>CM056813.1:61499681-66499681 GCA_029852735.1 Persea americana | reverse complement strand
TGCAGGTTAATGGTCCGCTTAGACTAAAGAGGACATGAATTGTAATAGTAATGATAGATCTAAAGAAGTACAACCAATCAAAGGATTTGGCTCTTGATAGATCGAAATAGAGAAACAAATTAATTTCCCTGACCCAAATAGTTGATAAGGCTTAGATGATGATGATATGATGAGTCTGTTAAAAATGTCTTCAAGGTACAAATAGAGAGGGAAGGAAACCCTTGAAACGAAACTCTTGATGCTGCTTCAGTGCAATCCAGCTTCTTGAGCTGTCCCATCTGCACGTCTCATCCTCGAGATTACACCCTTCAACTTTCCAATAGGAAATTTTGTAAGCCCAGATATGCATCGAGGACTACATCCAAACAAGGCATTGCTTTAATTTCATCAGCTCTGCGCATAAAAGCTTTTGCCATACAGCTGAGACAACAGACAGCTTTTTTTTTTTTTTTTTTTGAATAATACTATTGATAATGGCCGATTTCTTTCTGTATACATAGCAAAACCTTTAAAATAATAGAAATGCATAAACTTATTTCAGGATGACTAACCCATTCAATGAAAAGATAGATGCACCTAAAATGAAGTTCTTTCTCAACTGCAAACAGAATTCTGCTGACAAAATCATCAATGGCCATAGTTCAGCTCTCCACTGAGTCTAGATCTCTACTGAGACAGTTCCACTTTTGACTTCTACTGGTCCAAACACCGCCATTAGTGGCACCTTCTGCTTCTCTGTAGTCAGTATAAGCTTGGGAAGGTTCTCCTATGACAAACTTCCGCTCAGTATCATTAGCATTCAGTCTCATCACCACCACATTGCTGAAATTGAGCTGACAATACATATGCAAAGTGAGCTAAAATGTGAAGGGAAATTACCAAATCCGCCACAGATGGCTTCTGAAAAAATAAAGACTCAAAAGAGTACCTTGTACAGAAAACATTAAAAAGTCATTATATGCTTGGAAGTTTAGTACCAACACTGTCATTTTGGTGGAACAGAGGGTTACTACCATAGTTGTCAAGTTCGGTTCGGTTCGGACGAATTGTCTGAGTTATCTCGTTTCGTACCAAAAAACGAACTGAACCTCTCGTTTGAAAATATTCGATTCAAGATTCGGTTAAATTCACCCGAATATCAGGGTTTCGTTTCGAAACCCCTAATTTCGGGCGAACAGTGTCCGAAACCCTTGATTCGGACGAAACCAAATGACCGTTGAACTAATTGATTGGGAATTTGGGAATTCGGAGAAATCTATAAAGAAATAAATGAAACCATTCAAAATAAATGAAACTATTCGACATACCTCTTCTCATCTATCATCGAACAAGGAGCTTTGACAGAGCTAAGACTGCTCAGTGCTCAGTGACGCCTCGTTTCATCTTCTTCAACGGCATGCAACTTCGAAACTCCCAATCAATCTATAAATTGGACCTTAATATGGAGAGGGTTTCCACCGTTAATTGCTTTCTCCCTTGCCGTTGCTGGATATTGTTGGATGCTTTGATTGCTTTCTCCCTTGTCGTTGCTGTAGAGGGTTTCCGTCGTTGCCATTGTCTACAAATTCGCCGGAGAACAGGTATGTCCGATCTCTCCTTCTCTTTCCCTTTCTTCTTCGTTTTTTTTTTTCCATTGCTGTCGTCTGAGAAAATGGTTTCGAGAAGAGGGTTTACGTAGGCGTTGATATGCTGCCTTTAAGCAATGGCTATGATGGTGCCACGACTTCAGGCCCACTGGATTCTTATTTTCTTCTCTGTTTTGGCTCAAATAACGTGAGGCTTCGCTAGATTGAAAGGCCTGTTCTGACGTGCTGCTATCCAGCTCTTCTGGCCCACTTTTTTTGCAATTTTCATTTTATCTCAATTGACTGATGATATGGAATCTGATTTTTTTTACAATAATGATTGAGCCTCCAACTCTCAATTGACTAATTATTTGTGAAATACCTGGTTGCTGGTGCATCTCCTCACTCTGAATATTTTTTTACACTTTATTTGATGTTATTAAATATTCCATTAAACAATTTTTTTTGGTGAGTTACAGAACTTGAGGCCCACTGATTAGAAATTCCATAAAATAATTATTTTTTGATGAGGTACAGAACGTGAGGCCCAATTGACTATTTATCTTTCACCTGACGATGTGGCCCAGTTTATTGCAATAAACATTGAAATGTCTCTCAATTGACTGTTGCTTATTAAATATTCCATTAACCAAATTTTTTTTTTTTGATGAGTTACAGAACTTGAGGCCCACTGATTAGAAATTCCATAAATTAATTATTTTTTTATGAGGTACATAATGTGAGGCCCAATTGACTATTTATCTTTCGCCTGACGATGTGGCCCAATTCCATTAAACAATTTCTTTTTGATGAGTTACAGAACTTGAGGCCCAGTGATTAGAAATTCCATAAAATAATTATTTTTTGATGAGGTACATAACGTGAGGCCCAATTGACTATTTATCTTTCACCTGACAATGTGGCCCAATTCCATTAAACAATTTCTTTTTGATGAGTTATAGAACTTGAGGCCCACTGATTAGAAATTCCATAAAATAATTATTTTTTGATGAGGTACATAATGTGAGGCCCAATTGACTATTTATCTTTCACCTGACGATGTGGCCCAATTCCATTAAACAAATTTTTTTTTTATGAGTTATAGAACTTGAGGCCCACAATTTTTTTTTCTCATTGTGTGTTGCTATTGTATCAAATTTGCGAGATTCAGTCTTTGGTTTGAAAATGAGTGATAGTACACCCATATCACCTGTTGCTGCCAGTATTAGATCTGATGATCCTGCATGGGCTTATGGTTCTGTAGATCCAACCAACAACAAACATGTAATTTGTCGATTTTGTAACAAAGTCATAAAAGGTGGTAGAATCACTAGACTTAAAGAACACCTTGGCGGGGTGAAAGGAGATATTGCACCTTGTAAAAATATGCCAGGTGATATCAAATGGCAAATGGAAAGAGTTGTTTTAGAAGGCAAAAAGGATAGAGCAAAGAAAAGACAATTAAATGAGGAGAATGGAAACCCTTATGGAACTCCAAAGGGTGATGAAGATGACAATGATGTTGAGGTAGAAGAAGTAGGACCATTTACAAATCCAATTACCCCCACCTCAACAAGTAGAAAGGGTAAAGAGCTGGTCTCTCAAATATCTACCCAAAACAAAAGAAGGGGTGTGTCAAATACTTCCCAATCTCCAATGTCGAATTTCTTTGCACCACGAACAAGTCCTGGATCTCAGCCAGGCATCAAATCAGCATTGGCATCAAAGGAACTGAAGGATGCAGCTGACTTGGCTGTTGGTCGTTTTTGGTTTGATGCAAATCTCCCATTTAATGCAGCAAAATCAAAATTTTGTCAAGCAATGGCTGATGGAATTGCTGCAGTGGGGCCAAGTTACAAGATGCCATCATATCATGACCTTCGTGGAAAGATTTTGGGAAAAATTGTACTAGAAGTTAATGCTTTCATGGAGCATTATAAATCATGTTGGAGTGAAACTGGGTGCTCTATCATGGCTGATGGGTGGACAGATGAAAGGCAAAGAACATTGATTAACTTTCTTGTGTATTGCCCAAAAGGAGTAATGTTGCTAAAGTCGGTTGATACAAGTCCAATTATAAAAAATTTAGATGCACTATTTAAAATTTTTGATGAAATTGTCTTACTTGTTGGGCCTAACAATATTGTCCAATTTATTATTGACAATGACGCCACTTACAAAGCAGCGGGAAAAAGAGTGGCTGAAAAATATGGGACTTTTTATTGGACAGCTTGTTCCGCCCATTGCATAGATCTGATGTTAGAGGACATGGCAAAGCCCCACTTGTTTCCAGTTAATGCGTCCACAATTGAGACGGCAAGGAAAATCACAAAGTTCATTTACAATCATTTATCAGTGTTGAATTTAATGAGAAGAGAATATACAAATGGGAGAGAATTAATCCAACCAGCCATCACAAGATTTGCTACCAATTTTATTAGCTTGCAGTGCCTTTTTAAATACAGAAAAGAACTTAGGCAAACGTTTACAAGTACTGCTTGGGTTGAATCTAATGCTTCAAGTACCCCTATTGGCATTGAGATCACTGAAATCATACTCAATAACAATTTTTGGAAGGATGTTGAGCATATATTGAAGGTTAGTGAAGCTTTGGTAGTAGTTCTACGTCTAGCCAACAGTGAAGAGAAGCCTGCAATGAGTTATGTGTATGAGGCAATGGACCGAGCAAAAGGGGTGATTCAAAAGAGGTTAAAAAATAAAAAGGACTACCAGCTATACTGGAAGATTACAATCGCAGGTGGGAAAATCAACTTCACAGTGCGCTACACGCTGCAGCATACTATTTGAATCTTGCATTTTTCTTTAGTCCTACTTTTACTAAGCATAGTGAAGTCATAAGGGGTCTGAATAATGTCATTGAGAAATTAGTTCCTGATTTTGATACTCAGGACATGATTTTCAAACAATGTGATGCCTATAAAGATTCCCGTTTTGACTTCAGTTTTGCAGCAGCAATACGAAATCGAGAGAAAATGTCTCCAGGTAAATGAAAGTTTTTTTATTTTTCATTAACTTATTATATGACTCTAGTTCATAAAATATAATTTAATATTTCATATAAATTTTTGCAGATAAATGGTGGGATCGGTTTGGAAATGGTACCCCTGAGTTGAAAAAATTGGCAATTCGAATTTTGAGTCAATGCATCAGTGCTAGTGGTTGTGAAAGAAATTGGAGTATCTTCGAACATATTCATTCTCCTAAGAGAAATAGGCTAGAACATCAAAGGCTAAATGATCTAGTTTTTGTGCATTATAATTTGAAGCTCCGTGAAAGGTATAACAAATGTTAATCATATGTGATTCTTTTGCAAATTATTAAATGTCCTAGCAAAATATTAACTTACGTAAGTTGTAGGGATATGCTTAAAAGGACTGGGAACGCTGCTTCTAACCCAATCAGTTTGGAGAATATTAATATTTTGGCGGATTGGGTTACTGAAGAAGCACCTCTCTTGACCATAGAGGATGTCAACGGTTGGACGGCTATGGAGCAACCAACACAAGTGCAAGAGGGTATCCCTGATTTTGATGGGGGTGATGAAATAGGTGGCCCTATAGGAGAGGATTTGGGAGCAAATGAAGATGATGATCATTATTACAATGATGCATAGTTAGTTGACTTTTTGCTTTATTTTGTGATATTTGAGGGGATGTATTTGAACCTTATCTTTTGCAAATTATATTTGTGATGCTTGGTAGAATGAAATGATGTATTTGAACCTTATCTTTTGCAAATTATATTTGTGATGCTTGGTAGAATGAAATGATGTATTTGAACCTTATCTTTTGCAAATTATATTTGTGATGCTTGGTAGAATGAAATTTTCTATATATTTTTAATATATATCTATATATATATTTTTGTAATTTTCTTATATTTTCCGAAATAAATTTCCAAATTGGAAAGCGAAATGTCCGAATAACCCGAGATGTTTCATTCTGGAACCAAACCGAAACGGCGTCCGAAACAAACTTGACAACTATGGTTACTACTCACATTATGAATCTGCGTAGTGAAAAAGAGTAGGTTTTCTTTTTTAGTTGCAACACATGTTGAACATGAAACACAACGTTTATACAGATAAAAGAGCATCCACCTCCCAGCTATGCTTAGAGAACCCTACATTTTTTTCCTTTTCCTTCTACAATGGTGAGCACCCCAACCATTTAGTATTTTATTTTTGATCAATTTGGTTCTTTTCAGTTTCAGCCGATTAGCTCATAATAGCCAATGCACTTATGGTCGAGTGGTGTTGGCACCTTAGTTTCACACACATGCCTGGGGACTGATCCCTAGGTCTTCAAGTTGAAAGTATCACTCTTCACCAATAGCCCAACGTAGCAGGAAAAAAAAGAAAAGAAAAGAAAAGCTCATACTAAACTCTGTAAAGGAATACAATTTTACTACCCACTCTGGAAAGGAATACAGTTTTACTACCCCTGAGGGGAAAAAGTTAGATGATTAGTAGAGGTGTTCATGGGCAGGGTCAAGCTAGGTTGAAGCATAACTAGGCCTGACCTGACTTCACTACTTATTCAGGCTGGGCCGAGATGGGCTTTGGGCTTTTTATCACTAAATCCAAGCCCGCCCAAATTTTTATCCAGACTCTGCCCAAGTAATAAAACCTAGTGTCCAAACCAAGCCCAAACAGCTGGGCATGGTCGGTCCCAGGCTGGTCCGACCCATAAGCAACTGGTTAGCTACACTTTTGATAAAGATATGGTTGTCTTCTTCAAATCTTTTGATTTTTGTAGACAAATGAACTTTGACAGGACGGCGTTAAATATCTAACCAGGGTTTCGCCAGATTTTTTTGGCGTTTCTACTGATTTTTATCACAGCCGAATCTGGCCAAAGTGAGGCTTTATTCCCATGTACACTTACCACTAAGCCAAACAGGCCTTTTGGGTCACCATGAGCCAAAATAACTGTAGTCAAATAGCCCCAAGTTGATAAAGTAGCACAGAAGTGAAAAGTGAAAAAGACAATTAGTTATTCATGGAAGATAAGGTTATCAGATATTCACAAAACTGATGCTAAAAGTCAGCTCAACAATCATTAGCCAAATAATGTTGGATAACCATCATGCAAGAAAAAGATGCCTGTAATAATCAAACGCAAATTTTCTTTTTTACGTTGAGGAAACCGCCGACCCCCCTTGTAATTGATCATTGGTAAAACTCCGGATGCACAACACCCATGGTTCAAAATAACGGCCGTTACCGTTACATTATATGCATAATAACGGTTGCGATACGTTATTGCGGTAAAAATCACCAAAAAAGGGTCCATATCGGCCGTTATTTTCAAAATAACAGCCGTTATAACGTCTGACGGGATTTATTTATTTTTTTTTAAACATGCCTTTTGGCCTTCTTTCATTGTCTTTCTTCTATGAGAGCTTCCTAAGGACTGCTACATCTTCTAAGGCATGGGGGAGCACCTAAAAGCTTAGATCTAAGTTATTTTTGGGTAGATTTGTCCGTGGGGAAATCTAATCAAACTCAAGGGACCTCTTTGGTAAGCTTATTTTTTTGTTTTTTGGAGTTCTTTTCAAGATTCAACATCAAAATAACTTAGGGCATGTTTGTGTAGCCCATTTCGACAGAAAAGTGGATGGTTTTCCGCGGAAAACCTACTTTTCATGTATTTGGTGCGGTAGTTTTCCGTGGAATCACTTTTTTGCCACATCAGCATTTTCCTTCCTTACCATGGAAATGGACTTCCTGGGGGTGGGGTATGGTAAGTCTATTTCCATAGAAAACTAGTCCCCCTTTATAAACTCCATTTCCTACCCATTTTTTATGCAAAACCCAACTCATAGGAAATAGTTTCATGAAGCTCCAAGTGCCCATCACCAAGTTCTGCCGGTATCTTTACAAAAATAAAACCTTGACCACCAAACAGTAAACACTAGTTTTCCGTAAGGAATCCGTAGCTGCACCAAACAATATTACTACCAATTCATCAAGGAAAAACTTTTTACACCAAACATGAATTTTTAACTTCCCCGGAAAACCTTTTCCGAGGTATTTAAAAACCATAAAATTTGATGCTGTGGCAAATTCTTCTTTCCATGGAAGTTACATGTACACAAACGTGCCCTTAGAGATGTTTGAGGTGTGTTAGATCTATACTTTTGGAGCAAAAAATTACTAGTTTTAGCAATTTTTGTAATATTTTTTATTTTTTATTATTTAAATCCGAATTATTTTAGGGGTGTTTGTTTTTTTTTTTTTGGTGAAAAGATTGTGTAATACACTAATACATGAACCAAAGGCTTTATATTGAGTTAGATTTGATGTTACTCATTTATTATTCCCTAGATCTAGTGTTTTAAAGTGTAGATCTAGATTTTTTATTTATTTTCAAGATCTGGGGCTTTTCTTGAAATCAATTACATTTTTCCAAATTAGTGTTCAAATGCATTTATAATGTGTTAGTTTAAAATAGATCTACACTTTTGGAACAATGATACAGTTTAAAATATATTTCAGCTTATTTTAGTATATACATCGATACAGTAATGATATAGGATGTTATAACTTGAGGGGACTGTTATTTTGCTTTAAAGTGTGCACTAATGGAAAAATATAAATATTATTTTCTATCATTTTATAATATTATGGATTTTTTGGATATTTTTTCGGTTCTTTTTGGGGTCAAATAAAAATTCGCTCTGCGATGGGCCGCGAACTGCGATAACTTCAAACCTCAATGTGATGACCACGAACCACAATTTTGAACCATGACAACACCACCCACTAGTACTGTGTTTCCGAAGCCATGACCTCTAGCTCATTACTGGACTTCCCAACCACTTGAATAATTTTAGTGTGGGTTAACAAGTTATGTGTGTTTGATGGTAGACGCTGGTGGATACAGTAAGATACCGCCCATGCGAAATAAAATGTAGTGAAGAGATGTACCAATGCCACAGCTTGTTTGGGTACCATAAACATGGGACATAGTAGCAAAGCACAGTAGGAAGGTCTAGATTTTAGCTGTCACTAGGAACCTAAGAGTGGAGAAAAGATAGACAAGATGCAATCCCAAATTTGATCAGAGAATGGATATAGCAACAAAACCAACATTTCGAGAAAATTATTGAATATTTTTCTCAAGAATACATTATCATCAATGGGAAGTTTGATGGTTCCATTCCAATATAATGGAAAGGGAAGACAAAAATGGCTCATTTTATTGCAAAAAGGAGAAGGGAAAACTAAGATCAAGAACCATTTCAGTTGACAAAAAGTGGTATCACTAGAAGTTAAATTATACGAGATTTGGTGAGCCAACTTAGCACACCCACATACGGGCAGATGTAAAATCCATGATGTTCAGCAGAAAGGTCTAACACGAAGATAGCATTGTCTGGAATAAAAGCAATTCTGTGGGTGAGGTTGTTCAATCCATTGTCTGGTCTGCATTGGAATGGGTGAGAAATAGAGAGCAGTTTCAAGGTATTGATCTAAATGATCTCCATAGATCTTGAGCGGTTATTTTGAAAGGAGGTTGGTGTGCTAAATCTGTGAATAGAGTTTGTTGGTTGACTACTCCTATGGCTACCCCAAAGCTCAATTTTGAAGGAAGTTTTATTCGCTCAATCCGAAGAGGTGGAGTTGGTGGTGTTATTAGAGATTGGTCTAGCAAAGTTGTAAGGAGTTTTTCAGGGCCCTTAGATTCCTTGGATCCTAACGAAGTTGGGATTTTTTCATTTTTGGTAGGTTGCCGTGAGTTATGTAGAATGGGATGTTTTAATGTCATTCTTGATGGTGATTCTTTTTTTGCTATTCAATGGGGTTCTAGTAATTCTTCTCATCCTTGGCGGTTGGCGGATTGGATTGAAGAGGGGCAGGATATTTTACGTTAACTGGGTGTCTATTTTATTCATATTTTACGAGATGCTAATGTCATGGTGGATGCTCTTGCAAGGGAAGGAGTATTTAGTTCATCTCTTTCTTTTGATGTATAGTTTCCTTTTTTCTTAAGGTGGTGTTGTTTTTGGCAGTTTGGCTTGGATTTTGTGACCGAGTTTTGGCTTAATAAGATTTACCGTTTCAATTCAAAAAAAAAAAAAAGTGTAGATACCTATCCCCAAAAGATAGTCAACTCATAAACTGAAGGCCATTTATCCACACTCAACATACACAGAGTTAACTAGATGAGTGATCTGGCCTTCAATATTTGGGACAGGGATTCTAGACTATGGACCCTGGCACCCGCTCATAGGCAGCGTGGATCTAGCACATAGTTGCCAATTCTGTTTCAGTCTTGCCTCCAAAATAAATATTTATATTTTGACATTTCAGAATTTCGGTGAAATTTTTCAGAATAACTTTTCAGAAAAAAAAAAGATTTATAAAAAATCTATATAATATAAAATAGATATTAAAATTTAAAAAATAATATTTAAATTAATACATTTAATATTTTTAAATTAATTCAAAGCCTCAACGTGTTATTTCTACTTGACAACTATGGTCACTTGGGCCCATTTATTATTTAAGTCTAAGCTCTTCTTTTTTAATTCAAGTGGCTAAATTTTAATGGCATGGGCCCCACCAGTCGACGCTCCTCACCGGTATTCATTTGAATCAACTGAAAATATTAAAAAAAATGGTTTATGCAAACGAGTCATATCGATCCTCGTCAAAAGAAAGTTCCTCCCTCTCTCAGGAACTTTCCCAAATTGAACACAAAGAAGAAAGGTGGAGAGAGAGAGAGAGAGAGAAAGAGGAGGGCAGGAGGCGATGACGTGAGGAACGTGAGGAGGTACCGTCCCCTCCCTCTCTCCTTCCCTCCTTTCTTTCTCTGTTCCAATTTTTCTTTCACTGCAACAAGCTCTGGCCCTCTGGTTTTCTTTTTAAAAGAAAATCCCAACACCATTTCAGTAGGATTCTTTATTTTAGCCATTTCACCCAAAATCTGAAAATGACCGAAATTCAAGCCGAAGACTTTATATACCTGTTTTCGTTTTGGTAGCACGGCCGGAACGAATTTTTTCATCCATTTTGGCCAAAATGAAATAAAATTAACAACTATAGCAGCAACGCAGATGGCATGTGTTGGCATATTGTTCTGTATACACGCAAAACAGTATTTATAAGGTTAAAGTGGACAGGGCTCCTAAAAAGAAAGAATACAAATATGACTTCATGGATTTTAGCACACCAGTTACAATTTCATACCCATCAGATCAAGTTTATTTCCGGTTTCCTCATTTCTCTGTGTAATTGATCTGGCCAATAAAGGTGTCCCTTGCAGTGTCCACATTCTAACATCTATTATCTATAATCTTGCTTGTGTAGCCACCAGACAGTTCAAGAAAATAAACCTGAAAAAATGAAGAGGGCACACACCTCAGTATCAGTGACAGGTAGAATACTAGCTTGGATTGGAAAATTGTCAGCATAGTGCACTATGAGGACCCCCGAGAAACTGTTCCAAGGACCCCGCCGCTGCCCTGTTGATCATGATAGGCTGCTGCTTTTCTGAGTTGAGTCAATGTAAAAAAATATCAAAAACGCTGTGGCAAATTGAAATCAACCTGTTGACATCAGTAATTGTAAATATTAGTCCACTACATCGCTTCAAAGAACAAAAATGCATGAGTACTATTGCACACATGAACTTACGTGTGAGTGTGTGACTGAAAAAGAACTTCAGATACCCATTTATCAAATAAAAACCTTCCATTTAACGATGAAGTGAAATTAGAACAGATTAGAACTGACTAATGTGTGGTGATATCTTTTAGTCTTCACAAGGAAAAAGGAACATAAATTTGCTCAGAAGACTCCAACAAGAGATACTTGGAAAAGCAGCAAAAAGGAATTACTACCCTTGCTTTGCTTTCATAAGTAGAAATGTAGAATAGAGCAACCAAAGCATTAAGGTAGTATCAGCCCTCAGCATGTAAAGTGAGCCAGTGATTGGTGATCAAATTGCAGCCCATTAATCCGACAACAATGAACGGAGATAATGGCCCCAGAAAACTCTCCTGTATGCTCACCCTAACCTGAACAGGTGGTGAAAAAACAAAAAACAAAAATATCAAGAATCCACGACCACAATCAATGTAAGCAAGGCTAGATAGTAGGTAACTAGGATCATCCAATCCGGGTGATTTAAGGAAGGGTTTATTCACAGCGGAGCCAATCAGATCAAGTATCTGTACTAACAAACATGGACATCACATCTACAAAACTTAAGCTCCATCAATAATATGCATATTGTTGACCCAATGATCATAACTCATGAATCCATCTCTGTGTTAAGTGGAGATTTCATACATGCATAGGGGGTTTGACTTCCTGACCAGCCTACCCACTGAGTCAGATCAAACTTCTTTTTCCCCAAAAAACTAAGAAGAAATTGAAGCAATGTAGGCTACACTCAAAGTAGAACAGCTCAAGACTACACTAAATTAGCCAAGATATAAAGTTTTCTGCACAGTTTAGCATTGCCACTTTCTTCCAAGAGCATCTTCTATCTTAAGATCAATCTCTGGATCATAAAATGCACCACACCTTAATCGATTTGGTAGTCCAAACTCCAAATCATGCAATTGAACACCTCCAATCTTCCAAAATTCAACTAATGGGAAGAATGTCTGGTTGACAGTGCAGAGTTCTCTAGAACTCTTATAACAGTATAGTCTTCTAAAATAACGTTTCAAAACTGGGGGAAATCTTTATATTTGGGGATGTTGTTAATTCCAACGAATTGTTTAAAGCACTGAAACACCTTCCCTAAATAATAATTTCTTATTGATTTCCATTTAAGGGTCAGATCCTCCTGCATGTGGTTTCAAACATCCATATAGTTCCCAAGAACAAAGTTTCAAAACAAGGCAAATAACATTGGGGAAAGAAAAAGTAGGAACACTAAAATTTCATTCAAATGGAATGATTAACTTCCTAAAAAAACATCATTACCTCTATAATACTTCTTTGGTACATAACCTGCCCTCTTCATCTTCCCATGAATATCATCAAGCAAGCAATATATTTCTTTTGCCTGACAATGAGACTTATCTCCAACAACAAACACATGAACCCTATTCCCCACCTCAATCCAACTGCAGCCTGGCTGCTTTTTCAGTCCTTTATCTTTCATTTTCAACCTCACCTTTGCTGCTTCTTTCCATCTACCAACAGAAGCATATATATTAGATAGCAACATGTAAGTCCCTGCATTGTCAGGCTCCACCTCCAAAAGCCTCTTAGCTGCAATCTTGCCTATTCTTACATTCCCATGAACACTACACCCACCAAGAAGTGCACCCCACACACAAGCTGATGGCCTAGTTTTAAGCCTCTCTATGAATTTCACGGCTTCCTCGAGCCGTCCGGCACGCCCGCATAGATCGACCAAGCAAGCATAGTGATCTTCCCTCACTTTGATAGACCCATGTCTTACTAATGCATCAAAATACCTCAATCCTTCATCTACTAGACCCGAATGGCTGCATGCAGAGAGTACCCCAACATAAGTGACATCATCGGGTTCAAACCAATTTTCCTGCATTTCCTCAAACAGATGGATCGCTTCTCTACCATCACCGTGATGTGCATAGGCAGCAATGATCCCATTCCAAGAGACTGTGTCCTTTTGTACTGACTGATCAAACACCTCTCTAGCAGTGCCAATCTCCCCGCATTTTGAATACATGCTTATAAGAGCCGATTCAACAAAGGCATTCGATTGAAAGATGGTCTTGCTAATGATCTGATGAATCTGTTTTCCTTCACTGAGACCAGCTAAACTGCTACAGGCACTCAAAACACTCACAAAAGTTCCTTGGTTGGGCTTAACTCCTTCCCACTGCATTTTTGAGAAGATCTTCATTGCCTCCTCACTCTGGCCATCTTGCACGTAGCCAGTTATCAAAGAAGTCCATGTAACCACATTCTTTTCACGCATTTCATTGAACAGCTTCCGAGCACGTCTCAAATCCCCATTCTGGATAAAACCCGTAATCATTGTATTCCATGTAGGAAGGTCCCTCTCCTGCATCCTCTCAAACAAATACAGAGCTTCATCTAGCCTAAGATTCTGCATATAGCCAGTAATCATGGCATTCCAAGACACCACATTTCTCTCTGGCATTCTATCGAACAGCTCACGGGCTTCATCAATTCTTCCATTCTGAGAAAGCCCTGCAACCATTGCAGTCCAAGAGATAACATCTCTCATGGGCATTGCATCAAAAACCCGCCTGGCGTCATCGATTCTTCCTTCTTGTGCCAAAGCGGTCACTATAGTGTTCCAAGACACCACATTTCTTTCATTCATTCTCTCAAACAGCTCACAAGCAGAATCAACACACCCATTCTGCGCATACCCGGAAATCATCGTGTTCCAAGAAACAACATTTCTCTCAGGCATTTCCTCAAACAGCTTCTCCGCCTCTGAAACCTGCCTGATCCTCAAGTACCCCGCGAGCATCGCGGTCCATGTGACGACATTCCTCTTCACCGAGACATCGTCGAAGAGAATACGGGCTTCCTTCATCATCCCACATTTGATGTAGCCGGAAATTATGGTGGTCCATGTGACAACATCCTTGTGGGGCATTTCGTCGAACACCCGTCGGGCTTCATAAATCTTTCCTTCTCTGCTGAGTTTGGTGATCGTCCAATTCGATCGGGCGATGTTCTGATCGGCACTGAGGTCTCTTTGGGGTTGTGAGATTTTGGTGGGTCTGTTTGTGGGGTGATGGAGATTGCAGGAACAACGAATGGGAATTGCATGGTCGAGAGAAGAAGCGGGAAGAAGAGTAGGGACGAGAAGGGATAGAAAAAGATGAGATTTTGAAGGGTTTGTTTTGAAGTGCAGTGGAAAGAAGATTGAAGAGCGGAGCAATGCTTGCTTGCATTGCATGGCAGTGAGGAGTTCTCCTTTCTTTTCAATTTTCTTCTTTATGTATGCCTCGCGCGTCCGTAGGATGTGCGGGGCCCACCAATTGATAATTGGGACCGTTCAAAATCAATTTTATAGCTTCCAGTGATTTTATTCATCCTCACATTTTACATAACATGAGTTTATTGAGCACATGATTGATAGATGATGATTTAAAAATATATAAGAACCTATCAAACTCACCAAAAATCTAAAATTAGCTAATTTTCAGTTAGGCAGGAGAATTGTCTGTGCAATTCTTGTGTGCAAACATTAATCAAATTACTGCCCTCACACATGCTACTCCCAAATTGTTATGAGTCCAAATTTAGCATTTATTCAATTGTTGCTCCCTGGTGAATTGAAATCCAAAACTCTAATTATGGATTTCTGACCTCATTCTCCATAGGGGCTTCTTATCTATGAGTAACAACTGGTTTTATTACGGGACAGCTCATGATGTTCATATCGATCTATTATGCGCCTCTGCATCTAGCATTGGGTAATGCTTTTAAAAATTATTAAATTTGATGATTTTCTTTTTTTTTTTCTGCTTAAGGCCAATGTATTTATTGAGAAAAGAGAAGAGGAAATACATGGACTCAAAAAGTCTCCAAAACAACCAACATAGGACTACTGAACATGAAGAAGAAGAGGAGAGAAGCCTCTATGGAGGCAACAAAAACCAGTTAGATTCTGTTAGTCATTGGCGCTCGAGCTCCCAAGAAATTGATGATGTTTGGAAGGCAGTCTCCTTTGAGAGGCATTGAGATATTGTTGACGGAGAAGGGTCACTAATCCACTTCTTTCACTTTGACTTGGAAAGGCTGAATGGAGGATTTCTTTAATAAATAGCCATTTCTGAACTTACCGATGCGATAAAATTTAATCGGGAGCATTTTAGCTGTAGAAATCACTATGAATGAACTACAACAGACGAGGTAAATAAAGAACGAAGTTTTCTTAGATCAGGAATCCTACTCATACATTGAAGATCTCTCATTGGACTCTTTCTTTGCTAAGAGGTTGTGTTCAAAGAAAATCCAACTTCAGCCCTCGATGACTAGTTTTCCCATTTTCCAATCCAACCAAAAATCCCACAGCACCATATAGAACTAACACAAAGAATCCCAACCATCGACTCAAACTGATATCATTCACACTTCAGTTGTTTCCCATTCCTCCGGTGGAGATCATTTTGGAACTCTTAATTTCTTTTAGCCCAAAAGGGAAAACCAAAACTTTCTAATTAAGTAACAAACACATTATCAACTTTCGCTCCACTTAAATTAATACCAACTTTAATTACATTCTAAACATTATTAAAGGGCAGGCAAAACGAACAAATCCAACCATTTCCATCACTTGCACAAAGGCCAATAACATCAGAAAATGAGATTGAGATTTTGTCAGATCAATCAATGCATGGATTACCATCTTCACAAAAAAAAGATCTTAATAGTTTGCACATACACCAGCTTCAACTCTTTGAAAATTGCTGCCTAAAGTAGCAACAAATCACAAATCCATCCATGGATTCATTCATTCAACCATTCGATCACAACATTCAAAACCACCCACCCCACCCCAAAAAAAAAAAAAAAAAAAAAAAACACACCCTAAAAATTCAAAACAAAACATTTTTTTTATACATCATAACCCAAACCCTAAAACCCAAAACCTAGCCTCCAAACCCATAGAGGGTGCGACCCTGACGCTTGAGGGCGTACACAACATCCATAGCCGTAACAGTCTTCCTGCGGGCATGCTCGGTGTAGGTGACTGCATCCCGAATGACGTTCTCCAAGAAAATCTTCAAGACGCCTCTCGTCTCCTCGTAGATGAGGCCGCTGATGCGCTTCACGCCTCCTCTTCGAGCCAGCCTTCGGATCGCAGGCTTGGTGATTCCCTGGATGTTGTCCCGCAGGACTTTCCTGTGCCTCTTGGCTCCTCCCTTTCCCAAGCCCTTGCCTCCTTTTCCTCGTCCTGACATCTTCCTTCTCTCTCTCTCTTTTGATTTCTCTTCCTTTGAAAATGTGGTGTTTGGGTGTTGAATGATTCGGACAGTAAGGGAAGTGGGGTGGTTTTATAGAGGGGAGATGATGTATTGGCTGTTGGATGAAGGGGCGATCCGTGTGAGAGGTCGGAGGATTTGTTTGGACCGTTGGATTTGGTTTATCTGCGTTCTGATTGGTGGAGACAAGAGCTGGCGGATTCATGTTTGGAGTTTCTGGTGTATCACGTGCAGAGCTGCCGATGCGCGTTATGACACGTCACACAAGAGGGTCGGCCTGCCGGGCGGGTCTTCATATTGGGACGGGACCCAAATCGGGTTTGAATGGGGGGCTATGCCCGTAAGAGCTTAACCCAGACCCGGACTCAATGAAGGGCTTAGATCAAACCCAATAAGTACCAGTTGCATATGTACCTTTAAAATGCATGGGCCCTGGGGGTAAAAAACGGGGCGGGCTAGCCGTGCCGTGCCGTGGCCAGCTCAGCTGGGGTCAACCCATCACGGCACACGCCACGACTTATGTCGTGCTGTGCTAGGCCATGTCACCCGTGGGCCAGTCCACATGCCGATTCTTTTTTTTAATTTTTTTATATAAATTAAAAGAGACTTAATGAATTTTCATTGTTTTTAATTTGAAATAAAGTTGGTATTATTAAACTAACTACACAAACATTAATGCTAATTTACAAATAAAAATACAAAATTAATTATTTTAACTTTTATTTTCATTTGTATAAAAAGAATTAGTATTTATTTTATATAAGTTTTGGGCTGGTCGTGCCGTGGCCTAAGTTGTAGCATTAAGTATGAAAAAAGTCAAAGTGATACATTATAAAATTAAAAATAATCATTAAAAACATTCATACATTCATGCCCTGTATGGCTTTGCATGCCTTAATTACTAAAAATCATTAGCTATATGGAAAACTTGTAAGGGCTCATTTGTTTGCATGATGTTTAAATTCCTAAAAGTTCAAAAAAAGTACAAATCCTAAAGGTGCATTTGTGTGATTACATGATTATGTGATAGAGAAGAAAATTATTTTGATTTTTCAACCATCACATTGTTCCTTTGCGATTCATCTTCTTGTGAATAATTAAAAAAATGACCCATTTTCCTTACAGATGATTTGGTTTTCTATAGTAGGAAGTAGGAATGCATGACTAACAAAATAGATGGAACATGAAATATTTTATTGCGCAACAAATCCTAAAGACATGTTTGTATAGTGTTTATGGAAATAAAATTCCGCGGACTTGTACTTTTATATGAAATACTATGCATTTATGATCCTTCGAACCACCACAAATGCTTTCTCGATTTAGCAAAAAGCAAAGGCAACAATTTCGTGCTTCTTCATGAAAAATTATCCATACAAATTACAAATATTAAAAAAAAGTTCGTGAAAAGTGGGAACAATTTTCATTCCTATATTAGTTGAAAATGCATTACTCAAACATGACACGAGGTCCTGTTTATTTGAATGGAATTTAGTTTTTAGGAAGGTAAGATAGGTTCTAGAGAAAAATTACTAAGAGAAATTTACAAGAAAAAACTTCATAGATGGGCGTTATATAGAAAAAAAAAGTTCCACTAAACTTTTGCAAACAGAAAAGGTCCTCCTGTTGCTTTTGTCATAATGCGTTATAGTTGATATTTACCATAAGTCATGTTTCGACAAAAATGCCAACCTTTAGTTGAGGTGAATCATGTCTGAGAAGTTGATCGATATCAACCACTACCTCTAAGTGGCTGTGGTCAATATCGACCAACTTCATTTGGGGGTGAACCAAGACTGATAATGTTGGTGGATATCGACCATCACCATCCTCATCCCCGTAAAGCTTCGGGTTCTCTTCTAGATTACATGCATTGCAATCACTATACTAACCAACACCCCATCGGAGAAATGCCATCCATACACTTATCAGCATCATTACCCTCCCGGCAGACATTACCACCCTCGTCATCGTCACCAAGGAGCAAATTCAATGATTGTATTCCAAAACCCAATACTTTGAAACTCTCCAAGTTGAGAAAGCCATCAGAAACCTCCACTCCAATCCAAAAACCCCTTCTCCTTCACCCAAACCGAAAAAAATAAATAAAAATACCCTCATTCCCATCTTCCAATCTTCCTTCCCTGCCTATTCAGGGCCAACCAACTGTGTCCTGAACCCATCTCCATTAACCCGCTAACCATTTCATCTTCCTAAGATTTTTCCCAATTCATCCTAAATACACCATAGTGTCCCGAAACCCATCTCTACCAAACCTTTGCAAATCCCAACCAACGTAAACCCGCCAAACCCTTTAACCCTAGAAATCCGACAACTTTAACCAACTCCAACTCCGCCCAGAACTCTTTATCCCATAACGAAAAAAAAAAAAAATAGAGAAGAAGAAGATAGGAACAAAACAGGTTTACCAGACACCTGCATACCACCCCGCGATGCCGTCTCCCTGGTCTCCATCGCTGGGATCACTTCATCATCACCGGCCACTGTGCTTTCCTCTTCATGCAACGAGTAGCGACCACACCCACTATTACTGACATAAGCAACTACCAAGAATCTGCTCGCCGCTAATCACCATTGCTGATTATAGTCTTGCCGCACCATCGTTGATCCACTGCCATCGTCGACGTCGCCAGCATCGAGCACTACGATCGCCATCGGTCATCTTCTCTTCAGCCAGATTGTCTTCATATCCGAAGCCTTTTCCTCTTCCAGCAAGCAAATTCAATGACTGATGGTTGATATCGAAACGATAAGAAAAAAAAATAAGAAAACCGATGAGAGGACCTTTTTTGTTTGCAAAAATTTAGCAGGACCTTTTATGTGTAGTGCCCATCTATGGGGTTTTACCCCCTAGATTCCTCAACTACTAAATGTTTGAAGAGTAAAGGATAAAAGAGGGAGATGACATAAATCCTCTGGGCAAGAATTCCTCGAATTCTTGCCGTCAACCAAGACCCCGAAAAGATGGAGAGGATTCAGGCTCCAACCGAAAGGGCACACCAAACAGCCTGACCGAATCAGCTAGAAGCTCCATCAAACACACCCGAGCCACTCAACTCAGTATCCTTCCGAGTCACTCCCAAGCGGCCAAGTTGACCCAACCATTGGGCCAGGCCTAGTTCACGAGTAGGCTCCCGCTCCACTAGCCCAATGCATGGTCCTGATATTCCACACGCGCACCACTCCCGCTTCAAACACAACCTTCTCAAGATGCTCTCTCTCTCTGTCATCGCCATTTTCGCTCTCTCCTTATATGCTCTCTCTCTCTCTCTCTCTCTCTCATCTTTCTCTCTGATGTTGGAATTCAAGGAAAAAGGAGAATACTGAAATCGCCAATGGCCAACCAACAGAAATCCATCTCAGTCTCTTTCCCTATACAATCCTTTTCTCCCTGGTAATTCTCTTTTATACTTATATTTGTTCTCTTTATAGATCCTCCATTGACATTTAAGAAATCCAAACTCACCCCATTTTCCAAGAAACAATTTCATGATCATTGACCCAGGGGTGTATTTGTATTTGCATGTGGGTGTTGTTTTGTTCGGTGATCCAATAGGTCCCACCAAGAATAGGCCATGCATGCGTAGAGGAAACCCAGATCCTGGACGTCCATTGAGCTTTCGTCTTGGCACGTTGATGTGCTGTTTCTTGATCGTTTGTTGATAGAACGGTTGCGATTGAATTGCCACATTATACTGCATGGAGAGACCCATCAGATCAACGGTTTGGATCACCGATTCATTCTTATATATCTAGGCTGCATTTCTGTTTTTGTTTTTATGTTAAAAAGCCGGGTCCTTCTGAGGACAGCCCTCAGAGAATTCTCCGAGGTAGTCCAAACCTGGGGGCCATCTAATGTTTTCTACAAGTGATTGATCTGACGGTGGTCCCTAATCCAATTGGAGTGAACTTGGGTTGAGTGTTAAAGCATGAGAATATGTTCATGTTGAATGGTTTTGATTTTAGAAAGTTGACCCTGTTGATTTAGTTTTTTGGATGCCCTGAGAGAATTCTCTGAGGACTGCCCTTAGAGGATTCTGATTTGTCTTCTAAATACTTAGCGGCATAAATGATTTGCCTTTGTAAGGGGAGCAGGCATTTGAACACACCTATTTTCCCCTCCTGAAATTGATTTTACAGAAGGTTTTAATCAAGCCTCAAATGTGGCACTTCAATGTTTCAAAGAACTTGTGTGAAAAACAAAATGGTGAAAATCATAGTACTTGTAATTTGTAAAGTGTTTTTACCCAGTTTCATTTTTTGTTGAAAATGAACATGCTGTTTGGGTTAAAGGAGGAAAGATAATAGATTGGAAGGTGGAAGGGAGAAGGGGAAGTGGAGACAGCAAAGGTAAGAAAATGAGAAGTTTTGAAAGCCTCCTGTTGATTTTTATTTTATTTATTTTTATTTTTTTCTGGAAAAAAATCTACTGCTGGTTAGTTTGTGGTTCTGATTTTAAAATGTAAATGAACTGACAGCCAACAAATAAAATGAGATGAGCTGAAAATGATTTGAATAGGTTGAAGAAAATTTCTTCAGTTTCTGTTGAAAATGATTTTTCAACTGATTTTCAATGAACATCTATCATCCAAATTGTATCCAACTGTGTCAATTGAAATCATTTGAACCCCGTTTTACCTGAATAATTTTTCATGAAAATTTCACTTAAGTTTTGGTGCCGTAGGAAAAGCATCCATTCTGCTCTCCCCCCTATTGTTTTATTTCTAGATCTTCTATAATTTTGTTTAAGATCATGCAAATAATTCGTAAAATTGATTTTGCTATCACTGTAAATTGGAATTGCTTCAACTTAAGTGTAAGTTTTATGTACTTTCCTATTACTCTGCTCATCAAATTTGTTAGATTGGTCTTTGGAATTTTAGATTGGCTTTGTGTTTTGCACTTTTCTTTTCTACCTGCTGCATTGTATTTTTGTTTGCTGCATTGTACGAAAAATCAATATGGGATTCTTTCCTACATTACATAGGAATACAAATGAGTACTCTGCATCAAATGTGCCATTCAATTTTTTTGCTATTTTCTTCCCAGAGCATCTTTTTGCTAAATTGACTGTTCATATTTTGCATGCTTTATTGCATTATCTCACACATTTTCATTCTGTTTTGAAGATTTTGTTGGAGTGCCTTCTGGGTATTCTCTAACCTTTGAACGGATATGTCCCAGAACAACAAGGTTAATCTCCACTCTACTTCCAAGCCAGAGATTGATGAGATTGAAGATCTCATATATGCCAGCATTGAATCTGGTCCCACAACAGTAATGGCTGCAAGATCTCCGAGTTCACATCCCACTATTCCTGTTTCATCATCCCCCTTTATGGCATCAAGCAATCCCCCAACATTTCAGTTGCCAGCAACTGTTTCTGTTCCACCCTTAACAATAGCTGAGACTCAGCCGAATGTCCGAGCCACTGGTTTTGGATCAGCTTCCAACACTCTGACTGAGCCTGTTTGGGATACTGTGAAGAGAGATTTGACGCGGATTGTGAGCAATTTGAAACTTGTAGTTTTTCCAAACCCCTTTCGCGAAGACCCTGGGAAGGCTCTAAGGGACTGGGATCTTTGGGGACCCTTTTTCTTCATCGTTTTCCTTGGTCTTATTTTGTCATGGTCAGCATCAGTGAAAAAGGTGAGCTCTTCATCTTCATTTATAATTGTTCTTCACACCTGTGCTTCTAGGGTTATTAAGTTGATTGTTGTACTTAGTGCTTGCATAGATGTTCTTTATCACTACAATTATTTGCAGTGTCTAGAGATTTCTTGTTTTGGATTTTATCAGCTTATCTCCAGTACGGAAGTGCATTACTGATCTGTAATAACTGCATGATTTGATCTTGCTATCCCATTAATGGTTGAGGACCATAATAATTTTATTTATTTTTCTTTCTTATGTAGACATGTATTTTACTCTGTATATGTGTGTGTGTGTATATATATATAATCATGTGGATAGGTCACATGACTGAAGACATCTCTCTCCAATTCCTTCTCTCTCTTACTTAGAATATCATTTTTGGCATGTTCAACATGGTACACAAGTTTGAGTGTCCATACTTGATATATACTCTAAACATGTTGAAAATGGTTCAGAACTATATTGATCTAATGCTTTCTTTTGTTGCCCTCTCAAACTATTTTTTTTATTCATTCTATATCCATCAAGTAGAAGCTTGAGTGTCACTTTTGCAGTGAGTCTTTTTTTTTTTTTTTGTTTTTTTTTTTTTAAATACTTTGGAACAAGCTAAATGGTAGAACATCATTTATTTAGTTTATACTATGTGTCTATGCCCCCTATGGAGCATGGAGAATACGGGCAGTCAGGTCAAAGGTCCAAGGTGAGTGGTGACAAGTGACAAACATTTGTGTAATGTGATGGTGGTTCGCAATCTTTTAACTTTTGTTACTCAGTTTCAACGTTCTAGCTGCAACAAGCTTTTGAGCATAGAAACTACTTGGTAGATGCCAATCTTCCTTTAGATCAGATCTTGTTGAGAAATAAGAGATTGTTTCTCCTTTTCATCTCTCTTTTTCATATTGTTTCTACTTTTCATCTCTCCTTTTCACTAGTTTGATTTGCGGTCGATAATTTCTTGTTAGGTTTTCTTGTTCTAGGAAGCTTCAATAAAAATTCTACCCAGTCATTCACCATGCACCTTCCATTGTAAATGCATTTACTTTCATGCTCTCTCTCTCTCTCTCTCTCTCTCTCTCTCTCTCTCAGTTTCACATATCTAGGCCAAAACTTGGGGTTTCATTGCAACACTGTTAGATGGTTAGCTAATTGCTGATGGGAACCTACCCTTGGAATGGAAACTTCTGCTTGTCTTCATTTCGTCTTTGGAGCGTTGTGCATCTTGACTAAAGATGTTGCACCTGTCTGGAATGACTAAATATACTATTTGCGTTGCAAACTCTGCCCATGGTTGAAAGTGAGAAGACTGCGAGCAAATTTTTGCTATAGGCCTATTGTTCTGGAAAGTAAGCAGAAACATACCTTGCTTGATGCACAATCTAGTACAATTGCACACTTGGGTTGTATTGGACCCTTGTTATTGGAGTAGAGAAAACATCCTTTTTTTTTTTTGCAATTGAGAGGAAGAAATTTTCTAACTTAATGCAAGTAGCTTTGCCTACTTTGCACATTTAAGAACCATTGCATCACTCAAGACTTCGCTCTGTTCCACTTTGGGAGCGGCTGAAATTTTCGTCCCTAAATCTTGAACATAAGGGGGAAGTTATCAACCCTTCCAAAACTGTAATGGACCGAACTCTCTTCTATTTTCCTCCTGTACGCTTAGCTGAAGCTTTTTCACTTTTGATCCTCTCAGTCACAGGTCTTTGCTGTTGCATTTGCCGTTCTCGCAGCTGGAGCTATAATTCTCACTTTGAACGTATTACTCTTGGTAAGCTGTTCATCCAACTTAATTTTCCTTTCCTTGCATGATTGATTTTATGATCTTTGACCCTGGAAATTAGTTTGAAACTGCGGGCACTGTAAATGTAGTGCTGAAATTGGACTGCAGCTGTGTTTCAATTTGTATATGCAGTAAAAATACTCTGGCCTTGAGTTTGTTAACGTGGCCCCTATGGTTCTATGGCCCAGCCTATTTATCTGATAGGCTTCCACCATAGATCATTTCCCAAAATTAACCGGATCAGAAGATCTTAGCCAATAAAAAATGGCCATTGTTACTCTGAATTTGGACTGCCAGTGTTTTAATCTTTAAACTGCATGACGCCACTTCAAGGGGGATAACTATGATAGTGGAAGTGCATGGTCCATGCCATGTAATTCCAAACTCAGGCCACCAGATTATTATTTTCTTTTACCATGGTGCAATGGGAACCCAGGTTGTTTAGATCAAGGCCTGAGGATGCGATGCAAATCAATGGGGTTGATGTCATATAGCTCTCTTGTCAAATAAGGTAACATGTATCTAAGTCCTTCCCTTGTTTACATCACTTTAGGGTGGGCATATAATTTTCTTCCAAAGTCTTAGTCTACTGGGCTACTGCTTGTTTCCTTTGGATGTCGGTGCACTGCTCTGCATGATAAAAGACAGTGTCATACTCAAGGTGATCGTAGTGCCGATAACACTAGCTTGGAGCTCTTGGGCTGCATACCCATTCATGAGTGCAGCTGTCACACCAGGAAGAAAAGCCCTCGCTCTATACCCGGTGTTCCTCATGTATGTCTCTGTTGGATTTCTAATCATTGCCATTGATTGATGACTCAACTCCCAATATTGTCGCCATTTTCAAGTTTGGCTCTTGAAGCAGCTTCTCCTGGATTTAACCATACAATGTCACATGCTCATACAGAGATTTTCACGTTGCTTCCCTCATGCATATTTAGAGGTGAATGATTTTGGTATTGGAAAGCTTTACTTTACTTCTCTGCTGCATATCAAGAGCTGATTTTGGTAGGGTGTCACTTGGGTACTCCACCTATGCGTATTAAGAGCTGATTCTGGTTTTGGATTTATATTTTCTGTTTTTTATTTTATTTGTTTCTGTAATTCAGGATTGAGTGAGACTACTTTTCATAATCTTCATTGAGTTGCGGCTGTATAAGATTCCTTTACATGAACATCATTCAATAATTATGCTCAAAATTTGCCAAAAGCTCTTGTTCCCATAAATTTGGCCGAATTAAGAAGGGATCAAGCAAATTTTTGTATGAAAACTGAGTCATTCAGTATGACAGTTCCCCGGCCGAGGTGAACATTAAAAGTACTATATGCTCCGTGTACTTCTTGGGCCTTGAATTTGTCCATGTGGGATAATCTTTTGTTGCCCCAAACCATTGATCTGATGGTCTTAGCTCTGGATGAACCACGCATCAAAAGTGATCCTGCTTGAAATTACTAGCTACCCTTTGGCTTCTTTCCCCCTCTTCCTATATTGAATTTGGTCTGTTACTTGTTTTGCTTCCAGCTAGATGAGTCAAGTCAGTGACAATGTTGACTTAAGACTTTAGTCTACTCGGCAGGTGGGAAAATCAGAGTAATATATAACTCCACAAAGTTCTAAGATATTTGGTTAGTCATATTTGTCACTAGTGGCTGTCGATGAGTCGATCCATGGTGTGAGCCTGCCCAACTTGGCTTGGTTAGGGTTGGGCTCGTGCTCAACTTGTGAGCCAATTGACCCTGATTATTAACGGATCTGAAGCATTGATTTAAAATCATGCTCTCACTGATACAACCACTTCAAAGAAACAATATTCCTTACAGGGGAATCAGTGGACATAGAGGTGTCGTAGGAAGAAGGTTGTAAACAGCCCCACATTACCCGGCCACCAGATCCTGCCAACTTGGGAAACATGGGTTGAGCATTTTTATGGCCCTGATGAATCATCCAGTTGTGATTCGGGTCAATATATACTGGAATACCAGTTTGTCCGATTATAATTTTATTTGGATTCATAATAAATAAATAAGAGCCATTTTAAGATGGCAGTTGTGGCCCACTTGGAAGCATGATGGAGAGGGTTAAGAGTTTGAAAGAGCTACTATTGTGTACCTGTGTGAGAAAGATCAGAACCATCCAACAAAGGTAGTAGGTGATTTGAAGGCCTCTACGTAGTCAAAATCCAAGCCATTACAGAGTCTAATGGATGCTAATATTGGTATAAACAATTGAAGGGTCTAAGAACTAAAAAATAGGATGGATTTCAAAGCTGAGTCAGTGCTACCTATGGGGTATTTGAGTTTGACGGACTTTCATTGATTACAGGAGAGTTGGTAGGTCCCACAGGCTGAACCCTTCTAAAGCTAGCAACAGTCTCATTGTTTCTGAAAATTTGTGACATACATTTTTTTTAGAGGGCCCCTACTCTGCTCAGCATTGGTGCTCGCGATAACGCAAGCACACTTTCTTGTGAGGCCTACTTTATCTCTACCCAAATCTTTATGCCTATAATGATGGAGGCTTGAATATTCATCTCAATCACTTGATGAATGGCTAACAATTTTTCAGCATCCAAAATGAGTACACAGTCGATCCAACTGTCTCTCCATTTGGATGAGTGCCGAACTCAGATTGGTGGTTTTTTTTTTTTTTTT
Source organism: Persea americana (assembly GCA_029852735.1). Taxonomy (NCBI): domain Eukaryota; kingdom Viridiplantae; phylum Streptophyta; class Magnoliopsida; order Laurales; family Lauraceae; genus Persea; species Persea americana. The sequence continues at coordinate 66,473,062 of CM056813.1, read as the reverse complement.
TTGTTTGGGGGTGGGGGTTGTTTCCTAAACTTATATTCCACTTGGATGGATCATAAGGTGAGTCCCACTAGGTATTTAGGCATGTGGTTTAAAGGTCATTGTCACAATTTTAGATCTCTTCTGAAGCCCAGACAAATAAAGGGGTGGAGCTTCATTGGACTTGTGATTTAAGGGTCCCACTCCAAGAAGCTACATAAGCTGTCCAAGTTTCCATTAGATGTACTTCATCGAGCAGTGGGGTGTAACAATCTGTGATTAAAGCTAATTGAGAGAGAGAGAGAGAGAGAGAGAGAGAGAGAGAATATGAATCAACCGAAGTACAGTCTGCAAAAGAAAACCCACCCATTTCACGTACACACAGAGAGAGAATCTGAATCAACCGAAGAACGACTGAGACTAAAAAAAAAACCCACCCATTTCACGTACTGCATGCACCCAAGAAAAACAGAAGGTGATTTTTGTAATGTTCAATGGTCAAGAACAAGAAAAAGAACCAAACAGGAATAACAGCAACATGAACAAATAGAAGGAGAGAAAGAAGAATTACACAAATAGAAAAGGAGGGGGGCCAATTAGAACAAAGCAAGCAGCTCACTTGGATCAAACTCGTATAATTCAACCTATTTGATCATGTCAAACGACAGGATGAAATTATGAATCTTCCTTTTTAGGTAGTCCTCCAACAGCTCTTCATCTGTAGGCCACAGCAATGGACCGGCTCATGGGCCTTCATCTCTTCATCACCTGCTTCAATTTCTCCTCGGTTTTCATCGTAACCACAGATTTACATATTTAGAGAGAGAGAGAGAGAGCTTTTCTTTACAATGTTTTTATTAGATAGAAAAAATGCTTACAAATCTTGATTCTCACAAGAATGTTATAGGGATGGAGCGGACCTCCACTGTTGGGCCCACTTACATAAAGCTGACCGCTCAAAATTAATAGGTTCTGGTACCACCCTTAGATTGAGGATGCAGTTAACAGTAATTAATGCATCAATTGTATTAGTAATTATATTCTCAATATTATGGCGGGGCTAGCTCTTTTATGGATTAAAGTTTGGGAGTTTCCCACTAAAAGCTCATTTTGAGCCGTTTAGATTTTTCATAGGTGGGGCCTCACCATTGAGGTCCATTCCCCTCATGAAAAGGGACTCTAATGATCTAGTGGAATCCATCTTATTTCTCTTCCGACATTTTCTAAAAGGCTACTAACGTAATAAAAACGAAATCTTGGCTTGAAATCCAAATCCTCAAGGGTTCAACTTCAAAGTCACTAGAGTTTCGTAATACTCGAGTATAGCACAATTAAGAAAAACGAAAATGGTCATCACTTAACAAAAATATAAACCTCAAATAAATACCCCACTATTTTATAACTTTTTTTAAACCCAAGATCTGGGCCCACCATCTGATATGTTTACATGAAAGGTTTGAATTTTTAAAGTAATTAATATTTAGAGTGAAATTCGATGAGCCATCCATTGATATAAAATTTTCAAAGGTGGACCCAGGAAGAATTTCCTCATAAAATTCTCGTGGAACTCATCATGTCTGGAGTGTAGATGACATCGATGGGCCTTAGAATCACAAGTGGGCCTCAAAAAGAACGCTCACTTTCTTTGAAATTTTTCCCTCAGATATAATTCCAGGCCCATTATCAAATTCTATTTCTTTTATTTTGTCATTGTCAATAGGAAAAGAGGCGCAACAAATACAAAATTGTTAGTCAAGTATCACTTACTCCCTAGAATAAAATCCTAGCTCCACCAATGGCTGCGTTATCCTTAAGAAAGTCAACTTAATTCGCCTAGCAGCTAGGGATATACACAGATCGGATTGGTGCGAATTGGGCCAAATCCGTTACCAATCCGTTGCCTATGGATTGACGGATTTGTAATCCGTCACCAATCCGTTACTGTTGAAATCCGATTCGATCCAATCCGTGGAGGAGCGGATCGGATCGGATTAATCCGTTCAATCCATTACTGTACGGATCGGATCGAATCGAATTAATCTGTTCAATCTGTTACTGTACATTACATGGAAAAGGAAAGGGAAAAAAATCCATATATTTTGAAGCCACTGAATTAAAGGGGCATGAGTTGAGAGCTGTATGCCTATTCTATTCATAAGGTTAGTGACTCCTTACATTTTTTTTTCTTATTTTATATATTTTTTAATTTTTTAATTTATATTTAATGATAACGGAACGGATCGGATTAAATCCGTGGATTAAGGGTGAAATTTGCCACCGATCCGTTGCTAACGGATTACACAATTTTCAATCCGTCACCAATCCGTTGGCCTTCGGATCGGATCAAAATCCGCGGATTGGATCGGATCGGATCGACGGATTGACGGATTTTTTGTACACCCCTACTAGCAGCTGTGTCCATCGTGACATTAGAGAGTATACTTAAATCATAATTTCGGATCAATGTACTCTAGCAGGACATGCTTTCTTTGTTTTTATAGAATCCAACTTTCTCAATTTCCATTAGATAAGTGCCGGACTTGGATATACTTATCTAATAGAGATTCTATATTGTTCAGGTCTGGCACTGCAAAATCCAAACCCATGGAAAACCTTTTCCATATTTCGCGGAAAACCAAGCCTAATGTTTTTACTGAATTGTGTAAAAGTCGGTTTACTTTTTCACTTTCCTCCAGCTGCAACGGACATGGATATTTATTGTAGCATGTAAAATGCTTTCCGCTTAACATGCTCTGTTTTTTTTTTTTTTTTTCAGAGAAAAAGTAGTGGCACAAATGTGCCAGGGAATTCAAGCCCATCCTTGGAGAATTAATGGTCTTTGATACCTTAAGGCAGGGGACATTTATAAACCACCAACATTAATTTGGAGGCCAATGTCATGATTTTAGACCTCCACGACTTCATCGAGTAGTGGGGCGTAGCAATCTATGATTAAGGCAATTTGAAGAGTCTCAAAATAGGAGTTGCAGGACTCAACTTGCATGGGGGAGAGAATGTGTCATGCCATTTACTGCTGGACTTGAAAAGGAAACTAGAACAAGCATGTCCCCCAACAATATTTGTAGAAATTACTATTGGAAAAAAAAAAAAGTAAAATGTTTTTACTCAAAATGTACTGGATTTGCTCTACATGCATCGCAATACGTCAAAAAAGCTTCTATCTTACTCACATAATTGATCAACCTATTATATTCAGAAGAATAAAGTGAACAAAAAACAATTGTTTAAATCTCATTTAGATCTGATTGATATATACATGACAGGCTCTGCTTAGGTGCAGATGTCTAACAGGGAATACCATGCGGGCTCTCCTGTGGGCCTGTATTTTCTTTATTGTTAAATCTGAAGAAATTAGACACAAAATTAATACTATTCTTACTAACAAGAGAAACAACATTACATTAATTAATTAAGAGGGAAGATGAGACCCTAGCTAACCTAAGCCTACTAAAGGAGGAAACAAGAGCCAACAGATGTAAAAATCCCATGAAACAAATCATCAAAACTCAAAGAAATAGCAAGCACTTGACATCATCTCATTGAAAAAATAAAAAATAAAAAACAAGATAACAAGAAAATAGAATTTGAATCGGAAGCATTAAAATTGGTAAAAAAAAAAAAAACAAAGAAGTTTTTTTTTTTTTTTTTGAGAGAATCTGAATCATCCCCCTGTAGGATCGAGACTACAAAAAAGAAAACCACCCAGTTCACGTACTGCATACATCCAGGAATGACAAGTGGAGGTGATCTTAAAAAAAAAAAAAGACAAAAATAGCATGGCAGGAGGGGGGAGGAGGAGAACAACAATAAGAAGAATGTTCCAAGAAAGATGTCACTGATTACAGAAATAGAAAAGATGGGATAGATTAGAACAAACCTAGCAGCTCACTTGGATCAAACTTGTATAATTCAGCCGCCTTGATTATTTCAGATGGAAGGGGCACATTATAATTCTTTCTTTTAAGGTAGTTCTGCAATAGCTCTTCATCTGTAGGATGAAATCAATAACCTCATAGAACCCTCATTGATGTTGATTTTTTTTTTGTTGATGTTGTTGGAGCACAAACCTCTCTCTCTCTCTCTCTCTCTCTCTCTCTCTCTCTCTCTCTCTCTCTCTCTCTCTCTCTCCCTCTCTCTCTCTCCCTCCCTCCCTAAGAAATATTCTATTGCAAATAGACCATCTACATCTACAGAGCCCCTTAAGCAGATTTTTACAGCAATCATGAATTTCATAACTGAATTCTTTTATTAAAAGAGCCGGAAGTGAAATAGGAGTTCGAGTTCTTTCTAACTAATCAAATGGCAAATAGCAAGGGGGCAAAGAAGAGATTCACTCGCAAGATTGTGAAGATGTCAGTGGATTAAGATATTGGGGCTGCTCAAATAATCTCCGTGCATGTGCATGGACAATGCATGGGTGATAGCCGGGTCGTGGACCTTCACGTACAAGCCGGACTCGAGGGCTGGACAAGTTGGACACAGAGCCTTCGAGTCGTGGTGGAAGTGGTGCGTGGACCCAAAGTGTCAAAATTTGACCAAGTCCGAGTTGACTCAGCAGACTTGACTCAACTCGAACATAGCCTTCTCCAAGTCAGGTCGGGTCGGACTTGGCCGAGTCCCATGAAAAAACCATTTTCTTCTCCTCTTCTCATCAATAAACCCTCTATCGAATCCTTTCTTCCCTTGCTTCTGAACAGTCCCTCCCTCAAACTCTTTCGCCTCCTCAACAATCCCTCCTCAAACCCTTTCTTCTCACCAAACCCTCACCCTATAGGTTGACGCCACAGATTCCACCCCCAAAACCCATATTTTGACTCTGCCTCAACTATATCAACTGTACTTGAACTGTTAGATAATCATAGTCGATGATAACATCACTATTCCCATCGCTATTCCAGAACCGCACATGAGACCTCAGCTTCATACGGCTCCTCGATGGCCACAAATAAATCTAAGGACTGGTTCATTATTACCTCGGCATGTTTGTAGTGTAGATTACAGTAAAGATGTATCATTTCTTCAATTTGCTCTCCACTTCTAAGTTCATAGCCTTCGCAGTAGCTTCATCAATGTTACCTACCAAATAAAAGGCCTGCTCGGGAAGACCATCTAATTCTCCGGAAAGGATCAGTTGAAACCCCCTAATTGTTTCTGTAAGACCAACATATTTCCCTGGAGAACCAGTAAATACTTCTGCTACGAAGAAGGGTTGTGATAAGAAACGTTCAATTTTTCGTGCTCTTGCAACGGTTAAACGATCATCTTCAGATAATTCGTCCAACCCAAGGATAGCTATAATGTCCTGAAGCCTAACCCAAAAGTCATCTCTCAAGCCCTCTTTCAAACTCTAACAAAAAGATGTTTAATAACATGGGAAATACAAGTCAAATCGGATTCGGACTCGAACTCTACCCATGTTGAGTCCGGTTTTTTTTTATCCCTATGTGGACCTTCTCTAGTTCTCTTAACCACCTTCTCTAGTTTCACCATCCGATAAATCTTCTTTTCCACCGTTTTTACACCCAAGGATGGGCAGCACCTTGGCCAAGGCCAATTTGCAACAAACAAATAAATAAATAAAGAAATAAAGAAAAAAATAGATAGGACAAAGGAGAAACAACCCTCTCCCTCTCTCTCGTCCTTTTAATCCCACCTTTTCATGTAGTCTTTCGTCTCCATCTGTGTCTTTGGAAAAGCTTATGGTGTATTGCAGTACCACTTGTTTCAGCATTCCTTTGAGAGACTATCGAAATACTGGTCACTCAAGCTTATTAACCCAAGTCGGGCCAACATTGACCCACATCCAAGCACACGATTTGAGCCACCAAGAGTTCTACATCAGTAGGTACATCATGCCACAAAGCATTTCAAACGGAATTCCTTACAGCAATACAAATGCCTGTTGCTTTAGCTGAATTTCTGGAATTAGTGATATTGGGAATTCAAAGACAATGATGGTCCCTTGGAATTTCTGGACGCTGAATTCTTGTGAAATTTTGAATTCCAGCCAACTGAAAATTCAAAAGTAACCTTTTGAATTCTCAGAATTCCAACCTCCTTCACACTTCGCAATGCTCAAGTGGAAAGGAGGATTCGGAAATTCCACTAAGGGAGCAACTTTTGGAGAATCAGACAAGAATTCTTGGAATTCTGCTGAAGAATCAGGCCTCAAGTGTCTAAGTGGAATTCCAAATGCTATACAGCCCTTGAGCATCTTGGAATTCAGAATGCTAGACAACCCTTGAGCATTTTGGAATTCAACTTCGGTGGGGGCGGGGGGCAGCCTGCATTTGGAATTCTTCAAAAGCTCCAAAAAAATAAATCCCTAAATGGTTGCAACCAAATAGGCCCTAGGAATCCTCCCAACTTCTTGGCGTTTTTGCATCCCACATTTTCTTAAGGGCTGTTTGGTTCAGATAATTTCTGACGGGAATTACCCCCGGCGGAAATTCGTGATAGAAATGCAGGGGCTGTCCTTGTGAATTCCAAATTTCCTGTTTGATACAATTTGAATGGTGAGAATTTGCCCAGCTGGCATGTGAAAAGTCACCCTTGGCCATCAGATATCCTGAGAATTCCGGATTTGAGAATGCTACTAGACCCTTGAGTATTTTGGAATTTACTACGAAGGGCAACATTTGGAATACTCCAAATTATGTAAACAAGATATTATCCCCAAATGCTTGCAACCAAACAAGCCCCTAGGATTGTTGTGGAATTTCATTCGCATCTAAATAACGAAAATCAACAGCACATATTCAAAAGAAAAAAAAAAGACGTAAAAGGAAACAGGAAAAAAATTGACTTGTTGAATTGAATTTGAAAAAATCCATGAAAGCTGAATGGGAGTAGAATTAGGAAGGAAAGATGGAACATAAAAAGAAACCCCATCTGGAGAAACGAAATTAAACCTCCCTAAAAAATAGGTTATGTCCCACCAGATATAGGTGATGGAAGCCCTGCTTCTCGTCATGGCCCACTTCTTAAACCATGCTTTGATTTTGCCAGGATCTTATAAAGGCCTTTATTACCAGCCTTCTACTGTGCCTTTATATGCACCTCAAAAATATCTTAATGGCCATGACCAATGGTCCACAATTAGTCCTACACATGTAACCAGCAATGAGAAGAAGAATTGTGATAGCTAAATGATTGGTTGAATACCTATTAGCCATATGATGCATTTTAAATGAGATATCTTCCACGGCTTAGCCTGCAGCAGTACCTTGATTAACTCCATGTCCCATAGATGCAAGCCCTACAAGCAATCTGGCAACAATATTGGAAATGGATGAATGAGATAAATTTACAAATTCAATTATTTGCAGTCTATTTGAAGGCCAATGATGATGGGTTATAGAGAATTTGAGTGATTAGTGTGGCTCTAAACAGAATACCTATCAGTCATATGCTGCATGTTAACAAATCTACTTGTGATATCTTCCAGAGCTAAGCCCGCAGCAGTACCTTGATTAACTCCATGCCCAATAGATGCAAGCCCTAAAAGCAATCCGGTAACAATATAGGAAATGGATGAATGAGAAAAATTAACAAATTCAATTGTTTGCAAACTATTTGAAGGCCACTGATGATTGGTTATAGAGAACTTGCTAATTAGTGTGGTTTCTAAACTTTCATGAATCAACCGTAGGTCTTGCTACCAGTATTGACTTACCAATAGAAAAGAGAATAAAAGCGGCAGAACATGCACAAATGTAGAAGAGGCGAACAATAAAAAGTCCTTCAAAATCAATTTAGAGTGATGACATTGCAACAAATCAAGGAAGACTTTCACCTAAGGATATGATAGATGGAAAGGTTTCTTTACAGGTAAGGGTCATTCGAAAACTCAGCACTATCAGATTATCCTAACCCTTGATTTAACAAATAGCCATACAAGTATAATGGTTTTTTCGCTATAGATTTTTTTTTAAAGATTCAATTCAACAGAAAGTAAAGGTTCAATGAGTGAAAAATGGGCATGGAATGATCAGAGTGGAAAAAAGAGAGTGAAAGGAGCTGCATTGTTCAAAGGTCAGACAGAGTTTGCCCCATAAAGTGGACGTACATGTAGTGCTTGTGGGAGATCACAATTATGTAACAAGAGATGTAAAAGTAAACTTAAATGAGAATCACTATATGTAATTAAAACGTTTACATTAGAAATATGCGCAAACAGATTAATCCAGTCGGAGAGGAAAATTTTGAACCTAGGATTTCTATGTACTTGCAAAAGTATACGGCCCTAAAATGCAATATACTTGCAGAAGTATATGATGTAAGAGGTAATTTGGTACTAAGTTCTGATATGTTGTATCAATAAAAAGAACTCGATTTCTGTTTCTCTAAGCCCCCGCTCAAAATGGGTTGCAAATGAATCAAGAGGAAAGGGGAAATTAATAGCCAGCTACCATTCTAGTGTATATCAAAGCCTTGGAAAGTTAGAAACCATGGAAGAATTAGACTAAAAAAGAGGAAGTAAACCCTCTCATGAAACTATTCATTCCAAGACAAAATTAAAAAAAGCCTACATACTACAAATGGCTATTAAACCTCCCAATTCAAGTGGTGTCATTATATTATTCTAAGCAACACTTTCTTTTCTTTTCTTCCTTCCTTAGTTTCTTTCTTTTTTCCTACCAAAATGTCTAGCTACTGGTGTGTCAGGTTCAGCAGATAATTTAATCCCTTGGAGAATTAATGCCCTTGATCCCCAAGGAGACTTTTGTAAACCATAACATTAATTTCAAAGATTTTCGACCACTATTGAATTCTACACAAGTACTGGCGTGGAGCTTCACTGAAGTTGTGATTAAGATGGATCCACTCCAAGAAGCTACATAACTTGTCCAAGCCTCCATTTGATACACTTTTTCTAGCAGTGGAGTGTAACAGAAAATCATTTAAACAATTTCAAGAGATGGGTCTAATACATTATACAACCAATGACTGATCAACCAGATCTCCCATGTTCCTAGAAACTTTGCTCATGACAGTACCTCTTCAGAGAGCACCAGACCAGTGATCCATCCCAATGATTAGCCACTTAGCTAATGGTAGAGATCTTAACAGATCTCAATGAATAGTGAAATAGGGAGCAAAACTGCTCAACTTAATCAGCTTTTCTTAGGTTTGAAAAAATGCAAAGTGAGAAAATAATCTTCCTCAGGTCAGGAACTCCTATTTGATTAACGATTGGATGAGCCACTCAAACTCTGCTCATTGCAATCCAATTAGGATTTGTTTATGTTGGAGCGTGAAGATAAATATATCATTCGTTGAAGCTTAAGGGAGCAGGAGAGAAACCGACAAAATACAATTAGAAGTATTGGGATGAAATAATGTCCTTTCTCTCAAGATCAACACCTCCTTATATTGTTTATCACTGCCTTAATCAAGGCTTACATCACTATCATTAGAACAAAGCTTTCCTAACTTAAACAACTAAAAAAAGATACTACAGTACAAACTGTCCTAACTAAAATAATGCACAGGTGTATTATTTTGACCAAGCATATATACAAATGAGGCATTTTAGCAACTGGGCTTGGGCCCAGTTTGACAGTTTCAACTGAAATCATCATGGACCCAGTTTGACACCCCACCCCCCCACACACCCCCACCCCCTCCCCCCCCCAAATTGATGCAGGAGAATCAACGAGCATCAATTTGCTGACTAAAAACTGATGATGAGGTCATGGAAGACCTTTTGTGAAGATATCACCAACTTGAAATTCTGATGACACATGAGGAAGGCTGATGACCTTTCGTTTGAATTCATCACAAATGAAATGGCAATCAACCTCAATGTGTTTGGTCCGCTCATGGAAAGCTGGATTTTCTGTAATCCGGATGACACTGGTATTATCGGCATAGAGAGGGGTAGGACCATTGATAGGAAAACCAAGATCGGAGAGCAAACCGTGCAGCCAAAGAATTTCAAAGTAGGCAGCTGACAAAGCACGGTATTTGGCTTCAGTGGAGAATTTGGAGACTTCGTCATGTTTCTTACATTTTCAGGAAATCAAGTTGTCACCAAGGAACAAACACCACTCGGTGGTAGATTGCCGCATATCTTGGCAGCCAGCCCAATCAACATCGGACAATGCTCTAATTGCCAAAGGTGAGCTTGTTCGAAAAAATAATCCACGAGTTGGTGTTCAAAGAAGTTAGCGAAGAATGCGTCGAACAACAGCCAAGTGAAGATGTCGAAGGTCAGCCAAGAACTGACTCATCAAATTAACGGCATGAGAGATGTCTAGAGGAGTGATGGTTAAATATATTAAGCCGCCAACTAACTGCCGATATAGTGTCGGGTCAGGAAGTGGATCTCCCTCGTCACAACAAAGTTTAACATTTACCTCAACAGGGGTGTCAACGTGAGTTGAATGTTGAAATCCCGTCAGTTCAAAGACATCAACATGGGAATATAAGCAGATTGAGAGCTATTCCTAGTGCAAATTAATGGACTTCGAGAACTAAAAATTAGGTTAAAGGGCCAAGGTCCTTCATGCGAAAGGACTCATGAAGGGAAGCCTGAAGTTGATGGGTCATGGTGGTATTTGTACCAGTGATGCATGACAAATCGAACCAATGACCATCTAAAACGTCCTTTTGCATCAAAATATTTCAACTTCAATGTTAGGGCAAAAACAATGCATTTCGGTCAAAATATGGAATGAAGGGGCCAAGGTCGATGCAAAACTCAATTTCCAAAATCAAGTCTAAAATAGTCTCCATGATCTAGGGTCCATGTCAGAAATTAAGTGGATCAATTGAGTAATCCATCGTCGGTACCTAGGGATTACGATATATAAGAATATCACCATGCACTCTAGGGGTTTTGTAATGATCCGACACGATGGGCACGATGGGGATACATGACAGATCAAATGCACAATCCTCTTGATCATTTTCATGCACCGACAGATTTCAACCTCCATGTCAGGGGAGCAAAGACACATTTTGGTAAGACTATGGAATGACATCTGTGTACATAGGGATAAGTGGTAGATCGAACCAGCGATCATCCGGATCCTCCTTTTGCATTAAAAGATTTCAACATCCATGTTAGGACAAGAACAATACATTTCGGTCAAAACATGGAATGCACGGGCCAAGGTGGATGCAAAATTGGATTTCCAAAAGCAAGTGCAAAATATTCTCCATGATCTGGGGTCCATGTAGGAAATTTAGAGGATCGTTTGAGTCCGTCCATCAGTCCCAATTTGACTTATCAGATCCTAACATTGAAAGATTAAGCAGACTGCAGCGTGAGGGGTCAAACTCGTGTGTTCACGGCCCCATTGAAGCCTAAATTATGCCCCTGAACCTGTTTCACAAAACCAACAATGTGGTTGCTGCTCCAATTGCAGGTGGTGGAGGTCCACTACCACACTAAGAACATGCCTAGTATTTTGCCTATAGCGGAAGTAGTTAAACTTGCATAATTCCCTTCCGTACTCGGAGAATCGGGAAAATGGGCAAATCAGAAGAAAGAAACAATGCACCGAACGTGAACAAAGTGTGGAGCTCAAGTGAAGAAAAGTCAATGTTCACTATCGACGTAAAATGGACTCCCTTAACAAGATTTCTCTTGTTGGTACCTAGGGATTACGATATATAAGAAAAAAGCAACGCACTCTAGGGGTTGTGTTATGATCCGTCATGCGGGGGATACATGACAGATCAAATCCACGATCCTCTTGATCGTTTTCATGCACTGAATGATTTCAACCTCATTGTCAGGGGAGCAAAGAAACTTTTTGGTAAGACTATGGAATGAGATCTGTGTACATAGTAATACGTGGTAGATCGAACCAGCGATCATCTGGATCCTCCTTTTGCATCAAAAGATATCAACATCCATGTTAGGGCAAGAGCAATACATTTCGGTCAAAACATGGAATGCGGGGGCCAAGGTGGATGCAAAATTTGATTTCCAAATTCAATTGTAAAATATTCCCCATGATCTGGGGTCCATGTCGAAAATTTAGCGGATACGTTGAGTCCATCCATCATTCCCGATTTGACTCATCAGTTCCAAGCAAGGAAAGATTAAGCAGATCGCAGCGTGAGGGATCAAACCAATGTCTTCACGACCCCGCAAAAGCCTAAAATATGCCACTAAACCAGTTTCACAAAACCAACAATGTGGTTGCCGCTCCAATTACAGCTGGTGGAGGTCCACTATCACACTAAGAACATGCCTAGTATTTTGCATATAGGGGAAGTAGTTATACTTGCATAGTTCCCTTCTGTACTCGGAGACTCGAGAAAATGGGCAGGTCGGAATAAAGAAGCAAAGGGCCGAACATGAACAAAGTGTGGACCTCTAGTGAAGAATAGTCAAGAGACCCTGCTTCTTTTGTTCTGATTTTTGCAAAGGTTCACTCTTGATGTAAAATGGACTCCCTTAACGAGATTTCTCTCATCGGTGCCTAGGGATAGTGATTTATAAGAATATCGCTAGGCACTCTAGGAGTTGTGTTTGATCCGTCACGAGGGGGATACATGACAGAGCTAATCCACGATCCTCTTTATCGTTTTCATGCCCCGACAGGTTTCTATCGCCATGCCCGGGGAGCAAAGACACATTTTGGTAAGATTACGGAATGAGATCTGTGTACATAGGGATACGTGGTAGATCGAACCAGCGATCATCTGGATCCTCCTTTTGCATCAAAAGATTTCAACATCCATGTTAGGGCAAGAACAATACATTTCAATCAAAACATGGAATGCGAGGGCCAAGGTGGATGCAAAATTGGATTTCCAAATTCAAGTGTAAAATATTCCCCACGATCTGGGGTCCATGTCGAAAATTTAGCGGACCCATTGAGTCTATCCATCATTTCCGATTTGACTCATCAGTTCCCAGCAAGGAAAGATTAAGCAGACCGCGGCGTGAGGGATAAAACCCATGTGTTCATGACCCCACATAAGCCTAAAATATGCCCCTAAACCTGTTTCACAAAACCAACAATGTGGTTGCCGCTCTAATTACAGCTGGTGGAGGTCCACTACCACATTAAGAACATTCCCAGTATTTTGAATATAAGGGAAGTAGTTATACTTGCATAGTTCCCTTCTGTACTCGGAGACTCTGGAAAATGGGCAAATCAAAACAAAGAAGCAAGGGACCGAACGTCAACAAAGTGTGGACCTCAAGTGAAGAATAGTCAATGTACTTGCTTCTTTCATTCAGACTTTTGCAAATGTTCACTATCGATGTAAAATGGACTCCCTTAACTAGATTTCTCTCATCGGTACCTAGGGATTATGATTTATAAGACTATCGCAATGCCCACTAGGTGTTGTGTTTTGATCCGTCACGAGGGGGATACATGACACACCTAATCCACGATCCTCGTGATCGTTTTCATGCACCGACAGATTTCAAGCTCCAGGTCAGGGAATTAAAGACACATTTTGGTAAGATTAGGCAATGAGATCTGTGTGCATAGGGATACATGGTAGATCGAACTAGCGATCATCTGGATCCTCCTTTTGCATCAAAACATTTCGACATCCATGTTAGGGCAAGAACAATACATTTCGGTGAAAAAATGGAATGCGGGGGCCAAGGTGGATGCAAAATTGGAGTTCCAAATTCAAGTGTAAAATATTCCCCACGATCTGGGGTCCATGTCGAAAATTTAGCGGATCCGTTGAGTCCATCCATCATTCTCGATTTGACTCATCAGTTCCAAGCAAGGAAAGATTAAGCAGTCCGCAGCGTGAGGGATCGGACCAATGTGTTCACGGCCCCGCAAAAGCGAAAAATATGCCCCATAACCTGTTTCACAAAACCAACAATGTGGTTGCCGCTCCAATTACAGCTGGTGGAGGTCCACCACCACACTAAGAACATGCCTAGTATTTTGAATATAGGGGAAGTAGTTATACTCGCATTGTTCCCCTCTGTACTCGAAGACTCGGGAAAATGAGCAAATCAGAAGAAAGAAGCAAAGGGCCGAACGTGAACAAAGTGTGGACCTCTAGTAAAGAATAGTAAAGAGGACCTGCTTCTTTCGTTCTGATTTTTGCAAACGTTCACTCTCGACGTAAAATGGACTCCCTTAACGAGATTTCTCTCATCGGTGCCCAGGGAGTATGAATTATAAGAATATCATTAGGCACTCTAAGGGTTGTGATATGATCCGTCACGCCGGGGATACATGACAGATCTAATCCACGATCCTTTTGATCGTTTTCATGCCCCGACAGATTTCGATCGCCATGTCCGGGGAGCAAAGACACATTTTGGTAAGATTATGGAATGAGATCTGTGTACATATGGATACGTGGTAGATCGAACCAGCAATCATCGGGATCCTCCTTTTGCATAAAAAGATTTCGACATCCATGTTAGGGCAAGAACAACACATTTCGGTCAAAACATGGAATGCGGGGGCCAAGGTGGATGCAAAATTGGAGTACCAAATTCAAGTGAAAAATATTCCCCATGATCTGGGGTCCACGTCGAAAATTTAGCGGATCCGTTGAGTCCATCCATCACTCCCGATTTGACTCATTATTTCCAAGCAAGGAAAGATTAAGCAGACCGCAGCGTGAGGGATCGGACCAATATGTTCACGACCCCGCAAAAGCCTGAAATATGCTCCAAAACCCGTTTCACAAAACCAACAATGTGGTTGCCGCTCCAATTATAGTTGGTGGAGGTCCACTACCACACTAAGAACATGCCCAGTATTTTGAATATAGGGGAAGCAGTTATACTCGCATAGTTCCCTTCTGTACTTGAAGACTCGGGAAAATTTGCAAATCGGAATAAAGAAGCAAAGGGCTGAATGTGAACAAAGTGTGGACCTCTAGTGAAGAATAGTCAAGAGACCTTGCTTCTTTCGTTCTGATTTTTGCAAACGTTCACTCTCGACGTAAACTGGACTCCCCTAACGAGATTTCTCTCATCGGTGCCTAGGGACTATGAATTATAAGAATATCGCTAGGCACTCTTGGGTTGTGATATCATCCGTCACGCCGGGGATACATGACAGATCTAATCCACGCTCCTTTTGATTGTTTTCATGCCCCGACAAATTTCGATCGCCATGTCCGGGGAGCAAAGACACATTTTGGTAAGATTATGGAATGAGATTTGTGTACATATGGATACGTGGTAGATCGAACCAGTGATCATCTGGATCCTCCTTCTGCAATAAAAGATTTCGACATCCATGTTAGGCCAAGAACAACACATTTCGGTCAAAACATGGAATGCGGGGGCCAAGGTGGATGCAAAATTGGAGTTCCAAATTCAAGTGTAAAATATTCCCCATGATCTGGGGTCGACGTCGAAAATTTAGCAGATCTGTTGAGTCCATCCATCATTCCCGATTTGACTCATCAGTTCCAAGCAACGAAAGATTAAGCAGACCGCAGCGTGAGGGGTCGGACCAATGTGTTCACGACCCCGCAAAAGCAAAAAATATGCCCCTAAACCTGTTTCACAAAACCAACAATGTGGTTGCCGCTCCAATTACAGCTGGTGGAGGTCCACTACCACACTAAGAACATGCCCAGTATTTTGAATATAGGGGAAGCAGTTATACTTGCACAGTTCCCTTCTGTACTCAGAGACTCAGGAAAATTGGCAGATCAGAAGAAACTAGCAAAGGGCCGAACATGAACAAAGGGTGGACCTGTAGTGAAGAATAGTAGAGAGACCTTGCTTCTTTCGTTCTGATTTTTGCAAACGTTCACTCTCGACGTAAAATGCGCTCCCTTAACGAGATTTCTTTCATCGGTGCCTAGGGATTATGCATTATAAGAATATCGCTAGGCACTCTTGGGGTTGTGATATGATCCGTTACGCCAGGGATACATGACAGATCTAATCCATGATCCTCTTGATCGTTTTCAGGCCCCGACAGATTTCCATCGCCATGTCCGGCGAGCAAAGACACATTTTGGTATGATTTTGCAATGAGATCTGTGTACATCAGGATACGTGGCAGATCGAACCAGCGATCATCTGGATCCTCCTTTTGCATCAAAAGATTTCGACATCCATGTTAGGGAAAGAACAATACATTTAGGTCAAAACATGGAACGCGGGGGCCAAGGTGGATGCAAAATTGGAGTTCCAAATTCCAGTGTAAAATATTCCCCATGATCTGGGGTCGACGTCGAAAATTTAGCGGATCCGTTGAGTACATCCATCATTCCCGATTTGACTCATCAGTTCCAAGCAACAAAAGATTAAGCTGACCGCAGCGTGAGGGGTCGGACCAATGTGTTCACGACCCCGCAAAAGCGAAAAATATGCCCCTAAACCTGTTTCACAAAACCAACAATGTGGTTGCCGCTCCAATTACAGCTGGTGGAGGTCCACTACCACACTAAGAACATGCCCAGTATTTTGAATATAGGGGAAGCAGTTATACTTGCATAGTTCCCTTCTGTACTCGAAGACTCAGGAAAATTGGCAGATCAGAAGAAAGTAGCAAAGGGCCGAACGTGAACAAAGGGTGGACCTCTAGTGAAGAATAGTAGAGAGACCTTGCTTCATTCGTTCTGATTTTTGCAAACGTTCACTCTCGACGTAAAATGGGCTCCCTTAACGAGATTTCTTTCATCGGTGCCTAGGGATTATGCATTATAAGAATATCGCTAGGCACTCTTGGGGTTGTGATATGATCCGTTACGCCAGGGATACATGACAGATCTAATCCACAATCCTCTTGATCGTTTTCAGGCCCCGACAGATTTCCATCGCCATGTCCGGCGAGCAAAGACACATTTTGGTATGATTTTGCAATGAGATCTGTGTACATCGGGATACGTGGCAGATCAAACCAGCGATCATCTGGATCCTCCTTTTGCATCAAAAGATTTCGACATCCATGTTAGGGAAAGAACAATACATTTAGGTCAAAACATGGAACGCAGGGGCCAAGGTGGATGCAAAATTGGAGTTCCAAATTCAAGTGTAAAATATTCCCCACGATCTGGGTTCCATGTAGAAAATTTAGAGGATCCGTTGAGTCCATCCATCGTTCCCGATTTGACTCATCAGTTCCAAGCAAGGAAAGATTAAGCAGACCGCAGCGTGAGGGATCGGACCAATGTGTTCAAGACCCCGCAAAAGCATAAAATATGCCGCTAAACCTGTTTCACAAAACCAACAATGTGGTTGCCGCTCCAATTACAGCTGGTGGAGGTCCACTACCACACTGAGAACATGCCCAGTATTTTGAATATAGGGGAAGCAGTTATACTTGCATAGTTCCCTTCTGTACTCGGAGACTCGGGAAAATTGGCAGATCAGAAGAAAGAAGCAACGGGCCGAACGTGAACAAAGTGTGGACCTCTAGTGAAGAATAGTAAAGAGACCTTGCTTCTTTCGTTCTGGTTTTTGCAAGCGTTCACTCTCAACGTAAAATGGACTCCCTTAACGAGATTTCTCTCCACGGTGCCGAGGGATTATGATTTATAAGATTATCGCAATGCACTCTAGGTGTTGAGTTATGATCTGTCACGAGGGGGACACAGGACACACCTAATCCAGGATCCTCTTGATCGTTTTCATGCACCGACAGATTTCTACCTCCATGTCAGGGAAGCAAAGACACACTTTGGTAAGACTACGGAATGACATCCGCGTACATAGGGATACGTGGTACATCGAACCAGCGATGATCTGGATCCTCCTTTTGCATCAAAAGATTTCAAGTTCCATGTCAGGGCAGGAACAATACATTTCGGTCAAAAGATGGAATGCGGGGGCCAAGGTGGATGCAAAATTGGATTTCCAAATTCAAGTGTAAAATATTCCCCACGATCTGGGTTCCATGTCGAAAATTTAGCGGATCCGTTGAGTCCATCCATCGTTCCCGATTTGACTCATCAGTTCCAAGCAAGGAAAGATTAAGCAGACCGCAGCGTGACGGATCGGACAAATGTGTTCACGACCCCGCAAAAGCCTAAAATATGCCCCTAAACCTGTTTTACAAAGCCAACAATGTGGCTGCCGCTCCAATTACAGCTGGTGGAGGTCCACTACCACACTAAGAACATGCCCAGTATTTTGAATATAGGGGAAGTAGTTATACTCGCATAGTTCCCTTCTGTACTCTAAGACTCGAGAAAATTTGCAAATCGGAAGAAAGAAGCAAAGGGCCGACATGAACAAAGTGTGGACCTCTCGTGAAGAACAGTAAAGAGACGTTGCTTCTTTCGTTCTGATTTTTGCAAACGTTCACTCTTGACGTAAAATGGACTCCCTTAACGAGATTTCTCTCATCGGAGCCTAGGGATTATGAATTATAAGAATATCGCCAGGCACTCTTGGGGTTGTGATATGATCTGTCAAGCCGGGGATACACGACAGATCTAATCCACTTGATCGTTTTCATGCCCCGACAGATTTCGATCGCCATGTCCAGGGAGCAAAGACAGATTTTAGTAAGATTATGCAATGAGATCTGTGTACATAGGGATACGTGGCAGATCGAACCAGCGATCATCTGGATCCTCCTTTTGCATCAAAAGATTTCGACATCCATGTCAGGGCAAGAACAATACATTTCGGTCAAAACATGGAATGCGGGGGCCAAGGTGGATGCAAAATTGGATTTCCAAATTCAAGTGTAAAATATTCCTCACTATCTCAGGTCCATGTCGAAAATTTAGTGGATTCGTTGAGTCCATCCATCATTCCTGATTTGACTCATCAGTTCCAAGCAAGGAAATATTAAGCAGACCGCAGCGTGAGGGATTGGACCAATGTGTTCATGACCCCGCAAAAGCATAAAATATGCCCCTAAACCTGTTTCAAAAAATCAACATTGTGGTTGCCGCTCCAATTACAGCTGGTGGAGGTCCACTACCACACTGAGAACATGCCCAGTATTTTGAATATAGGGGAAGAAGTTATACTTGCATAGTTCCCTTCTGTACTCCGAGACTCGGGAAAACTGGCAGATCAGAAGAAAGAAGCAAATGGCCGAACGTGAACAAAGTGTGGAACTCTAGTGAAGAATAGTAAAGAGACCTTGCTTCTTTCGTTCTGATTTTCGCAAACGTTCACTCTCGACGTAAAATGGACTCCCTTAACGAGATTTCTCACATCGGTGCCTAGGGATTATGAATTATAAGAATATCGCTAGGCACTCTTGGGGTTGTGATATCATCCGTCACGCCGGGGATACAGGACAGATCTAATCCACGATCCTCTTGATCGTTTTCATGCCTCGACAGATTTCCATCCCCATGTCCGGGGAGCAAAGACACATTTTGCTAAGAATATGCAATGAGATCTGTGTACATAGGGATACGTGGTAGATCGAACCAGCAATCATATGGATCCTCCTTTTGCATCAAAAGATTTCGACATCCATGTTAGGAAAAGAACAATACATTTAGGTCAAAACAGGGAATGCGGGGGCCAAGGTGGATGCAAAATTGAAGTTCCAAATTCAAGTGTAAAATATTCCTCAACGATCTGGGGTCAATGTTGAAAATTTAAAGGAACCGTTGAGTCCATCCATCATTTCCGATTTGACTCATCAGTTCTAGGCAAAGAAAGATTAAGCAAACCGCAGCGTGAGGGGTCGGACTAATGTGTTCCCGACCCCGCAAAAGCCATAAATATGCCCCTAAACCTGTTTCACAAAACCAACAAAGTGGTAGCCGCTCCAATTACAGCTGGTGGAGGTCCACTACCACACTAAGAAAATGCCTAGTATTTTGAATATAGGGGAAGTAGTAATACTTGCATAGTTCCCCTCTGTACTCGGAAACTCGGGAAAATTCGCAAATCAGAAGGAAGAAGCAAAGGGCCGAACGTGAACAAAGTGTGGACCACTAATGAAGAATAGTAAAGAGACCTTGCTTCTTTCGTTCTGATTTTTGCAAACGTTCACTCTCGACGTAAAATGGACTCCCTTAACGAGATTTCTCTCACCGGTGCCTAGGGATAATGAATTATAAGAATATCGCTAGGCACTCTTGGGGTTGCGATAAGATCCGTCACGCCGGGAATACATGACAGATCTAATCCACGATCCTCTTGATCGTTTTCATGCCCTGACAAATTTCCATTGCCATGTCCATGGAGCAAAGACACATTTTGGTCAGATTATGCAATGAGATCTGTGTACATAGGGATACGTGGTAGATCGAACCAGCGATCATCTGGATCCTCCTTTTGCATCAAAAGATTTCGACATCCATGTTAGGGAAAGAACAATACATTTAGGTGAAAACATGGAACGCGGGGGCCAAGGTGGATGCAAAATTGGAGTTCCAAATTCAAGTGTAAAATATTCCCCACGATCTGGGTTCCATATCGAAAATTTAGCGAATCCGTTGAGTCCATCCATCGTTCCCGATTTGACTCATCAGTTCCAAGCAAGGAAAGATTAAGCAGACCGCAGCGTGAGGGATCGGACCAATGTGTCCAAGACCCCGCAAAAGCATAAAATATTACCCCTAAACCTGTTTCACAAAACCAACAATGTGGTTGCCGCTCCAATTACAGCTGGTGGAGGTCCACTACCACATTAAGAACATTCCCAGTATTTTGCATATAAGGGAAGTAGTTATACTTGCATAGTTCCCTTCTGTACTCGGAGACTCTGGAAAATGGGCAAATCAAAACAAAGAAGCAAGGGACCGAACGTCAACAAAGTGTGGACCTCAAGTGAAGAATAGTCAATGTACTTGCTTCTTTCATTCAGACTTTTGCAAATGTTCACTATCGATGTAAAATGGACTCCCTTAACTAGATTTCTCTCATCGGTACCTAGGGATTATGATTTATAAGACTATCGCAATGCCCACTAGGTGTTGTGTTTTGATCCGTCACGAGGGGGATACATGACACACCTAATCCACGATCCTCGTGATCGTTTTCATGCACCGACAGATTTCAAGCTCCAGGTCAGGGAATTAAAGACACATTTTGGTAAGATTAGGCAATGAGATCTGTGTGCATAGGGATACATGGTAGATCGAACTAGCGATCATCTGGATCCTCCTTTTGCATCAAAACATTTCGACATCCATGTTAGGGCAAGAACAATACATTTCGGTGAAAAAATGAAATGCGGGGGCCAAGGTGGATGCAAAATTGGAGTTCCAAATTCAAGTGTAAAATATTCCCCACGATCTGGGGTCCATGTCGAAAATTTAGCGGATCCGTTGAGTCCATCCATCATTCTCGATTTGACTCATCAGTTCCAAGCAAGGAAAGATTAAGCAGTCCGCAGCGTGAGGGATCGGACCAATGTGTTCACGGCCCCGCAAAAGCGAAAAATATGCCCCATAACCTGTTTCACAAAACCAACAATGTGGTTGCCGCTCCAATTACAGCTGGTGGAGGTCCACCACCACACTAAGAACATGCCTAGTATTTTGAATATAGGGGAAGTAGTTATACTCGCATTGTTCCCCTCTGTACTCGAAGACTCGGGAAAATGAGCAAATCAGAAGAAAGAAGCAAAGGGCCGAACGTGAACAAAGTGTGGACCTCTAGTGAAGAATAGTAAAGAGGACCTGCTTCTTTCGTTCTGATTTTTGCAAACGTTCACTCTCGACGTAAAATGGACTCCCTTAACGAGATTTCTCTCATCGGTGCCCAGGGAGTATGAATTATAAGAATATCATTAGGCACTCTAAGGGTTGTGATATGATCCGTCACGCCGGGGATACATGACAGATCTAATCCACGATCCTTTTGATTGTTTTCATGCCCCGACAGATTTCGATCGCCATGTCCGGGGAGCAAAGACACATTTTGGTAAGATTATGGAATGAGATCTGTGTACATATGGATACATGGTAGATCGAACCAGCAATCACCGGGATCCTCCTTTTGCATAAAAAGATTTCGACATCCATGTTAGGGCAAGAACAATACATTTCGGTCAAAACATGGAATGGGCGGGCCAAGGTCGATGCAAAATTGGATTTCCAAATTCAAATGTACAAATATTCCCCACGATCTGGGGTCCATGTCTAAAATTTAGCAGATCCGTTGAGTCCATCCATCATTCCCAAATTGACTCATCAGTTCCAAGCAAGAAAAGATTAAGCAGACCGCAGCGTGAGGGATCGTACCAATGTGTTCACGACTACCACGCAAAAGTCTAAAATATGCCCCTAAACCAGTTTCACAAAACCAACAATGTGGTTGCCGCTCCAATTACAGCTGGTGGAGATCCACTACCACACTAAGAACATGCCCAGTATTTTGAACATAGGGGAAGCAGTTATACTTGCATAGTTCCCTTCTGTACTCGGAGACTCGGGAAAATTGGCAGATCAGAAGAAAGAAGCAAAAGGCCGAACGTGAACAAAGTGTGGACCTCTAGTGAAGAATAGTCAAGAGACCTTGCTTCTTTCGTTCTGGTTTTTGCAAACGTTCACTCTCAACGTAAAATGGACTCCCTTAACGAGATTTCTCTCAACGGTGCCTAGGGATTATGATTTATAAGATTATCGCAATGCACTCTAGGTGTTGTGTTATGATCTGTCACGATGGGGACACAGGACAGACCTAATCCAGGATCTTCTTGATCGTTTTCATGCACCGACAGATTTCTACCTCCATGTCAGGGAAGCAAAGACACACTTTGGAAAGACTACGGAATGACATCCGCGTACATAGGGATACGTGGTACATCGAACCAGCGATGATCTGGATCCTCCTTTTGCATCAAAAGATTTCCAGTTCCATGTCAGAGCAATAACAATACATTTCGGTCAAAACATGGAATGCGGGGGCCAAGGTGGATGCAAAATTGGATTTCCAAATTCAAGTGTAAAATATTCCCCTCGATCTGGGTTCAATGTCGAAAATTTAGTGGATCCGCTGAGTCCATCAATCCTTCCCGATTTGACTCATCAGTTCCAAGCAACGAAAGATTAAGCAGACCGCAGCGTGACGGATCGGACAAATGTGTTCACGACCCCGCAAAAGCCTAAAATATGCCCCTAAACCTGTTTCACAAAACCAACAACGTGGCTGCCGCTCCAATTACAGCTGGTGGAGGTCCACTACCACACTAAGAAAATGCCCACTATTTTGAATATAGGGGAAGTAGTTATACTCGCATAGTTCCCTTCTGTACTCGAAGACTCAGGAAAATTTCCAAATCGGAAGAAAGAAGCAAAGGGCCGACCGTGAACAAAGTGTGGACCTCTCGTGAAGAATAGTAAAGAGACGTTGCTTCTTTCGTTCTGATTTTTGCAAACGTTCACTCTTGACGTAAAGTGGACTCCCTTAACGAGATTTCTCTCATCGAAGCCTAGGGATTATGAATTATAAGAATATCGCCAGGCACTCTTAGGGTTGTGATATGATCCGTCACGCCGGGGATACATGACAGATCTAATCCACTTGATCGTTTTCATGCCCAGACAGATTTCGATCGCCATGTCCAGGGAGCAAAGACACATTTTAGTAAGATTATGCAATGAGATCTGTGTACATAGGGATACGTGGCAGATCGAACCAGCGATCATCTGGATCCTCCTTTTGCATCAAAAGATTTCGAAATCCATGTTAGGGCAAGAACAACACATTTCGGTCAAAAAATGGAATGCGGGGGCCAAGGTGGATGCAAAATTGGAGTTCCAAATTCAAGTGTAAAATATTCCCCACGATCTGGGGTCCATGTCGAAAATTTAGTGGATCCGTTGAGTCCATCGATCATTCGCGATTTGACTCAACAGTTCCAAGCAAGGAAAGATTAAGCAGACCGCAGTGTGAGGGATCGGACCAATGTGTTCACGACCCCGCAAAAGCTTAAAATATGCCCCTAAACCTGTTTCACAAAACCAACAATGTGGTTGCCGCTCCAATTACAGCTGGTGGAGGTCCACTACCACACTAAGAACATGCCCAGTATTTTGAATATAGGGGAAGTAGTTTTACTTGCATAGTTCTCTTCTGTACTCGGAGACTCGGGAAAATTGGCAGATCAGAAGAAAGAAGCAAAGGGCCGAACGTGAGCAAAGTGTGGACCTCGGGTGAAGAATAGCCAAGAGACCTTGCTTCTTGCGTTCTCATTTTTGCAAACGTTCACTCTCGACGTAAAATGGACTCCCTTAACGAGATTTCTCTCATCGGCGCCTAGGGATTATGAATTATAAGAATATCGCTAGGCACTCTAGGGGTTGAGATATGATCCGTCACGCCGGGGATACATGACAGATCTAATCGACGATCCTTTTGATTGTTTTCATGCCCCGACAGATTTCGATCGCCCTGTCCGAGGAGCAAAGACACATTTTGGTAAGATTACGGAATGAGGTATGTGTACATAGGGATACGTGGTAGAACGAACCAGCGATCATCTGGATCCTCCTTTTGCATCAAATGATTTCGACATCCATGTTAGGCAAGAACAATACATTTCGATCAAAACATGGAATGGGGGGGCCAAGGTGGATGCAAAATTGGATTTCCAAATTCAAGTGTAAAATATTCCCCACGATCTGAGGTCCATGTCGAAAATTTAGCGGATCCGTTGAGTCCATCCATCATTCCCGATTTGACTCATCAGTTCCAAGCAAGGAAAGATTAAGCAGACCGAACCGTGAGGGATCGGACCAATGTGTTCACCACCCGGCAAAAGCCAATAATATGCCCCTAAGCATGTTTCACAAAACGAACAATGTGGTTGCCGCTCCAATTACAGCTCGTGGAGGTCCACTACCACACTAAGAACATGCGCAGTATTTTGAATATAGGGGAAGTAGTTATACTTGCATAGTTCCCTTCTGTACTCTGAGACACGGGAAAATTGTCACATCAGAAGAAAGAAGCAAAGGGCCGAACGTGAACAAGGTGTGGACCTCTAGTGAAGAATAGTCAAGAGACCTTGCTTCTTTCGTTCTGATTTTTGAAAATGTTCACTCTCGACGTAAAATGGACTCCCTTAACGATATTTCTCTCATCGGTGCCAAGGGTTTATGAATTATAAGAATATCGCTAGGCACTCTAGGGGTTGTGATATGATCCGTCACGACGGAGATCCATGACAGATCTAATCCACGATCCTCTTCTTCGTTTTCATGCCCCTACAGATTTCAATCGCCATGTCCGGGGAGCAAAGACACATTTTGGGAAGATTATGGAATGAGATCTGTGTACATATGGACACGTGGTAGATCGAACCATCGATCATCTGGATCTTCATTTTACATCAAAAGATTTAGACATCCACGTTAGGGCAAGAACAATACATTTCGTTCAAAACATGGAAAGAGGGGGCCAAGGTGGATGCAAAAAAGGAGTTCCAAATTCAAGTGTAAAATATTCCCCAAGATCTGGGGCCCATGTCGAAAATTTAGCGGATCCGTTGAGTCCATCCATCATTCCCGATTTGACTCATCAGTTTCAAGCAAGGAAAGATTAAGCAGACCGAAGCGTGAGGGATCGGACCAATGTGTTCACCACCCGGCAAAAGCCAAAAATATGCCCCTGAGTGTGTTTCACAAAACGAACAATGTGGTTGCCGCTCCAATTACAGCTGGTGGAGGTCCACTACCACACTAAGAACATGCCCAGTATTTTGAATATAGGGGAAGTAGTTATACTTGCATACTTCCCTTCCGTACTCGGAGACTCGGGAAAATTGGCAGATCAGTAGAAAGAAGCAAAGGGCCGAACGTGAACAAAGTGTGGACCTCTAGTGAAGAATAGCCAAGAGACCTTGCTTCTTTCGTTCTCATTTTTGCAAACGTTCACTCTCGACGTAAAATGGACTCCCTTAACGAGATTTCTCTCATCGGCGCCTAGGGATTATGAATTATAAGAATATCGCTAGGCACTCTAGGGGTTGAGATATGATCCGTCACGCCGGGGATACATGACAGATCTAATCGACGATCCTCTTGATTGTTTTCATGCCCCTAAAAATTTCGATCGCCCTGTCCGGGGAGCAAAGACACATTTTGGTAAGATTACGGAATGAGATATGTGTACATAGGGATACGTGGTAGATCGAACCAGCGATCATCTGGATCCTCCTTTTGCATCAAAAGATTTCGACATCCATGTTAGGCAAGAACAATACATTTCGATCAAAACATGGAATGGGGGGGCCAAGGTGGATGCAAAATTGGATATCCAAATTCAAGTGTAAAATATTCCCCACGATCTGAGGTCCATGTCGAAAATTTAGCGGATCCGTTGAGTCCATCCATCATTCCCGATTTAACTCATCAGTTCCAAGCAAGGAAAGATTAAGCAGACCGCAGCGTGAGGGATCGGACCAATGTGTTCACGACCCCGCAAAAGCCTAAAATAAGCCCCTAAACCTGTTTCAATAAACCAACAATGTGGTTGCCGCTCCAATTACAGCTCGTGGAGGTCCACTACCACACTAAGAACATGCCCAGTATTTTGAATATAGGGGAAGCAGTTATACTTGCATAGTTCCCTTCTGTACTCGGAGACTCGGGAAAATTGGCAGATCAGAAGAAAGAAGCAAAAGGCCGAACGTGAACAAAGTGTGGGCCTCTAGTGAAGAATAGTCAAGAGACCTTGCTTCTTTCGTTCTGGTTTTTGCAAACGTTCACTCTCAACGTAAAATGGACTCCCTTAACGAGATTTCTCTCGACGGTGCCGAGGGATTATGATTTATAAGATTATCGCAATGCACTCTAGGTGTTGTCTTATGATCTGGCACGAGGGGGACACAGGACACACCTAATCCAGGATCCTCTTGATCGTTTTCATGCACCGACAGATTTCTACCTCCATGTCAGGGAAGCAAAGACACACTTTGGTAAGACTACGGAATGACATCCGCGTACATAGGGATACGTGGTACATCGAACCAGCGATGATCTGGATCCTCCTTTTGCATCAAAAGATTTCAAGTTCCATGTCAGGGCAAGAACAATACATTTCGGTCAAAAGATGGAATGCGGGGGCCAAGGTGGATGCAAAATTGGATTTCCAAATTCAAGTGTAAAATATTCCCCACGATCTGGATTCCATGTCAAAAATTTAGTGGATCCGTTGAGTCCATCCATCGTTCCCGATTTGACTCATTAGTTCCAAGCAAGGAAAGATTAAGCAGACCGCAGCGTGAGGGATCGGACCAATGTGTTCACGACCCCGCAAAAGCCTAAAATATGCCCCTAAACCTATTTCACAAAACCAACAATGTGGTTGCCGCTCCAATTACAGTTGGTGGAGGTCCACTACCACACTAAGAACATGCCCAGTATTTTGAATATAGGGGAAGTAGTTTTACTTGCATAGTTCCCTTCAGTACTCGGAGACTCGGGAAAATTGGCAGATCAGAAGAAAGAAGCAAAGGGCCTAACGTGAACAAAGTGTGGACCTCGGGTGAAGAATAGCCAAGAGACCTTGCTTCTTTCGTTCTCATTTTTGCAAACGTTCACTCTCGACGTAAAATGGACTCCCTTAACGAGATTTCTCTTATCGGCGCGTAGTGATTATGAATTATAAGAATATCGCTAGGCACTCTAGGGGTTGAGATATGATCCGTCACGCCGGGGACACATGACAGATCTAATCGACGATCCTCTTGATTGCTTTCATGCCCCGACAAATTTCGATCGCCCTGTCCGGGGAGCATAGACACATTTTGGTAAGATTACGGAATGAGATATGTGTACATAGGGATACGTGGTAGATCAAACCAGCGATCATCTGGATCCTCCATTTGCATCATAAGATTTCGACATCCATGTTAGGCAAGAACAATACATTTCGATCAAAACATGGAATGGGGGGCCCAAGGTGGATGCAAAATTGGATTACCAAATTCATGTGTAAAATATTCCCCACGATCTGGGTTCCATGTCGAAAATTTAGCGGATCCGTTGAGTCCATCCATCGTTCCCGATTTGACTCATCAGTTCCAAGCAAGGAAAGATTAAGCAGACCGCAGCGTGAGGGATCGGACCAATGTGTTCACGACCCCGCAAAAGCCTAAAATAAGCCCCTAAACCTGTTTCACAAAACCAACAATGTGGTTGCCGCTCCAATTACAGGTCGTGGAGGTCCACTACCACACTAAGAACATGCCCAGTATTTTGAATATAGGTGAAGCAGTTATACTTGCATAGTTCCCTTCTGTACTCGGAGACTCGGGAAAATTGGCAGATCAGAAGAAAGAAGCAAAAGGCCGAACGTGAAAAAAGTGTGGGCCTCTAGTGAAGAATGATCAAGAGACCTTGCTTCTTTCGTTCTGGTTTTTGCAAGCGTTCACTCTCAACGTAAAATGGACTCCCTTAACGAGATTTCTCTCCACGGTGCCGAGGGATTATGATTTATAAGATTATCGCAATGCACTCTAGGTGTTGAGTTATGATCTGTCACGAGGGGGACACAGGACACACCTAATCCAGGATCCTCTTGATCGTTTTCATGCACCGACAGATTTCTACCTCCATGTCAGGGAAGATAAGACACACTTTGGTAAGACTACGGAATGACATCCGCGTACATAGGGATACGTGGTACATCGAACCAGCGATGATCTGGATCCTCCTTTTGCATCAAAAGATTTCAAGTTCCATGTCAGGGCAGGAACAACACATTTCGGTCAAAAGATGGAATGCGGGGGCCAAGGTGGATGCAAAATTGGATTTCCAAATTCAAGTGTAAAATATTCCTCACGATCTGGGTTCCATGTCGAAAATTTAGCGGATCCGTTGAGTCCATCCATCGTTCCCGATTTTACTCATCAGTTCCAAGCAAGGAAAGATTAAGCAGACCGCAGCGTGAGGGATCGGACCACTGTGTTCACGACCCCGCAAAAGCCTAAAATATGCCCCTAAACCTATTTCACAAAACCAACAATGTGGTTGCCGCTCCAATTACAGTTGGTGGAGGTCCACTACCACACTAAGAACATGCCCAGTATTTTGAATATAGGGGAAGTAGTTTTACTTGCACAGTTCCCTTCTGTGCTCGGAGACTCGGGAAAATTGGCAGATCAGAAGAAAGAAGCAAAGGGCCGAGCGTTAACAAAGTGTGGACCTCGAGTGAAGAATAGCCAAGAGCCCTTGCTTCTTTCGTTCTCATTTTTGCAAACGTTCACTCTCGACGTAAAATGGACTCCCTTAACGAGATTCCTCTCATCGGCGCCTAGGGATTATGAATTATAAGAATATCGCGAGGCACTCTAGGGGTTGAGATATGATCCGTCACGCCGGGGATACATGACAGATCTAATCGACGATCCTCTTGATTGTTTTCATGCCCCGACAGATTTCAATCGCCCTGTCCGGGGAGCAAAGACACATTTTGGTAAGATTACGGAATGAGATACGTGTACATAGGGATACGTGGTAGATCGAACCAGCGATCATCTGGATCCTCCTTTTGCATCAAAAGATTTCGACATCCATGTTAGGCAAGAACAATACATTTCGATCAAAACATGGAATGGGGGGGCCAAGGTGGAAGCAAAATTGGATATCCAAATTCAAGTGTAAAATATTCCCCACGATCTGAGGTCCATGTCGAAAATTTAGCGGATCCGTTGAGTCCATCCATCATTCCCGATTTGACTCATCAGTTCCAAGCAAGGAAAGATTAAGCAGACCGCAGCGTGAGGGATCGGACCAATGTGTTCACGACCCCGCAAAAGCCTAAAATATGCCCCTAAACCTGTTTCACAAAACCAACAATGTGGTTGCCGCTCCAATTACAGCTCGTGGAGGTCCACTACCACACTAAGAACATGCCCAGTATTTTGAATATAAGGGAAGGAGTTATACTTGCGTAGTTCCCTTCTGTACTCGGAGACTCGGGAAAATTGGCAGATCAGAAGAAAGAAGCAAAAGGCCGAACGTGAACAAAGTGTGGACCTCTAGTGAAGAATAGTCAAGAAACCTTGCTTCTTTCGTTCTCATTTTCGCAAACGTTCACTCTCGACGTAAAATGGACTCCCTTAACGAGATTTCTCTCATCGGCGCCTAGTGATTATGAATTATAAGAATATCGCGAGGCACTCTAGGGGTTGAGATATGATCCGTCACGCCGGGGTTACATGACAGATATAATCGACGATCCTCTTGAATGTTTTCATGCCCCGACAAATTTCGATCGCCCTGTCCGTGGAGCAAAGAAACATTTTGGTAAGATTACGGAATGAGATATGTGTACATAGGGATACGTGGTAGATCGAACCAGCGATCATCTGGATCCTCCTTTTGCATCAAAAGATTTCGACATCCATGTTAGGCAAGAACAATACATTTCGATCAAAACATGGAATGGGGGGGCCAAGGTGGATGCAAAATTGGATTTCCAAATTCAAGTGTAAAATATTCCCCACGATCTGGGTTCCATGTCGAAAATCTAGCGGATCCGTTGAGTCCATCCATCGTTCCCGATTTGACTCATCAGTTCCAAGCAAGGATAGATTAAGCAGACCGCAGCGTGAGGGATCGGACCAATGTGTTCACGACCCCGCAAAAGCCTAAAATAAGCCCCTAAACCTGTTTCACAAAACCAACAATGTTGTTGCCACTCCAATTACAGGTCGTGGAGGTCCACTACCACACTAAGAACATGCCCAGTATTTTGAATATAGGTGAAGCAGTTATACTTGCATAGTTCGCTTCTGTACTCGGAGACTAGGGAAAATTGACAGATCAGAAGAAAGAAGCAAAAGGCCGAACGTGAACAAAGTGTGGGCCTCTAGTGAAGAATAGTCAAGAGACCTTGCTTCTTTCGTTCTGGTTTTTGCAAACGTTCACTCTCAACGTAAAATGGACTCCCTTAACGAGATTTCTCTCGACGGTGCCGAGGGATTATGATTTATAACATTATCGCAATGCACTCTAGGTGTTGTGTTATGATCTGTCACGAGGGGGACACAGGACACACCTAATCCAGGATCCTCTTGATCGTTTTCATGCACCGACAGATTTCTACCTCCATGTCAGGGAAGATAAGACACACTTTGGTAAGACTACGGAATGACATCCGAGTACATAGAGATACGTGGTACATCGAACCAGCGATGATCTGGATCCTCCTTTTGCATCAAAAGATTTCAAGTTCCATGTCAGGGCAGGAACAATACATTTCGGTCAAAACATGGAATGCGGGGGCCAAGGTGGATGCAAAATTGGATTTCCAAATTCAAGTGTAAAATATTCCTCACGATCTGGGTTCCAGGTCGAAAATTTAGCGGATCCGTTGAGTCCATCCATCGTTCCCGATTTGACTCATCAGTTCCAAGCAAGGAAAGATTAAGCAGACCGCAGCGTGAGGGATCGGACCAATGTGTTCACGACCCCGCAAAAGCCTAAAATAAGCCCCTAAACCTGTTTCACAAAACCAACAATGTCGTTGCCGCTCAAATTACAGGTCGTGGAGGTCCACTACCACACTAAGAACATGCCCAGTATTTTGAATATAGGTGAAGCAGTTATACTTGCATAGTTCCCTTCTGTACTCGGAGACTAGGGAAAATTGGCAGATCAGAAGAAAGAAGCAAAAGGCCGAACGTGAAATAAGTGTGGGCCTCTAGTGAAGAATAGTCAAGAGACCTTGCTTCTTTCGTTCTGGTTTTTGCAAACGTTCACTCTCAACGTAAAATGGACTCCCTTAACGAGATTTCTCTCCACGGTGCCGAGGGATTATGATTTATAAGATTATCGCAATGCACTCTAGGTGTTGTGTTATGATCTGTCACGAGGGGGACACAGGACACACCTAATCCAGGATCCTCTTGATCGTTTTCATGCACCGACAGTTTTCTACCTCCATGTCAGGGAAGATAAGACACACTTTGGTAAGACTACGGAATGACATCCGAGTACATAGGGATACGTGGTACATCGAACCAGCGATGATCTGGATCCTCCTTTTGCATCAAAAGATTTCAAGTTCCTTGTCAGGGCAGGAACAATACATTTCGGTCAAAACATGGAATGCGGGGGCCAAGGTGGATGCAAAATTGGATTTCCAAATTCAAGTGTAAAATATTCCTCACGATCTGGGTTCCATGTCGAAAATTTAGCGGATCCGTTGAGTCCATCCATCGTTCCCGATTTGACTCATCAGTTCCAAGCAAGGAAAGATTAAGCAGACCGCAGCGTGAGGGATCGGACCACTGTGTTCACGACCCCGCAAAAGCCTAAAATATGCCCCAAAACCTGTTTCAGAAAACCAACAATGTGGTTGCCGCTCCAATTACAGTTGGTGGAGGTCCACTACCACACTAAGAACATGCCCAGTATTTTGAATATAGGGGAAGTAGTTTTACTTGCACAGTTCCCTTCTGTACTCGGAGACTCGGGAAAATTGGCAGATCAGAAGAAAGAAGCAAAGGGCCGAGCGTTAACAAAGTGTGGACCTCTAGTGAAGAATAGTCAAGAGACCTTGCTTTTTTCGTTCTCATTTTCGCAAACGTTCACTCGACGTAAAATGGACTCCCTTAACGAGATTCCTCTCATCGGCGCCTAGGGATTATGAATTATAAGAATATCGCGAGGCACTCTAGGGGTTGAGATATGATCCGTCACGCCGGGGATACATGACAGATCTAATCGACGATCCTCTTGATTGTTTTCATGCCCCGACAGATTTCAATCGCCCTGTCCGGGGAGCAAAGACACATTTTGGTAAGATTACGGAATGAGATATGTGTACATAGGGATACGTGGTAGATCGAACCAGCGATCATCTGGATCCTCCTTTTGCATCAAAAGATTTCGACATCCATGTTAGGCAAGAACAATACATTTCGATCAAAACATGGAATGGGGGGGCCAAGGTGGAAGCAAAATTGGATATCCAAATTCAAGTGTAAAATATTCCCCACGATCTGAGGTCCATGTCGAAAATTTAGCGGATCCGTTGAGTCCATCCATCATTCCCGATTTCACTCATCAGTTCCAAGCAAGGAATGATTAAGCAGGCCGCAGCGTGAGGGATCGGACCAATGTGTTCACAACCCCGCAAAAGCCTAAAATATGCCCCTAAACCTGTTTCACAAATCCAACAATGTGGTTGCCGCTCCAATTACAGCTCGTGGAGGTCCACTACCACACTAAGAACATGCCCAGTATTTTGAATATAGGTGAAGCAGTTATACTTGCATAGTTCCCTTCTGTACTCGGAGACTCGGGAAAATTGGCAGATCAGAAGAAAGAAGCAACAGGCCGAACGTGAACAAAGTGTGGGCCTCTAGTGAAGAATAGTCAAGAGACCTTGCTTCTTTCGTTCTGGTTTTTGCAAACGTTCACTCTCAACGTAAAATGGACTCCCTTAACGAGATTTCTCTCGACGGTGCCGAGGGATTATGATTTATAAGATTATCGCAATGCACTCTAGGTGTTGTGTTATGATCTGTCACGAGGGGACACAGGACACACCTAATCCAGGATCCTCTTGATCGTTTTCATGCACCGACAGATTTCTACCTCCATGTAAGGGAAGCAAAGACACACTTTGGTAAGACTACGGAATGACATCCGCGTACATAGGGATACGTGGTACATCGAACCAGCGATGATCTGGATCCTCCTTTTGCATCAAAAGATTTCAAGTTCCATGTCAAGGCAGGAACAATACAATTCGGTCAAAACATGGAATGCCGGGGCCAAGGTGGATGCAAAATTGGATTTCCAAATTCAAGTGTAAAATATTCCCCACGATCAGGGTTCCATGTCGAAAATTTAGCGGATCCGTTGAGTCCATCCATCGTTCCCGATTTGACTCATCAGTTCCAAGCAAGGAAAGATTAAGCAGACCCCAGCGTGAGGGATCTGACCAATGTGTTCACGACCCCGCAAAAGCCTAAAATATGCCCCAAAACCTATTTCACAAAACCAACAATGTGGTTGCCGCTCCAATTACAGTTGGTGGAGGTCCACTACCACACTAAGAACATGCCCAGTATTTTGAATATAGGGGAAGTAGTTTTACTTGCACAGTTCCCTTCTGTACTCAGAGACTCGGGAAAATTGGCAGATCAGAAGAAAGAAGCAAAGGGCCGAGCGTGAACAAAGTGTGGACCTCGAGTGAAGAATAGCCAAGACCCCTTGCTTCTTTCGTTCTCATTTTTGCAAACGTTCACTCTCGACGTAAAATGGACTCCCTTAACGTGATTCCTCTCATCGGCGCCTAGGGATTATGAATTATAAGAATATCGCGAGGCACTCTAGGGGTTGAGATATGATCCGTCACGCCGGGGATACATGACAGATCTAATCGACGATCCTCTTTATGTTTTTCATGCCCCGACAGATTTCAATCGCCCTGTCCGGGGAGCAAAGACACATTTTGGTAAGATTACGGAATGAGATATGTGTACATAGGGATACGTGGTAGATCGAACCAGCGATCATCTGGATCCTCCTTTTGCATCAAAAGATTTCGACATCCATGTTAGGCAAGAACAATACATTTCGATCAAAACATGGAATGGGGGGGCCAAGGTGGAAGCAAAATTGGATATCCAAATTCAAGTGTAAAATATTCCCCACGATCTGAGGTCCATGTCGAAAATTTAGCGGATCCGTTGAGTCCATCCATCATTCCCGATTTGACTCATCAGTTCCAAGCAAGGAAAGATTAAGCAGACCGCAGCGTGAGGGATCGGACCAATGTGTTCACGACCCCGCAAAAGCCTAAAATAAGCCCCTAAACCTGTTTCACAAAACCAACAATGTGGTTGCCGCTCAAATTACAGGTCGTGGAGGTCCACTACCACACTAAGAACATGCCCAGTATTTTGAATATAGGTGAAGCAGTTATACTTGCATAGTTCCCTTCTGTACTCGGAGACTAGGGAAAATTGGCAGATCAGAAGAAAGAAGCAAAAGGCCGAATGTGAACAAAGTGTGGGCCTCTAGTGAAGAATAGTCAAGAGACCTTGCTTCTTTCGTTCTGGTTTTTGCAAACGTTCACTCTCAACGTAAAATGGACTCCCTTAACGAGATTTCTCTCGACGGTGCCGAGGGATTATGATTTATAAGATTATCGCAATGCACTCTAGGTGTTGTGTTATGATCTGTCACGAGGGGGACACAGGACACACCTAATCCAGGATCCTCTTGATCGTTTTCATGCACCGACAGATTTCTACCTCCATGTCAGGGAAGATAAGACACTTTGGTAAGACTACGGAATGACATCCGAGTACATAGGGATACGTGACACATCGAACCAGCGATGATCTGGATCCTCCTTTTGCATCAAAAGATTTCAAGTTCCATGTCAGGGCAGGAACAATACATTTCGGTCAAAACATGGAATGCGGGGGCCAAGGTGGATGCAAAATTGGATTTCCAAATTCAAGTGTAAAATATTCCTCACGATCTGGGTTCCATGTCGAAAATTTAGCGGATCCGTTGAGTCCATCCATCGTTCCCGATTTGACTCATCAGTTCCAAGCAAGGAAAGATTAAGCAGACCGCAGCGTGAGGGATCGGACCAATGTGTTCACGACCCCGCAAAAGCCTAAAATAAGCCCCTAAACCTGTTTCACAAAACCAACAATGTGGTTGCCGCTCCAATTACAGTTGGTGGAGGTCCACTACCACACTAAGAACATGCCCAGTATTTTGAATATAGGGGAAGTAGTTTTACTTGCACAGTTCCCTTCTGTACTCGGAGAATCGGGAAAATTGGCAGATCAGAAGAAAGAAGCAAAAGACCGAACGTGAACAAAGTGTGGACCTCTAGTGAAGAATAGTCAAGAGACCTTGCTTCTTTCGTTCTCATTTTCGCAAACGTTCACTCGACGTAAAATGGACTCCCTTAACGAGATTCCTCTCATCGGCGCCGAGGGATTATGAATTATAAGAATATCGCGAGGCACTCTAGGGGTTGAGATATGATCCGTCACGCCGGGGATACATGACAGATCTAATCGACGATCCTCTTGATTGTTTTCATGCCCCGACAGATTTCAATCGCCCTGTCCGGGGAGCAAAGACACATTTTGGTAAGATTACGGAATGAGATATGTGTACATAGGGATACGTGGTAGATCGAACCAGCGATCATCTGGATCCTCCTTTTGCATCAAAAGATTTCGTCATCCATGTTAGGCAAGAACAATACATTTCGATCAAAACATGGAATGGGGGGGCCAAGGTGGAAGCAAAATTGCATATCCAAATTCAAGTGTAAAATATTCCCCACAATCTGAGGTCCATGTCGAAAATTTAGCGGATCCGTTGAGTCCATCCATCATTCCCGATTTCACTCATCAGTTCCAAGCAAGGAATGATTAAGCAGACCGCAGCGTGAGGGATCGGACCAATGTGTTCACAACCCCGCAAAAGCCTAAAATATGCCCCTAAACCTGTTTCACAAATCCAACAATGTGGTTGCCGCTCCAATTACAGCTCGTGAAGGTCCACTACCACACTAAGAACATGCCCAGTATTTTGAATATAGGGGAAGGAGTAATACTTGCGTAGTTCCCTTCTGTACTCGGAGACTCGGGAAAATTGGCAGATCAGAAGAAAGAAGCAAAAGGCCGAACGTGAACATAGTGTGGACCTCTAGTGAAGAATAGTCAAGAGACCTTGCTTCTTTCGTTCTCATTTTCGCAAACGTTCACTCTCGACGTAAAATGGACTCCCTTAACGAGATTTCTCTCATCGGCGCCTAGGGATTACGAATTATAAGAATATCGCCAGGCACTCTTGGGGTTGTGATATGATCCGTCACGCCGGGGATACATGATAGATCTAATCCATGATCCTCTTGATCGTTTTCATGCACCAACAGATTTCGATCGCCATCTCCGGGAAGCAAAGACACATTTTCGTAAGATTATGCAATGAGATCTGTGTACATCATGATACGTGGCAGATCGAACCAGCGATCATCTGGATCCTGCTTTTGAATCAAAAGATTTCGACAACCATGTTAGGCAAGAACAATACATTTCCATCAAAACATGGAATGGGGGGGCCAAGGTGGATGCAAAATTGGATTTCCAAATTCATGTGTAAAATATTCCCCACGATCTGGGTTCCATGTCGAAAATTTAGCGGATCCGTTGAGTCCATCCATCGTTCCCGATTTGACTCAACAGTTCCAAGCAAGGAAAGATTAAGCAGACCGCAGCGTGAGGGATCGGACCAATGTGTTCACGACCCCGCAAAAGCCTAAAATAAGCCCCTAACCCTATTTCACAAAACCAACAATGTGGTTGCCGCTCCAATTACAGCTGGTGGAGGTCCACTACCACACTAAGAACATGCCCAGTATTTTTAATATAGGTGAAGCAGTTATACTTGCATAGTTCCCTTCTGTACTCGGAGACTCGGGAAAATTGGCAGATCAGAAGAAAGAAGCAAACGGCCGAACGTGAACAAAGTCTGGACCTCTAGTGAAGAATAGTAAAGAGACCTTGCTTCTTTCGTTCTGGTTTTTGCAAGCGTTCACTCTCGACGTAAAACGGTCTCCCTTAACGAGATTTCTCTCATCGGTGCCTAGGGATTATGAATTATAAGAATATCGCCAGGCACTCTTGGGGTTGTGATATGATCCGTCACGCCGGGGATACATGACAGATCTAATCCATGATCCTCTTGATTGTTTTCATGCCCCGACAGATTTCGATCGCCATGTCCGGGGAGCAAAGACACATTTATGTAAGATTATGCAATGAGATCTGTGTACATCGTGATACGTGGCAGATCGAACCAGCGATCATCTGGATCCTCCTTTTGCATCAAAAGATTTCGACATCCATGTTAGGCAAGAACAATACATTTCGATCAAAACATGGAATGGGGGGGCCAAGGTGGATGCAAAATTGGATTACCAAATTCATGTGTAAAATATTCCCCACGATCTGGGTTCCATGTCGAAAATTTAGCGGATCCGTTGAGTCCATCCATCGTTCCCGATTTGACTCATCAGTTCCAAGCAAGGAAAGATTAAGCAGACCGCAGCGTGAGGGATCGGACCAATGTGTTCACGACCCCGCAAAAGCCTAAAATATGCCCCTAAACCTGCTTCACAAAACCAACAATGTGGTTGCCGCTCCAATTACAGCTCGTGGAGGTCCACTACCACACTAAGAACATGCCCAGTATTTTGAATATAGGGGAAGCAGTTATACTTGCATAGTTCCCTTCTGTACTCGGAGACTCGGGAAAATTGGCAAATCAGAAGAAAGAAGCAAAAGGCCGAACGTGAACAAAGTGTTGACCTCTAGTGAAGAATAGTCAAGAGACCTTGCTTCTTTCGTTCTGGTTTTTGCAAACATTGACTCTGAACGTAAAATGCACTCCCTTAACGAGATTTCTCTCCACGGTGCCTAGGGATTATGATTTATAAGATTATCGCAATGCACTCTAGGTGTTGTGTTATGATCTGTCACGAGGGGGACACAGGACACACCTAATCCAGGATCCTCTTGATCGTTTTCAGGCACCGACAGATTTCTACCTCCCTGTCAGGGAAGCAAAGACACACTTTGGTAAGACTACGGAATGACATCCGCGTACATAGGAATACGTGGTACATCGAACCAGCGATGATCTGGATCCTCCTTTTGCATCAAAAGATTTCAAGTTCCATGTCAGGGCAAGAACAATACATTTCGGTCAAAACATGGAATGCGGGGGCCAAGGTGGATGCAAAATTGGATTTCCAAATTCAAGTGTAAAATATTCCCCACGATCTGGGTTCCATGTCGAAAATTTAGCGGATTCGTTGAGTCCATCCATCGTTCCCGATTTGACTCATCAGTTCCAAGCAAGGAAAGATTAAGCAGATCGCAGCGGGAGGGATCGGACCAATGTGTTCACGACCCCGCAAAAGCCTAAAATATGCCCCTTAACCTGTTTCACAAAACCAACAATGTGGTTGCCACTCCAATTACAGCTGGTGGAGGTCCACTACCACACTAAGAACATGCCCAGTATTTTGAATATAGGGGAAGTAGTTTTACTTGCATAGTTCCCTTCTGTACTCGGAGACTCGAGAAAATTGGCAGATCAGAAGAAAGAAGCAAAGGGCCGAACGTGAACAAAGTGTGGACCTTGGGTGAAGAATAGCCAAGAGACCTTGCTTCTTTCGTTCTCACTTTTGCAAACGTTCACTCTCGACGTAAAATGGACTCCCTTAACGAGATTTCTCTCATCGGCGCCTAGGGATTATGAATTATAAGAATATCGCTAGGCACTCTAGGGGTTGAGATATAATCCGTCACGCCGGGGATACATGACAGATCTAATCGACGATCCTCTTGATTGTTTTCATGCCCCGACAGATTTCGATCGCCCTGTCCGGGGAGCAAAGACACATTTTGGTAAGATTACGGAATGAGATATGTGTACGTAGGGATACGTGGTAGATCGAACCAGCGATCATCTGGATCCTCCTTTTGCATCAAAAGATTTCGACATCCATGTTAGGCAAGAACAATACATTTCCATCAAAACATGGAATGGGGGGGCCAAGGTGGATGCAAAATTGGATTTCCAAATTCAAGTGTAAAATATTCCCCACGATCTGAGGTCCATGTCGAAAATTTAGCGGATCCGTTGAGTCCATCCATCATTCCCGATTTGACTCATCATTTCCAAGCAAGGAAAGATTAAGCAGACCGCAGCGTGAGGGATCGGACCAATGTGTTCACAACCCCGCAAAAGCCAAAAATATGCCCCTGAGTGTGTTTCACAAAACGAACAATGTGGTTACCGCTCCAATTACAGCTGGTGGAGGTCCACTACCACACTACGAACATGCCCAGTATTTTGAATATAGGGGAAGTAGTTATACTTGCATAGTTCCCTTCTTTACTCGGAGACTCGGGAAAATTGGCAGATCAGAAGAAAGAAGCAAAGGGCCGAACGTGAACAAAGTGTGGACCTCTAGTGAAGAATAGTAAAGAGACCTTGCTTCTTTCGTTCTCATTTTTGCAAGCGTTCACTCTCGACGTAAAATGGACTCCCTTAACGAGATTTCTCTCAACGGTGCCTAGGGATTATGAATTATAAGAATATCGCTAGGCACTCTAGGGGTTGAGATATGATCCGTCACGCCGGGGATACATGACAGATCTAATCGACGATCCTCTTGGTTGTTTTCATGCCCCGACAGATTTCGATCGCCCTGTCCGGGGAGCAAAGACACATTTTGGTAAGATTACGGAATGAGATATGTGTACATAGGGATACGTGGTAGATCGAACCAGCGATCATCTGGATCCTCCTTTTGCATCAAATGATTTCGACATCCATGTTAGGCAAGAACAATACATTTCGATCAAAACATGGAATGGGGGGGCCAAGGTGGATGCAAAATTGGATTTCCAAATTCAAGTGTAAAATATTGCCCACGATCTGAGGTCCATGTCGAAAATTTAGCGGATCCGTTGAGTCCATCCATCATTCCTGATTTGACTCATCAGTTCCAAGCAAGGAAAGATTAAGCAGACCGCAGCGTGAGGGATCAGACCAATGTGTTCACGACCCCGCAAAAGCCTAAAATATGCCCCTAAACCTGTTTCACAAAACCAACAATGTGGTTGCCACTCCAATTACAGCTGGTGGAGGTCCACTACCACACTAAGAACATGCCCAGTATTTTGAATATAGGGGAAGTAGTTTTACTTGCATAGTTCCCTTCTGTACTCGGAGACTCGGGAAAATTGGCAGATCAGAAGAAAGAAGCAAAGGGCCGAACGTGAACAAAGTGTGGACCTCGGGTGAAGAATAGTCAATGTATTTGCTTCTTTTGTTCAAATTTTTGCAAATGTTCCCTATCGACTTAAAATGGACTCCCTTAACTAGATTTCT
Organism: Persea americana; assembly: GCA_029852735.1. Taxonomy (NCBI): domain Eukaryota; kingdom Viridiplantae; phylum Streptophyta; class Magnoliopsida; order Laurales; family Lauraceae; genus Persea; species Persea americana. Next base: position 66,432,313 of record CM056813.1, on the reverse strand, counting down.
CTCATCAGTACCTAGGGATTATGATATATAAGAATATCGTCAAGCACATTAAGGGTTTGGTTATGATCCATCAAAATGGCTATCTGGGTTCCGAATTAGGAAATTAGGAGGTCATGTGATCCAATCTATCGACTTAGTAGACAAAAATGGTAGGAATTCGACCCACGTGTTAACGACGATAAACCAAGCCCATATTGAACCATAAACTTGGTTCACAGGATCAGCTATGTGGCTGCTTTTAAATTTTGAGAATAAACAATTGTGGTAGATGGTTTTCATTGAAAGTCATAAGCATTAAGCACTCAAGTTTTTGCTCCTATTGTTAAGTTCTGAGTTTGCTTGTTGTAGAATTAATCAAAAATATGATTGGTGCGGATTGAAATATATGAATGTCATCCTTTGTTGCTTAGAACTCCCTTGGATTTGAGAACATGTATTATTTTGTATTGATGATGTAAATGATGACAAGTAATGGTGGTTGACTTGGGAATTCATGGTCATCATGGGTTATTATAATTGGAGAATTTTCTAACACATCGCTATTGTTTTAAGTCACGAGATTTTTTTTTTTTTGTTTTGATACCTCAGCTATAGGGGGCTGGGAACCACCCACCCCCCCCCCCCCCCCGCCCCCGGCGAGGGTAGTAAATCTCGGGAGAGGTGATGAAGCCCACGGGTGAGGCAAGTAAACCTCGGGTGAGGTGACAAAGCCCTCTAGTGAAGGAAGGTGTCTGCCCAGGGTTCAAGGGAAGTAAACTTCGGGTGAAGTGACAAAGCCCTCAGGTGAGGGAAGGTTGCATGCCCAGGGTTCAAGCCCTGGGTAGCCATGCGAGAACTGCCACCTCTTACCACTGAGGTAAGAGGCCGTTCTCAAGTCAAGAGAATTAAATAATGGTATATAGTTGATGAGTGAAGTTTGCTTGTTTGAGCATTGGTTGAAACTGAGGTTGTTATTATTATTATTATTATTATTATTTTTGTGTCTGAGGTTATCTATCATCCACATACAAACTAGGACTCCACCGATCTAGTACCTTGTCACACTAGAATATCACAAAACCTATATGAATAAGGTTAAATCGTTATGGATTGAAATTTAGATCGTTACGGATTGAGAAATATGTATGCCACCAATAGTTGGATTAATGAAATTAGAGAGGCAAAGATGTATAGTTTTGTCGCAAATATTGTTGTGACTGGTCTATCAATAATTGTTCAAAGACTGTAAAGCTACTTATGATTTGTGAGAATTGAGTATTGGTGGCTATATTCACTAAATTATGAATGTATTAAACCAATTGTTGTTGTTTGAGACTGTAGATCTAGGAATTAGTAACCAACATTATTGTTTCACACTTTGAATGTAAGTGGTCAAGAGTTATTTCGGTTGTCCATGGGAATTCAGGGTCATCGAGAATCATAAATTGGATAATAGAAGGAGAATTTGCTATAAATCATTGTTGTCATTGTTGATATCCGTGGACGTAAATTGTTGATGTTAGAAGGTTGTTGTTTGGAGCATTGATTATAATTCAGATTGGTTTACAATAAAACATTTGTATATAATCATGGGATAGAACATTGATGTTGATTTAAACGTTAGATGTATGTAATAATGAGTTATTGTAGCTAACTCGGGAATTCTTGGTCATCAAGCATTGTAAATGAAGAAATTTTGAGAAAAAAATAATTGTGCGAGACAGTTGTTGCTATAGAAAGTCATGAGAACTCAAGCTGTTGCTCGTATTGTTGAGTGCGGAGTTTTCTTGTTGGAGTATTGATCGAGAAAAAGATTGGGCGGATTGAAAAACATGAATGTCGTCGTTTGTTTGTTAGAATTCCCTTAGATTCGTAAAGATATAAAATTCTGTATTCATGATGTAAATGACCGTGAGTTATAGTGGTTGACTCAAGAATTCATGGTCAAGACTGAGAAAAATTCCTATAAATCATTGTTTTCATTGTTGACAGTCGCGCATTAATTGTTGACATGAGAAGGTTTTTGGTTAGAGTATTGATTGTAATTGAGGCTTTTCTGGAATAAAACATTTGTTTATCATCATTGGTTTGACCACTGTCATTGATTCATATGTTGGATGTATGCAATCATGAGTTATTGTAGTTGACTTAGGAATTCATGGTCATCCAGCATAGTTGACAAGCGAAGTTTACGTAGTTGAGTATCGGTTTAAACTGAGGTTGTTTTCTTTTTTTTTGTGTCTGTCAAGGACATCTATCATCCAGACACAAACTAAGACTCCACCGAGCCAGTACTTTGTCGAACTAGAATATCACAAAGCCTGCATGAATAAGGTTAACTCGTTATAGATTGAAAATAAGATTGTTATGGATTGAAAAATATGTATGTCGCCAATAGTTAGATTAATGCACTTAGAGAGGCAAAGATCTATAGTTTTGTCACCGATATTGTTGTGACTGGTCTATGAATAATTGTTCACAGCCTGTAAATGTTGTTTATGATTTGTGAGAAGTGATCATTGGTGGTTGCATTTGCTAATTTATGGAAGTATTAAACCAATCGTTGTTGGTTGAGACTGTAGAACTAGGAACAAGTAACCATTGTTATTGTTTCACGTTTTAGATGTAATTGGTCGAGAGTTATTTCAGTTGTCCTTGGGAATTCATGGTCATTGAGGATCATTAATAGGAAAGGACTGAGAGAAATTGCTATAAATCATCGTTGTTGTTATTGATAGTCATGAGCGTAAATTGTTGATGTGAGAAGGTTATTGCATTGATCGTTGATTGTAATTCAGGTTGTTCTAGAATAAAACATATGTTGCTCATATTGTTGAGTGTGGAGTTTAATTGTTGGAGAATTGATCGAGAATAAGATTCGTGCGGACTTAAAAATATAAATGTCATCCTTTGTTTGTTAGAATTCCCTTGGATTCGTAAAGATGTATTGTTTGGTATCGATGGTGTAAATGATCATGAGTTATGGTGGTTGAATCGGGAATTCAAGGTCATCGTGGGCTGTTGTAATTGGAGAATTTTTCTAGCACAACGTCATTGTTCAAAGTCAAGAGCATTCGGTATTATCAACAATCGATGTTTGCTTGTTTGACCACTAGTTGAAACTAAGGTTGTTTTTTTTTTTTTTTCTTTGCTCTGTCAATATCATCTATCATCTAGGCACGAACTAGGACTCTACCGGGCTAGTACTTTGGAGCGCTAGATTATCATATAGCTGGTACGAATCAGGTTAACTCGTTATGGATTGAAACTAAGGTTGTTAAGGGTTGAAGAATAAGTATGTCACCCTTAGTTGGATTAATGCCCTTTGATTGGCAAAGATGTATAGTTTTGGCGCCCATATTATTGTGATAGATCTATGAATAATTATTGATGATTGATAAGCATTGTTTATGATCAAGACTACATAATTGTGTGAGATCGTTGTTGTTCTTAAAAGATGCGAGCATTAATTTTTGTTGGTATTGATGGCACGTAAACTTTGTTTGTTAAAGAGTGTTGATTCACAAAGGTTGTTGTGGATAGAAAACATGTGACACCCATCCTTATTTGTTAAAAGATTCAATAAAAATGTCATGAAAACTAAAAAAATATAACACAAATAATAATTACATAACAGTATGATAAATGTTGAATAAGTAGACATTAAGGATTGGAACTAATCCATCCCGCCTTCCATCTATATCAACCATCTTGCAAAGAATTATACAAAATCTATATCAACCATCTTGCAAAGAATTATACAAAATTCTGACCTAAATAAAAAAATAAAAAAAAGGTGGAGTAAAATATCGATATAAACCATCACTTGAAAAGAACTATACAAAATTCTCATTTAAATATAAAATGTAATACATAAAAGGTACAGTCAAACATCAATATCAACTATCACTTGAAAAGAATTATATAGAATTCTCACATAAATATAAGAAAACGATATTTTAAAAAAGTACAGTTAAACATCCTGCTTTTTTACATAGGTGTTTGCAAGCCAAGCTATGCATGAAACCTCAAGCCACCTTTAATGCAGAGGGGCCCCTTCTGCATTAACAACAGAAATGAGGTTTCACACATGGGGGGACTCTCGCAAGAGAAAATTTGGCATCTGGCAATCTCCAATACAAACTAAACAAATGATAATTAAAAAATCCTAAAACCTACCGAAAAGATGAACAATCACAAGAAAACAAAATGGTCAAAATAGAGAATAAATAAATAAATAAGGATAAACTATGCAAACTGAAGGAGAAAAGCAGTTCTCTGACCTGATCATGACGCCACCAATGTAAGATTGAAGCTCTTGAAATCTCTAGAGATAATCCAGACGCACATAGAATGCTCTAAATCTTAAAATTCCAAAATGCCATCCAGAAATTTGCGCTTTAAGAATTTCAATGGCATCATTTCCAATCCATCCAGCTGAAAGTAACAGATGATGTCATATTTCATCACATAATCATTGAACCACAAAATACACTACAAGAAAACAAAGTGCAAAACTAAATTGGTTACAGTTTTAGGCACTGGTTTTTTAGCACGTTATAACCATTTTATGTATGTTACTTGTGTGTTTGAGATCAAAGCTAATCATCTGGCAGTCCTATGTTGGTGACCTTGGTTCCTCTGATGACTACTTGAACCAAACAATCCTGAAATTCGGATAGTATAATCGTTTTCAGGGCTTATAAAATTTACAAAGGGGATCCCTTCAAGTTGATTAAACACTCATATCAAACGATCCAAACAATCCTGAAATTTGTTAAAGTTACACATTTTTCATGGTTGGACCTTGGAGTAGATTTTCATATCTCACACTGTGTGGTACTACATAAAAGGGGACACATAAAACTGTCAAATTAATTTTTCTATACACTTTCCTCTTTTTTTTTTTTTTTTTTTTTTGCACTAAGCCCAAATTTGATCATGACCAGAATTACATTTATGGCTTGATTACCTAGACTGAATTGAGTGATATCATTCTCAAATAAGGTTTATTTTTGAAGGAAACTCATCCATGGTGAGAAATTCCCATCTTGCCCCATTTCCTGATCATTAGTGTTAACAAGTGGGCCTTCAAAGCGTTCATACTCAAAGAAATTCCCATCTACAGAATGTTTCAGCAAAAGGGCTTGATACAACTATAAAAAATGAGAGACAAATGTGGATAGATAAAAGGTTCTATGTTTGGCACATGTATTTTTATCCAGTACAATGGGCCCCACTTATTATCAGTGATAACCCCTTCCCTTTATTGATACTGTGATACAGCTTTCCATTATTAACTTCCAAATTCAACTTTGAACCAGTGATAAATAACCACTCATGGTCATGGTATCCGTCAAAGTTCTAACCCTAAGAACTAAATTACAGTCATGGCATCCTCTGAACCCCATGGTGGATAAGTTCTAACCGTAAGAGCCAAATTACATGCCACATTCAAAAAAACGAAAACGATAGGCCACACCAACCAAAATTTCCAATCATCGGATGAATATTTTGTTGTTAAAGCGAAATACAAAGTCAAACAAGCCCTGGATTCCAAAAAAAAAAAAAAACCTAAAAATCATTCGTCGCCAACTTATCAAACTACTGAACAAAACACAATGCAGAAAGAAATCAAGAAAGAATTTATCAAAATGAAACCCTAATTACCTGGAATCTTTTTGGCTTTGACATTGCACTCCACTTCGATATTGATGGTCTTTCCGGTTAGGGTTTTGCAATACGAGAAGATGGATTTGCCGATCCATTTCATTCTTCGTAACGGCAACAACAGAGATCAAACAGATCATCTCCCCAATCAGAAGAGTCAAGAAAGAGAAAAGATCGATTTGCTTGCCATTTCCTTGGATTTCGTCTTCTCTCAGATAGAAAGAGGAGTGAGTGAGGAATTAAGGCTTGCAGAAGAAGCAAACCGAGAGAGAGAGAGAGTAAATAGCGCGAGTGTGAGCGGGCGTCGCATATAAATACCCATACGAGGACGCGGAAACTTGCCGTTGTATGTACGCGGGAAAACTTTCTAAATACGTACGCGGAAACTTACAGCTGGCACTTTTAAATTAATATGAAAAAGGTAATGATGATATTTGACCGTGGCCCACCAAGTTTCTTTCCCTCTCGGATTTCCGAATTTGACGGGCATGATTGAGATGATCCGTGGGGCCCATTATTGATGGTGCCATCAATGGAGCAGGCCCGGATCCAGATTGAGCACATTACATAGACTAGGCGATGACTTGGCATCATTGCTGATGTGGTGTTAATCTCTATTTTCATCATGGGCTAATCATAGGGAGGATCCTATCCTTTTGAATTGAAAGTTGAGGACTTAGATGTAGTAGGGATGGGTTCATCTTGAACGGGCTGGGTTAGGTTATTTCTTTGTGAGCCCAATAATGGAGTTTAAAGAATTTCTTACATAATTTCCAATTTCCCATATAATAGCTGCGGTAAATGATCGTTAAATGATCTTCATCAAAGACAAATGGACGGAAATAAGCAGGGTGCATAAAAGTAAATGTGGGTTCTCTTTCTTCTCCAAAAGACATCCCAGTGGATGAAGAGCCCACCAAGAGAAATTCTCATTTTTCTCATCTGCCTTCAATTGTTACCCTTTTTTAACATATGTTTTTACTTTGTCCAGGAACTCATAATTCAGAATTCAGAATTTTTCTCTTATGTTTGGTAACTTCATTATTAAAGTAAAGTGAAGTAAATGATCAAATTAAAAAATAAGAAAATAAGATGAGCCAAATCAAAAGATATCAAAATTTAAAAATCACATCTTCCTTTTTTTTAATTCAAAAAGATATTTTCTTGTATCATTAAATGAAAAAAAATCCCTTTCTACAAAAAAAAAAAAAAAAAAAGAGTCAAAAAGATATCTTCCAGTGCCATAAAATGACAAAAAACCATGACACGGCTTTTTATCATTCAGCCCTTTTTTATTTAACCCCCTCTTCTTTTATTTTCTCTTGATTTGACCTTCCCCTTGACTTCACTCTACATGAAAATTATGAAAACAAGCCAAAGTATAAAGTAATTTCATGTGGCAGAGAAGATGCGTGTGATTTCTAAAAACGAAAGTGCTTTAAATTAATCCTGAATGTTTGTTCTAAAGTCAAAAAAAGGGTTTAATAAATTAATAATATTAAATTGTCTCCAATTTTTTAGTTGCCATTATCACTAAAAAAATAGAGTCAATATAAAGGATTTAATTTTTTTGCGTCCACTACTTTTCAGCTATTTGATACAATGCTTTATCATGAGGAAATACTTTAAAATATAATAATAATAAGCCTGTGAAAAACATTTTTCAAGGAAGGGAGGCCATACAAATTGCTTTTTCGTAGACTCACTTTTCACATATTATAACAAATGTGCCCTAAAGATGCATTTATACTACGAGAGGATTTACCAAAAAAAAAAAAAGTTTTTTTTTTATTTCCATGCAACTCATTATTTTGTGATTGTGTGTGACTTATTTTTCTTTTAAAGAAATAAACTAATTTCTCTTAATAAAAAATAATTTTAACTACCTATGAGAATGATAGAGATGTAGGATTCCTTTATCCTCAAAATAGAAATCTCAGAACATGGAATCCTGTTACGATACAAACCAACAATTCAAAATGTATAAACATTAAGTAGAGAAAGAAATGGTATCACAGTTGATGAAGATGTCTCATCAGCGTATCATTGTGTTTTACTCTTTATTTATATTTTTGCTTTTTCATCAAATTGCTTTATTTGATTGTCATGCATCTAAGTAAGTTGTATTTTAATAACAATATGTCAGGCCCTAAGGTAGAAAAAAGGGCCAACAATAAACTTTGCTTAATCATGAACCTACCATAAGCCTTTTATTTGAATTACCAGGGGAACATTTCAATTATTTGTAGTCAGCTAATTAATGATGGTTGGTTATAGAGAATTTTTGTGATTAGTGTGGTTTTTAAACTTTCAAGCATCAACCGTGGGTCTCATTACTAGTGTTGACTTATAAGTTATAACCAATTGAAAATACAATGAAAGCGGTATAAACATGCCCAGATTTATCAGAGAAGAACAATGAACAAGTCCTTTAAAATAAATTTAAAGGGGTGATATTGTTACAAATCAAGGAAGATTTTTAATTAATAAGAAGACTTTGGTAAACCATCAACACATTTTTTCCAGTATGTTGGGCCACAGGTTAGGAAGTCATACTTTCACTTGAGGGCCCAGGGATTAATACCCGAACATTTATATTAAATTTTAATTGCACAACACTACTCAACCATGGTTGTTGGCTGTAAGCCATCAACATTATTTTTTATGTCATGATCATGATTTTAGATGTTTTTTTATTCCAAGATAAACATTGGGGTGGAGCTCCATGACTTGTGAATTTATTTGTAAAAAATAAATATAAATTAAAATCTTGAGTCGAGCCATTGTGTGAGCCTGCTCGACTTGGCTTCGTTAGGGTTGGGCTCGTGCTTGACTTGTGAGCCAATTGACCCTGATTATCAATAGATTCGAAGCATTGATTTAAAATCATGCTCTCACTGATACAACCACTTCAAAGAAAGAATTCTCCTAATCAGTTGACAAAGAGAAGGTGTAGGAGGAAGGTTGTAAACAGGCCCCTATTACCCAGTCACCGGACCCACCCGACTTGGGAAACATGGGTTGAGCATTTTTATGGTCCTGATGGATCATCGATCGATGATCCGGGTCCAATATGTGGTCGAAAGTGGACCCACCCTGAATCATACTATGCTCTCACTGCTGGCTTTAAAAAAAAAAAAGAAAAAAAATAATGAAATTATGTGGTCGAAAGTGGGGCCATCCGAAGTATCAAAGTCATGTGTTTGCTTGTTATAAAAGATCTCTTCGTAACTTTAGTTATGTGAAAAAAATGGAAATCAGCTGATTGTAAGCTCCTAAGGCCTGTTTGGGTTCTTTACTAGTAGAGCTGAGTAGAGTAAAGTCCTTATTTTTCAAAAATAAATCACGTCAAAAGTACTTTATTTCCCATTTCCCACCATATTCTTCACAAAAAAGTCAAAAAGCAACCATTAAAAGACAAAAAAACTCCATCTCCCAATAAAAAAGTCAAAAAGATTCCATCACAAATAACTAAAAACAAAATACCATCATAACCCATTTATATTTTATTATTTCTTTAAAATAACATTTACTCCACATAACTCTACAAGTAAATCTCCCAAACAGGCCAAGGTACTTTTGAGGGTCTTAAATCCTAGACTTTGTATAATGTTTAATGGCGCCAAAATTTCATGATCACTGTTAGTGCATACTTAGACTTGAATGGATGATAAATTTGGGCATGTGCTAATTCTCCGAGTGAGAGATTTAGATTGATCGTTCGGTGGTCAAGGAGGACCCCACAGGGGAGACCGCTCCATGCTCAGGGAAGCCTTGCCGTCCTTGCTAATTTATCATCATACCTATTTTATATGCATAACAAATGTATTATAATATTTTTATACATTTAGGTCTAGTACATGAACTGATTAACTAATTTGGCCCGGTTGGGTTCTGTTTACTGCTTTAACCAAGTCTGATTAAAGGGTTTGTGCACTAATTGGATGCAACAAAGAATCTTGAATTAGGGTCAAAGTTTAGTACATGCCCGATAAGGCAGTGTAAGTATTAGGTTAAAAGAGGTTTTTCAGGAACCATTCCAAGTTGTTTTGACTTAGACAAAACAAAATATCCAAATCAATGGGCTGAATTTGGAGTAAACCACAAAAACCCACACGGAATTTTTGGTTGGGTTTGGATTGGGACGTTAGGGTTATCCGAGTTTGACTCAAGTAACTTTATCCTAGGATGCAACGGATACACACTTTCTTAAAACTTCATACCAATCTAGAAAGAAAACCTAACCTTGGACATTTAGGGATTTAGAACTCTGTTCAGACTCAAGCGGGGTATTTTGGCTTCATTCAGGTCGAGTACAGGTTTGAATTCACACTTCGCATGTCCTAACCCACCAGCTGAGTTTCAATTGTAATTAAGGCTTTTCATGTTTTTCGGCCAAAATGGCTGAAAATTTTTATTTCGACCATGAAGCTAAAATAAAATGCTAAGCGTAACTTTTTAGTTTGAGTTGGGGTCAATTTCGGCCGAAGAAATGGATTTCAGTTGTAATTGACTGAAATGGCCGAAATTTTCGAAATGATGGATATATTGTGGTGAATGTGTCCAAACTTCAATTTTAAAGGCTATTAACGTTTATTGTTATTAAAAATATGTTTAAACTTTACTGTGGTAAGGAATGTGCTTGAATTTTATACTTATGTTAAATATTATTTTATCATAATGAATTAAATACATACATTATATTTATTTATTTATTTTTATTTTATTGTTTCTAGCATATATGTATATTTTGATTTTATTTGTTTTTCTGAAATGCAATAATGAAATGTTTCACAGAAATTCTGAATCAGCTGAAATGTATCATTTTGGAGGCCAGACCGAAATGGAGTTTGAAATGAAATTAACAGCTATGAGCTAAGTTCAAATATTTCCTTCTCTCTAGCTCCATGTCCGATTCCGGTCCAATACAAGTCTGGATCTGGACCAGAGATCTTGCTCCTAAACAAGCTATCCGGTCTGATACACTATAGATCTGAATCGAACCCGACCAGTTTACTGGAACCATTGGCACTTGTATTTTAACTTTTTGTCATTCATGTAAGCTCCAATGTGACAATTACAATGTAGATTCTGATTGCATGTTGTAACAGACAAAAGATGATCAATTTTATATTATGATTACAATGCAAGCAAATCGCAACACTATCATTGACCCAAAAACCTGTGCACTGATTTGGAATTTCTATAATAAACAAAACTAATTAACCAGGCTTTAGTACAATATAATATTGATTAGTTGTTCATATACAAGGTCACTACACAAATGCAATCGACCTGTATCAAAACAGGCAAAACCACCAAAACTCCAATACCAAATCACTTGACCAAATGCATTTCGTGATTCTATGATTGCCACCTAAATAATTCGGAATCCATCTTGAGGGAATTTCATTAAGACGTAGAACTCTCTCTAGAGCACATATTTTTTATCAAATGGGTAGCTTTCTTGCCTACCATCGATCTCATTGTCTCTCCTAGCTACTGTCCAAGTTGCTCTGGAGATAGCATCATTTGACCTAGGTCTATTTGAACTCGATCGATTGAACCTTTCCCTCTTTAAAATTAAATTTGATACAATCTTAATCTTTGTTAGAGACCATGTCTTCATCCACAGCATTGAAAGTGAAGCGTAACATGCTAGCTCCAGATGGGATCGATATCACAATACGTGCATTCGATCTACGAAAGTTACACTAATCCACGGAGAATTTCTCTTTCTTAACTAGGATGGGAAGATAAGCCACGTGAATTAAATCCAATACAAAACTCTTTATTAAGAATTAGATCCCAATCCAAATTGTTCTAGAGGCACCAATTAAGACTTGATGCTGGAGATGATCCTTGGTGTTTACCATTGCTTACTCTGACATCGCCGAATGAAATTTTGTTACATCGAAGACTCTCAAAAGATTTATTAGAAATCTCCACACTATTATCAGTCCTCATTGTCCAATATACAACACTTGCCTAATCGCAAAACTAAACCAAAACAATCTACCAAAAACACACAAGATTCCAATTTCCAAGTGCCAAACCAATAATGTTTGATTCTTGTGTGAACCAAATTGTTTACAAACATCCACTTTTGACTTCAAAGATTTACAATGAAAAGTTCTAATAACAATAACAAAAAAAAAAGAAAAAAGAAAAAAAAAAGAACGAAAGAATAGTTCAATCCTTTTGTTTCACTTCAACTGGAGAGAGGCCTCTCATGAACAGTTGAATCTCCATTTCTTCATCTTCCAAAACCATTTCAATAGGAGGGAGTTCTCTCCAACCTGTCATTCCCTTTAGCATAGCGCAGCTTGAGCGAAACCTGTCGTTCCATCTGAATATGCCGGTAGAAGTTGGCAATGAAGATATCTGCCCTCCGATCGATATCACCAGTATCACTTGCCGTCCTTCGAATCAGAGCTGGTGACAGACCCATCTCCCTGTCATCAATGGTTGTGTCGCCGGTGCAATCCAGAAGGCCCGCCGGCTCACTGAAGCTCAGCTGACGCCTGCTTGGTGACCCCATAAGTGGTGCAACATGGCGCCATTTTTGAACGTTGAAGATCAGCAAGAACTTCACCTTTCGAATAGTCTTTCTCAGGCGCCTTAGCAATAGCCAGTTGCCCAAAACCATGATATATGAAGAAACCAATGAAATGAATATGTGAAGTTTTAGGGGAATTGAGAGAGAGAGAGAGAGAGAGAGAGAGGTTTGTGGACTTTAGAAGGTGCGTTCATGTTTATATAGGGAGGGGAAGACATTGAGAATGTGGGCCGAAAGGAAGGGAAGAGAACAAGTCAAAGTTTATATGCTGACCGGCTGGTTCTTGCCATTGAAGTTAGGCCAACTGGCGGATGGAGGGCATTATTTAACACAAACAGACATGTCTAATGAAAGATATTAAATTGGAATTGTCGGTACCAAGGTGATGTTGCAAATTTTTAATTTTTTAACTTGTGGTAGGACCTGGGGGGAATTCTATGGATGGTGACGCCTTTAGAAGATTATATCTAACAAAACCATCATTCAACCGGTGACGCCATTGGCTCTTTATGGGCCCTCAACACACCTTTATCATGAGTAGCCCACCCACGTGAGAAAATTTAGCTCTTGTGCTAGATCAGATTTCCATCTCATCAGCAACGATTATGATTATGAAAACTAAGTCAAACTTTGATGCTTAATAATCTTTTATATATATATATATATATATGAGCAAGGCTCTCCTGAGCTCAAACTCAGGATAAAATCTCGTAAGCTCATGTTTGTGGAGCCAACTTATGGTCAATCCAAATTGACCAAACACATGATCCTTCTAAATTGCACGTGTCCACCAACTTTGGGTTAGATCCAAATTACTAGACCGTTAGATTGACTATGTATCGATCCTAATGGACTATTGACCATTAAACTTTTGGTCCTATATGGATATGATAGAAATCACAGTTGAAGTTGATTTTTTCCAAAGAGGAAGATCTCAGTGAGTCCTTGAAATCCCCTCACCCCCATCCCTATGTGGGTCCTAAGGTGGACCCCACCACAAATTTGAGCTTACCTTATCCTACGTTTGAGCTTTTAAGAGAGCTTGCCTCTCTCTAAAGGAGAGACAGCAGACACCCTAATGACCAACGCACAGCCGCCTTGGGATAGATCCAGAGCAGCTACGTTATCAAAGGGTGTGCTGTTTCACCGATCCAATCTAGCAAGAAGAAGAAAAAATCTTATTATACAAGAGATACCTATCACCTCACGCGCGGTTCCACAGATGTTCCTAGAGAGAACAACTAGGTTACAATTTAAATGGTTTTTTTTAAATACAGTGGTTGACTCGTGACAAGTTTGGGCTCGCCCAGCCCCTCCCCCACTCTTGAAATGATCTTGTTAGGCAATGATTTGAGAGGTAACAATTTTGCCAATATAGCTAGACTTCGTATAAACCTCTTTGGTGAAAATGTTTTTTTTATTTTAAGATAAAACATCAAGCGTGTATTTATTCGGCAAAAGGATTCATCTCTATGCTGATTTTTATTTTAGAGTGGGGGAGGGGGTTGGGGTGGGGAATCCTGCATTCCTCAAATTCCTCTTTGTTAAGAAAAAGAAGTTCTTTTTTTTTTTTTCATTTTAGGAAAAAAATGTATTGCACCAAGTAATTAAAAATGTGTTGCACAAAAAATCATTTTGATATTCTTCTCAATCATGGATTCCTCTTGTTGCACAAGAGCACCCTAAGAAGCTTTTTTTTAACCTAGATTGGCTATGATCTTGAAGCTTATTATTCCAAGCCTAAGATCTAGATTCAGAGCCAATTAAGCTACGTTTTCAAGAAAAAGGAAGGTTTTTTGAGTGCACATAGGCTTTGTTTGTTTGCTGGAATTTAGAGAATTCTTATCTACAAATATTGTTACCTTGCTCGTTTTTCAAATTCGCAATTACATCATAGCATTCATAATGTTGGAATTTGAAGAATTTAAAAGGCTGATTGGTAACAAGTTAGGAATCAATGAGGATTTTACATATTTGAGGATTCCTCCTGCCCCTTGAACAAGGATTATTTACCAAAGATTTGTATAGTTGAAGATTTCATATTAATAACGATGCACATCAATGGGTATAATCCAGAGAAACTGGTATTGTTGTGAAAATCCATAAAAATGAGGACTTCTAAATCCTATTGGGGGACATCAAACCTGAAAATCATATAAAAAAATAAAAGGATTTCCATTGGTCCAAATTCTAGGAGATATACAATTGCCAAAGGCGGGTTTTCTATAACTTTCTAAAAAACTGATAAAAGACCTCCTAGGACTTGATCGCCAAACGTGACATGGATGCTATTTTCAAAGGTTGAGTTCTTTTTCGAAAATTTAGCAATCCACTAGTATATTAGTGGTGAGATACTTCCCCTCCATAGAAACGACAAAGGATTAATCCCTAGATATAGCAATAATTGTATAAGACTTGTGAAAGGTGTGTGTGAGAGGATGCATAGGAATTTGCTAAAGAAAAAATAGTTGAAATTATTGCGATCAAAAAAGGAGTTTCAAAATGCTCTATTGACAATCAACATCGCTCTAAGAAAATCTCTACCCTTTAAATTTTACATAAAAAACACTCCACCAAACAAATGCCCTCACATCTTGGATCATATGGCCATTTGAGAGCCTACACATATTGAATTGTAATGTGGCTTGGGGAAAGCCCAACTTACATACTTAACAACAGATATATTTTTTGGCCCATTGATCTGAGTATTACTTATATGAAATTATGAATTCCATGATTTTCGAATTTTCAATTGAAACCAAATCTAGATCAAATAGAACCATGCCAAATCTAGGATCCGGAGAAAAATCTATCCTACGAATAGAAGAATCCATAGACCCAACCTGTTGACGTCCCTGCTACCAACTAGGTTAGGCATATAGTCACAGTTGGCGGGCTCGGCTCAAGCTCATTATTTAGAAGCCAATACCGACGTGGACATCCCTCAGCCCTGCCCATGAACACCCCTAGGCCCCAATTACAATGGATTCAGAATGTCAGGACAAACGGGCCGGGCCGGCCAGGCCCAACATTCAGGGTCTAGAATTTTTTTATTGGGCCAGATCCAGATGCGGGTTCGACTGTGATTGGATTGATGGAACTCAGGCCACTAGTGGGCTTCAGCTCCTTTGGGGGAACACGAGCGTCTCATAATCCTTAAGGCAGGCTCGGACCCAGGTTTCAAGGCCCATCTCAAACCGACGCCCCAGCATGTTGACAACCTTGTTTCAGTGGTAATAGCGACCCAACAACCCATTCATAGGGTGGCCGAGATCGAAAAGGGGAGATACACACAATCCGATCGACGGCCATTAAACATCGAACACCACTTGCGATAGCCCATTATATGATGTCCCGCCAAATCTAGAGATTGCATAGGTGAGATCCACCTAAATAGTTTGTTGGGTCACACAAAAGAACACTTTCCCATTCCTTCAGACATCATAAATAAATGAAATGAGATAGAATGTGCCTATAAGGCCAACATTATGCAATATTTGGACAGAAACGTAGGCCAATTTGGGCCCACAAATTGATAGAACCAACAACTCAAACTCACCCATGACTTTGCAATCACCCCATTGTAACACATGGGACCAAACCTAAGGAACAAAGTTCACCAACTTTGATGCCATAAAATAATGATTAAGATGATCACATGGGCCCCACATGAACAGTACTACGGATAAACAACCAGCTAGTTTAATATAGTCTCAAGTACACAAGCATACCAATAACAATAAAGTGACAAGGCATCAACAAACCCAACAAACAAAGATAAACAGATGAGAAAATGGGGATAGAGCAGAGGAATTTGTTTCAGGCAAGAGAGTCCAACTCCAGGGACTTCCGTAGCAGTAACACACAAGAGAACATATAAAATCACAACATAATAAGCGATGTTGCTCGATACATATCTGCCTTTACTTGAGGTGAGGAAAGCACTGATAGAGATCATTCTTGGGATGCTTGGCCTCTGCATGCTCCTTGCATTTGATCTCTGATGTGGTGCAGATAAATGTTTGCATGCATACCTTGCACTAAATTATCCAAGAAAGAAAAGAAAAAGGCAAAGAAAAGATCAAATCAATCAAGGTTTAAGAGAAGGCTGGAAAAAAGGTCTACACATCCTGTCTTCAATAAGAGTAACCACTATCAAGGCATCTAGATTCTAAATATGTCAGCAACCACTATCAAGGCATCTAGATTCTTAAAAATGGCTCACTACTTACAAGAATGCATAATATCGTCCCAAGAAAACTCCAAAAGTTAAATTCAGATGATTAGGCTACATTTTACTCAGCATTCCCAAACACTTTGTCTTATGTGTCCAAACATAAGAAACATCTTTTGAAATGGAGAATATATGAGAATTTAAGATTTGCACAAAGACACTAGAACTATTACAAATATCATTGCGAGCAATGAACTACTCCTATGCCTTCCCTATGAAGGAGAACCAAATCTCTTCTTCGCTGGTGTGCTCTTTCCCTCTACAATTCCTCGATGCGAGAGTGTGACACCCGAGGAACATGGGTGGACATAACTTATACAAGACTAGTGCCCATTTGTCTGCCTCTCCCACTGTATAGGCCATAAACCTTAAAACCTCCAATGTATGAGTACAACTATTACAAATATCATTTGATTCATCTTATTTGAGTTATGCACTTCAAGTAAGCAAGGCATCCAGATCAAACCTATACTTGACGACGGCACATTAGTACTGGAGTATCCATCTCCAAATTACGTAAGTCATTTTGAAGCCTTGTCCCATCTATTCTTTTTTCTTTTTTGCTATCAAAGGTTTCCCCGTGGTATTTACCCGACAGGACTATTGCTCCAGGAGAAGTGCCCAGCCACACAATACCCTCCAGATGAAGCTAGGAGTGGGAGTCAAACACAAGATCTTGGGGAGCAAACCCAAGTCTTACGCCAATGCACCCATCACCTAGGTGGGCCTTGTCCCATCTATTCAGTATCCACTTTGTAATTTCTACTTTTCCACTCACCGGTAATTAAAAAAATAATATTAGCCACCATCATCATCAAAGGCATGTCCCAACTATGATGGGGTTATCTACATGAATTTTGTTTTAGTCTATCATTGGCCAAATCCTCAAAAAGGATGCACTTCTTCAAATCTATCCTTACTACGTCATCAACTTTTCTTCACTGGCAGTTGATGGCCCGTGTTGGAGATTGTCTAAACCATCTCAAACGAGTATCTCTTAATTAATGACGCATTGATGCTAGCGCTACCCTAATGCTCCCAAATGTGCCTAGTTCTGATCTTTTTAAAGGGTAGCCAAACATTTTAATTGCAGCAGGTCATCTTCATAGAAATTGCTTGTGTATGATACCAAGATTCACATTTTACTTTGTAGAAATTCTTCACAAGCCGATTCCAAAACTGTCCAAGTTCAACTACATGGCTAAACCAATCTTTAAAATTGTGCTTGAAAATAAGCCCAAGTGGAAAGGGGTGTCTCATCTCACACAGTCACCCAAGGATCGATCCCTGGGTGGGTCGGTTGCCTTGCATGTACTGAACCACCGATACAACTTAGTTAAAAAAAAGGCATGAGATTCAGCATAACAGAACCTATGTTAAATGGACTCCAAGCAACAACATAGAGCATATAGAGAGATTATTGAATCTGAATCTTTGAGAGGAATGGATTCTTCTACTTCTAATCTAAGCATTGTTTTATAGTTGGCAAAATATTAATATGTTTCTTCCGTCAAAATCTAAATATGGTGGAGTTGCCATGTCGTGGAATTATCTTTTACTTGAACAAATAGTCAAACAGATCCAGCCATGTCGCATACCGACATATTTCTTTCTTCTTCGAATGGGCTTTGTTTCCCTCCAGTTATCAAAGGGTTGCCTCTGAATGACATCTGATCAATATCGTATTTAATAGGAGACAAGTTTTGACTCTGGGAACTTGCACCATTTAGGTTTGAGATTATGTGGCTGATGGAGGCGGGATTTCAGATCCAGTACTCAGTGGTGGGCAGAGTTTCAGGTAGATGGTTGGATCGGTTTCAACTTGCATCAGTCTAAATTGGGACTGAGTAAGCAGAAACTTACACATTGGATGCACACTGTTTTTGGCCTCATGGACGAAGGTTGCTGCACTAATGCAAATTCAGTAGCTTGATATGTTAGAAGAGACAGGCATTGTTACCGAGGAAGAGATGCTAGGTGTTCCATAGAAGGGGACATTAATTCAAATATATTAAGAAGAAATGAAATCAATGTGATCTAGCATCTGATGGCTTCCTGAAGGAGATAGTAAGCACCAAATTTTTCATGGTGTTGCTAGTCCTCAAAGCAGAATGATGGTATTTTTCTTTGGCACTAGAGGTAGTGTTTTGGAAGAGTGAAATAGTATTTTCCAGGAAATTGTGAACTTATACATGAGTTTTACACTAAGAATTTCCATGCCTAAGCATGGAAATCAGACTTTCATAAAAAATGATACAATATAAGATGCAAGTGTAGAAAAACATTTTATTTCTATTGAGGTAATAAGAGATCCAACTCATCTAAGTGCATTTGTTCTAGTAAGCTGGTGGTCATGCTCCCAGTCAGAATGGATTTCCGTTTACTTCCTTCCAAAAAGCCTGATAAAAGTAGGTGATAACTGTAAGATTTTGGTGAATGCTAATGCCAATGGATTTCAGAAGGTGCTCACTAAAGTTATTACATAAATCCAAGATGCCTTTTGTTAATGGAAGGTAAATGCATATGAAGAGAATATATTAAAATTAGCATCATATAGTCTCCCTATTTATTTTGTTTCTTCAAATAGACAAAGTCGATAGGGAACAGAATAGAGAGGATCCAAACTTAAAGAGACTTCCTCCAGTTTGATTCGAAGGAGAAATAATGTTATAGTATGGAGGAGAGGGATCAAGTCTGAAAACCATTTGGAGTGAAGGTTTAGGAAGTCATCCTACAAGGGAGATAATCACGCATTGCTTAAAGATTTTTCTAAAAGAGTGTCTCTTTGGTTTCGTTGAAACCTGTACGATTTTAGAGCAGCTTCCTTATTAATATGTTTAAACTATTAAATTTTAGAGCAGCTTCCTTATTAATATGTTTAAATTATTAAGGACCATATTTCTGCTGTCTGTGTGTTGGCTTCATACTTGGAAGCCTAATATAGGAAAGATTTCTCAATTAAATCAGTTTTAACTAACAGCATTTTGGTTTTCCAAAGGATTATTTGCATTTAAATCTGGAGCATACAAGTTTCCCAAAAAAAGAAAACTTGTTTTCTGTTGTTGAAATTTTGGAAAAAAATCTCGACTGTTGATCATCTTCAAAGCTGCCAGCATATTACTGTGAACAGGAGCCTCTTACCCCTTTGGGATGGCAAAGGGGTGAACCAACAGCAGATCCACAACACTTCTGCATTATGGTATGGATGGCATTTATAGGCGACTAAATATTTCATGGGTTATGCCTAATTCCCTACAGAAGCTTGTTCTGTCATAGTGAATGGGGATTAATTTTAATAGGGCAATTATGTTGTGGCTTCCGTTTGGGGTGGTTGTTCTTTGGCTACTTTGGAGAAATCAAAATAATCAGACTTAAGGAAATATGTCCTATAAATTAGGAGCGTGGTTACAAATGTTCGGTAGAAGGCAAGACATTGGGCCATGTTGCTTAAGGAGTTCAATGATGCCAATACATCTAACTTATGGTGTTATTTGGAGTAAGTTCTCATGTTTCTTCTACTTCAATTTTTCTCTCTTAGTTAGTTGCTTTTCCCTCAGGGTAGGTTCACACCTACTTCTGATAAGAGTATGGTGAATGGATCTGGTAGGGGTGGATGTTGGTGGTATTATTAGTGACTGGGAGAGCAAATGTTATATAATTATTCTGGGTCATTGATGGATAGGGACTCCAATGATTTGGAAGCATTACCATTGTTGGTTGGGCATAGGCTGTTGACAGACAAGGGAATTAATGAGGCAATTTGAGAAGGTTCCCTTTGTGCTATAAAGCGGGCATCCAGTGTTTCAGACCGTTGGTAACCTCTGATAGGATAAATGATGGATTTCACTTCAATGATGGATTTCACTTCCCTTCAAATGGGGGACATTCTCTCTCATATTCTTCAGGAAGGAAATTTGGAGGGGGAAAAAGAGAGCTACATTAACAGGTTTCACTTTGAGATTCTCCTGTTTGATTTTTCTATCTACTATGGATTTTTCTCTTTTTTTTTCTTTTTTTTTTGTATTTTTCAGCATATTTGAATAAAAGTCACTTTTTAAAGGAAAAAAAAGTAAATTAAGTATGAAATGTTTATTACTTAACCGTCTGAAATAAGATTTATATATTACTTCTTAGTGCTATTGTGAAGACACTTAATTTCATATACTCCTCAGTGTAACATATTCTCTAAGGTATCTTCTTTATTTGATAGTCCCTTGTATACCAAACATTTTCTTAGACTCAAGTAGCAAGTAAAACCTCATTGTATTTTTGTAGATGAGCTCATTATTGATAGTGTATTATGATTTTACTATAAATAGAGAGGTTGGGAGAATTAACCCAAAACAAAAACTTCTCTTAAATCTCTTGTTGTTATATTGTTCTGAAAAAATGAAGATTCGTTCAACATAAAAATGAAGATTCGTTCAACATAAAATTAAACTTTATGCCAAACCTACAAATCTTATTGGGATTTCATGAATCTCACACCAGTACCCATGTTGGAATGCACATATACACATACTCATGCCACTGAGAACACAACTATTATAATTCAAAAGACAAAAACATTCAACTAGGTAGGCAGCAGTAATCTGATGCTTAATTGGTGTCGTCTTTATATTATTCTGACAAAAATGAAGACTTCTTCAACATGAATTTAAACATTATTCCGAATCCACAAATCCTATTTCTCGGAAATTCCCAAATCTAGCACCTCATGCTTGTGTGGGTTTCAAAATTCCAACACATACCCATAGTCATACAACTAAGAACTGAACTATTGTAATTCAGAATACCACTTTCATCTTGGTAGGTACCATTGTCTGACTCACACAAGTTATGATCAGAAGAAGAGCAAGAAAATCATCAAGAAAATTATAAATCTGATCTGACCTGGATAGTCATTGCCTTCTTATTTGTTTCAAGCTGGCTACCTGAACGAAATCAGAACAACCAGTATTGAGTGACATATACATAAAAGCATGGAAAGAAATGGTTAGAAAAAGGAAAATGGCTAGTTGGAGCAGCCCTATTGTGAGTCTCTATGGTTGAATCTTATCGAGCTTAACTTATCACCCAGTATTTTAGAAGCTTGTTTTAACGTATTGTCTCACCCATGGCCCACCAGAGATAAAAAAAAAACACAGTATGCTCCTAAAAGTTTGATCGCCGCATTGTAGTTTGAATTATACAAAGTCAAAAAATCTTAAATAAGAAATAAAAAAACTCATAAAAAGAAATAAATAAAATGTTTATTAATACATAAAAAAAGGATTTTTAAAAATCATATGATACACAATTAACCCTCCTTCATGTGTCATGACTTGGCATGTGCCATTTCCAAACCTGGAGAAAGGAGGGCTGCGTCAGATTGGAAGTATCGTTTTTTTTTTTTTTTTTGGACTAGTGACAAGACCTGAACCCATAACCTTGTGGTTGCAATATTGAGCAGCTTCCACCTATGGTATGGGTTCTTGTCTATAAAATAAAATAAATAACTTACCCAACTAAATTTCAAGTCTACCTATAAAAAGAGGTAACACTCAGTTATATAGGCTATGGTTTGAGTAAATGATGATACATAGAAAACAATTAACTAGAATAACAAGATGTCCCTCAGCTAGTAAGGGACATGGATGTCCGAGTAGAGTTTGTGAGTTCGAATTTCGAATCCTCGAGGGGATAACCTTCAAAAGTTCAAATTAAGAAAGGAGTTTATACTTCTGATTAGAAACAAAACTTCCATTTGAATTTCCTGATTGATTTTTCCAACAATGAGACTATATAATATGATAAATATCCTAGAGGTCCAAGTAATCAAAATCACTTTTAAAATACTGTCTCTCTGACAGGAAAGGGATAAGATTCAGTAAACTATTTCTCTAGTTGCTTCATACAGAATCGATTCCCCTGGTAACAAGCATTGGTGCAAAACTCTTTTTACCATTAACACGGGTATAAAAAGTAAAGAAGATGGACTGGACAACAAGATGGGAGCACAACAATCTTCGTAGCAGTTTCTCATGAGAGAAGAAGCATGTACTAAAGAAGTGTTAATCACACACGTTTTCCTTGCAGGATACATGAACATGAACACAGCACATATGCATATGATCGAGTCAGTAATCACATGGGCCCAACTTGGATGTGACCTGGTTCAAAGATCAACTGATTCACGCAATCCCAGCTATTTAATTTGAGCAGCATAATGAACCATTGACCAAATTTTGTTAACACATCCATCTCTATCCTTAAACCCAATGAAACAATTGTTTTAGGTCCTCAGTTTCTTGTACCAGGTCAGATCTATGTTAGGCTCCACCTTAGGAGCAGTTCCATCTACACAAGAATCATTGAGTGATTGGTCTCTGGCAGAACTGAATATGATGAGCTGCTGTTACAGAAAAATGGCAAGCCCCCATCATGAGTGGGGACTCTTTAAAAGCTGCATCTCTTGGAAAGTTTTTAGCCTTCGACAAAAAATGGACTCAACAACCAGCAACAGTTAGTGCCTATTTATTTCCATTATTATACAGAGCAATTGAATACATAAACTTTCTGCCATCAATGGTTAAAAATGAAGACCAAAGGTGAATTTTTAAAAAAGGAGCATCAAATAACCTTTCCTTCTATGGAAATATGATTAAAAGAAGATAGAAAATGAATAACAACGGTGATGTCTAGTTATTCATTTCCTATTTTTCTTTGATTCTAGTTCCATAAAAGTAAAGGTTATTTGATGCTCATTTTTGAAAATTGACCAATGGTCTTCATTTTTAACTAATAATGGATAAATCGTATGCATTCAATTCCTATGTATTTGAATTCAAACAAACAGGCCCTTAGTGACCAATACTTTTTGCCATCCTGCATCTACAAGTGACCACATGTCCTCCAACGCTTTGGTCACTAAAATATGAACCCAAGTTGAGGCTGGTGATTTTTTCCCCTCAAGTTATCATTGACTCTATTCCTATAAGCATGGCATGCTGCACACTTCTATTAGAATCAAACCAGTTCATCATTCATTCCAGTGCAATTTAAAAAAGTCACACTAGTTGGAAATCCCAACCCGTCATCTTTCATAAAAAAGGACTAACAAAACAAATATACCTATTAGTTATCCACTACCAAACAAACAGCTAAGATGTCCAATCATTGTGGTTTCGAGGCTAATCGCTTATCTAAGATGAAACCCACGAGTTTATCTAATCTCTTGCATACTTTCCAATTTCCATGTGTACAAAACCCAATTACTGATAAGTAACTGAGGGCCCATTTGTTTAACCTGCACTGAATTCCTAGGATTTCTTAACTATCCTAAACCATCCCTTTCTATCAAATGGGAAGAACCGAAGAAGATCCTCAAGGGTTTTTCATCAAATAATCTCCAGTTGTAAGGAAACAATTACCCATCCACCACCCCAGTAAATTAAATCCTAGCAAAATGACGGTCCCTAACCATCTACTTCTCCACCTCAGACCCTTCACTCCTCACCTCTTTAGCCCTCCTCAGATTTATTATTAAAAAAAAAAAAAAAACACACTTTACTATGAATTCCCAAAATTCAATAGCGTAGGCATTTGGGCCCTTGCACAATTCCATACATATAATTCCACAGCCTAATCTAGCTCAATTTTGGTATGAAATGTAGCCCTTTTCTACAAATACCAAAAAAATTAACGATATGAGAATCAATCTCCACTGTCCTAGAAAAATAATATGCACTCACACAACGATTTCCTAGAATCCAATACCCTGAAGGCAAACAGGCCCTTTCACAATCCTATACACATAATTAAACAGCCTAATTTACCTCTTTTTTTGTTATAAAAACTAGCCCTTTTCCATCAATTTAAAAAAAGAAGAATCTAACAGAGTGAAAATCAATCCCAACTACCCCACAAATACTAATATGCACAAGGCAAGACGAATTCCAAGAAGGCAAACTGGCCCTTACAAGATCCAATTTAAGCAGCCTAATCTAACCCATTTTTGTTGTTATGAAATCTAGCATTTTTGAGTTTTGACAGCTTAATCTATATTAGGCAGTAAGCTGTCAATATAGGATCTTCTATTTAAAGAGCCTAATCTAACCCATTTTTCTTGTTATCAAATGGATTTCAAAAAGATCTAAGAGAATGAGAATCTGCGTACACAACCCACAAAGTTTCTGTGCATTTGCAATGCCCAGCTAGTACTGAAATCATAAAGTTGCCCGATTAACCAATCGTCTACATCAATATGTTGAGAATGATTTCAGGGTAGAGAGAGGATTTATACCTTTGACAGCTTTCTGCTTCTCCATGTTCTTCTCTCTTGCCATCCTGGCCTTCTGCCCGTTTCCTCCACCCATCTCCTCCTCCTCCTCCTCCTTCTTCACCAGAGAAAGAGAGATGGATGGCTGCAGAGTGCCTGCCTGAGAGAACCCAATAAATACTTGGAAACGCTAATCGGTGTGGGGCCCACCTCCGATTGACCGTAATCACTCTTGTTCATGGGTCGGCCGACACAGGCCATAAATCTCTGGCCCAAGGCCGCCCATTTAGTCAATCGGGCCGGATCAGCAGAGTTGGGCAGATCTGGACCTTCATTATTAGTTGTTCGGGCTATTTGGGCTTTTAACATAACAGCTCATTGGAAAATTTTGTTATTAAATTACAGGCAGGAGCGATATAAGTTATGACAAGGTCGAGTCAAAGTCATGCTTACGAGACCCAGTTTCAATTATGACAAGTTGTTGGATCTTAACAACTTGGACCGCACCATGTTCGGGTTTGGTTTCAAGCTGAGGTTGGATATATTTGGAGTTCGTTTTGGTTGGGCACAGCAGGTTGAGGTAATAAAAATGGGATCCGACCTTTCCCAGCGGCACTTCTTAGTTCTACCTCGATGCACTGGCATGACAAAAATGATGAGAATACGAATCACCCTACAGAAGATTGCTACTGACCACCGAATTATACTAGATACGGGATGACTCGCAATCAATGGTCAGTGCCGCTCCAACATGCAGGGCCTTATAGAGGTGTAAATGGACCATACCTACTTGGGCTTACTTTGGGCTGGAAAGGACCGAAGGATCAAAATCCATGTCTGGGTCCGACAAGGTCCGTAGTCCGAGTCCGTTCGATAAGATATACTAGCAAAATAACCTATGCTAAGCACGAGCACAACCGATGATGCTAGGGACCCGCTCCATTTAACTACTTTTGATATTGTTTTTTGGTAAATAGTTACATATAAGAATTGTATGGTACACTGGTTAGGTTGGTTGTTTACAAAAGGCAACATCTCATGGGATAATGAGATCAAATCTCCTAACTTATATCCATTTTTTGTTTTTTTAACCTTGGCGGCTCAATAAAAGAAGTCAAAGTAATCTGGTCAAAATCGAATTCAAAACCTTTGGCTTTAATATATTACTAGCGCTTCAGGTCCTGTGCCCAACGCGAGCCTTAGTATGTAAAAAAGCATATAAAAGAACTATGATATGAAGGTCCAATGTATTAAAATAAAACAGGAATAATGTTTATAAGTCCCCATCAATCAATTCATGATATTTCTTATGTCCATCAACTCCTTCGATTCGTGCAGTTGTTTCACCCTATTTACTTGTGTCATTTATGTCACTTGCCTCATCTCTTGAACTTGTCTCAGCACATTGACTTGTCCCAGCATCTAATATTTTGTCAGCAACTGCACTCGTCTCAACAACTACGCTTGTGTCAACAATATTATTTCTATTTGGTATTACTTCTAAAGTATTTGCTCCAACATCTTCACTTGTCCCAATTTCTTGCCTGTTTGATACTGCATGTTCAATTTTCACATGAATTAAGAAATCTCAATGGTATTTCATAAAACAGTGTTAAAGATCATGTCTTAATAAAACTTACATTTTTCAATTTCTGTCAACAAAAATGCCGATTCTTTTTTGTAATGTATTTCTTCTATTTTCTTTACCGTGATTCCACTCTCACATGTCAGTCTATTCATACTTGAGTCTATTTTTATATGAAATAAATATTGTTTCTACAGTGCCTTTTTTATTTCAGTTGCCAATAGATCATACCAATTAATCTGCAAAATAGTTTAAAAGTTAATGTATACATATATATACATAATGTTTATATATAGAAACATTTAAGATAAAAAACTTAATTTATTTATATGGAGGTAAATTAAAAAACACCTTATCCGCATAGTCTTTAAATGCTTCTTCAGTTGCATTTATGAAATTCTTTAGTATTTCATCATGCATAAATAACGTTGCTTGATTGGTGTGATCCTCAACTGTTATAGTTGCAATGTATCTGAGAATATAAAAGGGAATATTAAAGTTAATTGTGCCAAAATATTTGCAAAAGCTAGATATGTTATTATTTTGAGGTATTATCTATGTACCTGATCTTAGTTGGTATCGTTGAATCATTACAACGAACACAGCACATTGTGGGTCATGACCAAAAGCTTAGATGGAAATGATTCGTGGTTAAAACATACGTTGAATAATGTGAGAAAAACAAAGAAGATATGAAGATATGATGGTGTTCTTTCAATCCAATTCAATTATCAAATGGGCCTCAATTTTTTGTATTAAGAATGGGTGATACAACTTTTGAATTTGAGAGGGAGATATTTTCTGCTTCCAATAAGATTTGCAGATATTTTCAAATTTTAGATGGTTATCAAAGATATGAATTCTAAGCAATGAAGGGACGGCCATGGATATATTCTCACAACCCAGCCCAACCTGATACCTATACAATCATTCCATCAATGACTTGAGATCAATGAACATGATCACTAATATCAATCAATCACATCATATATGTTTGAATACACAATATAATAGAAGAAGGAAACATGTTATGCGATGGGCTTGGACTAATGAAGAATGGATTAGGTCAGCCTGACCTGAAGTTGATTTGACCTGGGCTGGCCCGAGTTGAGAACTCATATCTGATTCTATCCAATTAAATCAGATATTGATTAAAAAAAAAAGTCTAAATCATGTGACCAATTGACCTGGGCTTGCCCATGTTGAGAACCTTGATCTGATCCGCACATTAAAATAAATCAAATCAGATCTTGATAAAGAAAAGTCTAAATCATGTGACCAATGGGATCAATTCATCAAATCAATTTATGAAGAAAAATCTGGACTTTGTGATCAATGGTATCAATTCATCGAATAAATTTATTAGAAAAAACCCACCAATATATGAAGAAAAATCTAGACTTTGTGATCATGGCATCAATTCATCGAATAAATTTATTAGAAAAAAACCAATGACATATGATCAATGGCATGAGATCAATGAACATGATCACTAATATCAATTAATCACATCATATATGTTTGAATACATAATATAATAGAAGAAGGAAACATTTGGTGCAATGGGATTGGGCTAATAAACAATGGATTAGGTCAGCATGTCCTGAACTTGATTTGACTTGGGCCGGCCCAGGTTGAGAACCCAGATCTGGTTCTATCCAATTAATCAAGCACATAAAAATAAATCAAATCAGATCTTGATAAAAAAAAAAAAAAAAGTCTAAATCATGTAACCAATTGACCTAGGCTGGCCTAGGTTGAGAACCCAGATTTGATTCTATCCAATTAATCAAGCACATTAAAATAAATCAAATCAGATCTTGCTAAAAAAAAAGTCTAAATCATGTGACCAATGGGATCAATTCATCAAATCAATTTATGAAGAAAAATCCAGACTTCGTGATCAATGGCATCAATTCATCGAATAAATTTATTAGGAAAAACCCAATGGCATATGATCAATGGCATGAGATCAATGAACATGATCACTAATATCAATCAATCACATCATATATGTTTGAATACATTATATAATAGAAGAAGGAAACATGTGGTGCGATGGGCTTGGGCTACTGAAGAATGGATTAGGTCAGCCTGACCTAAACTTGATTTGACCTGGGCCGGCCCAGGTTAAGAACCCGGATCTGATTCTATCCAATTAATCCAATTAATCAAGCACATAAAAATAAATCAAATCAGATCTTGATAAAAAAAAAAGAAGTCTAAATCATGTGACCAATTGACCTAGGCTGGCCTAGGTTGAGAACCCATATTTGATTCTATCCAATTAATCAAGCACATTAAAATAAATCAAATCAAATCTTGATAAAAAAAAAAGTCTAAATCATGTGACCAATGGGATCAATTCATCAAATCAATTTATGAAGAAAAATCCAGACTTTGTGATCAATGGCATCAATTCATCGAATAAATTTATTAGGAAAAACCCAATGGCATATGATCAATGGCATGAGATCAATGAACATGATCACTACTATCAATCAATCACATCATATATGTTTGAATACATTATATAATAGAAGAAGGAAACATGTGGTGTGATGGGCTTGGGCTACTGAAGAATGGATTAGGTCAGCCTGACCTAAACTTGATTTGACCTGGGCTGGCCCAGGTTGAGAACCTAGATCGACAGTCTTCCTGTTCGGTTCTGCAACAGAACCAAACCTCTTTTCCACTTTGGGCGATGCAAGCACCAACGACAACAATCCTTCTTCGACTCTGCAATAGAACCAAACCTCTTTTCCACTTTGGGTGATGCAAGCACCAACGACGACAATCCTTCTTTGACTCTAGAGACCTCCACTGGCGACAAAGAGCATGAAACTGGATCCTTTGTCTTCCTTGAGTCCAACGAGCATAGAAGGGAACTTACTTCAAATATGATAGAAAGGGACTTAGGCCAAATACGATCAATCTTGATTGGAGATAGAACGTGGGGAGAACCGTGTGAGAGAAGTTTAGAAGACCGTGTGAGAGAAAAGAAGGCATCATTATTTGGAGATCCTATTATGTAGGAAAATTAGAGAATTGGAGATCCTATTATGTAGGAAAATTAGAGAATTGATCATATTATGTAGGGTGCAGCAGTATTTGGAGATTAGATTTGAGAGAGAGAGAGAGAGAGAGAGAGAGAGAGAGAGAGAGAGAGAGATTGTAGGGATTTTTGAAACTATGGTATTTTAGGGAGAAGGAGAGAAAACGTGAGAGATTGTACGGATTTTTGGCCCACCTAATATGCATGAAAAGGTTTGATTAGATTTGAGTGGAAGGGCAATTCTAAATTAGATTTGAAGAGAGAGAGATTGTGGGGATTTTTGAAACTATGGTATTTTAGGGAGAAGGAGAGAAAACGTGAGGGATTGTAGGGATTTTTGGCCCACCTAATATGCATGAAAAGGTTTGATTAGATTTAAGTGGAAGGGCAATTCCGGAATCAAGCGGTGCAAAAAGCTTGAGGACGCGCAGCGTGTCGCTCTCCCCACGAATTCACCTGTTGCTTTAATATATATATAATAATAGCAGATGTAAACCCACCTGTGCTATAGGATTGAGCCTAAATATAGATAGAAAATTTTCAAATAAGGTCCTCAGCCTTTTTCTTATTTCAAGAAAGGATACAAGTTTCAAAACTTTTTAAATTAGGGTCTAAGTTTTGCAGTTAGTTTTCAATTAGAATATCCGGCCATTTAAAAGTATTTTCCAATGATTTTTCCCTTAAAAATTATGTATATTGATATTTAAGTCTTTAACCATCTTCTCTTATGATGATTTACATGCTAATGTTCAGATTGTTTATCTCAATGGCAACAACAAACCATGGGAAAATCATCTTAATTCTGGTAGCCCACTTGTGTGGTTTTAATTGGTGCACAAAAGTGAGGTCCGCTTAGATGCAGTTTTATCTTTTTGTTGTTTCATTATATCCAAATGGTCACAGACTCACAGTTTTTTCTTCTGTTTTTTTTTTCCTTCTTCTTTTGGGGTAAGTTTATAAAAGCATCATCCATCTATCTATATAAGTCGAATTAATGTTCGTAGGATGGGTGGTTGCCAAAACTTACCATGGCTTTGAAAGTCATGAGAATGGTTTCCACATCAGTATAAGTTTCTTTTTGTGGGGTCAAAATTACTTGACATATTGTTATTACAAAACATCCCGAGATAGCCAATTGCTAATGTTTATTTTAGTATGAACAGTATCCCTTTTTCTTTTTTTTTGGTAATTTAGTTTCTCCCTTTATTTTTCATTTTTCCCCACTCCAAACATGCAGCAGAACTTATTATACAACATCCTTCCTAAACATTCAAACATTGAATTTGGCGCATGTTCGCGTGCACCCTTGTTCTAGGGTTTGACCGAAAACTATTATCTTGTTTGAATTAGAACAGTTTCTTCAATTTCAGCAATTTACACCAACCATTTCACAAGATCCATAACATCTGTAATTCACTTGAAAAAGAAAACTAATGCACGAACTTATCATAAAACATTATATCCTGTGTAATTTGCCGCCATCCAACAATTCGATCATGCTTGAAATCTTTTTTCTATTTTTTTTTTCTTCTCTCATTTCTACTAGTGCTACATATAAGAAAAATATAAAGGTTTACTAGGTACTTATGAACACAGCCCCTTGTAAATATCTATATTGCATATGACTTCACATATTTGCAGCGCCTCCCTACGGTACCATTTAATATTTGCTACAACAAAAGTGAAGAGCACTTGCTTTTGCATTTCCTGATTGAGTTCTGATCGGGCATTCGTTGCTTGTGAGGTAAGAAAGAAAGTAAAAATACAGAGAACACATTTATTTTAGTAAAAAAAATCAGGTTCCCTCCTTCCAAGTGCTGGCCTTGGGTCGACTGTGCAATGTGAGAATAAGAAACCCTGCATGTGCTTTGTCATACCTGAGCCTTACAAAGCTTGCTTTTGACCATTTGGACTTACAATTTTGGAATGAGCAAAAGGTGAAAGTGTATTGGCAAATGCACATCACTCTTGTTTGATGAAAATAATGGACCAGGTTGCTAATCATGCAAATATGGGCTTGACAGATTAGTAGCTTGGTTCTAAAAGAAATGGAGGCTCTGACTCTTAGCAGGAATGTCAGACTTCCAGAAGCATCAATCTATCTGAAATTTCGATTGCGAATGACGAAAAAAAAAAAAAAAAACCAATTGGTTCATACTAATTTTGAACATGCAGGACCCACATTTCAGTAATCTAAACCTGGGCATCGATTTTACAATTGATGGTTTACAGCACACATTACAACCCATAAGCAACATAGAAAATTATCACCAATTTACCTCTGGGATCCAACAGATTTAACATCATTCGCACAGGGACAGGCCAGATGAATGGCGTGATCCCACTGAGACAAAGGGAGTATATATTCTTTAAGACAAAATCAACCGGAAAGAATAAAACCAAGATACATGCAATAAAAACGTCATGTCATCGTTATATATCCTTTTTTATTTTTATTTTTTGATGGGTAGGAAACAACAAGCTTGGAAGCAGTCAAGTCCAAAAGCCAAAACCGAAGTACATGGTGAAGAAGATGGGCACGTAGGGATGGATGCCTGTCACATATATAGTCCTTCAGGTACCCCTTCCTTTTTCTTGAACATCACCTTTTCCTTCGCCTTCTTAAAATCTGTGTGAGTTACCTAAAAATATATAATCTTTCTCAGGTTAGTAATGCAGTAGCAGCCATCTTATTCAGGTTATTCTGCTTGCTATATAAAATAATAATGATGACAACAGAATGTTTTGTTTGGAATTTAGATCCATGGAACTCAGTTGCCATGAAATTAACCATTAAAAAAAAAAAGAACTAAGTTGCCATGAAATCACTTGACCTGTAACTTTAATTATATGTACTATGCAACTCTAACTGTAGTTGGTTAGGGCAAAGGAAGAAAAAAAACTGCACTAAAGTGAACCTCAGGTCATCTAAACATGCAACCTGAAATACCCGCACTAGGTTTCCAGAGGTCAATCAAGCCCTTTGACATTGCTCAAATGCCACTTCCTATAGCTTTCTACTACAAAAGTTTTGAAAGCAGGCAAGGTTTGGATCGCCAAGGGCTGATTGACAGAAGGATGAAAGGATATAGTACGCCATATCTGAAGGCAATGCACGGAATAGAGAAAGCATATCCAATTTTAGGAGAGCCCAAGTCAGGAGTTTGAGGAGCTGTTTTGATTTAAGCACTGAGCATATTCATCTATTGTTAGAGCAGATCAAGTTCAGCGCAAGTAGCATAGGTAGGTGCATGGGCTCTTACTCCGGGAGCGAATACACTCGTAGGGTATGTTGGCTAAGGAGCTGCCCAGCTGGGACTGATGCAACAATTTGCAGTATTCTCAAAGTTTAAAAATGGAGAAAAGAAAGTGGCTGCGTAACTCAAAAAAAAAAAAAAAATGTTCTCCTACAACCAACAGTACATGCGTTCAGCTCCATGGGGCCCACTTGGGCAGTTGGGCCACCTTTGAACAATGCAGACCCTTCCACACTCTCATCCCCCAATATCTGGAGCCTGGCCCAATTTCCTTCTCATCAAGCCTGTATCCACCATTGGATTGAATGTCAAATAAATCTTTGGGTAAAGGACCATTAAATTTTATGGCTATTAAATCAAAGTGTAGGATGATCTGATGGGGCTATTAAATCACACTCCACCCTCCTCTCAGTCCCTCTAGGGTTCTCTCAATCCCTAAATCGACCAGCCTAGCCCTCTCCACTCTCCTCTATATGTCCCACTAGGGTTCTCTCAATCCCTAAGTCGACCTGACCAGTCCTCTCCACTCTAGTCTCCAGCTCTCCTCCTCTCAGTAACCCTTTCACTTGCGTTCTCTCGCTCTTCCTTCCATTTGGTTTTCTTTTTATATTTTTTCCCTTTTTTCTTCTTTCTTTCTTTTTTCTGTTTCCTTTATCATGACACTTCTATAGCTGGAGTATAAGCAGCATGATGAAGGTGTCTCGATCTTGTGGGCAACCGGACCAGAGGCAAAACCCTAGTCCTGGTTCTTCGACCTCTTACTTCCTATTCTGCAATTGCAGATTCAGCGAATTCAGATTCCAAGAAGTGAATTACGAAATGGGTAATTCACTGTAGCACTGCGTAAGGCATAAACAACCTTGCCCCAGCCTCTTTCCCTTCGAACCCACCAACACCGAGGTGCACCCTCTTTTCCTCTCTTCTCCATTAGTAATGGTTGGATCTGATGTTAGATGGGTGTTTGGATTGATTGGTGTTCTGGGGACATTTCTGAATTTCTTTGATGGTATGTTTTCAAAGGAGAAGTTTTCCTGCTTCTTCAACTAATCTGGAGTTGAGTCTTTGTTTCAAGGATTCGATTTATTGAGAAAATGGACTGAACTTAATGTGTCTTTGGTTGCTTTTGTGCTGAATTTTGATTAAATCCGGTTTGATCAAAGTAACCCATTTTGGACCTGGAACCCGGCCCTCCAATCGGGATCGGTTCCGGAACGCGTCTCCTAGTTCCGACTCAGAACCGGTTCTTGAACTGGAACCATCCTTGGGCAAATGGTTCCAATTCCAGTATGAAACCAGCCCAGAACTAACCCATTTGTATCCCTACTCAGTGTGTTACACATGTGCCATAGGCTAATGAAAACTAAAATTTCCCTTTCCTGAATGGTTGCTTGGTAGACTGATGTAAAACATTAAAATAAAAAAAAATAAAAAAAAAATCAATCAGGACACAGTAAATGAGAAACATTTAATGCACGCAAAAGAAATATCACTATGCGGCTTTCCCCTCCACTCTAGTTTGTCTTAGGAGTCATAGGCATCATAAAATATCAAACTCAACATCGACAGATTATGAGTCACCATTGAAAAAAAAAAGGGATAATGTGAGCCCTCCTTTTACCTCAAGGCAGAATCATAATCACATTCCCTAACTCATCATAATTCATGTTTGGGTTGTGACAAGCCTTTCCCTAGTTATTGTTTGTATTTCTTCCTTCATAACTTTATGACAAAAAGTTGAGGGGTCTCTAACAACTAACTTGAGAAATCTTATCTACAGAAAGGAATAGCACTAATGATGTGACCTGTGTTTATTCAACAGCTTGCGAGTTGCAAATTAGGTCTGCCAGCATTGCTGGGTATCATACACCTTAGAACTACTAAAAAACTAGCCAATTAACCTGACATGTTGCTTCACTATCAACAATGAAAAAGTACACAATAATTATATCTAACTATTTAAATATCAGTAAGAAGCTTGTGAAGAATTTAATTGATTTTGAGTGCTAATGCCTAGTGAAAAATTCAAATGACCGTAAATGTGATGTGCTATAGATAAGAAAAATCCCAGACATTTTATAGACATGAATGTAAGAAATCTCAAAGTCAATAAGAGTGTGTATTTATGATGTCGGTATCTTTTAGTCTTTGACGCAAAAGCACTAATCCGCCTAGTGGCACCCGCTAAACCCACACAACCGCACACCTGGCAAATTTGGGCGGTTTCAAACACAAGATGGCAAAATCCATGCCTTATGCCACTTCACCAACTCGTAGGTGGTTAAAGTTAATAACTATATGATTACGATATTTCACTGTTTATCCTTTTTTTTATTTGCGACTACTGCCATCCCCATGCGAATGTAATATAAATTTAATGTAAACAATGATAAATCATGAACGATCTAAAAAAACAAAAGAAACTAAAAAAAATCTACAAGACTGAAGAGTAAAATGAGAGGAAAATATTAAGTGCAAGAGAATGAATAACAAAGACATTGAAGAAATTACAATGCCTATCCCAATGAGTGCACATGAAACGCATACCTTCATTCGGCGCTCCCTTAAAGCTAGCAAGCCAGCCTCGGTACAGATAGCCTTGATATCAGCTCCAGAAAACTCATCCTTGGTCATCACAAATTCTTCTAAGTTGACATCATCTGCTAACGTCATTCTTGATGTGTGAATCTGCAATTCAGAAAATGCAAGTAGAACCATTCGCCAAAAAAAAAAAAAAGAAGAGTAGAACTTATTACAAAGGGGAAGCATTAAAAAGAGGGCATAAATGATGTGCATAAATCGTCAATGATCATGTTGGAACATAATGATCAAGTAAGATTAACAATAATTATAATATTAGTGATGAAGACGAGATTGTGGCACAGTGGAAGCTGCTACCATTTCAACCTTGAGGTTGTGGGTTAAAGCATGGTTTAAAATATTGTCCACTATGATATGCATATGTATCGAGGGAATCCATATCAGGCGCCGGAGGATACTGCGCAAATAAATTGGTGCAATATCATCCTTGTAGTGAATCCCTGTTGAAATTATCAATCAATTTATCAGTCTTGGCTAATAATTTGAAATGATTAGTCAACAACCCCTAAAAATCAATGCTCAATGCTCAATGCTCAATGCTCTCTCTCTCTCTCTCTCTCTCTCTCTCTCTCTCTCTCTCTCTCTCTAGGTTGACATAGCTTATGAATCAGGCATGCATCAAAGACCTAGCAATTTGGAACCAAATCTAGGAAGATTTGGGTTTCTTTTTATATTTTCCCATTTTTGCATGCAATGTTTTAATGGGACTTAGATTTGATTTTAGGTTGTTAACTTTCCATAGATCTAGAACTTTTGAGCATAGATCTAAAAATTCTGATTCTAAAGAATTTGGTGCTTTTCTGAAACCTTTTTTTTTTTTCAAATTACTGACTAAATAGTTAGCTAAATGGGCAAATATCCATAGATTTAGCACTAAACTTGATGAATGTCTAGTTTAATGCTAGATCCACATGATTTGGGGGTAGGGATGCAAACACAGTTGTCAATTTCGTTTAGGACCCCCATTTTGATCTGGCCTCCAAAATGAAATACTTCACCATTTCGGAATTTCGGTATAACTTTTCAGAATAAATGAATATATATATATATACATATGTAAAAAATAGAAAAAGACAAGATAAAATACAAAATATGCATCTATATCATTTATAACCACAAATATGCATCTAATTCATTTATAACCACAATATTCCGTTTTCAAGGTCCATAGCAGCGGAGGCTTTGACCATGATTTTGAAATAGTTGATGATGATGATCCAAGGATCTTTTATGCAAGTTGATGGCCCACCAAGGAAAAAGGGTAAGGCTGAAGAGGACACAGATGGAAGTGGCAATGATAGATCTGAAGAAGTGCAACCTATCAGAGGATTTGGCTCAGAATGGATTGGAATAGAGGAGGAAAAAATTCATGTAGCCGACCACAACATAGTTTGGACGCTTTGATAATGATGATTAATGCAAGGATCTTCTACCACATTATCACAACAAAAGAAAATTGAATAAATATATGGCGGTTTTCCATATAATAGATAACTATAATATATAAGTACCTGGAAAATACGCCGCCTAGTTTTTATATCTGGAAGTGGGAATTCAATTTTGCGATCTATTCGGCCAGGCCGAAGCAAAGCAGGATCAAGGCTTTCAATTCTGTTGGTCGCGAGAATCACTTTAACATCCCCTCTTGAATCGAAACCATCCAATTGGTTAAGAAGTTCCAACATGGTTCGTTGTATTTCACGCTCACCTCCAGAATGAGCATCATACCTACCAAGAATGTAAAGAATTAAAGAAAAACGATATCAGAAGGATAATTACTCCAACCAAAATGCTCACTTGCACACCTTTTTGTTCCAATTGCATCAATTTCATCAATAAATACAATTGACGGAGAGAGATCATCTGCAACTCTAAACAGCTCCCTTACTAATTTGGGACCGTCTCCCAAATATTTCTGAATCAATTCACTTCCGACAACTCGCAAGAAAGTGGCTGATGTCGAGTTTGCAACAGCCTGTAGAGAAAAATACAACCCTTGCTCAGGACATAAAATGTTGTCGGAAAAAAAGAAAGGTGGCATAAATCTATAATGCAATTAGAAATACTAAACGGCAGCACGTGCGTTCAAAATTTGGTGTTCTGTGGCAACGGCATTCTAGACTACAGCTAGATACATATTGTTCAACCACAAAATGCAGGAAATAATTATGAAAACAAATGCCTGCATGTACAGGCAGGAAGCTGGTTGCCGAGAATAACCTCAAGAGTCACTAGGTGAGGATCCTAGAAAAGTGTTGTTCCTAAATGCAGCAATGTCCAGATAGGGATTTTGGTTCCAAATACAGTTTCACTAGTAAACAGATAAAATTGCAACAGCAAAATCTTGTAGAATTGAATCCCAGATGTGCTGATATTAGTAACAGCAATTAAATATGCAGCAGGCATCAGTGCTTCAATTTATTGCTTCACATCTCAAGTTCCCTCTAGGGTATGGTAAAGGCATTGGCAAATATGGAGGGTTTGAATTTGATAAAGGGATTTGCAAAAGAAGCAGCATTGGCAAGGATGAAGACCGCAAAGGCTATGGGGCTCGATGGCATTCCAATGTAGGCTGGGAAATGCTTCATGAAATTTGGATGGATTTGGTTAAGATAAAAAACTGCCGGATGGAAGGAGTATAAGTGTTGTAGTACGGATACAAGAACAAAGGTGATATACAAAGTTGCACCAATTATCGTGGGATTAAACTTATAGGTAACATGGTGAAACAATAGAGGAAGCATGAATCACAATATAATAACGGAAGGCTTTAGAATCCACAGGCTTTAAAATAAGTCGCACAAAGACTAATTGAATTGCAAACACAATTGAGAGGAGTAGGGAGATGTAATTCTTGTGAGAATTGAAGCTCAAGAGATTCCTTCTATACCTTGGCTCTATAATTAGTAAGAATTGAGAGACTGAGGAGGATGTCAAACATTAAGATAAGAGTTGGATGGCTGAATGGAAGACTTGTTTCTAGAGTGCCTTGTGATCGGCAATACTAATAAGATTGAAGGGAAAGTTTTACAAGACAGTGATTAGACTGGCCATAACCTATGGAGCATAATGTTAGCCATCAAGAAAGAACACCTGCAAGAAAAAAGAACAACATAGATGGCCAATCAAGAAACAAGACATGCAAAAAAAGTCTATCAAAGATGAGAATGTTAAGTTGGATGTGTCATAAAACTAGAAAAGATAGAAACAAAAAAATGAGCACATTCGACAACATTTAGGGGCAGCATCAATAGGTGATAAATTAAAAGAGACTTGTTTGAGATGGTTTGTAGTTTGTACATAACCAACACAAGCCATCAATGGCGCTAGTGAGGAAAAGTATTTCTATGCGGCCTCGAGGAAAAGTAGTAGGCCGAAAAGAACATGAAGAAGGATAGATTTGAACAAGTGCAACAAATCTAAGGATTTAGTCAAGATAGACTAGAATACACACACACAGAGGTTAAAAACAAAAAAGGAATTCATGTAGCTAATGTAGCTAACCCAACATAGTTGACAGGGCCTCGACGATGATGATGATGATGATCTCAAGTTCCCTGAGATGACACAGACCGCAGAGCATGTGTTGTTCATACACCAATTCAAATACGGATGATAAAAGATGCTGTATTATTGAATAAAAAACAGCAGCAGCAGTGGCAATCAAATGCATTTGCTTGATAATTACAGTCTCACAAGTTTCAAAGCGAATCAAGTTCCTTCCCTTCAAAAGTGCCACAAGACTAGGGAACTTAATCACCCATAAGTGTAGTGATAAAACCACATAAATTACAGGTTCCTAAATAAATGACTTCGACCAAATATGATTTAGTTGAAGAAAATTTGCACTCCCAATAAATAAATTTAACTGTAACATCGTTAAATCTATCATTAATAGAACTGAGTTTGAAATATATAAAAAAAATAGATATATTAACAGTAAACAATCGCCCTCTTCTCACAAACTCTAATGCAGAACAAAAGATTTCCATAGCCTTTGTCATCTTATTTGGATTCTTAGCATCTCGCATCTCCACAATGCAAAAAGGCCAATAAAAGTATCAAAGCAAGGAGAAGAAAAATAAAAATGGAGGGAGGGAGTGTGGAAGGAAGAGGGAGAGAAGGAGAGAGAGTGTCAAGGTTTTCTTTAGTAGGGTCAAAGTCCTATCCTATGATAGTTTTTTTTTTTTTTTTTTTTTTTTTTTTTTTTTTTTGAAAGATTAATTTTTGTCAGTCAAATAAAAAATGGCTAATATGCAAATCCATCCACACCATTTAAGTCATGAGTTTTTGTGGATGGCTAACATCCCAACTCACCAGGATCAATTTCTCTGATGCATAGCATGAAGCATCCAATAAAAATTCATCAAATGGACAGTCAAATTGTTTGTATAAAATTACTGAAAGCTTAAAACTTCAAAGAGATCATAAAATAACGAATAAAATAAGTAACAAAATTACAAAATAACTCAGAATTAAAGACACATATATTAGAAGTTCTCTGCAAATTACATACATGAGAGAAAGATGCAAGGGAGAAGGAAAATATCCAACAAATAATGGAGTGGTGCATTAAGTCCTTTCTATTTGTTATCAGTATTCAAGTCCTTTTTTTAACAGAAAGGAAAAGAAGAAATTGCAATGGATGAATCTTAAGAATATTAGAATGGATTAATCACTAAAATTGATTCAGAAATAGGAGAAGAACATGCAAAAAATGGTTTAAGACCCAGCTTACAATCAAAAGGAAAATGGCAAATAAGCATTACCTTGGCAAGTAAGGTCTTTCCTGTTCCAGGTTCTCCGTAGAGTATAACTCCCTTGGGGGGCTTAATGCCAATGTCTTCATACAATTCAGGATGGGTGAGAGGAAGTTCCACTGCTTCTTTAATTTCTTGTATTTGAGCGTCCAAACCACCTATGTCAGCATATGACTCCAATGGAGCCTTCTCAACCTTCATAACTGAAACCATAGGATCCACATCGTCTTGAAGAAGTCCAACAACGGAAAGAACCTGAACAATAAACAATATACCAACATGGTCACATGGAACTCGAAAGAGTATTTTGATTTTTTATATCAATCTCTTACCAGACTATTCAGTTTAGGTTTCCTTTTCGAAAGGTAGAGTTTAAGTAATTTGCCAAATGAGAACAAATATAGCATTTATTCAGGTATTTCAACTATTATAACTGTTAGTGTTATATATATCAGAAATGCTCCCATGAGAGCGATGTGCGGACACCCATTTTATAGAAATGTGGTACATCCTACAATCAATCCAAAGTCCAAACAAATCTTCCCAACCCCCTGGGGGACCAAATGTGATTCACTGTTGGATTGAAATACTAAAAAAAATGATGACTCTAAAACTGATATACTTGAGGCCATAGATCAAGACAGACTTGAAAATTTTCACACAGATAGGTCTCATCTGGATCTTTCGATCCTCCACCTCCCGATGATTGCCATGGCCCCAGGTGGGCGCCACAAGGTTGTCTGCATGGATGGTCCATGCTGACTGCTTGCAGTAGAGCATAGACCTACATATATTTCATGATTAGTAAAATATATCTGAACTTAATAACACCACTATGCAGCCCATGGAGTTGTCCCACACCTTTCACCCTCACCCAAGAATGAGGAAGAGGAAAGCCCAAGTACTCCATCCATCTTTCCACAGAGCAGAAAGGGGAAGGAGAGACTCCTGGACACACATTGCAGCACTTCTTCAACTTCTTCCTACCACCCGGTTATCCAATAGCTACATT
Organism: Persea americana; assembly: GCA_029852735.1. Lineage (NCBI taxonomy): Eukaryota > Viridiplantae > Streptophyta > Magnoliopsida > Laurales > Lauraceae > Persea > Persea americana. The sequence continues at coordinate 66,391,344 of CM056813.1, read as the reverse complement.
CTAACAGGCATTTTGGCCCAGCATTTCTCCCATCAAAGTTCTGATTGCATTAATCCATCCTTCTTAGAAAACGCTACCAGGCTGCTGAAGAGGGTTTTCTTCGGTCCTTTGACTACCTAAAAAGCCACCTGATTTCCTTTCTCTGGCCCATATTTGATGATCCAACCCACTGCTCCTTAATTGTATGCTTGTGGAGCTGGATTGGCCATATCAAAGCAGCTCCAGTACAAAGCTGAGATTTTTACAGAAGGACCCACACGTCCTCTCTTCAGAACCTATCCTAAGGTGGGAGCTTGTAGCACTGGTCGAAGCTGCAGATTTGCCTGAATGGAAACAAGCCAAGTTCACCTGAATATTCCTCCCCTTTACAAGATCTACTTCAGCTTCCAAACTAGAAGCAAAGTGAACGAAAGGAAAGCTTCTGTATTTGCCTCTATCCCTATCAAAGAGGATGAAGCTTCTGTATTTGGCTGAGCCTACAGAGAGAGGGTTGACCTTAAAACTTTGAACGATGAATGCTCTTACCTCTGCAAACCTAGTTCGATCTCGCTACTCTGTTCAGAAGAATAATTTCTTGATTTCCATACTTGAACCCTCTATTTCGAAACCCAATAGGCATGATTTTCATCCCATCCTCCAAAAATTCTCCTATATTTTCTTCTCAAAAACAAAACCCCTAAGAAATCACATCAACAACCAAAACCCCAAACACCAACCAGTAACTAAAACAACAGTCCAACACCCAAAACCCTAATTACAAAATCCAAACACAACAAATCACCATAGATAAAGTAAAAGAGAGAAGAATACGATTCAACAATCAAAAACCCTAATTCCAACCTTATTGTGCATGAGGATGGCGCAGCCTGGCTCGAGCTGGTCCTTGTCGACGAAGGAGAGTATTCCTACATAGTACTCGGGCCCCATGGAGGAAGATACAATGGCATGGTTCTCGTCGATGAGCTCTTCGAGGCTGCCGACGCTCATGGGGGAGCCGCGGAGGTCGTCGACCTTGGATCGGTCCTCCTCGGTGCGGTCCTCCTGAGGCTTGAGGCGCTCCTGGGCGGAGACGAACTCCTCCTCCATAAGGAGGTAGTCCTTGATGCGTTCCAGCTTGAGGAGGCGGAGCTTGCATTTGGAGAGAGGGGTGACGACGGGGAGGCGGGCGGCAGCGTCGGGGCCCTTCTGCTTGCGCTGCTTGCGGCCGACGCGGGAGGGAGGGGCGGGCGGGGAGAATTTCTTCTCTTTCTTGTCGGCGTCGCGCTTGCGATCGCCGCTGGGGTGGCCGTGCTTGTGGAGTCCGCCTGGTGAGCCCTGTCCCATGCCTATCTATCTATTTCTCTATCCCCTTCTTCTTCTTCTTCTTCTTCTTCTTCTTCTATAGAATAGAGAGAGATGCAGAGGGTGCTGTTGCAGAGTAGAGAGAAATGTTGTAGAGGGAGAGGAAAAGAAACGAAGATTGGAGAGGAAGAAATCAGAAGTGATTTGGGGCTTTTGGGAATTTATAGGGAGGAGAGATCTGCAAAATGGGCCGGGTTGAGGTAAACCTTACCCTACCATCACATTTGCAGGCCCTGCTGAGGGCTAAATAGGCCTAAAAGGCCTAACTCTGGGCCAAGGGCCAAATAAAAGACAGGGTCACCTAGGTTCAGCCTATTGGTGGGATAGCCTATTCGTCGGATAGAGAGGGGTTGAAATGGGAAGGTGTTATCATGAATGAGACTCATTTCAAGTGATCTCAATCCTTGATTTAATTTGCTCAGAGTTCTGGGTGTTATAATAATAGGAAATTTATTTATTTTTTTGGCCTTTTTGAGATTTAAAAGCTCAATTAAATGACATGAGTGTGAATAAGATACACTTTTAAAAGGTGGGTACAAGTGGATCTCATAGCGCACAAGCAGCCCACAGTAACCCTATGTTTGGGGAGGGGAGGGGAGGGGAGGGGAGGGAAAATATAAGAGAAAAGGAAAATGAAGGGGAGGAGAGGGGAGGGGAGGAAAAATTATTTTTCCCTTCTCTTGTTTGGGAAGTAGAGGAGGGGAGGGAAATCCCCTATTTCCCTCATTCTTTCCTCCCAATTTTGAAGGGAAAATTTAGGGGTAAAATTTGTAAAATTTTCAATTTTACCCCCTAATTTCCCTCCCCCATTTTCCCTCATCCCTTCCCAAACAGCCCCCATTTTCACTTTCCCTCCATTTTCCCCTCCTCTTTTTCCTTCCCCTCGTTTTACCTCCTTCCCAAACATAGGGTAAGAGAAATTTTTTCTATAATTGTATTATTGCTATTATTATAATATTCAACTCAGAGTCAATTTCATCTTAATAATTGCATCCATTGGGGCCCGTGCTTTGGGTAGAGTCCATCTGTTCAAAATAAACACCAAACTTACAAATGATATCACTTGTATTGAAAAAAAAAAAGGTTAAAATAATGGGAAGGACCTTGCCAATAAGTTGAAAAAATATTAGAAGAGTAGCGTTTGGTTCGTTGTAATGAAGGTCGGAATGGAATGGTCATTCCAACAAAATGATCATTTCCGCGTTTTATTGTTTTAAATGATCATTTCCGCATTTGGTTGTTCAAATGATCATTTCCAAGTTTGGCTCGCAGAAAAGTGACAGAATGACTGTTACTTTCGAAATCATCATTCCTTTATGTAATGAAATTATCATTGAACTAGGAAGGTAAAGGAATGGTCATTCCATTCCTTTATAATATTTCCTTGAGACTAAAATGCCCATTTATCACATCAAAATATGGATGTTATTTTTAAACTTATAGATGAATGTTAACTTAATTACTTTATTTAGCTAATTTAAGTTATGTTTAAGTTTAGTAATATGTTATTTAGACATTTTAATGATGTTTAAGCTATTGTAAATGATGTTTTAGGTGTTATTTTGTGGTTGTTTTAATGATAATCTATCAAAATAGGTAAATAATTATATTTTTGGTAGCTTGAAATAAGAAAATTTCTAAAAATAAAAAATTCTAACAAGGGTATTTTGATCAGTTTTATGTAAATTTTATTCCATTCCAAGCATCATTCCAGCGTACCAAACGTAAAAACAAGAATAAGAATTCTATTACTGGATTGATTCTTTAGTAAAACTAAACGTTGGAATGGAAATAACTATTCTTGCCTCATTCCATTCCAGACTCATTTCACTCTCCATTCCAGACTCATTTCACTCTCCATTCCATTCATGCCTAAAATCATTTGAGAGAACCAAATGCTACCTTAGTGTTGCTAAATCTTTCCTTTGCTGGCACGCTATAATACTACTAAATTATCATAACAATCAAAATTATCTTTCATTCTATCTTAACATATACCCACTCACTCAAAGTTGTTGAGCATTACATTGATATGATCCACTTGTAAGCCCCATAGATTAACATCACCATATCCTAAAATGGCTACAAAATATATAACCATCCAGTTTTTTTTTTTCTATTTTTATATCATGCACTATTATATTTTTACCATTAACCTTGGTTTTATTTATGTTCACGATAACTTCATTGGTGGTTAGTGTCATCATACCGGCAGTTAATTTTGTTCTCAAAACAAGTACGTGGATTACCTTTGCCTGCAACAGAGCATACGTCAAATAGAAATATAATGAGAGCAAAACAAATAAAAGCATTCAATGTAAAAACATGGGATTTTTACGAAAAAAATAAGCTTAAATCATAATTAAACGATTTTATGAAGAAAAATAATAAAATGACCAAATAGTTGTCCGTACATGTTTTTTGGATAAAATTACCCCAATTGACGATATCATTAATTTGATTGATGATATCGTCAACCCCTGCAACTTTTTTTTTCTTTTTTATGGACTTTTCTTCTTCTTTTTTGATGGTTTTCATACTTGATTGTTTTATGCTAAGATTTGGCAGAAGATGAATATCCATTTCAAATAAATGAAAAAAATCAGAAGGATGTGATAAATACATAATAAAAGGGTTTCACAAGTCTTTCAAAAATCACATAGAAGTGTATTCAATTCATCCACTGTCAAATTCATTCTTAAAGCTAGTTCAAAGATTCAAGATTAACGAAACAAAAAATACTATCTTGATTTAAAATTCCACACAAACAACACAATACTTAAGAGAAAAACCTTACATTCACAATTCAAAGATTGCCCCCAACATGGCTCCCCACATTTTGTTCATAGACATCAAAACTTACAAAATTTCCCAAAATAAATAGCTTTAGACTCTAAATGTTCACAAAAGCATGCCTAGGGGTGTAAATCTGGGCGGGCGGCCCAAGCCCAGCACGGGCCCAACACGGAAAAACCGTGCCTGGGCCCTTGACTTGGTCAACCAGCCGGGCCGTCAGTGCCCAGCGGGCCGTGCTAGGCCAGGGCTGCCAGGCCCCCCAAGCACGCGGCCAGCCCGGCCCGGCACGAGGCACGTCCAGGCACGGCCCAACCCACTCCCAATGGTCATGTCCAAAAACCTGAGAAATGCTCAAGTCCAACTGCTAGACGACAATTGCAACCATCTTTTTTGTCCTTCGGCTAGATTATGAATGATTGATGATTGGATAAGGACTTAAAATAGATTGAGTTTAGAGAGAAAGAAAAGAGACTTAGGCTCATGATCATACTCTACCTAGGTGGGCCTCCAAATAGATGGCTAGAACAATTCAGTTTGATCATTCATTTTACATGCTCCTTAATTTTGTAGCTATGTTCAGGTTATCCATTTGAATCTTTTTTCATTTATCCTTCTTTTCCATTTTAATAAAAAAAAAAAAAAACATTGTATCATTCCTACCTAATCATCCACCATGCATACATGTGGATGGACGGTCAGGTAGGAATGACCATCAATTTTTAAGCCATTAAGTATGAGAAATAATCAAGTCCAAGTGATTGCATTGCAACTGCTATTCAACCTAGCTTGTGGGGCCCACTTAAACTGCTTTATCTGTAGAAGATGATTGGCTAAGATGGATACTATGGAATGCAAATAGCTAAAAGAACGTCGCCCGCCCCTGTGATCATAATCATTTCTCAGGTTTGTGACTTTGTGTCCGTCCAAGATCCAAATTTAAATTAAAAAAAAAAAAAAAATGAAAGTCAGATCTGTGGGCTGCCCGGCCCAGGCCCGTATGAGGCCCGGCTCAGCAAGGGACGACCAGGGCTGTGCTGGGCTGACCCCTAAGGGGTTGGGCCCGGCACGGCACGGCCCGCATATCAGACACGGGCCATACTGGCCCAGCCCGGGCACGAGTGGGCCCGGTTTTCTACGGGCCGTGCCGGGATTTACACCCCTAAGCATGCCCAAACTCATCCATTGGCCAAATTGAGAGAAAATCTTCATTTAAGCATTTCACCGAACACCTTACACTCTAAACTCGAACCCTCAAAACTCATGTGAAGGGGGGCAACAAATGTGTATAAACTAAGTAGGGACCCATACAACTAAGGAAGATTGCCATAACTACTTAAGAAAGACTATTGGGACATAAAATACAATAAAATTCATAACCTTTCCATCACTAGTTAGAAAAAGAGTTAAAGAGGGAACATAATATCAGTTTTTTCAGCGAAGGTTGACGAAATCGTCAACTGAGTTAATGATATCGTCAACTTGGGTGATTTCGTCAGTTTTCAATGCTTTTATTAAACCTACTCACATTAAAATCAAAGATTTTTTTTTATACATCAAATGGGATTCTCATGGTAACACAAACTACTCAATCAGTAGGATTCTTAATGAGAGCACATTGTAATATGACATTGTATTATGACTATTGCAAAAATATAAAAAATAAAAATTATGGCTGGGTTTCATAACAAGCCCATACATGGTAGTAGATAACGGCGGAGCTGGAGTAAGCTAGGTGGCATCAAGTCTTAGCTCGGCTTTCAAGATCGCGCTCTTTTTGAAATTGGACCAATCCTCCACCTTTTTTTTAGGGCTAGTTTGGTAATTCTACTAATATAGTCAAGTGAAATAAAGTTGATTTTGAGGAAAGAATAAAATATAAGTGGGTTATGATGATATTTTGTTTTTAGTTATTTGTTATGGAATATTCTTAACTTTTTGTATGGGAAATTAAAGTTTTTTTGGATTTTAGTGGATAAAGGTAGTAGCTTTTTGAACTTTTTTTGGAAAAGATGGGGAGAGTTTTGAATAAAATATATTTGATGTGACATCTTGTCTGGAAGAATGGAGGCTTTATTTGATTTATATTGTATTAGTAAAATACCAAAGGGGCCCTTGAGATTAAACAAACCCTTACCTTGCCTGCTTATGCGGACGGGGCCCTCGACAAGGGCTGGATAGACAACCTTACTTGTACACGCGAAGACGGGTTCGGTTCCAAAGCAACCCGGCAGTCCCTTTAGACCCGACCCGATTCGATCCGATCTGATCTGTCCCCATCCACCCAAGTGAGTCAAAAGCACTCGAACGAAAACTCCCCAATAACGACCTCTGACGTCACGCTCCTACGACAAAAGCGAGCGGCCGAAATAAAGTAGATTCTCCTGTCTTTTTAACCATCTCCCGCCACGTGGACTCCACGCGGCAGCCTCCTTGCACATCTTCCAACCGCATGAAAATACGCCTTCTCCTCTCCTCTGCTCTGCTCCTCATCTCCCCCCGCCCTCTTTATCATCTCCTCACTCCCTCAAACCCTAGAATCTTCAAAAATCCAAGAAAGACTTCAACTTTCGCTCCTGATCTCAGATTTATAGGGTTTCTCTTCCATTTCCTAAATCAAATCATCTCTCGATCCGATTGATAATCAACGGGCGCGATTTCAGGTATCAAATCGTCAATCCGATCATTTCCCTCCCTATTACAGATCTCGTTGTAATTCCTTCGATCCTGATCTGAAATTAGGTAAGTTTTTCTTCAATCTCCGATTTTTAGGGTTTTTTTTTTCTGATTTGCAGGAGATTTGATGCCCCTTTGGATGAAGAATCTCTTCCTCAATGGTTGAATTCAAGATCAAAAGCGGCGTTTTTAAGATCGCCGCGGTAAGATTCCCCAAATGGATTGTCCGTTCGTTTTTTTGTGATGGAATTCGAGATCGAGTTGGATCGGTAGATATAATCTTTTACGGATCTTTTGGATCCTGATGTGTAACCACGGATCGGATGCCTGCTATCATCGTTGAATCCCCAAGCGATCGATACAAACCAGCGATCGCGATGGAAAGTGAGGAACCCGAAACCCCTTCCCGCGTCAAGTTCCTCTGCAGCTTCGGGGGCAGCATCCTGCCGCGGCCGCTGGACGGGAAACTCCGGTACGTCGGCGGGGAGACACGGATCGTGAGTGTGCCGCGAGACATCTGCTACGACGAGCTGATGTCGCGGTTGCAGGAGCTTTTCGACGGCGGCCCGGTGGCGGTGGTGAAATACCAGCAGCCGGATGAGGATCTGGATGCTTTGGTGTCTGTGGTGAATGATGATGATGTTATGAATATGATGGAAGAGTATGATAAGGTTGGAGATGGGGAGGCTTTCACCCGCCTCAGAATTTTCCTGTTTTCGCACCCTGATCATGATGTTGTTTCGCTTTCGCCCCATTTCGTGGATTCCGATGAGAGGGAAACAGAGAGAAGGTATGTGGATGCATTGAACAGTTTGAATGATACCGTGCCAGAATTTAGGAATCTGCACCTTGAATTGGATAAGATTCATGCAGGGGAGCAGTTTTACAATCCCATGAGCAGCGTAGAAATCGGCAGCAGTCTCCATACTCAAAGGAATTCTGAAATTGGGTTGCCACAATTTAATCTACATCACATTGCAGTGCCACCACACCCACATTCCCACACTACAAGATACAATGAAATGGAGTCTCCCCGGAACCCTGGATACTATTCACCAGGGCGTCAGCCCTCCCACATTGCACTTGGATGCCCAGAATTTCCGCCTTCACCATCAACTGGACCATCAACTGGAAGGTGTGGGATGCCATTTGGGAATTTACATGATAAGTCTATGGATAGGATGGCGGAAGAGTATGGGCGGCAGTCAGCATTTGTTGATAATGTGGTGTGGGTGCCACCAGGAGGGATTGTGAATGGTAAGACTGGATTTCCTGCTAGTTTGAGTCATACCCACAATGCTTTCAAAGGGAATAGCATCTGTGAGCATTGCCATATGGCTTTTCAGAGAAACCAAGCTCTGTTGGAGGCACGATATTCCAATTCTAGATGGAGGCATGGGCAGCCTCACATGGAGCAATCGAGCGTGGGGAATGAATTCAATCAGTTCCCTAATCGGTGCGCTGAGTGCTTGCCCAGTCACGAGAGTTACATATTGAATCCAGATAAGAAATTGGAACATGGAATGTACTCAAAAGAGCAAAATGAGAATCCTCCTTTATATAATGAATCTCATAATCAAGAAAGAGGTTGGGTCCTACAACATCACCAAATGGATCATTGCGCTGAGGAAGCCAGAACACACCTATCTGGGGTGAGGGGCAGTGAACACTACATGGCAGATGGTGGGATGAATGCGAATTTTCCTTTTGCCCATGACAGCCATTCATTATTGCCTTCCAACTGCCTCAACCACGACAACTCTTGGTACACACATGCCGGTGCAGAACTAGGGAATGAGGGGTTTCATAAACAAATTGTGGGACCTGGACAAATTATGCATGTCCCGCCCATTGAAGATTGTGCGATCCAGTATGGGAATCTCCCTCCTGCTTATGGAATGGATAATCACTATCAAGCATCACACGGATCCACACTGGTGCATCCTGTATGGAGAAAAGTGCAGAATCCTATGCTTGGAGGTCAATCACATGAAGCATCTGTTCTGCTTCCACAAGCAAATGGTACAGTTAATTCAGGGTTCCTTAGGGGGCAGGGAAGTCCAAGATTCTCTCGTGTTGGTGTGGAGGATCAGAATCCTTGGGGTGGGCATTACTGTGGGCCTCCACAGAAAATACTTGGTTTCAATGGGCCTGCTGCACCGGAATATCACCAGGATCATTCTGTGAACCCAAATTCAAACATCCCCATTCAGGAAAAACAACAGTTGTTTGTTCTTGATCCTGTACCACTTCAATCTGAAGTGCTAGAAATTTCTGTCCCCCCACAAGTTGCGACCTTGATGTCTCATCCTTCAACTTGCATTGATGATAAATTGGCAAATTCAAGCTTTTCGGGTTACCATCCCAGTCCTACTAGTGATACTGTTGTCACTACAGAAGTAAAATTGGCAGATGAGAATAAAAGGTTTGGAGAGGCTTTAGAAGAAAAACATGTAGAAACAGTGAATGAACCTGATGTGAAAAATGTTTCTTCTCTAAAGGGATATCAAGAGAGAGAGTTTGATTCTAATGGTGCACGGTCTGCTGTAGATGATGGAAATACTAGAAAGCTTAGTGATGCTGGCCCTCATGGTGCAGTTGAACAAGGGGAACTTGAAGACCAATGTTTGAGTTTCTTGCCTGAGTTGATTGCTTCGGTGAAAAAGGCAGCATTGGAAGGTGCTGAGGTTAAAGCCACAAAGCAAGGAAATGAAAATGTTAGCACAGATATCAAAGAGTCACCTGGACATGATTTAGAACCTGTGGTGAGGATTTCTTTTAAGATAATTGGAAATTGTCCTTTTCCAATGAGGCATAACTTGCACACGCTTTGGTAGTCATTTCCATTGCCTCTGTTCTACAGAATGCTAATAACGAGTTGGAGCATGACTCTGGCAGTGACGATCTGAACATTTCCAAGATTGAGCCTACGAAGGCGGAGGAAGATGCTTTTGCTCGAGGATTACAGGTACCCTTGTTGTTGCTGCTGCTATGTTGGGTGTCTGTCCATCTTATAACTTCTGTTTCATGCATCTGTCTATCCTCTTTTCACTGCAGACAATAAAAAATGATGATTTGGAAGAAGTCAGAGAGCTGGGTTCTGGTACATATGGGGCTGTCTATCATGGTAAATGGAAAGGTTCTGATGTTGCGATTAAAAGAATAAAAGCAAGCTGCTTTTCTGGAAGGCCATCTGAGAGAGAACGTTTGGTACCCACCATTTATCTCCTCCATTACTAAGTATCTGATACTGTTGTTTTGACTTCATTGTGATTGTTGATATACTTGTGGACATATATCTCGTGCTGCACTGGCCTGAAATGTTTTTTTGGAAGATTAAACTTAAAATGAATTGGTTTTAGTTTATATTGGAGCAATATGGTTCTGAAGTTTTTTTTTTTTTTTGACCTACAAGCAGGAAATCTGCTTTTGAAACTGCTATTTGTGTAGAATGCTCTAAAATGGTTTTGGAACCTGAGGTCCATTGAACATGTGATGCAGGGATTCTATTAGTGGTTGATCTATGAATCTAGTTTTGGAGCTTTCTGTACTAATATGTGGCCTTAGGAGATGGATGCATTAACTACAAAAATGAAAGATTAGTGGGGTTGCTTGCACGTGCTTTTCTCCTTTGGAGGGGTTTCTTCTGCAATGATCATGGGTTCTTACATGGATATGCAACCCATGTAGCATTATTACATCTATACAGAATATATGCATAATAGTTTTGGTTTTCTTTTTTCCTATTTTTTCTCTGTTAATTACTCACACACCCTGCCCGAGTCGCTGACCAACAGAGCCTGGGATTGATCCTTGTTTGTTTCCATGGAGAGGGAGATGCCTCATCATTGAGCTGTCAGTGGATTGGCATAATAGTGTTGCTTTATGACTAATGTTCACATTTATTTACTTCTGGGACTATATGTGCTTGAGCATCAGGAAACTGTATAATTCCACCTGATTTTCCGTACAGACAGTACCTATTATTGGTATGCAGTACCAAATGATACATGGATGGAGATTCCATTTGCACCTCATAAATTGGAATATTAGAACCCTTTGACTAGTAGCCAATTAATAGACAATACAAACCTCGCCCAGAAACAGGAAATAATAGTATATTTCTTCAAAACTCCAACCTTTGATATTTTGCTTATCCTTCTATATTGGTGGGACGAAGCAGTTCAACCATGTGTATCGCTGAAACATGGACCCACTTGCGCCCCAATGGATTAAATTGATGAGTCAGGATAGTTTATGAGGTTCCATCTCATATGATTCTGATATTAAGGGTTTCCATGCAGCTAAGCATATTAATCATTCAGCTTTCTCCTGGGTATGTCGATGCATACTTACTATGCATTGAGCTGCCTGACAGGTAATTCCTTTTGTTATTTCTCATTTTCCCGTTTTCTCTATAATTTAATGTTTCATTAATGAAAGGGGCCTTGTCAGCAAAATCATTGCAACTTAGTCATCAGATGACTTGATCTTGTTGGAGAATAACTCACAAATAATATATGGCCCCAAATAGATAGAATAAGACCTTGAATATGATGATGATGATGATATGTTCACCTTTGTTTTTTTTTTTTTCTTTCTTTTTCCAATATACATCTGGGAAGTGCAGTGTGCACCCTGGAATAGTCATTTTCGTGCAATTTTACTTTCTAAAAAAAATGATTTGCGGTTTTACTTTACCCCAAACATTTTGGTGCTGCAAAGTTTCTTCTAAACAAAAGGAGCTGCTTAAAATTGCATAATGAAATGGGGATCTACAGATCCCTTCTTTGATGGATGGGTTTCTTTGTGTATGGGTTTCAGCAATTAACTGCTATCAAGAAATAGGGGCCAACTATGGGATGGGAGTGATCTTGACATTGCAAAGCAACTGGCAATGCGTAGCTATGGAGTGGGGAAAAAAACCATCATCATCAGATTCTTATCCCATTTATTTGGGGTCGGCTTATGAGATCTACTTTCCTACTGAACCATATTTGCTGCCATAAATCTGTCATGTCTTCGTCACTATATTTAATTTCTTTACTTGTCTCCCTGTTTTTCTAGTTCCTTGGACACGGATCCTTTGATACATCTTTCACAGGCTGTTTCTAGTCTTTTGAGCATTTGCTCCTACCATTTCATACAATGTTCCTTGATTTTCTCCTTTATTGGAGCTACCCAAAAGTTTCTTCTTATTTGCTGGTTCCTATCTTTCCTTTCTTGAAGAATAATAGTAATAATTATAGGGATGAAGATGGTAATCATGACGGAAATGACAATTACAATATGAGTTTTGAAAAATCTCAAGAAAATAAAAAAAGGGAAAGTTTTTTTTTTTTGAAAGTACAGCCATAAAGTAGTGAAGAAAAAATAAAACAGTGTTTTACTCCTTCCATGGATGTTGAATGCCAAATGCAGTTGGGCTTGATTAAAAATGCATTATTCAGCTGTTTCCTTAACCATTTTTGCTGGGAAATGTTTGTAGCTAAGATTATACTCCGTTTCTTTTATACATTTCACTCAGAATACCACTTTTGGTGCTTTACCAACCTGTCTACTTGTTTTTCTGACTTTGCCGATCAATCTTACTGCCTTGTGGATATTCCTGTCTGGAGATAATTGGAGGAGATATTTAAGATTTTATTTTTTTCACCGTTTACTTTTGTGGTAAAGTGTAACACGATTTTCGATTTGTTATGTTGCTCAAAACAGATTGCGGATTTCTGGAAAGAGGCTTTGATATTAAGTTCATTGCATCATCCCAATGTTGTTTCTTTCTATGGTGTAGTCCGTGATGGTCCTGATGGATCATTAGCAACTCTCACAGAATTCATGGTTAATGGATCTTTGAAACAGTTTCTGCAGAAGAAGGACAGGTAACTCGTTTTGAAAGCCATCTCTCTGTGTCTGGGTTTCAGAGAGGTTTTTTCCCTGTTGTGTGCTTGTGTGCTAAGCCCTTAATAATATCACATATATGCTAAGGTTAATATTTCTCTGTCTATCTTCTACTGATCAGAACAATAGATCGTCGTAAGAGACTCATAATAGCTATGGATGCTGCATTTGGGATGGAGTATTTGCATGGCAAAGATATTGTTCATTTTGATCTGAAGTGCGAAAATCTGTTAGTAAATATGAGAGATCCTCACCGGCCTGTCTGCAAGGTAAGCTAAGGTGGATTGTATTAGGGAATTCATGTAAACTTTCTGCCATCTTATGGAATTAGTCCAGATGTTAGTTAGAATAAGTGGTTTTATCAGTCGGTTAATTGGTCACATTTTGGTCATAAAATGTGTTGTACTTGCAAGATGTTGGACTTCGCAGAATCATTCTGTTTGATTGAATGTACTAGTTCAATCTGTTAGCTACCTCATCTACGTGCCTGGTCTTAGAATGACGATGGAAGTTTCCATACTTGCTTAGGGTTCTTAATACTTCCTATGTTCCATCATTACACCCTTGTTGATTTGAAAAGACTCAGCTATCTGTTATGAAATATAATTACCATATCTAGTGGTTTATTCTTGTTACTGTTTAATACTTCCATATCTGTCATTGATTTGTTGGCTAGTTTTTTTGTTGTTTCAGCTCCTCTTGTTCCAGTTAATAGTTATCATATCCTTTTGGCTGAAGCATATAGTTCTGATGATAACCTTGGTCTTATTGATCTCCTTTCAGATTGGTGATTTGGGCTTGTCAAAAGTAAAGCAACATACTCTAGTATCAGGAGGTGTTCGAGGAACTTTACCGTGGATGGCTCCAGAGCTTCTTAGTGGGAAAACTACTATGGTAACAGAAAAAGTAAGACTTACTGTATCAAGAATGTGCATGTGTTGGTTCATTGGTTGCGGTCTGTCTTCACTTCCCCATTATCTGTTATTGTTGGTTATCTGTGATGTTTAAGTCCTTCCATTTTAATTTTTTCTTTCCAGATTGATGTTTTTTCATTTGGAATAGTCATGTGGGAACTACTTACAGGAGAGGAACCTTATCCTGATATGCACTGTGCATCTATAATTGGTAAGAATTGTATTCCTCTGGTATTAGTTTATCAACTTTATTTTGCTTTGCATAGAGAACTTTTGAGGATATTGAACTGTCTTCTGATGTCTGCCATCTTTGCAAATAGATGAGTTGATGTATTGTTTTTTTCCCTCTCATGTATCTAGTGGAACTGCATGTTACACCAATTTTTCATTGATTTTCTTGACCTAGCTACACTACTAGTACCAAGTCAATGCGTAAGAATTATATTCCTCATTGTAAGTCTTAACAACTTTCTTTTGCTTTGCATAGAGAAAAGTTTAAAGGATATTGAACCATCTTCTGATATCTGCCATCTTTGCAAATACATGAGTTGATGCTAGTGTTTTTTTTCCATAAATATAGAGTAATGCCATGTTATACCAATTTTTTGTCAACTTTCTTAGCCTAGTAAGCACTAGCAGTGCCAGGTCAATGCCTATAAATTAATGTGCCTGTGTCTGGTCATCAAATGATCCTAATCAGCACCAAAACTGCTAGCTTGTGAGCCTTACATACTAGTCAATAGTGAATTTGTTGATTATGACCAAATTTTCTGGAGCTTGGAAATTAATGGCAGGGAATTGGAGCTCCACTGTTTCACCATTTGGTTGAATTTATGATGTGGATCCAGCTTTTGTATCCTTGAGACATTGTTACTTGAATAAGCAACCGGGTTTTTTGTATCCTCTGTTCGAAAGACAGTTTTTTGTTTTTATTTTTCTCTTTTAATTGAATGAGAACAGAATTATCACAGGTCATTGATGAATGTAGTAGCATTTCTTCACTGTCTACTTGATTTGGGTGAATTTTGATCCTGGAAATTTCCAATCTAGGGGCTTCTATTGTAATAATCAACTCATAATCCAATTTCTATCGATTAAAAAGAGAGATCCAATTTCTAGAATTGCAGCGGGAAAATAAGGCCCAATATAAAGTATCAGGGACCTTTACACATCATTTACCATCATTCAAGTGATAACTTGATTGAGATAAAAAACCAGTTGATCTGATTCTTACAGAAGCGAAACAATATTAAACAGATTGGATGATTAATAAAGAAATTTAGGCGCCGCTTGGGAACTTGTCTAATTAATAAGAGCTTATTAGATCAAGGTCTAAAATAAAAGCTCTAGTCTTAATTTCAAATTTACAGTTATTCTGTTTGCTAAATTAGAAAGAAAGCTCTTATTCCATTAGGTAATTCGGCCCACCTTAGGGAATTATGGTAAATGGAGCACACCTTTTAAAAATTACAATGTAGAACCCATCATTTGTGTCATTTTGAAAATTCTATGAGGTCGTTTTTGTCCAAATACTTGTAAAATTTTCATGGTTCAACTCCACTTTAGCTAAAAAAGCTCTAAAAGAAACAGCCCTCGTTAGCTTACTTTTTTTAGAGGCAAAAGTTTTAATTTATAAATAAGGTCTAAAACTAGAAAATACAACTTGAGGTTTACCAAATGCTTTAATATGTAAATAAGCTCTAAATCATAAATATAAGAATATATTTTTAGAGTTTCCAAATGCCTCCTTGCTATATGGTAAATTTAAGGCCCATAATCTGAATTAACTCTCTCTCTCTCTCTCTCTCTCTCTCTAAAATGAGGATTTTCTTATTTATGGTAATAAAGCATATCTAACTGCTTTTCTTTCTCTCTATCTTTTAAATAAATCTTTGTTAGACAAACTCAGCCACCGGTTGACTCATATATGATCTGTCTGACTTGTGCATCAGAGGTGGCATCAATGTTTTAAAAAAACTGGACCAACCATTGAACTGATGAAGGTTTGGGTTTAAAAATGCTCCAACCAATTTTCATTCTAGCCAAACTGTTACATCATCATGATATTATAATTATATAATAAATAAGTAGTATAGATAAAACTAATTTATATATTAAAAAAGTAAATATAAATAAAACTAATTTATATATTAAAAAATAAATATGGTTGATGGCCCACTAATGGGAAGGGTTAGGCAAGAGGACGTGGATGGAGGTAGTAAAAATAGATATGAAGAAGTGTAACTTATATGAGGATTTTGTTCAAAATAGATCGGAATGGAGAAACAGAATTCGTGTAGCCGACTCCAACATAGTTGGGACAAGGGTTTGATGATGATGTTGATGATAACTTTTAAATCAATGATTCAATTTTTAAACATGATTAAGAAATTTTAAAACTTTAGCATATTCCTTTTTCTTCATTTTTACTCTTTTTTTTTTTTGGGGAATGGTAACCAAGAATTTATTGAAAGTATAATAGACATATACTGCAAAGCAAACACAAAGAAAACCATTAAAAAAAGTAAGGACAAGGAAAACAAAAGACAAACAACTCCCAAAACGCCTCAACAAAGACCAGGAAGGAAACATGTCAACAACTAGGGCTGGTCGCTCTACACCCTCATTGTCTAGGGAATCTGCAGCGTCATTTGTGCTATGCAAGACATGAAGAAAAGAAACATTCATCCTCACAGCAAGCTCTAACACCTTCTTAGCAGCATCTGCCAAACAGCAAGAATGTCAGGAAGACACCAATGCCCAACGAAAGACACATGAAGAGTCTCCCTCCACCATGGAAAAATGAAAACACAATCTAGCAGCTTCCGAAGGACCCATTCTAAGAGCAATCAGCTCGGCCTCATTGACTAAACAAATTCCTACTGGTACCGAGAAAGATAGAATGCAAACGACCTTCATTTTTACCAATTGTCCGGCTCCTAAAACAACCAGCTGGTATGAAGGGTTTGAAATGGTTCACATTTGAACTGGGTAAGTGGTTTTTGTTGGGCCAACTACAACATATAGTAGTTTCAACTTTCAATTCAACAGCATCAACTGGCTGGCCTAGTTTTAATAAGATTGGGCGGTACTAGAAAAGAAATCAGAAATCACTTGTTTTGTGTCTAGGCCAAGCCATCAAGTTATCAGAAGACTCAGTATGTATCATATTTATTTAATAAATAAATAATAGTGTTCAGCAAAAAAAAAAAAAGAGTTAAAAATATATTTAAAAACTAAATAAATCACACAAAATGAAAAACATTTGAAGTAATTGTTCAACTTTTAAACATGATTAAGGGATTACAATCTTAACTTTCTAAAGTTAAAACTACTGTCAAATTAAAATTTTGGATTTAATTTATTATATTTTTTCTTCAATTTTACAAAATTCTCAGCTCCTACAAAGCTGGCTGGTGCGAAAGATTTGAAATGGATCAACAGTTGAACTGCATTGTAGGGTAAGCAGTTTTGGTTGGACCCTCGGCGACAGTAGCAGTTTCAATTCAATCATGTCAGATTGTCTGGCCCAGTTTTTAGATACCAAAACGTGACTCCGCCAATCCAGTGAGTCATCAGAAAACTCCGCTGAGTCAAGCTGAGTTGGAGTCATTTTACCCCCAACCAAGTCATCTGCTTTTTTCTTTCTTTTTTTAACTATTGTATCTCATAAAACAAATAGACTTGGCTGAGTCTCAAGTTGACTCGCAGGGTTTTCAGTCCCTTCCTGGGACTAGTACCATTCAGAAGTGTGCGGTACTGGAAGGTTCTGGATTATGGATGGCTTGAAAATTGTTCTGGCTGGACAACAATAACTGTTTTATTTTAATAAGGGCCTGAAAGATCTGACAGGTCGAAATTAAGGGGATTTAATGCAGTGGTAAATATTGGTTTTATTATGGGAAAACTTGAGTTCATGATGGTTTATCCTGGTTAGAGATTTTATTAGGTAAGTGCTGGTGTGTAGATGCCCCTACTTCAAAGTTGGTCAGATTACTCATCAGGTAGACAGCATATAAACTATTGTATTGTGAAATAAACTTGGCCATCTTTCTGAGCCATCTATTTGTTTGGTACAAGGGCAGATCTTATGATTAGTCCAGCTTCATCTCAACTTCTGGTTGTAGCTTCTACAATGGAGCCTCTCCTTTGGATTGGCATCAGTTCGGTCTTCGGTCTTGCACATGTGCTACCTTGATAGGAGCAGCCATTTGATAACATTAACAAACTTTTTATAATTATTTTGTGATTATCTTCACTGCCAACTGGTGTTTTTTGTAGGAGGAATTGTGAACAATACACTACGCCCACAAGTTCCAACATGGTGTGACCCTGAATGGAGATCACTAATGGAACGTTGTTGGTCATCTGAACCAAGTGAACGACCATCATTCTCAGAGATTTCCCAGAAGCTACGGACAATGGCTGCGGCAATGAATGTGAAGTGATGGGCAGTAAGCCTGCATATAATAACTTGTATTGAAGCACTTAGTTTTTTTCCCCCACACCATGTATATCTTACAGGCCATAGATGAAAGCAGATCTGATGGAGTATTAATGCTTCACTTTCAGAAAATATAAAGGTCAAATGCAGGTTTATGTGCCTTTCTTAGTTAGGGATATAATATGTGTAGTGGGTATTGTTCTTCCTGCAGATGTTATGCACGCATATTAGAGTGTATTGTGAAAAGCTACACACCAATCTCCGGAGACATGAATGCCTGATTGAAGTGTGAGTTAGTTTACCCTTCTGTCTATTGTGTTCTATGTTACTTACAGTGTATTGAGGAGTTATATGTTTCTGATCTTGATGTGCTTGTTATGTATGCATGGAGTCCATGGTTTCACAAGCCACCACTGGTCATTAGGTCCACTGAGTAGGATAGTGACTGAAAGGTCATAGCCGTCTCTGAGCATAATCTTTCTTTAGCAGCTACTGTTAGCCAAACATAAACGGATGGTCTCTTAAAATGGAAGTGGTCAATGCCTTGTAAATCCTTGTGTCTATTTTTTATTATTATTATTTTTTTTTTGTTGGATATGAAGTTCTGGAATTTCTTTGCAGGATCACACTACTTTTGATGTGCACAGAGCATTCATAAGATCCTGGAGAAGTAATTCAGAGTTGGTGTGGCTTTTCTGTTTCCCCAGGTAGAACTGGTATGCAAAGGTATATTATGTAAATAAATTTTGTGGCATTTCAATGTTCTACCCCTATGTGGAGAGAGAGAGAGAGAGAGAGAGAGAGAGATACAATGGACTCCATCTTTGGATTGGACCTCCGAACATAAAATTTTGTAATTTTTGTGTATAACTATGAACCAATTATTTGAATTTTTTGCAGGAAAGGTGTATTATGATAGAGATGAAAAAAGCCAATTGTTTTGTAATTAAAATCTTATTGCCTCAAACCTATATCGCACATTATTATTAATTTTCCCCTTTTGAGCATGTAGTAATGGCTGATAAGTTCCTGTGTGAGGGCTTTTCTAAAACCTCGTCGTCTATCTTTTACCATCAACCCCAGCTGTATTGATATTGCTATGATGTCTTTAATCTTGACATTACTAATGCGTAGTGATTTGAATATTTGGATCCTGTTTAGGATCTTTTAGAGCGATTACAGCCATTTTCTATTTTCATTTTTGCCCTAGTCATTTTCTGTGGGAAAAAGAAGGGTTACATCTTTTTTGTGATTTAAATCAAGTGAACGGTCAATTTTCTAAAGAAATCAGCATTTCGCACCACCATATTCAATCAAATCTTCTTTTCAAAGCTTGCAAAATCAACTTATTAAGGCAGAAGATGCTGGGGGAACAAAATGGCTTGGAAGAATAAAAGGACAAAAGCTTTAAATGAGATTTCTGTCGGACTCATACATCAAACTGTGGGTGCAGCTATCCTTCCATTGTGCCATTACCCTGTATGTGGATCCAAATGAACTTTTAAATGGCATCATCTTCGTGGCAACTAACAGGCAAATTGACCCTGAACAAGTTCCAAAGTTCACTATAATTCATTTGTAGTTGACAAATGATTGACAATTTGTGGAAGATTGAGTGAAAATTAACATCACAGCTTTTCGTTGGTACCTTGAATTTTGCATTTGTCAACTCCAAGTTGTTGTCTGCCATGATATGCTGTAAGATGAGACACAATAGGCATGGAAGATGGGACATTAAAATCAGTTTGCAATTTGCTTTGTCGCCTGTCTTTAGACCAATTCGTTGGGTTGGATCTTAAAATTTGCCCAAACTAAAGATTGCTGATTATTGTTGAGCTCAATTTCATTTTTGTGACACGTTTGAGAAGTCTCGGAAGACCCTCGTCCAACAAGACTTAGGACCATTTGATAAAAAAAAAAATTTCATAGGTTCGAGGTCAGTATCTGACAACAGATCACTCGGTGAAAACTGATACATATTGGCCATATCTGTGTCCTTTTTGTTGAATTGGAAAGCAAGTCAGGCCAATCCAACCCATTGAAGAGTCGGTCAGTTATTATTTATTTATTTTTAGTTTTAAGTTGTAAAAGCACTAATAGAAAATCTAAACATGTAGATGTAGGAGACAAGAAAGGTCACCTTTAAGCGATCGCCACTCGTGGAAGCTTTCGACTTCATACAGGAGAGATCGCTGTATGAAATGAAAACTCAGGAGATGGATTAGGTTTAGGTACTTGGGACGGAAAACCACCTACCTACTTTTACACTACTTGGAAGCCTAGGCACCAGAGTCCACAGGCCCCCCGGCTTATTAGAGAGCGTTTGAATGCAAGTCAAGTTAGGAGGTTCAAACCTGATTCGACCCTTCAAACCTATTTTTATCAACACTTGGGCAAGCCAATGTCTACATTTATATTGAAAGTTATAATCTTGGATATTTATACAAAACTACTGATTCCTCTCTCTCTCTCTGTTTTTTTGAAATGTCGGATTATTTTTCTATAATTTTTTCCTTCATTATGCAATCAAATAGGAACCCAACCTCATTGGGATGGGAAATGTCAACTCTAATCCACCAAGTTAAAAGGGTCACCCTCAATCAGATTGGGTCAGATTGCCAGGTCAGTGAAATAAATTGGGTTGGAAGGGTGGATGGGTGAAGATGATGGAGCCGATCAAAACCCGACTTATTTATTAATCGGTTAGGAAAGGTCATCTCTAGCCCAACCCTTGGGTGGGAACGCTGCAAATGAAAAATGAGATAACTGGCAATTTACAGGAGAGAGAATTTGATGTACTTGTTTTAAATTAACAATCAAGGCACCGTACAATACTTTCCCTTATGTTTTCTTTTCTTTTTCTTTTTACTTTTTCACTACATTGGGGACTCACTCATGCAACCCCTATAAGGAACCGTGTTTTCTCTTTGCATACCACCGTAAGGTTGAGGGTTCAAAACTGCACTACCACACTGATGCCACACTGATGCCAGAGGGAATTTGCTCCGCCCTCCCTAGACCCACAGAGATTAGTCTGACTCAAAGGGTTGGGACACCCTCCATTATAAAAAAAATATAAAATAAAATTGGCCTTGCGAAGTTCACATTCGTTCACTGTTTCTTTTAGTGATACTACAAGTATGTTGTAGTAAGTACGAGAATAATCTTGTGTGTAACAGTACACATTTGACATTATTGTTTTGTTTTGTTATTACAAAGCCCCAGAAGCTGTAAGGTTCAACAAGTCCCCTCATACATCCCATTTACCCTACTAAGTAAATTAAATAAGACCCTTATTATCACACAACTGGTTAGGGACATGGGTGTGAGCACACGTTCAAATCCTCCATTTAAGCAGCCTACGTCAATAATTGGTAAAACCTCCACAAAACACCATTCGCTTTCCATATGGCGGTAAAATCTTGACACCATCCGACCCATTATGCACTGCTGGATTGATTCAAACACTTGAGAAAGCCAAACTTACAATAC
This sequence comes from Persea americana, assembly GCA_029852735.1. Lineage (NCBI taxonomy): Eukaryota > Viridiplantae > Streptophyta > Magnoliopsida > Laurales > Lauraceae > Persea > Persea americana. The sequence continues at coordinate 66,369,786 of CM056813.1, read as the reverse complement.
ATAGAGTGATATTTTGCCCCTATAGTCAAAGGCTATCATAGAGCGATATTTTTTTCCAACCCTAAATATCATTCTCCTTCCATTATAGTTGGATGAATCTAAAAGGGCTTCTACATAATTTAATGGTACTAAGCAGCTGCTGCTCATTTCTTAGGACACTGTTTTGGTTAGTAGAAACAACTCCATCTTCCTCTTTCATCCTCATTCTTCATTTTATAACCACTGAGGCACTTCAGACAAGGGTGGAGTGAGATTTTCAATCCCAACCATTTACACAGCAGGGCCCTTACTGAAACAGGCAGGGACTGAAAATCCTGACCAAACGTAAATTCAAGTCCCTGCCAACATCAGAACAGAAGATGCAGTACTGCTACTTATCATCATTCATCAGTATTCTGCAGACATAAACCTACATATCTTGCATCCTTTTCTTCCTGATATGATATCCATAGCCCTCGGTCGCATAATCTGCCAAATCTGCATAGTCCATAGGCTGGAAGGTGGAGAAATGCAACTAAGAAGGAAAAAAAAAATAAAAATGCAACAAACAAGCCCAGGGTACACATTTGAAATACAACAAAGGGGATACAGAAATGTGATGATGGGAGACAGAGTCTCCATGAATTTAAAAATAGGTGATAAGTAAAAATAATTGGCATAGAGAGCACCTAGAGTAGATCAAAACTTGTGGAAAGGTGAAAAGGGTTTCCCTAGCTAGACATCATGACTTGTTCGCTTGCATGAAGTGCTTGAGTAGCAAAGTACCTAACATCCACGTCTGGATCCTCACTTAGTTCAACCAAACAAGGCCGAATTGTCTGCTCTACCACCTGCATCAAATGAATCACAGTACATAAGATTAAGCAAAAGGGTGTATGTTGGATGTACCTAAAAAAAAAAAAAAAGGCAACTGGTTTGCTTGTTCTTGCCTCAAAAGAAAGAAACAATCTAAAATATAGTTTTGCAGACGCCTAATCATAGAGAGAAGCTGAAGAAATGCCACTAAATTTGTTTCCTTCCCAATAAGACAAAAGGACAAGGAGATGGGCTCCTTCCGTTGGATCACATGTAAACAATTTCACTGCATTTCATTTTAAGGTAGTAGGATAGTAGCAAGAGATGTCAACAAGTAATTCTACATATATCAGCCCATAGCCTGACCTAATTACTTTCCTCTCTCGTACATTAATAGAGCCTGTCATCCTTATTACATGTGTCACACAGTACTGAAGCCTTCCAATTCATATGCAAGAATGAGTACGCCCCATGCCTAATGCAAGGTTACAACCAGAGCTGAAAGTATAGGTATCAGAGCCTGTATGGTTTTATGGAAAACCAATATGCATTAGCCATATCGGTGTGATTTTATAAAAACAAAAGGGGTACGAATCTTTTAAAATGTCAAGAAAAAGGGGGAAAATGTTCAATTCTGTATTCTTTAGAGATCATCCACCACAATTTGTATATTGGTCCTTACACAACTATAAGATCATGTTTGCAAAGAGACAGATTCATTGTAAGTAAACCTTTTACTTGTTTTTTTAGGCAAAATGAGCTGTACACTGTGTTACTTGTTCTTAGGTGCATTACTTCATATATTGAGTTCTCTCAGTATGAAATATGCATTTTCATAACCATGCATCGTTATTTTGTTTTATTTTTCGTTAGCAATTGTAATTAGAATATTACAATTCTCATATAAATGTATACTACTTAAGAAATAATTGGTCAACTATTTCATGCATGAAGTGACAATCTCTAATGTAATGAATCAATGAAGATGGATCCCATGTGTACAACTCAAAACACTATGGTATATGCCTTATTGTCTCTTGAGTCATGTGTAAAAGGAAAACAACTTTTTTGTGGGGTTCCTTGAATGCATGACACTAAAGGGGATATGGAAAGGGATAGGTTAGCAGTGGTTAGGGTGGTCCTCAATCTCAGCCCCATAAAATGATCCTCGCTCTTTGATTTTTAGCTCGATGCTCAAAGGGCTACATAACCTGCAAATTTATTGTGATAAAATCCAAAATTGACAAATGTCTAGATCAGTGTCAAACAAGAATTAGTGCCACTTCAAGGGGGGATTGGATTAATTATTTATACATGGGCCCATATGAGTAAACAGAAAAGGACACTAGTTATTGTCATATAAATAAAGGAATAACTAGCTTACAAAAATGAAGCCTTCGGCTTAGCGGTATGGTTACTAATTTCTGTTAAGAGATGATGCATTCCAGTCTTTATCAAAACATTTTAATACTACAAAAATATCATCACTGACTGGTGTATGACACGGATACTTCATATCAGCCAAGTGACAAATGACACATCAACTGAGATCATTTGCATTGGCTGATATTTGAAATCATGGTTCCATGTTACAACCAATATGAGAATTTTTTTTTTCGAATGGCAAGAGAAATGAGCATCTTTGCAAATTAATTCTCCTATTTCCTTTCTTAAGTCTTTCTATTTGAGGATGATGAGGACTCTTTTATTGAGTAGGTTTATCCCTCCCAAGTAGATAGGATGAGTTTCCTTCTATATATCAAAGGCATGTAGAGCTCAGGATGATTTGTAATAAGATTTTTTTCCCCTTTTGTTTTTGTGTGCGTGCATGTAGAATTTTGCTGGAAACTCATCTTCTCATGAAGGGAATAAACCCAGTGCACAAATACATGTTGCTTGAACTTCATTGTGTAGTAATTGGTTCTTCCATGTCAGTTATGTCAAGTACGACTAGCCAATGCATCCCAAAAGCTTAAGTTGTTCAGAAGCTGAAGACCAATCTACTTAACACCCCCCGCCCAAATGGGACGCCAGTCAAATTCGCAATCCACATGTGCCTACCCAGGTGATATGTGCCTGCCCACGCAACTTGGGGGAACAATGCCTCCCCGGGATACAAACTTGACACCTAGCTTGACTCTGATACCATGTCAAGTCCGACTAGCCAATACATCCCAAAAGCTTAAGTTGTTAGGAAGCATAAGACCAATCTGCTTTACAGATATAACCAATATAACCAGACACAAGTGAATCATGATAGTTCTTTCTCTACATGACCAAAAGTTGTGAACCTTCCTGCATTGTTGTTACTGTCAGAAACAGTTGCATTCAGCTGGCTGTCCTTGATACCTACCCTGCTGTTCGATTGGGTGGATTCAGCAACTATGTAAGAATGTCTTCAAAGGAACTGCAGTTCTCACAATCAGAAGAACCACATTCTTAATAACAGTTGAAGAGCACCAGAAGCTGTACTTGCAAGTGACGATGCACAGCTAATCCAGATTTGGAATTATTCAAGTTCACATATAATTTCTGCAGAAGTACTAGGCTTTAGACATTTGGAGTGACTGAGTGATAGTATCAAGGCTTTCTCCTTCATTTAACATAAATTTTAACATGGTTGGGTATTACACAACGCATGCAAAAACAATGTTGAATTGCCTCAACCCTGGACTTAAGGGTTTGTTTGCCATTTGCACATGGGATATGAACATGGGATTTACATATGTAAAAGTTGCATATGTAAACTTTACATACGTAAGATTTACACGTGTGAAACACAATACCATGTTTGTTTAGAAGCACCATTTTCACATGAGTAAACGTTGGTTCGGATTGCATGTGTAAAATACTCATATATCTCAAAAGCTATGAATGTTTTAAGACGTAAAATTAAAGGCTTGAGGGTTTAAAGGGTAAATAATAAATTTGAATGGTTCCGATTAAAATTTGGGGTGTCACTCGTATTGGTGCTATTTTAACCTAAGAGGCATGCAACACTCAAACCTTTGCACGTGTGAAAATTCTCATATGAAAATGGCCTCGTTTATACCATTTTCACACCTCATTTACGCATGTGATGCATTATGATTTATGACCACTAACAAATGTGATCATGTGTAAATGTTACACATGTGCAACATTTACATAAGGAGCATTTGTTTCCGGTCATCTAATAACTAAATGATTCACATGCGCAAGGATAACGCATCATCATTTTGTTGCGATCATTGACACACGCGTAAATGACATGTGAAAATGACGTAAATGACATCATTTACACACAAACAAATATACACCAAAATAGGTGTGAATCACTACTCACACCCCTCTTGCAAAAAAGGTGCCAGACTGCCGGCGCCCTTCTTACACGGTGATTGCATTCTTGGGCAGCCCATCAACCACCTTTATTTTTTCTTATTCCTGTGGGGCCCATATTTATAATCCAAACCGTTCGCTTTGTTTATTTAACTAATAAACCAAAAAATACTGAAACTCATTGTCTTGAATCTTCAAGATGTTGAGTAATTTGTGAAAGTCCCAACCGATAGAATATAGATCTAATCTTATGCACTTCTATGGGCCCCAATTCATGATCCCAACCATTAAATATTCTTGTATTAATGGTAAAATCAGGAAGCTTAGTTTCAATCTTAATTTGTCATGGATTTTGATACATTTGTGAAAAACGTCCAAAAAATCCAAATAAATCTAAAACCGTTGGATGTACTCATTAATTCATGAAAATGATGATCTTGACAAACACGATATTGTGTTTCACATGTGTAACATTTGCATATGTAACATTTAAACATATAAATCTCATTTTCTTATCACATGTGTAAAAGGCAAACAACCCCAGGCCTGTTTGGTAAAGTTACTTAATTAGTGAAGTGACGTGAAGGGTCATATCAAGAGAGAGTAAAGGGAGGGGTTCAAATCAAAAGGTGCTAAATGACAAAATGCCAAGTAATGCCTTTTTGTCATTTAGTGACATGAAAGAGTATGTTTTTTTTATTTGGTAAAAAGAAGAGGCCTTTTGTCATTTAGTGGAATGAGAGAGTAGTTTTTTTTAACTTTTTTGGGGTCAAAAGAAGTGTTTTTTAAGACTTATTACTTTTTTATTTGACCCTACTTCCTTCCTTGTATATTGAATTCACCCTGCACTTCACACTACTATACTAGTAAAATTACCAAACGGAATGCAAACAAATGACCCCGACCTATTGGATTTATATAATTTGTAGGAACTTTATACTAGATATATATAATTTGTAGGAACTTTATACTAGTTTATATTGAGTTCTCTGTTGGACTCAAGTTCAGCAGCTGGAAAATGGAGTGAGCAGAGATTTGTGCTGAAGGTGTCTTGGGCTATTTCAATCTAGGGTCAGAATGGACTGAGATGATCGAAACTAATTTGACATTGGCCAGATCAACGCCAAATGTCAGCTGATATTAGCATCAGTGTGTTACTCCCTTTTCCAAATTCTCTGCATCAAAATCAATATTGCCAATCACAATGATAATGAATAGGGATGTGAAGGCCAAGAAAGCTATCCCATCAAAGGCAGTTTCGTATTTCCACTCCCCGCCATTCTGCTAAAACGTTCAAACCACTCTTAAGGGGTGACCATTTCACCAAATATTCAAACCTCTTGCTATGGGGGTGCAGATGAAAGTCCTAAAAGAAAAAAAGATGATTCTGTGACTTACAGAGTGGTCCACAATTGGAATAAGGGACTGCAAGACCTTTGCCACATTGAATTTGATGTTGGGTACCCTGTGAAAATTAGGGGATCCAAATGAGAAAGTCTTGAGTTTATATCAACTGTAAGAAAAAATGTTTGATGTTACCTGTCCTTTGAGGCATTGATGACCACGAGCAAGAGCTTTTGGCATGTGATTTCTGAGCCCATGACAGGAGCAAGTAGAGAGATCGCATGTAGAATGGTCATTCGATACAGATAGTGTGGATTGTTAATCATGTTCAACACCTATGAGAAGGCATGCCAGTTAACTCATTGGAGAATTAGAGGATAACTTCTACATTCCATATACAACAAAAAAGATACCACGTGGATACCCACGTCATTCAAAATATAAAAAAAAAACCTGTGGAACTATATGCTGCATTGCCCAATCTGGGCCAAATTCCTCTGCAAGACGCTTCAAGTTAGTAGCAGCTGCATCTCGAATTGAGTAAACCTGCACATATTCATTGGTTGACATGGAAATCTGAGAGCTTTTTACTTGCAATAAGAGTAGTGTTAGGGAGACAAATGGGATATCCAGGATGAAGTAATGAAGGAAGCTTATAGGCAGTTACATTCCTTCTTTTATGAGACAAACTTCACAGTTTTTTTTTTTTTGGAGATGAAAGTAAAAAGTACCCTCTCGCCCTTTTCTTTTCACTCTTCCCCACAAATCCCCTCCTATCATTTTTCTTTTGAAGAGTCCAATCTCTTGAGTGCTCAACTTGAATCTCTAAAGTGGGCCCAACCTATTAAATTTTAAACCTCTCGAATGCACATTCTCCTCTTTTATGGGACATAGCCAAATTTTACTCCAGAATTAACCAGAGAAATTCATAACTACTATTATTAGTAGAGATCTAACGACGAACAAGATTGTCAATGATCAGGAGTCCTGAAATATTTTACTATAGGTGATGTAGTTATATTAGGACATGTCAAAAAGTGTTGTCATAACCTATCATGCCCAGATACAACATGGAAACAGATGGGACACAGATTTACGCGTAAAAAGTGAAGTATTGGGTACAATACGACATGATATGCTTCCCATTTTAAAGTATCTGTGCATCAAAGGTTAACACGAGCATCTGTGATGCAGCCTCGGATCTGCAAACGAAACAGAACAACCCCACAATGGGCTTTGGCCAAATCCTCATGCAAAATACTGGAAAGAGGTTTCGCCTTTCCCTTTCTTATCTATAGAAGATAATTTGAAGTGCTTCTGTTTTTCTACATCCACCATACTTTAAGGGGCGCCAATGTATCTCCAGATGGATTGGGTAAAGATGCAGCATCAAGCCCCAATCTTTTGTGTGGATGTATAATTGTTTTGTGGCGCTTGGTGGTTTTTTTGGTTCACAAATTTATTGACGTTTTGAGAGAGAGAGAGAGAGAGAGAGAGAGAGAGAGAGAGAGAGAGGAAACTGTTGCCCGTTGCGATAACTCTTCTGTGCAAGCACATGAAAGAAGAACAGAGAAATAGGAGAAATACAAGCACACGAAGGCAACACAATGAATAATTAAGTCCTAGCCAGATTCAGTAGGGGTAATGCTTTGCAAATTCCTAGCAATACCTAGGAAAGGAGCTTTTGTTGAAGAGGTGCGAATAAAGGGTCAAGGGTCGAGAGATACAAAAGGACAATCAGGAGTGGAAAATTATTGCCCAACCCTCACCCTATGAAAATGCATCCTAGAAATTTTGTGTTCCCTTGTAAGTCTCCACCCCTGACCCTTCACTCTTCACCCCTTCCTCCTAGGAATTCATTTGCTGAATGAGCTCTAAAGTTTAAAAAAAGGTAACGAGCTATAAAAATGGAACAACCAAAAGAACAATCGTCCATTTCTAAGATATTATCTCTTGTATTGTGTTGCCTAACAAGATTTATTGTCACTCCTGAAAACATTGGTAATGTTCTCTTGTTTACTACTTTTGAGTGCAATCAGATGTTGATCAGAAGAACAGAAATGAAATTGGCATCAGGTGACAATGCAAGCAGAAATCAGCAATAAAAGCTATCAAGGCAACAACAATCGCCCCCGCCCCCACACCAACCCCAAACCCAAACACACAACCCCACCCGCCCCCCCCCAACACACACACACTAAAAAAAAAAAAAAACCAAAAAAAAAAAGGCTGACATCATTCAGTGAAAGAGTAAAATCTTCAATAGCTTAGTCTATATAAGAGCGTTTATGACAAACCTTGTCTTCCAGCCACTGCATGCATAGAGAACCAAGCTTCTCATCGAAAAACTCTACACCCAATTGACTTGCCAGTAAAGGGATGTACTCAATTATTGCAAGTCGAACCCTCCAATGCCTATCTTCTGCAAGCTCAACGATGGCCGGCAACAGAGATTGAGATAAGAGATCGATTCCAATCACCTGCAATGTAGATGGCTTAGAAACAAATGAAGCCTCAAAAAGTTCAACTGGAAAGCTAAAAATGATGTCAACCATTTTCGATAGAAAGGGCTCCAATGCCAAGAAAACTCCCATTTTCAAAAAAAAAAATGCCAAGAAAACTTTGATGTGGTGAATATTGGGGCACAACTACATCTGGCATTAGAAATATGTCTATGGTTTCCCTGATTTCCAAATAGGCACTGATGAATAAAGCAATACTCGTAATGCATTTTAAAGAACAATTAACAAAGGAAAGCTAAGCAATAATGGATAATGAAAAGGTACAACAACAACAATACATAAAAGTTCACTGAAAATGGAAGAACCATGAAGCCGCGTAAAGATCTACAAACCTGATTCACTTGATCAAGCTTGCTAATAATATTAAGGCGGACATCAGGAAATTCATCTTTTAAAAGTGAAAGAAAAATAGGAAGAAGCTGCTCAATTGTTGCCTCCTGCATAAACCAGCATAACCGTTAACTAGACTGCGCATAAGAACCAATGATAGAAGGGTCTTTTCAAGAGCAACATATATTGCATGAAATATAAAGGGACCTATCATCCAGTGAGAGTTTAAAAACCATCCACAACGTCAGCAGAGATGGTCAAGAGTCAAGACACCTATTTAGCAAGCATCTAATAAAAGAAAATGACACAATCTTATTTCATGTCTGGATGACTGATACAACAGGAAGGACAGCAGAAGGAACAAGTATGATGACAATAAGCAGAGAAATAAAATGATATTGATACTCAATAATTATATTTGCATTGAAGAGAATGATGCTGTCAAATCAATAATGCACCAGTAACAGATGGAGATATTCACTCCAAGCTTATGGAGATCTATGTCATCAAGTATTACTTTCCCTCGATGCTGAACCAAACAAAACAGGACTTACATTGTCATCTTACCAGAAATAAGTTAAATATATAATTCACTGACCTAAATTCTATTACTATCCAAAGCAAAAGGCTACCAGTAGGCTGTGGCAACCATGGATCAGATATAGCATAGCAGCAAAGACAGCTGCGCTAAATCCACTCTCTTCCGTAGCGGCCGCTTCGGACCGCTATAGAGTGTGACTGATAGCTACTTTCCAATTTTTTTAGAAATAAATAGTAGGGCTTATTTCTTTCCTTCTTCTCTCCAAACAACATTCTTACGCAATTCTTCTACTCTTCTATGCTTTAAAGAACACACCAGAACACATAGGATCTTGCTGAATTGAAGCTATTGAACTCCTAAGCCCTAACTCTTAAGCCTTAAGTCTTGAGTCTTAACTTCAAGTCCAGTACATTGTTTATTTTGATGGTATTTCTTCATGACATAGATTTTTTTTATAAGCCTTTCATTAGTTTCTAAGTTAGCATAACTAAACAACATGAATACATGTGAAAAAAAAATCATTACTATTATTCTCTATTCATACAGTGATACAAGATCTCATGCGATGAGGGGACCACTACACCCCTTTATCTTAGTTACTTTTACAAGAAATAACATATATTTTATCATTTTCCAATATTCTGGATCTTCTGAAATTTTTTCAGATTTTTTCAAATCGGACCAGCTACGTAGCGTTTCAGCGGCGGGCCTCTACGCCCGCCGCTACAACTATTTTAATCCTTGGTAGCAACCATTACTTGTCATGTATAAAAGGTTTGATACTATCGCTAAAAATAAAATAAAAGGCTTGATACTTCAATCATATGGTGTATATCCAAAAACTTTTTTCACCAAAAAATGAACTATGTGCACCAAATAATAACTATGGAAGGCAAGTTATGGACCTCCCTCCCTCCATTCCTCCCTCCCTCTCTAAACGGGCAAGCAATGAAAAAGATGTAACAAAAATTGTGAAATCCATAAGATGTTGGAAGAATTATACAGACAGTGGACTTGGAAAATCATAAAATAGTCTTCCAAACAGTGGACTTGGAAAATCATAAAATAGTCTTCTTACACCATCTCTCTCTCTCTCTCTCTCTCTGTTAGTACATGACTCAAATTCACATCATGGATGCTACAGTGAGCATCTTCCAACTGTCTTGCGGGATCTTGTTCGCACTTCCATCTTTCTTAGTGAATCTACCTCTGAGTAACTTCCAGATTTACAACTACTTTAAGAACGCTTCCTGATTTACATGATTAAATAATAATCATAAAGAGTGAACAGAGAAAAGGAGTGGTGGTGATTTACATGATTTTCTGGTTTTCCTTGTCAGTCCTCGCTATTGCTGCTGAAGCATTTGACAAATCTTCCTCTTCATATGGCTGGTGCAAAAAAACTCTTTGAAGATTCCTTAGCATCTCTTAAGTCGTGTCTCACTGTTATCATCTACAACTGTGCTACCAGTGCCGGACTCCCAGATTTCTGACATAACTCCCACCTTTATTTGCCTCTATACAAGTTACATTCCCTTGAACTAAAAGATTAGCAGAGGAGGTGATTGACTTAAATAAATTGGGTCTAGATAGAGAAAAGGTTATCTTGAGCTCCTCTCTTCCATCATAGTTTCGGAGTTTCATTCTGTTGGGGTTGGAAACTATATATCATTTTCATTCTAGAATATGTGCTTTCCTATATTGTATGGACATTTTTTGTATTTTTTAGATTAATTAATTTTGTTACCAATGAAAAAAAGAGAGATCCCGATCGAGAACGGATGAAGACCAACCTGCCATGATTCAATTAACATCATCACAAATTCCTGGTGAAGCAACTGAATCCCTAAAGCTCAAAGGACCTTGCCAAAAACAGTGCTGAAAACCAACCGAAGCAACAACTGGTTTAAAGTCTCAGCGTTCCAAAGACATAAAAAGTACACTCAGTGATGTTAAGGTTACCAATTAGGAGATAACAAGATCATAACACTAACAAAACTCTATAAAATTAGCAACTTTTAATGGGGAAGGTAAGGTGAAAACAAGGACAACATAAACTACCTGCTTATAATTTGACTAATAGGTATCTGCCTATGTTTGTTTGCATTTGATACTCGTCATAGTTCACCAATTTGTTAGATGTTGGTTTGCCCAGTCTATATTTTAAGTTTGCGAACTTTGCTAAATAAATTCTATTTACTACTTAAATAATGCTTGATTCAATGTAGAAATCTAGATTACATGCTTTGAAGGCCTAATTCCACTAATTGACGAGAACACTACTAGTTTGCCCTCATCTAGCATATACTAAATCTAAATTATAAGTAACAGTAAGTTGCCTTCAAAAAAATTTAATACTAAAAATGCATTCATCATTAACAACGTGATGTAGCGGAATCGTCTACGAGGAAGATTCACACAGACGATTGGAAAACAACATTCTATTAATCTGTTGATTCGGCTAGGAATACCAGTTAATAGGCATCAAAATTCGTTGATTCAATTGAATACCGAAAATTGGAAGGAACAAAGGGGGAAAACTCCTCTGAAAGTTTATTCAATATCTGTTCTGACCGCCATCAGGCTTATATATATATATATATATATATAACCCTAAAACGAAAAAGAAGCCCTAAAATGGAAAAATTACAAAATAACACGAAAATTATTTAATTTTCCCAAAAAGGAAAAATTTTGAGATAAGACACAATTGGAAGCTATTAATCACAACCAATTCAATGCAAAAAACGGAAACTTATTTTGACCTTCCTACCTAAAGTTATTACCCAAACAAATCTTACCAAAAATAGAAAAAAACGAGTTTTTAGAGGTCTAACAATGGAATTTGCCCCAAAAAGGATGTGCATCAGCGGCGAAGCCACTGAGTTGTGTTCATTGGCTCATTTCTACTCCAAAAACCATGTAATTTCTCCAAAACCGAACGTATGCTTTATTTGACCCTACGTCGGTCCTACCTTGCCATGAAATCAAAGACTTTCTGCACTGCATCATTGTATGGTTTATATGGGACGGATGTCCAAAAAAAAATCAAACCAGTTCAATCCAAATCTTGAACAAGACCAAAATGGTATCAATCAAGTGAACTAAATTGAAGGATTTTCAAAATTACTAATTTGCAGGTCGACTCTAGTCAGCCAGAACTAGACAACTGTTTACTTGATGACATTTGTTGGGTGTTTCTTGAACCAAAGTTTTTAATCTATTTACCTAGAGAAAGAATCAAAAAACAAATATTGTATCCTGTGGCAGCCTTGTAGCTGGAAAGACAAAGTGGGCCAGAAACAAGTCACCTAAACTGAGTAACCCATACCAAAAACCAAATGAATGAGAATGCTACTCAGCAAAACCCCATTCTTGTAAACAGGCTGTGAAAATATCATAACTACTTCCATTTCTATAACTTTATCATTAATGCTATTGGATATTACCTTCCCTAAAACTGGTGCCATTCCCATAATTACTGAAGCTAAAGCAGAGCGAACATGCTGTGAGGAATCAGATGACAATTCCTGCCGAAAAAAATTTTTTATGAAGTTTATGCAGAAGGCGCATGAAAGTAGAAGCACCTATTCCATGAAAGAAATCAGAAATAAAAAAAATATATCATGAATTAGTATGAAGACATGATAAAGCATATATATACCTTCACACAAGGAAGAATGTGCTGAATTGCAAGTTGCGGACTCAATATCCGGCAAAACTTTGTCACTTTTCCTGCAGCTGCTATACGTACTTCAGCTTCATTATCTCGGAGTAATCGCACATATGCAGGCACCAAGTCCGCCCTTAAACAATAAACCACTTTCCATCATTGAATATTCATAATAGAGAGAAACCCTAAGTAAATGCCAGCTCTGATTTTCAACCTTGATTTATGATGGTGAATTTAACTTGGCCAACAAGATCAAAAGTTTCCAAACATAATGAGGAAGACATGACTACTGTTAAATGTTAGCCAAACATGGCAGCGTAAAATGATCATGGAAGTTAAGGGATATTTGATAAATAAAACATTAATCAATGGTTGAAAGGGAACAATAAATTAAATTATCACAAGATTACCTAGTGGGTTCAGGGCCAACAGCTTCACATAGCTCATATAACTGATTAGCAACCATATAACGAACACGCCAAGACTTATCCTATTCAAGAACAAAGCAGAAAAATTACATAGCATTCTGATACACATGGGAGGCTTAAGAGTAAACAAAAAATGAATTCAAATTGTGAAACACTGCACATCACAAGAAAGCTTTAGGACACATTTGCGCAACGCCAAAGATTCCTCAGTATCATGGTAAGCCTATGAATTTCAGAGCCTGCCATTTTACGCTGTTTAGTGCACTACCCATGCAGGAGGAAGATTTTGAAGTATTTATCGTAAACTCAGCAGAAAACTATTTCCCACAGGAGGGGGTACGAATCCCACAGCACCACGGAAAAGGATTCGGTGGTGCCGCGGAATTCCAGCATCGCACAAACGCATCTTTAGGAAGAAACATATGCAAAGGAAATGCACGCAACACACAATAAATGGTACAATTCATTTGTCTCAAGCAATTAGTAAAAGTTACTAAAGATAATCTGCAACAATAGAATAAGGTGCAGCATATAACTCTAAATGAGCATGCTTAAAATGCTTTCAAAAGCATGCAGGTATGGAGGATTAGTCTCTTGCTATGAATCATGAAGTGCAATAACATGCCATGGTTAAACTGTCTTAAAATCCAGCTTGACACATGTACATCTGATGCACATAAATATTGTACTGCAAAAACTATTTTATTTTTGAATGCTGAGAAGAGACCTCAGTTGTGATAACTTGAGACACTACACATCACACTTCCGGCATGCACACAGTATCTAGACAACATTATTGTGTTTGTTTTTGTTCCTTGGACATTTGTGACCATTACATAATCGGTTCAGGTGAAGATCGTAACCTCTCCATACTCTGAAACTCGACCCAAGGACCATCTACCCTAGTGGGAGATACCAGGAGGATGAGAACAAGGCATAAATTGCTGATTCCACAACAAATTTTAGTCCAAAATCTGGGAACTGGAAATTTAAGCTAGCAACCATCAATCCCATTTTCTTTAATTGGTAACAATTCCATTTTTGACAAAATAGGATGTGAGCCACACAGCATCAGTAGCACTAGAAGCATTGCATCTGCTACAACCATACCTGAGAGAAATTAACAATGACAGGGAGGATGTGTGATACACAATCCTGGGGCTCTAACAACTTCCCAAGTGCGGCACAACCCTCAACGGCTAACAATCGCACAGAATCTTGATCTAAAACAAGGCAAATTAAACAGTTGAAAAGAAGAATAAGATACATAAATTAACACAACAAATCATATTAGTAGTGAATATACAACAACATGCAAACAATAAATAGATTAATCCCTAGGCTCCAACAAATACAAGATTTACCATTCTTAAAAAAATACAAGATTTTGATATATACCATCCTGTGTCAGATCCTCAAATATAGACATGATATCTGTCTTTAGATGACTTGGCTCAACTGTCGCAGCAAATTTTCCAAGGTTTGATGCAGCAGATCTTCTCACCATAGGCATATCATCCTGACACAATTGGCTATATATAGAGCGTAGTTCTGCCTTCAGCACGTCTGGTGCACTTGGGTAAGCAATATGGAACAGTCCACATGAGGAAACCCGAGCAGTAAACCATTCCCCTGCCGCTAGTCTCTGAGTAAAAAATTATTTAGTGCAAAGAGAAACAGTATTGCCAAAAAGAAGACAAAAAATTAGAGAATGTACTTGATGTGAAAACCTACATGTTGCAGTAAAAGGAATAACACAACTAACATAAAAAAAAAAAAAAAAAAAAAGTGGAAAGTGATGAACATGCAGTAAAATAGAGCAAGCAGATTTTCGAGCTCTCAAAGTAACTACATACATCCATTCTTCGTTGACAACAACAAATATTATTGTTCCTAAGATCATGGGAACTTTAAAGTGGCACCGGATGTTGTTAGTGAATATGAATAGAATGAAAGTAAAGGAAAATAGTACTCAACACGAGGCAATGTTAGTGAATAATAGTTTGCACGAGATGATGTTAGTGAATAGTTGGTAGAAGACAATGTTAGTGAGAAAGTCAACTCAAATCCGCACTATTATTTGCTTTTGGAGAAGAATGTTATCGTAAAAATCTCTCTTCAATTAGTCATTAAGAATTCATGGATGCAAAGTTGGCAGAAGGTAGCTTGCTGCATAGAAGACTAGCATTTGTACAGCACAGCACTGCTCGACTCCTTAAACTATGAATACAGTTCTAGATAATGGTCATGAAACAAAAGATCCCTTTACAAAAATTCCCTTAAGCACAGTACAAGTGGCAGAGTTTTTAAAAATATAATAGAAGATATGCATACTAGCTTCTCCTCAAACATTTCAACAATTCATGTAGCCGGGCCACACAATGGGGCTGTAACCAAGATTTCATGGAAGAACATAATGTTCTAGCATTTAGAATATAATGCTACCATCCAAAATTCTGTATACTCATGAATATTGCATAGCATTGCAAGTGGTGTCTACGTCTATCCATGTTTTACAAATTGAAGAGTATGATCATGACACCAAGGATAAGATTCCAATATCCACAGTTTCTTAAATCAGTCATGGACAATTAAATAAAAGTCTTTTCTAATTTATCCTTAATACAACTCAAAACTTAAGAATAACATAGAATACAGTGTTTGTTCATCGAATCACAGAAGGAGAAAAGAACCAGTATTGGCCAACCAAAAAAGAAAGGAAAACCTAATGCCACAAATGAAGAATGTTAAATAATCTCACCTTCACCATAGGGATAAACCAGTCTACTAAATCACTTTCCTTCATTTGGGCCCCAATTCGACACAATGATTCCACGGCCTTGTCCCTTACACAAGTTTCTTCCACAGTGCATAGAGTTTCTAAAGGGGGAAGCAAAACATGGGCATATTCCACTCCACCGACATAGGAAATAAATACCCCCAATTCTTCAGCCATCGCAAGAAGTACCTCATCATCATCATCATTGTTCTCACTAAGAAAGGGAATCAGCTCCTTTCTGGTTCTCTCCTCACCAAGAGCTCTGGCAATTGTTGAAAGCCTGCGAATGGAGTTCAACCGCAGTTGAATATCTTCATTTTTTAGTTCATCTATGAGAATAGCAATTGGATACAGCGGCTCATCTATCATAGCCATTAGATTCCCGAGTCTCTTGTAGCTGTGGAGAAACAAAAAAAGAAAATCAACTCTAAATTTAAACAATAGCCATTAAGGAACGCAAATTTAATTAAAGAAACCTCATATAGAAAACAGGAAAGGAGCATCAGCAAATAACATGGCAGAAAATTGCAAAACTCTTTCCATTTACAACAACCCACAGTCATGGGAAAAATTAAAGAAGCAATAGGGGCACAGTAATCAACTTGTTTAACAAAGCTACAGCTACTCAACATGGTAGTCACAGCCATGCCTAGGGGCATCCATTGGCTATAGATATGTGTGTTCCGTCCATGGCTAAGATGGTATCACAAAATAAAGTACATATGCCCAGACACAGCTAAGTGCCCAGGCGCAATAGGCGCCTTGGCTATGATACCCATATACTTGTATATGCCTACTGTAACCAAATGATATGATACTAGGACCTAATGGATACTGCACAGATGCTTTGTAGGGTCCAGTTTCAATATGTCCTACTGTACTATGTCCATTATACTATATTAAGCTGAAGGGTTTTTGGATTGGATTTTGACCAGTAGTTTTGATTTTGAAACTACCATTATCCCAATTTTGCCCAAACTTTGCACATCCCTTCCCCACCTATCCACCTCCCTTAGCTTTATCTCATGTAACTGCCTATGCAACTCCCTTTTTATCTTTATCTCATGTAACCTCTCCTATCTTGCTTTTCCACTGTTCAAGTTCTCCTTTTTTATCTTTCTACAACAACTTGTCTGGATTGATTGACTACTGAACATCGACTCTACACCAAAATGTACATATCAACTTCTATCATGGACATTAGAAAGACTACTTTTATGTTAGTCTGCTCCATTTTACATACCCCCATGTGAGTCAAAAGCTTGGTATGTCATTCCTATGTTCCTCTATCTTGAGTCAAGTTTTTAATTTGTACAAATTTATTTTTTTCTATTTGTTTCTACGAATATTGCACAAAGGCATGCCCGTGCTTAGCACGGGTTATTGTACTAGTTACTTCGCACTGTTATTGGCGTTCTTTCCAATTTAAATGTTAGAAAGGACTATAAATAGTGCCAATTTTATTAACTAGCAAATGCTCTGAACGTGAACAATAATACTCTATATAAAAATTGAATTTCGCATTATGAACTGTGAAATTAACAAAAAATTCAAAATTTTTTAATTATTAAAAACGACATATATATATATATATATATTTTTTTTTTTTTTGAATCGTAAATTAACAATGATAATTACCATTCACTTAAAGAATAAGTAGCTGCTTTGAAAGTAAAGAAACATGATACAAGCATAGCATTACAATACTCATGTGTAAATATTATCATCACCCCTCTAACACCTCCTCAAGTTGTGGTCTGATCAAACCAAGTGTGCCCCCACAGATCAAATCAATGGTAGATGCCGTTACGCAAATTACTTACCCACTTCAAATCAGAAAACACATTTCAGATCTAAACAATACAATAGAGATTCATAAGAAAAACAACATTTTCAGATCCAAACATCAGAAATGTGACTAAGCCATGGATTCGAAGCAAAAGTGAAAAATCCAGAGAGCGGGGAACAGAAAAAAAGAGAAGAAAGAAATTTCCGTGAAGCGATGAAATCAAACGAAATCTAGGGTTTTGGAAAGAGGGATGAGAGAGCGGGAAAGAAGAATAGGTACCTGAAGATGAAGAGTAAAGACTAGATTTGTAATATCTCGCTCTTCTTTTCGTTCTTTGCTTGTTTGTTGAAATGGTGAGAAGGAGAGATTTTGAAGATCGAAGAGAGATCAGAGACGCACAGAGAGGGCTCGGAGAAGAAGGCGTGATTTTTATTTTTTTTTAGAGAGTTTCGTATGGTTCGAGGAGTAGCTTAAAATCGAAGATCCAAAAGCGCTGGCCCACATCACCTGGGCCCCTCCTAGATTTCATAAACGGATGCCCATGGCTGTCCATATTAATTCCTTGAGTTTGGATCCCCAATTTCGTCGAAACAAAAGAAATACTATTTCATCCCATCCATATTCTCCCATCCGTATAAAATGCATTCACTTTTTATTTTGTGTTTTGCAGTTTGTTGTATAAAATTAGAATTTTTATTAATGTGGTGAATGTAGATCGGCGGAATTAGTGCTTTCCTGGTTTAAGGAAAATGGGGACCCCGTCTCTAATTCCTTATATATTTGACATGAAAGAAAAACATAAATCAAATATAAAAAATTGAGAAAAAAGGCACGGAATCCTTAAGGTCATTAACCCAAAGGGATAAAGTCACCGGTGGCACCTACTAAACCCATACAAAAGCACAAGACGTGGGCAGCAAACCGACGCCTTAAATTACTCCACCAACTCCCCCTGTAGCCTATGGGCAAACCTTACTTTTGATGGATTGGGAGAACAAAAGGAATTCCATGGATGTGGGCCCATTTGTTTGCTGAAGTCCTATTTATTGATACAAGAGGTAAAAGTCGTGTAAATGAACACTCATCTTAATTTGACGGTTGTGTGAATTATACTCACCATTAAATTGAGATTCATTAAAGTAATAATTTAAGAAACCGTCTAACTTGGAGGCTCTAAAATCAATAATTGTGGTTGAAATAATTTCTCAGCGGAGAAAACCTACAATAAATCTTTTTAGGCACACAATTATATATAATGAAGCGTCGCTCCAATTAATTTCGACTCATCCAACTTAGTTTAGTTTGACCCCAACAAATGGGTTGGGTCGGGGTGAATCGGGTCGGGCCAAAGGTAGAGCATACTTTTTGGACAACCAATTCGTAACCGACCCGCATCTGAAATTGATTTACAAACCTGCAACCTACACCCATTGAATCTCAAGTCAAGCTAACCCGTCTAGCCCGAATTAGACCCGACCCGACCCGACTCGTGTATTTTTAATGATGTAGTAAAAATTAATCATAGCATTTGCTGAGACTCGAACTCAGGACAATTTGGCTTTTAAAGGGGCGACTCTACCACCATAGAGAATTCTTTTGCTAATAGTTATCAACAAAAATTTAAAATTAGTTAATGAGGAAGGGACCCAGCCCCACTTTGGAATATTTACAAGGTGTTTATATAAGTAACTATTTTTTTAGAATATTGACCCCTATAAATACCGTTGTTATTATTTTTCACACTTATGCATTGTACTTTAAGTATAGGTGTTCAAACTTTTGAAATAACTATTTTATATGATTTCCTATATAGTTATTAATTTTCTATGATAACCATTTTACAGTAACATTAAACCCGAATGAATATATAATATATGGAATTGATCAACAAAAATAACAAGTTCCCGAATGAATATATAATATATGGAATTGATCAACAAAAATAATAAGTTTCATAATTAATAAGAAAATGACAACATTATCAAAATGGACAAACTCGCGACAACAGCGTAGAGCTAAGGAGGAGGCAGAAAATTTTACATGTAACTAATGTGCTATCATGCACGTTTGCTGAAGGAGAAAAGGTGGAGTTTGATTTTTTTTTTTTTTTTTTTTTAAATCGTGATGCAAAAGGAGTAAAACACTAAGATAGACCTTACCTATTAAAAATCACAATAATTAAGACAAACATTCTTGCTATTTATGGGATATCCCAAATTTGTACCTCAATGTAGGTTATTTCCACAGTCAAATTGATTCTCTGTTAAAAAAATATAAAATACTGGAGTTTTCTCAATAAAGTTTTTTCTGTGATTTGGACTCTCCATCCTGACTTTTGTTTATTAAGAAACTCCCAAAATTATCTTATTTCTATCAACACAATAGCATTTGAGTGTTAATGGATCCCAGTGTCTAAGTGCCACTAATCATCTTGACTTTTGCCCTTTTGTGATCCATTTTTCGAGCTTTTTTCCTCATGGGTGTTTGATTCTTTTAAATTGCTTATGTTATTGAGTTGATTATGGATTTTCATTTTTCTATAGCTTTCAAAATTTATTGGATTTTATTAATAGTGTATATTATTTGTTTTGTTTTGGCTTTGTTTTTTAGCTTTCTTGGTCATTAATTTTCAATTTTCATGGGTTTATGTGTTTTTTTTTTAATTATATGATATTCGGTATTGAATTCTTACGAACTTTTTCCCCTCTCTCTCAGACTATAACCTTATGCATTTTATTTTAAAGAAACTGATCTTTTTTTCAATTTTGATATTATGATTATATAACTCATGCTAAGCACGGGCATGTTTTTCTAGTCTCTTTCTGATACATGCAATTTGATGGGTCTCGCGAGGGAGTTAGATTTTTAAGTGTGAAATATTATCATTACCATCAGTATCATTGCATGCACCACCATCATTTTCTTCTTCTTTTACTTCTATCCCATATATAAAAGCAGCAGTTCGAGCTGCTTTTCGTCGACTCTGTTGTTTGTCCTTTTCTACCCATATTATATTATATTATATTATATCATATTATCTCTATACCATAATTAAAAAGCGACAGTTGCTCTGATTTTTTTTTCCTGGTTCCTTCAAACCCATCTGCTGGCATTCATTTACTTGAGTTTCGTGGACCACCTGCATGCACAAAACAATTTGTTTCAACATGTGGCATCCACTTAGATGTAAGATATCCATGTAATCTATCCCATATATAAAAAGCAGCAGTTCAAGCTGCTTTTCATCGACTCTGTTGTTTGTCCTTTTCTACCCATATTATATTATATCATATTATCTCTATACCATAATTAAAAAGAGAGAATTGCTCTCATTTTTTTTATTCCGGGTTTCTTCAAACCCATATGCTAGCATTCATTTACTTGAATTTTGTGGACCACCTGCATGCACAAGACAATTTGTTTCAACATGTGGCGTCCACTTAGATGTAAGATATCCATGTAAGATACAATCTTGTGGGGCCCACGGCATGCAAACCATTTTCATTCTGGCCAAGAAAAAGAAGGAAGACGTCTGAGAGCTATTTGAAGTTTTCTTGAGCTTAAGAAGTGTGGGGCCCACAGCATGCAAACCATTTTCATTCTTGCCAAGAAAAAGAAGGAAGACGTCTGAGAGTTGTTTGAAGTTTTCTTGGGCTTAAGAAGATTATTTCTACCATCTTTTGAGGTTTTTCTTCGGCGTAAGAGGATCATCTCCTCCCTCTCTCATCTTGCAAAATAAAATTGAAGCTCCTCCCTAGATTAGGTTAGTGGATGTGTTTTTGTCTTTTTGACATGCATTTGGTTATTGATTTTCTGTTATGCATTTTGCAGATATTTGATGTTCTTCAATTAATGTGAAAAAAATATATATAAGTTAAAGAAAGACCCTCCTCTGCTTTCTGTTTGATTTGCATTTTATACGAATTTAGAGTTTTCCGGGTTTACAAGCAAATGGGTATATACATTGTGTTTGCTTTTCTACCGATTTTCCTTTCTTCTCTTAAATATATTGTGGTTTTCAGTATTTGATTTTTTATTATCAAACAGGTGCATTAGGAATCGATTGTTGTGACATGCAATTTAGATGGGCCCAAGGTCAAATATGCTCATCCAGGTTCTGGATGATTCAGATGACTCAATTACTCAGATGTTGATCAAAGAAGAGGTGCTGAAATTGCAACAAAATGGTGCTCATAGGGAATCTCAAGTAAACGATGAATTGCAGCAACGTCAAGGACTATGAGTACTTGTTACACCAATTCATTTATCGTATTTGACAAATGGCCCACTTAAATAATTTTAGAGGATTTGACATTTCAATTCCCCTTAGATAAGAAATCCCCAATTTCATGACTAAACTTCAGTAAATGTCACCAGAGTCGTATGATTTTGATACTTTTTTTTTTTTTACTTTTTGCCCTTATCTCATGATATCATGGGATCTAAATGTTAAAAGTTGAAAACCTATTTGTATCTTAAAAACCCATGATACCATGGGGTCCAAGGCAAAAAAGTAAAAAAAAAAAAAAGTGTATAGAGTTAAACGACTCCGGTAACATTTAGTGAAGTTTAGTCATGAAATTGGAGTTTTCATGTCTAAGGGCCATTGAAATGTCAAATTCCCATAATTTTATGATGCTGTCTACCTATATGAAAATGAGTTTCTGATATACTTTTCATGTTATCTTTACTCACAAAAAGATAAACTTATGTAAACTTAGTTGATTTAGGGGTGTTGCATACCCATTATATACTTTAATATAATCTGGATTTTGAGAGGTATATTAAACTGACAATATTATGGTCTTTCTTAGATTCCCTTCTTATTTCATTTCTTGTCCTATTGTTATACTAATATGCATGACCTATAGGTCCAAAATCGATCTACAAGCTAAAGATTTCACATTTGCAACAAAAACACTTACTCCAAAAGAAAAAGATCCACCTGTCGACCGCTCAAAGCTTGCACTGACAATACATAGAGTGTAAGTATATGTCAGTATCCTATAAAAATATTATAAATCTTTCAATTGAAACAAATGCTTTCTACTTTCTTATACTCTGAACTTAGAATGTAAGCATATATTAGTATCTATGAAGTGTTATTATAAATACTTTTTTTATTTGATTATAGTAGGTTGAAACTTCTATTTTATTTATTAATAAAATCAAAATATGCACACTAGCAATTAGATAATTGTATATTTACCATTTTTCATCTCTGTAAACATGTAACTACAACGTAAACACTTTCAGCGACAACTTCGTGCAACGCACGTCCCTCCCACTAGTGTTATCTAAAGGTTGCTCTTATCTATGGTAGAATCATTGACAGTCTCTCTCATTTAACTAAATGCTTAACCCCCTCTCACTTTTTACGTGTACAATGTTGACCGAGCTACACACTTGGACCTCCCTACATTAGAGCCCATTTAAACCCCAAATGAAATCTGTTTATATTTGCACTCTCATGTGTGGAAGGGGTTTTTTTTTTTTCCTAGATAATGAGGGGAAGGAGTTAAAGGGAATTCATTTCCCTTCTTTCTCTCTTCTAGAGAGAATACAAAAATAGAGCCCTCCTGAGCTCTCCCTCACCATTTGGGCATGGGTGATCATGGGCTACACTGGCCATGCATAACCTAGGGTTAATTCTCTTTGGGTGGGCTTGGACATTTGGAGTTTGGATTTAGAATACCCAAGTAATAGAAACCCCAAAAAGTAATAGAATGCCCAAAAAGGTGATAGATAGCCAGCCTATCAAATCTGGGTGGGCTTTGGCCTGAAATGTATGCCCTAATGGCCATATTGGCTTGGGTGACATAAAAATAAACTACTTTTTTACTGTGGCAGATTTTAAGAGGGCATCACCTGGACCAGTGAGTCAAAATCCTTGATGAGCATGATCTAGACCAAGTCATAAGTCCTCTCAAGCATGCATCTTGAATTATGGGATTGATTGAAGCCTATGGGCTGGACCATTGTCATAAATACAACCCAAATCGGAAATTTTGGGAACCAGCCACTAGTAACGGACTAAAACCACAATATCAATTGGAAAATAAAATTCCTTTACTTTCATAATCACGTCTTCAACCACACCTTTCAGATACTTTACTGACCTATCAGCAAGACAAAGGGTAATATCAGTCTTCTTCAGTCCTCCCAGACCCAACTACGTGCCTTTATCAACACATTAATGCTGTTTGTGACAATGGGCTCGACTAAGAACCACAAATGCTGCAAAATCTGACCCATAGGAACACAACCACTTAATTTTGGGCTCATGTTGACATTGCCAGCCATTTTAATAAAATGTGCTGAGAACTCGACCTGAACCCTACCAGTCCCTACATATTGTATTTTGACCAACCAAGTCAACTCTAGACCAACTTGAGAATTTAGAGTTTGGGTTGACATTTTTTTAATTAAATTAATAAATGAATTTTATTTGGATTGAGCCCAAACGCAATTCTTCTTATAGATCAACATTAGCTGACCCATTGCTAACCCAGGTCTCATTAGAGGCCTATAAAGCAAACTAAAAGGGCCTGGACCACCTTTAACCTGACAGACCCAATTCCATCCCAACTCCTTCACAAAAAGAGGGTGCTAACCAAATGGGCCAAATGCAGATCATAAGACATTGTAATATCAGGGCCTTTATTTCATAATGTGTGGTCCACCATTAGTTTGGATATCCGAATGAAAGAGCCCTGTTGATCAGCAGCCAGGATCATGCACATGTAGCAAACATTAAGAAGACACGGGCCCCCACCATTTCTGTGGACGAGGTTGTTTTATAGAAGTGGTCTTTGCGGAAAGTAGATTCGACAAATGTAGATGCTAAGGAAACACGTTTCATTGCCTAGTCAAAATATGAAAAACGAGAACTTCAAAAGGTGAAGTCTTCGATTTTCATTTTACCTGAAAAATGAAGTCACGGAGAAAACAAGACACTTAGAAAAATGCCTACACACTAATGATTGAGTGGTGTTGCACGTCGGTAAGACACATGCCCAGCTCTCCATTATTGGTAGCATCACTCATGGCAAATGATTGTGGCTAACTTAGCCATGTTTAATGTGGATTGAACCTGAAGGTTTAGGGTATGAGATCTCTAGATTGGCTCACTCAATAAATCAGCCCAATAGTGTGCAAAAGACAATAATCTACACAGTGAAAATAAAATCACAGGCATACACAACAAGGACATCAGATTTTGCGTGGAAAACCCTAATCGTGTGAAAAACCATGGATCCGAACTGGATCAAATAAAACACTATGAATCTCGCAATTACAAGATGTTAAGAAAATTATGTGGCCTGACTGCCATTGGGCTCACGCCAGATCCAGCCCTATTGTGTGCCGCGGATGAACTCCTAACAAGTCTTGATCTGGTTGAGTCAAATAAGAATTAAACTCTAGGTGGTAGAGTTTGGATCAAGTTTAGACTCTCAGTTGGCAGAATTCTCATGTTGGTCAGGAGATGTGGATTGCAGGAGAGGTAGAGTCCTTAGTAGTTGTGATTCATAGGGATTGCTCTATACAAGAGATATGGGAACCCCTGCTTGATTATCTAGTAGATTTGAGGGCATTCGCAGCGAGTTCGTAGGTGTACCCCACATCGGAACGCACAAAGTTTTCGGTGAGTTCGGTTCCGACACCCATCTAGGACCAGTTAGTTCTTTCACAAGAAATTCAAATTTCCTCTCCAAATATCCTCTACCTAAGCACTGAAGTTATCTTGTGTTGTTTCACGCTTCAACGACTTCACATCGTTGATTGCAACAGACTCAATCCAGCGCTTAACTCATCAAATCTTCTACGCAAGAAGATAATCTTATACAAATGATTTAGAAGAAACTGACTCTTTAGAGTACTTGACGGCACAATTCTATAAAAAAAATCTCTATATAAAAATTTCTCTCAATTAGATCACTAATTCAGAACTTGAGAGATGATCTTTGTCTCTTTTGGTTGAGAATAATACTCAATATATAACTCCAAATCTATGCTTAAGACTCTTAATAATAATACACTCATAATAGTAGTTCATCTCAAACTTTTAGTCAGAGTCCAGATCAAACTAGGCTTCTCCATGCGCCATTCTCGCTTTAGCGAGACCACTTTATGAAAATTGGCTCTGACAACCGCTATTTTATGCCTGACAGCCACTGTTTGATGTCTGACATACTTTGACCTTACAGTACCCTTAAATTGTATGCAGATGTCAAGGTGATTGTGAGACGATTATGGGGTCTTCTGTCTACAAGATATTGAAATTTTCTCCAACTTGGATTCACGAGTGTAGCAGGGTTTTGAGACTTGGGATTTAGAGAAATCTAAAACCAAAAGTAACAAACAAAACTGAGCTTTTAAAATCTCACTAATCACAATTCTCTGACATTACTTTCAAAAATTCTCAACAGAATTCCAAAGGCACAAATTCACTCAAACAAAGGCCCCATATAGGAGTGAGAGAATACATGAAATTCAAAGATAGTTGACATTTCTCCCATGGCATTTGCTCTTATGCACATGTCTCACACAATCTTATCATGCAAGGCATCTAGTGAGCCCACTATACAATAAATCCAAATGGACCATCTAAACCCACCCTATGTCAAGAATCCCTTGGTTTTTGCATTGATAAAAATAGACTGGACTATTGAATCTAGTGTGACTTTTCTAATATTAAACTTTTGGACTCCGGATCAAGGAGTTAAAATAATTGCATTGACTTGAAATTTCATATCTTAGGTGGTTTCAGTAGAATCTTTTGATCCCCACCTCTCCCATGATCTGTGGAGCTCTGGGTGGGCCTAGCAATTGTCTCACAACAGTGTCTTGCATGAGAGTGTCTCAAGTGGGCAACACTCCTTTATTTTTAGACCCTCTTCCATGTCTTTGTTTCATTTGTCCTTTTTTTTTTTTCGGTTGGTTTTTGTTTGTTAATGTTTTCTTTACAATAAAGCCCCCCGAGACTCTTTCTTATAATCCCAACAACCAAAACATACCTTTGCAATTAAGTCCCCTGAGATTCTTTCTTATAATCCCAACAACCAAAACATACCTTCGCAATTAAGTTGCATTGAGGCCTGTTTTAGAGACTGGCCCCATGAACCAGAAACATTTCCTTTTGGATTTTAACAGATCTTTGCTGATTGTTTCAATGTCCAAGGGTAGAAGAAAGTAATGTACATAACTAGATCTAAAATTACTTATTCCAATAAAGCCATCTGGATTGAGACTTTGATAGTGAAGTTATCGTCTGTTGTTGTTGAGATGTTCATTGCTGTTGTAGTTGGTTTTTGATAACAACCACAAAAACAATCTAAATAATTGCTATCAGTCTACCGACGGTACGACTTTGGTAGGGCCAAATGAACTCATATGCCCCGCAACTCAATCGAAAGTGAAATTTGTGTTGGGCTTGTTTTATGTTGGATTAGAATCAAGTCTGGATGTTGGGTTTGGAGTTTGTGTACCAGAATACTTGGGGTGCTCAACTTATCTTTGAACACATGAAGATATATACGTATATATTGTATGAATTCACAGTAAAAACAATTTGTTCATTTTTTCAGAAACTTACATCCTTCGCAGATCTTTCAGTCTGTACTTCTCGTTTTTTAGGATTTTATAGTTCAAGGAGATATATCAGTTGAAATTGCGATTTTTCTTTTACTAATCTTTAAGCTCCGGCCCCCAATCTTGATCACTGCTCCAGAAAAAAAATGCAAATTACATGGCGTGTGAAATTCACATAAATAATGTATATGAAAAAAAGTATGTTGTGGATTCTACAAATCACAAAATCCTTGGAAATAACACATTTTTATTGAAATTTGACACGCTTGGAAATTCTAAATGCCTGTGAGTTTTTTGTTGGCAGATAAGAGTTTCAAACACTAAAATGATTATAATAGCCTATGAAATGTATGAAATTCAAGAATTCCAATCTTTATTTTTTTTTTAAGAAATTTACATTGGAGTATTCTTCTTACAAGAATATAAGGCCGCATTTGTGTGATTTTGAGGCTCTTACGGTTTAGTAGGAGGGGTCTAACCTCCTCCAGAACAATTTTACTATGATTTGATGTTGCCATCTTTCACGTAGGAAAGACAGAAAAATTCAATTAATTCTCCTTAGGCTGGGCATGTTTGTGTAGTGTTAGCATGACTTGCTAATACGAATGCGTTTCTGTAGGATCATGGAAACTCAAGCTAATTTTTATGTTTTTTTCTATGAAAAATCGTTTGCACCAAATTATTATAATTTTTCTTTCCGAGGAAATCGTCTGATTTTTTCTCACATTTACCATGAAAACATGGTTGCACAAATGTGACCTAAAAAATACACTTTTCTGTAAATAGAGAGCTCATTTTGTGGATAGGGCGTCCGCTCGGGAGCCCTTTAATTCCTATATCCTGGCCACTGAGCTAACCGGTAAAAAAGAGAAAAAAAAAAAAGCCTCTTTGCCATTAGACTGGACCTACCTTTTTGTGCCTACATAAAATAAATATCCATCTTCAAGCCTAAGCTTAGACATTGCACAAATAAATTACTCAATATTTCACATCACGATACAAAACTTCTAGAATCCTTGGTCCTCATTCCTCAACCACATGACTCTCTCTTGTGAATCTGAAATTCATAAAAATTGAAAATCATCAATGCAAGCATCAATCAATCTCTACTCTTTGGAACAGAAAGTCTAGCCAGTCATGACACTGGCCCCTCTGGTACTGGACCCACTCATGACTTTTGTACAGGCTTTGTTTCTCCGAAACTGTGAAGTTGACGCCCCACACGACCATTGGAGCGCTCTGTCCTAAATTTTATTTTTTTCATATTCACCTTCTCCAAAGTCTTCTTATACTAGAGACCCAAATTCAAGACATATTATTTGTGGACTTATTTTTTAATACATGTTAAGATGGCGGAGAGAGAAATAATAAAATTCAATCATGTTAAACAATTTTTTTTTAAATTTTTATACATTAAAACTTAGTATATATGGGCTTTTAATGGATTTGGTGAAGAGTTAAAAAAATGGTTGGAGTAACAAGGTGGTTATCTATTTTTAAATTTTTCCGTCCCCATTCTATATAAAAAAAGAAACAAAATCCCTTACTCAAGAATGAAGGGATGTGCACGCATGTAGGACTCCTTTCTCCTACCTTACACCATATAGAGATTGATCTCTAGACATTTAGGTTTGTTTATAGAAAAGTCTCCTAGGAGACTGGGCCAAGCGAGTAAAAAAAAAAGCCCTCTCCCTTTAAAAGAATATCATCAAGTGATGCGTATCTCCATACTTGACCTTTCATTGCCCCCACCTTGATTGATGAAGCCACTATTCAAATGTGTTGTCTTTTTTGTTTAATTTCTTCATTTTGTGTTTTTTATATACTAAAAGACTAACCCACACGTCCTCGTGTCACTAAACCAAAAAGCGACCTTTAGTGCTGGACCACTTTGACTTTAATGGTGGTTTTTTTTTTTTTTCTTTTCCACCGCTAAAGGTTAAATTATTCCTACAAAATGTTTTCCTCTGCTAATTCAAGGGGCTTACCTAAAATGGTCCATCAAGAGCCCATGACAATATTAGCGGCTGAAAAAAAAAAAAACCACCACTAAATGTAGTTTTGACCGCTGTTAAATGTTACTAATTTTTTTTTATAGTGTGTGAACATGTATCCTTAATCAGGTGATGAGCAGTAAGGGATTATTCAAATGTGTCTTTGATACTCGATCTCCACCTACCGTATATAATAGTTTGCGATTGTAGCTTCTAAAAGTTTTGGCCAATGGTAGGGATTTACCTAGTTTATAAAGGAATGCAACCAATACCATCAATCCATTTGTGGGGCTCATAAGCTAAAAGGAAAGCATAGAGACTAGGCACAATACGTTACGGTCTTCAATTGCATTGAACGCTTCAAGTCATATTACATAAGACTTTACGCTGGAGCTTCATAGGTGGGACCTACTTGATGAAATAGTCTCATCGTCTAGCAATATAGTATGCCTATCCTATGCTTGAATGTACAACTACAGGTGTTGCTATAGATCATCTTCAACCATGATTTTAAGTTGTATGTATGGGCTTTTCAAAAGATGACTTTATATTTGCGGTGGTCTAGTATGGGTCTTTTGATCCCTCGGGGCCAATTTGGCAACTCTACTAATAGAGTTAACTGAAGTGAAGTTGATTTTGAAGAAATAATAAAATATATATAAGTTATGATGGCATGTTGTTTTTAGTTGTTTGTTATCGAATCTTTTTGACATTTTGTATGAAAAAGTTAAGATTTTTTGTATTTTAGTGGATAAAGGTGGTTTTTTTTTTTTTAAAAAGATGGATGGAATTTTGAATTAAAGTGCTTTTGATGTGAAATATTATCTTAAAAATGAAGACTTTACTTGACTTTTATTGTGTCAGTAAAGTGCCAAACTAGCCCTTACTTTGAAATTGCGAGACATCCTCATAAGAGCATCACCCATCAATTACATCCTCATGAGAGCATCACCCATCAATTCTATGTATTTTACAACGGTCCCAACGAGACCTCATCGTTGGATTGAAAAAAATTGATTTGTTTTTAAAATTATTAAATTTGAGGGCCACAAATGGAGGGGGCAGTATGATCCAATGGCTTTGAGATTTTGCACACAGGCAAGTCAAGTCACATCCAGCTTTTCGATTCTCATTTTCTCATAAATTGACGTGGCCCTAAGCGTGCCCCATAAGGCCAAATTACATAGATGAGCATGTGCACACCCCCAA
Source organism: Persea americana (assembly GCA_029852735.1). NCBI lineage: Eukaryota > Viridiplantae > Streptophyta > Magnoliopsida > Laurales > Lauraceae > Persea > Persea americana. The sequence goes on along the minus strand of CM056813.1, from coordinate 66,339,473 downwards.
TACCTCATGGTCTCTGAATCTCTGATAATTTCCGTCCCATACCAGGGCCAATTTGAATCCTTGGAACTTAGTTGTCTAATATTCTAATTAGTTCTAAGTAAGGAATTTTCACAAATCTAGCTCACGAAATGTTGATCCCTGTGGAGCCCTCCCGGTTGTCCCTATAATCAATTATCAATCTAAGCACTTTACCAAAAAAAGAAAAAAAAAGCACAAGTGGGCCTCACATGTGGTCGTGTCGGACCAACTTACCAAAAAAAGAAAGCCATTTGGCAGAAATCTGCAAAACAACTAAATTAGTTATAATCACTCTATACCATTTGTCTTCTCTAAATCCTTCAGCATCTCGTCTACCACACCATCATGGCCTGTCTCCTTGATCATAAGATGTACTGTCTCAAATGAGATTCTAATCCTTCAATAAAGACAGAGAAACAACTCATCAGTGCATGTTCTCCCTCCCCATTTTATACCTCTTTCCTTTCCAAATAAGATTAGTTTTTGTGGGAGTGAGGGCTTTGATCTTTGTTTACTTCTCTGTTTTTGTGACTTTTTACCCTCTCGTCAAGTCTTTCAAATACTAAACCGAGGTCAATGGAAGGTACTCTTATTTTAGTCAGTCTTGAAAGCTTTGCCAACTTCAACATGCTTTCCCTTTGTTTTTACACTCAATTTTAGAAAAAAACAATCAATTCGTGAGAAAGAGTCTTGTTTTTGGAGGTTCCGGGCTGTTTTTTCTTTTTTGCTGGAATTTTAAGAATTTCTATTTGGAGAATTTTTAAATTTTATAAAAATTTCTAAAATTTCAAATATAGTAGAATTTCTATTTGTGGAATTTCTTAATTTTCAGATATAGTAGAATTTCTAAATGCTCCTATGGGCTTGAGCAACCAAGAATTCCACCAAAATACAAAGGGAGGAAAATTCCTGGATTTTCAAAAGGTCAAAAGAGACTTCTCATGTAACTGGAATTTAGAAATGCTAGTGAGGAAACATAAAATTCAGAAATTCCAAGGGACAACCTGTCACATTATGTTCAGAAATTCTTAGACCTAGTGAATTTCTGACAGAAATTCTACTAAAGAAATAAGGCCTTAGGTGATTGTTTGATTTTACTTTAGCTTTATATTTATATTCCAAATCGTAGGAACACAAAGTATGGACCCATGCAAGCAAGTTTGTCTTGAAAATAAGTGGATGGCAAAGTGGTTGGGAGTCTGTTCTCACCGGTCTACTTCCTTAGTCTTCTCCCTACTGTGTGAAAAACTGCAAATGGCCTTCTTTGGGTTTTACTCCCACTTTTGTTACTTTGAAGTAGGAGATAGAATTTATTTAGCTTGCCCAAACATAAAAATGTGTAATCAAAGACATGTGAAAATATTATTATAGATAAGTTGGGTAGCTAGACGTAGTTTAAGTTGCTTCATCTAATTATTTCTATTAAAACTTTGAGGCATCAGCTGAGCTGATGAGCGTATATACTTTTTAATTCTTTCTTTTAGGTGGAGCTCACTCCTCAACAACATACCCAATACAAACCCTAAACCCAGCCCAAATTCCATGGAATTTCAGAAATCTGGTCTGAACCAACCAGGACCTGAACAAACCCACCCAAATGTCACATTTGGTAGGGTTGAGCCAGCTGAGTTGCACCTCAGTCTCCTCATCAATTACAAGTGGGCCCAAATGCTTGAAATTCAGTGTCTTGTGGGGTGGCACAAGAAGTGGGGGCCCACTTATGCGGTGATTGATTTTCCGAGTTTGGAGCCGGACAGCGGCCTAAGAAGGGCAAAAACATTGAATAGTAGACAGGCTTGATCCGCTGTTCTCTGAGACGCGTCACATCACCATCATTTCTTTCTCTTCCTATAAAACCTCAAAGTCTTCGTCCTCCATGTCTTTTTATCTGTGTACTAGACCCCATTTTCACTGCGAGCATTTAGCATTTTGGAGAGAGAGAGAGAGAGAGAGAGAGCGAGGGAGGGAGGGATGGGTCGAGCTCCATGCTGTGACCAGGCAAAAGTGAAGAAGGGTCCATGGTCGCCTGAAGAAGATGCAAAGCTGAAAGATTATATTGAGAAACATGGTACTGGAGGAAATTGGATTGCTCTTCCAGACAAGATTGGTAAGCAAAACGGTCTTCCTGTTCTTGTAGGCAGAGAGCCAGAGAGAGAGAGAGTACCCATAAACCGAAACATGGGAACATATACTTTCAATGGTAGTATAATCCAATGAGAAAACGATGGAAGTATGTATTTTGAAGGTTTGAATGTATTCAATAAGCAAAACGATTAATAACTGAGTATATTGCGGGTACCCATCAAACAAAACAGTGAAATACATAGTAGTATGTAGTAGTAGGTAGAGAGAGAGAGAGAGAGAGAGAGAGAGAGAGAGAGTCCAATAAAAGGAAAATTAGACTAAATTTGTGCATTAATGATCAATTGCAGGGCTTAAAAGATGTGGTAAGAGCTGTAGATTGAGATGGTTGAATTACTTAAGGCCCAATATAAGACATGGGGGATTTTCTGAGGAAGAAGAGAACATCATTTGCAGTCTCTACATAAGTATTGGTAGCAGGTATTTTCATTTGTAATCTCTCTCCCTAACCTTTTTTTATGGCCATGTATCTTTAATTTTTCATTTTATTGTTTCAGGTGGTCGATAATTGCAGCGCAGTTGCCTGGAAGAACAGATAATGATATAAAAAACTACTGGAACACCAGATTAAAGAAGAAACTACTGGGAAGGCGCAAAGATTCGCAGATGTGTCGATTCCCATCCGCAGATCAAGAAGCCAATAAGGTTAAGTTGATGAATAATGAGAACACAAACTCTTCTGCCTTAAGGTCTCGAGCCCTTGAAAGAATGCAACTTCACACACAGCTCCAAGGCCTCCATAAACCTCTCTCTCTATACTACAACCCTGCATTGTGGCCCAATTATGGCACAGTTGGAGAAAAGATCTTCCCATACCAATACAGTTATATGCACTCCAATCTCATTCAACAAGACCCAATCTCTCCAATCCAATCTGATCAAAAGGCTACATTGGATGATCTCGCAACGCCTTCAAATGCTTGTTCACAAGAGCGTTCGGCGAATAGAAACCAAAAGAAGGAAGAATTAGAGACTTTGTTAAAGGAGGAAGAATTAGAGACTTTGTTAAACGGGTTCGCATCATCTTCGAGATCTGTTGCATTTGATGGTGAGCTTGAGCAATCTAGTATAAAAGTTCAAATGGAATCTGAAATACAGCATGAGCTTAATGACTATGTTAACAGCAAAATGGGTGGCTTCAATGGGCTTGACTATCAGATTGCTGACCATGGTTGTTTAAAAGATGAAATAGGAGCAAAGGAGAATGCAATCTGGTGCACCGATGGTTTCAATTGGGAATCGTTATCTGATTCTTGGGACTCATCTTCTATTCATCAACAACAGGAAATGTTTCGAGATTATGAAATGGGGTATGATCAGTGAATAGTATAAGAGATAACAGGGGAATTTTAAGCTGGTTCTTGTGATTATTATACATACAGAGAAGGATAAGAGTCTGGGTCAAATGTTCTAAATTGTGTAAATACTAATGTTCTCAGCATGTCTTACTAAATCTGTTTTGTTGTTTCTTCTCACAACATAAAATTTGGATTGGTAGCTGGTTCTTTCTTATCTCATATTGGAATGACTTCTCTGTCTCTTTCCTTTGTGAATAGATAAATGCATGTCTATTAAGCTGAAAATCTCAAACAACCGCTTGACCATCAGCCAATGGCTATTCACTGTGCTCTGTCCTAAAAAGAATTGGATTTGCATTCGATCCAACCTTGTTTGGATTAAATTTGCGGCATGTTCTTAAAAATCGCACAGAACCGATCGAGCTGTATCACCCAATGCATCAAGGTTTTGATCATGACTGATACTGGGTTTTTATGGATTCAGTCTGAAACCCAAAAATGTATTGGAACCATATTCTCATAATCTTTATATTATTTTTTGCTTTTCTGTTAACATTTACTCTAAAAGTAGTAAGAGAAATAAAGATATTTATAGATCTTTCATCTTCTGATTTTTTTTTTCTAAAATTATTTCTTTTAGACTAGAAGGAGCCAAACAAACTGAAATATCAGTCACAGACTCACAAACCCATAGATTGCCTGATATTTATAAGGTTTTTATTGTTGGCTAATCTAGTGCATGAAACAATGTTTTAAAACCATAATCCAGGATGATAAACTTGAGATTAAAGCTGAGTTAGTTTAATAAGCATTAACATGTTCAGTTTAGTTTGAATCTAGGTTAGGTGCATGTTTTCATGTTCATTTTAATTTGAATCTAGGTAATGTGTGAGAAATTTTTTATTTTTTTATCATAAAATACACTGAATCCTATTAACAATTCAAAACAGACATTCGATTGCAAGTAAAAATGGTGACCAAGTTTTCTAAATTAAAAGAGACGGTTATTTTTAAAATAAAAGATAGGTGATTGTTTGTAATTGCCAAGAACACAAGTGGTTATATGTGAATCTCCTTTTTCCTTCAATTATTTTCTTTTAGAAAGTTAGTCATACAAGTTAAGTCATACAGTGCCCCAAAAGATGTGTTTTCTACAGATGTTAAAAAGCTTTGCGTTTTGTTTTCCTCTGAAACTAGTATGCACATCTATGCAAACTGCTAATGCTAATGAGGTACCTTGTAATTGAGAGCCACATCTTTTTTGCGATTGTCAATCACTGCAGAATTCTTTGATCTTTTATTACTTATAGATTAAATGTCTGCGCTGATCAAATGAATGCTTATGATCATTGGGGATTCTATTCTTGATTAGAACAGTTTCTGCTTTTCTGGTCCTATTACATGTGTTTTGTTGTGCTAGAAATGCCTTCTTGGGCACATTGGTAGTCCTTTTGAAAGTGCAAATGTCTTTTAGAAATTTTGCATAGGCCGGAATCTGTTGGATAGCATCAAGTAGTGGGATATTGATCCTCACTTGTTTGAATACTTTTAGCATTTTATCCAGTTGAACGTTTGATTTTGCTGGGCCTAGCCTTTGTGGGTATGGTGCCTTGGGAACATAAGTCTTAGGAGATGGCTCACTAGGTGATGGATCAGTTTTGACTGGCTCAGGTTCTACCATAAGTTCGGCATTTATAATTTGTTCATCACTTTCCACATCCTCACTTGGTGTTTTCTTAGATTCTTTGGGGAGTTCAACATTGTTATCAATTTGTGTACCCGACCTAAGAGTAATGATGGACTTAACTTGTTCTGGGCCTTTTCCTTTTATATCATGAACGACTTGGCCCTTGGGATTGGGTTCAGGTTGACTAGGAAATGTTCCCTTGTCTCTAGCACTCAATGAATTGGCCAATTGGCCCATTTGGTATTCCAATTTTGCAAGGGTTTGAGTGTGGCCATTTAAAAGTTGAGTAGTGGTCTGCTGGAATTGAGCAGTACTCTGAGACAATTGGGCCGTGGTTTGAGACATGAGTTTCATGGCCTCTTCTAAAGAATCTACCCTCTGGGTCAATGGACTAGGATTGAAGTTGGGTTTTTGGAAACCGGGTGGGGCATTGACTTGAGATTGATTGGGTTGAAATTGAGTGGACTGAGATGGGCCACCCTGAGTTGGGCCTTTGGTCCAAGAAAAGTTCGGATTATCCCTCCAACCTGGATTGTATGTGTTGGAGTATAGGTCATACCTCTGACGATTATCAAAACGAGTGTTTTGATATAGTGCATTAACCTCCTCAACAGATTCGGCCTGACCCAAAGTTGTTGGGTCGATCCCTCCATTATTGGCCTGGTTATATTTCAATGACTCCAAAGTGTTTGGAGTGGGCTTTTGGTTTAGCTCTAAGGCCTCTATTCTTCTCATCAGTGTGGCCATTTTGGCTTCTGCCTCAATTTTGGGTTCAACCTTGAACATCCCCCCTTTTTCAGGAATGGTGGTTTTAGTGGGCTCTCTCTTGATAGGGGCCCACTGCAATGTATTCTCAGCGGTATCTTCCAAAAATGTCCAAGCTTCTTCCGCTGTTTTCTGTGTAAATTTTCCACTACAGAAAGATTCCACCATTTGTTTGGTTGGGTAATCCATGCCTTCATACACAATTTGGACTAATCGGATTTTTTCAAATCCATGGTGGGAACATTGGATTAAGAGGTCTTTGAACCGTTCCAAATAAATGTAAAGTGTCTCCCCTTCCATTTGATGAAATCCATTTATGGCCTGCCTAATGGAAGCGGTTTTCTACTTAGAGTAGAACTTTTTGTAAAATTCTTCGACTAGCTTGGCCCATGTAGTGATGGACCCAGCCTGTAAGGCATAAAGCCAAGCTTTAGCCTTTTCTTTTAGGGAGAAAGGAAATAATCTAAGTTTAAGTGCCTCCTCAGTCATGTGATTGATTCTCATGGTCCCACAAATGTCCTCAAATTCTCTAACATGTTGATATGGATTTTCTTGGTCTAGCCCACGGAATACTGGGAGCATCTGGATCATGCCAGATTTCAGCTCAAATGTGGCATTGGTCTGAGGTAGGGTGATGCAGGACGGTTGAGTTGTCTTGGTGGGGTACATGTAATCCTTCAAAGTCATGGGTGGGTCTTCTTGATCAGTCATCCTAACAATTTCTTCAAAGATGGAAGACTTTCCTACAATGGTTAAGGATAATTCGGGCTCTATCCTTACTAACCTTTTACTCTTGCGTACTCACAATTTCTCTCTCTCAGGTCTAGAGCGCATGCATCGGGTTCAACCTTAAAGAAATGCAAGCCTAATCTATATACAGGGCCCTAATGGTCTTACTAGATGATGCACAAGCAGTCAAGCACAAAGATTGAGCACAAGAAATTATCCTAGGGTTAACCTAACTCACTAGACAGCTCCTAACTGGTTTGAAGAGTGCACTAAGGCCTCCAATCCGGTCTTATGAAGCCAAATCGATCAGGTAAGTCCCCAGGATGAGTGGTGGGGTCACAATGCACTTGGCAAAGGTCCTGCTTAAGAACCAAACTCCTAGAGCAGAGACTGCCACCCTTTGGAGGGACAGGACTTACCTAAATATCGACTTGACCAAAGAGCGCAATTGGTGCAACCTTTTGTGGTCTTCGTCCTAATGAGCTAAAGCCCTATGGTCTCGTTTCTACTTGATTTTAATTAATGGTTAGGTTACTATGTGAGAGGTGGTTAAACCTAATTGGGCAAGGATCTGGTGATGAAATCCAGTCCTTATCTTATTGGGGTCAATTGCCCTCAACTAAGTGTGTGGGTCCAATTAATTGGTGTGTCAAGCAAGCAGTCACACTTTGTAAAAATTAAATCACCCAAGCCCCACTTGCAAGTAAAAGATTCGAGGGGTAAAGTTTAGAAACTCTTACAATGGGTCCACGCTAATATTTAAACTGTGCAAGCTTCACCTGTATTTTTTTTTTTTTATAGCAATTTTGCAATTCTGAGAGCAATTTGTTTTAAGCAATTCTAAGAGCAACTTGTTTGCTTGAGAGCAAATCCACGCAGTTTCCTGTTTTTGTGCAACTCTCCTCCTAGCAAGGTCACCTATCCAGAAGAAACTCTTGTTAGTAAATCCTACGTTAACAAACCAACTCAAATTCTTATCCTATCCGAAAAGTTCTATCTTATCCTAATTTCAAACAAAAGACATCCAAGTTAATCAATACTTTATCCAAAGTGGACTCTAAGTTATTGAAACAAATAAAAAAACATTAAAAAAAACTCTATCTAAAAAAAATTCAGAAATTCTAAATTATCCAAACAAGTGTCTAGATATGGTTAGAGTTTTCAAAAAGTTTCAAATTATCAAAAATCCAATCTTATCCAATTCAAATTTCAGATTTTAAAACTCCAAGTAATCTAAACAACTTAAGGGATAAAATTTTAAAATTTCTAACTACCTAATTTTAGAATTTAAAAGTTAGTTATTAATCAAAACAACCTAATCCTAAAGATTTTAAACTCTACCTTACCAATCCTAATCTAATCCAAGCAACATATTAGTAAAACCAATCTAAAATAAATTTTCTTTTTGTTTTAATTTACTGAAATTCGGAATTAAAGAAATCCTTCAAAAAAAAAAAAATTTTTTTTTGGTTTTTTTTAATTATTAATTAATTAATCCGAAAATTCAGTTAATTATATAAAAAATATCAAAAAGATCCCAAAAATTAGAAAATTCAGAAAAATCAGTAAACTGAAATAATAACTAATACTAATTGCAAATAACACTACTGATGCAAATCAGATGACTAAACAACTAATGCAACCTAAATATGAGCATGCATATTAATCTAATAAAAAAATTCAGATTTCTAACAAAAACTCAGATTTGGCTCCCCGGCAACGGCGCCAAAAACTTGTTGTGATTTTAAATTCAATCCTTTAATACTGCAAGTGCACAGTTGTCTTGTTGAGACAGTGTCAATTACAGGTCGATCCCACAGGGAGCACTACTAAGTTAAAATTTAAAATCTGATTTTTTTTTTTTATCAATGATAATGACAAGAGAGATAATAAGAAACAATAATAAAATTAAGAAAATTCTAGATCTAAAGTACAGAAATAAGATATAATAAAAAGCAGATCAGAATATCATGAATCCATTAAGTAGTCCCACCATCATTCTATGCAATTGATAAAATAAATTTATCCCAAAAATCCTTCAAATCAGAAACAAATCAATGTTTCTGATTCGGATAATTTGTCTATCAAAGAGCACAATTTTCCATAATTTATTTAAGGTAAAAATCCCCTTCACCTAATGAAATTATGAACTTAACTAAATATCACATATTAATCAAAGATAGATTATCAAAGAATTTCAATCTAAGAATAATCTATTAAGAAAACATACATGATTAAAGCATTGTTCAAATAAAAAAATTAAATAGCATAGGTTGTCAATGACAGAAGGCAGATTTATTATTATAATTAATACGCAAGAGACAAAAATATCACATAGATTAATGATAAGAAACACTTAACTTCATCTGATACTCTGATCCACGGATCTACTTCTCCATTGCAAAAGATGTGATTTTCATTGAGAACTTCATGGCAATTACAATCTTCTTTCACACTCTTCTAACCTAGTTCTGGAACAAGGCTCCATAATACCCAAAAATAACTCTAATTCTATTAATTAGGAAAAGAAGAGAGAGAGGAGAGAGATAATGTAGTGGACGTCCAAGTGGGGGTGAGTCTCTCCCGTATGCTTTCTTTTGGTTCCTTTTATAATTCCCGGTTATCTTACAGATACATTGAATCCGGACACCTTCTCTGCAGATTTGGTTTATCTTCATTGATAAGGTATATCTCTTTATCCTTTTTGAATTTGAATGAGATGGAAGCTTCTGGAAACCTCTGGATGGCTTGGCTAATCTTCAGATGGGGTCCCACAAGGGATATGCAGCAATGGATTATCAACGGTGTGGATTTTAGTGCAATCCCGTCTAAAAATGAATATGAAAATCTCCGGGCCCATAACTTTGTCGATGTAGCTATGATTTGCACAATCTTGGGCTCCACGAACATCTACTCTGAATAAGCTTTCCAACAGTAGGTAAATTACATCGATCCGACGGTCGGATTGAAAGATATGGTCATTTGAAGATGAGTTATCCTGAGAAAAACGGGATTAACTTTTAAAATTTGATTTTCAATGAACTCTATCTCTGCACAACTTTCATTTTTGAAAGGATATCAGATGTGGATGATTCAAACTCTTCTTCTTTTATTCCAATCAAACTTTTACTCTTTGAATTATCCATTAATAATTTCAAGTCTGCAACAACTGCGGACCCTGCCATGTGGGACATTTCATCTGCTTGAACAGTGGGCCCTACGAGAAGTCTTCTACTGTAGTTAGGACTCTTCAATTGACATGATGAGTGGACCCCTCCTTTCATTGATTTGCACATGGCTTGTATGTGGGGTCCACGTGGTAAATTATTCAATTTACTTCTTTTTAAGCTTCAATTTAGCAATGTAGGGCCCAGGATGACTATGTATGCTTGAAAGTGGTTCCGTGACAGAGGCCTGCAATTCTCATTTTCTGCACATTCTAATTCAACACATCAAACACTAAAGAGCCCATATTGAAGTGGGACCCATCCGGATAGAGTTTTACTCCAACTGGGACTCTTCGAAGAAAAATTGCATAATGTTCTAAGTTAATGCAGAAAATATATGAAAAATATAAAAGTTCAGGTTTCTAGGTGAAAATGCATGAGATGATGGAATTAAATAAATAATGATGCAATTCACCAAATAAAACCCCTAATTCATCCTAAAATGATGCATAAATATGCAAATTCATGAACTTAACATGTTTGTTTGTATCTGGTCTGATCCCTTTGTATGCATTTACATATGTTATTGGACACTTTTTGGTTACAATTTTAATTTATTAGCTGTTATTTTGGCATTGTAAATTGCAGAGTGAATAAGATGGTTGTGCATAGAACTTATCATACATATTTATGTCCATTACCTTTCACATCTATCCTTTTTTAACTTTCACTTCTTTGTGTCTAACAATGTTTAATATCTTTGGCATCAGGCATCTTGGAGATTATTCTCTCCTCTGGTTGTTATCATCACTGCTCTCTCTCTCTCTCTCTCTCTCTCTCTCTCTCTCTCTCTCTCTCAAAATCCATATATATATAAATATATTTAGATGAGAACAGTCCATACGGGTCTTATGCCTTTTCTACCTATTTCGTATTTCACCTGGCCCACTTGTTACCTTCCTCACATATTATTCCCTCCCTATCTAATCAAATTCAGCACTCACTGAACCATTAGATTTGGATGGAAATTTAAATAAAAAAATTATGTGTTCTGAAACTATTAAACCTGAAGCCATAGATCAACAGACTATAAGATGATGTAGTGGGGTTGATATTCTGTACACTCCAAGGTCTCATTAAGTTCTTTCCATTCCCCACCTCCCCATGATTAGCATGGCTGTAGGTGGCCCACAACCAAGATCACTTGCATGCTACTATGCGCAGGCTATTCTCACAAGAATAAAAAAACACAAACGGATTCTCTCTCTCCCTAAATTGGAATTTTTTTTCCCTTGTGAAAGAAATTTTATTGATGATTCACTTTTTATCATTTTCATCTAAATGGTACCTCTCCTGTAGGGGTGCCATGGGCCAGGCCAGGCCTGAGCCTAATATGACCCATCTCTCTTTGGGCCAGGCTTGGATTTATATGGCCCATTTAGTATTTGGGTCAAGCATGAATTAAGTGATAGAAAGCCGAAAGTATGGCATGGCTCGGCTTGAATAATGAGTGCTTGTAACTTTGTGATAATTTGTCCAAACAATTGCTAGAAAGACTGTACAACTTACAATAAACCCAAAGGACTAAGGCCTTGAATCAGTGGATCCTACTTCTGAGATGTGTGGGTAACCTTGGGCCCACATTGAGAGGCTACATTGGTAATAACGCAGGAGTACCATCCTGAACGGGCGAGGTCGGCCCAGACTCAAAACATCTGGTTGCCCCATTGGAAAGGTCAGATACATTCTATTAATACTGATCCATATAAGTAATCGCTTCCTGATCTTTCATAAAGTGGGGCCCACGACCTAAGAGAGATTTGGGTGGACTCTCCAAGCCCAAGTACCATTTCTTTTGTAAGGAGGGATCTGCATCTGCATCCGCATCCCTGCTCTATTTCGAAACCAAGTTCTTCTTCTTATCTTTTGTCCACTCCCACTTTCTCAATTACCCTCTAAAGCTGCTAGACTCTGATCCTAACCGTCCAAGAGCTATAGAGGAGGGAGGATTAAGTTCTAGAGGTGTCTCAACCGACTCAACCGATGATCAATGGTGTAGACCTTGTCAATGTCAATGAAGATCAACGACCTCGATCACCTATGATTTAATGCAATTCCTCAATGTGAGATCAAGCATGGGATGATTATGCAATTTTCTATAAAGTGACAGCTTATAATGTAGTGTCTTTAATTAAATGACCAGTGGACATATGTCTATGGAATGTGTAACCATTGAATATGGTGACAGATTTCAAATCCTAATTTTTTTTTTTCATTGATTTGTGAACAGCACGAGAGTTATTATGCTACATGAGATCTATTATTAGTGAGAAAATAATGCTAATGTTTGATATTTTATCCAATGTGTTTTCGTAATTATCCAATAAAGACCGTAGATTATGGTAATAATGATGGAGATAGGTTCAAGGCAACTTGAGACTCAATAGAGCATAGAAGAATTGGCTGCCCCATAGCCTCGAGCCCCTAACCCTTAATTGATTAATTCATATTACGGTGAGTTCGTCATATTAATGTTACTGTGAGTTGTAAGTTATTATATTATGATTATGAAGTGTGTGTGAGTGTGTATGTATATATATTAATGTTATTTTTGAAATTTTGTTTGTGATCTTTTAAGACCGGCATTAGTGGTACAGACTTGTCTTGATCTTGACTTGAATATCGGGGTGTCAAACTCTGTTACGGTCCTTAATGGTTATAAGATTTAATTTTACGTGTTCCATCAGTCTAGGGGCTTTTCGCGTATTGGATAGGTACATAACAAACTTGTTGGATTGGGTAAAAACCGATCAAGTTGACCAAGGGTGTCCATAAGCAACCTCATCCCAGACCTCTTCTCTGCTTCGTCTCCATTTCACTGCTGAAGGGGCCCCCAGCATAATACTGAAACTTTTCCACCACGATCGGACTGGCACTAGCATGATACAGATCCTTGAACTAACATTTACAAGTTGTGATTTTTCTACGCTTGGGCCTGCGGAAAAACACGTTTGACAGGCCTAGCTTGACTAGTTCTAAAAACAGGTGGGACATGGGGAATCCGGAAGGTTTTGTAAATAGGCCCTAACGTTTGTAGGATTTGTAAATATGCCTCTAAGATTTTAGTATTTGTAAATACGCCCCTGCTTTTTTTTATAATACCTTTTCTGTCCCCAAAATCAATATTCCTAACAAGAATGGGTAGCCACCATGAGATTTGTAATGAGTTTTTGTATAAATGATAGCTTTATCCTTATATTCATTAAACAAAAATGAGTTTATTAATATTTACAAAAATACCATTATTTTATCTCAAGACCCAATGGTTTTTCTCAATCACTCTCTTATGCACATGACCAAGGGCGGATCCAGGTACAAGGGCCTGAGACTGAAGCGCCTACCCATATCTGAAAAAGTTTAAAATCCCACCCCCCCCCACCCCAAAATCCTTTTTTTTTTTTTTTTTTTACATTTGCTCATTCTCCCAATATTTCTTTTACATAAAGCCAACCCCCCCCCCCCCCCACCCCCCCCCCCCCCCCCCCCCCCAAAATATATATATATATATATATATATATTTACATTTGCCCATTCCCCCAATATTTCTTCTACACCCCTACACATGAAAGCATAATCATATATTTTGAAGCTCCTATGGTGGGTTATGTATAGATTAAATAAATCATAATCGGTTATAAGTACAGGTGTTGATTATCGTCATGATCAATTTGGATTTAATGAAATGAACCATGTATTGATAAAAAAAAAAAAAAAGGAATTTAAGTAGGGTTATTCTCTTCCACTAAGTGCAATTGTTAATGTAACATGCTTTAAAAAAAATTGAGTCCAAGCTTTTGAAATTATGTATGTAAGGATAAAAGAGATGGACAAAAGTGTCATTTCACTCTAAAAGCCTATGTGGGTTGAAAGACTATTGATTTTGGAGATACAAAATGTATTAAAATGAAAATACAGGGGCGTATTTGCAAATACTAAAACCTTTGGGGCTTATTTAAAAATCCTGCAAACCGTAGCATGGTATATACAAAAAGCTCTAATTCCATTTATCCGAAGCTAATGGTGCATTTGACTGTAAAATCCCATTTAGAAGAGGATAAATGTTCACTTTAATTGGCCAGCAAATTACAGCTTGCAAATTCCAAAAACTGTATTGGGCTGAAGAAAATTTTGCATTGAAGTGGCAAGTCATGAGTTATCGGGTTTGAAAGATTATGTGGTTCAAACCTAACCCAACCCTTTTTGCTGTGGATCAGGTTTATATGACTTGTGACCGACCCGCATAGACTAGGAGTTGAATATGTGGGTTGGATATAAGTCATGTTAGCAGGTCGGATCATATCCGGAATGCTCTGTATAATGTTAAACAAAGGGCTATGGAAGGGCAGTTGAGGAGAAGTTATCAATAAAAGTGTCTGTCCAAAGAAGTAAATATCCTTAAAAGATAGTTAGTTGATTGGATTAGAGTTATAAAAAAATCACTCAATAAGAAACCATCATTGATCCATTCAAGTGCATCACTAATGAGATCTGTATGTTACAATCATTTACCTCTCTCTAATTTTCTCCTTACCAATGTATGCACTGCAATATTGTGTACTGTATTAACATGTGCCAGAATTGCATGAAATATCAGGACAACCTTGAAGTTTAGTGTGTAAGCCTTTTGTAAGGTTTAATGAGGTTGGTTAATTCATTGGAGAGTGGACAAAATCGGGATTCTTATTATGTGTAATTTCTATTAGAAATGACTGTCCAAGAATCAAGAGTTTTCAAAGAACCAAAGACTTCCAGATCGCAAAAGACTTTTGGAGTGGCCGCTTGAGCGGATCATTACCCACTCGAGCGGACCCTCATAGAACCTCTCTCGCTCGATCCATCCTTTCGTGCGCTCGAGCGACTTCAATTCTGTCTCAAATTGCCCAAACAGAAGCTCGGCTGCTCGAGCGGATCTGGGCATGAAAATTGGAAACTGTTCAGAATTCTCTCCTACTTCCTTTCAAGCTACCTTGCTGATTTCTGATCAAATATAACTCTTGAGGAACGAATTTAGACTTATACATAATCTTTACCTCTCTATTCAACTTCACCTCTCGAACAAGTAAAAACTCTAGAGAGAACTTTGAGAGATCCATCTTCCCCCAAGACGATCATCTACAATGCTGAAGATCAAAGATTTGGATTTATGCTCCGTTCTACTCCTCTGAAGTAGAAACACCTTGAAGACGGCTTCGATGCGTTTGGTTCAAGCATGGTGAAGGTGCACGGCGAGCAGTCGGCAAGACAGCACAATCCCTAGGTTGAGTTTCGATTGGAAAGGGTTGTGAGTTGTTTGTAACCTTCTTTTACATAGTGCTTGGTTGTCTGTTGGCCTAAACGATAAGGCCCGTGATTTTTTCCCGAGTAGGGTTTTCCACGTATAAATCTTGTGTCCTTCTCGTCGTGTGGATTATTTATTTTTAATCGGATCTAGGATTAATATTTAGTTTAATCACTATGATTGAAATTTACTAGAGATCTGTTAGTTGGGACCTGAGTCTTTATTAAGACCGAATTTTTCACCTTTGCCCATCCTTGAGACACTAACAAGGGATAATTAGTAGTAATAATAATGCTATTTTGTTGCCATAATAGGCACCTCTGTGGTAATCAATCATCAAATAGTTTCAATCTGGTCTCATGGAAATAAGCAGTCGCCAATTGATAGGAAGTCATAAGAATTTGAAGTATACTTCAACTCTCAAAAAAATTTGATAACCCCGAAAAATCTCATTCTGAAACCTTATCAAAAGCAAAAGGTTACATTGACGGTTTCTCTTCTTCTCCATTGTCTATGCACACTTGCAAATCGCAAATATCTGTTAATTTACACATCTATTTACAGCTTTGATCTAAGGATGACCTACACACCTGAAGAAGGGGTTGGGTTCTGTACTACCTCATTGCAGTCTTCCTCCAATAGCAAAATCTGGTCACCACCCTAGTCATTCACCATCTTTTGGCCTTCGGTTACTGTTCGGTTTTATGTACTTCATTTTCATCATAACCAACTGCTGTGGAGGAATTTTGCAACTCTGTCGAACTCTCGTCTAATCCCCCTTTTACATAATTTGATAAATTTTGCAACTCTGTCAAACTCTCGTCTAATTTTCCTTTTAGCAAGTTTGATAAGCTTTCACAGAACTGGGTGCCACAGTATGAAAAAAAAATAAAAAAATCATAGTCAGATAAATAAAATATCTTATGCAAAAGAAATTAGCTAAAGAAGACTATACGTACCTCTTTATAAATTGTTAGTTCTCCTGCAGATTTTGATATTTCTACAACACAATGAGTTGGTGTCACCTCAGTTACCTGAATTTTACCATGAATTTCTTGTGGGATAATGCAATTTCAGATATATGAAGAGATGCCTATTTATATAATTATGTATTTAACTATATAAATTCATCTGAAGTACAAGAATATAAGATCATGGAGGTTTGTCCTTCCTAAAATCTGTGTTGGAATGTAAAATACAGGACAATTTTCATAAATGTGGTATCCTTGTTAGATGGGTCACTACCTCTGCTGAAACAGTGAAATGCGATCTACATCTTGTCAACTTCCTAGCTTCATGTAGTTTCACCTGAGATTTTAAAAATTAGACACGAATATCATGAGAATTCCATATCCTAGAGTCCAAGTAGAAAGATATGGGGATTCGAGAAGGCGGGCTACCTTGGAACTGTTCATTCTTTGAAATGACAGCCTTGCATCTTTTGCTGCTACCTGGATCTTTTCTATGGTCTCATGAATGGAATGCTTTGAGCCAAGTTTTGTCTTCTGTTTCTCATTATCCTAAGACATGGAAAGTTAAACCAGGGTGTGAGAGTTCAAGTTGAAATTGCCACAGGGCAAAACTAATAATTGGATTTCGACTAACCTCTTCTTCAAAAAGGCCAGACAAGTCAAGGTCATTCGACATTGCAATCAGTTGGAAAGCATTGATAAAATTTGATGACTTGGTTTTATCCGTTTCGGCGGTGTTCTCCTGGATTAATTTTCAGAACCATTCTAGTTAGTACAATCTACAACTTTTTACCACACCAAATGATAGTAATTGGGACAAAAAGAGACGTCGAATTTCTTACTCCTACATTGTCATCGAAGGTGGCATCAACATTATCCAAGTTTATGAGATTTTCTTGACCAATCCCTATAGAAGGCTCGTAATCAATCTGAAACCACTCATCTTCAAGAATCTCTGCCACTGTTATCCTCTGTAAGAAGAGATAGGTTATTGATTGAAAACAGGAGATATAAGGAGTGTAGAGAGGGATATTGAAGAGGATTATTTGTAGAGTACCTTTCTTGGAAATGGATTAAGTAATTTGGATAGAATGTTTCTTTGGCTTGGAGTAAACCACTCTGGAAAGGTATATTCTGCTTTTGATATCTTCAATCAAATAAGATAATAAACACCTCTGTTCAGTACTAGGACTAGGAAGAAGACAACATTTCCTTTGGAAAGTAGACTTACCTTCCTATACAAGCTTGATAGGTTACGTTCATCAAAGGGTAGATTGCCAGAAAGCAATTCGAAAAGAATTACACCGCATGACCAAATGTCTGCAGCTGATCCATCATATGCCTTGTTGGTAATCACCTGTTCACAGGTCAATAATCAGACTGTAAGGGCTATCATTTTCCAGTTAATCCTAATGACATTTGCATTGAATTTAAGTCGGGATCTATACTTACCTCGGGAGCGACATAGCTTGGGGAACCACAAGCTGTCGACAGTAAGTCCCCCGGCTGCCAAATTAGAAACTTTGATAAGTTATATTTGTATTTCATAGTTTGAGAACTTCAAAATTAAGCTCAAAACTTAACAGACCAAGTGAACTTAGAGATAGACAACACCGGTCTTGATCGAGTTTTGAAAATAAAAGTTTTCCCTGGGTAGAAAGAAACACCCTTCAACTTCAAGGGAACCGGATCCCCTGTTTCGTCCAAACAGGGGAGCCCTGTTTGGACGAATCAGGGGCCGACACGTGCGGGGGCGAAGGGGGGCGGAGGAAAGAAAAAGTGCTTTTCCTCTTCCTCCGCCCCGCACGTGTCCGCCCCTGATTCGTCCAAACAGGGCTCCCCTGTTTGGACGAAACAGGGGATCCGGACTCAACTTCAAGACAATGATGGGATAAAGCTCTGATACCGATGGTAATGATGATCAAAGTAAAATACCCTTCAAGTTTCAGAGAAATCTACTGCTTAACCTACTCCCTTACCTCATTATTGAAAGACACCATACAAAATGAAAATTTCTACAGAGACTTGTGACACAACTCCATGTAGTTACGTGACTCGACATGCTATGACCTAGAACTTGCTAGCACTGAGGTCTGAACTGACTCAAGTCAACCCTGATCGAGTTGAGTTTCAAGTTGACTCATCCAGTCTTTTGAACTATGGTGCACTTTGTAAGGAAATTCCCCACAAGATGATATATCAACCAGAAATATGCAGTGAGTTTGTGTTTATGAAATGTTCAGTTATATTCACCTTGCGCAATATGCTAAGTCCGAAGTCAGAGACCTTCATGTTTCCTTTGTTATCTAATAGCAGGTTTTCAGGCTGTTTCATACGAGCAAAACAAAATTCAAACAAATCAAATTAGCAATTTAGTCATCTCCTGTCAGAGAAGAAAACCAGCAAAGATGATTTCTTTTTCCTTTTTTTCCTAACTGTTGAGAGTTGTGTTCTGACCTTCAGATCTCTGTGATACACACCTCTGCTATGGCAGTAGTCCACTGCATCTATCAACTGCTGAAAATATTTTCTTGCATCACTTTCATTTAGCTTCTTGAGATAAGACTGCAAAAAATGAAGATTTAGATATAAAGATTGCTATCAGTGAGAACGAAAAGCCACCAATACACAAGTCAATTCTAGAGATTCTAGATATGAAAGACTCACAAACTTGTCTGAAAGCTGCCCCCCAGACACATATTCCATTACTATAAATATCTTCGTCTTGGTTGCGATTACCTGGTTTAGAATTTGACCAAGGAGGAACACAAACAAATCAAAGAAAACCCAAAACTTGAAAGGCCAAAACCCACATAAATCATTCAATCTAGGACACTTAACTAACCTCATATATTCGAACAATGTTGGGGTGATCCAAAAGCTTCATAGTACTAATCTCTCTCTTCACCTGGAATGAAATTCAAGTTCCATACATCAAACGAAAGTTCCCATGATATAGTGATTATCAATATGTCCGGCGGAATGCACATGGAATTGGAAATCAGAGAACAAATTCGGTGGGATACTGTTTTACCTACTTTTTGCCAATCAAAATCTGTGATTGCCACTGGCAATGATTTGATGCAGAATTGGCAGTAGAACAATATCCCACCTAAATAGACATACCCATTCAGCAATAGGCATTCAAACCACTTGGATTACAACCACTATAGTACGCGATAAAGATCACAGAAAAAAAAAAAAAAAGCAGAAAACTTGAAAAGTAACCTGATCCATGAGCCTGTTACTTATGACCATCTGCTTATCGATGATCTTGATCGCTACATTCTCACGAGTCTCCATGTTCGCCGCCACCTTCACCTTAGCAAAGGTGCCTTCACCAATTGTTTTGCCCAGTTGATACTTTCCTATGTTGGCTGCTTTACCCATCTCTCACCAGATTAATGTGATTCAATAGGCCTTCTGATCAGACACTTGTACTTGTGGAATGTGATTGCGGCTTCTTTCCTATGTTGGCTGCTTTATCCATCTCTCACCAGATTGATGTGATTCAATAGGACTTCTGATTGCGGCTTCTTTCCTATGTTGGCTGCTTTATCCATCTCTCACCAGATTGATGTGATTCAATAGGACTTCTGATTGCGGCTTCTTTATCTTTTGAAGCTTCAATGACTTGGATTATCTATGCATTTGACGTTGTCCTCGTCTTTTGAAGCTTGGATCATCTTTGCATTGTCGTTGTCGGCCTGATTCTAAAATGCAGAGAGACCAAGCTATGAATATTTGGACTTCTACCTTCTTCATTCCCTTGTTTTTTTAAAGCTGGAGAAGCATGTGTGACTTTGATTTTGATTCCTTATGGTTGTGATTGCATGCATGGAAGACCGGCAGTTGGAATGAAAGGAAAACGTGCTTTGAAGGGAAGATGTTACTAACTTTCTTTCTTCAATATTTTATACAAGGTCTAGTTTGAGTCATTGATCAAGATCATGTAGGAAATTTCCCAATGTTCTTTAGATTTTCCCTTTTCGCATCTGCCGGGTAGTGATTGACTTTTTTTTTTTGGTCTTTCAGTGCAAAATGTGGATAGTTTTTAGGGAATGTTTGGTAATTTTACTTGTAAAGTCAAGTCAAGTCAAGTCAAGTAAAGTAAAGTTAAGCATCAAATCAAAATCACTTCAATTCAAAACTCACTTCTCTTTTAAAAAAAAAAAAAGTCGAAAAGCAACTACCGTTATTTACTAAAAGATAAAAAAACTCCATTTCCCCGTACAAAAAGTCAAAAACATTTCATCCTAAACAACTAAAAACAAAATACCATCATAACTCACTTATATTTTATTCTTTCTTTTCATTTTACTTTACTCCACTTATTTTAAAAGTAAAATGCCAAACGGGCCCTTAAAGTTTTCTCAAACAGAATCTTAAAACTTATGCAAATTCAAAAATCAGAATCTTTAGATGATAATGATAAGATAGTACATACCCATAGCCTTTCGGGGTGGATTTCTCTTGGGTCTAATACTTATCCAAAATCAATGGCCCAGATCTTATCTTGTCTAATCCTTATAAAAAATAATGGACAGGATCTTATGTTTCTTATGTTTGGCTCATCTTTCTGTGTCCCTTTTCTGTACTAGTTTGAGAAAATATTGATGGGATGGAGACAGGGGATGAGTCGTATCTTTCCATCCTACTTAACTACTCATTTGGTTTAACTACTCATTTGGTAAGTACTATGAATTATATGATTCACCTATCTTACTAGGACTCTGAGAATTGATTATCTTTTGAGATTCAAATCTCCATAAAACTACTAAATAGTTTATATATATATATATATATATTTATTTATTTATTTATATTTTGAAACACCAGCCAAAAGAGCTGGGACCCAAGAGAGAGCCTGTAAACATATGGAAAAAAACTCGCACAAGCGGGAAGAGGTGATGTACCCGGAGTTCGAACCCGGACAGCCAAATAAGAACTCATACTCCTTACTAATATATAAGTCTAATGGCTGCTAATAGGCGATGTGGCGCCACTTTAGTTAACTATAACACAACTTACTGGTATAGAAGTTATTTTCAAACTTGGACATTAACCAGTAACAACCTGGCTGCCCTAACCTGGGTCAAAAAAAAAAACTTGGGGCTATTTGGATCCTTGGAAATGCAATTTCCTGTTAACTCATGGTTACTTGAAATGAGGCATACCAAAGAATTGTCACTTACAGTATCCAAAGGAAATAGCCTTTATTTATATCCTTGCTTTTTATTTACAATGATCAAAGCGGGTTCCCCTGAAATTGTGCATCCAAATCATCGACCTAGGATAGAAGGGGTGAAGTAGGGACCAAACTCAGACATGGGTCATTGTCAGATTTGACCCAGGTTCAGGTTTCCTGACCCAATCCAGTATCACACTCACATTGGGGCCCATATAGTTTATTGTTAAATTTCTCCAAGTGGACCCCCATAAAGCTGGACTGCAAAATGCAGTTTGGTGGCAGGTGGAATTTCTGCATATTTGTATGACTATGATACATTATGTAATTGCAAAATCTTCTGCGGAGGGGTACCTCTCAATGGTGTTTGGCTGAGCTTTGAACTTTGGGGTAATCTTGAATTAGGATTTATTCCTATGTAATTGCAAAATCTTCTGCGGAGGGGTACCTCTCAATGGTGTTTGGCTGAGCTTTGAACTTTGGGGTAATCTTGAATTAGGATTTATTCCTTTGTGCATTTAGAATTCTTGCCAAATTTTTAATATTTTTCAGAAGGATCTTGTCCGTATTCTATCCTAACTGAGTACTGGGGATCAATGCCCATTTAAAAAGGAAATTTAATAATTTTAGAAGGATCTTATCAATATTCTATCATAATTAAGTAATCATTGCCCATTTAAAAAAGCAATATGCATCTTTCAAGAATTCAGGAGATATTGCTATGGGGAAGGGGAAAGTTGCATCTGTTGGGCTTTAAATAGGACCAATGTCAGATCTTAAGAACTCTTTTTTTTATTGAGTAAATATCATGTCGAGAATGCCTGAATTTAGAGGTCCCAAACGGGTTGGGTCGGGCTAAATGGGTCCAACTCGTTTATTAAATGAGTTAGATGCTCCTAATCCATATTTGATTAGTTTATTAAACGAGTTAGAAAATCTTAATCCTCCGGATTAACTTGACCCACCCCACAGTAACCCGCATAACCTTTGTGGGTACTGTGGGTCAGATTTACCCACATAGCCTGCATCTAAATCTAAATTTATTAACAATCGTCTAAGACATTAACCATACCCAAAGTTAAATTGGACCCAAATCAATAACTTAATTTATAAAAACGAGACAAAATCTAAAAGAACAATCCTTAATTTTCTAAATCCTATTGGTGCAATTTAAATCTATCATGGTGGCCAATATTTTTTTTTGGTAAGGTCCATGATGGCCAATATGGACAAGCTCTATTTGGATTATGATAAGTCTAATGTTGATTTGTTTCTTATAGGATATTAAATTAAACTTAGGTTCAAGTGACGTTGGGCTGGAAGTTTAGGCATAGACCTGGGTCGTGTTGTCATAATTCACCATTCTCTCTAACTTGCGCCAGTGTAAAGAGAAAAAAGTGTGGAAACTTAGTATGAACTCAACTATTATTTGATTATTTTATTTTATTTATGCAAATCCATTGTATTTTCTTCAAATCCATGATCCTCCTAAGAGAGAAAAAACACACAAAAATATTCTTAAGTAAGTTGACAAAGGGTCTACTTGAGAAAAAAGAAAGAGCATGAGTTATTTATACAATGAGTATAGTATATATATTTTTTAAAATAGTGACTATAGAAATAGAATAATAAGATTATTAGAAATAAAATAAGTTTTTTTTTAATAAAAAACATCGATATCATATCAAGATAAAAAGATACACTCTATAGACATATTGAATATAAGTTTTAACCGTAAGAAAAAACAAAAGGGTTGTGCGGGTTAATCGAGCTAACCCTAACCAGACCCATTTAAATGCGGATTAGGAAAGTTTGACCCGCGACCAACCCATATTTTATGCAAGTGGGGTTGTGTAAGTCATATGCGGATCGGTTTGAGTTGGATTGGTTTTTTTCACCTTTGCCATCACGGTGGCAAATGTGTCGAGTCAAGTTAAATGGCAAACCCAATTTACCATGCATAACCATTGCGGGTTGGGTTTACCCGAATCCATCTAGTTAATCAATTGACCCAACCATAGTTTCCTATATGACCGAAAGTGACTTGTAAGCTTAACTTGAATTCAATTTCATTTGAACAACCATTTGAGGTACATTACCTAATTTGTCATTGGTAAAAAGTGGGCCCAAGGTCAATTAAGTTTTTTATTAATCTCCTATACATTGAACCAATTTGTGCTAACTCTAGCCCTTTTTGTGAATGTTTTGATGAAGCCCAACTTCATTTCAAGGTCATATGAGGCTGGTTACACAGATTTCTATCCATAAACGGTTGGGGCCCAATTGCCCGGGTCCATTCATCCTATGGATTGAAATAATCCAATTCGATTTTATCTCTTTTTCGTGTTCATTTAATGTCTATTGTATTTTCTTCATACCCACAATCTATATCCTAAGAAAAAAGAGCATACAAAAATGTTATTGAATACGAGAGAAGGAATTATTTAAATCTTGAGTACGGTATATATTTTTTTAAATAACGATTATAAAAATAGAATCGCAGAACTAATAGAAATAAAATAAGGTTTTTATAAAAAAAATAAAAAATAAAAATCATGTCAAAATAAAAAGATATTATTTAGTAATAAATTTTATTTGGATAGTGGAAGCTGCAATAGAAAGTGGGTATCATTTGGGTCTTTGCCTCTTTGTAATTTGGACTAATACTAAAAATTTAAAGAAAAACTTAAATAGGCCATGTGGGTTAGTTGGGTTAGGCGGATCAACCCCATTCGGCCCATTTTTCCACGTGTTAGAAAACCCTGACCCATGACCAGCACGCATATTCTACCCGTATATTTTACCCGTGGCCCATGGGTAGAATATGCCTGCCATGGGCAAACCCATGGGCCATGGGTGGAAAACCACGTGTTATGTAACCAAGGTATGGGCCACCAATTTTATGATAAATTTGGTGGAGCTTTCCATAAAAAGATGAAATCCTACTCATCCAGTGAAATAACATAATTGGGCCGCACCATACATTGATGGAAATGCAGTGGGCCCAATCAGAAAAAAATGTAATCCTTATAATTAAGGTAGAAGATTTCCATCTTATGATTAAGATTTGAATGTTTGTTACTGCCACGGTCAATAGAGATGTTAATAGGCTGGGTCGGATGGACAAAAGCCTGTCCAAACTGACCTCCTTTACCCATCAGAGGGGCTGAGACCCAAGTGAGAACCCGCACAAACACGGAAAGACAGCCCACTCAAATGGCAAAGGAGTCCGTACACGCGGGAAGAAAGCCTACACAAGTAGGAAAGGAAGCCCGCACAAGCAGGAAGAGAAAGAACTACCACTCCTTACCACTCCTTACCACTCGGGTAAGGAGCCATTCTCAAACCTAGTACATACGGGCTTGATCTGATCTATGTCCAAAAAGTCAGTCCCATGCCAACCAAGTATGCAAAATGCAAGGCCTTTGTGCTAAAAGTTTATCAGGCCTTCGAGCATAAATCAATTCAGTCTGGTCCATTTAACCATTGACCTGGAAGGCTATGCAATGTCCAGCCCATGGGCTATAACACAGCACAAATCGAGCCCGATGGATACGAGATGAAATAGTAGATATACTTTTTGCGCATCATGGTGTACCCGGAGAGTAATTAATATCCATTTTATATTAATGATTGATCTTTAATTTCTCAAAATTTACACATATCATGAATATTTGAATGAATATTTTTTATTTTTAATTAATAATATGGATGTATAACATTTAACCGAGTTGCGTCTTATTCAAACTCCTAGGGATATGGGAGTCCAAGGCCAGTACACATTGCATGATGGCCCATTACACATCCAACATGAACACTATGCAATTTACTCCCCTTGACATCATCATACTTAACATTGATCTAGAAGTTCTTTAACTAAGTATGTAAACAAAAAAATTAGGATAAGAGAGAAAATGTAGAGTCTGACGCAGGCACTATCAGACAACCAAAACCCCACACTTGTGAAAAGTCTTCAATCCATTAAGAAAATTAAGCATGGATGACCCAGTTGGGAAAAGTTTTTCCATCAAAACAAACAAGTGGGCCTTGGGCTGGGGCACACCCACTTTAAACTAGTGTGAAAACTTTCTTGCCATAACTCTACAATATGTCTTGAAAATGACTTTAGATTAAAGGAAATCAGCATTGAACCACTTGAACTTTTTAACCATTACAAACAACCGCCTCAGTTTATTTTGTTTCTAAACCATGTCTATTGATCTAAAAGTTATCAATCGACCACATTGACTCATAGTGTTTTTTGACCAACTAATGAAATTTTATGTATTTTACTATAAACTGGTGATGAAATCTTGTTAGATCCTTTGAGTTTTACATTAAACTGAGAACACAAACCCTACTTAAATTGACTTGAAATTAATGGTCCCCCATTTTAATCATCTAAGAAGACAAATTATAACGGGTTAGTGATCAAGGAGGTCCACATAGATTCTATGATTAACAAACTTGGTTATTGAAAAAACTAATAGATTAGTGGTTACTTGAACCGTCAAAAAGTACAAATACTTTTTAGTCTTTCTCTAACATATTTTAAATCAGATCTACATAAATATAGAATTGATTTCAATAACATAATATAAATCTGAAATTAAATGTGAACCTGATTCCATTGAATTCTCCTGATCTGGACGGCTACTTTTAATTGGAGATTTACTACACTACTCCTCTTATACGACCTTTCTACGTGATCTCAATGGGGCAATTAATTGTATTAACCTCTTTCTTAAATAACTCCATTTTCATCATGGAGTCTTAATTTAATTAGAATTTAAAATTTCCTTAATATAAAAAAATCTATTAAATTAGCAACTTTCATTAAACATCAAATATATCTCCATGAAAAGACTTAATTGGAGTCATGTGAAGACCCAGATGGACCTGATGTCAGTCGGCCACACTGAACCCAATAATCCTGACAATACTTTCATGTCAAAAGGAAAATATGGCTTGATGCATATCTTGAAGGAAAAGCTAATGTTGTGTTTTAGTGATTTTATAATATATGGCCGTTATAAAGTCTCCATTTTCTAGTAACCAAGTAACAAAGAGACAGAGAGAAGAGCATCATGTGTTCATGTGTCTCTATCCTTAAACCAACAAGGAAATCATATAAAACCATCAGTGGGCCCACACCATGATAAAATCTAATAATTTCTTTTATAAGTGGTCCATTCTATGGTGGGGCCAATCCAATCGGGGTGAGTTTAGGCGGACAACACAGGCAGATATATATATTATCATCTCATTTTCACATGTGAAGACCCACACAAGTAGATGATGAAGAAAATAAAAACCATCAGTATCAAAGGTGGCCCACTGCCCAGTCATGATGTTCTTCCTTCTGGAGGAGCCATTTGAGTGAGATCCATATCTGGATTTTCTAGTCTATGGGAAGGACATAGAAGTACAGTAGTGAATGGATTTTACTTTTGGCTCACATGGATGATCTTCAACTATGGTTGCTGTGGGTCTCATTCTAATCCTGAAAAGTAAGATGAAGAAGAGTGGGGCCAACCAAGCTACCCCAGATTATCCACCCCCTCTTTTTTACTAGTACATTGTATAAAGGATATAGGAAATGACAATATAGCAAAGAAAAGCCAATTTTAGACTTGTTTGGAATGGGTCATAATTCTTTTTTCACCCATTATTTATAAATGTTTGAACAATAAATAGTTAAATGAATTAAGTGAAAATTGGCAATGCCACTTGGGTCGATGCATTTGAATAGAGAAATAAACTAGCAACAAAGGTCGGTGCTAAATCTAGACTCTAATAAAATAATAGTTTCTATTAATAAAATGTCTAACCGATTCTATTCATATAAAAAAGGTTCATGAATAAGATTGCATTAAAATTTGATGGCTGCGAATAATATGGAATAGAAAACCTTCCCATTTTTTTTTTTTAAACAAATGGACAAAGTTTGAATAAAAACTTTTCCAATCTAAAAAGATTTAAAAGAGGACTAATCAATTTGATGCATGAGAGTTTGCATGAAGACGATTTTCACCTATACGTGACCGACGTTTGATTGAATCAAGTTAACTATTTCAATTGTTTATAGTTGAATAATTTTTACATGAGTTAAATTTAAAATAAAAGGATAGTTGCATTTATTTTGTTAGATATGGCAAAGTTAAGATTAAAATGTTATGAAAAAAATAAGATACAGGACAGTTGTTGACCTGTGGGGTTAAATGAGAAGAAATCACTTATTTTAACTAATTTCTTATGACAAAGGAAATTGCATCGTAGCTCTTATTTAAACTATTATGAAAAAAAAAAAAAGCCAAAAGCCTAATATTTTAAAATAGCCATGTTTAATTCTAATCTTAAGGAAGTCAGTTAGATTTGGTTATAGAGAGAAATCAGCTTTGATGGAAGATTCAGTTAAAATCCCATAGGAAGTGTTGGAGCTCAGGAAAATCTCTTTTACCTTTGATGCTCTAGCTAGATTCTTTGGCAAGGGACCCTCTTTTTTATTTATTTATTATTATTATTATTGAAAGAGACCCTCACTAGAATGAGTTGAAATCAAGCAGAGACCCTGCCTAGTTTCCCTTTTTAAATAATTAGGAGTCCTTTTCTTCAGTTTTGGCTGTAAGGAAGATTTTCGTACGGTCCTAAAGAGTGTTTTTTTTTTTTTTTTGCATTTTTTTCTTTTTTTTTTTTTTCAATCTTTGGGTTTAACATAGGAAATGTATCCATTGAACCAGGACAAACCACATTAAGAAAAAGACATGTAAGGCCTTTTTTTTGTTTTTTTTTTTTCAACCCAGCTAAGCTAAGGGGGCAGGGACCAAGAGAGAGCCCGCACAGACGACCTGCACAAGCAGCAGGAAGGCCCACACAAGTGAGAAGATGTGGCGTACCCAAGGCTCGAACCTTGGGTGGCCAGGTAAGAACTGCAACCACTTACCGGTAGGATAAGTGTATTGAGGAGTGGACTCCACCATAGGAGAATATTGAAAAGTATTTATAGTTATACTTGGCACACAAGAATCTATTACAAGCCCAAGCCCAGCTACGTAATATTTCCATTTACCTCAAAATATAAATAATGATTTTAATTTCCTATTAAACACTGCTTTACACATTTATTTTCATAGCTACTAAAATTAATATTGGCCCCAGCACACACTTCTCCATGGTGGACCCCCATGCACATTTTTCTATCATTGTTCCCAGCTGTGCAGACGTTGGGTCACCAAGGAACAAGTCTTTATAGATGGCCCTACCATCTATGTCCAAACCTGTTGGGCTGGTCAACAATTTCTTCTCAAATGGTGTTTTTATATCAAATCCACTTTCATTATATGGCCGGACATACCATCCGTAAAAAAATTTCACTTTAGTTAGAGTAATATCAACTATTTGATTGATCCTATATGAATAGGACATTTTTTTTTTTTTCTAACGTGTTATCAACAGCGTAAAGTGGTCCATTTAAGAAGAGAGGGTTAAATCACGCAAAGACTCCCCACAAAATAAAACTAATCCCATAAACATCTAAAAGGTTGATCCATTGTACAATATTCCCATTGTATCATGCCTACTGGAGCGTACATGGGGCCATAGAGTGATACACTAATTGCATCATGTTTAGAATTAATTGTATCATATAAGTGTATAGTATTTAAGCTGGATGGGTGAGCCCCCACATTGAGATGCACTAATCCCATTATCAACCTTCATTGATACAATAATCCCAATTTATCATACCTATGGGAAGCATGTATGGGGCACTTAGTAAATTGCTAAAATGGACCCCCTGCAATTAAGGAATATTGGCACCTAGTAAACATGCCCCTATTTGATGAAGATCTGAGACTGGCACTTGGCCAACTTAGGTATCATGGATTGGTCACAAGTCATCCAAGATATTTACTAATGCTTTATATTCATTGATAATAATTTAAAAACAGAACCCATTTAGTTATAACAGTATGCTAAGATGACAAGCTTTTTTTCTATTGTTATTACTGTTGTTTTCAATTGCTACAACAATTGACACTAGAAAACTGAAATTGAAAGATCTTCAGTGGCCCGGCAAAAAAAAAGAAAAAAAAGGATCCACATATGATGCTTTTATTAGCGCTTGATGATGGATCTCTGGTCTCCTATGACTTCTTATAAAGCCGATTGGAATATCATCTCAGCAAGTTCCTGTGACAATGGAATTCAACGAGTTTTTATTGTTCAGATTTATTAGAAATACACAAATTAATTTATAAGTTAATTAGTAATTTAGTAGAACTCTTTAACCTGTTCTCAGATTGATGGAATGAGGCTAAGATGTTGATGATGATAAAGATTAGCTGATATAAAGAATACTGGCTCAGTTTAAGTTTTACCTGCTTTGCAGAAGCAACAGTCGGTTCGCCCCATTCCATGGCCTTCTTCTCAAGCAGCTCAAAATCAGCCTTTCCCGCCTGTTGAAATATAACCATTGGAAATTGTAAAATGAAACAAGAATAATAAAATAAAAATTACCCATTAAAAAGCACAAACCTCGATCAAAGCTCCAATTTCTGTGTCAAAACTTTGATACCGCTTTCGAACAAGCTCA
This sequence comes from Persea americana, assembly GCA_029852735.1. Classification (NCBI taxonomy): domain Eukaryota; kingdom Viridiplantae; phylum Streptophyta; class Magnoliopsida; order Laurales; family Lauraceae; genus Persea; species Persea americana. Next base: position 66,309,577 of record CM056813.1, on the reverse strand, counting down.
GCCAAAGAACCATCCTTAAAATTCAAAAAAGTCTCGTCAGGAATCTGACAGGATTCAGCAGGGATAAGGATTCCATCGTCATGTGCTCACCTCTATTAGCTTGGCAACATTGCGAAGCCCACGAGCCAGAGTATCCATTCCAGAGATATGAGCAATGAATATATCCTCAACATCTGTACTCTCCCTCCGTCTAAAGACCCAATAATCAAAACAAGAAAAACACCAACTAGATTTTAAGTACTGCCATAAAGAATGGAATCAGCATTAAGTCATTACATAGCCTGGCATCGCTTTATATTCAGGGTGCGCCTATAGATGTACCCCAAATCATATAACCATTCTGAATAACTTCATCAAACCAATATTGGTTTAGGGCACATCCGCACACACCATAATACAAACTGTAAACTTAACATGAAGATGTTGATATATGATTGGGAAGCAGGAGTTAAAATTGAGTTCAAAAGGCACTGACAATTTAGCATCGAAGTTGAATCCTCCAGGTGCAAGCCCTCCCTGCAGGGTTTAAAGAAAAAGGAACCAAGTTTATTTAGTTCTGAGCAACACAAAGTGTCACCATAAATTTCACATTAGTTAGCATGGTTGGTTCTGCATACATTTCTGACAACGCTCAGCATTATCAAAGTCGCCTCTCCTATGTCCGTCAGAAACTGGTCAGTGTCCCAACCTGTAATAATGAAGAAAGTCCTGGTTTCAGGTTCAGTCCAACTCTGGATTATCATTTTCAAAATATATATATATATATATAATAAAAACTCTGAATTAGATTAAGCCCAGCCGGCACTCAGCCCAAGCCTCAATAGTAAATTTGTCAAGCCCAGGTCTGCCCCTTACGTATTTATTTAGAGGCCTAAAAGTAAGACCAGTAGTTTTCCAAGGCTCAGAAGTAGGATCCAATCCAGCTCATGGTGGGATGCATTAAAGCTCAAGTGTACAGCCCATTGTGGGTACTAAACATATACATATAAACAGAAGGACTATATTGCTGTGGGCATTCTAACAAAGACAAAACTGCACATACCAATCTGAGGATCGCCGGTGTTAGCATCAATGTTTCCCAGCAATCCATTTATTCTTGCAGTTTCGAGTTCATGGTGACAGCTGCAACAATTTGAAAGAAAAGATTTTGGAGTGGATGGTGTTACTCACGTTACCCCTGAGAGAGCAGTTTAACATTATAACATCCTTTTATGCATTTAACAATTGAGAGGTATACCTATGACCAGAGAGAGTTGCATGATTACATTCAACGTTGAGTTTGAATTCCCCTGCATAGAAATAATGGATACTTAGTTTTTTATGCTACTGTTTGCAATGATTGTGTGTGCAGGAGATAGATTACCATAATACACAAATTCACATTCTAAATTAATAAATATGCACATTACATATAAGGAATTGAAGAATGGTCACATGTGAATATACAGTGAGCTTGCTTGCAAGACAGTTGCAATCAAGGTTGAGGGGTATACTTATATGTTAACTGAGTACGGGTACAGGTATCAATTACTGCAAAGACAGGGTGCGGTGGATCCTCTAAATACCAGTTCTCTTGGATACAGGTAGTCAGGTACAGATAGAACTGGTACAAGTTAAAAAAGTATAATCAAGTTGCAAGTATAAGCCCAATTATATTTGCAACCTAGGGAATGTAACCCAACTGGAATTATTTACACAAAATTCTGGAAAGAAGCATATTAGAAGTTAAAATCCTAAGTAAATCCAGATTCTAGTTTCTAGTTCAAGCTGAACGGCGTTTGCTTGTCCTTTGCATAGCCAAATATTAAGGCAAGGTGATGGGAAGTTGCGTAAGAAGTAAGTGTTGGAAATTTATACTAAAAGCATACTTTTATGTATTTGTCTTCGACTAATTAGTATATTTTGTCTTTTCATCTAAATGAGATTTTGTGTGGGCAAATGGTTGCATTGTTTATGATTATGCATGTGTGTCTTTTATTCTATAATGTAGACAAGTTGGTGTATAGAGTTCTACTTATACACGGAGGACTTATCTGTCGGTTCTTATAGAATATAAGTTTTTGTTCACAGTCTAGATGGACTTGGACACACCATTGGTACGATTGTAGCATGATGTTTCAGCAGGCTTGTCTTGGCTGCAGGAAATGGTATAGTTTTAACTCATCATGCTAGTACGCTATGTGTGTATTGAACATGACCGCTTTTGGGTTTATTATCTTTATACTGACTATATAAGATGATTAACATCCAAATGGTTATTATGAGTGCTTGTACTCTTAATCCTGACATAAATTATAGACACATACATTTAGTGTTTGCCATTTTGATTTACAAAGGAGTGAGATCTTTTATGGGTCAATAGTCTCAGTAAATTGAATGACTACACTATGTGTGTGGTGCATATTAGTTTATTGACGGAATCCACGTCCCATAATTGGGATTGATGATATCCCCTTGATGAAGCTTTTAAGTTTTGATTATGTCAAACCCTGCAGGTGGACTTTATGTTCGACATATCAAATAAGTAAGTGTAAGGTCTCAAGGAATTATCAAGATATCGATTAAATATAGATGTCAGTAATTATTTAATCGATGGATATCTGAAATCTTAACGTGGGGAGATTAATAAGCATTTAATGACAGGAAGCTCGAAATATTAATTTTGAGAATAAGGCCAGGAGTGCAATTATAATTCTCTAGTGGACTGAATTGTAATTTATGGAACTAGGATTCTAATTTGGGTTGAATTAGGGTTTCCTGCTTCCATAAGGAGCATATCCTTATTTACTTCTTAAGGTCCCTATTGTAGCCTATAAATATGCGTTATTGCTCTCTAGGTCAAATAGAAGAAAAATCTCATTTTAGAGAGCAGAGAGAATTCGCAGAAGAGGCCCACTCCCTGGTGCGAATTCGAGCATATAGGAATACAGTAGAAGATCTTGAGATTTTCGGGTTGCTGCAAGACCGAGATCAGATCAGAAAGACCGAGATCAATTCAGAGAGATCTCGCATGTATGGTCTTTGATCATATTCGTTTAAAGTAATTTCCGGATTGATCTGTAAGCAGTATCTAGGGTTCCTGGCGGAAACTCTTCTCTAACAGTAAGAATTGTGTGTGTGGAAACAAGGGAGTTCCAAATTAATGTTGGATTGGACCAAGTGTCTGCTTGGAGTCAATATTTATGTTTCCTAGTAATGGACGACTTAACACATTCCAGATGAAGATATCGTGGCGTATGTTGTTAGTAGATGATGTGGTCCTCATCAATCAGTTTAGATGCAAGTTAATAATAAGTTGGAACTAGAGAGAAAACCGATAAAGACAATGGATTAAGCAAGAATACTATTTTGGACAACAAGTTCACTGGAATTGTTTTGAGTAGGTGGGGGTCGGGGTGGAAATGAGGGTAGGGGTGATGGTGGCAGTGGTTCGGTTGGAGATGATGGAACAATGGAAGATGGACAAAGTGGAGAGCTAGGCTTTCGCAAAGTGTTGCTTAGATTAAAGAATCTTTTCTGTGAGAAGAAAGTTAAAAACAATTTGGCATATAGAGTTGAATGCTGCATAATAAAGAAATCGCAATGGATAGGGCTATGTAATATGGATTTACAAGAAATGATAGGAGTCAGTCATACATTAAAGGAACTTAGAGCTAGCTCTAGTAGTAGAAAAAAAGGTTACATGAGATGGTTGGGCACATATGTAGAAGGGAAGAAACAACCCTTGTTTAATATATTGAAAGGCTCTAGAGCGTAGGTAGGAGAATGGGGAGGCAACCTACATTATATGAAGAAATGAGGAAAGATGTTAGATGTGGGCTCACAGAGAGGATGGCTTCTAATAAGGCCAAGTGACAAGAATTAGAACTCACAAAGGAAAACTTTTATAGATAGGAAAAGGATATGCTGATGGTGAAGTTATTGACATCTTACTGACAATTTTGACTGGTTAATGATCAAAAGAAAGAGAAGAAATTTGACCAGTTAAGGTAGCCTAGCTAGCTTTACAAACATTAGATAGAGAGTACCATTTATCGCTTCATGGCATTCTAGGGTTGCGTGTTATCAGTAAAGCCTTTTTTTATGTTAATCTTACAGTTTCAGAACAGCAGATAACTAGGAAATAAATTGGATATGATAGTTTATCCATGAACAATTTAATATCAAAACTCCATCAGCTGCTGACCATTTCAAGATCAGGGAAGCATTCAGTTGGAAACTTATAAATACATTTGTCGGTAAGATCTTTCTATTAAATATGTAATCTATACTCACCTCAGTTTAATGTTCTGTAAGAAAATACCATTTTCTTGCAATCAAAACACCAAATATTATATCAAAGTTTATTGTCTCTTTACTTCCTCTTAATCCAAAGAGCAGCACATCAAGCACCAGAACCTCACAACGTCCCACTCTTTTAAAGATCAATTCTTGTGGAAATGCATTCCAAATTGCAATCAGTTTGATATTTTGGAGGCAGGAATGTTATAGATCATCATCATCATCAAAGCCTTGTCCCAACCATATTGACATCGGCTACATGAATTTTGTTTCTCCATTCCGATCTATCCCAAGCCAAATCCTCAGATACTAATAGGTTGCACTTCTTCAAATCTATCCTTACTACTCTCAATTAGGTTAGCTCGCAAATTGTAGATCATATTGGTCAGGATGCTACTTATGTTTCTTACGTCTATGATCCGAATTAACAATAGCAGTTGGCACTCAGCACCAAGAATAATTTGAAGCAGAAAAGGAAGAAAAATAATATCTTAAGTCAGGGAGATTCTAGTACGTAGAATGGAGGAGATGGAACTGGCACTGACATTTTTGCCCATGTTCAAGCCACTTGCAATTTTGTGAACATATAAAGCACACATCAATAACAGTATAAACTTGAGTGCTAAACATTGAAAAAATAGAAGTAGAGTTTTCAGCACAACTTAAATAACCATGGATGAAGGAAAGATACCAGAAAGACCATATTTTTGGAGAAAGCCCGCCGCTGTTGCAGCATCCCAATCATACCTGACATAAGACAGTAAAAATTGAGCTAAAAGAAAACCGCAGAAAAACAACCCATAGTTACATAAAACGAATCCATAGAACATACTGGTGTTTGGTAGGCTCTTGAGGTTTTGGTTCAATCAGAAGCGTCCCTGAAAAGCAGAATTGTTAGTTTCTCACTCCCTCAAAACGAAAAGAAGACTAATACCAGTTAGTAAACATATGACAAGCCAAAAAAATGAAAAAGAAAAAGTTGTTCAAACGTCATACATAAAAAAAACCATCTAATTTAGCCTATTATATGAATGTTGTGTTTTAGAACTGGTTGGGGTAAGCCAGAGCCCAGCCCATATAACCATCAGGCCTAAGATTAAGGCTTGATACGTCCATTTTCATGAGTCACTACAAGTCAAAACACACAAAATTTTAACCATACAAACTGGCTATGCGGTCACAAAATAAGCACTGCTGCAGTGATATCATTTGCAAGCATTTCTCTATAGAGAAGATATATATAGATATCATTTGCAAGCATTTCTCTGTAGAGAAGATCATATTTATATATATATGTCAAGTACGATATAAATTATAAAACCTTGTGGTGATTCATAGACCATACGCATGAAAAAATACCTGTCAATTTCAGTTCAGTTTGACAAAACAAGCCAAAACTGTTCGGTTTGAACAGGCAACCAAACGTAACAGCCCGCTAGAAGATTTCCGTCCAGATTCTAGACCACTTCAGCAGTTCCGATCCAGATTTAATGCCAAGATGGCCAGATTTTGGTCAGACAAGAAGGTAATATGCGTTTTTTTTAACACAAAAAACCCTTATATAGTGATTTAGGTACAAGTTTGACACACTCTGTAGTGTGGTGATTATGTGAAGGTCTTTTTTATTGTTTTATTTTAGGGTTTGATATTGAAAATGGAAGATGAGGGCTGAGAATGCAAGCTATAACGTCGCATTGTCACAAAAACACATGGCTTATAAATTATATGTTTGGCATGTAGAATTAACATATTGCATTGTTCATTTAGAAGAATGAACCAAATAGTATAGATATTAACTTTAGGCTTTGCTGTTTTTCATATTTTTTACTTACATATTTTTAATGGGAGATGCTCCTATGAGAGATATCTCTTACCTTACTATGAGAGATAAGGTGGGGGCCCTCACATTTAAGTTGTTGGTAGTGGATATGGATGTGAGGCCCTCACCTTATCTCTCATAATAAGGTGAGAGCATCTCTCATAGGAGCATCACCCATTTTTAATATCTTAAAATTTTACTAGAACAAAACTTTGAAATAAATCACTTAAACACCAAACTAGCTGAAATGTACAACCAAGAGTTGAACCAAAATGACATTGGCAACTGTGCATGACATGCATGCACAATTGTACTTGCCACATTTTGCCAATTCTGTTTCAGATGCTTTTCTTTTTCCTTTCTTTTTTTTGGGCAACAAGATGGACCATTCCAGGCATTGTGGCAGGCATTGTGGCGTTCCCTTATGAAAATAATATGATGGGAAAAGAAAAAACTTAAAAATGTGAATAAAGCGTAAAATAGTAGAAAGCTGAAACAACACTAAGAGAGCATGCATCTATCATTTAACATAACGTAAACTACAAATAGCAACCTTTTTTTAATAGTAAAGTACTTATGTATATAAATAAATTAAAGAAATTCATTAATTAACATCATACAAGAAAGCTAAATAAATGATTGAGGGGCATTTGTATATGCATCATCTCTTTTAATCCCTCCCATTCCAAAGAGAGGGTTAAATGACTCTTATGCACATTGTTTCGGCTTTAAAGGGGAGGGGAAAATGTGAAAAAATTAACAAAAAAAAACATAAAGTTAATGAGCGAAAATAGGGAAACAGGGCATGGGCTATGCTCTAGCCGGAAGAGGCCAAAATTCTGGCTGAAATTTTTAGGGGGTTGTTCTATTCCTGAATGTACTCTGAAACAGAAGACGAGAGCCAAATCCTGCAAGAATGCAATGAAACTGACAACTAAGGATCCCAACCATCTGATTCTACCAACTGAACTGGGAATTGAAAAAAAGAAGAAAAGAATTGAGACAACATGGCCCAAGGCATCATGTATGATATTTGAGCTTTGGGTCTTTGCATATGGGGCCCATGGTTTGAAGCATAAACCCATTGGGCTCATGAGGTCCGCACCATAGACAGAGAAAGCGCAGAACATGACCAAGGAGGAAGATCCTATCCATTCAACCTTAGAATCTATCATACATCCACTTTCTTCTGGATGACAATTTGTAGGTCAAAGATCAAAGATCAGGAATTTTGGATAGATGTCCATTATTGTAGTTCAAGTGTTCAACCCTGTAATTCCATTGTTTCAGTATTTCCAAAATATGGTTTATGTGACTTGTAATAATTAATCCTATTATCATAACACAAATAATGTGCATGTCTTTTGCAGAGATGGTTCAACCTCATTGGAAAATCATCCTGGTATCTGAAGGATGAGATATAGGCCAAGAGGAACTTTAACTATAATTGATACTTGCTATTCAAACCTTTCATCGGATTTTTGAAAAGGAAAGAAAAAAGTACTTGAATTAGGTTATTTTTTTCCTTAAGCATTAGGTTTATTTTGACCATAGGGCAAACATTTCTCTGGATTTTTAGTCATCATATTAAGGTTTTCAAATCTGCAGCATAATTCAAAATAGATGAAATGTTTATAGATGATGGCATACATGGCCCATGTGTTTAAACTCAAAGGCTTTAATAAATATCTATAGTTTTCCCAGATGGTTTTAGTCAGTAGAAAGGGCACCCTTACAATTAAATGGTGAACAATATATAATTTTCTATTGTACACATGTATTATTGTCCGACTAAAGGGTTAACATTCTCCACAACCCACATTCATGCACATGCGTACAAGCAGAAATCAGAAAACCAAAGCAGTAGCCACAAGGTTGCACAACTTTACAATTGGAACATATAACTGTATGGAAAAACATGCATCATACATTAGCTGGTTCACATTTTGAAGAGATACAAGTGCATTTTTTACAGGATTGTGTCTTTTTGTCCTGTGCATGTGATCCAAATAGACTCCTCTACTCTTAATTGGGCTTCAAAGTAGACCACAACATCATGGCAGCCAGAAATGGCCAGGCCCCAATAGACTGCTATCAAATTTAGTATTGGCAATGGCTGCCTTTTCTACAGGCAAAAAGTCAAGCCTAGGACCAACACCAGTGGCATAATAGTACTGCCTAGGGTGGGTATGAGTGGGGCAGTTCGGAAGCTTCATGAGCTGGTCAGAACATTGCTAGCCCAGGTAAAGGTATAAGCACTCCAAACATGTCATTTACCCCAAGATTTATGAATATAAGGAAAAATAAGTTTCTGCTACAACTATAAGTCATCAAAATATTAATAAAGTACCATTGAATCCAACTTTTTTCTTCCAATCAACAGCTGCTTGAAGAAATGTCGCCTGCAAAATAAAAAGTTGCCAAGTTCAAATGAGAAAAAAAAAAAAAAAACCCAAAATGAAATGCCGATATCAACCAACTCCAAATACAAAAGAAGACAACCAAGATAGCAAAAACTACATCAAAAAGTGTGTGTGTGTGTGTGTTTCCATATGTTATTTTATACCAAGTGATCGAGCTCTCTTTTCATGTCAGTGTTCAAGAGAGTCTGATAACCTTCACGACCCCCCCAAAAGACGAAATTTTCTCCTCCAAGATAATGTGTCACCTGTAAAATAGAGAATAATAATTAGTATCATGAAAACAAATCTGATCGTTGAGGTTGATTAGGAGGAGGAACAGTGGCTTGACCAGACAACCAATAATAAAACAATGGTCCACGGAAGGGTCAATGAATGAATTTATAGATTACAAACTTCCAGTCAGAACATTATTTTTTTAGATGTCTATTTATAGGCCGCTGATCATAAGATTAGTTTTTTGGCAGTTAGGCTACTCCGATCTGGTAGATTTTGTGTTGGCTTCATTCTGTGGTGAGTCTCAACAGATTGATGGTTAACAAAAGATTATGGACTCTCTCTCTCTCTCTCTCTCTCTCTCTCTCTCTCTCTCCCTCCCTCTTTGGGAGATGCTCCTGTGAGAGTTAACTCTCACAGTATTATGAGAATAAGGTCGGGGGCCCTCACATCCATATCCAATGCCAACAGCCTAAATGTGAGGGCCCCACCCCTAACTCTTATAATACCGTGAAAGTAACTCTCACAGGAGCATCTCCCATATGTGTGTGTCAGTGTGTGTATATATAGAAATTCTCAAAAAACTCCCATATCTCAAAAGGGGAGTTTCCACCCCTATCTAATACCCAATGATTTGTTAGCATCTTAAGGGAATCTATAAAGGATCCACCTTTGTAGGAGAATGTTTAGGAGAGAGAATCAGATATGTATATCATTGAGGACACGTGTAACACTTTCATTGGCTAAAAGAGTGGCGTTTTTTGAGTTTTGTAGCCTAACTTATATATAGGGGACATTCAAATAATCAGAATCTAGGAAACAGTAATTTGAGAGGCTCAAGACATCCAGTTCCTTGTGCTCTACCATTAACACCCACCTCCATTGCTTTCTTAACTTGAGCTGCCGCATATGCATATACACCAACTTCAGAGCTGCAAATCCAAGCATTACACTGAGTCATGTATGTTTTAATAGTTAAGAAAAATCTACAGAATTGTTGGGACATGCAAATCAGATACCTAGTAGCAGCTCCATGCATGTAACGAGGATGCAAGAATAATTGAGCTGTTCCCCACAAAGGTCGGATTTTAGAACCCTGTGAATAAATTAAAAGGACCGTTGGATAAATAGAAAATAAGAGCCAACATAAGGTTATCCTTGTAAGTGCATGAAACTGAGTAACACCATATTTGTTGTGCCGTTTACGATAGAAATCAGTGGATTTTGAACTAAGCAGGTTTCGAAGTAAAATATCATTACCTGAAGCTCTTTTGCAAGGGCGACCACTTCATCCAAGTTTGCGTTTGATTCCTGGAAGATAGTGGTATTATTCACTAAGTAGGTTAATAGAAGAAAAACCCAAAATTGGAAACATTATATGCATCAACAACTTCTTATGGAAGATCAGCCAAGATCAAATGTGACTCAAAACACAGAAATGATATATTGGCAAAACAAGCGTCAGGTTTTCCATCTGAATCAGTTTGTGTTTGCTTGGTGCCGAGAAACACAGTATGTTATCAGTGCCTGCAATTCATCAGTCTAGTGTACTATTACAATTCATATACCAATACAGGAAATTTGTTGGCTTAGTCAATTTGTGAGAAATCTAATTACTATCATGAATTCCAACTAACTCAGTGGTGAAATCCGTTGAGTCCATGAATGAAATTCGTTAAATTGAGACCAATGTGTGGTAATGATTTGCTAAATTCAACTTGTGAGCAATCTCTTAATATTCCAAATTCCTATTCTTAGACACGATAAGTTCACAAGTTAATTCAATTTACTTGTAACACCAATTAAATTTGTTTGCAGGGTAACCTTGCTTAAAGATTCACAAATTGAGGTCTTTGTGTGTGCCACAAACTGCAACCCTTTTAACAAAAAAAACATTAAATAAATTCAAAACATATAGAAAGTAATATGGAGGAGAATCCAAAGGAACTGATGACAATTGAATAGGTGCTTTTCTGCATCACTGTGCACTAAAGATAGCACAGAAAGCTAGAAACAGATCAGAAAGGATATATCAGCCCCAATAATAACTGAATGTTTGGACCTTGCTGGCACACCTTTATGCCTTAATTGGGCACATGTTTATTTCCAGCATTGCATATAATAGATAAACATAAATGATAAAGAAAACAAAATAACTTTGAGAACTATCCAACTCACAGCCAGTGTTTTCCCATCAGGAGCAATGTCCCTATCATGAAAGCACCACCTATCAACTCCCAGCTTTTTCAAAAACTCAAAGTTGGCTCTCACTGTATCAGCAGAATCGAGAAAAAGGAAAACATTATCATTATTGCCCTGCAACAACAATCAGGAAAAAAAAAGGAGAAATTTCATCCTACTTCTTCTTTTAGCCATGGCCAATGAATTAGTGCCATCCTCCCAAGGCCAGAACTTGGTTGGTGCACCAAAAGGGTCGGCTCCAGTTCCACGAAATGTATGCCAAAATGCAATGCTGAATCTCATCCAGTCCTGCAACAACATCATGATCTCGCTAGTAATAAAAAATGAAGTAGTGGAATTTGAAAAATAACTAAAATCATCAAAGTTCTACCACATATAATACAGAGACTGACCTTCATTTTCTTTCCAAGAATTACTTCATTGGCATTATACCATTTAAACGAAAGTGGATTCTTGCTCGAAGGACCCTATGATAAAAAAGAAAAAAGAAAAAAAAAAAAGACTAATCATAACAAAAAATTCCAAAATAACAAAGGAGAATCTAAGATGAAACATCAACAATGTGACATGATTAAAGGAACATTTAGATGTTCTATGGTTTTGAGCGGAACGGATAAACTGAACTTTTGCCGCTAATAATTTTGATTGGAACCAAGCTGACGAAGACAAAAGGCAGATTTGCCATGATGGTATCAAATATCATGAACAAAATGGGGCACAGCATTAAACAAAGTATAAAAAGAACACGACAAGGTAATTTCCATTTGGGGACATCTAAGATGAAGATAGTGTTTGGGTGTTCACAAATTTGATCTGCAATGGAAGCTTCACCCTCCAAATCACCAACAGTGACAATATGAATTTCAATGCCCTTGAATTTGGTGGATTACATCAAATTCAATAATAAATGATGTTTTTCCAGGTGGTTTATAGACACTTCAAGATGCTCTCTGTGGGAAAGTGCACTACCTGGACATTGATTTTTCCAAAATGGCCTTGTAGGGGAGACCCAATTTACAAAGAAAGCTTTTCAAACATATAATCCATAAGCTCTTCAAACTTCAAACACATCGAACATTAAATTCTTACCTCATATTTGATTTTGGGAATTTCGGGAAAGAACTCCCCTTCCCACCCATCAGAACCACCATTGCAATCTCCAGCCAGATTGGCAGGGCATGTTGGTGAACTAGAAGCAATCTGCATTGAAATAATGACCACAACAACTAACTCAATAGGAAAAAAGAAATTGATAACCAAAGACGACAGATAATGTCAAACTTACAGCAGTGAAGGACACCAAACCCGAATAAAGCAGCAGCAGTAAAATAGCCTTCATTGTCTACCTAATGCAAAAAAAATCTCTGCCATCCAATCAGAGAACATACATATATATATTTATATATATATATAACCCAAAGGGAGTCATTAAACATGTTATGAAATCTTTAGGCAATGCCATTGTTAAAGCAAAAAAATACCTCATTTTGAGATACCCTCACCAAAAAATTGTCACAATTCTAAACAGAACTTTTGTGACTAACTAAAAAATTCAAAACAGAAACAAAAGTCCCAGCCTCCAAATATGCCCATCTTTTCAGGTGTTTTCATCAGCTAATTTATATAAGATGATAAACCAATACAAGTTTAACTAAAAAACACATTTAAAAAACCAACCTTTTGAGAAAACCAAGAAAAGAACACCAAAAGGCCACCATCAGAAACCAGGAAAAAAAAACATCCCACCTCCTGCCCATGAAATCACCACTTGTAGATATTCTCCCTACTTCTCTAACTCAGATGATGTATAAAAGTGCAAATCAAATTCAAACTCTCAATCCCCAGAAAACCCACAAACAAATTCCATCCTAAAGTATCAACATTAATGAAATAAACCCAAAAAAAAAAGTAAGCAGAGATATCAAAAGGGTGAGAAGAACAGATACACACATTAGAAAACATGCAGAGAAGTAAAAAATTCGAAAGTTACAGCGGCCCGAATTAAAAACCATGCAGAGAGGATAGAGAAGATTAAAAAAAAAAACTAAAGCTACATTTACCTATCAGTAAGGAGCAATTAGAGAAATTGGGTGCAGTCGAATAAGAGAGAAAGAGAGAGAGAGTAGATAAAGCCAGTGGAAGACTTGTTTGGGTAAAGTAGTAAGTACCCCATATCTATATCTATGCAAACTTAAAAAAGGAAACCCAAAGAAGGAAGATACGTGGAGAAATCGTATTGGATAAGTATGAACAGAATTGATTAGCATTTTGTGTCCTCCGTTTTCTGGGCTCTCGTGATCAATCCAAATGCAGCAATGCTATATGGACCTAACTCCCAACATGAACCTTTGCCCGAATTTTATTGTAATGACGTATTTATCCTTAAATGGTCTTTACTCAATCACTCAAATGTCTTTTCATCTTTTTATTTTTAAAATTCGAGCTCTCTTTCAGGCTGCGAGTCGGTCCATGTAGCATTTTTCATCCAGATGCTATCAGACTTGCCGTGGAGGACAGAAACGTGGGCGGGAGTTGAAAACTCAGCTCACTGAGTTGACTCGTGACTCCATCCAATCACCTTATTTTCGGACCAAAGCCGTCTAAATTTCAAGAAAGACTCGATTGATATCCATGAAAAAGATGTTATATGGATGGATGGATTCTTCTTCTTGTTGTTTACTTATTATTTTCGTAGTTTTGAACAGGTGAATTTATTAATTTATGATGATTATAATGAGCTCAGGTGAATCATTATATTAGTAATTTTAATTATAAGTATTGAATATGTCTTTATACAATTTTAGAATAATTTTAAATGAAAAATGACTTTTTCAGGTGACAAAGTTTATTGCCATGCGTCTAGGTTTCTTAAGTTGGCCATAGTGGCAGAGCCAGAATTTTCTTAACGAGTCAAAAAAATGGTCGGCCCATAATAATTTATACTTCTCTTACCAAAAAGTAAAGTAGGCTCACCATAAAGATTCAGACAACTCAAATTAATGGAATTCCCTCCACTGGGCACCAGTGTTCATGTTAAAATAAGCATTGCATGTCAAAACACCTAAGGGGGGTCCGGCTTATGATCCATCCAAGTGAACCATAAAATAGGGGCCCCGTGATAGTCACAGATTCTAAATTTGACATCCTTCCAAATGCATTGGACCATTTTATATTTAAGTTTTATTTACATAAATCGATTTATACTTGCATATATTAGTACAGGCAAAAAAATAAAAATAAAAATTGGCATGTTCCTAAATGTGGTATTCGTTTGATCTTTTTTGACCTTTTGGTAAAGTTTTGATAAGTAAATTTTTCCCGATGTAGTTGTAAGTAGAGGGGTATGTTATCATTGCCTTCATGCATTCATATAAATACAAGTGTCTTAAGGTAGTTAATTAGTCTCTCTCTCTCTCTAATTCTAGTGGGCCCCACAATTGGTAATCTTACGTAACAAACTCTCACAAATTTTTGGATTTAGTGACAAGTGGCCTTATGAATTTATTTCAACTTCATCTACAAGTTAATGATGCATCTACAAGTTAGAGTCCGATCACAATTAAACAAACACTTATCCTTATGCGTTACCAAAATACAATAATTTTTTATTCATTAAAGTGAACTTGTTGGAACAAAAAGGTCAAGTAGCTTCTCATTAAGCCACTTCATTGATAAGAGTTATTATTTGCAATCTCTACTTAAATGCCTAGAATGACCCACTAAATGAAAATCTTGCACATCTTGCCTTTGATGTAAATGGGATCCACCTTAAGAGACGCATTTACCCAATCCATCCTTTATTACCGTATACATGGGACCCGTTGTTCCACCAATGAGTCTTATAAGTGAATATATTAGCTCTATCAATTAGTCTCATGTGGGTCCACAATTAGTCTCATGTGGGTCCACTATTATTTAAAGAGAGCCCTCTATCATTATACTGTTTGTAGGTACGATCCCACAATGATTATGTTATTTAGGTGGGCCTACTTCAAGATTTGACTTAATGTCACTCAAAGCGTCAAAGTATGTTTTTGTAGTTCATAAGTTACCCGCTTACCAAGCACATAATTTGGCTCCATATATATGAGACTGATCACATCGATCCCATCCACCCTTTTAAATAACCTACTAATCACTTGTCACCAATGGGTCTCATTAGTGGATAGATTAGTTGATCTAATAAGCATCATGTGGATTTACCGTTTTCTAAGAGACACTATCATTATACTATTTGTGTTATCTTCCAATGATTACGGTATTTAGGGGCCCTATCTTAAGATTAGATGATTGTAGATCATTGGACATTTTGGTTATTGAACAATCATTTTATCGTACAAGTAAACTAAACATTTAATTAAATACACCTAAATAAACTTCAAACTTATATAAATACATAACTAATTAATATAGTTCAAGTAGTTTAAGCTAGAAGAATCACATACCAATTCCTAGTTATTTAGTTGCATATTGTTGAAGCACCATATATGCCTTGGATTTCTTTTCTTTTTTTTTTTTTATAGATGTACATTTGTAATGATTATCTTCTCGATCCCGCTCTGAAAACGCGGATCCGTCCTCGGAGCGCAGTTCGACCTTTCTCGGAGCGCGGTTCAACCATTCTCAGAGCGCGATTCGACCGAATAAGGAGCGAACTCTGCAGAATCTTTAGTTTTTTGTACATTTTCTTTTTTGTAAGCTTGACATTTATCTTTTAAATGAAGAAACTTCTTCTGACTTATTAATTATCGTCTGTTTTATGTGATCAAATTGAAAAATTAAACTTTTCTCCATTTTTTATACTTGAACATATGGATAAGATATATATGTGCTTATTAGTTAATTGTTTATAAACCCACAAGCATTATGTTGTATAGACGCTCCAGAGGTGTTCCGGACATATAATTATTTTAACATTTAGCGTTTTATCGCTCCCGCTCCGCACTCTGGGCACTTAGGTAGAGAGAAACACTTTCTAACTATAGATTAGACAAAAAAAGGAGATGCACTAGCCAAACAATGGGTTGAGAGGTGGTCTCCATAGTTGAGTGTGATTATGTAATCGGTTTGGGGTTTATATAATACTCTTGTACCTTCTCTATAACTTTTCTCTCTTTTACTTTTTCAGCTTTGTATCTATTGCATCTTTTAAATAAAGTTTTGTTACTGTTTTAAAAAAAACGGAAGAAAATTGAACCAAATCCACTTCTCTTTTATTTGAATAAATAGGAATGATTCAAAAAAAAAAAAAAAAGAAAGAAGGAAGCACAACAACAAAAAGGAGCATTTCTTCCTTATTATCCTTACACACAAACATCAAGGAGAGCAAGCATGCACAACTACCCCATCACAACCCCAAAACATGTATCCCATGTCTTTGACCCAACTAGAAAGAGTGTGACAATTCACAAGAGAAAACAAACAAATTAGACTTGGACTTCGTTGATGACACAAACGGGCAAGAGTAATACGTCAACAATATTATGATTGATAATATGATTAATGCATATTTATTAATAATATATAAGATTGTACTATGTTCAATCTTATGGCGAGACAAAATCTTCGTATTAAGTCAAATTACGAGGACATGTCACTGGAGTGGAAATCATCAATTTTAAACAATCCGGATTTTCATTATGTGTTTTCCATGGTGGGTGGAGTTCCATGTACATCCCATTCATGGATCCATGTGGGAGACAATGGGGGGATCAACACACTCGTCTTTTCTTTTCTCATTTCTCCTTTTCCTTTTTCCTTTTACGTGACAAGAACTTCATTAATGCAAATACCAAAGAAAAGAAGATAGAACAAGCAAATTCCAAGCCATTAAACATCCTATTTATGTAATCCGAAACAGACCCAACCCATTTACAATCAACATTCAAGGAACAACTAAAATTTGTAGGACAATGGACTGACTAATTAAACCTATATGAGAGCAAACTATATGTAACGCCCTGTCCTTGAACCCCTTATTAATTATAATTAATTGCGTGATTAGTTAATAAGTGCGTTTAGAGTCTTAGCGAGTCAGGTTGGACGTGTGAATCACGCGTGCGAAGTCTCGCGCTAATCCGAGCTCATTTGGGTACAATAAGGGGGTGGTTTGCTATTTTGTGAAGTTTTCAGGGATTTTTATGATATTTTGAGTTTTTGTGAGTTTGAGTGCATCGGGTAGGTCTCATCATTTTACGAACTTTAGTCTTCAGTCGCGTTTCGATTTGACGCGTCGAAGAGGCCCAAAGATCATCATTAGTGGACCGAAGGACTAAACTATAATTAAAGATTATGTCTAACCTAATTTAACCCATCACTCATCCCTCATCCATCTCATTTCCCCTCTTTCTCATTTCACTCTCTGTCTCTCTCAAACTCACCTCCCTCACTGCCTCCTCACTGCCAACGGCTACCGAAGCTCTGACATCACTGGTGAAGCCTCACTTCATCTTCCCCAAGCCACCAAGATCACTCTTATCTCCTTTTCTAAGCTTTTCATTCACAACCCACTCCAAGGTAAGCTCCTAAAACTTGTAAGCTTAGTGAATCATCTACCTTTGGTATAGAAATGGATTAGAGAGACCATTCCCTCCCTTTGCACTCATTTTGTAGAGAGGTTTTGGGTTTTGAAGTCATTTGTGCAAGTTGGAGCTTTGAGAGGATTTTCCCCAAATTTCTTCTTTGTTTTTTATTTAAGCTCTTCATCAAGGAAAGTTAATATTTATAATTATGCTTGGATATGTTTGTCTCTCGCTTGATTTAATAATTGATGATGCTAGATGATCACATGCTCTATTTCGTTTAGTTTTTCAGGAGAACATGATAATTAGGTTGTGGATTGGTTTGAATGGAATGGATTTGTAATTTGAATGGACTTGATGAGAGGGGGTAAGGATGTTTGTAGAGAGGGCAAGACCCTATTTTCCCTTGTTTGCAGGTGTGGATGAAGGAAGGGAGTGGAACTCCTCAGTTTTGAACCATTACAGAATTCGCTTCAGAATTCTAGGAGCAGTCAGTTAACCGAACCTGAGTGTCGGTTAACCGAACTGCAGTTCGGTGACCCTCAGTGACCAGTCAATTCCAATTTCAAAGAGTGACATTTTCTGAAGGAGTTGGACTATTGGTCAGTTTGTCGATCAACCCTTCGGTTGACCAAACTGCACTTCGGCTACCTGTCAGTTCCGATTCCAGAGAGCTTCATTTCTGGTCGTTTTGTGCAGTCGGTCGCTATGTCAGTCGACCCTTGGTTAACTAAACTTGCTGTTGGCTTGACCGAATTTCCCCCTTTTTGAAAGGGTTTGTCCCTCGGTCTATTGACTTAGGTGAAACCTTGATTACCCTTGTTGGACCCATTTGACTATGCACGGGGGGTGTTTTGAGCAGATGATTCTTTGTAGTTATTCTGATTTTCTCGGATTTCAATTCATCTCAATCTTAAACGGTACGGGACAACAGAATACCCTCCTTTATATCTATGCACGAAGACTGTTTGTTTGAGTATTGCGAACCTTAATCCTTTCATTGACTGAGTAAGGTTGTACAAGACTTCAGGAATAACATTTGAGTTAGGTTTGGATTGTTTTTCGCTTTTGATTCCGAATCATACCGTCTGGTACCATCTACATGTAATGTGCATGTTCTTTAGTTCCAGTTACTTTGCGTTATATTGAGATCACATTGAGAACTTAGATGATGGACTTAGGATCCCTTTGATATTCCGTTTGTTTTGAAATTTGATGATATGTTGAGGATAGGCGGCTTTAATTGTAGAAGCTTGTTGAGAACTACCTGTGATGACATTTTGAAGAAGTTCAATGTTTGATGATTTTGGCTTTGATTTGATGATGGAAAGGTAGTTTCTCTTTTGACTGATGAATCTTGTTCACGCAAGAAAGTTTAGCCTTCACTATTGTTTGTTTAAGATTCTTTGTGTCAGGTATCACTCAACTGTTAACGCTCAACACAAATGGGGCACCATCTATGTGAGGACTTTGGATTGAACGTATGCGCTGCACGACTTTTTACATTTTGATGGATGTACACCATCGGATACACTATTGAAAAGAAAGATTGAAGTTTGTTTTGATTGATTGCTTGCCGGGTTTTTATCCCCGTGCATATTGCTTACTCTACCACAGCTCTCATGCTGAGTCCCGAGGAACATGTGGAATTATCCCGCGGTGATTAGCCTATGTGGACCGCCTACTTTGATAGATGTTTATGATAGCTGATTATTGATCCAAATGCTATGCATTTCCGGTGATTTTGTATACTCGTTGACTCTTATTCGTACTGCATATCTTGATGTTTATACATATTACTTGCCGACCGTTGTGTCTGATGATGCTACTGTTGGTGCATAGGTAAGCAGATCAGCATAATGACTTCTTAAATTATAGTACGGAAGGCATTGTATAGCCGTATCGATCCCGTACCGAGAGCCTTCACGACTTACCCGAATTAGTTTCATCTTTTAGTTTCTTTTGTTCATCTTTTAATTAGGCCCAGTTTTAGGGTGGCATTCTTATTGTAATTAATATTTTGTTAATTGTCTTCAACTTGAACTTTAATTAATATTTCGGTCTTTGCTCTTAACTATACAATTTTGAAATACCTCTTGTAATTATGAAGCTTCCGCTAATTGTTATTTTATTCGAGGAAATGTTTATCCCTTACAGAGGTCTTCGATACAGATGGGACACGATTGGGGCCAAGTTAAATTTGAATTATATTGGAAAATTATTAAATTGGCCCTAATCTCACACATAACCCCCGTTTCACTTTTCGGGGCGTGACACTATAGAAATCAAAAGACCTAAAAATTGAAGTTTTATGTCTAAAATAATTGAGTAATAGACCAATTTACTTTTCCTTTGATTTCTCTTTCTCATTGCCTCAAGCGCATCCTGAGTACACATATGCTTTGGGACCTGGACTTCTGTCTTGAGTTGAGTTAGATGGTGGTAAACATACCAACACGCATGAGTTCCAATCTCCTTTGTAGCCAAGAAAAAATTGGACAAGCCGTAGCTAGCTTGTGTCTTGTCTAGGCCAATCGTTGAAGTTTTTATGTACTTACTTATTCATTAATTATTTGATTAAGTTTTCTTGTTTATTTACATTCCCTTGACAGCAACAGTGTCATCAGAAATACTGCCAGGAAAATCTTGGGCTCTGCTTTCGCCTCTCTATTTTTTCTGTGTATACCTGCAGGAAAGAAAAGAAAGAGACATTCGTGATATCACCATTGGGGTTTTTTCATCCAAAAAAAAAGTATGACGCCTTCTAGTGATATTTTAAGTATTCCTTAGCCATATAATCAAAGTTTAAACCAAATTTTTTCGTAAAAGCCTCTTTATACAATTTATGAATATCGCCATCTCTGTTTTTTTTTTTTTGGGTAAAGGTCGTCATCTGTACTTGAAGGCCTCAAAGTTTAACATAATAAAGCATTTATAAAACCATTAGATTTTGGAGCTTTTAAATAGATGGTCTCATAATCATCATAACATCTTGATCTATTATATGGTCCTAATACATCCCGAGTGTTACCAATCCAGCTCTGAACTTTTGATTGATGCACAAGAAGGTAGGCCTTACAAAAAGGTTCAAAAGTATTGGTTCACTGCTAAAGTTTTTCCTGGTGTCTAATAAGGATGCAACTTATTAGGTAAAATTTTGGTCAAATTTGGGCTAGGCTCGAGCTTGGCCACTAGACCCAAATTAGACTCATATACAGAAGCTACATTTCAGTAGGCATATGGCCTCATAGGTGCTTTGGGCTTTGAAATATGAAGGGCTTTTTTTTCAAGCTTAGAAGGGAGGAGTAAGGTTGGGATTTCCACTAATTCCCAACTTTCCTCTTCTCCCATATCTCTCTGTTAGAGATAAAGATAGATGTTATGAGAGATATATATGTTAATAGATAGGTATTAGTCATGGCAAAGTATACGAAATGTAGCCCTTCATGGTATTGGAGCGATGGCTCGCTCGGTTTGATCTTCTGATCAGGTCGTCATCGTCCTTTTAAAATGGCATCATAGCCATGATCCAGTTGTGATCTTACGATAAAGTCGGCCATTGTCCTTTTGAATGATTTCGTGTATCAAAGCCTTGACCCAATTGTGATCTCGCAATCAGGTCAGTCATCTTTTTGTGATATCAAAGCCATCACCCAACCGTGATCTTGCAATTCCGGCCATCGTTGTGTCCTTTCTAATATTTTTGTTTGATTACAAAAATTTTTAATCCTCTCTTATACCTGCCATTGGAAAATCAGGACAGATTTGATATAATAGGCCACCGCCACTAACTCCGAAGGAGGGTTTGCAACTTACAAGAGAGACTATAAGAACCATCAAAAGATTGACAATCATAAGGTGGGCTCAGCTCGACCCCATAGGGCTGGGCTGCACATGCATTCCACTCGCATGAGAACATTCTCCTCATATACGTATAATTCCTCAGATCAATAATAACCCATCTTTTCTAACTAACAATTAACATAAGATAAACTCTTCCTAACTATAGTTTAAAAGAAAGCACTAATCGAACCAAATGCTCCTCTTTTATTTGAATATGAATTGGCATGATTCAAACAAGAAAAAAGCAACAACAACAAGAAGCACTTCTTCCTAATTATCCTTATGCATAAACATCAAGTTAATCAAAGGTTATCCAAGACATCAAATGCAGAAGAAGATGCTCATGTCCTTGGGCTTCAACGAGGCCAAAGCTTTTTGCCGTTTGATTTAAAGCCTTAACTGGACCAAATTAGAGAGCAAGCACGCACAACACACCCATCACAACCCCAAGGCATGTACCCCATGTAACTCTTACTGTCCAAGAACTAGAATGGCTATCCGGTTCAGACGGCCCATCGGCGGCCGGCCCATCAGCACCGGGCCCATCTGCAATGGGCCCCTCTGGCTCAGGAGGTGATGACACCGGGGAATCAGACTCATCTGACGGTGCAGGTGCGTCGGATTCTGGTGCTGGTGAGGGGGCTCTCTTCGGGGAGTGACTTGGTGCTTTCTTGGGTGGAGGTGGGATCACTTCATCCTCAATGCCAGGAGGGATAATAACGCTGCTGACTTGGAAGACAGAGATGTTATATGGCCTTGCAACCACTGGTTTAAGCAGATTGGAATTCAGACCTGATCCAGGAGATGCAGATCCCAGCATGATCTCACCGTCGAAATCACCATCATCGTTCAACTTAGGAATAGTGATGTTGATGAACCCCTGTTGGTTTCTGGCTAAACCCGAGGACTGGAAGAGAGTTGTGAGGAGGATCGACCTCTTCTTCCCCATTGAGATCTTCTTGAACTTCTCCATATCATAGTAGTCCAGCACGACGTGAACGCTTACAATCCGTTTGGCGATGTCTTCTGGTTTGCCTGATACAGCAGATATGGCACCATCATCGACCGCTAGGACAGTGATCGTCCGACGGTTATTGATGGCGGTGGCAAGACGCGTCTGGGTGAGGAGGCTGTTGAATGTGGAGAATTCAGGGTATTGGTTGAGGATCCTTGTGATGTTGAAGGCTGTGGCCGAAGAGAAGAGGAGGAAGGAAAAGAGAACTAGAAAGGGAGACATGAAGGAATGCATGTTATGTTGTGTTGTGTTGTGTTATGATATGTTGAAGATGTAATGATATGTTGAAGGTGGTCTTGTTTGGGAGGGAAAGATCAAGGGAAGAGAAGAAAATTTTGCACTGAGAGACCTAAAAGCAAAGAGATATAAATAAGAGGAGAATGGGAAGTAACTGATTTAATTTTTGTGGGTTAAGTAACTGAATTCGAAAGATGAGTGGAGGAAACGTTCTCCCGCCAGATTCAGTTGAGGTATGTGGATTGGCCAACTTTTGACAGTTAAGAAATTCACAAGACAAGACAAACATACTAGGCTTAGACTTCGTCTTTGTCTTTTCTGTCTCTTCTTTTCTCCAAAAGGGGTGTCTTTGACCTTACCATAAGCTCAAGTTACTCAAATTAAACTTGTACACGTAGCACCAACTTTCAAAGACCTAAATTCAACTTATATATGGTTGGCTCAAATTACTCAAATTAAACTTGTAAATATTTTCAGAATTCACCCAATCAATGGATCAATATTTTTCACAGTGGAGTGAAATCTTTGACATCTATCAAAACAAGGATAAAAGGCGGTAACGGTTTACATTGTACAAGATACAAAACAGATATAAATTTACAATGTACGCCCCTGTTTTCTGACATTTTCCAAATATATCTCCAACTAACACAATAATAAAAACACACCTCAGATTTTCTAGCATCTAAAAACAACCCCATTGACCACTGATGCAAAGGATTCTGATACCCTTTCAATCGTTGCATACGCATGAGGTAGGTCAAATGGCAAAGATTTTCTCTATTCATGATTAGGGCACACTTTCGTGATGCCATGAAAAACAATCCCAAACCCCATTTTCATAAACTAGTCATGCATGAGAACTCTTTTCTTTTCTTTTGGGACAGATATTGTGTGGGCAAAACACCGTAATGACGAAATTAAGAGAGGATCACGGTAGGAGTGCTAGCTGTCCACCTCAGCCTCGTAATCACAGCCCAGCAGTTCGGCGGCTCGATAAGGTGCGGCGACTCAAGAGACCTCCACCACACAGCTCGACAGCTCGGTTAGGAGTGCCGGCACGACGGGTCAGCTCGGCAGCTCGGCGTGAGTGCCAGCTCAGCGCAGTGCCCAGCGCGGCTAAGTCATTCTTGGTCTCGGTACGAAATGCTGAAGGCAGAGTTGGCCGTCACCTTCCTCTGAGAAGTACGGGTGCGCCCTGACAGATAGGAGCACTCATTTATGGCGATAGGATCGTTCATTTATGACGATAGGATCGTTCATTTATGACGATAGGGTTGCTCATTTATGGCAATAAGAAGTTGGCTTTATCATCCTTAACATCAACTGACCAAAAGCATGAAAGGTCCTGATGGGATGTTCCCTTTTTACCTACCGCCGAATGTCAAGGTGAGGATCGATGGGACCTCACCCCACCTATCTCCACTCACAGAGAGAATGAACGAGGAATGTCCACATATATACACGTGGGGTCAGCCTTATAGAGGTACGCAACACACAAGACAGAACAGACCGTCTCATTCTCATCCTCCTCCTCTCCTGCTTAGTTTTCTCAGAACTAACTCAGGCATCAGAGCGCCTTCGGCTCACGGCAGCCAAGGGCTCTGACCCAAGCCATTTTTCTTCCCTTTTCAGGTTCTCGGCGTTCGGTATTCCCTAATCTACAAAGTTCATCTCAATCTAAGTGGGTGTCGTGTTTTTACCGCCTACAGATATCATACAAGACATTTTGTTACTACCAATTGTGCCCGTTATATAGAAAAGATGGCAGCAAAAATCCGACATTCTGAGCAGCACCGTCGAAGAAAATGGCAACTACTGTAAAAGGAAGGGAAGAACACAAAGGGTTATATAACATGGGTCTGGCCAAAGCCGAACCCGCACGGCTCAACCAACTGAAAGTAGGATTAGGTGTCGGGCCTTTTCACTGAATCAGGCTCGGGCCTGCATTTGAAATTCACATGGAATCTAAGTTGGGTTCAGGTTTGAGCTTTGGGTGCCTAAATTCAACCAGGGTGTTCGACTTATCTGTGAACATTTGTTTACATCGTATAAACATAAAACAAACTAAATTTCCTGAATTTCTTCTCTCTTTTAAAAGCAAATCATAACCAAAATAAGGGTACCCAACTAGCCCAACTCGGCCTAAATTGTACTCAGGTAAGGAATTTACAATTTGGGATGGGTTCAGTTTGCGGATGTAGAGGCTACAGATTCCAGTTTTGAGTTACCTTGAAGGAGGAAAAAAAAAAAAAAAAAGAGGTCAAGCTTGGGCAAGCATCCAACTCCAACCCCTAGCACAAACAGACGAACTTGGTAATGTGCTCATAACTCTGCAAGCCAGCCTCTTTTCCAGAGTAAAATGGATATGACATACGTTTGAGCGTTCCTAACAGCCATCACTCACACCTTTATAGATCCCTATATTATCATAGCAGCAAACCATTTCAGGTCACTTGAATTATTTCACAGTTCCGTCCATTGTGAATCCCCAATGATTTCAATTTTGGAGTTCTGGACTGTAGTGTAGCCCGACCCATGACCCACCAACAAACAAAAGAAGGAAAAAAATGATAAAAAATCAGATTAAAAGATTTCGACCATATGTACCTGCAGCATATATGCAATTTCCAGTTTTCCTCCTCTCAGAACGAAGAAAAACTAAAAAATCTATTTTCCCGCCGATGAGAGCAACGGTAAAACTGCAATTGTGAGTTTCCCTCCTCTAAGAGGAGGAAAGAAAGTTGAAAAATCCAGTTTACCACCGTTAATGTTCTGGGCGCACTCGCTGTTGGGTTAAGGCTGATATTTCTTCTTCCTGCAAACTACAGTCTATACATAAAGATCTAATTTTGATTTTTCGAGCCGAACATGCAAGCAACACAATAGCAGCATGTGAGGGCATTTCCTGCGATAAGAAATGCATCATAATTCATGACTCAGATGATCCATCTCAGCCACTTATTTTCACTGACAATGAGCTGTTGTAAAACAAGGTAAACCCCTTAAAATCAGGGATTAACAAACAAATAACCTTTAGTAAGGGTTGAATCACTGTTCAAATCAAGCAATAGTTACAATTAAATCAAAGGTAAAAACTAGTAGTTCACGAAGTTCATTATAAACCAATATATTTATGGGCTCCATAATCATATAATCCTGTACCGTGGTAAAGTAAGGAACTCCATAGAAAACAGGGGTATCCCTAGCAGACGCGATCCAGCCTATATGGCTGATCAACCGGATCAGGCATTCCAAGCCCTGAAGGTAAACTTCTTAAATAATGGTGAAACAGTTATCAGAATACCTTTGACCTTTGGCTACCACTCGCGGGGTATATAATATTTGAGGTACATTCTTGTTACTGTAAAAAAATGTGCATCTCCAAAATAAATAAATAAGGTGCATGTTTTTGTAAGTTTCTCCATGAAATATGAAAATCATATACCAGAAAAAACCACTGATTGGCAACTACATCTCTATGACTTACTGGTTGAGCTGGGCTGAGGCATACCCAGCCTGAGCCCAGACTGCATCAAACAAGTCAGACCAGAGCACATGTATTCAGTCAATCAAGCCCAAGCCCAATTGAAGCCTTGATAGCCCTACCAAAAAAAAATAAAATAGACTTCTAAAATTCAAATAAAACAATCTTAAATTCATACAAGATAACGATCTTAAAAGTCATACACAACTACACAAATAACCGTAAAATAGTAAAATTATCTTACTCATGTCTAGTATAAGTTACCTTTAAAGAGAAAAAATCACAGATAAAGAAATTTGGATTCAAACTAAAATTGAAAGCACTAAACAAACTATATCCCTTGTCAGGGCCGGCCATGCCCGGCTGGGCTTTCTTTCACTTACTCCAAGCCCAACCCAAACATTGAATGGGCCCAAATGCTATACGAGGGCCTCAAGCAAACACTAAAACCCGACAGGAAGCAGGCTGGTCCCAGCTTGGGTCTGATTTAGGCTGGTAAAGCCCATGACCACCCCAACAGCAAAAAACAATCTCACTTCAAAAACCAAAGATGAAAATTAAAAGAGGGAAAGAAAAAGAAACTTGCAAAAATGCATTGTAGCAGCAAAAACAATTGACATAATTAAAATATTAAACAAAGATGTTGAATATTAGATAAGCCATCGATGACCAAAAATATAACTAAGATCAGTAAAAACAATCAATTAAAACAAGATTGATACCCAATTCAAGCAGAAAACCAAATCATTCTTATGAGCATTAGAGAACAAGATTAATGAAAAAATCCAGTTTGAGCAAATGACCAAATTTTTCACAGAAGGAACCAGATCATTCTCATGAGCATTAGAAAACAAGATGAATGACAAAATCCAATTTGAGCAAATGACCAAATTGTTCTCAGGAGGATCAGTAATCACAAATCACAACTTGAAGCAAAGTGTTAATCGAGTAATGATGATGATTACAGCCCCGATCAAAACAGAGACATTCCAGTGGCATGTTCCAAATCATATGCCATCACATCCTCTAGGCGGGTATCGCCATTGAGCCCCGAATCATCCCACAACGCAAAATATACAGCCAAAATGAGCATAGGGTCCAGGTCAAGACACCCTTCATTCATTTAATTTCTTTACAATATCGTCAATGACTTCATCCATGTCAAGATCCTTCATCTTCTTGAAGGGACGGGGCATGTTCTGTAAACCAAGCAATGCAAATATTGTTGACATTAAGGCCCTTCCGAAAATCAATACAGAAGTAATTAATTCATGCTGATTAGGAGTTTTAGAAACAATTTAAAAGGTCCCTCAGCAGATG
Organism: Persea americana; assembly: GCA_029852735.1. Classification (NCBI taxonomy): domain Eukaryota; kingdom Viridiplantae; phylum Streptophyta; class Magnoliopsida; order Laurales; family Lauraceae; genus Persea; species Persea americana. The sequence goes on along the minus strand of CM056813.1, from coordinate 66,282,216 downwards.
AGGGACATGGGTGTGTGAGTATAGTGCATTAGTTCGAATCTCCATGTAGCAAAATAAAAAATAAACAAAACTTAGAAGGAAAAATAATGGCAGGATGTACACTACTTTATAGAACACCAATGTTTTGTGGTGCAGACATGGTATTAAAACCCAGTGGAGTCCAAGTAAATTTGGACTCAGTCCTCACTGAGACGGGATGAGGTCGACTCGGTCTCTTCATTCTCAATAAGGATTAAAAGCTCAGTCTCTCACCTTTCATCGGCATCAGCTCAAAGCCTCAAAACACTTGAGAGAAAGAAGAGCTTTAATAAAATTAAAAAAAAGAAAAAGAAAAATAATCACTCAACTTTGTCTCCTTTTTCTTCACTGTTGGCAGTATCAATCTCACGCCTCCATTCCCCTCTTCTTCAAACCCTCACCTGTACCCACAAAACCCCTTCCCTCTAAAAATCATCGTCATGGCCCCCAAGAAAAAGGTACCATCTATAACCCTCCCATCATCAATTCAACCCAACCCACAATCTCAACCCTCCATTTCTCTTCACCTGCAGGAGATGGTCCGCTGCTGATGTTGTGTGCTTTCAAAACCCCATTTAGGAGAAAAGTGAGGGAGAGGGGTTGTGCTTAGGCAACAAGAGTTCTAATAAGAATCAGTCCAATAGAAGAGAATATTCAACTTTTCAGAGTTTTAGGGACTTGGAGATAACTTAATCCAACTTGGCTGACGCACTCAGCTCGAGGTGGACTTAACACAATCCAAACTCAGCCAAAACATTAGGTAACTGATGCAAGAACTCTAGGCTTACACATAATTCAAGTTAGTGCACTTGAGTGTTTTTTCCCCCACAAAACAGGCCCCTTTGGGGGCCCCTAGGGAGCCAGCATCACATGTTTCAGGGTCCTGTCACCCCTCACGAGGCTAATGTTTCAATCACCCACAAAATTTGACTACTTTCTTCCTTGCTGACCTGTCACTCTGCCAACATTTCAATCCTTTGTGCAAGGCCCTTTTTGGTCTGCACATACACATGCACTAACCATTATATCACATTATTTCCTTTCCTATTGGAGCCATCTGTGGTCTAATATGGCAACTCCTTACTATATCCCTTCTTACTCCAGACATCCATACGAGGATAAATGTCTCAACCACATGTTTTTTGTCTTCTAATCATTTATTTGGTGCCCAAAATATAGCTTCATACTGTTTCTTTGTTGCCCAAAATTTAGCTTCATACAAATGTACAATTCTAGCTCATGTTCTATAAAAATGTCACACAAATTTTGATAGTGGTCAACAACCAAATGACTACCACTAGCTTGTCTCCAATTTGCCCAATTGCACTACTCTTATTCAAATGTAGTTGAAGGCACGCCAGATTTCACCTGTCATGCCCCTCACCGAAGCACTAGGTGAGGCGCCATTTAGGCATACGGGCCGGTAAAGAAGAGACAGCTGAGGGTCTGGACCTGGGTAAAATGGACCATGGGCTTAACATGGACATTCAACTCCCCACGAGCCTATGGCCCATCAGACCCAGGACCAAGCCCCCAGCTAAATTTCTTCTGTACAAGTCTTGGTAATCTATTTCCAAAGAAATGCTTTTGAAAAGAACTCAATAGAAACCAGAGAAAGGTGATTATACTCCTCTCCTTCCAGTGCAGACCTTGTTACGGCCAACCGTCTGTAAGACTCCTTCAACCACCACCCCCCCGCACCCCCTCCCACCCCCCCCCCCCCCCCCCCCCACAGCAGTCTTCCGTAACAATCATTTGGATATTTTCCCAGTCAATCAATCCATCATCTTCACCCTCTTCCTCCTCCGCACTACATCAATTTGATAAAACCTGAAACTAGGATTTGGTATCAGGCTTCTTCACTGAATCAGGCTCGGGCCTCGATTTGAAACTCAAATGAAATCTAGGTCGGACTCAGATTTGAGCTTTGGGTGCCTAAATACAAGCAGGGGATCCAACTCATCTGTAAAAAGTATGTATATATTGTATATTATAGCACAAACTATATTTCCTGAATTTATAACCCTTCTAAAAGAAAATCATACCCAAAATAAGGGTATGCAATTTGACCCTATTCTGACTTGGCCTAAATTGCACTCAGGTAGGAAATTTACAATTTGGGATGAGTTCAATTCAGGTAGTTAGAGGTTTCATTTGTGTCAGATTCCGATTTTGGGTTACCTTAGAAGGGGGGAAAAACTCAAGCTTGAGCAAATATCCAACTCCGACTTCCAGTTCTAACCACAAACAGATGAAATGTGTTGAACTTCGGAAATGTGCACTCATAACTCTGTAAGTCAGCCTCTTTGTCGGAATAAAATGGATTTGAGATATATTTGAGCCTTCCCAACAGCCATCGCTCACACACTTTGATCCCTATATATTCAGGGCAGCAAACCATTTCAGGTCACTTGAATTATTTCACAGTTTCGTCCATTGTGAGCCCCCAATGAGTTCAATTTTGGAATTCTGGAAATCTCTCTACAAAGTTGAACAAGAACCTCATGTATAGTTTGACAAAATGTGGAATGGTGGCCATTATAAAAGCAGGATAGTCCCAATGATCATTTTACTTTCACCCGTCCCAAAGTTTTATCTTAATACGTTTAGGAGCAAAGGTTCCATAAGAATAAAGGGTGTTAAGACCTATCCTTACACAGATATTTAAAATTAAGGATCTTAGGATTCTTGCCTATTGTTTTAGCCTTGAGGTTCAGCACCATAGTGCAGGTTTTTCCATTCACTAACATAAATAATTTTTAAAATGGATTCACCAACACAAATATATCAAAGACTTAATTGCCTTGGCTAATGTCTCCAACTCAGGAAATGAAAATAATCCGTCAGAGTTGAATTTCAAGTACAAAAAAGAGGAAGGAAGCCTAGTGACTAATCCAATCTTACCTATTTTTTTAGGCCTAGAGGTTTATAGCAGAAACATGAATGTCTTTCCATTTACCAATGTAAATATTTTTGTTATAGGATTCACAAACACAAATATATGGAAAACCTAAGTGCCTTGGCGAGCCTCTCTAACTCAAGAAACACAAATACTCCGTTAAAGCTGAATGTCAAGTACAATAAAGATGAAGGAAGCCTAGTGATTAATCCCACATCATAATTCAACCTTATTCTGGAAATTAGTAGGAAGTCTTATATCTTGACCACAACATGACCATATGTAGATCATGTTGTATACAACTTTAGTCAATTTGTCTCAAATCTTCATCAACCTCATCTTACAGCAGCTCACCATATTATCCAATTATTAAGAGGAACACAAGGTCACAGATTAACTTGTTCCACTCCCCATGTACAAAAAGCAGAACACATTTCCAAATATTTGGTAGAAGTTGAATATAAATCAATGTTATCAATGTACAGTGAAGTCACTTGGTTATGACAACTCCTTGAGTTTGGTGTCAACATTGCCGGCTCAACTCCATCACACACATGACAATTCAAGCATAATTCAGATTGCCCCAAATACGGTTTTCCACAAACACAAATTGAGGTGGACTGTCATTGTATTCACCAATTCGTTGAAGCAAGAATTACCATTCTCCCTCACATCTTTTTACAAATTCAATTAGCCGACTAATGCACCAGATCTATGACAAGATCTCATCAGAACTGTCTCATTGACAAATTGATGTTATGCATTCTTCCACATCAACTGAGGGAAGTGTAGGAATGCTACCCAAGAGAACTATAATACTGAGGAAGAGACATAAGATATTATGATCCATTAGTAGAACCTATTGCAATTACCATGTCACCATATTATTAATTACATTGTAGAAATTATGGTAAGATTAGATGAATTCTCCTTTAGTTATAATCCTACCAACTACCAAGTACCAAGTAAGGATAGGATTCTATCCTAGAGATATCAACTTCTGTACATTCATCTTATCACCAAGAGGCTACATAATTGAGGGGTCAAAAACAATGGAAGTGAGCTATTAAAATCTACATATCAACTTTTGTCTCTCTCCCTATTTTTCCTAAGCTTATCAGCTTAAGAATTAAGAATGCTTCATTTCAATAAGCATTACATTTATTGAATAGAGATCACCACAGGACACCCAACTAGAGCACTAGTACAAGTAGACTGTCTAGTTCACTACATTCAGAAACCAAACCAATTTTAAGATTGGAATGCAAAGAGTATGATGCAAATGCTCAAGCAACGTGTCACTCATGTCCCAAATGTATGATGAGAAAGCAAGTAAAGAAATTATATTCAATCACAAGATAGCATCACCTAATTTGCAAAAAGTTATACCAATGAAGCAAAATATTGATAGAAGTTTACCAAAAGGGAGATAAAGGTATTGCCACTTCCAGTGCGTACTTCAAAGCATCCTTTTCTGGGCTGAAAATTACATACCCAGCATCAGGCTAAAGCGTGATGATGTAGTAATACAAGAAATAATAATACTTCCATACAGATTTGTAGCTCCAACATTATGTGCAAATTACAAAAAGGATTATGTAACACACTTCCAACATTGCTGCATCATCACTCAACTATGCAAAATCTAAAATGGTAGCTTATCCATGTCCAAATCACAGCAATCGATTTAAACATGAAAAGGTGTTCTTGATTATTCATAAATGAGTTTTTTAAGCATAAAAGAGTATATCATAGGACTTTCCTTATACCAATTCGGATCATGTAGACTAATTATCTTTAGGAATTGCAATTGTGGAAATTAAGATAAAGATAGAAACCGTCAAACCTCTTTCCTAAAACATATGTAACGAAATGTCTATAAACCAATACTGTTAAAATTAAAGCAAAAACTTCAACAATACAATATTGGGCAAACAATACAAATCAGTAATCCATGCATTTGATTTTAGTAGCACTTTCTAGAGCAATCTTGCTTTCGTGTCCTAAAGTAATAGGTGACCCACACATTAAATATCATTTAAGCCTAAAAAAATATTTATTCATTATTACCATGTTATGAAAAGAAGAAAAGAAGACAAACGAGTTGAATTTGGAAACATGACAATGAAAATAAGATAACCAAATAAATATAAAAGGAAGGCACTAAGCAAAAGCTGATACCAAAAGCGGAGCTGAAATAGAAAAGGTAATTACAGAAAGGATATATAAATATAAGAGAGAAATATTGAGGGTAGAAATATAGACACAGACAAAAAGATCAAGGGAGCCGTCACATTACCATACAATGTAAGATACTTCTATACTCTGCTTTTCAAAATTTTACAACCTTTCTCTGTTTTTTTCTTTTTATCACCCCAAGGCCATTCCTCCACTGGTTTGCCCTCCAATCTGGTTTCAAAACGCCATACACAGTATTTTTTGAGCCAAGGGAAACCCCACAGAATCTGCAGGGTGCACTTGTGCAACGAGAGGAATACGTCGTAGAGAGGAAAATTGTCTGGTTCTCCGTGCACCCCCTTTTCCGATCATTCAGTGCGATTTATTTTCCTCGTGGAAAAGGGGAAAATTAACTGATTTTCTTCAATAGAGAGGATTTCAATTTCTTATGTGAGGGGAAGTAACGTAGGATTCCTCAATATCGCGGAAATAGAAATCTGGAAAGAATGGAATCCTTGTGCAGCATAAATGCACCTTTAGTGACAATTCTTTTAACTTTTTTTATGTATTAGTCTGCTCATTTAACTAGCAATATTACCAAAAGGAGTTTTATTTGAAAGCTCAACATTCATTAACAAAACAATACTAAGGTAATAGACCATCCTTTGAACACCTTTCAACAATAAAATGAAAGCAGGTAAAGCTCCATCTCACTAAAGCATACCCCAGAACTGAAAATGATAACCAAAATAAGCATACCTTCTCTGGGTTGATTGTGACAGTAACACCAGGGACGCGCTTTTCCAAACCCTCCTTCACCTGGGATGCTCTTGTCTTGAACGAATTACACTGCTTGCTGGAGTACAACAAAAAGTAAATACAGAAAACAAGTAAGTCCCAGTACTGAAATGCTATTGAGGGTAACATTGTGCACATAAATTGTCATTTCCAAGGTAGTAACCATTTTCTGCTATCTTACACAAGTAGAAAAACATCTCAGTGTGGAAATTGTTCTCATAATAGAAAAGCCTTTAGTTTCCATTTTCCCAAGAACACAAGATCGCTTTACTTGACAAATGACTTCCTCTGAAAACCAATGAGAACATGGTCACACTAATCAGTTCACATGACCCGTCAGATGGGTGGTCGGAAATCTTCACAACCGAATGGTGGGTCACACAAACACCTCCTTTTCCAAGAAATAAAGAACGAGAGAGAGAGAGAGAGATCAAATGGGTAGGAAGCAACCTAAAACCTAAACAAAGAACTGAAATAAAAGAAAACTGACCCTTCAATGGAGAGAGCAAAGAACAAGAACAAGAAGAAGAAGAGGGAAAAAGAGATATCAAACGGGTACGAAGCAACCTAAAACAGAGAACTGAAACCCAAGAAAACGGACACTTCAAATCGAAAAAACAAAAGAGAAGAACAAGAAGATAAGAAAGAGAAAAGGGTAGAGAGAGATATGAAATGGGCAGTAACCAACCAAAAACTGACAACTGAAATCAAAGAAAACATACCCATCAATGGAAACAATGAAGCAGAACAAGGCACAGATATCAAATGGGTATGAAGTAATCAAAACCCAAAACATAAATCAGAGACAACACACCCTGTAACATAAAGAACAAGAGCAGAAAAAACAAGAACTGCAAGGGAAGAAAGAGCTTTACCATGCTTCGATGATGATGGTTTTGTCCTTCAGCACAGATCTCAATCCTCTGCTTAGCGGTATGGGCTCTGGGTCATCTCGAGCAGCGCTCTTCTTCCCCTTGGACGGCTTGGGTTTCTTCTTGATGGGCTCCGGCTTCTGCTCTGCCTCCCCCGATGCTGCTCGTGCAGTGGCGCTTCGAGTCCTTCTTGGAGACGATTGAACAGCAACTGCTGCTGCCGCTGTTGCTGCTGCTTTTGGCCGAGCTGGTTCCTCTGCAACTGCTTTTCTCTTCGTTCCCGCCATGAATGACCTTCAAGAGAGTGAGTGAGAAACAGATTCTCCTCCTTCTTCTGCTCTTCTCTCTCTCTCTCTCTCTCTCTTCTTTCCCTCTGCGTGTCGTTGGTGGTGCTTTGAATAAAGGTATGGCTGAGATGAAGCGGGATTTTAAGGAGAAAATGGAGTGTCCTCGGCCGTTGTAACTGTACAGTATTGTGCGACCGCTGCTGTCTGACTCTTCATTTTTCCTCTTTCAGTTTTTGTTACTGTTTTGCAGGTTTAGGAATCAGATGCCCTCTGCGGCAAGGTGAAATATGCAATCAATGGGTCCTACATTATTAATCAAAGCAGGGTCAGGGCCACGGCTGTCTCTTTTCTTTTCGAGCTATAATTCTTGCTATTTACTCCGCTTCCTTCTCTCTATGAACCGAAAATTAAATCCACTTGTGCTACCATCTAAAGCCACTTGGATTTCTTCCGGCTTCTCTTTGGACTCGAAAATATTAATACATCTCAAAGAATTAGAACTCTCGATTAGCAAAAAAACCTAATAACAATAAATAAACTCAAAGCAGGGGCCACCATTGGTGGATCAGCTTAATAAAAAGGGGCCCCCAATTGAATGGTTTGACTGCCTCCTGAGAGCTCTCTATGGGATGTTCATAGAATTTGGAATGTGGAGGTGGAGAAGTTAGTACAGGGCTAACAAGGATGGATCCATTAATGGGTTGTCAGACAAGTACAGGCAAGCCCGCAGGCTTTTTCTTTTTCTTTTTCTTTTGTCTGTTTACATTCTCCAATACTGTATTGGAGAATGAAAAAAAACCTAGGCTACTTACTACCAGCATAAATAGTTAAAGTGAAATAAGACTCATGTACATCTCTTCAATATATTATTTCTTCTAAAGTTTATAATATTGACAATTATTATAATATATTTAGTAGGAGAAAGTGGCTCTAAATAATTTTTTTTTTTATTAATATATGGCTCATTTAATTAAGTCTAGATTTATCGTAATAATAATCTAACACTTATCCTTATAATTGATTATAATCAACTGATAAAAGTTTCAAAATACATGATTATACTTTATGTACTTTAAGAAATTACAGAGAGACGAACCATTGGGACTAGTGATAAAGTAATGGCATTTTTGTATTTACTGACATACTTGTTTTTTGTTCACTGAATTTAAGGACTATGCTGTTAGGTTTTTTGTAAAAAGAAATTAACACAAATATTGTGATGGTTGCCTTTTCCATTAGGACTAGTAATTTTGGCAACGTGTAAAATATGTTAAAATGAAAAGGCAATGATGCATCACTAAATACTTACTAGTAAAATTACCCGTGCCCAGCATGGTTATGACAAACATTGTAATTTAAATATTCATGTATAAAAAATTCTTAGCTTTTTTAGAAAGAAAGCAAAAGAAAAAAAAATTAAGAGTATGTATTTATATAATCGAAGAATTGGTATCATATAATGAAAAAATGAGAATTAAAGTAGAATGGGAATGATAGAGTTTGGATTGAAATAAAGTTTTTGAGAAATAAAAGAAAAGAAAAGAAAAGTGGAAAGCAGTTATAAGTGGTTATGATAAAGAGATAAAGAATATAGTTGATGTAACTTTCGGTCAAATTTATAATCGACGGTCAAAATTGAATCCAAAACCTCCTAACTTAATATATTATGATCCATAAAACTATTTCATAAATTCTATAAATCTTAGGGGTTTATATACAAAATACTCCTTTTTTATTAAATGATTGGGAGTTCACTTATATTCGATTTAATCCATATATATACATGTGGAGGTCGGATCCTCTCAAGCTTTGACTTAGGCAATGTTTATTTGCATTATAATACATTTAATTCATACAATGAGTTATTAAAAACGAAAAACAAATGTCAATTTAAAAAATGAGCATCAAATGACCTTTCTTTTAAATAGAATGAAAAGAATATCTAGAGTGATGGCGGGTATATCATTTTTCATCTTCTTTTGGTTTATGTTCTTAAAAGAAAATTTTATTTGATGCTCATTTTTAACTAGAAATGGCATGAGCTTTTATGTATTTTGATGCAAACAAATAGTCTCTTAGAGAAACCTTTAGTTCTTCTTCTTTTTTTCCCCCCTTTTTGGTAGCATGGAGAAATCTTGAGTTTTTTTTTTTAGGGTAGTGTTAAAATAGAGAAATATTTAGTTGAAAGAGTAGAATTTCATAGTGAGGTCGCCTAATGAAAACTCGAGCCGCTCAAAATACACACTAAAAACTTTATTTTGGTAGGACTTGGTCTAACCACAAGATGAACTATGTGATCAAAGATGTCATTAACAAATCTTATGAATATTTATGCATGGAATGTTGTTATGCAGTTCAATCTTATGGTCGGACCAATTCATATTTAGGTAAAATCTAAAGACACCCCATTCAATGAGAGGATGTTTCCTTTGAACAGCTAGGATTCCTAATAGGTGGGCCACACCATGGAATTCACTCTTTTAACTCAAGATTCTCTAAATCAAAGCCTCAAGAGGAAAAAACATTTTACTCTAGAAAAAGACCCCGACTTTTTCCCCTTATATCCATGGCAATCAAGGGAGGTAAACAATGGACTAGTTTGAAGTTAGATGAGGATTATGGCTGCTCAAAAGACTGTAAAAGTTAATCTCAGGTCTTCATACTTGCTATCTCTTTCTAAGTACTTATTATATTAAGGTGTAATGACAACAATGTTTGAGTTAGCATCAAATTATTTTATATATTATACTGGAAGGTTTTGAATTCAATTTGACCATGTCCTCTTAATTTTGATTGAAGCCCACTTCTGTTTTCACTATAAGATAAGTCAAGACTCTAATCCTTAAGTCGATGCATGGTCATCCTCTGCTTAGGAGAAAATCAAGGGTTTATACACATTTCATCTAATGTTAAGCATCATTCTCAGCAAATGCTCGAGACAGTGATCATCCTATACTCAGGAGAATATCAAGAGTTGATTAACTGATTAACTCTAAAAGGCTTAACATTATTATTATATATTATAGTGAAAGGTTTTGCGTTCAAGTTTTTATCAACTCCTTTTAATTTTGATGAGAGGCTATAAAACATTGTTTCGTATAAGATAAGACTCTAATCATTGAGATAATGATCCTTCCCTGTTCAGGAGAAAATCAAGGGTTATGCACATTTCAACTAATGACATGTAATATTCTCAACAAATCCATGAGATAGTGATCGTCTTGTCTTTAGGAGAAAATTAAGGGTTAATCAACTGATTAACTCTAAAGGAAAAATTTTCTTCTGTGCACGCACTCCTATCCAGAGCATGCATTTGACCTCACCATAGGCAAGACCCCTCTGAATTTTCATTGGGTTCTGCATGGGGAATAGCACCAATGCACAGTGTGCAAGAGAAAATGGTCCTGACTCTAGAAACCATTTTAAGAACACACATTTATTATTTTAATTCATTTCATTTTAGTTTATTAATCAAATATAAGATAAAACTCTAATAACTTTTCTTTCAGTTTACTTAATATAGCAGTCCACAGTTTCTTTTCAATAAAAAAATAGGTGTGGCCAATCTATGATCTTCATGAGGTAATTGTCTTGTTCATCTTCTTGCAACTTATAAGACTGTTTCCTTTGTATTATATCATACACATTTAGAAAAGGTGTGGCCAATCTTCAAGTTCGCACAATCTAGTGATTTTCATAAGGTAGTTTTTCAATTTCTCTTATTTTAGTTTTGCACTTTGGCATGAGATTTTAGTTTTTTATAAAATAATATTCTTCTCTTGTATGCATATATATATATGATGCCTTTTTTTTTTTAATGATTTCAAGTTGAGAGCTTCTATTGGCACCGTGAAAGTATCTTTTCCGACTGCAAAAATAAAATATATATTTTTCCCTAAACTACCCCTCCTCCCTCTACCTCGCCACCCTCTTCCCTCATCCTCATCTTCCGCCTCCCCCACCCCACCCTCCCGATCTCAGGCAAGGAGGGACCCCCCCCCCTCCCCGCCGGCGGTTGGAGGGCGGGGTCAAGAGAAAGGGAGAGGGAGAGAAAATAGAGGAAGAGGGGGGAGGGAGGCTGACCGGGTATCCCTCCACGTCGGAGACTGGGTGGGTTGTGGGGAAGGAGAGGATGAGGGTGGAGGAGGAGAGGGAGGAGGGATAATTTAGGAATTTTTTTTTCTATCTTTGTGCGGTGGGGAAAGCAAAAAAAATCCGATGCCAATAGCTGCTCTCTTTCAAGTTTTAAGCTCATACACTCCTGGATAGCTATAAGCTTCATTGGTGGGTGTTAATATTTTATTCAGCATATTTTCTTATTTTTTAATATATTTTTTTTGTATATATTATGGGTGGACATGCCCACCACTAACAAGGGTTAGTGCTAGTACCAATGCACCAGCGCAGGATGCATGCAAAGTGATTTGGATGGACAATAAATGAGCCCCACACCCCCAAAACCAAAAGGGACCCTTTACTAGCAAAAAACATAACTGAAAGGGTCATACTATGGATGTTTACCCTCTGTTTGGGAAGGGCGTAAAATGAGGGGGAGGAAAAAGTAGAGGGGAAAAATGGGGGGAATGCCCTGACAGAGGGTGTTTGGGAAGGGGGGAGGGGAATATGGGGAGAAAATTCATGTGGGCTCCACTCAAAAATTTTCCCCTCAAAACCGAGGGGAAAATGTGAGGAAAAGAGAGGATTTGTTATAAATTTACTAAACTGCGCTCTACCCAACAAAATATCGGATTTTTTATCTTTTTGCAAAAGTAAGGGTAAATTGGTAATTTTCTCTTTACCTCACAAACAAACAAAACACTACTTTTTCACTTTTCTTTCCCCTACTTTTTTACTATCTAGACAAGGAGAGATAAAATTAATTTTTCTTTCCCTCCCCTCCCCTTCATTTTCCTTCCCCCTCAAATTTTCCCTCCCCTCCCCCCTTCCCAAACATAAGGTTAGAGAATTGACAATGGCAGGGTTGTGATTTGAAATAGAAGGGTTATAAAGTGAACCACAATAATATTAAATATTACTATAATAAGGTGTTGGATGACATTGTGCAGGAATGAATATGTACATACATCAATAGTTAAAAAATTAAGATAAATTAGTTATAGCAACATAGATAAGTATACAAATTTTAAAATCTTCATGAATTTTGTGAAAAATGTCAAAAAAAAATCTCAACCCATAAATCTAATTTGTTGCACTTTAATGGGCTCTCAATTCATTATTCTAAACGTTCGATATTCTCATATTAAGGTGAAAACTCAACTAAAAAAAAAAAAAAACTCAAAACAAATTTAAAGTTGTTGGATGCACTAATTTACTCACGTAGAAATTATAATTTTGAAACACATGATAATGAGTTTCACATGTATAACATTTACATATGTAACATTTACATGTATAACATTTATATATCTAAAATCTACTTCTTATCTCATGTGTAAAAGGCAAATAACTCTAATTTTTTTAAAAAAATAAATGACTATCAAGCTGTTGCTAAAGTTTCTCTGGCGATAATTTTTGGGACTTACTTAAAAAGATTCCACCTATAGATTCCAAATATCTGCTGCAGATGGCCGGAGTTGTTATACGAAGGGCAATACCAATATACAAATAATAACATTTTTGTCCACTGAGGCACTCAAATAGTATAGAGTGAGTGGCAAAGGAAAAATATTTAAAATTTAAAATTTGGGTGGGGGTGGAGAATCCTCCTACACACGTGAGCTAGGATCAAAACCCCATTTTCCATCAACTCACACCTTACATCAGTGATTACTTCACTCTTACAACTTTCATCCGGCAGCTTGACCCCCCTCAGTTTATATCACATCAGACCCCTCTTACTCCTCTCCTACTTTATCTTAGCCTAAAACAAAAAACGGACGTGTTAAAAGGGTAAGTTGACCTTTGCTCCAAACGTTTTTACTCTTGGAATTCATGTGAATTTGGGCCCCACACAGGTATCTTGTGGGTTTAGTTGAATCTAAATCTTGATTTGGCTAGCAGATAGTTCAAAATCACGGTCCCTGTCATCACGTCGTATCGCGGTCCCAAAATATTCAAAAAGAAATATAAAAAACATACAGAATATTCTAAAATATTAGAAAACAATATCTTCCTCTATTAGTAAACACTTTAAAGCAAAATACCGGTCACTCCTAAGTCATTACAATTTGTATTGTTGTCTTATCTGATACTTGTATAAAGATTGCTATGAGTTAAATAGGCTTATACGTATATATTAAAATTAAGTCCAAATATCATAAATGTTAAGAGTATGCATTGCAACCATAATTCTAAACTACTCATTAGTGTTAAACACTAAAGTTAAGAAACTACTAATAGTAGTATAGATGTATAATACTCAATTATTCAATAATCAAGCAAATTGTGTCTGAATTTCAACTTTCAAGTAACATTTACTATTCCATTAAGATTAATTAATTTATTAAAACATCAGAGTATTAACATAAGGGCATCGTGATTGTGAAGGGAAGAAACCATCATATGAGAATTCACAAAATCTTACAAATCACTTGAGTTTCGATGAAAAAATAAACTTAGAAAGCTCTAACATTGTCTTGAGAAGATTCACAAATGGTTTTGTAAAGAAAGAAATGAAAAAGGAAGAGGAAAGAAAAAAAAAATCACCGACAACCGATATTTTGACCGTTATTTTCAAAATATCGGCCATTATGACCGTTACTTTTACTATTTTTTTACACCATGACCGTTATATTGTAAATATCATAATGGTATAAGCCGTTACGTTATGAAACGGTAACAGCCGTTATTATAAACTCTCAGCTTGGTCAAGATCCGGATTGTTTAAGGACCTATATCCTACATCGATCTCTAGAAGAAATAACCACAGAACACAGAACAATACCAGAAACATATTTTTTTGGATTGATTAACAGATAATAATTCATACAGAACTGGAGGGAGATAAAAGCCAAAGAGGCCAACAATAGAGGCAATGTCCTGGCCATTTGTGTACAAGGTAAATTTACTTGAAGGTGGAAAACCTTGGAAGCTTGTCCCTCAAATAGTACAGCCTAGCCCTCCGAACCTTCCTATGGCCAACAACTTTGATCTCTTTGATGTTGGGTGAGTACCTGCAACAGTCACTAATCCCATTAATTTGTATCTTAATATAAGTGTAACAACAGAAATATCAAAATAAGTACTAAAATGGCTGAACACTAACAGCAGTCTTTGGGATCTTTGATGGGAAAAAAATTTCTGAGTCCATGTAACAGGGTATCATCCCCCCAGAGTGGTCCCATCAGAAATATAAAACATCAAAACACTTTATAATATACATTATGATGGTCTGATTGCAGCCCAAGGGGGACCACAGCCCGCACAAGGCCAACTGATTGGTCCAGCTTCACTTTAAATTGGATGTATTCTTTTGGGTTCAGATATTGAATACACTGATTTCTATAGTTTTCTTCATTGAGGTGGGTTGATTTCTCCATGGTGATCACTCCATTGGACTCTTGAAGCTTCAGCTTGGGGATTGAGATCTTCACAATCCTACCCCTCTCTACTTCAATTGGTCCGAAGCAAGTGAGAACATTGGGTTTTCCTTTGCTTTTAAATTAAATTTCTGTTTCTAGTCAAGTTATATCAGGTTAACCGAATTAACCCTCGTTAGTGCCTAACCCTTGCAGCTACAAATCCCTATTCAAATTACACTAAACCTGTCCCGTATTTGACCCTAAATGTAACCATAGTTTACTGTTTACCCCACAGCCCACTTGGCCACTGCAAACCCCAAGAAACTGTCCCTAGCACTAGTCTACCCTGCGCATGCCGTAACCAGTCCCCTAACTCTCTTCAAAGCCCCAAGCTCTGTCCTAAATTTTCATCTATATAGAACCCCAAAAAACCCAACCTGTTCGACCAGGATTTGACCCAGATTATACTCTCAAGATACCCCTAGACCACTTTACCAAAAAAAATAAATACCCCTAGACCTTTACTCATATGCACATCTACAGCAGTTTGAGCAAAACCTAAACAGAAAACAAAATGAAGTCCCTCGCAGTCCTCATATAAGCTCTACAACAAAATCCAGGATTTGAGTCCTCATTTGACCTGGACCAAATTCGAACAGAAAATGAAGATACCCCTAGACCACTTCACCAAAAAAAAAAAAAAACCCTAGACCTTTACTCATATGCACATCTACAGCAGTTTGAGCAAAACCTAAACAGAACACAAAATGAAGTCCGTTGCAGTCCTCATATAAGCTCTACAACAAATTCCAGGATTTGAGTTCTTATTTGACCCAGACCAAATTCGAACCCAGAACCCCCTAGCCCTTATACAGGCACCAATCCCCATTCCAGTCTTGAGTATTCTCGCTGGATGAGTATAACAGGCTGCACAGTCCATATCAGTCCCAACCCACCCAATCTGAAAAACACAGCACATCACTAGTGCTGTCCCTATGCCTAAACAGTCCCATTTTCATTCCCCATACACCAGCAGTTCCTTTGCTCATCCCCTTAAATCCAACCCTGCAGAAACACATAATTCCCCACACACAACAAGTATTCAAGTTTCTTAAGCAGTCCTTTCAGACCCGCTAAACATCTCCCCTTAACTTTCTGAATGAGCTCTACTCAGCTTGAGCCTAGTGACTGTACCCTCTCAAAGAAAGTACACTTGGGTCAGTACACTTGGGTCAGATTTTAGCGACACTTCTGCAAATGTACTGCTTCCAACATCCAGCCAACATGTCCATTAGAAACGGCCCAGCTTATAGAGACCGATTTACTGATCAGATTTGAGATCCTCATCCAATGCTCACTGAATTGACAAGAAGCATGGAGAACATGACAGCTAGAGAAGAGGCACTTTAGCAAACATGCTATAGAAGGCCTGGGGATCAAGAATGGGTTGAATGTAATTCTGGTCCAAGAGAAGAATAGGAACTTGATCGATCTGTTAACCACAATCAGAATAAAAATGGTCAGGATGATGAGACCACGTGAAAGCTGTCCAGAATCGATCTACTAGATTCTCAAAAACAGCCAGAAAGAACATAAAAACCATTGGGATGATATCACCAAGAAAGTTCACATGGATGTTCTTCACTTTGTGGTAATGAAGGATGTCGGAGCTTTTCTACATTGCATTACAGCCTTGAAGATCATTTCAATTGGTACAATGTGCAGATTCGTCATTGAGTGACATGTCTAGTTCACAAGAATGAAGTTGCAAGGACAAACATTCAGAGCTCTTGGAGAGATAAGAATAATATTGAGTACCTATTACTATATGGTACAAGATCAAAGACAAGTTACAAGTATGTTGATATAAATTGTTATGCCGTTCACTAACAGCTCGAACTTTTGGTGTTACTAGTTATTAACATATCCGAGCCAAAGTTCGCTAGTTCGAAACCCCTGAGAGGCATGTTACCTCCATTTGTCTGTTTCGTCTGTTCCGTTCTATCTGTCTATTTGGTTTCGAATTCGAACGGCTTTCCGTTCAATGGGGGTGTTGATATAAATTGTTACGCCGTCCACTAACAGCTCGAGCTTTTGATGTTATTGGTTATTAACAATGTTCTCTAGAAGATTATGGGGATTTAATCTTTGAACATCTCGTCACCTTGAAGCATGGGAATTTAATGGGAACGAAAAAAGTTCTGCACTGAAAGTTTGATGTTGAAATAATAGGTGACCATTGGATGCTCTGTGGATACAAGCCCGGCCTAAAAATGGATATATGGTGGGAGCTGACCATGTACAGGTAAATGGAGTGGAAGATGCATATCAGATGACTCTCCGAATCCAGCAACAGTTTAGGCATCTTCTCATCAGACACTCTGATCCTCAAGCTGGGTAGTCCAACCAAAGGTGAAAGGAGATAGAAGTGAATTGGAATGCAAGGGAAAGAGATAGATGTGAATTGGAATGCAAGGGCCGTTGACATGTGGACCACAGATTCGCTGCCCCGTTTGATCGTCAAGGGCAACCTCGTCTACTACATGAGGCCATTGCCACCTACAAAATCTTTCAAAGCCTCCAGACAAAATCAAACACTAGTGAGTGGCAATGGGAGAAGCACGATGGAAAATGCACCCACAGCAACCGGAAGGAAGCAGATTGATTCAGGTGCAGGGGAAAAGGGCATCATGCTTCAGAATGTCCTAATGCATGGAACCTCATCACTGTGGAAACAAAGAGGGAAGCCAGAGATTGAAGAAATTAACAAAGAACCATAAGATTAAATTTTAATATGTTCACGTGAAAGAGGAAGGCCTACATTAGTCGTTCGCCGACTACTCACCTCAATTGAAGAAGGCAGAAGAATGGTAACTAACCGACATCTTCCAAAGACAAGTGAAGTGCAATGGACAATTATGTAACACGATCACTATGCAGGCAGGCAATGAATGTTGTGCAAGAAATCATTGACAGGCTGAGCCTACCACCTAGGTTTCTAAACAAGCCAGTCTTACCAAGCTTGAGCATGCCAATGAATATTGTACTAAACTAAGCTAGAACTCAAGCTCAGGCTTTATTAGAAATCAAGTGCAACTAAGCTAAGCTTGAGCTTGGTTGACAAATGACAATGCAAGTAGTTGTGACCATGGAGAGCTTTTAGATAATTTCCCAACTTTTATTATACTTCCATGGCATGATTAAGCAATAGTGGCTTTATCATTGAACTTCTATGATCTATCAGCGATATCAGATTGAATTTTCGAATCATGGTTCCCCAATTAAATAAAAAAAAACTAAAAAAGAAAAAGAAAAAGCAGTGTCAAACAAGTGAAGCTAAAGGTGCCTTGATAACATTCAAACAGTAGTTAAGGTGAAAAAACTTACACAGGAAACACAATCTCCACACCAATTCCTGCAACCATTCTCCGAATTCGAATTGTCGTGTGGATACCAGCATTCTGCTTTGACATGACTATACCTTTATAAACAGAAAGCCGGCGCTTGTTTTCAGGGACTTCCTGTAATCAATCCCATCCAAAATGACAATCCAATCACTCAGTGAAAGAAAAAAAATAAACTATAATTCAAAACACTGCTCACCATTTTAACCTCAACAATATCTCCAGTTCTGATATCTGGTGTAGGGCGTTCCTTCTGTGATGCTTCAATTGCTTGCTTGTGTAATATCTACTTACCCAAAAAGACATATACAGACTTCTAGTTAAAAATCCTATCAAAACTCCCATCAGAAAAAGACATATACATACTTCTAGTTAAAATCCCATCAGAAAAAAAAAGAGAGGACATAAACAGACTTCTACTTAAAAACCCAAACTCACGCCGGAATTTTGTTTAGGCAACCTTAAAGTGATCCGAATCATTGCCTGGTAGCTTTTAGGCAATGATGATAAGAAAGGCCCTTAATCCCTTGACATCTGAGACCTTACCGGATAGTGAACAGTTAAACAGAGGATATAGCCTCCACATGCCCAAGGAAATATTCGCCGCTCACATGACCAGGTTTGAACAGTAAAAGAGAATTTCGATGGGCCCCCCAAATGAATGATTTATATCACTGGAACAAATTTCACCTGCATTTTCAAAAGCAAGGCAGAAAACTAGATACATTACCCCCATTATATCTCCGAGCTTGACCAGAGGTTTTCTTGGAGGAGGCTTCTCTTCGGCAACATCGGAAGCCTCTGTATCGGATTCGACATTTTCTTCAGTGTTCTCTTCTGAATCTCCATCAACAACTGCTTCCTCAGGGTTCGCTTCCGCCCTCACGACAGGGGACTGTTTTTTCCATCGTGTGATGATGGGCACGATCTCTGGGAAAAATCGGCTATTATTAACACTAGATACAGCAATTCGGGTTGAACTGAGAGAAGAGGGAAGAGAGGAGACAGCAGAAAATCCTAGCTTGGAATGATGAGGAGATGCTGTTTGAGGGATTAAAACAAGAGCCTGAAACTCGGATAAGATTCTATAAGTCATCAGGAAAACAAATCAAGGGGTAGCAAATAAAGGAAGTTGAAAAAGAGAGAATGTTACCTGAGGAAGGAGCTTGGAACCCATAACTAGAAACCAGTGGCTGAGTTTTCTCCTCTAAAGGAATGAAGAGGGTTAGATTAATACAGTTAATGACAGTTTCTGTGAAATCATGAGTAGGAACAAAGCCTTGTCCAAAGAATAAAAAGTAAGAGCACACAAACATAGCAATGCTGATAAATCTAAAAAGAAAAAAAGAAAAATTCCCATTTTTTTATCTTTATTTTAAAAAAAAAAAAAAAACCAATACATGCAAAGGGCAACTTTAATTGGTCCATGTAAACCTAATAAATTCATTCAACATTACTTTCTTAATAATTTTACCTGTATTTACTCCCTTCCCCTCCAATAATACAGCAACATTTTAACTATACTAATATTTTGAAATTATTACAATATTATCATGTATTGCCAGTCAATCAATATTTCCCACAATATGACAATATTTCAAAACGACAACAAAATTGAATCTACAGCAAAATAACCTGATGTTATGATAATAAAACAGCCAAAATGAGTGCACAAACTATTGTAATGTTTTTATTTGAAACTCAATTTTATTTTCTGCAACATTTTCCTAATAGAATCCTAAGAAAAATCCAATTATGAAAACACCCCAATATTTCCCAGAGACTACATACATTCCCCAAAATCAGATTTGCACAATTCTAAGTTGGTATCATAAATTTCACTGATAATGTACAATTTATCACAACAATACAGCCGCAATTTCATGAACATGTAATTGCAATATTATCAAACTAGTATTCAATCTATCCCCATAATTCCGATATCATCCCAACAAATCCATGGGGAGATTCAATTTTAAGAGCAGTACGTTCTTCTAAAGAGAGATCTAGAAGATGGGAACTATTTTAAGTTGTGAAGAGTATGAAAGAAAGGAAATCGAGCTTCTTGTTTCAGATGAAAGATAAGTATATAGGAAAAGATCATGAATCCGAAAGAGAGTAGAAACGTACCGGGATTGGGTCGTCTTCGTTTTGAAAGGAGCGAAGAGGGTTGGCTAGGGTTTATGGCTCCTTTGTATGTTGTGTTGGTGACAGATGATGAGGTTTATGTCCGAGCGGATAAGAAAAAACCAAGTGATGGAGTCCAACCGGTTGGACTGCAATTCTGTGTGTCCGGATCCTCTGATGAGTTGAGTTGTGAACATGGCTATAGGGAAAAGGTTGGACTGCAATTTTGTGTGTCCGGATCCTCTGATGAGTTGTATGTTAAGTTGGTGGGCCCTATTTATTGAAAGTCCCAGCCACTCAAAATGGACTTCCCTACTTTTGGATGGTTCCAGAAGGAGTTAGCCTCACTGTTGGATTAATATATAAAAATGCAATTAGTGAATAAATTATGATTGTGTTATCAACTTTTTTTTTTTTTTTTTTATCATGGATACCATCTTGTCATAAAATTGTTTTATCCATTGTCAATCATATGGTATAACCAATTCTTCTTTTAGCCCCCGTTTGATAATTTTACATGTAAAGTAAAGTACAGTAAAATATCAAATTTAGAGATAATAAAATATAATTGGGTTATGATGATTTTTTTTTTCTTTTAATGGAGAAAGGATGTTGCTTTTTTTCTTTTTTCTTTTTTTAAGATGGAGAAGATTTTGAATTCAAGTGATATTGATGTGACTCATTGTCTGAAAAATTGATACTTTACTTGACTTTTATTAATCTAGTATAGTGCCAAAGTAGGTCTTACCGTGCGCTTTCTAATCATGCAACCACATAGAAACCATGGAGATTGGCGAATAGGTGGGCCGCACTATATAATTAAGGATCCCTCTTATATACCAGTGAAGCAACCATATTGGCTCAAAGAAGATAAGCTTGGACAATAAATGGTGACTCTGAACATTGAATCGTTTGAGGTTTCGACGAGAAATACCCAAAGATTAGAAGAACACCTTTTCTATAGCTTGTGGTTTGTCTAAAATTTACCCTAATAAAGAGATTTTTTTTTTACCCCACTTAAAGGAGTTTGGATCTACTGAGGTAAAACCTTATGGTAATTCTCGGTGGACTTACCATGGCCTGCCACATAACTGTGTGGCAGCTATGCCCTAAGGTTACGTGACAGACCTTGGTTCTGTCAACATGCATATATCCACTTAGAGAATCCAAATTCCTCTTAAATGGGTTAGGACACCATCAAATCCATGCTAGTAGGAGAAATCATTGAGTGAGTGACGGAGACCTCAGGAAAAGAAGGAACCCTTGTATGATGGAAAGAGACTTTGGGTGAGGAAATTTGGCATGATCACCACTAGGGAACCCTAAATGCCCATTTGGTAATTTTCTTATAAAATAAAGGTAAAGCAAAGTACCAAAGTCCCAAAGCAAGAGAAAATAAAATAGAAGGGGGTCATGATGGTCTTTTGTTTTTAGTAGATTGGTAAAGAATCTTTTTGACTTTTTAAGTAAAAAGTGTTTTTTCTTTTTTCTTTTAGTGGTTTGAATAGTTGATTTTTTTTATATTTTTTAAAAAAAGAATGAAAGAATTTTGAGTTTATGTACTTTTAATATAAGAGAGCAGCTAAATGCACACTGAAAATTGATCTTTGCATAGTGAAATTTTTTTACCAAAATACCCACGTAGGAAATGACCTAAAATGACATATACTAAACTTTCTGCATCCTAAACTTCTTTTTATACACCCCCACATAGGGTTGTAAACGAGTCGGTTTCGGTCCGGGTCTACCATGTTAAGGAGGAGGTGGATTCAGATCCGAACCTATAACTGTTTCAGTACCGATTTCTTGGCTCCGGAACCGGAACCGGAACCATATATGGGACGGGTCCAAATCCGGGTATGGGTCTAGGTAGAGAATGATATTAAAAAAAACATGATTTTTAAGAGAAAATTCTTAAAAATTGAGGTAATATGTCAGGTTTCGGGTCCATGGGTTCAAACCAAGGTGAAATCGAACCAGGAGCCATTTATTTATTGGGGTTTAAATAATGACCCAAACCCGTTTTTTAGCAGATCAGAACCTCCGAGTAATCGAAAAATTAATGACCCATTTACATCACTACCCTCACCCATCTCCGCCTCCTCCAGCAGCGTTGCAGGAGGGGGAGGGAGAGACGGAGTGAGAGAGAGGGAGGGAAAAAGTGAGAGGGGGACAGGGCGGAGGTTGGCAGGTGTACAAGGACAGGAAGAGAGAGGGAGTGTAGAGAGACGTCGAGAGTATAGAAGTTAGGGTATTTTTGGATGTACATGGTGTGTATAAAAGTAACCATGGTGAGTATAGGAGTAGCAATAAGCAAAGATCAAATTTCAGTGCATATTTACCTGCCCACTTAATATGACCTCTGGCTCTTTTTAAATGGTGGCTTTACTTTATCTTTATTTTACATGTAGATTGCACAAACGAATCTGCTATCATATATCATAAACCCCTTTTAGTCTATCTTCTCTTGATTATACTAAACACCCGCACAGCCCCATTTATAAAAATTAAAAGTCGCTCCGGCCCAGCCGCAGACCCATTTTCTAAAATCTAGACCCACAGCTTCAGGCCCAAACCCATGCCATAAAATCTCGCCCCATCCATTTTAGGCAACAAGCCCTTTCGTCCTACCCTAGCTATAATTAGAAGAGACTGAACAAGAACGCGAGGAGAAGAACAAGGCGGCCACTCGTCAAGCCGGCGGCCCGCTCTTCCCCACCGGAGACAAGTACGCCTCTATCTCTCTCTTTCCTTGTTTTTTTTTTACCACTGACTGCAACCCCTCTCTTCTTGCTGGAAATGCAGAATGTTTCCTGATTTCTGCCTGTTGGGGTTGGTTAGGGTTTTGATTTAGATATTGATTGAATGTTTAATTAGCGCATTGAATTGGGATTTCATTGTTAGATTAGAACATTGATTAGGCATTTGATTGGGTATTTTAATTAGGGGTTTAGTTATGGTTGTCATGTCAATGTCAATGTCAATCATGATTAAAGCTTTGATTTTTGTGAACGATTATTGAACCCCAAACCCTAAACCCTGAATGATTATTAAAGCTTTGATTTTTATGAATGATTATTAAACCCCAAACCCTATACCCTGAATGATCATTAAAGCTTTGATTTTTATTTAGTTTTGCTAATGAATTAAGTTGTTCTATTTAGTCCAATTTAATCAGGGTTTTTGTTTTTGGCATGTTTGTGTATGCTGTGGCCGGTTATTGCTAAAATTGCGCCCCTTAGAACATTACTAGGCCCAAAATTCAAAAGTCTAAGTTAGTGCAGCAGCTATATGCTTGTTGAAAATGAGTGGATCATGTAATAGAAAAAAAAAGTGGGCTATTGATGGATGGATCATCTGGCCAACATCTTAGATTTTGCAAGGTTACCATTAAAAAAAGAGAAAGAAAAACCTTAGATTTTGCACAGGTGGGGATGAAAATGGGTCTATAGCGCGGTCAGACCTGAATCTAAATACTAATTAGGAGAGATTTGTATCCAGGACCCATACCAGGATTTAAAAATTAGGCTCAAACAAAGGCCCTGGCCCAAATTGAGGCCCAATTATATACTTTTAATATAGTTTATATTAATAAAGTGTATACTTAAAGAACGTATAAAATATATGGCTGTGGCAGCAGTTTTAGGATCCCCAGGTATGAATCCTTGGATTTGAACCTGAACCTGAATTATATTCAGGTCCATGCAGTGATTTTTGTCTTTGTTCTGAATTTGGTGTTGGTATATTGCTTCTTTGGGTTCACTGTTGGTGCTATCTATTTGAATGAAATTTCCAAATTCCAATATTGTGAGCTGGGATTCGATTTGAAATTGAGGATTGTATGTTCTTTTTTTTTTTTTAAATTTAAGTCAGTGGCACTGTACTTGTGGGACAACCTAACCGCCCAGGGACTGATTCCTAGGTGGCTGTGGCTTGTGTGAGATGAGACACCCTTACCACTGGTGTTTCTCGGTTTGTAGGTTCTTTTGGTTATTGATCTCAGGCTGCAGTCCCAGACTGACCTTCATTTGTACAACACCCTTAAATGATGCTATGTTTATCTGCTAACTATCCCTGTGGCTTTTTTATTTTTTCAGATACAGCACCATGAACTCCCTTTCCTTGTCTGCTCCCTTTGCACCTGCTTTTCTACAATCTTCTGCCTATTCCATTTCTCATAAACTGCACTGTCATCCAGTCAAATCCTCTCTTCTCCCAATCAATGCCTGCATTTCATCCTCTGCAACAAGGGCACGTGGTTTCCGTCCAAAACCCATCACAGAAGTTCCAAATCTAGAGTTAGGATTTGAATTTGAACCCTATACCTCTTTTCACCCATTGTCCTCTGCTCCTCAGACACCTGCAACTGCCATGAAAGGTGCTGAAGCTGATGTCATGGGATTGCTGTTGAGGGAGAGGATAGTGTTCTTGGGTGGCAATATTGATGATTTTGTCGCAGATGCAATTATAAGCCAGCTTCTGCTGTTAGATTTCCAAGACCACACCAAAGATATCAGGCTCTTCATCAATTCACCTGGAGGGTCGCTAAGGTATGATATGTGTTATGCTCAATGCTGGAAACTGTTTTTTTTTTTTTAACCAGATTCTATCACAGAATGCAGATGTGCTTACATTTTTTTCTCCATTTAGATGATTGTGTTTCTACTTCGGTGGTTGTCATTTTCTACCATGACTAATATTAGATGTACCACGCTTAGATTGCACCCAAGATATATCACTATGGTCAAGCACCCTTAGATAGACCCTAAATAATTTAAGTTGACAAATGTTTGTGGGTGGGCAAAAACTGTGGACCACGCTACATGGGCATTGCTTGGCCTGGATACATTGATTATTTATACACACAAAAATGATCAAATGCACACCTTTTGTTTTTTGGTGTTACGGTGCACACTGATAGTGGGGTTCACCTGATCATCCATCCAAATGGACAATTTCACAAATCTCATGATTGTAGATCCTTTGACTAAGGCATTGGATTGGGCCAAAAGCAAATATCATAGACATGGGGCTTGCTGAATGCAATAATAAGGATTATTGTATATAGAAGACACAATTAAGATTGATTATTATGGTTATATCAACTGATAATCCAGTCTTTCTTTCTTGTTTTATTTACTTTGTGCACATGTGATAATGTTTGATAAAGCAAGACATATAAGAGATGAAAATTTCAAGGTAATCAATCACGATGTGATGGTTATGAAAATGATCCTATTACCTTAATTAAAGATGGATTTAAGTGGGATTGCTGATGAATGTAATGTATAGAAGGAAGGATGTCGCTATGATGATACTTAACTGCCATGATTCTCATTATTAGTTTCATTTAATCAGTGTGAAAGATTAGCATAAAATAAGATTGATCAGTTGTATTTAAGGTAAGTGATCACTAGCTAAAGAAACATGAAATGATGCATGTGACCAAGTGAGAGAATGTTATACTTATTAGGGAGTGTGGCGCACACGACTGCTTGCTCAATCTATGGGCCGATTGGATTGATTAGGATTCTTATTAGCTAATCTATGAGGGCTTCAAAACCACAATGAAGGATAGACTCCATGATGGAAAGGGAACTGTTAAGAAAATCAATATAAAAGGTTTTAAGGGTTACAATTCCTCACCTCGAAATCAGTGATTCCCATTGTTTGATCACGTCTAAAGGAGGAGTGTTATAAATCTCCAATTAGAGGTAGCCTTTTGATTGAGGAATTTGCAGAGATTAAGCGTTCATCATAGAATCAGAGTGCATTTATTTCAGTTGTGTTATTCAAATTGCCTGACTGACAGTTGATCCTGTTAATGCAAAACTTTATCACAACCCCAATATGAATTATGAGAAAAATATATGGAGGAACATAATTCATATAGCTGACTCCAACGTAGCTGGGACAAGGCTTTGACGATGATGATACAATTCAGGTTAGACCTGGAACATGTATGAATTTGATTTGTACAGAAAGTCAGTAATACATGCCGCATTCATTGTGTCAGAATCCAAACACATTGAGGCCTTTTCTGACTGTCTATTGTCGGTATTCTCCTGGCAATTGGTGTTCTCCTTAGCTATTGCTTCTTTAGATATATAGGATTTTGGTTTGTAGAAACTGTAGCAAACTTGTTGTTCAGTCCACAAGCTAACATGTCAGAGAAGGCTTTTGGATTGCAAAGTGACAGAAAAACGTGGCTTTAAATAAGATCGAGTGGAAAGTTGAACTCAAAAAGCCGACCCCAGATGGGTTGAGGCTTTTGATTCTGATGATGACCCGGCCATACAAACTGAGGACCTGTATGGCTGTGTCTCTTGTCGGTACTCTCCTTTCTGCTACCATCCATCCCCATGGGATTGATATCTTTCCCCCACCTGCGTAGAGCTGCTCATAATCTTGAGGTTGTAAACTTGAAGTACTGAACACCGGACATTGGTTGCATGGCAGGCAGTGTTCTGTCCATGTCATGGTTAATCTTGAAAGCGGGTTACAAACTTACAGAAGTATATTTAAACAGAATTACATGCTAGTGCTACCCTCTTTTGCTAGGTAACAAATTGACAGAGGGGCTTTTGAGGAAGTGCAACTCATATTGTAACTAGGTTCTACATAGGTTGCTATGTTATTTGAACTACCCTTTCATGTACGGCCAGATGAGGATGCTTGAGATGGTTTAATCTGTATGAGGAAAGTGGAGGGGGTGTTGGTATTTTCGTAATTTCATATCATTTACAGAGAAAAGTGAAGGGTTGGAGTGGGTGGAAGTTGGCTATTTCAGGAAAAAGGGATCACAGGTAGAAAGTAATAAACCAAGTGATGGGTTGAAAACTGAAAAGGTTGAAGATCATGGGCAAAGGAGTACAGTCAATTGTGAATTCCGTCAAAGTTTCCCACTTGGTGAGATTTACTTTCAAGGAAACAGGAAAGAAAATTGTTTATGATCAAAAGTGGGAAAGTTAAGAGTCACTTCCATGTATTTATCATGACCCTTCACTCTTAACCTTGTAGATTAATGCCATTTTCACAAG
Organism: Persea americana; assembly: GCA_029852735.1. Classification (NCBI taxonomy): domain Eukaryota; kingdom Viridiplantae; phylum Streptophyta; class Magnoliopsida; order Laurales; family Lauraceae; genus Persea; species Persea americana. Next base: position 66,255,112 of record CM056813.1, on the reverse strand, counting down.
TAAACCATAGGCAAAGACACATGTCCCCTTCACCGAACTCTGTCCACGTACAATATGTGCTTTCGTATTATCAAATCCCATTATTGTTTGCTCAAATTACACAAATATCACGCGTACTAATTTGTCATTTCCATTTGATTTTATTATCTGTTTGTTGCCACTAGTATGGCATTCATTATTCTTTGGTTGAATGTGAATCTGTGTTTATGTTTTTCTAGTGCTACAATGGCTATTTATGACGTGGTTCAGCTCGTGAGAGCGGATGTCTCCACCATTGCGCTTGGGATTGCTGCATCAACATCATCAATAATCCTGGGCAGTGGCACAAAGGGCAAAAGGCTTGCGATGCCCAACACAAGAATTATGCTTCATCAACCTCTCGGAGGTGCCAGTGGGCAAGTAATAGATGTGGAAATTCAGGCCAAAGAAATCATGCACAACAAAAACAACGTTACTAGAATCATCTCTGCTTTCACCGGCCGCACATTTGAACAAGTCCAGAAAGACATTGACAGAGATCGATACATGTCTCCAATTGAAGCGGTTGAATATGGAATAATTGATGGGGTTATTGATAGTGATACCATTATTCCTCTCATGCCTGTGCCAGAAAAAGTAAAACCAAAGCTGAATTATGAAGAAATAAATAAAGATCCAAGGAAATTCTTGACACCAGACATTCCTGATGATGAAATATACTAGTTGGTGGGATGGGTTCTTTGAAATTTGGAAACAAGTAATGTGTTTTCAGTGTTTCTCTTCAGATTTTGTCATTGCCTTCTCTTTGTAGGATTTAAGCTATGGGCCTCAGTATCCAGATGTGAGATTTCAGGATCCTCACTTGTACCATGAATATTTTATTTATTATTTTTCGGCAGAAAACAGTTTTTATTGACTTAAATGTCGTGATGATAATTTTTTAGGATGTTTACTTGCAATTTCAGTTGCTGTCAGCTTCTGCTGACATTGTCCCTTATCTGCAAAACAGGAAAGGTTGATTTATGCTTATTAGTGTAAACGATGGTAGTAACTATGAACTTTTATCTTGATCGAAAAATATGAACTTCTATCTGGACACTGGGAGCCACCTTTTTAGAAAAGATAACCCATGTGATATCTCCACATGGTGACGGACTAAACTTTTGGGGTGAGCTTGTAGTAGCCAGTTGACTCAGAGAGCATCTGAATCCTCTGTTCTTCAGTGGTTCAATATCTTTCTATTGTGCCTATAGAGTACGAGGGGGCTCTGAAATCTAGCAAATCATGAAAATTAAAATTATGTCCATTGGATCTTAACTGACATCTGATCTAAAGCTCAGAAAATGGATGTTATCAAATGCTATGTGGTCTTATCCTCAAGGGTCATTCCCTAGCATTGAAAGAAAGTACTTCTTCCTGTTAAAATAAGCATTTAACTCAAAACATTGAAGCAAAAGCAATGAGATGGACGATGAGTAGATCAAGTTTAAGTTTCTATTTCTATAAAAAAAATTTCAGATGATTATCAATATCCAAAAGACCTGTAGTATCTAATGGGCTAGTGAGCCTCAGAGAGTTTATCACGCCCTAATTCGAAAAAGGAGCAGAGACTATCCATTGCTCAAGTTCAATTATGAAATTTATAGTTATAGATGTTTTCATATGTAAGGTAATTTTTACCAAGGGCAAATGATGTTTATTGCCTGCATTACAAGTGTAAGCACATATGTTTTTAGAGTAAACATCTGCATCACGTATTAAACACACTGTGAAGTGTGAACGAGCATACAAATGCTCTTCCAAATTTCTTTGCATCCACTACGCAAGCACTTTTCTATCGAGCCAAGTGTCTAGCTCTCGAAAATGCTTATTTTTCAAGAGATACGGTAAGAATGGTAGAAAACTAATCCCAATGATCAGTTTTTATTTTTTTACTATCTTTGGTTAGTCATAACAAGTTGTAAAGTAGCGTTACTACCGCCAAAAAAAATTACTTTTACTTTCTTAGCCTCCAAGAAATATACTTCATAAAAAGAAGTAAACCCATTGCTTTATGGATTGTTAATTTTCTATCTTATTTCAAATTACTTTACCTCATGAACATAAATGCAATGTATGGTTTATGGAAATATATTAATCTCATTTATGTATTTATGCAATTTTTACTATTTTTACTGATTTAACAATTACTTTAAATTACTTTCTTGATAAATTATTCAAATATCAAGCTAGAGTAAATGTCACATCCAAGTTCTATCAGCTGATAAAGGTCATACTTCTTTTGGCCGTTCATTTTGAGCGTTTGAAGTATGCGGGGTTTCAAAGCCTTCAAACATCTGATAGGTCCAACTGTCTACAATGTGTTCTAATTTAAGAGGCGCTATTTGTGCCTGTCATTGAAGCTACATGCAAAGTCAAATTTCCTTGTTTGTATAAAATATATAGGAATTGAATACAATGCATTAATGATTAGATGAACTCCACTAAATGATTATTAAAGAGGTGAAGGGTGAATGATATGAGGTGAGGAGTAAAGAATATAAAGTAGCGATATAGATGAGACCATGAGTTTCCTAGGTTTTGAACCAGCTGGGTGATATCTGATAATTAGGTATTTATTTCTTAGCTTCCTTTCCTCCAATTTCCATGAGAGAGTTAGTTTTCTTATGGTTATTTTTAGATGTCTGCCCGAATTTCTTCATTTTAAAGGCCAATAGAGTTGATTTTCCTCGATAGACAGGATTTCAACTCTTTATGAAAGGGACAGGAATATATGATTACTTTCTACCATAGAAATAAAAATCTGTATAATGCAAAATCCTCTCATTATACAAATAAGTTCTTTATGAAATTAACTAAACAAAAGCTACTATGATGGTCTGATTCACATTACTCAGTGGAGTTAGCCGAGTCTAATAAATGACTAAGCAGACTAATGGAGTATTAATGGGTGTCCAGGAGTCTACTAACTTGTTCACCTGTTGGCCTTGAGGAGTAAACTCGGCGGCAAAGTCAACTCAGAGAGTTGGCAAGCTGTGCCACATACCTTTCAACAAGTACACGATAAGAATGAGAACTAACTTTGTAGCCTGAAAACACAGATCATGTGAAAATTGAAACTTCTTTGCTTACAGACACAAACATCAAATTTCTAGATGCATGTACTTGCTCTCTATAGTTACTTTGCTAGAAATGTGGCATTATTCACATTGAGAAGCAGGGCTGTCGTAGATATATAAATACATGCTGCGACAAGTGCCCACAACCATATATGCATATTAAGCAATTTATATATTGGCCAAACTTTTATAGGATCTGGATCTTAGCTCATTGATTCAAAATACACTTAAAAAAGAGCTAACATCCTATGGAAGTTTGGCTGATTTATGTGTGTATGGACCTTGATTTGAGTTTGAGTCCAGGCCCTTTATTAGGGTCAGGTCTGAGTTTGGATCTTTAGTTAAAATTAGGATATGGTCCAGCAATAGCACAGTCCAAGTTGGGCAATGGGTCCCATTTAGTAATTCGAATTTGGTCCAGAAACACTATTGACCCCATCCAAATCAGATCCATTATCGTCCGTAACCCTTTCATGTTTTCATTGCAAATGGACGCATCTCTCTCTCAAATTGTCTCCCAGTTAGCGGTCTGTATTTACAATTTAGGCCCGTTTAATATTTAAGCTGAAACCCGACCCTTCCCTGCCCGAATGAGAATTACTAGTAGTTTAGAGACTGATTTGCCAAAGCAAGTGATAGAAAGCTTGAAAAAGTGATAAAAAGTCTGGCCGAACCCTGCTGGGTGGGCTTGGGCCTGATATGTTTGAGGCAGGATGGCTCAGGCCAGGAACTTATGGCCCCTGTCAGGCTTCGCTGAAAATGGCCTTGTGTTTCTAACCTTAGGCCAGGCCTAGATATGCCTCAGCCGGCCCAACCACGCCCACCAACATCCCTACTCGCCCAGTGTGACCTATGTGATGATCTTCCTCTTTTGTTAGCATGCTGTTAAAGTGAATGTCTTTTATACACTTCTAAGCAAACAAAAAGGCAGTGAAGATGCATAGGCTTAGATGTCTTAGAGGCTTGACCATGCTTCTTGTACCTTATTTTTATATATTATGGTGTGTGGCCTGTCACTAACTAACAAACATGAAACAGCTGCGTCCTCTTATGTTTAATAAATGATCTTTTGTGATTAACAGAAGAAAGAACTTGATGATTTAAGAATGATTACTTCATGGTTCTTGTGCTTAACATGAATGAAGAGCTATCACTTGAGTTGGCCAGAGAGAGAGAGAGAGAGAGGGAGAGAGAGAGAGAGAGAGTAGTGGACCGTTTTGGGCTAGGCCAAAAGCTTTACAATTCCGACTCATTTAGTTATCAGGCCTCATGTTTTGACAGAGATTCATCCATGGACCCAAAAGGTATGCCCTGGCCCACCCATTTACATAATACATAACTTCCCTTTTGTGCTATTGTGTCAGATTAGGCCAGGCCTGTAACCATACAAAGGCCTAGGGGCAGACCATTTGAATATTATATCAGAAATTGATGCCCCAGTACAGTCCATGGGCCTAAAAACACAATTTCAACCTAGCCCATTATTGTTGGGGCTCTTTTTTTTTTCTTTTTTCAGTTATTGGTAACATGACTTAACCCACAGCCACAAAAGTTGCAAAAGCGAGAACTTTCACTGTGCCACGGCTCCAGTTTGAGAGCTCTTACTTTTGTGCATCAAAATTAGAAACATAAGAAATACAGTCTATTAAACAAACCTAAATTGATGATAAATTAAAGAGTGAAAACTCTATAATGGAGCTCACCTATCAAAACCTCAAGCAGCTCAAAATAAACATCTTTCTAATATATTAGACATTACTGAATTTTACTCTAATAGAAGTTGGTCCAATTGTAAGATTAAAAAAAAATATAATTTTTAAATAATCATTAATCACATTTTTTTTATCAAATGGTCATCTTAAGATGGCATCATCTCCTATTCGAGTAAAGTTTAGGGATACCCTATACATTGGAAGGATGCTTATTCTAAGCACCCCGGACTTGTTAGGTGACTCATTGTAATTTGTAAAGTTCCACCCCTTCACCTCGGGATTTCTCTGTCAAAGCCTCCAGGAATGATGCTCATGAAAATAACCATTGAAGCAATTTATCAAGGCCTACACCAAATTTAGGCTGGATTGTTCATCAGGTGGCCCCAATCTGAGAACCATGGACGGTTGAGCTTCGACTGGTCAAACTTTCAAGGAACATCTTTGTCCTTCCAGATCAAATGGACTGGCCTCATTTCCAAGTAAGATGCTCTCTTTGTGGGGCCCACCTGATGCACAACTTGGATGAAAGCAAGACACATAAAAGCCTGACCTTTCTATCTTTTTGTATCTATATATCTTCTTAATTAACTGCTCTAATGACTTGCGAGAATGTGTGCGCGCAAAAGCACCTGGGAATGAACCTTTACTCACCCAAAATAAATTATCTGTCATGGTCCACTTGCTTTATCCAACTTATCAAACCATCTCAAGAATAAACACACTCAATATGCTTAAAAACTAACAACGGAGCATATAATCATTGAAAAGCAGCAATGAATAAACACACATATAATATGTATTTAGACCCCCAAACACTGGACTGATTATTATTAAATACATTATTATTATATAATATGTAATACATTATTTATGTACATACATAGGTAGGAAAAAAGGCGTGATGGACATCGCTAGCACCTACTTAGGTAGGAATTTGGTTGTGGGTGTCGGATGTGAATTTCGACCCCCCCCCCCCCCCCCCCCCCCATTTTTCCTCTCCAAGAGAGGCATGGTTTGGGGAAATCTCCATTCATCTATATATATGCTATTTAAATTTTACATCGAAAATGAGGATTCTGACTACCCTCAAAATCAATGGATCACGATCACCAGCTACGGTACGGCCGTAACACCGTTCTTCGACAAAAGTCGAAGAAATATGGGGAGAAAAATAATAAGGTGGGTTCTTCCTCTCTTCTAATGTGCTGCCGGCAACACACGACGGTTGTCCTGTCACATTAATCTGGATCTCTTTGGGTCTCTTTAATTTGGGTCAATTCAAGGTCATGAGTTAAAGTCCGAATAAAGGTTAATCCTCACATAGCATAATCGTAGTATATCCAAGTAAAACAAAATAACTAAAATAAAGAAAATAGAATAAAGAGGGGGGAGGTGCCAAATATTTAAGAAGAGGATCGGCCCCGTTCACGGGTACCCCCTTCTGATCCCTTGGCAAAATAGGGTTTAAAGGCTGATTTTTCAAACCAAAATGATGATGCAAATGAGACTTTGATTTGTGATTTATGTGTTTTTCGTGTGCGATACACGAGTGATAAAAGTAAAAGGCCGATGGGCCGTAATTAATTGAAGGTGGCCGATGGGCCAGGATTGATTGGAAATGGCCGATGGGCCAGTGTTTGTTTTAGGATGGCCGATGGGCCATGATTGATTAAAAGTGTGTGCGAAATCACTCATCTCATCTCGTTATTCTCATTTATTCAATTTTAGAAATCAGTTCTTTATTCCCTTTTATCACTAAGTTCGATTAAATATCTGGCACCTGAGGTGGAGGAAGAAATAAAGGAAAAATATTTTTGGGTTTATTTTGTTGGTTTTATAGTTTTTATGGCTTTTCAATATGGGGGCTAGAAGGGCCTAACTAAGGGATTTTACTTGGATTTACGTGATTAGTACTTTACTACTGATCATCGGATTAACCTAACCTAAGGTCCTAGACCGCCCACATAAGCTCTCCCAGTCCCCTAACGGAACAGGAAAAGTGATGGGGCGAAGCCTAATGCGCTAAGCTACCTAACGGGGAAATCCGATCTAATCCTAGGATATGAATAGCCTGAGTTTGATGGTTCAGCGCCTAAGCAACTTATTAATTGTGATTTTTAATTGGTTCGGTTTGTTTTGGGTTGAAGATTGATTAAGAGGTGGATTAAATGTATTTTGGGGTTCTGTTTAAGTTGTTTAAGGTTCTGGAATTTATGGTTTACTTTGAAACGTGAAACGATGTCGAAATCAGCGAAACAGGGTTAACAGAGGACTTGGGCGCCAGGGGGGTGGCGCCTAGGTTACTTTGGTGACTTGGGCGCCCAGACAGTGGCGTCTAAGTGGCTATTTCTGGGTGGTTTGGCTAGCAACGATGGTATCGATGTTATTTTCGGAATCCAAGGAGTTCTTACTTGGTGAATTTTAATGTTTCAAATTGTTCTAATTCTCTGATGTTCAAATGTCAAAGGGATTCGGATCCGGGTTTTGAGACGAAACCAAGAGTTTGCGTTTTAGTGCAAATGAGAGGATGGGTGCCAAGGGGGTGGTGCCCAGGTGGATGGCTTGTGGTTTTCAGGTGTTCCGGATGGGATTTAATATTGGTTTTCGGGTTTAGAGACTATTTTAGGTTCTGGTTTTAGTTAATTTAAGTGGTAAGGTGTTTAGCTATTCGTTTTAAATTGAAGTTGTGAACCAAGGTCAGAGTGTAGGATAGGCGCCACAGGGGTGGTGCCTAGGTGGTTGTTTGTTGGTTCGTAAGGGCTTTGGGTGCTAAGTCCAAATCGATTAAAGTTTCAAGTGTTTTAAGTTAAAAGTGTTTTAATATGTGGATCGGGATTCGTTCGAATGCTAATTAATTGTGTTAAGTTGTTGGTTGGGGTTTTTTTTATGAAAACAGATAGGCTGGGCGCCCAGGGTGTGGCGCCCAGGTGAATTTGGCAGGATGGGCGCCCAAGGGATGGCGCCCAGGTGACTGTGTTGAGGTTCGGTCGATTTGGTGATTCTTAGGTCAATTTAAGTTTAAATTGATTAAAGGACTTAGTGTGTTTGGATGTAGAATGCTATTCGTATTCGATTGAGATTTATTTAAACGTCAATTAATTGGGCTAAGTTGTGAATTGAGTTTTTCCTGAAAACGGGGAAGCTGGGCGCCCAGAATGTGGTGCCCAGGTGGATTTGACAGATGGGCGCCAAGGGTGTGGCGCCCAGGTGAACTATTTTATGGTTCGGGTCGGTTCCGTATTTTTTAGGTTGATTTGCGGTTGAGCTTTTACGGTTTGATGTATTTTAAATTAAAAATGTTTTGTTGCGATGATTAAGATTAAATTCCGTTTCAATTAATTTGGCTTTAGTGACGGGAGAGGCTGGGCGCCCAGAGAGTGGTGCCCAGGTGGAGGTGACAGGATGGGCGCCCAGGGGGTGGCGCCCAAGTGTCTGCCTTGTGCGTCCGAGTTGGTTCGATGTTTTAAATCTATTCGGGCTTATGGTTTCGATTGTTTTAGATTTCAAGGGTGTTCCGGTGTGTTGATCGTGATTGAATTCGAATTTGATTTCAAGTGGGGTTTCCTAGTGATTGGGTAGGATGGGCGCCAGGAGGGTGGTGCCCAAGTGGATGTGGAAGGATAGGCACCAAGGGGGTGGCGCCCAAGTGGATGCGGAAGGATAGGCACCAAGGGGGTGGCGCCCAAGTGGATGCGGCAGGATAGGCACCAAGGGGGTGGCGCCCAAGTAGATGAGGAAGGATAGGCACCAAGGGGGTGGCGCCCAAGTGGATGTTTTGTGGTTTATTCGTTTTGTATTTTCTAAGTTGGTTTGAGTCCAAATTGATTAAGGTTTTGAGTCTTTTAGGTTAATAGTGTTTTAAGGTGTTAATTCGAGTTTAATCAATTAAGTTTAATTAAGTGGGGGTTTCTAAGGGAATGGGATAAGATAGGCGCCAGGAGGGTGATGCCCAAGTGTAAAGGCAAGCTGGGCGCCCAGGGGGTGGCGCCCAGGTGTCTGTTTTGTGATTTCGGGTTGCTTTTGCGTTTTTAGGCCGGTTTAAGTCTAAATTGATTGAGGTTTTAGGTTTTTTTTTAGGTCTAAAAGTGTTTTGTTATGTTAAATAGGATGAAATTCGGGTTGTGATTAATTAGAAGTTTTAATTAGGAGTTCTTTAGAAATAGGATAGGATGGGCGCCAAGAGGGTGGCGCCCAGGTGGCTGTGCAGGCTGGGCACCCAGGGGGTGGCGCCCAGGTGGACTTTTTGGAGTTTTGTTGGTTTTGAGTTTTTGAGTTAATTAGAGATTAAGTTGATTAAGGTTTACTTATTCTAGGTTTAAAATATTTTACTGTGTTGATTCGGATTAGTTTAAGGTCTTAACTAATTAACTTAAGCGTTAACCGGGGTGTCTTAGGGAATGAGTAGGCTGGGCGCCCAGAGGGTGGCGCCCAGGTGGCTGTGGAAGGATGGGCGCCCAGGGGGTGGCGCCCAGGCGGCTGTTTTTTGGGGTTTTGGTCTTTTTGTGTTTTTAAAGTTCTTAGTTATTTCTAAATCCGAATTAATTAGGGTCTTAATGTTTTAGAACTCTTAATGATGTGATGTTGCTTAAGTTTACTAATTATGTTGTTTTAATTAATCTTAGGATTTGTCCTACTTAGGCACTAAATTCAATAACTTAGACTATCTAACTATTCTTCTTGGGTTTTTGGATATCTTTTAATTTGTTTTTGGTTTCTCCTCTAATTTACTAGAGAGTAAGGAAAGAGAAGAAGGGATTTTATGTTTTATGATTTTTTTTGGGATTTTCTATGGTTGTGTGGTTCAAATGATATGATGTGAAGTGTGGCAAAAATGGTAATTCAAAGCTCAAAACAGATCACACAACCTAACATATCATTAATATGCAGTTTCTAAATGAACTAAATACGGAAGATCGGAAGTTGTGCACAAAAGTGGAGAAATCCACTTGGGTGCCACACCTGTGGTGCCTAACCTGCTCAGTCAGGGTTTTCAATGGAACACAACGAATGCACAAGAATCTTAGTGTTTTCAACACAACTTCCAATATTCAGTGACTGATGCGAATGTTTTAATTCGGACTACTAATGATGCAACTAACGAACCTACGAGCAAACAATGCAACGGGCGGAGATCTAGAACCCGGACCCTGTCTCAGAAGGGTAGGCGCCCAGGGGGTGGCGCCCAGGTGGTTCGAGAGAGGGCAGGCACCCAGTGGGTGGCGCCCAGGTGATTCTGGAGAGGGCAGGCGCCCAGTGGGTGGCGCCCAGCCTTTCTGCCAATGGTTGTTCGCGATCTTTTCAATATAAATGATGATGATGATGATGCTAATGTGAGATCTGATCTAGCTATGCAATTAGAACTACAAAATCAAAACGAATCTACTATATTAGAATGAACCTAAACATGATACTAACATGATGATGCACTAATACTATTTTTATCACAAGCTAATGTAGATCTACGATGCTCAAATGGTCCTAAGCATATTTTTAAGAATGAATGGTAATATAGAAAAAGAAAGGAGAGATCTAGGAATACCGGTATATGACGCGTTCCTCAAGTTCCTAAAACGAAGCTTTCACAAAGATCCATAGCTCTAGTTGAAGATATGGAAGCCTCCTCCTCTACTATAGATCTGAAGTTCTTCTCTAATGGTGGCTACCTTTCTTCTTCCTTTTCTATTCTCTCCTTTTGCCTCTTTTCTTAGGGTTTTCTGGGTAGCCTCCTTTTATAAATGAAGTTAAGAGGGATTATATAGGTTTGGGACGAGTTTAGAAGGGCTAGGGCTTCATTAATTCGTGTTTCTAGAAGGTCTCACGCATCCCTAGGCGGCTTAAGCTATTTTGGGGTGAATTAGGGTTTGAGGGAGGATAGGCGCCCACGGGGTGGCGCCCACATGTTATGTGCAGCATGGGCGCCCACAGGGTGGCGCCTAGATGGTTTGCGTTTCGCTTTTGGACCTTGGTCCCATTTGGAGTCGAGATTGAACGGATATATCTTCAGCTGGGGGGACCTACATTAGCATTTAATAGGCTGGGCGCCACATGGGTGGTGCCCAGATGGATTTCAAGGCTGGGCGCCACATGGGTGGTGCCCAGGTGAATTTAAAGGCTGGGCGCCACATGGGTGGTGCCTAGGTGGTTTGGTTCGTCTTCGATGCTTGGTCCTTATGTATGAGTGGTCCCAGTCTAATCTCGAACCAAACTAGTAAATCTTAAGGTGGGCGCCCACCATGGGGTGCCTAGGTGATTCTAGGAAGTGTGGGCGCCACAGGGTTGGTGCCTATGTGGAACTTAGGAGGGTAGGCGCCACATGGGTGGTGCCTAGGTGGAGTCGATTCATTTTCGGAGTTCGGTCCCTACGTTGAGTGGTCCCGGGCTATTTTTAGGCCAACTAGTGAAATGTGGAGGCTGGGCGCCCACCATGGGGCGCCTAGGTGGTCCTAGGAAGTGTGGGCGCCCAGCATGGGGCACCTAGATGAATTTTAGTGGGATGGGCTCCACATAGGTGGTGCCCAGATGGAGTCTCGTCATTTTTTCTAAGGCAAACTTCGGAAGCTCATAACTTTTGACTCGCTCATCGGATTTGGACGTTCTACATATCGCCGGAAAGCTCTCGAAGTGAGGAATTCAATGGTCTAAATGTCTTGACAAATAGGGGTTGAAAAATATGGGGAATCTATGGACCAATGGATTCGATTTCCTAACTTAGGCTAATAGGGTGACATTTTGGCAAACTAAGTATGGTCTTTAGAGGGATTGGCCTAAGCATGTCTTAAGTGGTCCGGAAAGGGTTTGAGTAGTGTCATGGTTCACTCCTTGTGTGAGTAGTGAATTGGACTCAAGGTCTTGACGCGACTTGGCTTTTCTCTCGCGAATTTCTAGAAATCGCCGAACTAAGTCTAAAATTAGCAACAAGCATCTTCATCGTCGTTAATTAATCTGAATTATGTCTTTAATCATTCAATTATGGGTGAAATGGGGGCATCGCTATATATGATAGGTGTTTAAGGCTATCATAGGGGCCAAATGAGGTGTCTATAGTGGGGACCACCTAAATACATGTGAAAAAAAAGGGGAAAACCTCGGTCAATTCACAGGGAATACTGAGTGTCAAGAGGGTTGAAGGACGTATGATAGCACCCGCACACACGGGAGATAGCCCATACAAGTGGAAAGATTCAATGCGTGCACGCAAGACGAAAAACCCACATAAGTGGAAAAGAGTCTGCACACATGGGAAGGAGCCCACACAAGTAGAAAAGGGTAGCATATACTAGGAATTGTACCGTGGGCACCTAGGTGAGATACCGAGTTTTTAATCATTCGAGAAACCCCTAGTTCTCGAACTAGGCCCTTTAAGTTAAATGGCTTATAAGACATAGTATTTTGAAGTTTCAATCCAACAGTAGTATTTTGAAGATCCAACAGTGAAGACCTCTTTGAGCCTGATAGACAGACGCTCCCCCAATAATGATTAAATAGATAGACCATTTGCAAAGACAAAGGTGGCTTTATTTTCAAAGGAATTTATGGCTATGTGAAGCTTTTTCAAGAGCCCAAAATGTATTGCAATTCCCTAAACCCTCAAAAGAGGTAGTAATAAAGGGGAAAAACTTTAGCACTTGATCCATGGCTTAAATTGATCAAAAGGAATGATTCAATCTTTCTGTTTTTGGATGCGGTTTTTAAAAATTCTGATAGTAAATTAGCTTTTGGTTTCCTAATGTTGTTTAATGGTTCTACTATAATCACATTAAAACCATTTTCATTCAAATCTCCGGCCATGTTAAAAAAAAAAAAAAAGTAAAAATGTAATTATTTTTCTCTACTAAAAAATAAAAAAAACTCCACTTTTCAATATAAAAAGTCAAAAAGATATCATCACAAATAATTTAAAAAAAATATCAGCATAACCTATTTATATTTTATTATTTCTTCAAAATAATGTTCACTCTACTCTAACTCCATTAATTAATAAAGCCCCAAAACAGCCCGTAAAGTCACTTTTCCTGCGAAGCTCAAGCATTGAGTAAAACAAGGATGGAGCTGAGGTTTCTCTCGTATCTACGTCTTGTCTTGTCAGATGCTCTTGAAGTCATCCAAGCTATAAATACAAAGAGGACAAGTGGATGATCAAGATGGGACAGTTTGGAATCCTCTAGATATGAGTAAATTTGATTTTGTTCTTAGAATTGATAATGGAGCTGTTCACGAGTAGCTAAAATAAAGCTCTCTAATAATTTTGATGTTGGATAGTTGGGAGACTTTTCGGATTGGTTATCGGTTTAGATTAATCCTTTGTAGGTATCTTGATTTTTCTGTAACATAGATTTCTTTTGTTTATTGTTCTTTTAAATCAACAGTGGAGTAAAGTCCAATGGGTATGCTTTTTCTGCACAGCCCCTGGATCCATAAGATCTTCAATCCCCTCACTATGATTGTCATAAAATCAGGTGGGCCCACAGAAAAATGCATACCAAAATCAGGTAAGCTCCATGCTTGATGAATCACTCTCACTGAGGTACTCTAGTGTGGTCCACACTGGACTTAGATACGGACCCCATTATTAATCAGGACCATAAAATGGTCCATAGGCAGATTTCTTAGGCCTGGTCTATTGGTTATAGGGTAATGGGAGAGTTCAAATAGGACTATGTACTCTAAGTTGTTTCATCAAATTACTTTGTGAACGGGTCCCTATCTGCAAGTTGATTGGACTAGATGCCCAACTATATAATCTAACTAATATGTCCTTTGATGCTCAACAGTGAACACTGTGTGTGTTCTTTTGTTGATTCTCTGCCATCTTAATTCAAAGTTGGGTATATATCACTTGGTTAGTTGGTCAGACTTCACCCACCAAAAGCCTCATATCTACATCCATTAATGCCCAAAAAATCAATAATGATGTAATGAATGTACTTAAGCATCGGTCGCAAAGGCTAGGATGAGGTGCATGCATTAGTTTGTGTTAAAAAGCGTCTGGCTGGCTAGTTATGGTCAATGAGTGGTGAGTTGAATTAATCAAAACTCATTAGATGGCCAATGTGGCTGGGTCAACAATCACAGCCAACTTCTTCAGGCTTATCCTCATCAGCTGCGATGAACTTTCCGACCGCCGCCTAGAAGGAAGAAGAAAACGACACCACTGGTTCTTGATTATACTAAACTTAGTTAATTAAGATAAACTGTAAAAATAGACTTGGAAAATGAGATTCCACTAAACTTCCATGTACAAATTCCTTTCCCTTTGTTATATTTTAGGTCAGGTTGGCTGGAGTGGTCCACCCCACATTCCATTGGGGCATCAACTCTAGCTTATAAAGACAAATGCTTTTCCACACTGCAATCATAGCTTAGGGTGGAGTTTGACCTAATTGCTACTTTCATACGACCTTCATTATCATGTGATAATACTTATGTGACCAAACTCTTTTTTGTTTTGATGTGTCATCACCATAATACTTTGATTGGGCATCGTGCGTTGTAGATATTGGTAATCTAACTTTATTAGAATTTGATTTACTAGAGTGATGGTTGGATAATTATTATATAATAAAAGTGAGACTATTTGATGGCCATTTGTAAAACTTGACCTTTAGGCCCTTTGATTTTATTCTTGAAAAGGCATTGCTTATAATTCCTTTGAATTCAATACTAAATAAACTAACAAAAGAAACCCCACGTCAAAATATATGATTTTTTGGTAGAAAGATTTTCTTGTGTGATTAAATGGACCCTTGGTTTGAAATAAGAAAAACTCACCACATGATACTAGGAAATGATTAGATAGTCTCCTGCAAAAAGTATAGCACACCACATTAGCTGATGAAAGGTGTATGAAATCTTTCTAAATATTGGAAAATGCCCATATTCTAGAATCTAGATAGCTGATAAATATTCTATCTTAGCCATATATTTGTTGACCAAAAACCAACGCCTTCCATTTTTCACTTCGGACTACTTTCCTAGTCAGCCTCAGCTACAGTGTGGCCCATCAAATCAATGGTTTGGATCACCAAATAATGGGTCCCATCTACACAACTATGGATGCATCAATCTCTAGTACTTGTACAGTTTATTATAGAAGCCTCAAACAGCCACGTGTCAAACTCAATACATTCACACAACTTAAACCACAAGATTTGTGGCAGGGCAGGATTTAATTCCTTCACGGATTAGGAAATCAAAATAAAGACATTGATGACTGATCGCTCTTATTTCTCTCATGTTTTTGTATAATGAGGAGATCCCCACGTAACTTATAATTCCAAAGAGATACCTACTTAAAATACAACTGACAAGAATCCTTAAATAACAAAAACCCTTCCAATATTTGGATCTTCACTTAGAGCCTGTTTTGTTTCATGTAATTGAATATTTAGAATTTACAATCTATAAGTGGCTACGAATCAGAACAAAGATGAATATTCAAAAATGACAATCAAGTAATCTCTCCTTTAATGGAAGTCGAATAAGGGGGAGATGGACAGCCCATCACTCTCGTAAGTCAATGCCTAAGACAGTCAATATCTCATCTACATTTATACTTTATATCATTTATCTCTCACCTTATATCTTCCACTCATCACATCTTTGATAATCTTTTGTTGGAGCTCATTTCACCATAAGTCTTATGAATTCGTGCAAGTAAACATGTCCAAACACTCTTTTTTAATTATTGACTTTGAACAACCAAGATAGTCTGCCATTGCCAACGCTCTCATGGTTGAGTGGTATCTACACCTTAATATGGCACACATGCCTAATTATTGAAACCTCGGCCTTCATATTTAAAGCATCACTCCAATAGCCCAACATAGAAAAAAAAAGGGCATGCCATCAGTTACATGATTTTATTCATAGATACTTTCTCTTGTGATGGGCTAGACAAGTCACAAGAGAATGGAAAATGACCCAACTCGTAGATGATGACCAAACACAAAATACCAAGTAAACATGTCATTATAGCAGAAAGCGAAAATGGAAAGATATTTGGTTTTTTCAAAGAAAATAAGCCCCATATATCTTTGGCTGCTTTTGTTGAGGAGATAAGGCTTTCCATTTTGTGATGTTTATTTCATAAATTAAAAGATGGCGAAATAGTACGATCAATCTATAGGATTTCTTGGGGATGAAAAAGAAGAAGAAGAAGAAACCCCACAAAGTAGTAGTCCATAGGTCTACATTTCACCAGTAATCAAGGGGATAGTAAGATGAGTAGAATGACACAACCAAGATAAATGAAACTGATGGCAACTAATAACTGGTTTAAAATGTGTGAGACCCGCATTCGCTTAATCAACTAGGTTATATCACATTACCCCTATGTACAGAACTTTAATATGGCTCTAACCAGCTCTAATATGCATAATCATGACTGTTTCATGCAAATTTCTCTTACTGAAGTAAAACTTGGGCTACCTCATATACAAAGGGAAGCATGGGAAGCAAGATAGTTGAGTGATGTTAGGGTCCAACCCAGGTTTAGTATATTTTATTTTTATTTTTATATTTTATTTTTATTTTTATTTTTATTTTTAACCGTGATTAGTTTCTAAGTGGGGTTAGAGGATGGTTAGCTTGAGTTTTAGTTAGATTAGAATTTTGAATAGCTTTGGGAAATTTTGAGGGGCGTTGGGTCTGGTTTGACCTGGTCCGGAGTGACTCGTGTGACGCGTGTACGAGTGGGAAATTGGCCTGGATTTTCGGAAAAATATTGATTTCCATATTTTTGAATTTGTTATTATGATCCTAACAATTTACGTATTCACTTCGTTTGCAGTTGAACCCCAGAAATTGCGTTTTTCGAGAAAAAGGGCGAACCAGTCTTTTCACATCCAAATCTGAGCATAAATTTTGAAATTTGAAAATCATGAGGAAAATAGACTTTTTGAAAATTAGATTTTTCAACAATCATTTTTCTCTTCTTCGTCGACTTCATATGGGTCATCTGGGACCCACATATATGAGTTTTAAGCCGTTCAAGTATTAGGGGCCATTAGGGCCCACAATTCTCTCAAACCCATTCATATATTTAAAAACCACGTTGAACTTCCGCTTCTCCACTTCGTTTCTGTAACACCTGAACCAAGAGAGAGACCTCTTCTTCTCAACCTCTCTCTCTCATCTTGCATGTCCATGAAATGCAATCCAAAGTGGAAATCTGAGCTCACCATTTTCTTCCCACCTCTCTAAACTTCTCAAAGACACTGTTTTAGAGAAATTTCTACTGGGCAACCATCTTCTCCAAGCTTTTCTTCTTGATCGGACCTTCTAGAGGTATGCCCTTGCTACCTCCTTGTATCTATGGGTTCTTTGGACCCTTAGGAAGCCTTTTATCATACATGCATGGACTCCCTTGTGGAACTCCATTGTTTTTTAAATTTTTGTGGATTTTGAGATGCTTTTCATGGGGGTTTTTGGTGTAGGAGTGGAGTGTGGCTGTAAGAGAGTGATTGGAGTGTATTTTGACACTCATTTTCAACCCAAGGCAAGTGAATAACTGATTTGAATGTTTATATTTGAGATGGGTCTTTTTATTCTAATTTTTATGTAAAAGAACTTGGCTATCTATTTGATTTGTTTCCTTGTTTTATGTATCACTGATTTCATAATTTTTGTGCTTAGAATAAATGTGATTTTTCTGCAGGAATTGATGTCATGTGATAGCATGGAAATTTTGTGGCCATGAGTTATTTTACTAGGTTAAAAATCTGATTTTTTTTTCTGAAATTCTGCAGTACATTATGTTAAACTATGGAATTTGTTTTGTTGATGAATATTTGGATTGAATGGTGATAGTTGTGGTTGAATGGAGGTGATGGAAATGAAGGAACTGTTTGAAAAGGTGCAGGAAAGATGTAAATGAAGGAAGGAGAGATAGTACCAGAAACTTAAGAAAATTTGCACTGAAACAAGAAAGTTTCTGAACTGTCCGCTCGAGCGAACCTGATGGTCGCTCAAGCGAGTAGGTCACTGACTGTTGAAAAACATTGCAGATACCCATCCGCTCGAGCGAACTTTGTGTGAGCTTGAGCGAATGAGCTTCTGGAATGGCTCGCTCGAGCGAACATTCTTCCGCTCGAGCGAAACTGATACTGTTGGACGAGAATGGAAGACAGAAGCTCGTCCGCTCGAGCAATCTTCATGACGGCTTGAGTGAAGGAGGTTCTGGAAGGCTCCGCTCGAACGAACCTTCACTCGCTCGAGCGAACTTGGGCACTATTATAGGGGGTTGTTTTTTACACACTGTTGCACTGGTTTGAAGTGCAGGTTTTCCCTGTTGTCTCCTTGACATGAAGCGATGAAAATTGTGAGTCAAATTCTTATACTCCGGAAATTCGAACGAACGGAGGAGGATGGTCATATATTTGAATATCGGGGAGAAAGTCTCTCTTAGATCTCAATGCACACTTTGTGTTCCAATTGTCGGAGATCTTCAGTGACACCAAACTCATTGTCCATAAAATGAAGTTGGAACTTTGAGTGTGTAATGAGACACCCTAGGCAAGCCAGTCAATCATAGACATTACATCATCCCAAGCTATCTGATTTATATAGTTTCTCTTAAATTATTTTAAAATGGATTCGAGTGGTTCGTCACATTTGAAAACATCAGAAAGGCTACTCATCTGATTTGTTTATGAAATTGTCCGATTGTTTATGAAATTTTCCTTTTATCACTTTGAATTGTTTTTAGTAATTTGAATCATATTGTTTTGAATTTGAATTGGCACCACTAAGCTTAGGTCGCTTTGTCGGACTGATCATCTGGCTTAGGATCTTAAATTAATTTTTGTCAACTATAGTTTGGACCTCTGTCTGTTTGCTCCGACCATGGTAACAGTTTCTGTCTGTTCCGGCCATTTCATATGGTAACGGTTATCTGTCCGACCATTTCATATGGCAACGGTTATTTGTTCGGCCATCTTGTATGGTAATGGTTTCTGTTTGTTTGCTCTTGTTACTTCGGTAATAGGAGAATATAGCTAAATGTGGATCGCCAATATTTTGCTTATCTATTAGCCAATTTGAAGTGTTTTAAATATGACTTTTCCTTATGTACAAAAATTATCATTTTGACTCATTTTTATTTATGCTTTGTTTAAATGCACTTTATGAATTTAACTATGACATTGGTAAAACTTGTACATTTTATTTGTTTTATTCACTTGCCAGACCGTCGTGTCTGATAATTTTCTGTTTGGTGTCAGTTAATGATCCCGCAGATGTTGAGGCGGAGCGTGCGGGTAAGGTAATAGTACTGCCGGTGAAGCGTGAGTTGCAGCCTAATGATGTCATGTAGACATCATGTTGGGATTTGAGCTTCGACTACATTTTGGGAAATGATATTTTATTTGGGAACTTTTGTTAGCCTTTGTTGGCTTTTGGTTGGGATGTATAAACTTTAATATACTCTCTTTTGATCCTCACAACTTAAACTAACCTTGGGATCATGCTATGAATATATTTCTCCCTTTGATGCATAGCTTATTTATTATTATGATTCATTGAATTTTATTTTGCTACAAGCTTCCGCATATGGATATATGTTGTGAAATAGTTGTGATGGATGATAAGAGAATCCTTACTGGGGAATCTTGTGGGCAAGTGGAATTTTCTGGATCGTCGCGCCGCGTCTCTAGATTAAGAACTTGATTATTAAGGCCTCAATCCGGAGGCGTGACAAGTGATATAAAAGTGGTCTCCACAAATTCTTGTTGTTGCCGGCACTGTTGAAAAGACTTGATATTATTTTGCCTATTGCCGCTAACCGTACCTCTTGCAATTTATTCCTTAATATGGTCATAACTTATATTTATTTGTTTTTTGCAGGAGACCAAAGCCTTTTAAGTCCTTATATGAAGGAAATATTAATAAGAGCTAGTACAATGTAAGAATTTAATATAAACGGCGGCCTCCACGCGTTTAAGGCAGTTGTAAAAAGATAGTCGTTTTTGTAAAACGATAGCTAGTGGGCCGTTGTATAATTACTAAAATAAAATGACTACCCCACGGCCGTTGTACTTCGAGCCGTCGATAATTTAAAAATTGGCCATCGTCGTTTTTAAATTATAAGAGCTAGCTAGGAATGTGGATGAAAGGCATAGTGACCGAATTTTACTCAAATTAGAGTAAATTATAGCAGCGGCAGACCCAAGACTTTCAATCCATCCTCTTCCCACACTACTGTTGGCATTTGTGATGGGGCCCACTTGTGTTTACATGTGGGTGGACCCCACTCACAAAGATACACCTCTTACAAGGAGTCTCATGGTGATATGGATAAGAATAGCCTGCGTTTTATCCAACTCTCTATTATTTTTTTATCATATTTACATTCAAATTCAAATTGAGAGAGATTAATCTAATACTTTTCATAATCATCCCTCAATTCGAATTTTAATAGAGATCTTATCACCCATTAGCGAAAAGGCTATATATAGACCTGAGAGATATCGGTTGGAACTACTTTCAACAATTCATCTTCCTTCCACTGGATCTACAATAATCCATTATCATCTTCTACATCCAGGGTGTCGTGGATCCCATATTTTCTTTCAACAATTCGTCTTCCTTCCACTAGATCTACAATAATCCATTATCATCTTCTACATCTAGGGTGTCGTGGATCCCATATTTTTTTACACCAATCCAAATGGGTATTTGGAGTCCTAAGTATGAAAGTTATAGCTTGCCAATCCATTGTTAGCTCAATGATGAGGCACTTTCCTCTATATACATTAGGGTTCGATCCCATGGCCACATAACTGTTGATTAGGGCCTTGAATAGAATGTGTGTATTGTACCAAAGAAAAAAAAATGAACAGTATGCCCAAAATACTCAAACTAAAAATTGGTTCCAAATGTTGAACCGTTACCCCAACTATTTTACTTCGGGTCCTTCTAGTATTTAGAAACCCATTTTTATCCCCGCATACACTCGCAGCTACCTATTCATTTCCTCTTATAAAAAAGTTGCATGTATGGGGTCATGCGGCGCAACAACTTTCTGAGAAATTTATAATGTTTGCAGCCAATTGCGTTTGTTACCTTATCACATTTCACATGGCAGGCATAAGTCACTGTCCTTGATTATTTTTCATCTTTTCTTTTGATTTTGGGGGAAGAATAGATAAAGACTCTCCTGGACCACTGAAGGTGGGGATAACATGCTCTTTTCCAAAGCCCTTGTAATGTTCTTCATGGGGCTAACTGTACATGTACATTCTTTTACCAAAACAAAAAAGGAAAAAGAAAAGCTGTACGTATGCATTCCTTTTAGGAGAAAGAGATAAGAGAGAGATGTGGAGAGAGCTTTAAAAAAAAAACCACTAATTATCGGTTTCTCCCTTTTCACATTGGCATCCCTTTCTTACCTATGCATGGAAATGAATTTCTACGGAGTTGTAGAATCATCGTATTACACAACTAATTAAGCTGATCTTTGGAACATTGTGATTGTTAAAATTATGTCTCTTAATTAAGTTTTAACACCCATCTTTCCATTCAGTTTAATTAGTTACTTTTTGAGATTTTATGGAATTTATCTTTTGATCAAGAAGTACATGTGCTCTTTGATATGTATTGTTACATCGTTCTCTGTCACCTTAAACTATTAAAGCATGTGTTTGTCAATATATGGTATTTGAGCATAAGGTCAAGTTGGGATGTGCTTTCATGCATTCATTATATTATGGAATGTGCATTCTCCCTCCCCATTAGGAAAAATAAAAAAATCAAAGCAACCCATTGTCTCTACAGTTTTTGCTTCATTATACCACGTCTATGAACCCAACATGCCTATCCTTCCCGTTCATACACCTGATTCTATTCATGCGGCAATGACTCTGTTCCTTCATCAGATGTTGAATACTTCTTCTCAAGATTAACAGCAGTTAGTTCAATTATTGTGTCAAGAAATCCATATCAGTGGATTAACACTTTCCATCTATAATGAAGTGGGCAACATCAGTATTTTCAATGAAACAATAACCTGATCCCTGTGACAATTTGACAATGCATTCTGGTAACGTATTAGAATTTTTGAAATGAAGCATTTTTCAATCCTTTCTCCTGAAGAGACAACTCAATGTCCCACAGATAACATCAGCTCCATGCCTCCATCACTTTCGCAGCATGCGGTACTAAAGCCACCTGTTCCATTTGTCCTGAATCTGAATCATGTTTACCAATAAGATCAAGTTCCAGCTCATGCTTTATGTTATTTTCCAAGCTGCCTGAAAATGATCAATACCCTTCAAGGTCATCCATGCAAATGATGACAGAAGTTGCGTCTGAATGCTTGAACGGGAAGGGCTGGCATATTCGGTTCATGGGTATATGCATAAAGGGGCTCTATATGGTGAAAAGATAATCTTATAACTAATTCATTAAACTTTCTCTTTTGAGTTAGATTAGGGGCTCTATATTGTCATTTCATCCCACATGTGACAGGCCCACATACACACACTGCACTTGTTGGTTGATATAATCTATATTCGAAGACTTAAGATCCAAAACTTGATATCTTGATGTTTACTATTTATACAAGAATATACTAAAAAATCCAATCCTCAATTGGAGATCTACATAAGTCCAAAAGGTTAGATCTATAAGTTAAGACTTTTTTTACAAATTAATTACTCAATCTATAGAAATTTAAGATAACGAGCTTCAAGATCTTAGAATTTATTAATTCAAAAAATAAATTAAATAGTTTGGCTTATAAATATGGTCTCACATGAATCAAACCTTATTAAAGGTATTTGATGTGCCTCAAAAGTGAAAACTTATCATGTAATTCACTTTAGCGGGCCCTTTTTGGCTGAGGGGATGTGAAGCACGTTCACACACCTATACATGTGTGAAACTTTTGTAGTATAAATGGCCATAGTTATATATAATTTTTACACTTCATTTACACACCACATATATAAATCAATGCAATCAAGCACGATTATACTTAATTTCTACACAAACAAAAATCAATTACTAATGTAAATGAGTGTAAACAAACAACCCTATATAAGTTAAAAATCGAAAGCAGTAGCCGAAGGATTGATGGAGCAACCGTGGGCTCAAGATAAGAAGGATCATGCGAGGGGATATCGAGAGTCCTTGTCTTGCTGTTTTTGTATGCATGTACTGCAACCTTTTCTTCTTGCACATGTATCTATTGTATAGAATTATCTCCATCGACATTCATAACGTCTACATGATTTCCTCGTGCATGACGAAGAAACGCCCCCTTTGTCCTCGCCATCTTTCCCTCTCAATATTAACAACGGGATACAGATACATGGAGCCTTCTTTAGTCACACATCTCAATAAATTCATTGAATGTATATAGAGAGAATGTAATCCATGCGTGTTTTGACTTTAAAAGAGTTTGACCTGGTGGGACCCACTATGGATGCATCCGGTGTGATACAATTCAAAGGGTTGGGACAATTGGAACGATTCAATTGAAGATATTCAATCGACCTCTTATATTCTTTCGGGTGCTAAAGAGGCACTTACACCGGTCAAAGTACGAAACAGTTTGGTCTCAAGCTGGTTCACACAACGGATTTATGACTTGGTCAAGTCATGAAACAGTTTGGTCCCAAACGGTTTTGTTGAATGCAATAATGAAGTTTTTCACCCCTGAAACAAAATCAACCCAATTCCTCCCCCACTTCCCTTGTAAAGATCAAATATCATCACAATCATCCATGTCTAACACCTTATGTTTCATTCCTCACCTCTTTAACGTTCCTTTCTACTCACCCATTTTACTGTAAATTTTTAGGAACTCAATTCATACAAACAAATGGGTCCCCAAAGAGGTATGTAGGCCGTTGGCCTCATTTTCATCAGTTACGTACATGTAATTTATTTACATATATGGTAAAATAGTATTAAGATAAAACGCATGCTATATTTCGCATGGTAAACAGGGTTCTCATTTGTAAATAACCACCAGCTACAGAGAAAAACATGCAAACCTCTAACCTACTCTTTGCCTCTTCTCTGTTACCAGGTATCACATTACACTGTTACAGGCTTACAGCTCCAGAGATTTTGAGAATGTTGATTTGGTGGACCCCACCCAGCTTGAAAGATCACACCCCCATGATCTGTCAAAACCATAAATTAATTAAAGTCATCTAATCTAAACGGAAATAACGTATCCATCCATTTACAGGCCAGCGATTGAAGAGGGTCTGGATCCACCCATCACTGGTGGGCCCCACTATGCATCAAACACCACATGAACAAAATCATGGGCCTGAAATCAAACAGCTCAGAGAAAAACACTTTGGTCTATCACTGGGCTGAATTAAACCGCACAAGATTAGGACCCATGGTTAGATTGATCATGTGCGCAAAATCAATGGGACTGAATCATGATGCGTTTCCCACGGATCAATCAACGGCGGGCCATTATTTGATTTGAGTGAAATTTGGCCCAATGATAAACACCGAGGGGAGAGGTGCAATTGTGCGGTTCAGATTAATAGTAGGGTCATTCCTTGTTCTTAACCCCTACGACAAACACAAGTACCTACATGAGCATGGAAAAGTGGGTCCCACTTTTGGGTCTAATGAAGCCCATCGTTTACAGATTCAACGCTGAAATCCAAAGTGAATCACGGGCCCCACTTGGAAGAGCACAAACTTTGATGGATAATGGTTTGCAAATCGATAGTTAAAAAGAAAGTAAAAAAAAAACAAAAAAACCAACGGTCGATATTCAAGCAGAAAAGAGACCCACATATCATCAGATGGATGGCATGTTACAATCTGGGCAATCTTTTGTGGGGGCCATCTCTCAGATGCCCCACAGGATCGACCGTTTGAAATCACCCGTGGGCCCCACATGTACAACAAACTCAAAACGCCCGGGTATCCTCTGTTTCATGTAAAGTAAAAAAAAAAACTTATACCATATATAAATCAATCTCTCTCTCTCTCTCTCCCTCTCCTGTTTAAGGACCGAAGAAATCTCTCCTCCTCCCTGCAAGAGCCAGTGGAAAGCCCAAAAGGGGAGGACCCAGTCAGCTATGGAATCCTTCCTCTGTGAGAAATCCTAGCCTCTCTCGTTGGGTTTTGTAGATTCCTCTCTATCTCTATCTCCATGTGTATGTATGTGTATTAATGTCTGTGTAACATATGTTGTGGTCTTGTTGTTTTTGTGTGCTTTTTGAACAACTCTGCAGGAGAGGAAAGGGGTTGTCCTGAGTGGTAATGTGGTGGGCAAAGGAAGAGGTTTTTGGACATGGGTTCTTCTTTTGAGGGTGAGTCCATCTGCCCCTTTTCTAGTTTCATTGGTCTGAGTTTTGTGGCAATATTTTGTTGTCTCTCCTCTCTGTTTGATATGCTGTGGGGTTTTGCTGTTTTTACCCATTTGTGGAGGTTTTGTTCATTTGGGGTTTCTCTGAAATCATTGATTTGTGTGGTGTGGGATTGTTGGGGTCATTCTGTGTTATTGTTTTTGGTAGAAAATGAGATTACATTTTTCTATTTTTGCCTTTTGGTTATTTTTTTTTCTTTTTCTCTTTATAAAAACTCATTCTTTATTTTATTTTATGTATTCATTTATTTTTACTATGTGGTTTTTGTTAGTGGGCTTCCAGATGTGGCGATATTGAACTCTTTTAAGAGGATTTTGTATTTTGTTTACTTAACTAATCTCATCTAATTTAGCAAAACTATAGATGGTGTTGCCGGTTATTCATTTTTGTATGGATATGCAGCTCATTCTTTATTTTTCAAGACTTTTTTATTTATATTTTCTGGGTTTGTCTAGCTTTATTTGTGATGGTTGCAATAACTACTGGTGTTGTTCAATCATGAAAATACTAAAGGGGGAGTTGAAAAGAATCCGCATTGATGTTGGTGGGGCTGGTATCTAACGAAAGTCTAACTATCAGTTTATTCATTTATACAGTTTGAATCTTTGTGAAATTTTCAATTGTTACATTGTCAATGGCATACCCGTTTGCAGTCTCTGATGTGCAATGCAGCTCAATTTCAATAGCTATGTTTGCATTCTGGATTTTCTTTTTAGTTTTTTTTTTTTCCTCTGTGCTTTTCTTCTCATTGTTGGTTTGTTTGTATGGTGCTTCTCAGCTTTTAAAGTGAGAAATCAAATTGTTTTATGTATGCATACAAAACAAAATGTTGATAAAATCCTTTATTTTATGTTTTTGTAGACTCTAACTATTATTGTATCCAGATTTGGTTGGAAATGCGAGCAAGATCTGTATTGTCGGTCCCACTTCTTGTGGTTGTAGGCCTTGGATCAACCCCTCCCCCTGGTGAACAGTGATTGGGCCCAAATATCATCCAGATTGGAGTTATATTCACTATTGGACTGAACTTTAATCTCACATTTTATCTTGTGACGAAGAAGAATGCTTCAATCCAACATCAAATATCACCCAACTGAAGTGGTATCTGAGCTGGGGGTGTTCTAATTCAGTGGTCTGACTGACTTGATGAGATGTGGGTCTTCAAGTTCTGTGCTCACTTCCATCAGTGCTTAGTGTTAGGATAGTTTGTATTAATATCCCTCTTTGCTAAGTTTGATCTATGGGTCTTCAGTTTTTACCAAATCATGGTACATGTTACATGATTTCCAGTTCTTTACAATGTTTTGATTGGTTTTAATGTGCCCAATTCTTCAATACTAAATAGAAATGAGACAGAATGTTATGAATCAGCTAAGTTCGATTGATATTAATATACAATTCATTTGGGTTCTTCTCAAGAGTAAAGGAAAGGAAAAGCAGGGGGTTAGATCATGGACAAAAGGTTTTAATGAAAGGCAATAATGTTAAAGAAAAGGTGGAAAGAGTATTTTAACAAACTATTCAATGAAGATTTTCTACGAGGCTTAGAAATGAGAGATGCTCGTTAGTAGGACATGTCTTTTACCACAAAATTAGAGTAGCAAAAGTGAAGAAAGCATTGACAAGAATGAAGACGTGAAAGGCTATGCGGCTAAATGACATTTTGACAGAGGCCTGGAAATGCTTAGGAGAAATTGGAGGGATTTTGGTTAACTAGGTTCTTAAATAAGATACTGAGGACAAAGAAAATGCCAAATGAATGGAGAAGAAGTATTGTAGTACCAATATACAAGAACATAGGATATATACAAAGTTGCACCAATTATCGCAGGATCAAGCTTATGAAACTATTAGGAGGGTAGTGGAGCAACAACTTAGACAAAAGACCAAGATATTTGAAAATCAACTTGGTTTCATGCTTGTGAGGTAAATAATGGAAGCTATCTTCTCATTTAGACTTTGCACTGATTATGGATGAATTAACTGCTCATATTCAAGGGGAGGTGCCGTGGCGTATGTTGTTTGCACATGATATAGTGTTCATGAATGAATCGAGAGATGATGAGAGACTTTAAAATCTAAGGGCTTTAAAGTTAAGTCATTCCAAGTCAAAATAAATGATTGCAGCTTTAGTGAGGATGTGCAAGAGATGTAACTCTTGTCAGAATTGAAGCTCAAGAGATGCCACAAAGAGAGTCTTTCCAATACCTTGACTTTATAATTAGTAAGGATGGGAAATTGGGGAGGATGTCAAATATAGGAGAGGAGAGAGGATAGTTGAAGGGGAGACCTGCTTCTAGACTCCTTTGTGATTACTGCATACTGACAAAACTGAAGGGAGAATTTTAGAAGACAACAATTAGATTAGCCAACTATGGCATATGGAGTATAATGTTGGCCAATCAAGAAGCAATATATGCAAAAAAAAAAAAGAAAAAAAAAAGAGTGTAGCGGAGTTGAGATGGATGTGTGGTAAAACTAGGAAAGATCAAGCGCTCTCAGGAGCGAGCATTCACGCCTAGCATCAATAGGAGATAAATTAAGATAAACTCGTTTGAAATGTTTTGGACATGTTCTTTTTGGCTTGCTTGGATATCTTTATCTCTTCTGTATTAAGAAAAGCACTTCAATTATATTTCAGAATCCCTCTTTTCTTTGGGTAGAACCCTTGAGTACTTGTGCTGGCTTGGAAGTGCCTTTGTTTGGTTAGATCCTTCCACCAATCGAGCTTCATCAGTTACCCCTATTTCCAATTACATGCACAACACGTCCGCAATCTCAATCTGTTGGTTAGGGATGGTTGTTGTCAATGCATCTATCTTCACAACTAAACAGAATTGACATGTAATGTTATGCATCGACTCAAGTAATGTGGAATATCAGTATACATTATATGGTTCGTTTGGTTGTATTGTCTTACAACTTAACTCAATCCATCCCCTATAATTTATACAATCTACCTTGTATTTCAGGACTTTGGCATACCAATGAAACAAATATTTATGTTACCATATCAGAACTGGATTTTTACTAATCATTGTCTCCAAAATCAAGATAAATCCAATCAGAACTAGATTTTTCAGTTCTATCGTGCCAAAAATAGAGATAATCGACTTTGATTTGTAGGATCAACACTGTTTCAGCTTAGGATGACATAAGCTGCAGCTTAGGAGAGTCTTACTCATATATATATTTATATATATATGGGGGGACATTCATGTGCATCCATCCCTCAGCATAGGGTGAGGGACACTTACATGGCTTTCCCTCTTTACACATGAATATTTGCACATGAAAATCTCCAATTATGGAAGTGTCCCTCACCCTATGGTAAGGGATGGATGCACCTGAATATTCTCCTATATATATATATATATGGATGTATGGAAGCACAAAACTTTTAGTTTGTGACTTTGTGTCAAGATTAGTTGGCATACAACTTGATGTTTACATGTAACTTCCTTGTAGTTATAAACATTCACATATGATTTTTCCATCATATTCTCTAGTGTGTTCTTCTTGTTGTTTTTCCCCTTCTTTTCTGGCAATGCATCATGTTCTTGCAAGAAACTATAGATGATTAAATGGTCACCATTCTTCCTATCACCTCACTAACTGATAAGGCAGGCCTGTTTCACTTTCTTATGGAACTTTCCTATAATTTTTATGTGAGGCTAATGTTCATAATGTTCAATGTTCTTGCAAGAAACTATAAATGATTAAACGGTCACCCTTCTTCCTATCACCTCACTAACTGATGAGGCGGGCCTGCTTCGCTTTCTTATGGAACTTTCCTATAATTCTTATGTGAGGCAAATGTTCATAATGTGTCTTCGTTATATTATGTACTGCATGTTGTGCAACTAAGAATGTTTATTTTAGTTCAGGATTCGTGCTTGATCCATCCAAATGCAGTAAACTGAGTATGGATGAAAAGAGAGAACTTGTGTATGAAATATCAAAATGGTCGAATGGTGCCCCCGAAATGTTACAGTCATGGAGCCGCCGGGATCTTTTACAGGTCCTGTGTGCAGAGTTGGGCAAGGAGAGAAAATTTAGCAATTTACCAAAGTTGAAATTGATAGAACATCTTCTTAAAATTGTGTCTGAGAAGAAAATGGAGCAACATACAGACGGTGCGGATTCGGAGTCGCATCCAGCATCTTCTAATACCCAAGGCTTATCAAAGAGACAGAGGAAGTCCGACCATCCATCTCGATTGGCCATTGTGACAGATCATCATCAGTGCACAGATGATGGTGAAGGCCATGAAAGTGTCATATATTGCCAAAACTCGGCTTGTCGGGCCACAATACGCCCAGAAGATGCATTTTGCAAGAGGTGCTCGTGTTGCATCTGTTTCCAATATGATGATAACAAGGATCCTAGCCTTTGGTTGGTTTGCAACTCAGAGCCTCCTAATCAAGGTGTGTCATGTGGGTTGTCATGTCATCTTGAGTGTGCCCTCAGGCATGAAAAAGCTGGAATTTCAAAGGGTGGCCACTGCCTTGGATTGGATGGGGGCTTTTATTGCATATCTTGTGGAAAATTGAATGACTTGCTCAGGTAAACCATTTTGCATCATTTATTTTTCTTTTAATTGCTTTTCTGGATTACAAATTACTGTAAAGTTTTACTTTTCATTCTGTAGATTTTCTACCCTGTATAAATAGCTATCAAACTAATGCTATGCTTTTTATTTATGATTATCATTATATGCTTCCCTTTTTTCCCTTTTGTCCATTATGGATTATTTGGTGGTTTAAGGAATCTTATGCAAGGGGCTTAAGTTGTGTAATAGATCAAATGATGCTCTGGTTGGAGTCACTTTGCGTTTAGAAGGGTTCTTAATCTTTGATTTGCGTGGAGTTGAGTTGTTTCTTTTGGAAATTTGAGAAAATGCTTTTTTTTGTTTTTGTTTGTCACTTATAGCATTTGAAGTATGCTTTACTTTGGACGAATTGTTGCAATTGCTATTGTGGTGACTTGAAGCTATGGAAGATGCTTTGTGGACGAATTTGGCCACCATTTGTTGCTTCAGGCTTCCACGCACTTGATTTTTTTTTTGAACCATCAGTATAAACTGTAAGGAATTATTGATAATGTAAATACAGCATTTAATCGTGTTGATATGAATTTATTCTACCTGTAAGTATATTGTATATACACCATTGTTCTTGGAAGGCATTCCTTTCTTTGCATATTTACGATGTATACCTCTTACATTGTTCGTCTTATTCACATGTAATCCCTTATCATCAATGAAACTTTTGTTACCAAAAAAAAGAAAAAACAAATTAAAATGAAAGCATGGTGTTGCAAACTGGCAATAGACATGAACAATATTTAATGGTGCTATATACAACAAGATGAAAACCTTCAGCAAAATATGTAGCATGTTTCTCCTCTCACTAGTAACTGGCCTGTGTTGTTCTCTCTGTACCCCTAACTTGAGATTTCGGCATAAATAGTTTTGAATTGCATATCTGGGTTATTCATTAAAGATGCAGTGGACAAAATAATGTCTTAGTGATTTTTGTTCGTTTTCTCATCATGGTGAATATAACTTTCCTAATCTTCATAATTTTGTATCCATCCACAATTTCTTTCTTTTTTAAACCATCTCTCTGAATATTTTGAATACAAGGGAACTCTGCAAATGATCCATTCAAAATTTCATGTAGTACAAGAATTATGCTTCTCTAGTGAAAAGCATGAAGATAAGAATGTGATTACAATTTACAATGTAAACAACTAAGTTCTTAGGCTTGTATATATATTTGAAAGAGGGGCTTACACATTTTATCTTTGCCAGACAAGAAATGTTCATGGTGCAAATCTGAATAACCATTTTCTTCAGCTTTTACTTATTTCATCTTTTCTAGAGAAACTAAATAAACATGAAGGCATGTGGGGTTTTGCCACATCACTGCCTGACAAGAAATGTACACAATGCAAATCTGAATAACCATTTTCTTCAGCTTTTACATATTTCATCTTTGCTAGACAAACTAAATAAACATAAAGGTATGTGGGGTTTTCTTCATTTTTACACTCGAAATCCTTGCATTGTCTCCATCTACGGAGTTGCTTGTGATGGATTTTAGTCTATAATGTATACT
The DNA here is from genome assembly GCA_029852735.1 of Persea americana. Taxonomy (NCBI): domain Eukaryota; kingdom Viridiplantae; phylum Streptophyta; class Magnoliopsida; order Laurales; family Lauraceae; genus Persea; species Persea americana. Next base: position 66,223,835 of record CM056813.1, on the reverse strand, counting down.
CTGACCCTGACCTTTCCTCTTGAACCACCTGTAGATATGGGCAGTTTGATCAGCTATCCATCCACTTGATGTCACCACCATCTCCAAAGACACATTTTGTTTCTATGATCTTAAGATGCATCTTTACCCCATGGCCTATGCTTGTTTGTTACTAACGTAGTTGAATCCTCTTCATAGTGTTCATATATCGTGTTGACATATGCTTTGTCAACATTTTAGCACATGCTTGAATTGACAGAGTTACACTACAGTTATTTTTGTTTGATGGCAATTGGCTAGCATGTATGAAAGCATCAATGGATATGCATCACAGAATTAAAATTGGTGTCCCATAGATATGCTACTTTTGAGAATTTAAATGTGAAGGTAACTATATAAAAGGAAATGCAATGGCAGTGAATCATAGATCTATATTTCAGCGTAATTAAAATTAGTTTCCTCTTTATTTTCAAAGCGTTCTAAGAAATGTTTTCCTGAAAGTGTTAAAAAATTGAAGAAACAAAGGTGACCTTGATGGAAAATGAAATGAAGTGGAGAATGAAAATGAATGACCATCAATTAATCTCCTCCCCTTTGATGGAAAATGAATGAAGTGGAGAATGAAAATGAATACCAATCCATTATCCTAGTAAATCAAACCCTAGGAAAGTTAGGGTCCCATCTACATCTTCTCCCTATATCCTTCACCTCTCACCTCGTTTATAATCCTTTGTTGGAACTTGGAACCCATTGTCCTGTGATATCCTATGTATTCACTTTCTTGCAAAAGAAATGGGCCGTAAACACATCTACTTTTGAAACTTAATTATGATTAAAAGTTTAGATGGTATGCACCATAGAAATGCTTATCTACAACCCCATGTCTTGTTTTAAGCATGGCTTGTTATGCTTGTTCTAACAGTTGTCCCAAGAACTTTTAATGAAGGATGTTCTTCTTTTACGAAGAAGTACTGCTTTGGTTAATATATTGTTTATGTATTTTATGCTATAGCTAGTTTTATATATGCAGTTATTTGTAGTGATCAAGGTGATGCTATAACAGACCTCTGAATAATAGTGCTTTTGACTTCCCGTGTCCTGAGCTATAGTTTTGGCAAGCTTTCTAAGTCAGCCTTAAGTTCAGAAAAGCTTTATTAGGGTACATAGACCATTACATCACTAGAGTGTCTGTCAAACCTACTATATAGTATTTCTTATGATTCCTAGGTTGGAAACCACGTGAAGTATCAAAGCAACTCTGTAGGTCCACAGCTCCTGGCTTCCAATATTGTCCAAAAAATACTATAATACTCTATACATTGGCAGTTTGTTGAATTAGATTCATTTTTTAAACAAATATACTGCCTATATGGGTGTTGTTTCACTCTTTCACTCTTTCCATCGATGGTACATTGTGCTTAACATCCATTTTGCCGTGATTTTTTTGCTCTCCAGTGCCGGTATGATACATTTCACAACCACAACCCATTTGCTCGAAAATTGCTTCACTTTTTTAGCTGCCCAGCTGTTCTATAACAGCTGCTATAAGAGCAAGGAACATCTAATAAAAGCCCTTGTTTTAAGGTTTTTTTTTTTTCCTTATAATGATACAGATGCTGGCGGAAGCAGCTAGTGATTGCAAAGGATGCCAGACGTGTAGACATATTTGGTTATCGGCTTTCTCTAATCCATAAGCTTGTCCATGGAACTGAGAAATACCAAAAGATTTATGAGATTGTGAACAAGGCAGTGAAGAGTCTTGAGGCAGAAGTGGGAACTTTAGATGGTTTGCCTATAATGATGGCACGTGGCATTGTTAGCAGACTCTCATCTGGTGCAGAGATACAAAAATTGTGTGCTGCTGCAGTAGAGTTGTTAGATTCTATCCTTTCTACTGCTTCACAGTCATCGTTGGGTTGTAATATTCAAGGTATTCATCTCTTCTGAACTGGTCTTATGACATATATGTGTCTGGCAACTGATAGACATGCACTCCAAATAAGTGGAACAATCAGTATTGAGAGGGCCTAAAACCCAGGAAGAAGGGAAAATGGCATAAGAGCATTATGCCCTTCCCTAAACAGGCAAAAACAAACATCAATTGCAAATAACAAATCAAACAAAAGAACCAACACTCTCTACCCCTGTTTGTGGAAACTATCTGCTGCATCATTATCTTAACAACCAATGGGATGAAACTCAACCTTGATAGACAAACCTAAGCACTTATCTCATCAAGGTAAAATTGAAATTACTGGGGACCTCCATTTCAAGTAGTTATCAAAGAGATGCATTGGTGGAGTCACTCTCCAGATCAATGAACCATGAAACAAGGGCAAGTGTGATCTCAACGCTTCTAAAATAGCCAGGACCTCAGCTTCATTAGTAGCTTTAACTCCAACTGATTTTGATAAGGAAAGCAATATCTGGCCTTTATTGTCTCAAAGAATATCACCTATACCAGTTGGGCCCAACTTCTCTTTAGCAAGCCATCGACATTGAACTTCAAGAATCCCTAACGAGAAGGAAACCAATGCTCTATGCGTCTACCTTGATAGCTTTAGAAGAACCACACTCCACACACAATCCCCAATTGTGGATAGTGTTGTCCAAAGATAAATTAAGACAGTCCTTCCTACATAGAGCCCATTTGGGTGCCCTCATGGTGACAGCTGAAATGATAGCCTCAGAAGGCAAAGCTGAATTTTTAAAAATTCTGTAACTTCTTTATTCCAAATTGAGCAGAGTATAGCAAATGGTCTGAAATTCCAAAGCAACCAACCACAACTAAAGGAACTGCACATCCTCCAAACACTTACATATCCGCTTAAGATAGTGGACAACACATTAATTACTTAGAAAAATGCCATTATTACAATATGCCTGTCCTTAAGATATGGAAAGCTGAGGGCCCATATGTCTCTTTGCAAAGCAGCAATGGTTTGGCATGCATTACTGTGCAACCTAAAGTGCAGCTGATACAAATTTGGGGAACAACGATATCCTGTGCAATTCTGTTACAGTTTTCCATGCCATGCTACCCTAAAAGCATAGCAAAATGGCCTCCATTCTGCTAAATAAGTTGCGGAACTATGATTTTTAAGTGCATCAGAAAGGAATCAGGGTTCCAGAGTTGCAATGAAATTGAAGATCACATCAGGTGCAGTACTGTTTATGCAGCATTTTCACTTAATGTTGTTTTCAATATATGCACCATCACAAATGTGCAATCAAACCATTAACAAACCCAGATGCGAAACTTTACACGTTGCAACCTGTTTTATCCATGGATGACAAATTTGCAACCATAATTCTTTTATTTCCATGTTCCATACCCCTTCTTTATCTTATGGTCTTTTAAATATTGAAAATGGATGAGTGTACTTCCATAATGCTCTACCATGTTTCATGTGCTCAACATTTGCAGAAGCCAGTTCAGTATCTCCCAGCATGATCAGCATTATAAATGTCTCTTCAACATCTCTGACTGTGGTCTTGTGTTCTGAGAGCGCATTATCAGAAGAACTTGTTGGCTACAACCTATGGCATCGCAAGACCAACACAGTTGACTACCCTGCTGAACCCACATGTGCTTTGGCCTGGCCTAACAGAAGGTTTTTTGTCTCCAATCTTACTCCAGCTACCGAGTACATCTTCAAAATCATTTCTGTCGGCAGCACAAGGGAGTTGGGAAAGTGTGAAGTTAGCTTTAGGACCAGCAGCATTGGGGAAGAAATTCCAAAGAGCTCAGAAGCAGCAGAAGGTGGTTCAAAGGGACCTGCATTTGCGAGTCCAAAAACAAACTGCAGTGGCATGTCTAATCCTTCGTCAGAGGGAGACGAATCTAATTCTACAGGCAATTGTTCTAGTTATCGTGAAAAAACCTCGATGCCTGATTTGGGGAAGGTAACTAATCATACCCACAAAGAAACGTCCTATTCTGAGAATGCTGGCATGGACATGTGTTGCAGAGCAACAGATGCTACAGAGCAGGAAGAAATGCTGGGAGATTCAGTTTCTGCATTGGATGAAGAAAATGTAATGGGTGAGGTTGGTTCAGAACCAAATTCAACAATTCCATCCGAGTCTCAGAGAGATTCTACTAATTCAACCAATGACAAACAAGTAGTATCTAATGTTCTAAAACCCGAGAAGAAGAAACAGCTGGGTGCTCCATTGCTTGAGGAGATTAGCATCGAAAATGAATCAAATGTTCCTGTTGGAAATGGAAACGAGAGGGAGATTGTACCATTTGGGTGCTCAGAATCTGTCCTTCCCATCACTCCAAGCAAGCTGGAAAATGGGAAAGATGGGCCAGGAAGGGGTGGTAGAGCAGAATTGGTCAGTGGGGAACCACCGGAGAAATGGCCCCTGAAACCAGTGGAGCCCCAAGCTGGGAGCTCGTCAAAGAAAAGGAGTGCAGGGAGATGCGAAGATGCTAGTATTGGAGATGGGTCTTTGGAGAGGAACTATGAATACTGCGTGAAGGTGATAAGGTGGCTAGAGTGTGAAGGGCATATCCAGAAGAGCTTTCGAGTGAAGTTCCTTACTTGGTTTAGCCTGCGAGCAACCCCACAGGAGCGACGGGTTGTGAGTGTTTATGTTGACACCCTGATTGACGACCCATCGAGCCTTGCAGGCCAACTTGTTGACACTTTCTCAGAAGGTATATGCAGCAAAAGGCCGCTGCCCGGGCCATCAGGGGTCTGCATGAAGCTCTGGCATTGAGGTGAGGTCTCAACCAGCGGCAGCACCCCTTCTTGTGACTTATTGTTGTCTGGTATTCTTTGGGAGGAGATTGCACATTCTTCATTGAACATCCCAAATCAATTTGATTTGTGGATATAGATTAGTATGGCAATTGTCATTGAAACTACCAATTTATAGAGCAGTTGCTTCCATTTTACAGTGCACTTCTTCACAGGTCACTCTAGTGAGCTGACTCCTGTGTTTAGTAGCCCAGTCCCCAAAACATCCAAATCATGGGTTTCAATGCAGATATGGGCACAAAAATCAGTACTGTGGTTCTTATTGGCTGGCTATTTGAGCGAGCCCATCCTGTTGATGGCCCTCTAATCATCTGCTTTTGCCCATTGAATTTGGACTGACAATTTTCCTCTCAAATGTATGTCTGATTGTTATAGGATGAAGGGCACTGCATTTTTTTCAGCAAAGTTTACTGGTTCAAGTTGGTGTTTGGATGAGTTGCTTCATGGTACATGGTAGAATACAATTGCAATGAGATTGGCACTAGTCCTGTATATGCTCTCTGATTCACCTGATAGACTAGACCCGACTTGTAAAATCCTTGTATGGACCATCTTATGGCCCTGATTAATACTGCCGCCTGATTGATACTGCTGGCGACCTGGGTCTCATATTGGCTGTAGGCAATTAATTGTTTACGTGAGTAACACATGAATGCCATCATAATGCCTGGGATATGTTCACATAGGAGCAGACTGCATATAGCTTATTTGCAGTCCAGCTCATAAGGCCTACTTAAATGCAAGTTTACTAGTGGGAGTAGGGTAGTTTGAAAGGTCTCCTCGGGGATAAGGGGATCCAAATAATTAGTGCTAAATTATCCTAGCCCTTGATTTAACAGCTTTAAAGTTATGACATTTTGAGCATATATTTTCTTAAGATTCAATCTAATGGTGAGCGAAGGTTCGGTGAGTGTAAAGTTGGGCCGGATGCTAGATCGACTGTCAAATGGGTTGTATTGATGAAAGGTGGGCCCAAGTGGGCCACACATGCTCTCCAGTTGCTTGTAGGAGAACATTTTCCCATGGTGTGTAGAGAGGTTTACACCATCTATCTGAAATTGTCTGAAGAGATCTACTCTATAACTCATTAGTTTCAAATTCCATCCAAGCGGTAAAATATGTATTAACATATTATATGACAAATTGACAATAGCTTTTGATACTGTGGAAGGTGCTCACTATTGCAACATTGAGGTTTTGGGTTCAAAAGTCAGTTTATGGATGAAAAAAAAGCAACATATACTAATACTAATAATACTACTGCTAATAATAATAATTTAATAAATAATACATTTGAAACATAACCGGGTAAATGATTGGAACTGGGACTGTGTTCCTGAGTAGTCCTTGGCCTTGGGTCTTGGTCTGGGTCAGGGTATACCTTTTGGAAAGATAGTAAAAATGTGGCATTCAGAACAATATGGAATCAGTTCAGTTGCAATCTATGCCTGCAAATTATAGAGACTTTCACTTATTGTCTTGGAATCTTGGGTTGAAACTGAAAATAAAAGTGTTTTTTTGTATGTTGATTGGAAAAGATGCGAAGGGACAGTATTGCCTAAATCACTCACCACACTAATGAAGGGATCCGCCGGTGTACTTCAGGATGACCATCCCACAAGCTTGCCACCCAAAGGATAGATTTATGTTTGGTAACAGGTAAGGAATTCATACATTTAAGGATTCTTCACTGCCTTTGGAATAGAGATTCCGCTGAGGATTTCACATTGACATCGGTGTGTATTGATGCATACAATAGAGAAAAATTGATACTGGTGCTTAAATCTACAAAAACGAGAATTTCCACCGGCCCAAATCATTGGATATTTACAATTGTCAAATGAGTTTTTCATGATTTCGCAGAAAATTGAACATTTATGAGTAGCATCAATAGATAATAAATTAAAAAAAAAAAAAAAAACCTCATTTGACATGATTTAGTTATGTTCAATGCAAGTCGATAACGATGACAACGATGAAGAGTCTTCATCTTTATGCAAATTGATGGCCCACCAAGAAAAAGAAATAGGCCGAAGGGAATGTAAATGAAAATATTAAGGCTAAATTTGAAGAGGTGCAATCCATCCAGAGAGTTGGCCCGACATAGAGTGAAATGAAGAACAAAATTCAAGTAGCACATAGTTGGATTGGGACACAGCTTTGATGATGATGATAAAGAACACGACAAGTGGAGCTATTAAATGGTACTAAGTATACTCTCAAACAACCCAAGATACATATTTTTGAAACCTTTATATATATATTTTTTAATATGTGAATGTGATCGCAGCCTGGATCCGAATCCTTGGGCCAGAACATATATAAATCTGGATCCGAACTACATATCCGAATTTCTCCCAAATCCAAAAATAGGCTTCACCTGCTTTATGTGAATTGATACTCGAGTACCCGCTTGCAAACCTAAAACCATACCTGACCCTTAGCGGGCTGGGTTTGAGTTGGGTTGGTAGGTGTAGTTGGATTGTGCCACTCCTATAATCGAGCAGCCAACAAATAAAATCACCAAGAGAATTTATAGTCAATACTCATACAGCACAATTTCAATTTGTGCTCGCTCTCCAGTTACCCACAACCACAAGAGAAGGCCAGTCCAGAGAAAAAAAAAAAAACAATGGTTGAGAGCGCAATTCAACTCCAAATCCCTGAAAACTAGCATCAAACAACAACATGCCAGGTGCTGAAAAAGAATGAGAGAGTACAGAAACTAGCTGAGTATTTTAACTCCACAAAACAATGTCCAAGAAACAACCCAAATGTAAATTCTGATTGCGGCTTCTGGTATACAACATAATGTAATATAACAGTTTCAAACATTCAAGATTCAAGACAGTCCCTCTATAGTTAAGACTTAAATAAGCCACACCCTTGTCAGTCATTGCGGCATGATGGTCGAATCACAACTATCATGTACAGCTCCCTGTGACTGCATGGGAAGACCCATGCCCTTGCAAAAAATAAAGCTGTCACAGAAGGATGATTTCATCAAAAGGGAACTCTCTCATAATCCTCTCTCCATTGTTGACACTGCAAAATACCTGCATGCCCATTTTTATAAAATATTAAACAACAAGTTACATTCATTCTTTAGAAGAAAAGACGACCTTGGAAGAAAAAAAGAAGAGAGGCACAATTTACCTTCCCACCATATATTATACATTCTATACTTTGTTCTTCAATTCTTTTGGTTTCTCGCCTTCCTTTCCCTGCAATGGATTGACTTCAGCACCTCAGAAAAAAGTAACATGTTTGGTAGTTCTGCAGCTAAGTACACTAGTAATCAGGGATGTGTACGGGGCAATGAGGAAATACAATAAGTGGGAGTCATCATCTTCTTCTTCTCTTATCGTCTTTCAGCCCAAAACTGAAAATATTTCTGATAAAAAATAGTGATGTCTAATGGGGAAGTAAGAAAACTGCATCTGGAATACATAGCAAGTGAAACAAACTATCCCTTCTGCCAAAATATTTAAACCAATTACAAAGTATGTACACCCACAGAGAGAGAGAGAGAGAGAGAGATATGACTCTCATGGTCCCACATTAATAAGATAGGAAATCTGGTTTTAACTTGCCTCGGCATATGAGTAGAATACATTAAACATACCCAAATTGATAGGATAATGCAAAGCTGATGATGACGGTTATAGAAAATGTGTTTCTAATTAAGAAGAAAAGAGATCAAGTAAATAATAAGCTAGACAATTGGAGTAAAGGTTGAGTCAAATAGTTAAAAAATTAGCCAAAACGAAGACAATATAAGGACTGCAGTCTGCAGGTTCTGTGAATCTGGGAGCGGGGAGGATGTCCTAGTCAAAATTGAAACCTACTTAAAGGCTACAATGGGTAGGTTCGACTATCCAGGAGCACAAAGCAAAACATAGGGTTTGAAAAGGTTATTTCACAAATGAGGTCAGTGTAGGGTGGGAAATGTGAATACAAGTGGACTCTAGTAAAATATTTTTCTATTCGTTTCTTTCTTTCTTTTTAATGAGGGAATATGTTGTAAGATTGTCCACTTTGACTTGAGCAACATTTTTCATAAGATGACATTAACTTGCATTCATATATGAAGCTAGGTAAAGACAAAGAAGATGCATCATGGTTGATATGCATACGAAAAGATGGATGTGTGTAGCTCAGAGAGAGAGAGCTCAGAGCTCAGAGAGAGAGAGAGAGAGAGAGAGAGAGAGCAATGAATGCTATTTTATACGGTGAAGTGTTGCAAGCACAGATAACTATGAGATAGGGGAAGACCAATGAAGACATTGAATAAAGTAGTTAGAATGAAATGTAAGATTCTAACCTGGCCCCAAATAGAAATGAAATAAAAAGCAGAACTGATGAGGTAACCTCCCAAAACGACAAAGCCCAAGAGGGGTGGCCTAAAATGGGCTTCTTGGATCATGCCATGTCAAGGCCATTAGGCCAAAGTCCATGGGGCAGATCAAGGCCGATTTGGTCTAGTCTTACACCAAAGGAGGCCTATTGGACGCAGCAAAGAGCCGCACAGCAGGTGGCCCCAACGTGTCAGGGATCAAAGATACAACAATCTATTGATATGCTCGAATGGATCAGACACCACCATAAAGGCATGTTGTGGATGGATAATACACATTGAATCCCATGAAAAGGAAAAACCTACCCCCAAAGCTCAAGCTAAATCAATGTGGGAAAAATAGTTTTTTCTTCTAACAATTTGGGAAAAATAGTTTATAGTATCAAAATCATAAATGAAGGATCTCAGGCCAAAGGCATGCAATCTTTGCCATAAAATAAAACCATGTCTGAGAAGATGCTAAAGGGATGATATATGATCAAGACTGTCAGTCTGTCACCACTAATTAACAAATGTGTAGAACAAATGTCCCAAATTGATAGGATATGGATAAAATGATGTGTAGGATAGATGGGATGGGCATGAATTGAATAGCAAATGCAACATGTTTGATGATCCTAACCACTAATGTGTCTAGATTAAAAGGCAAACTATAGCAATTTCAGCCTTAAAGAAAATCAATGCCAGCCTTCAGATACATCATAGACCAACAAGATTAGAAGGAAAGTGATCTCCATCTAGAGTGTATTAGGAGTGAAATTAAGCAGGTCTTAACCCCAATCCTAAAGAACGAAGAATGAAAATTTTCATCGATAGTTATGAGTAAACTTAATTCCTTAAGCTTTTTACGCTTAGGAGGCTAGATGATATAAAGCTTCAAAGACGATTATGATGGTTATATGACAATGATAAAGATGATGACAAATTATATAAAGGATGTATTACTAGAAGGCACCTATACTCAGCTTTCAGAAAGAGCACAGGCCACTAATTAATCACCACAAAGTACCATACATCAAGTTCATAAATTAACATTTGAAATAGGAATTGTATTTTTTAAAGGAGCAACATTGCAGAAACTACAACAGGAACAAGAACTGTAATCAATATAGCTCAAAGACCATTTAAATGAAAAAAAAATCAAAATAACTCAAGGTCAGACAGTGGGAACTGCCTCCTAAGGAGATGGTAAACAGAGAATAGATTTCCAATGTGAAACATGTACAGAGCAGGAATTAATATCTCCGTAGTCTATGTGATAAAAGTCTCCGACCTCAACTGCAGAATATTAGTACACATTCTCTGCTGAGTGCAGAGCAACACAAATACATGCCTCTGCCCAATCACTAGTTTTCAAGCCACTTGTGATTTGGGGTGACAGCTTTGCCAATTTTAGGATTCCACCCAATGGCATCAAATCATGCTTTAAACTGAAAAGGATAGCTGATTGCTAAGAGATTATCCAAAAGCAACAACATATTCACTCTTGGGTTCAAAGAACAGTCAAGCAGTTATTCCTATCTGACCTAACTACAGCTCTTTTGGCAGAAAAAACAAAGGCAGAGCTATCACACATTACAGATTTTAAAACTGGGGCAGCAAAATAAAGCAAAACCAACAAAATCCATCCATCAGACCTGGGATACAAAATCTGGATCCAACCATCAAACAAAACCCTAAGGGCTTGGTTGCATACTTTGTATTTGAATTCCTAGAAATGTTAAAGGAAGATTCAGGAAGGAGTAATAAAGAGTTGCCATTTCAAAAAAAATAAATAAAGAGTTGAGGAACAAAAGGTCTACCATGGATATAAGGATGGGACTATCACTTTCTTAGGGTTTATTTTTCTAGGGCAATGGGTGGGTAATCATTTCCTATCAAAGGATAGATAATTCAATGACCCGTTGTGGATCTTCACCTTTAATCCTTCACTTGTCATGCCCTTAATAGAAAAGGTACTCTGCTTAGAAATCCTAGGAATTCGACACCAATTAACCAAACAGGTCCCAAATGTGAAATTGGATGCACATTAAATCACTAACGTCTTTCTAACCCATTGGCATAATTGATGGTTAACCATCCTGAAAATGAATTAAAACAGTGCTGAGATTCGGGATTTCTTAATCCAATTCATCAGCACCCATAAGAAATACTGATTTTACTCACAATCTCCAACCTCATCGACCGGCAAGCACAGGGAAACATAAAAAGATCCAATTTTTCCAGAAGAAAAACCCAAATCAAATCCAATCTGGGACACATCTAAACAAACACAAAAAAAGAAAATAGACTCAAACTGAAGATCAGAAAAAACTCACAATTTCATTGCTCTCGTAGTAATCGTTCAAACACATATTAACAAACCCAAAAAAAAGAAAAGAAAAAAAGACTCAAATTGAAGATCAGAAAAAACTCACAATTTCATTGCTCTCGTAGTAATCGTTCAACGCCCACTGATACTTGGACTGGTTCAATCCGAACCAATCTGCCAAATACTCATCCAAGCTAGAATGAACTGCCAAATCCACCACAAAAGAATCCCATTAGATCACAAAATAAGTAAGACCCAGATAAAAAAAAAATGAGAAAAGAAGCCATGGATTGGATAAAGTTACGATCTTGGACTCTGGTAACGGCGTTCCAGAAGAACCCAAATGGGGAGGAGTTGGGGGTCGGCTTTCGGGCAAATTGCTGAGGGGGAGGCCGGACAGGAGGGGGAATCTTGGGAGATTCAGTCTGGGGAAGGATTTTAGGGGAATCTGAGGTGGGGCTTTGAGGGGGTTTTGGAGTGGAGGGAGGAGTGAGGAAGACAGTGTATCTTCCTGCTTTGCCTATCACTGGAGGTGGGGGTGTGGTGGGTTCTTTTGCTGTGGTTGAAGCTGCCATGAGAGAGAGAGAGAGAGAGAGAGAGAGAGAGAGAGAGAGTCTTTCTCTAGTGAGTAGTGTGAAAGAGAGAAGTGGAGAGTGTGTTTTGAGACTGGTTTAGCCTTTTGCGTTCCTTATATAAACAAATGTTTTCATGTCTTTTGCTTTCTAAACTACTTGTGTCCTTTTCTAAGATCTTTGTCTTTGATGCTCTCTTTCTATTCAAAGATATGCAATTTGCCCTCAGAGTTCTAGGATTCATCCAAGGTGAGATTTGAATTATGTTGGGGGTGAACTGTGCACATGGCCCTAGCTGGCCTCTACTGGGCCAGATCTTGGGCTCTAATTTTAGGCCCATTGGATGTACCCAGCTTACTACTTAGTTTTCTTGCCTAGTTCTTAAATGGGTTGGGCATACGCGTATATATATATATATATATATATTTATATAGTTAATTTGAGCGAAGGCAATGTGTATTTTTGCAAATAGCCTCAACCTAGGCCCATTTCAGGACCATCTTTGGGCCACCCTAAGGACTAGGATTTGTGTGTATTTTAGAAAAAAAAACCTTACTAATAAAAAATCTAAATGTCCAAATATTTGCTTGGAACCAATTGTTTTTTTAAAAATGCCTTCAGTGCCTTACTTCGGTTGTTTTTATTATTATTTTTTTTGTGTGTGTGTGTGTGTCATTTTCAATGGGAAGAAACTTACATTTTACCTTGTTGCAGTTGGGCCCTCAAGTGACTACCAAAATGCTCTTATTTCAAAAGAAACCGTGTTGGCTGATATGAGCACATGCGTTGCTGCTGCTGCTAATTGTAACAATAATAATAATAATAATTTTGTCTTAGCTCAAAGAGCTCAACCCTAACCCAAAATTTCTGTCACGCCATGCTTTATCAGGAATGTTAAGACCATATTTCGATTGAAGATGGGCCAAGATCATAATTGCCTACGCAGAGTTTCTTACGTCAGAATTGTTTAAAAAATTAGTGCAAACCCACGGTGCTTTCAGAAATTTTTTTTTTCATGTTAAATTGTAATCAAGGGCAGTGCACCTGAAATCAAAGTAGCCTTCTCCTTGGAATTCCATTTGCCGTCTGTATATGAATGAATTGAAATTCATGAATAAAAACGGCTGGTCACCTCTGTGGTAAGGAGTGGCATTTTTCATAAGGGAGATCCAGGCTTCGATGACTCCAAGAATTTGCTTTGAACCTGCTTTGAGCCCTACTATTTGAATCCCTTGCCCAGAAAGGAGGACCCAAAAAAATTGAAGCATCTTTGTAGTTCTAAAGAAAACCAAGGGCAGTCTCAATGGTAGCAGGCAAAGAAGGTAGATTTTAGTAAGACAAGGTTCTTCCACCCTTCATGGGAATCTACTGAAAAAAGTATTCACTCCCACCACTCTTTCATGCAGTAAAATGCAATATGCTTAGGTGGGCCTCACTTGTAACAACTCTGACACTTCAGGAACTGACCATTTCTGCCTTCTCTCTGAAAGCGGTTTTTCAATCTTATTGCCACGGGCACTGTTACCCATATATAGGGGTGCTCAGGAGGTAGGCCAGCCTGAGCCTAACCCGATAGTGACCTGCATTGGCCTCTAATTTAGACCTGTGGCTGTACCTGGGCCTAATCGCTGGCTCAATTATTAAATGGACCAGACTTAGGCCTAAAAATCCTTAAGGCCCAGCATGGACTCAGAGTGTGTGTGTGTATATATATATAAATATATATATATTGGGAGGGGCTCCCCTAAGCTGCAGCTCAAGGGGAATATAAGCTGAAGCAAGCCACTGGCCCCTGCGGCGCCTTAATGAAACTTAAAAAATCTTTTTTGATACATCCTTCACCTCCCTCATTTTTTATCTGACCTAAGCCCCTCCCCTGTTCTCGTTGCGCCCCCCCGCCCCCCCCCCCTCATTTTTCTGCATTGTTCTTTCAGATAAATTATGGTTGTGGTTCCTATATGCTTAAACAGATGATTCTCTTGTCATCCTTAAGGTTTCAAGGTGCTTTTGTTCTTCTATTGCTGGCGATGTGGGCAAGAGATGGCATGCCATAAAACATACTGGCGAATTTTCTCTAAAAGCAAATACAAGAGAAGGAACTTATGCATTTTTCAATATAAGACACCAAAGACCTATGACATTTCAAGCTGTCATCGGGGAATCTGTTGCACATATGGTTTATGGGATGACTTGTTCCACCCTTCTCATCATATTGAACTACTTCTGCAACATTGAGATAGTGGATCAAGGCTGAATGTGTAGAAATTGGGTTTTTTTTATTTGCTGATGAAGGCATATAAATTCCAGTGAACTGCAGGCTTATAACGGTTGTCACAACGATCGAGTTAAAAAGACTCTTGTTTTCCGTGTTATTTTACTCGCAAAATGTAAGCCCAAAAGGTAGTCCAACACACGTGGTGGATTGCTTCACTAAACATCAGTGCATGCTGGTTAGTTGAAAAAGAAGGCATCATATAGAGTCCATGCTAAACAATAACCTTGGCTCAGTGATCTTGATCATCGAATTTGTTGTCCAGATTTTTCATTTTTCTCACACCCAATTACATAGTGCGTCTGAATTGCCTCTGATTCATTCTCAAGTTACTACACTTCAGTTTGCAGCAAAAATGACATGTTTGAATAATATGGAAATGCTCATTACAGTCCGTAGGATAATGTAGATCAGGAAAAGAGACAGGTTTGAAATGCAGAGAAATTGGAAGGGGGGGGTGGGCTTTGGGTTGCCGCAAATATCTGATCGGAATGGGCCATTAGGCAAAGAAGAGAAGGGCAGAGGCGAGGATCCTTCAGGATGGGGATCCACAGCAGAGAGCTTAAGTGGGTTCTTCATATCAGAGAAATCGAGAGGCTCCTTTCCAACGAAGATGAGGGAGGGGAAACACAGAAGAGGGAATGGGGCTTAAGTCGGACGAAAAATGAGGGAGGGGAAGGGTTCGTCGAAGAAGATGTTATAAATTTCATTTGGGTGCCACACGTGCGAGTGGCACGCTTCAGCTTATACTCCCCTAAGCTGCAGCTTAGGGGAGCCCCTCCTATATATATATATATATATATATATATATTGTAAATAGACTAGATTGGGTTGGATCCATGCCTAGAGCATTAGGCCTGATAACTACATGGGTAGTCTTGGATAAGATTCAGCCCGTCCCCAACCTGGGCCATCAACACCCATAACTATCCATGTAAAAATCCAGCCCCATCGTATTATCCTAATGCCATTTCGAACCATAGATTTTTTTTTAAAAGTTTAATCTAATGAGTGAAGGTCCAATGAGCATAAAATTGGACGTGTGTGAAAGAGGTTGCCGTCGCACTGATCAAAGGTGGGTTTTTGCATAGATTGATTCTTATCCTCCCATAGCATCGCAATTTGTCCAGTGGATTATTATTTTGTGATTAATATATAATTTACTTGTTGTCCAGAAAAAAAAATTGTATGTTGAAGTTCAAACAGGCCATCATGGATCTAACCATGCCAAGCAATGCCAATTTATTCACTCCATTGACTAAACAAGGAAAAAAAAATATGAAATATAACACCTAAAATGACCCAAACAAGCTAGAAAAGATTTCATAAATGATCAATGAGGGGTTCCAGGCTGTACCTAAGGTGGTTAGAAACACCAGACATGGGGACGTGTGTGAGAGTTTTGATGAGGGTATAAGAGACCAATTCGGTGGAGACACTTAGCTATATGCAGGCATCCTTAATTCCATGTAAAATAGAGAATCAAAATTGAAAGTGAGAGAGAGAGAAGGAATCAAAGTATTAACATTTTACATCCAGCACCACTTACCTGAGAGGTTCTGCTGCATGTGGTGAGTACCTACATAATGTCAAGACATGAACATGCAGCAATGATGAATAAACTCGGATACAAAGCAACTCATTAATGGAAGGAAGCAACTCGTTACAGGCCTGTTTGTTTCATGCAAATTGAATTCGTGCGACTTCTATTAGTTGTTAAAAAAGAAGAATCAATGGTGAGCATCCTAGGGTGACCATCAAAGAACCTCACTCTTAATGGAAATTGAATCAAGGAAGACAGGAAACAAATATCCAGCCATCACCCTAGGAATGTCAAGGTCCTAGCTACATCGCTAACTCATATATCCTTCAGCCCTTTACTTCTTTAATAATCCTTCAGTGAAGTTCTTTGACCGTGATTTCCTATGTATTCTAATTTCTATGCAAAGAAAATGAATCTATAGTTCCATACAAAAAGTCAATGTATTCATTATCATTCAGGCAACTCATTAGGATAATAAAATGAACTCAGCCTCTCCCTTTGCACAACCCATATCTTGATGTAGAAATAAAAACAATGAGCAGGATCCTAGGTAGGTTCTTGGCACAAATTAAAGAAAATGTGGTGTACCAACTACCAATAGAAGCCAAGCATAATGATTTACAAAGCGGAAAAAAAAAAAAACTGATAGGATCACATGGGTTATAAATTCTAGAAGTTTGTAACTGCATCAATGTATCACTGCTGTCAGTCATGTTTACGTGATCAGGTTTCTACCATTGGTTCAGGACCTGATGACTCCATTGTGATTGAGAGAGCTTGGGTGGACTGGTGTACGGAGTTGAAAAGAACATGCTTGATCACCTGCAAAGAAAAGAAAAAATGACCCCAAAAAATCGAAATGTCAATGGGGGAAACATGAATGTGATTCCCAAACAAAAGAATAAAAAAAAAGTTTGTAGCTCACCTGTGACATGAGGCCATGCACCTGCTCAACAGTTATTTTTGAGCTATCCCGAGTGATCTTTGCAAGTTGAGATTCCTCCTACATTCCCCAAATGGATGCACGGGTTGGGTACAGCATTAGTAAAAAGGTAACAAAAGAGAAGGTCAACAGTATAAGGATGCAGCATTGAGGGTAATCAGATAGAGAGCAAATTTTGCACTTACTAATAGTAACAAGACTAGCAGATTCATAACTTAGTATCTGGGACAATACTACTGCAAACATGAAGTGATTAGGTCTAGATCAAGATCCAAATTGATCATACGTATGAATTTTAGTGTAATAATGCATTCCTAGGCTGGGCCAAAGCTAATCCAAACCTAGCCATTTATTAAACGAACCTAATCTTCAAGCCAGATACGTCCTACATGCCTAATGATGAGGCCCTGCCCAGCCCATCAATGAACCATATAAGTCAGTTCATGAATTTCTGGGGCTGAGCTGGATCATCAAGTTGCATCATAGACCAGGATCCGCTCATTAACTACTGGGCTAAGACCTTTATGCCTAAGCCAATTCAGCCCATGGGCCCACAAGGCCAGTCTGTGACTAGCCCAAAGTATACAACTTAGTTCCATTCCCTCAAGAGTATAAGATAGTGAATCTCATTGTTTGCATAAGCTAATTTTTATGTGAGTCCCATAAGTATACAGTAAAGGGCTGGCTTAAGCTGGAGGGAATAAAAAGGGATCACATGAGAGCATAAATTGGAAGTCTTTTTCAAGCCTGATTAGGTCTATCAACTCCAATGTGTAGAGAAATTTCATCCATTCTTCACTAGAATGAAAAAAGCATTCGGTCATTCATTCAGTCATGATGCAACCTAGGGTTAGGATGCAAGTGCCGGGGCACAATTAGGGTTCCCACGGGAACAATCACGATGAAGAAGACACTCTCCAACGAAACCCACAACAGGGGAAATTTTATTAACTCAATTAACTGAGATTACCAATCTCTACAATATCATATATATAAGAAAAGAAACTTAAGGGCTAAGAAATCAATATTAACTAAACTAGGAAATCAAATAATAATCCTATCCAAATTAGAAACTAATCCTAATTTCAAATAACAATTAATAAGAAATTCCTAAATTTGCTTGGGTCCCACAATTGGACCATGAGTCTTGCCCCAACGGACAGATAGGGCTACTGCATCAAGTCATTCATTACAGACATTGTCTCAACATACTTCTTTATAATTTCTTAAGGTTAATTTCTGTCAATCTTTACGGATGTAAAACATAGCAACAGAGAATGAACTTACAAGAACACTGCGAGAGGAGCTGCAGTGCCTGGTGGATGGGGTTAAGCTTCAGCTATGAACTAGTCTTCTTTCTTTTCTATTTCCCTCTGTTCCCTATGCCCTCTCTCCCTTTTCCCTCTTTTCTCCTCTCTTTTCCCTTTTTTCCCTTCTCTCTTAATAATATAAATGAACAAACAGGAAGTAAAAATACATAAATGTCTGTTAAATTGCCCTATTTTTCACATTATATAAGGGGTGCTTGGGCGCATCATGTGCCTAGGCACAAAGGCATGGGTTAGGCACACGCCACTTCAAATTGTGCAAAGGGTACAGTATATGGCTGTGCCAAGAACGTCATGACTACCATGACTTTTATGTCAATCCTAGTAGAGTGACATTAATTAAATGATATCTGGATGCAGCTTCCTAAGTTATCCATGGAGATCAGAGAAGTTAGAAGGTCCAAGGACAGTTCCAAATTATGGTAGTTAGAAATTATTGTGTCTAACTTGAACAAAAATGTCACACAGTAAGTGGTATCCATGAAAGTGGGAAGTAATTTAAACAGATTAAATTCACATATGAAGTGTACTTCAATTCGGATGATTCTTTTATCAGTGGTTATATGTTGCACCGAAATATTTACGTAAACCAGCCTTCTTAGACACTGTACAATTAAACACAAAAAAACAGCCAAACCAAAGAAGCATATTATTTCAGCCAAAACAAAGAAGGATATTATTTCTTACTACTACTGGCTAAAGCTCGGACAATGTCTAAACTACAAATACCCAATGCAGCAAACAAGCAATCTACACATACCTCTTTTTTCTTTTGTGGGAAAACAAGAAAAGAACCCATGCGTGAATGAGAAAGTTGATTTTCAGCTTGCTCTAGTTTTTCAGCTGCATGAGGAAATAGTATTAGTTCATTATATTTAGCATCATACAAACTCACCACCGATAAAAGCAACAAGCTAATCAAAATTGAAACATAGCAAAAAAAGAATGCTTTCCCCCTGAAAAGTTTCAATGAATACATATATTTTGATAAACAACAAAATAACTAACAGGATTTTTAATATCTAAACTGCATGGAGTCGACTTTTTTGATTCAGTCAATATTTGGCAGGATTTAGCAGTCAACATGACCCAGCCTCCTATCAAGCCAAGTGGCCAAGCTGAGTTTTGAACTATTCTTCCAACCCTTTCATGCAACTGATTCATGGTTCACCTCGAATCACTTAAGCATCCATCAAAGGACAAGAAATCAGTACTGACGTAAAAGAGAAGGAAAAAAAAGTCAAAAGACGAAATTATTGCTTCTTTCTTCTGTTTTCAAACTAAACATTGACACTGCAAGGTGGAACTTATTTGATTGCTCACAAAGAACACAGGAATGCAGCAGAAGGAGCTATATGTGTTTAGATAATTGCCAAAAACTAGTGCTAAATACAATGAAAAGCAAAACACAATCGCCTCCCTAGCAACTCCAGGACATTACTCACCTAAATCTGAAATTTGACCAGCAACATAGTCTCTATTTGCCAGCAATGGTGAAGAAGAAAGTGTATTTACCCAATACTTGTTCCAGAGGAGGTCCAAGAGGTGAGAATCAAGAGAAGACTTGAAATATGTAATATCTAGTGCATAATACTGCAGCCAAAAATTAAAAAATAAGAAAAAAATATATGCGGTAAAAAATCTGAAATGGTATTACAGGGGTTAGATTGTGAAAACTTAACACTATGATCTAAATTAAAAGTTTATTTTCAAAAATAAATGGACAAATCAAATATCATTGTCAGTCATTGTCAGCCACCAAAAAAAATCAATCAAGTAAACTTATAATGCATTGGTATTTGATATATTTCCATGGTGGTCACAACTCACACTTAAAAATTTTGACACGGCATTTTCAATATTTTTGTTCATTTTTCTCTAAATTCTTTTTTTTAATGGTAGTTTTCTCTTAATTCCAGTTAATATATTTTGCATTTTTTAATAGAAATGTCTTCCATTGAGAATATGACATAGTACTTCAGTGCTGTTTGGTCACATATAAAAAGAAATCTTGGGTTATCATGAATCTAAAATCATTTATGTACTCCAGTCATCATACATCTTGTCTATGTAGATTGCACCTCCCTTTGTTGTTTCTATTTAATTTTCGTGGTTAATAAAAAATAATAAAAAGAACAATCCAAAACATTGATAGACAGGTTCCTAATGAAAAGGAATTGGGCTGACCCGAGTTTAATAATAAATGAAAAGGGCTTGATTCAAACTGAACAGTGTTTAATCACTCTTTTATCTTTTTTGTTGATAAGATAAATTATACAATACCTCGTACAAGACTCTCACTCAATAAGGTTGAAGGTGTTTTCTATGACAAACATGTCTAAGTGAATCATGATACCCATCCTGGTGCCCATAAGAAAATTTTGTGTAATGCCTCGTACAAGACTCCCTCCCTTGCTAGATAAGGCTCAAGCCATTATATAGGACAATCCTGTATCTAAGTCAATCATGATACATATCCTGGTGCCTATAAGCAATATACTTGATAATGACAAGTAGTAACTTCTTGTACATTTTACATCAAATAGGATTTGGTGTGAATCTCATTTCTACTTTCTTCCTGTCTTCTAAAACAGCTAAAAATTATGATTTTGCAAATTATATAATTCTAAAAGCAAAGGAAACGATTCAACATGTCCTGCTACACAAAGTGAGATCAACCGGAGATATTTTGATCCTACAATTTCAAATAAGCAGTAGTGTCAAGTGTGGGATTAAATCCAAACCTGTTTGCAGTGAACACCAAAATCTTCAATCTTGTTAAGAGGAATTGTCTGATATTCTGACACAGGCTCATCAGGAGGCTTATAACCTGATGGGTACGCCCTAAATGCTCCAATGTCAACCTTCCCGGCTGAGACTGTCCTCGTTGGATCAATAACAACTGCCAAAAATGGCTCCTGATACTGCTGGTTCAACATCTGAGTTGAGACGTCAATTCCTGAAAGCCAGCATCCGTACCCAGGGTGCGAGTGGTACCATCCAACCACATTCTCTAACCTCCCAGCCTGATTACCGAGTCACAACGACATCAACAACATGGGCAGTTTCAGATGGTTGCGGAAGGCATTCAGAACAGTAACAGAGTGTGTGGTACTGAATGGTGATAATACTCCAATCAATATCTGATCATCAAAACAGAGCAATTAGAATTGACGGCAAACCTGCTTGTAGGCTTGAGTGTACTCCACCATGTATTCATTGGCGTCACTCTGGGCATTAACGCGCGTCTCTGTGCCCTCTACGGGTAGCGCAAAAGCATCCATGACAATGAACGCATCACCGTCTATCTTGCCCTGCATGAGGCCCATCACCTCAATTGTGCCCCCGGAGCGGGCATGGACCACCATTTTCAGCAGGGCGAGGGCCGATACCTTGACACGCTTAAAGTAGTTTGGGTCTTTGGACCAGGGTTTCTCCTTTAGCACTGTTGCCTGCGCAGCTTCATCGTATACATAGATAGAGTCCAATTCAGTATCTGCTGCTGCAGGTTCCATATTCACTATGTTGTTCTCAAGCTCCCATGTCCTCCGGGCAACAGCTGCTGATGAAGATGCATCCATCCTCTTCTCTCTTCTCCTTCTTTCTGTCATTGCAACTACAAAGGGTATGTAACCAAAGACAGACCTGAAATCTCTACTTGAATTGGTTGTCAAAGAACAAAATTGACTTGAAGACTCAGCTGAGTATTCACAATTGACAGAAATTTCAAAGACTTGATTAAAGTGAAAATGTAAAACAATCCCTCAACAACTTCCCCCCAATTTTTTTGGGTTTCTTCAGGAATCATGTATTACACATGCCAATAGAATTGCAAAATCACAGAACAAATACTATGCGAAGAAGGAAGTGTAATATTGTATGCATGAGATTGCATTAATCTCACTATCAAATTCCATGCCAAGAAGAAAGGGAGTGTTATACCATGTGTGACTGTGAGCTTCAATCTGTGTGGGGCTCACCTATGATCTCATCTCCCTCCTAACACTCACTACCCCCCAAACCCCATTGATAGGCAACACATCCAATTTGAATCCATCCAAACTATATCCACCTTAGGATATTTACACTTCAAGATTTTTATTTCTTTTCCACCCTTGATGTTGGGGCCTTAATGTTGGATACCAAAAAAAATGTTGGGGCCTTAATGTCTCCACCATGGCCAATCAAGCGGATTTTGCTCCACCCATCTTATCACACCAAGAAGATTTGCACCTCCAACCGGGTGATTGGCATGCACCCAAGTTGGTCCCACCTGGGCTTTGCTCACAATGAAGTTGAGAACTGTGGCTGAATCCAATGATTGTCATTTTGCATATATCCCCATCACATCTCATCTCATTCGTTGTGTTGCATTCTTATCCATCTCATGTAAATCTCTATCTTCATCCATCTCATTCTCATCTACTTTTCTTTTTCTTATTTTTATCTAGTAGTATCAAGTAGAAACCCTATAAATAAGAGAAGGATCTAGTGAAATGTGTATTGCCTTTCTTGTCTTTTATTTTATTTTATTTCTTTATTTTTGGAGAAATTTCCATGAAAATACCTCATAGACTGTGAAATTCCTCCAGAGTGCCTACTTTTTGCGTATTGCCCATAGATAGACTCGTGCACATCACTCGGACGAAAACACCCTTTCATTTCCATATGAGAAAAGGATCCCATATGGGAAGTCTCAAGACCTTTGTATTAAATGTGTCTTGACTAATATAAATTGATATGATGAGTATCATTTGACACGTTGGGCTGCTAGTTTGGGAAAAAAAATAATTAGATTCCAACATTGGAATATAGAACTTTTCTTATGGAAAATCTCCCAAGCTCTTCCCATATAGAAAAATTAAATCTTTGATATGGGTTGAAAATTTTCCAATATGGGAAAATGTTAGGCTTTTCAATATGGAAGAATTGTCCCATGTGGGAATAATGGAAATGCAATATGGGAAATTCCAGGTTTCCAATATTAAAATTATCATAAAGTCTTTCAAAATAATAAAAAAACTCACCTCAAAGAATGTTTACGTTTCTTCCTCAAAGCAACTTTCCTTTCTCAATTACCACTTAACAGAGGTTTTGGGTTCTTATGACCCGAAATATCTTTCAAGAGGCATCCTATATCTTCTCATGCATGTATAAGGTATTTCGATTTTATTTCTTTGTTTAAAATTTTTTCATGCATGTCTTCTTCCTTTCTTTGTCCATCGTATCCCCACCCATCTCTCTTCCATATGTTGTATGATTTTTTCCAAAGTCAAAGTACAATATTGAGATTTAAATGGTTAATGCTTCATGGTAAATACTATTTTGTGCAGATAAGACTGCCACTCTTTGTTGTGAGAAGTTAACAAATTTGGTCGGTGTTTGGAGTGAGAAGCCTTGCAACACTCTAATTGCAATCACATTTTTTGACCACTATATTGCTTGGTTTTTAACATTGTACATGTAAATGTCTTATTACATGGAGGCATTTTCAGAAAACCCTAGTCTTTCCCATATCAGAAATGACTTCTTTTCGCATAGAAAATCCTAAAGGCATGTTTGGATGTATGGTGAATTGAAGTAAAGTGAAGTAAAGCGTCAAATCAAGAGAGAATAAAATATAAGAGGTTATGATGGTATTTTATTTTTAGTTGTTTGATATAGAATCTTTTTGACTTTTTGTATAAAAAGGTGGAGTTGTTTTGTCTTTTAGTGGAGAAAGGATGTTGCTTTTTTTACTTTTTTTGAAAAAAATGGTGGGAATTTTGAAAATATGTACTTTTGATATGACTCATTGTCTTTTATTGTCTGGATTCACCTCACTTTAACTTTACTAGTTAATTGTCAAACAAGCCCTAAAGGAATTCGCGAATTGGAGATCCAATTTTCCCATATAGGAAGAGCTCAAAAGATTTTCAACATGGAAAGATTTTATATTCCGACATGGGAATCTTACTTTTTTTTCCCAAACTACCAGCCCAGCATGTAAAACAAGACCCACTATATCAGTCCAATGGTATTTAATATAAGAGACTTCGAGAGATTTCCATATAAAGAGCCCTTTCCCATATTAGAAATGAAACGCCTTGTTCATCTTAGTCATGTGTACGAGTCCCTCTACAAACTATATGCAAAAAGCAATCACTTTAAAATTTTGGGAGTCCATTATAATATAATATATTAAGCCGAAAGGTTTTGGATCTAATTTTGACCGTCAGTTATAATTTTGACTGACAGTTAACGCTCTTTATTAAAATGTTTCACATTCTCTCTATATAACTACCCACTCCTTATATATTCTTGCATGTGTATATGCGGGCTTTCTTCCCACCTCGGTGGGCTTCCTTCCCGGGTGTGCCGGGCTTTCTTCCCACTTCGATGGGCTTTCTTCCCAGATGTGCCGGACTTTCTTCCACTTCGGTGGGCTTTCTTCCTGGGTGTACCTGGCTCTATATAATTATATTAAAAAAAAAGAAAAGAAAAAAAGGTTCCAGCCACTAAAGCTGGGGTACCCAAAAAAAAAAAAACTACCCACTCATATATAAAATGTTTCACATTCTCTCCATATAACTACGCACTCGTATCCTTATCTCATCAAACCACCCACTACTCTTTACTTTAACTCCACTTCTTCCTTTTTTAAGTCTCTTGCACCACCCCATCTCTTCTACTCCCTTCCTATCCAGGTTTTTTTTTTTTTCTTTTTTGTTTTTTGTTTTTTCTCATTTATGTAACCTACTTAATGGATGAAAAGTGGTACTCCACATAACCTTGTTAATGTAAGAATTTTTAATTTATAACGCGACCGTGCTGAGCAGGGGTGGTTGTGCTAGCGAGGCATTATTAGGGAAACATCCCTTACTTTTATTTATTTTTCATCTTCATCATTATTAATTAATCAGAATGCTGCACTTAGCTCATCACACCATCAAGTGGCTGAGATAGGTAGGTGATGGAGTACATACTCCCCAAAATATCACTCCAATCAGAAAACCGCAACCATCGATTTCAGGAACTAAAAATCAATGTTCAACGGTGGATAATCATTGGGTCAGTGTCAAAATTGATGAGTGTAGTGTAGGTGTGTGTTTTGAGAGGGTCTGGATTGATCATAAGTGGGTTTCTCACTGTATGAAATTTGTATGGTCTTTCCCCTAAACCCCACTTTTCCTCCTTTCTTCTTCTTCCTTTCAAAGTGAGAAAGCTTTCAATAAAACCAAAAATTGCAATCTAGAAAGAGAGATTTTCAATATGAGAGACATGGAGATTGATGAGAAATCGATGGTTTTTGGTTCTAGGGTTTCTTGAGAGATGATGAAAGAAAACCCTGGAGAGATGATGGAAGAAAAAGAGTACCGGTTGGGCCAGAGACGGTGGAAGCACCAGCAGTTTGCAGCGGCAGCGGCAGCGGCAGCGGCAGCGGGAGACGGGACAAGAGAAGGGTTTCGTTCGTGAAATGTTGTCGTAATTTACACCGGGAGCAACTTAGGATGGGAAAGAGAAATCCAACGTGGGACCCACATAAGTAGAGATCATACGGTGGGACACACTCCTATTTAATTGAAATTTGATGAGATATCCCTAGTAGAGATAGGATTTATCTTGAACGGTTTGAGTCATCTCTACGCCAGCCCCAACGGAATTCCTTAGATGATTCTCGTGTAATAATACATGGATGTTGTGAAACAACACATGCCTCACAATATGATAATCTGAATCATCTATCTTGAATCTCAATCTCCCTAGAGATTATCGTTAAATTTTAGTTCAATGAGTGGGTAACACCATCACGATGGAAGCATGATTCATGCCATGTCACCAATGAATTAACACCTAGTTAGGTTTTCAATCGTGTTCGTTCAATCTCACAGTGGAGCCTAATCCTATTAAAGTTAGATATGAGGATATATCACTGGAAAGGACGGGATTCATCTTGAGAAGTTTAGATTATCTCCCTGTCGGTTTGATGATGGAGTTCCTGGCGTGTTACATGGTTTCCATGTAATAGCTACAAGAGAGGATCCAATTTCATTGACATTTGATCGTTCAAAGGACTAGAGTGGGGGAGAGCCCATGTGGGGCCCGCCTATTATTTATTTTTATTTTTTTTAACATCTCAAGCCCACTATTTATCGGTATTCACACTGGTCCAAATTTGACACTAATCTAAACTTCACCCACCTTTCAAAAATTATTTGCACTTCCAAACTCTATACCCACCGTTATAGATTAGTTTATGACAGTAATTTTTCCTTACAGAGAAGTTTTGTTTCGAAAGGTTCAAAAATTATCCTATCTCTCTTCTTAATTAAGCAAAATAGTCGAGTGAAACTCCATGGTTGTCCTACTTATTGAAATTTGTACCGCTCAAATATATGTTATTCTCTTTTATTGAAAATGATCAAATTCTATTTCAATTTAAGTTGACCCCACTATAAAATTAAGGTTGTATAAAACACATGAACAAAATATGGAATGATGTGGTCCATCAGAACTCCACCTATTAAAGTTTAGATCGTTGAATATTGCTCGTACAACTGCCCTTAGACCTGAATTCACCCCTCAGCTCTTGAAGCTTTAAGTGCATAGAGCGGTTTGTTTGATATCCTCGAACTATGCGATATCGCATTGTCATTGTACTAATAACTTGGCACAAAATATTTAAACTTAGACTGTTGTGGGGCAAATATTATGACTAAGGGCATACGTACGGTCAAAATCCCTTAGATTTTATATCTTGGAAAGGAAAAAGTTGCTTTTACACTTTATAATTGAATAAAAAATGAAAATATTTTTCTTACAAATGGATGCAGTAGGGGGATCAACTTAAGCTCCTATTCAAACCCCATTCTTACTCCGATCCAAATCCAATTAGTTCAAATTCATATCACTTGATTTTTATTTAGATCTATCACTTGATGACCTTGTTTTTATTTTATTTTATTTTATTTAGATGAGGACTTTATGGGGAAAATCCCAAAATTTGGCCATTCCTCACGAAGGGTCCCCACAAATTGTATAACTCAAACTTGGTATTCCTGCCACTTTTTATTTATTTTTTGTACTTTTTTCTGAGCGATGATAGTGTCACCCAAAAAATATGCGTCGCCCCTTACGTCTTCTTCTCTCTCATCTCCTTCCTATTTCTCGTTAGCCCCCACTCTATTTCTCACCCAACCCTACGAGTTTTTCACTATTCATGTAGGCGGAAAAGGCTGCAAATACAAGTTTTCCTCTATGCACATAGGTGGAAATTACAAGTTTTTTACTATTCATATGGGTGGAAAAGCTGCCAGTAAATGTTTTATACTATTCATGTGAGTGGAAAAGCTGTGAATACACGTTTACCACTATTCATATCAGTGGAAAAGCTGTGAATATGGGTTTACCCTGCCAAGAGCCTTTCTCTCTCTCGTTTTCTCATGGATGGGTTCATGGGTTGATGGTAAACTCTACATGATAATGTACGAGCATAAGATTGTTAATGGAACCATTCTTACATGTTATATTTGTCATTTTTTTTTGTTTTCCAATCTTTTTCACTTTTGAAGATAAATCTTGATAATATGAAAAGAAGAAAAAACAAATTGTATGTCGGCAAGAATAAGCTTTTTATAAAGAATGTGATAATGTTTTTCCAATATGATTGAGAGAAGATGGAGTGGGGGAGATAGAGAAATAGGTGGGAGAAGAGGAAGACATAAGAGGAAGAAGAAACAAATGGAGTTCTTGTTGGAAATAGGTGGGCCTCTAAGATAGGTTTTCAAAAACTTTTGACCAACTTGACTTAGGGATCAACTATCCAAAAGGCTATAAAACCCAATTCATGATCCATATCCTCTTTTTCATGATCATGTACAGTAGAAAACTCTATCTAGAAGATAGAAATAGTAGCATATAAGCAACCACAAAATCCACAACTTACAAGGAAGTAGATCATACCTATGGAGCTCGGTTGTGCTCTAATGGAGGAGTTGATTTCTTTCTTTGATGATGAACACTTTCACAAACCAAATCAGAATCTCCAAGACCCAATTATCTTCCACGCTATGACCCGCTTCAGATCTATTTTCCTTAAGAAGATGGTGAAATATCGAAGAGAAAACTAACTATAATTTCTAAGGAAACTAAAAAGGAACTAGAAGAGAGAGAGAGAGGAGAATGGAGTGCAACACTTGCACAAAAGGCTCTTGTGCGTGAATCCCTAGGAAGGAGCATGCATAGGACGTCCAAGCCTCTCTCCTCTCTTATTTATAGCTTTAAGCAACTCCTCTCTTTGTTTATTATTAGAAGTCCAACTTCCATAATAATTAGTAACTCACTATTACCACTATTAGAAGTCTCACTTCAAATAGAAATAGTAACTTTCCTTTTGAGTTCAAATAGAATTAGTAATGATCTAGTCTTAGGCTAGCGTGGGGACCATTAGGGATTCCATAGAAAGTTGGCTCCAACTGGGACACCGCGACCCTACATCCCATATGCAATTCGGGCCCGCAGTCAATTGCAAATAACTCTACAAAATAAATGCAATTGAACTCCAGTCTTAGGAATAAATTACATGAAGACCCTAAACTCCTCTATCACCACAAGTAGGCCCCTTTATCAATATCCATGGATCAATTGGATAAACTGTCCTACCAATCTAGATCCATATCTTATTATCCTTGAGACCCAATTAATCACAATGATTATCAGTACCATTCAATTAACTCTTAATTGAGATGGGTGTACACTTACCAATAATAAATTTATTAATTGGCACAAGGGGATAATAGAGATAGATTACATCTTGACCATTAAATGTTCTTACAGTCCTACTACCACGTACCCAAGACACCGAGGTGTTGCCCTACAGTTGGCCTCACTCATTGGTGACTCAAAGTAAATGAATAGATAGAAACTTGAGTCCATCAATGTCTCAGGATTGAGAGCTTACTGCTAGGGAATTATGAGAGCAAACCTTAAAGTAAAGACAGTGTTCCTAAGGTGCTTCTCATGATCCTTCAATACATCCAATGTACCAGTATGATGATCCAAAATCTTACATTTTGATGATCTAAACATATCACACTATCTCATAGTGATCATAATACTGCAACCTTGTCAGATGAGATGCCCAATCTCATCACCAGTTGTGAATCAATTTAAGTATAAGATTTGTGACACATGTCTCCTGTATGTGGATCTCATCCACACACATGTGTTACATCTAATACACTTGTGGACTCCGGTCCTTCTCATGAGCCAGTATGTCATTTGTATTGGTTATGTGCATTTAAGTAATACAACGTCATTCATCTTATGAAAGGGAAACATGAATATATTGATAAATAAAGAAATTAATCAATTTATCACATCAATCTTAATGGATTGAGACCATAAAACTAACAGTTCTATGTTTTAAAAAAATCGAGTAGAGTGATGCTAGCGTTGCACCCTTCATCATTAAAAAGAAAAAAAAACGGACGACACCTTGACATACCTCGTTTGTGCTGTAGAATCTATGAGGACCCTTCGAGAGGGATGGCCAAATTTCATGATTTTTTTCCATAAAATCCTCTATTTAGATCATATCACTTGATTTAATATAGCCAAATATTAAACACAAATCTAATTTCTTTTTCTAAAAACATTATCTGCCTGTGAGATTCCATGTAGAGCATTCATCTCATACAATATCTCATACAAGCGTAAAAGAAACAAAATCAAGGTTGTTATAATTACTTCACTTGATAATATTTTAAAACTCATTCAAATCTCTTCATGGCCATTGCAAGAGACCCTTTTTATCTTCTTGTCTCCTGTCTCAATCTCTCAGCTCTTTTTCGCTCTTACCGACAGACGACCTTCCCTTTTAAGTAACTCCACAACTTTCTCCAACACACCCCCACCCCAATGTGCCACATATGACCCCAAAATTTTCTTTAGTTTTCTTATCTGGGTAGTAAACGTTTTCATTCTTTTCTTTATTTTTTCAATTAAGTTTCTCATTATCATAGTCTTTACTCATGTATAAAAGGATAATTAGGCCACAAAATGTCATCTGTTGTTGGCTATTGTATCAAACTCTTTCCACCCAAAATGGTAGAGGTCCACCATGTTATTATGCACAATCTGTTAGAACAATTAAGTGAGGGGAGAAAATTTCTGCTAGGGACAGTGATCTCCCATGTCTAGAGGGATATTCCTAGACTATTTGCTAAGGATTTTCACCATCTTAGGTTCCAAGCAAGAGCATTTTCTCCACAAGGGGTTGCTAAGTTGGTCACCACCCCCACATGACATGCTTTTGTTTTAGTATCAATTTCTAAGTCATTCTTCTCATGTGTGGGTGTTCTCTTCCGCTCTCCTAGGTAAAAATAGTAGAAAATTTTCTGCTGTTGATGGCAGCACTGATCCAATTAAAGTGTGTAGCATACTAGAAAACCTTCCTCCAAGTAAGATGCATTGGGTTTTATAGAGTTCAAACTTCAACCACCGATTTGGTTTGTTGAGATAGCACTGTGTCAGCCCTCGTAGCTGTTCCCCTCTTTCTGCAGATTTTTTTGGGGGCTCTCCACCCATGGCAAAGTCTTGTTGAAGCTCTAATGGTCACATGTGGTAGGGCCTACATGCCATATACACATCAACACATACACTATCATGCCCTCTCTTCTATATATTTCATCTTTTGCTCTTTAAAAGAGTAGAAATCCATATTTTACTTTCTAATTAAAAATCATTTAAAATTTTCTGTTCCATCTGAGTTGGGAATGGAATCTTGCAAGAAGGAAGGGAAAAGATTGGGAGAAAAAAAAAATCTGTCACTAGTGTTTTCCTCTTGATATTAAAGTGAAGGAAAAGAGAAAAAGAAGGAATTAAAGGATAAATAGGAATCAATTTCTTACTTTTTTAAAGTAGTTAGTTAACTTTTCCCTTTTTACACAAATTTATATTCCAGATTTTTAAGAAACATCTGTAATAAGCTTTTAAGAACAAAGTTATCACTCTATATGAGGATTGAAACTTTTGAGGCCCCTAAATCAAGGGGTACACTGATGTGATTGAAGGATTGTTTCGTGTTTGGCTCCACCCCTAATTAATCCACATGCAGCCCTGCCTATACTCCTTTTCCCAACATTTGGCTGAGAGATTTTCAACCATGAGGAGTGCATAGTCCTCACATGCTGGCTAGCCTGTAGGGCCCACCTAGATGCATGCCATTGGATAAGGATATATAAAGGTCTCATCATGGATATGTAAAAAAGATCAATCCATCAGATTATCCTTATCCTTGTTGCAACATCCTTTAAGTGGCCTTTTACTCTTTCTTTTTTTTTCTGTTGGATTCAGTCCAATTACAAGCAGAGATCAAATAAATATCAAATTGGACCGAATATGAGATCATTGGGGATAGTGAATCTCGCGGGGGTATACTGATCAAAAGTGGACCCAAGTGAGATTGCACTTACGATCTGCTTATAGGAGAAATTTTCACATAATTGGCATGCATCCATATGGGTCCATAAAAAAAGTTTCTTAATTAAAAAAAAGGAAAAGATTTTACTCCATAGAAATGAAATCAGCTCAATTTATCAAGTAATGTAAAAATGGTAAATTGCTTAACCATATTGAATACAATTCTCATATTGAACAATTGCTTAACCACAAGCATGACACGTACACATAAGAAAATAAAAATTAACGAAGTATGGATACTTATTAAAATTTTAAAAATATATTTAGTTTCTACATATTATCCTGTTGCAACCGTGATATAAATTGGATCTTTTACCTCTCATGTATATATATCTAAGGCCCTTACCACGTCTATAACCACATTTGACACTTATTATAGAGAACTTTTATGGAGTGCATATTTTTTTTAAAAAATTTGTTAGTGTAGGCCTGCTTTTAGCCCAACCCATCTCAAACTGAGCTGTGTTATCCTTGGTTAACATTGGGCTTCAATCAAAACTGTGAGGTCTACAGAAAGTCAAATGAATGAAATGGTCAAAATCGAAGTAGGTCAAAATTAAAATGAATAAAATGGTCAGCTGTGTATTCATTTTCCATCAGAAGGGGTGATTTTAAAACCCTCAAAAAAAAAAAAAAAAAAACCTGAAAACTGTATTAATTTTTTCCATCTGATCTCCCCAAGAATTTATTTTACATAGTAGTCCCACGTAAAGAAAATCTTCTTGGTCTTGGGTCTGCCACTTGA
This sequence comes from Persea americana, assembly GCA_029852735.1. Taxonomy (NCBI): domain Eukaryota; kingdom Viridiplantae; phylum Streptophyta; class Magnoliopsida; order Laurales; family Lauraceae; genus Persea; species Persea americana. Next base: position 66,191,555 of record CM056813.1, on the reverse strand, counting down.
AAGATCAATGTCTGAGAGAGAGAGAGAGTGTGTGAAAAATCAAAATCAAAATCCAAATCCCTGAGTCCTGTTTTTGGCATAACAGGATCCCCATCCCCATGTGATCTTCAATGTGGGGCAGTTCACATTTAAGTGATTTCATGAGCACCAACTGCTCCATGCTCTTGTGATAATCCCTTGTAGTACTGCCCTGAGACTTTTCACGTGGATCCATGGACGGCCCACTGGCTCCCAATTATTCTTCCATCGTCTCATCCACATCATGTCCAGGACAACCTCCTCTGTCCACTTGTGCATGGGCCCCACACCCTCAAATCACCAACCTTGTCATTAACCCCTCAAATCAAGGATCTTGTGGGTCTCCCCTATCAATATATGGTTACAAAAATGGGCCCAGATAAACATGAAATCAAATGTATCTGTTTGGTCCGAAGACTCCCACTTGTTACTTACTTAACTCCACTCTTTTTCAATTTTCACACAGAGGCTTACCATGGTTTAACTACCACCCCCAATTAGGACTGATCCTTATTAATTCAACACCAATTCAATTATTGTTCACTTTTGAGTTTAATCAAAAGAAATTGCACTATGTAAATGCATTAAACTTTGAGGCCCTTTAATAAAACTGTTATTGGGCCTGCGCCTTATTGAAATATTTGATCTATCCATACCCTACCCCACTTGTTTGTCAAGGATGATTTTGTGGTCAATGTATTATGCACTAAAATTCCTAGTTAAAGCATCAATAGCCCCCTCAAATTATGAAACTTGTGGGTTTACCTACCCAATTGAAACCACAGAGGGTAGACTATTCTATGGTTATACAGAAGCCACGATTTGAGAACTGGAGTGGGTTTGTGAAGTTCTTCATCCCATTGACTCCTCCAAAAAGGATCTCTCCTAAAAATCATGGTGGTCAAAGAAAACCATGAAGAAGTATAGTGGGAAGGGGTGATCCAATATTGGAAAGGGGGGGTGTGAAATGGTCGAAAATGAGGAGTCATGGTTTGGGTTTTGTGGAGGGAAGGGAAGGGAAGGAAAGAAAAGGAGGGGGGTACATGGTTGGGAGTCATGTGACTGCATTTATAGTGGGGTTTTAGTGTCTTGTTCCCTAGTGCACATGGGATCATTGGTAGGTGTTGGAAAGCAAAGGATATGCATGTGCTCCCATGTGCTTCCTCCAACACTCACCCCTCCTATTTTTGCACACAAATGATTTGAGAGGGTCACTGCCAAAGCAAGCCCCAAACAAAAACTTTGGAGTCTTGCCTCTTGGCTTCTTTCTTTAGAGGAAAAATGACCCAGAAATCCCTTTTGTTTGATCAATGGGACCAACAGCTCCATGGTTATAATTTCTTGAACCAAAAACCCCTATGATCAAGGAACATTCCCACCAATTCTGCTTACAGGTTTGACGATAACACTTCTTCAATGTTCCACTAGTTATAATCCCAAATGGTTTTAGACTACCATATTAGATGGTTAATTAAGATTGAACTGTTCTAGAAATAGTTGGGATATGAATCTTCAAATCGATGACTCATCTGATCAATGATTGAAGCTTCCCAGTTTGTAACATTTATTGAAGGTAGAGATTTTCTTACTAGACTCTGAAGATTTAAGCAATTTTCATAAGAGGTATGGTATCCAATGCCAATAGTACCAATCCTATAGACCCGATGGAGGGGCATAATAATTCTTGTGTGCACGTGCTGGTCCATTATTCATTGAGGCCAATTACAAGAATGCTAATTGGATGAGCCCAAGTATTGGCTTTACCCAACTTGGAGGCTTGCAGGAGTAGTAAAAGGGATGATGCTTTTGTTGTCTACAATTGATGTCTCTTTTACTCGCATTCTAAAGCAGGTATTATTAAGAGATTACTTGGTTCAGGCAATTCATTAGCTTCTTAATATTTTGTTATTGCTTTGTATAATTTTATTCTAATTTTAATACTACCGCAAAAAAAAAAAAAAAAAAAAAAAGACCTTCAGTGGCAGATTCCATGACTCTCAGCTGCAGTTTTTTTTATTTTTTTTTCCGCCACTATTTCCACCATTTTATCTTATACAGTCTTACAGGAAAAAAAACCACCGCTAAAGCCCATCTTGTCCACCGCTATTTGTCTCTCTTCTTGCAGCAACCCCTTTATTGGCTTCTATGAAAATCAATTTCTTGGAATAATGCAGTATGGTGTTGAATCCAAACCGTCCCATTGACAACTATATCTGAGAAATCAGTCATTTGCAATTTAAAACCATCTAGTTCATCTCCAATTTATGGAGATTAAGAAGTTTTTCATCCATCCAATGCAAATCTAGTCACATGGATTGAAACATTTTCCCTTCTTTTGAATCAAGGCTTGATGTCATTAGCAAATAACCCAGAGTGTGGATAAAATAAGAGAGTTTAACACAAGGACCATTGAGTAATTTTCCATTTTTTGTGCTGAGCAGTGGGGTACCTCCAAACTTCCCGCTCTTCCAATTATTTTGTGGGTTGGCCTCCATATGTCATGGTACTGGATGTATACCGTGAGCCTTTTAAGCTTTAAAGGGTGATAACGTGAAGGTTTGGCTTTTCTGGACTGCAATTTCTCTTTCTTTCAACCCCAAGTGCTTATATGAGCATCCAACACTCTCTTTGTTTTGCAAAGATGAGGGTCTCAACTTAATAAGGTAGAAACAGCACTGGAGGAGCTTCTGCCTCTTTCTTTCCATTTTTCTTTCATACATTCCATCTTTCCATTTTTCTTTCATACATTCCTTCTTCATTTCCAACTAGTAGAGAGGGGAATGTTTTCTTCTTCTTCTTCTTCATTTCTTATTTATTATTTTTAATATTGTTCTTCTGTTCTACTATTTCTTCTTGTTTCCTTTTTCTTCTGTTCTTCTTTGTTTGTACGAGTGCTATCTTTTTTTCTCATGAAGTTATTCTTCTTTATTGTGATTGCTATTATAATTGTTTATGGGCATCTTTTTTCTGATTTTTCCATTTGTTTTCCTTTTTCTTTGGCATTGTTCTTCTTTGTTTAATAGCTTCTCTCTCTCTCACGCGCACACACTTGGTTGTCTTATCTATTGTTACAATGCTTGTTTCTTAGACATAATGCTTTTCTTTTACTACTACCACACCACCACAACCAATACTGCTGCTGTTAGTTTGTTCAGCTGTTTGTAATTTATTTTCCATTATTCTTCTTCTATTGTTAAATTTTACAGTGTCAATCCTAGTCCTTTGTTTTGATGGGGGAGCTTCAGATAAATAAAAGAAAGCGGTTTTACGCATTTGAGCCAAATGCAATACTACGCGCAGATTTCTCACAAAAGTACATACATTATCTATTACCGGCTTTGATTAAAATTGGCAACGACAGAACTTGCGACAAAGATGAAAATCAAGAGATTGAGAAGATTGTGAGGTTTGAAGTCGACATGGCATTGGTGTTTTCTGCCAGCGGGTTCGCCTGGAGCCACGCCTTAAAGCAAAAGCTCAAAAGAGACTTCGACCCAGAGTCTCCTCTTAAGACCCCAACAAACCTACCAACCTCTTCAAGTCTACTTCAAATGTATGGACAAAATAAAAGTAGCAACATAGAAGAAAAGGTTGGGGAGATTTCACTGCTGCCACCCCTTTCTAGGCATTTGGTTCCAGTTGGTTATCAGAAAAACAATATTTCTAAGGATTCAGAGAAGTCACAGTGGGATCACCCGCGTTCAACAAGGAAGAGAACTAGAATTACAGGCGACTCGGAGGAGACAGAGAGCCGTCTAAGGACTCTGAGAAAGGTTTTGCCTGGTGGGGATGAGATGAATGTGTGTGAACTGCTTTCCCAAGTAGAGAGCTATGTGGCCTGTCTTGAGGTGCAGGTGAGTATCCTTAGAACCCTAGTCAATATACATTAGAGAAATTCTATTTGCACCCACGTATTTTGTTGAGCGCACCCACTTTCCCAATAATACCCAAAACACTCTCTTCTCCTCTCCTCTTCTCTTCTCCGCTTGTCTTCTCTTTCTCTCCCACTTGTTGCAACCGAACCATGATGGCCGCCCCATCACCAGCTACCATCTTTTCCTACGGCGAGCTCCCCTCTCTGCCCCACCATCACCGACGAGCTCCCATCTCTTTTCCATCCGATGAGCTAAGCGGTTTCTTCTCCTATTCTCTTCCCCTCCCACCTGCTGCGACTGAACCCCGATGGCCGCCCTATCGCTAGCGAGCTCCCCTCTCTACCCCACCATCATCGGCGACCATCTTCTCATCTTTCTTTGCATGTATCGCTCGTTGGTGGTGTGCACAGAGTTTCAGGGCAGTGTACATAAAGGGTTGCACGGCTGTAAAAACTTGTGCATATATCATGTGCACGGCGTTTCACACACCCGTGCACATGAGATATGCACGAAACTTATGGGTAGTTTTGTCATGGGTATTTTGATAATAAGTAAGTTTTTTTTTTTTTTTTTTGAAAAGTGGGTGTGCTCAGTTATTTTCGTGGTGCAAATAGAATTTCTCTATAAATTAAGCTGTTTTGAGCTGAGGTTCACCAAGGAGTAAGCTGTGGAGAAGATACTGATGTGTAACTGTGTTACTGTTCTTATGTATTTCTTATATGTATGTATAGAAAAGATGGATGTCGCTACCATTGTTTCCATAGAGGTTTTTGCAATGATTGAATTTGATAAGGCGGAAAAAAAAGTTTGAAGTGCTAGAGTTGTGATCTTGGGTACAGCTGAAGACCACCACCTCATGTTCCAAGTTGCATTTACTATGTTGGAAGGGTTTATAGTTGTATTTCTGATATTTTGAGTCAAAGATCCTACCCATTTTAATTGTATTAATTATGAGAAGAAAGTTCTTTATTCCTCCCATGTCTCACCAGGTGTCTGTTAAAATTATGATTGAAAATGCCAGTACTCTCCTAATTAATTTTAAAATCTAGGATTTGAGTTGTTAGAAATGTAACCTTGTGATTGTGTAATTATCTAGTTCAACTATGACTAGAAGTTTAAATCCCATCAAGATTTGGCGATCTGATGGTTAAGAAGGATTACTGTTTTGGTTGATTCATTAAAGTTTCTAGAGTACGTATCTCAGATGCTCCTCTAATTAGATCGAACACTGCAACTATTCTACACCCATGATATAAACATCCAGTCAGTAGCTTTCAACAAAGAGATTAAGCTCAAGAAAGTGTGAGATACGCTACCTCTCCAATAAAACTGGTTGAACCAAATTTCGACTATATTTTTATAAGAAACTAGCACTTTGCCTACCTTGTTTTGAGAAAAAAAAGGTTACAGGTGTTGGGTTTTGGCGAAAACTTACAATCAAACGCACACACAACACAAAGGAATAAACCCAATCAAGTGCACACACACACAAGAGAAAAACAAAACAAATTTGCGCGTTCAGTGATTTTCCGACATCACTAGTCCGTATTCCTCTTTCTTCCCTTTTTTTTTTTCCCTCTAGGGTTTGGGTTTACAAGTTAGACCTTTTTCCTATTAATTTAGAGAGATGCTAATGCTACAACCTAAACTTTTCTGAACGCATCCCTTCTCTCTACACACCCAAATAAGTAAAAAAAAATCAAAATTTCTCTCTACACAACCGTTTGTTTCCCAAAATACCCAAACCCCCCACTTTAAATTTCTCAGTTCATTCTCTTTCTTTCACCTAATGGCCTCTCCCTGTCTTCCTCTCCTACTCCCTGTCTTTCTCCCTATCCCTCTCCCTCTCGGCCGCCCTCTGCCCTCCGCCCGCTTTCCCTCTTTCCCTATCTCTCTCCCTCTCCCTCCCTATCCCTACCGCCTCTGCCCGCTGCTTCTCTCCCTTTCTCCCCGTCTCCCTGCTCACCCCCGCCCTCTCTCCCTCTCCCTACCTGGCGCTGTCGCCCACCCTTCTGTGGTGGTGGGTGGGCTGGGGTGGGGGTTGGAGTGGGAGTGGGAGTAGGTGTGGGTGAGTGTAGAGAGAAATTGAGTGAGGTATGGAACTATGAATGATGTCAATTTTTGGTAATTTCACACATGGGCATATTGGTCTTTAAAAAAAGGGATGTGCTCAGAGAAGTTTGGGATGTAGCATTAATACCTCAGCCAAGGGGTTGGAACCTAAGAAAGAGCCCGCATACACACAGGAAGGTAACTCACTCAAGTAGGAATTAAAGAGGCTCACACAAGTGGAAAAGGAGCCCGTACAAGCGAGAAAATGTGACATACCCAGGATTCGAACCCGGGCAGCTATGTAAGAACCGATGCTCCTTACCACTCGAGTAAGAAGCCGTTTTTTAAGGCATTAGCAGGGGTAACGAGCCATTCTTTAAGTCATTAGCAGCTCTCTTAATTAAACACTAATCGTGCATCATGGCTCACCTAGGAGACCGGATCGAGTTGACCTGGACTACAAGCCATTGACCCAATAATAGTAATCGACGGTTGTGCGAGATGTTTTTATATTGAGCAGAATTTGATCAAGGTGAGTGCCCAAGCCTTTGACTAGTAGTAATGACTGACAATTACTTGATCTAGACCGTACAAGCCAATGAGGACGCAAAAGGAAAATAAAAAAAAGCCAAGAAACAAGGACTGCAAGGTTAAAACATGGGGCTAAGGAAGAGAACTTCACTAAACAAAGACTTAAATTAATGATCCTCGGAGTCCATCTAATGAAACTTTCTTCTCATCTATTGTGTCTGTAATCTCTTTAATCTCATCATTCATTAGAAAATTTACAATTTGTCCTCACTATCTATGTGTTGGGGCATTTTCTCGTACTTTATTTATAGGGAGATTTTCAAGTGAGAACCATTCCTTTATTCTAAAATAGAGAACATTTTATGGGACCCACTTGAATTAATGTCAATTATGGGTGAAGGGAGGGATAGATAGAGCTGCATTTGAATTGGGGTCTACCCAAAAATAAAAAAATCTAATCAAATACAAATTAAGCCTCCTTGAAATCTAATTTCCTTACTTCTTATGGTGGAAATTCAAAATTCAGCCCCGTTCAATCATAGTTAAAATAATGACAGTCATATAACAGTTTTAGATGTTGAAAACTTATTTTCTACTTTTGTTTTTGCATCCTTAAAATCACAAATATGGAAGGTTTATTATATATAAAACTAGTACTTATAAGCACCTTTTTTTATAGTTGAAAAACAATTTGACCAATATAACCAATGTATAAAATTTTACAGTATGTGGAGTCCACTTGAATGCATAACAATCGTAAAACGTTCCATAGGTTTTAAAGGTCTTCTCCTGATTTACCTAATTTTGAAAAAAGAAGGAACCATCTCATCAATAGAGGTACTTTCTAGAAGTAGATATGAAAATTATTCAAATCCTCACTACATGAAATGAGATGATTGGTAAGCATGGTCAGATGGAGGTTTATATAACCCAAATGAGTCTTATTTGAGTCTGAAAGACTAATTTAAAGAAAAGCGAGAACCTAAGAGACCACCAAAAAGCTTAACAATCATGAAATATCACGAGTTTCAAAGTTCTCCGCATGACTTCCCAATGCTTAAAATGCAGCAATTATCTCATCAAAATTCATTTTTTTCTTGTGAGAACAATATTCATATGCAGATGATCCCATGAATTTTCAAGGAGGCAAAGAGCCCTCGCCAAAAAACCAAAGCACTGTTAACTAAACTCACCTAACAATCTAAATAGGAACATTTCCACCAATTTCGAAGGCTCCAAAACAATCCAAATTCTTAATATACAAAATGGTTTTTAGATCACAAAAGAAAAACCTACGCAATTCAGATGAGTGTCAAATTCAGGTCAATCCTAACCTCAAGTCAACGGGCTAGGTAACCACAAAGGACTTGACCAAATTAGGAAATAGAGGTAGGTGGGCCCCCTAAGCTGTATGGGTCCTGCATCCCAACCCTACAAATGTTCTTCCTAGAACAGCGAGGCTGTGTGTTTATAAACCTCGGAGTCTACACCCTCTCTCCCGTGCGGGCTTTTGAGTTGACTCAGGAATCCTTCGCATGGTTACTTGTCGTCTGCTCAAGAGACGCACCCTCTCCACCTCTGTCTCTTGTTACAAACACCAACAAAAGCAGCAGTCTCTGCTTGGCATTTCATCGAACACCTTCCCTTCGACATTCGACCAGCGCAAAACCCTAGAATCCCGACTCATCTCCTGCATCGATGGCTGCACGCAGCTCCCCCACCTCAAGCTCGCCCACGCTCACCTCCTCCGCACCGGCCTCGACCAGTCCAGCTTCCTCCTCGCCAAGCTCATCCGCACCCTCACCAACCTGGACCTCCCCATCGAATCCTACGCCCACCATCTGTTCGACCAAGTGCTCCACCCAAATCCGTTTCTCTGGACCGCCCTCATCCGCCTCTACTCCCTCCGCGGCCCCTTCTCCGCCGCACTTCTACTCTACTCCCGCATGCGCCGCTCCCAAATGCCTCCCCTCTCATTCACCTTCTCCGCCCTCTTTAAAGCCTGCGGCGCAGAGGTCGATGTTCAAATTGGCCGCCAGGTCCACGCCCAGACGATTTCGGTTGGTGGGTTTGACTCGGATCTCTTTGTTAACAATACCATGATCGATTTTTACGTTAAATGCGAGTGTTTGGATGATGCGCGGAGGGTGTTTGACGAAATGCCTCAGAGAGATTTGATTTCTTGGACAACGATGATTGTCGCTTATGCGAAGAGGGGAGACATGGATGTGGCGGGGGAGTTGTTTGATGGGGTGGTGGATAAGGATATGGTTGTGTGGACTGCGATGATTACTGGGTATGCGCAGAATGCACGGCCGAAAGAGGCACTGGGTTTGTTTGAGAGAATGCGCAAGGAGGGTGTCGAGACAGATGAGGTGACGTTGGTGGGTGCCATTTCAGCCTGTGCACAATTGGGCGCAGTGAATTATGCGAGGGGGATTCAGGATGTTGCCAAGCAAGCAGGGCTCAGGTGCCCGCTGAATGTCGTTGTGGGGTCTGCATTGATTGATATGTATGCCAAGTGTGGGAGCGTGGAGGAGGCTTACCGGGTGTTTGAGGGAATGAAGGAGCGGAACGTGTTCTCTTACAGCGCGATGATTGTTGGGTTCGCGATGCATGGGCAGGCCGAGCGGGCAATAAGGTTGTTTACAGAGATGGTGTCTGCCACAGCGATAAAGCCAAATGGGGTCACCTTCATTGGCGTGTTGACTGCTTGCAGCCATGCTGGGATGGTTGATGAAGGCCGCCATTACTTTGAAATAATGAACAACACCTACGGAGTCACCCCATCGGCCGATCACTATGCGTGCATGGTGGACCTTTTGGGTCGTGCGGGACATATTGAAGAAGCCCATGGCCTTATTAGATCAATGCCAACTGAGCCTCATGGAGGTGTGTGGGGAGCATTGCTTGGAGCCTGCCGCATCCATGGGAAGCCACACATAGCAGAGATTGCAGCCCATCATTTGTTCAAATTGGAGCCAAATGCAATTGGGAACTATGTACTGCTTTCTAACATATATGCCTCAGCTGGAAGGTGGGGCGATGTATTAAGGATAAGGAAACTGATGAGAGGGAAAGGACTTAAGAAGAACCCTGGGTGCAGCTGGGTTGAATCGAAGGATGGCATTGTTCATGAATTCTTTGCAGGTGACATATCCCACCCCAAGTTCCATAAGATAAAGGAGGTGTTAGAGGAGCTACTCAAATGTTTGAAGCGGGCTGGGCACTTGCCAAAGCTGAATTGTGTGGTTTATGATGTGAGCGACGAAGAGAAGGAATGGTTGCTCAAGGCTCATAGCGAAAAGCTGGCATTGGCATTTGGGTTGCTGACAACCGGCCCTGGAAGTGTCATTCGGATAGTGAAGAACCTTCGGATTTGTGAAGACTGCCATTCAGTGATGCGCGGTGCATCTTTAGTAGCAAACAGAGAGATTGTAGTGAGGGATAACATGCGGTTCCATCATTTCCGTGCTGGGGTGTGCTCTTGTGGAGATTTTTGGTGATTGCAGAAAAAGAAATCTCAGCACACACATAGCAGAATGCGAATTCGATGATTTTGAGCATTCAGTAATCAGTTTATAAGTGCCCGATGTGCATTTCTGACAGAGCCTCTCTATATCTTATGTTCTGTGTGAAGGCCGTCTTGGTTGTGGCTTCACCACCAGCCAAGTATGTATCTAATGGGCAATTCTTCTTTAAAGTCTGCATGGAGCATGGCTTTGAAGCTAGAGCTTTTCTGAACTTAATTCATATGGTTTAGCAAGTGAGGAAGCCAATAGTTTTGGTAAATATGAGGCTCTTTTGCCTGAAAATGACACGCTGCAATGCAGCCAGAACATTCTTGAGAAGGTGATTTTGTTTGGCTAACATCAGAAACATGAATCAAGTTGGTCATTTTGTTTGGATTCTTGCAATTCATGGTTGAATGATTGTTTTATTATGTCAAACCCTTTTAGATCTCATTTGCAAACAGGAAAAAATCAATCATAATTATAAAGGGTTAAAAAAAAAGGGCAATATAAAACCCCAATAGGTGAGTCTAATCTCTGCCTACTGTAACAGTGTATATTCGTTAAGGCATAACCCCATTGGGAATTCTATTTCGCTCTTGCAATTTCACTCTGTTCAATAAAATTGTGATTGCCTTTGATCCATGCCATACTTTTGTTGCCTGACAATGTGTATCATATGCTTATAAAATCACCTGAGCATGGCCTTGGGCTCACGCTCATACTTTTGAATTTGGGCTCAGGCTGGGCCTGCAACTCTGGCTTCATTCAGGCTCCGCTACTGAGGCCGGGCTTCGGCTAACAACAACTTCATTTGGGCTTGGGCCCAGGCGGGCTTACCCACATGTAGGTCGGGCTTGGGCTAACAACATCCAACAAGAGTTTTGTCCTTCATTCTTTTAATTGCACAATTTAGAATTCCCATAACCATCTGGAGGAACCAAAATATCCTCAGGCTTGGGATACACAACTTATAATTAAAAACATACATGTAGATGAGTCTGCAAATGCGCCCGTTGGCCTATCAGATCATGAAGACCGGCTTGTTGGAAGACTCTTTTTCTGCTTGTCCGAGGCCCTAATTATGCCAGATTAGTAAATGAATGGTTTGGGGTTGAGGTTAGTTTCTGACCCAATTGATTAACTTTATAGGCCAGAATTTTGTGCCAAATGTTGTACTATTTGGGTTCAGTGGGATTAGGGATTGGGGGAATCAAAAGGGTTTTTTTCCCCTTGCTAGGAAGAATCGTACTCACACTCCCCTTCTAAGGGCCTGTTTATTTGCATGGAATTGAATTCTAGGAATTTATGGTTGAAAGTACTTCAACAAAGCAATATTAAAGCGATGAGGAACTGAAGGATTTAAGTTGGAGATATAGATTACCCCCGACTCTCCAATGATTTGATTTACTGAGGTGAAAGGTGGGTGACCAACAAAAGGCAGAATATTTTATGGCCATTTCGGAATCTTCACCTGTCTCTTAAATCTTAACTAGTTCGGTAAGAATACATTTCTTAGAACTTAGAGGCATCCACGCAAAGAAAGGGGGCCCATAAGAGGTTTCTTTTCCCATGGGGAAAGGAATCCTACATTCCTCCCCATTTCATGGGAAATCAAAATCCTCTTTATTGAGGAAAATCAATCCAAATTTTCTATACGGCACAGAGGATCAGAACAATTTTCCTCTACGCGGAGGAACCTTTCATTGCACAAACGAGCCCCCAAGTGCTAAATATTTTCCTTCAACTTCGACACGCACGCAGAGAGTCTGGAAAAGCCCCTGAATCAGCATGGATTGGGTGGGAGAAAAAATTTCTAGAGCAGTCACTTTCTGACCCTTACATCAATGACCTAGAAACACAATTAAAAAAAGCAGTAGCAGTATGGTAAGAGACCAAATATCTGATGGCTCCTCATTAATGTAAGGATCCTATCAGATTGACGGTATTGATCGCCAAATCATGAGCTGCAACTCATACCGATGCTGTCCATGTACAACTCCAAAGATCAGCTTGTAACATGCATTCATTTCAAATTAAGAGATTGCTCTCTCTCTCTCTCTCTCTCTCTCTCTCTCTCTCTCTCAGCATAGAGAACATGAGGTTTTACTACAATGGAGCTGCAACCTGCAAGGCAATAGTTGCTATATACAGATCTGTTCTAGCAGGCATAGAGAACATGAGGTTTTACTACAATGGAGCTGCAACCTGCAAGGCAATAGTTGCTATATACAGATCTGTTCTAGCAGGCATAGAGTACATGAGGTTTTACTACAATGGAGCTGGCCCAGTACTTTTCTCACTTGGATTCTTGTCTAGATATGGAAATGTTTGTTGAAGCGCTCGGGGCAAATTCAACACAATTTCTGCATATGCTGCAAGAAACAACCCATCAACAAAATATGTTAAAAGGACTGGAAAAACCAACAAAAAAGGGGGGCAAAAGACTACAAGCTAGTCTCGATAGGACCTTGTGGCAAGCTCAAGGTTCTTAATGCATCCTCAGCATACGAAAGACGAGATGGAACTGCCTGAGCAGCATTTGGCCTTCTGTTAGCTGTTGTTGATGGCGTTGCCATCCTTTTGGATGAATGAAGTGGCCATGCCAAGACTCGGATTCGTGTCGGTAGTACAGAGACAAGATCCACATATCTAAGACTGATTGTCACCTTGCTGCAACAAAACAAATATGATAAAACAAAACTGCTAACTACAAGGATATAAGCAGAGAGCAATTACATTTGCAGGACAGTTGCCACAGTAGAAATTTCTATATTAGGACCCATTTGTTTGCATGGAGTTAAATTCCTAGGAATTCTAATAAATGTATTCTTGAAAGTGGATAAAATTGAAGAAATAATCTCTCCTAGATGGAAAATGAATGCCTGGCCACCACTATAGTAGATTAAATCCTAGGAAAATCATGGTCCCATCTTCATCTCCATCTTATGTCCATCACCCCGCATCTCTTTAATAAAATGTTCTGATATTTGTGGTAATAGAAGGCACAAAGCTAGCCAAGTCAACTCATCCAACATGAAAGTTGTTGAAGTATGTGTTTGACATATTTGAACATGTTATAAAATTAAGCAGTTACGATGCCAGCAAGTCATCTAGGCAGTCTACATCGAAATATAAAGACAATTGAACAGAGATGTACCAATCAAAGTCGTCTAGTGCAAATTCTATCCAATTGTATGAAATGCTGTGATAAAGCTCCACAATCTGGTTTCCATACAACTCCTTAATAAGACGAACCTGCATACAAACAAGGAAAATAAAGATGGTACTAGAAAGTAGATGCTCATAAACATGGTAAGACATTCGAGGAAGTAATCAAGATATGAGTAGAATGAGTTTGGCCTGCAGGTAGGTGTGTGCGTGTGCGTGCGTGAGAAAGAGAGGATATAACTTGGTCACAAACAAGAGTAGGTATTGGAAAATTTTAACATATGATGACTGTAGAGAGTTAAGGATAAATGGGGCTTCTGCATATTTAAAAGTTACATGAACAGGGCTGGTTCTAATTGGTTTTTTTGTCCAAGGAATTCCAGGGTTTTATGTAAAGATGTATATGGAAAAGACCTTTGAAATATAAAAGGAAGAAGAAATTTGAAGAGAGCGAGCTGAGAGACAATAGTATGGTAGTTCTTCCTAAGGTTGGACAACCATCCTTATATATTCATGCAATTTTATTTTTCAAAAAAAAAAAAAAGAAGAAAAAATCTCCTATTTTTTAGAATAACTACAAATTTCCTATTATTTAGATCAACTTGGTCTCACACCATTATAAGTGGCAAATTGTGCTAAACTAATGAGTTAATAACTGCTAAGGATTGTGTATGTAATCTAATACCAATGTAGTAAAAGGAGCAAGGTGCAAAGCTAGTCATTATGCCCTTCCCTTCCGGAGCCCGAGGCCCGAGACTCACACTTCGGTGCAACTACACCAGCCTAAATATAGGCACAACTCCAATGAGAAAAAGGAAATAAGCCTATGAAAGCCCACTAAAGAAGGCTTGATCGATAGGTATAGAAGTGCCAAAGCACAAAAGACCTGGAGACACGCAAAGAGGAAAACAGACCTCACGGGTAGAAATTTTTGTATTAATCTTCAACTGTGATTTTTCCACTGCTTTACATCCCTATATAAAAGAAATAGAAACCCTAAAAACTAAAAGTTCTCACAATAGGAAACTATACCCTAATCTCATTAATCTTCTGGCTGAAGTCCTAATCACAGCTCAAAACAAATAAATAAATTACTAATATCAGAACTTCAAAGGAAACAATGATTTCTTTGGCCTTGAACATCTGCTCACAAATCTCTTCTTTTGGACCCTATGTTTGAACCATGTGCCTAGTTGATTCGGTCCAAAGAACTTGCATCATCCCTCCCCCGCAGTTGGTAAAAAGGTTCGAGTCCTATTTGTTAAATAGGCCCAAAGCCCATCAGTAATCAGAGGCCCAAAGCCCATCAACCAGCCCATTGTTATATCTCACGTGGGATTGAATTGGGTCAACTCTGGAGACAGCAGTAGCCTTCTTTACTTAGAATAACAATTGCTGTAATTAGTTTCCTTCTTAACTTAGATTACTGATTGATGTAATTAGAGAGGTTTCCTTTCTTAGAGCCTAGATTAAAGGCATGTAAATACCTATATATTGATGTATAATCTCTATAGAAAGATACACAGAAATAATACATTCTCAAGAGTATTCCAAAACTCTTTTCCATCGTGAGTTTGACATGGTATTAGAGCCTTGTCCAAGAAAATCTTGTTTTGTGATCTTATATAGCATTAAGGCATTAAGGATAGAGAGAAATTAATCTCCCTTGTGAAGATCGACATATCCAAGTCCTGCTTCAAGGTGTCCAGACGCTGCAGCAGTACCATCTTTATGGTGGCCCACCCCTGATCATCAAACCGCCATCTCAGATCAACCCAGTCATAGTCGTCTGTTTATTCTGGGAATATTGGAGATTTTTTCAAATTTTTTCAGAACTTCCAAGTTGGTGTTTTGCACATTCTAGTGATTTTCCAGATTTTTAATATTGTTTTCATCTAGACCGTCCAGAATCTTGGATCTGTGGTAGAATTGGTTCATTATTCTTCCATTAGGAGCCAGACTTGTGTGTTTCCTCAGATCAATGATCTGATCCTGGTTCAGATCCATCAGTGGGGTCCACGAAGAGGATCAGCACCAAATTTTTTGGTCGTCTAGGGCTGTTTTGGGCTGTTTTACTGTTCACTCAGTTCTTTTTTGGGCACTCTTAATTAAAGATGGAAAAATCTGAGGTCACGTTGATTAAATTTAAGGGAAAGAATTACCCTGCTTGGTCTTTCCAATTTCAAATATATCTAGAAGCAAAGGAATTATGGGGATTTGTTTCTGGCACGGACCCTAAACCCACTAAGGATGAGAAGAAGATCTCCTCTTGGTATACTAAAGATGCCAAAATCAAATCCTGGATTATGGGATCCGTTGAGCCTCATCTGATAATGAATCTCAAGCCTTACCCCACTTCGAAAGCCATGCGGGGGTATTTGAAGAAAATATACCATCAAGATAACTTTGCCCGACAATTCCATCTTGAATGTGCAATTGCTGAATATACACAAGGGACTTTGTCCGTACAAGACTACTATTCAGGTTTCCGTACACTATGGTTAGAATACGATAGTATTAAGTATGCGGACGTGGCTGACAATGTCTTGACAGTAATTCAAGACCTTCAGGCCTCTAGTCAGCGAGATCAGTTTTTGATGAAACTGTGGAATGAATATGAAAGTGTCCGATCTGCTCTGATGAATCGGACGCCCCTCCCTTCATTAGATGTCTGCTTGAATGAGCTCTTACGCGAAGAACGGCGCCTTACGACCTCGGCTCATATTGCTCAACAGAAGATTGAAACCTATTCCGTCGCGTTTTCGGCCAATAAAAGTTCTCAACCTCCGCCTCGAGACTTGAGCAAAACCCAATGCTACAGTTGTCAGAAATTTGGGCACCTTGCATCTCAGTGCAAACAGAAAGTTTACAGTTACTGTAAAAAGTCGGGACATATCATCTCTGAATGTCGCTGCCATCCACCACGTCCGTCAACACAGTATTAGACTCCACAATATCCGGCTCAGCAGTATCAGAATTCACAGTCTCAGACTCCACACGCATATATGGCTTCCTCGGTTATGCCTGCTCCTCCATCTGCCTCACAGCCTGGGCCCTCATCCTCTCTCACTCCTGAATTAGTTCAACAAATGATTATCAATGCCCTCTCTGCCTTTGGTCTCTCAGGTAAGTCACCGTCATCTTCTACTTGGTTCATTGATTCCGGGGCATCTAATCATATGACAAATTCCTACACCCCTTTCTCAAATCTGACAAGTTACAATGGCCATCTTCAAATACAAACTGCTGACGGTGGACATGTTCCCATTACTGCCGTCGGAGATATCCATGGTCCCATCCCATTGAAAAATGTTTACCTTTGTCCAAATTTAACTTCCAACCTCTTGTCAGTAGGACAACTTGTTGAAAATAATTGTAGCATCTCTTTCTCTTCTTCTGGTTGTGTTGTGCAAGACCAGATGTCCGGGAAGGAGATCGCGAGGGGGCCTAAGTGTGGACGCTTGTTTCCGCTAGATTTTTCTAAAATTTCTAGGAATCAATTTGACAATCATGTGTTTTGTTTTTCTCTTAGAGATAACTACCGGTTGTGGCATAATAGACTCGGACATCCTAATTCTAAGGCTTTGTCCCTTATGTTAAATTCTGGTTTATTAAATAAATCGCTTGGTTTATCTTCTTGTGTGCCTTTTGATTGTGATACTTGTAAAATGGGGAAGAGCAAAACTCTTTTGTTTCCTCATTCCACTTCACATACCTCTTAGTGTTTTAATTTAGTTCATAGTGATGTATGGGGAATTGTTCCAGTTCTTTCCCACGCTCACTATAAATATTTTGTGACCTTCACATGGGTCTACTTTCTACATTCAAAATCTGATGTTTTTAATGTTTTTAAAATCTTTTTGGCCTATGTTGAAAATCAATTTTCCACCGGCATTAAAATCTTGCGATCTGATTCAAGCGGGGAATATATGTCCTCTGCTTTTCAACGGTTTTTGCAAAACAAAGGCATTATTTCTCAAAGATCTTGTCCTTATACTCCCCAGCAGAATGGAATCGTTGAATGGAAAAATCGACATCTCCTTGATGTCACTCGTTCCCTTCTTCTGGAATCATCGGTTCCTACTCGTTTTTGGGTTGAGGCACTGGCTACAGCAGCTCATCTTATCAATCGTATACCATCAACCTCCATTGAGAATCAAAGTCCATATTACCGTTTGTACAAGACCGCTCCATCCTATGAGGATCTTCATGTTTTTTGCTCCACTTGTTTTGTGCACTTGCCTCCTTCTGAGAGAACAAAACTCACGGCACAATCAGCTCAATGTGTGTTTTTAGGTTATGCACCCTTCTAGAAATGGTTCCTTTGTTATGATCCTCACATTCGTCGTTTCCGTACCTCTAGGAATGTCGTTTTCTTTGAACATCAGTATTTCAAAAACACATTGATCCTCCTGACTCCTCTTTTGTGTCATTACCTGGTTTTTCTGACGACCCGTCAATTGTTCGTTTTAATCCTAACTTTGTGTATCATAGACGGAACAGCACAGCGCCTACCAGGGATCCCCCTCATGATCTTCCTCCGGCATCCGGTCCAACACCGGCAGTTGATCCATCCGGACATCCTTCACTGCGTCGCTCCACTCGGATTTCGGTACCACCAGCCCGTTATGGGTTCTCCCATACTTCCTTAATGGCCACTTTATCTTCCTCTTCCATTCCCCAATCCTATTCTCAGGCTGTGCAGGACCCATGTTGGAACAAGGCTATGCAAGATGAACTGGATGCGTTAGCGCAAAATCATACGTGGGATATTGTACCATCTCCTGTGGGTGTCAAACCTATTGGCAATAAGTGGGTCTTTTCTCTCAAATTAAAACTTGATGGCTCTTTAGATTAATATAAGGCGCGTCTTGTCGCTCTTGGAAATCGGCAGGAATATGGCATTGATTATGATGAGATTTTTACTTTGGTTGCTAAGATGACCACCGTCCGCACTATTCTTGTTGTTGCTACATCTCAGTCTTGGCCTCTCTATCAAATGGATGTCAAAAATGCGTTTCTCCATGGTGATCTCAAAGAAGCTGTTTATATGTGACTACCCAGGGCTGTTCATCCAGGACCCGTATGGTTGCCAAACTTCGTCGCTCCCTCTATGGTTTGAAACAAGCTCCTCGCGCATGGTTTGAGAAATTTCAAGCTGCTCTTCTCCGCTTGGATTTTCATCCAAGCCCATATGATCCTTCTATGTTTTTACATCGTGCTCCATCCGGGATCACTGTACTCCTTGTCTATGTTGATGACATAGTCATTGCTGGTCCTAATGCAACCATGATTCAGAAGCTCCAAGCGTCTCTTCGTGAAACATTTCACATGAAGGATCTCGACCCCCTACATTATTTCCTTGGTCTGGAAGTTCATCAATCGCCTCAAGGCATAGTTCTCATTCAGCACAAATACACTATTGATCTCATTGCCTTGGCTGGCCTTACTGCTTCAACTCCTGTTGATACGCCGGTTGAACTGAATGTCAAACTTAGTCGCGAGGAAGGTGCTATTCTCTCCGATCCTATTACTTATCGCCAGTTAGTTGGCAGCTTGATCTACCTCACGATCACTCGTCCTGATATCTCTTATGCGGTAAACCTGATGAGTCAGTTCATGACTGTTCCTCGTCACCTTCATCTAGCTGTTGTTCACCGCATCATTCGGTACCTTATTCGTACACCGACTCGTGGGTTGTTTTTTCCATCCAACAACCCTCTATCTCTCAAAGCTTATTCCGATGCTGATTGGGCTGGTTGTCCGGATACTCGCAGATCGATGACTGGCTGGTGCATGTTTTTAGGTCATAGTCTCATTTCTTGAAAATGCAAGAAACATGACAAAGTTTCAAAATCCTCTACCGAGGCCGAGTACCGCGCCATGTCTGCTGCCTGCTCCGAAATTCTTTGGCTCCATGGTTTGCTTTCTGACATTGGTTTTCCAGCAGAAGGAGCTACCCCACTTTATGCGGATAATATAAGTGCAATTCGGATTATTGAAAATCCGATTTTTCATGAACGCACTAAACATATCGAGGTTGATTGTCACTTCATACGTGATGAGTTTAAACGTGATGTCATCAGTCTCCCACATGTCTCCACTGAACTTCAAATTGCTGATATTCTCACCAAAGGGCTTCCTCGACCACGCCATCAGTTCTTGGTTGACAAATTGATGCTTGTTGATTCTCCCGCATCAATTTGAGGGGGGGTGTTAAATAGGCCCAAAGCCCATCAGTAATCAGAGGCCCAAAGCCCATCAGTAACCAGCCCATTGCCATATCTCACGTGGGATTGAATTGGGTCAACTCTGGAGACAGCAGTAGCCTTCTTTACTTAGAATAACAATTGCTGTAATTAGTTTCCTTCTTAACTTAGATGACTGATTGATGTAATTAGAGAGGTTTCCTTTCTTAGAGCCTAGATTAAAGGCATGTAAATACCCATATATTGATGTATAATTTCTATAGAAAGATACACAGAAATAATACATTCTCAAGAGTATTCCAAAACTCTTTTCCATCGTGAGTTTGACACTATTTGCATTTCCACTGAAAGCATGTCGCACTTGAAGCAATGCCTTTGTAACACCTAATCCCGTTCTCTCTTTTGTGGTTCAGGCATCATAAAATAGTGTAAAAAGTTTACCATCTTCAACAAATGTATATGCATCGTCTATCATGTGATGCACTCCATTCTTGTCATACAAGTTATTTTCCCCTTTGAGGTTTGTCCACTTTGTGATAGCCTCTCTGAGACTTTTTTTTCTTGCATGTCGGCACTTTCTATAAGTTAATCTTTACAGTAATCAGTACTTCTGAGGTGTGAACGCAAACAATAAACAAATAGAAACTAGTAGGAAAAAGAAGTATGAAACAAAAAAACAGAGATAGGAGATGTCTGCAACTAAAAGCAGTATCTATTAAATGGTAACAGCTTACCTGTTCCCTTCTATCAACATAGGCCTGCAAAATATCTCCAACGTAATCTATAAATTTCTGAGATTAAAACACAATATCAGCTGAATGAGATTGAGAAACATCTACAATTGAGCAAAAGGTGATGACCATGAAGTACTATCAGATATAACATTAAAGCATAAAACAAGAAACATAGAAACAATTAACCCAGGCAAGCACCTACCATTGCATTGGAAGAGAGATCATTTTCAGCCTCACGTATTGGCAAGAAGAATGGAATAGTGTGTTCTATGACACTCATCTTTTCAAGAAAAGATTTACTTTCAAGCACACAATGATAAATTCCACAAGATTCTCCTGCAAAAAATGCAAGTAGTAACAAGTCAAAGTGCAAGTATGGACATGTCCAAACCATTAACAAATAGAAAAGGACACAACAATGAAAGCGAAAAGGTAAACTGTTTTGAAGATTTAGTTAACGTCAACCGTGCCATGATAATGGGTATTCGAGGGCATCATCTGAATCAAATTCACCAGTCTTGCTCACCAAAACCTGTTATAGTTCAGCCTCAACCAAAATGCATTTTGGTGCAACTTGTCAAAAGTCGGCAAAGGGCAAAAGTCACCTAGATTTTGTTCCTTGGCAAATTTTTTATGAGTGCATTTTGGCCATGATGAAAATACATTTTTGGTATGTAGAGCAACACCAATATGAGTATTTATAAACATCTATCCAATCTTAAATCTTTCAAAAACTTATGTGATGCAATTTGACCCTAGGTCTGAGTCCTCTGCATAACATCCAATGAACTACAAACTTCAAAAGCAATCAAAGAAACAAAAATAATAATAATTAAAGAACTCACACATAAATAGCACAAAACAGTTGATTCACCCACCCAATATTGAAAGAAAGTAGGGTTATATGCTCAAAACCCAAGCATTCCTGAAATCCAAATGAAAATAAAAAAATTCACAAGGGTTGTGTTTTTCACTATTTACTATTTGTAATTTTCAATCTAATTCTAAAAAAATGTCCAACCAAAAACAATAAAAATAAAAACCAAACCAAACCAAGCCTAACTATTTTTTTGTGAACAAGTAAAACAAATCTGTATACCCAAATTACCCAATTAGTTGAACTTGAATCAGAGCCAAGATGTCAAGTTTGAGTCCCTAGTTTACATAACATAGTAAAACTAAGAAAAGTGCTTCATGATTACCAGCAAAAGATGTCTCATATTGTATCCCAATCCTTGCCCCTTCCAAACAACAAATTACCTGATCAAAAGAATAAAGAGTTGCAAATTCAACCCAACAAGTTCCATCAAAATAAAATTAATTAAGGAAATCAAGAATCATGTTGCTAACCAAGTCATGTTTAAACGATGCACTTCATTTGCCAACGCTTTATTCCTTTTATGATTTGCAAAGAAGTATATTTATAGCCAAGCTTGACCACTAGGATCGAAATCAAACAATTGAAACATCGCAAACTTGGTTCTAGTAGAAGTTGCTAGCCCCTCTTTTGTCAAGTCAAAACTTCATAATCAAGACAGACATGACATTCATATTATGATGCAGTCCATGAGGAACTATATACCGTGGAGACCTAGGTCCAAGCACCAATTCCTCTTCAAGCCCAAGCAACAAGACACTTCATCTAGGATTTCTTTAATCAGTTAACAAACTTTTGGATTTTTTTGTTATCAGTAACTGGTAAAATTATATTCATGAAAAATTTTACATAATTAGATAAGGAAAGAAAGAGAAGGCAGATGGCAAAGGTATAAGAGCATTATCCCGATGCTTCCAAAACACAAACAGACAAAGAACAAAACAAACTATATAATAGGAACATGAAGAGAATCATCACTCATCACCCGTAGCTGGCATAACCACCACCTCATTTCTTGATCAAAGAACATGCCAAAATACCACCTTAATAGAAGAAGACAAGGATTTGATCTCATTTAGAAAGAACTGAGAATCTCCACAGTCCCACAATCTCACAAGCAATCCATGAAGTTGCATTAGCCAAGACACTTTCCAAGATTAATGAGTCTTGAAATGAGAGCAAATATATCCTCGAAGCTTCTAAAGTAGACAACACCTCTGCTTCATTGGAATTGTTAACTCCAACTGACTTAGAAAACATGAGAATCATTTGACCTTTGTTGTAGTGAAGAATTATACAAGATGGACCTAGTTCCCCCCGTCCAAAGGAGAAGATCACAATTCCATCCTTATTTCCTTCATTTGGGCCACAATTCATACACTTCTCCCAATTATGAAAAGTGAGATTTAAAATTAAAATTCTCAAAATCTTTCTTTATCATTGCCAACTTAACTGTCCTAACGGTCACCACATTTAAAATGTTCTCCAGAGACGCCACTAAATCTTTAAAGATTCTATCATTCCTTTCCTTCCAAATAGACCATAGAATAACAACGGGAATGAGCCGCCAAAGCACCAAACCACACTTATGGAAAGGACCCAACCTCCAAGCAACAGCTATTTCACTTAAAAAGCCAAGGGCACACCAAGCTATACCAAACCTTTTGGTGAAATAACTCCAAATACCAAATGAGATATGGCAATGAATAAAAAATGATTAATTGGCTTTCGCTGTTTTCCACACATAAAGCATATGTCCAAGATTTCAACAGAGATCATATACCTCCTACCATTATCCACTTCAGACACTTTCCCTGCAACCACCAACCAACAGAAAGCATCCACCTGAGGAGCCAAACACGCGATCAAGGAGGATGATCCACCAACGTCAGATCTAATGCCTAAAAAAAAAAGAATTGAAGGAAACTTTCAAATGGGGAAGGTTTTCAAATGCTCGTATCCGCTTCTTGCCTACAAATAAACACAGTAGAAAGTAAACTAAAAAAAAAGACTCATAATCAGAGTACTAGGAGTGAAGCTAGACTCTTCTCAATGACACCTCCCGTACAACTTTTTCACCCATACTTGCAGAACAATCACCAGTTGAAGACTCTTTATTAGACACTCCAAAGCAACCTAGGGAACAATCTAAACGTAGGATGCACTCCCATCCAATCATACATCTTTCCAAATCTACTAGGATTTTGTTAGTTGCTATTTCTTTCCAATTCGTTAATCTTTAGGCAATCGGCATTTATTAGTTCCTCCTCCATTTCAAAAGGAAAAAGGTATTTCCTTGAGTTGGTGATCCTCCTCTGCTCTCTAATTAAGAACATGGCTTTGCCTGATCAGAATCCCCAAGTGATAGATCCCACAATGGCATCTCCAGTGTAATCAACTAATGGCAAGGACACAAACAATAGTGAATCTAGGATATGATAGCTACTGGACCCCCTTAAGCAGATTGGCACAACCAATAGTTGCCCAATCTACATAAAGGGTGTCATTGTAGAATGAACGTGCATGTGCTTACAACCCCTTCCAGGTATAATCTCTCTACCTTCCTCACCTTTTCTTTTTTATCTTCTCCCTTTGAATCAACTGTCATCGCAATCTCTTTCACATAAATTATGATCCCAAATACTTTATCCTAAACTCATGATGCCTAGAATCAAATCCAAACCCATCTGCCATTATAACCAGTCAATACAAACTCTAGCAGAATATGAAGAAAAAAAAATCTAGCAGAACCATCAAATTCACCTGACACCATACATCAACAGTGAACTCCTTTCAATCTCTCTCTCGCACATAAATTATGATCCGAAATACCTTATCCTCAACTCATCATGTCTAGAACCAAATCCAAACCCATCTGCCACTATACTCATTCATTTAAACCCTAGCAGAACCATCAAATTAGCCCACCGCCATACATCTACAGTGAACTCTTCTTTTCCTAGTAAAGGCCTCTAAAACTGTCTCTGCATCAAATTTGAGAAATTGATATCTAAACCTAAATCCATAGATATCATCGCACCATCTTTCTGTTTGCAACAACCATAGCCTAATCTACAAACTCAAAGTCCCAAGCTGCAACACCACCAAACATTAACTTCTATTCCTAAACCAAACCTTCCATTTCATCCACCATAATTGTTCCCCAGCCCACCATCGAAACACTTCTTGTTTTCTTTAATAATCCCACCATTGAAACACTTCTTCAATATTCTGTGCTCCATTCTCAGTTTTCCCTTCTAAGCCATCTTCCTAGCAGAATATAAACATGCTTTACCGTAACCAAATCTATTGCCACTACCCCACTATATAAGAATTTTATTCCATCCCCAATATCTGCAAGTATACCACCCTTGAACCATCATTTCAAAATTCCAAAAAAAACTTTCCCCAAAAAGTCAACATTCTTGTATGAATGCCATTTTTTTTTTTGTATGATTACCATTTTAGACCAAAAAACCCAACTTCACTAGCCTTGCCTTGAAATATGGAGGACACAGCCCTGCCTTGCATCATCTCTAATCACATATTGGAGACATTCAAACCCATCCCAACAACTGTGCCATTTCAGATCTTAGATCTATAACCCAAATCTCAGCCCTGTTTCAAGGGTCAAAGCATTCCCCAACCTGAACTGAGTTTCAAATTGAGACCTATCACCTATGGCAAACCCCGAAATGTCAACCAACAAAAAAAGAGAAAAATTGAAGCCGGCCCATTTCATTGCCAAAACCGCTTCCATCTCAATCTTGAATCCTCCCTCTAGACGCCTTCACTTTTTTTTAACCAGTAAAGAAGCCTTCACTAGTATCCGAAAAATTCAAAATGTAAAACTCTATTCTCGTTTCATGCTCGAACATGGAACCTGCAAGGGAAATAGTATCTGAAAACTCTTTGCCAAACTCCAAGGACCAAACTCCAAGGACCCTAGAGTGTAAGTCTTCCAATGGTCATTAATGAATATCCGAAATGCTTCTTTTGTGCATAAAAGGGTTTGAGACAAGGGAGCTCTCTGACCCATCCTTTTCACTATAGTAAGGATGGCTCTAAACAGAACTATGAGAATAAAAGAAAAACAGATTTTGGAGATTCTATCGTGGGAGAGAGCAGATTCCAATCACTCACCTCCAGTTTGTTGACGACACATAGCTGTTTGCAATGCAAACAAGTATCAGATTCTGAACATTAAAGAAATGATTACATGCTGCGAAGCAGGTTTGGACTAACAAATCATTTTTCTTTTCCTTTTTTTTTTCCAAGGTTGGCCTACTGGTCAGGTGTATTACTTTAGACTCGAAGACCGAGGAATTGATCCCTAGGCATTACTGTGAAACTAAGGTACCAACACCACGCAACTAAGTGCATTGGTGTCTTACAAATCAATTTTGCTAAGAGTTAATTGATTGGTTTTAAGAGTCAGCAATCCCTTATTGAAGGACCTAGCCGACACTCGGGGGTGCAAACCAGTTACCTGCCAGCATCTTACTTAGGTTATCCTTATCCATAGGTGATGCCTGCAATCCTTGTGGGATCCAGAGGTGGAGAGAGTATTGGGTATACTGTTCACGTGAAAGGCGAAATAATTCTCATTTGGTGGAAAGAAGAAAGCCTTTAAAAGCAGCTCTATCCAACTTACAGGTTTATTTCACGTCGCTCTTTTGATATCCCATTTCAGTCAGTGATAGAGAGAATTGAAAGACTTCAAAGAGACTCCTTATGGAAAGGTATGGTAGACACAAGGAAGCATCACCTTCTTCCTTGGGAGACAACGAAAATACTGCTGTTATGGTGGGTCAGGTATTAAACTAGTAAAGCATATAATTAAGCCCTTCTTAGGAAATAGTTGTGGTGCATAGGAGATGGGGGTAATGGCCTCTAGAAAGAGTATTCTCTAGATAAGTGGAAAGGAACAATCAGTGTGTTCATGAGGATCTTGTTCAGATTCTTAGCATATGGATCTCGAGGATCAGAGGATCTTCCAGCCAATCTATTCACTTCAGAAATAGAAATGAAGAGCAATTTTTCTGATGGGCACGATAGGATAGAGATGTAAGCCTTGCAATCAGATTCCTGTGCCTATTTACTATTGCTTCCAATCAAGCAGCCTGTGTGGAGGGTTTTGATCTCGGTGCAACACAGACTCCTTTGTTTCATTAAAATCTCACAAATTTGGATATTGATCAGCTCTATCTTCTTCTTTAGTAGTTGGGGGAGGCTATGTCCTCCCCGGGGTTTGGGGAGGATAGCAGAGTTTGGACCAGATTGGTATCTGGCATGATCAATATCAAATCCCTCTATGCTCACAACCAAGCTGGGACGAATGTATTATCCCATATATGTAAGTAATTCCTTAAAGCTAGGTAGACGAATGTACTATCCCATGTATGTAAGTAATTCCTTTAAGCTAGGCAGTGTTAGTAACAAGATGGCAGTTTGACCATGGACCATTCAAGTAGTAGACAAAGGGTTATTGTCAGCAGATGTCTCATTTGCTTGAGAGGTGAACAAACAATGAAACATTTGCTCATCAACTTTTACATAGCCAAGGCAGTTTGAAATGAAGTCTTGTCTTGGTTTGGGGTTTCCATAGGGTTTCCTTAGAGAGATTGAATCTCACTTTGTAGTTGGCAATTTTGATTTCGGTTTCATTGAGGCAAACTCCTTTGGATGCTATCCTCCATTGAGACAATTTGGTCTCTAAGAAAGGAGAACAATAGATGTTTTGATATAAGAAGATTGGTGCCAAATATTTAGTTAATTTTATTAGAAGAAGAGCTATATCATGAGCGACATCCACAAAATTTTTCAGAGAGTAAGCACAAAGCCGCAAACATGCAGGATAAGGGTAGAATCAAGATGACAGATGAGCCAATGATCATCAGCCTTTGCTCCCCCTAGAAGCCTCCACTGCAGAGTTGTTGAAAACTCAACTACAAAACTGGTGGCCATGTTGGGAGAAGCTCCTCAAGCTCTTCTGGTTTGGATAGCTTTCGAAGCACCAATGAAGCAGAAATCCTTGCCACGTTGGCAGGGATGAGGAAGGCTAGTAACATGGGAGTATTTCCTCTAGTCATAGAATGTGATTCTGCTTTGCCATTAAGTTAGTAACATGGGAGTATTTCCTCTAGTCATAGAATGTGATTCTGCTTTGCCATTAAGTGGGAGGAGAACATGTGATGGGCCCATAGAGAATCTGACCTTGGCTGAATGAAATGAGAGATCTCTCCATTGGCTGTGATGTGTCTTTATCCAACACTTAGAGGGGCTAATGCTGAGGTGGACGATCTAGCTAAGGGAATATTTAGGAAAGATGGCCATATGTTTGATTTATAAAATGCCTTCAGCTGTAATGTTTGCTTTTGCCTTTCCTTTGAGCCATTGACCATCTCGATAAATGGCCCCTTTTATTCCCTTGTTTGCTTGACCAATTAACCAAATCTCTCATCACCTCTCAGAAAAAAAGCATACACAAACACACATCTTAATTATCCCCAATTTTAAAAAAATGTTTAAATAAGTAATACCTTATTTCCAACTTTATAAGTAGGTTTTCCACTTAAGTGAAGATCTAGTGGCATGTTTTTTTGTGCTGGCATTGCCTTCCTATCAGCTTCCATGTGGACCTGATACATAGTACCAAGTACCAACTCATTAGCAACTAGCATAACCACAAGATAAAATACAGTCCTGAAAAACATTAAAAAGAACCGAAAAGGGGGAAAAACGTATAAGCTGGTCATGTGTTGCATGGACATTGCAAAACGCCATAGCACTTTGTTGTAACCAAACAACATAGCCTACCACTGTTTCTTATAAAGTTTTTTTATTCTTCTTTTTTTCCTGTAATGGTAACATGACTGGAACCAGCCACCTCATGGTTGCAACAATAAGCACGTTCTAAATATGCTAAAAGGTCTTGTAAGAAATTAAATGTATAAGTTCTAACTGATATTTCTTTGAAAAGAAGTTCTAACTGCTATTGGTTCACTAAAATAGAAATTAATCTCAAATTCCAATGTTCTATATTTGCCTGTTCACCTATATCACTGGTCATCATAACATGGGCCCGAACAATATTAAAAAAAATGGAAAGAAAAGAGAGTGAGATGAGTTAAGAAAATTAACTTCAAAAAATCGAAAAGAGTAATACCCGCTCCCTAATGGTGGCTAATAGCCCATCATTCCATTGTTCACCATCTAAATATATTTCTGCAAAAAAAAAAAAAAAAATGTAGCTTTTAATTTAGAAGCACGAAAAAGTTGAACCATTAAAGTATATGATATAATACACAAACTTTATGGGAGAAAAAAAATAGGCTCAACATTAGACCGTACTTGCACAGCATGCATAGTAGACAACTGAAAGTGAAAACTCATGTCAAGATCAATCAATTTAAAAGGCAGATCTTCGAAGAACATCACCAAATATAAAATTCTACTCTTCAGGAATAATTTTATAAAACATTGCCAAACTAAATTGAGCATAGTTTATTCTCATAATATAATCATTCTCAGCACAGCCTATTCTCAGATTAGAGATATTCTCATCATTGAATTGATGACAAAGGGGCCCTTTGTCTTTTCTAACCCATTCAACTGCACAAACTAGAGAAAGACATAAAGTCATTCCTCTCTTTCCCTAAAAGACACACAAAGGATATCCTTTCCCTTTCATGACCACGTCTTAGCATCAAAATTGTGCCCATTCAAACCCCCATCCATGCAACTTCAATCCATCACAAAACATCTTCACTCATTATTCATTATCCAGAATCAACTTCTTGCAACCAAACCAACCCAATTCTTGGTCCTTCTACCTAGCATTGCCCATATTAACTATCCACTCCATTCATCATAAACAAACCCACCAAAACAACTATCCAAGACACACCACCTTCGCCTTCAAACAACACCTCATAAATATCCTAAATCTCCGTTGATCCTTTTTTTGGTAAATTGTAAAGACAAATACCATGAAACATTGCAATGCCATATATGCATAAAACATGCATAGATGTCAATTCCAGTTGAAGAGGATCTTTGAAACTTTACAATGTTTTATTTATTTATTTTATGATCTTTATTTTGAGGAAATGTTCCACTCTGCTATGGATTTAGATAATGAGTTCCATGTGGATAATGGCATAAAGAAAAGTATTACAAGATGCACGGTAACTCTGGACAGCTGGTGAAGCTTGTTAAACCAGCTCACGTGAGTGAAATTGGGCTAAGAACCTGACTTTAGAAGCACCCAAAACCATTGGTAGTTTAATTAGTGCTAATTGAAGTCAAGGCTTTTGGACCAAGTTTTATTAATTTTGAGATCCTAGATTGCAAACTCTGATACAGTGTTTTAGAAGCACATGGGGCTTACACCTTGAGACGCGCATTGGGGCAAGATGTCCCAAAAATGCATCAGGGCTCAAATCTAACACGCTACTTACATTCAGGAATTACACATCATTGCATGAGACATATTTGAGGCATATGCCCCAGATGACGGATGCACCTCAATTATATTCCGTATCAGTGTACATCTCATTTTAAGAAAAAAGAGGGGCAGAGTGTAATTTTTAAGAACTTCAATGACTTTAATTTAAGACTGATGTACATGGAATTAACCTAAGTCAATCCTACTTAATTCATAAAAAGGCATAAAAGACAAACTTTGGCTCTCCTCTATTACTCTATGCAATTAATATTTATTAAAAAGAGCACACTCGAGAAGCTCATCACCCACGTATAAAGGCTCAGGTCTCGCCTTTAAAGCAATTGGAATGACTTGTCTCACACCTCAACCTTTGAAAACATTGTACCAAAATTCCTACGTAGCGGTGCATAAAACAGTCCCCAAACCATTGGAATTCGGCCAGCAAAAAATGCATAATAGGTCTTAGCATCTAGTTATTTGAAACTAGATCGGCACACTTTCATTGGAACTCAAGCAACCAATGAATTTGGGTGGCTTAACTTTCAGTGTCAAGCAAGATATGTAAGATCTAGCACACCCACATTCTAAACCTTTGCCACTTAGATTTATGCATGAAATGGAAACAGAATCAAATAAATGATCTCACCTTGCCTGGAGTGCAGCAGAAAATAGAAGATGAATTCAGAAAATACCAGAGAAGAAGACCTGTCTAGGCTTTTTCCATGCCCAAACAGAACAGGAAGAGTTTTCCTCTCAACAAAGCCTCACATCAAAATTTTCCATAAAACCAAAACTTCCATAAAAAATAATAACCAAATCCCACTCCATTGCCTCCCATTTTTTTGGAAAATGGCCTAAATACAGTCCTTGCTAAAATAAAAGACCCACTCTAAAAAACAATAAAAAATCATATTTAAACAAATTTAAAAAGGTTCTTTTCTTATTTTATGGAAAGCGGCCTTAGTTTTCACATGGGCAAAGTTAATGATCATCTTTTTTTATAACATTAAAATTTTATTGCTCATCTTGGTCCTCTAATGCTTTGAAGGCGAGATCTGGGTGGACCATGGATCCCGATCTGCATCAAGATCCTCAAGATTGATGTTTAAAAAGGAGGAATTCTTCAATGGAAGAAGATCAAATCCATTCAAAAAAGTGTATCAATCTCTCCCTTGATGAGAGTGCTTGCCAATAATGAATGTGAGAAGAGAGAGATTGCGAATAGATCACTTCTTCATTTATAACTTCTTTTCTATAGGTGACATGACTTCTTCATTTATAACTTAATGGGATAAACTCAGTTGCACAAATATGAAACACAATTGCAACTTCCTGATCTCAAATATGACTAATTGATGATCTGATTAGGATATACTCTGCATTTATTTGAACAAGTTTGCTGCCAAGTGCCAAGTTAAAAGGTGATATGCTGATATTCTATGGTGCTCAGCAAGTACAACTGAATGATGTATTATTAGTTTATTACACCTTCAAACATTTATGAACGACACATGTGGGATTTTTCTACGTCAAGAATTGTCAATTGCATAGTAGTAACTATAATGCAAACCAGCAAAAAATAAAAAGTAAAAATAGAAAGAGCTCAAAAAGGAAAAAAAAAAAAAACCTAATAAACAAGGGCCATTGAGGGGAAAAAATCCCATGTAAGGCGTACCTTCAGTCTGTGCAGCTCGTGCAGCTTCAAATTCTTTTTGTAAACGCTCAAAAATCAACTTGTCAGAATCCCTATGGTAGGCAAAGAAACCTTCCATCAAGTCAACAACTATATGCACCATCTGAGAGATGCACATGTTCCATAATAACAATCTTTTAAACCAACATAAAAAGAGAGAGAGAGAGACTGGAAAGATATTTACCATGGCAACAAAGACAATCACTATAAAATACATCACAAAGGATATGATATGGACAGTGGCCACAGTGGCCGTTGTACTAGAAGAAACAATATTGTAGGATTTGATGGCTAAAGAAGACTGTTAGGTACATTTACATTATCAATACATTTCAATAAAAAGTCAACCTCATGCCCCTCTATAAAAATACAAACAAATAGCATTAGAAAAGCACCTGCCTGTACTTTCAATAAAAGTGAAAAATAAAACAACTGCTTGAATCATAAACAACCAACATCAAGGTGTCAACATTGCAACGAGATATATAAAGACACAAAGGCATTGCACCAGAAGGGAAACACTTAATAGTCACGCATCACACAGAATACCTTGAGAGGCGCTCTGTTAATTCTTCATGCCTTTTAAGTAAACTTGACACTGCAATGAAATGTAGAAGCTCAAGTTCAAAAATATATCAATGAGAGAAATAAGTCCTGCACAGGTTCATCCCAAATCAATATAAAAAATTTAATTTAAAGAAGCTTACATCTTGCTTGAGTAGTCTCCAGCCGTAAATCTTCCTCTTGCATAAAGTTCTACAGAACCAAAAGATATACAGTTATCACTAGCACAATCACCAAAACTACGAATCACTTTCTCAAATATAAATGCAATAATTCTCAGCTGCCAATTAAGGCCAATCAACACAATAACCAAATTTCAATGGTTTAAACTGTGTTTAACTTTTCCAAGGGTACTAAGAGTAGGAACTTGTCCACACTCGTCCCCACAATTTCTTTTGGAAACAGAAATCAGACTCTAGTTGCATACCACTTCTCCTGTTAGTGGCCATGCCCGTCCCTTGAGTTGTTCCACCTGCTGTGGGATCTGTACAATCACCAATATTAGTTGTTAAAAATCATTACTGTGATAATAAAAAACTGCCAACTTTTTATTCAACAAACTGGATACGGCGAAAACTGTGCCTTTTTGTTCTTTGAGTTGATTGTCAGTCAACATTTTCTATTTGAGGTGTGCGCGTGTGGGTTGGTTATGATTGAGCAGGAGATACAAGTAATGGAATATAAGAGCTCAACACATGATTCATTACTAAGATCAATCAAACAAATTACAGAGCATATATGCATTTAGAAAAAAAATCCAAATAATCTCAATGTGTCTAAGTATCCATGTCTTTAGACACATGAATTAGGAAAAAAAAAAAAAACGCTTAAATTAAAGTGGGTTGATTTGAGAAAAAAACCCACAAAACAAATACATATATAGACCTCATTGGATTGGCATGGGTGACATATCTAGTTCAATTTCCTTCCTAATACACGATCGATCCATGGGTATAAAACACTCCAGCTCGTGTGAGATTCAGTCTACTGTCTACCCAAATGGGGGAGAGTAAAATCATCAGCTCAGACCGATCAAAGTGTCCTCCCCTCCCACCCATAGATTGAATCAGGAGATTGCAGGATCTCATCTACCTAACACAATGCAACATGCCCAAAAACGAACAAAAAAAAAATTGAACAAATGGAGAAAGGGTGATAGAGATACAAAAAGAGAGAAGAAAACCCAAACCAAAGGAGAGAGAGAGAGAGAGAGATACCACAGTTAAAGAGAGTTGTCGCCGTTCGTCCATTGCCGTTTGCCCTGACTCCGGAGATGGAGAAACAGAAACACAAGCAATGAAGGCATTAGCACCAGAGCTTTATCTAATACCTTCTTGTTCTCCTGGGCCGTTCGGTCGGGCCGGTCTGCAGCCTTGGGCTTCTCACCTTGACCCATGGAGCCACCCCACTGGCTGTGAAGGGCAAGGGGGCTCGTTCTTGGATTTGTTGTTTTCAAGGCTCGTCCTTGGATTGATAATGTCTTCTTAATGAGTAACGGCGATCCAGGATTTTCATTTGAGTGATGCAAGCCAATGGTTAAATTAAGAAGCCAAATAAGAAAAATCAATTATTTTTAAGATATTATTAAAGAGTTTCTTGAATCTTGACCCCTAGAGTATTACTTATGTCCGCCCGTATTCTTACACCCTATCTACACTTGGTTTTACATTTGGTTTTCTCAAAAGTAAAAAGAAGATACGGTTAATGTAGTTAAACATATAAGTCATGTGATCAACCTAATAGGGAGTGTTGCATTGGTTATGGTAAATTTGCAATGTGTGTCTATTGGGGGGAGTTTATGCAGCTTATTTTTTTTAGGAGAGATGGAATCCCATTTCCTCTTTGGTGCAAATATTTTTGTACGGTGTAGCATAAGTTGCCCTATTAAATTCTAAAAAAGGAAAAAATAGTCATTATATCATCTTTTGCGAATAAATAGGAGTCTAGTACATCTTCACAAAAACCGAATTTCCATAGAAGAAAAATCTGGTTTTCCTCTTCTGCGGATGTACACAAACGTGCCCTTAGTATCATTAATCTATAATCGGATTCATTATATTTCTATGCATGTTAAAATAGTATAAGGCATTCTTGTACTTAAAAGCTAAACAAATCTTTGAGAAAAAACCTGATAATCTCGCTCCTCCTTAATCCACGGACCACGGTAACAATGAGTTGGAAATTTACTATTTTTAATTCATTCATATTATTACACATCGATGAGAACTTTCTTTGGGGCCTATTTGTGGGTCCCATCTAGAAATGGGAACAGAGGGGATGAAAAAGATCTATATGGGATTATCAAGTCTGACTCTAATCCCATGCTCCTAGCCCCTTTATTCATGGCCTACAAGTTTAATGACTTTATATTGAAAAAAACTTCACCCCTATATCCAATGGTCCAATCCATTTGGATGGGCGACAAACCTCGGGCACTAGTGACTATCCGGGAGTTCCTATTTGTGCACGATTTGGATTGATTGCTGGGTGGGCCCCACTAATAGTTTTTACCAAAGTACCTGAGAACTGTTTCTCACTAAAATGTTTTCCTTTTTTAATAGCCATTATATATATCCATGGACATTATAATATTCATTGATAGTCCAATTAAAAAATTAAGGAGTTATAAAAGGGGTAGGCCAACCAAGACTCCAAGATGTCCTATGCCTGACTTGAGTCAAATTTTATAAATCTATACCCACTCAATGTCTACCAAACCCACCTATAATAGTGGTGGGCCGGTTGGGGTGGCTGATATAGATTCAGCACTTTTTAGTGCATAAAATAGGCCATACTAATGTGCCCTAATTTTGGATACACTGTGATATAAATTAAAGAGAGCAACTACCTGCACACTATAAAATGTTCTCCACACACTACATTTTAAAAAATAATAAAAAAATAAAAAATTCCTAAACTACCCCTCTCCTTGATTCGTTCAGCCACACGGGATAGAACA
Source organism: Persea americana (assembly GCA_029852735.1). Taxonomy (NCBI): domain Eukaryota; kingdom Viridiplantae; phylum Streptophyta; class Magnoliopsida; order Laurales; family Lauraceae; genus Persea; species Persea americana. The sequence continues at coordinate 66,156,911 of CM056813.1, read as the reverse complement.
AATAAAAAATGTTCGGCCCTGTGTGACCAACCAAACTCTATTTGTTCAGCCCTGTGTCCCCGAACAAACTCGATTTGTTCAGCCTTGTGTCGCCGAACAAATTCGATTTGTTTGGTCCCGTGAGAGCTAATGAGCAAAATCACAAAAACACACTAAAAATGGTGAAAATTGACGGTCTAATATTTGATTAACCTTTGTACAAGAAAATGAGTGAGGGGGAGAGAGGAAGAGAGATGGAAAGAAAGGAGGAAAAGGGAAGAGGGATGAGGTTGCCGGAAAGGATGAGATGGGGAAAGGGAGAAGGAGAGGGCGGGGAGATGGGTTAGTGTAGGGCGGAAGTTGCGGGGTCGTCGGCTGGTGTGGGAGAGATAGGGAGAGGAAGAGAACGGGAGAGATAGAGAGAGGAAGAGAGCAAGAGGGAGTGGAGCAGGGAGCAGGGAGAGGGAGAGAGACGGGAGGAGAGGGAGAGGGGTAGTTTATGAACTTTTTTATTTTTCTTTAAAATGCAGTGTGTGGATAGGGGTGTACACATATCAGATTGGTGCGGATTGGGCCAAATCCGTTACCAATCCGTTCAATCCGTTACTGTACATTATATGGAAAAGAAAGAAGAAAAAATCCATAAATTTCGAAGCCACTGAATTAAAGGGGCATGAGTTGAGAGCTGTATGCTCATTCTATTCATAAGGTCAGTGACTCCTTACATTTTTTTTTCTTATTATATATATTTTAATTTATATTTAATAACAACGGATCGGATCGGATTGAATCCGTGGATTAAGGGTGAAATCCGCCATCGATCTGTTGCTAATGGATTACACAATTTCCAATCCATCACCAATCCGTTGGCCTTCGGATCGGATCAAAATTCACGGATCTAATCGGATCGAATCGACGGATTGACGGATTTTTTGTACACCCCTATGTGTGGATAGCATTTTGCAGCGTGTAGGTAGCTGCTCTCTAAACTAAAATCAAATCAAATTGCGCTACAAAGCAATGGGGCATTATTTTTTAGGAGAAAACTCCTATTCTAGTTAGGCCCACTAAAATGCATAATGATTATGGAAGTTTATTTGATAAAAATGTCATGACTATTTATACGTAAAATCTTGAGTTTATAAGATTATCTTAATTTTTTAATTATGAACTTAAAATTTTATGATTCGAAGACATCATTTTATTGTTATGATTTGAATTCAACGGTGAAGAAAAGTCGAATGAAGGTAAAACTCAGACTAATCAATATTCGGGAAAGAGAGCATGTGTGAAAAGTGTAGAATGAAGAAAAAGAAGGTTTGGAAAAAAGGGGCGTGTAATTACCATGGATTTGGATAGTATCCAAGTATCCAACCCTTTTACAGCCTCGAAAGCAGTGAAACTTGGAATGCAGTTACACCTGAGAGTGCTCAGTCTCACCCTCCCGTCTTTCCAATACACTCTAGTTCCTCTCTCTGAATGACTGAATCCATTTCGTTTTTATTCTTGCGGGAGATTTGTCTCTGGTTATCGGATTAGAGAGATGTCGAGAGAGAGCGTATCAGTCGACCTCTGCAAAGCCATCAATGGCCTCGAAAAGGTCGTCCTCAGAGAGGTCCGGGGCAGCTCCGCAGAGGTATTTCCATTTCTGCCCTCTCAAAACGCTCCTACTCAACAAACCCATATATAAGAAAAACCAAAACCCAACTCTAGTTTTTCTCAGATTCGCACTTTCTCTCACCACTTTGTTCGGACCTGTTGCTGCGCATGTCGTGCTTTAGGAAAATCTTCCTGTTAACACACTTTACTGATCAATATGAGTGGTAATTTTGGTTCGGTTTTGCACGAGAGATGCGTTTGGACGTACCCCAGATTTTGTTTAGCCGGGTACTGTTGTTTTCCTTGCATTGCATTCCATGAGATATGATAAAAGGAAGAAGCTTGTTTGAATAAACTGAATTACATCTAATGGGCAGCTATTTTTCCAGTTTTTCATCAATCTGAGTGGTAATTTTGGTTGATTCCGGACGAAAAAAATACCCCGAATCATATTTAGCAAGATACTGGTCTTCCCCTGGCTTATCTGCTAAGAGGGAGCGAAAAATATTCTGTTTTAAGTGCTTGTTTTGATCTTCGTGATTACCTGTAGATGATGATTCATGCGTTCTAATAACCTCAGCTACCTACAATGGATGGTTGTTTTGTTCTTTTGCGATAACTGAGTACCTGCAAATAGAGTTGCAGGTAAATTGAGTTCGTGACAACTGGATTTTGAGGACCCAAACAGGGTTTAAATTATTTAGACATGTATCATTGTGCACATGGTATTCTATTGAGATCTGAGACATGCAATTGTTGGTGGTGCCTTTGGACAGGTAATGGATCATGAGTGCACTGTTGGATGATTTTAGCTGCTGATTGGAGGATTTTTGCGTATTGAATTTTGAATGCTGGTTGTTTTCTGTTTACATGTATGTTCAACAATGGTTAAGAACTTGTCCAATAAATCGATTGGATTATTTGGCCTGTGCAAATGTGGGGTAGTTTCCACCAATTTCTTTGCCACTGGGGGAGAGTTGATAGCTGATACAGAGAACATTCAGAAAAAAAAGAAGAAAAGAGAAAAGTAAGAGTTGAAACAGATAATTCATTTCACTTTCTTCCACCATGTTTGGAAACTTGAAAATAATGACAAAAGGGGCACAAGACAAAGAAAGTGGGAAAGATAAATAATGACGTGATCTTACGGAGTTTATTTGATGACCCATGATATGTGGGTCAATCAGCCCTTTAGGTCCAGTCCAGTCCAGCCCAATCATTTATTAATTGAGTTGTAAGTAGGGTCCACAAGTCAAGCAGATGTTTTAATCTCAACATTTAGTATGTTTTCTACAGTTGAGATTGAGTGAAGGAGTCGGCTTTCTCTATTTAAAGCTTTGTAAAGCCTCTTTGGCTCCTTGGACTTTGATTAATGAAAACAGATTTGAGTATTTTTCTCTTTCTTCCCTTTCTCATGAGAGGACTGGTGTGAGGCCCTTTATCTCTCCATCTTCTCTTGACCCCGTACCCTTTTCCGCATCATTATTTGACACCATTGATGACTTGATGTATTGAAAATTATTAAGAATATTTTACTACTGATAGATAATTAGAATAAAGCCTATATTGTTCATAAAGATTAAATGGATGATTTTCATTCTCTTTCTGATCAAAGGATGATTTTCATTTTTACTCCACAAGCTTTAGGTTTATTTCTAATGGTTATTGCATCAAATTATATGCAGAATGACCTGGCTTGTGGGGCGCACTTGGCTTCCATTTGTAGGCCCCCCAATCGATATGCAAAATTTAACACTCATCTGTCTTTATGTAATAGCTAAGGATTGGGCAGCTTTGAGTCCCTCAAATAGCTCCTTCTTTGATCAGATGGTTCCATTTGTTTTGTACTCAGGTAGGCCTTATAGAGACCTTTTAGACGCCTGGGGTCCCATGATTTTCATGCTTCCATTCCTCACTGCCTAGACTGTTCCCAATTATGACTGTAGATGGGCTTCCAGCTCTATTTCTTTGCGTTCTTAGCTCTCTCTATTTTTTTAATGGTTTAACTGATTTAACTGAACAATAAAACACAAGTGAGACTCTAAATAAGAAATTATTTACATTTTTATTTGTTTGCGGGTGTATTTGTATGGGGGTCAAGTGACCTCTTGGAAGAATCATGGGGCAGAGTTGCTTTTCGTGAGCAGCAAGGTTTGCAGTAATATATTCACCTTTTGGTTATCTAGGGTCATGCACTTTACCATGCATCTAAATGATGATGGCCTTTGCCAAACTGATGGCCTCAAGTGCAGAACCTACAGTTACAATGGTCGAACCTTTGTGCGGGTGGTGATGGCCTCAAGTGCAGAACCTACTGTTACAATGGTTGAACCTTTGTGCGAGTGGTGATGGCCTCAAGTGCAGAACCTACTGTTACAATGGCTGAACCTTCGAGTGGTGATGGCCTCAAGTGGTGAACCAGAAGCTCAGGTGTTTGACCTTCATTTTTGCAATTTTGGAAAAAAAAAAGATATCCCCTACTGAGATTCAGCTATTTTATTCCATGTGTTCTCTGTAGATCATAAAATTATAGCAGATGTATATTTGTCTCATTTTCTTTTTTGTAGTTTTTAATTGTATGTTCACTTGCTTTGTGCGGGCCTTGTTCAAGCCTCCAAAGGCCATATGCGGTGGGATTCCAATATGCTTTCCTCAAGTATGTTCTCATTATTTTATTTTTTTTGTGGGTACTTTCTTAAAAATGTTGCTCTACTTTGAATTTATCGCACAAGTAAAATGACTTGGCATATGCAGTTTTCAAGTCATGGAGCTCTTGAACAACATGGGTTTGCAAGGAACAAGATTCGGAGGTTTGACACTGATTCACCACATTTTCCAACAAATAGCTCCAACAAGGCATTTGTTGATTTAATCCTCAGGCCATCTGAAGATGATACAAAGATCTGGTCTCATAGGTATAGCGACTAGCAAATGAATGTCTTGTCTTTTGTTGGAGTATCATGACTGATGATGCTGAAATGTAGGTTAGAAAGGAACTCATTAGTTGGATTTATGTTGTAGTTGTTGTTAACTGCAGCTATAAGTTTTGTCTGAGGGTAGCTCTTGGGACTGGTGATGATCTGATGTCAATATCACGCATTTGAAATACTGATACAAAACCATTCACTTTCACATTTGCGTATCATACTTATTTCGCTGTTTCTGATATCAGGTATGTGAAAGGATTCATGATAGATTCGTTAATGCTCTCTGGTAGTTTAATTTTCTGCTTGATGATGTAAATGTGGTTATTGTTATTCACTGCAGTCACCTTTGCAGCTACTATGAACAAGTAAAAAGCTAGAATGCACGGATATTTCAAAATGGGCAACATATTGTGTTGTATTGTATCCGATACTTCACCTTTTACGTGTAAAATGTGTCCCTAGTGTCTATGGCGCGCTATGATTCACAGATACGGATATGGATACGGACATTGACACGGGGATTGGGGATACGACTCCTCACTTTTGAAAATCTTGGACACTGATACGGGTGTCTAATTTTTTTCTTTAGAGCTCTTTTGAATCAATGAAATTATCATTGTTTTTGTTTCTTTTTGGCATTTTTTTTTAATTTATTTATGGTGAGAAGTAAGAAAACGAAAAGAACTACATGAAATAAAGGATTTGGTAAGTAAGATATGTTAAACTTGTTCCCTAGAAGTATCGGTGCAATATTAGGTACCAATACAAGTGTCGTATTGGTCCGATGCGGATACGTAGGACTTGTACAAGTATCCGGGTTTCGTAGATGGTGCGTTCCTGTCATATCCATATTGTATCTGGGCATTATAGGCAGAAAGCTTCCACTCTAGGAGCTAGAACCCTCCAAATGCAAGGGAGTGGATAGTGACATTGGGAATTGGGAGTCAAAGATCCAAAAAGGCTTGGTTGAAAATCCTTAGACTAGCAAGGCTTCCAAATTCGAATGTTTGTTTCCTCCCTACCAATAAATAAGTTAGATAAAAAAGACTCATTTTCACTATTGCAACCTTGAGGTTGTGGGTTCGAGTCACATTACCAATATAAAAAAAGACCCAACATGACAAACTCTGACCCCTTTTAAAATTTTTTTTAATCGGTAACAGTAAAAAAATTTTGAAGAAAGAGAAAATACAACTTAGCACAAAGCAAACAGAAAATTCTCTGCATATTTGTAGCGCTACAGGAGAAATGTACCAGCCACCTACTACAAAATAGAAATACTTAAATCACAAGTTCTAACTACCTCTTACTTGGATAAACAATCTGCCATCCCGTTTGCAGATCTTCTAATGTGCTGAAACGTGACCTGCATATCTGATATTAGATGTCTGATTTTGTTGAAGAGGAATTGCATTTTCGACGGCCCCCTCAAAGATTTCACCGAAGACATAGCATTAGCCGAATTGCTCTTTACAATAAGAAAATGATGAAATAAGGTATGAGAAATACGGAGAGCTTCCAAAATTGCCATAACTTCCGCTTCATTAGAATCTTTGATCCCTAAATGCTTAGAGAACAAATAAATGACTTCCCCTTAGAATGCCTCCTATGCCAGCCAACCCTGGTTTTCCTTTAGACTCGTCACTCAAATGGAGACTTTATGGCCAACACCCCTTATAACTAATTGTCCCCCACTGTGTGTAACACTCCTTGGCAGAGACCATCTTGTTAGACAACTTTAAACAATCTAGGGAACAACCTGAACAATGGTTATAGTCATAGTTGACGCCAAGTAGTTTGACTTGCTTGGGTTGTCACTGAGGTTGGTGTGATTGGCTCTTGGATCAAAGGCCATCTTTTCACATGAGGACCTCACATTTTGCCTTGGGGTGAAGAGAACTTCTGTTTCAAGGTGAAAATAACTTGGGTTTGACTTTTGAGTGATATTTGGGCCAGTTGTAGTTCATTGAAGTGTTTTGACTCTGCATTCTAAGTTAACAAGAGGTGGGCCTCATTTTGCTGATATATTCTCCTGTATCTTAAGCTGCAGTAGTATCACCTTATCTTCCCCTCTAGGTGAAGTTTTGAAGGAATTTACAAATATAGAAAATTGTGTAATCTTTAAATATCATAAAATCATGAAGTTATAGTGCGTAAAATTCATTGTTGACTTGAAAAAAAAAAGAATTGAATTCATTTGACAGATGCGATAAATGTAATTTCGATCTGTTTAATTGAAGAAAGAGGAGAGTGCTGGTGTTTTTTCAAAAGTTCAGTTGTAAGAAAATGAAGTTCTTTTTTAGTTTTAACAAAGGAAAGGAAGCCCTTATTAAGTATTAAGTTTTTGGCTATCTTAGTTGTCAAGAGATATGACTGGTGGCCTATATATGGATTGTTGCCTAATTGCTGAAACCTTAGAAATCAAATATTCCTTAAAGCCAAGGTGATCATAAGTTAGATGATAGACCTAGGCCACTTAGGTGCCTAGTGTCATTGTGCCAGTGTGTGGCATGGCCGTGACACACATGCAGCCTGATCACATGGGATGACAGCATGATACTAGGGTAGGTCCCCGTGGCTGCATGACACACTGATGGACTTAGGGCTGCAATGGCTTGAGATGACAGGTATGTCTATATCATGCAAGCTGCAAATTGGCACAAGGCATGGAGATTTCGGTCAGTCACATGTGCACCATGACTTATCAAGTGTTGGGACACAAATGGATAAGGTTGGATCAAGAAAGGTCCATAATTTTTATGAAGAACTCACAAACCAAACCTAGATTGATGATATGTAGGAGACTTATATGGTTACCTTGCTCTAATTATTAGACTCAAATCCATTCGTTGTTTTATGGTAAGGATGCTATAATGTTATGATTCAAAAAATCATGCATCTTTCTTTTCTTCACGTAAAAAACTAGTTCTCATCTGATTATGGTATTTTATGCTTGTACCTCAAGGAACTTGCGTTCATGTTATTATTTTGTAGGATACAACACACTTAAAAAATCTAAATTTGTGGGTTTTGGGTCTCTAATTTCAGTCCTTGTGATTAGTGAAGTGAGAGAGTGGAGGGATTGGAAACTGTCGACTATCTAGACAATCTACAGGATAGGGAGTGATTCACAGAGCAGGGAGATGCCCTAACATTTGAGTCTGAAGTGAGTATTGACTTGACTTTTGATTTTCATTTTCAGCAACTTGGTACCAAGTGACTGGTACTTCTTTTTGTTTCTGTTTCTTCATAGCAGGTAGATAAAATATACGTCAGCACACCTACCAAAATTGCCATTCTGGACCATGAGAAGATGAGAACATTTTTCTTATGGAAGGACGGACTTCCAGATGCTGGTGAGACATTGAGAATGAACATGCCAACCTGTTTATTTTTATGCATGTGTTTAAGGTGGTCTTTTGTAGCATTTTTTTTTGGGTAACAGACTAATTCTATCATTCATAATTATAGGCTATATTGTAAATATGTTCACATTTCCCGTTTTAATCCGCTATCAAGTCTAAGCAATCACTGCCATTTATACCTTATGCAACTGTGTTTAAGGAGAATAGTGGGACCGTTATACTTGGCAGGTTGAACTCTGATCTGGACCTATCATTTGGTGGGCACCACCGCTATATTTAACCCATAGTGTCCAAGACCTTTCTTTGCTTGGATGAAGCTAACCATAGTTGGATGACTTTTCCACATTGAATATGAAATGCAGACCATTGTTCAATTTCTCTTAGCCGTCTGTATGTGGGCCATGTAGGCCATCAAATTATAGTCATAGGATGGCCTGATCATTTAACTTGTAAACCTCGGCTATTGCTAATTTGTGGGAACCTGGATGAACTTTTTCGATATCACTGAAGAAATGCAACTGCCACAGCTATTTTGATTCTTTTTTACGAGGTATCTGAGATAGCTACCATAGCCTTAATTGAGTACATTTGCCATCTAACTTTTGTTTTGTCACAATTAAACTTGCCTATAAATCTTAATTCTGATGCTTTCATTGAAGTTAAAAACACAAGTAGTTACTAGCCAACAGTTCTCCATTTTTTCACCCTGAACTCCATTTAGTTTTGTTCCTAAGTTTGCAGCAGTTGATATCTGTTGTTCACTTGTTTGTCCTTTTCCTGCAGCAGTATGGAATCCCTGGGACCGGAAGGCAAAGAAGCCTTGCCTGACCTGCAGACCTCAGAATGAGCCTTGACTAGGTGTGGCAATATTTAATCCAACTGCAACCTTACCTGCTAAGTCAGGAATTTGATTGGCATTTCCAATATGATTAAAAATGAACTAGGTTTGGATTGGTGCCAACTTGACACCTGACCTGCGAACACACCAAACAAACAGCGTATCAAAGTTCAGGCTGGCTATATTCAGCCTGATTGATAAACGAGTTGAGCTCAGTTCGGGCTTCTTGCTACCATTGGTAGGCAACTCAATTGGAACCCAACCTGTTGCCACCTCTAGCCTCTTCTTTTTATTGGTAACATAACTTGAACCCCGCAATCTCGTGCTTGTAAAATGAGCCCTTCCAGCTATGCTATGCACACTGTCATTACTACCCTAGTCACAAGTCCCTATGTGTTGAAACTAGGCTTAAGAGTCCATGAACCTTGCCACTCAGATATGCCTACACATAAGGCAATTGAGACGCTGAGTAGCATGTTGGCAATAAAAACGAATAATTTCCAGCAGAAAAGGTAGAAACCATAATGCACTGAACCCAAATATGATACCCTGAAAATAGAGGTAGTGGTGATCATAATTCATAGGTGAGCCAGACAATAGGCATGCTCATCAGCAGATTGAGATGCGGCACATTCCATGTTGCCAACCATCAGGTTTTAACTAATCTCCAATGGGAGCTTGAAAACAGGGGGCTGCCTCATGTGAATGCTATACTCTTATAGGAGACGAGTCTTTTTAGGGTCTTGTTCAACAGCAAATATACGTTTTGTGCCTCCCAATCTATTCGCGTGCAACTGCGGTCGTCATTTAATATACATTTTGTGCCTCCCAATTCTATTCACTCACACAAACACAGAAGCCTGCATATATCTCTTGATCTTAAGCACTGAATGAAAAACTTGGAATAAAGTTTTGTAGGTGCATTTGTGCTGGATGGGAGGCTCGGTTCTTGGCTGTGGATTTTGCGCATCATAATCTGGCCACGGACGGATTCATCAGCAGTTCTACTGAATAAATGGTGCATGATGCCTTTTCTGAGCAATATTTGGCATATCAAAGAAACTCTGAAAAAAAGAAAAGAAAAAAAAAGCACCCAAATTCGGCAGTCGCTGCTCCTGTGTATACATTAGAACTTAAATTCCATTTGGAATCCAGTGGTATGTGAAAAGTTCATTTGTTGTTTATATGAAAGATTTAGGTGTGTTCCTCTATGCCCTTTTTAGCAGACCTGGTATTGTTTTGAATTTGAAATGAAGACTTTTAATATCTTGGTTCCAGTTTGCTATTTCCCTTGATTTGTTTTTCTTGTTTTTGTATTTACTGTTTTGGGTACTCTTTTAATCCCCCTCAATAGACTTCCAAATTCCAACTGGTGGAAAGGGAGAAAAGCGAGAGGCAAAACCATGCCTTTAGTTTACTAATGAACTTTCACCATTCTGATCAATGCACACTGTTCTCACTAGAAATTGATCCATTTTGTAGCACATTTGTAACGCATGTTGGCAAGAGATTGAGTGGACCTCCCGATCGGAAGGGTGCATTGTATTCATTGATGCCTTGGGATCTTGATTCGGATGAGGTGGGTGCTCGCAGGAGTGGTCAGTACTCAGTTGTGCTATAACAAACTGGGAAAGGATCTCATGTCTCAATTTGGTTTATCTGGATTGTGCTTACACTGAACAATGAGACCAACAAAGGCTTAGAATGAAGCAGTTATTGTGGCCCTTGCCTCACCTGCAGGGATGAGTCCAAGTAGACTTGGCCCGCCGACTTAACCTGGCAAATCCCAACTGGGGCTGTTAATGCACCGAGCCAGAATCTGAAGGTCACGCTTAGCTCAAGCTCGGCTTGACCTACCTTTTTCGAGCTCGAGCTCGAGCTCGAGCTCGAGCGAACTGTAAGTGAACCGAGCCTAGTTGAGCCTGATTTTGGCTGGAACTTTTATCCCCCATTACTAGAAACAGTGTATACTTATGTGTATACAAGTAGCTACATAATATTATCATGAAACGAGTTATTATATAAGGTTGACCATATGTAGTCAAAGGGCAAATCAAACGTATCCATGTGGGGTCCACTTACAGATCTAAACTTGAATTGCGGTACCTCCTTATCTGTGCTAGCATGCATTTACACTCTCCTACTGGCAGTAATATTGACCATTGAATCTAGGAAAATGTGATTAGAGCTCTGACTAGATGACAAGGCCATGGCACATTGGACGTGCTTATTATTGCAGCCTCGGGTTGGTAGGTTCAAAGCCAAGCTACCGATTACAAGGAAAAAATAAAAGGAACGTGAAATGAGGCCTATTTTATGGTAATCTGCACTGTCCATTGGATGCACAACTTCTTGCCTATAACCATATAAACTTTCAATCCCATCAGACTATATTCATTGCTGGATCAATCAAACACAATTAGCTATGCTTTTCACATTCATCCGACCTGACGGTTAATATTATTCTGATTGACCAGAAGAAGTCTGGGCCCGGTGTCAGTACATGGAGTAAGCATTGAACTGATAGTTTTGACCCATTTTTTGTTGGCCTTACTAAATGAAAATCTTGACTAATATATGATTGAATCTACAATTTCTTGAAAGTTATAACAGTGATTGCTGCATTGGATTATAGGCTTGTAAGAGTCAAAATGGGTTGATCCAGAAGTTCACATTCACCATTGGGGTTTGCAGGACGAGTCCATATATTATGATGAACGGGTGATTCGACGACATCCTGCTATGTAAAAGGATGATCCAAGATTCAACTTAAATAAAACATGTACGCAAAAAGGGTAAACAATATCATCTCATAGAAAAGATGACTCTGCTCAATGTTAGATTTGGTGGGTCAAGCTAAAACTTCCCATTGATCATCAAGCTGGGCCCTGGAAAATGGGACCCGCCCTTGGATCACTAACAACATACAGGTGGATTTTGTTTATGACAAAATAATACTAGTCTCAAGAGCATACATATTGGCGAATAAATAAATGGAAATCACATAGATGGGCCATAAAGAAATATATATATTCATGGACCCAATGAAGGGATAACTTTGATAAACAGTAGGTCCCTTTTTCTTTTGTTAAAAAATAAAAAAAATCCACTTCATCAAAGAAGGGGGAGATTATAATAGTAATAAGTGGGATTGTAGAACAAAACCAGTAAATAAATATACAGTATAACAGGCCATGGTCAAGAAAGGGGGCTCCAAAGAAAACTACTTTTCTTATTTCTAGACTCACCGGCGGGTAAATAAATGTATTCATATATTTGGAGGGTATTCATTTTGAATAGATCAGATTTCAATGAAAACTTTTGGGAAGTAAAGTGAGGGTTTGTAAAATAATGAACGGTTAGGATTAAGAAAAAGAGACCATGATCAAATGAAATTAGCTATTTTCATGTTTTTTTTTTTTTAATTTTTAGATAACTCAATATTTTTGAGGACATGGGACCTGAAACTTCATAGACAAAGGTTTTTGGGTGTTCTAATCACAATGAACGGTTTGTGTAGGGCCAAAAAGCCTAAAAGAAACACATAAATAGAGTCGAACTCAGGGTTTAAAAATGGGGTCTGAATTTACTCTAATCACTATAATTTGCCACAAAATCCTTATGTGAATGAAATGAGCATGGCTCTAATACATGGAGAATGTTCTCCTGTGAGGGACCGCTTGGGGCCACCTTTTATTAGTGTAGCCCCTTTCAGAGACTCTTGTCATCCCATGATAATGGCTAACAGCCAGTTTTACACTCATGAAATCTTTACTCACCCTCCTACTAAGAATCTAAAAGAATAAGCTGCCTTTAAAATAAGCTTAAACTTTTAAGTCTTTTAAATCAATTGCTAGGATAATTTATTTGGGGCAAATGGTTTTTTTTTTTAGCTTCTGTTGTCCTAACGCGATCGGCCCTCCTTTCATTGATAGACGTGTATCAAAGTGGACCCATACATCATATAATATACTATTAGAGGAACATTGCACTAACCCTGATTGCACCCATATCATCTGATGGGTCTCACTAGATGGATGGCCCAGATCTTTATCAGCACCTCTCCATCTCCATCTCCATGCCAGTGATCAGGTCATATGATCAGTTTGTGGGGCCCACTAATTTCATCCTTAAATACCATACACATATAGCAAGTTTAAAAAAAGAAAAAGAAAAAAATATTAAAAAATAGAGAGGGGGGGAGAGAGAAGGAGAGGGAAGAGAGAGAGGGAGAGAGAGGGAGAGTTGCAGCGATCGAAAGAGCAATTCCAATTCAACAAGGAACTCCAACAGAGGCTTCTTCATACAACGAGCATTCAACAAAGGTACAAATCCATTGAAGAAGCCCCAAAACAGAGGTCTCATGCAACGAGCAGACTATTTCGATTCCAATAACCAAAGTTGCAGAGGTGCAGAGAAGGAGAAGAAGAGAGGAATCTGCGAAATCTGCCCTTTTTTCCCACTCCCAGAAGCTTCAAAAGAGGTTAGGTTATGTCTTTCTTTGATTTTTCTGCACAATCTCACTGTCTCTTTCTTTACAATTCCTAACCATGGAACGAACTCGAAACCCTACTTGATCCAATACCATTGAACTCCCCTCTTCCGATCGACCCCCGTTTCGGTGCGTTTTGCCTAGGAAACCCAGAAAATTTTTCGTCTTTCATGCGCTCGGATGGGTTTTGGACGACACGCCGAGATGGGTTTTCTGTTTTTCTTCCTGGGGTTTGATCTTATTGGATTTTGATTCGGAATTGGGATTAGGGTTTTGAAACGATCGAGTAGCTGACTCTGTGCAATACCTGAATTGGGGTTTTTAGGGTTTTGTCGCGGGGATGAGATTTGGGCCCACATTGTTCGGTTTGGAGATTTTGAAATTGGGGGAGTTGGGGAATTTGTTTGGTGGGAAGTGAAGCAAACCCAGTTTCAAATTCTGTAAGGAAATCTGGGTTTCGCTTGGTTTTGGATTTTGAGGACCAGGATCACTGGTTTGTGCGATTTTTATGGACTTTGTGAATTGAAAGATGTCACCACCACCTCCGCCGCCGCCGGCACAGCAGCACACGCGGATAAATCTCTCTGAGCTGAAGGCTCAGATTATAAAGAAGATTGGGCCTGAGCGATCACACCGGTATTTCAGTTGCTTGAATCGGTTTTTCAGTCTGAAGCTTGGGAAGGCCAATTTTGATAAATTATGTTTTCTGATGCTCGGGCGGGAGAATCTCCCTCTGCACAATCTATTGATTCGATCCATTTTGAAGAATGCAAGTAGTGGGCGGGTCCCGCCTCCAGCCACTGAGAAGGAGGCTTCGAAGCTGCTCAAATTGGTTGGGAAGAGATCCCTGCCAAAAGAAGATGGGTATTCAGAAGGTGGGCCGTTGCCAGTTCAGACTCCATTGCCATCTCCGCGAATTTGGGGGAATGGGCATGTCTTGCAGATGTCCCCACGCAGAGTTAGGTCGGGGGTTCGTGATCGGAGATTCAAAGATCGACCTAGCCCATTGGGACGGAATGGGAAGACTGATCATGCTTCTAATCTGTCAGTGGATAGTGAGGAAGCTGTTGGAAAACATATCATGGAAAATGGGGATTGGAGTTCATGCGACTTAAAGAGGCCACTGCATCATCATCAAGGACTTGCAGAACAGCCCGAGAATGAAAGTGACATTTCCCTTCCACCCCCTACGAAAAGACCACGTATAAAGAGATCACCACCAGAAAGCACAGTTTCTGTACATAGCAAGGGCCTAGTAGATGTTGCCATCGTTGAAGATGGGGCAGAAACAGATCAGGCCAATGCTTCAAGTCCTACAAGAAGCCCTGTCCGGGCACCTCTTGGGATCCCCTTCTGTTCTGCTAGTGTGGGTGGAGCCCGCAGGGCATTGCCTGTGGTGAGTAGTAGTAGTAATTTTGCTAGTTCTGTTGACTGTGGCGAATTGTCTGATACTGAGAATTTGAAGAAACGGATGGAGCAGATGGCAGGTGCAATGGGGCTTAACGGGGTGTCGACGGAGTGTGCTAATTTGTTGAACAAAGGATTGGATGTGTATTTGAAGCAGTTGATAAGGTCATGTATTGAGCTAAAGTCTGGTCAAGATCCAATAAAGCAGTCGGTTAACAAACAGAGGCCGCATGGGAACCTCATTAATGGTGTTTTACCCAGCCATCACATGCAAATACAAAGTAATGGTGGGTCTGGGGATGTTGCTGAAGAGACAAAAACAAGATCTCCAATATCGCTGCTTGATTTTAAGGTGGCAATGGAGCTGAATCCACAACAGCTCGGAGAAGACTGGCCGTTGCTGCTCGAGAAGATCTGCCTGCATTCATGGGAAGAATAAGATATCCAGAATTGAAAAAAAAAAAAAAAAACCTTTCTCAGTGGCTTTGTATGGGTAGGTCCCAGGCATCTGGCTCAAAAGACTTTAAATTGTGGATGGACACCATCAATGTGTCGCATGCATATGACATCCCTCTAATTAAGTTTCACCTCTTGCAAGATAAAACTGGGCTGGAGCAGAGGGTGCCCTGGTCCTAGATGATTCTTCCATGGGCCACATCTAATCAGGAATACATTTTAACAGCAACCAACTGTAAGGGAATTTCAAGAACCTCCCCTGTTTGGTTGCGCTGTTGTATGCTTACCATTCATGAGAGGTGTTTTCCAGTGTAGCTGCAGTTTTGTTTTTAGGTTCTTTGTAATTTAAAGAATTTGGAGAAATCTAAGTCAGTTTTGCAGGAAATACTATTTGGTAAAGGTACTTAAGAATCGCAGTGTTGCGGTTTGTGTATTATGAACTTTAGAGGATTTCTTGCGTGATTTCAAAAGTAACAGTCCCTTACCATTCTATGTATTATTTGAATTATTTTAGTTTCAATCTCTAAATGCATTGATGTCTTTATCTTTCTGTCTAATTTGGATGATTGCAGTTGCTTTTTTGCTCAGTAATGTTATCTAGGGCTAGGGAGACATTAATATTTCCTTTTGTTTTAAATAAGAAAATTGTCCTAACACCACTATCACAAATATCAGAAGTATTTCTTAAATATAGAGGCAATAATAATATCACGATACATTCCAGGAATATAGTTTTCCTGATGACATCATGATCTTTTCAAATGTCATCAAAAGTTCAAAAAAATTGCAAGAAAATCGCACTAATATTGGAATACAAATGTAAAACATCAGGGAAAATCTCCCAGAACATTTGTGTCTTTGTGTTTTTATTATTTAAAAATTAATTAAAAATTAATTTCATTTTCCCAGTAAAATCCAGAGGAAAACTGCAAATTTGAAAATATGATATTTTCCTGAGACAGTAATTTCTTGAGAAAGATATTTGTGGTAGTGGTCCTGAATTGTGTGGAATATTGGCTCTTGTTTGAGTACTGTTAGGCAGTCAATCATCAACCTGACCATTCAAAAAAAGAAAAAAAGGTGAGTCAATCATCAACCAATTTTAATGTTAGCTTTACCCACCAACCATCTGATGGATTAGCAGCAAGGCACACCGGTTTCACGGATACAAGTACCACTCCCTTGCCAGACAAAAAAAAAAAAAAGGAGGAAAGAAAAGAAAAAAAGGAAAAATGAAAAGGTAAATTTAACCATTGTAAGATAATATATCACCAATATCTAATAATCTGCTACACCCAGAAATGTATGCTCATGGTACTGTCATGATATTCTCAATAAGGATGCTGATGCCACATACTGCATGGGTAATTGCTGTGTAGTATGCAATTCTACCATTATATTTAGATTCTAGATGTCTATGAAAGCATCTGATGGGATGTTTCTAGATCCCTAGGTCTGGCAGTTCTTTGTAAAGTGTGGTAATAAACTGGTACATGGATCAGCCCTAGGTCTTGAGAAACAAGTCATTTCTATGAATTTATGTCCATATCCATATCTGCATGCATATCCAGGTGTTGTAGGTGGTTGTGTTAATGAATGTCAAAGCAGATCCCTGTGTCTATCAATTTATTTATGTATGTCTAATTTAAATTTTAGGGAGAAAAGAACAAAGAGAAAGAAAGAACTTTTCTTGTTTAGATAACACCAAAGAACCAATAAAGCTTATGGACATAAAGGCAGCCTTTTCAGGGCACCTATCCCGTTGGGGATACAGCTTTGCCCTTTTCCTTAATGTTTCTTATGCAATGCAACCAAATATTTGAGCTCCTAAAATTCTACTAAACTTTACCAGTAAAAAAAAAAGGAAAAATAAAAAAAGAGAAAAGAAAACACAGTTAAAACTCCCCTCTTGTGGTTGCCATTTTGTGCCTATTTGCAATGATTTGGTTGCTCAAAGTTATTCAGAATGACGATACACCTGAAAAGTGTATGTTGAGTTCTTTCTTTGGACTTGCCTGAGAAAATGCTTTGCTGAACAATGCCATTTCTGCCATCGAATAGGGATTTGAGTCCATGACACTTAAGTAATTTCTTCGCACATGTCCCAGATAATGAGCCATTGAAGTTATAGCATATGATCTGAATATATTTAAGCAATTGAGTTGAATAGCACCTAGTTCCTTATCTCAAATGATTGCATTCTCAAACTATTCACAAATTTTTATAAACAGTAGTTTCCATAAGTAATTTGTGATATAGTGTCTTTTGCATGGGTATAAATGCTCTTATATCTTCACATTTTTTCTTTTGGTATTATAACTTTTTTTTTATGTTATATTACTTTTCTCTATGGTAATAAATTCTTTTAAGAAAAGTGGTAGATCTTTTAAAATCAATGCAAAATATCCACAGCCTTTTCCCATAGAAAAATTGGGAAATAAGTACGTTTGGGGCCCATAACCCATAGGACTTGGAAAACTGGTACATTCTTTCTGTTTACTGTAATTGGTTGGTTTGGTTGTTTTTTTGAGTGGAAAGTAGAACTTACATGAACCATGCATGGGATAAGTCTCTTATACTGCATAGAAAGTCTGTATTCTCCTCTTGTGAATACGAGTTTTGCTGCTGACACCAAAGGTAACACAAAAAGTATAGGAAAAGACTCCAAAGATGATGAATCTAAGGGCAGTTATTTTTCCTCTGTAAAAGGTTCTTTTGCTTTGGTACCTCTCTTAACCTTTTTTGTTTTTTGCTGATCAAAACCAATTGCTGCTCTCTGGATTACCCTGTCCAATGGATAGACAATAGAGGATTTAAGAATTATGGAGACATATAGGTGCTGAGAGACAGCTAGCATAAAACTTCTGTCACAACCCAAACATGACTTCTAAGGTTAAAACAAGGTTTTGATGATGATGATGAGAAGAGAAGGGGAGAAGTGACTGAAAAGGGATTACTGTGTGAGAAACTGAACTTGAAAGTAGAAGAAAATCTCAATAATTGCTGTTGTTCACTCAGTTGTAACTTTCTTACAGCCTTATTAATAACCCAAACAACTCCACAACCAAACTTTATATTACTGAACTTTCACTTAAACTCTAACTAAAATTAGACCTTGAAATAGGATATGAAATTAACAAAATAAACTCATAAAAGGAAATTTTTTTTTCTGTTTTAATTACATTCTTAGGCCAATTAAATTTTCTAAAAACAGAATCCCAACAATTAGAAATCTGCTTTTAGAGTGGTGATGGAGATGGGCCTTTGTCGGCCAATACATGTGGACTGTGGGCCTACTTGTGTCTTGAATCCACCATGTGACAAGAAAATGGAAAAAAAGGGTATTTGTTTCCTCCTTTGCTCTATGGTTTAAGAATGTACATGTGAGGCCTATGTTTTGGTGATTCTAGTTGTTCTGATGCCACCTTGGATGATGATGTCATTAAAGGCTCCAGGTTGAAGATTCTAGTAAACTGATCTTCACGTTTTCTGTCGACTTCTACATTATTTATAACTTAACCAAATATCTATAGGCTGCTAATTAAAGATCTAAGACCCTTATATCTGTGGTTCACTTTTTCTCTCTTTTCTGTTTTATTTTATTTTTGTGATATCCCCATCCTTTATGGGGGATTAACCATTTTAAAAGCACCAAACCATGGGTCCAACATGTATGCAACTAGGAGGCGCCCTAAGCTCTACCATTGCTGATATGAAGTACCTAATAAGTAATCTCAAGATAAAAAAGAACAAAAAAATAAAAAATCAAATACTTGTCCTAGGGTCTGGTTGGTTGTTAAGAGCCTTTTTGTTGCATTTGTTCTTATTCCCATAGAAAATCTTTCTATGAACAATAGAAAGATCTTATATTGTGAAGGGATTTATCTTGAGTGGAGAGTGTGAGTGATGCAGCCCAAAAGGGGACGCCACAGAATGGGGTTTGGATAATTGGCCCGATCCAGCCCAAGGTCCATTAGGCCATAGCCCAGGCCCACAGCCTAACTGGCCCAACTGTGCACAGCAGGAGGCCTAAGCTTCCAATTGAGTAATATTATAATCACATTATCGTTCTGATTATTTCCTTTAAATATTTTCCTTATTTCCAAGGATCAATGAATGTGATCTTTTAGGAAAGGAAATCCATGTGTAAAAAGTAAATTACTTCATTTGGATTACCAAGAGGCCTATTGAAGGACCTCTCACATGTAATCTTCAATACTCATTAATAATATTCAGATTTTTTCTTCTCTTTGCAGTGGAACCCTAGTAGTAATTAGGTTTCTTTAAGGTGCCTATGATTGGGCGGATCCTTCGCCAACCTGGCTGCGTCGGTGAGTATTCTGTTAGCCAAAACGCCTATCTATATTTTTTGTGTGATCCACATCTATAGGATGTGATGAGCACGCGTGATATTATTGTGATGGTGTAACTAAACCAAAATGAAGCCTTAAGGATGGAGAATCAGTAGATTAGAGAATATGACAGTAGAATATTCTTTATCTTTACCTTGCTTCTTTTCTCTTCTGTTTTACTCTCTTTCGTTCTCTCTGTCTATGTGAATCAAAATTTTCATATGAGAACCTTCCTCTTTTAAACTATATGAGAACAAGTCATATGCCAGCCTATGGCCATCCCTCACTGCCAATGAATGGTATTCACTCAATTTTACTCATTTGACTATTACTGTTGGACTGAGATACCCATTTTCTTTATATGTTTTCACCAATGATCTTTGGAACATCAAATCCATATAATGACCTGATAATATTGAATTTTAGGGTATCCAATTAATGCATAAACCTTCCATACTACTATACCCCATGATCGGTATGCATCAAGGTGGAGTTCATAAAATGGTTGTCGCACAGAAACATGAGAAAGTTCTACTGTATAAAGCCACTTTATGTGTGCTCTCTCTCTCTCTCTCTCTCTCTCTCTCTCTCTCTCTCTCTCTCTCTCTCTCTCTCAATTCTTTTGGTTCAACCTAAATTGTAGGTTAGGCTTGATGGCTGCATTTGTAGTGAAAAATGAAAAGGTAGGTCCTCCGAAGCATTTTTTTCCCTAGTAGTCTGCTTCCCAGATACTTCAGGATAGGCCATGTATCTGTATTTTATCATATTCCATACTTCATTTTGATGTGGAAAATTCATTTCTTTGTATCAATCGCATGTGCTTGCCCTATTCATGCTGTATCTGGGCATCATAGCTAGCAAGATTGCTGGTCAAAAAAAAAAAAAAAATCATAGCTAGTTGGTCTTAATCTGATTCCCAGTTTAGTATCTATGCCTCAGGAACTTGAGCTTGGTTGATTAATGTTGTCTTGATTTTTTTGTACTCTGTCTTAGAAGTCAATGCTTTTGTAGGTACACTTTCCTATCGTGACATTCACATTCCTTTCTCAAGAGGTTTGCTCCAATTCATGACCATATCTCAAGACTTGCAAAGTAGTGTAATTGGATCTTGACTCAGTATCAACAGATTTGTGGATGTTTCTGAGTTTTCATATATGCTTGAAAATTATGCAATGTAACTTCTTTTGACTGCGAAGTCACCACAGTTATTCCAGACATTCTTCTTATCATGTTAAC
This sequence comes from Persea americana, assembly GCA_029852735.1. Classification (NCBI taxonomy): domain Eukaryota; kingdom Viridiplantae; phylum Streptophyta; class Magnoliopsida; order Laurales; family Lauraceae; genus Persea; species Persea americana. Next base: position 66,136,260 of record CM056813.1, on the reverse strand, counting down.
TAATAATAGATTGGTCACTATACCATTAACAAAAAAGGTCACTAGCAATATTATGATTGTCATTTTTTTCATAGTAACTCATATTTAATTATATTTTAAGCATATGTTCTAATTAATTATACTCAGCGCTAATCCGTTAGCTTGCAGATTTTCTCATGTGAAGGGTTACAACTTACAAGCCTATGCTGCATTCCCAGCTGAATGCTTAAATGGAATACCCAGTTATTAGAGAGAACGAGATTCTAGATGCTGATTTGGTGAAGACATGGACGACTAATGGATACACTTGAAATGTTTTATAATTCTCTTCAATAATATTCTACTGAATACTTTTATTTATAACTATATTTTGTCAACTTATAAGCAGCTGTGTCACTTGATTTGCAGCTGACCCAGCAACGCTATGCTGCTGACTCTGATCGCTGAGCGGCAGAACCGACTGCATATACTGGATAGTCAACAGAAGCAGCTGGATGATTGGCCAAGGGTGGTTGGTAGTATTGCTTGGCTTAGCTGGCAATGGGCTACTGACTCGACTTCCTTTCTATCACCAAGGTATGAATCTGTGTCTCAAACAGAGGGAATGGCTTCACAAGTATGAAGGTCTAAGGATGCTACAAATTTTTCTGTCTGTTCAGAACAAAAACAAAGAATACACTACAGTTACCCTTACTCATGCCTCTGGCTCTTCTGCTATTAGATATGGGTCTTGTGGAACCATTACATAAAAGAAAAGAAACAAAGTTAATTGTAATTAGATACATCTGGAGTTTTTGAGAACCATTTGACTCATAGTTCTGAATACATGGTTTAAAACATCAGTTGGTAGGGAATTGTGATTGATCTAAAAGAGCGATATGCCGTGTGATACACAGCATCACAGCTCGTAGTGGCATTAATTTTAATCTGACCTGAGAAAATTTAAAAGAATATTGGAAAAATGTTAGAAATCTAATTGTACTTTCCATTATGTTGAAGTAGCTGAGGAACTATGTAACTTAGGTAGATCTATAGTGTACCAAACCTGCAAGGGCTACATAAGTCTTGTAAACCTTCACTGTACTATGGTTGACGTCTAGATTAGCTTTATTATTATCTTAGGAAATAAACATTTTTTCTCTAGATTAGCTCTATCATTAGTTAGATAGGCTTGATTGATTTGATTGTTATCATTAGAGATGTAATTACTGTCTTATCTAATCCCTATATAAAGGGATGACGCTGATCACAATGATCATCCATTTACACTACCAGAAGGTCTTCCCTCTTGATTGGCTTTCTGTGGTGTCTCATGTGGTATTGAAGTCATCAATTAAAGTCTCCTAGTTTTCCTTTTTAAAAAGGAAGAAAATCTCTGCTCGTCGACCCACTGTAGCTGTTATCCTGTCTACAAGAATTCTGGTCTTAACAGGAAGGATTGACCATCGATTTAGACTCAATAGAAGGATTGTTGTATTAATCTAGGGTTTAGAACCACAGAGTTTGTATCTGATCTAAAGATTTATCTGGTGATTCTAGACTTTTCTTTCTTTACAATGTTTCTGAAATAGTTTATATTTTTACAATTTTGTTTGTTTTTGGATGAAAAGCGTCATTTTGACAATTTTGAAATATTTCGACTGAAAGACTCAATTTCAACAATATTGGAATGCTTTTCACTAAAGATGTGATGAGCATATATACTTTCTGATCTTGTGGCGCACTTGTCATGCTACTCTATGCTCACACATTATGGTTTTCCCGTCATTGTTTTCATGTGCGTCACTCTCTAAAGAATTCCAAGAAAGAGGAGGCTTCTTGAACTGTCAGACAGAACTCAGCACTCAACAGTGCTGGTTGTTGGATCTATTTGTGGCGCCTGCTCTGTTGATCAAAATCATTCAGCAAGCATGTCAGGATTGCCAGAATATTTTAGGATTTCGGCTTATTTGTTTGAGTATTTTTTAGCATCAAGAGGTAGGAAATCTCCCCATTCATTCTCCTCAGCCGCTTGCTTAATGGGCTGGTTTCATCTAAGGTGTATAATTTGTTTTGTCTTTGCTTCTGGTACTTGAAATCTTGTCTAGGACCTAAAGTACTTGTGTAGAATACATCAACAACATTTGATTTGAGAAACAATTGGGTCTTGGGGTTTTTTTTTCTGGCCAATCCAACATATGAAACATAACCTTCTGGCTCTTAATTTATTACTAAAACCCCGGTTTCCTATTTCTATGGAGATTGATTGATCCCAAGTCCCAGCTCATTGGTGTACAGTTGGATCATGGATGGGACAAATTATGCCTGTCAGTCGCATCTAATGCAAATTTTCTCATGACGGACAAAAAGCTAGGGAAGCATATTTCGGAAAAGTTGAATTTCCTACTGAAGTAAATCTTAAATAATTAAATTTGCCAATGCACTGATAGCTCGGTGGCATTGGTACCCTAATTTCACATGACCACTCAGGGATCGATCCCTGGGTAGGGGTAGATTGATATCAGACCCACTAATCGTAGCACTGATCTAGCAAAAACAAATAAGTAAAGAAATTTGAAGAGTGGGGTTCTGATGTGGGAAAAACAAATTCTTTTATAGCCAATGGTTTCAATCTTAAAATAGGACATCAATTGGCTAAATTTAAACATCCCATAGATGCATGGGATTATCTACCTTTGTTTTATGTTTGGAAAAACTCTGCTTGTACGTATTAATTTGAATGGAAGATTTATAATGCTGAAGGAAACAACACAAGCCATGAGTTTTATGTATAAACGACCAGTTTATGGATTAACACTTATGGAATGTCAATTTGTTTGTCCTCTGGATTCCACCACCTTTGAGAGAGAGGCAAGAAACTTGGTTGGTACATTTTCTGATGGCTCTTTGTCCCATATGTGTGAATGTTCGAGGTTTATTGCTTCACAAATCTCCACTATCTAGTGTATCTATCGCTCATTTGGGACTCTTAGCAGAAGAGCAGACTTAGAAGTCCCTTCTTAAGAAAAAGATTGTTGAGCCCAAACATGTTTTCTCTGCACACACATCTTCTGATCCTTAAGCGAATGGTGCATCTTCAAAGGGATTGTAATTAAATGATATTTGCAACTATTGCAGACAATGGGGCCATTAGAAGCGGGTCTGTTCTCTATGTCTGAAAATGAATGGGCAAAGAATTAAGAATACACTCTCAAATCATCCTAACACAAATCGACACAACAATTTTGTTCTCCAATATCAATCCACCCCGCCAACATCAGTCATTGCTACAGATGATACTACTGGTTCCTTTGCTGCTGAACTGACTGCATAACCTTTTTTTTTTTTTCTTTTATCAATAATGAAACAATTTATTTAGAGAAAAACCAAATACAACTCAGAAACCAAAAAGGAGGGGCATGAGTATAAGAGCATTATACCCATACTCCACCTCCACAGTTACATAATGAGGCCCACCCAAAGACAAATTCTATCAACACCATATTTTGCTAATGCAACTGCCATACTATTAGTGGATCTAACCATATGACTGCATAAATTCAGGATCTTATTGATGAACGGATACAACAGATGTTCACTGCTTCAAGATTTTCGACTTATTCCATTGCTGCTTCTGCCAATGTTTGTCATCTCAGAGACTGCTCTTGGCATCTCTAAGTCTTCTAGTTCCAGTTAGAATATCCGGAACATTTTATTCAGGAATGGAAACTGGAAGTGGGCACTCCCCAATATATATTTTTTTGGATGGGAATGAAACTGGAATGTATTTATGGAAGTGTGCTGGATATCTCTAATATTAATTGTTGAACTTTTAATCTTCTGGTTGAGTTTTCTCGAGTCAAACCTTGGATTGAATCCAGGCTGAGTTCTGGTTTTTGTCATGCCTGTGGCCCCCTTGTAGAAGGGTGTTGGGTCCGGCAAGCATCCGCCTAAAGAGAGAGGGCTGGGGAGATTCTAAAGGACTGGGTATGCAGTGGTGCATAAGTCCCACATTGAAAACATGCTAGTCCTGATCCTGGGTATGTAAGCGCGGCCTTGCCTTAACCCCACGAGGCATATCATGTGGACAGTGGGCCAGTTTGTCTTCGGTCATATTAACAGAGAGCAGATATTTCATTTTTCCATAAGCAGGTATATTTCTGAAGCTTTGTGTTTGGAACAAACATGGCTTGTTTCTAGATAAATGTGAAGGATGAAAAGATGACCTTTCGCTAGGTCAGTTTCATCATATTCCATGGTGTGTGATAGGATAGGTAGGACTTTTGGTATGAGATCCTTGAGTTTTACTTTTTAAGACTACCCTTCTTTTGTTGGTTTTTGTTGGCGTTGGCCTTCAGTGAAGAGGTTAGTGATGCCATTCTTCTGAGAATGGAAATCTTTTGTTGGACAACTGTAGCTGACAAGATGGTCAAGGTTACCTATGATTCAAATAATGACCGCATGCATGTTGTTTGAGAAGAGCTGGGTGTACTCAACTATTCAGCAGTTGGTAAGGTGGTGTTTTTTTTTTTTTTTTCACTTTTTAATGTTTTGTCCTTCTGACTAAAAATGTGAATATGGTTGAACATGGTTGGAAAGTGGCCGCAGGCTTTTAGGCATAAGAGGCTGCATTTTGTGGAAGCTTCTTATTAGAAACGTGAAACATGGAAGGAGGGTAATGCAGAATGCGGGACAGAGAATTCTTCATGACATTGGTGAGATAATTTCTCAGGAATATAGACCTAATGGAACCCCTTTTGACACTGAAGGAACACACAATCTGCTGCTCTTTTACTGCTCTGATGCAGGGTATTCATCATTAACCTGCTCTATGCCATTTTCTTTTTTTAGTTGTAATGCTAAGCATCTGATAAGATATTTCTTCAGATTCTAGTCTTCTATTGTATAAAACCAGTTAACATGTTATGTGAGGTCTTTCTTGGATTACAATGCAAACTTTGCCAATGCATCTCCACATGCAAACTCTACATGTGAGCACGGTGCAGCTAGGAGGCCCTTCTGTGCAAGTAATTAAGACCTCCCTTCTAAAATCAGGTTGTTTACTATAGATTTATGTTTTAAAATGCCGAGGCATGATGAAGCGTCACCAGGGTGCTTAAAACATCTAGGCATTACTGTTTATTCTCTGTGTTGACCAAGTGTTCTCTCTTTGAAACTGTACATGAGAAACCCAACAGTCTTTTAAGGAGGATGTTTTGTACTTTTGTCCATCCTCAGCCCTCCATAATCAACCACATTGTAGCAATTCTGTTCCTCAGTTTTGAATCTTATCTTCTACTTGTAAGTTAATAATCTTACGAAACCCATAGGGGATTAGATATTCAGATTTCAGTTTCAAGTCATTAAACATAATATCTCTACCCAGATATGTTGTGATTTTTTTTGTCATTCATACGGAAAATGGTATGTGTGTGTTAAAATTTTATCAGATTTCTCTGAAGAGACGAAAATGGTAAGTATATGTCTGAGCAAATATGATATGGTATTTGGCAAAGCAAGCATGGTGAGCATGCGAGTATGAAGTGATAACTTCTGGATGCAAATGGACTATGTGAATTAGCCATCCACAATGTATCCAATCCATCCGACTTTGCTATTTGTCTTACCTGGGCTGATGATTGTTTCGTGGAACTGGTTTCTGTTTGAAGCATCCATCTCCTTTGCTCAGATCACATGGCTAACTCCAAAAGAGCTGGATTTGGCATAGGGTTATGTGAGGCTTACTTTTCTACTCATCCCTTTGTAAGACTTCATTTACTAAACTTAATATGTTACTTTGACTGTGTTTTAAGAATCAATTATCGCTCCATTTGCAAGTGACAACTGAGTGCATCCAGTTCCATGAAGGACCAGAAATTTGCTTTGCTACATTTTGTCCTAGAGCAACTAGGACAAAAGGTAGCACAGATTAGATGCCCCTATCTTCTATTTTAAAAAGCATTGGATCTGCGGTTTAGAATGCCCAATGGAGCTGCTTAGGCATGAATAATCCACGTCCCCTTGTAATCTGTGAGGCAAATTGACCCATGAACAAGCCGCATGCCATCTGACTAATTTATGTTTGCGTCTGTGTCCAACTAACATTAGTCCAAAGGTTAAAATATAGAGTCCATTTGATTGCAAATTCTACAATGAAAAAGAAGATTATGCTTATATAATACAAAATTACTTTTTACCCAGCCTTACGAACTCAGCTTACCAAGTGCTGATATTGATTAGTCCATTTTCATTGAACTGCTGTCCACACCAGAAAAAAAAAACTGATTCGAGCTATCCGAATAGATGGATAAAGTTTTCCAAAGGAAAATGTGGCTGACAAGGTTCAAGCCATGACAATAGCCCATTGGAAAACGGTCACTTGCAAATGATTGCTGAAAACGATGAACCAGAACAGTTGTGAGCAGGAAACTTTGGTCTCGTAGATCTAGCAGGCCTGAATTTGTTGACCGCATCCACAAATTTATAATGAACACTACACTGCTCCTTGTAAGATAACTGAGACGGAAAGGTTGCTCACACATTTGGAAAGTTTGCTTGCACATGGAAATAAAGCCCTTATAGAACAAATATTGCATCTACAAGGAGACTAAAAATGATTGTTGCCTCAGAGAAGGGTGTTCCAGATCTTAGAGCTTAAAACAAAGAGAAAATGGAGATGTGCCCAACAAAATTTATCTGATTTATCATTATTGCTACCGCAACATTTAATTCACCATAAGGCGATGATCACAAACATGCAATATAGATAGCTATTTTTTTAACATATCATTCCATTAAATGCTTTTTGAAGGTAATTATGTTTCCACTGTCTAGCCAGGAACAAGGTATTTTAAAGAGGAAGGTTCTTAAAGCTGTGGATTATTTAATGAGAAGAGAGAAGAAATAGGGAATGTGATGTCTGGGTGCCACTGGACAGGGGACAGTCACCATACAAAAAGTTGGTCCCGCCAGCTGCTGCTTGAAGGAAGAAGGGGCTAGGAGGGCGCCGCCAAGGCTTTGCAGATAGGGCACCAGTTCTTCTGTTTAAGCCACTGATAAATGCACTTTACATGGTATTGGTGTTTACACCCTAACTTTCCCACCTCATCTCCTACCACGTACTCTTCCTGAGAACCCAGTAAACTGCCATTAGAATCAGAAGAAAATACATCCAAGACAACTCGATAGTTGAAGGAACAGATAATGCAACTGGTGCGCTTAGAAATGTGCTGAAACCAGCAGGCCAGTAGCTTCAACAGCGTGTTCGTGTTCATGAGATTTATGGATGCCATTTTTTGTGATATATATGCCAATCAAAGATGGTTGAGGCTTGATGATGGCAATGATGATATTTTATTATTGCAGATAGTAAGGACCCAAAAGGATGGATAATCCTTTGGTGGTGGTGGTGGTGGGGATGATTTATGGCCTTCATTGTCTTTGGATGAATCCCAAATGTGCTGGGACAAGAGCGCAAGGTGCTTATTGTTGCAGCCACTAGGTTGTGGGTTCATCACGTTACCAATAAAAAGAGAACATTCGACCAGGGAATGGAGATCGAGAAATGAACAGGATACACTTTTCCCGAAGCAAGGCCAATCAGTGCATGTGAGGGAAACCCATGATCGGTGATGCAGGTCTACCAATCTGATGGGCACCTAACTCTGAAAAATAACCAGCAGGGGAAGGTCCTAGGGATCTTTTTTTTTTTTTTTTTCTATGTACCGAGGATTGAACATTTCTGCATTTTAGCTAACTGTCCATTTGCAGGCCATTGAGCAATCATTATGAAGACAGATCAACAGTTTGCATCACCAATCAGATGCTAAATGTGGAAAACAGCTTGTGTGAAATTGAGCAATAAATTGTAGAAAATTGATAAACAAAGTGGGTCACATAGTTTCTAATGGGAAAATTACCTGACAGATACTGCACTTGGCATCATCATCATCATGACCGACAATCCCAGACACCACATGAGCAGGCACATAGCAACTTCTTTTGACACAGTTTAAAAGTTGTTCTTCAGTAAGGGCTATGCAGACAGTACCCATTTTCTCCTCTAGAGCTAGCAATTCCTGTTGCATGAAGAAAATAGTTACTCAGGTAAATCATGAGAGTTCTATAAATGATATGGATGTGTTAGCATCCCTTATTACTTCACAGATTTGCCAGAATTTGACATTTCCAAACCCATCTGAAATTCAATTGTATTAAATTAATTCTTTTGAAAATACTAAGATATTTGATTTCTTGTGAATTGACTGAGATAGTATAAATACAAATGCACAGAGGCACGCCATTAAAGTATTACGGGAGTGGTAGCATAAAAGAGAAGATTAAGGATGCGGCTCAGCTGGGTTGGGTCATGTAATAGGCCAGCTGAAGCTCAATCCTAGTAGAAGAAAGGTCAACAAGAACCCGAATTGAAAACTCTATTTTACTTGAGCCTGATCCAATTTAAGACTTCTCAAACTGAGCACAATTCTGGTTCAAACTCAAGCTGAGCACAATTCTGGTCTGGAATCAGAAGAGAAAGGGTTGAAAATCCCAAACTTATAAAACAAGTAGAAACAAGAGATAGCAAATAAATAACTGCCTCACCATCTCAGTCTTTACCAGTTTACCCCATCAAAATCTGAGCTTGGCTTGATGAGTTCTACTTAAAAATGAGGGGAAATCACTAAGGAGATAAAATACCACTATAACAGTGAAACTGATCCTTTTATGTGCAGGGAGAATGTATAAATGCCTCACTATCAAGTATGACACGTGAAAGATAAGGGAAGAAAGAGAGAGGGACCTGCTCGAACTGGCTTGGTGAGATTGTCTATTGGCCTTCTTGCCATGCCTATAAAAATATGCTAAAAGAGTTAGTGATGATGCTTTCCTTGTCAATCTAGCTCTTGGTCAGCCAGAAGGTTTTTCTCTCTTGTGTTTCAAGCAAGGACATTCATGATCCAAACACACAACTATTTGAGGAAAGAAGATGATGGTAAGGGAAAGGGGAGTCAGCATAAGGAAAGAGGTAAAAGAGAATGAAATTTAGATTTTAGGATCTGTTTTTGAAGCATAGGCCTGAAATTATAGTTATAGTTGGATCAGTAATGAAAATTCAGGTTGCATATAATTAAGCCACTAGCAATTATTTTATCCTTTCAATTCATTTAGGTCTCCTTGCTGATTTAAAAAACAAATATCCCGATTCATAATCTGCTTTTGCTACTATATTTGTCTCTGCAGTACTCCCTTGGGATATGATGAAAACATCCATTCTATGAGTTCCTTTACCACTCTCACTCACATTCCTAGAGTCGCGTTCAGTCATCACCCTTCCCCATGGAGACAAGGTAAAAATTTTGAGCCCCTTTATAATGGTCGTAATCTCCATCATTTTGAATCTCTAACATCATCTGGTCTCGAAAAAGACCTGACAATATCACCAATTCCATTCTTGATAACTTCTTCCATGTTGGATGGGAATGGATCAGTTTTTGATCAGCATTTAGCGTCCCACTGGTAGTGGGATCCACCTAGACATGTGCTTTTATCACACATATCAATTGATGCCCTAAAATCCTAATGCAAGTCTATGCAAATATGGTTTGTCATGGCTGTCTGGCGTAATGCCTCGATCCAAGGTGAAGCTAACAAATTCCAAGTGGTCCTGGATAGGTATGAATTGGGATTTAGGATAGACTGAGGAGAAGATTGATTTGCTTGAAAAGGCAACATTTCTTTTGCCCAAACTCTCCCATTTGTGTCCTCAAGCAATAATAATGCCTTATTTAATCTTTTATTCTAACTTCACTGTCTCCTAATCCATGAGGCTTTGCCAATGCTAAAGCCAATGCCCAATTTCCTCCCTTGGACTCTAGGCATGACTTGATGAATGCTTGTGATCCACGATCGATCGATAAATAAATCTCCCGAGGGATTGATTGAATCCAACGATGGATTCCAGCCCTAAGGCACACTCACCATGAGGAAAAACCCCATAACTCCATAACTAAAGAGAAAACTCTCAATAACTCAAGATTAATTGAAAATAAGCACTGCATTATAATGAGGCCTAACATCCTTATATAGAGGAGTTGTCTTGATCCCTAAGCAACAATACTTTCTAATAACTAAATAATGCCTAAATAAAATAAGAAACTCACTAATAATAATCCTAAACAAATTAACATACTTAATAAGATTCCTACATAACTGGATGTTCTGTTGGGCCTATGGGCTGGACCCATTGGGTTGGCCGACCTATTGTCTGGCCTGCATCATCTTGCTTTTGGTTTGGAATTTGATTTAGCCGCAAAACAAAATATTTAAGTAACTCTCTCCCAAGCACACATCTTCCCAAAATCTCACCCTTGCCTATTCCTAACTGAGAACCAAATTCCCTTCTCATTGCCTTTCCAACTATATCTCACCTCTAGCAAGTGATATTTTTATCATTGTATCATTCAAGGCTGCCATGAAGACACATGCACCAAAAATGTTCTGAACATCAGAACATGTTTGATCATGGTTTCCAATTGGCAAAGTGCATGTTGTTTGGCAAAAGCACCAATTGGTGAATTTCCTGATGGAAATGATGGTGATATGTTGATGTGTCCCGCATAAAGCACAGACTAGTCCAAATCTTTGAACTTGGGCTCGAAACTCAAAAAAAAAAAAAAAAAAGGTCAGGTTAGGATTGAAACTCAAAATAAGAATACTTTTAGCGCATACCCCATAGCGATCAGTTTTGAACATTTTGATAGTAATGAACTTACCACAGGCTGTAAGAAAAGCTGTTAAAAATCATTGGCAAAAAAGCAAACTGTTTTCCGACTATCCATTGTCCAACCAAGTCAACGTCTGATTGGTGTGGGCAATGATTTCGGTGGGCAAGACAGAAAAAACACTTCCCACCTGCTGTGGTTTCTGATTTCCACACCCACACCAGACACACATCTAAGATGAAAAGCTATCTACTTCTCAAAAAGTAAACCAGAGGCAATTTTGGAGTATATCCAAGTACATCCTACATATGAATCATGAATAACATACCTCATATGACATATTATCAATATCCAGTCTCATGCCTCTGTGCTGATCATAAAATCTAATTCCACCCAAGAACAGATTTGACTCCAGAGCCAATAGTTGCTGCAGAGAGAAACAAACTACTAGTTAATTATATTCGAGGAGCAAACAGCCAAAAACTAATATCAACAACCTCATATGTCAATTCTTCAGCTCGCTCAGCCCTCTCCAATGCCAACAATGCCTGCATAATATTATAAATCAAGTATCAGAGTCCAATGCTAAGCCCAAGAATGACAATTGACTAAGCATAACAAAAGAACCTAGATAAGAATGATAAATCCCATTCGGCACCATTCAAAATAAGTAAATAAATAAATAAATCCCACATTAGCTTATCCCCATACCACCATTTGTAACAAATATTGTTCAGGTATTTTTTTGGTCCCTGAAAAGCATCAGGACATTTTTAAATTTTGGGATTTTCTCAGGATATTATCAGGAAACAGAAAAAGAGAATGATAATAATTACTAAATAATTTTAAAAAAAATAGACACCATCATGGGCTAGGTATCTTATCATGGATGAGCCCACATATGCAATAAGACCATTCTTCCTATTAAGTTGCATGCATTTGGCCAACATTTTCAATCGATAAATTTATATATTAACACTTTTGAAAAAAAAAAAAAATTTGGTTTCCATGTTTGATGTCATTTTTCTGACTTTATAGTGTCTAAATACCCTTTTCCATAAAATAAAGCTTGACATGCTCTAATGTAAGGGATGATTTATGAACATTATGCAATTACTAGAAACTAAAAAACAGAGAAAGAAAATCCCAGCAGCTGCAGTCGACATACCTCAGTAATTTCCATGTTTAGATGTCTGAAACCATCTTGACCCAATGAGAAACTGCCGAACGGTTGAGCACTGCTATTCACAGGATGAGCAATTGGTCTACTTCTACGGGTAGTCTCATCACTAGATCCTGGCCATCTAAGAGAGTTCAAGAAGACAGAAGGGCATTCTCTGGAAAATGATTGGGAGGAGCTGCCTGAAGCAGATTCATTGTTTGAAAATTCTGCCTGACCCAAATGTGGAATCATAATGTTGACATTGTTTGATCTGGAATGCCTCGTACTGATGTCCACACTGATCCTCCTCCGAGTTCCAACTGAAGGGACATTACCGGTCGTAGACTGATTTCTCATCCTTCTTGAAGATGGTTGTGATGCTAAACGAACAGTAGAACGGAGACTAGGGCTTGAGAAATCATTCCTGTGAGAGCTTATCCCACTCGATTCACCTGTTTTTTTACCTCTAGCAGAAGAACTCTCTCCATCAGTATGGCATCTCTGTTTCATCACATTTTTCTTTCTACTATGGCCTAAATCTGACATTGAATTGGAAGGGATGAAGTCAGATATTGATGCACACCCAAGACTTCTAAGACCACAGCAACGTGCATTGGCACCCTGATCCTTTGGATTTGGATATTGGTTAGCATTTTTAGATGAGAAAGAATGCTGAATAGAAGAACCCATGGATGTGTCCTGAGTACCAAATTCAGACTGTTGGATTGGCTTTTGAGGCCTTGTGTCACCCACTTCCTCTGTTGCATTCATGGAAAGCCTGTGAAAAGCTACAGTTTCGGCATTTTGAGGTCCAATCTGTCCTGTCTGAGTCCCTGTAGTTGAGGGACTGCGTTTATCAGCTTCTACTTCCCGTTGTCTGTGTTTGCTTATGGTAATAAGTGTTGCCATAAGTGGGTCAGTGTTCTGCTGTTGTTCCTGATGAAGCTTTCTGAGGTTGCTCATGCCCATAACTGATTCTTTAAGTACAACCGGGTTCTGTTGTTCCTTATGATGCTTTCTGAAGTTGCTTATGCCAGTAACTGCTTGTTTAAGGGAGTCTGGGTTGTGCTGTTCTTGATGATGCTTTCTGCGGTTGCTCATACCAGTTGATGACTTAGATGAGCTTCCTACCGTGGTCTCGCTGCTTGAAAAATGGAAGGAGGGCTTGGAACATTTGGCTTTTTCCTGGTTAATGGTGTTGGTGCCTTTCATGGAACTTAGCCTAGTGCTGCCTCCCAGTCGGTTAGAACATTGAATGCCTCTGTCCTCATGACTTGTATCCCTGCAAGAGAGGCTGGACCCTCTTCTAGAAATAGCAAGCTCACCACCACCTCTTTGTTCCATGTACCCATCCATTTGAGTCACTTTATGAATGGCAGTGTAAGAGTGAAAATGATCGAAACAGATAGCCTTCTCTATTTCTGCACCAATAGCATAAAATAAAAACCATTTTATTACAGAATGCATGATCTTCATTCCTAGACACGACTAAACAAACACTTGCATTGAAGTAACCAACAAAGGCCCATCCAAACTACCAAAAGGAAATTATTATGAAAAATGCTAATTCTTTTAGGATCTGTTTGTGCAGAGCCCATTTCAGCAGAAATGGGGTGCCGACAAGACACTGGATTTTCCGGCACCCATTTCCTTAGCAGATTTTCTCATCTACCCGTCGGGAAATGAAGAGGAAACGCTGCACAAAAAGGAATCAACATCCCAAATACCAAACCACCCCCATATAAAAATGAACAGAAGTTACATAAGCTATGAGGTTACAAAGTAGGCCTTTCCTTGATGGTTCAGCATTGAACGCTATAAGGTTTACAAAGTAGGACTTAGAACTTATTTATCCCCTGTTGTAAAGAGAAAGTTATTATATTGCTAAAGAAAGGCATACAAAAGGGGCTACATTACACAGAATTGCAGAAAAGCTAAAAAGAAAAAGGATAAAGAAAATAAAACAGGATCACCATGTACATGTAGCCAAACCCTGTGCTAAATCTAAACTACAGTATCGCCTAGCACATAAGCTACCTGCATTCCAACAAACAAGTTCATAGAAGAATTTCAGCCTTGATATTCTCAACAAGTCTTCCGAGTGTTCCTGAATGGAATAACTGGAAAATTCATCCTCACTCCATATCATTCTCTAGAGCAGCTAATAACTATTCCTAAACACAATTGAAGTAAGAAAATTGCATTCTTGAGTAGTGGTCGTCCTAACAGTTTCAAATCCTCAAAACGTTCATCATACTGAAGTAGAAACACCATCTGGAACAAAGTGAAATTTCCACAACAAGAACATGAACCACAAAAAATCAGCATCATTTTCATATCACCATACCACTGTTTCATCCTCTTCCACTAGAAACTGACATCAGGCAATGACCTATACCAAAAATCTGCAAAATGATTAACTTGGAATGAAAAAATGATGAAAAACCATGGATGTTCTACAGAGAGAATTCTTTTCAATTCAGAAGAAATTGAAAAATCATGTTGGTCATCTTAAGGATACCAAATGCACTTACATGCTTCAATTTCAAAGGTGTTCCATCTTCATAAAGCTTGATACATGCATCTCTCTATAAGGACATACTCATCCTCACCCAGAGAACTCCAAGCAACAAAATGTTGATAAGATTCCACTAGTAAACCGAGCAGTTGTCCACATTGCTATCCACCTACATATATGATATCCAATTACCGTGAAAAGTTCTGTAACCTTACATGTGATAGGTCATGACACGGCAATAGAACTGCTAGAACCTACGCACACAATCCACTCAACATGAACACTCAATTAAGATGCATAGTGTTGTTTTCTTTTTAATCAAGATATACATATAATACAGACCCACCAAACATTCAGCGAGAAACTCCTTGGCCCCAGTACCATAGTCGGATTACTAAACCTATCAAATCCTCAAATAGGCTTCACAGAACACCTAATATAAAATGTAAGGTTCAATTAGTCTAAATGCTCATACAGATGACACATACTCAGCAGAATGTATCATGGATATCATGAAAAGGAGGCTAAAAAAAGAAAGAAGTTTGGTTATGTTACCATTAAGGGGTAAAAACCGATCGGTTATAATTTTCACAGAAAGTGATAATACCTTATAATCATCTACCAGTTACAGAATATTAGCATGATAACATCAAAGGCATTAGTTTCCAGAACAATTCCAGAAAGAAGACTTTTCTTTTCTTTTTTGGGGATTCCAGAAACGCCCAACCCAGTGGGGGTTTGATGTATTTCCTCTTCTTTCCAGGAGACTCAAGAGTGACCAGAAACATTATTCGATTAGAGCAAATATACAAAAGCACTTACAAAACAAATTTTCTTAGGTGAACAACAATATATTCTATGGAAGATATGAAAAAAAAATAAAAAATCAGATCTTCAATGGCTGACAAGAGTAGCAAAACCCACAACCTTCAAAAAAAAAAAAAAAAAAAAAAAAGCAGCAACAACGAAGGCTTCCTTCTATTGAGAAACTAATAGCAATTCGAATGAAACATTTATGCTGGTCAGAAACACCACAAACCTGATCAATTCATAAGGACACTATTGATGGAAGTTGAAAGAGAGAAACCCATAACCATCAAATTAAAAGAGGACAACATTCAACAAATATATTTGTATATGTATAGTTCATCAATACAGGGATTGCAAAAACACCTTTTCTTCAAGCCCCAGCAATAGATACGAGCTCCATCATAAGAGCTCCATCAAAAGACCAAAGCCATATCCGCCTCTGTATTGAAAAGAAGCTGCATTTCCCTATATTTAGGGCCTTTGAGTTTGAGCTATTCTGATTATCCCCACAATCTTACTTATCCTGAATAAAGTAACTTCTCTCCCTGATTTCTGGAGAGAAAAACGTTAACCCATTAAAGAAACTACCCAAAAAAATAAAAATCCACATTTCTAATTTCTCACCCAAATCAAACAAACATATAACAGTCAGAGATTTGAAAACACCCAGATAAGAAAAGGTAAACTAAATTCCCGGAAAACAAGTATTAAAAAAAAAAAAAAAAAACCCAAACAATCAAGTGGAAGAAATTTAAAAAATGATGGAATCTCCAAAATTCATATCAAACTAAAAATAAAGAATTTAAAAGCATAGGCAACAAGACCCAAATCTTCAAATGGCATATACTTTCAAAGCCTCAAATTATCAATTGAAGACAGGTTGTGATTGGGGGATTCAAGAAGAAAGCTGGAGTCCTAATAGAAGCAATGGGAAGTGGGGTTTTTTTTCAAAGATCTGAACTTTAGCTTCTTGATGAAAAGTACATTTTCCTCCCTCATTTGCTCGGACTCAATACGCCATGTACATGTAATTCCAAAACCCCTAATCATCAATTGAAACAATTTCAAACAAAAATGAGAGATGGGTGTCTTTTCAAATATAAAAAAATCTAGCTTTTTGGAGGAAAGACGATATTTTTCTTCCTGGTTTTGCTCGTACTCGATGCGCCATGCCTTTACACCTAATTTCAAACCCCCCCAAATCATCAACTGAAGGAATGTCAAGCCGAAATTAGAGGAATTGAAAAAGAGAATCCCAGTAGCAGAAATGAGAAATGGGTACTTTTAAAAGACTTGAATTCTAGATTCCTTGATGAAATGACTATCTATTCCTTTCTTTTTTCTCATGTCCGACACTCCTAATTTCAAACCCCAAATCGTCAATCGAAGGATTTCAAGCCGCAATTGGAGGAATCCAAATGAAAAGAAAGATTCCAAAAACAGCAGTGAGCCTGAAAAATGGGTTCGTTTTCAAATATTTCAATCCAAGCTTATTCAAGGTGGGGCAAAAAGATTCCGGTTTTTCTCGTACCCGAAACGCCATTACCGATACGGCTAAGCGACAAAAAACCAGCGAGAGCACCGAAATCGTGTCGGCAAGATGATCTGAGCCTTCGTGAATCTGTGATCTTACTTCAAGGTCTTCCTAACTCCCGATTAGTCCCAGAAGGTATCCAGAACCGTTGGATCGACCTCAAGAATTTATTCCCCAGTGATGGATGGACGTTCTGCGAGACCATGATTTTTGTGTAGTGTGAACAGAGATAGCAAAACAAGAAGCTGGGGTTGGATATCAAACCAAGGGGCCCACCAAGCAATGTTACCGAATTAGTAATCTTTAGTTCAGGTTAATTCATGTACAATCCAAACTGTTTAAGTTGTGTACCCCACTTTAAATGGAGAATGGCTGGGGGGGGGGGGGGGGGGGGGGGTGGGGGTGGGGGGCTAATTGCCAACATTTTATACCGGTGGTGCTTCGGGATATGCTAATTGCCAACATTTTATACCGGTGGGGCTCGGGATAGATTGAAATAATATTTTTCAGTTGAAATATGGGATTAAGACTTCTGCGTACGGTGACATGGTGAACCGTAATAAATCCACTCATGGTCACCAAGGGGTAAAGCCTCACTGGATCCCGACTCCCAAACACACCCCCAAAGCTACACTCATTAAAACAAAATCTCAATAAATGTTTGTCAGTAAACATTTGAATAAAATTTGAATTTATAAGTAGAAATTAAGGATCAAAGAAGTCTAATCAAATCATTACATCTAACATGCAATAGAAGAAAAAAATCAAAGATCGATGTGACTGACACATTATGTTAATTCAACTTGACACCTCTTAAATTCAAATGGATGGGCCCCACCATGCATTGATCTGAGCTAAATTTTGAATCCAATAAAAAGGTTTGGCTTACCTTTAAATGAGTCTAGATCCACTGAGGCCTTAGCCTCGAGAGATCCTGAATTAAAGGAGTGACACCGTACAGTGGGGCCCATCTATTGAAATTCAAGCCGTTAAATGCCTTATAAATATATGGGGTATTCTTAAATTTTATATCAATCCAAGTTTGATTCACCGTTGGATTGACTGTTTGACAAAAAAAAAAAAAAAACCAATAACAATAAATATAAAATGATACCACAATCTTATGTATATTAATTATCATGTTTTTCATTATACAATCAATCCAGCAGTGGAATGAACTCGTGTTGATGTAGAATTTGAGGATGCCATATAAACTTGGAGGGCGTTTAGTTTACACGGTTCACATTTAAATAACTGGCCCCATTGTAGAGTACCACTCCTCAAGATTTCTGTAAGTTGCCACATTCCCATTAAATTGAATGTGCGCCTGCCCTGAAGAAGCCCATCTAATAAACTCAAACGACTTATAATCATGAACCCTTCCATTTTGATTGACACCTGGATAAATTTCAATCCAATCAAGCGATCAATCAAACTGTATAAAACACATTAATACAACTGAAACAGGGTCAAATTGTTAGATTTATCACATGTTCTATTGGTTATGTGTAAAATGATTGATCAGTATAATTAACGAAGGGCCCAAATCTAAATAGGAAGAAATCTAACCCAATGTTGACACATGAGGCCATGAATTTTGAGCCGTTAGGAATAATTAGATGGTCGGTATGGGTCCTTTGTATGGTCAATGTAAGCTAAACTCAATTTTCTATGTTTTTCTAGGTGAGATCCTTGAAGGAGATGAAGCACACAACAGTACTTTTTTTTGGGTAGCCTGCCACACTGGCTGAGACGGGTTGTTTTCAACAAGGTGAATAAAGGTTTTTTTTTTTTTTTCCACTAACGGAGTGTTGGACTCAACATTCGGTTTTTAAAAAAAGGGGAAACCAGGGGTCGATACCATGACCTTTAGCTCTGAAAGAGAGAGAAAAACCGTGGTCCTGATCACTCGGCCAATCCCATAGGATTACAAGGTAAATAAAGCTTGAAACCAATTTTCTCTACCACCCACCATGTTATATATGTATGCAGGGCCCTAGGCACAAAACATTGACATCCCTAGCCTATTGACATGAAGATTGGGTTGGCATAACTCTTGGTGCCAAGGGCATGCATAAGGAGATGGAAGGAACTGATGTCACTCAGCTCACATCCTCAATCTCTATATGTAGCTTTGGCTCTTTACAAATAGCCTTGGCTCCCAAAGGAAAAAAAAAAAAATCTTGGGCCTCCCAAATGAATGCTCAAAAGTACAAGGGGAAATACTTGCTCTCAATGGTGCATTTTATTGGTTTGAGTCATAATTGCATGGTCCAGGCATGTGAAAAAAAACTCTCTTCCCTCTCTCCTTTCTCTATCTAAAGACTCCATGAACTTGAGCCTTTTCTTATCTCTCTTTTAAGGTTGGGGTGTTCGTGGCCTCGCTGGACCGGGCTAAAGAATATACAGGCCCTGCCTGGCTTCTAAATTGTATGTCCAAGCCCGGCCAAGGCTTGAATCGGGCTATAAGGAGTTGGCCTAAGTCTGAACTGCTTGAAAATATGTAAGCCTGAGCCTAGCCCGAGATTGATATATAATTTAAAAAGGAGAGCTAGACACCATAGCGTTGAGTGTAGTACATTTGGTTTGGCCTTGACTATTAGAGTCCAATTAATGTAAAAGTACCACTGTTTGATTCCACCTCTCTACATTTTCATATTTCTATTTTCTCAATCAGACGGACTGGTCCGGGTTTTGGGCTCTCTACAACTGAGTCCAAGCCTGACCCATCTATTAAACGGGCTGAAATAAAATATCCGAGCCCAGCCCAAGTACCAAAACAAAAGGCCCAAGCCCGGCCTAAATAGGGCTGGGCCTGGGCTAGCCCTGTCCATGAGCACCCTACTTTAAAGAACATTTCCATTTTTTAAATTGGGATAATGGGTAAGGTCACGTTTGGCAACCAAATCTTTAGGGAAAAGATTTTCGGTTTTCCTAAAGTTGGAGTAAATCCATGTTTGGCAATTGTAAATTAATGAGAATTTGAAAAAATGAAAATCTTCATTTGATAGGATTTTCATATCCAACCACCTCCCATAAGATTTGAAAATCCTCACTTAAGTGGATTTGTACACCAAACTCTATTTTTCTCATTTATATTCATCAATACACACCAATATCAATGTGAAATCCTCAACTATACAAATCCCCAGCGAAGAATCTTTATTCCAGTAGTAGTGAAGAATCATAAGATCTATGGATACCGCACCTGTTACCAAACATGCCCTAAATCATCCTTGATTTGACTGTGATAAGGAATCACAATCTTATCTTTAGATAATTAAGGGTGAGAAAGATTTGTGCTCCAATGGATATCTTTTCCAAAATGGGAACCGAAAGGGATTATTCTCACATGTGAGGGCGTAATAATCTGTTGTTTGAGGCCCACCCATATGTGATCACATGTGGGCCTCATCAACAGAAGCCAACATGTACTCTGGAGTGCTTTGCAAAATAATGGCTCAATGTATAGAAAACACCACTAAGGGAAAATTTTTACCACCTGTGGTGAAATTAAAAGGTGTTGGTTTGGGTCCTTGTGAGGTCAAATTAAAGTAGGCCCATAATCAATTTTCTATTTTGTTTGTGGTCGGATCCTTTGGTAATCAAGGCACACAACACTTTTTTTTTACGGCGTGGTGAGCTAGCATGTGTAGATTTCAAGAAGATGAGGAAAGCTCAATCCAGAATTCTGTGACTATGGTCTATGGGTGACAATATCCCTACCACCATGCTATGCATGCAGGGCATACCACACTTACATCACTGGCTTAATTTGTTGGCCTCAATATTGGATTGTCATAAGTCATATAACTCTGGTGGTTCCAAGGGCACATCCAGGAAGATCCACGGTTAGGATTTACTTGTAAAACATAATTTCAATTACCAAAAACCTTACGTAGACTTGAAAGTCTCATAGAAGGAATGGCGTTAATTTTGAGTGGTTCCGATTCCAAATAGGTGGCCCCATTAGGGAGAACCACACCCTTCACTCAGGGGAGGCATGAATGAGACACGAGAGGATCCAGACCCGGCTTATCTAGGCATGTAGTTGTTCATTATCTTTTTTGGTAGGTCTACCTATGATCAATGGAAGCTCTCTGAGGGAGACCAGGCAATTCAAAGTCAGTTGGGCGAGTCAAGTTATGAAAGGAATATGAACAAGAACATCAGAGGGAACGTACAAATAAGCAATAGTAGAAACATATTCATAAATTGATGAAATATATTGTTCAAATTCCAGGAGTACAGATACAATACCAGAAGATCAGTAGCATCTGGTTATCGTGGTCAAACAATAGTCAACAGCAAAAAATTGACTCTGACTCTGACTTTGACCTCCATTCCTGTAAAGAAATGACAGTCTCAAATGCCCCAACAAGGGCCTTCACCTTGCTCTTCCTCTTCTCCAAAAGCTTGCTTACAGTCTCCTCAATCACGTCATTGTAAGCGGCTACCTCTTTCTTGCCTTGAATTCCTTGTCTCCTCAACACAACTTCCATCAATTCTGCAATCAGAAGCTCAACTACACCTTCCACATCCCCCTTCTCTTTAAACTTTAGCTGCACCAACCTTGTTCCTTCCATTGCATCCTTGTTTTCCATCACCTTCCGTTGTCTGAACTTCAATTTGTGAGGCTTTTCAATGGTGCTTGAATAAGGTGATGATGGGGTATTCCCCTTAGTTCTCAAATCCTCCTCTGGACCCCCTTCTCCTTGTTCGCGTTTGACATCTTGGCGAGGTTCACTGCACTCTTCATCATATTGTTTACCTTGTTCGTCTTCTTGGTGAAAGGTTTCACCTTCACCATGTTGGCTTATTATATGACCCCTTGCTTCTTCATGTTCTTCTAAAAAGGCAGTGGAATCACAAGATTCGAGCACTTCATGATCGCAAAGGGTTTCGTCTTGTGGGGGTAGAATGTCAAGGGGACAATATTTCACCACCTCTTCCTTTACTGTCTCTCTCTCGAAGTCATGCTCTGATTTTATCTCTTGCATATGGGGCGCAGTTGTCTGTTTTTCTCCCATGTGAAATTCAATACTAGTGGTACTAGTTCTACTAGTACCAGGACTAGTAGGTGCAGCTTCTCTTCTTTCCATTACACTTGATTCCTTCCTTGGAGTCTTTATCTTCATAACTGGCTGATTTTTTCCATATGCGAGTGATTTCAGAATTTTTGGCCAGTTGAGTTTGGGCGTCTGTGGTTTCCCTTTGGCGCTTCCTGGTAGAGCAGTGTTCAGAGTCAAATGTTTAAATTCATACCTTTTCCCAATCACGCAAACTTCTTTGGAGGAGCTAATGGTTGGTAGTCGATAATGTGGGATTGACTTTTCTTTTAGGACTGGATTTTCTCTGCAGGGAGAGCCCGGCCATGATGATATGGAAGTTCTTCTATGAAAGACATCAATCTTTGGAGGGGTTGAAGGAGAAAGAACTCTTTTCCTGTTTACATGGCCAACTTCCTTTTCTCTTGCAGCCATGATAAGTGGGCTAACATAACTCAAAGAGGACCTGTGTCTACAGGAAAAGGAGAAATCTAAGTAATATAAAATATTGTAATTCTCCAAAAATGATTTCACAAGAAAGGAGTTGTTTGGATTCTTATTGATTTAAATGATTGACATTTTTTTTGGAAAAACATGGGGGTGAGAAAATTAAACCATGACTCAAATCAAGAATGGTTTATGTAAACCAGTGTGCAATGTGAATCATGAATCAAACTTTCAATTTCTGATTTCATCGATAAATGGATTTTGTTCATGATAACTTGTTTCTTTTCTAGAAGAGGAAAAATCATCATAAACATAGAGCACCCCATTAAAACAGACCCTTTGGTGAATTGAGAAGAACGAACTCTCACGCGCTCACAATCCAATGCCTATTGATCTTTGTGACAATAGAACAAATGAAGGCAAAGAGGGGAGAAGGAAAAGAAACATAAATTTTACATAAGATACAGGACAAGTCTGAAATACCTTGATTGAACTACCAGGTTAGATTGCCTTTGAATGCATTTAAGGAGTCCATTGAGAGAAAGGAATTATGGGTTTTGATCTTTGATGGAAGGAGCTGAATGAAATCAAATGAAAAGAGAGGAAATTGTTCATTCATCAAAGGAAGAAGAGAGACAGAGATGAGAGTTATATAAAGGTGAGGGTGGAGAGACAGGTGGGAAAGGGTGACAGAGTCAGAAAACGGCTATAGTTAAGGGCAGCCTTTTATTATCAGTTCATCATCAGCATTATCACACATCTAGCTGGGTTTTTTTTCCTTTTCAGGTAACTGTTTCCGTCCTTTGTCTCTGGCACAAATGGAGCATGAGATGATGAGATCTAAGCCCTCATTAACTGGTCGGCTGGACCTTTAGTCCTTAAAAAAAAGGGGCCTTTATGCTAGGAATTCGTCTTTTCTTTTCTTTTTTTGCTTTTTTTAAATTGTGGCCCGCTCTAGGAAAATTCTCCCTATGCCGATCTTGGGGTCTTAAGCACTATTTGCGTTAATCATATTATTAATTAGATATTCAATTTTATGGTGTGACCAACTTCAATTGGAGTAATACTCTAATATGATATTGTTTCCTTTGGCTCGGGACGGAAGGGCACACCATCTATGACTCGGGCCTCAAGGTTTTGTTCTTGGAGCCCATTAAGCTCCAAAACGCATCATACTAAGTATAGACGGCATCGCACATATAGCCCAGTTTTAGTTTTTGGGCAATCTCATAAGCGATGTGGGACTTTACACATTTACACAGATAGAGGGTTATGTACTTTCAAAGCTAAAGCTGCAAAGGTGTCCAACAGCCTGATCATTCTATCTGATAGCATAGCTCTCAGAGAGGTGTTCCAGGATCCTAGCCAGTCACTGTGGATCAGCAGACTCCGGGCCAGAAAACTGGGCAGCTTAATCAGGGGCCCAAATGGTACAATATGCAACCAGAAGCCCAAAGACATGAACTATTGGACAATGTGTGCCTCTGGCCTGAGGAATAACTGAGGAATATAAACAGAGTTGACACAGATCCAGCAGAACATTGAGGCTTTCTATTTTGTTTGTTGCTTTTGCCCAGGTTGTGGTTTCATCCTTTGCCCAGTATGTGGGCTTCTCTTTTTGGTTTTCCAAGCCTAGGATGTGGGTCAGTTCTTTTCTCTTGCTGTTCAGCCATGATGTGGCCGCTTTTTTTTTGAAGGCTTTGTCCTTTTGGTTAGCCCTTCTTTGGTTGATCCTCCTTCTAGGGGAGTCCCAAGCACCTACTGAATTTCCTTTTCATTCTTTGTAGATTGTATCTATCTATTTTGGAAATATAATACTACTTAACTTTCCAGAAAAAAGAGGGTTATGTGCTTATATTTGAAAAATCTACTCTTATCCATGTGTCGGATTTAGCTCAAAAGGAACAGGCTTTGTTGTGGTTTATTTGGAGCCACTTTATTAGGGCTAGTTCCACAAATACTCTCTTTGGGTTATTCTTTATAAGTAAGCAATGAGGAACACAAAGAGAACTTGTAAGGGAGAGGCTCTATGAGCTAGATTGAGATTTGTGGCGAAATGGTAGGTTAAGTGTTTGAGGGTTTGAAATTCTTTTAATGAGTTGCCCAATTCCTTCATATTGAAATCAAACAAAACGCTCATTGTCTCATAGACGTAAGCAGGTTTGCTGAACAACATAAATATGTGTTTTTGGTTTGCTTATGGTTGTGATTGATCGTGTGTGTTGTTTTCCCTAATTATTCCCCAAAAGACTGTTCATTTCATAAATTTAGATTTGAAGTTTGACAACATCTGATTGTCCAAAATTTTTAAAAGTGTGGCAAATCAAAAGGAGCCTCTTCTTAAGTTTGGTAGAGCCAATAGGCTCTACAAACGAGCAATGTCTCCATGCTTGAGGACCGAAAAAAGAAGAATAAGAGGAAGAACAAAAAAACACGTAAATAACCTCTACACTACTATCTGCAGAAATGACTTCAAATCAAAGTTTATACCGAGAGGATCATCAACTATAGTAAATCCATTTTACTTCTCAAATAATATAAAAATAAACAAATGATACAAATATGATAGAATGGTTGAGTTGTATCACTAAATCAAGCCTAGACTAATCAGTATTTAGTTTTCTTGGTAGATTTGTATAGAACAATGTCTGAAATAAAGGGAAAATTCTAGAATTACAAACAATTATATAATCCCCATTATTTATAGTCATCTGAGTACTTTCTATATAAGAACTATAACAGCAACTTATTAAGAATTCATGGAAGAAGAACCTTCCATGGCACCAAATAGCTCCTTCTTTTCCATCTCCCTCTCCATTGCGATCTTCTTACACGACGAGCACATTGCAAGTGCAGTTGCAGTTGCCTTTGGCGGCTGATGATAAAACGGAGAACTACGCTCGATCGACTTCAGCTCATGCAATTCCTTCTTCAGTCGCAGATTTTCCTTGGCTAACCCAGCACACCATTCCTTCAAGATTAAGCGCTCGTGCTCCATTTGCTCGGACTTAGTCCTACAGAAAACCATGCATGGCTTCAAGATTGAAAAGGGACAGGAAAAAAAGAACAAAGAACTTCTTGAAAATTTCAGATTTTGATTTTTACCTGGCCCTTTTGTTCTGGAACCAAACTTCTACTTGTCTTGGCCTCAGGTTTAGCTTCTCAGCCAATTCATGCTTCTCCATCTGTAGAAATTTCCTTTTTAAGCGTATTAATCAAGGGTTTGTGAAAAAAACATATCCGTGGTTCATGTAATTTAAAGGCACACATAATTCATATCAGGTCTATTTAGACACATCCACTTGTAGGTTAGGGTACAATGTGGATTAGGAGTTGGCCATCACTATATAGGGAAATGCTCATGTGAGAGACTCTCAACAAGTTGGTGAGAGATGGGTGGGGGCCCTCACATAAATATCCACTCTCACTAACTTAAATACAATGACTCCAAATATTTATTTGAAGGCACCCACCCATCTCTCACCAACTTGGTGAGAGTGTCTCTCACATGAGCATTTCCTCACTATATTTTACCATGTCACCATAGCATTATAGGCCTTTGAGTTTAATGGTTTCTACATGCAAAATTTTTTGGGCAGTTCAATCTAAGTTATAATCAAAATTATTGAAGAAGACTCCTGGATTTGAACTTTGTAGGACTTATCTTTACTTGATCTAACCCGATCAAATTACATATGTATCTAAGAATAGGTACTTCAAGCTCCATTCCAATTGGGGTGATATATTGTTGGAACATGTCAACAAAATTCATTTCATATTAGAACAAATTACTTTCGGTTCCATAAAAAAATAGCGTGGAAGAAAATTACTTGATGTGGCCAATGTGGACATATCTTTGCTTTAAGTTTTATTCCAGTCAGAAAAATATAAATCATGGGATTGATCATATATACATACACAAGACTATATATTTTACACTTGCAGTCCAACGATTTATGCAGGGTTCATTTTTATCCCCCTTATGCATAGATATTATTATCTTCAATTATAAAGTTATACTATAACAATACCACTACTTCAATTAATTAATTAATTTTTTTATTTTACCTGGAAAGGTCAGATGATGTTAAACGTCGTTTTCCCCCCCATGATGCATACCTCACCTATCAAAAACATTTTGATTGGAGAAATTCTTGCATTCAAAATTATGAGCCTTTTTTTACTTCTCACTTTTTCATTATTTTTATATTATTTTATGGTTTACATTCTTGGCCTGACTTATTTTATTCAAATCTTTAATTTAATTTATTCCTTATTTTTTATTATTTATCTTTTGATTAGTTCTTTGTGATATTTTACTCTCTCTTTATAGTTCTAGGGTAGTATTCACTTTGATCCTCAATTACACTTTCTCATCCGTTTCTAGTACTTGAAAATGTTTATAATAACTTTGTTCAAAAGGCTACCTACGTAGAAAAGTTTATTCTTATTCAGAATCAAATATATACTTGTTTTATCATTCATTTTACAATATTTCTAGCTTTTATATTTCATCTTTTTCATTAAATATGAATGAATGAATGGGGGTTTGAGAGAGAGTTGAGACCTTCTAGCGAGTTAGCCACAGAGTTAAAGCTGCTGACAAGCTCCCTATGCAGTTGCTCCCCACCGTAAAAATCAAGCACTAAAGTGAGTTTTTTTTAGACATTGGCTGGGCTTCAATATATAAGCTTCAACCCTCCCTGACAGGTACGTGAACTTCCCGCTTTTCCTATGGATGGCTACAAACTGCTGACAGTTGGCAAACCCATGATTTTCATTTGACGGGTGGAAATCTTAACATGTAGTTTGATTTGGGGGGCAAATTGAGGATTTTCACGTGGTTCTTGAGGATGTATCCATAATTTTTGTTGGATATTTTAAAGCGTACCATGGTTTAAGGGGTGTGGCCATACATACACATAAATGAGAGAGAGAGAGTGAGAGAGACCATATCAACGTGGGTACGTTCTTTGAAAATGTCTTGAAGCATGCTCGACTGCTCTTTGGTAAGCGTAGGTTTCTTCCATGTACAACTCTTTCCAAGGTCATTACCATTTCCATCACAATCTCCCTCCTTCTCTTCCTCCTCTACTGCTCCTTCTTCTTCAATCGTATCCAAACGAGTTGGAAACAACATATGCAACTTAACCGGAGGCTTTCCTTGTCCATGGCCCCCTCTTTCTTCTGATCCACCATAGCCCCCACAACCAATCCCAAGACAAAGTCTTGTAGCACATGCCTCTTCTTCTCCTTCCATCCTCTCAACTAAGTACCTCCTTCTACAATGAAAAAACACAAATGGGATGACATATAAAATATTGGGTATGCGTTATGTGCTTTGTAGGTGCGTTTTGTTGTGAGATGAGATCCGGGATGGGGTAAGCATTGAGATTTAGATGCGCTTTAATAAGCAGAGGATATGATGACAAATGTGTATGCAAAGAAGGCCTTGAGTTCGACATCTTTTGACCACTTGGAAGGGAACAGTAGAGTCAGGTTTAAAGTATGCTGTTACATTCACATGAATTTTGTTTTGGCAGTTTCATTTGAGAAACATGTGATTAAATCCTCCTTGTAATTTTGTGAATGTGATTAACATCAAATAGCAGTTTTTTAATTTATTGGTTTCCTCCATTAATTATATGGGTGATTAATAGGAGTAAGAGGACCATGATTTCAATTTCATTTTGGATTTCCCCTTCCATTTTGACTCTAGATTGAAATGTTTCGGTTGGTTCGGGATTTCAATGCTACATTCTAAAGTCCCATTTTTTTTTTTAAAATAAAACTTTAAAAGGAAAAAAAATTATCACCAGAAACATAAAATTGGTAAAAGAGTGAAATTTCTATATTTACTTTATATATTTAATTCACTCTACTTAATGCGATACACTATTTTTACATGTCAAATAAGTAATTTACAAACATTTGAGAATGTGAAATTATGGCATCCGTTCTCATCTTTCGTCTTTAATTATATATCATCAGTTTCATAACTGAAAATAACTATTACCTAAATAATTATGAAGAGGAAGAGCCTTCTCTTTCTGTTACACTTTCACAAGCACAGCGCTGCATGCAACAGTGCAAACTGAATTGCTACTTGTGTACTCTTGATTGCAATTGCTCTTCTCTAATAAATAACTAGCACAATAACCCATGCTAAGTAGAGACATAACCGATACAGTTAAGGTCCCTACTCAATTTAACTACTTTTGATATTGTTTTGATAAAAAAAACTACATATGTATTGTGTGGTGTAGTGGTTATAATTAGGTTGGTTGTTTAAAAAAAGCAAGAGGCCATGAAATTAACTCTCTTAACCTATATTAGCTTTTTTACAATGGCGACTGAATAAAAAAGTCAAAACTGAAAGTAATCAAGTCAAAATTGAATCCAAAATCATCCGCTTTAACATATTATAATTGAAATCTAAGGGTGTTGGTGGAACTTGGAAAAATCTCTGAAGTCCTTTTTGGTAAAACTCTACTTACTATAGCCCTCCAAACAAAATAGTCATCCAAAACAAAGACATCTCAATAATCATAAACTATTTGATGGGCAGTACCTAATTTTTCATTCTCATTGCCTTTTTATCCTTTTTCCCTAAAGGTTGTGATCCTCCTCTTTGCTTGTTTCCGGGGAGTGGGGATTCATTTTCTTTTGTTTTGTTTCCTTTCATAGCTACTTTATAGCCATGTTTTTAGCGATTTTATGTTGGGTTCATGTCTTGTATTTTGGGTTAACGGGATTGTTCCATTGGGTTGGGCCAATGAGAAGGTAGAAGGTCAAGGGTATTTTCGTAATAATATTGGGGCTTTCTTGGAGTTACAAAAGTGTAGATTTTATATATATACACACACAGGGAAATAATCAGGTAAGAATTGTTCTCATGATTCAAACCATAAGAACTATGGGTGGGGCCCACCTATCACCTAATCCAAGCCTTGCAATAGACACAGACTTCCTTGATAGTCACACACACTAGAGTTTGGCACCAATGTGAATGAACTAAACCGTTGGATTGACTATATACCCTTACGAATGGATTGGACTTGTCGGCCATGGATAAAGGGGTTAGGAGCATGGGATTGGGGCCCAACTTAATATTCGGGGATGCAGATTGAGCGAGCCTACCTAGATAGAGTGATTCTTGCATTTGTCTCTACATCTATTTTCTATCGGCAGACATTACCCATCAAACAAGCTTAAAATATTTTATTTTTTACTGAAACTATACAATTTTCATTCATTGATTGAGTTCTTTTGGATTTTGAGCTATATCATTATTATCAACTTAGCCTTATCCTATCAATGAATTTTGAGCTATATGTGAAGAAATAAGATTCAAATCCATTCAATCTAAATTTAGATTCGCTCGATCGCATAGTTGTTATGGTGCTTTTTTCTGTAAGCTGCT
Organism: Persea americana; assembly: GCA_029852735.1. Classification (NCBI taxonomy): domain Eukaryota; kingdom Viridiplantae; phylum Streptophyta; class Magnoliopsida; order Laurales; family Lauraceae; genus Persea; species Persea americana. The sequence continues at coordinate 66,106,636 of CM056813.1, read as the reverse complement.
GCTTCATGTTTGGTTAGTAATTTTGTATTCGTTTGGTATTTCGAACATGCTCCTTTTCATTTGTGAAATTTGATTGACTCTTCAGGAGAAAAAGAGAAGAGATGTGACTGATGTTGATGTGATCCAAATTACAATAATCCAAACAGCAGCAGTCAACTAAGTCCCCAGACTTACAACTAAGAGGTGTTACAGGTTATTGGAGTTTTATTCACATGCTTCCTATTAAAGACTTTGGTTGCTCCTAAACCACCTGCTCTTTTAATTCTCTCGTGCTCTCAGTAGGATAGAAGTTTGTAACTACAAATTCCTAACTGAAAAAAGAAAGCAACAAAATTAATACGTATGCTGAAATGTGTATTCTTCTCATGCTTGTTGTTTCTTTCTCAACATACTGGCACTCTGCATCCGAAATCTTTACCTTGTCAGGTCGTCCTCTCTCCACTATTTCTTCACTTACACCCCATCTGTTCCCCGGCAAAGCTCCGGTTGCACAACCAACCATCGAGCATCCTTGTCCTCCTTGTTGAGGGAGAAGGAAGGGAGAGAGAAAAGATGAACACACACAAAAAATATTAACTCTGTATTATTGTGTTATAAGTAAACTTCTTTACATCAATCAATATAAATAGATAATCAAAAGCAATTCAGCATAATCAAAAGCAATTCAGCTAAATAGAGTCCTAACCTAGATAGGAAACATAATCACAAAAAAAAAAACATTCCTATTAATATTCCTAATATTATCCTAACCTACGTAGTGTTATCGGGCAAACTCCAGTGCGTGTTGAGCCAGCGATGACTTCAACACTCTTTCGCTTCTCCGTTTCTCCATTATCAGCTAAAGAATAATGTTTCCCTCTCTCTTTATGTTTCTCTCCCTATATACATGTCCCACTGTTATTTTGCACTTAAGGACCGATTGCTATCATGGTCCATTGTTTCTCTCAATATTTGATAAGAAAAGAAAAAAGAGAGGCAGTCCATATAGGAGTAACCCATTGAAGGAAAGGGTATCCTTGATATAATTACAAGATAGATTGGAGCATTCAAGAAGGGGCCATAGCTATGTTAGAGTGCACATTTAGCTATATTAAAAGAGTAATATTAGCTTTTTTTCGTTAACGGAGTGACCCTTGAAAAATCCTTTCTCCTTCTCAACTTAAATCAAAGACTAGACTAATCAACTATTTAGTTTCCATAGTTGAGTTACATAGAATAAAGCCTAAAATAGGGACAAGTAAAATCTAATGAAGTTCCCACCCCCGATAGATGAGATAAGGCTTCGATGAGTATGAACGATGATTTAACCATCCTTCTTTTAATTATACAAGTAATTTACAAGAAACATATATCAGTAGCTTGTTAATTAGTCATGGAACTAAGAACCTTCCATGGCAGCAAATAGCTCCTTCTTCTTCTCCATCTCCTGCTCCTTCATGCAATCTTCTTACATGACGGGCACAAGGCAAGCACAGTTGCAGTTGCCTTAGGCAGCTCATGACTATAAAACGGAGAACTAAGCTCGATCAACTTCATCAGTTCCTGCATTTCCTTCTTCAGTTGCAGATTTTCATTGCTCAATCTCTCACACTGTTTCTTCAGGAATGCACGGTGAAACTCCATTTGCTTTGACTTGGTCCTGCAGAACATCATGCAAGACTATAGGATTGAAAAAGAAAGAAAAGGAGGGAAAAAAAAAAAAAAAACCAACATAAATTTTCTTGAAAATCTTAAAAATTTTGATTTGTAAGTACCTTGCTCTTCTGTTCTGGAACCAAACTTCTACTTGTCTGGGACTGAGATTTAACTTCTTGGCCAATGCCTGCTTCTCCATCTGCAGGATTTTACTTTATTAAGCATGTTAATCAGGGGTTTGTTAAATGAAAATATATAGAGAGGTTCTTCTTTTAAAAGCAAGCATAATTTATATCCCAATGTTAGGAAAGGGTACTTTGTGGATTAGGAGTTGGCTCTGACTATAATTATATCCCCAAAACACTGGATTTATAGGCCACAAAGTTTTTTATTTTTATTTTTGGTTATGGGTATTTATCAGAAATTAGGCGTGTTGTACGAAATATAATGAGATTCTTTATAGAGAATACACCTATTAAGGAATCAAGTTATTTATATACAGGTATATTAATTAGTATAGTCTTACTAGCTTAATTATCAACTAACCCAATAACCTGTGCTCAGCACAATATCTTTCTGCACTGCAAAATAAATAATCACATATTAAAAAAAAACCTCTTGCCATGGGATAAGTTGGATAAAATAGAAATAAAGAAATTGGAGCAAAAAGTGTATAGTTACATAAGAACAATTGAAACATGAGTGGTTTGATGGAAAAATGAGTAGGTAGTTGCATAAGTAGTTACATAATTGTCGGTCAAAATTATAATCAACGGTCAAAATTAAAGCCAAAACCTCCTAACTTAACATATTATAATTGGACTTCTATTAGACAATTAAATACAAGACACGAACGACATAAAAAAGAGGATTTGTTAGATCCGTTATCTATAAAGCAGCAGCCGAAACCCAACAAAATGTGGGCCTTCATTGGATCAGAAGGGGGAGGTCAAAATAATCACAGTAGTGTTCATATGTGCAATGAACCATTTTCCTTGGGGTTGCTCACCGGTTGGGCCATTTCAAAACTAACCCAGGCCTGTTCCACATCGTACAAGGTTTGATCTGTTCTTTGGATCCGGGCTTAATTTACTTGCCGATAAATAAATGGATCTTTGCTAGGCCCTGACTTATGTATTTATAATGGTGCAGTCGGCCCAACGTATTTAACAAAATGACATACATTTTTGCAATGGGGCTAGGCTTGGGCCTTTCTTTCAGGACAAACATCTGGATCCAGGCCTGCATCGTAGACCCTAAAAAACTGGACGGGCCTGGGTAAGCTTCAACCCACCCTGACAAGCCCACGAACACTCCCTATTGCATTAGTAGATACATGTATACATGTACATAAGAGAAGCAAGCATACATACATGCATGAGAGAGAGAGAGAGAGAGAGAGAGAGAGAGAGAGAGAGAGAGAGAGAGAGAGACCATAGTAAGGTTGTTACGCTCTTTGAAAATGTCTTCAAGCATGCTTGACTGCTCTTTGGTAAGCTTGAGTTTCTTCCAAGTACCATTCTTTCCATGGTCATTACGATTTCCATCTTCTTCTTCTTTACTCGTATCCAAATGAGTTGGAAATAGCATAAGCAACCGAACAGGAGGCTTTCCTTCTCCATGGCCTCTTTCTTCTGACCCACCATAACCCCCACAACCAATCCCAAGACAAAGTCTTGTATTGCATGCCTCCTCTTCTCCTTCCATCCTCTCAGCTACGCACCTCCTTCTACAATGAAAGAACAAAAATGGGATGATATATAAGAGATGGGGAATGCTCTATGTGCTTTGTAGAGGCGTTTTTTTTGTGGGATGAGGTCAGGGATGGGATAAGCATTGGGATTTAGATGCTTTAATTAGCAGAGAATATGATGACAAATGGTTATGTGAAGAAGGTCGTGCTTTGGAATTGGACATCTTTTGCATACTTAGAAGGGAACAATAGAAACACTACATCTAAAGGAAGCTGTTACATTCACATGAGTTTTGCTTTGGCAGTTTCACGTGGGAAACATGCCATTGACTTCTCCTTGTAGCTTCTTGTGATTAACATCCAAATAGCTGTTCTTTTGTTGATTTTTCCAACTAATAATTAAATGGGTAATTAATAGGAGTGAGAGTTGACCATGATTTCCAACTTCATTTTGAACTCCCTTCCCGTTTGACTCTGGACCGTCCCAATGCTACATTTTGAAGTCCCATTTTTTTTTTTTTTTAAATCAAAAGTTTAAGGAAAAATATCTATAAAACTGGTAAAATTTTTGTAGAAATATGAAATTGGTAAAAAAAAAAAAGTTACTATATTTACTACAAGCAAAAAAAAAGAAAAGAAAAGAAAAGAAATTACTATTTCTACATGCCAAATAAATTAATACTATATAAATGTGTGGCAATTATCACTGTCATAACTTACAAAAAAATAAAATAAATAAATACATTCACACAATGGCAACAGTATAATAGTGCACACTAATTTCACAAGCACTCCAATGCAACAGGGAAAATTGAATTGCTACTTGTGCTCTCTTGATTTCAGCTTCCAGTACTTAATCATTGCTAAAGCAGATAACTTCTCCTATAGTTTGCAACTGAAATCTACAGGTGTTGGTGAAAAATGCAATTTAGCCATCACTAAAATGCCATATTGCAGTAACCAACTTCAAAGACACGTGTATATAGATTGTTTTGCATTCTGATTTCGTCGAAAAAGGACCAATTACTAAGATTGGTTTTTTATGATTGTGTGTTGTTGGTTTGATGGGTTAGAGAGAGGAGTTCATATGGTTCCTGATATGGATATTTTTCTTGTGTCAATCACTGTATTTGTGGTTTCTCATGTCTGGTTTATTTGCCTTGTTGGATACTATCATGGTCCTTAGTTTTTTTAGGCCATATGATATGTCTTGGATGCTTATGCATCCTTCTATACTCCTGTTCTACCACCTTTGCAAAGAAAGAAAGAAAGGGGGAAAAAAAAAGAAGGATTGGAGCAGATGTTAGTTGTGAATAGTTGACGGGCATTCCTTTGAGTCTTTGATCATACATCTTTGGATATTTTGAGGATGGTTACTTCACTGCCACAGAATTTTCTTTGATGCGCAAGTTCTTCATCTAATCTTCAAAATTTTTCCATCAAAGTTACCCACATTTACCAAATTATTCAGTAGACATGTTGACTCAACTGAGTTGACTAGGTTTGGAGTCAGCAGGGCCTATCAGTTTCCATAGACAACTGATCATGAAATGGCGATCATTTTAGACCTAAAAGTGGTTTTGTTGCAAGGAAGACCGGGATAACTTTAAAATTGAGATAATTGGAGGAGAAACCCGAGAGATTAGATGAATGTGGCTATATTTATAGTGGCAATTGTAATGAACGGAAATTCACACTATGAGAATTATTCTTCTTCTATTCTCTTCTCTGTTTGTATTCTCTTCTCTTTCAATGTAAGTTATTATTATCGATAAAAAATAAAAAAATAAAAAAAAAAAACTATGGGGATTATTATTTCCATGAAAATGTTGAATGATTCAAATTACAAATAATTATCATCCCACAAGAGCTAAAAAATAAAATAAAAATAAATCAAAGGGCCATCCATGCATCTAAGCCGTTGACAAGGTGATCCTGTGGCCCACCTCTATCCCACTCTACGAGGCAGACTGGTAGAATTGAAATCCCCATTAGTCAACAACACATGCATGCATGCTCTTGTAATCTGTCCCCTTCACAGTTGAAAAATACCTGATGAAGAGGATTTCTTGAAATCTTTGACTCCTCTTGATTTGTGTTCTGGGTGGTAATTATTTGACCAAGATGGCATTTAATGCTACAATATCGTGGGGCCTACCAGGGATCGCCTCTGAGGGAAGTGTGTGTGAAGGCTCATTTACCTGCCCTCGTTTACATTATCCAGATGGGCCATTTATTGTCTCGATTGATCCAATGGTTTAGATATGTGATAGGTGTGGTCCACCATACCGGCTACCAGCGCCTCGACAGGAAGGAGTGCTATTTTGAAAATATATATATACTTACAAAAGGTATTTTCCAAATAATATCACAATATTTTGAAGGGAGAATTTTAAATAAGGCCTTAAGTTTTTGCCTTATTTAAAAAATGTACATAAGTTGTAGAAGTTTTCAAATTAGTCCTTAAGTTTTTTAGTAAGTTTTCAATATGGTACATCAGTCAATTTAAAGGTATTTTCTGAAGACTTTTTCTCTTTTTTTTTAAATACCCAAATTACCCTTCATTTAAAGCCATGACATGGTTTCAGCTGCCACTACATGCAGCCAATCGTCATGTGGTCGCTGGTTGCCATTAATCACTATAAGGACGCAGGTGAAAAAAATGAGTAGAATATAGAAAAAGTGAATAAGGGCTTTATTTCAGTGAAGGGAAATTTATCTATTTTAAAAAAATCAAGAAAACAATTGTATGAGAATAACTTTAAATGGACAGATGTCCTTGATTTGAAAACTTCCAGAAAAACTTAGGAACTAATTTGAAAACTTTTAAAACTTTTTTGGTCTCTTGAAATAAGGCAAAAACTTGAGACCTTATTTGGAATTTTCCCTATTTTGAAAATATCACAACAGTCAATAATATCACGAGAAAAACACAATAAAATAGAAAAGATTAAGGAGAACAGTAAAAATATTTTAACAGTATTTTATATCTACTTTTAGTTTTTTTTTTTTTTTTTTACTTTATTATTCGAAATTAGTTATTTTATGATATATTTTTTATAATATTCTTATAAAAACTTTGAAACTTGAAATATATTGACACTTCCCTGAGACGAATATTCCTAGATAATTGTGACAATTGGCTATTAAGGTGAGTTGATCAGGATGGCCAGGACTAGGGCAATCAATCGAGCACTCCTATCAGCGTATGACTGTATGAGTTAGCCCCGTTGCGCAAAATGAAGGATTTTCTTTTTCTCTAAAAAACGCTAGAGTAGGAGAGGACGAAATATTTATAGGCCCTCCAATTTGAGACTCAGACTATAATAATTCTACCCTCTACCCACTTTAAAGAAGTAGATGCAAATCATCTTAAAATGTTAGAGCACATATGGCTCTATTTTGGATGACTAAATGTTGCTGTTGGAATAAGAGTAGAGATGGAACTAATAGAGAAAAGTCTCATGATCCCTTTGACATTTCATGCTGTGTGAGGAAGTAATGGATGCTCCATGGTGAAAACCAAGGATAGAATCGTAGAAGGGGCCTTTTGAGGTTGTCAGAAAATATAGGGCTTCATGTGGAATTAAAAAAAAGAATCAAATATTACCTATTAAAGAAGATAGGGGGCACATGCATATGATGATAAGATGAACCCAACACCTGAAACCATCAAGCATTAGCACTGGGGCATTACCATGTGGTCAGATGAATAAGGTTCTTTTTTTTATCCTAGATGAGAGAGAGAGAGAGAGAGAGAGAGGGAGAGAGAGAGGAAGGGCATGCATGATTCGTCGCCATGGTTGAAGACAAAAAGGGTGAACATGACTGGTCTGGTTTTGGCTTGGAAGAAGACGTGTGATGTGAGAGAGACCAATCCAACAGGTCCTGCCTATTGTCATGACAACAAGCTTCCATCATAAACATCCTTTCATTGTCCATCATCGACATCCAATTGGAAGGGATTGAGTCATCCAGACAGACTTTCCACTACCCTTTTCATTTCAAGTGAGGTAAAAGATTCAGAGTCCTGCAGGACCACCCAAGTCCAAGATAGCAGCATTTCTTACCCTCAGAGAAAACAGAGAGAGGACCCTTCATCTGTATATAACCTTTTCTCAAGCAAAAAGCAATGGGGTAGATTGAGTGCTATTTTCATACAAAAATGATGATATCAACACCTTTTACTTCGGGCGCCACATGTGGCAAAGAAATTATCCATATATACTAGGGCAATCCAACCAGACAACAAAATGAGGCATTCGAGGGCCATCAAAAGGGGACCATGAAAGGAGAGGCTATCCCTAAAATAGTCCACAAAATATAATTAGAAGCCAAAGATACCATCAAAAAAACATTGCCTTCATTCTTAAAGGGTGGTCTATTTGAACACTTGATCACTATCATCAGCCAAATCTTGATGTATTCATCACCATCATCGATGACAATCCGTACTTGTGCATCACTAGTGCAACCATGTTGCATTTGGCTACCTTCTCTTTGATCAACATCATGTTCAAGACATTCAAATTATTCATCAGTTGGGACCTGTGATAGATAGATCAATGGATCAGAGTTTTCTCTATTGAGATTTGAGCAATCCCACTGGCCTGATGGGAAACTTACCTAGAGTGCATCCAACAGGATGTTTTTAACCGTCCCTACGTGAGAAAAACATCAGACAGCTTCAATGCTCTATGGCATAAATCTTTCTTCTGTTGTCTATCTGCAGACAGCCATGAATCTCAAAACATGCCACCTGTTGATCCAAAAGGAACTCTTGAACCAGAAACGAGCTATAAAGTTGGTCTGTCGCTCACTGATCATTAAGAATGTAGGGTGAAGAAGCTGAAGACTACAATTTCCAGTGATCCCATGAATTTGCTAAACTGGCCATCTCCATACAAAGAAAGAGCAGAGTCTGAACTTCTGAAGGCATGGGCTAAGACATGTTCCCCACTCCCATCATTCAATTATTGAGTAGGATTCTCTCTCTTTCAATTGTTCATACACTTCAGCTATTTATTTGAATATCTGAGATCCAATTTCTTCGAAGAAGCTCTCCCTTCACCTTCAGCTACAATGAAATCCTGGATTGCTTTCTATCTGCTTACCACAGCCATGGCCTTCCACTTCCCTTCTCAAACCCCAACAGATCGTCCACCCAACTCTATTCCTCTCCACAAAGATGACTTGATCAATGCAAGGCAGCAGCACACAAGAAAGCTGAGCCCATCAATATCTGAAGTTGAAGAGAGGGGCCAGAGAAACAAGGTTGGTTTATTTAACAACGTAGCATGTTCTACTGCTAATTTTAACATTGCTTTATCATTTATAGATTATTATCATTATGCCTTTTTCCTTGTTTGGAATCAAAGATATTGATTGTAACTAAAAGATTGGGAAACTGATTTTGACACTACTTACAGGTTGTTGGAGGAATGATGGAAAGACACGACAATCAGAGGCTAGCAGGAAGTGAATTCGACGGTGATGATGAAGGGCTGATTTACAATGTGGATTATCATGGAGTAACAACACATCCCTCCCCATACCCAAAACATCCTAAACCATAGAGCTTCTACATTTGCATTTCCAATTCTATTATGTAATCTACGTTATGAGATGATACTTGCAAGACAGAAGCATGGGACTGACATGGTAAGTGGCAAATGCGAAACGGTACAAATCTTTCGAACCACCCCGGCTTGCTTTTTAGGACAAGGCTAAGATGATGATGATGATTGTTTGTCAGATGCTAGTGGTAATGTTCCCAGCCAAATATACCCCAGTTAAGTCAACTACAATTAGCACTTTTTTTTTTTTACTCATTCAGCTCTTCACTAGTGTAAGCCTGAGAAGTTGATGTCTCCCCACCGTGTGAAATAGTGGTTGCATGTATCTACACGGAAAGTCATCTAAACTTTCCAGATTCACCCTAATAGCCATCTCATAAGTTATTATTGAACTATTACACGTTTTTATGTACCCAGAGAATGTGCTTCTGACAATGTCCCGCTTCCCTTGAAAGTCATTTTCCCAGAAGGGTTCCTACAAAAATGAATTGTCACACTTCTTAAGAACGTAGTGCAGGTTAAGGACCCGTGACACAGATGTGTTTAATTTAGAAATACGAGAGCACAGACTACGTGTTTGAGCTGTTTGGATGTACCCAAATGAGTAATAGATGATACATGGCAAATCAGTTAGAAATGTGATTTGTAGATAGCTTTTTGGGAAAACATGGGCAGGTCTCCCCTCCCAACAGAAAATCAACATCAGTGGTAGTCATGCAGGAATGGAATATCCTGGCAACAGGATAAGTTCAAGTGCAACCCACTTGCTTTGCTAGGGCCAGAACTAACCCACCAGCCCCAATTTGCTACTTACTAGACCTAAGGTTTGGTGGTAAATGTGAACCAGTTATTTGGAAGATGTTGCACAAACCAGACATAAAAAGGCTAACTTAATAACGAAAGACAACTCATGAAATGGACAAGAGAGATTGCCGGATGAACAATGCCTCCAATGATCTTAAGAAAAAATAGTATCAAGGTCCCTACAGAAGTTGACAGGTCTAAAATCAACAAAACATTCATTGATAAATTTTAGTCGTGTCTACATAAAACTAAAAGTGTGGCCAGCCTTGTGCTGAAATGGAAAAGTTCAGCAATTAGAGGCTGCTTCCATGTTACAGTGACATAATATATGGATTAGTTTTATATGGGAGGAGTATTCACAGCTTGTAGCCAATTAGGTTCATCTAAGTAACACAAGTCCAACAACCCAATATTTTGCTAGTTGCAGATACATGAGAAAATGTTGTCTTCTCACCTCCATCACAAAGCCAACTGTAGAAACTTCACGCTACATAGTACATACAAAACCATGTCATCCTCCAAATCGTGCACCCACAGACAAGGAGGGAAAGAAAAGAGAAGATAGGAAAAGAAAACTCTAAGAGTATTCTGGCAAGCAGATGCAGTGCATTTACAGCAATATGCAGTCCTATACAGCTAAATCCATTGGGACTCCGTATCAACTTGAGAACCAATTGGACTTTTGTTTGAACAAAATGCCAACATGACATTCATATAATGTTAGTTGAACACCATCATCATGAGGCTAAAAACATGTAATCGTGCATATATTTGAAAGAAAGAATTTGCTAATTGTAGGAAGACAACCATTTCATGAATCAACCTGTTCATCTACCTTATGTAGAAACCTCGATATACATAGCCAAAAAGCTTCTGGTATCTTAAGACGTGAATGTCTTGCCAAGGCAGAAATGATGTCTAACGTAAGTCTATGAACCTCTGGTTTCAGAATCATACGTATAAGCATTGTACTCCACACCTCTGGTGCCAACTTAACAGCCTGGTAAAAAGACTGAAACCCATTCACCACCCTTGTGATCATCGCTTGTCCCTTCAAAATACACAATAAGTCAGTATCCTCATTATTGAGGTAAGAAACATAATATTACAAAAGAAAGCACATTACGGAAGTTCAATTGCATCTATAAGCCACATGTGCATGTGTATTGCTCACATGTATATCAAGGAGTAAAATTGATAGCCCAATTAAAAGCGCACACTGACTAAAGGTTTGAGGTTTTTTTTTTTTTTTTTTTGCTCAGTAACAGTAACCTTTCAAAGAAAACAAAGAAAAGGATTACAACAAAAAAGAAAACAAACAGAACAAGAAATGAGTGGGGACAGAGACGGCATAAACGAATTATACCATCACCCAAGATACCCCTAAAAAAAAAAAGAAGAAGCACAGAAAAGGATACATAGAAACAGCAACAAAGAATACATATAGGCATATAGCCATTAGCTGATTGCCCAAAATGTTGGGATTCCACTCTAATCAAATAAGACTAACATCTCATTCTCGTCAAAATAAAACTAAAACCTCCAAGGGGGTAAATCACAAGAAGACAACGAAGAGATAACAATGCTGAGACACAATTCCAAATCTGACTCAGCAAGGACCGGAGCTTTGAGGTCTGAACAGGAATCTGGGTTTTTGAACCTTGATGTACACCTCCCAGAAAGGGAAGCTATACATAGTTGTGATAACATATGAACCAGCAAATATGCTTGTGGAATCATATAAAATAAAAGTGTGCATGCACATACAAGTACAGACATTAAATACAAGCGTCCTCCATACACATAAACATATGCACATGCATATGAATGTTTATTCTAATGATGGTCACTGCTTCACTCTATAGCAAGAATTTGTCGCACTGATATTGGTTATGAGAATTATGAACCCAAAGACCAAACTCACTGCAAGGGTCAAAGAGATAAATGAACTCAATGAATTAAATTTGACAAAAGCTTCAGTTCAACAAGCTACAACTAAGTGATGTGCAGCTGCTACTCATCAACCATGCACACATACATGCATGCCAATTGAACTCCCAGAATTGTGGGCCATAACCTCGTGCGAGCATACTCCAAAACCTACACTGATTGGCTGATACTGTCAATTGGCAAACATCATTGTCGAAAACGATGGTCATATGTTTAAATGCAATGGGCAAAATCAGAAAACTAAGACCATCCAATCATGTGATTTCTGGGTTATTCTGGGCCCACATATTCAAGGGTCCCAATCAGCTGTTGAACAATTAGTGAGTTCAGGCTTTCAGACTTCAGAGACAATTAAAAAGATTCAGATGCAGATGATGGCAAAGATGTAGATTTCAGGTCTCAAAACCATCAAATGAGATTAAAAAGGCTGGGCCTTAATGAAACTGTAAAATATGTAAATTGTTAAATGAGGCCAGAAACTTAGTCTAGTAGAGATATAAATACACATGCAGTGAGCTTTAACAAACCTCAAAATCTGGCACGACTTTTGCATCTTGCTTCTCATAAAAAATGCAAGGTAAAGCTTCCCCCTCTAGAAATGCATCTGTGGCTTCAATTATGTCCTGAACAAGGAAAACCCGCACCCTACGACCCTTCTCCGATAGAATGAACAGAAAGAGATCTTCTGTGGCAGAAACAACAGCACGCATATCAAAGGATTTCCATCCCTTTACATCTGACACATTCCCAGCAGAGTTATTAGACTCCATGTCTTCAGGCTCAGAAGCTTGTTCAGAAATTGCCATAATCAGGCGCTCCAACCGATTCCATCGAATGGAACCATTGTTGCGGATAAGAAGTTCCCTCAATATTTTTCTCATATCAGGACTTGGATCCTCCAATAGTTTCCCAATGACAAAAGGATATGCACTCTCAACAACTTTAAAATCAGGATCCAAGGCTTTTGCAGTCCCTTCTAACGATCCTAGTGCTCTAATTACAAGAGCATAGTCGGGGGGTAGAGAGAAATTGAACTCATACATAATATCATAGAGTTGCTCCATTATACTCTGAGGTTAAAATGCCAAGACAGCTTAGAACACTCATGTTTCTTAACATATAATACATGCAAAATACATCATATTGTCTCAAAATTGTTTAACATAGTGCCCAAGAATAAGAAAACACATTAGCAATGCATCCAATTAGCAAACAAACCACCCCAACCCCGCTCGCGCACACGCACACACACACACATAAAAAAAAAAAAAAAAAAGTGAAGAAACACGCATGCACAAAAATGAAATTCGGGTTACATCTCCAAAATTATCTGCCTTGAGGAAATCCCACCCTACTTTGATGAAAGAAAATTTTAAACCATCCAGCCCCAAAGCATTATTGCAGGAGCACTCTTCAAGAGCTCTCACGATCTCTTCTCCTTAAGGGCACGTTTGTGTACTTGTAATTTCCGTGGAAATTGGAAATTGCCACATCAGCAAAATCCATGGGTTTCAAATACTTCGGAAAAGTATTTCCGCAGAAGTCAAAAATTTATGCCTGGTGCAAAAAGTTTTTCTTTAATGAATTGGTGTTGATGTTGTTTGGTGCGGCTGTGGATTCCTTATGGAAAACTAAAATTTATTGTTTGGTGCGGCAATTTTCTGCAGAAAAATTACAAAACTACAATGGTATGATCATTTTTAAATTACTTCCTATTTACTCATTTGTTCACACTTCTATGTATAAAACCATGGATTATAAGAAATTTAAGACAAAATAAATAGGCATGAGGGACCATGAAAGTATGTGAATTAACTTTGGTATTACTGTCGAACCATATGGAGTCAATTCTAACAAAAATATACTAACAAAATCAGTTTCATCCTCTTTGTTCTCAAGCAGGAATCAGTCCACATTTTCCATAAACAGGTATGGTTTCGTCTCGAGTCATTGCCATGCTGATGCTTGAATGCGGTTACGCATCGGGTACATTTCCATAAAATAACTAGGTTGTGATTTTAAGTTGGGCTATACCAGCCCATTAGGTTCCACGCCCATTTCACCATGTTCATGGGTTGAGGCCAAGTTCAATCCAAATGAATGGGCAACCAAAGGGTCAGTGTCCAAAAATCAGGTTCCTTCAGTATCCAAAAATCAGATTCCTATTTCCAACACTCCATCAAGTTCTCAGAAGGGTTTGTGAGAAACTTGGTCTGAAAGTAGAATATTGATGCCACTACCATTGGTGGTTCCCTTATTTTATTTTTTTTCAACCCCCTTTGGAGAAAACTCCTGTTTTCATATGTTAAAGAGAAAACTGGGATGGAGAGATTTCTCCATCGTTAGAAGTGGAGGAATTTTTTTTTTTCTCCCCCTTTGCAAGTGGAGTTCTGATTCATTCCCACCTTCCCTACCCAAACTACAGCCAAAATAGGGAGATCCATGCAAATAATTTGCACACCCACTTTCCTCAGATCCTAATAGCCAGTGTCTTTCTTGGGTCTCACCTGTGTATAAGACCTTGATGTGCCTCTACTTTATGAGAGTAGATGACTGACTTGATCCAAATTATTGATCTGCTTGATTACACTGGTGCAGTGATCATAACATGATGCAAAGCAGAGAGATTTATACTGGAGAATAACAAACCCAATAGGCAGAGAATGAAGAAATGCTTGGGGTGGGATTGTTGCTGGGACAGGGTGGAAGGGGCAGGCGGGCGCGCTGGTAGGGCGGCATGGAGAAGGGTCGAGAAAGAGAGGGTGGGGCGTGTCCTATGTGCAGAGTGGAAAAGAGAGATAGGGGGAGAGGTGGCCAGGTGGGTTTGGGCGCTGCTAGAGGTGGCTGGCCGCAGGGGTTTCGGGCGAACGAGGAGAGGGAGGGAGAGAAATGGGGGGTTGGGGTGTGGCTGCTAGGGCAGTGTGGCGAATAGAGAGAGAGAGGGAGATAGGCATAGATGCAGGGATCTCTGCTAGCTCTCGTTGATGAAGGAGATGAGGAACGGGGGTGCTAGGTTTTAGAAATGCGTAGGAAAAGAAGTATATAAAGGGGGGGCAGTTTTATGAGGAAATAGATCCACCCCCCGGGAAGTCTATTTCCATAGTCAGCAAGGAAAATGATGACATGGCAAAAAAGGGATTCCGCGGAAAACAACTGCACCAAACGCAAGAAAAGTAGGTTTTCCGCGGAAAACTGATCACTTTTGCACTGAATTTGGCTACACAAACATGCCCTAAAATCCCTCTCCATCTAGAACATCACCTGTGGACAGATACAAAGGAACATGACTTTATCCAAGCTAGGCCTGAAAATATCCTTTTCCTATTTTTTTTCATGCACAAATTTTCATATCAGGACTTGGATCCTCATATAGTTTCCCAATGACAAAAGGATATGGACTCTCAACAACTTTAAAATCAGGATCCAAGGCCTTTGCAGTCCCTTCTAACAATCCTAGTGCTCTAATTACAAGAGCATAGTCCGGGGGTAGAGAGAAATTGAACTCATACATAATATCATAGAGTTGCTCCATTATACTCTGAAGTTGAAATGCCAAGACAGCTTAGAACACTCATGTTTCTTAACATATAATACATGCAGAATATATCATATTGTCTCAAAATTGTTAACGTAGTGCCCAAGGATAAGAAAACACATTAGCAATGCATCCAATTAGCAAACAAACCACCCCCACACCGCCCACCCGCTAGCATGCACGCACAAAAAAAAAAGAGGGAAAAGAAACACACGCACGCGCAAAAATGAAATTCGGGTTACATCTCCAAAATAATCTGCCTTGAGGAAATCCCACCCTACTTTGATGAAAGAAAATTTTAAAACATCCAGCCCCAAAGCATTATTGCAGGAGCACTCTTCAAGAGCTCTCACGATCTCCCCTCCTTAAAATCCCTCTCCATCTAGAACATCATCTATGGACAAATACAAAGGAACAAGACTTTATCCAAGCTAGGCCTGAAAATATCCATTTCCTATTTTTTTCATGCACAAATTTTCAAAAGAGCTAGCATTGTCCTCTTTAATGTACGATGGCTCCATAACCACACTGTTGCCCCTACTAAGTTGACTGACAAAATAGGTTCTCTTGTCATTTTCCATCCTATGAAAACTGTGTTTCAATCCTCATCTTTGAGTAAAAAAACTCTATAGAGTTTTGAATCCAAGCCACCTATTCCATACAATTTAACTCACTAATCTTCTTTGATGCCTCCCATCTAGCTTCTGTATCCACTTGCTCTGATCCCCCCTCTTCTCTGATTAAGTCCCATCTATCCACTTCCTTGGTTAAAAAATTCCAAGATTCTTCAAGCATTTTACAAGTCAAAACTTACAAATAAATATGAGTAGTTTTTATAAGAATGGATCAAGGTTTTATGGTAAGTTGGACCTGGGCTATTTCTAGATACAGAAACTAAAGTTGGGTTCAAAAGTTACATGGGCATAAGGGAGCAAAGGGAATTAAGTACAACCAAATCATTGAAACTCCCTCCCCTCCTCAAAGGTGTAAATGAGTTACTTGGTACTAACTCTCAGAACCGATATGAACAATTAATCGATATAAACTCTCTCTCTCTCTCTCTCTCTCTCTCTCTCTCTCTCTCTCTCTCTCTCTCTCTCTCTCTCTATCTATCTATCTATATATATATTGTGTGTGTTGATCACTTGATTGTCATAACCAATAATGGCCAATTAGTCAACAATTGACAACATTTACATAAAAGCGATCATGAATACTATTTGAAAGACCTAGTATCCCATCCTAGTTCACTCGCAGTCATAACTCACCATGCATAAAGATGAACCAATTATCAACCTAATGTCATTTTATAATCCATATCCCTCTTCAACACAACATGATGGCAAAAGTAGGGATGTGATTGTCTGACTCGAGCTGGGCCAAACCCTAGCTTGGGTTGAGAATGCAGTTTGTGTTGGGCTCCTCCAAGTCTGGAGTGTTTGGATTTTGAACCACAAGTGGAATTTGGGTAGGGTCAAGCTTGAGCTCAGGCCAAGGGTACTCCAATGGGCCCGCACCCAAATTACACTAAAATATTATGCTATTTTACATATGGTATACATCATACAACATATGCATATTCACCTACACACAGGCTTGAATATTCAAATCCAGCTCAACTCAGGCTTGGAAATTCAGGTCTCATCTACGCTTAGCTCAGGCTCAGTATAGATGTAATCTGGACCACATTTGGCCCAGGTCAATATGCGTAGAGGCCTGCCCGAGTTGCACCCTTAGGCAGAATGGGTTTCTACATCTCTTGCATTTCATTACAATGATAACGAAATTTGATCCTCCACTTATGAAAATAGGTCAAAATCCTAGTTTTATGACTGGGCAAGTGCATGCTGTAACCACTCACTGGACAATAGGAGATTCCACAATGTATAACAAAAACTAGGAATGCAAACCTGGAAATCATTGGATCGTCTCGACTCATCACTGAAGCTTGTGCGTAGGGAATCTGCAACTAACTGTATATCCATCCCTTCAGGAATAAATCCAAGAGAAAGGAAGTCATTTGCTAATCCCAGGGAGTCACGATTAACAAAGTGCACAAGCTGTAGGAAACAAGAAGTTTCAAAGGCCAATTCTGGAAATTGCACAACTAGCATCAATTTTAAAGCATAACACAGCACAGAACAGGGGAGAAATCGCTAAGACGATGTGCATATGCAATAGAAATCAGGAAAGAAACAATGTTAAAAGGCAAAACACACACCAAATGATTAATTTGCTTAAGTAGTTACTACTATTGTTGTTAGCATCCTACGATTCGTATGCCGAATCCCACGATTCATATCGAATCTTAAGGAAGACGATTCGTAATATGCAACAAAGCTCATTTACAAGTGCATCTTTGATCTTAGGATTTAACAGTGAATCTTACGATTCCATGCTTGTTTCATTGAATCTTACGATTCAAGTGATTCGACCAAGAATAGTCATTCCATGAGGTTAATATTAATGTTTTTTTCTTTATTTTTTAAAAGGTTGTTTCCTGCTTAGTGATACCTCTTTAGAATTTTTGTGGCTTTGGGAAAATTCTAGAGATGAATAATAAACGAGCATTTAAAAAAAATTAATCTGTTCTTCGTGATCACTTTCTTTAACTTCAGAAGATATCATAACATGTAGGATTAATGATTTTGATTTTATCTTTATTTGTATTTTTTATTAAATATAACAAAAATTAAACTATTGCAACTTGTTTATTTTCCCTTGGAACATTGATATCTTAAACATATTTAACTATTCACACTTCACTTTGTTATATTAATATATGTCAATGATGTTCTTCATATTATTGTATCAGTTTTATTTGTCATCACATTTATGCTTCTATGAATGAATTATAAATAGCTACCTTTTCTTTTATATTTTTAATTATTTTATTTTTATAATAAAAGTAGAAAAAGCATACGATTCATGATATGACTTGATTCATCCCCTTGAATGATTTGCAATATGATTCCAATTTTCAGAACAATGGTCACTAGGAATAAAATGGACAAAGGGCTAAAATTAAAAGAACCTTAATATGCTCAAGATGTACCAAAGTAAACAAATTTAATGAACTGCAAATAGATAGTTCGATGAAAGAAAAAAAAAAAATTCAATGCATGTGAAGATCTATTAGAACTTAGAAGAGCTAACTACATACATGAGTTTAATTAATTAAAAGGACTGACACAAATCCATTAACAATTGATTTGCTAACATGACTTCAAATTTAGAGCTGGTGCAGAACTCATGAAAAATATTATTGGGGCAAAGAAATCTAACCATTTGGATAAGCCCAACACGGAAATGACGAGGAATGTCTCCCATCATGCCGAAGTCAAAGTATGCAAGGGATCCATCACTTGTAGCGACAAGATTTCCTGGGTGCGGGTCAGCATGAAAGAAACCCACTTCAAGCAATTGCCTCAATGAACAATAAAGTCCCTGATAAATAAGATAAGAACTCAGTGTGTTTTAAGTTTGGTAGACTTATATTTATGATGATTCCATTCAAAGCCTAACCACACTCTGAAAAGGTTGGAAGTATACCAAAGTTGCCCCCTAGTAAGATGCATCGGTATTACAGTTAATGCACCTAGAACTTTGGAGTTTATAGCAATATCATTTTTTTTTAATGGCGTTTATAGCAATATCATTTGATGAAGAATCTGGGTGAAAAGGAAAGAAGAAAAGGGGAAAAAAACAAAAGGAAAGTGTGTGCACACGTGAAGAGCACAATGAAAACACTAGAGAAATATATGTATAAATACCTGATCAATCAATAGCCTCCGGTTTAAACAAGCTTCACCAAGGCGAGTTGCATCTGTGAGCTTGATACTATCTATCCACTCCATAGTAAGCACAGCATCGCGGGTAAAGTTCCAGTATATTTTTGGCACCTTAATGTAATTAGTGTTCATGCTCCCGACACCTCCAACAGCTGAACGTCTTTTGTCACTGTTCTGTTTGCCTGCAAACCAACTAACACTTCTGACAAACTGGTTTCAAATACACAAGAAAATGAAAAATAAGTTCAAAACAGTGGGTGAGAAGAAATTCTATGGTCGCGTGGCTTTCTTACAAAAACTATAATAGTGTTTCAAAAAAATCTATCAAGTAGCAGTTTTATGTCTTTAAATGCCCCAATGAAGAAAAGCCATGAATATTTAGCAAAAAAAAAAAGGAAAGCCAGGAATATACCACTAAACTAAGATAAACTAAAAGAATAAATTTTACAATAAACATGTGGGCCATGGAAACTAGAAGTTACCTGGATAGCAAGCATAGAGAGAAGCAAACCGTTCTGCATTTTGTGCCTCTTGGATGTAATCAATTTCTTCAAACATGTGCCTTACCTGCTCATTCACAAAATGCCTGGAAATATGGATAAGCATGTCCTCTAGGTATCATCTTAAACTCAAAATAAAGACACCTTGAAGGACTAAAATAAAAACATTAGTTAGTGAAAGTTTAAGGTACAATTTGTAAGCTTAAATGATCCAATCTAATATAGATTATAGAACACCATGACTCACCATAAGACACCTATAAAAGACAGCTTAAAAGAAATTAAAAAAATACGGTTCGTACTGTTATCTGCTATATCAATCAAAAGAAAAGAGAAAAACACTTTGGCTTCCATTATTTCACGACTTAAACGCTTAGGAGAAAATGAAGAGGTTAGCATGTGATAGAAAAATGTTTTATACAAGATAGAACACACACACACACACACACACCCACAAAAAAAGAAAAGAAAAGAAAAGAGAGTTAATAATACTAATATAGCAATTTCGGTGAGTAAGACGAAATGATCAAGTAGTTAACACATTTGCTTCCTTGAGAGAGAGAGAGAGAGAGAGAGAGAGCACCATCTCATTCACTGCAACCATTAAATCTTGCCGAGCCATCGCAAATCGCTTCAACTGGCCACCAATCATATGAAACAAAAGGGCATCAAGTGTCAATGACAGTGACATTCCAGGTCTCTGAACTTTAACAGCTACAAGTTCCCCAGAATGCAGATGAGCTGCATGACTTGAAACAACAAAAAATAAAAGCATTTAGACCAAGGAAATTCAACAAAACTACAAACATACCATGTTTACATGCACGCACACAATAATGAAATTAAAGTGTCTATACTAACACAGAACAAAATCTGAAAGGTTTTTATGCACACGCATGTGAGAGAAAAACCATAAGAAGAACAATGGCACAATGTCCCCCTCCCACAAATATAAATCCTCTAACCTTTATACACCTGTCCCAAGGATGCTGCTGCGATGGGTTTTGGGCTGATGTCAGCAAATAATTGTGAAATTGGAGCACCCAACTGAGACTCAATCGACCTAATTGCAAGATGCTTCGGAAAAGGTGGTATTTGATCCTATCAATCAATTGAAAACTCTCAATTTTATAATGAGAAAACCTTATATGTGAAAGACGTATATGTATTCAAAAGACTAGAGATGAAATTTCAAGTGTACACTGCAGAAACTTTGCAGCCATGACTCAGAAAGTTAGACCAAAAGATGATGTCTAACTTAGAATTAAACAAGATTTCAAGATACAAGTCAATCACATTATGGCATCCTTAATCACATAATTAAGTTCACATGGTCAACTTAGGTCTGTGCAGCAACTGAAGAAAGAAGGTAAAATGAGAAAAGAACATGTAGCAGTTGATAGCAACAACATATAGTGTTAAAGACACCACAAAATAATGATGATGATGATGATGATTGATGATTATGATGCTCCTTCATAATAAAGCTGAGGTAGAACAATTTGTTTATGCATCCACTCCTCACGTAATTTGCAACTGGGATGAAGAAAATGAATGAATACCTGCAACTTAGAAAGCTCTTGGCAATACTCATTAGGTAATATATCTGGTCGCGTGCTCAGAGCCTGCCCAAGCTGTAAATAGATCAAAGAAACTTAGAAGAACATCACCAACAATTCCCAACTGGAATGTAAGAATTATCTAAAGATTCAAATTGTCGGTACATCAAGAAACCGCAAAATGCTTGTGAACAGCATGAGAATGAAGAAAGTTCATAACAATCTGGGAAGCATCAAGACTAATATGCAACCGACTAGATGCCCATATTCTGCCCAATTTAATTAACTAGAGAACTCCAAGTGCTTTTTTTGTGAAGTTGAGATGATACAATGGACAATCCAAATGCAGTCAGAATGGCATATGTAAGGAATACAGTAAACAGTGCAAACTGGAACCTTAGAAAAAGATTGGATATAGCTAATTTACCAATTGGAGTGAAACTAATACAACCACCTCCTTGACTAATAACGAAAGTAACAAGAAAGAAAATTACCTTGATGTAAAAAGGGCCCAAGCGGATCAGAGTCTCCCGGAACTGACACAAAGAAAGTAAAAATTATACAAAGAAACTTAGATGTATGAAAGCTTAACTAATTGAATTGAACCCATGATCATGTTTAAGAAATATGGGTTATGTTCTTCTAAGAGGTACCTTTCATGGATTTGTGTGAGAGGTAACCTTTTTACCACCATGTGGGACACCCATGACAAATCCAATCCCCTCACACTCACTAAACCCCCATGGGTTAGCACTCACTCTAATTTGGCACACATCTGAATAATAATCATCGTTGGATTAAATTCCAATGGTTTCTTAAGTTACATTTTTCATGAAATTTAATCACACGGTGATCATTATCAGAATAGTGCCAAATTAGGGCAAGTGCTAATTTATGGAGGCTTAGTGAGTGTGCGGAGGTGGATTTGTCACGGGGTGTCCCACATGGTGGTAAAAGGTTACCTCTCACGCAAATCCGTAAGAGGTACCTCTTAGCAAAAGATAGCCCTACGATATATAAACCAATGTTGTCTCCATTATCATCGAAGCTTCTGATATTCTAAATGCTTAAGCAAATCATATGGAATAAGATGATTCTGTCTTTAAGCAATTTTGGTCAACCATAACGAACTTACAAAAATATATATGGCTACGAAGAATAGATTGTTAAATCCAGACTCTCAGCATAAGCATGAGTAATGTTAAAAAAGAAAAAAATATATACACGAACTTCACATGCATAGCTATTTATATAAATAAAATTTCTGTCATTTTTATTCAAAATATTGAGTTGTGTTTGTGTGTCTGATAAGTATGCAACTATCATATAAGGCATATCTTAGAACATAAAGTATAATTGTTTATAGTGCCATTAGTACCTTAACAGCTCGTTTATGTATGTCTTGAACCAAAACTTGCCATATGGTTAGCTTAGCCACATGGAATGAGATAATGGCAGCTCTGTACAGAGCCAAGAATGGACCAAAATGATAGAATGCAATACTCTTTGAATGGTAAGTTCCAAGAGCATGACCAAATTCACTTTCCAATGATTCCTTCCTCAGCTTTGCATACTCTGCTGATGGCCTTTCACCATGGACACTGGAGAAGCCAGTTGAAAACCTGCATATATAATGATCCTTAATAAAAATTTCACGATACTAGACACCTTAGCAGCAAAACAGTATCAGTAGTAGTATAATAATAAAAACAAAACAAAACAGTATCAGTAGTAGTATAATAATAAAAACAAAACACTTCATTCACCCAATTTTAACACTCCTCTCCCCCCCCACCCCCCCCCCCCCCACCCGCACCCCCCCCCCCCCCGCGGGGGTCTCTCTCCATGGACACTGGAGAAGCCAGTTGAAAACCTGCATATATAATGATCCTTAATAAAAATTTCACGATACTAGACACCTTAGCAGCAAAACAGTATCAGCAGTAGTAATAAATAAACACTTCATTCACCCAATCTTAACAACACCACCCCCCAACCCACCCCCCACACCCCCACGCCCCCCCCCCCCCCTCACCCACCCACCCCACCCACCACCACACACACACACACAACCCCGGAACACGATTTTATTAATTGAAAGCAACAAAAAGTAAAAGGAAAAAGGAAAGAAAAAAAAAATCCTACTTCCCAACAAGATGGAAGACAGATTGACTGTTTCTTCTACAGCTAAGCCCACAGAGGTGCATCAAGGAGTACAATACTTTTCAAATAAAAAACAAAAAGGAAAGTTTACATACGAATGTCGAAGAAAGAGAACTGATGAGAACTGATCAACACTTCTCCAGCCTCCAAGTTCAAAATTTGATTGACCTCTCACTAGCAGAGAGTTCGATGAGAGAGTTTTAAAGGCACAACCATCAAGTAGAGCTGCAGAAGAAAGAGGTGAATGTTGTAAATAGACTTGGGACAAGAAGTAGGAAAAAAAAACCCTAGTTTGCCACTCAATGGAGACATCTGCAACAAGAGGTGTTTTTTTCCCCTTACTTTTATTACAAAAATATATGCATGCTTACACTAAGACATTAACAATGTGTTAGGCAACTTGTGCTTGCCTAGAAATATAACCGCTGCGTTACATGAAAATAGCATACATTTCCAATTAAGAAAAAGGAAGAAGTACATAAGCAAAATGAATGTAAATCAGTTACTGATTGCACCCTCTCTTTATTGCTAGAGTAAAGTACCAAACAAGAGAGTGAATGGATGTATTACAACTTTTGGCTAACTGTATTTCCATGGAAATGTACTTTAATTCAGAAAATCCAAAAAAAAAGAAAAAAAAAAAAGAAGTAAAGGTGCTTGGACACTTTTACATATAGTACATTTCCTGTCTTCCCCTGTTTAGGTGCTTGGTTACATGTTTCTATTTGTTTGCTGCAGGGAGAGAAATAGGAGGTGAAATTTGTGAAACATACTTTCATTTCACCCATGTATGATGGGCCTTTTCACCATAAGTTCGATTTATTTGATAACAAAACGCAAGACATTACCTTTCTTTAATTGTTTATTAAAAATGAGTGAGGTAATCAGCTCCTCTCACCCTGCCAGAAGTGCCCATATACTCCTTGCCTATCTCTAAAGGCACATTCAATCTAGAATGAGGTGTAACTTGTGCTTTGGTACAAGAAAATGCCACCAATACAAATAAGAGTCTGAAAGGCTGATTTAGTTCGAAATGGACAACACACTAAATAACAAAAACATGAAAATAGAAGAATAAGTGCAATAAAACATTTTCAAATCGCTTTCAAAGTTTTTAAAAGCAGTCCTGTTTGCTATCAAATTGATGATAAAACCTCTATCCTGATTTCTCTTAATGGGTTTCTGCTTTTATCTTCTTTTTCTTTCCCTTATATATATATATATATATATCTATATAAGTTCATCAAGGAACTTCCAATTACATATTCTTCTCTATAACTAGAGCCAATTTGTCCACCTTTCCATTCCATTCTCTATTAATGTGAACAAACCTCACATTCATTGGCTCCTTCATATCTTCATCTCCTTAACCATTGGTTGCAGTTTCCATTGGGGGCTGAAAGGAACCTTGGGCCCACTTAATAGCATTGAGTGAATCCCCCTCAAAATCAAAGGCCCTGCATATGTTCCTTAAACACATTCACCCTTCTCTTGGATCCATAATTTCTCCTTGATTTGAATCACTTAGGCCAATTACAACCCCACAAAACCCCAAATCCCACCTGAGCCTCCTTGTGATAGTTCTAAAAGCCCCTCACCAATTATACAACAAGACCCATATTCGTTGAAAAACAACAATTACTCATAAACATAACAATCTCCAAACAGAAGCAAAAGATAGAACATTATCCAACAAACAACCGACCATCACTAATTACCACCAAGTGTTTATTGCCAGATCTTCGACATAAACGAAAACCCAAATCAAGAAAAGCATTAAAAAGAATAAAATGAAGATCTTTGAATAAAAAAAGTGGGAAATGCAAAGATACCTGTGGAGAGAATCGAAGGATGGCGTATGAGAGCCGCAACACGGCGACTCTGGAGGAGACTGTTAGCAGGCATTCCTCATGGGCTAGAAATCTCGATGCAGGAGATCGATTTCTCTCAACCCATTATCAGAAAGCTCGATGGAGACAGAGGATTTGGGGATCGAAAGCGAACAGATGCGGTGTCGACCAGGTGTTCGACGAAATGCGCATGTTTATAGTCTCTGAGGTGGGCACGCGGCAGAGAGGAGAAAGAGAAAGACGAAGAGTGCGCGGGTGCGCCTTAACTAGAACTGGTGGGCCACCGCGTCAAACTGGCTTGTAGAATGGACGGTTTAGATTAGATTCTCGAGTACCATCTGATTTTTCAGTGGGCTACAGGGCCGGGTTGGTCAATTGCGAACCTCACCTGTTTTAGTAATTGGGAGTGATCTTGGGTCAGATTCAGCCCAATTGTTTGAAAGTTGGGGCCTGGCAAAAGCCCATTTGTTGTACGAACGTCTATATGGGAATTTGTTAAATTTCAACCTGTTGACATCCAAATGTTAGATCTTATGACACCCGTATGGTCAAAATTGCTATAGACATCCCTTTTCTTTTAAATCAAAGTGTTTGTCAGAGAAGCATCTCTCATGGTTTTCTCTTGAGATTCACTTGGATGCTTACCAATCATAGGACAGTGTGAGGAAAAGTCTCCACATAGCATAGATTGGGGGGGTCTCTTAAATTAAGTACCTGTGTTTGTGAAATTCAATTTATTGGTGACTATAGTTCATATGAATGTTAAATTAAATCGAGTTTTATTTCTTGAGGGTTTGCAAGTGTGAGGAGGTTAGTATGAGGAATGAGGATAGGTCAATCATCATATAATCTCATAGAAATTAATCTCACTGTGCACTATAAAGGCCAAGGCGATCAAGGCCGTCTTACCAATTGAGCCAGAAAATGGGGTCCATTTAGACCTGAATCACCGATCAAATCCAATCCAACGTGGGATGGGGCTCAGGTCGGGCTCCGGGCTATGACCTAACTTGAACCCATGCTGTGGTTTCGGTTTGATCAAAACTGCTTGTCCCTAACCATGTGAGTCATGCCATTCAACAATTGAACCTGTCAAACTGTTCAAACTTTTTTGATGGTTTGCCAATGGGTTTTGTGGCAAGAATGGGTATAAAATAGTGGGTCTTATCCTGATAATCATCATCTACCTGCCATGTATCAAATATTAGATTTCAGCATAATAGATAGATAGATCTCACCTGACTACAAACATTATGTGGTCCTTTGGTTAGAAAGCTCAAAAAATAGCCGGTAAGGCAAGGGCAATTCTAAAAACAAAAACCTTTCACTCCAAATCATCTTTCCCATTCTGTGATCTCTACTTCTTCTTTTTTTTTTTTCTTAACCAGCCAAGGGACCTAAAACCATTAGAGACCCAGCCAGGAGAGAACACTTGCTCATGCGGAGAGAGAACCCAGAGATTAATCCTTGAACAATTGGGTGAGAAATGGGATGTGCAACTAGCTACGCCATCGGTCCATATAATTTGTATTAATCCACTTGACTAAGAAGCCTTTTACCACAATTTTAGATGAGCATTCCACATCATTGACAAATAACACATATCAAGCTTGACTATCCATCATCAGTTTTTCCAAGGCATATAATCAGACTTCAAATTGGAACTCAGTTGTCTTACCCCCACAGTTCTCACGCTTGCTAGTGTCCAATCATTCATGTCTTATATACATATTTAAAAAAAAAAAGAGTAGAGAACACAAGGAACCCATAATTGATGGCAATTGTTTATTGATCATATGAGTACATCACATATGCACCGAAAAATCACGACACCAATTATGAAAAAGAACTATTATTCCCATCAATATTAGCCCCTCTTTTCCAGTCCAGCCATATTTGAATCATCAATGCAGTGATCAGCTGGTAAGTCCATGAAGAAACTGGAAGCTCTAGCAACAAAACCAGAGGAAGAAAGGGTGTCAAAAGGTGATCATTAACTTAAAACTTGTTTGATCATGTACTGCAAAATCATATTTGATTGGAGTTTATGACTAGAGTTCGTTATAATATCAATATATAGACCCTGTCAAAAATCATAACAAGCATATACATGAAGCGATATGGAGCAGTAATCCAAATGCATGAAGTCTAACAATGCTTAAACTCAATTACTTGCACAACATTTGACAGAAGATCAACTAGGGTCACTAGGATTTTTGGTACAACCTCTTTTGAATCCCAGTACTGGATTATCCATCATATTCACATCATCAATGGTAGAGAATATGAGAATTAAAGGTAAAAAAAAAAAAAAATGCACAGGAGACTCAATTATACATTTTTTCGATTGGCATGTGCATAAGATTAATGGAGATCAACAAAATTAACTGATTTTGGCTTTGTTTTTATCTTGTTTAATGATGTCTTCATTTTTCCAGAAAAGAAACTAACTGGTTTTGAGTGCGAGGACTGTGGACTACTGTAGCAAACATAGGCGATATCTTATAATATTATGATATTTATTTAAAATATTTTTTCTTGATAATATTGCAGCATTTTATAATATCATCAAAATGAGGTTATCATGAGAAAATCACAGCAATAACAGAATATAAAGGAAAGAATTAGACAAAGCCTACAAAAATAACTTTTTAAAATATTATGTATTAATCAATTATTCAGATCTTTTTATTTCATGTAAATTGGTTTTACTCTTTTCAGTTGCTTTTGTTTTTATAGATTATCCTAACTTTCTAATTGAGGACTTTACAAGAAAAATCACTTTAGATGCACCATGTACCAAAACGGTAATTAATTTTAGTTTTCCCCCTACCAAAGTGGTCTTCCCACAATAAAAATGATGGGACCGTAGATCATTACACAGCATGATTGGAAGCGAAGGGGTTTAACCAGCAATACGAGTTAGATCTTGCTGGAACTTTTGGTTTGGTTGCAAAAATCACTCTCACACAATTGCAAATTAGTTTCACGGTTAGCAAAGGGTGGAAGTTTAAGAAGATGATAGTCAATAATGCTTTTCAGCATGGGGAGTTTCTAAAAAAACAAAAAAAACAGTAACAAAGCACGAGGGAGTTGACACGGAGATCTACTTAGAAAAGCCACATAGTTTTGAGGACCACCAAAAGATAGCACCGCGAACATGAAAGATTTTTCACAAATGTAAATAAAAGCTTGGCGTAATGATGTTGGGAGCCAGCGCAGAGGGAAAGTATTAAAGTCATCGCTGACTCAGTACACGCACCAAAGGGGTTGGCCGGTGGCGCTATGTAGGCTAGGATATTAAGATGAAGGATGTACGGTAGAGACGTAGATGAGACCTTGATTTTCTCATAATTTGAATTACTAGGGTAACAACTATGTATTCATTATCTATAAAAGGAGAGATCGTTTAGAGCATGTTTGTTGTATAAAAAGCATGCAAAGTATAAACACTTTTCCGTAGTGCGGAAAGTTCCATGTTTAGTGTGGTCACTTTTTTTTGAGAAAAAAAATAGAAAAATAAACTATTTTTTTTACGACTCCTTATAAAACAGTTCTTGAGACTTGGTTTTCCATATAACCCTATAATAGTTGTCCATGAAACCCATTTTTTACAACACTACACAAATGTGCCCTTAATAGTCCCTTTTTTTAATTTTCGCCTTTCTTTGTTAATTTTTACCCACATTTAGAAATACAAGCCTTTGAAATCCTAGGGATTCATTTACATGAGACAGAATGGCCCTCAGTGCTTGCCACAATTTGAGTCTAATTTGAGTTGGGTCCACTGTGAAATTAATCACGGGAACACATACGAGTAAAAAAAAGAAAAAAAATCAGAGGTAGAAAGAGTGGAATCAAGTGTCAACTGTCATAAATCTGATGATGGTCTACCCATGATTGGAGAGTAGTTTAATGGAGGACCAATTTAGACCAGGTGGGGGCTAAAAGCTAGAGGTGGGCAACAGAGATGTATTTATTTTAGTTGGCTGGCTGGCTGTATGAACATCTTTTAGAACCCGGCTGGGCTGGGTTGGAGGGTGGAAAAGTATACATGGGCTTAATATCCAAACCTGACCCATTTATTTGAGTTGGCATGTCATCTCAAACTAGAAATTAGCAGGTTGGGCTTGTGGGCCGGCTCTGTAATTGATTCCCTTCCTTTTTTTCTCTTAAAAAAAACATAGCAATTCAGAGGAAGTGGTATTGTGGGAAGAATCTTTACCCCACCCAATTCCCTCCTATGGGGGCGCAGATTTGGTGTTGTTTCTTTTCAAACAAAAGAAAAAAAAAATCCAATGCCTGAATCTATGGGGAGTATGGTTTTGTAGATTTGAAGTGACTCTATCTGAATTGCCACAACAGGTTTTACTTTGACTCACTGTCACTGTTGTATTGAAATAAATAAATATATATATATATATATATGTTGGCTTATAAAACCATTAAGCTTGAAAGCTAGGAAGATTTAGAAGGGTTGATAATATGCACACTCCTAACGCTCCCTTTATGTTGATTTACCCAAAAAACAATAAACAAAAACTCCCTCTGTGTCTTTCCATCCTCCCTTCTTCCCTTTGATTGGAATGGACCTATATGTGTTCCACAGCAAGTTCTCTTGGTAACAAATGCTGGCTATTCTCATGAGAATAGAACTCTACATTTCGACCTATATATAGCTTTATCCAATAGCAGATTTTGTAAAGTTAATCATTTGTCAAATTGTCAGTGTGTCTATCAGATCTGGTCAATGTCTCTGCTCTGATACAGGCCACAACAATTGAAGGGGGAATAATCTGTAAAGACTCCTTCCACACTCTTCTATCCGTGCAAGTGGTCCCATCATCTGAGGGGCTGTAATTTCTAGGATGGAAAGAGAGAAGAATTCAATGACCTACATCTAAAAAGAGAAGGACAACCTTTTCAAGCTTCACTCTCTTGTGTCACTGCATCTACAGTACAATATCTCCATGATCCTTACCACATTCCCCCATGTTATTAGTTTTTTTCATTCAAACCTTACTCATTTTGTTTATTATCATCCATCCTTCTCATTTCTCAACCTAGTGAAAAGGTATGAAGTACTGTCTATTGGAGACAATTACGGCACTCATCAGTTTGACCGAATCAAATCTGGAGATTGTCTTTCTTACTTGTAGCCTAGCTGTTAACTTTATTTTTGGGATTTGTTAGTTGTAAATATACAGTCAATATTCATTGTATAGGTATGTTAGCTATAGTCTTGGGATTTGATTAGCTGTTAATATTCTTTGTATCAGTCATCTATAAATACAAATTGATGTAGGCTTCTCTGACAGAAAGAGAGAAAGCTATTAAGCAAATACTCGTTCTTCTCCACATTCCACTTTCACATGGTATCAAAGCCATAAAAAAAGATCCATCTCTCTAAACAATGGCAGACAAAGAAAGCTCCAGCACCGACGACCAAAGAGCAAATAATGATCCCTTCTTCGTTCATCATTCTGATAATCCCACTGCAGTTCTCGTTTCTCCACTCCTCACAGGAGACAACTACAGCACATGGCTTCGCGCCATGACAATGGCGCTTCGTGCAAAGAATAAACTTTGCTTCGTTGATGGTACTACCGAACCACCAACTGACATCAAAGAACTGCAACAATGGCAGCGATGCAACGATTTGGTAAGTTCATGGATTCTCAACTCTACAGAGGGTGAGATTCGTGCAAGCATTCTATATGCTGAGACCGCTAGAGAGATTTGGCTTGATCTTAGCAATCGTTTCACTCAAACAAATGCACCAAAAATCTACCAACTCAAACAATCAATTGCATCTTTGAAACAAGAAGATACCTCTGCTTCAACTTATTTTACAAAGATGAAGGCACTATGGGATGAATTGAACTCACTTACAGTGGTGAAGTCCTGTACTTGTGGACATGGAAAGGCAAGTGCCATTCAACAGGAACAAGATCGTGCAATGGAATTTCTTCAAGGGCTCCATGATCGATTTTCAGCCCTCCGCAGTCAGATCTTACTTATGGATCCATTTCCAAATGCTACAAAAATCTATGCTCTAGTTCGTCAAGAAGAAAAACAGCAAGAAATACATTCCCTATCTCCTTCTGTCAATGCACCAGAAGCTGCAGCACTTTCAGTCAATCCAGCACATGCAAGTACTCCTAATGGGCGCCCCTCTCACTCATCCAACCGCTCAAATAATGGTCAACGAAATAATGGAAGGGACAATCGCCGTAATGGAAGACCCACTCTGCATTGTGACTACTGTGGTTATAACAACCACACCAAAGAAGTGTGTTATAGACTTCATGGTTTTCCCAATGCTCAGTCGCGGACCCTCCCCAGAAACCAGAATTTTTCAGGCTCATCTTCTTCAAGGCCTCAACAATCTGATGCACAAGGACTGGTATCTTCACCACCCATTACTCAGGAGCAATACAATAAAATCCTTGCTATGCTTTCTTTAGATAGCATCAATGGCCAAGCCAATCTAGCAGGTATAGCACTCACCGCATTACACTCTGCTTGGATTATTGACACTGGAGCCTCCAATCACATGTGTTCTTCTTTATCATATTTCTCCTCATATTCATCATGCTCCACTCATGTTCAGTTACCAGATGGTTCCCATGCCCAAGTCACCCATATTGGCACTGTAAAATTTTCTCCAACCTTTCAAATCGATCATGTATTTCATATACCTTCATTTCGGTTCAATCTCTTATCTATCAGTCAACTCACAAAATCCCACCAATATTCAGTGACATTTTTTCATGATCGATGTGTGTTTCAGGACCTGTCCGAGAAGAAGACGATTGGACTGGGTAGTGCACATGGTGGCCTCTACTACCTACAACTCCCTGCTGCTTCTCTCATCACAGGCACACCCACAATTGATATTTGGCATTGGCGACTTGGACATCCTTCTCATCATCGACTGTCTGAATTAGCTAAAACTGTTCCCTCCATTTCTTGTTCAAATAAATATGTTTGTGATATTTGCCCACAGGCAAAACAAACTAAGTTGAGTTTCCCTACTAGTTCCATTTCCTCTAATAAACCATTTCAATTACTTCATGTTGACATTTGGGGAAGTTTTTCTTTACAATCTATGAGTGGTGCTCGTTTTTTTCTTACAATCGTGGATGATTTCTCGAGATGTACTTGGGTATACCTCATGCGTTTTAAGTCAGACACAAAGTATTATTTAAAATCATTTTTTGCCCTGGTAAAAACCCAATTCCACTGTCAGATTCAACATATATTTTCTGGTGTTGGGGACTTGTTTCTTCCTGAGATTCAACAAGTTCGTTCTGACAATGGATCAGAATTCTTGTCAAATGACATGCAAAATTTCTTTTCTGACAATGGTATCATCCACCAACGCAGTTGCGTGTACACACCTCAGCAAAATGGCATTGTAGAACGGAAACACCGGCACATTCTAGAAGTTGCACGGGCGCTCAGATTTCAGGCTAACCTGCCCCTTTCTTTTTGGGGAGAATGCATTCTCACTGCTGCATATTTAATCAACAAAACTCCCACACCTTTATTAAGTAACAAATCGCCTCATGAGATATTATTTCATGAGTCACCTCTCTATTCACACCTTCGTGTATTTGGTTGCCTAGTTTTTGCCCACAATGCACACATCAAACACAAGTTTGACCAACGTGCAAAACCCGGAGTTTTCGTTGGATATCCCTATGCCCAAAAAGGATACCGTATCTATGATGTCCACAGCAAAACCATTTATGTGTCTAGAGATGTTGTATTTCATGAAACTATTTTTCCCTTCCATGATGTTGTTCCCAATCCTACACCCTCACCAGTCATTCCACTACCTATTGAGGATCATCCACGATACGATTGTGCTTCTTTCCCTGCACCCACCACCCACTCTCCATCCCCTCAGGTTCAAACAGAGCACCCTCCCATTCTTGCTCAACAAGATTATGTTCACACTGCCCCTGCTGAAGCTCAGACAAAGCCACCAAACTCATCACTTCCGGAAGATATTCCTCAGGCCATACTACCTACATCTGTCATTCGTTCCACTCGAGAACGGCGTCCTCCATCCTATCTTCAAGATTACAATTGTTCGGCCGTAACGCCTGTTGCACTACCCCATCCAACGGCTTCCACCCAGGCTGGTATTCTCTACCCCCTTGAACAGTATATTACCTATACTAATTTTTCAGCTGCCCATCGCGCCTTCCTCTCTGCCGTGTCCTCCAATGACGAGCCTAAGTCATTTTCCCAAGCAGTTAAGATACCACACTGGCGTGATGCTATGACTGCAGAACTCACTGCCCTTGAAAACAACCACACATGGAGCCTCATCCCTTTACCACCCAACAAGAAAGCCATTGGGTGTAAGTGGGTTTATAAAATCAAATACAGATCTGATGGCACAATTGAACGCTACAAAGCTCGTTTAGTTGCAAAGGGCTTCACACAGGTTGAAGGGCTTGATTATCATGATACTTTTGCTCCCGTCGCCAAGCTCGTCACTGTACGGACACTACTATCAGTTGCTTCTATTAAGAACTGGTCTCTCCACCAACTTGATGTCAACAATGCATTCCTCCATGGTGATTTGGATGAAGAGGTGTACATGACAATTCCGCCTGGTTTTTCCCGACAGGGGGAGACTCGAGTTTGCAAACTACATAAATCCCTATATGGATTGAAACAGGCTTCTCGCCAATGGTTTGCAAAGTTTTCTCAAACTCTCCAACATGACGGATTCTCCCAGTCCCGTGCAGATTACTCCTTATTTACCAAGATCACAGGGCAATCTTCCACTTATGTCTTAGTGTATGTTGATGACATCATTGTTACTGGCAATGACCCTTTGGCAATTCAGCACCTCAAACATTTTCTTGCCCGACATTTCTTCATTAAAGATCTTGGGCGCCTCAAATATTTCCTAGGCATTGAGGTTGCACGCTCCCAGCAAGGCATTTTCTTATGTCAACGCAAATATACGTTGGACATTCTTCAAGATGCAGGCCTCCTTGGTGCTAAGCCTTCTGCGTTTCCCATGGAACAACATCTTCATTTGACTTCTACTGATGGTGCGTCTTTATCCGATCCTTCTGCTTATCGTCGACTAGTGGGCCGTCTCCTCTACCTCACCGTTACTAGACCTGATATTGTCTATTCGGTCCAGCTTCTCAGTCAGTTTATGCAGGATCCTCGCACTACCCATATGGACGCCGCCACACGAGTGCTTCGTTATCTCAAAGGTACACCTGGACACGGCATCATGCTCTCTTCCTCCACTTCACTCACTTTGAGCAGTTTTTGTGACTCTGATTGGGCAGGTTGTCCTATGACTCGTCGCTCTACCACTGGTTTTTGTATTTTCCTTGGTTCTAATCCCATCTCATGGAAAACAAAGAAGCAAACTACTGTCTCTCGCTCATCTGCTGAAGCAGAATATCGTGCCATGGCGACACTCACATCTGAGCTTCAATGGCTACAATATCTTTTACAAGATCTTCGTGTTCCTCCCACGTCGCCCATCCCTCTCTTTTGTGATAACCAAGCGGCACTTCACATTGCCGAGAACCCGGTGTTTCATGAGCGCACTAAACACATCGAGATTGATTGCCATTTCGTTCGCGAGAAACTCCAATCCAAGTTAATTTCTCCTCGTTATCTTCGATCTTCTGAGCAAATTGCTGATATTTTTACTAAACCTTTGGGTAAGGATCTTTTTCATCGTCTTATCAACAAGCTGGGCGTTACTCACGTCCACGCTCCACCTTGAGGGGGAGTATTGGAGACAATTACGGCACTCATCAGTTTGACCGAATCAAATCTGGAGATTGTCTTTCTTACTTGTAGCCTAGCTGTTAACTTTATTTTTGGGATTTGTTAGTTGTAAATATACAGTCAATATTCATTGTATAGGTATGTTAGCTATAGTCTTGGGATTTGATTAGCTGTTAATATTCTTTGTATCAGTCATCTATAAATACAAATTGATGTAGGCTTCTCTGACAGAAAGAGAGAAAGCTATTAAGCAAATACTCGTTCTTCTCCACATTCCACTTTCACACTGTCGCACCTTGTTTTATCATTAGAGAAGAATAAATTCAGTCAAATCCTCACTGTGAGAATGACCACATTTAAAATATGAAATTATAAATAAAAAATAATAATTAAGTCTTTTGTTTTAAATGTGATCAATCTGACACCCAATTCACTTATACATCAATTGTGTGTCATCTTCTTCTTCTCCACATGAATAATCTGGAATTAATTTCTGCTTTGTAAAATGATTGACCTTACAGTTGAGATAATCAAATTGGTGTAACATAATCTCATTTGTGAGTCTGTGGTCACCCCACAAAAAATTTGGAGGAACTTAGGGTAAAAATGTCAAATTTCTCCCCCTCTCTGTGTGTGGAGATGGTTCTTTATTTTATTGATTTTTGTCTATAAGTGTTGAAACACTGCCTCAAATGTAATCTTGTCACATATTGTTTGCCTAGCTATATATATATATATATATATATATATGTATGTATAAATACTCTCAGTCAATTACTAAGAGTGGTCGAGCTGCCATTTGCTAGTTTAAGACTGGACCTATGGGCCCATCCAGACCATCTGTGACCCATACTACTACCCCCTCTTACTCACCATTGCAATTAATTGGCACTTAGAGAGGGGCATTTTTTAGGGTTTTCTTTCGTGACAGGTACCACTCCCGATTCTTATGAAGTAAAAGTCTAAAATCATGGTGGGACTCACTTGGATGTACATTAATCTCAGAGGAATAGTGTCATGGAAAGATCTCATTTTCGATTAGTATTTATAAAAGAAAATCTCAATCAGCCCATGCTAAAATATGCAAATGATATGGTGCATATTTATTCATAGCAGCCGTGGCATAAATTGGGTCTTTCATCTCCCATGTATCTGACGCACTTGCCTCATGTATGACTACTTTGACATTTTCGTTAGTAATGTTAATAAAGTTTTAATATGGTGCAATGGTTGAGTGGCTTTTCTAACTTCTTAAATAAAACATTTCTATCACCTTATTCTCTATGTTGCTCTCATGTTGACAGAGCCCATAAACCTCTGGGTATTCATCTGTTGTCAAAATTAGATCCACCTCCAAAACCCAATTACTAATTGCAAACCACAAGAAAGACCCATAGTCAAATTCTTTGCGTCGGATCCAACGCTCATCTAGAAAAGAAATCAAAGTCCGTTTACGCTTTCAAATAGGTATTTTAAACATACGCATGCGCGCACACTCTTGTATCGGGTGCACTAGAAGACGCCATGGTGTTTTTTTGGAAAAAAATAAGAAAAGAAAAGCCCCTTTGAGAGGGGCCTACCTATGCATCACAATTATGGAAGGTTGAGAGATGAAAAGATCTAAATGTAGATGAAGGGAATACAAAATATTAACCGGACAAATGATTCTAACCCTAAGTTTTAAGTATTTAAAGTTTATCAGCTACATATCATAAAATATTTTGTTATGAAATTTAACATTGAAAGTGTCTGGGCTTATGACAAATAAACAGGACTGGGAGAGGGTGGCATGTGTGAGAGGAAAAAAGAGGGGAGGGGACAGTATGTGTGAAATGTGAAAAGCTGAGGTGAGGGGATAGTTTGTTTAATAGGGATTGAATTGACTGAAGGGGAGCCTCCCAACTTTTTGCCTCACGTTCTAAAAAGTTGGGAGGCATTTCTTAAAGTTAAAGAAGGGCTTCTTGTAGAATTGCCCCTCGATGTATCCACATTAAAAAAATTTCAAGCAAGATGGAGCCTTCAATAACATATACTTTTGCTAGGGATACCCAACATAACATATTCAGACAAGCAAGATCTTATACTTGAATATGATAAAACGATAGATGATATGAAATGATCTTTTATTTTACTTATGTGGATTGTACGAAGAGATAAGGCAAGGCGCAAAAAGCTAACGCATAGGATGGGCGCACCTCACCCCATCCATATCCAACTCACACAAGAAAGGCCATTGGTTGATGGGACATTGACTCCACTTAATATATCTTTTCCTCTACTTCTATTTAAACATAGGCCAGAAAATCTGTTTCCCAATGGCATAAAGTCTACCTTAGATTATAACCTTATCTCTTTAATCATGCAATGGAACTGGTTGATGACTTTTGAGTGAAGCTAGACAAGAAAGGCAATCACAAGAAAATGAGGAGACTGCCTGACATTTGGCTTTTGTGTCCTCCACTTTTCCAAGTATGTTCCCGTGTGAATTTTGGGTCATGTACCATTTATGATTTTTGCCCATCTAAAGATGTGTCCTTACAAAGGCAAATTCTCTGGGATACTCCATCTTTTGGATCCTTAGTTTTTGGGGGAGCATATTTATGATGAGTTTAATCCCTTGGGACACACTATCTCCTTATTTGGCACACTAATATTAATTTGAGAAATATAGTGGACACTAGTTTGTCATAATTAGTTTGCATGATGCATCGAAATAAACTCTCAGGAAAACTATCATGTATTGAAATAATGCTGACTCAATTAGCTCATTTAGAAATAGAGTTGTTTCTAATAGAGTAGTTTACAATTAGATAATTTTCTAAGACAAGATTCAATTGAAAAAAGCAGATTTATTGGACATGTGTGGACTTTTAAAAAAATGAAATTGAAAGTTGCCAAATTGCTTTATTGACAAGTCTGATTGGATTATCTTTCCCTCTTATTACTTCAAAAAAAAAAAAAAAAAAAAAAAAAAAAAAGAAAGAGGAAAACTACCCTAATGCTAATTCAATCAAAGAGGCAAATAGATGCCAACACACTCATGGTTGAGTGGTGTTGGCACTTGTTTTATGCACATGCATATGATTGATATCTGTGTTTTCAAGTTGAAAGTATCATTGCTACTAGTCATCAAAAATAGCTGCAAAGAGGCAAATAGACTTCTCTTAAAAAAACGAAAAATAGCTATTTTTGGATGTCAAATAGGACCTATTTTTCTGACTTATCAAAGAACACCTATGTTTGCACAATGTATAGTCTCTGTACTTTGAAGACAAAAAACTAAGGGCAAGGAGTAATTGATTGACCTTATATTTTGCGTACCTTTCTAAATTGAGGACAAAACCCTTCTTAGATCTATGCAGAAATGAAGCGTATTTGATCACTTGTTGTCAAATGGGTTTCTCATTTGTATGATTGAACTTGAAGGCTTACAAAATTCAAGTAAGTGTAAACTTTGGGTGACCGCTAATTCACAAGGGAGTAGTAAGTGGACTTACACTCTACCTAACCAAAAGAGCACAAGATTGATCCTTGGTTATTTATATGGAAAATTAGATGTGTCATTGCTCACCTATTAGTGGTTGGCAAGTATAAGTTGAATTGAGGATTAAAAAATACAATTAAATTTTTGCCTATAAAATCAGGAAATGCCAAAAGTCATGTAAGCATTCACTGGGGAGTAGTGCTAGTTCCTTTCAAAAGTTCGACACTGGACTATATAAATACTCTTTCGTGTGTTTGTGTCTTGAAGCTTTTTTGTGGCTAGGATTTTGTATTTTTAATATATTTTTTTACATTCAGAATATTTAATGGTACTTTATGTGTTGTGGTGCATGTCTTAAAATTTATCTTTTGAAAACAAAAGATATTATCACTATATAAAAAAAAAAATTGGTTTATTAAGACGTGTGCATTATTTGTATATGCATGTATCAATATATAAAACTTACATTGAGAGGGCATTCTTGGTTACTTTGAAACTATATGAAGGGGTGAATGAAGTAAAATCAAATTAGGAGATAAAGCCTGATTTATATTTTGATAATCCCAATTATCTTAGCATTCAAGCAAAATAGTGTAATTGTCAAAATAAAGAAAACTAAGGGTAATGAAACGCAGCTACTGGGAATGTCTTATTTTGGCAGCATGACAGAGGTGTCGGACCCTTGATACCCCATTAAGGTTCATGATCATTGATCACAAATGAAGCAATGTTTGGATGTGGAATGTGGAATTTGGATGGCTAAGATTAAGCATTCCAGTCTCTTTTCTTTGACTATTTTCCCCTCTTCCAGCCTCTTGTTCTTTTGCTGTGCTAGGATCCTAGGAAGGAAATTTTTTTTTTTTTTTTTGGCATGAATAGCTTGTTGGAGTGAAATGGAGTTTGAAGAGGAGAGCCCCTTCCATATTGAGTAGAGATCAACCAAGAAGAATTCACCAAAGCAGTGAAAGGAATTTGAGATAGTAAGGAAAGTCACTCTAATTTTTCGCACTGCATGTGCTCTTTAGAATTTAGATGTTTCGTACAACACATTTTCCTTGCTAAAAAGAACAAAATCAACTGTTTTTTTTTAATGCAAAGGATTTTGATTTCCTATGAAAATAGTACGGATGTGGGATGTCTCTCTTCCGTGGAAACTGAAATATGCTGATTGTGAATACCATTCATTGCACAAAGATGACCAAAAATGTGATCGGTTGGCTCCCGTAATATTGGAAAACATTCACTTGTGCTCCTATAGGGCCTGCGCTCTTTCGGATCTTTACTAGTTTATACATGAAATTCAGATGGTGGGTCTAACCTTTGGGGATGATTTGGGTGCGTAGTGCATGTGCTGGGATGAATATATTTTCTTTATATTATATCCAAAATGCTCAAAAGTAATGTAGCTAATATATTGTTATCGGGCCAAATCTTAATGCGATTAGAGTTGGGCCTGCTTTCAAATTAATCATGTATAATAAAAAAAAAATGATCCGTCTGGAGTGAAATTTGGCATATTTTTTAGATCAATAATTTTAAGCGACTTGAATTTTATACTTCCAGTGATGGATTTAGAGGCCTGACCTCAAAGAATTCACTAACCTCCCCCACATAGTGCTACAGAGGATGACTTCTCTAGACTCTGCTGCATTCTACATGTCCTGATCACATGTATGACAAATGTGGTTTCCCACATGAATGATCTTGAGTCCTTATCTTGTGCAAGCAATAATTAGAGGGCCATTTGGCTAGGTGCCAGGTGTCCCTTCTAGAAAGCTTTGGCTTTGCTAAAGGGCACGGGGGATACTTCAGCAATAATCCCCTGAGACAGTAGAAAGAGGTTATGTGAGGCATGGGCTATCAGTAAGGGGATAGTCTGGAGAGGTACTATGCTAGGGTTTGATCTCGAATTAGGGTTTGTTTGGGTTGCTAAGTGCAATTTTACAAAGTGGCCATGACCAAATGAAATGAAAATCTTATTATGGATGGATTATCATTTTAAAGTTGACATTGAGATGTATGCAATTATGGGGGGCAAAACTTGACTAATTTGACCTGCTAATCCAATCCTAATTTGATTCGTATTTCATTTGCCAAACCTGATTTGCATAAAATATGGGCGACCACAAGTCACGTTTTCCTAACTTGCATAAAAGTTGGTTGGGTTAGGATTAACCTACTTAACCCCGTGACCGTGTTTAACCAACAAAAAAGATTAATCCATAATATTCTTGAATTGAAGTCAGGCTTAGACTAAGCGTTTACAAATGGGTTAGAAATTAGATAGATTGGTTCAATGCATGGGATAGAGAAAATATTAATGAACTTTGGCACAACTTTTTACAGATGGAGAATTAAGTTATCAACCTCTTACTTTTTATAGAAAGAGAATTAAGTAATTAACCTCTTATAATTCTTGAACTAAAGTTGGGGTTTGTCTGAGCTTTTAAGAATTAGGTCACTTAAGTTGGGTTAACTGAAGAACGGCTCTTTACCCGGATTGTAAGGAGCCTTAGTTCTTACTTGGCTGTCCGAAGTTCGAGTCCCAAGCACGTCACGTCTTCTCGCTTGTGCGGGCCTTCTTACTTCAGTGGGCTACCTTCCCTTGTGCATGCGGAGCTTTCTCTTGAGTCACAGTCTACTTTGCTGGGGTACCAAAAAAAAAAAAAAAAAGTTGGATTAACTAGTTGATCTGCATGGTTCGCAGGTTATGAAGGCGAATGCGAGACAGTTTGGGTTAACCCGCATGAGTTGTAGGATGGATCACATTGCCTCCCACGGGTGGGGGTTACGGATTGAATATGGGTCAGCCCTAAACTAACAATCTCCCCTGTTGACTTGACATGTTTAACTCGACCAAACCATTTGACATCCATATATTCAAAGTTTGAGATGTAGATTATATCATTCTGAGAATAAATATCAAGAATAAAATCTAAAGCCCTATTTTTTTACACTACATAAAATACATAAGAATTCAATGATGAAGCACTAAATATCAAACAAAAACAAACTTTTCAGCAAATTCAGGTATTCAGTCAAACATTTTAGGGCATGTTCTTTTGAAAGAATTTAGAGAATTGTTATATGAAAGTTTTATAAATCCTCTAAATATTGAATAAGAAACTATATTTAACTTTTTAAAGTTTAATTTACATTTCAAAGTAACCTAAATGAAAAAAAGCCCTATTACCTAAATAATTGCAATTAGTTTTGTTCGGATTATTAAATTCAAAATCTTGAATTGAATATTAGAAAATGTTAGATGATATAATTTTTTTTAAAAAAAAAGAATTGTCAGTGCAAGCTAGTAGGCCCCATAGACCTGTGGTGATCATCTAATTCATGCGACATTATCTAGTTCGGATATGAATGGAAAATTCCCATCTCATGAGGCTTGACTCATAGGAGACTCATGGTGCTGCTCATTTGCTTACCAAAGTATACTTATTAGAAATCTAATCTGTTAAAATGCTTTCTGTTTTTTAAACTTCCTCTAACGCACTCTCTCATCAAATTATACTTTCACTTAAGATGAGCCCATTGTTAACATGATAACATAAAAAAACAGATCAATCCAAAAACTCACTTATTTTTATACTTAATCATTTTAATAGTAGGCACGGCTTAATTAGCAATACAATAAAAATAAAGAGAGCATCGTACTGTATTAGATTTTTAATACGTGGGATCCCTTAACGACACTTAAAACTTCTAAGCAGCCAAACGCAAAATCCGCTCAAAACGAATGCCTATCCAAATGTGAGATATTTCTAAATTTTATTTTAATAGAAATTTGAAGCAGGTATGGGATAATTAATGCTATGAACACAATCTCCTACATTATTTATTGATACTGGATTTTCCATTTATGTGGGCCCAGTGTCGAGTACCACTCAGACACAGAGGATCCGGACTCCATGCGTGGATATACAGGGAAGCTGTTCCCGCCACATAAGACGACACGCTTTGACACGTTCTCTTCGATACAGTACCCGATACGTGGCGCCGATAACGACTCTCTATCTCTTATACACCAAAGCCCTTGTATATGCACCTTCGCATGATAAAAGAACCCGGCTTTATAACTTCATCTTTTATCAGACAACATGAGATGATACACTCGAACTGCACCACGACACACCATCATCTCCTCCTCTACTCCTCTGTAACGTAACGTACTGTAACGTCTGCAGTCTCCATCTCTACCTTGATGACAACAAACCCAACAACAAGAACTCCCCCCACAAGCACAAGAAATAGAAGAAGGAGAACAAGAAGAAGAAGAGGACAAGGCTGAAACTGAAAAGCCTTCATTTTTTTTCTTTGTTTGAAGAGAGAAAACAGGAAAAAAAAAAGAGTATATACACTAGATATCTATATATACACGTATGCCTCTGGTTTTTGGGAGCAGAGAGGTGGCTGTGGGTCCTACGGTGGGGTACAAGGCCGGAGACGACTCTCCTCCGGCGTATGTTGGGAAGGGACACGGGCAGAAGGGGGAGGAGGAGGTGGTGGCAAGTGGGGTGTCTTGTATCTCGGCTCTTTTGAAAAGGGGAGGTGATGGGGTGGTGGAGAGAGGTGGGTTTTGTTTGGATTGCAAGGCATCTGGGTCTTTGGCCTCGTCGGAGAGCTCCTCGATCGGGGCCGGAGAAGACAGTTCTGGGACAGTGGAGAAGGAAGGAGGAGAAGATGAGGTGCAGAGCAAATTCAATGGAGGGTTGGGTTCTATGGGATCTTTGGAAGAATCTCTCCCCATCAAGTGAGTTTTATTTTATTTTTATCCTGTGGGGCGGGGGTGTTAAGATGAAGATAATCAAAACCCACTTACTGTAATTACCAATTAGCTTTATTATTTGTTTTGCAGAAGCTTTTAACGTCTTGTAGCAAAAATGAGGTTTTTGTTTTTCCTTCTTAAAATTTGG
This sequence comes from Persea americana, assembly GCA_029852735.1. Lineage (NCBI taxonomy): Eukaryota > Viridiplantae > Streptophyta > Magnoliopsida > Laurales > Lauraceae > Persea > Persea americana. The sequence continues at coordinate 66,063,388 of CM056813.1, read as the reverse complement.
GTGTTTCTCAGATTTTGGTGTGTGATTGGAGGTTTTCATGAAAAGTTTGAGTTGGGGTACTATAATCAAGCATGCATACTGTAATTGGTCTTATTATTTGTTTTGAAGAAGATTTTAAATGTTGTGAGTGATAATCCTGTGGGAAAAATGATGTTTTTATCTTCTTCTTTTTTTTTAAGAACTGGGTGTTTGTTAGATCCTGGTGTGTGATTGGAGAATTTCATGAAAAAGGTCTGGGGTACTTCCTTGTTTGATTATTTGTCTGGGTTTCTAGTTTTGAAGATGATCAACCCCACATACTGTAATTAGTCTTATTATTTGTTCTAAAGAAGATTTTAAATGACTTGTATGAAATTCTTGTGGCAAAAATGAGATTTTTATTATTTCTTCTTAAGGTATGGCTGTTGCTTAGATTTTGGTATTTGATTAGTGATTTTCGTGAAAAAAAATGGATTAAGGTACTTTCTTGTTAGATTATCTTTTTGGTGTTTTAGTTTTACTGAGAACCACCCACGAATTTATGATTGATTTTACCAATACTTTTCCGGAAAACACTGCAAATTTTGAAGTTTCTTGGAGAAAGATGTCATCCTCTTTGAGAACTTACTTGATATGTTGAGATGGGTGTTTCTTGCCACAATAGATCTGATAAACGGCCAAAATCATGCGGTACTATAAAATCTGTAACTAACTTATTATATTATTTGTCTGATTATAACTCTTGTGGATCATGAAATCCAGTTTCTGTGCTTGGAATTTCATTATTTCAACTTAAGATTCACTCAATTTGCAGGAGAGGGCTGTCCAATTTCTTCAGTGGGAAGTCAAAATCATTCGCAAGCCTCTCCGATGCCTCATCTGTGAAAGATCTTTTGAAGGCAGAGAACCCCTTCAACAAAAGGAGGAGGATTCTCTTGGCCTGCAAGACTCAGCAATCTAAAAGAGCTTTCTGCGGTCCACTCAATATTTCTATGCCCAATTTTGCATTGGAAGAGGACACAGTTGAGGAAGAAGGGGAAGAAGAGAGGAAAGAGTCATCAGTAGCTCCTCTTCCAATCCAAGGAAGAAAATTCAAGTGTTTCAAGTCTCCAAGGTCTTTCTCATTTACAGATCTAGGTCATGCTTAATTAGAGTTACAAAACTATGAAATAACATAACCTTTGTTATTTGTTTGTGGGTGTTGCTTATTTTCTTTGGAATGGTAAAAGGTTAAGTTGAAAACTGGATTTTCCTTGAAATGGCATGTGGGTTATGTTTGGCTGCCACAATTTCAAGGAAAACTCAGTTTTTGGACCCCCTCTGGTTTGCAAAATAGATGAAAATGATCGTCCCAAACTCGTCTCCCATCTACCAACAAAATACTTGCCCCCAAATCATTTTTCCTTCAACCAGTTCACTGCACGCAACTAAACAAGCCAAGGAGCTTTTGATTGATTTACAAGGTCTACATCTCAAGGACATGTCCATTTCCAAGCAAATTCAACTCTTGTAATCATATATATTTTACTGAACTATTTCATGAAATCCATGATTTTCCCTTTTCATCCATTGAAACTCAAACAGCATCTTGAAAGAGGGCTGGGGTACAGTACAGCGTCGCTGCACTGTATTAAGATGCAGCGTCTAACCCCCTCCAATAGGTATCCACCACGCCAAGTGTGATGTGCAACGGGTTCCAAAATTTTCTCTTGGGACACGTGATCTTCCCACGTTAGTCTATTCTTCTAAAACTGCCCTGTACATTCCTCTTCAAATTATCTTTATATCTTGGGAAAATTATAAAATAGGGTCTATGTTTTTCCCAGATTTCAAAACTGGATAAAATTAGATTCACATTTCAAAACGGGCCATAAGCTTTCCAACTGGATTTCAATCCAGGACTTCCGGCGAAGAAGGTTGTCCGTCCGGTCCATTTTGCAATTGAATATTTTAAAAATCCAAACCTGCCCCTTATGGTTTAAGTGCTAAAACCACCTTTCGGTGTTTCTCTGGCCATTTTCGAAACCCTGCTTCCTTCTTCTCCAGCCCCTTTCCAGTTCCTCTTATTATCAATATTTTATAATATAAATAAGGGGCTATTGCCCATGATCAAAGTCAAAGAAAAAAAGTCAAGTGACACAAACTTACACCAACCACTGCCTCGTGACACCAAAGCAGATGATGCGATCAGATTCTTTTGAATCTAGACCCCTTTCTATTAGCACAATTAAGAATCAGATGAGGCATGTAATTATTCAAAGCTTTTAGACAGGGCAAAAAAATTTAGAATCCTAACCAAGTTTCCTTTCTAAACCTTCTTCTTCCCAGTGTGAAAAGGATAGCGTACTGAGTATGGAAAAAAAGGCTCTATGATCCAGCAATAGATTTCTATGTTTAAAAAGTGACCCATAATCTCTCAACAAATAAAAAATATCAAGAGGAAGAGGAGAGGAAGAGGAAGAGGAAGAGGAAAAATCTGTGTCTTGTTCATTTGTAGTGCTTTTCAATGGGAGAAGCCAAAGCCAGTCACATGTCTTCTTCATCTTCCTCTTTAAATGGTATTTCCAATGAAGCGGTTGTAGAAGGAAGAGTGAGAAGCTACTGGAGATGGAGCAAACGAGACTTCTTCCCATAGCAATCCTTCCAAAGCTGGTCAAGTTACCGATCCACTTTGACTCAGAACTACCCCAGACTCAAGGACCGAGTCATGCACCGCACCCAGGAATCGTTCGAGTTGATGGTCCTCCCCAACAAAGCTAAAACCCCCTGAAGCACTGCCTTACCTCGTGGGACTTCAGCTTCGGCTTCGGCTGCGTCGTCAGGACCGGAATCTTCGTCCTCACCGGAGAGTCGGCCCGGAACAACGTTGGCCCTCACCGGAGAGTCGGCCCGAAACAACGTTGGCCCGGACGACATGGGAACTAGAAAGGGGCTGGAGAAGAAAGGAAGGAGGGTTTCGAAAATAGCCAGAGAAACACTGAAAGGGGCAGTTTTGGGTTTTTTAAAAATTCACTTGCAAAATGGACAGGACGACAGCCTTTTTCGCCGGAAGTCCTGGATTGAAACCCAGTTGGAAAACTTAGAAAAACTTAGACCCTATTTTGTAATTTTTCCCTTATATCTTTTGCTATCTTAAAAAGGGGTGACATTCATGTGCATCCATCCCTCATCATAGGGTGACGGCATTTTCCCTTTTTATACATAAATCTTTCTTTTGTACTTCACCCTATGTACCTGAAATCCCATTTTTGTATTTGAAAATTCCTATTTATGGAAGCATCCCTCACCTTATAATGAGGGATAGATGCACTTGAATATTTCCCTTTAAAAAGTAACCTCTCTTATTATTACTACGACAACTCTCACTCTACTTTAAATGGGACTTACTGTCAAATACTTTTATGTTTTTAGTTTCTTTATTTTCTATAATACATTCATTACAAAAACTTTCACTCTGCTTTAGATGCAACCACTATCAAATTGACATGCCATTATTTTATAGTTATTTTTTTAATCATGTGCCAAATTGTGAAAATTGATAAATTGAAAATTGACTAATTTTTTATGTAGGTGCACCTCAGAAAAAGAGATATCATCATTGTACAACTCAATTTTTAAAATCAAGCTGATGTGGGCCCACCTCACAAATATGCTCTTTTGAAAATAATTTTTTTCCAAAATCAACCTGTTTTTAAAATCAATTTACGTCGGTTTGCCTTACAAACGTGCTCTTTTGAAAGTTAAATTGTAGAGAGACAATTTAATTTTCAAAAGCATTCTAATATGAGCTAGGTTTAAAAAAAAAAGAAAAGCTATCATTGTGCAGTTTGATTTTCAAAATCAATCTAATGTGGACCAGCCTCACAAACATGATATTTTCAAAATCAAATAGCACAAAACCAATTTGATGTGGCCCACCTTAAAAATGTCTTCTTTTGAGATTAAATTACACAAAAATCAATTTCATTTTTAAAATCATTCTGATGTGGGCCTTACTTAGTAAAAAAAGGCATCATTGTATAATTTGATGTGGGCCCACTTCACAAACGTGTGCTCTTTTGAAATCAAACTCTAGAAAATCAAAATTGAGGCTCTGAGTTTGATCCATGATGTAGTTAATACAGATGTATGATATAAGAGTTTGGCTCCAATAATAATTCTTGAAGTTTTCACAAAATAATGGGCCCCACTACTATATGAGACCATTTGAAAAAATGAACTACTAGGGCCCATTGTTTCCTAAAACTACAAAATTTATTATCATCGCCATTATACCAAGCTATGCACCTATGCATCCACATCATACATCTAATACAGTAGGCCTCAATTGAAATATGCTAGCAAAAAAACAAAATAATATATATATATATATATATATTCACGGAGCAGTTCATGAGAAGATTGGGCCCATTATTTTATTTTATAAAGGTATTGTATGGTAATAGCCCCAATTTGCTGTTATCACTTTTTTTTTTCTGAATCATTTGCTATTTTCAACTGAGCTCTCTGTGGGAAATCCATAAAAGTACTACGGTTTAATTTGGAAAATAATTAATTTTCAAAGAAGCAATAAATACCCTTGAAATCCATTTTTCATTCCAGCAACAAAAGTTGAACGTGGCATCCGCTGATACAAGGAGCCAGAAGATGCATAGTATTATGATGCAGCGTCGCTGCAGTGGAGACGCCCCCACTAGAAGAAATCTTTAAAAAAAAAAAAAAAAAAAAAAAAAAAAACACAGCATCTTGAAAGAATCATACTTTAAAGAATTAAATAAATAAATTTAGGTTGGATGTTGTTGCACTTAAATTGGAGAAAGTGAGTGAGAGAGAGAGAGAGTTATTGCAAGGAGTTATGGATAAGGAGTGAGAGAGTTATTGCATAGAGTTATGGATGGGTACTCCTTATCCATCCAGCTTTATTTGTTTGAATATACATCCTTAGACCCAACAGCAAACCCCGTATGCATGCATGGCAGTATGCATCTAAAAAGACAACTATGACCGATGGGTGAGCATTACATGTTTGCTCTCCCAAAATAATGCATCTAAAGAGACAACTATGACTGATGGGTGAGCATTACATGTCTGCTCTCCCCAAATTCTCATATTAAAAAAAGGGAGTTTTTCTACCTAGACTTACAACTAGGTCTTTCTAGGTAGAAAAACTCTCTATTTGAATATGGGGTGTTAAAAACAGAAAAAGAAAAAAAAAAAGCAAAGGGATTAGTGTTAATCCTGGATGTAGTAGGCATAGTAGGCTTTAATGAGGCTTGGATCAGGACCTTAATATTTTTTTTTAAATTTACATAATTAATTTTTTTTATGAAGAACTCTGCTTGAGTTATGCATTGCATAGGAATCAGCACATATTTTATAGTTATTTTGTTGGAGAAAAAACTTATTATAGAATCATATATGAAATTGTATTTAAAGTGTCTAAATTAAGAATGCCTTTAGGAATACTTTAGAAAATCTCAAGACACATCTCTACATATAAAACTATATTTTAAAGAATCTCATTTGGAAAAATTATATTTAAATGCAAATATGAAAGTCTTTTTACTGAGAAAAAAAAGATGACTGCACTGATTGTTGATAATATTCTTATCAGTTGTTTGTTGTTTTAACTTTTTATGGTCAACGAGGCCAGGTTCTATTGTGTTTCAATCCATTCAAATTATACCCCGGATACATCCCATTGTTTTTTTTTCTTTTTTCTCCTTCTATTTTCTTTTGGTGTGCTATGCTAATTAACTCAAATCGTAAGTTGGTGGTGGTATGGAGAACGTGTAGGCTCAACTCAAACCAAAGAATCAAACCCCTTAATTGGTTGTGCGGAAATTCTCGAAAACGCCCTACTTTTAAATTATCCCTTCCTCTGTCTTTTTTTTTTTTTTTTTTTTTGTCATGGGACCCATGTTGAGTCAATATAGTCCTTTCACACACTGTCCCGTTTTAAATAGTCACTAGTTCAAGTTTGATACTCATCCAACTTTTCCTCTCATGAAAAAATGATGCCTTTAAGCTATTAAATTTTAGGATTATGGATCAAAAGGTTAAGATGGTCTTATGGACTTGATATTTTACATATAGATAGGCAACTCCGAATGACTAGATTTTGGCTGGATTGGCAGGATGAAGCTAGCGTGCAAGACGAGCCCAACTTAGATCAAAAGGGTCCATGCAACCCAGAATTACTCGTTTGGGTTTAGATTAGGTTATTGGTTTCTACTCAGGACTCGGAAGTTGGATCATCTCTTACTGTTACGATCTCCCAAAGCTTGACATGGGTGAAGACGGTGAGAAAGATATTTACTATGGACGATTTTCATTTTCAATCAGATCGCTTTCTATGCTCATGCAATTCAACCTTCAGGACCCACTTGGATGCATTCTTGTTATTGTGGTAAGGATTGATACCAGTTTCTTTGCATGTTTGTCACGTCATAAGTTAAAAACAGGGGGAAAGTGAAAAAGAAAAAAAGGGGAAGTAAAGGTAAGGAGTCTGGTCTTTCGCTAAATCCCTATGTATCGAGAGCCTCAAGTTTCAGTTCCCTTTATATGGAAACTTGATGATCTAGATATAGAAGGTATGGGATTCTTCTTGAACATCTTTATGTGGGCCTTGCAATGGAGTTTCAGGAATTTATTCCACAGTTTTATGTAATAGTTGAGCCAGAGGTTCAGGATCAAATGTAAGTGGTGTCACCTTGTTAGTTTATTTCTCCATTCCACTTTTTCCACCCAACATGCTGAAGTGAAAAAAACATCACACCTCATACTTTAATTTTACCTTCACTGCTTGTGCCAAACAAAGGTGTAATGGACAGGGTTTATTGCGAAAAAACAAAATAGAGAGTGAATCTGCCCCATCTTATCATCTATTGATCTAAGAGTCTTAAAGTTGATTTTCTTTTCAAGCATTAGTTAACATTCGACGAGCATCAGGTCATGTGTGGTTAAGAGTGTGGTAGGGGTGGCTGCACTGGTCAGGATGGGTTTATATCGGCCATGTAGAACTGGATTGTACATGCAGTCAGCTCTGAGGGGGAAATTCTCCACAACTAAATTGCTAGATTTTCTTGGATTTTTCATCTATGTGTAAATTGTAATTCAGAGTAGGTGAACAATGGCAAACATGCGAAGTGAGAAAGCAGCAGTAAGTAAAATAAATTTTATGGGAAAGCAAGGACTTTGAAATTCCACGGTTGCTGACAAACACAAGGATCTTATCTTATTTTAGCCTTTGGTGGATGTGGATGGGGAAAAGTAGTGGTTCCTTTTCCTGAAAGCTGACATGTCATAAAACCACCAAACGTACTTCTTCCCTTCACCATTTGGGCCCCACCTTCTGCATTCCACGTTCATCTCCCAAGAGTGTAGAAAACAAAAATACATTTTTTTTTAATCATTGGTCGAAGTTAAAGTGAATTTTCTTTCCAAATATGGATGAGAAAGTGAGTTTAATTTTCATCATCTGAACTTCTCACTTTTTCTTTGAAATAAAACACTGGTCTTTTTTCCTTTTTCTTTTTTTCTTTTTTGTTATATCAAGGATTCGAAGCACGTACTGTACTCAATATACACCGATGTCTCTAATCAGCTTAGCTACAATTAAGAGATAAAATATTTATCTTTTACTTACTTGAAAATAGTATTTCTTTTCATGATCTTTTGTTTGAGTTATGTGACTTAATAAGGTATAAACAAGGTGGGTGGGCAATGAAGCTTGTTGGGTTCACTCGCCCACCTAATAAAAAGGGGACATGTGATCAGTCATCTTTTAATGATCCTTTGGGCAGATGGTTCGCACTGTTTATTGGATCTGATATTAGATGAATGGCTAATAATCTACAAACACCTTCTAAGACTTGGTGAAGCCATGGACCCCCACTGCTGCATCTCCTATTTGTCAAAGTAGATAACGAAGCATGACTTAAGTTATCTATTGCCAAAGGATCTAAACCCTTCATTCCTCAACGAATAAATAGCATATTAGACAAATATAGTTATTGGTGAAGTTGATCTTAGTAGGGCCCATTTGGATATATGCCAATCACAAAGATGAAAAGAAAGGTTTTAGAGTGGATTGCCCTAAAGCCAAGTATCACACCAATCAAGCGAACACGTCTATAAACGCATGCAAATCAAAATGGGTTGATCCGCATAACCCGCAAAATGAATTTAAATGGGTTGGGTTAGGGTCAACCCATATTTCTAAACCAAATTAAAAGATTTGGTGTAAAATATTTTGGTACTATCGGCTTTTTTTAACTAACAAACTTGAGTAAATTTAAATACTTGAAATGGAATGTGCCTAGACCAAACTTCTACAAGTTGGGTTGGGTTGAGCCGAGTTTAATGAGTTCATCCATATGTTAGATGTAGGTTATGCGGGTCAGGTTCACCTGAATCATATATGGGCTAGTGTTACTTGAGCCATTTTAAAATGGGTCGAATGTGGGTTGGCCTTCAACCTGTAGAAAACCCATATAGACCTGATCCAATTTGCTACCCCTTATTCTATGCATGCCCTTGTCAATGTATGCAAGATTTTAAGTGACTTAGGAGAAGGGAAGATGATGAAGGCATTGAAATGAAGAGAAAAATAGGTAAGGTTAGAAAGCATGTCCTTATCAATGTATTCTTCGTTTGTGTAGTTTGAAGGTGATGCATGGAGTGTTAGTTCTTGTGTTTCTTTTGTTTGAAGTTTATGACTGACGACTCATGGGGTTGTTTCTTTTTTCTAATGAGACTTTCCGGTACAGAGATTTGGCATTTTAGTCATCGGATTAAGGCACAAGCAAGGTGGCTGGAAAGATTGTACGGCTCTGTGGCCCCACCTAATACAAAGCGAAAGGATGCATGTGATCATCATCCATCTGTTGAATATCCATGTGGCCCTTCATTTGGTGATGGCCTTTGGACAGATGGTTAGCAGTGACAGTGTTTATTGTATCTTATTTTAGATGGACGGCTAACCTACAATAATACAATCTCACCAGACTCAATTTTGAAACCCAGCTGAGCTAAATGCATCCTTCGATTTGGCCTTAAAGAATTTTTTGGCCCTTTCCTATCCTTGATTCTTGGTCTCAATCTCTCTTGATCTTTGATTAAGCTAGTCTTTGGACCATCTCCTATTTTAGCACAGACCTTCCAAATCCTAATCCTGCCCATTGGCTGCTCCCAGGTGTTCCCACAGAGCCCTTGCTCAATGTTGCCCAGTATAACAGTAAAGAGATTGGGTGCTAGTTTTCCCTGGCATCTGACCTCCTGAACAAGGCTAACTAAGTAGGCAACCGTTCACACACATTGACAAGACATCTAGCACTTTGACCACTTTGAGTATGACACGGGCAATCAATCGGCTACCTTTTTTTACAACTGACATAACTTCCCATTCACCCCATCAAAAGAACCCAAGTTCCATTTTCTTCCATTCTCAACACTCTACATAACCCCTAGCTTAGAAACTTGTTAGCTACAAAGCAACGGCAACAATTCAAAAGGAATTGTAAGTAACTTTCAAGTCAAACTCCCTCCCTATTTAAACAACAGAACCACCCACCCACAAGTCACGAACACAAGAACAAGACATAAAAGTTTGTTTGATTCCTTTCCTTACCCAACTATCCAGCAGAAACATATATTCTAAAGCCAATTGGAATGGCTCTATCCTCTTTAGTATTCTTGAACATCTTCTCCTTGTTGATCTTGCTGCTTAGCTCGATAATCATGGTTGATGCGAGAGCCAACAAAACAGAGATGATCAATCAGTCCTTGGACGCCCACAACAGTGCTAGAAAAGCGGTCGGGGTGCCACTCCTCAAATGGGAGCCCCTCCTAGCCAACTTCGCGCATGCACACTCGAACCAGCGGCGGCATGACTGCGTTGGTCCACTCCACTGCCATGGCCTACGGCGAGAACATCTTCATAGGTCAAGGGCGCCGTTGGAGCGCCAATGATGCGGTGGCCGCGTGGGTGGCAGAGAAGCAGTTCTATGACTATTCTAGCAATGCGTGCTCGGGCCCCGACTGCACCCACTACACCCAGATTGTGTGGCGCACCACGGAGCAGGTGGGGTGCGCCAAGATCATCTGTGACAATGGGAGCAACTACATCACTTGTGAGTATTATCCCCCAGGCAACTATGTTGGGGCCAGGCCGTACTGATTTTGTCTGGCCATTGGGACCGGTTTGTTGTTTGGTGGAATCTAACAAGTGCTGTTGTGGTGTGGAAAGAGTTTTAAGATCCATGTCAGTTAGGAAAACCCCACAGATTCAAGAGTAACTTGTATGGTGCTCTACTGCTCTGGCTGTACTGCAGAGACACCAATGGTGCATATTACTTGTACAGGCTATTGTTCCATTGATTGTTCATGTACATGTTATAATGTTTTATTCTAATAAGAGAAGAATATATTTCTAATTGTTAATAATCTGCTCTTTATTTGGAGAGAGAGAGATAGAGAGAGAGAGAGAGAGAGAGAGAGAGAGAGAGAGAGAGAGAGAGAGAGAGAGCATATTGTAAGAATCCAGCAAATGCCACCTGCTTTCCAATGAGGGAGGGCTTAGAATTCTCTGAGCTCAAAGCTGTAAATTCATAAAACTTACTCTCTTAAGATCTGATCAACATTAATTGGAATTCTACAATAACCTGGTTTAAAAAATCGGCATTTAGCCCCTCACACGTGATGTCCACCCACGAATTGCTCGGAAGCCCAAATTTAACACTCATCCGGTACTTATTCACCAATGACTGAAAAAAAAAAAAAAAAAAAAAGCCTTCTTAAAACATTAAATTTTAGGACCATATCTTTATCATTAAAATTTTTTAGTAAAATAGGTCAAGATCAATATCAAGAGGGATGATCTAGTGGGGTTGACAAATTGCATCTTTAGACCTAGGTCTGCAAGGACATAGATCTCACTTGAATTTCATCCTTCATCCCTAGGCATGAGCTCTCAGATTTTCAAGGGGTGGGCTTGTTTCATGGTGACCCACTAATGGGACCCACCAAACGGTTTCGACCATGGAACCCATGATGAGCCATTTTTTAGTCCGTAACACCCTCTCTCTCTCTCTCTCTCCTGCTCTTTTTCTCCCAAGGCTAGGGATTTGGGCGAAAGGGTTTGATCTCGATCTTTCCCAGAAATGGCGGACGAAGCTAACAGAACGGTACAAACACCTCTTCCTCTGCACAAATATTAATTTTCCTCTCTTTTGACATGCCTTTGAATTTTCCCGTCTGGGTAGTTTTGAATTCTAAAGATTCTTCCTTTCCCTTGCATAAAGCGACCCTTCAAGTCCAGCTATGGACTGTGAATGCTGTTTAACGACCCAAATCGTTGATTGAGTGGACCCCACCTCGGGAAAAAGTGTCCCACCACTGATTTTGGTGTAAACGATGACTTGAAACAGTTCAACATAGCGGCAATTGATGTATGAATTATGTGGATGTTGTGTATGGGTATTGCGTATTGGGTCCCATTCCTGTTGAGTGGTATGGATAATCGTCGTGTTGCAGAGCATTGCTGGCATTCTTGTATGGGAATTTCAATGAATTCTTGTGTCTGGATGTGTGGATGAATTGGTTGTTGAAATTGTTGTGTTTTTTGGTGATTTGGAGGGAGATTTTGTTAGCCAGCTGTTGGGTCTGTTCATGTTGTGGCAGGAATTTGCTTCAGTTGAGATTTTTGTGCAGTGTGGGAAAATAGTTTCTGTGGTGAATGGAAGGAAAGCAAATGAATGATTTTCTCTGCTTGCTGCATTCATTTCTTGCAAGAATTGTTATTCTGAGCTGGTAATATCATGAAGTTGGATAATGGTGATTTCGTAATTGGTACTGGTCTGGAATTTATACTTCGGTCTTCACTTCACTCTAGTTAATGATCTTTTGTCTATTGTTGGCTTTCTTGCTCTTTTACAGATGCTTCAACCATCTATTCATTCAGCCACTTGAAGGGTCCCTCTGTCTGTTTGTTTGCTTGTATGCGTTTGTGATTTAAAAGTCCCATTGAGTGATGTCTTAGTTTTTGCGGATGACTTTTATTTCTCATTTGAATGCAGGCATTTCTTGAAATTCAAGGACGGATGATAGAGACTACGGGGAAGTTAAAACAGGTTTGCTTGTAGACTTTTGCAACTCCTCTTATATCAATGAGGCTATTGGCAATGATTATTTCTCAACTGGTAAAGTGAAATATGTGGAAAAGTAATCACAACGGTCGAAGATTTTACTTTAACCATGTTTGGTTGGTCACAACAAGTGAGAAAGTAAAGTCCCAACTGCCTAAAACAATTTACTTTTCCTTTACCAGCTGCCAAATTTTTTTAATAAAATTCAATTCAAGTGGTTACTTGACCACTTGTTGACTTGTCATCTTACTTCAAATTAATTTACCTCATAAAAATGAGCACATTTTTACTTTATTGAAAGTATACTTATCCTTTATATAACGTTAATTCCGGAAACTAGTACACAAATTCCGTAGTATAGATAACATTTATTTTACTTTGTTGGAATCAGTATTAGCATGTTGTTGTGGCTATCCTATTCCTATCCTTTTGGTATTAGCTTCCATGTGGGTCCATTCTTTTTCTATTTTCTCTATTTCTTAGTTGGATGCTTATGCCTGATTTTCTTTAATGGAATGATTAAAAAAAATTGCTGAAAAATTGGCTTGATATACAGAACTATCATACGATTGAAAACATCAAATACCATATACAATGGTACTGGATGGCTCCAAAATGTGGCGGGTAACCTCTTGTTATTACCCAGTAGCTACAATGTAATTCTGTTCCTTGATTTTGACTGTTACATAAGCTTTTATAAGGAGAAGAGCTTTTATCCTTTCAAAAATAAGGAGAAGAGCTTTAAGAGTTGTTGACCCTTTCTGGTTCTATGAGTAAAAGTCGTCTCTACACTGAGAGTAAAAGACTGCAAAACTTGACATGAACTAATTTATTCAGTTAATCTATGATGCCCAGATACAGCTAGGATACACCATAGATATGGAAAGGACACGGATTTTACACATAAAAAGTGAAGTATCGGGTATGATACGACATTATACGTTGCCCATTTCGAAGTATCCGTGCATCATAGTAGTTAATGTATAAAGTTTGATGAAGGTTGATCTTCCACAAACTTTCTGGAAACTGAACGTAAAAGACGTCCCTTTGTGTGTGAGGTTGCTTTGAATAGTTACTTGCTGCACCTCAGTTCACCTACTCGGTGGGTCTTGTGTGGATATGCTTGTAGGGGCCTCAAAGAGGTGTTTGTTCCCAAGTGCTTATTACTCGTCAAGTTAAAACACTATTTGGCTACATTAAACTACTTATTAGAAAAGCAAAAAAATCATAAATGTCACAAGATCATTTTCTGTACGAGAATAGCCCCCAACACCAAGAAACAGGTGCTAGGATCTGTATTATATCATCTTTTATCAGCAACAAGATAATTTTATCAAAGATGACAAGGGAATTACAAAACCATCACAGATAAAACAAATAGAAAGCCAAAGCACAGGTACTAGAATCTATATGCAACTCATTCAGATCATAAGCTAGAACAATGGGATCACTTTGTCAGATTATTGACCTGTTACAGAACTTGATCCAGGCACGAATGTCTCTGGTTGGACAGGATGTTCCCAAAGAGTCCTTTTTGTGTTGGTCACAAGTTTTCATTTAGACTTGGTCATCATAAATGGCAGGACCTTGACACAAGGGTGATAAATGTCCTTCGGCTGAGAGAACCTGTAGCTATTTTGCTTATGTTTGCTCCTCCATTTGGTGTATAGGGTCGTATCTTTGTCTCAATTATGGAACCTCACTCCTGAGTTTTCTTTTTTCTTCTAGATTCTCCATTGTTTTACCACCCACTAACAAGCATCAAGGTTCTATGAAAGTATGAAACCTGCAGATATACCACATTGACAATTCTAGTTGTTTTCTTTGTCAAACACATTCAGTTGTTTTCTATAAATATGTTGCAAGTCGACAAGAGCCTGCGGCACAGTGGAAAGTCCTCACTATTGTAACCTTGAAGTTGTGGGTTCAAGTCATATTACCAATAAAAAAAAAAGTTGCAAGTCAAATACTCGTGCTCTTTTTTCTTTTTTTTTCCCTCATTGCTTGCACCTAGACTTGGCTGTTTTCATCCATTGCTTACCTTTCAGGTGCAAACTCAATTTCGCAACAAAGAAGGAGAAAAGAAACGTGCTTATCTAACATTGGAAGAATTGCGACAATTATCAGATGATACAAATACATATAAATCTATAGGTATGGAAATAATATTCAATTTAAAAGATATGTGTTCTTTCCCTTTTTCTTTTTCTTTCTTTCTCTATTTTTTCTTTTTTGTTTTTTTTTATTTTTTTATTTTTCATTGTCACTGTACTGGCCATTACATTTTAAGCGCTTGGATATGAATGGTGCTAAAAAAAACCTTTCAAAGGAAAAAAAAAGGGTTAAAAAACTGCTTATAAAGCATTAAACACATGGAAATGCATGTCTAACCAAATATCATATGCAGAGAAAAAAGAAAAGGAAAAACAGATAATGTACATCTTACATGGTTAGAAATGATGAAGACTGTTGCTTATCACTTACTGAAAGGCAATGGCCACAAATTAAAGTTCCATCTTATGGTAAATTAAACTATGTTGGGAGAACTATTGAAATATGAAATAATAAGGAGAACATCTAGGGCTTTCTTGCCTGTTAATGTTGGATATCTTGGTGAGGAAAAGGACTTTTCAATTACCATTAAATTTGGAAAAAAGAATAGGGGACCTGGGGATTGTGTTATCTGGAAATGGGTTGCAAATATCAGGAACAGCAACAGGTCGGGTGAAAACGAAATAACCTCCTCAAGCCTCTACTTTTTGAGGTGGGTTCGGTATTGGGTTTGCCGGGTTTGAGTTCAGTATGGGTTTTTAGATTTTGACCTTAGTCAGGTTTCAAGCAAGTTTGGGTTTTGGCTATACCGTACTAGCTTTGCTTGTTTGTGATTAATCTATATATTACTTAATAACGTTTGATACATAGCTTCTATAGCACTAGTGGTAGCAAACATTTATAAAATGTAAGAGTGGTGGGCATAGGTTCAAGTCCTCAGCTGTTAAGAATTTTTATAGATTGTTTTCATATTTTGAAATAAGAAAAGAAAAATAGCTAGTATCAAACCTGACTTGACCTGTACCCATCATGGTGCAGGTTTGGTATCACAATACATAAACTTGTCACAGATCAGGTTGGGTACGAGTGGGGCATGTGTTGGTCAGGTCAAGCTTGGGTTTAAGCTGACTCATACCAAACTTGATCCTGTGACGCCCCAGAGTCCCACATCGACTATAAAGAGGAAAGTGAATGGGATTATATGTAGAGCTTACACCCTCACCTTGCAGGAGGCCTTTTGATGGGTTCTGGCCCATCAGAAACAAAATCGTGAGGCCTGTGGGCCAAAGCGGACAATATCATGCATGCGTGTAGGGTGGAGCGTTACAAATGGTATCAGAGCTTACTCTCGATTAGTTTGAGTGTGGGCCCCTGCCGTGGTCAAGTGCAAGTGGGCGGGTTTCCATGTGGGTTGGCCAAGAGGGTTGGCAGGCTACTGCACAGCGACATGCAGCCCTAAGGGGGGTGGATTGTAACCCGGAGTCCCACATCGACTATAGAGAGGAAAGTGAATGAGATTATATGTAAAGCTTACACCCTTACCTTGCATGAGGCCTTTTGATGGGTTCTGGCCCATCAGAAACAAAACCGTAAGGCCCGTGGGCCAAAACGGATAATATCATATATGCGTGTAGGGTGGGGCGTTATAGACCCATTGCTATCCTTGCAGATATGGAAAGAAACTCCCAATCTTGGACCTTCCAACAAAGTTGGGATTTTGAAGAATGAAGCTCACCCATATTTGTGGATGGTGAGGGGAACAAATAAGGTTCTCGTAGAATTTGGTTGGAAAAACCTACTAGCTTAAGCACACCACAATATCTATTTTATAAGCAATGCTTGTTACAAAATTGAGTGTGAATTTTGGGAAAAAGTTGGTGTGAAATCTCTCCTTCGGGACCGACATTTTGTAATTGCCTTTGATGAAGTTACCATTTTACAATGGAATTAAAATGGAAGATTTTCATTGCAAAGCTTTGAGGCAGTATTGTGTTTAAGGGTGAATCTTATAGTGTTTTGGTGGCATTGTCTATGGGATGGAAACTCTATGTGGCAAGGGTGGCTTAAAAGGGCTTTTATTGATTTGGTAAAGGCCTTCGATAGGGTATCAATATAGTTTGGTAAACATTGATGAAAAATGATGCATTTCTAATAGTAATATAGAAATTATACAAGAGATGTATGATGCATGAAGTGACAATGACCGTCTGGAATTTTTGTTATAGAAACATCCAAACCGATCGAAATTTAGTATCAGTCATATAGAGGCATCTTATTTATTGTGATTGAACCGTATGATAGAAAGGCTATTAACATCTGACACTGGGGTTTTTGTTGCTTTACAGGGAAAGCGTGAGTCCTGGACCCCCATTACCTTCAGAAGTCACAACTCTGCCAATCAAAACAATTCAATCCTGTGATCAATTTGCTAATTGTGGTGAAATTCCTAAAATTTCAAAGATTCATTTCCTTTTTGTTGATGGGCAGGTTTGTCTTAGAGCCAAAATCAGTTCTTGTCAATGAGCAGGAGCAGAAGCTTAAGGATAGTGAAGCTGCTATAGCCTCATTGCAGGTCTTTTTCCTTTTCATTTCCTTTTCAGCTTCATTTAGACTTTTTCGGTCAAGTGCCCATGGCCCTGAACGATAGTTGGAAGGCGCTCATTTTCATAACCACGAGGTTGTGGGTTTGAGTCATGTTGGCTAATCCCTTTAAAAAAAAAGAAAAAAGAAAAGGAAGAGGACTATTGTACGCAGGATGTAAAACATTGCAAGGTTTGTCATTAACAGAATATCGAGATGTTTCTTGCTTGGCCATATAATCCAAATATTTAATTTGTCCAAGTGCTTCCGTCTGTCTAAAATTCTCCAATCCATCTCACATGGGATTCTGAAATTTGGGGTGAGGCTTGTTCACTCTTGAGTCCAATTCGTATTAGTGATATTGATGACACTAAGGCTTGTTTGTTTGCCATAGGATAGAATAGAAGAGGAGTAAAAAAGGTTGCAGCTGTTGAAATTTTTACCTCAAAGCGTGTTTGGATAGAGCACAGGGGACAAGTGAAATAAAGCTGTTGGGTGACGTGGCGCCTTCCTTTACTCTTCTCAACGCATCAAAATTTCATTCCAACCAACCTGAATAACTTGCTTACTTAACAACCCCCACCTTCTTTCTTTCCCATGAAAGTGTCCACCCCTCACTTTCATCTTACTTTATTCCAATAAACCAAACACATGTAAAGTAATTCAATACTTATTTTATTTCAACTTACTCCACTTTAATTATATTCCAAATCTGAGATTTACTCTACTCTTACTCTATCCCTCTTGGAAACAAATAGGCCCTAAAGCCCACATAAAACATGTATATATAGCAAAATCCTAAGAACTCTGAATTAAAAATAAAATAAAATGATGTCATATAGCTCTCATGTAAAGGCACTTTTTTTTTTCTAACATTTATTAATGATATTAAGTACGGATTAGGTTTTAACCCAGTTTATTTTTTTGGTTTGGCAGTAACTTTGATCATAGCTGCTCCTGCACCATCTCCAAATTTAAAAAAAATAAAACAAAATGAAAAGGAAGAGAAAGAAAACCTCAACAGAGACCTCTAAAGAGTCCAAAACTCAATTTAGAGTTTGTGTGAGTCATTACTGTTCTGACTCAGCCAATATAAAAGGAACTGTATGGGACTCGACCTAATTTATACAAACACCATATCAGGTTATTAACTCGACTTGTTAGTGGTCAAGGTTGAAAAGAAGCCTGCCAAATTTTAAAATGACATCTCACAGGCCAATTGTTGTACCTGCAGACTTCCAAGGAGTACTTAGAGAAGCAAATGGCAGAGACAGAGAACAATCTGAGAGAGCTATTGCAGCAAGATCCAGGTCTTGCTCATCAGATAATGTCACTGTCGACGTCTGTGATGTAGATTGTGTTGCATTGTTGACCACATTGTGTCTGGCCTCTTCTAAGAGAGGAGTGTGTTTAATTTTATTGTAGTAGTACTGCATCATCTTCTGGTATTACATCATAATAAAGGATTAAAATCATGAGTATACCTTTTCTTGAGCTGTCTTTTATCTCAAATCTTAAGCTAATTGTTGGTATTGGTCATACCTTTTTGTTAAGGCCTCTTTTCAAGCATCAACCATGGACTACTGTGTGGTATTGAGCGCAGTTGATCCATGCGTCAATAGTGTTTCCCAAAAAAGGTGCCAGCTAGTCTGTATCCTAGAACAGGACAATTAAGTAATGAACTACTTGATTGAAAATGAGAAAATTGACTAATGAATCATTTGTTATAGTATTTAAGATATCATGATACTCTTAATGCTCAATGCATGCTATTCATCTCATCAATCTAGGGATATGCTTGGTATTGATCAGTATTCCAAATTGAAATTTAAACAAAAAAAAAAAAAAAAAGTAATAACATTTTTCTCAGGGAGATTTTTCGTCTTTTCAGTGCATGTTTAAATATTCTCAGACAGCATTGTGTTTCCTCTTGTATTATAAATTTCTTATCATGTATATTTAGTAATTTATATCCTTGTAACTAGCTACACTTAGCATAGCATATCCATCTCACCCATATGTACTTCAACTTTTTAATGTTACTCTGACGTTTTACATTCATTTCCATGACAATGCAAGCCTATTCTCTGTTATGTAAAATGCATTTTTAATTGAAGTGGTGCTCAATAATTGCGCAACACTTATTGAGATTGTATTTGCTTTGCCCCCCCACCCCCATCTGTTGGTTCTTTTTACAAATTTAAACTTGAATTCTTCTTTTCCTCACATGTACAAGTTGTTCACCCCTTACATGTGAGAGTTCCTATTACCTTACATGTGCAAGCCTTCCAAGGACCCAGCACCTTAGCCGGGGTAAAAGAGGATGTCAATGGAACTTTGATTATTTGGTCACCGGAAGGACTTATGGACCCTCTTTTTGGATATAATTCACAATTTGGTCCGAATTGGGTCATACCTGAAGATCTATATTTCCAGTAACATGTATAAAAATAATATACTTATATAAATATATGTTAAATGAATGAATTTAATTATAATAAAAAACACTAAGGCTAGAAAACATTTGTAGCTTCTTGTAGCATTGAGGTTTGGCAAATGTATATATCAATATGGTCATTGGGGGGTGTCAAATATATGAATTTTTCTTTTATGGGAATCAAATATATGATTTGCTCCGATTGGGATAAGAGAATATTTTTCCTACAAATAGATAGGCACAGCACACGGCACATGATATCAGTCTGGAGCAGGGTAAAATAGGATGTATTCTGATATTAAGTGGTCCACTCATATATTGAAGTGAAACTTGAAACGGTGATTATAAATAGGTTGGCATGCTATTAGTCATAGCAAAAAATGGATTGAAGCCCTGCACTGCACAATCCACTCAAATATTTCGAACGGTGATTATAAATAGGTTGGCATGCTATTAGTCATAGCAAGAAGTGGATTGAAGCCCTACACTGCACAATCCACTCAAATATTTCCACCTCTTATAGCTTTGAAAATATTTAATAAATCATCTGAAATGGAAGGAGCACTGAGGAGAATGCTTTCACATGATGGACTACTACTTGGAATTGGGACTCTGCCCTAGCTAAACTGCCTTTAAAGGGTAAGAGCTTAGTTGGCAAAGATGAGGATTCTGAGGCAACTACATAATTGTCAATTTAACAGGCAGCGTATAGCAGGCCACATGTGAGCAGAGAGAAATTTTTAGAACCTGTTTTTTTTTTTTTTTTTTGGCTCTTTTAATCCTTCTCTCACTTTTTTTTTTTTTTAATTATTATTTTATCTCTGACTCACTGCAATCAACTTTTGGAAAGGTCTTTCATTTGAATTTTTTTTTTTTTGCTTTCTCTCTGGTTGACTGGCAACAACTTTTAGAAGGGTCTGTTTTTTTATTGTTCTCTCTCTGACTGATTTTCAACAGCTTTTGAAAAAGATCTTTCTTTTGTCTTTTTAATTGCTTTCTCTCTCTGAATCAGTAGCCCCTTTTTACCTCTTTTTCTATGTTGCAGCTAGGCTAATGCTGCACGTACTCTCTCTCACTCACCCTTGTCAATGGGTCAGGATCTATTATCTTGTTTTCATCATGCTTCTCTCTCAATTTCTAAGTTGAGAGCTGCGGGAATGCAAATGTTCGTGTATATATATATATATTTATTTATTTTTTTATCTCATGCTGCATACAATTTTTTTCTTAAGTCTATTTTTTTCTTTAAGGTTAAGTACTTTTTATATTTTATATTTTTAATTATATTTTTTGGAATGAAAAGTCAAAATTTATCAAAACACCAAGTGATTCACTATAGGGCCAAACTGGAATGATGACCGAAATAGAATTAATTAAAAACTATCAATTTTGATGCCTAGAGCCATCATGTCCAAACTTTATATAGGCTATACAAGATTTGGCATCGGTTGTCAGGTGGACAATTCAGCTACACCAAATCAATGCATGGTTTTAGCATCTAACAAACTCAAAGAATAATTTTTTAGTGTCCATCACTCATGGTTGAGCGTTGGCACCTCGATATCACATAAATGCTCAGGGTTAGAACTTTGGGTTTTCAGGTTGATAGTAACACTGTCGGAAACAAAAATATTTTGTACATCTGGTAGGTCAGTGAGCCCCACTACTGTGCCACACGAGTATCATTTATGTTGGTATCTCAAATGGGGCCCTCTAATATTTCCGTTAAAAACGCTTCAAAATCTATTTATTTATAAAATGAGGGCGAATTAAGTTAATCTGACATCATGCAAGGCTATAAAATGAGCAGTAGTCAACATCAAGACTTCTCTAACAGCCCATATCATGGTCTAACATTTGGGAGGATCAAATGAAGTTGATATAATCTGCTTGATCTCATGTCCCTCTTATGCCATGTTAAGTCTGTAAGCCCCACCCCCACAAGCAGCAGCAGAGCTTCATGCAAATACCAAAATTCAGACTGATAATCTTGTAGCTTCATGCGGAGACACCAACTGAACTGAATGGACAACGCTGACAGGAGTAGACAAATGGACACCAACTGAAGTGAAAAAGAGATTTCCTTGGTTTTCTCAACGCCCTTCTGTCCCTTTCTTTCTTTGGTTTTCATTACACTTTACACCCATCTGTCCCTTGTTTTCCTTCTAGTAAATGCATTGAACTTGAACCCCATTTCATCAGCACATGTACGCCTGCACATGCAAAGATTGTCTCCTTTCTTCAATCTCCATTACTGGGTTTTCTCCATCTCACACCTCCTCTTCCATTCCCCGTCTTCATCCTTCATAATCCTCTAAACCAACCAACACTACACATCCAAGAATTTCTTAAAAACACACTCACATATATATATATATATATAGAGAGAGAGAGGATTTCTAACAACTTGTTGGTGATTGAGAAAGTAAGTAGACCATGATCACAGGCAAGGCAATCTATGACGTCCTCACGGCAATTGTGCCGCTCTATGTGGCCATGATCCTGGGCTACGGCTCGGTGAAGTGGTGGAAGATCTTCACCCCTGACCAGTGCTCAGGAATCAACCGTTTTGTTGCAGTATTCGCTGTTCCCGTCCTCTCCTTCCATTTCATCTCGTCTAATGATCCATACACCATGAACTTCGGCTTCATCGCGGCTGACACCCTCCAGAAGTTGGTCATCCTCATCCTCCTCTTCCTCTGGCAGGCCTTCTTAGGAGGTAGTGGAGATTGGGCCATCACCCTCTTCTCCCTTTCCACTCTCCCCAACACACTGGTTGTGGGAATTCCCCTCCTCAAGTCCATGTATGGAGACTTCTCAGCCTCCCTCATGGTGCAGGTAGTAGTCCTCCAGAGTGTGGTATGGTACACCCTCCTCATCATTCTCTTCGAGTACCGCGGGGGTAGGGCCTTGATCTCCGAGCAATTCCCCAACACGGCGGCCTCCATCGCCTCCTTGCATGTTGAGCCTGAAGTCTCTTCACTAAGTAGGCGGGAGCCGTTGGAGGTGGACGCGGAGATCAGTGAAGATGGGAGTCTCCATGTGGTGGTGAAGAGGTTCTCTTCTCCGACCGAAAACCGGAGGGCATCTGATCTGAGTGGGGTGGAGATCTACTCGGTGCAATCGTCAAGGCTGTCGACCTTGGATCAGATGGATGATCTTGACAAGTTTCCTAGTAGGATGGTGAGCCCAAGATGCGAGGGGAATTGGAGTGGGAAGGTGTGTTACATGAGGTCGGCATCAGCATCGGCGTCGGCGTCATCGACATGGAATTTGGAAGAGGAGATCATGGGGAAGGGTCGGAGTGGAAATGGGAAGGAAGGGGGGAGGAACATAAGTAGTGAGGTGTTGGGTGGCAGTGGTGGTGTGGGGTGTTTGAATGAGGTGGTGTATGATGGTTTGGGGAGTGGTGGGAGGAGGAAGGAGGAAGGTGGTGATGAGGGGTTTCATATGTTTGTGTGGAGTTCAACTGCTTCTCCTGTGTCTCATGCTGTTAGTAGAGCTGCTTCTTCTATTGATTTTGAAGTCTCTAATGCTTGTAAGGCTCTTGTCCCACAAGGCATAGGTGCTTCCACAGGTACTAAAAAATCTCATTAAAATTTTTTTTTCTATTAATCCTCTCTATCAGATGATCTCCTGAGCCACACTCTCTCTATATATTTCTTATCAATCCAGATCCCTGAGTGTCTCCTACACACTTCCCCTAAGCGGGATGCTTCCTGATAATCATGGTCATTCAAAATAAATTCCATCCCCTCCGATGACATATCCACAAATTATTTAAATTAGAGTTGGTCTCATTGTAAGATTGAGTACATGACTAATAATATAATTAGCAAAATCTGTGTATTATTAATTATATGCAGCAATCACTTTAGCTCTTTTACAAAAATAATAATAAAAAAAAAATCTTCATAGCAACAATCTGCTCAATCTTATGGTGAGGCCAATAACTAATGAAGTAGAATTTGAAGATTGTATAATATAGGAGCGGATGTCATTCATTCGGAATGGTTCAAATTATCAATATGTGGATACTACAATGGAGTTACGCACTTTCCACTCACAAGAAGTGCGAGTGAGATATTGATCGTCTTTCATATTCAATCTAACGATGAATATATGATGAATACTCCTAGAAGAGTACAAGTTTAGGTGAGTGCCAAATCATGCGCATTAGCTACTACCGGGGGGTATTTGCTTAATATAGGAGGGGAATGAAGCTAGGCTTCACAAGAGTGTACCTCCTTTTATTTAATATATATCATATTTCTCTAAGGATTGCAAAGCTAAAGTTTCGTAGCAAAGTGAATTCCATGTCAAGGCGCTACAAAAATGCAATCACTTTTATAGGAAATGGTTTGCTACAAACTTGAGTAAAAAGAGCTCGACTTTTCTTTTTTTGGCAAGAAAAAGCGCTTACAGTGAAAGGTTTTTAACAAGCTATTAAGGAATCTTCGGCATTACACAAACATCGAGAAAGAAAATTATTTGGGTATTCATATGTAATCTGTGGGCCCACCTAAAAAATATGACAATGATTGGGGGATGTTATGTATTGGAAAGGTATCCTATGACCCGCTGATGTACAAAAAATTGGGAATCATCTGATCAGTAATGTTTTGGGGGCTTTAATGTTGTCTTTTTTTTATTATTATTATTATTATTTTATGGCTGGGTTGTAACATTAGAAAAGGTCTAATTTTGACCAATTTTTTGTTTAATGAATTGAGAGGCCTACAAAATTCTAATGAATATCAAATTTGAGCTGGTGGTATTCTAATGGGAAAGTGAAGATTTAGATTGATCATAGGAGGGTCTGGATGGGCCCCAAGGCCACGTACCGTAATTGTTGAGACTATGGTGGCTCATCTTTCTTGTGAGACACACCCCTAGAGAATTTACTTTGCAGTCATTGGGAGTGAGGGGGACAGAAAGCCCCATACTTTCGAACTATAGTCTATAGAGCATGAAAGATTTTATGAGACCCCGCATCCCAATTCTTTCTCAAATATGTCAAATTGGGACACTTACCTATTCGATCGATCACAGGGCACATCCCAAATATAACTCAAAATATTAATTCTTCTTGTATTTTATATTCATATGGTGAGTTCAATTTCATGTAAAGATGTATTTTCTTCTGCTTTTTCAAAAGGACATGGAAGGTTTCATGAGTCTATTGGACATTCTACCCCTATCACCAAATCAAGAGCAGATAGAGAGATTGAAATAGAAGATGGTCGCCAGATTCCAAGGAAACTTTCAAGAATGGAGTCAAACTTTTTGGGACAGAAGACAATCGATGCACCACAAGGAGAGAATATGAATGGTGTCCCTCCTCAGATGCCTCCTGCAAGTGTCATGACCAGGCTTATACTGATCATGGTATGGAGGAAGCTCATTAGAAATCCCAATACCTATGCCAGTGTCATTGGTATTGTCTGGTCCCTTGTGTCTTTCAGGTAAGAATCTTCCACCTTATTGTTAGGTTGCTTTGGACCCATCTTTTTATTGGCTATTCGGTTTCTAGTAATTCTAAGCAATTGCTTCCCTTTAAAGGGGCTAAAATTAAAAAAGTAAAGGTGGTGATCTACAACTTATTGACTCAAATGTTCCGCACCATTGGTAGGAAATGATAGCCTAGCCGTCACCCTTTTAAATCAAATTCTAGAAAAAAAAGTGGGAGTCCCATCTACGTGAGCACTACGCTCATCGTCCACTTATATCCATCAAGTTCACCTTTTTTACAATCTTTCATTCCAGATGGGCTGTCTATGAATTCCTAGGAATTCAATACCGAGGAAACGAAGAGGTCCTTTGTGATTATGATAATTATCCACAAGATCATATTAGTAGGCAGAAAATCATCAACAAAATATCATTTAGTTTTCACATAAGTAAAAGTTATTTTAATGTAACAAAAATGATCAGATACACCTAACTGCTTAAACAAATGTTGAGTGGTTGGATGAGGAATGCAACTTTGATTATATATACTGGATTTTGAACTCTTTTTTTCTTTCTTTCTTTTTTTTTTTTCTTTTTATAGTGTGGGTTTTGTAAGGTATTTGACCCAATAGGACTATTTCCCTGAGTGGCGCCCACTAAGCCCACATAGGTGCCCACCGAGCAAATACAAGATATGGGGAGCAAATTTATGCCTTTATTTGCGGTTATGCCACTCCACCAACTTCTAGAGGATGTAATTATCTTAGGTCCTTTTTTAATATATATATATATATATATATAGAGAGAGAGAGAGAGAGAAAGATGCTCCTAGGAGAGATATCTTTCATCTTAAATGAGAGATTGGGTGGGGGCCCTCACATTCATATCAAATGCCAACAACTTAAATGTGAGGACTCCACCCCTATCTCTCATATAAGGTGAGAGATAGCTCTCATAGGAGTATCTCCCATATATATATATATATATATATTGAACTGATTGGATTGGTCATGTAGTCCAACTTGTTGTACTTGATTATTTGTTTATAACAACTATTATTATTTCTTATTTGTAATTTAAAAAAGATGAAAACAAGTGGTCCATCTCTGAAAAAATTATTGGAACCAGCTAAATAAGCACTAAATTCTTGAATACTTTAACAAGTCATTCTTATTAGCCTTTTTCTCATTTCATTGGAATATTAATAGATGAAGCTTATTATTGTGATAATCCCTTTTAATTAACTTTCAGGTGGAAGATTGAGATGCCTGCTATTATACAAGGCTCGATATCAATAATATCAAAAACTGGATTGGGAATGGCTATGTTTAGTCTAGGTACAAATCATTCTCGTCATCTTTAGATTTCTATTTTTCCCACTTCTCAAAGTAGAACTCAACTCATATTTAAATGAGGCTAAGTTTTAGTTTTGATCGGGAATGAAATCCACTGTGAGACCTTTCAAAAACACTATCTTCCACGATTAGCATGCATCCAAGTGGATCCCACAAGTCTAATAATCTTACCTCTCATGAAAATTGTGAGAAGTACCTCTCAAACAAAAATTACTCACACCTGTGCATGTGTGTCTCACTTAAAATGTTCTCACCTTAGTGGGGTCCACTTGGATGGATAATCAATGGAGGGATGGTGATCCTAGCCATTGCTTTATATTCTCAAAGTTTAATGGCTATGCATTGTGCAATATATATTAGTATCTTAAAAAATCCAACATTGACTAAGGTCTAGACTCTAGACCATATGAGATTAGCACCAGTTCCAATTCAAAGGGGGACGGTATGTATGAAGGGATTGAATTGATAAAAGGTGGGCCTTCTATATGAAAACTCAAAAAAGACGCAAATGATTGGCTTACTTGGAAAATTTATGATATTTTGTGTATGTATATATGTATATAGTTCTACAAAGATCTTATATGATTTTAAAAACAGGAGATGCTCTTATAAGAGATATCTCTCACCTTACTATAAGAGATAGGGTAAGGCCCCTCACATCTATATTCAATGTCAACAATTTAAATGTGAGGGCCTCCACCCCTATCTCTCATATAAGGTGGGAGATATCTCTCATAGAAACATTTCCCTTTATAGACATTATAGATTATATATATATATATATATATGTGAATGAACTATTGATAGTAATATATCATGTAATGACTTCTTTATTATATTGATACGATCTCAAACAATCTCATGATCTTAAAGATATGAGATGTTAGCAAAAGATATTATTTTTGGCTAAGTGTATGATGTGATGACTTCTAGATTATTTTGACAAATTCTCTCACAATATTAAACCTTTATTTTAACAAAACTATTTTTAGTAACATATCATGTAATCACTCCATTGTCCTACCAAATTGTAAGTGGGTAGGTACTGGGTAGGGAGAACTTAAGTTAAGGGCCTATTTCATTTCTAGAGTTTTTGAAGGGGCATATAATTAACAGGTCTATACACTTAGATAGTTCTACAGAACCTTTTGAAATTATTATCACTATGTACATGCATGAGTGTATTTATATCTAACAGATTTGTATGAAAAGCAACTAGTGAATACAATCTTTTGCCCATACTTGCTTATTTCATTATGGTTAGACCTATTCATTTGCCAATATTTAGCTAGATGGGGCCTTGATATTCATTAAAAGTAGAGAAGCTATTTAAGCTTACCAGTTAGATGGTTTGTCCATTGAAAGTTTTAATCAAATCGACATCAAAGAATATCGACGGCGGATCTCAATGACATGAGGAAGGACATAGGCAAAGAGACAAGAAAGAAGCAATTCAATAAATCGTGTTGAGTATATCATGGTGCAGAGTTAAACAATAACCCAAAACACAATCATCTAGCAAGTGTTTGATTTACTATCAACTCTAATTGAACAGGTCTTTTCATGGCTTTGCAACCGAAGTTGATAGCTTGTGGAAGATCGGTTGCGGCATTCTCTATGGCCGTTAGATTTGTGGTGGGTCCGGCAGTAATGGCGGCAACATCGGCTGCAATCGGAATTCGTGGTGTGCTTTTGCAAGTCTCTATTGTTCAGGTGCATTACAAAACTCTCTCTCTCTCTCTCTCTCTCTCTCTCTCTCTCTCACACCCACCTCAACCTAGGGACTAGTGCCCAAGAGAGCCCATACAAGTGGAAAGAGAAGGCCCACACCATGGGAAGGAGAGTCCACACAAGTAGAAATCAGCATACCTAAGGTTAATCGTTATCTAGGTGACAATAATGGCTGCCAGCCAAATGAGCAACTCCTTAATGTCAATTATACACACTTCAAAAAATTATGCAAAGGAGAAAATGAGTGAATAATCTCAATGGCAAATAAATATACACCAACCCACATTGAAATTCGGTTGATATATAAAATGAGGTATATCTTTATCCCAACCATTAGAAACATCGATCGTTAAGATGAAGAAACTAGGATGATTGGATGGGGTTGATCTTTTGTACGTACCGAGCCCCCAACAGAATTCCCCTCGGCCTTTCCTGGTTGGCACACATCCCTGTGGGCCCTATAACTTTTTCTCACATACCTCACCATCTCACCGGACCATTTCTTCACATAACACCAGCTCACATAGTAAAAAATAAATCTCCAAATCCAAAACCTTAGCTCATTAATAGAACTCTTAAACCTAATTAGGAAAAAGAAAGACCCCCAAATACCTGAATATCCAGAAGATCCAAACCCAATGAAAAAAATCAAGTATGATTCCAGAATTTATAGACTCCTTTTCAATTTGTATCTTGGTACTGACTCCCGATCCACTCTACGGACCCCAATGAAATCTTGGTTTAGATTTGGGCCAATAGGTTTCATATCCAAGGCCCTGAATACCTGAGCTTTACAATTATTTATTATGTATAAATATTACTACATTGTATTGTGTATACATATTCAGGCGACAAATTGATGCAGGTTTAGGCCATCGATTTGGGTGTGGCCCTTTAAATGAGATTCAGGCTTGGGTATAGGTACGGTCTTGTAACCTAGACCAGAGCCATGTCCAGGTTTAGGTCTAAGTCCCATGATATCCTATAAACCTAATGATTTTAACTTGTTGGGTTCAGGCAGCTCTTCCGGAAGGGATTGTCCCCTTTGTATTTGCAAAGGAATACAACTGCCATGCAGACATACTCAGTACATCGTAAGTTGAATTCCCACACTACCCCTCAATTTCTCTAAAAATGAAAAATATTTGATTTTTTCTCAACTTTTTGCAGGGTCATTTTTGGCTTGATCATTGCTCTACCTGTAACAATAATCTACTATATTCTTCTTGGTCTCTAGGGAAGACAATGTTACCAAATATATTGAAGCAACTTGGAATTTGTGGCAAGTAACATTATGGAATTACTACTTTTAATATTCCTGTGAGAAAATTAAAAAAAAAATCTCCTAGGAAATCCAAAAGTCATTTTGGAGAGTCTAAAGGTCATCTAGGAATGTTAAACATCATCATGGGAGTTTTGAGATATATATATATATATATATATTTATATATATATATATATATATGTAAAGTCATGTCTTTTAGAAGTGTCCTTGAGTAGACTATATAAAGTTGTGTTGTGTTGTAGTGTTTTGTAGCATGAAAAGAAAAAAGGTGTGTGAAGTCTTGAAGATATTCAAATATTTGGTATAGTCTTCCTGTTGTTGTGAGATGAATGAGAATATATATATATATATATATATATATTTAAGTGTTTTGGTTGTTTGATTCAGAGTAAGGGCTCTATACGGCCCTTTGTCCATACAACCACACACTGCACACCCTCGTATTTTCTACAAATTAGTATGAGAGTATTTCTTCAAAGTAATACTATAATATATTTCTACAAAGTGGTATCATAGCATTTCTTCGAAGAGGTACTAGAATATGTTTTTACATCAAATACCATGATCCCATTATATATGCAGTGTACAATCACAGGCCGCATATTCTTATTCCATTTTTTTTCTGATGTCAGTACATTATATAGATTTTACTCAGAAGTGATTGATTCTGTAGAAAAATGATTGTGTTCCAAATTACAATTCAGACCAATCAAAGAAAGGGAAACTGAATCTTGTGCTGGACTTTGTGGTGAGCGTACAATTACATGTGTGTCACCTCACCCCACCCTACACATCTAATCTTCACGTTTTCAATAGGATTAGGTTTTCTAATCCACGTTAGTCTTTAATCTGTAATGGAATGAGATTATAAGAAACCTAATAGAGATTGCCTTTTATATTATATAATTTGATCATGTCTAAGACATGTGATTAATTATAAGAAATGTAAAAGGAGTCAAATTACATTACTCAGTAAGGAAAACCGTTTTTTTCATTTTTCTACTACCGTTGGGCTGCTGGAGAGTGATGCTTTAACTTGGACCAAGAAATGATTCCAAACGTGTGTGTAAAATTAAGGTGCCAACACCACTCAACCATAAGTATGGTGGCTATTGAGGAAAACTTGTCACAGCAGTACTGAAACAAGGCAAATGGCTTGGATTTCGAAGGTGGGCCAATTGATGGATTTATAGCCTTGAGCTCAGAAAATTCTAACCCTGGAGAGGATCCGGACTTCCAAAGAGGTTGTGTTTCAAAGTAAAACTTAAACCTATTGAAGAAAGAAGAAGGTCGAAATTTGTTGGATTGTTATAATCAGTCGTATTTCTTTGTTATTAGAATGAAATAATGTAACATGTTTCATGTACAACTCATATGCACTATTGGTGTAATCTGCATACAAGCAGATCATTATACAAGTTACTCTTGAATGTGTGGGGAAGTTCCCAACTGAGTTCCTACACCACACCATACAACAAACAGACCCCAATGGCCAGACAAGATCAGTATGGCCTGGCCCCAACATAGTTCCCTGTGGGGTAATAATCACAAGTGATGTAGCTGCTCCCATTGTCACTGATTATCTTGGCGCACCCCACCTGCTCCGTGGTGCGCCACACAATCTGGGTGTAGTGGGTGCAGTCGTGGCCCGAGCACGCATTGCTAGCGCTAGAATAGTCATAGAACTGCTTCTCTGCCACCCACGCGGCCACCGCATCCTTGGCGCTCCAGCGCCGCCCTTGACCAATGAAGATGTTCTCGCCATAGGCCATGGCAGCGGAGTGGACCAATGCGCAGTCATGCCGCCGCTGGTTCGAGTAGGCTTGCGCGAAGTTGGCTAGCAGGGGCTCCCACTCGAGGGGTGGCACCCCGACCGCTTTTCTAGCACTGTTGTGGGCGTCCAAGAACTGATTGATCATCTCTGTTTTGTTGGCTCTCGCGTCGACAATGATTACTGAGCTAAACAACAAGATTAACATGGAGAAGATGCTCAAGAAGATTAAATAGGATGAAGCCATTGCAATTGGTTTTAGAAGAAATGTTTCTGCTGGATATATAGTAGGATAAGGAAAGGAATCAAAGAAACTTTTATGTTTCGTTCTTGTGTTTGTGACTTGTGGGTGGGTGGTTCTGTTGTTTAAATAGAGAGGAGGTTTGACTTGGAAGTCTCGTAGAATTACTTTTGAATAGTTGCTTTGTAGCTAAGAAGATTCTAAGATAAGGGTTATGTAGAGCGTTGTATCTTGTATGTAATATGAAGAATGGAAGGAAATGGGACTTGGGTTCTTTTGATGAGGTGAATGACAAGTTACTGTAGGTTAAAAAAGGTGGCGTAGAGTTTGCCTCTTTCGTACTTTGAGTGACCAAAGTGTAATGTCTTATCAAGTTGGTGAACGGTGGCCTACTAGGCCCTTCTCAGGAGCCTAGATGCAACGGAAAACTAAAATCAAATCCTAATGTTTTGTAGGGTCCGTCTCTCGAGTAACAGTAATATTGGGCAGGAGTTGATGCGTATTTTTTCGCAAGTATACGGTTGTCTCAAATAATATAGACTATGGAAGTCCGAATATCGTTCCCACAAGGATCGTTACAAGGAAACTAACAATGATCAGTGAAAAGGAGTATCAACTCAAATATAGCTAACAAATGTAAATGAAAACAACAAAAACAATGGAAACAAAAAAAAAAAACAAAACAATAACAAGGAAAATAAAAAAAAATGCAAACTAAAAATAAAACAAGAACTAGATAACAAAGAAATATTAGTAAAAATAGAAAAACTCAAGTGAGAACAAGCTAAGTAATAAGTTAGTAACAAAGTTAATGACAAAAGAAAAATAACAAGGTTAATACAAGAACAATGGGGAAATGTTAGATAGATCAAATGAATAAGTGTGTGAAAATAACAAGTGAAAGATAGAAAATAAGTGGATGGAGATAAAAAAAAATATGCTAAAGTGGTGTAAAATCAAATGTGGAATTGATGGTGTGAATAATAGAGAAATGGAGTGTGAGAATTAAAACTAGTGAATAAGTGTATGGGAGTGTGAATAGAATCAAACTAAAGTAAGTAAAATAAACAACAAGCAATACTAATAGATATATTGAATCATCTAGAATCCACTAAGTGACACTAATCCAACACTTATGCTCTTCTCTTTTCCCAAAAAAACAATACTCAAATCTAATTAAAAATCAATGCTTAGATTTGGAAAATATAATTTTAAAGCTCTAAGATAGAAATTAACAGTCTAATAGTTAAGATTTTCTTCCCTTCATAAAAGAAAAGATTCCTAATGACTATCTATCAAAAGTAAGCATAAACCATCAAAAGATATTAACTCATAAGCATGATTTTTCAAACCTAAGCATATATAGTAAAAAGAATGCTAATAAAGAAACTAAGCATGGAAGGTTGCACAATGCAATGAAGAAAAATCTACTCTAACATATTAAGCACATAAACAAGGGAATTTAAAAGAAAGAGCATAAGCAAAAGAAATAGGATCAACTTAGCTTCACCTAGAAGATCCAATCAAAGGAATTAGTCACCCATTGGAGAAAAAGCTTTCAATTTCATTCCAAATCTTTAATTTTACAAAGTTTTTCTTACTTTCTCTCTACAATTTGCTCTCAATTACATGAATAGCTTAAGTAAAGAGGAGGAGGCTCTCCTTGCTTGTGTATCTAATGCCTAGAGCTCCCTTTCTTATATAGAAACATTTGTCTTACTATCTTTTGGTTTCTTTCTAATGCGGGACTTCACAAGAATGGAAATATGAACATATGTATGTGATTCCCGTGTTAGAAAACAGTCACCAGATTGATGTATGATTTTGACCCCCGAAACGTCCGAATTGGAAAACCTATTGTGAAATATGATCTATAGATCTTTGAACAAGCTTTCCGATGCTTCTGAGATTACCTCAATCGGACACCCGAGTAAAAAGATATGGTCAAAATACCAACCCAAGTCTATCATGTTCCTTTTTATTATTGGTCTAACTTTGTCATTTCTTCATCCAATTGCCTTTCAAACTTATCCTAACTCTCTTTAATTCTTGAATCTCAACTTTAATCTTCAAATTAATCTTCAATTACCAGCTACAAAGAGAAATTAATATAATTAAGAGTATGGAAGCCATTAGAACTCATATAAATGCATACAAATGGCCATCTATAATGGAAAGATATGAGTAAAGATGATGAGGAGGAACTTCATGATTTTTATGCTAAAAAAAATAGTGTTTTGAGTTTTTTTTATCTTTGAAAACTCATAAAATAATGTTATAAAAGTATATCTTTTGTGAGCTCATCAAGAGTCCGCTGAATCAGGGGAATGTTGTTTAGGCCAATTGACAAGCTCCACCTGAAAAATATGCCACGTCACCTATGAACCTCTCAACTATTTTTTTGGAATGAGAAAAAAAAATCGAAAGGGTCTTTTTCACAAATACAAAAATTGAGTGAAACAAAAAACCACATCTTCTCCCACACAACCATGGGATGGGTTTCACGCCTCTTCTCCTTGACATGTCCCATTTCTCAAAAGGATTGGATCATCATGATTGCCCAAGGGTCCACACTCAGATGTGTGAGTCTGATCTTCGATCAGGTGGGCCATGGGGTCCCACAATCTAGTTGATTCGTACCAGTTTTTGTAGATGGATTTGGTGCTTTTTGATTTGTTAGGGTGATCTTGTTCGATAGGTCTGGAAATGTGTTTTAGGATTTTGCTTTGCACCATGCAGTTTGTTTGGATTGGAGAGGTAGAAGAATCGGATTTTAAGTGGAGGGTTTTGTTCATTTGAAGTTGTGGATGCTGGTTCCCTCCATTTGATGTTTTTAAGGTTTAGATTTGTACCTTCTATGTTTTTCTAGGATATACTTGTAAGTGGGTCTTTGAGCATGGCATCTGTGGGACCACCTGGAAAATCAGGGTAAGATTAAGGATTGGAGGGTTTACGTGAGAATAAGAGATGGTCCAAAGATTAGCCTAATAAAAAATCGAGTTATATGATCGAGGCCCAAAACCAAGTCCAACAAAGGGCCAGACATTTCTAAAGGCCACAAATCCAAAGGTGAATTTAGCCAAGACGGGTGTCAAAATTTAGTCTGGTGGGGTTGTATAATTTTTTGTTTAGGCCTCTGTTGATTAGGCATTAATCTAAAATCAAACACAATGTATATTTCTAAGTATCTGGCCAAAGTTCATAAAATGAACGGCCATATGAACCTTCATCAGATGGCTGATCACATGTCCTCTTTATTTATATTAGCTAGGTGGGACCAATGAGCCCTATAAGTTTTACCTCCAGCTTGCATACACCTTAATTACATGACTTAAATGCCAATTTTATCTACTGAAACTTCTCAAGAAAATAAAGAAAAAACCTCATGAATCAGTCATCAGTCATAAACTTATGGAAAATCTATGCTTGGGAATTGTAAATCACTGAGGATTTTGACCAATGAAAATCCTCAATTTTTAGAATTTTTAAGTCCCCCAATAGGATTTGAAAATCCTCAGTTTCAAAATTTTGTTCATTGACTATATGCATTGATACACACTGACATCAATGTGAATACTTAGCTACACAAATCATCGGCAAGAAATCCTTATTCCAGGGGCAGTGAGGATCCTCAAATGTGTGGATTCCTTGCTTGTTACTAAATGTCTCTTAAGGTTACAAAACATATTGAAGAAAATCTGAGTTGGACAGCAAGTAGCACTGCCTAAAATACAAAAATCCCATTATATTCGGTGTTCAATCATGGGCCACATCTGCTTATTCACATTGCTTTTTCAGCGTGTGGCACCCTACATTACCTCTTTACTTTACTTTTTCAATAGGATCAGGTTTTCTAATCGATCTTTAGTCTCTGAATTGCAATAGAATGAGACTATAAATAACCTAATAGAGATTCTTTACATCTTAGTCACATTTGATCACATCTATAACATGTGATTAAATAGAGAAAAAGGGAGTGGAATCACATACTTTTCCCATCATAAATCTGATGTGAGTATGGCTCTTACTGAACTGAAAATCATCAAAGAACAAATCTTTCAAAAAAGAAAAAAAGGTTATCAACAATTAAAAGAATATATTTGTTTGTTATTAAAATGAAATAGGATAACATGTACATGATCAATCAATGGAATGATAGGCGTACAACTAAAATGTTACCATTGCTGTAAATCTGCATATAGGCAGAGCACCATACAAGTTACCATTGAATGTGTGGGGTTGTCCTAAATGGTATATTAATACTATTTCTACACAACACTATCCATAAAAAGGTCCCAATGGCCAGACAAGATCAGTATGGCCTGGCCCCAACATAGTTCCCTGGGGGATTATACTCGCAAGTGATGTAGCTGCTCCCATTGTCACAGATGATCTTAGCACACCCCACCTGCTCCGTGGTTCGCCACACAAACTGGGTGCAGTGGGTGCAGTCAGGCCCCGAGCACGCATTGCTAGAGTAGTCATAGAATTGCTTCTCTGCCACCCACGCGGCCACCGCATCCTTTGCGCTCCAACGCCGCCCTTGACCAATGAAGATGTTCTCGCCGTAGGCCATGGCGGTGGAGTGGACCAACGCACAGTCATGCCGCCTCTGGTTCTAGTAGGCATGCGCGAAGTTGGCTAGGAGGGGCTCCCACTTGAGGGGTGGCACCCCGACTGCTTTTCTAGCATTGTTGTGGACAGCCAAGAACTGATTGATCAGCTCTGTTTTATTGGCTCTCGCGTCGACCATTATTATCGAGCTAAACAGCAAGATTAACAAGGAGAAGATGCTCAAGAAGATTAAAGAGGTTGAAGCCATTGCAATTGGTTTTAGAAGAAATGTTTATGCTGGATAGGAGGATAAGGAAAGGAACCAAAACAAACTTTTGTGTCTTGTTCTTGTGTTTGTGACTGACTTGTGAGGTGGTTGTGTTCTTTAGATAGGGACGGGGTTTGAAATGGAGTTTCTTAGAACTCCTTTTGAATTGTTGCCTTTGCTTTGTAGCTAACAAGTTTCTAAGATAAGGGTTATGTAGAGAGTTGTATGTAATATATATATGAAGAATGGAAGGAAATGGGACTTGGGTTCTTTTGATGAGGTGAATGAGAAGTGACGTAGGTTGTGAAAATGGTGGCTGGGAGATTGCCACTTTCATACTTCAGTGGCCAAAGTGTAAGATGCCTAATCAATGTGTGTGAATGGTAGCCTACTTATGGCCTTCCTCAGGAGGTTAGAATTTGATGCCGGGGAAAACTAACATCAAATCCTAATGTTTTTTGTGCCCATTCTCTCAAGTAACAGTCATACTGGGCAACAGTGAGCAACGACTCTGTGGGACCACCTGGAAAATCTGTCAATGGGTAGGATTACGGATTGGAAGTTTTAGTTAAGAATTGTAGATGGTCCAAAGATTAGCTTAATCAAACATCCAGAGATATCATCATCATCAAAGCCTTGTTTCAACTACGTTCACATCGGCTATACGAATTCTTTTATCCATTCCGATCTATCTTGAACCAAATTCTCATAGAGGTCGCACTTCAAACATCTAGAGATATCACGGCCCAAAATCAAGGGTAGGAAAGGGCCAGGAATTTCTAGAGGCTGATCACTTGTCCCCTGGTATTAGATGGGCCAATGAGCTCTACAACCTGCTTACACCTTAATCACATGACTAAAATGCCAAAGCACTGTACCTAAACAACCCCATCGGTCAACCTGCTTACACCTTAATCACATGACTAAAATGCCAAAGCACTGTACCTAAACAACCCCATCGGTCATGGACTTCAAACAGAAGAAGCACATGAAAGAAGTGACACTCCATGCAATTGCACACACACAGCAAGCGTTCTACCCTCATCTATTTTTCTCTTCATTTCAGTGCCTTCATAATAATCATCATCATCCTTCGGGTTGGGTAGGGTCAAAATGCCTACAAGTTGAAGGCCAACCCATTTTAAAAATGAATCAAGTAACTTCAACCCGCACCCGATGTGGGTCAACCCAACCCAACCTGCATACCACATCTCCAACTTGGGTCAACCCAGTAAACTCCACAAAACTTACGTTAAAGTTTGTGTAAACGCTCTAGAAGGGCATATTTGAGGAATTACAACCAAAAGGACAATCCTCTTCATTAGAAAGTGTTACACACATGTGCCCTCATTCTTTTCTTTTTTTTTTTTCCTCCTCTAGTTTTTATTCTTCCTTCTCCCAGGGGACTCATTCAGGACATTATCTCTTAAACGGAAATGATTTTTCATGGAAACCACAAAAATAAAAAATAAAAAAAAATAAAAGGTTGCTTTTTGTGATAAACCAAACAGACGCAAAAAAGCGAAGCAAATCGCTTTTCGTAGCTGTACAGTAGAATCAGTGGGACATAAATTTGCCCATCGAAACTTCTTCATGAACAGAAACAAAAAAAAAATGACATTTCGACAGTTCTTGTATTCCTCAAAAACGCAGGACCCATTTTATAATCTCTGATGCTTTCGAAAATAGTTTTAAGTAACTGAACAAATGTTTAATTTCCTAAGAAAGAGAGATAAACTGAAATTGATGAAGAAAATTAAATTTACATTCTCATCTATGATTGGAACGAAAATCCACTTTAGCTTGGGGTAATAATTTTAAAAAAAAAAAAGTGTTTGGTCGTTAGAATTCTAAGAATTGCTTTCCGGGAGATATGTGAGAATTTCAAATGTCGTCCCCAATCTAAAATCATAAATGCTCAAGCACCCATAAGCATTTTGAAAATAGGATATGTAGAAATTTTAGATATTCTGCATGCCAAAAATGAAAATTCGAAAGGCGGGATTTTTTAAAAATCCAGAAAACAAACACAGGGATTTTCATATGTCTAAAACTTCCATCAGCAAGATATCCCATCAGGAATTCTTGCAAACAAACACAACATGAGTAGTTTTATGACATGTCTGCTTTCATGAAAATGAATAGCTAGGAAACAGAGAACAAAAAATGGAGAGGAACCAATACTTTTCCCCATCCACCATCCACCAGCGGGCGGCTAAATAAGATAAGATCCTCTTTCTTAATTAGCTGTCGTGGAATTCCAAAGCTCTTACTTTGCATAAATCTGTTTCGCGGCTGCTTTCTAACTTCGTTTGTTTGGCATTGTTTTCCTTCCAGATAAAAATCCATGGAAAACAAGCTTTTTATTTATAAATATCTTTTCTACCTTCCATCTCCATGCCAAGCTTGGGAGATCATCAGGGGGTACGCGGTGACCCAATATCCTGACTATAACAAGGAAACAAATCCAAACCCATACCACTAATTCAGAGTTCAGATTGACCCTCTTAACTTCTAACTTGGGTTCAACTTGCCTACTATCTTTGCAACCCACCAACTTGGGCAAAATCTGACTGTATCATGAGCCATCAATCCTCCTTGAAATGACATGTTAATTAAGGATTTAAATCCACCATTTAGCATTTTGGTCGAATTACAGGAGATTTACCTGACTCCCCCCCGAACCCGCAGGGATTAGTCTGGCCCAAAGGGTAGGGGCACTCTCGATATCAAAAAAAACAACACGAGCACAAAATGACATTAATCCGTGTATAATTTGATTGGGTTAAAACATAATAGAGCCATGATAGCTTTACAGCGAACCTATCATAGCTATTGGTTGATAGGTTCATCATGGAAAGCGAAGAAGGGCTAAATGAACATCTCGTAGAATTCCAATATTTATTGATCAGAGCTTGTCAAAGTAAATTTTATGATTTTATAGGGTTAAGGTCAGAGAATTTTAAGACCCCATCTTGGAGGATCCGCACAGTAAAGACTGTTGTGTTAGATACAAACCTAAGAAAGGAGAAGATATTTTGTTATATTCTTACAATATGCTCTTTCTCATGCTAAACATAAAGACCAGATTATAAACAGTTAAAAATATGTGTTTGTTATTAAAATGAAATAATATAATATGTACATGAACAATCAATTGAATAATGGTGGTACAGCTAATATGCACCATTGGTGTAATCTGCATACAGACTCAGTACCATACAAGTTACTCTTGATTTTGTGGGGTTGTCCTAAATTTCTAACTGATAGCATAACACTATCTACACCACACCATCCCAAACATAGTTCCCTGGGGGATAATACTCGCGAGTGATATAGCTGCTGCCATCGTCACCGATGATCTTGGCACACCCCACGCGCTCTGTGGTGTGCCACACGATCTGGGTGTAGTGGGTGCAGTCGGGGCCGAGCATGCATTGCTAGAATAGTCGTAGAATTGCTTCTCCACCACCCATGCAGCCACCACATCCTTGGTGCTCCACTGCTGCCCTTGCCCGATAAAGATGTTCTCGCCGAAAGCCAGGGCGGTTGAGTGGACCAACGCGCAGTCATGTCGTCCCTGGTTTGAGTAGACACGTGCGAAGGTGGCGTGGCTAGGAGGGGCTCCCATTTGAGGGGTGGCACCCCAAATGCTTTTCTAGCACTGTTGTGGGCATCCAAGAACTGATTGATCAGCTCTGTTTTATTGGCCCTCGCATCGACCGTGGTTATCGAGCTAAACAGCAGGATTAACAACGAGAAGATGCTTGAGAAGATTAAAGGGGATGGAGCCATTGCAATTGGTTTTAGGAGGTAAGTTTATGTTGGACAGCAGGATGAGGAAAGGAATCAAACAACCTCTTATATGTCTTGTACTAGTGTTTGTGACTTGTGAGGAGGTGGTTGTGTTGTTTAAATAGGGACGGGGTTTGAACTGAAGTTTCTTAGAAATCCTTTTGAATTGTTGATGTTGCTTTGTAGCCAAGAAGACTCTAAGCTAAGGGTTATGTAGAGAGTTGGGTTATTTTGATGAGGTGAAAAGGAAGTTATGTAAGTAGTAAAAATGGTGGCTGAGATATTGCCACTTTCATACTTCAGTGGCCAAAAGCGTAGGATGTATTAACAATGTTCGTGAACGGTTGCCTGCTTGTTCGGGAGGTCAGATGCCATGGAAAACTAACACCAATCAGTCAATGGGTAGGATTAGTGATTGGAAGGTTTAAGAATAGGAGATGGTCCAAAGATCAAGAGATATCAAGGCACAAAATCAAGGGTGGGAAAGAGCTAGAGATCTCTAAAGGCGAATTTAGCCCAGCTGAGTTTCAAAACTGAGTCTGGAGGGATTGTATCATTGAATAAGGTGTTCCTAGTTAAGCCCCCCATCTAAAACCAGATCCAATGTATAACGCAAACCATCTACCCTAAGGCCACGATCAAATGGACGGGCCCATATGGATCTTTAACAGATGGTTGATCACTTTAACGTTTTACCCAAAAAAAAAAAAAAAAGATGGCTGATCACATTTCTTCTTTTGTGTTAGGTGGGGCTCCCCTGAACCTTGCTTACACCCTAGTCACGCAAATGACTTATAAATGCTAAATCTCTCTACGAAAAAGTATTATTAGAAAAATAAATAAGGAAACGACCCTGAGTCGTCAGTCATAAACTTCAAACCAAAGAAACCATGAAGAAGTAACACTCCATGAATCATCTTCAAGCGCTCTACATGCACACATGAAAAAACACACAATACAGGCTTTCTATCCTTGTCTACTTTTCCCTTCATTTCAGTGCCTTCATCATCTCCCCTTCTCCTAAATCGCTTGGATGAGAATTTTCTCCCACAAGCAGCACTTGTATAGTCCAGCCCCTATGAGGCCCATTTTGGCCAACCTTTAATCAGTGAAGTTTCTTTCATGCTCTTATCCCCCGTGATCTAGCACCACTGCCCAATTTTATGCTCATGAAATTTTTACTCGGTATTGGATGAATCTATTTATTTATTTTTTTTAAATCTTGGGTTAAAAGGACAGTAAACTTTATGACTGTTTAATCTAATCTAACAAGGCTTGATTTTTCACGTGACCCTTATCCAAAAAGATACAATTTCATCTGCCCTACTCCCAATAATAGAAATGCATCCAAGTAGACCTTACAATCTGGAATAGAGCCCTTTAAGTTAAAATAACTACGTGTCCTTTCTATTTTTACAAAAACCACCCTTTAGTAATCTAACATCTCACAGACAACTTGAGAGGCAGCCTCGTGCCAATGCTTAATCCTCCATCCAAATCCCACATTTTGTCATAAAAAAAAATAAAAAATAAAAAAAGATAAAACCCACACCCCCGGTGTAACCCACGTGACATGGAGTATTGTTAAATTGACTGAGAGTCCTAGCATACTTTGTGTGTTTATTATAATCTGGGTTTGATACCAGATCTGGTTTATCTGAGAATTTATAGTTTGCCAATAATATGTTGGATCTCCCTCTTCCAACTGTCAAAAGGCAGCCTTTGACTGACAAATAAGATGGCTGATTAAGATCTTCAGATTTATAAAGGTAGTTGCATTTGTTACCCATAGTTCTCACCTGAAACACCAACCTATTATAGCCCCTGCTTGCAGGTTGCAGCAGACGAGATAAAACCAGGTAAGTCCCACCCTTATCTGGTGTAAAAGGCGATGCATCATACCCCAACCGACAAAGCTGGTGACAACTTGTTATGGCCTCATCCCCATATATACCAGATTAACATGAATTTGGCAGAGTTTCCGTGGCTGTGTACTACCAAGTACCAATCAACTCATAGGGGCTTGGTCCGGACTAAATGAATTCATGTAACAAATAGGGTTCCAATTCTTGGCCAATGGGCCTGTATATCATTGCTGACCCATAGCCCAGTTCTAAAACTAAAAACTCCTATTTCCACAGTTGTAAAATTTTGATTCGGGTTTTAGATATATGAAGTTCAAAGGCCATCTCCGGATAAGAATTAACTATTAGCTAGCTCATTTTACTCATAGACAATTTACTAGGTTAGTAGAAGTAATGTAAAGCTTTCATTTTTTAGACAATGATCACATCAAAAGTCCACATCCTTAAAATTCCCTACTTTTAAAAAAATAGTTAAAAAGCAACATCATTTCTCCACTAAATGACAAAAAAACACCCACTTTTTACACAAAAAGTCAAAAAGATTCCCTACCCATCTACTAAACACAAAATACCATCATAAATCCTTATATTTTATTCTTTTGATTTGATGCTTTACTTCACTTTTACTTTAATAGTAAATTGCCAAACTCGCTTACATGTATGTAAGAATTAAATTCCTACAAATTCTAAGCAATGCCTTTCTTCTATCAAAGGGGATAAAATTGAAAGAGAAAAGGTGAAGATCAAAGGTCCATCAAATAGCCCACCATCACACTAGCAAATCAAATCCTAGAAAGGAAGGTTACATGTAAGCACCGGCTTAAATCTTCATTCCTCACCTCTTTAACACTACTTCCATTTGAACATACCTTAACATGATTTCCTAGGAGTTCAGTGCTTTACAACTCCAAGAATTCAAGCAAAACTGGTATAAATAATTTTTTTTCAAACCCACTCTTCTAGCCTAGGAACAATTGAAATTCCTAACAAAAACATGGATAGATCACAGCGAGCCAGTCAAAACCATCATGATGTTCAAAACTATACATCATCTAACATTGTCTACAGGAAATGGGTAAATCATAGGAGAAATCAGCAAAGTTCCTCTTTGAACAGAGTTCAAGGAATAATTGAATTGGCATTTAAAATTATACTTCTCACAGACAATACGAACAAG
The DNA here is from genome assembly GCA_029852735.1 of Persea americana. Classification (NCBI taxonomy): domain Eukaryota; kingdom Viridiplantae; phylum Streptophyta; class Magnoliopsida; order Laurales; family Lauraceae; genus Persea; species Persea americana. Next base: position 66,020,701 of record CM056813.1, on the reverse strand, counting down.
AAAGGAGAGAAAATTTTGAAAAAATAAAAAATTAACAAAGAGGACCAGGAATCCTCACCCTCAAAAAGAAATACCCACATCACCAAGTTCAAATTTAGAATTAAATGAAATGAATTTGAAATGCCAGAGAATGGTTGATTAACTACTTCCCTTCTGTTTGAGAGTGATCTTGTCCCCTAGACTGAGTGCAATGCCTTGTGTTTTGCTCCTTATCCTAATGTAACCACTTAACTTCCCATCTGCTTGCTTCTCAATGCTCACATTGACCAAAGCATCCTCCCCAAAAACACTCTTTGCATACAGATTAGCAGCAAGAAACCCACACTCCCCATCCAAGGCAGATCTGAAAACCAGTTTTCATTGAGGAGTTGGTAACAGTGAGTCATTCAAAAAATAAAAAGAAAGAAAATAAAATAAAATAAAATAAACACAAACAGAGGGAGAAATATGTGAAGATGGCCAAAAAAGTTTAAAAGAAAAGATTATGGAATGAAAACTAATGAAAGACCCAATTCTCAAAATATGATGCGCAACGAATCATAGCAAAATTATTCTAGGAAAGAGTCAAGAAAACTTGTAGAACTTACGGTGGAGTGAGGCATTTCATATTTGTTGACCTGATGATGTGGTTCAAAAAATCCTTCTCATCTTGAATTGCCGTATTTACAGCCACCTGAAATACATACAAATAGCCAAAATATGATGAACAAGTCGAAAGAAATTGCATTGACACTTGCATAGCAGATTCTGATTGAAAACCAACATAATCAATGCTAACTCAATCCTATGAATGAGGGCACATTTGGATATACCCCCTGATTTCAAGCTCTTCGAATGTTTTGGCAGAATGGATGGCTACCCACATTGAGTTCTTGAAGCTTTTGAGAAGATCAAAACCATTTTTATTTTATTTTATTTTTTTTGAATGGTAAAATCAAAACCAAGTTAGGTGAAACTTTCAGTTGCTTAGCAAGTGCAGGGAAGAATTTGAAAACAGGCAGCTCTGAAAGAGGCAAATTTTGACATCTTTAGTCCAGCTGTTGCTCCCTTTGAAGAGAGTCTCTGTAGCCAGTTGACAATATCTTTATCAACTTTTCCTCGTCTTCCTCGATAAGGAGCAGGATTTTATGGCTTTTCAGCATCCTTTGTGTTTTCTTAGAAGCATGGGAGAGTTGGTTTCGTGTTGGGTTAAGGGCAAAAGGGGCCAAATTCTTTGGCAATTACCTTTGGGAACAACAGTGTGGATGGCAGAGGGCAAGAGGAATGATAGGATTTTGAAGGGTAGGGAAAGGAATAGTCAAGAGGCTGTTGGTCTAATGGAAGTCAGGTTGCTATATGGGCTTCCTCAAAGAAAGAGTTTCCACATGTTCTGATTTAATATTTCCTGAGATATTGAAAAGCCTGTGTCTCCATGTAGTTAGATTAAAGAAGAAAGGTGCAAGGTTTTTTCAGACCCTATAGAAGTAGAGATTCTATTGACACGGAAGTCACAGGCATTACGGAAGCCTTGTGTATCTTCTCCCAAATTTTTCAGGTGAGCTAATAGTTGAGAGCAATGGAAGAATACCATGGGAATGCAGTTTGTCTTGAATTCTCAGTGATCTTTGAGCATCATTGAAGGTAGAGTTTGTGGAGTCGAAAAATTGGAATTTGCTTGTAGGCTCTTCCTTGTAATCTTTTTATCTAATAAAGATTTGAATCTCTTATGCAGGCTATTATTCTTTTTTTGTAATACCGGTTATTATTCTTTTTGTTTGTTCCTTGTGTATCTCGTTTTCTTCAAATAAAATTCATGTCACCGAGAAAAGAAAAAATGAAAAAAAAAAAACCAAAGCAATAGTAACCTGGAATACATCCAAATCCAATGCACCTTAGTTTTAAGGTCCCACATAAAGACAGCACCATGGGATACATCAAAATGCAATGTGCCTTAGTTTTAAGGTCCCACTTAAAGACCTCAACGGGTACGCCTCAGTCATCAAGACAGATAACCCCACCCAAGTGGTGACCTCAATAGGAATTACCAATAGCTATATGATTTTAAAGATAAGAAACCATCAAGAAATTATCAATTGACTAAGGACCTATAGCACGCACCCTCCAAAAAAAAAAGGAAAAAAAAAAAAAAACAATAGGGTAAAAGATATAGATATACCTTATTTTCCCACTCAAATTCAGCCCACATGCTTCTAAATGCTACATCACCACAGGTCGCGGGAGAGATATAGTCCATGATGTCAATGTGGATGTCATTTAGCACAACAACCATTCGCTCATGCACGTTTGATGTTTCATAAACAATGTTACCAAATATAACTCCAGTTTCTGTTGAAGAGACCTTAATATTTGCTCGTATCTGTTTGCTTGATTCTGGAGCTAACGTGTAGTTCTGTGGGCGTTCTACGAGTTTGAGGTCGCCCATGGTTGCCAACTCCAAGCACAGGTTCTGAAGTGTCTCCTTGGTCCGGTTGATGACTGAAACATCAAGGACAATGTCATAGTGATGAACTGTCACATATGCTTCAGCGTACACAGGATCACTAAATCCAGTGAGTTGAAGAATGCGATTGAGCTTATTAGTATCATCCCCATCTTTTGTGAACTCTCCTGTTGCACGCTTTAAATCATCTTGTACCTCATCTTCCAATTCGAGCTGGCTCATACCCTGAACAAAATGGGTGGAAAAAGAAAACAAAAATGAACTTATTATAATGCAATTTGTTGTCTAGGACGTTGATTAAAAAATACATATTGTGTCTATGACCATGAAATTGGAAATTGAGGGATAGCCATGTAAATTCATATGGTGCTGTCATTTTGGCATCCTAAATCCAAAAACATTCAACAGTGTTTCCAGCAAGAAAAGGTCTGGCAAGAAATGATCCAATGCAAAACTTCGGCACTAAAAAAAGCCTTTACAGTGACAGTGGGGACAACACTAGAATTGGACAGAAGATTGGAATATAAAGGTTCCACCATGCATGTCTCCATACCTCTCCAATTATTCTTCACAGATGATCACATCCATGACAAAGCCAAAAAAAACTAGGACCATATATGCAATTCAATAAAAGAACTTTCAAACAGATTACTTGAGGTACACTATCTTGTTACTGGAGGTACAATATTTTGTTACTTGAGGAACATAAAATACCAAAATAACCGACAAATAAATGAGATTACCAGATCAACTGAAAAGTGCAAAAGGAAAGAGAGCCATCCATAAGCAGCAATCCTCCAGTCACAAGACATGCTTAATTTATGTTTTCGGCAACCTCTTTTGAGTATTAGTTCTAGATCTTATCAAACTGTAAAAATATACAAAATATTAGTCTGATCATACAAAACCTATCATCAACAAGCCTGGAGTGATTAAAGGATTAAATGAAACAAAAAGCTCATTCACATGATTTCATTCTCATAAAGAATGATAAGCCTTTTGAGATCCAATTTTTCAACATGTTCATTTAATAAAAAGATAGTTCTGCTAGAGGAACCTCTAACAGCTATTGTGGGACTCACTTGGATGCAAGCCAATCATGGGAGGCTAGTGTGATAGAGAGGTCTCATTGTGGATATGATTTTAGGCAAAAATCATCCCTGTGCGATCATCAAAACCATTGATTCAGGGGCTTTGATTTTACTGGTTTCTCAAGTTACATTTTTCATGAAATCCAATCCGACGGTGATTATAGTTCGATTAGGGAGAGTGCTGATTCATGAGGATTTAGTGAGTTTGAGAGGTTGGATTAATCACAGGGGTTCACACAATCCATGAGAGGTAACTTGTAGAAAAATATAGCCCTATATACTAGTTTATATGCTTCAAATTATTAATAATTCATTCCAGTACACCACTACATAAACACTTCTTTTTTGTCTTGATAAATAATAACTCTCAGTTGCATTAGTATGCAAATTTTATAATAGAAAATGCACCAAGAGGAGAATCAAGAAGATTTTCTTCTTTTTCAAATAGAAAAGAGAATATATGGAATATAAAGGTGACCTTCAAAATCCATCAAGCCCTAAACTTAATAATAGATTGCTCTGCCCTCCTCCAGAGGCATAAACAGTTTCAACTTATTGGTAATTTGGTACTCAACAGGTGCATTTGATCCTTTAAAAGCCACAAGTAATGAACATCGTGCTAACATAAAGAAAAGCCAAATTTCTCTATTAGTTTATTTAAGATAAATTAAACCATCAAAGTTACATATTTTTAGAATTTTTCTAATTACTTCTTTATTTTTTCTATTTGTTTTGAAGACCAACACAAGCTCATCTAACCTCATCTCCAACAAGACTCTACTCTTTTTTTCTTTTTCTTTTTTGTCAGCAATAAAATTATGAAGTTCATGACGAGTTTCTTAGTCGAGGAATTCTTGAATCACCATCATCAAAGCCTTGTCCCAACTATGTTCGAGTCAGCTGCAGCCTACATGAATACTGATTCTTTAAGGTTGTGACAATCAACCTACTAAACGCAACCCTCCTTATGCTTGAGACCAGCAGTAAAGTTTTAAAACAGTTGGTGGCACCACCAGAGTCTACCTATCAACTAAATAAAGTAGATTACTTTGCCAGACTCAAGATATCAAATCTTGTAAATATGAATTTATGCATGTGTGTGCACATTGGGGGGAGAGAGAGAGGGGGGGGGGGGAGAGAGAGAGAGAGAGAGATCCTTACCTTTCTACTCTTAAGATGGTAAAAATCAATTAGGTCATCTGGTTGTGCATGAGTTATCTGAGCCTTTGCTTTTATCTCCTCTATTTCACGAAACTGCTTATCAGCAAGCATCTTTATGAAGCTCTGACGACATGACTGCAACCATATCTTCCTAACTTCATTGCCTGTATTGCAGAGTAACCTTATGCACAGTACAATCCTATCATAAGAGTCGTGATCTATCGGGTGTGGTAGAAACGAAGATTGCCCTAATTGCAGCATGGAAACCATGATCAATAAAGCACCCGTAGATGCTTTGTTCACTTCAGTTTTAGATGGCTGCACCTCTTCTAATCTTAAAATAAGCTTAGTCAAAGTGCAAGCAACAACTGCACCAAGGAAAAAATCCCCAGTAAGAATCAAAGATCTTAAATTCCCAGGCGAAGCCAAGGATCCTCGAACAAGAGTTGGGGCAGAAAAGGCAGTTTCGGAAGCAGCACTCTGGGTAGCATAGGTCCCATCAGCAAGAATCGCCGGTCTCCTTGAAGAAACAGTGATTGAATTCACTTGCTGCGCCGGTTTCGAAGAAACCGTTACATCCCCTTCATCAGCAACAGTATAGAAAGGGAGGTCGCCAAGACACTGCTTAATGGTTGAAATGCCACACTCAACTTCAGACAGCGAGAGACAATACTCTCCTATAATCCAAAGGGCGCAAGAACAAACCCTTGCACCTCGGATTTGGTAGAACGTATCCAGGAGCCTTGTAACTATAGAAACCCTCAACTTTGGATTTGACTCAATGATCTCACGCACGAAAACAGCCACATCCATTGCAGAAGCAAGATTGTTATCCCCCAGGAAATCCATCAGCAGATGAACCACAGTGCTCGCTACCTCAGGGAATTTGATAGCACAAGAATGTATGGCTTGCACTAGCATCTGCCTGTATTCTCCATTCTTCTCAAGCTCTGTGCTTTGCGTCTTTACAACCTCCTTCTTCAAAGTAAGAACAACCTCATCAACATTTCGCGGGGTTATCAAGTCAAGAGCAATATCAATTGTTTTGCTCCGGATATCAAGATTCGGGCTGGAGAGAGCCCGGAGCACATCCATGATCATATCAACCATGATATCTCTATGCAAAGTCTTGAGCTCTTTCAGCCTGTCAAGCACAATAAGCTTCACATTATTGTCACTCTGAGAGAGCAAAAGCTGGCAATAGGTGTTCGCAGCCGCCCGAATTGCAGTTGGCGCAGAAGACAGGGACACGAGCGTTGCAGCGCACTCATAAATAACCGCCATAGACGGGGCATTCAACAGAGAGATGATGATCTTAATGTACTTCCCCTTCTCTCCCTTATTTGTTCTGCAAACCTTGCGAATGAGCTCCAAAACCACCATTTGAAGCAAGTCATTCCACTCCGGCACACCGTCCACATGTGTCAAGAGGAAATTCACAGCCCGATCCAATGCGCAATTGAACAGCATAAGGAACGCATTCCTCTTAGTAGACGGGTCCTGCTCTGACACGAGCATTCTCTCGATCATCTCAGGGGCATCCGTGAGGAGCTGCTCCCCCTGCGGGAGCCGATAAATCGACATCACCGCAAGGACCGCATTGCGGCGAACAAAGGGATGCCTGTGCTCGAGATTTAAAAGGACGGATGGGATCAAAGGCTCGATGATCTCGGACTCGCTCAGGCGGCAGAGGAACCTGAGAGTGACCCCTCGAATGTACTCATTCGGATGCTGGAGATTGTTCCTAAGGTTTTGACAGATCAAGATCATCTCAGGCAAGACTCGGCCTTTGGAGTCGGTTTTCTCGATGATCTCCAGGTAGAGAAGGAGGAGTTTCTGGACCGTGTGATCTTCCGAGGGGAGAACGTAACGGACGATCGTGATGAAGAGCTGAGGTAGGGCTTCTCCATTGAGCAATAGCATGATCGCCTTCTTCATGGCATCGATCTTGGCATCAGCATCGTTGCTTTCTAGAGCTTCCTTGATCTCGTTCGCAAGGGCGGGTGTGCCCTTATCGAAATGAACAAGAAGACTGCACGATTTCTCCATTCTCTTCAATTCCTAAAACCCTAGAAATCAACAAAACCTCGTGATTCCCTGCGATTCCGATCTGAAACCGAAAACTTCCAGATCTAAAGATTCAGTTAAAGTCAAGAGCTATAATCCAAATTATTCGATCCAGTTATGTCTAAAGTCCAGATCTGAGAACGTTGATTCGAGTTTAGAGCACACATTGCGATTTCTCCATTCTCTAGGTTCCTAGAAACCTCAAGAAATGGAGAAAAATTTGCGATTTCCTGCTGTTTGGATCTGGACCTGAGATAAATTAAAAGCTACTTGTTTCAAGATCTGAGAAGATTGATTTGGTTCGGAGAGTGTTTGGGCGAGGGATTGAGAAGTACCTTTTTTCCTGATTTCGATGTTATGGATCGATTCCTTCGTCTGGAAGAGGTGAGAAGATCGTCGTGGGAGATTCCAAGAGCTAGGGATTTCGAGAAGTTCCCATTTGGAGAAGTATAGAGAGAGAGAGAGAGAGAGAGAGATGAAAATGGTTGTTAGATCTGCGTATTCGCTAGACTACTTGGCGGTTAGAGTGAGAGAAGCAGAGAGAGAGAGAGAGAGAGAGAGAGAGAAGGGGGAGAAAATATGAAAGACATGTGCATTGGGCTGTTTGGCGGATTCGGAGCGGACTCGCATTGGATTGCGTTTGGGCCTATCAGGATTTTAGGGCCTGAACCAGAGTTAGGATCCGAAAGAGAGTCTCATGAGTCCGGTCCTGGATTCGAGCCGGTCCGCTGTCTGATAATGGTTATGAGAGAGCGGACTGAGCATGTCCAATAAAGATGACGCCCAATAAACACCCAGGAACCACAGGATTATGCTTATAGGGCTTGTTTGCGTCAAGGTGGAATTCGGCGTTTCAGAAATTATTTGGTTGGTGTGATGAAAATGGTACGTAAATAAGGAGGCGTGTAATAGTTACGCATTAGTTATTTACGTGTCAATGTGCGTGAATTTGGTGTGAAACGAGCCTGAGAATGATGTGGTTCTCAAGGTTCAAATCTGGTTCTCTTGACTTTTGTGGGCCATAGAATCACAGTCCAAACTGTGAATCCTCTTTGGATGGCTAAAAATAGTTAAGGGGTCAAATGTTATTCCTTGATTTCTCATAGATTTTGAGGATTTTGAGAAAAATGATGAACAGTTTGATCCATTGAGATTCATATGTGAAAATGGCAAACGGTGAAAAGTGTTTCCATGTAACTCAATTGTGTATGGAAATGAATCACATGGGCATCATTTGCAATTGTGAGTCATTTTTCTATCACATGTGGTTTTGCCAAATAACCCCTTTCAAATTTCTATTTTCATGGTGTCATGGAAAAGCAATTCCAACTTCTCCAATAGGAAATAGTTTTTCACGAAAACTAGCAGAAAATCAGTTTAAGCTTTCTTCTTTCTCCACACAGAAAGGCATTACATCAAACTCTGGAAAAGTCACACCTGAGAAAATCTTGAGCCTTTAAATAATGACTTACTGCAAATGGCTTTGATTCCTCTGAGCTGGCTTGTCATGCCATGACCATTGAGCGGTCTTGCATGCACTCAATAACCATGTTTGTCATGTAAAAGCTTTGGACCCTAAACTTCGAGTTCATCACATTCAGCACATTATGCCTGTTGAGCTATTCAGGACTAGTGTTAACAAATTTGGGCTAGGGCAGTATTGAGCCAAACTCAAGTCCATTTGGCAGCTCTACATAGGACCTTTTACGTTGCCCTTTTTTTTTTATGTTGGGCCTATATAGGGTGTACGTGATGTGGTATTCCAGACTTCTGAATACCATCGGTTGGTCCACTGGGTGAAGGAAGTTTTAGAAAATCATTACAGAACTTTCAGTAAGGATCTTAACATTTCTCACAAAAATAGTGATAATGTGATAATTGTAACAAATTCAATCTGATCAATAATCTTATCCCTCTATGTGGAGCCTTTTATAAATTGAGCCTTGCTCAGTTGGGTAGGGACGTATAGTGTGTGTGAGTTGAAGTACCCCAAAAAACAGGATTTCATCCCAATAAAATGTATGCCCAATGTGATCAGATTGATAACTTATAAAAGATATCAACACAATATTTTGAGAACTTCATATGTTTTAATGATCATCCGATGGTGGGCCTGTATTCTATACAACTATTTAGGTTTTCATAGGTGGGCTCCACCGAGGATCCCCAAAGATTTATCATGCATGGAGTCTATAAGAATAATAGAATGTGTCCAGAATACAAACTCTCAGAAGTTTCTTTTTCTATGGAGCACCTATAGGTAGGATGTCCATTAATATATATCCATTGATCTTAACTGTTAAAAAACATTATTGTAGTATTTTTCTATTACCTTAAAAATATATACTTTTATTAGACTGATTCCTAATGTAAGATAATCATGTGGAAAACACATTTGCATAACACAATTGATGAACAACGCATATGGTATGCTCAGCCAGAATCAACATATTTATGCTTTATCCCCGCAACTCTTCCTCAGCCAGGTTTGAGAAGACTATAGCAGAGCAAATACAAGTATTAGTAGGATAGCAAAAATGTATTGTTCATCATTAATATGTTTGCGCGAAGTAATTGTGGCCTCTTAGGAGAATGATAACTGCATTTTTTTATGAATTATATATGACTCTATAGGCCCTTCCATTAATGAAGCTAAATATTACTATTTAAGTACTACATTATTGCATTTATGATACAAATTAGTTGGGAGAATTTCAAATAAAGCCTTAAGTTTTTGCCTTATTTCAAAAAAAGACACAATAAGTCTTTCAGTAAGTTTTCAATTAAGGACAACCAGACATTTAAAGTTATTTTCCAGTGACTTTTTTCCTCATTTTTTTAAAACACCAACATCGCCCTTTTTTTTTAAGTCGTGGCATGCTTCCGACAACCAAAATATGTTGTTGATCGCAGTGGGAACGTTGGTTGTCATCAATCATTGTGAGGATGCTGGTGAAGGAATAGAGGAAAAGGTAGCAGAAGTGAATGTGAGTTTTATTTCAATGAAGAACAATATGGGTATTTTGAAAAAAGTTGAGAAAACAAGTTGCCGAAAAATAATTTTAAATGGCTGGTTGTCCTTAATTGAAAACTTTTTGGAAAACTTAGTCTCTAATTTGAAAAGTTTTGGAACTTCATTCTATAAGAGTACATATAATATCTTAGATTACAAGCCAATATTTTCATTAAACTCTGAGTGACACACAGCTCTGCATCCAAGTCAATATAAAGGTGGGCAAACTTCTATTGGTGTGAAATTTAGCCTAATGCACACACACAAGGAGAGTCTCTCTATCCATCAAATGAGGGAATGTTCAATATATTGCAAACTAACAAAAAGTGCATGATACATCCACAGTTACAAAATCAGACCAAAGCCATAAAGGCATATACAAAAATTACTTTCAAGTCTTTCACAAACATCATTATCACCTTATCCCATCGTTCTGGGGTCCATCAAAAGAGTTCTACTCTTAATATCTAACAAAGATCAGAACACTTTTAGATCTCTTACAAAAACAAAATCATTCACAATAACAATAAAACAAAGAAAAGGTGAGAACATTGTAGTTTTACTTCCTCCCTTCTTCCATCATCTGTCAATGTATGCAATTCTAAGTCACCTAGAGAAGTAACTCTTGGGTGCAAACAAACGACGAGGTGAGAACATGCCCATGAACCTCGGCGAAGCCAACCCATCAATGGACCGATAATCTGACATGAGGAACGACCCACCATCTTCATCTCTTGAAGCATTCATTCTCCCATTGAAGGTCCTCCATTTAGCAAACTTCCCAGCCCAAAACTTCTTCTTAGGAGAGGAGTTTTTATCAACTCCATTCATCCGGTCACTGAGATACTCCTTGACCGCATCCAGGCTCTGATCGATTATCTCCATGGGCGGTGATACAAGCGGGTTACCTTGCACAGACAGCTTCTCAAGCTTCTTAAGGCACCCAAGGGATTCAGGCAATGAGCGTATTCGATTGTAGCTAACATCGAGGTCAACGAGGGAGACAAGGAGGCCTATGGAGAAAGGCAGGGATTGGAGGTACTGAAAGTTTTGGCTCACATTGAGAACCTGGAATAGGAATGCCAATGGGGTAGTATAAGTATTTTAACAACCTAAGCCTCTCACTAGTTAAAAAAAGGTGTTCATAACCTGTTTTTGGTTCGGGAGAAAAATAATCCCATGCATACATCTAATTTAATGAGTCATTCACAGTTTCTGAATGAGTTTATACCATCCCATGCATATATTATACGGGGGTGTTTAGATACAAAATTAGACCCTTGTGCATTCAGATATGAGGATCCAAAAGTATTGAAAGATGACTCTTAATATTTGCATAACTTTGTTCATAATGCTTTATTCATGTGTCTACAAATCTTTCAAGTCATCTTTTATGTTGCTAGCCCCCACTTGTCTACTTTAGGTTCATTGATCTATGTATACTACTATGAGCCCATTTGTTGTCTTTGATCCAACTTCATATCTGGATCTAGCATATAGGATCCCTGTGATGATCATATCCCAATCCAGAACCATCCTAAAAAATGGACCTAGAGCTGGATACCCCAATATGGTTCCACTCCAAATCCGACCCGATTACATCACTAACCTGGAGATTGAGAAGGTTCTCAAGGCCGTCAGGGAGGGCGCGAAGGCAGTTGAGGCGGGCATCCAGGACGCGGAGTGCGGTCATATTGGGAATGGACGCAGGGAGGAAAGCGAGCTTGTTAGAATTGACTGAAAGCTTCTGCATGCGGGTCAACTCGAAGCCAATTGTATCAGGGAGCTTCGTAATCTTATTGAAGTTGGCATTCAACTCTTCTAGAGCCCTGGGAAATGCAACCATCATCAATATAAAAGTATCAAGGGCTAGGTTATATGATCAAAGCGATTGATATTTACTCCACCCCTAATCTATGCTAAGACATATTCATCCTCCTTATTTCTTATGTGATTATGAGTTTATGATGCACCCAAGTGAGACCCATGAGAAGGGAGAACTTATTTTGTTAAAAAGGATCATATTAGTGTAATGATGCTTGGATCCGGAACTTCTAAGGCTCATATAACAAAGAGCCATCTAGTTGCTTTCTTAATGCAGTAGTAAGAGCTGATCGTTTATTTCATGGTTTCAGATCTATTACTATTAGCCTTATTTTATGTAAATGGATAATCCTCAAAGCTTTTTTGTATCAGGTTAAGCCATAGTGCAATAGACTTTACCATGTGCACTATTTTAAAAGCACAACAAAGAGATTCATGCTGGGAAAGCTATATAGGATCTGCATCCATGGCAATCACCCACCAGACTGAGCACAGGTCAAATGACGTAAAGGTAGGATGACGTTTGAGAGATCATTATCTATAAGAAAATTAAGCTCATTAGACATGCAGTTGGGGGTGGAACTTGGGTTGGACTAAACTTGAACCCTTTGGCCCACTTGCATGCAAGCCATTCATAGGATGAAACCCATAACCATGGTTTAGAATGTTAGGTCTATGTCTTGTATTTCAGTTTAATCAGATTGATCCATTGGGTTAGCTAGAAACCGGGTTTTCTATCATGAGTGTTTTGGTGATTTTATTGGACTTTCATGAGGGCTAAAGAGAAAGTAATTTATATATACATATGATATAACTTGTAAACTCTAGACTTAGGAGTGTAAAAGAGATGGAGAGTTCTCTTTGATTGTGGATATAGGTACATCGGTGAAACCATGTAAATTCCTTGTATGTTTGATTTGTATGGTTTGATTATTAATCACAAATATCTGCTTCCTTACACATATACAAAACATGGAAAATGACTGTTACATATAGAACTAGGGACTGACGGTATAATTAAGTTGGATTTGGATACTTACGGTTGGGACCATGAAATTACTTGACCCTTTTAGGTTACGGGTATTCATATTTGATAAGGTCATTTAGAAGAAAGGAATTCATATCAGAATTTAGACTTTAATAGCCTTGTTTGAGGATCTGGACTCGTATATACCCATTTAAAAAGTGTTAATTCTCATCCAAATTCAGACTATAATGGCCCAGTTAGCATTCGGACTCAAGTCCAAGCCCTACAACTACGAAATCCTTAGGGAGAATTTTACAAATAGACAAGGGGTGTACATGTAAAGAAACCATAAAATAATTGAACTTTGAATTTTACTTTATATATGGTGACAACACACCTGCAATTCTCTATAGTTTTTGGTATGGCTGGAATCATGTTGTTTGAGACATTCAACACCTTGAGCTTGGACAAGCACCCTATTGAATTCGGAAGAGACTTTAGCTGGTTGGAATGCACATCCAATATTACCACATTCAGCAGCCTGGCTGTTAGAGATTCAGGAATACTCTGCAAAAAAGACAAAATAAAGCAGAAAAGAAATGAGAGAGCTTAGTTATATGTTGTTGATATCCTTTTGTCTCATTTTGAAGTAGTAAAGTCCACTAAATTCTTAATGTAGAATTTATGTATTGTTATCTGTAAGGTCTGTATAATGTAAAAAGATGACGGGGTTTTTTTTTCTTCTTTTTCATTTTTTTTTTTTTTTTTTTCACCGGACGCCGTTAACGTAGTGAAAAAGAGAAGAGATTCTCTTTTAATTGAGAATTTTCAAGAGAGAACTAGTTCCCTTGAGAATCCTGATTGACCTCACCCATGAAGACTATGAACCCTTACAAAAACCTAATTTCAATGTGTCACCGTGTATCACAATTTTGAATGCATGATATTAATAAAATATTAATTGTTGGGTTGTAGAAAAAAAGATTAAAAAACGCACTTTATTTATTTCTTGAAGCTTTATTAAGAATCCTTAAACCAAGGAGTGGGATGCTTAATTGGGATCACTTTTTCATTGATGCTACTCCATATAACTCTAACCATACCCGCTTCCTTGTTGATTAGCAACATCTATGTGTGCCACAAATTGTTTCTCATCTTAGAAACTTCTTTCTTTGTAAATATCCTCCTCATTTTTTATGGCATCTTTGCCCATTCTATAAAATATAATCAATCTAAATCCCTCTCACTTATGATCTTTAAGTGAATTAGCACTCAACCCCAACGGGTAGTTCAGTTGGCCTAGGACCACGGTTTACACCCGGAGGTTTTGGGTTCGAAAATGCACTACCACACTGGGGCTACAGGGGAGTTTACCCAGCTTCCATCTACGCCCGTAGGGATTGGTCCAGTCCAAAGGGTTAAGAAGATTACCATAAGAAAGCACCTACATTCTGAGACAAAATCAAATAACAATGCCCATGTCAGCCCACTTTTGTAATACCATGGGCTGTATATATGTAATCTCTTCTTTCCTCTTCTTTTTTTCTTCTTTCTTCTAAGAGCTCTCTCACTTCAATAGCCAGAAAATCATAAAAAACCAATAACCCAAATGTCAACTTTCATTAATGAATAGACAGTTGCAGGAAATAGTACCTCTAGATTATTGTTTGAGAGATCTAGCTTGCAAATCAACCCCACATTAATAGAAGGATTTGGAAGGCAGTCCAATGACAGCCCACTCAAATCAATGATCTCCTGCTTCTCTTCTTCAATGGATCTTCTCTTTTCCATCTTCATTTCTTTATGCACCAAGACATCCATGGCCAAAACAATCAAGAAAGCCAACAAAAGATGAGAGAGAAAACCTTTGGAGGAGACCCTTTTGAAGAAAGATTGTTTCTTCTCCCTCCCTCTCCTCAGCCTTTAAATATGCCATGCAAGGGCCATGGATGTAGGGCTGTCTGTCTCTATTGGCACGTGTCAGTGACGTCATGGAAGCACAAGCCGGAGGGCAAGATAGTTTGGCCACATAAGCCATAGGGTCAAAGTCAACGCTATTTGTAGGTACTAGAGAGCAGGGAGGGTGGACCGCGATTTACGAGTACATTAATTTTGTAAGTGAAAAAAAAAAGCTTTTTATAGGATGATGGTAGCGATTAAAAATGAGCCCATGGGGAATGTTGACCGAGACTTTAGTTGACTTGTCACACTCCATACCACTTAATGAATCTAATGGCTAATGTCATTTCAATCTCAATTCTTATCCATTAATCAATTCAATTATGTTTTTTTTTTTTTGAATTTTTGATAGAACATATAGTTAGAGATCTATATAAAGGCTGAAGATTAAAGGTGCACCACTTGAATCTTAGGAGGGCAAACTGCAAAGAAGCTTAAGTGGTGCTATAATCCATTAGTAGGGCTCATCTTTGAAATTTTGATTCCTCAAATTAATATCAGTCCATGTATTAGTTTTTGGCCGAATTTCAATCAAATCAAAAGCATGTCATCTCAGATTTATCACACATAAAATACAATTAAAATAATAATTAAAAAAATACAATTAAAATAATAATTAAAAAAAAGAAAATAGTGATAATAAAAATTATATGTTTTACATATGATCAATCTCTTGTCAGTAAAAATGAGTGTAGTGAGTTGGAATGATTATGTGGGTCTCACTCTAATAAGGACGGGCACGCAACCGCAAATATTTTACATCATATCGTGTGATTGAGGCTAAATTATTATTTTATTTATTACCATGAGGATGGCGTTCACTTCACCCTATTTTGTTCATTTTAGATGGGTGAGCAGAAAGTGATACACCATTTCTTTGATTTGGATTGGCCTACGAACACAACATCGTTGTTTCTTCCTAGGGTAGGGGTGGGGGCCGTTGTGATATCATTGTAGACGAGACCTCTGTGGTTTCATCACTCTTAATGTGTGGAGCATATAGAAATTATATATCCCTTACACACCTTCTTTTTTTTTTTTCTCTTTTAGTGAACATCCCATAATGGGTTCACCTGATCACTCATCCAAATGGGCTACACACAGCAGCCCCTTTGAATTACATGCATCCTATTTTTTACACCCATCTAAATGGATTGCATCGTTGGATGATGGATCGACGGCTAAACTCTTTTAAGTGATAAAACGTTGTGGGCCATTGATTAAGTTTCAGAAGATCAGGTGGGCTCATAATTCAAAGTATCATTTTTAAAAACTGCCAATCAAATTTTCACTATTTAACTAATGAATAAGTAAGAGCGGAAGATTATTTTGTCCTGCTTAGAAGAACCTCTTCTATGAGATGGATGAATTGAGGATGGTATTTTCCCTTCCAGTTCAACAAGTTGGTATTTGAGTTCGAATTTGCTATCTACAATCATCTTTTTAATCATCTGAAGGCCCTGTTGCAATTCCCATCTCTTGGAAAAATGTTGCCTCCAAGCAACTACCTGCTGCATATCTGAATATTCATGTTTTAATTAGCAAGCACATAAGAAATGGGCCCTCTAATCTGATGATGTGATTGGTGGCCCATCGTAACTTTCTGCATTGGGCAATGGAGATGAGGTAGTTAGTCCCATTGGGTCCATGGGCAGTTTTAATTAATACTCACCAGGGTGTGGTGCTTGCCCTTCTCTTCAAGATGTAGAGATTATTGGTAAATAACAGCGCTGATGATAATAGTGATGATATGAACTGTACTGAACAATGAATCAATCCAATTTCTTCTCTTTTCTTTTCTTTTCTTTTTGGCCTACAGAAGAAAAATAAATAAATATCAAGGCGCACCAACAGGTTTGAAGATGATACCCGGAGAATCAGTTGAGAATTGCATCCTATTGCATCCCATCAATCCCAAAGTAGTGTTTGGTTTCCACATCCTTACCAAATCTAATTTAACATCAGACCCTTCTTTATGTTTGCTTAAAAGGTCAGCCCAGTGTACACATCAAGCATTTCCAATTAGCCTAGTGGTCTTTAGGCAGACATTTTTCAGGCTTGAAACATTGTCAATCCTTGTGTTCAAATCTTTCTAGCCAGAGCTCCCTGGTGACACTCCAAACCCTGGTTGATTTTCAAACATCTGGATTGCTTAGGCACTTCCATGCAGAGGAGACTTGAGACCAGAAGCTCATGTTAGAACTACCCACTTGAGCAATCATGGTTTTACAACACAGTTTCAGACACTGTATCAGCCATGAAATGTGAAAACCACTCATGCAACTGTTAAAATCCAAAACTCTCAACCCCACCCAACCCAACCCCTCCCCTCCACTTTGAAGGCAGGATTCCCCTGCAGAGGGAGTAAGAGCAGCACATCAAATTAAGAGGTTATCTTTTTAGATTCACCTTTCAGCACCAAACTGTTGTGTTGCCATTTTCCGCAGACTTGTCTCTTCACGTTTCCAATTTTCTGACTTAAACAAATGACTCGCTTAGTGTTTTAAATATAGATAAATTAACAAAAATGAATATAAAGGCGGAAAGCTTGAATATAGAGGAGGAGAAAATGGAGAAAACTGTCCACAAATTATTTCTGTCCTAAAGGTCCCTTTCCTCTAGATTTCTCCACCCATTCTCATCCAAATTAGCCCTTAGGTTCTGGACTAATCCTAAGAAAATCAGCCTAGGCTTCGGCCTTCCAAAATCATGCTTGAAATACAAAACCACTGTGTGCAGATTTTTCTTTAAGCACAAAAAAATGCGAATAATTGGTATACATGATTGTCGATCTAGAACATCCAGATCTTGTCATTAATGTGAATGCAGTACAACACAAAAACCACACTGGATATAATCATCTAAGATTATCCTATCTCGCTCAAAGGTACAAAACTAAGTATCAACACGAGAAACCTCAGAGATGGATAATCAAAATTCAAATGGAAAAGAGAATCAACCGGCGACTACCCACAATTGCTGACGGGACACCAAGGGGGAGAGAACACTGTGTGAAGCGACAAACCATGAATCCAGGATCCATAATGCAATTCCAGCATTAGCCCAAAAGCTTGAAGAAGATAAGCTCTCTATTCAACAGTTAAAGGAACCTCAAAACTCAATGCCCTTAGGAGCTCAATCCCAGGATAAACTTCAGATGCCAACTGCGTATGCCACACAGCATGTGATCAGATACCCACTATGAGGATCGAAACACACACATACATATACCCCATTAAACTAAGCAAATAAGGACTTCTAAGTTCAGCAACAAAAGGAACATTTTGGCCCAAAATTGTGCTGATCCAGAGCTCTCATTTGGAGGCACCATTCTAAGCTGATCATGCCCAAAGATCTTGATAAATGTGGACCATTGGACAAGTTACAGAGAAACAGTTTCCTCGCAGAATTGTATGCAGCATGACCCATCCATAATGGGGCGATTATGAGGAACAGTCAGGATCAATGGATGATCAGTGATACAAAAAATAGTTCCTTCCAATCAAGTATATCATAGCTTTCTGATTTAAGACATAGAGTTTGAGAACTCAATATTGTATCAACTCTCACCACAGACAATAGTTTCGCTGATACAATGGGAAGAACATATTTGTTTTTATTGAAATTAAGGTAATTCAAACATGTTCTACTTTTGGGATTCCAAGGAAGAACCTTCCAATTTAGAAACAATCAAGGAAAACATGTAAAAATTATCAGAAATTATTGAATTTGATATTTTTTCAGGGCAGGATTTTATAGCAGCAGATTTAAATAAACTTCAATAATGCTGCTGAAATAGGACACAAGTCTTTGCCTGTGCAGGATGAAGACTGATTGCTGAGACCAATAATTTTGGGGTGGTTTGCTTGCACTGAAAGGCAAAAACAGGATTTACCACTTCTCTAGGCATTTTTAGGCTGAGAAAAATCGGCTCAATAACTAAGTAGGATGGAAGCCTAAACAGAAAGATGAGACTCATCTTTTCACATTCATTTATCTCAAAAAGTAGTGGAATGAGCAATTCACTTTGTCAGGTCACCAGAACTTTTTCCAAATCGAAGCATGCAAGCCAAAATGTTATGTTTCTGAGAAATCTGAAACTTCCTTTAGTTTGCAAGCAAACAGAGACTCTCTTTTATTAATGATTGAAAATAGTGCATCATTCATTTTGAACAAAGTGAACAGAGAGAACCCTACCATGTGCCATGTAGAGGGATCATTTGATGGAAAGAAATGCAAACAACACCGACAGCAAAATGAAGACCACAATAATCTGCATCCAAACAGTTGCAAATATCAACCAAGATCCCACATTTATAGCACACAAAAGACAAACACAGGTCATAGGGAAATACCAGAGATGAATTGTACATTGGCTTGCTCTCGACCAAGCAGGAACTACTGAAGAAACCCAGAAAGGATGGTCATACAAATGAAACTCATATCCATGCTGAAGAAAAATAGAGACAGTGACTAACCTTTTACTTAGCAAACCAGAGTCCTTGCAGGCCTTCTGGATTGCTTCTACCCTGTTCAGTGTTTGCGTGGCATTGGGATCATTCTTGTCCACCTGCAAAGCCGTTGCCTATGTTACTTGGGTATGGGTGCCAGGTACGGCTGAAAGTGTAAGTGTTGAGATGCTTATTGCTAAATCTTTTAGGGTACATGGACACATTTATATTTGTAGTTGTTTATATATACTAAATATTTATATTTTTGTTTTCTATTATACTATAAGTAATAATGCATTCATCATTGTTTTCGATGGAGTTATTCATATTGATTAGCTTTACAAATACATCTTTTAAGTAATTTCTATTATCTAGATACAGTAGAGCCATGTGGGATGAGGATCCCATTACTAATACCCATATCATGTCATATCTACCATGGGAACTTTGAGGTATTTGAAGGATCCTAACATCTTAGGTTATCGCATTTGCTTTCTGAGATTGTTTGGAAGTGCTAAACATTCTTAATGTAGATAATTACATTATGCAGATGTTCTATTTGAGAAAGCAATAATTCATTCACTAATAATACTCATTTACTCTGGCTTATGATAATAAGCAATAATGAAACAAAAGACAAGAAAAGATCCCATAGTCCTACAGTGAATACAGAAAGTCATAGACAAAGAAAATACGAGGTATACTTCAAAATTATACCACCATACATTTATTTTTTAAGATAGCACAGAGAAAGCAGCTTTGGTTACAGAAAACTTAATGCCAAATATCCAAGATGTAGTTTCACAGTGTATGTTGTTAGCAAATTATCCTGTACTTTTTTTTCTTTTTTTTTCTCACAACGGAGGGTGTCCCAGCCCTTTGGGCCAAAAATAATCCCTACGGGCCCAGGGGGAGCCGGGTAAATCCCCCTGTGGCCCCGGTAGGGTAGTGCAGTTTCGAACCCTCAACCTTCAGGTGCAAACCGTGGTCCTAGGCCAACTGAGCTACCCCTCGAAGTTACTAATTAGCTGCCACATTAATAAAATCCTAAAATTGATATCCATAAATCTCACAATTTTGCTATGTCCAATATATGCTTCCCTAGTTGGTAAATGGGGAATCGGTTGAGCACCTGCTTGTGATTGCCCTTTTGTTTTGTTTCTTATGGTCCAGCTTTTTAATCTATTTTCTATTGGGAGAACCAACTTCATTGCTCACAGACAGGTGGGGGTCCAGCTTTTTTAAGAAGAGAGTTCAAATTATTTAGGAAATGTTATCACTTGCAACTGCATGGTGTGTGTGGAAAGAAAAAAAAATAGAAGGATCTTCAAAGGCGAAGGGTACTCAATACTCATGGACATCAGTATTAGCAAGGAATAAACCTTGTTAATTAAATGGTGTCTCCAAGATAAAGATTCCTGAGGATTCTCTGTTTTAAACTACATCGGAATTGGAGGATAGTGCTAGAAGTGACAAATCATAATGCCAAGTAGGGCCGGTCACTATACAAGCACCGATATGAAGTTAATATAGATGGAGCTCACAAGTCACAAGATAATCTGGGTCTATCGGGTATGGGAGCAATGGATAAGGATGCCAATGGATCAATCAAAATATCCTTTTCAACCTAGAGGGGAGATTTAAATAGAGCAGAAATTATGGCATAAAGGAGGGCATGCAACAGTTTAAGTCAAGGAATGCCATTGCTGACCAATGGGTTGGGTTAGCAGGTTGGGTTATACTCTGTCCCTATTGGATCTATGTACTTAGATATGGCCTAACTTGCATCACTTATCCCATCAAAAGAGCATTTTCATTTCTATCAGACATCATTTAACGCTCAAGATATTCCCTCCCTTTAAAAAATACAGGATTTCAACACAAAACACTCATAAGACTGTAAACTTTATAAACATCTTATAATAAAAGGTACTAGAAATTAGAAAGAAGATTAAAATAGATCTCCACCAAACCAGCCCACATGCAGGCCCCACGTCATATTTGACATATATGAATTCATAACTTAAAATCATGGGGCCCAAAACTAATGCACGCTGCCAATGCCTAAGAGAATTTGTGGACCTTCCCATCGGGCCTCCTTGTGAAGGCACAGGCCCAGTTGCGCATGGGCCTGTTTGGCTAAGGCCCAACACGGATCCATGGGCTGACCCATTGGATCCATGTTCTCGGCCATGGCCTAGCTTGCATCACTTATCCCATCAAATTGGGTCAGCTCTTTCCCTCCAATCCATGATATCATGAGTATCTTACTAGAAAATATTTCAATCATGAAGAACATGGGATAGAAGAACCGAAGAAGAGATTATAAACAATGGGCTCCAAAAACGGATGTTACAATTGGAGAGGTGCCCAATGTTTGAAGATCATTTTGCATATCTTGAATACAGGAAAAGTATAAAACTTTGAAGCTTCTCTTTCTATAAACAGAGATGATGAAGAGGAAAGCGGCAATGTCAACATCCTAACAGGATTTCAGATCCCATTCAAATGAATTTTCAAGAGAATTGCTGCCAATCCTTAATCAAGATCCTACCGGCTATGATGATTTTGAGTAAAGGACAAAGCAATATTTCGACGATGACTGACCTTAGGATGCCAAGAGAAGCATACAGCACTTGTTTTTTCCCTTTTTTCTTTTTTTCTGAATGATGAATCATATCATGCAACACAGTTTGGAAAGTAACTTTTTGCACATCACCATGAAAGACTGGCATTTGAAAGATCTTCAATTTCATGACACATTATTAATTTCAAGTGGTGTTCCCTATCACAGCATCTGTTCCACAGTATCGACTCCAGTGGCAGTCTTGGTGTTGATTGGGACGAAGACAAATCATTGCTGGTCTGTGTTGTCCATGCTGGACTGCTATGGCCGTGCCTATTCTAAGAGTGGATTCAAAGATATCTAGGATACAATTGTGCAACACAGATGCCACGGAAATAGGGCTGAAAAGGCACTGGGTTTTCCGGAGTCTTCCTCGGTATGTGCTTGGTGCAGCAACATTCCTCGAAGAAAAGACCGGATCCTTCAGATTCTCTGAGCTTGCGAGGATCAGGAAATCTCACCTGGGAACGTCAAACTTTGATGCGGTTTCCTCTTCCACAGCTCGTGCACAAACACACCCCGAAGGTTTTCCCCCAAAAGGTATGGAAGACCCTAGAACTAAAAAAACAGTAAAATAGAGAAGAGAAATCTGGGAATGAGAGTTGCACGGTCTGTGGCTAAGGTTGGGCGAACACAACTATATATTACAAAAAACTCCTGCAGTTTTATCAAATTACATGTAAGTCCCCAAGATCTACTTATTTTCAAATAGGTCTTACAATGTCTCATCAGGAGCGGACCTAGGTGTTACGATGCGGGTGCGACCACACCCGCTACATTTGAGAAATTCCTTAAATAGTACTTTAAAATTTTATATTTTATTATTTAACTTCTTAACTTACCATTGCCGCACCACCCAAATGAAAATCCTGGGTATGCCATTGTCTCTCATAACACTCCCTCAAGCTGGTGCATTTATGTTCCCTATGTCCAGCTCAGACAAAGGATCACCCAATTGTCTTCTAGTTCCTGCTTTTGTGAGGAAGTATGCAGTCTAATCATCTGTACTTGTGTGTGCTAGCTTCACATCTTTTTCTCAATTTTTACTCTAATGAAGTGGCAGACAACTCCCACATGCTTTATTCATTCATGATATACTGGATTTTTTGCAAGTTTTATCGCTGATATTCCATCACAATGTAAACTCATACACCCACATTGCTTGAAGCCTAATTTTTCTAACAATATCCTCAACCATAACAGCTCACAACACCCATGAGCCAGTTGAAATTTTTGGGCTGCATCGTGACACAATTGTTTGATCTAGATTATTGTGAAGATTAGCTCGAAGAATATAATGCATGGGAATAAAAATTATTGGACATGGCACATAAAAGAAACAAACAGTTTATGACCTAAATCTTTACCAGTCATTATTATAAGTTCTTGCATGAATGCCATACCTTGGCCTTCAGCATGCAAGAAAAATCAAAGAAAGCACCATAAACATCAGGCATTGCTCTTGTTTGGTCAATAACTTTAGCTGTTAGCCCTAGAAAAAGGAAAAGAAGAAACAGATGAGATTTGGAACCAAAAATTTGCATTTCCAACAAAAACAATATGATATAACTCATAAGAATCTGGTAAACAGGACGGGCAAGGGGAAAAGGATGAACACTGACAGAAATGAGGTGAACGATCTTTCACAAATCAAATATATTAGACTTTAGTCTTCCAGCTCTAACAGCCAAGAAAGGCATCCTCAGATAGACAGATACTGTTTTCTCACCTCGTCTCATTTTCACTACTCCTCGAAAGACTTCAACATTGTTATAGCACAATGCTAGTGTTCCAATTGCCATAATCTGATACAAGCAGTTCAGATCAGTTTTCAGCATGCATAACTGTGGCACAATAAAAAGAAACACCAAGACTTTCTTGTACTCCAGAAAAAGCAGTGTGGTAACTAGAACATCTGATGCAATCACACAGTAACAAGAAAAAAAAAAATTTAAGTGCATCAAAAAATGAATAAAAATTTTAAAACATTAATATTCCAAGTAAAATAAGAAAAACTAAGCGATATAAGATAGAGATAAAAGGGTTACAAGTATATTAAAAAAAAATGTTATGCAAAAACCAAAGACAAAAAATATAGATCTGTAGGGACAATGCTTTGACGATGATGCAAAAACTAAAGAAAAATAACGACTTTGATTAAAATAAAAATATACAAATATAGAAAAACTAGTATTCTGATTTCTAACTAAAAATGATAAAATAATAATTATAATGAGCTAGCATATTACACAAAAAAAGAAGCCCCAAAAAAAAACAAACTAGTCTAAAAAAAGATATCAAAAGAAATAAAATGCAGAATAAAACCCTTAACGACTATTTAATAATTTTTAATGTAAAAATTTAATAACCCAGCAGAAAGCACATGAAAAGGCTGCAATACCCAAAGGTGAAGAAGGTCAGCAGAAAAGATTTAATAAGGGAGAATAGTAGCAAACAAGGCCCCACACAAAATTTCACACAGAAACTGAGGAAACTGGTTTCACACAGAAACGTTAGAAGCTTTCATATGGGAAGATGGATACGCAGATTTCATAAAATCCCCAGAAAGCTCCTCACCAATTTGGCTGATGACTTATACAGTATTCTTTTCTTTTCTTTTCTTTTTTTTTTGCTAGATATACAGTACAGAGTTTTTATTGTGACCAAAATGCAAAAGATAAAACCTATTCCTATCCATCCATAAATCATATAAATCCCAGCCATTACTAGTAAAACTAGTCCTCGTTTTGGACAATATCATCTAGTTCCCCAATACAGTGCAGTAACAAGAAAAGATAAAATATAATCATTTCTTCACTGAGCACTAGCCACAATATCGACAAATTTGGTGTTTTTAGCTCCAATAGTCCATCAATTCCTAGATCACTGCCTTCATTTAATTTCTTCTTCTTCTTCTAGTATAAGTTTAAGCAAAAATACCATTCAAAAAAAAAAAAAAAAATTTAAGTAAAAACACTTCCAGCACACGTGCCTTGGCATTGTTTTCCTCATTATCTAAAAGAGCCCTCCTCTTACAAATTCATTTGTTTTGTGTCCAAAGAGAAATGTCTTTGTGACATCCAGAATGTGAAATTAAGTTTTTTCCAGTTCTTCAGTTTTTACATTAACAATCAGGATTTAAATGCATGTTGAACCCCCCATCTCGCGGTCTACATGATATTCTTGTTAGGACAAGGATTCCATGCTTGTGTGGACCATTATACTAGCTATGATACCCAAATACATCTACAAACCCAACATATCCACATCGGACAAATATGACACTTGTATTGGTACCGGATACTACTAGGGTACAAGTTTAGCATATCCTACTTGCCAAGTCCATTATTTCATTTAGTTGTTATAATTTTCTTATTTCTAAACATAAAAGAATGTTAGAAAGGAATATATGCTACTAGGGTACAAGTTTAGCATATCCTACTTGCCAAGTCCATTATTTCATTTAGTTCTTATAATTTTCCTATTTCTCAACATAAAAGAATGTTAAAAAGGAATATATACTCTAGGATACAAGTTTAGCATATCCTACTTGCCAAGTCCATTATTTCATTTAGTTCTTATAATTTTCTTACTTCTCAACATAAAAGAATGTTAGAAAGGAATATAAACAATGACAATTTCATTAATTCAAAAGTGATCTAAAGAAAGAACTTGGACACCCATATCTGAATCAATGTCCTAGATTTTCAAAAGTGCAGAGTCGTAAGTATCCCTAATCCCCGTATCTATGTCAGTAGCCATGTTCGTATCTGGGCATCATAGTGTACTTGTACTTATGTATAATTTCAGTAGATCTTAGGACTGCCATTTCTTTTAGTTAGAACAATAACTTCATCTTAAGCAACAGTTTTCCTTTTACATATGAGGGATTAACTTAATGCAACAGTATAATTTCAATAGATCTTAGGACTGCCATTTCTTTTACTTCATCTTTTAAGCAGTGGTTGTGACATCCTCATATAAATGCAAGTGTACATATGTGTCTGCCCTCTCATATTGAGAAACACGCAATTACCTTCTCTCATTAACACCTGTTAGTTTTCAATTCTCACCACCATCACAAACTATATGATGAAAACCTTCTTCCAACAAATCAACTCAAACACAAAAAGAAGCAAGTCCACGTAACTGATAAATAACATGATAGCATATGAAAAAGAACCTCATTGACATAGGTGTCTAAGATCACAAAAAGTTACAAGTAAAACTACTGCTTCATCATCATCTAAGCTTATCACCTCCACCGTCATCTAGACACTGTGGATCTCCAGGACATTCATAGGCTCTTCAACCATAGACCAATATAGCCACAGCAAGATCTCTATAACTAGCTCACCTCTGTCTACAACAGCAACCTCACCAATCCTCAGTGCCAACTGCCAAATACATACTTTTCATTAACCACTTCGCCACATGTTTTCCAGCTTCAACGTCATTGACAACAGCTCCATCAATTTCAACAATTCACTGACCACTATCAAAGTGCACACAAGGTGGTCAATGAACTTGGACGGAGCTCGCCAGAGGAAGAACATTATGTCCATCCAAATACAACTGAGTCAATGGCAGCTTTCACAACAAACTGTAGTTGGTTTACAAGGAGTTCTTCATCCAATCTGAATCTTACAGTCAAAAGTATAGTTTGCTACAAACCAGTTGTGGAAGATCTCCCTCTCTCCCTCCGCCTAAATTGCACATGTCCACCAACTTTTGGCCAAATCCAAATTTACTAGACCGTTGAGTGGATCGACCATGTACCGATCCGAATGGACCGTTGACCATTAACCTGTTGGGGCCCAGATGTAAATGATAGAAACTGTAGTTGGGGCTGATTTTTTGCAAAGAGGGTCCCAGGAAGTCCTTGAAATCCCCCTATCCCCACCCCCATGTAGGTCCCCATGTGGGCCCCACCACACAGTTGAGCTGACCTCAGCTTACCCTATCCTAAGCTGCAGCTTAGGAGAGCTGCCCCTGTATGTGTATATATATATTTTTTTAAATAGTTACTTTCATTAAAGGAGCAAACAGTAAAAGAGAAATCTTTGAATCTCTGTATATATTTATTTATATATAAATAAATGAAATTTTCAACATCAATGCAGCTGGGAAAAGTAGAATGCATGTTTTCAAAAGTCAACATCCTAGATAAATTCAAAAAAAAAAATTCATATAAGCAGTTCTAGAGAAACCTTTGAATCATTCCTCACCTGAGGGATAGCACAAAATCGGAAGATAAATGGGTCTCGCAAAGCAGACATGTATTTTAAGCAATCTTCCACAAGTGACAATGCATTGGTGACCATTTCATTCAGGCACTCAACTGCTTCTACCGAATGTTCCTCATTTTTTAAGTCCTGAAGAATATAAGCAAAAAGGTTATTTGAAGAGTGGAATCGGGAAATGTATATCAAATGAATGGCAAAGTATAATAATGAACAGAGAAGAGCCTGTAGCACAGTTGGAAGGGGCTCACTGTCCCTACCATGAGGTTGCAAGTTTAAGTCGTCTTACCATTTGAAAAAAAAAAATGTATAATAGTGCAAGTTCTGGGGTTAAGATTCACATAATTCTGGGCATGCATAGCAATCTCAATCCATCAGTCGTACATCACAATATTGGCCCATGCTTTATTGATCAAGAACGCTGATATGATAACAACCAAATCAGGTCTGCGGGGCATGCTATACTTCCAAGAATTTGCATTTTTTTCGTTGAATGTTGGTAGATGTCATTATTGTTAAGTAGTTGTTCGTGCGATTTCCTATCACCAATTGGTTTTGGGATTACTAGCTAGCAACTATGTCATGGTATTAGAGCCAAAGGTCTCGAGTTTGAAACCACGCATGACAAAAATGCCCCATACCGCGTTCTATGTTTGTGCAGGCCAAGTGCGCACGGCGAAAAGGCCCCATGCCACATTGTAGTCTTGAATGGGCATGTGCTTCAGATCCGGGTGGTGTCCCGCCCGAGGGGGGTGTTAAGTACTTGTTTGTACGGTTTCCTATCACCAATTGGTTTTGGGATTGTTGGCTAGCAACTGTGTCAATTATTACATTTTGTATGCCTTTTTGTTATTTCTTTAAGATGTAAGAGGCTAGTTGAATTTTCTGGAAATTACTGATGATATATACATATGTGAAACCCTCCAGATGGGAGATTTCACATGTCTGCGCAATATTGTGTTCATTAACTTGGTATCATAGCCAAGTCAACTGAATCCCCAGGGATTTCCGTTTAAAAAAAAAAAAAAAAAAAACCCTCAAAAACCCTAGCTGCCCTCCCTTCCTTATCTTTTTCCTACCCATTTTTTACCTCCCTTCTTCCCTTATCCATCTCTGCACAGAAACTTCCCGATGCTACTGGTTGAAATCAGGCATGCAGACTGCTAGCAGCTAAAATTTTGGGTCCACAACATAGCACAATTCTTTAGTCTGTGTTATTGAGAATAGCCAATGGCTATTTATAAAGTACAAGGAAAGATATCAACTCAAACTGGGAAACCTAATCATAGTACTCAATTTAATCTGATCCTAATGTAGGACAAACTTACTCTCAATGTTACAAATAAATCCCTTAACACAAAATCATAAATTAACCACTATTTCTCAACACTACCCCTCGAGCTAGTACACAGATACTATGACCAGATTGGAATGCATATCATTGATCTATTACTCTCTCATAACTACTTTGGCAAGGAATTCTATCAACTTCATTTTCAGACCTGTGATAGATCTTCGATTTGTCTTGAAACCTGATTGACAAGGAGATGAAAACTTCCTGTGCTCCGCAGCATAAGCATGCAAGAATTTAACTTAGACTGCACCTTGGTGTGCACATTATACAGTCTTTTTTAGTGGTTAAGTAGGTCTCACATACAACCAACCCATCAATGGATTAACACTCACTCATAGTTCACTAGTTACTTGGATTCACAATCAAGTAGCTGTAAAGTCTTCATAGAGTTTTCTCCCCTCGACTTGAAAAACCTTAGACTCTAATGTCTACAAATACAACAGCGATGGGTCAAAGTCCTGAAGAAGTTGGCTGAATGGACTCTATAACTATGACCTTTGATTAAAGATACCTTGACGAACTGAAGACCTGAGCGAACCCTAAGACTCAAAAAAGATTAAAAAAGTGTATAGCAAATCACCAATGGGCCCAACACTCCAATGGTCAAGCTCAACACAAAGAAGCACTTGAAGTTGGATGCTCTCGACAGCGAGCAATATATTATTGATATATAAGCACCGTCTGAAGTGGCTGACAATCAGTTAAAGTTGCCTGCACTTGCTGACGGGCTCCTGAATTGGGTCGGCCTAGAACTGACATGTCATGAATCTGAACTTAAAAAATGTTGAGGGCTCATGAGTTGGGTCATCTTGGAACTGACCCAACCTGAATTCGAACTTGAACAATGCTGCAGATCTGGATGGGTGATTCAGTCAAGGAAGCCAAAATCTAATTTCTCAATTGATTTGTGAACTCAACCAGATTATTTTTTATCAAACGGAATCAAATGTTAATAAAGAAGAAAATAGGGATTCTTTTACCATTGATTGTGAAAATCCACCATAGAGATCTTCAATCCAATGAGAAACGCTCAACCAAGTGGAGAAGAAATAAAAGTGCAACAAGGAAACTTTATCTAAATTTCATAAATATAACCAAAACTACATTGATTGTGCCTTACATGCCTTTAAATAATAACCTAAACTCAGTTAATTTCTAAATCCTGTAATTTGATCATATCCATCCATCAAATCCTAAAAGAAATAAATCCCTAAACTATAGAATACTAAATTAATGAAAGAATCAAAATTAAAAAAAAAAAAAAAAAAAAACAGAAAGAAGAATGAAGTCGTTGGATCTTTAGAGATGTCCTGGTTGCCTCGACAAATAAACACTATGAGCCCTAAAGATAAGCCAATCTTCAATTCCTTTGTAAGCAAACCCAAATAAACACTAGGGAGAAGACCGTGAGTAGGTATATTTCCAAGAATGACCATGGATCATCTCAAAAAAAAAAAAAAAAAAGGACCATGGATAGGCATGATTTAAAAACTCACTATTGTCATTTGATTGCCCCATGTGATAATTAACTCAAAACAATCCCTTAGATCTCTCCTTATTCAAGATGACTCTTCATGCTCAAATAGGTAAGATAAATCATCACAAGAGAAAGGACGCTGCAACATCCATGATACAAGTCATCTAGAATATATGAATGCTAATGCATGCAGGTCCCATATGACTAGCTAGCTTGTGGGATCAACTGCTTGGAATTTTTGGCCCATCTTGACCGTCCATTTTATGGAATTTTTGGCCCATCTTTTTTCTAACGATCATTTTATGAATTGATCAAATCGATCTAAATACTTTAGGGCGTCGTTTACTACATGATCTACTAAATCTAGGTCATCCTCTCCTGCCACAACAGGTCAGGTTAAACTGGACGTGACATGCCTCCATTCACAACGTACTTTTTGTCCAAGGATTGTTAGCTTCTGCATTCAATCCTGGATGTACTGCACTACTGCTGACTCCAAATTCATAGATGGGTTTCCCGTTATGGATTTGAAGGACTGATGGACCAACAAATCTCGCCATGTTAAGTTAAACTGGACTGGCCCAAACTGGGTGTGAACTGCCTCAATTCTCAAAGGACTTTTTGTTCAAGGATTGTTAGCTTCTACATTTGACCATTGGCATACTTTACTACTGCTGAGTCCAGATTTACAAAAGGGTTTATCATCATGGACTTGATGGAGGATTAATGGACAAACAGATCTTTCCCTCTGTCGTCGAGATTATGAAGTTGAAGCCTGAAAACCTTCTGGCAGTTGAACCACTTTACAATACTGCTAGATCTGCTACCCTGCACAAGGGATGATACGAAACCCTAGCCATATAGAGAGAACAAGAAAACCCTAATTCCTCATATCTTTCTGCATTCTTTATCTTTATTTTCTGCTTCTCCCTCTTTCTTCCATCAATTCAACCGAGATCAGTCAGGCAATTCGGAAGGACCTTTACTGTCATTTGCAACACTGATGCTTTGATGGTGGAGAGGAGATGGAGAAATAGCAACAAGTCATCCGGTCATCGATGGCTTAGTGGATTCCGTCAATGATTTCTTCCTGATAGAGATCCAATTGAAGCTGCTGTTGCAAGATCTTTTTGGGCTGAACCAGACTGGGTTTGGAGATTTGGGGGATTTTTGGCTCTGTGATGGTCAGAAGCCCTATTAGGCTTTCACCGACACCTTCACTACAACTGCAACAATAACTAGGCAAAATGACTAGAGGAAGGTCCTTGGGCTAAACAAACACATTACTTGGGGAAAAGAGAAGAAGGTAGGAGGAAAAGAAAAACAAAGAAAAGAAAATTTAACCGTAATCCTAGCTATGATACCAAGTTGAGATTTTAGGGCTTCATCATGACACAATTCTTTTATCTATACTATTGTGAATAGCCAATTAAATAACCAGTGGCTATTTATAAGGTACAAGAAAAGATATCAATTGAAACTGGGAAAGCTAATCCCATAGGAAACCAAATTAGATTATAATGCTCAAATTTAATCTAATCCTACTTTTGGACAAACTTACTCTCAATATTACACTGACATCAACCAGTTCAAGTTTGGATGCAGTGTTCACCCAGTCGGTGAGTTAATTACACTGACATCAGCAGTTTGAAATTTCGTTCCAACAGTTCTCTACACAAGATTGTGTTGGTAATTGTGAACAGTTCCAGTAGATCATGTTCGGCTGCCCACTTGTGAGTTTCTATTTGACAGGATTGGACTATCTGGTTGATTATTGGAGAATGGTGTAAAAAATTAAGGTATACCAAAATGAAAGTCTGGATCATTGAGCAATGGGCATCACATGAACAAACTCAATGCCCAAGGATACCGTACATATCCTCAGGTCAAAGATCATATAGTACTACTTCGACTTTAACTAATAAACTGGGCTAATATCCCAAATTTGACAAAATATAGAAGAAAAAAATGGACGACTTACAGTAATGAGGGAATTTATTTCATAAAGGGTGAGGGAATTTATTTCATAAAGGGTGTCAGGAATAAGAAATTCTCAGTCAACGCACCTCAAGTTTGTTAGCATATCTACTCCATATTTCGCGAGGCCAGAACATGCGCGACTTTGGTATCTCATTTATGTCCTCAAGATAGTCTCGAATTATATTTGTCTTCTGCAAAGTGAATACACAAGAATATAGATCATGTGAGTACCAGAACTGCAGATAGAAAAATCTGGTCAAACTTTGGAATAATAAGTTATGGGCTGCCTAGCCAACCATATACCTGAAGAAATAAGCCCATAGAGTTCGAGAGAGAGTCTGGAGCCATATCTTCCAACCCAGAGGCATAAAATAGCTTGGACAGTCCTAATCCAACAAGTCCTGCCGCATAGTGGCAATACTCATCATAGTCATCAATTGTTCCCACCTACAAAATATTGACTGCAAAGTCAATGATACGCTTAAAATGCTATGCTTGACCCCTTTTTTTTGGAATTGTAACTGATCATTTATTAAAAAATATAGTAATGATATAACAAGGGCTACTGTAACTGTATGCCCATAGGAGCAACGATGGGAGATTGGCACAAGCCAAGGCTTGGCCAGTCTCTCACCACTCAGCATTCAAAACAAATGCAGCCTTTAAGCTATTTATGATTGCAGTTCTGTGACAAAAAAGAAGCATGATTGTCTTGAACAAGATAAAGACATAAACAAGAAACATGCACTGACTTTCAGAAAAAAGAATTGGAAACAACTGCACAGAGTCACATATTTGCTTTCATCATAATAGTTTATAAAGTAAAAAGATCAAGCTACCAAAGTGGGCACAACAAAAACAAAAGGATTGACATAACATGAATAAACCTGCTAATCAATATTTTAACAAAAGCAATGTCAAGGCTCAGTAGCACTCAAATGATGAGTTAGGATTTACAACGAGGAAACTAATCCACCACAAACTTAAAATTCTTCTTTCTTGTTAGAATACTATCTAGTATTCAGAAAGAGTTAGTAAATATAAAAGTCAACATCATTGTTCTGAACTTCTTAATATATTAGACATTGAAAAATTAAAAATATATGGCTATATCGCCCACAGCTGTTGCACAGCTGATTAGGGACATGAGAGCATGTGTGTGGGGATAGGTTTGTATCCCAATGTAGCCAAATATATATAGGGCTTTTCGAGTGCACAGATGCTCGTCTATGCAAGTTGTGCACAGCCTTGTGGGCCCACTTGGGGCCACATCAATTCATGAAAAGGTGGGTGTCAAAAGATCTGGGTGTGACCCACCTGCATGAAAATTTTCAGGCCCATCAGATCATGGTTTTAGGATGCATCATTTTTTTTAATCAAAACCCAATGACCAAATCGCATTGGGATCAGTGTGAAAACATCACATAGATGACATTCAAGGGGATTGTACTCTCCCTCCCTCTCTGTAAAAACGCGTACCCTCACTCCCTCCCTCCCCCTCCCCATCCTCTGAGTAAATGAAGCCTCCCAAGTTACAAATACCAAATCAAAATACAAAACACCAAATGACTACTGTTGAATTGTTGTTCCCTTAACACAGTGAAAGAAAAGACGTCGGAGAAAATTTAATTATACTATTAATAAACCAAAAGAATTACAGAATTGCTTTTGTGCTTGAAGCTTTATCAATAAAGAAAAGCAATCAAGACAGTGGTCAGTTCAATAATGCATCAACTGTAAAATCTGTATCAAACCTCCTTGCATATAAACTTTGCCATTCCTGCTCCCATTCGTTTTGTGATATCTTCTATTGCCTCTTGATAACTGGACAGTTTGCATCACAAGAAGTATAGTAATGAATACAAGTCAGAATAAAAATAATATTGTACCAGAAATTCCTTCGGTGTTTACTTAAAAAGGATTACTGGGGTAAGAAATCACCTTCTTCCAAGCTCCAAGAATGCATTAGAAACATTATGAAATTTGTCCATGAGAACTTTGTAGTCCTTCGTACCACCTAAATATGAAAGAAATCACTGTAGATCAAAAAATATGTGATATTTAAATCAATTGACACATCAGTACCATATAGTACTGCAAAGAAATACAGCAAAAATGAAAAACTAAAAAGTTACAACCTCATAATTCTTAAATGATAGTTTCAAGTTGGTATAAAGCTGAGTCTTTTATTGTATGAAATATCGTCCACATGCAGCCAGTTTCCGAAGTATGAAAAATATTATGAACAAGAAGGCATCAAATGCTCCGTGGCATGGGGTTTTACATTGTACTCAAGTTTTGATTTGTGAATACGGCAGCCAATTTGGCAATTGAGAGAGGATGTGAGGAACATGGTGGACAAGCCATACCTCAAAATTATCACCTATATGAAACAGAAAAGATCCTGTTCTACCATCAAATTGGTGCTGAAGGAGCTTAGTGCCGATTTAACATGTGCAGGGCCAACCTTCTAGTCATCCATCCAACTAATATTACATGCCTCCCTACACTAAGGCACTGACCCAAATTGTACTCCAAGCAAAGAAATATGCACTGTTCATGATCAGTTCCTCTTACTGGAGAGAAATTTGGACCATTGCCGATCCAAAGGGTGGTGTGTGATGTAAGCATAATCAAGCACAAGTGGACCCTACATAGGTAAAATCAAATGGACAGCTCGCATCAACATCATGCTGACAGAACCATGAGATCATTTTTCCATGAAAATTTTGAAGCAGAGATTTACGGTCTTCAAATTTAAACATCAAATGAGAGAACAGGAGTCAAAATTCAGAGAAAAAATGGAAAAGTTGGATGGCTAAGATCTTCCAGCCCAGGTAACACAGAGCTCTAATTTGATCAATGGTTTGCATCCCGAACAATGTGACCCATATGTTTATTAAGGTTCAAGTTTACCATACAAATCCTTGACTTGAGGATAATAAAATTCCTCATTGCATATCATTAAGTATATAATCATAGATCTTTGAGCAACTTCTCCAAATTCTTCAAAATATTAATTTGGATTTGTTTCTAACATTTTTTACGTCCAAAGATGGAGCCCATCAGTTCATGATCTGGGTAACAAAACATCGACATTTAAAAAATGCTTAAGCCTACAGTGCACCCCCAGTTGAGAACCATACAATTCTGCTGAATGAAAGATTAGGGCTGTCAACGGACCAAGGTCTGTCAAGCTTTGGACTGGCCTGCCGTTTCCCAGGTATGATAAAAGCGGAGTCAAGCCGACTGGAAGCAAGTCAGGCTCATGTTGGACAAAATTCAGGGTGATTTGGATCTGATTGTTTCTCATTCATGTGTGTTGAATGGAAAAAAAAAATCCAGAACCACCCACCACAAGTCACATAAGACTAGCAGCTGGTCATAATCCACCAACCCTCAGAAGTTTTGTCAAAACTAACTTCCATACACAACACTTTCTCACCACCAATGAAGACTAAGGCAAAGACTTACTGTGCAAGACTGAAAAGGCCTAATATATGGATGTAATCTCTTCTTATGGAAGAGAATTGAATAATTTTAATTTAAAAATGTTTCAGTTTCCTCTTTGCGGATTATTATGGGTTCCTAGTTGAAGCAGCGCAGGGAAGAAGGAGGACAGCCAACGGGCTAAACTCCAAGCCAAAAGGCTTAGGGTAGGATGTCTGAGCTTTCTCAAATGTGTGATTCTCTCTTGCCTTTGGTGTGAGACCTAGACATCCTACCCTAAGCCTTTTGGCTTGGAGTTTAGCCCGTTGGCTATCCTCCTCCTACCCTGCGCCGCTTCAATACTTTTAGAACAAAAGATGGATACAAGTACATATAAAATGCATCAAACAATCAAATATAGTACCTAATGAAAAAACAGAAACACACACGCATACAAGTACATATAAAATGCATCAAACAATAAAATATAGGTTCGCACGCAAGCATGCACGCACGGTATGTGCCAACATATTTTACCCTTTTTATGTTAAGCTATTTTATTGTCATTGAACTTAACAAGAAAAAAATCCAAAGCAACAAACTCTCAAGGGAAACTACAAAAATAAACAGGAAAAGATAATTACATAATAAGATTTTCACAAAGACTTACATGAGAAATGCCAATCAGGATCATATATGTGGCAATGAAAGGACCGCAGGATAG
The DNA here is from genome assembly GCA_029852735.1 of Persea americana. NCBI lineage: Eukaryota > Viridiplantae > Streptophyta > Magnoliopsida > Laurales > Lauraceae > Persea > Persea americana. The sequence continues at coordinate 65,984,895 of CM056813.1, read as the reverse complement.
GTACTTTGATATCAGAAGGAATGCTTGTGTCATCCTCTATAATGGAGATGGAATCAGACAAAAGGTTAAAATTAATCAGTATTCACAAGAGAAATGGTGGAGTTGAAATGAGTGCAAGAATCTATTATATACAATAAAAATTATAAAATAGCTGCAGCCTGCAGTATCATTCCAATAATAGGTCAATCTGTCATGAAGAGAACTACATATAACCAGGTGATGAAAGTTGAGCAAAGATCTCTTTTTCCAATTCAAAAATAAATACAAAAACAACAAAAAAAATATATGAGAAGGTCTGTCAGCACAGATACTACAAATTGTGTATATTGTCATAAGCTAAAAATAGCAAAGCATGCTAAATTTATTTTTTGACAATTCAATGGTTATGATCAGACAGGAGGGATATGGGCCGTGGTGGCACCAGTATCTAGCATTGGCTCGAATTCAAAAGGATAAATCAGCAATAGTAATGAATCTATTTCAATTATATTAAAATTTGATGTAGACCAGCTGGCACCGCCACATGCGGACCAACCAAACCATGCGCAGCCTCTAGTGGAAGCACTAATGGACCATTTGTTCATCTTAAATTTCTCTCGCTAACCATTCCTACCAAAACCTCGAGGCATTGGTAGAGGCAACATAAATACTTTTCAATACTCCCCCTTTGGTAGAGCCTACTTCTCAACACTCCCTCTCAGGTGGAACCCAGTCGGCGCACTTTTGGTGACATGCTTTTTTTTCACACCGAGTCGTTCCTTCTGGGATTCAAACTCGCAACTGGTTGGCTCTAATACCATCTTAAATTTCCCTTGCTAACTATTCCCTACCAAAACCTCGAGGCGTTAGTAAAGGCAGCATAAATACTTTTCAATACTCCCCCTTGGGTGGAGCCCGCCCACTCCTCAGCAGTTCATGCCAAGGGTCCCCATGCCCTCTCACAGAGGGACAAGTAGATTGCACCCGCTATCATAATAGTCCACAAGTTTGGAACATGGGGACCATTAGGGCTAGCTGTTTGGACTACATGAATTGGAAGCCCAGCCCTTTGCCCTACTTAATTTAATTCTTTCTGTTTTATTAAATTTCCAGCACAGTAATACGCGTTTTATGTCCTCTAATCCATCATTTAGTTATGATGAATAAGGACACTAAAACACCTATTTGATGTTTTAGCTTTGACTCAGGGCTCAAATCTGTTTTATGGCTTATCTTTGATGTAGACATATGTGTGTTTATTCATATGAAAAGCAGACAACCAGCACTTTACTGGCTTGTTTTGACATGAATTGAATAAAATTGTCCCATTTGGAATGTATGTATGTTGCTAGGGTTCGGGCCATGCGATTCCACAATATTTCCCTGGTTTGCATCCATTTATAGGCCGGTTTTTTCTTGTTCAACAGCCCCTACATTTGTTGTTTATGGCATAGGTTTCTAAGTAGCTGGCTCGACATCTTCTATATTTGCTAGTTGCAGTCGGACACGGGAAGTCCCTGATTGCATTAGTTCTGTACATGCGACCACCATTCCCCGTGTGAAAGCACATTCCTTAATTCCTATTGCAAACCCGCAGCTTTGTCATGCAGCACTTTCAGTTAACACCCTAGGCAATGCTTATTTCACTCTACAGCTGGGCTCTGTTGTAGCATGCCACCCCTGCCAAACACCCTAAAATCCTTATATCATATATTAATACAAGTGGAACTCACGGCTAAGAATGGAAGGTTTTTATGGCTGATCACCAATCTCATTGACCATCTATTATCCAGGCTTGGGGCTAACATGTGATGAAGAACAATACATGGCAGGTGATATGTTAATTATAGATTATAAGAATATACTTATTTTATACCAACAAGATTGAAGGGATTATTTTACAGGATAGTGATTAGATCAGCTATGATCTATAGAGGAGAATGCTGACCAATCAAAAAGCAACAAATGTACAAAATGAGTGTAGTACATATGAGAATGTTGAGATGGATGTGTTGTAAAACTAGGAAAGATAGAATAAAAAATGAGCACTTTCGGAAGCATTTACTGGTAGCATTAAAAGCGACTCATTTAGGATGATTTTAACATGTCCAATGCAAGCCAACAACAATGCCGTTGAGGAAAAGTCTTTATTTGTAGGTTGATGGCCCACCAACAAAAAGGGTCAGGCCAAAGAGGACATGAATGGAAGTAATAAGGACAGAACTAAATAAGTGCAACCTATCCGAGGATTTGGCCCAAGATGGATTGAAATGGAGAAACAGAATCATGCAACTGACCCAAACGATGACGATGATGAGAGATAATTATAAGAATATATACTCATTATCAATCAGTCTAGAATCATCTATATGTTTACCAACAAAAATGTATTAAACAAATCACAATCAGCAATATTTAGCAGCAAATATCAATCAACAGTATAAAACAAATATCTATCAAAAATACTTATCAATAGATGAATACAGATCAAAATCTATCAACCACAAAATTTATCAACAATATCTATCAATAACAGTGAATTATAAAAACTAGAGAATCAACCGAAACTGACAACATGAAATGCATATGCCTTCAAAACTATAATGAAAATTGCATGAAGAATCATTGATACCACAAACATGGCAAAGTTAGCTGATTTTTGTAGGTCAGTTAGCAAGATGGTTGTGGCAAATAGCCTAACAAAAACAAAGGCTGATCCCAGAGATAAGGCACGAGCACATGCGAGGATATTGTACGGCAGAATCTATATGACTAGTGGTATTGTTTAATGCAAGATGTACACTCCATTCTCGTTTTCTTTTTGGCGCTTCGTTTCAGTGATCCCAAGAGTAGTGTTTTTTTTTTTTTTGTGTGTGCGTGTGTTGATTCTAAGTGATATATCGTAGCTATCAGTGGACTGGTGACCAGAAACTATCTCAGGCTGGAGGACCCCCATCAATGACAGGCAAAAATATAAACAGTTCCGAGAAAACAAAAATTGCAAAAATGTCCATAATCATGAATCAACAGAGAAGACACCAAAGATTGGATCATAGGTTCCCAGAATCTAGGGGTTTCCCTTTGTGTGGAACATCCACAGTGGGTTGTCTCATGTCAACAATTAGGAAGCTGAACTGTTGCCTCAATTGTACAATCTAAAACTGAATGATGTTAGGGGCTGAAAAACTGCATAGCCCCTCACATAACTATTGAGGCCTGCCAGAATATGAAATAGAACAGCACATGCAAAGAACTTCACAGCGTAATAGAAAGAAAAAATAACAACAACAATAATAATGAGATCCATAAAGAGGAGTCAGCAATATGAACTAACCAACAGTATCAAGGCCTCTGAGAACCAAATAGAAAATGCACACCTGCAGAAAGAAAGGAAAAACAGAGCACCAAATTATATAGCTGGGAGAAAAGGGGCATAAGTGGAGGATATAGTAAGACACGTGAGAATGAGGGAAACCTGGCCAAAGTATGGTGCACCAGTCATCTGGTACATCAAACTAAAATCAGGACATGTTGATTGATGGTCAATGCCTCAATGTATGGGGCACTCATCAAGTGTGTCCCGCTAAGGATCAGCCACTGGATTAAATATTATTATGTAGACAATCTTAACCATTAGTGTGGAAATCAACAAATGGACAGCAGCAAAGAATAACAGCAGTCAGCATTGAGCAAGGAAAAGGCCCATCAATCTAATAGGAAGGATCATCCAATGCATATAATTGGAGGCAGTAGTCTACCCAAGATGGTACTCATCTGAGGATTCATTCGCGGTGAAGGAATACTAATCCAGTGGTTCAATTTTAGTGCATACTAGACAGACCTACCCATGAAAGCAGTGGAGTTATCACTCCATGGTAATAATCATTACTACTGCTTCATCTGTATGTCCTAGCTCGGATGGTTAGGACTATTCAATAGGAGAGATTTTGCTAGCACTACCCATCCATATCTAGCCCCGCCAGATGAACCATTAGAGCATGTCCAGATCTCAAAGTCTGGTGATCCAGACCATTAATATGATAGCTATCACAGCTAACAAGTCATTACCTGAAATTCATCTGGTCTGTGGATGGGAACCATCTGATATTCAATATTCTGTTCTCAATGCACCAGATCAGTACAACTGATACAAGTTGGCTGATCCACACTGTTCATCTGACGGGCCCAAATGGTGGAGAAGGCATGACCCCAAACTGATTGATGAGAAGGTCATAGCCATCCAATATCCAGACAATTTCTGTAGTTTCATCGCAACTGTTTGATCAAAGAGTCAAACCCTGCTGCTCGGAAAAGCCCCACTGTATCCCCATATCTATCCACACTAGGGCCCATCACATCACATCACATCATACAGTCTCTTCCCTTCTTCTTTTTTTTTTATAAAGACATCATATACAGTCTTAATCACCGAAGATAGCAAGCAACGAGCTCCTCAAACAAGCAAACAACCAATGAAGAAAACTACTGCAAAGAAAACTACAGCGCACAGTAGTGCAGTGGGGCCCACTTATGGAAGAAGACTACAGTGCTGGTTCAGTGGGACCCACTTTTCTCACCGACCCAGAATCACCAGTACTATTAGCTCCAACTCAAAAAATGGATCAAAATTCACTGTCGTCCTCAAATCATTTTATCCAATCAAACCGTAGAAAATCTCCAATCTGAGTCACATCCAACCAAGACATCCCATTACTTCGATAACAAGCCAACCCCACATGCTCACACTACAGATCTCAAGAAGATAAAAATAACCATGTCAAAAGAGGGGGAAAAAAGGAAAGATCAAAACCAATAAAGAATAAATCTTTTTCTTTTCAACATTTCTATAGAGAATCAAGATCTGGATCTGGGTAGAAACAGATAACGAGCGAACCCACATGCCCGCAGTAAAGATTTCCCTCTTTCTCTACACGAAAGAGGAACCATAGATTCAAAAGGAGGAAAAAAATCAAGAATGAATCGAAACTTTAGTAACTTCTATAGTCAATCAAGATCTGGAAGACTGGAATGGGGTTGAAACAGGTACAGAGACATAGATAGAGAGAACAAACCCCACATACCCACATTACAGATCCTGCTCTTTCTATACACAAAAAAAAAAAAAAAAAACCATCATTAAAAAAAAAAAAGTAAAACAAGAAATCCAAAATCGAAGTAATGAACTTCGCATCATATCTGCAGATAACCAAGACGTCAAAAAAACCAAAACCTAACGCGCCAATAGTACAGATTTCGCTCTTTCTAGACAAAAACAAACGTCCATTATCAAAAACAGGAAAGGCAAAAGCCCCCAAACCCAAAAATCAAAATTTTCAACATCTATGAAGAGAATCAAGACCTCAAACTCAATCAAAACAGAGATAGAAAGGTGGGTCTAACAGAATCAGATCGGATCGTACTGCGTTCCGGAGCTCCGGGCGAAGTTGCTGGATGACGAAAGCGAAGCTGCGAGAGACCTTATGGAGCAAGGTGTAGCAGAAGGACCAATGGGGCTCGGGAGGGATCTGCTTCTCCGCATGCATGGCTGCGATTTTCAGCTTCAGGAGAGGGAAAAGATCTTCCGGATGCTTCAATATCGCTCCCAAACTCCCCATCTTCTCCTTCTCCTTCTCCTTCTCTCTCTTTCTATCCTTGAATCGCAGCCAAAACGGATGCAGAAGCCGGAGAAACCAGAGAGAGAGAGAGAGAGAGATCGAAATGGAAACGGAATCTCTTCTCTGTAGCTGTTGTTGCTTTGGTTGTTTTATTCTCTCGTCGACCAGCGCTGCGTTTGTTTCTTTTTGGGGTGGAGTCCAATCTGAGCTGGAATTGTGAGTGTGTGGGTCCTGCCAAGATTTTGGTGGATGAAACCATGGAGAAACTCGATCCCATGGGTCAGGGAATCTCTCGGGATATGCCTGGTTATGCAGATATTTCATGGGGCGTGTTTGGTGACTAGAGATTTTCCTTGGTTCCCATAAAAAAATATCTCTGAGGAGAGCTAGAGAGTTCTAAGTTTGGCAAACACTGCAAAATCCCACCATTTATGCTGTGTCATTCAATGGTTTTACATTTTATTTTATTTTTTTGCAAATTTCTCATAGTTAATGAAGAATCAACACCCGAACTTTTGCCCCGTATTTAGGTTTTGCTTTCTGGAAAAGATTAACGGTTCCGATCATGAAAATTTGACACCATAGTCGTTTTAGGGCTTTTGACCATAGACATTGTAGGGCTTTCGAAGAGAATGAACGATTCGAATTTTTGCAAAATGATTCTGCGAAAGTCTATAAATTGTGAGCCCATGGTCTCTAAAAAAATTAAGTATATCAAAATTCGTGAAGAATCATGTCTGATATTTGACCTACTAGTTGTTTTACACCTTTCAAATATGATGAATGGTTCGGTGGGGCCTATAAAAAATAAAAAAAATCAGAAAACCCAGTGACCTCTGACATTATGCTAGGAGTACTGTAACTCCACTTTTCCTTCTATTTGTAGACTTACGTTTTCCGATAGGGCGGGGGTTAGGAGCTCTGACCTTGAGAATAATCGGATATAAGGATTTGGGCATCCTCTTGGAATAATCGGAAATAAGGATTTGGGACGTCCTCTGTATAGTTTTTCTTGCGTTACCAAATGTGGAGTTTCCTTCAAAGCTAGGAAATCACAAGGAATTCTCATTAAGGATGGTACCAAAACATGTCCTTTTTTAAGGCAAGTGTATTAGTTATGGCATACGTTTGTAAGCTTAGGATTAAATGACAAAGATAATTATAAATTCTCCCGATGCTTACGCAGCAATGTTCTCTCGTGAGCAACTAAATTTACAGTCTAACTATGTGGGGAGCACTTGAGCCCACCTTTGATCGCCCTCACCCCACCCTCGCGCCCTGTGATCTAACACCCATCCCAATTTCACTCCCACCAAACCTTTATCCACTATTGGATTGAATATAGGGGGAAAAAAACATGTTTAAAAAATCATTAAACCTTATGGATGTTAAATCATGTGCTAGGATGATTTGATGGAACTGATTTTATTTTTTTTACTCTCATACCCCACCCCACTCATAAGTTTGTATTAAGTGAGCCCCACGAGTTGAATTGTAAATGAGAATTTCGCATTATTTCTTCCAAAGATTCAGAGTAATGTTGGAAATTCCTAACACATGTTTTCCATGAGAAATTTTCATACACAAAGGGGCTAAAATTAAGAAAACATAGATAAAATTCATATATGATAATCAAGTAATCTCTCTTTTAGGGATGGTTCGTTTGATTGAACTGAATACTTGGATTGTATTCCGGTAAGTGGTTAAAAATAAACACTAAAAAATGACAATCAAGTAACCTTTCCTTTAGGCACATTTGTGTAGTATCCGTGATAAATTGGTTTTACCAACTTTTCCTCTTTTGCTTTAAAAAACAAGAAAATATCTTCCTCTTCCCCCATCGAAAACATTTTTTTTTTCGGGGTTGCAAAAGTTTTAGTTCATTTCCTTGCACTTTTGCCCCGCGAAAAAATGGACACAATAAACGTGAAAGCAACTTTGTGGGAAAAAAATAAAAATCCTTCTTTGCCTTTTCCACATAAATATATATGACCGCACAAATGCACCCTTAGTGGAAATCAAGTCAACGGAGTATTATAAAATGAATACTCAATCGCCACCTTAGTAATTCATCACACATGAAAGTCAGGGTCTCATCTATATCTCTATCTCTATCTTATAAGGTTTAATCTCCACTTCACACTCTTCACCCCCTTCTTTAATAATCCTCAAGGCACGTTCATCCAGCAGTGCAAAAACTTTGATCCACAATTAACTTTTTCCACATTCTATAGAAAACCAAGTTCACATCCCCTCCCGTCTATCAAAACCGGTTTTCCATGGAAATGCATAAGAAAGTTAGTTATTTTTTCTCCCCCACTTATCCACGCACTAAAGCGGTTTCACCAAGCGTAAATCTTGACTATAGCACCAAAAAAAAAATCCACTTTGTATGCCTTCTTCGTGAACAACTATGTACACAAACATGCCATTAGATGAAGCTCATCTTACCATGAACTCCTAGGAATTTTATGCAAACAGATATGCATTGGTGAAAAATGGATACCCGACCACCACTTAAATAAAATTTGTGAAAAGCTAAGAATTTCATCTGCATGTCCACCTTGTATCCTCCACCCCCTACCTTTTTTAATAATCTTTTGTTGGAACGTATTTTCCAATCACTTCTCATTAATACAATCATACGAGAAAAAGGCACTGTAAGATTGAAAGAAAAAGGATGTGTATGTATATGTATTTATTTTGTTGGTGTTTGAGATGTGAACCATCAGATTATGGGTTTGAATCACAAAAATGAAATGCATGAGAGGATCTTTTTTTTTCTTTTTTTGGTAAAGAGAAGGGGATCTTCTACCAAAAGAGAGGAGGGGGGATCTTCTACCCCAGAGAGAGAGAGAGATGGTCCTCGAAACTACACCATTTAGGATTTCATCCGCCTTAATACAACTTTGTAAAATAATACTTAAGTTAGTGCTAGTTATTGCATCCACCTCTGTTGGGCAGAGGCATGCCATAATGTCTCTCCCTGTGACCACTATAAAAACAGCCACGCGGGCATGATATTGAATGCCGTATAAAACATTGAGTTGTGTCTCTTCCATCACCAAATGGTTTTGAAATAAATGATAGCTCAGTGGGTGTATAAGATTCTACAAGTGGTATTAGAGTTCCAAGTCACAGGTTCGAATCGCGCGAGCGCCATCTCGATGGGGGGATCGTTGGGCAAATGTGTGCCACAATGCCGCTCCCTACAACTGCTCTAAAAACAAGCCCGCGGGCGTGATACCGACTGCTATATAAAATATTGAGTCATGCCTCTTCCATCACTAATTGGTTTTGTAACGAATGGTAGCTCAGTGCATATGTAAGATCCTACAGCCTCTCAACACTTTTTTTTTTCACCGAGAGGCATACTTGTTTGAATGGAATTGAATTCCAAGAAATTTGTAAATTAGGGTTGAAAGATATAAGGTGAGATGTAAATGAGACCTTACTTTAGAATTTTATTTGTAGGGTGACAACTAGCTATTCATTTTTCACCTCTTCTTAGTTCATTTTACATCGAGCAATTGCTTATTTGGTGTCCGTTATGGAACTTTACATTTTTCTTTAGTTTTAGCCACTTTTAAAAATATATTTATTAATAGGACATAGGAATTCAATCTCATACAACCAATGGTCCGATGGGCTCGAAATAAAGTTTCCACCAAATAAGGAAGATTGGAATCATGAAGAAGAAATAGGAAACAAATACCATGGGAATCCTTCCTAAAAATATTTGAGCAACAGATGTTCAAATTGAAAGTTGATTATCATATCTCAACCAATTTTAAAGGAACCCTTAGTCCATTTTTGAGACATCCCAATCCCACTTCCCTTTCCACTCTTTCGGCATGTATTTTTCTTTCAAGGGCCCAACCATGATCATTGCAACCACTTCGGGCATGCACATACCACTATGAGTTGTCATGTTTCTTATTTTGGCTCGACAAGGCCATTTTCAACTACTAGACAAAAAAAAAAAAAAAAAACTTTCTAAAATAATTCAATTTAAAGTCTTGTGGAATATGATTGCATGGTAGCTAGCACATTTTTTTTTCTTGCAATTACGGGGCTCTCGTATGTGAATGGTGTGGAATTTTTTATCAACGCAACCGAAAAAAAGAGACCTCTTGAGTTAAAGTTACAACCCAAATTTCATCGTGGCAGCCACATAGAGTCCCCGCGATGAAAATTAACTCTACGTGATACATTGGGTCTTTGCAGATTTTAAATAGAAGAAGCACATTCAATTGTTGACTTAAATCTTGTTGATCGATGTATTAGAGATGATTGGAGGTCCATTATATATCTTCCTTCTTCTACTGTCTCATAGGGAAAGGGATAAACCAACATCCTTTTATAATCTTCTTTAAACAAGACATAATCAGCGAAAGGTCCCCAAAGTGGAATGTATCCAGCCTCTGGTCCACGCAAAATTTGTTTAAGGGCTCTAGTCCACTCAACTAGACACTTTGCAGCCAGAGGTCCATACGTCCTCACGATCACATATTTCGTGACTAATTTGCCCTTTCAACCGTTTTAGGCATAAAATTTTAAATTTTCAAATTTCAAATCTTCCCTCCTCCCTCCTTCATAAATCCTTTCGATCTTCGCTCCTCCCTCCTTCCTAAACAAACTAGTATCGGAGCATTGCGCCTGATCGAAAGAAATCCGACGCAGGAGCAAATCTGATCTATGGATTCTCTGCAGGATAAGAAGGTTCTTGTTGTGACCGGAAGTCTGATCCGACGTAGCCTGCGTGGTCGAAGAGGAATAAGAGCCCAGATGCAGGCCAGAATTGGGTTCTGTTTCGACTGAAGAAGAATACTAGAGATGAGAGGATTATTGGGTCTACCGGATTACGCGTCGTCGAGGAAGAAGACTTCTGCCGTCGCCGTCTGAATATTCTGGAGAAGCCCGTCCGCTTCTGCTGTGCCCTGCCGTGGCCAAAGGAGCTAGGAAGAGCACTGGTTCTAGAACTTATTCCAGAACCAGAATGTGAAGATGACAACCTAGTTCTCTAGGTCTTTTGTTCTAGGTCTAGGTCGGGTCGGGTTAGGCCAGGATGACCCAGTCCACGCAAATTTATCTGTTTTGTCAAATTTATCTTAGTTTTTGTTAAATTTATCTGAGTTTTTGTGAAATTTATCTATCTTCTGTCATATTTCTCTGTGTTTTGGCAAATTTATCTGAGTTATTTTTAAATTTATCTGAGTTGTTTAACAAATTTATTTACGTTTTTTGAAATCTATTTGTGTTTTTTAATATTATTTGTGCCTTTTGAAATTTATTTGTGTATTTTCAAATTTATTTGCGTTTTTTGAAAGAAATTTAACTGAGTTTTGGCAAATATACTTAAGTTTTTGGCAAATTTTTCAGAAATTTAAAAAATCTAAAATATTTAAAAAATTGATTTATCTTAGTTTTGGCAAATGTGTTTGCTTTTTTAAATCTTATTTGCGTCTTTTGAAATTTCTTTGCATTTTTTGAATTTTCTTTGGATCTTTTGAAATTTATTTGAGTCTTTTGAAATTTATTTACATTTTCTGAAATTTTTTTAGATCTTTTAAAACTTATTTGCATATTTTTAAATTTATTTGCGTTCTTTTGAAATTTATTGTTTTTTTGTAAATTTATTGCGTTTTTTGGAATTATTGCATTTTTTTAAATTTATTTGTGTTATTTTGAATTTTACTTGTATGTTTTTAGAATTTATTTTTAAAAAATCTCATTACTGGGATTCCATTAATCGTGGCCAATTAAATGATTGACCATTATTAATGGGATATTCCACCAATCATGGGATATAATTTAAACAAAGGGTAAATTAGACATTTCAGGTATGAGAAAGTATGAGAGGGACATTTGGCTGCATGAGTTTAGATCGTAGATGATTTGCAATAAAGTCATGGGTTGAGGGACCTCCGACCAAATGCCCCTTTAAACAAACACTAAATCATCAAGATAAGCAAATCTCTTTACAAAAGTTAACACAATAGTTGTATAATTAAATATTAAAAAACTCCAACTAGACTTCCCTTGTTTATATTTTCCAATTTAAGAAACTCCATGTTTCGTGCATGTATATGTAAGTTTGGATCCTCTCTTTGTCTCACCCAAGTAGGGATGTAAATGAGTCTCCGATTCTCCGATTACTTGAAGGTTATGATCCGTTAAAAATCAGGTCTGAGCCCTTTTTTAGGCCCCAATAAGTAAATGGGTCCGGTTCCACCTTGGTTCGAACCCGTGAATTAGAGACCCGATATGTTACCTCAATTTTCGAAAATCTCTCCTAAAAACCATGTATTTTTTTTTTTTACTATCATTCTCTACACTTGACCCGGACCCAGATCCAACTCGTTCCATATATGGTTCTAATTCGGTGCTAAGAAATCGGTTCCGGATCCGTTTCCACTTTCTCCTTAACGGTTCCGGTTCCGGGTCCACCATGGACCCACATTGGAACCGACCTGTTTACAACCCTACACCCAAGCTTTTCATGAGTAGAAGAAGTCTAACTCTGTAGTGTGGCCAACATACTGAGAATCCAAAATGCACCTCTCACTAATGCATGGGATATCCTGAAAATTCACTACAATAGTAGTTGTTCCGTCATAAGATTAAGACTCATAAAGTGATTAATGAATATAATTAGCAATGCATAAAATTGTTTTGATCACATTATCACACATATTCTCAACATTAAGGTGGGACCAACTCCTATTAGTATAAATGTTGGAAAAACATGACACACGAGTTGGACGTTCATTTGGGTGGCTCAAGTTTTTAATGGGCGAGCTCTACCATGAAGCTCCACTTAAGGTTTCAAATAGGTATCTGATTTCCCGGAAGTTTCGACCCTAAAAAAACCGGGTCTGAAACATATTTTAGGTTCCGATTGATAAACGGGTCTAGGTCCGAAACCCAATTTAGGTTCTGATTGATAAACGAGTCTGGTTTCGTGTCTATATAGGTTCCAACTCGAGGCTCCGCTTATGAGTATTTAATATTGCAAATTTTACCTCAAAAGCCACTTTTCTTTTCTTTTTTTTTTTAAAAATTTTATGTATAATACTGGAAGTAGTAAACTCGATGCACTGTTACAAGTTAAATGATATGTTTATTTTAAGAAAAAAAATGAAGAATAAAGAAAGATTATAATTGATTTTGGAACTAAATTCCAATTCTTTAGGTAGACCCAGTTCCGGAACAGGGTCTGGAACCAACTAAACGAGTTCCGAGCCGAGCAGAAACCGTTATTTAGAAGCAGGTATGGGTCCAGTTTCACTATGGTTCCGATCCGGAGCCGTCCCGTTTGCGGCTCCTCCGCTCCTTTCACTCAAGTAAATTAAGCATAAGTGAGGCTCAGGAGGGTGGAACCCCTGCATTTTTACACCTATATGCATGTATGACTGTATGAGTGCCATGTGGGAAACCCACTTACTTAAATATGCAATGTTACATAGTCTTAATCCAATTTTTAACTTAGACATGTGGGCTTCATGAGGTTGCTCCAACCACTCCAAATTGTTTTCCTTGTTATAATATATACATAACTCACTGGAAGATTTGACTCGTTGTTCGTATTCAATCCCAAATACCCACCAAAGCAGCCATTGACACCCTCTTTGATGTGGAATTGGACTTGCGACATGGACAGAAAAATGTTTTTGAGATTGGATTAGGATAAACCCAAATCACCATACGTTGGAATTAGATCCAACTAAAACCATTTTGCCCCAATTGAACCGTGTGAAACCAAACCCATCTATTCAAATTGGCTAGCTTTCATAAAACAAAGATATCAGAAGTTTAAGGGAGAATGACAAACTAACCCATTTTTTATTTCCATGGATGAACCATTATCCTTAAAACTTTTACTAGCTTAACTGCCCGTGCTTGGGGGTGCTCATGGGCCGGGCCAGGCCGAGCAATATCCAGGCCCGTCCCTGATTTTAAACAACAGGCATGAACCCGAGTCTATTATATTTTATAAATAAAAGGGAAGATATTTTCAAACCCAACCTGTAGCTTGCCTGGTTAGGAGGTTTGTTTGTTTATGATAGGATGCGTGTTAGACCCCTCTCTTCCACAAAATAAATATGCTTTTTACTCAAGCAGTTCCTATCATTCGGGCCAGCTTTCTACCACCTAATCCGAGCCCAACCCATATATTAAATGGGTCTATAGTTTATATCTAGCCCCAATCAAAGTACTAAAAGCTAAGCCCATGTTTGGCAGCTCTATTTTATGCCTCTAGTTTTCTAAATGTCTAAATCAGATAGAGATGAGAAAAATTAGAGCGTTTGGACAAGATTTTTGCCTCTGTCAATTTTAGACATTTAGAGTCAAATCCTATAAAATCCAAATGCTCAAAAAGTGGGGAGATGAAAAATAGAGCTTTTGGCTCTTTAAAATGTAGAGGCCGGTGTTTTTTTTTTTTAATGGCAAAACTGCCATCAGACGGTGTTTTATTGACACCGTATGTCCTTTAAACAAAACCCTTTTCATTTCATTCTTTTTCTTCTTTTTGTTTCAACACACTAGGGCAGACGACGAGAAGAGGAAGAAGCGAGCAAGCAGACGATGAGAAGAGGAAGAAGCGAGCAAGTGTTCATTGAACAGAGGGCAGGTATTCATCGTGCAGGAAAAGAGAAAGGGAAGAAAGATCATGCAGGCATTCGTCGAAGTTCTTAAACTCTCTTTTTTCTTTTCATTTTTCAATCAGAGGTGTCTTGGGATGGCTTTCGATTGAGAGTCTATGAATGTTGGGAGGATTGGCTCTAGGGCTCGTAATTTTTGGTAGTTTTTTTTTTTTTTGTTGATTTGGAAATGGTTTGGTGTTGTTGGGGTCTGTGGGTGGAAAGGGCAATAATGGGTAAGGTCTAGGGTTTTGGATGAAAAGGGTTTAGAGTGGGCAGGGTGCCGGTTGGCTCTGATGGGTGACCAAACACAGAACCATTGTCTCTTATCATCTTTCTTTCAGTGTGTTTGGATGTCTTGTTTGTTTTTGTGCTCAAATGGTTTTTGGGGTGCATTAAATTTCTGATTTTTCATACACAATCGCTCATTTTTTCTCATCTCTATTGTATTGAATGGTATGAATGAAAGGACTTCTTTTTGTTGTTGTTGTTTCTGTATCATACTTGGATTTGTGGGACGAATGTTGTATTGAATGGTATAAATAGAAGTACTTATTTGCTTTGATTATTAGGTTACATTATTGTGTTTCTGGTCACATATCAAGTCCAACTAATAGGGCAACGCTACAATCAGCCCATAATAGACATCTGTGTGTATCAAGCCAATATATATTGAGACAAGCTAGACCAACAACCTTCTTTTATTGATGCTTAATAGCCAGAGTTGAATTTAAGATTGGGGACTGTCATGTGCAAAACTTCATATACATTTTACATTTTAGGTCTGTTATTGTGCTAGAGACTGTTTTGCACTAGCGTCTAGTGCTCGCTTGAGTCTTTTATGGCATTTTTTAGTTGTGTGATGCAGTAGTCATATATGCCTGGAAGACCTAAGACAAGGCCACATATGGCCAAATGCTTCATCAAGGGGTTTTGCATGATACATTGTTTGAATGCAGGGGAAAAAATTATGTAGGCTTGTAGTAGATAATGCTTGAATAAGGTGTAAAGGTGCAGGCTGAAATCAAATCCCTTCTAGGTGGTGTTGTCTACTAGGGAAGGATTCTGTCTTCTTATTCAACCCACCTGCATTGAAAGAGAGGTGACCCTGTTGATGATCCTAGGTTTTGTGTATTCAACCCAAACGAAGGCTAAACCTTTTGTTTTTGTTTTTGTTTTTTCTATCCAGGTTTTTATTTATCTGGGTTGATGTTTGACATAAATTTGAGTTTTGATTTTACAGGTGAAATGTAAAGGAAAATATCATATTGCAGATGAAGAAAGGCAAAGAACAATGACTTGTGACTGTTGGGACTTATTGATTGTATAATATGTAATTTTTATTTTTGTTTATCTGGAACTTGGTTGTACAAATGGTTTGGATAATGGGTTGGAACTTCTATTGGGGCTTATTTAATCGTAGATTGTAAGGATGGTTTGAATGATTAAAATGTAATTTGTGGGATTTGTTCAGCATCTGTTTGGTTTATGAATGGTTCTGTTTAGTTGAATGGTCTGAGTGTATGTGTTTAGCATTTTTGTGTGGTTTGACTGGTTTATTAAATGTTCAGAATATAGTAGGATCTAAACATGCTTTGTTCAGCTTATAATAGGTAATCTGAAGGTTTATGGCTCTTTATCAGATTGTTTTATAGTTTGTGTATTTTTGCCCATTAAAGATAGGACACGTCACATGGAGTTTTATTCTTTATTACCAAAAGGTCTCCATTCATCTCTTCGTCCCATGTCCTACTCCTAAATAGCCTGTGTTTACCAAAAAGAACACCCCAACTTGACTATAGATGATGAAGAAGACGAAGTTATTCAAAGAGCTCAGAAGCCATATGTGATGAAAAAATTATAGATGTTTTGGAGTTAAAATTGATGGACAAATAGGTGAAAAGAAGCCTGGCACCTATGGGTGTATTTGGCATTGTGCCATTCGGATGTTATCATGTTCCCATGAGATGAGGCTACGAAAAACATGTTTGGTTAGTGTTAATTATTATTCCCAATTTTGGTCTCACGGGAAGGAATTCCAAGATCTTAACCCACTGGCATAAGAAAGTTGAAATAAAAAATCTTTGGTTTTTTTAATAAACAACTTTCTGGCACAATTGGTTCATACTTATCTCTTACATTTTAAATAGGTCATTTAAAAAAATTTCAAATCCTCTCACTTATCCTAATGGTAGGCCCCATGTTCACAATTCCAGAGAAGGTGGCCTTACTTTGTAATTCTTGAAGGTGGGTCACACGGTCACAATCACAAAAGGTGGACCCAAATTATAATTCTTATAATGGTGGGACCAAATTATAAGGCCCCATGTTCTAATTTCTAAAGGTGGGCACCACTTGTAATTTCTAAATGTGGGTTATGTATTTACAATCAATCAAAAGATGGCTCCACATTATAAATTCTATAAAGGTGACCCACATTGTTAATCCTATGAACGTGTCCCCGTATTCTCATTTCTAAAGGTGGGCACCACATTGTAATTTTTGAAGATGGGTCATGTGCCCACAATCACAAAAAATGTGTCACCACTTTGTCATTCTTAAATGTGGGTCACATGATCATGATCACAAAAGATGGACCCACATTGTAAATCTTATGAATGTTGGCCCATATTCTAATTTCTAAAGGTATGTACGATGTTGTAGTTTCTAAAGGTGGGTCCCATATTTACATTTACAAAAAGGTTGCTCCACATTATAATTCTTATAAAGTGGGTCCATGTCGTAAATCCTATAAATATGGGCCCCGTGTTCTAATTTTTAAAGGTGGTACCAACTTATAATTTTACAGGTGGGTCTCATATACGACAATAATAGAGTGCTGCAAATAATAAAAGGTGGGTCCCACATTATAAATCTTATAATTCTTTGACTTCCGTTCTTTAGAGTAAAACTTTTATAATGTTACCAAATAAGTTCTGGACAACATATTCTTAACAGAATAATTTAATATAATGTTGCCAAACAAGATCTGAAGAGTATAGTCTTGGCACAACCCGATCTTAACACAACCTCATATGAGTACAAAACTAGAAACAACACGAGAACGATGCCAAACATGCCCTACATTTTCATAGGGGATTGAATCCTCTGTAGTAGCTTCAGGTTGTCCAAAATAAAACACTTATAGATTTTTTTATTTTGTGAGGTAATGGCCCACCAAATTGTTGCAAATGTTCCACTCAAGCATTCCACCAAATGACATAAATACCCTTCTAATAAGAGGCAAATATCTATAAAAAGAGGCAAACAAAAGGGCATACCAAACGGTCTATTTAAAATAGATTTGTGCATTACCAAACATGTTCTTTTATTTTAGCCTCCTCTTTGTATGACTCTTTTTTTAATGACTCTATTTTGACTAGGCATGTCAGAAAAAGAGCAGAGATACCAAACATAGCCTAAGGCTCAAGCTTGGCTGAAGCCGGGGTGGGCCCAAGCCTGGGCCGATCCACGAGCACCCCTAGCGGTGCTGCAGCGCATTTGGACTCTATGTCTTGCATAATCGCACATTTTATCTCTCACAATTATAATATATATTGAGCTAGAAGGTTTTGACTTTAATTTTGATCGGCAAGTTTAATTTTGACCGACAATTATGCTTTTTTGTTCAAATGTTCTACATTTTATTTCCACTATTTATCTCATGTAACTTCCCACTCATGTCTGTCTCATCAAACCACTCACATCTACTCTCCATTTTTTAAAGTTTCGGTTTTTCCTTTGTATAAAAAATCTCTTCTACTCAATCCTTTCTATTCTCTTTTAGCTTGAATTTTTATATTTTCACTTTATGCAACTTGCTCTATAAAAAAGATGTACTTTCACAACCTTTTGAGACAATTACTGTACGGAATATGTTAAAGCTCACGATAGCCCAATAATAGCCAGAAAATGTATATTTACTTCAGAACAGTTTGTCTGCTGTGATATCCTAAGGATGTATGATATCCCACAATCAGAAGTGGGAAGACTTGAACAATACGTTTTTTTTATTCTTTTCCTTGATTATGGGACCACCAAACCACCATCTTAAGTCTTCCCGCTTTTGATTGTAGGATATATCCTATATCCCTATGATATCGCAGCTTGTGATATCTTAGGGATCGAACGGTTCCGTGGTAAATATA
The DNA here is from genome assembly GCA_029852735.1 of Persea americana. Classification (NCBI taxonomy): domain Eukaryota; kingdom Viridiplantae; phylum Streptophyta; class Magnoliopsida; order Laurales; family Lauraceae; genus Persea; species Persea americana. The sequence continues at coordinate 65,966,508 of CM056813.1, read as the reverse complement.
CATTTTCCGGCCGTTATAGGGCTATTGTCAGTTTGAACAGCTTCCATATGGTCATTGTCCCTAACCTTTTTAATGTATGATTATTTATTTTGCAATGCGTGCCGAGCACTTGTTACTGGCTAGTCACACATTATGTTAGAGGAGAAGACATGCAGCATCATGGTTCCACCTTAAACCAACTATTTTACATTCCTAATCAAATTAGGTCCAAATGTGTTGCTCATGGGGAGGAATGCCAATGAGCAGAGGCAAAGTTGAATAATAAATAGGTTCGGCCAGCCTTAAAGTGTGGCTTTATCAATTGAAAACACCCAGTTCAATTGGCTTATTCTGTTAGCCGTCCAAACCACATGCAAAGAGATAAATGCATAAACGAAGATGCTGGCTTAGTATTCACAAAACACACTCATTTGTTGTTGTACATCACCGGCATCAAGAGCATTAAACATAAAATTGTCTTAAAAAATGGTGGGGAGGGTGGATGGTCTGATCTAGTCAGTTTCAATATTCAGCTTAACCTGACTCAATGTGACATCAAAGAAAAAAGAAAAAAAACAATAAAACAAACTATTTAAACATATAATGGTCAATCCGACTCATTCAATCATCGCTTTTTATTTGATTTGGACCGGTGTTTATCGAATTTACTGATTTTGATTAAAGTTGTTTTCCTCAATTTGAGATGGATAATAGGGCTAGATAGGTGGGGCCAAACCATCTCCGGTCGAATTTGATAATGGGCCGCAGGATAAGGCAAGATCAATGCCCAGTCCTTATCTGATTACATGGCTAATTACCAAGTCAGAGTTCGATCCTTTGGGTGCAGCACAAAGTATGTGAACAACGAAAATGTCAAAGAGTGAGGCTTGCCTTAACTTCAAAAGATAAAAAATCAAGACCTCTTCATTTGCTACATCATTATATCGAATTTCACTTCAATTGGAGTAAAATATTTAATGAGATTGATGATTATATTTATATGTAATACAGATTTTCTCAAATTAACATTGCTTTGACCTGCTCAAACCTGAAGGATACTCACTTCTGAATTTTGTGAAAATAGAAAATTAGAATTTTTTCCGCTCCATGTTGTTTGGAGCATTGCATGGAATAAGAAAAAAGCAGAGAAATCTCACTTAGCCACATGTTATCTTTTACTTGTTTAGCAATTCAATGAGAGCCTAGCTTTTGAAGTGACACATGCATAATTATATAACTTAAAAAATGGGATTTTATTTCCGCAGATTGATGCGACACTTTTCATGTATAATTATGAAAAAATGAACTCTTTCTTATTTGATATCCAAAAATCCACTTCTTACGAGGAGCCTTTTTTTCTTTTTGCTGGATTGACCAACTAGCTAGGCCCAAGAGTGATTTTACACTGTCTGGTGATCCGGAAATCTCTAATACCAAAGTGTCAACACCACTTAACTATAAATGTGTTGGCTAAAAAACCAGACACTTTTGTCCATACTTACATAAGAATAAAAATTCACAGAATGCAAATTATAACTCCTATAAAACTATCCCCTTCCAGCGTCAGAATTAAAAAAAAATTACATAGAACATCTCCTTTCCATGGACATGCCCCAAAGGAAAAAAACTTAATCTAAAAAAACAGCTCTCCCATGACTTTTTTGTATAACAAGGAAAAAACTTAATCTAAAGAAACAACTCTCCCCTGATTTGTTTATATAACATTGGGATTTTGTCACAATGCGGATTTCCTTTTATAGTCCCAAAAGGCTTTAAAAAGAAGAAGATTACAACCCCCTCTCATAAAAAATGATTTTTTCTCAAATGTAGAAAAATAATCTAATTTTTCTCTTTCTACATTTAAGCAGAAAAAAAACCCCAAAAAGAGCAAAAACTAGGGTTTTTCTGGTCCACCTTTGCTATCCACGAAAAAGTCCTTTCAAGTTAAACTTTGCATGAAATTTACATCTCCTATTCAAGTCCCCACATTGCAATTACTCCCATCCTCCAAGGATATCTTTGTCATTTCAAGGGCTTTTCCCATCTAACGGTGCAAACTAATTCTCACCCAGCAACTAAACCAAGGCCGTTGGATGATTTAGGTCACTCTCCCGAAAAACTACAAAAACCCTAGTTCGTAATCACAGTCCCTCCTCTCCGCTTAGAAAACCTCGCGGCATTTCTCCACTCCGGTCGTCAGATTCAAGTCGCAGGAACAAGAGCACGTAAGATCAACTCAAATCTCTCTAACCCTATCTTTACATTCTTCTATTTCTGCTCGATTAATGCTTGTTTTTCTGGGAAAATCTGTTCGATCTATCTTGTAAAACCCTAGATCGGTATGCACAAGATGTTCTAGGGTTTTATGTGATGTGAGTTAGGGCATCATAGTTTTTTTTTTTTTTAATCTTTGTGTTACTGCTGTTGCTAGATTTCGAGAATCGGTTTAATGCGAGAGAGGAATCCTTAAATCCTGTTTGGGTCCTCTGAAAATGTACTTGCCTGTAGTTGGTTTTGGAGGAGAAGAAGGGAACTGTGGCTTACAGATGATTTAGGTTATCCAAACGCGTGATCGAAAAAATGGGATGTTAGATTGATCGGTTTGGGAAAGCTAGTTATGGTTTTAGATGAAAGTAAAGTTTTTTTTTTTTTTTTCCTTATCATGTTTTGTTGTTTGATACGGGGTCTGTTGTGTTTTTCTTTTTCTCCCATGATCTATTTTTTATGCTTGAAATTTTCTTTGATTTGGATGAAGTACCGGCCTTTTTATGGAATGTAGGGTTTTTATTGGGTTTTGTTGATTCTACGTATATTTGATCTGGACACTTCTTTCATGTCAGTGTTGGACTTAAGATGATAGTTGTGCAGATTTGGGTTGAAAAGGCCAAACATCGAACCATACTTTGGTGTGGGGTAAGGTCTGGGTTAACCAAAGTACCCCAGAGTTCTTCCTGGACCGATTGTCTGATTCACTTCTAAGTTCACCTTGGGGTTTCATTGATTTTGGACAGTCTGTTGTTTTTTTTTTTTTGATTGCTCAAAAGAACTGTACAGTTTTTGAATAGAGTGTTTGTATCAGTAAACTGAACTGCTCCTGCATGTCAAATACGTTAGCATCATGCATCTGAGCCAAACTAAATAATATGAATAAATGGTGAATTAATGGCAAGCAGTTAAAATGCATACATGAATGCTTAAAGCGCATGTGTACCCTATGATCTCTTAAGCCTTTTCCAATCGGCTGGGAGGGCTATGGGACTTTCTTTCCCTTTTTTATTTGAATGACATTCATATTTGTCCATTTTATTTGGGACTACTTCAGTTGGACTCTTCAACCTGCTAGACTGCTGCTTTCCTCTTCTTCACTACCACTCGACCCACCTGCTGTTTTGCTTTCCTCTTTTTCCCTTTCACTTGCAGTTTTTTCTTCTTATTCAAGACAAGAGGGCTACTGCTTTCTCTCTGCAGTCCTTTTTTTTCTTCCTGCAGTGGCTGCTTTCTCTCTTTATTTCTGCGGTGCTGCTCTTTTTTTATTATTTTTATTATTTTTATTATTTCTGTTTATTACCCCCTGAGTGAGTGACCCACTGTTTTTTATTTATACTGCTGCTTCATAATCCGGACCCACCTGCATTTTGTTCCTCCCTTTTGGACTGGGCTGGGTTTGCAACTTCTGGTTTCTTTATAATATCAACTATTGTCTGTTGGGTTTGGCCTCATTCATGTTGTTTTCTTTTCTTTTCTTTTTCCAACTCTTCCCTGCTGGACTCGTTTTTTTTACATCAACTGTTAGTCTGCTGGGCGGAGTGTGTTTATTTTTCTTGATATAGAAATCATATTATTTTTTATAGTAGTCTTATATTTTTCTATATGTATTATATATTTTTAATTTTATATTTCTCCGAAATATAAATCTGAAATGTTTTGCCGAAATCCCGAGTTGGCCAAAATATTTCAGTTTGGAGGCCAAACCGAAACGGCATCCGAAACGAATTTCTTAACACCGATGAGACATGGCCATTACCAGCGATCGTATTTTCCTTATTATGGCTCGAAAGGATATCGACTCACACGTTGCAAAAGATAAAAGCGTATTACAATCTAGTGGGTTCTCTCAGGGTTAAACTTCCTAAAATACAAGATTGCAATAGATTGGGCATGTGACTTGACCATAATGCCCGTTTTCATCTTGTTTCTAATGCAATACTTAAGCTGAGCCCTCTTAGTCAGGGTTTGCTGTCACGTACCATGTGAACCCCTTGATTCTCACCCATTGTGGTACTCACTTTTGTTTGGTGGTTTACTGTTGTGTCAGCCCTTCCCAACATTGGTCTAGCTCTTTGACAAAGAATCACACCTCGAAACTTTGCCTACTCACACACCAGGAAGAGAGAACACTCAGGAGAAATGAGTGCTTCTATTGCTTTCTCAACCTTTGCTTGTTAGAAATGAGGGTGAACCTTATTTATAGTCCCTACTCTAAATGGACAAGGTTAAACCACATGTCATTCATCCAATGGATGATACCTTTGTAGACCCCTACTAGAGATTTCCACACTACTCAAACCTCTTCCTCTACTTATACACACTCTTTTAGAATAATCCACTTGTCTACATATTTTCATAATTTACAATGAAATTGATGCAGTCTGTTCACAATCCAAGAACAAGACCCGCAAGCCTTGACGGACCCGTCTAATGGGGTCCACATGTTCCACACGTTTTCTGAATTAGTAGTGTTGCTTTATTTACTTATTTCTAGATTAGTAGGTTGCTTAATTGTTTATGAAGATTTCTTTTCTAATTTATATGTTGATTAGGATTAGATATTTCCTTTATTGCTTATTTAGGAACAGTGCTACTTTGTATATAGAGAAGCTCCTTATTGTCATGTTCATGCTTATTCAATTAATAAAATTATCGTGAGTTATTTCTCTTGAGGGTTATGTCTTGTCTTGTGCCCTAGGGCTGGAATCCTTTGGATTCGGTCAATCCATCCTTGAGATTGGTCTACAGAGGTTCTGGGGCTGCGCCACACTCCTTTATATTTCTACATAAAAAGTTAGTGACCACTCTAGAGACTTCTAGAATCTTCCAAGGACCATGAAGATCTCCCTTATCAATTTAGACCCTTCCATCCACACATGATCCCAACACTTCGAAAATCACGATCTTATGCTCGAGAACAATCATATTGTTTCTTTTGTATTCCGTCGAGTATAAAGTTTCATGAAAACTGGTATACTCAAGTTGGGATCTAAAAGGAGGAAGAAGGTATTTTTAAACTTGCCAAGATCAAACATTGATCATGTTAGGTGTATTGAAGATGAGAATGAGAAGGTTTTTGTAAATAAAGAGGATATTACTGTAGACGCATTATAAATAGGTTTTTTTTTTTCTCTATAGTCACATGTACACCTCCATAACCTTCTATTGTTACCAAACTCCACATATTTACCTGCACATTCTCCGTACTGTCAGTACGTTGAAAGAGTAAAAAGGGCACTTTTTTTTCTGCGATATCACAATACTTTATGCGATATCGCAATTTCTATATGTGATATCACAATTACCTCTTGCGATATTGCAAAAAACTTCATGCGATATCGCATAAAGTGTTACGTAGAAATTCAACAGTGGCCTTTTTGTCTATATTTTCATCCCGTTCTATAGCTCTCTATAACTTTTATATTTGCACACTAATTTAGGGTTCACAATTGGCTTGATGACCCAAGTTGTAGAACATGCCCTAGATGGTAACCTCAGTGGTTCTTAACCCATGTTGAAGGGGAGTAGAAGGAATATCGAATTACTACATTTACTTTTTCAGCATGCTTAACCACATTTAAATTTCAGTAAATTTCTGCAAATTTAACCACATTTAAATTCCTACAATTTTGACCCTACTTAAAGGTATTTTATGTTTTCTATTTTACTTTTATGCATAATTTCATGGTTGGAATGTGATCATGGCATGCATTAGAAGTAGATTTTGTGTTTGACATGTTTTATGTTGCCGGAAATTCAATGTTTAAGGACTAATAAAAAATGTGATCATGGCATATGCAGTATGATTCTGTGACAAAAGTAGCACGGCTCAAAATCAGTCAAAACATGTTATTTTTCATTGAAATTTTGGGGAACCGAACCTTGATAGTTTTACTTTGAAACCCCATAATTTTGGCTCAGAAAAATTATGAGAAGTTGGGTTTCCGGTAGCCTAAACATGGTTAATCAGTCACGCTATGCAGAATTTGTGTAGCAGAACATGGTCAGGTAGGCATCTTTAGGCATGTATATCTTTTTTGTTTTACATCCTTTTTCACTTCTGTTTTCTTTGTTGTGTTCATCATCAAAGTTTCAAACCCAGCCATGAGATTTAGAATCAGGTCATGTTAGGACAGTCGTTCAGGTTCAAGAAGTTGGGCCTGTGACACAGTTTTCCAGGCTTAGAAAAATTCCTGCATTCATTCTAAGAGTTTGATTTTTCTAGGATTACATTAGTTTCATTTTAGGATTGCATAATCTATTCATTCTTGCATCAAATCAGGTTTTAGGAATTAAATTAGGATTAATTTTAAATTTATGAATTTATTATATAATTTAGTGATTTTATTAGTATTAACTTCTTTTTTCCTTCTAAGGTACAATTTCAAATTGAGAAGGATTTAAATTTCAAACCACTCCTTGAGGAGTGAGGATCGACCCCGTATTCACCGGGTTACTAAACTACAGTTGAAGCTCTGCACTTGGGAGCCCATGATCAACGTGCAAAATTAAAAAATTTAAAATCTTAGCATTGAAATTTAGAATAGCATAAATGTACATATTTTTGTAACATTAACAACCAAATAACAATGCATTATCCTAATCAATTCTACAACTAGGTACTCTTACAATATTTATTTTACATCTCATGGGTACTAATTCTCTATATTTGAAAAAATACAAACCCCCCCACCCACCCAAAAAAATAAACCCTCTTTAAATAGAAAATAGTGACATGGGGGTTGATCAATTGGTCGGTAACCACAGTTATCACTTGCCTGCCCATGGATCAATCCCTGGGTGCCTCTATTCCAACATTTGTGGGTCCCACATGTGTAGGCTCATCTTCCCACGTGTGGGTTACATTGTCTCCCACCACCTTCACGAAGACACAAAAGAAGGAAGAAAAACACAAAGAATAAGGGGGTGAAATATACCTTAATGAGGGAGGAAGCTAGAAATAGGCAGTGAAATCAAGGAATGGTTGCTGCAAAATGGAAGAAAGATTGCAACGGATAGTGATAACAGAGAATGAAAGCCCTAGAACGGGATGAAAATATAAACAGAAAGACAACCACTGACTTTATACATAATATTTTATGTGATATCGTAAGAGGTTATTGTGATATCACATAAAGAAACTGCGAAATCGCATAAAGTGTTGTGATATCGCAAAAAAAGTGCCTTTTTTGACTCTTTCAATGTACAGTGAGTACAGAGAATGTGTAGGTAAATATGTGGAGTTTGGTGACAAGGCGAGGTTATCGAGATGTACAGGTGACCGTACGGAAAAAAACTCCTTATAAATATTGAAAGTGCAAGTAATTTATGTATTAGAACCAAAGCAAGGGATGATCGATAAGACATCTAGGCATGCAATTCAAATATATTGAATTTGCAAGTAAGTTATAGGTGCAGGTCGAGCCAGGCCCAAGTCCAATGGGCCCAGCCCGTGAGCTAGTCAGCCCACAGTCAATGGGTTGCAGGCTGATCCAATAGGTTGGGTCAGGTTGACTGGGTAGCTCAGGGGCTGGGCTCGGTGGACTTGGGCTTGGCTCGACCTGCATCAGTTATGTATTAGACCCACTTGAAGGAATAATCAATAAGCTATCTACAATAAGTTATGTATTAGACCCACTTGAAGGAATAATCAATAAGATATCTACAATAAGTTTTGTATTAGAACCAATTCAAGGAATAATCAATAAGATATCTACAATGACATCCTCTCTTACAATGAAGAAAGAAGAGCATAATGATGTCATACAATGGAACTTTGGAAGAGCGTAAAATGGAAATGCCTATACAGTAATCAAATACTAAAAAGAACCAAATTAAGTTTATGCTGGGTAGATTTATTGTAAAAGTCATTATGACATTAGGTCGACTCACGCAAAAGTTTAGAGAGGAGAGAATTTTATATGGTTATACGGTTTTATATTGAGTTAGGGTCGATTGGTGGCAATAACTTTGATGGACCTCGGAGAAGTGAACCCGTAAGGTTAGAATTATGCAAGACATGTATTAAGGTCGAGCGATGAGCGTGGGCACTGTTTTGGGTGATGTTTGAGTTCTCAGTTGGAGTTGGATTCATGATATATAATCCTGGTTGTGATGCATGGGACTCAATTGAGTTCTACCGACTCAATATAACTTGATTGAGTTGCATGCAACTCAGGTGATTCAACATGCTTGGGTGAATCGAACCAATATTCGCGGTGACTTCGTCATACATTGGCCCTAGGATTCGGCACCTTGGTTGAATTTGCACCAAAGGTCTACTTTGGGCCCTTTATTCACTAACTTTTTTATGGTCTACATGATGACAAATATTCAAGATGAAGTTCTTGCCAATGTTATGTAAAGATGGTGTGTTTGTGGTTATAGTAGACAATAATAGACTAGAATGCAAGTACATTGTAAGGTAAAACTTTGGAGAAATGCTTCAGTAGTGAAGTCAAATGGGTTGAAAATTAATGGATCAAAGACGGCATATATCACTTCCAAGCGTAATAGTTTTGAGAGTAGGGAAGATGAGTTGGTTTAAATTTTGACGTAGGTGTCAATGTAGTGTTACGACTTGTGTGACTGCCAAGTGCAGTTTGTCAATTATCACGATATTTTGAAAATATCACAGTATCGGTAAAGAACTTTATTTTTCTTGGGATACTTAAGTAATTGATAAATGTTGAGTAAATCATAATAGGAATGGTAAATCTTTATTTTTTCCATCCAAAAAATTATTTGCAATTTAATTGGATTATTGAATCCAAATATACCTGGCAGATTCTAAAATCCTGTTAATAAAAGATTATGTTTGGATATTCTGGAATTATTGAGTTAATGTTTTTTATGGTTGCTGGGTTCTGCCTAATTATATGTCACTCATTGAAAATTTTTAAAGTCATCATCTCATTCAATGCCTGGGACCATTCAAATCCCATGTGTTGCGACAAATATAATGACAAGGCTGTGGACTGGGGTGAGGTTGTTCTTAGGAATTTCTTGTGGTAGAGATCCAATCATTGAATTTTAGAAGCTATGATCCGAATAACACCGTCTTGAATGGCATTTGATTTTGGTCCTAAGTCACACTTTTGAGATATATAAATTCATGGATTTTTCAATAAGGCAAATCTATAACCTTGTGATAATTTAGATCTATATTGAGTTCTTGGATATAAGCAGCCCATGGGAGAAATCCTCTCATCCAAACCCCAAAATAGAAATCAATCTGAATTCTTTTTTCCTCCCCTTGGTTGTTGAGAATGGTGCTTTGGGTAAATCTACGGTTGGTTGAATCCATGGTCTTTCAGGCAAAGTTTGCTTTAGGATTATTTAATATATGCTTAAAAACGAGAATTTAGTAGATGCTCGTGTAAAACTGGAATTCTGCAATCTGTGAATTTCTTTTTCTGTGATGCTTGTGGAAATTAAAAATATAATTATTTTGGAATGGGGGGCTTTAGATCTGTCATTACTTGGAAAAGGGGGCAAAAAGTAATTGTTTTGGATCTTCTAAGTAGGGAGATGTTGGGGCTTACCAGCATCTCATCCTCTGTGGGACACATAGATCAGTGCTTTTTAATACTGTATTACTGGCCCCATATGTAAGAATCCATTTTTTGATGCTAAGGATTCTATATTTTTCTTGTTTCCGCAATTATCTAATTACATCTATAATGTTGGACAAATTAAGCTTTCTGGATTCACTTGCTACGATTCACTTCATAGATTTAAAATGAGTTAGTATTTGGGTCTTAACTGCGAAACCCCCACTATTATATTATATAAGTAAGTTGTGTTTATTTTTCTCTATGATTTTTAAGCATTTGCTAAATTTGCAGCAATGGCTGAGGAAGAAGCAAAGGTTGGGGCTATTGTACCGGAATCTGTGCTGAAGAAGAGAAAACGATGTGAGGAATGGGCATTGGCAAAAAAGCAAGAGCTTGAGGCAAAGAAGAAGAAAAACAAGGAGAATCGAAAGCTAATCTTCAACAGAGCCAAGCTATACTCAAAGGAGTATGAGGAGCAGGTAATATAATTGGATTTTGATGCTGTCACATAAAAAAATAAAAGAGATTTTGTTTCCCTTTCATCTAGCCTTACTTTGTTTTCCTTATCTACTGCTCTTCTAAAATCAGTGAAATCTTTATTTTTAGGAAAAGGAATTAATCAGGTTGAAGCGTGAGGCGAAGTTGAAAGGAGGATTTTATGTTAGTCCAGAAGCTAAATTGCTGTTTATTATTCGAATTCGTGGGTAAGTTCTCTCTCTCTCCCCACCCCCCCCCCCCACCACCCACACCACCTTACCACCATGGTGTCTCATGCATGGTCTCCCTTTTCCAGTATCAATGCCATGCACCCCAAGACTAGGAAAATTTTGCAGCTCTTGCGTTTGAGACAGGTATGGGTGAAACACAGGATTCATTTTTCTTCACGATGTTTATGTTTTGTAATGGGTTTTTGTTACAGATATTTAATGTGTTTTTGATACAGATATTTAATGGGGTGTTTCTTAAAGTTAACAAAGCAACCATGAACATGTTGCATCGAGTGGAGCCTTATGTGACATACGGGTATGCATCTTGTTGTCATAAATGGCGAACTTAAAAAGTGCAGTATACATTTTCATTCACGGTCAATTATGTTTCAGCTATCCTAATCTGAAGAGCGTAAAAGAACTGATTTACAAGAGGGGCTATGGAAAACTGAACAAACAGAGGATTGCTTTGACCGACAATTCTGTTATTGAACAGGTCGGTTCCCAGTGCTTTATTTGCTTAATGATATATAATAATATGGAATATGTTTTGAGCACTTGCCTCATTTTCTGACATGATTTACTGTTGTAATATAGGGCTTGGGCAAGTATGGTATAATCTGCATTGAAGATCTCATCCATGAGATCATGACTGTTGGGCCCCACTTCAAGCAAGCCAACAACTTTCTGTGGCCATTCAAGCTGAAGGCACCTCTGGGTGGTATGAAAAAGAAGAGGAACCATTATGTTGAGGGAGGGGATGCTGGAAATCGCGAGGATTACCTCAATGAGCTCATTAGAAGGATGAACTAGACCTTGCATGCTAGAGCTTCTTTTCAGTGAGAACTTTATTTCCTTTTCCCCCTCTGTTTTTGTTTGGTAGAACCTTTGGCCATTTATTTTAGTGTTTGGAGGTGAAAACGTGTGATAAGCAATTTTGTCTCTTTGAATTTGGAGATGGAAATGTACTTTTTCAAGTTTTCTGGATATTTTGTTTAGAATTTACATGAGATTTAAGTAGTACTGCTTTTGTGCCTATGCTTTCTCAAGAAATAGATCTTGTGGTAACCAAATGGCAGTGATGCCTTGCTATGCTATTAGTCACTTTGCCAACTGGCATGCCTGTCGATATCTGTTTCTCTCAATTCCTGCATTAAGCGTTTGTGTGTTTCAATCTTATCAGTTATAATAGTATCTCATCAAATTGGCTTATCCTTGTTGGAAGGACAAATTGGAATAAACATTGAAAGATCTCCCCTAGCTCTGTTATGCTGGAGACGCCTGGAGTGACCATGCCTGTCCAGCATTTATGCTCTATTGTCCATTTCTTAAAATTAAAGTAGAAGTTGTCTTAGTGATTAAAAGTCACTTGTTTACTATTTTTCTGTGGAATTGCTACACTCTTGGAGCATGTTTGTTTTATGTAATTGAATATCTTGGATTGTATTTCTACATGTGGTTAAAAATGAAGAACCAAAGGCAAATATCCAAAATATGATGACCAAATAACCTTCCCTTAATGAATACCCAACATTCCCCGGTCATTTATTATCCTAGGAAAGTGAAGTCCCCATCTACATCTACATGTCATCGTATCCTCCACACCTCGTCTCTATAAATAATCCTTGGCAGAGCTCCTTTATCATGAATTCCTCTCTTCCATTCCTATGTATTTGTATGCAATGGGGCCCTTGGGGGGGGAGCTTTCTTGGCTTTTGTACTGTTTGCCTCATTTTTTTTTCTCTTAATTGGAAACCACGAATGATTCTGGTGTCTTTTCATGATACAGCATCAAAGATGCAATTGGCAAATTAATTGTTAGCAAAAATTGTTTTTTGAGTATATGCTTAAATGAATCTTGCACTTGGCTTGTGCACTGCATAATTTTTGCACGAGCATGTTCATCAGTAACTGCAAAACTATGTTCTATAATTCATTAAAAAGAAATTCAGATCGCACAAAATCTTTCTCAGATACTTACTGATAATGATTAGGTGTAGATAGAATATAAAATTTAAGAAAGAGAATAAATTATGAGAATACATCTTTCTCAATCTGAGAGTTTGAAATGGGCTGCAAAGAAGGGATATATGAATTTCGAGATAAAAATGAAGTTTTTGCTGTAGGATGAAAAGTGGGAAGGAGGAGATGAGTGGTTACATGTTGGAAGGGGGGGAGAAGAAATGGGTAAGTTGTAAATGAAGGATATTACACCCGGTCAAAATCTATTTGTTATGGTCAAAATTATCTTTAAAATTCATGGTTTTGATATAGTATAATTGGTAAAAGTTGAATTGTTTATACTGCATACGTAAGATACATATGTGAGGATTTGAGAAAAAAAATCCATGTAGTCGGTTGCAATGATGACATTTAGCTCAAAATATTAATGAATAGTTAACACATGAAACTAAACTTTTTGGTGTTTAGCCTGTTGGTGTTGAAAGTCCCATATGAGAATGGCACCATTGACATCTGACCTGCGCACAAGCAAACATGTATATGAGAACATACTACCTCTACGGGGACAATGTGATCAAGCCATGCTTCACAGAAGCTCGAGCTCTAGATTGCATGTTTGCGCTTGTGTACCTTAGCTGTTTTCAGGTTGACTAGCTCCTGTGCTCAGAGTTCTTGTTTTTTTGGGTGTGTGTTCAACAAGTATTTTATGGCCAGTTACTTATTCGATGTCAGGCAGATTTCCTAGACCTCGAAATGGGCAAGTGGTCAGGCACAGCACTGGAAAGATTTACTGGATAAAAAGGAATGGAATATGCAAGGGAGGGACTTCATGTTCTTTCTTTTTAAAGGAAGTTATCCAAAAAATCCCCTTAGGTGTCCCATACACCAAATGGGCCCTTAGAGTTCCTTTGTACCAGTAAAGGCCCTCTTGCCAATTTTCAATACTTTTATTGAGGGACGATATCGTCGCTCATCATTTGAGTGATGATATTGTCGCTCATCATTTCTTCTTCCTCTTTTCCCTCTTCTTTTTTCCATCTTACTCACTCTATTTCTCTCCCAACCTGCATGCTCTTTCTCTTTCCCTTTCCCTTTGCCGCCTCCATTCTTTCTTATGCCCTTTCTCTCCAACGATCTTCCATCTTCCTCCATCTTCATTCCATTCTCGAAAACTCACACTAGGCCTCCACTTCCATCAAATCAACTCTCCTTTTACCCTAAAGACGTCATCTTTCTCCCATTATCAGAAAACCCACATCACAAGCTTCCATTTCCATCAAAAATCACTTTTCATTCACCCCCTGAAACTCTCTTTCTTTCTATCTCAAAAACACAAATTAGCTCTTCATCTCCATAAAAAAAAAAAAGAAGCATCGTTTGAAAAATCTCAAGGCACCCATTGCAAGAAAATTAGTTTCATGAAATGGATTTCTTTAAAAAAATGACAATGCTGGATTTCTCCAACGGATTTAGCTCATTCTTCTTCATTTTCCTCCATTTGGGGGTTTTGGGGTTTTTTCGGATTTCACTACCTTTCTTGTGGGACTCATGTTTGTCGGGTTTTCCAGATTAGCCTAAGGAGGCTTATAAATTCGCAATATTAAATAATAGAGCTTTTCGGCAAGTTGGGTGAGGAATGTGATGGGGGAGATTGAGAAAGAGGAGGGAGAGGAGCAAGAAAGACGAGAAAGAAGAAACACGAGTGACGAGTGACGATATCGACACTCAACTAATGAGTGACAATATCGTTGCTCAACAAAAGTACTGAAAATTTACCCAAGGGGCGCTTTACAAACAAAGGAGCTATGAGAGCCTCTTTGGTGCACTGGACATCTAAGGTGATTTTTTCTGATAATTTCCTCTTTTTTTTTTTTTTGAAAGGTTAGTACTCATACATCCACCTACACACACTCTCATCTGACTCGCTCACCATCATCACTATAGACAATGATTGATCCCTAATTATTTCTGCTTAATAGAAAGGCCCAATGCCTCAACCAAATGGGACTTGCAAGGAAATGTTCACCTAACGTATGCTTCGGAAAGAAATTGAGAGCAAAGAATCAATTTTAAGGAAGGAAAATATTAAGGAATCAATTTTAGGAGGAGAAATCTCTAGGGCGTGTTTGTGCGATCGGAGAAATTTGCAATAAAGAGGAAGATTGTTTTGATTTTTTATTCTTTAATTTTTTGTATAAATTCCCTTTTTAGGCCATTTGGTGCAATACATTTTCCTCACAGAAAAAAAATAAAATAAAAAAAAATGAACTGATTTTCCTTCCTATGTAAGGAGTAGAAATGTAATACTCATCTTTATTGCAAAAATGAAAATCCACTAAGACTGCAATTCTCTTGCTGCACAAATGCACCTTTAGGGCCTATTTCCTTTTGAGGATTTCTTGATAGAAATGCAGAGTTTGTACTCAGGAATTCACAATTCCTTGTTTATTTCAGTATAGGTGGTGATAATTTGCTGAGCTGCTTGAGCGAAAAGTCACTTTCGGCCGGCTAAATTCTTAGAATTCTAAAATTCAGAATGCTCTTTTACCATTAGCATTTTGAAATTCTATTTTGCGTGGGGCCACATTTGGAATTCTCCAAAGGCTCTCTACAGCATTTCCCCCAAATGCTCGCAACCAAATAATTCAGGTCGTGAGATCAGTGGATTAATATATAAGCCGAAAAAGGCCTCGGAAGAAGACAGTCAAGCAAGTTAACCATCTCTCATGCACATAAAAACCAAAGGGTGTGGACATGTGCTGGAGCTTTTATGTCCAATTGACTGACCAGATACATGGAATTTAACCATCTGCAAACAACCAGGTCTATTAATTGTTTCAAAATTTTCTATCAGGTGATCATTATCAGCTCTAGAGTTCGACAACTTCCTGATCATGTCATCCAACGATCCCAAACGCACTACACTCACATTGATGGAACAAGTCTCATGTGGGCCGCAACAAATCGGTCCCAATCAGATGGTGTTAAATCAGTTGATCAATTATCAAAGTTCCTATTGTTTAGAGAGAGGACAAAACCAAGTTCCTCATTTATTAGTTTGCATCCAACTTGACCTTTGTTTTCTGCCTTTCTAGATTGCCCATCGTAGGTCCCGGGCATCAATGGGATCATCTGATTAAAAACAGTATTACAGCAGATCTAACATTAGGCCCTACCCCCATAGGTGTGGAATTCGGTCCAATTCCATGTGCTGCCCCTCTGAATCCAGGTTCAATGCAGCTGTCCTGTCTCTGTCACAAATATCAGAGCCTTGTCAACCAATTCTTTGCCTTACAGAAGCATGAAGCGTGGGGTGGGGTGGGGTGGGGTGGTGGGGGTTGGCGTTGTTGTGGGTGTGGTTTGAAAGCTCTTGTGATCTATCCCAATTCAGAAAATGGAAATCTCATGATGAGATACACTCATGAGAGCCTAAAAAATTGTTCAAATTTTACCTGTAGGACGCTTAAATTTGCATCATTCGGTTAAAGAGACAAGCAGATTAACCTAGGAGAATGCTAAATAAAGAGAAGTGGTGAAGGGGTTTGGGTAGGGTGGGGTTTGAATGAATCTAAAGGGTCTATTGATCATAGGGAGTGGAAGGGTGGTTTGTGGGCCTATCAAGCCAGGCCATTAATGTGTTCGTGTTTGCAGTGGACCCTAGTGTTTTTATTTATTTATTTATTATTATTATTATTTATAAAGGTAGGTGTCCTGCCCTTTGGAGTAGAATAACCCTTGCTGACTCAAGGAGCCGGAAAAATCTCATGCGGCCCCTGTGACTGTGCAGTTGACGGCTAGAATATGAACTTATCCATTGTACCTTTTTTCATCCACAGGAATTTTGGGTCCCTAGGGCAATAAATATACCTTTTTCCTCACCTGGTTTGAGCCATAGAAGGGTGACCCAGACAATTATTCTGAATGTGAAAAAGAAGTAAGAAAATGGAAAGTAGAGAAGGAAAAAAGATCTTGGCCTGACAGAGACACTTTTGGCTTAAAAGAAGTGAATGAATCCTCTTTTCTCAGTTCCATGACCATCCAAATCTAGTTTTTTTTTTTTTTTGGTAGAAACCATCCAAATCTAGTTAGTGATTTCTTTTGCAAAGATCAATTAATCAATCCACAACTCTCTCTCTCTCTCTCTCTCAACCAAAGATACTTGTGATTTGTACCATGGGTAGATTATGGATGACCTAGCTGAAAGTGAAAGACCCATTTAGATTCCAATAATTTATTATAAAGAGAAAAAACCCCACCACAAAAATCCTTATAATTAATGAAAGGTTTTCCTCTGCCTATATTTACATAGAAATGAAAAGAGAAACAGATTCTCATACCCACTGAAACAAAGAAGAAATGGAAACACTTGTTTTATTCTAAATGAAACAACAAATTGATGAGAAATCATAGATGATCAAACTAGATGAAGGCTTGGCTTTTTCTCTCCTCTTTTGTTTTCATAGAAATGAAAAGAGAATCATACCATACCAGTTAAACAAAGAAGAAAACGCTACACCAAAAACAGCAAACAGTTAAAAGGAAAAACTTGTTTCGTTTCCTACCACAAAACAAGCTTCTTTTGCCTTCAACAAAGAAAACAAAAAAAATTCTTCAACAGGCTTTGTTTCTTCCTCTGTTTTCACAGAAACAAAAGAGAAACTGAGAGCCCAACCCACTACAGTAAAAAAAAAAAAGAACTAAAGAAAACCCTTTTCATTTCTATACAATATAACTTGAAAGTTGAAACATATGATCACCAACCCAATAAGAAGAGTCCTTCCCCTCAAGTAAAAGAAGACGCGACAAAATCCACCTTCAGCATTTCTCCATACAAAAAAGTCCTTCTCAATCCAAAAGCAGCAATAAAGTGCTCAAACCAGACACACCCACGTCTTCTTTCCTCGTCCTTGTCCGTTGCAAGCATTTGTAGCATGAACACAACCCCCCCCCCCCCCCCCCCCCCCCCCTGCATGATTTGATGCTTGTGGGATATTGGAGTCATGGGTAGGCCACCAAACGCCTAGAGCAGAAGGCGCAAGAGTACTTCCTCTGGGTCTTGAAACAGAGAGGGAGGAAGCAGAATCTCCATTGGCTCTCTACATCCATAGACTGCACCACCCCACCACAGTAGGGGCAGGACCCTGGCGCTGTCTGCCTCACCAATACCCGCTCTTCCCGGTCACAGATGAAAAACAGACACATCTCTCTCTATCCCTCTCAAATCTATTCTTTTTTTCTCTTCTTGTTCCTATCTCTCTCAAAAGCCCTTCTTTTTTTCTTTTTCTTGTTCCCACGTGACATTGGAGAGGGTTATTTATGAAGGGGTGGAAAGGGGAGGGAGAATTCCAACACGTGTTAGCCAACTACGAGGAATTAATGTCGGCCCAACCGGAGCTAGGACAAGCCTTCTTGGTCATTTACAGGGAAGGAGAGCCCAAACTAAGGTACGCTGCGCGGCCCATGTGTCACCGACCAAAAATTAAGTCCATTAATGACTATTTTATAATTAAAATGATATATTAGATAAAATGTATACAAAAAATGATTCAGATCACCATTTTTTCCGGCTCCTTTAATTTTCTCTCACACACCATACAAAAGTCCCTGGGGTCTGTTTGGCATCGTTTTCGTATTTTTTCAATTTTGTGCTTAGATTAGGTGGTACTGTGATTGGGTTGTGCCGAAACTATAACCTGGAGAACTTGTTTGGTAACAATATTTTAAACTACTCTATTGAGAATACGTCGTACGGAATTTATTTGGCAACGTTATAAAAGTTTTGTTCCAAAGAATGAAAGCAAGAGAATCATAAGATTTACAACGTGGGACCCACCCTTTATTGTTTAACACTATTATTATCCTACATGGGACCCATCTGTGAAAATTACAATGTGATACCCATATTTAAGAATCAGAATGTAGGCCCCATATCCATTGGATTTATGGGGCTACCTTTTTGTGAATGTAAATACGAGACTTACCTTTAGGAATTACAATGTTGTATACACCTTTAAATATTAGAATATGAGGCCTACATTTATAAGATTTAGATTTACAATGTGAGTCAACCTTTTGTGACGGCGACCATGTGACCCATATTTAGGAATTATAAAGTGGAGTCACATTTTTTGTGATTGTGGACACATAACTCACCTTTAAAAATTATAATGTGGTGCCCACCTTTATAAATTAGATACATGAGGGCATATTAATAGGATTTATAATATATGCCTACCTTTGTAGGAATTAGAATGTGGCACAATCTTTTTGTTGTTTGTGAACATGGGACCCGCTTTTAAAAATCGCAATGTGACATCCACCTTTAGAAATTAGAAAATAAAGCCACATTCATAAGATGTGCAATGTGGCTCCACCTTTTGTGATTGTAACCACATGACTCACCTTTTCTGTAATTGTGTACATGAAACTCACTTGTTGCCCGCCTTTAGAAATTAGACTATGGAGTAACATCCATAGGATTTAGAATATAATCCCACCATTAAAAGAATTATGATATGGACCTACCTTTAGAAATTGAAATATGGGACCCACACATCTGTAAAATTTATAATGTGGTTCCGTTATTATAGGAATTATAATATGAGCCTCAGCTTTTGTGATTGTGATCATATGATCTACTTTTAAAAATTACTGTAATATGTAAATCTGTAAATATTTTATTCTGTAGACATCCAAACGGGCCCAAGGATGACAACTTTATTTGAGACACTGAATATGGAGCGTGCCTTTTAGATAAGCAGGAAGATTTAAAACCTTTAAATGTTATTCTTTAAAAAGTAAAGAGATCTATATATCTATTTGAATTTGTTATCACTACACTCAACTAGAGGCCTTGAAACCACAATCCCTTATTCCTTAAAATTCCTTAAAATTCACCAGGACAGGTGGCAAAAGCTCTACAATAACCTCCATCTCCACACTAATTTCTCTCCATTAACTCAACCATCCTCTCTGCAACTGCTATATATAACTGAATGGAACTGCTCTCCCTTCCACACTTTTAAAAAATTACAAGGTTTTAAAATAACTAAAAAAATGCTTGAGCAATTTAAAAAAGGCCTCAAATACATAAACAACATTTAACAAAATAAAAATAAAAACCCAACAAAAGGTTCCAAAGTTAAAGAATAAAAAAATAAAAAATAAAAATAAAATGACATTTGGAGCTGTACTTCAAGGGTTTAATATATATATTTTAATATTAGTGTCAGATTTAATAGCCCAAAAACAAAAAATAATAACAACTAGCGGAACCCTGTGCTACGCACAGACCCAAGTGATCTTCGAACTTTGTTGTCAATGTCTTAAAATTCTTAAATAAGGTTATAGATCATACCATATTTTACTGTGTTTGAATGTGTTATAAATAGTAAAATTATGTTAATAAATTGACAAAATAAAAAAGATATAGTAGGAATTATGGCACTAAAATATGACTGTGGGAATGTGATTTTGAGATATTTTAAGAAGTATTTGGGACTCCTGCTCCAAATCCCAAATGGCCTGCATTTTTTAAGTTAATTTTTAATTAAGAAAAAAAGAGAATAAATATAATATTAGTGGGACTTCTATAATGGCTTAGACCATGCAATTTACATTGCTTAATATTTAAAAATATTTTATCAATATCTAAATCCTATATTAAACCCATCAATCAACCTGTCCCAGAAGATCAATTCCACATGCAGGGTGAGCTTTAGGCAGATAAAAACAATGAAAAAAAAATAGAAAAAAAAAATAAAATAAAAAATTAAGCAAAACAAAAGGGTCCAAAACCTTACATAACACATTTCTTGATACAATTTCAATAGTTTAGGATTTAATGGCTTTCCAACTTAAAGAACTTAAAGAATTGGGTACTAGGTCTAACTGCAGGCCAATGATTAATTAGGGACCTATGCATGATATTAGGCCCAGTAAATTATATTTCCAAATTCTTTGTTTAATATATTTTTCCTTTTAAAAAATGTACATTTCCTGAAAAATCTCTATGACCCTTCAACTTTTGGATAATTTTATATCGAGATAAGGATGTAGAACTATCATACATTTAGACCGAGGCCGAAAGTGAACAATTCTACTTTGGGCATATAAAACAATGACCAGAAAAAAAAAAATGTCAACACATATATCCAAAGAGGATATGGCACAGGATGGTCAAAACATTGTGACGGAGTCAATCCCTATATCAAAGGATCCAAACAGTTGTATTGTATCTAAGAGAACTCCTTTGTAATCTTCTGGAAATGAAATATAAAAGATCTTCTCTTATAAAGAGAAGACACACCACCACAAAAATGAAAAGAGAAACAGATTCCCATACCACTGAAACAAAGAAGAAATGGAAACACTTGTTTTATACTAAATAAAACACTCACTTAAAATAAAAAAAAATCCTACAAATTGGTGAAAAATCATAGATGATCAAACTAGATGAAGGCTTTGGTTTTTCTCTCCTCTTTTGTTTTCATAGAAATGAAAAGAGAATCATACCATACCAGTTCAACAAAGAAGAAAAGGAAAAAATAAAAATAAAAATTCCTGCAAATTAATGACAGATTTTGTTTCTTCCTCTGTTTTCACAGAAATTACAAGATAAATTGAGAACCCAAACCACCAGAGTAAAAAAAGAAATAAACCCTTTTCATTTCTATACAAAATGACTTGAAACATATGATCACCAACCCAACAAGAAGAGTCCTTCCCCTCAAGTAAAAGAAGATGCAACAAAATCCACCTTCAGCACTTATTCATTCAATCCCAGTGGAGGAAAAGTTCTTCCAAATCCAAAACCACCAATAAAATGCTCAAATCAGACACACCCACGTCTTCTTTCCTCGTCCTTGCCCATTACAGCATTTGTAGCATGAACACCAACCCCCCCTTGTGGGATATTGGAGTCATGGGTAGGCCTCCAAACGCCTAGAGCAGGTGGTGCAAAAGTACTTCCTCTTGGTCTTGAAACAGAGAGGAAGGAAGCATAATCTCCATTGGCTCTCTACATCCATGGAATGCACCATCCCACCACAGTAGGGGCAGGACCCTGGCGCTGTCTGCTTCCCCAACACCTTCTCTTCCCGGTCACAGATGAAAAACAGACACATCTCTCTCTCTTTTTTCCCTTCTTGTTCCTCTCTCTCTCTTTTTTCTGTTTCTTGTTCCAATTTGACATTTGGGAGGGGTATTTATAGGGGGTGGGGGGCAACTACGAGGAAACGAGGCAACGAGTGCTTATTTTCTGTCGTTTCGTGTGAGCTGGACTTGCCTTTTTTATGTAGCGATCCCTAGCGTTATCACGCGGTTTCGAGATACTCCTTTGAAAATTTTATAAAAAATTAAAATTTGTTATTTAATGCCTTCACTTTTATACCACACAACGATAATAAAAATCTTGATTTCACCATCTTGAGCCCCAAGGTCTCTATTGCTCAGCCCATCCGTCATCTACCATAAATTAGTTCCATCAATAGCCATTTTATAATTAAAATGATATATATAAGATATAATGCATACCAAAAATGATTTAGATAAACTTCTTTATTTTTTTAGCTCCTCTTTTCTCTCACGTACTCTATGTAAGTCCATTGCTTTTCCTATTATAATCAGAGATCAATCTTGGATTATTTTTATAGAGAGGAAGGTGCTCCAGCATTTTATTATTATTGATTGAATGACTAAAAATTCTTGATAGATGCTTAATCTTAGTTGGATTCTACTCAATCAAGTCTACGAACTCTAACTTTATGCTATATGCCCCCTTATCTAATGTTATTATTGAAGGATAGTAGACTGTAAATTGACAAAATGTGGAATGTTTATGATGCTCATTGCTCATTGGCACAATTAGATAGGAGGGTCTTCATTTTAGTTATAAAAAATAAAAATACTCAATCAAGTCTTATGACTATTTAATTTAAAGCTATGAAATAGATAGTTTTATATAGCTGGATATATTTTTTAGTAGGTTTAGACCCATCGTTGATCTCGATCGATTTAATCTTTTTTAATATTTGACCAATCAAGAGACGAACTACTTTAAAGAATAGTTAAGCTTCCCTAAAGCAGAAACAATCTATTTTATAGAGCAAAATATTCACTTAAGAAAATATCTTATTTTACACATTTACATCTTAAACATCAATATACAGAAACGTCCGTAGGAGAAAATTACCCAACTCATGAAATCCACCTTGTCCTTTCTTACAATTAATCCTAGTTTTTTTTTTTGTTTTTTGTGTGTGTATGTCATTTCCCTTCTCTCTATTTAATTAGCACAAACTTAAATTTTGACACTCACACCTTAATTGTCTTACATATTCATTTAGTCATTAAAAACTTTGATATAAACGTACTTGAAATACAATATATCATCTCCTTTCCCTGGATAATTGCAAGCGAGCAATTGAAGAAGCTTCTAGAGTTGTAGGTAGGCCCCACACCCGTAACAGTTGGCTATTCCAAAAAGCTGCCGTGACAATCACATACCACAGATGGATATGTCGGTCGTATGACCTGTCCAATTCAACCACGTTTATTTCCAGGCTCCACACCACGTCGGCATTGACGACACTAAGAGCTCTTTTTTTATATAGCTCATACATACAGTGTACTGGGCCTCACGGAATTTGCCCATAAAATTGACTCTTAGTAAAAAAAAAAAATTATAAAGCTGTTTGTGCAATATTGTAGGGTCATGCCACATGGCACTATATGATATGTTTGGGTCCCGCAATACCGCATCTTTATTGCACGAATAGTTATGTGAGAAATATTTAGACTTCGATCAGTCGAAGATAAATATTAGGTTTAGAACAGCTGTACGGTTGAAATATCTTTTAATTGGAAATTTATTTTTTGTTTTACGTCCACACGAGGAAGATATCTATTGGATTTTAAAGATTAAGAGACATTTCAAATGATTTGAGCCCACTGTTTAGCAGCTAGTCACGTATTAAAAAACAGCTTTGTTAAATATTATTGCATTTTAAATCATATAATGACTTCTAAGTATAAAAGTTTAATTTATGGGATTATGTTTAGACAATTGAAGTGTGGGTCCTCTCAAGTTCTCTCACCCGCAAGAAATTTACGAGGCTATGCGGTGGTGGGTTCACATGTGAAAAATGTAAACCATTTGAAAAAAAGAAAAAGAAAAAAAAACCCCTCTAATTTGCCCATGGATAAAAATGTCATGAAAGTTGAGAAGTGCTGTAAAGATGAATTTGATTCTTAGATATCGTTTGAGTGAAATTGCTATCGTAACTCATTGGAAGGGAAGTACTTCTTTTGAGCGGATAAAGTTTTTAATAAGCGAGCTCCACGGAAAATATTAAAAATTCTCATGAGTTGTTATCCAAAGGGGCTTGGACCCAAGAGAAAATCCGCACACATGGAAAGACATCACACTCATTTGAAAAAAAAACCCACACAAGTGAGAAGGAATCCCGCACACGTGAAAAGAAGTGGTATAGCCAGGTTCAAACCCAGGACAACTATGAGACAATTGCTACAAACAATCACTCAATACCACTCACTCGGATAAGGAGCTGTTCTCCTGAGTTGAAATGTAACATGGTCCGGACGGAAAACAATCGAAGAAGTCAGCAATATAAGCTAAGTAGTGGGCTAGTGGGCCGGCAAATTTTTGCAACATGTGCAATATTTTAAAAGGAAACTGAGATTCCAAATATATGAATTTAATTTATTTATTGATGTGGTTATTGGAACTGGCGGAAATTGCGTACTTATGTTTCTTTCTCCTTAAATAGACAAGAATAAAATGCCGACATCATCGAAGTGCATGGACTTTAAGATATATGTACAAAACAATGGAACACAAAATCATGCTTCTAATCAGATACAATTGACTGATGATTTAAAAATATAGATATAGAGATGGTTACATAAGGTACTTGGGTTGCTGAATGCATGTTCCTCCTGTTTCTTCCCTACTAGGTGTGCTGCCTCCATGTTTTAAAAAATAGGTTAGGTCTTCTTCAACTTCTGTTGCAATAAGCTTTAAAATAAGGCCGGGTCTTCTTCAGCAGCTCCATAACAAATAGAATTCTGACCAAATCAAACCGCAGCTTTATTTAGTAGTGTGGTCAGATTCATCTTCGCAAAGAGACCAAAAATGGGTAAAAATAAAAAAAGTGTCATTGGATAGAGTGCCAAGTGGCAGTTAGGAGTTTTGAGGAATCAATGTTCCTTTTCTTTTATTTTGCCTTTCGTTTCTTTTAATAAAACCCTTTACATTAGTTTAACGAAAACAAGTTCTTAACAAGGCCCTCTAATTTTAAGCCCACATTTGTTTTCAGATAATGGTCCTCTGTAAAAACTTGACCAACAACTTTGATCCTCAAAAACTTTGTTTCATGTAATTCAATACCTAAGATTGTATTTATATAAGTGGTTAAAAAATGAAGAACACCAGAGTTGAATATCCAAAAATGACAACCCCCTTCCCCGCAGATGAAAACTTAATACCTATCCATCACTCTAGTAATTCAACTATGAAAGTTATGGTCCTATCTCATCTACATCTCCACTTTATATTATTTACCTCTCAAGTCTTTAATAATCCTTTGGTGGAGATCATTTTACCATGAATAGCCCCAGTGACTTGAGGTGCAAAGACCAGCTACGATGACAAAACAAAAAGTTAAAAGCCTTATCAACAAAGGGCTGATGCAACAGATCCCAACATGTTAAAAATTACACACGGACAAGAGAGAAGAAACTTCATTAATCTTGTAAGACAGATTTTTACAATGACCACCTCCCCATATACTCAACACCATCTTCTTGACGTGCCCTTGAAACAAGTCCATAGCTAAAGGTTTTAATCATCATATCAGCCATCATTTCTTAGATAAGCTCTATTTCACGTTTTCTCACTAAATCCTCAGGTAATAATATTTTGTTTCTATGTTCTTGGCTCTCCTATGATGCTTCAGATCAACTGCGAAGTCTACATGTTTCTTGCTATCCATCTACATAGGTTTTCTGTGCTAGAAAACAAATGCACTAAGTACTAAAAAAATCTCTAGACCCACAAGCCCCCTGTCGCTCCAGCACAGGAAGCTACGCTCTCCACACCCCAATTTCTTTCAAGATTCTTTAGATGAATTAGTTAGAAAAAACAAGATAAACAAAGGAACTACAAAGAAAATAGCTTTTAAATAATAGTGGGTGTCAAAGTACAAATCTGACCTCAAATGAGAAAAAAGCCCACAAGAAGACGATGTTGATGATCCCTTGACCAAGAAATAAGTCAGAAGGTAACATTAACCATCAACCACATTTAGCAAAATTAGTGAAAGAGGATGTCCCAAATAATTTGCATGCCATAGGATATAAATGTCAGAAATCAGAAACTCATTTCAGCACATCTTGTATGATTTTGGTCAGACACGTTGCTCAACATCAACAAAACCATGACTCATGTGCACACACCTTATAATTGTAAGAATTACTAGGTCTAAGTCGGAGAAGCTAATTTTCGTTCACCAAGGTTTAAACAAATTATGGCCATATATTATAGTTGAGTGGAAGAGGGAATTGTGACACCAACCTGAGATTGATGGGACAAGGCCGCAGTAATTAATGATGATGATTGATGAGCACATACTCTTGCTGCCGCTTTATCATTCATCCTTTGACCTAAAGTTTAATTCATTGAACTTGCTCTTGTTCTCAGATTCTGAAGCAGCAGAAAACAGGAGAAAAAGAACGGGAAAAAAAGATTCCATTCAACATATCCAAGGCAACTGGACAATGACTACCTTTTGGCATAATGATGACTGATGAGCAAAAGACACTAACTACAAGGGTCTCTGGCAAAATTATAATGCTTCTAAGCATTAGATGGTCAGTAAAAATTCCACCAATCCATCATCAAATCAAGTGCAAATACCAACCAAGGAGTATCAAGGCCTTATCAAAGAAGCCTATGGCATCTCATTTCTTTAAGAAAATAAGAACAATTAACAGTAATTAGTAATCTAACTATGCAGCTTTGATTATACTACAGTGCCATTGCATCCAAAACTGAATGGCCATAGCTTTGTACTGATCTTGAATAAATACAAACCCATTTGGAGCCTGTGGCGAGAAAGACAAATCATTGGGGAAGTAATGTTGTAGTCTGGGTTCTTTATCGGACTGATCCTAAAAAAAACATACAATAAAAAAAATCAAAATTTCAAACTGGAAGTGGCACCAAACCACCTCTCAATCAGCCCTCTTTCCTACCAAAGAAGCGAGAGGGGGGCTTCTGTTTTTCATCCAACAATCCGCCAGCTTCTCCTCGGTTGTGATGAGGAAAGATCCTAAGAGGGTGAGCTTCTGTATTGAAGACCCACTCATCGAAAGAGACGAGTGAAGGAGGTGAGAACAGGAGATAGAGATACTTGAGGGTTTCTGCAAGGAAGAAGCTTTGCATCATGTTGTCTTTACCACCTGTATTGACCTGGGCATGAAAAACAGAAGCAGAGTTACTAGAAGCCGTGAAAGAAGGCAGATGTCCTTTTTCTTCACTAACAATAGTATGAAACACTATTGATTGGCTACAGCTTGTAGCAGCCAATGAGAATCATACTATTCGTCTAAAAAGATCCAAAGTTGAGTTGAGAAACAGCAATCAAATGTATACAACTTATGATGTAACAACTTGAACACAACCACTAATGTCAGAAACACAAACAAGGAGGATGACATGTAAAGAAGCACATAATATTGTAGTACGGCAGTGAACCATACCATGCACCTTGTAATTTAAGTAATCCTTCAGTGTACCAAAAGTGCATTTATCCTAGGAGATTAGGTTACCAGGAAGTAGCAAGATTAGCATAGATAAGTTTCCTTGCTTTCGTTCCTAATCTGTGTTCTAAATCTCTATAGAAATAAAGAATAGCTTATCACTTTGATTGATCAGAGAATTCAATCAAGGCTGTTCTCAAGTTTCATGGTACCTGAGCCTCTTTTGTCCTCTCTCTCCTGTCAATGGCCCAATGTAAAGTCCGGCCCATTCAAGGGATAATAGGGTTCTTCCATTGAAAAACCTGCAACCTGCAAACATTTGCAACCAGTGGATTTCTTCTCTGATCAGGAATTTTCTTTTACATTCCACTTCCTGTAGGGATTTTTTTTTTCTGCTTTCTCTGGAGAGATTCCAGAATCTCTCGAATCTCCAGTCATAAAAGACCCTGCTATACAGACTTGTCTATGAAGATCATCGCAACTGGTGGAGCCCACTGCATCTGAAGCTCTTCTATCTGATCAGCGCGACACTCAAGAGCATCTTACATCACCTCTAGGGAGATCATAGCAGTCTGACAATTTCTGGAACCAGATCGTTCACTGATATGGACCGTGTGGTCTTTTCTGTTTATCGCCTCACCCTGGAAAAGCTACAAAAGGCCGCTTGCTAAGAAGCACGGACACGGACACGGGACACGACACGACTCGATACAGACATGCTGACACAGCATTTCTCCAAAAAGTAGGACACGGACACGGATACGTCAGGGACACGTTAATATTTAATAATATAATAATAAATCTAATCATATCTAAACATATACACAACACGGACACACCGACACAACAGATCTTCTTCTTCTTCTTCTTTCGTTGGGGCGGGATGGACGAATGTGGTTTTTTCTCTTTTGTTTGGGGCTGGACGGACAAATGAGGTTTTTTTTTCTATTTCGTTTAGGGCGGGAGCTGGATGGACGAATTAAAAGAGCTCCCTTTTTCTCTTAAGTTATAACTTTTTACAAACAACCCCCTTTTCTCTTTTTTTTTTTTTACTCTAATTTTTTTTTTCCAATTAAAAGAGGACAGCGTGTCCCCCAGAGTGTCCTCAGCGTGTCCCTAAAGTGTCCCAGCGCGTCCGGAATATAAAATATAAAAAAATAAATAGGATACTCTTTTTGGCGTGTCCAACACGTGTCTGAGCGTGTCCGGAGCGTGTCGGACATGGACACGGACACGAAGGCCCCAGAGAGGTGTCCGTGCTTCCCAGGCCGCTTGGGTTATTTTAGAAATTCTCCACTTTTTCTGGGATTTTATCTGCATATTTTTTTTCTGATCGGTACCAGTAAAATTCAATTTTTTATCTGCATATCAGGGAGGCCATATTTACAACTCTTTGATGTCAGAACAGTGGGCCAGATTTCATCATGGTCATTTTTTCTATTTGATCCTTTTCTTTTCTCTAAATCAGTTTTGAGAGGTCAGAGAATGTTATGCTCTTTGCGTCTATGCAGTCTGATTTGTGATTGGAACAATCTGTTGGAGTGTCCTGGCCCATCTACCTAAGAAAAAAGGATGCTCGGCCCCTGATTTTCTGAAATAAGACTTCTTGGAAAATCTTTGCTCTTGATTTTCTATGATCAGACCTCTTGGAAATGTTTTCAACATTATAAATGTCCATGGCTCGACCTCAGATTATTGCAGCACGATTCGATGTGACAAACTATACTTACAGGCACCATCTAATGCAAAATTTCTTGAGAGGACAAAGTACAGACACGTCTCTAGATTTATTGGCAAGGGTTATACCAGTACATAATTGATCACTATAAAATCTTTGCTCATGTTGCAAAGATTACCTCTGTTTGCCATGATTTTAAAACTCAGCCAAGTCCAACTCGACTTGGACTCAGTCCCAACCGAGTTGATTTCAGGCCCAAGTCCGCTTTTCAAAAATGAATTGGCCGAGTCCCATTACAAGGGGCTTCTTTGCAAGGTCTATGGGGTTTGGGGCGACTTGGTCCAACTATCTTGAAAGAGTAAAAAAGCAGCCTGCTGTTTCTCATTTTTTGGCTGAAGCAGAGAATTGTGCTCTTGTCCATACTATTACAAATTATTTTGGCTCCAATGGTTGCTTGCCACATGGGTGTTCATAATGACTCCCCCACCACTCTCTTCCATAATAATGAGTGCTTCTCAAATTGTAGTTAATGCTGTCGTCCATGAACACACTAAGAAAATGAAGTTGGCTGTAATTTCAAGTGACATCATTGGCAATGAACTATTATCTTCATTCTATCTCGTCTTCCAAGCAGATTGTTGATTTCTTCACTAAGTTACTTCCTGCTGCCAGATTTGCAGTTTTACTGGGCTCGTTTTCAATGCAATGCCACTCGCACCATGAGTTCAGATAGAGAGTGGAGTTGTTCAAGGCACATAATTCTGTAGTCCGTAGTCCAGTGATGAACCATACACTAGACCATGTAGTTTATGTAATCCTTTATTGGACAATAAAAGTATCCTAGGAGATTAGGTTGCCTTGTTGTAGTAATTCTTATGAGATTAGTATGAGTTTCCTTAAATTTGTTTCCTATTACTGTATCCTACATCTTTAAATAAATAAATGAAAGTCGATCGCTTTGATCAGAGAATTCAACCAAAGATATTCTCAACTTTCATGGCATATGATAATTTTACAAGATAATATTATTATCAAAACTTCATATTACCAATTCCTGACAATGCGGTATACAGAGTACTACCTCTATATAAAAGTAGACGTGATTTGGTTCTGCAAGTTTTTACTGCCAGTCGTATACCCGAAACCAAGTCACCAACCCTCCAACTATCTTAGGAAGAGAGAACTTCCATAGTCGGACCATTGAATGGGCCAACACAAAGGCATACAAGGCACAAACTCCCCGAAATATTTCAGAAGATAATACTATTATATAAATATTAATCACGAAAACAAATACATTGAGTTATTGACAAATAGTGTCTTGCAAAGTTGAAGCAAACACCCCACTCACTCCCACACCCTGATATGAAGTCTCAAGACTAAGAATGGGAAAAATAACAGGATAGGAAAACTAAGAGAAAAGGCACAAGGTTGAGAAACACATACATCAGTCAGTCCGACATAGCCTGAATCAATACGTGAATTTTTCTCAAATGCTTGGAATATGTTCCAACCCCACTCTTGGTATGTCTTGTTCCCGGTGAGACGCCAGAGGTACATGAGTGATTCAACTGTCTCTGGCCTCAATATATTCCATGATGTACCAACGCTCATGTCCTGCAATTATGTTAAAAAAATTATGCAGTCAAAACACACCCTTTAGTAAGATAAAACTCTAGAGAGAAAAGAAATACACCCTAATTGGATTTAAATGGCACCTGCTCCAACCTGTTTCTAAGAGGGATGGGTTTGGTAGTGTTGGTCGGGTTCGGGTATAGTTTTCTGGATTTCAACCCGAGTCGGATTTGGGAATACCCCAACCCCGTTTGTCTTCACTTTATCTATTAGTAAGTTTCTGTACACAGCTGTTAGCACAGGTGGTTGTAAGTAGTGACATTCTTCCATAGGTCATGGACTCAAATTCTTTCATAGACAGATAATTTTTTTACATTTAAAATAAAAATCAACCACTAGCAAACCCGACCCAACCTGCACCTGTGATTGGGCAGGTTTGGTATCACACGCCATAAACCCTCTTACTGATCAGCACAGGTATGAGCCACTGCAACTGCCAATCAGGTCTGGTTCGGGTTGGCCTAAACCCAAACCCTCGACCAGTTGCCGTCCCTTCCTATGAACAGTAGATGTGGAGCCAATCTTTTTGGTTGTCTAAACTGTTTATGGCCCCTATCGTGGATGTTCCAAAAATCTTTTCTCATTAGATGATCCCGATAGTGCAATATTGACCTTGTAATATGAGGACCACTGCTGCAATCAACTATCTATCAACAAAGATTTAGGGCCCATAACTCGATGGGATCCACCTGATGAATGGATTAGATTACCAAATATCGAACCTTTCTTATTGTTACTGGACTGAGAAAAAAAATGTTTCTCTTTAGCAACCTCATAAAATAACGTAAATAATTACCAACCTGCCCAGAGTGAAAGTAGTAGTTTTCTCCTGCCAATTTAGTTGGAGTAGACTGATAAAAATTGTAGCAGGTCCAAGCAAGCTGCAGGAAGAAAACACTAATATAGTACAAGAAAAAAGAAAGGTTACAATTAAAGTAATGTGCAATGCAGAAGAATAAGAGCCTTCTAAGTAAGCAATGTCGAGAAAAAGAACGCAATTAAGTTATGCAGCATCAATCTAGCCTGCATGAAAGAACAAGATACAGGCAAACCATGCTTCATAAATGACAAGTGAAACAAGGGATGGATAGGGAAAATGATTTGACTGCTTCTATTTTGTACCATCTCAAGCTTTTGGTCGAAACCTGTTCTGCCCCATGAAAGAGTAGGTGCCCTGCCACTGATCAACAGTGGGGGTTGGTAACCCCTGGTACATATCTCTTTTACCAATGCTTGGTATCTTATGCTTTCAGCATCTTTTATATTGTGATTGTACTCATCCTTTATTTTTAATCTAACCTTTTACCGATCACCAGAGAGAGAGAGAGAGAGAGAGAGAGAGAGAGAGAGAGGAAAAGTGAAACCCAGTAATATTTTGAAGTTTCCATAGGTTTCCATTACGATTGTGTTCACAGTAGATTCGAAGTTTTGACCTTAGATCAGTGTTTGTACACCTTATTTAATTTTTTATGATTTAACTGTATTTTAATATGTAATATTACTTTTTTTTTTTGTTTAGTTCTTCAATGTTTTAAAATTACAAACAATAAAAATTTATGCAGTGTGTAGATCTTTGATTTTTATCTTAGATCTACAAATATACAACATTCATTTACATTTTATAATGTAATACATAAAAATGCATGTTATACTTTTTAAAGGTAGAAGAAAATGCAAATTCCTAACGTGAATCGTGTTATATTTGTCATTCTCTAAATAAAATTTTCTTTCAGCAATAACTTTTGGATTTCTGGGTTCCACCACCAAGTTTCTTTATATGCAGCACTCTTATTCCCCTCAGACCTTCTATAACCACTTTGGCAACCTGTTTAATACACGTCCACACTGCCATCTGATTCCACACTTCAATAGGATTCATGATCCAGTTCCACTTTCTGCGATTGAAAACTTTGTTTGAATGTTATTATTATAATTTTTTTTTATCGATAACAATAGTGGAATATAGCAATGGATTACTTGTCCCACCAATGCAACCATTAGGTTTGAACAACTGCCTTCAATCTTGTTAATGTTTCCCCTTTAAGTCCCACAACCTTATATTCAAATGATTCTTCACTTTCCTATTTGCTGTATTGTCTAAACAAAAGTATCAACAATCAATAGTTTATACTCTGTTGTAACTTGTAAGACTCTCTTAGTTTGCAGGTAGACCATTATCTTTGCCAAAGTAGAAAATAATCTATTATGACATATTCGAACCACTCTTAGTCACAAGATGTTCCTTCCTCTCAAAGTGTTAGTGCAAGATAAAAGGCCAAAGCAAAGTCAAGAATTGCTTCCCCCATATCATTCTTTTGCCCAAAACAGTATTCCTCGTGTACTCTTATCGTACTCTTCTCCTATCTTTCCATCTTTATAAAACTTTTACCATTATGTATATCTTGTATGATCTCATTCATCAAGTCCCAAAAAAAAAAGTTTTTATCATTATAACTTAACCCTACTTGGGGTGCATAAGCAGTTAAGCACTAATGATGTTTATGAATGTTGTACTAGTAACAATCTTGACAATCATAAACTTATCATTCTTCATCGTTGCCTCCACAGTCTACATCTTATCCTTGAAATTAGCTTCAACTACATTCCCAGAATTGGCCTTTTTTTTTTTTTGTTTTGAATGGCACAAGAATTGCCTTTCCTACCTAAAATAGCTTAAACCCTTCTTGCACGTCTGCTGCCTTCTCTCCCTTCCATTTAGTCTCTTGTATTCACGCTATATTTATCCTTCTCTTTTTCATGATATGTACCAACTCTAAGCTCTTCCTTGCAGTGTACACACATGGTTATGGGCGCAGTCGCCCCGTCGTACTTGGGTATGCCTCCAAAATACTTGGTCCCCCACTACCCACATTCCAAGAGGCCAATCTCATTATGTTGCCCTCCCTATTGCAAATTTTACTGTGTGGATCTGTTTGCTCCCAGCCTTCTTTCTCCAATGATGCATATTGCTATGTCATACCTCAATCAATAGCTTAGTAGACACTGCAACTAGGTTATTCCACAAGTGAAATACTCTCCTACAAGCAAAATGTCTGGGTTGGTAATATGTTGTCCTGGGTTATTAGTGTTAGGAAGGCCCTTCATCAATCAAAGTTGGGGAAGCATGAGTCCTTGTGTCTTCTAGCTGACATTTTATGCAGGGACTTGTCTGATCGCCGCATTTGGAAGTCAGATTCTGCAGGATCTTTTTCCTCAAAGTCCTTCTACCGGGAGATTGATCCATTGAGTGAAGTTCGGTCCCCATGTGCTTCAATTTGGATGGGACTTGGCCGTCCCAGAGTGGAGGCCTTTTGTTGGTTGGTAGTGACCGGCAAGATCTTAATAACGGATAATTTAAGAAGGGAGTCGATGTCGAATGATATTTCTAATACGTGTTACCTTAGCAGGAGAGAGATGGAAACATTAGATCATTTGTTTATTCATTGCCATGTCGCTTCGTTTATTTGGAGATATTTCCTCAAAGCATGCAGTGTGAGTTGGTGTTTTCTAGGTTTTGTAGCAGTGCTTTTTGAGGCTTGGAAGGGGATGCCATTGGTTGGAAAGGGTATGATTTTACGGAGGATCATCCCTCTTTCCATCCTTTGGTCAATTTGGAAAGAGAGAAATGATAGAATTTTTCATAGAAAAGAATCGTCAAGGGAGGAGCTATTGTCTCTTGTGCAATTGAGGATAGCCAAATGGGCATGTGATAAAAAGGAATTTGCAGATATCAAGATTGATAACTTCATGCAAAGTAAAATGTTGATGGAGCAACAAAAAGAAAACCAGGTTTGGCTGGCATTGGGGGTGTCCTAAGAAATCACAAAGGGGATGTTATGTATATGTTTTCAAAGCACGTTGGGATCAAAGACTCTAATGAAGCAGAAGTTCAGGCCATATTGGAAGCTCTTCACATTTATCATAACTTATATCAACAAAATCTAATTGTAAAGAGCGACTCAACAAATGCCATTTCTTGGGTGAAATCTATGAAAGGACCTTGGAAAATGCAATTCCTTTTGAATGAAATTAATCTTCTAGTATCAAGCTTACAAGTTTTGTTTCAGCACATTAGTAGATCGGCAAATGAAGTGGCGGATTGTCTAGCTAAGCCAGAGTTAGATTGGTCATGTAATCTTAGTGCTCCTGTAATGTAGTTGTGGTTCGTGGCTAGTATATTTATATATTTCTCTTGTACCAGTACACCTATGAAAGGTTTATTGTATGTTTTTTATGAGTTGTACTTTCTCTCTCTTTAATGAAATTTTACTGGTACTGATTATGTATGTTTAGGTTTATTGTATGTTTTCTCTCTCTTTAATGAAAATTTACTGGTGCTGTGTGTTCTCCTACATACGTCCGTATGAAACATCTCGCTAGGGGTTTTCATGGGCCTGGATATGCCCTGGCACGACTTTAGATATATAGGCTTTTATCTGGCCCAAGGCTGACACAGACTGTAAATGTCAGGCCCAAACCCGCCCATTTAATCAATTGGGCAGGGCCAAACCATGCTTCTTACGAGTTGTACAAGATTTCTAGTAATTGTTTGGACAAACTCTCTCAAAATTATTAAGCATTTCTCATTCAGGCTGGCCCGGGCTTTGGGCTTTCTAGCACTTAATCCAAGCCCGGCCTAAAGTGGGCTGGGCCTGGATCTGGCCTGGCCCAGCAACAACCCTACATCCCACAGGAAATTGAATTCCACCCGTGAATGTAGGGAAACATCCCCTTGTATTAAGGACGGCGATTGAATTTCACGCAAGATTTTTTTTGTGGACGTCTGTCGGAGAAAATTGCCCTATGCCACAGTGCATGGCTCCTGAAGAACATCCAAACATTAGGGGTATAAAAACTACACATAAAATAATTATTCTTTAAAAATAATTATCTTCTCCAAATACCCCCTTTTTTCCCCCCTTTTTTCGGGCATCAGGCCCACCTTGAGCCAATCTAGTCTTTTCACACACTATTCCCGCATGAATATTCACAAGTCCAAATTTGACACTTTTCCTCACAATTGGATTGAGAACATAAGAAAATGATGCCTCTAAAACCATTAAACTTTAGGGCCATGGATTAAAGGGTTATGATGATCTTATGGAGTATAAATTTTGCACCTGATGGGTCCTACTGATAAGGGCGTTTTTCTCCTAAAAATAGCCTGGTGTTTTCAAGCATTGCCATATATATATAAATATATATATATATATATATATAGAGTTACGCTACAAAACTCCCCGGGCCGTTTTCACAAAAAAAAAAAAAAACCCATCTTTTAGCCAATGAAAGTGTGACACGTGTCATCAATGGTATACTTATCCATTCTCTTTCCTAAATATTCTCCCAAAACTGCGGATATTTTATAGATTCTCTTAAATCATTGGCTAATAGATAGGGGCAGAAACTCCCCTTTTGACATAGGGGAGTTTTTGATAATTTCCCATATATATAAATATATATATATATAAAAGGGGACATTCATGTGCATCCATCCCTCACCATAAGTCGAGGGACAAACTTGATTGCATGGTTCAAAATAGCGGCCGCATTATCGGTCGTAGCGGCAGGGGCCGCTACGCTAGTTTGAAAATAGCAGCACTATGGTTTAAAACCTAATAGAGCCAAGCAATTTTAATTTTAAACATTGTTTTTCCTATTTCGCCTCCTCAATAGCCTTTCCTAAAGTTGTCTCTACCCTTATATGGTTTCAAATCACTTAAAATACACAAGATTGGCTACTATACAAGATTCAAAAAAATTTGTTCACTTAAAAAACTCACACCGCTACATATCGCCACATCCCAAGGTTTAAAATATTGGACTCGGGACCCAACTCGGCCAGGTCGGGCCGAGTCCCAATTTCAAATAAAATGTTCAAAGAGCCGAGTCACATGTCTGAGTTGGCCGAGTCTCATGCGACTCGGCCAAGTCCCATGATTTCTGAGTTCGAGTCCCATAGGACCCAACTCGGTATGTGCCGAGTTCGAGCGGATTTTTTAAACCATGCCGCGACCGCTATGTATTGCCCACTACACAACGTTTTGGCCACTGGCCGCTACGCCCATTGCAACCGCTATTTTTATCCTTACTTGATAGGGCATCACTAATAATGGGACTTGAAGGATGAAAAGAAACATCTTGGATGGGCCCATATATCAAGTTTGGGGTCAATCCCATGCCCCTAACCCCTTCATCTTTCACCCACAAATTCAACAACTTTATATTAAAGAAAATTTGACTCTCGATCCAATCGTTCAATCCATTCGGATCAGTGAAAACTCAATGGATCCAGTGTAATTCAAGGAGTCATGCGTGTGTGGATGGTTTGGATGGATCATAAAGTCGGCCCCACTATGTTGTCATTTACCGAAACATGGTGAGGGATAGATGAGCAAGAATATTTCCTGTATATATATATATATATATTTATATGGGAGATGCTCCCGTGAGAGATGCTCTCACCTTACTATGAGAGAAAAGGTGGGGACCCTCACATTTAAGTTGTTGGCATTGGATATGGATGTGAGGGCCCCCGCCTTACCTCTCATAGTAAGGTGAGAGCATCTCTCACAGGAGCATCTCCCCATATATATATATATATATAGAGAGAGAGAGTGGTAACGAAATTTTATTAAAGCTAAGCAGCATAAGAGCAGTATGGCATGTATCTTTCAAATTGCCATGTTGCATGGAAATATGGCAGCCAATGCTCTTCCAAAGGCATTTCTACGCCATCATTATGCGTTGATATCACTTGCCACTTGAAGGGGTGCTTAATCTCTTACCATTATATTTTTTTTTTTTGAAAAAAATCACCTATTACATTATAAAAACAAAACTAATTTCGCTTGGATAAAAAATTCACACCTCTTCTGCTAATGATAAAAATTTCCCTGCCTTGTCAGTTTCATAGCCGAATGAGCCCAAAGCCAGCATTCCAGGAACAAAGCATGCTAATTCATCCATCTGTGTGCAACAACAAAAAAAGAAAGAAAAAAGAAAAGAAAAGAAAAGAATAGCATATGATAGTCAACATGATAGTATAAGCAATATCCCATCAGAGGGAACTTTTTCAGCACTCAAGCAAGAAGCTACCTTGTGAGACAAAGAATCACCATTTTTCTCACAAATGTATGTGAAGGATGATGGAGTGGTTTTTCGAATCAAACCCAGTAGACCTTGCATTGATGTCTCCCACATTTCTCTAATTACAAAGTAGGCAAAAATTAGCAATTAGTAAAAGGTTTTTGTTACACACAGACAAAGAGGGATCCACCGGAATTGAATTGGCAATTTGGAATCCCTACCTATGATCAATCTAAAGCTTAAACCTCTAACAAGTCACAATCAATCACCACTTTATATTCACACAGCACGCACAGACGCACGCACGCACACACCACTTTATATTTACAAACACCGCACGCGCACGCACGCACGCACGCGAACACACACACACACATATCAAACTTGCAGTATCTAATATCTTTAAGTGCAGTGCCTTTTTTTTTTTTGTTTTTTATATGACGTGGGTAGCCCTGAGGTCTTTTTCTAGTGCAGTGCATTTTGAACTTCAGTATGGTCAAATCAGTACCGAATTGATAACCCTACCACTACAGCAGTCAGGGTGGGTGTAGTTAGGCAGGTGTATAAGGGTCTCAGTTGTTCATAGGTGGGCCCACTGTGCAAAATCAAAATGGGGTTTTCAATCCATAGCAAAGACACATGCACGCATGCACACATTTTCCATAGAGACCCATGATTCAAAATAATGCTATCTGTGGGTATAGAGGACCCCAAATCGGTAACAAGTTCAATTCTTGGCTGTGTCAGTCTGAATCAAATATGATTTTTTGCCCAAAATATCTTTAAAACTACTAAAAAACTGGCATATTAAAATTAAACACTTTAAATGCATCAAGGCAAATTATATGCCTTGAATGAGAACGTAGAAGGTCATGCAGGTCTTGTATTGCTTTTTGATCATTTGCTGTTGAATTTGAAATGAAAACTATTCGATAAGAGTAAAATGTTGCTTTCCAAATAAAATTCCCAAACCTGTAGTGCTTCACAGATTCACTTTTGTTCCCTTGTATCCAAACTTTGAGTAAATATTCATAAAAGCTGCATTGTTTCCACCATCAGAATTAATAAACTGGTAGTAACATATGAACATTCCATTTGTATACTAATGAAGTATATCCACATTGCAACGATAGACTGGCATATGAAAAATTAGAACTTGGGCATAGGAATTATACACATTTACACTTACACTTGATAATCACAAAAAGAATTCAACAAAATTCTAGAACTTTACTTGATAATCACAAAAAGAATTCAACAAAATTCTAGAACTTTAAAAGAGATACCATCATCATCATCATCATCATCATCAAAGCCTTGTCCCAACTATGTTGGGGTTGGCTAAACCAATTTTGTTTCTCCATTCTGATCTATCTTGAGCCAAACCAATTTTTTTTAATTTTTATTTTTAAAAAGAGATGCCATGAATAGCAAAATTGCATAAAATTTGACAAACTTAGATTCTCGAGTGGAGTCATGACAATAGAAGAGAAATGAACCTGTATTGCCATTGGTACTGTACTGATGGAAGCCAATCAACTGATTTGACATGTGTGGGCCCCCCCTCGGGATCCAAATCAACCATATTGCATGCCTTCTTATGCACATACAATGGCCCAATTTCCACACAATCTGAATAACACATACCATTGGATTTACATGTTTGAAATACATGGCCATGTTTTCTGCATATGATCAATTCAATGATATATATATATATATATATATGGTTGGCATGATATTTTGGTCAGGGAAATTTTTCTCCTACAGACATCCGCAAAGGGTACCCAGGGACAAATCAACCCCCGCCTTCAATAAAGTGGGTTCCACTCAGTATTAATGGTGGGGATTGGTTTTCCCACATGTTTTTATCTGCAGACGTCCGTAGGTGAAAATCTCACTATCGGAGAGTGTGTCCGATTAGTGGGATGGATCAAGCAAATGTGCACCCCACATGAGTAAAACTTGCAGTCAATACAGTACTAATTGACGACGGCAATGAAGGATCATTGCTTGCAATACGAAACTGATGACATTATGAATATAGCAAACAACCAGCATATGGGAATTAAGCAGACAAGAGAACTAATATCAAAGAGTTCATAGACTAACTAACAAGACTTAACCATTAGAGGAAGGAATCAGATACAACAAAAAATAATCCAGAAAGATTATATGGTCCTTGACCTGAGGATGTGCAAAATACACATTGAGCCAAGGAGTCAGGGCCATGGTTAAAATGGTCTAGACCATTGATTGATAGGGCAGTTGTATTGTGTCCATATCCATTCACAGGAATATATAATCTTCAGGGTAATGTATATCCACTTTGTCTCCAAACACCGATAGAGGCAGCAGATACTTCAAATACTGCCAGCTCGTGTTTGTCACTTTGTTTACAGAGCCATGGCCTTCAATGTAAAGTGCTAACAAATTTCTGTTTCGTCTATATGGCATTCTACGGCTTGGTCATTCAGCTCATCTTGTCTTGGTACTTTTGAAAATTGAAAGTGAAACTTTCTAC
The DNA here is from genome assembly GCA_029852735.1 of Persea americana. Taxonomy (NCBI): domain Eukaryota; kingdom Viridiplantae; phylum Streptophyta; class Magnoliopsida; order Laurales; family Lauraceae; genus Persea; species Persea americana. The sequence continues at coordinate 65,926,329 of CM056813.1, read as the reverse complement.
ATTAAGCCACAACCCAAACGTCTGTGGTTCACATAGCATTGCTATTAATTATGGCAAGCAAGGATGTTGAATGGAGTTCAGACACGGTTCGCATAGAGGAAAAACTCAAATTGGTTATCTACTTGAGGAATTGAATTTTATCAATAATAAAAACGAAGAAACAAGATCAACATCACTGATCCAGCATATGCCTAGATAACTCATAAAATGCATTGGCACATATCAAACCATAGTAAGTATGCCAATACCTGTCTCCCATGGCTCCAAATGTTATTGTTGAGTATGAACTTGATCCTGTGTGAGGATTTATATAGATTGGGAGCAAACCATCATTTGGGAACGTTTTATGAAGTTGTGCAATAACATTTTCCGCCTGAAACAGCATGTGAAAAAATAATTGTCTTAATCAAGCCAATTATTGATTAGATGATGTAGGTTTTTTAAGTTTGGAACACCAATGACTAAACAATGCAACTACAACACTTTTTTTCTTTTTTTGACAGGTAACTGAACTTGTATTAAAAAAAGAGGATGAAATAAAAAAGGAGCTAAAAGTAGGAAAACAAAAAAATTAGAAAAAAAAAAAAAAAAAGACAAAGGGAAAAGTATAAGAGCATTATACCCTACTAAAAACAAATAAGAAAAAAGCAACAGATCAGTTCCACTGCACACACACACATAAATTTTTACAATTATCCTATTTAGGGAAAGGAACTGCAAACATATAATCAAGCAATGAAAGCCGTGAAATATGGAGTTTGTAGCACATAAAGAAGTAAGTAGTACCGATCCCTGGCTGCACAGAACACTTAGGACATAAAACATAGCAGTACAGGATCGTATTGTGCTCTCTGTGCAGTAAATCTTTCACAATTTTGCTGTGCTTAAGATGTGGTTAACATAACAGTAGAAGGCTTCCTGATTAGATTTCTTCGACTTATACACCACATTATCATATGGTAACTTGCAGCAATTCTGTCATCATATGCAAAAAGTAGTTTTGTCCATGAAAACAGTGTGATTTATCGATTGCATGTAAAGTTAAATTGCATGCTTCCAACGTTGGTCAAAGACATGAGCATGCAGACACGCATAAACGTCCACACATAAATGCACGTATGCCCGCATATAGAGATCAACACATATAAACACAAGGGACACGTGTGCAGGAAACATGAGGCATACATGTGAGACATGTATGCACATAATATATATATATATATATATATATATATATGGGGGAGATGCTCCTATGAGAGATTGGGGGGGCGGGGGGGGGGCTCACATCCATATCCAATGCCAACAACTGAAATGTGAGGCCCCCACATTATCTCTCATAGTAAGGTGAAAGATGCTCTCATAGGAGCATTTCCCATATATATATATATATATATATATAAAAGAGGCCCCCTATCCTCAGCTCAAGCTGAGGATAAGGGCGTCAGCTCAATGGCATGGGGCCCACCTGGGGACCCACATGGGAATGGGGATTAGGGGGATTTGGGGGCCCTCCTCGGACCCTCTTCTCTACAAAAAATCAGCCCTAAAGATAATTTCTATCATCTCCATCTGGGACACAATTTTTTTACGGTGTACAATGCATTTGGATGGGTGTCACTCAATCCAACGGTCCAGTTTAATCGAACGGGGCCAAATTTTTGTGGACATATGCAACTTAGGGGGGCCTTGAGTGTGGTCCATTTGGATGGACCAAATAGTAGGCCCCAGCCTAGGCAGCGGACAGCCCTCTCCAGTCCGCTTGAGCTGAGGAGAGGGCTGCGCTATATAAAAATGGGGGACATTTATGTGCATCGATCCCTCACTATAGGGTGAGGGACCTTTCCCTTTTTGCACATGAATATTCCTTTTATGCATATGACCATATATGATTTTTTCTCTTTTGCACATGAAAATTTTCAATTATGGAAATGTCCCTCATCCTATGGTGAGGGATGGATGCACACGAATATTCTCCTATATATATATGAGCAGGGCTCTCCTAAGCTGAAGCTTACCTTATCCTAAGCTAGAATAGTGCTAGTCCCACAAATCAAAGTTGATTATATCTATTTTTTGTATGATGGAACTCGAAAATCCAGTTTTGATTGGATTTATCTTGATTTTGGAGCCAATTATCATGCAAAAAATAACGATAATCGACTTTGATTTGTGAGCCGGCACTGTTTCAGCTTAGGATAAGGTAAGCTTCAACTTAGGAGAGCTGGCCCCTATTGCATAGAGAGTTGGCTCCTACATGAGCAAGGCTCTCCTAAGCTGTAGCTTAGCTTATCCTAAGCTGAAACAGTGTTGGTCCCACAAACCAAAGTTGATTATCGTTATTTTTTACATTATGATCGTCTCCAAAATCAAGATAAATCCAATCAGAACTGGATTTTCCAGTTCTATTATGCAAAAAATAGATATAATCGGCTTTGATTTATGGGACCAGCACTATTCCAGCTTAGGAGAGCCTTGCATGCTCCTATGAGAGAAGGCTCTCCTAAGTTGCAGCTTGTGTTATCCTAAGCTGAAACAACGCATTGTTGTCATTATTCTCTGTTTTTGGCCTGACGGAACTGGAAAATCCAGTTCTAAACTTCTCATTTGATATATATACACACATAAAAACATGTTATTATCTCTGCATCTCAATGTCTAAAATTAAGAAAAAGCCTTCTCAAGCTATCATTGTTTCCTCTAGATTCAGATTTTTGGCAGCTTCTTGGGTTTCTATTCTTTTGGAGTTTTGGGGCCTGCCAATAGACATTATTATCCTTAATTGGAGGGAGGTGATATCTTAATTTATTGGGTGGTTTTGGTTTGCCTTTTTGTAGATCTTGTCTCATTGGTTTGGCCCGAGTTCTGTTTTTGGGTCCTTGTCTTCGGGTTTTTCTTTGCTTTCCAGTATATTCCTTTTGTACAGTTAAGCTTTTGATTAATACAAGTTATTATTCCAAAAAAAAAAAACTCAAGGGAAAGCCATGTTTGCTACTTCCAAACCCTCCTTTTTTTTCGTGTGTGTGTGTGATGGTGGTGGTGGATAGGTACCCATATTATGGTCAGTAGTTGAAACCATCAAGTAGCCAAATACAATGTAGTTAATTCTTTGCAATTGGAAGGTTTGCCTGGTTTGTGGTCTTAAAAGAAACAAAAGTAGGACCATTAAAAAAAAAGAAGAAACAAAACAAAAGTTGGAATAGCTGTCACCTCCTCCAATTGGCATTTTGAAATTCAATGTGGATGGGGACGTCTTGAGGTAAGCCAAGTCCAGCAGGTATAGGTGGTATTCTTCACAATGACAAGAGCGAGACGTTGCTCACATTCTCACTAAATCAGTTGGAGTTAAGAATTCCAATGAAGTGAAAGTGATTACTATTTTAAAAGCCCTGAGGATATATTTAATATCCTTTCTTGAATCATTGATAGTGGAAAGTGACTCGTTTAATGCAATTTCATGGGTTGCTGGCAAAGATGGAGAGCCTCGGAAATTCAAATTCTGCCTAAATGAGATTCAACCATTTGCTTCTTATATTAAGGTGTAATTTCAACACGTTCTTTGGTCAGCAAATTATGCAATCGATAGGTTAATAGAATGGGGTGAGAGTGATGACTCTCTCAATGTTCCTACGTTGCAGTTCTGTATTTTACGTGTTATTGGCTAATAGCGCTCTTATACCAATGGCTTTTATTTTTTTCTTTTTTTTCTGCATCCTCTTTTGCAATGTAAATGTTCTTTCTTCTTTGAATAAAATTTTACCTGTTAATGATCCCAAAAAAGGAAGAAAAAAGGTAAACAACCAGAAGAAAGGAAGTAGCCGCATATGAAAACCACGAGTTGTTGTTTCAGACTTCATACAGTAGAATTTGACACACAATTCATGTGAAAGGCAAGTTTCATCACTCATGAAACAGAGACAGTAATAGCATCTAAAACCCAATTGTATCATATGTTCCTAATTCCTGATGAATACAGAACATTAGTGCACATGCACATCATCATCATCATCATTAAAGCCTTGTCTCAACTATGTTGGAGTTAGCTACATGAATTCTTTTTCACCAATCCAATCAAAAGAGCACATGCACATATGCTCAGGATTTTCAATGCATAATAAATTGCAAGTGCAAATGATCACAAGGAGGAACCTGTGCACCTTTCACTCATAGTAGTCAATAAAATAAGGCATATACGATTATAAAAGAAGCATTGGGGACAATCAAATGAAACCTTTTGCTTGTACTTAGGGTCACCCGTCCTCTGGGATAAGGCAATAAGCTCCAGCTGCTCAGTTCCAGAATCAGCTAGGATACTGTTGCCCTGAGAATGAGGGGGAAAAACAAATGAACGTCAATAAAGATACCACCTGAAACTGCATGTACTCATTGTCATCAAAGCATTACCCATTATTGTGGGAAATCAAATGCGTGTATCTTTGCCCAGATTAATGTATACAGATTAAAGAATTGTTATATTTCTTCGTAGAAGAGGCAGTTTCTATAACAGCTCCATAGCGCAGTTGGAATGTGATCAGCATTGCAACCACAAGGTTGTGGATTTGAGTAATGTTACCATTCAAAAAAACAAAAAAGTTCCGTCTCATAAATATTATACTGTAGTCAGAAACCTACAAAGTATATCAAAGTTACAATAATGTTGGATGTACATGGCTCTTCAAGGTAAAATTTGGACAACACAAAAGGCAAACCTATAGTGCTGTCAAAATAATAATAATAATAATAATAATATAAAGCTGAAATAGTTCCATCTCATAAATATTATATTGTAGTCTGAAAGGTACAAAGAACTCAAAGTAATTAAGACTGGTTGCTCTACATGGCTCTCAAAAGGTAAAAATTTCACAACACAAAGGCAAACCAAGAGTGCTGCTGTCCAAAAAAAAAGGTATAGATGTGCATTCACACAAATAAAACAGGTAAATAGAGGAAGGAAGTTGATAAATTACCCCTGTCCATCCATGATTACTTGGATTGCCAAGCGCCAAGTTAATCCTGTTATAGGGTATGCCTGATGGTGTATCCCATGCAGGCAGCAACCTATCTGCAATATCTTTAGCTTTCTCAAGAAAAATTTTGTCCCCTGAGAGATCATATGCACTCAGAAGCCCACCTACAACTCTGAAATCCATTGGACATGAGAGTAATTGGTAAGCAGAAGCACAAAAGCATATTAGACATAACTTGATGTTATCAGCATGAATAAAGTCATGTAAGCCAGTACAAATTCTTTTCCATCAGGGAAGAAGACAAATTACTGAATATATAATTAAACCTTATAACGCAACCTTATGGTTGTCTCAAATACGCTAGCCTCATAATTCTTGTTGAAGTCCAATGAGTTTGCAACCCACCTGCCACAAAGACAGAGAAAGTCAAAGGATGTTGGATAACAAACATAAAATCATTAAGGAACCAGCACTTAAGTTGGAATAACACATCCAAAGATATATTGAGGCAAATGGAAAAGGCCAAGCAATGCTTTAAATTATTAACAATGTGATTTTTTTCAACTAAAAATGTGATTGTCATATTGAAAGAAAATTCTGGACAGGAAGAAAGGTCATTTGAAATGGGCTTACACTAAATAAGATGATGCATTCTAAACTGTTCTGAAATAACCATATAAATTAGTAAACAACCCATGTGATGCACAGGAGAAAAAGAATAAACAGGATTTTACAGGATATGTTGCCTGCAGGTGCAGCCCACTGGTCCCACCATACAAAAGCGGGTTCGTGGATAAGTTATCTATGATAACCTCATTAATGATTGCTGGTTGTCCACTAAAGTCAATGTAAGTGGATCAGACCTTTTTTTTTTTTGGTTTGGTTTGGTTGGTTTTTGAATTTTAACTAAGCTTTTATTGAAAAAACAAACCAGCATAAGAGAGATATACTGAGAAGCTACAGAAGAAAACCATCCAAAAGAAAAGTTAAGAAAAAGGGAAAACAAGAAAAAGCACCTAAAACAGAACCTCCAAAGAAAAACACCCAACAACTACAAAGAAGTGAAGAACCCATATTAATAATCAAGCTCGATCGCCCAACACCCTCCTTACCAAAGAGTCAGCCTCCACATCTACACCAGACATGAATGAAGGAAACGAAGAGCTTGGAAGCCAGCTCAAACACTTCTTCAACAACATCCGCCTGACGCCACAACGGTTTAGAACTACCTGCCACCCAACGAATAGTGAACCATGAATCGCCTTCTGCTCTGATATTATTAGCACCCAAGTTAGCGTTCTCTAACGCCTATCCTAAGAGCAATTAGTTCTGCCTCATTATCTGAGCAATGCCCCGACAGGCCAAAGAAATAAAGGATGCAAGTGCCTGTACTGTCTCCCATCAAAGTTGAGCATAAAAAACCCCAAGGGCGCGTTTGGTAATTTTACATGTAAAGTAATGTCAAGTAAAGTAGGGACCCACCGGTCGATATTTTCACTCTACCCTGTTCGGCTAGGGTCGTGTGCTGACTTTTGGGATATGACCATCTTTACTTCTGATACAAAGGGACTTTACAGCAGGGTAGTAATCATGTACAACTACCCATACTGCCAAATGAAATGCCCTCTCCTAGGTCATCTTCACCCCCTTTTTTTCTCCGGAGCGAAAAAGATCTACAGACTATCCTAGCCCATCACCTCATGAAGATAAGATTTGATATCTTCGTGTAGCTCGTGTAGCTCCAGCTGAATCCAAGGTATGCATTGGTTGAGAATATGCCCTGGAAGGTGGATGAATCATAACTTTTCCATCAAAGCGCTCTCTTCGCCATCAAGGCTCTCTCCAGCACAACAACTACAGTTCGTTCCAAGGAGAATCCAAGCCCTGCAGATTGCAATCGATTTGGGACCCAGCAACTGAAGGGTAACGCCAAACCTTCAACCCTTGCAAACGACCTACGATGTCTACGTTTGAATCATAACTTTGCCCATGAGTTTCTCGCCAGCACACTGTCTGCCGTGTGGAAAGAGTATCGGATTCCTGCAGATTGCAATCGATTTGGGGCAGAGATCTGAAAGAGATTTCAGAGATCACCCCAAACCTTCAATTGTTCCTGAGGACCTACGATGTCTACAACTATTATCTTCTTCAGCCGAGGGTGACTCTAGGTCTTCTTCATCTGCTCAGAATGCATGCATTGCATTCGTCTATAGACACTGGAGAGCTGAACAATATGTGATATGCATAAAAATTCTTACTGCAGAGGAACCTAAACAATGAAATAAGTGGACGGTTGTATCCAATATCTTCAGCATTTGGACCACTTCCGATCCATGGAATGATTCTCAATCTTATCGTAATATAACACTTGATTGAAATTAATTATACATTAAACAGCACAGATGATTTATCTTTACCATCCCTCATAGCACTAACCTGTCTGTGCATCAAGCTCTATGAACATACCATGCCTACTGCCTATTAGTTAATTCATACGAGATAGCTGAGGCCAGAGAGTATACAACAACCGAGGAAAAAAAAAAAGGTGAAATCAGTTTTTATAAACTTTACTGGGCTTCCCAAACGAAGTTAAGTAGGATCCGTACGTCAACTTACTTTTTTCAAGTTCCTGCTTTTTACCATAAAGTGTGTCAGTATACTATACTATACTATACCAGTTAAATGCCAAACGGACCCCAAGGGAGGAGACCAAGAGGAGCGGAGGATAGTCTGGTGTGGGGAAGAAGAGAAGATCACCTCAAACTCAAACCAATTATCCAACAGAGTTGACGGAGATACCACTAAACTCAGGAATGGCCAAGATCCAAGACGCCACATAAAACTTAACTCTGTTCTCCATAGACCCCCCCTAGAGCAAATGCCGTCAAAACACTGTTTACTCCTCGTCTTCCAAATCACCCATAAGATTGCAAGGAAAGACGCCTTCCAGATTAATCTGCCTCCGGTCGAACCCACTCCCACCCTCCAAGCTAGAAAAAGTTCTTGTAGAGAGTTTGTTAGAACACCACTACAATTGAACCATCTAAGCACAAGAAGCCAAAGGGCACAAGCACCCTTACAAGATACAAAGAGACGGTTCACAGATTTAACATGCTCAAGGCACATAGGACAACCATTAACAATGATTAACTTGCGCTGCCAAAGGTTATCCAACATAAGAATGCAACCCAAATTAGGAAGTCAGCCAAAAACCACAACCCTATACAGGGCTTTTGAATCGCCAAATGCCTGAAGCAAGAGAAGAGGCCTAAGATCTTCCTGAGCGCATCGAGAAGAAAGAGGAAACAGAGAAAGAACCATCTGTCGGCCCTTTTCAAACCCATCTTCACCCCATCATCTGGAATGAAAATGCTCCCAAGAAGAGATAACATAGCCAAAAAATGAATATTTTCCGCTTCGGGTAGATGTCTTTTGAAAAATAGGCCCCAATATTTGGCTGTTTCTAGAAAAATAACTCCTTACCAAAGCCCTACTATTCTATCAGGTGCACATCAAAAGAAGGAAGGGAATTGAGAAGCTAGAGTGGAAGAGCCCACCAAGATATCATGCCAAAAGGAAATACTATCACCAAAACCAACCCAAAAGCAAAATCATAGAGTAAAAGGCCTCTTTGAAAGAAAGAATACCTCTCCAAGGGCCAGACTGACAAGAATTAGGTGGTTGAGGAACCCAACCAGGTCTACGGATCCCATTTTGGTGACCAAAATTTGTTTCCATAAGCCAACAGTCTTTTCCCCAACCCGCCACAACCACTTCCCCAAAAGAGATTGGTTCATTTTTCTCAAGGGTCCCATGCCAAGCCCGCCCTCCTGTCTAGCTCTGCAGGCTTTGGAACATTCAAGAAGGGGGGATCTCCTTTTATCTCGCTACCAAACCAAAGGAAGTCTCTTTGAAGACGTTCAATTCGATACATTTAGCAATAACAGTGGGACATCTAAACAAAGACACGAAATACTTGGCAAATTCGAGAGGTCCAATTTAATGATAGTATGACCTCCTAAAGACAAATATTTAGCCTCCACAGAGCTAACTTCCTTTCCATCCTTTCAACAACAGGAGACCACAAGACCTTCGAAGCAACTCCAAGGCATAATTGCAAGCCCAAATATGTAGCTGGTAAAGAACCAGCCCCACAACCTCTAAATAGACCAGAAGCCAACCATTAAAATCCTGACCCCAATACACTCACTCCTGAAGAAGTTGACTTTGAGACCAAAAACTGCTTCAAAACAAAGACGAATGGCCTTAACATTCAAAATTCGCTCCTCAGCCCAACCGGAAAACAAAGTGTCATCTGCAAACTTGAGATGGTTGGTACTCGGTAGGAGGTAGATCTCTAGCGGGTTTAAAACCCCTCATCAGAATAAGAGACCTAATACCTTCTTCTTCTTCTTCCTCTTCTTCTTTTTTTTTGGGAGAAAGAACCGAATAGTAAACTAGGATAGGATTTGGAACTGGAGACGAAGTGTTGTACGGAATTTACTTGCTTTAAACCAAATATGGTAGGACCAATGATGGATGGAGTTTTCACACCTTTAGTGTCATCACCATCGGCAACTAAAACAATCTTCACATAAGGGGAAACACTAAAACAATGAAATCACAAGAGTGAAAGGGAAAGATAACTTTTCATTGAATGCACAAATGAGAGAATATAAGGAAATTTATAAAGGATAATATGACAGTCCTACTTATTAAGGATCTTAGGATTGTATTTCCTCTTCATGAGATAGTTTTATTTTCTTTTACATTTTTTTTCTTTGAATGGGGTCTCCACAAGATAATTACATGACTATCACTTTTTTTTCTAACCAAGATTTCCTTTTGTGCCAATCTCTTATTTTTCTTAAACAGTATTACATGTGAATCACTATTTCGATAGATCTAGAAAATGCTTTTGAAAGTTTGCTAAACTAAGAACATAGATGTAGGAAGATTACTTGAACATTCGCTATACAAAGAAAGTAGATATAGTTGGGCCAGTGGGCTGGCTATCATAGGCTAGTCATATATGGGCTTGGCCCAATGGGTTAGGCCTGATGGGCTGGCTGTTGTGGGTCTATCTTTTTGTTTCACTTTTGTAGACCTTAGCCTTATCTTGATGCACTTGGACTGCATCACTTTTCAAACACCCCAGAAAGCAATGCTAAACAAAGTACAAGAAACTTAAATAACTTCCATTGATTTCAGGTCTATAAAAATCACATCTGGTCAAAAGAGGACGCAAGAATAAACAAACATAAAGGTGTACACATGCACAGTGCACAGGACACATGCATGCGCAAACAAATAAGGGTATGAAAAGAATCTTATAAACAGGGAAAAGAGGAAAAAATTCTAAAATGGGAAGGCATCAAAGTAGAAACTTGAAACTCACTCTCTAGCCTTTTGGAATTGCTCATGCAGACCCATTATGTACAGTGTATCAAGAGAATCTATCAAGGTTGCTCCAAGACCTCCAAAGCTATTAACACCATTCTTTGTTTGTGGCTGGTAGAAAAACACGTAACAAAGTGGGAAACATGGGGGAAAACCACAAGCAAAATATACCCACACTGCACTAGTTGCCTGTGGATTCTGCTATACACTCTTCATGTCAAGAAAGACAGTTGTATGTGCTCAACAAAGTTCTGAATCACATTTTTTAAAATAATATGCAGTTTCAGTATGTAGTCTTGCAAACCTGAAGTTCATCTTGACCCCATGCATATTTCTCGTAAGAGGTCCATGCATGAAGCATAGCTTCTTTTACTTTCTGCCTTCGCTGAATATCAATGGGATCATCATGAACTAGATTCTTCTTGGTAGGTTCATTAAATTTGTCTTCAAAAGGGAAGCTATCACCAGCATCACCCAAAAATTTCTTCAAATCTTGAAGCTACATGTTGATAAAACTTCAGTCAATATGGCTGAACCAGCTAATTATAATTGTATTAAGCTACAAGGGGCAGTGGATTCATACGCATCCTTCCCTCACCATATGGCGAGGGACGAACTTAATGGGGCCCACATAGGGTCCCACTATTCATGGGATTTGGAGGGGATGGAAAGAGACTTCTTGGATGGGCCCATATATCAAGTTTGGGGTCAGTCCCATGCTTCTAACCCCTTCATCCGTGACTGCAAATTTAACGAATTTATATTAAAGAAAAAAATGACCTTTGATCCAACGGTCCAATCCATTTGGAAAGGTGAAAACTTGATGGATCTAGTGTACTTAAGGAGATCCCGTGTGTATAGATGGTTTGGGTGTATAAAAAAGTTGGCCCCACTATGTTGTCCCTTGCCATAATATGGTGAGGGATGGATGCGCATGAATATTTCCCATACTTCAAATTGCAAAAATGCAATAATGTAATAAACATAATTATGTACGAAAAAATGAACTACTTAAACTACCCTTACTGAAATAGTGCATTTCCAATTACATGAGCTACCAATAGCAATCCAATAACAAAGCTATTGATTGTGTGCCACACACTGCCTGACAGGGTAGCCAAAAGGCCACTCAGGGTACAATTACATAAGTTAACAATAGCAATCAACAACATAGTTATTGGTTGTGTGCCAGACTGCCTGACAGGGTGCCCATAAGGCCCTCAGGGCCAGAATACCAACAGCTCAAAACCTGGACCTCCTCTGTAGAGAACAGTATGCCTAACCACTGAAAGCCTAACCAATACAACTAGGCAGAATTGGCACTTGCTAGCGCAAAAAGATAATTATTCTGTAAATATGAATGTAAATGGGGAGCTTGCCTGATTGTGTAGTTGGCTCAGTTCCTCATTTAACTTAGAGACCTCCACCTGTCAATTGATATAACTTAGTTAACATACAAATAAAACTATAGATTCAATAAATTACTCAAAAAAGAGTTAGAGATTAAAAAAAGAAAGAAAAAATATGTTTTTTCTCAAAAAAGAGTTAGAGATTAAAAAAAGAAAGAAAAAAATATGTTTTTCCTATATAATTGTGTGAAGATAATTTGAACCATGACATCAATCTCTAGAAAAAATAGGTACTGCGATGCACCAACCAAACTGCCGTTGTAAATGTTATGCTGCCAATGAAACTGCCATTCCACAGCCATAACCATAAGGTTAATTAAAAAAAAGAAAAGAAAAAGAAAAGAGAACTTAACCCTATATTATGATCACTAAAATAGTATCAAATATCACTTTAATGAAAAAATGCAGTTTCCTTGAGTCAAGGTTTTATCACTATACCTCCCAAACCACTGATAAGTTGATTAGGTAAAAGTTAGAAAAAGTTACTGTTATGATAGCCATCCTGATTGCCAGGTTGGAAAATTATACACTCCGTTGATTGGTGAGTGGGATTTCAGACTAAGAGAGAAGCTACTCACCTACTTCCCTTATTGGAAACATCTCTGGTTCTGTAGAGTGTAGATACAATGCTAAGCTAGGATAACCTAGATATTTACATCAGCAGCTCATGGTATGCGGATCCCGGCACACTGATCCCATTTCAGGAGAATAGGATGACAGTTTGTTTTCTTAGTTAGAGTTTTTACTTTTTCATTTGAGCTAAAGACCTTGCCAGTAACAGGGAGTTTCCACAACTAATTTATTAGATCATAAGATTCTAGCCATCTGATCTTTGGCCTTTCTAGTCAACATTGACGATTCTTGTATTTCTTTCTTCTCTAGTTTCTGCAGCCCAACTTAACTGCAAGGGAGAAAGCTGTAACGATTTTTTTTTTAAATAGAGAGTCTAAATAGTTTGGATCTCTGAACAGCAGACTGAAGTTGTAAGAATAGAGAAGGGAAAAGAACATCAATGAACTGTCCCCTAAATAAATTAGAGCTACAACTTACAAAAAACAGAAACACAATCAAATATGATTCATATCTTAACCTATAAGAGATCCACAGAATTACATATTGTTCAACATCATGGCCCATTGTGAACCAACCCCACAATCATTCAATGGGCAAGTACATTTATTGAAAATTCAAATATATAAATCAAATTATCTTCAAGGAAAATGAACTAATGCCTTATGGGCGCAGGTACATTGATGCAGGACGGACCCATGTTCTCCATGGGTCAACCAGTCCTTTGGCCCCAGTCCAACTATCAGCCCATTTGGTTTCTTTTTTATGTTATTTCAAGACTTATTTTAATGGATTATGTTTCAATTTTGGATGTTTTAATCTCGGCCATCAATTTGTTTGGATGGTCTTCCAGGGTTATGTTTTCTCCTATTTAATTGGTGTAAACCCTACTTGGATATGGAGTTGAAGATTATTAATAATGAAAAAAAAAAAGTCCAGTGCCTTTGGGTTCCCCGAGTTCTCTCTTCTCCTCGCTTGTGATAGGGAGTTTGGCGTGAGGCCAAGATTTTTCAAGCGAAAGCCTGACCTACCCCCCTCCTTTCCATCTCTACCACGGCAATGATGTTCAAAACTAGCAACACCCAAATAGATAGGTTAAGGCGTCAAAGATGATGATGTTTCAGGTCAGATCTGAAAGGCTCAAGACATTGGTATGGGCCTCCAAAAAAGGGCAGAAAAAATGCGGTTTCCACTTTTGACTCCTCCCCAAGAGAAGAGCAGAATAGCACAGTCAACTTTCCTATCAAAACTGCTGACTGACTTGTGATTTAGGTTACAACCAGACACCCAACACTCAAGATCCTCCTACAATTCTAATTTTTGGACTCTCAAGTGAAATTAGGAAACTTACATGCAATGCTGTCAATGATCTAAGACAAGGTGATGCAGGACAGACCCATGGTCCCCATGGGTCGACCTCCTAGTGGGCCCAGCCCATCCGTCTCAACTAGTTCTTTGGGCCTAGCCCACCTATCTTAGCCTACTCAGAGTTTTATTTATTTGTTTATGTCTTAAGTTGTATTTAGGTGGATGTTTTAATCCTAGCCATCATTGCATTTGAATGGTCCAGATTAGTTTTAGGGTTAGTCCCTATGAAGCATGGACACGGATACGGGACACGGATACGATACGACACGGATACGCTGATACGCCATTTCTCAAAAAAGTAGGATACGTCGGGGATACGTTGAAATTTTTTTTTTAAATATTTTTTATATGACTATGTAATAAAAATCTAACATCATTTCAATCAAAATAGCCATAAAATATACAAAAACACATGAGACTTGACTACCAACAGGCCCTTAATATCATTGATGTCATTCAAACTTCAAAGGAATGAGGCAATAGAAAAATTGAAAGGATGTAGGAAAAGAGATACCATTCATTCAGAAAAAAATACTACAATAGAAAAAAGCCTGTGCTCCAACGAAACATTCATAGGATGTAGAAAAAATGCTACAATATCCATCACACTACAGAAAAAAACATTCAGCAGTCCACAACTCCACATAAAGACAACAAAATCTAAGAAGACCAAGAAAATCTGCCTCAAACCAGTAAAAATAGACGGAATAAGCCATCCTACCACATATAAAATGCAAGTGAATAAATAAATAGATGGCAATCTATAAGCATTCAGGCCAAAACCAAATGATGCCCATTGCAAACACCAATTTATCAGCAAAAACAGCAATCAGACTATCAAAACAAAGTAACAAACAAATTTCAATCCAAACAACACAACAAAACTTAGCAGAAATTACATACAAGAAAGAAAAATCCCCTAAAAACCCTTTCAAAAATTATATATACCTTTCTTAAAATCACAGATGGAAGCAGTAGAGAAAAAAGGAGAAAAAAGGAAAGAAAGAAGAGAACCTGACGCTGGTTCTGTAGCAGTGGTGCACTGTAGCAGCGGCCCGGGTAGGTGCTGTAGGAGCAGAGAGGCTGCAGCAGCAAAGGATGATCCCAGGTAGCAGTTTCTCTTTTCTTTTCTCTTCGTGTTTTTTTTTTTTTTTCTACTGGCCAGTGATGACGACCGGAGGATACGACAGGAGGAGAAGGTGCTGGCCAATGATGCTCTCGTCGTCGGAGGATGACGATGTAGCAGGAGGAGAAGGTGCTGGCCGGTGATGCTCTCGTCGTCGGAGGATGACGATGTAGAAGGAGGAAAAGTGCAAGCCGGTGGATGACGATGGAGGAGAAGGTGCTGGCTGGTGATGCTCTCTTTGTCGGAGGATGACAATGGAGGAGAAGGTGCTGGCCGGTGAGGCTCTCGTCGTCGGAGGATGAAGGCGAGGCGATGTGCCTAGGGTTTCATCTCTTCCCCCTTCGTTTTTTTCTTCTCTTTCTCCTCTTCCCCTTTCGTTCTGTTTTAACCCTTAAAAACGAGTCCGGCACGTGTCGGGACGTGTCCCGCACGTGTCCGGCTAAGGAAAAAATTTTAAAAAAAAACCGATACGAAAAAAACGTATCCTGGACGTATTTAGCGCGTATCTGGGCGTATCCGTGTCCGATACGTCCGGGATACGGATAAGCCCCCCATTTTAAGGTATCCGTGCTTCCTAGTTAGTCTTTTATCTATTTTAGCATTGTAATGCCTCATTTGCCTTTAGTTATTGATTAATGAAATTTCTCCCGAGTGATTTTGGGTCTTCCCAAGTTGTCTCTTCTTCATCGCCCGTAATGGGGAGTTTGGTGTGAGGCCAATTTTCAGGTGAAAGCCGGACATATCCCTTCCACCCTCCATCTCTCATCTCTCCGCCTCTACCCGCCCCGCACTTGGTACCCCGCTCTACATCACAAGGCATCTCGCAAACAAAGTAGAGAAAAAGGGGAAAAGCTAATATTTTTCCTACTCCAAGCATCAAATTTTCAATAGAATAGAAAAACGATCTTTGGAGGCCAAAAAAAAGCACAAACACATAAATCAGCAATCATAATAGACAACAGAAGACGACATTGTAAAAAGTGAAAAAGTAAACTGATCCTCAAATCTTAAAATAAAAGCCTGCCACTGCCCAAATCAATCTGCCAAGAAAATGGAAAAGATCACGCAACCTAGTTTTCTCTAGTCAGCATTTGCCAATGGCCGATAGAGTCAAAGCAGTTTGGAGCTAATCTTTTACCTAATCCAACCATAAAATTACTATAAACAGAATATCCACCTCAAGAAAACATAAAATCAGCAATCACAAAAGCAACAGAAGAACCACCTTGCGAAAAGAAAAGGAAAGAAAGCACTGACACCAATCCCCATTTCTCAAAACAGGAGTGTTATAATTGGTGTTATAATTGTCCAAATCAATCTACCAATAAAAACTAAAAGATTGCCTGACCTTGTTTTCTCTAGTCATCATTTGTGCATTGCAGAAACTGAAGTTAGAAACCTTACACGAATTGCTGTGGACAATCTATAGAACATCTCCCATACAAGGGGAAATAAACTTCACCTACTCCAAGCATCAAAGCACTACAAAAGGGACAACCCACCTCAAAATACAGAAACCAGCAATCACAAAGCAACAAAAGAGCCCCACCGCCCACCCCAAAAAAAAAAAAGGCAACATTAATCTCCAAATCTCGAAATGAAAGCCCTATTACTGCTCAAAATCAATTTACAAAGAGCAAGGAACAGAACGCCAATTCGTTCTCACATTGGCATTTGCTCATCCCAGAAAGTGCAATTAGATATCTTTACACACGATGCTGTGGACAATCTCACGAAGCATTATATACAGGAAAGAGGGGAAATACTAGTCTTTTTCCTACAGCAAGCACAAAATCACTATACAATGGGAAAAAAAAAACCCACCCCAGAAAGAAAAAGAAACACAAAACAAGCAAATCACAGAGACACCAGAAGAGCCCCATCTAAAAAAAACCGCCCCACTAAACTCCAATTTCGGCACAAAGGCCCAATTGCTGCACAGAATCGATCAGCCAACAGAAAGGAAAAGATCGCCCAACCTCTTTCTCCCTCGTCAGGATTTGCAGATCCCAGAACTTCAATTAAAGTCCTTTACACGTAATGCTGTGGACAATCCAGACAGAGTACGGGGGAAAAAAAAAGCAATCTTTTTCCTACCCCAAGCATCAAATCACTATAAAACGAAAAAGCCCACCTCAAAAACACACATAATCATCAAATCACAGAGTGAGACAGAGGGAGAACCCCAAATCTCGGTACAAAAAGCCCAGTTACTGCCCAACATTAACCTACCAAGAGAAAGCAAGAGATCGCCATTTTCTCTAGTCAGCATTTGCATATCCCCGAAAATGAAATTAGGAACCTATACACGTGATGCCTTTGTAGATGAGGAAAAAAAACTAATCTTTTTACCACCCCAAGTATCAAATCACCATAAAACGAAAAAACCCACCTCAAAAAACACACAATATCATCAAATCACAAAGATCAAGATAATAATAATAATAATAAAAAAAAAAAAGAATCCCCAAATCTCATCACAAAAAGTCAAGTTTCCTGCTCAAAATCGATCCACCAAGAGAAAGGAACAGAAGAAGAAATCACCCAACCTCATGTTCTCTAGTGAGCGTCTGCCGATCCCAGACGACGACGGTGGCCGCAACAAAGACGATGAATAGAAGCGCGAGGCGCTTGGGGCGCTTCAGGTAATAGGAGGGATGGAGATACCTCCATCGATTCGTAGAAGATCGGCTCCGCGCCATCTGAGTTCGGACGAGATCTCCGAAAGAAAAGCTCTTGTTTTTCGAGTTCTCCTCTCTCTCTCTCTCTCAGATGGATTTGGAGGAGAATGGTGAGAGAGATTGGCCCCCCCTACCGCAAGTGTTCGATTAAATGCCCAACAGCGTTTATTTCGCTTTGAAGGGATTTCTCCTCTCCCTCTCCCTCTCCCTCTCCCTCTCAGATTGTTGTTGGTCGTCCGCTGAGTCTTCGCTTAGAACGGTTGACAAAAAACGCTCGACTTTGACGGGACCTACAGAATGACTGGATGATGCTAACATGCGCTGTGGGTGATGGAGAGATTTTGGGCTTTGACTCGGAGAAATCCCGAGTTCAAGTAAATGTGGAACACCTGCTGAAAATTCAAGGAAATCAAAATAAATGCACTCCTAAGTATAGGGGTGTCACACATTTTGCCCTAGTGGGAGTTGGTCTTACAATAGGATAGACAGTTTGATACGAAAAAATGTGATTAATGGATATGCTTATGATTGTGTTAATTACATAGCAATCAAATGGTCAATTTTCACGTAGCAATCAAATGGTCAATTTTATGGTAAGACCACCTTACGTTGGAGAAAATTTGGAAATATGTCGGATGGTAGAAGAGCGTTTATTTTGAGCGGCTAGGATTTCAATAGGGCGGATAACACTGTGTAGCTCCACTCCTTTGGACTCGAGGTTTCTCTTAAGTTGTTATGAGCCTCCAATTGTTCCAGACCATTTTCGGAAGGCTCGTGTCTTGATCATAATAGATACATTTGATCTGAAAATCTAAACCTCCAATTGTTCCTGACCATTTTCGGAAGGCTCATGTCTTGATCATAATAGATACATTGGATCTGAAAATCTAAACCCCCTCCATGATCTACTTGCATCTAAATGGGGTCTCATGTGACAGCCTTATTAATGACAAACGGCTTCAATTTCTTTGGAAATTCTGCTTGCACATAGGCAGAGATTCAACTAGCCTGTTCCCAGTCTTCAAAACATATCATCATATGCAACTTCAAAACATATCATTATATGCAACTCTTAATACTCTATTTTGTGTACAGTTGCTCTCAAATATTAAAATACATCACATTGCAGTTAAATCAAGATGCTCATGCTTAAGTGGCATTGACACCTTACAATCCAAGTTAAAAAGTATCACTCCTAACCAATAATCCAACACTGTCCGCAAGTCCCCAGTTCAGATGATATAGAGACATGGTGTAGCGGAAAAAAAAGGTAACTGACTCAAGTTCTTTACTTTTTCTCAAATCCACTAAACTTGCATTGTGTATATTCATGTCGCGTCCTTTCATCATTCTCATCATCACTAGGTTTTATCCCTCCAATATCAATATTGCTCAATCCTCGATGCAATCCACTAAATAAACAAGAATCTCTCTCTCATAAAAAGATTAACCTTTCACCTTGTACAAAGGCAATGCCTCTATTGATCTTGTTTGGTTCTTCTTTCATCTAGTAACCGTACAACACATTGAAATCTATCTCCAAAACCTTTCTTTCTCCCCCCTTCTATGGAAGCTATTGTTTGTTTCACGTCATTGTCCCCCACGTAATTTATCCTTTCTAGGAACTACACACATCCATCAAATACATTCATATCACAACCACATGGTCTCATACCAGCTGGTTATTGCTAAGCCCCTGGAGTAAATGAAAACTCCAAACGGAAGGCCTTGACAGCTTGGGTATCAATGAAAGTGCACTATTGCATGCTAACCTGAGGTCGGTCTCTGTTTTCTTACAAGAAAAACCTGAGGCCTTGTTAAACAACCACAAAAAAGCCCAAGCATGGGGCTGCACAGAAATTGCAACAGTTTCTTTTAAGATCAACTCTCTGTTTCCAGCAGACACTTCATAGGAACTCTTTTGCATTGATATACATGGGGAAAATAGAGAATCCCCCACTGGAAACAATTTTACGTGCATTAATTGGATGTCACATGTAAAAAGGAGATGGAGGAGATGGGTTGGAGTCAATCAGAAAGGAGCTGGAAAAACCGGGAATATGAGAGAGAGAGAGAGAGAGAGAGAGAGACCATGCTAACATACAACAGATACATAAAAAGGGGTTACTGGCAAGTACAATCCTAGTCCTACTAATGTTAGACCTAAATTGTGTCCATAGATCGATCCAACTACTGTTGCACTGACTCAGAACAAGCATAACAACATGGTTCTCATTTCTGAGATCCACTGTTACATGTATATTTTAACTATGTGAAGAGAATTATGCCCTTAAGAAAGGAATAACATTTCTCCACAATCATTCCCTCTCTCTATATATATATCCCAAAGGCCTACATACAGCCGAGCAAACTCGTCAAGAGTCCTCATCACCATTTGCAGCAGCATTTGAAGGGGGCGGGGTCTGCACAATTTCCAGGTTGCTCTGCTGTATGTCCAGTGGCTGTACATCCATTGGCTGTAACTGCAACAAGGAAAAAACAATGGAGAAGAAAATGTAACAAGAAACATTTAAAAAAAAAAAGCAGAGAGAGAGAGAGAGAGAGCGCGCGCCAGAAAGGGAGTCAATTATCAGACAGCTTGCCTCATCATTCAAGTTCGCCAGAGGATTCTGCGATGACACAGGTGAGTAGTCCTTTGAAAGGTTCCTCAATGTTCCCTGTAGGTCCCAGAAGCAATTTAAAAAAAGCACAAGATGAGAAAGGTTAACATTTTTCTCATAGGTATCAGTCGCTGGATAATGAATTTCGCAGTGAGCTGCACTAGATACTTGGGAGTATGATCTATGATCACCAGACATGTAAAAGAACGCGATAAAACATTTACAAGTGAGCTATCTCTCAGTCTTTGGTAAAACATTTACAAGTGTCCGATCTCTCATCAAAGTAAACAGTTTCCCCCATGTTGGTGATGTCCCCGAATGAATTATTCTAACACTGCAACCTGAGTGGCATTCACCGAAAGAAATCAGTAGTACCTGGCATGATTCCACCCAATAGTGAAATATCACTTCTGACCAGAACGATATTCATGCCGATGCCAATTCTTGGGATAAAATAATATGGTTTGTCATTGTCAACAGTAGGCACCACATCAGAAAACCATGGTGTTCGTTTTTATGCATTGTAAGCTTTTCATAAGGAGAAGACAAACCCACATCACTTTGTAGCTTTTGCCCTCATTCAATATAATTTACAGTTAACCCACATGCAAGATCCTGATGGTGGGATGTCATAAGGAAGCTTACACCAAGTTTGAGTCACCAACCTTACAGATGAAAATAAGTAAATAAAGCAATGGGTACCTTGGTTGCCCACATAAGTCCACAGGCATTGCAAAGAGTCCTCGGTCCTTCAGGTCCCCGCCGCATCATTGGAGTGGATTTACGACTAATACCACAGTGACTGCATCTGAATGACATTTAAAGAAACATTTATCAGCCAAAATTGCAACTGTCAGAAGGTAACATGCATTCTTCCAAACAAAACACGCTCTGATGAGGAAGAGAACTCATTTTCCAGGCTACAAACTTCAACATGCTTCGTAGTCTCATAGAGACAGCAGAGGGTGTCTTCCATGGACTACCCAATAAATTATAATAGAACACAACAGAAAAGTGAGAAAACACAAGTTAGGGCATCTTTGGTTTCACAAACAGGAAGAGGCAGCAGCACCACCCTTTCAGCATTTTCAGGCCTTTCTGATGTCTGATCAAGCACTTTTCCAGAATTTAGGCCAAAAATGCCACTAAGGGTTTCCTAGTTCTTGGCAGTTAGCACCATCTCCTGTTCACATAAGCAGAGTTCTAGCAAGCCTAACATAAGCAATCAAACAGAGGCCAAAAGGTATTCCATTAACATCAGTGGACTGGGATTTATCAAATTTACAATGATTTCTCCTTGTTGCAGGTGGTTACAAGACATTGCATGTTCTCGGCTCAATCTCCTACTCACATAAATAAAGTCCCGGCAGATCTCACATGTGCAACCAAACAAGCCCTAAAGGGTTTCCTCCCGATAACAAGTTGATTTAGCATTTCATTATCATAAAGGCACATCATTTTATCATTTTAAAATGAGATGTAATTGTTGGAAGTGGTTACAAGATACAGCTTGTTAATGTGTGGCGTAAATCAAAGTGCAATGCTCAATGACATTCTGGGGTAACAATACGTATGTTGAACCGTTGAGATAGTAGAAATCAAGTTCATAATTGAAGTTGGATGCTCTCAAGAACAGAGTTCATGGATTTGAAAGCTTCACCTTATTGAACGTTGGGACGCATGCATTCAAAGTGGTAAGGAAACAAGGTCAAGAGGGCTCTTTGGTGTCCGTCTATTGGTTCTTTCATATTCAATGGGGATGGGTCAGCTAGAAGGAAGCCAAGCCAGGTGAGGAGTGGGGTGTGCATTCTAAGGCTTTTTAACCCCTTTTTTTTTATAACAGGGTTTTTAACCCCATTGGCATCAAAGATTCCACTGAAAAGGAAGTTTTGGCGATTAAAAGGCATTAAAAGTCTCTAAATCATCATTTCAGGTCGGCTTATTGTGGAGAGCAATTCATGTAATGTCATTCCTTGGGTCTCTAATAAGGAGAAGGGCCCACGGAAATTCCATCTTATTTAGAAAGAAATCCATGCCCTATAAATTCCTTCGGTTTTGATTTTAATCTTATTCCCAGAAGTGCAAATAAATTGACATATTCTCTAGCCAAGTAATGACTAGATACAGATATGATGTATTTCGATGCATCTCAATCTTTGTGTTGCAGTGTCTGATAATGTTACTGTCTTCCGTGTGTATTTATCTCTTGTATTAGGACGGCACTCTTGGTATTTTGATTTCTAGTTACAAAAATTTAACATTACCATTACTGATACTAATAATAAAATTGGCGAGATGTTGAGAGTTGAGACATAAGTTTGCTTGGTTGTGGACGCACTACTGCAAAAAGCATAGACATGAGCAAATCCAGCTGAAAATGAAGCCAAATCATAAGCAGACCAATTCCAAGTCTATTCAACCCTTACAAGTTCAGATCTGCTGGTTTGGGGCGAACAGAAAGTTTGCCCTTTTCTTTTTAAAATAAAGTTTGGCAGTTCTCTCTCCCATAAAATGTTGGTGGTTCCCATCTTTCTTGAATTTAAATCCAAAATCATAGAAATCGAAAGGAACCGCATGAAATAGCACATTCCGAACTTTGACACAGTCCAAGTATAGTCACTTTTTTGGTTGATCATGTCTAAAGCCTGTGATTAGTTCATATTCAATTTTGAGAGTTAATCACATTATTTTTATTATTACACATGACCAATCCACTGGGTAACTATCAATCTAAATGGAGTGAAATTTGGAGCCCAGTACATGTGGTTCTTTCTTTCAGGATTTGATTTGCATATCTTGATTTGGTAATACGTTGAACACCCGAGTTTTAGAACTTGAAAAAATAAGAACATAAGATAATTTTTTCCCCACATTCATTGCTTGCTCAAAATCCAAAATACATAATAAAAGTGCTATTGGTGAATAAACAATGTCTAAGGACAATGTTTCAAGCTTACTCAGTTGCTCTTGGTGGGGAACTAGCCCTCCGCAGAGCCAAACGTTCTTCAAGTGTTCCGTCTTCAGTTGCCTTTGATGATGTGAACTGACCCTTGTAGCGCTGCATCCTACAAAATTATAGTAAAAAATATTCATTACAAGCAAAAGTGCAAACCCCCAAGCAACGGCGTTCAGGGCCATTCACATCTGTGACAATGGAGGCAAATTAAGCCTAAGCACTCTCTCTCTCTCTCTCTATATATATATATATATATATATGAGAGCATCTCTCACCTTACTATGAGAGATAGGGTGGGGGCCCTCACATTTAAGTTGTTGGCATTGGATATGAATGTGAGGGCCCCCACCCTAGCTCTCATAATAAGGTGAGAGATGCTCTCATAGGAGCATCTCCCCAGATATATAAAGAAATGAAATGTTATCATGCACCGTCTTTACTAGAAGTTCCCAGAGGCTCCTCTCAAGGCCAGATAATTAAAGTGAGCAGTTCTATCCTAAACTATATTCTTTTCTGATCCAGTGATCCTCTTCATGAATAAGATATTCAACATCCCAATCTAAACAATAGAGAAACATGAAGGATCATATTTAGCATAGGATAAATATGTTGACTGTGACACAGGAGTTGAGAAACTGTATTTTCAAATTATTCAATCAGTTCGCTCTCCCTAAAATACAAAGCTTCAAATACTGAAAGCTGCGCATGGAGGTCTCACTTCTGAAGCCTCACCTCTGAAGTCTAGCCAAACACAAGAAGTCAAGGCATGTCAGATATTGCGGCTCTATTATGAAACAATGCTGGAAACCATACCAGTCAATTGCCCCTGCCCTGATGATAGGTCCATGCTGTTGGAACCAGGCCTATTCAAGTCAATCAGTCCTAACAGATCCAGTGAGTCCAAGCCAGGACTGACCAAAGCCCCTGCAGGCCTGCCAGGCCTAGCAGACCTGGCCAGGCCAGAACAGGTGCAGCTGACCCAGACAAGGCTAGCTGAACCAGGCCCAAACACACCATGTCTGGCCAAATGCCCAGGCAAAAAACAACTGGGATACTACAGGTATAAAAGATAGGGTTTTGAGGTTAGACGACTGCATACTTGGAAAGGAAACAAAATTTTAGTTAATGTTATAGTTGGTTTTAGACTTTTTGCATTTTATTAGAGTTAATTATATATATATGGGGACAGTCCGACTACTGTGTAGGGTAACTTTACTATCAATAAAAGTCCATAGTGGCCCATATTCTATCTCTGTTTTCGTGAAAATACACTCTACTTACACCAGTCCTTGTCAACTGTTTGTGAAGCAAGAAGTTCTGCTTTTTGTTGAGTGTTCCTCGAGTTAACCATAACATTGGAGAGGGATTGAGCACATTGCCTTTCAGTAATTTAACTCCCTTTAAGCAATATTGCTGCAGCCTTTTCTTGCAAGGCCTTTTTAAGGTTGATTTTGTTGAAACTAATTTGGTGTTACCTAAGGGCTTGAGGGTTAGGGCATATTACTTGATATCGGAGCATGTTCTCATTCTTGCAGTTCTCTTGGGGATTGGAAAATGCCTCCAAAAGTAGAACCTGAAGGGACCAATACATAGGGAGAGAAAATGTGTGCTGTCCTAGTCTATTGCGGACAGGTCCAATGACTTGGAAGAAGTACAGAATAACGTCAAGTTGTTCATGCAAAACATGGAGAACATATCAAAGAGCGAGGTATTGATTGCAAAGTTGTTGAGAACTAACACAAAGTTGTGAACTTGGAGCATAACCAAATACTTGGAACTGGACTTGGCAATCAAAGGGCAGTTGGTGTGGTAAGAAACCTTCTCAATCCTCCCAACCAAGAACAGGTGGCTCACGCATTTATAGTGGAGAAGCTTCTTCAACTACTTAAAGAAGCCACCAGCAATAGGATGTCGAAAGTTAGGCCAATATCCCAGGACCCAGAGTTCCACAGGATGGTCCATCCAGACAACTTCCGTAATTGGATCAATAAGGTTGAACAGGTTGACTTCAGGCTGCAAGAAGCTTCTGACAGTAACAAGTTCAAGTCAGCAGCAGCCAGAGTATTCAAGGTAGAGGCCGCCCATATCACGGTTTAAAGTTCTTGTTGTTGCAACCAAGAGGTTGAGGTTTGACTCATGTTACTATTAAACGAAAGGGGGAAAAAGGATGAATATTTCAGTTAGCCATGGCAAGGTGGAAAAACATCCAGACTGACCATCTTCGTGAAAAACATTTGGAGAAGATAAAAGGGAAGACTGGACATGAATTCTTTCAATTGCACCAGCCATGATCTTTACATGAGAGGTCCAAATTTCAAATAAATGCGCAAATTGGTAACAGCAAACACTAAGGAGTTCCACCACTTGACTCTACGGACCGGATTCCATGACTCACCAAGATATCTCAGTACATCGATGGCATGAACTCCCAATACAAAACAGATTGGATTTTGGGGACGTATGCCTTGAAAATGGAAGAGATAGTCAAGGCAAGACAATACCAATGACCTATAACAACCTATCAAGCAGCACAACAGTCTGATACTACATGATGGCCACCAGAAGGAGCACCAAAGGCTGAGGAGGGATAGAACAGCAGCAACGCCTATAAGCCAAACCCTGACTCAAGGACTTGGGGGAGGAGGATATAGGTGAAGAGTGCCCCTCCACCAAAAAGAGATACATAGGAAGGCCTTATTACAATTGTAGGCAAGTGGGGCATCTTTCCTCTGAATGTTTGAATAGCCCGATGAAGTAATTACTAGACAAGGTGGCAACCATTAAAAAAAGTGGATAGAGGAGAAAGTAGTGGTTAAAAATTCTGGGGACGATAAGCATGAAGGTCATGAGGCAAAAATATTTGGTCATGCATATAAATGCAGAGATGGTGATGTGGAGATCCTAGTGCTAAACCACTTGTTGAATGTGGAGCAGAAACCAAAGGCGAACAATAGCCGGCTTCAGAAGAATTTTTTTTTTTTTTTTCTTTTTTACCTCTTGCACTTCAAGAGGAAAGCTTTGCACCACCTTGATTGACAATGGAAGAGAGCTGAAAACCATTGATGGTCCAAGAAAGGAGAAGCACCCAAACCTATTGCATCCAATGGTCCAAGAAAGGCAAGGAGGTTCCAATCAAGACATATTGTTCAGTTTCCTCTACTGGGGAGCAGTAAGTATAAGGATTGCTTGTGGTGTGATGTTGCTACTTACTACCATGGATGTGGCCCATACCTTATTGGGGCATCGTTGCTCATCTGGCTAATGATAACACCTCCACCATTGGACAACATGGATATGATTTTGTGCCCTTGACAGAAGCTCCCAATAAAGACCACCAAAGAATTGCCATAGAAAAGGAGGACGACGCCTTGAATCTTGAAAAGTTCATGTTGGAGGGTGAGGAGTCAAATGTGGTTCAAGTTCTAGTTGCTCACTCAATGAAAAGGAAGAAGATACCACATGATGAATTCATTTGAGGATAAGAACAGTACCAAGCAAAAGATATTAAAGAAACAATGGCCTATTTCCAGTGAAATCAAGTTGATATCTGCAAAACCCTAGAGCAGTTATAAACTCATTTAGGTGATATAAAGAAAGTGATTCAATCCCCTTGAGAACCCTTGAAGCAAAATCTAGATGAAGAGACAAGTCTGTTATGTCCAATTAAAGCTGCTAGAGAAAAAGTGGAAGATGAGCAGGGTAGCAGACTTGCAAATGAAGACATAGAAGATGGATTACAAGATCACAATTCCACACAGGAGGCCCAGCATTTTCATGGTTGTAGACAGTAGAACCCATGGATGTAGGTTCTCTTTCAGATTGTGCAGTCCTTGAGAAGGTTTCACTATTAAAGTCCAATCTTATATGATCAGATTTTTTTTTGTTTTTATTCGGAGTGCTTCCTTTTCCGTTTTATATATGATCAGATTTTGACACTACTATGGATTTCATTATAGGGATTGATAGATGGCAATCAAGACTGTGTTAAAACAGACAAGTAAGATCTAATTCTTTGATTTGAAATTTCGTGAATATGGTTCCAGAAAATTCTACCATACATCCACCTTAATTCGACCAATAAAGGAAGCAAACGTTCATATTTCACATGCAAGATGCATGATCTGACAGAACCAACTAATGGATCCTTACTGGTGATATTGGTATTTGATCCAAGAGGGAATCAGAACCAACTCAAAGGTAAGTTGTCTCCAACACAAGGGGGATTGATGCATCCTCGCAATTGGAATAATGGAGGATGGATAGATGTTGAATCTTCACTCACATCTTGATGCCATGTCAATGGAGTCTTCGCACATTGGGTTTGCTTAGGAGTCTTCAAACAAGGCTAATAGAGTTTTATTTCACTCAATATTGGAAAAGAGGGAAATGGTCATTCATTGATTTCTTGGGAGGACCTTTACAACCTTTATATAGAGAATTGGCCAACAATTTGACTCTCAATTAGAGAGTATACCTTTTAATCAGAGTATTCAACAATCTTTGACTCTTAATTAGATATTACAATTTCTGATCAAGGAACCTATAGATATTGACTTACATGTCATTCTTTTCTTTTCTTTTCTGTTCTTTTTCTTTTCTTTTTTTTAGATGGACTTACACATCTTTCTAAATTTAAGCAAATCATAATAAAGTTGATTCTCTTAGGAAAGCATTCCTAACATAAAAGAAGTGGCATCTGATATGAGAAGAATGCCCTTATTTAAAATGATTCTTAATTGTAAAAAAAAAAAAAAAAATCATTCTGAAGGAATGATTCTACAGATAAATATTCTCAAGGAATGATAGAGAACGTGCAACCAAATGCATCCCAAAATTTTCATTCTGTGGATGTAGACTAGGAATCCAATTGTGTTTATTATAGAAGAGTTTAAGTTTTGAAACAAACTAGGAGTTAGATTTAGTGTTCTATATATTGAGGACAGTCAAATACTATGTACGGGCAGTACGGCATTGCCATTATATATTAATAGAAGTCTATAAGGCTTGCGCGCTAATTGTTCATGCAAAAATCAATTGGCTTAGAACATTCCTTACTGACTGTTGGTAAATGCCAAAATTTCTGCTTTTTGTTGAGTATTTCTCTTTCCGATTATCTGCTACTTGAATCTCCCATCTCATTTTACCATTTTATGTATAAAAAAAAAAAATTAACCGTCACTCCGGTTGAAAACTGCAGTATTGAGAGCTGTTGTTTTCATAATTCCTGTGACCAGATAAGGAGTGCTACCTATCTCTGCTGCAGTCAGAAACTGCTAGGTTTGAAGTGCTGGTTGCATGAATTCATAGAGTATCTTGAGTGTTCCATGTAAGGCTATCCTCCGTTCTAGATGTTGAATAGGGATTGATCATGTTACCTTTAGGAAAGTTGACTCCCTTCAAGTTAAAGTACTGCAGTCTTCTTTGGCAAGCCCTTTTCAGTGTTGATTCATTGAAACTAATTTGAGGTTTCCTAGGGCTTGAGGGTTAGGTTATAAAAAATAACAGGTTCAACAAGATAATAGAGCAAAACAGCGTAAAAAATCTTTATAATAGATGGACGTTATATGAAATATCCAGGCTATTGAAATGAGTAGAACCACAGCAACCAGGCTAGAAGCCATCAACCACCACTTCTATTTTCCTATTATACCCATATGACATAAGGACAAGGAAAAGAAGGGGCAATGATATATACATTGAATCATGAATCTCATACCTAAGTGCAACCTGCTTCCGAACATTGTAACGAACTTTCCTCGTATAATTCCGTTCCTGTCGCTTCACTCGGAACCTGTTCAATGAAACAGCTCTCTCTCGCAAATTTTTACGCTGTTGGACATAAGATAGCTCCAGGTTGGATTTCTTAGGGGAAAAAAGTTAAAACTAACCAACTGGAAGAACTAATACAAAACAACATTGTTTTCCACTGGTATACCATAAGCTTGTCCCAATAAGGAAACCACAACAAAGACAATATCATACCTTATTCACCGCGCCAAGAGTAATTTCACGTCCCCCTAATAGTAACAGCACAGCTTGAACCTGTGGATTATGTTTCAAACAAGATTACAACCTTCTATTTTCTTTTCTTTCTTATTCTTTGAGTAATATTACAACCTCTTCCTGTTTTATACGACTCCAACAAGAAGAAGAAAAACCAAGCAGAATGGAGTACAACAAGGAGGAGCATTTCATGTATGTTCAAGAGAGAACAAGAAGCAACAGGACTATGGACTAAGGCAAATAAAAGAATGGAAGCAATTCAAAAAAATAAATAAATAAGAAAAGGGAAGACTTTGTTCAGATGACAGGCAATAAATGAACCAATGGTCCATCACAAGTTACAACCATAGCAGTTAACATAAAAAGAGACAAAGTTACAAGAAACCTTTATTATATAAGCAATGGAAGTGATGCAAGCTGGAAGAGTGGGGCCCACAAGTTAACATACAAAGTGGTGCATGAGGCATATGACCTTAGGTTGCGCACAAGTTGTTGTTTGCGCAAATCCCATACCAAAGAGCCTCCTATTAGTTACATGGTTCTTAAAATCGGCTATCTGGGTCAAGTCAGATTCAGTAGGTGCCAACTCGAATTACCCTCGAGTCGCCCAGTTGGCCAAGTCAAAGGGTTTTTAAGCCCCAAACTCACTTATTTCTCAATTTTCTGTCAGAATAAGCCCTGAGATGCTCTAAGAGTCATTTTTATTCGCGAAAATCAAAACCATTTATTTTTTAAGATCGACACATTCAGATTGGAGGTACTATTCATCCAACTCAGTGAAATATAAAAGCAGACACCTATTTCTACTTAAATTCATTATTAATAAGTAAGACATAACAAGTCCTAAAATCCTACTCTTAGAGAATAATTTTTACGTTTTTTATTTTCTAGTTCAGAGACTCTTAGAGCATAATTTTTTATGTTTTCTATATTCTTGTGCAGTGTGCTATTTTTATTTTTATTTTATAAAGGTTTTTTTTTATTTTATAAAGGTAATTAGGCTATAGGGTGAGATAATTTTGACTTGGCTGAATCACATGCATGACACAGCACCCCGGGTCTGATTTTTAAAACTTGATTGGTTAGGAATCTCTCATTCCTTGATTACTTGCTTTATTAGGACTCTTTAGATTATTTCTTTCTGAAATTATTCAAGTGCCAAGATTTGTGGGTGGAAATATCAGATATAGTGAGTAGGAACTATTCTAAGGTATTTTAAGTTTTATTACAATATAAATTCATTGTCAAGGCAATTTGGGATAGCTATGGGGGAATTTAAGAATTGTGTTTTATTCCCCATGTCTGAAAGCCAGTGTTTCTATGTGAAACCCTCTTTATCACTTTCTTTGGGGAAGTTGTGTGTGAGGCTTAGCTTCTCTTAAATCTTTCTTCATCATCTACAATTAGTGCTGCAGATTTTGGCACCCATCCTCTCTCTTTTTTTTTTTTAATAGTTACTTTCATTAAAAAGCAAGCAGTACAAGAGTAGTATACTGACAATCTGAAACAAGAAAAAAGAACCCAGAAGAGAAAATAGAAAAGGCCCCTATTACGGAACTAATTTGGCCCTGCAAAAGAAAAAGGCAATTCCTTCCAATGCAACATAATTTGCTCAATAGAGTAACCTCTAAAAGACGGACTAATGGACACCCAAAGCACGACTAAGAACTTAACTTTTCCCACCAAGCAGCTATCACTGGTCGCAACCCCTTCGAAGCATCTGAAATTCCTTTCCGTCCAGAGGACTGCAAGAAAGGTCAGGCTGCACAACTCCTTCCCTCTAGGGACGCCAATTGGGCCTTCCAAGCCTGGAAGAGCTTTGGGAAGGAATTTGGAAAGACCCAACAACACTCAAACCACTCAACCACTGAATTCCAAATATACTGAGCACCGTGTTCCTCTCCCTCGAACCATTGGTACTAGCTGAGAAGAACGAAGAGACTGAGAAGGAACCATCTTTTGAGGCAGTCCACACCCTTCTTTTGGCAGATCAAGACTGATGCAGGACGAGCCAGGCCTAGATCCATTGTGCCGAACCCACGACCTATGGGTCATTGAGCCAATTGGGGTAGCCCACAACCTCAATGGGACCAATCAACAGCTGTAGAATGTTGATTTGATTAGGATTCTTAATTTGGTTAAGTTGATTTGTTAGTTTACTTCAACATTTAGTAGTTCTTTGATAATTGGAAAGTAGAGTCTTAGTAGAGACAGGCCCTTTTTTCTCTAAATATGTATCTCACCTAGGTTGAGAGGCACCTTTTAATTATTCCCAATAAAATTGCTAGTGTTTTCCTTTGATCATGTGTCCATTCCTTTGCTTTGATGGTTTGTGTGTTCATGTCTACTAAAGAATTCGACCAAATCCCTCTGTGGATTTGGCAAACTCCAATCGTGGAATTGGGGTTATATCAGAAAGGCCGACGACCCATTGATCATACCAACAACCACCCAAGTTTTGATACCTGTTGTTCCACACCCATATCTGGAAGCAAAAAACCTAGGATCGACGATCAAACCACACAAAGCAAGCACACAAAGGAAAAATCACACAAGGGATTTACATGGTTCAACAATATGCCTACATCCACAGACAGAGAACTGTCAATCTCTTTCCACTCTTTCTAGAGTAAACTCCTTTTACTCTGAATCTAGGGTTTACAAGTTACATCATATATATAACTTTGTCAGGAGAAAGTTATATATATGATGTAACTTGTAAACCCTAAACTCTAAGAGTATAAAAACAAGAGTGTAAGAAAAATAAAGGTAGAGGTTTCTCTTTGTCTGTGGACGACTGGACACAGGCACACCGTCAAATCATGTAAATCCTTAGTATGATTTCTCACTTGTATTTACTTTGTGTGATTTGATTGTCACTTGCAAATTTCCGCTTCTTACATGCACACACTTTCTATTGACATGTTGTAACTTGCAAGGATGAAATAAAGGAAAGGAGAGGGAAGGCGAGTGGCACCTCTCCATCCACTTGCTTTTTGCAAAAGCTATGAGCTGGTTTTTCCCACTCTCTTCTCTCTCCTCCCTCTTCTCTCCTCTTCTTGCGACCCTCTTTCTCCTCCCATTTTCCACTCTGGCAAACCAGGATAAATGATCCATGCCCCTTCCCCACTAAAGCCAGATCTACACCCTTTGCCAATCATCTAGGAAGCTGTGTGGCTGTAATCTGACAACTTGGCTGCTTAATGAATTGCCACCACGTAGCAAAATCTCAACCATCCCCACTCTTCTTTCCTCTTAATCCTAACCATCCACAAACCTAAAAGAGAGGCCCTTTCCCTCATTGGAATGGAGCCCTGAAACATTGAAACTCTTGTCATTTTGGTTACATAGAACAGGATCAATCAAGCAATGTGCTCTTTATTTATTCTTGACCAATCATTTTGATTGAAGGGCAGCCATTCAATAGTCGGATTCATATGAATCCAACAGCAGATGACAGGACTATTATAGATGAAGTGGCCTTTTTAGATGGATCCAGATCCTTTGCATGCTTCCGCTGCAAGAAGCTCTTTACTGCTTTTTAGAATAAGAAATGCAGTACAGTTGGTGGGGCCTATTGGCCCCATTAGACACGAGGGGACTAGGGGCCCATTGGATTTTCTTTAGATACAAAGTCTGCATGAATTTTCAAGTGACTGTCTCCACTCCTGAGTATTACATCTGAGGTCTGCCATACAAAAAAAAGAAAAAAAAAAAAAAAAAAAGAAAAAAAGACTTGGTTGGAGTCTAATACAGTATCACGTCCATAAATTTTTGCAACATAACAGCTTCATCATTATTAGTCAATCACCACTCCCAGCCTCTTTCACCGACTCCAAAAAAAATTCAGTTTACCAGTGGAGGCACCCAACTCAGCTATTAGATGAGGAAAAATGACCGGTCATGCATTCCCACCGTTACCAAAACAAATCAGCTGCATGAATCTCCTAAAACTCCTTTTTTTATCGGTTCTCCTCAAACTTCTTTCTAGGAACAACCAAATGGATAATCATCCCTCAACTCAAACAAGAACATGCTTAACCAAACAATTGCTGACTATTTTATGGGCCTGTTTCTTTAGAAGAATCTATGACAGGGATTTCGGCTAGGGAATTCCACATACCATAATTTCTAAAGGTGGGCCCAAGTTGCAATTTACTAAAGGTTGGCCACACATACCACAATTTCTAATGTTGGGTCCCACATACCACAACTCTAAAGGTGGGCCCGCATTATAATTTCTAAAAGGCCACACACACCACAATTTCTAATGGTGGGTACCACATACCACGATTCGAAAGGTGAGCCCCGTGTTGTAATTTCTAAATAGTGGGCCCCACATACCTCAACTCCTACTATTCGTATCCTGAATCCTACAGCTCATATTGAATCTTAAGGAAAAGAAAAGGAAAGCACCTTCTGGAAGCTAAAGGTATCAAAGTCAAACATCAACAAAATTCAGAGTTTGGACACCTTCACCACCATTCATTAGCATCGAATTGAATTTAATATTTTTTGTCAAGCTCCATATGAACCCATGCTCACATCCTCCCAGGAAATGCCAATCATTAAAAGGCACCGTAATCAAAATTCACTATGTTTGCTCAAAGCCAGGTTTGAATTTTTATTTACAATATCATCACTTTGGGTTCCATCAACTTCCTACTCAAATGCCTACCTCCTCCTCCTCCTCCTCCTCCTCCTCCTTCTTTCCAGTTCAAATTGATGATTGATCACTGTTCTATCATAGTGGTTTCGAATTATCTTCCCACACAAATTCCTTCTATCTCCAGTTCAAACTATGATCCCAACATCTTGGACAATGGACCTAATGTTGCAAATATCACCTTGTCATTATGAATGTACCATGATCACATCGTTATATTACTTGAAGATGATATATTTTCTTTTACTGAAAAATGCAGGTTTCCAACATCATGCCACGTGCTTCTATTTTAATTATCTAAAAAACAGTTATTTAATTCTCAACAATAGTTTCCTAAAATGTTATACTGATCAAACCGGCAAATTCAAATATATACATACACATTAGCAGAAAATGATACAAATATGCAGACAGCTAAAATCAACTGAAAGCAAGCGATTTAATGCAGAAACAGGACATTTCTAGGTTGAAGATAACTATATACCTTCTCCGGCGGGATGCAGTCGAATATATACACATCGTCCTGGAACGAGAGCGTGAGCCGGTTCGCGGTCTGGCTCCTCGTCATCACCCCAACGTGCTCCTCGTCCTCGACCGGCACCTCCACCACCATCCCCTCGCCTGCCTCCTCGCCGTCGCCCTCCACTTCGCCGCCCTGCTCCTCTCCAGCGCCCCCTCCCTCCGCCTCCCGCTGCATGTAATGCACCTGCAACGGCTGCGCTGCCACCGCCTGGATCGTCTCCGCCGCCTCCACTTCGCCGCCCTCCGCGTCACCGATCTGGCTCGGCAAGCTCATTTCCGCCGCCGCAGCAAGCATATGCACATGATCGCCGCTAATACGATCTTTCGCCATATGATCATCAAATTCCTGCTCCTTGGAATCAATGTCACTGCTCCTGTTGCCGTTTTCCTCCATCTCACATCGATCGAACAGCTGCGATCGATTTCGACGATAAATCGCAGTAGAAAAACGATAAGTTGAAAGAAAGATGGGATCTTTGGGGATTTCGAGTCGTCAATCTCAGATCTGAGGAGGGATCGGAGGAATGAGGTTATCCGGGGCTTCGATGCATGGCGATGGGGGGATCTTTGTGGGGGGATGTGGGGAGAAGGGGGAGAGAAGCCCTAGATCTGGAATTAGGGTTTTGGGATGGAGATCTACGGTGGGGATTTGTATGAGAAGAGAAAGGAAGGGATGAGATTTTGTGTTGCCGGGGTTTTTGTGGGGGAGAAGGAAGAAGGGTTTGTTGGGTGGAGGAGGGAAGAGACTAGAGAGTGAGAAGCGGAAGGACGGAGATGCGAATGGGCTGTTCAGTGCACAGAAAGATGTTGTCGAGTTGATACTATTTGACCTTTAGGTTGTTGTATAATTACGAGAATGCCCGGATCGTTTTACCAGTATCCCGCCAGAATTTGACCCGCTAAAGCCAGACTCGCATCGGAACTTGATCTGGATTTACATGGGTCGGTTTGGGTAAACTTGTCCCCAGCCCATTTTATAAGCCTAAGAACTAGAAAGCCTCCATTCAACCCAACTTTCTTATCCTGTTGAAAAGATATTGATTGTTGCTAGTGCACTCATAGTTAAATGATATTGGCTCCTTGGTATCATATACATATGTTCAATGATCGATGCATCAGTATTTAGGTTGATAGTGTCGCTGATGGCCAGTATGCCAGCTTAGTAGGTTTTTTTTTTTTTTTTTTAATATATAGAGGGAGATACTCCAATGAATGTGAGAGTTACTTTGATAGGAGCATCCCACACACGTTTTGTGATGGTGAGTTTAGGTTTACCGAGATCGGATCAAACCCGATCCATTGCCATTCTTACATGACATAAGAAGCTTTTTTAGCATAGTCGCCATCATTGGATATTGGCCACTGTAGTAGCATCCTTTCAAATATTGATTTAGTTAAATTAGAGGGAGTAGTCCTTTTATATAACTAAAATTCCATTGTAGGAAGAAACTCATGTCGTAGAATACTGTAAATAAATGTTTTAGTTTTCTTCACTTCATTTCATTGGATTAACTTGAACTCCATTTATTAGATGCACATTTAATGAAGTAGAAGAGAATTAATTATAAATCCCACATGGAGAACTCTGCGATGAATTCAGGTAACATGTTTATCTTATAATTGATTTTGTGTTATTCTCATATAATCCCACAATGGTTGATATTGATGCGACTGCCTTAGTCTAACAATTAGCACATAGGTGGGGGTGAAATTTAGGAACAAAGGTAAGTAGCTTGTGAGTCGGCAAAACTAATTTACATCCCTAAAAGCGCAAGCATGTAAGTGGTAACCGGCATTGCCCAAAGACCTTTTTCATTGCTAGTATTAATAAATGATTTGACTTAAGATGGTGTTTGCCTTTTACGCATGAGGTATATAAATGGGTTTTACGTCTATAAAGGGTTCGCATGTAACTTTTTTTTCATATGCACATGTTACATATGTAAAACACATTATTTTCTTTGTCAACACTTTCATTTTTCACATGAAAATTACCATTTTCATACAAGAAGCAAATTAAGTGAATTTAGATGTGTGCTTTATAAATGAATTTCAAGATCTATGAAGACTCGTGATATGAAATTAAATGCGTTGATGGTTGTTGGTAATAGAAGAATATTAAACGGTTTGGATCATAGATTGGAGACTTAGAAATGTGTATAAAATTAGATTTGCAAGTTGGGATTTTTTTTTTCATAAATTTCTCAAAATCTATATAGATTTAAAATAAGATTTTAGGGTTTATTAGACTTTTAAAGAAGATGAATGGCTTGGATTGCCCGTT
The DNA here is from genome assembly GCA_029852735.1 of Persea americana. Lineage (NCBI taxonomy): Eukaryota > Viridiplantae > Streptophyta > Magnoliopsida > Laurales > Lauraceae > Persea > Persea americana. Next base: position 65,889,759 of record CM056813.1, on the reverse strand, counting down.
CCGGGTCCAAAAAATTGTAAAAGAAATACATTAAAAAGGAGTGGTTGAAGGGGTTTAGACCTGCATCAAGCAAAGCTCTATTGCATGGGCACCCACGAAGCCTTCTCCTCATTTATATATGTAATCATTTACCACCTCATCAAATATGTAAATGAGAAGTTGAAATTTGTCTTACTCACACACCAATTATATGCTTCATTTACACATGTGAGCGTGCACATATGTAATCCTACGTAAATGTTACACAAGTATATCATTTTTAGTTTTTTTTTGCTAGATGAGTGAGTAGTATATAACATGTTTTACAACCTATCTGCCATTGATCCCTACGCAACCATGTGTGATGAGACACCCTTGCCATTGAGGTATCTCGAGCTTCTCGTACATGCACCTCGTATGCATAGTTACATCATCTTTTGTATTTTACATGAAAAGTGGAGCTGGATGTGGTGCATGTCTGTCATTGCTCACCTTAGCGTGACATTGATCATAGTTCTTAGCACAAATATCCATAAAAAGAGAAAAAATAAATGTGCCCTTACTTGGTTAGCCCAACAGAGAGAGTTGGAACCAAGATGTAATCACACCTAGGGCCTAGGGGCGCAACTTGGGCTGAGCTGGGCTTGACCCTTCGTGTCCTAGCTTGTTTGAGTGGAGCACCTGGAGGCACGGCCAAAAGACATCCACATGCAAATGGGGATCGGATTGGGTTTAGCCCAATACCCAGTGCAGCCACCCAAGTTGCACCATTGAGAAAGGCATTGTGGTGCTCAAAAGAGTAATCCCAAACCCCCAAATAAGCCACGCATGTACACCCATGACTGCCTCCATGATTTGACACTTAGCATAATTGGGAGTCCGGATCCCCTGTTTCGTCCAAACAGGGGAGCCCTGTTTGGACGAATCAGAGGCGGACACGTGCGGGGGCGAAGGGGGACGGAGGAAAGAGAAAAAGCACTTTTTCCTTCCTCTGCCCCCCTTTGCCCCCGCACGTGTCGGCCCCTGATTCGTCCAAACAGGGCCCCTGATTCGTCCAAACAGGGCCCTGTTTGGACGAAAGAGGGGATCCGGTTCCCATAATTGGACATCTTTATCACCATTGTCTGCTTCGAATTGGATCATATGGTACTAACAATTTGTTAGCTTTCGGGCCCTAAAATCAAGTAATAAGGCATGCATTAATGTGATCCCCATGGAAATTGGGCCACCCTTAATACAAGAAAGGCGATTTGACATTTCAATGCCCCTTAGATATGAAATCTCCAATTTCATGACAAAACTCCACTAAATGCCACTAGAATCGTTTGACTCTGGTCAACTCTTTTTTTTATGATATTATGAGATACAAGTAGGTTTTCAACTTTTAACATTTTGATTCCATGATATCATGGGTTTTTAAACTCCCATGATATCATGGGATAAGGGCAAAAAGAAAAAAAAAAGTACTAGAATCAAACGACTCTGGTGACATTTGCTGAAATTTAGTCATAAAATTGAAAATTTCTTGTCTAAAGGGTATTAAAATGTCAAATCCCCTAAAAGAAATCCTGAACTTTATTGTAATTGGGACATCAAACTCATATAATTTTATGAAAATGCTGGTTAACCGTTTTTATCTTCTTGTTTTTTTTTTTTTTTTTTTTTTTTTTAAGAGTGTTCCCAACACATAAATAGACTCCCTTCAATGCTTTCTCACAGATAATCATCTAATTAAGAAATAGGTAAGATTGTGTCCAAACGTATGGCAAAATCAGACCCGACCTGCAATTTCAACTCATATCCAATCCATTTTTTATTTTTTTTGTTTGTCCACTTGGCAAGGGAATATTAAGTAAACTTGCCCAGGCAAGGATCAATCAATGCTTGAGCTGCTTCAGTTGCTTTTGCTAATTTCTAGTTATATATGAACTTACAAAGAAACGAAGGTTTTTTATTGCAATTAGAATTGCTAAATATATAAGAGGAATGAATCCCATTAAAACTCTAGAGCATGTTTGGTAACAAGTAAGGAATCCATATATCTTATGATTCTTCACTGCCACTGAAATAAGGATTCATCGCAGAAAAATTTCATAGTTGAGGATTTCAGATTGATATTGGTGTGTATTAAAAATTTCATAGTTGAAGATTTCAGATTGATATTGGTGTGTATTGATGTATATAGCTAAGAAAAATAGGGTTCGGTGTGGAAATCCACTTTAGTGAGGATTTTCAAATCTTACTGGGAGTGGTCGGATATGAAAATCCTAACAAATGAAGATTTTCATTCGTCCAAATCCTCATGAATTTACAATTACCAAATATGGATTTACCACAACTTTAGGAAAACCAAAAATCTTTTCCCTAAAGATTTGGTTGCCAAACGTGACCTGAGCATAAAGAAATCCCATGAGTGTGTATTACACATTTCATCTAGGGAAATAAAAGGGCTAAGGATTGAACCATGATATGCCCTATCATGTGGTCTATTCCATATAGCACTTTTGGGATATTGCTCGTACAACGGTTCTTATGCCCGATGTTCACCCATAACCTCTCGAAGTCTAAGTATTTCCCACGTAACTTTTCGTGTGATATCTTAGGATCATGCAATATTGCACATATCGAACTGTGCGATATCCTAGGGTAAGGCGATATCATACGTACCACCTTGTGCAATATCCTAGGACCGTGCGATATTGTACCATTTTTGTATGACCAGTTATGTGAGAAATATTTAAACTTCACATGTTCCAAGGCAAATGTCATATTTAAACGCTGTTTTATTGGCATTTTTCATTGAAAGTATTTACACGTGTCATCAAGCAGGCTCCCTCTGAGATGGCTAGACATGATATTCTAAGAGCTTAATTAGGTTAGCCAAAGATCTCAGATCAAAGGATGCACATGTATGTTCAGCCTGTCTCCTGTTTGTGTTGGAGCAAAGCTTTTATAAACTAAAATTGAGTTAGAAAAGATAATGGGAAAAAAATAGTTATTATGTTCAAGGGTCATGGGATCATGGCATAGGGCCACTAATTTGGGGTTTTTGCACTCACGTGGTCAAGGGCCATGATAATGTCAGAAGGGATAAAACATTTGAAAACATTGAATTTAGAACATGTTAGATTCTTTTTTTTTTTTTTTTTTGCCCTAGATGATTGAGTGGTACATAACCTATGAGACAATCTACCTAGGCAACTGTGTGAGAAGAGAACCCCCCTTAACCACTAGGGGTCTCTTGTCTCTCAAGATGTTGGATTCATTCTCATGCCTAATGAAAGAAAGCTTGTTTATCTTCTAAACATAAGTTTAATTTAGAACATGTTGGATTCATTCTCATAAGTCACGCCTGATGAAAGAAAGTTTACATCTGTGATGCACGAATACTTTAAAATGGAAAATGCATCGTATCTAATACTTCACATTTTATGTATAAAATTCTTGTCTATGCCGCATCCTTGTCATATCATGCTGTATCCGAGCATCATAATTTTACAATATTATCTGCTATACATAAGTGCACAAATTGAGACACCCACAAGCCTAGAATCTGTGTGTATCTTTATACTGTGCTAGCTCACCATTTTCCCTTGGCGTACTTACGTCCCTTGTGCTCACCATATTGTCCTTTGGCGTGGCAAGTGGGGAAAGAGTATTGAATAATATATGGATCATGTGTATCATATTGCATTTGATAAATATAATACATCGTTTTCTTGTTTCCAACTTAAAAGACTCTTCAACGAAATGATATACAAAATGGTGGAAACTTTTCTTCGTCTCTTTAGAAATCATTTTCTTGATAAGAAAAAATTACATATATTGCATGAAATTTAAGTTGCAAATAAAAGAAAACCCTAGTTTGCTTTGGCATTACTTGGGTATTTTAATAGAAGTAAGATTCTTTTGCCATATTTCATGTCATGACACGTTTGTTCTTAAACTAAAAACATATAGGAAAATTGGTGTTCGCAACTATGAGTGTGTCAAACAAGCAATCTACAATAAAGACTTGTCAAGTCAAATTTAAAAATATATTTATATGAAAGTAGCCGGTTATATTTATATGAAAGTAGCTGGATACCTATCTTGCCTTGCCCTGAGGACAAGTTAGGGTTGATAAGATGATTGAGGCGGTGCTATCAGATAGGAAATTTCAAAATAGTCTCTAAATGCTGGCTTGAAACAAAAATAGAAAAGTCCCAATAGGTCAATAATATGTAAAAATGCCCTTAAGTTTATGAAGTAACTTTCATAAAGGCTTTCCCATTAACTTGCTCTAATGTCGTTACAAAACATGCATGTCATCATCACATACCTGTCTTCTCCAACCATGTCCATCTTATATATGTGACTCACCATTTTAAACTTGCGTTCCATCAAATGTAACACTTCTGCTTCTCTTCTAAATTTTCCTAGTTCCAACTTTGTATTTTACTTCATCTTTATCTTTCTAGTGACAATTAGTTCCCAAAGGAGGGTTGAGCTGATGCTTCTTTTTTTTTTCACATTTTCCTTTATCTTCCTTTTCCATTTCATTTTCATGGATGTTAGTATAGTCGTAGTCACTAACACAATTCAACCTATAAACAAGCAAAACAAGTTGAATGTACAACAGAACTTATATGGTCCGATAGTGCTTCTATATCCACAATAGAATAATAATAGTTTTCACTATCTTAGAAAAATTAGAGTTCCAGCTCTATAAGTTTTATTCCTTTACAGCTGTCCAAATAGACTCATTTTTATAACTTTAAAATGGCCACTTAGATAATATTTCTATTTGATACCAGTCACCAAAATACATGCTGAAAATCAAACCTCTCCTAATTTGGGACTAGTGTACATTATAACTTAAATATTGATTGGTCACAATAGAATGCAAGACAATGATTGCTATAACTAGCTTCTCCAACCAATTTTATCTCTTGCAACTAATGATTTTGTGCTTGGGTTTCCATCCACCTTTAATAATTCTACTTCTCTAGATCGTCCAAGTTTCATCTTCATATTCACTTTCACATTCATGTTCCAATGACAATGATGGCTATAGGGCAAGATAATGATACTCCATAAATTCGGTAAGCTATATGAAGGTATTAGGGGTTTTTTTTTTTTTTTTCCTTCCAGTCTTCTTGTGTGCATGTAATAGAGCCTTTTAAAAAATAAAAGAAAAAAGAGTGTCATAAATTGAGACAAATGTATGAAAAATCTCCCAAGATTAAGTTTGAAATCTCCAAATTGTTTATCTTAGTTAGAAAACCTAAGTACTACTCCATTCTAATAATTTCTTCCAGGAAATAAAAATTAAAAGTGTACGTACATATATATACCTTTATGAATTTAGCTGAAGCTGAAGTCTAAATTAATTAATAACACTTTTGATCCGGTTAAAACAACACTAATTTGGAGATTTTGTTTATTTACAGAAAATCATTAAAAGAAGGAATAAATTAAAAAGTCTAGTGATGTGAGAAAATGTATTTGCAACATGAAAAAAGAAATGCAATATGAAAAAAGAAACAAGATGGCAAATGAGGCCTTAAAATAAAGGGCAGCCAGACTGATAAATTAATACATGATAATTAATATTGTTCACAAGATATGGATAATTGATATTTTAAGTACATAAATCCACACAAATTCCCAATTTATATATACAATTCAATTCAACACCTCTTCTTCGCTTGTGCCTAACTCTCCCCCACCTCCCACTCACATCAATCATCATAATGCGCCTTCTTTCTCTATTGTCCGATGTAAACAACTTTACTATACTTTTGTGCAGTTAGAGGATTCCGAGCTCTATAGATTTCTATTTCTTCAAAAAAGAGTAATCCTTCATTTCCACCCCTCATAGGAAATAGAAATTAATCTCCTCTATTAAGAAAAATTAGATCATTTATTCTTTTTTACTAAGAAGATGTGTCACACCAAACAACAAAATAGTGGGATGTAAAAAAAATCAGAGCAATTTTTCTCTCCATCACGGAATCATCTCACTACACAAACGCACCCCAAAAGAGTTAGGACAAACCCATTTCTATGTGGCCCATGTGGCCCATTTTCTCCCCTCTCTCTCTCCAGCTATAAATTATAAGTCTATTTTCCCATTGAGAATTGCAAGCGAACTCCAGAAGCAAAAACGAGAATGGAAAACATAGGAGGAGTGGTAGACGAGGTCCACGAGGACTACAACCACTACTGGGAAACCAAGATGTTCTTGCAAAATGAAGAGCTCTTCTTCCCAAATGAAGAGATTGACAGGTATGCCACCTAAAGGCTAAAATGGGGTGTGCTTGGATGTACCCCAAATCACAAACCTGATGATTTTCAACCCTCCCAAAATCTTTTGCAGGACACCGTTTCTCTCTTTCTCCTCGATCCGTCCCTTTTCTCCAGACACTTCAATCATCAATGCCCATTAGTTCCTGTAAAGTTGTGGCTATAACTTTTTGGCTAGGCTGCTCCTTTTCTCTGTTTATATTGATCATGATTTTGTAACTTGGCAAAAACCAAGCGGTACAAATGATATGTAAAGGTTTAGTCATGACTAATACCCATTTTTCATTTGTTCAGTCTCAAATCTCAACTTATAGAACGTGTTGAAACCTTTGTTATTTACCTATGAACACACTAAAAGTGATTAAAAACTAAATTTATGTTTTTTCTAACTATCTTTGAAAAAATTTAAATCTTAATTAGTAGAAGAAGCGGAGAAAAACCATGATTTAAACACCAGTATTTCAGCCGGTACATATATAAAGGTTTCAGCTTTGCACCAAAACCATGTTGTAAAACCTTTATTTTGATTTTTCTCCTTGACCAGGTTTCTCTTATCATGGAGAGAGTGATTACAAGTTGATTGTTACATGTTCGAATTGTTGATTTTATGTCATACAATCTATAGTTAATATTATTATGAGTAAAACTAGGAGTGCTGATCCTAGAAAATGGTTTAGAACTTAGAAAGGAGAAACATAACTGCATGATCATTCTTGTTTCTAGTAATAAGTGAATTAGTCTTTTTTCATATGATTTTTCTTGAGTCTTCATTTTTTATCACACAGCTTCGATCTAAAGTCTAGATATCTAGTTTGAGATTAATTGTCTCGTTTATAATTTATATCCACAACAAACCCATCTGAAGAGGCTTACAATTGGTATTTGGGAGATTTTCATACAAACCTATTTCTTGAATTGGCACCTAAAATTTCATTGCGAAATATTCTCGATGAAGTAATATCATTTTGGTTAATTTGGGCTTTTTTTTTCCTCAATGTAAAAGCTTAAATCATAGTCTTCGGATTCTCTTTCCCCTCCTCTCTCTCACACACATATTGGAGAATGACATTTTTTATGTGCTTTTGTAGATCTTTTCTATTGACATGTTTGGCAAATCTTCTCTCTCTAACATCCTTCTTCCCTTGATTTATGATTTTATGAGTAAAAGAAATAGGTGATCATGTCTAGCTCTCTCTCTCTCTCTCTCTCTAACATTTTGTTCCTTTGTTTTATGTAATAAGTTGATAGATTGATGAAAGCTTTCTAAATGCATCTTCAATTACAATTTTCTTCTTATTGTTTTTGTTTGGTAGCTGGGGTTGGGATGAGCCAATTTCTGGGTACTATGATTCAAGTTCTCCAGATGGGGCAGCCTCTTCTTCAGCCACTGCAAAGAACATTGTATCAGAGAGGAATAGAAGGAAGAAACTCAATGAAAGGCTCTTTGCTCTCAGAGCAGTCGTACCCAACATCAGCAAGGTATTGGTGCATATAAACAAATAACATGCAAAATCACATTTTTCCTGCCTAGGAAGAAACCAGTCGTAACCGTACATGCATTTTGGCTATCTAATCACACCTCAATATATTATCCAAAGTGGTTGGCTCACCATTGTCACAAACACCCTGAAAATGCTAGCTAGGATATGTTTAAATTAGGTTCTCATAGATTATTATCATGAAACCTCACAGAAATTAAATTAATTTATAATTATTAAAATAATATATAAATAGAATAAGGTCAAAAGTATTTTCTATTGATTTTTTCCCTATCTTTTTATTTTTTACGATATAATCACAATATTTTTTTATTCTGACATTTTGTTGAAAATACCTTGAGATTATTGGAAAAGTATCATTTTAAGTAAATCTCATCGATATTTGTGATATCACAGGCACAACTCTCATTTTTTTTTTCCCTTGGAACTTTACAAAACCACCTATATTTACAATTACAAGTAAAACTACATGCTATTTTGAATTTCAAAAATGGCCAACCTCTATTAGTCTGCAGACAGTTTCTAGTATTCATTTAATTAATTTTTGAAACTTGTATTTTATAAGAGAGTTTTCATCCTTTTACAATTGGTTACATTGGTTCTCAGTACTCATCGAAATTTTACTTGATTATTAGAGGTGTTGATTATATTGTCAACATAAAAGAAAGTTGGGATCACTCATATTTGTCAAAAGGTGCAGGTGGTTATCTATAAATTTCCCCTTTTCATTTCTATTTTCATTGTCCCTAAAAAATCACAATGAAAGGGATTAATGTTAATCCATGTCTCTTCCACCCTAATCACATGAATTCCATGATTCTTTTTGGGCATTTTAATAAGCTGTTGATTATTCAATTAGTTAGTCATTAATTAATTGAATGAATGATATACATGAGAGGGGCCTAGATGGACAAGGCATCAATAATCAAAGACGCGATCGAGTACATTCAAGAGCTTCACAATCAAGAGAAGAAGATTCAAGAAGAGATTAACGAGCTTGAGAGGGGGAGACAAAAGAAACTACCAAATACCCGAGCTCAAAATGAAAGCTCATCTCTTTCGACGTCTACGAAGAAGATAAATGACCGAGGCTATGAGTCTGAGGGTGGTGGAGGAAGGTTATCGACTCCCATCGAAGTATTAGAAGTAAGTAAACTGCCTAGCTAAGTGTACAATTAAAAAATCCTCAAACTAAGTTGTGGTAATCAAATTAGGCCATCTAATCATCTTAACCCTTTATTTAATGGTCTCGACATACATTAGATAAAGTGCATTTTTTTCAATCTGTTTGTGTGTATCTTTCCCATTATCAATTAAATATTTCATTTACGTTGAATGAGTGTCAAATCAAGGTAAGTGTCAATTTAGATGATAGTGAACAAAGGCTACAAAGGGTTAGATAAATCAAGCACCTAGATGGGTTCCACAAATCAAGCCATTAATTAATAAATTGCTGCATGATTTTGCTTGAACCACATTAAGATCATGATAGAGTTATTAGATGTTCCCTTTTTTGTTTGTTTTTTTTTTTGCAGCTTAGGGTATCTGAGGTGGGTGAGAAGACTTCAGTTATAACCATCACATGCAGTAAGAATAAAGATACTATGGTGAAGCTATGTGAAGTGTTTGAGTCCCTCAAGCTTAAGATCATAACAGCAAACATCACTGCTTTTCCTGGAATGCTCTCTAAGACACTTTTCGTGGAGGTAACTTCTATTTTACTTAAATACATAGAGAAAAAAATCTCTAAAATGCCCCATTGATGCCATTATCATATGGGGTCCCACCTGTAATAAGTCCGTTTCACACAATACCAAGGTTGACACTGACCCTCAACAGTATCAGCCGTTATAATTAAAAAAATGTGCATTATATAAAGCCACGAAGCTTTTAGGTCTTGGAATTGAGGGTTATGATCATTTGGTTGGATCGATATCTAATTGAGACATAATCCATGTCCAAATCTCAAAGGTCTTTCTTGTAAGATTAGTCATCTACCAAAAATAAGATGGAATCGGATATTGTTAATTGTCTGACATAAAATGAATGGTCCTTAGATAAAGGGAGGGTCTCGATCTTAACCATGCATTTGATGACAATTTATCTGATACCTAGCAATGTTCGATGAACCTGAATTTTGGTGGATACCTAATCAATGAGTCAGAATCAGCCGCTGCCAAATGCGATTATCCTCACGTTTATGGGGCTAAGATAAGATTTATGCACAGAGAGAGAGAGAGAGAGAGAGAGAGAGAGAGAGAGAATTAATTTGTGGGGCTTGCAGGGTCTACAAATAGAGAGATCAATTCACAAGGTTCTCAACTCTAACGAGAACACTGATATTTGTTGACTTGCTATATATGCTCAGGCCGATGAAATTGAGAAAGCCCAACTCAAGGAGAAGATTGAGATGGCCATTGCAGACATTGATGCTCCCAAAAGCCCTATGAGCTTTTAGTTGAAAGAATTAGTAGCTTCTGCTCAAGTTATGTTTGGTACTTTTGTACACCATCCTTCCAATAGAGCATTCTATTTATATTAATGTTTTAGCTTAAAACTTCACTTCAATCAAGAGTGTCCTATGCTTATGGCAGCTAATATCAGCCCCTCCCCAATAATTTCTCTTTTACATAAACGTCCCTGGCCACCTGGTCTGAACACCTGGCCGCTTGTGATATATAAGCAGATTGATGAACTAATGTGACTGTTAGAAGCAAAGTTATAGGGGATGTTGTATGCTTAATAATATGAGAGTTTGTTTATAATATGTATTAATGCAATTTCTCCTGTTACCATTTTAATTTTTTTTACACAAAATACATTATTATTTTGTCAGATGCATGCTAATATCATGTGTGTAAGGGGCATCATATGCAAGATGTGTGCCAACATCAGGGTGGGCCACACCATCTAATGTTGTTTGCCCCATGATAGAAGCTAAACTAATCATTTGAGAGGTATGTGGCGTTGGATAAAATTATAAGTCCACTTTTCTATGGAAGTAGCACTTGATCTATTCCTGTGCCTCGGAAAAGGATTATGATTGTCACACTAATCGTTGGGAGCTTCCCTCCCTCACTTCCAAAACCGTAATTTTGATGGAACCTAGTTTAAAAATGTGTGCTTGTATTGGGGTTTTTATGTTCAGGGCAGCTTGAGCCCAACCCCCAACTTGTCCTGCATTTGGTGTGGTTCGACACTTCAACATCGGCCTATTTCTACCATGATAGCTAAATGAATCAGGCCTGGGTCAATGTAAGCAGATAGGTTAGACTCGACCAACCCTTTTTTTCTTTTATTTTTAGCTACAATGGGGCTATTCGTCTATGATGGATACTTTAACTTGAGCACTCGTGGGTCGATCTCTAAGCATTTGTGTGAATTTTTTTTTGTTATCGGAGGGTTTCCAACCCTTTGTGCTGGACTAATCATAGGCATTTGTGTGAAACAAAGCGCCAAAACCACCCATCATATTTGAAATAATAGGAGTGTATGTGGATTGCACTTTCAGCCCTGTGAACTGGATCCAGGCCTAAAATTGTGCTCAATAACTAAATGGGCCATGAATCCCATGCATTCAGGCCTATCTCTATTCCTGTTTATAGGATCAGAATATTCTTCTCTGGGTAATTTTTCTCCCATGGACGTTCTCGTATATTGACAGGTGACATTGTCATGATGGGTACTATAAAATTAAGGGGTCCTAATTCATTGATGGTCCTTGCCTCATTACCATCCTGACTGAGATGTCCATTAAGAAATTTCACCCACTTCCTCCAATTGTCTTTTTACTTTGATTAGTTTATTAAACAAAAGGGACCCATTTGTTTGCATGTCTATTTTCCTACTACTATGAATATAAGCCCAATTTTTTGCTATTTACTCCACATGTGGGGCTGGCCCGGGCTGCCTAGATCCACCCCCTCCCAATCACCCAGTATGCTTCAATCCCAATTACAATACTTGGCCCATTGTCAGAATGATTAAACACACACACACACATATGCAAAAAGAAACCTTTGGACTCTTGAATCAAAGGGTTAAAGATGAGAAAAGGTTGTTTTCTTTTTTACCTTACCCACCACCCATGAGAGTGGCTTTTCATCCTCTCTGATTGGCACCCACTCAAGCAGTCCCCGCGTGATTTACCAAAAAAAAGAGAGAGAAGGCAGCAGTCCCCACATCCTGTCCTGGACGAAATCCATGTGGAGCAAAAACTCCAGCGGGTTCTCAAGGTCCAGGCTCAGCCCACAGTTGATCGGGTTCTGGCCTTGAGTTTTAGTACTCGTATACTAGACTTGGGTCTAGATTTTTAGCCCATTAAATACATGGCTAAGTAAAGAAAGCTCGAAGCCAGGCAGGCCCTGCCCAATTGATTAAATGGGCACTCTTGAGCATCACGTGCGTACGTCGGGTGGAGTTGGGGCTAGCACTTAAGGTCTATCTGGCTTGTCCCGGATATGGATCTTGTTTCCGAAGCCGGCCGGGCTTGGATATGCTTTTACGTGGCCCTGCCAAGGTCATGAACAACCCTACCCATGCCGCCTCACCCAAGTCAAGACCCTCGGCTTTTGACTTAGAGAAATCATGAGCTCAAAGAGTGGAACTCCACAATAAGGCGTACCTATCGAAAATTTCAGCCTCTCAAAATGAAAAACCACCAATGTACCGGGCTATCCTCAAATTCCACTAAAGAAATTGGCCCTCTATATAGGAAAATGAACTGCCTCAAGGTTATTTTATTGTTGGAAAAAAAAAAGAAGCTTACGTTTCCTTTTGTCTATGAATAAAAAAATACCATAACAATCCAAAAAGAAAAATTAGGAATGGACAATTTAGTTGGATATACAATTTTTGCAGAGAAAACCTTCTAAGAGTGGAGAAAAACTATGGGATAATCCACTGTAAAAGGAGTTTACAAGAGTTCTTATTGACCAAAAAGTTTTAAGGAAGAAATGAAGCTCTTTGATTGAAATGGGCTTTTTGTGGGTGTGGGTGTGATCCGGGTGTGGGTGTGGGTGTGATCCATTAACAAATCGCCATTTATAAGTTATATCATCCTCCATTTTCCCCCCCTCTAGTCTACCCTCATAAGTCATCTTATCAAACCTATTTTTCTTAAGGCACTATTGGTCGATATCTTTGTGTTTCAACTAAAGCTCAAACTTATTATTCCCTTCCCTCCTCTTGATCAGCTGATCCATAGCCCAATGACATAAATTTCACAATTTTAATTCCATTTGCAATTTAATCATGTATTTTAGATGGGATCACTCTTGTGGTAAGAAGTGAAAATTGACCCATATATAATATGAGAGGCAAGGGTGGCCGTTCTTGGTCCAACATGTGATGTAACCTCAACCCAATTTGGTAATTACAGCACTAGTTGACCCCTTTTAATTTTCAAGTTGTATAACGGTTGGAATTTTTATTTTTATTTTTTATCAATTCAAAATATGAGTTTAGTTCGAATTGAGTCTATTCTTGCTATTTGATATACCAACCATGCCGGCTGAATTATTTACACTATAACCGCCAACTCAACCTGAATCTAATCTCTTAATCAAGGGATCAAATGGATCATTTCAGGTTAGAGTTCAGCCTATAAAAACTATCCACAATGTTGGCAAAAGGGAGAAAAAGTATTGAAATTTATTTTTGACCTTATAAAAGAAGGATCAGCTCTAAATGTAAGGAATAAATTAGACTTAAGAAAATGGCCCATTTGGATACATGCAGAATATAATATTTTTAATTTTAAATAATAACATAATCAAATATTGTAAAATACAATAGTGCAATATTATAATATTGAAACATTGTCACTGTTTGGTTTTTTTTAAAATGCAATAGACTTTAAACTGAGTTGTTTGGTTTTTGTTGAATACATTTTAGTTGCTTTCAGATGTTTCTTAGATATTTTGGAGTAGGTCAGAGAAAACATGTAAAAAAGTGAGTATCAGATATTCTCTAATATGAAAAACAATCCTTATAAGACAATTCTCATAAGAATTCTTTAAATGTCTTATCAGAAAACGCTTATAAAATCCTTTCATTTGAAAAATAATGTCTTAATAGAAAAGCTGATAAAAGTTTTCAATCTAAGGAGTATTGATTTATAATAACAACAGCAATATAGTCATGACCTGGGCAATTGCACCTGTTAATGACTGGAGAATAGATTTTTTAATATTAAAGATGAAGTTGACCAAATAAACACAATTTAACTAAATCACTCCCACAGCCAATCAACGAATCTTCATTCCCCCAAATTCAACGAACAAAACCCATAAATAAAAATGCATAAAATCCAAAACCCAATTCGATTTATGACCCAACCTTCTTGTTTTTTTATGAAATCAAGCAATTGCTTGAGGTCGAGGTCTCGACCCACCTCTGATTCTAAGGTGAAGAGAGAAAAAAACAAAAGAAAAAACCTTACAAAATAAAGAAAATAAAAGATGAAGAGAAGAGATACCTTTCTTTCGTGCAAGTAGGTATTGAATGATGAAAAAGATAAGAATAGGAAGAGGCAAGAGGCAAGAGGTATGGCAGGAAGAACGAAAGAGATAAATGAAGATAAAAGAGAAGAAGGAAGAAGAAAAACGGGGCGTGAAAAATGAGAGGGGATGCCGTGACTCTCTTGTAAAATAATGAGCCCGTGAAATCTAATAACACATCCTTGGAAGATTCTTTACTTCAACATAGGGAGTAGGGAGAAATCTTTGGATATTTTAATAGAAAAAACAATAATCTTTTAATTTCTTAAGCTGCCCAAACAACCAAATTTTGAAGGGTAAGACAACTTTCTTAAAAATATAAGAACCTTGCATCCAAACAAATAAGTGTAGTTTGTCAAAAAATATGAACAAAGATAGATCAAGGTAGAGAAACAAAATTCATATCGTCCACACCAACATAATTGGGACAATACTAATGGTAGCAATGACATTGATGAAGAAAATCAAATTCAAATCTGAAACCTATTTTGGACCCGGGAAGAAATCATGTTATATTCTAGGTTTATATATATATGTTGTTAAGCTTGTTCTTTTACCAGAATTTATGACTGAATTTTATAATATTGGACATTTATAAACACTGTTTGATGGATTGTGTTCCCTTAGTATTTTACAAATGCTATCTTACTTCTCTGTAATTTCAAATTCCAACAACCTAAAAGGTCTCAACTGCCTTTTAAAATTCTCAAAATTTCAATTTTCTTTCTATCCACAAATCCTTCACTCAGCAAGAGCATTCAGGGCCCGTTTGGTATTTTACTTTGAGGCATTTGGTCGGACGTCCCTCAACATTGCATTTTATTGCAAACGGTCCAGAGTTTATTTTCATAAAGGCAAAAGTCCATTCTTAAGTATTATATACTAAAAAGTCCATGACGCCCTTGTGAATCCCTTATCACAGACTAAATCGCGGAATCTTGTCAAAGACGGAAGGAAGCACCTCCTTCTTCTCCTCCTCCTTCATTTTCTTCTGATTCATCTTCTTTATTGTCTGAGTCATCTTCTTCTTCCTGTAATTCATTTTCGCTCAATCCAAATAAGAAGTAAGATGAATATTACAACATTTACAAACAATTATCATTTTCAAACCCTAACAATCTGTATGTCATACGAAACACAAATAATTTCATATCAAACTCAGATAAAATTATGTCTAGGTCAGACAGAGTCATGTAAATTTATCAATATTCTATCGCAAACTCAAATAATTTTTTCATTACTTACAAATTTATCTAAGTTTGTGTCGAGAAGTAAGAAAAATTTATCTAAGTTTATTTAATTGTTTATAAATTTATTTGAATTTGTTACAGAAAGTCAGATAAATTTGCTTCAAACTCAGATAAATTTATACTCTCCTATTTGAATTTCGAAACTTTATATAAGACTGGGAAATGAAATCCGTTAGATAGCTTTGACGTGTTTACAGGGGCAAATCGGTCATTAAATATCAAGTTAAGGAGCTTAAAACTAGGGATTATATTCGTAATATAACTTCAAATGGTAAGTAGGGCAAATCAGTCATGCAAATGTATGATCTGGCATACTTAGGGATTTCTTGTCAAACTATATACAGCTGTATGGACATAGGCATTAGAGGAAAAGTTGTTGAACTGGATGCCTCACAAGACCAATATAAGGGACTTCAGGCTAATTTACCCTTTTACTTTTAAAATAAAGTGGAGTGAAGTGAAATAAAAAGAGGGAATAAAATATAAATGAGTTATGATGATAATTTATTTTTAGTTATTTGATATTGAGTATTTTTTACTTTTTGTACGAGAAAATAGAGTTTTTTTGTCTTTTAGTGAATAAAGGTTATTTATTTTTTACTTTTTCTTTTGAAAAAGGAAAATGGAGTTTTGAATTAAAATGCTTTTGATTTAATGTTTAACTTTACTTGACTTTACTTGATAAGTAAAATTATCAAACCGCGCAGGAACTCGCCCTAGGACACCTATTTGGATAATTCATACATGAATAATTGAATACCCAGGACAATACGTGTTTGCAACCCTACGATTGCCATCCTGATCTCGAGGAGAGTGATTTTCAAGTAGTTTGAAATTAGCAAATTAACTTGATTGCAGGATTGCACTGTTGCACATTAGGGCAAGCCCGCACCAATTTAAAGTGGTCAGCTTGATCCCCTTTTTCTCTTTCCTTTTTTGCCTTCTCCCCATACCAAGTATCACCTCTCGCCCTCCCTCTCTCTCTCTCCTCATGGATTCTCTGTTAGCAAACTATGCTTCAGATGATGAAGAAGAGGAGCAAGAGAAAACAGCTCCTCTTCCTTCAAAACCCATCTCTCTCTCACTTCCAAAACCCTCTTTCAATTTGGATTCAACAAACCCACCTCCCAAAACCTCATTCTTCTCCTCCCTTCCTCCCCCAAAACCCATCTCTTCGTCGTCTTCTTCAAAACCCATCTCTCTCTCACTTCCAAAACCCTCTTTGGATCTGGACTCAACAAACCCACATCCCAAAACTTCAATCTTCTCTTCCCTTCCTCCCCCAAAACCCATCTCCTCCTCTTCTTCAAAACCCATCTCTGCTTCTTCTTCTTCTTCCTCCTCCTCAACCTTCTCCTCTCTCCCCCGTCCCAAGTCCCACCAATCAATCCCTTCAAAACCACCCACAAATCCCAAAAGGGTTGTCCAATTCAGGCCCCCTCTCAACCCTTCCCTCTTCAAAACCAGCTCTCTCGACGAGGATGACGACGACGAAGAAGAACAAGAAAAAGAAAGAAAACCCACCAAGGAAACCCCGTCTTCAACCTCAAAATCCTCATTCTCTTCCTTCCTCCCCCCTCCCAAGAACTCCCTCGGCATTGCCCCTCCCCGGCGATCTGTTATCGATTCCAATGTTGCAGCAAAGAGCGAAAAGGCACCTATGCCTCAGCAGGAGAAGGATCCCTATTCCAATCACGGGAATTATGAGGGTAATTTGGTGGGTACAACGCCTGGTGCTGAGAATTGCAGCAATCATGTGAATTATGGATATTATGAGGGTAATTGGGTTGATGGGTCATCAGCAGTAGCATTGGAGACCCCTGGAAATGCTCCAAGCAATGGGAATTATGTAAACTATGGAAGCTATGAAGGTAATTTGGCTGATGGATCATCAGCAGTAGCATTGGAGACCTCTGCAAATGTTCCAGTTAATGAGAATTATGGCAGCTATGTGGACTATGGGGGTTATGAAAGTAATTGGGGTGATGTGTCCACAGCGACAAAAGCGCCGGAAAAATCTGGTGGCATAGATTGGGCTGGGGGAATTTTGGGGAAGAGGGGAAGGAATGAAATTCCGGCAGATATAATTGAGGTGAAGCAGGATGAGCTGATGAGCAATAGACCAAGGGAGGATCAGGCCAAGTTGACTGGGATAGCTTTTGGACCTGCTTATCAGGTTTTGATTCTTCTTCTCTCTAGTGCTTTCTCTTTTCTGTCTTGTTTTGTTATTAAGATTCTCATCCCATTGTTCTATATGCTCCTGTTTAGACTTCTTGGTTATCGGGTTGATGGTGGGATTTCTTGTAGGCAATGTGGTTATTTCCATTATCTGCGCATTAAAAACATTGTCTGGAAGTCATCTGATGATAGACTATGCGGAATTAAGTTAGCCATTTGTTTGCAACCAACTGAAATTCTATTAAATTAACCAGAATCTGTACATTGTGATAGTTAAAGCAGTCAAGTAAGGTGATGTAGTATTAACAACAAACAGTGAAGAAATTAGGACGACAAAGAACCTGTATTTGATTCAATCTGAAAACCCTTGATGTTGCAAGTGTATTGGCTTCAATATTCCACTCTCTAGGAATATGAGCAAAAAGACATTGATTTTATATAGATGAACACAAATCTCCTTAACAATATCCAATCCACAATTTTCTAGGGTGACAGAGCCATTCTTTGTGCCCATCACAAAGTATTTTTTGAGTCCGCCTCTGTCAGTGGTAGGCCTGAAAACAAATGCAAAAACAACTTAACCTCCTCCTTCAATGCCTATATTTCACGCCCTTTAAAATCAACACCTGTCCGGCCCCGAACTCCTCAAGAAGCTCCCCTCCCATCATTTTTAGTTGTTTGTCCCACACTCTATGGAGCAGGTTTTTGAAACACACTTTTATCTGTATTCAATCTCCATTGGCCCATTAAAGGCTGAATTCTCAATACACTTCTCTTCTATGATTGCATGTTCCCTTTTTTGCACACTTCTATTCTATCCACCAGTGATCTTGATGAAGTGTATCTTCTATCAAAGATCCTTGTATTCCTTTCGTAAGTGCCACACAACAATCAAAGGTAACACTTTCTATAAAATCTGATCTCCACTTGAGAAAAGAACCAGATTAACCTTTGATTATATCTCAAAAAGAAGGAAAAGGGAAGGACAAAACTGAATGAGCCTTGGAAAAAACGAGAACACTTTTGCTACCAGGCAACAAATAAACAGTTGATCAACGAATCCCTCATCAGACCCACAGAGAAAGAAGATATTATGAAGGGAAAAGTTCATTCTTTTGAGTTTATTCAAGATTAGAATTTTACTAGAAACTACAATGCACTGACTCTAGGTAGGACTAATGAATTTCAAATCTTTTTACAACAAAAGGAGGTGAAGTAGCCTTTTGCTTGAAAGGAACCCAAGAGAATCTGACGTCCAAATCTTTTTTTTTATCTTTACGTTCCAATGGAATGGTTTTCCCATTTAAATCTCCATAAGTTTATCCTACAGATGTAATTCAAGAACCATAAGCATTCTTCTGAACTGAAATGTCCATTCAATTTGACTTCTATCCTCAATGCTATCTTTCATTAAAGCTCCCTTAGGGCTTGTTTGGCCACTTTATTAGTAGAGTTGAGTAGAGTGAAGTCCCCATTTTTCAAAAATAAGTCACATCAAAAGTACTTTATTTCCCGTTTCCCACCATGTTCTTCACAAAAAAGTCAAAAAGCAACCATTAAAAGACAAAAAAACTCCATCTCCCAATAAAAAAGTCAAAAAGATTCCATCACAAACAACTAAAAACAAAATACCATCATAACCCACTTATATTTTATTATTTCTTTAAAATAACATTTACTCAACGTAACTCTACAAGTAAATCCCCCAAACAGGCCCTTACAGTCATATAAAGTCTTGAAAATCTTAAAGCCAACTCTTTATCCCTCCATCATGACATCTCCCAAACCTTATTATAACTCTTATTTTCATGCAGTCCAAGTGCATCATATGCCTAAGGGCTTAAAAAATTAAAAACGAGGCTCAAAATTTTACCCACTATCAGCTAGCCATTGGCCCTAACTTATAGTGGGCCAGCCCGTACATAGATGGCTGACCCATTGGGCCTAACCCATGGATAACCAACCCAATAGCGCAACTATGTCTTCTTTGTTTATGGCTTTCCAATAAGGCCTCCTGGATTGAGATTAGATCTAACAAGGTAATTGATTCACGTGCAATTAGTTTAATGAAATCAATCAATGAAAATAATTGATTGACATGTAATCAATGAAAGAGAAGAAATTAAGCAATTTGAACTTGATAAGAGTAATTTAACCCCCTAAAAGAACAGAACCTTTTTTTTTTAATGTTAGAACCTTTTGTTTTTTGTTGGCTAGTTTTTTGACAAATATCTCAGTTTGGGATACCAAAGAGAAGGTGTCTTTGATTTCCTATGAGAGGAAGGCCAATATATTTAAATGGGAAATGTACATGTAACTACTTCCCTTTTTATATACTTACAAACAACTACCTCTAATTTTAGATTTTACACACAACCACCTCTAATTGTAGTTTTTACATACAACCACCTATACTCCTATGACAATTTTGGTCAACCAGTTTGACCAATAATCCAACTTATTTTTCTATCAATATGATCGAACCTAACTTCAAGATTTTTAAAAAGACAACTTTACGTATAGCAAAAGGCTTCTTTATGTTCGTTGAATCCTAATGTTTTACTGCTTGCCTAATGCTTCTCAATGTTTTTATTAAGGCAATTTTGTTTTCACATTGCCATCACTCTATCAAAGGGCAAGGTAGTAAACATTCTTTGCTTTTGTTTTGAAATTGAAAACACGATAGAGCTTGTGGGATCTACTGTTCCTATAAGATACAAGAGGGCTTTGAGATCTAGTCCACTTTAAAGAAACACGAATAGGTCTATTGAATGTTGATAACCATCTTATCTAAGGCTACAAAATGGATGGCAAATAGATAAAGGCCATGTTTCTTTTTCGACCATTCATTTTATGGCCTTAGATCAGCTGGTTATCCGCATCTAGTTGACTGGATATTTTATAGTTGGCCAGATCCTAAAGGCCTCTTGTAGCTAGTAGGGCTAGTGGACACTACATACTCTGCCATTTGGCCCATTTTGGAAAGGAGTAGATACTTCTTGCTACTGAAGCCATAGAGGATCAAGATCATTTGGGTTTTCCCAAAGGAGAACTTTTGTTATTAGTTCAGGTTACTTGAGTGTGGGACTTGGGTATTCATTGAGTCCATCACTATAAATCTATGGTAGACTTTGTGGTATCCATTGGCTGATGCAGGTCAAAAATGACTTATCAGAAGCCCAAGAAGACCAGGACAGGTCCAATTGACTAAAAGGGCCCATAACTTAAGTGTTTAATTAAACATACGCAGTCATAGTACATGCCCAATCAATTGCATTCTCATATATTAAGGAGTTTTATAATTAGAGAATCAATTTGATTGTAATATGTTTAAGGTTAGTAAGATGTGTAATTCAAAATCCTTAGGAGCCATAAATTAGAAATTACAATCTCTAATTAGGAGTCAAGATAATTGACCACCCTAATTAGAAGGTGTAAATCTCCAATTTGTAGTCGAGATTCTTGGCAATTAGTCTATATAAGCTTGTTAGGGCTCTCCAACGTAATTCAAAAATATTTTCCTCTCTTCCAAGATCAAGTCATTGAAATCAAACTCTCTTAGCCTTTAGTAAGATGTGTGTGAAGACTTACATTATGGATCAAGAACGCTTTATCAAAGTAGGCGCAAAAGGATGAATTAACTTAAAGGGACCATAACTTAAGAATTTAATTAGACACATGCTAAAGAAGGGCATCGCATTATAGTCGTGTTCGATGCACAATCAATTCCAATCTTGTATATTAAGAAGCTTTATCTTAAGATTCATTAGATTGTAAAATGTTAAGTTCAATGAGGTATATTAGTCAAAATCCTTGGGAACCATATTTTAAAAATGCAATCCCTATTTAGAAGTCAAGATTATTGACCTCTCCAATTAGAAGGCGTAAGTTCTAATTAGGAGCCAATAATGCTGGCTACTAGTCAATATAAAGCTTCTAAAGGCTATCCAAAGTAATGAATATTTCCCCTTCTTCCAATATTGAGTTGGCGAAATCGAACTATCACCACCTTGAGTGAAGATTCCTTGGCTTCTCCAATATGTAAAGACTCCAGTGGGGTGGCATGAAGACTTCACATTGGTCCACCCTCCATTACTTGATGTAGCCAATTAAGGGCATTATAGTCATGTTACATGCCCAATCAAATCTCATATCTGAGGAAGTTTTGTTCTAAGATAGTCAAGTTGATTGTAAAATGTTTAAGTTTCATAAGGTGTGAAATTCAATTTCCTCAAGAGCCGTCATTAGAAAAATACAATCTCTAATTAGGAGTCAAGATTATTGACCACCCTAATTAGAAGGAGTGATCTCTAATTAAGAGCCAAAGTTGTTGGCTGCTAGTTATATAAAGCTTGTAAAGGCTCCTTTAAAGTAATTAAAGGAATATTTTTCTCTGTTCCTATCTCGAGTTTTGATGAAATCGAACTTTCTTTGCCTTGAGTGAAGATTCCTTGGCTTCTCCAATGTGTGAAGACTCCATTGGCTTCTCTAATTAGGAGCCTGGATTGTTGACTATGTTCATTGCCTTTTGATAAAGGTAAGGCAAGGTAAGGGTAAGGGGCAATATTATCTTTTCAAATTTTTGAAGTTGAGTTCATTCGCATCGACTGACAAATGAGTCTTTACTCTGCCACTGGTCAAAGTGGTTGGCCGAAATTGTCGTGGAAGTATAGGTATGTGAAAACCAAAATTGGAGGTGGTTATTTGTAATTATAAAAAACAGGTCGTTATTTGTAAATTTTCCTCATGTTGGAAAGTTAACTCTACAATACCTTGAGATATTCACCAACTGAGCTACTAAATCGTCTAATACAACACCTTTGTAAAGGAGCTTTTACAAAGATTTATGCGAACCTTGATACCTCCTCAAAATACCTTAAGGTAACAAGAATATTCTTCAGCCGTTGTGTGTGCTTGCGATGGTGTCTATTGCAAAATGAAGTTGCAAAATTTCCATTTATCCTTTGTCAGCTTTTGAACCTCTTGCACATGTTTCATGTGTACACTTGTTTTGTTTGCAAAGACAACTGTTTGTCTTCATCTAAAATTGTACATGAAATCATCTTTCTTTAATTTTTAAATCAATAACATCAATTTTCATTGAGGAAACAAAATAAATTCATTAAGAGCATGTTTGTGCAGCCACTTTACCACAAAGAAAACATGGAAACTAGAAACGCTTTTCCGCAACGCAAAAAGTTCACGTTTTATGTGGCTGCTTTTCCGTGAGGAAAAACAAAAGAATGACCTAAATTTTCCGCAATTCCACACAAAAGCGTTGGTTTTCCACAGCATTGCACGAACATCTTCATCACATCATCAAAGCCTTGCCCCAACTATGTTGGGTTCTTTGGGTTGTGGCAAAATTTTGCACTAGGTGTCGACCTACCTAACACAACCCTCCTCCTTTACCCTAGCTGTAGCCTGCACCAACATACCCTAAAGAAAATATCAATATACAATAAGCTATACAACATAAGAGAAGTATACTTTATTATAATCGCATATATATAAATACATATATGTCCTCCGTTTTCAAAATAGTCAATACATTTTTGTCCACAGTCTCTTTCGCAAACACATTTGTTGCTTCATTTGCACTTCTCTCCATGTGCCTGAACAAACAATTTTAAGGATGAACTTATTTCCTTAAAGTCGCATCATGTGCCTCTCCCAAGCTCAAATAAAGGATGAGAGTTAACATCAAATAGGCAATCGGATGTGAAAAGTTGCCACACTTAAATATATATTATAAACGACATGATGGATTTTGGAGTTACCAAAAAACATGGTTGCAAATAAGGATGAGTGGAAAAGTAGAATTCACAAAACCAACCCCGAATAGATGGGATAAGTCTATGATGACAACAGTGATGATATTCAATATCTCTCTTACCATGTTTTCTAGCATCCATGGTACTCTCCATTTGTTTGATGCCCAAGTAATGGCATTCTTGGAATCTCTATCGGTTACCAACCCCCTCAGAATCTTTACCACCCCTGTCACTGCCAATATTTTGAACCTAAAAAAGAATAAGGGATTACTTTGTTGTCACTTCTCAAAATGCCTAATTCTCAACCAACTTCACCATCTACATTAAATCTAGACCATCCCAAAGAAGGTGCTTCCATTCATTGTCTTTTACTTCCGCCCACCCCTTGTATGATGGATCCTTCCCAATTTCTTAAATGTCAGACGCTTGGTCCCTTTAAATTCTTTACCAGCCATAGTCTAGTGATCCATTTTTGCTTTAATTAAAGCACTCTTTCATTTCTTTTTCCATGCCTTTAATAGGACTGCCAAAGGTGTGGTCTTCCATGTACTGATGCCATTATTTTTTAAACGAATAGTTTTCCTAGATGCCCACACATATCGTAGTGTATGCACCCTTACTGACAATACCCCAAACAATTGAAACATTTTGCTCTGTAGAATCCTTGTGCGTTGTGACCACTATTTCACTGAACCACAAACAATACCACATGATTGGAAGAACATGCTTATTATTATCAATCAATATATCTCTCAGTTTTCTACTCAGTTGTGATGTTTACCATTATCCTGAGTGTGCCCTAGTGGCTGAATCCATCTTTGGATTCGATCAATCCCTTAGGAGGTTGATCCATTTTCGATTGCAGATCCAGGGCGCATCAAAGGGAGTCCTTGAATTTATGTCAATACTAAAAGGGAGAATTACAAAAGTACAACATAAATGTTTATCCAGACAAATTATAAATACACATTCAGTTTTGAACCATCTATGTTGAGATGGATATTCCCTTCATAGGCCTCCATTTTCCTCAAGTGTCTCGGTACATCGCATTCTTCTCAACATTTTCCATGGTTATTCCCTTCATGTGCATGTATTGATATGAAAATTTTGAAGTACTAATATTAGTGAATTTCTGTAGTCCATGCGTCTTTCACTACCCATCTCAACATTTACTTTGTGATTTATCATGTTGCATTGAGCCACACTTACCCGAAAATCACACAAACTTAGTTGTAAATTAGAATATTGGGCAATGGTAGATGGAAGTGGAACCAGTACTCAATGAGGCAAATCAAGCATTATACTTGGGAACTGACAAGATTAAGATGTGGCATTCTTTTTATGACTTTATGGATCGTTTGGTGGCTACGGATCATCAGATTGGTAAGAGATTTTTCATTGTCCTTGGAACAGTGGCGCTTTCAACAGTATGATAATGACTGTTCATAAGAGAGGAAGGGAAGTCCTTTTTTCTCCCTTTAGTATCTCTTCAATTTTATCATCTCTTCTGCATCCAATCCAATTTAATTTTCAATGAAAGCTGAAATGAGGTAAATCATTTCAATCATAATTATTTTTAACATGCTGATCTGTAGCAGCAATGAATAATCCCTAAATCAATTTTCCTTTTCAATCTATTTAAGATCTTCTGTTCTTCTCGTTTTACAAGCCCCCCATTAAATTTAAAAAAAACTTTGATTCATAACTGTTAAGCTTATGGCAGGGATGCTTTATAAACTAATACTCCCATTCTATTGTCCTTCCTCATTTTCTTGTTCTTATGACCTTTCTGTCGCTTCTTTTCTGTCTCTCCCATTTCATTATTTATACAGAACCATCATTCTTATTTCAATAAAAAATGAAATAGGGTAAAATCATATTAAATTTATAACTCCCTGTGCTTTGCTCGTTACTCTACACCAAACGCCCTCAAGCTACGGTAAACTTCCCTTCTAATGCTACTTTCCTGCTGTCATTACATATTGTGATTTTGTTGCAATAAGTGTAGGGGATGTCACAAGATTTGAGTTTATAGTGTTTGCCTTCCCAGAAGCTCATTTCCCCTTGATTAAACACCTGCACCTTTGCTCTTCACATTGCTATATGGAAAGTAACAAAATATTGCAAAATTTTCCATACGTCCATTCATCTCATTGTTTCATGCATCCGTTTCTTGGTCTGAAAAACATGGCTGAGTGTGTGCATTAATGTAAAAAATACATGGTTCACAGGTTGACTAATTTGTATTCTAGTCTACAGTTCGCTATTCATTACTCTTCATCATTGGGACAGGTTCATCCCATTTGCCTTTTCAATTGGTCCGGATAAGTGATTGCAATCTGTAGTAGATACCTCTTCATCCGCTAGAGCGTTTGCGACATCATCATGGGATGGAAGGGGAAAAGAACAAAATAAAAAACAGATTTTCCATGAATCATTAGCTTATAGATGCCTATAGAAGTTTGCTAGGGCAATTGTGAAAACATTTGTTTATCTAATTGGTTTTCTTCTACAGCCTGTTTCTTCAGCAAAGGGAAAGCCCTCAAAGCTGCACAAAAGGAAGCATCAGATTGGGTCCTTGTACTTTGATATGAAACAGAAGGAGATGGAACTAGCGGAGCGGCGTGCCAGAGGCTTCCTCACAAAAGCTGAAACACAAGGCAAGTATGGGTGGTGAGTGGGCGACTTGGATGTTCATGTACAATCGTTCATAAAGTTAAAAAAAAAATGCATGTAGAGGATATAATGAAAAATCTTCTTTTCATATGGTCTTTGCTTGTAACTGCTTCCTCTTTCTAAAAGTGGTTGCCACTTGCTTGATTCCTTCAAAACATGTTTCCATTGATTTACCCTAAAAGTTTGTAAAGGTCTTCTGGACCACTGGTAAACTATTTCCTTTGTTGCAACAATTGATTACCCCTTGAGGCTGATGAATGCTAATGCCCATTTGTGTTGTCATAGTGAGAGAACCAAGAAATTTTGGGGGATGCTGTCCTCGTAATCATCAGAATATAACTTCATATTATAATATTTAAGGAAGAGTACTTTTGTGCAAGACACTCCCATGTGATATGCCGTGCAGGACAACCCAATGATCCTAACCTTTTCATTTGTACCCCCACAAGTTTAACTGTTTTAAATAAAAAAGAAAGTTCATATCAGATCCAATGGTTCAGTCAATCTGTGTTGGTGCAAACTCCATGGGATCCGTGAGATATAGGAGAGGTTTAGATGGTTCATCGGATTGATCATATAGCAGGTAAGCCCATGCCAGATGTATGCCCAGCAGCAAATGCCTAACATTAGCTCTTCTAACAAAATGCGAACAAATATTTGGGAATTGGTCTCAGATTCTTTCATCTTATATTTGGGACTTTGTATGTTTAGATTAGTGTTTATATAAGCTTGAGCTTTCTAAACTACATTTAATTAAATGTTCACTTCAGTATGAAAATATGACTTTTAAATTACTAAAATTTCTATTGAGTAACAATCAAATCAAGTGTTAAGGTGACCTCACCCCAGTTAGCATAATTATTAAGAGACTTTTCCATCATCCTACCCTCAGGTTATGAGAAAGCATTCAAGTGGTGCTGTAGGAGCTGGACTCCAAACCACACATGTGGCCCGCCCATAGGTGAAATCCTCTAATTAAAATAACCTCTCAATAGATATTGTAGCTAGAGGATTTAACCGGAAAAAAACATTTAGTGCGCACATGTTACGCATTCAAACAATTTAGCACTTGGAGCACGAATTCTAGCAATTGGGCTAGAGAATCTCTTTTATTTTTACCGATTTGGCACATCGTCGGTGCTGACCTTAATTATACTAGTTAAGGTCAGTGCTGACCCTGTCTGAAAGCCCAAAAACCCCTCTGTTTCTTGAAACATAAAATGTTCCCTCCATTCATATCATGTTCCCTTTGTTCTCGTGTTGCTCTACCAGTGCCTCCAAGACCTCTCTTAGGAAACCCACCGAATCATTTGTTTTTAACGTCTTCTCCGGTGCCAAAAGGATCTGGCGTTCCCTGACATCTCTGCTTCAGATCTACTCTGCGAGCAGCAATGCTTTGTTCTTCTATAACAAATCAACAAAGTCAAAACCGATAACCCTAGAAATCCCTTTAATACCTAAACAAGTCGGCCAGTTGGTTTTCTTGGTCTACCGTCTGCCATTACCGGAGCTGGAGGTGGAGCTAGGTGGGTCTGTTCTCTAAGATCTCTCATCTCTCTCAGATCCTTTAGATCTTCTCAAAAAAAAGTTCATTGTTCGGTTGGAAGATCTCAGATCTCATTGTTGGGAAGGTATTTTCCCTTTTTCTGCTCTCTTGCCGGAGGAACTTTGCATATTTGGAGGCAGATTTCTGTTCTGTATTTGCTTGGATGACCGGGACTACAGAACAATGGAGCCACCGGTATGGTGCTCCTAAGCTAGGGGATATGGACATGAGGGAGAAAAACTACAGGGTTGATGAGGCTACCGAGGATGGTCCATCGTCTTGAACCATTCATGCCATCAACGATGGTAGAGACGATTTCCCCATTTTGAAGTAAATGGGTTTGAGAATTGCCTAGAAATGAGTAAATGGAAGATTTCTTCTTTATTGGATCCAATAATGATCTAAATGTGGGGAGAATTTGTAGATGGAGGATTTTAATAACAAGGTAAGTCGCTTTTGTTTCTCTCACAAATTTGGGTTGAATTCATAGAAGATCAAGGGATGTTCAGAGTCCCAAGTGGTTTTGAGAGAGACAGTAGGGTAATAATCCAGATGTGGGGAGAATCTATGGATAGATGATTTAAATAACAAGCAACATGGGTTTTGTTTCTCTTCAAATTTGGATTGAATTTACAGAAGATCCAAGGCATAGTTGGCAAATCAAGTAGTCTTCTCTAATGGCTCGAAGAAGCAGCAGCAAATGAAATCGAATTTAGAAAACTTTTAGCAAAGTCAAGCTTATAGAAATAAGTAAATGGGTTTCCAATGATGTGACAATTCCACAAAAATTCATGGAAGAAGCAAGTTCAAATCAATGATCAACAATTTAAGAAGGAGCCTACCAAGCAACGCATAAGACCCAAAATGGAAAAAGTTTAATTCTTCACGAAACACAAAACCTCAGCGTACATCAAGAGGAAAGATGAAAAAGCACTTACTGAAGAAAGCCCATGTCTTCCCTTTCCTCCTATGTCAGAAAAAATAGAAACTTTTTGAGTGGGGAAGAAAATCAAGAAACTAGAAGAAATAGGAGTTATGGGTTTTCTCCACCTTACCCAAACAAACTTGTTTCTTTCTTTCCTTCAAACTCTGAAATACACAGAGATCTCAAAGGAGAAAGTTGTAAATGATATGAAATGAGATAGTAGGAGAAGTAAGAAGAAAACTATTTTTTTCTGTTTTTTTTCCTTAATTTGTCTCTGCAAATCACAAGTAGTACAGATGAAAGAAGAAAGAAAGAAAATAAGAAGAGAATAGGCTAATCCTGGAGTCTGTTGCTGCCCAAGTTAAAACTATAGACGACATTGAAGAAAGAAGAGGAAAAATAGATGGAGAATGACTATTTTGTATTCAGTTTTTGTCCAGAGACTTGAACCTACCCTTCTTTTCTCCAACAAGTATGAAAAGCACGGGTGAAAAGAGATAAAAAGGAATAAATAAAGGATTTTTGTAGTTTACGAATTACAATTATAATACAGAACCCCTCGTATATCATGCAACCATAAAAGGGAATGATACAACGTGAAGGGTGGGTTTGCATAAAGGTTTGGATTTCATGCCGGACGTAAAAAGGCTCCAACTTTTACACGGAAACTTTCACTAGTAAGGTCGGTACCAACCGGGACTTAGGAATTTCTCAACATTTGTTATAAAAAAGTTACAACTCAGTTCCTAAAATATAGAATACCTGCGTCTGTACTGACCTTATTTTTAACTAGTAAGGTCGGTACCGACTGAGACTTAAAAAATTTTCAACATTTGTCATGAAAAAGTTACAACTTTGTGCCTAAAAAGTAGAATACCTGTGTTGGCACCGATCTTATTTTTAATTAATAAGGTTGGTATCGATGGTGTGTGGATAAAATACCGTAATACCGAGATTAAGGAGAATCACGGTAATAACATTAGCTGTTTACCTCGATCTTGGTAAACACTCAGTAGTTCAGCAGCTCGATGAAGAGTGCCAGCTCAACGGGTATCAGCTCAGCAGTTCGGTAAGGAGTGTCAGCTCAAGTGTTTTCCACTCAGCAGCTCGGTAGCTCGGTGAAGAGTGCCAGCTCAACAGGTATCAGCTCGGCAGCTCGGCGTGAGTGCCAGCTCAGTAAGGTACTAGCTCAACAAGATTCCCCCTGGTCTCGGTAAAGGTACCGAGGTCCAGAGTGGGCCATCATGCTTCTATGAAAAGTACGGGCGTGCTCTGACAGATATGGTGGCTCATTTATGACGATAAGAAGTTAGCTTTATCATCTCATCACGTCAGCTGTCCTACAGCATGGAAGCTTCTGATGGGATGTGCCCTTTTTACCTACTGTTGAGTATCAGGGTAAGGCCCGATGAGACCTTACCCCACCTACCCCCACTCACAAAGAGAATGGACGAAGAATCATCTACAAATACACATGGGATTAGCCCCATGAAGGTACGCAAACATACAGCACGAAAACCCTTGCACTGGCATTCTTCTCTGGTCCACTCTCCTCATGCTTAGTTTTCAGAACTAACTCATGCATCAGAGTGCCTTTGGCTGACGGCAGTCAGGGCCTCTGACCCAGTCTCTTTTCCTTCCATTTCAGGCCATCGGCGTTCGGTCTTTCCCGATCATCAAATTCTACTTCATTCTAATCAAGTGGGTGTCGTGTTTTCACCACCTACAGATGGAGACTTAAGAAATTTTTTTCAACATTTGTCGTAAAAAAGTTTAACGAGTAAGGTCGGCACCGACCTTAGCTAGTGAAATTAAGGTCGGCACCGACGATATGCCAAATTGGTAAAAAAAAGAGAGAGAATTTTCAGCCCAATTGCTCAAATTGGTGCCCCCAAGTGCTAAATTATTTGAATGCTGTGCGCATTAAATGATTTTTCCGGTTAAATTCCCTTGTAGCTATTAAGAAGGGCATTTGGATATGAAAAAGAAAATCTGAGATTGGCCTCCATTTTCTGCTTCCGTTGGCAAGATTCCTTGTCCACTTGATGACATGACAAGTGGTCTACATCAAGAAAATGCATGACAAGTGGCTTTCCACTTATTTTATTTGCACTATTTTTATGAACATGGACAAATCAAAATCCGACAAAATCATTTTTAGCATTTTCCTCTTATCCTATTCTACATTATTTTATCAAATGGAGAAATCGAAGTCCAACACACTCCGACTTTCCTCCCTCCATTGATCATTATGTCAATGACTAAAAAATGCATCCCAAATCAAATTCACTGTTCAAAGAATCAAATTATACTGTGGATATGCCACCATCCACAAAATTTTGGCAGCTTTCCCTTTGGTCCACTGTAGGGAAGACATGGCTCTTGTTAGGCCGCACCACAGAGTACCTGAACTAGGACATAAACCCCACTGAGGTCTGAACTGGGCATGGACCAGGACCAAAAAGTGAGACCCAAGTACCTATATGGTATACTTAAAACACTTATTATGCACGTTTATAATATATGGTAGTGGAATTTAGTATTCAGGCCCATGGGCACGAAACCCTTGAGCATCGATCCTCCGTTGACCCAAATTCAGATCAAACCCATAAACAATTTATTCACTTTAACGCCTTTGATTCTCTTGGACCCATTTTCATTCTTAGTGATCTGGGCACACAAACAAACTAATTTGGGTTTTGCTTAAATCATGGTACACCAGTGGCTATATTACAAGGGGATTGTGGCAAGCCTTTTTTTTAGGTGGGCCCGATTCTAGGAGGCTAGGACCCAAGAGAGTCCACACTGGTGAGATGGTGTGAAGTAGAATTGGAACAAGTGCGAAGAGGAAACCCAAAAAGTTGAAATGATGTCTCACACACGTGGAAAGAATAGCAGGATGTCCGTTCAAATAGTGTGTAATTTGGAATTTGAGGGGGAAGGAAAATGGAGGGGAGGGGAGGGGAGGTAAAATTAATTTTCCCTCTTTGAATAGTAAAAGAGGAGGGGAAAGAAAAGTGAAAAAGTAGGATTTTTTTTTTGTTTGTGAGGTAGAGAGAAAATTACTAATTTACCCTTACTTTGTGAAAAAGTGAAAAGATGATAAGGGCATTTTAGTAAAATTCCCTCCCTTCCCCTCTTTCCCTCACCCTTTCCCCCCACTTTCCCCCCATTTTTTAGGGGAAAATTTTAAGGTGGGTCCCACAAGCATTTTACCCCCATTTTCCTTCCCCCCACTTTCCCTCCCTCCTTCCCAAACACCATCAACTTCCACTTTCCCTCCATTTTTCCCCCTTTTTTTCCCTCCCCTCCACTTTCCCTCCTTCCCAAACATAGGGTAAGAAGAGGTGATTAAGAATGACCTTTGTTTTATCAATAAAAAGGATCCATGTAGGCTTTTAGATTGGATATGTTCATCACATTTGAAAGATGCTTTTGTATAAAGCTTCTTCGTTAATTCAACTCATGTCAATCGACTATCAACGCTTTAAAGAGTTTGTAAATCAAGAAGATATGGAGAGAATAAAATATTTTGTTAAGGGCTGTTGGGCAACTGTGATCTATTTAAAATAAAGATGATTTAATTAGACCTCTTTGAATAAAATCATTTCAGTTAGACCCTTTTATGTAGACCATTAGACACGCCCAATTCAACTTTTTCTTTTTTTTTTTTAAAGCAAACTCATCATCATGTCGTGTATGGTAAAATAGTATATGTAAACTTGGTGGATGGACGGGAAAAGTAGAGCCAATAAACTAATCATATAGTAAAAATAGTACTGACTTATCATACAGTAAAATTAGTACCAACAAACTTTTCATAAAGTAAGATTACATCACCAAACTTGAAAAATAAATAAATAAATAAATAATCTAATTGTTTTAAGCACTAACGTTTATTTGAAGAGGTTATCTTTTATTAGATTTTGAAAAGAGGCAATAGTTATTATAGCAGATTTCACTTGGATTATATTTGGTAAAAAGTGATAAATCCATATATATACACACACAAGGATTCCTCATTACCTTAATAACGAGGATTCTTCGTTGAAAATTTGTATGGCAAGAATTCCACGCAAATCTTAGTGTATTTCAATGTACATATCTAATGAGAAATTCATTTTTGGTGCAAATCTACAAAGGATTTCTCATCCTAGGTCGGACCTATTTCATTCGTTCAAATCTTATGGATTTACAATTGTCAAAATGGGCACACACTAAACACAGATTTGGATATGTAGAAAGCTAAAATATCGTCTCTTCGGAGAGTTTGGCTGTCCAATATGATTTTCTATTCTTTATTTATTGAAACGCATTAAAAAACTTCACCAAAAACA
This sequence comes from Persea americana, assembly GCA_029852735.1. NCBI lineage: Eukaryota > Viridiplantae > Streptophyta > Magnoliopsida > Laurales > Lauraceae > Persea > Persea americana. The sequence continues at coordinate 65,856,807 of CM056813.1, read as the reverse complement.
AAAGGGCTTAAAAATTTAAATTCTCAAAAAAAGAAATAGTTGTTAGAATTTTGAGATAATTATGGAAAAACTCCCAAATGTAAAAACATGACACATTCGTATCAGAAATTCCAGTGAAGAAAGATTGCCTGTCTTTCAAAAACAGTTTCCGAACGGAAGAAAGATTTCATCTTCTTTTTAGTGGAAAGCAGAAGGAATCAAATACTATAAAAGATCACACCTCCAACTTTCTAAAAATGAAAACTTAACCAAAAGTAAACAATTATAAAGACTCTCTCATGAACAGTGTCAGTATACAGCATCTCTCTCTCTCTCTCTCTCTCTCTCTCTCTCAAACCCCCTTAAAGCCCTCTTTTTTTCTCTCCTTTTCCTCCTCCAAGCCTCTCCCAAGAACCCATCAAAATCCTCTTCGCTTTCTGCAAGCTTCTAATCGATGGAAGCCGTCTCCAACTCCATCTTCCCCTCCAGATTCATCGAGACCCCCCATATTCTTCAATCCCCACCTCCCTCTTTGATCAGAGCAGCTTTCAGGCGAGATGGGTTTCTCAAAATCAATGAGAATTTGAAGCCTCAAAGGTGTTCCAAATTCGGAAAGGAGACTATGGTTTCAATCTCCGGGAAGAGAGTTCGAGCCGTTACCCATGAAATTTCAGACGGCGGAGAAGATGAGGGGACGTCAGGAAATGGGTTTGGATTGATTCCTCGGGAGGAAGATTGGTTTGATGTAAGATTCTCCATAAAGATTGAATCTTTTTTCCCTTTTCCTTTCTTTTCTTTTCTGGGTCTTCTGTATGCATCCTCATCTTTTGATGGGTACCCTTTTTAATATCTTTTGATACTGACCAGTGCATATGATAGTGGTTTTTACCTTATGCTTTATGCCTTTGATGATAGTAGTCAAGTAAGAAATCATACCAACTATTGTTGTTTCATGATTCTCACCAACATCACTAATATTAGATATTGTTGTTTGTTACTTGTACATCTATATGTTGTCGGACCAATCTGCTGCTATTTTTCCTCATTTCATGTTGAAAATATTTGAACAATGTTAAATTTATGAAAAAAGAATAAAAGGAAGAAAGAAAAGATCGATCCTTGATTATAGCTCTGATGATTAAGGGACTTGGGTAGGGTGGGTGTATTCAACAGAGCAAAAAAAAAGAAAAAAAAATGGAAATGAAGAAGAATTCTTGTATAGACACATTGATATAACACTCCATTTTTCAAAATCAAGCAAATGAATACGGATATGGGTATTCCATTCACAACACACAGATATATTGAATGGCCACTTTCATTAAAGATAAAAGCAAGCAGTACATGAGAACTATACTGACAAACTCAACACCCAAAAGAAGACAAGGTAATCAGACAAGCATGAGACCCCACCAAGACAGGCATTAAAGGAATCACAACAAGAGAGAACCATATGGGTATTCCGTTCACAACACACACACATATTGAATGGCTAGTTTCATTAAAGATTAAAGCAAGCAGTACACGAGAACTATACTGATAAGCTTAACATCCAAAAGAAGACAAGGTAATCAGACAAGCATGAAACCCCACCAAGACAGGCATTACAAGGAATCACAACAAGAGAGAACCATACAATACAACCCAACATTTAACCTGGCTACTTCTTTCCAATTTAGCATAATTTGATCAACAGAGATTACCATGGAAAATGGGATTTTTCAAGGTCCAGCTTGCAATAGAGAATTTAATCCTTTCACACAAAGATTCATAGCTCTTCTCCACCTCTTTAATTTATGATTTTTACTTGAATTGTTTTACCTGTGCTGCATTATTTTTTAGTTTTACTGAATGAAATAGTAATCAGTCAAACATTTAAACATAACGAGACTATTAGTTTTGTACTTTTTTTTTCTTCTGCAAAATCTTCTCATTATCTTTATTTTAGATTATTCTCTGACAAAAATAAATAATTGATTACAATGGGGCTCAGTTAAAGGATTTTTCTACTAGTATCCTATGAGCATTGTGTACCAGTATCAGTACCAAATCATGTATACATGATATGTTGAGCATATAGTAGTATGGGGTTAAACCCACTAAAAATACAGTGAAACTGAGGAGTATCTTAACAGTGTCACCGTTTTATACTTGAGAAAGTACTGTTCTATCTATTCTTTCTCGTTCCTTCTAATTTTCTTTAGTTTGCATTTCTAAGAAATTGAGGTTTTTTATTTAAATATTTCAACTTATTGATGAATGGAAAGGCAAATAGATATTTTTGATACTATTGTAACAGCATTGCTTATATTTTGAAGAGTAACTCGAGTCCTGATGAATGCAAAGAAACGGGTGCAGATGAAAGCTCTCAAACTGCCATACATTTTGTAAGTGGAAGTGGTATGGGAGGTGGCTCTAGGGCTGGACTTTTCAGAACACCAATTTCTGGTGGCGTTCAGAGTGCAACCTCAGCACATGATCTACCTCGGCCAGCTTTGGCAGTTCGAAATCTGATGGAGCAGGTAGGTCTACTGTTTTGAACGCAAAATGGTGGAAATTGTTGGATCTGTGAAATATTGGAAGATTATCCATCTTATAGAATTGATTCATTTTCATCATAATTATCACAGATCACTGCTAATTGAACCCAAATCATAAATTGGCAAAATGTGATGTATTCCACTCTGATATGCATTTTGCCTGCTGTGTGGAAATCAGGAATCATATGAGGGCATTGTTTAATGAATATCCTGTATCAAATCAATAAGCAGTCAAGCACTGGATCTGCTAATACTGATAGGGGATTAAGGCATGAAAATAGTATCTTACCTAATGTGGTTTCTAGTTTCTGCACCACCTAAATATATGTTGTCGAAACCTTGTACTTTCCCAAGATGTTTGAATTGGTTGCCCTTTAGGTTAATCCTTATTCTCCATTCTAGTTGGCAATACACCAATTGGTGTTCGGTGTTCCAAATGGTTCTTTACTCTGAATCAATTTCCACTCTTCCTTTTTTTTATCATTTAAGGCCAGATTTGCTCATTTGTGCACTGTAATGTCTCGGATGCATCATCGTCGAGCAGGATATCCCTTTGGTTCATTAGTTGATTTTGCACCTGATTCAATGGGCCGTAAGTTATTGATTTTTATGTTGGTTTTTTTAATACCTACAGCTTATATGTGAATTAGACGTCAACAGTGAGATGCTGATTATCTTTTTTTAATTATCATTTTTAAATGCAGATCCAATCTTTTCATTTTCACCATTGGCCATACACACTCGGAATCTGTTGGCAGATTCAAGGTGTACTCTTGTTGTGCAGGTTTGATGCGAGTTGTGCTTGCCTTCATCTTCTTACCATCACCAGTGGTTCTCTATCATTTTAGTTCACTGACAGTTATTCTCACTGTAGATACCAGGATGGAGTGGGCTATCCAACGCAAGGGTAACAATTTTTGGAGATGTTTTCCCACTCCCTTCTGATCAACAGGTGCCTGTCAGACGCAATGAGTGTACTTCATTTTTCATTGTTTAGAAATGTACATTGAATTGTTTATTGTCTGAAATTTGAACATTAATTGATGTGAGTGATTGTCAACATCTTTTTTTTTTGTTGTTTGTTTAGATGTACATCGGCACATTATAGGCTGTATCTTTTACCAGCTTATGTTGGCCATATATTCAAAAGAGAATTGTGTGATCCTTGTCTTGAGGATGTGTCAGTCAAGTAGTTCCCCCTCAATTGGTCAGTGTGTGGTGTGTGCTCAAGAAATGTCCTTGTTGAAAGATCCTTATCTATTTTTGGGCTTAACTCCTATGAACATGGTTCAAAATGGTGAGACCCATCACATCACCCACCACCAAAATGTTTCAAACTTGAGCGATGCAGATTTGCTTTAGGAAATTGGAGATCTCTGTATGATGCAATCCTAGGGTTAGGATCGCAAGTGCCGGAGCACAATTAGGATTCCTACTGGAACAAGCACACGTAGAAGATCACTCTCCAATGATTATCCTACGAAGGAAAATTCTATTAACTCAAATATGACTTTATATATAATAAAAGAAACTTAAGGGCTAATAAAACAATCCTACCTAAATTAGAAAGCCTTCCTAATTACAACTCTTAAAACTAGAAAATAATAAAAACTCTAGATTTCCTTGGGTCCTGCATGTGGCCCACGATGGTGTCTCATGCTGTATGGTGCTGCCGCATCAATCCCCCCAGGTTGGAAAAGAGTCCGACCTCGAAATTGGCTTTTCTTGATGTTGCTTTTGTAGACATTGTGCACTTGAAGCGTTTCCTTGGTGATACGTGAACTTGACCCTTTCTTTGGTGGTTCTAGCTTCATAGGATGGAGCGTGACTTGCTTTTCACCATGCATGAATGTATATGTGTTGTCGCGCATGCCATTAGTCCCATTCTTGTATACATCCATGGGCAACCCAACAAGATATCACTACTATCCATGGATACCACATTACACCAAACTGTATCTGTATAATCTTCACCACTAGAAAAAGCAATTGAACATGCATACCTCACTCGCACTTCATCACCTGTCATCAACCATCTAGCAAAATAGGGATGATGATGCTTTCGAACTTTCAACTGCAATCGATCCACAAGAGCTTGAGATATAATGTTCTGACACCTGCCTCCATCAACGACTACTGTGCATTCTTGACCATTGACTGTTCCTTTTGAGCGAAAAATATTATTTCTCAACCGCTTCTTCTATGTAGTCTCTCTCTTTGATGACCATGAGAGATTCACCTTCAATTGCATGATAGATCGCTAATTCTTCTACCCAGGCTTTAGCCTCTTTCTCTTTAGGTTCATCTGGTGTACCATTTTCATCACTTTCATTTTCAATGAGGTGGATGCGTTTGAGACATTCCATTGCACGATGCACCTGTTGTTTACAATGAAAGCATGTGATCCTATTCTAGCCTTCGGGCTTGGTGAAGACTTTTTCCGATGAACCACTTGGTTTAGAATCTTGTAATGATGGATTCTTTTGCATAACCCATTTAGATGCATTAAATTCTCGGGCCTGATAATTTGCAATATCCTCGCCTTGATAGCATGTTGGATGATCTCATCAACATTATCAAAAATTTTTAATGTGATGATATGTTGGATGTCTACCTGCAACCCATGAAAATATCTATCAAATAACACATCATCATCCTCATTCAAGCCACAACGAGCTTGCATGGTTATGAACTCCTTAGAATACTCAACAATTGTTTTGGTCCCTTGCTTCAAGTCTTGAAAGCTTGAACGCAGGTCTCTGAAGTAATTGACAGGAAGGAATTTTTGCTTTAATAGATTTTTCATCTCGATTCATGTGTCAACGAGGTCAATGTTTTGATTTCTTCTCTTCTTTTGCAACTCAGCCCACTATATCATAGCATAATTGGGAAATCGAGTTACCACTAGTGTAACTTTATGACTTTCCGTCAGTAGCTTGTGTGCGAAAATATTTTCAACACACACTAACCAATTGATGCAATCCTAGGGTTAGGATTGCTAGTGAAGGAGCACAATTAGGATTCCTACTTGAACAATCACACGTAGAAGATCACTCTCCAACAATAACCCACAAAGGAATTGTATATATAATAAAAGAAACTTAAGGGCTAAGAAAACAATCCTATCTAAATTAGAAAGCCTTCCTAATTACAGCTCTTAAAATTATAAAATAATAAAATAAGAAAAACTCTAGATTTCCTTGGGTCCCACATGTGGCCTGCGATTGTGTCTCACACTGTATGGTGCTGCTGCATCATTGTATAATTTCACCTTGACTATTCTCTGTGTGTGTGTGTGTGTGTGTGTAAGACAATCTTTAATTGTAGAATAGAGCAGGAATTTAACTTCTTGCATGTTTCTTTTTCTCGCGTTGAGAAAGACAAACGAAGTCTGCATTTTTTTTTTCCAGGCTTGGGGCTATAAGAGTGACAGTTTTCATCCCCACAACTCTCTTTGCCCCCGGTTTTTGCAGGGTGTTTTTCTTAATGTTTGACTTTCCAAAAGACTGAAAATGATCCTCTGTATGAAGAATTGAAGTGAACTGGGATAAGGATGAGATATGAGGAATGGAGTAGTCAAAAGTGGCATGTAAGATTATGGTGGCTGAGAGTGCATGCCCCTTAAATGGATGAGTGGAATTGGTGGAAAAGTAAACTCATAAAGCTGATCCATGATAAATGGGATAAAGCTTCCATGGGATTGGTATGAATGGATTCTGAATGGTTACTCATTTTGAAAAGGGAAAAGATTATAGATCAGAAAAAATGGAAAATACAAATATAAGAAAAGAAAGGATACTCTGCATTTCTTGAACTGATCATATTGTTTCCCTATTATTGTTGAATGGTTAACTTGCAATTCATGCAACCATTGGATGAGAGTAAGACATCTATAATTAGTTGAAATGCATTTTGGTTAGGCAATATCTCTTAAGGAAAACTCAGGCTCAAGTCGTGTTAGACTCTGAAAACTGAGAAAAGAGAAAAACGAGACAGGGGTAATAGACATGGAATTGAAAAGTGCATTGATATTCACTTCCCAACTTCTGGGCGTTTTTCTTGTCTTTTGGAAGCATCACAAATTACATTGTTTCTAATATATTTGTGGAATGGCTATTTGGGGCAGTGAAGATTCACATAAAGTATAGAAACTGATATAGTAAGAAAAAAATGCAGGGGAGATCTTTCTGCAAAGCCCATTTATGGTCAATGTTGTCATAGTTTCATTTCTGTTACACATCTGAAATGGTATATCTTCCTAAATATTTCAATTAAAATTTTGGTTTTGGACAAAACACAGCTGTTTCATCTGACATCGGGCTGCAAGCTGACTGAAATTGATTTAACTGTCCACAACATTTTTCAGCTGCATTTTTCTAATTTTTACCATTTTAAACCTTATAAAATGCTGTAAAAGAGACCTACTTACCCTTTTACCCTCCCAATCGAATGAGGGGGGTTTAAATTATAGGTTCCAGACTATTTGTTCAGTTACAAATCATTTTGTAACAGTGTGTGCATTATTTATTCTGATTTGTGGAAAGAAACAAGAAATGTTATCCATATAGTTTTAGGGTAAATGAGTTTCTTGGTAACTATTAAACTAGAGTTCTAATCAAGTTTAAGGGGATAAAAGAGCTACTACTCTTTCAGTAACAGTTTTGCTTTAATCCAGTGAGGTCTAATCCAGTTTAAGGGGAAAAAAGAGCAACTACTGTTTCTTGTGTGGATTTGAGATAGGTAAAACAAAAAGGAAAAAGAGAAAAGGGGGGAAAGGAAAAGGAGGGGCAAGGAGAGGGGAGAGGGAGAAGAAGAGAAGGAAGACGGTTTTTCGGAGGGGGGGCGGGGCGGGGCGGGGCAGGGACTGGGTTGGGAATTTGGTCGATTTCCTTTGACGTCTTTGACACCTTCAATATTTTTTAGGGAAAATGATAATGTAGAAAGCATTGGCATCTTTTTGTTAGCAATGACTTCCATCAATTTATGAAGGGTTCTTTTTAATTTATATGTGCTTTAATCAATCATTTATTTATTTGTCATCTATTGACTAAATTGAGGATGCAATTGTTTATGTTATTTGACGCTTTAGATTGATAACCTAGACTAGGAACTTAGCAATGAATTGTCATGACTTGGATTCTGTGATGTGGAAATGATATATTGCATTATACATTTAATGATGAGCACTATGTAGGTTTTACATTAGTTTCTACTATCCCTTTTTAAACGTTTTTTTTTTTTTTTTTTTTCTATTTTTTATTTTCTCCATTGCGTCCTTTTCCACAATGAAATGCTGACACCAAACATTCCAGAGGCAAACTAAAATGCTGAAACAGCATTGACAACTATTCCTGTTGCCAGTGTAGCTCCTTCACACTCTCACCTACCATATGTATGCTAGCCCAAATTTGATGCTGATTGAAATAATATTCACCGTGAATCACCTTATCTTTACGATATTAAATCTTTGGAGCATTCAAATGAATAGCCATTTTCAGCTAGCAAGTAAACCTCATCCATATTTACCAAAAAAAAATAAAAAAAGTAAACCTCATCCATGCCAATACCTTCCCATTCCACCTTGCACTGAGTTCAGCTCTGGTCCCAAGCGTGTCCCACAACGAACATACCATAATAATGTGGTTGTGCATACTGCATCAACCATTAGGTCACTGTTTTGTCGATTAGCTTAGCTATGGTGCTGGAAAAGATGGAGAAAAATGTGTCCCACTTAATGTTTTTCCCAGCAGGTACACCATCCAAGTCACAGCCCTTGGTGCACTGCGTTAGAATTCTTTTGCTATCTATGAATGTGTGTGTGTGTATTCTCTCTCTCTTTTTTTTTTTTATGTCAAATTGTCATGAATTTGTTCAATGGATGTTGCGTGGATATCATTGATTTATCTCTTCTTATATTACCAGGAATGGGCTCATAAGCAGTACATAGCCAAACATCAACAAGGGCCATCCCAACAGTGGGGCAACTTCTTCTATTTTAGAATGCAGAACATAAGGTTTGTTCTTGAACTTCTACCGTCATGGAGGAACATATCTAATTAGGTTTTAAAATATATCAAATTTGTTTGTCCCTTGCATTATAAATATAATCTATGAGCATTTCCGGCTACTTCGGCACATGCCTTTGATTAGTCATGTTTTGGTGCTATCTAGCTTCTCTCTAGAGCAAGCTTATATTGCATTTTTACATGGACAACTGGCAGTTTGTGATGAGTTCTTCCCTAAAAATGTTTATATCAGTCGAATTTGATTAGAAAGACCTTCAATTAGCAATTTTTTATAAAGCACATCACACAGTAGATACTTATACTGCTCCGATGTGCTTCTGTTCACACATCTTTGTTGGAACATGTAAGTTCATCACTATAGGTTTATCAGTGTCCCCTTTGCTTGCATGGAATCGAAATCCTGGGAATTCCTAGAAGTGGCTAACATTGGGGAATAAAGGTGACGATTAATGCGAAATGAATAACCAGCCATCACCCTAGTAGATTAAATCCTAGGAAAGTCAGGGTACCATCTATATCTGTTCCTTATCCTTCATCCCTCACAGCTTTAATAATTCTTTGTTGGCACCCATTTTACTATGAATTTCTATGAATTCAATTCCATGCAAACAAGCAGGCCCTATTTCATCAACTATTATGGCGAATTGTTGGGTTCCTTTGCTGAGGTGAGAGTTTTATACATGTATTATGTATGTGGCCCATGCTTCAAAGATCCAGGTCATTTATCTTATTCTGATGGAACCCGCAGTGCATGGGGGAGGCCCCAACATTAATGCTGAGATGCAGGAGATATAATTCCACTCCTAAGACAGTTGTTCAGTATTCTCTGTTATAAAATTGGATGGAGACTTGGCATATTTACATCTTTGTTGTTTTAAGCCATATCTTGCATTTGTCGTTTTGGGCTTATTTAAAATGGGAGCTATGCACTATTCCTATCTTTTGGAGGAATTATTGGACATCAGACCATAAAAAATGTGCAATTACTTGGCATATATGTTCCTTGCATGTGGGGCCATTATCCAGTGTTCCAGTACACTGCGAGCTTGACTGTGGATGCTGGATAGGGATTCTGTAGAACCACCCTCTGATTATTGTAGGCTTTGCTTTTACTGGCCTGCAATTAGACCATCAAATGCAACAACGGACCAGAGAGTGGGGAAAGAACGATGTTTTATAGTCCTCCAATTAGATATTTTTGGAGATGTTTCATAGTGCCCATCATATAAGCTCTGTTGTTCACCGAATCTTGTGGTCACATGTAGGGAATTTAGGGCATCAGCAGCTGTTCAGCATGTGAGGTGGGGACCCTGTAATTCCTCTAGCATGCATGAGTCTGATTTATTTTTACTATTTGTTGTTGCTAGTGATATTTATTTCATTGGGGGATTCGGTACGGTTGCTTGGGTTGACGTCATGGAGTATGAGACCCTTCAACCTGATAAGATTGCAGTTGATGGAGGGGAGCAGAATTTAAAGGTGAGCTTTTGGATGCTGTATATTTTTCTGCAATATTCTTATCCCTGCCTATTGTCTCCTCCGTACTTCAACCAATGGACTGTTTGTATCTTTGTAATTCTGTAGAGTCAAACATCCCTGTTTTTTCTAATTTTAAATCATCATCATCATCGCCTTGTCCCAACTATGTTGGGGTCGGCTATATGAATTTTGTTTCTCCATTCCTATCTATTTTGAGTTTTTTCTTACTTTAAATATGTTATTAATTGTTTCTCAGAGAAAAAGAGCCTTAAATATTGGTTATTTTTTTTTTTTTTTGATTTCTTGATGTCCTCACTGAATTTACATTTGTGGGCAACCCTTGTAGGAACTGAATGCAATCTTCTCAAAGCCTCTTAAAGAACTTCTATCAAGTGAAACAGAGGTAGATGATGCTGCTCTCATATCCATTGACAGCAAGGGCACTGATATTAGGGTTCGACAAGGAGCACAGGTATACATGCACATAATAATTATTTGAAATATATGCACTCACAGTTGAGTACATGTGATGTTGCTGCATATACATCAATGCAAACCATTCAAATTGCGGGCCCATCAAGGACAGGGTAGCTTGGAAAGAGATGATCCCAACTGTTTAATTATGGCCGTTAATGGATGTTAAATGAGAACAATTATGGAAATTTTATTTTGAAATGAAATCAAGCATAAAAGTTCAGTTGTTTTTCCCCCGGCTACAAGGAGGGCTCAATCTCACGCATGCACTGACATCCTTGTCCCAAAGGGGTTGGCTGTTTGCTCTTGTTTTACCTATGTGAATGTTACACGTGTCACATGTGTAACGTTTACGCATGAGCACCTTTGTTTGCACCCACTTATGCATCACATGCGTAAATTTTGGTGTGCAAATGGTGTAAATGGGGCCATTTTTCACATCAAAATTTACACACCTCAAAGAGGCACTGGTACAGTTGCCATCTACAATGACCCAGGATCAAAGCCCATCCACCACCTTCTCTTTATTTGCAGTCATGTTTGCCCCAAACTTGCATTCCCAGCTGTTTCATTTTTTATTGAACTAATTAACCCCAAAACATTTAGTTTCATATTTCATAGATTTTGAGAAATATGTGCCCCCAATTCATTATCCTTCAATATTCTCATATAAATGATAGACCTCAAGACATGAAGCTTCATTATTTCATTTCTTAGATCCTGATGGGTTTTGAGAAAAACGTGGAAAACCCAGAAGTACCTTGAACCCATAGCATTTACTCATGTGAAAATGGTTATTCCAAATAAACATGGTAATTCTTCCTCCTATGTAAATCTACACACACAGGATTCACATATGTAAATCCTGTTTCATGTCCCATGGGGTAATAGACGGGCACCCTTCAACCAGCTGAGCAACAACTTGGGATGAGGAGGTTGGGATTGCTCAGTAATTGTTGATGCCCTGTTTGGGTTTGATGTGTGAGTATTGCCACGTGCAGATTAACTGTTCACATTGATATGGATCTTCTTACTCCGGTAGCTTGCTAATGTTGTTCCAACATTCCCCGGTTTTGTAGTTCAACATTCAGAGGCTGTCATTTGAAGTTGGACATGGAGTTGAGACATTGGAGGAGGCTAAGGCAGCCCTTAATAAGCTAATAAGCAAGGGTGCCAGGCTACGGACGTTACAGAATAAGATTTGAATATCCCCTTGTAACGGCTCTTTCATGTACAAGTAATAAAATAGAGTCATGAACTTGAAAGGGTGAGATGTGTGGATTGTATTTGATAATTATTTCTTACCCATTGTGATCATGGGAAAATATTTTGAACTCTTAATTTTCATGCCAAGTTTCATGAATAACTATGATAGTGAATGTACATTCCAAGGATCACATGCAATGTCTGCTAGATATATTTGTGATCAAATTGTGGCAAAAGTGAAACCGGGTCTTCTGTTTGCCACTATTGCAGACATAAAAACAAAGGAAAAATTGGATTCAGCTGTCAACTCTGCTACTAAGGAGGACTCTATGGATATGTTGTGGAAGTCATGCTTGGGTAAAAATCTGAAACCGTCGGTGCAAGAAGGGCTTTGGTTTTTGTTGCTAGGATTCTAAACATGGAGATGTAGGATCAAAATGAATTACTTGATCAGGATTACACATGATTCAATTAAGATTATTGTATTTTCATTTATGCTCATTTGAAAATTGTAGAGTTTTACAGTAGGTATTTTGAAGAAAATGAAGGATTTTTGTCACCTACATTTTCCTGTATTGACAAGCGGGTCGTTTGCTTGATCTGACTCGCTGTCTATATACTGGACAAATTTCACTTCAATATGGATTATTTGCACAGTTTGATAGATCATTAGAAACATAATTACATATTTGACACGTTTAAATCTAATGGTGTATATCACTCCCAAGCATGTGTTTTTGATATGTTTGAATGGATTGGATAAAGCAAACGTGGGCCCCGCAACAGAAATGGTTTTAATGGAGAAACACCCACTGTCAACATGCTGATTTTTAGCTACAATGGTATTTTCTGATTAAATCGCAACTTTTTCCATGTTTTGCCAAGAATTTGTGATTTTTTAGATTCGTAGAACTTTAAAAAATTAAAGAAAAAGTCCCAATAAAATGGTGTAGTATATTGCAAAGAAAAATATAGACAAGAATTAAGGAATTTGCAGCCTAACTCGATTCTGTCTGATATCTGAAAAAATGCGGGGGCTATGATGATTGTTTAATCTAATGATAAATAACTTACACCCATCAAATTTCCTGTATCTAGATTTTCGGGGGGGGGGGGGGGGGGGGGGATTTTTTATACATGAGCACTTTTGTTTGCACTCATTTATACATCACATGCGTAAATTTTGGTGTGAAAATGATGTAAATTAGGCCATTTTTACATCAAAATTCACACACCTCACACCTTAAAAGAGGCACTGGTACAATTACCATAGAATCAAAACCCATCAACCACCTTTTATTTATTTGCCGTCATGGTGGCCCCAAAATTGCAATCCCAACCGTTTAAATTTCTCCATTGAACTAATTTGCACTCATTTCGTCCTCATCATCATATACAGCATGAGGTAGTCAGATCTTCATCTCGGTATTCTTGTATCATTGTGGGTATTCCCAAATCATCTTTTGGGATTTTTTACTTGGGTTTCTTGTGTGGCAACTTCTTTATATGGTTCTTGATGGGCACATCTGACCAATGTCAACATGAAAAAACAACATTCAAATCCAAATGCAATGCAAGGTAAAAACACATCTAGCTCACTTGAACATCATATAACTTGATATAGAACCTAGAGCTGTCCACTGAGAGCTTGGTTTCAAGAATATCTGCATTTGGCTGAACTCAACTTTCCGTTAACATTTGGGCTAAATCCACCAATGGATATCAATTCTCCATATGCAGCTGGTTCTTCACATACCAGCAAATGCAATGACCAATGGGTACTCCTCCATTCAATAAAATCATCACGTACTGAACCACCACCATCACCATAAATAACATGTCAAGAATTACGTGATAAAATTAGAAAGAAACTCTCTCTGAGTTGCATAATGATACATCGGATATTTACAATTCCTGACACTGATTAAATAGCAAAAATTCCAAAAAAAAAAAAAAAAAAAAAAAAAAAAAAAAAAAAAAAACTGCACGAACAGTATCAAAAGCACCATATCTCCAAAAGCACATTGCGGAGATCTTTTTTATTTTTAAAGCTGCTCTTCTAATGTGGATTCTTTCTTGTCAAGGTTACTAGCAAAACCCTGTGCTACGCACGGACCACAAAACCACTAAATGTACAGATTTATACGAATTATTCTCATTAAATTTATTAATTAGTAAACTTTTGAGTCAATCTTTTTGTTACTAATTTGATCTTTATTTGTTTTTTCAGATGTTTTATTCTTTACGCAAGGTGTAAATGGAGTTTGATGAAGTACAGGCACGTGTAAAAAATAAAATAAAAGACATATTCTGGCCTAAATTAGGCTGCATTGTGGCCTGATTTAGGCTTGTAATTCTGGCCTAATCTGGGCATGTTTTTTTACCCATAAATCTAAATTGGTTTAGAATTATAAGTATAGACTAATTCTGGACTAACTTGAATCTGTAATTCTTGCCTGATTTGGATTGCCATTCTGGCCTAAGTTAGACCCAGAATTCTGGCCTGATTTTTTACCCAAAATCTGGCATGAATTAGACCCAATATTTTATCTTGAATTAGACCCAAATCTGGCCAGATTTAGACCAAAAAATTTGGCTTGGTTTAGACCCAATATTCTATCTTGAATTATACCCAAGTTCTGGCATGATTTACACCAAAAAATCTGGCCTAGTTTAGACCCAATATTCTGTCTTGAATTAGACCCAAAATCTGGCCTTATTTAGGCCTAAAATCTGGCTTGAATTAGACCCAATATCTTTGTCATTAATGAGCTGAAACTCTGGCCAAATTCAGTCCCTTTCAGGCCAATAATGAGAGAGTTTACTAAGGGAAATCTAGGCAAATTGTAACCCAATGATGAGACGGTTTGCGATTTTAGTTTGAGGTGAAACTCATTTGGAGAATCCAGTTTGGGTCAAGTCTTAGCCCATTTAGATAAACCAATTTGGGTTAAGTTATAACCTATTTGTAATCCCACTATAGACCAATGTAGACAATTAAGCTAGAATCTAAATTTATTATCTAATTGGATAAATTCAACACATTTGTTGACAACCCAATATATTTAATATTCTGATTGAATCGAGGTTATGGGTTCAGGGTACATGTTTAGTGAAGCCCAACTTGTATGTCTGATGTAACCCGATTTATTTTCAACCCTCATTCAAGCTAGGTCGGAAACCATTTATAGTCACCATAGTCACCTTTGGTTATGTACTGCTGCTTTGCATTCACACTTAAGCCCATGATACAGATTTATAGCTCTCATTTATTGGCCCATTTAAAGCCATATTTGGGCTAATTTTAAGCCCTTTCTAAGGACAAACTTGGGTCGAGTCTTCAACCTCAACTCATTTTTATTTGGCCATTTATTTTTATCCTGCTTGGTCAAGGGTTTAGGCCTGTATTCATTAAAAACCTTTTTTTCTTTTTTAGCCAATCATCTTTAACTAAATCCTATTCGTAGCCAAACTCTGGAGTAATTTTAAGTCTATTCATAGATATTATTTTTAGCTTTTCCATAGTAGTTTGCTGAGCCAATTTTCAGTCCATTTAGGACTCTCTTTTAATCTATGTTTCAGCCCATTACATCTATCTATTTGAGGTGGTTTTTAACCCAATTAGAGCTCTAGACTTAACCAAACTCTCAACCCATTTGCTGTCGAAATTTGGCTGTAACCCAACTTAATTAAAATTATGCACAAAAGCATATATTTCCTCCCTCTCTCTTTTTTATTTTTTCATTTAGTCACATCCTTTACGTATGATCCAATGAAAGTGGACCCTACTTTAATTTAATCTGGCCTACCCATACGGCCCACTCATTCAAACCATACAAATTCACTATCCTATGTACTCATCCTGGGTCAAGTTTTACTCCAAAATAGGTGGGGGTAAAAGAAAGTGGGTCCCAAAGCCCAATTGAACAATCCAAACCATACAAAGTCACTATCCTATGTATTACTCAAAAGAAAGTGGGTCCCAAAGCCCAATTGAAGAATCCAAACCATACAAAGTTACTATCCAATGTACTCGTCCTATGCCAAGTTTTACTCCAAAATAGGTTGGGTGAAAAGAAAGTTCCCAAAGCCCAATTGAACAATCCAAACCATACAAAGTCACTACCCTATGTATTACTCAAAAGAGAGTGGGTCCCAAAGCCCAATTGAAGAATCCAAACCATACAAAGTTACTATCCTATGTATTCATCCTAGGCCGAGTTTTACTCCAAAATAGGTGGGGTCAAAAGAAAGTGGGTCCCAAAGCCCAATTGAAGAATCAAAACCATACAAAGTCACTATCCTATGTGCTCATCCTGGGCCAAGTTTTACTCCAAAAAGGTGAGGTCCGGTCCAATTAAAATTACGCACAGAAGCACATATTTCCTCCCTCTCTCTTTTTTGTTTTTTCATTTAGTCACATCTCTTAAATATGATCCAATGAAAGTGGACCCCACTTTAATTCAGTCCAGCCCTCATAAAATAAGTGATGATGATTTCAAATAGTTTATGTCTAAGTGGTGGGCCCAACTGACGGATTCATTGGTTTGGCCTCTAAAAAATCTCCTCTACTAACAATTTGGCCTACTCGTGCGGCCCACTCATTCAAATCTGCATGTGGGCTACACCTTTACCATGACACCTCTCATAATCTGTGTATTTAGATTAGGAGATTGGAAAGAGAGCAGTTCCAAAGTCAGTTAGAGAGAGCAGTTCGAAAGAAGATAGTGGAGAGAGAGGATAAAGGAGAGAGAGTAGACTAGAGAGCAGGAGACTGGAGAGATGTTGACACATGTTCTAATGTATTTTCAGAAATTAAAGATTATGGTTTGGAGACCTGTAGTTAACCGAAGGCAAACCACATTCCAATAGAGGTATAGATAGATAGATAGATAGATAGATAGATTTTAGAGAGAATTTTTTGGGACAACAAAACCAATTCCCATGATGAGAAAATAAGAAAGTGTAGATGGACAAAACTCACATAAGAAAAACCCAAAACCACAAAACCCCATGAACCAGACATTCAAATAAAAAACAAACAGCAAACAATAAAACCACTACAAGAAAAATAATAATAGATAGTTATCTGGGTGGATGAATCCATACAGATTCAGGCTCGCCAATGATCTTTGCAACAGCTTTAGTGGCATCCTCAAGGATGTCATATGTCACAGCTGCATCCAAGGACGTTGATGTATAGATTTAAGTTCGTATGAATGAATGAATGAATGAAAGAGGTGTGAACACGATAAAAAAGAGTGACTTTCAGTTTCAGTTTATCATCTCAAGACAGAGAAAGACAAGTGATCAGACCCGTTCATGTGGTGGGCCCCACCAGCTCCACCCCTCTGAAGATGTGGCATAGTGCTGTATGTGGCTGGGTTTATCTGCAACTGTTGGACCCATGTGGGCATGTCAAGACATTTATTTTCTGGGTCCTCAACATGTTAATTAAATCCTAACCCATCTCAGAGGGAGATTCCCTACCTTCGAATATGGACCATCTTCTGGCCAGTCTTTTCTGCCTGGCCAACAATATTTCAGGATTCAGATAGATGGGATTGTACTGTACACGGGTCCTACAAGAGGAATGATGTGGATCAATTGCCCAATGATCATAACCATTGATATAGCATGGCTCAATAAACACTGAAACGGTCCACATCAGAATAGATGAACACTGTCTGCAACTGAAATTCTTGACATACAAGGTGAAATAGAACATATGCCAAGATGGACCTTGAACAGGAGGCCCCACCATGGATTGATGTGGCAGAGAAATCACCCTAACTGGTCAACATGAAGGCCGTTTAAAATGTGCACCTGAGTCCAAAAAAGAATCCATTTGGATAACTTAGATAGCCCTGAATTGCTTATGGCCCTAAGATCACTTTAAGCAGACTAGGCACTGCACAATTAAAATAGACACTCAGAGAAACCTGGTAAACAACACACGTTGCAGACTTGACTAAATGGCTAAAACCATCCAATCAAGGCCATCAGTCTTTTCACTACGCAATTGACAGTGAACAGACCAAGACAGATTGGTGCAACCTGCATTGCAATTGATCCAAACCACCCAACTAGTGGAACACCACTTGTTGGACCCATGACCCAACAATTATACCAGATGGATGAGCTGGACATCGAATTCATTACCCATGTTGAAAAGTTCAGAGAAAACCTAGAGACAGAAAGGGTTGGGAGGGTTGTTTGTCAAGCCCAATCTACATAACACCTCAAAACATTTATGATCATTCATCCGAGCACATCAACATCCCCTTCCCTTACTATAACAATAATCAAGCTATCCACATTACAAGCTTTTTACTCCCTTATACAAACATAGATTGCTATACACCCACGCTGGGAAAAATACACACCAACTCGAACAATCATTGTCTGCTATACTGGTATGACATCAATGTTTGAAGTATCTTCACACCTCAAAACAATCCCATCAAGGCTCATAGGAAAGATGCACTTGGCCCATTGGCATCCTGTGGAGAAGGGTTCTGCAGGAGGAACAATCATTAACACATTATCGTTCCTTCGTACAACTCCCATGACACTGACTGTGCTCCCCTCTTTGATGTACCTACAAAGACACAATATGAGGATTCATCACAAAATGCTTCCCTTCGGGAATTTAGTAGGGATATCAGTCTCTCCCATTCCTGTAGAGATTGTATAACATCCTTTATTTACAATGAATTAGAACACAAGTTTCCAAGTAGTTTTAATAGTTTGTTCTTCTTCGTAATGAAAGTTATTGTTACCTAAAAAAAAAAAGAAGCTTCTCCATCTGATATGAACATCCCATGATAATATATGTAAAAAACAAAATGTTATCCCATTCAATGCAATTTCATATTCCATGTAACCCAAAAAGCGAAGCAGAATGGATAACCACCCTTTATGATGAAAATCAAACTGCTTGTGATGTAGGATGATGAAGTACAGTCAATTTTGTGAGCAATGTGCAGTTAGTACAAAGTCAAAACCTAAAAATAATTAGTGCCACTGATGAAGGAAAAAGCATCCTTATACACCTGGTGTTCAAGTT
The DNA here is from genome assembly GCA_029852735.1 of Persea americana. Classification (NCBI taxonomy): domain Eukaryota; kingdom Viridiplantae; phylum Streptophyta; class Magnoliopsida; order Laurales; family Lauraceae; genus Persea; species Persea americana. The sequence continues at coordinate 65,838,034 of CM056813.1, read as the reverse complement.
ACCAGATGTTAATAACATAAATGATCACACTATAGTTCCCAATCCGAGTCAGGAAGTGACATAATTGAAGCGGCTAATGGCTACTGATAAACCAGATAACATTTGAGATATAGTATATATGCAGTAGAAAAATAGCAGATTTTTAATTAGTTTGAATTACCCCTCTTTTATGCGCATCACACGATCATCACTGGAAAGATTCTTCTCTCCCAACCACCTGACGAATTCCGGTGACAAATCTCTGTTATTCCGATTGATGTCAACAACAACAGACTCATCAACATAAGGAGTAACTCTTGCACCATGTCCAGTCTTAACCAATGCTCTCAAACCGGACTGAAAATCAGAGATGTAAAAGTCGGCGACGTGCCTCTGCCCACAATGAAGATTGAAATACCATAAATGAGGGTTCCAATATAAGGAATGAAAAGTTACTACAGAAATGAACATATGAACCATGAACCTTTTCATCAAAAGGGAGGAAAAACAATGCCCTTTTCTCTGTCAACAAACAGTCGAGGAAAAATCACAAAGAACTACATATTCCTCCTCAACCTGAGATATATGTACGGAACCTCAGCCCAGAGTACTTAGATTTGGATGCATTGTTTGGCGAACCAGAGAGTTGATTGATCCCTAAAAAATATCTCAACTGAGATTTAACAAAAAAAAAAAAAAAAAAAAAAAAACCCTCTAACCACGGGCCCGCAAATGTTAAGAAGAAGAAAATACAGAAATAGGACGGTTACACGTTCCCATTATTTCAGGAGCCTGGGCCATCCACAATTGAACCAATCAGATCACCAGCCTGGTTTGAAACCATGTTCTGCAGAGGAATCCAATCAAGGCTCAAGGATACAAGCATATCCTTAATCCAACGCAACAAACACAACTCTCCCCTATAAACAAGGACTGCCCTGTCTGGAAATAACCTATCTATTTCTCATTACCTGAAAAACTTATTGTGCAATACATAAATATAGATGCAAATATGATGTTGTTGACTTACCTCTATTGATCTGAGGCCCCACGAGAAACAGCGATGCATGGGATTAGCAGCAGATTTAGAATCCCATCCCCGGTACTCATATAAACCTGTCGAAGTGTAGACACATCTAGAAACCTTCTGAAATGACGACTCAAGTGGTACATTTCCACATGTAACAACCTGAGAAAAAAAAATTAAAATCTATCATAACTTCATTTTTTCCCCTTTCTATTGTGTTTTCTGCATTAACAGTAACCATAATGACTAAAATTATATGAACTATTATTTTAACTGAAAGCCACATCTACATAAAGAGCGCAAATCATTGGCTGGAAAAAGATGCAAGTCAGCTTGTCTATAAAGCTGTCAATTATTCCTTTTTGTATGGCTGTCAGAAAAGAAATAATACCCCAGAGACTTTCACATATTGACCATCTTTAGCAGTCCTAAGCTCAGCATCTGGATAACGGGCAATGAAACCAATGACAGCTCTCCTTCCCCAACATGTATTCCAAGTGAAAAGTGCAGCAACAAACCCACAAAGGACAACAACGACAACGAGAAGAATGGCATTGTGGACAGCTGCAAGTATAAAACCACCAGCAATAAATCCCATTGCAAAAAGAAGGATGACCGACCAAAATATCGGCTTTGGGAAGCTCTTGAAGGAATTGTCATCCTCCTTGCTGAGGTTTGTGACAGCCTGATTGTGAACCATAGAGGGTCCATTTAGCTTCATGGACCCAGCCGAGTCCAATTGACCAGATAATTTCCGAGGGGCACCTGAAGAATTGAGTGGCCCTGAAGAAATGGGCCCAGATGTAATGAGCCCCGTTGTAGGCAGTACTGGTGCAAGAGGGCCTGAGTTTTGGCGAACTGTAGTGACTCCACCAGATTGAGGACCGGATCTCTTCTTAACTAAATCCGCATGTCTATTAAGAGGTCCGGAATTGGAGGACTTCTGCCTGCTTGAACCCCCTGTGACAATTGAAGCTGAACCAGGAATCGCTGCAGATGGTACGTTAGTAGGGGTAGAATAGTTAGCTCGAGCAGCAGCATTAGGCATGATTGGTCCTGAGTGTGAAGCAGCACCCCCAAATGATCCAGTCCTAGAAGGGGCATTACCTATAGGTCCTGACTTCCTTGATTTTGATCCATCTATATCAAACATTTTTCCAAGTTCCCCAGATTTCTTAATATCTCCACCTGTGTAGGGCATGGCAGTGGAGCTCATTGTTGGTGGCCTCTCTTTTAGCTGCTCAGGCCGGCCTGAAACATAGAGGCCATTGCTGAGCTGATGAGATGGGAATCTTGAACCCATCAAGCTTAGTTAAAGGTTCCAATGGAAGTTTGTGTCCCACTATGCAACTGGCAACCTCAGATTCAAACCTAAATGCAACAAATACAACCACAAAGGAAGAGCAATGGAAAGCCAAACCCCAATAAATGGGATAAGGAATCAATGATGCTGATGATAGAAGGGAGAGCACTAGAATAGAAGCATGTGATCTAAATCCATTCACAACGACAAGTTGAAGTAGACACTGCAATGAATTTCACCACGTCTTGAAACAGTACTCAGTGACGTTCTGAAAACAAAGTACATAATTCTCATCAAACAGCAGTTGAAATTTGAAAACAAGCTAAAACATTAACCAAACTCATAGATTAAATCTGTGATCATAAAAGAGGAACGCAGAATAACTTCTGTTTGTTCTTCATTGTGCCCATCAAAATCTCTGTTACAGAATTCTAAATTGACAGTTAATTCAATGTTATCAAGGGTGAGAAAGATTAAAAAGAAAAACAATGCAGTTATTCAGATGAACACAGCATGTCTAAACTCTGCTTCTTCTTTTTTTCCATAAAAAGGACAAATCCTGATCCAAGATCAATATAGGTCTAGACTATGAAAATGAAATCCAAGGCCAAAGCACAAGCACTATATCAACAAACCAAAAGCATCACTTTGGTCAAGTCATCCTTGGTTAACCCTGTAATGGTTGTTGTGAAGAAAAGTGAGTTCTTTATTATTTTGCATTTTTAATGACAAATTTGAGAAGTTGCAGAAGGATTTCTAACGTGAGGGGAATATGGGAATAAGAAGAGTGGTACAGTTCATCCATCAAAAAAGAGTAAATATGGGAAATATTTTAGAGAGGAGTTAGGCAGTATTGAGCAACTGGTGGTGGAGATTTGGGGAGGAGTGAGAAGCATGGTAAAGGAAGGTCACAGGAGCAAAATATGGGGAGGGTTTATGGGGTTGGGATCTGAGTATATTCAAGACTTCAATTGGCTTGGGATGTTGAGGGATTTGGGTCAGGTGGAAAGGCCAAGTGAAAGTGGGCAAGTCTGTTTTCGGGATCTTCTTTTTTTTTTTTTTTTTTAATATGACAGGGTTCTACAGTCCACAGTCTGCTACATCATTCCACACTACTTCATTCAAGGTTTGTCTGCCCATATATTTTCTTTAACTTTAAAAGCATGAACTATTTGTCACTTCAGTGCACATGCCCAAACTATCTTAAACAATATTCCTTAATTTATCCTCCATGAGGAACTACCATAAGTTTCCTCTTATGTGCTCATTCCTGATCTTGTTCTTTTACTTCCATAATCCATCTGAGCAAGCACATCTTAGATACTACCCTTTCACTTTTTCTCATTACTTTGTTGCCCAACATTCTACTCCACACAGCAAAGTAGATATAACTTTTGACTTCAAAAAGGGCTCTTTAACCAAAGTAGTACTCAACAAACAGATTCCATTCCATTAGCATGTGTCTACTTTGCCCACCTTGCGCTGATCTGATTTAAATCCTCTGTTTTTATTTAAAAGCTGTCCTATGGTACAGAAATCTAGTATGGCACTAGGTTATTTTCAACTCTTGGCAAATAATTGTTCCCTACTCTCAGCTCCCTTAAACCTGTACTTCATATATTATATCTTTAATCTACTAATTTTCAACTCATTTGATTTCACTCAAAAGCCTTTCACAAAAGTTCTACATTATCATTTACTTAATTTTTGTCTCACAAATTGACACAGGACAGCAGTGGATGGCTTGAACATAGTGGATCCTGTGACCGATCAAACCAGCCCTTACATGGATTGCTTTGATCAAGCCCAAGGGCTCTGGATCCATCTCAATCAATATTCTATCACGAAAAAAAAAGAGGGTGAATTAAGAAAAGAAATTTAAATCAAGTAGCTATAGGTCCATTTGGATCAAATGACAGCCAAATCCAAACCCAAATCAGGCTGAGCGAGCAAAACCAGCCAACGCATGGGACCTAATGCAAGATAGCAAGTTGACCAAAGAAGCATGTGCATCTAGTTTTGGAAGTTCTGATGGGTGTTTTCTATTCTCTTAAGTTCTTTCCTTCTAACAATGCTATCATGACTCCTTCATTTTAGGAATTGTTAAAGATCTATCAAAGATATGTAGCAAAATGGGACTTCCTGACTTCAAGCACAAGGAACTTTCGGACATTTAATTCTTTCTATTCCTTCTACATATTTAAGTTTCTTCCTTTAATTTACATAATCAAGATCTTTAACGGTTGATGGATGGTTGTGATTGAATCATAAGATTTAGGGTTTAAGTTATTAGAAACTTACTAATATCCATTCCAAGGAATGATCAACGAGTCTTGGATATTTTTATGAAATTAAATAAAGTAGCCATCAGCACTTTCCCTTTCATTCTCCCTGGTTTGAGTGATCTCCCATTGGATTGAAGATGAATGGTGGATTGGAACAGTAATCAGTAAGCAGATTTACTGATTCTCCTTATGAATACATAGGATTGTTTGTCATTTGGGGTTTGGGCCCATAATTAATCAGGATTTAAGTCCATAACTAATCAGGATTTGGCTTCCCTCGACTGCGTCACAAATTTATCACTACATCTGCAAACAGCATGTAATAAAAAAAATTTCATCTTGAATATCTATCACTCGAAGTTATCCACAACCAAGGCAAATAAATAGGGAGTCAAAGCAGACTTAATAATCCAACTCCAAATAAAAATGACATGTCTCAAAACACAATTGCCTCACATTAATACCACCCCGCATACAATTCATGTATAATTTTGATAAAACCATTAAAGATATTTTTAGTAAATATCCAAATTAATTGCAACAAACCCTATCATGCATCAACACCTTATCATGCGCCTTCTCTTAAATATATATAAATATATATAGGTCCATTTTCCTTGTTCCCTGCACATGGTACCACGCAACTCACTTGTGGGGCCCACCTAGGGCCCTGCAAATCAAGGGGTGGTAGGGGATGGAAACATTTCCTTTAGAACTAGAGGGGTGCAAAGCTTCAGCCACTTCAGATCATCCTAAACTATTGATCTATGGGGCAATCAAGTATAGTGGTTTTAGAAAGCATACTTTTTTATTGGATTTCAATCCAAAGGAAGCCACCGGTTGAAAGGAGGGAGAGGGGCACTCATGGGGGTGACTTGATTGTAGATGGGCTAGGTGGCCTGGAAAATAGGTTAGACCACACATAAGAACCATGAAGAGGGGTTTCATTTGAAAATCTCTATATGTGTACGTGTAAAAGATTGTAGATTATGATCCACTAGGCATCATGCTTAACGTAACTTAGAGTGAGCACTCAATTTAGGGTCCACCAGGATTAATGAAAATCATGGAGCATGGAGGATGGAAAGATTTAGCTGCCCCCTAGGGCTGTGCAAAAACTCAATCTCTTAGGATTGTCACAACTCAATAATCTTTGGCCATTGCATAGAGTTTGGGTTTTCAATCCACCATTGAGCAACAATCCTATGTGCTGACTTATGGACCCCTATGCAGCAACTAGATTTTTCCATCCCCTGCACCACTTGTGACTGTCATGCATCTAGGTGGGCCCAAAATCCAAGTGCTCAGGGCCGAATCAAAACCTAGAGTGATTTGCAAGCTAGATCTTGAAAAGGCTTATGATTGTGTTGAGAATTTCCTCATTTACATTATGAGAAAGATGGGCTTTGGGGTAAAATGGAGACATTGGATCAAGGAATCTGTTTCTTCATCAATGCGCTCAATGTTGATTAATGGCTCTCCAAAGGCATTATTTTGGCATCTAGATGGCTGAGACAAGGGGATCCATTATCAACATTTCTTTTTGTTAAGGTTGGGGAAGCTTTTAAGTCTTATGGTTGCAATAGCAGGTTCAGCCAATTTGATAACAAGGTTCAAACTACGGCACGAGGACCCTATGATAAGTCATCTGCAATTTACCAACAATACTTTGATATTTTCCTAGGTGGAAGAAGAGCAAATCAAGACTGCAAAAGCCATCCTCACATTGTTTTGAAAAAGTTTCGGAACTGAAAGTAATTTTTTTTCAAAAGTGTGCTAATAGGGATTAGAATAGGAGAGGTGCAAATCCAAGCTCTAGCAAGTCTGTTGGGATGGAAAGACGAAGTCTTCTGATGTCATATCTGGGTTTTCCTCTCATCATGGGTAACTACAGGCACCATGGATTATGGAATCCTGTGATAGGAAAAGGTGGATAGGAAGTTAGCTACTTGGAAACTAAAATATTTATCTTTAGTAGGTTAGGGGATGGTAATTCTAATTAATTCAGCTTTATCTAATTTTCTGATCAACTTCTTTTCAGTCTTCAAATTCTCAGTAGGGGTGCTTAAGTGTGTTGAAGGACTTCAAAGGGAATTCCTTTGACAAGGCAGGGAAGACAAAAAGAAATTTCATTTGGTGAAATGGTCGACAGTGTGCAAGCCCAAGGAGGAGAGTGGTTTGAATTTGAAATCCTTAAAGCAAATAAATAAGGCTTTGCCTGGAAAATGCCTTTGGAGGACTCGGATGGATTGGAGGGGCAATGGAAACAGATGGTTATGGCAAAAAATGGTGTATGTAGGCCTGGTAAGGAGATCCAACTCATCCAAGTTCCAAATGCAAAAGAGTTCTGACTTTGTGGAAAGGCTTCTTCTCTGAAAAAAAAGAGAAGATTTCTTGGCAAATGTAAGATGCAGATGGGGTACAAGAGATCGAATCTTGTTTTGACTGAATGTCTGGATCAGGGACAAGTCACTCAATTCCACAACTCTTTCGTTGTGCTAGGAAACAGCAAGCTAAGGCTAGCGGCTTCATACCCAAGGTGGGAGGCCTGATGGTGTGGAGCAGAACTTTTAGAAGAAGTTAGTTGAAGGTGGAGGAAAGTCAGTTTCAGAGGTTGCTTGTGCTTCTTGGTCAAGTTTATATTCTTCAAATTGAAGGCTTTGGGCATGGAACACGAAAGGCAAATTCTCAGTTGGATCTATCTATCGAACCTTATCACAAGGTTACTCAGATCTTTCCCCTGTTGATTTTGGAAGATCAAAGCCCCGCCGTTGGTTTAGCATTTGGTTGAATTTCCATATTTGGAGAGAATCTCCCCATGTATAATCTCTGGCTTGTAAATGCCTGCCTTCTTTGTGTAGCCGATGTAGAAGTAGTAGACCACTTACTGCTCATTTGCAAGATAGCCCAAGCTCTTTGGAGGTCTATCTTGGAGTGGTTTGATTGCAGTTGACCATTCCCTAATACTTTTTGTCAAATGTTTGAGGCTTGAAGGATGGCGGGAGGCTTTAGAATCCAAAGACTTTAAAATAAGCCATACAAAGACTGAATATATGGATTGCAACTTCAGTGGGCATATGTACAAATAGCTAAAACTACTGTGAAAGTTGAAGCCCAAGAGACACCACAAAGAGATTGATTTGCTACCTTAACTCGATAATTAGTAAGGATGGGGAGATTGATGAAGATGCCGAACAAAGTATAAAAGTGGGATGGTTGAAGTGGACACTTACTGCAGGAGTGCTTGAAGAAGTACAACCTATTGGAGGATTTGGCTCAGAATTCATGTAGCCATCACCAACATAGTTGGGAGAAGGCTTTGATGATTGATGATGATGATGATGAAATGTTTGAGGCTTTGGGTGCTTGGCTGCAAGCCCCTCTGAGGGAGAATTATGTGGAAGGTGTCTCTTATAGCGATTATATGGATGTTATAGAAAAAAAAAATGCTAGATGTATTGAAAATTAATCCTCTTCAGTGAATATTTTGATGGAAAAGGTTAAATCCTTGCAGCTTATTGGATTTCTAAGCCTATCAATTTTTAAGGGCTACTCTATTGCTAATATTAGAAGCAACTAGCAAGAGATTGCCTTCTCCTCAGTTAGCAAGACCATTTTTCATCCAATTTGGTGCCCTCTGAACCAAGGTTTTATTAAACTAAATTTTGATGGTAGTGCCATCAGTAATCCGGGTCTGACTAGTCTTAGTGGTCTAATTAGGGATAGTGGCAAAACACCATCTGTTATTTCTTTAGCCGAGTGGCGGAGTGCTCCATTAACAAGCTTTGCATATTGAATTAAGGGAAGCTCGCTGGTTGAACTTTAGGCACATTCCACTGGAAGGAGATTCAGATTGTGCTATTAGACTGAATGTACAAACGTGCAATGCATCATGGACTTATGCAGAAGTAGTGGAAGAGGTTCATGATCTTTCCAAGAATTTGGAGATTTCCTTTGTGCATGTTAAAGAGAAGCACGGACTCAGCAGCAAGTTCCTTAGGTTAAGGAAGGAGTTGGGTGTTCAAGTTAGATGATAGTGCAAAATAGTTCTTCGAAGAACTAATTATTAACTAAGTACTAGTATGCTACATGCTACATAATACATACTTGCTACAGCATACTTAATATCAATGTTAAATACTGATCAAATTTTTTGTTTTGACTTCTTGTCTATCAATAGTTAATAAACATTAAAATCCAACATTTTTCTCATATTCTACAGTTTTGATAAATTTCTTTTCAACCTCAAACAAAATCTGCTCCACTACTTGAAATGTATTGCCACAACTGATATGCATCATTTTGGGGACCAACCAATACACCGTCGTCAACCAATATTTAAATCCTTGGTGTAGAGGGTGCAGTAGCTGACTCAAGTTGGGAGTTATCCTACTGGTTGTTTGGAAGGTTTGGGGAATGATGGTTCTATGTATGTGTTGTCTGGGTATAAGTGGAAAGAGACTTTAGGGGAATGGTTACATTGCTTTCATGCAAAAAAGGTTTTATTGTTGGCAGTGGACTCTGGTGCTCGAGATGCTGAGGCAGGTTTGCTTTCAATGCATTGAGTTGGTGACGGTAGATGCAACACTATGCTTGGGCCATTTTGACATGGATAGTTCTACCTCAATTGTTAATTAGTTGCGGCCGAAGTACCGGAGGCCAAATCCCCGAGCTCACCTTGAAATTTGGGAGGGCCTAAATTTCCAAGACCAAGACCAAGTAAAACCCAGCAGATGCACATTCTTTTTTTTCTGTTTTTTTGAATGGCCAGCAGAAGCACAAACTTAATTAGGTTTTTAGGTGGCTCACATCAAGCAAGCTCAGGCTTGGCAAGACCTCGACCTTGTTCGGCCTTGGGTGCACCTATACAACATGTGGTAAAACTAGGAAAGGTACAATCAGAAATGAGAACATCGGGAGCATTTAGGGATAGTATCAATAGGTGATAAAGTAAAGAGACTTGTTTGAGATGGTCTCAGTAATTCCAATACAGGACAACCATGGCACCAAGGAGGAAAGTTTCTCTATGCAAAAATGGGGTAGGCCATAGAAGACATAGATGGAAGTAGTAAAGAAAAACTAAAGATAAATCTGAATAAGTGCAACCATCTGAGGATTTAGCCCAGGATAGGCTAGAATGAGAATTAGAATTCAAATTGCTAATCCCAACATAGTTGGGAAAAAGGCTTTGATGATGATTAGATGATCATGAGGTGTGCTCCATTGCTAGATGGCACCATGCGAGATAACTGCTTGGCCCACCTGGCCCCACGGATCATGGGAGAGGTGAGGATTAAATGATCCAAGTGGGAACACCCTAGATATAAAGTTTCAAGTCAATCTAACCCCTCGATATGTGGCCCACAAGTTTAATGATTTTAAATATAAAAAAATGATACATACCCGATCCAATGATCCAGTCCATACCAGTATGTGTCTTGCATGTAGGACCGTGCAAGATGTCTGCACAGAAGCATTTCTCTGTGTGCACATGCATATGAGGGGCGCTCCAAAACACCCTAGGTGTTTTGTAAATTAAAAACGCCCCAGTGTTCGACCAACAAGAAAATAACAGATTTAAAGTTGGAAAATAACGGATTTAAAGTTGCTATTATCGTGGAGTCATATAAAGGATTGACATTGATTTCCTACTATTTCTCCCTCTTTAAATAACTTGAACAACTTTCCATCTTTCTCCTTCAATAAATTAACAAGTCATTGCTAGTCCTCCCTACAGTTTCTCTTACTTAAAATAAGGCTATCGATCTCCAAATAAATAAATAAATAACAACCAAGAATCTAAAGGTGGGACTCTCATAAAATGACGAAGTGGGCCTAACTTTCATCAAATTGAAATTTGGATTAATGCTAATTCATAAAAAGACTTTAATTTTGAACGGTTTAGATTAAGGAGTCCCCCATTTATTCTAAGCACTGCTTTAATTTTAAATGGTTTAAATTCATAAAATCAGGTGGTGGCCTAAGTTTGAATGAAGTGAAATGTGGGTTGATGCTAATTTAGATAAAGACTTTAATTTTGAATGGTTAGATTTTATTAGGGGCCCACCATCTATTTATAGCATTGCTTTAATTTCAAATGGTCTAAGGTTTTATGAGAGTCCAATAATTTATCAATAGGCCCACTGATGGAATTTTTTTCCACGACAAACCTGCTAATAGATTTTTAGGATTTCTTCAATCAATCTTAAGCATAATTTATTAATTAAGATTTCATAAATGGACCCAACCAAGAAATCTTACGTCCAACTAATTTGAGATTTCAAAAAGCCTTAAGAGAAGTAAATGCATGCTTTTTAAAGAGGAGAAAATGTCTCCATCTCAACTCTCCTCGCATTGGATGTTAGATAGGGGCAGAAATGCTCCTTTTTGAAGGGGGCAGTTTATATATATATATATATATATATGGGAGACATTTATGTGCATCCTTCCCTCACCATATGGTGAGGGACAAACTTAATGGGGCCCACCTAGGGCCACACTGATCATGGGACTTGGGGGGATGGAAAGAGACATCTTGGATGGGCCCATATATCAAGTTTGGGCTCAATCCCATGCCTCTAACCCCTTCATCCGTGGCCCACAAATTCAATGACTTGATATTAAAGAGAATTTTGACCTTCGATCCAACGGTCCAATCCATTTGGATAGGTGAAAAGTTGATGAATCTAGTGTACTTAAGGAGGTCCCATATGTGTAGATGGTTCGGATGTATCATTAAGTCAGCCCCACTATGTTGTCCCTCACTATAATATGGTGAGGAATGGATGCGCATGAATATTTCCATATATATATATATATATATATTTATGGAAAATATTCAAGTACATCCTTACGGTGCATCCTTATGATGAGAACTTCCACCCGGCCCACCTTATGATCCATCCAAATTGTTCACACACATGGGCCCCCCTTATGGTCATCGGCCGTAGGGTTTGCACCCACCAAAAGGATAGACCGTTGAATCGAGGATCAAGTTTTTTCTTTAATATAAAGTCCTTAAACTTGTGGTCCATATGCTAAGGGGTTAGAGCCATGAGATTGACCCCATTCTTTATATCTGAGTCCATCGTGAGTGGATCTTATTATCACACCACACCCCCCACCCCCCCTCCCCGCGCACATGCCCCAAAAAGTCCCATGATCAGTGGGGCCCCAGCAGTTGGGGTGCGTGTGTGTATAATAGCATTGTAGAGGAACTCTACAAATTGCCGCTTTCAAAAAGCATTTTTGCCCCCCCGCATAACATCCAATGGAAAACAACCGTATTAATTGTGAGAGGAGACAGAGAGAAAAAAGGAGTCGTCATGTCTAAGCCGGCTATGCAAGTGGATGGTTGCCATTCCCACCAAGTATTATTCTTTCTTCTTTCTTTCTCATGTATCCTACTTTCTTCCTCTCTAACTTACAAGAGGGCCCCACAATAGAGTTTTAGCATTGCCATGGAAGAAATGCTAACTATTCATTTGTGGGTACACTTGTGGGCCCTTAAATCTACAATGTTACCAGCCAAGTTTCAAGGGTCATTGCTTTCGTGCAATGGTAAAAGTCTCAGGTGCCAGTCGTGATGATGTAGGTTCGAGACCTGCAAGCAACCACTTTCTGAAAATTGCCAAAGGTTAGGTCTATCTCCTGTCTGGACCCTCCCAGGACCTTGCTTCGGCGGGACCGCACTGGGTGTTGACCTTTTACTAGCCAAGTCTCACCCATTAATACATTTTTAGCATTTCGAATTTCATAAGAGAGTCCCACTTATGAATTTTAAACTAGAAGCAATGCCATAAATCCAGATTTTTGAACCCACCTATAAACTCTAAACCATTTGAAATTACAATTTTTTATGTGAATTAGCAATGGCCTAAGGTTCACTTTAATAAGAATACAGCTCACCACTAGATTTTAGAAGAGGACCCCACCCATGGAATCTTAGCATGAATTTATTAGAGGGTCCAACTATCGCGTATTGGAATCCAGTATATTGATATGGAAAGTTATAAAGCTAATTAAAATGAGAGAAAAAATAGGAATGTTAACTAATCACTAAACTTTAAAAAGGCGGAAAAGTCAGGAATTCTCCAGAGAATTTAACTTCTAAGTTGACAACTCCATGTGAGCAACAACTTGGGAGGCATTTTTGCACTAGAAAACGCCCAGGAAATTTGTAGCGTGCCCATAGGGGTGTGTGTGTATAAGGTCCTTATCAGGTGCGCATGGATGTTAGTGCCCACATGGGGATGGGGGCTGGGGGATTTAAAGATCTAGCTGGGACCCTCCTACGTACAAAAAACCAACTCTATCCAATCATCCTAACCCTTTCATCCATGGCCCACAAATTTTCACTATATTATAGTGAAAACTTCACCTTATGATCCATTCGAACCATTTACATTTCACCTTATGATCCATTCGAACCATTTACATACATGAGAACAACACCCCCCCACCCCCCAAATAGTCTTTGGACTTGTGGGCCATGGATCAAGGGGTTAAAAGCATGAGACTGACCCCATATTTTATATTGGGGTCCATCATGAGTGGATCTTTCTATCCTCCCCGTGTCTCATGATGCGTGGGTCTGTAGGTTGGCCCCAACAACCAATGTGTGTTGTAAGACCATGCACACTAGGTGTGCAGAAATATTACCCATATACATACATACATATTATGAGAAATTCTACAAACTGAAAGGGACATTCGACTCCTAACTAATATCCAATGAAACACGAGCATTTGCAATCGAACGGTTCCATTCACCTACTTCTAATATATATATATATATATATATATATATATATGAAAATTCTCAAAAACTCCGCTATCTCAATAGGGGAGTTTCTGCCCCTATCTAATAGCCAATGATTTGTTAGTATTTTAAGAGATCCACCTTTGTAGAAGAATATTTAGGAGAGAGAATCAGATGTGTATCACTGATGACATGTGTCACACTTTCATTGGCTAAAAGAGGGGTGGTTTTTTTTTTTTAGAAAAATGCCTGGGGAGTTTTGTAGCGTAACTCATATATATATATATATATATATACAGATAGAGAGAGAGAGAGAGATATATATATTCTTTTGATGTGCATAATATATGTCATTTCACTTGCCCTTTTTGCACTTCTTTATTTTGTTTAGTGGGGCATACCTTTAGATTAAGCGAAGCCCTTCACATTATCTACCCTTATGAATTAGTATTATTTCCAATTTGACACCTACCTTTAGATAAATCCGAGCCTTTCACATTCACCCACCCTCTATGTATTGGCACTATTTCTAATTTTAGAACAATCTAACCATTAATTGTGAATGAATTCAATCACAAAAATAAGAGGGCCCCGCTGATGGATTTCTAATGTTGCCATGTTACAATGGTAGCAATTATTTAACTCCATGAATTGGCATTAATTTGATACTAATCAAACATTAACCGCCATTGATTCAATTACAAATATAATAGGGCCTCGCTGAGAAGTTGAAAAATTAGAGAAGTATGAATGTTGTTGGAGTCTTTGCGTAAAGGTAATTGGTTTCAAAGGACGATACTAGGGAAAGAAAAATATTATTTAACTCAATGAATTGGCATTAGTTTGATACTAATCAAACATTAACGGTCATTGATTCAATTACAAAAATAATAGGGGCCACAGAGGAGAGAAGTTAGATTAGTATATATGTTGTTGGAGTCATAGTGTTGTGGTAACTGGTTCACCATCATATCATCAAAGCCTTGTCCTTTGGGACAGCTATATGAATTTTGTTTCTCCATTCCAATCCATCCTGAACCAAATCTTCAAATAGGTTGCACCTCTTCAGATCTATCGTTATTACTTTTATCCACGTCCTCTTCGGCCTACCCCTTCCCCCGATGAGCCATCAACCTGCATAGAAAAAGTCTTTTCCACATTGGCACCATTGTTGACCTGCATTGGACATGCCCACCTTTAAATGCTCTCAATTTCTGATTCTATCCTTCCTAGTTTTACCATACATTCACCTCAACATTCTCATCCCTTCAGGTAATTGGTTAGAAAGGAGAAAAAAATATGGAAAGAATAGTGTGATTGACTGCTTTTTCTAGAGAGGAGAGATTACGGATTTAGATGCTTTAAATACTTTGACTTTTCTTCCTAAAAATTAGCACATAAGAAGAATAAGATAGTCATCTCATTCATCAAGCACGAAGGGGTGTTTTGTAGCGTGTCCCTACACACGCACGGAAAACCTCCATCGAGCTCATGAGCTCACATGAAAAACACCTAGCGTGGCCCACCTTCTGCTCCATCCGAGTGAACCACAAAATAGAGGCCCCCCAATAGTCACCAATCCTAAGGTTTAGCACCCATCCAAATGGACTATACCATTGGATTGATTATGCACTCATTTTGGACAGTGAAACTTGTGGACCATTGATCAAGTGGTTAGGATCATCATCCGAGCCTCCGTCATCGTACACACATGGGGGGATTAAAATATCTCACCCGGTCTCATCACCAGGTGGGGCCCCACGTGGGCCTCACAAGGCAATAGCTCAACATATGGTGAGCTTAAGCGCTCAACAGAGGTGAGAGGGGGCCGATTTATATATGGAGAGAGAGAGAGAGAGAGAGAGAGAGAGAGAGAGAGAGAGAGAGAGAGAGAGAGAGATTCTACAAAATGCCCTCACCTGAAAAGGGGGACCAACCCCCAAACCCTTCCTCCCCCTCTCCCTCTTAATATCCAAAGAACGTAAGCCATGTAAGTAGCTAACAACCCAAAAGCCAAAATCATTTAAATCCGCCCAAATCTAGAAGCAATAATCATTTCAAATTTTATTTTTGGGAATCCAATCAACCCTGTGAAAAAAATGTGGCACAGCTATGTGATACCAAGAAACATGTGAAAAAGGAAGCAATACCATGTCATAGCCATAAAATTTGGAAAGATACCTACGGATCAATTAAAAAAAGGAAAACAACACTATTTCATAGCCATAAAAATAAAAAAGAAGTTACAAGAGCCACATGATCTTTAAATGCCACGAGATGAAAAGACAACAATGTTTCATAATCTAATAGTGGGCCCACTTATTGGATTGAGATTAGGGATGTAAATGGGTCCCCGATTCTCTGATTACCTGGAGGCTCTGACCCGTTAATAACCAGGTTTGGGTCCTTATTTAGGTTCCGATAAGTAAATGGGTCCGGGTCTGGGTCCATTTTCCGGGTTTGGTTCCACCTTGGTTTCAACCCGTGGACTCGAGGCCTGACATATTACATCAATTTTGGAAAAGAAATCTCCTAAAAGCTAGTTTTTTTCTAAATCATTTAGCTAGTTTTTTCTAAATCATTCTCTACCTGACCCAGACCCGGATACAGACCCGTCCCATATACAGAACCGGTTTCGGTTCCGACGATTCCATCTTCTCATTAACGGTTTTGGTTCCGGAACTAAGAAACCTGTTCTGAAATGTGTCTGGATCCAGGTTCGGGTCCATCTTCTCATTAACGGTTCCGGGTCTAGATCCACCATGGACTTGCACCGGAACTGACCCGTTTACAACCCTAATTGAGATCGGTTTAGATTTTTCATAAAGTGGACCTCTTGAAAAGACTCACTGGATTTTCATTTTTTGCAGATAAGGCTTGCAACGGTGATCCTTCTTAGTTTTAAGCTATTGCCAAGCCATAAATGATTAAACTTGGTAAGAAGTTGCTAGAGTTAATTACCTTTAAATTACAAGCCAAAAAACACAATAAGAAGTTGCAAGAATTAATGACCTTTAAGTTTAAAGTGCCAAGTAAGACTGACGTGATAAGAAGGGGGCGGAGAGATGAAAAACTGCTTAGGCATTTTCTAGCATGCTCTGTGTGTGTGTGGGTGGCCGGTGCTGAGAGGCGCCTCTCATATTTGGCATTAATCTTAATAATCACCATCAGAGTGCAAATTTTTATCATTCAATCTAACAATTGAGGATAGGTGTCAAATTAGGGTGAGAGCCAACTCATTCAAAGGGGGAAGTGTGGAAGATTTCATTAGTCATAGGTGCGCCTTTGTGGGAAGTGTTATCGGGTGCTTCGACAAAAAGCTAGTCATTGAATAGTGCACGCCCATCATCATAATAACATTATTATGTCCAAAAAAAATTAAAATGCATAATAAGACTCAATTTCTTTTCTTCTTTTCTCCAAATACATTTCTACACAACTCTGGATAATAACATTATTATGTCCAAAAAAATTTTAAATGCATAATAAGACTCAATTTCTTTTCTTCTTTTCTCCAAAAACATTTCTACACAACTCTGGATAATAACATTACTATGTCATTTCTCATTTGTTACTGATTGTTGAGTGTCGATTCTTGATTGTTTATTGTTTGCTATTGAATTCCTACGACCTAACTCTTAAGTCTTAAGCCTTTATTTCATGACATAGTTTTTTTTTTTTTTACGAGCCTTTCATTAGTTTCTAAGTCAGCATAACTAATCAACATGGATATATGTGAAAAACATTACTATTATTTTCTATTCATACAGCGATACAAGACCTCATACAATGAGGGGACCTCTACACCCCCTTATCTTAGTTACTTTTGCAAAAAAAAAAAAAAAAAAAACACATTTTCTATCATTTTCGAATATTTTGAAATTTCTGAAAGTTTTTCATATTCTTTTGACAATTTTTTCAGAACATACCGCTACGCTACGTAGCGCCTACTTCGTAGAGTTTTGGCGGTGGGCCACTGTGCCCACCGCTACCGCTATTTTCATCCTTGGTGCACGCCCTTCATCATGTATTAAACCCCATAATAAAGAGAGAAACCCTAGCATTAGGGTACATTGGATACAATAACTTATTTCTTAAATCGTGCACGAAAAGCCACAAATCCCCATTTCTGTTGAAATCAAACAAATTTTATGAACATCAAAACCCAAAGAACTACTATCTGGAGCTTAAATAAAAGTGCCAGTAACACATATCTAGGAGACAAAAAACAATTCTTTCCACTCCCATTTTCCATCAAAATGACAAAGAGCTCAAGCCTGAATAAGGATTCAGAATCCTTATGAATATACACTACACTACTGTTTCCTCCATCATGATTCTCACATAGATCACAAATCCCTATTCGCATTCCCATTTCTGTAAAAAAACATAAAGCAAATCTAAAAACTAGATCGAAAACATGAACAAAAATTCAAACAGAAAAAATGGGCTGAACAGAAGCCTACCACTTTCTAGCATTTGGAACTCGAGAACGAGGATTTAGATTCCACATCAGATAATTAACCATACACATCCCCATTTCCATCAAAATCACTAAATTTGACAAATAAAGATTCAAAACCAGAAGATAAAATATAATATATATATATATATATATTGGGAGAGAGAAACTTCCCCTTCCAGCATTAATGATCCTCCAACACCTAAAAGACCCACATACCCATTTTCTCAAAAACAGGCTTCATAACCCAGATGAAAGAGAAAAACACCCACCATTCTCAGCAGACAGACCTCCAAAACGAAAAACCCATTTCCCAAATCACAAGGCAAAACAAACCCACATCCCCATTTCCCTCAATACCCTAAAAAATGATAAAACCTCAAAACCCCAAGCCAATACCCTGAACAAACAGAAGAAAGAGAATGTGGTACCATCTCCACAACCTGAAAACTCCAAAACCAGAACCCATTTCCCAAACCACTGCAAGAACAAAACCCACATTCCCTATCCCTTCAAAAACTCAAAAAAAAAAAAAAAAAAGAATAGATCAAAGACCACAGATCCAGATTCCAAACACAGGTAATGAGAGAAACTAAAAAATGAGAATAAATGTAAGAATTCTCATACCCTATGAACAGAAGAGCCCTGAAGACTGTGAGATCGCCACTCCCACTTGCAGAGAGAGATTTTGTCTCTTTTTTTCTGCAAACACCTGCACTAGAGAGAGAGAGAAAGGAAGGAAAGACACCTTCCACCTTCCTAACTTTGTAAATGACAGGATTACCCCCCGTCTCTTTGAAACACTGAAATATCAAAGGAAGAAGATTTTCTACCAGTATAACTGCAGTATCACTCACCTGTGGGTGGGGGCAAACTTCACATGTGGGGCCCACCTAAGCCAATTGAATGAACGGTATTTGGTTGTTCACTTACAAAATTGAAGAGATAAACCATCCGTCCAACAATATCACAACCATCTCATTAGGCGCTCCATTGTTGCAGACAGATTGAACAAGTTCGTATAACCATACATCTCTCATGGCCATGAGGCATGGATGATTTTGATTGCGAAATCAAATGGGCATTTAGAGCAGGTATGATGTAAGGGTTGGTTTGGTAATAGGTGAAGAATTTGCGACAAAATCTCATTTGTGATTTGAGTGTTTCTTACTTTGGCCTAAAATAGGAATTTTCCTTGCAAAGGCATGTATCTTTACAAGAAATCAGATTGAGAATTTTAGATCCTCTGGATGTTGTACCCCACCGGATGTGACAGTCCACAGAAATTCCAGAATTCCACTGCCCTGCCGGTATTTTGAAAAGCCCTTAAATCTCATTTAAGATTTGAGTGTTCCTTATTTGGCTCTAAAATAGAAATTTTCCTCATCACGTCTATTTTCTTCTATAAGAAAACAGATTTAGAATTTTAGATTTCTCCAAATGTTGTCACCCACTGTGCATCTTGCACACTGAAATTCCAAAATCATTTTGAGATGGCAAAGGGATTGGATTTATTAGAGATTAAATTTCACACGTCACTTTTCTTTTTTCTTTCCTTGGTTACATTTGGATGTCTCGGATGTCTCGGACACACATTCTCTCTCAGTAGTCAATACACTGAGTCGGACATGCTTTGCACACTCACCAAGACACTTATGTGATATGCCCCTAATCAACCCAGGTACATCTAGGGACATCGTGTGTGTCACTTTTACTGGGGTTAAATCCAATTCACTCTTACACATAAATGGATCTAATAAAAGCAAAGGTGGGCCACAAAAGGTCAGCTATCATCAGCCACATCAGATCATTTCTCCTTTATCCAACCTTCTATCTTACATTCATAGTGAAGTAGGCCCACACGCTGCACATTCAAGTGTCACAAGTGGGCCCTCATTTGGTTGGAGCTGATCATTTCACGTCTAACAACCTGACATTACATCTTGAGTTTTTCTCACATGTCATAGACAGTTGAAATGTCTCTTCCCTGTCTCAGCAAAAATAACTATAAAAGAAAGAAAATAAATAACTAAGTTGGCTATTAGTAAATCCACAGGACTGCCCAACTTGCTGTGTGAATGAGGGAGGACCATCATGTCAAGTGAATTTTGATAGTTGTTGTGGGCATTTGGCATGGTGGGTCCCTGTTTGAAAAGCTCCAATAAAACCAAGGGTGGATCTCATGTGAACAGTAAAATAAATGGTTCATATGTCCCATGTTGGGTTTGGGCCACATAGAGGCCTGTGTTTCTAAAGCCGAGCCAGGTCTGAATATGCCTCAACCCGGGCCAACCAGCACATGAACAACCCTATAGGTGGGTAATTAGAAAGGGGGAAAATTCAAGCTTTGAAGTGGATTGGGCCGAGCTTTGAGCTTTCTATCACTTAATTCAAGCTCGGCTAAAATATTAAATATGCCCAAAATTTAGATTCAGGCTCAAGTTTCAACCCAAATAATTAAACCCAAGGCCCAAACCCGGGCCAAAGTGATTCCAACAGGGCCCATGGACTCGGTGTTTGTTGAGAAAGATAGAGGTGTTGAAACTGTCGTCATCAATATGGTAACTGTTACTATTAAAAAACCATTTGATTATAGCCGTTATCTAAGACCATGGTCCCAAATCAGAACGTCAGGATCTTTGATCATTTAGATTTTGAGGATATATATATATATATGGGCTCCATCTTTGGACGTGATTCAATCTGCCAAAATCATCTTTCTTCCAACATTCTCACTGAAAATGGCTAAAATGCACTTACAAGCCAAACATCAATTTAGGAAGATGGGGCCCACTTTGTGAGATGCTTGCTCATTACATTTGAGAGGGGCCACTATCTCCTCCAATTTGGCTTTTAATGAGAATTTGAAGGATCAGGTTTTATCTTACCTACCAAACTAGGTGACCTTAAATTGCATTTTAATCAATCTTTATAACAAAAGCACTAAATCAAAGATTCCTTGTAAATGTAGTTATGAATTAACTGTAATTGTGTTGGGCCTTTTTAAATACAAGAGGGCTTTGGGTGTTTAAAAAAGTTTCATTTATGGCAGTAAATGAAAAGGGAAGTTTCTATTTTGACCATGTATTTAGGGGTTGCATATTTTCACCCATTTATATATAAAATGTATAACATTGACATATATGTATGTTTATTTGCACTTATTTATTTCATCGCATGAAGAAATATGGTATAAAAATAGTGTATAAATGAAGTCATTTTTATATGAAAACTTTCAAATTTGAAAAAAGATGTAAAATTATTTTACACTTCTTTAAGAGTTCACTAATATGATGTCTGCCTAAGACAAGTTGTAGTATCAATCCTTTCACCATCTTTAATTTTTTGCGTCTCCTTTGAGCCCCAAAAGATTTTATTGACCCATTAAACCGCAAACCATTTTGTTGTAAGGGATTTTTATGGAAATTTTAATGCTAAATATGGATTAGACGGATTTATTAACAAATACATAAAAACCTCCGATTGGTAGTTCATACATTTTTTAGACTAATTTGCCCCTCTAACGATATTGTTAGCCTAATGTTAAAACCCTATGATCCTTCTTTTTTTCTCTTATTCCTTCTCTTTGAATTCGTTGCAATGCATGCTGCCGTTCCATTCGACTAAGGAAGAAATCAGGCTTGAATAATAGTATAACAAAGGAGGATGAATTTGAATATGCATCAAGTCTTATTCTTGTATCATGTTTCAAATTAGCCGATGCATCCAATCTATTAGCCCGGTTTTGTTAGTAAGAAAAAATGAGGGAATGTCAATATCCAAAATATGGGACGTTCCATTCCTTCTTCTTTCTATTTAATTAATCAATTCATCATTCTTCTTTATAGGCATGAACTTCTGGTTAAGAATGATTGAACATATCTAAGTCAGGACTAACATGTGTTATACAGTACTTGTGTAAACTACATTCTCTATTAGATACCTACCTTGGAAAAGAGGTCCTAAGGATATCGTTCAGTGGTGAGCGAGATGAGGCCCTTGCCCTGGCGATGTTGCACAGAAAGATGTATCGTGGTCGCATGGAAGCAAGGAGGAGATGCCCTAACTATTTCGCAAGAGAATAAAGCCCTAATGATGACGCGTTGAAGGGCGATTTCGCAAGGGAGAAATAACGATGTTGCACAGAGGAGGAGAGGTGTTATGTGTTTTTAACGAGGGGCAAAATTATCTTTTTATTGTGTATGAACCCCTAATTCAATTTTTTCATATATTTCTTAATAAACTCGTCTAATCCATATTTAGCATAAATCTTCTCATAAAAACCCCTTGTTTTAAACATTCATAATTTGTGAGGTAAATGAAGGTTTTACATTTGTAATTTGAACCATTCAACTTTATTCATATGAACATGATACTTTCAAATAAAGATAGTGTTGTTTTTAACATCTGTAAATTTTCTATATGTAAAACTACAGGTGCAATTTTTGCACAATAAATTCATTTTCTTATGCACAAGAAGACAAATGACCCCTTAACGATCTTTTATTAGATATCTAAAATTATCATGGAAGTAATCTTTTGATAGTTGGTTAGATTCTGAAGCTATATTGAATGCCATTTTTTTTTTCTTTTTATGTGTAGTTCTTTTTGAAAGAAAATCACAAAGAAACTAAAATACTCAATAGGCATATCTGCAAGAGATTTCCATTGTAGGTTTACTTCGCTAAAAAACAAAAAAACAAAAAAAGAACTTTTACGTCAGGGCTCTATTACTGTTAAAAACTATCCCTTGCATCAATTTTACCAAAACAATGGAAAATGAATTAATCTTCAGCTAATTAAAAATAATCTAATAAATATAACATACTGTTAAAATTATTTTTGTATTTTCCATTTTTTATTTTTTATTTCTGTATTAATATTATTTTTATACCAATATTTATAAAAGAAAATACTGCACAATTATTGGGAAAGATTATACATGTTGTAAGAAATTATCTCAAAGTTTTCATGATATTTCCAAATATTTGGAATTTCAAAAACAGTGCCGACATTTGAACACTCCCATAGTCCCACAAACGAACAGTTTGGTAGCAACCTTACCCAATGTCCACCACACCCAAGAAGGGTTCACCAATCAATCGTTTTCTGGGGCCCACCTGCATGGACAATGATGCAAAATCACATTACCCACCCAAAACCTAACCGTTAGGACTCGTGACATGAGAACAAACGGTCAAATCAAGGTGTTGGCCCTTCTATAGTGCAGTTGTTCTTGTATGGTAGGGGTTCCTTTGGCTTGGTGGTCCCAATGGTTGCTTGTTTCCCGACCACTTGCCACCATTGTCCCACTCTATGCATGGGTGAAAGGGGGAGTCTTAGATTTTTAATTGGATTCTTCAAGGAGTTGTTTGTTTGACTGCAGGAATTTGGAATTCTTATTGTCAAAGACTTGGAGGGGAGGTTTTTGAAACTCTCTTGTGGGCACCACCAAGCACCAAAAATTTAAGATACAGCGTCTTTAAGTTTAATGGTTTTAGAATAATTTTTTTTTTTTTTAGATTTTAATTCAATGATGAGTTACCGTTTAGATGACTATCAAATTTGGACTTATTGAGTACGAAAAGTAGGGGAGGATAGTTTCAAAAGCACTTTCTCCGGTCATGGCCAAGGAGATTTTTGAAGACCATATACCCAAATTATTAAATAAATAAGGCCTGTGATTTTGAAATTCTCTATTAGGATTTTAGATTTAAGGGAAAGTTTGATGGGGCAAATTAATTCAAATTATGATATTTCACCTTTTTTTAAGTAGGAAATTCCACTTGTCAAGTAGAGACCTGCATGACTTTCAATTAATGATTTTCCATCAAAAGTGCAAAAATTGAAGGAGGAGGTCATCGAATTTTTTTATTTTTCCATCCATGGAAAATGACTAGTCATCCATCACCTTTGTAGATTTAGGGTTTGTTTTGCAAGCCTTAATTGTTTGAAATAAAGGTGAGTCAAATGGATATGTTTTAAATAGAGCTGGTTCGGTTCAACTCTTTACAAATATTTTGTTTAGTATTTGACTGAATAAAAAAAAAGTAAATTTGTCACAATGTATACATTAAAGTAGTACATAAAGATTTGTCAAGAAACAAAAGTAGTACAAGTAAACCTGCATATGGGAAAATTTACTAAAACAGAAAAGAAAATCTGATTGCTTGGACATTCGTATATTTCTGAAAAGGTAACAATAACAACCCTGCATATAGGAAAATCTACTAAAATAGAAAAGAAAATCTGATTGCTTGGACATCCCCCCACCCCTAAACCCTAAAAAAAAAAAAAAAATCTCTTATCACGTGCTTGTATAGGCATTAGGCACGCCACGTATCTTAGCATAGCTAGTCGCCTTATTGGACAACGAGTGAACCTTACACTTTATAGAGCAGGCTCACCCCATCATTATGTAACACTTTTCCGCATAAAAGCTAACGATTTTCTGTGGAAAACTCATTTTTCATGCGTTTGGTGTGGAACGATTACACGGAAATGCTTTCCTGTCTCGTCAACATTTTCCTTACTAATGTTGGAATGGGTTTCTTATGGGGGGTATGAGAAATGGATTTCCTCAAAAACTTCTCCCTCTTTTCCTCACTCTTTTCCATTTCAACCCAAAACCGTACAATTCTTTCATTTTTTATTTCTTTAAATAAATTATTATTTGATGTTGAATAAATAATATACATGTTATGTTATTTTTCTTCAAAAAGTTATTTCACCAAACAAGAAAAATTGATTTTCTATAAGGAATCCACAGCCGCATCAAATAACATTAGCACCAATTCAACAAGGAAAAAAAATTCGCACCAAACATGAATTTCTAAATTATGCGGAAATCCTTTTCCCAGGTTTTTACTTTTTGCTGACGTTGCAATTTCATCTTCCTGCGGAAAGGGTGTGTACACAAACGTGCCCTATAATACATTTATTTGTTTGTTTGCTACATATATATAAGGGATTCAAACACAAAAACTCTCACGCAAGCACCCATGTCCCGACAAGCTTAGCCGCAGTCTGGGACACCCTTGATTAATGCATAAATCTTACTCTTAAAAAATATACATATAGGTTGCCAAGTAGTCTAGAGTACTCAAATATATAGATTCAGTTTTAAGTCAAAGTCGAATAGAGAAAAGAAGAAGGAAGACTTACAAAACTACACATTAGTCTTAGGAAAGTGATGGTCCTCATCTACGCCTGAAGCTCAGTCGCTTCCAAATGACAGCTTTCATAACCTTTCATGAGCTCCCTGCTTCTTTTATATTACTTTATTAGAACCCATTTTGAATTCATAGGAATAGAGTACCAAACAAACAGGCCCTTCATACCCTTTTAGCCATTCTATATCCATTTTCATTCTTTCCCCCGACCATTTTCATTCTCCTACAACAAGCTAATATGCAGTCTAACTTTGTGGGGCCCACTTGATCCCACATTTGATCACTGCAAGTGCTCTCACATTGATTGAATATTTAAAAATTTACGGTTAAAATACTACTAAACTTTAGGGCTATTAAATCAAGGGCTAGTATGATTTTATAGGGCTGATAGTTTTGTTGACCCTTATCTATTGGGAGACCTTTTCACGTACTCTACCAACATTAGTAGGCATAGGTGGTCCCACAAGCTCGACTGCATGAAGTGTACTCATAGGAGAACATAACCCTTTAAAAATATTTGCCAGCCAAAACATCAATTTAGTGACATATCGCGTGCTAATGGGTCTACTAACAACAGCCGGAGAAGTTGTAGATCAGCTGCCATAAAAAAAATTGGTTTTTTGATAATATTTTTCGTCAACCGATCCAAGGCAATGATTTTAAGCCATCTGTTTTTTCTACTATTTGTAACATTTATCTTGAACTCAAGATCAATGACTAAAAAAATGTCTTATGGATGTATGTTTTTGCATAGGACCAATTGTCTTATGATGCTGTATTTTAAGGGGTTCTCTCTCTTCTTTTAATACCACCTTCACTTACCTTTCAAAAAAAAAAAAAAAATCTACTGGCCCCTCTTATAGTTTATTTGGTCATTGAACCCATCGACACACAACATGTGACAGAGTGGAACCTTGGCTCTCTTTCATAATCTTTGATTTGCGTTCATGCGTGGTACATTAATTGTTATCCTTGACAATATAAATAACCCAAAATGGTGCAAGTAAGGACTTTTGGGCTTCTGTTTTTTATTTTTTTTATTTTAATTCTTAATTTTTCAATTGATAAAAAAAGAGTCAAAATAAATTGATTGTCAGAGACTGTATATCTTTTGATGTGAAAAAGGTTTTCGCATAATGGTTAGATCAATGTTTGTAATTTTTTTGGCTTAAGATAGATCGGAATAGAGAAAAAAAAATACGATGATCATGGATACACAGCACTTCTAAAACCACGGTGTGCTGTATTGTACGTGCAACAACCCTTACCTTTGCCCAAATTCTCCCAGAGAGAGAGACCCTTCCATTCCTTCTGCATTTGCCTTCAGGGGCATGCATATGATCGCTTCAATCCCTTCACATACGCATACACATTCACCTCCTTGAATTGATATTGGTACGATATTGGTTGCAATAAATTTGCATGATATGTAATTATTAATTATATATCTACAGCTTAAAATTAAGAGCTAGATTTGATGACCTATGTACATTTTTATTCATGTAATATTGCAGATAGAAACAGAACCTTTTTGTTAAAGTGTATAGCATTTCTTTCAAATCAGAAGGATTATGGGGGGTTAATGGGTGACCTAATTAGAGGTGGACTTGACAGTGGGTTACAGATAAAAACAAAATCTTTCGTGTAAGTGTATAGCATTTAATTTATATCAATAGATTATGGGTCAACCCATATCAAATTCGACTCGACCCATGCCAGACATGGGCCAAGGTGGGTATGAGTCTGGTGGATATTGGAATACCTCAACCTGGCAGTTCCAAACCCAAACAGTTGTCACTTGCCATGCCTGCCTGCAGTAACTTGGCTACATTAACTATCATACAGAAATCTTGTATGCAATTAACTCTATAACAAGCCAACTTGCTTTAGTATAATAACACCTATAATCTATAATGTTTTCCGGGACTCATAATTGCAACTGTGTCCATCACTACAACCTTTCACATAAGTGGAGAACATCACATAAATGGAATTGGGTGTGTTAAGTCTGAATAGTCCTCAAGGCTGAGATTGGGCATAATTCGATGAGTTCAATCAATAACTACTATCATTAAAATTATAAACAAAAGTAGGAAAGTTCCTAATGATAGGATTAACTTGGAATCAAAGTTTAGAACGTATAAAAAAAAACAGTGTGAACTAGTAGAGCAGTGGGGCCTTGGTGCGATTATGGGGGACTGCCAACTTAGGGGCGCGTATCATCTAACATGGATATGGTTTAAGTTGGATCCAACTGCTGATCAATTATTGTTGTGTGATTCTTGTTAAGTAGTTAGTTTTCCGCACCTCTAGTGCCTAAGCATTTTGGGTGTGTTGGTTAGCAATTTGAGATAGTATCAAAGACAACAGGTTCTGAGTTCGAATATGCACTAAACAAAAAAGGCCCCATGCGGGCGGGTCTGATGGGGGTGTTAAGTAGCCTAGCTACGCATTTGGGTGTAATAGTTAGCAACTTAGAGAATTCTAATTTAAGCCCCCCTCAGTTTTGAGGGTGATGATGATACCTCACTTTATGTGAAAAATCCACGCCTTGCCACGTCCTTTCACTTTTTATGTGTAAAATCTGTGTCCCCTAGGTCCATGGCGTGTCCTAATAGTATCCATGCCATATCTAGCATCATAGGTTATAACTCACCATAATGACCACTCTCTTTACTTGATTCAATCCACTTTTTGTGAAAAAACATGGCTATGTTTATGTTTCACTTCCTTCTATCCAAAGTCTATGTTTTTGTTTTCTCAAAACTTATGTTTGGGTTGTGATAGAAGTTTCATGCTGGTTGTCAAATGTCAATCATTCCAACACAACCCTCCTTTATCCTTTTTTATCAAAAGTCGATCAAACACACATTTTTTTTTTAATTTATATTCATTTTTTTCCAAAAAAAAATTATAGAGTAGTGACAACTAACAAGCTTAAAGGTATTTTGCAGTTTGTTTTTTTTTTTTTTCATTTTTTGATTTAATATATTTAGATGGCGAGATTTAAACATCTTATAATTGTTTGTTGTATTTTAGTGGCTAAATATTTGAGTTTTTTTTTTATAGATTAAGAGGTAAAAAAATCTTGTAAAGGGAATGGCCATTACAATGAATTGAATATCAAAATAGAATCTCTTGGACTATCTCAAATTGGAGGTGAAATCCTTGTAGTGTGCTTAAAGCCTACAAGCACCTGTGTAGTGGGTATGTGATCCTACCTCTCTCTTGTTGAACTTTACATATCTCCCAACTTTTTAATATGAGAATGATTACCATAAGAAAGGTGTTAGCACTTGACTTCAAGGGCTGTTATACCAGCCACAATTTTTTTTTCATGTTAAGATCTTAGGTTTTGGGTCATCAATATTAATGTAGAATTGTTGTGCGCTTAGATTAATTTATTGTTAATTTGGTTGCTGAATTTGGTAGTAGTCATTGCTTAACTTGGTCACTATTGGTTGATTGTTCTGGTGCGTGGGTTTAATTGTTATTGTTGGAAAAAAGTATTGTATGGGCTGAACTAATATTGATTTGAGCTTCTTTCTAGCTATCATGCCTGCAACAGATTGATATCGGAGCAAGTTTTGCAATAGCCCATCAAGTGTTCGATAAGATGCTGAAAACGCCACAATGATGACAATTCACTAGCAATAACATTGAATAATTAAAATAGTCCTTTTAACAAATCCCAACCCAAGATGGGACAAATTTTATCACCACATCTTGAATGTGTTGACTTCGTTCATGCAAGAGTTGAACCAATCTGTGCAAGGTATCCATAAGAGCCTAGATCATTTTGATATACAATTGGGATTTTGGAGCATCTTTGAATAACTACACAACAAAACTAGAATTTGAGGACAAAGGTTCCTAGGTGCAAATCTTACCGAAATCCTTCTGTTAGGCCAAAAGTCTTCATGACATGACAGAACAATAACTGTTAGGATATTTCACCTGAGTCTTTTACGGTTTTACCCGAGACAGAATGGTGTCTCATTATAGCGAGAATGGCGTAGACTCCCAGTTCATTCAGAACTCTAAAATAGAGTCTGGGTCTGATTCCTCTTCTTATTGGACTATGATTAGAAGTCTTATGAACGAACTAAAGGCTATTTATTGGGTGTTTCTCTCAACCTAAAGGAAAAGGGCAAGAAGTTAATTCTCTCTCTTGATTTGAGGTTAGAATACCCTAAGAGAGATTTCCTTGTTTCTCCAGAGCCATTGAGAGACTGTTCTGAAGGGCTGCTCTAGAAGGTTGTGCTGCTTCTACTCTCTTGTAGAAGATTGATCATCTTGTTTGACAAGGTGGAGGAGATCAAGTAAGGAGAACAGTGCATGTTGGAAGTCATGTTAGTGGATTCTGTGCAAGAACAACTACGGTCCTTAGGTCGAGGTACAGACTGAGGTAAAGGAGCTGTGAGTATATCTTGTAACTGTTAGTGAACTATTGATTTCTAGTTCGTGGTTTTTCTCTCTAGAAAGGGTTTTAACGCTAAATTCTGTGTCTGCCTTCTTGTGGTGTGTTTTATATTTTCTGATTGGTTTTTTCCGCTGCATTGATTGGTTAAATTAGAACTAGTATCCATTCTAGTGGGTCCTGCAAAACTCTCACCTTCACAATGATGTATGTATTTAGGCATGACCGACATCTTTATGTTAAGAATTCAAAAGAAGCACTGGAGCTCATTTGGAATGTGTAAAATGGTGGAACCTATGCTAAAGAGTGACTTGTGGAAAATGAAGAGATACTAGATTCAAAGACCATGGATCAAGTTGAAGATGACAAAAGGGATCAAGAAGAAAAGAGTCCATATCTAAACAAGAAGATCATTGAAGACGAGTGTATCAATGGGGGATGAAAACAGCTCCTACATTAGCAAATGACAGAGTTGGCTTTGAAACTATATCTTTTGGACCACATTGATGATGTAAGGAAATGTTGTCTCAATGATCAATAATGGAAGAAATATCACTAACCAAAATGGAAAAACCATAGTTAAGAGACGCATAAACATCCTCGCCATATCAAATTCAGTGTTTTTTCCAAAGAGGATGTCGTCCAATATCGTTTTTTATCAATTTTTTTCCTTGAAAGAGGTGACAATTATAACAAGTGTGGTGCAACATGCAAATGGATGTGAGGAGTGTTTTTTTTTTCTTTTTCCTTAAGAAGACTATGGATTTTTTTTTTGGGTACCCATGGATAGTGGTGATGACTATGGATTTATGATAGAAGAATGACATATGATGTACGGGAAAGCACATAGACTTTAATCAGGAATGGAAAGAGAGTGTAACTCATGCCAACGTAGCCTAAATCTTCCTAACAAAGGATCATCAACTAAAGTGGTTGGAGAGTGTATTCAAGTGAGATATTTCTACAATAGAAAATACAATGTAGCTTCCTTCTGACTTGATGGGAATGATGCAGCAATGGATGGTTCACACTCCAATAGATGGAATCAGCATTATTTATTTTCGTGTTTTATAGTAAATGGCTATCTTTGGAGTATTAAACAATGTCAAATGTACCTGAAATCAGATCCATTGATGTTGTTCAATTAGCTTTGCAAGGTGCCCAAGTCTGTGCACTTTTGACTAGAATAGACAGTTATGACTCATTTCTTTTTTCCTCATTGGGCATAGGCACTGAAGAGTTTAGGGGTATTTTTTGTTTCATTTTTATTGATTATATTTTTGTTGTGAGAATTTGGACTTCTTAAAATTCTAATGATGTTTTATACTGGTATATTTGAATTAGGGTTGTTTTCATTAAAGAAACATTAGAACTTGTAAAGTGGATATCTATTTTCATTGAATTGAATAATTAAGTGGAAACTCCAGGAATATCTCTCCTCTTTGAACTTAGAGGTAAGTCCTTGTAGTGGGCTTGCAGCGTACAAGGATTAGTCTAGTGGTTGTATGACCCTACAGATCTCTTGTTATTTTTAACTATCTCTTAGTTCTATATGAGCATGTGCATCAAGATCATAACAACAAAAATTAAGAGATGCTGGACCAGGCACGATTCTTCCTTGCTAAAGTCTTGGCTTTTGTCTAAGAAAGGATTAAATGTTATTATAGAACTTTTTGTGTGAGCGTCTTTGAGGATGAATTTGTATTAGTTGATGCATAACTTTTATTTCTTGGTTGGATTAAAGTGTTCTGACGTTTAATTCTTATTGTTGAAACAAAGTACTGTGGGTGTGGGATACATAGAAATTTAAGCTTCTTTCAAGCTATCTGCCTACTAGATGTGATTCACTCTCATCTAGTCATTGTGAAATGAAAGATGTTGAGGAAAAAAAATGAAACGTGACACAAGCCAGAAAACCACTAAGCAACTCAGATGTGCCATTAACAAATTTGTTATAAATCTGACCAAAATTTCATACAACATGGTCTGCTGAGTGCAAGGAAAATTTTCAAAGAGGAACGCTTTTATGTGCACAAGTACTATTGCTGTAAATATGTCAGAGGTTTTCTTTTTTTGGTGGCCCTTAGTAAATTGCAGTTGCAGGCTCCTTTTTGGCCCTGCCCTGCCTTTTTTTTTTTTGGGTGGGGGGGGGTGGGGGGTGGTGGGGGTGGGGGAGATTAATACCAGTCGGTGAGTGTAGTAGCAAAAACTGACGACGCCGATGACGACTCTTTGTTTGGTATCACGCGCTGAGTATACATGCGATAATCGGCACCGCTTAGTCTATAAGCAACTAAAAGACAATCAATCTTTAGTGACTTACAGACGGAAGAGCTATATAGTTTACTAAACATCTTCACATCCGAACTGAGACTGGACTACAGTCCACCCTCACTCCAGACACAAAGAATCGCTTAGCAAACTCTAAGACTATCTTCTATCTATTTTCTTAAGAAGGCGAAGCAGCGAGCGGAAAGAGCGAGTGGAGAGAACGAGCTCTTTAGTTGGCGGAAAGAGCGAGCCAAACGAAATTGAGCCCACCTTGATTGACGAACGAATGAACGTATGTGGACTCCCCGCCCTCCAAAGGTGCCTGGGGGGTTGGGTTTGTGTGGTAGGGGGTGGTTTCATATTATGAAAGCATAGTGTGGGCGGTGGGTGGGGTTTCATATTATGAAAGCATTGTGAACAACCTCACCAGCATGTAACTAACTGTGCAATGTGCATGCGGACAAATTTGACACGTAAATGCAAGTAGCACAAGGCCAATTTTTTATGTTCTTGCAGTTTATAGAAGAAAAACAAGTCAACATGGCACTCTTAAGGCGAGTCACAGAAGTGCTGCATTTTGCATTACAAAGAAAACTCAAGGCAAAATTTTGTATGTTATGATATTAAGCAATCCAAAAACAAATTAAAACATGTGTGCAGGCCTGTCTATAATCACATTCATGTGTATAAAGATCGAGCAAATTACTTATTTTAATTTACATTGCAATGCAACAGTCATTTAGCGAGTTGTTGAACATCTTGAACTGCAGCTAGGATCTAAATGTGAATTGTTGGAATATGAGCACCAATATAGAAGCACATAGCAGCAGAAACCAGAAGGCAGGAAGAAACGAATACGACAATAATGACAATAGGAATGGGAAAGAATAGGCCTCAAGCCAATAGACTCACTCCCAACTTCACACACATTAGGAAGAAAATCTCAAGCTGTAACTCATATCCGGGAGGAAGAAACTCATTTGTACTAAAACCCATAATTGAGGTGCTGCAGCAACTGTTGTGGATGATTTATCACTTAGTTATACTCTGCTTTTTTTTAATGACAATTTTTTGTATGCCTATTCAATTAATAGGAAGTTCACATTTAAAAAAAAAACATTTATTGGATGAGCAGGCCTACATGTTTAAATAGTGAAACGGATGATAAATTCTCACACTAATCCTACATTGATTCAGAACAATGTTTTGATCCTAGATATTCTAATACAGTAGGAAGGATAACCCCTACTAACTTTAGGTCCTAGACTTAGCAATTACAACTTATGATAAAGTGTCCTAACAAAGGAGGGGAAACAATCTTCTTGTGAACGAAATTCTCTATCTAGCTTCAGTAGCCTGTATTGAACATCGTGGTTTTGTAAGGACCATCCTTGTATTTCTCCATCAAAAAGTTTCATACATACTTGGTCATGGTTTGCAAATAGATCTCATGATAGAGCAAAGAGAGGGGATGTCTGAAGGAGAAAAAAAGGGGAAATGCAATGTACCATGTTTCAGAATTGGAAAATGATGTGCATATAGGACCTAATGTATTGCTGACTTGGCACATTTCATTCCTAAAGTTCCTAGAATTCCTCTATCAAATATGAAATAAAAAAAGAATCTCTTTTTCTCTAAGTTGTTTGATGAAGTCCATTACACAAATATTTTTCCGTTGGCAAGTCTTGGTTTTAATTTCAAGTCTTTGTTGTCAATGTCTAAAGTCAATAGTCCAATTTTCATGTGTTTATGGGTTTTAATAAGAATTCTTGGAGTTCCTAGGTCAACAAGGGATTACATCCCTCTCATGCTTCAAAATGTCTGATGGATTGTAATCACATACTTTGTATCTTTAAGATGTTGTGAAGTGATCCCTGGCCTTTGTATGGAGTTGTGAGATTTCTCATATTAGAGAAGAAGAGTTGTAATTTTAATGCTTCTACATCATTTAGGGAGGATAGAACCTATCCCATAATATAGCTCAACTCACGTTGACATGACAATAGTCCACATCATGCAAGATAACCAATGCCACAATTGAGCTGCCTTCAATTCAACTCCAGTGGTTATGGAGATGTTCCAGGTATAGGTGGTTCAAGTTCTCAAGTTCCCAGATCTCCTATTAGCAACATGTCATTGAAAACTCTATCTACTTTCCTCACGAACATCAATTTCCCTCAAAAGGCACTGTGCCTTATCCAAAAAATTCCCATCATACATACATGGCTGCTGATCATTATTTGAGAGAGAGATACTGGAGTATTCCATTTAGGATTGTAACAAGTCTACACATACAAAAAATATTAGCTTCTAATGACACTTTTGAAATGAATGTTAAATGAATTTTAGATGATCCTTCCAATTTAGATGGAATGAGTTGACCATGGATTTGATTTTAAGGAACATTAATAACAGCAATAAAGTGCTTATCTACCTCTTCCTGAGAACATCTCCACTTGTTTTTCAATTATATGCGGAAAGTTTTGCACACTAATTAGGCAAGAAGTTGACCTGACATTGCCATTTCACAGAAACAATGAAGGTGGTGGCATCTACCAGTTTTATCTATTGACATATAGATGATTTTTGGATGACACATATAGATGGAACAAAGTTTTGATAATGATATAGCCTTTCCTTGAAATTTTCTCTGTTTTATCTGAGTTTTTGAAATAATAAATTTATTCATATTGTAATCATTGTTGAAATTTGGCTATTCTAACTGGAAAGGCTTTTGTCAGATATGGGTTTCTGTAAGGGGTGAGGTTTTTCAGTATTTGATACTTGAATGCATCCAGTTCTTGTATATTAGTTGATTTAGCAATTACTATAGTTGAAATCTTTACTATCAAAGGAGTAAGTTGTTTACCATTTAATGCCAAATCTGTCACCATCTAACTTTAGGGGTTTTTTATTTTTATTTTAACTCCATGTCAAGAATTGTGTTTATTCAATGATTGATTTATGGTCAACGTTATTCCAGTCTTATCCCTAGGAGCTGGATTTTTTAATTATATGTACACAAAGAACAGTCACCGTGGAATACCGTACCTAGTAGGATCATGTGACAAATCCTTTTTAAGTTTCAGACTTAGCACAAACATGCAGAAAGATGCACCAAGCTACCCTCAGTTCACTTGAAAGCTATAGCATGATGTTGTAAAAGTTACTGTGTGTCTTCTCAACTATTTATCAAAACAGGTATATGATTTTATTTTGAGTGTACCATTTTGAGTATTATGTCATCTAATGACAAGAAGTTTATGGTTTTGTTCTACAAGTTTGAACCGTCCATAGTAGAATTCATATGACAGTACATGTTAGTGACATTTGTACGGATTGGCCTTAAAATTCTCTCTAGTTCTTAATCCTCTTAAATATAAGGACACTTACTATCAACACAATTTTCAGATTGCTTAACATTGGAAGTCATTTATAACACAAACCTCTTGTTGTGCTACCCCACCTTACTAGGGACTACTCTCATGTGGTCTGAAACCTATTGGTTTGATCCCCACCAGGATACCTATTTGTCTACTGACTGGTGGAATGGAAATCATCAACCTCCCTCATCAGAAACCGATGCCTCATTAACTAACTCATGTTGGTCTACTTTACCTCTATGGCTGGAAGTCATCTACCGCGGCCTATGGTAGCTGCACCATATCATTCTTACCACAATAAATTATTATCGTCCATTCTTCTCAGACATTTTCACCAAGGTGGGACTCTTGCTTGCCCTCACCATCAAATTTGCTGCCGGTGGAAATCATCCTTATAGAGGATTCTGTAATTGGATGGCGGTGATAAAAGTAAATTCCATTTAGGCCACCTTTTCTGTGGGATGCTTCTGGAAGAAATATAAACATCTTAATTGCAGTATAATGAAGCTTAAATTATATTAAACAGTGTCCATCAATTCTTCAACTGTGTTTATTATGGATACTAACAAACAATATCTATATATTGGCCAATGCTCTGTGGAACTAGTCATTTTTCATGCGACAATTTTACAGAACACTCCGGTTATTTGGTCATTTCACAAAATCATGTTAGTTTGGTATTACAAAAAAGTTCATCAATCCTACATCACTCTCTAGTCTCTACACATGGGCATAAGTGTTGGCTAGATAATTAGTAAAAATGGAGTGATTCAGGAAGATGTAGAACATAGGACAAGGGTGGGATGGTTGAAGTAGAGACTTTCTTCTGGAGTGCTTTGTGATCGGCGCATACCAACAAGATTGAAGAGAAATTTTTTCCAAACAATGATGGGACTAGCTATGACTTATGGAACAGTACGTTGACCAATCAAGAAGCAACCTATATGAGGAAAAGTTTTTCTATGCAAGTTGATGGCCCACCAAGGAGGAGCAGGCCGAAGAGGACATGGATGGAAGTAGTAACAATAGGTCTGAAGAAGTGTAACCTATCCAAGGATTTGGCCTAGTATAGATCGGAAAGGAGAAACAAGCTTCATGTAGCCGAACCCAACATAGTTGGGACAAGGCTTTGATGATGATGATTCATGCTCTCCATCAGTATGCACTACCATGCAGATTACACTGGAAAATGTGCTTGTCCAATATCCACTCTTCTGCTTTTCCACTCATATATCAAATAGTAAATTTTAAACCAAACTCCCCAGCCATCCACATTTAATATACATATATGTCCAAGCCAATGATCAGTCTCATCTAAGTTTTGGGTCAGGTGATTTACACCACCCAACAGATGGCATAGATGTGGCACGCCTGGCACACCCAACAAATGCACTTATGGCAGAATTTACCAAAGTGCAGGGTATTGGCTAAACTGTTACGAGATACTTTAGTGGCATTCTTTTGTTTTGGATTTTTTAAATCCTTGTTTAGAAAGTAGTTGAGATTCAATCACTTGTGGTCTTAGTTCAATTCATTTGGACTTTCATTTAATATCCTCAACCATTCTTTACACTGGTTTCTATGTACATACAACTTGCTTACCGATAAAAAAAAAATGTACATACAAGTTGCTCCAGTTTGAATTGAATATGCTTCTCTGCATAATTTTATATACATTGGGGTTCATTTGGTCTACAAATGTATCACAATTACATCATTATTCAATTGCTATCATTACAAACATAAATTCTGCTTAATTATTTTATGCTTGGTTTTTAACAATACTATAGAAATTTATCACGATAAAGCATATTATCACAACTGCACACTTTCTACTATTAATAGCTAGAGAAAATCTTTTCATGGTACCCTCATGATGAATGAGCTTCTCATTGTTTGAACAGATCAGCACTTTCACGGAAAATATTCTACAGTGAGTATTTTTTATTTAATAAAAATATGATTTGGAAATAAATCAACCAGCCTCTAATATTACAAATTAACACATTTTGTTTTCATTGTCTGACCTTTTAATTTAGTAGCTAACAAGATTACAATCCATTTTTTTCTTTCCTTAGAAGAAAACTCTAGTCACATGCATCCTTTCCTTTCTCCTTTAACAGTGGAAATGGGTAAATCAAGAGTCTTAAGATTTGTTTTCCTTTTTTGGTAGGCTGACATGCTGTCTGGCAAGCATGTCTTGCCATGTGGTAAGCAGAGCGCAACGCCTCGAATCCTGGTGCTCCCTCTGGGAGTAGATTTCCCTTCCACCACATCTTTGAAGGAGCAGTCATGGTTGTGTATCTGAGCTGCACCCTGTGCCACATGTTGGTCAGAACAACCAACTGCAAGGAGAAAATCTGAGCCCAATTGATTGTGATGTAGGCATGTAGCTGCATTTCTGAGAGTTTAGGTTGCTACCATCCCAGAGTTGAGATTGATGGAGCTTGTTGATTCTCTGAAAGTTGTAGTGAATCTCTTGGAGGTTGAACAGATTTTTGTTATATAATCATGCATTCAAGATTTAAACATGCAGCTCCAGTAGCAGCTACAGAGGCAATAGTCACTCTTCCCACAAGTACAGAGATATGACAATGAAAGTGAGGCTTTGGTTAAACAGTAATATAACAGGTCAAATTGGTTTTGTGTAGTAGAGATTCTAGAATGACAATATAAGCTTAGATTTTGTATGGATGTCTTGATTATATCATTTAATTATTCTACATGGTTTGGGATTTGGATTTCACTACTTATATTGAACAGGATTTAAACAGATAATGAAAATTATGTCTTTATATTGCTCAAAATTCACTGCTCTAAAGCATTTAGTTGTTTGAATGTGAGACGTGTTTTTTTTTTTTTCCAAGATACCTAAATTCAGGTTTCGTTTGGGAACTAAGAACAAATGAAAATTTACCCAATTCGGTTGCACCAACCTAGATTTTTGCTGCTTGAGAATTGGGATGGAGCTGCTCTGTTTCTGCTTCTGAATTATATTTCCAACTAGAAATTTATTGTGCTTTCACAACCATGCAGACATTTTTTCACACAGAAGTCTGTCTTCTTGGGTCTAGAAACCATTTTTTGCAAAAAATAACATGCAGTGACCAAAAGCTTCTAAGACAAAATTTAGGATGGGTCATTAGCTATATTTAATCTGATATTATATCATATTTAGCCTTGGAAGGTATGAGAGGCATTTTCCTGTCCTTCTGAACAAATGCACCTTTTGATGTCTTGATAAGGTAGACATTCTTTTTCTTCCATAAAGTATCCAATGATGTCAGCTGACCTCTTTGGAGACATCTCCCTTGAGCAGATGGCTATCATATCAATTCTTGAGCAGATGGCTATCATATCAATTTCTTGAAAGACATGATATCAGGTGGATATCAATATGAATATTCATAGCCAGTTCCCACATTTTTGTAAAGCAAACTATGACAGTTAAGGCAAATTTTGCAGATTAGTATCAAGTTGGACAAAAGCAGCAGTACATACATTGTAAAAAGAAGAATTATTTAATCTGATGCATGGAGATGTTTATAATGTCCTTATCTGTGAATCCCAGACTTGTAGGGCCCATGGGTAAGCTGTACAGGTTGCTACTATGATGGACCCCACTATGGATGAGGATGTTCCCAAAAATATTTCCAGGTTAAATGACTAGAGCCTCTCAACAGACTATTGTTTATGCTGAAGATTGAATGGCTGGATATTACAAACTGGAAGAATTATGGGGCATCTCCTATTTACCCTAGGACAGTCAGGCTATCAGTCCAGATCACTAAAAGAATGACCCCCTTATGTACATATTAGTAGATATATGGGATATATGTCTCTGATTTATCAGGCGTTTATTACAAAATCTAGATTCAGTGAGAAAAACATTGAATGAGTCATGGGGAGACGGCACTAATTAGGGAGGGACTGGATGCATGGGGAGACGGCACTAATTAGGCATTTAGATGTGACCCATTTCACTAGTTAGTCACACAAGTGATAAAGATTAACATTGCTGTCCTCCACAGAAGGATTAACAAATTGGATCTTGTTCTGTTTTGCTTGTCCACTACATTCTATTTCACTGGATTTGATGTCAGGCCCAAACCAATCCACACATGAAATGGGAACAGATTCATTAGCTAGTCAGGCCCTTGGCCTAATGTCAAAAAACAAGATCCAGCAAGCTGCTCATTCATTGACATCAGATCAAATTCACTCAGATTTTGGCCTTACAAATCCACTGTAGGGATATAAACCTGGCCAACTTGGTAAATATCTTATCATTTTTTTCTGATCTTCATTAAAGAAATATATCATATATTAGAGCTCCTTCAATTCATAATTTCCCATGATAGGTTCTCCTTCAATGGCTTTCTTCAGGCAGAAAGCTGAATTCAACACATCCTCTTTGAACAATGAATCAAGGTGATTCCCACAGTGAACTCATCGGTCTGCTATATCTGTGTTGCTAAAGAATGTTTGGCTTCTTTTCCTTGTTCAGATGTGCTTCATTACATTGTATGTTTGAAGAAAAAATAAGCAATACCAGAGTGAGAGAAGTTGATAACATGGGTAAGGGATAACATGTAATCTCCAAAGCATTTCAATTGCCCTCTAACAGTGCCATCACTGTAGCAAGGGAAAAGGGGGAAAATGACAGTGGCTCACAGAGATGGGGCAAAACT
Organism: Persea americana; assembly: GCA_029852735.1. Classification (NCBI taxonomy): domain Eukaryota; kingdom Viridiplantae; phylum Streptophyta; class Magnoliopsida; order Laurales; family Lauraceae; genus Persea; species Persea americana. The sequence continues at coordinate 65,798,280 of CM056813.1, read as the reverse complement.
GCCTCTCTCACTGGGTTCCATCATATTTGGTAACATAGTTTCAAATGCATGTTCTCAACCCATGAAAAGTTCAAATCAATAAGAACACCATAAAAAAGCAAAATAAAAGAAAACATTTAGTAATCTATCAAAAAGTCAAATATATTATCAAGTCTTCAAACGAAAGGTAAGAATGGAGGATAAATCTATTGTGACAATGGTACATTCAAGTATAACTTCAAATAGGGGGAATATTTACTTTTTTTTAGTGAAGATGAACAAAAATAATTCTGACAGTAAGAATTTCAACTGAGAGGAGTCTTATTTTCATAGTGAAGTAGAACAAAAACACCTTGCGCCAATTGCTTTCTAATCAATGCCTCTTTTTTTATCAATGGCTCTGAAAGTGAAGGAATAACAAAGAAGATACACTTAAGGCCCATCAACTATTTCCCCTTGATTATTCCATCTGGCAAACTAAATTCTAGAAAATTGATAGTTCCATCTACAGCTCCTCATGCCCTTCATTATTGCTCTCCTTTTTTAATCAAAGAAAAGCGCACACACTACAATCTATGACAAACATTAAGAGAAAAGACAGGGAGACAACGAAAACACAAATAGGAGGAATTGAGATACTTTTAATACTAAAATCATTTGATCATTTGAAGATAAAACTAATGCAACTCCTCACCCAAGGGCAATATAAAGGGTACTTTTGTAACTTCATCTAGACCCTACCAACTGCGTGCTCCACCATGGATGGAGGCATAATCCAGTAGCTATACTCATTGGATGTTTCCAACTGTCAAATCAGCATTAAGACTCGTAAAAAAGAACAAAAGTGCAGAAAAATCAAACGGCTTTGATCATCGCCGCGCCCGCGGAACTTTTGGATGCCCCATCCATAGTGGGGCCCATCAGCCCATGTTTTCCTCTGCCCACTAATATATTAATATTATATATATATATATATATTTATTTATTTATATATAAACAACCAATACCCATAGGTGCATCTACAAACTTAGGAAAGTTGAAGCGAGTCAGAGTCTCTCTATAAATAGACGCCTTCACAACGTTCTACATTTAAAAGAGCCTTTTGCATATTAGTTTAGGCATCTTCTCTTTCCTACCTAGGGTTTTTGGAAAGAATCGAAAAGCGTCCTGTTTTCCAATCCCGCTCCTCTTCGGAGAATTTGGGTAAATCAAAATCGTTTTCCTTTAGATCTGCATATTTAATGATCTGGGTTATCATCTTTTTATGATTTCTGCATCTTAATTACGATTTCGATGTGGGTTTGTTTCTTTATGGGGATCACTTGTTAGATTTGTCTCTATGTGTATATGGATAATGGGATTTTATAATGTTTTGTATTCTGTTACTTGTATTCTGATATTGCAACATGGATTGTTTCTCGTTTGTCTGATTGTTTTATGGGTTATGGGTGTTATTGCATTGTATGAACTTTTGTTCTTCCACTTGTTGTGTGGAGTTTTTTAGTTCATTGTCTGCATGCATTGATTAAAAGTAAGATACACTCTCATTGTCTCCCAGGATATGGTTCTATGTTATGGTTTTTTCTTTTAGAGATTGAATTTGAGCATATACCCAATAAACCATAAACAACCCAATAAAAATACTAAGGCTCATTTGTGTTCATCTAAACAAAATTCGGGGAGGGTCAGACATGGGTTTCCTAACTTCTGCAGGAAAAACTCACGAAGTAGGGATTTTTCAACCAAAATTAGTATCCCGCGGAAACAAAGACTTTCACTTATGCAGAACACACCTTGCACAAATTTGCTCTGTGTTATGTTGAGCTTCCTCATTGCCTTGTCCATGCTTGCCAATTTTTTAGTGGTTTGTTGTGGTGATTTTAAGCATAGAAAGCGGAAAAACTTGAACTTTTTTCCTCGAGTCAGTCCTGGGTAAGGATTTGAAATGATTTTCCACATCACCATGTAACGCGAGATTTTTGTGTAACAAAGATGTGCCCCATAGGTTAAGATAATTTTTGAAAAATTGAATATAGTCATTTTAGTTTTGGATCATGATCCAAGCATGAATCTTAGGACCTTTTGCAATGTTAGTTTGGATCAGGTTTGGATAGATCACCAACATTTACAGGGAAACAATGGATTGGAAGCTAACAAGGGGAAAACCATAGCAAAACCTGAGAGGCATAACTTTGTGTCACGATAATTTTTTTTTAAAAATGTTTTGTTGAGATTAACAACTAATGTTTCTTGTGGTTTAGCAAGATTATTCATTTCGGCCATCAAAACATGGTATAGATATTAGTTAATAGAAACATTAAAAAAATATATGTTCTTTAGGTTTTTTTAGCCTATCTTTAGTTTGCTTGCGCTTAGGATTCAAAGCCAGAGTTATGATCATGTTCTCATTTGGGCCGGACTTAGGTACAACCATGTGGGGGTCGCACCCATTGGACCTCGGTCTGCTTTTAAAACCATAATAAAAACTCTGGCTCTGCTTTGAAAATTCACATAAAAATCCGGCGCCCGCCCCCAAAATCCACGTGAAAATCCTAGGTTCGTTCCCAAAACTCAATTGCATATTTGGTTCCTTTAAACGAAAATCTTAGGTCCACCACTGTATATAAAGGTAGGTAAGTAGAAGAAATAAATAAGAGGATTTTATTGGAAAAACCCCCTTAGACTTAGTGTAAACCAAAAAGGTCCTCCAATTCTAATATAGACCATATAGGTCCTCTTGCCACTTCTTTCTCTATATCCATCTATCTATCTATCTATCAATCTTACTTTTGAGCTGAGCGGCGATATTGCCATTCATTATAGTGTGTTAGGCAGGGATATCCCCACTCATTATAGTGTGTTGAGCGAGGATATCCCCGCTTAACTGGATGTTTAATTGTGATGAGCGGGGATATCGCCGCTCATCACGAGTTTTAAAATTTTTTTCTTACATATAAATAGATACAAAATATTTAATTTTTCATATATGCTTTAAATAAAAGAAGAGTATAACCAATCAAGACCTTGGGTTAAGCAATTTACAAACACCTCATTATATGATGAAACTGAGTTGAGTAGAGTCAAGTGGAAGAACAAGATCACAAAAGCAACCTTAAGAAAATGGAGTTGTTGAAGCACAACCTTAGTTTTGTAAAGAGGATCTTGAAGAGAAATCACTGCTATCTTAAGTGTAGTAAGACAATCAAGAATGTCGCTTTCTATAGATAGTTTGTAAAAACAAAAGATTTGATATTATGTGAACTTGATAGAAGTCATCAATGGACAGTATAAAAGAAGTCAAGAAGGAGATCATGATGAATATAAGCCGTGTGTATTCTCTTTCATTGATCTTATTGAAAAACTTGGATGTGCTACAGACACGAATTGCAAAACAAACACAAATATAAAGTGCAAATGATTGCTTTGCTTGATGGGCGCATTTGCTTAACATATAATAAAATTTAAGAAATGAAGGCATAAAATGAATTTGATTACAACATATGTTATATGATGGTGGGGTCAAGAGGGAAAGAAATTGGGTGATAGAGAAAATGGGTGTCAAAATAAACATACATTTGATCACTTGCATACATCAGATTAGGTTTGGTTATAGAGAAATTAAGGGTTTGGTCGACATAAGAGGTAGGATAATGTGGAAGCTTTCATTCTTGGCGGCTCTTTGGTGGATTTGGAAGGAGAGAAATAGAGATGCTTCGAAGGTTTTTCTTTGAGTGATTCCTAGCTGGTGTATGAAGTGAAATACTTAGTGGCTTTTTGGTCCTTTGTTCTACCTTAATTCCAAGTCTTTCCCCTGGCCATTATCTTGTAGAGGTGGAAGGAAGTGGCTTTCTCCTATCCTCATATGCATCTCCCAAATCCTCGCTGGACTCCACATTCAATAGGTGCTTTGAAGCTAAATTTTGATGGGAGTGCCAGGGGCAATCCTGGTATGATGTGTTAAGTAGTTGTTTGTGCAGTTTTCTATCACCAATTGTTTTTGGGATTACTGGCTAGCAACTTCATCATGGTATTAGAGCCAAATGTTTCGAGTTTGAAACCCTGCAAGGCAAAAATGCCCCATGCCACGTTGTGTGTTTGGGCGGGCGTAAGTGCCCAGGGCAAGAAGGCCCCATGCCGCATTATAGTTTTGTGCGGGCGAGTGCTTCGGATTCGCATAGTGTCCCATCTGAGGGGGGGTGTTAAGTAGTTGTTTGTGCAGTTTCTATCACCAATTGGTTTTGGGGTTACTGGCTGGCAACTTTATCACAACGGGTGTGGGAGGAGTGATCCGTAATAATGAAGGATCTATTTTGTTGTCATATTCAGGCCTAGCCGGTTTCTATTCTATCAATAAAGCGGAGCTTTTGGCATTGAAGATTGGTCTGTGTGAAGCCATGAATCTCAATGTTTCCCATATTTCCATTGAAGGTGACTCCTTTTGTGCAATCCAATGGGCTGCAGAGAAATCAAATCCCCCATGACACTTTGTTAGACGTTATTGAAGAGATGATTGATATCTCTAAAAGCTTGGAAGTCTCCTCCACTATATTAATCGAAGCACTAATGAGGTTGTAGATCGTCGGGCAAAAGAGGGAGTCTCTCGACAATCTCTTCTCATCTTTCTCTAGTTAATGTTTTTTTGGTGTTCTTGCCCTATTTTTGTGAGGGCCCTTTTTCGGTTCAGTATAGTTCTCTTATACTGTACAGTTTTTGAAGTAATGAAATAGTCACCATTTCAAAAAAAAGAAAAAGAAAAAGGGCTCGACGGAGATTGTTCAAATCAAGCAAAACCAAAGGCATTCGTTGGCACCCGAGGGCAATGAAGTAGGTGAAGTGTTTGGATTTTGCGAGCTGTTCCAACCACTTTTGGGCGACAGAGAAAGGTATGACGGGGAATGGGTTTGGGTGACATTATCTCAATCTAGAGAAAAGAAGGGAAATGGGGCTAGGTTAGAGAGAGAGAGAGAGAGATGCCAGAACAGGAAATGGGACTGGGTCTAGGTGAGAGGGAGAGGGAGGGAGCGAGAGCGACGTGCATGGAAGGAAAATTTGGTTGGGTTTTGACAAGAGAGAAAGAAAGAGAGAGTGAGAGCAAGGGAGGTTGTCGCCTGTCATGAGTGAGAACAGTTGACTGGTGTCGAGGAATAAGTTGTCTAGGAGTTGAGCGAGAAGGGAGAGGTGGTCCAGCAAGAGATCTTTATTCTTTGAGGAGATCTTCTTTTCTTTTTTTTTTTTTGTGTGTGTGTGTGTGTGTGTGTGCTGGATTAGACAACTTGCTAGTGAGTAGTGTAATAACCTAGACACCCAGGAATCGATCCCTGGGCACTTTCATGGGACCAAGGTGGCATAAGAAATGGTCAACCCATTTGCTCCTTTTGCTTGTGCATTATCCCATTTATGTTTTATTTTATTTGACCTTGTCGCATTTAGGTTTTCCTCATATATATATATATATCTTTTTTACTTTTTTGGCCTTGGTCTATGTTTAGGAGGGAGATTGGTGCATGAGTTGGGTCGTTTTAATGCAGCCTATGGTTTGTAGGAGAACACTGGATTGGAAGCTAATGAGGGGAAAATGGTTGCAAAATTTTGAGAGTTATAACTTTCTCTATTTGATAGTTGTTTTTTGAATGTTTTGTTGAGATCAATGATTAATTTTTTTTTTTTTTTAGCAAGATCTCTTCATTTCAGGCATCAAAATATGGTCTAGATATTAGTTAATAGGAAAATTCTAAAAATATATGTTCGTTAGTTTTTTTTTTTCCTACAGTTTGCTTATGTTTACAATTCGAAGCTAGAGAGATATGTTCATGTTCTCATTTGGGTTTGCTTCTAAGGGTGTGTTTGTGTAGTGAGAGGATTCCGTTCTCTATGGAGAGGAGTCCCACATTCCTACTTGTCACATACGAGATCGAAATCCTTTATATTGAGGAAAATTAGTTCATTTTTTATCCTTTTCCACAAGTAAAACATGTTGCATCAAACAACCGAAAAAGGGGCTACACAGAAAATGAAGACAATTTTCCTCCACCATGATTCCTCTTTTCACACAAATGGACCATAAATGTAGGTAAGTGGAAGGTTTTATTTATTTATTTATTTCTCTTTTAATGATATTTGTTCTTTAAGGAGATCTCTTTGGGTTTAATCTGCATAATTAGTAATGTTAAATACCCAAATGATCTTATTACTTGCTAATGCGGAGCGGGTAGGGGAGGATGGAGAATCTCGGGGATAGGTCAGACTTCACACCTGAAGTGGATGGGCAGGGAAGATGGAGGGATCTAGGTTATATGCATACCTCATGCTTGAAGTGGATAGGCCTCACACCAGATCCTTTCGCGGGAGAGAATAGAGAGCAAAAGCACTCTAAATTCTTTTCATTTATCAAGTCTCAAAGCCTCATAGAAGGCTAATCCTACATCTAATCTCAGCCACTAAAAATAATCTACGGCTAAGATTAAAATAAAGCAACTTAACTGAATTGTAAAATAACCCAATACATGAAAGAAATTAAATAAAATCGTGAAATGTTCCTAAAATGGGCCTATGGACTGGGCCCAAAGGCTGGTTGACTTGTGTCAAATATTTAAATTAGTTTTGCAATTTTTACTTACTGATTTAAATACTAGTTTGCACTACTGTGGTGAAGTCATTATGTGAATGTTTTATTTTATGTTATAACATTGGTAACTGGATGATGAGAGTTGAGAATGCGTTTCATAAGTTCACATTGTCTTCTACACATCACTTATAAATGTTTTTGGCATGTATAAATAATTTATTGTATTGGTAATTTAGTTGAATGAATCAAATTTTCTATATATGTTAATTTTCAGTTTTTTTTTATATTTTCATTTTTTTAAATATATATACTTTTAATTTTTGAAATCTTACAGAAACAGAACGCTTAACCGTCCAAGTCATTTCAGTCTAGAGTTGAACCGAAATGGGTCCCAAAGCATCACATTAAAGATGCAAGCATCACATTAAAGACGCAGAGAGTATTGTCTGAAGTTAAATGAACTTTCTCATTGAAGCCCATTGCACTCGGTTACTACACTGGGTTTATTTGGGAGTTGATCACGTGTTTTTTTTTTTAAGTGGTAAAACCTTCTACTCTTCAATGGCTTCATTCACTCAATTTGGTTGAAACGGAAGCTCCAATTAGGAGGTGCGTAATGGCATTGACTAGTGTAGTTCAACTTATGATCTCAAACTTTCCATTCTTTGGGCAGTTCTTGCATCATTAGTTGTCTTTTCGTACAAACTTCCATTAACATTGCAATGTTTCGTGATAGCAGGAGATGGCTCTAATTTCTCCCGATAATTGTTGGTTTCCTTGTCTTGTCTTTTAGGCTATGGTATAGGGCTTCTAGCTTTTCAGTACATGTCTCGGATGCTGTTTGGCCATCTTTAATAAAATTGCACTTTACCAATTCAAAAGAAAAAAAGGGATATTTATTTGCATTTTTTGGTTTGTTCTCCAGCTGAGGTCAGAATTTTGTGTATGTCTTGGATTCATTTCAATTTTCTTTCCTTCTTTTCCCCCTCTTCCCATTGAGAGATGGACTGTTACACATGTAACTGGAGTACTATGATTTCAATCTTTTTATACCATTAAAAAAAAGAAAAGAAAAGGTGTGGCTATGTGCAAATTTTGGTGTTTAACTTTTCTTTTAATGTTTGTTTTTCTCATTGCTAGCATCTTTCTTCCTCTTGTCGCTATGTGCAAAATTTGGTGTTTAACTTTTCTTTTCTTTTTTGTTTTCTCATCTCTCTCTCTCTCTCTCTCTCTCTATCTCTCATGTCCTCACCTTGTGCATTTTGGATATTCAGGTTATTTCATAGTGGAGTGGCAAGGATTTTTTTGTGTTCCATTGGGAGCTTTTTATCTAGAAATATGTCCATGAAAACAACTCAGTTGCTATGATTGCAGAATGCTGAAGAATACATTTCCCAAATATTATTACAGGTGAAATGCTGATCCAGAGTTCTCTTCCAAATTCTATCAGGGCACCTCTATCTTTTATTGCTGACCACGGAATGCAAAATAACTCAGATCTGCGTTCTAATTGGGCACACTATTCTGAAATTCTGCACAACTCCCAGAAAAGTGATGAATGTCATTGGGTTGGCTGCAGAAAATCCACCTCAATTAGGAAGGAAGAAGATGATGCTTCTACTAAGCGCTCTGTACTTCACTTAATGACTGGTTCCAATTTATCAGCTAATGAGGATATGTGTGCATGCTCCACACCAGGAAGGAGTGAATATGTATACAAGAGACGGAAAAAGAATGAAAACAATGTTACTATTTTCTCGGAGCAGGCAGCAATAGACAGCACAAAGGGAGGCGGTAGTCTCCTTTCAAGCATAAGTTCTGAGCAGCTTTCTCTGACAGACCAAAAATGTGATAATTTAGATTCACGAAATCAAAGAGAAACTGAAGATGCTAGGGCATCTGTTGTGCCTGTTTCAGCATGCAGAAATGATCTTTGTCCTCAGAACCCTGTTGTCACTCATAGCAGACAAATTAATGGCCCAACAAGTTTGAATATCACTTCTTTTGACGGGCTTTCAAACAGAGAAGACAAAGGGATCGCGCAACCATCCACTGATACTGATCGGAAACTGGCTCAAGGGCATTCGACTAATGCAAATGATAGCTGCTCATCATCGAAATCCAATGTAGAACATGGTTCTGCTTTCACAAAGACTGAGGCGGATGATGCTGCCGAGTGCTCATCTTCTGATATTGTGGTTTCAGAGATACTGCGAAGAAGTTCAGAAAATGTTGCTAAAAGAACTTGTGATTCCACAGACATTATTGGCGTTGATGAGGACACAAGCTGTTCTAAATTTTGCAAGATATGTGGCGATTTAGATAACTCGCTAAAGATGCTGATCTGTGACCTTTGTGAAGAAGCATTCCATTTGTCTTGCTGCAACCCCCAAGTACAACAAATACCAGTTGATGAGTGGTACTGTCGCTCTTGTTTGAAAAAGAAACCAAAACCTTTGCTTGAGATTATGTCCACCCCTAGCAAAACATTGAATATCGTGAGTGAAACGTCTGAATATAGAAAAAGAGCACTGATAAGTGAATATGGTCCAATTTTATTCATGTTGAAAGACACAGAACCATATACAACTGGGGTTCGGATTGGTGAATCTTTTCAAGCAAATGTTCCTGACTGGTCTGGTCCAATCTCTGAGTATGTTCTAACATCTCTAAAAATCCACTGGTCTAATGTTTCTCTTATGATTCAAGCTAATTATCTAGTGATGATGCTTACTGCTTTTGGTTAAAAGATACCATTGATGCCTATTGAATCTAGAGACTGCATGTCTAACATGCGACTGTCCGTGCTTTATTAGGAAAACACGCGAATGTCTATGCTATATAGGAACATGATTATTATATTTTATTCTTGGTCATACAGAGTCTGTAACCCCTGTGCGCAGTGTGCATGGGGATTTCCATGTGTACCTTGCTGAGGCTCCCACCTGGAGATAGGGCTAGTGGGGATCGAAAGATCTGGTTAGGCCTACCCGTGTACAAAATATGAAGCCCACCAATCATCCTAACCCCTTCATCAACAGCCCACAAATTTCCACCACTTAAAAAGTGTGCACGGTCCATTCAAATGGTCCAGCCCTTTGGAGGGGTTAAAAAAGGATTGGTGTAATTCGCGCAGGGGGTGGGGGTGGGGGGTCTTCATCCTGTGCATGTGGACCATTCTGATGGGTGATCAAGTGGGCCCCACTATGAGGTGCACATGAAATTCCCCATGCGCACTGTTTGCACTGGATATATTTGTGTGTGTGTGTACTGTCACTATGATGTCATTGTAATTGTTTAAACATCTTTGTATTTATCTTATGCATTTATATAGCGTATGGTTTTTATATTTATATTTCTATGACTTTTATGTAACATATTTCACTCTTATCCTTAATTTGAACAAATTGACAATTTTTGACAAAATAGTATGTAGGACATATATGACTTTGGGAGACATAAATTGCTCTCATAATGAGCTCTAACGAAAAAAAAAAAAAGATTTTAGGATTTTCCAATATTCTTGATTTTTTATAATATTCTTTCAGATATTTTTTTGGTGACAAAAAAAAAATGCCATGATTGGCTGTGACAGCTGCAAACCACGACATATCACCATGGTGTATCGGTTTTCTGGGTCATCTATGAAGGTCACTGTTAGTGCAATTTTGAACCATGGTTTTTATTAATGGAACAACTAACAACATCCACTGGGGCTACTTTTGTTGATTTGGTCTGATTGATCATCTGTTTTTTCCACTGATGAGGCTATTTTTGTAGATACCTACATCCCTCTTACCATATGGTTAGACGGCCACTTGGCCCCATCAACATGCCATGTGTTCTCCATTTGACAAGTTCGTTAGTTCATGAAACACATGAATTTGTTGGGCTATCAATTCTCTTTCAAAATTCCTCTTAAAATAAAATTGAAAATCCGAATGAGATGGGATCCATTCAATTTGTTCAATGAATTTGGTTTTATCAATCAAATGTTTGATCTAATGAATATGTGGAATTGGGAGCATCAGCACAAAACCATTCAATTCCTCTTGTATGAATAGGCATTTTCAAGAAATAAATATTAGCCTGTCTTTTCCTTTGTGATACTCATTTCATAACATTTGTTGATCACGGTACTCATGTTTTCTGTTTTTTTGGCAATTGACTATGATTGTAGCGACTCTAATGAATTTGGTGAGGCATTGGAATTGGATCCTGTGGAGTATGGTAGTTTGAATGTAAGCTTTCTGCACTGGAATATCTCGATACCATGTTTTCTTCATGTGGGTACAGTTAATATATCCTCTTTTCTTAGAGAATTAATGTGACCTTGGTTTTGTAGGAGCGGGATTCGAACCAGTCATCTAGACCCAGTTCAATAGGTAATTGGCTTCAGTGCCACGAGGTCATATATGAAAGCACAGATGATGATGTGGGAGTTTCCTGTGGAAAATGGCGCAGGTAGAAATATTCACAAAATCTTCTCACAAATATCCCTTGTGTGAAAATCTTCAGTTCTTTACCATTTTTTAAGTTAAAGTTTTCTTGCACATTAACTTTGAGAAATAGAGGTTCTCATTAGTGCCTCAAGTCCTTCTTTCTTTTGTGGAATGGTAACAATCAGCAAATAACAAGAGTAGAACAACCATGGGTAAAAACCAATGAAAAATTACTCAAACATCAATCACAAGAGTTTTGATTAAGATTTAAGATTCCTGTTCCGGAAACTGATCAGCTTTTGAATTTTCTCTCCTGTAAAATATGAGAGACAGTAACCTCCAATTTTTACCAGTTGTTGAGTTTCTTTCTTTATCGGGCTCGGGATTAGCATACGTTGTTTTAACATATTCCAAAATGGTTGGATAAACCAACCCTTGATTGATGGGACAAGGATCTGATAACGATGGTTGGAATGTAATGTTTACCTTGATTCCTTTAGCATATTTGTGTTGCGTCCAAGTAAATCATAACCCCCCTCTCCCAAAAAAAGGGAACAGTTTTTTGTTGAACTGCAGGAAATCAAGCCTTTTCCCCACTTTTCCTTGAGAAAATCCACCTGCACCAAATGATGGAAGAGTGCCTCCTAAGAAAAGTGGAATGCTTCTCTGTTTCTCTTTTGCAGAAAGTGTGTTACACAGTTGTGCCCTTATATAGATTGAACAGACAAAAAATGATAATTGTATTGCCCTCCAAGCAACCTATTCTGTCTTGCCTGTCACTCCTTTGTGTTGGTTTTCAAGGTCTCACTCACTTCCTATTGTATTTTATTAACTCATAAAAGCTCAAGAACGCTCTATGGAGCTCAACTGCCAAAGAGATGGTTACTTAGACCATGCTAAGGGCTTAAGCTAGGGTGTCCTTAAATGCTATGGGCTTGGGGGATTCTTTTGTTTGTTTTTGTTTTCAGCTAATGCAATTTGCTTGCTAACACTTTTCAAGTAACAATTTACACAAATTAATAGGACATTTTATACTTGCTAACCACCTTTGATAAGAATCTTCTTCGTATGCTACGGTGCCCTTCTTAGGGGAAAAAAAAGAAAAAAAGATCCTAACAAATGTCTGATCCTACAATGTTCATATTTTTTTCTCAAATATTACTTGCGAAGTTACATTGTAATCTCAATTGTTCCCATAGGGCACCTCTTTTTGAAGTTCAAACTGATGATTGGGACTGTTCCTGTGCTGTTGTTTGGGACCCAATCCATGCTGATTGTGCTGTACCTCAGGTGAGTTACTTACTTGAAGCATTTACTGATTCAACATTTTAAGTTGATTGTTTTATTTATTTTCATTAGGTACGAGTGGTCTTATGTGAAAGCTTCACATCATATATGGTGTGATTTCCTTTTTTCATACTGAGGCCCACTTTTGATGCACATGGATAGTGGGGTGCAGCCCATCATGGTTTGCATCAATGTTCTAGATTGGATGACTGAGAAATTGTTGCAGCAACTGCAAAATGAACATTAAACCAACTAGGGTGTAATTGTCCATTTTGCCCCTGTTGTCAGATTCAAGATTTCAATTAGTAGGGCCATGTGCAATCCATGATGTCTTGTTCTGTCCTACAACTAATAAGATTCAAGGGTAAGCACCTCACTATCCAGTGCAATGGATTTTGTACTACCACGTGGGTATGTGAATCATTCACCTTTGTTTATATACAATTTTAGAAGCTCACCTATTTATTATTATTTTATTTATTTATAGGAGCTGCCAACGCCTGAAGTTATGAAGCATCTTAAGTACATAGAGTTGGTATTTTGAGCAACCCCTTTTCCCGCTTTTGATCCAAGCTGCACCTTTTGAATTGTTCCTAGCTGTTTCTTGTAAATTTTCATCTACACATTTTGTGCATCTTTCATTTACATCTTTTGCTTTATAATAACTCAAATGTCAATAAGATGTAAAAATTTAGTTTTGGTCCCATGCATGTATAGAACACAGTTATCGATTTTGTTTTGGACCCTGTTTCTGCTTAAAGAAGTGCAACCCATTGGAGGATTTGGCTCACAATAGATCAGAATGGAGAAACATAATTCAGTTAGCCAACCGGCCCAACCCCAACATAGTTGGGGCAAGGCTTTAAAGATGATGGTGACCCTGTTTCTGCTTGATTGACTCTAGATTGAAACATTTTGGCTCACAATAGATCAGAATGGAGAAACATAATTCAGTTAGCCAACCGGCCCAACCCCAACATAGTTGGGGCAAGGCTTTAAAGATGATGGCGACTGTTTCTGCTTGATTGACTCTAGATTGAAACATTTTGGCTAGTTCAATGTTTCACTGTTTCGTTCCAGATCTTTTTGTTACAGTGTGAAATTTAAATATATAATTTAAGTATGAAAAATATTAGACATTGAAAATAATATGGCTGTTAATAAAAAAAAAAAAAAAACACTCTCATGGACCTTCGACGGGCTTTATCATTTAATTTGGAGGAACAAGACATCATATTAGTCTCTTCTGAAGTTTTTGACTGTCAAATTCCTCTACACAAATTGTCCTCCATCAATGTTGGTTAAGAAGATATTAATGAACAGTATCCTCTCCCAATCTCATGAAACTCCTTAATTGAAGTCATTGAAGTGGGCCTTAATAGAAGGTTAAAACCATACCCATGGCTGCTTCTTATCTGTACCAAAACAATAAAGCTTGAGCAGCAGAAAAAAGTTATCCAAGAAAAGAAAATAAGCTGTAGAGCGGGAAAGATTTTGGCGTAGCATTTCAAAATTCACGGTGCAAAAGGATCTCAATACATAGAATTTGAGTTACAAGATGCTCTAGTAAACCAACTCTAAAAGTTCACTATCAAAATGAAAGAGGGAAGTAAATAACCTTGTGTCATTTGTTGAAAGGGCAAGTGGAAACTATAGAAAGTATAATGATCTGCAAGTCTGCAATCGAGGGTGGAAATTCTTATTGAATTAATGGATGCACTTAGTTGAAATATTAAGGATATTGGGCTGTACAGAAGAAATGTCATATTGAAGAAATTATTAGAAAAGACAAAGTGGAGGTGGTGTTTTTTGAAAATAAAGTTCAGAATGTTGATTGACTATGACCTTTGTGTGGTTTGGGAAATTATAAGAGGTTGTGGTGCTACCATTCTGGAAAAAAAGGAGGCTGTGGTGGTGGAAGCATATAAAAGACCAGGTAAGGTCCTAACATTATGTGATGCAGAAAGCTGAGGCTAATTGATAAATTTAGTGGACCTTTCCCACAGTTTATGTGATTTCTCAGTAATTAGGGAAAAATCTAAGTGATACCACTCAAATATACCCCTCTAATGGACTACACAAGAAGATAAGAATGTGGAAAGGAATCAAAGCATCAACATAAAGATGGAACAATGTTAGGTGTATATATCAGGAGACTTGAAATTTAATAAGATCCTCACACGAAAAGCTACAGAAAAGTTAGGTCATAGCATGCACAAGGTAATTTTTTGAATTCCTCAGAACTACAGCTATTGGAGGACTCTGATTCGAGGACATCGCATTGTGGTTGTACAATCAGCAACCACTAACATAACATTATTTTTTACCATTTTTTGGTTTCTGATACTTGGAAGTTGCTTCCATGATGCAACTCTCAGACAGAATGAAAACTACAGAGTAAAACATGTTGAAAAGTTGAACATACTCCAAGGACTACACTTGGCAGTCTAATCTGCACCAAACTAGCAATCCAACAACAATAATATAAGGGAAATCAGTCAACCTGGCATGAGTATTCATAAAACATGGAAGAAATTGATTAGAAGCTCATGACCAACCAGACACATCTAATGTGGTGCTTTTGCATGCTATAGAGGAGATACTAGTTGTCCCAGTGCTGCTTGACTAGTTTTCTTTTCGTTTTTACATGTTTCATAGGGAAGGGAACCCCTAAACATCATTTGGGCTTGGGGTGGGGAAATCTTAACTGATTTGCCAACCCAATTTGAGTCCAACCTGCCTAAGCCAGCTTTCCACATCATTTGGGTTACTGGTGGGAAAATCTGAATTCTGAACCAATCCGCCAACCATACTTGTGAATTTCGTTATGGAACCAATTCTGTTTGGCTCCAAACTGAAATGTTTAGGTCAATCAGCTATCTTGATGATACATTTTGGAGTTCTGTTTCAAAAAATATATAAAAAATAATATGTATAACAGTAGAAAAATATAAAAATATTAAAATTTAAAAATGACATAAATCTAATACATTTAGTTTATTCTACTAAATCAAACAATTCAATATTTTATTTCTACATGCCAAATGAATAATTTAAACCTATCTGTATGTGTCAATGTGAAATTAGACATGCATTTTCAATTCTCAACTCATAATATGACTTGCAATTATTTTATAGTTTTCAATTTTCATACAGATAGGGACTTTGCATATATTTTACAAAAGTCACAAAAAGACCCTTGTTCCTTTCTTTTGGGGGAAAATGATAAAATCTTTGGCTAAAATAAACAGAAATGCCAAAATGGTCCGAAATGGGACTGAAATCCGAAATTGTTAGGTTGAAATAGCCGAACCAAACTGAAATTGACAACTATGCCCCAACCCGATCTGCCCTATTTTTTTCCCTTGTGGTGCTCTTGTCCTTTTTCTTTCAATCTTTGACCTATTGGCTTAATGCAAGTGATCAGGTTCAGGTTGAAAATACCTGACCCATTTAGACCATTCAAAAAGAAAAAAAAAAGGACCCTTTTAATAATCGGATTGTGTGTAGGTTGAAACTTGTCCCTTCAGTATGTGTCTAGTTCCAGCCTGACCTGACTTGTTGCCACCCCGAATTTGGGCTGTTCATCATGTATAAATCTTAACATACATGTTTCAATCTTAGCCATCTAAACTAAATTAAAGGTAAAGTCAATATACTACCCATCCAACTTAAGTTGTTTTAATTGAAAACATAAAAACAAACCCATTGATGGTTCAGTGGCAAGGCATGCCTTTTTCATGGTTACAACCGGGGATCGGTCCCTAGTTAGCTAGAGAGGAAAACTCCTATATTTTCCAATGAGGCAATAAGAAAATAAATAATAAACAAAAATAAGAATAAATAAAATAAAAAATATAGTAAAACAAAATAATAATAAAAATGTGCAATAAGGTTGGATGTCCAAGCCATAGTGGCTGTGACATGGGGCCACACGGCACCCTTGGGTCCATAATGTGTGGGCCATGGGCCGTACTATTTCATAAGTGTCCCTGTTCATGTGCTTATAATTGAAAAACTTGTTAAAACAGGGGTATAAATGGAGAGGTCCATCAGGGATGGTGACCTAATTAGTGTTTCCATGTGCCTGGACTTGGAGTCTGGGCCTGACCCAAACCCTAAAAATGTATTATTTATTTTTTTATATATGTTGTGAGTCAGAGTAGGACATATTTATAGCTTATAGTGAGCCTGGGGCTTTTATGTAAATACCAGGAACTTTAGTGTTTTTTTTTTCTTTTTTCCAGACATAGTGAAATAACTTCATAACAGGAATCGACTATAAACTAACTGCTTATTTGGCGCTTCTGTTGCCTCCTCAATTTCCCTCTCTCTTTGTTTTCCTCTGTGTTTCTCTTTTACAGTTTTTGGATATCCTAGAATAAAACCCAAGATCTGAGAAGATCTAGAGTTGCAACTATATATAATTATGTATAGTATATTTATGCATAATACATATGATATATAATAGTATGTATAATATATTTCTCTATAATACATTACCATACATCATATATTATACACTTTGGTACATGGGTGTTCAGGTTCTGACCTGACTGGACCTGGATAAAATTGGGCCTGAATTATGGACCTCGAGCCGGAAATGGATTTCATTATAAACTGGGTCTAAAAGGGTCCATAACTGATTTTTTGGTTTGGGTCCTGTGGCTAATTGAGGTCCATCGACATTCCAAAGTTAAAGCTTATAAATATTAGTTGAACAAGTTTCAAGCACTAAAGAGTGGCAGGACTTGGTTTTACATAGAAGTCTAGTAATACCAGTACAAAATTTCATAGGAGGAAGAAAGCATCAACCTTCAAGTTTAAGGGAAAGAAAGAGTTTTGTGATACCAAAGATACCTTGGATGCAATTTGATTGATTGAAGATGAACAAATTACAAGAATTCCTTAGAAATCCAAGGAGCCCCAGCCTCTCCTAAAGGACGATGAAAGAAAATGGGAAGATGTTCAAAGAGAAATATCCTGGCACCAAGGAGACAGAAATACTGCTTTCTAACATTGCTTAGGAAATGCTAAGATGCAAGAGAATCATATCTCAAGATTTCAGCTGAATGGAGCTCTTACAAGAAAATGATAGAAGGAAGAAATCATTGCTTTCTTCAAGGAATCTTACTTTAATGTGAGTAGGGAGAGGCTTTCCTCTAGACGAAATAGCGTAGTTGCCCTCACCATGAGTAGAGATAAAACTTTGCATCCATTTTGTTTTGCACTCCCTCATTTTACAATTGTTGGGACATAATTAAAGAAATTCTGTTGGCAGTCAAGGAGCTCTGTCGTACAGAGGGATTAAACAAGAGAACGATTGCAACCTTTATTTCCGTAATTCTGAAAATGCAAAGCGAGAATGGCATCTCAAGCTAATGGGGTAGTACATTTGCTGAGCAGCTAGTATAAGATCACATCTAAGGTTTTAGCGAATAGAGTCCAACATGGCATGCTGACATTATATCACCTTGTCAAGATGCTATCATACTAGGGAGACAGGCCCTCAAATGTCATTTTTGTTGCCAAAGGACGCACTGAGCCACCTACCTATTCAAGGAAAAGAGATAAAGATCCAGGTTTAGCAACTAGGCATTAAGAAGGTATATAATCATGTAGGTTGGGCATTCCTTTTATATTTGCTTTGAAGAATGATGTTTGGCCACAATGGGAATGGATAAGAACGTATATTGACCTCTCACTTTTGCACTTAGTAAATTATTTCACCAAGGAATTATTTTTACGTTTGTGTGGGTTGGAACAAGACAATCCAATATCTCAGTAGCTCTACAATTATGGACGAATAAAGCAGTAGCCTGCAAGTCTTGGCTTCATTAATGTTGGGTTTTTTATTGGGAAGAGTGGAGTTGGAGATACCTTACTTCCACTTTGCTAGGAAGACAATAATCTTCTACAAAGCCTTCGAAAAAGTGAGAAGCCTCCTTAGAAGTGTGCTGATGCCAGCATTTGGTCTTTGAATGAACTCAAAAGTGTTTTTAGCGGGTTGCTCCATCAGGTGAATTCCATTGCCAAATTGCCTGATGAATTGATTGAAAATTGGTATATTTGCTCATCTTGACATTTTGTCTCAGAAACTTTGCTATGTCTATGACAGATGCAATGCTAACTGCTTTAATTTGCAGTTTGAGTTTAACAAGTAGTACGAGTGCGTAAATGCAAGAGCATAAATCGGAATCAATCAGCCGCAGTTAGTGATGACTCCTTAGCACTGGTCAGGCGCATGAACCATCTATCTTGGAGGCCTGTCTGTATCATCCGGTCCTTGAGAAGTTTGAGAGGACGTCGTTATCCTAGAAAAATTCTACCTTTTCCTGATGGCCAGATCACCTACAGTAAATCCTCTCAGTGATGGTTATCACAGTATGTGATTTATGGGTCATGGTTCACACCAAGCCAACCATCTTGTTCAGTAGGGGTAGGATGAGATGGATAGTTCACTGGATTCTCATGCGTATACAGCCATCAAGTGTGGCCAATATTAGTTATCTACAGTTCTAGGCTGTTGATATGATAAGTCCAAGTTAAGACTAGTTCACCACCCAAGATGATGCAAATCCTTATACATTGTTAAATTGAACTCCAATTGAAAATCACATGGATCATCCAACAATTTGATCAAGAGAGAACAAAGGAGTTTTATTGAAAATGAGGGAATTGAAGCAGCAATTGTTGAAGGGACAAACGAAAATGGGCTCCCTTGCTTGTCAAATGGTGCGTTGATTTGCTAAGACTGTGAATTTGGATCGAATTGGGGAAAATTGTGGGGTGAAACCTGGGCAGTATGGTTAAGAGGTAAAAGGCCGGAGGTTTGGAATGAAAATTTCGAATTTGATGATCCCAAGTGGAAGGTTATATTTCTTGATAAGCATGATAAAAATTGGCCCGAATCTCACGAATGCCCTTTTGCATTAAGCCATTTACGGACTCATTTGGCCCAACTCCAATTTTAGTTTCCTGCACACCACTGTTTTTCTATTTTCTTTCCATAGCACAGGTGAAAGAATTTTGGACAGCTATGCCCAACAAAATACTTCCACTATATCATCTCAAATCAAAACTAGTATTCCTTTCCAAATATAGAATTTGATCGTCTATTCTTTTATTGCAAAACAGCCCATTTCCTCTTCTTTTTTTTTCTTCTTTTTTGAAAATAGCTACTCTCTTTTGTCCATTTCCTTTGACCTATTCATCATTTATTGGGTCCTTCCCTCTTCTTTAAAGGATGAATGGTCTTTGGGCAATAAGATTAAGTGGTCAAATCTTGTGTACAATGCCCCTTGAATTGTCATTTCAAGGGGCATTTGGAACAGGAGGAACAAGGATATTCAGTGGTCATTACCGACGGTCATCCACATTGGCGTTGTAAGTCATACCATTCCTTACCATTAGGGTATCCAAGCACGAGTTGCAAGGATTCTCAGTTGCTGAGTTGGACAAGAAGGGGCCTGCTAGTATTGATGGATTAGTGGCAGCATATAAACCCACCATCGGAACTAGTTCACGCCTAGGGTATTATTTAGTGGAGGGTTTTTTCCCCCACTATAGAAAAAGAATTAAAAGGAAATTTCACACCCTAGCTTTTTGGAGGTCGAGTAGGTGATGGAAATCCTGGTAGTGTGGAAATCATTTCTACTGAAGAAAAGCTAAGAGTATTCCTATTTTTTTGTTGGCGTAGTTTGCAGAATGACTTAGGAACCCAATCTTCTCAGCTGTTTGGAAGGCGGATGCATAGAGAAGTGAAATCAGGAGCAGATGCTTTGCTAAATCTGGTGTTTTAAAAGAGTTAAAACATTTTAGAAAGTAAACTCGGGAGTGGATGCTTTGCTAATCTCGTGTTAAGGAGTAGTTCTAGATTTGGTCTTTATTGCAATCTCGGTTCTCACTAGCATTATGTTTTGGCATCTGTTAAACTTGATTGGCTTTCTTCTTGTCATATACAATTTGGTAGCAACCTCATATGCCACTTGCAGAACTTAATGTCATTAGGAAAAAAATGAAATTCTTGCTGGTTCTCTTTCATGAAATCATATTTATTGATCATGCATCTATCAATAAAAACATTATAAACATAGCATTGTTGGTGATGGCATCTGTGTAACTTTATGTTGATAGAAGTTAAAAGGTTTCCCATGTTCGTGCCATGCTCCCCACACACCCTGGTTTATGTGCTGCCAAACATGCGATGCAGGCAGTTGGGCCATACTTTCATCAGGTTGGCCCACACATACACTGGCAGAGTTCATCTGATTATTCCCTCTCTTTTGTTTTTTGCTACTTCCACAGCCCATCTGGTAAGTGCACGGGCTTAATCTGTTGGGCCAGGAAATTTCTCATGCTTGCATCACTAATTCCACGACAATTGGTGTTTTAACTTCATATACCAGTATTTTCCATTTCAACTTCATAAATCAGTATTTTCCATGTATGTTCTTATATAATCTTATTATTGTGCTTGTAGCTAAGACCTCGTCTGGCTGCTAAAGAGACCAAACCTACTCGCACCTAAGCGTTGGCTCTGGATGCAAATGAGTGTAGAAGGTTAAAATGGCGATTTCATGTAAGTATGCAGCAGAGTGCATTTTCATGTATAATGTACGCGTTGATCCGTTTTTTTTTTTTTTGTTAGATGCATTGATAACAATTCGTTGAAGAAATGCACATCATCAACTCTTTTTGTTTGTGTGAACATACCAATGCATTCATACCTGCTCCATTGCCTTTCGGCTCTGTAGCCGTTGAGACATCGCCAGTCAAGAATGATGTATAGTTGTTGTACAATTGACCAACAGATCTGGCTTGGGTCCTTTCAACACTCTTCATATGGTTTTGATGCTGGTTAAACAATGCCAGCACTCTGTCTCTCAACTGCAGATGTACAATGTATCTACTTTTTGACACATCAACACTGAAGTTTTTAATAGATTGCCATGGTATTTTTGTGTAGATTCCAAATGTCTTATATGCAAGGGTTTTGGTTTTTAAGATTTTGACATTCTCCTACCATGAATGGTGTTGATGGAAGCCTGGAACATGTTAATGAAGCAGGCGTATCTGTATTCAATGCATGTTAATAACAATTAGAGTAACGATCCTTGAAGAGGCTGGCCTTCCCACCAGATAGGCTTGAACTTGGGGTGTTTAGCCTTTTGACATCCTCAACAAGTTTCTTGACACATTGAATAAGCCCAAATTACAACCCAGCACAGGCAATTTGCACCACTGACGAGACATGGTTTAGAAATCCAGTGAAGAATGCTGGGCATTATCTGATGCAAGAAAGATAACCTCATTCCTCAAAGGCTCTGCTGCTTCTCTTATGATCAAGTTTGTACTAGAATTAGCATTGTGAACAGCTAGCTGCCCTTGAAAATAGCTAAATCTTTCCTTAATTTCATGAAATGAGTTTGTGTCTGAGTTCAGTTTGGAGGTAATTTGAACTTAAGTAAAATAATTTTCTTTCTCCCCACCTTTTCTAAATCCAACCTTTTCAGCCTATTTCTCAGTTGATTTTTCTCAGCAACTGATTTAACAGGATGGAAAACCTTTGTCAAACACGCTCCAAAAGCTTAGGCACTCTTTTTTTCGGGGATAATGAAATGAGATCCTGTGAGGTATAGCCATATGCCTTGGCTAGGCACATAAATGATTTCACAATGGTCCCTGTCGATGGTTCATTCATGGTCCTTTAGATGATTTTAATAATCTATTCATAGTGGCCTCCATTTTCGATGGACCCTTTTCCTAAGCAAGTGTTGTGTTGCCCTTATTTTCATCTACCTTGAATTGATTTCTCTAGTGCAGATTCCTAGCTTTCATATATGATTCTGAGATTTTATGTGAAACACAACAAATTTGAACTATTGCTGGCATATTATGAACTGGAAGACAGCGACGGTTAAACAGGTACCGCATGCTTTTGAATTTTAGATGATGGCGGCTTAAGCA
Source organism: Persea americana (assembly GCA_029852735.1). Taxonomy (NCBI): domain Eukaryota; kingdom Viridiplantae; phylum Streptophyta; class Magnoliopsida; order Laurales; family Lauraceae; genus Persea; species Persea americana. Next base: position 65,776,038 of record CM056813.1, on the reverse strand, counting down.
TTGATCACAATGATTCCTAATAGATACGATAATGCATTAACAACGGTGACGATGACCTGTTTGCAAAATTTGTAAACAATTGATTACAGGCTTCGAACCAAACTAATATCATTTGCTTCTAGGTGTATATGATTATTCTGGATTAAGTCTATGAATGCTTTCCATCAGACATGGGTCTGTTGATGGGTATCATAGATGGAAAACTGATGCAGCTTTCCTAACTGTACTTCATTCAAATGCTTTCCATCAGACAGGAAAAGTGGCTTCACATCCTATGTAAAAATGACCAACTATAGGCCCTGTTTGGATTCTTGAGCTCGGTTAGCCTGCACTTTTTTACCTGTAACTGTTAAACCTGTTATTTATTGGTTATGGCTCGTGACTTTCAGCTAGGAAAAAAAAATCCACCTTCAATGGAAAAAAGACCAAATACAGTATTGTTAGGATTAGCTCATTCTTAAATTATCTCAAGATTTCCACTATTACCATCAAATCAATAAATGAATAGATAAACCATAGGAACAACATTCATAGATAATGGGCTGGATCACTAAGCCACAGGTGCAACATGCTCAGATGCAGCCATCAAATAAAGAGGTTGGACCATAAAACAATAGGCACAACGTTGCATGGATGCAGCCAATCAATGGCTCATTTGGGAGTGGAAGTTAAAAGGTTCACATCCAATGGTTCTTATAGTTGATAAGAATGCAGTGAAGGCATGGGAATGAGATGAAATGCAGAGAGTTTTTAACTACCTTGAAGGAATGTTAGAAATCATATGGATTAAGCTTGAGCGCAAGCCAAAGGAGTTAAGTCTTTCTATCAAAGTAATAATCCATGTCCTAGGAGAGTTTGGATTAAGTATGGCTGTTAAGAATCCCATTCCTAGTCTTGAAGATGTGGAGTATCTGGCACAGTGGTTGCTCCAACAAGGGTAACTCCTTGGGATCCCCTTTTAAAGTGGGATGTGAACCCTAATTCAGATCATGCATAAGACCCTCGCCATTCAGAAGCAGTGCCCGCAATCACGACAGTCTGGAAAGAGCCGACCCCATATGAAACTAGCAAATCCATGGCTTAGCATCCCGAAGGCTCTGACTCATAGTTTCAGTTCCACCACTGCAGTATATTATCTAGGTGCAAACAACATGATATCAGAATGAAAAGAATTGTATAACTCAAAGACAAATGACATTTATTTCATCAGCATAACCAATATTTGTATCACTACAGTGCCTTGGAAAAAATATAAAAAGCCCAAAAAGATGGCATTATTCACCTGAATCATCTCAGAAGAACCAATCAACCTGCAAAATGTTGAAAGGAAAATGTATTTTATTGAATAAGTTAAAGGTTCTGGATGATGAATAATGTAAGTACCAGGACAGCTGACATTTATTTCATCACCACGACCAATATTTTAATCGCTACAGTATTTGGGAGAAAAACCCAAAAAGATGCCATTATTCACCTGAATCATCTCAGAAGAACCAATCAACCTGCAAATCATTGAAAGAAAATATATTATATTGAATGAGTCAAAGCTTCCAGATGATGAATTATGTAATTACCTGGACAAATGCTAACACTTTCTACTTCCCCCACCCCTTTCTTTATTTTCTTCTCACTTCTGTGTATAATAGGAATTTCATTAATTGGAATATGATCCAAAGTAATTGCAGAGTGTTAGTCAACCACACATTGAGAAACACTCCTTAAAAGATTTGGTGAATCTAAATTCAGTTAGAAAGCTCTTCCAACCTCATTTTTAAAAGCTAAATATCAGTGCAGCCCATTAGTGTCTTTTGCCGAATGGGTAAAAGGTGTTCCAGACCATGTCACAATTATCCCCAAGATTTGTTTTTTAGAATATCACAGTACTTCCGGAATGATATTTTCCTGATATTGTGATATTTTGGATATAATGGCTACTATAAAAAAAATCATGATATCACCCTGAAAAAAATGGAAAAAAGAAGAAGTGAATGTTCAAAACCCCCACCTGAAGCTTTTCATGTAATCCAAGGCATGTTACCTTCATACTAAACAAACTTAAACCCTCAGCTGTGTGGGCAATCTGCAAGCAGACCAAGCACTCATGACCCTGGTGATCCATTCAGCAAAGTAAGAAAAATTAAGAAAGATATTTTGACATTTATATATTTCTTTTCTATATCTTATTTTTTATATATTTTCCTTGACATTTTCATGATAATATCACGAGAACAAAAAAAAGAAAAAAAAAACCTGAATTCAAAACCATCTCAAGATGACTAGATGAAATACTCCCAAAAACGAGGTTTGTGACACTGGTACAAGAATGACTTGATCAATCTTATCAATGAAAAGGCCAACTATCCTAATAAATAGGATTTTTTTTTCCGAATGGTAACATCACTTGAACCTGCAACCTTGTAGATGCAACCCTGACACCTTCCTGCTGCTACAGGCTCTGCTCAAGAAACAAACTTAGAAAAAAAAAAAGATTTTATGGTCAGTGACAAGAAAATTTTATAAACAGAAGAAAGATACAATGATACAACGTGCAGATAGATGCCCAGTTGAAAAGAACATGTAGAAAGGAATTAAAACATCCAATTGATAAGGCATACTGTTTCCAACATGCATAAAGTCACAATCACCCTTTACCCAAACATTAGCTTCCCCATTAGCATCTCTTCCACCGTGATTATATATGTCATATATAATGTCCTAATCCCATCATAATAGATTAATGCAAATTTTGATGGGTTCTTTCCCCATAACCCAGCAGATCACATTGCTTAATCCCCACTGCTGAACAATTATTGTTGAGGACTTTACCTCGACCCTCCCTCTATTTATACGTCTATATTTGGCCTCGATGACTCACTAAAGAGGAGGTCCTTGCACTCCAAATTTCCCTTCTAGTACCTTTTTAAAACCCTTTCATATACTCCTGGGACTGAACACATAGAGAGAGAGAGAGAGAGAGAGAGAGAGAGAGAGAGAGAGAGAGAGAGAGAGAGAGCACATCAGTGCTGCTCAAATCTGTGATATTCTTCAAAAAATAAGACAATTTCACAAGAAAATGGTGAAACAAGGCCATCTTAATATGGTTGCAAAATTTTCAGATTAGCACAAAAAATTGAGAATATTGTGACATATAAGAAAAAAATTATCTCACCAAAATCACATTTTCATAATATATGTATTAATTTTCATATTTTTTATTTTCAGCAAGTTTTTCCAAATAATATCCTGAGAAAAATCTAACATTTTGAATATCTCCAGAAATTTTCTTTGGAGGTACCTAAGAATGAGATTGTGATAGTCATAGTAAAAAGTGACAATTTTTTTTGCAGAAAAAAAAATCTCCTGATATTTTGTTCCATTAGTTTGCATAATGGATCAAATACAACCTTAAATACAATAAGTGAAGTAAAACACAAATCTAATTCCAAGTAGATGGTATTAGTTATGATAACGATGCTGATGATATTCTCCCAACATCTGAATCCCCTTCTGTCTTTTGAACTCATTCCTGCTTAATACCATGATATCTCATGTTTTCTTCCTTCCCCAATGAAGTATCTTTACAGATGTCACCGCCTGCCACCTGGTTGAGATCCTCACTAGAGATAGATATATGCTGGTACATTTGGTACCATTGACCTGTCCAAGTCTTCCTAAATGTAAGTAATTTCTCTTCCATGGCCAATTTGTCCTCAAACCTATCAACTACTGGATCTCATGTGGAGATCAATTGTAGACTGCACCCAGTTGGTGGGCCGAACCCAAGTATGTGATTATGAGACATCTACTACATGCTACCTTTGAAGCAAGTTCCACCAGTCCTCCATCCATTTCAACTTGCTATCAAGTTTCTCACTATGTTTACCTTTTATAACTATCGAATACTCACCTTTTTACCAGTATGGTTATACAACACATTCATATTTTATGTAGATTCACCATCATAATAATTATAAAAAAAAAATGTTTGTGTAGAATGTAGAATGCTAAAAACCTTTGTTGGTCCAATCCAAGCTCAGAAGGCAGGGCACGGAATTATTGGATTTGGATAAGATCAGTGAACTGCCAAAGATGTAGATGCATCTGCTTATAAAGGGCTAATTCATTCGATGATGCATTTGTGGAAACATGAGCTTCAAGGGAGGGAATAAACATCATATATGTCTCGGGCATTGGTTAGTTGGTTAGGGACGTGTGGTGTGCATGGGTGTGTGAGTTCGAGTCCCTTGTAAAGCTTAAAAAAAAAAAAAAAATCAAATATGCTGCCGGATGATGTATAATATATTACAGAATCGCTCGCCATTAAAGTTGGGGTTCATATACAAAATGATCCGGGTAGCTCATATTCTCATCTGTTCATTTACTTATATCACTATCACTAAAAAAATGAGTAAATGAAGAGGGTGACCAACTTCAATATTGCCAATCCCCACATTTCAGCAATTTACTTATAAGCTTTTGCATGATCCACTAGATTTTCAAGTTCCTCTAAAACAATGGACAAAATGTGTGATTGATGACCTGTACAATACCCTATGAGCATTAGAAAACTCAACTGGAGTCCAAGTAAAAGAATCAAGAAAGACACTATGGAGGTGCATGCTTTAACCCACTTACTGCACCTTGTCTGGAAGCCCCTCATTTAAGCATATAGCACAATGCTTTTCATTTTTTGTCAAATTGCCAAGAATCCCCAATTTCTTGCAGCTTTCCCTTGAATCACTGCATTAAGGTGTCTCAGTACATATTAAGTCCAAATCATTTTAAGTGGTCAGAATGCAGTCTACCTAAATAAGTATCAGCCAAAGTCAGTCAACCAGAAACTGGCCAGGCAGGATAGGAACACGCTTTTGCAGGAACAAGATACTGCAATTTCTTCTTATTTAAACCAACTTAATAGGAATCACAAATCTCCATAGGCTCTACAGGACATTCTCTCAGATAAAGAAATTGACGCTTCAGAATTACTTTAAGCACATAATGTGTCACAAGGAACAAGTCCCACTCATAATTAAGATTCCAGGAACCAGAAAAACAAACATCATTCCAAAAGAGGTCCTTTCCTTTCCAAATCTTTTCAGCGACTAATATTTCACTTTATAAAGTATTAAGAATAAGATATAAATTGATACGAGAGTAGCTTAGATTAATAAAGCCTAGTATGTTGTCTTTGTTGCATGCCCCACTACCCATTTTTTGTAAGAAACCGTGTACCGACCCAAAAGCTTAAGCTTATAGGTGGACGGCCCAAACAAGTATTACTATTGTTGATATACATTATTATGCCACCCACTAACAGCTCAGGCTTTTGGTGTTACTAATTATTAACATGGCATCAGAGCCAGATAGCCTCCCGTTCGAGGGGGGTGTTGATATACATTGTTATGCCGTCCACTAACAGCTGGAGCTTTTGGTGTTACTGGTTATTAACATTTTGAACTTGTTTTTCTTAAGCTCATCAAACAATTACAATGATGATGACTCCCATAATTTCTATATACTCTTCTCTAGATCAATTTCATAAATAGGTCTCATGGATCATCATTTTGTTTTTCATACACATCTCAAGAGTCAACACTGATGAACCCTTTCCATTTTGTACCCAAGTACCCATGTCTTCTCTCATATGGAACAAAAAGATGCAGTTACAGTTGGACATGATGACAACATTCCTAAAAACAGAATCAATGTTAATGATCACAACAATTTATTTAAGTAGATATACAAAAGTTGATGTTTTATGATTTAATCCTTAAATGATCCAAGACAGCATTATCAATTGTATCTTCTTTTATTATTATTATTTTTATTTTGAATGGTAATGGTATCTTCAATTTGGAGAATCGTCAACTCACACATGGTTGCATACCTTTCCTGTAAAAGTAGATTTTTTAAATAAATAAATAAAAATGAATGACGTAACAGCGCAGGAAAATGAGGGGTAGTATTTCTACCATTCAAAATATCCAGACTCACCATTCATGACCAACGGAATCTGCAACATCTTACCATAGTTTACAGTCTCAATTAACAAAGAGATGTGGTACAATACTCAGCCCACATTAGCAGCACTGCCATTCAGGTAAGTACTCTGCAAGAAAGACCAACCCTTTTACGGCAGAGCAAGAGAAAGATGATTAAATTTATTAAAATATGGGGAACCATACAAAGAGTAACGCCTATCGAGGAGATAGACAATCAAAGGGAAACAGTGTACAGACATTAACTTCTTGATCTCCTCCTTTTCATCTTCACCAATCCATTCTCAAATTCTCTAAAGTCATATCATCTACATTGCAGTTAAGATCCCGTGCCCATTTTATAGCATTGCAAGAATCCACTTCCACTAAAAGGAACCTAAACACCATTTAAGTAATTCATCCACTTTCAACTCGATTTGAGCATGGATCCCAAAAAACCAACACAACTTCCCTTTATCAATTCCCAAAATACCAACTCAACTCCTTTTATCAATTTTTATGGTTTGAACAATCTCAGAACAACTAGTCCTGCCAAGAGAGTTCCTGTCTGTACCAAATCTCCACTTGCCTGCATTCAAAGGAGCATCCTACCGAGACGAAATAAACTCTAGATGACTATCAAATCTCTCTCCAAATCCATAAAGGACACTCTATTTAACTTCTTTTCCTCAGTCCACATTGGAATATCCAAGCTTTAATTTTTTAGTGAGTATCAAATCTCTCTCCAAATCTTTTGCTCTCTTCATACCAAATTTCTCATGCAAGTGTCCATTTAGTTGGAACTAGCCCCAACATCAAATTTCAGCAAGACAATGAAAATCAGCTGGAAAAGGGTGTGAAACACCAAACATACTACCAAATTTCATTTCATGTTTGTCTACACCCGTTTCCATGTGTTCTGATGGGTCTATTTCCATGTGGTCAAAATTCTTGTTTCCTCCATGTCTCATTTATTTCTTTCTTGCTTCACAGAGGGAAATGGATTAACAAACCTTCATTCTTTCATTTGACACATATACTTTCTCAAGTAAAATGCACCATGCAATGCAAAACTCAGAATTTCCATGGAAACCCATGTAGCCACTACAAATCTGAAATTGAATGCGATCACACGCTGTGGATACAACCCCAAAAGGTCAAATTTGATTGAAGAGCTCCAGAACTCACTAATTCATTTCCTCCCACAGATCCAATCACTGTCATTACTCATCATCCTCCCAAATCAGCTAAAAACCCAGCAATAAAAACAACCAAAAGCTTCAATTTTGAAGAAAGAAATCCATAATTGCAGGTGCATGAATGGAAAATGTACCTATACGGATCGGTCGAGCTCGTTTGGATGTCCTTGGTAACTGTCCATGCCTCTTCGCATTATCGTTGTTGTTGTTGTTGAGAGAGAGGACGAGCTTGAAATCGAAGCCCTAGAAAGTGTCTTCTTCTGAGATGATTGGAGGAGAGAAGGAAGGGAAATCCCTTTCGGTGCTGCTCCATGGTGAGTTCTCCGTAGCAGTTAAAACAGGAAAATCGGTATTTATCGGGGTCTAAGAAACGCCTCCGACCCGACTATTAAGTAACGGCCGATATAACACTTCAATTATACTTGTTTTGAAGTTATTATTGACCGTAACTTTTAATTTTGACCAAAAGTTATATCCAAAGGTTTACAACTAACCCACTTTGGCATCTCATTTTTAACATGTAACTGTAGCTAATCTTCTATTTTTTATTCTCTTTTCTAAAATTTTATATTCTATCTAAACAAAATTGGCGTGGGTAAGTGTTTGAAGATGATTTTGTATGATATAAATTTCTTTTAAGGGATAATAGAATATATTTTGCTCTTATTGGTGGACATGCCCGTGCTTAGCATAGTTTACTGAGCCAGTCCATTATTAATATATCGAGTTAGTTTTTGTCACTTCTCATAAGTTTTGAAAATCTGCACATACTTTGGTTTATAATTATTGAGTTTGACCGCCATTTTATTCGTTGTTGTTATTATTGTTATTTTGCCTAGAGTGCCTGAGGGCCATTTTATTTGTATGGAATTGAATTGTTAAGAATTTTGATAAATATATTGCTAAAATTGACTAAGATCTATATATATATATAAAGTTAAATATCTCCTATGTGGACATTAAATAGTTTTCCTTTTAGGGTCTGTTTGTTTATCTAGGAGATTCTTTATCCATATCCCTTTGGAGGGAAATTAAAATAGTCTCTATTTAAAAATAAATAAATTCTCTCATTCATTCTTAAAAAGATAAAGAGTCTCATTAGCTAGCTAGCTAGAGTATAGGAGTCATAAGCTATGTAGGTAAAATCCAACTTATTATTCAATAATTTTTTCCTTTTAATATCTATTGGTACAAATGATTTCTTCTTTAGAATGGGTGTATTGAGAAAATTATAAGAACTATTGGTCCCAGATGGGTGTCGGAACACCTTTGTACATTCTGATTTGAGATAGACTCCATCAACTCGCTGCAAATTCTCTTATATCTACTAAATGATGAACCGAGAGATTCCATCTTCCTTACATGGAGCAATCTCATCTTCCTTATATAGAGCAATCCATACAAGTCATAACCAACCCCGACTCTACTTCTCCTGGACTCCCATATCTCAACGTGGAAATTCTATTAAACCGGGTGTTTAATATCGATCCAAACTCTACAACTAAGAGTTTGATCCCTATCTAATTCTACTGGATCATGACTTGGCATTAATCAGCAACAACACTGTCGTGCTCGATCTCGCACGGGCCCAATAGTGGTTGTGCCACACAATTTCGAGCTCCATGCGGAATGACTAGGCTAGAGCTAAGTATATCATAAAATTTCTTCCTCTTTTTGGAAGTCAAGTGCCCTAATTATGCCTTTTGGAGTTGGGAAGATATTATCAAATTTAAAGATGTTGGCCACAATCAAATCTTTCATAGTATTGTTGATGGAACAACCAAATTTTGGATGGACTCATGGCTTCTTTCTAGCAAAATCACTTATATAATTGGTAGAAGAGGAGTGTTGAACCTTGACTACATCTCCGATTGCTATGTTTCAAATCTTATTTCCCATGGCAACTGGAAATAGGACTTTCTAAGAGATCTAAATTTCTTCTAATTGAAGATTGAAAGTTTGGGGTGCGAGATCTCTAGATTGGTCTACTCAATAAATCAGCCCAAAAGTGTGCAAAAATAACAAATATTCAGCGGAAATAAAATCACAAGCACACATCACAAGGACACCAAATTTTTACGTAGAAAACCCTAACCGGGTGAAAAACCACAGATCCAAACTGGATCTAATCAAGCACTATGAATTTTGCAATTACAAGAAACTCAGATTTCCTCCCCATATATTCCTTACCTAAGGACTGAAGTTACCTTGTGTCGCTTCACGCTTCAACGACTTCATACCGTTGATTGCAACAGACCCAATCCAGCACTTGACTTCTCAAATCTTCTCGCAAAAAGAAAATTTTCTACAAAGGATGCAGAAGTACTTGACTCTAGAGAACTTGGCAGCACAACTCCTTAATAAAACTCTAGACAAGAATTATCTCAACTAAATCTCCAAATCAGAACTTGAGAGGTGATGGATCTTTTAGAATAGCCCTTGAGTCCTTTATATAGCCTTGGATTCGTGCCTTATGTATTGTAATATGATTAGGAATCAGCAACACAACTTTGAGACAAATCAGGAAATAAAACAGGGAAGTTTCTAAAAATTCACCCAGGTTCGCTCGAGCGACCAGGGAGTTTGCTCGAGTGGACAAGCCACTGTCTTCGCGTATCAGACGATCGCTCATGCGATCATGAAGGTGGGTCGAGCGAAACACATTCTGTATAGGTTAGCTCGAGCGAATGCATTGGTCACTCGAGCGAATCACATACTGTATGATTCGAAATTTCCGCGATTTTTCTCTCAGCTTTCTTCTTCTAATTCTCCCAGTCTTCTATCTTCAGAGTCCTTTTCTAAATACGAAATACAACTCAATGGACCCCTAGAGTTTTGTCCAACCCATGAATTAAGCCAACACAAAATACTAACAAAGATGAAATTTAAGACCTTGGTTGTTTCTTGAAAGGGCATGACAAAGTAATACAGAAATCTACTGAGTGGAGGAACTGCAAGACTTAGTTACCTGGGCAGGATACTCTTCAGGTTCATTCTCTCTCAGAAGCTTGGAGTGGAGTAAAGTCAGAACAAGAGCAATTTCATTCCCATGGTCCCCTCTAATGTGGAACAAGTTAATTAGACCAAGACTTTCTTGTTTCATTTGGAGATGTTTCATAGGGAGACACCAACTCAGTGCTGGGTTCAGTCTATTGGAATTAAGCTTGCCTCAAAATGTGTACTTTATACATATAGCAGGAAGTAATGTAGAGAATGATTGCTACCTATTCTTTGAATGTCATTTTGCATCTAAGCGTTTCTCTGTAATCAGATGGACCCAGCCTCAAGCGTCTCTAGCCTCCTCTACTCCTTAGTAAGCTCGCTGGGTCTGGTCAACTATTTTTTATGGTAGGAATTTTGTCGGAAAGCAGTGGACATTGACGGTGTTTTTTCATCTCTTATTCAGTATTTGGGCATACAGGAATGAGTCTCCTTTTGAAGGCAAAATAGCTTCTATTCAGAGGGCACAGACACGCTTGGCCATGTCTGTCTTTTGGGGGCTTTGGGCCATGTCCTCTTCCCTTTTAATATATTCATTTACCTTTAGCAAAAAAGAAAAAGAAAAAAAAAGGAGTAATACGGAAATCTCATAGAATAGGTAAAATTCTCTTTGAATATAGCTTTCGCTGAGTTAACGTGGTGTGCCGCGGTATTGCTCGTGCAGCAAGGAGGCTTAAGTTCTTATAGAATCCGGGGCCGCACGGCTTTAAAACGTCCCATGTTGAGCTAGTACGGGATTTGACTTATAAGCCCAGGTCAAGACTTAGATATTTTCGATGTGGGATTAGCAGAGATTCACCGTTAAAAACCCGTGGTTGACACGCTACACCCCACCGTTAAGGGTGCCGCCGGACCAAGTCCTCATAGACAACCACTCCTCCCTTCCATAGTGCTCATGATGCAAGATCTAGGCTTCTGGTTCGAACTTCCAAGTTCGAAAATTCTTGTGCTGCTTTGTTATCTAGTAGTTGTATGGCACATTAGGGGTGAGAGGAATTGCAGAGTTTCCAAGAGATTACCCAAGCTAAAATGGCTGAATTCTCATAGACATAATTAGAAATGTTTATTAGCCCGTTATCATTCTCAAGAAGAGAATTTCAAACCGGGTTATCATCTAGGATTGGGGTATCCGTCTTCCTCAAGCCAGACCTATCATCCCTTGGCCTAATTCCAAGTCAAGCTAGATTGTAGCATCCCTTTCCGTCTCATTCAATGTAATCACAATATTATAGCTTGCTTGATTTTTTGGAAGGGACCAAGTTCAACACTCTTTGCCCATTGCAATTCATAATTTCTCTATAGTGCATTAGGATTATTTGCAATAGTTTTTATGAGTTCTTGCCATACTGCAAGTGGAGAATTCTCACCATGTAAACAAAGAATTTAGAATTATTGGGGACAAAAAGTCTCATTATTGTAAGGAATTCTCAACAAGAATTACCCGACCAGAAGTACCTCTAATGCAAGCATTTGAGGATATCATCAAGAAAATTTAGAGAATTCCAAATGCTGTTCCCCACTTTAGAATTCCAAAATGTTAAAGGGCCTAGTAACATTCCAAAATCCAGAATTATGGGGAAATCCATGGCCAAAAGTGACTTTTTCACATTTCAGGAAAGCAAATTCTCACTATTCAAAACTTGGAATTTGAAATTCTTAGGGACAAGTGCAGAACTCATAAAATTCATGCCTAGAGAATTTGTAGATTCTCCAAAAGATGCCCCCTAGTTGAAATTTCTAAATCATTTTGATTTGCACCCAATGCGATGTGCAATGGCAGATCCAAGATTTTTATTTGGATGGTGTGGGAAAGGTCAAGTTAAGAAATTAAATAAGAAAATAAAAAAATTTAAAGTATTATTTAAGGAGTTTTCTCACGGGGACATTGGGTCTCTTCAACAAGATGCAATGCAAATGTGAGACATAAAACCTGATGAGACATTGTTGGCGAATCCATGTTAATATCGAGATGGGTGCTTCGTTCAATGCTTGCAGAATCCACGGAAACATCTGAGACAGGAAAGAGTGTGTGGAGTTTTGAGTACTATGGAAGTGGAAGTCATGACCGTTATGTACTGCATTGAACTTGCTTGTAATGAAACTCAAGTGTGATGATATTGCGAATGTGTATGGAAGATGCATGTGGACAAGAAGAAAACTCATGGTTCTTTCAGTGGCTACAATAACACCACATCCAGTTTAACTCGATTTGAAATAGGAAGTTCTAGGAACATGTTTGGTTCAATGTTATATTCTATGCCTTGTGGGTTGGTCTTGGCATTTTTAAATAGAGCTGAGTCAATTAGATATATTTGAAATACAACTGTTTTAATTATATCCTTTTACAAATAGAATAGTTGATATTTATGATTCAATTTGAAGAAAAAAAAAAAAAACCTTATCATAGAGTGAAAGTCGTCTTCGTCATCATTTATTGTCAATTTATTATCATCATCATCTTCATGTAGAGTAATCAAATATAAGTTTAACGCATGTTCACCTTTGTACGACTTCTCATCTTGATCATTTTTCATCTTCTAGTACTTATCCACAGCAAATGAGTGGCTTGATGGCTGAAAGTAGTGATGCAAACAAGTCGGTTGGGACCGAAACTATAATGGACTCAAATGACGTTTTGAGTTCCATATTCAATTTTTTATTTGGAACTTGTTTTGTTGGTTCCATGTCTAGATCTGGTTCCGACTAGAGGATTTAGATCCAATTCCAAATCGGTACGACTTTGTTTTCATATTTATTTTGGCATAAAATAAGAATATCATAGAACTTATAATAATACATCAAGTCCACTACTTGTAAGATTAAACATAAAAATGACCAACTAAAATTACTTTTGAACTATAATTTACAATATTAAAGACTCATATGTAGGGTCTCAGGTCAACGGGTTGGAACCTATATAGATTTGAAACCAAACCCGTTAATCAATCGGGATCTAAACTGAGTAACGGAGAATCATTCCAAATCTTTTTTTTTTTTTTTTTTGTTTCGGAATATTCGAGTAACAGGAGAATCGTACATCTATTTACATCGGCAGTTGAAAGTCGGTTTCAAAATAACTAGATCCATAATCCGCTGGCCGTTGAGTTGATAAATATAAAGCACGCGTCAATCTCAATCTGTGCTCATGAGTGCATACATTTCCTAAAGCCATAGTTTAAAAATATTGTGTTGGCTCCAATATAGAGTTGTACGGCTTATTATTATAATTAGATACATGTACATGCCTTTTATTTCTGTATAAATTCAAGCACTTGCATCAGTCAATGATCCGACAGCAGCCCTAACCATATAATACTATTATTTTATAGTTGGATGAACTTTCATGGACAATATCTATTTCTAATGGGCTGGCATTTTGCAGTTTCACATTCCAACATCAGCTTCTGTTATGGAGGGCAGTGCAGGTTTAGGGGTGTTGAGAACTTCTGGGAAGGTTTGTCTGAGCCTAGTCCATTTAATTATCTGATGTTGTATTTAGCCCAAATTTAGCCCATGATCCTGAAAATCAAGCATAGACTCCATTACATTTACAAAATGTATGCACCCTTTTATGCTAAACATCTTGATCTGGGTTAGGTTGGGCCTTATAAGCATACATAGCGCAAGTTGCTTGATCCAAGTGGTGCGTGCTCGTGGACCGAGCCAATCCCAGCTCAACCCACATTGGGCTGGATTTGGGTTCTATTTTTAGGGACAGCTGAGTTACTGGCTGGCCAAAATTTAAAATCCAATTATTAAATGGATCAGCCCTAAACCTAACATTCTCAAGGTCTCGAACCGTCCCAACATATTTGATCCAAGGAGCTCAAGCTCTTAGCTTGATTAATTCACAAGCCAAGTTAGAGAGCAAGATCAACCGAGTCAAGTCGAGTTGGCCGGACTCATTGACTCAGTATCCTCTAAGTTCAAGTTGAGTAGACCCGACCGAGTAAGAAGGAGAGGGGAGTTTCAGGGTCCTTCCTGACCCCTAGAAAAAGGACACCCCACCAACAGTCCAGATCTCTCCAAAAAAAGGGGCCCACTTCCCACATGGGCCCACATGACCATGAGATAATAAGATGTGTAGTGGAACAATACAATGGGTCCTGGGGCCTGAGGACCCTACTTTCTCTCGCGCTTAATTTTAAACAAAACAAGACACATAACACGATTGCGAAGCAGCGGCTTTCTCTCTCTCTTTCTTCTTCTAGTTCTCGATGAGATGAGGCTTCTCCTCCAATCGATGATAGAAAAAGCGAAGCAGGTTTTCGTAGAGAGAGGTAGAGAAAGGAATCTAGAGAGGAATCTAGGGTTAGGGTTTGGGCTTTGGTGAGAAGATGGGGTCGCTCCAGAGCTGGAGAAAGGCCTATGGAGCCCTCAAGGATTCCACCAAAGTCGGCCTCGCCAAGGTCAACAGTGATTTCAAGGTCAGATCTCAATCAACCTCATTCGTTTTCTTTTCGTTCATTCTTTTGGATTTCTCTTTGAATTTTGAATTCTCTTTCTCTACCTTTTGTGTGTGCGATTTTGTTTTTTTTTTTTTTTTTTTTTTTGATGATGATGTTTTGTTGTTTGTGTGGAAGGATTTGGATATTGCCATCGTGAAAGCGACGAATCACGCAGAGTGCCCACCGAAAGAACGATACGTTCGAAGTGAGAATCTTTCTAAAAAAAACTTCGATTTCCATTGGAAGTTTTGATTTTGATTGGTTGGATAATTTCCTGAATTAGGGTGGTTTCTCTCTCTCTCTCTCTCTCTCTCTCTCTCTCTCTCTCTCTCTCTCTCTCTCTCTCTCTCTCTGTGTGTGTGTGTGTGTGTTAATGTGGGTGGAAGAATTGGTGTAAGTGATCACAGGCAGGAGTTTTGGTGGATTTGGATTGAATGTGTTCTTTCTGGGGAAATCAGATCCATCCATTGATGAATTGAGATTCTTAGCCGTTAGATATGTTCAGGGATGTCAAATTTTGCATGATCCATTGCATGGCATGCCCCCACGAAACTCAGATGTTTTGTGTTTGAAGGGCTTAGATTGACTATTGGCAGGTGGGCCCATGGGCTAGACCATTTCTGAAACGGTCCTGAGAAAATTCTCTGGTTTCTCAGAGTCTTCTGGAAATTCTACAAATAACCATCTGCCTTTTTTTGAGAATTAAAACTAACCAGATGGCTTTCTTTTTAAGAGATAACCATCTCCGTTAATATGAAAGTCTTGATCTGTGACCCAGATCAGGCTTAGCCATGAGGGTGTTAATCATGGTTAAATTGACTCCATTTTAATGGCTTTTATTGCATTATTGCCCTAAAGTTAATCCAAATGAGGTTATATCTAAGGAATTTTTTTTTATCTTATTACAATCAAAATACAGTTGATTTCATCAATTGATCACAATTCATCCATAGCTTGATGGTTAAGGCGGTCTATTGAGATTTTTCAGATCAATAAGGTTGGTTATTTGTTATTGTCCAAAAATGCAGGTGGGTCCATGTAAATTTTCCATCCAGCTTTTATCAATACGTTTGTAGAGATATTGATCTAACGTTGGTTAGTCTCTAGTTTTCATGAATTCAAAGAGGGGCTTGAATTTGGATTCAATTTGTTTGTTGTTTTCGTTGGCTGTGGGCACTCTCTCCAAATGTGATTTGATTCAATGAGTTTTTTCTTAGTTTTTATTTCATTCCTCCTTTTCATTATTTGTTCATGATTTCTTTCTAATTTGCTCCTTCTCTAGGAATATTTGCTTCTACCTCTGTTTCACGGCCACGTGCTGATGTTGCTTATTGCATATATACCCTTGGAAGGAGATTGGCCAAGACCCGTAACTGGACGGTATACTTTACAATCTTTCTGACGTTTTCTTTATGTTGCTTATAAAGTGTAGTCTACATGGAGGGAAAAAACAAACACAAACTCAATAAATTATTTTCAAATTTGGCAATACTTTCAACTTAATGCATTTGTAATAAATGGCCTGTTATTTTCATTTTTAAAACATCTTCAGTAGTTGTGACAATGTTGATTCTGATGCTTGGATTATCGGTTATGTACTTGTTTGTATTGTTATAATTGCAAATTTGATAAATTGTTATAATGCTCTTTTGTTGTCTCAATTTTCTATATTTTCTTGATATATAAAGAAAAAGTATCATATGTTTGACGTCCACATGGGAAGAGGTAGTGGCCCAGATTTTACGACAGCTGAATTGATTTACACCATTGGGTTTTTATTGACTCTAAAATTGCCCAAGTCCCGACAATAAATCACAAGTTCAGGGTGCCATTCTCATCAAGAATTTCACAGTCCTAAAACATGTGAAAAGATCCAATGTCCTAATTGAGAGAGCTCGGTCTGGGTGGCACCCCTAACCGTGGGGCGAAGGGTGTCTACCACGGGCTTCCAACGGAGAGCCTTCGTCAATCCCACATTGGAAACATCCAAGTCCTGACCTTGGGCTTATAAGTTAAACATCCAAGTCCGGTACTAATGTTCTACGATGAAGGTCTAATCCCTGTTCAAACTTCCAAGAGTGATATTATACTGTTTTAGTGAAAATAAAGTTCTAGTGTTTTTCTTTTTCAGCATCAAACAAATTTCTCCAATTAATTTGTGTCACAAGCAACTGTTGTAAACTAGACATTTGTTTTCTGTATACTGCCTTTCATTTAGCACTCAAAATATAATATCAACATCATAAGCAACATAATCCATGGTCTTTAGCAGCTACATGCTTGGATCTATTTCAACAGACATGTTGCTTACTTGAATCTATTTGTATGAGCCCCATAATCTGCTCTAACAGTATTTGAAATATTAAAAAAATAAAGGAGTTGAATTGAGTTACTTTAGATTTTAAATCTGATATTTCATCAATAATGAGTGCTGGTTATATTCCTAGAACTTTTATTTATTACTAATGCAATCTACAGGTTGCATTGAAAACACTGATAGTTATCCACAGGATGCTAAGGGAAGGTGATCCTACCTTCAGAGAGGAGCTGCTAAACTATTCACACAGGGGCCATATTCTCCAGATATCTAATTTCAAGGATGACTCTAGTCCTCTTGGTAAGTCATAACAAGCCAATAATGCATACCATAAAGTTTTCCTTTTAACATATCTTGTCTAACTAAGGCCTGTTTATTTCGAATGCTTCCTTCTCTGATACATTATCTTTACTCCCTGCAGCTTGGGATTGCTCTGCTTGGGTACGAACCTATGCTCTCTTCCTAGAGGAACGACTTGAGTGTTTTAGGGTTTTAAAGTATGATATTGAAGCTGATCGTGTAAAGAATTCTGTACCAGGCATGGCCAAGGTACACATTTTATTTTATTTATAATAATAACTGAGTGTAATATAGATACTGTAATCATCTGAATGTTTCCTTTTTGTCAGCAGGGAAATTGCAAAACAAGTGATTTGGATTGTAATGAGTTGTTGGAGCAGTTGCCTGCTTTACAGCAGCTACTATACCGCCTTATTGGATGTCAGGTACTGATTGATGCAAAAAACTTTTATAGTCTTGCTGTTTGTCTTAAGAATCAGCATTCAGAAGTTTGCAATTTGCACTGACACGGCTTACAGTATTAGGTTACTTAAATTTTTTTTTTTTCATCTCTATATCGGGTCTCCTAATTTTCTGTTGCTCCTTTTGCAGCCTGAGGGTGGGGCTTTCAACAACTATCTTATACAGTATGCTTTAGCTCTGGTATGTTTCACTTTCTATTAGTTGCTTTGCATACCTGCCCTAGCCACCCATAAAAAAAAAGTAAAAAAAAAAAAAAAAAAAGTTGCATTACCCAAGAGACACTACTTGGCTCAGTTCAAAACAACAAACTTGTTCCCATTAATTTTGTCAATAATGGCCTTTAGTATCATAGCAAACAAGTTTCCATCAAGAACATTTTCTTTTAAATGATAAATGGTGATATTATGAGCAAAAAAGATATGGTGGAGACTATGAGGAGCAGACAAACCCGGGCAGGGCCCATCTGAAACCAAAGGATCTGAAAGACGAACCTAAAAAGGCGATGAGATTCATCATCAAAACACAGATTGTTTCCTAACACCTTCTTTGACTAGAATATTAGCCGCATCATTAGCACTAAGCATATGGACAAAGGGAGTCTGAAGCTGAAGGGTTAGATCCTTTTACTCTTAGAAGATGCTTTCTTAGCAACGTGCCATGGAGATGTACTTGCGTGCAATGCTCAAACCCAATTAAGGCACATAGGTACTTGTGCAGTTCATATTTCCTCATTTAATACCCTCCCTCCCTCTCCCTCTCTCTCACAAACACTGGTTATCACACAAGAAAATAGATTTTTTTTAGTTTTTCTTGGTTTTACTTTGTTTGGGTAAAATGGCACTAGTCAATCAGTGGACTCAAGTATAAGCTGCTTTTGGCTTAGTTTTTGTTTCTTTCTTTTGGAGTAATAAATTTTACCATTTTCAAAAAAAGAGAAACAAGAAAAAAAAAAAATCAATGTACTCAATAATGAAAGGTTTAAGGTCCTCTTGGTCCCTTTTACAATCCCAAGGGGGGCACTAAAGCGGACTTGAAGGTAAATGCCTGAGTTCTACTTTTAGTTTTAAAAATAAACTCTTCTAGGGAGAATGTTCTCCTATGCATGGACTGCTTGTGCAGTCCAGGTTGTCCAGCTCACGGGGCCCACCTTTGATCAGTGAAACCCTTTTGATACTCTTGTCATCCCATGATCTGACATCAAGACCAATTTTACACTCATTGAACCTTCACTCACCGTTGGTTCTATTCTAAAAAAAGGGTCTACAGCTAAGACGCATTAAACTTTAAGGCTATTAAATCAACGGCTTGGATAGTTGGGGCTGTTTTTTGGCTTCCCCCTTTCCATAAGGAGGCCTTTCCTTGTCTTCCTCCCATTGTTAGGCATCTATCTAAGAGCTGGAATGCAAATTAGCAATATGCAATCTGCTTGTAGGAGAACATTGTCCCTCTTTTAGAGGCTTAAAAGCATAAAAAAAGAAAAGAAAATGGAGAGAGAGAGAGAGAGAGAGAGAGAGAGAGAGAGAGAGAGAGAGAAATCCATGACATAAAATTCCCTAGGGACCCCTATTTATAAATTTGGTGTCTCCAAACATCTGACATCGGTTCCAAGAGTCAGACCCCGACATTGAACTCCATTTTGGACATTTGACATTAGTTCCCATGTCTGACAATGAAGTCTGATGTCAGTCTCTACATCTGGTGTGTGGGTCACTAGGTTGGGCACAACATCAACTTCTCGTAGACATAATTTTGCTCCATTTGTTAGATCTCCACATATTATACACCTTTGGAAAGATCTCAAGGAGTGGATTGTAATGGTTTAAAGATCAATCCCATCTCATGTCATGTACATGGGAAAAATAGGGAAGAATCCGGCTGAACCCCATTTTCTCGTCGTTCCACCTTTTGGCTCCTTCAACTTCTAGAGGCCATATCTTTTTATCTGTATATCAGATTTTTTTTTTATTGCTATGTATCATTGAAAAGCTCCTTTCAAGGGAAATGAAGTGGTATGTTTATACATAATAAAATGTATGAATCTGGCCTATTTGAAGTTAATTTCATAGGTCAAATTTTAGTTTACTCGGCCAGACTCCCTCTCTCTATCTTTTTCTCTTTTAAAAAAATAATAATTTAAGTTCTCTTTTGAAAATCTGAACTTTGAAAATCTAGGACATGTGTATGGATATGGGTGTCCGAGTTTTTTCTTTAGAACACTTTTGAATTAATGAAACTACTTTCTAACATTGTTTATGTTGAGAAATAAGAAAAATAAAAGAACTATATGAAATAACGGACTTTGTAAGTAGGATAAGCTAAGCTTGTACCCTAGAAGTATCGGGTACCGATACGAGTGTCGTATCGGTTTGATAAGGATATGTTGGGCATATACAAATATCCAGATACCGTAGCTTCGTGGAATTCACTTAGTCAATGTTTTCCTTACCAACCCACAGACATCCTAATAGGTCATATAATTTCTTTATCAAATCCCTCCTCTTAGAGTTTGATAACTCTTACTTATTTTTCACAGTTTCACATACTTCTGAGGACACTCTAGCTAAACTTGGGCACTTCTCACTAATACCGGGCTTTGTCATAGTGCTTCACTTATGAGGTAGGACCTAGAATTAGGGTATTGTCCAATCTTAGGTTTATTATTATAGTGAAATTTATTTTTGTAAAGTTCTACAGCGGATTGGTTGTCCAAATCAAACTTCTTCATTTAACTGAGCTTGGAACTAACACATGATGAAGTGCGGACTACAGACACATGATGAAGTTCAAGATTCGAAAAAAAGAATCATGATTATTTCAATTTAAAATGAAACAGGAAATATCACCATGACTTATTTCCTGAAAGCACTGTGATTATAGTGAAATTTATTTTTGTAAAGTTCTACAGCGGATTGGTTGTCCAAATCAAACTTCTTCATTTAACTGAGCTTGGAACTAACACATGATGAAGTGCGGACTACAGACACATGATGAAGTTCAAGATTCGAAAAAAAGAATCATGATTATTTCAATTTAAAATGAAACAGGAAATATCACCATGACTTATTTCCTGAAAGCACTGTGATTTTATTGCAATATCTCTAAAAAATTGGCATTTGTCTCTTGGACTTTTGTCTTACTCGATTTGTGCTTTCTATAGTGTCATACTCATGCCTTTGTTCCTTATTTGAATGTTATTTTCTTCTATTAATATTTTCCAAGTCTGGATGTTTTGTTCTTGCTTATTGTCGTTAGAATTGAATTACTTCCATGACATGACATCATGTTGTTATGGACACACTCATCTGCTGTGCACTTTTTGTTGGGGAAGTCCCACATCCCACATCGCCTTAGTCCTGAGTTGGGCTTGGCTTCATATATGTGTTTGGGCCTTCCACCTATCAGCTTAAGCTTTTGGGTTGGTATATGGTTTCTTAGGCTTTTCAACTTACCTTAGTATGCCATATCTTACATGTACACCCAATTTAACATACAGTTGCATGCATAAATTTGTTGGAGGTAGGGCTAGTTTTCATTTTCAACTCATTCTAAGCAAAAGAAACTCACATGAATACACACTGAACACTGTGCCTCTGAATCTATCTGCTATTTTCCACAACTACCATTCTCCTACTCATGTACCTGAATCTCACCTGTCAAGGTTTTTTTGTTGATAATGTAGGTGCTAAAAGAGAGTTTTAAAATATATTGTGCTATCAATGATGGCATCATCAATCTTGTGGACTTGGTATGATGATTTCAATTGCTAAATGTCCTAGTTGCCCCCTAGTAGTGGGTTTAGGCAGAAGTTGTACTTGGTGGTAATTTTTGTACCTTGCTGCAGTTCTTTGAAATGCCTAGACATGATGCAGTCAAAGCCCTCAACGTATACAAAAGAGGCTGCCAACAGGTTTTGCTACACTTCTCTTTATGTTGAGTGATTATGCTTTCTGCTGATGCTAACACAAAGTATGCTTAGCCGCTGAATGATAGTTTCATTTATCCTATGTGCTTGTTTTTAATCAGCAATTGGTTTTTTGAGTTTTCTTACTTCTTTCTACAGGCTGAAAGTCTGGCTGATTTTTATGACTTCTGCAAAGGCTTGGAGCTTTCTAGGAACTTTCAGTTTCCAACTTTGAGACAGGTTTCTTTTCTTTTACTTCCCAATTCAGATAGACTTGGATAAGCATCTTTTTATTAATTTGTTTTTTTAGTTTGTCATTTCTACGTCGTAATGACTTTTTATGAACTTCATTTGTCAACCTTCTACAGCCGCCTCCTTCATTTCTTGCAACAATGGAAGAATATGTAAGAGAAGCACCTCGGATTGGTTCTGTTTCAAGCAAGAAATTAGTGAGTATTCACAATATAAATTGCTCATTTTTCTGTCTATGTGAGAGCTAGAATTCACTCTTTTAGTTGTTGATACTCCATTAGTGACTGCCAAAAGCCATAATATTCACTCTTCAGACGCAAATCTACTTTCTACTCTGGCTGCTTGAGGACACGGAGGCCTAGATTTTGCGGTCACCAATCATGTCACAGCCCTTGGTTCTATATGTGTACTGGTCCATCCTTATCAATTAGAAAACTATTGACAGTGTGCTCCGATGCACTTACCCATATCTGCATTAAGTGGATATGGGGATGGCTGTACCCTTGATTCATTTGGAACTGTGATTTGAGTGTTAACTTTTCATTATTTTACCACTAAGTCTAGACCCTGAAGGCCTAGCTTTTGGAGTCGCCAATTGTGTCACAGGCCTTCGTTGTAGTTTTGTAGATGTGTTCGCTCTATTTTACGTGTAAAATCTGTGTCCCTGCCATATCCATGGTGTGCCCCTGCATTATCTATGTTGAATTTGGACATCATAGTGACACTACCCTTGAATTATTTGGAACTGTGCTTTGAGTGTCAACTTTTCATGATTAATAAAATCATAGGATTGAATGTAAATGGGACATATCTAATAATACAATAGAAATCTAAATGCATGCGATCTCCATGATCGGACAATTTTTCCACCAAATGCATGCGCAACTACTTCCTTTTAGTAGGGAATTATCATACTCCTCTCCTTCTTACTCTTATCCACGATCTGATGGGTAATCCAGTGTTGTCACCAAAGTGAGGAGGGTAGATCCTAGAACCTTTATTTCTAGGGATCCTAATTTATATTGTCTGTTGCTTTCATTTCATGCAAAATGATTTGTTCAATGTACTTTCTTAAATCGATGATTGTTGAGATCTTGAACTATGGCTATATATGGCTGTCCTGATTTTATATTTCATTGATCCAGGAGTTTCATGAGAAGAACCTATTGGAGTACAGACCTGAAGAAGCTTCTGCTTCTCAGAGTGCAGAACCCACTGTAGAAGCTGATAAGGAACAGGCCGATGAGACACAAGAACCAGAGCCTGTTGTTGAGGCTCTACCTCAGACTGAGCCAACTGCAGATACTGGAGATTTACTGGTGAGTACTGATCTGTTTGTTAGCTTGTCACTCAGCCGTTATTCTGCAGTTTCTTAGGAATTTCTTGTGCAGGGTTTGAATGAAGTAAACCCTGACGCTGTTTCACTTGAGGAAAGCAATGCATTGGCTCTGGCCATAATTCCATCTGGTAGGTTACTGCATCAATATTCTGATTGTTTTCTTACCGAAACTCTATAGCTTAGTATGAAGAAATGCTTTGTGAGCAGTGCAATGGTTCTTGGTTACAGGTTTGGGCCTGGTCAAGCTTAGCTTGTTCATCTATTGGGCCTGAAATTCAGCTGAGCTGATTCCATTTTCTATTGAGCCTGATATTCAGGTCACAGGGCTCACCCACAACCACTGTAGCAGCCAGGGCCCAGGACACCTGCTTAGCGACGTTGGCAAGCCAAGGCTTGGTCAGGCCCATCTTTCTCAGCAGCCTAAAACTATGCCCAGACTAAACTCTTTGGCCTAATAATTGCTCAAACATAGCTGATGAAGGGCAAGGCCAGAAGCCTGTTGAACATATTTATCCTGGTTTAAGTGCTTCTCCTGACATTGCATATCACTGCATCTGGCCTTATTGGCACTGTGAATCTCTCTGCTAATTTAAGGGACTGCTTGCTTTCATGTATTTTCCAAAGGCTGGTTTCTATCATTGTGTTCTGTTTTTAATTTTTTGCCCCTCAAATGTAGGGGATGCTTCAATGTCCTCGGTGAATGGCCAATTTTCAGGGATTGAAGGCAATAGTTCAGGATGGGAGCTAGCACTTGTTACTGCTCCAAGTAGCAACACCAGTCATGTGACTGAAAGCAAATTGGTTTGTGTTTTCTGCACATAGTATTTAATCTGTAATGTTTTATGCTATCTATTTAATCTGTCATCTTTTATGCTATCTTCTTTATATGTGTTCTCTGAAGAAGATACAATTAACATAGTGATGAATACATTAGTTTTCATCTGGTGATATCCCGCTCAAGTGTCGTGCGGGAGTCTTGTAGGGGAAAAAACCTATGGTAATATTTTGCCAACTGTGATGTTTGGCAGTTTTTGCAAATTTCAGGAGACCCTTAATTGAAGTACAATTTTTTAAGATTTCACCAGATGGTATGCCTAAAATAAGAAATGAAGAGATAAGTAGAAATAATTGAATCATTTTGGGTCCCATTAAGCAATAATCACAGCGAAGCCATCTTGATGTTGTAATTAAAATGGGATTTATCTAATGTTGAAAAATAGTGGGATCTATCTCAGCATATTTCATAGAGTCGACAAAAGTTTTATGCTGGCTGTCAACCTACCTGATGCAACCCTCATTTATCTGGGCTTGGGACTGGCAGTTTCAAACCAGCAGAGTTTTAGAGGGACCTATCTATTTATGGGTAATTCGATGGGGGTCTCGTCCAATGTTAGTAATCATACTGAGACCTATCTAAATGTCGTCATCACTAAATGACTCTTTTAATGTTTGAAATCACTATGGAATAACAAAAAGGTTCTTATCATGAAGGAACCTACTTGCAATAATGGCAGGACTCATCTAGTGTTGCAAATAATTGCGGGACCCATCTAATACTAGAAGTCAGTGATATCATCTAATGCTAAAATTTATGAGATTCATTCCACTTTTCCATGGATAATTACCATGTTCGTAGTGGAACCATTATGATGCACGGTCCTATGAACTTACATGCAAAGATATTGTGCTAAAAAGTTCTTCCCGTGTTTTTATAGATTTAATATAA
Organism: Persea americana; assembly: GCA_029852735.1. Taxonomy (NCBI): domain Eukaryota; kingdom Viridiplantae; phylum Streptophyta; class Magnoliopsida; order Laurales; family Lauraceae; genus Persea; species Persea americana. The sequence goes on along the minus strand of CM056813.1, from coordinate 65,751,116 downwards.
AACATTATTTTCTACATCAAATCCTTGTTACAAGAATGTGGCATATCGTAATACATCCTCAGTTACCCAGACACCTATTTTTTGGGTGGGTACTGGGTAGGTTAGATCCTTATCTACTAATTAATATAGAAATATCTTTAATATATTTTGTTTACAAACACCCCCTACCAAGTAATCAAACATGAAGGATTGACATTATGATAAACCATCATCCTGTAAGGCCAAGTGAAGTGTGGCACATAGGTTCTACATCCAAGCCATTCATCAGGTGGGGTCACCTGGACAGAAAGTCATGCTGTTTTACTTGTCATTGCATTTTTTCCAAAATGATACAAGATACCACCTGCTTTAATTTATCACCTCCCAGGCATTATAGTTTGTTAGTTTCTGATGGTTTGTACCTTGTTATCAGGCTGGTGGGTTTGACAAGCTCTTGCTCGAGAGTTTGTATGAAGATGGAGAAGCAAGAAAACAACAAAATGTTGGTTATGGAGTTGGGATGGATTTTAATCCTTTTGACCCATGTGACCCATTCTCCATGTCAAATAGCATCGCTCCACCACTTAATGTGCAGATGGCCATGATGTCTCAGCAGCAGCTGATGCAGCAGCAACAGCAATACCAACAGCATATGATGCCAACTATAATGGTTCCATATCAGCACCAACATCATCTTGAGCCACAAATAGGTGGTACCAATCCATTTGGTGATCCGTTTGTTGCCTTTTCGCAAAATGCACCACGGGGCAATCCAAGTTTGCTCTAGGTAATTTATGCCTTTTTCCTTTTAATTTCATCATATTGTTTGGTTCATTTTCCTGCAGAGTAGTGGGGGTTGAGAGTAACTTGTTCCATGTAAAGTCGGTTCAAGACTGATCTTTGTATTCTTTGCTCATTCTTTAAAAAAAGGTTCCAAAATGTGCAAGTCTCCTTTGGTTTCTTTAGAATTAGAATGACAAAAATAGGGGTGTTATTTGAGGAGTGTTTAGATGGTACCCCAATATTCCGGCAAGGCTGATATCTGATGATGATGGATAATCCTTTGTTCCTCCCAGTATTTGAAACTGAAATTGGAATGGTTTTGGTTGCTTTCTTGCCAAAATCAATTCCAAACAGGAGAGTTAAAAACATTTAAAATTTTGATACTTGGGTCGTGCTTCAGCAAGACCCACAAGCTTGATTATATGCATTTTTGACCTTGAGTTGTCTTGATCGATGTTCAATCACTGCTTATTTAGGCTCAGCTAGAGCTGGAGTTGACCTGTGTTCAGTGTTCAAGATTTGCTCAAGCTAGGATAGGCTCCACGGAAGTATGCCATTTATGGAAGAGTTAGTTGCACTTACAGGCTAATAAGGCTAAAAGATAACATATAGTTGGATCCGTTCTTTTAACAATGCGTGTGTTTGAGATTGAATATGATCTTTACCAAGATCACTCCAATGGCCAAATCAGGTAAGATGAGACCGTCTTCCATGCTTACAGCCTATCTCTAAGATATATTCAAGTTTTCTATAGGAAGGGAATCTGTATCTCGTGTTTATATGATCCATACTTGAAATTAAGAGAATTGAAGGTTCTCAATTTAAGTACTGATCAACTCTCACATGTATAGTTTGTCCATGCAAAATGGGGTTTGAAGCGAGACCAATGCCGCTGAGATTATTGGGAGGGATGTCAAGATCAAAAGGTAGAGCAAGTGCAAGATATATTTAACTTAGATGCTTTGATCTGGAGGCTGTATGTTACTTTGTAGTGTTCCTAAGTGATAAGATTTTGATCAAAGAAGTCATAGAATGCGGTCATAAGATTATGGTCTAATATATTAGGCAGAATGTTTTGCAAAATTCATATTCACAGTGGCCTGAACAGCAACTGATGCATTTGATTTGGATTTTGAGGCTCGTGCCTGTTGATGCAACTTGCAAGCTATTAGCACAGATGTGATTTGTACAGGTCAAGCCGATGCCACTGATGGATTTTACAGTCCTAGAGAAAAAAACAACTGTTCCATCTCTTCACATACACCAAAAATGCTGTTTTTGCATGATTATGAGCCTCCATTTTTTATTTTTTTTTCATATAATGTGATGGTTATTTAAAATTTATTTAACCCAAATGGACCCAGCCTTTTACCTGAGACCCTCAATCAAAACCCGATCCGAACTGCCATTCATAGTAACTGATCCTCACCAGATTAACCCGAATTTCATTGAATCTTGAATGGGAGAACAAAAATTGTGTGGAAGTCAGCATGGTTTTAGAACTTGGTTGAAACTGGGTCTTGTTCCTGATACATAAAGATTTGGGACATGTGACCTGTAACAATTTTTATTTATTTGGTGGAAACCTAAAATATAATGTGACTCCATATTCACTACCTTTAATTATAGGTTACCTTTTTTTTCTGTTTGTTTGTTTCTTGGTTTTCACCTGGCTACGATGGACTAACGAGAGGTGGGTGGGTAACAAGTAAGAGTGCAAACGGGCAATATTTCTCATTTCTCAACCAGGCAGAATGGGCCTTGTCATTTTATTTACATTTAAAATAATTTTCTGATTGTTATAAAAAAAATGATTTTCTGATTATTTTTCGTTAAAAAGATCCGAAATAAAAACAATACAAGAAATTAAAACCTACTAGGCTGCAGCAGCAGAAGAGAACATGAAACGAGGATAAGCATCAGGAGCTGTAGAGTACAAAATAAAATCTGAGGAGATTTTTTTAACTGTTGAAGACATTGAGATTTTTTTGTGTAAATTTGTTGTTCTAAATATTGGCCAATATGTATCAATCTTTCAAGCAACAACCACATATTATCTATATGATGTTTAATTCAAACCCTGTATCATTGATTAGAGCACCTAGTTAGGGCCACCCAATGCCCCCCCTTAGAGAAGCAAGAGTGCGTAAGTATGAGTCTACTATAGTACATGCCAGCATGGGGTTCTCAATAGGTTGACCATTTACTGTATGTATTTCTTTTCACACCCAGGTCCATTTGCAAATTACATTTGATGAATTCAAGCTTGGTAAATCTGGCCGTTTAAAGCCCTGTTAGTACAGTCAGACCTAAGCCTGGGCTTTAACTCCCAAGTCCAAACTCATAAAAATCCCTTTCAATATGATTATATTGTTGACAAGCCTCTTTGAGAACGGACTATTTCCCCGAGATCATGAAGTCTCTACCACCCCTATGCACCGGGTTTGCCTTCCCTATGCACCGGGTAAGTCATGCTTTTGCCCTGGGCAAGTAGCTTAAGGAGAGAGCGCGAGTTTGAAGCCACAACTTTGGGTTCTTTATATAATATGTTAATATTTATTTTGTTTAAGTATAATATATATACACATAAAAATTATAGATGGGTCTAATAAGAGTCCTGAGTCCAGTGTGATGAAGACAGACCCCTAGGCTTGAATCCAATCACTAGGATTTTGGACCCTTAAACATGATCTGGATTGGATCTGAAAACACCCCCTCTCACATCATCTCCTGCCTCGCATCCATCAATCAATATGAGTGTTGAATGTGGCTCATCGAGTTCCTCTTTTAAAGACCATCTCCCAAATCCGATCACTGAAATCTGGAAGTCAACAAACTGTGTGTTATGGACCTATTGTTTCTTCCTAGAAATTTGTTATGGGTATTCCATGAGTGGGAATTTCTGGCAGCAGTGCTTTATAAAGCATTTGGAATTTTCTATTTAACCATTGGAGTTCAAAATTTTCATCTTTCAAAAATGTCACTATTCAGGTATTGCTGGAGTTTGCAGTTGACCATTTGGAAAACCTACTAGAGAACGGCATTTTGGAGAATTTGTAATTCTCCCTTGTAAGAATTCTCAAAATTCCTACAAACAAACAGCCCTATTTGATATTATTATAATGAATGCAACATCTATTTCAATGTCCCTCATTCAAATCCTTGACAATTCCTTCACCTCCTAAACTAATAATTAATTACATCCTTGCAAAATATCACTCTAATTCCAGTTAGGCCTATCCTATTATTGATTCCACACCTAAAAAACTTGTCTACGTACTTTCTTCTCCTCTTTGACAAAAAAAAAAAGAAAAAGAAGTCCTCTCTTCCACACTTCAATGGTGTGGTTCGCTAAAGGTATAAAATGGTGAACCAATGAGTGGTAGCTCAGTTGGCCAAGAACTCTGCTCCTCAGGAAGTGAAGAAGTCTTGTGTTTGACACCTACTGTCGACCACCTCCTATGGTTTTACCCAGTGCATGCAAATAGAAGGGTTTGCATGTGCCTCTGGGGATTAGTTCTCAATTGTTCAGAATCAAATGTCCCTCGGACTCAGGGCCAAAAGGATCTTGGTTTGAACTGGGCAGGAGATATCCTTTGTTATAAAAAAAAAAAAAAGAGAGTATAAAATGGAGCTTCCTTAAAACACATGGGGATATGTTTTATATATGGAACATTTGTATTTCACTTTCACACATATAAATCAATTTTCATATCTTAGAAGAGACTACCGAGCAACATAAAAAAAATAAAAACCTTTATAGTGGGGCTCATCGATTGAAAATCACGATCTCTCACAATAAATATTTCCCCAATGTGCAAGAATCATTCTGCCCTAATTGAGTTAATCCAGTTGTAAGATTAACCATTTGATAAAAAAGAAAACATGACTAATGAATATTTCTAAGATGTGTTAATCATATTTTTAATCAAATGGTGGTACCAACCAACTTATATTGGAGTAGAATTTATGAATATAAAAAGGCTCGGATTTTCATAAGTGGAGCCCACCCTGAAGTTTCCACCCGTATTTCCCAGCCTCGTAACTTAACCAGACCGTATCATAAGATTAAGACGGTGTTGGCAGTTACTTTGTTTCTGTTGTTTGGTCGATCGATTCGTTTATTTTTGTAGGCTTTTCAATGGCGGAAGAAGCTTCTGAAACCCTAAATCCGCTTTCGCCATCAAAACCCTCAGAAGCAGACGATCTCAAACAACAACCGCAGGTGCGATCATCTATGTTTTCTGTTCCGATTTCGTTGCATCTTCTCTAGATTTTCATACTTCTACGACAGACAACGTCGTCTAGGGTTAGGGTTTGGGGAATCTCATAGAAATTCATATCTTTTTGGATTTTTTCTTCTTTTCATATTTCTTGATCCGTGAGACCGGCAGTGCATTGATTTGTAAGATCCATGATTGAATTCGATTTGTTGACTTTTGTGTGTATATTGTTAGATCATTGCCTCGATTGTTAGTATTCATGTTTGTATGCCGTCGATCCTGATACGATCGATCATACATATCTGTGGTTTCTCTTTAATACTCCTGTGATAAAACCTGATTTTTCTGTGAATTGGGAGGAGTTCAATACGAAGGGGATATGAATTTTGGAGTCAGGATTCAGTTTTCTTGGTGTTGAATATATAGGGCTTACTTTGTATGCTGTCTGTCCTGATACGATCATGTGTATTTGTGGCCACTGCCGCTATTCCTTGTTCCCCCAAATCAAATGTGGACTGACCCTAACCTGCAACCTTGTGGTTTTTGACAATGAATAGAATTATTCTGGTTTTTATTAAGGGGCTGAACATCTATCACGCTCCAATTGATTTTAGACGTCAAATCGACTGAGAGTTGTTCAATTACATTCTTTTTGGGACTATGTCAAATTGCGTCCAAAAATAAAAGAAAAGAAAAGGTGGGATTTTCAATTTTAAAGTACTCATGATATTCAACTGTTGGTAGGGTCGTTGTTCTACATTATACGAAAAATTTCGTGAAACAATAAATTTACTGGGACTGCATGTGAGAGTAAGTCCAGCCCATATGCTTGTCGCTCATTGCTTTCCATTCTTGAACCACTCATTGTTGGGGAGCCAAGATGTTCATCAAGCAGGTGGCTGTATGTGTTCTGGACCAAAAATAGGCCAGTCTACTCGACGGTTGGACCTCTGTATGAAATGATGGATGATTAAAATTTTAAAAATCTCTCCAACAATCCATATTCAATGTGCATGTGTTAATCCACCTTACAAGTGGCTGCCGTACCAGGTTATTTACGTGGTGGGGTCCACCATTTAATCATTTGCCAAGGAGAGGTTATCACAGAGTTGCAATAATACAGTAAGATGATATTTTTCTTATGCACCTATTCCGTACAATGTGACCAGTTTTCTGGTTGTCCAGATCATTGATCTGACCCACAGTCATTAGGGGTTAGTCAAAACCATTGAAGTTACTAGCTGTTTGACTTTTGGCCTTTTTTCTGGACTGTTGCTGTGTTTTTAATTTCATTCTCTTACCTATCTACTTACAGGCTCTAATGAATGACCATTTGGGAGAAAAGGGGTGGGGGTGGTGGGGGTGGGGGTTGTTGTGGTTTCTAAAATTGGACACCTTAAGATGATCTATTTGTAGACTCCGTTCAGATTGATGGGACAGGGCTCTGATTATGACTGTATGATGGCTATGATCATCCACTTTGTGATTTCTTTTTGGGCCTGCCCTCTTTCTGCAGTGGATACTGTCAGATTAATGGTTTGACCAGATGTAAATAATTCCACTGTTTCATGTGTCAAAAACTAGGCCTCCCTTGGCATGTTGAGAGAGGATACAATTTTCCACTGTTTTAGAGTTGTATTGAAATCACTAAACAACTCCTATAAAGCCTTCTCTGGCATGTAGTTTGAGTTCCTGGAATTTTAGTTTATGTTGGAAGACAAATAGGTACACCTTTTTTCTTTTCTTTTATTTTCTTCTATTTAAGTGCAAAAATCATTAGCTGGATAAATTCCAGTCTGTCTAGTAATTCTGATACTTCAATGACTGTAAAAGATGGATGGGTTTGTTTTTTCAGGCATCCGTATTCTCAGGCTTCCCAGCTTATCCTAATGCTGATCTCCAGCTGTTTCCCATCATGTATCCCACACTTGTGCCAGGATTTATCCCTTCACAAAATCAGGAACAAAACAACCATGGTGGAGGAATATATGCTGTTCCAGTTATTCCATTCATGGGATCAATGGTTGGACTTCCTTCCAACACTCTCATTCCTTTTAAATACACTGTGCCCACGTAAGTCATTTTTCTGCTTTCTTTACATGACCATTTCTAACAACGCTCATCGGATCTTTTAATTATTTTTTTCTTTGGTTGAGGACGAGTTCGATATTCTTCATCTTTTTTATTTTGTTACTGAGATGTTCTAGGTCATTTATACACTTTATATATATTAAAGCAATAGGGGAGGTGGGCTGTGGAGGGTGCCACCTTAGCAACCCAATAATTCTCCTTTCAAATTAATATGGAGAAAAAACATAGAGTGCTTTAAGGTGCGATGTCATCACATGCCACAATTTTTTCTCCAAAAAATCTCTTTATCCATATCCTCTATTTCCTAAAGTCTTTCAATCAATATCCCCTAAAATTGCTCTATTTTGCTGTAGTTATTCTCTCTCAACACCATCTATCTTCCATCTTCTCAAGAATGTCATCTTTTTATTTAAACATTTGGGGCCCACCTCTCAACAATTCACATAGATTAATTTTTCATTAAAAATATCATTTTCTTTTAGTTTCCAAATAAAGCTCTACTCTATTCAAAAACTGTCACATGTGAACAAAAATTAGACCCGACCTTCTGGTAGACCACCTCATGGATGGGCTTGTGATAAAAATGTTTTGAGGTTGGAGTTTTTTTTTTTTGTTGAATCTTATATGACCCTAGGTTTAGCCCACTATAAATTACACTTCCGTGGGCCCACATGGACTCATAATTAAGAGATATATACATTGATCCAAGGTGGGCCAATTATTACTAGGATCAAATAACACTAGCCTGTGGTTTTAAAGTCTCATAATTTATAGCTTTTAAAGTTAATATATTTATACACTTTTTAAAAAATCTAGAGCTAAAAAACGGTTTGATCAGTTCTGAAATGGTATTGGTGCTGCTTCAAAGGGGTAGAGAAGAAATTTGTGTGGAGGGATTGAAATAACCATTGGCCTATGTGAAAATAAAAAAAAATGGTGCATTTGTACAACGAAAGGATTGCACATTTTTATGATTTTCTTTGTTCACAATATTATGTTGTTTGGTGTGATGTATTTTCCTTGGATAGAAGAAAAAAATGAATCATTTTTCCTTAATAGAGAGGACTTTGATTTTTTACGAAAATATAAGATTCCATTCTCATGAGGAAATAAAAATCTACATAAACTAGAAACCTCTTGTTGCACAAACAAGTCTAAATGGTGTGGCTTTGTTTTATTGGGCTTTGAAATTATAAATGGGTAACAAAAACTTGAATGCATTTCTTATTACTAATATTATTTATATTAACAAAATCCGCTTTTCTATATCTTCTTTAGTAATTATTGCTGTTATTATTATTTTTATGTTGTTGTTGAATGGATTTTTTTAACTTTATCTTTGTAATAGTTTATTGTTGATATTAACCACTTGTATTTTTTATTGAAGATGTATTGACTGTTTTTATATAAATATGCATGAATATATTTTTATATGTTTATAATTAATTTTGATATCTCATAAATTCAAATGTAATATCATACTTTTTGCCCCACGCTAAGCACGGGACGTTGTTGCTAGTATACTTTATTTGCTCAACTAGAAGCTTGCTTAAGTTATTGGCAGTTCGGTACATTATGCTATGTAAAATTCCACAATAGGTGTAAATTGTAAAATTCCATTTATGCCACTTTTACTTTTTTTGGTCTTTCTTTTATACCCCGGGGGGGGGTGGTGACGGACTAGGTTCTCATGTAGCCTTGTGTATGTGTGCCTTTTTACTTTTCTCTTTTTTAAAATTCTTGAATATGTCACTAGGGATGTAGAATTGAGGTGATAATTTTATTAGATTCGAACTTACATTTGTTTTTTCTGACTATTTGTGTGTTCGTGTTCTTCACCATCAGAAGGCCCAATCCTGCTGAGGGAGGCGTGGTTGGTGAGGAACGTGGACCAGAAGAAAGGCAACGGCATCCACCACAAAGACAAGTTATTGTCAGGAGATTTCAGTTTGGATTTCAGCTCGACTTGTTGCTAATAGTGAAGCTAGCAGCTGTAGTCTTTGTGTTCAACCAAGATGGATCGAGACAAAGGCTCTTGTTTCTTTTGTTTTTTGCTTCATTTATTTATCTGTAAGTAGCTAAGCAACCTGTGATTCTTTTGTTTCTCTGAGCTGTTTCAGTAACACTTCTAGGTTTTCTAGTTTTCCCCTTTTTTCAGCTTATTGAGCCTTTTGCACTTTATCTTGTTGCATTGTATTCCAGTATTCATATGCCTGACTCTTCTTTGGTTAGTAGATTGTTCTTAAAAGATCAAGTGCTTCCATATGAATCAACGCAAAGTATCTTACCCTGTCGCTTATAAAAGATTTTGGTGTTTCGGCTGACTGCAGATATCAAACTGGAGCTCTAACACCGTTTATAAGATGGCTTTCACGAGGGATGCAACGGCCAGGAGTACCTCCACAGCCCCAACCACAACCACAACCACATCCTCCTGTCAGGGCAGAGAACGAACCTGTTGTTAGGCCAGAAGATGAGAATGCTCATCAGCCTGGTCTCTCTCTCTCTCTCTCTCTCTCATGCACACACACATGCGCGCACACCGACACATGAATGCACTTGCATGCTTACTTGTTGCATGTGAACATTTATGTTATTCACTTGCGTGAGCATATATGATTATCATTTGTCCTTGCACACTGCATCATGCAAGACATGTATTTGATGATTTTGATGCAGCGCGGGCAAGGAAGAATAGCCAACAGGCTATTCTCCAAGCTAATGGCTTAGGGATAAGGATCGGTGGGATCCAAATGTCTTGGTCTCACACCACAGACAAACCACCAAGAGAAAAAACTCTAGGAGAAATTTTATTAATCAATCAACTTGTCTCTAAGGAGGGCTTACAATCCTTTATATAGAGTCCATGCTCTAATTCTATTATGGAAGCGATTCCAATAAAAGCCAAATTCTAAATCTAACAAAATCCTATAGCAAATAAAGTTTGCAAATAAAGAAAGCTTGCTAAATACTTGCATAAAACTCTATGTTTTAGCTACTACTAAAAATAGGCTAGCATAATCTCTTGAAATCAGGCACGATCTGGCATTTCTGTTTGTTGAAACTTTTTTGCTTGTGGGCTGGGCCCAATTGGATGGCCAATCATGGATCTTGCCTACATTAAATTTTGATGCTCACTCTTTTCTCTATCTTTACCTCTACAAAAAATGTGCACATACTTCCAAATGTTCTCCCTTACACTTCATCCAAGGTAGCAGTGGTAGCCTGCAAGAGCCCATAGCACAGTTGAAGGTGCTTAATGTGGCAGCCATGAGGTTGTGGGTTCAGGCCAGTTTCCTTGTAAAAAAAGAAAAAGTGTACAGTTATAACCTACCTCTTGACCGTTAATGCCCCCAAAGTCATCCTTTGTCTGCTGAGACCTCTTCCTTTTATTAGTGGTGGTGGTTTAATTATCATTTCATTTATGTTCTGGCTAGCATATGTTGTCGCCAGCAATGTCTCAACTCTCTCTCTCTCTCTCTCTCTCTCTCTCTCTCTCCAGGGAATGAGAATCAACCTCAGGACAACATGAACCAACCAGCTGAGAATGAGAACAGGCCTGAACCAGCCAGAGGAAATGGTGTTAATTGGTGGGTCATCGCCAAGGAGATCCAGATGATTGTTATTGGCTTTGTGACTTCTCTTCTCCCTGGATTTCATAATGATTAGAATATTTTATTGGCTTCATAAACAGTTTCATCATGTTTTCTTCCTTTTCTTTTAAAAGTCTCACCGTTGTGTGCTTCATAGATAGAGCTTCTTGCTTCTCTTCTGAGTACTGATTTTCAGCAGGGTCTTACTATGTTAAAGTATAACCAATTCTGAGTTCTCATTGCTACAACTTTTTTTCCCCAAATTGTTCTGATGAATGTTTATTTATTTCTTGGTAATGCCCCTTAGCTGTGACAACCCGTTGGCTGCTGTATCCAGGTGCGCACAGGTAACATGCAACGCCCATCGAAGGGTTGGGATGCCTTGTCTTCTGCTAATGATGGCCGTAATGAAACTGGCTTACTTTTGTCTTGTTGGAAGACTGAAAGCTGCTTATACTACTAATTACCAATGAAAAGAAAAGACTGATACTATATCTGTCCCGTAACTGCATCGTTGGTATGGGGGCTCTACTTGATTATCATTATAATGAACATCCAGTGGTAATCTTTTATTGGATCATTACTTCCCAACCACCCTTTATAAACATGGGTGTAGTTGGCCCCATAAGGTGGGTTGAATCGCTACAGCCTAGCTTAAGCCTGGATACTTCAAAATAGGCAATGTATGGGGTTGTATCATTTCTGATACTTTATATTTAAAATCTGATCCCAACCATATCCATAGTGTGTGCCTCTCACATCGAAGTCATATCTGGGTATCATAGGTTATAATTTCTCAGTCTTTCAATAAAGCACAATTTAATCACATCTTGAAACTTCCCCGTTGAACCTTCAAAGCATGTATTCGGGGTGATCAAGGGCCAGGCCACCGTCCAACCCAAGCCTTGCTTTCCATGGGCATCATGTGGGTTGTGCTTTTAGGTCCATGAGCTGCAACCACGGATCAGTCCGTGTGTTTTGGATGGGGACTTCGGTCGAGTGTGTGGTGAGTATGTGCCAGAGTTGGAGAGAGAGAGAGAGAGAAGGGTCCATGAGCTACAATTAGGTCTAGGTCATGTAAACAAATCCAGCCAAAAGCAAAAGACCCAACTTGTGCCTACATGCAGGTCTGGGTTTTAAGTCCATGTTCACTTAGACCCAGCACAATTAGATTGGCCCTTGTGCCATATCTAGCCCATTAACGGCTCTGAACCAAAAACATGGGTTCAAAACTGGCTTGTTGGACCCACTTACATGTCCAAACCTGCCTAAATGGATCTAAGCAGATTTAGGCCCTTTAGCTCCACTTGCAAGACTTCCTCCTCAAATTGGCGAAATGGTTCAAAGTGAGATGAAGTTCATATGGGTGACGAGTAGATAGCAAAAATAGTGCGTATTTGGAAAGTATCATATGTTTGAATTAGAGTTGGTTAAATTAAATATCTATATGAAATAAAGTTATTTTAGTTATATCTTTTTACAAATAAGACTATTTGGCAAGGCTCAATGTAAGTTGTACCATGGTGTCGAAAATCGTAAATAGACTATTTGGAATACGTCTGATTCAATAAAAAAAATATTAAAAGATTAAATTTGTCATACAGTTAAAGTAATATGGCAAACTTGTAAAAGGTAAAATAACAGAAAAGTCTATTTTTTTTTAAATATTGATGTCTATTTGAAGAAGTTACCTTCTATTACACCTGGCTGAGACTCTACTTTTAACAATAATCTGACTTGGACAAGATTTTACAACTAGGGGATTGGATCGGTCCTTGTCTACATGCAACCCAAATCAAATGGGTCAGGTCCAGGTTCGGTCAACTAGACCCAAATGCAGACTTAATTGAATTTGGATTGGTCTAGAGCCAAGTATGTTGGACTAAGATCCAAGTTCTAATAATTATAATCTAGAATAAATACATATATGAGAAAAAGTGTACTATAATAGTAATAATCTCATGATGTTATTTGGACCTAAGCTGGGCCCATCAGAATACTATTGGAGTCTGCCAGGTCTTGGCCTATCAACCCAACCTCATTCTTGGACCCCTATTCTATCTCGTTCAGGTCAGTTCTTCGGCTCTAGGCCCAATTGAATCCATTTACACCCTGCCCCAAACTTACTTTCTAGGACCCATATTATATTACCAGGCCCATTTTTGTCTATAATTCCTCTTAATCAAGGTGGCCCACTAAATTGAAAACCTTGTGGATCAATGTATGTAGCTTATATTTCAATTTACAATCATTAGTGATCAGTAAGATGAACGGTTCTGATCATAAAGTGCTCAGATCTTACTATCCAGCTGAGGACAGTCCCTTCTTTTATAGGCTCTTCAAAAGAACAGGAAGGCTAAGGAAGAGAGTAGGCCAAAAGGGGCAACAAGAAGCTGCATCTCTCTGGTAAGTTTTCACTTCAAATGCAATTTTGGGGTTCGTTTGGATGAGGATCAGAAGGTGGAGAATCATCCAAATGACTCCTTAACGTTAAAGAAACACAAGCCCTCTTCAAATGGGTTTCTTTGATTTTCCATGTATTCATGCTTTTTTCACTCCATCTGCAGCTTGCAGAGATCAAAAGCTTCAAAAACCAAGAAACATCCTCGAAAAGAAACGGAAGTAAGGAGAACCCATTTTAGTAAAGAGGCAGAAAGTATCAGAAAATGGTGGTTAGGATTCGATTGTCGAGGTTTGGATGCAAAAACCGGCCTTTTTACCGTGTCATGGCGGCTGACAGCCGCTCTCCAAGAGATGGAAAGCATCTGGAAGTCTTGGGTTATTACAATCCATTGCCAGGTATAAAAAATTAAAAAAAATATCGAGTTTTTCCTGCTTTTTATTTTATTTTCGTTGGGTTTCTTGGTTAAAACCTTTTCCTTTCTTTTTGTTTTTGTGTGTGTTTTCTTTCTCAGGACAGGATGGTGGAAAGAGGATGGGTATGAATTTTGACAGAGTGAAGTAAGTGATAGTGTATCTAATTCTAGCAGTTGTTTTATTGGATATTTAGTTGATGTCAATAAAGATTTCACCTTGGTATTATAGCTTAGTTTGATTGATGTAGAATATGAAATCAGAACCTGAAAACTTTATTCCATTTGTATAGAAATTATCGTGCCCGCCATGTTCATTTCTTTGTTTTTATGTTTTACAATTGTTATCTAGAATAAAAAAATAAGTTTAGGAAAGGAAGCCTTTGTTTGATAATTATTTTTTTTTTCTTCAGAGGTAAAATGATGCATTCTTGTTTTATTCTTTGCAAAGCATTAAGTGGATATGTTTGGAACAAAGAGAAAGTGGAGATCGCTGAACCCTTCAACCTTCTTTCAAATTAATTTGCAAGCTATTCAATTTCCTTGCCTATGGATCTAATAGACTGTAATAGCGCCTAATAGAGTCTAATTACTCCAAAGGGATTCGCTGTTGTGAAAATGCAAATGTTTCTCTTATTGAGGTGTCCTTTTTATAATTAACAAATTGAGAAATTTTATATACAGTGTGACGCCAATACAGAGAGCTTCAGGGGTGAATTTGGGTACACAAAGTTGCAATTGGTTCAGCTATTTTGGCAGAATGGTAGAATTTGATGTGCCATTTATTAGATAAGCTGACATTTGAAATCGCATATTCACATATTGAGTACTGGGTTTCCAAATACCAATAAAATCCACTTGTTAACTAGCTGACCCAAACTTTGCACTAGTCCAACACTTACAAGTTACAACTTACAACCAATAGTATAGGAGAACAAAATGCAAACTTGTATGGAGCTTCAATGGGAATTCATAGGAAAGAAGAATTGAATTCCAAAATAGATTTGTAGTTTGTAGAAAATAACTACTAATCACTTATAACTTCCCAAATTATAAACTTAAACCTAACTTCCTAAATTCAAGCATGAGGATAACTCCTTTGCATATCACTTCACTAACATTATCTGCACAACTTATAACGTAGCCATCCTAATTTACAAACTAAAATAATATCAAGAAAACGACTTTTCAACAGAAGTCAGTGAGTTTGCATGTGCCCAAGTCCTTGGTTGGGCAATTTTGGCAGAAAGAATGGCTATGTGATATGCCATACTTTCAGGACGGCGGATATTTTAGATCTAGCATAGGTGTAATAATGTTATTCCTGACATTTTACATAAAAGCTGTACCATTATCAGATTTTATTGTCGTTTTGGGCTGAAAAATCAGAAACGCAACATCCTGCGTCTGAATTTTGTATTTTCCTAAGCATAATGGAACAAATACCAAATTAGTCATTCTTTTTCTGAAAATATTCAAACTAGCCTTGCTTAGGGTACATCCAAACACACTTTAGCTGATACGAAATTTCCACTTGGCAGTGCTTGACATGAGAGATTGGTTGCATTTAGATTTGCCATTTTCCTCCTTATTCTCATCAATATGTTACCTAGCAGCACCAAATTTTCATTTCGACCTGCTGCTAGCTGGTTCTATATCGAGGCGGCTCACCTTTCTTCCTTTGACACTAGCCTTTTTTTTTTATGATGAGTTGTCAGGGATTTAGACTCAAGTTGTATGTGAAATAGAAATGTGAATAATTTTTCACTATTTTTGGTAATATACTGGATTACTGGGGTGTGATTATCAGTTTTAAGTCAAATATTGCAGGGTAACGAATGGTTATAACAGTTGTTTTATTCCTTTCAAATTATGGAGAAGAAGTGGCTTGGCGTTTTAGATTTTTACCACTAATAATACTCAACATTATATCACCATTGAGGCCTCATCCCACCTCAGCCTTTTGCTTTGTATTTTTTTTTCTCAACCCTATTTGCAGCCATGTTTTCACTAACTGGGGCTTTAGTGCTCTTTCCTTTCTAGTTAACCCTTCAATACGTCTGTCTTAGTCTAAATCTAGGGCCCGTTTGGTATGTCAAATTTCTGGGTCTATATCTCTTAAAACAGTAGGAAAAAGATGTTTTACGTTATTAGACTGTTTAGACGTGCCAATTCACATGTCTGTTTAAACCAGAAAACAGACATTTTTTGTCTATCTCATTAAGGCCCAAAAATCATGCTTTTTTGGACAGACAAATATGTCTAAAGCGGGTAGCCATTTTTCATGTTTTTGGGACAAGTTTGCCCTCTTATCTTTCTGGGATTTACAAGTTTACCCACACTTGTCTTTTGCAACAAAGAGGGCTCTCGATCCATTTGCAAAAATCCCTAGCAGCGTGTCTTCTTCAAGCTCTCGATCCATTTGCGAAAAACCCTAGCAGCGTGTCTTCTTCCTTCCTCCACCTCTTCTCCAATCCTCTATCAAGATCGAAAAGGTACTTCTCTCCTAATGTGTGCTTTTTGTCTATATGATTTTCTTGTTATCTCTCTCTATTCCTCTCTTCATCTGTGTTATTAGGTTTGGAGGGTTTTTTTTCGTGTGTCTAGAGGATTGCCAACCATGTTAATGTGTACGCAATATCGATAAATGCATTGACATTGGTTTCATGGAAGTGTTTGTTCCATTTCATCACGTAGTGCTGCTACTCTTAGATTTGTGTTTATGATTTGTTTTCTCGGGCTTGTATACTGGGCGTGGCAACTGTGTACATTGTGTTTGTGTTAAATTTTGACTAAGCTTTTCTGTTCAAAAGACTGATATAGGAACACTGCTAAACGACAAAGATGCAATTGGTCATGGTCCTCTTCCATATCTTTTTTTGGACAGTGATTCATGGGAAAAGGCATTCCAATGGTGAAAACTTGGGAGTAATAATTGAAGGACTGGCATTTCCTGGCCCGTAGTTGAATGGATTTTTGACATTTCATATCCTTGTGAATCCATGCGGGACTTCAATTTGAGAACTCTTGTGAAGTTGGTTTGTTCTCAAAGTTGACAAATGCATACTGTTTAGAAGCGATAGGTGGATCTAAAAACTTCTATAGTTTAGTTTTTTGACGGGCTAATATGTAAGTTGAAACATTATAGTCCGGGGGCATCATCTTTTGACACCTTACATGGCCTGTTTGAATTTACAAATAGTTTATAATAGATGTCATATTTAATTTCTATCATAAATTGACTTTTTTCTAAAAGGACAAGAAATGCCCTTGTAATAAGCTCTTCTTTGTATGTTTACCAAACAAGTTTTATCAAATAGCTCCATTTGAAGTAGATATACTGATATGTTACCAAACGGTCTATTTGTAAAGGAGTTTATTTGAAATAGATCTATTTCACACAGATCTATTTAAGCCAGATCAATTTCAAATAGATCAGATTTGCCAAACGGGCCCCTAGTCTTGTCTATATGGGTTTGTGCCATTTCAAGCAACAATGCTTGATTTTTTTTTCTTTATCGTGTGCTACTTACAAGTTTTCTCTTATGCATCAATTCTGTCTTTTAACTCCACCCATTCCGCTTACGATGATTATTCTGGTGGCATGTTTTTTTGCTTCTTCATGTTTCTTCATTGCTCAACATTCAGCTCCATATAGGATAGCAAGTCTAACTAATGTCTTGTATAAAGACCCCTTTAGTTGAAGTGATACTCATCGGTTGCTACATAATCCACTCACTTGTTTCCACTTTGCCCACCTAGCATTAGTATTGTATGCTATGCCTAACTCTGACCCAGTTTTTTGCTTCACAGTTGCTCTCTGGCACTGAAATCTATTTGGCACTAAACAATATTCAATTTTTCCCTACTCATCTTTTATACTCTCAAATCCATTAAACTTGCTCTCCATGTATTTTGTCTTTTGTTTCTTGATGTTCTAGCCATTTGACTTTAAAGACTTGGCATTACATGCTAACTTGTAATTTTACCAATCTCTCTCCATGTATGTTCTCTTCTACTTTCAGGAACAAAAGATTCTCAATTAAGTTTTTTGGCAACGAGTTAAATTTTTTTGAATGGACAAGATGATATAATGTTAAATGCATGGATCTTGATTATTGGGCATTTTATCTCTTCACGCATGACACAGGTATACAAGATGAAACTATCCATGACAAAGGAAGTTAGGAAAATAAATTTTGGCCTAAGCTTGAAGGCTTGGACTTTCACTGTGCTGAAACGGAGGATTGTGTTAGATGGGGATCACGCACCTAGTCCAGATGGATATCCAATTCCATAACATTACTTTGGCAAACCCTTTTCTGCAATATTATCATAACTTGGTTATGAAGTTACATCTCTTATTGAGTTACTGAATTTATTAGTGCCATATTCGTTCTGGCAATGGATATGGAATTTGGATACATTTTTGGTGATTTTTTAAAGATCTCCACTCTTACCTTTTTCTACCGATGATCGTTCTTATATTTGGAATACTAAGGCCCTCCAGGAAAGCTGTTTTTGGTTGAGTCATAAGTTGAGATAAAAATTTGAAAGTTGTCATTTACTAAGTAGATGATATATTATAATGAATGGGTGTATCATTTGTGTCTTCGAAATGCAAACGGAGTTCATTATTTGGCTATGATGGTGGTGGTGGTGTGGTGACTGATGATTATGGAAATAGTAACACTATTGGTTTGTTTGGATGTGTGGGGAAATGTGGGGACCATGATGGAAGGCAAATAATAGAAGTTTAAATTTGAAACTTATAATCATTTCTCCCTCCCCATTCGCATGGTCACCTTTTCATATCAAGCTTCCCTCATAGCGTTTCCATTTAAGAAAATTGCTTGCACATAGGGCACCTAATTTTGCCTTTATTTGATTTTATTGTTGTTGGAACTTTCATGGTTTGACTGTTCATCATCTGTCCTGAAAGATTTCGAGTCTTTTATTTGTGTTGTGTGTATTGCTGTTATATGCCCCTTTCTGTATTCTTTCATATGAAATGGGTGTCATTGAAATGTCATATCTGTATGTTTGTCACTGGATTTAGAGTATAAGGTATTTTATATATCTATTGATTTATTTATTGATAATCAAGAATATAGGTGGTGATACTATTGAAGTACATGAATATGTGATTTTTACAGCTTTTGCTGAGCATACACCAGATGGGAGCACAAGATAAATTTGTTATGTTTGTAGTTGGTTACTTGCTCCGCAATTTTATATTAATTGGTGCTGCAGGTATTGGTTATCTGTTGGTGCCCAGCCTTCTGAACCTGTTCAGCGCATCCTTTTCAGAGCAGGGCTCTTGCCACCGCCCCCCATGCTTGCAATGGGCCGCAAAGGTGGCCCTCGTGACACCCGCGCAGTCGATCCTTTGAGTGGCCGCTTTGTGACTCCAAAGGAACCCACTATTTCTGGTCAATCAAACAATGATGAAGGTGATGAAGCTGAAAGTGATACGTCCAGCCAATGAAAGCTTTTCATTTGTAGTGTTTGGCTAGGTTGAAATTTTTTAACGTCATTCCCATCAGGATTTCTGCTCTGGATGATTGAACTTGAAAAAAGTGACATGCATTTAAGATGGCCCAATTGCTTCTGGTGATGAGATGTAGTCATTACAGAAATCAATTGAATAATAAACATAGATAAGCCTTTAAATAACATTGCATCTATGGAGATGGTTGAAATCATATTTAATTCATTGGTATCATTCTTTTTGTCATATGTTGTAGCTCTATAACATGTATGGGTCTCAAGTTCGGGAGCGGTGTTGGAGAGGCATCCGGCCATATACGACTTTTTTAGTCTACTTTGCAATGAAAGTAGCACTTCATCTATTTCACGGATTATCAGGAAAAGGTTACAACTGTGATGACATGATTAAGTTGATAGGAGGAAGACTGCTCTCTGCTACTTGGGGACGGTGTTTGAATGCGAACCAAACTATTTTTGTACAATGTATTGTATGGTTAACCTTTCTACCATGGAAGTACTGGCTGTTTGTACCAGCACAGAAATTGATAACCATGACATGTTAGAAAGCGTACTACTACTTTTCTGCTCAGAATCATTTGCATGCCATGCTAGCCCCGTGGCAAACAAGCCCTTGAGCATGTTTCTAGATTGGTGGAAGCCAAATATGTGGAGATCTGGGCTTAATGTGCGAGCTTCCTGATCCAACTGCCCGCATCTGAAATGCTCAATCAATGAGAATCAATACGTTTTCCCTCTTCTGTTTTTTTTATAATTAACTGTGTTGGTTGATCCTGGCTAGGCTTCAGGCTTTCTATCACTAAATCCAAGGCTGGCCCAAGTATTAAATGGCCCTTATTTTAGATCCAGGCCAGCCCAAGTGCTAATAAACAAGGCTCAAACCCTGCCCAAAGTGGGTAGGGCTTGGGCTGGCACAGCCCGGGAGCCCTACCCAAAGTTAGTGAAATCTTACTCCCAAAAGTTCCAATTTCGGCGGGGAGATCCACCGATTAACTTAAAACCCCTTGCACCCAACACCCCCTTTCATTGAAAAAACCTTCTCTCAAATTGTAATATTCAAATGACTTTCCTCGACAATACCAGCTTCCCAGAGGCTGGTGGCCATCTTAATAGGCTGGGGGACCTCATATTTAGGTCGTTGGCTTTGAATATGGATCCAATGGGTCTCCTCATTACGCTCACAGTAGTGTGAGAATTACTCTCATAGAAGCATTTCCCTTCTTAATTACCTCTTTATTATAGCTTATCTATTTGGAGCACCTGCATGAGACGATCAAGGTAAGTTGCCTCGAAGAATTGTGCAAGAACCCAAACATCCAACTTGCTACCCAGTGGGGCAAGGTTGAGTTGAATGAACTAGTTAGGCACAAACTTAGACACAAACATTGGTCCTGAATTAGCATGCCAATGTGATTAAACTGATGAGAATGTTATGTATGATTAAGCTTTGGGTTTCTAAAATAAATAAACAAAAGAATGTCTCCAGACTGGGAAAAAATACAATTAAGCACATATTTATTCCAGTTAAAATTTAAATTGGATAAAGTGAATCTGCCAAGTCAGTAAAAGCACAAAAAGGTGGCTCCCCTCGAAATCCAACTCATCAAATTTAATGTTCAATTTTTAGTTCACTTTCATGAACACCAGTAGTATGGATTAGAGGCCTGCTCAAGAATAAAAGGAAAAGCTAGAAGGTTCATAACACACATCAAGGGAAGAAAAGGCAATGATTGAAGAGGATTTGCTTAGATCTACATATAATCTCTACATATGTGCTGTGTTCTTCTGCCGCTCACACTATTTTTCCTTATCTTTTGGAAGAAATGATACAAACAGATAGATTTTCAATGTATTTTTCACCTACTTGCCTATAGGAAAAAAAAATGATGCAACATCAAGTAACACACAATTCAGTGTTTGGATTTCTTTGCCTAAAAAAAATAATGCAACAGCAAGTAAAACACAATTCATTTTTTGGATTTCTTTGCCTTCTTTGAAACTTGAGCTTTCCTTCCTCCCATCTTAGGCCGCTTCACTGTGGTTTTACCCTTCTTTTTCACCACACCCTTCATAAAAAGTCCCCTCAAATAAGTGAACAAGCTTAGCAACATTATCATGTGGATGACAAAACAAGTAAACATTCAGGTCTACGACATCACCTATGTTTACGGTGGTTCCGGTCTAAGACATCACCTAGGTTTATGGTGGTTTTGGTCTAAGACATTACCTAGGTTTAGGGTCACAACTGGTCTAGCCAGGCCAAGACTGGTGCAAACCTTTCCGGCCTACTTTGGTCTGGATTAAAGATATTTCATGGCCCAGGGGCAAGACTTGACTTTGTCTTGCTTATAGGCCAGGGCTGGTCCACTTAAAGGATCACCAATCTGGCCTGATTCAATTTACTGGAACACTACCAGGCATAATACTGACCAGGCAGGCACGGCTGTTGGATTACACAAACACACGCGAGTTTGCAAACCCAACTGAGCTACATAGGCAAATTAAGTGTGAGCATTTGCATTAAAAAAATAAATAAAGAAATCCAAGGTTGAGCATTGAAACCACAATCTACACCTCTTTAGGGGAATAATGGTGAAGATTGAATGGTTTAGGAAAACTCTTTACGTTTGCTGCTTTTCCATATTTTTAACATATGTATTGAATAAGGCTGCAAAGCATACCAAGGATTTTTCAGCCTTTCCATTAGACTTGGCATCAGTTGGATCATCCTCATTTTCATTTTTTTTGTTACTTTGACGAGCAGATGGCTTTGGCATCTTGTCACCCTCCTCTTCCGAATCAAAAGAAAATCCATCAAGGGTTCCTGCTTACGAAACACATTAAGGTCATTAACTTCCAATTAAGCAAATGCTAAATCTTAAATTATATACATTCATAAAGCATCTAAGAGACCATCCAAGTGAAGCAGTGATCTATGCTGGGTGGGATTTAGGTTATTTTCTCCCATGAAATTCAGAGCTGCAAGGAAAGGAGAAAAATGAAAGGCTGGTAAATCACTTTTCCACCCTTCGAGACGGATTTAGAAAACCTGAAATTCATCTTAGAATGGTTTGCAAATAATTTTTTTTTGAATGGTTTGCAAATAAAATTATCCACCAATCCTAGGTGGATGAAACATTCAAACACATCCTGAATAAATAATACTCTTTTTTCCCCTTTTTTTTGTTGGAAAGGAAAGAAAGTTGAACAATCTCATAATGCAATGCTTAACCATGTAGCCTAGAGCACTTACATACATTATCATTATAGAAACAAGAAATACAGTCATCTTTTGATTACTGTAATTTCGGCATCCCATCTACATCTGTAGTTCATATAATGCATTATCTGATTGTGTGAATTAAAGGACATGAGAAAGTTTTTAAGCACTTGGAACAGCATTCAACAGTTTCCATATGATTCAGTTCAAAGATATATGAACAAATGGACATCCAAACTCACTTCAAAACACTTTTATTTTATTTTATTGAATGGCACTTCGAAACATTCTCAATCAATAAATAAAGTGTTAACAAAAACTAGATGAATACAACGTAGTTGTGATTAGAGCCAACCAATAACCAGATAATGGGCCCTGTTTTATCTTTATGCACCTACGGCAACTAAAAATAATAAGAAAAAAAAAGTCTAAAGACTCAAGAACTTGACCCAAAAGTCTACAAGCTGAAGACAACTGAATCTCATAAGATGTAAACAAAAGCTCGGTATATAATTAATTAAAAATCTGAAAAAGCACTATAAATCACCAATAATAATAAATAATGACTCGATTAAGTAGTAGAACTCGCAAAACCGACCCTTGATAGATGGGATAAAGCTTTAATGGTGATGATTTAAGGATGGGTATATTCTAACCTGTTCAACAGTTTTGTAGGAAATAATAATACCCTGAGGGCAAGATATCTTTCAAATTAAGGAATGTTTTTTTTTTTTCAGAGACATACTTTTTACCCTTAAAAGAATTAAAGATTCAAATTATTCTTATGACTCGACCCAACTTAGTCAGGTTTTTTTCTATTTTTTGCCTCACAAGGGATTCAAACTCACGCACCCACCCAACCAGCTGAGCAACAGCTGGGAACTAATGCACAAACTTGATCAGGTTTAGTCCTCAACTATTTTTAAGTTTTAACCATCATCCCGTTACATGGAGTTGTAGGTTGTGTACTATGCAATGCAACTAATGCAACTCAAGTTAGAAATCAAGCCAATGAAATTATTAAAGAAAAATTAAAATATAACTAACCTTCAATCATAGTTTCAGACTCATATACATTAGAATGTGGTTTCAACTGGATAAAGTCGTTCATAATAGCCTCTATCTGATCAAAACAAATGCCATTCAGATTATTATATATATATATATATAAGAAAAAAAACACATGCTTTCAGACTAAGAAGTCAAATGGAAAACAGAGTTCATCATGCATCACAATTCACAATATATCAAGAATAACTGGTAACAAAAACAAACTGTTCACTCTGAGAGCTGCAACTGACCTGCTGAAACTCACCAACTCCTTTTCATTTTATGTTGATAATGCATTTTCAACATTCAGTGTTCCAGATGAATTGCTGGAACACAATTACTTATTTCATTCTTAGGTTGATAAATGTATTATCAGTATGAAAAGAGGCAGGGTTCCCAAATTTCAAGCCCTGAGATTGTATAAATGGGGGCCACAGTTGAGTGATCAAATACCACGGTAATAAGGGTATCACCATGGTATTTGATCCGATAGGACTAATCCCCGGGCCAGAATATAATTATCAAAGAACAAAGCCCAAAGGCCAGAATTACAACAGCAGAAATGAATATTGCTATTACTAATTCTCAGCTATCTATGTAGGAGGCCTCAATCTAAAGATAAGGGTAGTCCTAGTGCAGATCTTTATGGAAAGAATAAGCTGCCCTTTAAGGGACATACCAATGGTGATGCAGGACAGACCCATGGTCCCCATGGGTCGACCCGTCAATGGGCCCAGCCCATCCATCTCGACCCATGGGGACCATGGGTCTGTCCTGCATCAAATGGTCTTGGCCACCAAACCATGGTCATCAATTCTATATAAGGCCCAAGAATACTGCATATGCACTATGGATGAGGATTGTAAAGATATAATACCTCAAAAGGTACATGAGAGGACTTTTGAACAGGGTACTCAGGATACAAACCTTTGCTTCTGTCTGACCAAAGCTGACCTGAATGAAAGATGTGTTAATAAGAGTCAACTGGAATTATTTTGAATGGAGAGAGAGA
Organism: Persea americana; assembly: GCA_029852735.1. Taxonomy (NCBI): domain Eukaryota; kingdom Viridiplantae; phylum Streptophyta; class Magnoliopsida; order Laurales; family Lauraceae; genus Persea; species Persea americana. The sequence goes on along the minus strand of CM056813.1, from coordinate 65,726,844 downwards.
GAGCGAGAGAGAGAGAGAGAGAGAGAGAGAGAGAGAGAGAGAGAGAGAGAGAGAGAGATGGTTTGGATGACGTACAACACAAAATGTTCGTGAAGGAATTATTGTTGTTTTGTAGATGGTTCCTGTGATATTGGAAAAAAATGCATTTGGATTAATCAGATTGAGTGAATGTAACAGGTAATAATAAAAAACAGTGACTCACATAACTATCTCCACAAAACAATAAGTGGGTGGCATGTCAATCCAGGAAGGGGGAGAGAGAGAGAGAGAGAGAGAGAGAGCTGAGATTGCGAGCGGTAGAAATAAAAGCACAAACTCTCAGTTCTTCCCTTCTTGGTGCCTAGAATATAAGGCTATTAAAGCATTGGAATGTTCTCTAAAAATTCTTAATTTTTTGTTTGAATGAGGTGAGTACATGTAAATGTTCCCATGTGCAACAGCCTACCTGTGAACCCATTTCCACCTCCTCCCTTTCTGCTTCTTTCCGGGGTGAATTGGCACTAGTGGCCAGCTCCATTTTGACACATTCAAATCACAATCCCATGGCACTTACCTTAAAATTTAACACTAGCCCATTGTTGATTTTGAGGCCTCAATATACACACCATTAAGAATCCTATTAGGCTGAGTTATTTGGGCCATCCCCTGTCAATGCAAAGACATCTTGATCCCCAAATAATGATAATCCAAGTGGGCCTCACATGCATGTCGCACATAGTCACCCACGGCAACTGCCGTAGGTGGTCATTAGTAAGTGTGTAGTGAAAATTATCAGAAGCAGCATGGCCACTATTTCCTAGTTAATGGCCTGGACTGAGGGGCCCACTTATAATCAGTCTATTCCTTTCAAATTCACTATTACCCCCATGAATTGGAACTGACCCCATATTGAACTCATACAACCAACATTTGCAGTCGGATTAACCATGAAAAAAGCACAAAACATGCACTTATCCGAGGGCTAAAAATTTGTTTAACTTTGAAGTTTTTAAAGGGTTAAGGCTTTAGATGCTCAGAAGTTTCCCATTTCACACCACCCCTAGGTCATACATAGACAGTTCCATCCCCCAATCTCCACAATTTGTTTGCATCCAAGTGGTCCCAAAGGTCCACAATAGTGTATCTTTGATTGTGAGCACTCTCCCCTTTTTCTCTTCCCTTCCTACTGTCCACTCCAACCACATCCCTGTTCCAATTGAATTTATGACCAAATACTGGACCAACTCACCCTTCCACTTCTTTAAGAACCCTGATGTTGCTTTCTCTTATTTCTGGTCCTACCACAGTTGTAACCATTTCACCACTGCACAGGAGGAACAGGTTGTAACCCCAATATATGCCCTGGCCCAGTGCAGACGCTATCTATTCTACCATCAACAGCCTCTCTTGCTTCTCCATGAACCAATGGTTCTTCTCATCCACAATTTTACCGAGTTCAGTTTCTCTTGGAAGCATCAGATGGTGGAAATGACAAGGCTCAGCTACCCATGTGGTGGCAGCAGTCATGAGAGAATTGATGGTATTAATGACATCATTGTTGAAACTGTCACAGTAGTGTCAGGCAGAGTGATGTTTGTGGGACTTTTCCTCTTCTCATGTTGGGTCTTCTTTGTTGATGGCAAAGAAAAGGTAAAAGAGAGGGGGATTGGGATTTGTGTAGTAGGTGGTGGCTCTTCACCATTTATAGCATGGAAAGGTAACGGTGTGAGGTAAGCAGTTTTGGGTAGTGAGTCTTCCTGCATGGAAAGGAACAGAGAGGGCCTTTGGGATTTATTTATTATTACTATAATAATAATTATTATTTGCATGGGTGTTTTGTTTTAGAAGCTTGATTCCCCGAAGGAAGAAATGATTATAAGCAAGGTTGTAGAAAATCGGACTCGGGGGGTGACTGGATCACGCTTGATTTGAGTCAACTTGAGTTGCATGGGACTTGGCCTAGTTGGACTGAGTTGCATCCTTGGCCCAATAGCATTTAAGGAAAAAAAAAATAATCTATATAAAATAGAAGAAATAATTCTATAAATCTGAAACTTTAATATCTGTTGTGTTTATACTTTCATTTTTTATTAATAAGTCTAAGTTGCCATAGCCCATAGGTACCCACATTTATATTTCATTCAGTTAGATGAATAGACTATTGATCTTCAAATGCTTAGATATTTGGAAAAAGTTTGGTTTAGATCTGGTAGAATCAGTCCAAAAATGTTCATAAGATCCCTCCACAGCCTTTTCCAGCACAAAATCTAAAAAATAAGCGGTTTAGGGCACAAAAACCATAGGACTTAACCCAATAGGTGACTGGGGGAGGGTTACTCAGCAGTCAGCACCTACCAACTCCAAGTCGACTCATACTCAGCTGATATTTAAAACCATAATTACGAGGTCCAGGATTTTGGGTGGCGGGGTTTCCTTAATGGAAAGAAACAAGGATGGCTTTCGGGGTTTTGTGTGGGAGTTTCTTTGGAGGAGCTTCTTAGGAGGGATGACAGGGTTACAAGAATTTGGTCGATCTGACTTGGACGATTGGATGGTATCAATCCTAAATTTTCTTTTACATATTGTTCCATGCAGTTAAATGGTTGCAGGGACTCTCATCTTTTACACAGTGGTCTGCAACCCACATAGGATTATACGGTTGTGGAGCCTACCTAAATGCATGTCAATCACAAGGCCTAACAAGATGGGAAGGTCTAATGGTCTATGCAAGGGCGAAGGAGACTCTAAAAATCAGCCTGATCAAACTATTATAGCCTATATGTATGGATCTTAAGGACCAGGGATCAACAGTGAAACATTATGACATCAATTCGATGTAGAATGGATAAGGACCAGTCCACTAAGATCCATCAGAAGCAGGCCCGACCTAAACTTGGCCCATGAACACAAATATCCCACGTGGGATCTAGTTAGATTGGGTCAACATTGTATATTATTTTCTTCCTTTCTTGGCTAGATTGTACTCTCCTTATTTAGCTAGATGATTTCATTAGATCTGTAATGGCCTCAATTAGGCCCTGACTGTAGCCATTCATATGGCAAGTAAGTGTATACATATAGTAGTTGTCTTTCTCAATAAGACAGAACAACGCGTGGAGAATTCTCTCCTTTCATATGATCTAGTTCTCTCCTTCCTCTGATCACATTTACATTCGATAGTGAGAAATAGCCAAATGAGCATCCATTTAAAGTGAATGCCAATTTGCACATGCAACAGGGATAGTGGAGGGGTCGAGTTGATCATAGGTGGGACCCACGGCATGGTCCATATATACGACGGACATCCCTAATTGAAAAACTTGTGAGAAACACGAGACACCCCAGTGGTAAAGGTGTCTCAACTCTCACCTCACACAGCCACCCATGCATTGATTCTTGGGCAGGTACTTTTTCACAAGTAATGTACCATTGAACCAATCTAGCAAAAATTTTTTTGAAAAAGTTGTGATTTTGTATTAAGAGAAATGGGGGGACAACACTCTTTGACTATATACTCTTCTCTGAAATGAGAATGGAGAATAGTTGGCCACCTGGCCCCTTGCCCTTCTTGGGGTGTGCAAATTCTTTTCCTAGACTTTCCTTTAAAAAAATCATGAAAGCAGGAGAGAATCATCTCCAAAGTCAACTCAAACATCAAAACCCATAATTATTGAGCTTGAGAAAAGAGAAATGCAGAAGTTGGTTGTTGTATAATGATCTTTCACTTCGTAATACATGTAGATTTTTATTATGATAAACAATTATTATTATTATCATTGCAAATGGTAAGTTGTATTAATTGTTTATAATGATAAACAATAATAGAGCAATATATTGTTGAGAAAAAAAAAGATTATTTTGTTCAATGAAATACTAAAGCTTACAAAAGCTAATGTAAAAACTCAAGCTTGATGTTTTAATAAAATATATTAATGATGGATTAAGACAATCCACAGCATTGGGTACCTTTTAAGTCTAAAAGCATTTCATGACTCCCATTTGGGGTATCTGAAATTGCTATTCGCCCAACAGCGCCCACATCTCCGCTCATGTCTATGGAATCCCCTTCACACTCAACAAGTGCCTGCATATAACAAAAAAATCACAGCAGTAGTATTCATCCAGACATAATAATCTTATTTACCACATGAAGGTTGGGATCTCAGCAAACAAGGAATTGGTAAACATGAGGATATCAAACATATTGCAAAAGAAACACAACCAGGCACAGCAATTGTATTTCATAAGAGAGGATGAATTGAATAAATGATTTAATAAAAATGCCTACCTTAGAACGCTGAACTTTCTCAGAGAACACCAAAGGCAACCTTGATGAAACCTGCGAGTTATAAACAAATTTAAGACAGCAGAAGAAGTGTTACATTAGATCAAGAAAGCCTTCACCATAAATAATGGAAACTAAAAGCACCAGTACCAAATATCAGATGAAATAGGATGCACTCAGCACTGAATTGCATTCTCATGAAGAAAACAAATAGGGGTCCTGACTCCTGTGACTCAAGAAACTGTGCATTTCCTAAAGCCCAATTCTGGACTTTTGTGGCCCACTATGGTCATACATACCAACTACAGTGATGAATGCTATAATGGATGGGAATTCCTTACTAAATCTACAGGATTGAAAGCATATGACCATTTATTTGCCCCATAAGATGCTTTTGGGTCATTATTCCCTATATGCAATTGAGCCCAGTTTTACATAAGCACAAATTGATCCAACATGCATGGAATTGTCACTTGTCAGTTCATGGAAATGTTAGATTCCCGGAGATTAGAACCCAATAATTCCTCCTTAATGGACAGAAATATTTAAAGGGTAGTTAGAAATCTTTTTTTTTTTTTTTAAATGGTAGGGTAGTTAGAAATCTTGAGGAAGGCGGTCGCTTTTCTACCCATTGTGGTTTCGGTCTTTTCAACCATCATGAAAACTTGGCAGAACATATGGTTATTTGTTCTGCCAGAATAACTAACCCACGGGTGGTGGTTTGGAGTACATCCAAACACAACTCCGACTAGTTTGGCTATCTAAGGTAACTTGATTTACAAAATCCAGCAAGTGTACCCATTGTAGCTACTTACCTGAGGATCTACAGCTTGCTTCTCCGAGATTTCTGCCTCAGCAGTTTCTCCCTCGTACAAATCCCCTGTATCACTTTCAAATATCACATAAAAAGAATACCTTAGGGTGTAATACAAAAAAGAGTTAGTTATAAAGAGGTAGTTTATATTGAAATTGGGCCTAATAAATATATAAAGTTCCATTTGTAATGGACCTTGTTTGAAGGTATTTCAGTTTCCAATGATGGTCATTTCTAGACAGAGTTAAAAAGTATTGATGCTTAAATGGTTTTTGCACATTTCAGGCAGGACCTGAAACATCCTCATAATGATCTGCAGTAGAAAATGTGAAATTTCTGAAATCCTGCCTGTACTTTCAGTTATTTGTACTGGGAAAGGATTGTCATCTTGTTTATTTAGAAGGTTAACAATCTGTTATTTCAGAATAAAAACTCTGCTCGTTATTTGGTGTAGTGTACATCAGGCAGGATGCCAGAATAAAGAGCACCTTTAATTACAGGTGGGTTTTTGTGACAGAAGTCATCCCCTACGAGTGGAATGCATGCGGTTCCCATGCAATCGAGCTTATGGATGAACCAAACCCAAATTTGAAACTCATCCAACCTTTAGATACCTGTTGGAAAGAATCCCAAACAACATGTATGGCTAAAAGATCACCTAACTTTGAGGCTATTAGATCAAGGGTTAGATAATCTAATGGGCTCTTCTTCTTTTTTTCCTTTTGACTAACCCTAATCCATGATGCGACCTTTTAAGCTCTGCCTCCCCAAAAAACCCCAACCCAACACTCCCGCGCCGCCCGCCCCCCCCCCCCCCCCCCCCCCCCCACACCACCACACACACAAACCAAAAAAAAAAACCTGATACGCATCCATATGGGCCCCACGAGCTGGACCATGGATGAACAGCACATGGCCTAGTCATTCAAAACAACCTCCTTTAAGTGTGAGGTAATTCCATTCAAAACTCTGACCATATTATTGTACCTTTTTGTAGAGTTTCATTCTCTACTTTCTTTTTGTTTTTTGATGCTTTTGCACTTCGAGCCTTGTTGACTGGAGGCTCTCCTCTGTGGTCAATGAGAACTGCATCCGGATTGGGATCATTATCTTGCAAAACATCCACAGCTGGGTCTTCATGGTGGTTATCTTCCTCCCTTAAAGGACTGTTATTTGGAGAAGAATCCGAAGATGATGATAATGTCACCACTGGATGATTTTGTGCCTGCAAAACAAATGGCATGCAAGCAATTACAATAAAACAAAAGGCCATTGTATGGTTGAGTAAATCTTAATTGACTAATAAAATTTGTCAGAATTATTATAACAATGAGAGATGGGTAATTTCCATTCTGCAAATGGTTTGGCATGTAAGCTTAGATGTCCAATCACCACCATCCTATAAAACTAGGGTTGACTTTATAAGCTCTACTTTTACACTATATATCCATGTTCTTAGTTCACTCTCCATCATCGTCGTAAATCCATGTTCTTGGCAACTCCACAATCCATCATCATTGTCATTAAAGTGTTATCCCATCTATTTGGGGTTAGCTTGGTGAATTCTACTTTTCACTCATCCACAATCCATCATGTCTTTAATCACTACTCCATTCAAGGTCTTTATCAGACTACTGCTTCTCCTAGTTCCTTAAACTTGTAACCCTTCAGTATATTGTACAGAAGGAGTTTCCAAACATTCTACATTGCCTGACTATTTGAAAAGGCATTCCTTCTTTTTTTCTTCCACTTAGATATTCAGTAAGAAGCAGAAATGCTAATAAAGTTGTAAGAAAATAGTAATCCATAGCTTTTAAGTCATTGTTTTTCCAGCAGACACCAGAAACCGAAGTGAAAAGCAGTGCTATATTACGATCTATACTGAGTTCAGATGTGAATATTTTTTTAAGGAGCCAAGGAAGAACAGGAATTACGTTAAACCCTACCAGCCATATGCCCCACAAATGGGTTTCAGTGATCATGCAAATGCGGCACATTCTCATGAGACCTAAAAGTAGCAAAAAATAATAAAATGGAACCATCTTCTACTTCAAAAAATGAAGAACACACACCACACCAACCGCCCCCCCGCCCAACTCCCAACTCTCAAAAAAAAAAAAAAAAAAAAAAACCCACAAACCCAAAACCAAAAATGAAACAACACAAAAGACATCCATGTCATTTATCAGCAGGTCAAGCCCAGTTTTCAGATTACCAACACTGAATATAATCAAATCAAATTCAACTGATATGAGCGTTTGATGGGTACCAAACATGACATGAAATCAGCTGACAAAAGCATACATAAACTAGAAAAAATATGTGTTCTAAGAAACCCAGTTCACAAATTTAGAGTTAGGCATGGATTCAGAAGAAGAAGAAAAAAAAGAGTTGAAATTAAACTAACTAGAAGAGCATGAGACCATCCACATTCTCTTCCCAATCATTCCTCTTCTGAAAAGAAAATAATCTAAACCAGAAATGAGAAAGACATGGATCTTAAGAAAGTAGATGAGAGACTAAAATCGACCTTAAAACTACGCAACCAATCCGGCGAGTCTTCGCGCGAGCTGCTCATTCTTCTGCCTCTCTCCCTCTCTCTCTCTCTCTCTCTCTCTCTGAGTAGGGACTTATGGCCTATGGGTAACAAGAGGCAGATCGGGTGGGCCGGGCCCAATGGATAGTTCCAATGTCAGCCTGAATCATTTCTCTCTCTTGATTTTATTAAGCATAACTTTGATTGGATATTTTTTTTAGAGGATTTTACCAAAAAAAAAAAAAAAGATTAGGTGACCAGTTGACCGAAAAGATGATTTTAACTGACCTTGCAACAGATCAGTCATTTTGTCCAAAAACGTAGTTTTTTTAGCACTTTCTACTATCGTCTCTATCGACCTTTGTTTTATAACATTAAAGGTCCCTAGCTACCCTGTGGTGATTAGGGCGAGGAGTTGCAGATTTGGTAAAGGCTTCAACTTGGGGCAATTATAGATTTCGAGTAGATGGAGCAATTGAGTCGTTCTCAAATCCATCAAACAAAGAGTGCAATTCAGAACAATCATTGACACAAACAGTTTGCAGCGATGGGAGCTGCCCCAACCCATTAGGTAGAGATGCCAATCTATCCCATTCGCAAATGTCAAGAGTGTTGAGTGATTCAAGTAATCCCCATCCATCAAAGGGGAGCGACTAGATAGATCCTCCCCAAATATGTAATTTCTTGAGAGCAAGAAGGCACGGTAGTGTCTTACCCAATATCCCTCTTACATCACCTATGAGATATAAATCTTCAAGGAGCGGGAGTGAATTGTCTAGCGCCCAAATAACTTGGCTGCAATTTACAATTTCTACTCGCCTTAGATTTTTTATTTTATTTTTTGCGGGGGCGGTGGGGGGGGGGGGGGTGCCTTCAGCTTGTTGCAATGACAAATAGACAATTTATCAAGAGATGGCATAACCTCTCCATCTTCATTTGTCAACTTCCATTTTTCCCAATTCGACATCGACTCAAAATGAAACTTCTTCAGCTTTGGGAACGCTCTTCCTTTGCCTTCGCCTTCATTACCATTCCCATAAAAATCACCACCCAGCTAGGTGACGAAGAGGATGTTGGAAGAGACCACAGTTGGGCGGCCAGGTCGGTGCCTAGGTGCAGACGACCGTAATGAAGAAAAAAAAGTTATTGACAACGAAACACGTGCTTCTAAGCCCTATTTTGTTTTAATTTGTGTACACCACACAGTCGATGGGGAATCTTATTCTTGGAAATAAATGTCAACTGAGACCTTACGAAGAACGTAAGTGGGAGTTCTATGAAGGTTACGATGGATTGCAAGGTCCCTAAGGACCCTTAACGTTATAAAATATAGGTCGATAGGGACACTAGTAGAATACTAGTAGAAAGTGCTAAAAAAAAAAAAAAAAAAACGTTTTCGGGCAAAATGACTGATTTGGTACAAGGTCAATTAAAATCATCTTTCGGTCCACTGGTCACCTAATATGTTCTTTTTGGTAAAATCCTCTTCTTTTTTTTTATATTCATTCATGTAGGTAGTTAACTTAGGCATTGTTATAAGTTGAATGATATCCTTATTTTTAAAAATAAAAATAAAAAATATTAATAAATAAATAAAAAGTTAGAATTGATTTTAGAATATAATATTTAGTCCTCTGGTCAAAACTCTTATTGGAATCGAGTTTGGAACTAAAAAAATAGATTATGAGTTTGAAATAGATCCGCCCAAAATTGTTATTTAGAAATGGTTTTGGTTTATAGATTTAATATAGTTGTTACCTAGAATCGACCGGTTTGCACCTTAGATGCGATGTCGAATTAGGTTAGGGCATTATTATTCTAAAAAATATTGACAACCTATAAATAACTTAGGTCGTTTTTTTTTTCTTTTATAGGCAACCAAAGAAAAAAAAAACTTGTGTGAGAGAGATAATGGATCCTCTCCTATCACCTTATTTATTTTTCCATTGTTTGTTTTATTCACAAGAATCCTTTCATTTGTTATGGCATTTTATGATACTCTACAATATGATAACTTATTTAAACAAATTTTTACTCTCTTACTATTTAGAGAAGCTGTTTTTATAATAAAAAAAAACTCCTTAAAATTAAAACCATGAACCTCTATTCCATGATATCGTGGAGTAAAAATTTGTAAAAAAAAAAAAAAAGGAAAAACCTAAGAAAGAGGATTTTTACTCTTTATAATTTAACTCTATAAAATGTACGTTTTTTTTTTTCCATAAAAACTATAAAATACATGGTGGTGGTATATATCTTGGATGAGCCCAGATAACAGCATTTTTGTCCTAAAGAAAGAAATGGGCTTGACTAAATGAGAGCTTCAAAATGCACCCATTTTTCTTTACACACCCTCCTACTATTAAATTTGAAAATTTAAGATTTTTCTTTGAAAACCCCGCATAATATCTAAATTAACCTCACCTCAAATCCCCGCCCCAGCCACCATCGCCCCTTCCGGCAACATCGCTAGACCGGGGGGGGTGGGAGAGACAGCAACCCTCTCCTACTTGTGTAGATGGCGATTTTTAGGTGAGCTTTTTTCAGTGAAGACGGACTTGGAGACGAGCTTGTCCAAATTGGAGCGCGAGAGACTAAAGGAGGTAGCGAATGTGTGGTGGGTGTTGGGGGATGGTGTTTTCCAATGGGATGACAGGCACGACAGCTGTTTGTTGAGGAAAGTTTTGAGGTGGATATTGCAAAAGCAAGGGGCGGTGGACGGATGGACGGCGTTCATAGACGGCCTCGCAGTGATCGGAACCTTTAGTGCTATGTGGATTCGCACTTGTTGAACGTCGCTAAAGAGGGAGAGGAGATCCGCCATCGCTATTCGCTGAAGAAGAACGGGATGAACAAGTGAATGAGAGGAAAGATGGGAGTAGGGGTAGTTTGGGGATTTACCATAAGAGTATATCTGCAATAAATTTTCTTAAAATAACAGGCGTGCAAAAAAAAAAAAAAAGCTACTAATGCCACACCTAAATCTTTTTTTTCCACATCGATCACTTTATTTTAAGATCTATATACCCCCATGTGTGAAATTACCAAAATGGACACTGCTCATAATTTTATACCTCACCCAAAATTTTTTTCCTGCACTCACCCACCAAGAGAGTGGGCAGCGGCGGGGAGGCGAGAGAGGGAAAGGGGGAGGGAGGGCTGGCTCTGGCGGGTGGTGGGTGGAGGTGGCCATGTAGAGGAGAAGGTGAGGGAGAGGGCCGGCGGGGAGCGGAGGAGTGCAAGGAGAAGGTGAGGGAGAGAGAATGCAGTAATTTGGAAAAAAAAAAAGCCCGCAGAGAGAAATTTTGGCAATATTTTTATTTAATTTTTTTTTATTGAAGTCGTGGGTAAAGAGAAGGAATGTGGATAAAAAGAGGTCTGCGTGTGCCATTGGCAGCTCTAAAAAGAAAGAAAAACAGGGTTGCATTTCGAAGCTCCCCTCATCTAAATACCCGCCCTCACACCTTTCCCGTTTTCTCATTGGCAGCCCTGCCAGAGAAAAAGCGGGAGAGAGAGAGAGAGAGCGAGCGCAAACCCTTTTTCTCCTTTGTCTCCTCCTCTCCCTTGCGCTCTCTCTCTCTCTGCTTTTCTTTCTTTCCATATTATACAACAGGGTATAGTTCTAAGGCGGGAAAACATATTTTGATTCTTCTCTCTAGTTAGGGTTGAGGGCTTTCAAGACGATAAAAGGATCTGTTCCTGGATCTGCTTTTGTTACTAAGAGTTTCCATGGTCTTTGGTTTAGCAGCTACCCACCTGAAGATTTCTCTCAAGTTTAGGGTTTATCAGTTAGATTTGTACTGCTAGGTCTTCGCAATATCAGTGGAATCGCGGCTTAATTCTGGAGAAGAGAGCAATATCTACTTGTTTCGTCATAATTCTCGTAAGCATCAGAGATTTCTCTCCCCCTCTTTTGTTTTCAATCTGCTGTTTGTCTTCATTTTGGATCTTGTTTGTTTTCTTCTTCTTCTTCTTCTTCTTTTTGTTTTTGATTTAGAGATGCATCTGTGCTGTGTTTAGCTCAAATTTCACTTCTGTTGGAGTGATATTAGCCATTGGATTGATCATGTGTGAATTTCTTAGTCCTGCCTTTGTTTGATTGGATACCTCTCTGTCTGTATGTGAAAAGGAAAATCTGCATAATTGAAGGAAAAAACAAAGAATTCAGGGTTCTCTTTTAGTAATGTCTGTTAGTACAACGTATACCTGTATAAACTGCTAAAAAAATTATATGATCTGAATTGTATTAAGAGTGTTTTATGAACTCCATCGTTTGCACTAAAACTAATCTTACAGAAAACAAAGAAAATCAACCAATCCAGAATGCTACGATTTTAAATCGTGAAATTTAGGAGTTTGTGGTGTAATTTTTTTACCAGCTGTAGTAGGAATCATGGTGAGGGATGCGGATAGCTGACACCCACTTTCTTGGGACATTACCATGGAAACTTCGTTGATGGCAAAGATTCTGATTATGTTGGAGGCATCCAAGTTTATTGTATATTTGGGTGTTGTGATTTATCATTTTAGAAGGCACTTTTGGGGGGGGGGGGGGGGGGGGGGGGTGGGGGTGGGGGTGGTTAGGAGAGAGAAAAATCAAATGGGTCTAGGAAGATGTGGGCAATATGGGGCACCCAAGGCATCTATTTTGTTTATTTATTTATCTACGGAGACTTGGAGCGAACAAGAGTTCCATAGAAATAATAGTCCATCATTTTTTATGTCCCTCATGGTGCTAAATTTGAGGTTGATAGCCATGCAATGCAACGGTTTGCTTTCTAGGGCTTCTAGTTGCATCATTGGCTATCATTTTAGTGCTTGTTTTCATTTTATTAAGTTCTGTCTTATTAAAGAGGAAAAAATGGTGTACATGTTCTGCATTTTAACTCGAAGATCTTTTGGGGAAAAAAAATTTTCATTGACATCTATTTTTGGTTGGTGAAACATTCATTTCAATTCATATATTCATTTTTCCTCTTCTCCACTGAAATTAAGGATTTTTTATTTTATTTTATTTTACTTGCTTTCTGAAGTGACGGTTTCCTTGCAGAAAACCATAGTATCAGTTGTCAAGGTTTTGTCCTTTTATCAGTTACCCTTACCACAATGATCGAACCAAGGTGTACAGTGGGGATTGCTCAAGGTTCTTTTCCTTGTCCTTTGTTTTTTTCAGTTATAATCTACTATTGTTAATAACAAATATTGCTTAAAGAGAAAAGGATCAACAGGTCCACATACTATAAAGAAGAGATGTTTTGACCTGGAAGAAATATCTAAGATAAATAAGTAGCTAACTCAAGGAGCTGGCACTGGTGATTGGTGAACCAACATAGCAGCTTGGCTTATAGGCTATAGACACATGACTTGGCTAGAAGATCTGCTACTTTGTCGGCTAACCAGTTGACAACTTGACATGGAAAGAGACAATGAGTGGTTCCAATTGTTTCTTGATTTCATTCACTAGGGTGTTTGATCTCCAATGAGTCTTGGCTTTATTCTTTGTCCATGCTAGTGCAATTTTTCAATTCTATTATGAAATCAAAGGGTCTAGAAGGGATTTATAAATAGTGGAGTCATTTATAAGCTGGACTTGAGAAATGAAAGCCACTCTCAATTATCATTTTCTCAAATCCTGCCAATCCGAAGGGGTTTATTTTATTGCTATCATTTGCACTCTCCTAGATCAATAAACACTTGTTTACTAATTTCCTTTTATTCTCTTTTTCCCATTGTAAATTATTTTCAGCTGGAACTAAAATGCATGATAAGAATTTGGCAGAAGATATGATGGAGTTGAGGAAAGTGTGGACGGCTGTCATGATGGAGAAATGTCGCTTCAAGAATGAAGCAGTTGCGTGTCCCAAACCAAGGAGAAGGCACGTCAGGTCAGCAGATGTTTTTTGCATTATTGTGTCTGTAATGGATTCAGTGGAGCTTACTGTTTGGAAAATGACTTGAATCAACTGGAATTTTACCGAGTTAGATTTTCGTACTTTTTATTGTTTGGATAATAGCAAATGCATTCTATAAGGAGAATTGTCAACTAAATTTATTTTGCTAGTGCCTAAAGTATAATTAGTAATTAAGGTCATAAAACTGGAAGATTGACTTGGGCTTGATAGGTGCCCTAATATGAGTCAACACGATGTAGCCATGGGCCTCGAGATCTACAAAAGGAGGTCTAAGAATAGGTCCACAGTAGGACAGCCTGTTGGGCCTAACCCATAGTGGGCCACCCTTATTGGGCTAATCCAATAAGCCAATTGATATCTGGCCCATTGGAACTAAGGTTGAGGTCAACTAGCCCATTGGCCTTATCATATCTACTTTAATAGTTAGCAATTTCCAATAAAATTTCCTAGATTTACATTCTTAATTTAGCAAATTTTCAAAAAATTTCTTATACAAAACATATTCTTGGTTTTAGAAAATACTATGAAGATTTTCTAGATCTAGCAAGATAATTGATTGGCATATAATCAATCAGAGGGGAAAATTCCTATTTATAAAAGAAAAGAGATTGCAAAGCAGGAAATCTTATCTAAATCCCTATTAGGCCGAATGCTGAATAGTCATTTCATCATTATCATCACCATCACCACCACCATCATCAAAGCCTTATCTTGATTATGTTGGGTCAGCTACATGAGTTATATTTCTCCATTCCAGTCTATTTTAGGCCAAGTCCTTGGATAAGTTGCACTTCTTCAAATCTATCCCTTAGTACTTCCGTTAATGTCCTCTTTGACTTAACCCTTTTCCTTGAGGGCCACCGAACTGCATAGAAAAACTTTTCCTCATCGTTGCCTTTGCTAGCTTGCGTTAAATGTGTCAAAACCATCTCAAACAAGTCTCTTTTAATTTATCATGTATTGGTGCTATCCCTAAATGCTCCAAAATGCGCTCATTTCTGATTCTGTCTTTCCTAGTTTTTACCACACATCCTTCTCAACATTCTCATCTAGTGCCACACTCCTTTTTTGCTTGTGTTGTTTCCTGATTAGCCTACATTCTACTCTATTTTTTTGGATTTTGTTGTCGTGAGGAAATTTTGACGTTCCCTTCTTGTTTCTTTGGATGGTGTGATTGCATCTCCCTCATGGTGTGGAGTCATGAAGAATGTCCTGCAGAGGACGTGCAAGGTGTGAATCCAAGGCTACCTCCTTGCATCATGAGTTAGTTTGAAGATTCCCTTTAAAGGTGTGAATGACGAAATTCTTGAAGATCCCAGTGTACAGAACCCAACAATCATTTGCCAATACAGAGAGCATGGGAATGTTGATGCTACAGCAGATATTTACTAAGAAGATTGAGTGGTGGTAGACCATACACATCCGAAGATGTTACATATGATCAATCATTAGGATAACTAAATCTGGCAGTGGAGGACAAATCAGTGGTCTTGGATGAATCGACGAAAGTCAATTTCATCATTGGCGAGTGGCAATCTGGTGGTCAGATGGAGAAATATATTAAATTCAATGGTCAAATGGTGTTTATGAAAAGATCAGGTAGTTCATATACATACAACTGCACTACCATCCAACTGTTGAACATTACATCCTAACCCTATCCGTAGTGCTGGAGAACTAGGTCATGGTTTGGTTAGTGTTCGATCTGGATGGATGGTTACAAACTTGATGTCGAGTGTCTTTGGACTCGGGAAGAATTATGCCCTACGCATAAAGAGGGCCCACTTAGGACCCACCAAGAGTTAATGTGCTCAAAGAGATTTTCTCGGAGTCAATTTGCACTAATCCCCTTTGTGCCTCAATTTTCTCCTGTTAGGTATGGGTTTTGATTTATGAGGATTTTTATTACTCACATGTAATGGCTGAAATTGATCGCCATTAAAACACCAGATAGTATTAGAAATACATTTGTTTTTGGCTTTATTGTTTGTTTAAGCATTGTATGAACGATCATAATGTTGGCCAAATGGTCTTACAATGCTCAAATAAGAAACTTTTTTTTTTTTCGGTACTCCTATGCCATGGGCCCATGAGGCCATTTTTTCCCCCAATGCCCTTTCGATTCCAACCAAAGAGGGTAGGCACAGGGCCTTTTCCTACCTTCAGCACAATCTCTGCCTTTGTCCTACTTTCCATGTTGCTACTTTTCTCCTCTTAACCTTTGGTTCAACCCAAGGGTTGCGTCAGGTTTGGATTGCAAAATCACATACCTTCATATCTACTTTTTACCTTAGATTTTTTTTTTATTCCTACAAGTAATAGTAAAAAAAATTTATTCCAGGCAAAGTGTCATGGATAACGATCTTAAACTTGCAGCAGAGCTTTCTGATATCCTTGCAGACAAGGTTTGTTACTGATGTATATTCTCAATAGTTATGTGACTGCGCTTTATCTTTTTTGTTCATTTTTTTTCCAATCAAGATTCTCAATTTACATTTCCTTTTTTGTGATTTCCTTTGTGATAAATAAATTTTATTTATATTAAATAGTTTTTTTTTTTTTTTTTTTTTTTTTTTTTTGGGGTCTTGCAGGCTTCACCTCCTTTCTATGCAGGGTCTCCTCCAATCCGTTCCAGCAACCCTCTCATTCAAGATGCTTATTTCCAGGAGCAGAGGGTCTCGGAGAGCGTATCCCCTTTTTGCGAGGGCTTAGATGGCATCAATCGGAAACGTAGGGCACAAAGCGTCCTGATGAAGGCATGAAATCTTCCAGTGGGAGGAATTGTTTTATTCCTCCATTGAGAAGCACTGGTAAATAGTGTACAAAGTTTATTTCTTTCAGTAGATTTTGACACAAATGACTGTGTCTGCCATATCCTGTTGGCATTCCAGTTCCTCTTTTTTTTTTCAATGTATAGATGCTGATGGGCCATCAGCTTTTCATAACTTTTTTTGTTTTGTTTTAATGAGACAGTAACAGAGACGATGCTGATAGATATGTGGTTGAGGTTATTGCGTAGACGCATTTCTCAAATCTCTTCATGTGCTAAATGATGTCTGTGGAGATCATTGATGCCCTTAACCCACCAAATTTAGGATCTATTTCGGATGCACCATTGCTCCAAATTGCAATTTAAGGTAGATTTTGGGTTGAGAGGGCCCCACCTCCACCGGAGCTTTTGTGGCGGCACAGAAAGGGATTGTGCAAGGGAGGTCCTAGATACAGCCTGTGGACCGGGTCATTCTACTTGTGAAAATCGCATGCACCAGCTTACTAAGCAAAAATTTCTCCTATGATACCATCCGGCTGTTAAAGATCTCTGGGTCCCGGTTAAGAGACCATAAAACTTCTGAATTTAAGGCATCCAACAGATGGATGGGAACGCTTGCATGCAGACTTCCCCATAAATAAATTTGTTGGTTTTGGCTGGAGCTATGGGCTGGGTTTAAATGGGACCTGCCCTGAACTGATCTTTAGTAGGGTTCAGGTCAGGTATGGTTTTCCATACACTAAGTGGAGTTGTGTGGGGGGGGGGGGGGGGGGCGGGGCGGGGGTTGGGTGTGGGGGGTGTTTGGTGTGGTGTGGGGTGGGGCGTGGGGTTTGGGTATTGTCTTTACTTTATAGATTACCAAGGTTCAAATCTTAACACATCTAGGTTTTTTCACATTTTTCAAAAAAAATTTGAACCAACCACTAACAAACCTCGCCTAGCCTGACTCAAGACTATCACAGGGCAAGTTTGGTATGACAGCTATTTAACTTTTCACAGGAGGGGGTAGGTATGGGACAGTGAAAATACCAACTGGGTTGGGTTCAGGTATGCTCAAACCTGTACCCGCCCTGCCCTATTGCCGTCCCTAGGAGCTATGAAGAATAATGAGGCTTTAAGATTCATGGGTTCAGTCAGCCTGTTGGTCTGGAAATCTGCTTGGCAGCCCCTATAATAAGCACACAGCAAACTGTGGGCTGGACTTGGCCCTCGTACATGAATAGATGGTCCCAAGCTTGCTGCTGTTTGGTTCAGCAGAGGAGGAATTGAGTCTGACGGAATATGCTAAAATGCATTCCGGGACATAGAGTTGTTTTTCTAGGACTTGTTTGCTAATGTTCTCAAATTGACCTCACCGTCTGTGTGTGTCTGTGAACAACTGTTAAACTAAAGGCTTCTTCTACCATTAGATATATTTATCAAATCTGTGGCTTGCAGCATTTTATATTACATTCAAAAAACAAACAAAGCAGGTCGAAAGCTAAACACATGAGAACCAGTAATCATAATGGATGGCTCAAACGGAAGAAAAGTTGGAGAAAAGCCGCATCAAGTTGTCAAGTGCTTCAGGCTGGAATTTCCTTGCAAATAAATAGCAAGGACGCTGCACACCATTCCACAAGCATGGCCTCTGCTGCATGTAAACGAAACAAGCAGAGAACATTCTAGTTCATTTGACAAAAGGCTTCAATTAGTGTGCACAAAAGAAATGCAATGTTTAGTTGTGTTACAACTGCCAATAGCAATGGATGGAATTGACAGTGATTGCAGCCACTCACAAAAAGAAAAAAAAAGCCCTTGTCTAAATACATGGAACCAAATATTGAAATCCATGAAAGTGAGGATTTTCATTAAAGATCATTGTGTATCATTGTGCCATTGAATTGTAAAATGGATTTCCATGGAATGAATCTTCATGTCTATAGTTTCTTTAAGGATCCCACTGTTATAAAGAGATTGATAATCCTATCAATAGACATCATTCCGGGCCACCAAAATTAGTACAACCCAATGATCAGCTGTAAATTACCTTATCTCGTCAATTGATAGTTAGTCACAGAATCTACCATTCAAAAGATACACCATAACAATGAGAAGAGAAGCATGCCAATGTACCTACAGTAAGTTAGTTACCTATAGGACAAATAAAATGCCCATGCACGTATAAGGATGCTTCTGCTTAACAGAAAACTTCTCACGCACAAAGATGACTTCAATAGATGGGACAATGCAACGACAATGACGATGATGTCACATGAGTCTTTTGTATCAAATGCAAATGTATAAGAGAGGTCTAAAATTCTTGTTGGGCATATGTCTCGGGTTTACCGGAGTGGTCAAGCTTTCTAAGGTAACCCTAAATCTTAAATCCTAAAGAGAGTCAAGACGTAGATGTGAATATATGAGTTATTGCTCTCTTGCCGTGGATGTAAAAGAATGATGGTAGAAACAATAACTCAATAAGAGTGATGTATATCAACAACAGTGATATTAAAAAGAAAAGCATGGTTTCATAGCTTAAGCAAATCTTTTGTCCAGGAAGCACTAAAGTTGAATTTGAAAAACCATCTGTACGTTCCTCTTCATCACTTATAACATTTGTACTCTTTTCAATGGACTGCAGATAACAGTAACATCAGAAAAGTTAGTCTTAAGACTCGCGCTATAATGTATAAGGCTGACTGAATCTGGTTAGCTAGCATTCTATAAATCGTATCCACCCTTGACTCTTTAACATTTGGAAAATGTGTCAATTGAATGGAGTGCTCACCACAGGATAAGCCAATTGACAGTTTCTTACCATTTGATCCATAGGCTTTTTCTTGGATCGTTGCTCAAATCTTTTCTTGACAAAAGAGTCACAGGACTACCATAAAGACCATTTGATTCATAGGTTGTGCTTTTTTGAACGATTGGACAATTTTGATCCACACAAAAATGCTCCAATCAAGTGGTACCTAATACCTAAATATGTACAGTCAAGATCTGCTGAGTGTGCCTCTGTGGAGCCCACCTGGGTCCATTAGGAGGCAGGAATGGGTTGAAGGAGGGAGGAGGGAGGAGTGGGAGGAGAAAGAGGAGGTGGTGATGTGGTGTGTTGGGGTTTTTTTATTTTCGGGTGGGGGTGTTTGGGGTTGTTATATTTCTTGCACACACCAAAGTCAACAGTTAGAAACCCCTTGATCTTTGATCCAAAGGTGGGGCCAGTCCATATGGGGCTCAAAATGGTCCTTTACTGAGCAGAGTCAGATCTTTCATCTGAGAAGAGAGGAAAGAGAGAAGAGGGAAAAAACGGAAAAAGGGGGAAAGGGGGGGCCATCACTAAATGGCCCAGAAGTGGGCCCTGAGGAGGTGGCACTCTCTGGATGACTTTGCTTAGCAGATCAAAACAGTGCATACATAACCACGTACGCATGCATGTGTTTGTGTGTACATATAATCACTCCCCTACATATCTAATTTGACTTTAGTGGACCATACCATGTGGTCAACCTTATTAGACAAGTAAAAAGAGCCACCAGTTTACAGCCCTACTCATAAATTCATAACAACAATCAAGATGAAAAGGTTTCAAGCAGAGAGCAAGCATACTGTAATAGTTTTTAGGAGTTCAAATGTAACATGATGAGCCTGATATTCCTTTGGATGATAACTTCCCACTTCAGGAAATTGTACGTGTGTCACAGTCCTATTTGCAATGCCGTTGGGATCAACCAGCTGAAAACGACCAGAGACGGATACAGGAATTTGCAAAGAGGTAAAAAGATAAAATAAAAGAAATGTCATGGTGAAAACTGCAGCACAAATATTTTATGTGCTTACATGGAAAAGAGTTGGTAAATAGTGTTCATCAGCAATGCAATAGTGGCCCTCCTTACTTAGCTGTGACAATCAAACATTGGTGAACATCAGCACAAACATGACAGAACTAGGCCCTTACTTGTCTACAAGAGAAGAAATCAAGCACAGCAGTCAGCCAAGCCAATCCAGGCTCTGACACGCCCACCCGAGATAGCCAGTCCATCTAGATCAACAGGCTCAGTCAACTAACAGATGAGCCTGGGAAAGCTTGCCAGTTAGAGGGATGGAATTATTCTAAATGCAAGTGATCACCTGTAGAGATTATTCCCATTCAGTTATTGATAATGACTGGATTCGTTCATTTGTAATTACTTATTTACTTTCCTCTCTGCTGTTCACAGAAGTGGCTCTACTGCTTGTCGCATTCAGTCCTCTTCAACTGAATCAAGCAAGAGTAATATCTGGTCTAATTGGTGAAGTTCCAAGTATATTTATGTGATGGACAAGATCCTCCTGCTGCTGTTCTGCAGAAATTTCATTGTACGGATTTGCTTCCTGCCGTCAGTGAATATTGTTTGCGTCAACTACAGCTACTGCCGGTTTCTGTTCCACCCATAACTCCAAATACTGTAAGTGGAGGGCATGCAAATCTTAGGAACAGATGCAGTACTCAGGGGACAGTAAAAGAATTGTCATTGAATCCTACTTTGACATTTGCAGACTCCCAGCTGAGTAAGTAAACTGCATGCTATTTCTGAGTGAACCAAATTAATTGGGGTTCAAACATTTCTGTTTGATTTGAGTGCTTAATTTTGATATAAGCAGTCCACCAGTAGATCAGACCAACCTCCATGAAGAATTTCCAAAATCTTTTCTCATCAGAGCATTTTCAATAGAATTTTAATATTTTATTTAATACTTTCACCATAAAATATGCTTCTACAACTGGGTGTTTAATTGACAATAAGAATCCTCTGAAATATTACATAAAATACAGATTATAGGCCACACTAAACACATCAAACTATGAAAGAACCTGGTCACAAAACCAAAATAAAAGAAATAACTTTTTTAGAATAATATACAGCACATTAGTCAATGAGTAGAAGATAAATGAAGTGCTTTTTCCAATGGATTTAGTGTCATAAGTAGATACCAAATTCTAACTCAGATAGTTGAATAGTTATGGAGCTTGTTAGTAATTGATTCACTGTGTGGAAAATCCACATATTGAATTCGTAATTTTGATCACAGATAGTTAATCTGGTTTATAAAATAAAGCAGATCATTACACAGATTAAAGAAAACGAGTCTACCTAATGACAGACTGATCTCACAAATTGAAGTTTTCAGGAGTAATTAAAGATATTAACCAATTGAACCAGCAATTTGAAGATATGTATTTGGTGAATCTAGCCGATAAACTCAGTAAATCAATGACAAAATACAAATCAATTGAGCTTCTGAACTTGGTGAAATGGGTCCATGAATTGAACTGCTGGTGAAATGCAGAACTGTTGTACAGGTCAACAAAATACAAGTGTGAATAACTATCTCAAAAAATAATGTTTCTGTAGTCGACCATGTTGCCTACTGGCTTTCTTTTTTCCTTTTCTTTCGAGAAAGAGACCAAATGCTGACATAATAATTCCTCTGCCTGATGTAATATCACAGCAAGGATGACAGCATGATACAAAAAACTTGAACATGGAGGAAAGAAAAACACTATGATATATTATTTCCCAGTAGCGATAGACTTCAGGAAGACGAAATAGATGACTATTTAGCCACACTCTATTTTCGTTTTCCTTTCCCGAATAAGATTGCTTGCGGACTTGTCTAAGATATATGTATGATTCAAACTACATGAGCTTAAAAAGCTGGAAAATTATACAATAAAAGCAAAGAAGACTAAAATATATACCTTGCAGAATTTCTTGAATTTTTTGTAGTAAAGACTCTCTGACAAAACTAGCAATGCATGCTGCCGCGTCATTGAGAACCACTGAAGCATGGATAAGTTAAACTTTACAGCCAGAATATGGAAATCCTCCTAAACATTGCATTTTTATGATCATCCAACAGACTAATGAAGATGCAACCATGCTGCAATTCATCTCTCTCTGAATGATGGTACCGTAACCAAGACAACGCCAATCAACATGCGAATACAGGGTAAAAGGAAATGCTTGTTGAAAAAGTATAAAATAAATTTTACTTCAATGTCAACCACTACAAGAATATGAATGCATTCATTTAATCACAGAAATATTATAGATAAGCTCTGGACTTTCAGCTGCTTAAATAGGCAGGTGCAAGTGGCATTAATCAGCCCAAGTACTAGAACCATGCAAATGGAAAACAAATTTGTTTGCTACTGCACTCCTGGTCTTGGCTACGCAACGATCAAGTGATAGTTAGAGGAAAAATGCACTTCATGGTTTCTAATATATTCAATACATCTTCTGCTTCATGTCTTTATGATTTCTATACAAATCTGCAGAGGAGTTCCTATTTCCTATATACTATAACTAACACATTTAAACATGCATAAATATGGAGTGCAAGTAGATATGCGTGAAACATGCACCATAATTCATCATAGATATACTGACAATTATCCTCATGATTCATCGTGGACATACTCCGAGGGTGCTCAAAAGTCAGAACAATATGGTGCATACTGATTGGCTTGGAGACAAGTCAAGTCTTAGTTAGCAACAACTCGCAAGCAAGAATAGGATAGAATGATAGATAGTTTTTAAGAGAAACAGACGACATGAATATTTTATTACCAAATGATAATAACAAAGCTTTCAACTCACGTTTTGGAACCTTATAAAGACTCAAGGTCATTCTGTGTCTTGATGTCGGGTGATATTTAAGTCCAACCATCAGATTCATCAATTGTTAAAAAGAGATCAAGACACACAAAAACCAAAGGGAGTAAAATGATAGTGTTTCACATATGATAAATCTCATGGTGGGCCAAACTTTGATTAGAGTGGGATTTCTCTTAAAATCATTATAAGAGTTCTTAATTTTGAGAATAGATTTATGTGCTTGAACATAGAGAATCAAATGATGGATGTCCTACTCATATCTCATTATTCTATGAGACAATGAGGGTGTTGCTGCCACATGTGTCCTGTGAGACAAAGGATTTTGTGTTGGGCCATTTTTTTTTTACCTACAAGTGTCCTATGCAAACATTTATATTATTTAGTTACTATATGCAAAAACCTTCTTTTGCCTTTGGTGCTATACAAAGTTCGTGCTAACCAAACAACATTTTCATCCAAAAACTTGCTCCAAAGAAATAGCTTCTGATAAACTACTTTTAAGAAGTCACATTTTGACTTTTTACGAAGCCCAACCAACCAAACCCTAAAACGTGTCTTGTCTATGCTTTAGTAACAGGCCTGAGTCTGAGTCCTCAGGTTGGAATTGAGATCCGCTTTCTTACTGGATCCTATAATGTTCCTATTCCTGATCCGGATCCGAGTTTTATTAGAACTAAAATCAGGTTCCAACCCCGTTTCTTTCAAGGTTGGAGACCCATGTAACTGGATAGTTTAATATCCCCTCTACAAATGCAGAGTATCTGCTTCATCTAGATGGTCTCCATCACTCATATAGAAGAGAAAATCAAGCACTACAATCTGAGATGGTTTGCACATGGCTTAGAAGACATGAAAGTGCTCTTAGCAGAACTCAAGTGTTGTAGGTAAAAAATAGAAATGTAGTTAGAACCAACAGGTGATGCAGGTTTGATGGTAATGATACTTGCATCAATACATATAAACCACACCACTCAAGAAAATAATAATAAAGACCTGTGACCCTTTCCTCCAGTCCTCCATTTTGATTTCAGGCAACATGCGCTCTGAATATCGGCCAGTTCCATATCGACCAGGATCCACAAAACTGAAAAAAAAAAAAGAAGAAAAAAGAATGAAATAAAGAAAAGGAATAGGATTTAATAAGATGAGAAAAAGATTTGCCTCATTAATACAGATTGCCAAATCAAGATGGCAAAGAAGTCGCTGAGTAATCTTATTAAATCCAATAATTTGTATTATAAGGTATGCAGCAATAGCCCAAACACTGCATGAACATTACAGTGACAGAGCATGGAGATAACAAGGACAGACATGCAATATAAATAATAGGAAGTACGGTTGATAGCTTGAATTAGCATAACAACTTTTTCACAAGGTTTAAAAAAGGAAAGAGAAAATGAACCAAAGTTCCTTGCTAAATTGAATAAAAGTACAATTTTCTTACCAATCAACAAAACTGATATTTGTATCCATCAAATAGTTATAGACATAATCAAACTGATGTAATGGTACACAACTGTAATGGCAAAAAGAGAAAAAAAGGCCTTTAGAAATAATAATCAACACAAAAGTAACTCGACAGAGAACTGAGGGTCAGAGCAATTTAATTAGCTGATAACCTGTCAGAAAGCAAAACAAAATGCTGGTTATCAGTGTCTTGGAGTGCATTTGCCAAAAGCCTCTTCTCAGCATCAACCATGGAAATTCCTCCCCAAATCACCTGCATGTATTTTTGTTATATTGATCTGATCAATGTCGAAACAGACAGGACATAACTCTTGAACAGCTTGCTCACTTCCAAAGCCAGTTTTGATTTGTATACCAAAAAAATGAATAATAATAATAATACACCCGAAGCTCACTCAGCAAACTATTTATGCATTCAAGCTCATCAAAATGTTTGTGTAACAAACAACTCATCGATGTCCATGTATTTATGAACTCAATGGAAGGTGAATAGAATGATTATCTTACCTTCTCACTGCCAATGTCTCGATCGATAAAGAAAGGACTCACATGTTTTGGTTTCTCATTGGATGCATGTACATATGTGGAGAACCATCCCTCGTGTCCCTGTACGCCTATCAATGGGACGCGTTCAGACGGGTAGAAAGCCCGGCCCGTCCCATCCCAAGCCCGAAAATATGGGACTTTTAAAATTTTTTGAGCCCAGTGGGTTGGGCTTGGTCAATAATAGCAGAAGCCCGACCAAAATGGGACTGGGACTGGGCAAAGGATGCCCAGCCCGTTTAGGCCCAGCCCGGCCTGCTCTAAATAAATTTTGATAATTTTTTATATATTACCTAATTGCCCCTCACTAACAGCAACAAACGGCTATTAGGAGGGGCATTCTCGTAAATTTTGGCTCCCATATGTTTTCAGAAAACCAGCAAACCCTAACATCACTATTCCCTACATTAGCTCATCGAACAGAGATTTGCTCTCTCGTCTCGCCTTCTCTTTGCCTCCTTGCGATCTTTGCGAACAACTCTCTTCTCTCTGCTCTCTCGTCTCGCCTCTCTGCGATCTCCACTCTGCTCTCTCGGCTCGCCTCTCTGCTCTCAGGTTTCCTCTCTGCTCTCTCGCCTCGCGTCTCTGCTCTCAGATCTCCTCTCTGCTCTCTCGGCTCGCCTTTCTGCTCTCAGAGCTCCGCTCTGCTCTCTCGTCTTGCCTCTCTGCTCTCTCGTCTCGCTCTCTGCGCTCTTGTCTCGCCTCTCAGCTCTCAGCTCTCAAATCTCTTCTCGCCTCTCTGCTCTCAGATCTCTCAGCTCTCAGATCTCGCCTCTCAGCTCTCCCTCTCTGTTCTCTGCTCTGCGCTCTCTCTGTTATCACCTCTCTGTCCCACACCAAAGAAGCCCCAAAAGATCTGAACCATTGGTTAATCAGGTATGCTCTCTAATCAGGTATAATGTCAGTTTTCATGCTAATCGAAGATGAAGATTATTATTACTAAATTTTGTCTCTGATTGTTAAGAAGTATAGATGATGTCTTGCAATCAAGAAATCTTGAATCCAACCTAATACTTTCCATTGATAAATGAAAATACAACCACCTCACTTCCAGCTTTGCTGGAAGCATCTATTTTAACTTTTTATCACCCATCTCAACATCATCTCCACAAGTTTCCACATACCAATTGCCCATGTCAACACAGTGAGAGTTGGTAACCATATCCATATCAACCCAGTCGAATGGATCAGTGATTTGGCCATCATCCAATCCAACGGTTCCCAATACATGATCCATCCAATGTTCATGATCTTCATGATACTCTGTCCCAGCCGTTCAAGCAGAGCCATCAGAAGATCACCATCAATCTCTGGGCCATCTTCAATAGCAGGCTCCCATCCTTGAGATGGCACATAAGCCATTATCTTCTTCTTCTGAGAATGAATTGAAGATACAAAGATAAAAAAAACAAAGACGAAGAAAGGAATGAGAAGAAAAGGTCCTAAATTGTTCCTGGCCTTATCTTGCAGATGGGGTGGGATATATGTAGGCCAAAAAAATTCATGTCTATCCAATTCTGTTCTACGTATGTGACTACATCACAAGAGTTTCAACTTTCACCAAATAATTTTTGAACTTAGTATTATAATTGGATTTTACAATAAAGACTGACATGAATTAATTTCTTTTTACTTGGCTAGATTTTGTCCTTTTTGGGTCAATTGCATTGTTGTGACTGCTGCGCTCTCGGGATTGTGGGATACTAAGATACGTCTCTTGACTCTTATTCTTTTAAATTTATTTACTTGTTTAGTTGTGGATAGTAGAAACTGATTTACTTGTTTAGTTGTTGATAGTAGCTTATTGATAACTGCTTTATTTGTTTAATTGTGAGTAGTTTTGGATAGTTGTGGATATTAGGGATTGATACTTGTTTTTTGTTTAAATTGTTATATATGTCTTCTGATACTCCTGATACACCTTCTAGTAGTGTTGGTAACATTCTTGTTCGTGCACATGTCTCCATCTCCATTGATGATGAGATGGGTAGTGGTGGTAGTGAGCAAGTGCCTCCCATTCCCTCTCCCAATGCTGAGCCTAATGCAAAAAAACTTAAATCAGAGGTTTGGCAACACTTTGTAAAATCAGATTTGACTGTGAAAGTTAATGGGAATGATGTCCTTAAAGTTAAAGCGGTGTGCAACTATTGCAAGAAATCTCTAGTCAGTAGACCTGAGGATGGAACTTCACACCTGCATAGACACTGCAAATCGTGTGTTTGTAAACCAAGCACTGATAAGTAAAAAAAAACAACAACTTTTAAGGACTGATGCTCAATCCAAAATTGGTGTTGGTGTTTTTAAATTTGATAAAAAAAATAGTCGAGAAGCCCTTGCAAAAAAGTTGTTATTACATGATCATCCTTTTAATGTTGTTGAACAACAAGGTTTTAAAGAGTTCTGTGCGACTCTACGACCTGAATTCAAGATTGTATCACATAACACTGTGAAGGCAGATTGTATGGAAATGTACAATGGAAAAAAGAACGAGATCTTTACAGAATTCAAGGATCTCACTAGTAGGATTGCTCTCACATCAGATATGTGGACATCCAATCAGCATTTAGGTTATATGGCTATTACAGCACATTATATTGACTCTGATTGGGTTCTTAAATCGCATATAATTAACTTTCATAATGTTGATCCTCCCCACACTGGCCAAATGCTAGCTGACAATATTACTCTAAGTATACTTAATTGGAATATTGAGAATAAATTATCATGTTTGACATTAGATAATTGTTCTACAAATGATTGTATTGTAAGGACACTTAGAAATCAACTTTTGAAAACCAATGCTCTCGTCTTAAATGGTAAATTTTTTCATATGCGTTGTGCTGCACATATTCTTAACCTTATAGTGAAAGATGGACTTAAAGATATTGACCCAATTATTTAGAACATCAGGGAGGTAGTTAAATACATTAAGAATAGCTCGAATCGTATACATCAGTTTCGTGATATTGTAAGTGTGAAAGGGCTAAGTTCTACAAGGGGATTGCCTCTTGATGTTCAAACTAGATGGAACTCCACAAATCTTATGGTTTCTTCAGCACTATATTTTCAAGATGTTTTTTCTTATCTATCTCTAGCAGATGACTTACATTATAAGACATTAATTCCTTCGGATGAGGAATGGGACAAGGTTGCTACTCTTAATGATTTTTTGGAAAGGTTCTATGAAGCGACAAATAGATTCTCTGCTAGAAAGTATCCAACCATTCATACCTTTTTACCTGAAGTTTGTACAATACAAAATGAGTTGGTACAAAAATTAGGTGATTTTGATTTTGTTTCTGCAAGAATGGCTAAAGTGATGATGGAAAATTTTGATAAATATTGGAAGAATTATAATCAAATGTTTGAAATAGCCATATTGCTTGATCCGTCCTCTAAGATAGTGTGTTTGGAATGGGTTTTTAAGATATTATATGAAACAGTGGAATATAGAAATACTCGTATGATTGAAGCTCGTAATCTATTTAAAAATTTGTATGAGGAGTATCGTGTGAGATTTGGTGCTAAAGAAAGTGATCAGATAGTAAATAAAAATGATGCAACTAGTAGGCAATTTAAAAGAAAGGCTGGTGATGATGAATATGGAAAGACTCGTTCTCTTTTTTTAAAGTATCGAAATGAAATCACCAATAAGGCAGTTGTAGAAGAAAAAACAAAATTAGATCATTATTTTGATGACAAGTCAGCAGAAGAAGATGACATGATAGATATATTACAATAGTGGAAATTAAATTCAATTAAGTATCCTATTTTATCTCATATGGCTCGTCATATTTTAGCTATTCCAGTTTCTACCGTTGCTTCAGAGTCAGCATTTAGCACCGGAGGGAGGGTACTTGACCCACATAGGACTTCTTTGAAACCAGATAAAGTAGAAGCATTAGTTTGTGTCCAAGATTGGTTTAGTCATGACCCAACTAGGATCGATGATTTAGACAATGATGGGAATGCACTAACTGATGTTTTAGACATATTAAAAGAAAAATAATTTATGTTGATTTCTTTTTTACATTACTTGACCCATATAGGATACTCATTCTCATTCATTTTATTGATTTTCTGATTTTTCTACTTTCACCGGAAAAAAAAAGAGAGGTTTTAACCGTTCTTACATTATTTGACCCATATAGCTTATAGGATACTCATTCATTTCTATTGATTTTCTACTGTCACCGGAAAAAAAAAGTTTTTAATTCCGCCATGTTGCTTGTAGTTGTTGCATTACATTGCCGGTCCCAAGCCAGGAAAAAATTAGGAGTGTTTCAAGTCCGATTCACACCAGGTGTCTGGTGACAGTAGGAATAATTAGAGAATGTTTTGCTTATGTTCAGGATCGGGCTAAGCCCAGGCCCGGCCCGGCCCGGTCCCAGCCCGGGCCCATACGGGACAATATTTTATGTAGGCCCATTCAATTTAGGGCCGAGATTGGGCAACACCCAACATGCCCGTCCTATTTTCGGAACAGGATTGGACAACCCAAGCACGGCCCGTCTTGGAGTGCATTTGCCAAAAGCCTCTTCTTTGCATCAACCATGGAAATTCCTCCCCAAATCACCTGCATGTATTTTTGTTATATTGATCTGATCAATGTCGAAACAGACAAGACATAACTCTTGAACAGCTTGCTCACTTCCAAAGCCAGTTTTGATTTGTATACCAAAAAAATGAATAATAATAATAATAATACACCCGAAGCTCACTCAGCAAACTATTTATGCATTCAAGCTCATCAAAATGTTTGTGTAACAAACAACTCATCGATGTCCATGTATTTATGAACTCAATGGAAGGTGAATAGAATGATTATCTTACCTTCTCACTGCCAATGTCTCGACCGATAAAGAAAGGACTCACATGTTTTGGTTTCTCATTGGATGCATGTACATATATGGAGAACCATCCCTCGTGGCCCTGTTAAGAAAATCACGGATGCACATTAAGAACACTGTAAGATGAACTTTACCTGTTAATCAACAGCTTTTACCATACCTAAAGATTAGTGGTCTTGGCACATGATGAGAACCAGAAATACACCATTTGGAACCCTCAACGAGGACTTTGTTATATCTTTAGTTGATATTAATTAGCATTAATTATATTATTTTCATGTTTACAGGTTCCCTAGGAGTTTTGAGAAGAAATTTGCACAAGACAGGGAAAATGGAAAAAATCCAGAAAATACAGAAAATACCCAGAGGCCTACTGCCTCCAGGCGTCCGGACGCCCGGCCACAGAAGCTTCCGGGCGTCCGGGCACCCAGTACCTGGTGTCTGAACGCCCGGACCGTCTGGGAGTCCGCCTTGTGCGCGTTTTGATGAGGTTTTTCATCCCAAAACCTATAAATAAAAGCTCAAACTCATTTTAGAAGACATTCACATCTTGGGAGAAGATCGGGAGCGAGGTTTTAAAGATTTGGAAGATCGTCAATGGGGATTTCGTCAAAAATTCTTCGTCAACCTCTTGCCATGAGTAACTAAATATTTATCTTAGGGCTGCGATGAAGCCCTAATCTTGTGTATATGGTGATGTATAGATTCTAGAGTTTTCCTTTAAACGCTTTTGGTTATTTGACAATGATGTTTTCCATTAATTGAATTTTATTTCTTTAATGCAATATCTCTTTCTTTAATATTTTAATCTTATAGATTTGAATACTAGGTCATATAACGATGCTTGATTGAATGTGTCATCAGATCTAGGATAATCTATGTTATAGAGATAGGTTATGTCTCGATCTACATCCACATCCTTTATTTGTTGACTCTGTGAAGGTTTGTAGCCAGAACAAGTCTTTCTAGCGTTGATAGTGGAACCCTAGGCCTATACTTGCCATTGTGCGAGGTTAGAGTGGAGTCGTACCATGAGATCTTTTCTCTGATTGAATTAAAACATTGTTTTTGATTTGTTAATTTAGGAATCAAACCCATCAAATGAACACTTCGTTTTCTCATAGGATTAGTTTAGAAATCAATACTTTGTTTTTTATTAGGATTAGTTTAGGAATTTAGGAAACAACGCAACTTAGCCTTTTCGTCCCAGTGGATACGACACCTGGTTAACATCGGGATAATTGATATTTGCAAACACTGTTCTAGGACGGGTCAGCACATAATCTAAAGAATTGTGAATGCTCACACGTAGTATCACTACCTAATGTAGCTCATAATGGTGAGGCCCAGTTCTTGTAATTTTTTGTATTGTTGAGAGTTGGTGTTGTTAGTTATGGGCTCTTGAATCATGGGTCAAATCTAGCCAAGGTCCATTAGGCCTAGGCCTACTCCATTAACGAATCCATGGGCCAACAGGCCTATCATGCCCATTTGTCCAAGGATATCCGAATGTTGCACAGGCATGATATGCACACTCGAAGATTTATCAATATAAAGGATACCTGTATGACTCAATTAGTAAATCTACCAAGTCAAAGATACAAAGCAAAAGTTAAGCATAAATAGTCTGTTTCATACTAAAGAAAAAAAAAAAAACACATACAAGAACCAATATGAAAGAAGGCATGTCATACTGAACTAATCACCAAGAAAACCAGCAAGGAGATCTTACAATGAAGAATTTCTCCCACAGCTTTTCAAGTGGCAGTGAACCTACAGTCAAGAACATAAAAGCGATTTTGGGATTCTTTGACTGAAGTGGGGGTGTCTTCGGAATGTCCCTAATAACGACATGAGACGTAAGCTCATCATCAGCAATTAGTTGTCCACCAAAAGCAGGTTGGTTAAAAGGATTATGTCCACCAAAAGCAGCATAGCGTCCGGATGGATAAACATAAGCCACGATCAGCAAAACACACAGCCAGGAAACCAAGATAGCAATCCACAATGACCACTTTGAAGATGGTTTGTGGCGTGACGCAGACATGATTCGTATGTCTCCAACTCGCAACCGCCACCCCTTGGGTGTCTTCATCCCAACAAGTACAACCACATCAACACACTATCTCACAACATTCCTTTTCCAATGCTTGACCCATATGACTCTTCATTCCAATAGACTGACATTCCTTGACTTCCAACTGCTGAATTCCCAATCAACTGGTCACCAATTCTGTCAGACCACTGGAGTGTCAAACAATCAATATATAAAAAGAGAAGAATTTTGCAAAAAAAAAAAAAAAAAATGGGTATTGTGATTTCCAACTTTTCTTTTGAGTTACCAAACTACAAAACCAAACTCATTAAAAAAGAAAAGCATAAGTAAGGTCCCAAGCAAAATCCCATCAACAAACCAACTTCAAGTTCTGATTTAGTTTAAAGAAAGAAACCCAAATACTTACCCACACCGCAAAACTCAAACAAACAAGCATAAGAAGAAGAGTATGAAACTCCAACCGTTTTCAGCCGCAAGCCACACCAGAATCCATATAAAAAAGAGGAAGAGAAAGAGTATAAAAGTACGTACCTGAGTAGTATTTTTAAACACAGACGTGGCCTCGCATGGAAACTCGTATCATATCAACAATAAGATGAAACGTTGCTTGCTGTGCCTGCTTTGCCGAAGAAGACGATGATAGAAGATGGAGAACGTATTTGACGTCAGACGTGCCAGACGGTGCATGTATTTCCATTTCGAAATCTCTTGGATTCGGCAGATTTCGTTACACGTCTGGAAAACAAAGAGGAATATGCTATTTAGAGGAATCTCTCCATCTCCATACAATCTCCATACAATCAACACATCCTCATATAAGATTTCCAACGAGAATTCTATGCTTGGTATTGAGAGAGGACTCCTATCATTTGCAAGATGTATGATCCAATGGTTGTAAATTTTTTGAAAATTTCTCAAAATCTATGAAAAATCAGGACCTCAACTTTCTCCTCAAAGATGATCTTGGCCATTTAGAGAATTTAAACGGTTTGGATCGTGCAAAGGGGCCCCATAGGAATAAAAATTTATTTTTTTTGGAATCTGGACTTTCTTGAAAATATCTCAAGATATAGGATGGATCAATGGATGAAATTTGAACTACTGGTTGTGCGTGACCTTCTGGAAATAATTCACGGTTCAGATCATGGTTTTGGGGTCCATAGGAACCAAACAATCGAAAACAACGGACTGTTTTTACATCCCGTTTTTATACACTATATGTGAAATAAACGGCCATGGTTTTTGGCCTATTTCTCATTATCTATGATGAATCAACTGCTGAAATTTGATTTAGTACTTGTGCTTGACCTTCCGAAAATAATTCACAGTTCAGATCATGGTTTTGGGGCCCACAGAAACCAAAAAAGGGAAAAAACAAGGGACTGTTTTTTCATCTCGTTTTTATAAGCAGTATGTGAAATAAACGGCCACTGGTTTTTTGCCTATTTCTCATGATCAATGATGAATCAACGGCTGATATTATGTCATATAGCCGTTTTGGAGGGTTTCAACATGATTAGCGGTTTGAATCTTGATTGTGAGACCCAAAAGGTAGGTTTTCAAAGCAAAATCCTTAAACCTTCTTCATCCCGTTTTTTCACTGTAGCATACACTGTAGCTCCGCGTATCTTTGCAATCAAGGATTTCCAGCGTCCCAAGGGGGGAGGTCTGATGTGAGAAAAACAATCGGAAGCATGCATTTGTAGTGTCTTTCCTCTCAAAATCAACTATGGACCAAACATAAAAAAGCCATGCATGCTCAGAAAAGGTCTGGGGATTCCCAGCGCGGACGGTTGCCAAACATGCCCGAGTCTTTTCAAGGAATACATATCTTTTGTTTTCACGCCACCTGGCAGCAGGGGCCACCCAATCAAGTATGTCCATTTGGACCTGGGTCCACTTGCAAAACCCATAGGAAAATTTATCCAAATCGGCAAAACCCTCCGTCGAAAAGGTGAAATTACATTTTTGTGATTGGTGAAAAGTGGGTTTTCTTTATTCTTTCAAGTGTTTGCTACAAGAAAGCATGGTTTTTAAATCTTCTTTTCCACTATTGCTGTTACGTATCTTAAATTTACCATACTGCACCAAACATGACAAGGGAAAGAAAGAGGAGGGCAAGAGGGAATCTGTATTTTTGCGTACCGAGGAAATATTGGGCCTGTGAGCGGCTTGGATCAATAATGAGTTTGGAGCCCACAAAACTGTAGAAAATTGAAGCCCACAAAACTGTAGAATATTAGAATGTGATTTTAAACGGTCTTTTCTTTGCATATTTTCTCAATATTCATGTGAAACTTCATGCATTGAGGTTTATCATATATGTGGAAATACTTATCACTTTGGATTATCAATCGGAGGCCCCCATAAAAGTAAAGATAGTTGGCAAGCGGGGTTTAGATAATTATATACTTCCAATAAAGATAATTGGCAAATGGGGTTTATATAAATATATATATATATATATATATTTCCAAATCTCCTCGGAAGATTTCAAAGGAGTCTTTTCAGGGAAAGAAGATCATTTCTTTTCACGCTACATGGGAGCAAGGGGTGGACCCAAGTATCTACATTTGGACTTGGTTCTCCCCCACCAAAATTCATATGAAAATCTTGGTTTCACCACTGCCAATTATGTACCTAAAATTTACTACATGCACAAACATGACATGGGGCAGAAAGAGAAGGGCAAGAAGGAATCTGTATTTTTGTATACGGAGGAAATGCTGGGCCTGCAAACGGCTTGGCTCAATAATGAATTTGAAGCCCACAAAAGTGTAGAATATTACAAAGTCTTTTCTTCACAGATTTTCTCAAATTCATGTGAAACTTCATGCATTGTGGTTTATATCATATCTGAGAATGCCAATCATTTGGTATCAACTGGAGGTCCCATTTTAGATTTTTCTTTTCTTGGTTTTTAATGCATTTATCAAACTATGTGAGGATCTAAGAAGTGATTGATACCTTCTGCTTAGAAGATTATCATTTACATGAGAATATTGAACAGTTTAGATATCCTATCAGCAGAATATCAGATCTATAGAATTATTGTTATTTTTTCATATTTTCCTCAAAATCTTCAGAAAAAAACTAGACTACTCAGGGTTTATAAGTTTAAAAAAAAATAAAAATTCAAAGGTTCAATTACAAATTTGGGGACCAGTAGACTCCAAAAATAGAAGGATGTTGATGGATTTTGATCCATCAGACAGAACTGCTGTTCAAATTTAGTACGTATTCTTGAAATGGGTTTTGAGCAAACAAACTGGATTTTACAATAGTATAAATAAGGATAAATCAGAATACAGATATAGATGGGCATGAATCCTCTTACTAAGCTCTCCGGTGAGATCTGTGAGCAACATGAGCAGGAACCCGTCTATTCCTAGTCCCCAGCGACGAAGCTCCATATTGGGGCCCACCCACTTTACTTTACTCTTTTTTTTTTTCTTTTTTTAAGGGAGGGTGTCCCAGCCCTTTGGGCCGGACTAATCCCTATGGGCCGGGGGGGAGCCGGATAAATCTCTTGTGGCCCCACTGTGATAACGCAGTTTCAAACCCTCAACCTCCAGGTGCAAATCGTAGTCCTAGGCCGACCGAGCTACCCCTCGGAGTTCCCACTTTACATTCTTAACCATTCAGAGAAGGGGAAACGGATTAAAGATCCATCTCGGCTTTCTTAGTTGACTGGATTTCTTCAACAAGTTCTCCTTTTCTCCTCCATTTCCTCTTACTTCTCCGGTCAAGCGGAGGTCCTTTCACTACTATCATTTTCCGGTTAAGTAAAAGAAGTGGTGAAAAGAGGAGCATATGCAACTAGAGAGGAGACGCGCACATGTTAAATTATCTTAACCCCTATTTTAAAGTTGTAAATACATCAACTTTTAACTTTCTCAATACAATGTTGAGTAATAGTTGGATCTCATAAAAATAGGTGTGCCATGTTTCATGTGTGGGTGGTGAGTCTGAGAAGTGTAACTAATATTCGAAGAATAGGATGAACGAGTGGCAGCTCGTTTGGCCCAAAACTCTCTGCCTCAGGAAGTGGAGTGGTTTTGTTCAACATTTACCTTAGTTCGCCATCTCCAATAATTTTACCCCGTACATGTAGATAGGAGGATTTGCACGTGGACCTAGGGATTAGTTATTGACTGTCCGGAATCAAATGTCCCTCGGACGGCTTAGGGCCAAAGGCTCTTAAGCTGGGTGGAAAAAACCCTGTGTTATCAAAAAATTCTCACAACACAGACCAAGCTATTTTAAGTTAAATCAACTAAGATGAAACCCAATCCAAAGCGTAGGGATAGAAAGCTCTACCAATGAACTAGTATTGCCATTTACTATTAAAAAAAAAAAAAAACCGGCCCCTATTGTATCCTCCAAACATGTCCAAAAACTTTTGTTCTTCTGTACGGATGCCATTTAATACACTGTCCACTCTCCTCATATTGCTTCAAATGTGCAGAATCATAGACACTGGATAACCAAATTAATTACACCAGGGAATAACTCATATTCTCAGTACAAAAGGACTTTCCAATAGGTTGGATCTGTTTTTAATAATAATAATAATAGTTGTTATTATTATAAATGGGATCTGTTGGGCATGTGATGCACTGTCCTCACTCTGGTCAGATCAATACAGTGAAAGGATATAAAGGCCACACTTAGTTACCTAGCTGCCTTCAGGTGATCTTTTTTGAAAAAAAATCAAGGAGCTCCTCAAGGATGCTGATCTTTACTTTGATCTCACATCATTTGTGTTTTGTTTCAGAAATTCCTGCTCTCTTCTGAAGTACATCCTTTAGTGGCCATTGAATAGAATAAATAGATCATTAAAACATGTTGTGTTAATTATTAAACTCTTCAATCTGGTATTAGCACACCACTTTTTAGATGAGGCGGCCTACCTCAATAAAGGCTTAATAATTGCAAGTTGGAATTAAACTTGTGTTTTGAAACAGCAAGCTGTATCATAGGCCAACACGTCCACTTCCCACTACAGATGGGTCATTTTAAGAATGTTTATGGATTGAACTGCAACCGTTTGGATTTATTGCAATCAAACGTGAACATATAAGGTAATTCACCTGTAAAGCAACATGGCTAGGGTTATCCAATCAGAAAAACTTGCAGGCCACACCCAATGTACAACCATGCCTATACTTGAAGGGTCTGATTTAGCATGTACAGTGAATGTGTCCATGATTGTGATGCCCACCAGTTTATATCATATCAGTATCATTCACTCATTCTAAACATGTTTATATTAATTTAAGAAACATCCTCATCAATCTTAATTGAGCGGCAAATTTATAGAAACAAAGTGCATCCTATTTTTGTCCAAGAGAAATTCAGATCATTTTGTGGCACTGTGCGCGTGCGTGGTATAGCATTTTACTAACCACAAACTCACAGCTGCCCCTTTCTGGTGTAGTATAGAAAAAGTACATTGAAATTTACAGTTAATGTTGATCCAATTCTATAACATGGGGACACAGTTGGCCCATGTTAAACTGACTACGGAAAACATCTATCACACATTTGGAAACACAAGTCAAAATTACAGTAAAAAAGAAGAAGAAAAGGATAAGTGGCAAAACAGCTTGCCTCCAAGAAGAAGCAGAGTGAAGCTGAACCCGTCATCAGTGTGGTCCTGCTTGAACTCGAGAGTGGAGTCACCTAGGCTGCACTACCATCAGCTTCCCATTTGCCAACTGGATTAGAATTCAATATATTTCTACAATTTTGTATTTTGCAGCATCTCATATAAAATAAAATCCAGGTGAGTCGAAAGCAGCACTGACCAATGAATCATAATCATAGGGGATGGGACTCAGAAGGGTGTATAGTTGGAGAAAAGGCGCATCATGTTGTCAAGTGCTTCGGGGTAGAATTTCCTTGCAAATAAATAACATGGGCGCTTCACACCATTCCACAAGCACTGCCTCTGCAGCACAACTCTCTACAAGTGCACAAAAGAAGCAGAAAATTAACTTTTATTTTAAAAGCATTCACATAGTACATGCAATGTTGGTAAAAATAAAGACTAAACTGCAAGTAGAAACTATAACCCAACAAGATAGATTTCTCAACAAGAGTACTTTAAAAGGAAAATTTGTATGAATAGGTGCAAATGCAATTAACCTTTGGTACAGGATAAAGGGCATACAAATTGCATTTAAAAAACCATCCGTACCTTTCCATCACTTGTAACATGTATGCTCTCCTCAATGGACTGCAGATAAAAACAGCATCAGAAAAGTGAGTCTAAGATGTCCATCAGGCCGAATCCAGTCAACCACTTCTAACAATGTGCCGATATCTGGATGAGAGGTCACTCCAGGAAGGGCCTAGACAGTATCTTATCATTTGATCCATAAGCTTTTTGTTGGATGGTTGCTCTAGTCACAAGACTCTTATAGGCACAAGACCACTTCATCCATTTGCTAGGCCTTTTTTTTTAGTATAAAAAAAAAAGGAAGTGGGGTGGGTGAGGTTGGGGTTGGGATGGGATGAACCTTTACGGGTATGGTTCAACCAAGAAATAGACTACTTACTATTAAGTGTTAACCCACCCACAATATGTACCATTTAAGTGGTTATCAAAGCCTTGCCCCAACTATGTAGGGGTCGGTTACATGATTTCTGTTTTTCCATTCTAATCTATCCTAATCTAGCCTGAGACAAATCCTTGGATGATAGGTTGCACTTCATCATGTCTATCCTTATTGCTTTGCACTTCATCATGTCTATCCTTACTACTTCCATCCATGTCCTCTTTGGCCTACCCCTTTCAATTGGTGGGCCATCAACCTAAATAAATCATGTATCCAATTCTCTTTCTGAAAAGTAATTGGCTGGATTCTGTTTAAGCTGTAACCAGACTAGAAATCGAGTGAGATTCAGGTAGACTTGAATCCTTACTCATTTACCTGAATA
Source organism: Persea americana (assembly GCA_029852735.1). Taxonomy (NCBI): domain Eukaryota; kingdom Viridiplantae; phylum Streptophyta; class Magnoliopsida; order Laurales; family Lauraceae; genus Persea; species Persea americana. The sequence goes on along the minus strand of CM056813.1, from coordinate 65,688,043 downwards.
CCCAAGAGCCAATTGCTAATTTATTATTTCCCATGGGTGGAGGGGTCAATATGTACTAGAGTATAAATTAACAAGACAGATTCATATCCAGCTAAACCATATTTTGTCAAGGTTAGGACTTCAGATTTGGGTACAGAGAAGTGGATCTGAATTGGACCCATATATGGACTTCGGACCAGTGGAAAAAGCATGAATCCAAGTTTCGTGCTAAGTCAAATGTGACCTGTTTATACAGCGATTTGCAACAGCAAAAAAGGTTTCAAGCTAAAAGCAAAGTCTTACTGTAATATTTTTTAGGAGTTCGAATGTAACATCTTGTGCTCGATATGCTTTTGGATGCCATTTTCCTTCAGACCAATCCACATGTGTCACAGACCAATTTGCAATACCATTGGGATCAACCATCTGAAAAGAATCCGCAGACAGATTCAGAAAATTGCAGAGGTAACATTTAAAATAAAATAAAGGATATAGTCAAGACTGTAGTACAAATGATCTTATGTGCTGACATGGAAAAGAGTTGGTAAATAGTGTTCGTCAGCATAACAATTGCGGCCCTCCATACTTGGCTGTGACATTCAAACATGGGTTAACATCAGTACAAACATTTCAAGAACTTTTGTTCATTTTTTCAATATTTTCAACATCAAATATATTCCTACAACTGGGTATGTAATGGATTATCAACGTGGCCTTGTAATATTTTAAAAAAAATTTTATTCTAGACATGTAACTGTGAAAGATCCTGATCACTGAAAATAAAATCTGTCTCGAGCTATTTTACATCAGGTTACTGAGACAGAGATAAATGATGCGCTCATTTTAAATGGATGCATTGTCACTAACTGATGCTGAGTTCTGGACCCCAGCAAATCAAATCGATTTTCATTTTGTTCTTGACTGATTCACACCATGGCATACCCAACAAACTCTAGTAAATCTGGTTACAAACTTAAGAAAATAAAAGCATGAATTATACGAAATGAATCTGCCAACTGGGCAAACTGATTCCATGAATTGAAGATTGGAAGAGCAATAAAAGATTGCTACAAATTAAACTTAAACAATTGAAACCACATATTAAAGATACGTACTTGGTGAATCTAGCAGATGAACTGAATGAATCAATGTCATGAATTAAATGATTAAAGCTTCTAACTACAGCAGGATTTGTCAATGAATTGAACTGCTAATAGCATGTTGCACTCATTCACTAGGGAGCCCAAAAGTTATGAACTAAAACTGAATATGAACAAACCTAACTACAATGAAATGCAAAATAGCAGGGGCACAATATACAATTGTTAGTCATCATCATCAAAGCCTATAGCTAGGGAAAGCCACATGAATTATGTTTCTCTATTATAGCCTATCATGAACCAAATCCTTAGATAAGTTACACTTTTTCAGATCTATCCTTACCATTTTCATCCATGTCCTCTTCGGCCTACCCCTTTCCTTGAGGGGCCATCAACCTGCACACAAAAATGTTTTTCTTCACCGGCATTTGACATGTCCAAACCATCCCTTAAATGATTCCAAATGCATTCATTTTTCATTCTATGTCTCCGAGTTTTATGACACATTCATCTCACCATTCTCATATCTACTATACTCATTTTTTTTGCATGTGTTGTTTCCTGAGTGGCCAACATTCTGCTCCATGGGTCATAGCTACTCTAATTGCTTTCTCATAACATTTTTCATTCCGTCTTGTTAGTATGTGTCGACCACAGAGCACTCTAGAAGCAAGTCTCTACTTCAACCATCTAGCTCTTATCCTATGGTAGACATCCTCCCCCAATCTCTCCATCCTTACTAATTATTAAGTGAAGGTATCGGAACGAATCTCTTTGTGGTGTCTCTTGAGCTTCAATTCTCACAGGATTTTCATCTCTTCGCATATCCCAAATGAAGTTGCAATTCATATATTCTATTTCTATACGACTTATAATATGCAAACAACATACACCAAGGTACCTCAATTAACTCATCCATAATTAATGTAAAAGGATAAGGGCTTAAAGTTGACCCCTTATGTAAACTAATGGTCACTAGAAACTCACATGTCTCTCCACAAATAGTTCTCACACTAGTTATTGCTCCCTCATACATTTATTTAATGATGTCAATGTAACCTCTTGAGACACTCTTCTTATTTAAAACCTATCAAATCAAATCTCTAGGTACCATGTCGCATGCTTTCTCTATATCGATGAAGACCATATGACGATTTTTCCACTTATCTCGTTTTTTTCCACTAATTGTCCAAGTGAGAAGATAGCTTACAGAGTTTACCTCCCTGGCATGAAACCAAATTGATTTTCAGATATATTAGTCTCTTGTTTAAGTATTTGCTCCATTATTCTCTCCCACAATGTACACTTGTGAATAACCATCTTAAAAGATCATGTTTCTGCAGCTTCACCGCAGTGCCAAGTGCCCTTTTCCAAGAAAGCGACCAAGTGCTAACATAATAATTCATCTGGAAGACGTCCTATCTACCGGTCCCAAGCCCCAAAACAGGAGGATTCGTGATAGGCAATCAGCAATAAGAACTCATTTAACTAAATTTTGAATGAAACTAGCAATCAACCTAGCCCACATTGCTCGGAAAGAAGGTTATAGCTGATATGATACGGGTACACCAAGTGCCAACTTAGCAAACATACAGGACAATACAGATGCTGAAATAACCATAAGTTTGTTTGACTACCCACTCCCTAAAGTAATAGGGGCTAGAATTAAGTGCAACCAAATAATGTGAACTGGGATGCATTCTTGAAAATCTAAATATCACACCCTTCCTACGTGCAACATCGGAAAGCTAGCCCATTGATAAGACTTAGACATAAAAGAAAAAAAATAACTTTCACATAAAAAGGAAAGCAAAATAGTATTTCTTAATTTCCAACCACACTAGACTTCAGGAAGAAAGATAAAATGACTATTTAATTGCTCTATTTGGCTTTCCTTTTTCAAATAATATTGATTGATGACTTAGATATGAAGATCATATGCAAAACTCATACCACGAGAGTTTAATAGTTGTAGAATTATATCTAAAAGCAAAGCAGACTAAGAAGTACACCTTGCAGAACTGCTTGAACTTTGTGTAGTAAAGGTTGTCCGCCAAAACTAGCAAAGCGTGTTCCCGCTTCATTGAGAACCACTGAAACATTGATGAGCTAAAACTTTACACCAGAATATGGGAAAGCCTCCCAAAGACTGAGTTTCTTATGGATCTGCCAACAGACTACTAATAATACAACCATGCTGCAGAAATGCTTCCTTTGAATGATTGGGAACAAGACAAGCCGATCAACACATAAATGCCAGGTAAAAAGAAAACATTTTTAAGGAAAAAATTAAATTTTACATGCAACCACCACAATAAGAAGATGACTGAGTGGCTTGATCTATTCTAATCATAGTACAGAAATATTACAAATAAGCGCTGGCATTTAAACTGCTTGAATAGCCATGTGAAAGTAATATACATCAGCTCAAGTGCTAGAACCATGTAACTTGCAAACCAAACTGTTAGCTACTCTGCTCATGGTTTTAGCCGAGGCCAGTATCCAGTTGCTGGTCAAATGAAAAATGACATTGATGGTTTCTTAATACATTTTCATGTTTTCATTTGTTAGTCGTTTATGAGAAAGAAGACAACAGACTCATAGCTCCTGATTTGGATCAAAATGTTTGAAATTAAAACAACAAAGCACAATACGGACTGTAAGTTTAGTGGATCTGGAAGTAGAGACGATAACTTGTTCAAAATTGAAAATAACTTGGTGCTAAATTGTAAAATTCCAATATTTGAGACCAACTATAGAACAAAAAGAACGTTTGAATTGGATACTATAAAAAAGATCAGGATAGCAGACGAAGTGGAGAGGCTAGCGGAATATTACATATAAAAAAGATCAGGTTGGCAGGTGAAGTGGAGACAGCTAGCGGAATATTACATAATACTAGGCTTTCATTTTTATGAAGGGGATCAATTCTTTATCTGTGGCAGATAGATCTGCATTGTTATATGAAGTGGAATATTGGGCAACAAAAAATATGGAAATATGACAAAGCACTGGGACGTGTATGTTAAGATGGATTTGTGGACCAACAATTATGACAAAAGTAGGATTGAGCATATACAAGGAAATATGTGAGTGGCTCCAATAGATGAGAAATCAACGAAAGCCATCTGAGATGGAATGGGAATGTGCTTAGCAGACTGGCAACTGCCCTTGGTTCTTAAGCATTGGAAATAGAAGGCGGGAATGAAGTAGTTAGAAGTAAATGATAATGGTGATACATGCATCATAATTCACATACCTGTGAACCTTTCCTCCAGTCCTTCTTTTCAATCTCAGGTAACATGTGCCCTAAATATCTGCCCATTCCATGTGGACCAGGATCCTCAAAGCTGAAAAGAAAGGAATAAGCACCATTTAGAGAAAAAGAAGAAAACTATGCCTCATGAATACAAAATGATAAATCAATATAGCAAAGGAGTGAAAAATCTTGATGAGCCCAATGACTTGTATAACACAGGTATGCAGCTACAATGCCTAGATACTGCACAAATATGACAGTGCCCAAGCCTGGAGATAAAAGAATAGGCATGCACTATAAATAATAGGAAGTACAGCTGCCACCTTGAACTAGCAGAATTTTTTCAGTAGACTAGCCAAGATCAGAAGGGCTAAAATAGAAAATAAAAGGTAAAAACTAAGTTTTTGCCAAATGGGATAAAGTATAATGGACTGTTAGGCATGCACTATAAATAATAGGAAGTACTGCTGCCACCTTGAACTAGCAGAAATTTTTCAGTAGACTAGCCAGGATCAGAAGGGCTAAAATAAAAAATAAAAAGTAAAAAATAAGTTTTTTGCCAAATGGGATAAAGTATAATTTACTTACCAGTCAATGAAACTGATATTTGTATCCATCAAATAGTTGGAAAAAAAAAACAGAGAATAAGTCCTTTGTTAAATGGGATCATGTACAATTTACTTACCAGTCAATGAAACTGATATTTGTATCCATCAAATAGTTATACACATAATCAAACTTATGTAATGGTACACAACTGCAATGCCAGGAAAAAAGGTCAGTAGAAATGCTAACCTAAAGAACATAAAACCAATTAAACAGGGAACTATGGGAGTCAAAACAACTTAATAAACTGCTCGCCTGTCAGAAAGCAAAACGAAATGTTGGTTATCAATGTCTTGGAGTGCATTAGCCAAGAGCCGCTTCTCTGCATCAAACATAGAAATTTTTCCCCAAGCCACCTGCATGAATTTTGTCATATCAACCCAATCATTCCTAAAAGGACAGGATATATCTGTCAAACAGTTTGCCCATTTCTAAAACAAATTCTGACTGGTATTAATACCCATAAAATATTCAGAATCCACATTCGAGCTCAGTTAGCAAAAAGTTTATGCATTCAAGCACATTGAAATGTTTATGTAACAAACTAACTCATAGATGTCCATGTGGATATGAACTAAACGGAAGGTGAATAGAATGACTCGAGTACCTTCTCACTGCGAATGTCTCGGCCGATAAAGAAAGGACTCACGTGTTCAGGTTTCTCTCTAGACGCATGCACGTAAATGGAGAACCTTCCCTCATGGCCCTGGAAATAAAGACAAAAGATGCACATTCAAGATATTGTAAGGTGAACTGCACTTGATAATTAATAACTTTTACCATAACTACAGATTAGTGGCCTTTGTATTCTATAAGCTAAAGAGTTGTCAACATCCGCAAGAAGTATCACCATCATCAAGAAGAACATTGACTTTATGTGCTACTGCTGTGTCTTATGAGATATTAACCAACCCCTCATACATTTGTCGCATAAACAAACAGTGCAATCTGAAGAAATAAACATGAATGAAGTACAAGGTTCTTTTGTATGTCAAATACAAAAAGAGTAACAGGAAGATGAATCTGATGCAGATTCACCCTTATTGGTGTCTCCTGCCAGGAGTATTTACAGATCAATATCTAGAAAAACTTGAATCTTTCTCAGACTCCAAGTGGGGCAAATCAAATGTTAGGGAATGAAACATCCGATTGAAATGCTGATGATCTATGATGCCTGGATACTTGTAAGGCCAACATACTCAATTCAATATTAAATGATATGGATGCAAAAGAAGGAAATGTTCTGATATGGCACACATATGGCCACAGCTGCCTCCTGTGCAGTTGAGATCTGAGAGACAACAGAGTACTTTGGTCAGCTAGATGACCTAAATGGAATATCTCTAGAGGCTCAATGCATAATATAAGCCTAAACTCTTCAACATCAATTAAATCAACACCAAATAGAAATAAGGGTTCATTGTGTACAAGCAAATCATCAAGAAACACAACCAAACAAGAAAACTTACAATGAAGAACTTTTCCCACAGGTTTTCAAAAGGCAGTGAACCTGGAGTTAAGAACATAAATGCGATTTTGGGATTCTTTGACCGAAGTGGTGTCTTCAAAATATCCCTAATAACCACACGAGATGCAAGCTCATCATCGGTGAGTAGTCTTTCAAAAGTAGGTGGAATCCATTGCTTAAAAGGACTGCAAACACTGGAAGCAAATAAGTAACAAGCGGCATATCGTCGAGGTGGAAAAACGTAAGTCCCGATCAGTGATGCACACACCAAAGAAACCAAGATAATGATCCATAATGGTCTCTTTGAAGGTGGTCTGTGGCGCGGTGCCGGCATGATACGCACGTCTCCAATGCTCAGCCACCACACCTGAGGTATCTTCATCCAAACAACAGCATCAAAGCACTATCTGATAAACATTTTTCCCTTTTCAAACCTTTGACCCATCAGACTTAAACAGAATAACAACCATCTGGTGTTTTCCGCTGCTGAATTTCCAATCAAATAATGTACAAACAAATCTGAAACGGTTGCAAGGAGAAGATATTCTCTATCAGTTCTTGAATATCACAATTCACCATTTATGAATATTTGTAACAGTTTGCAAATCGAGAGAATCAGGACCCTCCATGAGAAGTAAATTGAATGGCAAGCGAAAACCTATACCGCAAAAAACAAGAATTGTAAATGAAGATTTGCATTATGTTCAATAAAGACACAAGCAGAGATTTTCTAAGGCCAATAGAAGGCCCACTAACCAAACAGCATATGATGATATTCTTAATTCGAAACAAAAAAGGTCGACTGGGTATGAAATTGATTTATATGGCATCATCCCAATTTAAATACCATAGTCGCAAAAATCAAAAATAAATTTTACCCACCAATACAACAACCCACACACACTCAACAACAACTTTAAAATAAAAACAACTAGATAGAATAAATGAAGCTAGATAACTTAATAAAATACCATAGAGTTGCAAGAGCATCAACACACCCAAGCTAAACAACTTGAAACCAATCCTGCATGAACCAAACTTTTTTGGAGAATACCCTAATAAAGAGATAATGAGCTTCACTAGAATTTTTTTCCTACCAATATGATTGTTCTTTTGTCTTTCATTTCATAGAGTTTATACAGGCAGAGAATCTTAAACATCTTTTTAAGGATCGATTCTACGATGGAAGGTGTAATATCACGAAATCGCATCATTTAAAACAAGAGAGGGAGAGAAGCATATCATTTGGGAAAGTGAACGTAAAAGAGAATCGATCAATCAACCCACAAATCATAAATAGATACAAAGAGAAAGTAAAAGAAAACCCGATCTCCAATGCAAATTGCAGCTTTTCGAAACCCCCCCAAATACAGAATCCAACGCATCGAAGCATGAAATTGAAATCACAAGCAAAAAAAAAAAGCAACTTTTACTCCAAATTTTCTTTTAGAACCGAAATCTCCTCATTTAAAGTCCAAACAAACACATAAAGATCTAAAAGAGAAGATCAACATCCGCTGATTCAATCGAGAACGAACCAATCCACAGTAGAAGTAGAATGAATTAAAAAGAGATGGAAATGAGTAGAAAGAAGCGTAGAAGAAGAAGAGCGAATACCTGAAGAAGAAATTGCAGGCGAAGAAAAAAGCGTTTGCAGATCGAAAGAAACCGAAGATTTCTATGAATGGATGGATTCAGAAGATCTAGGGCTTGAATTTATAATGAAAATCGTTCATACGAAGCAAACGAAAAGAGAAGAATAGACACGAGAGAGAGAGACAGGGGACTCTGTTTACAAGTTAGTGGGGGGAGAGAGTGCTTTGGATTTTTCAAGCCGGCGGAAGGGTTTCGTTTTTGTCACAAGACCCCTGTGTTTTATGAAAACCTACATGGATGCCCCTAAATAAAGTTTGAGTTTAGCTTAGCTAATTTTGGATTTATGGTTAATCTTTATTTAGGAGAAAGTGTGAAAAAATTTTATATGGAGATTTTTTATTTTCTTAAAATTATAGATAGTTGTTGGCTTTTTATTTTTTCTCTCCCTTTTCGTAGGAAAGTCGTCGTTTTTATTGTATTATTATTACTATGTTGGGAATTCGACTCATTCACTCACATTTCTTACCATGACAAAAGCCAATGTGTTTTGTCCTTAATGGGATAAATTCTTACTTAGATCATGTTAAAATTTCGGGTGATAGTGGCAAAAGATGGTTAAAATCAAATCAATCTAATTAAGATTATTGAGTCTTATTATGATGAGGGCCATAGCATGTAATATCGTACAACAAACTCGTCTATAAGTCCCACCTAGCCAAGTTCATCAAAGGGAGTTGAGAGCTTAACGGGGCCCACTTAGATGCCAACTATCAATTGGATGAGATACACTAAAACCAAAAGGTCTCTTTGTGGGTAAGGATCAATAAAAAAATAAAAAATAAAATCAATCATATCGATGATCAAAGCCCTTGAATTAATAACCATAAAGTTTAATGGTCTTTTAACTATAGGTTTCTTTGAGATTTAATCTGGTGGCAGATAAAGGTTTGATGAGAGTGAAATTAAGCTTAATGCTAGATCATGGGGGATGAGACTTGAGAGTGCGAAAGGGCCTATAGCGGTCAAAAGTGGGCCCCATGGAGCCGCACTGCATATACTGCAGCTCGTTGTAGAGCATTTCTCCTCTTTCATCGTCATCATCCATGGAGACGACATTGTGCTCCCCACACCACAGCTTTTGTTTAATTTTTGTTTTTCCCCTAGGTGTGGGGTCACTTTATGTGGACCACACTGGTCAACTCTACCCACACGCTTTCCAAGAAATTAAAGCGTATATCATCATCGTCGTCCGCAAATGTTGGGTGAGATTGTCAAGAAAAGTCTACTTTTGTCTCCTTTAACCATGTGTAAAAGGAGATTCTAGACTAGTCTTCTAGTAGAAATAGAAAATGGGCTTTTTTTAAAAAAAATTATCTAAAATATTGTACCTTTTTTGATAAAATAAATACCAAAACTTGTACAAAATCATATAACCATTAACTCATGAGAAATGAGGCCGCTATGTTTGGACCATTGTTTGCCATTCAAAAGTTTGTGATACTTGATCAAAAGAGTTAACATCATCAAAATCTTGCTATTTCAGGGTCATGATCCATTCAAGAGAAAACTTTTCAATTGCATCTTCTATAGATTAAATTAAATTCCTGTTTTTTATTGTTTAGGAAGAAAAAGATGGTGAATTAAATATACGATGTGCATGATGATCTCTCACCATCAATCAATGCATTTTTGTACATCAGTCAAGATGGTTCATTTCATAACATGCCTATTTTGGATCAACCATGACCCAAATTAAAAAAAATTAATAAAAAATGCTAATTATTAATCAATATGGTTAAGCTACTTACCAATTTAAAACACATGTTGCAAGTGGGTCATAATGTAAAGTTTTATTAGGTGGATATCAAATGAAAATGACAATGGTTTAGAGGTACAATAATGATCTAATAACTGAATTACAAATAAGGCTCATGATAAATATTGAAGTACAAACTGTTGGATTTTCAACTCCCATATGTGAGATATTAACCTATAACCAATGGCGTTGAACTTATTCTCTAATTAACTACTAATAGACAGGGCAAAGCTTTGATAGTTAGATAATATAAAATACAAAATTGGTCATAAGCTAATTAGTCAATGCATACACTGTTCCCACTGGACAAAGTCTTGTAGTATCTCATCACTTACTGTGAAATTTGCGAAGGAAGCATCAAACCCATGTGGATATAAGATGTTACAATGCTTTCACTTTTAAAAGGCAAGGCATTTTTTTCCAGTGCAGGCTTGAATAATGCTTTGTTCTGGCTATTTTATTTTACATGCATGTGTTTACAAGTAGGTGCTCCCTTTTGATACTCTAAAAAATGGAGTTGGCTGTTTCGGTAGTAGGGAGGATCTGATTTGGTTATTCTATGAGTAGAAAAGTTGTCACGTTATTAAATGAAGACTAGTTAATCTAATGAAGTAGTAGAGATCAAGAAAATGTGTAATAATTTTAATGGTCTAGCCGTTGGGCACATAAAAGTATATGGTGATTTGGGAAAAGCTAAACATTTTATATACAACTTTTGTGTAATCATTAAGATTAGTAAAAACACTGTTAGTTGGCTAACTTAGAAAAAACTCCTTACAATGAGCCAAGTCTTTAACCATTAACAAAGTGTGTAGACAAATGGGAGACAGGGGTAACAAATATCATATCAGTTGTAACCTTTCCCAGTAACGTCAAGAGCATGAACCAGGGAAAAAAAAAAATTTGGAGGGGGGTGGGGACTTTATTAAGAAAGTTTTAAGGGGGCAAAATGTAAAAATCTTGAAGGATTTGAAAAAATAAATTGCACACAACTATATTGATGATGGATATTTGATTCAGGGTTTAAGATATTAGCCAATGCAAATCATACTGGCAAATACGCTTTGCTTCTTTTTGTACCAATACAATGAAGTCAATGCAGGGCATTGGTGTGTTCATACCAATTCACATCCCAATGTAGGTCAATATGTTTGCTTCATGTAATCGAATCTTCAGGATTTCTACGGGGCCTATTTGTTTACATGGAATTAAATAGGAATTCATGGCCAAAGGGGTTCCAACAAAGGATTATTAAAGAGTTGTGAAACTGGAGCTGGATTTCTATATGATATTCACAGGGTAGTGAAACTGGATTCAATTCAGCAAAGAAAAAGATGGAGCTTGAATTTCACTAAAAATCACAGAAGAAAGGCATGATTCTTTGCCATATCCCAATTCATTCGTCTTTCTTCACCAGAAATTCCTTGTCCAGCCAGTTACATTTCTTTTCCGAATCAAATTTACTATTTTCCATTAGCGGGTAGACCAAAATATGTTCCCTTCTTCAGATATGGTCTCGGTAGAAATGGCACAGCCTAAGCTCCTAAAACTGCTAGTAGTAGATAGAAGGTAGGCTTCTTAGTTGCAGTGCGTTGGAGACACCAATAGCAGAGAAATTGCAAGATGATTCATTAGTGGAGCAGTTAATATTTGTGAAACTCCTGATGAAGATGTATTGCGATTGTAAAGATCCTTGCAAGCAATCCCACAAAATATGATGATGGCATGTGATCCCTTTTCATGATAAATGATGTTGGAATGTAAAATTGAAACCCAAAGTTTTAGCAGGTGAGATGTATGAACTGTTATCCAGTAAAATGTTGATTTGAAGGAACTCCTGTGTTTGATTGTGCCGAGGAGGATTCTAGAGTCTTTTCATGCCCAGGTACTTCAAGGAGCCCTAATCTTATAATAAGTTGGTAATACTCCAGCCTGTGGACATCAAGATTCAAGAGACAGCAGGATTTCATGCTCTCACTCAATGAAGGACTAAGAGAGGCCATGTTTCGATGCATAAAAATCCTACCTTGGAATCCATGTGTGAGAATTCTAGTTCCATGTATTCTTACATTTAGGGCACGTCACGTCTGGCAACAGTACATGCCGGGGAATCCTCGGGCCTTTTCTGTGCATGCGTTGATTCCTCACGTTTGGTTCACAGTAGATTTTGAGAGGAAAGACGCTGGAAATGCATGCATGCGACTATTTCTCCATTCAGACCTCCCCCTATCGGATGCTAGAAATCCACGATTGCAAAGAAAGGAGGAGCTACAATGCCTGCTACAATGAAAAAGGGGATGAAGAAGGTTATAGGATTTTGCTTTGAAAACCTACCCCCATAATCAAGATCCAAAACATTAATCATGTTTTTTAACCCTCCAAAACGGCTATATGATGAACTATTAGCCATTGATTCATCATAGATCATGAGAAATAGGCCAAAAACCAGTGACCATTTATTTTACACATTATATAAAATGGGGATGAATAAACAATCCTTTTTTTTTATTTTTTGGTTCCTGCGGGCCCCAAAACCGTGATCTGAACTGTGAATTATTTTCAGAAGGTCAAGCACAACCACTAGATCAAATTTCAGCTGTTGATCCTTACTATATCTTTAGATATTTAAAAAAAAGTCTAAATTCTAAAAAAATAATTTTTTATTCCTGTGAGCCCCCTTTGCACGATCCCAGCCGTTCAAATTCTCTAAGGGGACATTTGGTAAGCATCCATGGTAGGGAGGAGATTCTATACTCCTGATGATTCCTTTGTTCCAGTAAAATCAAGGCATCCTCATATATGATTCGTGAAAAAAGTTCTAGGTTTGACATTGAAAAATGATTCCCACCATTAGTAGAATATGTGAAACGATAGTTGTAAGTTTTTTTTTAAAATAACTCAAGATCTATGAGAAATTAGGACCTCAACTATTTACTCAAAATCAATTTGGACCATCTAGTGTATTTGAACGGTTCGGATTGTGCACAGGGGCCCCACAAAAAATTTTAAAAAAATATTTTAGATTCTAGATGTTTTTGCAAATATCTCAATATCTAAACATGAGCAACGGCAAAAATTTGGTCAACTAGCCATTTTTGACCTTCCAGAGAAAGCTCGCGGTTTAGATCATGATTATGAGCCCCACAGGAACCAAAAAATTGAAAAAAAACACGTTTTTTTCATCACACTACCAAATTTGGACTTATAGTCGTTTTAGGCATTTTGAAAAGATTGGACGGTTTGGATTTTGCAAATGGGCCCCACAGGATTTTAGAAATAGCAATCCAACGATCTGGACGTTTTTGTAAATATCTTAATCTTCGTGAACAATCAACGGTTGATATTTGACATCCTAGCCATTTTGGGCCTTTTAAACAATACTACCGGTTTAGATTTTAATTGTGGGCCAAGAAAAGGTCAGATTTTGAAAAAAATGGTGAACCCTATATTACTGCAATGCGCACTATAGCAGCGCCTTTCTGCCCATTCACTGATTTCGTCTTTCAGAGTAAGAGGGGAGAGGGTCTGACATGGGAAATACACAAGAATGGTGATGCAGAGATTCCTTAATGAAGGATTCCTTCCATTACCAAACGTGGGTTTTCCACGGGAGCACAGAAAACCTCCGAGGAATCCTCACTGAGGATGCTTACCAAATGTCCCCTAAATGGCCAAGAACGTCTTTGAGGAGAAAATTAAGGTCTTGATTTTTCATAGAATTTGAGAAATTTTCAAAAGCTTACAACCATTGGATCATACATCCCACAAATGATAGGAATCCTCTCTTAATACCAAACCTAGAACTCTCATTGAAAATCCTATATAAGGATGTGTTGATTTAGGGAAATGGAGAGAATCCACTACATAGAAGATTCTTCTCCGTATCCCAAGCGTGCCCAGTGGTGCCATGGAATCCTCATGTCCATAGTTTTCGAAGAATCTTCCTATCATTAGAAGATGGCTAGTCCTGTTCGGAATCTACGTATCATTTGTATCAGGTGTTAATGTCATGCATTAGCAAATGATGTGTGCTAGTGAGAAATGAGCCACTAAAGGAAGAAAATGCAAAAGTCAAATAATGGTGTTCACATGTGAAGACTATCAGCTCACTTCTTATTTCATAACTACTACAAATAAGTGAAATAACAAGCATTTCATTTCTCATTTTCTAAAGCAAAGAGAAAGGGGAATGAGAAGAAAACAAAACAAATGTAGGCCGAGCAGCTGAAAAGACACAACATGGGCCAGACAAAATAGTATGTTTCACTACAAGTACAAAGATAAGGAGAATACCGCTTTGTGGGTAGAATCCGCATAGCAATCAGGTACTTACATGCTTTTATAGAAAGCTATGAACCCTTTTTACCTACGGCTTTACCAACAATGAGAAATTATCGCAATTCATCCTCGAGGTTTCGGAATCCTGTAGTGAGATCTTCACGTAATTTACTGAACTTTGCCACAAGAGCTGCCTCCCCTTCAGCAGGATCTTCAAATTTCTGTGATCTGCAATATAGATTTATATTATGTACATGATGAAATTACCAATATAGATTTATATTATGTACATGAAAAGTGTCAGAGCATCCTAAACGAGGAAGATATCAATCCAAGTTTTTCTATTCCCTATAGTATACGATAGCTATTGCAACCTTGAGGCTGTGGGTTCAAGTCACATTACCAATCAAAAAAAGAAGAGGTAAAAAAAAGAAAAAGGGAGAAGCAAACGAAAGCAAACATCCTTTTCCCACCCTCGATTGGAAACACAGGAATTCAGGCTCCTTCCACAAATAGATATCCAAGGTTTCTTATAAATCTGAAGCCACTTCTGTCTTGAACATCTTTATTTGGAGAAAATGAATACACGAGTTGATAAATGAGTTAGATATCGACCCTCTTTTCAGGGAAAAATTCCTGGCCATATACATATCATTTTCCTTTTCTTTTCTTTTTCCTTTTTCTTTTAAATTTCAGCCCACTTTACAGGCCTGCATCCTCCTCAAGGATTAAGCTGCCAAGATTCCCCATCTCTTGCAACCCTCACAAGAAAATTGCACCTCAGGTCCCATTTGGATCTTTGGAACTTGTTTATGACTGCAATTGTAATTACTTGCAGTTGATTACTGCAAAATATGAAACGACTGTAAAATTACAGTAACTCAAATATGCAAACTGAGAAGGCTTATGCTAACTCAAGATACTTGCACTTGAGTTACAAAGATCCAAAATGGGCCTTTTGCTTCTTCAGGAATGTTCTGCTTCATCAGCCTTGACTGGCAATGCAGAAAGATCTGAGAATGGTAACCCCACAGATTCTATTGTAGAAAAGGGTTCAGTAGCAACAATACTTGAGAGAGAGAGAGAGAGAGAGAGAGAGAGGGGTTGGGGGGGAGAGGGTTGGGTTTGTGGTCAGTGTGAGTATCTGAAAAAGAAAAGGCATCCCTCAGAACAATCCAGTCACTGTATACATACACTAAACGGTAGAACAGGTCTCCCAACCGACTCTTGATGACATTGTAAGTTATCCTCTGGCCATCAGAACCTGCTCCTCGCTCTACAGCCTGCAAGTTAATGAAATGAGAGAATTACAAATGAATCCTGAACTTTAATTTATGGCATCTCAAACACAATCTGCAGGTACTCCACAGATGAACAACTAGTCACGTTTTATTTATACTCAGGTTCGAGGTAATAGCATTAGAGAAACTAAGTTTTTATTTAAACATATTTGAACAGGTTAAACTCAAAAGCTGATGTTAAAAAGAAGTTGCAAATAAACTGGGATTCAGTTAAAGGATTCTTACACAAGTTAACCAGGATTTCAAATAATCTGATACCATTTATTATATATGAAGCCATCAATTGAGAAATCAGCCTCAAATTGTCCAATTGATTTTGACTGTTCCAATTTATTTTGACCCATCCCAATACCCTCTCCCCCATGTCCCCCTTTCTCCACGTTAAATCATCAACACAAGATGGTTCTCCCTCCTCTCATCTGCAGCCGCTCTCAAACTGTTCCTGCTGCCATCCGTAACACTATGGATTTCCCAACTACTCCTTTCCTGTCACATTCTTGGCATCTGTGAATAGGATCTTGGTCTCCACATCCGCATGTACACCAATCCTCATGTACACCAATCTCTGCATCTGTGAATAGGATCTTGGTCTCCGCATGTACACCAAAGCAGCAGCCAATCTCTGCATCTGTGAATAGGATCTTGGTCTCCGAATGTACACCAAAGCAGAGGCTAATCTCTGCATCTGTGAATAGGATCTCGGTCTCTGCATCCTCATGTACACCAATCCTCTCTCTCTCTCTCTCTGAGTTCTAATCCTAACTTTAGTATATAATAAAGCTAGGAGTGGATTAACTTGTTAAATACAGCTGATCAGGATATTTTTCCCATTCGGACCTATTCATGAAAATGGACCAAATAAATTGAGTCTGGAGATTCTTAAACAAAGCATTAATTTCAGTTTTCTCCACACACATCATAAAAAGCTTCGAAAAACTGACTCTGATGAGTACCATGCTTTTTTAACATGGGATTGAATGCTCAAAACAGAATTCATGTGACAATTTCAACATTTGAGTCTAAAATCGTGCTTATGATATTTTCAAAATTAGTCATTATACATCGCCTACAGTGACTACTAACCAGTGTCCCTCTTCTAAAGGCCACTAATCAACCATAGAACAAAGCAGAAATTGTAAAAGGAGAAACAACCTGATTTGCCAAATCGTTGAAATGAATAATGTTGCGCATCATCCAGACAGACTTATAGAAAGGACAAAACTTGTCATATCTGTCCCAACAACAAAATAAAATAAAATATAATAAAATAATCAGAATGCATAAAACTGCATTCAATGGTGGCAGAACCAATAAAAGGATGGTGAAATAATAATTAATACTTACGGAGTAAATGCGTTCTGAGCAAGATAATCCTCCCTTAGAAGCTTTGCAGTTTCCAAGATAATCTTATCGGTTTCAGCTAAGGCATCTTTACCAACAAGCTGAAATGTTCAACAGAATTCCAAATGGTCATACTAAGTCATTGTTGTCAGTATTTATCAATACTGGCAAGACATAAACATCACAGAAATAAACATACAAATTTCAGAGACTACCACTATAAGTGGAAATCATAAAAGAAATTTTAAAGCTAGAAAGGCTGCGTACTTGGACAATTTCATTCAGGTCGTCTTCTCTCTGCAGTACTTCACGAGCTTTTGTCCTGATGCTAATGAAATCAGGATCAAATTGCTCGTAGAAGGATTCCAAGGCCTGCAATGCAAGAATTGGGCTGTAAGGAAAGTAACAAAATCTAGACAACAAAGAAAGCTCACCAGATCACTAGCATCTAACATTGTAATATTTGAAATACAAACCGTTGAGTACTTTGAATACGAAATAAGCCAATTCACAGATGGAAAATGTTTCCTCTGAGCAAGCTTCTTATCCAGACCCCAAAAGACCTGCAATATGTGTAAATAAGTAAAAGAAGCCAATGTATAAGTGTTAATTGTCTAACAGAACATCAACAGGATACTGTTACCTGAACAATACCAAGAGTTGCAGATGTAACAGGGTCTGAAAAGTCTCCTCCAGGAGGAGATACAGCTCCTACTATTGTTACACTGCCAGTACGCTCTGGGGAACCTAGACATTTCACCTTACCAGCACGCTCGTAGAAAGAGGCCAAACGTGCTGCAAGATATGCTGGATAGCCACTGTCTGCTGGCATTTCAGCCTGAAAAAGAAAGTGACCTAAACCATCACATCATTTATGTACAACATTTTTATTTTCACTATTTTTGATAAGCAAAGAGACTTAGCTGAAGAAAAAGAGAGGAACCAATACAAGAAGAACAGGGGCATGAGCTATGCACTCTAAGTCTTGTGAAAGCACATAGTATTTGATGTTCCTCAGACCACCAAATTGTACATCATCTCATAAATTGCACAAGATGCTAGCTCATTACATTAGATAGGATTATAGGAACTGATTAAATTGCCCTAGTTTAGATTATCATGATTCCCCTATTAAGGGATTGTTGTTCCCCTACTAAGGGGTTGTAAATTGATTAAAAGTCTATATAAAGGGAGCATCCACAAGGCAGAGGGGACACTCCATTCATCCAATTTATCTCACTTAGTTTGCATTGTCATGGTATCGGAGCGGGAGTCTTGATATGTTTTTTTTATCATTAATGGGGCACAGAACTTCTAGCTTAATAGGCTGATCAGAGGATCCAGTCAGACAGGAGTCTGATTTCTGAGTGTCTCTTTCTTGTTTGCATCTAGTAAATCTGGATACTTCAACACAGATCTGGCCGTCTGGGTTATTCTACATTATTCCTCTTCATATCATTGGGTTTCATGATAAGGAAGAAAAATGTGGATACTTAAGTGTGGAATGTAGGGGAAAAAAGAAACCTACTTCCTCGTTTTTTGTTGCAATTTATTATTATGAGTACAAAACATCAAAAAGAAGCTCTATGAAGTTCAAAGAGAAGGAAGTTGGCCAGATGGTAACTTCTTACAATGAACTTCTTCCAACCATATTATAGGCTCTTGTCAATATGGAGGGATTATCTTCTCTAGAGGAACAACAATCTCATTTAGGGTGGAGAATTGGGAGAACAGGTGACAAGCTATATCCTTCTCAAAATGACAGAAACTGTTAAAGCGGATATACTCAGAAGAAATAAACAAATGTAAGAAAAGGGATACACTTCATAGACAACAATTGCAACACTACAACACTGTTAAGTATATTGGTCTTCCGCTTCCCAACAACTTAAGCTTTTGGGATGTATTGGCTAGTCGGACTTGACATGATATTAGAGCCACACTAGGCCGTGAGTTCGAATACCAGGGAGGCTTTATTCCTCCATGTCACATGGGCAAGCACATATCGCGTGGGTAGGCACATGTGGGTGGTGAATTCGAATGGCATCCTATGCAGGTAGGGGGTATAAGTATATTGGTCTTCCACTTCCTGACAGTTTAAGCTTTTGGGATGTAGTGGCCAGTCGGACTTGACAAATACAACATAAGAGGCAATTACCAGACGTCCTGATATTTCACGCAATGCTTCTGCCCAGCGAGATGTCGAATCAGCCATCATGCTAACATTATAACCCATATCTCGGAAGTATTCAGCTATGGTAATGCCTGAAAATGACATGACAAACACCATTTAAAAGAAGAAAAGGAATGGAAAAATATCACATGCATAGAATATGTAAGAGCAATGGTTTTAATAAGCAGACTCTGCACACCAAGAGTAAGAAGAGAATTTATTTTTTTTAATGTTAACTTGTATTAATCAAGAGTAAGAAGAGAATTTCCAGCATGAAATTAGCAAGGACAAAATATCTGCTGATTATCAGCTGTTGAATGAGTACAGTAAATACTTTAAGAAAGATCATACACACTCTGTGATAGCTACAGCACAGTTACCTAGTTTGCAGACTATCTAATTAGCATGAATTCACTATCTGCAATTAGGTACCTCTAAGAGTTTGCCAATACATTCGGGTAGATTCTTCAGTTTTCCTGATTCATGGTTCCAGTTCACTAACTTCAATGAATGTATTTGTTTTCTAGTTCAATATAGTTTGATTCAGTTTGCATAATTTGTAGGTCCAATTCATTCACAGTTTGATGCTAGTTAACACAAACTAGGTAATTATGACCCATAGATCATGTACCAAGGTGTCCAATGAATGGAAAATGTGGTTTTTAAAAAATGAAGCAAGTGCTACTTGTGCTTCTACTTAAAATAATATAGAAGATGTGGAAACATTATAGTCCATGAATCCATCTGCATCACGCTCCTCTACAGAAGTACTGGTCGAATTGGGAGGAAATGAGCATAACTCAATTACACAGTGGTCACTTGAAAGGATCAAGGTAATGACACTACCATTATATATACAAACCATAGTATCCATTGCTTCTTTAGTTACCTTGGTATTTAAGTTACATTAAATTGATACCTCACCATGTCCTCCTTGATCAAGTCTTGCGCACATATAATAATTGTAAGTAAATGAAGTCAAGTGCCACAATTTTAATCTCTTCTGTTAAAGCACAAATTATCAACCAGAAACTCTTCCCAACCAATGATGGCATATCACCAAGACACCAACAGTACATTCACAATTCAAAAAGGTGAACCACTAAAAATAGATCACAATGTGTACCTGTATATATGGAGGCCTCTCGAGCGGCCACTGGCATATTAGAAGTGTTTGCCACAAGCGTTGTACGCTTCATGACAGACTCTTCACGGCCATCAGGCAATGTCATCGTCAATTTAGGGAAATCCATAAGAACCTGTTTATTAGATAATCAAGAAATAACATGTAAATAAAAAACAAAATGGTCATCATAAAAGGGTTAAAAAGATAAATAAAAAACTGGTAAGTAAAAGAAAATTACAGTCAAGTACCTCCGCCATTTCATTTCCTCTTTCTCCACAGCCAACATAAACCACAGTGTCAGAGTTAGAGTACTTCACAGAGACACAAGAGTTAGGTTAGGTGCAAGAATGACAATCACAAAATCAAATATCCACATTCAGACCTATAAGCACTTCAAGAAATAAAGGATGATTTTACCTTTGAAAGGGCTTGACTAATGACAGTTTTCCCACAACCAAATGCTCCTGGTATTGCACAAGTTCCTCCAAGTACTGATGGAAAAAGGGCATCGAGAACACGCTGTGGATAATAAATGACATCATTAATACCACAACAAGAGAAGTGCATGTTAAACCAGTATATAAGTTAGAAAAACAACATCCAACAGAAATAAGATTCAGCTTCAGACATTACCTGTCCAGTCAATAGAGGTGTATCAGCAGCAAGCTTTGCCGCAACAGGCCTTGGGGAACGCACAGGCCAAGACTGCAAAAGAATAGTGTCACACAAATTTGCACTATTTCAGGATATTGTTCAATGAAGCTCATACTGCAAAGAAGGGACCAAGATTGCAATAACCTGAAGCATGGTGAATTGCTTTGTCACACCTTGGAACTCTAGCTCTAACACAGTGTCCTGCAAATAAAGAGGACATGGTACGGTAAGCAGGGACCACCAAATCATCTCAATATGTTTCATGCGCAGCACTGAGAGCCAAAGTCTAAATTTTTAGAAATCCGTGTATTTTAGATTGTAGAAATTCACGGAGCAAACCACATAGCATCTATCAAAAGTAAAAAGAACTTGTGTAATTCATAAATGTTAAAAGTGCGAGGCAAGTATTGATTCCAGTAGCCAAAGGAGCATGATACCTTTACAAGACTCACTTATTCCCTCTAGATAACTACCTGTAATCTAATTCTTCCCAGTCTACCCTCGCACATATACCCTTATACAGAATGGAAATTAATATGAATATGGGGCACTCCCTCAAAAAGTGTACAGCAGAGTTTGTTCAAATTCTATATTGTCAAAAAGACCACAAATTGTTGTATCAGAAACCAACAATCAAGTCATACCTCAACTCACCTGTAAAGAAAGTAGATAACAAATTTGCATAAAATGTCTTTAAACTGCCCTTTAAAGAGGAAACAAGATAAAACAATATTCATGTTTTGTCAACAAAAACCATTCTTCCTGACAGGTAAACATGAGATTTTAACCACTTCCCTTACACATTTGAGGCCGTCACCTTAAGAAAGAGACAACTTCAAATAAAACCCTATCTGCAAAACATCACAAAATGCAAAAAGCAAAAAAGTATACTAAGAAAAACATTAAGTGACATCCCCACTAGTCGGGGGAAAATTTTACAGGACAGTGATTAGACCAGCTATGACCTATGGAGTAGAATGATGGCCAATCAAGAAGCAACAAATGCACAAAATGGACGAAATAGAGATGAAAATGTTGAGGTAGATGTGTGGTAAAACTAAGGATAAAATTAGAAATGAGGGCTTTTGAGAGCATTTAAGGGTATAATCAATCGGGGATAAAATTAAAGAAACATGTTTGAGATGGTTTGGGCAAGTTCAACGGCGCTAGTAACAAAAAATTTGGCTATGAAGGTTGATGGCCCACCAAGGGGAAGGGGGTAGGCCAAAGAGAACGTGGATGGAGGTAGTAAAAGTAGATCTAAAGAAGTGTGATTTGCCTAAAAATAGATCCGAATGGAGAAACAAAATTCGTGTAGCTAACCCCAACATTTGGGACAAGGCTTTGATAATGATGATGATGATCCCCAACAAATGCTCAGCTGTTTGGGACATTTAAAGTGTGCACGGGTGTGTGAGTTAGAGTCCCTTGTAAAGTAAAACAATAAAAATAAAATAAGGTAATGACTTTTGATAATTAACATTTAACAAAAAGATATATTAAAGAGCTAAGAAGTTTCAGAGAAGGAAGCAATGGTCTACTAAGAAAAAAAAAAAAAGAAGTCCCCCCATGTCATGACCTTAATGTTACACATTTGAGGCCATCACATCTGTGACAGCGGCTCAAGTTCAGATGCAGCACCATTTTCATAGTCCACGAAAGTTGAAACCAGAGTTGCACAAAGATTGTAACAACTTAACTCGTAACCTTAAGATGCCAATTTTCCATAAAATTTAAGAGTGTTGCATCCTCTAAAATCAGGTTTTTTATGGAAGGAGAATTAAGTAACCATTAATGTGATGATAGAACCATAAATTTCTACCATAAATTTCTAATCCAGTGCAAAATTATTTTGGTCAACAGACAAACCTTCAGGTTGTATTGACCAGCCGGGGCAATGTATGTAATTTTTCCCATAGAACCAGGAGGAAGCGCAACATGGTGTTGCATCAAGCTATTCTCAAAGACAGTCTGCATTGAAAAATGACCCATATACAGTCAAATATACCAGAAAGCAATGTCATGAGGCTTTATACAAGGTTGCTTCACGATTCCAGTAGAAATAAACTTACAGCGTACAAGTCTCCACCAGTAATGAGATCTCCCTCTCCTACATTGAGTAGAAAGAAAGATCAGCTATTCAGAACCAACTCAGTAAACGACAGCACAGTTTCTAGATAGCCACTGTTTTTTTTTTTTTTTTAAGTCTAGATAGCCACTGTTAAATAATGTTAGGTATAAGAAAAATGTCAAGTTTTTTATGGGATTACCCAATTTTCTAGGCTGGAATTCCCATAGTACATCTTTATCCAGAGCAGGGACAGAAACGCCACGAGGTATATAAACATCACCAGATATACGAGCAATAGTTTTCAGTGGGCGCTGCATCAAAGAAGAAATAACGATTAAGCCAGACAAATTATGACAGACCCATTCAAACAAATCAATAAAAGAGCACTGGAAACCTTGAATACTACAGTGAAAACAACCCATGTCAATACATGGACATTTATCCAAACAATAGATGCTAGAGAAAACTTAAGAAACAGTAACACAAAGCAAACATGAATAAATATATAAAACCATATTCCTATACTTAAAAAATAATTTTATAACAAAAAATGTTCAAACACGATTACTCTAATCAGAAGCATGTTGAAAAAAATGATTCAACAAATTGAGAATCTTAAAGCATTTAGGAATTCTACCGAACCTGAATCCCATCAAAAATGTTGCCCAGAATTCCAGGCCCTAGCTCCACTGAGAGTGGCTGTAACAAGCAATCACAACTTGTTATACACATCACACCATACAATCAACTCTAAGAAGGAATGAGAAAAGCTTTTAAGGATACCCTTCGTGTTCGTAGAACAGGGTCATTCACCATTAAGCCGGCAGTTTCTTCATAAACTGAAAACAGAAAACCCAACCAATAAATTCCATTAGATTTAACATTCCTTCGGTCAGCTGTGTGAATTCCTAATTCACACTTAAATACAGAACAAAGGCTAACAGCATACTATTCATATTATTAACAATAATACAGAAACAGACAACAAATCTTTTAACAAACATAAGGTCATCATCAGGGACCACAAAAATTCAAATACCTTGGATTGTGGCAGAATCTCCCTCCAGCCGAATAATTTCTCCGATAAGTTTGTCATGACCAACACGGACTAGTTCATACATGGCAGCACCCCCCATTCCATCTGCCACGACGACTGGTCCTGACACCTGTAAATTTGAATAGATGTAGTAGAACAATCAGTAAGAAGCTTGATGACGTAAGGCTTTTGTTAAACTAGATATCCTTAAAGAAACATTGGAAGTATGGATCATTTTTATTAATTACAAAGCAAGATATGTTAGTCTCGGTTGACATGTTATTGACAATCTCGCCCTCGGAGACTCGGTGGCCCTACTGAGCTGGCAACTCAATTGCAGATAAGTTGCAGCTCCTGAGCTAAACAGACATGAATAAGAAAAACCTTGTGTGTTTCACGCGCAGTAAGTTAATGGAGATGAAATTAAATCAGGAAGTTGATCATAGATTTAAATTTAAAAACAATGATCCTAAACCCGTACAGTCAAAACAGCATAATCTTAGTAATCCCAATTTTCAAAAATAAGTAAGTCCAGGCCATAATTACCTAGTTCATAGTCCGACTAATTCATGTTCAGGTTTGTAGTTCACAAGTTGGTACATAGAGTCTGCCAATTTGTTGGGGGTAGGTTCATTTAAATTTTTTTTTTTTTACTTTTTTTTTTTATCACTTTTCCCAATTAATAGCTGGATTTCCTCAACTTCAAAGAAAGAATTCAAATTGCTAATTCAAAATTGTGTGCTTCAATTTGCATCATTTGCAGATCCAATTCGACTAATTCATAGAGTGCTTCTAAATACATAGTCAAAGCTCATATTTAATTATTGATCTACGGAATTACTCATGTGTGCTATTCTCATCAGCTTTCTCGAAGCGAAACCCTTCTAAAGACTGGGCAATTTATTCTTATATGAAGAGAGTATTAAAACATAGACTCAATACAATTCAATATGAATAAAAGATAGGATTATGAGAGTCACAAGAAGAATCAAAATAACTGTAGTCCCAAGCAGGGCCCCATTTCTCCACCCAAACCCATCCCCCCACCCACCCAAACACACACACAAAAAGGAAAATACCTTGTGCCTGTTGGATTATGAGCATTTTGACAGGAATTCCTCTTGTTCGGAAAACATGAAAGTTTTCAGGCCTTGTCCACTCAAATTCTCCGAGAGCTCCATTTGATTGGGAGAATCCTAATTCCAAATGCTACTTGGCATGGAAGCAAGGCAGACAGCAATTAGAGACTTCCTCCCAACATGAATTGCCCGAATTACATCAAATTATCTCATTCATACAAGCCCTTAAGGTTCTTTCACTGCTTTAAAGGAGCCAATTATGACCTCATTCCCATCAGACCTATACAATAAAATTCTATTTGCCCAAAAATAAAAGGTGCCACATTCAACTATTCACTCACTAAGGATAAGAGAGGAAAAGGGAAAAGAAGAGACTCTTAAAAGTGCTGGATTTCCTGGCATTAGAACTCTCAAACCTATTAAGATGGCTGCCTATAGCTTTGCGACCAAACCTAGAAGATGAGAAATATGAGGGACTTTGAGGAAATTTCTTTCACGTACATGCAAGTGAACCAAGCCAAGCTAGGTCAAGTCAAGCAGGCATGCATGAGTGTAAGCATGTGTGTGACCTCAAACATGTGCTATGAATAACCTTTAGTTTTCCTTCAAAACATTATTTGGACTCTTTGTTTCCCTCCTTTGCGGCAAGCCAATAGCTGGACTGCACCTGCATGCTTCGCCATTGTTGCCACGATGGCAGTGAACCAAAGGCTACTATGTAGCGATGACCATCAAGCTTCTTCAAATTACTTCTTAGTCATTCAAAGTCTTCTACTTTCTTGTATTCTATTCCCAATACATTCACGTATTCTTTCCATTCTCTCTTCAGACTCATTGCAACTATGTGCCCAAACCAGAATAGCTAGTAGTGCTCCCGTGGTACCAGATCGAGTGTGGTCTCAATCTGAACCGTTCATCATACAGAGAGGGCCATTGTATTCCAAAGACAGATGGTTGCATCTGGAGTTCATCCATGTAGGGGCAAATTTATCTTTACGACGATATCATTCAAAGACATGTCACTGCTCTTATCTATTTTCCAAAATTATTTCTGTCCTTACTTCAAATTTTTATTTTCGCTGCCATCTCTGGAATTTCCTCCAGCAAAAGGTAGTTGAGGATTGTAGTAGGAAAATGCAAAATCACTTCCTATCATCAAAAGGACTATAAGACTAATTAACTACTTAACTAACAATGAATTGTACAAACTGAATAAATAAATAACATCGAGCTCATACGCCTTCTTCATAAGATGCAGAATCACTATCTATCATCTAAAAGTACAGTAAAAGCCAATTACTGCTTAGCTAACAACGGAATTCATCGAATTCACATAGAAATAAATTCACCCAAATCACACTTCATCTTCATGAAATTTTAAAAGAAGTTCATTTAAATTACCAATCAGTATCCCAATCAGCTCATCAGAGAACCTAGTAAGAACACTCAAAGAAAAGTCATGAAATCCATTGGCAATGCTCATTTCTCATGAAATCATCCAATAATCAGTAAAAACACATCAAATCAACTGAAGAATCATCAAATCTTATCAAATTCAAGCATAAGAAACCTATAAAGAGATTCAGGAAACAGCTCTAGAAATGATACCTTTCGGACATATCCGAACTCGCTCTCCTTCTCCGAATCCTCAAACGTCGTCATCCGATCTCCGTACGCCGGCGGCATCTTTTCGGCCAAATCGAACGCGAAAAACGTCGATCGGATCGAGATGAGAAGGAGGAAATGATCGAGCACCTTAAATTCGAAGATCTGGAGGTAAGAAATCGAAAAGGATGCGAATTTGAGAGAGATGGAAAGAGAAGGGCAAAGATCTGGAGCAGAAACAGAGATGTCAAGAGGAAATGACAACTGTCGCGGTCATATTTCATTTGTGGGAGATTTTTCTCCTTACTTTAGGATTTTCTATAAACACCCCTAGCATTTCTTTTAGTTTTCAAAAAAGTCCACAAGGGAAGTACATTCTAAAATAGTCCCATCAGACGCTCATGGGCCATGGCATTTAATTGTAAGCCAAGCTCTTAGAATGCGGTCATGCAGACCCATCACTTATGGATTTTAGTTCGTCGTTGTTTAGATTTTCCGTGAATGAGGTAGGAATGCAGGTCCCTCTCTTTAATGAAAATCGAAATATATAGAGTGCATAATCCTCTTAATTGCCCAATCAGAATTGTTAATGGCCTTGGACTATACTATGCTTCCATGATATAGATCACTAATTCATGAAGATCCGATGATTTTCTAGGTCTATAACTACAAAGACGATGGACGCTTGGAAGTTCTTAATTGAACAAGATACCAATAACATTAGAGTCACAAGGTCGCCATAGTAAACATTTTAGTTCTTGCCTTGCGTTAAACGGTGACCATGCAAACCTGGCAGATGAGTCTGGACGAGTCGAGTCTCAAACCAAGCTTGATTTGGTCAGACAATGCACAAGTGCGAGTCGGGATGAGTTTTGGTTTTGCCCGTAACCCAAACGTGCTGTCATCCCATCCCCTCCCAGTTCAAGGGTCTAGTTACAAATACATTTGAATATAATAAGAGCAGACTTAAGATTTTTTTATTTTTTATTTTTTTGCCTTTCTGGAGGATGTATGAGTAATAAAAGAAAAGGCAAGGGGCTTTCTTTCCAAAATGTGCTAGCATCCAATTTAAGCACGTGACAGCATTTAGTCTTGGTATTCATCATTATCAATTTTTAAGTGGTTCGAGTTTTCTTACCAAGAAGACAGAAATGCCCAACCCAACTCAGGGCGACACGTGGTGGTATCTAAAAGGCACCTCATCTTTTTAGCAAAGGGCGACACACGGAGCACAGGGCCAGAAGTAGTAGGGCCCACCTCTTAAATCAAGTTGCTGAAAGTGGCCCACGGTCCGATACTCCGATTTATTTGATTAATCGACGGTGTGATTTTCGGAGCGTGGGTAAGTCCTGAAGGCCCATCCATTTAAGCATGAAGCTTTATGTACCTTCTACTTGGGCTGACCTATGTGGACATTCAAATGCCAAATCGACTAAATCACACAAATTTTTTTGGCATGGTGGCAATATAGATTATTAGGTAAGTGGTATCTACTCATGGATTTAGATTAGGACCTGCATTTTATTATAACGTATAGCTGCCAAGAGTAAGCTTCTTGTTCCCTCTCATGTCTTGGAAAAGTCTTTTAAGTAACATGGCATCAGAAATGAATTGACGCATCTCATTCGATTGGAGATGACATAACAAGCCCCCCGGATTCTGCAGCGAGCTACCATCTTTAAAATTGTTTAAAACTTCATGCACTTATATGGGACACAAACATAACAAGATTTGTGTTGTCCGGTCAGGAACACGAACAGATGGCAGAAACAAAAACAAAAGGTTGGTACTGGTAATCCACCTCCGTCAAATTCAAAGTTCAAGATGCTGAAAACATATAAAAAATCAAAATTGTCAACAACATCACAGGAAGGTCAGTTCTTTCATGAGGATAAATAATTTAAACTTTGGAAGGATCAACGGAATCATGTGGTGATATAAGAGTGGAACCACAAATATTGGTGAATTCATGTCCATTCTAAGTAAATGACAGAGATGCTCCGGCCTGAAGTAGTAGGGCATCCTGGATCTGAAAAAAATACATCTCAGGAAGTTGTAAACAAGAAATACAGCCACAATAATTCAGTATTTCCAAGTTCAGGCATTTTTCCCCCTCTTCCATTCAGGGTTTTCAATTCAAGCCTTCAAGCCAGCTGACTCTGCAGGGAAGATAAACTTCTGTCTTCCAAACTACACATGATTCCCTACACAGAGGACAAGTTCCTGTCAACAGAAGCAGCTTTAGTGATCCAAGCATTGTTTCATTGAGGGTACAGATATGGATGCAGGAGTATAGTCGGATATATTGTTCAGCTAGAAATTGGACTTCTATAACTGCTGGGACATAAAAAAAAATATCATCCAGGGAGCATCACCTAAAATGCAGATAAATGTAAATACAACTATATAATAAAATAAAATATTATATTAATTTTTCCATGCTCCAATGTTACGCCAGAATATGAAAGTAGCAAATTTACCTTGCACCCCACCATGTTCTTATAGTTTTGACAGACCAAAACAATTACAATCAAGAGAAAAGGCCAATAGACTTCCAAGTAGTACTCAGTCCTTCATTGGGCCCACTCATTTTAGTATAGTGCAGTTCACTAGATATCAATTTCAGCAGTCAATTACATCTCTGTAAAAACACAATGCTAGCTGGGCACCTTTAAATATGCTCGAGTATGTGTTTGTGAGTGTCTGCATGTATGTGGTTTTTTTTTTTGGGTGCATACATCCATTGGAAATTCTTTAGAACTACAATTTGAGAGGACTCCAAAACAAGGCATATCCAAATATCCTCAAAGTAGTACCCATTGTACATATAGGTCTGTTAAGCAATCGATAAGAGAGACTCATCTTACAACTTTGTATCAAATTATTTACATAATTAAGATAGGCCTCTCATTGTCCACCACAATTTCAGCCAACTGCTTCACCAGTTAATCCAGAAAACCAAGAAAACCTGTTGTTCACTGTAGGTGTCTTTCCAATTATGTTCACGATGGTCACAAATTTACTGTAAGAGAAAAAGGCAGGCCATTGCCAGTCAAGCTCAGTCTGCTGTATTAAATGCACACTACCTCACTATGATATAATCTCACAAACGGGGGTGACATTACCAACCATGCATCCTCCCAATCTAGGAAGGATAAATGGTTTCACATCAGTCCATCCAAACTACATTTATTTCCAGTCTATTCAATGATGAGTTCATTAAAAATAGATGTAGTATAAGTCAGCGCCGCCAAAATTCAGTGCTATGGAGCAACCACAACCATAACTAAGCCACTTATAGTCAATGGGTTAGACCTCAGCCTAAGGAGGAAATTGAACCTGGACCACTGGCAAGACCAATCCATATCCACTTTTAGCTCCTTGCTTTCTACCACCTCCAGCTGAAGGTGATGGTGGTGGTGAAAACTATAGGAATGACACAGTTGTATATGAGAATATTCAAGAACTTCCACATGTTGATTACAATGGTCATGGATATAGAAGAAACTATCACTGTCTAATGATGAGGATAGGGGTGGAAGGTGGTAATAGTACTACTAGTGGAGAAGAGCAAGCTGGTGGAGACAGTGGACAACAGAAACATGGTTCTATGGAGAAGCTACTAGTGAATGGGTACTCATTTCTCCATTGAGTGGAATCACATTCATCAGGCTCTAATTGGCACACCAAGCTCTAGACATCATATCGTATTCCTGTATATTTCTTTTCCAGTATCCTAATCCTCACCAGCCATATGCATATGGACAGAATTACCATTGTGATGATGTTGATGATGACAATGTTTTGTGGATTCCCTGACCTTCAACAAGGTTGTTATTCGTGGGTCTTTTTGACAAAATGAAGTGTATAGGATTTCATTTCAGTTATCTTGTTATTAATCATAATATTATCATATATTTACCTTATTTGCATATTATACACCTTTCAGACAAATTTTAGCTAATACAGTTCATACAGTTATTAATTTTTGATAGATTCAACAGTTTAAAATAAAACAGCTATAGAGGACCTACATAACTTTTAGGGGCCTCTACCCTTGTACTATGCTCTAATGGAAAAGAATATTAGATTCTGACACTTATCAGTCTTCTATATTTTTAAGATAACTGTTAACACTTTTGGGGTCTAAATAAAATTAATGTCATGAAGGCCACGAACCACTACATACCATCGACCGGTCACTTTTCAAACCGACACATGGTTTTAAAACTCAGTGAGTCCCCCGATTGGATTCATGTCCTGAGTCACCTACTTGGCTGATTCCTATGATTTTTGTGCCCTAAATGCACGTATTTATTATTTTTCTATTAAAAAAGGTGGTAGAAGGCTCTTAATGGACATTTCACACTGATTCTAGAAGATCAAAACCACTTTTTTTTTAAGATTCAAGCATTTGAAGATTAGTCATACTATTCATCTGATTGAATGAAATACAAATTTGGGGAACTATAAGTACAACAACCTATATTCACTATTAATAAATGAAACAAACAAACCTTAGAAATTAAAATTCATAGAACTTTTTTTTTTTTTTTTTGCTATTTTTTATTTTTCAAATGTTATTGGGCCTGGTGTGTGAATCGGTCCACCTTAGCCGAGCCTCGCCCCACCCCAAAAATTAGAGCTGAAAGCAACACCCTCCTTTAACTATATTTTAAACCATGGTTTACTTCCATCACACTCCAAGAGGGGCCAATAGTGATGCAACTTTGTTGCACAGGGCAAGAACCATAGGTAGCTTTTGGTTAGCTGGAATGGTTTTAGGCAGGAATGGAATGGAGAGTGGAATGAGTCTGGAATGGTCATTTCCATTCCAATGTTTGGTTTTACTGAAAAATCAATCCAGTAATAGAATTCTTATTCCTATTCTTGCATTTGGTATGCCGGAACGATGCCCAGAATGGAATAAAATTTACATAAAACTGACCAAAATACCCTTGGTACCACTAGGCACCTCTACAAAAAATTCCAAACCAGATCCCGAATCTCCGCCCAACATCTGCCATAGATTCTCCTTTTCCACTGGAGAATCCCTCGGCCCGCCCCCTTCGGCATCGACTTCGTACAGCCCCACATCTCCCAATCCCCGATGATGATTCCGACACCGTCCAACACTTCATCCGGCCCACACCCACTCACAAGCGACCCATCTCCGCCAGCACCACAACTCCGTTCGTCTCCCCCGACAATGCCGACATCGTCTCCTAAGTCGTTGCCGAGTCAATACCTTCATATTCTCTCGAATCCAGGCTAGGGGACTGCAAGTTGGTGGCAGCGGTGCGGCGTGCGGCGCTGCAAGTGAAGATTGGGCGGTCCCTAAAACCATTCCTGGTGGATGGGTCTGATTATGATTCAATTCTAGGGCAGTGCTGTGAGATGCCGGTGGGGTACGTGCACGTTCCAGTGGGGATCGCGGGGCTGTTGTTGCTGGACGAGAGGGTGTTTTTTATGCCGATGGCGAAGACGGAGGGATGCCTGGTGGCGAGCACGAACAAGGGTTACAAGGCGATCTTCACGGTTTTCGTTTGGCAGAGAAGGGTAGGTTTATGTGATAAAAGGGGCATTTTGGTCTCAAGGAAAAAAATATAAAGGAATGGAATGACCATTCCTCTATCTCCGCAGTGGAATGATGATTCCCTTACATAAAGGAATGGTAATTTCGGAAGTAATGATTATTCCGCCACTTTTTTACGAACCAAACGCGGGAATAATCATTCCGTTGGAATGACCATTCCATTCCGACCTTCATTACAACGAACCAAACACTACCATAGAGTCTATATGCTGTTCCCCAAATGTAATTTTATGTTCCTTCTTCGCCAATACAGACCTCTTGTACGACTCCTTTGTCCCATTATTTAGCAATAGAATTTGTTAGTTACCTCTTGAAAAAGAGAGGTGGTCAATATGGTGCAAACATTAGGATATGATCATTTCTCCAGCGAAAAAAAACGAGAAACTACATGTGATGTTCAATTACAAGTTTTGAGTAGTCCCAATGAAAAACAAAACATGGACAAGAAACAATGAGACTAGACATATTCTAAAGTGTGGGAATGGTAAGGAGAGGAATAAAGAATATACCTCGAATTTAATTACACCAAAGAACCACATTCAAATGCATCATCACCTCTACTTGTCAGCATGGCGGCGCTTATGCTTACGAGGTGCATGGTTTGTATTAGAACTCCTTATTGGTTTGCTATTCTCTTTGCTACAAAAGTTGACCAACAAGAAAAGATAAAAATGCTACTGACAAAGGAAACAAAAATGTAGAAGCAAGATCTATATACCAACCATCATCCACATAGAGGAAGAAAGAATACAATTTAGACAGCGGGAAAAAAAATGAAACTTAAGAGGGCCCTTACTAGCAAACAAACCTCTGGCCAGTGGGTCCAACCTTGATGTATGCCAGGCAAGAGGGAATGTAAAGGTCCCAATGTGAACAAGGGATGGCCAAATCAGTATGGACTTGAGTTAGAGTGGAAAGAATTGGACCGAGAGCAGATCATACTAGCCTATTAGTTTTTTTTAAGACTAAAAAAAAAAAAAAACCTAGCCTATTAGTTAATGCCTCTAAGTTTGACCATTTTAACCCCGACATAAAGTGCATGTTTTTAATCTCGAACAATGAGTAACAACTGAAGGAGTATGAATTTGGGCACCACTAGTAGTGAGTTTGAGTGGGGTTAGATTGACCATACAAATGCCTAAGTAGGCCCCACTGCCAGCGCTCAGCACCTATATTGCACCTGGTCATCAACCCCAACCTAGATTCTGGTGAACAAGATGATTCAACCTTCACAATCCTTAATACACGCTTAGCTCATGATTTTTAATATATTGATTTTGACCAAATCTTCACTTTTTGAGTCGGGACTAGACGAGCCTTCAAGTTGGCTCTACTAAATGCCACCCCGAACTAGATCTCTAAGTCAACCTTTTAATATTGTAATGCAGCCACCCAACAACATCCTCCACTTAATGCAAGCAGAATTTAGAATTGTCCTAGTATAAAACTTCTTTAACAATAAAAAATAATTAAAAAAAAAAACTAACCAGAAAATTGATAGAGCAAGCTTATACAGAAAGAACGCAGGAAGTGCCAATAGTGCAGAGGCCTGCAGTGAGAGATTTATAGATGTTTCAGGGATAAATCTTCAAGCAAGCATGATAGATGCATTCACCACAGCGACCACAATTATGAGATCAAGTTTCATGTTCTATGTACATAAAATAATCTAGGTATACATACCGTGAACCATACCAATTCTTTAGTTGCAAGAGGTTTTGTCAGTTCATGTTTCTTTAAAGTTTCTTGAATTGTGCCTTGGACCTATAAAGAAATTAAACAATTGTCATCAAATACATCAATGATTCCAAATTCATCAAAACCTAAAGTGCACAAATAAATAGCTATCAATTATGATGCTTTTGTACCGTCCTGGTTTCTAATGGATCTTCTCTTTCTTTTTTTCTTTTTTTTCAAAAGTTCTAATGGATCTTCTCTTTGGGTGGGGTCCTTG
Source organism: Persea americana (assembly GCA_029852735.1). Lineage (NCBI taxonomy): Eukaryota > Viridiplantae > Streptophyta > Magnoliopsida > Laurales > Lauraceae > Persea > Persea americana. Next base: position 65,654,005 of record CM056813.1, on the reverse strand, counting down.
TTGTAATTTTCAGGTTGTGGTGGGGAGAGAGGTATAATGCTCTTGTACCCTCCCCTTTTTTGGGTCTTTATTGTAATTTCTACTCATTTTCATGAATTTTACCCTTCCTGATAATTAAATAAAATAAAAAATATCAATTACACATAATAACAAAGGAGTAAGGAGGGTACTCTAAATTATTGGTACGGAGAAAGCGTACGTGCACTAGGCCATTTAAGGAAACAAAGAAAGAATTTTGTAACTCGCTATCCCTTCTAAATAAGTGCAGAAGCAAAAAAACAAGCTCAATAGTTGATAGAGTTGATTGCAGTGATTTTAAACCCAGACAAGGCATGCAGGCCCAACTGGTTTGGACTGAAACCACCAGTGTGAGGCCCCACCCCTTTGTGGGCCCTCAATTTGATTCGATTAATTATTAATGTTATAATACTTACCTTATTATACTAATTAATAGGATTTAGTAGAATAGTCTTTTAATGTTCCTAAGCCGTAGGATTAGACTTTTATTTATTTCCTTATTTATAATTTAACTAAGGTTTAGTTGGATTAGGCCTTAACTAGGAATTAGTCTTAATAGGAGGGGTGTTAAGTGTTAAGGAAGCTTCTAGAATCCCTACCTAAAGATCCATTTGCCCATGGCCCTATCCTCTCCCCCATTTAAACTAAAATACCCTTTTGGTAATTGTCCTAAACCCTAACCTATATATACTAACTATTGCAATAACATGAAGTTAGCCCGAATTCATTCTCATCTCTCATCTTCCCTATCTCTCCCTAAGAAACCCTAATTCCCCAAATCTCAGCACAAGAAGGAGTAAGAGATCATCCCCAATTACACTATCAACCCTCTAGGAGCTTGGATTTCTCATCTCTTTCTCAATTCTCTTTACAATTTCGAATCGAGGCAAGTACCCTATGCCGGATAACTTAGAATGCATGCTTCCTTCCTTTGATTATGCAAATTTCAATTCAGTTATGTATGTATGCATGTCTAGATCTACCAATTGAGCTTTGTTTAGGGATGTATGGCCATTGATGGATGGGATCTCTCATTTGAAAGATCAATGGCGCAAGGATTGGATGGAGGGATGTGTATTGGAGTGTTTTTCTTGTTTAGTAATGTTTCTATGATGATTGGAAGTAATTAGAAGTGATTTGGTTGGAATTCGGATTGGAGAAAGGAAATTGCAGAAATCTGGAAATTTCCAGTAGAGCGTGTACCCGGTCGACCAGCCTGTAGCTCGATCGACCGAGCACACTAAAAACAGAGAAGTTCAAGTCCCAGTTAAATTTTCTGTAAATTTACAATCCATTGTACCCGGTCGACCGGACCCTGTGCTCGGTCGACCGGATACACAGGTTTTTGTAGAAATAGCTGAGACTTGAATTTCTCAGTCTGCTCAGGAATCCATGTGGACCCGGTCGACATCATGGCCACGATGTCGACCGGGGACATTGTGAATTCTAAAAACACAGAAAATTAACCCCCCAGCTGTTTGGCTTCAGGTCCATGTGGACCCAGTCAACATCATGGCCACCATGTCAACCAAGGACACTGCCAGGACGTCGACCCCCAGGTCGACATCCAATGTACCCGGTCGACATCCCTAGGGATGATGTTGACCGGATACACTATGAAGGGTGAAATTCCAGACTTCTGTATATTATGCTGTTTGATCAATTGTGGGCCATTGACCATCCAAATAGACTTCCATTGATGTGCCAAGCACGAGTCAATGGTGTGGCTCAACCTTGACTCGTGGGGACCACCAAATAGGTTTTTTGGATTTGAATTGTAAGTGATTCGACCCTTGAACGTAGTCAATGATATCCGTAACTTCAGGAGCACTAAATACAACATCCTTTTGACATCTAAGACTACAGTTAGGGATCTAATCATCTAATGTGGCCCTGAACCTGAGAGTGGACCATTACCTAGGTAGCACCCTTGTTTATTCCACTTGATTCTATTGTTTGGAGGTTATTATGCATTATTCTTCTCTCATATCCTGCTTATTATTATAAACCTGTTAATTAAATGAAAATTGGAGGACCTGAACCTAGGATTACTTAGTGGTGACCCAATGATGTAATTGGAGATGAACGACTCGTGTCTATAGCTAGGCAGGCCCTCATACGGCCTAAGATTGGGTGTGTGGTACCCTAGAATGGAGAGGTTGGTTATAATGAAGTGTTGTGTATGGGTATGGATTGGTTATTTATATTGATATAGACTAAGGCCATGGTTATGGGCCTAGTGTGAATCCAGTGGTGATTGGACTTGGACTTGGACTTGGATATTGGACTGTATCCATATTATTTTATTTGAACCTCTAAGAGACTTGGTTAGGACCTCGCTCGCGCGAGATAAGCCTAGACAGACACATACCTGTATTTGTTCCTTGGGTCTGCACTAGACATTCACTCAGTTGATCTAAGCTCAGCTTGTTGACTAATCATCACTGGTAGAAGCTATATTGGTTATAACTAGAGCTATCATGATGAGCTATGATTAGACGGATGGTGTGATACCGGGTCCGGTCTAATATGATAAAAGGGTGTGATCGGTGCGATAAAGAGATGTGATCAGTGTTATATATATTGTTATTATCAGGGCTGTTATCCCTTGCATGTTTATTATATTTTCCCCGCCGCGACTGTTTACAGTATGGGAGGGCCGCGGCATAATATTCTGCGGTATATCCAACTTGTGTGAATGTGCCACGTTATTATCTGATTAGATTAGATTACTTATATTTCTTATTCTAAACTGCTATTTACTACTCAATTGCCTAATTTATGTTTCATTGCCACTCTTATGATTACATACTCGTTTCTATTCTCTTTTGTTGCATACATCCTGTGTTATCTATATATGATGCCTTGCCAGATCCTTAGATTTGACCCATCTTTGGTGCTTAGGTCTCGACCTTGAACCCGCGGGTGACACGTACCATGAGGCGCCTATAGTCGGCGAGTACGGTTGGGGATCGGTTGACCAGGTGGTCGAGCCGGATGACGAAGTGCATGCACAGGGTGTTTGAGTGCAGTTTATTTTGGGCTTTTGAGAGTTTATTGTAGTGAGCAGGGCATTATCCAAAGCTGTAATTAAACTGGTTAACTATACTTTGAGATTCTGTTAGACTTCAGCCTTGTTCCGTTTGATTCATTTTATATGATATTTATTGCTTCCGTTATCTTTTCTTATGCTTCCGCTATCTTTTCTTATGCTTCCGCAATACAACTGTTGATTATATTATTGTTCAAAAAGTTTTAAAATTTTGACCTCACTACAGACTATGATCTTGGAAGTTCTCGGATTTTCCGGGAAGCAGCGCGCCAAATTCGGGTACCATAGTGGTAACTTCGGTATTCGGAATTGGGGCGTTACAACCAGCTAGTTGACCATTTTTGGTGTAGCTGAAACGCTCCATGATCCCATGATAAAAATCAAAAGGCAGGAAAAAAAAACACATATATTAAGGTTTGAAAGCATTCTTTGTGGGACAAGAACAGTTGTTACCAATGTATAACATAGATCATCATCATTATCTTCGCCTCATCGTGGGTCATTTTTCCAACCTATTACATTATATTTGATTATAAGTCATGTATGAGTTGGACAAAAGAAGAAAAGAACCCAGCAGTAATGCTAGAGACATGAACTGATATAACGAAAACAGAGAGAGTACAAATGTGGTCACAAATAAACCAAAGAAGCAAGTGTGGCACCTGATGGTGATACACAGTTGCTGATTTGAGAAACTTTTGAGAAATATGAACTGCTTTCTTCGTATACGGTTTCAAAGCAACTCGTACTCTATTGACATGGGGTTTCGTAATTGTTGCAACCTGATCAATGTAGGGCTTCGAGAATTTTTTGGCTTCCTGTCATCACATAAACCTGTTTACTGAAGCAAGTAGAGTAATATAGGAAATAATATAAGGGAAACAGAGACAAAGAATAAACAGATTTGTGGCAGCACTTCACGTTATTATATAAATGTTACTCACTGCAGGCAAAGCATAATGAAAGGTACCTGAAAATATGGATTTGCCAATTCTTGTGCTTTGACAACATGTGGTGTAAGGGCAGTCTTGGATGACTCATAGAACTCAATGGTTCTAGTACTCACTGATTGCACATATGGTTCAGCATTGACTTTCAAAGTCAACCATTGCTCTTTCAAGGCAGGGACCCACCTCTTCATGCAGATAATCAAAAGATGAGACAATCGACAGATTTATCCAAAATTATTGAAAAAAAAAAATCCCAACAGGTGAATGTACAAAACAACGTGAAAGTTATTGACCATCCATGCCATGACATTGATTTCACAAGTAAAGGTCTCAAGGTTATCTACCAAAATAAAGTACTTGGCTCAACTAATTTTCTACATATTTTTCCAGTTCATAAAAAACAATCCTTTGCAAGAATAGTACGATCTGTCAGTTGATCTACCAGTTAAACCATCATCATAATCATCTGATAATAACAGATGAAGTTTATAAGTAAAGGAATACAATATAATCAAAATAAAAAAGGAGGAACAGTAGTGTTAACTCACGCATTTAACTGTTTCCAGGTGGGGCTCAGCCCATTTCAGGGCCTTTGCTGATTTTTCTGATGCCTGAAACAATTTGCAATATGAAAACAATCATTTCACACTCCTCCTGGAAAGTGAGGTGATATAGTGATGGACTGATGGTATCAACTGCAAAGGCTTTTTATTTTTTATTTTATTTAATGGCTTAACTGCAAACAACATGCAAGTATGCAACACTTGATATTTCTACTATCCCTAATAGCTTTTCTAACAGTAGCAGCGTATCTCATCAAAACTTTATTTGCAAAGCACCTTTTGTATGGCAACATCCAATGCAGGTCTCCCATGCTCATTCCAGCTTCTTACTGCAATTGACTGTAAATGGAAAGCAAGAAATGACAATTGTCCAAAGGAAAATAAAAATCCTGCAATAACTAGACCAGCATCTGAATAAGTTCACCTGAAAATGACTTAGATGAATTGAAAGCCAAGTTGGAAGCCATGCTCCATGAATCTGATCAGAAAGTCATGAAACTGATGTACATCAGTCAATGCTTCCAGATTAGCAAAAACATTAATCAATATTTCAGTCACAGGATACTGGTCGATTCATTTAATTATGAATTTTGTTGTTATAGCTGTACCGCTACAAGAATCAGATTCCATTAACACAAAGCTGTAAACTGTAACCCGTTTGGGTAATTCACTCATAAAGTGAATTCAAGTGAAGGGTTACTTTAGGAGACAAGAAAAGAAGATGCGTCTTATCAAAAACTACAAAATTTCAAAAATTACCTCTTCTTTTTTTTCTTTAAAAAAAAAAAGGTCAAAAAGTCAAATCTCTCATCGCACTAAAAGAAAAAAAAAGCCTCTCTTTTTATCCAAAAAAAGTAAAAAAAAAAAAAAGTTCCTTCACATGCCACAAAATGATAAAAAGTCAAGAAGGTGGATTTTGAAATTTTGTACGTTTTTTATAAGACCCTTCTCCTTTTCTTGTCTCTTTTGAATTCACTTTACAAGTGAATTACCCAAACGGGCCCTAAGGGTGACCAAGTACCCAAAAAATACATGAATCAGAAGCAAAGCCAGTAAAAACCATCTCTCTGGCCTGCTAGAGAGACCAAAGAAAACAAGAATCCAACACATACCAGTGACTAAAGCAAACAAGCAACTTTTTTTTAAAGCAACAGATCCACTTTCAACCGAGTGGATTTCTACAAGACAGAATTTGATAGCCTTAGAGTTGATGGGATTTTGCATAATTGGAGGCTTCTTTATTTGGTGGATCTTCTAAGGTGAGGAAGAGGGTGTTTTGGGCCCCTACTCCAGAAGAGGTTTTGAAGTTCAACGTTGATGGGGCAGCCAGAGGAAAACCAAGGCTGGCTGGTATTGGAAGGGTGCTCCGTAATAGTGAGGGGTGGTGTTGGCTTTTTTCTCTAGAACTATGGGGTGTATGGAATGGAGTCATATGAGGCGGTGGTGGTAGCTATCTTAGAAGACGATGTTTGCTTCTTTTTTTCAAGTAAGTTTGGTGGTGAGAGCGACTCTTCTAATGCTATTGACTTGGTGTCTTCTTTGGCTCTGTTTCCATGTAGGTTTCAGTCTCTTTTTAGTGAGATTTAAGGTGCTGTGCTCACTGAGTGGTGTGGAGTTCAAGAATGTTGGCCAGACAGTCTGGAGTTCAAGTATGTTGGCCAGATAGCTAATGGCTTCACCAAGTCCTTAGCTAACTAATGGATGGAAAAATCATATACATTTGTCGCCATTTTTGTTGTAGCCTTGGTTCTTCTATCTGTATTTTTGAGCTTCCTTCTTATCTGGTATAATGCTTTTATACCTCTTTCCCCTATTGGTGTCAGGATGGTGTTGGATCCGGTTCTACTCTCTTTGTTTTAATATACTTTGCCGTTGCCAATAAAAAAAAAACACTTTCAACTTAAATATATAAATATATATTTCATAATAAAGATAAGCCTCGTATGAAGCGCGTCAAAAGTTATTCGGGAGTTCCATTGCATACTCCAGAGTCCAGAGAGACTAAAGTTGAACAACAGAATCAGAAAACCGGGCTTGGTTCTATAAATTATTGAAATTTCAACCAAGTCATTAATGATGGTAAGTCATTAGTGATAAAATGGAGAAGGAAAATTGATGCATCATTTGTTTTCTTTAATTTTCTTTTTGTCTTTTTTCACTAAACACTGATGCATGATTTTACTGGTAAACTAGTTCATGACCTTTGAAAACATTTGTAATGCTCGAACAGTATCATGCCTCCCAGCTTATTTAAAAGAGCAAGCAAAGAAAAAACATATTAATTAGGAGAAATAGCCATTCTCAGTCAAGGACGGGTCAAACTGAAATGACAAGAGCCAAAAACACTAAACCTACAAAATATTATAGTTGTGTTACAACACTAGTTTTTCTTCTTTTTATTTTATTTTATTGAATGATATGTGTTGCAACTTGCAACACTGATAATAAATCGAATATGTAGCTTTTATGAAATTTACTACCAAACAGAATTATCATCCACAATATAAACATTTGCACTCATATATTTACCTCAGTCAACTCGTTAATCTTTGATGTGGCTTCTAATTTTGCATTCATCATCTCTTCCTGTAAATAGTATAAAAAGGAAAGAACAAATAAGTAATAAAAAATAAAACAAGGCTACCATATATATACTAGCAGATGCAAGCATACCTCTGCCGCTTGAAGAGCTCGTTCAGTTTTACGAATCCGGGTTTTCTGTTCATTATTAATCTTTTGGAGCTGCAAAAGGAGATAAAATGAATGAGTATACTTCAGAGAAAAATATAACTACTATCTTTTTTTTATAACAAAAAATACGACTACTATCATTCAACAAAAACCAACAATCACTGTACAACCCCATTGGATGAATGGAATTAAAGTACACAAAATTTGCAAAACCATCAACCAGATCTTAGAGATGTAGATCAGTCAAGAGTTCTCACATGAAAATATTATAGTATGGATCTTAGAGATGTAAAGGGTCGAGTGCTGGAAGCAGATAGCATATATTTACTCTCACCAACCTTACTATTTCTTTCAACCTGCTAATTAATCAGAAATTTACTGATGAAAACTAATTGGAACAATTACATGCATGTGGATGCAGAACATCTACAAGGAGCAACTGTCTTGTGCAATGAATCCACGGGAATATGAAAAGGTGATCTCTAAATAAATCATCTACAAAAGTTAATAATCTGGTCTACTTGGGAATTTGTTTCCTGAAGCATCCTATTCATTGGAAAGAAGAAAGTCTTCACCATGTGTCACAAACTTGTCACACGCCTGTCCAAGCCCGGATTATTTTTGCTTGAAGATACTGAATTTCATTAGGGAGAAAAAGATATACACAAAAGCCTCCATCAAGTAGACAAGAGGCGGTAGAAGAAACACAAGAACAGAGGTACTAACATATAGAACCAGTCAATCAATTTGATTTCATGTAATCTAGGATTTTCTGCAAAGAGTTTTGAAAAAAGAAAAAAAAAAAAAAAAAAACCTAGAATGAGAAAAAAGAAAAATAGAGAAAAAGAGGAAGAATTTGGGAGAAGAAACTGCATGGCTTGGTTGCTGTAGGTTCGACGACCACAGCTATACATAATTTAGTATATTTTGAAATTACAAAAAAACATGTATTTTCGTAATATTACAAATGAGTCCACTATATTTCTGGAAACATCCTTGTCGCTCATAACGCGCCCTCTGTAGCTGGCGCGTAGTTATTTGCTATGCCCAGCTTACAAAGATATCCACGCAATTGTCCCTTAAGTCACTGTCTTTGTAAGAAATCTGCAATCTGATCGTCAGTGCTCTCATATGACAAATTGATTTCCATTTTTATGTTCCTCACTCGATGAAATGACAATCACACCAACATGCTTAGCCAGCTCATGATCAACTGAATTTTTGGCAAGTTTTATAGCTGAAGTATTATCGCAATGTAAAATCATAGGTCCACCTTGCTTGGCGTCCAATTCATCGGATAATATTTTCAGCCATAATAGCTCACAACAGTGTAGATACTTAATTACATATGGTCCTCAGCATAATTTCTAGTGTATCACCTTATTTATAGTCTCTCATGTACCATACATTTTCTTAGACTCAAGTAGTTAGTCAAACTTCATTGTACTTATGTAGATAAGCTCATTACTAATAGTGTATATGAGACTCCCTTATAGATAGAGTGGTTGGGAGCATTAAACCAACTCAACTTGTCCAAAACCTCATGTTCTTTTAAGTTGTTTCGCAGTATCAGAGCCTAGGCTCTCTTTTTTGTTTAATCTAAGTAATCTTAGATCCTGTTTGTAAGAGTGGTGCGCCATCAGTCTTGATCTATTTTCATTTGCTATGGGGCCCACAGATCCTACCCCTATCTGCAACCACTGATCAATAGCAGTCTCTTCCTTTTCTAAATCCTCTTTTTTTGTCCTCTCTCAGCCCTCATCAAGCATTTTTTTCAATAAAAAACACAGTTGGCAATTGACTCTGCTCTCAGCAAAATCTATCAATGACAAGTAGGAACCGCTCCAGATCCCAAAATCACATGAAATTCTCCCTACTTAGTTGCCCATCATAGAAAATCATTCACCTAAAACATTTCTGTTCATCTCGACTCCATTTGAGGGAGTTTTTAGGCCTGTTTTTCTTTTCAACTGTTGGAAATTCTAGATCCTCATTGAATTTACTTGAAATTTGGAAGATACCAACCTACACCACTCATGTATGAAGATAACCTAGAAGATTGATCAAAGAAACAAGTATGTTTGCTCGGGTTTTAATCCAATCCATCGATCGAATAGATTGGACATCCGGGGCCAGGTAATTTGTACTTCAGCTCCTCTACTGTTTTCTTTGCATTCTTGGAGAACTCTTACTACTGGTCTGCATTTTCTTCATTTAATCATTTTTACAACCCACTATTGCTTCATATGACTTCCGATCATGCCCATGTCGTCTATGTTCGACTGGCTGAGACAAACTATGCTTATTAGACTAGCCCCATCTATGAGCAATTTCTTGAAATGAAGAAAACTTCGAAAATATGTTTTCACTAAAATAGAGAAACTAATAGATCTCACAACTGAAGAAAAATGGGAATCTAATATTGGAAAAATCAACTCTTAGGTGGTCAACTCTATGGATCCCACCATTGGTTTCCAACTTGCAAGGTTTGCTCATCCTAAATATGCTTGGGATTATTCGGCTCGACTTTATGTTCAGACTAACTCTGCTAAAAGATATCAGTTTTTTTTCTTTTTTTAACTGTAAAATTTATTGCTCCAAACAGACAACAATGAAGGCAAAGCCAAAACCAGCCAAGCCAAACCCAAACACCAAACATAAAAAGATATCAACTGCAAAGGAAGATTCGAAATGCTCACCGAGGTGATGACGTGGTTCATATCTTTTTACATGAAAATAGCAACATTGTGCAACCAATTGTCATTGATGGAACCACAGTTCACATGTACAGCTGACTTTACTTTTGAGACATATCATCAAGAAACCAAGCTTGTGCAAACCCTGATGGCAATAAAACCTGAATTTGAACATGTAAAGAATATGCTCTTACAGTGATCCCCTCTTCCCTCTGTCAATATGACTTTATTTGAGCTATTGTCAGAAGAGCAAACTCATTCCTCCCTTGCTACCAGAAGGATATAAAAAATGTACATGTATTGTGTCTACATCTCCTACTCTACAACCAGTACTCATTGGTCCTCCTCGCCAAAAAGGTGGATTATCTGACATCTGCAACTACTGTGAGCGGCAAGGAGACTACAAAAGCGACTGTCCTCTTCATCCAAAGGGATAGGTCAAACGTCCCTCTCGCCGACAGATAGGTGATCAAATCAGCTATCTAACCACCCTCAGCATCATCCACAGGCGGGTGTTCAGCATGCAGCTCTATCAACAGCTACCTATTCATCTGCCTCCTCCAATCTCACCTCACAGATCAATCCATTGTTGTTGAGCAGCTCCAACAAATGATACTTTCCTCTAGCCCTTGGTATTCTTCGACTTCAGCAGCATCCTCCGCAGCCTTGACAGCAATTGCCCTCATTTATCCTCCAAGTAACTTAATTGTCCTTTAGATAGTTGATTCTGGTGCTTCTAGTCACATGACCTCAGCTTTCCCACTCAGTCACCCCCTCCCGTACCTCCCGTAATTAAGAAGGTCTATGTCTAACATTCAAAGCCACTACCCATGGTTGAACCTACTCCTAATCACTCCATTGACAAATCCTCTTCCTTCGGGCTGCAAGTAATACTTCTTCAGCACCACAAACACTGAGGCATTCTATCTGCATCTCTAAACCTCCTGACTGCTATGGTTTTCTCGCACTTGCCATCACTTTAGATTATGTCTTTATCCCCTCTCATATTCACACAGGCCATCAAACAATATTGTCAGCAGAATACTATGAATAAATAATTACTTTCTCTCGGAGCCAATCGCACTTGGAAACTTATTCAGCAACCAGCACTTGTTTCAGTAATTGGTAAAAAAGTGGATGTACTCCATCAAATCAAATCTGATCGAGTCTGGATCAGTATAAAGCACGCCTAGCAGCCTAGGATTTCAAACAAGAATATTTCATTGACTATGAGGGGGCTTTTCCTCCAGTTGCACAGATGACTATGCCTAAAAACTTGCTATGAGTAGCAGTTGTTCGTAACTGGCCTCGAAGTCAGATGGATAACAAAAAAACGTTTCTCTTCATGGTAATTTACTAGAAACAGTTATATGCGTCCCCCTCCTGGATTTGCTTGTCCACAGAGCCATGCATGTCATTTGAAGAAATCTCTACAACGTCAACATGCTTAAGGAACTAGGAAAAGAGGGAGACCAGTAAAGACATTAAATGAAGTAGGGAGGGAAAACATGATGGATGGTGGAAGCACTGAAAACAAGTGCTGCGAATATGACTGAGTAGAAAAGTTGATCTGAGAAAGCCGACTCCTAAAGAGATGAGATAAGGGTCTAATGAAGATGATGAAAATTGAAAAAGGAAGAAAATCCAGTCCCTAAAAGAAGTCAGTGAAAGACTAGATCAGCATAACAGTTAATATGGCAATAGCATTCAGTTCTATGGAGTACAGACTAATTAAAAACGAAGAAAGGAGATGGAGAGAGACCATTTTAGGCATCTGCATCTGCATCTCACTCTCTTATCTTTTTATTTGGTAAAAGGACAAAATGAATAGATCAGTACAGCCACTGCAACAGTTCAGCCAAAACTGTGGAACTATTTTTTAAGCTGTCATCGAACATGCTAACGGACATCTTTGTGACCCCTTAATGCAAATGCCGGATTCTGATAATTGAAATGAGATCGGCAGTATCAAACATCACGTATAAAATTAAATCATTTGAACATTATTGTTTGTAAATACAACATTCAAACTATTTCATTCATTATCAAGTACACTCAAAACTATTTCATACCATTTTAGGTCAATTACAGGTCTAAAATATTAATAAAATATGCACATTTAATAAACACGTGTTATTGCCAAATGCTATGTATGTGATCATAAAATAATCAGTGCCAGTAATATGTTACACTTTGAAAGAAAGTAAACAAGTGAAACAACCACAAAAGGATCGAAGATGCAACGATGCATAATACCAACTGAAAACAAATTTTCAAATCACAAATTACAGAATAATAACCTTTTCCAGTTTGGAGCTTAGTTCCCGTATTTTCTTCTCGGCCTCACTAGCTTGGGTTTCTAAAGCATCTCTCCTCCTGTTTTGCTCTTTTATTTCACTTTTGAGCTTCTCAATCTGTCCACAACACAAAGTTCAATAAAACCTACCATTTATACAAATGCACCTAAAGAGTTCCTCTTTCCCGTGTTAACCTGCTTCTCAAGTTCTCCAGCTCGTGCATAAGCCTTCCCGGCCAGCTCCTCAGCATCAACAGTCCCTTTTTTCTACAATACAGTGGGGGAAGTTGCACCATTTTTTTAATCCACAAGATTGTACACATAACTGCACTGTTGATATTCAACAAACTAACAAGAAATATTTTAAGAATTGAATAAAAAAGACAAGAGACGTGCAGGTGTGGTTTTTGAAATCTTGCCTGAAGTAACTCTACATCGCTCTGTAACCTTGCAATAGTATTTGACTTCTCTAGAATATTCTTCTCCAACCTTGCAATGCTCTCATCCTTGCTTTTTAATTCTTGGGTCCTGTCCTCAATGCTGGATTCTGTACAGCAGGAAACAAAAATCCCACACACATTTTAACAAAATCCAAAATACACCAGGTAAAGAGAGACAACTGCCACAGATCTTCCCCCTCTCCCCAAGCCCCTTCCATTTCCCTCTTCACTAAAATAGAGTTCAACATTTTATTTTTTCTTTTATAAAATCTCACTGGCTAAGATGTTTGCCTAGCAGCGGGCCGAAAAGGTCTCCAACCCTCATCCTCTATTAGAGGGAATGTCTGCCATGCCCAACAGGCTACATCTGCAGCGCAATCTACATCTTTAAAAACCCAAGAATGATCCACACTAACATGTATAAACAATAAAGTAAGGAAAGGGGAGGAAAAAGAGTGCTAGGAGAACAAAGGACCTGTTTGGCACCTCATAAACCTCAGTGCAGGCAACTCGCCTTACTCATAAATATAGAGTTTCATACGCTTTTTCCCCCTTTGCTGTAGCTAATTACAATGGATTTATCCATTTCAAAGAATAATTACAATAGATTTATAGCTAAACTGAGAATGCAAACAAGGGCCAAAACCGCTAAATTGGTAAACATTTCGCCCCCAAGAAACAGTATGTCCTTCAGCTTTCAGGGTATGTTTGTTAAGATAAACTTCTGACGGGAATTCACACTGTCTGAAAATCCCAATTCCCCATCATGTCATCTTTCCCTAGATTCTGGAATGCCCTCTTTGATAAGAAGAATCTACGAAAAGAAATGGGACCTTCTACATCAAAATGGCTGAAATAACCTTTGAAGTTGTCAAAATTCAGACTTTCAGAACGCTTTTTTGAGATTTGCACTTGAAGTTTTCCAGTGACGGAGTATCTTAAAGCAATCTTGAGATTTTCATTTGAAGTAGTCAAAATTCGGGAGTTCCCCAACCTCAAAATCCAATCTTTCCCGGTTTCACGGATCTCTAAAAAGTATCAACCAAAACTAACCAAACTACATCACTAAAACCTCCAACGTAAACCCGAACTAATGCAAACAAGAAACCCTAATCCATTATAGAAATCGCAAAGGGGGGCAAATGGAATGGGCATGTGAACTGACCTAGAACGGAGATCTTCGACTTGAGCTGCTCTAATTCGACATTCAGCGGAGAATCTGAGCCGTCAGATGTCAAGATTTCGTCTTTGATCGCAGAATCAGCTGCGATCTTGAGGGAGAGTAGAGAGAGAAAGATCGAAAAGACGAAGACTTTTCGAATCGCCATGGAAGAATAATGAAAAGCGGGCCTCTTTTTTTCTGGTTGTGTGTGGATCTCTCCGCCTCTCGGTTCGTTTTAAATAAAGAGAAGACTCCACGGATGAGAGAGAAAATTATCATCGAGTGCATCCTTTGCTGCTTTGACTTTGACCCATCTAAGCCCTCGAAATAAATAAGTTATTTTTAAATTTTATTTTTATATAAATGTGAAATTAATATTTAATTAAAAGTAAAAACAAAAATATGATTGATCGATATCCGTAATTTACAATTTCAATCAAATGAAATGGACAAACCCAAAATGAGACCTACCTCTGGTGGGAGGGCATTTTTTTATTTTTTTTACCGGCTCAAATTCTAATGAGTGGGCCCCATTCCAAAGTCATGCACCCTCCACACAAAATTTCTCCTAATTATAACCTTGCAAAATTCAAACTCATTAATTGAAAATGAAAATGATTACATGTATTCAACCTAACAAGGTTAAATAAATATAAAGAAAAATTATATTTGTCAATTTACACTCTCAAATTGCTTATTCCAAAAGGGTTGATGAGTTTTTCTTTTATGTTTCAAATAAGCTGGTCAATTGTGATTACTGACATTTCTTTGTTTTTTCCTTTTTAATTAACAAAATGCACTTCTTTGACATAATAAATTATAGATTTTTAATTTATTTTTCCTCTCATCTCTCTTATATCTGGCTTTGTGTCCTACCACAATAGCTACATGCAAATTATTGCTAATAATGGTCAGGGGTGGACTTATAGCATATTTCTTTATTAGAATTAGTGTTTAGAGGCTCTATGAGAATTCCAAATACTATAATTCTGAAATGCCGTTGGATCCTATCGTTTCAAAATTCTCCATTTCGTTCATATGTGAATTATTGCTTAATAATTTTTAAATTCCTGAATTCCATAAACTCCCTATTTCATTCCTATATAAATTATTGACTAGAATTGCACATTGTTTCATTTTATATAAAAAAAAAATTGTTTGTTTTAAATTTCATTTCTCCACATCTTTTTAAAAAAAGACTAAATTTGAGAATATAGTTTTTTTTTTCATGAGCTAAGCAAAGGCCTTTTTTTCGTGTGTATAACAGCCCCTTTTATTTTTTAAATCATACAGGCAACATAAAAATAGAAACACATTTATATGAGTATTTGGTGGATATAATCATCTAATATTTTGGTGGGTACGATCATGTGCTGGGGCTACAATATTTTATTCCGCTTTTACTATTATTTATAGGGTTTGCTGGTATCTCGATAACTTATTTATAATCTTAGTTATTCAATTTAAACTATTTTAAATTCTTTACTCCTACCATTAGGTAATATTTTTGTTTCTTTTATACCAATATTTTTCTTAAAATATTTCAAACAAACTAAATTATATATATCAAAGCAAAGGGAGAGGTGGGCTATAAGGGGTGCCACGTCATCCCTAAAAAGTCTCTCCCTTCAAAGAAATATAAAAGAGAAAGAATGCATGCTTTGAGGTTCATCAAACGATCCCTCATCGCTAATACATGGAATACTTGTATATGAATTTTGAATCTCCAACACTTTCTCTCTAAGGCCTAAAATATCTCTTTGAATTCCTAAAATATCTTCTTAATAGTAGGAAACCTTATCATCTAAATAGAGCAAAAAAACAGAATCTAGGATTTAGATATATAGATGGTCTTATAGTGATCTCATCCATCCATAAAAAAAGTACAAGGCAATCTTGACCGTCCAATTGCTACATGGGTGTGCCTAATTATTCATGTGGGCCCATTAATGCATGCCCATCTTGGCTTGATCTTCCATTGGTTGTTAATACCTGTCAATTGATCTGGGACATCTAGCTATACGAAATACTATCCATCCGGTCCATTCAATTTTTGATGATGTGGCAGGACAAGGAATACTTGAACTTACTCACCACCTGTAAAAAAATACATGAGACCTGCCATCTTTAAACACAACACGATGCACCTTTATGAATTAGGATAAGATGCCCACTTTTAAATATTATATCATGTGTCACACCAAGGCTCTTTGGAACACCACATCAACAAGAGTCTACTGTTCAAATGTCCAATTGGACACACCTTTAGAGATTTGGACATGGAGCTTACCTTTAAATGTTACATCATGTGACCCCACTAAGGATCATAGGGATGCCACATTAGCAAGGTCCCACTGTCCAATTTGACACGCCTTAAAGGAATTAGGATATGAGGCCCACCTCTAGATGTTACATCATGTGACTCCACCAAGTTAGTTATTCTTTTTTTTTTTATTAAAGTTATATATATATAACTTATTCATTTATGTAAAATCTATTATTTTCCAATAACATCTCAGAGAAAAAAATCTTAATTTCATTATATTTTTATTTATTAAGCCGCCCACCGCACTTCTCTAAATCTCCTCCCTAAATCTCTTCATTTAAATTTTTTTATAATGGTGGAGAATTTGATTTTCTAATATAATCTAATATTTATAGCTAAAATTTATCATCTTCAAATCACAGGTTTAGATGATAGTTAGTACTCTCTCTCTCTCTCATGATCCTTTTTATAGATTCTTATTATATCAAGATATATTTAGTACCATAAAAAGAGAAGTAGAGGCAAATGTAGTAATATTATATACAGAAACCCCAACGACCCTTTTTCCTTCCACACTATAACTAAAAAATGATGATGATTTAGAAAATCCTTTCGATTAACTCAAGTGGGGCATGGAGTACAAAGGTGTATATGGCTTCAATGCAAGTAATTTGATCACGGCAACAAATTATGAAACTTATATTTTGGCATTGTATATTATGAAAATTCTAGATTTGTTTTTTATATTTACATCATGATTTCAAAATTATTATATTATTTTTTTTCCATAAATCATGTTTTTGGTTATTGTCACAGCATGCAATAGGAACATGCTATTATTTTTTTAATAAATGGCAACTCTATTTTTTCTTAGATTTATACTTCTTCTATTAATTAGTTTCTCATTTTTTCTATTCATTACTTTTTCAAGCACCACAATATCTTTCAATTTGGATTTTAAGATTATGTTTTATAGGTCATATTTTTCATCTAATGTACTTTCCTATCAAGTTTTGAAGAAAGTTAAAAAATTAAGTGTTAGTGAGGTGATTAATTTAAAAATAAGTTTAAGACTATGCCTTCTTAGATGGATGTTTAATTTAATGTCCTTAATAAAGTTAGAAAATCAAAGGGTTGTTCAAGTAAATAATCTAAAATTGTGTCTTTCAAAGTGCATTGATATTGTTTTTATTGAATTTTATTATTTACAAAAGTGTTAGATATTTAATGTAAATATAATAAAATACTATAAATTTTATAATGTATTCTAGATTTTAATTTAACTTTTAAATATAAGTTATATATAGCGTTTTAGAAAAAACGAAGTATTATAAATAAATCTTATTTGGGCCCGGGATTAGTACGGGCGTTTTTTGCTAGTTTTAATATAAAATAATAGCAGTACTTCCCACATTGGTAGTACTCAGGACCGCCATATCAGATCTGCCACCTTGGCCCGCTGCCACTAGGGTTACATTTCTCTTCTAGTTTGAAAATCATATGTCTACAAGGGCTCTCTGTTTCTTCTTTTCTTTGATTTGTTGGTCATTTTTAGGCTTTCTTTGTTTTTGCATTGCTTGGCTGTTGGTCCTGTAGCTTTTCATTTTATAGCACAAAACGCTCTCAAAATTCCCCAAAGCTAATTCTAGATTAAATCAGACTAATTTCTAACCCACGAACACTAAACTCACATTACAACTAAACACGCACTTAGTTGACACTAATCGCGCTAATCTTGGACCCTTGAGCATGTATGAAAAATACAAAGTGCTCTCAAAAGTTCCCCAAAGCTAATTCCAGAACTAAATCGAACCAATTTCTAACCCACGAACACTAAACCCACATTATAACTAAACACGCACGGTCCATAATTTGATTTGGTGCCCATTGCCAACTAGAAATTTTATGTTAGGTATAGTAATTGGCCTAAGCGTTAAAATGCTCTTCCAACCCCAAGAGGCATTTTTAAGAATCATAACGTTTGAAAATGCAATTTCCAGTTTTCCTCCTCTCAGAGTGGAGGAAAACTGGAAAATGGACTTTGCCGCCGATGGTAGCGGCGGTAAAGCTGCAATTGCCAGTTTTCCTCCTCTCAGAGTGGAGGAAAACTGGAAGATCCAGTTTACCCCATCAACTGATCGTATATTTTTGTAACGTGGACCATATATATTCCCAAATCTTTTAGTTTTAATTTCGAATTCCTGTTTGCGTTGACCTTGGCCCTCCAAGTCCCAACCCGACGAACGGCTGACATTATCCTTATTTTCAGATGGGCCAAAGGAACTGCCAGGTCTTGGACCACTGGACCACAATTTCAGCAGCCCCGCGGATTACTTTAACACATCATACATTTATCTCCCCCGTAATCCCACCACACAGCCTCAACGCTACCATCATCTTTCCTTGTCCCACCTACTGAACCAACCCCGAAGCCTCAATTCCATGTTTCTCAGGTAATCTGTTTAATCAAAACTGGTGTCTTTCTTCCTTAAATTAACAGCATTTCTTCACTCTCTTGGTTTCAGAGATTGAATTTCTCTGATGGGTTGTCTAAATATATCTGATTGTTCTATTAAGTTTAAAAGATTGAAGAGGAATGTTATGATGATTGAATAGATTTTAAATTTTTTTGGCATCAGAACTCTTGGGTTTTGTTCATTTCCATTAATTATTTATTATTTGGTTTTCTTTTCTCTTACCATGTCTCTGATGGGCTTGTTGGGTCTGTTGGTGGGAATTTCATGTATATGGTCTGATTGAGTAAGTTGAAAATATGGGTCAGTTTCGATATCAGTTTTTTTTTCCTCTTCTAGCTCAGCATTTCTCTACAAAAGATTAGTATCAACTAAAGTTTGAAGTTTTGGGTTGATTTTATATTTTGTTTTTGAAATAGTTTTGGGTTGATTTTATCCTTGCATTTCTTTTGAACGTTCAATCTTTCACAGCATGATAGTATTGAAATTGATAACGGTTTTGTGATTACTTGTATAGGAGCAACGCACACATCAATCTAGTTTGGTTATTTGTAAATGTTCTTCCTACATGGAAATTTGAAATGTTGCATATGCTGTGACCGAGTGTCACATTTCAGGCTTCACAGTAGACCAGCAACTGTTCCTGTGCCATGAATTGTAGGGTTATGAGTGGAAGGACAGGGAAACCAATTGAGATGCTGAGGGAAGTGGTGATTTTAACGCATGAATGACTGTGGACTTACTGTACATGGACTTAAATAGGGTTGACAGAAAAGCGGAACTCAGAGAGCCAGCCCTACATGGATTGGATATGGCTTTGATGATAATGATGATGATTTGGTTTTTAACATCTTTTTTCTTTCTGGGTTAGGCTTGGTTGGGCTGAATTGATTTTAAAGAATCTGAATCTGTTTGAATTTGCTTACTCTGTGTAGAACATGATTCATGGCAGCTTTGCTTTATTGGGTTTTTATCTTGTTCTGTAATAAGAGATTCAGGAGTTGCTTGATTTTCTAATAAAAGGTAGTGGAATTATTAATGGGCTGAGCTGGCTTATGTGGTCAAATTAACAGCTTCCTTCTTTTCTCATTTAATTAATCATGTCTGGTTTACTGGTGATCAAGAATGCATTTTGGATTTATGTTTACTTTTTGATGAATATGTATATATTTTGCCATACCCAAAACATGATTGGTTATTGGTCTGTGGTGTCAATTTCATAGTCTTTTTTTTTCCACTGCAGAAGAAAACCTTGCCTTTTAATTAGTTGTTATAATGCTTAGGAGGTTGGTGTTGACTAACTCAAGATTCAGCATTGAATAATAGACACAGTGAAAATGGTGAGCTGTGGAAAATCAAAATCAAGTCCAAACAACATGAAGAAAATTAGAGAAAAATCATATACCTCAAGCATGTGCTAAAGATGGCGGATGGCTGTGATCTGTTTGTAAAATTGGGTGGGCTAAGATCTCAGTATCAGTCTTGACTTTCTTCTCCTCTTTTCTCAATACTTTTCGACATGTTGATGGACGGCCTTTTGCATGGGATTTGTATATAGACAGGGGATTAGCTGAGCATGTAATTAAAAATAAAAAAAGAGGAGATTTATTCCCTGTTGAGAAAATCCTGTTTCCAGTTGATAGAAATGCATGCCAAGATGTTCTGTAAATTTATTAGGAAACCTTACCGTGATTGGTCTTCATCTTTGAGTGTGTTACTACATGTTGTGGCCATGTAGGATGACACTTGCAAACATCTTTAACAATTATGTGTTTTCTTACAAGTTTTTCGGTAAGTCGTATGTAAGAAAGATGTGCAATCTTTCATTAAAAAGTGTACTTGTTGTTCGACAGACTAAGGAAATACTGGGATCCTAAAGTAGATAGCAGCAATAAAGAAGTCAACTTTCAATACAAAGCTCAAATATCCAATTGGTACTCTTTTCATTATGAGTTATGACAAACAGCTTTTTTATGGGATAGTCATGCATCCAGTGGAACTTGATTTAGTCTGTCAAATGGTAGGCGACCTTGATTGATATTTTGCATCTTTAGTGCGATCCTCAAATGGTAGTGACCTTTTCTTTAACGTGCATCACCAATCAGACCATCAATGGATGCTTTTCTCACTTATGCAATTAAGACTTAATGGAGATTGGCATTCAAGATGAATGGACAAAATGTACTTACTGTGGGATACTGTCTTTTCTTGTAGGAAAAAAAAATGACAGAGGAACCTACAGATATAGATTCTGCTGATAATGTGTTTGAAAAGCTTCCAGACCATCTTCTGATAGAAATAGTCATCCGAGTGCCTATCTCTGAATGGGCACAGGTGTCATGTGTCAAGAAGCGCTGGGCTACGTTATTCCAAGGAGAGTGCTTGTGGCAGACTGCTCTTTTAAGGACTTGGCCAACAGCAGGCCAGGCAAAACGATGGCCAGGGCCCATTCGTCAAGGTCTGAGCAGAAGGTAAGGATTTTGAATAACTATTTCCTTTTGTATTTCTGTTATTTTCAACAGATAAAAAAAACTTCATTGCAAATAAAAGATAAGAATACGACGAGGAAGATTGATAAATCACAAAATAAGCATTATTTGCAAGAGCGTGCTAGCTTTCATGCTGGCAAATGCAGGGTTTTGTCTGATTCTGCCTACTATTTGATTTGAACCAGTGGCTTGCACTGTATAAAACCATCTAACCGTTGCCTAGGTGGGGAGAATGGGAATAGGATACTGAAAAGGAAGAAATTTTCCATGTCTGAATTCAAGGAAATTTAGTGTAGATGGAGCATCGTGGGGCAATCTGGGGCTAGCTGATAATGGGTATTCAGCAAAATGACAAAGGTATCATTATTCTGATTTTCTCATATTTCAACAGAGGAAGAAGCTCTTTAGTTAGAGAAGCGCTTTTTATATTTAAAGATGATTTTCTAGAGCTCTCACAGTTGAAGAGGATTCAAAAGTTATTTTCTCCTGGGATGGTAAGTTGGGCACCGAGGGTTGGAGGCTGGGATTTATTTTTAACAAGATTAAATCACTTTGCCAAGAAATTGTTATTCTTTCTCTTCATGTATGCTGAGAAGCAAATGCCATTTCAAATCAGCAAGCTAAGGTGTTTATTCTTGTTAACTTTTCAATGGTGTCCCCTGTGGATAGTCGTTTCCTTTTCTTTTCTTCTTGTTTCACTTTTGTAACCCTTTTTTGTTTTTAGAGTTGATTTTACAGCTCTGCTTCTCTCCTTGTACATTTGTAGGTTCTATTTTTGTTTGATCTAGTTTTTACATTGCCTATCCGAATTTTTATGAAACAAAACGTAGGCTTTCTTATGTTGAGATATAAGTTTGTTATATCTACTTTTTACACTACCATTTGTAAAAATCCCCAGATTGATGGGACGTAGAGATGCTGATCTTTTAACTAGGTGTGAATTCAATTATTCAAGGCAACATGCAGAAGATATCAAGGGTCAATGTGTTGGTCAATTTTTTTTTTTCCCTTTCTTTTTCCACATTTTGTCATTTTTTTTTCCTCATCCTTTTCTTCTGCGTTTTTCTTCAATGGTACATTCCATGTTTCAAATAATAGTTTTTCCACTGGATAAAGATTTCACGGCCAGAATCAGCTAACCTAGAGGACTTTTTTTGGGTATTAAGCATCAAGCATCCACACGATAATGCTTTGATGATGACGACGATGATGATGATTCCAGCTGAAGAAATTCTGCGGACTTAGCAATGTTATGGGTTACCTGGGTATTGCAATGGGTGCATATCTGGTGTGGAATATTTACTCTCAAAATTGGAGTGCCTGACATGGGTACTGCATTGTAACTAAAATAGCTTTCTTTTTGCTAATGCAAACTCAAATTTTCATGTTAACCTTCTGTTCTTTACACATTTTATTGTGATGGGTTGCGCTAAGTGGCACTCTAATTCTCTGTTTTAATTCAGGAGATATGCAGCTCTATATGTTAGTAAACACATCTTTGCATTTGATGATGACATTGATGAGCTTGTTGGTCACACGTATTTGTTTCTGAAAGAGCAACTTGAGCTTCCAACCATGCCTCCACCTTCCGGGATACTTCATGGAACCATAATAGGTGTGCATTGACCTTTTCTATCTTTTCCTTCAGTTTTTCACTTTCTCGAGGCGACGATTGTCATCAGATCCTTTTTTTTTTCTTACTTTATTTTGAAGTTTGTTCTTTGGAAGTTTTAAAAAAATCAGGGCACAGTTTGAACTGGGAAAATCATTGAACTCACCAATCCATAAACTTATTAAAACTGGCCACTGATATAAAAAAATATGGTTAAATACAAGTTATTTGGACTGATATGAACATTTTCTTTAGTCACGACTGAAGGATAGAAAGGACATATCCATTCGCCGCAGAAGTATAAAGGGAATTAGTTTCAAGTATAGGTTCAATTACCCCAGATGCAGGACAGCTAGGGTACGAGATGCCACCCAAACAGGAAGGTGATCTACTTTTGTCGTCGGGAGTGCTGAGAATGACCGGAATATTTAATTACAGTATTGAGGTTCTAGAATCACTTCTTTCAATCCTGCTGTTTGCAAAACTCTTTCGCAGCAGCAAGAGGTAGTAAGGTAAGAAACAATTTCTGATTGTAGAGTCGGATGGGTTGTTTGGCTCTTTCCTTGGCTTGACTAGTGGAGGTGGTTTTTCTGAGTCAAAGTGGTGGTTTCTCACTGCCTTCCTTCCCTATACCTGGACTGAGTTTTTTTTTTTTAATCTTTTTCTTGAGTCATCGAGGGGAGCATTGAAATGAGAAACTCCTTCATGGAGATCAGAATTCCGAGTCTAAGGCAACTTCTGCCTCATTCAGGGCTCTCTTCTACTGGAACATCTAACTCAGCGAAGAAGCTTACCCTAGTATTCCGAGTTGAATGATCCAATTGGCTTTGCTTGGTGCTGTGTTTGATTGATAGCTACAAGGAAGACATCTGCAGAATAAGCATAGCTACTAACAAATCTAGGAACAGCATAACATTTCTATGGAAAGGGCAACATATGTCTTTCATTTTTCTTTTCTCCAGCCAATATAGATGAATAATTTATGGGAGTCTGATAATAGTAACAGGTGGTAAAGAGGGAGGAGATTTTTTTTTTTTTTACTCTGTTTGCATAGAAATGTCATAATCTTTTTAACGGTTATCCCATAAGTTTTAAATTTGGCATAAACAAACATTTTGAAGCATGGAGAGAGAATATACTGTGAACAGCTACGACTCACCTAGGGCCACCAACATTCATGGGGGTGTGAAATAGGGAGTTCTCATCATGGATTAAGGATGAACCATACTCTCTTGGATAATGAAAACCATGAATTTAAGGGCACATGCCAGTTCATGGGGAGGCTTTAATTTAAGTTTTGTCTGGGTCAAAGCCTTAGAGGTGGCCCAACATGATGTGGGCACATAAGCCTGTAAGTGAATGATTCGCGGTTGATCATTTTCCTTTTCCCTCTGACCAAAGAATCATGCTATGACAGCATTCATGATTTGTGGTTGATTATTTTCCTTTTTCCTCTGACCAAAGAATCATACTATTTGTGACGGGTGATGGTATTCACAATCTGTTACAATTTTGTTCATTTGCCTTCTTTTGCACTATCTATGGTAACTAAGGGGTACATGTTCCTTCATGCAGATCAGTTCATTGCATGTGGAAAATCAAGAGATAAGGCTCACGAGCTTGCTTCACAGATCTGGCTAGCTGTTATCAACAATTTGGAAGAGAACGAGCACACATTTTTACTGCTAAAGCGACTGGCACAAGAGGGTGATGTAAGCAGCTTTACTACCAATATTTTGTACCTCCTCTTGCTATTTTTATAAAGATTAGATGTGATAAAAGTCATGTCGTACTAACATATGGACACAGCTCACAGAAAATGGTACCAGATATGAGGTGTCACCAGTGTTATTCTCTGGAAATCTCACCCTTAAAGCATAGGGACTCTTAGATCCCTGGAACTAGGTTTCATTTTGCCATGTCAATAGAATGGGAATTCTGGATGTGCCACCACAGATCTTTTCATGGAGAAATCCTCATGCCGACCCCCGTCCTTTGGAAACAAGAATTCCATTCAAGGATAAAAAATGCACCATCAACAAGGCTTCTTTGCTTTTCTGGTTTCTTGCAATGACAGACAACAGAAGATTTTCTGCATTTCCATTTCCACAGCATGCACATACGAGCACTGAATACACAACTCCACTTCTGCAGTGTCAGTTGAGTATCATGTTTGGGAGTTGCTTGAGTAGCTTTGGATTCTTTCTTGTAAACTGAATGTGTTTAAAAACAAACAAATAAATAAACAACCATTAAAATGCCTGGTTTACCCTGTAACTCTCCCTTTTTGACTGTCAAAAAGCCAACATTTCCCTCCATCCTCTCCTAGAATCGAAAAAAGGAAAAAGTAGTGGCAACTCTAAAGTAGGGTAATAAAAGAAAATCAGAAAAATACCAGCACTTTAAAATCAGTTACTGCAAACAGGGCTCAGGAGTTGCATAGCTTCTAGAATGACAAGTTCCAAAGAGTTCTATTGAGCTAAACTATGGATAGTGGGTTGGAACTCTCAAATTTTGTGAACTGAAAGTGATCTCCATAGATAAAAACTGGACAGTCTTTTAGTTGTATGAATTTAGTTAGTGAAAGGCTTCATTGTTATACATAGAGGTCTTTTGCATAGCTTATCTGATCCCATTCGAAATTTCTTAGCCACTCTAGTGAGGTAGTAACTAAGGATTGTCAAAATTGCCATGTTAGCATTTGTTAAGTCTTATGATGGCAGTATTGTGTTTATCATTATATAAAGCTACTGGCTGCAATGTTTGAAAAGGGGAAGTACAAGCTGGAAATATTGGGAAGAATTGTGGTGCAAAAGGCTTATATACAATGAACATGAAGACAAGTAATTTATTATGAATCTTGATAAAAGAAAACCTATTATTGTTTACACTTTTCACAAAGAAAGATAATTTTATATTCCATCGTGTAGTAATAATATTATATATATAAAAAAAACATTTGGTATGCATGGTGCTGGGGTGACTGTTATAATTATAACGCATGCCACTTTTTGAAACATTATCCTGACACAGGAATTGCTGAAAAATGAAATTGCCTTTAATCAATAAAATCGCTTCAGTTCTCACTTCTCAATAGAAGAAACAAAGGGTTCATTTGTTTCATGTAATTGAATTCCTAGGAATTCTAAGGCTTGTTTTTCTTGAAGTGGTTAATATTGAAGGAACAACGGTGAATATCCAAGAAGGACCGTCAGATTATCTCCTCTTTAGTGCAAGATGAATTAAGGGAAGATGAGAAATGAATACTCAGCCATCACCCTAGTAATTCAAATCCAAGGAAAGATAACGCCCCATCTACATCTCCACCTTATATCCTTAAAAGATCACCTCTTAAATAATCCTTTATTCTAGTCCGTTTGACCAAGAATTCCTATGCATTCAATTCAATGCAAACAAAGGTGTGTAAGTGTTGCATTTTCTGTTTTCACAGGTTTTCCTTCCCTACCCATACTCACGATCACACAGAGTCCAATGGAGGGTGTTTGAGAAGCTCTTCACAGATTTCCGTGACTGTTTCAATCATGTGGATTACTATGATGTGTTGGCATATGCAAAAAACAAGTTCCAGCTGATACCATCTGCTTGGTTAGGTTACTAGCCTATACCTGTTGTATTTACTTGTGCGATTGCCTGTATATTTGGATTGACTTTGCTCTGTTATAGCCAACTCATGTGATGGTTCACATACCACCACTTATAGTTGCGGATAAAAACTGTACACACAACTGTCTCACAAGCCACAAGGAATGGAGTAACTGTACACTTTCGTTCTAGATCTTGTCATCTTTTATGCATTAGTCATGATGATTGGTTAGTGAGTTTAGGGGTTCTGAACCCCAATTGGTCTGATGACCTGGATCATTCTCCAGATGAGAAAAATCTTCCAGATCCTATGTTCATTGTTCAGAAGAGAAGAAACAGTTGTCCAAAAAAGGGTGAAACAGTGATAGAATATGCCCTTCAAATCTGGAGGAATTTTTCATACTCCCCTATCCATAGTAGAGTTCATCAAATCAGTGTTTTAAATGGAAAGCCCTCTAATATGTATGGAATTGGATACCTTTTGGAAAATTGTAGATGTGCTTGGTAGAGATCTTGTTTTCCCATTTTTATTATATGCAGAACCTGTAAAAATGAATGAAACGAGAAGTTTCTGACCTTTTCTTTTTAATGTCAAGTGTCAATTGGAAACCTATGATACTAACAAAAAAAAAAAACTTAATTTTCAAGAGCTAAATCTGCCGGTGCTTTTTGGGAACTCTTGCTGCTAATCTTTCTAGTCTTTCTGTAGTTGTAAAATGGAAATAGTTGGGGTTCGCTTGACTCGGCATGAGCTCTAACATGTTCAACTTGATTTGTTAAACACTCGTCTCGAGCTCGACTCGATTAAGGGCTTCGATGTGGCCCAACCTTATAGCTTAAGTTAATCTAATATATGAGCCAGTGGGCTCACTTCAAGCCCAATCTATGCTTGTTAATCTGCATAAAATGTATGTATGAGAAAGTCAACCTGATACCCACCACAAGCTCCTGTCTGACAAACAAGCGCGGCTCATTTTCACTGATAGCTATACATGACAATTCTTGAATTGACCCACTAACCCAGCTCAAACCTTACTCAGAAATTCAAGATTGTGGTTGACCCCTTTTTATTTTTGGGTTGGTTTCAGTTTAAATTTAAATTCTTTTTTATTATTTGATCCACCAACCCAATTAGTTGGACCCACCACCCCACTCAGCCTCAAAGGTCTACCTGACCTTTTAACTTCACAATTGGATTTCGACACTTTCAAGTTTCAACCCAATTATTGAATAGGTCAGGGTCAACCCATTGCTATTTGCTGCCCCAGCATTGGAATGATCTCATCCATAACCCAAACAAAGGACCATAGGGTGTCCTTTATTCGCCGTCACAACGGCCGCTATGCATGAAAAGGCCGTTACCGTTAGGGCAAATTTTAGTTATATAATTCTTTCTCTTTAAAGCTGAATGTTGGTTGAAAAAAAAAAAAAAAAAACTTAAAAAAACCCCTCAATTCTGCCCTTCAGCTTCTTAGGGCCCATTTGTGGATGTGTCTTTTTAAAAACACATAATATGTGCTCTTGCAATAAAACGTATCTCTTGGGCTATATACGTGCATTTTCAATAAAATATCTCTTGGACCCATTTGTGTGGATGTAACCCAATTCAAATGAATGCCTTTTAACTCTATAAATTAATGTTTTTTTCTCAAAATTTTTATATAGTATTAAAAAATGAGCAGAAATGCATATGATTTCTTTGTTTTTAATATGAAATGTATACGCTGACGCGGATTAAGAGAATAAATGTTTGGTTTTCATAATTTTTTTTTGTTGTTGTTGATTTGAATTTTTTAACTATTTTATTATAAATAAATTTAAATAAAAAAATATTAATTTTAATATATTACTCGGTCGCACGAGACTTAACCTCCAAACACGTGACTCATCAGCCGTCTATGGCAACGGGTCTACGCCACTGCAACGGACAACCGTCTGTTTGACCTGGAGTCCACGTGTCGTTTAGCCAAGAAACGGTATCCTTGAACTCCGGGCTTAATCGTAGCTGTTGGGAAGCGGAGGAGTTGACTGGACGGTCCATATCTCGCCACGTGGGTGCTAGGTCCATTTGTCTTTTATGGGCTCTTTATACGATACGACTTACGAGAGCGCCCATCTCACGGAATCTGGAGGATATTTTATGCAATTGTTTTTCCCAGATTGGCCTTGGGACGATTTGGAAATTGACCCTTTTTTAACCTTTTTGTCCTGGGTCCTTTTGTCATTAGCGGTTTTTCACAAATGTGAGTCTTCCACAAGAATGATGCATGGATCATGCAACATTCAAATTGAGGTAGGAAAACTCGACTCGTCCGATGTAAGGAAATCAACTTGAAAACCGTCAACGTCGAGACTTAAAAAAGTAGTGATTTTTTTAAATAATTTTAAAAATAAATTTATTATTTAAGAAATCTTTTTAAAAATATTTATTTATATTGTTCATAATATAAAATTTATATATACAAGAAAAGTACTTCAATAAAGAAAATAAAATTTTTTTTATATAATATATTAGTTCAAACATCGAATGTAAAATACCAAATATAAGTTCTAAATTATATTCCAGTCATCATTTTTAAATTACTAACTCTAAAACGCATGCATAATTATTTATAAATAAACTGTAATTATTTTTAAATTGCATTTGCCTATTATGATTTGAAATGCAAACAACTTATTAAAATAAGATGACTCGGTCGAATCTCTCCTGTTTTTTATTCGGTCCTTCATCAAAACGAGATGACTCGGGAGAGTCAATAATCGACTCGGAGAGTTTTCCAACCTTGAATTTCAAATGCTCGGTCGATAAGTAATTAATTTTTAATAAGAATCCGGTATGTTGGGAATTTATGGACGTGATATGAAGGGCTCTCCTCTGACATATGTAAATGTTATGTTTGTATAGCACTTTTCTTTAGACAAACTTGAAAATGGAAAACAATTTTACACTGAATAGTTTCACATTTGATACAACTGCCTTTCTATAAAAAACTAAAATTTCTATGATTGTGTAAAAAGTTATTTTTGACAGGGTCAAACTTAGTTTTCTATGAAATTGACTTTTTTGCAATGCTGTCAACGTGCCCTCTACTGTTCCCCATGGGAGGCAAGGTAGTTAGATTTGGGCCAAAGCTTGTTTGGAGGGGAAGGTATATGCTTGCTTAAGATAAGTAAGTTAAGTATAGGTAGTTTGGAAGTATAAATTATATTTATAAATGGTGGGAAATTGCACCACCAAATGGTCAGCATTGATCAATTGACCTCTTTCTTTTCTTTTAGATGCCTACTAATGATTGCCTTTGCTCGTAACCTTTTATTCTAACGTATTGGTTTGCTCTACTATTTTGTCAAAGGAAACCCATTTTCTAGGACTCTTGATAGGGATTCGAGAAAATAGCTCAATTTCTTTTCTTTTCTTTTCAAAGAAATATTTGTCGCATTAAAAAGAAAAAAGAAAAAGTGGGCCGACAATTGTCATCCCTATCATTACAGTCATTTTGTCCCCCAAGAAGCACTTAAAGCCGGCCCACAGTAAGATGTATAGCTGCCGAACGTAGAGAGGCAAAGACCGGAACAGCTTATTAATGTTATAAATTTTGTGCTTAGAAGAAGTGAAACTGTTTTGTTTTTTTTTTTTTAACTGATTAAGAAAAACATTTACATATTGATTATCAGAGAAATTACTTTATATGTCCGGTGCATCAAAAAAGCACTTATAGTTTTCTATAAAAATAAACACCCTCGGCAATTTTTCACTTTTGTTTGATCAACAATATCGTTGCTCGTCTCTTATTTTTACTCAACTGAAATAGGTTACAATATCATCACTCGAATAAAAATAAGGACCACTAAGAGGGGTCTTTACTGCTAAAAAAAAACTACGAAGATCTTTTTAGTGTGTGGGATATCCAAAGTCAATGATTTTCTCTTTTTTTATTTATCAACTGTACCATTGTTAACAGCTTTATGTTTAAAAATTGGTTTTAGTGTCCTTCCTTCTTTTTTATGTAGCTCACCCACCAATTATTGGCAGCATGAATAGGTTCAGGCAGTCAGGACTCCCAGTCCCAATCCATTCCCCATCCCCTCATCCCATGTATGGCTATCTATCTAAAGGTCCCTTTTAAATGTACCTGTACAATCAGAAGCAGTTGATTGGACAATAATAGGGTCATGGGATAGTCCAATCAATAAAACAATCGACAAAATCATTTGAATCGGTGCTTGTGATGAATAAAATACTGAACATCATCTTCAGTATCTTGTACTGAGATGATTTGTATAGAGAATTAGCAAATGAGCCCGGCCTTTCCCCCTGTGTTTCACTTTATTGCAATCAAGTTAACCAACCAAATGCTGTAAAATAAAGCTCATTTTTCTTTACCACAATCATCCAAACATCTACTTTATTTAACTAAAAAATCAACTCTATTTTCAAAACCACCGCTCTTTTTTCAATTGTACAAGTAAATTGACCAAATAGGCCCAAGTTCATTTAATAAATGAGCAAATCAGCATGGGCTTTCCTCCTATTCTTTTTGTGGATTGCATCTACTTTTTTTCTTTTAGAGTATGCAAAACCCACTCACCCGCCCTCCCTGTGCAAAAAAAGAAAAGAAAGGTAAATGCTCTCCAGTTGGATCGGTTGAGGCCATTCAATTTCAGGCTACTAAACATGTTATACCCGATCAATCCATTCAAGAATGTTGCATGGCATTTTATGTCGGAAAAAATAGGAAATTAGCGACCAAGTTTTTTGCACCTAATTCTTCCCCGTTTGGTATATTTGTATTCCCTCGAAAAACCCATATTATTAGGGAATTAAATCCACATGGGATAAGATTTTGAAAATCCATCCCACCCACCCTACATTCCGCAACATTATCTAAACAAGGCCTTAATTTATGGATGGCCTGCAGCTGAAATTTTTTCTGAACTTATTATTATATTTCAATGCTTCAACATGACTTTAATTTGAGTTAAAAAAAAAGTTTTAGATTTATACTTTAAAAACAGTTAAAAGCCTAGTTAAGTTTAATTTGGAGTGACGTTCCTCTCAACTCCATTCAACCCAACCTGACCCAGCACCTAAATACACAATCAGATGCAAATCGATGCCGTCGGTAGATTCTTTATATTCCTTTTAGTCCTCACGCGCACTAACGATTTTGTCTGGACAAGTTGACAAAGGCAATTTCATCTTTCCACAATAGAGAAATGCATCTTTGGCATTATCCAGCATTCTCCAATGAACATAGTTCTAGAACCCAACCGCAGTTTTTCCATACATGATACGTTTTTTCATCCCTAACATCCATTTTTATGTTCAACTAAGGAAAGTAAAATGTATTCAAATCCTATTCTCATCACCTTTGCATTTTATTTACATAAAAACTACGGGTCTGTTTGTTTGCATGGAATACATTTAGATTTAAAACATAAAAAATCACGTAATAAATGGTTTAAAAGAAAGATACAAGGTGAATGAGAAAAAAAAAAAAAAAAAAAACCCATCAAATAATCTCCTCATTAATGGGAGTTGAATATCCAACCTCACCCTAGGAATTCAAATTCAAAGAAAGTCGAGGTCCAATATACTTGCTGGCTTATATATTTATTACCTCTTACCTTGTATCATTCACACTTCACTTCTTTATTAATCCCATGGTGAAGTTCATCTTGCCACGAATTATTTATTTTCTATTGGAAATAAATAGGCCTTAGAAACACAATCAAGAAATAAAAGCTATATATTTTTTAATTATTTTAATTAATTTTAGCTATAAAGGATTCACTGTTTTTTGTTTGGATAAGTGTTAAACCAAGGCAAGTGCTAGCACATGGAAAAGTAAGTTAATGAGATGGTTTAAGTTTTTAATCATTACCATTACAATTCCTTTCTTGAATACAGACAGTGAATTGGTTTCTCTTGAATCCTATCTTTATGTTTAGTATACCAAAGACCTGTTTGCACAAGCAATATTGAAATACTAATTGTTCATAGTAAAATGGGCTCTAAACAATAAATGATAATCAGAAAATGTAAGGAAATAGGGTGGTGATCTAAATAGAACATTTGTTTTTCTTATATTTAATTTACTAGGATCATGGTTGGATATATATTTCGTATAAAAAAGGCAAGACCACTCGGTATCCATGGGCGATTCCCACATTTATTTCTTCAATTTTGACTTAATGGCACTGCATTTTGACAGGAATTCAACATGTAGCTAACAAATGAAAGGAATGTAAATAATTATATGGGCCATGATTTGAGTTCTGGTGTAGGCCTTTATTTGGGTCTTGACCTAGGCCCAGCACTGGGACTTTAGTTTAATCTAGGGGGTGGGTATGGGTCCTATAATATGGGCATGAACCATGGTGGGCCCTCCCTTGCTAATTTGGTGTTGGGTCCATGTATAGTATGCACCTGGCTAAACCAAACTTGCTTGTTTCCATCTCCAACTAGCCAAAGTTGTACGCCATCACCTGCTGTCAGAGTCGACGACAAAAATAGAAAGTCCCCGGTCTTTAAGGGCACGTTTGGTAACAAGCAAGGAATCCTTTCTTCAGAGGATTCTTTGGATCCGCGGAATTAGACTTTCTTCGATGAGGATTTATGAGAGAGCGAATTCATCATATTCCACGTTTGGTAAGCATGAAAGAATCATCAATGAATTATT
Organism: Persea americana; assembly: GCA_029852735.1. Lineage (NCBI taxonomy): Eukaryota > Viridiplantae > Streptophyta > Magnoliopsida > Laurales > Lauraceae > Persea > Persea americana. Next base: position 65,621,010 of record CM056813.1, on the reverse strand, counting down.
CGGATCCATGTTTGGTAACGAGAGAGGAATTCACATAAAAAAAAAAAACACACACACACACACACATTCCTTATCTTTTGGAAAACTACCATAAAGAGTATTCTTTAGATATGATAGTTCTCTTTTTCACACCATTGGCCCATTTGGATCTCCGTAACTGAGTAGAGTTCCGTAACTGAGTAGAGTTAACTCAGTTTACAATTTATTCAAGGCTCATGCATTTGGATAATAAACAGGTAACCTAAGTTAAATTTGCTGGCAAACAAAAATGGAAAGGATTCCCCTCTGTGGATGCTTACCAAACATGCTCTAAATGAATACCATGCAAGGATATATTAAACCAATTTTTTTTATAATAATTGTTACATGCGAGACCAATATGAAAGCATGACAATCATACGGAAAAAGACAATATGGGTTTGGCTTGATCGATTTCTCCTGTAATAACCCATTCATGCGAGGGAAAATAAAATGAAAATTCTCCACAGGTGGAGCAATTTTTCTTCAAAGTTGTTCAAATCCTAACATGTACTCCTAAATTATATATTAAATAGCTGTCCAGGTGTTGGTTTGTTGGCCGAAGGTGTTGGGTGGATTTGCTCCCCATACACACCCCTCAAATATATCACGTTGGAGGGTCGTGCCATTTGGCAATTTACTATTAAAGTAAAATATTAAATAAAAAGAGAATAAAATATAAGGAGTTATGATAGTTGGTATTTTTTCTTTAGTGGATTGGCAGGGAGTGTTTTTTGTTTTTTTGTTTTTTTGTCATTTATTAGAGAAAAGAGATTGTTTTTTGATTTATTTTAAGAAGGGGGAGATTTTGAAAATATATACTTTTGATGTGACTATTTATCCGAAAATATGAAGACTTTATTTTTACTAACCTAGTAAATGACCAAAGAAAAAGGCTGCACGAGAGATTAGTCTTATAGTATGGAGATATGTTCGTATTAAAAAAAAAGAAAAAAAGAGTATAATCTAGACAATACAAGAAATGCACAGGACTTACAAGAAATGCACAGGACTTAGATTGACCACAAGGGTGGCCCACCCCCACACGTCCCTTCAAGTATCCACATGAACTCCTTTGGCTTCCAAAATAGACGCCACCTGTGTCAACTTCAAAACCCTAGCAGGTGCACCCGTCTTCAACATGCTCGATCTGGGTCTACTGGATGGTATTGGACTAGCACTAAACCACCCTACACCATTTTTATAATGAAAAAGAAAAGAAAGACGATTGTAGTTATTTAGCGTTGGTGTTAGAAGAAAGCTAAGCAGAGAGAAAAACCTGGACACCGAGAATCTCTCTCTCTTTCCTCTTGGAGTTTCTCAGTTCTCTAAGCTTCAATTCAATTCCTTTTGATTCGCGAGCTTTCAATTCGAAAGTTTGGGTCTTTCGGATGCCAAAACCTCCATAGTTCTTCTTGTAAGTTTGATGATTGATTTGATGTTTATTTCCTTAAAGAGTAGAGAGATTTTAGGGTTTGGGAAATGGAGTCTGTACTGGAATTTGAATCGATTCGATTACTGTTGTTTTTTTTTTTTTCCTTCGAATTTGAAGCCGGGAATGGGTTAGAGCGGCTGATTTATTACTTTGACTTGTTCATAGCTCCAAAGGCTGTAATTTGGAAGCTGCTTTATCTTTTCTTTCTATCCCCTTGTTTGTTCAGAATTTTGTTATTTTTTCTAGGTTTCATTTGTTCTGGAATCCGGCTTTTGTGGAATCTTTGGCGGCAGAATTGTTGTTGTTGTTGTTGTTAGTTTTTGAAACGTCAAATGTAACGTGGCGGTGTTTGAGGCTACAATTGGATAGAAATTTGTCTTGGACAACCAATGGATTAGTCACACAAAGGCACAAATGATCAGGTGAGCTATGTAGCTCAAGTGTCCCACCTTATGTGGGGCCCACCTAACCATACCATCTCCTCCTAATACCCACTACCACCAATCCATTCATACTCATCCTGACTGAATCAACTGTTTGATGTTTGATGTTTGAGTTTATTTTTATTTTATTTTATTTTTCCACCCCATGTTCAAGCATAGAGCTTTTCATCCCCCCATACCTAATGATTGAAATGTGCCCAAGTGGGCCTCAAGGGGTTGTCGTGCACAAATTACAATATGGGTGAGCTACATCCCTCAGCAGATCACCAGTGTGTGTAATGTTTATTTGGATGTCTGGTTTAGGTTGTGTTTGAAGTCAATTTGACTGTGAGATAGCAATTAGGCGCGTGCGTGTGTGTTTTAAGGTGGGTTTTTCTTGGTTGGTTTGAGTGTTCTTGAAATCTGGGTAATCTTGATGTAATTGTTTTTATACTAGGTATGATTTGAAATGAACTAACCATGAATTTATGCACTCTAACCAATGTGGCACCAACCCAACTCAAGGGTTCCACTTTGGGCCTGTTTGGTGCTGGGTTACTGGTGTACCTTAACTAGTGGAATGGGACTAGTACTCTTGGAAAAATGTGATCACCCTTTTACATGGGTTGTGGTTTAACAAGAATGGTGTGGAAATCAAGAATTGTTGAGAATTACCACAAAACTGGACATCTGATGGGCCAATCTTCTGGGTCCACGCTTAACCACTCTGCTAATCCTTTGGCAAACAGGTCTTCGTTGTATTGCATTTTTTGCATTCCTAAGGAGATTTTTGGAAATTTAGTGTGAGCAGTGGCGGTTCTTGGTTGTTTCAAATGTCTATTTTTAGCATTTTGAGTGGATTATCTGACACTGGCACTTACTAAATTTGTTTCTCTGGCTTTCATTTTGACTACTATGTACAGCAGAGCAATGTATAAGCCAAAAACACAGGAGTTCTTCATTCTGCCTTTCCGGCCTCAAATCAGTAGAGACTTATCTTGATTCAGGGGTAAAAATATCTGGCCAAATTATCCCGACGAGGGAGATCAGAATGTTCACTACAACTCAGTGTTATAACACATAAATTGGGCCCTGGTAATGAGGTATGGTAACAATTTCTTCTATGTTTTTTTTTTTTTTTTTTTTTGAAAAAAATTTCTTCTGTGCTTTCTAGCAGATCCTTTACATCTGTGATGTTTAGAGTTTCTTTTTCTTAATGCATCAGCAACAAAGACAACTTTTATTGGTTAGGACGATCACAAAATGCATAAAGATGTGTGCAGTTTGAAGGTTCTACATAACAATCAGAACCTAGAATGCAACCTCAAAACCTCTTTTCTCTTGATTAGCTAAAAAAGTCAGCAACAACGTTGCTCTATTGGCCTCTTTACCAATGCAAATGAAAGAGAACAGCATGGATGGGCATCATTCTTATGCACCCCAGTTTACTCCCAAAGAGTTCAACAGTATTTGTGATTGATCTGAGAGCTTCCTGGGCAATTTCAACTAGTATATGCCTCTGAAATTTGATTTCTATGTTCTATACAAACTCTCAGAATGTCTCTGTTCTTGAGTTAGTTCTGCAACGTCCTCTTTCAGGTAAACCTAATTATGTTGAATCTGACCCAAACACATAGTTAAGTCCAATTATGTTGAACTTAATGGGTTTAATCCCATAAAATTCTACATTGTATTACCATCATTAGGCCGATAAGATAGCTACCAGTAGGAAATTATCTTCTCTCCATCTTAATTATAACACAGATCACTGTTTTTCCTCCCCCCTTTTAGCTTTAGTTTCTTCCTTTCCCACAAGGCTAGGATCTTGCTAGGAGCTTCTTTTGATGGAATCACAGAAAGCACCTCCAACTCCAACCACAACTATTCTTTCCCCACAGCTCAGCCATTTAAAGCTTGTCTACTGTCCATTTTGGAAAACTTTATGTATGAAGTGAAGATTAGATCATCCATTTCCTCAGCACCATTCCTTCCCAGGTTACATTGTGGGACACATTTTCTGTTTTCCTTTTACCATTTTCTTTCCTTTCTGCTTCAATTAGTGTGAATGGATACTGCAATCAAGCCTAACCTTTTCTTTTCTTTTTTTTTTCTTTTTTGAAAATTTTTATTTAAAATTTCAACCTCTTGCCTCTGTGCGGATGTTTCAAACTTCTAGAATGTTCTGATGCTGTCCCCAACCCTTGTTTGTTGGTGCCCACTAGGATCCACTTCATCCACAAATTTCTCATGTTAGTTTGATAAAGCCTTTTTAGGTTTGCAATCTGGTTTCTCCTCTTCCAACTTACTGCACCAGGCCCCTATTTCCATCAATTACATGTATTGTTGTTTCCTTTCAACAAAGCCACCACTCGGTTCATGCGCTTCTCCAGACTGGATGTTGCTTTCTTCACAAGGGTGTCCTTAGCCTTATAAGCCTCATTCAAAACTTGTTCCGCTTTCCCACGTCAGCTTCTTCCCTGAACTTGACAAAAACAAAAACTACTACTATTCTGATCAAATTCTTTGCCCTTGGGTGAAGACATTATAAACCTGTCAAACTAGGAGAAGTGGTGAACATAGAGACATTAGGAGTTAGTGAAACAGCCCTAAGTCCAATCAGCAGGCCATCTTAAAAATGGCAGACAGCTTCTCATCTTTCACGCTTACCTACATTTCCTCCTTTGCACCATAATCCATCCATCTCTTACACCTCTTCCCAGTAGTGTCTCTCTTCCATATTTTGTTTGCTTAGTGGTAGTTACTGACTGTCTGTGAGGTTATTTTGCTCAATGAGGCACTACACGTATTTGTGTGTTATTGTTTGTGAGCTGTGTTTGTTCTGCTACGGCTCTGAATACCATGAAAAATTAAAGATCTGAAAATGTCGAGATGGTTCATTTAAATTTACGATAGCTCGTATTTTGTGATTGTCAGCTGCTTGGTGATTTGTTATCAGGGGTGTGTACTAGATAAATTTTTTTTTTTTCCAATTTTTGTTAGTCAATCTTTGCAAGTTACCTTCATGATGATTTTCGTAACTCTTTTCATATGTAATGGCCACTCATATGTTGGAAAGAGAGTCTGTTTCTGCTTCTCTTTTTGTTTCGAGTGAATTTCAAGGTCTATTTTGGATGAACAGCTCCATCTCTTTTCTGTATCTCTTTTCTATGTGTCTTTCTTTTGTTTAATTGTGATAAATCTGCTGTGACTTTCACCATCACTTGATCCGTATCCACAAACAGTACAGCGAATATCAGTATTCTTCTTCGTTTTGCACAACCAGTAAGAAAATGAAAGTTGATTTGTTTTTCTTCTATATGTCAAATCCAGTATGGATGCAGAGGTTCATCTTTATTTTGTATTAAAAAAAAAAAAACTGTCTTTGCAGTTTTCTGTTCGGGCTGAATGGCAACCGAGAGTCCAATGAGAATGGTAGGAAGCAGTGGAGCTAGAAAGTGGCCCTCATCTAAGGAGACCATGGCATTTACATCATCATCGAGTAATGTGGCAGCACAAGAGTTAGGTTTTCTCTTGAGGGAACATCGGTTTCATGCTAATGGAAGGGATGTTGTCCCTAATCGAAGTGGTAGTGCACCACCAAGCATGGAAGGATCATTTGCGGCTATTAAGAATCTCATTGGTCAGCAAAGTTCCTCTCTGGAAGGAGGCTTTGTGAGTTTAAATAATGCAATAAAAAACTGTGAGTCTGAGGAGCAACTCCGTGCTGATCCAGCCTACTTAGCATACTACCTGGCCAATGTGAATTTGAACCCCAGGCTTCCACCACCTCTTATTTCACAGGAGAACCGCCGTTTGGCTCACCATATTGGCCGTTTTGGGGATAATCGGAGATTAACTTCTTTTGATGACAGCAGCAGTAAATCTTTGTTTTTGTCCCAAGGTGCCCTCTCCACACATAAAGAGGAGCCTGAGGATGAGAAGTCGCCAAGACAGGCCTCTGGCGAGTGGGCAGATACGGTTACTGGTTTTCTTTCAGAACAGTTTACATCATCTTTGGGTGGTCGCCATAAAAGTCTCGTGGATTTGATTCAGGTGAAAATCAATCTCGAGAAATTTCCGTTGTTGTGTTTGAGTGGCAAATGGGAATTGTCTTTCCTTATTATGGAGGAGATTCAATATATTTCTTCCCTTTTCAAAACAATGTGTTTTCAATGCCTGGGTTTGGGGAAATTTAACATTTTCTGAGGGATGTTCTCATTCTCTGTTTCATTTTTAGCCTACTTGTTTCTTTTCTAGCAATGTGAAGAACTGGCATGGGCTGAAATGAATGTCTGATAGAAAAAACTACCTGCATTGGATAAATTAGATGGGAGCTTTGTTTTCTATGCTTTTCAATAGGTTTCATATCATGAGCTCTGGCGTTTTAGCTGGTTTGTTTGTTGACAATTGTTTAGCCTTTGCATGATGCATCTAATCTGGATATCTTCTTAGTTGCATGATTGTTTTGAATCTTTCAGGAAGACTTCTTTTTTATCTAAAAATCTTCATATAATTTATTCCATAAATTTTTTTTTTTTGCATTGAATGTTTTGAATCTTCCAGGAAGACTTCCCTCGTACTCCATCACCTGTGTATAGTCAGGCTCGTCCCTTAAGTCATGCAACTGTGGCAGAGGAAGTAGGACTAGGAGAACCTGATGTTCATGGCGACCCTTTGCATGACTCTTCTACCAGTTCATCTAAATTACAGGAGCCTAAGACAGCTACTGTAGCCATTAGTGCCACTGCACCTTCAGGTGTACATAATATTGGATCCATGTTAAATAGTGATGTGTCTCCTGAAAATCCCATTCCAAGCTCATTGGCTCCTGATATTGTGGAAACCTTACATCCCAGCTTTCAAGGGGGGTCAAATGGTGAAGAAGTTCATTTTGACAATGATATTGATAGTATTGAATCTGAAATGAAGGGTTTTAGTATATCCAATGTGCCCGAGGCTGGGACTCGTAGAAGCCAACCGGAAAGGCAGCATCTACAACCACATAATCTTCCCCGGCATCAGTTACACCCACAACGGGGCCCAACATCTCAAGTTCAAGGTCCCAATTCGCAGATGATTACTCATGGTGTGCACAGTTCATACAATGGTTTGGATCATTTATCTCATGGACAATCTAAGTTTTCCACAGTTGAGGTACAACCGGCACTTCAGACTTCTGGATTCACAACCCAATTGTATTCAAATCCCACTGCTTATATGACTTCTGGAAATCCTTTTTACCCGAATGTGCAACCTTCGAACATATTTCCTCCACAATACAGCATAGGTGGATTTGCTATGAATGCCCCACTTTTTCCGCCATTTTTTGCGGGGTACTCACCTCATAATGCTATTCCTCTGGCTTTCGAAAATTCTGCTGGTCCAAGCTTTAGTTCTCACCCTCCTGGGGTGTCAACTGGGGGTGGGATTGCACCTGGAATTGATTTGCAACACCTGTACAAGTTCTACGGACAACTTGGATTACCTCTACAACCTTCTTTTCCAGATCCTCTATATATGCATTACTTTCAGCATCCTTCTGAGGATGCTTACAGGGCTTCTGGTCAATTTGATCCTTTAGCAATGAGGGGAGGTGTGATTGGAAGCCAAGATTCTTTTGATCTGCAAAAAGGGATTCCTCTGGCTTCATATTCAGCTGACCAGAAGCCTCAGTATCCAAGAAGTGGAACTCCAAGCATTCAGAACACAAGAAAGATGGGAATCACTAGTCCTAATTCTTATGGTAGCCCTTCAAGCATGGGTGTTCTGATGCAATACCCAACATCACCTCTTTCCAGCCCAGTACTGCCAGGATCACCGATGTCTGGGGCAGGCCTTCCAGGAAGGAAAAATGAGAATTTAAGGTTTCCATTGGTTCCCAATAGAAATTTAGGAGCATATTCTGGATGGCAAGGACAGAGTGGAAGTGAAAAAATTGATGATTCAAAACATTCTTTTCTTGAAGAATTGAAATCCAGTAAAGCTCGCAGATTCGAGCTGTCCGATATTGCTGGACGCATTGTTGAGTTCAGGCAAGCATCTACGCTAACTTCTTCTTCTTTTTAATTATGAAGTTATAGATTCGCAGCGTAGTTTTTAATTCTAGAAAATAATCAACTGTACATTTTTGCTATCAGTGCTGACCAACATGGGAGTCGGTTTATTCAGCAGAAGTTGGAAAACTGCAGTGCTGAAGAGAAGGCATCTGTTTTTGAGGAAGTTCTCCCTCATGCTCAAACATTGATGACTGACGTGTTTGGGAATTATGTTATTCAGAAGGTATCCTATATTATCAAAGAACTGTTCTGTGCTTCTTCTTCCTCCCTTTTTTTAAATATAATTTTATTATTTAAGTACTTCTTCCACTCATTGTCATGCGTTGTTTATGTATTTGATCTTCAAGTTGCTTGAGCGGTTATTTCTTTATTTTGATAGTTTTTCGAGCATGGAAGCACTGAGCAAAGGAGAGAACTTGCAAATCAGCTTGCCGGTCGAATCTTGATTTTGAGCCTTCAGATGTATGGATGTCGTGTTATTCAGAAGGTATCACAACTTCCTGCCGTATATTTGTGAAGTTCTTTTGTGCATTATTCTGTTTTAGTATGCAACATTATAACTTTATAACTCATCTAAGGGCACAAATCTTTAGCTGTTCTGGATAAATGGTCTCATGACAAAGACAAAGCGCAAGAAATGCACATTATTGATGAACACATTTCTGTCACAGCAAAATATACATGAAGTTGGTTCCTTCAACATTTATTCTGTCACTTTTTTTGTTGGTTCTAAAATTTTTTTCCCTTTTCACAGTGACCTAGGAGGAAAGGGTAAAAAGCCTTCAATTACTGCTAAGTTTTTTAATTGATTGAGTCGAAAATCTTTTGATGCAGATTGATTGGAAAAACCAATTCCAATCCCTTACTCAAATCTACAGAAACTCAAGCTATCATAAGGAGAAAAATAGTAGAAAGGTTACCCCAAATTCAAGGGTGTAAAACAAATGAATGGATAAATAAACTTGCGTAAATGGTCTTAAAACATGAACATAACATGCTGCAAGTTGATCTTCCATTTCAAAAATGTTAGTCGTGGCTTCTAGATAATGAAATTCTTCAATGTATTCATCCACAATCCTATCTTTTTGTTGAATAGTATAAAAGTTTATGTAGAAGGGTTATGTGAAATTGAGTGGACGGAAATATTCTTGCATCTTCTTTTTCATCTTTACCATGAGACAATTGGATCTTCCCCAATCCTTTGTCTCATCCGCTTGTTTTGGATCTCCCGAGTGGCGGCCCTTCCAGTAAATTCCTAGCATCTAATTTAACCTTCTTTGGATCCAAAACTTCTTTCTATTCAAATATGATTTCTACCTTTTCTAACTATTCAAAAAATTTGTTCACCATTCATGCTGCCATTGAAATTTTGAAATTCAATTTTTATATTTCAATTTAGAAAACAGTTGTAGAATGGATTATAAAAGTTTTTACCGGTCTTTGATCCTTCACTAGAATGTGATATATGGTGATTTGTTCCAACTGTTGAGTCAAGGTCTCAACTTGTTGTCCCAAGTTCTGGATCTCAAGGTCACTAGGGTCAGGTCTGTTCACTATGTCGCTTTCAACTAATTGCCTTCGATTATGTCCATGTCGGGGAGGCATGATTTGGAGATGGAGTCAACAATAAATTGTAGGATCGATTTGCTTGGATATCAGTTGACACAGCCAAAAGGGTGAGCGCAATTGATTGGAAAAACTAATTCCAATCCCTTACTTGAATTTACAGAAACTCAAGCTATCATAATGAGAAAAGTAGTAGAAAGCTTACCCCAAGTGCAATCCATCACTAGAAACATTCTTCAATCCTCGGGGGAAAGTCATTTTGAAACCAATGGGAGAAGAGATTATTGGAAAGCCATGCAAATATTATTGATAAATTATCATAAAAATCAGCCTGGGGTTGGATGCCCCATACATTATGCTTTTATAATGCTTCCCATAAAAATGAACCCTAAATCTACTTTTCTTTCCCTAGCATTTGTCAAGTTCAAGCAATAAAAGGAAAATACCAAACTAAAGTCCCAATTGCAATGAAATTAATTAACCTAAAAGAAAAGAAAATAAAAATAGAAAGCACAAGCACGGAAGATCCACTTGGACGTTCCTTTCCTTGAGAGAGGCTGTCCCACTTCTTTATGAAGACATTTACTTTCCTTCTTTGACTTTAGCTAGTGCTTGCCTTGAAGGCTTCTTCCTATGGATTTGCCTTCTGGAAAGTTTCCGAAAACTTAAAAATTATTGAATTTCATTGGGCATCCCTTGTTAAGGGAATTGTGAGCCCTGCGTTTTGGACTATTGGGACCAGCCACTTGTATTTCTGTGGATCAGACCTGGTCACTATGTGTGGGCCTGATTTGGAATGGAATGGGCCTATCTTGGGTCTTGATTAATGGACTCCAACTAGACAATGTACAACATAATTTTACTTGACTTTTTCATAACGTTTGGGCGGGGCTTGATTGGATTGGATTAGATGGTCCAAAAGGATCACTCAAGTGCAGTTTTGATCCTTTAAAGAAATTGAAAATTTCACAACAAATTTGGATGCATCTCAACCATCCAATGGAAATTTTGATCCCTTGCGTTTGATCTTTCTCCGATTATTCGTGATCTCCAGCCCCGTTATTCAATCAAGATAATGTGTCTAGATCGGTCACATATCCACTTGGATCTTGATCATGAGCTATGGTGTCAGCCTTGCTTATGTAAAATGTGACGTGTTGGTACATCTGGTCTTTGGCAGTGAATATCATCAGGCCTTTGTCAGGGTAATGGAAGCAGTTTCAAAGCCGCAGGATGAATAGGGATGTGTTTCTTTTGAAACAACTAAAAAGCTTATTAATGCCAAATCTTTTTATATCGAGCATACTCTAGTGTTGTCAGAAACATTTCTTTATCCAACAGTTGGAAAAGATCACAACTAACTTGTTTTCTAAGTTAAAAGAACAAGGAAAAAAAGACACCAACATTGATTTTAATATGTTTTATGTCTGCATTTTTTTTTTTTTTTTGGGTTTCCTAAATTATTGTTGTGAACCTATTGACTATAAAGTCCACCCTTTGCATATTTATGATATCCTTTAGAACTTTTGCATGCTCTAGTATTGTTCAGAAACATTTCTTTATCCAACTGTCGGAAAGGAGCACACCTAACTTGCTTTCAAAATTAAAAGAACAAGAAAAAAAAGACATCAAAACTGATTCTAATTTGTTTTCTGTCTGCATTTTCTTGGGTTTCCTAAACTATTGTTGTGAACCTATTGACAATAGTGTTGATCCTTTACATATTTATAATGTCCTCCTTTTTGCATACTCTAGTGTTGTCAGAAACATTTCTTTATCCAACAGTTGGAAAAGAGCACACCTAACTTGTTTTCAAAGTTAGAAGGACAAGGGAAAAAATCCATCAACATTTATTTTAATATGTTTTATATCTGCATTTTTTCTTGTGTTTCTTAAATTATTGTTGTGAACCTATTGATTCTGAAGTTGATCCTTTGTGTATTTATGATGTTGTTAAGAACTTTAGCAACAGGTCTAACCTTAATGTTTAGTTAAATGACTATTTAGTTGAATGCAAAAACTCAAATAAATGTACTTGATTGGCTCATCATCATCATCATCGAAGCCTTCTCCCAACTATGTTGGGGTCGGCTACATGAATTTTGTTTATCCATTCTGATCTATCCCGAGCCAAATCCTCAGATAAGTGCACTTCTTCAGATTTTTTTTTATGACCTCCATCCATGTAGTCTTTGGCCTACCCCTTCCCCTTGGTGAGCTATCAACCTGCATAGCCAAACTTTTACTTACCGGCGCCGTTGCCGGTGTGCGTTGGACACACACAAATCATCTCAAATGGGTTTCTCTAATTTTATCTCGTATTGATGCTACCCTTAAATTCTATCGAAAGCGCTCATTTCTAATTTTATCATTCCTAGTTTTATTGAACTTCCACCTCAACATTCTAATCTTTGCTAGATCCATTTTGTGCATATGTTGCTTCTTGATTAGCCAACATTCTGCTCCATAGGTCATAGCTGGTCTAATCACTGTCCTGTAAATTTTTTTCTTCAATCTTGTTGGCATTCGTCAGTCACAAAGCACTCAAAAAGCAAGTCTCCGCTTCAACCATCCTGCTTTTATCTTATGTTCGACATCTTCATCAATCTCCCTATCCTTACTAATTATTGAGCCTCAAGGTAACAGAAAGAATATCTTTGTGGTATCTCATGGGCTTCAATTCTCACAGAAGTTTTAGCTCTTTCTATATGCCCATTGAAGTTGCAATCCATATATTCCGTCATTGTACGGCTTATTTTAATTTTTAAGGCTTTAGATTCTAAAGCCGCGCGCCATCTCTTGAGTTTTGCATTCACACCATCTCTTAATTCTTTTACTAGCACTATATCATCTGCAAACAACGTATACTAAGGTACCTTCTCTTGTATATGAGAGTTAACTCATCCATAATCAGTTGACTCTACCCTTGTAATTGCTTATAAGTGTCTCAAATCACAAATTACACGCGGAACATGACTATTCTTTAAATTTTACATTTATAGAATTTTTTTAACTATAAAATTAGACTCGTAATTTTTAAATAGCTTTTTTAGTGGACTTAGTCCAATATGACTGTATCGCTCTGGTATAACCAAATCTAAGATTCAATTCCTTGATCTGCATGTTGCTTATCAATTAATATTAAGTTTCCAGTGCATCTTTAGTCTCTACTCTCAACCAGTCTAAAGTTCAAATATAATTTTTCTCGCTTGAAGCACTGCACAGCTGTGATACCTGGATACTTCAAAATGGGCAGCATATTGTGTCATATCATACCCAATACTTTACATCTCTGCCATATCCATGGTGTTTTTCTGCCATATCCATGTCGTATTTGGGGATCATAGCTACACAGGTTTAATAAGCCCTTATTAATATATTTGTGCATGTGTTTTATTTATATTTTGAAATATGATTTGATTTTTTTTAATTAGTTTCTTTATTGATGCATAATTCATCATTTCCTCAAAATTTGATGCAGGCACTTGAAGTTATTGAACTTGATCAGAAAACACAGCTTGTTCTGGAACTTGATGGACATGTTATGCGATGTGTACGTGATCAAAATGGAAACCACGTAATTCAGAAATGCATTGAATGCGTGCCAACAGAGAGAATTGGGTTTATTATCTATGCTTTTCGAGGTCAAGTTGCAAACCTGTCTACACACCCTTATGGTTGCCGAGTCATCCAGGTACTGGAAGACACATAGAAGTGGTCATGGAGCTCTATTTATTGTTTCAGTTGTGTTCTTATAATTTTTTTTTTCTTTGGGATAGAGAGTCTTGGAGCATTGCACCGATGAACAACAAACTCAATGCATAGTGGATGAGATCCTGCAATCTGCCTGTTCTCTTGCCCAGGACCAGTATGGCAATTATGTTACTCAGGTGGTTCTTTTTGTGCTTTATCATGCTAGCTTTTCTCATTGATTGACTTCCACAATGCTATGGTCATTATACTTTGGAACATATGCTTCATGAAATCCTGAAGATGGAATGAATCAATTAGCTTGTTTTGATTCATTCTCTTTATAAGCCTACCTAAAAAGATAGATATGGTTTATAGCTGAAATTGGAAATTTGCTGAGTCCGATTTTTCCATGCCTTTTATGCATCTTTACACACACAGGGCAAGGACCAGGTTTGCACAATACCTCATGGAGTTGGTGTACTAATTTTTGATAAGATTCCATTGGGATGCTGACATAGACTCGGATCCGAGTCTGCGTTTGATTGAATCCTCGAAGGATTCAAAGAGATAGTCCAAGCTCCAAACAGGGCTTGGCCATGGAGGATTCCATGCATACCAGTACTCCCTAACCAAGAGGCACTCACAGCAGGGAAAACTCGGAATATTTCAATAATGAAAAGCCTTCTCTCTCAATGGAGGGATTGCAAATATATAGGATAAGTTGGACAATTAAAAGGAAACTAAATCTTTTGTAAATTCTAACAAAGGAATTAAATCCCCTATTTTTTTAAAAAACAATTCAAATAAAACCTGATCCCTTATTTTACGACTTCTAAGTATATCAAATTACTAATTAACGATTCCAGTTGTGCTTGTGGGCTGGGTCCCATAGGTTATGGGTCTATCCTGCATCAGATGCACTGGAGACTACTTGACTCTCTCTCTAGCAGTACTATAGGCATGGTCTTAAATTTCGTGCGGCCTGGTGGATATTGAACGAGTCAGCCTCTTTGTACAGGGTATTAGTCCTAGTTTCTTTCGATTTCGGACTACTCAAGGGCAACTCATCCCAACTCGTCTGGAATCGACCTTGAGTGAACAGGCTTGAAACTCATTTTAAAGTATTTTTTGGGGCCTTTTCTGCACCCCTAACTCATGTTCGTTGCTCTCTTCTAAGGTTCCTTAGGTGTGATCTTGTACTAGAAACTCCTTTAGTTACATGATTTCATAGTCTTTAGTCCTTGTATTTTGATTCTTCTCTCCCATTTTCACATTTTCTTCCTTCATACTGTTCATTTCTCCCTAAGGCTTATAGAGCTTAGTTTACCAACTCTTGCAGTAGAAAACAAGATTTCAAGCCCTATTTTTGAGCTCTAGACTTACAAACCTTGGGCAATCAAAAAGTGCATTGGGGCTTTCCATACAACGTATGTTTTCTTTTTGTTTGTTTGTGGTTTATGGATGTTCTAATCATGAAGATGTGCATTACATGTTAGATTCATTTCTAAGTACCTTACGAGTCGCAAGCATTGTGTTGGCGACTTAATGTTCAACAAGGTTGAATACCTTTATAATTGATATGAGATACTAATTAAACAACTTATTTTGCGCATTTTTAGTTCTTTCCACTATTTCTTATTTCTCTGATTATTTAGAGTTTTTTGTATTTTTTAGAACCACCAAAGATTGCATTGAGTCATTGACTCATCTTGGTCCCTGGCTGCCGACATGGGAACAGCCACCAGGATTTAAAACCTTGACTACAAGCCACGTGGTAGCCTATAAATAGGTCCCATGAGCAATTCAGAGACCGGTGGATGATTTCCATGGTTTGTTTCACGGAACGGACGAGTAATGGACCATTATATGAAACATCTACCAATATATGAGGTTTGTAAAGATGAACATATGTGAAAAGCATAGAAACCATTCCTACCTTAGATCTGACTATCGCTTATCTGATTTGAAGTCTATGGTTTACATCCGACTTCTGAGACCTTTCATGAGATCCAACAAGAAGTTGTGAGCTTGCATCATTGGTTTCAATGGAATACAATCTTAAGTGCCGTTTGACCTCTATTTTTTGCCTCTAAATCTCTAAAAACTTATTCAAATCGGATTTAGACTGTTTGGGAACCCTTTTTCCCACCTCTATTTCAAAACTCAGAAAGAGGTGTCACCCCTATTTTGGACAGCATAAAAAGGGGCAGATTTGAAATAGAGAATGATGTCTGAAGCGCATAGACATGCGCTGCTGTAGCCTGTAGTGAAAAAAAACTGGAAGACATACCCTCCTCTGTTTTTTCAAATTTTTTTTTTTTTCCAAATCCGGTACCCTAAATGGTGATCTGAACCGTTTGACTGTCTGCAGAAGCCTAATTACAGCCGCCATGTCAAATTTCAGCCGTTGATTCATCACAGATCTCGAGTTATTTGTGAAAAACTATGAGCCCTTAGGTAGGATTTCTGGACTTATGTGTTGTTCCCCAAGATCAAGATCTGAACTGTTGATCCTCTTCAAAAGACTAAGGATGGCTATGGGATCTAATTTCAGCTTTTGAGTCCTCCTGGATCTCGAGAAATGCATGAAAAACCATGGACCGATCATGTATTTTTAAAGTGGTTGGGTTCTCACAAGGTTAACTCCAGTTCATTTTTTTTTTTTTCCAAATTCCAGGCCACTTAATCAAGATTTGAACTGCTGGAACTCTTTAGAACCTCAAACACAGCCATGGAGTCAAATTTGAGCCATTGATCTATCATGGATCTTGAGATACATGTAAAAAAGTTAGAACTTTAAATATGAATTTTTGGACTTCTGTGGGCTCCGAGGTTAAGATGTGAACTATTGCTCCTCTTAAGAAGGCTGAAAACGACTATGTGTACAAATTTCAACCATTCATTCCTTGTGGATTTTGAGAAATCTATGAAAAACAGTTAACTGTTGATGTTTTCATGTATATGGTGGCTGAGTTCTCATGTGATTGATTCCAGTCCATTTTTTTTTTTAATTTAAATTTGGGTCACTTAATCAAGATCTGAACCGTTGGCTCTCTTTAGAACCTCAAGCAAGGCCATGGCGTCAAATTTTTGCCATTGATCTATTGTGGATCTTGAGATATTTGTGAAAAAGCAGAACTTTAAATATGCAATTTTAGACTTCTTTGGCCCCCTAAATCACAATCCAAGCTGTTGATCCTCTTTAGAAGGCTGAAAATGGCTGGGAAATCAAATTTCATGCCTTGATTCATCGTGGATCTCAAGAAATTTTTGAAAAATTGAACTTTCGTATTAGAAAAAGTCTATTTCAAACAGTCTTTTGGTCTTACCAAACGGTCTATTTGTAAAACATCTATTCTATGTGGATCTATTTCATATAGTTAAGATTTTCCAAATAGAGCTTATTAATAATAATAAAGGTTTGGGATTGGTTATTATTATTATCTAAAGGTTGTGTATCTAGGTTGTGGCTGTGAGTCCAAAATAAAGAGTGCAAGGGTAATGGGAACATTAGTATGTATAAAGCCCATTTAATTGGTTGAAGGATTTGCATAAAGAGCTATAGGTTGTGAGGGTATTAAGATAGACCTGTAGGATACCATATGTGGGGCGTACCTCTCAAGTCTTGTGCACCTGTTAGCCAGTGGCAGACCTAGGATTTTTGTTTTGAAGGGTGCCAACCTTAATAAGTAGTTTGGTTTTGGGGGCAAACCAACGATTTTCATGTGGATTTTGAGGGTGGACCCACAATTTTTATTGGATTTTTTGAAGTGCACCGTGGTTTAGCGAGTGCGACCGCACCTGCGTGGTTGTACTTGGGTCTGCCCTTGCCTCTTGCACACCATCTCTCTCTCTCTATATATATCAGAAATATTCAGGTGAGAACTAGTTCTCACCGTGCTTCTGTGTGAACTATTGGTTGGGCCCACCTAGCAACCCATACAATCCATGTACAAATAGGGAACCCCACCCCCCCAATAGTCACTGATCCAAAGGATTGGCACACATCCGGATGGACTGAACCATTGGATCGAGGGTTGAATCTTTTTTTTTTTAATGAATATGAAGCCATTAAACTTGTGGGCCATGGATGAAAGGGTGTGAGTAACTCTCACGGTACTATGAGAGTAAGGGTGGGGGCCCTCACATCCATATCCAATGCCAACAGTCTAAATGTGAGGGCCCCCACCCCTTACTCTCCTAGTACCGTGAGAGTAACTCTCAAAAGAGCATCTCCATATATATATATATATATCAGTAACAGAAAAAGGAGATTACCGCAAAGGTATTACCCCTAACATAGAGGGGCAACACCATATGTATATTTTATCCTATTACTATTAGTTCTAATCACCCCAATTAAGGTGATTTAATTGGTTGTAATAGATACACAAGGAAGGTATAATACGGGCCGATCTCTCTCAATGGAGGACACCCAATTTTGACCAAAATCAATTCTCTATTAGTGTTTTTTGTTTGCTGTTGGAATTGTTATGATAACAGAACATAGGCTATTAGCCATCTGCTTGTGGATCATCTAATAGAAAATGGTCTTGGTTAGAGACTCCGAAAGTTCCCTATCAGTTGGGGATCTAGAAGCTTTCTTCGTGGGAGTTTGGTCATTGATCCTACTTTTCTGTAATCCTATTTTCTTCCCTTTAAGAGATCTCTGAAGTCTGAACTCCCATATCTTCTCTGGATGCAAACTGCATCACAATCCTATGCATGCAATACTGGAATTATGTGGGGCCCACCCAGCAATCATATCTTGGTGCGATTTTTATTGGAGGAGGATATATAGGGTTTTAGAAGATTTATGAACTTTTCTTTGGGATTTTTCTCTCCACCAAAGGTATGCCATTTAAGGAATTTTTTGCTTGATCTGTTTTGGGATCCTTTTTTATCGAAACCGTAAAAAATCTTGGATTGTTGACGATTTTTCACAAAACTTTGTCTGAAGGGTTGTCTTTGCTCTAGAAAACCTTTTGTGATCTCTGATCAGAGACCCAACAATTACTGTTGGATTTATGGGCCATCCAACGGCCGATGACAAGGTTCAGGATTTTTTGGTTCTGTCATCTGATTGCATATGCTCTGACTATCAGGGATCATATGTGGTTATTTTGTTCGAAGTTGGAAGACTCGGACTCGACTCTACCAGTGCAAAAAAAAAAAAAAAAAAAAAAAAAAGAGACTCAGATAGAGTCAAATGCGGAGACTTGGGAGAGTCATTTAAAAAAAAGAGAATAATTTCAAAATATTTAAAAATGAATCCATTACTTAGAAAATATAAATATACATTTATTTACATGCATTCATGTTAATGAATTCGAATTCAAATTAATAATTTTATATATGCAAGAAATGTACTACAATAAGGAAAGTAAAAGAAAAAATATTGTATATTACATAATTTGTTGGTCTAAACATCGATTGTAAAAGATCAAATATAGGTTTCGAATGACATTCCAGTCATCATTTTTAAATTGCTGACACTTAACCTCGTGCATAATTACCTAAAAATAAATATTAATTGTTAAAATTAGATCTACCTATCAAATTGCATAGAATGCAAATAACTTATTAAAATAAAATGACTTGGCCGAGTCTCCTCTGTATTTGACTCGGTCCTTCGTCAAAACGAGATGACTTGGGAGAGTCATCTCGACTTAGAGAGTTTTCCAACCATGATTTTGTTGAGGAAAGGACTTGTGGACAGCCTCTTTTGTTTCTGTTTTGCATTGATTCAATTTGTCTTGTGATCATAGTGCTTTGATCAGCCATGATTTTGTCTGATTTGTGGATATATCCATACTACTTGGATTCTTTGTGCATATTCATGTGATTCCCATGACTTCCATAGAAAAATCTGATGTTCTCTGAGTGGGATTTACGATAAAAAAATATTTTGCATCTAGTCCCAGTTCTGCATGTTTGTGAAGGGGAAAGAGATTGGGGGTCACATTGATTGCACACCTGCAAAACCATGGACCCACAAAGCTGGCTTGATGGGAAATGCATGATGCACACATCATTAGTTGGATCTTAAGCTTTATGGATTCTCAAATTGTCCTTAATCTTTGGCTCGATAACAGTGCTAGAGGCATGTGGGATTATCTAAAGAGGGTCTATAATGAGGAAATTCTGCCTGGAAACTTTCAACTGAAATATGAAGTGGTAGAATATACCCGAGGCAATAAATCTGTTCAAGAGTATTATTCTTGATTTATAAATCTGGCTACTCGGGATTAGTGGTCGGTATGATCTTCTTCTTGTTACCACGCCATGCTAATACAACTCAATAGCAGCAACCCCTGCATTGTTGGTGGCTGGCTACACCTGTTTTTTGCATTGAATCTCTTCTGCCTTTTCTTTTAGGGCCCAATTTCTTGTAAGTTGTAACCTCTCTAGTTATTGCCTTCTTTGGGCCTGGTTACGTTTTCTTTTTTCTTGATTTGAATAAAATTCTCTTAAATTTGATTAAATCTGTTTCTTTCACTAGATAAATTCCTTTCCTCGTTAAGATAGGTACTCAATATTGATAATTGGATGTATTGGAGTATTTAATTTCTATAATGGAATATTAACTTTTTAATGGTTATGCTCGCAGCATATTTTGGAGAAAGGAAAGCCCCACGAAAGAAGTCAAATTATTAGCAAATTGGCTGGACAAATTGTACAGATGAGCCAGCATAAATTTGCATCAAATGTCATCGAGAAGTGTTTGGAGCATGGTGACTCTGTAGAAAGAGAGATTTTAATTGAGGAAATTGTTGGACAAACGGAAGGAAATGATAATTTACTGGTATGTCAATAACGAAATAGTGATTGTTTCTTTAAATTGAACATTTTTGTTTTATACACTTTCAAGTGCCAGAAAGGATGAGTGGTTTCTTTGAGGAAATGGAGGAAGATGGTAATTTACTAGTATGCAAATAATCTAAGCGATTGTTTCATTAAAATGGGGCCTTATTTGTGTTATAAAGTTGCAAGTTCCATGAAGTAGTGATGCCTGGTCATTTTCTCTTCATGTCCGGCTATCCCAAAATAATACTCATCAATTCTTCTCACTTTGTGCTAGTTCCCAAATTCTGCTTTTCTGTCCCATTATGAACCCTGACAAGTATATTGAGATGGATGAAGAATAACTTACTCCTGTATAAATTGTAATTTGTTTCTCTGGGACTACTTTTGTTTGTATTTCTTGTTCAACGGACAGTGCAGATCTATGCTGCCAAACTCAAAAGCTGATAAATTATCAAGTGTTTTAGCTATTTTTAACAAGTGGTAACAATCAGGCCTTGTATGAGTTTGTGGAAGATAAATATACCTTGGAAGAGTAGGTTAATAAACTCCTTCTTTAAAACATGATCAAAAGTGCAATGGGATGCTCGTAGGTGTAGGCCTGTAGTTAGCAAGGTTGAAAACTTTGGTCATTGATGGGACTTACCGCCAAAAACCACCTTGAAATTATGCAATTTAATTTGCTCCATTTTTTACTTTTAAATCTTTATTCTTCTTATTATTGGCAATCTAAATGGTGGTCTTCAAAAATTAAAAATGGCGATTTCACCCATCCACTAGGTCAGGTCTCTTCATGGTTTCTGCAAGAATTTATTTGTTATATTGTTTTATAAACCAATTGAGGGATGTTGATTTTTGTCTGTCCATTTGGTTTGTCTGAAAGGACTTAAGAAGATTGCTTTGAAGTTCTGTGTTGTTTGTGTGGAGTTTGTCTTGGGAAGGGCCACCTTCCTCCTCTGTGCTAAGTAGGTTGATGGTGCAGTTGGTGACTATCGGTGGGTGGTACTCTGCGGACTGTGCTAGGAAGATGGCTTGTCCTCTCCATTGGTCCTAGAGGTGCCAAGAACTAGCATTTTTTTTTCTTTCCTTTATGGAGTTAAATTTCATGGAATCTAAGAATCTTATATTTTCGAAGGAGTAAGAGTTCTACACTTGCAATAATGGGTGGTCTTCTTAGATGGTTGATGGGGGCTCAAAACCTCAAACATTTTGTCAACACTCCCTTATACTGTTTTTCCATTGGACATCTATGTATTCTATAGTGAACTAAGCGGGTGTTTGATGTTCACATCCCACTCGGTAAATTTACGAGGAGAAACTGAGGTTCAAACATTTTGTCAACACTCCCTTATAATGTTTTTCCATTGGACATCTATGCATTCTATAGTGAACTAGGTGGGTGTTTGATGTTCACATCCCACTCGGTAAATTTACGAGGAGAAACTGAGGTTCTTGTGAGATTTGAAATGGAATGGGATGCTAACAAAGCGGTGGAAAGGTTGATTGGTAGGATGATGGGTGACGAGAATATGCACTTTCAAATGGCTATCAATGAGAGTGATCCTCACTCTTTTCAGAATAAGTTGGCCTTGTATAAGGATGTTTTGATTAGGGCTCAATCACTGTTTATATCATGGGCATTACTGCTTAAAGAGTTTGTTGGAATACCTAAAACTAGCCTTTGAGATGTGGACAGGTGGTGATGCTAGTATTCTTTGATTCCTATTTCCACCATCTTAAAGCAGAGCGTTTGAAAGAGGTAATGTGAATAAAGCCTTTGGTAGGTGATGTTTATTTATTTATGTAGCATCTTTGAATTGTATATGGAACGTGATTTGAAATTTGTTCGGCACAGCGAAGATTGGATGATGGTTTGTAGTTAGTGCTAGTGCAAGTATGAGACCACGATCTTGAAAAGCCTGAACTTTTAAGTTGCAACTGTTTTGGTCGAGTCAGACCAGCACGAGATCAGTATGAATCGACTGTCGACACAATATCAACAGATTGGCACAAATTGACACAAAACTGTTATGGACGAGCATGGGACTGGTACAGACTGAGTCACATACTGATTCAACCAAAACTATATATAGAAACTCATTGTTTATTTCTCTTCTTTAAGTTTGAACTTCGAAATGAAAGGGACAAGTACCAGTGTGGAGCCCAAAATTACTTCATTTATTCATCAATATGGATAATGAGGCCTACA
This sequence comes from Persea americana, assembly GCA_029852735.1. Lineage (NCBI taxonomy): Eukaryota > Viridiplantae > Streptophyta > Magnoliopsida > Laurales > Lauraceae > Persea > Persea americana. The sequence continues at coordinate 65,598,807 of CM056813.1, read as the reverse complement.
GGTTGTATTATTATGGTGGGTGACAGCATGAGATTGACAATCAATGATACATGGGAGCTATTGGTATGACGATGGAGCTGGAGTTATTTGATAATTTTAGATATTGGGTTTTTATAATTATCCAATAAGGAGTGGAGATGATCGAACCAAGATAAGTTTGAGCTAGCTTGAAACTCAATGTGGCATTGAAGATGGTTTCCTCATCGCCTCAAGTTCCCATCCTTTTGTTAATATTATTGTTTCTGGTGTATTATTTGAGGCTGTTGTGAATTCTAAGTTATAGTTAGTTATTATATATTGGTAAATAGGTGCATTACATGTCTTCAACGACCCTTCCATTAGCTTGAGGAAGTAATGGACATAGTGCTAGGCTTGAGAGACACCAAATATCTTTATAGTTGATTTTTGATACAATTGAATCATTATATTTATATATTTTTATCCTTTTCCAACTATTTTCTTTTTCTTTTTGCATTTTTTTAGACCATGGCATGCCCATGTCAATCAGACATGGGTGGCATGGACCGTCTCTGTCCTAATTGCATGAAGACTGGCATGGTGGTGCCAGGATTCAAAACCTTGATCTGGAATTCTCCAATCAAGTCTTTTTTGCTTTGTTCGGTGATAAGAGATGCCTAAAGCCCTTAAGAATTGCACAGCTTGAGTAGCCAATGCTATCACTGTTATGATGTCACACATTGGATAGCACAGCTAACATAAGGTTAGGGCATTGGGTAAGTGTTGGATACATTTAGAACATTTACACTTGAAATTGGAGTGTCAGATGTGGACATGGCAGTTGGAACCCATTTTGAAATGCTTGGGTAAGTAGGTTGTAAAAGAGTTGGGTGTTTACTGCTTATTTTTTGTTTTCCAAACCCCAACATCCTTGTTTTTAGGCAAGGGTCCAACTCACCAATAGGTTAACAGAAATTCATTGAGTAAGATTTCAAGGTGCCTTTTTTTTTTTCTTTCTTTTTTCCTTTTTTTCTATGCTTTGTTTCTGTAATGGAATGTAAACTTCGACATTGTTTCAGATAGAGGTTTACATTCATGGGCATAAATGTTGCAAGATTTGTCCTTGAGTCCGTTAACAATGTGTTACCAAGTTATATGTTCCCTATGAATTTTTCTAATATTTCTTTTGAAATAGCTACCAAATCAGACGTTCCTAATATTTTCTTTTGAAATGGCTACTAAATCAGATGTTCCTTGTGAATTGTGTTGTGCTACTATTGCACTTGCATTTTGTCTCATTGAAATTTGGACATCATGGAAGTACTATATATTGAGGACATTTTCTGTTCTAGGTAATGATGAAGGATCAGTTTGCAAATTATGTGGTCCAGAAGATTCTTGATACATGTACTGATAAGCAAAGGGAAATATTGCTTAATCGTATAAGAGCTCACCTGCAGGCATTGAAAAAATACACATACGGGAAACACATCGTTGCTCGAGTTGAACAGTTATCTGGTGAAGGTGCGTACCTACTCTATTATTGGAAAAGTAATTTTTCTGATCTAATGTTTAGTTTCTCTACGTGGATGCACGTTCATCATATTACATGTTATATTCTCTCTTTATTTTCTTCTTAATCATCATTGTCATCATGAAGTCCTTATCTTATGATGTCCAAACATATTCACCGGCAAAGTTTGGACAGCAACACCGGCTATCTTGGGTTTATGATTCCGGAAGAGTTCCAAATTCCACAAACAAAATAAAATAGTATAGGAAAGAAAATCAATTCGAAACGTAACATGTTATGTACCGTTCCTGGCTATGGTCATGTCCCACCCAATAAGCATGGAGAAAAAATACACTCCACCACTAAAACTATCAATTTGCTTGAACCACAAAACTGGTATCCCATGTGCAGCCTAATATATTTATACGATTTCTCACTAACAACAACCCATGGATTAATCTCAACCATCTAAGCCTACCATAGTTGTTTTTTACTGGATCCTTCTTACATGACAATGAAATGACTAAAATACCCTTAAATTTGTCACTGACCGACATTCTATCAGATAACTGCCATAACTTAGCAATTTGTCTTTTTACCGTCTCCCGCCCCTTCTCTCTCTCTCTCTCTCTCCCTCCTCTTCTTTTTCCTTCCCATTTCCTCTTCCCACCCTTCTCTCTTCGAAAAAAACTCCTCCCCTATTTAGTAACCTGTGCAATGTTCATATTTCCTAGCTCATCAAACTTGAGACACCCTTTGCGTTTTAGTTTAAACACATACATTGCTCCACTTTACAATATGGAATTTCTTTTTCTCTACTCTTTCTCATGGAAATTCATGTTGGGTCTTTTCCAACCTTACCACAACTAATCAAAGGCATCTTCAAAAGTGACATGATGCACTCGCAGATTACCGAAGTATGCTTTAATGAGGAAGATTCTACCACCCACGGACCACCTCTTCCAATTCGAGAGTTTCTACTCAAATTCTGCACTTCTCCCAATATTCTTTTCAAGTCCCGCTGCCATGTACAAAATTACTACCAATTTACTTTTCCCATGAACTCTAGACATGTAGAATAGGATTGACATATGTATGCTCCTCAGTAGTTTCATGCTATCAAGTCAGACATTGTATATGGTCTTGTGTGGTGTATATAATTTCTTGTATTAGAAATATAACCCTTTCACTTTTTATACTGGAGTGAGGTAACGACACCACACTATAGGATTGCTTGAAATAAGTTTATGGTCATTTGGTTTGTTGCCCCAAATCGTTTAAACCATTTCCATTTCTTGTCTTGTCCAAACTGAATCAACTTTTTCTTTGTACCTATAAACCGGAAGGCACCAGCCTCTCACCTCTCCTGTGTACGGAAGTGGCCAGATTAACCTCTGTTGTTTGCCTAAGCAGTTTAGATTATTGTCACTCATCTACAGAAGCAACTAGAACAAGCAACCATCTTCACAACCTTGTTCGCCTTTTTCTGTGGTTGGAGATGATTGGCCGTCGACGGCATGTCTCCTTGATGGGCCATCATAAGCCTATGAGAACTGCTTATTTATCCCTAAAATGATCAAAATCTCCAATTTTTGTCTTTGAGCAAATCCAATACTTTATCTACCCTTCCATCAACACGAAGACCATTGATCCAAGCCTGATATTCATGGAATTCAGGACTTGTTTGTGTGAGTGGATTGCCATGGAAAAAACACAGAATGACTCCCGCTTTTCTTTGCTGGTAACTTCGATAGTGTTTGGTGTGATATGTTTTCGGCGCAGAAAATGGAAAAAAAGACACTATTTTTCAGTGCCCTTATGAATGTTAGAGTCCGACCTCCCAGGCAGAATTTGTTTTTCCACGGTGTGTTTCCTCTTCTACGGACTATGCACAAACAAGCTACAATGCATAGATGCTTCAAAATGGGCAATGTATCGTGTCGTATTATATCCGATACTTCACTTTCTATGTGTAAAATTTGTGTCCTTGCCGTGTCCATGGCATGTCCCTGCCATATCCATGCTGTCTCTGGGCATCATAGCAAACAAGTCCTCAGTGTGCATCCCTCCTTAACCCTCTTATTGCACGGCTGCTACAATGCCCAAGAATCAAATGCATGAAAATATCAGACTGGTAATATTTGAAGACATGTATTAATTGCCTTTTTTTAAGGGCAAAATAATCATTTTAAAGAAGTTTTCACTTGAATATGATGGCATTAGCAGATCCTAACAGTATTCGCCTTGATGTGTGAGAGGTCAGAAAAATATAGGGGTAGACCAACACAATGGAATGAGAACACAGGGTGGGGGTATTCTTGAGAATAGTCAAAACGGAGTGGGGTTTTGAGGTTATTAGAAGATGGGTTTATTAAAAATATTGATTGTATACAATGCAATATTTTTATTTTTTATTTTTGAAACGTAACTATTTATTTATTAGAAGAGCAATGGTTCATTGTGAAGCACCATGAAACCCAAGACCAAATCCAAAGGCTAGCAGTGCCAGAGGCGCACTCCAACACCAATGCAAGCAGAACATTGAACTGGCAAAAAGACTACATTTTGGGTTTCATTACACATGCTTTTGCTAGAATATGTGCAATTCTTTCATTTGACGCTGTTCTAACAGATTGAGCAGCTACTGGAAGTCTACCTTGAGGTCCTGTGAGCATCCGAAGGTTGAGATTATGGAATAGATGGTCGGTGTTGGGTAAATTTGGGGTATGAACTAGGGTGGTCGAGGCTGTGGGGAATATTTAGTTTGAATCATTACGATTTCCTCCCATGAGAAGCGTCCAAGTCCTTAGCGATGTCTTAAGTTGAGCCTTGTTTGGAGTTGTCCAGTGATCAGTTCTCGTGCAAATCTGATTGGTGGTACTCTTTTTGCCTGTATTTTGTTATGGCAGGTAACCCCGGTTAACCAAACACATGAACCCTCATTCACATGTAAACCAGAGTTACCTGCACGTGGTTAATGATGATGATGATAGTAATGATAAAAAATGGACAAATAGCTGCTTGACAAAAATCTTGGAATTCACTTTGTGGTGCAGAAACTCTTACGCCAGAATCATGAGGCATAAAAGAGCTGTACATGAATAGGTTGCCGTTTTCCCTGGCAAGAAAGCAGATCATACACAAGCCCTCCTCATCTGAATCTCATTGAAGGTATTTATCACCTGGAAAGATGTACAGGTCAAGGCTTCTGGAGGCAATTACTCCTGCAGATATGGTGAAGCTAGTAAATATAGATATGGCGAAGTTAGTAAATATTTGTTATATATTTGTGTGTGTATTTCTTTAAACTGTATCCTATATGTATAGAGTTTCGTGGTGTAGATTCACAATGTAACCAAGGGGTATGGTGCCCTTGATTCTATAGTATATAGTTACCAGATTATTTGGTTTTATATGCAGGTTGCTAATTGATCGTTAGTGCTGATATTGTTCTATATGTGTTAATCCTCAAATGTGTTTATTTTAGGGCATGTGCAACAGGTCATCAAGTATCTATTTTGAAGTATAACCCATGTGTTATCCCCTTTTATCTGTATGTTACTTTTCATCACTGCTCAGTAACACATATTGCTCTGTCGCTGAACTCCACTGGGATATTATTGCAGAGAACATGGGAGGAGGTTTGATAATGGACCCTTATAGCAAACCGCAGAATGATGATAAGGCTCACCTGATGACGATGGTGATGGTGGTTATTGTTTAATGGATGCAAGTTTTCTTGGCTGCAAGGATTTGTTGGGATGTAAGTTAGAAATTTGGGCTTCACAGCCTCGGTTTGGTGATTGACACCATTAATTTGATGGACATCATGTTCTGGTGATGGAAACTGCTTGAATGATACAATCTGGATCCTACATGGATGATCTTACTTGCGAATTATCACACATTTGAAAATATCTTAGCCCCAGGATTCCAGATTGATGGGATAATTAGATAACGATGATGAGTCTCCTGATTGTTCCCCTGTGGATCATTTTACCCCAGATAGTTAGCAGATAGTCCGCACATCCAAGGAAAAAAAAAAGGGACATTGAGGATGGGGTTGAGCTATCACTAATCCTAACAAACTAATGTTAAAGCTTGAAGATTTTGTAATTTCATGTGTGTTTTTGTGATTGAATTGGCGTTGATCCAAGATGAATGACAATTCTCTCAGTTTTTTTTTTCTTTTATTGGTGGGGGTTATCGAAAGTAGTTAAAGTTGAGGGGTGGAGAAGTAGAGGGGCATAATAAGGAATGAGAGATTCTTCGTATTGTTTTGTTTGCACTCATTTATATATAAATTAAGCACATATTTTCCTGTTTCTGGATGATCACATCTGTTTGCTCTCATTTATGCATGTAAATATTATTTTCATATAAAAATCTATGAATATTGTAGACCCACAAGTCCGTGCAATGGGCCTTACAAGTCTGCCCAAGTGGACCACGCCTAGCAGAATTCATACTTGATTCAGTATCATAGCAGTGGAAAACAGTCACAAATATTGGTGGGTGACATTTCGAAAATGTGGCGGCATCGAGTCTATGCTCTAAAACATTGAGTTCCAATAATATTTTCATAACAGTGCATGCATTTAAAATATGCGAGAGGTTGCAATATTATTGCATTAAAGATGAAAAAATTGAACAATCTATTATAGAATTTATGGATTTCTACAAAAGAAAAACCCTTAAACCCTGTTTATATGGTTTAGTCAAGATTAAAAAATATAAAAATGACAGATTAGGGTGCTGAACTTTTTTTCTTTTTTTCTTTTGGAAAAAATGCCACTTGACATATCGGGACCCATTTTCCCTTTTTTTTTTTGTTGAATCCTATTAGAAATGTTTACTCTTAACAGTGAAATCTCGACTTTACATAAATATCGCTCCAAATATTTTTAACTAAATCATTAAGCCCTTAAATAAGAGGTCACACTCATCAAATCCACACTGATCTTGTATGAAACTACAATTGATTTTGAGACCTTTCCATGGGCATGCATCGAATGGTTATGCTTGGCAACCATATCATCTTGGAAGAGCTTTTCACATTCCACAAAGTCATGAAAAACTACGTATTGTAATTATAAATCTTCAATAATTTGGGCTACATGATATTCTCGCTTTTCAGGATTCCCATTCCATTGAAAGAGAGAACATAAAACTCTCAAACTGTAGATTCCTCGCTTATTAATAAACATGACCAAAGGGTGCGTCCGTGGAGAAACTTGCAATTTGTTGGTTACAGTAGTGACATCAAAATAATTATTTCATAGTATAACGAGAAAAGTAGCTTATTTTATGGTTAAATCGTATGAATTTTCTATGTCAATGGAACAATGCTACAATAACAATAATGATGTTAAGGATTTTTATAAAAAAATTATAAGCAATCCCTCTAAATAGTGATCAGTGGTATGTATTTAAAGTTTGATAACCAAACTCCAAAGATGTGTTTTTTTTTTCTCTTTTATAAAAATGCCCCTGGATTAGTCTTTCTTTTCATTTTCACTAACGTGCAGCCCCACTTTTTCTTGCTTCCTTCTCTTTTACTTAGAAAGCCCTAAACCCCTCTTTCTTTTTTTTGTTTTCCACCAGAGGTCAATCCTTTTTTAAACCCCCTATATCATTCTTTCCTTTTATTTTCCTTCATTCTACCATTTTGAGCCATCTTTGGACAGTGCAGCTCCTTTGAATGATCCTATTTCCTTTGTCAACATAGTGGAAGAGAAGACCTTATTACCGCGTATCCTCGTAGGCCCTTTTGGTCATTGTCTCCTTTTAAGAACTAAAGCTTTATCTGTGGCATTTCTTCCTCTTCTTCAACCTCATCACAATAATATTTAGGGCATATTTTCTTTGTATAGTGCATTAACTTTTCTACGAAGAAAAGCACGAAAAATGAATTAAATTTATTGCAATTTCACAAATAACCTTTATCAACTACTATTTTTTGCATAATTACAAAAAAATGTGCCCTTTAAGATATGAGATGTGCCACTATTCACTCTGAAAAGAGAAGAAAAGAAAAGATAGTCATTAACATGTGCATTTACACATGGAAAAGGGTTCAAGCGACCAGACTAAGAAGACGAGGACACTCTGTTACAAATACGAAACACCCCATTTCTAAAGACTAACTAAATCTCTGGGTTTGTGAGGTTTTCACAATGAAAAACCAATTACAATATCATAAATCCATGAGCATTTTTGTTAAAAAACATGAACTTTATACTATTCGTCGTAATTTTTGGCAAAAATCTGAATCCCTATTACTACTTACATGATAGTAATGACAATTATTACAATGTAAACGGTGACCATGTTGATGATGATGCTGTTGATATGAATGAGAAACATCATCATGATGATCCCAAAATGTATACAATCGACCGTTGATGATCCAAAATAATGCAGGAGGTGGGCCACACTTGGCACAAATGGCATCTGATACACCCCCAATCCCATTCCCAAGAGGACGATTCTCCAGGTTGCAAGGAACCAACTTTCCAACCGAATACCTTAAAATGAAGTAAAACCTATTTTTGCCCCCGCCCTCTGTCTTCCTTCCCACATTTTCTCTTCTCTCCTCCGTTTCTCATCATCATCTAAAACCCCTTTCAAAATCTTTCCCAAAAATCGAGCCTTTGGAACGATCCTTTTGTTATTACAGGGAAATCCATCCATTTCGGATTGCTCGAAAAACCATCTCTTCCAGTACAAAAACCATCCCTCTCTTTCTTCCCTTTTTGTCGTCTGTCTGTTGTGATTTTCGTTTTTGAAATCTTTTCGTTCCTGTTCGTTTTGGGGACCCTGAAGTCTATAAAGTTGAAGTCTTTAGGGTTTTCCGTTATTGGGTTGTGGTTAGATTTCCGGTTTTCACAGCAAAATCGTCATTCTGGGGGTCTGCGGCCTCTCTTTTATCGGATTTTAGGGTTTTGATTTCTGGGTTATTTTTTATATACATGTGACATTCTATGGCAATTTAAGGGAATCGAGAGAAATGTGGATAATTTCATCTACCCAAAGGGGAATCTAGTCCGTTTGGGTTTTGGATTTTTTCTTGTTTGGGTCAGATATGAATTCCCCACAAACGAAAAAAGCTGGGGCCTTTATGTTCTGTGACATTTTCAAGGTGTCTTTTGTAAGTTGTAACCAACATCTGATTGCATTGTAGTTTCTAGGAATTTAAAAATCCCACCTAACTTTGAAATCCGAGATTGGTGGGGTGATTGGGTTTGATGTGTTCAAGGGCTTTTGTATTCTCTAGCGATTGAAGGGTGATGTTTAAGAAATACCCATTTGATAGATAGAATTCCATGGATTTTCATTTAATTTTCTAAGAGTTAGATTCAGACAGAGCAAAGCATCTTCTATATCTATTTCTAATTCTATACGCTGTAAAAACAGCGCAGATAGAGTGGGTGATTGGGGGGTCTGGTTCAGCCCGTGTAAGGTACAAATAGTCTTGCATGGGCGATCATGAAGGCTGGGCGCAGCCAACTGGCCTTCTGCCCAACGGCCTCTTGCCCCACGAAGCGGCTAGTGTGACCCGAGCTCTCAACATGGAGCGGTGGTTAAAAGCCGAGGAAAGGACTGCAGAGCTGATTGCTTGCATTCAGCCCAACCAACCGTCCGAAGAACGCAGAAATGCGGTTGCAGACTATGTGAAGAGGCTTATAATGAAGTGCTTCTCCTGTCAGGTGAGCCCCTCATTGTCGGTTTACTTCAATATGCAGTAATAGCTACATTGAAAAAGGAAGAAGAAGAAAACTGTTGCTTGACACTTGACAGTGATTGTGTATATAACATTATAACTATATATTCTCATTTTTTTATTAAATTTTTTTTTTGAATGGTGTATATATTCTTCTTACCTCAATCATTGAAGCTGTCTTTATTAAGTGTTTAGATATGTTTTTCTTATTTCTCTGGCACATGTTTGTTGATTTTAAGTATGTTGTGTTTTTTTTTTTTTTTTAAATATTATTATTATTATTATTTATAAATTATTCATTACATGCACACATTTATTTATGCTAGAATTGAGTAGCGTTGGAATATTTGTGGCTTTTGCCTTCTGCAGGATATTGTAATGTTTAAAATTTTACCTTGGGGAGTTTTAAGAATGTGGTCTTGCGACTTTCATTTTGTTAACCTGATAGGGAATGTATAGGTTATTCTAGCTAAAATTCTTGCCAGTTTGTTGAGAAAGTTGTTGCCTTTGGTAATATTGTAATGTTTAAATCTTTACCTTAGTAAGCTTGAGTGATGCGGTATTTTGACTTTTGTCTTATTAACCTGATCGGGAAAGCATACAATATCCTGGCTACCTTTGGTAATATTGCAATGCTTAAATTTTTACCTTAGGAAGCCTGAAGAATGCAATATTTTGACTTTCGTCTTATTAACCTGATTGGCAATGGATATGATATCGTAGAAGTTCTTGCCAATATGCTGAGAAAGTCGTTGCCTACTGTAATATCTGATGAGCAAGGAGCGTTTTGTTGGGTTATTGTTGCTTGGCATTTTAAGTGATTTACATGTGAAGAAGGGGGACGTCCAGACCCCACTTTATATATCCCCGCTCGGGAGCCATCTCGTGGAAATCAATAAAATTTCTTCTCCTCTTCGGGTAGAACCCCAGAGTGCTTGCTACTTGAAGGTGCCTAAGTTTGGGCGGATCCTCTCACCAATCTGGCTGCGTCAGGTCCCCGAACCTATCCAATTCGTTCACTTTATTCCCAAAATTTACTCTCCTATATGCACCCTATTTAGAGAGCACTAACTTTCTACTTTAAAATTCTCATATTCATTTCATTTTCACCCAAGACTCTTCAGTTACTGTTTCTGCATAGATTTCTGTCCAATTTAGGGAGTTGTCGGTTCAGTAAACTCATCAAAACCCTATTGAACTAGCCCCAAATTCGACCCAAACCTACTCTAACCTTAGCTCTACATAACCCTAACCCCAAGGCATGTTTGTTTACATGAGAGGAGTAACGAGTAGGAGAGGGGGTTAAAGTAAAGAGCACTACAGTACAAAATACTACTTCTTCCCAAGTTTTTACACTTGGGGAGAGAGAGTGAGGAAAAGTGAGGTAAATTCCCTACTTTATGTCACATCAAAAGTTTGCTCTCCCCTTCCCCTTTTCCATTCAAGCACCCATGATGTAAAATAATCACATCTTCTGTTTACTCTTCTTTTACTTCTTCCATCCAAACACTTTGAAGTAAACTTTGTCACATTCAGTCACTATTTTACTCTCCTTCCACTCTACTTCCTGCTAAACAAATGGGCCCTAAAACAAACTCCCTTCAAATCTCTCTGGTTGAAATCCCTTCTCGCACCCTGGATTTTGTGAAATACAGAACTGCATATGTGCAAGCATTTGTGTCTGTAGAGAACAACCCTGAATCAGCCTCCTTACCCTTGCAAAACTCCATCCAATTTCAACCATCCATCTAACCCTAGCCTACCTCAGTACCATTCTGCCATCTCAATATTGCCAAAACAGTTCTGGATTTTTGCACAAACCTGTTCCTAACTGATGCAGAGTTGATTTTTTTTTTTATCAAAGGTTTGAATTGGTTGAATCCTTCTTGGTGCAAAGTTCAAAAGGGCCTTGACCTACCTTACCAAGGGTTTAATCAAGAAGTACGGGACAAAACATCAAATGGATGGTCAAGATGGATCCATAGATATTCCACATATTAATCATTTATATTCAGAATTATTTGGTTATCAAAATCAGTTCCTAAAAGATCTAATTGAGCCAATCCATCAAGCTCAATGTGACGCACAACGATCCAATAGTTCAAAATATATGGACAGCAGTCCATTGGGTTCAACCCAACTGAACCAGGCCAAAACAAGGCCAGGCACGACCTCAATAGTTTGTTCAGACTTGGCAACCGATTCCAGGCTTTCAATTGGTCCCATATGGCCAGGGGTGGACCCAGGATTTTTGTTTAAGGGATGCGGACCCTAATAGGTAGTTTGGTTTTGGGTGGAAACTGGGGATTTTCATGTGGATTTTGAGAGTAGACCCATGATTTTTATTGGATTTTTGAAAGTGGACCCAAAGTTTTCATATAGGTTTGCGTGCCTGCACTTGGGTCCGCCCCTGCATATGGCCCTCTACTGGTCCCCTCATATTGTGTGCATATTTGTGGAGCCTCCCATTTATTAGGTGATTTTCTCATTTAGTACTTATCTAATTGGGCTGGAAGAGGAATTTACTGCATGGTACAACTGTACACTCACTACAATCATGGGCTCTATTGAGCAAGATGTGCAGTCCTTATTCACTCTTGATTAGATTGTATTTGGAGGCTCTTCCTCCCTATTTAAGTGCAATCAAGTCTCCTTTATTGGCAAGGTTTTATGCTTAAGAGAAAATTAAGGGTTTTAGCTTTATCGGTTACTATATATGGATAGAAATTAATAAAGCAACAAGACACCAAAAAATGGAAGGCTTTCTGTATGTCATTGATTCTTTGAGTAATGATTCGGGTAGACAAGAGGGACCCCTTAAGGAATAATCTAGTATGATCATGATTGTGTAAGTGGTTGGCAACTACAAGGCAGCAAGTGGGGTCCACAACCCCTAGGAATCTCTAACGCACAATTTTCCTCTTTTATCTTTTCTTAGTTTCTTTCCATGTTTGAAAGCAATTGGGATCTTCTTTAATAGGGTTTCTATTATCATTAGCATTATGATTAATGGTTGTGATTTAATCGTAAGTTTAGGGCTTCTTTGTTGGCATAGCATATATATGAGTCCATTGTATGAAACTAAGGTAGTTTTTTGGATTTCTTTTTATTTTATGAAATTGATTAAAGTTGCATGTTTTCAATATTCTATTTCTTCTCCCTTGGTTGAGCATCTCCCATTGGATCGAAGGTATTGACGGTGGACTTTCATGATCAACGGTAAGCGAATCTCTATCTTTCTCCTCGTGTGTGGAATTTCTGTTTGATCAACTTTTTCTGAACAGTTCTTTTGAATCCTATATCAATCCTTAAAGCCTATTTAAGCCCTGATTCCCAAATCTTACCCTTAACCAAGACCATTTTCTAACTAGACCAGACTGTCCTCTTTTGGCAGTCCATCCAGTACTGAAACACTTACAGATCAGCCCTCATCCATCCCAATCACCGCCCCCAGTTGTAGTTTTAACCAATCCAATCCCTAATTTGATCCCAAAGACACTTCTCAAAATTTCCATTAACTTTAGTAAATTCCACTTTATTTTAGGTGAGTGTGAGCTTTGGAGGACCTTTAAAAGAATGCTATTATTTTTGTTATCCATTAAATAATGGAGATTGGTATAATCAGAATGAGTGTTAGTTCGAGAACTCTCACCCCGAGGCAAGGAATTTGGAAGTGGATGAGTACACTGACAGATTTCATGAGCTTGTTTATCTGTGTACATTAAAGGAAGATGGGTACTGACAGATTTTTCCTTATATGAAAGGCTTATGAGAGAATGTTCAAAGAAATATATTTTTCAGCTTGTTTCATATGGACAAAGTGCATAATAAAGCCCTCTTTGCCGAACATAGACGTAGAAGGTTTAAAATGAGACACTGTTTTTCAAGCTGATGAATCCCATCAAAGAAGTGAAGAGATGTCAATAATGAGAACCAGAAGAAGATTGTTTGCATAAGAAGATTGGGATTTTAACTCTATCTTCTACACGAGCACAGTTGCATGTTTGCGTTTTTACCCTCATCTTTGATGTGGGTAATGTAATGAACATGATCTCAGAAGAAGTTATCAACAAGTGAGCTGGCCCAAGGAGAAGCATTCACGCCTCTCCATGATCCGTGTAACTAAGAAGTGTCTACTGTCTAGTAATGTTCTGTATCAACTCATTTGAGGACTCAGTCTGGTGTGATGTCATCTTGATGAATGCCATACACATATTACTTGGGAGACTTTGGCTATGTGATTGAAGGTCCACTATGACTACTGGACTAATGCTCATCATTTAAAGTACAAGGGTAATTTCATTTGTTTGGTTCCACAGAAGCTCTTGCAACCTCTCTAGAATGTCAGAAGCAAGTATTAAGGAACTGATCAGGCAAATAAAGAGTTGATAGAAGTCAAGGAAGAGCACAGAGACAACCCTATTTAGGAATCTAAAACTTCAAACACGGGCCAAGTGCCAGAAGAATGAGAAGACAAAGAAGGTTCTGAATTTTTCCCATTGGAAAGTGCCAGTAAAAACAAGGAAGAAATTAATAAAGAAGGGAAAAGACATGACATTGAAGACTTATATATAGTAAACAACAAGCCCGATCATCCAATTAATCTAGTTGTATTGACAATCTTGAAAACATCATCTGGATTGTTAGACAATCAATTGATTGTCTTGATGGTTCCGACTAAATAACTCTTCTGAAACCACATTGACTTCATCTTTAGGGATTAATGATGGATATTCGAAGGTCATGATCTGGCAGTACTGATTCGACAATTGGCACAACCAATGACCCAATTGATCATCCTAACATAATTTGACTGTAAAAATAAGCGATGCCTCCAATCTACTTCTAGTTGGAGGAAAAGTTTTAAGTGTCCAAGCCATGCACAGCGAATGAAGATTTGTCAAGAAATCAGAAATTTGAACATTGGAACTTCAACCCCAAGAGTAGATCAATGGAACTCGTGGGCAAATTCTTCTCAAGCTGGGGAAAACTGATGCAAGATGGACCCACAAAGTGGCTGAAGGTCCATGGGCTAGGCCTAGGCGTATCAGGCCCAAACTTCGGACCCCATGACTGGTCCAACAGGTGCAGCTGTGTACCGTAGAGGGCCCATAGCTGAGCAGACTAACCCATCCTGTCATTCATGTCTCAGTTGACCCCACTAGATATTGATATGTTTCTTCAAGAGTCCTTTTTTTATATTAGTGTTTCTATTTTCTCTAGATCATGCTTTCTATTTCCTCATTTTTCTATTTTTAGTTTTCTTGACTGATACGTATTTGTAATTAGAAAGGAGAAATTTTTATATTAATATGTCTTATAACTAGAAAGAGTATTAGTCACTTACTAAATAATCTGATCTAATATTTTAAACCCCAAATTTGTCTTCTAGGCAATGAATGAATGAATGAAGTTAAGTTTTCATCACTCTCTAATATGCCGTGTGGTGTGATCCTTTGGTGTGTCAGACTTGGGAATTGGATACTTTCTTGGGATTTGCTTTTATCTTTCAGTTGCATCTGCTTTGGCTTGTTTGGTAATGTGAAACAACAAAATGTTTAATGGTCTTTCAAAGTTGACCTCTCAGGTTTGTGAGGATATAAAGTTCCAAGTTATCTCTTGTTCTTAGGCAACTAAGGTATTTAAGAATCTGTCATTGGCAGATATTAATGGGGATGAGTTGAGTGAGATGGTTTGTTGAGTACGAAAATTCAAGATCATTCTGTTAGGTTCTTCTGTTGGCATATACTTAAGTTTCTCTGGATGGAAGTTTCCTGGGTAATCTGAACTGGCTCATTTTTGGAACAATTGATTATTATTAATTTTTAATTTTTTTTGTGTGTGATTTGAAGGGGCATTAGGTTTTTTGTTATCCTGCAATGGAGGTTTTATCTATTTTATAGTGTGTAGAGAGCTTGCTAACTTATCTGCTATACGTGCTATGGTAAATGGTGATAGGGTGATAAAATTGGCTGGATAATATGGTGGTGTTTATTACCTATATAAAAAAAGGAAAAAAATGTTGATGGTGTTTACTCTAGGCGATTAAGTGATTGCATTGGAAAATTCATAGATTTGGATGCGATTGCAGTTTTCATTCAACATGTTTAAAGGTTGGTTAATGCTGTTGCGGATGAACTTGCAAAGGCTGGAGTTCATCAACTGAATACTAGTTACCCTATCTAGTGATATCATGTAGCTGGGTTTTTCAATTTGGTATCAGGAGCTGTCTTATCTGTATTTGTAGTTACGACCTTTTTACTTCTTTCCCTCATTTTTAAAAAAAGAGAGGAAAAAAAAAAAAGAAACAGTGCAAAACGTGGAGGATGTCTGGTTCTATGGTTGGATATACATTGATGACGTGATAATCATATTTAACTTTTTTGGGTTTTCAAGGAAGTGGAGGAAAATTATATAAAACATACCAGAGTTCTCAATTTTTCTTGTGGTTTCTCGGATTGTTGAAGCATACTTGTAATTTTTTTTCCCTTTATTTGGCAAGAAATAAAACCTTCCTTGTTGTTTGCTTTATTTAATTCATGCATGTGTTGAGTTCATGTGATTTTTTCCCAATTTCTTTCAAAGTATGATTCTTTTTTTTTTTTTTTTACTAATGTTTTTTTATTATTTATTGTCGTGATACAGGTTTTCACCTTTGGCTCTGTACCTCTCAAGACCTATCTCCCAGACGGGGATATCGATTTGACTGCTTTCAGTAAAAATCCAAACTTGAAGGATACATGGGCACAACAAGTCCGCGATATGCTTGAGAGTGAGGAGAAAAGTGAAAATGCAGAATTTCATGTAAAAGAAGTACAGTACATTCAGGCAGAAGTATGCATGCTCTTCTCCATATTTTAAGTGTCTCAGTTTCTTCAAACACTTAATTTTTAGTCTCATGCACCACTTTTGACTACAAAATACTTATATAATTCAAGGGTTATGTTACTGTGAGAGCCCGTGCATATACAAGTATACCCCACAAAAAAGGAAAAGAGTATGTCTACCAAGGATGAAAATAGCGGTAGTGGCGGGCCGCTACGAAGCGGGCGCTACGTAGCGTAGCGGCATAGCAGTGCATTTTGAAAAAAATGTCAAAAAATTCTGAAAAAATTCCAGAAAATCCAGAATATTGAAAAATGATAGAAAATGTGTTGTTTTGCAAAAGTAACTAAGATAAGGAGGCGTAGCAGTAACCACATTGTATGAGGTCCTGTATCACTGTATGAATATAAAATAATAGTAATGATAATTTTTTTTACATGCATTCACGTTGCTTAGTTATGCTAATTTAGAAACTAATGAAAGGCTCATAAATATTTTTCTATTAAAAATTAAACTTGATTAAAATTAAAAGGGCTCATTTTTTATTAAAGTGTGCCTTGGTCAAGGCCTTATTTCAATATTTCCTATTAGATTGAAATTTGGCTAAAAATTATTTCCAATTTATGTGAAACTTGGTTGGAGCCCATTTCTAGTTAGTGTCAAAGTTTGCTATGGTCTATTTTCAATTAGAGTGAAATTTGATTGGGTTGTATTTCTAATTAGAATGAAATTTGGCTAAGGCTCTAATTTCAATTAATTAATATTTGTAAGACATGCCCTTTTTATTTAATACTTGGGCATCAATGTGGAGCCCATCAATGGTTAAGAAGAAAAAAGAGCTTTTGAGGGCCCATTCATACTTTATTTAAACCTTTGATATGGTGGGCCACTGTGGGGCCCAAGTATAAGGTGGGCCACTGTGGGCCCATAAATGACCTTAAATAAAAGAGATAGAAGGGCTGCCGTAGTTCGTGTGAAAGGAAGGATCGAGAGACAAGAGACAGCGGGGAGAAGAGGGAAAGGAAAAGGAGGGAAAATAAAAAAAGGGAAAGGAAAAGAAGAAGAAGAAGGAGAAGGAAGAGGAGGAGCAGCTGCCGCCGCCGCCGCCTCCTGCCGCAGCCGCCGCCGCCGCTTGCGCCTTCGCCTGCTGCTGCTGCTGCCATTGCCGCCGCCGCCTCCGCCTGCTAATGCTGCTGCCGTCGCCTGTGTCCAGGTATGTTGTATGCTGCTGCTCTCTCTCTTTCCCTTCCTTTCTTCCTCTTTTCCTCCTTTTTTTTTTCCTTTTCTTTCTTCTGGTATGTTTTTCGCCCCTCGTTACTGTTCATAGTTTGTAGCGGCCAATAAGCAACGTATCGGTACGTATCGGCCACCACGGGTAAAGAGCGGCCGACACGGATGCTACGGGTGCGACACCTGCTTTTTTCCATTTAGCGTGGTGGTCACTGCCGCCACGGCCGATATATCAGCGTAGCGGCCGATATTTTTATCTATGATGTCTACTTTATAAACAAAGGAATTGCTCGAAGAAAGAACTATTCAGCAATGACAGCCAATAGCTGTCCCCTCTTTATCCCCAAATTGGCCAAATCATCTGTCACTTGCTCATCTTTGAATATGATTAAAAGACACCACTGTTGACGAACATAAGGACTTAATTTGAGCCATTATATATGCAAATTTTACATACTTGTGAAAAGGATTCTTGGACCATCTAAGTGCGTAGAAAGGATTCTTGGACCATCTAAGTGCATTAATCTAACCTCTTTCCATGGGTAGATTCTGTTTGAATGATGTGTTGAAAATCCTTAATACTCCCCTGATCGCAAGAGTTCAGCATCATCTGATTTCTCTATACCTACTGGACTGGTATTTTTTTAAATTCTTTTATATTAAAACCTTCTGAATTTAAGAAAGTTGGCATCACCTTGATTTTTATGTTGCAGCCTCATACACACTAAATTCAACCTACCTTCTGCTGGGCCACCATGTTTCAACCATTGAAGATTTTGCCAAAGCATTTTGCTGAACTAAAGCCCAATTATTATTATTATTTTTGCTACATCGGGTTACACTGGTCTAGAGTGCTACTTTCAACTTGAAGACCCAAGGATCGATCCCTGGGCATTTGTGTGACACTGAGGTGCCGACACCACTCAACCATGACTGTCCATGAGTGTGTTGTCTACTTGTCCTATAGCCCAATTATTCACTATGTTTGGATATGGACACCTTCAAATTCCTTTCTCAAGATAGATGAAACTCCCCCCTAAGGGGTCGTTTGTTTGCACTTATTTACATATGTAAATGATGCACACGCTTAACATTTATGCATGATCACTTTTGTTTGTGTGCATTTACGCATCGCATGCTTTAAATGAGGTGTGAAAATGGTATGTAAATGAGGTCATTTTCAGGCTCTTATTTACATGCCCGAGGAGGTGGTAAACGATTACATATGTGAATGAGGTGTTTAAATGAGGCCATTTTCAGGCTCTCATTTACATGCCCGAGGAGGTGGTAAACAATTACATATGTGAATGAGAAAAGTCGCCATTATGCATGCAATAGAGCTTCCACTGGCACAGTTGCTGACATCAAATCCCTTCAACCACAAAAAAAGAAAAAAAAAAAAAACCCTTTTTTGGCACCTTTTGCCCCCCAAATTGGTAGTCTGAGTGCTTCATCTTCTTTATTGGTCTACAAAGCCTGATATTCAGTTTCAACATCTTTGACAACTAGCGATGAGCGAAGGCACAAAAACACGATCCACGAATTTAGACATTTGCAGAAAGTGAACACAAACTTGAAGAGTTGGGTTATACAACCCTGTCTCACAAAATTTTCTTTTTGTCAATACATTCCCTCTAATAGCTGCCAAAGAGAAGGCCTCTACTCTAGGAACAAGACAGTTCTATGCCAACGGACACATTGGAGCAATCTCGAGCAAGCGCTTGATAAAACAAGATGGATTTCTAAACCCTAGAGACACTTCCTATTCCCTCTTCTAGTTCGCAAAGCCCATCTTAGCCCCATATTTCCAAGAAGTTACATTATGCTACAGAGCTCCTTTTCATCAAAGTGTCTCCACCATTTCTTTGGAAGTGTCCCATTCCTTCCTGATATTCTCTTTACTCCTATGGCCACCATTTTTCAGCTTGACAAACTCGTCCCATTTGATGAGAGGAAAACTTCTCTTTTCCCCCTTCCTTGCCTCATGAAGTCTCTATGAATTTTCTCAAGTCTTTTAGCAGCTGTCGCTGGTATCTTAAACAAGGAGAAGTAATAGAGTGTGAGGGACTGAATTTTTCCTCTTTCAAGAAGCTAGCCTTAAACCTTCACATCACTTTTCGCCATGTAGTTAAGTTCTTGGATTTTTACGAAAAGGAATTCTGATATACTGTATGGGGAACCTATTGGTCTGACAACCCACAAAGTTGCTGACATCCAATGATTATCTTTGAGCAAATTCACGTTACCATGTTTCCTATCATTGGTTATTTTTGTGCTATTTTCTCAAATCTCAATCACTCAAACATACTGTATTGGGGGGGTATCTCATCAATCCTTCAAACTAGAGTTACTGAGAATCCAGTAGCTGAAGCTTTGAGTAGAATGGTGAGAATGGCGGTTCAAGAAGGCCTAATAGGAGGGTTTACATTGGCGAATCTCCCTCTTCAGGTGAGTCACGTTCAGTTTGTAGATGACACGCTGATCTTTTGTGAGGCAAGTGAAGAACATTTCAGTAATGTGGAAGCAATCTTATTATGTTTTGAAGCAGTCTCAGGTCTAACAATCAATTTCTTCAAGAGTGAGCTCATTGGTATAAGAGTTGGGGATTCTTTTCTCAGTCGATTTGCAGATCTGTTGGGATGAAAGGTGGGATCTCTTCCAGCGTCATACTTGGGGCTGCCTTAATGTATAGGATCAGCTAAAAAGGAAGTGTGGAACCCAGTGGTGGAAAGAGTTGAGAAGGAGCTTTCTGTGTTGAAAGCCAGTTACCTATCTCTAGGAGGCAGGCTCACCCTTATAAAACCTGTTCTGGCCAATCTTCCGATGTACTACCTCTCTTGGCTAAGATGTCTGATATCAGTAATCAACCAGATTGAGAAGTTACAGTGGGATTTCTTATGGCATGGAAGAAATGAAGAGAAAAAATTCCATTTGGTGGATTGGTCCTCTGCTTGTAGACTAAAGGTGGAAGGGGGCTTGGGTATTAGGCCTCTAAGACAGATGAACCAGGCATTGTTAGGGAAATGGCTATGGAGGTTAGGCGATGAGTCTGAGGGTCTTTGGAAGGAGCTGGTAGAAGGAAAGTATGGTGTCTTAAGGAATGGTTGGGAAGTGCGGGAAGTTTCCTATAAAGCCTCACCTATTTGGAAGGGGATCCTCTTTGTTAAAGATAATTTTATGAACTATCGAGTGGGAATGGGCGAGAAGATTTTATTTTGGAAGGATAATTGGATTGGTGATCGGCCTTTGGCAAATCAATTCCCTGACTTATGCAGCAGTGCAATGCATAAGGAGGCTATGGTCAACTGTTACCTTTCCTTTTCGGGTGAGCAGAAGGTTTGGACCCCTATACTGGGGAGAAACATTAGGGAGGACAAGGAGGGTCACCTTATGTCCCTCGTAAATATTCTGATTAGGGTTTATATTGCAGAAGGTGGAGAGGATATAAGACTGTGGAAAGCCTCTAAGGATGGGTCCTTCACTGTGTCTTCTTTTTTCTCTGCTATTACGGGAAGGAGTAATGGGAGGAACCCAATGGCTAACATATGGAAGATCAAGGCTCCTCCTAGGGTTGTAGTTTTTGGATGGCTTGTTCTAGGAAAAGAATCCTCACAATGGACAACTTAAGACGGAGAGGAATGGTTGTTGTCAATGGGTGTCCTATCCTATGTGTTTAAGCGAAGAGGAAACAGTGGATCACCTGTTTTTGAATTGTAAAGTTGCTCAAATGCTTTGGAGGTCAGTGATTGATTGTTTTGGGTGTAGCTGGGTTCTTCCAAACTGTATAGTGGACCCATTCCAAGCTTGGAAATCTCCGTTCCGCTAACACATGGGGTGGGAGATGTGGGGTTTGTCCTTTCTAGCAAGTCACTTGGACAATTTAGAAGGAAAGAAATCTGCGATGCTTTGAGCGGAACTCCAACAATGTTGGTTCTTTAATAGAAAAAAATTAAGCTCTTGGTTGCATCTTGGGTGATGATTGATCAACACTTTAAACCCTACTCGGTGGACCAAATTATGCGTAACTGGATGGAAGTGGCTTACTTTCAAGTCTGTCCTTTGTAGGATATGCATAATTGGATGGAAGTGGCTTGCTCTCAAGTCTGTCCTTTGTAGGATGGTTATTGTTCAGTTTCTTTCTTGTTGGGTGTCTGTAACTCTTTAGGGGTTGTCTGTTTTGGTGTTTTTTCCCTTTGGGGATGGTGTTCTTTTCGTTGTAAGCTTGTCAGTATAGTTTTCATGTACTGCTTGCTTTTAATGAAAGTAACCATTAAAAAAAAAAAGAGTTACTGAGAATCCAGTAATTATGCATGATCTGAAACACATATTACCATGTTTCCCCTGAGCAAGTTGATTTCATCTTTATGTTTTGCCTTTTGCTCTTGTACTTTAATATCTGTTTGGTTATCATTGTCCATTCACCAAGGATTTTGAGCTTTTCAGACTTCAGTGCCATGGAAAAACAACATTCTGATTTGAAAGAAAGAGTGTAGGTGCCAAACAGGTGGATGTTCATGTGAAGGCTATTTTTGCAGAAAGGCTGGGTCCCGTCATGAATGACAAAAACTGGACAGACTGTTTGTGATACGTATAAAAGGGAAAAGATCCTATATGCATACATGAATTCTAGCAGTGACTTCTTGTGTGCATGATTTTTGTTTTTGAGATCTTAACTGTGCTTCCCATGAGCCATATGCCAGAATTCGCATTGATTATGGAGGACCTTAAGCCCTCAACTCTTCGACGACTTCAGGATAATCATGAATTTTTACTGGAACTTAGGTCAATTTATTTTTCCCTTTGTTAACCATCCATTTCCTTCTCTCAAAAGACCTTGGACCAAATGATTATGTTAGCTGATCTATTGGCTTTTGTCCTTCTAACATAAGCCCCTTCAGATAATTTTCATATCTCAATATATGTGTGTTGACTAATGGAAAAAATAAAGAACTCTGTTGTTTTTTCCTTCTTTGTTCTTTACTTGTTTGCTTTGTTCTGGATCCTCTCTTCTACGTTATTGTGTGTATAAAATTCTTTTTCTGGACCTTTATTTGCAGGTGAAAATAATAAAGTGCCTTGTTGAAAACATTGTTGTAGACATATCTTTTAACCAACTTGGCGGATTGTGTACCCTTTGTTTCCTTGGAGAGGTGAGTTGCTGTTTTCTGATCATTTACCCTAGATTTCTTGACATGTAGCAATAAATCCTGGGCGTTTTGTTTGTATCTAGATGGAACCTTTTATTTTACAGGAAACCCTTATGTTTGCAGGTTGACCATTTGATAAATCAAAACCATTTATTTAAGCGCAGCATTATACTGATTAAGGCCTGGTGTTACTATGAGAGCCGTATACTGGGGGCTCATCATGGGCTTATTTCCACTTATGCTTTGGAGACCTTGGTTCTTTACATATTTCATCTATTTAATAATTCCTTCGCTGGACCACTTGAGGTATTAAAACTTTCAGGTTTACATGACAATCTTGTTTCCTCCGTATAGTATGTTTATTTGTTTAGCTTTCGTCCTGAGTGACTTTCGTGTGCATGGGCAGGTCCTTTACCGGTTCCTTGAATTTTTCAGTAACTTTGATTGGGACAACTTCTGCGTTAGCCTCTGGGGCCCTGTTCCTATTTGTTCACTTCCGGAAATGACAGGTAGAAATAAGTTTGCATATTCTTCTACCAGTTTTTGTTGGATTTAGGCCAGTGTGTTTGCGTTGGACATGGATTTTAGGTGTCGAGATGCAGGGACCTCTCAATTTGCTTGTCATATGTAGAATGATATCAGAAAAAATATTACCTAATACGAAATTAATTCATTTGCATGATATTAAGATATAGATGCCAATCCATTGTTAGCTCCATGGCGAGGAATCTCCCTCTCCACAAAAACGACCAAGGCTTGATCCCTGGCCGTAGGGCTGATGGTTAGGGACTTGGGTAGTGTGTGAGTGAGTGTCTGAGTTGCACTGGAGCATCTATGAATTTGTGTTTGACGAGAAGAAGAGCATCTATGAATTTGTGTTTGACGAGTAATGGATGCTGTGCTTCTTGTTATTGTTTTTTCACCCTTCTCTCAAGAAAAAAGTGTCTGAGATAGGCCTCTAACATTACTCTATTCATTCTCTTTAATTTCATTTGAATTTCCATGCAGCTGAACCACCTCGAAGGGACAGTGGAGAGTTATTGCTCAGCAAACCCTTTCTTGATAGTTGCAATGTAAATTATGCAGTATTCCCTAGTGGCCCGGAAAATCAGGGACAACCATTTATTTCTAAGCATTTTAATGTTATTGATCCTTTACGCACAAACAACAATCTTGGGCGCAGTGTCAGCAAAGGTATTTTCTAGTTTTACGCTGCCTTTAAATTCTTTGAGATACAGAACTGGCTAATGAATCATTTATTTATTTTGAGGTTCCATCAATCAATTATCTATTAGTTTTGCTTCATTATATTGCTTGCTGATGATGATATTTCATAGTTTATTGTTTCTAGTGAATGGTGCATAGTGGGACTTTTTTTTATATCCTTTCAGGATTTCAGCAAATACTTGGATTTTCTTTACTATTGTAAACTTTTGGGATTGTTATATTATCATTTCAGGACTTTTGGTTCTGAAAATCTTATAAATTTGACCATTCGAGGAAAAAAAGTCTTATAAATTGCACATGTGAGCATCTTTGCTTTTTTCTCCAATTTCTGCTTCCACATAGTTTTAGACCTTCACAATATAATTTGCTTCTTGGTGATATGTGAAATCTTCCCACAATTGAAAAGGAACGGAATATGCTCCTTCTCATAAAACTTGATGAACATTAACATGTTTTTGTTTGGTTGTAAGGGTAGAGAGTAGACACTTATGGTCAAGTGGATTATAGGATGTTGAAAGATGTTATGCTGGCAATCTTGAGGCGGAACGTGCTCACTGTTGCAACCTTGAGGTTGTGGGTTCAAGACAAGTTGCCAATCAGGATGTTAAGCTGGCATACTATGCACATGCTTTGCCTCCAGGCCATGGCATGATTGCACAGAATCACATTTAGCCATGCATGCACTTATGTACTAATTTTCTGTCTTTTTAAAATGCTTAATGATTGTATTCAAATGCACCCTTAGCTGCTGATTATTGCTACTTACGCCATTTCTTGCTTATATATAAGAAACCTCTTTTTTTTCAGGTAATTTCTTTAGAATACGCAGTGCCTTTGCATTTGGGGCTAAAAGGTTAGCCAGGTTACTTGAGTGTCCGAAAGAAAACCTGATTACTGAAGTCAATCAGTTCTTTATGAATACATGGGAGAGACATGGCAGTGGTCATCGTCCTGATGCTCCAAGCCCTGATCTGTGGCCTGCACAAACTCTCAACCCAATTTCTGATGAAGGGCCTGAGAATTCCAGGAACCATACAGCAATCAAGAGAAAGAGTGGAAATGTCAGATTACATGCTGGTCATGAATCTCAGGCTGATGGAAATCTTGCTATTCATGTTATCTCCTCCCAACTTGGTAATACCACAAAGCATTCCCGTGAAAATATGTCTAGGACCAGCAACGTGCCTACAGTTTCTCGTACTCAAAGCCATCCAATTTACAGTAACCCAACCAGTGGAAGGTTCCTGGATCAGGCTACGAGAAATACCAGTTCTAGTGAAGCCATGCATGCTGAGAAGGTTCAAAGAAGTTCCCGAAAAGATTGCTTGGTTAGCGAACATGAAGGACTGGCCAGGTACCACTTTGCCAGGACCCAGTCTAGTCCTGAGCTAACAGACACACGTGAGGTTTTGTCTCAAGGAAGGCAGAACCGGTTGCCTGAAACAGGGAAAAACCAGTTTTCTTCTGCAAGGCCCGATCACAGTAGCAGGAGAAACATTGGCCCCGAAGTTTCAGCCTGTCACAGTACAAGATCTTCTACTGATGATCCGTCATCTTTAAGACACAGCTCCTCCCATCAGAGCCTTGATGCCACTGCCGCTGATTCAAGCAGTGTTTCAAACAGTTATCATGATGATGCCTCTGGCTTGGGCCCCTTGGGGGAAGAGCTTGTATCTGTCACTGAGGCAATTGATATGCAACAAGAGATGATGCACCAAGAAGAGCAAGATCTAATCAATTTGATGGCATCTTCGCGAATTCATAATTTCAATGGGCAGGTTCAGGTCCCATTGAATTTTGCTTCTGCTCATCTACCACTTTCGATATCTCCGTCTGTTCTGGCTTCAATGGGTTATGCTCAACGTAATTTGGCGGGAATTGTTCCTGCAGCAAATATTCACTTGATTGAGCCTCCTTGGGGTTCTAACATGCAATTCACACATGGTCTTGTTTCCCCTCAAATACCCCATTGTTTCCCCACCGCTGGATTGGCTTCAAATCCTGAAGAAATGAGCGAAACAGGTAATGACGATTCAGGTCTGACAGAATTGATCCAGGAGGAGGGCAATGGTTTCTGGAATGAACAAGAAACAGGTCCCAGCGGAGGGTTTGAACCTGATAATGGGAGTTTTCAGATGCTGCAGCCTGATGACCGGCATCCATCTACCCCGCGTGGGTACAGTTATGTTTCTTCGCGGGTCAGTAGTTCTGGCAGTTCTTCTACGAGAGGTCAACATAAGTTTGTTAACGAAAACCGACAGCCACTAAGGGAAGATCATAGCAAAGCTGTCCAGTATCAAGACAACATAGGAAATGATTACTCCACAGACAGGAATGCAAGTTTGAGATTTTCTCCTGTCGCTCAGGCCAGCTCTTCGAGAAGCAAACCAGTTCATGAAAATTCTTGGGATGGATCGACTATGAAGACCTCCAAGACAATAAAAGACAGACGGGGAAGAAAAACAGGTTCCCCTGGAGCTCCTTCCACTGCTTATCGGAAAGTTAAGAGTGGTGGGTGGCAGCAGGAAAGTGCATTTTCTGATCTCGGTTCTCTTGCTGACGATGACAGCCGGGAATGGGTTCCTCATTCTATCATGGGTAGTACTGAAATGGCAGAAAGAAACATGGGACCTGTATCTGTGGCTGCACAACATGTTCAAAGCCATCAATTACCTGGCCTTGAACCAACACAGATAAGTGGATCAGAATCTGTTATACCCATTGCACCAATGCTTGTGGGGTCCAGTTCACGACAAAGGGCAATGGATAACAGTGGAGTGTTTCCACTTACATTTTATCAAACCGGACCACCTGTTCCAATCCTAACGATGCTGCCTATGTATAATTTCCCAACTGAGACTGGAAACTCTGATGGATCAACAAGCCATTTTGATAGGGATGATGGAGTGGACAGAAACCATATAAATCAGTCAGATCCGAACCTAAACTTGGCAGAGAGCTATGATCATTTGGAGGTTTTCTTGAATTCTGGTTCTGGCAATGGTGCTTCGGTGGAGCCTACAGTGCAGCATAAGCCTGACATCCTTAACAGCGACTTTTGCAGTCACTTGCGGAATCTGCAGTATGGGCGGCTCTGTCAAATCGCCCGCTACCGTGGGTCAGGTGCTTATCCTCCATCTTTTATGGTGCCACCAGTGTATTTACAGGGCCATTTCCCCTGGGGTGGTCCTGGTAGACCTCTTTCAGGGAATGTGAACCTTGTCACCCAGCTCATGAGTTATGGTGGCCCACGTTTTGTACCCATTGCACCTCTCCAACCAGGTTCCAATCGGCCAGTTGGTGTTCTTCAGCGATATGGAGATGAAGTTCCAAGATATCGTGGTGGTACTGGGACCTATTTGCCAAATCCTGTAAGATAACTTGTTACCTTAAGTTGTCTTCTTAATCCCTTTTATAAGAATTATGAGGATATCACATTAAAAATAACTATTATAAACTATTTTACTGTATTTTTTTTCGGAGATGGCAACGATACTCTACCCAAAAAAAAAAAAAAAAACACAGCAAACTTGGTTCTGGGACCTATTTGCCAAATCCTGTAAGATAACTTGTTACCTTAAGTTGTCTTCTTAATCCCTTTTATAAGAATTATGAGGATATCACATTAAAAATAACTATTATAAACTATTTTACTGTATTTTTTTTCGGAGATGGCAAGGATACTCTACCCAAAAAAAAAAAAAAAACGCAGCAAACTTGGTTCTTTTTTGTACTCTGGAGCCTAAAGGTTTCTGTTGGAATGATATATACAATGTTAGATTGAATCATTTGCTTGGCCCAACATACTATTAGCCCGCCTTCCGGTGATTCAAGCTATTCATACAATTGTGTGTGTCATGGATGGTAAACTACACAAAAAACTTCCCTTTTTTTAATGAAATTAGTTATGTAATATAGCTTCTGTTGAGTGTGAGAGTTGCTACAGTTGGCTATTTGCAGTACACCAATTGATATGGGAGAGTTGCTACAGTTGGCTATTTGCAGTACACCAATTGATATGGGAGAGTGATGCAGTATGGGCCCCCACAATTGGTCCCCTTCTAAGTTAGATTATGATTCTAGTCTTTTATTAGTAGATTTCTAATTATATTAGTATTAGGAAGCTTTCCATTATTAGATTAGGGTTTTCTTAGGCTTTAAGTTTGCTCTATGGTTTATATGGCTTTGTATTGAGTTATTTCTCAGACTTTGATTATTGAATAAAATTGTGGGTTTGTCCCTAGAGGTGCGTCCTCGTATCTTGAAATCTTCTTGAAGACTATTTGAAGTGTCTACGGACACGTGCCTCGGCACTCCACGCAAGACCTACCCTTGGGCCTGCATCAGTTTGGTATCAGAGAAAAGATCCATATTTCTCCGATCTGTCTCCAATCACCGATCGGAGCCTACCCATTGTCCTCCATCCATCACATCCATATCCGCTGCCCCCGTTCCAATTGGTCACTCAGTCCCGGCACACCATCCCACGAGCCTTCCGCAGCACCCAGCCCTTGATCCCTTCTGTCATCTGAAACCCCACTGAACCCAAATCCATTCAGAGACTCCCGTCACGACAACTTAATCTAACCAAAACCACCCACAGACCACCGTTCCCAAAACCTGATCCATCCCAGCTGAAACCCATCTTACCATAACCCCTAATCCAACCCAATCATCGTTGGCTTCCAGCCCAGAACCCCAACCCTGCGAAAAAAAAGAGAGGAGAAGAAGACGAACAAAAAAACAGAGAAGAAGAAGAAACGACACGGGAGCAAAAGGGAGGAAGAAGCACAGTCGACTCAAAACAAAAAAAAAAAGGGTTGTGTACTTGCCACCCGAGCCCTGCCGCGCTGCATCTCCACCGTCGTTGAACTCTGCCTTGACTCCAGCCACTAGCGCCAGCTCCATCATCTCGTTGAAAATCGCCGAGCTCTAGCGCCATCGTCGTCATCTCCAAAGGCCAGCGATTGTCATCTGCTGAAGAACTTTGATACTGCTTGGACTTTCACAGGGGAACTTGCTAAGTAGTGAGTGGGACACGTGTCACAGAACTTTCCAGGACTCTTTGATAATTGGGTTTTAGTTCGGGTCAGTTCTGGTGGATCCGACCCGTTGAAGAAGCCCAGAATTTCCTTTCATGATTGTGGGCCCATCTAGCGTCAGATTTTCGATCCGTTTTTTGCAGCGTGATCGTGGAAAGCAGATCTACGCATCAGGTCAGGCACAAAGTTTGAATTTGCACTAAAAAAAAATATGCCTCCCAAGAAGCATATAGAAATGGAGTCTTCCTCCAATAATGATGATGATTTGAGGGGAACCGTTGCGGACTTATCAGTAAATGTTAATCAATTATCCGCAATGATGGTTCAAATGCAAGATACTTTTGCAAGAATTGAAATCCGATTAGCCAATTTGGAAAATAATCGGCATGAGGATAATCATCGAGATGATGGAAGACATAATCGGAATCAACGAGATCTACATACCGTCAATGTTGATCGTGATTTGGGTATTAAACTCGTGATTCCCGAATATGATGGGAAATTGAAGCCAGATGAATTCATGGATTGGTTAGTGTGCGTTGAAAATATTTTTGCACACAAGCCAATGACGGATGGTCATAAGATTACACTGGTGGCAACTCGATTTCGCAATTATGCTGCGATATGGTGGGCCGAGTTGCAAAAGAAAAGAAGAAATCAAAATATTGACCCCGTTGACACATGGATCGAGATGAAGAATTTGTTGAAGCAAAAATTCCTCCCTGTGAATTATTCAAGAGATCTTCGTTCAAGTTTTCAAGATTTGAAACAAGGTTCCAAAACTGTTATTGAATATTCTGAGGAGTTCCTAACCATGCAAGCTCGTTGTGGCTTGAATGAGGATGATGATGTGTTGGTTGATCGATATTTTCATGGGCTGCGCATTGACATACAACATATCCTTACATTCAAGAATTTTGATAATGTTGATGAGATCATCCAACATGCCATTAAAGCTGAAGACATTGCTAATTATCAAGCCCGAAAGTTTAGTGTGTCTAAATGGCCTGTACAAAAGACCCCCGCAAAGCCAGACTTCAATCCAAGTGCCAGTTCCTTAGATAAATTTTTCTCCAAGTCTGAAGATCAGAACAAGTTCACATGTTTTCATTGTAAGCAAAAGGGTCACCGTGCGTTTGAATGTCCAAAAAGAATAACTTTAATAGAAGGTACACAAGAAGAACCGGAAACAACAGATGATCCTAAAAGTGACGAATCCGATGCAGTGGAGGAAATAGCAGCTGAAACAGATGGTGCACTTCTCTTGGTGCAACAAGGGTCTATACCCACTGTTGAGAAGAAATGGTTGCGAAAAAATATTTTCCTTTCCATGGGTACCGTTCATGGGCAGAATTGCACAGTTGTTGTTGATAGTGGAAGTTGCGAAAATCTCATCTCTCAGTCCCTTATTGATTGCCTCCACTTGAAAGTTTACAAACACAATCGACCTTATTTTGTTAAATGGCTGATGAAAGGTGATGAAGCACATGTTCGACATACTTGCAAAGTTACTTTTGCCATTGGTACAAATTACGAGGATACAGTCTAGTGTGATGTGCTTCCTATGGATAGTGGTGATATCTTATTGGGTCGTCCATGGATGTATGGCAAAAATGGAACTAATGGAATGCGCGGCAACACATATACATTCATGCATGGTGGAAAACAAGTTACCCTTCATCCTGAAAAGCCAGAACCACCAAAAGGAATTCTCGCACCGCTGCCAAAGAGGTCCTTCATGTTCATCACATTTATAAAGGCAATCTGAAGACACCTTGAGTTCGAGGACGGACTCTTCTTTCAACCTGGGGGGAATGATGCAGTATGGGCCCCCACAATTGGTCCCCTTCTAAGTTAGATTATGATTCTAGTCTTTTATTAGTAGATTTCTAATTATATTAGTATTAGGAAGCTTTCCATTATTAGATTAGGGTTTTCTTAGGCTTTAAGTTTGCTCTATTATTTATATGGCTTTGTACTGAGTTATTTCTCAGACTTTGATTATTGAATAAAATTGTGGGTTTGTCCCTAGAGGTGCGTCCTCGTATCTTGAAATCTTCTTGAAGACTATTCGAAGTGTCTACAGACACGTGCCTCGGCACTCCACGCAAGCCCTACCCTTGGGCCTGCATCAGGGAGGAGGGAAGGGATGAGCAGTTATCAAATAGACCTCAATTCCCAAACCGACGATCGAAGGATCCACCAAGGAATCTTCACTTCTGGTCCATTCTCACGTCCACCAGTGAAGGGTATCTGAACTCAAAATTTATTAATGTTATGTGTAAAATAAGAAGACTACAATACCATATATAGGGAATTCCACCTTGATCTACGCTTAAATTTGTCTGAATTAGTCTGACCTAGGACAAATTGGACTCAAAGAAAGCATCTAATTTGTAGTGAATCTTATTTAGGATTCTTTACTCTATAAAAGAAATAAAATAAAATAAAATCTCATAATTAACTGGAAGTGGATTCTTTTATCCCATGTGATCTACATAAGTGACTTAACAGAAGCGAGATCCGCGTTATGGGTTGCATGACCAAAGGTCTCTTGGAGCTCCTCTTGTGATCCATTTGTTTTTAGAGAGGTCCTCCTATACTGCTCCCAACTACCTTTACATGTTGAATCTATCTAATTGTCAAGTATGTCTTCCATCCCTTTTGGGATACGTAGGACGGCATTGAACCTGGTAGCCTGTTCCTCATAGGTCTCCCCTTCTTATTGTCTGTATGGTCAACATTAAAGGTTGCACTCATGTCCAGTTCTGTCGGTAGATCCAAGGCATACACATTAGAACTGATCTTCATGATTTTGAATTGTACCAAACTCCCAGTTGCGGTTTTCTGTTGTTACTTTAACAGTTTAACTGTAACTCTCTTCTACTCTTATTTTTTTTTTTTTGGTAAATAACTCTCTTCTACTTTAGACTCAATGTTGACAATGGGGCATCAACTCGTTTTTTGCATCTTTTGCCATCTCTTTGTAAACCTTATCATACACGTCGTGTGTGCTATGCGAAATTTGTTGCATCTTTGCTTGGTCGGTTGTTGCACAACTGTCAATGTCATACTCACCAGATCATTGAGCTGTAAATGACACAACTTCAAATGCAAGTCTTCCCATGGACCTATTGACTGATTTCTTTTAGGTGAAATCAGCTATAGGCAACATTAGCTCCATGTACAAATGTAGTTTTGAACTAGATACCATTGGAGCTATCGAACTCTATGATGACCACCTCTATCTGACCATTCACCTGTGAATGACAGGTGCTAGAGAACTGGAGCTTTGCCGTCATTGTTTTCCTGACAAACTTCGAAATGTAGCTCATGAACTTCATATGGCTGTCAGAAACTATAGTCCTCTTAAACCATGCGGACGGACCACCTCTGTGAAGAACAAATGGCTGTCTTCATGGCTTTGATTGGGGTTGAGCATAAAATAAAATAAGCCTTCTTTGAGAATTGATCAACCACATCTACTGTGGAGTCAGTCTTCTGCGTATTGTCTTAGGAAAGCCTAAGCCAGAGTCCATGTTGACATCTTGCCATGGCTCATGTGGAATCAAGAGTGGCCAATATAATCCCTATGTTCTGCTTCTGTCCCTTGGCTGGCAGGATGGCATGCCCCACAATCATGGCAAATCCATCCAACATGGGTCTTCAATCTGGTATATAAAAAGATCCTTAGTAAGGGCCGATATTTTGTCCCTTCTTAGATGTCTTACAGGTCCATGTGGCTCCTGAGTGATTTACTTGTGAGTAAATGTGGAAGGTAGACATAGTTGAGTGCCTCCAGAAAGATTAACATCATGATTGTTGTAGGGAGGATATTTTGCATGCTCCCCTTGGAATCTTTGGATAAAATATATCGAAGTCCCTGTCACTGGGATAATCCTATTGTATATGTTCGAATGTGGGACAGATACTGGTCGAGTCACTTTGGGACCTTCTGCTTAGTTGATGCAGGCCATGTCCATGACCGTGCCCACCCAAGTGGTCCCAAAAGCCTTGGGTCAAGTGCATGTCCAGGCTCACCAGGCCTATTGGACCCAAGATCAGCCCCACTTGGGCCTCATTTCTACACTTGGCCCACACTCCATCTATTCATTCACCCCCATTAGTACCCCTAAATCCTACACCCAGTACCCACTCAACACGCCCCTACCCAACCTCGTGTGATCACTGCTTCACCTTCAAGATACTTTTGACCATTCCTACCTTTTCCGAGTTCCTCCAGTTTCTGTATACGTCCCCCTTACAGCCCCCATTCATCCCCTTCGGTGTCCTTAAAATAAATCCCTAATTTAACCCATTCAGCCACATCCAAATCTAACCGTAAGTAATTCCAAAACATCCTGTCTTGACCCTTTGCAGCTGCTTCCTGCACCTGTACAGCCTCAATTTGGGACCAAAACTCAATTTTGACCCACTTGCTGCGGGTTGACTCTTCCATAACAATCGCTTATCAAATCTCACATAAATCCAAACTCTGATTGTACCATTCTAACCCAGTCTCCCTAATCAACTTTAAACTACAATCAACTTAAACCAAAACATAACAAACCAAATTCAGTCCTATACCTCATCCGAACTGTTCACTTTTGGCAGTCAACCACTAACAGAAATATGAATAATCCAGTCCCTATGTACCGTAATTGTTGATGCAACCACAGTCCTTGAAGCCAACATTTGCAAGTCTCGACCTTCATCCCTGGCTTTCCCACCCAGCAGTCACAAATCAGTTGCTGTTCGTGTACCTGCTTTACCTTTTTCAGGCCAAACAGCAGGCAGATGCTTGTCACAATTGGACCTGATAAGACAGCCTTGCTCCTATTCTTACTCAACCATGTTGCCTACAAAATCAGTCCATTCCTGAAACCCCTTCTGTTTATCCTTTGTGTATCCTTCTTACATCCAAGTAGCTTCCTTTCGATTTTATCTTTAGTTAGTATAAGGACCATCAGAACTTTAGATGTCTAAGCAAATAACACTTTATCAGTAGGAATATGGAGATTGGTACTATGATTATGAGTTCTACTTATCAATTCTGGTCAATTGGCATATGGTAGTTTTTGACATCCATGACAAAATCTTGTACACTTGTCTACAAGATTTTGTCAAGGATGTCAAAAACTACCATAATAGGCCCATGGCCCATGAATGGTGCCAATTGACCAGAATTGATACTACTTTGATTAGCTAATGACTTTGAGACAGGGAAACTTGACAGTGAATGAATACATTGACAGATTTCATGAGCTGGTTCATCTATGGTGTTTGAGGATGGTGGAGCACATAATTTAGTTCGTTGTTTGAGATGTTTAAGAGCAGAGATATGAGAAAATATGACCTTCTGGCCAATGCATATGTACAAAGCACATAATGCACCTTTCTCAGTACTTCTTTATCATTGAAATGTTTTGATCTTGTGCATAGTGATGTATGGGGTGTCGCACCTGTCATATCCCATTCTCATTTTAAATATTTTGTTACATTCATTGATGATTATAGTCGCTTTACTTGGATCTACTTCTTACATTCAAAATCTGAGGTGTTTGCTACATTTAAAATTTTCTTAGCCTATGTAGAAAATCACTTCTCCACATCCATTAAAACACTTCGCATAGGTTCTGGTGGTGAATATGTTTCTCATGAGTTTCAGACCTTTTTTGCAAAACAAAGGGATCATTTCTCAAAAATCATGTCCTTATACACCCCAACAAAATGGTGTCTGAGAGGAAAAACAGACATCTTTGGGACATTGTTCGGTCACTACTCTTAGAATCATCGGTTCCACCAAAATTTTGGCCCGAAGCTCTGTCCACAGCAGTTCATGTTATAAATCGGCTACCCTCACCGCGCATAAATCATGAAACACCTTATTTTCGTTTATTTCATAAACATCCTATTTATTCTCATCTCCATGTTTTTGGGTGTGTATGTTTTGTTCTTCTTCCCCTGGTCGAATAGACAAAACTATCGGCTCAATCTTCGAAGTGTGTTTTTTTAGGTTATGCGAATGACCAAAAAGGATTTCTCTGTTATGATCCGAAGGTACAACGTGTTCGGATTTCTCGTAATGTTGTGTTTTTTGAAAACCAATATTTTTTCCGTCATCATTTAGATCGTGCTCCGTCTCCTGTGTCTTCACTTGTTCCTGACTTTGATGATCCTCCTGATCCGCCTACGGAAAATATCAAGCCTATTCTTGTGTATGAAAGGTGTAGACGGGAACACACGGTTACAGTTGAGCCTCCGGATTTATCAGTTTCCTCGGCACTTGATTCAGCTCCTGCTCCAGACATCTCCCAGACTGTTCCTTTTCGTCCATCATTTCGGCTTTCCCGCCCCCCTGATCGGTTTGACTTTACCCAAACTTCCTTACTTGCTACATTGTCTTCTGTTCATATACCTAATCATTTTTCCCAAGCAGTGCACCATGAGTGTTGGCGGCAGGCCATGCAAGAAGAACTTGACTCACTCCAAGTAAATCACACATGGGATGTTGTTCAATGTTGTCCGTCCATCAAACCCATTGGCTGTAAGTGGGTTTACTCTATCAAGCTACATCCGGATGGTACTCTGGCACGTTATAAGGCTCGGTTAGTGGCACTTGGCAACCGTCAGGAGTATGGTATTGACTATGATAAAACATTCGCTCCGGTCGCCAAGATGACAACTGTGCGTACTATTCTTGCTATTGCAGCATCACGCTCATGGCCCCTGTATCAGATGGATGTGAAGAATGCATTTCTCCACGGAGATCTTAAAGAGGAAGTCTACATGCGTCTCCCACTCTCCCTCAAGGATATGAGGCTTCGTCTAAAAATGCGGTGGCGCGGCTACGTCGCTCGTTGTATGGCCTCAAACAAGCACCCAAAGCTTGGTTTGAAAAATTTCGTTCTACTATACTGGCCCTTGGGTTTACTCAAAGTCCCTATGATCCTTCATTATTCTTGAAGAAAACTGCTCAAGCAACCACTATACTTCTCGTATATGTGGATGATATCATCATCACAGGCACTCACAGTAACATGATTCATCGTCTTCAATCCTCCCTTCAAGCTGCATTTCATATGAAAGATCTGGGTCCATTAACATACTTCTTGGGACTTGAGGTTAAACAGTCTAGGAAGGGACTGTTTTTACATCAATCTAAGTATGCTTCTGACATTCATGACCTTGCTGGACTAACTGATGCCACCCCTGTGGACACTCCATTAGAAGTCAATGTGAAGCTCAGCAAAGATGATGGGGATCTCCTATCCGATCCCACATTCTATAGACGCTTGGTCGGTAGTCTGGTCTACTTGACCATTACTAGACCAGACATCTCTTATGCTGTGAATGTTGTTAGTCAATTC
This sequence comes from Persea americana, assembly GCA_029852735.1. Classification (NCBI taxonomy): domain Eukaryota; kingdom Viridiplantae; phylum Streptophyta; class Magnoliopsida; order Laurales; family Lauraceae; genus Persea; species Persea americana. Next base: position 65,562,772 of record CM056813.1, on the reverse strand, counting down.
ATGACCGCGCCACGGCATCACCATATGGTTGCAGTCAAACGGATCATTCGCTACATTCTTGGTTCGCCAACACAAGGATTGTTTTTTCCGACTGGCACCCCTCTGACACTTTCTGCTTATTCTGATGCTGACTGGGCCGGATGCCCGGATACTCGTAGATCCACCACGGGCTGGTGTATGTATTTGGGTGAATCACTCATTTCTTGGAAATGCAAAAAGCAGGAAAGGGTCTCTCGATCTTCCACTGAATCTGAATATCGCGCTATGTCCGCTGCCTGTTTGAAATCCTCTGGCTTCGTGGCTTACTTACAGATCTTGGTTTTCCTCAGACCTCCGCTACCCCACTTCATGCAGACAATACTAGTTCCATCCGTATCACTGAGAATCCAGTTTTTCATGAACGTACAAAACATATTGAGTTGGATTGTCACTTCATTAGAGATGAATATGATCGCAAGGTCATTAGTCTTCCACATGTTTCAAGTGAACTCCAACTTGCTGACATCTTCACCAAAGGACTGCCTCGGCCACGTCATGAGTTCCTGATTCGCAAATTGCTCCTATTTGACCAGCATCAATTTGAGGGGGGGTGTTAACAGTAGCTGACCCAAGACCCATGTACAATAGGTAGGCCCACAAGCCCATTTTCATACATCACGTGGGATTAGGGAGTAGTTGACTAAATCAATCTATTGTTATTCTCTTTCCATATACACAGGATTGTATCACATATTCTTTATATTCTTTCCTCATACAGAGATTGTAATTGGCCTTGATTAAAGGCCAATATTCTATAAGTAAAGGCAGGACTGATCGAATGGATCATCCAATTCCAAAGTTTCTTCTCTTCATCTTAAAGTTCTAGATCTATCACTATTGACAATGGCTCTGATACCATGTAAAAGTTAAAGCACTGCATTTTGTTGAATTCTTTGTTGTATTTCATTGAGAGTAGCCAATAGCTATTTATAGAGTACACTAAAGCATTCACTAACATGGGCTCTTAAGAAACCTAATTACATCATAAGTCTAATATGTCTCATTCTAATCACATCATAAATCTAATCTAATACAATCCTAATCAAACAGAAACTCCCAAACCTAATCTAACACAATACTCTTCCTTATGATGCCCACACCGCTTATAAGCAAAACCTGATCTAAAGCTTGTTGATGGACGGGGAAGAGTCTGAGAAATCAGGAAGCAAGGAAATGTCAACGGAAGGAGGAGTTGGTGGTTTTTGAAAAAAGAAAATATTGATGTTCAGTAAAGACAACATTGCAAGAAATAGAAATGCAACAAACAGAGGGATCATGTCAAAGAAAGCCTTTTTTATTAGGAGCATATCCTAATGAGGCATAAAGAGCAGATTGGGCTGAAAATCTTGTATGATCAGGAGGTGTAAGATGCACAAAACAGAGGCAACCAAAGGTATGGAGATCATCATATTAGGGATGGTATCCCTGAAAATGAAAATAAGGAGATGAAACAGAAGATTGAAGAAGTAAGGTTCTGACCACATGGTCCGCATCTAATGGATGACGAATTTTCCTTTCGGCTACTCCATTTTGTTGTGGGGTGTAAGGATAATTTCTTTGAGATAGAATTTCTTTATTTGAGAGATACTCTTTGAATGCACACATATTCCCCTGCTAGTTAGAGCGAAGAATATTGATGCTTTTGGAGAATTAGATTTTGACAAAGGGGTAAGAATTTTGGAAAAGCATCAAATGGTTGGACTTTTCATGTAATAAATATATCCATGTATAGCTACTATAATCATCATTAAAAGTGACAGTATCTATCATGAGCATGTGAAATGGTAGGTGCAATACCCCGAACATCAATACAAATGATATGAAAACAAGTAGTTGAAAAACCATGATATGTTGGAAAAGGAAGAGTTTTGCTTTTCCCATTTTGCAACTAGAACTATGAAAGGAAACATCTTGTAAAATAAATATAGATTTGTTCAATAGCAATCCTGAGTTCAACAATGACAAAAGCCTTTTTGACTTGGGAGATCGCAACTGACAAACACGAATTTATTTCTAGGTATTCGCTTATATATTGAGAGGGAAAAGACATCTGCATTTAAGCTCCTTTCCAATCACTTTCTCGGATATTTGATTTTGCTGAATAAAACCAACAGAAGAGAGTGAAATAGTACAATTGTTATCAACTAATTGTCCTACAGAGAGAAGATTGGTGGACAATCGGGGAGCAAAAACTGTATGATGCATGTTAGTGTGTGACAAATGTCTCATGTGGCTGTGATAGTAAGAAGTTCTCCATCAGCAATGCGGACTTGCAATGGTCCATTATGTTTTTACAAAATTGTTGAGATTTGCTGAGGAGAAATTCATATGATTTGACGCTCTATAATCAAGATACCAGAATGGAGGAGAGGTTTGAATTGTACTTGGAAGGCCAGGTGTTGAAAAGGCAGATTGTATCATTTGTGGTACCATTTCAGGGGTCAAAGATGTGGAAGGAGCAGGCTGTGCAGACCGAGGAGTAGGGGTAGAGGATGAGGCATATTTTGCAGCATGATAAGCACAGACGTTTGATTTTTGGGATGCTTCTGGCCGTAGAAGATAGTGTGGCTTGGCCCACATAGGCCCAGCCCATCAGGGCCTGTACACAGTGTATATAATATCCCACATGTGGGATCAGTCTTTGATTATGTTGCTAATTTACTTCCTTGTATAGACTAGGAGATTGATTCATTCTTTATTCTGATTGTATTAATTAGCATGTTTAGAGCCCTTGATTAGGGTATAATGAGATTATAAATAGACAATCGATCCTCCCATTGAGTGATCAGTTTTTACTCTCCAAAACTCTCGTCTCCTTCTTCCTTCCCTTATTACATATTGTAACATGGTATCGGAGCATGGTCGATATCTCCTACGTCTTTCTTCAAGATCCTCCTAGTCATCTTCCAAGTTCTAGAAGCCTTCAGAAATTAGTCTAATCATCTTTGATCATTCCTGATCATCGCAGATCACACGTGGCCCACCTGAGATCATCATCTTAGCAACAGCGGGAATAGCCAGTAAGGGTCGACTATTATTGCTCTTATTTATGGTAATTTTTCCAGCAATTTTGGCTCATCAGAGGTAGGCCATCTGCCATATTTTGTGATATTTCAGTTTTGTCCAGCAGTTTTCATCACAGCCGTTCAAATTTGTGGATTTTGATCCGTTTTGGGTGGGACTTCTAATAGTTGCGAAAATACTTTGCCCTTCCATCCCCAACCTCTGATCTGATCATTGATCATCTGATGGGGCCCACGTGGAAATCCTTCCACTGATGTCAAGGACGTTTTAGATACTGTTGCATTGTTTTGTGAAATTGTTTTTGCTGCTGCTGTTTTTTGTTTCCTGCTGCTGTTTTCTGCTGCTTTATACTCTCAAGTTCACCCATCCTCCTCAGATCTGTCATCAGATCAGCATCATCAGATCTAAAGAGTTCGTCTGGCATTGTCTGTGCACTGGGTGTGTTGTCTTCTGCTGTCTTCTTCTACTGTTGATAGTACTGATTGCTGTTGGGTGCTGTTGATGCTGCTTGTTACTGCTTAAGGCTGATTAATTACTGATCCGTGCTGGTTAATGCACTGTTAGTGCACTGTTGGTATTGTTTATTGCTGTATTTACCTTTTATACAGCAGATCAGACCACTTTTTGGTTAGGTTTGCGTGTTGATCTCTTCCTTCTACTACTGATTTACGTGCTCTGCTGTCTCTTCTCTACTACATTCTGCAAATGGACAAGTATGACGTTATCTCAATTAAATTCAATGGGCAAAACTATATGTCCTGGTCCTTCCACTTAAGGAACTTTGTAGAAGGACAGGGCCTTTTTGGTTATCTTGATGGATCAATACCTAGGCCTCAGATTACCACCGACTCCAAAGGCCTAGCCAACTGGTCCAAAGAAAATGCTAAGGTGGTAACTTGGATCCTTAACTCTATTGATCCCTCTCTTGCTGTGGCTCTTCAAGCCTACACTACTGCAGCTGATATGTGAGCTCATCTAAAGAAAGTCTACCACCAAACCAATAAAGCCCAGAAATTTCACTTGGACAGTGAAATCACCAAATATACTCAAGAGGATAAATCTGTGCAGGAATACTTTAATGGTTTCCTCACCTTGTGGACTGAAAGGGATTCCATGTTGATCCAAACAGTCTCTTCTGGCTTTCTATCTGAGGCTCTCCAGTTAGAAGAAGAAACTCACATTAGCCAGTTTCTTATGAATCTTGGCCCAGAATTTGAATTTGTCCGATTGGCCCTCATGAACAGAGAAAACTCTGCTAATCTGGATACGTGCTTTCAAGAGGTCCTTCGTGAAGAGCTCCGTCTCACCTCACAGCGTACTATTTTGGAAGAACAAAAAGCCTTCCCTGCGCCTCTTCCTGTTGACTCGGCTTTTCTGGCAACCCCAAATCCAAAGCCGACTCAATGCTATGAATGCAAAGGCTTCGGTCATATTGCCAAAAATTGCCGTAAGAAATTGGTTTGTAGATACTGCAAACGGATAGGTCATGTTATTGATGACTGTCGCAGTTTACAGCGAAGGAATGGGACCTAGCCTAAGAAGCCTTCCTCCAATATGCGAAGCCAGAATATTCCAGCTGCATTTCAGGCTCAGGCACCCTTACCTGATACGGGAAGCACTTCCTCCGGGGCTATCTCATTGACTCCTGCTCAGATTCAAGAACTGATCCAGAGCACAGTCACCTCTTCCTATGCGTCTATGGGCTTTTCTGGTGGTCGGTATCAACCTCATTCCTCTACAGCTTATCCTGCCTTCCATTCTTCTGCATCCCTTTCTTCTCCAATCACCTCATCCACATGGTTTTTAGATTCAGGAGCCTCAAACCACATAACCTCTGTAGAACATAGCTTTACAGATTCCCACCCTTGCCTTGGAAAAGGGAAAATAACAACCGCTAATGGTGATCAACTACTCATTTCTGGAGTTGGTACCATTACCTTATCTAGTGTCTCTGGCCAGTCCATCATCCTTCCCAATGTTTACTTTGTTCCTAAATTATCAGCCAATTTACTTTCTGTAGGACAGGGATGAAAATATCGGCCGTGGTGGCAGCTGCCACCACGCTACATTGAATTTAGCGGGTAATGCACCCGTAGCGGCCGCTACGTGGCGCTGGGGGGTAATAAAACCCCCCTGACGACTTTTCGTTCTAACTTTTCAACTTTTTTCATCTTCCTTCCTCTTTTTTCTCCATTTTTACTGTTGTGAACCCTTTGTGTGTCCCCCTAGTGGTCCCAACTCCATTTTGTCAAGATTTGTTACTACAAAATCAAGAGATTCAACTATTCTAAGGAATCTAAAGAAGATTCATCATCTAGGACTCATGGATTAAAATAGCGGGTGGCGGCCGATACATATCGGCAGTGTTAAAGAAACACCCCCCCCCCCCCCCCCCCCCCCCCCCCCCGACTTTTTCACTTTTTTTCAACTTTTGAGATTATCACTCTCTAACTACTATGAATCACAACTTTTAAGGAGGGGCACAGATTAAACCGACAAATTACAGATAAACCCCTGTAATATAATAAAGTCTAGATCAGGCTTCACTAACCCATCAATCTCCCACTTGAAGACTGATCATACTGAATGGCGTTGACAATAACAGAACACGGCTAAGAATCTCGATACCTCATCTTCATGCTTGAAGACCAACTGAAGCTGAGCAGTTTCTCTGTAGTTACTACCTTTGTGAACATGTCTGCAGGATTCTCACTTGATAAAATCTTCTCCAGTTTCAACACTTTTTCTTCCAGAAGCCATCGTATGAAGTGATATCTGATCCGAATATGTTTGGTTTTTGGATGAAAGGCTGAATTCTTTGCAAGATGAATGGCACTCTTACTGTCACTGTAAAGCCCGCTGGACTCTTGCTTCTTACCCAACTCTTCCATTAACTCCTGTAACCAAATCATTTCCTTACTAGCTTCTATAGCGGCAACATACTCTGCTTCTGTGGTTGAAAGTGCAACGACATCCTATAATTGAGACTTCCAACTGACTGCTGCACTACCCAATGTGAAGACATATCCTGTAGTGCTTCTGCTTCTATCAAGATCTCCTGCCAAGTCTGAATCAACATAGCCATGCAATTTGATCTTTGATCCTCCAAAACGCAATGATGCATTAGTGGCGCCTCTCAGATATCTGAGAATCCACTTAACTGCCTCCCAATGCGCTTTTCCGGGATTACTCATAAATCTGCTTACAACTCCCATTGCATGAGCAATGTCTGGTCTAGTGCAAACCATAGCATACATCAAACTATCAACAGCTGAAGCATATGGGACCTTGGACATGTTCTCCTTCTCCTGTTCTATCTTAGGAGACAACTCTTTTGAGAGTTTGAAGTGGCTGGCTAGTGGAGTGCTAACTGGCTTAGCACCATGCATGTTGAACCGGTTTAGAACTTTTTCAACATATTCTGCCTAAGACAACTTCAATGTGCGATTTTTCCTGTCTCTACTAATTCTCATGCCGAGAATCTGATTTGCAGCACCCAAATCTTTCATTTCAAATTCCTGTGACAACTGTTTCTTCAAATTATTTATTGCATGCATATTTGAACCTGCAATGAGCATATCATCTACGTACAAGAATAGAATAATGTAACAGTCATTAAAACTTTTGAAATAACAACAATGGTCTGCATGACATCGTTTGTAACCTGTGTTGTACATAAACCTGTCAAATTTAAAATACCATTGTCTTGGGGCTTGCTTCAAACCGTGTAAACTCTTTTTGAGCTTACACACCATTTCCTCCTTCCTTGGCACAACATATCCTTGTGGCTGATGCATATAGATGTCTTCTTCCAAGTCACCATGGAGAAATGCAGTTTTCACATCTAACTGCTCAAGATGTAAATATTCTACCACCACAATGCTCAACACACTTCTGATTGTGTTCAATTTAACCACAGGAGAAAATAACTCAGAGTAATCAATACCTACCTTCTGCTGGAAGCCTTTTGCAACTAATCTGGCTTTGTATCGCTTGCTACCGTCATGTTCTTCCTTCAATTTGTACACCCACTTGTTGTGCAATGCTTTCTTTCCCTCAGGCAACTGAACTAAGTCCCATGTCTGGTTTGATGATAAAGATTTCATCTCATCTTCCATGGCTTGTTCCCACCTTGCCCGAGTTTCAACCTGCAATGCTTCTTCATAACATTCTGGCTCACCACCATCAGTTAACAACAAGTAAAATAAAGAAGGTGAATAGCGTTGTGTAGGCTCAGGAGTCCTAGATGACCTTCTTACTGGGGCAGGTGTTTGAGGGTCCACTTGCGAGTTTTCATTTCCATATACTTCAGGTTCGTCATTTTCAGAAGTGTCATCCAATTCTAAATATTCATTGTTGTCTTCTTGCACATTGTCCTTGTTTTTGTGCATCACTTTCTTACTGAATATAACATTTCTGCTTCTAATGATTTTTCTATTTTCTTCATCCCAGAAGCGGTAACCGAACTCATCAGAACCATATCCAATGAAAGTGCATTTCCTAGATTTGGAATCTAGTTTGTCTCTTCTTTCAGCATCAATATGAACATAAGAGATACAACCAAATACTTTTAAGTGTGAAAGGTTTACCTCTTTTCCGGTCCAAGCTTCCTCTGGTAGTCCACCATCCAAAGGTACTGAAGGCCCTCGATTGATTAAGTATGCAACAGTATTCACTGCTTCTGCCCAAAACTGTTTGGGCAATCCAACATATAGCCTCATACTTCTGGCACGCTCAACAATTGTCCTGTTCATGCGCTCTGCCACACCATTTTGTTGTGGTGTATTGGGAATGATCTTCTTTCGCTTAATGCCATTCTTTGCGCAATACTCATCAATTTCTTTATTGCAGTACTCTCCCCCATTATCAAATCTTAGGCATTTCAGTTTAAACCTATTTCATTTTCAACCAAAGCTTTCCACTTCTTGAAAACATCAAACACCTCAGACTTGTGTTTCATAGGATATACCCATAATTTTCTGGTAGCATCATCAATGAATGTAACAAAGTAAGAAGATCCACCAAGAGAAGGTACCTGAGTTTGTCCCCACACATCCGTGTACTAGTTCCAACCTTTCTGACTTCGGTGGCCTGCCTACTTTAGTGAAGGTAACTTTCTTCTGCTTTCCGAAAACACAGTCTTCATAGAACTCTAAGTCCAAGGACCTGAGTCCTTCCAGCTTACCTTTAGAATGAAGAATCTTCATCCCTTTCTCACTCATGTGTCCGAGTCTATAGTGTCATGTGTTTGAGTCAATGCCTTTATCTGCAACTACAATGGAACTTGTAGAGCTGTTAGTCAAGTAAAGAGTTCCTTCTTTCTTACCACGAGCAACAACCATACTCCCTTTTGTAACTTTTCAGAAATCATCTGCAAAGACAGTTACGTGGCCAGAGCTTGCAAGCTGACCAACTGATATGAGGTTTCTCTTCAAGCTGGGTATATGCCTGACATCATTCAATTGCCATATGCTGCTGTTTGGCAATTTAACCTGTACATCTCCCTTGCCAATTATGTCACAAGGTTCATCATCACCAAGATAAACTTTTCCAAAGTCACCTTGTACATAATTTTTGAGATATTCTTTATGTGCAGTGGCGTGAAAGGACGCACCCGAATCTATAACCCAAGATTCAGACTTATAATCAAAAGCAAGACTTAAAGCATCTTGAACAGTATCACCTGCGACATTTGCGGAAGCTTCGTTGTCCTTATTACCGTTCTTTTGCTTATTTTTCTTTGGTGGAGCTCTGCAATCCTTTTTCAGATGTCCTTTCTTGCCACAATTCCAGCACTCGATTTTGCCTTTTAAAGATCTTGACTTGCTCCGTGATTTTGATCTTCCATTACTTTGCTCTCTCTCAGATGACCTTCCTCTGTTTCCCACATTCAATGCACTTCCTGATGATTCACCTGAAGGTTTCCTGCGAATTTCCTCATCGAGGATAGCACTCACAACATCATCAAATTTCAGTTTGGCTGATCCTGAAGAATTACTCAGTGATGTAACCATACCATTCCAGCTGTTTGGTAAAGAAGACAAAACCAACAAAGCCCAAATTTCATCTTCGAATTTTACGTTAACCGAGGATAACTGGCTCATGACTGTGTTAAACTCGTTCAGTTTTTAGCAACCCTACCTTCAACCATTTTCATGTTAAACAACTTTCTCATCTAGAAAACTTTATTTGAGGCGGAAGGTTTTTCATACATTCGTGATAGGGCATCCATAACATCTTTAGTGGTTTTCTCCTTTGAAATATTGAATGTGACAGACTTTGATAGAGAGAGACGAACCGTACCTAAGGCTTTCCTGTCGAGTACCTCCCATTCTGCATTTGACATTGTTGCAGGTTTCTTGGCTTTTCCCCCAAGCGGCAAGTAGAAATTCTTTTGGTAGAGGAGATCTTCAATCTGCATCTTCCAATACGCGAAGTTTGTGCCATTAAACTTCTCAATCGTGAGCTTCATGTCGTCCATCATTGCTCCCACTCAAACCAAGCTCTATTTACTTGTGAATTTTCTGCCTGTCAAACTGTCAATCCGTTCCATCTACCTTGTAGATCTTGTTGATACGAATCCAACAAAAAAAACGGAATGCAATTCTGAGTCCCGATGGCTCTAGAAATCAAGAAACAATTATGGCCCTTGAATCTGGTCAAACTGCCTTGACCGTACTGCGCTGACGTCAGGATGACGTTAGCGTCTGGCTAGCTGCTGGATTCTCCTACGCGGACTGGGCCGGGTCAGACCTGACTTGGACTGGAACCTGGCCTGGAAACTGACCCAAGTACTGCTGGGCTTCTGCGACATGAGTCAGGTCCAACCTGACCTGAACCAACCCAAGACCTGGGACGGGCCCAACTAGGTTGTCTTCCTCCCAACGCCTGCAACAGGCGCTGTGCCTCCTTTTGTGATTGTCTTCCGCGGCGACGGTGAGAAGGGTCGTCGGACTGGAGAGGCGACGATGACCTGGACTGACGGCAGAGAGAATCTCCGGTGACGGCTGCGGTGGCAATGCGGGCAGCTGCAGAACCCTTCTTCTCCTTTTCCTGCTCTGGTGGCGACGACAGAGGACGGTGACAGCAATTCTCTCCCTTCCGGTTCCGGCGACTGCGCAGTAGGAGACACCAGTGTTCTTTGTCTTCTCCGATCAACACAGAAACCTGTGCTTTGAGGCGACGAGGGTCCTTTCTGCGATCAGAAATCTTCTACTATCGTGGCCCACCAGAGATCAAAGGAACTAATCTCTCTGTTTACTGTGCGGCGATTCAAGAGATCCAGATGATCTCTTCTCCGGGATGAACCCCAATCTCGATCCTGATCGTGCGCGAAACCCTAGGCTCTGATACCAGTTGTTAGGGATCGTGACACACGCACAATCTACGAGACAATCACAAACAATCCACGAGACACGGATTTACGTGGTTCGGCAAGATTGCCTACATCTACAGGAGATTCACGCCGTTCACTATTATTGGAGATTCCCACAAGAGTACAAGCACTCACTGTCTTTCTTGCTCTGTCCCAATTTCCCCGTAATTACAATGCTCTCACCACCCAGTATAAATACATGAAACACTAAACCTCTAGACACCCACAATCGTCGGATCTGGCCTCATAATAGATGGCTCAGATTAAACTGACAAATTACAGATAGACCCCTGTAATAGAATAAAGTCTAGATCAGGCTTCACTAACCTTTCAATAGTATCTCTCTGTAACGCTCTAGTCGTCTTTCCGTTGCTACTAACCGTTATGGATTTCCTGCTCTCTTTTCCTCTCTATATAGTGCTCCTATACCCACCTCATATTCACAGGCCTCAAAGATCGCTTACTGGCAGGATGCGATGAATGAGGAATTGCTTGCTCTTGAAGCAAACTAGACATGGGACTTGGTACCGACTCCTGAAAGAGCATCTGTGATTGGCAGTAAATGGATTTACTCTGTAACAGTTAACTCTGATGGGAGTCTTGATCGTTACAAAGCTAGGTTGGTTGCGCAGGGTTACAAGCAAGAGTATGTCATTGACTATGAAGAAACATTTGCACCAGTGGCAAAAATGACTACCGTTCGTACTGTTCTTTGTGTCGCTGCAGTCCACAAATGGCCTCTATGGCAAATGGATGTCAAAAATGCTTTTCTTCATGGCGATTTGAAAGAGACTGTCTACTTAAAACCTCCTCCGGGATATGCTTGTCCTCCTCAGCATGTTTGTAAGTTGTGGAAATCTCTTTATGGACTTAAAAAGGCTCCCAGGGCTTGGTTTGATAAATTCCGGGCCGCAATTCTTCAAGATGCATTTCGTCAGAGTCATTTTGATAGTTCACTATTTCTTAGATGGATACCGAAGGGATACACATTCCTTTTGGTCTCTGTTGATGATATGATTATCAGTGGCAATGATATTGCTGGCATTACGGATCTCAAACACCATCTCACTCGCCACTTCAGGATGAAGGATCTTGGTCCTATCACCTACTTTCTGGAGCTTGAGTTTTTCGTACCAAATCAGGCATTCGGGTCCATCAGCGTAAATATGCTACCGATTTGATCACCCCGGCAAGACTTGATGATGCTCACACTTTTGATACGCCTATGGAATTAAACAGCAAGCTCAATACGGAGGATGGCCCTCCCCTTGATGATCCCTCTGTTTTTCGGCGGATAGTTGGTAGTTTGCTCTACTTAACCATGACTCGGCCTGATATTTCTTATGCAGTTCATACGGTTAGCCAATTTGTGAGCAATCCTCACAAACCCTACCTTGTTGCTGCTTTGCACATACTCCGCTATGTTGAAGGCACTCTTACCCATGATCTCTTTTACCCTTCTGGTACTTCTCTGCGATTATCCGCTTATGCGGATGCCGACTGGGCTGGTTGCCCTGATTCTCGGCAATCTACCACTGGTTGGTGTATGTTCCTTGGCGACTCTCTGATTTCGTGGAAGTGCAAGAAGCAAACTACCGTGTCAAAGTCTTCTGCTGAGGCCGAATATCGGGCGATATCGTCCGTTAGTGCCAAAATCATCTGGCTACGCCGTCTTCTCTATGAATTCGGTGTAATTGTTAGTAGTTCTACACCTCTTCATGGGGACAATACCAGTGCTACCAGAATTGCTAACAACCCAGTTTTTCATGAACGGACGAAGCACATTGAGATTGATTGTCACTTCATCCCTCAGCATGTTGTTACTGAGAAGATAACTTTGCCTCATGTCTCTACTCATGACCAGTTGGCGGATATCTTCACGAAAGCACTTCCCAAACCGCGCCATCATTATCTCACTAACAAATTGATGTTTTCAGCATTACCACATCAATTTGAGGGGGAGTGTAGAAGATAGTGTGGCTAGGCCCACTTAGGCCCAGCCCATCAAGGCCTATACACAGTGTATATAATATCCCACGTGTGGGATCAGTTTTTGATTATGTTGCCGATTTATTTCCTTGTATAGACTAGGAGATTGATTCATTCTTTATTCTGATTGTATTAATTAGCATGTTTAGAGCCCTTTATTAGGGTATAATGAGATTATAAATAGACAATCGATCCTCCCATTGAGTGATCAGTTTTTACTCTCCAAAACTCTGGTCTCCTTCTTCCTTCCCTTATTACATATTGTAACACTGGCACTCAGAAGTTATATGTCCCGTCTTCTTACAGTAATGATGCAGGCCATATTCATGATCGGCGAGCCCATTGTGGCCAAGCCTACTGCAGCCCATTAAAGAAATCAAAAGTTCAAGATCGTGCAAGCTTAGGGGTCTTTCCTTTTTTTTTTTTCCAATTAAATAAATAGTGAGTACGTAGAATTTAGGGATATAGAAAGTTTATATTAGGATCTAGAATTTGATTTCAATTGGAATTGTTTCTAAGAATAGAATTAGGAAAGCAATCATTATATAAAGGATTGTAATCTTTTTCATTCAACAAGTTAATTTATAATAAAATTTCTCTCCTCAAGAATTTCTCTTGGTGGCTTCTCTGTGGTGTGAGACCAAGACATTTAGATCCTATATGGATCCCTACCCCTAAACCTTTGGCTTGGAGAGTAACCTGTTGGTTATTCTTCCCTACCCGTGCCGCGTCAATTGGTATTAGTGAGAAGATCCGTTCTTAGATTGCTGTTCCTATTGCCATTCGAGGTACCCCAGGCACTCATCTCTGATTTGAGTTTCCGGCTCCTTGATTTAAGTATTCATCATCACCGACTATCATCAGCTTCCATTATCATCATCATCACTCCAACTGAAACCTCATTCCACCATCTGGCGCACCCATCAATCCGATCCTTACGTCAGCCCACCATCTTTTGCTACACAACCCATCTCACGGAGACCCCGAACCCTCTCCTATTTCCCAAATCCCAATTGCCGAACACATCTAATAACCCCATATCCACTGGAACCCCTAAAATCCTAAAACCGAACTCCCAAAAACTCAATCCAACCCATCCACCTCGCAAAACCCTAATCCTGAAATTCCCCTAATTTTTGAAACCTAATCACATGACTTCACTCCAGTCACTAGCCCTGCCTTCGACATCCCCCTACATGCGGTTAAGGTAACGACTTTGGGCATAGCCAGTTCCCACTGTGTGACTGGTAGTGTGTACAAGGCTTGAGAACGAATTCACCTCTGTATGGCTGACCGATGATTACTAGCAACCAAAAACTTAGCCCCTCCAGACCCAACCCTACCACCCGAACCAAAACCCGAAACCATCACCCTTTCCCATTCCATCCCAACTCAGCTGAATCCAAAATTCCTCAATCCCAAATAACCGAATCCATCCAAAACTCTAAATCCAATCCCTAACCCTTATCAATCCACCATTGTTTAACTCCACAGAACCCAACATCCATTCATCTCAAACGTACCCAACATCCATCTATCTCAAACTTACCATCCCCACTATTCCCAAAACCCAAAAACCCTAATAATACCCAAATTTGAAAACCTCAGGACCCCAAAACCCATATCAGCCAAATCCCATCCGAAAACCCCATCCCTCAAAACCTTTCCCCATGAAATCAACACCCCAGCCCTAATGAAGCCTTCTTCCACCCGAAACCCATCCTATCCCCACAGTGAAAAAAAAGGAGAGAGAGAGAGAGAGAGAGAGAGTACCATGCACCACGAGCTCCATTGTTGCCATCATCAATGAAGGTCGTCCGGGCTTTGTGGAGACAGTGCTTTGTTGAGACCACTGTCTCCAGAGACACTACACCACCATCGCCCCTCCTTGCAAACGTGTACCCCACCACCACCACAAGCAAAGACGAGGACCTATGTCTCCTCCTTTTCTGCACGAAGCACAGGGCCACAGAGAGAGAACATGTGTTTGTGACATGAGCCAAGGCCTTTCTAGGCTTGAGTTCAGGTCAGACACGAATCTGCTGAAGTGAAAAAAAAAGAAAAAAAGAAGCAGCCTAGCCATAGGCCAGAACCTATAGCCCCAGATTGGATCCAGCGGACCTGCATTTGTTCCTTCTCCTAGTTTACAAGCCAGGTCAAGTGAGCCTAACTTGACCTATCCAGGAGTTATAGGTGTGCAATCACTTCATCTAGCATTATCAAGCAGCAAGCAATCAATCACTTGTCATTGACCATTAAGGTACAATCTCAAACATGTTTCATCAAAAGGCTCCAGAAGTTCCATGTTTTTATGACATAGAGATCCAAACGTCTTCTTAAATTGAATTAAAGTACTTGGTGAGTATTTTCAGTGGTGTCGATTAAAAGGTCATTCGTGTAAGGATTACGCAAAAAGAAAGCTTCAAGGATATGCACGAGTATGGTGGAAAGAAGTAGAATGTCAGTTGTATCAACATCTGCCAACATGGAAGGAATGAAATTGCTACTGGAGGATAAATACGTACATGGTAGAGATCCATTCTCCCCGACGGTGAAAGTCGATGTGAAGCCCATTTGGAGACCAAATCTTCAAAGAGTAGATTTCAAACAAAGAGCTCATATTGTTGAATCACATTTTGCCGCAGAGGATAATCCCACACTTGTCATCTGTCAACTTTGCACCACTAATGAGAAGGAGAAGAATGGAAACATACTAAGATATTCTGAAGACGGGTAAAATATGAAGATGGGTTATAGCTAATTTGGTTATTGGCAATGGTAGTATGATAAATTTTGTTGCACAAAAAGTTATTGAAAAACTTCATTGGCCAACTCAGAAACTAGCTAAACCTACAAAGTCACAGGTCTAATGGTTCTCTCATTCTCGTGACTCATAAATGTCTAATATCTTTCAAGATTGATGGTTATAAAGACAAAGTTTGGTGTGATGTGATCCCTCCATATATCACTCATATTCTCTTGGGACGACCATGGCTTTTTGATTGGGAAGTGCGACATGACAAAGAGAAAAACATATATTCCTTCTTGTGGACAGAATGACGGGTTTCCCTCATTCCGTTGCAACCGGCAACATCACCGTCTACACCATCGCCTCCAATTGAAGAACCGAAGGAAGAGCAAAAAGGAGAAATAGAAATCATTGGCTTTGACAAGCAACATCAGGAAAAGGAACATTTAATGGTCAAATCAAATACAACATGTGGAACTCAGAAGATGGACTATGTACAGAAAACATGGAAGCCGAAGAGATTGAGTTTCTTTCCATGGACAGCAGTGATCAAAAGATGTAAGTAACAAAGGAATTAGAGACAACCAGTGAAGACTTAGGAATAGTTAGAAAGGAGACTAATCATCTAATGGATCTAATCATTTATGCTCACTGATGCAGCCCGGGAATAGAGCAAACCCACGGAAGGAATTTGGCCGAATCCAGATGGATTCCAAGCAACCAACAGGGCACATTCAAGAAGCCAAACACATTTGAACCAAACCAAAAACCATCAATTCAATAATAATAAAGTGTCTATCCCTAAAGGGGATTCACATATTTATAATAGCAAACCTCTTTCCTACTAAAATTCTCTCTCCAAAGATTTCTAATCAAATAGGGAAACTAAGCAACAATCTGAAACAAATAGGAAACTAACTATTATTAGAAATCCTAACTTTGATAACTTCCCACAATGATACCGGTCAATCCCCATTAGGATTTGTGGGCTGATCTAATGGGTCGGGCCAGATTGACCCAATAACTCGTGGGTCAGGCCCAGTGGATTTGGGCCTAGCTCGACCTACAGCACCTGCTTTAAAAAAAGTCTACATTGTGGAAGAGGTTGCGATGGAAGATCAAATCACTGTGATTCCGCATATTGATATCATTTTTGGGTATCAACCATTGATGTTCAACGATCGTGATCTACTGGTACAAATTTGTGAGTTGAAGCATCTAATGATCAGATCACACATCCAAGCTAAATGCAGACATCAGAAGAAGAAACACCTCCAATCTACTTCTCAATGGAGGAAAAGATCGAAAGTTTGTGCGATTGATCTTCGACCTTGGAGGACATCTACTGAACTCAAGGTCGAGTTCTTTCCAGGAGGGGGAGAATTGGTGCAAGCCAGATTCATGATCAGCCAGCCCATTGGGCGCAAGCCCACTGAAGCCCATTAAAGATATCAAAAATTCAAGATTGTGCAAGCTTGGGTGTCTTTCCTATTTTTTCAAATTAAATAAATAATGAATAGCTAGAATTTAGGGATATAGATTTTTTCAAATTATTAGAAAATTTATATTACGATTTTGAATTTGATTTCAATTGGAATTGTTTCCATGAATAGGATTAGGAAAGCAGTGCCTATATAAAGGATTGTAATATCGTTCATTCAACATGTTGATTGATAAGAAAATTTCTCTCCTTGAGAATTTCTCTTGGTGTCTTGTCTGTGGTGTGAACGTGTGAGACCAAGACATTTAGATCCTATATGGATTCCTATCCCTAAGCCTTTGGCTTGGAGAATAACCCATTTGTTATTCTTCCCTACTCACGCTGCGTCAAGTAATTGCAAAACTTCTTAACTTGATTTGATATTATGCCCGAATTCCTTGCAGCTGTAACAGTGAGTTTACTCATATCATGATTTCGAGACTTGTCTTGACCCACAAAGACAACGTGGCGAACATTTGGAGAGTCCTTCTGTTTTTCCATAATAGCTTGAGTTAGACAACACTGTTCCTCATGAGGAGTTCTCTCTCTCTCTCTCTCTCTCTCTCTCTCTCTCTCTCTCTCTGTTGTGTGTGCATGTGTGTGACCTGTGAATGGATGCTTAAGGAAAAGAGGTAACACTTTAAAAGGAATTATTAATAACCTTGCGCGCATGACCCTGAAAAGTGCAGCATGATAAGTGGCGCCCTCTCTGTCTGATGTTGTCAACCATTGGTGAAGCTGCCTTCAAAATAATCAATTTTCCATTGAGTGTCAACAACTTATCCTATTATTTAGGGTTGCCTTTGTGAGCTTTGCTTTTCCACTCTGCTCTATTTAAGGTTGTGCTGTCTGGCACTTAGTATTCTAAATGTCCTTTTCCACTACATTTATGATGTCTTAGTCCTCTCCTCCTAGTCTCGAGCCCTTGCAGCATTTCAATATGCTGAACGTGTATTGTTTCTGACCTTCTATGTATGTGCCCAAACAATCTCACGTGATGTCATTGATTTTAGCTATTGGAGCTACTCACAATTTTTTTTAATGAACTTGTTCCAAACTCTTTATAAGTTCTTGTAAATTCACACATCCATTTAGCATGTAAGTATCAGCTGCATGCAAATTAGCTTTTCATTTCTTCTAGCCCAATATTTAGCTTGATGCATTAATGAAGGTCTAATTGCTGTGTTATATAAATGCCCCTTTAATTGAAGTGACACAATGATCAAATAGCACTCTGTTTGCTTGCCTCCACTTTGCATATCCTATGCTAATCTTATTAGTTATATCCAACTCAAACCTCTGTTTTGTTCTATGATTGACACCAGCTATCAAAATCTATCACTATGTGTCTTTTGAGTCATTTTCAATTTTGACCAACACGTCTTCACAATGAAGCTATCTATGTCCACGTGGATAGCTTCATTGTTTGCTAGTCTTGGGTGCAATAAATTTCACTCCATTTGTTTTTCAACTAATTTTAATTCATTTGTCTCGAACATGTTTCTCCATAGTTTTAAGTTATCATTAGATTGCCTTAACTGACCAATAAGTATCTCATTACTAGTGAATAACCCACAGCACTGGACTTCATCTTGAGTACATGTAATTGAGCTTTCTGTTATCAAGGTGAATAGAAAGGGACTCAATACTGTCCCTTGCTGTAATCCAACTTGAACTGAAAACGATGTTGTCACTCGACCCATATTTCTCTCCTCAATAACTCCCCTTTGTACTTGTCTTGAATGATGTCCATGTATCTATTAGGGATTCCTTCCTCCTTCAATTTTTGTTTAATTAATTGTCTTGGGACTGTCTGATAAGCATTCTTTAAGTTTATAAAAACCATATGTAAGTTTTTCCTCTTCTCTCTAAACTTTTCCTGATAGGAAGATGACCTTTTCAGTACATTCACTTGGCATGATTGGTTCTCCAAAATATTAGACTGATATCATAGGCATTTTTCTATTATTCTTTCCAAAGTTCTACTTCCTGGATGATAAGTTTTATAGCTCTGAATGTTGCCTTTATTATTGTAGAAAAAGGGCATTTACCATTCTTATTGGCTTCTGTAGTAGACCAATATGGCTTTGTTCAGCTGTCAATACGAGGCCATATTTGTCTGTGGCATCTAAACATCTGATTTTCACATGATGTCAAATTCTCGTGATTGAATAGCAAGCTATTGGCCAGATGGGGTTACCTTCCGATTTTCCGAAAAGGATGCGTGTACTTGCCCATATTCCATAAATAGCTGGGAGTATTCTTGTTTCTTGCCCTTCCAATTGAGTTGGTTGATCTAATTAAGATTCGGCCTTAGGCTGAACAATCTTGTCAACTCCCCAAGGCATGATAAACACAATTTTGTTCAAGAAACATCTGTGTGTTTTACTTATTTATTTGTTTATTTTGATGGTTCTGTTTGCCATTGGTTGCTGATTTTCTGTTTGATTCTTTAGAAGGTTGCTTTCCGAGAGCGTCAATCTTCAAGCACCAAAAATCACAGAGGGAACTACAACTACAACAAGAATGACCTTGGTGACAGAGAGGGGAACTGGAACTTCAACTCAAGATCGCGACCTGGTGGACGCAACCATGGACGCAGCCAAGCTGAACAGTCAAGCTCTCGGCCTGATCGATTCGGTTCTTCTGACAGCCATTCCGACAGGTCATGGGACGTGTACAGGCATGAACCAATGGCCTCCTACCAAACTCAAAATGGTCCATTCAACTCTTCCAACTCTATTCACAGCTCAGCTAATGTAGCATACGGCATGTACCCTCAACAGTCTATGAACTCAAATGTTGTCTCTTCAACTGGACCTGCTATTCCCTCTGTCGTCATGCTGTATTCCTATGATCACAATCCCGGTTATGGTTCACAATCAGATCATCTTGAATTTGGCTCCCTTGGACCAGTTCATTTCTCGAGTATGAATGAAGCTTCACAGCTTGGCGACGGCGGCCCAATGAGGACTGTGTATGAGCAGATGCACAGCACTTACCAAGGAAGTTCTGCACGGTCATCTCCAGATCAGCCTTCTTCACCTCAACTCCAAAGGTAGTATATCTGTTTATGTCTGTTCATTTATTTTAAGTTCATTTAGATGGATGTTACTATTTCCTATTTTATTTTGGGCGGCGTGATAATTGAAAGCTACATTATGGAAAAACTACTTCTCTGCTTTCTCTGTCCACTGTTATACAATATTATTTTGTATCATTGGCATTTTTCTTTTGGACCAAGCATCTTGTAGATGTTGTGCTGCATTCAGTTATCTTGATTCTTTTATCTAGTAGGGTTCATTTAGAAGTGAGGGTCTGTCTGGGTGCCTTTGAAAAGAATGCCCAACCCCAGTGACGATGGCCAGCGAGTGGTCTTTTGCATGCCAATTACCAGCCTTTAAGCTCTCAAAATGATTCACTCTAATTGTAGTGCACCCTTTGAGTCTTCTTACTCATGGATTATTTTCACTTTCAATCCCTTACGACTGTTGTGCAAGGTAGGACCTTCAGTGACAGAACTCTGTTTCTCTTCCCTTTTCTCTATGGGTGCCACTGCAGAATTTGTCTTCCTTGTGATTTCCGCAGTGAACCCCACTCTGGTCGGGGAGTGATGATCCTCTTGTACCCCCCAACCAGCAGATTCCTTGAAGACATATCAATGGTCACTTGTCGGAGATACAGGGTGTCGTAAATGGCTGAAATGTAAGTGTCCAACAAAATGGACAAGTGGCATATAGGGAATAGTTGATCAGTTAAGCTGTGCCTATGAAAGGGTGACCTGAATCAGAAGAGACAATCCATGCGTTCGTGAGAGTAAGAGCTCTAGCATGGAGTGTTGTTGCTCTTGGGTACCTCTCATTTTTCATTTTATCATTGAAATCTTGTATTTTCAAAGTTCTGAGAAAAATTGAAGAATCTAATCTTTATTTTTATCATCATATTTTAGCTGATTTTTTTTTTTTTTTTGGTGTTTCCCATCTCTTTCTCCCTCTTTGGCCCTGCAAATTTCCAAGCCCACTCAGGACCCAACCAGTTACCATGGGATAGCCATATAGTAAAAGGACTTTTTAGACCAAAATAGAGCAAATGGTCCTTTTTTAACAGCAAAAAACCACCTTTTAACTGATCAGGATTGTTCAACGGATGGTATTTTGGTTGCATTGCCTATACTTGTGGGCTCTGACCCCATGAATGGCATGCACCCTAGATGGAGCCGCCTGTACAAATTGCTTGGCCTGTATGGAAAACCAAATTATGCCTGAGGCTGATTGCTGATTATGATAGATTGCAGGTGAATGAACAGTAGGTCGTTGGTCAAATGCGCAGATTGGGTCACCTTTCTTTGGTGTTAGCGTGTATTTCCCTGCTGTCTTTGCTTTGCACTCAACCTTGGCCATGACCGTAACTTGCCATGACTGTAACTTGCCAGTGTTTGACAATCTCAGTCACCCTATTGATGTACTCTGCTTGTTGAATGTCAGTGATTTCTTTCTGTCTTTTACTTCTGTATGCTACAGATTACATGTCAGGGACATTCATTGTTTTTTTTATCAATAGAGTATTCATGGTGGGACCTGAAAAATAAATGATTCAGATCACATCCACATTGGAACATTGAATGAATAATCTGTAAATGCAGTTGCATTGGATGATTGGATCAGTCTCCAAAACATATCACTGCAAAACGGAATCATGCATTCCACAAACTGATTGTGATCTGGTGTACATATATCAATAAAAAAAAATCTGGTTTACATTCAAGTATGCCTTGGAAGGTGATGCCTTTTTGAGTGTTTCTTCAGCAGTTTCTCACTTTCCTTAGTTGGTTTCTTTATATTCTTCACCGGGATTGCTTGTGATGCTGTTAGTGTATTATCTTAACAGGGGCATTTGATTATTTTGTCAGATCAGCGGCCCGGAGGAAATATCAGTTAAAAGATGAGGATTTCCCACCTTTGTCATTTCCAAACCAGGGAGGTAATGATGGTGGGAACAGCTATAACAGCAAACCTTCGCATTACCAGACCTTCTTTTTCGACCGCCCTCATTCTTAATGGATTTGGGTCTGTGCTTTCTGTATATTTCTCATGTAAGTGGACACCTTTTGCATTAGCCTAGTGTTTGTATGTACGCTATGAGGTTGTTTAACCTACCCATGTTACAAGGGCGATGAAGATGGGGGAAAAGATTAGTCTCTAGGATTTTATCCCATAATTTTAATACAGAAATACATCAGATTTAATTTTTTAGGGTTCTAGTTTGTTACATGATTTTTCATGATAGGGTTTCACTGGGGATTTAATTAGTCAGTTCACTGTTCATTAGAGCTTATTCACCTTTTCTTGTTAACTATTCTGTTTGTCTGTTAGGATGCAGCAGCATTATATTATCAAGGCAAATTATATTGGATACATCATTGATTCTTCTTCTCCCACCCCCCTCCTCTCTAACTGTAGATAAGAATCATTTTATCGTGCCTTATTGACAACATAGTTGAGCATTGGTGTTTTAGCCTTTTTAGGGTTCTACTGCCATCCTCTTGCATGTTTTTGCATCATGTTTCAATGAGAAAATAATCCAAGTAGAAAGTAGATTCCCCTGCTTTTCCTGCTAATTATAAAAACAAACCGCTTGTTCCCATGTAACAAACAGAATACCTTACCAATAAAAACATAATGAAAATATCTTCATTTTATGGAATGGTGATAATACTGTGCATTCCGATCTCTTGACCTTATTTTATCCCCATTAAGTACCAATAAAATATTTTTAAAAAAAGATTCCCCTGTATGTGCTTCTGCATCTGATACCAATATGCATTCTTCTTAGCATATTAGATGGTTAAATGCATTGGTCGTGCTCGATTATGACTACTAGAAGCTGCATTTTATGAGAACAATCTTCGTGATGTTTTGGTGGTGAAGCCTGCGATAGTCTAGGTTTGTTGTCTAGACTATGATACATCGTTTGCAGGTGTTGATCTGTCTTTTGGATCTTAGTAGAATTTGTTACCTCTGTGATAGAGGGGATTCAAGTATCTTATTGCGATGGCAGAATTGAGATGAGTCTACTAGGGCTGTACATCTTGTGCAGGTCAGTTTAGCTTCCTTTGGGATTGTTTGGGGACTCGGTGCTATTTTATTCATTGGTTCGGATGGTGCTGGAGGGTGGTCGGGAATGAAAGCAAAATTGTTTGGTTTTTCATAATATGTTTAGGGAACATTGTGTATTACGGATCAGCTATTCTGGGGCCATTTATAAGATCGAGCGTTTGCCATTATTTTTCCTTGACGTTTTAGATTTTGGTTGTGGTTAGTTGGTGGCAATGATTGGACCTGAAGATTGAGTTTTGTCATAGGGTGGCAGCATGGTAGTAGAGAAATCCTGGACCACTTTAAACTGTCCGTCTGCCTCTTAATCTTGATGCAAATGGTCCTCAGACCACATGTGTAGGGCCCAAGTATATTTACGTTTTATTTTTTATTAGATTTCTAATTTTATTTAAGAGTTGTAATTAGGATTTAGTTTCCAATTCCAGTAGGATTCTTATTTTATTTCCTAAGATAGGTTATTAGGTTTCTTAGGCCCTAAGTTATGCTTCTTATTTATATGACATTGTAGAGAAGAAATTCTCAGAAAGTTGATTAATTGAAATTGGGTTTTTCCATTGAAGTGTGTCCTCGTTTATTGTCTATGCGGAGACTTATTGTGTCTTCGGACACGTGCTTCGGCACCCCTTTGTGCTTTGAGCACTTCCCACGCAAGCCCTAACCCTAGGGCCCACATCAACTCTCTAGGACCCATGGTTTAAAATCGCGGTATTGGTCGCGGTCTCGGCCGGGCCGAAAAACCGATATGATATCGGTATCGGTTGCGGATATCGGTCCGTCGCGATCGTCGCGATGTGAATTTTTTTTTTAATCCAAAAAAAATCGCAAAAATATCCAAAAAATCCAGAATATTAGAAAATGGTGGAAAACAATATTTTTTTCCATTAGTAACAACAATAAATAGAAATCTCGGTCACCTTAAGTTATGAGCCCTGTCTGTATCGCAGTTCGCTGTCTTCTTCAGTATTTCATATAATGCAACCATTATTGATGCTCATAATCAATTTATTAGTGTAAAATATAAGAAAACAAACATAATATAAAAATTATCTATACACTATTAATAAGCTATTAGTATTTACTATTTAGTAGCATAAATACTCCAACAAATTTTTTTTTTTTTAAGTAGAAGATTTAAAAAGCACCATTTTTCTATACCCAAAATCATATTTATAAGTAGATCTAGCATAAAAGTGTGTAGATCTAAGTGAAGAACACAGCACAAACCAAAAAATGACATGCAAATGATCTTTTCATTCGTTTTTATGCTTTATCTAAAAATAAAAAATAAAAAATACATAATAGTAAAAATAAGGTAGTTAAGTACTTGATTTTCTCTTACTAAATAAAATGATTTCTTCAAAAAATAGTTTTGGAATTTGGAAAACATGGGAGAATGAGTTATGGAGACATGGTTCCTCTAAGGAGATGAGGGGAGAGGAGAAGAAAATTGGAGAATAGGGAAAAAGTTACAAAAAGTTACTTTTTTTTACCATTATTCCATCGCAGTCCATCTCGGCCGATATTTTGAAAATATCGGCCGAGATATCGGTGAAACCGATATTTTGACCATATCGGCCGAGATGAACCGATATTTTGGGGATATTTCGACCATATCGATCTGACTCGGTATCGCTGCAAAATATCGTCGCGGTATCGGCCGATACCGGTTCATATCGGCCGATATGAACCGGTATCGGCCAAGATTTTAAACCATGCTAGGACCT
This sequence comes from Persea americana, assembly GCA_029852735.1. Taxonomy (NCBI): domain Eukaryota; kingdom Viridiplantae; phylum Streptophyta; class Magnoliopsida; order Laurales; family Lauraceae; genus Persea; species Persea americana. Next base: position 65,538,276 of record CM056813.1, on the reverse strand, counting down.
CTTGATTATATGGAAACCTGACAATAGAAGTAACCTGGTAGCCATTTTTTATTTTTTAATCCTTTGTTAGTGTTGTAAGTTGAAACTAAATTAAAGCCACTTATGAAGAATTGAAACTTGGAAGCCTGAAGACGTAAGTCCATTATGGAATCCAATCGAAGGTTCGAGGGCTTCAAAATGGAGCATTTTAGAACATCCTCGATCCATGGAGGATTTAACCCCTAAATCCTCTTGAAAGCGGTCATTTCTGAATGTCCTACTTAATCAATATATAAAGAAATTCATCAAGTCAAGGAAGCTAATCTAGTGTTCCGTGAAAATATAAAAGAGGTGCAAGTGATATAAATAGATCAACAAGGAAGATAAAGAGTTAGATCAGGAGGAGAAAGCTTTAGATTCGATGGATTGACACCAGGCATCCCAAGAGTGCATGAAGAAGCATCAGGTGGTATATCCTTGATTGTGAGCGACCATGAAGCCTATCGCACCGTTCAGATGCCCTGCATTGACTTTGTATTTCGTGATCTATGGTGCATGCCTGCACGAGAGATTGAAGGGTGGATCATACTTATACAGATATGAAAGTAAGATCTAAACCTTAGATGATCCAACTATTTGAAGGCCTTACAGAGGCACTCCAAGACCATCAACAGAAGCCAAACCTTTGTTCTACTAATTTGTGGAGAGCTCGATTGCATCCCTTGCCTATGCGGCGATCAAGAAAATTTAACCATCTAATGGTGAATTTGTATAGTTGATCTTTGATCTAGGAGGATTAAGTTCATCTTAACCAATCAGAACTGAGTTCTCTCAAGGCAAGGAGAGTTGATGCAGGCAGAGGTGTTCATGGATTGGGCCCAGCCTGATTTGGGCCCAATTTAATAACTGGACCGGGCTTGGATTAAATGATAGCAAGCCCAAAGCTAGGCCCGGCCCGTCTCGAATGTGGAATGCTTATAAATTATTCATAGTTTGTCCAAACAGGTAGTAGAAAGCTTGTACAACTCATAAAAGAAACCTGATTTGGCATGGTCTGATTGATTAAATGGGTGGGCTTGTGCCTGACATTTACAACCCGTGTCGGGCTTGGCCCAGTACGGGCCTGTGTTCTAAAGTAGGGGGTGGGGTTGGATATGCCTCATCCTGGCCCAGCCCGGGCCCTAAACACCCCTAGATAGAGGTCATAAGCCAAAACTGAGAAGACCAGCATAGGCCCAGGCCACTAAGAGGGTTCGTAGATTAAGTGATTAATTAGTCTCATGTTAAATAAGGGCATTATAATCATGCCACATGCTAAATCTCATATTTTAGGAAATTCTATCTTGAGAGAATCAATTTTATTGTGATTTGCTTAAATTTAGAAAGATGGGTAATTCAATATCTTTAGAATCTTTGATTAGAAATTACAATCTTTGATTGAGAGTCAAATTTTATTGACTACTTTATTTGAGAGCCTTGGCCACTATATTTAAATGTTGTAAAGGTTCTCCTACTAATTCAATGAATATTTTCTCCTCTTCTAATATTGAGTGAGACGAACTCTCTTAGCCTTGTGTGAAGACTCTGAGGCAACTCCAATGCATGAAGATTGAAGACTCCATTGGCATTGCTTCAAGATATATGTGGAAACTCCACATCATTGCATCCTCCATTAAGAGAGATGGATCATGTAGGATACATTAAAGTCGCCCGATAGGCGGAATAGATAACATTATAACTTGTCCAAGTTACCAAGAAATTGTTCCTTGGCACAACCAAGAATTTGATGCATTTCCACTGGTCACCCTTGTTCTGCATATGAGTAATTTCGTATTTCTCATAACGTTTTCGTTGATTACATATCGAGGTCAATGCGGGGCAAGAAGAAATCATATTGGTAGCAACCACCAATTCAGTAGAACAAATGATATCTCTGCAGCTGATCCAAAAGCAAGGTAGGTAGGTCCATTGCTGGCTGGCTTCAGCCTAGAAGGAGCTAATTGCGCAATCCCTTATCTCAGATCTGAGAAGCAAAATATGAGTTGAACCAAATTAAAAGTATCATAGGAAATTGATAAAGTTGAAGTTTAAACGAAGTTAGCTAGGATGAAAACAGCTGAGAAGTGCTTTTTGCAGATGCGAGCTGTAGGATTTTATTGTTTCTTTATGGGGTGTTTCTTTATGTCACATTCGGGGAGAGAGACCCCGCTGTAGTCACCTTGTTCAGATAGTTGTCTTAGGTGTGGTTATTTGGTAGAAGTTTTCTTAGCCAACTCCAAGGTGAAGATGATGATTATGTTCTCACAAAATTAGAACCTACCAACTAAGAGAACATGCGCAGGCATAAATAGGGATGAGGAGAACTGATTGTGATCTTTCGACTGAAAATCTTGTCAATTCATTTTGACCTTTCTAATCAAAGTAGCTTAATTATGTAAGCTGAACTCTAAATTTAAGTAAATAGAGAAGCCATTTGTCTGTATCGTTTCATAATATGAAAATATGCATGGTTGTGTGAAATCTGTACCATTGCAAAGGGCATTCAAACAATCTCAGGAAAATGTAAATGTACTAGAAAATGCTAAGAATGATAATATATATTAATTTTTTTTCCAAATGGATGGTTTTAAAGACTATTGAGAAATTCATAAGCAAAGAAAGAATATACTGCAGATATATTGTAATATTATGTTGTTTGTGATGTCAGTCGCTCTAAATTTCAACAGATTTTGATCTGTTGTGTTGGGCATTGATAAATATTTTAACGTATCTGAATTTCTCTATTTTGATGTTCTTGTCAATGTTCTTGGATATATCAGTTGATGTTAAACTATAGCATTTCATACATGGACAATGTTCTCCACAAGCAGACTGCATATGCTAAAGTGCAGTCCAGCTCGTGGGCCCCACTTAGATACATCTTTATCATTGGGAGAGGGCAGATGAAAAGGTCTCCTTATGGAGAAGTGAAAAAAGAAAAAGAAAAAATATCAGCACCTCTAGATTATCTAGCCCTAAAGTTTAGTGGCTTTCTATCCATATATTTAGCCCTTGATTTAACAGCCTCAAAGTTAAATGGCTTTCTAACTGTAGATTTTTTTGGAATTCAATCTGAATATGAGTGAAGGTTCAATGAGTGTAAAATTGGTCCTGTTTCCAGATCATAGAATCACATGAGGATCAATGGGTCTACACTGATCAAAGGTGGGCTCAAGTGGGCCCCATAGAGCTGGACTGTTCATGCAGTCCGCTTGTAGAACATTCTCCGTTCATATATTTCTTATAATGTTCATATGCAATTTATGTTGTAACCTCCGACCCATACTGGATTATATGTAACAGGGTATGTTTCCTAGGGAATTCGTTCACAAACTGACTTGATTTATTTTTTTCAGGTTTGGGTCTGGGTCTAAGGTGGACCCAGGTGTAGCCTAAACAATTTATCATTACCATCTATGGAATTTTACAATCATTTGACAAGATGCTAGTCTTTTTTCTTTTTCTTTTTTTTTAAGATACTATATAAAGTTCATATGCAATGCCTTCATAATTAAAGAGGGTTTATCTGTTTGAACCGTTGCTTGCCTAAAAGAGATGGAAAGGGGACATCATTCAGCATACATCACCACCACTGCTACCTCTGTCATCATCACCATATCTTCAGCATCATGGTTTTATGTTATTGGTTACAATGGGCCAGTTGGTGAGGTGTGGAACCAAGAGGGACAGCAGTTGAAACATGCGAGAAAGTAGGCATCAAGGATTGTCTTCTATTGAACTGTGTGCTTGTAGAAATGTTATCTTATCTCTTTTTGTGTGACCTTGGCAATGAGAGAGAGATCACCAAATGGCTAATGTGATTAAAGCAAAGGCAAACATAAGCTGATGCTATGCATGCTATGAATAGTACTTAGAAGGAAGATAGTTGCATGTTTTTCACATAGAATGATGCCCTTACACCATCTTTATGACATCTTTTCTTCTTAAAACAAGTTTTAAGACCATTCTTGAAGTTGTGAAAGTTTTAGTATAGAGCAAGGCTCTCCTAAGCTCATGCTTGTGGGGCCCACCTTTGGTCAATCCAAATGAACCAAACACATGACCCCTCTAAATTGCATATGTCCACCAACTTTCGGTTAGATCCAAATTTACCGGACCGTTGGATCGACTATGTATCGATCCTAATGGACTATTGACCATTAAACTTTTGGGCCTATATGGAGATGATAGAAATCATGGTTGTGGTTGATTTTTTGAAGAGAGGAAGATCTAAGGAAGTCCTTGAAATCTCCCCCCCCCCCCCCCCCCCCCCCCAAGCCCCCAGCCCCATGTGGGTCCCCAGGTGGGCCCCACAACACACTTGAGCTTACCTTATCCAAAGCTTGAGCTTAGGAGAGCTTGCCTCTTTAGTATAACTTCAATATGGATTCTGTTGCCTGCTTGACTGATTTTTTTAACCCTTTAAATTGTTAATTGGATCATGACTCAGTTTGTAACTGCTGCAGCAAATGCAACCTCAGGGTGTAGTGAACTACAATGGTTGCGCTTCTACTGGAGGAGAACCAATAGTTGATTGGTTGACGATTCTAGGGGTTGAAACAGCAGCTGGTTGGTTCCTGAAACATTGGACGATGATTCTAGGGGTTGAAACAGCAGCTGGTTGGTTCCTGAAACAGAGTCCCTAAACAAAGCTGGTTACTTGCAGAAACAGGCACTTAGCAACAGTTTTTTAGGAACTAAAATGGACCAACCAGAGTTGGTGCGATTTCGAGGTGATTGCAAGTTTCCTGTGTGTATGCTCTTTCTATACAGCCCAAAGAATCTAAGAAGATACCCCATGCACACAGATTGACAGAAGCTCAGTCTGAATATTTCCAAATTGTATTGTTTTCAAGTGGGGTAGAAGGCTAAGAAGAGTCATGATGTGTGTGTGAGCGTGCTGAAATGCGATGGAGGAAGAGAGATGGAAACTATATCTCAATATCAATGGAGGCATTCTTGTGGTAGGGATGAAGGAAAAGGCTTCGACATTCAGAGGTAGAAGAGGGGGCTTAAAGAGAGGAGAAAAGTAGAGGGTGCATGTAGATTTTTGAAAAAAAAAAAAAAAGTAGCCCCTGTTTTACAGGATTAGGATTTCTTAGGGTTTTATCTTCTTTCATCCTGCCTGTATAGAGTAGGATACTATACAACTATTCTTAAGAATATGCCATACTGAAGTTACTCAAAAAGTTAGCCAAAACCTATACAAATACTTGATCTACTTTTCTATTATGCTTAGATTGCGAATGTCTGGTTTACCTGCATCCAATATTGGTACTGGAAGTTTATTTACTGGTACTAATATTGCTAAAATGCTACATGATGATCCGCCAATCTAGATGCAGATACAGACAAATGGATACTGCTGACCCATCTCTACTATGAAATTTCATTTTTCATGTGAAGATTTTTGTATGAAGTATTGATTTGTTTTTAAGTATTAAATGTTCCTACAAATTTTCAAAATTAATGAAATTGTTATTATTTTATAGGAAAGGGGTATTATTACTGCTATTAATATTATTTTTGTTTTTGTGTGGCGCGCGCATGTGCGTGAGGTCATTTTGATGAAGAGAAATAGGGAGATTGCGCCAGGTGAAAAAAAAAAAAAAAGGTGGGTGTGCTTGAGTTTGCCCCCTGCCCTATTTCTCATGCTCAACTTTGCCCGGCCTGATTCTCTCTTTATAAATCATCATCATCTTCATCTTCTTCTAAGTCTTGTTCTGAGTGTGTTATGGTCGGCTATATGAATAGTGTTTCTTCAATCCAATCTATCTCAAGTCAAATCCTTGAATTGGTTGGAGTTCTTCATATTTATTGTTACCACGTTCATCCACAACCTCTTCATATCTTAAGCTCTCCTCTGTTTCATTGTAGGAGATAATGAAAACAATATTGTATTCACACTCCCCTCTCTCTCACTTTTATCAGGAAAGTAAGTGTTCAGTTTGATAAGACATTAACAGCTTGGGTTGATGTCAAATGAATCATAAAGAGTTAAGGAAATAGTAATTTTCCTTTTCTGAATTGTTCCCTCCAGCTAGAGTTAGGAGGATTTTTAATGTTCCCTCTTTCTATTTTATTGACAATGTTTTCTTTGATGGAAGATGTAAAGAGTTATTTTCTCCCTTTATTAGACCATGCGCTATGTTTGCAATCAATGAGATGAATAATCAAAACTGTCCTTTGGTATAAATCAATACATCAATAGGCCCGAGTAATCTTAACCACTCAAAATCACGGTTCGCCTAGAAACAACTCTAAGGGCGAATTCAACTGCTACTGAAATTGTATCAGGTCTTTTTTTTTTTCTTTTTTTTCTTTAAATTTGGTAAGAGCATCATCGGTTTGATACGTTATCAATCCACAAATGTGTTCTTAATGGGGAGTAAAATTCGGGCCCAAGTTCTGATAATTTATAGAACATGGGACAATTTTATTTTCAGTGGTTTGGGTTTTTAAAGGTGGCTGTTGTAGGATTCCACACAACCCCTGCCTATGTGAAACAAAAGTTGGCCCCTTTTAGAGTCGTTGAAGGATAGTAACCCTCTGGGTAATTTCATTAATAAAGATTTCTATAGAGGGTTTTTGTTCCCACCCTCTCAATTATGCATCTGCATCAATTCTATTACTATCAATGTTCTCCTACAACTCTATTACTGTCTGTATATTTCTAATTTGCAATCCAGCTGGTGGGGCCCACTTAGATATCTACTTATCAGCGGGGGTGAGGTTGGGTACATGGAAACATCTCCTTATGGATAAGGGTCAATTAAATAAAATTAAAAAAAAAAAAAAGATTACGGCTAGTGCTAGATCATTTGTGGGTGTAGGAGGGGTACGATCTCTCTATTTATTTATTTTTCCATGGATCCTGCAATTGGATTCGATTGAATTGCCAAAAACAATCACATTAACACTAATTCAAAAATTAGAGCTTTTATTTTAGACCTTAATTTAATCAACTCTTATTAATTAAACTAGAGTATTCAAATGATCCCTAATTAAACCGTAGTTGTCCGTACTTCTCAATCTCTTTCTTTATTATGTTACTTCTTTTTTTCCAATCGACTAAAATATGGACCCTCATTCTGACAAGCATCCTTTTTTCCTGCCTAGGTGATGGTTCACTTTCATAAGGCGTGGGTTTCCTCCACATTTCTTGTATTTGAGTCCCAACCCAAGCTTACCTGGTGCTTGCGTGTTGCAAGATCATGTGTGTTCAAGGAAATAGTCTTATCCGGTAAAAATACCACATGATACCTTCATCAATTTTAAAAAGAATGAAGAAAGACTTTTTTTACTTCTTGTATATTCTTCTCCTTGTCATACTTGTCCTTTCTTCCCATTATGTTATTTTAGAGATTTCTACGAAAAGCATTCTCAAATATCCTTATACTTTCAAAACATCCTCAAATACATGTAATGTCCTAAAATATTTTAATTTGTCCTTAGCCAAATCCTAAGATAGGTTGCACATCTTAAAAAATATTGGCTGAAATTCACTCGGTTCCCAGTCTCATAGTTGTGTAATTCTTAGCTCTGGCGACTTACTGAGTCTCTGTCGAATGGTTTTCATTATTATATCAACTACAAGAGTTAATGGGTAGAGTGCTAAATACATTTGCTTAAGGAGTGCGAGGAGACCAGGGTTGATCCCGGTCATCTGGGTGAGATGCATGGTTGCAAACAACTGAGCAACCCCTCGTTTCTCGATGCTCAGAGAAAGAGATCAGCTTCCTTCATCACCAGTTAGAGACGGCTTTCTTCGTCACTAGTTAGAGACTCTCTCTAAAGTGGGTATGGCAAAACCTTATCCAATCCACTGACCAAACTTGTGTTGGACTCAAATTTGACCAGCCAAACTGGGACCCAAAATTTATATGGCTATAAACACAAAACCAAACCCATTTTTTAACTTGCCTTTCATCCACTTGAGAGTTGGTGGAGTGGTATAAAACTTGAATTTGCTCCGCACGTCTTGTGTTTGAAACCTATTCCAAATTCACCCTACGTAGGTTTGTGCGGGTTCAGCCGGTGCCATTCGGGCGATTAGTCCCAATGGTCAGAGACCGCATGGATACCATTGTCAGAAAAGAAAATAAAAAACAACCTGGTCCGGTTATGGTCAACTGGGATAACCTGTCGGACCTCTCGTGTGAATCCATTTTTCTCTGGCAGATTATAACATCAGGCACACCCAGTTGTGGGTGGTAAAAGCAAGAGCAATCAGGTACCCTGTAGTAGAAGCAAAAGCAGGTCTTGTTTTCTTTTTCTTTTTCTTTTTCTTTTTTTTAGATCTGAATAGCAAAGAGGGTTATGATCCTCAAGTTCTCACTCATAGGGTGTACATGGGAGACAATTAAAACTCTAAAGTGAGATCCACGTGTTGAAAGTCTAAATCATTTAAAATAAACATCCTTCTCTTTTATTGGATGTAGCGAAATTTTACTTTCATAGGAATTGGTCTCATGATAAAATTAATAATATAATTGATAAAAGTGAAGTATATGATGTTATATATGCTCAATTTATGGGGGACTAACTTTTATTGAACTAAAATTTAACCACATAATGTATATAGGAGGACTATGTCCAACTATGGAGTTTCACTTAATTGTCTCAAGCATACGGTGAGTGAAAGACCAGATTGGTAGTTTCATCTATAAAAACATATGGTGAGTGAGAGACTAGTAGGATCCAAACTCTAGCTAAAAACGTTTGTTTAAGGCATACAGCGCAAGAAGAAGGACCAGGGTACTTACCAATGTAATTGAGAGGCTTTTCCATGTACTTGGGGTTTTACGTTTCTTCTTCATGCCTATCATTCATTTTGAAAGAAAGTTCTCTAATTTCTGGACTGCAACGAGGGAGACAAGAAATTGAGGGCAGTTTTCAGGTTTTTTTTCATGCATTTTACTGTTAGACGTCAGTGGTCCCTATGACTACATCTCTAATAATCATAGGGCCCCACTTTGAGTCAAATGATAAGATTTCCCCTTTTAGTTTTGATTTGAATAAATCTTTTTTGGACTTAGTTTATGAAAGCCCAATCAATCAGGATTCTTGTTTGACTAGTTTTCAAGGAAATTAAGGAAACTTGGTTTGACTCCTATATCTCTTGGGTTATTTATAAAAAGGGTTTTCCGGTCCTCTCTCTTGACTCACGGTTTTTGCAAAATTGCCCATTCACTCTCACGCAGCTCGGAGTAAGTGACAGGGGAAATAGGAGGAAAACCTAAAAGACCGTTGATCTCTCGAGGGGAAAAGCTTTATATCAATCTATACCGCTCATCATCAAAATCATGGCACAAGGTATATTTTTAGTTATTCAGAATATCCATTGTTAATACATAAATCAAAGATCCTTAGGTTTGTTTATGTTGCAAACCATTTTTAAATCTTACATCTCATTGGTAGCTAGGCTCTGCATCTCTCTCATTTATTCCATTTTGGAAGCAACAAGCTACATTAGGAGCTATGAGAAGCTTGTCGGACTCCTTGTTTGTGGTTGTTCCAAATCCAATGAAAGAAGAGTTCTCCTACTTTCAAAAGGTCACTTGTAAGTACAGGCAAATATCATATCCTATCCCATTCTTGCAAATATCATAACCCATCCTTCTTGGTGGATGCTCCCAGGGAATGCACTCTCTAAAAACAAACAAATAAATAAACAAAAACGAGTCTCCATCTAAACGAGTCTGGTTTGGTCGGCTTGAATGGGTTAACTCACTTGAATGCAAGTTATGTGGGTCAAGTTATGTTGACCAGTAATAGATGCAGGTTGGAGTCACCTAACCCGTTAAAAAAACAGGTTTGGATACAAGTTAGGGTTAATCCCAAAAGACACCTCTGGCCAACCGGACCCATTTTTATCTATCCGACCCTACCTGTTTTCCACCCCATACTCTAAAGCAAAGGTATAATGCATTGAGGCATCATTAATTCAGTCATGCGCACGCATCACTAATTAGAAAACAAGACATTTGATGGAGCCATCATTCATTCGCATCACTAAATAGAAGACAAGGCATTTCATAGGGCCATGACAGTAGCATGATAAAAGATAATGATAGAAACATTTATTAGGCTGCTTACACATCTACTTTCTGAAAGACACATAATCTTATCTAATCCACCCAACAAATAACAATGACTACCTCGTGTCCACCATTGACTTGTGTATGCACAAAAACACCCACTTAGTTCTTAATGGACTGTCTCAGTCTTAACACATGTTATGTTGCAGTCTACATCATATGTATTTTCCCCCATCACCTCCATCTTCCCACCCTTACCACTCTCATACACAATATCAAGATTGTATAGGATTGGAATCATTGTAGCTGAAAACAAGAAAACCAGTACTGGCCCACAGATCCAAAGGAGAAGAGGAAGTGCTGCATAGAACAACCTGTTCCCCACTGTGTTGAGTATTAGCCCCTTCTCCAACAGCTCAGTCACATACTGTTGGGTGATTAAGAATGCATTGTCTTGTGGGATGTTGATGAGGAAGTTCACCTGGTTTACAAGCCTTATAGCAAGGGTATGGCAGACGAAGGAGAAAAGGAAGATTAGCAGGAGTGCGACATACTTCAAGGCCACCATGAATTCCCCGTGACCGCCATAGATGTTATCGTTGAGCGGCTTCTTGATGTTGTAAGTGCTGCTAATGATGGCGGCCAGCCCGCAACTTATTAGTATGGATGTGGTGGCCATTAGGGTCGCACCCATTATGGCGTTGCGGAGAGTCTGCACTGCCAATATGTTCTTCTTGTCATTGTCCTGCGTGGAGAGCATGATAGAGACATGAATAAGCTCTGCACTTTGTAAATCTCTCTCCCTTGTTTTTTTCTTTTTCATTTCCTTTTGTTTCATTTGATTGCATCTACGTGGTATCCAACCACAAATGAAAATTCAATTGCGTTTTCCCATATGATGGTGTAGTCGAACCATAGTTTACATGCCATGGACATTTCGCATGTCATGAACAGTTACAAATCACTTTGTCTTATGATACCCTTCTTTTTTATCCTTCTATAAGTCTCCCATTTCATAATATTTGCCACATGCTTTAATGAGGTATTAACAGCATCAACTTTGTCTTTTGGAAGCATTAACACTGCACGATCATGGTTTGGCATGGCACCTGAAGCTCATCGAATCCGGATCTTCTGAGGCAAGAATATTAGCCGGATCTTTATACAATCGGGTCTTAGATTCTCTAAGTCTCCTATGATAGGTTCATTGGTGAGGTCCATTGATGAAATCAATACCGTTGAAAATCAATATTTTCCCTTTTATTAGCTCTGTGCCAAATTTCACTCAAATCAAACTTACACCAACCATCAGATTGATTGCATGTAAAACAATTGGTTTGACTACTTTAATGTTTTATTTTAATCATGTCTTTTAGATATGACCAAAATCGTAAGCTGGTACTCTGATCAGAGCCAGTTTAGGACCATAGCTAACACAAGGTGGAATAGTGATTTTAGGCAGTTCAGATCTTTCAGATGAGCCCTACTAATGGATTCATAGCTCTGGTTCAGGAAATTCTACGGCTATGTATTCTCATCCACAATAAGCAATTTTTGGCTTTAAATGTAGTGTTGTTATTTATGTTAGAATAAAATGACAATTAGAGACATTTTTTCAGGCCTGCGCTGTACAAATCGAGTTTGTGAAGCTCTGAAAGCATTACCCTAAGTGAAAGAGAAATGGCCAGATGATGGACTACAAAACGCCATCAACAGATTACTTTTTGGCCATTGGTCATGATCAAAGCTTCTTTTGCTATTAAGCTAGTTTCTGACGACATAAACTGCATTAAACTCACTCCATAGCATTTTCCAACTATGACTATAGGTCATGAACCAACAAACAACACTCTAGTACTGTCCCCCTCTTTTAGTCATCGGAGTAGCTTATCCTTGGTGATGACAAGACAACTGGAGATTCCAACTCGGGCATAATCTGGTGTATTACATGGTCTCATGCATCTTCATGACACCATGCACCATCATCCCTTCAAGCAATAATCTCTACAGTGAAAAGGGAAAGAACCAAAAAAAGACTAAGAAGTGTGGATTTGTAAATGTTTGTGAGCTTGGCAAGGCGTTTATAATAGTCAGATTATAAAAACTTTTCAAAGAGAAGCTCTGAGTGAACTTTGGGATGAAACTCATAGTAGGCCTGCTCTTTGTGGCCTATAGATAAGAAGATGAAAATGGGTACCTATTGCACTCATGTAATGGGTAAGGCGAGCTTATTTGGCTTGTCATTTGAGAGACGCTGTGCGTTTACCTTCATCATGGCAGTCACCCAGAGACGTCTAGCAGCTGCATTTCTTCCTACGGTCGTAGTCATGGGCCGGTTTCTAATCTTGTGCCAAAGCCAACCATGGTAAGTTATGGTGAAAATGAAAGCCAAAGGTATCAGCAACAGATCCAAGTAGCAGTTCCTCCACTTCATCCTCTCTCTCTCTCTCTCTCTCTCTCTCTCTCTCTCTCTCTCTCTCTCTCTCTCTCTCTCTCTCTCTCTCTCTCTCTCTCTCTCTCTCTCTCTCCCCGTTTCTGATTCATAAGGCCCCATGGGTGTATTTATAGAGGAATCATTTGATAATAAGGACAGGTCTGTATAAATTGATGATTGCACTGTACAGAGGGAAAGGCTCTCATTTTCCACGAGTAAAAATTTTTTCAAGCATTTGGTCTACCGTGCTTGAAGAATTCAGATAAGAAAGAGGGACCAAAAATAAATTTGTGAAGTTTCACCAGGGTGCACCTTAATGCATGCCAGTTAGTTAACAAGAGTAGGGTAAAATTGTTTATCGGAGTAGAGACAAATGTCCAGTATCATTGAAATCTTCTAGTTAGGGGCATGATAGTTTGACGTACAGTGTGACTTTCTAAATAAAAACATTTTTGGATAGAAGAACGGCTACTTATTCTTGTGGTAACGAGCGTGGACAATCAGTTCTTTTTAACTCCTAGATACGTTCTTATCTAGCTTCCCTGGATTTAAATCCTAGATACGTTCTTGTGTAGGCTTTCTTCCCACTTGAGTGGGCTGCCTTCTATGCGGGCTCTCTCTTGGGTCTCATCCCAAAAAAAAACATTTTTGAATAGACGTGGACAATCATCAAATTGTATTGATATGCGACCAATCTTAAATTCACACTAATACATACGACTCATTCTTTTTAACCCTAGGATTTCCATAAATCAAAGTGAATTGTCAAAAGAAGATTCACAAATTTGAATTTCCTTTTTCCCTTTCCCCAAAATTCAGGAGAAGAAAGTAAATATATTTATATAAAAAGAGACTTTTACGAACGGGGCCTAGACCATTTCTAGCTTAGAAAACAACTACACGTGTATGACCTTCCTATTTCCTATGATCAGTCTAAGCCATTCAAACGTGATATTGACCAAGTTCAAATTATTTTTATTATTCTTTCATAAAAGAATTCCTTATAGTCAAGGAAAACGATGAAGAGCCCTAACATTTTGTAATGAATGTTGTTAAGGGCCTCTCACCTTTTCTTTTCTTTTTTTCTTGTTTCTTTTTTTGTCAAATTTGCATCCATTTCACGATATTATGGAATGTTGAGATATTCTTTGATATCGTAGAATGCCCTTTCTACCATGATATTTGTATGTCAAACTATTAATTAGTGATATCGTAGAGTGGAAGTCCTCTACCGTCATTGTGAAATGTTTGAAATCTCAGTTATATTCCTCAAATTTAAGGGGCGGTTTTGTAAAAAAAGAAAAAAAATCATTTTTTTACGCCCCTTAAAATCAAGTCCTTTGCACCACCCTAATTTTCATACTATGGGTAAGCTCAAATATGATTCTTTATTGTATGCTCAGGCTTAGGTAAAGAAGCACTGGTTTTGCAGTTGGATTTGATTAATTAATTTGGAGCTCGCCATTGCCGACGGAGGCCACGCCGTAGACATCAAGAGCAAAGGAATGGGGCCCACAGGTAGTGAAGTGGGGCGACAGTCTTTCCTCTGCTCGGATAGCACCCATGCATTATGTTTTATCTATTGAACTCTAAAGCTGAGTATTACAAGGATCTCACAAACAAGCTTTCCTTTTCTCACCCAACCTTTAACATGGAAATATCCTCCCTCTTCTTCCCTTCTTTCCTTGTTTCAATCAATGTCTTCTCCATTAGATGCATGACAATTGAGGTAATTTAATAGATAATTTCCGGATGCAGATATTATGTTTCATATGAAAATGTCTTTAATACGTACAAATAGTCAAGAATGTGATCAGCCCCCTACTCACAGAATATAAGTCCAAATTTTGTTTGGTTGGCACAGGCCGCGTCACAATATTGGGACATGCTTGTTGCATAGAATACATTGGAGTGTATGATTAAATTGGCTCTAAAGAATTATTAGAGAGATGAAGGGTGAATGACGTGAGGTAGCAATGTAATTGAGTCCTTGACTTTTCTGGATTTTGAATTACTAGCGTGATGGTTGGATATTCGTTTTTCATCTTCGCTTAATTAACTTTCATTAATGGATGTAGATTATTTGATGACCAGCTTATATCCTTCATTTGTTGTACCAAAAAAAAAAAAACAAAATATAGTGGTAGGATTATATATAAAAAATAAGTCGAGAGAAAAAGCACCGGTATTTTCAACAGTTGAGGAAATCACGAGGCAAACAATGACATGGGCGCATACAAATAAAGCCGGAAACAACTGTTGAATGTGTATTGAGGGATCCAAACCCATTTCCCAACAGTCGATTTTTCTAGAAAACCAGGTCAGTGGGATTCCCACGAGGCGAGTTTGTCGCAAAGGGGAGAAAAGTTGTTGCACAAACGCCATTTTCCTGTTCTCCTTTGTGGCTTTTGGAAAAGGATGACTGATTTTGTTCGCACTCATGGTAAATTTTGAACATTAGTGTAGTTGAAAGATTTTCTCTTGCTGGCGCCTGCAAATGTATGGTGCGTAACATGTATGTCCGCCTTTAATGAAATGGGCCCGGCCCCTCTGCATTAAGAACAGGATGGAGGTTTTATGCATAGTACTCCATACGGATATGGCCAGGTGGACCATCAAACGATCTCCCATGTATGGGATTTTCATGGATGAGCTTACCTATTGAAAATTTGAGCACAGTTCAAAATGAATAATATGTCCATATATGGGATGTCCACAGATTTTACTCCAATAGAAGTTGGACCCATCGTAAAATTGAATATATAATTAATAAAGTGGTTAATGAATATGACTACTAATGCATAAGATTGTGGACATGTAATTGAATACCTAGGTTTCTGTTTATATTGGTGACTATCAAATAACAGTTCCATTAATGAAAATTGAATTCATGGGAAAGTGGAAAAATACAAATGAATACCCAACCATTACCCCAGTAATTAGAATATTGGGAAAGTCAAAGTCCCATTTACATCCTTACCTTGTATCCTTCATTTCTCACCTCTTTTCGTGGAGCTCATTTTACTACGAATTCTAATGTGTTTTTTGCAAACAAGCGGGCCCCAAGTAAAATCACCTGTCTTACAAAAGTGTGTCACGCATGCATGAGGCTGAGTGTAGTAAAATTATGTTTGCCGCCATTGAGTAAAACGGATTTTATATGGTGAATTATATGGAAGATCGATTTAATCAGGTCAAAAGTCCATAAGTGTTCTATATTGGCTGTAAGCATCGATTGAATTTTTAAAACTTTTCAGATTAAGCCTGTGATTAGGATTGCAAATGGGACTGTTCCGGATCGGAACCATAGTGGATCCGGACCCGGACCCCTTTCTAAATAACGGTTCCGGTTCCGAATCCGGTTTTGACTCAGAACTTGTTTTATTGGTTTCAAACCCGGTTCCGATAGGAAAATCTAGATCCGATTTTGGGATCAGGTCCACTTAGAGAACTGAAATCTAGTACTAAAATCAATTCTCATTTCTCTTTATTCTACATTGTTTTCTTAAAGTAAGCATATCATTCAACTTATAATAGTGTATCAAGTCTACTTCCTCTAATATTATACATAAAAATGTCACAAAAAAAAAAAAAGTTGATTTTGAGGTACAATTTGCCATATCAAATACTCATATGCCGGGTCTCGGGTCCACGGGTCGGAACTTATATGGACCCGAAACCGAACTCGTTTATGATTCGGAACCTAAATTGGGTTCCGGACCAAGACCAATTTATGAATCGGAACCCAAAATAGGTTCTAGACCTGATCTTTTGATGGTCAGAACTTCCGGGTAACTGGAGAATCGGATAGCCGTTTGCAACCCCACTTGTGATCATGGTTTAAAAAAATTATAACCAGGCCCCTTTAGAATGTTTTGGAAAACCATCAAATCCCATGAAAAATGTATGCTTTATTTTAGTACAAACCCCACCAAATCAAAACCACCACCCACACCACCACATCTCCTCCCCACCACCCCCCCACCGCAGCACCCCGCGTGTGTGCATATATAACTTAGTGGTCCCCCAAGGCAACCTTCTTCATTTTCCCACTAAGGAAAATATATATCAAATTTTGATAGAAGTCATAGGCATTATCAGTATGATATACTTGGAAATCAAATAAACCGGCCCTAAGTGGTTATAAAGGAATTGAAGTTCCACGTCAACATAGAAATATGGCTCAAATTACTGAGTCATGTCTTGATCCCTCATCTAATAGAATATAACAAATATCGATGGTGATTTATTTTACCATTTTGTCTACATTGGCAGACCCGGGATTTTCGTGTGAGGGGGGCTCGGACCCAAACAGGTAGTTCAAATTTATGGACAAAACTATGATTTTAATGTGAGCTTTGGGGGACTTAAAATTTTTATATGGGTTTTGGAGCCATACCTCGGATTTTCATGTGCATTTTAGAGGCGGACCCCAAGTCCTATGGGTGCAACTGCCCCCATAATCTTATGTGTGGGTATGTCCCTGCAAAGATATGTGGGTATGTGAATGAGGAAAGTAAGAAAAAATGAAATGACTTACAAATGGCTTCCTCTACTCTGGATCTAACCGGGACAAGATGTAAGAGAAAAAAAAATGCATACTTCTTACTTGCTTTGGGCGTGTTTGCTTGAAATAAATATATATGAATCAAGTACATATGAAATTCCAAGTAAGATAAATTCCACCAAAGAATTACTAAAGAGATGAGGGGTTAAAGACATAAGGTGAAAAGTGAAGTATATAAGGTGGAGATCATGTAGATATAACCTTCACTTTTCTATGTATGAGTTACTAAGGTAATGGTAGGGTATACATTTTTCATCTTTTTTTATTTTATTTACTTAAAATGAAAGGTTATTTGATGTTCATTTTAGAAATTCACCTTTAATTTTCAGTTTTAACATCTTATGCTATGAATCTTATGTGTTCTTTTGCACATAATCAGGCCGTTTACATAGAAAAGTTTTTTGTGCACTTTACATGCAATTAAAGATTATTGTATAATGCTATATATGGAATCTCAATGCTTTACATGGTATCTTAAAAATTATGGACTCTTTAATGTGATGTGTCAATCCGCTTTCCTCGCCTTTCTTTCTTTATTTTGTTATTGGAAGAGAGAGAAAGAAAGAGAGATCTCTCTTTGTATGGAATCATAAAAAAGACATTACTGTGTGACCCTTTTTACATGATGGAAAGGGCCCTTAGCTTTCTGCATCATCTTTCTTTGTTGGGTTCAAATCATCTCCTAGCTTCTGGTGCATGAAGCTCTATTCTACTTTTTTAAGAAAGGACATGGAACCAATGTTGTTGGGTCCACTAGCCTTTGAGAGAACGAAGAGTGGTTCTCTAAAGCCATAAAATAGAAAGTGAAAACATATAGGGTTTGTAAGATATGTTATGATATGTGAAAGGCTTTCTTTTTTTATTCAATTTCTTGATAATGAGTAGATTTTTATAAATATAGTCCCTATTAGAGTTTGTTTGGTAAAAATGCTTATAGGGTGAAGTGAAGATTGAAGAGAGAACAAAATATCATGGGGTCTAATCATACTATGATGAGATTTTAATTTTAGTGGCTTGAGAAGAAATCTTTTTGACTTTTTGAATAGAAAGTACATAGAGTTTTATCTTTTAGTGGCCCTAGAATGTTGCTTTTCGACAAGATATCTTATCTTCGATCCTGTAGGTCATAATCTTGTCTTTTCCTACTTTTACAATAACCATCACACCATCTTCCTTCTCCACCCATATTATATTTATATATATATTATATATATTAAAGCAAACGGGGAGGTCGGTGTGAGGGGTGCCACCTCAGCAACCCAATAATTCTCCTTTCAAATAAATATGGAGAAAATATATAGAGTGCTTTAAGGTTCCATGTCATCACATGCCACAATTTTTTCTCCAAAAAAATATATTTATCCATATCCTCTATCTCCAAAAGCCTCTCAATCAATATCCCCTAAAATGTCTCTATTTTGCTACAGTTATTCTTTCTCTCAACACCATCTATCTTCCATCTTCTCAAGATTGTCAATCTGGAGCCCACCTTTCAACAATTCATACTGATAAATTTTTTATTAAAAATATCATTTTCTTTTAGTTTCCAAATAGAGCTCTACTCTACTCAAAGGTTTGGCCCACCTTTCAACAATTCACAATGATAAATTTTTCATTAAAATTTTCATTAAACTATGATGAGTCTTATATGTTGCGAGTTGGGTCATGTAGGTCAAAGGATACTCTTATTTGGTATCTCTACTCTTATTTCAATAGAGTCAATCAAAATAGAGTCATAAAAAAGATGATAAATCTCTTATTTTCACAAGATTAGAAACGAGGCCTTTCATTTCAAGAGGACTTGCCTCTACTTCTCTAATGCTGGTAAAGAGTATAATCATATATGAAATACTTTAATTTTTCAGATTTTTATCTGCTTTAGATATTTAGATAAATTGAAAAAAGAGATACCAAACATGGGTGAAATCTGGTCAAATTTTGTCACCCATTTTTTTTTTTTTTGGGTAAATGTCATTCGTTATTTAGGATAATACCTTATGTAAAAAAAAAAAAAAGCCTTATCTTTTTGTGTCCATTTAATATACACGTGCGAGCAAGGGACAAACCTAGGGGGGCTGGGGTTGGGCCATTGCCCTCCCTGAAATCTCAAAAAGGCGCCTAAGGTTAGTGGAAATTTTTAAAAAAATTCACATTAGCCCTCAAGGTATATTTTCTAGTTCCGCCGCTGCGCACAAGTGGTCCAAACAACCAAACTTGCATGTGTGGGTCCAACATGCATGCCTGTCATCAACTTGCTCCTCGATATCTCAGTGTTTTGATTTTCTTGGTGTTTGATAACACTTTCTAGAGGTCTAAATATCTCACCTGAAGTCTGACAAATGCTATTAAATCTATCATTGTGTCATCAAATCATGACCAAATTCAAAACCTGGAAAGTGGGATTAGAACAAGAGCAGAGTTTTGATCCCTGAAGCATCCATTTTTGTTTCATGATGCCAGGTGTATGAAGAACTTCATATGTTTTAGGGTTTAACACCATTCAATTTCATGCTTTTGCTTTGATAATGACATCAACGATCATGCATTCCATTTCCACTATCTACACGTGCCTACAATGGAGTTTATTTATTTGTCCCCACCATCCATAAGTTTGGCTTTATATTAAAGAAAGAAATTGACCTTTGACCAGAAGTCCAATCCATTTTATAGGTACAGACTCTAAGGTCTGATGAATATAATATTGGGCAAGGGGGGGGGGGGGGGGGTGGGGGAAAACATTCAGATGGATTATAAAGTGGACTCACTGAAAATTCTCATCATAAAAATGGGCAGTTTATGACATTATATGACAGAAATCACTGATTCAACAGCAAGTCCTCAACAGGTGGGTCAAGTCAACCCCAACAATCATTCCAATCTGTTTATAGGCCTATTTATTCATTCCATTTAGCTGTGGCTTAAATTTGTCTCGTGAAACAGGCCCAAAAGGATGTATTTAACTCAATCAAGACTATAAGATATAACTAGATGAATGAAAAAGCCTGAACTAAGTATGGGATAATTTAAAGAACAAATACTACTAGTGGGGCTCAATTATGATCAATGAAACATCTCAATATTATACTGATCCAACCATCATCTACAGTGAGATTGAATCATGATCAAAGGTACATATAAAACCATTAGACTGTGATTCCCTAAAATTAAGAGTTAGTATGAATGAACTGATTAAAATGGTAATTGGCCAACCCCTGTTCCACAAATACTTGATTTTTCTCTCTATCTCTGTAACTGAAATGCATCAACACAAATTTGGTGAGCAATCATGGTCCTTTTTGTTAAATTCCAAAAAAAAAAAAAACCGATAAGAAAGTAGAGATAGTACTTGTCAAGATAGTCAAAATGGTAGTGGGATGAGCAGTAGCCCCTCACATTTTTGGACAAGGCCTGTTTGGATAAATGAGGAGTGGAGTAAAATCAAGTGGATTTCACATGTGGAGTGGAGTGAAGAGAAGTAGGTTAAAGTTAAAGTAGAGTACTTCCCTCCATTTGGATGTCTATTTTGAAGTTAAGGTTTGGAGTAGAATCCACTTTTACTCAAGGAAATGGAAGTATTTAGAGTTGAAGTGAAATGGAGTATACGTGGCTCACAACATTACTTCATTTATCGGGTCAGACTCATCCAAACTGGGTAGAGTTGAAATTTTAGACTATTATGACCCATTTAACTTAATTCTACTCTATTTTTTGCCTATCCAAACAGGCCCTGATGAATATAATATGGGGGGTGGGATTGGGTGCAAATCATTCAGATGGATCATAAAGTGGGCTCACTGAAAATTCTCATCATAAAGATGGGCAGTTAATGACATTGTATGGACAGAAATCATTGATTCAACAGCTGGGTCAAGTCAACCCCAACAATCATTCCAATATGTTTATAGGCCTATTTATTCATTCCATTTAGCTTTTGCTTAAATTTGTCTCATGAATCAGGCTCAAAAGGGTGTATTTAATTAAATCAAGACCATAAGATATTACTAGATGAATGAAAAGGGTTATGATAACCACTCATAACTGCTCTCCAAAAGGGTGTATCTCTTTATCATAACGACTCATAACTACTCTCCACTTTTCTTTTCTTTTTTATTTCTCAAAAACTTTGTTTCAATCCAAACTCTATCATTCCCTTTCTACTCTAATTCTCATTTTTTTTTCATTCTATGATACCAATAATTCTTTGATTATATACCTACATACTCTAAAAAAGCTTTGAATTTTTATACATGACTATTTAATTTACAATATTTGCCATATCCGTGCCGAGCGCGGGGTAATTTTGCTAGTCTCAATATTATACTGATCCAACCATCATCTACAGTGACATTGAATCATGATCAAAGCTACATATAAAACCATTAAACTGTGATTCCCTAAAATTAAGAGTTAGTATGAATGAACTGATTAAAATGGTAATTGGCCAACCCCTGTTCCACAAATACTTAATTTTTCTTTCTTTCTCTGTAACTGAAATGCATCAACACAAATTTGGTGAGCAATCATGGCCTTCTTTGCTAAATTGAAAATCCCCTAAAAAAATATTTAAAAAAAAAAAAAAAAAGGTGGAGATCGTACTTGTCAAATAGTCAAAATGTTAGTGGGTTGGGCACCAACCCCTCACATTTTTGGATCAACCCAAAAAAGCTAAAGTGTTGTTTGGTGGTTCGTTTTTGTCCATTCTCCTTTCCACTCAAGTCCTTTTCTACCTTTGAGAGGTGGCCCACTATCTTGATTATTCTGACTCTTGTACTGTCTAGATTCTCCCAGGGGCTGCCGCACGTGTCTGTGACCTGCCATGTCAAACATGTGCCGAGGATCAAAGCCGTACATTATAAATAGATCAGATGTGCCACATGTGACTTCGAGATGTGTTCATTATCTAGCAGAACAGCATTAACAATTAAGAGGACCAGGCCAAGCCCAAAGACCCACTTAAACCTACCCATCCAGGTCTGGCTTGTTTGAGGTTGGGTTGGGGCTCGTGTATGAATAGAACTCAAGCCCAGGCCAAATCATGAGGCCCCACCCAACTGAAAGTTTAGTTCAGGTAGGGCTTCTTCGGGCTTGGGTCGAGCTCAGGCCTAGATTTTGAAACCCCCATGGACTCTGGTCTTCAGATTGGTAGCAGATTTGCCCATCAGGTGACCCACAGGCAACCTGGGTTCTCGACTTGTATAGTATATACTATACCATATGCAAGTATATATATAAATTATATTATAAATCATGTTCTATAGCCAACCTGACCCAACCTGAATTGCACTTGGGTAGGGATTTTACAGTTCACCTCTTCAATTAGGATCGGGCTTTAGTAAGGTATGTCTGAGCTCTGACACAGAAGGGGTTTGGGTTCCTGTTTATGTAATTTGGGTCGGATCTTTATTGGGCCAGTACCCGATCCATCCGAGTTGTACTCCCCATATTGGATTCTGTTAGTTGAAAGGTTTCATAATGATGGGCTGGTCTGGACTCAAAAGAAACAGTAAACCTATTATCAAAAGGACCAGCTTCATTGAGCTAGGGTTAGAAACTTGAACCTTTGGATATTAAAGTACACATCATATTTTGGCTCATAGATCATGGTAACCCTTGTCATGGCCGGAGTTAAAGCGATTTACTTGAATTCCATTAGCAGGGATCATTTATGATATAATGATTTCTTTTCTTCGCTCTACTTCACTTCAAAGAATCTTGTCCTAAGAATTCTAAAATTCTAAGACATAGAACTCTTGAATGTTCATTTGTACTTGAGCATCTGAAAATTCCAATAAAAAGCAAAGGAGCTGCAATTTCGAGTACTCCAAAGGTCATTAGGACCCTTTACGTGGCCAGAATCTTGAAATCTTGATAAAAAAAAATATATGGCATTTGCACTAGGGGACTAGCCATCACATCATGTCATGAATTCCTCACCAAAATTCTTATAAAAAATTATAGTAAAGAAATAGGTTCTTTAGCATTGCCTAAATCCATTCAATTGAATACTTAAAAAATCGCACTACTTTTAAGAGTGGGAGATTAAATCAATTATGGATGTTTTGGATAACACCAGCATTTTTAAACTGAAAGATCTTAGTTATATTCCTAGATCATTTAGCTAAAATGGGTGAACTCTCGAGGGGAACATAGAATGAGTTGAGGATTTTCTTGACTGTTTGAAGTGTGTGGTCGTTTCTTCTAATTTTTGTCGTTGTGGGTGCTGCTTAGTGATCTTGTTGCTTGTTTGAATCTATATAGTGTTTTTTTTTTATTTATACCCCTAAGGTTTTCCGGATTTAGGAGTAGACCCTTGTGGTTTTCAAGTTTTTAGTTAGACATGCACTCTACTTTTTTTAGTAAAAAAATATCTTTCATGTCTCTAGAATCAGAGTAATTGTAACCAGAATGGCAACCACATTTGTAAAATTGTGGAAACAACTTGTACCAATGTATTTGAATTGGAGATAGAGTTTAAGTAGGCTACTGTACATTTGTCATCAGACATTATTATATTCTCATAATGCATCTCTAGACAAGTTTTAGTTCAATTTTCATTTAACTCTAGCCCTAGTAAATGCAATAGTAACATCCGTAGGAAGCATTTTTGTTCAAGTGCCACATACATACTCTAGCACCAAGGAGAAAATTTGCGAGGCCACTTGTGCCAATGTATATGAACAGAAGCATAAGGTTGAAGTAGGTCACCATACATTTGCCATTAGTCAGTTATGATAGCATGCTCATAACGCACCTCTAGGACAAGTTGTTGCTCAATTTGAATTTAACTCTAGCCCCAGTAAATGCATTAAGTCCAAAATATGTGAAGGCCACTTGTGCCAATGTATTTTAATAGAGAGACAAGGTTGAAATAGTTTCCATCCATTAGTCATTTATTCAATATTATAAGTGTTTGCAATGTATCTCTAAGATAAGTTTTTGCTCAATTATCATTTCACTGTCTTGTGCCAATGTGTACAGATAGATACATGAGAAGGATTGAAATGTTAAGTGATAGGAGTAAGTTTATGGGGGCTGCATGTGTAGTCAGTTCTATGGGTTTTACTTGGGACCACCTTTGATCAATGCGGCCCCTTTGATATTCTCATCATCCGATGATCTGGCATTAGGACCGATTTTACACTTATTGAACCTTCACTAACGTTGTTCATCTCAAAAAGAAATCTACGGTTAAAACACTATTAACCTCTAAGGATGCAAAAATGAGAGGCTAGGATAATCCAGTAAGGCTGATTTTTATTTTTTTTTCGAGAAGACCTATTTATCTTCCCTCCCCATTGAAAGATGTATCTAAGTGTGCCCCATGAGTTGGACTACATTTATTAGTAAAATGAGTACTTCGCTCATAGGAGAATATTGTCCTTAGTTAATAAAATGCATTAATGCAATATTTATGATACTTCTGGCATCAATCTATTTAAACAGTGAGATGATGTTGAAATAAATACTACAGTGCATTTGTTGCAAGTCCAAAAGTTGTATAGAGGTTTTTTTTTTTTTTTTTTTTGAAAGATTGTATAGAGTTTGTCACATTTAAAAAACACCAACTGTGGCCCATTACAATCAGCGAAGACCAGACTCCTATTTATACAACTATAACCAAACAACTCCAAGAAACTTTAGCTGATATACTTCTATTCATCTTCAGGTTTGTCACTTAATTACAATCTCTCCTATATTGATCTTGCCTGCTTTCACTTGAGATATAACCATCTTCACCTACAATGATTTACAGGCTAACATCCATACAATTCATCTCGATGGTAAGAATAAACTTTGACAACCTGCATCTTAATTCTGGTGGCCACTTGCTTGGTTCTATTTGGTGGAACTGAAGGAGGAGGAAGAGCCCCCACATATTTAGAAATAAGGAGGCAACTCAAACATCTCAAAGGGCCAGCAGTGAATAGCATTAAGGTGATTAATTTTGGTTTTTCCTGCAAGCAACATATTTCTATCACAGGTTTAAATGAGTTTTAGGCAGTTATTAGAAAAGCTGTGATTTTTACTACCTTTTCCATCTCCTTTTCTCCTCCTCTTGACAATGATTATATGCTCAATAAGGATGGGAACTAAATAGTGTTCTACTCTATTTTTCACTCAATAGATCAATCATACGGCCATTATTATTATTAAAATGGAAGAGACTGGTTTTAAATTGAAATCAACTCTAATTAATTTTGACCATCCCCCACAATTTTGACCTAAGGACCATCTTCAATTCCAATATCCAATTCTCTTTTAATCTTACTTAATCTGATTTAATTCAGAAAATGTCATTTATTATTCACTCTCCTCCTCTTCCTCTTTCATTGCCCGTGCTAAGCACGGGGCAATTCGCTAGTGTTAATTAAATTGATGATGAGAACTCTTTGGGTCTGCAGATTAAATTATAAATATAAACCGAATGTGGTTTTCAAATATAAGTGTCTATAATTTAACAATTTTGCTGTGAGGAAATAAAAAAGTTTGTAAATAAATCCATTTTGGGCCACAGATATAAGTTTGGATGGAAAGGTGAGGCTTTTTCGAATCATGAGGTTTCACATCTGCCATAATGTGTTTTTTTTATTATGATTTTTTGCATATCACATGATGGCATGCGGGATTAGTCTTGTGGGGTCAAATACCATAGAGAAGCCCTCGTCAGCCAAAAAAAAAATATGACGGCTGATGTCATGCCTTACCTCTCTAGGTGAGTCCTAGCTTAGGGCATGTTTCTTTGCTAGAATTTAACAAATTCTTGTATGGTGAATTTCTGAATTTTCAAAATATTAGAATTCTTAAATGCTTCATTGAATTTTAACATCCAAAAATTCCACCAAAAGGCAAAGAAGCTTAAGTTATTGGATTCCCAAAAGTCATTTGAGACCTTTCATGTGGCTGTAATTCAGAAATGTTAGTAAATTAAAAAACATGGTCTTCGGTAATGCCAGGGGAACAAAATATCACATCATATCCAAGAATCCCCGACATGTTGAATTCCTAGCAGTGCTCCCTACTCAACCCTTTTAGCTCCTAATCCACTAAATTGAGAAAGTATAATTGTTTTAGCCTAAGAACATAAAGCCCAAAAATCTAAAACAAATAGCACTATATGCTTGTTTGCATTATAGTAATAGGAATTGAATACATATAATTCATACTATAACTTGTTAAAAATAAAGATCAAATGTGACAAGAGCCTATCCTAAGTCAATTGGTTAGGGTTTCCAATTTGTTGTAAATTGTCACAAGAGCATATCCTAAGTAGAGTAATTAGGTGGATTGAGTTACATAATATATATGTGTCAGCTTATGAAATAGAGAAACTAATTATATAATTAATAATCAGTGCCCGGTAAGAATGAAGGTTTACAAAATAACGTTTGTGATTTTGGGCACAGAGTGAAGATGGTGATGTCATTGACTGTGTAGATATCTACAAACAACCTGCATTTGACCATCCACTGCTAAAAAATCATACAATCCAGGTTCTCCAAACTCCCTCTCTTGAATTTCTTGTGGTATATCGAGAAATTGTCAATCCTAGTGCCATGGAGGTCTTATGATCTGCATGTTCTGTAACAAGTATGTTTGTTTTCTCACAATATCGTTAACGTATAAGTTATAACCCATCAAAAAAATATATATCCTTAACTTATGATGGCATTATTTGTTGGACCCTATGGACCCACACGTTTTGTTGCCCACTAAGCCTCAACGTTCATCTCATACAGTTAACAAAATCCCTTGATTTCCTCACACAATTTGTATAATCGGGGAGCCACTTCCCCAGCTTTGATGGGTAAATCCGTTCTCTAAGTGTGGTGTATGTATGGATGATGAGATCCATGAAATACACAGAAAAAATATATATACAAAAGAGATCTGGAGAAGAACATCAGCCGGCGATAACCAACCTAGTGGCATTCATCTCCGAGCGTACGCAAATCAGATCCTTCATTATTCTCAGCATTCTCGTTTCTAGCTTAATCCACTTCATCTCTCTATCCCCCCTTCTTTTTATTCTTTTTTTTTTTTTTTTTTTTTGGTAGAAGTCCCCCTTGATTAAGATGCATCACAGAGGAGGGGAAAAATATCTGACTCGACCCATTAACCCAAACTTCAATATATACAAGTCGGTCACGGGTCAGGAAACCCGACCTCCATTTAAATGGGTCAATTTAGGGTCAACCCCATCAAGCCACATAACCCATGGACCTGCACATCTAAAACCCATTTAAATAACTTGGCAATTAGATATTTTGGTACTTAGGATAGTCTATGTTATGTAGAATGAGCCAAACTTGTGTTGGGCTTTTTTTCTGCTTGCAACTTAACTTGAATAAAGCCTTAATATATGAATTGGGTTTGGGTTTGGGCCAAGCTTCTACAAGTTGGGTCAGTTAAATGGGTTGACCCACATTGAGTGGGGGTTCTGCAGATCAGGTCAGGTTGACTGACATCATGTACGGGTCTAAGTTACTTGACCTGTTTTAAAAACAAGTCGGATATGGGTTGAACTTCTACCGGTAAGCACCCCATTTGGACTTGACCCAACTCATTTGCCACCCCCAGCATCACATGCTCTCCAAAGAAGGGGATTATGTAAATGTTGTATTCTCCTTCAGAGATGTTGTCGCACTAGTGAAAATATTCATTCTCAAACTGTTATATGTATCAAGGCCATATGCATATAAATGATCCAAGCCATCCTCTCAATGGACCACACCATGTATAGCAATGATGGAAAGGATCATTCTCTTTTTAACTAATTTGCAGCTACATGATTGTCTTATGATGCAAATCGAACTACAGATGACTCCAAGAACCTATGATAGTGAAAAGAAATCTTCTTTAAAGCCATTAGAACAATTGTGGCACAAGAGTGGAAGCTGCCCTGAAGGAACCATTCCCATTCTAAGGACTCGAAAAAGTGACTTACTCAGAATGATTTCGTTGGGGAACTCATCAATTGCACCTTCAATGGAAGTAAGTCGTGTATAATTTCATGGGTATCAGTCATTTATTATTTCATGTAAATAAACTCAAGTCAAATAGCTATTAATGGGCCATAATGTCGACAAAATGAAAAATCTTTTAGGCTTGTTTGTTTTTCTAAAAATGGTTTAAAATGAAAACTGAAAATGAGTATACAAATATGACCGTCATATAACCTCCCCTTTAATGGAAACGGAATCAAGAAAAAATGGGCAATGAAATACACAGCCATCGCTCTAATAATTCAAATCCCAAGAAAGTCATTAATTACCTCATATCATTCACCCCTCCCTCCCCTCTTTAATAATCCTTTGGTGACCCTAATTTGACCATGAATTCTTATGTATTCAATTTTTTTGTGTTTTATGCCAACAAATATACCCTTAGTATTTGTAATGGTTCTATTGATCCGTGATAGTGGTAGGAGTACATTGAACAAAAAAGGCAATGGTTGTTAGAGAACTGGCTATGGCTCCACCTATTGGGGAAGAAGCTTCACCATTAATTATTATAGAGCCTTTCTCAATATGTATTCTATTTCACAAGGCCTTGTATTTGCCTTCAGTTAACTATGTCAATACGCATCCGAAAAGCAGGGTTAGTGAGAAATGACCCAAAAAGAAACCATGCATGCATGTCTTTTTTAAGTTTCAAGAGCCAATAATTCCTATAAGAAAATTAAAATTACTATTCGACCATTTGGTGTGATGGTTTTAGAGTGCAAGATTATATGTGAACTATAAAAATTATGGAGTTGAATCAAACATCAACCTGTGGGACATAAATGTGGAGCCTGGAGAATCCAGCTCTGCCTCAATATTTGTTGCTAAAAGTGAAAAGCCAGATCTGATCAACGCTTGGATGGACGCTACATATCTATCTCTCTCTCTCTGAAATTAATTGTTTGATGAGGGGTAGGGACCGATACATGATAAGATTTCTAGATCTTTTCTAAGATTCAAAAGAAAGATACATTGCTAAGATAATTTGGTAGTGGTTATGCCAACTATTGTATTTGTAACACTAGTATGACGTGGAACAAGTAGCGGAACAGTCTATGAAATGAGAAGATTCAGAACCGTAGTGTCAACTTCACACGGACATAATTTTTGATTTGGGTGCCATCCCATGATATACAGATACTTGTTTTGAAGCTATCCATATGCTCAAGTGGCTTCCACCATCTGAGAATGGTTCAATGGTCAAGGAATAGTTTTTGTGCAGGACTTTCAATATGCCATAATTTTCAATTATGCTAATTTTGGGGGGTATTCGTCTCGGTTTGAATTTCAAGGAAGGTCTTGATAAGTAATTTACAATTTGGTTTAAGGTTTTTTTTTATTTTTTATAATTAAGGCCTTTTCAATTATAGTAACTCTTACTATTTCCAAAGAGGGCTTAGAATTGCTATACAAGTCATTTTTATGTTAATAATAGAAGCATGGGCGGACCTAGGTGTAGGCCCAGGGGGCCACGCACCCCCCCCCCCCCCCCAAAAAAAAAAAAAAAATCACTACCCCTATATTATACATGCTTCAGTGGGCTTATATATTAATTTTATAACAACTGGCCCCGCACCCTTAATTGTTTGCACAGTAAAAAAAAAGTGGGGCATTCGGTGACAAGTCCCTCAGCATTGATTTTATGGCCTTAGATCCACACTCTCTTTTCATAGTGTGATAGGTCCTTTTTTCCAAATTTGAAAATCTAAAATGTTCAAGTTGCCCTTTCTTTAAAAGCTCTTATCCATTAAAAGATAAATCATATCCCATGATTAGTGGGATATGCCACTAATAATGGCCAGCTACTATTTAATTGGCCACGATTAATGAAAATCCCATTAATGAGATTTTGAAATAAATTAAAAAAAACACAAATAAATTTCAAAAGAAGCAAATAAATTTCAAAATAACGCAATTAAGTTACACAAAACACAAATAAATTTCAAAATACACAAATAAAATTAAAACACACAATTGATTTCATAAAATGCAAAGAAATTTGGCAAACAACTTAGATAGATTTGTTCAAAAACTCAATTAAAAATTTCAAAACGGAGATAAATTTGTCAGAAACTTAGATAAATTTTTCGGAAACTCAGATAAAGATAAAATTGCCAAAAACTCAGATAAATTTTTCAAAAACTCAGATAAAGATAAATTTGCCAAAAACTCAAATAATTTATCTAAGTTTTTGGCAAATTTATCTGAGTTTTTATCCAGCTTATCAGAAATTCTGTGAAATTTGTCTGAGTTCTTAGTAAATTTATCTGAGTTTCTTAGAAACTCTGATAAATTATATAAACTCAAATAACATTTTAGAAGAAGAAGGCTGTTGCTATGTGCTAGGCATCTACTAACAGGTCAGAACATAACAACCCAGAAAACAAAACAGAGAAATCTCCTTCCAAACTACTTATTTTCAAAACTCTGATAAATTTTCAATACCCAAATAGCCACAGTTTTCTTGAAAGAAAGAGATAAAGACCCCATGTTTTGTTGCTATGATTGCAAGAGATAGACTTACAAGAAACGGAAAAAAGAAAGAAAAGGCAAAGATAGCAACAGGTTTTTGTGTTATGCAGAACCCGTCGCTGGAGAAGGCCCGGATTGGTCACGTTTCCATCGCCTGGCCGTCGCCATCATGGCTGGTATAGTCGAAGATGGCCAACTTCGATCTGCAGAGCTCTCTGGTAAAGTCCCTCGTTTCTAGAAAAGAAGACAGAAGGGGTTCTCCGAGACAATAGAAAATGAGAGAGAACTTGGCATAAGAATGAGAGAGAATGGACGATTTAAACTTTTAAAATTCAAAGTTTTATGTTCAAACTGTTGAAAGAGGCAAATTAGTCATGAAAATATATGATTTGGCATATTAGGGACCTCTCACCAAAATATCTCCAACTATATGGATTATAGACATTAGAGAAAAAGTTGTAGGACCGGATGCCTTAGAAGACCGTGTTTAGGGACTTGTGGTTAATTTACCGTTAAAAAAAAAAACAAAAAAAAAAACAAACAAACCAAACCAAACCAAATCGTCTCTTCATCTCCTATTCTCCTCGTGTGATGTCTCCCAAAGCCCTAACATACAGAGCCTCTGTCCAGATGGAGAGGGCGATCAATTGCAGCTTGCGGCCATTTCTTGCCTCTCTCATCTTACTCCCCAATACCCCAAAACCACATGTCTTCACCGGGTATGAAAATCTATCGTTCCCCCTTTTAACCCTCTCTCACCATGTATTTGATTTGTTAGTGTAGATCTCTCATTATGCTTTTATTCGGCGAGAATGGGGGTGTGGGGTTATTTCATCTGGTGATTTGAGACTTGGGTTCATGTTTGTAGGGTTATTATACTTTATTTAATTCTTTGTCTTCTTTATGAGAAGATGTCCCACCCACTTTATTTTGTTTATTTTATTTCTTTATTAATTTGTACAATATATATGCTTGCTTTGTATTTTTTATTAGAATGTGTGCACTGTTGTACCTGTTGGGTTTGTCTCTCTACTTTTTTTTCTTATTAGTATGCTTGTGAACATTTTTTTTTAATTGTTTGCCTTTGCTTTATTTATTTATTTATCAAATGATGTGTTGAGCTGGGCTTGTCTACTAGACTTTAACCTGAATATGAAATATATAATAAATATTATTTTTATTTGATTTGTAGATGGGAAAGTCATCTACAATTGATGGATTTTTCAAGAGAAAAAATCCTACAAACTTAGATGCTGATGGACCATTGCCCACCTCTAATGTTGAAACTCCAATTGCTGAAGATCCTGGTTTTATTTTTAATGCGAAATTTAGTCTTTGATTTTAATATATTTATCATGCTTAAATTTGAGATATGTCCAGAAAAAATATAAAAAAATATTAGCTATCTTGATTTGTTAAAATATATTTATTTAAGTCCTCCCCCCACCCCCCCCCCCCCCCCCCCCCCCCCACCCCCACAAAAGAAAAATGAAATCCTGGGTCCGCCCCTTGATAGAAGACAGTATGAAGTTCAATTTCTCTTATCGAGTTTTTCTTAGCTATTTCATGTGGATTCAGGGTTTTTTATTGGGTTGAGGATGAGTCCTTTTCCTTGATCACTCTGTGCGTCCCACCAAATCACGGTGGGTCCTGCCAATTCAACATTTTCTAGGATGAATATCATCCCATTTGACTTCTCCTTAGTGGAACCTGCCAGTGGATGATCAGATTGATTGAAACAAAGCCACCTTGAATTGTGTGATGTGGGTCCATACATACATTGTTTATTTCCCTAATTTTATTAAGTTTTATACTACATTTTGGTATGTTACTAAAAACTTATGTTCTGTTTGTTCTTCTTGTTCAAATGAATTTAAAATTCACAGGTTTCTCCAAGTACATATTTGTACTGGAATGTAAGTAATTAAATATTGCTTCTTTCTCTTTCTAAGTTTCATTTTCTCTTATGATATACCTGATACCAAGTTTAAACTCCTCTATGGCATCAATGTAGGTAATCTGACATTTTTTTTTATCTTAACAATTTTTTTTTTAAATATTGAATCTAATTTTTTGTTAGATGGTGTAGTCAGATACTAGAGGTTGCTATAACTTAAAGTGCTCAGGATTCATACAAACAAACAAGCATTTTGTCTAAGGAGTAGTTTCTCCCACTTCTACATATGGTGGCATCCAATTTTCAATGCATGTGAAGATACGAAAGGTAATAGTAATACATTAGAAATAGTAAAACATTTTTCTTTCTTTCACCATTTTCTTTTCTTTATTATAATAAACAACTTGCACATGATTTCCCATATAGTACCTTTGTGTTTACATTTGTAGAGCTCATAGTTAAGCAGTCACAGTCTAGATGATTGAAGGTTATGAAATATGGTGAGCCCCATGTGTTTGTCACATGCCTGAAACATCTTCAAATTTACAACTCTTAAACTTTTGATAGAGAATTTCATATCAAATCAATTATTCTACAACCAATCTTATCATGAGACCTCAATCCAAAATCACATAGAGAAAGTTTTCCTCATTAGTGTTATTATTGGAATACATAAGACACGTCCAAATTATCTCAAAATTAACAAGTCTCTCTTAGATGCTACCCCTAATGTTCCTGAATAATGCGCTCATTTATGATTGCGTTTTTTCTAATTTCATGATACATCTATCTCAACATTTTCATCTTTCTTATACTCTTTTTCGCACTTTTTACTTTTCTAGTTTCACCATGCATACATGAAAGTATTTGAGGCTTAGATCATACGCTTGTACCAATGTCATCTTCTTTAATGGCATAGGACCTACTTGACAACTGGTGGTTGGAACTTAGTGGGCAGTATGTGGGGTATTGGCCTGGTTCAATGATCAAAAACATGGAGACAAGTGCAGATCTAATACAGTGGGGTGGGCAAGTTTGGAACAGTGTACCTGGTGGGACTCATACAAGCACTCAAATGGGAAGTGGTCATTTTGCTAAAGAAGGCTTATGGAAAAGCAGCTTTTCTCAATAACTGTTTTTTTCTTAGATCTACCAATAGTTGAACCACACAAGTTTCGCACAACGGCTACAAAGCCATCCTGCTATAGCACACTCCATATCAAAGGTACTCATACCCTCCGAAAGGCCAGGTGTCGACTTCTTGTATGGTGGTCCCGGAGGTCCTGGTTGTGATGAATGAAATTTAAGCCATTAGGAAGTACCCATTGTTCTAAGCTTATCTTAAATAAATGATACCATTTCTTAACACAAAAATAAGCTTAAACATTCTATATCATTGTTTAGCATGTAGTGCTACTAATACAAATTTAAGATTGATCACCAGTAAAACATTAAATTTTACATGTTTTAGAGGTAATTAACTTGATTGTGGGCCAAATCTGATTAAAGTAAAAAGTTTCGCCTGAAGTAAATACAAAGAAAAGTTATTTTTGAGTGGTTTGAGTTTTAGACGTGGACTTTAGTGGTTGACCCATAGAATTGGCACAAATGAATTAGTTCATCGAATTTGTCAAATTCAAACTCGGAATTAAGAAAATTGAGAGGTGAATCAAATGAACATACTTTTCTCTTTTAGGCTCTCAATGGATACTCCCAACATCGTTCCAACACCTGAATATAAGATCCAAGCCTCGGATAGTGCATGGCTCAAAATCATTCCAGCCACATCATTGAAACAGTTCAGTAGAACTTTCAATGGGATTATATGGAAATGGTTGGGTTGACATGGCTTTGCAACATAAGTTCTGACCCCAAATGGTCATGTTGGAAACTACTATGAAAACAAGAATACACAGAGAAAAGTATTTGTATCAACAATTTTAACTTAACCCCTTGTTTTATTTTGAACTTATTTGAAAATCTGAAGATAAGTTTCCAAAATTATCTATTCCATAGAGCTTTTTATGTTTTAAGCTTTTGATTATTTTACATAGAGGCTCTCATCAACAGTTTTAACTTAACCACTTGTTTTATTTTGAGCTTTTTTTAATACTTGAAGATAAATTTCCAAAAATCTCTATTCCATAGAGCTTTTTATGTTCTTTAACTTGTATGATTATTTTACATAGAGGCTCTTGAGTTTTGCCTTAATAATAAAAACCTCACTGTTATGGGGGTAATTACACTTAGAATCTTGCAAACAAACGAAGTGCTTGGAAAACTAAAAGACAAAATATTCGAAGATTACATGTGGCTTTCCCTATAAAGCTAAAATCGCCTAGCTCAATGAAAGTTCAAACCATAGTTTTTAAACTCGGTTGGTCAAGTTGAGTCAACATCTCACATACTGGGTGACTGGGTCAGGTTGAACAGAGTTGGAACAGTCACAATTCACCCAACTGGTTTACTGCCACTCGCCTGGCCTCATTCTACTGTATAAATTACAGTCAACTCATGACTCCAGCGCACCTAAGTTGAGTGGTAGAAGTTAAAATATACTTAACTAACTTTTAGAATAGTCATTATCCGGAATGGCAGGCCATGCTAAGAATGGTCCATGTTCTGACGCCCACCTGGAAGCATGTAAATCAGGGTGATAGGGTATGCAAGGTCTCCCTTGACATAATGTCGTACAAAATATATAGGAGAATTTTTTGTTCACTCAAGATGTGATTTAGAGGGCTCAAAGTTATCCAATCCACTTGTAAGGAAAAATGAAAAAAGGAATCTCAATTTGTATGATAAGCTAAACACACGTATCACATCTCCACCAACCCAAGTTTCACACTAATCAGATCGATTTATACCATTGATGATGTGCACATGCATGCGGAAGCGTGAAGTGAATCACTGTGATCGACAATCAACAAGCCACACAAGAAGAGAGAAAATCAAGCAGTTTTTTGTTTTAATCCTCTACCTTCGATCGAGCTAATTGATCCGAGAAGTCCAAAGACAACTTCTCTCCTCCCTCTTCTGTGTAGCAACCGAAAACTCTAGGATTTCCTCTTTTCTCTTCCGGGTCTTTTCACGCAGTTGCGTGACTCCAAAGATCCAACTACAAAACACATCAATAGCACAGCACAATCCAGGCTTTGATACCAATTGTTATGCACATGAGCGTAGAAGAGTGAATCACCACGATCGACAATCAACAATTGACTAATAAGACATAATTTATACACACTTCTACACATGACTAATCCGACAGTGGATATCAATCATGTAGAACTGAAATTTGTTGCATTGCACATTCATGATATGATAGGGCATGTGATATGAGCAGAATGAATCGGTTGAACAATAGAACCTTGACCATTAAGAATCATTTATTTTATATAAGCAGCTAGAGGCCGTTTATTATTAAGTCAAACACACTTTTTATACATCTAATGATAACGATACTTGTAACATTTTTCTTATTTGGTTGATTGATATTTTATTCTCAATTTCTCCTACTCGAAGCAGATATGTGAGTTTTTTGTGGGGATAAAAAATGTCTCAGAATACAGGAAAACAAAATAAGACTAAAATGATAAGAATTACTATAACTAGGCCACTTAAAAAGCCATGAATTATGCCTGTTTGTGTGTGAATCCTTGAGGATAGAAATAAGCGAGCTCATCACCTGGAGCGATGAAAAATGGAAGTTCAAACTAACAGTAGATGAACAAAAAAAAAATTTAGACAAAACAATTAATTAAACAAAACAGAGGAGAGAGAAGGGGGGGGTGTTTGCCCCACATTTTAGGCATTGCTCCAGTCCCAATCGAAGTCTCAATCTGTGAACATCAGAGAGTTTGGAATGACATCCAACTCGGTTCGGTGGTTATGAATCCCAATCTAATGGGAGATTGTAGACATAAGAAACAAGCAAGGAATCAGAACAGAGCTTTCAAAATCAAGCCAGACCTCAGGATTGCTATTTAAAGAGAAATGGGAACCAATTGGACCATCTAGAAGATTCACATCATTTGCAGGCAGTTTTTGTAATCATGACAGTTTGGAATGCACCAAAACTTCTGAAAAGTACCTTTTCTAGGACTAGCAGTTGATATCAGAGAATGGTTACAGTGTGTTTGACAGTTTCAATCTACCCTTTTTTGTTAATATCAGTTTCTATCATCAACTAGCTAGGGAAGTCAGCACAAAAGAAGTTGTGTTTAATTGTCTATGACAGTCAAAGAGGTTTTCAGTTTTATCACTTATTAGCAAATTAGAACAGTCCAATGTCTATTCCTACTATTTGACAAAAGCTAGCAGGAAATATTACACTGAGGACACAATGTGATATTTGTATCTAGATGAGTTCATGATCAAGAAATGACACTTACTGGGTCTGTGTGGAACTGGAGGAAGGATGGATAAGATTAGCCCACACTTCCTACTCCCACCTGTTTCTTCCACATTTTCCTCCTCTTCCAAATGCAAAAGCTACTAAAATCATGAATTCCAAGTATCAGAATGAAAAAACCCAATTAATTTCTATCTCTAATCTCTATGTCTCCACATTGAATTGACATTAGAAAAAAAAAAAAAAAAAAAACAGCATACAGCAGTAGCAACAATTCAAGACCTCCTCCTGGAAGCATCCCACATCTGCCCAATGGCCCCTGCCACATGGGGTGCCACGAATCCAACCCCTCTGACGGCGGCCCCGATGCCGACGCCGATGGAGATCGTCTCTGGGTAGCTGGGCTTGGAATCGAGCTTCATGTCGAGAACGGCGAGGCGGGTGTTGATGTTGTCGAGCTTTCGGACGGTGCTGGCCATGAAAA
This sequence comes from Persea americana, assembly GCA_029852735.1. Lineage (NCBI taxonomy): Eukaryota > Viridiplantae > Streptophyta > Magnoliopsida > Laurales > Lauraceae > Persea > Persea americana. Next base: position 65,501,007 of record CM056813.1, on the reverse strand, counting down.
TCTGCTTCTTGGCTCTTCGGGCGACGAGGTCGTGGAGGAAGGCCTGGAGGTCTTGGATGGCCTTGAGAGAGGCCTCCTTGAAATCGAGGCCTTGGGACTGGTAGTGGGCGACTAGTTCTTCTGGGGTTGGAGGTTTTCTGCTCTGCTGTTGATTGATGTTGCTGCTGATATCAGTAGCAGGATGAGGGAGAGAAGATGGAGTTAGGTTTGGACTAGTAACAGCTCTTGATGATGATGATGATGGGGTTGTGGGTTTTTCCATGGCTTTCTGTATCAAGGGAAGATATGAAGAAGATGATGAGACAGGGGAGGAGTAGGGTTTAGTTGCAGCATGTGATCACAAAACCCTAGTTGGGAAATTTGTCCTTTGATGAGTGAATAGAGTGATCAATCATCAATGTGCCAAATGGCCAAAGATAAGTACACAGCGTTATGAAGAGAGTATGAAATTTTTTACTTTTTCTTCTCTCCACCATGTAGGGAGAAGCATTGAGGCAATTTTTCTTTTGTTGTTGTTTTTGGTGAGTCTTGGAACATTTGGAGTTGTCCCCCCAGGTGAAACTCCTAAAATGACAATGGGTGAGTAATTCTAAAAAAAAAAAATAGATATATGAGAATTCTGAATGGTGAAGTTGTCATTTAGAATGTAAAAGTTTGCATAATTCTCTTCAGCGAAATACATCATCTGGAATATTAGGGAGACAACCATAGTCTTGTCAAAATTTTAGACAAAACGAAAATTCTATTGTAAATGTTTGCAACCAAACAGATCCCAAGTGCAGAAAATAAGAGGATTTCTCGATTATTATAATAAAAAAAAAACTTATCGGAATACTTTCTTTTGTTGTAAGAATTTAGAAATTTTATATTTGCTAAAACTTAAAGCTTTGAGTATGCTGAAAGTTAGGGCTTGTTTGTTTTCATTAGAATGCATAGAAATTAAATCGATAGAATTTATGCTGTAAGTAGTTAAAATTGAAAGTATTAGTTATATTTTTAGCCCGACCTCAAGTTTTTATAAATAAACGGTGATCACCAGTAATGCACTGTGGACATTTTGGTAACATACCAATTAGAATCAATGGATAATATTTACTGCAATCAATCACATGATCCCAAGTGATTACAAAGTAATAGAGAATTTATGGATATTGTATGCCTTTTTATCACGGGAAATTCCACATGGTATATAATCCACTTGGACTATTCCGCGTGTGCACGCACGAAAACCACGCACGCGTACACCAGATAAATTCGGGGTGGGCTTTGAGAAAATAACATGAGGAGAAAACTCACACCTTATACAAGTCACTCAACTCCCAAGTTGTTGAATATTGGATATACTAGCACAAGGATGAGCTTATTCTAAATTAAGACTAATAATGTGTTAGATTTATAATAAATGGTTGTACAGAAAAAACTTCAAACTCGATGAAGACTGAAAAGGCTCTTAAATTTTAATATAGAAAATGTAATCCCTCTTACTACTTTTTTCCTTTCTTTTTCGCTAAGCAGCAATATTCCCCGCTTAACATGATATATAATTGTTTGGGGTATTTGTGCTTAGCTGCACAAGTTATGGAAAAAAAAGAGGTTGGAAGAATTACACTAGGGATTTCAAAATGCAATTACATCCACATGCACATGCACATGCACATCCACATCCACATCCACATCCACATATCATGTTTCAGATTTCACATTGACATTCAAGTCTTCTCCACAAACATCCAACTCAAACAGACATCCACTTAAAACTTCTTCCTGCACTTCCTTAGATTTTTTTATCAAGCCACCACCAAAAAGTCCACACTCACATTCCACCTGAAATTGCTACGTTCACATTTCACTGCCTTTTCAGCCACTTGAAATTGGATGTCTTTTTTTCCGACTTTTGTCTGGAGAACATCGCCCCATGGACATTCAAGGGTTATGCAAATATCACGTGTATAAGCACACATTCATTAAAAGAAAAACATCAATGGTACATATTGTACTATTATTCACTTGGAGAAGTTGCACAACCTCCACCAATAAATAAATAAATAAAACTGCACAATCTCCATCGTGGATTCATTCCACAAAAAGTAAGAAATTGAAAATGAAGGTGATTTGTGTAAAGACAACAAAAAAAACAAAGTCAGTCTAAGGAAAACTAGATATTTACTCCATGTGCACAAGACACAAATGCTCCCTTCATTTTTGCCCTCATTTCTTTAGCAAGAATTTTGTTTTTTAAAAACTTCTCCCTTTCTCGATTGGTTGTACAAATTCCCATCCCAACTAAGAACCCATTTCCGATGCACATTATAAGCGAGGATGTCCCCGCACACTTAAAATTTAAGAAAAAATAAAAAAAAGAAAAATGGCACCTGTGACTACTATGGTCAATACATATGTTTTGAGGTCTTTTTCGTCTACACCGAGTCCAAGGAAAAATTTCCTATAAACCCCTCTTTGTAATAAAAATGCTTTATCACCTCCGAATATAATCATAATGATATCAACAATATAACAGGATCATACTACAATCAAATGTTAAAAAAATAAAGGGCTTCTAAATACAAAACAATTTTAGCGCTTTACACACAAATTCTATCCACACTCAGCGTAAAAAATTTAAAATTCTGGTTTTGCTTTCCACACACTCAAAACATACCTAAAATAGCTGTATCCCCTTTCTTTCTACACACAACTTACCACCATCATTTGGAGCCTCCATTCCAATTGGTGAAAACCCTCCTCCTCCTTTTCTTCTTATTCCTCTTTATCTGTCATATGGTAAGTGTACTCAAGATCATCATCTTCTTCGTCTCCCTTTCCTCTATCTATTTTTCCACCCAATCCATCTATCATTACCATTCTCTCTTGCCCCCTTTCAATCAAGTAATGTTTGCTGCATTTTCTCCATTTGTTGTTCATCTCTGAATATGTATTTGAACTTCGTCATAGATAGGGTCTATGTGCCATGTCTGATCTGGATTTTAGCACTTACAACCAGTCCACGATAAAACCCACAGCAAACTCATTGTTGATTACAAAGTGAAGGAAAATGAGAGAAAAGAATTGATATGTTCAGCCCTATGTAGCTAAACATAAACTTTTTGTTCAGCCATATACGGCTGAACAAAATTAATATGTTCAGCTATAAGAGGCTGTGGCTGAACATAAGCTTTTTGTTCAAGTAGATACGGCTAAACAAAATTGATATGTTCGGCTATAAGAGGCTGAACATTAGTAGTTTATTCTGCACTGAAAGTTCGAACATTTCACGACAACATAAATTAAAAAAGGCTTTATAAGCTTCGAGAAATGGCGAAATTCAAAATAAACAACACAACAACTCATCTTCTCACTGATGTTATGTTTGGAAACTACAATTTACTTATCAGTTTGCTCATCCTTTAGACAAAAAAATGATATTGAGAGTGAGGTTTCACTAAAAAGTAATATATTTGACAATTGTGGGATATGGAGGGAGAGTAGAATGTGATAAATAGAGAGATGGTGATGTGAAGGGAAGAATGAGATTGGAGGAAGAAGGGAATGAGAGTGAAAGGATGAATGAGACAGTGGAATGAGAGGAACGAGAGTAATGGAAATGGAATGATGAAAGTGAAGTCGTGAAATGTGACTGTGTGCAAAGAGAAATTAGAGGTTCAGGTATGATAGGTGATTGTCCTTTTTGGTAATTTCATATAAGGGAATAAATGTAATAAAAAAAGGTTTTAAAAAAATCTATATGTAAAAGGCAAAAATCATTGTATATTTAGAAGCCCTCAAAAAATAAAAAGGAAGAAAAAGAAAACCCTAGAAGAGGGTAGTGACAAATTTGAAAGAGTCCCGCGGACCACCGTATTATCCAGGAACGCGCGTACGCCCTTCTGGAGACATCTAGTGAGATCGGACAACCAAACGAACTCTCTTCTCCCTCTTTATCTGCTCTCGTCGTTCAGTTCGTCTGCCTGTCTGTTTCTTCTCTATCTTCTATCAGAAGTATTAAAAAAACCCTAATCCAAACCCTAGCGAAAAAAATATTCCGATTCATTGATTGTAGCGGGCGATCGAGGTATCGGCAGATCTTCTTCCGTTGAATTTCAGGTTCCTTGAAATGGCGGGTTTTTTGTCGGTGAAGATGAAGCGGAAGGATTTGGAAGAGGTGAATGATGATTTCTCCGAATTCTCGCTCTCTTCTCCTGCCAGGAAGATCCGTAGACTGGTACGATCTTTCTTCTTGTTGTTGTTGTTTTCTTTTTCGTTCATTCACTTCTAGGGTTCTTATTTGCAGGATTCTCCTTTGATCGAGTTTGAAGATGATCCTCTTTTCTTCTTTTCTTTTTGTGTGTGCAATCGGTGAAGGATTCTAGGGTTTTTACTCTATTTCTGTCCACTTTATAGGAATTATTGGTGTATGTAGCATCGTTGTCGCGAATGTTCATTTTTTACTCATGTAACGGTTTCGGAGCCTGTAACGGCCAGATTCGGAACCGCTATAGAACGCCCTAGGACTAGGAGGTGTCTTAAGCTGTCATAGTTGTGCTTTTGGCTTGTTTTTCGCTCTCGGAATATGAATACTATAAAGAAAGAGGCTGAAACTGTTACGAAACGGCCTCTGCATGATAGCTGAAACCTGTAACGGACTTTTAGGAGTGGTTTTAGATGTTAGAAAGCCTAAAACTGTAATATGACGTAATTGGTGTCTATTTCATGTTTTGGTCCGTTATTTTCATGTAACAGTAATGGGAACTGCTGAAACTTGAATGCAATTGATCGAAACTGTTGCATAATGGCAGTTATTAAAAGCATGCATGGTGATGGTTGATTGGTGGTTATGTAAGCCATCTGATCAGTGGCTGAGATCCATTGTGGGGGGCCATCCAACATCTACGGTGGGGCCCAAGAGGTACCGATCATGTGTGCTAACTGCTAGGCATGCTGAATGCATACAAAATGAGTGTAAGGGGCCAGTATTGCATAACAAGTGTTTGGGTGAAGAAAGTTTCGGTCAATGTTGGGTTATTTTTCCTTTTGATTTTCAATGCTACAGGCTTTCAGTTCTCCTTTTTCTGGTGTCATGTTCTATGTGACTTATCACAAGTGTAGCTTAGTACGTTCAAAGAAGAAGAAGAAGAAGAAGAAAAAAGAACATATCCATAGTACCGGTATCTTCTTCTTCTTCTTTTTAGCCTTACCACGTCCATCTTCTGTAAAAGGCATTCATGGTAAGACCATACATATTGTAGTCTTCAAGTTTGGTGCATGCAAGTAAAAGCCCAGATACCATTCCAAAAAAAAAAAAAAAAACCAAGAAAAAAAGTAAAAGGAAATGGGAGATATGATTCCCGGACATGGACAGTAAATGGAAATGGGAGATATGACTATGCAGGGGCGGATCCAAGCACGGGGTATTGGGGGGCACTCGCCTTCACAGACCTTGAAATAGCCTGAAAAGGGCTATAAGCCAGACGGCCTATGCCACATCAGAAATTATCCCTCGCCCCCTCAAACTACCAATTAAGAGAAAAGAACATTATAGTCATTGTCCACCCCCTCGAACGAAAATCATGGGTCCGCCACTGTTAGACTATGTAGATTTGGAAATTTAGAATATAGACACGGATACGGCTGTCCTAGGTTTTTTTCAGAACGTTTATGAATTAATGAAATTATCGTTACTTACATTTCTTTCTAAGACTCTTTATGTTGAACATTAAGAAAACTAAAGGAATTATATAAAACAATGGATTTGGTAAGCAAAATATGCTAAATTTATACCCTAGAAGTATTGGTGCAGCATCAAGAATGGATATAATGAGTGTCCTGTTGGTCCAATACGGATTTACTGAGTATGTACAAGTATCTGAGTACAGTAGCTTGTTACCAATAAGTATAAAGTAAGATTTCCACGGTTTGAGTCATGTTATCAGTAAGAATAAATTAAGGTTTCTACATGTGTATGCACTTAGAAATGAGTGCATTGATAAATGCAGGTAGTAACTTCTATGTGGATTGGGTAATTTCCCTATTTGGATGATAGGCAGCTACATGTACATGAATGTTAGTCTGGGTATTTCCCATTCAATTTCAAATTGGGTGATCAAGTCTTTCAAGATTATTTTCATTTTTTGCTGCTGAATTTTATGAATTACATATGAAGCTTTTTTTTTTTTCCAGTTTTTCTTCTGTTTTTTCAATAAATAGTAATGATTGGATTGCATTGGAAGCTTTGTAAAATAGTTTTTACTTAATTTGTGTACTAGGATGCAGAGTTGCCTCCGATAATGGAGGAAGAAGAGCCTGCAATATCTATTACTTGTGACCAACAACTAGTAGCTCCAGTGGAAGAGCCAGTGCCCTCTACTCTAAATGAAGAGAGGGCTCTTGTTCTGTACAAGCCTGTGAACGCACAACTGTCGCAGTCTTCAAGTTCATCCAATCTCTCTTTCAGGGTGAACACAGATTTGATCCCAGGTCTCAAGAGTAAGTATCTGTTTATTTCCTCCATTTGCGAGTGTAACTAAAATGCACGAATAGGACTTCTTTACAATCTATGGACACATTGGCAGCATTCCACACTATTGGATTATCTATGCCCTATCCCATCAAGCCCAAATAGACCATAACTGCCTAAATAGGAGTGTAACAATCTGGAATGCTTTATATATTAAAAAGGGAAATGTTCATATGCATCTTTCCCTCACCATAGGGTGAGGGACACTTCCCTTTTTGCACAAGAAGACAAGGACCTTGTCTTCTTGTGCAAAAAGGGAAGTGTCCCTCACCCTATGGTGAGGGAAAGATGCATATGAACATTCCTCTATTAAAAAAATGCAAGAAATGGGCTTAGTTTCAAATTTATAAACCTTTTGTGGGGCCCACCCCAATACATGTCAATAAAAGGGCAGAGTGAGATGGGAAGATCAAAGTATGGATGATGGGTGTGTACAAAATCGACATGATACTGATGATTGTGCCCAACTGTTTAGGGTTGTAGAATTTTTCGATTAATTATATGCACTTATAAGTCTGTTACAGTTTTCGAGCCCTTAGATGGTTGGTTAAAAGCTGGTGATTGTACTGATGTTTGGCTTTTACCTTTAATCCATATTATAAGACCCTAAGAGTTCTGCCCGACCTTTGTGATTGTCCAGTATCAAAATGAGCCTCTAAGAAGGATTTTTCTTAGTTTCAAACTTGTGGCCAGTTTGTGGCCTATGAGGGCATTCAATTACATCAATCCCTTGTAAAACCATGTTTGCCTTAACCCCCTAAATGGGGACAGGAGCAATCTGGAATGCTTTATAAGGGCAAATCATTAAATCAACCTGTCATCTTCTTTGCTATGTATTTTGAACGTTAATCTATGCATCATGCTAAGGTCTTTTTTAATCTCTTGCATGATACGTTGTATTTATTGAAGTGTTTTGGTTGGGATGTGACTGTGATTCTGTTCACAGTTTAACAGTGTGTTTAACGAGCATTGTTATCTAGTTTTAGATCTTCCATGGCTGACGGTGTCCTGCTTGGAATCTTGTACAGATCAAGTTATCCGGCGGGGGTGTGCAAATGCTATGCCAGAGTTGATGAGAGATGAAGACAATGAAGTGGGAAAAACCGCTAGCTGCTTAGCTGTTGTACCATGGGCTCCACCTCAGTATCAACATCAGGTGGCGACAACCCTTGGAACTGGGGTTTCTGGAATGGGAACTGGATTGTCAGAGCCAATGGAAGCTGAAGCAACAGATGTGTCTTCGATGGAAGTGGAAGAAGAGAATGTGCCAATGGTTGTTGATGGGCTAAGAAAGGCGCCTACTGGGATGGGAGAAGGTGAAGGATTACAGCAGTGGCAGCAACACTGTATGACCCTACAGCTCCCACAAAATGCATCCACACCCATCATGTGGACCTGGTAAACCAAGTAGCGAGCAAATTTGTGTGTGTGTGTTTCTGCTGTTGGGGTATTACTTTTAGTTGCTTCTTTTTTCTCATGTTGGCTTGGGGAGGTCAGCAATGGCAACAACCCTCATAGAAGGATTGAGAGGAACATGACAAAAAAGGAGAGATGGATGCTGGTGTGACTGTTGTACAAAGATATCGGGTATAATGGAACCTTATGCTACCAAGGATAAAGAAAAAATTAGGAACCCCCTAAGCATAAGCTTTGCCCATCTATTCCTGATGGAATTTTGTTTTTGTTTCATGTGAATGTATGTAGAAAGGTGGTAGTAGGACTCCTATATTCTGGTGCTCTTTAAGGAAGTACTGTTGAGGATGTGATCAACTCTTTTCCTTGTAGCTTCCTTCTGTCAATGAATGATGAATAGCTAAGGTGATTTCATATGAATTGGTTCTCCGAATGATTTGTTGCCAAGATGATGACAGCATATGAATTGTTCCCATGGATTTATTTTAGACGTGCTTTATAAGAGCTACTTCATAGTTGAATATTATTAGCTGTTGGGCTCTATATTTTGGAGTACTTTTTTCTTTCCTTTACCGCATTTTCCCGACTGTTATGTGTGTAGGGTTCTTAAATTTTTCTTATTATGACAATTGTCTTAAATTTTTGAAATGTTCTTGTAATTTCTCTATTAATCATGCCAACCCATGGCATGTTAACATTAGCCATCTTACCTTAAAAAATATATATTAACACAAAAAAAGAATGGTAAAGGTCTCACAGCAACTGCTGTCAAATCTGTTTTTTTCCCCTGAGGGGTCGTTTGGAGTTGTAAAAATAAAAATAAGAATCATAGACTATAGCCCATTATTTACGGGGTATAAACACATACATTCATAAAACAAGTGAGACTCTTTTCTACAAGAGGATAATTGAACCACAAAAAAGAGGGTTTGTCAGACCTGTTTGAGGTAGAGACAAAGGGATGATCACCGGTCGGTGGGAAATGAGAAAACTTGGGGTGAAGTATCTCCTTGTGGAGACTTGCCGGTGTTCATGGATTTCAAAAGATGAAAGTATGAGAAAATCCTTTTATTCATAAATAGAAGGTATTAGTTAAATGTCATTTTCACAAGTAAGAAACTCAGTTTTCACCATGGTAGAAGGATGTTTTAGTTAAATGTCACCCTTACAAATCAAAAAAGTTAAAATCTCACTATAGAAAATGGATGCCTCATCCACATTTAGGGAATAGAAAATTTTCCTTTTTTTCTATTTTTTTGTTTTTGCAAAAGTTAGCACTACTACTCTTTCTGAGAAAATATTTCTATCGGTGAAGTTTTGTCCTCTCTTCATCTTTATGCCTAAGTGGGCTGTTTGAGAGATTTCACTTTTCACATGTGGAGTAACTCTAGGGAAGGGAAGGGACGAATTTGCAGCAGCTTCAGGCAGACAGTTTTCCTTAACGTTTGTGTAATGTACGTAATTTTTTTGTTGTATAAATTGTGCCGTATCAAATTGAGAAAAAGGAATCAGCATTAAAAAAAAAAAAAAAACCTTCTTCACAACTCTGCACACCAGGGGTGGACCAATGTTATGATAATCTGGGGGGGCCACCCCAGATCAAATCAGGTAATGTGCATGAAGTTGAACAATGCTCTGCACCATGCACGACATGTGCCCATGCATGTGGGAAGATCGCCCCACACGTCCCTCTGACCAATTCAAAGTAACTCCCAAAAAGAAAAATGACTTCGTGTAATGGTTTCTTCCCACCTGCACGCACGAAATTTTGAAACTGTAGATTAGGAATGTAAACAAGTGTGCGTCACTTCGAAGAATTTCTATCTTGGATGAATGATGAATTAGGTGGGGAAAGAGAAAAGAAAGGTAAGTATGTTTCTTAAGAAAGCTGTCGGCAACAAAGTGGTGGAATCTGCTACAACCCAGAAATGTACAATCATCTGTCATGTTGTTAGCCCACATTTTTTATGGACGATCCAACCGTTACTATTGCTAATCTCCCCTTGTTTTCTCATCTTCAAATTTGAATGCTGATCAATACTTCACCTGATCACCGGTGGAAATGTCTGATAAGTTGTGAATACATGACCTTCTGACAGAACACAAACAACCCACACTATGCCACCTCTTCATTCCCTCAGCCTCTCTCCCAGCCCATCTCTCTCAATGCCCACCCCGTAACCCCATCATCACTGGTATCATCATCAAACCTGTCCACAAAACCCACCATAATCACATTTCAAACCCTTCCACTCCCATACCAAAATCTCCCCCTCCAATTCAATTCATGGAGAAGATCCTCTGCCTTGAGATCATGGGTGTGGTGAGTGAGTGCAACATAAACTTTTAGTGTCATGTGAGTGTGGCATAGATGAAGTATCTAAAAGTGTAATGATAATATATGAGTGTCTTGTTGTGTGGCTTGTTTGGTCATGCCACTTTGTAATGCAACGTATATGTAAGGTGCCCTTTGTATAAATAGTGTTAGTAAAAATTAAAGGGTTTATTTTATAAAAATTATTGTGAGTTGTGTTGTGTAGAGTCCTGGTCGATCTTAATTTTTCTACACTTCGATATATGCCATCTGAAAAGATTCTCTTCTCCGGTATATGTCCTTGTCGGGCCCCACCCAAATGAAAATCATGGATACTCCACTGCTGCACGCTTTCTACTGCCAAAAAGTGACGCACATTTTTTGTGTGACTATTGTGGAAATGGAGTTCTGACTGATGCTCTTCCGGGAACTGAAACGCCCTTCCTACCCCATTCTGACCCAAATAGAAAGCAGGAAAACAGTCATGCAGAAGTGCAAAAAATCAATTAATCTCTCCATTTTACCTTGCGGAAATTGTGCCCTACCAACTACAGAATTTGTTTTTTCGCAGCATTTCCACGGGGTCGATGTTGCACAACCCAAGTCTGCAGCTGTTGGAACAATTGTTGTTCGTGCCCTTTTTTGGTAATGCATTTTACGGAGAAAGAGCTGAAAAGGGTTTTAATTTTTTTTATTTTTTTTTGTGGAATTCAGTTTTCATCGATAAGAACAGTTTTTCCCCGAGAAAACACAATTTTTTAGGTTTGAATGTAGATCCCCAGAAAAGCCTTTCCCTTTCCCAAGAAGGGCTTAGAAAAACAGTGGAGCATTTAAAAAAAAAAAAAGAAGCGAGAGTCTGATTAATGTTTCAGCAGACAAACATACCTTAAATGTGGGCCATAATTTCACAAGCAATCAGACCCTAAACACTTTCTCAAAGTCTAGTGCAGCACATTGCCAAAAAAAATAATAATAATAATAGTATTTCTCTACTGATTTTACAAGGAACTGTTTTTCTGCAGAAACAGAAATCATCACAATGTAGAATTTCAGCGTTAACACAACATGCCATAGAGATGACGTCCTACTTGAGAGTCTTAACTCAGGTTGTGACGCCTGCTGCAGCCTGGATAGGAATGATAAAATGATAAGAATGATGCACCAGACCAGAGACAAGTACATCATCAGTAAATTTCAATTCATATTTGATGCTTAAAACCATTAAATCAAGAGCAACATTTGAAATGATTTTTTCTGCCCACTTATTTTGGAGGGCACCTCATAGGAAGGTGATGACCATCATATTAAGAAAACCTCTTACCCATTGTGCAATTTATCGAAGCCACAAGAATTGCTACACCATTGTAAGAAATGATATGCACAGAACACCCAAATTCTTTTTAAAGCACAAGCGCATGAAAAATGAAATCCTCAGACAAGGTAATAAAAGCCATTGAAAGAAAGTGGGTCACGTCCCTTCAGTTTAAGATCAACATTATTACAGAAAATTCTGATTTTTCACAGAAACTTTCATTGGTGTCCACTGTCCACTGTCCACACTGATCAAAAGATAAATTTCCTAGGGGGCCTTCCAGCATCCTCATCTTGCATGTGCTGCAATCACCATAAAGCATATAAGGCAAAAGAAAGAGGTTACAGCAATAAAATAAATGAAGACTTCAAAACCTCCATTAATGATTTTTTTTTTCATTTCATTAGCCCTGGCAAAAGAAGCAGGACCCCTAAATGAAAGGAGCTTTTAGTGAAAATCCCACATGGCATACATGAAGGATTCTCGTAGGAGAATAACGTCCCTCCCGTAATACCTACCAATATATATGTATACCAGTGAAACATGAAACATACTCCTTAAATTTTACAGAAAAATAGAAGTTACTATAATGTGACTAAAGGCAATAGAAAAACACATAGGGCCCATTTGTTTGCATGGAATTGAGTTTCTAAGAAGTCTAAAATGTAATCCTAAAAGTGGATAAAATTGAAGAAAAAAGGTGAAGATCCATAAATGGCTGTCAAATAATCTCCCCATCAATTAAAATTGAATTAATATGATATGGAAAATGAATAACCAAACATCCTAGTAAATCAAATCATAGGATAGTCGAAGTTCCATCTACATCTCCACCTTATATCCTTCACCCCTTAAATAATCTTTTTTCTTGGAACCCATTTTACCATGAATTCCTAGGAGTTCAATTCCATGCAAACAAACAGGCTCATGTTGTTCAGTGTGGATATCCAAATCAAGGCATATTATTCACCATTTTGATTTAGCATACACCAAAAATACAAACATAATGGCATCACAAAATGTGTAGCTATTTCTGGCTTCAAGGATCAGAAGATGGTGATTGTTCTTTCTTTTTATTTGATTTTGAACATAGTGATAATAATTTATTTATAAAGTGATCCATTAATATGGACAATAAAATGAAATTTGTGCACTTATTATTAATCTATAGGTTGAAGTATGAGATTGTTGTTAGGAGAGCAACCATTTGCACAGAAAGCCGTAAGGTTACACTCCTCTCTTTCTTCCTCGAAGTTGCATAACCACACCCCTAAAAAAGCACACCCCACCATAATACCGCGCTTTTGCCCATACCAACACATTCCATCTTCAGTGTCTTCAAGTGAGTTTGCGGATGGGTGCCAAGTGACCACATCCAATTCAAGTGAATTAAGCAATTAATGCCATTTGGAAAGGATCATTGTTCCCATCTTCATTGTAACCCTGCCACTAGGCAGAGATCCAAGGACCTCTTCCTAGTTTTAGCAAATCAAGGGGATTTATGCTATCAGGGTTGCACCATTATTTCTATCTTCACTGTGATCTCAACACTAAGAAAAGATCCAAAGGTTCTAAGTAAATTAAGGGATCAATGAACAGTGTCATTTGGGTGGGATTATCATTGTCATATTATGTGTGAGCTTGCCACTTGGAAATGGTCCAAGGGGCACATGGTATATGGACATGTGGCCCTGATCCACCCACACAATAACTCAACATCTTCTCCAAGATCTTGCCAGTTCTGGCAAGGATCCAAGGGATCAATCTACTTTTGAGTAGTCATGTGGATCCTATTTGGAATTAATCTCCCCCAGCCAACCCAGCATGACATGACTTGAGATGAGGGCAACTAGACACTCTTGTATAGTATATAGAGGGATTCCACTTGATTGAAAATGATTGAGCATATTTTGGAAACTCTACACTCACCCAGTTAGAATATAGACTATAGAAGAAAAATGGGACCTTAAGAACTCAATTCAGTACATATACAACTCAAATAACACATAAGAAGGGCATACATATAGGCTATCGGAGAGATTTCTTCCCCCTTCCATTGATGTGGTTTTCCTATTGTTTCCTATTAAATCTCAGTAAGAATTTTACAATCTTCAATTTTCTACATGCAAATATGATGCATTATGGACTAGCCCAAGTCAACTGGGCCAAACCATAGACCCATAGGTAAACCCAGTCCATAGGGTTCAGCCCACAGGCCCAATCTAACCAAGAGCTATTGTGGCTCTCTTCTATCCTATTTCTATTTTCATTCTTTGTTTGATTAGAGAAATATTTCTAATTTCAATTTCTTGTTTGATTTGGATTGCCATAATGTTAATTTCCTCTTTTAGTTAGTCTTCTGTAATTTTTAGGTAAGTCTTAGTTTCTAAGCAAGACAGAGTACCAATCCTACTATTTATATATAGATGGACAAAATCTCATTGTAAACTCGTGCTCATTATCAATATATCAAAGATTTGTCTGAGTTCTCTCCAATTGTGGTTTTCATCTTTGTCATGAGTGTGCCCTAGTGCCTAAACCCATCCTTGGATTCGATAAATCCCTTGGGAGGTTGATCTATTTTTTTATCGTGGATCCCTGCGCCAAAATAGATACCTCCTTGAGCTTCTAGCTCAAGCCCTCAATAAAAAACACTTCTTGAATCTTTGAAAGACCCTTCTTTACACCTCCATTTCCAATATTTTCCTTATAATTTATGCTTGCAAAACTAACCCTCCCATTTTTCAATAATAACAATTTAGCTTTATTTCAAACAACTTCCCTTAAAACCCTTTTTTTTTTCAATCGCTCATTCCAAGCATAGCATTCATCTTGTTTAATAACTTAAACTTGAGGGGCTTTGTGAACACATCAACTTGATCTATGACCTCATAGATGAGCTTGATTTCTTTGCTCTTTACGTGCTCCTGAATAGATGAAATCGTATGTCAATGTGCTTTATACTTCAACGGAAGGCTGATTCTTTGCAATTTGTGATGATTATCAATATGGATCTTCTTTAATTACATATGAAAATTTTGAAGTTTCTTCAAAAGCAACCCAATAATGTGGCTGCATAAGTTGCTTCATGCTGAAAGAATTTAAAATTAATTGCTTCTTCGATGACCATGAGAATGCAGTACCTTCAAATGTAAAGTAAAAAGCAAATGCTACTGTTTCTATCATACAAATCCCTCGCAGATCACTATTTGAATAACCTACGAATCAAAACTCATTAGATAAAAATGAAAGAAACCATGACCTTGTGTGCCTTCAATGTATTAAAGATTCTCTTGCTTGCCTTCAAATGAGAGGACTTTGGCAGCATCTATGGACTCATCAACCAAGCGCTATAAAAAAATATCTGGTTTTTTGTTTGCATTAAACAATGCATAAAGCATTTAAGTGAGATCCATTTCCCCTTCACCACACATGTCAATTTTCCTCACTTCATAGGTGTGCTTACAGAATTACGACATTCCATCTTCAACTTCTTGAGCACTTCTTTTGCATTGCCCTCTTGAAAAATAAATACCACATAATTTTGGATGTCTGCAACCTATCTTTTTGTATTCGTAAGTTGGTCATCTGTGAAGCTAAGGCTTGCGTGCCATTTAGCGTCCAGTTTTGGGCTTTTCTTTCAAGCTGTGGCCTTACTCCTTAGGCCTAAACACCTTTGTTGGGAGCTTGCTTGCGTTGTTTTCTGGTAGTGTCGCTGGTTGTTTTATGGTCTAATGCTCCTCTAGTCCTCTTTTCAAGCCTGCTCCTTTTCTCTCTTTTTTTTTCCTGATTTGTCGGCTTGTATTCCCCGTGCTTGGGCTGTGGGCTATTTTCCCCATTGCTCCTTTTCATTTCATCTGAGTGACTTGATGTGCCAGAGATAGTCAGTATATCTGATCTACTTACTACTTGCAAGCATTAAGTTTTTTTTAAGGAAGGTTTTGGTTTTGTATATACTGTACTGAGGTTTTTCATTTGTTCGGTAGTTAATAAAAACTTTAGTTAGCTTAATATGTGTGTGTGTATATATCCTTCATTTTCTTTACTACTCTTTCGAAGGAGTCATACATGAGCATAACATCCATCATTTCAAACACTTGACTCGTACTTTCTTTAACTCTCCCATAAAAATAAAGTCATCCACAAGCCTACATGCAACAAATCTCTATCCTTGTTTATTTTGTTATTAAGAGCATGATCATATAAACACTAAAAGCCTTTTCTTATCAGTCCTGCAATAACCATTCTCTTGAAAATACTTTATTTTAGTTTTCCTCATTGCATGTTTCAAACCATACAAGTCCTTTTTCAATGTTAAAAACTCTTCTCGATGTCACTTATTAATGTAACCCAATTGTTGTAAGCATCCTATAACAAAGACAATGAATAAGATAAACTTTAATGAATTTTGGATTCAAATGAGATTTTAGGACATATAAATCATAGTACAAGTTAGCATACAACTAATTGATAAAATCAATAGAAAAAACTATGGCCTTCTTTGTTTGCATTAAAACACATAGGAATTGAATACATAAGGGTGGTTAAAAATGAAGATCAAAGGTGAATTTAAAAAAAAAAAAATAGCATTTATTAACATCTTCTTTGATTCTATTTCCCAAATGAAATGTTATATTTGATGTTCATTTTTTTAAATTCACCTTTAATCTTCATTTTTAACCACCCTATACCCTATGTATCCAATTCCTATCTATTCTAATGCAAACAACCAGGCCCTAAGGATAAAAGAGGGAACTCATCCAAAACTCAAATGACCATCCACCATGCAAGCGACAATGAAATTAGGGCTTCACCGAGATCGAAGAAAATCAAATCAGGACTAAACAAAAGGACCCAACAAGTTAGATCATAAAAAGATTCCAAGGATCAAAGGGTTCTGAGAGAAATTAAAACTGAATCGGATGAAACTAACAAAGCAATGAGAGATTAGGGTTAGGGTTAATTTACGAAATCTCTGACGATTCCTTTGTAGATGAGGACGGGAACGGCGATCCCGAAGATTCCGACGATGGCGAGATTGCGGCGGGTCCATCGGAAGTTGTGCTCGAGGTTCTCTCGAGCTGAGTTCCAGTCCTCTATGAACTTATTCTTGTTCACGTCCATTCCACCCGCCATGACTGCTCTTAACCCTTTTTACTGAAAAAACTACAGTTATCAGTGAAAAAAACTAAATCCCCCAAATCCAAAACCCTAATTTGAAAAAACCCAAAGTTCCAAAACAATCAAAAGCCCTCGATCAGAAGCCCCAAAGTCTCCAAAATCAAATACAGAAAGAGAAATAGGAAGAGAGAAAGTACCCGTCTTGGATGGAACTGTGGATGATTTCTAGTCTCAAACAGGACAATGGGCTATATAACTCAATATCATATGTGAATTATTTTCCATAAAAGAGGAGGCCCCTACATTTTAACATAACCTCAAAATTGGGTTTTTCTTAAAGTGTGGTGTTGTGATGAAATTTGAGAAAATTCCCCGTGCTTGATCTTGTAGTTTTTATGGCCTAAAATGTTCTTTTCCTGTGGGATTTCGCATGCCATATTTTGCGATTTTACATTTTTTGATGAATGTGATATCGCACAAAAGTTCTCTTATTATTGGGTTTAAAAAGGGATTATACCTATATAATCGTAATTTTATATAATATCACACGTTCAAATATACTTTAGTCTATAAAAACGGCATTAGTTCCTGTGGGGATTTTTATCAACTTACATTACAAAATAGGGCTATTAATGGCTAAAGGTTATTGTACGGGCAAAACTCGTTATTTTGTATTTTTACGGAAACCCCCCTTTGACTAAGTATCAAGTTATACAAAGTAAGTGTGGTCCCTTTTTTTTTATTGATTTACCCTTGAGAAAACCTCAAGTGACTAAAATGATGATTTTGTCAAAACTCTTCCTTTTACTGATGCTCCTTTCTTGACTTTCACCTTGATTGAAAAACTGATCCCATTTCATATTTATTCATCTTAGGAATTTATTTGAAGAAGTTTATACTATGTATAACCATGCTTTAAGAACGTAAAACTAAGCTCTTGACATCTTGATATTACAATTTTCTTTATTAACATTTAAACTTTTCCATAATCATGCCTATGTTAATCATTATGTATCTAAGTGAACCTTGCCTGACTTTAATTGAGTACATTTGATTTGCTTAGTTTAATTAAAATTCTATTTTTTATCGTTTGTCCATTAAAACCAATAATTATTTGTTTTAACAGCAGACTAGGGAGAGTTTAATGAAAAAAAAAATACGAAAGTCTTTCAAAGTTGTCTGGAAATAAGGAGCCTTAAAAAAAAAAAAAAAAAACCGAAACTTCTATTAAAAGGTGGAATGCAGTGAGGTAAACCTATTCTAGCTAGGCAAGCAGGTTTTAATGATGTTCTAGGTTTATATATATACGCCCCTATGCTTCCAAACGATTTTAAAGAGACACATGTGTTGATGTTTACTAAAATTAAACACGCAGCCTTCGGGGGTGGGGCTTTTTTTTTTTTTTATATTGAAAGTCCTCTCCTTTACCAAAAAAACATTGGGGGGATGGGTGGTTTAGCCAAAGAGGGAGCTTCGTCGTACCCGCGATGAGATGAGAACCGCATCCCAAAACACCTGGTTGAGCCCAACTTATGATCCAGCAAAGTGGATCTCCCTCCAATGGACACTGATCCCGATGTTTGATACACATCCGAATGAACCGAATCGTTGGATCAACATGCACTTATTTTGGACAGTGAAAACTAGTCAGTCGATGATCAAGTGGTTAAAAATGATGATTTAAGCCAATGATGATTTAAGCCTTCATACCATACACATGTGGGTGTGCGGAGTTCTTTCAATTCCCCACTCCCATCCTCAAGTGGGGGCCCATGTGGACCCCACAAGAAACGATTTTCACCTTATCACGAGCATCGTTACTCATGTAGGAGTTGGCGAGCAAATAGAAGAAAAAAAAGTCTCTTATACTTTACGATCATTTCTCACCTTCCAAAAAGAGAAAATGACTATGAAAACATAATAGTCATTATCAAACCGTTAGAATGATGATTCAAGCCTCCATGCCATACGTGTGTATTAGGAGGGGGTGTTCTTTGGATCTCTCTGCTCCCATACTGAAGTAGGGCCCTGGGCGGGCCCCACAATAAATTGTTTTTACCTTATCGCAAGCACCCGTGTTCAAGTGGGGTGGCAAGCAAAAAGAGTCTCTTCTACTTTAGGCCCATTTCTCACCTTCCAAAAAATAAAAGATGACTATGAAAAATACCTGCTCTCAATATAGCTCAACTAAATTGCAAGAATTCACTAAATTGCTATCCAAGTGATAAGGAGTGATAGTTATCACCCGGCTGTCTAGGCTTTGAACCAGAGGTACGCCACCTCTTTTCGGGTGTGTGGGCTCTTTTCCCATTTGAGTGCTTTCTTCCCCTGTATGTGCGAGCAGGGGCGGAACTAGGAGGCTCCCCCAAATTACAATAAGGCCCCTTAGTCTTTTTTATTTTTTATTTTTAATTTAAAGCAGTTTTTACACATGGCTTTCCCAAGACTTTTTTTTCACAATGGCTCCCCCATTGTTTGGATCCTAGTTCCGCCCTAGTGTGCAGGTTCTCTCTTGGGTCCTAACCTCCTTGGCTAAGGTTTAAAAAAAAAGCCACGTCTAAAAAATAATGCCAATGAGATATTCCAACCACATTAAAAAACCATATTCATAAATTTTTTATAGGGATAATGATAGTCCTTATACATGACAATGGCCCCAAAAGGTTAAAAAATACACAATTCCCGCAGAGCCGTGGGTACTAGAAAAGGTGTTATAAAATTAATGATTTTACCTTTAAGCTTGTGATATCCTGGGTTTGTATGCTATCAAAACATCCAATATCCTACAACTGTAGGATATCGCACAATTCCCTTTCCTCACTCAAACCTAAAGCACATATTCACCACAAACTCAAAACTCTATTTTATCTTTATTGTTTCCCTTTGTTGCGGAAACTTGAGTTAGGGCTTTTACTGTACTATTAAGGAAGCCGCAAAAGATTGAAGAATGAGAATGGCTTGGAAGGATGTCTTCTTGCCATATTAGAAGCTAGCTGGTAAGATGAAAACCATAGGAAAACCATAATAGAATTGAAGGAGATGAGCTTCAGTGAAAAAGATTTTTACCGCAAATTTTTTTTTTATATTTTGTTTATCGAAAAGCAGCAAACTCTTCTGTAGAAAGGATAAAAATGGAAAAGAGCGATTTTCTTTTGGATACGTGAGATATCCTACAAACCTAACATACCATACAAAATTAAGGGTAAAATAGTAACTTCCAAAGCGTTACTTTGTATACAGACAACTCTAAAAATCATGTCATTCTCAATTGTTTAGTAGAATTGTCCGATATAAAAGCAGCCATACAGTAATTATCCATTTTCCATGTACATATATGGTAAGAGCTATTTTTCAAAGTCAAAATACATCTATTTCAATCAGATCAAGACTTAGGCCAAGAACCCATCCTTGTAGCCCAATCCAGACCATCCAAGCTGGGGGCACATCATTGGATGGGAATGCATGGTCCCAAGGACAGCTATATAAGCAATTTTCTATTGGTAGGTTAAAATCGTTCTTCAAAGACTGCGATCACAGAAGAGAGAGAGGAGAAGAAAGAAGAGAATCCATGGCTTCTTTGAAGGGCAAAGAGAAATCAGGAAAGGGCGCTAGAGGCGATCGATCGAAGTTGAAATGCATGAAGCAATGGAGCACATGGGCCATGAAGAAAGCCAAAGTAATCACCCACTACGGTTTCATCCCTCTCATCATCGTCATTGGCATGAACACAGAGCCCAAACCACAGCTCTCTCAGCTGCTCAGCCCCGTCTAATCTCATCCGCACAACAATACCCAGATGGGTTTGGACTCCCTGTTGTTGTTTGATAATGGGTCGATGTCTATTCATTGAATCTCCATCTCTTCAACTGTATTTTGCAGTCTTCCGTCATGGGTATTGATTAAGATGTAGAATTTCCCCTTTTGGGGTCGGTGACTATTTGTTGAATAATATTTCTGAGTTTTATTTGGATGGGTTTGTTTGCTGATCCTTAATTAGTTGATGCCTTTCAATATAATTGAGTTTTTAGATTAAAATCTGCAATCTTCAGATTGGATTCATGCTTCTTTTGGTGTTTATGATTAGATGCATCCTACTTGCAAGTTGATGGGTTCACTAACTATCCTTTTTGTTATCTTTTAGATTGGATTGTGGTTTGTTTGTATGGATTTTGTTTAAGTACATTTCCCCCCTTCGATGGATTAGAAATGAATACTTTTTTAATTTTGTGGTAAAAAGACTTAGTACAACGTCCGTTCATGTGTATTTAACTTAGCACAATTTGCATTCGTATGTTTATGATCATGTCTTTGGTTTTGCAGCTTGATGGAGCCTATAAATTCTTCAGATTGGATCATTGTTTTGTTTGTAGAAACATTCATTAGCGAGAATTGCACATAATTTATTTATATTTATTTTTGTCCATCTTCTGGTTTTTTTTTTTTTTTTTTCTATTGGATTAATCAGGGGAATCCTAACTAGAGATATACTTTTATATAATGACCTATGTAGCTTCTGGATGATGACTGCAATATCGAGTTTTTGCTCTGATTCATCTTCCCTATGGTACTCTTCTTTTCTTATTTAGCTGCTGTTGTTCAATCTAGATGGATTTTCTTTTCTTTTGATGAGATGCATTTTGTATTGAATGGATTGTAAATGCCCACATCATAAATCTGCTTCTGGTTATTGTTTGGCTCTTAAATCCTTGTATTTTAGTGAAAATAAAAAGGAAATTAACGAGTTTGTGCTCATGAATTAAAGCTGCAATTCTGCATAAGAAACCTTGTATTGTTTCTAGCTTCAAATAAATGGGTTTAAGCTGATTCTAGATCTATTCATAACAAATTAATAACTTCTTTTTTTCAAAGATATGATTTATTTAGTAGTTGTACCTGTCATGCCAAGGTCAGAAACCTTTAGTTTCATAATGGCCAATCCATTTTTCGTTTGTTTGGCAGTTGCTTGTTAATCTATATGCCCTTTGTGTACTGAATTAGTTTTGTTTTTATTGGCCAATGCTTATAGAAAGTAATATAATGCAATGAATTCTCTTTTTCTCTCCCTTTGACAGAAACTAATATTGCAATCACAATGTAGCATTTGAAACTTTCTCCACTGCAACTAAGCAGTGTGTTTTTCATGAAAGGATGAAACTTCACAAGTTCAGGTTGCTAAATTCTCGTGACTTTATTGAGATTCACAAGGAACTGATTCACAAATTGTTTTGCACCTTGTGCACCTTGTTTGACAGCCCTTAAAACAATATTTGAAGGTGAAAGCAGTGTTAAAATACCAATGTTTAGTGTATTATATTTCTTCTTCATATCATGATAATTTCCCTGCTCTATACCCATGTACATGCTTTAAATAGGGTAGAGTGTAAAGTAGAACACTCATAAAGCTGACCCCAGATAGATGGGAACGCTACGATAGTAATGATGATGAACACGAAGATGAGTATGACTTTTCACTGAATGCATATGTCCTTTTCAATTTTTGTTTGCTGCCTCTACCTTCTTATTTTCAGACAAGATTCGTCACTAAATAATGTGTATAATTTGAAAAAAAATTATAATAGAATATAGCCTTTCATTTTCTAATATTAAAAGTCTTACCTTTTCAGCAACCCAAGAAATGTAATAAGAAAATATTATTTTCTTCCAAAGAGTTGCGTATTTTTTTCCTACAGCTCTCTCCTCTAGAAAATTTTCTACAAGATATATATTTTTTTAATATTTACAAGATAAAAATCTCTCAAAATGTATACTTTAAAAAGAATCCCTCACCTCTCACCCTTACTAGAGAAAGGGAGGGGGAGAGAGAGCAGCTATTGGCATGGAAACAGAAAGGATACTGTTTTGGCTGCATCTATTCAAACATGCCAGAGGTCATCTACACTAGCAGAGGCGGTTAGATTGGTGCTTTAATAGTAGCCCAAGCTATAACTGATGCCGGGAAGTAAAGTGTGATGCTGTTTTCATATAGTAGGATTCGACTCCTCAGTTTTTGTGGTATAATAAACTGATTGGCTCACATTTATTATTATTATTATTATTATTATTATTATTATTATTGGTGAGGGGGATAGTATCTAGAATATCTTGATGTAGGCATTAGAGAGATTTGTCTTATCATTAAATGTGACAAGGAGAAGGCTCTTGAATTTTGTTTCACTTTATAAGCCAGTAAATAAATGTACATCATCACGGACAAAATAGGAAAAAAAACAAATATTCATGATTCCATAACAAACATTGATCACAACATTTATTCATGATTAGGTTTTAATAATCAAAAGCTGTTGCAATTTGCAAATGAGACTGACTGTTTACCTGGTAAACATTTTAATTCTAAGTAGTTCCAGAAAAGACACCCCTGGGGTTGGGTGGTTCATTGTTCTGAAAAGTGGATATGGTGTTTTCTTTTTTAATTTTTGAAATCCCTTTTAGTGCATAAAAAATGCCTTATTGCCAAGCTGTATTTTCCTTGAAACCTTTGGATACCAAAGACTTTGATACGAAAGCTCGATCGTTGTTCTTATAAACTTTTTGGAAAGTAAACCAATTTCTGTAGAAAATTCTCTTTAGGATTAAAGGGCCTCTCTGAATATCAGTCATAGAATGTGAAGATTGAAGAAGGGTAGCAGCTGACAAGCAGTTTTGAGCCCAAACGCCCAATACAAGTGAGGCAATTAAGTGCCAATTGAAGCTAAGTAATGCCTTTACTTCAATTTATAAACAGACATATCCAGAGCAACCTGGGCTTGGATATTCAAGCAAATAAAAAAGGAAAAGAAAAGGGCGCGGAGTGGATATGAAATGAAAGCCAGACATAGAACCAATTACTTACAATTTCCAGATGGAAGTAATGAGTTTTGCATCACAATTGTAGGTACACTTCCAGTCTCAAAACTCACTGGACTCATCTGTGACCCCCAATGATTCAGGATTTTAGTCTAATATCATATACATTCTTTAACATACTCAGAAAGAAAATATAACTTTAATATATACAATATACAAATAGGAATGTAGATATTAAATGGATGTCCAAGTTAAAAGCCAAAACCAATAGAAAAATGTAAAAAAGCCAAATATAAAAACTAATGAATAGATTTTTTAGGTTCAATATATTGTAAATACTTAATCATGCAATATTTATGCTTATGATCAGACTTATGTTTTTTGAGTGGTTTCTTATGAGCAAACTTTGAATGTAAATTTACCATTGTTGTTAAATCTTTTAAAATGGTTTTCAAATGTTAAATTTTTGATAGCTAAAAGTTCTATTTTCATGATACTTAGTGGCTTGCTCCTTGTTTGATCAGTGTTGAATTCCTAGGAATTCTAAGCAACATGTTCCTATCAAAGGGGCCTAAAATTGACACAGTAAAGGTGAGCATTCACAAATGGCAGTCAAATAGCTTCTCCTTTGGTAGAAAATGATTACCTAGCCATCACCCTAGCAAATCAAAATCCCAAGAGTGAGTCCCATCCACATCTCTGCCTTTTATCCTTCACTCTTACTGCTTTAATTATCCATTAAAACCTCTTTACTATGAGATCCTATTGTAGAAATTCAATACAAACTAGGCAAACATGCTCTTGTTATTATCATTTGTCTTGATGTTATCTCAATTTCTGTTTATTATTCAGTTTGCAACACATGCTTTTCTACTAGTTAATATTTTTAACACTGCAAAATGTCGATAGCAAGTTTCTAAGTTTTCTTTTTTCTACATAGAGGACTCTAACTCACACATTCTCGCGCTGGCACCTATGCCTCTAACCAACTGAGCTACAGCTGAAGACTACAATTGCAATTTTTACTGCCTCAAAAGTTTTTTTAATCGGTTTTAAAAGGTTTTGTTTTTTACTGTACCATCATCACATATTGTACTTTTATTAATCCAAAAACAACTGGGACTCATTCGAAGGGTTCTCATGATGCTGAGTATCCTGACTTGTAAAAGTTCTTTCATTCATGTCTTGCCTAACAATGATGAAACACGATGTTTCTTCCGTGGTCACTCCTCTTTTAACATAAACTATAGTGCAGCCAAACCGCGCTTGAACAACTTGTTATCTATAAGTATAATAAAATGATGCAAGTAAAATCGTAAATAAACAAAAATTTGGATCATTCCATAACAAGTTCCATATGGTATGGAACTGGCAGTATCATATTGAATTGAAGGGACAATTGAAGAAGAAATGTCTTCCAATAAGTGAAAATCCTAAAAATAAGAAATATTGTTGACCTCTTGACTGAAGCAAATGAGCTCAAACCAATAGTCGCAGGCTTTCTTCTATCCTCTCCTATAACAAATTCAAATGCAAAAATAAAATAACTATTATACTACCTGATAAATAACATAAAACCTTTGTATTGTGAATGTACGTAGGAAATCATGGTGAAATAAAGAGGTTAAGGGTGAAGGATTCAAGGTGGAGATGAAGATAGGACCTTGACTTTTCTAGGTATTGAATTATTAGGGTGATGGTTGGGGTGTTACTTTTTCATTTTCCCTAGATTCAATTTCCATTAAAGGGGAGGTTATTTGATGTCACTTCTGGATCTTCACCCTGGTTCTTCATTTTTAACCACTTACAGAAATACAATCTCATATTTTCAATTTCATGAAACTTATGAGTTATAAGAAAACAGGCCCTTAGCACTAAGTTGGAAATTTGTTGTCATGTTTCTTGACCGAGGCGAATAAATAGTGGCTCATAGCAGGCTCCTGGCGCAATCCCACCCTACTGAGAACTCAGAATCATCTGCATACAATTCTCATACCCCTTCATACATATCAATGTCTTAAATGCCTTGACATCTCATCATATAAGATTTCTCCATATCAATAAAAACCATATTTACAAATTTTTATACCTTTCTTTCCAAGCTTCCCCCTGAGTTGCACATCAGGTAGTCTTATTTGTAGATTTTTTTTCCCTTCTCATTCATTAGATAATGCATGAACCGGCTTGGCGTCTGTCCTCGTTTAGTATGTTGTTGTTCCCAATATTTGTTCTGAAAGAAATACACCTACTTTAGCACAGGCAAACGAAACAAAAAGTTGACTAATGAAAGAACTCATGATAGATGGCTGCCATTGAACAAATATATGCACAGTTACGAAGGGCTTACTTCATACTCAAAAAGAAAAAGAAATATGGGAGACATAGTTGCAAGATTACCAATTGACTTGGCTCGGCTCGTCATCTCATCCTATTCCTGTGTTCTGGCATGTGAGTTTACTGCTTAGGTTGCATGCTCAAGTTGTATGGATAAATGAATGGAAGAATTTTGAAAATGAGGTGAAAGATGATCCTTAAAATTGCTTTTAGCCGAATGTAAATTTTTAGTTTCTTATGCCTTGATTACATAATATATCCGCTCAGATGAGTACTGTTGGAAATCTGTTGTTTCCAACAGGATTCCAACAGAGTTAACTATGTATTTTTCAAGTGGTTAAAAGAACTAAATTCTCAGTATCCAAGAGTTCAAACAGATTTCCAAGCGACATCATAAACTTGTATTCTATTCTTTCTGGTATTCTATCTTTTTTGTTTAGTTCATGGTACAACCTTAATTCTATAATTTGAATAATTAGAGTTGCACATGAGTATGCAGTTATTTTGATCATTGCAAGGGCAAATTACAGGTTTGAATGTTACAGGTAATGACACTTGCATCTCAGGTGGAGGGTAACGAGTTTCGAGGATTCAATCAGGGCAACATTTTTTATGACAGTAATTTCTAGAAGTCAAAAGTCTAGACCACATCTGTTGGTTTTACCATTGCAAAGGCCCAAGTTGAATGAAAATCCTAGAACTTCAACTTTTCAGTAAAATTGTTCTGACACGATCATGCCATATGCACTTCTATTTTGCTTTTATCTAGGTTAATAAAGGTGTTGGAAGGTAACATGTGGTTGAGCTTTTCCTTGTAGAGACCCTGCTTTTCTCACTGTAGGCTCTTCCACAAATAGTAAATTTAAATGGATTTTTATTCAACAACAGTGTATAATAGTCAAAGCCATGCCCATTTTCAGCCATTGCCATCCAAATGAATCTCTAAAATCATACCCAGTTTTTAGCCATTGAAAGAGCAAAAAGTAGTTTTTTTTTTTTTTTCTAACGGTAGAGTACGAAAAAAACCAGAAAACTACAGGTATTTATTAAAAATGCAACATGAAGCAGAGCTTCTTCCTTGTGGAGACCTTCAAGTATCTCTGAATGAGTTTGTATGCCTATCCCACCACAAACAGTAAATTTAAGTGGTTTGTATCCAATAGCAGTGTATAGTAGTCAAACTCACACCCATTTTCGCCCATTGATATTTACATCGATCTCTAAAACCATACCTGTTTTTCAGCTTTGAAATAGGAATAAAGTATGGCTTTTTCTAGCATGACAGAAAACTAATTTGATTCCAAATAATAGTAGTATGAAAAACATTATTTTAATGAAAGTTCTAAAACCATTAAAGATCAGTCTTCTATAGTTATATTCCCATTCCATCTAAGCCCCCTCCACCACCCCACTCGGGCCACGCCCAGTGGTGGACCCAAGTGTTAGCATTCGGCTGCGGTTGCACCTGAGTGGTTCGAGAAACCCTTGACTATATACAGCTGAAACCTGTCTCAAAATTCTGCCTTTTCAGAATTTGGAAACATGCAGTTCTTGACATGAGTCGTGGAATTCATAGACGACCAAAATTCTAATCGGACTCTCTTGCAACAAAATAGGCCTTCGGGTTTGGGTTACAGGAGCCATACCAGAGTAAAGGCTAGACCTAGACCCAGACGAATAAAGGGCATCAACTTGGCCCAATTCGAGACCTGTACATTTTTTTCTACTAAGAAAACATACACACATGACACATATATGTTGTAAATATACAGTCGATGCTTTGGACGTGTGAAATCCGTGGACCCGAACCCAGACTTTCATCTTACTCGGGGCTTTTGTGGTGGACTTGAACCTGGACGTAAATTTAAATAGGCCCAAATATGGACGGACCCATACTGAATTTTGCATGGGTCTTTGCAAATTTTTATGAGCTGCAAACATACTCGGTTAAATCTGGATTTTGACTGCTAGGCCAAGCGCGGCCCGCTGGTGGGGCAAATAGCAAGAGGTCCAAAAACAATTCAAAATCTACCGTACAAGTGGTTCCTTTTATAGGTCCCCCCATTGTTGCACAACTGGTTACGGGTAGGTTTGTGTGTAGGTGCATGAGTTCATGAGTTTGAGTCTCACAAAGTAATTTCTTATAAACAGTTACTAAAAAGCTTTGGAAAACTGATTGCGGATATAGGAAATTGATGCCTTCCTTTTCCACATGACCCTAAAGTCCATTTCCGCACTAAACTAAAGCATAATCATTTCACATAGTTGAATAGTGTTGGAACTTTGGTATCACATACATGTTTAGGATTTACTCCTATGATAGTGATGATATTTTATTAGATTTCATTTCAATCAAGAGTGGGTCACACCATTAGATTGACTGAATTACGTTTCCATCGTGTGCTCAATTGAAAGTGGAACCCACTCCTAATTTTACTGAAATTTTGCGGATTTTATACCACTAACAACAATGATGGATTGTACCCGACCCAACCTAACCCGACCCAGGTAGCAAGTAAAGTGGGTCGCTTTATTAACCTTCTATTTTCTTCCTCCGCAAGAAGTTCCGAATCGACCTGCATAGCGTTCATTATATATTTCTCTCTCTAGCCCTCCCACCCTCTCTCTCTCTCTCTCTCTCTCACAATCTCTTTTGGTCTCTGTTAGGGTTTTCGTCGAACATCTGATCTGCAAGCAATGGAAGATGTAAATGCTCCCCATTCCATGGGCACGACCATCATAGGAATCACCTATGATGGCGGTGTCGTCCTTGGCGCCGATTCCAGGACTAGCACTGGTAACCATTATATCATCTCTCCCTCAAAACCCCTTTTCTTCTCCGTTCATATTTTTTTGTTTGTTTGTTTGTTGATCATTTAACGAATTGGGCAATTAGGGCATGTGTGGATCTACCCACCCATGAAGCAAACAAACTCCTCCTCTTTAGGAAGATGCTTTAACTACCAGCTTCATCTCCTCCCATCTTTGGGGGAAAAAGGAAAATTTTCTTAGCACCCACGAATCTCCATGGAGCATTTGATTTGAGGATGAGGGATTTGGGGTTCACCCAAATGATGATTTATTTGGGGGTCTATGTTTGAATTTGACATGGTGGTTTCCCGTTCATGCTATTAGGTATGTATGTCGCGAATCGGGCATCAGACAAGATCACGCAGCTGACTGATAATGTCTACTTATGCAGATCGGGATCGGTAATTTGATTCTAATCCTTCTTCGGTACCTATATTAGTAGTTTTGTGTTGATTTTATGTGTAAGAGTCTCTTGATCTGAAAGGTTCTTAGTTTGTATTTCACTTGCATTTCAATGAATGCATTGAGGAGCCCTTGTTATTTAGTTCAGGTCTGGATTTGAGCATGCCCCAACTCAAGTCTGTCTCATTCATGGGGATCTTTCAATTTCTTCTCTTCACTCAGCTTCCCTGCGAAGGAACTGCGAGCGCTACCTGCTTTTTTCTTCTTCGTCAATATTGCTTGTGAATGTGATTGTTGTTTTTGCCATATGAGATCAATTTATATAACAAAATTGGTCATGGCGTTTGAGTCCTTAAGTTCTGTTTTTGCAGAACAAATATATTTTACTGTTCTTTGCTTGACTTCATCTTCAACTGCATTTCTCAATTAGTATATACAACTGTAGTTTAAGAAATGTCCTAATTCTTGGTGAGACGTTTAATGTGCGTGCTTGCTGTAAATATGGACAGAAAGTGATTGGTGTCTTTAGGTGGGCATACTGTGAGGATGGGGTGCTCATAAAGAACCTCCACACATAGCATAACATGGAAAGACTTGTCTTTCAACTTTTCAATTTCTTTCTCTCTTCTTTTCTTTTTGCCCTAATGGTTTCAAATTTCCTAGTTTTCTGCTTCCATCTGTGTCCGGCAAAAATAATTCCTTTCTGCTTTCGCAATAGTTATAGAGACAAAAAACGGGTTTCTTTCCTTTTGGGCTAGTTTAATGCACATGGATCAAGGTTGGACAAGAGTAAGACCTCCATTTGGCAGTTCTTGACTTCTCGTTGAGAAAAACGAGCTAAGATTTGAAAAATAGGGGTGCGATTCATAAAAAATCAGCTGGATGTAACATATTTCGGCCGGAGTTCATTTAACTCCTACGATAACGAAGAAGCCTTCATCTTAACCTAAAGCTGAACTGAAAAGGTTTTTACTCTACGGAGAAGCTGGCTATTGTTTTCCCTTTTCGTTTCTTTGTGTCTTCCTTCCTTTTCTCTTTTAAAGAAGCTGTTCTTTCTTCTTTTTTTTTTTTTTTTGATATCTTGTCCCACTTAGAGCTGCCTGACACATGAGTCAGGCAGGCTCTTCCAGTTTTCATATATTTCAGTCCTGTAAGTAATAAAACATCCTTATGTACACTTCCTCATAATACTTTCTTTTAATGGTGTCGCTGTATTCACTTGGTAATTCACTTATCCCTCTAAGGATGGTTACTTGAGCTTAGATTACTGGCAATTTTTGTTGTTCCATTTGCTGTTTTAACTTATTGTTTCTTTCTTTTATGCATTTGTGAAATATTGTAGGCAGCTGATTCTCAAGTTGTTTCTGATTATGTCCGGTACTTTCTCCATCAACACACGTGAGTTGACTCATGTCTCATATAACTTGGTTAAGTTCCTTTTTGTACTGTGATGGTTCTCATCTTCGTGCCTAATTTGTTGGGGGAGAAGTGGTCTGCTTTTAGTTGATATTTCTATTGTTAGTCACGCAGTGGTGTGTTCAGTATTATTAAATGTATTCACTGACCGGCTTCTTGCTAATCATTGTTGTTTGTAGAATTCAACTTGGGCAGCCTGCAACCGTCAAAGTGGCTTCTAACTTGATCAGGCTATTGTCTTATAGTAACAAGGTATGCTTACTTTTAATTTTCTGAATAAATGCTATATACTGGAACTGGACAAGTTAAATGGTCATGAAGAACTTTTGTGAGGTAACAGTTTCAATTTGTTGTAGAAGACACATTTTCAATTGACCCTTGGAGAACTCAAGGAAACTTTGCGTAACCTTCCAGTCTAGTTGCTGTTGGGAAAGGGATTTCTTGTGGGGTTGGGAGCTAAAGAGGATCATGTTTTTCGGTAGATGGGAGAGGTTGAAGCTACCACCGAAAATTGGGGAATTGAGATGGAGAATATAAAGGACAAAAAATAATTGGGCATCATAATGATGGCTCAGGTTTGAATAAAGAGATGCATTGTGGTAGAAGTCATTTTTTCTATATACGGAGGAAAAAATTGGGGTTGGACATTGGAGATGGGGAACAGGAGCAGAATCAAGGAAATGACAATATGTCCACTGCATCAAATAAGGATTAAGGAGGACAATTGATGAGTGATGCTAATGTTCGTATTGGGGTATGGAAGTTACATTAGATTTTGGGAGGATGTATAGAATGGGGGAACTACATGTTGAGAGCATCAACATTTGAAAATTTTGTCAACTTTTTAAGGGCATTTCATTTAAATATTGTAGATAAAAGATTAGGGGAAATGCTGTGAAGCATGACATTATGAAGAATTCTCTTGTATATTAGGTTGGATTGATAAGATCACTAATTCATTATTGGAGTTGATTGGGATGGCGGTGTTATTTCTTTAAGGAAAGTATAAAATTGGACCCCGATTCTCTTGTGATCTTTTGAGGAGAAATCGTTTTATTAGCCTCGTCAAGGGCTTATTTGGAAATGTCCACAGTAACTGCAACCACCATGTCAGCTTGAAGAAACTAGAAACCCAATCTCCATGAAATTAAGGTAACAGGAGAGTGCCATATCAGATCTTTATAGCTGCTTTCTCCATTTGATGCATAATGAACCTTTCATCTTTTGTCATGGAAAGTATCACTTTCTAGTTCCAGTTGTTAAATGAACCCTATCCACTACTGATTTCCTTTAAAAGACGTTTGGAGTTCCTTTACCCTGCCTGGACTTGTACCCTTTCTACAAACAAGTCCTTCCTTCATTTGTTTTTCCATGCTCTGTCAGCATGGTGTGTAGTTACTTTCTCTCACTTTTTAGCATACATCTCACTTTCTCATCCTCATATAAGACCCTTAGTTTATGAAGGAATTGGCCGCGAGTCCTTTTTCTAAGAGAGCCCAAGCGCTTAGGAGAACTATATGACAATATCTTTAGTTGCTCGAGGAATTTGCAAAGAGAGAAATAGGATAAGTTTTTTTAATGGGAAATGCTCCTTTGTAAGAGGAATTGAAGCTAGATCAAAACATGGTTCTTTATTTTTATTTTTTGATGACACGGATATCCTTAAGGTCTTTGGCCCAACAAGACTAATACCCTGGGTGGCCCACTAAACCCACACAAACGCACACTGGGCATCCGCTAAAACATGGCTCTTTGTTGGGGGCTAAAGGCAATGAATTTAGAGGCATTTCATAGAGTGACTTTGATAGAGAATGTTAAGTGATTAAGGAGCAGGCAACTTTTAATAATTGAAGATGATGGCACATCCTTCGAAGTCAGGTTGACTAAATCTTAACATGGATGAGTCTGCAAAGGATAGCATAGGACTGTCAGAAATTTTGGGGTGCCTTGGAAAATAATAGAAGATTTTTGGATATTGACCTTTTGAGGTCTGTGGGGATAGACGATTCTAACAAGGCTGCCATTTTGACAATTAGAGAGGGTATAAATGACTAAGATGCACCGATGAAAAAACATATAAGGGTACCATTCAAAAAAACAAAGAAAAAACATATAAGAGTGTTAAAAAATGTTTTGAAGTTTATTGAGAGCCCTCTTATTGTTGAGAGAGGTTCAGCTAATACATTATTATGGCAGAACAAAACCAAGAGTACATTTGAGATGCTAGTGGTAAATGAGATGAGCTGTTGGCCAACATGGAGATTACTTTAGAAATGTGCCAGGAGAACTAAATGAAGCGACAGACCATTTACCTAAGATGAGAGTTAGATCAAGTAGCTTTTAGATAAAAAAAAGAAGAAAAGAAAGGGGGCGCAACACTAGGGATGTCAATTTCCCAGTTGCCCGAAGGACTCGATCCAAAAAAAAAAAAGGATATGAAACCTTTTTTTGGGCCCAAAATTGGGTCCATATCAGGGTACACTGTTTGACTTGGTTAATAATTAGGTCGGAGTCTAGATCCGGTCCAGCCAATTTTGACATGAATTCAAATGGCAAATAATATAAATATATGCATATATGATGGGAACTATAACATTTTCAAATTTTATATTTACTTTTTGAAATTTGAGAATCTCTTTCTCCATTGCAATAAATTCCCTCTAGTGAAAGAAGCTAACCACTTCCATACGTACAGAATGTGGCCATGGCCTATGTAGAAACCCCTCCCTCTCCTATTCCCAACACTTCTCCCAACCTATGATACCTAGATGCTTCAAAATAGACATGTATCATGTCATAATGAATCTGATACTTAACTTTTTATATCTTAAAAATGTATTCCTGCAGCCATATCCATGTTGTGGCCCCCAGCCCCGCCCCCCGCTTGCGCATAGTATCTTGTAATTGCAGCTCTCAACATGTCAACTGCTTTGCACCCTTTCCTAAGCAAAGGAAAACTCTCCCCCTCAATGTTAAGAATGCAACTCTTATCTTAGAATTCAAGGCTAGCTTATGCTCTCTGTCCTGCCTTTCAAATTCATTGTGCACCATCGCTCTCTCATGCACACCCCTTCCAATCTATCTATCAATCTCTCTTTCCTCCTTCCAATCTTACTCCTCTTCTTGCCAGTCCACTGATAGCTCAATTGTTAGGCATCTCCCTCTTCACATTTACAAGCAGGGATCAATCCCTGGTTAAGTTGGTGCGGGACTTGGGTAATGTGGGCGCATGGATGCATGAGTGTTTACCATATCCCCAAAAAAAAAAAAAAAAAATTTCTCCTCTTTTCTACCCTTCGTTTGGTAAGTAGCTCTTATCTTCCTTTCTCTTGCCTTCACGAAAACCCATGGCTGTTGGAAACGGTCATCCTCACTGCCATCAGTCTGTTGTACCCATGTGTGACGGTCACCATCTTCTCTTTTCTCCTTCGTGTTGGGCCAGTCATTAGCAAGTTAATAGCTCTCTCATTTAAGTCCTAAACCCTCAATGTTTTCATTAATACTCTCTCTCTCTCTCTCTCTCTCTCTCTCTCTCTCTCTCTCTCTCTCTCTCTCTCTCTCTCCCCACAAAAGCCCTAATCCTAATTTATCAATAGGTGTTTAAATTTTAACTAACTCTACACTTCACAGGAATTGTAAATTAAAGAAATTAGAGTGAATTTGATGTTGAGTTACAAAAGTCCTCTCACGTATCCACGTTGTTTCTTTCCTGGAAATAGAATCAGTAATCATGAGTCATGGCTATCTTTTATTTTGTAGTTGAATTCAATAGAAAATCCTAGTTGTGATATTTGAGAACAGTTTCTTTTGAAGCTTGTTCCATACTGGTCTTTCTATTTTAAAGTTTATTCCTACTTTATGAACTTGGCAGAATATGCTAGAAACTGGGCTCATTGTTGGTGGATGGGACAAGTATGAAGGGGGCAAAATATACTCTGTGCCCCTTGGAGGAACATTATTGGAGCAACCATTTGCCATTGGAGGTGTGTCACTACTCATGACGTTTGAAGTTCAATTTTGCTTAATGGTTAAAGTACATCTTTTATGTATAAACTTTTTTTTTAAGGGCATTGGGCAAGGATGATGTAATGGGAAATATTCTCTTAGCTGCATAGAATAATTATACATGGCTCTCCTATCTGGGGAGCAGTCATAACTTCTTGAGGGCATAAGTCTTATATGCCAAGCGAGAAAAAAAGAGAAGGATCACGTGCTAACCATAAATCTTATATCCTAAGGGTTCGCTTGTTTGCACTCAATTACACATGTAAATGATTTAAGGGTGTAATCATTATGCATCATCACGTTTTTATTTTATTTTATTTTATTTTTAACGTTCATTTACGCTTGTGATGCATAAATGAGGCGTGGAAATGGTGTGTGAAGGAGCCCATTTTCACACCTCAAGAGGTGGTAAGATGTTACATGCCTCACTGTTACTGGATGGTGGTACAGTCTGGAATGCCCAGACAGGTTATGGGTTTGAACAATACTTGTCAATTCTGTTCTGTTGCCCATTCCAATTTTGCCCCTATAGTGGAATGTTTTGGTGTTCTGGTCATTTTCGGCGTTCCGTTTCTGAAAGATGTGATTGACAAATGAAAAATATAAAATGAATACCTAACATTGAAAAAACATTAAAAGAACATAAAACAGGGGAAAAACAGATTTCATTTTCCAAAAAAATAAAATAAACGAAAAAACCAGATTTCATAAGCTCTAAACAAAACAATATTTAAAATTTAAACGACAGAAGTTTTAAATTTTGAACATATGGACATATTTTCATAGCAAATGAATTGTTTCAGTGCATGCACCATTAAAAAAAAGATATAATGGCTTTTGGGAGAGAGGGGGGGGGGGGGGGGGGGGGATACAGTGGCTGGAATCGTTTGGGAGGGTGTTCCGTTCCACCCAAGACCAAATCTGGAATGTTTCGGCCAATTCCAAACGGAATAGAACAGAATTGACTATTATGGTTTGAACCCCATCAATGGTATTATTATTATTATTATTATGTTTTATGGGGCCTTGAATTCATGATTTGAGCTGTCCATCTTCTTTATAGGGCTAAGAAACCCTAAGATGTTTAATTTCATATGTTAAAATCTTCATGGTTTTTGAGAAATCTGTGAAAAACTCCAAAACATCCCAACCAATAGATCTAATTTCTGCACTTCTGTGGGCCCCATTTCATGACCCGAGCCGTTTAATGTTCTCATATTAATAATGGTAAGCACCTAGATGTCTAATTTCATTACCTTCATAGATTTTGAGAAATTTGTGAAAAAACGTCCAAAAAATGCAAACAGATTTTAAACCAATGGATGCATTCATTTATTTGTGAAAATGGTGATTTTAACAAATATGGTAATGTGTTTCACATCTATAACATTTGCATATGTAAGAAATTCCATTTTCCTATCCCATGCATAAGGCGAATCACCCCTTATCAACGGGCTGAAAAAAAGGGAAGGGTCTCATGCCAACTATAAATCTTACATGCTAAGAAGGAATAAAAAGAGGAAAAATCTCATTCTAAAAGGCGGCTGGTAACTCAATCACCTGGTAGATCTCCTAAGAAAAGGCTGGTAACTAACAAAAGCATATAATATAGTTGAAAGGTGCTCGTTGTCACAACCATTAGGTTGTGCGTTTAAGTTAGCTTACCTTTCCAAAAAAAAAAAAAGTAGTAGAATTTTATGGGCAGCATGTATTTGACTTATGGTTTTATTCCATCTTGCACTTTACAGGGTCTGGATCTAGTTACTTGTATGGATTCTTTGATCAAGCATGGAAGGAAGGGATGAACAAAGATGAAGCTGAGGTGTGCAAGTTTCTATGTTTTTATATAAGATAACAAATTCTTTAAATATATGCACATATCGTCCCTCTTCATTCAATTTTTATGTTATAGATTCACAACTACTGTTTGATTTTTTATTTAATCCTTGAACAAATCATGTCATCTCACGACTGAATATAAATGCTCCGATGCTGCCGTTCATTATTTATGTCATTACAAATGCCGTTAATTTTTTTATATTCTTAAACAAATCATTACACATCATGACTTATAGTATTAATGCTCAGATCATGTACCATTGTTGAAAACTCAATTCAAATCTGTCCATTTATCGTTACTATTTATCTATCTATCTATATATATATGTATGTATGTATATTGAAAATGGTGACTGTATTAATTGCTCAAGGGAACTTTACCATATAAGAGCACTATGTCAACACCAAAAAGCCCCATGACATAGGGGGAGTGCAAAAATAAAAACCAATGCCCCAAAAAACCGGGCAGCAGCCCAAGAATGTTAGATACAAATTAAACAATGAGAAGAGATGGTCAACGAAAGTTTAGAAACTCCCTCTTTTGCAAGTTGATCTGCTTCTGCATTCGCCGAGCATCTGATTTGGAGGAAAGAAAAATTCAACTCACTAGACAGTTGGATCACCTCTTCAATGATATCAGCTAGGTACCATTGAGATGCCCACTGAATGATGAATGACTATCTACTTATATGTTAATTCCTTATATGTGTTATTCTTGGTGCTTGTTTCTGCTGGTTCTCTGCTATCTGGATTAGACTGGACAGCCAATTACATCTTATTTTAGTTAAGGTTTACAACGATGTTACTTTATTTTGATAGGCATGCATATTGTAACGTTTTTATTAGGTGGGGTAAGGCTGTAATTATGAAGATGGTACTAATGATAATCAAGATTGTCACAGTTCTGATATTCAGATTTGATGTACTCCATCCCATACTTTACGCTGTTTTTTTATCGCTATTATTACATCTAATAGCTGTAATCATATGGTGGGAAGGATTAACTGGGCATGTTTATTAATGTCCATGGCTCATATCTATAATATCACCATTCCTCCACATTAGTGATGAGAAAATCTCAATAACTAGCGGAGCAGAAATTGCAAGGAACACAAACCTTATGTAGGATTTTGAAGTTGGAGAAGATCTGTAAGTATCTCGTCTACGATTCGTTGATGATACACCTAGTCTCCCTCTTGATGCTCATCCAAGGTTTAAGGCAGTGTGGGATTGAGTGGCTGGGAGGTTCTAGCTGGCAGCTGGAAGAGGCAATACCTCTCTTTGGGAGGGTGAATTACTTTGATTAAGGCATATTTGTTATACAATATGTCATTATTTAAAATCGAAGAGGCTGGCATTATAAAAAAAAAATCAAAGAGGCTGGTGTTGAGAAGCTAGAAAAGATTTGAGGAAGTTTTTCGGAAAGTGTTGGCGAGATGGAAACATTTGTTAAATGAAGGGAGGGTGCGTGCAACTGCAACTTGCATGGGGGCCAAACCATACGTTGGTAAACCCAAACCTAAATATGACCAGAATGGAGTCTGAACATACTCAACCTAACTAGTAAATAGTGAAGAAATATTTATTTGAACTACTTGTTTTTTTTAAATCAGTGACTAGTAAATTTATTGAAGGCGAAGTGATGGTACAATGATACAAAGACAAACCACGCACCAAAAAATAAAATAAAAAATGCAGGTACAAGAGCATTATGCTGAACGAAAAAAGGGAAAACTACATAGTATGAGCACCAAATGAGTCTAACAAGTCCTTGCTTTTCTAACGCATTTGCCATGCCATTAGCGGATCTACTGACAAAGCTAAAATGACACCTGAAAGGTTGAAGTCTTGATCTTGTTAAAATAAAATTGTAATTTCCATAGGCTCCGTTTGGATTTCTTCCTTGAGATAGCAATGGAAGAATCATTTTACACAATTTAAATGTTGGAGAGGGAATGCAAATAATTTGGTAGCACTTCTAAAATGGCCAACAGTAATTCACCTTGTTCGAATCCTTCGTTCCCACATGCTTGGAAAACATAAACAACACTTCTCCTTTTTGATTTCTTAGAAAACCACGAACATCTGCTGGCCCCGGCTTACCTCTAGCTATGCCATCCTCATTGAATTGGAATACTCCATTTGGAGGGGAACACCAAATGACGTCTTCCTTTCTTTCCTAAGACCCCAACACCATACAAGCTTCCTAATTGTGAAGGATGTTATCAAGCTTCAATTTGGAAAATTCCTTCCTATTCATAGTCGATCTTGCAATTCTCATAAACACAACAGATGAAAGAACCTCCAGAAACGTCTTCCTCCTAAATTCCTTTATTATTGATCTTTCCAAATAGCCCAAGAAATGGAAAAAGGAATGATCTCCAAAGCACCAAATTGCAACCATAAAAGGTGCCACCCTCCATGCATTAACCTTTTTGGCTATGGACGACACCATTCCATTCCACAACCTTTGAGAAAGTGAACCCTAGGGAAAAATGCTATGTCATAGTGCAGAAATAAATGATTGATTGACTCCCTTCCCACCCATGTAAACAACAAATATCTGAAATGATCTCTGAGGATATACCCTTCTAAGGTTATCCACAGTCATTATCTTCCTTGCTGCAGCCAGTCAACAAAAAAGCCTCGAATGAGCAAGGCTCATCCAGACTTGAGCCCATGGAGATCCAAGCACATAAATGAATCCAGTGCCTTGTAAAATGATTTTGTAGAAAATATTCTAGTTTGGTCTGGCAGGATTGCAGATGCAACTGTCCACTTCATCCCTGCAAATAAGCATGTTAGAAAGGAGACTAGGCAATGACTCAAAACTCTTGCAACTCAGACTGACAAAGTGAATCTCCTAACATTCACTTCTCATGACACCTTATCCCTTGCCCAAACATAACACTTCTTTACTGGCGTCTTGTTACTAGACAACATCCTAAACAGAGTATGACATATACAACATAAAGAGCCTGCCTCCACCCAATCATCAAAGCAAAACCAAACGCTTCCCCCGTACCAACTTGAAACCCTCCTTCTTGCTAAGAACCTCCCCCATGATGGTAAACCCATCCCCAAATTTAGAAATAACACCCCACCCCCCTGGGACACTCTATTCCTAGGGATTCTTTTTGGGAATCCCACTCATCCTCATCATCCTTGGATGGTTTGACTTTTCCTCCAAATTGCATCACTCTTCCGTCAAACCTCCACCACAATTTTTCTAACCAAGCCCAGTTTTTGGCTCAAGACTTCTCAAACCCTGTAAATCTCAGCTTCACCACTTTGCTCCAGCTCCTCATCGTCCTTAGAGGCTATGATTTTTCTCCAAATTGCATCATTCTCTTCCATCAAACTCCACTGCCATTTTTCTTGCCAAGCCCAAGTTTTAGCTCAAGACTTCTCAATTCCTGCAAATCTCAGCTTCACCACTTTGCTCCAGCTCCTCATCGTCCTTAGACACTATGATTTTCCTCCAAATTGCATCATTCTCTTCCATCAAACCTCCACTACCATTTTTCTAGCCGAGCCCAAGTTTTAGCTCGAAACTTCTCAATTCCTGCAAATCTCAGCTTCACCATTTTGCTCCAGCTCATCAAATATATTTTCTTCTAGCACACTTTCCCTCCCATAAGAAGTTTCTTCTGATGCGGTATAATTTTATAGCCTCAGCTACTGACATTGTGATTAATGACATAATACACTGGCATGCTGATTGGCCTGTTCTGTTCTGATTCTGTCGGGCTTGTTGGATTGTTCTTATTACTGTGGTGGTGGTGGTAGCAGATTTTAGGATCCATTTCTCTGGGTAGCTTTATTATGAATTTAATACATTTACAAGTAGTTAGGTAAATGAAGTTATTTGCTCAAGTTCCAGCGAGTAGGTATAGGGATCCAAACAACATTATTTACTTACAGGCAACCAACTCTACCTGCGGGTAGAGTTCCAGGTAATCAAAGAACTGGGTACAAGCTGAGTAACAGGGACCTTAATGTGTTTCTGTTTGCCTTAATATGCTTTTCCTATGTGTTTTATGATCTGTTTTTATTGCCTTTGTTATGTTAGCCTTTTTTGGTTGGAGCATGGCATATTAGCATGTTGAATTATAACCATTGTCCTGGTATCTGAGATCACATGTGCATGGTTATTGCCAACATAAGACCTAGTAGCATGAGATGCTGGAAAAGATGTTATTTGCTTTGAGCCTGTTACCGTTGTGTCATGTTTGAAACTGGCTCCTCTTTTAATGGCTAGTGTGCCTATTATTTAGAAGAAAATGTTGTATTATTCATTTTTCATCTTTCCCTACTGCAATGCAGAAATTAGTTGTTAAAGCAGTCTCTCTTGCCATTGCTCGTGATGGTGCAAGTGGAGGCGTGGTCAGAACAGTTATTGTAAGTCTCTTGTCCTTTTGCATGCACAACTTTTACTTTCTGCAAATCATATATATCTTCTAGCACAAATATGGCCTAATTTTAAATACTGACACTAAAAGAAAAAAGGGTCCATGCAAAGAACAAAGCCAAAAACACGAGGGTATAAGTGCATACATAAGCATGAAAGGATCAATCCTGTCCACCCCCTGTTTAACTAAGCATCTGCCATACTATTAGCTGACTGAATCACATGGCTAAAGACCACCTGAAGCTGTGCTGATAAACTCTGATTTCATTAGAAAAGAGCTGTAGCTTCCGCGGTCTGAATTCATTACAAGTAATCCATGAAATCGCTTTGGTAGAATCACTCTCCAGCCTCCACAATTAAGCTGCCCTGAAAGCAATCCAAATAAATATGAAGAGCGTCTAAAATAATGCTTCATTAGAATCCCTTACTCCCATGTGCTTAGAAAGCAGAAGAATGACGTCGTTGTTACTGTTGTGTTGTGATGCCACCAACGCGTGAAGTTCTTGTA
The DNA here is from genome assembly GCA_029852735.1 of Persea americana. Classification (NCBI taxonomy): domain Eukaryota; kingdom Viridiplantae; phylum Streptophyta; class Magnoliopsida; order Laurales; family Lauraceae; genus Persea; species Persea americana. The sequence continues at coordinate 65,459,806 of CM056813.1, read as the reverse complement.
GGACTCGGCTTACCTCAAGCGCACCATCTAAGCATACCTTTTGGTGAAGACCAATGAATCAACCTCCTTCCCTCCACAAGATCACATTATGTAAGTTTTTCAATTACATCAACAACAACAACAACAACAACAACAATAATAATAATAATAAAAGAATGCAATGCAGCTTTACATTCATGAACTCTTTTAGAACTGAAACCCATTTCACAGTTCTTAAGTTCAATGTGGTGAGCAGTTCAAGGACGTTGGAAGGCCCTTAAAAATCCTATTATTCATAGCCATCCAAATAGACTAAAACTCATGTTATTCCTATCCATCCAAATAGACTAAGGAGTGGCAGAAGGAGCAACCTACCAAAGCAACAAACCGCACCCAGGAAAAAGCCCTGACCACCAAGCCTCAATCAAATCCTCTGAATCACTAAGAAAACACCAAGCTATATCTATGTCAATAAGTAGTTCCACAGATGTGAAGCCACCTTGCAATGTAAAAACAAATGGACGTTGGACTCTTCTTTCCTCACGACACACATCTTAGATGATCTCTGCTACCATTCCTTAAGTTCTCAATTTGTTTGTTGTAGAAACCTTCCTAGCAACCGCTAACAAACAAAAAGCCTCCATCCCATGAGGAGCCAATCCCAACCACATGTATGCAGGAGGAGGCCTTGGTTGAGATGGCCCTTTCAATTCTAAATAAAACTTGTTAGTCAAAGACTTTTCCAAAGTAGATGACTTCCATATGCGAATGTCCTTGTCTTCCCTGCAAATGAAAATGTTAAAAAGTAGACTCAATAACTCCCCATACTAAACTAACTCATACTAATGCAACCTATTTCTGAAAGATACTTTCCATGATACTCTAATCCCCCTGACCACATAATACTCTCTAATGAAAGTCTTTTTTTGTGACGCCACCCTAAACATCCTAGGAAACAAGCAAACAGAGATCCCATCTTCACCCAATCATCATACCAAAACCGTACATCCCTCCCTTCCCACATTTAAACACATCCCTTTTGCTCAAAACCTCCCGTCATTTTTAGACAAATCCCCAATAATTGAAGTAACACCAAAGACCCGACACTTGATACCTTATAATTTGGTCCACCGCATTTGGTCCCAACCGAACTTATCCACCACATTTGATCCCAGCCCAAGTGATCTACCACATTTGGTCCCAATAATTTTCCTCCATAACTTCACTAATAGAGCCCAGTTTTTGTTCTCAAGGTTGCCAATGCCTAGACCCCCACCCCCACCCCCACCCCCACCCCCATCTATCAAATGGACATATGGACATAACCATGTACTGCCCGACCCCCGCCCCCCACCCACCCCCCCCACCCCCCCACAACTACAATCTTAGTGTTAATGCATAAACTGTCTTGCTCTCATCCTATTAAAGAACTGTAATACATGGGTACTTGATAGTTGTTCTTTTAAATAAAGAAAGATGGAGCCTCAACTTGATCATTGGATCCTCAAAATTGTTGTGGGATGGATTTGTGCAGATAAACTCTGAAGGTGTGACCAGAAACTTTTATCCAGGAGATGAGCTTCCACTATGGCATGAAGAGTTGGAGCCCTGTAGCTCGTTGCTGGACATACTGTCATCAACTGGTCCGGAGCCCATGAGCATTTGAAGCTAATGGGGGCATATTGTACTGGTTTCTAGCTGTCGCCATCTTTTAGTTACTGGTTACCAATTTCATCAGCATATATAGTTGCAGGCCTGTGATCCATAATTTATAAAATTTGGTTGAAGCATTTGTGGGCGCAAGACTGAAAAAAAAAAAAAACTGAGTTTACTTTCATTACATTGACTTACCTCTTAAGACGAATTATCAAGGAAACTACTCTTGTTGGGCTTCGATCTGGGTTTTTTTATTTTCAGTTGTGATCTTGGGTTGCAGTGCGGGCATGATACTTACAAATCACATTTGTGTATATGGTGGTTGTGGAATGGTGTTGTGATGGTGGGAACATTTGGACAATGATAGCCATGTGAGACCGGCTTATAAAATTTAAAACCACATCTCGCAAGATGGAACATATCTCGTCTCTCACTTATTTGGTACTGCCGTAACCATTTTAAACCGCTAGTGTGTGTTTTAATTATGCTGAATCGGAGGGTCATGTCTGTCCAATCCTACCTTGGATTGAAATGATGTGGGGGCTTGGTGGTTTTATTATTTTTGGCTAGGGACATTTCCTTCTCCCTCACCTTTATTTATTAGGCGTGGGCTCTGACTATTTTTACTGCGTGCTGCTGCCTGTTTCACATTAAAAAAATCCCCCTTACTCTGGTAGTAAATATCGATACATGGGAGCTTGAGTGGGAGAGACTAAACTCAAGAGTCCAACCTAGACCAATGGGAGTAGGCTGACATCTTAGACGGTTGGTGCCAAGTGATCATAGCAAATGAATCTTTTACAGAACGTACCTAAAATTTGCCCTAAAAAAATATAAATGAAAAGAGTTGGATGGAAATGGGAACCAATGTTGGGGTCCATTTGGAAACTCTAGTATAATTAGTAAGAGCTAACTAGATAAAGGTTTAATATGAAAGCTCTAATTATTTAGTTTTAATTTACAATTAATCTTTTTACAAAAAAGATAATAGTCCATTCAGTAAATTTATATAAAGAAAAGCTCTTATACATGAGGAAATTGGGGCCTGCCTTTAGAAATTATAATAATTTGAAAGTAACCAGTAAAACTTGCAATATAGAACAATCATTTGTCAGTTTGGAAATTTTATGAGGTCATTTTCATCCATGTGTTAATCGTTCACCACCTCCATCTGCATTAGGTAGTAAAGCTATGAAAAAATAAAAAAGGGCAGCCCCCATAATACCCATAATATATATATATATATAATTTATTTATAGGCAATGGCTCAAAGTTTCCAGATGGGGCCTCCTATTCCACCAGGGATGGGGGAGACTACTAATCTTTTATGACATTGTCAGCCCCCAGTCAAGGAGGCTTAAATGTTTAGCTTAATATTAGCGAAAACGGATCCCTCTCTTCACTGGATCTTGGATCTGATTCGAAATTGTCTTAACTGTCTAAAGGATGTGTGAGAGGCAGTGCTCCAATGGATCTTGAATCTTCGACCACTAGAGAGGGAGAGGGAGAGGGAGAGGGAGAGGAGAGAGTTTCATTTTCTTACAACGGCAGCAAATAATTTATACAAATTTGGAAAAACCCCCCTTGTCCTGTTGCAGTTAATGGTAGCTTCCCCCTTTGTGCTCTCGGTTATATTTGATCCAATAGCCTGAAATTCCAAAGCAAATTACATCTACACATACACCTTAAAGCTCACGATACAAACCTTTCTGTGAGCTGTTTAGAACTGGGGAAAAAAATACAAATTTAAGAAGAAAAAATAAAGCTACAAGTTTTGAATTATGAGTTGGCATTTACCACTTAATTACCTATGGTGATTCCTCTATCCTCTAAAAATCTCATTTCTCCATTTCACTCAGATATCAAAGCCAGCCATGCCTTTTAACTGATGCGCCTCTCCTTTTTTTAGGCCTTTCTGCAGACCTCAGTGTCATTGTTGTTTGGTCATTTAAAGTAGTACAAAAGGAAAGCTTCCACCTGATGGAGTTGTTCCACTTGGACACCAACAGGAACTCCAATGCCAAGTGGCTGCAAAAAGAACATTTAATCTGTTGCTGCTCCAAAGGATCACTTCTTCTAGTTAACCATTTACATATCTGGTTCTCCCCCATCCATAATGGCAGAACAGTATCCATTGCTCTCAGTGATCATACGACCCAGCCGATGGGTTGCCAGAGTTCTGGTCACAGTGACCACTTCCACCACCCCTCCATGCATTTCCACCATCTGAACTACTGCAGGCCTGATTTGAAAGTACACCATTGCCAAAATCACCATCTAGACTCATTTGCTGGACTTCCTGTGGGGACAGTATCTTTATACAACGAACACAATTCACAAACTCCCTGCAAAGTTTATGTGCATGTATTAATCTCCAGAGTGTGGCTAACCAATATTAGAGTCATAACTTGATCTGATTACTTGTGGAAATTCAATGAATTGGATTCATATGTTGGTTGTGTCTCATTCATCTCTTCTAACATAAAAAAGAAATAGTCAACTTCTTGTATTCTGCAATTCAAGTATTCTGTAAAACATCTTAGAAGGAGCAATCAACTTCCACTATGATTTAACTAAAATTTCTTTCACCAATCCGATTTGGGTAATCTGTGAGAACTATTAAATAATGAGAAGTATCAAGTTACTCCTTGGTCTTGATATGAACAGATGGTAATAAGTTCTAGGATGGAGCCAGCTTTTCTATTCCATGCTTGAATATGCTATTTTCTAGCCTGTGGTTCTTAATAAAATCTTTATGTAACCCACTGACCAAAAAAAAAAAAAAACCTCTCTCCATTGCATCCTACCAGCAATGATATGGAAAGTTCAAGAACCTTCAGATAATTTAAAACATTATAAGAGTCACAATCTATTTAAGAAGCCTTTTTTATAAACTCAAATGACTAATTTAAAGATTGGTCGAAGTCTCAAGTCAACTCAATTTTAGCCCACAATCAAGGCTGCACCGAGTTTAAAACCGTTGAACATGCGATTAGGAAAGCAGAAGCAAATTATGAGAAAATATGGGGTTATCTTCACCCATGTTCCTCAAAATTGATCTTCATTTTTGCCTAATGTAATATGGAAACATCTATTCCCTTCAGCACTTTTTGTTTCCCTTTTAAGCCAGACCCCTACCTCTCTACCCATCTCGTCCTACCTTCAACTATTGTCATGTCCATTTTCACTCTAGTTTTCTCATGTCAACCTCGGGTCAGCCATGTGGGTTCCACTTTCCCACTCGACCCTATTTTAAAGTCATATTCTGCTTGTTGCAACATCACACACTAAAGTCTAAAATATCTTTTTTCTTCTGATTGATAAATAATTAAAGAAAGTAAAAGGTGTCTTTTTGAAGGGTGGGGTCACCCATTCCAGATAAATTATAGAACCTCAGACCCCTTTTTTTTTCTACTATGATTTAGGGTGCAACATATTACCTGAACTAAGTTATAGAACCCAAAGGACCATAGCTAATTAGCTATAGCATGCTCACACACACACACACCGCAAACAAACAAAAAGATCCAACATAGGACAACTTACTCCCAAGGGTCATCACCAACGAGCAGAACATCCGTCTCATGGTCTACATAAACTAGTTTCCAGCCAATTCTCTGTCGATCCTCAAGTTGTCCCTCTATGCCAAACATACGAGCCAGATCCTGTTTGAGCTCTTCGTAGCCCGAGTAACGGGTGATATCGACAGATCGGCCAACAGCCCCGCGTTTGTACACCTAGAATTTGGAGAATCATCCAGTGTAAGATTAAGTAAAGTGCGTAATCAGTAATTTCTGTATCTTTGTGTCCTAGTTATGTAGGGTAAGCAGAACGAACTGAAACATCTAACCTTGGTGAATGTCCGCATTCGCTGAAATTGAGGTGGAGGTGGCCATGAGCCTCCATTCAAGAAGCCCCCATCATTAATGTTAGAATCTATTGGAACTCCAGGATTAAATGCCATACCTGGGGCCCCAAATGACTGAGAAACAATTGAGGATGATAATTCCTGTTGTTCTTTGGAACTGCCATAGTTAGTTAGCACATTGTCTGAAGACAGATGATTCTGGAGATCCCTCCCAGACCCCATGCTCTTAGCCACCGAAGGATCAGGAGTTAATGGTATTCCCAATGGCCCTTCAATGTTAACTCCAAACAGAACATTATTCCTAGGATCCGCTGGACCATCACCATCTTGAGCAGTATCTCTGAACATTGCTTGTGGATTGAAAGCTGATAATGGGAAGTTTTGCTGCAATTGTCCATCAGTCTGAGAAATACAGACTGAAGTTCCTGAAGATGATGTGTCCAAGCAATCCATTTGTGGGGTACTTAGGTACGTCTGTGGGGCAGTCCCCTGACCCTGTGTCTTAGAAATGGGCATTGAAGGTTTCATATGGAGATCAGATTTCTGCAAGTCCTTGGCTAAGTTTGGACCAGTAGTCATGGCTTCCAAAGTGCCAGGACTCAAGACCGTTGCTGTTGCCTGAGATATATCATCCATTATGAACGTTCCCCTGTGGGTCCTATTTAGGATTGATTGGGGAATGATGGGACAGTTGTTTGTAGAAGGTGATGTGGAACACGATGGAATATCATCAGTGATCCCTGATTGTGCTCCATTTGGCAATAAACAGCTAGAAGGAGTTGAGAGGAGATTCGTTGGTGGAGGCGGAGGTGGAGGAAGCACTGATCCGGGCAACTCAGGCAGCATTAATGATTGCTTCTGAAGTTTCTGCTGTGGCTGATGTTGCATGGGTTGTGACGACCGAATATCAGCTTGGGTATTCTTGGCCATCTGTGATGGGATCACATGCTGCTGTGAAAGCAAATTGGGGTTTGACAACTGCTGCTGCGCTCCCATGAGCAGTCTCTGCTGCTCTTGAAGTTGGGTCAGTTGAGGCTGTTGTAGGGCTGATTGTGACAAGACCGATTGCTGTTGCTGTTGCTGTTGAAGTTTCTGCAACAGTTGTAGCTTAATCTGATGTTCGGATTGTTGCAACTGCTGATTTGCTTGGTGGGAGAGCTGGACTGGCGTCCGGTTTTGCTGTTGGTTCAGAGCAATATTAGACTCTGGCTGTTGCTGTGGCAATTGGTTTGGGAAGAGATTAGCTTGAGGCTGGTGGTTTTGAATCAACGGTGGCTGCTGTTGCTGCTGAACAAAGTTCTGGGCCAGAATTTGAGGCTCTAAGAGCTGGGTCTGAGTTTGGTTCTGAGGAAGTGCCTGATTAACCAAATGTTGCCTCTGCTGCTGATTAATACCATCCATTTGTTGTTGCAGCCGATTAACAGAGCCTAATTGGTTCAATGTGTCAGGTAACTTTGGAAGTTGTTCCACTTGTTGGGACTGCTGAGACGACCTCGGAGAACTGAACTGCAAGTTATTCTGTTGCAAGATATGTGCTTGCATCCCCAACTGGCGAGACATATCTGTAGCAGCAAGATTTTGAAGAACTGGCCCAGTCATCGGACGCAAATAATCTGGCTGCATGGTCGAGTTAGCAAGCATGGGATTTTGCTGCATGTTCATCCATTGCATTAGGCTCAGTCCAGGGAGAACGACATTTTGAGTCTGGGGATCCTTTATGCAGATTTCATCTCCGAGCCAAGGCATTGCCCTTTTGAAGAGATTCTCCATATCTGATGAATCATCATCTGCAATGGCCTTAAAGCACGTTGGTAAGTAATCCTCTACTAATGCTATGGAGTAAAATAGTGTTTTATGGATACAGACAGTTAATTGCATTGTATTAACAATCAGAGGGTCACCATTTAAACAGATGCACTCTGTTTAACAACAGCTAAAAGGTACTACACATGGATCAGCAAATTGCAAGCTAGGAACAACAAGAACACAGCATTTGACATATCTAGGTGGTTGGGATGAAAAGGGAATTATGAGGATAAGGGGTGGAAAGTTTCATCCTATTCAAGTACTCTATAAGATAGTCATCCAGCCAAAAACATTACAACAACTGAAATAAATTGGACCTAGATTACAAAGCTAAAGGTCTTGAAGTGAAACTTGATACACCACCCAGGTTCAGTCCCCTTAAAATTCAAATCACCTATAAATGCCCTATAATTGCATCACACATGAGGTTGCATCTCACTAAAGATTTTCATCTGAGAGGTACCTCTCAGTCTCTGTGAAAGGTAAAAATCTTAGCCGTGGATTCATGCCACTCAAGTGGGATAGGGTGATCGGAAAAGTCTCATTGTGGATTAGATTTTGGCCAAAAAAGCAGCCAGATCGAATCATCCCGACCCTTGATTTACAGGCCTAAAAGGTTAATGATTTTTTTAAGTTATATTTTTTCCTTTTTGAAGTCCAATCCGATGGTGAGTGTGGCACTATGGCTTGGGTGACTGTCAAACCCTGGTGAGTGCCAATTCATGAACCGTAGTAACAGTATGTGGTCCTATGCTAATGTCTCGCACAGAGTTGCACACAGCATGTGAGGCGCACCTTATGATCAATCTGAATGGACCAACCAAACTTGCATGCGGGGTTACACTGATCTGAGTAGAATGGACTGTTGGATCCAGTGTGAAAATCTAAAACCATTAAACTTGCAGGCCTCAAATCAACATATGGGGTGGTACCACCTAGATCTTTCGATCCACACCTCTGTGATAGGTGGGTCCCAACAACTGTCTCATACGGTGCTCCTCTACGAGACATGCACAGGATCTGCACACTTGCGCGCGCAGAGAGAGAGAGAGAGAGAGTTTCTCCTATGGGAAGTCCACATACAGCTTGTGTGGACCATTTGTGGTCCACCTAGATGCATCAATCAAGGGGGTTAAGGGGGATGGAAAGTGGCGTAGAGTATGGGTGTCCCCCCAAAAAACAAACATGGCATGAAATTGGGTTTCTCTAAAAAGGAGCTATTGGCCAGTTTGGATTTGTGAAAGGTGGCCATCGAATGGACTTAGTAAGGGAGCACAGTTTCTATGTCAACACAAACTGACTGGAGGTTTCAAAATATGTTGATAGGACAAAGTCAACCTGTGGAAATGAGTAAATTCCTACTCCAGATATAACAACAACAATAATTCCAGCAGGATATTAGAGCATATATGCACTGCAAAATTATGAGACATTTCCAGCAGGATATTAGAGCATATATGCACTACAAAATTATGAGACATAACATACCGGGCATTCCTGGTTGTCTAGGGCGCTTTGATCTGAAAAACGGTGGTGGGCAGATGAAAAATGGAGCCGCCACAGGTTCAATCTCCCACACTGAGACCCTATTACGTCTCTCACCAGCAGTAGACTCATCCCAGGCAACCTTTTCGAAACATTGGTCCATGTGAATGAAAATAAATCAAGGAGATAAACTTTAATACCAATGAAACTTTAAACACATACTATACCTGCAGATTACGCCACTGTGAATTTTTCCATCTCACAGGATCTAGGTCACTTATGCCGGTAATCGTTCCCATATACCTGCAGGCCAAGGACCATAACATCACACTCCAGTGTCGAAGGAAACTGCTCAAGACATTCAATTTCTGGTCTGACTTAAAAGATTATATATGCATCTGAATGGGAAAGTATTATGTGTTACAAACTGAGACTGTCCAACCAGCGAGTTGTGGCATAAGTTCCCCACCAAATAGAAGAGGGATTCCTAAATGAGGTATTTACGGAAAGCTAGCTTCAATAGACATTGCTACATTTCCAAGCAAAGGCCGTGACTCAAGCATTTCCTATATTCTATACCTAACTCACCTCACTTTTATATGGTTGGACCAGTTGGGTCTCACCAACATGGCACATGGATTAACAAGTCTTGAGTCAGTCACACATAGTAGTTAAGTTTGTAAATCTGGGAAGAATATCTAAGCAAAAAGGTTGTCTATATTAAGCTTTTCTGAGTCATGATGATCAAAGAAAGATATCAGGCTTCAGGCCAATGGAAGACTAAGGCCCTCTTTAGATTTCTAGTCCAAATTTAATTCAGATATTAGCCCAAAAAGAAACTTTTCCTAAAACTTATATTTTCTTTACAAATATTAATGAGACATGGATGCTCAGCACTATACATATGGCATCATTTGAGAAAACATGAAAACAACTAAAATCACCTTCTTGTTCCTGACTCTTCAGTTTCAAACATCATTCTAAACCGCATGCCCAGAGATATTTGGTTGCTGTAGATGGCCTTGTTGTACTTGGCCAACGGAATAACAAATTCTGATGGACTAGCCCTAAGAAGGGGAAAAAAAAACTGTTAGTTTCAGAGAAAATAGCCTATTAAAAGATGAAAGAAAAGCAGCAAAATTCAATACGTTCCTGAATTTTACGAATTTTCAGAACATTTGAAACTAAAATTACAAATTTAGAAATAGACGAAGCAAAGAAAAGATGATATAACACACCAACCTCGGATTGTAAAATATAGTAAAAGGACTATTGTTTGCAGCAGCATGAGCAGCTGCTGCTAGAATCCCAATATGCATGCTGTCACTCGACAAAACAGAAGATGATATATTTGCAGGTTGCCTATTGGCCCGCCTAATACCCAGGAGGAGCTGTGATTTTTCATCTCTGTTCACAACCAATGAAACAGAACAGTGGATCAGAAAAAGGTTAGAAGACTCGTAAAAGATAAAAGAGTTGGAACAAACAGGTATACATCAGGTGATCTGGCTGACGTTTGGATTTTAGAGCTGGATGTGTGGGGCCTGCTTCTCTAAATAATAACTATCTGAACCAAAAATATAATGTGCCACACAGATTTTATGTGGATCAGCCTAGTCTCACTCCCATTGCAGTGATTCACCATTGGAGTATAAGAACTTCGATTATTGAATAAATAGATAGTGTTTCATTTTAACAAACCTGTCTTTCTTTGCTGTGGAGCCAACCTTATGAAACTCTGAACTGTCTTTGAGATGTGCAATGGTGTTTCTGACACCTGGCTGAGGTCTCTCCAATCAAAGCGACGTTTAGATCATTGTAACATGGGCCTCATACATACGGGTCTGAGTTGAATTAGATACTTCAGATGAACCTGATAGTTACGTCTCTCTCTCTCTCTCTCTCTCTCTCTCTCTCTCTCTCTCTCTCTCTCTCTCTCTCTCTCTCTCTCTCTCTCTCCATGTATATATATGCAGTGGCAGACCTAGGATTTTTGTTTAGGAGCACGGATGATGGCCATAATGTTACTTTCTTCATTATTTTGTCATTTGAGGGTGGCGATAGGGCAACTGCCCCCAAAACCCATCACTTCGGTCTGCCCCTATTTTACACGCGATGTGCATGGGTCTTACGGTGCTCACCACCTAGAGGGGTGGACTACAAAATGGCCCCCCTATAGACACCAGATCCATCTTTAGCTAGAGCTTTGGCTAAATAAATCACCCCAAGGACAAGGTGAATAGTGCAGTAAAAATTGTTGGATTTAGAAGCAGGGTTAAAAAAATCAGTAATTCATGCATTCAAATGTAGAAAGATATGGAAAAAATAATAATTTCCATACTTCATGGCCACTAAGCCTGTCTCTAAGAAGTACTAAAAAGCACATGCAAGTGCTAACAAAGCGAGTCGTGCCCTGAATAGGCACCTCACACTTGGGAAGATGCCTGGGTTGAATCAACGAGGACTGTGTACTGGTTTCAGTGTCGCCTGAACCAATAATTTAATGAGCATATGGCATTATTTGATACATCTATTCTTGTCAAGTAGAATCACTAATCAGTAATTGTCCTTAATCTAGCGCTGACAACATTATAATGCGACAAAATTAATTTAAGAAGGCCAAAAGATGAAATCGACTAGGATTAATCACAATATTTCTTAGAAGAACAAGACTTTCAAATAAACTGACTGTTTCACTGAACAAGTACTGAGCTTGCAAAATATACCTGATAAATAAGACAGAATCACCAGCAAAGAGTCTCTTTCCACTGACAAATAGACTCCAACCAGTTGTAAGTAAATGCCGCTTTGGCTGACCTGCAGTGATGAAAAAAATATGTTAATTTTGGACATGTAAGAACAGAAGAACGAAAGAACGCATCAACATTGTCATAAAAAGCCTAATCCTATAATCATCATAATGCATGAACAGAAACTTTTATTTTTATCAACAACAAAGACAACTTTACGCGATTCCCACGTGCTCAGCTGGTTAGGGACAAGGTGGAGTGTGCAAGGCTGTGTGAGTTCGAGTCTCTTGTAAAGCAAGAACAATGAAGTATATGTGGATGTGTATGTACACATCATTGGGCCATTTTAGTTGCGACCAAGAGCAGTGGTTTATATCTTAAATGAAATTAAAACCTCTGTAAGAAAAGTATGGGCAGCTCCTCCCTCCCTCCCTCCCTCCCTCAGGTACTTGGATTTTACATTAACTTTCTAATGTATAATAAAATTTCGGATTTTTTTTTTTGAAAGGTGTATAATTTTGGATTTTACATTACCTTTCTACTGTAGAAAAATACAATGCAGTACTTGACAGAGAGCATTTACAAATTCATGAATTGCAGATTATCGAAAGGCCTTCGAAAAAGCTCACCTCGGTAGATATGGCGAAAGGTCCAAGCATTATCATGCAAATCTTTTGCTACCAGTTCTTGGGCAGGTGGCTGCATTGAGAAATCCTACATACCATCCAATTGGAATTAAATAAGCGGTAGTTGTGGAAGAATAAAATAAAAATTGCAAAATTTCAGGTTAGAAAAAAATGTTTACAAGAGGAGGGAAGATTTTTTCTGCTGCACGGCGAGGTACTGAGAAACCTCCATGTGTGCTTGTATCACTGGCAGTCAGCGTTTTACAGAAAAACTCCGTCTGAGGTTTGTTTGACTTGAGTGCAAGATCTGATGCTAGCAACGCCTCCTTCTCATACTATGCAGCAAATAGATTCAGGGGAAAATGAATCAGAACTTAAGTAACTTCATTCATATAGAAGGAATTATTGTGCATGCAGTGTGTCTTTTATTGTGATTTTGTGGAAACCTTTGGCTGATTATAGTCCATATATCCATTGAAACAGTGAGAGCAGAGATGCAACACAATCCTTCTGATAAAATGCTTTGGCAGAGCAAAATAGTACACGAGATGATGAGAGGACATTAAGCACTCACCAGTATTTATAAAGGTCTAGTCAGATAATGAATTCAATGAAGTGGGACAACAAACTGCATTGTGCATTCGACTTCAGTACAAACGTGGCGACACGCAAAGTTGTTAAAATCATTGTTAGATTAGCCGATTAGGAGATGATTTTTTAAATGTCTTATCCTAATTAAGACCGGAAGATATTTAAGCATTTTATGTTTAGGTTTATTTTTTAAGTATTTACTTTTTATAGTAGTGGGATGTGTGTGTGCGTGCGTTAGTGGGACGTGGTGGGCGATGGAAAGATCCACTCATGATGGACCCAGATATTGAAAATGGGGTCAATCTCATCCTCTAACCCCTTGATCCATGGCCCATAGGTTTAATGGCATTACATTAAAGAAAAAAAAATTAACCCTTTATCCAACGGTCCCGGCCATTCGGTGGGTGCAAAGAGATTCTACAAAATGTCCAATCCAAAAAACGGCCTTTTTGCCCCTATGCAAACATCCAATAAAAATCAGCCTTATTTATTGTTGTTTTACTACATTCAGTACAAGGATAAATAGAGATTAAAAGTAGGAATATCAAGTTTTTTTTTTTAACAGGGGCATTTAATGAGATGCCCACCATGAGATGGAAGTATTTTGCTTTTGAAACTTGTGAGAAATTATTGACCTTTTGCAGGGCCCACTTTAAATAAAAGATTAAAACCAATCAAAATAGAGGGCTGCAACACTTCCATGGGAGTTGGGCCAACCAGGAGATTATAAAAATATCAAGTTTTCTTCTTATAATCATCAATCTAATCCTGGGTAGTTAAATACACTTGATATTTATAAGTGGACCCCATTGAGAAGCATCATGAATTTCTCGGCACCATGAAATTATAAATTCTGGAAAAAAAAATTGTGATCATTTAATAGTGGGCCAACCTCCTATTGAGTGAAATTTAGGGAGTGCCCATAAGAGAGGGAGTCGTGTCTTTTTGATCTGTTTGGAATTTTATAAGTGGGTCCATCAAAGAGTCACAAATTTCTATTATCCTAGAAAATATGCAACGATTGCCTCTCTCTCTCTCTCTCTCCCAGCAAAGAGTTTGAAGCTTCAAATGAATTTAAAGGCCCTGCAGCCATTAAGGATTAAAAAAAAAAACCCTGTCCAATGAGTACAACTCAAATCCATAATTACAAGAGTTAATGTCTTTATATTCTAAGTGCCAAGTAAGAAAATTGATTGGATGAGAGAAAGGGGTGTCGAGAGCTGAGAAAATGCCCAGCCGTTTTGTAGTGTTCCTCATATATATATATATATATATATTTAGAGGGAGGTGCTCCTATAAGAGCATCTCTCACCTTACTATGAGAGATAATGTGGAGGCCCTCACATTTAAATTGTTGGCATTGGATATGGATGTGAGGCCCCTACCTTATCTCTCATAGTAAGGTGCCCATATATATATATATATATATGTAGGTCTATTGTACTTAAGGGGGTTCCATATGTGTGAATGGTTCGGATGTGTTATAAAGTCAACCCTACCATTTTGTCCCTCATCATAACATGGTGAGGGATGGATGCACATGAATATTTCCCATATACATACATATATATATAATAGGCATGTAGCTTCTTTTTCTTTTTAATCTGCAAAAATAGTACAAAAGTTTCTTTTGCACCTCTCTCCCTCACTTCCTTTGACACAACTTTTGCTTTCTTTTCTCATGAGAAATAGAAAGTGGAAATAGATACTGGTTCTTTGTTTTCTCATGGTACTACGGCTTACCTTGTTTGTTCAACATACACTTCCCATATCGAGATGTATACTTCGATCTCAAGCATCATGCTAAGTACTACGACTAGGGTTAGTGGAGATTGACATAGAAGATAGCCATTGTGTGGATCTTTTGGGGTCTTGTTTGAGAGACAATCTTCTAAAATCTTACGCCGGTATTCTCATCGAAGAAGAAGAAATTAAAAGTGAAAAAAAATTATTATTTCATTTAACTATTGTAATTGATGATCATTAGAACTTCGAAGGAAACCCCAATTCTAATATAACTTACCATAACCAACTAGGATTCCTACTATAATTAGATATCTTTTAGTTTGAATGGAAACATGACTAAAACCTAGAACCTTGTGATTGCAACAATAAGTACCTTCCGACTGCGCTCCTGCTATAATTAAATATCTTAAGATAAAATATTTACAGAAACTAAGAACCGTGTCAGAGTCTAAGAGTCCAACTATGACTCTCTACTTGATAAATAATTACTTCAAAAGGTTATAAAACTTCCAAAAATTAAATTATTTCAAAAGATTTTTTCAGTTTAGTTTTTCATGAATAAATCCTCTGAAAAGGGTACACATTTCTTTTCAATGATATAATTTCAAAAAATTCTTTTTTTTTTTCTCAAGGGAAGAAACCAATTCTGCAAGTCTCCAGCTCAACAGTTAATTTTGAAGTTGTTGTCAATGATGCAACTAAAACCATAGATTACAGTTCATGCTTACTGTATTAACTGGCTGAAGGGTCATCTGAGCATACACTTCATCTGTCTCTGCATCTGCCTGGAAAATTACAAAAAAAAAAAATGTTAGTAATATTAGGAAATGAAAAGGCACCTAAAAGGAGCTATTTGGTGAAATATAAAAACAATAGCGTACGTGCAATGTAACACTGTGAAGATAACAAATCAATTTTGAAGGCAGAGTTGGATAGTTTGGAATCTGAGCATCAGCATCCTTCTGCATAGAAGCTGCAACCTGGATGAATGAAGAACAAATTTAAAAGCCAATAAACAGCTGATATCTACAACCCAATTGGAGAAACTTAATATAATCAAATCTACGCAACGGGAAACTTGAAAAACAAATTTTATTTCAAATGAAAAAAAATTGATCTGTCCAAGTTTTATTTCAGTTTGATAAACAAATTGTTAAAATATTATTCTGCTTGTTCGCAATTTATAAATTCTTGCCACAAAACATCAATTGGCAGTTTATTTTGAGTTTTCCCTATTACCACAATGAAAAACAAATATATAGAAGAAGAGTTGAAAAAATGTGAATGCTATTAAAGATATACTTAGTTGCTTTAAGGCAAACTCAAGTTGTAAATTGGAATGCTGTAAATGGATGTAAAACATGGAGGCATATTGGTCATAGGTTGACTCATAGTTTTAAAAGTTAGTTGAATCCAAGTCGATTCACCCCGAGTCTCATGTCTAACCAAATCATGTAGAAAAAGGCTTAAACACATCCTTTTCTCACAAATTTCTTCTTAGAAGACGCTTTGGGAGGCATTTGGATAACTTTTAAACTGATTTTAGAATATTAAAACCACATTTTGTAGAAGATCAAAGTATTCAAAGATCGGATGTACTCTACTCCTCGTCAGATGGAGTGAAAAAACAGAAAAAAGACAACACCACCTATTCATACTTAAATTCATTCATAATAACTAAAAACAAAAAGTATAAAAACTCTATTATTCTAGAATATTATTTTTTTCTTTTGTGGATCTTTACATTTTTTAAAGATCTTTGAAGGCTTTTGAGGTCCAGGGTTCAGTTCAGTCTGACTCGGCCAAGTCTCATGTGCACTCAATTAAGTCAACCCCACTTGAGGGTGATCAAGTTCCCCACCGCGCTCGATTTTTGAAAAAACTTGAGTTGGCTAGGTCAGGCCCCCAAGTTGGTTTTCATAGAGTTGATAAAAGAACTGGTTCTCGTGTGAAAATTTAATTTACACATATATGAGAAATAATTGTATAATGTTAGTGTCGGTCTAAGCATGAATTTATGGAATACATGTCCGCAGGATGCCAAAGATGCTGCTAGCCTATATTGTCATTCCTGAATTCGTTGTTTCATTCACGCTAGAATTCCTGCATGAGAATCTCATGCATCTGGGATTTCATAAACTCCCCATTTCATAGCTACTATGCTAGAATTCCTTATTGAAACACCTGTATATGCCTTCTTTATAAACATATTCAAATTTATAGATAACATAGTGCATAAAATGTATAGATTCATAGGCATTAGAGTGCTCAATTGGGGTCCCATCTGATCACAAAATGCAACACTCAAACACAGGGCCCACCTTTAGAAATCCAGGAAAAAATTGTGGTATGTTGATCATAATAACAAAAATGTCAAAATAATATATAATAAAAAAATTATAAATTCCACAAAATTATAACAAAAACACCTTGCATCACATTCTTAAGGTTCCTGTGCATAGCCTCTCACCCTCTTATGGTGAGAGGTAGCTTGATGGGGCCTACATGGGACCTCACTGATCACAAGACCAGGGGAATAGAAAGAGCCATCTTGGATGGGCCCAGATTCAAGTTTGGGGCCAATCCCATGCCACCCCATCATCCACAACCCATGAGTTTAATGACTTTATATTAAAGAAAACATTCAACCCACAATCTAATGGTCGAATCCATCCGGATCGGTGAAAACTCGACATTCCGGTGTAATTCGGGGGGTGGGGGGGGGGCGGCGGCGCCCGGGATTCTACCTATCACCATAATACAGTGAGAGGCGTATACATATAAAAATCTCTCCTCTCTCCCTATATATATAGGGGTCAGCTCTTCTAAGCTGATGCTTACCTTATCCTAAAGCTGAAACAGTGTTGGTCCCACAAATTAGAGTCCATTATCGTTGTTTTTTGCATGATAATCGTCTCCAAAATCAAGATAAATATCAGAATTGAATTTTCCAGTTCCATCATGCAAAAAACAGATATAATCAACTTTGATTTGTGGGACCACCACTATATCAATTTAGGATAAGCTAAGGCAAGATAAATCCAATCAGAACTGGATTTTCCAGTTCCATCATGCAAAAAACAAATATAATCAACTCTGATTTGTGGGACCAGCAATATTTCATCTTAGGATAAGCTAAGCTGTAGCTTAAGAGAGCCCTGCACGCACGCACGCACGCACACGCATGTGCGCGTGGGAGATGCTCCTATGAGAGATGCCCTCTCTATGTAGAATGGTTATCCAATGCACCCGGTGTGCAAGATGCTTACCAAGGGTGGGACCCACCTGATGGTCCATCCAATTGGAGTCATTGGACCACACACACGCACCCTGAATTTCACACGGCCCCTGGGTTTTGCACCCATTCAAATGGACCGGATTGTTGGTTGACTGCACACCCATCCGAATGGATTGTACACCGTTAAACTTGTGGGCCCCAAATGGAGATGATAGGATTTAGGGATGGGGCTAGTTTTTTGCAAAGATGAAGGTCCCAGAGAGATCTTTCGATCCCCCCAGGTCCCGGTCCCAGATGGGTCCCCATGCGGGTCCCATGTTGAGGACACACCGATCCAGTGTGTGTACTCTATACACACATGGATAAATATATATATATGGGGAGCGCTACACAGCGCCTGAGCTTTTTTTTAAGGAAAAAACGCCCCTCCTATTTGGGCCCATTGGAATGCATGATGACCATGGAAGTCCGTTGGATGGAAAGATCCATGGGGCCTACCTATCTACAAAATCTTGAGTCCATAAGATCATCCTAACCTTTAGATCCATGGTACTAAATTTAATGGTTTAGAGGCATCATTTTATTATCATTTCAATCCAATGGTGAGGAAAAGTTGGATGAATGTCAAACTTGGACTTATGACTATTCATTGGGGGGTAGTGCGTGTGAAAAGACTTGATTAACACAACATGGGCTTTATGACCAAAAAAAGGGGGGAGCAAAAAGGGGCATTTTTAAAGTGGGGCGTTTTTTAAAATTGGGAGGTGCTCCTATGAGAGGCACTCTCACCAACTTGGTGAGAGATGGGTGGGGGCCCTCACGTTTAAGTTGGGGGTCCTTACATTTAAGTTGGTGAGAGTGGATATGGAAGCGAGGGCCCCCACCCATCTCTCACCAAGTTGGTGAGAGTGCCTCTCATAGGAGCACCTCCCTTTAAAATTTCCCTATATTAGATACATATATATATATATGACTTTTGGTTTAAGAACGCCCCCCCTTTCTCGTTCAATGAAAAGCATCCACATGTTATACATCATTTAATATTGGAAGGATACACCAGACATTTGAAAAGAAAAGTAGGGACATTATGTGTGCTTTGAAAAATAAAAACTCTTAGCCAAACACATTAACATCAAGAAGTGATGAGAGAGAAGTGGGGCATGCCTTTGGTTAGATGTTAAAAGAGGCAATTTGGAGGACCTATTAATGAGGTCCACTTACGGAAAAACCCAATCCAATCAAAATAAATAGCATCACCTTTTATTGGCCCTTGCCAAATTTTAATTCAATAAGAGTTGGGCCCACCATCCGATTTAGCACCATACAAAACTTGAGGTTTTCACAATTGGACGGTGGGGCCAACTATTATTGAAGTGAAATTTGGTAATGGGCCATGAAAGATAAAGCCATTTAATTTGGGCCCACCATCTGATTTAGCACCATCGAAAACGTTTAATTTTCACAATTGGACGGTGGGCACATGGCAATGAGCCATGAAAGATAAGGTCATCTAATTTGATTGGTTTGGATTTTTCATAAGTGAACCCCATGGAGGAGATCATATATTTCTCAAAAGAAATTAGGATTGTGATTAAGGCTTAGACAGCTATGTTGCTTTAAATTCATTCAAAGCAAGACAGCTATTATAAGTGGCTTTGTTCCTTTGGATGTTATAAAAGGGAGAATTCCTCATATATTCCCACGCATCCAGAGTGCATGATGTTACCATGCACGCCGGCTGCTGGGGCCCACTTAGGACACCACAGGTCATGGGACATGGGTTGGATAGAAAGATCCTCTCATGGAGGACTCATATATATAAACAAAGGCGTCGATATCATGCCTATTGACAACAAGCAGAAAGGATAAAAAAACGGAGAGGAAGTCCTTCCTCACCATTGACAACATCATGAAAGAATCAAAAGAAACAGGTGGTGATGAAAACTTACAAAGGTACCAGACAAATTAATATCTCTAATGGAAAAACTTAAGGAGATTATACTAGATGATCTACCTGATGGATTGCATCCCATGAGGGGACATCCAAAACTATATTGATCGCATCTCATGTGCTAGTTTGCTTAACCCTCGACATTATCCTAGGAGCCCAAACGAGAATGAGATTCTATGGGGCCAAGTAGAAGAATTGAGTCAAAAGGATCTGATCTCAGTGAGTATGATCTCCTCCAATAACATCAGCATCTGTGGGCCTTCTATTATGGATGGTTCATCTCTAGTACAACATAACTCCCAACATGACCAAATCCACATCAAATTCAATGTAGGCAGCAACAAGAGCATCAAGGTGCTTCTTCTGTGACGTCTCATTTGATATCACAGACAACGCAAGTTTCATTGCAAATGTGTCAAGAGCCACATGGTTTCTTGCTAATAAAGAGAAACCTAAACAAGATATCAAGCAAAATCATGTTTGCGACAACATTTTATTCGGTAATTGATGTGAATGCATGATTCTACTCAACTACAAGGGCACAATTCACAGCTACACACATTAAACTCCGCAGCAAAGACTCCTGCAGTAGCACAATCTAGAAACACAGTCTATGCCTAAAATGCAACAGCCACTGATGTATTGGTAGCATGCCTTGCATCTTGCATTTGGTAATGAAGGAATCTTTTGATAATGGACTAGGGCCTTATGATAACTGTAAAAGAGTTATATGTTATATTTATTATCAGCAATGACAACTGGAGCATTTATTGTTGTTGACTTGTTCAAGTATTATGCCTTGGAGGAACCATTATATTGCAAGTTCTATTGAAATGGAGGGGACTAATGTAGGACAAGTTGAGAATCAAGACTGAAGAAGAAGAATAAGTGCTACTTAAAAATTTTGAGTTTGAGATTGCTTAGAAGGATAGGTGTTAATTTCAAAATTTGAATATGAAATTGAATCTGTCGTTTTGTTTCTAATAACAAGTATTATCTCCAAGTCAAGTTTCTCTTTTTTTTCATAGTATTCTCCTTGTGTCTTCAGGGTTTGGTTATTAAATTGACGATTTTGATCTTCTTCCTTAATCCTTTAATGCTTTACACTACTCCATGGTTTTCTCGGGCCTGACCTCTTTTAGAATAATGGAGCTCTAGCCTCTTGAGATACCATCTCATATTTTGTATTGGGTATGAGGATCACCTTTGTATTGTATCACAAGCTTCACCACAAAAGCAATTTTGGGTCCCACCTGAGTCGTATAACAAATTGCCAATTAAGGTCATCAGAAGGGACAGATGGTCTGAAGCGGAGATTATAGGCGGCCCCAAAATCTCACCTTAATCAAAACATCAGATCAAGATAGCTATAGATTTCAGGTTAATCTCACCAGGGTTATTCCATGGTAAATTATGTTCTTTTCAGGAAAAAAAAAAAAAAAGGTGATAACAAGGGAATTACAAGGAAAATAGGCTAAAAAAGTTAAGTTAGAACAGATCCATTAAAAAGTATTCTCCACTGATCACAGCAGCGTGAGAAAAGCAAAAGAACTAAAAGCAAAACAAAAGTGGAGGTAAAAAAAAAAAAAAAAATCTGAAAAGAGAGTTCCCATTCATCACCAATCATTCTCATCCCACCAACAACTACAAAAGCAGATGCAAAAAACGCAAGGAAAAAGAAAGACAAAATACAGTGAACAAAAGGGCATCTGAAAAACAAAAAAGAAGGAATACTAACAGACTACTTAAACAAATAATGAGTACAAATAACAACTAAAGTTAAAAAAAAAAAAAAAAAGAGGGAACAACAAACAAATACCCAAAAACCATTTTAATGAATATATAGAAAAAAAATAAAAATTAGAAGCTTTAAGGTCTTGCACAAAACATTGTATGCTACAATGTTTTAAGGTTGAAGAAAAACAAATTTAAGGAAAAATCAATACCCCATTGATCAAATAAGATCAATCATGGAAAGAAAAAAAAAAAAAAAACCCAAAAAGATTAGAACAATCCAATTCCAATGTTAAACCATGAAATGACCCCAAAATCAGGGACAGGGCAACAGGGGTGCTTAGTTACTTATTCCTCAAAACTCCAAAGAAAACCCAATCAAAGATAATAATAATAATAATAATAATAAAAGATGGTATTTATTTCAAGTGACTTCAACTGGGCACATCCAGCTCAGTTACAACAGAATTTATTTCATAGATTCCAAGGATGCGCACGTTAATCAGCCGCCACTACTGTGCACGTTAGCAATAACCACAGCCCAACACGTTTTTGACAACTAGGAAGAAGAGGAAGAGGGAAAGAAAAAAAAGAATTGGGATGCGAACGCTAGCAGGATTCACCACAGCGGCGCACGATAGTAGATACCTGTTCGCTGTGGCCCTGCGGGAAGTAGACCACGTAGCTTCCGACCGGCGGCAGAGTCACCAACGGCCCGGCGCACGCGTGCCATAGCTCCGGGTTTATGCTGCTCTTCCTCTCCCCTGCACATGACACGTGTCCACACCTCATTCGCCGAAAAAAGACAATAAAAAACAACAACAAGAACAAGAACAAGCGATCTCCTTTGTCTTACCGTCGCAGGGATTCGCCGCGACTCCGGCCGCCGGAACCTTCATCGTGCGGATTCCAGCGTCCTCGCGGCCGATATTCGCCCGGAGACCGATTGAGGACCGTCACATGATCCGATAAGCAGAAAGATGTAAGATTCGAGCTGGATATCGGACCTTCCGAGGATGATCGGAGCGTTTCTCGGACCGAATTGGCGTTTGAGAGCTGAGAATGTCGGATGGAATTTCGGTGCGGGGAGTCTCCCCCGACACAGGAGAGAAAGGAAAGAGAAGCGTCTGAAAAGGAAAAGGAGCAGAGGGTGTTGCGTATCGGCTGGTATTTCGGGGCCGGCCGATACGTAGAGTCTCCGACACGACACAAGAGAGAAAGGAAAGGGAACGTTTCGCTCTGAAAAGGGCAAAAGGAGCAGTCCTGAGCTCTCGCACTGCTGCCGCCGCCGCCGCTGCCCCCCAAACTCACCCTACAAACCAGACACACAAAGACACATACACACACATATCTGATTTCTCGCCTTCTCTCTCTCTCTTTTCCGACAACTTTCCCATTTTTTTCACATTTCCCAACTCATCCTCACCTCAGCTAGTGCCCCTACAACTACTACCACAACTCTTGTGCCCTTTTTAACACTAATCACTTTTTTTTTTCTTACCTGCCCATTGGTTAAAAATAAACATAATAATGATAATGATAATGCTTCTTTTGTTCTTTTCTTTTCTCTCGTAAATATGGTTACACTTCTTTACATTGAACACCCTATGCTTTTTTGTTGTGTTGGTGCTATATAAAGAAACATGTCAAGAACCACCTCTGTTGAGCATGTGAGCAGTTTTGTGTTATGGGTATGATGATCATCTCAAACATGCCCTTTGGGACTTTGGGACATTGGGGTGGGGTTATCATTTGAAGGGGGTGGGCCCAGACAGCTTCATCGGTTTTGAATACGAACTTAGAATTCTTATGTGAATTTTGGAAGCGAACACGTTGTTTTTATGTGTGTTTTGGAAGCAGACCCAATATTTTTATTTCTATTTTGAAAGTAAACTTAGATCTGCCCAAATCTATGTACGCAGATCTACCCGTACTCAAACCTTTGAGTGTGGTCAAATGAAGGTTTTGATTGATTTTAATTGGTTTGTCCAAGTCATTTGAAAATGCATTGGAAAATTATCATTATTTTATTACTGTTGACTTACATCCACATGCTGTTATTGGTGACATCATTGTTAGGTTAGAATTATTTACAAAATTAGAGGGTGTGTGTTTAAAGAAAGGTAGAAAACTTTTCATAGCTGAAATAGCAAGTGTAGGTTCCTTTTTTTTTTTTTTTTTTTTCTGCATTCTCTTTTTTTCCCATAATTTTATTTGTATCTTTTCCTCTTTTTACAAGAGATTTCTTTGAGAAATTCCTGCTATTCTATCCAATACATATTTATGATCATGTCATTATTCGATGTTTTGCATCTAGCTAATCCCTCCAACTAAAGTTAATAGATTGATATTGGAGATAGCTCTTCAGTTTGTTCTTACCCATACTTTGTCTCAAGCCCAACTAAATTTGAGAAATGACCTTATGCTAATATTAGTACAGTATGTATAATGGCAAACTATCCTATTTAATAAAAATGGGGCCTCCCTTTGTCTATTAATTAAACCCTCTCATATCATATAAACCCCTCTCAACAGTAACAAGCTGAAATTTCACTAAAGTGTTATATACTGTGGGTTGATCGTGTGTAAAATCGTATTTGATTGGTGTTTGTAAAGTCAAAAAGCAAGTTGGGTCAACAAAAAACGGTTGTCAGAGCCTTGAAGCCGAGAGCACTCTCGCTCAAGGGAGAGTCCAGCTTGCTATAGCAAGCGTGGCGGATGCAGCAAGCGCAGTTTGATCAGGACTCTATTTTAGAGTTTGAAAAATGACTCTATTATAAGTGGATTATTATTATGAGTCTTATGGACAGATTTTGGGCTATGGATTGGGTGTTTCTCACAACCCAAAGAGACACAGATTATCTCTCAAGTTCTAAATGAGCGACCTAATTGAGAGAAATTTTCTCTAAAGATTTTTTGAAGAGTTGTGCTGCCAAGTACTCTAGAGAGCCAGTTTCTTCTGCATTTCTTGTAGAAAATCATCTTCTTGCGTAGAAGATTTGAGGAGTCAAGCGCTGGATTGAATCTATTGCAATTAACGGTATAAAGTTGTTGAAGCGTGAAGCAACACAAGATAACTTCAGTCCTTAGGCAATGGATATCTGGGGAAGAAATCTAAGTTTCTTTTAATTGCGAAATTCATAGTGCTTGATTATCGATTCAGTTTGGATCTGTAGTTTTTCACCCAATTGGGGTTTTCCATGCTAAATCTGGTGTCCTTGTAGTATGTGCTTTGTGATTTTATTCCCGCTGCATGGTTATTATTTTTTTCATACTATTTGGCTGATTTATTGAGTAGACCAACCTAGAGATCTCGTATCCTAAACCTTCAATGTTTCTTACTTAGAGTTCATTATACTATTAATATAAGGATCTCTAAGTTTAAAACTCTTTGTTGTCTAAGTTTTGAAGGTGCTCCATCGCTTCATGTATGCCTCTTATGAGTTTTGACCCTCCCATGCCAAACCACAATATTATATGAGAGATGCCCTGTACATCCCACCTTTAAAATCTAATTGGGTGAGGTGAGGATCTCATAGTCAAGTTTGGATCATTGGAACTTAGCTGACTTCATCCAATTTACTTATAAATTTAATTATCTATAAGTTGGTTTGTCTAAAATTAGTTATGACAAACAACAAAACACTTCATAGCAAACAACTCTAATTATTGCCAACACATCCGTAATTGAGTGGTGTTGGCATTTTAATATCACACTTGACCACTAGTCCAATTTAGCAAAAAATAAAGATAAAACTCCAGTCATCCAGCCCTATAAACTCTAATTATGCATAAACTCAATTACTTGCCCAGCATTTGACAAGAGATCAACCAAGGTTCCTAGGATTTTTGGTAGAACCTCCTTCACTACAAGAAAAAACTACTTTTAGCATCTTCAATGGTTGAGACTATAATTATTAATTAAATCACAAAATAAAAATATTAAAGAAAAAGAAGAGAACAGGGGATTAACTATACATTTAAGAATTGTGAACGACAAATTAACTGATTTTAGTTCCGTTTTTATGTTTGTTAATGATGTCTTCATTTTACCAGAAAAAGAATTAACTAATTTTGAGAGTGAAGACCACTGCAGCAAACATTGGCGATATCTGAAAATAGTATGACATTTATCTAAAATAAGATTTTATTGAAACTATCACAGCATTTCCGAATATCATCAAAATCAGGTTATCATGAGAAAATCCCAACAATACTAGAATAAAAAGAAGAGTTAGAAAAATCCTACAAAAACAACTTTTTTTCACTATTATATATTAATCAATTAATCATAATTTGATTTATTATCCATTGAAAAACATAATATTATATATATGTGGTGCTGTTGGAAATATGATAGTGAGATAAGATTTTAGTGACTAGACAACACCAAATATTTTGAAGTGATGGGTGGGCCTGACTATTATTTTTTGTTAGATATTGCTAATTGTGGAGTGGACCGTGGAGCTGCATTATTTGACTTTAATATTTTCTAGCTCATTTACAGTGGAGTCTTTAGTTATTAATGAGGGTCACCTCACCTCGAAGGAAGCAAAGGCAATCAAAGCTATAACAAGGGGAGAATGGATTTATATGTGGATTGGGAGTGGATAAAATAGAAGTCAACAGTTAGATGCAACATGGGAGAAGTTTTGGGGAATAGGCATTTACAAATTATCAATCATGGTGTTGCAAGGTGCTGGACATTCAATTAATACTCATATTGATATTCTTTTTTTATTAATTGGCCAACAATGTCCACCAAAGTAGCCCGACCAATGAATGCATGTCCAATTTTATCTTTTAGGATATATATGGAGAGAATTCTCGTCTATCTTATCCTAAGGAAAAGTCTTTTAATATTGTTTTAATGAGCATATTTTATCCTGCAAGAATACTGCATATATCATGAGACCCACTTAAATGCAAGTTTATAAATGGAAGGAGAATAGATGAAAAGGTCTTGTCATTGATGAGTGGGACCCAAAAAAATCAGCTGCACCAAAGTATCATAGCCCTAATTGAACAGCTTTGAAAGTTAATGGTATATTAACTGTAGATTTTCTTGATATTTAATTCCATGGCAGATGAAGGTTCGGTGAGTATACAATTGACCATGATACTTTAGTATGGAATGAAAATATCTTCAAAGGGTCTACATTGATGAAAGGTGGGCTCCATATTGCAATTGTAGACGCTCACGAGAGAGCATTTTCTGCTTTAGTATTTATTGAATTTATCTTGGAACATGTTGCATATGAAGAATTAGACCTCAATATTTGCATATGAAGAATTAAACCTAAAAACAAAATATTCAACAAAACTTCCAGCCAATACAATCTCCATAACTATTATGGTTGTGTTTTTGCGATGAGGGGATTATGTAATATGAAGGAAAATTATTCTAATTCTCCATACAATGCAGCTCATTATTTCATTCTTTGGTTTGACACACTTTCTTTACGGAAAGGGAAAAATGAACTAATTTTCCTTGATAGATAGAATTTTAATTCCTTCAAGAGAGCTAGGAATGTAAGATTCATTTATGCCATGGAAATAGGCATTCACGGAGAGTAAAATCATGTTGTTGTATAAACAAGTCCTTAAGATTGCAAATCATGGATGTGGAGCCTATGTATATGCATGCAAATCACTGATATATGGGGGATTGGAAGGTCTCCTCACGTATTAATGGATGTGCCATATTCACCTATAATAGTATTTTACTAATAATATCATAACAAAAATAGAAAAATAGGGAAAGTCTATAATGCATGCTACTTTCAATAATTGTTTTATATATCTTCACAAAATTTTTTTCAATAATCTATTTTTTACAATATTTTATCAAGAAACAATTCCTGAAATATCTCTGATATTTTCCAATCCTAAAAATAATAGTTATTACAAGAAAAACCTTCACTTATGAGGAAACTGTCAAATGTGTATACAAGCAGATAATTAAATATATACTTTTTTTTAGACTCAATTCAACTGTGAGTAAAGGTTTGACAAACAAAATTTTAAATATAATTATAAATCTCAAAAAAATAAAAGTGTAAAATAAGCTGCACTGATAAAAAAATATTACAGTGGGGGTGGAGCCGTGGAGGTATCGGACATGCCAAATGTGTGTTTCTATGTGATAAAATGGAGAGGGGTTGAAGAAGGGGCGTAGACAAGAAATGGGTCTGATCTGAAAACAATCCTTTTCTCAACAGCTATGTCAATGTGTGCTGCTTTTTTCAAAAGGTGGTGGGGAAAGAAAGATTCTCACCAAACCATGATGGAAAGAAACACTGCTTTTTCACCCTCTCTCTTAATTAAGCACGCACGAGGGCTGAAAGGTCTTTTCATTTTCTCTTCCCATTGCCCAATGAGATCCGAGAGGAGTATGCTGTTGCCGGCCTCTCTCTCTCTCTGTCTTGTCCCAGTGGTAAAGGCAGACAGAGAAACGACTGGTATTCACTCAGGTGCTTTTTCTTTTCTTTGGGAAGACCATGAGAGGGACAGGCAAGAGAGTCCAGCAAATGCATGGTAGATAAAAGATTCTCCTTAAACAATTTTTGTTCCTAGCTTCATTCATAGCTGTTGTATGTGGGATGTGATATGTTCAATGCTTCTTTAATGTGGAGCACATGCAAAGGTAAGTAAAACTTATCATAGTCATATAAAAAAGAAAAGAGATATTGTATATTGTATCCTAAATCCTAATCCAACCAACCCACCACTGAGGATTTCCTGTTCCCACTGGCTTCATATATTATATAACTTGTTACTAGTTGCTGGGAGGTTATCAAATGAAAACCCATTCTGGGGTATCCTCTTCATATAGTTAAGGAAATAAATGCCCAAACATCATATGGGTCAGTGAGACTTTATAAGGAAATTGCAACAACGTCAATGTTAGCAATCTATTAATGTAGATCTTAGAAGAGTTTCAGATTTTTTTTTATTTTTTATTTTGGTGTCTAGTAGAAGACTGAGGTAAATTGAGATGCAATGCAAGTATGTTGTATAATTTTGGGTACCTGCAAAAAAAAATAAAAGAGTCTAGATCCCTATAAGAGAAGCTGCGACTTTCAATCAACACGTACCATGTTAATTTTTTTTTTTTTCCTTTTTCTGATTGGGCATGCATATTTTATGCTATGTGGCATGTTTTGATTGAGAGTCACATTGCCTTATATATGATTCCCCACAATACAAATGATATGAACGTAATTACACTGAAATATGATCGACCAACAACCTATTTGTGATTACTTTTTTTTTTAATCATAATGGAATATAGATCACAGGTATAGAGGTGTCCCCCAGTCCGGCAATAGGGTTTAATGGATTTACTATACATAAAAAAAAAAAGAAAAGAAAAGATCAGCCTCTCAAGAAATTTTTATAGATATATCCCATAAATCTATCCATTCAACAAACTTAGAGCCTTCGCCTGAGTCCTGCTCAATAAGAGGTCCAAACCTTGAAATTGGGTCTCTCCCAAGGTTGAAGAACTCATTGCTCGGACTCAACTCCCCCATTGCAAAAAAAAAAACGAAAAAAAAAAGACTTGGATAGAATCAATGCGGTGACTTGAAAGAGACATTTTTTTAAACAATAATATTCGAAATACTTAAAATTGGATAAAATAATTATAAAAAATAAATATACATTTATTTATATGCATTGATGAAGATCTATTCAAATTAATAAATTGATATATGCAAGAAAATACTGTAATAAGAAATATAAAAACAGACTTGCATATTACATATTTTTTAAGTCCAAATATCAAATGCAGAAGATCAAATATAAGATCCAAATTATATTGTAGTTATTGTTTTTAAATTGTCGACTCCAAATCTTGAGCATTATTACTTAAAAATAAGCATCAATTGTCTAAAGTTAGATCCACCGGTCAAATGGTTTACAATTGAAACAACTTATCAAAATGAGATGACTCGGGCAAATCTCTTATGTATTTGAGTCGATCCTTCATCAAAACAAGATGACTAAGGAGAGTCAAGAGTCATAAGTCGAGTTTTCATATCTTGGTCTCACCACATTCCCCCATCTTTATAAATATGATCAATAATATATAAAATTAAATCAAACACGTTAAACATCTCATGATCAATCTTCTAATGAAGCCTGCTCCAATTGAAATGAAATACATGACATTTATATATGGAGAAGACATTCATTTTAAGCCACTTTAATTTTGAACAAGTGAACCCCCACATTGAGTTTAGCCCCTTCAACCAAGAAATTCTATTAGAGGTAGTTTCCCTGTACACATGTGAAACAGAAAAAGAGATTCATTTATGTAAATATTACACGTGTAAAATGTTGAATATGTGAAGCACAATATCATGTTTGTCAAAACCATCAAGAAATTAGTACATCCAACAATCGTAGATTTATTTAGATTTTTAAGTATTTTATGTAAATCTATTAGAACCCATAATGAATCAAGGTAGGAAACTAAATTTCTTGATATTTACCATTAATACAAGGTTATTGAACAATACAGGTTATGAATTGGGGCCCCTCAGAAGTGCAAACAATTAGATCATAAGTTAAGATATTTTTAACAAATTACTCAAAATCTAATAAAGATTTTAGACGATTCACCTAAAAAATCTTGATGCTCATTAGCTCATTGAACAACGCAAATAGTTTGGATTATAATTAATATGAGGCCAAAATGAATGAGAAAAATTAAAGGTGGTTGATGGGCTCCATAAAAATGCAATCAGCATGTAAAAAGTATATTGACAACCATGTTTTTTTTTTTTTTCCAAAAGCGGTATAAATCACCTTCCACTTGTTCTAATGTCTAAATGACCTCGTTATTCTACATTTATACACCATGTATATGTGCTATTAATTACAAACAAATGTGGCGAAGTGAAATCACGAGAATCTTAGGCCTGAAAGTGAGTTCAAATAAACGACCCTTCTTTGCAAGCAAACGACTGCCCTCTCTTCTTTATGCTATTTTCATATAAGGTGGAGCCCAGTGCCGCGTTTTCGGGAGCCAGCGGCAGACGGACTGGGCCCGCCACTTTGACCGTGGCATCCTGATCCAGGGCCTCTTTGGCTAGACCCTAGACCTTGAGGGGCCTTTTCTGTTTTTTAAATTCTTTATGAAGTCACCTTCGACTATTGGTCGTTGATTCTTTTGGCCTCTGCTCCTATCCATCTACCATACACATTGGACCAGTCATATCCCCAATCCATACGACACGTTTTTGAAGTAGTTAAAGACAAAGGAATGACACACGCACGCTCTCTCTCTCTCTCTCTCTCTCTCTCTCTCATTGAGAAGAACACTGCCATGTGCAAGACTTCATTAATAAAAGTGGGGATTCCATCTTATCTACAGAGGAAGGGTTATGGGAAGGGCTACTTACACAAGTGGTAAAGAGCCTCACTACTCATCGTTAGGTTTAGGAATTGAACTCTAAATATGACATTTTATAGTGTGTACGGGCTCTTTTACGGGACTTGACCTCCTTGTTTGAGGTAAAAGAAAAATAGAGTTTCTCCTTCTTCAACCCCTTTACCAATTGGTTTGAATGCCTAAAATCTTAGCATGTTTGTTTAGTTTTCAGTTTTAAATTTCCTTCCTTAATGAGCAGGAAATCTGACTTATCATGTCTTTAGTTGTGAATTTTCTTCCTCGGTGAGCGTGGAATTCGAACTTTTTCGTGTTTTCTTTGGTTTCAATTTCCGGTTTAAAGGCAACTTTTTTTAGTTTGTGTGGAGATATTTATGAGAAAGTCAGACCACATGAAAGATTATGGCACTCATTCTCTATTGGAGAATCATGCGTGGAAACTTTGCCAAAGGAGGCGTGTGTCATGGCCTTCCAGATTTTTGAAAAGCTTCTTCTTTCTTTTTTAAAGTACGGTCAATTGTGGTGATGACGAATAAACATGTATCACCCAAATACACACCATAATTACACAAATAACGCCACCAAGAATTATGTGCTCAGGAAAGCACCAACTAAATAAAAAAGAGAATCTCACTTATTCTATTTCTCTCTCTCTTCTATCATGGTGCTGGGTATTTCTCTCTCTCCTATCATGGTGTTAGGGTTACAGTTACATCAATATAGATATAATTCGGTAAAAAGACTAGAATCACTTTGAAACCTCCCATACATCCTGGAATACAAAACGTGACCCAACATGAACTTCCTTAATTTTATTTATTTATTATTACAAGGGTTCCTTAAGTTAAGTTTTCAGCATGTAGATCCTCATATAATTTTATAAAAATCTCTCACTTCTTAGACCCCTGCTTAAATGCATGACACTCCAGATAAATTTTACTTTATTATAAGGAATAAAAATAGTATCAGATGGACCCTGTCGAAATGAATTATTAATTTTAGGCAGTTAAGTTTCACAACACGTTGATGCAGTGCTGAAATCTTGGGTTCTACGAATCTAATTTGCAGTAGAAAAGTGATTTCAGTACTTTTGAAAATTGATGTATCTAGGATAAGCCGTGCAGTGCTAATTAGGCACCTTCCCACCAAAAAATTCTACTTTAATGCAGGTGGTGATCAATGGCTTTGAAAGTGTTGTCTGTGACAGTGATTATTTACCAACACTCCTGAGTCCCAAGATTGTATTACACAGGAGAAAGTAACCATTCAAACTGGTTTTTACAAAAAGAACTGAAGCATGACGCCGACAAAAGCTGAAAGAAGAGAAACTACACAGAAGAAGGAGAAGAAAGGACAAAACTGAAATGATAATAAACAGTTGCAGCCACAGAAAACGCGGCGGCCCATGAAAGTACGAGCGTGCGAGTGTGGCATCGAAACCGAGACTCGCAGGGGAAAAGCAGATCTGCAGTTTGGTCATGTCGCTTGAATGATTCGCGTGACTGCCCAAAACGCTCGCCACTCCCCAACTTGCATGAGCTCTGTCAATATCTAAAATTTAGCTAGGTAATTCAACATGGGGCTCTACTTAAAAAATTATCGAGGGAGTAAATAAATATTAAAAAAAATATATGAGTTTTCAAAATCTTCAGGAGGTTTTAAGAAATTTAAGCTTTTACCCAAGTTCACTCCCGAATAGATTGTCTTAATAATTATAATTTATAATGGGAGATGTTTTTATGAGAAATATCTCTCATCTTAAATGAGAGATTGGGTGGGGTCCTCACATCTATATCCAATGCCAACAATTTAAATGTGAGGGCCTCCACCCCTACTTCTCATATAAGGTGAGAGATATATTTCATAGGAGCATTTTCCATTTATAATTAGATGCATGTTTGTTTGTGAGTAAGAAAAGAGTAAGTACCATATTATGCGTAAAGTTGAAGAGGAGTGGGTTGATATAAATAAGTAGGTGGATTATTTTATATGTGTTTGAATATGGTTGGCGTAAAGTAAAAAGGTAAAAGGCTTTTTTTTTTTATGGAGAGGATAAAGTCAAAAAGGCTCTTTTCCGGGGCTGTTTGGGTGATTTATTAATGGAGTTGAGTGAAGTAAATATTATTTTGAAGATAAAATAAAATATAAGTAGGTTATAATGGTATTTTATTTTTTGTTGTTTGTTATGGAATATTTTTGACTTTTTGTATAAAAAAGTGAAGTTTTTTTTTTTTTTTTTAGTGGAGAAATGAGGTTGTTTTCTTGAACTTTTTTTTAATATGGCGGGAAATTTGAAATAAAGTGCTTTTGATGTAACTTTTTTTTTTAAAATGGGGGCTTTACTTTACTTGACTATATTAATATAGTTCCCAAACATAGAGCAAACAATTATTATTGAAGTAAATTTTGGATACATACAACATAAGATAAGGATATTCGGGGTTTCTAAAGGGTACTCTTTACTCCTAAAATTTCTCTCTCTCTAGTTAGGAATTTTCAAAGGGACTATTTGTTTATAAGAATTATTATTGGAGTTTTTGTTTAGTAGATTTTGAAATTCATATTGCTGAAAGCAATTTTTCAGCAAGTTGATTATCAAGAATATCAACAACAGTAGCATTTGAAATGCTCAGATAACATAATCTAACAAGAAGCAAGAAATATTTGAATACCCACCATTCTTGTGAGAAATACCTTGAAGTAGACATAGTCGAAAGTGAGAGACTGAACTCACCTTTATTAGTGAACAATCTACATGGCATGGGTTCAAAACTCCAAGGGGATGGCCGAGTGGTTAGGACTATGGTTCCTCTATCTTCCGGAGCTAGATGTATTAGAATTGATCCCCGGCTCCCCTCCTTCTGGAACCGAAGGTTGAGTTCACTAGTGATATCACTTGGGGGCCACAGGGGTTTTACCTGGCTTCTCTCTAGGCCCGGAGGGATTAGTCCAGCCTAACGTTTGGGAACCCTCCGTTAGTGCAAAAAAAAATAATAATAATAAAATAAAATAAAATGACACTCATCTAGCCTTTACCCATCTTTGGATTAAATTTAAGAAAAATGATCAAAATATATAATTTGACTATTGTTGAACTTTGAAGGCAGTTTAATCAAGGGTTGGAGTAATATGCTATGGCTGATTTTTTGCCTAACCATGGTAATACCTTTCCTTGCCCTTTAATCTCGCTTATATGCATGCATCTTGGTGGGCCCTTTTAAGTTGGACTGAATGTAATTAATATGCAATTTATTATTTCATATCCAATTCATACATGAGATCCCCTTAGTTTTTGCCTGATAATTCACAACCTAGAGGCAAAGAGGCGTCTCACTATCTTCCCAAAAAATAGTCCATACTACTGGCAAAAGAATTCCCCTTGTTATCTAATCCAATGCAAACACCTCTCACTTGGTCCAACCGACCATCTGGTGTGGTCCACTATAAAAAATATTCTCAACCCATGGGCCTTTGTTCTCCTCATTTACTTCACGTTCACACCAAAAGCTTCATATACTCTGTTGCTTGATATTAGATCAGTAGCTCGCACGCAATTAATGACCAGAGATAGCTTACACTCCATCTTAATTAAATGTGGCCCAAGTCATGGAGCCCGCTTACATCCATGTCTATCAATGGGGTAAGGGTGGATGTAAATGTCTTTCTATGGACAAATGAGAGCTAACAAATTAATCAGTCATATCGGAAGGATTATCCTAGCATTTGATTTAACAACTTTAAAGTTTAATAGCATCTTAATTATATAGGGAAACGTCCCTGTGAGAGCTAGCTCTCACCGTCATACGGTGATAGACACCATGATGGAGCCCACTCGGGGCCCCACTGATCACGGGACCAGGGGATGAAAAGAGTCATCCTTGATAGGCCCAGCTATAAAGTTTGGGTTCAATCCCATGCCTCTAACCCATTGATTTGTGGCCCACGAGTTTAATGACTTATATTAAAGTTTTTTTTTTTACCCTAGATCTAACGGTCCATTTCATTTGGATGAGTGCAAGTCCATGGGCTTCAGCATCATTTGGGGGGGTGGGTGGGTGGGTTCGGATTGGTGATAGGTAAGCCTCATCATGGTGTCAATATGGATCCCCACTCAAACTATTTTCTTTCCTTGGTATTCCAAGAGAAAAATAACTTGAGAACCCCTTTTGTGGGGCAACCATGTTGCACACTAATTCCAATATTAGAGTGATAATTTTTTTTTGGGTAAAAAAGCTATTACAGCTGTGAACTCTAGGCAAGTAGGTAAGAACTGATGCCTCTTACCACTAGGGCAAGAGGCCAATCTTGATTAGAAACTCTTTATAAGTATTAAAGGCGGAGCAAGTATTACTAACTACAATATAATGATCATTATTGTCTAATTTAAATTCCTTTGTAAACCCTTGGAGTTCTCAAGTAGATAAATGGTCACTATCTAGACAGAAACTTCCCATTCCACTCAATTTCCAATAATTAACAAGTATCCAGGCGATCTACAAAAGGGCTCATTCATAGGTTTCAAAATTGCACAGAGAGTTTAGTTGGCAGCCTAATTTTTTTTCTTATATTAAAATGGGCACTGGCTTTTAAACATCTTGATCCAACCCATAAATCCTAATTTTCTTTCTTTGCTTGAATTGGCAGAGTAGCCCACCAGAGGGTATCTTATACATGCATTTGCTGCTCCAGATAAGAGCCACATGCCTCTGCAAATTAAAAATCTGGACCTCTTACTGTCATGAACATGGTTTAGGTTCAATCGCCCATACAGGATCTTCTTCACAATATTAAATTATATTAGCATGAAAAATATCAACATCCCATGTCCACCAACTTCATTGGTGACGGATAGAGCTTGACAATTTGGTGCAACCATGTGAAGGTCAAAAGACATTAGCCACTAAACTATAGATGTGTTGCATTAATAGTTAATTATTGAGTGTACTAAAATTTTTCGTTTTTTCGTTTTCTTTAGTGCATTATATGCTTAATGGGCATTTTTTTTCTAATTGTTTTCTGGGTATCTATGCCTAAGCTACTGTACTGGCCATGTAATAATTGATTGATTTGGTTTGAATCTCAGCTCATTGATACTGATTTTTTGATTTCCCATATGGGAAAAGGAGACCCCAAAAGGCTAGAATACAAATCAAGGCACATTATAGTTTGAGAAGAGAAAAAGTACCTGAAGGCATCACTAACAGAAGGGGAAAAAGGGAAAAAATAAGAATAACAATCAGTTCCCCTCTCAGAAATGCACAAAACAGAGAAACCCAACTCTTTATGTTGACCTGCATCAGTGCTGGTCGTTGTGTGGTTTCTATCACAATGTTGATCACTGCTGCCAATTCTAGTATGTCATATACTTGAATGGATTTTGAACTAATATGCAAACTAAGAACATCTCTAAATTTTGTACTCTTCAACTAATTCACTTCAATTGCTTTCAGGGACAACTGTTTTACATGTTCCCCAATGGAAGACACTATGATTGCTACATGTTCCCCCAATTGATAGCAATCTGTTTTTTTTTTTTTTTTGCTGTTTAATCTCATCTTAATGTGACCACTCCTGATTAAGAGAGGTGAAGACTTCTAAGAAAGAGTGCTCTCACTGTTTTTTCTTTTTAACTTCATCTTAATGTGCCACTCCCGATTAAGAGAGGTGAAAACTTCTAAGAAAGGGAGCTATTACTAGGCCTAAGGCAGTGAAAGGGAAAAAAAAATAAGGGGAAGGGTGTTAATTCAAGTCCAGTCCCCACAATTAGGAGAGGCCACCACTTGTGTCCTATTGTGTGGGCCAAACTACAGTTTCACTCTTTTTTTTCCTATTTTAAATATTAGTAAGAACAAGCTGCAGTTTATGGACTTTTTGTGCAACTAGGAATTTTATAAATTTTTATTTCTATTAGATAGAGGAATCCTTCATTTCTACCTTTGCTAAGAAATCAAAATCCTCTATATTAAGGAACTTAATTCTGTTTCATTTTTGTGAGAAAAATATGTTGCATGGGTTCTATATAAAACCGAAACAATTTTGTTCTCAGTCATGGAACGCTCTCATTAAAACAATTTTATTCTCTATCGTGGAATCCCTCCTAGCACAAAACACACTTGTAACATAGAAGCTAAGCTAATCTGAGCCCGGCCACCAATGAGTTGACCCTTGGTCGCCATCTGTCTCACTTGATGAATTGGGTCCCGCAAATGTAACTGCTTTCTCAACGACATAGGGGTCCACGACATGTGGACGAGTGAGATGGCGACAAGGGTGACGTGGACTAGTGTGGATGTGACATGTGGTGAGGTGCCCCCTTGGCAAAGTGATGAATGGAAAGCCAAATAAAGGAGTTTTGGGCTATATTCTTGAAAATGACAAAGACACCTCAATTGTATCTGGCAGATAATTATCCATTAACCCTAGATAACATCCACATTAGAGGCCCAGATAACATTGGCACTGTCACAATGGAGGATGAGTAATCTTAAAAGGACATCAAACCGGCTCACTCAAAACCATTGCTTGAAAAGGTTGTGAAGTTCAATCCAAGGATTAAGGTTGAGTGAACCCAGGCTCGCGTTTAGGTAGGTAGATAAATGGATTAAATTCATTGAAAAGAACTATCATTAATCTATCATACATGTTGGTAATTAGATGACAGACAGTTTAGTTTGTCTAAGTCATTGTTAGATTAGGACTAATTATTTTCTTTACTTGAGTGGGGTTTAATGAGTGTTTTGTATCAATAGCTTTTCTTTATTTTTTGTTTTCATAATTATAAATTGTAAGTAAGTTGTCTTAGTCTTTCATTCTCAAGTGTAAATACAGAGAATTGCAAGTAAGTTTTTACTTTTTACTCTTCCCTCTTCCTCTTTTACTTGAGATTTCATTTTGACTCTTCTACTTTTCTATGTAATACACAGGTGGGTCCCAAGAAGGCCTTTCCATCACCCCTTTCTCGTGGTTTTCATGGGTCCCACAAGGGAGGTCGCATGGGGCTTGCACGATAAGGGCGCACAGGAGAGGAGGGGCCCTATATATATATATATATATATATATATTTATCATGGACAATCAAAATGTGGGAACTTGTATTATGTTTTACGTGTCAAAATTCATTAGTCAACATTTTCTTTGAGTAGCAGCAGTCATGGATTGCCAAAAAAAAAAAAAAAGGTCAAAGTAATAATATATTATAATGGAAACCCTTTGATCATTTATTGGTTAGGGACAGAATTTTACTCATTATGAATGAATGTTGCACCTAAGTAAAATTAATTGGTGGGCAGCAACAAACTCTACTTTAAATCTCAAACCAACTTTGACCTACATTTACCAAACTAATGTCTCATGGGTTCCCGGCTTCTTGGCTGGGTTCCCACAAAATGAAAAAAAAAAGAAAAAAAAGAGTCCTTTTTCTCCTGTTTTAAGTAAAGAAGAGATGATAGTGGATCAAACTTGACCTTATTATCAAGAGTAGTAATATCATAGCCACTCGTCCGGCAAACCAATCATGGATGGGCCATGGTTCAATGAACAGCCTTTGTTAAATAAAAGGAACTAACTCCGAGGGGTAGTTTAGTTCGTTTAGGACCATGGTTTGTACCCGGAGGTTGAGAGTTCGAAATAACACTACAGTACTGAGACCACATGGAATTTATCTGGCTCCCCCTGAGCCCGCATGGATTATTCTGGCCCAAAGGGCTGAGACACCCTCAATTATGAAAAAAAAGAAAAAGAAGAAGTTAAAAACAAAGGAAACAAAATATTTGATTAATTGAAACTGGAGTGGGAGACCCACATGCAGGAAAAAAGTATTAATGAGACCCATGCAGAATCCAAATAATAAGAAAGGCCAGCCATTGGAGGTGGTCTACGTGGGTCCAGATATGATGCGACGCGTGTCATTGGAGGTGGCCGACAATATGATCTTTGGATCTAGAGAGATTCTCCAGAGAAAGATGACCCACCATCACCTTTCCAAAAGGAAAAAGTTGGGACCCTTTGTGCAAAGTGAAATTCGATTGAGGGATAGGCGTGGCCTTGTAAAGTGGGAGGAAATCAAGAGGTGAAAGCATGCTTCAATTGGATTTCTAAAGTTCCTTCCCAAGTTCTATCCAATCATCCCCAGATCTTCTTCTTTTGTTAAAGTTAATGATCACAGGAGGTGATCAGGCCTGGTAAACGTTTCAATACCCAGAAATGAAAATGCACCAAAACATCCATCATCAATGTCCAGAATCTCATAAATAAATGTTTTGGACACCAGCAAAGGTGAACCTTTGAGAGACCCAACTGACATAGGAGTGAAGCCGTGCACACATTGGGGATAAGATCGCTTGCACATGCACAAGAGATGACTGCCTGAACTCATAGAGAAGAGGAACCAAGGATTGGACACTACACAATTGAGTGAGAAAGGGACCCCTGACCACTGAGCTATCTATCCCTTTATTCTCCTTAAATTGGATCTCCCCCTGAAACATTGGTTGAAATTTCCACATTTCAAGTAAGTTGCAAGTTGTAGCCCAAAATAGAAAATTTAAATGTGAGGACAAATTATTATATCAACTGCCGAAGAGTTACAAAGACAAATTTTGCTGAAATCCGTGTATCCATCCATTTATTAAATGACGAGTTCGATTGAATGACTGAAAGGAATGGCCACCACCACTCACATGGAGTTGGAGGCCTGATTTTCATTGTCTTTTCATGGGAGACAAGCCAAAGTGCACTAAATGCACATTTCATGTATTGGGTTCCTTGGATAACACAAGACAACAACCCATTTGATATATTCCTCTCCTACCAACTGATGTGGACACTTTGTGTAATGTGGACTCCACCATAGGGTCTTACAAAGCCAAAATCAACGTATTTCCGGGACAACCACTTCCCCCACTTGCACCCACCAATGATACAAAGCATTCATTTCCATGCAATGAGCTTGTATTTCAATAGATTCATTGCTGCTATGGACAATGTGGGTCCCCTTGGAGTCTGTGTCATTAAAGCGCACGCATCTTCCACATGGAGTGTCTGTGGCTAATGGATGGGTGCTTCATGGTTGCATAACTCAGCACATACCGGAAGGGTTGGATTAGATTAGATTTTATTTTTATTTGGTTAGGATTGTGATTTAAGGACATCTTCTTTAGTCAGGACTCCTTATTTAGCAGGTTTGCATATTATATATATGGAAATGATCATATACATCTTTCCTTCACCATAGGGTGAGGGATACTTCCATTTTTGGGTCTTTTCAAGTACAAAAGAGCTCACCTCATGTACTTGAAAAGTCACTTTTGTACTTGAAAAGACTCAAAAAAGGGAAGTGTCCCTCATCCTGTGGTAAGGAAAAGATGCATATAAACATTCCTCATATATATATATATATATATATAGAGCAATGTTCTCTTAAACTGCAACTTAAATTATCATAAGCTGGAATAATGCTGGTCCCACAAATTAAA
The DNA here is from genome assembly GCA_029852735.1 of Persea americana. Taxonomy (NCBI): domain Eukaryota; kingdom Viridiplantae; phylum Streptophyta; class Magnoliopsida; order Laurales; family Lauraceae; genus Persea; species Persea americana. The sequence continues at coordinate 65,419,506 of CM056813.1, read as the reverse complement.
GTTGCTAGACTGTAGCATATAGTGCTGGTCCCACAAATCAAAGTTGATTATATCTGTTTTTTTGCATGATAGAACTGAAAAATCTAGTTCTGATTGGATTTATCTTGATTTTGGAGATGGTAATCATGTAAAAAATAACGATAATTTCGACTTTGATTTGTGGGACCAGCATTGTTTCAGCTTAAGATAGGCTAAGCTTCAGCTTAGGAGAGCTGACCTCATATTTATTGGTGAATGTAATTTACTACTTTAGTTTAGTAGAATGCAATAAACTAGTTTTGCTCGTGTTCTCAATTTATCTCTTCCCTTCTCCTAAAACAAGTGCTGTGAGAGCGGGTCACCGATTCCAAAAACACAGTGCCTAGGTTGGTGATCGTGACACGATAGATTTCTCATGTTTGACAAATCTTGGAGATCATACACAAATCCCAGGGACATGATTGTGTGCAGATCAACAAAGACATTGAGGCGCAATCGAATCTGAATCCGAAAGATTCGGATCTATGATCAAATCGATAGAGGTCTTACGTGCAGGTTAAGGAGATGGAGGAGAGAAGGATTCGGACTGTGGGCAGTTCGGATCATTGAGGGCTTGGGTCTATTGAAGAACAAAGGGAAATTCCGAATTATATATATTAAAGCAAAGGGAAAGGTGGGCTGTGGGGGGTGCCACCTCAGCACTTAATTTTTCTTCTTTCAGAAAAATCACTTAGAAAATAGTGAGGGAGCCTTTGCCTTTCAAGTGAGGCCTTCTCAAATCTCCTAAAATCTCTCTATCCCTTCCAATCTCCCCTAAAAAATCTCTCATTTAGATTACCAATTAGATGAGAACTCCTCTCCCCATCATCTCACGCCAACTCTCCATCCCCTTCAATTTTATCCCTACCTTTTCTCTTTTTACCAATAAGGCTACAATGCAATCCCTATTTTTTCTCATTCTCATAGAAACCCAATTGCATATGCTTTGATCTCAACGTATGATTGATTATGTGTACTACACTCCATTCAAGAAATTAAAACAGTCTTTGGATTTTTGTAGGATCAACTTGATGGTGGGACCATCATCAAATTATAAACGTTATGGTAGATGTTATACCCTAATTATTTTTTTTCAAAGCAAAGAGATAAGCATCTCTTTAAGGGAATGTGTGACACCCCTTAGTGCGGCCCACTTATAAAAAATTCTATACCAATCAAAATAAATGCCTAACCTTTCATGGAACCCTCACATCTTTCCCAAAAACAACTTTATCCAATTTCGAGGAGAAATAAGAGGAAGAGATAAAATGCAAAGAGATGAAATTGAGACCCAATTGCATATGCTTTGATCTCAACGTATGATTGATCATGTGTACTACACTCCATTCAAGAAATTAAAACAGTCTTTGGATTTCGTAGGATCAACTTGATGGTGGGGCCATCATCAAATTTAAAACGTTATAGTAGATGTTATACCCTAATTTTTTTTTCAAAGCAAAGAGATAAGCATCTCTTTAAGGGAATGTGTGACACCCCTTAGCGTGGCCCATGTATAAAAAATTCTATACCAATCAAAATAAATGCCTAACCTTTTATGGAACCCTCACCTCTTTCCCAAAAACAACTTTATCCAATTTCGAGGAGAAATAAGAGGAAGAGATAAAATGCAAAGAGATGAAATTGAGACCTGGAATTGAATGATGACGTGTCAAACTTTCTTTGGATATTAAAAGATGGGCAAAAATGCCCCTTTTTGAATGGAGAGTTTTTGAGAATTTCCAATTATCCGTTATATTATATATATTAAAGTAAAGGGAGAGGTGGGCTATTAGGGGTGCCACCTCAGCCCTGAAAAATCACACGTTGTCTTTGGGTATAGACAACTCAGCCATTAGGAATTTTGTTTTTTTTGGGTATAAATAGGAAAGTGGCTTTGAAGACTTGTATGTCTTCATAACTTTGATTCACATGCACGTGGCCATCAAAATCACACTTCACCTACCAATAGTGCTCCATTTTTTTTCCTTTTTTGGCGATCATAATTTCTTGAGGATTTGGGCTAGAAATCCTCCTTTTTGAAGATTTTCAAATCCAACCTCTGTCTGGTTTGATTTGAAAATTCTCAATTTTGTAAATTTATTCATTGATACCAGTTTTTATGCAGATATCAATGTGATGTTGGCTGTGGTTGGGGTGGTGAACTTTGGCTACTTTCAGCTGCGTGCATGGTTATACAAGTACCACAAGCAGTCATATTTTGAAATTGGCCCTGTAAATTACCACACACACACACACACACACACACACACACACACACACATATATATATATATATATATATGATCCTAATAGTCTATGAAAGAAGCTGCTGTTATTTCACTACATTATATACTGGTAATAACCCATCTATCTAAGCAATATAAATTATGGTCTTCTTGTGCTCCAATTTTTCTTCTGACTTGGTCCATATGTGTGTGGATTTTATTTGTAAGCAAGGGAGAATGGTCTTCTTAAATTATATACCACAGGAAAACACTTATCATAAATAATGATAATAATAAAAACTCACGAAAAGCATGTGTGTGGGCTCAAGGCCCAAAGAGAGTCCAGAATCATAGCCTGGCCCAAGCCCAATCAACTGCAGTACAGCTCCATGAATAACCCACTATCTAACATTGAGTCCATAGTCCATTTGACACAAGCCCAAAATAGCCCAGGTCTACAATTATGACTCTTCTTACCAGTGCCCACCTGATACTTATGGCTAAAAGTTAATGTATCGTCCTTCAAGTAATCATGCAATATTCTCAGCTTTGGGCCCGGGCTAAGCACGGGCCTTTGTTGCTAGTATGGTATACAAAAACAAGAGGCTCAGGTCTCTGGTTTTGATCGCTGCAACATCTCAAAGTGGGCCACTAATCGGTAGAGCGGTTTTGCTACAGATCTAACTCATCACATGCATTGGAGGGGTTGGGCTGATAAAGCTAATTAGATTAGGTTTCCTCATTTGATAGGATTATGATTTAGGGTTTTTTTTTTTTTAATTCTTTATTTAGCAGGTTTTCGTAGGGGTTTCTTATATATATTGGTGAATGTATTTAATAAAATGCAATAAACTAGTTTTAATTAAGTTCTCAATTTCCTTCTTCCCTTCTCCCACAGCATATGGAGAGAGAGAGAGGGAGAGAGAGAGAGAGAGAGATCCAAATCTCATGACATGATAACCAACCATTACATAAGATGACAACAAACCACACCATGTTGTTGGTTTTGGTGGAATCTCCATTTACGTCTTTCATTCAAAATAAGTCTCATTGAGTTGATGTCCTTGAAAAGATTAGAGATGCCACTAATATCACCCTTAATAATGTTGAGGGAGACCATGGCTAGGCCACCATACTTTCCTGTTGAAATCAGAAACCTGTTACATCGTTTCCATGAATGCCACTCTAGTGCATGATGACCAAATTCCATTCGATAATAAAAAAAAACAAAATTCCCTCCTCTGTATCCGGTAGATGAGAATCTTGTTATTGGGAATTGTTGCTTGGCCAATCCAATCACACGGTTGGGATAACACAAGGTGGGCCCATACATATGTTGCCAAGAAAAAGATACTTTCCAAAATCCAAGTCAACTTTATTTAATTTATTATATTTTAAAATTACGAATGTGGACAAGACTTAAATGATGATGATGATGATTATTTTACCTTAAAAACATTACCTTTTACTTGACATGTTGAACAGAAAGAAAGAACAAATGTGGGACAAACTCAGAAAGGGACATGACTACAAGAGTAATAGGGCGGTCACACACCCATGACCCACCACCCAACCACTGTAAGATCTGATTTCAAGGAAGAGCATGTACAAGCGAACCATTTGACTCAGCCTATATGTGTCATCTTTTGCAGTAGATTGGGGATTTTGTTTCTTCAAAACAGTTCCACACTTGTTTATTTGAACATCAGGCTGGGCCACATCTCTTGATGGGCATTACAAATAAGCCCAATTTGACTCTGGTTTTTTTCCCCCTTTCAAAGAAGGCTGTCCTAAAAAATACCAGCCATTGTTTATGAATACATATATATTTCAAATTATTGACATAAATTGGAAGTAGCACACAATTTGTAGCATTCTCATTTCGAAAGGGCAATTATTAAAACAATGGGCTGAAAACATCATTTCATTACATATGGGGAAAATGAAAAGGAAGGAAAGGAAGAAAAGAAAAGAATCAATGACATCATTTTGCAAACAAGATATTGGAGAATGAATTGGCCAGTGAGTCCATCTTTATTAAATGCTTTGATTGATAGTAGTAGTAACAATAATAATTACTGTTATGATGATATACATAGACATTTATACGAACACAGATGGACACATTATTATAATAACCAAACTGGTCACTATAATAGTAATGACTAGTGATGATGAGGTATTAGAGTACTTGATTGGCTAGCTGTTAGCTATTGAGGTGATCATCATCATCAGCTGGTCATGTGAAAAAAAGGCCCTCAATTCATGGGCCCCCTTCATATGTGTGGAGTTAATTAATAACATGATAGAAGGGGTAGAGACCAGAGAGCCATAAGCCCATGCCTCCAGTCCAGGTATCGTTAGCACAAAAATAGGCATCAAACCTAATTTAATTGTAGGATGTTCTATATCAATGCCAAGATGAATTCAGGATACAACATAGTTCTTCCAAAATACATATATCCCTGCAAATCTTGTTATCCAATAAATTTGACCGGGAGCTCAAACGCAACAACACTTAGGCAAGCAGTGCTTTCCTAATCGACCACATAAAAATCTATTCACCCCGGCAGCAATCTAACTTCACAGGGGTACCAAGTTAGAAGGTTTTACTGCGGTTAATAACTAGAATTACATGCATGTGAGGATGATGGCTGGAAAACTCACTGGGTTCACTGTTGACTCTCATTTTGATGAAGGAGCGAGTCAAATATTGGGGAGACTCACCCAAGTCATGTCATTTTTTAAAGTTATTTGCATTCTAAATTATTTTAATTGGCAAATCTAATTGTAAACAATTGATGTTCATTTTTAAGTAGGTATGTGCAGAGTTCGGTATTTATATTTGATCTTTTAAAAATGGTGATTGGAAGGCAGTTTGAAATTTATATTTGATCTTTAACATTCGTTCTTATGCAATATACAATTTTATTTTTCTTATTAAAATATTTTTCTTGCATATATAAATTTATTAATTTGAACTGATTATCATGCATGCAAGTAAATAAATATATATTTATTTTTATAAGTAAGGAATTCATTTTTAAGTATTTTTGAGATTATTTTGAAAAAAATGACACTCAAGTCTCCGCATTGACTCTACCTGGGTTTGAGTCACAAGGTTTCCCTCGGTGAGGATAGCCTTAAATAATAATTTCACTCCCCCAGCTGAGCATAAACCGAGACATGGGAACGTATTCATGCAGAAACTTATTGATCCCCAAATTAGAGAGGAAGTCAACATTTAAAACAAAAAAAATACCTGATCTTTCACAGGGCAATAGGTGAAAAACATCAGAACATTAGGTTAATCAGGAAACTATTAAGCTCTCAATTTGAGTAAACAACCTCATTTCAATTTGGAAAGCAGCAGCTAATGTATTTTATTAAATTGTTCTAGACTAGCTGAAGGGTGTGAAGTAAACAAATATATTATGCTATATATAGGATAAACTTTTCAGATAAAAATCCAGTCCTTCCAATGGGGATGACTGTTTATTCATTTAGAGAAACTGCAGTGGTCGACAGCTATAAACTTTTTTTTTTTCTTTTTTTTCCATCTCTTTCTATGTTCTGCTTGGTCATAGGTATGAATTATGCACATCACAAGCTGAACCCTCACTGTACATAAGCAACACTAATTTTGAAAGTTGATTTGGAACAGAACCATTTGTTAAAAATATTTAACTTTATTGTATTCTACAGACAAGGCAAATATAGCCCACTAGCATTTTAAATAACTTGAAATGCACAATAACATTATTTACATCCCTATTTACTAAAAATCTTCTATTTACTCAAAATCTTCCCTTCAACTCTCTGAATTCAGGGTGCCTGGGGTTGATCGCCGACGGATCTTCAGGTAACCAAACGTCCCGGCACCAGGCGACGAGCCTTCAAAAATATATGGCAAGTAACCAGTTGCAGCTTTGTACCTCTGCTGAATCTGAAATTATCAATGCAACAATTAAAAATAGTTGAATAACACATTAACCATGAGTGCTCATGTCAACCGATATACATCCTACATTCCAACGATTTTCTGTATTACTTTAAGCATGCTTGATTTTAATAAAAAATAACAATAAAGGAATTACTAAGTGGTAATGATATGGAAACTGAAGTTCTTTCTTCACATCAGCAGCCCGCTGAGATAAAAAATTTTCTTAATTATGAGGAAAGTACATTATGACAACAGTTTTTTTTTAATGGACATTATGACAACAATTAAGCATAAGAATTCTTCAAAATGAGAACTTAAGCCATCAAGTGGCTGCAAAGAGTAATTTTTACCAATCCACTAGTAGCTCAGTGGTGAGGCAACTCCCTTTCACATAAACAACTAGGGATCAATCCTTGATTGCAGTGCTGCTGGTGAGAGACTCGGGAGAGTGGGCGTGAGTATTTACCAAAAAAAAAATAGTGGTTTTAAAGAGTCAATGATAAGGCAAAAAACGGCGCGCAGATCGAGAAACCATTTCCATTTAACTGCAAACCAAGTGTAAGCCATGTACGCTTTGATTTGTTAATATAAATATAGAGAACATGTTACCTCAAGAATTTCTTCACTGCTGCGGATGCAATTCCTTCCTACAACACAAACTGATCCACCAGAGCCGCCTCCAGTAATTTTTGCACCAAACAAAGTTCCATTTTCACCTTCAGATAATTTGCGATGATGCATTTCCTGCACCAATTTCACCAGCCTGTCTGTCCCATCTGAGCCAAGCCCGCATTCACCATAGCTGTAATGGCACTGTAGAGCGAGAGGAAGAAGAATGAAAGGAAAGAATCTGTTCTCATAAAGCAATATATATATATATATATATATATATTTATAGGACACAGACCTACAACTCATAAAGTAGCAGTCAAATGCAATTGTATGAAATACTACACTACTAAATGAATGTTTACTTACTAACTTTCCATCATGATACAAGTACAAAAGAAAAAAAGAAAAACAAAATGAGCACATTCAAACCATGTATACATTATTATTATTATTATATGAATAAAGAAAAAACAACAATGAAAATTACGCAAAAAGTGTTGTCTCATAGTTGCAAACATAATGCTGCTTCAACTTCGACTGAAAAAATATTTACTCTATAGTCTACACGGGTATGAGTTCTAAAATTATGGGGGGAAAACACTGTTGCTGAGGATATTTGACTAAAATTACTAAATTCTACACCCACGTGTGAAGCAGCAAAGGATGTTTTTACGGAAAGTAAATACTATTCCTATAACTAACCCTTAGTGAAGCAACTTCACATATGCTGAAGATTTGGAGGTGAAAAGGAACAAGATCTTGAGTAGTTTTGACATTTCTGCTATTTCTCAAGGAGGGAACTTAGGTGTCAGGCTCAAACAACAAGTGTAAATTAACATTAAAAAAAGTAATACCTGATACATTAATTCACCAAGGGCAGTAAGCTGTTCATCCGTTGTTGCAGCAGTTAGTAGCACTTTGAATGCCTGTTTGTAAAACAACCGAGCAGAGACATGCCATTATCAGTACAACAAATACCAAGATCTAAGCCACTGTTGGCTTTTGAGCAACAAAAACACTTGGCACAGTTAGTTCAATGATTTTTATCCATGATTCCAATAAAGAAAAGTACTATGTAAAAAACTAAAAACCTTTAAAACTAAAAACAGCAAGAAGAGAAACAAGAGGCATCCTTACTATTTTGCATGGCAATTCAATGCCAGTTCTACGCACGGCATATGAAAAGTGTGCACGCCCCACCCACCCCACCCCCCCCTCTCAAAAAAAACCGAATGGACTGGACCATTGGATCGATTGTACCAACCAAATGGACTTAACTTGTAGGCCCGGGATGATAGGTTTAGGATGATCGGATGGGGCTGTTTTTTGTAGAGAGGAGGGCCCCCCCTCCCAGGTCTTCAAAACTCCCTGGTCTAAGCGCTAGATGGGTTCATAGGTGTGCCTCGCAACCAGGTGCGCATGGGCGCTCAGTGTGCCCAGCGCGCATGGGTAATTCTCCAAAATGCCCCACTTTAAAAACGCCCAATTTCCGCCCCTCGTTTTTTTGGGCATGAGGCCCCACTCTGAGTCAGTCCAGTCTTTTCACACGCACACACACACTACCCTCCCATGAATAGTCGTCGTCATCATCATCACCAAAGCCTTGTCTCAACTATGTTAGGGTCGGCTACATAAATTTTGTTTCACATACTACCTTCCCATGAATAGTCACAAGTCCAAATTTGACACTCATCCAACTTTTTCTCTCTAGATTGAAATTGTACGAAAATGATGCCTCTAAAGCCATTAAGTTTTAGGGCCATGGATCAAAGGGTTAGGATAATCTTATGGACTCTATATTTTGCACATATGTAGGTCTCAGATAGATCTTTCCATCCAATGGACTTCCATGATCATCATGCATCCTGGTCGGTCCTACTAAGAGGGGTGTGTTTTCTCCTAAGAAACACCCTGGTGTTTTCTAGCGTTGCCCTATATATAAGTGCTAATTAGTAGTAATAAGAAGCTAGTAATAATAAAGCTATAATCCTTGAAAAAGCTCGAGCCAAATGGTTTGAAAATTAGCAGAATGAAGCCACAATGCGCAGATTGCAAAATTAATGGTTTAGAGACAAGGTTAGTCTGGTCAAAATTGAAGGCCACTTAGCGCCTAAGCATGATTTGCTTACACAGGACAAATTATAGAGCAAAATTAATGGCCAACACCCGTTTCGAATTGACCTTGTTTTTTGGTAGGCACAAATTGACTGTTACTGGGAAATCTTTACAGAACTCAGAACCTGTTCACATCACAGTTTCAGAAATGCATTTCCTGAAAATAGTAACTTGTCATATAACAGTGGATGATGTCTGGCACAGTTTGGATTGAAAGTCTGACTGCAAAATTCCCAAGAAATCCCCAAACAAAAAATACAGCAATTAGGAGAAAACTGTTTTTCCACTTTGATTGCAACAATGTTTCATACACTAGACAAATAAAAATAAACATCCACATTAAGAAAACAAGAGATGTCTGGTTATGTTATTGGGATTGAGTTAGATCAGAGTTATGATATGATTATAATGCCTAAATATTTGAATTTTTTTCTAGTTATGATGTGATCAGAGTTTATTTTCATTAGGTTATCTTAATTGTACTCTATTGATATCCATTGGTTATTCTTAATGAAGAACCACCACAAAGAACTTTATCCAAGGTGTAATCCCTAGATTTCTTTACTTTCTATTCCCACCCATCCCTGTGAACCGGCATAAATTCAAGTAGGCCCACCTTGAGGCTCTTGATTCCATGACACAACTCAACAAAGTGGTTGGAATGTTTGATGAAAGGTCAAGGGAATTATGCTCCCACTGCTTCTTATCATTGCCTTCACCAATGAAGGGGCACACCTTACATCACTCTCTGTTAGATATTTCAAGTTCCCCACTTAAATGGTGATAGCTCTGAATATCCTTTCGATCATAGTTATTTACATGATTGAATCATGCTCCATGTCAATATGGTTTTCTGTAGTTGCACAAATATATTAAAAACACACACTGAACTAAGAAACATATATAAATAACACACCAGTCACAAAGTAAAATTGTTACTCAATATTAAAATGGATACTAATTCTCCGGACAGCAACTTGTAATGCCAAGATTCGAAAATGAGAAAAACCTAGAAACAGTAGCCCGTTAATGGTAATCCTCATGAATCCAAGTTAACAAAGTGTCAGCAAAAAAATTGAGAGTTGAACATTTAATCGTGTACTACAACATCCCTACAACAAACAGAGCGCACAATAAACTGATAAGATAATTCACTTGATGAAAAAAAAACTATTTGTTCTATAAAAGTTGTAACTAACCTTAACACGAAAATTCTCATAGACAGGATGTCTAGTAGGTGCTCTCACTACATACTTCCTCTTGTCATCAATCACTGTCACAGAATCGTTGTGATCAACATATTTGTCCAAGAATGTCTCTCCGAGAATGAACTCTGGAAGTTTCTTCGCGTAGAAAGCTTCATATCTGCAATAGAAAATTAAAGAAGAAACCAAAAGTGAACTTCATATCTTCTCTGGTGTTATGAGCAATATCCTTTTGTAACTTTCTAAGTACTTTGATGCTGCTTACAGATTTGGTACAGGTGCTTGGCATTTTCATAAGAACACTAAACTTTTGACAATTTATAAGTGTGTCAAATTTTCGTTAAATGGAAAGCAATTATATGGTAGTTCAATAAAAAACAGATCATCAAGAAGAGTGAAGTTCTAACAAGCCAAGCATCAACTCCATGAATGCTTGTTTGTTGACTGAAGGTTCCTACCTGTGGGGTGAAAGATTGCATAAGTAATCAAGTGAAGCTTCCTCTTCTAGCAAGTTGATTCCATGCTCTTCAAACTCTTCAGAATTTATAGCATCAACAAGTTGTTGTGAACGGGACAACAGAGCTGATGCAATAGATTTTATCATCTTCCGACCCATAAAGGCACCTATTCTCACAGATCCATAGTCGGCACCACCAATACTGCAAGTGACAGTAGTTAACACTCAAACAAGAAAAAATGTACACTTGGCAGAATATCATCTATCTTAAGCTTTTTGAAGGACAGGATAATGTTCAGGCAGAAGGTCAAGAAAGAGGGTTCCTTGACGTCCTTTGAGAACTCTTTCCATTTGTTGAGTTCTATATTAAAGAAGGTTTCTTCAAAAAAGAAGCAAAAAAAAAAAAAGGCATTTCAAGTAAAAGCAGAGCAGTTTCAAGTATGACAACAATAATTCCATTATAGGTATCATAAGGATTGTTGAAGACAACTAGGACTCATACCTATGTCGTATTCCTGAATCAATGCCCCAAAAACGTATATGGGTAGGGATGTTAACAAGTTCTTTTACCTCAGCAGGCTGCATGCAAGAACATGGGAAAGTGTGACACACTAAAACAGTTTAACGTGCATAACAAGCTCAAGAAAGGATTTTTTGCAACATGGGCATTTCAAACCTGGCAAACCATAGCAAGAAGCTTGTTAGCTTCACCACATGCGGATGTCATCTGATCCATCACTCCACATGGAGCTCCGACAATATGATTCTCCACCTGTCAATTTATTGTAAAGGGGATACAAATAAGGGAGGAAATCACAAGCACTTGTCAAAAGTTAATATAAGATAACAGGAAAACAAACTGGGAATGTTTTATGAGTAATCATGCCTTTTGGCACAGCAAAGCAAGATTTCTTGGGTCGATGTTCAATCCTGTAGACAGAGAATATGCCAACTTAGTTTATCGTGGTTGTAATATTAATTCTTATCTCGCCTAGTAGTCAGTTGCAAAAAGCTCATTGGTTACTAACAATACATTTACAAACTTACACATGAAAACTCAAATTAGTGGTAAGACGTCATTATAGTAGTACTATCACGGTAAAAATCAATTTGAAAGCATCTGAGCACATCTAACAGGTATGATAGACCCAGGAAAATAATTACAGGAAATAGAAGCCAAACTAACCGTGGGCAGCAGCTATTGCAGACATGGTAGCAACCTCCACAGCTGCAGAAGAAGATACACCTTTCCCCTCTGGAACTGCAGAAGAAACCTGAGATCCACAATGATGACATAAAAAAATCTATACCAAAAAGATCCTTAATCCCATATTTTGGATAGGAAAAAGTTTGAGAAACTGTAATGACATAGTTAGATCATGTCAATGAGAAACAAAAGGACCAAATTAAAGCAATCCACTCAAATTTTTATCAGAAATTTTCAATCAAGTGGCCCAACACACAGAAACTTTAGATCATGTCAACGTAATTTTATAGGTTGACTCATCAGGATACACACCATACCAAAACTTAGAAGCATAACATGTTCTCCTTTTCGATGGTAGTTTCTGTCAATGTGCTTGTGAATATGGTTACCAAATTAGTGGGCTTCATGCTAAGGATCATCTGATTTTTATCACATCTCAACAAAAATGATACGCATCCCGAACAGAAATTGCATTCCTAAAAGCAAACATGCCATTAACAAATGTTGCAATACAATTTGAACCACACAACTCATGTGATCACAGACATGGATGAAAATAGCGGTAGCGGCGGGCGTAGCGGCCCGCCGCCAAACCGCTACGAAGCGGGCGATACGTAGCGTAGCGGGGATACGTAGCGGCGTAGCGGTGCGATTTGAAAAAATCGCCAAAAAAATATGAAAAAATTCCAAAAAATCCAGAAAATTGTGAAATGAAAGAAAATGTGGTTCTTTTGCAAAAGTAAGTAAGAAAAGTGGGCGTAGCGGTGCTCTCAAGATATGAGGTCCTGTATCGCTGTATAAATAGAAAATAATAGTAATGATTAGTTTTTTTACATGTATTCATGTTTCTTAGTCATGCTAACCTAGAAAGTAATGTAAAGCTTGTAAAAAAAAAAATTAGAACATGAAATAAAGGCATAAAGACTTAAGAGCTAGGTCATTACTCATTACTAATTAGAACATTGAACATTGAACATTACTCATCCGAAAATAAAAAATAGAGAAAAATCTATAAACATTCAAAATGTTGATGGATTGATCTATGGGAAACATAGATCTATCATTTACATGCAATTTACAAGTTGTCTCATTGGTTGTCCATGAGTATTCACATTTTTTTTTCAAAAAATAAATAAATCCGAAAATAAAAAATAGAGAAAAATCAATAAATATTTAAAATGTGATGGATTGATCTATGGGAAACATAGATCTATCATTTAGAATGAATTTCCAAGTTGTTTCATGGGTTGTTCATGAGTATGCAAATTTTTTTTTTCAAAAAATAAATAAATCCGAAAATAAAAAATAGAGAAAAATCAATAAATATTTAAAATGTGATGGATTGATCTATGGGAAACATAGATCTATCATTTAGAATGAATTTCCAAGTTGTTTCATGGGTTGTTCATGAGTATACAAAAAAATTTTTTCAAAAAATAAATAAATCCGAAAATAAAAAATAGCAAAAAAAAATAAAAATTATGTGCATCATCAAAGGAAAACATAGATCTAACAATATTACAAGACAAGGAAGTATTTCTAGTACTTACTAGTTAGAGAGAGATTAATTGAATGTGATCTCAAAAGTCAACTACAAAAAATCTAAAAGAAGAAACATACCTAAAATCTTGAATCTTGATGAAGATGGAATGGATTTAATGGTAGCTCTTGGATCTTGTAGTTGTAGTTGTGTAACTTGTGTTTGATTAATCCTTGTTTTGATGTTTGTTGTGGATCTTGTGGTAAAAAGTTGAAAAAACAGCACTTGGGCAGTTTTACAGTGAGAAGAAGAAGTGAAATGTGAAAGGGAAAGTGAAATGGGTCGAATTGGGGGGGTTTCATAAAGCTGCCGCTACGTGGCGGCCGCCACGTAGCGTGGCGGTATGTATCGGCCGCTACGCATGCGTAGCGGCCGATACGGTTCGATGGCCGATAAATCCAAATTAGCGTGGCGGCCTTGGCCGCCACGGCCGATATATCGGCCGCTACGCTACGTAGCGGCCGATATTTTCTTCCATGATCACAGACGAAAGGAAATACAAAGGGTCGGTCAAGCTCTTTTAGCAGATTTTTTTTTAGTTTTTACAGCACATATTTTTGCATTTCTATATTGAGTGTCTATATTAGTATACTTATGAAACGTCGATAAAGAGACAAGCTGAAACTTGTGGAAAACTTGGATCCTTTCCTTGGTCGATCCTTGCTCTCTTTTATAATCTCTTTCAGCCTTAATCAAGGCAATAACAACCTAATACAATCTATGTATATGGAGAGTAAATATATTACAATCTATGTATATGGAAAGAGAATCAATTACAGTAAGATTAGTCAATCCTAAATTATCCCACGTGATGGGTCATTTTGTACATGGAATGGGCCTGGTGGGCTTTGTGTGCCAACTGGTGTTAACACCCCCCCTCAAATTGATGATGGCCAAATAGCAGCAATTTGCAAACCAAGAACTCATGGCGTGGCCTAGGCAGTCATTTTGTGAAGATGTCTGCAAGTTGGAGTTCACTCGAAACACGTGGAAGACTAATGACCTTGCGATCATATTCATCTCGAATAAAATGACAATCCACCTCAATATGTTTTTTACGTTAATGAAAAACTGGATTCTCAGTGATACGGATGAAAATAATATTGTCCGCATGAAGTGGGGTAGTTGAGGTCTAAGAAAAACCAAGATCTGTAAATAAGCCACGAAGTCAAAGGATCTCGGAACAGAAAGAGGACATAGCACGATATTCGGATTCAGTGGAAGATCTTGAGACCCTTTCTTGCTTTTTGCATTTCCAAGAAATGAGCGATTCACCCAAATACATACACCAACCCGTGGTAGATCTGCGAGTATCTGGGCATCCTGCCTAGTTGGCATCAAAATAAGTATTAAGTGTAAGTAGTGTGCCAACCGGAAAAAACAATCCTCGTGTCGGAGAACCAAGAATATACCAAATGATCCTTTTAACAACAACCATATGGTGATGCCGCGGTGTTGTCATGAATTGACTAACAACATTCACAACACATGAGATGTCGGGCCTAGTGATGGTCAAGTAGACCAAACTGCCGACTAAACGTCTATAGAAGGTGGGATCGGAGAGGAGATCCCCATCATCTTTCCGGAGTTTCACATTGACTTCTAATGGAGTGTCCACAGGCGTGGCACCATTTTGGCCAGCAAGGTCAATGAGATCAGTAGCATACTTATGTTGATGTAAAAACAGTCCCTTCCTAGACTGTTGAACCTCAAGTCCCAAGAAATATGTTAATAGACCCAGGTCTTTCATATGGAATGCGGCTTGAAGACTATGGATCATGTTACTGTGAGTGCTTGTGATGATGATATCATCCACGTATACTAGAAGTATGGTGGTAGCTTGAGCAATGTTATTCATGAATAGTGAAGGACCATAGGGACTTTGAGCAAATCCAAGTTGCAGTAGAGTAGAACGAAATTTCTCAAACTAAGCTCTGGGTGCTTGTTTGAGTCCATACAAGGAGCAACGGAGCCGTGCCACATTTTTAGAAGTAGAATCATATCCTTGAGGCAAACGCATGTACACTTCCTCTTTTAAGATCACCGTGGAGGAAGGCATTCTTCACATTCCTCTGATAAAGAGGCCATGGGCGTGATGCTGCAATAGCAAGAATTGTACGCATAGTTGTCATCTTGGCGACCAGAGCAAATGTCTCATCATAGTCAATACCATACTCCTGATGGTTACCAAGTGCCACTAACCGAGCCTTATAATGGGCCAGAGTACCATCAGGATGTAGTTTGCTAGAGTAAACCCACTTACATTCAATGGGTTTGATGGATGGAGGACATTGAACAACATCCCATGTGTAATTCATTTTGAGTGCGTCAAGTTCACCAACACTCATGTTGCATTGCTTGGGAAAAATGGTTTGGTATATGAACAGAAGACAGAGTAGCCAGTAAGGATGTATGGGTGAAACCAAACCGATCGGGGGGCGGGAAACCCTAGATGATCGACGAAGAGGAACTGACTGGAAGATGTCTGGACCAGGAGCTAGGTCAAGTGCCGAGGAAATCGACATATCAGAAGGCTCAGGTGCAATCGTATTTTCCCGTCTACGCCTTTCATACACAAGTATAGGCTTGATATTTTCCGTAGGTGGAATAGGAGAATCACCAAAGTCAGGAACAAGTGAAATCACAGTAGATGTATCATGATCTAAATGATGTTGGAAAAAATATTGATTTAAAAAAAACACAACATTACGAGAAGTCCAGATACGTTTTACCTTTGGATCATAACAGAAAAATCATTTTTGGTAATTTACATAACCTAAAAAGGCACACTTAGAGGATTGAGGAGATAGTTTTGTTCATTCAACTAGGGGAAGAAGAACAAAACATACACACCCAAAAGTATGGAGATGAGAATAATTAGGATACTTATAAAATAAACGAAAATAAGGTGTTTCATTTTCTATACGAGAGGAGGGTAACCTATTTATAACATGAACTACTGTGGACAATGCTTCGGGCCAAAATTTTGGTGGAACAGAGGATTCTAAGAGGAGTGACCGAACAATGTCCAAAAGGTGTCTGTTTTTCCTCTTAGGCACACCATTTTGTTGGGGTGTATAAGGACATGATTTTTGAGAAATTATCCCTTTGTTTTGCAAAAAATTCTGAAACTCATTAGAAACATATTCACCACCAGAATCTGTGCGAAGTGTTTTAATGGACGTGGAGAAGTAATTTTCCAAATACGCTAAGAAAAATTTAAAAGTAACAAACACCTCAGATTTTGAATGCAAGAAATAAATCCATGTAAAGCGACTATAATCATCGATGAATGTAAGAAAATACTTAAAATGAGAATGTGATATGACAGGTACTATACCGCATACATCACTATGAACAAGATTAAAACATTTCAATGATAATGAGGTAATGATGGAAAAAGGAAGAGTCTTGCTCTTGCTCATTTTACAACTAGAACAATCAAAAGAAACATCTTTAAGGGAAATTTTATTATCATGAAGCAAACCAGATTTAAACAAGGACAACAAACTACGAGAATGAGGACAGCCTTGATTAAACTGAGAAGGCTCATGTTCCAAATGAAATCGTCGGGTTGAGTTATCCTATTGATAAACCTGTTTGAGATAGTCCCACATTCCTTTCGTTGTTTTATAGGGTCTGAGATTCAGAATATATTATGGATCTATTGACCCCAGTAGCCAAGTCATTATTTGAGCATCTTTGGTTTCCGATTTGGAGACTGCCTTCACATCTTCTAAAGGTTTTGGATCAGTCCCATCTACATGACCCCATAATTCTTTTCCCTTAAGGTATATTTGAAACTGGAAGGCCCATGATGTATAATTGGTCCCATTAAACTTAACCAGTGACATTTCACTTTTGTCCATAATGATCAATTGGTTTTAAAATCGTAACCCTAAATGCAGAATCTGATGTCAAATCAGAAATTGGTCTATGCTAGAGAGGATTTGATGTATCTCCAGGCCGAATTACAAGAGCAGCAGGCCAAGTTGAACTATATGCATACAGAGTGAACAAATTGGTTTCTAGTTCTCAAAAAATTCTGGAAAATCAACCCATAATTCCCAGGAATAGCACACGACTATAGGGAATCAAATTCTGGAAGTCCGTAAGGATCTCTGGTGGGCCAGAGATGATCGAATGATGATCAGATCCCAGGAACAGGTCTGACGACCTTGATTTCTTCACTGGATCTGATCCGGGTCTTCCACAGATTGATCAAAATGTTAATCAGATCTCTCTTGAGGTGAGGAAATCCTTTTTCGCATTGAATGAGTCAAGTTTCATCCAAATCAGAGAAGAATCCAACAATCCCTACGGTTGAGATGAAAACTAGTGCTAGAAATTGAAAAACCACAAAACCAGTCAGAAATCCTACCTCCAAGCAGCCAAAAAATCTGAAAAAATCACCAGAAATCCTAGAATAGCTAGTCGACCACCACAGACAGGGTCATTGGTGTTGTCTTGATCATCGCAGGTGGGCCACAGAGAAACTGGGTTGATAAGTAGTGATCTCTGTCCCAGATGCTGTCGTTCTCTTAGAATAGAGGTCCAAGAAGAGGAAGCCTTCCTCCTTAAATCAACTGAGATTGTATCAAACAAGATAAAGAGAGATTTGATGTTGTTGAAGCCAGAACTTATATCAGGAGCTCTGATACCATGAAATGACAATAAAGAGACAAACTGAAACTTGTGGAAAACTTGGATCCTTTTCTTGGTCGATCCTTGCTCTCTTTTATAATCTCTTTCAGCCTTAATCAAGGCAATTACAACCTAATACAATCTATGTATATGGAAAGTAAATATATTACAATCTATGTATATGGAAAGAGAATCAATTACAGTAAGATTAGTCAATCCTAAATTATCCCACGTGATCGGTCAGTTTGTACATGGAATGGGGCCTGGTGGGCTTTGTGTGCCAACTGGTGTTAACAACTTATACAACTAAAATACAAGGAATTAGCAGATTTAGATGGCAAGGGCCTATTGCTGCATTCAATGTGCAACTCTTCATCATGTATGTAGAAGTACAACTTCTGTCTTTTTCATCTATTTCTTTTTCCATGAATCACATTCAGAATCATGAAACTCATCAGATGACTATGTTCAACTTCTTTTGTTTTTCCTTTATTTTGGATATAAGGAAAACAAGAACTGTTTATATTTACTCTTATTCCAATTCAGAAATTTGAAGAAAATCAGGTGTTCTATTTTACAAAAATTTCCTTTATTTTTGTTTTCATTTTTTTTTTTTTTTTTTTTGGTTATATCATGGTGTCCTCATAAACGATTTTTCCTTTTTTATTTATACTTTTTTCCTTTTTGCTTGAACAGAAACTCAAACTCATGTGCTCTCAACCCTTACAGGCTAAAGTGCTATTGTCCCTGACCAGCATAACTACAGCCCGAGGCTTAAAGAAAACAATTTCATTGGACTGTTATTTTTAGTTTGGCAACTGTTCATTATAGAGCAACTTTTTTATACAAGTTTAAGCTTTTCTTAATATGAGCTCCTCTACATATTCACCCTGCATCTTTATCATCCTTCTTTTCCTGTCATCATCTATCCCCTATCTTTATCTATTATTCCTATCCCTTAATAATGGAGACCCTATAACAGATTACGGGAATAGATGCAAGGTACGTACAAAGTTTTTAAAAGAACAAGAATAATAGAAAGAGGTCGCAACTTGTGAGTCCGGACCCTGAGTGATCTCCCTTCCACTTCCTGTGAGTGGAAGGACTGGAACTGACAGTGGGGCCCATCTAATAAAAATCCGATCCATTCAAAATGAATGCCCATCCTGTTCATAAAATATCCTCAAATTTTACTCCACAATGAGTTGGTCCCACCATTCAAACTGAATATCCTCAAATACAACCTTATGCATTATTCTCTCTCTCTCTCTCTCTCTCTCTCTCTCTCTCTCTCTCTCTCTCTCAAGTGTTACATTTCCTCTCTGCAAATGCAATGTTGACATCCCTAATGTTGCAGCATGTATGATTCGCATTATGCAGTTGGACTGGAGGTGCGATGCTTGTCCTTTAGAAACCACATCATTTCAAAGCTATATGATTGAAGCTTGCACCAATACTATCAACTCTGCTAAATCATCAACAGTCATCGCTGATTGTGGATGAGATGCAACTTCAGAGTGTTCAGTCATCAGGTCGAGAATTGATCGATACTTACAAGTTACAACAATTGTGGACCAGGCACGGATTGATCGGATTCTCTTTATCTAATATTGGATTTTGGCAACGATGTTGGCTTGAATGCAGTCAAATATTAGGCCTAAATTGGGTTGACCGAACAAGGGGACCATTGGAGTCAGTGGTGTGGTCTCACAAGGGAACACCAGGGTGCGTGGTGTTAAGTGCAACAACTCTCTCTCTCTCTCTCTCTCTCTCTCTCCAAGGAAGACAACCATTGACAAGATCATGCTGTGGCAGTGAAGATTGTCCATAGTGAGGATTTTGCTACAATTGTAAACATGTGACTAAGGGCCTCACCAATTGTGACAGAGGAGGAGGGGGAGGGGGGGGGGGTGTGGCGAGGGTGGCGGGGGTTGTGTGTGTGTGAGAGAGGATCCCCCTGATGAACACCTCTTTGTGCTGGGAAGAAACCTTTCGGAGATCCATTGATAAGAATGGAGAAGAAAACAAAAGAAACACACTCTTGAATCCATTCCATCCATTTGACGCCAAATCCTATCCCGCAGATCAAATAAAGGAGGAAACTCCAATCTGCCTGATTGAAGGTTTTTTTTCAAGTCCAGCATGCAAATAAGACCTGGCCTTCAGACTTTATAGCTTTATCTCACCCTTAGTATGTGGCTCAATTCATTCATGCATTCCTTGAGAATGTGTTTGAATTGCACATTATACCTTCTTCCATTGTCTATGATAGAGACTTTATCTTTATAAGCGCACTTATTGGTGTGAGCTGTTTTGACTACAGGGAATTGAGATGCTCATGAGTTCAGCATAAGGACCCCACATTGATGGCCAGCCCGACTGCATCAATCATCTCATAGAAACTTATCTTGAGCGTTTCTCTAGCAGACAACCAAAATAATGGACTTGACGCCTTTCATCAATCCATCAAGATGACAAAATTTGAGGCCTTTGTGGATATTCATCCACCACTGAAATTGGTGGGGTTCTAAGAAATCAGAATGGGGAGGTGTTGTATATGTTTTTTAAACAAGTAGGTGTCGAAGATTCCAATGGAGCAGACATTTTGGCTATCTTAGAAGCTCTTCGTATTTATCAATGCTCATTTCAGCTCAGTCTCAGAGTGGAGAGCAACTCTATCAATGCCGTATCTTGTGCAAGAACATTCAGAGGGCCTTGGAAGATGCAATTTTATTTTAATGAGATTAAAGGCCTAACCACAGGGATTTCTTTTCAACACGTTAGTAGGAGTGCTAATGGGATGGTGGATACATTTAGCAAAACAAGGGGTGGATCAACTATGTAATTTAAGTGCTTTTTTGGCGTAGTCTGTCTTGGGGTTGCTTGGTATATATCTCTTCCCTATAGAATTGGCTACGAGCACAGTTGTTATACAAACCTTTTGTTTTAATATATTTTGTTACCTTAATCAGAAAAAATTATCCAATCACCACTGTATGTAGATAAAAATGCACTAAGCACAAGTTCACAACTAATGTCCATCACTTTCAACATGAGTTGTTATCTAAAGATAAATAAATTGCAGTTGCATGAAAATCTGCCAGTTCCAAGGTTCAGATGAAGGCACATGCGGATGAACATCGCACGGTCACATTTTTTTCTGGATTCAAAGTGAACAAATATAATTGTGACTGGTTCTGTGTTTTGGCAGATCCAGTTGTAGCTGTGAAGCATAGTTTCATTATTATACGAAATTGTGATTTTGAT
This sequence comes from Persea americana, assembly GCA_029852735.1. NCBI lineage: Eukaryota > Viridiplantae > Streptophyta > Magnoliopsida > Laurales > Lauraceae > Persea > Persea americana. Next base: position 65,398,273 of record CM056813.1, on the reverse strand, counting down.
TTTTTTAGGGTCCTCTCTCCACAAATTCATGCACATCCTACGTTATATTCACTAATTGATATATGTTAATGATGTTCTCCATGCGATGGATCATGAATATCTACAATTTTGCTTATTTCTAATATTGTTTTTATTTTAAAAATAGAAAAAAACCCTATGATTTGCATGCAGACCGATTTGCGATATGATTTTCAGAACAATGCTCATGAATTATATGTGCTAAACAGCTTATCCAGCTGCCCCCCCAAACCAAAAAAGAAATGGAACAATGATAATAAATCCATAAGAGGGCCATTTCAAGTAAAAAAGAAAAGAAGAGAACGACTCCCTAAGTGGGTGACAAAATTCATGGATGGATGAACCAAATAGAAATCATCATGAACAATGACTCAACAGAGGTATTTGGAATCTTTCATGCTCTTAAACAAAGGATTGGATTAATTTGTTATCCCGTTTATTCATCGCAAGGGTTATGATATTGGTTCCCCAATGCATCTTTCAATTGATTAGTTCAGAAATACATTAGATGTGGAGTATAACAAGCAAGAACCATACCAAAATGCTGATGCTATCTTCAAAACATACACCCAATTCAGACATCAAAACAAGGATTGTTCCTGCAATATATGCTGCCCACCTGAAAAGAAAACTACATTAATAAACATGTAAAGTACAAAAAGATCCAATTACCAAATAAAGAGAGAGAATGACCCACTTCTGAGACGGATCTTGTGCGAAGAACTTATAAGCCTTTTCATATGTAATTGGTTGTTGGCCATCCATCAAATAAGGTAAGTCCATGTCAAAGGTTGGTGCACGATTGCTCAACTCTGACCCATACGATACCTGCAACAACCAGTGTTGGACACATCAACGAGCTTATGAGAAAAATGATGAGACCTGCATTGATCATGAATTTAACTGAAGAATACCTAGTATTATTTCACAACTGTTTAAAGAAAGAGACAGAAACATTATGCCCAAAATAAGACATGCAAAGCTGGATTCTTCATATAACCAAATAACCTAATTATTACACAACATTTTCTTTAGTGTTAAGATACATATTATAGCTAGTATTTGACAAGCAGAGTAAGTGACATACTATTTGCAACACAGGGATTGGTCCTTGTCCTTTTGCTTGCTGCCGAGCTAGAGCATGTTTCCAGAGCTTATGCTTGCTTGGATGATTTCTTTGAACAGCAACATGGCATGCCTCTTTAATTGGCATCTATAACCAAAAGACTCATTAGCTTTTTTCTTTTGAATGGTAAAGTAATAAAAATTAAAAAAAAAAAAAAAAAAAACCTCATTAAAAATACAGACAACCAAAGAGTTAAACATGCAAAAATGAAATTATTGAGGCTCTCAGTAATCAGTATAGTGCCTAATCATGTGCTGTGCTCATTCTTTTTTAATCATGTGTTGTGCTCATAGTTGTGAGATTTGGTTTGATTCAGCCGCAATTGCCGAATAAGTATGGTTTGGTCAAGAGACTAAACATATAATCCCCTCAAAGGGTTTGAGTGGAAGTTTCGGTGGATTTGAAACAAAATTAAGGATTTCGGACAAACTACAACCAAAACCTGAAATTTGGAGAAAATGGGGTTCAACAGGCAGAAAATAAGATTTGGGAATTTTATAAGGGAATTTCGTCTTGACTTACTGACCGAAGCTCTTCATTTCATTTACCCTCTCACAGCTAGATGCTTCATTTATTCATCCCAGAAGGCTACAAGCAACCGTTCGTGTATTGATCAGCTCGTTGAGTCTCTGCACTCACCGAAGCTCCAGGTATTCCTATCCTATTGCAACAACTCATCCTTCTCCTTTGTTTCTTTTCTTTATGGAAAGGTGGAACCTTAGGGCTACCGGATGCCCTTTTCAATGATTTGGGTCTATCAAATGGCCTTTTTTGATAGTTTAAGTTTTTCAGTGAGCCCACCAGGTCGCCTAAAGAAATAGAAATTCTCGTGATTTTGGCGAGGCTCCTAAGTGAGGCCTGCTTAAGAAAAATCAAAACAAGATCCCACATGCCCAATTTTCTATGAGAAGTTTAAATGATCGGGGCCCATTGTCCAACTATCTGATCTATAAGAAACATTTGAATTTTTATTAATGTTTGTTTAAGTGTTGTAAAAGTTATGAATCTGATGGTGGGCCATTTGATCTGAGCAAAGTTCTACGAGTATATGTACCATTGGAGTGGGCCATTTTTTTAATGATTTATATTTTCTATACTCATGCTAGACATGGGCATACTGATGGCCCAAAATATTTCTTGTGAGTTGTGAGTTTTGTAGAATTAAATATATGTACAATACATATTATTTTCACTTCCAATTTTTTTTAATATTTTATAAAATATAAGATATATTTATTGTTTTTTAAAAATTTTCCAAACAAAACTTCGAATTGAAAATAAAAAACATTGAATCAGCCAAAATGTTTACAATTTGGAGCCAATCGAAATGAGGTTCGAAATGAAATTGATAACTATGGTTGTGCTTCCTTTCCATACCTTCTGGGAAATAATCCAACATCCATAAAAACCCTTGACATTTATGCTTTGTATTTTTCGTTCTAAGTTAATATAGTAAAGCCGATAATTAAATAAAGAAACACATGACAATCAGTTTTAGAATTGTCAATTCTGGACAGCCACGGGCTGTGATAGGGAAAATATAATAAAAAGATAATAACTAAAAACACAAATATATGAAATAGTTGCATAAACTTTGTGATTGAAAGTATATAGAGTTTAAGTAAAAATATCTCAAACCTTGTTGTCAAAATCCTATGATTCATATCTCGAATCCTACGATTCTTATTGGATCCTGAGGAAAAGGATTCGTATTCATACAAGGAATCCCATTTTTGGTGAATCTTAGGCAGGTGCGAATCTTACAATTTCATACATGATAATTGAAACTTATGATTAATGGGATTCATCAGGGTGGGAACAACCAAAACCAAATGGCTAATAACTATTTTTTTATTTTCTTTATTTTATTTTTATTTAATTTTTAAGAATTTTAACTATAACTAATGAAATGTTTCAGGTATGAATAAGGATTTGGCATATGAATATGTGACTGAAGGATTCAATTGTTCTAGTGTCGCTCTCCATTCTTTTTCTTTGTTATTTTTTTTTTCTCTTCAGTTTTTTCTTCACGATCACATCTTAACTTTGTGAGACACATCCTAACCAAAGTTAAGTTGATAACTTTGTGAGACACATCCTAACCAAAGTTAAGTTGATAGTTTGTATTATTATTATTATTATTATTTGTTTAAAGATGACAAAAAAAAAAAAAAATTGTAACACATTTAGTTTTCCTATATCATTCGTAGTATATTAATATATATCAGCCGTGTTCTTCATATGATTGTACCTTAGTCTTAATTGTCACTATTTATGTTACTATGGATAGATTGACTTCCTTTTTTTATTATTTCTTCATTTTCACAATAAAAAATAAAAATCCTACAATTCATGATATAATTCACAAAACAATTTGATTCAGCTCCTTGAATGATTTGATATATAATTTTGAATTTCAGAACATGATCTCAAGGCTATCCATTCTTAAAATGTTTTGGGAATCTAATGGTTGTAACATAATTGCCACAAGATTTCCAAAATATCAGTGATGTCTTTGACACTGGTTTTATTAACAGATATATAAATCTCACTCCATCTAAAAGCATGGATAATGAAAAGAAGAAAGAGAGAAAAAGCATGGGAACAAGTATGAGAGAAGCTGACCTGTAAGACAAGGCTTCCAGAATAGTCTGCAATGCCTCCCATTACATCCAACCTTCCAGGTGCTCTTGCCACAAAAATTTCATCCTACAGAATATGCCTTCCTCATAGTTAAGACTCATACTATGGCTACTATTTATCTTCTCTGTTTAACTTAAAAAAAGCTTACTACATATCCTAACACAGGACAGTCTATTTCAAGAAGAAATAAAATATAAGAAAATACAATTGAATCGCAGGATGTCCATTACAGGAAAAATATCATCAGATGCCGTACACTAACAACTCAAGTAAGGCAATTAACACATTAGTTAGGCACCTCCAAATAGGGGAGCTGGTCTTGGGATTCAGTTTATAAGATTACTGGTATCAATATTTGCCAAATCTGATTATGTAATGATACATTCCCATTATCAATCAGTAGATGGAACAGTGATATTCATAGGCTATGAAGCTGCCACTCCTAATCATTTAAATCGTTGACAGCAGACCTTGATTCCAAGGTAACCTTGATTCCAAGGTAACCTTGATTTTCCCCCAAAAATCAAGGGATCCACAGAGGAGCTCCATTTTTTGGCATATAATATCATATGAAAGCATTACTCTATAAGAAACTCAGATGTGAACATAAGAGAGATTCTCCTACTTCACATCAAATGAACAAAGAGAATTCCAATATTTTGCCCCCCATTATTTCTTTAATCCTATTTATTAGAAAAATCCATTACAATCAAAGCTATAGATAGGGAACTGAAAAGGACCTCCCAGTTGAATATTCCGGAAGCAGCCATACGCTCACGGAACTGTCTCTTCTCAGTATTCTTTCCTGACTCAACTCCGCAATTTAGTCCTGCCAAGCTCTTTAGAAAAGCCATTGTATCGGGAAGATCGTGCAGATCACCATGAAGAATCTCAAAATTCTCAATACATCTACATAAATAAAAATGAACAAGTATTATCCAGAAATAAATATAATAAAATGTTTAAAAGAATAAACAAATCCAATAGAAACTAAAGAATTAAATAGAAACCCACGATTCTGCAAGAGTGCTTTTTTCATATGGTCCAACACTTGGCAAAGCAGGGCGAAGACCAAGTTCATTTTCAGCAAGGGTATACCATTCTGGAATGCCAATATCTCTACCAGGGGACCTTTGCAGTTGATATCCAAGTATAATGGCATCACGTAATCTTCTGGCTCCACTAAACTACATTTGGAGGGAAAACAAGTTGATAAACAATAAATTAATAGATTCCAACAATAACAAATAACACATAATTACTAATATTACTAAAAGAAATGGGTCTTTCCCTACTGCTCCCTTGAGATAGAGCAGACTGGTGTAATACTAAATGCAAAACAGTTATTAAAAAAATTAAAAGAAATTTGAGTGGAAGAAAAAATAGGGCCTGGTTCCTGAATAAAAATTTCTTAAGCGAACAATCTGAAGAGACGGGGTCTAACATTTTTTCTCCAGACTTGCATGAAAATTATCCGACCATCATCATAAAGGACAGGAGGTTTGGTACATACTTAAGTGCCTCAAAATGAAATAAAACAAAAAATCCAAGAACTAAATTTGCAATGAAAAGAGGTATAGAACACGTATTCATTTTACATAAAATAAAATAGTACACAATGGATTACCTTATTTGAAGCATATTTTTTACCGATCGCAGTATCCTGCAGTATGCTGGCAGCAACCTGGAGATTTAAACAAGACAGTCGCCAAGCATATCAATTTAGAATGTCTTAGCAAAATGGAAAAATCTACACACAGGTGTAAGGCACAGATACATATCAGGGTATCAACTTGATATTTTAATATTATTAACGTAAAAAATACTTCCTTTCAAAAAAAAAGAAAAGAACAGCTACAATTAAGGAAGTAATGAAGAGACTATAAGAAAACACTATAGAAAATTTGTGTTTAACAAGTGAATTTTAAACAGATTCATACCCATGTTTTATCATTCCGACAAAGGTATGACATAGGTAGTGCAATGGATATGAATAATCCAAGTTATCACAGCATCACAGGACGTGCAGGCAACTTAGACATCAGTGCAGGTGTGTAAAAAGTGAAACACAATTTTTATAGCAATTTAGTGCAAGTTGCTGATAAATAATTCCCAGCAATTTATAGAACACTAAAACCTCTAAAATGTAAGTGATTGGTAGAGACCATTATTACATCTTTTGCAGTTATACTAATTTGAACACAAGTTTTCAGGTTGCAGTTTGGTTCTTGACATAGTTCACCGATTCGTTGGAATCGAGACGTAGTTTGAGTTCATGAACCTCAATGAATTAACTCAGTTCATAGGTACAATTCAACTGATTCATCGGTAAAGAATCAGCGAATTTTTGAAATGTGTGTGAGAACTCCTGGTGGGAGCCACCTGATCAACCAACATGACAAGTGTCCTTGTAGACCATGACATATCCTTTGGACAATTCAAAGTATCTTAATAAGATGTTCCGAATTGTCTTAGGTTTTAACTTGCTAGGGTAGGAAATGATCACTACCAAGACGTGTAGGGTCAGGGGCCAAGTCCGATGACGAAGCAAGGGACCCCACCACCAAGTCTAACAATAAAAAGGTCTTTCCTTTGAAGTTTTCATTATTTTGGGAGACATAGGCATGCAGGCTAAAGTGGATGCCACTTTCTCTTGTTGATTTCCTTTATAAGTAGATTTGAGAAATACAAAGCCTTATTCCTGGGAAACACCCCCTGAATAGGGCATGGACCAAGATAGGCCCTGTAGCCAGGTTTATAACTTTAAAAGTTGTGGCCTAATTTACAACCTAATTTCCTGAAAGGACAAATAAAATAATAAAAAATCTAAATTTATATGATTTCTCTCAAAAACATTACTACAGTTAGTGATAATAGTATTTCTTTAATCCTCTTCTAGTTTCTGGGCATATACACAGAAGCTCCAAAACAAACATAGTAAGAAGAATCTAAGTGTACTAAATTCAAGGAACTAGGAGAAAAGGGAGACAAATAAAGACTTGGAACAAAGTACTTAGAAAAGTCATACTAAAAACTGTGGAGGGATAAAATTAATGCTTCAAATAAAGTTGAGAGGAAAAGCAGAAATTAAAAAAAAAAAAAATCCAACTTGAGAGTTCAGGTAAGCTTCGATGATGATGAACAGAAACAGAAACTGCCACAGATAATAATAAACAAAGAAAGCATACCTCACCGCCATTGATGCCACCCTCATAACATGGCTTCAAAGATAGGGCGCGCTCAAGGTAAGGCTTCCAATGTCCAGTAAGCAAGTCTCTCCTAATCATCTCCACGCCACCTTGGTAGTACTGTTCAAATAAAATGATATCTCAGAACATTCACATGCAAAAGCAGTTGTTAAGAACAACAAAGTGGTAGAAATTGTATGCACCTCTAGCATGTTTCTCAAAAATGGTTCTTCATTGAAATAATCTCTTCGGACAAAAACAAAAGGCAACTTGTATGCCAAAGCTTCACTAAAAGTGCCATATCCAATTTTTCCTGAAATAGAAAAAAAAAAGTTTCTAAGAGCAGGCTATTAACCAAAAGGAAGTGCTGTTCAACACCTAAACAAATCATACCAAGCATTACATCGCATGCTGCAATCAAGTCAGGTGTGTAGACATCTTTTGCAAGTCGAATAAAATTTGGGGGAAGCTCTTGATTGTCTGATGCAGCACAAACCTTCAAATACAGACATTTTCAGCAAATGGCCATCCAAAATGCGCGCGCGCGCGCGTGTGTGTGAGAGAGAGAGAGAGAGAGAGAGTAACACAAGGTTGAAGATAGTGTTCACCAATACAGACCAGGCATAGCCAACCCTCAGGAAGCGACTCCTGCTTCAGTGTCCAGCCCGCTTGCTGCATGTGAAAGATGACAGGATTTAAACACAACCAGAAAAGGCAACAAAAGGTCAATGTGTAGGCTTTGTTTCAGCAAACACAGTTCTGAACCAAGAACAAACCGTGCTATAATAATACGGAAGCTGTTAAATCTGAACTTTGCATTACAATTTAGACTTCACAAGGGTTGAATTGAAATAGCCATGGAGGTTCCTTATAAATAGAACCCAACAAAAGAATAACTGAAACAAATGACTGCAGACAAGTTTCAATTAGAATACATTTAAAAAGGCATATTCCTATGCAACAAAAATCAGCTCTACCTTGGTTGCCAGGAAGTAGAGCAACAAACTTAACACAGGGAACCAGTTAATCTCATGCATACCCCAATGTGTGATAAAATAGCTATATAACATGCATGCAGAGCTTGTCTTATACATCCATGGAACAAAAAGAATGACAAGCCAGACCCAATTCCATAAGATGTACTATTAATACACAAGCCACAACCACTATTAAATAACAGGAAACATTGTGTGGCCTCAAATTCTCATCAAACATTCATCCACAAGGCAAGTATATTGAATAAAGCAAGAGAAACTGATCCTAAGTATATGAAATGAATGACATGAACCCGATCCTAAATATTTGAAATGAATGACATGGTCATGGCCAAATTTCATTGACCCACAAGCAAAAATCACTGTTGAACATTAGTCAACTTGTGTAGTCTGTCACAGACCCACATTTTATTCATAATGACATTCGCCCAAGGCAACTACAAGGAAAGCAAAAGGCTTCGATAAAAACACACAACCCAGCAACCACCTTCCCCCTCTCCACCCCCACCACCAAAAAAAAAAAAAAAAACCAACACACAGTCCAAAATAAATCAGACGTTCACAACCAACAGATACCCATTTAAAGCTACCTACAAATTTTTGGTTTACAAATACAAAGCATCCCATCTGAAATTGTTGATACTAATTCTCCCAATTGTGACCAATCATACATAAAAATAGGTGCTTTTTTTATTTTTGGTACATTAGGCTAGTGGTCAAGAGTGAAACTTTCATGGTACATTAGGCTAGTGGTCAAGAGTGATACTTTCACCTTCAAGACCCAGGGATCGATCCCTAGGCATGTGTGAGAAACTAAGGTGCCAACACCACTCAACCAGAAGTGTGTTGACTACAAATAGGTGAATTACTAGTGCCTATTTATGCAATTAATTCCAGTTAGTATAAATAGTATAAATTGGCACATAAAATAGATGCCTGACCTGTCCACCAAAATTGAAAAGAACCAACTTCACATCCTCTCCAATGCCAAGCTCACTCCTCACCTGTATGGCAAAATGATAGTATACTTGACAAAATGGATCCATTATAGTGTCAATGAAAATAAATAATACATGCATAAACCACACCTCTGCACGGGATTTGTGCGACCTCCTTACAACAAGAGGTACATCAATAACATCGCGGAATGCAGGCACTGCAAAATCAACAAATATTATTTAGAAGCAACACGAAAAGATTACCTGAATCAAGATAAGTACTATACTGTAAGGCACAAGAGCTGCAAGAAAACAAAAAAAGGGCACATGATTCAAGTTCAAAGTTGCATACTTGGGCAATACCCTGGAAGTCGTAGGAGAAACTCACAATGAGAATAATCCTCAGCTATCTGTAAGAACACAAGATAATAGTTAGCAAGATAAAAGAAGCTAAACCTACCATGACTGAATTTTAGACCTTGATAGTTGTTTCACGTGGACATGACAAGTGTCCAAAATGTATTTGTGTCAGGTGCAGAGCCAGCAACATAAAAAAGCATAGCTTGTATCTAGTCTTTAGTGGGTCACAGTATCATAGATGAAAATAGCGGCCGCTACGTAGCGTAGCGGCCGCTATATCGGCCGTAGCGGCCGCCACCGCTACGCTACGGCCGATTTATCGGCCGCCGCACCCGTAGCGGCCGCTAAGTCCGCTACGGGGCCGCTACTTCCGCTACGGGGCCGCTACGGCCACTACAGGCCCGCTACGACCGCTACGGGGCCGCTACGGGGTGAGAAAAATTTCTACTTTTCAATTTTTTTTAAAATACATAATAAGAATTATTTCTTTTCTTCTTCTCTTCAAATAACATTTCTACACAACTCTTCTACCCTTTTATGTTTAAAAGAACACCAAAAAACACATGATCTCGCCGAATTACAGTCGATACAGAGAGTTCTTCTCTAAGTACATCCTATTAGACACCCCCTTTGGTAGATGTATTTTTTTCTCTAGGTACTCTTAAGTCTTGATTTCATGATATAGTTTTTTTCTTTTCTGAGCCTTTCATTAGTTTCTAAGTTAGCATAATCAAGCAACATGAACACATGTTTAAAAAATGATCATTACTATTATTTTCTATTTATACAGCGATACAGGACCTCATATAGTGAGGGGACCGCTACGCACCCTTACCTTAGTTACTTTTGCAAAAAAAATACATTTTCTCTCATTTTCCAATATTCTAGATTTTCTAGAATTTTTTCATATTTTTTTGACGATTTTTCCAAATCGCACCGCTACGCCGCTACGCTACGTATCGCCCGCTACGTAGCGTTTTGGCGGCAGGCCGCTACGCCCGCCGCTACCGCTATTTTCATCCTTGCACAGTATAGCTCTTCTATATTGTAGCTCTTTCTTCTCTCATCGATACAGTTATCATTCAAACTTGTCACACACACATAAGAAAACATTCGCCTGCGCACCACGCTTCTGGACTATCCTAGAGGCCGGACCCTTCTTTGAGTATGCATGACACGTCGTCCAGATGCACAGTGCACAGGTGTGCAATGCACATGTGATGATGATGGGATGTGCATATATAAATATTCAAGTGCATACATCCCTCATCGCATTATGCTAAGGGACAGCTTGATGGAAACAGACATCGTGGATGGGCCTATATATCGAGTTGGGGGCCGTCAATCCCATGCCTATAACCACTTCATCCGTGGCCCCCAAGTTTAATGACTTTTTTTATTTTTGGATAACGAAGTTTAACAACTTTATATTAAAGAAAAAATTTGATCCTTGATCCATTGGTCCAATTTATATGGATTGGTGAAAGCTCGATGCATCCAATGTAATTCAGGGGGTCATGTGCGTGTGGATGGTTCATAAAGTTGGCCCCACTATGTTGTCCTCACTGTAATTATATATATAGGGAAATGTTCTTGTACGTCATTACGGTGAGAACTTCCAGTGTGCCCACCATATGATCTATCCGAACTATTCACACACATCATACCCCCTTGATAGTCACCAAACCCTATGGTTTCCACCCACTAAATGGACTGGACCATTGGATAGATGGTCAACTTTTTCTTTAATTTAAATCATTAAACTTGTGGGCCATGGATTAAGGGGTTAGGGGCATGAGATTCACCCCATTTTTTATATCTAGGCCCATCATGAGTGCATATTTCCATCCGATCCACCCCACAATGTCCCATGAGCCGTGGGACTAAGGATCAAAATAGCGGTTGCGGCAGGTATAGGGGCCAAAGGCCAAAATGCTACGTAGGGGGCGATACATAGCGGTACAGCGGTGTGAATATTTTAAGTGGTAGTTTTTGTTTTGAATCTTGTATAGCAGACAATCTTGTTTTCTTTTAGTGATTTGGAACCATATAAGGGTAGAGATAACTTTAGAAAAGGCTAATGAGGAGAAGAAATAGGAAAAACAATGTTTTAAATTGAAACTGTTTGGCTTCATTAGTTTTTAGACTGTAGCGCCGCTATTTTCAAAATAGCGTAGTGGCCTCCACCGCTACGGCCGATAATGCGGCCGCTACGTAGCTATTTTGAACCATGCGTGGGACCCTAGCAACAAGTCTGCACATTGAATGCTCAGGATTATTGCCCATATTATACACACATATTATACTTTAATCCATAGTTTTCCAACCCAATGCGTCCACCAGACTTGGCCAATTAGTAAAACACAATTTTATTTCTTATCATAACTAACATTTATGATGACTAAATGAACACAAATCATGCACAAGTCCTAAACATATATTTATCGGTTACAAAACTAGATCAATTCCATACACTCTAAAGCATATCCAGGTTTAAATAATTTTGAAGATAAAAGGAAAAAAAAGCAGGGAAAGCATTAAAGAACAAATGTAAAAAAGAATTACAAAAGCATTGCCAATTACAGTACTACAAGAGCATATTTCAGTAATAGAAAGCATTTGCAAATTGAAATTTTCAAAATCTTTTTACTACGAGGCTTATATTTTTGGGCTAAACCAAGACACAGAGATTGTAAGAAAAGAAGCTAGGCCCTTACCCTACCCCATTAAGGGCCAGGATCAGGCCACGACTATAAGAAAAGAAAATACTTGGCCACGGCCGGAAGAAAAGAAAATTCTTCTCTTTTTTATTTTTATTTTTAATTTTAACCCCAACATCGACTGTGAACCTGATGCTAATCAAAGCAATTTGTTGTTGGTGATTTTAGCATGGTAAGAGAATCCATACAGTAAAGGGTATATAAGATTTGGGATGGAAATGAAGTTGTTAAGAAGAGTGAAAAGTGGGAAGAAGACATGAGTAATTACATGTTGGAAGTGGGTGAAGAACGTGGATAAGTAATAGAGAATGGATATAACTCCCGATCAAAATTCGGTCAAAATTAGCTTAAAAAACCCACGACTTTAATATCGTATAATTGATTCAAATGAGCCTATTTGTTTGTGTGGAATTGGAAATTTGGAATGCATAGGAAGTCATTGTCATTAAATGGACTTTTTGTTTTCATAGAATGAATACATATATATGAAAAATATCCGTATTTATTTAATACCATTACAAACTTGCATACATTTACAGGCATATACATCATACACAACATGAACAAAGGGCATTTTCAAAATCAGGCCCTACACTACCCTTGGGCTTTAGGACAAGAAAGATAGCCCACATTTTTTGCGAGCTTTGGTTGGCAGGGCCCGGCCACCTTATCAGAGGGCGGATTGACGGGCCTACAAAGACTATGATAATTAAAAATATATCCTTGCACCATCTTAAAGTGTCAAAGGCGTATAGATAGCAAGTTTTCAGAAAATTGCAGAATCATACTTACATAGTGAAAGCAATATAAATTGAAGAAAAATGCCATAATGAGCACTACACAACTTGCCTGCCAAACGATCGAACGATGATGATATCCAGCTGCCATTACATACTCCGCATAGATGAAATCCCAACTACAACAGTTAAAATAGAACAGTAAAGCAAGTCAAGTGGTGAACATAATTGATTTGTCGTCATCAATGCTAGCTAATTATAACCATACAATTGTTGAAACAGAAAATCAATTAACACAAGAAACATACAAAGATAATAAAGCCAGCAAGGCCACAGGGGTTAAAAATATCCCAAGGGTGTGCTTCAAAGCATATACTGTATCCAGACAGTAGACAAACATATAAGAGTGCCACATGGCAGATCAAAAGGTATCCTAGTTAACATGGTAGTTCATGCAGACTAGGTTTGCCAAGTTATTAGTTGATGCTGAATCTCAGCAAGCTCACAAATTCATTGACATATTACTGGGAGCCTTACACCAGGTTGATCGGAGAGAACACTAGTCAAAATTGTCTGTCGCAATTATGAACATGTGAATCAATTTAAAAGGATAAGATATCAATTCATTGGCATCCCCACAAATAACTGTGAATGATCGCAGAAAAAGATAGTCAACGCCTCTCATCTTTCCTCTCTGAATCCCACTAAAAAGCAATGTGTTTCTTCACTTTTCTTGTTTTCTCTCCCCCTCGTTCTCCCCTCTCCACTCTCCTATTCTTTGATTTTACATAAACTGACAAATCATATAAAGGTATTATATAGTAAGAACCAACCTAAAGAAAGGTGGTCTTTTTTTTATTGTTAACACGGCTCAAATGCAATACCCCATGGTTGCGACAATAAATACCTTCCAAATATGCACAGCCAATAGGAGGTGGTAGGAATGTCCCAGCATGTTTAATAGACAGCCCAAAAATCACCCAAATTGTATCATGTTAACCATCCATCAGACGGAGGACTTGAAACAAAGATGGCTGGAGTAACTTGAAACAAATAAGGTTGGAGTAAATAGATCTAAAACTGATTGTGAATGGCATTAAATTGGCAACCATCTTCAGTCTTTTTGAGTGATTTTTGGGACATTGAAAATAGCTAGACGTATATTCTTTCAAGTACCTATAAGTTATTTTACCAACTGGTGTTTGCACCAGAAAACATACATCTGACACAAACACAGTAATCTCAAAAACTGAAATACCTGAAGTTTGTAACACAAACGGAGCGAATTCCAGCATCTGCTGCTGCTCGGCATGCAACAGGAACAACATCTGATATCTATTTCAACAAAAACATAAAATAGTAACACATCGTATCTCCAAGGGCTGATTCTTGGCATTGAACACGTGAGGGTACCCCAAACAAAGCATATATCAATCTGCTTGAAATCCAGCTACTGTTGGAATAATTACAGGAGAGAGAAAGAGAGAGAGAAGAATTGATGTACCACTAAATCTGCCTTTATGGAGTTTAGCCACTCTACTTCTGTTGCCAAAATTGAAGCACGAGGTACTACAGCTGTTTGAGAATACTGCAAGTGAAAATGAATAGATACATTAATGAGCGACACATTGAAGCTATTTAAACTTTAAAGACAAGTCTTACATTAGGTATAAAAGTAGATAAAATGTGAGCATTTCAGTTAAATAGGGGAAGGTTTGATGCATGTTGCCAGTGTGAAATGCAATTTTTCTACAGTAAAGGGAAAAAAAAGGCCTGCATCACATGTACCAATAAGGTCAACTTAACTAGGATGTACACGACAGCTCTCCATCAATTTAAAACTATCGACATCATGAAAATGATTATTAAAAAAAATCACCGATCATATTCCTGATCTAGCATCTGTTCCATTTATACCTTTTCTAATGAAGCAAGACGATCCACGGTCAAAGCATCTGCTTGCACAGCTCCACAGTCCAGTAACACCTGTGATCAAATAATAATTGTAGTGAATGAACACTAAACTTTATCGAATCAGTAATGAGATATTGCAAGGTTACAAATGAACTGCATCCCTCCCCCACAATCCGATCAGAAGAGAAGGTGGGTGAGGGCCATTGAACTTACCTTTCATATTGTGCCAATGGAAATATAATATTCAAAGATATTTTCCACTATTTATTAAATGCAGACAATGTTCAACATCCACAAGGAATTTTGCCACAACTAAAATGCTTCCAGGACATAGTTAAGCATAAACAAACCTTACGAATGAAGAGATTCGGTGATTGTATTTCACTGGTAAAAACAAAGTCCGGAGCACCAGTGACAACGTGAACATCATGCCCAGCCGCAGCGAGATGCCGTGCAACCTAAATTAAAAAAAAAATAGCATGAAAAATCACATGCAAAAACTAAAAGTTAAAACCAATTCATGTTTACAAACACATTCATTGTTATTCGTATGCATTTGCATGACGAAAAAAAACGCTATCATGTAGCAACAAGGGCGTGTCAAAGGCAATGTTGCACCCATTTTTCTATTTCCGCTCTATTCAAAATGGTTCTGCACAACTTTATGTTTATGCCTCACATTGTAGTGTTCGACAAAAAAAAATGCTGTCATGTAGCAATAAGGGCGTGTCAAAGGCAATGTTGCACCCATTTTTCTATTTCCGCTCTATTCAAAATGGTTCTGCACAACTTTATGTTTATGCCTCACATTGTAGTGTTCTTTTCTTTTAGTACCATGCCAACTGACCTCTCTCTCTCTCTCTCTCTCTCTCTCTCTCTCTCTCTCAATGTACCAAGTGGAAAAATTACAAATGCTATATTCTAGTATTGCTAGAAATTTCTCCAAGCCTGATTCCACAGTAAGCATCTACTCAGTTCACATTCAATCCACAAACGTACTTCTCCATCAATCATTTTTTCACACTTCATAATTAGTAAACCCCCGTCCAATCAGGTTATCTGGGTCCTGGGAGCCCAAAGTTACACAATGAGAACTTCATGGGTTGATAGACCCACCTTCCTCAAATCAGGCCAAAAAATCAGACACACGTCCAACTGAATTCATAAGCCAGGCCTCAATTCTGTGCCGATCCTCAACCTCATAATAGTCGCAATGGCCCTTAACTCAAAAATCAGTGTAGGCCTCAACAAAAATGCTATCAAGCCATGGATTTGGCACAACCCCTTTAACTAGATGGACATAATGCCGGCCCAGTCCCAACCCATTTATTAATCAGGCCAAGAAAATCAATCCCCAACCCAACCCAACTCAACCCACGGACGATAAGCCCGACAGGCAAGGCTGCCTGCCAATAAAGATTTCAACTTTCTACTTTCTACTTTATAGAGCTAACATCAACCAAAGAACACTAAAAAGTTGCAGTAATTGGCATACAGCCAGAACCAACATGAACAACTTTAACTGTCATATAATCGCATGTATGCATTCCGCCACCACACTTATGCAACTCTGTTCGTGTAAGTTGTGATTTTGACAAGGAGTAAATGCCCAAAGTACAAATCCCCACTGTGAGAATTTCTATCCACCCTTTTCCCCTCACCCAACAAGAACCCAATACCCCATGTTCCCCAATGTTGTCATCAAAACCTTCAAAACCATAGAATCTCACCTCCAACACTCCCACAATCACCTCCTAACATCATTTCAAAAACCACCAAAATCAAACTATCAAAAACAGGTACGATTTGACCAACACTATTCCATCCCTAACACGCAACGAAATTCACCACAAACAAAACAAAAAAACCCAACAATCATATCCAAAACTCGGTATCCAACAAATAATAAAACATCGAGAAGAAGTTAGTGAATTTGGTTACCTCTACAACGCGTGTGGCGTGTCCGAATCCATGTCCAGTTACGTAGTAGGCGAAGACGAGATGATCGCGAGCAGAGGAGACGTGATTGCTGTTTTCTTCGATGATCCTCATTTTCATATCACGAGAAGGCATTATCAGATAACCCAATACTAAAACCCTAGCAGAGAGATCAATCACAATAAGAAGAAGAAGAAGAGAAGCTAAAAAAAGCAGCGAGAAGAGGCGTTTCAGATGGGAATTTCCCAAATGCCCATGAGATTGGGAATTGAATTTGCATACGTAACATCGTCGTAATTCGTCTGCAAAGAAATGAGGAGGATCGCGTGGGTCGAAAGACGAATTTACCCTCGCACAATAAGAAATAGACGGAACTGTAAATTTTAGTGTCTACTACTTACTGACTTGATGATAAATTAGTCTTCATGTGCAAAATTCACAATCTATTGCAGATTATGGACAGTTGAGAAGAAAGTGATGGAACCATCATGCTAGACTACATCCTGGTTGTACAACTTGGAAGATCAATGGTTTTTAGTTTTTATTATTAAGGTATCAATGGCAGGTTGGGGTGAACTCATGTATAAGGGGTATTTGGTAAAACTTGCATGAAAAATATATCTACGCTTCTAAATTCTACAAAAAGATTCAACTATTTATTTGGGTCCACCCCCTTAGACAAAAATCTTAGGTCCGTCACTTACTACAATGGGATGAGACCCATAAGACCCCGACAATAATAAATAAGTTTGCTATGTCAGAGAAAGAAGCCTCGGCGAATGAAAAATAACTCACTCTCATAAGAAAAAGATCCAGAATTGAGTACTAAAGAGCTAAGTGAGAAGCGGGGTATCCAACCACCAACGGTTTCAGCCTCTTTTTTTATTATTATTATTATTATTATTATTTTGGGAGGGAGCAATGCAGTTCATTATTTTTTGTGGAGATGGGACATGTTTGGCATTAATAGAAAAGAGAAGGGCAAACTGGGAAGTAAAAAATGTCTGCTCGGTGCTGAAGTGGAAAGTATATCCCTGATGGGATATATGTATTATATCCAACATTCCAACAAAATCGGCATGGTTGAAACTACTTTTTATCGGATATCTTCCCAACTGAATATATCCGATTCTTGCCAACAGTAATCTCCATCCATTGATATTTCTACATGAGTCTTCTAAAATGACGTGCGTGGTGATACAAGAGGAAGATGGCATTGAAATTTGTGGGTCTCGGACACCTAGAAACTTGCGGGGCTCTTCAGTGTCCCCCTTCTTGTATGGGCCCCAGAGAAAGATTGGTACAGATTGGATGATAATTTGGTAGTTGATTTGGGTGAAATTATTGAAGTTATCATTTTTCTTGTGTTTTGATGGAGGCCAAGTCAGGATTGAGCTCCATTTTGATTGGAGATGATGTATGAAGGTAGGCTAACCTTGTGGAGCCAATCTTTTGTAAAATGGTGACTAGCTTAGAGTGTGTAAGTAAGAAATTCTACTATGAAGAGATTTTCAAAATTCATGAGAATTGGAGGTGAACATGGTCAATGCTTATGGGGCTCATTAGGAGGATCTAGGATTTGTTTTGGGAAAGGCCGGAATAATTTTTTTTTTTAGGTTTACAATTTGAAAACTCAGGGAGCAGATGAGGATGTTAGATTTGTTTCGCTCACTTAACACCTCCTTATCGAGTCTAGATCGTCTGAAGCTTTGACTCTGATAAGTTTTAACTTGAAGGAGTGGAACTTCACAATGGGGTTCACCAATTGAGATTTTGAGCCGCTAAAAACAAATTACTTCCATTTAATGAGGAATTCCCAAAGTCTACTCCAATATGACCCTAATATGAGTTACTCCCATCATAAAATTTACAGTTCCGTAAAAACAATGTGATAAATAAATATGCATAAGATTGTGTAAATCATAGAAAAATTTAAATGTTCATTCTTTGGAGAAATGACATTCTATTGTAGAAAGAATTGAGAATAAACAATGCACAGAAAGGGTGTTTATTGTGAACATCTTGGATCTTCAATACTTAGACCCCCCACTATAGAGCTCCACTCCTTTTACCTCGGGATTTCTGTTAGTCAAAGCCTCAAGGGAACTGGACTCCTCTATAACACCATTTTGATATTATATGGTGGTAAAGACAATCTGGTAGGATTTAGGAAGAACTATCATGGTTAAATCTGTGCTAACTAGGGAGAAGACCCACCCCACCCCACCCCATCCACCCTCTCAATGTTTCGTTGATTTCCTGAGCTCTGTAGTTCACTCGGATTGGTGTCGGTCATCACAAGGTCCTATGAAATTCGAGGAGGGGGAGGGGGTGGTTCTGCATCTCTTCCCTTGTGATCTTTATTGGATGTGCTGCAATCATGTTCTCATTTTGGTGGTCCATCTCATCTCATTCAACCCCTTTTTTGGGGCCAAATTGTGCATTTATTCAACCCATTTTTTTTTTTTTTTTGGGGCCAAGTTGTGCATTTGAAGCATCTGAATTACTGCATCTATACTGTTCCATCTTTCTCATTTGCCTTGTTCTATTTGCTATCACAGATGACTTTGGCGTGCCCTCACTCTAATTTTTAAGGAGTGTCAAAATTGCAGGAAATTAAAAAAGGTGACTTTGGCGTGCACTCACTCTAATTTTTGAGGAGCACCAATGCGCCATTATCTACACAGTTGGAAAGCTCTCCACACAAATGAATTTCAATATTACAAATTCCATTATTGTGAGGGTTTAAATTTCTTTTTCATCTTTATTTTCTGGTCAAACTTCCATGAATTAAGGATTTTGGTAAACTTGGTGAAATTGAAGGTAGTTTGTTACTTGGGTCATTAAGAGCTACTAATTATGTATTTTATTGCAGTTTGGACCTAAATAGGTGTTTTTACTCTATTAATCATGGGTAAACTTACTATTTTTAGACAGCTAAATTCTGAGGTAGTTTAGTCTCCTTATTTTTAAAGTATACTGTCATTGGGTATGAACCTCAAATCCTATTTATCAATTTTATTTCCAAATCAGTGAGATTCTCTTGCCGTCCTAGTGAAAGGGTATAGGTTTATGTTGCTCGTGGAGAGATGATAGTCTTCTCATCTCATGTCAATGCAATTCATTTTACATTCAAATTGATGAGGTGTTCTCTTATTTTCCTATAGAGAAAATTATATGATCTATTGCTTTTGGAGGGATGCAATAATTTTTGTGTAAAAACTCAAGGCTTAATATTATAGGCAAAATCAGTAAAGGCATTCATATTGACTTTGGGTTATTATAGATTATATATGTTAGGATACTCTGTTGTGCTGTTTGCTTGTTCTGCGCTGATTATATTCTAATGATCAGTGTTAAATTTGCATGATCAACTCAAGGGGTCTTCAAATGAGATATAGTGTTGCATATTCTGGAGAGAAGGGATGTGGTTGGTTTAGATTGACCATGATCACATGGTAGGGCTAGGTAACCCCACACGAGCCATTTCTGGCAGGGCCATCCTAAATATTTCTCCTCTGAATATATATACATACATACAAGTGCTTTTTACTGGAAAGAAAGAGAAGTAAATGTCTATGTTTGACCGCCACCAACATGGGTATGATGAGATACAGATGATTGGAGCAGATTAGGAAATATTACATTTTCCTTGCTCGAGTTTAACTGAGACAAAGGAGGTGTGTGAAGTCCTTCAATACTATCAAACCCAGTTGATCAAATCTCCATCAGAAAGGAAAATGAGTCTGCATGCATCCAAGTTGATATGACACAATCCATGGTCAGAGCATGTGTCGACGCAATCCCTCAATTGTAGGATCCATACATATCCAACACGTGTATTACTACTAAATAATTCTCTTGTAATCTTTTGGAATATATTATTATAAATATAACATGCAAGTCCACCTACAATTCATGGTGGAAATTCTACTAACAATATCTTAGCGATTTTATGGTATCAGAGCCAAGACAAAGACTCACGTCTTGTGTTGTTTTTCATCTCTTCCTTCTCTACATCAATGGCTTACACTACTTCCATTTCATGTTCAACCCCCACCATCCAAACTATCAACATCTTGCATCTAATTTCTGTCAAACTTGACCGTCACAACTATCTATTGTGGTGTACCCAATATTATGCCTCTGTTGAAAGGATATGAACTTGAAGGATATGTAGATGGGTCCCTGTCGTGCCCTCCTCGAATCCTTCCCACAAACAAACCTGATGATGAGCATCTTGTCATCAACCCGGCATACAATGCCTGGCAAAAACAGGATCAAGTGCTCTAGGGGTGGCTTCTTTCCTCTCTGTCGGAACAACTTTAGTGCAAGTTATTGATCTCTCCACCTCTCGAGATGTTTGGTTGGCTCTCGAAAATCAATATGCATCATGTTCTCGTGCACGGCTCATGCAGATCCGTCGTGACCTTCAAACTATGCACAAAGGAAATATGACAATGGATGATTATCTTCAGTGTGCCAAGCAATACACGGATAGTCTTGCTGCATCTGGTTAACCAATGGCTGAATCTGATATTCAACAAGTCATTCGACCCATGTAAAACTATTTTCCTAGTGCGACGATCCTTTACAAGAAAGAAATGAGGATGGAATTCAAAAAACACGCCATTATCATGGGTGAATTTTGAAACTGATAAAAGATTTTTTGAAATCTGTGGAATATGGAGAATATCAATAAGAGTAAATGTGTTGAATCCAAAGGAGAAAGAGGACTTACCAACATGAGAAATAGGGAGACCAGCACCATTATCGACTCGCAGTTGATCATGTCCGTTGTATTCAGATCGAATGCTGAGATTACCGAGATTGGAGGTCACGTGATTAGTTGCACCACTATCAGGGTACCAGTTCTGATCATTAAATAGAGAAGAAGCAGCCACAAAGGCACTTGATGAAGAGTATTGGCCATCACCACTGTATTGCCCGTCGAATTTGTGCCAGCAAGAGCCAGCAGTGTGGTTCTTATGACCACAGATTTGACATGGTCCAGTATGCAGTTGTGGCTCTGACCTTGGGTTGGAACGATCTCTCCCTCTATTTTTTGAATTTCTGCCACGATTTGAAAAGTTTCCACGACCTTGTCCTTGAGAAGATTTTGTAGCAATATTGGCCAGAGGAGTGACTTGGTCAACCAAGTTTTGAGATTGAATGCGAGATTTAAAAGCAAGCAGATGTACTCGAAAGTCTTCTATAGGCATGTCAGCAAGTGTACTGGTGAGTGTTCCACATTCAAACAACCATGGTGCAAACAACCATGTTGCACACGGCCCACATGCACATGATTCACATGTTGTTAGTGAACATGATCATATTGCTACCAGTTCAAACGATGAGGCCAATATTGGGTCACAACAGCAGCTACCTGCAAATAGACATACAATGCTCAAGATTCTGCAGAGAACAATTCGGCAAGTGTTCCCTCTGACCAAGTCTTTTCTGCCACCAATTCTATTGCTCAACAAGATGATGAGAATGACCAAGCTTTTACACGACCTACTCAAATCACTCATCACATGATAACCAGGTCCAAAGATGGGATTTTTAAGCCCAAGGCTCATATAGCTACAAAGCATCCACCACCTACAGATGACTTGCTTGAACCCGGTTGCTTCTCACAGGCTAATAAGGACCCAAATTGGAGAGATGCCATGTCCCAAGAGATTAGTGCCCTTCTTAAGAACGGAACTTGGACCCTTGTTGCTCCAAAGCCCTACATGAATATTGTAGGTTGCAAATGGGTTTTTAAACTCAAAAGAAGGCTGATGGATCCATAGACCGCCATAAGGCCTGGCTTGTTGCAAAGGGTTTCAATCAACAAGAAGGGATAGAGTATGGAGAAACTTTCAGTCCAGTTGTAAAATCTTGCACAATCCACACAGTTCTCAGTCTTGCAATTTCATTAAACTAGCCTGTACATTAGTTAGATCTTCAAAATGCTTTTCTCCATGGCATTCTTGATGAAGAAGTCTACATGAAACAACCACCAGGCTTTACGGATCCAAAATACCTGACACATGTGTGTCAGTTGCATAAGTCATTGTATGGGCTCAAACAGGCACCTTGAGCCTGGTATCAACAGCTAAGCACTTTCCTGATTCACATTGGTTTCATGAGTTCAAAAGCGGACACATCTCTATTTATTAAGAAAATCATGAGTTCACAATATATATCCTTATTTATGTTGATGATATTATCATCACTGGGTCCCACATGAGCTGCATTCAAGAAGTTATTGTCCGCCTGCTCTCGATTTTTGCAATCAAAGACCTTGGATCCCTTCATTACTTTGTAGGAGTGGGAAGCAATTAGATCTCTTATGGACTCTTTCTTTTACAAAAGAGGTATATCATTGATCTACTTAAAAGAACCAACATGGATGGTGCAAAGCCACAGAGAACTCCAATTTGCAACATATTCAAACTTTCTAAATATGGTAGGTCCGCTTTCCAAGATCCAACTCTATATCGCAGTATTGTTGGGGCGCTACAGTACTTGACACTCACACGTCCTGATAATGTTTTCGCCGTCAACAACGTTTGCCAATTGATGCAAAACCCCACTAATGATCATTGGGCAGCAGTTAAACGGATCTTGCGCTATCTCAAATTTACCATTTATCATGGTATTCTCATTCGGCCATCTCCACAATTTGTGTTAAGTGCCTTTTCATATGCAGTTTGGGTCGATTGCCCCAATAATCGACGATCCACTAGTGGATATTGCATTTATCTTGGGCCCAATCTCATTTCATGAAGCTCACGTAAACAACATACTGTCTCTCGTTCCAGTACAGAATCGGAGCATCGTGGGTTAGCAAATGCTATTGCAGAAGTAATATGGATACAGTCTCTTCTTCGTGAGTTGGGCCTGCAGACATCCTCTCCACCTATCCTTTGATGTGACAACATTGGAGCAACATATCTCACTATAAATCCAGTGTTTCATATGCGAACAAAATATATTGAAATAGATTTTCATTTTGTACGTGAAAAAGTAGCTCAAAAGTCTTGTGACGTTCGTTTTATTTCATCCAAAGATCAAGCTGCCGACGTATTCACTAAGGGACTACTATTTCAGTTCCTTCGAGACAAGCTCACCGTCCAAGAAGAACCACTTAGCTTGAGGGGGAGTAACAAACCCAGATGATCAAATCTCCATAAGAATGGAAAATGAGTCAGCTTGTATCCAAGTTGATATGACACAATCATGGTCAGAGCATGTGACGAGACAATTCCACAACAATCCCCAATTGTAGGATCCATGCATATTCAACACGTGTATTACTACTAAATGATTCTCTTGTAATCTTTTGGAATATACTATTATAAATATAACATGCAAGTCTACTTACAATTCATGGTGGAAATTCTACAAAGAATATCCTAGTGATTTTAAATACCATAAATAACGAGGGTGAAGGGATAATTGCATCGTTAAGATAGGGTCCTCTGGACTGGCATGTTGCCTTTCCTCACCCAAGGGCTCTCCACCTCACTCACCAGAGATTTCCTTACCTCACCCGAGGTCTACTTTCTCTCACCAGAAGGGCTCCACAGGGTCTTACCGATTCAAAAAAATTAATCATGATCTGAAAAGCAAAGGGGCAAATTGCACCAGACCATAGCATACAATAACAAGCACAATAATGGAAATATCAGGAGCCAATATGCCTGACACCAAATCAGGGAATTTTGTCAAAAAAGGAAACATTAATAAGATTCATATTAAGTCATAATTTTCTACTGTTACATTGTGTTCAAAGAGTTTGACAGTATCTGTTAGCAGCGTACTTCCTTTCATCAGAAATTAAGGTTAGTTCAACCTTGTACTCTTTTTATCAGGTTTACCGCTCATATCAGCACCTAAAACAATTGGTGTCATTTTCTTCCTTCTTACTTCGTCTGTTTCCTGTAGATTTTCTTTATTGTTGACTTTAAGAAAGGTGGCCAAAAAAATAAATTTGTGTTCTCCTAAGAAGAGTCCATGGCAATGGCTTCAGGGAGAGGAAGGTGCATGCGTGGGAAGTCTGATACGATGGAGATGTGGGTCCCAATCTTCTTCTCTTTCGGCCAGCCTCCAAATCCAATAACCTTCCTCACTTCATTTGCAAGCCTAATCACTGAATCTTCCGCATGACCTGTTCATCCATTCACTTGTTGGTTCAGTTCTAAAAAAGGAAATATGCAACAAACACACTAAGCAACTATTATATTATATTACAGATATAAATGTATATTAAAAAAAAAAAAAAAAGAGGCAAGAACAACAAAATCTAACTACCATGAGCGTAAATGACGGAAATTCATGGAACCATTGATACAAGTACTTGCAGTGACACTCCTTTGACAGGATTCCTAGAACTACCATGAATCGTTTAGATGATTGCTTTTTGTGCGAAAATTTTAGATTGTGCAGAGTTGCAAATGAAAATTACTGTACACAATTTTTTTTTTTTTTGGGGCTGTGACTCTAACCCAGCTTTCAACTTAATGCTAATATTATGATGATCTTATATTTCTCTAGGTATTTTTTTCCAAAG
The DNA here is from genome assembly GCA_029852735.1 of Persea americana. Classification (NCBI taxonomy): domain Eukaryota; kingdom Viridiplantae; phylum Streptophyta; class Magnoliopsida; order Laurales; family Lauraceae; genus Persea; species Persea americana. The sequence continues at coordinate 65,373,133 of CM056813.1, read as the reverse complement.
CCGCATGGAGAAAGGAATCAAATAAAACAATCACACCTGCAAGAACAGGAGGCTTAACACAAAAAATACTTACCAATATCAAACATGGCCTTTTCTAACTTAAATAGGTAGTCTCTATTGTTCCCACATGGGCCAGCAGCAACAGCAATTTGGCTGAACATAGAGAGAAGGAATTTAGATTAAATAAACAATTATTCACCCGCCGAGCAAGCTAAAGTGAAAGATTTCGATTAAAGTTAAAAGTTTAAAAAAATAGAAGGAAAAAAAAGGGAAGAAAATGTAATTTTTGTCTCTCTGACTTTACCGTGCCATTTCCTCTAATGGAGCTGGTCCTAAGTAGTACTTGTTTGATTCTTTGTCGGGAGTCGATGTAAACCTGCACTCAAAATTAAACACATTTCCTTCAGTTCCTACTGTTTCACTGACTTAATGGAAACGTAGGCAATTCGCTTTAACTTCTACATCTTATTAAAATATTGAATTGCATGCTTTTGGGTAAAGCCAATAAATTTGATTATCACATGTCATGTAGAATATATGTAATTTCTATGAAATATAACTAATATGATAGCCAAAAAAAAGTAACTACTATTAAAGAGAATATGCAATGTTGTCTTTCAATGTTGCTTCAACTTGAGTCCAAGTTTCTGAACTTGTGTTTTAATCAGTGCAGTTTTTGAACATTGTGTAAGCTATGTTCACAGACAAAAGAAACCAGGGGATGAATAAATATGCGAGGAAGTAACATAGTCCCACCAAGTTATATAATATCACTTGGGGACAAAGAAGATTAAAATCAATCATAAAATCAAACGTTCTTTATTGAGGTTTTGGTAAGAAGGAAGTTGTAAGTGGGTTAAGGTACTCACACTAGAACTCCAGTAATAGCTGGATTTGTTGCATCTCCTTCCTGAAGGAGAATAAAACCACACATGAAAAAGGTCAAACCCAAAAAGATGAAGCTATCAGCAATTTTAAGCACAATAGTGAAAACCTTAGTTCACCTTATAGAAGTCCACAGATGTCTTCAAGTCATATTCACATTCTCTGCGCTCCAAATACTAAAGAAAGGAAAGAAAGATAAAGAAAAGAGTTCAGTGTCACCAGTATTTATAATATAACTTAAAGATGCCACTAGATTCAATGACTGTAAATAAGTAACAGGGTTATACCTCCATTGCTGTTTTTTCCTCTTCTGGGCCTCCTCTTACACAGTAAGCAGCACCCCACTACATTAAACGTCATGCACCGTAAAAAAAACTAAAATATGGAATCCACCAAAAGAGCCAACTATATTTAATTAATTAAAGATAATAGTATTTGGAGCCTCAGAAATAATCGAAACAAACAGAACTTGAATGGATTAAAGTTCCATGGTTCCCTAGAAAATACTTCTGCTATCAGAGTTTAATTTATTCAAACTTCATAGAATAATGATAGAGCAAAACATGTTTTTTTAAAGGTGGAAGCAGAACAGAACAAAGCGATTTTGGGGGAAATACATTGTTTAAAAAATCCCTCACTTTTCTGAGTTCAACTCAAAATAGAAACTTCAACAATCATCATCATCAACCTGACCAAATACTTCAAAAGAAGAATAAGATAGGGTTATGCTTACACAGATGGCTCCTTGGCTCGCTTCCAATGTGCAGGTTCTGGCCGGGTTTTCTGGCGTACCCCTATGATCAAAGCAAGCTGGAAGAACATAATCAAACACATTTGTTTTAGTCGCCAGATATTTTCAAAACTCGAGATAATGAATGCCAAGATGAACAACATTCTGTTTCTTTCCCTTTCAACTTACCAAGATCAAAGACCCTCTTGTAATCCTTGATGAAGCCTATGATTTTCTCATCGAATTCAAACCCCGGGTTCCAAACTAATGAGCCATAGGCAAAAACCCACAGGACCATTGTTCTCTTTCTGAAACATCACCAAGGCCGAATGTAGCCACAATTTATTAACTCATTCTTTCAAATGATCAATATCTAAATCAGGAAGAAAAATCCCATCAAAAGAACACATGAAGGGAAAAAGAAGGCTCTCTTGAGAGTTAAGAGTCCCTTGAAAAGACTAAATGGAGATTGAATCACCAGCTTTTCCTACCAGAGCAATTATTTTGTAAGAACCAATCTAAAACCAAAAACCCAAACATGATAATTGCACAATAAATGTCTGTTTTGAACTAAATGCTTATTGTTTTTTTTTTTAGAAAAATCACTTTTTTTGCACCTTTATGAACAGTATTTCAGGAATTACAGCAACCGACCCCCACCCCCGCCCAAAAAAAAAAAAAACAGAAGAAAAGATGCAGAGTTTGCAGGAATTATACCCCCAAATAAGAAAAAGATGCAAACTTTATAACTGCATTGCCTGCTTGGTAGGGACCCAAGTCATTCAACTCACAAGAAAAGAGAATTTTATCACGATAAACAGAAATTTTGCAACATAACCACGACATATTCAGGCATAAACGGCATTAGAACTACACACAAAAATCAACAGAAAAAGGACAGAGATTGACATCAGAATGATGATTTCTTCCCCGAAAACCCCACTTGATCCCACTTCTCAATCAAAAAGAGAGAAATTCACACGAGAAAACGAAAAATCTATAAAAAAAAAAAAAAAAAAAAAACCAATGCAAGTCATCGATGAAAAACGAGAAAGGAAAGAGGAAGACATACATATGGCAGATTCGGAGAAAGGAGGGATCTTTGAGCCCAAAACTATCCGGATCTGAGAATGCAGAGAGAGAGAGAGTCTTTGAACAATGGCAATCTAGGGTTTTCTGCAAACCCTAGAAAGGGTTTTTGGTTTCTCTCTCCTGTTTCTCTCCTCTACTTGTTCTGTTTTCGCGTTTACGCGGGGTGATGGCGCATTAGGAGAAAATATATAGAAACGCAGAGAGAGAGAGAGAGAGAGAGAGGGGGAGAGGGAAGAGAATAAAAAATTGAAAAAAAAAACAGAACGAGTCAGAAAGTGAGGAACGCGTGAAGAGGATGTGTCCTCAGATTGCAGGTGGATTGCATGCATGCATGTATGTAATGTAGATGCTTACATCATCCACATACATCTCAGATGGAAGAGATACCTGGCAAGTGGTAAGTTGGATAAAAAAAGGGTCAGGTTGACTAGGAGCATGTGACGGTTCAAGTCTGACCCCTGCTGTGACTGTTGGCAGGGAGCTGTGACATTTGTGAGGGTTGAAGTCCCGAGTCTTCCCTTTTAGGTCAGCGACCGTCAGCGCAGTGGATTTTCACCCGTGTTGTTCTTCTCCATGGAGTGGAATTCCCACATTTGGTGGACTCCAGGGAACCCGAAGAAAGGCTTTCCACGTTCCTCTAAAGAGATTATTTCATTCGTCAGACGCCCCTCTGTTAAATTTTTGAAGTGCATGGAAATACGGAAAGGGGCTGCTCCAGTAGTGTTCAGTATTTTGGGCGGATGACATTGGATCACCGATTTTTCTAATTATTTGGTCTTCCTGATTTCCTCAATCAACATCCAAACTGTTTATCATCTATAAAATTTCCATCAGTGTTGATTCCTTCTAGATTTTAAGATATTTGTAAAAAGTTCAAACCATTGGATCACAAAATATGAAGTTTTGTAGGCCTGTTTTACAAAATCTGGACCGTTCGTTATACTTAGAGAACAAAAAATGGCTATGAGCACGAAATTGGATTCGTAGTTCAACTGGGATCAAGAGATAATGGCAAAAGAATTATAACCATTGATTTGCCACAGTGTTAAAATGAGATTTTTTGGCAGAACGGGTTTTCTAATTTATTTTTGTTCTTGTGGTCTCCGAAATCATGATCCAAACGATGAATCATTTTCGGAAGGCCAAACACCAGTACGACCTCAATTTTCAATCGTTGCTCTTTCCTAAGTTTTGAGATATTTGTAAAAAAATCTAAATTATAAAATATTAATTTGTTATTCCAGTGGGCCCCATTTGAATGATTAGAATCGTTCAAATTATTTCGATGGAAAACAACGGCTAAGGGATGAGTTCTAAGGTCTAGATTTTTCATGGATTTTTGCAAAATTTACAAAAATCTTACAACTATTGGGTCACATATCTTATGGATGGTAGGAATCCTCTCTTTTTACCAAACCTGAAACTTTCCACAAAATTCCTCTTTGAGGATGTATTGATTCTAGTAGATAGAGGGAATCCTCTAAATAGAGGATTCTTCTCTATTTGCCAAATGTGCCCTTAAACTGCCCCACATTTGTTGGGTGTGCATTTGTGTGGGGTTTAATGGGTATAATTCAAGAAGTTGGTCTTGTTGGGTCAAATGCCTCGAAAGGATACATGGGAAAAAAATATAAGGAACAAATTTGGTCCATAGTTGACTCATTTTTAAAATAGGTCGACGAGATTTAAACTTGCATTTAAAGTATATAAACTTGACTTGTATAAAGAAGAAGAAGGCTGTTAAAAGAGATTGTGTGGTTTGGTGGTGAGACAAGGAACAAAATTTTTTTGAAGAAGCTCGTAGATCTTGGACTGAGCAAGTTCCTGCCTTTTTCTCAACGAATTGAAAGTTGAAGCGAATCGCAATTTGCGAAATGAACTTTGATTTAGGTAGAACGTACTCTCCTTGCAACGAGATAAAGAAGGTAGGAATTCATGTGCAATTTCAAGGCAAGTGCACGATGCTACTCATTTTTATTGGTTCCAAGATCGCAATTACAAGCAAATACACCACCATGACTAAAACCCAATTTTTTCAGTGAGAAAGGAGATTATTTTTATAAAACTAAAAAAAGTTAATAGACCATCAGATTAAGGTTCAGTTTCTCTTATTGTCTAAAAGCTGATTCAATTAGATTTTAGTGTGTTTGTTAGTTACCTTCACTGTGTCCTTTTCAAATGGACTTAAGATATGATTTGTCTTTTTCAACAAGTAAGCAAAAAAGGGGAACAATCCAATTAGACAAAATTGTTCGAAGCGAAAAGACCCTGGTATGAACAACATGATGTTACTTTTGGCGGGTCGTGTTTTTTTTTTTTTCTTTAACTTTTGGCCCCCTAAAACAAGATCCATGCTGCCGCCTGGATTAAGAGGGTTAAAAACGGCCACACATCCAAAATTGCAACTGTTGGATGATCTTATATTTTTAGATATTTATTAACAAAAAAATCACACCGTTAGATCCATATTTTTTACATTTATGGTCCCCAAATGAAAGATCAGAACGTTAGTCCTCTTTGGACGGATAAACACGGTCATGAGGTCAATTTGTAGTGTTTGATTCGTTGTAGATCTCGACAAATCAAAGAAAAACTCTTGACCATTGATGCACCATTCATTACTCGATTGGGTGATCCATGTTTTTCACACAGTTCGCTTTTTCTCATTTACTTCCAATTGTGGGGCCATTAACTATCAACTGAGTTGTAGAAGTTGTTTGGATGACTAATAACAATCATCATATCAAATATCAACCATTGATCATTCCCCAATTATGAGATATTTGTAAAACAAAATGAACAATTGAAATTAATCTTTAGACTTTATGGGCTACTTTATCAAGCTCTGAACCATTGAGCCTCTTAGGGATACTACAAATGACTATGTAGTCAACTGATTCAATATATATATCAATAAATTTATAAAGCAAACATCAACTATTGAATTAAAAGAATCTATTTTAATATATTTTAAAATGTTACCAAACAGGCTACTTCTCTACTATTTATTTCAAACAGGAGCATTTAAAATAGATATGCTTCATACACGTGAGAGTGGCCAAACAAGCCCTAATAAGAGAAAGGATCCCTCCCTTCTCCTTTTCATCGACCATGTGCATTTATCGTGATTCCGGTAGGATGTCCATATACATTTTAAGTGTTCAAACATGGTTCTGGAATGATGTCCAGATACATTGAACCTATACCTTTGCGCGGTGCAGAACACTATATAAAATAATAAGGCAGAATGAGTCATCTCACGGGAGGACTATCGCTTTCAAACTTAAACGCGCAAGGACCAGATCCACCGGTCCACACAAGGGCGACGGAAACACGTCTTGGTTCAATGTATCTACAAGTAAACGTCCAAAAGAAGTCAGAGATTACATGCTTACATGCATGTATATGTGAGAGCGGATGCAAACATACATGATACATGCATGATTCTGCTTCCATGGCATGGCAACTGGCAGACGCACATACAAACAAAGTGTACTCCAATTGGTCCGTAGCCTCTCTCTAGCAATTACGATCCGTGTGGGGCCCGCCCATGTAGAGATCAATTTGAATCTCATACCACCAACCACGTAGTATCTTCGAGTGTCAGCCCAAAGGGGTGGGTCACATCATTTTGATCATTTGACAGAAAATGATTTAAGCACGGGCTGTCTGCAGGCTCTATTAATGGAGTTTTGTGAAGTAAATGTTTTGTTTTGAAAGAAAAATAAAAAATGAGTGAGTTACGATGATATTTTATTTTTAGTAGTTTATTAAGAAATTTTTATACTTTTTGTAATGATTGTGAAAAATTTTTTATTTTTTAGTGGAAGAATGTTTTTTTTTATTTTTTAAAATATGGTAGAAATTTTAAATTAAAGTGTTTTTATGATATTTTTTTTTAAAGAAATGGGGTTCTACCATATTTGACACTATTGGTAGAATTGCAAAACAAGACCTCGAGTTCCGATCTGGTGAGGAATTAGTTTGGACCATTCACGTTCCACCGATACACAGTAGCCAGTTTGTCATGCATTTGGGAAGAAGCTGCCCGTGGTTCCATAGCGTTTTTAATGGGTTGGTGAGATGCATTCCTTTTGAGTTGACATTTGAAGATACGTGGTTAGATAGGATAAGATTTAAATGGTTCAAATAATCTCTACGTGGACACCACAATGGAGTTTAGGAAAAGTATTTTTTACGTTCACAATGTAATACCCGCGTGGGATGGGGGCCATTGATTTCAAATCCAAGCCGCAGATAACATCCCTCGGGATAAGATGCCTAGCTGTTTGTTTGCTTAATGTGTACGTGCGTGTGTCGGTTGCTTTTGCACGTGAACTATCCCATTTCCAAGGGAGCGTCTGCAAAAATTGGAACCAATCTTTCCAAGAATGAAGCAGCTCAGGAAGTGGATCATGTGTATGCTTACGAATGAGTTGGGATCCGCGTTGCAGTTACGACTCTAATGTCCTCAATACGTGTTTTCTAAAATTTCAGTTCAATTAGAGTGGTTGAATACATATAAAATAAAATAAAATTACGTATCATATAATCAAGATTTGTATCAAATAATAATCAAGATGGAAGAAAGTGGAGGGAGTTGGAGGGAAGAACACCTTTCTGTTATTTCATTGTTGATTTAGGGTCTGTTTCTTTATAAGAATTTCAAGAATTCATGTCAAGGAGAATTTCAAATTCTTCAAAAGTTGTCTCCATAAGTGGAATTCCAAATCCCTCTTTTTTACGGAGGATTTGAAATTCCAACAAATGGTACGGAGAGTGGATTCAAAGAATTCCAAAAGATCTTTTGAGTGGTTGGAATTTGAAACTACAGTAAAAGAAACACAGTATTTCAAATGCCATAGAGAGTGAAATTCCAACAATTCCAAAAGGTCTTTTGGGTGGTTGGCATTTGAAACTCTAGTGAAAGAAATACAGTATCTCAAATGCTAGGGGATAAGATGTCACATCATATCCAAAAAAACCTCTACCTCCCAAATTCTAATAATAAATTCAGGTAAAGAAACAAGCACTAAGAGTATCTTTTTTGTCGTTTTGTGCTTTTGAGTAGCATGTTTTTTGTTACATTATGCAACTAAAATTACCATTCTTATCATTTTGTAATTCTTCCTCCAACTTTTTTTTTATATTGATTTAAGAAATAGTAATGTGAGAATGTATCCTTTTGTACTTTTTCTGCAAAAAAGAAGAAGAAGACCTTTCGTTAAAATGGTATTCTTTTACTTTTCTTTCTAGAAAGAAGCAATGATTTTCGGAATTTGGTACTTTTGATTTTGCCCATCTTCTTTTCCTTTTTCTCCTTAGAGTGATCATTCACTTCATCTCTTTGTCCAAGAGAATTACCCAAGTAAATTCAAGAGCGATTGTACAAGTGAATTACCCAAGTGAATCCAAGAGCGATATCACCGTCTACATGCTAGCAACTATAAAAGTCTAAAGTCTGACCTTAATGAAGATCTACAGTTCTAAACCGTCTAAAAGATGCACCCTCGCATGTTTACATGCATGGTGCAAGTATCAGTTTGATCATTAGGCTGGATGTAAAGATTAGTGAATGAATCCCAAAAGTTAAAACGCACATCCAAACTGGCCATTCAAACATCATCCGATCGATAGATGATCAAAATTTCACTCCGTCATTAGAAGTACTAATTGTGTGATTGGAATCATTTCAGAAAAAAGACCATCAAACAATGACAGGAACTATCACCAGATCTAAATAAAATTTTATTCAGCAAAAAATGAATGAATCGTGCATCACACAAAAGGTTTGGATCCACAAAAAGTGGTCTTCACCTGTGTGAAAAATCAATCATGGTTGACAATATTCATGTATGGTGAAAATTTTCTGGCTGTTGTTCCCAAGGAAGTGGATCTTGGGCATCTCATATGGGTTTGTGATTTGGATCCATAAAAAGTGCTCCTCCCTGTATGAAAATCAATCATGGTTTAAAATATTCTTGCTTGATGAAGATTTCCTGAATACTATGATGAATGTCGTTCCCAAGAAAGTGGGTATTGGGACTGGGTTAAATTTAAGGACCTGTTTATGGCTTTGAAAGGTGGCCTCACATGGTGTGCAAGGTGTTCTTTCTCCGGCCAAGAAACCAGTTTGATGGATTGGTTACCTTGATGGTTTTTTCTTTTTTTTTCAGTTCTCTACTTTCGGATTACCTTTTTTTCCAAATGGGTCTTGGAGTCTTTGGTTCCTTTGTTTTTCTGTACTGTTCTTTGGGTTCTTAGCCTCTCAGTAAGCCATTACAGATGGGTTTCTCATAGCATGTTTCTTGCAGCAGATGAGTGTGACAGACGAAACTCCTCAGTTTATGGAGAGTTGTTGTTTCTGAGACTCAGAACCAACACACTATCAGTTTGACAGCCTGGTCTAGGTCTCTCTGGTGTCATTCCCGAAACACCATTCGAAGGTCAGCAAACTACAATATCTAGACCTCAGCAGCAGCAATCTTAAGAGCCCCAGCCTATCTCACAATGGGCCTCTTTAAAACAATGGGAATTCACATTATTGGCTCTTGGAAGCTCTCAGTGTCAGCAACAACAGCTAAGGAAGAGTCCCATCTGGGTTTTCAAACTCTCGGTTTCTATAGATTTCTCTTCCAAAAGGTTGAATGGGGCCGTTCCAGATGGTTTTGGGTCTGCTTTTGCAAATCTCAGTTCCTTGAACAGGGAGTGAGATTCATGGCAGGGTGTTTGATTTCTCAGGCCTGATATGTCACTTATCTGAATCTCATGGGATAACTAATAACTAAACTTCAAGAAAGAAAGAATTTCTCTGGTAGTGCCACCTATTGATGAAAGCTTTCGCCTGGAAATCTGTGCACAACTAAAAAAAATATCATCCTGAAGCCAAAGAGGTGAAGAAAATGCAAACCCCATGGGCTCTGCACTATTCTCACGGACCTTAGTCTCGATGGGCTAACAACTGGTGTTCAGAATTTTCCAATTCTCTTGGCACAATAAGAACTTAAAAAACGATTCCCAATGTTTTCAAAGAAGAGAGCAACTCTGAACTTCTTCTATGAAATAAGAATTCAGGGACCCTGTTTAATCGTGTATCCAAATACCTAAAAGACTTCTAGGCAATGCCTTACTATGACAGGTGCTAGACGTAAAGGAATAAAGGTGAAGGGGCCATAAAAAAATCTCCCCTTCCTTAGGAATTGAATACGCACCAACCACCACAAGAAAAATTACATCCTAAGAAAGTGACAGCCCTCATCTCCATCTCCACCTTGGACCCCTCATTCCTCACCTCTTTAATACTCCTTCAATGGAGTTCATTCAGTCTTTTTTCTTTCTTTTTTCTCAAAATATTAGCTTTTCATATCTTTGTCCACAACAATTTACTAAATACATCAAAATTGCCATCTAACTCTTTTTTCATTTAAAAAACCAACCTCATGAAAACAGCAACGAGAGATTTCTATCTAATAATAGCATATAATAAAGCTATCAATACTGAATAACTGATATTAATCTTATTTAGATATCTGATGTTTTTATGCTCTCTAGGCTTTAACAAATTCCCATATTTACTCAATCCCTTCTTAATAAAAGGGCCTTGATTGCAGATTGAGAAACACAGAAAATTTGCTCAAATCCTCACATATATTCTATATAATCTTTTGCCGGCAACAAGTATAATTTATTTCAATACCCCTTCTACTTCTTCTTCTTGTCTCTCTTTTTTTTCTTTTTTCTTTTTTTTTTTTTGTTTTTTCAACTGCCATTCTTTATATTATATATAGTTATTACGCTGCTGCAACACCTGTGGAGAATATCCTTGGGTCCGAACAGGGAGAAGAAGAGTAATCAAGGGACTTCAATGCTTCATACCCGCACTTCTCTTTGTGTTCGTCGCTTAGAATTTGCTGGCGTCTACACTCAGCACTACAGAAGGCTTTCTCTCCTCTGCACCATAAGATCCAATAAAAACTACATCAATGAATCTGTTTGGACCAGTAACAAACAATTTTACTCAAAGGAGTGCCGTAGTTTATGGGGCAAACAAAGCCGACGAAATAAAATAGCGATCAGTATTCACTACAGACCAGTATACCACTACAAAAAACAAATTCAGTGACAGTCAAGGAAGAAACTCCCAGTTTCGTGACAATTGGTGGTCTATTCAAAGTTTAAAAGGGAGTTAAAAGTGGAAATTGGAAAAAATTAAATTTATCAAAGTAACGATTAAAAATTTGTCTTCTTAACATAGTCTCGTTGGCTTTAAGGTAATTAATCCTTGACTAAAATTCATGAAAAACTTGCCAAGTTGGTCATAGGAGTTTTTCAATGATGGCTCAACCTCAAGAAGTCATAATCACTTTCTGAAACAAATTCATGTTTTTAAACATTGATAGGTTATTTATTCATCATTCTGATTGTTTAAAAACAATTTCATTTGAAAAACTCCCATTAGAGGAGATACTAGCGTTTACACCCATCCATTTATTTGTTAGAACTTAGAAGCACTATCCATAATGAGTAATCTGTTGGGTGTAAACAATAATAAAAAGCGTGTGGATAGAACCTTAGGGCACCATATATGTAGACAAACCAGGTCTGTAATCCAGGTAAAAAAAGATAGTAACACCGACACATCTATCCTGACAAAATAACTTGCTGCAATAACCTCTTAATGGTTGATCAGAATCCTAGCAGAGAAAACAGAAGTTATTCATGCAAGTTTGTAACGCATCTATAATGAAAAAAATGATTTGCCGCAATCACTTTATTATGGTTGATTAGAATCCTAACAGAGAAAACTGAAGTTATTCATGCAAAGTTGTGGTAAAGCACCTCCTAGATAGATTTGAAACCCATGTGGTAAAGCGCCCACTAAATAGATATATAACCCACACCATGAGTATGAACTGCCATCTGAGTCATCTTTGCAAGAAAAGTCAACATGCTAATTATTCAAATTTTGTAAATAAAAGAGATAGGAATATGCCGTAAAGATTCTTAAAAGAGTACTATATGGAATTTCTATTTTCAGCTTCCTTTACAATTAATACCATAAACTCTTCACTTTAGTCTCTGGAATACGAGAGATAGTAAAAGACTATTTTCTCTTGATGAATTTAACATTCAGATCTCTATTCACATTTGACATACTCAAATAGGAATACAGGGTCCTTTTGGATCTTCATAACCCCAGTGCTGATAAATCTATTTACTTGTAAACAAAGGTTCATGTGTTTGATTAGCTGAGTGACCTATAAGTCACAATTGTATTCTCTTTCATAAATTAACTACAGGTAAATTGACTGCAAGGCAGTGAAGTTTTGAGGATTCAGATGGTGCCTCTAGGCCTGGTTGAAGTTCTACTTATGTGTTTGCTTCATGCTTCATTCATATGGATTATTTCAAATGTTAAATTGCACCCAAATCAATGAGTCGCATATGGATGGTGATCCTTCAATATAAAAGTAGTACAACAGTTAAGAAATTTGTGGCTACAAAATCATTGATTAGCTTCCAACTTAAGATTAGAGAAAATAAAAGAAAATTGAATTTCTTCGGAGTCTTAGGAGGATCTTCTTGGGTAATTTAATTACTGAATGGAAAGCTCAAGTTAGATCCCAAAAAATTACTCAACCTGGCTTCTGTAATAACCCTGACTTTGTAAATATAGAAGGGAAAACTCATTTGCCAAACAATAAATGCTGATAGACCCTATCATTTCTCTGACTAAGGAGGGAGAGACATTTGCTAATAAAAATTAAAAACCATGAGAGGAGAGATAACAATATGACAGATCTTTGATTGATATAATCATTTCTCCTACAAAACCGAATGAGAAACGAAAAAAAAAAAGGTATTTTATTTTACAAGTAATAATTGAGATTTCGAACTTCCACAACAAACAGAGTCATGGAGGTTTTACTTAAGTATTAATGAGAAGAAGACCTAAACCAACCCATGTAAAAGAAAATATTCATAAAAATCAGGCATCTATAAACTGTACCGAACAGGAAGAAAAAAAACATGAAGAAAAAAAGGTTCAACATAGAAGGAAAACTCTCTCTCTCTCTCTCTCTCTCTCTCTCTCTCTCACACACACACACACACACACCCTCCATCCCTCCCTCCCTGTTACTCTCTCTCTCTCTCTCTCTCTCTCTCTCTCTCTCTCTCACACACACACACACACACACACTCCATCCATCCCTCCCTCCCTGTTACTTTTCTTGACCATACAAAATCAGAGCGATTAATAGTATTAAGGGTCTGAAAATTGTTTCGTTGAGGGGAAAAAAATACAAAGTGATGAGTTTCATTAAAACACATCATCAGGACAAATTTCCTCTGATGGTTATGCCATTCACTATGACCAACATTCAACAAATTAAACAAACCAAGAACACCCATTTTACAAAAATCAATGATCAGTTAGATTTTTAATTGCTATTTTTTTTCATCCTGAAATCAACCAAATTTGTATGAAGCAATCAATCATATAAACAACAGATCACCGATATTCATGAAGAAAAAAGTACACACACATTCAAAACCCCAAAAAACAAACAAAAACAATGCAAACTCGGACATGACCAATCTCTCTAACAAGACATATAAAAGGCCATTTATGCTCATCAGAACAGCAAAGTGGCTCTGAATTATCAAATTCACAACTACTGTTCTGCCCAAAACCCAAACATCGAAACAAGCAATCACAAAAGAGTCTTCTAGTTTCATCCTAGTGCCTAAAATATCTCCAAATTATCAATATTCACAAACACCCAGAAACCAAAACGACCTCAGAAATCAGAAAATCCCAAATACAAAAAAAAAAAAAGCAGAACGGCTGAATTAATCATACACAGAGACCAAACATACTAGAAACTGAAAAAATCTCATTGGATTGCATGAAAGCAGGAGGAAACCAATTACCTGTACATGAAAATATCCAATCCATGAAGCTTCTTCCTACACAGATTACAAGAACTCAAGAAATCCGCGACCGGCACAGTCACCCCACAATCCATAATTTTGGGCGGCCCGAAATTCTCCATGTAATCACCAACCGTCCTCTCAAAATACTCATGCTTCTGGATCGGTTCGTTTCCAACGTGCGAAATCACGCACGTATAGCTCTCAGAAAGCTGCATCCCCTCTACTTCCGACATGGGTTCTCTGAGTTTCACACCCGTTTTGCTCGAAACTATCGGTATCGGAACGGATCGGGGCGACAAAGCGGCTTTCGCCGCCCTGGCCGACATGGGAGAGGAAAAGGGGTCGTGGGTTTCATTGCTTTCGTTCATTGCAGCTACGATTCCTAGCCCCACGACCCCTCCTTCGAAGTTCCGAGGCGATTTCTTGTTATCCATCGCCGATTTGGGGGATTTCAAGGCATCAGAGAAGCAGAGAGAATCGGGAAAGGTGGTGAAGAGAGAAGAGAGCTTGAGACAAGGGCGTTTTCCATTGGATTCTGTCATGGTGTGATGTTTTGGGTGATTATCTTCAATGGGTCGATCTCGGTTCCTTCGATTCTTGATCAGAATAGATTGGATTTTCAATCACTCTGTATATAACATACTTGCAGAGAAGTGATAATGAAGAGAGAGAGAGAGAGAGATGGAGAGAAAGAGCAAAGAAAGGAAGAGAGAAACAACACAGAAAAGAAAAAGAAAAAGTGATATAAAGGAGAAAGCTTTTTCTGCTGTAGCTTGTGAGAGAGAGAGGAAAAGTAGTAACCCTTTCTCCTCTTCTTCTGAGAAGCAGTGCAAGGGACTCCAAGCCAATTTAAACACATCAGAACATTCAGAAACTACTGTTGTAAATAATATTAAAATTTTACTTTCATTGTTCTGTTGTTGTGTGTAATTGAATTGACATTTATTGTTGTTATTTGGGTGTAGAAGTTGACACATTTGGCATTTATGCATTGGTTCATATTATAGATCGTTGAATCAGTGGAGTGAAAAAAAAAAAATACAGTGATGAGAAGACAAGTCGTCCAAGCTAAACCTCTCATATGTGGACCACTCCTCATAAACATCATCAAAGCCTTCTTCTATCAGATATGGACCACTCATCATATCAACATCACATTCTACGACTGAAGTGTTGTTTGCAGTATAGAACGTACACCCATCTAGGCCCTTCGAATCATACATAAAATATTGCAAGGAGAGATTTTCAGCTGCAGATGTACAAAGTGTGAAAATCAGCATCCGCCTTCAATGCATGGGACTCACACTTAGTTTGCATTTATAGGAGGATGCTAATTTTTATGCATGGTATCTCCTACAATAGTACAAATCCTGGAGTGTTCGACTCAGGCTTTCTGTGAGTGGGAGGATTGGACTTCAGTGGTGCTCATCCATTCAAAATTCAGGCAGCCAAAATGAATGTCATACTTAGATATCTAGTGCCCCCAAATTTTACTTCATTAGAGGAATTGGTGCTACCGAAGGTTTATTCTGGTCAATAACATGATTAACACAATCTTATACATTATACATCATTAATCTAAGTACTAATTATATTCTCAATCTGAAGCAGGGAACAAACAAGAAATTAACTATCGTCTTCCTTTGGCTGTGTGCAAATGCGAGGTGAATGATATTCTTTCACCAACTATAAAATGCTAAACATTCACCCTCTTATAAGTGAAGGATATGTCTAGCCATCACCAACGCATATGTAGGGAGAGTTGGATCCAGCTGAGGTATATCTAGCTCTTGTCCAAATTTAGGAACATAGGTTGTAAGTGCCAGGCCCGAGCCCCGCCCACCTCAAACATGTTAGGCCCATTTAGCCAATCGGTTAGGCCGAGTTAGGCCGGTCTTTCTATCAATTGTTTTGGGCATATCAATCACTAAACCACAAGCACTACTTCTTCTGGCAGGGCAAGTGTGTTGATGCAACTCATGGCTTGTAGGAAGCCGTATAAAGGCCCCACGATCAATTAAGGATCCGGCGCCCATTTAGGCGGGGCCCACTTAAGCAATGGATTATCCTAATGAGTTATACCTAGTTTCTTTTATCTCTTTTTTATTTATATTTTTTGCCACACAAGATAAATTTAATTGGGAGATGCTCCTATGAGAGCATCTCTCACCTTACTATGAGAGATAAGGTGATGCTAAATGCAAGGACCCTCACCTTATCCCTCATAGTAAGGTGAGAGATGTTCTCATAGGAGCATCTCCCACTTTAATTTATCTTAATATTTGATAGACGAATGGTTCGTATAGATACTAGGTTAGAGCCTCTTTTCATCAAATAACTATCGAAAGATAACTTTTGTATTGAGGAAATAAATTTTTGGAAGTAGGAGAATATTTCTTGATTTGTTCGATGTGAGCCTGCAGAAGGGTTGAAAAATACCTTTTTTTCTTTTGATCTAGCCCATGTAGATTTGGGTGAAATCTCACCATTCTAACCGATTCTCATGAGGTTTTGGGAAGCAAGAGAATGCAAGATCCAACGCTTATAGTCTTTGCTTTTTCAGATCTAAAAACAAGGCCTAAGCTTTCTTTCAACAAGATCCTTTCACCCTCCATCACACAGTTAAGTGTGTAAATGATTCACTTGCATAATTGTTAAGTAACATCACATTTGTTTAAGCTGGTTTGCACATGAGTTTTGAAAATGAGTGTGTAAACAAGGCCATATTCATACTTAATTAGGGTTCACACTCTTTGACGTCTCCCTTTTGCAACGAAGTGCCAATACACATGCTTCACACATTGATTGTATTTGTTTATGCAATTGGTCACGGGATCAAATCCCATCAACCACTTTTATTCTCTCTCTTTTTTTTTTCCATTTGTGTGGTCCCCATATTTGAAATCCAAATCATTCAATATGTTTATAAAGTATCAACCCTTAGACCCATAAGTTGATTATCTTAAATCTTCATAGATTTTGAGTAATTTTTGAATAAAAAGGTCAAAAAATGAAATATACCTAATTTTTTTACACTTTTTCAAACCTTCAAACCATGATCCGAGCCATTCAATACTCTTATGTTAATGCTAAGCATCATCATATTTAGTTTCATATCTTAAATCTCCGTGGATTTTAGGAAAAGATATCCAAAACATCCAAACACATCTAAAATTATTGGATGTACTCATTCACTCATTTGAAAATGGTGATTTTGACAAACATAGTAATGCGTTTTACATATATAACATTTGCATATATAACATTTCTATATATGTAAAACTCATTTTCCTTTCCCAGAAACTCATTTTCCCACCCAATGCATAAAAGGCAAACGACCTCTTAAGGCCTTCCATCACGTAATCCAAAGTTAACCCACATATTAAACAAGCTCAACTTTTAGACCTATGCTCGACTGAGTGTTGAATGCAAGCCTCGAACTAGGGCCAAAGCAGGCTATGCCTGGTTCATACTCAGGATAGCCCAGCCAAGCCCATGAGCACCTCTTAATTTATCACTCTTTCATAAATTTGGTCTCTTCCTATAAAGTGCAATGAGCTTATGGTGCGATGGGTGCAATGAAGGGAGCAAGATGGCTCATCTATAATAAAGTTACTCCCCACACACTACTTATGAACGAGTTGCCGGAAGCCAAAATGTGACGCTCATCCACCCTTTCTCACCGTTCATGAGTTGAAGCAACAACAATAATAATATACATTCCAAAACCGTTCAACTTGAGAACCATAGATCAAGGGGTTGTATGATCTAATGAATTAGATAATTGCACACTGATAGGTTGCAATAGATCTAGCTATTTCCATCCTTAAAACATAAAGTTTATGACACCCATCACAGTAAACACCATCCTGTTCATCGCAGCCGATCAAATTTATACATCAATCAATGATGGGACCAAGCCACGTTTATGGTGATAGACTTGCCAATTTTGGCTAGGGAGAGACAGGCTGGTTTCATAGCATTGCATGTGTATACGATGAAGAACATGAATGACATTCACTGCTGTTTCCAATCATGCTTAAAGAATGAAAATACCAATACTTACCTACCTAGATTTTCCATTTAAGAGGTGTTTCTTTATAAACACACACTGATATTCTCACTAGTAACAATATTATATGTAGATATAGATATAAATATAAAGTGGTCACATTGACCCTTCATCATCATTGGTGGGCCAACTGACCCTACTCGGACTAGGACTAATCGGGAAGTGGGCCATCTATGAATTAAAGTCATAATTCATTGCGTGGGCCCATTACAGATTGATCCTGCTCCACATGACTTTTTGTAATGAAAATGATGCCACATTGCCACTGGGCACAAGTGATCTCACACTCACCCTCGCCCTCACCCGTCTTACCCATCCACCTAAAATTTACGGATGTTGACCGTAAAACTGCCCTTAGACCTGATATTTATCTTTGAACCGTCTAAATTTAAATGTTTAAAAATCTAAATCACTTAAATCAAAGTGAAAATTGGCAAAAAAAAAAATTTTAATTTTTATCAGGGTGTCTTTTATATTTTACATGAGCAGTTTGATTATACTAAAGTGAGCATAGCAATAGGATAAATTAGGTTTTAGGAGCACCAAATAATTAGGCTTTTCTATGGAGACATTAATCTGTCATTCTACAACTAGTTGATTTTGAGCCAACCAAAACAAAGGATACATCAATGTAGTACAGAAGAAAGAAGAAAAAAGGGAAAAGCCATCAAAGATCAAGCAAATAAAGAGTGCATATCAGTGCCACAATCTTTTTTTGGAAAAAAGTTGGTTTGATGTGACATAATCTTCCATTATCATTTAATAAACAAAAAAGAAAGATGCACATGGTTGCCGGTCAACAGAGGTTTCAAAAGCAACTCCACTCAGTGGTGCTGAGAACATCATAGGCATATTGCAAGAAATTTCTGGGGCTCTAAAAGAGTTAGAATGAAAAACTCAAATTTCCCAGGGTGTTTCGTGTAATTGAGTTCTTAAAAGATATAAAACTCAATGCTTAACAAGGAAGAACCAAATGTGAATTTTAAAACATGACCACTATGGAACTGCTGGAGTGACATAAGTGATATAAGGTTTATCCGTTGTATGTTTGCGTGAGTTTAGTGGGTGTCGCCTGAGAGAATAGTCCCATTGAGTCAAACACGTCAGAGATACCTGAAATAAAATAAAATAAAACAAATAATCTTTTATTATGGACTCCACTTACTCTCCCTTCATTTATTTTAATTATGGGGGGTTATTATTAAACAGTGGTGGTGGAAAGGGTTTAGCAATTTCTGATGATGTGACTCAACCACAAAAGGCTCCCCCACACATTTCTCGTGGTTAGTTTTGGGAACCAAAAGGCAAGCCAAAAGACAAAAGATTAGGCAGTGCTGGGTGACATGTAGATGGGCCCACACTCAACTGTGATGGACCCCACTAGACTTTGACTTGGACAAGGACATGGAGACTTGGCCTCAGCTGGCCTGATATTTTTATTGGGGTCCTTCGTCTCTTTCTACATGTCACGTGGTTTTTACTCTTTCTTTTCCATTCCATTACATCAGTTGTGTAATTAGTAATTACCCCCCTCGAACACCGACCTTTTGTTCCAATTACAAATCACACCCTATGATATTTGTAATTGTGAATGATAACTCTGCTACATAATGATTACAAATAGTAGCATTGTGAATCTGGAATCCTCTGAGCCTTTGAACTATAGAGATCTTGAGTTAAATGAATGAAAGTGTATTGTAGAGCCCACCTATTAAAATTTGATCTAACCGAAATAAACACCCTCCAATTATTTGTGTATCCTTATATTTTATGATCCTTATAAATGGATCATACCTGCCAAGATAGATGCCCAAGGACCAATCCCTGGATCCACAAGTGTAAGTATACTCCTACACAGTAGCCCAACGTCATGAAAAGGAAAAGGAAAAAGAAAAAGAAAACAAAATGGATCTCACCCACTAGACCAATTCTCATTAGATGATGATAAAACTGGCTAGCCCTACTAATTTAATCATGAAGATATGTTGTATCTAAAGATAGAATCATGATGTGAAACACAGGGGTTGAGCCAAGGGGTCCCTCAACTTTGAGTCTTGATCCTTAGTGTGTCTTACTCATGCTTTAGTGAGGGCACCAAAACTCCATGCTAGAGCCCATTTATTGAAAACTCAATCCGTACAAAATGAGCACCCTCTCCTTAAGCGAGTTGTCCTTAAATTTTAATCCAATAGAAGCATATGATTTATAATGAATCACATACTCAATCTTACAATAGGGCCTGCTCTATCATGGTAAATTTGGTGGCGATTTATTGAAAAAAAAGAGCAATCATCTTGTATAATATGAATTTTCAATTGGCGGCCACATGTTGCATTAATTGCACTGTTCGTTAATTATACGCTCAATCTTTGAATGGAACGAAGGAGTAAAATCCCCCCATATTCAATTTCTAGTTAATGTTGCGTTATGTTTTGTCATACTTCACAAATTGAAACTTCATGTACAATATTCTCTTGCCATTAATAGCTATCTTCACTTTGACTACTTTAAACCGAATGATATGATTGGATTTCTTTAAGTTTGTGCAGCAATGAGAGGATTTCTTCCACCTTTGAAGGATTTCTGCTTCCAGGACATGAGATGAGTCTTGCACTTTTACCCAATTCATAGAAAATTGAAATCCTTTCCATCAAGAAAATTAATTTTTTTTTCTTTTTTCGCAATAAACATGTGTCACACTAAGCAACTGAACAATATGTGGCGAAAAAAAGAAGAAGGAAATAACTGAACAATGGGCTATGAGAAAACTCATAACAAATTTCCTCTCAATTGTGGACCCCACATTGCACAAATGCACCCTGGCAAAGAACCACAAGAAAAAAAGGGGGCTGGTGGAATGTATGTGAGAATGAAGGGCGATTGAAACTTTCTCCTAACCCAAAGATATGCACGTTTGAAAATAATATAGGTGCATTGCTTTTTAAAAGTTTACTAATTATTGATTTCCTCTCATGAAAATTTAACAATGCCCCATAGACATACCTGCAATTTAATAGCTGATCTCTCTGGCCGTCTGAAACACTCAGCAAAAATTTTAAGAATTCAACAATTAATTGATAATCAGTTAGTGTAAGTCCTATATATATATTTTTTGTATAAAATCGTTAATTAAAAAATAAAAAGTTGATGTCTCCAACTCACAAAAAAGATACTTTACCATATGCAGCTTGTGAAATAACAACAACAACATCCAACTTTTGAGTTGAAAAATAATTTAGCATGATTTTATATTTTATATTTCTATCAAAGTGGTTAAAATCTAAGAAGCAAAGGTGAAGATCAACAAGTACCGGTCATTATCCTAGTAAATCAAATCATAAAAAAATTAGGATTCCATTTACATAACCACCTAATATCTTTCATCCTTCATTTCTTAAATATTTCTTCACTGAAACAGACAGGCATTTTTTTTTCATCCAAACAAATTAACGGGGACCTGAGAGGTGAAAGAAGGGAATTTATAAGCAATCCAAGGTAGCCCTATTAAATAGATGGCTTAGGGTTCATAAATGGACTTCTTTGTAATTGTTGATCTGAATAATTGCTTTGTGGGCTTTGGGGAGGATGGATCAGGTGTTTAAAACCATCTGATTGATGTGATTTTTTCCACAAGTTGAGATATAAAAAAGGTGATGGGACTTTTATCGTTTGCAATTGATTAGATTTATGCAACCGCTCCAATCTTCTGTTCACTTAAGTTCCATTGGGACTCATAGATAGTCTAATGACGAGTATGGATCCCCTGCTTGGACCAAACAGGGCAACCCTGTTTGGTCCAATTAGGGGGTGCCACGTGGGGGTAAAAAAATCCCATCACTCATCCCACCTCCCTAATGAAAATTTTTTTTTTTCTCCCCATGTGGCACCCCCTGCAACCCTGTTTGGTCCAAACAGGGGATCCATACTCTCTAATGACTGATCTGAACTGTCCTTGTGATTGTATCCCATTTTTTTTGAAAGGATGTTTAGGAAGATGGTGGGCCTTTTCCCAACTTTTTTCAAGTGGTGGGGTAGCTAAGATTCTTTTTAGCTAGTGTGCCTTCGATTACATAGCAAGCTCCCAAATGAATGAACAAACTTTTTACTGTACCCCACCAAAAACAATTTAAAAAACCAAACATGAAAAAGCAAATAAAAACGAGCTTTGAGGCACAGGCCCACATAAAAGTTAGAGCACTGAGCGGACTTTAGTTGATTTTATATGTGTGAGAAGATTTTCTTTTGAAGTGGGGCCGAGATGTGATGAGATCCCAAACAGAGCTGAAGGGAATCGAATAAGGATGTTTGAATAGAAATATCAAGGCAATGCAATGTGTTTGAAAAAGTCAGATGTGGTTGGATCATATCTTTGGCTCCTTGCTCTTTTTTTTTTTTCCAATTTTTTTTCTGTTGCTCATGGAATGGGTGTTGAGATTTTAGGATATTTTATTTCTCATATCAATTAAAACTAAAAAAAATCAGTGAATATCTATAAACGACCTTTAGATAACCTCTCCGATAATGGAAAAATTGATGAAAAATAAATGCCCAACTGTCACCGAGTAATTTAAATTCTAAAAAAGTCAAAATTATATATATTGATTAGTGTAATGTCCTTCACCCCTCACATTTTTACCATCCTTCTCCACAAACTTTTTAAAAACCTTATTGTGGATTATTATTTGGTTAAAATAAAATAAACAAAAAATCTATAGAATGACCCTTCAATGAACATATTCTGGGCCCACCTTTGCCTCCTTACTAATCTTTTTTGGAGTTCAATTGGCCATAACTTCTTACATATTTAATTCCTTCCAAAGAAAATGGATTTGTTTTAAATCTGATTGAGGTATTGGTTTTGCTTTTACAGGATTTTGGCAGTGATGGGTGGGCCAAGCAACGTAACATCGTCGTTACTGTAGGGTGGTGTCGGCATTCATGGGAGAATTGAAATGTGGTTGTGGTCCATCCATTTATTAACTTGTCACTATTGCAAGGTTCTCTGTGGGAACACGTTACATCAATCTAGGCTTTACCACTACTTTTTTTCTTTACTACGCTTCTCCCATTGAGAATCATTACATGAGAACCGTCCCATCCAATCCTTCAATTTCATGCAATGAAAAATCAACACCATAAGTGTCACTTCATGTTCAATCATGTTCCTCCCAATTGATTAAAATTTTCTTCCATGGGATTTCTACCATGGTGTCATAAAATATCATTCTTAAGAAATTACCATTGATATTTTGAAAGAAAGAGAAAGTTGTACAATGTGTTTCAAATCCTAGGTCCTAGTGTTTTTTTTTTTTTTTTTTTTTTTTGGGGACCTGGGTCCTAGTTAAAGGTCGAAAAATAGGAAGAAGGTCCCTGGAGGGTGGTGGGGTTGGGTTTAATCATTCAGAAGGACTGTGCTGCGTAAATTTGTCATCAGATGTGATTTTTATCCCTTATATGCCTTTTTTTTTTTTTTTTTTTTTTTGCCATGAGAGGGTTTCCAATCTTTTGGGCTGGGCTAATTCCTCCGGGCCCAGAGGGAAGCCAGGTAAACTCCCCTGTAGCCCTAGTGTGGTAGTGTAGTTTCGAACCCACAACCTCCGAGTGCAAACCATGGTCCTTATATGCTACTTGAAAAGCTGTAACTGAGCTAAAGGAAATATCTCACAGAGGGTTTATAGACATACAAATGTCCAATATTACAAACAAGTGGTAGGGGCACTAGTACAACTTAGCTCAGGTTTCTCCTGCAAGGCCCGACCCATTTGAAAGGAAAATTTGGATTGTGCTCGGATCTAGATTTTGAAACCATATGGGATTGGTTTGGGTTCAGATTTGGGCTTCGGGTCCCTAAACGTAACCCAGTTCCTTTTTACTTTTTTGACACCTTCAACTTGAGGACCCGAGATCGATCCTTGGACATGTGTGTGAAACCAAGTGCCAACACCACTCAACCATCAATGTATTGGCAACATAACCTAGTTCCTTGATTTATCTAAAACATGTATATATCCCCAGCCTAGTTGAGACAAGGCTTTGATGATGATAATGTGTATATCATATGAGATAAAATATACATTGTCCAAATTTTATACCCTTTGAATGGCAAGACAAACCTAAGAATATGGGAACCCAACCTGACTCAACCAGAATTGCACTTGTGTAGGGAATTTACATTTCAGACTAGGTTTGGAACAGGTACGTTTCGGTTGGGTCTGGGTTCACCTACAAATAATTTAGGTTGCGCGCTTTGGGTTGAGCCAATATAGCCCTACAGTTGCCTGGCATCTGGTTGCGGGCCACTTTATGCAGATAAGGTGACCTTGTGGGAATATCTTCATTCATGGCTTCTTTGATTTTTCCATTCCTTTGATTGATGAATTGATCATCGGCTCGTAAATGCATGCATAGATTTATATCTTACTCATTCCCTTTGAACTTCATATGTGTTGATACATTCCATCTAAAATTCCTATAAATCCATGTGTAGAAACAGGATACCGGATGCCTTCTATAAATATTAACAAAGAAGAGGATTAAGGTCAGTATCAATGCTTGGGCTGTGCATGGTCTATAATGGAAGAGCTCTGTAGAATCTTTGTTTGTATTATGGTTGTTTGCTGCCACTGATGTATCCTTCTTTAATTTTTGTAGAATCTTCTCATTCATCAAATTGCTATATTCATAACTGTATCAAATGCATTTACATGTAAAAAAAAAGAGGAAAAAATCTGGAGAAAAACTTAATGGCTCTTGGCAGTTAATTGGAGAATCCACTAATTCATGGATCCTTGATATGAATGAAAAAAATGTATGTCCTGTAGAAGCAAGGCAACTTCTTCTGATGCCTTCATATCAAGCATGGCATACTCGTCAGACTAACTCATCAACTAGGCCACCAAATGTTAATTTGTTTACATGTTGAGAACCTGACTTTTAGCTCCACATTTTGATTTAGATACAAAAAACCTTCAAAACCAATAACAGAACCTTTTTTTTTTTTTTTTTTTGTTCTTTTGGTTCCTATTACATCTCTGGATCTTTGAAGATGTTATCCTTCTTGTCAGTGTTCTTGTATTGCCTGTTGATGAAAATCAGCTCACACTAGCTTCCGCTTGCGGTTGATGATGATCGACTTTTTGTGCTTACATATCCATGCTCGCTCATTATGTCCTGCACAAAATATTTGTCACTGGTTCATTGACGATCGTTTGAAGGTTCTGATCATCATCTAATCTCACTTGGAGATGGCACTGAAGTCATACCATAGATGGCTCATGGCACAAAATCTACACAAGAAATGGACATGACCATAAAAACAAAGATAGAGAAGCATATACTCACTGGAGGTCTGGAAAGAGGAGTGTGGTTTGGACCCATAATCAAGTGGTTCATATGTTCCTCAGCAAGAGCTCTCAATCTGTTGAGCTCTGGCAAGACTACATGACCAAGATCGGGTCGGTCCTTGCGGCGCATTTCAGCGCACTTGAGCGCTAGGTTGGCAAAAACCAAGGCTTCTTCCACAGGCCAGTCAGTCACCGCCGGGTCAAGCATCTCAGCAAATGTCCCCTTCTCGATTGCTCGTTCTACATGGTGGGTCAGGCCCATTGGAGACTTGGCAGTGATGATCTGTAGGAGCATGATCCCAAGGGAGTAGATATCAGATTTGATGCCAAGCATCCCAGTTTGCTGGTACTCCGGGTCGATGTAGCAGAAGGTTCCTGCAGTTGAGGTCATGCGGTACTGAGTGACACTATCTGCGATGTTAGGAGGGACAAGGCGGGCCAAACCGACATCGCTTATCTTGCTGACAAAGTTGCGGTCCAGCAAGATGTTGGCCGGTTTGAGGTCACGGTGCACCAGGGGCTCTGGCTTGGTCTGGTGGAGGAAGAGAAGGCCTGTGCCAATCTCAGCAGCAATTCGGAACCTTAGCTGCCAGGGGAGGGCTGGGGTGTTCCCTCTTTGAAAAAGGCGGTCGTCCAAGCTCCCATTTGCCATGTATTCATAGACTAGGCAGCCATACTCAGGGCAGGCTCCCAGAAGGAGAACCATATTTGGATGCCTTATGCAGCTTAGCACTTCAACCTGAACCAATTACAAATAAACTCAATGATTTCAAATAATTTTCAAATTTTCAATCACAACATACACACACACACACACACACCCCTACTACTACTACTACTACTACTACTACTACTCACCTCTTGCTGAAACTGTGACCTTCCTTGAGTTGCATCAGGCCGTAGAACCTTCACAGCCACTGGGGTATGATCTAGGTGACACCTAAACACTGGCCCATAACCCCCCTCCCCAATTTTACGGGATTCTGCAAAGAATTCAGTGGCTGCTTCGATCTCTTCTATTGTGTACTTCCTATATCTAACATCAGTTTGGGCCAAAGCATCCAAAGCCTTCATCTTCTCTTCCGATTCTTTTTGCGCTTTCATTTCAGCATTTATCCTCTTTTGTGACTCCAGCTCTGCTATTCTTTGAGCCACTTCAGCCTTTTCCACGGCCACCCTGCACTTTGCTTTCTCCTTTTCGGCAATAGCCAGGGCTGCCTCCTCGGCCATTCGTGCCTCCTCTATTCTCTGCTCTTCCTCCAATTTCCACCTATGCAGTTCTTTTGCCTGCAGCAGCAGCAGCAGCAGCAATAGTAGTAGTATCAATATTCAATAGTAGTATAGTAGTTCTTCCCACACAAAAACAATGACATTAGGCTAAGTTAGCAAAACAGAAGAATTACTACCATTGATTGAGTTGGAAATAACAAGTAGAGAAGAGTGTGAGAAATTAATGAATAAACCTGACAATTGATAGCCAAAGGAAATAATAAAGTGCAATAACTAAGTACCTTTTGTTGGGCTGTGAGAGCTTCTTTGCAGGCAGTGTTGTACATGGCCATGGTTTGCTTGAGTTCTAGCTTTAGCCTCTTCATCTCAGCTTCCAAATCATCGGTGTTTGAGCTTTCCTGTGAGAAGCTGGACATGTCATTCCCCACAGAGTAGACGTCTGATGATCTGGGGGGCGTGCGTGAAGAGTCAAAGCTGCGGATGTCAAAGTCACTGGCATTGGAGACCCTTCCTGAATCCAAATAGTCATACATGGAAGGGAACATTCTATCGACGCTGGGTCTGCCTGAGCTCACAAATGATATGTCGGTGTCCGGACACAATTGTTCCCCATAGGACTTGTTTGGATTCCTTCCACCACGCACAAATGGCGACCTGAAGCTCAAATCTTCATGAGCTCGAGATGGCGTCTCGTTGGAGGAGGGCATGAGCATTTCAGGAGGTGGCTGTTGCTCATTGCTCAGGCTGCTGCTTTGGTTATGTACTTGATTGCGGAAAGGGCTGCGTGCAGGCGCAGGGCGAATAGCTGATCTCGCAGATGCAACCTTCCCTTTCGAAATCACGTATACAGAGCAAAAATCTGGTGCTCCCTTGCAAACAGTGGTTGGAACATCTACACTCTTAAATCGTCTGTAAGGCCAACAAAAGAACACTTAAATATTACTCTTGTCTAGAGACTAGAGAGAGATATTTGTAGAGGTGGTGGTGTTTAAAATTTTGATGGAATTGCCATTGGAAACTCACCTAACAAAGCCACCCCTTGTAGATGCGCCCAAGACCAGGTTTTCAATTGCATAATTTGAAACAAACTCAATTAGAGCTTTTGCTACATCTGTATGTTCACGTACGAAATCTTTGCATTGGATCTAAACATGGGAAAATGTACAAACAAATAAACACAAAATAGTCCAAGATTGATTGCGATCCAATCAACTGTACTGTTGTCATTTGCAGTCTTGTGTTCATAAATAATTCAATACCAGCACATGACAGCTTCACAGTTGATTTATAGCTTTTGCAACAATGTTATTATGTTACAGTGACACTGATATCTGTAATCTATTTGCTCTTTTGCATATAGGGGGGGAAAGGAAAGATGACTAGTTACCCACATCTTTTCGCGCACAGAAACAGCGAAATGGACGGAAAAGATCCCTATATTGAAGCTCAAGTTGTTGTTGGTGTAATCCACTGTCCTCTTTCATAATCGAAATGGCAGCATCTACATGCATAAGAAAGAGCAATGTACATATGCTTGATTGGAGATTATCATGTATATTTTCCAACATGTAATTCAGGAAACTAAGTTTGGGCTATGATAAGAAGATACCAATATTGCATCATTCATGAATATGATGTGCTCGCAGCAACATTTCTCTTTTTTGAAATTACAGATCAACCAGAACTGGCGTAGTGGTTATGCGTTAGATTGAAACATTTGATCCTTAATGGTTTTGGGGTTGTTAGATAAACACTTATATCTTACAATATGAAGGCAAAAGAACTTGAGTTTAAGTCCTCACTTTGTAAAAATAAAGGTTTAGTTAAAGTTAATTTATCAGTGTTATCTAGAGTCCATATCAATGGAATGTGAATGGACATCTATAAGGGCTTGATTGTTTGCATTAAAATACATGGAAATTGAATACATAAGAATTGGGATAATTCATGCCATAAGTGTTTAATAATGAAGATCAAAGGTGAATATCCAGAATTGCCAAGCAAATAACCTTCCCTTTAATGGAAATTGATTCACGGAAAGATGAAAAATGAATACCCAACTATCAACCTAGCTAGTAATTCAATACCTAGAAAAGCTAAGATCTCATTTAAATCTCGACCTTATTTCCTTCCCTACTCACGTCATATCATTCACTCCTCACCCCTCTAAAAGTACTTTGTGATGCTGGTTTAACCTTAAATTCTTATGTATTCAATTCCTATGCAATCTAATGCAAAATAAGGCCTTAAAAGTTAAAACACATACTTGGAGAATTGATATGATAATTAGTAAGTAGCTTGGCTTTGTACCAAATGCAAAAATCTCTCTCAACAAGTGAATAGAAAGTAAAAGTCATTGAAGCTTCTTTCTCTTGGGGATGTGAGGAGGAGCTCTTTAATTTAGACATCTATCTATGTTGAGAATTAAACTTAATTTTGTCAGTACTGTAAAAAAGAAAAATTGAAGGGTCTTTTCGGTTTTGGAAGAAAAAAAAAAGTGGGGCAAAACTAGAAATGAAGTAGTTGTGAGCAATGAGATATTTTGAAACTTCAATTGTTAAAAAAAATAAAATTGAGATTCTTACTTGGTTGTTTGTTCACGACATGGATTAGAACCAAAGTCTGTCCGCGATTAACAAGATTTTCTACGGCCCATTTCAAAGCGTTCTGGCTTCCTTTGTCCTTGTCTACGGCAACTGCTACTGCCCCTTCAACATCATCTCCAGCCCCTTGTTGGCTCCACATCTCCTCTTTGTTTTCTTTCCTTCTTCTTTTCTACTCTCTATAAAACAAACTCTCTCTACACAAACACACACACAAATAAAAAAAAAAAAAAAAAATCCCTTAAAGAATAACACTGCCCATGAAGAATGAAACCTCCATCTTCAAGTTGTAAAGTCTGAATCCTTTGAGGCTTTAACCTTGAGAAAATCCAAGTTTAAAGGAGGGCCTATTTATTTATATCCAAACTGATCAAAATAAATGCAATTGTAAGGTAATACTGAATTTTAACATTATTTGATTTTTCACCACCTTTGGATAAACTGTTTGATAAAAATTGCGGTACTAAACATGTTGTAGGTATTGAATTGGATTGACATAAAATTTGAGAATGACACTTGAGGGTGTTAAAGCCTCCTAGGATCCGAATTCCAAGTCATAAATAAGACACCCATTAATTTATACATACATTCAAAGAAGATTCAAAGAAGAAAGAAAGAAAGAGTCTTTTGGTTTTTTGTATAGAAAAGATGCAGATAGAAAGAGAGATTCAAATAAAGTGATGTGACCCACCAATGTTTTTATAATGTTGCCTTCATTCATTCAAAAGGAAGGTCGTCAGGTGTATAGAAAGAAAACTCTGCAGCAGCTAGCCCACTAAACTGGCACCTCCAAACATCTCTCTCAAAGGCCCTTTCACAAAGAGGAGAAGGAGACGAGAGACAAAGAGGCTTACCATTACCAACCTGTTTCTCTCTCTCCCTCTGAATTAAAAAAGTTGTTGCCTGTTTTTTCACTTATTGCAGAAGAAGAAAAAAAAACAAGAGCATCCTCTTCCTCCTCCTCCTCCTCCTCCTAAATCATTAGAGAAAAGCTAGCGACCGCAAAACACCCTTCACCAAGAGTCCATGTCCGTTCCAGCTGTTTTCTCTCGTTGGAACCTCAAGGAAGAAGGAATCCGTACAATTCGGTGGGCCCACCAGCTATTCAACGATGGGGCGAAGTTTTCTGCTTTGACTGTTGGACCATTGACCATTGTATGCCATTTGCTCTTTCTTTCCTTCTAAAAGGTTGCCCCTTCATCTGTCTGCATGGCCCCATGAATGCCTT
Organism: Persea americana; assembly: GCA_029852735.1. Classification (NCBI taxonomy): domain Eukaryota; kingdom Viridiplantae; phylum Streptophyta; class Magnoliopsida; order Laurales; family Lauraceae; genus Persea; species Persea americana. Next base: position 65,343,012 of record CM056813.1, on the reverse strand, counting down.
ATAAAAGAAACTAGCAAAGACCCCCCCCCCCCCCCCCCCCCACCCCCCACCCCCCACCCAAAAAAAAAAATAATAAATAAAAAACACCACTACACATGATAGATGTATGTCAATCTTTTATCAAGCTAGTCCTATAGATAATGTAAATAACGTAGGCATACATAAATTAGTAAAATATTTATTAGATACGTCCAACTAAGATGGTGAATGCGGTTAGATTTATTGAATTCCATAAACCTTGGATGGGGCACATAAGTTAAAGATGTTGGTATTTTTTGGTCATAAGATCTGCACAGTGGACCCCCTTAAAAGCATTTTTTTGTGTTATTTTTGCAAGATTGAACTTTTATTACATTTTGCAACCACCTTATAGTGGCATGCAATTTTTATAGGTGGGCCCACCAATGGATGGCACTCTAGGTACATGGTATCACGTATTACATGATCTTTCAAAATATTGTCCATTTCAAATGTGCAGCAAACTTGGGACCAATGACTATCATGAGGGGTTCGTGCTTTATGGTTACTTGAACGGTCCATTAGGTGGGCCCACTAGGTGCGGTTCTCATGATCGGTGCTCGGTGGACGTTTTTCCAATAAATAGTATTGCTTTCAAATAAAGAAAAGAAGAGGAGGCGTTGTGAACTCTTCCTATGTTTCCTACTTGTTTTCATGGAACCAGACACATTAAAATTCACCGTCAAAATAGCTCTAAGAAATTATTATTAAAGGCAAAAAGGTTAGGAATACAAGGTGGATAAATGAATGGGACCTTAACTTTCTTAGAAATTAAAATACGAGTTTTAAAATTCCTGGAGTCATGTACATATGAGACAAACAGGCCTCGGCAATTACAGCATTGTCATGTGTACTTGTGCATTGCATTGTAGTGTATATGCCCTGATCCTTCTCTCCATCGCAAGAGTGTGAGGGCCTTGCTGTGTTTGACACCTCCTCGACCAGACTTGTCTCATGCTATGAATTGCTCTGTCAATACCCTCATTGTCACGTCCCCCAAAATAAGAATTAGGGAAAAACGTGAAAAATAAATCAAATTCAAATTCCTGTGTTTAATACAACACAAGCTTCCAAAAGTGGACCCACAAAAAATTTCAATATGTGGTGAGTCAAAATAAATTTCATTAAATGCAGCGGAAGCTTTATTCAATTGGTAATCAATGTTTATAAATGAAACCCAACACAAAAATCAAATAAACATTAATAGTTAAAATTGCAGAATTATAAAATTTCTAAAAGAGGTCTCAACACTAAAAGAAAGTTCATTTATATAATTCTAAGATGACATTCTCTGTTGTGCTGGTTTAGACGGCTCCAAAGCCATCTCCGGCATCCCACTCGGGTTCATCAGTTGGCTCAAACGTTTGAAACGCTTGATTCTCCTCCGTCTCCTGGGTAAAGTAGGGCTTAGTACCTATGCACCAAATATTACAAAGTAAATAGCAAGAACATAATCATAATTCGAAATTTAATACGATAACGAGATGAATAAAGACAAGTGTGATCATAAGTAATGAGAAAGAATGTAAAACAAAAATCTAAACGATACAAAGGGAGCAATATAGAATCACACGGTGACAAGTGTCCCTGTTGTGGGTGGTCAGCCCTAAATTAACCCGAAAAAGCCCGTCCATAACGTCGGTGGTCATAAACCGATCAAAATAAAATCAGGATAACCTATGCATAAACAAAGCGGATTATAAGTGATCCGGTCACATCGGTCATCAACCGTCCATATATCGATCTGCAGTCGTCCATAAATGACCCACATAAACACATACACATATATTCATAATAGACCTGATTAATAATGCTCCGACACAAGAATCCTAAGTCATATTCAAATAATCACTCATGTATGCAAACCCGAAGGTCAAAGAATAACCACAACCAAATCCTAAAGTCAGACATAAGGTCTCGTACCCAATAATCACAGGAATCTCTAATGGATAAAAGATCAACGCATCCCTTTTCTATCAATTGTGCATAGACCCAATTAAGGGTTTTCCAATAGGGATGGGTTGAGCTCGAATCCATTAGGATTTTTCCGAGGTCATATTAAGCACTAAACCCCATGCTAGTAAGATACCGTGTGCCCAGACGGTATTTACGCAGTCCAATGATCTAATTAATAAAGTACAAACATATAATTTTAACACATTAAGAATCAAAGTTACCATTTTAAAATTAATTTACAAATAATAATAGAAGTAACCATTCCTTAATTTATAATTTTAGAAAACCTAAGGACCCATCCAAAAATATTGTCCACATTCAAAATAAGTCAAAGGATCTCTTTAAAGTTTATAAAATAATTAGGCATTTTGTTAAATCTCTAAAAGTTAAAAGGCAAAGTACTACCCAACATACTTAAGCCTCTTGGTCAGATGAGATCATCAGGTCATACCTTTGACCATACCACAAAATAAGTATATATATTTAAATATATACATTATACATCACAAGTACCATTTCAATAGTTCTTATCCCAGCACATCCTTAAGTCAAGGAGCCCAATTCTTTATTCAAAACCCAGTCAAGATAAGTATAAAAAAGAAAAAGAAAGAACATCACAAGTACAACCAAGATGGTACAGCTGTCCTCTTTTCCTTTTTCCTTTCTCTTGTTCTACCAACCAACCCATCTATTATGTGAGAACCATCCTCACACAGAAACGGTTCCAGAATAAGCTCCACGACTGTGCATCTGAATCCTTTGGGAAGTGGGGCCCACTGATCACACCTCAAGATCAGCCTACACCATTAAGGTTGCCCGGGCCCCCACTGCCAGATGTAGGAACCTGATCTGTAATCAAATCATCTGACGGGTCCCACCACGCCTGATGCCCAAACTGGTTTTTGTCCCTTTAAAACCCGCCCCCTGCTGATCAGGCTACAAGATGATGGCCCAAACGGGGTCCGCTGCCTACGGGTCCAGCCCCTTAAAGGTCGCCCGTGGGTCCTCCTCTGGATCCACGGACCGGATCGGTCATCGGGTGGCCCACTCGGGTCCCATGGTCAAAATCACAAATAATCCCAAACCGTGTAATCCCCTGATACACAGATCCATGCCAGTAACATGTGATTCCGCCTGCCATCGAGGCCACTTGAAATTGTGGTCTCACAGTCTACAGAAGATGAAAAAAAAAGGGTTTTTGGCATCCAAACAGTGATCGGTCATGGCAGCAGAAGTTTGAAAGACGATCTCATCACTAAAACAATTAACATCATAAAAAGAAGGCATTAAAGGTTTCTACATGCAGTGACATGCCAATCAAAGAAAAATAAATATTAAATTTATAAACCATGATTAGGTACTTGCCTTTTACCAGGGTTGAAGAAAAATGCACAGATCCTAACCAATACCCAAACCGCGATTCCCACAACGCTTGAGAATAATCCTATCACCGATCAGACAAAGAATATGGGAAAGGAATGCTCAGATGAACAGATCTATAGTATTCCTACCCAAAACCTAACATTGGAAAGAATAGGAAGATAACCTAAGAATATAGATCTACTCCTAATGATTTGAGGAGAAGGTTACCAGAGATAAGAAAGTTGAACCAAGAATGCTGGTATCCTCTGATCTTGATTCTGATGGCTGGATTCTAAAGCTGGTATGGCTTGGGAAGTTATGGCTTGGGAAGTTGAAAGAGGAAGAAGATGAAGATAACCGGGAGGAGTTGCAGAGATTAGTGGGGAGAGATAAGAAGGGTTTCGTTAAAAAGGGGATTAGGTTAAAAAGAATGCTACTGGGCTTAAGTCATTGGGTCAAAACTACGGGTCAGGCCATCGACCCATTAACCCAACTCATCAATCTATGCATCTAATCTAACGTGTGCCCTACTTAATCCTACCCACTTAAATAACTAAAATACATTTAATTAAAATAATAATAATATCTAATTAAAATATAATAAAATAATAAATATGTGGGACCGGGATCTTACACCCATCCTTCTACTCTTACTCGTGTCTACATTATGTCAAAGCATCTTCAACCATGTGATTCATACATATTCATCGTGAGCTAACCTTGGATTTCAATGCCTTTTCCGATGCTAACTGGGGTGATTGTCTGAATACAAAGAGTCTACTGTAGGCTAATGTTATTTTTTTTTTGTATCTAATATCATCTCATGAGGTGTGATGAAAAATATCACAAACTCCCCATGGACGCGAAGAAGGCTGTGAATGAACAAGTTGGTTTAGTCCTGTCCTTTGGTCCTTTGATGAGGGAGGCGGCACCGAACCAGTGCGAGCCCACAAAACAAGAAGACGACTTATTTTCTTATCCAAAAGCCCAAGGTAGTGTACGTAGGGACCAATGTTGACAAGTCCATTACCTGGAGGACCGGGTGGCAAGAGCCAGATAAATATATGTGTGTGCATCCCCTTTATCCATTCTATATATGACATATATTTATATATATATATGTTGTATGTAGATGCAATTATATTAAATAAATATGAATAGTTTTCATCTACAAATAGTAACTAAATTCATGCCCCACAAAAGAGAGTACTGTTTGAAAATAAATTCCTATGTATTTCATTAAATAAATAGGTCCACTTGAATCAATTACTTTCTATCTATGTATTTCAATTTTATGCAAACAAATAGGGCCACCCATCAATAAATTGCCATGATTTCCTATTCCAGCAAACAAACAAGCTTATTTGACAATAAATACCTAGTATTCCAATTTCAAGGAAACGAACAGGCCACCCATTCGAATCAACTACGTACTTCCCACGTATTCTAGTTACATTCAAACAAGTAAGTCCATTCCACTCGAACAAACATGCCCACTTGATTCAACTACTTTCTATGCATTCCGATTCATGTGAACAAATAGGCTCTTCCCATCAATTATTATATATTAAAGGGATATGATTTGATTTTAAAATTGGAGTCCAATTTCGAAATTGAATGCAAAATTGGCATCTGATTTCGCAATTGATTTTAAAACTGAAGCTCCATGTCGATTTCAATTACGAAATTTAAACTCCAATTTCGATTTCTATTTTGATTGGAGAGAAATTTTAAGATTTACATAGAGCCCACTTTTGTTAACCTTTTTTAAATAAATTTAAAACTCTAATATATCTGTTATGGATAGGAGATTAAAGAACCCGGATGATACAAGAACTCTACCTTGCTCAATAACTATACACAGTCAAGTCAAAATGAGTCTTCTTTAATTGAATTAAAAATTTTAATATATTCATTATGATTAGAAAATCTTAAAAGTTTGTGATTTTAAAAGTGGATTCCAGATAGTGATTTATACATATGGGCTCCACGTACAATAAAGTTTTTTTAAGTGGACCTCATATTCTAATCCTAAAGGTGGGGCCGCATGTTGTAATTTTTAAATATAGCCCTCCATTCAAATTCCTAAAGATGGGTCCATGTTGGAAGTTTTAAAGTTAGCCCCATCATGTACAATAATTTCTATATCTTTTTTCTTTATTGTCGAACTTGGAGAATTGGTTTTTCTTTTTTATTTTTCTGTCACGGTTTCTTATTTTTTCTCTTTTTATGATGAACATTTTTATTTATTAAATAAATGATAAAAACAAAAAAAAATGAGATTACTTTAAGCTATGATGTAATTTCACTAAAAAAATTTAAGCTTACCTTTTTCCTATGCCAACCGTTTCCGATAAAGATTTTATGACTGCAATATAAAAAAAATAATTTATAATTTATTTAAAAATTGAAATCATCATATTTATGGAAGATGTTTAAAAGTATAAGATTAAAAATCTCAAAATAATATCATCATAAATAAAAAAAATAGATATGGAAATTAATAAAAATAAAATAAAGTAGTTTTTCATATAGAAAATAATCCTTTCAACATGCTCCATTCATTCTAAAAAATATGTCCTATCAATAAGTCGGATTCAAGCCATATTTGTATCCTTATTCAACATTTAGTCTACCTATTTGAGAAATAAAAAAATCCAAATCTCTTTTATTTAAAGGCAATTAATATACTTTAATTTGGTTCTAGGTTATATGATTGTAGCTTAACATATTAAAGATTATATGAAAATAATAAAAAATTATTTTCAATTATATAAGTTTATACGGTATTCTATTTTGTTAACATATGCATGATATAATACATACATAAAAAGTAATAAGTAGGAGTAAAACCTTTGAAATAAAAACTGTTGAAGAACTCATATAGTCTTTGACATAGACTCAAGCAACCCTAGAGTTGGCTTAACTTGATTTGGGTAATACGATATACTAACTTTTGGAAAAATGAAATAAAATTAGGTAAGGGTGAGAGACTAATATATGAAAAATTAATAGGAGTGTTTGAATCATATCTTTTAAGATTTTTGACCTTAAACGAGGTTAAGTTAGTAAGTTCTTTTGTATTTCAATTTTATGCAAACAAATGGACCATAATTCCATGCAAACATGCCCATTTGACTAGACTATTTTTTATGCATTCCAATTTAATGCGAACAAATAGGCACTTTCCCTCAATAAATTCTTATGTATTTCAATTCTATGCAAACAAATGTACCCATAATTCCATGTAAATAAACAAGCGCATCAATTTCTATGTATTTCAATTCCATGCAAATAAAGAGGTCCATTTGGCAATGGACTTTCCTGCAAATGTGAACATGAACTCTTCTAAGATCTTAATGAAACTGGGAGGGCCACGAAAGTTTTAAACGTAAGATTTTGGCCCATCTTCCTATGTCATCCATCTTAGTAACAGAACTTAGAGAACTCTTCTCCCAATGGCAAAAAGGCTCAAAGAATATGAATGAATCTGTACATGAAATTTTAAAAAAAGAAAAAGGTTAAAACTTTTTCTTCTTTCTTTGGCCACCCCAAACAAACTGCAGAACACATGAGTCTTTTCAACAAACCGCTTTACAGTTTACACTCCAACAAAAAGAATCAAAAGGGTAAAGACCTGCTACTCCACACCAGGCATCACTTCTCCCTCAAGCCTGCCTTCACTTCAAACCCCCCAACTCATGTGTACAGCAATTGCAATCCAAAAGTACAAGCTCCAAGAAGAAAATATTACACTAGGAACTTGTTTGTACAACGAGAGGATTCCTTGCGCCATATATTTTTATCCTTGCTCCATATATTTCTATTTCCACAGGAGAGAGGAATTCGACGTTCCTACCTCTCCGCGTTTTTTTTTCCTTCTTAAGAAGAAAAATGTGTCACACCAAATAATTGTGATTTGAGTTGCATGGAAAATGAGAATATTTTTTCTCCTTGTAGCAAAATCCTCTTGTTATCAAGCGCACCCTTGAAGTCGAACTCCAGTGCTCAAGAGAAAGAGAACTCATCTTTAGAGGAATGCATCTCCTCTTCGCTTGCAACTGATGGGTTAGCCTCCTGCTCTCTCAACTCCTCAATCTTCTCAAGGGCCACCTTCATCTCCCACCTCTTGTCCACATCCACCTCACAGCAGTGCAACCCAATCTTCAACAGCTTCCACATCTCACCATTCTTAGGGCCCTCCATCTGGCTATCAAACACTTCGTCCGTCCACTCCGCCCTTGCAATCGAATTGACCCAACCCACCAAGTCCATGTCCATCCCACCCTTCCCTTGCGCCAAATAATTGGCGGGGAACTTGCCGGTCATAATCTCCAGTATCAATATCCCCAGGCTCCAAACATCACTCTTCCGGTTAACCTGATTAACATGTTGCACGCACTCGGGTGACTTGTAGGCGACCATGAGTTGTCTAGCATGATCCTTGTTCATCACAGGCGCAAGGGCGTAATCCATTAATATGGGTTCGAAGGAATCGTTGAGAAGCACATTAGAGGACTTGAGGTGACCATGTGGTAGAGTTAGTATGGGAAGCTCATTGTGGAGGTAAGACAGACACCTAGCTACTCCTTTGACAATGTTCAAGCGCTTCAGCCAGTCAAGTGTTGGCCTGTCCGGACTCCGGTTGCCTGAAAAGGACACTCTTTTTGATGATTATGATGACAACAACAATGATGATGATGATGATGATTTTGTATATAGATGACAGTATGTAAAATTAAGACAATGTTGTGTGAAATGTGAAGGGGTTGCTTACCATGGAGGAGTTGCACCAAGCTCCCATTACCAACAAAGTCGGTCACCAACAGTTTCTCATCTTTTCTATAGTAATAGGCTACAATGGGTAGCAAATTAGGATGTTTAAGCCTCCCTAGCCTTCTCATGTGCTCTTGAAAATCTTCTCTGCCAACACCATTCATCTCCCTAAACCTCTTAACTACCAGAGAGGGGCCAATTAAGAGGACAGCCTTGTAGGAAGAGCCAAAGCTTCCACTTCCTAAAACTTCTGCTGAGGACCTTAGCAGGTCCTGCAATTCAAATCTCTGTCTGTCTTCAATCAAGAATATTAACTTTCCTTGATTATGATCTTTCCCACTCTTCTTTTGGCTGCTTCCACTGGAATCCTGAGACCCTTGTTCGAGTTGGTCCCCATCATAGGCTGCCACCTTATTCTGGCTGGTTGGTGGGATCTTTTCCGATGACCCGCTTTGTCGTCGAAGGAGGGTGATGAGGAGTAGGATGATTGCCAAGGCAACCACTATAGCCACTATAATTAGGACTACGAGCAGGGCTGTCGACAAGTTCTTGGAGGTGGAGGTGAGCTTGCATGTGACATTTAGAGGTTTTCCGCATAAATCATAATTGCCTGCAAGATCCAGAAATAAGTGATTATTCAGCTTTTTCTTTGTGAATATCTCGTCATATCAGTGTTGTCTGTGAGTAGAAAACAAGAGAGAAAATGGGTTGTAGTTTTCTCGATCAACCTGTTAACCTGATTAATGCACGTGGTTAATATAATGTATAAGATTGAGCTAATTACGTTTACCAGTCAAGTTATGTTCAATCTTACCAATGAGTCCAATTCATATTGAATTGAAAGTCAGACTCACCAGAGGAATGACAACATTCATTTAAACTATTCGGATTATCAATAGGTGAGACTCCACAATAGAGTACTAGCCGTCCCACTCATGGAAGCATGTGGGAGGAATCCGGATCCTTTTAGGGCCTGCTTGGGGGCTTTAATAACGGAGTTGGGTGAAGTAAAGATTATTTTGAAGAAAGTATAAAATATAAGTGGGTTATGATAGTATTTTATTTTTAGTTGTTTATTATGAAATTTTTTTGATCTTTTATATTGATTGTGGAGTTTTTTTGTCTTTCAGTGGAGAAATGAGTTTACTTTTTACTTTTTTACTTTTTTTTTTATGAAAAATAGGATGGAAAATTTGAATTGAAATGTTTTTTATGGGACTTTTTTTTTTTAGACACGGGGGCTTTACCTTACTTAACTCTATTAGTAGAGTTGCCAAACAAACCCAAGGGATTTGACGGTTGTTCGGGGCGACGTGGTGGACCGGAATTGGTCCTCAGCCCTACTAGATCTGGACTCCATGTGGGAGACACTCGGGTGGTCCACACTCGTTTGAAAATGGTTCCCACTTGTGCAGAGGGTTTTTTTTTTTTTTTTCCTTCCAAAAAATACTGTAGGTTGTAGCCATTGTTTTCATTCATGGTCTGTTTATCTTTGTCGTGCTCTTCATGAGTATCTAGACTTGCATTCTCAAGACCCAATGACCCTTTCAAATTTCAGTTGAAGACTAAGCTGATGATCTTATGCCGGTGGCAGCAATGTCAATGCTCGCTCAAATCAATGGTGAAGGTGAACGGCGGTGGATTGTGGTATGTTGGATCACACCCAGTGGTGAAAGAAAGGGCCCAAACATGCCTTCTAGCAATGGGCTGTCACAAGAACACCCAAACTACATGAGCAGATGAGCTAGAGAGGGGGGTCCATGTCGGCAAGAGGGCAACCATGCTTATGGTTATGGGCCCCACAGACTGCCGACTTTGCTAGAGCTTCTCTTTTCCTTCTGTTGTATTCCCTTCCACACTGAGGCTTTTGCGACTTATCTAAATCCAAATGGCTGTCTGTTTGCATTATTATACATAGGATTATTAGTTAAAGATGAAGGAAAAAGATGAATAAGTTTTAGAAAGGGGATGGGAAATAAAATCAAATGAAGGCTCTAATAACTCAGAACATAGAAAAGTGAAGGTCAGGTCAGGTCTGTATCTTCAGTTTGTATCACCTTGTATTCTTTATCTCTCACTTTTTTAATAATTCTTTAGTAGAATTCATTTCACCAATTCTTATGTATTTTAATGCAAACAAGCATATCCTTTTCTATTTATAGGTGGATTTGATAAGGTAGGACCAAGCTTTGATCAATTGAAGACGAGCACGGATAACATAAAATTACGACCATGATCATCATGATGATGGACATATTAGACCTATTTAAAGTTTGTGAAAAAGAACAAGCCAGCAATAAGATCGGTACATTTATCAATAGACACATCAAATCAAAATAGGAAAAAAAAAAAAAGAATCTTAAAAATTAGAAGACAATGAGAATGAGGATGCTCAATGATGATGATGATGATAGAATTGATATGGGTATTGTAATGAACATGATTAATTAGAAGAAGAAGAAGATGAGATAGTAGAGAGAGACAAGGAAGTTGATGGATGACTAACCTAAGAAGGAGCTGACATCCATATCTCCCAGTAAAGAAGGAATGTGACCCTCCAACTGGTTGTAAGACACGTTCACCACCCTCACATCATCGTGCTTAACCTCTGGTATCTCCCCTTCAAACTGGTTCTCCTCCAGCCTCAACACCAGCAGCCGAGGCAGGCTTGTCAACGACGCCGGAATCCTCCCCTCAAACGCGTTCCTCGCCAAATGCACCTTCTTCAACCACTTCATCTCCTGAAACGTCTCCTCCGGTACCTCCCCATAAAACTTATTATCGGACAAGTAGACCGACTTGAGCGCATGCACCCTCGCCAGCATCGGAATCGGCCCCTCCAGCCGGTTCCTCATGCAGCTGAACGTCCGAAGTCCCGGCAAGCCAGCGAGAATGTCGACGTCCACCTCTCCCTCTAGCTCCATATCCTCCAGCTGCAACCCCCATACCGTCCCGTTGAAGCAGAGGACGCCCACCCAGCTCGTGCCGTAGGGGCCAAAGGCGTTCTTCGGGCAAGGGATCGTCCCTTCGATCCAGCTCTGCAGCGCTTCGTTGTTCCCGAAAGATTGCTTCAGCTTCAGGAGCTGGGCTGCGTCCGACTCGGGTGTAGCCGCTATGAATGATGGAAGAACAAATATAAACAACAACAAGAAGAAGAAGATGGAAAGGAGAGGAAGTGGGCGGTTTGGAGGATTGTTGCAGGCCATGAAAAGGGGGGGTACGCGCGCGCTTGCGGGAGAAGGTGCGCGCGTAGGGGGCGTTGTTTGGGGGGTAGAGGGAGGAGGATGGGATGGGGATTATGGAGTTTTTGATGGAATGGGTTTTAGAGAGGGTGGGAAATTACAAGAGAGGATGGGGACGAGAGCTAAGAATAGGAGGAGGAGGAAGAGGAGGAGGAGGGCAGTGATGAGATGAGTGAGATGTGCAAAGGAGACAGCGAGAAAGAATGATTGACCGAGTCATCCTGGTTGGGAATGTAGTAGCTGTGGATGTGTGTGGGTTGATGGTGAGGAGTGTTTTGTGGAGAGGTACAAGGCCTGCCCTTTGTTTGTTTTTAATTATTTGGGAGATCATTGGGTGGCTTGCCTGCCTGTATCACATCGTCCAATGGAGAATTTTAATACATAAAAGGGTTGGTGAATGATCAAGCCATAAGATTATGATCCTTTAGTCCTCGATTTAATGGCATTAAAGTTTAATTGTTTAGTGGTTTTTGACATTATAGTATCGCACACATAGTCAGGGATTAATCCTTGGGTCTTCAACCAGTAAGTATCCACTTTTGTCATAAATTCTAGATAATAGAGAAACTTGGTAGAAATGCTTGCTACAGACACGCCCTTGAGCTTTTGGGCAATCTACTGTAGGGGACAATATTCGAAATTGTCCAAATCATCTAGACAATATATCTTTGATCGGACAACCAAACTTGCCTGCCTATTTCACATTGTCCAATGAAAAATTTTCAAACATGGTGTTGTATGCGATGCAGATCAGGTCTCCCTGGGTTAGTGAAAAATTCAGCCCATTATTAATAGCATTAAAGTTTATAGTTGTTTTGGCACTTAAGTATCACACACATGCTCATAATTAATCATTGGGTCTTCAAACTTTAAGTATCACTCCTGATGAGTAACCAAATGTAGGAAAGAGAGAGAGAGAGAGAGAGAGAGAGAGAGAGAGAGAGAGTTTGAAGACCCTTACATCTCAAAGTAGAATTCCTATACCAAGCCATAAAATCCATCCTTAGCACCATAGTTTGCAACTCTCAAAATAGAATTAGCCGGTACATCGACTAGGGGCAGGAATGGCAACAGGGTGATTTGGTATGAGTCGGTGTAAATCCAAACCCGCCCCGTATCAAACTTATCTCATCCAAACTAGACCTGCCTATGTTGGGTCACTAGGATTTGGTTGGGTCAAGTCAAATCCAAAGCTCATATTTTTTTTAAAAAGATAAATATATTATATTAAGTTGCATAAGATTGAGTTCGGACTTTATCTATTACTTTAGTAATAAATATACATATATTATATATTCGAGGAGGGGCCAGTCCCCTCTTATACCCGACCTATTGCCATTAGGGGCTAGAGGTCCATTGTCAATTTTACGCATAAATTGAATTAGGTAATAGGAATTCCCACTATCAAAACAATGCCAGGGTCTTGGATTTTTCCCATTTATCCTATGATTGTCTTTCTTACTCTTTTGCTTCTTTTTTTTTTTCGTGTTTGGTTGAGAGCATTTCTGATGAAAACTTCCTTTATTAGAGATTCCTGATAGAAATGTAGGGGGTTGTCCTGGCCCCGGAATTTCAAATTCCCTTTTTGATATAGTTTGAAGGGCGCGAATTTGCTTACCTGGCATGTGAGACTTTTGGCGTAAGATGTTCCTAGAATTCTGGATTTTCTTGCCCGGGAGAATTCATTTAGAGAGAACTCCAAATGTGCCCCCCCTCCTTTCTAGAATGCCCAAGGCCAATTAGCATTTCTAAAGAAGTGGATATATGAGAATTCTATATGACAGGAATTGTCTTTTAGAATGCTATTTTAAAGAGTTATTCTCCATCAAACAAGGCATTTTGAATTCTACGGAGACAACATATGCGCTTTTGTTGTAAAATGTCGATAATGGAAAATCCTAATTCAATGCTTGTAATCAAACATGCCCTTAAAATTTTAGGAGTTCTACTATAAGGGATAACATTTGAAATTCTCTAAATTATCCTGAAAAGATATCGCCAGATACTTGTTGCAACCAAACGTACTCTTCTTCTTCAATCGGCACAATTATATATATATATATATATGCCTTTTTTTATGAGCTCTGATCTTCTGAGGCTCTTTATGTAGAGAAACTGTACGCTACAGGAGTGGAAAATCCACGGGGTGGCCATCTATCCGTACTTTTTCATGAGGTTTGAGCTGGATAGGTAACTGCTTCGTTAACGTTTGAACCGCCCCATAGGCACACTTGTTGCATGCAATGCGTGTGATGATGCACTGACCACCACCAGTGCAACCTAATCTAGAAGGAACATTGGAAAATTGTTCGCCCAAATTTGCAAGGTGCCGCACCAAGAAATGTAAAATCCTCCGCTAAACAGCCGTCACCACAAGTTTTCAGTATTTTTAGATATACTTTAAAAAGAAATAAAAAATAAAAAATGCCCATCTTATTTTTCTCATGAGGTAGGGAGCCTCGGCCAAGGTACGGCATGGCACGGCCCATTTATATAAAAAATTTATTTTTTTTAATAAAAGTAAAATATAAAGTTTAAAATAATTAAAGATTTATTATTCATTTATAAATTAGGTCAATGTTTGTGCATTTATTTTAATATTTTTAATTTTATTTTAAGTTAAGAAACCCTAAAAATCCATAAAGTCTCTTTGACAAGTGAATGGTCTAAAATTGTGGCATTGGTTGGGCCCAAAAACTTATATGGTATCTATATTGGTCACGGTTATTAGTCCGTCACGTTCGTCTTGGCGTGATTTCTTCTTACCCTAATCTTTTTTGAAAAATACCCAAAAAATTAAAAATATTATAAAATATTGGAAAACAATGTATTTTTTCATTAATAGGAACAATAAATCAAAATATCTCCCCTCCCCTCCCTTCCCTCCCAAGTCTTGACATCCTCTATCGTTGTCTTATTTTTAACAGAAAAATTATATTAAGTTGTTATGTTTAAATTCTAACCCCATTTTTATAATCTATAAGTCTATCAATGTAGACCACAATAACCATTATAAAACACAACTTTTTTCTTTAATATTCTTTTATAAGTGATCAATACTACATTCGCGATTGGACTCTAATCTTATTGGAATAAATTTATTGAAAGCCCATTATAGAGAATTATTTCGAGTGATTTAAACTTTTTCATTAAAGGGTCACTTGGGTTACCATTGTTTATAAGTGGGCTTTATTGAGAAGTAATGTATAAAATATAGTAAAAAAATGTCCATATACAATAGGCTAATCACTGTAGGACCAGCTTGCGAGTACAGCTGGGAATTGGGATTAAAATTAATCAGTCATATCAAGCAGGCTTTTTTTCATCAGACCAGTCCAACCCCTGCAACTCGTGGGCCGCACATGCATAACAATTCGGTCCGCAAATCGTCTTCCGAAAACGCAAATCACGAACGCTCTCGCTCTCGCCCCTCTTCCTAATTGCTCTCCGCGTCTCTCCGCGTCTCTACTTTCTACTTTGAACGTGACAGGAGATTGCCAATACCAATACCATTATCGGCTTCTCTTTCGAGTCAGTGAGAGCGACTGCTACTATACAAACATCTCTCTCTATCTCTATGTAATGTAAGGTGTACTTTGATTTGATTTCATTTGCATGATTTGCCTGCCCTAATACTTGAGTGAGAGATCAGCAGCTTTGATTTGATTTGATTTGAGAATGTGGAAGCTTAAGATCGCTGAAGGCGGGAGTCCGTGGCTTCGGAGTCTGAACAATCATGTGGGAAGGCAGGTTTGGGAGTTCGAACCGGAGCTTGGGACAGCCGAAGAGCTTCTTGAGATCGAGAGGGCTCGAGAAGGCTTTCAGGAGCTCCGCTTTCAGAAAAAGCACAGCTCAGATCTACTCATGCGGATGCAGGTATACTATATATATATTTATATATATTTGATCGAGTTCTGCGTTTTCAAACAGTGTTGAATTGCTAGGATTTCTAAGCAATGCCTCTCCATCAAACCCCTAAAAGCGAGCCATTAGTGTGCATTTTCATGTCCCTATGCATCAAACCCTGGTGTGGGTGGAAACCATCTTGGAAGAATGGGGTCCTTCACTCACCTTTATTGAAGTTCCCATCATGGCTATGGAGACTCCTTGGAAGCACTTTAAAGCGGATATTAGGCACTGAGCAGAACTCCTCCGAGCTAAATTGGATACAATATTATGAGGGAAAGACTTATTCTCAAAGCATCTGTAATGTAGATTCAGCTTATATATGGTTAAGGATCTACACTCTAAACATCTCTGTGCCACAGCTTGTACTTGTTCAACAATGCAAAAACAGGACAAGATTTCACAATATTAAGGAAAAATCAACCTAAAATCACTTATACATGAGGTTTACCCATAAAAAAAAAAGGGGGCTTTAGGACTTGTTTGTGCGATGAGAGAATTTCAAGCGGAGCCAATTTCTGTATCGATGGGAGAGAGGAATCCTGCATTCCTGCTCCTGCCACAGGAAATCGAAATCCTCTATGTTGAGGAAAATCAGCTTTTTTTTTTTTGCAAGGAAAATGTGCTGCACCAAACAATAGAAAAGTGGGCTGTTTAGAAAATAAGAACCGCATTCCTCTTTATTCTGGAATCCTCTTGTTGCACAAACTCATCCTAAGGGGATGTTTTGTGTAGATTTTTTGTGGATTTTTTTTTTCGTGGAAACACTTCCTCGGAACCTCAGGAAATTGCACTTGTTTTGATGCTTTTTCTCATGAAAAAAAACATTCACACCAGATGAAGGGAAAATGTTTCCGCGGAAAAAAGTCCCACTATACCTCTGTTTTTTTGGGAAAAAGGCGGTTAACCAAACGTGCCTTAAATGTGGTGTAGAGATCTTTCAACCTTTTTAGTCTCTCTTACTTAATTTATTCTTTTTCTGAAAAAAGTTTGCCAGAGAGAATCCATGTAATGTTGAGATTCCTCAAGTTAAACTGGAGGATACAGAAGATGTGACGGAGGAGGCGGTTGCAACCACCCTAAGAAGGGCAATCGGATTTCATTCATCTATTCAAGCACATGATGGGCATTGGCCAGGGGATTACGGAGGTCCAATGTTTCTTATGCCAGGGTTGGTAAGTGCTTACACTTGTATACAACATAATTTCTTCCCTTTGGTTCATGCAGAGTCATGTGTAAATTATTTGTATGCTTGCTGAAATGTCAGTGATTTTTTTTTTTTTTTTTTGTTGACGTTCATTTAGGGCCATAACCCATAAAGTGAATTTTGCACAGCAAAGATTCTTGCTTGAAAATATGGTTGCACCATCTGTTTGAAAATTTGTGATAAGCAGTTGAAAATAAAACAACTGACTTAACTGGCTGCCAGCATTCTCTCTTTTTAGTTTGCTTCAAGAGCAAGCTAATTGTTATGGATGTTGACTGATTCACTGGATGGAACAGGTCATATGTTTATATGTCACTGGAGCATTGAATACTGTCCTATCATCCGAACATCGACTGGAGATATGCCGTTACCTATATAATCATCAGGCAAGAATGGTTTTCTCCTACTGTGATAATAAATTCTAATGCTGATTTTTTGTTCTATACATTCTTCTATCATTTATGTTTCCCAGTTGCATTTCTAAGTGCATCCTGTTTTATGATTTCTCTCTCGTGGAAAAGTTTAGATTTCTTCACGTCGACTGATTCAAATTGCAGAATGAAGATGGAGGCTGGGGTTTGCATATTGAAGGCCCAAGCACCATGTTTGGCACAGCCTTAACATACGTTACTTTGAGGTTGCTTGGTGAAGGAGCTAATGGTGGGGAAGGGGCAATGGAGGAAGCACGAAATTGGATCCTGGAACATGGTGGTGTCACAGCTATCACATCATGGGGAAAAATGTGGCTTTCAGTTCAGAATTTAGCTCCTTTATCTAGTTTGTATACACAGTGAAGTTAATGGTTTGAATGTTCTTGGGAGTTCATTTTCTATGCTTTTATGCTTCTATGGTCACAGGTACTTGGAGCATTTGAGTGGTCTGGCAACAACCCCCTGCCCCCAGAGATATGGCTGCTCCCTTATTTTGTCCCTATTCATCCAGGTTTTAACTGTTTCTTTTAGATATGTTATATATCTTTGCAAAGATCATGCCAGACATAGTGTAATGCCCTGACATGAATTGTATGAATCAAAATTGGCCAGCGTGGTTGTTACTTAAGTTAGTTGTCTGATCAGATTCCAGTGGAGATAAATGAACCCAACCAGAGTTGGTAAAATTTTGTAAAAATGGAATAAAGAAAATCGGAATATTAGAAGAAAGGAAGAGAGTAATGGAACTTTTAAGAAACTTAAAAAAGATTTAAATTGAGAATGTAAAAAGCTTAATGTGGATATAACTACAATATTTTGTATTTTCCAATAAAAAATATTTAATCTATTGTATTCTCCCTCCCTCCCTCCCTCCCTCTCCCTCCCTCCCTCCCTCCCTCCCTCTCCCTCCCTCCCTCCCTCCCTCCCTCTCCCTCCCTCCCTCCCTCCCTCCCTCCCTCTCTCTCCCTCCCTCTCTCCCTCCCTCCCTCCCTCGCCGCCACCCCCCCCCACCGCCCCCCCCCCCACCGAGGTGGATCATTTGATTCATGCTCAACCATACTGATGAAAAGAAAAGAAAAGGTATGTGATCAAAATAAAAAATATAGCAAGAGTTAACATGAAATAGCCTACACATCTACTGTTCTACGGAGTTATGAAGCTCACAAAGCCTTAATGAGTGATACAATTCACAACAACATGCAACATGTGGAATCTAGATATGGTTATAGTATAGTTTCTAAAATGACAGGTGATGTAGTGATTTATAAAGTGATGCATCCACGTGGGAATTATAGGGGCCCTCTTTTTCCTTTTAAAAAAAATTTCTTTGGTTTTGCATGGAATTTGTTTATAATTTACTTATACACTTTAACCTTCATCTTTCATTTAACGTAGCCTCTGATTTCGTAGTAGAAAATTGAATAGTTCTTTTTGTACTTAACTTAATGATGACTATGTTATATTTTGCCAAAGGTCATGGTCTTGATATAGTGTTGATATTCCCTTCTTCAAATGGTATGGTTACAAGCATTTATGAATTTTGCAATCTTGCAGGACAACTAGTTTAAATATTCTGTTACACCTTTTTGAATTTGTAAGAACAAAAGTCTTCAAAAATATCCTTCTCTGCAGGAAGGATGTGGTGCCACTGCCGGATGGTTTATTTGCCCATGTCATACTTGTATGGTAAGAGGTTTGTTGGTCCACTAACCCCAACAGTTTTATCGTTGAGAAAGGAGCTCTATACCGTCCCCTATGATCACGTTGATTGGAATCAGGCTCGCAATTTGTGTGCAAAGGTTCGATATTCTGTATTCTTATGCTGTTGTCCTCGCAAAGGCAGCTCTTAATATTTACTGTTCCTTTTACCATTTAATATTTGTTTCTTTTACCATTTATTCTGGAGTGTATTTTGACACTTTTTTTCAATCTTCTTACATAAAGCTAATTCTTCTGACAGCCTATGACAACTGTTCAAAACAGTAGATGTTTATAAACAAACAGATAAACATAACCATCTCTCATGCTCTTCTTTGTGGGTTGTTTTGCGAGTGTTTGTACTCTTGTCATTTGCTTGGCATCTTCTGTCTCTGGTGACGTGGTTTAAAATGAATTAATAGTTTTATAATAATGCATCCATACAAGTATCTAATGTTTTCTGGAATGGTTGCATTTGGTTCTTTTTGGATGTGTCTGACTCAGGCAATAGTGTCATTATCGGTTACACAGGTTAGACCTTGTTAGTAGTCATGCTAAAACCACAGATCAGCCTTATAAGTTTAAAATCTATACCAGTCAGTCACACTCTCTGTTCGAGCCTTTATTTCTTTCAAAATGTATTATTTTATGATTTTAAAAATTGATTTTTTCTTGAAAAACACATATTGAATTACCTATAAAAAAGAACCTGTGCGTTTTAATAGCACTCAGGCAATATGTGTCTTGCATTTTTTTACCATTTGAAGTAGCCAGCGTTTTTAGTTTGAAGATGACTAAAAGATTCCTAATTTCTTGGTCTCGAAACAGAAAGAGGGAGAAAGAGGAAAGGTTTTATTTACTCTCTCACCTTTCTACACATGGGAAGGAGATACACTAGCTGGTGTTATTTGGTGTGGAATGAATTGATGCTGCATTCTGTGTGCACACGCGCATGTGCATAACTGCAAGTGCACTTGACACGTTTTGTTTGTATGTGTCATCCTGAATGGTTGATGAGCGTTCATCAAGTTCTAGCCATAGGTTAGGAGACGAGGGTCATTATAGGTAGCAGGCCTTAATATCACTTTGATGAAAGTGAATGGGTGGGGGAGGGTTAATTTGATGACTTGAGTAGCGGTCCCCACAATGCAGATTGCAATTGGCCACATGGAAGTTTACTATCTGGTCTACACATTATCACTTTTCTTGTTGATTTAATCAACATGAATATATCCAAACATACATCATTCGCTTTGGGTTAAATCTATTTTGCTGTTGGGATGAGAACCTGTAGCTCATTGTTGCAAGTTCAGCTTACCTTCCATTCTTCCCTAATCTGTGTAGCACTTTTATGTTATAAAGATTATGCCTTTTAAAGTTAATGTAAATCTGAACTTTCACTGTTCCCTTGTTGCAGGAAGATCTATACTACCCCCATCCACTTGTACAGGATATCCTATGGGCAACTCTTCATAAGTTTGTTGAGCCCTTACTATTGCATTGGCCTGGTTCCATGCTGAGGGAGAAGGCCTTACGCACTGCAATGGAACATATTCATTATGAAGATGAAAATACTCGTTATGTTTGCATTGGACCCGTAAACAAGGTATGGGTAACAAGGTTGCAAAAGCAGTGTCCCCCCGTGTCAAAACAACAACCCACCAAAAAAAAAAAAGAGCTGAGATTCATTTGTGTACTTCATTTATTGCAGGGATCCTATAGGAGTTCAATTTTTCATTTATATATATATATATATGAGGAATGTTCATGTGCATCCATCCCTCACCATTGGTGAATATTTGGTGAACAGATAATGTTTGTTGACATCATCCACCTCCTGGTGAGTATTTGGTTGGAGCAATCCTAGAATGCGAAGTCAGGCCCTGATGTGGGTCGCATATCTCTTATGCTGTAAAGCTTTACTTACTTAGTATAGTCACCATTCCTTTAAAAGATATATAGAATTTAGGCCCTGATATGTAATTTAATCTGTGTTTAAGTCTGGCATATGGAATCTTTAAGTTTTCTTTTTTTTTTTTCCAAGGGCTAAAAACAGGTTCCTTTGTTAGAAGAGTATTCATCTAGATTAGTAGAGTTGTAAGTACCTCTTCTTCTTCTTCTTCTTCCTTTTTCTTTGATAAATGAGTGTATTGAATTGTTAGAGATCACTTTGTTAGGCGCTGTTTTCACCTTCAGAGTTTGCATGAGGGCAGTGCATGATTTTCAATCTGCACTGTCCGCTAAAGCGGGACACCCCTGAATTAAATGGTGGACCAAATTTCCCGCATGGGAGCCATGCTGGAGTCCCATAGTTGAAAATGCCCTCAGTTGTTAGTTTGTTTTCTTGGATTTGGTGCTCATATTGAATTTGGAAGAAGCATATAAAGTCACCTATGAATTCCAAATTAAAGGGAGATAGTTTTTCTGGAAACTTCAAACAATCGGATTATTGTGAACTTTTTTAGTAGCAAAAACTATATTGAGTAGTCATATTCAGCGAAGATGGCAATTGTGGAACTAAGAGACTTGGATACATATATATATATATATATATATGTAGGGGAGTTATCAAATCATTCATGGATCATCATAGAATTGGAAAACATGTTGGTTATGAATTGGATTCTCAACTCTGTGGAAGATGTGATAGCTGCTGTTTTTCAGCATTGTAAGACAACAAAGGAGTCAGAGGCATTATTATGAGTTTCTGTCCGTTTCGGCTGAAATTGCTGAATAATTTTGGTTCAGACAAACATTAGAACCGAACAACCCCTCTGAAAAAATTCGGTCCACATTTTGGACCATTTTGGCTGTTAACTTTCCCAACTGTTCCTGGTCCATCCATTTGACTTGCATCAAATTCGTATCAGAGTGATCCAGCTTGCATTGGTGGTAGCCTTGATTGCACTACTGTTATATATCTTAATGTAAAAGAAAGGAAGGAAATAAGGAAGAAATATGTTATTTCGTTTAGGCATTCTCATAAGGTTGTAAGATATTATTCTTTTTAAGAACTCACTATTGAGATTTCGTGAACTTATCTTCTATTGTACTGTGGTATGAGCAGGTCTTAAATATGCTTTGCTGCTGGGTTGATAATCCAAACTCAGAGGCATTCAAGCTGCACCTTCCAAGAATATATGACTTTCTGTGGGTTGCTGAAGATGGCATGAAAATGCAGGTCCAAGAATGAAATTGGTTGTTTTTACTTAATTTCATTTTGATCATTAAATTCTTGGCATTTTTATCATTATTTTTACTTAATTTCATTTTGATCTGTAAATTTTTGGTGTTTTTATCATTATTGTGTTTAGTGTTTAGTGTATAAGTTTTAGATTTTTTTGTTGTAGAGAATTTAAAATAATTTACTGGCTTTCTGTCAGTGTCATTGATGACTTAAAAGTTTCTGAGCAAGCATATTTACTTGAATTTCTAACTGTTGTGTAAATATGAAACAAGAATGACCTCATAACAATAAGTTGCAGGGGTATAATGGAAGTCAATTATGGGACACTGCTTTCACCGCTCAAGCATATCTCTCTACTAACCTTTATGAAGAATTTGGATCAACTATTAAAAAAGCACATGAGTACATAAAGAACTCACAGGTTTTGCTATTCTAAATTGTCAATATGCAGCTCTCTCTCTCTCTCTGACATAATCCTTGCTCGCTTCCATTTCACCCTTTCTGTTTGGTTTTGAAGGTTTTAGAAGATTGCCCTGGTGATCTTAGTTTCTGGTACCGTCACATTTCTAATGGTGCATGGCCTTTCTCAACCAGAGATCATGGATGGCCCATCTCAGACTGCACAGCAGAAGGATTGAAGGTTATTCAACACATTCATGAACCAGCTATTAACTGTGCTTGACAAAAGCCCGTAGCATGGTTGGACTGGTCATTGTCCCAACTCCCAACCACAAGGCTGCGGGTTCGAGTTATATTACCAATAGATTAAAAAGCTATCAACTACGTTCTTTATGAATGTGTTTCTTTGTCCAGACTGCACTCTTATTATCTCAGATTCCGCGAGAAAATGTTGGTGAGCCAATAGATGCTGAGCGGCTGTATGATGCTGTGAATGTCATTCTCTCCCTACAGGTTATTTAATTCTAGATATGTTAGATACCATATATTACTGGCACGCATGCATGCAAATGGCTCATTATCTGATGTAGCTTAAAGCAATGTTTGATGCTACTTGTAGCAGTAATATTCAGATCGCACTGTCAAGACACAGGTCAAGCCCAACCCAATGGGTCAAACTACCCCAAATAGACTGGCTGTAGATTTATGCGTATTATTCTAATTGATTATAGTTGATTGTACATTCTAATTTTGGTCCTTACTCCTTAGATTCAGATTCTGATCCTTGCAATTATCCTTGATTGGTTATGATTAAAATGTAAATATAGAAATATGAATACTTAAAGTAGAGAATGCAAGCCAAGAAAGAAGGCATGGTTCTTCTTTCAAATCTTCTAGTGTCTGTCTTTTGATTTCTTTCACGCACATTTCAGTAAACAAACTAATTTAACTTCAAGATCCTGAAAACCTTATATCATCGGAGACACAGATTATTCCTACAGAGATGCGAAGACAACATTATGTGGAACTGAGTGTTGTCACAGACATGTAGGTTGGATTTGAATAGATTGAGCCAGGAGTATTCATTGCAAAATAATGTTTTTCAGTGTTAATGCATTCAACTAGATGGTTATCTTATGCTTACATCAAACTAGTGTTAAAACATTCTGACCCATCTTCTGCTCAGAGGTGATATTTTTTAATGAAGATGTAGCTTGTGCTCCATATGATGATTGGTTGTGACCCTTAGTTGCGCACTAGGTTATGCTGATCGATTTCTTGTGAAATAGATTCTCAATAGTCTTTCTGTGCTCCCTATTTTACAGATATCTTCTCATGATTATTTTTCCCCATGTTCTACTATTGTTAAACAAGGAGTTTATTGCTTTTAACATGCACTTTTTCGGTATCATTGCAGAATAAGGATGGTGGTTTTGCAACATATGAGCTGACTAGATCCTATGCCTGGTTGGAGGTAACCTCCTGTGATGTTACTACTGTTCCCCTTCTTTTCTTTCACTTTACTTTGGGACTTTTTATTTCCTTGTAATTCAATGTAGAGAGATTATACTAGCTAAACAAATACAAGGGTAGTCCAATTGGTCTTTACAAGGAAACAAGGTTCTGTTAGTAGAGAAGTTTTGTGCAGCGTATCTATTTGGTCTGCATTAAAATCATTTAGCTTGTTTGTTGAAATTGACAATCTGATATCTAGTTCTTGTTTTGGGATTATTCATCAAGAGCTGTATCCTAACTCAAAATTCCTGGCTTACATTTTGAAACTTGAGTTTTCTGGCCAGCAGCATCAATGCATACTGTACTTGGATTTCTCAATACTAGTCAGAATTACACAAACTTATGTTTGTTTCGAAGGTAATTAAATAATCCATCAACGGATCTGATTCCATGTCATTTGAAAACCATTTGCCATATAATGTCCATGATTCAGAACACGGATTTTTTGAATT
The DNA here is from genome assembly GCA_029852735.1 of Persea americana. Classification (NCBI taxonomy): domain Eukaryota; kingdom Viridiplantae; phylum Streptophyta; class Magnoliopsida; order Laurales; family Lauraceae; genus Persea; species Persea americana. The sequence goes on along the minus strand of CM056813.1, from coordinate 65,318,863 downwards.
GGTCCCACTCCGCCATTGCGCGTGGGTTGTTTTGGCTACATCATTCCCCCAGTGGGATCACGAGTGTTCTTATATCCATTTGTACTTTTGCTTCCTTTTCATCTATGCTTCTGTGTCCATTGTGTAGATTTGCTAATATTAATCTTGCGTGGGAATCCTGTTGGCTTGAACATTTGCATCACATGACTTCTGAATCCTCCGTTGTTCATGTATCCAATGAAGTGTTGGAATAAATGAATTCTTTCATTATATATGAATTATGAACTCTATATGGGAATGTTTTGATGTTGAAAATCTTGAGTTTCGGGTGTGTTGGCTACACAGTTTTCCTTTCAAGAATATATTATTTTATCTTTATCAGAGGAATTATCTTGTATTATGACGTTGGGGCCAACATAAACCATCTGAATAATTTCTTTTGCCGACCAAAAAATTAATTTAGGATGTTTCCATATGTCCTTAAGCATCCATTAAAATAGATTTTGAGTATTATTCTCTGTAAAAAAAATCATTGCCTTGATCAAATGTTCCAGCATCATCATAGGTAATCACAAAAACATAAATTGCCTCCTTTTGTCCAATCCAGAGAGGCGCCGTTGTCTCTATGCTCTCAGAAAATAATTGTCCCAAATATCATGGTTCTTGAGTGGAGTAGATTATTTCTTCATTCAAGTTCAGGGACTTGCAATGTGCTTTTCATGCAGATCGCAACTAGAAGTTTTTATGAATGGTTTTTAGACCATTATTTATGTCTATAAGGGTGTACTCTACAGAAATATTCCCTTCTATTTTTCCTTTTTCCTTTTACTCTTTATAGTTAGCAGAAAGTTTATCCACATCAAAGACTGCATTTGAGACAGTACATCCCAATGCATAGGGTAGAACTCAAAATTATCTCTCCTTTGGGTAGCATGTCTGTGATTGCACTGGCTGCCTTTTCTTCTTTCTTTCATTTTTTTTAGTACTTAAATTGTTGGGAATTTCATCTACTCATATATGCACCCTTTTTATATTCAGCTAATTAATCCTGCCGAAACTTTTGGCGACATTGTTATTGATTATCCGTAAGATTTCATCAACTTATCTTATATGCTATTCATGAAGGTATTTCATGTTGATACTACCAGAGAATTCTATCTCTAATGTGAGATATAATTGTCTTGTAGATACGTGGAGTGTACGTCAGCTTCGATTCAGGCATTGGCGTCATTTAAGAAATTGTATCCTGGACATCGAAGGGAAGAGATTGAAATGTGCATCAACAAAGCGGTCAATTTCATTGAAAAGATACAAGAATCTGATGGTTCATGGTATTTATTTTTTACTCTTTGTATTCTTTTTCAGATATCATCTGTATCCCCAAAGAACATTATTACTTGTAGGCCTGTCTTTTAGCAAAAAATAAAAAATAAAAAATTGTAGGCCTGTCAAGTCCCTTGCCTTGTGTTTCATGGTTGAAGTTAAAAAGACCATTTTATATGGGGAGTCTTTGAATAGGTATGGCTCCTGGGCGGTCTGCTTCACGTATGGCACATGGTTCGGAGTGAATGGCCTTGTGGCTGGCGGAAAAACATTCCAGAACAGCTCAAGCCTCCGTAAAGCTTCTGATTTTCTGTTGTCAAAACAGCTAGATTCAGGTGGATGGGGTGAGAGTTATCTCTCCTGTCAGGACAAGGTAAATTTCTCAATGAACACATTGAATGGGGTTTTTAGCTCATGTTTTTTTCATTGACCTTTCAACAAATTTTTTTTTTTTTAAACTATTTTTTTAATGATTACTTATGGGTTGTGTTTTGTTTTTCTAATTGACACATAAATGATATCAAATTGAAGATCTTGGCCACCTAGTGATTTTCTGTGTTATTATGGTATTGTATTTTTTTTACGGTTCTTGTAAGATACTGTGTACCAACCCAAAAGCTTAAGCTTGGGTTGGTACATGGCTTCTTACATGGTATCAGAGTGGGTCTTAATTCCGTCGTTCTTGTGTAGCCCACGTGGCAGGCCCGTCCAATCTGTTGGGCTTGCACTTGAGGGGGAGTGTTGGTAAAGTAAAACCCCACATCCACATCACCTAAGTAATCCCTTTGGTAAGACTTCATATACCTGTTTGGGCCTTCCACCTATCAACTTAAGCTTTTGGGTTCGTACATGGCTTCTCCGCGTCCCAGATCGCTTAAGTAATCCATTTGGCAAGGCTTCATATACTTATTTGGACCTTCTACCTATCAGCTTAAGCTTTTGGGTTAGTACATGGTATCTTGCATGGTATCAGAGCGGGTTCCGATCCCGTCGTTCTTGTATAGTCCATGTGGCAGGCCCGTTCATGAAATATGTTGGGCCTGCACATGAGGGGGGAGTGTTAGGAAGTCTCACATCCCACATTGCCCAAGTCTTGAGTTAGACAGGGCTTCATATACTTGTTTGGGCATTCCACCTATCAGCTTAAGCTTTTGGGTTGGTACATAGTAACTTATAGTTCTTTCCTATTTAATTTGGTTTTTTCTATAACATTTATCAAATTACAAGCGGAAGGACTGAACATTTTAAACAGACCATATGATTAACCCTTGTTATTGTGGATTCTATGAATGATTGTTTATATCCAAAACCAAAAATAACGGACACTTACAATCAACATTTCTAATAGCCATGTGCTGTGAAGGCATGCATGAATAGAATTTAATCTGTCATTTTTCAACTTATTATAGGAAGAGAAATTTCAGTTTCTTTGGTTGACTTCCTCATTGTACAGAACTGATAGTTTAGACTTTGAAGTCGTTTTTGTGACATGATATAGTTGGGCTACATGGGCCTTGGGCCCATTGGACCCATGGGAGTGCTATCCAGATTGTGTTCATGAGTCGTACATAATCCCTAAATTGTAGCCATTGTAATCTATCCAGATTAGGAGCCATTATAATATTTCCAGATTAGCATAGTCTCTGCTGTAATATCCCTTCTGATAAGGATTTCCCCAGTTTTAATTTATGTAATCTATATAAAAAGGGATCGTGTGATATCAAGGGCACACCAAGAAAATTTCCGAATTATTTTCTTCTTCTAATGTGTGTTTGCAGTAATTTACATGTATTTAAAGTAACAGTTTTTGGCGCTGAGTACTGTACTCGTATCATCATATATGTGCAAAACTATCGCACACTGCAAAGGTCTTATGAAGTTCTGATTTAACAAACCATATGAAAGCTTCTTGAAACAGGTGTATACAAATCTTGAAGGCAACAGGTCACATGTGGTAAATACTGGATGGGCAATGCTGGCTCTTATCGCTGCTGGGCAGGTTTGTTCAGAAACTAACTTCGCTTCTCTTTTCTGCTAATATCAATCATTAAGCTAACAAGATGAAACTTTTAGAGACAGCCACTTCCTCTAAAAGCAAATTATCATCCACCAATCTCTGCATGAACAAATTTAAAAAATGCATGTGACTGACACATAGATGCATGCATCCATCAAATATGCATTCTCAAGATGTCGGACACAGACAAACCCAGCATCCCTAGTCCCTTACGTGACACCACACCTGCATTTATGATAATATCGACTGTGTTATTTCATTTTTTTTACTTCTTTTTTCTTTCTATGTAATTTTTTTTTTTTGGTTTATTAAGCAAGATATATTTAGAAAAATCTTCCCCTTTACATTAGAATACATTAATAATTATGTGAATATTATTTGAATAAATAATGCCAAAAAGAATATCTTTATCTTTGGAATAACCATGTTGACGTAGTGGAAGTAAGGTAGCTGAAGTTTCTAGGGCGAGGTTCGGAGTTACTTGGATTGCTAGGTTTCAATTCATGGGTTCCTGGATTGCTAGTGGTGGAATGGGATAAGCGATAGCTTTCAAGTCCATTTCAGCTGAACAGGCTGAACCCATTTGGTTCATTTAGGTAATTGGCTCCCTTGCTGGACCTCCTGGTGCCCACAACACCTAAATCAAATTTGGACTTGGGCCCACATTGGGGCCCATGTGATCAACTTGGCCTTAGACTACATAAACCGGCTTGCTTCATCTGAAGGTCCATATAATGGGAGATATTGTAGAATAAATGTACAGTAGACAAAATCAATTAGCGCAGTTGTAGATTTCTATTATTTTTGGATATTGTCTGTAGATTGCCCTAATCAAAGGGGATTCACATCAGTAAACTTTACAAGCAAAGAGAATTCATGAATTATAAATAGGGGAGGTCACCAAGGGATTGGCACCCATCTCATTATTCCATTTCCACCCCTTTTGTGTTTGGTTATCTTTTCTCTGAAATCTCTGTTCTAAGTTTAGCATGTCCTAAATACCAACTCTATTATTTCATAGAGTTCTTTTAGTTTTCTTACTTTTCAACATGAAAAATGTTAGAAAGGAATTTAAATCATGAAAAAATCATTAATTCACAAATGTTCTAAAGAAAGAAGAAAGTGTCTCCTTTCTTCTCTGCTATTACGGGAAGGAGTAATGCGGGAAGCCCAATGGTTAGCATGTGGAAGCTCAAGGCTCCCTCCTAGGGCTGTAGTTTTTGGATGGCTTGTTCTAAGGAAAAGAATCCTCAGGATGGACAATCTAAGGGGGAGAGGAATGGTTGTTGTCAATGTGTGTGCTATGTGTTTAAGCGAAGAGGAAACAATGGGTCATCTGTTTTTGAATTGTGAAGTTGCTCATCTGCTTTGGAGGTCAGTGATGGATTGTTTTGGGTGTAGTTGGGTTTTTCCAAATTGTATTATGGAGTCATTCCAAGCTGGGAGATCTCCGGTCCGATTGCACAAAGGGAAGGAGAAGTGGGGTCTGACTTATCTTGCAGTCATTTGGACAATTTGGAAGGAAAGAAGTTTACGGTGCTTTGAGGGGAAGGAAGTCCAATAGTGATGGTTCTTTAATAGAAAAAATCAAGCTCTTGGTTGCATCTTGGGTGATGACTGATCAACATTTTAAACCCTTCTCAGTGGATCAAATAATGCATAACTGGGTGGAAGTGGCTTTCTCCCAAGTCTTTCCGTTATAGGATGGTTCTTGTCCAGCTTCGTACCTTCTTGGTGTGTGTAGTTCCTTATGTGATGTCTATGTGGGTACTTGTTGTCCTTTTTGTGTTTTTTTCCTTTGGAGTTGGTTTTCTTTTCGGTGTAAGCTTGTCAGTATAGTTCTCTTGTTCTATTTACTTTTAATGAAAGTAACCATTCAAAAATAAAAATAAAATAATAAAAACTAGGACCACAATTTCGTGTTAGTGTCCTAAATTTCCAAAAGTGCTGAGTCGCATTCCCGATCCCCATATTTTTGTCTATATCCATATGCATGTCTGGGCATCATAGCTTTCAGCATGTAGGCGATCTCGTTGTCTGAAACCGGCACACGTACAGATGCATGTAGATGATAATGGTATGAGATGATAACTTGACTCTCATTCCTGATCCCCATATTTGTGTCTATATCCATATGCATGTCTGGGCATCATAGCTTTCAGCATGTAGGCGATCTCATTGTCTGAAACCAGCACACGTACATGTAGATGATAATGGTATGAGATGATAACTCTCTCTCTCTCTCTCTCTCTCTCTCTCTCTCTCTCTCTCTCTCTCTCTCTCTCTCTCTCTCTCTCTCTCTCTCTCTCTCTCTCTCTCTCTCTCTCTCTCTCTCTCTCTCTCTCTCTCTCATTTAGAGCTAACGCTATCATTAATCATCTCCTATGGATGGACGGTTCTTGAAATATCTTCTTTGTCATAGGCTGAGAGGGATCCAATGCCTTTGCATCGTGCTGCAAGAGTATTGATTAATTCACAGATGGCAAATGGTGATTTCCCCCAGCAGGTAACTTCCACGATTGACTCCATTTAGCATGCATTAACACGATTTCAATATTATGAATGCAACTTACCAGTAACCTGTGGAAATAAGGCATTCAAATTTATTTCTCATGTGCATGTGCATGCATTAGAAGGTCCTATTCTTTAATGAGAAAAACTCCATTAATACTTGATTTGCTTAGTTTATCTTTTATTTTAGAAAGTACAAGAAACTTGAATGTATCAAGCAATGTATTGAGAATTTATTGGAACATATGATGATATTTATTGGTCATGAGTATTCACCAAACCAGCTTCCTGGTAAATCATGGCTAAGGTACAGAATCCATTCCTTATATTACAAATAGCTACAGCACAAAATCCATTCCTTATATTACAACCTATGTCCTATAAAAATACTAGAAACCTATTCCCTTAAAATATGACCGTAAGATTAGATCAATGGTTTGTATCAACTTTGACAGACACCATTGGATAAGCATATAAGGGCACTTTTCAAGCCTTAATGCACTGGAACAATGATTCCTTCTGATTCAAGTTCTGATTCTGTTCCATCTATGATCAGTTGAGAGTCAGAATGGACTAATCTGTAATTTCAATAAATATAAACACTGTATTTATATACTGAAAATATGAGGGTTTTTTTTCTTTTCTTTTAAAAAATTATGGTAATATGAATATGTAGAGATCGTCACCCAACCTTGAGGAGTACAGGCACTCTCATTGTTTGTCCTCAGTTATTCTTTTTTCTTCGTAAAAGCCCTTTTCTCCCTTCCAATTGTCCTTTTTCGCAGAACTTTTCGCTTTAAAATCGAAATATTTTTCAACCCAAAAATCCAAATTGCTATCAAAGCCAAGGATGAAAATATCAGCAGTGGCCGCCACGCTATATTGCAATTATCGGGTAGCGCACATGTAGCTGCGTAGCGGCCGATACGGGCTGCCACAAACCATGGCGCCTGCTATGTGGCGGTGGGGGTTTAAATAACCCCCCAGCCGGCCCTAGTTGAGTAGTTGTTTCCTTTACACTTTCTATCATTTGTGACTTCTCTTTTACTTCTGTGAAAGCCTCCCAACAACAAAGTTTCAACTCATTTTCAAGGTTTTACTACAAGTAAGCACACTGATCCAAAGAAGGCTTCTAGAACACAGGAAGGAAGCAGTTTTATGGAGTGTATTTTTCTTCCTTTTTTTTTTCCTGTTTTTTCTTCAGTTTCAAGGCTGACATCAACATGCAGCGAGGGGCCTACACCCATCTTCCAAGCCTCAAAAAGATAATTTAGAGAATTAGGAACTGGCCAGCTACAATCAAACCACATTAGCACAGACCTCCACAAGAACAGAGCTGTAGGGCAATTAAACAACAGGTGATCTGCCCTAGTAATTCAAATCCTAGGAGATGAAATCGAAATCAATGAACTTTGAGCACATGGAGTATACTTAGGGTTACCATTAAAAAAGAGAGAGTATACTTAGGGTTAAAATTTTGTGATAATCCTCATTGTATCTCTAATTCCATCCCTCTCGATGTTGATACTTGTTTTGTGCACCAAATGACCATTAGCTAGTCTCCCATTTGGTATAAAATAATTACCCAGCCATCACCCTAGTAATTCAAATCCTCAGAAAGTGAGGTGTCCCGTCCATATGTCCACCTTTTATCCTTCCACCTCACGCCTTTAATATTGCTTGCTTAAAACTCATTTCACTGTAAGTTACTTGGATAATGCAAAGTAGGCAAACCCTGAGGCAAACAGGCAACAAGTGGTGTGTTTTTTTATATTTTGAAAAAAGTAAGGGTGATTTGATCATTTGAGTATATGCTCTTGCTTTTTTTTTTTTAATTAAAAAAAGGTCAAGGTGATTTGAGTATATGCTCTTTTTATTAATTCACAGATAGCTAACTAATAAGACATTTCCCTTTCCATAGAAACAATCAGAGATCAAACCCAAGTTGTAGCTCTGTTGGTGAAGACCTGGGGGTAGTGTGAAAGTATATGCTCTTTAACACCATTGTCCTATTTACCAAAAAAAAAAAAAAAACACCATCATCCTATTTAATGAATAGAAGCTAATGTGGAACCTTCTGAAAATGGGAATTCATAGGAGCCTCATCTGGCAAAAAGAAAAAAAGAACTAACTCCCAATATTATAAACATTTCCTTTCAGTTCAAAACTATTTTTCTGAATTATTTTCCTGCTCGAAAAATTGCTTAAGCCGCTAAAGCTAATTGTTTATTTGCTTGTTCCCCGCAGGAGATAATGGGAGTTTTCAACAGGAACTGTATGATAAGTTATTCTGCCTATCGCAACATTTTCCCGATATGGGCACTTGGAGAATACCGCTGTCAGGTGCTGCAAGCCACCAGAAGATGATGAGAGTCGTATAGACAAACTCCTGCTTAAATGATGTTTGATCCAGCAATAGAATGTTCTCACCTGAACATTGGAGCCAAATCTCAGATTGCTCTATTTGGATTTTGGATCTAGCTTAGTTCAAACAGAACAGATAAGTTAATTGGTAACCAACAGGATACTCCAAATGTTTGTTGCCATGAAACTGAAGCTGGGGCACATTCCGCACCTGCTGTAGTTAGTCGACGGTACCAACCTTATTTTTTAGCTGACGATATGTTTTGGGTGTTTTGCCCCAACACCAAGAAAGGCTATGATTTTATCTTTAAAATGCGAGCAGAGTTTTCAATCAGGCCGCTTGCAATTTGCGTTTCCTGGATTCAAATCAAGTTGTGTTCTGATATGAAGAAATCATACCATCCATCCTGCTTGGGATATGGATTATGGACACATAATCTCTATTCTTTACAACTCTCACATGGCACGCCCCCCTGCACATGTCCGTCTAGTTTCTCTATTAATATGGGAGCTTAGTGTGGGGATTTTGCTTAAGTTTTGGGTCAAATTAAGATGTGTTCTACTTTGGAGAGATTCATGTGGAGACGCATCAAATTAATATGGACGCCATGTTGATTGGGCTGTTCATTACTTTTTCATGCGGGGTGACGCTTGAATAATAATGATATAAAAAATAGCAATCTTCCCATTTTGTGTGTGTGATCCAAACATGGCAAGACAAGCTCTCATCGGAGTTGATTTTTAGCGTGCCAAACATCCTCTCCCCTTTCTTGCTCCTTTTCTTTGATGCATTTAGGACGGTGCAACTCTGGGCGGGCAAAACTTTCATATGATGGGGGTATCGTTGAGGTCTCTGGCCCAACGGGATTAATTTCCTAGGCCATCCACATAAATGCACACCATGTAAATCTGGGGTGGGTTTCAAATATGGAACACGGGGAGCAAACTCATGGCCACCAACACTGCATGCATTTGAATTGGATTGAGATATGGGCTTCATGGATTGATTTGCATGATACTTAGGTCTAATAAATAATGGGCTGCTTGTTGGGTCCAAGTTTTCAGAAGTGGCCCTGAAGGTGCAAATCCAGTTCTTGCCTGACCGCCATGTACCAAGGTTGGAGAACTCGGTGAGTTGACTCGACACTGTCAAATCGCCTCGTTTTGACAAAAGATGTAGTCAAATACCAGCACAGTAAGTTAGCAATTTAAAAATGATTTATTAAAACATAATAAATTTATGGACTTGAATTTATTATTATTAATACACGTAAATATATGCATATCTAAAATTCACAACACTTGATCTATTTTTAATTTTTCTTAAGAAAACATGACTCCTAAGTCATCGAGTTGAATATCCAATTCAATTTTTAGAGCTCAACAAGTTGAATCTGAGCTGCGAGTTTTCCAACCTAGCCAGACAGTAAAGCAAATAAACCACCTAAAAATGGGTTTGCTACTTGAACGTCCATACAGCCCTCCCATCAATCGTCATATTATGCATTAAAAAGATTAGAAAGGATTTTTCATTTACCAACATGGATTAAAAAGGACATAGTTTGAAAAGGTGCCTGCACTACCCCGGTAATTCAGATGAGACGAAACATACCAGCAGCTTGCAATTCTGATACATTCAAATGGAAGTTTTGTACTAGTAAATAAAGTCTAAATTCAAGCAGAACTGAGGAATCTAAACAGCATCATTCAATTAAGACCCTGTACAAGCAAATCGATCAGTATGCTTGGATTGCAATTAAATAGATCAAGAAATTCAACACTCCCTCTGGATAGAACATTATATAACAAGACAAGCTATGGATTCCGCTTTAAGGACAGCCCATTCTCTTTCACTAGCTCTACAAACTGGTTGAGGTTGACAATAAGGGTTCCAAAAACTTTTATCAGCTCATCGCCTTGCCGTCTCACAAACTGGGTCTGATGATTGGGCTCATTTACATCCGTCGAAGAGTGTGTTCCATTTCCACCTGCAGTTTCACTTAACTCTCCTCTCAATATAGCATGCATGAGCTGGGCGCTCTCTTGCAGTTTCCTTACAATCTCTTGTGCTTTAACTGCTCTGCTTCTACAAGCCTTGCTGCGTGTGGAACTATTTGGGCCTAAAAAATAACCCAGGCATGAAAATGTCATTAATAAATAAAAAAAAACAAATTAGTTAAAAGTTCAACGTTTCAGAGAAAAAAAAATGCAAGCTTCAGAAGCATGAATCCCAAGTCAAAAGCACTTAATAAATCAGTTGAAACAATAATAGGGCTGCACTTTAGCAGATTATTATCACTGATAAATTTATGGTATTCAGGTGAGACCTAGCTAACCATGACATCGGCTAGCTGCCTCTCATGCTTTCTTTTCTCCCCAGTCCCCACAACTCAAACATACCAATATTTGGTAGTAGCTGCACAGTAATAACTTATATGGTAGAATTAGGTCAGGTTCTGTAAAAGCCCCATCTCTGTCCAGTACTGGAAGCAGAGGCGCATAATAGATTGACATAAATAACATGAGATATGCATATAGCATAATCAGTTTTTATTTTTGTATATTGGATTTGGCATAAGAGATACTTATATCAGACTTTTAAGGTTTAACATGGAACTCCTATAACCACTAAATTGTTCAGTATTTTTCATGACTCAACATGGACAGCATCAATCAGCTTGCAAAAGGCAGTGCATTCACAAAACCTTTTCTTTTCTTTTTTTTCCTTTTTCTGAAAATTTGTTTGTGGCAGGCCATGCAGTTAATCGTTATGGATTCACCCACCATACTCATTACTTTCATTTTCCATATAGTTTGTTTTTGTTAGATTAACAAATATACGAGCTATTTATAATAAACCACCAAAGAAAACATCATCCGACACCATAGGATGCCACAGAAGATCTGTCAACCAATCAAACTCTCCTTCGGCGATTGGTCAGCCAACCCATATGCCACCTCCGAACTAAGATACAATCTGACAAATATGTTCTAGTGGATGAAGGCTATCCTTCATGGATCTTTCCTACTACTTTTTGCCCAACCTACCCCCTATGATCTCCCCCAATAATGAGAACGCCAGAGAAATGATGCCTTGAATATTTGAAGCAATTCCAAGTGCAAACTCTACCTAATTTGAATCTTTTTTTCTTCTTCCCCTCTGACTGCTTGGAATTTTCCATTTCTACAGCGCTTGTCATGGAGATAGTCTCTTTCAATACACATCAGACCATATTTCCCCTTTAGCAACAAAATCTGGACTTTTCAAGATTGGCAACTTTCGTAAGTCATATTGCTTCCAATATTTTGTCTGTGTAAAATAATGTCCCTGCCATAAGTAGCATGTCCCGTCGTACCAAAGTTCTATCTGGTATCATAGCTCTTGAAGCATCATTGATGCTGAATTTCAAGAAACCTGACAAAGCCACCTACTTACCTTGCTCTCCTGATTTCTCATAACACTCCACATTTAAATGCTTAGATTCCTTTCTAAACCCTTTATTAACAATTGTTTCTCTTCCCCAGATCAAACATACAATTTCTAGACTGCTTCCCTAACTCATACACTATCTGTGAAAACTTTCTAAAATCCCATCAGTATCACTGTTAAATAGCTTCACAATGACACCAAACTGCAGAAGCAATGCTCCTTTCAGGAAATTAAGCCTCAGACAAGTTAAAGGACTTAATCCAAGGTCAAGAGGCGACTTTCAACGATGTCTAGAGACTAGAGCCAAAGGTCAGGTACTGTAAAAGGCAAGGCCTATATCTGTCCACTACTATCTAACAAAATGCCTCCACTCTCAAAGGAATTTCCCATGAGAGCATTGAGCCAATCCCCTAACAATGACCATAGAGCTTTGAGTAAGAATTTGGCTGAGAAGTTGTCAGATGTAGTCCTCTTATAAAATCTTTAACTCTTTAAAGTCCCTACAAATAAACATCATTAAAAATCCAGCAAAAACTCTGATATTAACATTGAGATAACGCTCCATCTTCTCAAGAGTTTCCCACCCTGCTGACCTATTACATCTAACATAAACCCTCGGCATTGTTATTGAGTTTGTCTCTAAACATCATAATCTATTACACCGTGGCATTGTTATAGAGTTTGTCTCTAAACATCATAATCTATTACACTGGGGTCAGCTACATGATTTTTTTTTTTCCATTCTGATTTATCCCGAGCCAAATTCTCAGATGTGCACTTCTTCATATCTTGGATATCAGCCATTAAGATATCAAAAACTAAGGTTAACAACTAGGGGTCCAAAAAATACTGACAAGGGAAGGTTCAAAACAGACCTGCATAGAGCATTCAGTCTCCAATTGGGAACTCAACTATTAATCAGCACACACTCATTACTGTCCCTTCATTTATATCTTGTGTAATTTTAATATAACAATTATGAATGCAATTTAAATTTTAAGCCCCGCAGAAGTAATTGCCTTGAAACCTTACCTTAGGCCCTCTCTAAATCTATAAATCCATATGTACATATATCTTTCGCTAGAATTTCTCATAAGTTGCCCTGATCAGAAAAAAAATGGATTCTACAGTAGATCTATTTGGAATAAACACAAACAAATGCTCTGAAATATTCGAATTCTTGTAGTAGATGCTGCGGAAGCTACTTATGTGGCACAAACATAGGTCTCATGGTCTGTGGACATTCACAAAGTAATCCTTATTCTAAAGCAATTCATCGCTTTCTTTTTAGCTTTCCTCCTCTAAATCTATAAAGCCATATGTACCTATATCTTTTCACTAGAACCCTGATAAGGAAAAATGGCTTTTACAGTAGATCTATTTGGAATATACCCAAATAGATGCTTTGAAATATTCGAATTATTGTAGTAGATGCTGCGGAAACTACTTACATGGCACAAGCATAGTTCTCGTGGTCTGTGGAGGTTCACAAAGTAATCATTATTCTAAAGCAATTCATCGCCTTTTTTTTTAGCTTTTTACTCTTAATGAGAACATCCATGATCTCTTAATGAGAACATCCATGATTAATAACCTATTATGAATATATGATCAGCTAAAAAATTCCTGGAATAACTTAATTATCCTTGCAAATTGGCCATTCTCTTTCTTCTGAAAAAGTATTTTATTTATGTCTTACAAGGCTATCATGCCACAAAATGTTCAAAGTATGTATTAGCTATAACAAAATCAAAAGCCACAACAACTCAACAAGTTCAAATATAACTTGTACCTTTCTAATTGCTTACTCTTCTTGTTTTCTTTGGAGGTTTGTATCCACCACCGAGTTTCCTTATGTCTATGTCTTTTCTCCTACAAGACTCCAAACATGTCTTAGCAACCCATTTAGTACAGCCCCCCATTTGATGCTTCACTTAATTAAAATTCATAATCTGTTAATTACAATTCATAACCTGATTTCAATAGGATTGTCTCAGTACACTATTAAATTCCTCTTAAATTCGAACATCTTGGGCTTCATTCATATAACCAGCAAAATCTTTTCCTTTTGTTTTTGGGTGGTGGGGTGCTAGTTGTAATGAGGGTAACCAAAAAAGCAATCTGAAAGCGTTAACATGGCTCTCTTTTTCCTCGTAATGGGGTTGGAATTTCTCATTCTGAAGGGGGAGGTTGAAACTGGGAATAAACAGCAGAAACTGCTAACATAGCACAAGAACAGTTTCTGCAGCTAGGCATGGAGTAAATTCCACTCCTATTGGAATGAACCAGAGGCAGTTCTAAACAGGTCCCAAGAACTCCTATAGAGTAATGTTGTTTTCGTGTTCTGGTTCATCTTAGGCCGACTTCCCGTAAGGCAAGAAAAGCCCTTGTTTTAGGCTCCAAAAAATAAGGCCCCCAAAAAAGCAACTAACATCTTTATTTCAATCCCAAAAAATCTGGCCCTAATTAAAGGGGCTGACGTCTTTTCAAATTCCCAAAAAAGCAGCTAGTATGATTTTGTTTCTTTCCAAAAAATAAGGCCCCCTAATTAGTCGCGAGCAACCAGTTTCAAGCAAAAAAAACACTCCCATCAAACGTTTCATCTTCCTCTTCCTTTGAAACAAACTTTTCTCTTCATCAACACCCGCCCTCTTTTACAAAAAAGAAAAAAAGAAAAAACTATACCAGTGTGCATGCTATTGTTGCTCCTCTGTTCCATTGTTTCTAGACTTCCAGTGCAAGAGTTTTTTGGTAGTTGGTACGTCTCCAAATCTCTCGATCTAATCTGCAGATTTTTTTTTTATTATTACCATGGATTTGATCTGCGTTTCCGCCTCTCTGTCTCCCAATTTCTTTCTCGATTTTTTTTTATTTCAACTTCTCCTCTCTGCTATGGTGTTTGTTTGGAGTACTATCTTGTAATTTGTTTGTTTGTAGCACTTCTATAAAGCAAGGCCGGCTTTACCGTAAGGCAAGAAAAGTAGATTTTAAATAAAATATTTACAATAATATTAAAAATAGAAAAGGCCTCATTTAGGATCGTCTCTTTAGGCCTCAAATTGTCTCCTGTCAGCCTTGGTTCATCTGTGGTATTAGAAAATTATTACATACATGAAACCGGCTGTTTCTACTTGTTCGAATTATGATCTCAGGAACCCGCCTGAAGTAAATTAATGTGAGCCTGACTTATATAAATTGTGGTGTGTGGGGCAATTATTTCTCCCTGTATTTTTTTTAATCAAGCAACACAGATACTCTAACAGGCAACCAATGTAAAATGGAGGTTTAAAACAGCAAAAACATACAGTTGATATGTAGTAGGTAAGCTGACGTACCAAGATCCATTGTCACATCATGCAAAGCAGTCTTCATCTTTCTGATCAGTCCCTCAGACTCACTGTCCATGTCCGAATCTGGTTGAGTCTCCTGAGCCTTAAGAAAAACATATATTGACCCAAACAATTCCCTGTCAAAAAAAGCCGGAAGCCCATACTCTTTTTTTCTTTCACTCTCCAAGCACCAGTAGGAGCCTGCCCCAGATTGGGATTCCCATTCCTTGATCTTCTTGTACTCAGCAAGCATCGTTTCCCACTTCCTGCGGCACAGGTTTGACGATCTAAAGACACCCAAGGCCATACAGTTGTCGGATATCATCTTCCACCGTTGGTACGTAGAGAGGGTTTTCAAGCTGCCCTCATTAATGGTAGCAACCTCGTTCACGAGAACGAGCATTTCCTCAATAGTCCAGTCAGGAACTACCTGAGAACGGGTGAAGCGAGTTGGAAGAGAGGTTTTGGGCTTCCTTACTGAATGCCTCCCATTCTTTTTCGCAACAGGCGTTTGTGAAGTCTTCTCAACTTGTGGGGTGGACTCGCCTGCTTCCATGAGACAACCGTAATTGGGGTGTCTGGTGTGGTGTGGCACCGAGATGTCAAGGTGGTGGGTATATATTAGGAATCAAAGAAGCATCATCATCACACTAACTGCAACTACAACTCAAAAAGGAAAAACAAAGAAAGAGATAAGCAAATCTCTATTTTTTATACATAGATTGAAAATTTTGAAAAGAAGAGTCTATCTGTTAACATATATGATCATCATACTACTAACCCTGACCACTGTTTAGAAGCACATTCCAATAATCACAATCAACACTCCTCCTTTCATAAGGAGGGGTGGGGCTTCATTTCCTGAATATTCAAATAAGTACAACATCACACAAATAATCCAACCCAATATCAAAATCTTAGGTAAAAGGGTGAATCTGGAAGATGTAAAATACCAATATCAAGTTTTAGGTACAAGGGTGTGTTTTGGAGGACATCAAAACCAGATTGGACTGAACATTTTGGCAGTAAATGCAGAGAAATTAATGGAGGATTCACATAGAGCATTTTTGAGGGCTAACTCTATCAGTTTTCACAAACAAAGAGGAAGAGACCCAAGGGGGCCTTCTTTCTTTCTAATAAGATAAGAAATCGTTTCCTGAAAGAAAGCTACAGAGATTTATTTCCAGTTTTGCCATGGAATTGCAACTACTAAAGAAACAATTACCAAAAGAGGAGGAGGAGGAGGAGGAGGAGGAGGAGGACGGCGGCGGCGGAGGTACCTGCATGTTCTATTGAAATGAGGAGAGGGATTTACCCAAAAACATAAAAAAAGAAATGAGGAGAGGGACTTCTTAGGGTTTAAGGAAGGATTGCAGCTTTGGCGGGAGGAACTGGGGTGCGGCCCGTTCCTATTGATGTAAAAGCTACTCCATCCCTTTTATCTTGTACGGTCATGATTATTTCTACGATGAAATTAAGAAATGTACCACAGTATAATGGCCGCTAACTATCAGGCTTTTTCACTATATACTTTGGAAAAAATGGATATATCATAAATGAAAATATTAACGTAGATGTGTGATAAAACTACAGAGGATAAAATTAGAAATAATTGATTTTAAAAGCATTTATGATAACGTTAACTAAGAATAAAATTAAAGAAATGTATTTTGAATGGTTTAGATATGTCTAACTTCTATGAATAACAGCGCAAGTATGGCTCCCCAAGTAGAAGAGAGAGATAGGCTGAAGAATATGTGAACGAAGGGAGTAAAAATAAATTTAAACAAATATAACTTATCTAATTAAGATCTTAACTTATGATTAATTGGAATGGAGACCAACAAGGCGAAGATGTTAGGTTGGACTACTGCAAGGTGATACTACCAAGGTGAAGACCCAGAGATTGATTGTGCAATACTCTAATGCCGGCACCACTCAACCATAACTATTTGGGGGCTTTACTAGTGGAGTTGGGTGCAAGACCCAGAGATTGATTGTCCAATACTCTAAGAGCATCTCAAAGAGACACCTCAAATATGGATATGCCTTTTTTAAAATAAAGGCTTATGTGGCAAAAAAGTCATATGTAAATTTGGCATCTCATTTAGGTAACGCCAAGAGAGATGTCAAATTATTATTTTATTTTATTTATTTAATCCTCATTTGCTTTATTACATATATCTTACTTATATTTAATGGGATTTAGTACGATTTAAATGTTATAAAAGTAATAAATTATATTTAAAAAAAATGCACAAATTGTACTTGAAAACCATTTTTCATTGAAAAAGTAAAATCAAATTACATAATATTATAGTAAATCATAAGCTTCTTCATATTGACTTTAGGAATGTCACACGTGCTCCACCAGATCGGCTTGGAGTTGAGAATGTGTTCTCTTGTCGCGAATACACAAGTGGTTTTGAATGAAATCCTGAAATTCTGCAGTATGGTGACGTGACACAGCAAGGTCACTACATTCACCCTCCCGTGCATCGTAATTGGGTGGAAGACTTTTATCGCGTTCATCTTCGACAATCATGTTATGCATTATGATGCATGCCTTCATTATATGCTGAAGTGTTTGACGATCCCAGAAACGAGCAAGCCCACGAACAATTGCAAAACGTGCCTGTAGCACTCTAAACACATGCTCCACATCCTTCCTTGCAGGCACTTGAGCTGCAGCAAAATTTGTGGCCTTTGGCCCGTTGGGACATGGAATTGTTTTAAAAAATGTCGCCCATGATGGATATATGCTATCTGCAAGATAGTAGCCAGTTGTATATTCATGACCATTGATTAAGTAGTTGGCGGAAGGAGTTCGGCCTTCAGCGAGGTAAGTAAATATAGGAGATCGATCCAACACATTGATATCATTGTGCGATCCCGGTAGTTCAAAAAAAGCATCACATATCCAAAGATCATACGATGCCACAGCTTCAAGAATCAAAGAAGGCTTGCGGTGGTCTCCACGAGCATACATGCCTTTCCATGCAACTAGACAGATCTTCCACTTCCAGTGCATACAGTCTATGCTACTTAGCATCCCAGGAAACCCGCGTTTCTCACCTTCTGATAACAATCTACAAATGTTAGCATTATTTGGTGTTCTCAAATATTCATTGCCAAAAACATCAATAATAGCTTGAACAAACATTTTCAATGATTCTATAGAGGTACTTTCAGCGATCCTTATGATGTCCACAGCATCCGCCGCAACTCCATAAGCAAGCATCCTCACTGCAGCTGTGACCTTTTAAAGAGTTGATAAACCAAGACTGCCTGCACAGTTTCTTTTTTGTTGAAAGTATGGGTCATGAGCCTCCACTGCATTTACAATTCGAAGAAAAAGAGGTTTGCGCATTCGAAACCTCCTTCGAAATTGAGAGGGAGTATAGACAGGTTTTTCACTGAAGTAGTCATTGTAAAGCCTATGAAGTCCTGAAATTCATCCTCTGTGGATGACTGCGTGACCTTGAATAGAACCACGATGCACTCTCGTTCTCCTTTGTAAGTTTTCTCTTTCTTCTTCCTAAGCAACCCTATACAACATCTGCAACTCTTCATCCGAATCGGAATTTATGACGGTATGCCATAGCTCATCCGTCATGTCAGAAGAGGAATCAGTATAATTTTGAGACATCTCCAAAGTAATGAGCCAAAGATTTTCTTATTTTGAGATGAAGAGAAGTAAGAAGTTGGGGTGTAAGAATTTTTTTTCCGAAGTGGTCTGTATATATGAAATAGTCCAACGGCTAGTTTTCTCCAACGGCTATTTTTCTTCAACGCCTATAAAATGGCTAGTGAAATGACAACTTCATAAAATTGAAGTACAATATTATATTTAAACAAACAATAATTCATTAATTAAAATAAAAAATACATATTAATTCTAACATAAAATACAATTCAGAAACCACCACCTAACCCCCCTCTCAAAATTTCAAGTCTTTTTTTAGCATAGTATTGTTGTTGCTCATCAGACATATTGGACGTATCCATACTTATGATCTCCATCTTCATATGTATTTTCTTTAATTGCACCTTCTTCTCATCTTGCTCGATTTTTTTTATTAAGAAGCTCTATTTTTTTCGTCTCTTTCCTTTTTGTCATCCATCATTTTTTGGATGAGATCTGCAACAGGTGTGGGCTCGTTGGCAGTGGTTTGCTTCATCTTTCTTTTCTCAGCCTTTCTTCCTGGTGGTCTCGTCATGGGATCATAAGCATTGTTAATTGTCTCATCCTCCTCAATATTTATGGGAGTGCTTAGATTAGAAGATGATGAGTAGACAGAAGTTGAAGATTATGCTCTTTTTACGGATGTCTTCTCTAGGACTTGTTGCTGCAATTGTATCCACTTTGGTTTGTGCCTCAACAAGATCCAAGCATAGTCTAAGGTGAATTTTGATCCATACAGATGTTCGTAAACTTTTTTGGTTTCTGTAATCTGAAAATTAAATGTAAGCTCAAATTAAGAATATATATATAAAAAAAAAAAAACACCTTCACACACACATATATAATTTTACCTTATCTTGTTCATTCGTGCCACTTTGATTTCTTGAAATAATTATGGCAAGAAATTCACAAAATCTGTTGATAGAAGCTTGGATCTTTTGCCATCGTTGTGACAACATGTTGTCTGTTCGATCACTGGGAAATTGCTTATTGTTGTGATAGTATTCTCCCACTCGTTTTCAAAGGGCCCTAAGTTTCTGCTCGTTTCCATTAACAGCATTCAGACTGGTGTTCAACCACGAACTGATGAGAAGATGGTCTTCTTCTATACTAAAGCCGGCACCTCGATCAACAGCCTTTTTCTTTGGGGCATCATTAGTAGGGAGTTAGGATGTCTCATCGAAATATTGTGAATATGGGGTAGAAAAATTAGGAAATTGAGAGAATTGAGAATCCATAGTGTGAATGAGGAAAAAAAAGACTTTAAACACTCATAATTTATAGATATCCAAGCTCCAAGAGTTTCTCAAATTATCACAATTTATAATTAACCATTAAAATTCAAAAAAGTCCCAAAAAAAAAGAAAAAGAAAAAACAACGGCTATAAATCTAGTTGTGTAGCGTTCACTGACCATGGTTCCATCAGCTACTGATAGACACTTCAAATGCAACATCTCATCTGATGCAAAGTGATCACTATAGGTTCCATCCCGTTGAACCACAGACGATCACTGACCAAATGTTCCATCCCACATAGTGATTTGCAACATACATCGGCATTATTATATTTTAAAAAAATATTTGAAGGCTTACTTTTTGGTATGCCAAATTTGGCATACCAACTCCTATGTCAATTGCCACGTGGTTATAGAGGTTCTGGTGGAGGCAAAATCACATGCCATTTGTTACCATTACCTGCTGAGTTGAACAAATAGAGGAGCTGTTGGAGTTGCTCTAAGTGAGTTATGATAGTAATTTTTTTAATTGTTTATTATGAAATCTTTTTTACTTTTTGTATTGATTGTGGAGTTTTTTGTCTTTTCGTGGAGAAATGAGGTTACTTTTGATTTTTTTTTTTTTTTTTTAAATTGTGGTGGATGGGACCTTTTTTTTAGAAATGGGGGCTTTACCTCACCTGACTCTGTTAGAAGAGTTGTCAAACAAGCCATAAGTGTGTTGACAACTAGGGTTGTAAACGGGTATCTGATTCTCAGATTACCCAGAAGTTCCAATCCGCAAAAATCCGGGTATGGAACCTATTTTAGGTTCCGATTCATAAATGGGTCCGGGTACGGAACCCAATTTAGGTTCCGATTGATAAACGGGTCCGATTTCAAGGCCATATAAGTTCCAACCCGTGGACTCGAGACCTAGCATATGAGTTTTGATATTGCAAACTATATCTCAAAATCAAAAAAAAAAATTGGCATTTTTATGTATAATAATGGAGGTGGCAGACTCGATGTACTGTTATAAGTTGAATAATATGCTTATTTTAAGAAAAAATAAAAAGATAAAGAAAAATTATAACTGATTTTGGAACTATATTCCAGTCCCCTAGGTGGACCTAATTTCGGATCGGTTTTCCTATCGGAACTAGGTCTGGAGCCAACAAACAAAACAGGTTCCGAGTAAAAACTGGATCCGGAACTGAAACCATTATTTAAAAACGGATCTATGTCCAAATCTACTATGGTTCCAATCCAGAACCATTCCGTTTGCACCCGTATTGGCAACCAAATGCTACTTACTGAAAATCATTGCTAGAGATATTTCCTTTATTTCTTATAACTTTCCTAGGAATTAACATCATGTGACTTGTCAGTTGTCAAGCACTCCCTCCCTCTCTTTGGTTGCTACTTGTTGGTGCCTCTCGAACAGCAGCAATGCTCAATGATACATAACTATAAGCGGCCATTGCTGGAAATTTTCTACAAATCAAGGGCATGTTTGTACATTTAAGAGGAAAACTACTATTCATGATCTTCGATGGTAGAGTCCAAGGAGGGGTTGGACTTGTGGCTTTTTATTCACCAACTGTATCTCCCGGTCCTCTGCACCTAAATTATCTGCACATTCCGATGCAACTGGAAAGTTAAAACCCGTTTCTAGATGTATTCGGCACTGTTTGTTTTCATTAAAATACAAAGAAATTGAATTATTTAAAATAAAGATCAAAAGTAAATTTTTTGACATCATCTTCTCTTGATTCTATTTCCCTAAAAAAAACCCAACCTTAATCTTCATGTTTAACCATCAAATGCATTCCATTCCTATGTATTCTAGTGCAGATAACCAGGCCCATAAAATACATATAAATTCATGTTATAAGTTGTTAAAAATGAAGATCCAAAGTCATTATACCGAAAATTACTATCAAATAATATCCCCCTTTAGTCGAAAGTGAATCAAAGGAAGATAGGAAATAAATATCCAACCATCAACTTAGCAATTCCTTTTAAAAAAAGAAATAATTCAAATATTAGGAAAGTCAAAATCCATGTTGCATTACTATATTGAATCCTTCGCCACTTTAACAACTAAGGTGGAGCTCTTTTTAGCATGAATTCCTAACAAACTCAATTCCTATCTACTCTAATAGGAAAACAAAGTCCCTAGGTGCCAGATCGGTAGGAAATTCCATACTAGTTAGAATTTCTAGAAATTCAAGAGTGTTCTCGAATTACTAGATTTAAGGTGCAGAAACCCCCTCGCTGCTCTTTTTTTTCTGTTTGGTGACACCTGAAATTTGCCTGGAAACGGATCTTCCATATAGAAACTTAAGAGTTTGTCACTTTGACTAAGAATTTGGAATGCTGTGGTATTAGAATTCAGGGAACTTGCAGGCAGTTATTTGTCGAATGCAACTTCAGATGAAAATCAAATGCTTGAGTTCCTCGTGAACTCCAAATTTGAAGAAATTACAGCCCCTGGAATCTGGTACCAAACGGCACTTGGAAGTTTTTGAGTTGATCAAAATTTGAATAGGTGGAGTTTAGGCTGCAATCAGCATCGTGATATTGCCATGGGAAAATATTACATAAATCTGTCTATGCTATGCATTTACAGAAGCATGGACCTGAAATGTAGAAAAAAATGGCAAGCACGAACTTGAAAGCTAGCATTGGATCTCTCAATGGCTCTTGGGGCGCAGAATGACTCTCAGAAAATAATTCATGTGACCAGTATGTTCGACTGAAGATTCCACTAGTTCTTGCACTTGCTTGTGAAAAGGTCAACAGTTTAGTAAATGGATTGGCGACCCCATCCTACTCTGTTCTGGAGGCTTCTAGTGTGCCTGCCTGCGTTTCCACTGATTTCTTGTCATTCTGGTGTTGGCCACGTCGCCATTGTAGGGGAGAGCTGGAATATGGTCTCAGGAGGGAACCCTTTTTAGGGGATTGAGAGTACCACTGCTGCAAAGGCTTTCCTGTTGGCTGAGGTGGAGATGAAACCTCAAATAGCACGTCTGCTTTTCTTACTACCTGGTGGAAGTCAATAGAAATGCAGAACATGAGCTGATTTGAAAAAAACAATGTCTACTGGTTTTTTAGATCAAATCTTGATGGTATTTGATGTATTTTGAAGAGAGACCATTGTCCCATCCGGGAGGTTGGAGGTTCAATTCGAAACTAACCTACGATCCTCAATATGATCCCATCCAGGAGGTTGCAGGTTTATTTAAAACTAGCCCTAGTTCCTCATGATCAATGAGCAATATGGGTTTTCGGATTTTGAATTATTTCATCATTCATTGCTTAATAAAGATAAATGACATAATTTTGTTTTATCTGGTCAATTGAAACATAAGATGTGAAAACCTGTTTGGATTGAGAGATTTTTCCAATTGGTAGTCTTGATGTATTAAGTCACTCTAGAAAAGTAAAGAGTTACACCAGAGGAAATGAAGGGAATACAAGTGTCCCAATAACATCTACTCCACCCCACCCAACTCTTCTTCCTTTCGAAGCAAATCCACCTTGTCTTTTTTGCTTTCCAGAGTAGAGAAAAGAAAACAAAAGAATCATTATCCAAAGCAACCTAGTTCTTAACATTTTTTACCTATTCAACTATTCTCCTTGACATGAATTTTGGTCTTACCTATTCCATGAGCATTATCAATCTACAATCATGTGCATTGGATTTTTAGAAACTCCACCTCCTCTTTGGAGGGTTTGGTTTCGGAGGTTATTTTTTCAATTGCCAAGTGGGCTTTGGTCAGAAAGGATTTTAGGAATCTCATTGTGTCGGATTTGTTTCACAATTGGCCAGCATGTATGGGTGTGGTGCTCCTAAAGTAAAAAAGGTCCATTTTTTGGATTCCTCCTCCTACAGGTATTTTAAAATTCTATGTCGAAGGTGAGGCAAGAGGCAAACCAGGGCCAGCGGGTATTGGTGGTGTGCTTCGTAATGATAAGGGTGAGGTGTTGCTTATGTTCTCTAAAAGTGTGAGGATTAGAGATTCCAATGAAACGGAGGTGTTGGCTATTTTGAAAGCTCTCCGGATCTTTTTGGCTTCTTTCCATGGCCCATTGGTGGTGGAGAGTGATTTTGCTAACGAAGTGGGGTGGCTCTTGAAGCCTGATTCTAGACCTTGGAAGTTTCAATTTCACTTCAACGAATTAAAGAATATCTCCTCCTCCTTGGTTCTCTCCTTCGGTCAGGTGATGAGGCGTGCCAATAGTACGGTGGACGCTTTGGCAAAACAAGGGGTGGATAGAGATTCCCCATGGTTGGTTTTTTCTATGTAATCTTTTGTTTTTGGGGTGGTTTTGTTTTGGTTTTTTCGGTTTGGTGGGTGGGGTATAATACTTTTATACCCCTTGTATTTCTGATTTTCTTTCTTGTGTCTTTTGTCTTTTTTCTCTTTTAATAAAGGTTCCGTTACCAATAATAATAAAATAAAAATAAAAAACTGTTGACAAGGACCAATGGGTTGTATCCAGGTTATGTCATTTATTAGCAAATTTACTCAGAAGTTTCAAGAGAAGGGGATACGCACTTGCATGTGGAAGCTGACCTGGCTAATGAATGCCACAACCCTGGAGATAATCTAATATCTTTTTGCAAAAAGTCATGTTCTATGCTCTTAGCTGATAGGTCACAGGACCATGGCTATTTACTTATAGGAGGGACACAAGGAATGGATTGACCATTTCTTTGAAGAGACTGAGCATCTCCTGTTTTGAGATTCTACTTCTAATTAACTTGTAGAAATTCATCTAAACAGAGAAGCTTGGTAAGTAGGGTGTTGGTTCTGACAAAACCAATTCTGACTAGGCTTCCGTTTAACCAGATGGTAGAGCCGCAACAGGTATCATGTGTCTAGCTTCCATGAATTATCATCTCATCCATTGATTTTTAGTTCTTAAACACTGGAACTCAGAAATGAAGAGTCCAGTTTTAGTTTTTAAATATTGGTTGCGTATTAATATGTTTACATGTCAAATTGACTTGCTACATGAAGAATTACCTTAAGAGTCCTGGAGAAGAATGAAGTTCCACTCATTGACAGGGCCTTGTCAGCTGACTCCTTACTGGCAAAAAGAATGTACGCAGAACTGGAAAAAAAGTTCTAGGTTACATCAGAGACTTGTTGCAGAAACCACATAAAAATAAATTAAACAAAAGCAATAAATACAGCGAACAACAAAGAATAGGTGCATTTTTACCCTTTTGGTTGAGCAGTTACGGTGTCATATAGCAGTTTAACCCTGATGATCATCCCACATTTTGAAAAATGCGATAATAGTGCTTCTTTTGTTGCTCCATAATGCACCTGATGTGTAAAATGTGGAAAGGCATCAGAGCTTTAGCATCATTCACAATTTTTATAGGCATCACTGGTATCAAAATGTTGAATCAAAAGCAATAATGGCAACAAACTCTTGGATCCTATAAATGCAAAATAAAAAGATGAAAAGTAATCTTAGCCATAGATATTTGTCAAAATGAAGCCTTAGTCATAGATGTCCCAGAGGTAACAATAATGAATATATATACACATGGGAGAGAATTAAGAACAACGATGACAAAGTTTCACGAGTGGAGAGAATTGATAAAATCACTTTGATTCTAGTGCCCAATGCCTTTTTTGCATATCATCCTTATCTAAAATAGAGAGCGATGTGGAAATCACCTTTTTATGTATTTTCTACAATAAAAGTTTTTGAACGATGCTTATTTTGTCCATGGTTGAATTAACAAGTGCAGAATGCATCCCCATGTTGCTTGCTGATGTTCAAGCAATCTAAAATGGATTCTAGAATTTTTCATTTATTACTAATTTATGTCAGAAAAATCTGATATGAATTTCAACTTTTATAGTTTGAACTCAGTTCACTAAAGCAGCCATACATGCTAAATGAAGCTATACTATGTTAAGACATAAATATAGATCATTATATCGCCAGCAACATACAAAACCTCACAACAATCCCAAGGTTAGCAGCAGGAGATCAGAGGACTTTGTTTTGATTAAAAAAAAAAAAAAAGAATAGTTTCCATTAATTCTATAACACTGGCAAAGAAATGCATTCAACGTGTTGCTGTGTTTACATTTGTCACGAAAACTGTTCTTGACTCGTTGTCATCTTCAGAAAGGTTCTGTGTGCCTGCAAAAGAGCAGAAAAATGCAACAAGAGGGACAACTCAATCATGATAATCTACAAGAACTAAAAAAATTAGATGAGAAACATTCACTTCTAGCTAAGAAAAATGCCCGTCAAGAACAATGGAACAAATGGAAAATAGACTAGAAACTTCAAATGAATAGTTTTTTACACAAAAAATCAACCTTTCATCATTATAAAAAAAAAAAAAATCATCATCATCTTAGCCGTATACCATCGATCACATTGGCTTAATGGGTTTCACTCTTTATTCCATCTTTATAACTGAGATACATGAAGGAGAGTCTCCCCCTCTCAATCTTAAGTGTGCGAGAATGCAAGAGACTAGGTGACAATGAGGAAAGGAATGCAATCAAAAGATAAAGGCATAAAGGAAACTCTCAAAATAGAATTCTCATATCCTACAATACGCCTCCCCAAAAAAGCACATCAAATTATAGCATATATATATAGGGAGGTGCTCTAGTGAGAGACATTCTCACTAAGTTGGTGAGAGATGGGTGGGGGCCCTCATATTTAAGTTGGGGGTCCTTGCATTTAAGTTGGTGAGAGTGGATACGGAAGTGAGGACCCCCGCCAATCTCTCATAAACTTGGTGAGAGTGCCTCTCATAGGAGCACCTCCCATATATATATATATATATATATTATTATACAGTCCAGATCCCCTCCGCACCTTGACCTTGTTGTGAGGCCCACCTGGGGATGGGGACCATCAGATGGAAAGGTCTTGATGGACCCTACCTCGCTAGAAAGTTGGGGCCCATCAGATCATCCTAATCCCTTGATCCATGGCCCACAAGTTCGATAGTCTTATATTAAAAAAAGAAAAACTTCACTCGATCCAATGGTCTAGTCCATTTGGATGGATGCAGTGGGCCCCACAGCAAGGTGCACAGAGTGCGCACTCATGTGTAAATATATTATATAATACAAGTTTTTGAGCATTTGTGATCAAGCCTGCAGGAACCAGACACACTTTTAAGTGGACCTAGGATTGAATGGACACCAAAGCAGTACAAAAATTTATTAAAATTCAAAACCATGACTAGTTTGAGAAAAAGGACAGCATGGGTTTTCTGCAAATTGCAGAAAAAATCCAAAGAAAAATTCAGCAAATTGGGTCTTTTGGGCCTCACTCAAATGGGACAAGATGAGCCTAAACCCAAAGGAGAATCACACCTCCTTGGTCGCCCAAGGATCGGCAAGCTTCAAGTTAGTCTGCTTCTAATAGTGGGCCGCCTGGGGCCCACAGTCGAAATGGTGAAGAAAGGTCTGAGCATTTGATGAATAATTGATAACAGATCGAAATTTTGACTTGCAACATCAAAAGAAGGTCCACAAAGGCTGGATCAAAGTTTGAATGGTTCAGGCAAAAAGACAGGCCAAAACAGTCCCTTCGATTAAGTTAAAACATTATTTAACGGACTGTTTAAATTCGGAAAAGAAATTCTGTAAACAGAAAAATACAAAAAACGTGTTGTAACTTTGGACCTGAATAAGTGGGCCAGACAGAGCCAAACCCATTGGGGACCAGTGGTAAAGGGTCCTCTTTAGACTGGTGGGGCCCTCATCATCAAATAGTGGACCAGATAGGACCCACAGCAGGAAACATAAAAAATCCAGAACATCCAGCAACTTCTGATTTCGCTTTTGTTTATTTTAGCAAGTTAATCATGACTAGGAGTCCTGTTAGCCTTAGTAGGAAAGTCTAGTTGTACTAGAACTAGAACTAGGAGTCTTATGGAGTCGTTTTAGGGTTTGTTCAGAGGTCTTTAGCATTATATAACCAATGTAAGGGTTGACTGGTGTTTGACAGAATACACAGTGCACACAAATAAAGTTTCAGGAATCTTCTTTTTTCTCCTCTCTTACTCGTGTGTCTATTTAGAGATGAAAAATGCTTAAAAGTCAGTTTGTGGTTAATTTTATGATTTCTGAATTTACTACAAATCCCTGCAACTTTCTCTTTTATTCTGGTTTATTCAATTCGGGCCCTGTGAGTCCAATTTCATTAATGGAAACTGCATCAACATTCCGGCAAATCTAAATTTATTTGATTTATTTTGATCTAGCTAGAACTTCTATTATTTAGGAGATGGATATATGATATGGGTTTTTTATAGGTTTCTTTTAGGGTTTTACAACACTTTAAATATGAAAGATGGCCAACTATACTGTAGTGTGAACAGTTCCTTTTCAGTTTTCAGAAATATTTACAATAAAGTTGATTTCTCCTTTATTGTTGTCTCCATTGTCATGAGCACTTCTCCTTGGATTGAGGAATTTCAGAATTGATACAGCAATTACAAGGTCAGTGTTGATTATTTACTTTTGACTAACTCTCTGGAATTTGTGAACATTGGGTTTTGGGGAATTACGTGATAGGAAGTTCTCTAATCGGGACTGTGTCAAGTGGTTCTACGGGCTTTTGCAATTCCCCCACCCCACAGAACAGAGGAAATGGTTATAACTAAGTTTTACTCTTAATAGAAAATAGGCCCTAGCCAAAATTTCACTCTAATAGGAAATGAGCCCAGTATAAGATTGATCAACGATAAATTCTTTATAAGAAAATCCCAAAAAAGAAAAGCGCCTAAAATTTATTCTTTGAAAAAAAATCAGACAAATCTCAAACCAGGGTCATGTAGAAATAACATATTATATACATTTAAATATATTTGCTTTATATTATTCTACATATATATATATATGTATGTATTTATTTATTTTCCGAAACATTTCACTGAAACTCAGAATTGGATGAAATATTTTAGTTTGGAGGCGAATGCGAACATGTTCCAAAACGAAATTCTCTACTGTGAGTTAAGAACAAAGTCTGGTAATAACTCAAGTTGGCTCAAATCTCTAATGATTCTCTTCTATTTTCACTGTTTTGTCTTCGAAGTCTGGCCTTGAGCTTCATTGCTTTTCAATGTGTCTCTTCTACTGTATGGCTTTCTTTTGATAAAATCTCAGTTACTGTGCAATAAAGTAAATAAGTAAATAGTTTTGAAGTGCCATCTCAAATTTAACTTTCATTTTGGTACCACTTCATCTCTTTTAAAATATTGTGAATGGTAGCACGTCTTATTTCACCATTCAAATAGCTATAAACAAATACAATTGTGAGAAGCAAAAGGAAAAAAAGATCACCCATTAGAAAATACCTTTAATCTACTGATGCAAGTAGTTGCAAACATGGAAGCATGGAACAACTTACTTGAACTTAATTGCAAATTGGGTTTGGAATCATTCTTTGCCTCTGTCTGCTTTGATCGAAGCTTAGTCATTTCTATTTCAATTTGGCGGAGTCTTAGTTTCACATCCAACACTTCCTGTATAAAAAGAAACTTAGATGCTTGGAGTTGAAACAGATAGAAGAACCTGCATGACAATAACAAGAGGAACCAGCATTTGTTGTAAATAATTGCAGACCATCCTTTCAAAGATTTTTTTTTTTTATCTTACAGCTTGTATGGGTTTAGAATTTGCATGTCCACTTTCAGAGTAAGTGATGAGAGCAGATTTAGCTGGCAAAGAAATACTAGCTGAAACTGGAGCCTGAATAGTAGCCACGGGAGCCTCCACATTCAACTGTGGTCGCGATATTTTAGGGGGCCTAGAACTGAGTACTGTTTTGGGAGACTTCACTAAATGGTGCGCAGACTCAGAAAGCATAGACCTTCGAGTATCAGAAGCAGCACCATCCATTCCTGGTGGGCAACAGTGTTCAACAGGTGATGATCCTTCATCTTTGAAATTGCTTCCCCGGCAGTTTAACAAAATCTCAGAACCATCACGAGGAAAAATCTCACCAAGCTTCCTCTTCTGCCCGGAAATGCTTGTAACATTAGGACTGCACAAGGGATCAATACTAAGCTCCAGTTCTCTACGTTCACTACTGTGGTTGTTGGACACAGCCTTATCAGATATGTGATAAAAAGCATCATTTCCACCGATCAACCTTCTATTGAGTCGGCCATCAGGCACAACTATCATCGAACTATGTTTGCCAAAATTTTCCCTCTTGTGTTCAAATTTTTTCATATTGCTGGCTTCGTTGTGTGAGAAAATTTTTGCATCAGTCACAACTGCATCACCTTCACGTGGTCTTCCCAGTCTGTCCCAAACATTACCACGTGAATTAGTGATATGCTCAGTTACAGCACCCACAGCTCTTGAGGAAATACTCATTCCAGCAACATTAGTCGTAGAGGTAAGTCTGGCACGGGGATTTTCTGCATAAAGAAACAACCACACATCTCAATGTTGCTGGTGTCACATGAATGCTGATGGACAAGGTGATATATATATATATATATATTTTTTTTGTGTGTGTGTGTGTGTGTGTGTGAGAGAGAGAGAGAGAGAGAGAGAGAGCATTCTACCAAAAGGCTTGGATGGAAGGCCTAAGCAATGAATAAGACATGCCTATACAAGGATGGGGGGATGGGTTTGCAAAATGGATTGTTAGGATTTCAAAAAAAAGGCCCCCAAAAGTGAAATCAGGTAGTTAGCAAGGCAAGTATGATTTCGTCGTCAGAAAAATGTCTTTCTTATGTCACTGCAGCACATGCTTTATTGTTTTGAAGTTATAAATAATTTAGGTTTAACATAATTGTGCATTAAACTTATTTTGCTATATAGCCAATTACTATTACTCAAAGTATAAATATGCATAATAAAACAAGTATATGTGCAATGCAATACAAATATATACTGAGCTAAGCCCCTCAATAAGACAAATTCGAGTCAAGCCAAGCCTACCTATGAAGCCCGGACACATAAAAATGGGCTTCATATCCGTATCCTGGGCATATCGGACATGGATACGCCAGGATACGTCTGGGATACGCATTTTTCGTATCTGTATTTTTTTTTTTTTTTTTTGAATAGCGGATACGTGTGGGACTCACCCGGACATGAGCGGGACTCATTCGTGACTCGCCTTGGACTCGTTTCAAGTGAACAAAAAAAGAGAGAACGAAGAGGAGAAACAGAAAAGGGAAAGAACGAAGAGGAGAAACAGATAAGATGAATACGAAGAGGAGATCGCCTCGCCTTCTCCGACGACGATGAGAGCATCACTGGCCTTCTCCTCCTGCAGTAGCAAAAAAAAAAAAAAAAAAAACGAAAAGAAGGAGAGAGCAGAAACCCTAACACCATCGCCTCTCCTTCTCCTCCTGCTACATCGTCATCCTCCAACGACAAAAGCATCACCGGCCAGCATGTCGTCATCCTCCAGTCGTCATCCTGCGCAACTGTGCCTTCTCCAACGACGACGAGAGCATCACCGGCCAGGTTCTTTTCTCCTTTCCCTTTTTTTTTTCCGTGGTTTCTTTTTAAATGGGATTTTGGGTTTTATCTTTGCTCCAGGGTTGTGTTTGGCTGTTTGATTTATACTTTTTAGGTTTCTTTGGGATCCTTGCTTGGATTTTGGAAATTAGGTAATATTTCCTATGGGTTTTAGGGTTTTGTTTGGAAATATGTTTTGGGGCTTTTTTTTTTTACTTTTTCTGTGCCGGTAGCGCTATGACTTTTGATCTGTGTTTTGGGGCTTTATACTGTGTATTTTTCTTGCAATCTATTCTTGTTGTGGTGCTCGTTTTTAATTATTTCATGGTTGTTCATTGCATTGAATTGGTAAGCTTGATTATGAGAGAAATGGAACAGCATGGAACAAGATGATGCGATCACAAAAGAAAATGGAAATGGGAAAAATGAAAAGAGAATGGACTTTTGATCTGTGCTGGTAATATAATATTTTCCCAAAAGAAAAGTGCGGGAAAAATGAAGAAGACAGCATTTTTAGGGTGTTTTCTTTTCACTGCTACCCTTTTCTATTATTTTATCATTGATGATTAATGCTGTTATGCCCACTGTTTTCGTTTGGTTTATTTCTAAAATCAACAGAACTGATTATGAATTTATGATGCATGGTTTTATACTTTTATTTATGGAATCCCTGTGAATCTGTGTAATGTCCAGTTGTCCACCAGGCAATAACCTTATTCTTTGATCTCTGCATTTACTGCATTTTTTATGCTGTCTTATTAATACCCAACTTTAGAAATGGAACAATTGACTGATTTGTGAATGGGAGTATGGGACAAATGAATAGATATATAATGTATTATATATGTGTGTGAGTGTGTGTATATGTATCCATCTTTTTTTCTTTTTTTTTTACTGTTAGATTATTCTTGTTTGTTTGGAGTTATTTTAGGTGGCCTGATGGGGCCAATATTTTGTATTTCCAGTAACCAAAGTTTAGTCATATGGCTTCTAGTACGGGTGGTAGCCATAGTACTCTTCTCCAGCTATTGAAGAAGATGCTCACAACCCTCTTTGGAGGTATGTGACAAAACAACAAAAACTTGGTGATGGAGGGGGAAATGTGTCATGGCAATGCAATTTTTGCCATCAAACCAAGAGAAGCTCATAGAGAAGGGTAAGGGCTCATTTGATACATGAGCCTGGTCATGTTGTTGTATTCTGTCCAAAAGTTAAAAGCAATGATATTACGGAGATGAAAAGGTTAGAGGATGACTGCAATGAGAGATTGAAGAAAAATGCACCTAAGAAAGTACCATTGCCAACTTCTAATGTGGATTAAAAAAAAAAGGAAGGCGAGTGGAAGTGGAATTTAGAGTGGAACTGACAGTAATACGGCTATTGGGAAGTCATTTAATATGAAGTTGCGAGACCAAATGGATGCGGAGATTGCTAGGATGTTCTATGCATCGGGCTTACCATTTCACCTAGTAAGGAGCCCTTATTATGTGAGTTGTATCTAATTTGCCGCAAACAATGCTCTTGCAAGCTATGTGCCACCCGGGTATAATAAGCTAAGGACAAGTCTACTCCAACAAGAAAGGGCTCATGCTGCTAGATTGCTACAACCAATTAAAGGCACATGGAAAGAAAAAGGCGTAAGCATTGTGAGTGATGGATGGAGTGACTCACAGAGGAGGCCCTTGATTAATTTTATGGCTGTGATGGATAGTGGGCCTATGTTTCTTAAAGCCGTGGATTGTACGAGTGAAATTAAAGATAAGTACTTCATTTATGGTTTGTTGAAAGAAGTGATAGAAGATGTTGGTCCCCAAAATGTGATTAAAGTGATAACTGATAATGCTAAGAATTGTGCGGGTACGGGGCATCTCATTGAAACACAATTTGAAAATATTGTTTGGACACCATGTGTGGTTCATACACTCAACCTTGCCTTGCAAAACATTTGTATGGCAAAGAATATTGAAAACAATCAACTAACAAATGAGGAGTGTAGTTGGATCACAGACTTGGCAGAGGATGTTGTTTTTGTTAAGAACTTCATCATGAATCACTCCATGAGATTGGCTATTTTTAATGAATTTGTGCCTTTGAAGCTTCGGTTGCAAGTACACGTTTTGCTTCGGTCCTTGTCATACTTAAGAGATTCAACCTCATAAAAGGTAGTCTTCAAGCCATGGTTATTAGTGAAAGGTGGAATCACTACAAAGAGGATGATAAGGAGAGAGCCAAAGCTGTGAAAGAGTTTGTATTAGATGACATTTGGTGGGACAAAATGACTTACATACTTTCTTTTACGGCTCCTATATATGATATGCTAAGGGTTTGTGACACGGATAGGCCTTGTCTTCACTTGGTGTATGACATGTAGAAAAAGTGAAGGGTGCAATATATAGGCATGAAGGAAAGAGACTCGATGAGACATCTACCTTATATGATGTGGTGCATATAATTCTTGTGGATCATTGGAACAAGAACAACACTCCTCTCCATTGCTTAGCTCATTCACTAAATCCAAGGTGACTTCTAGTCTTGAACTTTTTTTTCTCCCTCTTAGTCTTAAATCTTAATCATAAACTTATTCTTAATTTTTTTTTCCTATTCAAGGTACTATAGCGAGCATTGGCTTCATGAGGATCCTAGTCAAGTTGCTCCACATAGAGATATGGAGGTTGTTAGAGAAAGAATGAAAATCCTTAAAAAATATTTTCCTAATTTGGAGGAGCGAAAAGGATAATCACAGAATTTGTTGATTTCTCTAGCAAGTCAGGAGAGTTTGCGGATGTTGATTCCATTCGTGATCGCTATGAAATGGATCCTAAAAGTTGGTGGGTCACCTATGGTGCGTGTGCACCTTTGCTTCCAACTCTAGCTTTCAAGCTACTTGTGCAACCTTCTTCGTCGTCATGTGCAGAGAGGAATTGGAGTACTTATTCCTTTGTGCAGTCGATGAGAAGGAATAAGATGACACCAAAACGTGCTGAAGACTTGGTTTTCATTCATAGCAGTCTTTGCCTTCTTTCAAGAAGAACTCCACAATATATGAAAGGAGAAACCAAGATGTGGGATATTGCTGAAGATGCTTTTGATTCGTTTGATGATGTTGGAGAGCTTGAGATTGCACAACTCTCCCCTGATGAACCGGAATTGGAGGCCGTGCTCTTTCGTGAAGAAGGTGATGGAGGTGATGGTGGTGGACCTAGTGGCCAGGCAATTAAAGTTTAAGTGGATGCATTGTCTGTTTGTGTGGGTTATATGCTTATGTTTCTATAGTAGTGGGTGAAACTTGGATTTTGAACTTGGAAGTTGGAACTTGGAAGTATCGAATGTAATGTTTAATGATGATTAAATCAATGAAAGTGCATATTTTATGGCTATTTTGATTGAAATGATGTTAGATTTTTATTACATAGTCCTATAAAAAATATTTTTTTTAAAAAATTTCAATGTATCCCCGACGTGTCGTATCCTACTTTTTTGAGAAACGGCGTATCTACATATCCGTGTCGTATCGTATCCGTGTCCGTGCTTCATAGAAGCCTACCACAGCCTAGCCTGACCTTGACTCATGAAACAATCAAGCCAAGCTGAAACTTGAGACCAATTGAGCCAAACTGAGTAGCTTGCTATCCAGTTTTGCTTCTTTACACCCTTAGATTCTTTGAATGTCCATCTGGCTTAGGGATGCCACTCATCTGAACTAGCAGCAAATATTAATTGTGCCACCTCGATGGATGTCAGTCTACCCTATTTAACAGTACTATAGATGCATATAAGACCTTAATTCTGGACATTTTATAGGGGAGTATTGCAGGGATTAGGCTAAGAGCCTAAGATTATGATGATGATATATACAAACCTAGGCTTAGCTTTTTAAATAAGCCCAGTTTGTCAAAGCCACCTGGGAAGTTAACAATCATAGGGTTAAGGTATAGAAAGGTACTGGCGTGAATTAGGAGGTGGACCAAAAATCAACCTCACTTGATAATGATGGTGACCATCCTCGCCGAGGGCACCTGGGTTTTTTTGTAGCATCTGTCACACACAAACATATAGCAGTTCAATAGCTATTAACTACTGAAAATTTGTAATGGAAGTTACCTGTAACAGCTGACTGCAACTTCCCCAAAATTACTGTTCTCTTTGGTGAATGTAAAAGCTGTTGAGGCGTTCCATTGTAATTATTGTTGGCTATCTGCTCTACGATATGCAATGGCTGAAGTTAGACCAGGGGCCACAGTTATGAATAAACATGACAAACTAAGACAGAAGGCTTAGCTCTGTCAACCTTCTTGTATCGATCCTCATATTGCAGGCATTGCTCATCACCAGCTGAAATTCCAAGGGAACATCTGACTCTAGAATGCTCAAACTCTATGGCTTCTTTACAGTTATCAGATCTGTTCTCAGGAGTTTCATTGCCACAGGCTTGTACTTCCTCAGTATTTACCTCTGTCAAGGGGGATCCAGAACCAAGGTGCAGACGTTGATAATCCTCAGAACCCTCTATGGGATTTTCCGAAATTGCCTTACTTAGCAAGGTAGACAGCATGAGCTCCTTTTTTTCATTTGACTGCAATGAAATCACATTGTTAACATCATCAAACAAGTTAAACAGATTAAGAACATATTATCCTGAGGTAATACCAAGGGCTTATCAGATTGCACGGTTGTTTGATTTTGAAGATCCCTTGACCTACTAGTTCTCCATTTCTTGCCCATAGCATCATCATTGCAGACACTTGTAACAGTACTTTTAAGGTTTGGTGAGTCAGAAGATGTTGAAGGATTGAAATTTTCCGCAAGATGAGACCATAGCCTGTTAACAAAACCACACCAAAGCAAGCAAACCTTATAATTTATGAAAACACAGACAGAGACAGAGAAGAAAAAGGATCTAACCATTCAAATGAACAAGAGTCACTGATGATCAGAAAAGGACAGGTCAAGATTTGATACCAGGCTACAAATGCTCTGCTTTCATCACCAAGAAATGCCTCTAAATCTTCCCTTGCTTGGTTTTGATGTTTCCCATTACAAACAAGCACAGCAATATACTCCTATAATGGGGAAATATGCTACATTATTTCTAATTATATAACCAACCTCAATATGAATTTGTCAGGAAAAGTACAAAATCATACACAAAGGAAGATTAAAGAACCTACAATGCTTCAGCTTGACTCCAATAATAAGCACTTGAAACAAAAGCGCACTTGAAACAAAAGCAAGTGCAGCATAAATTTTGTTCCATGGAATAACCGCATTAATAGATAAAGGAAAATAAGCCTAAATACTTTAGTATATGCAAAATAACTGAAGGTAAAAATTACTTCATTTATTAATTGAAACGAGAGATTTTTCAGAAGCTTATGCTATTTTCCCCTCTTCGTCAGACTTGGATTTTGGGCATCTTGTTCTCAGCATATATTTGCTTGAAACAGACTCAGTTTTCCTGGGCCCTCACTTCTAGTTCCTGATGCTAAGAGAAATCTGGAATTGCAAAGAAATAGAGATTGACAATCACTAAACAGATTCAACGCAGGTTGTTTCACACCATTACTGGATGCAGGTTGTTTCATACCGTTACTGGGTTTTCCCTTCGTTCAAAAAGACTCTAACAGATCAAGAGACTATTTTAGTGTTTAGGCTGGAATTCTCATGGAGTTTGTGAATTTTCTGCAGCCAATAATATTGCCAGCATTAAAACAATTGAAACTCGGTTTCCAACAGTACATTCATAACTGATATTCAAACCTAACTGAATCTAGACCTGTAAGATCAAGTCAGCATATTTCTAGAACCCAGTCTCTCAATATCATCTAGGGCTGTTGGGTTCCGCAATCCAGTGCAACAGGTGATCACTTATAGTTTTAATTTCCATTCTACTAGTCCTTACCTGAGATTGAATCATACGATCTCTAAAATATATTTATACTGCATTCGAGAATTACAAATTCTCCTAATGTTTGTCCCCCAACAAGTCTCCCAAATGCTCAAGAACAACCCAACATTCACGGCCTGTTTATTTTCAGGTATTTCAGACAAATATTGCACACGTCAGAAATTTCTTATTCTGGTGTCAGATCATGTCTTTAGAGAGCATTTAAAATTCTCCATTTGAATGCTAAAATTCTCCTGGAAAGTCAGTTTTGGGCATTTGAAATTCTCAGAATTCCATCTTCTCCAATGTTGTACTGCACTCGAGCATTGTGTAAACCACTTGCAGGACAGCATTTGGAGAATTCAGAATTCCCCCCAAATGAGAATCCTCAGAATTCATCTAACCTGACAGCCCCTCAGGAGGAAGCTGGAATTTGGAGAATTCCAAAGGCCAAAAGTAACATTTCAGATGTGGGGGTAGATCTTAGAATTCACTAAACAAACAACAAAATCCCAAATGCTCCATTAGACAACACATGGAATTCGCATCACAAATCCCTCCACACAAACACGCCCTCTCATGCAGGATTATTTTTGCAATGACCCATATGAAACAATGCAGACAGAGAGAAACAATCCCATACCTAATCTTAACTCCTAAACAGAATCATATGAAAAAAAGGAACAACAAGTAAAACACCACCAATCAATGTAACAGAGCTGATCCTGAACAAGAAGAAAATTAACTAAATCTCCTAACAACAATTTTCCACACTTGACACATGAAATCCACCATACATAATCTCCAAAACAAAAACGCGAAAAAAGATTGGAATCAAATACCGCGAGAACATCATCCGAGTAGTTTCCGAGGAAGTCGAAGAGCTTCCTTGCGATGGAGTCTTTGAGCTTGGAGGCTTCCGGGGATTTCCTATCCATCTTGAAAGATCTAGGGTTTTCAGAGAAGATTTCCATCAGATGAGATGAGAATGTCTCTCTCTCTCTCTCTCTCTCGTCCTCTCTCCTTTTGCCCTTTCTGTTTGGGCCTTTTATAGAAGGTAGCGTTGTGGTGGTTACAACATTAGAATGCTGCGTGTAGTGAACTGGCAGAGACGAATAATAATAATAATAATAATACCTTTGTTTTCTTGCCTATACCTATGTTTAATCAATCATTCATGCTTGTTATTACATATTGTTGCACCACAATCACAAAAGATGAGGAAAATATCAATCTTATAAAGGTGGGCCCATATTCTAATTTCTAAAGATGGATCCCATATTGTAATTTCTAAAGCCGGCATAATAGACAAAAGAAAAAAGAAATGACTAATTGGTGCCCCTTCAATTAAGTTTTTTTATGATTTTACCAGATAGACTAATTTTAAATTAGAACTTAAAAATCAAAGCTTTTATTATTAATTAGACTAGAGTTTTCAAAGAGACTTAAATTGTGAGACACCTCCCTCTCAACGGAAAAAACTAGGGATTGATCAATCCCTAATTGTGTAGGATGGATGGTTAAAGGTACAAAGTGTGCGTGGGTGTGAGTATTTACAAGAGAAAAAAAATTTGGAACACTGTTTTAGTGAGAATGTGTTTTATGTGGATTATTAAACATACTTTAAAAAAAAGTGTTTACTTTGATCATCTAACCATTTTTGTAGTCTATCCATTTCTCAAAATCTTGTTTAAATTGGAATAATCCTTTTTTTTAATATTATAAGCTATTATTTCACCACTAAGCATTTGGTCTATTATAATTATTATATATATTTATATATATAATATATTAAGCTAGAAGGTTTTGGATCTAATTTTGACCGACAGTTAACCATTTTTATTAAAATGTTTCACATTCACTCCATATAACTACCCACTCATATCCTTATTTCAACAAACCACCCACTACTCTCCACTTCTTCCTTTTTTTAAGTACACCCCATCTCTTCTACTCCCTTTCTGTCTGGTTTTTTTTTTTTTTTTTTCACTAATGCTTTCATTTATGCGACTTACTTAATACATGGAAAGAGGTATTCCATATAATCTTTCTAACGTTAGAATTTTTAATTTATAATGGGGGTTGTGCTTGTCAGCTATGATGAGCAACTTTTGGGCCAAATGAGTGGTAGTGCGAAAATAGCAGCAATAAAGAAGAAATTGAAAGCTGAGAGAAGTTGATGGTGCTGTTTGCAGCTGCGATGTCTAGCTGATACTTGACTTTAGGACCTAATTGGAAACTCTAGTATAATCTAAAAGAAGTTTGTTAGATTAGGTCTAAAATAAATTGATTAATTGTAAATTAGAACTTAAGAATTAGAGCTATATGTCCTAAACCTAATTTAACTATCTCTTACTACATTAGCCTAGAGTTTCCAAAGAGGCAGCCTAGTCTGCTTGGTAAAATTCTTAAAAACAGCTCTTATTTCACAGTGGGTGTTCGGTAAACAAATGAATTAGAGCTTATTAGAGCGATACTTCTTATCATTTTCAAAATTTTGATTGGGATTTGGATGCAAATAGATTGAAATGCAATTATTTCCTTGCAATGAAGTGATTGGGTTGATCATAAGTACTGGGCTATAGAAGTAAAACAAGAAAACAAAAATCTTACTTCCACCACTTACCACTTTAGAAAAATAGCAATAATTAACAAAGTAGAGTCCCCTTTACCTATCCTTCTAGAGGCTGAAGCATACTTCTAATCAAATGAGAAACGCAGTTGGAGGTTTATCAAACACTCTAAAAACTAAATAAGCTCTAAAACATGAAACAAGAGCTTATTTTAGAATTTCTAAATGCCCCTTGGATTCTTTTTGCAAGATGTAAGTAATATTGGCAAGCGGCTTAATAGTTGAAACACACTCAAGCATGATAGTGCAGCGAAGTGGAAGAACATGCATCTTTGGAGAGACTATTTGTGGCATGATTCTTGCTAAATCTTGAATTTTGGGCTGAATCCATGACAATTGTGTGCTCTTTGAGATCAGTTGGTGATATTACTCCATTTGAGAAGATACCCGGTCTGCAGCTGGATGTATGACACTTGAATGTTTTTGGATGTGTGTGTTACATACCTGTTTCAGATTAGCTACTCAGAATAAATGCACTTCATGTTCCTTGGCTGTTGCGCCCCCGAACCCGGATTCCTGCAGCGGTCCGACCTCGAGGACACGAATTGAGAAGTAAGTGATAAATATATTTCTCCCCGGGATCCGCGTGTGTGAGGAAGGCAAAATTTCCAAACACATCAATAACATTTCGTGGAAGCTTACGTGGCATTGCGACCCGGAGCCCGTGCCCATCGGGTTCCGTGTCACACTCAACCCGTCAGCATAAAGCTGTCATAGCATAATCATACTCAGACTGGAACAAACATGATATCAAAATATACAGAGCTGACAGTGACAAGCTTATCAATACTCAAGAATATTCAAGTTATAATTTAACAAGTGCATTAATTACAATCCCAAAAGAAAAGGCTAACAAAAGCCTTACAAAATAAAAAGCTAAGAACAAATACTACCCAGGTGTATAATGTATCTCCGGAGTTAAGCACGACGTCTGTATGACATCACTGAAACAACAACCTGCAAAACTCGCGGCTCTACAGCCATCTGCACACTTACTAGCTCAAGACGAGAACCCGCTACCTAAGGCACCAAACAAACAAGGTCAGACACGACGGTCTGGCAGGTGATCAATTTAAGCATGAGTATGAATCATTTAAAATTTATAAGAAACCATATACTGAATTTAAAACTGTTTACAAATCTTGAAACGATGCTTGAACGATATACACTTCAAGAAAACAAAAGTCCACAAACGAGATATGAGGCAAAAGTAGCATGAGTACATGTGGTCTAGCGTTTAAAACCATTAAATAAATTTTCAAATAGTACATGAACAAAATGCAAGATAAAGCTAGCATGATTACGAGAAAACATCATGATTCGTAAATCCACATTGAGCTCATCCTTTCTCCGTCATACATGATGATAAGAGCAAGCAAAGACAAAGCAGGACAGGCGAAACGAAACGAAAGCCCTAGCCACACAAGGTGGGTGGGAAAACCGGCCGCGGAACCGGAACAAAACAAAAATGTGTATAAATACACGACTTATCTGCAGATAATCCTTATGTTTAAGGACCCCCTAACTAGTAGATCAGACTGAGAGGGCAGTCCAAACTCAGTGGTATTCAACGGAATTCATGAATGCACAAAACTAATGGAGACTCGCCGTTTGAGGCCCGTGGTTGACACACTACGCCCCGTGGTTAAGGGTGCCGCCCGGACCAAGTTCTCATATTTGAATGCTCAAAACTAATGGAGACTCGCCGTTTGAGGCCCGTGGTTGACACGCTACGCCCCGTGGTTAAGGGTGCCGCCTGGACCAAGTTCTCACATTTCCCTCATCGACCACACGGGGTGGACGGTGCACGTAAGACAAAACAAGTTAGCATAAGCTATAAGCATGTCGAAGCACAATAAGTAGTCTCCCTTTTGGGTTCTTAAAACAATTTGAAACAAAACTGATACTTGTAACTCAAAACAAGTGCAAAGCAATACCCGAAACAAAACTGATACTTGCAA
Source organism: Persea americana (assembly GCA_029852735.1). Classification (NCBI taxonomy): domain Eukaryota; kingdom Viridiplantae; phylum Streptophyta; class Magnoliopsida; order Laurales; family Lauraceae; genus Persea; species Persea americana. Next base: position 65,277,038 of record CM056813.1, on the reverse strand, counting down.
GTCAAAACAAGTGCAAAACAATACCCGAACGAAACCAATGCTTGTAAGTCAAAGCAAGTACAAAACGAGATCCAAGACAAAACCAACGCTTGTAGGTCAAAACAAGTGCAAAGTAATATTCTTCATGTCAAGACTAAGTTTCTGAAAACAGACTTTCAAGTATATGCTAAGGCCCTTCATTCGATTCTTGTGTAATTGAAACCCAAATGTTGGAATTAAAAGCGGATTGGTGCCCCTGAAGGTAAACAACATTTCAGATTTCCAAGTACACAATATCAAGACAAAAGCCCCTCAACATATTCTAGTTTTTCGTTGATCAAAATATCCACTTTCTTTGCCAGCCTTTGATCATTAAGAATAGTATACCATTGGATTCCTCGCTTCGAGAGCTTTCCAACGGTATATAGAACTTCAAATTCCGACGAACGATTCAAAAGTTATGACTTCTGGAAGATGGTCATCCGAGCCCGGAACAGTTAGCTCGAGCGAACAAAAGTTGGCTCGAGCGAACTGGTCACAGAACCTCCTTGGTACCAACAGTGAACTCCACTGCTCCAATTCCACTCCAATATCCATTAACAAATAACATCTAAGACTCAACACCAGTGAAAAATACAGAATTTCAAAAATAATTCGAATTCATACTTTCATAACCAAATAAAACAATGCTGGAAACAACATATCTCAAATCAGAATTTCAAGAAAACAATTTCAGATTTGAATGCAATTGCAGGAAACAACATATTTGAAACCAGAATTTTTTGAAAACAGGTTCAAATTTGAATCCAATAGATCAATGCAGGAAACAACTAATTTCAGCAGTGCAGAATTCTGAATTTCAGCAGTGCAGGGTTCTGAATTTCAGCAGTGCAGAATTCTGAATCTAAGCAGTGCAGAATTCTGAATTTCAGCAGTGCAGAATTTTTCACATAACTGAAACATTAAATCAACTCCAGAAATCTGAGTCTAGCTGAAACATTAAAACAATTGCAGAGTTCTGAATCTAGCTGAAACATTAAAACATTTTGCATAAATCTGAACCTAGCTGAACATTAAAATAATTTGCAGAAATCTGAACATAAAACTGAACACTACATGTTGCAGAAATCTAAACAAGATCTGAACATTAAAAGTTACGGAAATTTGAACAAGAACTGAACTCTAAAAGTCGTATAAATCTGCACAAAATCTGAACATCAAAAGTAGTAGAAATCTGCACATAATTTGAACATTAAAAGTTGTAAAAATCTGCACCTAATCTGAATACAATTGTACACTAAAATTCTGCAGAAATCTGAACACCATTGCACACTAAAATCCTGCAAAAATCTGAACACAATTGCACATGAATTGGACACAAAACTGCAGAAATTTGCATACCGAATGAACACAAAAATTGCAGATTTGAATGCAATAAACCAGTGAAGAAAACAACATATTTCAAATCAGAATTTTAATAAAAACAGTTTCAGATTTGCATGCATTCAAAAGAAACTGATTATTCACTTGCCTCAAGCTGAAATGGGTCTCAAGTTCACTCCAAACAACTCCTACACAGCCAGTTGAAATCCTACACCAAACCCATGGAAGAACCCATTTCAAAATCCACAAAACTTTAAAAAAAACAATGGAGTTCTTAAAAAGAATCCATGCATGTATGATAAGAGGCTCTACTTGGTCCAATAAAAACCAGATTTGAGAAGAGGTATCCATTGCTAACCTTGAGAAGCTCTATACAAGAAGAAGAGTTTGGAGAAGAGAGAAAGCCCAGCTGAAATCCCCCAAAAACAGTACCCTTTTGAAGCTTGAAAGATGGGGAGAAGGTTGGTGGAATTTGTTATTCACTTTGAGCTTGGTTTCATTAACATGCAAGAGGAGAGAGAAGATAAGAAGAAGAAGAAGTCTTCTTTGGTTTCGTTGCAGCAGAGAAATGAAAATGAAGAAGAAGGTGAAAGGAGCCAACGTGGGTTCTTATATAAATGGGCAAGTTGTCGACCCCATTGGCTCTTAAAGCTTCAAAGCTTTAAAACTCATGTTTGTCGGTCCCGGATGAAATCGACGAAGAAGAACAAAATGATTCTTCAAAAATCTAGTTTTAAAAAAGTGTACTTTTGACATATTTTTGAGATTTCGAAAATTGGGTCCAGTTTTAGGTGTAAAAAGATAATTTTACATTTTTTGGTCCAAAACATGGGTTTCTGGGCTTCGGATGGACTCGACGAAGAAGACTAAAATGATCCACATAAAATCTACTTTTCAAAAAGTACATTTTTGTCATGATTCTGAAATTTTGAAATTTGGGCTCATATTTAAATGTAAAAAGACTGTTTTGCCCCTCGGGCTGAAAAACCAATTTTATGAGTTTCAAATGGGGTAGGTCTAACACAAAAGTTGTTAGGGCTAATTTGACCTAACAAAAGGAACCAAAATTGTAATTTTTCAAAATCAAGAACAATCCCCAACGCTGACACGTACAGCCCAAGGCATCCCCGGGCTGTTAGACCGGGTCCAACCGCCCTCAAAATTCCCCAAAGCTATAGAAAAATATTATAAACCACTATCTAACTCAATTAAGATCAAATCTCACTTAGAGAACTAACCCACAGCTAAAAACACGCTAATCACAAAAATTAGGGGTCGGGATCTTACATTGGCCATTATGATTGCAGGCGATTGCGGCATTGCATTAATCCTACAGTTAGTAGAGATTTATGCTTGAAGAGAAGTAGTGTTTGATGAGGATTACTTATGAACGGACTTCGAGGATGGACTTAATTTGCCAGATCCACATATTCATGACATTTCAAATTTGCATGAGCGACAAAAGCCTCAACAGGAGGTTGTAATGGAGAGGAAACGATCCACCTTCTTCACCTCATTATACTCCTCATGGCCTTTCTACAAGACCGAACTATGTATGATATATTGTCTAGTCTAATTTATTTGATCATCACTCCATTCGATATCTGACATACAATTGGAAGTGTTAGCCGATAAATGCAGAATATATGGCAACTAATCTCGATGCAGTTAGAAGAATTTTGAGGTAAATTTCAGAAACCACACATTATGGTATTTTAAAAATCGTGGAGATTCAATCCAGTTATCAAAAATTACATATGCAAATTAGGCCAATGATTGTGGCACTCATAGATCTGTTTTTGCTCATAGTTTCAACATCTTTGTCTTGGTGGAGCTAACAACAACCTGCATTTGCGTTATCTCTTCTACCAACGCTGAATATTTTGCAATTATAATAACAGTGAGGTGATAAAAATTGAAATGCATAAGAGTAAATCATGAATCCATGACAAAATTCATGTAGATGACCCCAACATAGGTGGGACAAGGATTTGACGAGGATGATGATGTGTTTTATTCACAATTCGTTCATCTGTGAGCTCAACTTATATTGAAGTGAAATTGGCCTAGGCTCATAGGAGCATTTATTTTGAGAGGTTGAAGCTCTTTAATAAATAAGCCCCACAAAGGAGCCTGAAGAATTTCTCATGAGTCCTTTAAAATCTGAGCTCCTTTCTCTTGAACATAGATCATGGACCAGTTGGGATTCATAATGCTCTGTACTTTTGAGCTGCATTTCTACTGGTGTTTGGCATGGCCATTGCATATTGAGTGCAAATAAGAGCTTCCTTGGATCTTAAACCCTTGTATTAATCATTCAGTTCTTCCCATCAACCAAGGTCTGCTAGTCGCGTTTCCTTTCCCATCCTTCTTCATTTCAATCATTTTCCCTCATCTTAACATGAGTCCTCAAACTCCTTGCCCCATGTTCCACTGGGAGAACTAGACTGAGGATCAAAATCAAAGCATTTAGGTCGCAACTTCCACCTCAACTCGGCTGTATCCCAGTCTGTTCTTCAGTCCTCTTTCTTTCATTAATTTCCTCGCCTCCTCTATCCCAGCCCAATCACCAGCCTCGGCATATATCATCGACAGCAATGTGTAATTTGCAGCATTCTCCGGCTCTAAATCTATTATCTTCCAAGCAACTGTTTCTGCCAGGTCAAACCTACCAAGCACCCTACAGGCACAAACCAACGACCCCCATATGCTCAGGCTCGGTCCCATGGGCATGCGGTTTACAACCTGACAGGCATCTTCAAGCCTTCCTGCACGCCCAAGGAGATCCACCAAGCATGCGTAGTGCTCCGCACCAGGGGAGGGGGCTTGGTTGAAGAGCTGTTGTGCTTGGTCGACTAGGCCTGCATGGTTGCACGCTGACAGAACAGCAAGGAGGGTGATCTCATCAGGCTCAATTCCCTCCTCTCGCATCTCATGAAAGATTCTCAAGGCCTCATTGCCACGACCATGACGCCCATAACAGGAGATCAAAGCACTCCACGACACAGGGTCTCTCACAGGCATCTCCTCAAACACTCTACTCGAAGACTTGAGGCATCCACATTTTGCATACATGTCTATCAGGGAATTGCCTACAAAGACCTCGGAGTCCAAACCGGATTTCACAGCATAGCCATGGATTGCAGAGCTGAAGCCTGCAGAAGAAAGGCTGGTGCAGGCACCAATGACTGCCAGTAGAGTTACTGAATTCGGGCCGATGCCTTCCATTCGCATTTGATGGAAAAGGCTCATGGTTTTGACGGCATCTCCACGTCGAGAATAGCTTCCTATAATCGAACTCCACACGACAACGTCTCTCCTCTCCTCCGCTCTCTCAAACACAATCCAAGCATACTTTGATGATGATAATAATGCCTCCCTTCCGCATTTGCAGTACATATCTACCAGAGCTCCTTCTAAGCAAGATTCTAACCCATACCCATGCCGAAAAATGTGTGCATGGATCTCTTTCCCATGTCTGAGAGCTCCTAGTTCAGCACAGGAAGGTAGAATGGAAACCAGAGTCACCCTATTGGGCTTCATCCCTTCAAACTGCATTGCTCGAAAGACTGCAAGCGACTGCAAATAGTCCCCATTCACGGCGCAGCCTGTGATCATCGCAGTCCACGACACCCCATTTCTATTATCATACGTTGCTGTTGACATTTCCTGGAAAACCATTGAAGCCGAATGCAGGTCACGGCACCTCGAGTACATGTCAATGAGAGCGGTCGGAAGAAAGCTACACACATCAGATATGCCGCTGCAGATAGCATGGGCATGAATTTGCATCCCCAGCCTCAAGTAGCCCGCTCGGCCAGAGAGCGAGACGACACTCGCAATCAGTTGAGATAGCGGCCGAAAATCTGAACTGAACATTAACTTGAACATCTGAATGGAATTCAGAAAGTCATCGTTTCGGACGTAGCACATGATGATGGAGTTCCATGTGACAGCATCTCTGGTGGGTGGAGGCATTGTGTCGAATACAAGGCGTGCGGAGTGGACGTCCCGGCATCTAGAGTACATTGAGATGAGAGAGTTGGCGGTAACAGGTTCTTTGTCGCGGGCAGTTTTGAGGAGGAAAGAGTGGAGCTGAAGGCCTAAAGGAAGGGAAGCAGAAGCTGCTTTGAGAAGAGAAGGGATGAGGGAGGCGTCTGTGTGGCCACTAGAAGAAGAAGAAGCGCGGAGAAGGTCTTTGTAAAGTCTAAGGGCGTCCTCAAAGAGGCCTTTAGAGACCATGTCCTTAAGCTTTCTGCTTGCTGTTACTGTTACATCTGGTAAGAGGCATTGCATGGTTGCAACAATCTGCTGGCTAGCTATCAAAATTAGAGTTAGTTTTCTAGTACATTTCTTGCTTAGTAGTTACTTACAGGTGGAGGCAGCTATGGATAATAAAACTGATGCAGTGGCCATGCACAGTTAGTGAAATCCAATGGCATTATCATTCATGAAAAAAGAGTCTGAATTAGCATTGGCCCAAATTGAAATTGATCTGACCATGGGCACAGTTGGTTCAATAACTGTAATATCTATACAACAAATAAATCCCACCCTGGATTGAAATTGATCAGACCAATGGAACCGTTGGTTCAATAGTAATAATAATCTATCTACATTCTACACATACGTTTAAAAAGTACCAATAAACTTAACTTACCACTAGACATCTTATATGGAAGGGAGGGGTGCTCATGGACCGGGTAGAATGAGCCAGGCCTGCATGGGCCGGTGCCCCACCACCGTACCCTGTCTAATTTCTTGGTTAGATTATTAAATGGGCTGAGCTTGGCTGATATATGTATGCTCATCAGCCAGACTGCCCAGACCTAACGTATTTAACAGAAAAAAAAAGGTGTACATAATTGCAAAAGGGCTAATTAGCCTTGACTTGAGTTTAAGGTCCGTGGGCTGGTCAATAATTAAAAGAGCAGGGTTTGGTCAAGCTTCAGCCCAGCCCTACCTGGCCTATGAACACCTTATGGCTAGGGACATCAAAGTACTCCGGGAAGGAGAAGGAGGGTTTATATGTTTGGTCCTATGTTGGAGCAGGAGGGATTGTCCTGTAGGACCTTAAATAAAAATAGGTTAAATAGGACGGTAGATTAGGCCAATTCAAAAATGGAATTACCTGAGTGGGCGAAGTTTTGCGAACTTCCCATCGTCTCCCGGCCCAGCCCCAAACACAAACGAGTTCATTTCAACAATTTACATTGGCCCCAGATGAAGTTTAAATATTCTCCATAAAACTGTTTGTGCAAAAATGGTGTGATGTCACACGGCCCTAGGATATCACATAGGGCTATGCATGTGATATCACACTGCCCAAGAATATTCCACGGTCCGATGTTCAATAGATATCACATGAACTTTACGATATCACACAGACAGTTCTTTCGGACATCTTAAAACTTAGACAGTGTATGGGCGAATGTCAAATTTAAAAACCGTTGCACGGGCAATACCCTTTAATTCATTTCCCATTAAAAATAAGAGTTTATTAGATGGCTAATACTGGATCTTCACCATCGTTTCTTTAATTTTTGCCACTTACGTGAATACATTACTTAGAATTTACGAGAATTCAATTCCATGCAAAAAAAAAGAAAAAAGAAAAATTGAAGTTTGTCTTATGAACTCACTGCCGCATCAAGTTAACTCACGAGTAGGTTTCTATGGGCCTGAGCTTTCTACGAAATATATGAGCACAAAAACAGCAGCACAATTGTCTTCTCTTGAAGCATGTAGAGACGATAATAACAATCTTATTGGCAATAATTAATTTCTGCCGGCTCACTATCTGGATGCTAGAGAGTATAATTATCATAAAATCCAAATGTCAGGCAAGCTATACACATTAAGAGGTGTCCCCCAATCCTGCTTAATTAGTACAAATGATCTAAATATCTCACTAGCAAAAACAAAATATATGATACAATACACAAGTTGATGAAGTGCCTTCAGAACACAATTGCATAACATAACCACATATATGAGCAGCAGCATCTTCATCAAGACACAAGCCACATGAAAAAGGTCGACCATAGAGTAAGTGAAACTGAAGCCAACCCGTAGGCCCATAGCAAAATTACAGAGCATTCGCTCTCACCTGTCCCAAACAACTGGGCCATCGTACCTGCCAGCAATTGAACAAACTCAGGTTAACATGAACATGGTCGAAATTAATTCCCTCCAAGGAAGTTCATAACAAATTGACTGATATGCTGTGAAAGTAGTATTGGCTAATAGAAGAAACAAGGAGATGGTAGATAAAGATGGCCCAAATCCAACAGTGATCCACGTCCAATCAGGGTGGTTGCTAGACACACAAGTGGCTTTGAGAACTTGTAGTTGCTAATCCTATATCCCAAGAACTAAAATAATATATATATATATATATTTATATTTATATGATGAATGATCCAATTCACAGTGTACATGGATCTTACAGTGTACAACAGCTAGTGGGGCCCACCTGATCACCCATCTGAGTGGACAACAAAACCAAGACTCCCCCTGATAGTTACCAAATCCTAGGGTTTGCATCCCTCAGAATGGATTCGACCTTAGGACTGGCTACACTTTTTTCCTTTTAATATAAAGCGGTTGAAACTTGTGGGGTGTATGTAGATCAAGAAGTTAGGATGATCAGGCGGGCCCCAAATTTTGTACACAAATAGGGCCCGCCCAAATCTTCCATTACCCCCAGTCCCATCTCCAAGTGAGGCCACACAAAGACGTGCACATGGTGATCCAATGCATGATGCGCGCATGGGATCACTCTATACATCATATGTTTTCTTTGACATTGAAAAGGGAAACCAATACTTCTCGGTCTGATTAAGACTCAGGAGTATCTCATGAAATATTCATAAAGGTGTCCCTTTTGCCGCGGCGAGTATGTAACATACTTATGTTCATTGCAGGTGGGACAGCAAATTGCAAGAGAAGAATGAAGTTGTATAATGGATCTGAGTGAACCAAGCCAAAACGAATTGCCCCTTTGACTATAGCAATCCCCAACAGAGGCAGTGCAATATAACGGGCGACAATGATTCCAATGATGATAGGGACTCGAATTTCTGACCCCCTGAAACCTAAAATACAACGGCCAGTATTAGTCTCTTTCCTTCTTTTATGAAAAATGAAAATGAAATTCATTCATTGATTACCCTTGAGAAGGTTTCCTCCCATTATAAGGATGACAGTTGGGATTGCTCCATCGCTGTAGGCCAGAAATGGAGAACAATTAACTTGCTGAAAGATAAGTTTATTTACTTGATGCTATAACCATTGTTGCCATTGAGCAATTGCATGCAATTCATTGAATAATTGAACTGTTAGTGTTAGGAAAACTCCTGTATAATTGGCCTGCATACTGATCTGGTGCACAGTTATATTTGGGCCACATGAATCCCTGTTGGGCTCTTGAACATTTTTACACTAGGACATGCCAATCATTTAAGTTCTCTTTTAACTATTAAGAGAGGTGCTACTATGAGAGGCACTCTCACCAACTTGGTGAGAGATAGGTGGGGGCCCTCACTTCTATATCCATTCTCACAAACTTAAATGCAAAGACCCCCAACTTAAATGTGAGGGCCTCCACCCATCTTTCACTAAGTTGGTGAGAGTGCCTCTCATAGGAGCACCTCCCATTAAAAGGAAATAAAACTATATTGCGCAGTCTAACTTATATGGTTCAAAGGTTTTTACCCCAGCAAGGTAGCAGAGTCTTGGATCACGCGAAGCGAAGCACCTTCACCAATAAGTGCCCTTCTAAATGGAGGGATTACTCCAACAATAAACCCAATAATCTGCACAAGAAAGTAAACTGAAGTTTATTCTTGCAAAAGAAAAAAAAAAAAAAAAAAACTCAGTCTAGGAGGCACTAAAAAGCCAATCCATTGGTTAGCTCAGTGGGGCACCTTTCTTCCATTGAAACAACCGGAGATCAATCCCTAGTTGTAAAGCTGATAGTGAGGGACTTGGGTGAGTATGTGGGTGTGAATGTGTGAGTATTTTCCAAAAAAAAAAAAAAAAAGCGCTAAAACCTAGTATGTAAAGGTTTCCAAAGCATATGATCTGAGACATGTGGGCTCATGGTTTGGTGATCCAGACCAATTATATGGGTGCTACATTAAATAGGGCATACCCCAGATTGGAGGACCCTACCTTTCCAGTCTTTGGTCTTTATTCATCCAATGTGGATCCTCACTGATTCTTCTCTTAGCTAGGTTTAGGCAACTGATCAAACAGCTAGGACCCTTTTTAGTAGTCACCATATAAGGTCATTTCCTTCATTACCATATAATTCATCATTTGTAAATTGAAAAATGTTCGAGTCAGAGACTGTTGATCCATGGCATCAACAAAAACACAGATATGTCCTCGATCGACAAGTTCCACATATGCAATAATAATTTTCAAGGCCCTAGTAGAATGTTGCACATTTGAATCTATTTGACCTTTCAGGAAAAGAACAGAAAAAAGGAAAGAAACTTGCATCCCTCGACTCAAAATTTAATTATTTGAACATTTGGAGCCAATCAAGATACAGTTGGATCTTCAATCCATGAGCAACTGCAATGCGAAAATACAAGTGCATGCATTGCGCATACATTTTGATGACTAATTATGAACCATGTTTACCCACCCCTGAACGACACGGGTTCGAATCCCGATGTAACAAAAAAACTGTTAGGTGACAAATGAAGATGTAGTGACCTAGTTATTATTGTGTTTAGTTAACATACCGCTCCAATGGTTGAAGGTGCCAGCAACTTCTTCAAGTTCGCTTTTCCGGACATCTTCTTTAAAAATGTTATTAGCTTTACAGAACCTGATACCTGAACAAAAGCTCCAAAAGATCAGATGTTGAAGGGCATTTAAGAAAATGTAGTGAGCTATGGAATTCTTTCTCTGTAAAAACTATGGAAGATCTAAAATGGAGGAGAAAGATGAGAAAGAAAGAAAGACACCTTCAGTGTTTCCTTTAACTCCTCTGTTTTAGTCGTAGTAGGCAACGTGCATTGATCTTCTACATGCACTGATGATACTGACGATATCACCATTGTTGAAATTTGCTCTCGTAAAGCCTCTGGCTGTGGAGTCACTTCTGGAATGCCATTGATTTCATCATCTTCTGTAGTTTTCTTACTTAAAGATATTCGCATGACATTATAGACGTACAGCCACATGAACATGGCACCTAGCTGAAGGATTCATTATAAGAAACAAAATTATCTCTATGATTATGGTAGCATTTATAGTATGAAAGACAATAGATGTAATAACTTCTTCAATTCATACAGCTATACTCTTACGGGAAGACACTCAAGAGAAATTTCAAATGCTAAGTCACTGTTCTAAAGAAGATCGTACCGCCATTGATAGAGAAGAATATGCCAGTCCAAGTTTATTGCAGACTTCAGGATTTCCAAACGGACTGTGTTTCTCTTTGCAGATTGCTGGGATGATTATGATTAACATATACCCCAAATTTCCTGTTCACATAATAAAAAGCAACCCTATATCATTTTATCCAATAATGGACTAATCTGATTATGATAAGCATAGTGGTAACCATGATGACAAAAATCACAATTAATTGCCTAAACATCTCGTGCAATGGAACACTAGGAAAGGTTCTTTTTCTTCTCCTTCCATTTTCTGAAACAAAATCAACTGGGAAATTGGCTTTTCATTTCTAGAATCCCACCTCACCTACTAAATGTGTTAGTTGATTGGCAGTAGTTTAGACACTTGCTAAAATAAACAAGAGAACTAGAAGAATGTATGTAATCACACGAGCATAGTTGCAGAATTAAATGCAGATACTTACCGGCAGAACAGCAGCCGAAAATAAGGCTCCTCAAGCCAGAAGGAGCTCTTGTAATTTGAATTACAGCCCACCCAAGCAGTGAACCCAAAATAAAAGTGAGAAGTATATTTATTGGCATGAACCACCTGCAAAACAAAAAGAGGCTCCCTGGTTTAAAAAAATGTAAATTCCAAAATTTAATGAGCGACATCAGTTCCACTCAGAGAGAACAAACGGCTCCTATTCTCTAATAATGCTTTCACTGCACAACTTTCAAATAAAAGATGAGCTGAAGCACTGAACCATAACCCATGAGTGTGTGAGATAAAGAGATGATGCATGCAAAAGACTAACATTGTAAACAGGATTAAAAGAAACTCACAATGAAACCATAAGCTTGAATGTGATTGTCCTTGATAGATTGCTATACACTAGAGTTGGATTAAATACAAAAAAAGTGACCTGATAAAGAACAGAGGGCTCAAGTCAGTTTAGAGATGGATGGAGAGAATGATCTAATAGACTGGAAAATACAAGTAGGAAGCTACAAGCACAGAATACATCAAAAATAAAGAGAAAGGACAATTCATGGATGTGATTTGTTGTTAATTAGTACCTGTGAAGGTGTGGCCCACATGACCATACACCTCCTATATGCAGACCCTACTTGAAAGGCTACATGCATTAAAAAGTCCTCTTGATTTGGTTTTCTAAAGACTTTGACTTGGGAAAATGGTTTGAATTTCCATTCATTAAAGGGATCCTATTTTGCTAATGATAGGTCTTATCTAGACCTATTGCTAACGACACAAAAAAGAGAAGGAGGAGAGAGCTAATGATTTCCTGATAAAGGTAGCCGTCATTGGGTTGTGGTAATCGAGAAGTCATAGATCAAAGTTATGGTTGTATTATTTAGATCTACTCCAATGACGGTCAATCCTATGATTGCAAATTACAAGTGCTATCAAAGCATAGATTCGTAGCAATTTGTTACCAGAATCAGAGCATGGGTTCATAGGAATTATATCTGAATGACTAATTTATGTTTGGTGATCAAAGTTGATATTTGCTATGACTTTAGTGAAGATTGTTTTATTAAGAGGGCTTGGACACATTTTGTTTTTGATGCCAGATAAATGTTCTACAGGAGAGAATGATATTTATGAAAAGGAACACTAGGGAAGGAGGTATTTGAGTGAGAGAAAAATTTTCTTTTCTTTCCTCTCCTCCTCGCTCTCCCGGGTTGGCAAACAACCATAACAAGGAGTAAAAGGCAATTGTACCTTTGGACAAATCCATGATCGCCTAAACAAAAATCACAATTCTGATGTCATTATCCATCCTATAACTAACAGCAGAGATCAAGTAAAATTTTAAAATTTTATCAAGTAAAGATGGTCACTTCTTTAGTTAAAAATTTCAAAATTCCTCATGATTGGGCCGTTCTGGTAGCTCCTGAGCCTATCAGAATAGTGGATTTCAATAAACCACATTACAGCATCAAGCATGACCTGTAACATCACTAATGGTATATTCACTTATTTGGGAATCAATCCATCATCATCAAAAGGTCAACCAATTGATAGAAGCATTGGGCCCACGAATGTCAATAATACGATAGATTCAATTTTTGGGTCATAATTGTTAAGTAGTTGTTTGTATAGTTTTCAATCACCAATTAGTTTTGGAAATCATCCCGCGCGGAGAGACCCAGGGATGGGGGATGGGATCGTCCCTAGTCATCTAGGTGAACTTTCATATTCTACCATTCGTAGTTTGGTCCAATTTAACCCTAAAGGATAGCTCAGATGGCCTAGGACTACGGTTTGCATCCGGATATTGTAGGTTCAAAACTGCACTATCACACTGGGGCTACAGAGAAGTTTACGTAGCTTCCGTGCGGGCCCGGAAAATTAGTCCAACCCAAAGGGTTGGAAACCCTCCGATAGAGCCAAAAAAAAAAAAAAGGCCCAATTTAAATTGGTTAATGGCTTAACTGGTGAATCAATTCCAATGATGATTTACAACTTTCAATCTCATCATTTCATGTCCATTCTTTGAACCTTAAATCCTAAGAACAATAAAATTGTAGGCATGATATACATGATAATAAACAATCAAAGATCAAAACATTAGTGAAGTGCAAGCATGAACTCATGAAAGCATAAAACAACTCACAAGGTTCAAATGCTTCCTGGCGTCTTCAACTAAAATATTCACACGACTCGTTGCGAGAAATGACCCAACACCAGTGACCAGAAGGACTTTCAGAACTGGCACCGACGCTGCAACAAACAGACCCCAAAGCTCCATGTTGAAATTTATTTAAAACTTTTAGTACCTTTTCCAATCTTCTCTGCAAGGGGACAAAGAAAAAGCTTACGTCAACAACTTCTAGAGGTGAATTCTCATGTGTAAATATGAAATTGGACATGAATGTAATTAAATTCAAATTGGGCCTCCACTCCAGAATTGGAGAGTGCTTATGACATCGACAGGAACCGTCACGACTCAGGCCCGAAATTAGGATTACCACGGCTAAATCCCGAGTCGCGATCACCATACTTACTCCCGTAAACCCCGCATTAACCGAAGTCAATACAAAATTCACAAGGGATATCATACATTCATACCTGTCAAATGTACATTTTTGCGGAAATTATATATACATTGACAATATATACATTTAATTTAACGTTTAAGTCAACCACTGCATATTCAAAATACAGTGCAGGTGACTACTATTTATATTCAAAATGAATATACATGTATTTCTCAAAATATCCCTAACATTCTAATGTAATTGCCCTCCGATCTAAGTCCACTCGTTCAGTCCTCCTGGAGGAACCTGATGGGCCTCCTCCACTGGAAGTGCAGCCTCTGCATTATCGGGACGGGCAACTTGGCATTTAATGTCATCAATAACACTGTGAACACGACGGTTTAACAATGTATACACAATTCCATACTAATAATTTGTCTATCAATTCTAAACAATTCAAATCAATAACATTTACATTAACTTATTCATTCATTTAGTTCTTCCCTAAATGAAGCATTCAATATCAGTGAGTGCATTTTATTAAGTGGCTTATCGTTGTCCTCATTAGCCAGGGCGGAAAGGCGTACCATCCATGTCCTAGCCTTAAGAAATGACTCATTCAATTTCCATATTATACACTTTATTAAGTGACTTTTCAAATGTGTGGGATTTACCAGTGTCTTGATCAGAGATTACTGGCATCACCACGGAGCTCCAGAACGCTCCATACCATCTACTGCAATAGGATTGTTCATTATTCATTCATTTCATTTCATTAATTCATTTCTTTTCATTAATTTGATTCATTATTGATTTCAGCTCAACAATGAGCGTAATAAATACTATACAGTGTTAGACTCGGAAGAATAAGTCAATTCAAAACAATAAATCCAATTAAATTTTCATAAACCAAACATTCGGGTGAAACGTTCATTATCTAGTGTATGTGTTATTCTTGATGACATCATTTTTTGTGAAATTTACATTAGCATAACTTTAGTTAACACCCATGAAGGTTTAGGAAAATGCCACTAACACTAGCCTTAGCCAATAAGCTTTTACTCAGAGAAATCAGAAATCGAATCTGAAATTTCCTCAAGTTCAGTGACTTTGTCGGTCACCTGTCGGCTAACCGAACGCTGTCAGTCTGCTTTCCAGAAACTCAGTTTTCTAATACAATCTCTAACATTTTTCCAAGGGAATTCGATCACCTTGTCGGTCGACCGAAGCTACAATGTCGATTAACCAAACCCAGTTCGGTTACCCCTCGGTTCTAATTCCAGAGAGCTCAGCTGAGAGCTCATATGAGTTCGGTCACGCAGTTCGGTCAACTATCGGTCGACCGAACCTACAGTGTCGATTAACCGAATTTAGTTCAGTTACCCTTCTAGAAACAAGATGAGCTAGGTCAGGCAGTTCGGTCGACTGTCGGTCGACCAAGTTGTAACTTCGGCTAACCAAACTCAATTCAATCAACTTTCCAGAAGCTGGAATCTCCTGCGAAATTCAACCCAGAAGGGGTCGGTCAGGTGTCGGTCAGCCTGTCGGCTGACCGAACTGCGCCCAGATATTCAAAAAATTCTGAACTGAAATTTCTAGAATTGAACTCTTTGAGTTCAAACAAGTCTATTAACAACCTTAATCAGTAGAGTTGAGTATACTTGCTTTGTTTGGAGATTAAGTAGCAAAAATCCCTTGTTTTGCTTAGCCTTGAGATGGAAAACCCCCAATTGAAACCCTCTTTTGAACCTAAAACCAAACCAAATTCACAAATGGAACTCCCATGAGTGCCTTGTGCTATTCCAATTCATCAATTAGAACTGAAAATTTTATAAGCAACCTAAGTCACTTACTTGTAGTCTTTTGAAGGAAATTCTTGAGATCTTCTCAAGCTTTACTCCAAGAAAATCAAAGAAGAAGATGGAGAAGATGAAGAAGATGAAGTATCATCTTCAATTTACTTGTTAAACTTCCAAACCACACTTGATGGAGAGAAATTGGAAGAAAGAAGAAGAAGAAAAAGGGCTCGGTTGGCTTGTGCTGGAACGGATGGAATGAACTCATTTGAGTTCATTCCAATCCCTTATAATGCCATTTTTGCATTCAACCCCCATTTAATTCCATTAATTACATTTTGAGTCAAATGAAGAGTCATTTGATCCAATTCTCGTCGAATGTACTCAAGGCTACTACGGAAGTTAACGTACTCTTCGAGATATACGCGCAGATATCAAGAGTTCCCGTATTCGACGAAATACGTGAAAATTCGTATTTACGAAAAAGTCCTTATATTCCTCAATCTAAGTCTAAAACCATTTCAATTCGCTCACTAACACTCTTTACCTTCTCATTAAGCTCAAATTGACCATTTGAGACAAATCCAATTCAATTTAGTCATTAACCAACATTAATTCAATAAAACTTGCTTAATTAGCATTAATCCTGATTAATTAGAGTTAATCTTGATTAACTTGGGACAGGGTGTCACAGGAACAAAAGGTTTTACCATAAATATCAGTACTCCATCTGGACAACAATGAAAAGCACAAAAATTCAATATAGTGACACTGCATTGCATTGAGCTTCAGTGCAGCACCCTCAAAAGAATGAGTGGGGCCTACCTTCCTAAAATCTACATCCACGGCAAGAGAGCAACATCCACATCTTTGACTCTCTTGGTTACAATTATATATATATATATATGGAGCTAGCTCTCTTAAGTTGAAGCTTAACCTATCCTAAGCTGAACTCTTTCTTAGGGTCCCATCATGCAAAAAGCAGATACAATCAATTTTGATTTATGTGATAAACGCTATTTCAGGTTAGAATAAGCTAAGCTACAACTTAGAAGAGCCCTACTCTCTCTCTCTCTCTATATATATATATATATATATAATTTCTACTTTATGAAAATACTCTTGACCCTGAACCCAGTCATGGGCTAATCCAATAAATCAATCCGATAAACCTGGAATACAACATATAAATCCAACAAATACTAACACCAATTTCAGTGGGACAACTGTTAAGTTGAGCAGTGGATTTTTACACAAGATCATGTGCTCCATTTTTCTTTTTTTATATAAAAGAGAGAGGTGAAGGGAGTTGATATGTGTTATATAAGATGTAGTAAAATAAGGGCAATAGACCATTTCGTTTTAACCATTTCAATAATATCCAAAATATTAACATTACTTTATATAGAAGGCCCATAGCTGTTTCTGCGACAGCAAGTTTGCAATAAAAATCAAAGAAATTATGATATTTTTTGCTAAATGCATGTCATCCACATGTAGAATAAGTTCTAGGCATATAAGTGATCTAAACATTTTGGACTTGTTATCAACGCACGAAGACCAATATAAAGCAAATACGAATGCATATTAAGTACATGTTCAGTTATCATCAACTAACTCATCAATCTTGATTCATTTTAATATAGCAACAATTAATTGATTTGATTGGCTAGAAATAACAAGCGCGGCGTGGAAAAAAAACTATAGATAATTATTTTAAAATAACTGCTCTTTAATTTGATTCAAAGGGGAATGTTCTCCTACAAATAGACTCTGCATACTTCTCATATACGGTCCAACTCATAGGTCTGTTTAACCTATAATTAGTGGGGGGAGGGTACATTGAAAGGGTTAACGAAATAATTAGCCATGTTGAATCATCATAGCCCTTAATTTAATAGTTATAAAGTTTAGTGGGTTTTTAACTATAAATATTTTTCCGATACAATTCAACAGAGGATTTAGGTTAGGTCTTATGAGAGTGAAACGGGGCTTGGTGCCAAATCATGGGGGTTGAGAGTGTAAAATGGACTGCATATACTATTGCGCGCAAGAGAACATTTCTCATGATTCCATTGCGTACTTCAGTCCCAAACCTCATTGCGTCCATTCAAAGGATTTAGTAATGAAGGTGATGAACATATATTTAATAATAACTTATGGGGCCTTTTTGACCCCACAGTTTATTTGTCAAGTTTTTCGAGTAACTTGCATCGAGTGGAGTCCTGTTTTCATCACTCAAGACTAATGGCATTTATCCTAAACAAACATATAAAAAAATTGAAAATGAAAGATTCCTCAAATTATAAAACATACACTTGCATGTTTGCTTAAAGGACTCTGGAAACTTTTTTCCACATTACGGTAAATGGTGTGGCCGCGTTTTTGAGAGAAAAAGCGTAAAAAATAAGCAAAATTTGCGATTATGCTGAATACCCTTATTTTTTAGTGGGGTGTGGGGAGACTTGGAGATTTTTTTTTCCCATGAAAAAGGAAAAAAACCTACAAAACTAACTTTTCACTTATGTGCACAAATCAAAATTCCACAACGGTGCATAATGAAATCACAATATTGACAGGTGGGAGAGATTGCCTCCACATGTGGAGAGAGAGTATATCCGAGGATCAATTGGGATGGCCTCGACCCACTATCCACATGATATTCACTTTGTGTAGTCTAAAGCCTCCAAAAGATAAGCAAGCAAGCCCAGACGAATAGGATATCACACTCTTTCCCACTAGAAACAGTACTATTTTATTCTATCAAGATCGAGGTCACTGTCCACATGATATTATCCATTTTGACTTTTATCTCACGGCTTTAAAATGCATCATGTGGATTAAGGTTAGGCCACAAAGACACACAAACGTGTGTGCGCGCGCGCATCTGGAATAAGATGTTTTTTACGTGGGACTTAGTGTAGTCCAAAGCCTCCTTTGAAACAAGTAAGCAAACAAGACAATTAAACCGAAGCAAGTAGGATCTCATATGCAGGCAGTCGCCCCATCAAATTTGGGTCCGTCTCCAAAACTTGCATGAAAATATTAGGCCCGCCTCCAAAATTCGTATGAAAATCTTGGATCTACCCGCAAAACTCATGAAAATCATGGATTTGCCTACAAAACCCAACTACCTGTTTGGGTCTGCCCATCAAACAAAAATCCTTGGTATGCCACCATGAGTGAGAGATGAAATTTCCGGCCGACCCGGCAAACCCACGTTCTCAGACGCATGCATATGCTACCTTAATGATAGTTTCCACCCGATGTATTCAGCGACTGAAGACCAGGTGATGTTTCACTTCCACCGTGTGTCGCAGCTTAAACAGAGCAACTAGACATACAAGGGGAAAAAAAACAGAGAAGCAGAGAGAACCCTCCACGTTGAGAGGGCGATTGGGTTAAGAAGAAAACAGATCAAAATGGAACCAGAAACTGGCTATTTCCATCAACTTTCACGTCCTTGCCATGTAAGATCTCCTAAATCCAACAAAAAGATGTCACCTTGTTGAATTTAATCATCTCCTGACGTTACTATTAGATTTCAAAATCCTGGAACAAGAAGTACGCCCGTAACAAATGCAGCCAAAGAAAGAAAATCTCCAAGCTTACCTTAACAAGCAAGAGCTATATAAACTGCATGCATTTGCAGAGAAATTAAACACAAGAAGCCAGGTGGGGAGGAGCTCAGGTACCTTTCTTATTATTTATAAAGGAGATTAGAAGAACGTTGCTTAAGAGTTATTTACTGCCTGTCGACTCATCAACCATACATAAGCAGCAAGAAAAGGCAGTCGATCAAAACAGGTAACAGAAATAGATACAATGAATGCACCACATGGTTATGGTGGGGTCCTCAATCTGTTTACGTTGACGATGCATTGCACTTCGAGCAGTTGAGCTTCGTAGGTACTTACCAGGCAGCAACTGAGTGCGGTATGCGCCAATCTCTACCCATGCATAATGATTTAAACCAAATTGTCCGAATCATTACTTCAGGGGTTCGAGACACGGCACCTGCCAAGAGTGCGGTATGCATAGGCACGTAATGCATAGGCCATTTTCTTTAACAGGATTTACAATAGACTCTGCCTTCATCAATCAATAAAGTCTCATCAGACTCCCACGTTGACAATATGGAATCACGGAAAACCTCTCCCATTTGCCATAGTATTTGTTAATATGTTTTATCTTAGCCTAGTTCACCGGGCACAATTGTCATACGCTCATTGTGAGTGGACCATTCACTAAAGTGGTGTGTCCGGTTAATAAAAAAACCACATGCGACTGTCCTCTATTCCACTCAAAACCTTAAAGTCACGGCTTTTTCTTCTGCAGCACACTATGAGTGGTCCACTCACTGTAAAAATGTAATAATTGCGATAGAAGATTCAGACCCATAGTTTGTTGGTAAAATAGTACTTGTAAATATTAATATATTGCAAAAATGCCAATATGTAAATTCCTCCACTGAATTCGGTGAACCCAAGTGCTCCACTCGCTCACTTCACTTGTGTCCGTCAATGTAAATAAAATACTGGGGCATTGTGTTGCTTGGAAAAAGAGGGCCTTGTTAGAATATTTTCTTTAGTGTGGCCGACATGATCCCATTCCTTGGATTAAAAGTTCCAACGGTGTGACTCTTCCCCTTCACGTGGGGAAAACCAAGAAGTGCAGCTATTTGTTTCATCTATTTTGAAGAAATAACTTGGATTAAATAAATTCTAATTGCATATGACATTGAATCTAATTAGATTAAAAGAGGAAACAAAGAGTCAAAATTTACAGGCTTCTTTGATGGAGTGAGGCCAAAATCCTCTATATGTACCATGGCTCTTGATTCAATCTCTCAAACCCAAAAGTTGGTGATATTCTATTATGATTCACGCATAAAAAAAAAGGGTTTATCAGGGAGAAAATTGAGTGCCACACTTCATCACAATTGTTCATGTAAAACATATGTGATTGAAGGTATTGATCAAACTGTTTATGAGATGCAAGGAAAAGTTTATTCCCTTATGCTTCATTCATCATCTGGAACTTTTAGAGTATTTTTTCAAGGGAATTTAACATTTCAATACCCCTTAAACACTCAATTCCCAAGTTTATGACTAAAAGTCTCTAAATGTTGTCAGAGTCAAATGACTTTGGCATACTTTTTTTTTTTTTTTTTACTTTTTTGTCATGGATCCTATGATATCATGGGTTTTGGGATCCAAGTAGATTTTCAACTTTTAGCATTTTGATCCCATGATATCTTTAGTTTTTAAGCTCCCATGATATCACGGGATCAATGGCAAAAAAGTTATAAAAAAAAAAAAAAACCCTTCTTTCAATATAAGTGCTTATTGTGTTATATTGAATTCAAGTATCAAAACCCATTCAATTTCAATTTCATATGTATAAGAATAGAATGGGAGTAAAAAAAGAATTCCCACTTCTTTTAATGGAGAAAATCCAATGACAAGAGTATCCCCAGTGAGGGAGAGCCGAGGCTTAAGAAAAAGAACATCCTCCACTTTTGGGGCATACCTCACACTACACTCACACTACACCTACCATTGAAGTTGACATCTAGTTTTAACCGACTCACCTTTTTTTTTTTATTCTTTTTTTTCCCTATGTGACATTTTTTTTGGGGTTTCTTTTAAATATAAAAATGAAAGTTTGATGCGCCAGTGATCTCCACAATAAAAAAGAGTTAGACAACATTGAATATGTTTTTCATCCCCACTATAAAGCAGTGATGACCGTACCGTTAATTTAATTGGGTTCAATGAAATTTGTCTTCCATTTAACTTAACTTACAGATTTTAAATGTAGAGTATATGTCACGACCCGGGCCCGAGATTAGGGTTACCACGGCCAAACCCCGAGTCGCGAACATCATACTTACTCCCGTAAACCTCACATCACCGGAGTCAACACGAGATTCACAAGGGATCTTACATATACCTGTCAAATGTACATTTTTGCGGAAATATATATATACATTGACAACCAAGTTTAACATGTACAAGTTCTTTACATAAAAGTAAAGTTTACTTACACATCTCATTTCCTATTTAAGTCAACCATGTACATTCAAATACAATGCATGTGATTACTATTCTCATCAAAATGAATCTATTCAAAATGTTTATAAAACATTCTAAACCGGTCGCCCTCCGAGCTACGACCATTCATTTAGTCCTCCTGGAGGCACCGGATTGGCCTCCTCCGCTGGCGGAACGGTCTCTGCACTACTGGTACGGGCAACTTAACCTGTAATGTCATCAATAACACTGTGAACATGACGATTCAACAATGTATACACAATTCTATGATAATAATATGTTTAGTAATTCTAAACAATTCAAATAGTTCAAATCAATTCAATTCAATACATGTATATTTATCATTCATGTAGTTCTTCTCTGAAGGAAGCATTCAATTCATTATGTACACTTTATCAACTGTCTTTTCGTTGTCCCCTGGGCATAGGCAGAAGGGCGCACCATTCGTGACTCAGCCTTAATAAGGACTCATTTCATTTCAATATTACACACTTTATTAAGTGGCTTTTCAAATGTGTGGGATTTACCAGTGTCTTGATCAGAGATCACCGGCATCACCACAGAGCTCCGAAACACTCCATCTACTGCAGCAGACTTGATCTTTAATTCATTACAGTGGTTGTTTGTTTCAGTTCGTTTCCTTTCATTTCATTGTATTTCATTTCATTAAATCGATACATTATTCAATGGTAGCTCAACAAGGAGCACAACAGTACTAGACATGAGAGGACATGCCAACTCAAGTCTGAAACCCTTAAACAAGTACATTTTCTTAAAACAACATCCAGGTGAAATGTTCGTTATGCAATGTATGTGTTACTCTAGATGGCATCATTTTTTTAGTGAATTTTATATCCACATAACCTTAACTAACACCAATGAAGGTTTAGGAAAATATCAGAAATCAATTCTTATACCTCCTCAGTTTCGGTCACCTCGTCGGTTACCTAGTGGTTAACCGAAATACGGAATTCGGCTGGCCAAACCATATTCGGTCAGCTTTCCATAATCTCATAATTTCAGATAGTTTTGCCCAATTCGGTCACCTGCGCGGTCACCTACTCGACTGACCGAAATTTCAAATTTGATTAGCCGAACTACTCTCGGTCTCCCTTCGGTCAGCTTTTCAGAAGCTCAACTTCTGCTGAAAACCCTGACAAGATTTTCGGTTACCATGCGGTCAGTCCTCGGCTAGCCGAACTCACAATTTCAGCTAGCCGAACTATGTCGGTTAGCTCACAGTCAGGTTTCCAGAAGCTCAACTTCTGATGGAAAAATCCTGACAAGATTCTCGGTTACCTTACGGTCAACCCTCGGCTAGCCGAACTCACAATTTCGGCTAACCGAACTATGTCGGTCAGGTTACGGTCAGGTGTCGGTCAACCTGTCGTCTGACCGAATTGCGCCCAGAAGTTCAGAAATTCGTGAACCGAATTTTCTGGAATTGAACTCCTTGAGTTCTAACAAGTCTATTACCATATGAAATCAATAGAATTGAATATACTTGCCTTGTTTGGAGATTAATCCACAAGAACCTCCTTGCTCAACTCGAATTTGAGATGAAAAACTCCTCTTGAAACCCTCTTTTACACTTAGAATCAATTCAATCCATAAATGGAACTCCAATGAGTTCTTTACACTAAAAACCATTCCAAATCACTAAGAAGAGTTGAAAAACTCTATAAACAATCTAAATCACGTACTTGTAGTCTCTCAAAGGAATTATTGGACTTGTCCCAAGCTTCCAACTTCAAGGAAACAAAGGAAGGAGATAGAGAAGATGATAAAGATGAAGGATCCTTCAAAATCCCCTAGAAATCTCCACTCTTGATAGCAAACGGAAGAGAAAATGAAAAAGAACAAGAGAGAAAGAGAGAGAGTTGTGCTGGGATTGAGAATGAACTCAAAGGAGTTCATCTCAATCTTATAATCCTATCTTTTTGCATTCAACCCCCCAATAATTCCATTATTTACATATTGAGTCAAATGAAGGGTCATTTGATCCAATTCACGTCGAACGGAATTGCGACAGTTATGGAAGTTAACGTACTCCTCGAGATACACGTGTGGGCATCAAGAGTTTCCATATTCGATGAAATACGCGGAAATTCATATTTCCGAAAAAGTCCTCGTATCTCTCATTCCAATTTTAACAATCATTTCACTGCATGTAATCACCTTCATTACCTTTTCATTATGTTCAAATCAACCATTTGAGCAAATTCCAATTCAATTTGGCCATTAAGCCACACTAATTCCTTAAATCACATTCAATTAGCATTAATCCCGATTAATTAGAGTTAATCTTAATTAACTCGGGACAGGGTGTTACAGTACATCAGACTCATGACTGGATGGATCCTCACTAAAACACTATACTCTAGAGTGAACGACGAGACACCCCAGTGGCAAGAGCACTTCACTCTCACCACCAATTGAAAGTGATTGTCTTTTATTATAGTGATAGCGCTTCACTATGGCAAGTGCATAGAGCACCATCCGAGCGCATAGTTTTTAATAATTATCATTGATTATAATACTTTTTAAATATTTGTATCTCCAAATATTTTTGATAGACATGCCCATGCTTAACAGGGATATTTGTGCTAGTCTGTTCATAAAATAATGAATCCAATTTACTGATCAAAAGGAAAAATGAATCCAATCAGATATGATAATAGTATGATTTAATTTAGTTTTAAGTAACTTTAACTTTTTTGAATGTGTAATATTCTCTATCAATGTTAACTCCGACCATCCTCATATATATTATTGTCTACTATGCTCCATACAAGGGCTCCAAGCTCGTAAGCAAGGGGTGAAAGCGTTTAGTGATGTAACTTCGTTAACCTTTTATAATGAGTTTGTCAATCTTAATTGAATGGACGAAGGTTCCTTCAAGGATGAAGATGGTGCTGAGAAAAATTCTTCTACTTACAAAACATGGTGACCAAACAATCAATATCTGGGTGCTAAAGTCATTAGTCTCCCAGCCTAACTAACGCATTTTGTTGATTCCAATGGCTGACACCACTAGCTTTCCTTTTCGATCGATGTGCTGTGTTGCTTTCATTCTAGTATGCCACTTGCAGCCTTCTTGTCTGTTGTTCTAGATTCAATATAATGGCATCATTATCACCCATGTAAATAATCATCATCAAGACACAACTACAGGTAATGGAAAAGGAAGCCAAGTAATATGGCCGGAGAGTGCTAACTGGGCATTCACCTTCTTCATGTCCCATACAAGAGAGAGGCTATATGGATCTTGGCCTAGATATGGAGGAGCTCACCTTGATGGAGAGCGTTCCATGGGCCCACCTGGGGATGGGAAGGGGTAAGAAAAGGTTTTAATGGACCCTATCTCTCTATTAAATTTCATGCCTTCAGCTCAACTTAATTCCTTGATACATGGCCCACAAATTCAACAATTTTATATTAAAGAAATTCAACTGTAAGTCCAATTGAATTGTTGCAAACCCCTTGGGATCTGGTGAAATTCAGGAGGGGTGTGAGCCTAGGAGGTGCGCCCGAGCCGTTGGGATTTGGTGATTGCTTTAGATTTTAGGTAGGCCTCACAGTGGATAAGATACATGAATCCTTGGTAAGATTTTATTCAAGTATCTGACATACATTTAAATCTAATTGGTGAGCCTAAAACATATTAGAGTTAAAATTGTAAAATATTTACTACGAGTATAGAGGCATTTATTTTGAGTAGTTCATTTAAGTTTGTGAGCCCCCTTATATGAATTCATATTTGAAAAGAAGAAAAATTCTCGAGCAATAACTTTTATACATCGCTTCCACCTTAGTCTGTGGCATCAATTTTTGTTACATAATAGCTTAAAAGGCAGGTCTGAAACCAACACAAAAGGCCCTCACGTGCATGTCAAATTGAGGACAATGCCTTATACTACCTTTCTAGTTGTGCAGTTTAATTTATGTTAGACAACAAAGTTTGAGGAGTATAGAAACTTAACATCATCTTTCATATGTACTTTATATGCAGTCACTAGAAATACTTTCTTCACACTTGCTCCTTTATCCCCTTGTTTGCTTGGCCATTGTTCCCCACTTCAATCCAATAATGATAAAGTCTCTTCCAGAGCCCACCCAACCATTCAAATCGTCCAGGTCAAAACACCAAACCTCTATTAAAAAAATCGGCTCAACATTCAATCTTGTAAGATTACAAATAAAAGAATGGAATTCCTAATCCTCCCTAGTTCAAGAGAAAAATTGAGAAATATACCTTAAGAAATGAACCATTAAACAAACCTCTCCTCCCATTCTATGTATCATCATGATCACCATCATCTACTTGGAGTCAACTCATGGAAACTGAAAACCAGCTGCAGCGGCATTCCCACTGCCAACCTAATTAGGTTTTTTAGTGTTGGCTAATGTATGGGTTGGACAAGACTTCGAGACCATTGAGTTGTAGTTTTTTGTTTTTAGATGTGGACTGGATTGAGGCTTCATAGAGGATGAAAGTCTGGAAGACTTGGAAAGCATGCTGAATTTCTGGAATCAAGATATAAGGCAAGCTCAAGCTCCCACCTTCTCCCGCTCGAGTGGACGATGTTAGGAAGTAGCCAGACGCCAAACAGAATAGTGCCCGCTCGAGCGGAAGAGGCGGCAGTGTTCTGCGAAAATTAGAATCTATATTTCTAATCCCGTTCAAAGTGCCTTTTTAAATCATAATTATCTTAGGTAACCATAAGCTTTATCCCTAAGCCTATTTAAAGGACACTATAGCTGCCCTAAAGGATATACACCTCTCAAAGTTCTAAGTTAGGGATCATAATTGAGAGAATTATTCTCTAAATATTTTATTAAAGACTTGTGTTGCAGGGTTGAGCTAGAGAGTTGTTTATTCTACATCCCTTATAGAAGATTATCTTCTTTCATAGAAGATCTGAAAAGTCAAGCGGGTTTAAATATGCTAAAATCAAGTCGTTGAGGCATGAAGCTATACAAGAGATAACTGCAATTCTTATGAGGGTTTTGTAAGTGTCTTGTAATTACGATATTTATAGTGCTTGATTGTTGATCTAGTTCGGATCTGTGGTTTTTCACATTATATTTGGTGTCCCTTGTGGTATGTGCTTCATTATTTTATTGTTCTTACACATTTTGGGCTATTGAGTTGATCAATCTAGAGATCCAAAAGAACTTTCAAGATTGATGGCAACACAAAGGAAATGAGATCTAAGACCAGACCCCCTTGGCAAAAGGATAGAGATGGACCAACACCCAGAAGCACGCACACACACAACAAGCTTACTCGACTGAGTAAACTCGCTATATATGGTCCTACAGAGGCCAACACCAATAGCGGGAGAAGAATATCTCCACAGAGCCAGTGGCCCATCGGAGGACCTGGTGAAGGCCGTCGGTCAGGTTGGCAGGTGCAAAACAAAACGCACTGGCCATCCCCCATCTCAGTTGCATCTTGCAAACCTGCAACTACATTCATCATCCAACTTCATTGCCGGTCTATGTCCCTATCTTCTTCTCCATTAGATTCCACCTGAACCAGTTCCCCTCCTATCCACCCCCTCCCCCAATAACAAGCCCCTACCTGATCTGAAATTTGCAACTCCACAACATAAATCACCATTTTTTTTACGAACCAGGGTATCCCTCGCCAGCCCAGCCCTTGGACCTTTAGCCTCCAGCCCGATGGTTACCCAATTCTGATGAGTAAGGACTATTCCCCGGAGGCCACCTTCCCGTTTTCTCTTGTCCATTTAAATTTACTCTTTTTTGTGATCATACTTTGGCACTTTCACATTGGGAGCATGAGTTTTTGATATCTATCCAACTTCAGCCTTAGCTTGTTCTTATTTGGAACTAAAATGATTGTTAAATTGATGTCCAGCCTGAATTAAAACTGTGTCGAGTTAAATTCAAATATCTACACTTTACACTCACTATAATCTTCATATATATTTTTATAATAATAATAATAAGCATCATCTTAGCTGTGTGCAAATCTGGGCAAGTTCCAAACACTAAATGTGAGGAGATGCCACCCCACCAACTCCCAGGTGGGTATCACCATAATAATCCAAACCCCTAAAAGGTTGAAGACTAGCAATGGCTGCCTATCCTTGCCAAATCTAAGTCCAGTCCACCAAAAATAAAGTCCTAAGAATTTTTGAGCTTTTTTTGACATAAAGGTCCCTAATTTTTTACAAACATGCCCTTAACAAAGGCCCGCAATATGGGAAATTTCCATGTGGCAGGGGCAGAATATTCTCATAATAATACCTAGAAATTAAATACATAAATTTCATACCATAAATGGCTAAAAATGAAGATCAAATGTGAATTTTAAAAATTGGGCATAAAATAACATTTCCTCTTAAGGAAAATAGAATCAAAAGAAGATAAAAAATGAATAAACTAGCTATCACCCTAGTAGTTCATTTCCCATCTTTTGATTCCATTTTCCTAAAAGAAAAGATTATTAAATGTTTATTTTTTAAAATTAACATTTAATCTTTATTTTTAAAGACTAATGGTATGAATCATTTGAATTCAATCCCTACGTATTTTAGTGCAAACAAACAAGGCCCTTAGTATTGCTACTATCTATCCATTCCTTTATTTTGGCTTCACAAGGGACTTGAACTCACGCACCGACACTATAGGTGAAGCCACTTGAACTCACGCACCCACCGACACCACAGGCCGAGGACGTTGCTAAGGCCACGTCTGCTTGAAATCTGATTCTCAACAAATAGGCACATGACATAGTCATTCATTCCAGACTTAAGAGACAACATGAGCAGCCCCACGGCAACTCCAAGTTAACTATCCTAGCCATTTGCTTCACAAACTGTGGAACCATTTAGTGGGTAGCATTCTTTGAAAGTTAGCAATCGGTCCTCCTTGATGCTGGCTGGCTTGCATGCACGGCCGCCCTCAGTACATAAAGATGAAGTTTCCACCCATGCAATAGACTACCAAACCTCACTATCAAAAGCAGATTACAGATGGTTGATCTGGTATAAGAGCTGTGGGAGCTATATAATAAGAAAGAAATTGATACATTCAGCAGGATAAACAACATTTATTCCATTAATTACTACTGAAGTTGATTATAAAAAGTTAATTCTGATCTTTGTACCATAAGCTATCAGCATGAACCAATCCATTGGTGCGGACTTTATACATATTCAAAGTCAAACTTGATCAAACAAATATCATATACAATCCAAACATCATAGTCAGTCACTCTTGACACACAGTGAAACAATCACAAAAGAGCCCTGAAAAAAATAATTGAGATGAGTGTCTGGTGAATTGCACATTTGTAGTGAAAAAGTAACCTAAAAAGCCTTGGAACAGACACCACCACCCTGCCATACTTTAAGTTTCTGTTTCTGCAAACAAGATGCTCCTTCAAATTCCATTGCATTGAGTCATGTCTACAGAAACTGATTAACTGATTGGCGACATCCACCTGCTAAGGAAAGATTTCACAGGTCATCTTTGGGAGCAAAGGAACAGAAGACAGAACATCCAAGATCATCCACATTTGCATGAAATAAGCAATTTGCCCATGTGATTCAATTCTCCACTGTTCAAGGCCATTTAGTTCAATTAACAATCAGATATTCGATTCTGCGGTCGTTTATCTACAGCAAACAGACATTCCTCCAAGGCCCAGCATAGTGAGTGAAGATGATCTTCTAATAAGCCAAAGACTGACAAATTTGATCATGCCACAAGCTTTCTTTTTCCCCCATTTTTTACTTTAATGCCATTAATTAGCAACGCACTGTCAAATTTTGACAATCATAAATGATGAAGTCTCGCAAGTCGCAACAAAAACAAACTGTAAACATGCAAAAGCATGATGAGAGTAGCTTTGCTTGTGAATTCCAAGAACCTTACCAAAGCTAATTCATTGGTTAACTGCCTTCAGTAGTTCAGTATCAGTCTCATGGTTTTGCATTTGTCAAAGAAATGTCGAAAAAAAGAATGCAAGTAAGAGTTTTGCAGCTTTTGTTTGACAGGCACAGGCTTCACATGTAATTTAAGACTCGTTGGGGTCAGGAACATTATAAGATTTTTTTTATTTTTTTAAATTAAAAAAAGGAGGGGAAAAAAAAAGGTCACTGGAGCTATGCGAAGAGAAGTTCATCTGCAGGTCACATTTCTTGATCCACCCTGCAGATTTCAATCCCCCTCCTAACCTATCATCGTACCCAGCCAAGTTATCAGCCCAGTCCTACCTTTAGTCTCTTGGGGAAGTGGGCTGGGGTCCGGTACAGCAAAAAGAGGCAATGATATGACTAACAATAATTTTCCGCCAAGTTGCCAAAATAATGAAAGATTACCCAGAACAAAAGATCGCTTACAGTTGCATCACCAACAGGATCTAGGCAACAACTGAATGTAAAGTCAGGAGGCAAGATATTTATCACATCTGTAACCAATCTGTGGTTGTAAATAATGTAAACAAAAGATCATTTGCAGCTGCATCACTGTTAAGATCTAGGCGACTGTCGCTCGTCGAGCAAGGGGCCAAGATAGCAGTTGCATCAACAGTAGGATCTTTGAAATAATCATCCATAGAAAGCCAAGATGCTGCCACATCTCCATCACGCAGGACTAAAGGTCCTAAGATTGCAGTTGCATCAACAGTAGGATCTATGCAACACTCGTCTATAGGAAGCCAAGATCTCACGTTCTAGTTCTCAAGCACTGCGAAGCAAATCCAAATTTCAAATCTCACAACTAGAGTTCCATACTCGAGCGTAGTTCGCACTGCAGTACAGTGCAAAGCACTATCAAGCAATCACAGATTCCAAATCCCACATCTATAGTTGCATATTGGAGCATAGCTCACACCCAACCGACAGATGAAGTGATGAACGAGCCAATTTTTTTTGCACAGGTTGGATACTTGGATGTGTTACAGGTGCCAAGCGCACACGTGGCTGCATGGAATCCGCACGTCGCTCCAGCAAATCAGAAGACAATAAAAGAAAAAAAATCATGGTAAAGCGTACTGTTAAGGTTACTGCTAAAAAATAATGCAGAACTTCTGATGACATGAGGAGGGCAAGAAAAAGATCTACCCTAGTAAAATCCACCAAAACCTACACCAACCTCATATACCATGATCACTGTAGAAATCCTCGTCTTTTCCTTCATTTTCCCTTAATTTAAGCCCATACTTGAAGCAAAAATCTGCAACCCTAACAGCCCCATTTGAACCAAAACTGCACCCCACACAGTTTCCAAACAATGGTTATACTATATGGTTTTTTCCTCACACTTAAGTGCCTGTAATCTAAGGCTAAACCAGCCATATTTGGCAACCATTAACAGTCCCCTATGAGTCCATAAAATAGAATCCGAAATCCATGCAACGGGCAAACTTCCCTTTGCTGTCCCATAGGCCCCTTCGACCACTACCAGCACGCCACTGAAATAGCACCTTATTGGTTATTGTCCCTTGGCCTCTCACAAGCCTTCAAATCAGTCCCTAAACTGAACCAAACCCTCACCCACACAACCTCATTCAGCTGTTGCCCCAATGTGCTGTTGACCAGCGTCCATCTACTACCCAAAAACAGAACACGCAGTTGTTGTCTCCTTCCTAAAATAATTCAAAACCTGAGCCAGCACCTTTGACTTTTACACGACAGCTTCTGATTGTTGTAGCAACACATTTTCTCCCATTCCAAATACCTTATGCAGCTCAAGTATCACATCCCTAAGGCATGGTTGAAATTCGTGGTCACAGTGAGCATAGCATTCAGCCCTAGAAATTGAGATGTCACGGTTCACAGTCATTGCAACCCCTCTCAACATGAATTTTCATTTGTCACTTAAAGATTCTTAAAAATAAAATAAAAACGTATCCAAAAAATCCAGAACATCGAAAATGCTAGTTATTTTTTTCTGCTTTTCCAATAAGGGGCATGCATCAGTCATTCAACATCATTAACATCTTATGTTATTGTTCATCCTAAATTGTTAAATCTATTATGCTTATGATTGCCTCACATATTTTGGCATGGCCCATCAAAGTGGAGCAACTCATTTCTGAATCATTGGACCATGGGCCTCACTTGTCAAACAGGTACCCCACAATAACATCAGCTCCAGATGATACAGGTTTTTGCTCCTTTGTAGGGCCCACACCGATGCATGTCAATCAAGGGAGATGCGGGGCCAAACATGTCTCCATCACAGACTAGAACTGGGCCAAAAAATGTTCCTAGAGAATAAACAGGCATGTTGAACAAATCAGTAAGGGATGTTCAAAAGTTGTATCTGGAAGGAAAGCTAATTAATTCCATTCTTCCATACTGGATTAGGTTAGCAATTTTGTGGTTCTTCCCTCTTATTACTGGAGAAGGTTTTCCACAGAAAATGGCATGTCCCATCCCATCTCTTGCTCTTTGCTTTCCTTTATTCTTCATTTGATTACTTGTAATGGTTGAGAACTGACTTGACCATTTGCCCCTGTGTTTGTTGACAACACTTAACCAGGAAAGAGGCAAAAGCTCATAGAATGATATCACAATGCCAATAAGCCAACAGTAAACAAGTACACATTCAGGTGAATCCTATAAAGATACATCAATTAACATATGCATATGTCACACAGTTCACACAGTCCAAAGTACATATGCCCTAAGAGGAAAAAAAGAAAACCCAATTCAGCAATTTATACAAATCAAAGAAATTGATCGAGTTTCAGTGAAATTTCAAAACCAATTTGAAAAAAAATGAACCCCACCTTATCCAACTTACAGTATTGGCAAAATTGGAGGGAATCAATTATCTGATTCCTTTGTTTCTCTCTTCTTCCCATATATTAGACCAGTTTCCTGAAGAATCCATTCAGATTGGGACTTTTAAAGATGACCATAACAACTATTATCTACTACTGCTTTTCTTATGAAAAAGAAGAGGAAGAAATTACCTGAGGATCAGGAATGGGTTTCCTCTTCTCAATGTAACGATAGGGATCTGAAGCCGCTGCTAGCTCTGCCTTTTCCTGAAACCCACCAAAAAGAGTTAACCATAAAACCCTTCAATCATAGCAAGAGAGAGAAAGAGGCAGGTATAAGGAAGAGGGGGATGGTTTAGGGTTTAGGGTTTTATATACTAACTAGAAGTAGTTAGTTATTGAATATCAAAATTGAAAAGAACCTGCTGTTCCCTCTTGAGATCTTGAGAGGGCTTGACCCAGAGGAAATAGGCTAATGTGCCGGCAACAACCCAGGAGGCGAGATTGCTGCCTCCTCTCAGGCCTCCCAGAGAGTTGCCCACGAATGATCTCACGTTTCCAAGGGTTCTTCTCCAGCTGCTGCTCCTCCTCATTTCAACAAGCCCCTTTCTTTCTTTCAGACGATTTCTCAACACAGTCGTTTAGCTTTTGCCAAGAGAAGGAGAGAGAGTGGGAGCTTATTGGCTGTTGCAAAGAGAGGAGGAACCGGAAGATCTGAAGAATGAAAAATGGTTCGTTTCATTCGACGCGCTTTACTTCTTCTTCTTGGGAAAATCTTGAAGATAATCCCTGGCTATTTTTCTTAATTGCAAAACGGGTTTGAGAGATTTATGATGTGAAACTCAAAGAAGTCCCTTAATTATTCAGTATTTTTAATAAGACTTTGTAAAAAGGAGTATCAAAAAATAACTATATCGGTTGTAGCGTGCATAGCAGTTGGTAGCTAAAATACTATATATTCGGGCGATACGTAGCGATTATAGTAATATGTAATGATGTAGTGATATGAATTTTTTAAGTGACAATTTTTTTAAAAAAATTTTTGTGTAATATTCAATCTTTTTTTATAGTAATTTTGAATCAAATAATGGTAGAAACAACTATAAAAAAAAAAAAAAAAAAGACCATTGAGGGAAATAAATAAAATTAATAATATTATAAGTTAAAATTACTATGTTCTACTATGTTTTAAGCCGTACAACATTGTAATATCCTCACAAGTTCCATTGAATACATCTTCATTCATATTTTCACATACCTTCCATACAAAGACAAACCAAGTCAAGATTATATTTATATATATATGTATATATTTGGGAGGTGCTCCTATGTGAGGCATTCTCACCAACTAGGTGAGAGATGGGTGGGGGCACTCACTTTTAAGTTGGAGGTCTTTGCATTTAAATTGGTGGAGTGCCTCTCATTGGAGCACTCCCTATATATATAAAAAAAAAATGCTATTTCTATTTCTTTATACTATGAAACCTATTTTTTCTTTGAACTTACTAAGGATGGTA
The DNA here is from genome assembly GCA_029852735.1 of Persea americana. Taxonomy (NCBI): domain Eukaryota; kingdom Viridiplantae; phylum Streptophyta; class Magnoliopsida; order Laurales; family Lauraceae; genus Persea; species Persea americana. The sequence goes on along the minus strand of CM056813.1, from coordinate 65,243,174 downwards.
AGAAGTAAGCTTGGTACATGTCAGGTTAAACCCAAACCCGTTGACTCACACCTATTCTATTTGTAGCATGACAGGTATTTGATATATGATACCAAACTTCTCCTGTGACGGGTTCGAATCAGGTGGAGTTTAATATTGACTATCTTTTAATTTTGAGTTATTAAAATTATAATTATATATGTGCAATGAACTAATTAGACATAACCAAACTCTTGACATTACTTTTACTTTGGTTGAACGTTCGGTACCAGCTAAGCTACAGGTGTTTATGTATATATTTTAGTAATAAATATCAAAACTAATTATCAATCCACTGTAGCTCGGTGGCGAGGTATCTCCCCATCCATAAAAACAACCAAAGATCGATCTATAGTCCATGGCACTGTTTTTCACTCCGCAAGTTGAAAGCAATGCTGCACTATTGAGGTTTCCCTGTTACCCTCTTATTCCTCTTTGTTGTCTTCATTTGACTTCTCTTCTCCCAATATTTACAAAACTATTGTTAAGGTTTCCCTATTACCCTCTTCTTCCTCTTTGTTGTCTTTAATGGACTTCTCTTCTACCAATATTTACATAGATATGAGCTAAATTTAATACAGGTGAAGTTTCATGCCATAAAGTTGTAATAGATGAGAGCGCGCCAGAGAATCACAGTTTAGTTGGTCATAGAAGAGAGTGAAGCTATGCAGATGGGCATAGAAGCGTAACCATTGATAATATTCAGGAAGACAAACTTGGAGTGGATCGTGATCGTATATGAACTTTTGGATTTGGTTTGGACGTTTACACTGCATAGAGATGCTTTGCGGAGACTCATTTCTCTTTCCTCTTATTTGCATGGAATTGAATTCTCATGGTAAGATAGGGAGCAACAAAGAAAATTTAAAGAGATAAGATTATAAGAGGGAGGTGAAGGATATAAGGCGGAGATGTAGCTCGTAGGATTTTTTTTTAGTGGAAAATGTTCATCTATTAGCAGATGACAAGCGTGCAATCCAGCTTTTAGGGCCCACTTAGATAGATGTCTATTAGTGGGAGAAAGGTCGATAAAAAGGTTTCCTTATGCACAAGAGTCAGCCACAACGTCAACCTCATCAAATTATCCTAATTCTTGATTTAACAATCTCTCATTTTAATGGCATATTAACCAGGGAGTAAGATAGCAACTAAAAGTCTAATTAGAAAAGAAACTATCATGTGTTACAGTAAATTCTAGCTGTTGAACCGCATCTTTCCATTGTACAAATGGGGTCGTGTCTACAGCTACAACGCAAATTGCCATTGGGTGGACCGTAACAGTCAGCATGGATGGTTGTGGCCCTTGTGGGGAAGATCTAGCTCTTTCATCCATATAACTTTTCATGTTGGCCAACATTATCCAATCGAGTGTGTCCCATTGCAAGGGGAAAAAACAGAGAGAGAGAAGACAGGAGTGAGTGAGTGGGTACTTTGATGTAGTGAAATTCAGGGGAATCTCACCTTTTGTGAGACGGCCTGGATGAGCACTCCTCCAGAGGTTGCGCGCGGGAGAAAATTCTCACTTCCTTATTCCACCAGCTGGGGGGTTGAATCCATTTTGTTATGCATTTGGGATTTGTGTCAACATTATCACATCCAAACCCGATTAGTGCTTAAACCGGATTCGGAGAGTGAAAATTAGGACTAATGAAAAAAATTGCCCTCGTACATAAAGATCAAAGTCCGTTGCACGGATTATTCATTTGAACCTCATTTAGTAAAATAATCTGCAGGACTTGACATATAATTACGTACATCATTTATTGTATAAATACTAAAGCAAAGTACGTATTTCGTTCTCATTATATATTTAAGTTTCAAAATAAAAGACATACAGTTTATGAACAAGTGGGTAATTCCATAAATTTGAACCACTGACAAAAGATATACAAAATTAATACATCAAGTCCAAAAGATCAAAATATCAAAAGATGAATTAACATCACGGGGGTCCCTCTTGTAGAAGTTCGTGTGCCAGGAAAGATGACGTTTATACTACGTCATCGGCACACTACTCTCGTGCTCGTCCTCATTCGATTGAGGATCCTCTGGAATCGCCTCAATATCTGGGTCAATGTAGTAAGTGGTGTCGTCTAAACACCAAAGAAATGAAAGTCAACATCATGTTGGCAAGAAAATAAACAATGTATAATGTTCGTGACATGTTTCAATAAATGAATGAAAACAAGTAAATGATCATGAGATACCAAGGTAATAAGCTAGGCATATAAGCAAGAATAATATACAAGAATCAAGTGACAATAACAAGTCCTAGCATCATCTAACAAGAGCAATCATCAAATCATGACATGCAATGCACAAGCAAAGAGAGACTCCAAGGGCATCCTAGTTACCTCCTAGGGCACCAATCGCAGTCCTATTCGGTACACTGATACCAAAGTTCGGCTCCATAATGATCATAACTCCCGATCCTGAGAATAGCAGCATGATTCTCGCCTGCTCTCAGCTATTCTGCGTCGTGGACGCCGTCCAAAATTCACTACCCACTCTGGTGTCTAAGTAACCGGCCCACTCAAACCCCCAAACTGCAGCTGCCTATGAATACAATTCTCCCCATAGTGGATCCTATCTGTAGTCGAGTAAGCTGTAGTTGAGTGGTGCTTAACACCAAATTCAAAACAAGCACATATGGCTAGATTCCACGATGCAAGGCAAAAAAATGAGGACTATTCCAAGTCAAGCCAAGTTTCAAGACAAATCCAAGATTACCACCAAGTAGTCCTCCAATCATATTCATACGTCAGGACAAGTCAAGCTGGACGTGTCCATCAAGCACAAGATCTAATGGGAAGCTTGGCCAATCTATTTCATTTCGGGTCAATTTTGGAACAAGTGCAAGGTAGTGAAGCAGCAACTTGCCCATTTTGGATAGGTCGCTTTGGCGTACATCCAAATGGGCTATGGTAACAGCATTTACGGATTACTGTTGGAAAACTGAAGCCCCCCACATCAACTCCCAAAAAAATAAAATAATAAAGAAATAAAAAAATACTAATATATGTAGAGAGAGAGAGAGAGAGGCGTGGGGGGAGGGAAAAATACAAGGATAGAAGTAGATGGGGGTCAAAATCATTAAAAAGATGGAAACAAAACAAAATTAGTTTTTGGGGTTTGGGGGGAGAAAATACAAAACAAACACAGGGAATGAGGGAGGGGAGACTGAGGACCCACACCTCTTTCTGTATACTATGTTTTGAGCATCCTCAAGTTTTTTTTAGTCATTTCTTTTTCTGCTCTCGTGTGTAAATCATTACTCCCATTCTCCTTCTCAAAGAAATAAATATAAATAAAATAAACAAAAACACCTCCTTTTGTGTGTTTTTTTTTTTTCTCTCTCTGTTGAGTGTTAATCTCATTTTGTACAGTTGTTCTTGATCGGCTTTTTGAAAAAACCCCATGTCAGATTCCAGCGAATCGCACACGACCCACGTCTCTTTTGACCCAATCCCCGCCCCCACCTCCTCAAAACTAGGGCTTTTCTAGGGTTTTCTTTCTCCCTCTCCTAAGATGAGCCCCGGCGTTCCGGAGGTAGATCACAGCATCACCTGATCTCTCCACTTTTGATCGACTTCCCGGAAAATCCGCCAGCTGGGTCTCTTCAATTAGGGCCCTCTTCATCGGAAAGTCATGGCTTTTCAGCCGATCTCGGGTTCGGGATCGGGATCGGGATCAAACTCGGGTTTCCAGTTCTTCAATTCCCCATTTGGGGACACTACTTTCACCAAGGTCTTCGTTGGGGGATTGGCGTGGGAGACGCAGAGCGAGACCATGCGTCGCTACTTTGAGCAGTTTGGAGATATACTCGAAGCAGTCGTCATCTCTGATAAGAACACGAGGAGATCCAAAGGCTATGGTTTTGTGAGTGCCTGTTGTTTTGGTTGCTTTTTATATATATGTAATTAGCGTATGGATGTGCCCCAAATTCAGAAAAAGCTATACCAATAACAGTTTTGGCATAATGGAATGAATACCCATTATTCAGTGCATTTTCAAGTACACAGGAATCAGAAACCCACACTAGGTTGGATGCTTTTTCTTCTCCATGTCATTTTCAACACCCAATATTATTCAAACCAAATGAGATTTGGGGCACATTCAAATGCACCATCCAATAAGGAATAAAGAAAGAATATATTCAATTTTGAGTTACATCTTATTGAAGAGAGCAAAAAGAACATTAAAAGAAGGAAAAAAAAAAAAAAAAAGAGGACCTTTTGAGCATGAGATGACTGGCGTCTTGGGGGTGATTTGTATGGAGGGTTTAGGTGACTTTCCGTGATCCAGAATCAGCAATGAAAGCATGTGCCGACCCTAGTCCTGTTATTGACGGTAGACGGGCAAACTGTAACTTGGCATCGCTTGGGCGGCCTCGGCCTTCTCCACCATATGGTAGGTTTTGTCAACCCTTGCTTGCTGAATAATTCCGGATTATCATGTTTTCATTGTTTTAGTTATCGTTGTGGCTCAGATACTTGTTACTTCTGCTTGAACCCAATTCAAAATTGAATCCAGTTATGATAAATAAGTGTTGTGATTTCTTTACCAAAAAAAGAATTGTGATGAGAACTTGGTTTCTGCAAGACTGGTTTATATGGCACATGTGGTCTGGGTGTTTATATGTACATGTACAGGTTGCTTCTTTTTTTTTTTGTTTGTTTTGTTTTTTCACTGAGTGAATATTGATAGGCAGTGAAAATGGCTGCATCGAGGGTAGGTATTCAACTTTGTAGTTGGTTGGGTGCATCCAAGTGTTGCAACTCCAGTGTATAAAATCAATCCCGTTTTATGAATTAACACTGTTTTAATTGTTTTTGCTATCATATGGCACTGCCCTGCTATTTATTTAACCCCTAGTTAAATCTGCTTTAGGTTACTGGAAAGTAAGATGTTCTTTGATTATATTTGTACTTGCCTATTGCCACAAATACCTTTGCCAACTACATAAATAAATAAACATGATTGGCTTGCTCTGCAAAATTTGTAGTTTGTTGCAGATTTCTAGTCAGTAGTATCCATGGTTCTGAGCTTGTTTTAAAACCTGGATGAGGCCTTGACCTGTCCTTTTGGCAGGTCAACGAAACCCATCCTTTTTTATATCGTTCTCTTCAATATAAATAGATTTTCAATGTTTATTTGTGAAAGGTGTGTGTAGTCACATAGGAGATCAGCCACTAAAGCAGCAAATCATTTACAAATAATATCTAACTGCTTTGAACTGGTCAGTCTGATCTGTGATTCAGAACACTGATTCTGAATGAAATTAGGCATCGTTATCCCATGTTTTCCATAAACACCTGTGTTCCACCAAATTGGGATTTGTGCCAAAAAAATTTAATTCCATCATATAGATTTGCATGTCCAATACCAATTCATAAAGTATCCAAGGAAAATGTAATAGCTACATCCCATTTTGTTTTAAAATGATAAGTGGCCAGTTATATTAACGAAAAATCAATAAAAACACAGCAGCTAATACCTGCTGAAGATAATACATAATAATAGCTATGGCCTATGTGAAATATGCTCCACAGTTCTCCCTCCCCATCCTCTATAAGCTAGAAGCCGAAACCCCAACCATCACTACAGAACATTCCCTTCTTATTATGTAAAACCTGATTATTCCTCTGAAGCCAAATAGACCAATAGACTGCAGACAAAGTGTAATTCCAAAGGATAACACCTCTACGAAATAACCAATCTTTCAAGAGGAAATCATTTATATCAGAGTTGAATGCTTGGACAAGTATAATTTGGTTCCTGCCCGGTCCATTTTAGTTTCTGGATGAAAACTAAATATAGCCTTGGCCTTCAGAAGTATCAGCTCGATGGGTTGGATGTAACTCGAAAATTCAAAAGGAGCCTAAAAAATGGTTGCAAACCCTAAGATGTCTCACAGCAGTCCTTTTAACATTAAAAAATTTGAAGATGCAAGGAGTAAACCAGCACATTCCAGCAAACTCAAACCAGTACATGATCAAGTGTTCTGTGTTTTATTTATTGGCGCTAAAGTTGTTCTATTATTGAAATGCGAACATCTTCCTCTGCTTCAGCATTACCGTGTGGTTCTCATGTATTTTCTGTGCATTTCTGGCCATTTAAATTAAATGTATAATATAACCTCTTCTTCATCCATGTCTCTGTTTTGTTAATCATTGATGCAGTTGAACTGGCAATTGTGTTCAAAACTATTATCATCATCATCATCATCATCATTAATATACAAACTGGCACCCATCGCTGCAATGCTGTTTCCACTGCAAATATCTATGATGGTGGATGTGATTTTGTTCTTCCTTGTTCTTAACCCAGGGCGCCTGAGGCCTGCAAACCCGTACTTTGGAGGTGTGCAAGGTCCTCGAGGAGCGTTTGTCCAAAGTTCCACTTATCACCAACCAGTTTCCTACGGCTACCAACAAGGATTTGCTTATCCTCCGTATGGGTGAGTTATCTTGTATATCGAAAAATGTGGGGACTAAATTTTAGGTTTGAAAAATGTGGGGACTAAACTTTTGGTTTACTGATTTTTTCTATATTGAGCCAAAAGTTTTTCTAAATATTTTAAGACCATAAGGCCCCTTTTGTTTGCATGGAATTGAGTTTCTAGAATTCCTAGGAATTCATTTCCATGCAAACAATGGGCCCTAAATTCCCAAGTTCAGTAACTTGTTAGTTAGATCATCTATTCAGCCAAATTTTGTTTTGAAAGCCATGTATATGAAATTTTCAGTTGGTGCCCTGTTAAACAAGGGAAGCTTGGCTGAGCTCTGAATTAATCAGTGAGATTTTGCACTTTGGTCTTTTTATCAATGTTAAGAGTAGGCTCACTCAGTAGTTATGTATACTTTTGGACACTATAACGCAAGCACATACCAACATGTGTCACTCATATGCAAAATTCATATGCCTATTAGCAGCACACCCCCAAAAACCAGTGCAGTTTCTTCATCAGGTAGCTATACATTCAAATGAAAGAAACAGATGGCTTAAAGAAGGTAACCATCTGTAATCAATGTGCCCTTGTTGTCCGCTTAATCCATGAACCAGTCTGAATTTGAGGCCAGGCATATGTACATATGGCCTTGCCTGATGAATGGCTGGATTATGCAAATGTTTGACACATGCCCTGCGTGTTTGCTTGTAAGTTGCCTTAGCAGAACTCTTGAATAATTATATGGCAAACCCTAAGGGAGAAAATAGGATGAGAAAAGAGTAAGCTAAATAGATTTCAACACCAAAAATTCTCAAAAGATGCAATGGTTTTTGTTACAGGTACACGACATATGGGCCCGAGTTTGCGTATCCACAGGTTGACAGATTCAAAATGCCTACTGCCTTTGAAACTTATTTGAAAGTAATAACACAAGCAACTTGTGCTCAATTTTGCTGTTGTGTTCATTCCATATTTTGCAGAATGTCTACAATCCTTATATGGGGCAGCAATACCTTCAGATATATGGTGTACCTGGAACAGTTAACACAGCTATTTACCCATTTGGGCAATTTGGCGCTCAGCCTCTGCCTAGTGGGCATGGATATACAGCAGTTCAAAGCTATGGAGTGCCCAGTCATCACCTCATCCAATTTGGCGGACCCAGTGTCAATGGAGTAACCAGTGCAACTATACCCACAATTCAAGCACCATATCCTCCAGGCATTGTTTCTTTCTAGAAACTGTATTCTCTCATTTCTTTGAGTCTGCAAATGATGTCTAAAGACTCTAAACACAAACTGCATTGTGCATATGTAGCTAAAAGCTCCATAACCAAAAGCAGCCTCTCTTTAATTTTGGTACAGACTCAGTTGTCTTATTCCAATATGTAAAAACCTGAATAAGTATTGTTAGTTTCTCTTTGTTTTTATTAATATTAAGGGCTCGTTTCGTATTGGGATAAGGTGGTGTAGCATGTATCCACCATTAATTGTGGGGCTTACTCTCGTTATTGCATGTGATGACCATAGTGAAGGTGGATACTGGATACCTGTTCATCTTATATCTGTTTTCACATTGGCTAAGGTGTTATGCAAAGCTTAACCATGGTTATTCAATGCTGCACTCCAAACATGCCCTAAAGGCAACAAGTGTATGTGCAAGAAAGGATATCTTCCAGGGTTATCATGTCTGGCCCTTGGATCAAGTGAGGTTTTCAGGTTTTTGGTGGTGTTGCTTAGACAATGACTTCGATTGCTTGTCCTAAAACATAGTCACTGTCCTCATGTGCATCTTATACCATCTTTTCTATGAAATGATGGTTCCTCTGAACCCTAATTGAGATTACTCTCATTGACGTTTCAGGTGTACTGGCACCAGTTCCAGCACAACCACAGTTCCTAGTTCCTGCTCATTCTCCACAGTTCACGCAGGGTAGTGGTTCGGACCAGACGGCAGGTTGAGGCAGACATTGAGATGAACAACATCTTGAGGTACATTTAAAATTTCTATGCAATTCTTGTTAGGTCCCTGGTACAACCCTCGTGGGCCCGTGTTAGGGCGAAGCCTGGTACAACTCAAATGCCTTCCTAACACAACCAAAAAGACCATAAAACCATTGATTCTACCATTCCTATCACCTTAAGGTTTTGGGATAAGTGGTAGCTCAGTGGGGTCTGAAATCATACAGTTGGTATCAGAGCCTGGTGAGGTTGAGGGTTTAAGTCCCTGCTCGGATGTGTAACCAGAGAAGGGCGGGATTGTTAGGTCCCTGGTATAACCCTTGTGGGTCTGTGTTGGGGCGAAGACCGGTACAACTCGAATGCCTTCCTAACAGAACCAAAAGGACCATAAAACCATTGATTCTACCCTTCCTATCACCTTAAAGTTTTGGAATAAGTGGTAGCTCAACGGGGTCTGAGATCCTACAATTCTAACGGTGGGTGAAAGGATATTTAATATGCAAGTATTGCTGAATTTTATGATGGAACTCGCAAAATGTCATTTGTGTTTAGACAGCCACCTTTATACACCAATAGAATGTACAGATACTGAACTTTTGCAATGTTAGGCCTGCCCATACTTTTTCGCTTTCATCAGAGAAGATCACCCAAATATTTTTCACCTGCAGCAGGTATCCTTAGATTGCAGCAGGACTAAGAACAGCAGACTGCTACTTGAGTGGCGGGCTTCGTATCTAGCCTTGCAAGTTATCATCTTTGCATTCTAGAGGTAATACACAACATATGAATAAGAGTTTGATATTAGTTATTAAGCATATAGAATCCAATGAGAAAAGGTAGCATAGATAAGCAGATCTTTTGAATTAGGCTGTTTTGGGATTTCTATGTTATATTATAATCCTGAAACAAACCTTTTTGCTATCCCTCGTATGGCCTAATATAATTTTAAAAAAATTCTTGTTTATTTTATCTTTGACAAATCTTTGAAAAATTGGATTTTCTATCCTTGAATGCGGCAGTAAGCCTTGTGTGTGATCATTTTCACCATTCAAACATTAATGTGCTCATGGTTTTACATGATGTGTCTCCAGTTGCATACTTGCATTTGCATCAAACCTTTGAAACTTGAACTCATGTTTTGTGTATCTCTAATTTCCGATGTTGCAGGTCATCCGTAGTCGAGGTCATCAGACGTACCATAAGTCATTGTCGAGTCACTCCAATTTTTGGAGCCAAAGGCAGAGAAGTGCGAATTGCTCTTGTTCAGCCGCCGTAGTGTTTGTAAATCCTCAAGCCCTGCCAGAGTTCTGGATGTCTGGTTGAGGGCTTGGACTGATGGATGTCGGAATCAGGTTCCGAGGTCCCATAGAATGATACTGTAAGTTCAAACATAGAATCCCAACGATTCTTTTTAAAACTCCATTCTTGGAATGGTAGTATAGAGAGACTGTTGTCTCTCATGTTTGTGTGGCTTCTGAGATGAGTCTTGCATTGTAATTAACCAGGTTCAGGTCGCGTGTATAGCAGTGACTGTTTGATGGAATCCATTTGTTAGCAGGTCTTTCCATACATTACTGAAATTTGATTTCCTTTGATTAGGACCATTTTATTGAACCTTTAGTTCGCTATGGTGCTTTGTTTATTTCCATTAGACTATCATTTTTTCTAAACCTGGAGTGAGCTTCTCAGCATCCATTCATTCAGTTATTTATTTATTTATTTATTTATTATTATCCTCTCTATCGATCATGTGGATAGGGTTAGTTTGGCCCAGTGAGGACGGATTATCATGATAGTTCCTTTTCCCTTCTAGGTTTGTCAGCTGGTGGGTCCCTTGGTACGGTCCATTGAGAATATCAATTTCTTGTTCTTTTAGTTTCCAGGTTCAAATCCAAGAAACTGATCTTTTTAGATTTTTACATAAAAAAAAACTTCTTTAAGTTCGTATAAAACAACCAAGGATTCAAACTCTTCAAAAGGACATGAGAGTACTGCCTACTGCCCCTTTCTTTTTTTCTTTTTGGCATTTTCACCCATATTCCCCTGGTATCTTGGAATGCCAGATTTCCCTATCGACTGAATATTAGGTAGTGTTTGGTTTACTCTAATGAAGGTCGGAATGGGATAGTAATTCCAACTGAATGATCATTTTCGCATTTTGTTCGTAAAAAAGTGGTGGAATGATTATTACCTCTAGAATCACCTTTTCTTTATATAAGGGAATCATCGTACCATTGGGGAGGGGAAGGAGTGGCCATTCCATTCCTTTATAACTTTTTTTTTAGACTAAAATACCCTTGTTTTACATTAACCCTAAAAAAAACTTTTCTCGATCACTCTCCCCATTCCCGCTAAATGAAAAGCCCTTCATCTCGGTGTCCATCTGTGCTCTTCCTATGAAATGCTTTTGGTACATTTGTCTTCTTTTCCACTTCTCCATATCTTCTTTTTAGCCCACTTGAGTGCATGGGATCCCCGTCCCACTCCTCTTTTTTGTTTTGTATTTTTTTTTTCTTTTTTGTTGTCCTTTTAGGGTTTATAGAACTTTAGCATGCTTTTATTTCTCATTATAGATTTTTGTAATCTCTATTAGTCTACCCTTTATCCTCTTTGTGCTCTTCGTATTATTCTTTTAATGGTGTTTCGTAGAGTAATACATGACACCACCCACATCAGGACATGAATGATAAAAAGTAGACCAAGTGAGAATTCTAGATTGGAATGAAACAAAAGGGAAATTTTCAGATAAGACCTAAAGTTTTTGCTTTATTTCAAAAAATGACATAAGTTTTGAAAATTTACAAATTAGTTCTTAAGTCTTTTAGTAAGTTTTCAATTACAGACATCCGACCATTTAGAGGTATTTTCAGGCGACTTTTTTCTTTAATATTTTGAAAATATCTAAATTACTCTTCATTTAAAGCCACAATATCATTTCGGTAGCCATTACATACAATTGATCGCTGTGGGAACATTGGTTACTCTTGATCATCGTGGGGACGCTAGTGAAGGAAATGAGAAGAAGATAGAGGAAGGGAATGAGAGTTTTTTTTTTTTTATATATAATATTTCATCCTGTCCAAGGACATCCTGGAATGTTTATAACAATCACAAAAAAAAAAAAATTTTCTTTTTTTTTTCAAGAGAGAAATCTCCATAGATATGTTTCACTGTACAAGGAAATATGGTAGTAAGTGTAGGGCAGGCAACTGTACAGCTATGCTTTGTATGGTAGCAGTTAGTGTAGGAGCCAGAATCATCACCATAATTTACTATTTTTGTTTTTATACTTTCACGGGTGAGGCTTTGGTGAATCCAATGTTTTTTGGTCTTGTGTCCGGGCTGGCTAGTGATTGAAAAGCAAGCACTGAAATCATATCACGAGTAGGAAGAGAGAGATAGAGAGAGATATTCAAATTGAGGAGGGCAAGAAGGACAGAGAAGGAAGGCCTCTACCTTGTCTATATTTTTAATCTTTCCTTAATCTTTATTTCGAGGGAATGGTATATATATTTTCTGTGATCAATTACTAAAGTCCTCCAGCGAATGATCCCCCAGCCAAGAACATGAAATTTGACATCCTCGAGTGAATCGAATATGTCAACTATGAAAAGGAATATGATATCTATGATCTCCCGCTGCCGCTGCTTACTAGTTAGAAAGATTCTCAGCATCCCAATGTCAAATATCTGCACTCCTGGGGCGGACCTAAGTATTGGTACGCGGGTGCACGTGCACCTGTGAGATTCGAAAAACTCCTTAATAATACCTTCAAAAAAGTTTATTTTCTTATTTACCTTTTTAATTTGATCATTGGCCCGCACCAACCAAATGAGAATCTTTAGTCCGCCAGTGCCCCCTATAGTGGTATGGAATATGGATGATGCAAGCGCCTCACTTCCTATTCATTCAAGGTTAGTAGTTGCCAGACTAGTACTTCTGTATAAATTGAGAAGATACAATAGACCAGAAAAGGGAAGGGCAAACTAATATTGTGAAGATAGGCTTCTCTTGAATGGATAGATTGAAGTTGTAAGTTCTATATGAGATGAGATGGATGTTAGAATTATTGGGCTTAAGTGTGGCCCAATGACCTCATGCCTATGTGGGTCCCCCACTTTAGATGACCAACTCACTTAAAGACTAGTATATTGGTAAGTCTCCTTTTGAGATATTTGGTGTTTAAAAAAAGTCGTTAATCTAATAGAGTTTCCTATACTAAGAGGAATCTAAATCTAAATTGAATTTAGACTACATGATGTTGTCTAGAAAAACTTATATAAAGGGTTAAGGGGTTACATCTTCACTACACACTAATACATTGATTGTTCCAACGAGATCACGTCAAATGGTTGTAGTAGAAGAGTGTAGTAAATCCCTAATCAAAACCAGCAGTTCGGTTCAGGCGAACGCGATGGAGTCATATACACATTTAGATTTCAAGATCTATATTGTGTTATTCAATTCAATCCTATATTTTTAAAGAACCAATTAAAATTATGTTAGTCTCAAACTAACAATAGATGCTTTATGTTTGGCGAGCATCCAAAACCAAGTGTCCAAATTGCTCAAAAATGGAGCTTAGATGCAATCACAATGTAAGTTCGAATGCACTAAACTCAAATATAGAACCTAGCCGCATGAAGCCTTATTGAGATGAGGCTTCCTAGTTAACCTCTCTTAGCATTTACATAAAGCCTGGAGATGGTGACGAAAAACCCACGCTCATCACTACACAGCATACAGCACCACCACCTAAACCACTTACTAGTCAAACACAATAGAAAAGGGGCCTATCTAAATGCCTTGAATAAGTTTTCCACAACTGACGTGGTACTGAAGTTCTCTTCTATTTAAAGAAAGAACATATAAGGAAGAAAGAAGGACTTTCATATAGTTTAAAGCCTATTAAACCAACAGAAAATGCTTTTGATTTTCTGTCCTCGTTATAACGCTTTTCCATGAGAAAAGAGAAAAATAAATCCTTTTTCCCACACAAACTTTCAAGTGTTACAAACCCTTGAAGATGGTTGAATAACATGAGGTCAATAACTACTTTGCCAAATTTCTTTTCCCGTCAACAATTACAAAAAGTAAAAGAGATAACCTATTAATTCTTTTATGAGTAAGGTATTAATTAAATCCAATTAAAAATAAAAAAAAACCTAAAAAACCCCACTAAATAAAAGATGTACGAAAAATAACACGAACAGTTGTACATAAATTAATCATTCGATTGCACAAAAGAAGAACTTTAGTATTGTCCTTCACAAGTTTTCACGCTAGCCCCACAGGTTTGAAAGAGTATTGAGTTGGGATGGTCTAAGATTTTGACTTGAAGAAAGCATGAGTTAAAAAGGATTGGAACTCCAAGTCAAAATCCGAGGATGTGGACTCGAGGAGTACGGTTCAAATGAATGTTGTAAGCCATCCAATACGAAAATAAAAAGTCCATTAAAAAGGGTCACATTATAATCATGTATCACTCTATTGGTATAAAGGAACATCAGCAATCGTGCATAAAACATCTACTCAATAATTGTCCGTACTTATCAACCAAAGCAGGGAAAACTATTTGTCAAAATTTACTATAGTAAAATGGATCAAAATTCAAGGTCATCACTCATCAGGAGTGGAACCCCTGTTTTAAAATCCAAGAACTCGACTTCAATTAGCCATTGAGTGGACTAACATAAGTTGGTGAGAAGCAGGGGATGATTTTAGCACTTCGGGGGTTGAGAGGGGCGCCACCCCACACCCACCCACCCAAATTGCTCTCCATTAGGCATCAGCACTACAACTAAGGATGATTGTTTTCGTAGATTGATTGCTTAGTATGATTAAAGAAAGGTATGGTCTTGTATATCTTACATTTTATGATAGAGCTTCAGGAGGGCAACTAAGGATATGATGAAAAAACCCCCTAAAAATGTCTTACAATTTTCTCTGTGACCAAAAGTAGGTTCCACTATATCTGTTGTTTTCTTTCTATTACTTTCATTCTCTCTCTCTCTTTTTTTTTTCTTTTTCCTGAGTTTTATTTATGGGAAATTAAGTACATTCAGAGACAAAACAAGGGGTTAAATAAACATAAGATGCAGCATACCTTTCAACAAAGTTATTCAAAGCCTATAAAGAAATTGATTGTGCCGTCTTTTTGTAGCACGCCAAGTGATTACCTACTTTGACATACAAGTGATTAAGAGAAAAAAGAAGATGCTCAGGGAAGAAAAAGACACGGTCGGCACAAGCAATTGAAAGCGCACGTTATGAGAAAACATAGATTTATATTCAACAAACGAGCGCATGAGCTTAGACTTTTCACATGTACTCCGCTTCCATATTATGCACAGGTCTTTTGTAGAGATGGTGCACCGCTGCTTTGCTTTATTAATGTAAAGCTCCTGACAACATTCATTAGTAAGCCAACCTTCCCACCTGCTCATGGGCTGCATGTCCTCTTTATTAACCTCAGCTCAAATTCAATTTAGGGCATGTTGTGTGCATGCTTTTTCATTAAAAAAAGCTTGGATAAAGTAAATATTTCCGTGCGCTTCAATAAAAATTTATATTTGGTGTGACCGCTTTTCTACATAGGAAAGGAGAAAAATGAAGTGAATTTTCTGAATTTCAAGAAAAATCGATATTGAGGGAGGGGTTGAACTTAGTTTTCTCAAGAATGCTTAATAGATTCTCTGTGGATTTGATTTTTGTAACACTAAGCAACTGTGCCCTTAATGTAAACCTGCCGTCAAATTGATTGCATGTCATACAAGTGATGAACTTATTATTGTTTAGAATGTGTAAAATATGTCATCTAATCTGAGGCGGTATTGTTCTAAATAGATTTAAATGTTTGAGAATAGTTTGAGTTTTGAATAGGTGGCCTACAATAGTAAGTATGGTGAGGTTACTTCGTAATCATGTGGAGTGGCACCGAGAGCGATTTTCATCCGCAAACATCTGCATTGGACATCATAAGTAAATTCATTCCCTTCTTTAAATGTAGGAAGGCGCACCTTAAATGCCGAGGGTGAGGTTATTTTTTCCACATAAATTCTCATGTGGATGTTCATAGGTTATTTTTTCCACATAAATTCTCATGTGAGCTTTCAAAACTATGAGTTGAGTGACTAGGGAGAAAAGGTGGAGAAAAGTGGGGATGCAAGATGCTCACATTCCCAATGAGTACTCTACCAGTGGACCTTTTCAGTTCATCATCCATCCAATGATGATAAAATTATGTGTAAATTTTAGATTTGAAAATTGAACTTTGAATCCTTTTAAAGATTTGTATAAAGAGCCATATATACTAACTGTGGAAGTCTCTAGTTGGATACACATTGTAAAGTCAATTTTTGTTTAGACTGAAGACGGATAGGTCAGCTTGACCTATCGATGCTGTAACAATCTTCCCTCCTTCCTTCGTTAGGAATTTCTGGGTTGGTCCCCTATTTCACAATGAAACACAGTGAAAGCTCGAACGGGTGTTCCGATCGAGAACCCTGCATGCTTAAGTCAGCGATGGACAACCGGTATATTTTTTTTAGTCAAGTTTGAGTGAGAATTCTGCTCGTACCTTATTCCTTAGATCTCCCCCCTTTATGTGCTCCTTGCCTGGATCTTTTTTAGTTCTCGTTGGCACACGTCCTCTTCCTTTCCCATCATGGCGATTGGGGCATATGTGGTTCTTCATCGAGGGAAACTCTTCCCTTAGTTCCAGCCTTCCTGCCTCTTCTCCCACCAGTTGTCCAAGTTTTCTTTGAATCAGTCATTCCTTCCGGGCTGGGTCGGTTTTGTAGGATGGGCTAGTTTGGCAGGTCGGGCAGGCGTCAATCCAAATCCGGCCCAATGCCTTTTCGAATAACAACCCCCCCCCCCCCCCCCCCCCCCCAACACACTATGCATGCACACACAAAAAATGAAAAAGAAAATACCAAATAAAGAAAGAAAGCTTATTTAAGGAAACCTGAAAAGGCGGGGGAAAATATTTTGAATTCTTCCACATTTTTATTTTTTGTACCGCATAGCATGTGGCTTCTCTGAGACGAGGATGCCTTTAAATTCACTCTCATCACCTCTTTTTTTCATCTCACCTTCTGGTTTTCCTTTTCTTTCATTCAGGTGCGGAAAACACTATTTTTTCTATATTTGGCTCTCCTTTTTCATTTTTGCAACTGTTGTCTCTATCACTGTCAGTTCGTTCTGCGATCTTTTGGAATAAGAAAAAAATGTTAAATTGAAGAAGGACTGAGACTTTTTTAGCAACTTTTTTTTCATGAAGGAGTTGGATTTCCGGGCTGAGATTTGGAGTTTTTACTTTTCTATTTTTTTCTTTTAAAAAGTTTTTTTTTTTTTTTGTCAAATAATTTTCTGAGGATTTTTCTTTCTGCAATAGTGTTTTGACATCGATGCTAGGGTTTTGAGTTTCTCTTTCTCATTTTTTTATGTAAAAAATAAGATTTTATTTTGATTAAGATTGATGTTTTCTTTTCTTAATGATATCTTTTTTTCAGTGTTGTATGCTTGCAATCTTAGTTATTCACTAGGAAAATTTTCAAATATTGCCTTAAGTTTTTGCCTTATTTCAAAAAAAGACACAAGTTTTGAAACTTTTCAAATTAAACCCTAAGTTTTTCAGTAAATTTTCAATTAAGGACATCCGGCCATTTAAAGGTATTTTCTAGTGACTTTTTCCCTCAATATTTTGAAAATATCCAAATTACCCTTCACTTAAAGTCATGATCTGGTTTCGATAGCCACTACATGCAGCCAATTGCTGTGGGAATACTTGATGTCCTTGATCACCGTGAGGACACCTGCGAGGGAAACGGGGAGAATATAGAGGAAGTAAAAGAGAATTTTATTACAATGAACGGTAATTTGGGTATTTAAAAAAAAGGAAAAAAGTTTCCGAAAAATAACTTTAAATAGATGGATGTCTTTAATTGAAAACTTTCTGAAAACTAAGGGATTAACTTGAAAAGTTTTGAAACTTGTGTCCTTTTTTTAAATAAGGTCAAAACTTAAGGACTTTTTTGAAATTCTCCCTATTCACTAAGTATGGTCCAAATCTGCAATCTGGGAGAAAATTCTCATGTGGATGTGCATAGGAGAAAATTTCACGTAGCATCAAAATGTGGTTTCCATATGATCACACAATGTCAACAATAGCTTTCAAAACTACGAGTTGAGTGGATAAGGAGAAAAGGGGGAGAAAAGAGAAGGTTGAGAACGCCCACATTTCAAATGAGTAATGGACAAAGTTTTATTAACCTGCATTTTTTTTTCTTTTTCCTAAATGGTATCCAATCCAATAGCCTCTAGTTGTCATTTCTTGAGATTTTCTCTACCACTAAAGATTTAAGTCCATCATCCAATGGTGGTAAAATCATGTGTTGATTTTAGATTTGAAGTTTTAATTTGAATACTTTTGAAGATTTGTATAAAGAGTCAAATCTACTAATATATGGACGTCTCTCGTTGCATACACTCTATGCATGCACACATGTCCAGGAGACAATGTGGACAAAGCATAAAAAAAAGGTAAAAAAACACTTGGGAGTGAGTTCCAAGGTTGCACTAAACATATGCCAACAATTTTGATTGCTCTTGCTCAAAACACAAATTTAGATTCCCACCCATGTACTTTGCATCGCACCCCTATTTCTTTTATTTTTATTTTATGTAGTTTTTTTTTCAAAGGCACATTTGATAGCTGGTGGGGAGGTGCGGGTTTAAGGAATTCTCATTGAGGATTTATATGGTTGAAGAGTTTACATCAATTTTGGTGTGTATCAATGTGCATAGCTAATAAAAATTGGTATTAATGTATAGATTCATAAAATTGAGGATTTTTAAAATTTATGAGAGAAAGCGAGAGAGAGACATGAAGCTAAAATCGATTTTGAGGGAGGGTTTTCTCCGGAATGTATAATAGATTCTTTGTGGGTTCAATTTTCACAATGGTGAAGAAATGTGCCCTTAATATAAGCCCGCCGTCAAATATATTGCATATCATAGACATAATGAACTTATTATTATGGGGATTTAACGCGAAAAACCCTCATAAATAGGCATTTCTTTAATTTGGGCCCAATAAAAAACGGCAAACAGATGTGGCCCTGAATTTGCATTTCTCTCTTCTTTTTTTTTAGCGCTATAGTCGATATCGACGGTCGTCGCAACTACACTTAATAACTAGTCTCGTATTGGCTTTTCTCCTTTACATCGTTCGTCTTGTCTAATGTCTGCAATGCTGCCTAGCGACGAAAATCTTCACTCTATTAAGGGTGGTGGTTGCACTCCTGTCACGACCCCGGACCGGGACCCCGTCTTAATCCGACGTTGTGACACAGCGGGCCAGGAAATTCCGCCCCGCAAGCACTAATTAGTTTCCCACAGGTTTCTGCAGTGAGGATTCCACACAAATTACACACGTTTGATACATTTGCGGAAGCGTATCGCAAACACCCAATTGAATCAATTTCAAGAAAAGAGAATATAGATACATTCATAAACTCATGTCAGAGAGAAAGAACATCACTAACATACCCAAAAGTTTAAGTTAAAGTTTACATAATATCAAAAGCAAGATTAAGTTTTACATATTTCCCAAAAAGAAATAAGCCAACATTGGCTAATAACAAGGTCCCAAAATAAAAGCTGATTTATTCCCAAAATATTATGCCTCGTGCCCCAACCCGATGTCCATATGACATCGTTGGGCTGCCACTCTTGCCCAACAGGCTGAACACCTACAAATTCTTCGTGCTCCTCCTTGGGGGTAACATTATCTGAATCTGAGCACAAAAAACGAAGGGTTAGACACGACTGTCTGGCAGGTAATTGAATCAAGTAAAATCATGCTATAAATCAATAATTTACAATTTATGAAACAATTATGATGGAAAGAACCCAAATAAAATAAATAGTTCGAAACAACATCCCTTGTAAAGCCACATGATAAATCACGATACACATTTGAAATAAACCTTGGCAACCACACAAAGCTATATTCTCTGTCACACAAGGTAACAAGAGCACTCACAATATAAATCTCCGTCACACAAGGTGAAAGGGAGCACGAAATCATAACCCAGTATAGCTGGACATCACTCACGAATCCTGCCTCGAAATGGGCTAAATAACACGCACGATATTCCAAACCGCAGTTGGCACGAAATATTTAAGGACCCAAGGCGGTTGATCAGACCGATAAGGTCGTACAAGCTGAGTGGCGCCGACAAAAACATAAATACACACTAACTTTCAAAATCATGCTTGCTATATTAAAATTCAGGAACTACTCACACTATATCAAGAACACAAGCTGATTCACAAGAATTCACGAATAGTAGTCCTGACATGATGTGTATAAAACATGGTTTACGAAATGAATCACAAAATGAGGTTTTAGAATGCACGAGTTCATTTCACAATGCCCCATCAATTCCTTGGGACTATAACTGTCGAGTTAGTATACACTTTGAGGTCCCATGCCATTCATTTGTTTACATCGTGCCCAATTTTTTATGACATTTAAAATATCAATATGTATACATCAACTAAGAAGGGTCCAAAAGGAATTGGGATTGAAAACCCCCACTGTTCTCTTCGTTTTAGAAATTTTGGGTGTAGTCGGTCACTTGTCGGTTGGCCGTCGGCTAGCCGACCCTGAGCAAGTAGGTTAGCCAAGTGCTGACCGCAAGCTAATCGCCCCATCAGGACAGTGAAGCAGTATTTTGGAATTGGAACCGAGGATGTTCGGTCACCTGTTGGTCGATCGAGACCTCAAAATTTGGAAAATGCAGCATTCTAGAAATGGAACCGAAATGACTCGGTCACCTCTCGATTGGCAGTCGGCTAGCCGACCACTTATCGACCAGCTACGGGAATGCATTTCTGAAGCTATTTTCAGTCCTTTCTTTCCTCCATCACTTCTCCTTATAACCCCTCCTTTCCTGCACGAAAATGAGCCTACATGCTCCCCCTTTTTCATCAAACAACCATTCACTTCAAACACTTCAAAATCCATAAATCAACCTCACACAATTCCTAACAATTGTAGTGTAGAAATCCCATTTTCAATGAAACAATTCTAAAACAGAATTCCATGAAATAAATCTTAGTATATGAACAAATAAAACATGTGTTTAGTGAACTAAACATTGAAACAAAATGAGATTAAACCAATGGAGATTTGAAAGTAAGAAATCAAGCTTATAACCCATAAAACATTGCATGCACAACCACATTTCATTCAATTACTTGCCTTGGCTCAAATGGGTGTTAAACCACTCCAAATACTCTTTCGCAGCTCACCCTTCAATCTACACAAACACCCCATGGAAAACCCATTTCAAAAATCCACAGAACTTTAAAAACAATGGTGTTCTTCAAAAGAATCCATGCATGTATGATAAAACAGTTAAAAAAGGTCCATTAAAACCATAAATAAGAAAAGGAAGCCATTGCTAACCTTTCACAGCTCTAGACAAGAAGAAAGGTTTGGAAAAGGAGATAGTTCCAACTGGTTCTCTTAAAAAATGGTATCAAAAGGTAGCCAAGAGGAAGGAAAAGAGATTGGTGCGATCAAAACTCCACTTTCCACCGAGAAAGAGGGACATGCAGGAAGAGAGAGAGTGGCTGGAAGAGAGGAGATGAAGAGCTCCTTCACAGTTCAAAAGTTGCAGGAATTTTGATGAGAAAGAAACCCAACGTGGGTTTTGGGTCTTAAGTTAAGTGAGTCGTAGGTCCCACAGCCCCTAATACTTTGAGAGCTTAAAACTCCCTCTTGTGGGTCCCGGATGAGATCGACTAAGGAGAACGAAATGATTGTCGAAATGTCTAGTTTCCAAAAAGTATAACTTTGGCACAATTTTGGGATTTCGAAATTCATGCATAGATTTTGAGGTGAAAAGATTGTTTTGCTCTTTTTGCTGAAAAACATGGTTTCTGGGGTCCAAATACACATGGAGCAAACATCAAAGTTATTGATCAAAAATACAAATCCAAAAGATCAAAATCGATATTTTTCAAAAATCAAAAATTCGGATTCCCATACTAGCATGCGTCACACGAGCCACCCCGGGTCAGGTCAAACTAGACTCAACGCTCTCAAAATTCTCCAAAGCTATTCAAAATGCTAATATAGCTAGAAATCCAAGCTAATCATCTTGTAACCCTACTTACAAACTAAACACGGCTAAAACAATGATTAAAAATACTAAACCTGGGTCGGGGTCTGACAACTCCTTTAAGAGGCAGGTACACACATGAATCTTTATTGTTAATTTGATAGTTTCCCCTAAAAGAGACATTCACCCAGCTTGTTCATTCGTATTCTTCCTTTTTGGTTGTTACTAGCCCTAGACAAGTAATTAACGACCTTGATCTGTCCCAGAAAATGGCACCCAAGTGCAGTTAGATTTTTTGAACGGTGGATATTTTCTCCTAAAGTGACACTACCATCTTTAATTTTCATACATTTTTGGGTTTATGGTTTTAAATGTGCTTGTATTTGACAATACATACGTCATTTCTCTTCTTTACGGTATTATTTATCTTAAAGTAAAACACAACATTCATGCCCCATGTTAATTCTTCTTCATCTATTTCTTTTTACAAGATCTAGAAATTTTAACAGCATATGGGCCTTGTCCCGTGAAATTGTTATAAAAGGTGGATATACTCCTACAGTTACACTTTCCAAATAGTTTTCACATTCCTTTTTTGGTTTAGGGTTTAAAATGTGCATAGTCTCTTTATGGCATTGTTTAACGATACAATTAGTATAACCTTTTGATTATCACAATGCATTTACTTTAAACATGCACTTGCCCTTTCACAATGGGCATTGTTTATACATACATATTTACCTTCTGTTCCTATCACTATAAATTATTATTTTTATTTATAAACAGCATGTCAGATTGCGAGGTCCTACTCATATTCCACTACGATGGAAACTTTGAATTTGATATTATGCGTCCTGTCTATAATGGAGGAAAGCAGAAGATGAGGTATTTATCAACCGACATAATATATGGGTCATTGGTTGCCGAAGCAATTGAAGCATCTAATTGAGATTCTTCTGTCGAAAGTTTAAGCATACAATATCATCATCACAATGGACGTGCATTTTCACTTGCTAACATTAAAGATGATAATGATATCAACAAAATGATTAAATCATCGGGTTAGGATACAAATGAGATATACTTATATGTTTCTAACAGTTTGAGCAATGGATAATGTAGAGGATGACAACAATCTAGGTATATAAATTTGTTGTATTCTACATAATACTTTATCAAATATTAATCCCAATCCCTTTCTTGAATTTTTTTATATTGTTGATGCACTGTAGGTTTCAGAAGAATGACAAGCATCGCTCTTTTCTTGGAAAATCGAGGAGTGTATTGCTAAATTGAAAGGGAAAAGAAGTCAAAGATAGGACAGTTGTTCCAGAGCTTCCTACAGTTGATCTCCGAGAAGATAATGACATGCATTTTTCAACTGTTCGAAACATTACAAGTCCGCATCATACCTTAGGTCAAGAAATTGATCTTGATAATATAGAGGATGGGGCAGACTATGGTGATGTGAATCATTTTGATGAAGCTAAGAATCAGTTTGATAAAAATAATACCTTAGGGCAATGCATTTGTTGATAATATAGAGGAGTTTGCAGACTACGGTGATGAGAATTAGTTTGATGAAAATAATTTCACCGGACAAATTCCAGTGATTATGATGGTCTTGGACAGAAGCAACGTCGTCTGGGCTAATCCAATCAACAATGCATGTCCTTCAAGTGAACATTCAGGTGTTAATTTTGTCGACAACATGGTACCGGAAGAATTGAATGCAAATGTTGGAAACAATTTAGCACGTGAAATGTGGATTGACTGTGAATTCCCTGATCGTGACACATTCCGGAAGACTCTGGCGAAGTTTGCAATTTATGGAAACTTTACTCTGAAGCACTTGAGGACCAACCTGTACAAAGTGACAGCATGCTGTAAAGATCAGAGTTGCCCTTGGCGCATTCATGCCTTTATCGTGGAATCAGGGCCACAATTCAAAGTGCGTACGTATAATCATGTCCATAGATGCTCGAAGCCAATGATGGGGATGACACATAAACATGCGTCAGCATTGTTAATTGCGAAGTTCATCATGGACAGAGTTCGATAAAATATCAATCTGAAATCAAAAGAGATCATGAACGACTACCAAATGGAATTTGGGACAACTATTACCTACAGGAAGGCACATGTAGCAAAGGAGATAGCCCTCTGTGCAGTGCGGGAATCTTACAAGGAGTCATTCCAAATGCTGCCTAGTTACTGTATTGAACTGCAGAGGACCAATCCAAGCACAGTAACAAATATAAACACCACAGATGAGGACTGTTTCAGAAGGTTTTTTTGGGCATTCAGAGTTTGTCTAAGGTCTTTCATTAATACTTGCAGACCAATGATTGATGTAGATGTGACACATCTTCGAGAGAAGTATCCTGGTGTTTTGCTCGTTGCTGTTACACACGATGCCAATCATAAGCTCCTCCCCATCGCGTTTGCCTTTGCGGAAGCAAAGCGACATGATAGTTGGGAGTGGTTCCTTGCAAACTTGCATATAGCGCTGAGTGAGCCTAACAACTTAACTATTGTGTCGGACCGTCAAAAGAGTCTTATTCCGGCGCTCTTGAATACCATACCCTCCTCAAAGCATTGTTATTGTTGCTGTCACATTGCCGAGAATATTAGGGTGGCTTTTAATGATGCGACAATTGTGGCAAAATTTTGGCGTGCAGACAAAGCAAACAGGTCGTTTGAGTATGATGCATATATGACCGATATACGGGCAATCAACCAAGAGGCATTCACTTACATTGATTCAATTGAAAGACAACGTTGGGCTGATGCATATATAGATGGACGACGGTATGGCATGCTCATTAGTGTCACGTCCCCCGAACCCGATTAGAAAATAAACTGGATCCGATGAGTGAATTTTAGGGCTAATTAAAATTTTTGCCCTTTAGGCCCAAGGATCGTAAGTCCGCTGTGAGGATAATGTATTTCGAACCTCAAGAATATAATACAGTGCGGAATCATACAATTCGAGGCATAATTCATATATCAAAACAATGAATAACTATTCTCATCTAAAAATTTAAAGTTGCAAAGAACAATTAAAGCTATTCAAAGAGTTAAATTAATTACAATGGCCAACCCAATAACCAGGCCATTTCAAAATAACAATGAAGTCAATGTGTAAAGGTCCAACGAGGAATAATAATGAATAATAAAAAATCTAAGTATGTTCCCATGTGAGTCACTCTTGTGCCGGAAGGAATGACGCTACTCTACGTCATCGGCACGCCACTCTCGCTCCTCTTCAGCTGGTTGGAGATCCTCTGGGATCTCCTCACCTGCCTACTCCTCATAGAAGTACTCACCTGGGGTGTCTGCACACCAAGGAACAGAGTCAACGACATGTTGAGCAATAGATAAACAAAGTACAATAAAAACATACATGCATCAAAGTACAAGAATAGAGACATGTATAAGATCATAAGAGTACAATAAATCAATGCTAGGCATATCGCATGAATAACAACCATCAGAGTCAATAACAGGAATCCTAACAATACTAACAATTACCACTATATAATCCATGCAAATGCAAAAATTAAGAGGGAGACTCCGAGGATGTCCAAGCCACCTCCCGGGGTACCAGTAACAATCCCAATCCGGACTACTGATACCAAAGTCCGGCTCCAGGGGGATCCAAGCTCCCGGTCCTGAGAATAGTAGCACGGTCCAAGCCCGCTCCCAACTATTCAACGCCATGGACGCCGTTCAAAGCCGACTGCCCACCCCGATGTCCGAATAACCAGCCCATCAATAATAACCCTAAACTGCAGTTGGTCATGACATGCAAACAATAATAAAGTGGTGCTGACATGAGGAAAACCAAGACAAGCAAGTCTGGTTAGTTTAACAAGCAAGGCAAGGTAATAGGGATTATCTATTTCAAGACAATACAAGACAATCCATCACACCTGATAATCCCTAATAACTAGCCAGTCATGTTTATCAATACTTGACACAGGATCCTAAGGTACACTCTAAGTCAGGTCCAAGTCCTAATTCTACAAGGATTTAAGTTTCATAATTCATTAAGCGTATTATGCCAAGAGAGTGTACAAGGAATAATTACAACGGATACAGTTTAACAAGTCAAGGAAGATGTTACAATCCAATCCTAGGCAAGTGGTATCATCCATGTATTCGACATGTTCTAACGGAGTACGTGTGGGATTGGATCAACGATGCTTCTAAAATCCCTTGGTGTACAATCATGTCAAGCATATGTTGATTCAATTCCATACGCTTTCTGTTACCCCATATTTAGCACATGAATACCTAGACACCTATCAAAGCATACCAAGTCACATGCTTTGATTCAATTCTATTAATGGTCACATGAAGTAGGTTAAGGGTTTCCAACATCTAAGTCCCCAAACCTAGGTTAACAGTCTTATTTCCAACAAAACATGGTCTGAATTATTAGTCTCCATCAATTCCTCATTTTCCAATCTCCGATCATCGCGAAACATATACCATTGGATTCTACATTCAATGAGCTTTCCAACGGTATATGGTTCGCGAAAATCCGACGAACGATTCAAAAGATATGGCCTTGGAAACCTGCCCAAACGTCAGTCAAAATCTGAGAGCTCAAACTCTTGGAGGGAGAGTTCGAACTCTCGCTCCCCAGGCCAACACACCAGCAGCCTTGAACGTTCAAACGTCTAAGAGGGACGTTCGAATGTTCAACGCTCGGTCTCCCATGTTCGGAGTCTTGAACGTTCGAACGTTCGAAATGAACGTTCAAATGTTCCAGCCTCTCAACCCAAACGTCCGAAGAGTCCAACGTTCGAACGTTCAGAACAAACGTTCAAACGTTTAACACTCCCACTCCAGGCATCCGCAGACTCCAACATTCGAACGTTCGCATGCAGAAACCCAAATTCGAGGTTCTTTCATTCCGAATCCTCTCCATTCCATTCCAAACCATTCCAAACCCTTCCAATGGTTATACCTGCACGGAATTGAGCCACCATGCTCTCCCAACAATCCATTCCATCCATTCACATTCATTCTAATCAATTAAAACATCTAGTGATTTCCAATTTATCAATTGATACAATCAAAAACCTAATCTAGCATGTTATGCTTTGAATCAAAACCAAACCACTTGGCATTAAGGTATTCTATCATATGATCAACATCAATCAAATAAACAAGCATTAATGTTAAATTGTAAATTGCATATCTACTTGCCTCAACCAAGAAGATGGTAGAAATTGGGAAAAAATCGAGGATAAGCTCTAATAACGTGAAAACCACAATCTAACCAAACCAAACGCAACCTAAATCGCAAAGAAGAGGAAAGAAAAGGAAAAAGATCAAGAACAACCTAGATCTAACCAAAAGGAAAGATGATTGAAAATACGAAGATGAGTAAGGCTTACCCAAACTTGTATCAAATGGAAGAGGAGATCCCAAGGATGAATATTAAATGTTCGGATCTTCGAGATGGTGTCTTTCGGAGGGAGTTCTGGGCTTGAGAAGATGAAGAGGAAGAAGAAGACCTGCTGGAGTTCTTGTTGCAGAGTTTTGGGATACGATTAGGGTTAATCCCTGTTTAAGAGAAGAAAAGGGGAAAATGGACAAGTTTGCCTTTAAGTGGGTCCGGTGAAAGAATGAGCCACTTGAAGGGTTTTTGATCATCGGATCGCGATAAGCCAATAGACAAAAATGATCAGCGCGACGAGACCTTTCCAACGAACCCAAAATCACGGTGATTGAAATTTTTCAGAAAAATACTCAATTTTTCCTAAATTGCAAACTACCCCTGCTATAATCAAACGAACTCAGAATCGCACGAAACTTTGCAAACACTATTCTAATGCTAAAAGAAACTCACTCATAATCTAAACCCACTAATTATCTATCAATAAAATTAATTATAATAAATACAAAATAAACAGGTCAACGGGCCTACTATTGGGCCTAACTGACCCAGTAAGGTCGCGGACCTTATAATTAGTAACGTAGCAGAATGCACAAATGGCCTCTTGAAGGACACGAGAGTCCTTCCTATTACAAAACAAGTCGAAGAAATACGGGACAAACTAATGGAATTTTACCAGAAGCGCCATCTTGAATCGCAAGCGGTTACAAGTTGTCTAACACCATATGTGGAGAAAGTTTTGGAAAAAGAAACGGAAGAAGCTTGACGACTGCATGTTTGTGTGGCTGGCCTAGTCGAGTTTCAAGTAGAATCTACGGAGTACGTGGACGTCGTCGATCTTGAACACAAGACTTGCACATGTCGAAAATGGGAGATTCTGGGGATCCCATGTGCTCATACATTGTCTTCAATGAGAGTTAGAAACTATGATCCATATGAATTCTGTGAACATTGGTATCAATCAAGTGTATATCGTACGATATAAAGTAAAGTGTTGCATGCTACCCGTGACAGTAAACAATGGGAGCACACATCTCACGAACGGGTTTGCCAACCACGAGCTACTAAACAGCCAGGGTGGCCAAAAAAGAATAGGATTCAGACCGAGGATCGTGGCCGCCAACGACGGGTAGTCACCTGTGGTAACTGTAAGGAGGGGGCATAACAGGCAAAGTTGTCGCAATCCACCGCGGCAAACCTGAAGGTGCAGCCATTCAGATCTTGTAAATTTTGCTAAAGCAAAGAAGAATAGGAATTTTTTGGTTCATGTTAATGTTTGGTGCGAATGCGATTGGAGATGCATTTTTTGGAAGGGGGATGCACGAGTTAATGTGAGCTCATTTTTTATTTTTGTTAATATTTGGTGTTAATGTGATAGGAGATGCAGCCGTCTGGACAATGTACAGAGTCTACTGAAGCATTTTTTGGAAGGGAGATGCACGACTTAATGTGGGTTCCTTTTTTGTTGGTGTTAATATTTGGTGTCAATGTGATAGGAGATGTAGCCATCTAAGCAATGTACAGAGTCTACTGAAGCATTTTTTGGAAGGGAGATGCACGCGTTAATGTGGGCTCCTTTTTTGTTAGTGTTAATATTTGGTGTCAATGTGATAGGAGACGCAGCCGTCTGGGCAATGTATAGAGTCTACTGAAGCATTTTTTGGAAGGGAGATGTACGAGTTAATGTGGGCTCCTTTTTTGTGGGTGTTAATATTTGGTGTCAATGTGATAGGAGATGCAGCAGTCTGGGCAATGTACAGAGTCTACTGAAGCATTTTTTGGAAAGGAGGTGCACAAGTTAATGTGGGCTCTTTTTTAGTTGGTGTTAATATTTGGTGTCAATGTGATATGAGATGCAGTTGTCTGGACAATGTACAGAGTCTACTGAAGCATTTTTTGGAAGTGTTATTTTGCTACCTTGTACATGTTGCTGAACCATTTTTTGGAAGGGCATATAAGTGTTATTAAACATACTTCCCTTTTGTAAGTAAGAATGGTTGTTGGGGTTATATGTTGAACACTTTTCTATGATGATAGTACAATGCTTGTTTGTTATATTTGTGAAAATATTGATGTTTTCATTTTTTTCAAGTTTTTTTATAGTGAGAATGAATAGCTAATCCCATCTAGAGCTACACTTATAGTACAAAACATCGTAAGACAATAGTCGATATCGACTATGATTGTGTTTTTTAACATCCAGTTAAATAGTCAATATCGACTATTACTGCGTTTTTTAACATCCAGTTAAATAGTAGATATCGACATTGACTGTGTTTTTAAGATCCAGTTAAATAGTCGATATCGACTATGAATGTGTTTTTTAGTTCCAGCTTAATAGTCGACATCGACTATGACTTTTTTTAAGCTCCAGTTAAATAATCGATATCGACTATTACTGTGTTTTCTTTATGCTCGGCTAAATAGTCAATATCGACTATGACTGTGTTTTTTAAGTTCCAGTTAAATAGTCGATATCAAATACTGCTGTGTTTTCCAATGTTCAGCTAAATGGTCGATATCGACATTGATATATAATAGTCGATATTGACCATTAATGTGTTTTATTTAACCAGTTAAATAGTCGATATCGACCATTAAGCTATTGTTTCAAATACAAGTTCCACAACCACTGCCCACAATCTGAATACATTCCATTCAATGCACACAACCTGCATAACACTAACCATCCTCATTCAATACATTCAATCTGAATGCATTCCATTCAATGCACACAACATGCATAACACTGACCATCCTCATTTAATACATTCAATCTAAATGCATTCCATTCAGTGCACACATCTTGCATAACACTGACCATCCCAATTCAATACTTTCAATTTGAATGCATTCCATTCAATGCACACATCCTGCATAACACTGACCATCCCCATTCAATACTTTCAATCTGAATGTATTCCATTCAATGCACACATCCTGCATAACAAAGCATACAATGACACAGCTACAATTAACAAACCATTCAATTTCAATTAAAGTGAATCCTCCACAACAAAATTGTTTATCTTCCCTAGACCATACAAGTTCCTCAAACCATACTAGTTCCACAACCAATGCCCACATGTTCCACAATTGAATGCCAACGAAAAAAAGAAAGATGAATCAACGTTCTAAGGGGGAATTCGTCTACTGCCCAAAACCTTCTTGTACATGCTTGTTTTCAGACGCGAAGAAAAATACATCAAACTAGTAGGTTCAACAACTCATGAAGATTCAGCCTATTAGCATTCACCTGCCAACTCCTCTTGAATAACTCAATCACAATTCTGCTACGGAAGTAAGGGATGTTGGCCTGTGCAAATGTGATAGGACGGCGGTGAACACAATGCTTCGTGAATGCCACAGTGAAGACTCCACAGTCATTACGATTGTTTTGATGAGGAATGTCCTCCTTGATCAGCATAGTCCATAAAAATGGATCCATCCACCCAAAATGCATATAGCGTTCAACTAGCTGATATGTAATAGTGGAAAAATGGGGCAATAATTATTATCACAGGTGATGTGTATGTATAAGGACCGCAATTTAGGATCGCAAACTATACTAACAAACTATTCTGCTTCACTCCGTGTCAAACGATCACCTGCCAAACTGTTGTAGAACTCCCACCACCTTTGTTCAACGTAGCCCACAACCAATGTGAAATGGTTCCTATAGTGGAGGACAAACACCAGTGTATTGTACTCCATTGCTTCCCAAACTTTGTGGCCGTCCTTACCAAATGCTGCTTCAACACTGGCATCAGATCCATCCTGCCACCAACTCTACATATAGTAATGCCACCACAACATGAATGGTTAACATATAAAGATGAATTCATCGCATTGTTTGTTAAAATGAAAGTTCAGTACAATTCAACACAGACTTACAGATATGCTTGGGTCGGCGATGAAAGCGGTTGGACATCTTTCTCTCATGATCTCAAAATAATAGTACATTAAATTCGTGTCCAACCAAGTTCCCTCCTCAAGTGCTTTCTTTAAATCTTTGCTGGAGACCATGGTGCAAATGCTAGCTAGTTCATCCGCTCTGTTATGAACGAAATGTTTGTTAATTAATAAACACAATGCTACGTATATTAATGAAGATGGTTTTACATTGAAAGTCATGGGGGAAACATCCACGCTTAGTTGGTTGTGTAGTATTATTTAAAACCCCCAACCAAGAACTGCTCCTGATCATTTAATACGTAGCCCGAATGCACCATAGAATGAGAGTAATCGGAGAACTTTACGGGCACTTTCCGCTTACGGGGCAAGCGCTTGATTTTCCAAATCAAAGACACTATGGTGGCCATTGGTATTGATGCAACTATTGCGAAATCACTATGAACTGACAAAGGAGTGTCAAACAATGTCCTGGCTATTGGGGGGGTGTTGAGCACTTCTTCAAATGGTGGTAAGTCGGTAGGCCAACCTTTGCTAGGAACGTTATCATGGCGTTTTGTCCCCTTTCTCCTATAAGTTTTCGCTTTTGGACTTTTAAGGGCAGCTTTGTTGACTCTCGTGTGAGGGAGGGGGGAGGGGGCAGTTTTGGAAGGACCATCATCAGTCTCGGGATCCATCTAAGGGGGAACAATGTGAAAAGGACCAGCATCAGTATCTTGAACAGTCTGAGGGGGAACAGTGTGAGATGGAACAACATCAGTATCGGGAACAATCTGAGGGGGAACAATGCTAGATGGACCACTTCTTGACTGATGGAAAATAGTAAGGACAGATTCAAACTTGCACAAGAGTAAATATATGTAGATCTGGCTGGGCAGTTTACCTTTTCTACATCCTCATCGAATTGTGAGGTGTCGGCCTATTCCATAGAGAAGTTTTCGAACCTCGTCCCGAATGCTACCTTAAAGGTCTTTAGTTTTTTTCCGAATTGACGCTGCCAGACTTGAATTGCTTTTTTTCCTCCTCTTAGCTTGATCACACGACCGCTCTAAGTGAGCAACAAGTTCATCGACCTGATTACAACAGAATTTATGTCATCCAAATTAAGCAATATTACTACCATAACAATGAAAACAAGACAACTAGTGCATTAAATATTTACATATTTCTGTGGGACAAATGGGTCGGCCTGTTGCCTTGTTACTCTCCCTGTGCTCAACCCTACCGATGTGTCGGACTGTGTTGGCAAGATGCCATACAAAGTACTCTTCAGAATGTCCAGGCTGGTTGCATTTCTCCCCGAGTAATCCCAGCTGGCTTCTTGCAGCCCACAGTGCTACTATCTCTTCATCCATATGCGAGTTGTAATCAATTACTACTCTCTCTATACATTCGCTTCTCACGTATGGCACATTGAAAGGCAGGGGGACCAGTTGCCTAAGCCCGAACTGCTTCATGACTCGCCACGTGTTATGCCGCTCAACAATCTAGTACCACACTAGGACGATTGATGAGGAAAACAGATCGTGATCTCCTTTGGGTACACTCATTTGGAATTTCTTGCCGTAGTCGGAGTACGGTCGCCAAGTGAACTGCATACAGTCACATATAAGAAGACATTAAAAGATAGGCAATGGGAAACCAAAGAAAAGACATCGTAAAATTATCTTGGAAAACACATGTATATTTACCCCGTCAGCCGGCAAGCTGTTTAGTTGGTTCCTTACTTTTTTGACCGTTGCAAGGGGTGGGTGATCCCCCAGCCTCCTATTCCATGTCTTGAACAGTGGAAATTGTATGTCCTTCTTCCAACTAGGATTTGGCAGAGGACACTGTCCAATAGACATTCTAGAGTAAGCCCATATCTGCGATGGAAAACATCAAGATGCAGGCGTTAGTTAGCATTTAAATGATGCATCGAAAATTATAAGCTTGAGAATCAATCACCTGTAGAAGCTGCAAAGGCCCCATGGGTGTCTTGCAGGACTTACTGTCCTCCTCTTGTTGATTTTTCCCCTTTCCTTTAGCCTCTTTCGTCTCTTGGCCCCACCAAGTTGCCTTTGCCAATATTCTATAAAGGTTTG
Organism: Persea americana; assembly: GCA_029852735.1. Taxonomy (NCBI): domain Eukaryota; kingdom Viridiplantae; phylum Streptophyta; class Magnoliopsida; order Laurales; family Lauraceae; genus Persea; species Persea americana. The sequence goes on along the minus strand of CM056813.1, from coordinate 65,210,196 downwards.
CAAGGCATGCAGGGGCCCATACATAAGGCTTGAGCTCTTTAAACAACTCAAGCAGATAAGCAGGCCTCCTCACACCAGAAGTCTGTGTGAATATTTGCCTGTCCACCAAAAAGAACAAATATGCCCTAGTGGCTCCAATCTCATCATCTTTGTTTTTCTTCTTTTTCTTATTTTGCCAAGCAGAAGGCTTGAAGTTGTCTTCAAGGCACTTAAATTCTATAGTTATGCCAATATAGTCTTGCTTCTTCTGTGGCGTGATCCCAAGCAACTCTTGACAAACTGTCCCGTCCGGTTACCAGCAGGCCATCGACTGGCAAGCCATTGATACAAGCAACATCTTCAAGTGTAATAGTTGCTTCCCCGTATGGCAGATGGAATGAAATTATTTCAGGACGCCACCTCTCAATCAAAGTTGTTATTAAAGCATGGTCTATGACCATACAATCTATGTCTACGAGGTGGTGTAGACATGTCTGCCATACGTATTCCTTTTGAGCATCTGTAAGCACCTATATATCTTTATCGGAGTTTGTTGGGATACATATCAGGCGTCCAAGTGCCTTATAATAGTAATAACTATTGAGGTGACTCCATGGAAAATACAACAAAACTAAGAAATTGACATTACAAATAGATAAAATGATATCTCTTTACAATTACCTCTCATTGACAAATCCTCTCCGAGATATGATTTTTTTTGTTGGAGAGGAGTTCCTTTGGAACAAGTGGAGGTGTTTTCTTCATTAACCTGCAAAATATCAAATGTGTAATTTGGGAAATTAATGGTGGATATATATTTTGTAAAGAACTTGAGCAGTTGGATTCAAAGGAATTCAAGAAAGCCGACTTTAGAACTTCTTTACAAGAATAAATGCTACAGAAATTCAAGTTTGACCAGTGCACATCTTAATAACTTTTTAAGTTTTTTCCATGATATGATATTATACACATATAGGTGATCAAACTGAAAAAAGAAGCAAATTGGTGTTCCCAAACTGATCGAAGAAGCAAGAACTCCTTCAAATGAAAACGAAAACCTCAAAAACCAAATTTGAACACTGACTGCATTGCTATAAACACATGTTTCATGCCGCATTTAGATGCCCCCAAATTAGTAGTAGTTTGAAAGTTTTGACAGAACATATAATCATCTAGAAATTGTAAGCCACACTAGGTAAAACATTGTTTTCTTTCTTCTCCGCCCCCAAGTCATTACATCTGACAAACACTGTTTTTTTTTTTTTTTTAATTCTCCACCCAAAGTCATTATCAGCACTAGTAGTTGATATTGATTGAATTTCCAATTTCAATACCATCCCAACAAACAACTAAAGAGATTACCTTCCACTCTGACAAAATCTTCAAATCCTTAATGGATTTGGATTCCATCCAATGCACCCTTTACTTAGAATCCATACACTAATCTGATGTTCTATGGATGCTTTTACATATATAAATATATATGTCAAACTAAAAAAAAAAAAAAAAAAAAACACTACCCCATCAAAAGACAACAACAAAGAAAGATCCTTCAAAGTCCCTCACAACCTGCTCGGTTGTAGAAACTTTGGATACATTGACAGAGTGAAGTGCAAATGGGCCAAAGTTTTTCATGGCAAAGGTGGAGCCCAACCATCAAAATATAGGTTGAATTACAGAGGGATTATTACCCATGAGAATAATATCATCTATATAAAGGAGCGAAGTGATAAAGGTATGTGCATAATGTCATACGAATACTAATGGTCTGCAGATGATGCTTGAAAGCCAACCTAAGTTAAATGGGTTGTGAACTATGTAAAAGTCTTAATGTGGAGGTTTTAGATCTCCCTCTAATTCTGAAAGGATCTCTTTGTATTTGTGGACCAGTGTTATAAGGATAAGCCTCAATATAGATAAAATACTTCTCTTGAATTAAATATACAAAAACATCTGCATTTCTCACCTACATTTTGAATTAGCTGAATCTTTATCTTGTGCTAAGGATTTATCATCAATGGAGTGCTTATCAGTTGTGCCAACAGTGCATGCCCACGCGTTAGATGGACCACTTCTCCGACCTGGGTAAATAATGCCTCTTCAGAGTTCAAATTCATGACCTAGCATGACTCTCGTGATATCATGTTAAGTTGTTAGGAAGCGGAAGACAAATCTATTTAACACTACCCAACTTAGATGCAATTCTTGGGTCCACGATTGCATATGATCACTACCTTCAAGTAGCTTGCTATTGATTGTAGCAATGAAATAATTTGGATTACAATTGAGAAAAGCTTTTTTACTCAGAGCATCTCAGTAAGAAAACATATATCAACAATACAAAAGCACATAACGACAAAAATCGAACAACTATGTCCAACTTGCTTCGTTGGGCACAAAACATTAATGACATACGAACAAAACCCCCATATCTAACCTTTGGTGCACGTAGTAGTACATTGTGTTAGAGAGGGGTTTCGATCCATTATAATAAGTATGAACCAAAAACGATAATTGAGAAAGTAATTACCCACTATGTAGTAATGATCATGGATACACATAAATCCTTGTTTGATTGATAATGCAGTTGGTTTTCGAGTAAATGCGGAGGAAAAACATATATCCACTGCATGTTTGAAGAAGTGATGTGTGGTTCCCATCGACTATGATTGTGTCCAATTAGTCATTTCTTTAGGTGAGTCAACTGCACTTGTTACATTCACATATTGAAGAGGATAAAATCACTTAAAAAAGAGAGCATGGATCCTATGCTTCAATGAAGCAAAATTCCATCCTCAAACCAAAGAGTCTGTCTGCTAGTTCTACTTTGCTATTTGGAATCTAGTTGGTAAATTCCACTAAATTGTTATCTTAATTCAAAATCCATTTACTATGAATCTAGGAAACACCAGACAAAAACTTGTCACTTCTCTTGAGATAAACACGATGATGCAGTAACTTCCACAAATGGCAGCGCTCATAGTGGGTGCATCCCTTTCTATAAATGGGCAAACTAGAAAGTGTCAATAAGATTGGAAGACGAAGAAACTACAAAGTTTGAAGGAAATTGCAAGGTCGCTCCCTTTAGAACGATCAAACCCATTAAAAACCCATAAATCCCATGCCAAATTTAGGGCACAAATACGACAACGAACACAAACATACCTCCATGTGTGTCAAAGCCTGGAGAATCTTTGAAAAGTTGGTGCGAATGTTACCCTGGGACCACCATTGAGAAGAGAACAGTCACCAATGAAGATAAAAGGGAAAAGGGGAAAAGGAGATGAAGACAGAGTGAAAGTGAAAGCGGCTTGGTGGCGCTTTTGTATGGCACAGTGATAGTTGATATCAACTATAGCGCCAAAAGACAAAAAAAAAAAAAAAAAAGGAAAAAAAAAAGAAGAAGAAACATCCCGTATCTGTCTGCCATTTTTTATTGGGCCCAAATTAAAGAAATGCTCATTTATGAGGGTTTTTCCCGTTAAATCCCCTATTATTACTTAGAAAGATTTAAATGTTTGAGAATAGTTTGACTCTTGAAAAGGCGGGTTGGATGGTAAGTACAACGAAGTGACTTCTTAATTACATGGAGTGCCACTGAAAGAGATTGTCTTTCGCAAATATTCATACTGAGCATCATACGCAATGAACGTCATATGCAACAATCATTTTCTTCCTAAAATATAAGAAGGCGCACCTTAAACGCTAGCGTGATTGTTTTTTCTACATAAAATTTTATCTTGATGTTCATGTAAGAAAATTTCACGTGGCATCAAAGTGTAGTTCCGCATATTTATGCAATGTCAAAATAAGCTTTTAAAACGATGATTTGAGTGAATGAAGAGAAAAGGTGGAGAAAAGTGGGAATCCAAAATGCTCACATTTCCAACGAGTGCTGGACAATTTTTTTTTATTAACCTGCAATTTTTTTTAAATGGCATCCAACCCAATAGCCTCTAGTTGTTATTTCTTGAAATTGTCTCTACCAATGGACCTTTTAAGTTTATCATCCATCCAATGGTGATAAAATTATGTGTAAATTTTAGATTTGAAAATCAAACTTTGAATCCTTTTAAAGATTTGTAAAAAGAGCTATTTATACTAACTATGGAAGTATCTAGTTGGATTATGCATGCATGCACAAAAATGAAAAAGAAAAAAACAAATAAAGAAAGAAAGACCATTTAAGGAAACCTAAAAAAGAGGGAGGAAATACAGTGAATTCTTCCACATTTTCATTTTTTGTAATGCCTAGGCATGTGACTTCTTTGGGTTGAGGATGCCTTTAAATTCACTCCCATCACTTCATTTTTTTTCATCTCACTCTCTAGTTTTCCTCTTCTTTCGTTCAGGTGTGGAAAACCCTAATTTTTTTTCTAATTTTAGCACTCCATTTTAATTTTTTTCATCTGCTGTCTCAGTTACTGTCAGCCCGTTCTGCGATTTTTCGAAATAGAAAAATTGTGAAATCGATGAAGGACTTAGACTTTTTAAGCCACTTTTTTTTTTTTTTTTTCCATCACGAAGGAGTTAGATTTCCTTGCAGAGATTTGAAATTTCTATTTTTCTAATTTTTTTCTTTTAAAAAATTATTTATTATGTTTTTTTGTCAAATAATTTTCTGATTTTTGTAAAAAATAAGATTGGATTTTGATTAAGACTGATTTTTTTTTCTCTTAATGATATCATCTAAACCCTAAATTTTATGCTTGCGATCTTAGTTATTCACTGGCTATGATCCAAATCTGCAATCTAGGGTTTCGCGAAACAATCTTTTGCTTTCCTTTTCCTTAATAGGGTTGACTGAAGGAGGGTTTTTAGTAATCCCTTTTCCTTGATTTTGTTGAGAAGGAGTGGAATCTCGGTCCTTGGATTTTCACAAGTACTGCTGCTGCTACTGCTACTTTGTTCTTCTTCTCCTTGTTTGAAGGTTTAGGGTTTTGCTGATGATTCTTAGGGGTTTTAATGGTGTCTTTAATTTATGTGATGGATCATCATCATCATCACAAGTGAGAGAAATGTTGGTTGCATGCATTTGTGATGTGTCTAGAACTGAAAGCTGATCCGGAGGATTAATTTATTATCTCAGGTAGAGATTCCTCGAACATTGTCGAGTTTGAAATGGATCCATCTTCAGGGCTCATGCGACTGGCGGAGAGTGAAGGAGGAAATACGGTCTTCAGGCCCGTCGTCCTCAGCTCCACCCCGGCCCCACAGAGGACGGCAACGGCCGCGGCCGCTGCTTATGCTGCTACTGCTCCTAGAGGGGGTGGTGGTGGAGCAGTATTAGTGAGTTCCGGGGACCCATCCAGACGGAAGCGGGGGAGGCCGCGCAAGTATGGTCCCGACGGCAGCATGGTCCTTGCCGTGATGCCCGTATCGCCACCTGTAATGCTGCAGTCGCCCGCAGTGGTCCTCCCTGGTGGTCCGGCTGTGGTCCTCCCTGGTGGTCCGGCCGCTGCTGCGATCCCGCCTTTGAGCAGCGGGGTGCCTGTCTCGCCTGCTGTTGTCTCTCCTTTGAGCGGTGGGACGCGGGTCTCCACCGCTGTGTTGCCCCCTTCGAGCGGTCGGATGCCTGTCTTACCCGCTGTGGTGGCGCCTCTGAGCGGCACTGGTGGGTTCCCTTCAGTCGTATTGACTACGAAGAGGAGGAGAGGACGCCCTGTGGGTTCAGGCAATAAGCAGCAGCGGGAAGTAGCTGTTCTTGGTAATTCTCTCCTTCTGCCATCTCTTTTGCTTCAGGTTTCCTGCTTTCAATTTGATTGTCAAGCAACGTCTTCTCATATATGCTTGTGTTTTGAATCTTTGTTTGACTGGGATGTTAATGAAACACAGTGTGTATAATGCTTGGGTGAAATGGTCTTTTTGCTTGGTTTCTGATGGGGTTCTTTGTCTCAAAGAAGGAAATAGGTTGATAGATGATAGGGAGTCGAATGTAAAATGGGGATTTTTTTTCTTGATTTTGCAATGACTCTAGTACTTTTAGGCTTGGGAAGTTACCAGTATGCCCTTGTATTTTTGGGTGAAAGTTGTTTAATTAATGAGATCATTCTCCTGTAACACTCCCACTGCGCGAACTATTAAACATGCGTAATAGTAGTTTTTATAGCAAGATTCGATTTTGTGACTTCTTTATCGCTGAGGTGATTTATAGCAAGGTACATTTTTTTTTAATAATCATTTAAAAATTATCGCTGAGTGCTACACGATGGATGATTTCGTACCATTGTAAAGTTCCTGCAATCCAGGCAATGAATGAATATTCAGTCAAGACTTTTTTTTTCTTTGAATTTCTATCTTTAAACTTTCATTTAACGGTTTTCTTTTGTTTTTAATTTTAATATTTTTTTTATGTTTTTAAATTAGACACTATATTGAGAACTGAATAAAAAGTGTGCCATGTTATTTTTTCCATCGAGCTTTTGATTATAATCATACTGCTGTGCTCTTTTACATGGAGATGCCTTTCTTTCCCATTTGATGCATTATTAAAAAAAAAGCTTAGTTCAATTGATGCTAATTGAGAGAGTGGATGGCAGGTTCTTCTGTGCTTGGACTTAAACCATATGTTCTCACAGTTAAAACTGGAGAGGTATGCATTGCTCCTTTTATATCAATTGTAAAATTATGTGAAATTGCCTTGGATGGCTTCTTTGTTGCATGATCACGGCCAACATAATTCAATGCATCGATAACAAATATAGTTTGTGATGCATTTTTCTATATGGGGTTTTCACTCCTCTCCTCCCTTACGAACTCCCGCACAGCACCTGTGTGGGATTTTTGGTTGCCTGAGCTACGATTGAAAATCCAACACAGCACTTGTGCAGGAGTTGTGTAGGGGAAAAAATGGGCTCCATATGATTCATTATGTTATCAATCCAAGGGTTGGCCTGATGAGTTCCAATAACTGCAGGATTTGTCATATTTTTATAGTTTCATTAAAGATAAGTGGTGACCTTTAATTAAAAAAGTGTTTTGATAACTGTGACTAGGTTGTGACTTGCGATCCTTACTGCAAAATTGTGGCTGTAAATTGCAATTTTGTTTTGTTTTCTATTTATATTGCTCTTGTAATATGTACTGCTTAACACCATGTTTTATTTGATTGCTTGGCTACTAATGTTTTAATATTGTGGCAGGATTATTTTACTCCTTGTGCTATTTGTCTGACCCTTTTTTTTTGAAGAAGTTTCCGTTTATATGCTACTTCTGTTCAATCCTCACCTTCTGTTTCCTCGAGAATCACCCTTGACATCTGAGAACCACCACTTTTTGCTGCTCAGCAACTCACTCCTCTGGGCATCTACAGTCTTGCAACTCTAACAATTAATTCCAGACCCGCTATCATTCTCTATTTATATCTAGTTGCACTTGTATAACTAGACTATAAGGAATACAATGGTGCTTATTAATGCCTGTTTGCAAGTCTCAGCTTTGAAATACCGATTAGTAATTTAATCTAGTTCACTTGCACCAAATTTGCAAATGTAATAATGTGACATAATTCCTTCTGAAAGAAAGTGGCCACGTGCAAGGGTATGAAGGGGTGCTAATTACAACCTACTACATGTTTCAGCTTTGAAATACTTACTTATTAAGCAACTAGACCTTGGAGAAATTAATATATATTTGTTCTGATAATTGACCTAAGGCAGTTTTTTTTTTTTTTTTAAACAAAAGCTGAAAGAGAAAGCACTGAAAAACAAATGTTATTTTGCGATAGGGGCGAAGCTGCTAAGGTTCCAAGACATAGAAGGTAAGCTACAAAAGCTAAAAGTGACGAGTTCTCTAAAAAAGACTATTTATCAATAATTCAATGGTTGATGATCAAGACGACAAGCGCCCCCCAAACTCTCCACTGTATCCTAAAGCAGCTCCGTAGTAGAGAGAGAGAGAGAGGAGGGGGGGTGGTCAAGAGGTCGAGTTATGTTTACCAATTAAAATGTAAAAAATAAGATCTTTTAGGCATCATTTCTCTGAAATTTTGCTTGTTTGCTACTCAAATTTGCTTCGAACATAGAAGTTAAGAAGGCAATAAATGCTAAAGTGGTGAGTTTTCCAAAATACAAATTCATATTTCATTTATTCAGCTATCGTTATTATGAGCTTCTGTGCCATCTGGAGAAAAGGACACCTTTTCGGCATCATTGAAGCTTATCTTTTGGATTTGGGCTTATCTGGTTTCTCATTACTTATGCAGTTATGCTTGCTTTTATTATGTGTTTCACGTGCTAGAAAAAAATGACTTTTAGGCATCATGAAGCTAGTCTCTTGCTTTTATTATGTGTCCCACATTTTCTCATTTCTCTCGACTCATAACCTGCACTTATTAATGTGGGCTCATAGGCTGATGTTCAGGTACGGTGCATGACATATCGTGGACCTCACCCAGGGCCCTACTTGATTAATCCAATCCTGTCACCCTAACACTCCCTTCCCCTTGTATGTCATAGGTCTTATGGATTTTACACCAATCTGAATGGACTAGACCATTGGATTAAAACACACACACACAAAGCTTGTTTCTTTACTAGAATTCTAGACAAGAATTAACCATGTTGGGGTTTTTTGGACATTACGTGACATCATGTCCCCGGCATTTGCAAGTGCCATATTTCTACAGAAAAATTCCAAAATTCTGGCTCCCTAAGAAGTCTCAAATGACCTTTGGAATTCCTGGAATTTCAGCCCCTTTACTTTTTGGTGGAATTTCTGGTGCTCAAGTACAAGAGAGCATTTCAAAATTCTCCAGAAAGGAATTCAAGGAATTCCAGTAAATAAACAAGCCCTTAAACTTGAGGGCCACAGACCAGGGGATTTTGATGATGAGATTAACTCGAAATTTGATTTATGGGCGGGTTCCATTTGGATCTTTTGAGCCCCCCACCTCATCCTTGATTGTTGGGGCCTTGGGCCACACAAATTGTCTCGCACGGTCTCTGGTGCAAGACATACACACTCGAGCAGGGCCGTATAGGAGAATACTTTCCTACGGATAGTCCGCATGGAGGCATCCCCCTATGATCTATCCAAGTCTACACACACCACCACCCCCACTGAATGTCACATGATTCAATTTTTTCTACACCCATCTGAATGAAATTCACTGTTTGATTGAGATCAAAGGCGACATCTCTATGGTTGTTGAGTGGGGCCCCCACCTGAGGCCCCCTATGATCCATCCGACCCCTCACTCACCAGTACCTCCTGATTGTCACAAGATTGAGTTTTTTTACACCCATCCAAATGAAATTCACCATTGGATTGAAATCAACAAAAATTGGCCTTCTAAAACCTTTGAATTTGAGATCAAGGGCCATGGATTAAGGGGCTAGGATGATCTGGTGGACCTAAAAGTCTGTACATAGGTGGGCCCCATCCATAACTTCTCATCTTCCACTTTCCTCATGATTGGTGTGGCCCTGGGGAGGCCCCACAAGGCTGTCCGCATGTATGGTCCACATAGATTGGGCCATCTATATGCATATATAGAGCAGTTATGCAGTGCACGAGTCGCACACTGGATCACTGTGTGCACCTTGCTGTGGGGCCCACCTGGGGCCTTGCTTGGGGATTGGACCTAAGGGGAATTGCAAAATCTGAGTGGGCCCTATTTTCCTAAAATAAGAAATGAAACTAGGAAGGAAAGAAGAATTAAGTAGTTGGATCTTCCAAGGACCTCTTGGTTGCCTCGCACAAATAAACCTGTGGCCCTACAAATAAGCCAATCTTCAATTCGCTCCTAAGCAAACCCGAGTCTTTTATAATCAAAGATGGAGAGAAATCAGGAGAAGAATGTATTTTCAAGAATAACCACACATGGATATGCTTTAGCGACTTGTGGTTGCCCCATGTGATAATTTATTCGAGACCAACCCTTAGAACTCTCCTTATCTGTCACTCCTTAGCTCAAATAGGTAAGAGGTAAGATAAGCCTTCACAAGAGAAAAAAAATTGGGAAGATCCACAATATAGGTTGTCTGGGACTGTTTGAACGTTAGGGACAATACGAGTGTCATATCGGTTCGACACGGATATGTTGGGGCTTGTACGAGTATCCGGGTATCATTGGTGGGTTCAACATGACTAGCTGGTGGGATCAGTCAGCTCTTCCACACTGGTTGCTAGCCCAGGCCGACTAGGCTGGTGATTCCTTTTGGCGAGTTAGGCCTGGTTTAGGCCCAGTTTGAAGGATCCAAATCAAACAGAATTGCTGTCCGCCTGTCCCTTTTATAGGACTTCTTTGGCTATGTTGGGCCTCATGGATTTGGCCAAATGGGTCATTATAATTCTGTTTTGTTTCCTCATTCAGTTCAAGACAGTTACAAGTTATTTTGATATTTATTTCAGACCCATCTTTGTTGTCCGTGTTACAGTTTAGGGCCTTAGGCCCTTTTTTGTGATTGGACCTTCATTGAAACGGATCCAAAGCCCTCGTGCACAATCAAACCAACCCAAGTAATTGAGGACCTGATCTCACATAATTTGTAGGAATCATGCCACCCTCTCCCATGTCAATGTTTATCTAATAATTTTTTATTTTTTAAATATTTCCTTAAAAACGGTCATTTTGGGGCATAATCATAAATTTGTGACTCCCGTGTCAATGTTTATCTAACTATTTTTTTATTATTTAAATATTTCCTTAAAAACGTTCATTTTGGGGCATAACCATAAATTTGTAACCAGATGGGTTTTTATGTGTTAGATCTATGCCTTTTGGGGTGTCTTTTATTATTATTTTTTAGTTTCCTTTTCTTTTGAAAATTTCAATTTTATTATTGTAAATCTAAAATCTATAGTGCTTTGTGTTATATGAAGTAGCTTTATGCACGTGGACTTTGTTTTTGTATCTTTAGTCTTTTTTCTTTTTCATTTTTTATTTTTTGGTCTTAAAAAAACTCTTTTGCTGATTTACTGTCAATTCTAGTTAGATTTTTTTTATTTAATATTTCGCTATGAAATTTTAATAGGAAGCTTACTAGATGATTTGCTTTACTGATGTAAACCTATGTAATCAAATCTTTGCATTTAGTATCGTGTTGGATTGTATCAGATACAGAGATACTTCACTTTTGGGTTATGTATTAAATCAATATGGGCAAAGTATTGTGTTGTATCATATCATATATTTCACTTTTGGGTTATGTATTAAATCAAAATGGGCAAAGTATCATGTCGTATCGTATGGGATACTTTACTTTTGGTGTAAATGCCATATCCATTCCATGTCCTTGGGTGTCCTTGCCATATTCATGCACTATCCCTGCCGTATCCATGACATATCTGGGCATCGTATTTAAATCTTTGCATTTAGAGCATGCTTTTATTTACACTTTTGGTGTAAATGCCATATATCCATGGCATGTCCTTGCGTGTCCTTGCCATATTCATGCAGTGTCCCTGCCATATCCATGACATATCTGGCCATCATATTTAAATCTTTGCATTTAGAGCATGCTTTTATTTATTTGTTTGTTTTTATTGGTTTTCATTATTTTTCCTTTTATTTTTTATATGACAATTATGCTGAGTGAATAAACTGAAGCTCAATAGATTTAACAATTGAGGATGACACAGTGGCATATGCCATTTTGGAGGTCAAGTTCTTGTTCAGATATTACATCAGAATGTGAAAAAAGCTTCCCAGTTTGCCATTCTTAGTTATTTTATTTTTACTATTATGAGATCAAAAAGCTCATGCTGACATGGTTGATGCACAACATGTTGTGGACATGCATGCTGGGGTCAGCTCATCCTCAAACCCATAAAACCTGGGCTGAGGTCAGCTAAAATAAATTTACATGGTGCTGACGGCAGCTCTCTCTCTGATTTGACCTCTGTAGATTCTGCCTGCCTTGATCAAACCCCGGATTTCTCTTTATGGAAACTGGCCCCCAATTTCAATCCAGACGGAGTCCTAATGTTCTATACCATGTTGAATTGGTTATCTGTAGAAAATGCATGATCAATCAAATAGTCATCGATCTCACTTTTCATCTCCCACTCGAACTGAATGTGATGTAATCAAACTGGTTGATGCTGTAGAGAGTATAAAGACCATATGTGATGTGGAAAAAGTAGGAGTGACAGGTACTATTTATGATGACCCTGGGATTGTAGCCAGGGATAGTCCATCCCCTCACCAACCACCAAACCACACCACCCCCCCCCGCCCCCCCCCCCCACCCCCCCCCCCCCCCCCCCAAACACACACACACACACACCAAAAAAAACACCCACCCAACACACCCCCACCCACCCCAATCTCTGTGTGTGTGTTTTGGTAGAAGAACCTTGTGCATACGCATTATTATATTTGCTATTATTATTCTATTATCTGTGTCGTGAGTCTGCATCTGGACAGCCTTGTGGTCTTGTGTGCAGAATGCTTAATTCCAGCATCCATCTTTCACAGACAAGAACCTGTGGTGCAGTGGAAGGTGCTTGTTATTGCAACTTTGAGGTTGTTCATGCTTTGAAATATTTAGAAATGAAGAAGTTAAGCCATTAAAATAAGGGTATTTTACCATAATAATTTCTATTAGTTGATGAAGAAACTGGTGTGATCATATGCCATATTTGATTTCCCACATGGTCATGCACAAGTAATCTTGGAATGCATTTGCTGCCCTGTTATTTGAAAGATTTTAAATTGCTGACAATTTGCTGCTAAATCACATTTCTTTTGTTATAGGCTTCTTTATTTTTTAGACTTTTTTGAACTGCAAATGCAAATCTGCCTTATAGTTTCTGTTTTACTTAATTTTTTTTCCAAGACTGCTATCTGGTTTAGAATAAATTTTGCACCCTGTCAAAAGCTTGTAACTGGCTAAAAAATATTAGAACATTTAAGCACTTTTTTTATTCCATATTTAGGATGTGTCCGGGAAGATAATGTCATTTCCACAGCACGGACTTAAGGGAATCTGCATTCTCTCCGCCAACGGTTCAATATCAAATGTTACACTTCATCAGTCGTCAACATCTGGTGGAACTGTCACTTACGAGGTTAGTGAGATAACGCCTTCTGGGGCCTTATATGATGCTTTTCCTGCCAAGTTGTACATTTTGCTCAAGTTTCAGTTTTTACAATTTACGTCTTTTTGAACGGTAGTTTTTACACTTTACACGTTACATTTCTGCTTTTATTCAGATACCCAGATTCCAGACCATTGACATGATGAGCGTCCAGGTGATTGGATTGCTTTGATCTTACCATTGAGAGATTTTATGTCCATGGACCACCCATGGTGGAATTCATCCCAGCAATACTTTAGAGTGCTGAATTGTGGGCCCCACATGGACAAACTTTTACATTTGAGCATTATATGCATATTTGTCATTTATTATTACTATTTTTACTCAAACATAGTATTGCTATTTTCAGCTAGCTACTGGAAGAAGACATTTTAACTGGATGTTTCTAATTTCTAAAGATATTGTTCTAATATGCCAATCCTATGATGTGACAAGTTTTCAATGATGATGGGTTGTGTTTAAAGCATGAAATTTGGACCAGCCTGGTTGTTGGGATTAGAACTGGCTGGTTGACTGGTCTAGGCTTGGTTAGTCCCTTGGGTAAAGTTTTACTTTAGCATTATATGCATATTCATCACTTATTATTACTATTTTTACTCAAACATAGTATTGCTATTTTCAGCTAGCTACTGGAAGGAGACATTTTAACTGGATGTTTCTAATTTCTAAAGATATTGTTCTAATATGCCAATCCTATGATGTGACAAGTCTTCAATGATGATGGGTTATGTTTAAAGCATGAAATTTGGACCAGCCTTGTTGTTTGGATTAGAACTGGCTGGTTGACTGGTCTAGGCTCAGTTAGTCCCTTGGGTAAAGTTTTACTTTAAAAAGTGCTTGGAAAATTTCCTGGTTCCACCAGTATGCTGCAATGCACTTTTTTTAAAAAGGTTAATTAATAAAATACCACGATGTCATGGTTGTGGTTTTGATATACATGTTTAGCATAGAAAGGTATAGGTATGACTTAATTTTGAGAATTATGGTCTTTCAAGTTGACCCGCCGGTTGGACTGGGGTCACTGACCTTCTTCCTGTAGTGGGTCGAGTCCCAGTCTTGGTTCTAAACTCTCGGTCAAGTGCATTGAGGCAAGCTGATATGTCAGGGTTCTTTTTATCCAAAATGACTTCAGAACCTTTGGCCTTTGGTCTGTGGATTTCTGCACAATGTAAGGTAATAATGTTGATAAAAGGATATGATATCAACCTTTCAAAAAAAAAAAAAACTGCATTTTGTGTAGCTTGGACACACAGTTTTGTGCTATTGGATGATGCCTTGTTGATATGTTTATACAGAAGATGTGTTATTGGATATTATATTGAAATTTTGTGATGCTTTGTTTATGTCTTTACAGGGACGATTTGAGATCCTGTCTCTTTCTGGTTCATACCTGATCTCAGAAAGTGGTGGCCAGCGTAGCCGGACAGGTGGATTGAGCGTGTCACTGGCCGGTACTGATGGCCGCATCTTAGGTGGTGGAGTAGCTGGGCTTCTGGTAGCAGCATCCCCAGTCCAGGTTTTTTAAATGATACTTTTGTTTTTTCTTTTTATGCAAACTTCCGACGATAAAGTTAAAAAATACTTACCGAAAAAACAAGTTAAAAAATATATTTTAGCTGCCAAAGAGTCTGAAAATCCTGTGAAATTTATTGTGGTCAGAATGGTGTGTTTTCTTTGCAGTATCTGGTAATGGTGGCCACATTGTATATCGCATGAGAATAATATATATATATATATATATCCTAATCTCTCATTTAAGGTGAGAGATATCTCTCATAGGAGCATCTCCCATATATATATATATATATATATTGACACACTTTTACTTACTATTCTGCTTTTTTTCTATATTAAAGAAAAAACTTAAATAAGGAAAGAACTGAAAATGTGTCAGAATGGGTCCAAGTAGTTGGAATTATACGTGTTTCTATTTCTTTCAACCATAAGTTCTGTTTCAGTTTCGTTCAACTATCCTTTTGACTAGTTTTTGAAGCCACAGGCATTTGAGCCAAACCATCTACATGCAGCTGGGTTTCCAACCTAGCATTTTACTTTAGCATTTTTCCTGGTTTTATTTTATTTTTTATATGCGTCCATATTTTTTCTCAATGGTAATGACTTGAAACCCAGTAATAACTTGAAAAATAAATATTGTGCAAAAGGCCTAAAAACTCCTCTACTGAATGTTTGCCTGTGCCCATTTCCCCTACCTTTTGAGTCTCTACCTGCTTCCCTTGTTGGAGATCGTCTTGATTTCATGTGTAAACATTATTCCATTTTTATGTTCTTGGATCTGATTTACATTATAGGAAACCTATCACGTTTGCATGACCTAATCATATCTTACTGCTGCTTGTTTTCTTCACCTTTGCTTGAAATTTTGTCGTTCAATGGTATGTCATCAGCCCATTTCACTAGCAGGTTCAGGCACCAGAAGATGTCAGTAGCTGCTTTTTTCTTAGAACTACTACTTTGCACGATGAAAACTGGGACTCTGTTGTGACAGGAAATTGTTTACTTTGTCCTTGCAGGTCATCATGGGCAGTTTTGATCTGGATGGAGAAGACGAGCCAAAGTCAACAAACCCCTCAGACCCTTTCGCACCACCGAAGATATCCCTTGTTGGTGCACCGGCTAGCCCACCATCTCGGGGAACTCTGAGCGAATCCTCTGGGAGTCCGCCCAACCAGAACACTGGCAATTACAATAACAGCCCCCATCAAGGCATGGTGCACATGTTGTGGAAATAGATGCCTCCCACTCCTGGGAGCTAAATTGCTGGAGTGAACATCCCATTGGAGCGGGCTAATCACCAGCTGTTGTAGTGTGAGTTTATGTGCACTAGACAAATGGAGCGGTCTTTGCCCGTCTTGTAGGATTTAAAAATTACATGGCAAATGTTCTGCTTCTGTTCATGTCTTAAGTTAGAAATTACATTTAGTTATTCTAGTTTAGCTGCTTTTAGAACTGAGAGTGTTTGTGCGGCTGTACTGAATGCGGTGGTGGTGTTAGTACTGCTTATATTGTTGTTATCAGATGATGATTGGTTTCCTCCTGTGCTTCCTTACTCATTTGATGATTTTGTTGATCTTTATCCTGCTATTTCTTCTCTTTTGATCTTACAGCCATTTCAGTTTTCAATATTGCATCCTTTTTTTTTTTGGTTGCACTGTGACATATTGGATTTCTCTGCAAATGGGACGAGCCAATATGATGAATTGGGTGCCCGCGATCAAGACGGGCCCATCTCTCTTTTCAATTCTTTGTGGTTGCCTGCTTTTACATTTATCTGGTTGGCTACTCCACTCAAAAAATAATTTCAAGTACTGTCTATGGGTTGTGGTCCTGCAGCATGGTTGCCAATCAGATCTTTCATTGTGATCGCCCTGGACTAGTAGCCTGATGCAGATACCAAGGGTTTGGCAAGCAATATCTCTGGAGGTAATATTTAGCATTTGGAGAAGGCACTGTTGTA
This sequence comes from Persea americana, assembly GCA_029852735.1. Lineage (NCBI taxonomy): Eukaryota > Viridiplantae > Streptophyta > Magnoliopsida > Laurales > Lauraceae > Persea > Persea americana. The sequence continues at coordinate 65,193,698 of CM056813.1, read as the reverse complement.
TAAGCTGGCAGGTCTTGGTTTTTTTGCTACTTGTGGTGTGTTATAGTGTACCTGTGGGCTTCATACCTGAAGTATGGTTTCTCTCTCAACTTTTTATTCTTTCAGTGCTCAAATAGACAGATGGGTCTAGGTTTGGGTGGGTGGATGCTGATAATTAACCATCTTGACACTAATTTCTCTCACTCCTCTTTGTATACTTCTATAACTTATTCTCTCCCCTTGTTTTGCAAAAGCGGATCTGTATTCAAATCGGAGCTCAAATTACTTAAATGGACTTGTGCCCAAACCAGAACCCGATTCAGGTTGTGTAACATTACCCAAATATAAAGCCAAAGATCTGTTGCTCAGATTCCAGACCTGAATGGAGTCGAGACCCAGAGGTACTTATAATGCAGACATTGACCTGATTCGTCACACGTTTTATAACAGCATCAAGATCAAGTAAGCACGGGGATCGTAGCCGACTCCAATATAGTTGGTACGCGGCTTTGATGATGGTGGTGATGTTTCTTTTAAAGTTTGAATATATAATGTTATGTGTTCCCGTGTAATTTGAATAATGGCTAGCTAAATCAATGGTTGTCAATGGCTGGGATCACCACAAACATGGACGCAGTTGAACAGGCCAAGAAATGAATAGATTAAAGACGAGAATCAAAGAGAAAGGATCATAATAAAATCACGGCAAAGTTCCAAATAGCTCCATAACATCTTCAAGTTTCTAAATAAAGAATTTCATATTTGCTTATTTGAAAATTTTTAAGGTTTTCTTCACTTGTTTTAAATGGATATTTTTTTGGCAGTTGACCCTGCCCCAGCCTTGCAGGCGACCTTTTTCGTTTTTTTTTTTTTTTTAATAACATAAATGGCATTATTTAATAATGAGAGAATTCTAATTTCTCAAGAAATTAGAAACAAAATTTCACTTCCCAATGCCCAAACACAGGAAGATTTATCTCTCCCTCTCTTACGTGTTTGTATGGCCCTGGATCAATAACACGCACTCATGACTGAGTGTTTTTCACTTCAGTATCATACACATGGCCCTGGATCAATAACACGCACTCATGACTGAGTGTTTTTCACTTCAGTATCATACACATGTCCCTGGATCAATCCCTGACCAGTAGATAAACCTAAGAAAAATAGAGAGACGCGGAGTGTCTAGTCTTGTAATAAAGGGGAGCACTATATCTTTTTAATAAATTGGTCATTTACAGTAGAATCAATTTTTTTTAGATTTTTAATAGCTTGGCCCATATTAAGCAAAAGAAAAAAAAAATTGGGTTTACTTTCCCGGAAACCTATTTTGCCTCAAATCTCATTGCCCTTTCCCCCTTTTTATCTCTGCTTCTGCGGACGGGTCTCATAAAATTAGGGATGTAAATGGGTCCCTAATTCTCCGATTACCCGAAGGTTCCGACCCATTAAAAGCCGGGTCCGGGTCTTTATTTAGGCCCCGATAAGTAAATGGGTCCGGGTCTGGTTCCACCTTGGTTCGGACCCATAGACCCGAGATCCAACATATTATCTTAATTTTTAAAAATCTCACATAAAATTCATATTTTTTAATATCATTTTCTATCTAGACCGGGACCCGGACCCGGATCCACACCCGTTCCATATATGGTTCTAGTTCTAGTTTTGGTTCTGAAGCCAAGAAATTAGTTCCGAAACGATTCCGAGTCCAAATTCGGTTCCAGTTCCCGTTCCCGTACCACCTTCTCTTTTAGAGGTTCCAGTTCTGGGTCAACCATGGACCCGAACCGGAACCTACCCATTTACAACCCTAGGAAAAATCTGATCCCTGCTTCTACGGACGGGTCTCGTAAAATACCACTCATTTCTCTCTCTCTCTCTCTCTCTCTCTGCGCTGGTAGAAAGAAGAGTAAATTGCAGACAGAAAACGAGAGAGGAAAAGAAAAGAGGCAGAGAGAAGAGAAATCTAGAAATCAGAGAGGAGCAGAGAGATCGGAGGAGGAAGAGAGGATGGAAAGCTCTTCGGAAATGGTTCCCTTTCCATTGCTAGAATCGAATTACAGAGCTTGCACAATCCCTTTCAGATTGGATTCCGACAATCCACGCAAGCCCACTCCCACTGAGATCCTCTGGATCGATCTCTGCTTGAATTCGGTTCCCTCTTTCAGGTCAGGTCCACCCCATTCTTCTCTTCTTTCTGCTTTCAGAACAGAACCATCTTTTCTTTCATTCTGTGCACATCTCGATGATCATCCGAGTATAAATAATTGTTCCTGTTGAGGTAATCACATTTTGTGTGAATCTTTCAGAGACCAGTTTCGGACCCAAGAAGTATAGAACCATTTTTTTTCATCGTTATAGCATGGAAAATGTTTAGCCACACCAAGTAATCGAAACTGAAACTGCATAAAATGAAGTCTTCAGTTTCTGTTTCTTGCAGAAAATGAAACTATCTTAGAATAAAAAGAGGTTCAGGAAGCCTCATGGCAGGAAATCCTTTGGATATGCCTCTTTTTTTATTGGAACTGGTGATTAAATTAAAAACATAAGGATTTACATGTAAGGACCAATACAATACAGTAAGTGTACATACTATAAAAGCTCAGAAACCAAAAACATCTCTACATATGTCTTAATGTGAAAAAGAACCTCCCCTGTTTACCGAAATTATATCGATTGAGTGCAAATCAATTTACTTCACCGTGCATTTGGATGTCACCAAATTGCTGCCGGGGGGGGGGGGGGGGGGGGGGGGGGGGGGGGGTGGTTTGTCCAAAATTAAAAACCACTTTAGGTGATATTATCTCATACTTGCCATCAGTATCTACATGAATTTTGTTTCTCCATTCCGATCTATCATGAACCAAATCCTCGTATAAGTTGCACGTCTTTAGGTCTATTTTTACTACCATTATAGTATGATTAATTTCTTGGGTGATACATGAAAAGTATCGGTAATTCTTGGAACCAACAGATTCTTCCTTCTGTTTTGCCATTTTTGGGACAATTCCGTCCCTATCTTTTTTTAAATGCTTTTCAGTTGATTTTTATTTGAGTATTAAAGCATAAAATTTTCCATTGTGTGAATTGTTTGAAAATCACATTAGGCACTGCTGGAGGGTGTTATGAATGACCACCCATTCTACCAAGATATTCTAAAACTGCATTTTTTAGGACATCCCAATACTCTTTGACTGGTAATTTGCTGATCCTTTCCCCTGGTGTGGGCATACATGCACCATAAGGAGAATACTGTCACCATATTCATGGGATAAGGCTTCAGTGATTGAAACAGAATACCATGTCATACTTCTAGCTTATTTTTGTTAGTTTCTTTTTCTTCTTATGTGTTCATTGAGCAATAGAATGTAACCACACTGTCATTTTAACATCTCCCAGAGTTTTCTATTATATTTTGAGTTTTCATTGCCTTGAAAAGTAAATTTAATAAAAAAAAAATACTAAGAGAGTACTGTACTTGTGCAAATATGTTTATGTAAGACTTGGGAGTTAATGTTTATAACATTTTTTTTTAATGGAGTTGCATATAAATAGGGATTCATCCAGCTTGAAAATATAAGTCCTGGAACATGTAATTATCTGTTCAGGAAGAATTAATACTTAAGATTTACTCTGATTTTGATGCAGGCAACGGGGGGAGAGTGATACAACAGTTGTTGATGCTCCTATCAAAGCTGAAAAGTTTGCTCAAAGGTCCCTTACATTTCCTTTTTCTTTCTAATGTTACTTGTACAACAAGCGGCTAAAAGCATCTTATGTGATGAATGTAATGCTGTCTTAAAGTGATTGTGTTCTCGCTTTTCAACTTGGTAGCTACTACTTTGTTCACTATGATTAAAAAATTTGATGTGAAGATTAGGTTGTTTGAAGCCTATAGGATGTGCCTAGTTGACATAATCGTCTCTACATCTGGTTAGGTTTCAGAATAACCATGCTATATACCATTTCCATTCATATTGTCAGGTTTATATGATATTTTAGTCATATGATCTGCTTTACTTAAATACTGTTTGTGCTTAGTTTTATAAGGTTATTTTAGTTTTCTTTTTTGTTGAACTTTGTTGAGTGCTGCATTGCATTGCCTTTTCAGCCAGCGATATTACTGATTTTTCAAACCATTGGAATTTTCTTTTACTATGACTATTGCTGGTATAACTATTTTTTATTATTGTATATACAAAATTCTTAGACTCATCTAAGTGTGGCAAAAAAGAAAAAAAAAAAAAATTCTTGGCTGATAACAGAAAACAAATCTATTTTCTTGTTTGTAGTTTTGCTTGTGACTAGTTATTTCTCCAATTTCATGAATAAATATTCTATTTGTTCTATTCCATTAATAACATAGTTTCTTGTTACTGATAAAAAAATATATTTCTTGTTGCTGATTAAAAAACAATATTCTATTAGTTACTTTTTTGTCAATTCTAGTTGGTTACATTTTAATATTGTTGATCTCAATCATGCGGGCATGGATGATGATCCTTGGATTGTTCAATGTGGGCCCAAATGGCACCACAAAACCTCAACAAGGACACCAACAATCAACTAAAGCTCTTCTAGAACAACCTAGTTACGTGATTAAAGTTTGAGAAATAATCTGAAATAGTTTCAGAATCTCAAACTCACTATTCCCAACTGGTCTCCAATTTGGCTACTCATGCTCCCAAATGCAAAGTGGTTTTGACTTTTGAAATGCTAACTTAGAAACGTAAGGCAAACCCTTCTCAAAAGCATATAAATAATCATGTGTGCTATTGGAGATTAATACTCACTCAAGAGTAGCAGAGACTGGATCTTTAATCTGGAATGCAACTAACCCACTACTCATCATCACCCTATTAGTCTTATCCCATCGATCTATGGTTGCTCAGTGTGATCTATTTCTGCATATGTGTGAGTGGATGAATGTGTGAGCAAATGACGTTAAAAGAAAGGACAGAAGGTACATGAGCTTGCTACAATCACCTACAACTCTTTAGGGTCCTGTGTTTGGCTTTTCTGGTCGACCCTATTCAAGGCCATGTTCATAGTACCTCCACATTCTAACATGTCTTTCTTCAGTGCTTCCCCAAAAGACTGAACTAGTGTCGCCATTCCCCTTTCTCCTTTAACTACTAACCCTTCAACATGTCTTATAGGGGCTGATTCAGGCCTTCTATGGACATGGCCAAACCATCTCAAATGGTTTTCTTTCTTCTTTTTTACCCCTTCTATTGAAGCTACCCCTATATTTCTGCTTATGACACCTTGTTCATATTTTTTTTAATGACTACACATCCATCTTAGTAGTCTTATATTGGCTGCACGAACTTTAGCTTCTTCCCATTTCTTCATTTCCCAACATCTAGCTCCATGTAGCAGGGCATCTCTAGGTGCCATCATATTAAAGCAGTCCTTCATTCGAAGTGGCACACTGTGATACATACTACTCCAACCCACTAATCATACAAGTAAACATATTCTTGGTGAGATGTCAAATTAAGCCAATCTCATGATAGACCACACAATCAGATGGGTGTTAGTCTTGCTACTCTGACATTCGAAAAACCTTTCTCATTCCAGCCCCATTGGTGCTTTTATATGGAATAACTACAAAAGCAACCCTAGAATGCATCTAGATTATTGAAACACTATCACAAATACCCAAGATTTTTAATCTTGGCCATCCACAATTTATTGCATTAGAATATATCGTATTACCTTTTGTTGCTTAAACTAGTTGTATCTTATCAGCTATAACATTGTCCTGCCAATGCATGGTAGGTTATGTGCTACTTTCATAGAAAAGTAGGCTAAAAAACTTCAGGTTTTTATGGTGGACTGCCTATCTTATGCTAAATTTCTTTTTTTTTTCTGGGCTAGGTTAGACACATCCGAAGAAGGAATTTTCATTAGCAAGACATTCTAAAAGGACAAAAAAATGAGTCATATTAGGGACCAAGCAATGCTTATACGATGTTTGCTTAGAGGAAGGGACCATTTAAGGGGAGGTTATCTCAAAGGCAGTCAGATGAATAAATTAAAGTTGTAGAAAGGGACCATCAAATCAAGAAGGGGCTGAGGGGCCATTGTTATTCCATTCGTGCTTGTCACAAGTTAGATGGCAAGGCATTCTCCACCTTTAGAGAATTGTAGTAAATTAGTCGCTTAAACTAATAAACAATATATATATATAACTTAAGTAAAAAAAAATTCAAGGTTAAAGATACCCATATAGAAAATGGTACTTCCACTGTGGCCTGCATCTAGACCATGGTCGTCCCACTTATTTGGTGCCAGCTTTGTGAGTTCTACTTCCTTATGATTCCTATAGGGTTCAGTTCTCTCTCACTCTAGAATTTACCATGTCAGTCAGGAGTTCTAAGTACTTTTATTCTAATTCTCTATTGGATCCTGTCTCCTACTACAAATATGTTGTATAGAAAAAAACTCTGTTTGTTTTACCTATGAAATCTGAAGATTGGATCATTGTTTACCACATGTTCAGTGTGTAGTGTTGTCTGTATGATTGTTTTCCTTTTTCTCTCTAAGAAAGAGTCATTATGTTTTGTTGAGTATTTTTCAAAACAAACTGATAGAAGACGTATGCCCAAACAGTTGGAAGATATTTTGTTTTCTTCGCTTATTTTGTGGGTCAGTTTTTGGGGCCTAAATGAAGTCAAACATCATGGAGTTGGTGCTGTTGAATGTCTTTTGCATGCTGTATATGTAATGCAATGATGTGAATTTGGAAAGGTTATGGACCATAAATACATACAGGGTGAAGAGGGGTGACAAGATTAGGTTACTCTCATATTATATTTATTTGGCTTGTTTTACGAGTAGTGAATGGTTACGATTAAACCATGTTTGCTTTTACTTCGAAATAGTTATATAAACATTGTAAATGCCCCTTTTCTATAGTAGTGAGTATTTCTATTTGGATATTTCTCTCTTTCATTTATCTTGTCTTTGGCCACTGGCCTCAATTTGATGTCTGAGCATGTCTAGATTATCACATGAAAGATCAGTTTTGTCTAACCCACATCAATTCGAGATGTATTGTTAATATCAGTGGCTTCATTTTCCTTTGGTTATTGTAACCCTTATCAATTTCAGATGCGTTGATTATGTCAGTGGCTTAATTTTCCTTCACTACTACTTGCATCAGTTTGATGCCCAAGCATGTCAAAATTACCATATGAAGAATTGGTCACCCTAACTCAGATCAACCTGCAGCTGCACTGATAATACCAGTGGATTAATTTGGAACTGATATATCTACTACAAACTGTATCTAAGCTGTTATCATGTTATTATTGTCTGTTCACTTAGTAAATTTTCAAATATTACCTAGTTTTCTAAGTTGATTATCCTTTAATATTGTGATGGATAGGTACACTGCAATATTAGAGGACTTAAAAAGAGATCCTCAAAGTCACGGCGGCCCACCAGATGGCATTGTAAGCCACTTCACAATTGCCTAATGCTTTATTTATGTGTTTTCAGTGGTTCTATCTTGTGTTCATGATGGAAACTAATGGTTTTAAGTGGTGATAAATCCTATTGCATTTTGGAATTTCAGCTTCTTTGTAGGCTTCGTGAGCAGGTACTTAGAGAATTGGGATTTAGGGATATATTCAAGAAAGTCAAGGTAAATGCCAACTTCAAACGCGAAGTTCCACATAAATCTGCCAGAAAGTTTTCTTTTATTTTATGATAGTTCTATTTTCCATTTAATGCTTGTAAATTTGATAGGATGATGAAAATGCTAAGGCTATCTCCCTATTTAAGGAGGTAGTTCAGCTTAATGATGCCATTGAAGATGGAGGCAAGCGCCTAGAAAACTTGATTAGGGGAATATTTGCTGGAAACATATTTGACTTGGGATCTGCACAGGTAATGAATTCTTATTAGGCGAGGGATGCTCTGCTTCATTTGATGTTCGTCACTTTTATTTGAGGGCTAATGAAATTTCAGCATGCATTACTAGTTTGTTAACAAATTAACATGAAGAAATACCTTAGATCAATACGTAACGTTTCTGAAATGCTAACTTCCATAATCTTGGGGAAAAAGTGTCATTTTCAACCAATAAAAAAAGGTGTCGTCTTCAAGAATGGAGGTACTTTTTTTTTTCTTTTTTTAATTCAAGGGTGGAGGTCAAAGCATTTATGCATGTTGAATGTTGGACTGTAGTATGAAATTCCCTTTAGGCTTACTACAAATAGGGAGATTATACCCGACCGATCCTACCCAGGTTTAAGGTGCTTGCAACTTGTGAGTGTTCATTCACAAGGGCATACCCTCATCCCCTGTAAAGCATATAGTTCATCCATTGAAGTATAAGCTTCAACAACCTTTCTCTCACATGAAATCAAACGAAACATACCTATAAGAAAGGGCAAGCTTCAATAACTCTTTTTTTCAGCATCAATGGCTCAATGTATTGAGCCTTACTCCAGCCTTAAAATTGAAAACAGCATGCATATTTCTAGAGAATTTGATTCTGTTCTAACAAATTATACCAACTTTTGAAACATAAGCAAGCCCCATAATTCTATGGATTGTGCTCTCAGCATCTTATATGCATGCTTCACTGAAGCATCTTTGTGATTCTATGACTTCAATGTTCACAATTTTTTTTCTCCTTGATCTTTGTTATCCAATAGAATTAATCTAGTTTATTTGTTAAAGCTTGTGGAGCTTTTTGCAAGGGATGGGATGTCTTTTCTAGCATGTTCCCAAAGCCTTGTGCCTCGACCTTGGGTTATTGATGACTTGGACCTTTTTAAACTGAAGTGGAGTCAGAAGTCTTGGAAGAAGGTTAGATAACTATACCCTTTTACTTTTTACTTATGCCCATATATTACTCACTTCTGGCTGAATTCTATCCAAGCATTTCTAGGGTTAGCTTGACGAATTGTCATTGATTTCATGGTGTTGCGTTTCAGTGGAGTTTTATGCCCAAAAATTAGATGTGCATGTAGTGTTACGGTCAATCTATTGATCCGTCTTCTGTTGACAAAAAAGTTGAAAGTGTAAATTTTTTGTGACACTCTTCTAATTTAGCCCTGATATTTCTTTCCATTTTGGGTTCACATTCACACAAGTTTATCATGTTTTTGCTTAGTTATACTTTTGTTGGCATTATGGATGAACTTGTACATATTATGCTTTACTTTGTGGAGGCACACATTAACTTTCTTTTCTATCATTACAGGCTGTAATTTTTGTTGATAATTCTGGTCCTGATATCATATTGGGTATATTGCCATTTACGAGGGAGTTACTAAAACGTGGCACACAGGTTCAGTACATACCAAGCACGATTCTTCCATTGCTGAACTGTTGTTGAACTGTACTTGAGAAGGCTTTTTGGTTCTGTTCTTTATGAGTTATTTGTGGAAAACCTTCTTAATCAAGGATTTCTGAGCATTTACTTCTTATTGATATTACAGCAATCATAAACAACATTTACTTCTGAAGTTACTGCCAGATGTGTGGCATTGGTAACATGATATATATATATATAACATAGGTTCATATACCGGCCTATTTGTACACAGTTGCACATTTAATTTAGTAATTATCCGAAAAATCTAGAATATTAAAAAAAATTAGAATTTATTTATTTTTCATTAGTAATTAAGCCATTAAGATATTCGCAAAGGACCCTTAATTGCATAGAGGTCTCATAACGTTGTATTATTATAAAGTAACAGCACTGATCTATTTGTCTACATAAATTTTTTTTGTTAGTTATACTAAGTTAGAAATTAATAAAATGGTTATAATCACACAATGTAATCAAAATATCATCACTATTATGCATTTTTAAATTAGAAATTACAGTATGCAATTTAGCACAACTGCACATAACACAAGATACATAAAGTAATGTTTATATAAAGTTGAAAGTTCAAACACAAATAACAAATTAACTTTCATAAAAATCCTTAAAAGTTAAAGAAAAAAAAAAAAAAAGATTAAAACCATCAAACTATTTGGGAGTGACTATGGGAAACATAGATCTAAAACTTAGAATGCATTTTCAAATGCTTCATGAAAAGAAAGAGGGAAGGGGAAAAAAAAGATGAAAATCATAAATTTCATACCTAGAAAAGTACCCTTGAGAAGAACACTAGGTATCAGCTTCGATTCGATGAGTTGTTGTGTTTTTGGCTGCTCTTTTTTAAAGAATGGAAGGGTAAAAGAGGCGTGGAGGGAGGTTGCTTGGAGAGAAGAAGAGCTAAAAGGTACCTTAGAATAGACTTCAAGAAACATAAAAAGTGGTTGTCAGCCATCCGCCACATAGTGGATAATGCATGGCAGTTTATTGGATTTGCCAGCTAATGGCGGCCGAGTGATGCTAAATTGAAAATTATTGGAGTGGCTCGGCCACTACGGCTGATAAAAAGTGACTGTCAATTGTCTGCCACATAAAAGGTGGTTGTTAGTTGTCTTCAACGCAGCAGCTGATACGTGGCAGTGTGTATTGGTTGTTGCAGTTAACAGTGGCCGAGCAGCGCTAAATGGAAAATTATCGGCGCGTCAGCCGCTACGGGCTTGCGGCCAATAAAGCAGCTGCTATGTCGCGTTGTTGATTCATTCCCACCATAGCAAGGCATCCTCTTTCATGTTTCGCTTTGCAGGGATTTGCACAATACGCAGTTCTGTACTTCTGTAGCCATCTCTCCAATTGCATTTAACACCCATGCAAGCTTATGCTTTTAATTAGCCTCCACCAGCAATGGCCTATTAGGAACCCGAATGTCTCACCCCCTTTGAACATGTGGCACCATGATTATTCCATCTATAAAGAGCATTTGGGCCTCAATCTGGATAGCCTGTCATGCTAATAATACTAATCAGTTAGCCAACCAAGCAATGGACTTCCAACCTTAATCTGAGCAGCCTGTTTTAACTTTACTTGTTTGCAAGCTAGAAACTAGATAGTTGTTGATGTCCCATTAGTGTGATCATTATCTTGGGGCTTAGTGGGGTAGGTCCATCTTTGGGTTCAGCAGGACAGGTCCAAAAACCTCTTCGCATGTGTACATGAGTTGTTTATGTTAGATTGAGGAAGAATGAGAAGAAGATGACTGGAGAGAAAGTTGATCAATCCTTGGACGATCGACTGTTCTATTTATATTCATATTAGACCTTAATCAAGGCTCTAAATATGTCAAGATTAAAAATTAGAATAAATAAAGAATAGAAGGAATCAATCCTAATCTATACAAGGAATACAAATAGAGCGAAATCAGCTATACAGCTATACACAACTTATACAATGTTTGACTAGAACAACCCACGTGTGGGAGACTGAATGGGCCTTTATTTGGGCTGGGCCTAGAGTCTGTTAATATACAGTTTTATTATCTTCTACACTCCCCCTCAAATTGATGTGGTAAGGCAAAAAACATCAATGTGCTAGTAAGATCATGATGACGCGTATTGGGAAGAGCTTTGGTGAAGATAACTGCCAACTAGTTAAAAGAAGAGACATGAGGCAGAGTTATTTTTTTAGTAACAATATGTTGTCGGATGAAGTGACAATCAATCTTAATGTGCTTTGTCCTTTCATGAAAGACCGGATTGTTGGCAATTCTGGTGGCACTGGTGTTGTCCCCATGAAGAGGTGTAGAACTTCCAACAATGACACCGAATTCACAGAGAAGAAGGCGTAGCCAGATGATTTTAGCACTAGCAGACGACATCGCATGATATTCCGCCTCCGCAGAAGACTTTGAAACTGTAGTTTGTTTCTTGCACTTCCACGAAATTAGAGAGTCCCCAAGAAACATACACCAGCCAGTGGTAGATTGCCGAGAATCAGGGAGGGCAACCAGCCTAGTCGGCATCCGCATAAGCTGATAAGCACAGAGAAGAGCCAGAAGGGTAAAATAAACCATGGTTAAGAGTGCCTTTAACATAGCGGAGTATGCGCAAAGCAACAAGGTGGGGTTTGTGGAGATTGCTCACAAATTGGCTAACCGTATGAACTGCATGAGAAATATCCGGCCGAGTCATAGTTAAGTAAAGCAAACTACCAACTATCCGCCGGAAAACAGAATGATCATCCAAGGGAGGACCATCATCTAAACTGAGTTTGCCGTTTAACTCCATAGGCGTATCAAAAGTGTGAGCATAATCAAGCCTGGCCGAAGTGATCAAATCTGTAGCATATTTGCGTTGATGGACTCTAATGCCAGATTTGTTACGCACAAACTCAAGCCCCAGAAGGTAGGTGAGAGGACCAAGATCCTTCATTCTGAAGTGGCGAGGAGTTTGAGATCCGCAATTCGAGCAATATCATTGCCACTGATAATCATATCATCAACATAGACTAAGAGGAATGTGTAGCTCTTTGGTGTCCATCTCAAAAATAGAGAACTATACGAGTGACTCTGACGAAATCCGGCTTGAAGGATTGCTGCCCGGAATTTATCGAACCAAGCCCTGGGAGCTTGTTTAAGGCCATAAAGAGCTTTTCGCAATCTACAAACATGCTTTGGAGGACAAGCATATGGAGGTTTTTAGTAAACGGTCTCTCGCAAGTCCCCATGTAGAAAGGCATTTTTTACATCCATTTGCCAAAGAGGCCAGTTGCGGGCTGCAGCAATACAAAGAAGAGTACGAACAATAGTCATTTTATCCACTAGGGCAAAGTTTCCTTATAATCAATTTCATATTCCTGTTTATAACCCTGCGCAACCAATCTGGCTTTATAGCGATCAAGACTCATATCAAAGTGTACTTTGACGGAGTATATCTATTTACTGCCAATCACAGATGCTTCATCAGGGGCCGGTACCAAATCCCACGTGTGGTTTATTTCGCAAGCAATTCTTCATTCATAGCATCCTGCCAGGAAGCAATGTTTGAGGCCTGTAAATATGAGGTGGGTACAGGAGCACTATCCAAGGAGGTGAAAAGCACAGGAAAACCATAGCGGTTAGGGGCAACAGAAGGACGACTAGAGCTTCAGAGAGAGATGATGCTATCAGAAGAAACGTTATTACCGAAAGGTTCAGGAGGCGGCGTTGAGAGATGAGCATGAGAGGGAGTCGCCATAGGAGCTATGTTACGCCGGACATAGACTTTGGGAAGAGTTGATGGAGAAGCAGACTCTGGGAATTGTGGCATATAGGACACAGCAATAAGATGACTGTCTAATTGTAAAGAAAAGAATGGAACCTGTTCCAAAAAAATCACATTACGAGATATTCGCATGCGTTTTTCGATTTGATCATAACACAAATATCCTTTGTGTTCATCACTGTAGCCCAAAAGGATACATTTGGCAGCCTATGGTGATAATTTAGTGTGCTCAATAGGTAGAAGGTCAACAAAGCACAAGCAGCCAAACACACGCAAGTGAGAGTAGGAAGGGGTATGACCAAAGAGAACTCCGAAAGGAGTAGTCTGTCCTAGAACAGAACTAGGAAGACGATTAATAAGATACACAACAGTCTATGCAGCATCACACCAAAATTGAGGAGGAACTAATGACGCAAGTAAAAGAGTACGAACAGTTTCAAGAATGTGTCTGTTCTTTCTTTCCGCAATTCCATTTTGCTGAGTATGTGGACAAGATTTATGGTGAAGAATGCATTTATCAGAAAGCAGAGAAATCATGAGATATGTATTCTCCACTAGAATCTGATCTAAGAATCTTGATAACTCTTTGAAATTGTGTTTGGACCATGTTATAAAATTTTTGAAAAATCGAAAACACTTCATATTTCAATCACATGAAATATATCCAAGTATAATGGGAATGGTCATCAATAAAGGTTACATAGTACTTAAAGCCAGTCTTACTTAAGGTAGGAGCAATTCCCCAAACATCAGTGTGAATAATGTCAAAAAATTCCAATGCACGGGAAGTATGAATAGAAAATGGCAAGATATGACTCTTAAGCAACAAATTTCACACTTTGATTGAGAGAAAGAAAGACATTATTTTATTATCAAAAGAATAGTCCAAACAACCAATCTTAAACAAGGAGATTAAATGTGCATTGTTCACATGACCAAGACGTTTATGCCAAATAGTCCACAATTTATTGGAATTACTAGAAGAAGCAAAGAAAGAATGGTGTCCAATGTCCAGCAAGAACAGGCGTCCATGTTTACTCCCTGTCGCGATCACCTTCCCAATTTGTCGCCCTTGTATAACACAGCCAGAAGAGGAAAAGTGAACAAGATAGCCATCATCAATAAGTTGGCCTACAGAAAGTAAATTGGCTGATAATTTGGGAACAAAGTAAACATTGGAAAGGGTGATGGATTGGCTAGAGACACTAGATAAAGTAATGGTACCAATTCTAGAAATGAGTAGTTGATCACCATTAGCAGTGGTTATTTTCTCTTTTCCAATGTTAAGGGTAAGAATCTGTAAAGCTATGTTCGACAAATGTCATGTGATTGGAAGCTCCTGAATCTAAGAACCATGTAGATGAGGTGATAGGAGAAGAAAGAGATGCAGAAGAAAGGAATGCAAGAAAAGCTATAGAGGAATGAGTTTGATACCGACCACCAGAGAAGCCCATAGACGCATAAGCAAAGGTAACTGTGTTTTGGATCAGTTCTTGAATTTGAGCAAAGTCATGGATATAGCCCCGGAGGAAGTGCTTCCTGTATCAGATGAGGGTGCTTGAGCCTGAAATGCAGCTGGAATGTTCTATCTTGGCATATTGAAGGGAGGCTTCTTAGGCTGTGTCTCATTCCGTCGCTGTAAGCTGCAACAGTCATCAATAAGATAACCGAACCATTTGCAATACCTACAAACAAATTTCTTGCGGCAATTTTTGGCAATATGACCGAAGCCTTTGCATTCATAACATTGAGTCTGCTTCGGATTTGGGGTTGCCAGAAGAGCCGAGTTAGCAGGAAGAGGAGCAAAGAAGGCTTTTGGTTCCTCCAGAATAGTATGCTGGGAGGTGAGACGAAGTTATTCGCAAAGGACCTCTTGAAAGCAAGTATCAAGATTAGCAGAATTTTCTATATTCATGAGAGCCGACCGAACAGATTCAAATTCGGGGCATAGATTCATAAGAAACTGACTAATGTGAGTTTATTCTTGTAACTTGAGAGCCTCATATAGAAATCCTGCAGAGACTGTTTGGATCAACATTGAGTCTCTTTCAGTCCATAACATGAGGAAATCATTAAAGTATTCCTGCACAGTTTTATCCCCTTGAGTATATTTTGCAATTTCACTATCCAAGTGAAACTTCCGTGCCTTATTGGTTTGATGATAAACTTTCTTGAGATGAGCCCACATGTCAATTATGGCAGTGTAGGCTTGAAGAGCCACAACAAGAGATGGATCAATGGAGTTAAGGATCCAAGTGATCACTTTAGCATTCTCTTTGGACCAGGTGGCTAAGCTTTTGGAGTCGGTGGCACTTGTAATTTGTGGCTTAGTGATAGATCCATCAAGATAACCAAAAAGGCCTTGTCCTTCAACAAAGTTCTTTAAATGAAAGGACCAGGACATAAAATTCTGCCCGTTAAATTTAATCGGGATAACATCATACTTTTCCATGGCAAGAGTATAGTAGAAAAGAAAGAGCAGCAGCAGTTGGAGAAGAAAACAAGTAGCAACAGTCCAATAGTAGAAAAGAAAGAGCAACAGTAGTTCAACAGTAGAAAGGAAAGAGCAGCAGCAGTTCAACAGTAGTTGATGAGGCATCCAAATAACCCTCAGATCCAATACAGTATTTCAATAGTAGTGGATGAGGCTTCCAGTCGCACACACAGGTCACACAGGTGAAAATTTTAAAAAAATCAGGCCTGGGACAGTCCAGACAAACTGGATTTTTGTGGCTGGATCCCTTCGTGAGGCCTACAGAGTGATCTGATTGAAAATCAGATGAGATGCTAGAAACCAGGATCAAATTCCCTTTCCAGCAGTGTAGGTCGCATCAAAATCTATTCAAAATCTAGGGTTTTGTGCAGCTATGATGAAAACTATTTCAGAAAGATGAATAATCACAAGATGGATCAAAAGTCTTACCTCTGATCTCTGAAAAATCTTGGAAAAATCTCCAAAAAGACAAGGAGAGATGGGCAACCAAGGCTGGGGAGAGACTTGTGGATTTTGTGATGATCGCAGGTGGGCCACTATGATCACGATGATAAGACAGTGAGTTTCCACTCACATTTTGCTTCCAAAAAGCACAGATCCGTGATCTATGTTGCTTAGATGATGTAGATGAAGTCTCCAGGAGATTATGGCTTTGATACCATGTTAGATTGAGGAAGAATGAGAAGAAGAAGACTGGAGAGAAAGTTGATCAATCCTTGGATGATCGACTGTTCTATTTATATTCATATTAGACCTTAATCAAGGCTCTAAATATGTCAATATTACAAATTAGAATAAATAAAGAATAGAAAGAATCAATCCTAATCTATACAAGGAATACAAATAGAGAGAAATCAGCTATATAGCTATACACAACTTATACAATGTTTGACTAGAACAACCCACGTGTGGGAGACTGAATGGGCCTTTATTTGGGCTGGGCCTAGAGCCTGTTAACATACGGCCTTATTATCTTCTACAGTTTATACCTGTTTATTTCTATTTTGACGCTCAAGACGAGGGAATTGCCTGTTATCTTGTGTTATTTGTTTCATGCAACATCCATTGGGAGTGGGGGGTTGTAAATAATTCCTGATTGAGTAAGATAACAGTTGCAATACTTGTAGTATCTGGTTACTTATTGAAATTTCAGATTGATGCAGGTGGTTCTAGCAGCTAACGACTTGCCTTCTATTAATGATGTAACTTACCCTGAATTGCTTGAGATTATATCAAAGGTGATAAAGAGATTCATTGATGTAATGCATAATGTACATGTGCATGTGAACACATTTTATGCTTTGTTCTGTTTTCACCCTCTTTATTTTGCTTATCAGCTGAAGGATGAAAACGGGCAGCTCTGTGGTGTTGATACATCTGGCCTTCTGGTTGCCAATTCTGGTAACGATCTGCCAGTAAGTAGATGACGGTGACTGCCTTAATCTGTATTTCAGCATGACCATTAACTGTCTAAAGATGTAGTCTTATGGAAACTGTAAGCTATTATATTATTTTATCCTCTTTTATTTCTTAGGCCTTTAGACCTGCTGCAGGTTATCGATCTCGCTAGTGTGTCACAGGAGCTGTCTTACCTAGCAAGTGATGCAGACCTGGTTATATTGGAGGGAATGGTAATATTCATTACAAGATTAATCAATAAGAAAATAAAATTTGTATTCTTTTTTATAGTTTTTAGTTTTTTTTATTTGGTTTATTGTTTTTAGTATAAATTGTCTTTTGAGTTTCAGGGGCGTGGAATAGAGACTAATCTTTACGCACAACTGAAATGCGATTCGCTGAAGATTGGAATGGTATTAGTTCTTGTTTTTCACTTTGAACTAACTGAGGTTTTTTTTTTTTTTTCCTTTCTTTTTGTCAAAGTGTTTTAAAGTCCTATGGGGGGTGTGTGTGGGGGGGGGGGGGGGGGGGGGGGGGGGGCTTATTGAAATGCAATTTGGCCGAGTAGACCTGGTTCTGCAGGCTACCAGTTGCTTAGTACTTAAACCAAGACAATCATGGAGTACTTAACTCAGTGTGGTCAGGTTGAAAAATGTTAAGATGGGTCTGACATATTTAATAATTCTATTGGCCCCAATCCCCATGGAGGACGAAAAATGTTTCACTTTCAAGATGAAGCTGTTGAATATTCGTTTCCTCTTTTGACAGGTGAAGCATCCAGAGGTTGCTCAGTTTCTGGGAGGGAGGCTTTATGACTGTGTTTTCAAGTACAATGAAGTTTTGAATGGTTAGGTGATTTCTTCCTCCCCGTCTTCTTCTACTTCTTGTCATTCACTTAAAAACGACATGGACTGTATTTTAGTTGGGATTTCTTGTGATAGTTCTGGTTTTTTGCTAGAAGGCTCTGTTATAACTTCTACATCAAACGTAAAACCGAGAAAAAAGAAAATAATAAGCCTTTGAGCTTTGAATTTCAATAATCTTGTACTATTTTACCATCCTTTATTCATGTTGGATGTGCAAAAGTGGACCTGCTTTACTCAGTTACCTCTACAAATTAAACAAACATACACACACACACACAAAAAAAAACAAGGGAAAGGTGTCTCACCATATATTTATTGTGGGGGGGGGGGGGGGTGGTGATGCTTTCATGGGTCAAGCGCACAATTTTAGGTCCAAAATGAAGACATCTGCCTCACTGGTGGGTCACACGTTTCCAGGAGTGGGCTGCACAGGAACTCATTTTAATGGGTTGCTCGCCATTTGAAAACACAAAATGCTTCAAAAATGCACGTCCCGAGTAGCCCTCGCGATACAGTTACGACTCACCATCGGGGTCCCACTAAGCACGTCTTGATAGGCTGCCGCTGCACTGCACCTTTACAATCCCCTAATGAGAAATTTCATTCCTTATCATTTGTGGATTGTCATGCTCTTCAAATTTCACTTGGGTCCCGTTTTCCTGCTTCATTTTTAACTTCTGTGAATTTTGGGTAAATCATGAAGGGGATGATGTGATCATTTTATATGCAGCTCCTTGGTGGGTAAAGCATTACTCAAATAATTTATGAATTCAATTTAAGGTTGTCAAAATTTGCACCGTCTAATCTGAGCGGCCTGTGCAACTTGGCAATGAGTGTTAAGTTTAGTTGATGGCAATTCACAGTAGGTAGCGTGTGAGTGCACGCACACATACATGCTCGAAGGGCCAAGATTGATCCTAAGATGCTAGGTAGGCCCCATTTGTGGAATCGGAAATGTCTGCCGTAAGCGTCATTGGCAAACACTCAAGAGGCTGGCAAGCAAGTGCTTCTCTCTCTATTCCATTCATATTACTCCAAAAAACAAAAGATAACTTGTGAAAATGATGTCTAACAAAATAAGAATCTCTATCTCCAAGATCTTGGACCATTAAAGCAGCCAATCGCGTTCAATGGGTGGTTAGGCTAGGCTGTTTGGCTTGCTGGAATTTCTTGTTTCCTAGCTGCTTCTCTTTCTTCAAGTTTCTTTGTTCTGTGGGCCCGGTTGTGGGTTTCAATTTTTTTGGATTGGTCTCCCAGACTCTGGAAGGCCCTCTTTTTTCTCTCTTTTCTATAGCCCGGGTTGTGGGCTCTCTCCGTTGGGCCGTTTGTGGGTCTTTGTGGAGATCAATGAGGGCTAAGCTTCCTCCTACACTGTACAGCCACCTTTGGAAATATACACCTACGCTTTTCCAAAAACAAAATTCCTTAAAATAAAAAATAATTATTATTATAAAAAAAACAGAAAAAGGAGTAAAGAAGGATAATTCTCCTTTGTTTTTTTTTTTTTTTTTGTTTTGTTTTTTTCTTTTTCCTTTTTTTAAAGTAAGCTATATAACGTGTACATCGCTTTGAACAGAAACAGACTAACTTGCCCTAAATTGATATGCAGCTAACAATCAATGAAATACACCCACAGAAAGGATGGGATAAAGCTAAAATGAGGATGAAAGACAAAGCAACAAGTTAGACATAAAAGCTCGACCATGAAAAAAAAGACAAGATGAGAACACAATTATCTTTGCAGCTTTCCTATGGAGTGAAGATAAATCGATACGGAAACAACCCTGAAAGAATTTCCCACAGTTAATTCCATTTCAATGTTTAAGAGAATATGAAATTACATATACTGAAAAGTTAGAGCTAGTACAGGTACTTACGTCGAGCCAAGGAAGAAGGCGAGTGAGAGATGAAACCGGAAGAGGAAAACGGATACAATTGCTGTAAGAAGCATTGCCACTGAAGTAGAATATACCTGTACATTGATGGACAACATAAGGAATTTGCATGCAACCGAATAGTTTACATAAAATCTATAAGAGAATACGAATAAAGGGATCCAATTCCATCTAGTGGACCACTAGCCACTTCTAGTTTCAAGGAAAACATTAATAATAAAGGAAACTTCAAACATTGAGAATATTTGTTTACCCAAAAATAAAAAAAACATTGAGAATATTTTAGATGCATATCAAATTAGGGTAAGCACCAATTTATAGGGGGTTAGTCGGTGTGAGGGGGTACGATTAATGACAAATGGGTCCCGGGAGGTGCTAAATTCGTTACCTCCCATTAGGAACAGTGAGATGTACCAGTCATATAAAAGACTTTGATAAACACTTACGTGCATGCATATGGTGAGGGATGGATGCACATGAATATTTCCTATTATATAAATATATCTATATATATCCCGGATTAGAATACTCTTAGCTTGTTTAGCCACTCATCATAATAATGCAATTGTTGGCAAAATGATTCAAACAAGCAGAAAAAAAAAAAGGATTAATATTCACCACCTTGTTCCCTTTCTGGAAAATGTATTTACCCTTCCATTTTGGGGTCATCAGATCAACGGCCTTGCTCTAATTGCCAAAAGTTATATTTTGCTTTGTTCGCATCAAACTAAGACAAACATAATAAAGTGAAAAGTGCAAACTTGCAGGTTGCAAACCAAGTCCTAATGACCTGGTTTCAGATCTTATCCTCTGCAGATCTTAAAGGCATGTTTCCATGCAGACATGTGTGATATTCAGCCCTGAGAACAAGGCCTTAAAAGCACAAGTAGATTTTCAAGTGTTGTTAGAAATTCTTCTTAAATGAAACTGTACTGTTATCTACTTCCATTAATGATAAAATAAAAAAATGTGTTACTAACGTAAGTTCTAAGGTGCAATAATTGTCTTGTTTAACTTTCCAGATGCATCATGCATCATGGTGTCAGTTATCCTCGTGATGGTGGACTTAGGGTTCCGTTTTCCACATCATATAGTGCGCTAGTTAAATACCTCCCTCTATAGACCCCATGTAATTCCAAACCACCCCCCACCCCCAACCCCCACCCCGAATTTGCACCCATCCAAAGGGATTTGGACCGTTGGATTGTATGAATTTTCTTTAATTATAAAGCATTTGAACTTGTAGGTCGTTGAACAAGCAGCTAGGATGATTGGCCCCAGATGTGTTAGGGAGGTAGGGCCCATTTAGATCATCCAACCCTCCCAGCCCCATCCCCAAGTGGGCCCTGCAGCGAGGTGCGCATGGGATCCAGACTATGTATAATATATACACACATATCGTCATCTCTAATGACCCAAGATTAAGGTTCTATTGTGAAAGGTTAATGCTTTATGCTTCCATATTATTGAAGTGCATCTGAATGAAACTCTGAGTCTCCATGACATACCTTCACGATATTGTCTGCATATTTCATAACCATTGACACGGCAAGTCCACTGCAAATGTAAGCATTGGAGAGATCAGATAAATATCAAGTAGATCAAATTTACAAAAAATACGTTTCCCAACAAAGAATTACCTTAATGCATGATTCAGGATCATGCAAACTGTGATCAGCGAATAGCCATGAAAGAAACCTCTGAAGATGACACACATTTAATGCAGTGAGAGACTCCAAAAAATCAGCTTAATCTTAACGTGTTCATTTGCAACTCAAAATTATGTAACAATTACACTACAGTTTTTTTCATAAGATTGTGCTGTCATATAGAGTAGATGGGCTTTGGCACTATTGTGAAGAAAGAGTTATAGGGTCTGCTATAGCAATATACCAATTCAGTACATTTGAGGATCCCTGGCAGGGTGATCTAGACATTTAATGTGATGGGACCACTTCCGCCTTCTGATTTCAGTTTTCACAATTACTTTATTCATTCCCATCATTTTTAGCAAGCTAACAGAACAGTAGGCACATCCAATCAAGGAGTTTCTAGGAATCCTTCACCGTATCGGGTATGTCTAATCACATTCATCACATTGGTGGCCTCGATCATGAACCATAGACTTGCAGAAACATGTAAACAGGAGAAAAAAAATACTGAAAACTTCAGAATAAATCTACTGCCAGAATATGTAAATCAGAAACAATAAAGAGAATAAATGGAAAGGTGCGGTGCATTACAAACAAATCCCTTGTTGGACGGGATGGAAGCAATAGAATAACAGAATGCAAGGAAACCTTGATTGAAGGGACAGAAAGAGAAGGAAAGACCTCACAAGATGAGATAGAATAACAAATACAAGGAAACCTGCCGTAAATAGAAAGTGACCAAATCTCGCTTGGCTGTCCACAAGTTTTGATGTGGGAAAGGGATGCAGGAAACTATGCACCAAACGAATACACAAGACACTTCATTTTGCAAAAAAACTTTGTTATAGTATTTATGTAGAAGCATGAAATGAACAAGAGAAGCAGAAGTTAGAACTGTAGGTATTTGTAAAGGAGAATGAGTTCCTTGTAAGTATGCATCCAACAAAGCTAAGAGGCCCTTCCCTATCCAATGGCCCTTGAATGTATAAGGTTGGGCCCACTGTTACTAAAATTACACAGTAATAAGATTACGATGCAAGGTCTTCATACTAGATCATAGTTTTGCTTCTTGTCTGGGTGATGGGCAAGTTCTGGGTTTGTTGTTTCTATTTTCTGGTTTGGGTGTGCTCTAAAGCTTGTCAATGTCACCCCCCCACCCCTAATTATATATATGTGCATGTGTGTGTAAAAGTGCTGGACTACGGCTTTCCATAAGTCGTACATTCGAAGTCCCTTCTACCTAGCTCTTGTATAAAAGTGATGGACTCAGAAATGGACAAAAATGTACATCTAGAGATGCAGAGTGGTATTTATAATATTCATCTGTGGCCAGAATTACATGGACTGGAAAAAATGAAATTAGAAGTATCAATACTCTTACTCGTTCATAACTGCATCGAAGTCCTGAACGAGAATCGCAACAGCATTAAATACCATCCCAAAGACATACAACCAGAAGTTTTGCACATTTATATTTCTTGAGGGACGCTTCTTAATTATAGCCTGCCAGATAAAGAGGCGATAAATTAGTAAAAATCACAGATGCATGACACCATGGAATCCACAAAGGACAATTGGGCCAGTACACAATGCAAGGTAACCATCAGAGCTACAAAAGGCCAAAATTCTTACAGCCATACCTCAGTGTAAACCCCTGCAAAGCCACTGAGAAGTGCCATGACCTGTAAATAAAATTAAAATTTTCAATTGAAAAGGATCTTAAACTTTACTTGTACAATATTTACAATTCAAAGTATTAGTTCCAAATACTTTAGCTGTAAGAGCACAAAAATAGTACTCACAATAGCCATCATCCAACCTTGAAAAGGCGTCTGAAGAACATGATCAGAGCTGCACAGTTTATGTATTCATAAGATGTAATTGATAAATCTAAGACGCCATGATCAACATAAAATTGCCAGAGATATGCTTGCATTACGAAAAGATGAAGAAGCTGTTCCTGTTGTGTTTTCATGCATTTATTAACATCTCTCTCATTTTGATGTGGAGAAAATGAAAGTAATAGAATAAGAAACTATGCTTACGAAGGATTAAGTTGTGCAGTGGTGCACCCAGCACATAACAGAATAAACGCAGCCCATTGGATTTCACTTAACCTGAAAGAAATAGGTAGCATGTAATACACTATCTTAAACATGAGTTTTAATTTAAGCAAAAAATAAACTATTTTGCCAAGCATTCAGTTGTGAGATGTGCTACAGAAAAGACGTGCCCAAAGAAATACAGATGCCCAGGGAAGTATTTTATGTGGAGGAAAGCCCTAGGCATTTTCATTGCAACCATGATCATTTTCCTTAATTCATCTTAAACACTATCACAAAGTAAATGTACCACTTTAGGTAGACAGCAAATTTGTCTGTCAGTATTTGCTTCAAAATCTTTTCCTCGAGAATGCAAGAAAACCCTACAATGCCTCTCAACAATGCAGTATTAAACTTGATGAGGACAAGTTTGGATTCCTGACAAAAGAATTTAGCTATCTTTTGTTTTCAATCGATTATCAAAAACCTCCAGAACTGAATCAGAAGTTAGAACTCAGCTGGGTTCTGTGTCATCACAATCATCATCAAGACTTGTCCCACCTACGCTGGGTTCAGCTACAAGAATCTTTGCCATTCTAGTCTAACCTAAGCCAAATCCTCATATAGGTTGCACTTCTCAGATCTATCATTTGTACTTCCATCCATGTCCTCTTCGACCTTACCCACTTTCTTTGAGGGGCCATCAATCTGCATCGAAAAACTTTTCCTCGCAGGTGCCATTGTTGACTTGCGTTGGACATGTCCAAACCATCTTAAACAAGTCTCTCTTAATTTATCATTTATTGATGATGCTACCCCTAAATGCTTCTGAATGTGCTATTTCAGATAGCTAGGTCCTATGTATATAACACAAATCAGCAACTAGGTGGAGTCTGGACGAATCTTGTTATAACTGTACCTTTCTCCATTGTTTCCATTTTCTAGAACTAAGAAACTAGATGATGATGATGAGTAAAGTTAAATTATTCAAGAAAGAAGACCATAGAGAAACAGTTGTGGGGGAGGGGAGGGGGAAGGGGATAAATATGGTCCTATGCTTACTTTTATCAAGTATAATCTTTGTTTAGAATAGTATTAGTAGCTTTTACACCAGAATAAACATGGCTGAATGGCTGTAATCCCACTTTCCACAATGGTTTTGGAATTGATTAATTATAGATGCTATAGAAATTGTGACAAATAAAAATAGAAATGTCATTGCTGATCACAAAGAAAAATCATAGCTTGTAACATCTCAAGTTAAAAAAACCATAGCTTGTAGCATCTCAAGTTAACATTTGTGTGGTTTAAGTTACTGGAAACATCAAATCCAACTTAAAAACCTCATACTTGTTTATGCACAAGGGTAGCAGCCTTACTTCTTCTTTAAAATGATACGGTATAACACACCAGTGCTGATAATATTCAGGTTCTTCAATATTTGATAACCCGGTGCATCTACATAGGCAAAGATGTAATACTGCAAGCAAATAAAAACAAAAAACAATATGCTCAAGATTCTAATCTTCCAAGTCCAGAACTTTTGTATCCAAAATAATGCTGAAAACGGCATGCCTGTAATAAGTTTTTAACAAGGTAAAGCGCTGCAGGGATAGGATAAACGATGACTTCATCCAAAGATGTACTCAACCTGAAAATAAAGAGGACAACAGATTAGAAACATGACATACTTCAATTTATGAAACAGTTGTAAAAAATGATTAAAAATAAAACTCTACTTTGACACACATAAATCAGAAAAGACGCTGTTATATTAGACATATTGTATGATCCTCAACATGAATATGCATACTATTACTATCTTAGGCTTGAGTTATGTACAACTTGGGCCAATGTGTTTGGAGATCCCAGTTGTTGATCAGAGAGACCAACTGTGGATAACTGAAGCCAAATTATATCCACAATCAGACTGCTGTAACCCTTCAGCTGACAACCTGCAAATAGGCAGTCATGAAATACAGCAACCATTCTCATACTAAGTAAGAAAAGAAAATATCAAACATTGGACAGGTAGGATCTACCAATCTGAGTCAACTTTGGGCATTACTATACACTGTGGGATCCAACTAATGCTGGAAAGCAATTGTTTAGCGAGTAGAATGTCAAGATATCAAGTGCAGTTAAATCTGAAAACCACATATGATGATGTGGCTTTTAAATTTTCATGGAACATTGTGCGCATATTATAGCTATCTCAATACAATGATATGAAGGAAAGGTCAGACTGTGAGACATTCAGCGAGAGCCTTAAGTATGAGGCTTTTATAAGAAGGTTGTACACTTATATGGTGTGCTTCTGCTGCAATGCCTTGTTAGGGTAGTCTGTTGTGCCTGGTTTAATTGGTGGAGAATGGCAATTCAGACAGAGAAGAAAAAATATCTAGGTCAATTATGCCATTACGCAGTCTTGAGATAAGATCTAAAGAAGTAGTTGCAGTGAGTTGTACCATAAAGTGGACCTCCTTGATTGGATGAAGTTTCAACATATCATCAACTAACCATTTCCCAAAATAAATAAATAAAAACTAGCGAGTTAATATGTAAAATACCAGCAGTAATGTTCATAGCTGGAGGTTCAAGAGAAGGTTTTTTTTTTTATGTAATAATGAAACTTTACTAAAAATGGACACCAAAGTTTGTTTGGCCCCTTTCTGCTTTGTGGCCATTTTTTTGTCCCTGAGCCCAGTATAGCTCTCCTATACTGCATTCTTGCTGCTTATAATACAGTAGCCATTTAAAAAATTACTAAAAATGGAGACAAAAAATACAAGCATTTATTCAAAATGGGAAAAGAGGAAAAGACAGAAGAAATTGTAAAACAGCTAGTAAATTTTCTTCCCACTTGTATTGGCATAATTTTGAGTTTACTCATTCAAAACCTTCTTCACAATTCACATAGACCCACTCCTGACAAGCACAACTTTATCCTAGCTGGAAATCTACATTTTTGAAACTGCTATCTTCAGTATTGTCTCAAGAAAAGTCCAAAGCATCTCCAACTTGCACCGCATTCATTTGTGTTTACTTATAATAAAATTTCTTAACACAGACCCACACTGACAGAGCAGGATTTAGTACTATTTGGAATCTTTGTATTGCAACTGGGAGTAATTTCCCTAGTTATTCACATAACTAGCACAAAAAGATAACAATGATTCCCTAGTTGGCTTCAACATCGTCTAATACAATTATACAAAAGGAGATTACAATATAGACCTGTTTAATCCAAGAATAGAGATGATAAAGATCCTACGGTGAGTAGTGATCAGATGAGTGTCAATGGTTGAGTTAATGGTGTTTCTTTCATAATTTTTTATCTTTTCGTTTTTTTTTTTTTTTTTTTTTTTTTCTTTTGAATGATTAGTTTATAGTATTTTCAACATAGGGCACATTTGTGAAGGAGATGAATTGATCGTAGTGGGCCCAGTGGTGCCACAGGCTAGAGCCATTTTAGGTTAAAACTTAAAGGAGCCCCATTCTCATTAGATAAGGTGTGAGGTTGTGTGTGTGGATGTGTTGAGAGAGAGAGAGAGAGAGAGAGAGAGAGAGAGAGATTATCATCATTGAAGCCTTATCCCATCTATCTTTGATCGGTTTTATGAATTCTATTTTTTTTCATTAAACCCTGATATAAATTCATGTTCTTTTTAATTCCACAATCTAGCATGCAATTTCTTCCTAGGTATTTATTGATCTCCTAATTCCCCTATTTTCTTGAACTTGTAACACCTCAACACTCCGCACAAGGGCTATTTTTTTTATGTTGTTCAAACCATCTAAAACAATCCATCATTTTCTCTTCTATTGGGACCATCAGGGGAATTACTCTCGTGTACTAATTCTTTATTGTATCCTTTCTCTCTTTTTTCTTCTTTTTTTTTTATTGGAAAGGTCATATTATATCTTTGAGGATTTTACGGGAAAATTTCCGGTAGGTGAGCGTTGCTCGAAATAGTCCATCCTAAATCATGTTGCACAAACAGTGTCTGTCAAACCCGTTTGGTTTTGTTTTTTAATAAAAGAAGGAAGTAACGTTAGCGTCGCTCCATTCTAACATAAACGACGCTAGCGTCGTTTTTCGCAAACCCCATTTACTTCCCTCTTCTTCCTACTCTCTTCAATCTCTTCTCCTTCTCCTCATTCTTCTCTTCAATCTCTTTCTCCTTTTCTTTCAAGGCTCTGAGAGTGATGTCTAGGAAGATAGGCTTGACGGCACAAAAGTCGCTTATCTTTTCAGGTAGAGGGGTAGTGGGTGCAGGTGAGAAGAGACAAGGGGTGATGAAGAAGGCAGCTGTGTTGGAGTCTCTGCAGAAGCAGCGGATGATGAGGCTGAGTCGGAGGCGATCCAAGTGCAGCAGGTGCTGGCCTTGTAAGCCTGTACACGTGCCGATTCAACCGGGCCAGAAAATGCCTCTAGAGTATTACCTGGAAGCAAGGCGCTGCAAATGTGGGAATATCCAGAAACGTCTTCCATCTCCTCTCTCCCTTCTTTGTGTATATATTCCCCGCGCCCCCCCCCCCCCCCCCCCCCCCCCCTCTCTCTCTCTCAAAATTGATGATGGATATATCCGTGTCTATATTGATTTTCTTTCCTATGTTAAGAATAGGGAAATGGGGAATGCAATTTAGACTGAGGAATTGTTCACCTTTTCTTTGAAGAAATTTATTTGTTGAGCCCGTTGGGATTGGAGTTGGAGTTGATTTTATCCTAACATGGAATTACTGGCTGTTGAAATGTTCTAGCTAGATCAGTTTGTTGAATACAAAAAGAAGTAATTACTTGACTTCTCTTCGATCATTTATCTTTATTCTTTTTTTCCTATGTCTTTAATTCTGGTTTTGTTGAGTTCTCTAAAAGAAAGATGGGTCGTGGGTGAACAAGAAATGAGGTCCACCTTAGTCCCGAAACTTCTCATAAGAAAGGAGGAGTGACGCTAGCGTAGTCCCAGTCAAAGACGAGTGACGCTAGCGTCGCCCCAGTCAAAGTAAGAAAAAAAAAAAAAAAAAAATGGGATGAAGGAACCCTTTCGTAAGGCCCCAACTATGGGGTACATTTTCATGCAAAGGCCATTTACTGGGAATTTTTCCGTAAAATCCTCTATATTTTCTTGTGACTCAATAATTCATCTTAGTAGATGTTATCTCTTCTCCAGTCTCCACCCTGGCCCCCACCCCATCCCCAACACACCCCCACGCACACACTTACAGATCATCTCTCCTCAAAAGTATTGGTTGAGACTAGATGCATGCCATTCATGGGGAGGGGGGGTGGGAAAGTCTTGGTCTCAAGTAGAGCTGGAACATCAAATCACCCAAAAGTCAAATATGACTTAAAAGGTAGGGATGAAAATGAGTAAGGTCCATACTATATACCAAAGGCCAATCCTGAATTACCAAAAGGAATCCACACACAAACCTGTACCCATACCTGAATTTAAACTAAAGGCGTGAACCCAAACTTACATCTGAGCACAGCACTTATACCTGGCCCTAAATCAAGGCCCAAATACTTCCATACTAATATTTTATACTTATAGAATTAATATATACACACACATAATGTATGGTTGTGTATCAGGTATTTGGGTCCTTACCTACAAAATTCATGGATGATGGACCCAAACCCAAACCTGGATTTAATTTGGGTCCAAACCAAGACCCAAATTAAGAACGGGCTCAAATATTGGACCCATATCCAGCATTTTGAATCTGGGCACCTCAGATATTCAGCGACCTCTCTTCCATCCCTGGTTGAGAGAGAGAGAGAGGGGGGCGTGAAGGCGGGTGGATTACAAGAAGAGGTCCATCCTCTCCTATACAATATGAGGGTGCATACAGGCAAAGGTCTACTTGAAAGACCCAAATTAATAGATTCTCACATATCCTCTGCAAAAACTCGATGCTATTTTATCGAGCTAAAGATGTTACAAGATCCTAGACTTTTGTATAAAGATTGAGCAAATTTGACATTCATATTGTTTTATGAAGAAAAAGGGTAAAAAAGAACACATGTTGCAGCAAATAAACTCGAAATAAAGAAACAATATATATAAGAAAAAAAAACCTGTTATCTTCTGTAACACCCTCATTTTTCCAAATTCTCGTAAGGGCAAGGAGTGATAGTGCACATTTCAAAGCCTCCACCTAAATCCAAAAAGAGAAGAAATTATGAAATATACCAAAAAAAATCAATGCAAAATTTATTGACTACTCGCTCATTCATTTATTTATAGTTTGTGTTTTTAATTAATATTTGAAATAATCTTCTGTAATTTTACGAAAAAATTAAGCTTAAACTTTGATCAAACGGATTTATGAAGAAAAACAATAAAAGTATAAAACTACAGCAGAATTGTTTTGTTTGTTTTTTTCCTTGACCAAACTGCCTCGCTGACAATTTTGTCAATCAATTGACAATATCGTCAAACACCTGCATCTCATTTTCTTCTTCTTCTCTCTCTCTCTCTCTCTCTCTCTCTCTCTCTCTCTCTCTCTCTCTCTCTCTCTCTCTCTCTCTCCATGTGCTTGTCTTTGGGTTAAACAAATGACCTGCCGTTTCTCTTTCTCTTGAACATGACCATTATGATGGTTTTCTTCAATATCCATTTCCATATCTCTATGAAAACCAAATTCCTTCTACCAAACATAGTTTTTAGATACGTATGTTTCTATCTTTCTCTCTATGGTTCTTTCAGTTTTGTGTTTATCTTTAGATAAAACCGATGCCCCAGGGGGTGAAGTTGGGAGAAGAAGAAGAAAAGTTTGGTAAAACCAAGGGTTGGTGGCTTGGGCAAATGGGTGGCTAGTTAGTAAAGTGGGTAAGTGTTTGGTTAGGGGAAGAAGATGAGACGTTTGTGAGAAAAAATGAGTTGCAGGAGAGGATAGATGGAACAAATGAGTTGCATGTGTTTGATGATATCGTCAGCGAGGTCAGTTTGGTATAAATAAATAAAAAGAAGTACAAACAACTATGTTGTAGTTTTATTGTTTTTCTCCATAAATCCATTTAATCAGAGTTAATGCTTTCTTTTTTTTTTTGAAAAAATCCCTTCTTAATTTTCTTTATTCAGATAGAAAAACAAAAGTAACAAATGATTCTTGACTAATTCATCCATGTAAAACCAGTGCAGCCTCACCGAAAAATTTGCAGTGGTCACACTGTACTCATATTTTCCTGCTCTTTTGGACCACACAATCAAAATTGCCTGTGAACTTGTAAGCAATGTCAAGGCAACTGTAACAATTGATCTGCACCAATGAAAGCAGGAGATGAGCAAAATAATGTAATTGGGTAAAAGAATTGTTTTAATTTCTTATCTTACAATTTTCAACTCTGGTTGGAATCTTTTTTCTTTTTTTTTTAAATCCCAGTATATCAAAAATCAGGACTTAATTGATACAGCACTGTCACCGAATCCTTCTTTGTGCAAGGAGAACGTAAACAAATAAGGACCCCACTGATTTTGTTTATAGGACGCACAAAATGTAGATTTGTATTCTTGGGATTCCCAAAAGTTATGAATACAAACAAAACCTCAAAATTTCTCATCTTACTTGAGCTTTAATTTCGACCAGTTGACTGAGTTGCCCCCCAAGCTGGCAATGTGATTTACAGGAACTGCACAATTTCCAGGAATTGTAAGAACAAGAAGTAAAACAAGAGAGGTTTCACATAAACAAGGACAATTACCCAATTATGAAATGGTTGCTGCTTCAAGTTAAAATTTGAGCTAAAAGAAAAACATACCACTTGAAAGAGGCTTACCATGTAGGCCCTCTATATCTTTTTCAATTAGATCACCATCAATTTCCTACAGGTGCCATTACAAGAACAAAGTTCAAACCATAATCAAGCAATGATGAACAAAACTTTCTTCTAACTATCCAAGTCGAGTTTCACCAGGCAAAAGCTTCAATCAATTAAAATCAGCTCACATTTACAACCAATCAACCTTTGACAATGGAATAATGGCCTACCATGTCGGTGACAAGTATTCAAAGTTAAACTGATTCACGTCTTGGGTTGCGCCTGTTCCCTATTTTATGAATGAGACATCTATCTTGCAAACAGATGATCTCCATATGGAAAGAATTGAGCCTGCCCAGATGTTGGGACGCCCAAAATTAGAGTAAGAATCTCAATTCTCAAAAGTTATCCAATCACTAATTGGGTTGATAAAAGTTACTCCCAAATTCAACAGAGTAATTACAAGGATGGGTTTCAATAATCTCTCAGTGGAAAAGAATAGAAGGATCACAGAACCAAGTGATCCCCGTCAAATTAGACTTCAAAGAGGAAACCATGGTTTCAGTCTCCAAACAGAGTTATCAGTGATGCATGACATACAGCCAAAATTAGCTTCAACTAAGCTCTTGTTGGCTAAAGGAAAGCTTTGATTGCAATCAAAGTTCCTTACCAGTTCTCAAATTAATCTAAGAGTAACCAACAAAAGGAAATCCATAAGGGAATTTAAGTTGAAAAAAAAAAAAAAAAAAGCCTAGTAGACAAATTTGGTAGACAAAGTTTTTTAACTTTCGCGCACTAGTATTGATGAATATTCAACTGAAGGAGCAAAAATGCAATCTTAAACTAAAAACACATGAACACGAATACGACATCCACATAAAACTGAAATCCCAAGAGACGATCATGTTCTAAAAAATGTCTTACTTCGAGTGAAATAATGAAAAATAAAGCAACCCACATGGAATTAAACTAAAACAAGAAAGCAATGTCTAACTTCAAATGAAACAACCAACAAAGAATCAAGCAAGCTGCATGGAATTAAACTGAAAACAAGAGCTCAAACATAAAAATCCAGGTAAAGTTTGGACGATTTCAAGCAATGGGGTGCTTGCAAACTTTCAACTATCAATTTATTTATTATTTTTTTGGCTGCATAGGAAATTCTAACTTGCACTCTACTCAGACACCATGCACCATCCAGCTGAGCTACAAGCCTCATTAAATTTGCCCATAACATATTGGGCACTTCTTAAAGGCATCGATATGGGAAATCAAACTGAAAAGGGAGATTTTAAACATGAAACTATGAAACTCAAATGAGATTCTGAAACTTGGGCAGCTGCGGAAAGGGCAATCTCCGACCAACACGCACTGACCAGATCTCAAATCAATCCAGAGATCCCAACCGAAGAAACTCAAAACTCCCATACAGGCATCAGAACAGAAAAAACTCCAGATGGGGTTTCGAGTATCTCCATCAGAACGTAAAACCAAGATGAAATTAGGGGTATTACGGAAATGGGAATGGCATTTTTGGGAAAGCGCTTCTGCCGATCTCGATCGAATAATGATAATCAAACTGGTGGGTGAAGAAGTAAAAGAAGGGCCAAAATCGGCTCTCACCTTCTCATCTTTGATTCTTCTGTATTCCATCTGCGGAAGCACAGGGACTGCTGGGAGTGATTTTCCTTCTCTCTCTCTCTCTCTCTCTCTCTCTCTCTCTGTTCTGAATTAAGAGAGGTAGATCTTGGACGGTCAGTTCTGCTCTCCCTCGTTTTTTCCTTTTCTCACGCTTGTGGCCCGCTCCTTCTCCTCAATCCGGGCCGTTCATCAGGTGGGACCCATCCTACAGAAATCTGTTGGACCTTTTAAGATGTAACTAGGGCTGTAAAAGGGCCGGCCCAAGCCCAAAGTAGTCCTTAGTCCTTACCATGCCTCAGACCCGGAACCGGCCCAAGACCAATTTTTTTTTTCCAGACCCAGAACCGTTAAGGAGAGGGTCGACCTAGAACTAAAACCACATATGGTCCAGACCCGGGTTTTGGTGGAGAATGGTATAGGAAAAATATTAATTTTAAAGAGAGATTCTTGAAAATTGGGGTAAGTTATTGAGTCCCAAGTCTATAAGTTTGAACCAATGTGGAACCGGACCCCGACCCCTTGACTTAGCGGGGTTTAAATAATGACCCAAATCCGATTTTTAATGGGTTAGAACCTTTAGATAATCGGGGACCCATTTACAACCCTATTTAGGCCAAGTTACAAGCTATAAATAAGAAAAAATCAAGTTTTGTTCTTTTTAGCATTGCACGAGACATTATATCATGCAGTTAAAACGGACAATTAGCCTAGTGTATGGAGGATTTTCTCTTATGCATGCCCAACATTGAAAAGTCACTGAATTGACTGACCCCCAACTCTCTCTCTCCTATGCACGACCCTAATAAAAAATTGGTACCTGCGACAGGCTCTTTGACAACATAGGTAGACTATTCCCAATTGGGGAATTTTTCTTTTTACGAGGGGGAAATTTTCTGTATGGTAACCTATAGTTTTTTATTTCTCTCCCTTTTACTAAAATTGATCATTTTACCCAAACGTTCTTCGTACCGTCCGTACCACTGTTCTGGCCAAAAGGTGTTCTTTTATTTGCGATATCACAACAAGTTGCGATGCCGCAAGTTTTTAAGTTTCGATACAGCAATTGATGTTGTGATATCGCAAAAAAACGTTAAGTTAAAAGTAAACGAATGCATTTATGTTTATAATTTCTTTCCGTTCCGTTGTTTTCGTCTCTGGACTAGGTTTTGCTTCCATTCTCTACAAGTTATGCTGGAATATAGCAAGTAATCTCCAGCCACATTATCTGCAAGTCAACCTCGGGCCATTGTCATATATAGCAAGTGAATCTCCTGCTAAATCTTTGTCTGTGGTATTCATTCCATGTTTCCCACCTTGTATGTATCTCTCTCTTAGTTATTGTATTTTTTTTTTCTTCTTGTGTCTTTTGAAGGTAGTTAGGATATAAGGAATTCCACTTGTATAAACATTTGAAACATTTTGTATAAATATTAACAGTGATTAACATGTTAAAAAAAAATAACAGTGATGAACATGTTAATATATGCACTGGATAATATTAACAGTGGTGAATATTTTGTATAAACCTTTCTCTTCTTTTTGAACTTTTTGATAAACATCTGGTTGTTGATATATTAAAAAAATCCCCTTGTTCTCATATCATGAATTACCAACAATTGGATTAGGCTTTGACGTCCAGTTGTAAAAAAATAATGTGAGAGGTCTTGTTCATCCCATCCTATAGTGGGTCCCAGCACAAACTCATAATTTCCACTGATTTTTTTAAATTTTTTTCCTGTTATTGTGGCATTACAGATATCGTTTTGATCATTATCTTAAACTACTAATGATTTTTTTAGTGTAATAAAGTAAGAAAACGATTAAATGATTTAGATTCTTTAATAATTATCAACGAACGGTGATATTCATTAAATGAACGGTTAAAATCTTACGACTGTACCATGCTCTATTGTTCCACAAAATTAGAATGCTCCTTTATTTTTTTTTATTTTTTTTTTTTGGGGGGGGGGGGGAGGGGGGTTGGGAATTTGATTGATTTCACAATTGAGGCCTAACTTTGGAACTTACCTGGACAATAGTTAAAGATATATGTGACCATCTAACATCAAAGCCCCAATGATAGGCACCAACTGACCAACCCACATGTTGTCACTATTATTTTATTTAAATGAGCGTTTTATGGTATATATACTTTTGCTAAATATGCATAATTAGTACCAATGAGATATAAAATAAATTTGCTAGAATATCTCGGTGTAGAATTGATTAAGATAATGTATTTATTTGTTTATTTTAACGGATAATGCATTGTTAATTGGTTGTTAATGTTATAGAAATATGTAGCTTCATGCTATCCTAAATGTCAATGCTTATGTGATTAGAAATATTTAAACCTTTAATTTTCCATGTACACATAGAGTAGTATTTTCTTTTATATTTAACAACCTTCAAATCTTAGTAATTTCAAACAGGTTTTTTATTTACTAAATAAATACTTATTCCGATATTTATTTTCACATGTTAAATTTTTATGGATTATATGGATATTTGTGAGTAACTTAAAAAATATTCAAAAGTAAATCTTATTATTCGGAATTTGTGTTCTCCTTGATAGGATGGAGAATATTGAGATATGTACAATATGCCATTTTAATGGTATATTAGATGTAAGCAATCCACTTACAGTCTACAATGGTAGTGAGCGGAAAGTAATATGGGTCGATGTCAATATAACTTTCAATCAACTATTCGGGAAGATAAACGAAGAAACTGGTTAGGGGCTTTATAATGAGAATATAAACATGCAATATCAATATCATAATGGCTGAAGCTTCGCATTCATAACCATAAGAGGTGATGATAATCTCCATTAGATGTTCAGATTATTCCAAAACAGACGTCAAGCTATATTTTTCTATTTACATAGAAACAGTGAAGCAATTACCAGTCAACAACCATCACATCTAAGGCCTACATACGCTAGGCCTAGCAGCGAGCGAGGGAATAAACCTTCATTCAATTTGAACAGGTGCCACCACAACCCATCATAACAAATGTATTGCTGCTAATTTGTTTAAGAGCCTGTTTTAATCATTCATCTAATTGTTTTATGACATGGTGATTCACGCAGGGGGAATTTGATGACATATACAGATACCACAAACTTTACCGACAGTGATAAGGATACAGGTGGCCCTTCAATAAAAGAGAATGTTTATAGGTTTGGTTCGCTACACATCTGATTTGATAATTCTACGTAATTTATATATGATTGACTATTTACCATGCAGGTGCAACGTGTCAAGCGCACTTTGAAGCCAGTTTGACCCAAACACTCCTGCTATACCTTACGACAACCCATTGTGGACGCCATGCTTTAAGATCTTTACCCCTCTAGAACAAATTCAAGCAATGTCAGATTTAACACAGAGTGGGTTTCATTTCTTCAACTAATGCTAGCGGGAAGGTCCATAAAACAATATAAGTAACACACATGCTTACCAAAGAAGAAGGGGGTGGGGCGGTAGTTTTGATATATATGGGGCATCAGCAGGGGGCTATTACGATTCTTAAGGGAATTTAGATTTTGATCTGGGGCGACCGCCCCAGATGCCACATAAGTGAGTCCACCCCACTCTGATGCCCCAGATGATGTCGGTTCAGACTTCAATAGTAGTTGATCGTCTCAGTTAAAAACCAGAGCATTTAGGATTTTCTAAACTCACGAACAGAGATAAATAGATAGAGAATGAGGAAAAGGAAAGATAATACCGGATCTCGCTAAAAGAGAGGGCATAAGGATTATCAGGTTCAGCAGGGACAACTGCAACAACACCAAACTTAGAACTCCCAGATTGCGAAATAATGGTGGCCAAAATCCCTAGTTGATGAAAACAATGAAGACGATGATGCTTCGTTGATGTTGAGCAGATGTTGGCGGCCTTACATATTTGTAAATAGGTTGGCGAGGGAGGAGGATGGTGAAATTCGGCTGAGGGAGAGAGTTTCTGCAGTGAAAATGAGGAATAGTCGAACAAGAAGAGTTAAATGGACGAAAAGGGCTTTTTGAGTTGTGCTATCACAATATAAATTGTGATATCACAACATCATTTGCTATCGCAACTTTAAAACTTGCGGTATCGGAACATAAATTGTGATATCGCAAATTAAAAAAACGCCTTTTTTGCCAGAACAGTGGTCTAGACGGTACGGAGAACGCTTGGGTAAAATGACCAACTTTGGTAACAAGCAGAATAAATCAAGGACTGTAGGTTACCGCACATAAAATTTCCCTTTTATCAGACTTTCAATTTTTTTACGGGATGAATGAATGAGCCGTTCTCCAACTTTTGCTTTTCTTGGAATGTATGCATTGGTTATAATCGAACTTTATAGCCAAGTTACACCGCTTCAAGGTGTCTCAATGAATATCCATGGATGCTCAAGAGTCAAGACACATCAATACTCTTAGATTGACATCGACTCAACACTACAAGCACTGATATTGATGCTAAGCATAGACTTACAAGAGTATCAGTATCGATGCTCAATGCGGCTAACGCTCTCATATTGACTTTTATTCAACACTATGACGTTCAATATGTGATTACACTCTTTGTTGGTATTAGCTCAATGATATTTAACTGATGTGAGCAACAAAATCGATGCTCAATCACATTTGGATGATGGAGCAACCTTCTACACAAACACATTCACTTGCACACTTTCCTTCTTGGAGATTTTGTAGTCACAATTGTATAGGGTTTTAGAATTGGATTGAAGTAGCCATTATATACTATGTTTAGTTAAAGGGTTTTTTAAGTGATTTTGATAGTTGGTTACAATTTTGACAGTAAGTTAATCTTCTCTCATCCATTATCTCTCATAACTACCCACTTCATATCCCAAGCAATACCTATTTTATCTCATATAACTATCCATATCTATTTCCCACTTTTCTTCTTTTCAATTTTGGTAAAACTCATTTCTGTCCACATCTCCTATTCCAATTCTGCACATCCTCCCATTTTACTCTATCTCACATATTATTTTTCTATTCTATCTACTCTTAATTTTGAAAATAGGTACGATCACATGTTTCCTTTTTTATTTTTCCTAAAAATTTACTATTGTGTATTGTATTTTGACCGCCATTCAAATCAATGCTTATTTTCTAATTATATAAATATTTGATTTGCATTATACAGACGTACTCTTGCTCAGCGCACGAGTTACCGTGCTAGTTTTACATACACTCTTGCTTAGCACACGAGTTACCGTGCTAGTTTTACATTATACAGAGTGAAAAAAATGATTAGAATCCACAAACTGCATAATTGCTACTCAACACAAAAGTGGAAAAAAAGAAGAAGAGAGAGAGAGAGAATAGTGTGGGAAAGTCTTATCTGATTACTAACAAAATTTTAGATCTTTTTATTTTGTCCGCCAAAGGGATTTTTTAATAATAAAACCCCCTACTTTTTGCCACAGAGCAAAACTGCCAATATACTAACAAACCTTTCAATTGTCATTGTCTACCTGAAGAACGAACGATAGGATGGCTGGCTAGTGGTCCCCACCAGGTAGCTATCTGGCCGTCGATCATAGAGGATTCTTTTTGTGATTCTCTATAGCCTAATCGGGCACGTGGCATTATCCTTCGCACGTGGGCGAAATTAACCGCCATCGATGCATGAGTCACGCGCTGCATTCTTGATGACTCGGCCTATAAAAACTGTTAAAATAAAGTAAAAGGAACTCGCGCGAACAAAACCCCACATTTTAATTTTTTTCATCTCCCCTGCGATCCCCACCCGAAAAACAAACCCTAGAAATCTCAAATCCATACGTGTCGCTCTCCCTATTGCGATTCAGAAAGCTCTCTCATTTCTTAGGGTTTTTGCTTGTTCTCGACCTCTGATCGTACGAGGATTGGGGAAGAAGATTTCAAAAGATTCCTGATTTCCCAGAGGTTGAATTTGAGAGGCGATTAGGTTTCCCTTGTCAGGAATCGGAGGGCATGGATTCGAGCAGAAGAGCCGTGGAATCTTACTGGAGGTCTAAGATGATCGATGCTGTGACCGCAGATGAAGATAAAGTCGCTCCTGTTTATAAACTGGAGGAGATTTGCCAACTCCTTCGATCTTCGCACGTTAGTATTGTGAAGGAGATGTCGGAATTCGTATTCAAAAGGCTTGATCACAAGAGCCCCATCGTCAAGCAAAAGGTATGATCGTCTATCCAAACGCCCCAGTATTTAATATCCAGTATTTTCCGGTGTTGGGGTCTTTCCAAAATCACCCAAGGGTTCAGATGAATAGTTTGAAATGCTTGTTCGGATGAAAGAGCTTCTGATCAGCTGAAAAAGACCCCGATTTAGCCAAGGGTTCTGGAGTTTGTTTGCTCTAAATTAAGGGTTTTTAATGGGATGAAGTTTTGTTTTCTGTACAACTGGAATTCCTATGTGAAAGATTTCGTGGGGTTTGTTTTCCGGAATAATTCAGATGGTGGATCCATATTTTATGCTTTTTTAACCTCGATCATATGAGATCTATCAACCCTTTCATTTGTGTTTGTACTTGTGTAGGCTCTTAGGCTGATTAAGTACTCAGTTGGAAAATCTGGTGTTGAATTCAAGAGAGAGATGCAACGGAACTCGGTTGCCGTGCGTCAGTTGTTTCATTATAAGGGGCATCCGGATGCATTGAAAGGAGATGCCCTCAACAAGGCTGTTCGTGACACTGCCCATGAGGCAGTCGCAGCGATATTTGCTTCTGAGGACAACAAGCCGGCCCCGAAAGAGGATATCAATAGGCGGATTCAAGGTTTTGGGAATACGAATTTTGAGATGCAGTCTGATGATAAGAAATCATTTCTCAGTGAGGTTGTGGGGCTTGGAAGTGCTTCAATCAGACAGGGATTGAGTACTTTCACTTCGGGTCATTCTCTTGGCAAAAATGATAATGGGAACTACAAGTCTCCGCACCTGCGGAGGTCACTGACAACAAACATAGATAGTCCTGATAGCTATGATAGGGAACAATCTAGGGGAAGTTGGGGCTCTTCTGAGACATCTACGAATGTTGGTGCTGGACCTTGGAACCAGGATTTAAGATTAAGCACAGTAGAGACTACAAATGGAGACGCTGGTACAAGTCATACTGGGGTGAAGGGGCGCGAAGAGAAGCTCTTGGAGACCATTGCCACATCAGGTGGTGTGCGTTTGCAGCCCACTCGTGAAGCACTTCAAGTTTTCCTTATGGAGGCCTCGAAACTGGATGCACTGGCTTTAAGTCATGCACTTGAATCAAAGCTCGAATCAAATATGTGGCAGGTACCTATTTTTCATCCTTCCTTGGTGGATTTATATATTTTCATGAATGTTTTTATTATGCTGTGCAAAGCCACCCCCACGACGAAGATGACAGCAACATTTTTATTAGGTTGTGCAAGGTTGATGTTACTCTCCTTAGTCTGCAAAATATATTTTAAGCCCTGATTCCAATTTTAAGAAACAAGTCTTCTCTTTACATGGATATATCGTACATTTATCTCGCTGATACCTGGAATAGATATTCCAAAGGGAATGTTTATGCTCTGAACCACAACATAAAGTACAGCTTCTAATAAATTCTATGAGGAAAAAGGAGCCAGTTAAATTAACAGTACAGCTATATGATATTTCTAACAATGTGACAAGCTATATTTTTCTTTGCTTTGCACTTATATCATGATTTTACTTTTCTAGAAACTGTATACTATTTATTATATTTTTTCAGAAAATACTTTCTATTTCTTCTCCCTCTCCACATACCTTCCTATTTTTCTTTATTCCGAAAATTTCCTCCTTTTTTTGTTTTTTCTTTCCCTTCATTTTTCTAAAATTCTCCAATTCCTAATTTCCCTCCTCCCTAAAAATCTTCCTTCTGAATCAAACAGTTCCTAACATCTCTATCCTTTCTTAGATTTCCATCAATTTCCAAGAGAATGCCTTCCATTCTCTTAGACTCCTTCCATATTTTATTTGTGGGTGATCACTTTTCAATTTTTATTTTTCCAATGAAGTGCTTTTGTGTGGCTAGGATCTACATTTGATGAATAACTGTATATTTCGGATCAAGTTTCAAACGCCTAGCATTATAAATACCATGCAGGGATTGAGAAGGTAGCTTCCGAATTGAGTCATTACTGCATGATAGAGCTGGAATCCCCTCTATCACCAGCAATTTTTACATCTTTATATTGGGTCTTGTTTATCCTTGGCAAGGTTGATTGCAGGAGATTGAAGTTGATTTTTCCTTAATTGTTGTGGAATTTATCTTCTTCTTTTTTTTTAAGTAGTTTAACAAAAATGAGCCGAGGAACGGCCCTCTTAGAGTGTGTGGATTCTAACTGTTAACAGCCTGGATCTACATCATTTACCTTTGGGTGCAAGTATGAGATTGACATTGAGAGCAATGAAAGAAGATTTGTGAAAGTTAAGATAAGATTTATTTATTGATTTTTTTGCTGGGTATTAGGATAGCCATTATTATATTTTGCTATTTGAGATACCTATCTTGGTGGGGAAAACAAAAGAATCAAGAAGATGTAGAGAGACTTTTGATGCGAAGTAGATGCTTTTCAAGGAATTGGCATCTTTTCTATTAGGAAGAGGTCTAGAAGCAAAATAAGAAGGTGTTCTAGGCATTGGAAGATTGAAGGAACAAATTGTCCCTCTTAGCAAAATAGTGGTTTAGGCGTGTTACAGAAGAAGGCTTCTTTGTGGAGATTCAATTCCACTGGTTTCTTACAAAGGTAAACCTAAAAAAGAAACATGTTGCTTCTATCTACTTCCTCCTGAGTTTTTGGCCACCTCCACTACCATGCCGTGCTTGTAACAGTTACATTAATCATCCAGGCAGTTCTGAATGTCCTAATCACATGTCTGGAGCAGCATTTGAACACCATTCTTTTGTTGTTTCTTATATTGGAGCCAGCTGTAGATTTCCCTTCCACTTTTGTTTTTAATTTTATCCTCTCTTGAATTGACACATCAATTTTAGCCTGTTAAGACCACATGATTGTATCTTCTTGTTGTTTCATTGTTGCCAAACATTCTGCTCCACAAAACCATAAATGTCTAATTGTTGTCATACAAAGTATCCTTATAGTAAACATTCAAAAGAAAAAGAAAAAGAATGTGCCTATATTACTATAAGTGAACTAGACGATTGCATACTACTGCACTAGCCTGCTTTCGCTATGGCACCCTACATTGAATGTACCTACAATATCCTCACCAAGCCTCTGTCTGTTCTACAGGATTTGCTTTGAAGCATTGGTACCTAAACATTATCAAGCTAAGCAATTTATAATACCTACTGTTGTAACCACTGAAGTTGCACTACCCATATATATATATATATATATATTCTTTGTTATACTAACCTGGTTACTATTTTGACTCAAAAGCTATTCTCCATTGTTCTAGATTATGATCAGCATATGCCTCTTTCTATTCATTATCTCAGAAACCTTTGTTGCATTGAAAAAATTATTTTGGCTGAAGAAATCTTAGGTGGGGTGACACAATAGATTGGATCTCTTCGCGAGATATCTCTTTGACTAGAAATACCTGATTATGAATCCTTTTTTAGAATCCTTGGAGTCTGCGGAATGTCCTGATTCAACGAGGATGATGTTTTTTGTAAAAGGTCTCCCAATTGATGCATCTTGTCTAATTCATTCAAGAGATTAATATGGTGTAGATCATCATATCCATCATGTGATACAGCTTGGTCACTTGTAAGAGTTCGAACAGTGGTGGATAAAATTATCATTTCAAAGAATTGGTCACCAATTTAACTATTGAAGCATATGTTTCATGTGCAAAGATGAAGCTTCTATGGTTGCAGGTTTCTTGATTCAGCTATGCTCTTTTTTAATATATAGGAAATTCCATTGCTGACAATATAAGACAATTAGTTTTTGATTAAAAAAGAGTGAGAATTAGTTCAGCTTTTGTACAACTTTTTAATATGATTTTAACTTTGAAGTAAAAAGCATTATGGCTAGTTGTGAGTGATTGTATGCCACCTTCGGTCATCCTCTAAACTTTGTCTTGGGTTTAATGTCTTTTCCAGGTTCGCATGAAAGCGGTTTGTGTTCTCGAGTCAATTTTGAGGAAAAAGGATGACGCACATTTTGCCACCATAGCATCTTATTTTAGTGAAAACAGAGAAGTTGTAGTCAAGTGTTCTGAGTCTCCTCAATCTTCTTTAAGAGAAAAGGCAAACAGGGTATTAATCTTTTTTAGATATTTGCATTTCCTGTAGATGTTGTGATGGAAGCTCATTTACATTGTTCTCTTTACAATGCTTGTACGAGTGGTGTGTCTAATTTTATCTGAGTTGCTGGCTTCTTGTGGATTTCTTTCATGTTGATTATCTATGATTTTCCTTGTTGAGTTTGTTAA
The DNA here is from genome assembly GCA_029852735.1 of Persea americana. Taxonomy (NCBI): domain Eukaryota; kingdom Viridiplantae; phylum Streptophyta; class Magnoliopsida; order Laurales; family Lauraceae; genus Persea; species Persea americana. The sequence continues at coordinate 65,150,439 of CM056813.1, read as the reverse complement.
TCAAGAGAATAAAACAGTATGAATGTAAAACCATAATGTTGTTTTTTCTCTATATATATATATTTATGTTATAGGGCCCAAGTCATTTTGCAAATGAAAAAAGATTTGCAGTTATGTTATTTGGTACAATCAGGAGCCAAGAGTCAGACTCAGTGGCCGCTTCATGCACACGCTCACACGCTATTCAAGTCCCCAACCAATAGGGTAACACAACCAGGGATTGATCCCACCAATAGGGTAACACAACCAGGGATTGATCCCTAGTCCTCGATGGAAAGTGAGATACCTTACCACTGATCCAATTGGGAAACATTATAAACTCATTTGTTATCTTAGTTTGATTTTTTTTAATACTATTCTGAAACACATTAAGCGCTGGGATTATAGAATTTTTCATGGTTTCGGTAGGGTTGGTTTCGTTGTAATGCAGCACTTTTCTTATGACAAAGAAATACATTAGCTGCAATGGGCTGCTCAGCCATGTGTATGGGATGATATTTTAACAAAGAATTGAGTTGAAGATATTTAGGCATGAAGTTTTTGTTTTGGCGACGGCTGAGGGCAAGAAGCCTTGTATCCTTGGATATTTCTATTTTCTTGGGTGTGACTAAGCACATGCTTTTTTTTTTGGTTGACCTTCTCTCATGTTATAGATGCAAGCACATGAAAATTTGTTGACTGGTGATTGTTTATGGTCATTTTCGAGTAATTTCCCTCAAAGATTGCAGATTGATGTGGTCCATTCTGTAACTGCAGATTTGGATTAGCATCTTTATTGCTATCACATATATATACATATATAGTTGTATTTATCTTTTTTTATTTTAATGGAAATGCGTAAATAATTATAGCCTACCCTTATGTTTATGAACCTTACTTGGTTTGGACAGATTTGAACATAATTACAGTACAGGGCTGAATTTTACACAATTATGTTGCTGACACTTATCCTGCTTATATTTTTAGTGTGCCTATTTTAATAGTTGGATTTTGTTCTGTGGGTGTGGATTTTGAACTCAACATTTCAAGAACTCTGGGGCTTGGACAAGATGATCCTTGACTGTATTGTATATTTTGTCTGTGCCTGACCTCTTTTTTGCTAGGGCAGTTGCTGTAAACAATCAGACCCCACCGTGCAATTCGTGGTTCATATACTTGATTTTTCCCCACATCTATTTATTTCACGCATCAGTGTTTGTTTTTGTTCATTGTAAAATGTAAACAGCTTGGGTTCAATCAGGACCATGATATACATGGATTTGCCCCTCTAATAATTTTACTGTACTCTGACTCAGACCAGGTCCTGTACCTATACTCTTTAGTGTGATGGACGAGATCTGACTGCATCATCAGGAAATGTTATTTGTCATTCAACTTTTATGATGATAAAAGAGAACTTAATTTATTTTTTTTTAAGTTTAAGCGTGTTAGTTTCTTTATTTAAGTGGTATATACGCATATTATGTAGTATACCATGTACTTAAATTTATGTTATTGCCATCAATTAAACAGGTATTCTGGTATGGATTCAGATTCAGGAACCCGAACCTATGATCCATTGGGCCTAAATGTAGACCCAGTTATCAATTGGGAGTTGGGACTTAAGATGATTTCAGGATTTTCCTATTTAGGTATCTCTGGTAAAACAAGGGTCAATTGGCAGCATTGCTTGGGAGGACTATTGAACTGAATACGCACATCATTTGTAGTTTACCATTTAGAAGTTAAACTAAATGCTTATATTTATATTTATGTAAATGCTGTTTGGGGGTATATCAACCTGATTATTTTGTGGATCTGAATTCAGACCTGGTAATTGGGCAGACCAAAAAATACGTTTTTACTTGCTTTGTGAACTTACTCATTGGCTTGTTGGCCTTGTTATCATTCAGGGAAATTCTGAATTAAGTGGACGCTTGAATCTTTTTATCCTTATTGAATTTCTACACTAAAAGCCAATTAATACTTTCTGGTTAAACCACTTATAAGCTTCACTGAGATATTTTGAAAAATGATTCATTCAGAAAATAAAATGATATTGTTATAAATGGTTATCCATAGTTGGACTGGTTAATCTGGTTTATCTTGTACTTACTAGTGGAACTCAATTCCTATCTTCACCAGTCAAATTTATGTTATTGCTCTCTGTAATGGATAGGTGTTAAGTCTTTTGGGTGGTGAGAAGATTGTTGAAGCAAAAACTCCCGTGGGAAAGACATCAGCAATCAAAACTGAAGCAGATGTTGTTCAGATGCCTGACTTGATAGACACCGACTATCAACCTGATGATGGAAAGGGAGATTCTACTCAAAATCAAAGTCACTCAAGCACTGCCCATTTGGCATCTGTGAGTCCTGTAGTTGATGATCTCTTTGGGGGCAGCTTGATATCTGGTGAAAGTCCTAGCCCAAACAGAAAGGGAGATGACCCATTTGCTGATGTATCATTCCACAAAAATGAAGATAAAGAACAGGCCCCCGACCTCTTTTCAGGATTGACTGTTGATGATAAGCAGCCCAGTATTAATCATAACATCCTAACAAACACATATGGGCCTGAATTATTGGATGTTTTCGGTTCCAATTCTGAACAGCTTATGCAGGAAACAACCAGCCATAAGAGTGATGTAAATGATTTGATGGCAGGTCTGTCTATCAATGTTACAGCACCTGAGCAAAAGCAACCGGGAAATTTTGGCAGGTCCTTATCTGAAGCCTTCCCAGATCTTAGTAATGGGTTGACCAATCCTGTACAGAACGAAGTTTTGAATTCCATGTTCTCTTCTCAGACTGTTGGTGTGAACCCATCAAACCCTACTTCTCTGTTTCCTCCTGATCCTATTCAATACAATATTCCTCCTAATTTCATGTTCAACCAAGGGCTAACTTCCCATGATATTAATTACAATACAATGGCGGGTCTACTTGCCCAACAGCAGCTGCTAACCACAATGAACCTTCAACACCTTGCAAGTCTCAACACTCAAGGAAACTTTGGACATGGGCATGCCATTGGTATTGGCATGGAAGGAGGAAGCTCCCCATCCCTCCCTGACATATTCCATATGACAAACAATCCTATTCCAAATCTCAGTATGGCTGTGAATACATCAAAGAAAGAGGAGACAAAAGCTTTTGATTTTATCTCGGTATGTCTCGTCCCATAGTAGGTTGAATTTTGATTTATTTCCTCTATTTGGAACTTTATGCCCAGCAGGGGGATTTTACAAATGTATGTTGTTTTTTGGTACCCCAGCCAAGGGGGCTGGGATCCATTAGAGCACCTGCACGGGTAGGGAGCTGCCAGGGATCAATCCCTTGGTAAGCTCTCCACCGGGTGTGCGGGCAACCTCTCTCCTCGCGTGTGGGTGCTCTCAGAACTCAAACTAGCCAATCATGAGCCAACAGTTTCCTCACAATGCATGTCTTGAAAATTTTATTGTATATAAACCAAAGTATCTTTCAGGCTACTAATTTTTTAATGGCATCTGGTTTGCAGGATCATATATCAGCTGCTCGTGGTCCGAAACGAGTAATTTGATAGCATACATTGAGTAGGTGGTAATGATAGTGTCACTCTGGCAGTTAATCACGCGACAGATTAAAGATGGTTAGTGTTCTGGTGAAATTGAATATGTATTCTGTTCCACAATAATGTGACTCATGCCTTTGTGATCTTTTGCCCTATTGCATTATCTGTGGAGGCAGAATATCATAGATGGTCAAATGAGAGATTTTTTTTTATTTAAAGAAAAACTGCAGGAAAAAGAAACTGTAGGGGAAGATGGTTGAGGTATTGTATCATAAGATGTGCTAGTGTATTAGTTTTGTAGATCATTTTGGAATCAACCTTCTTTTATTATTACGATTTCCTGATTAATTTTATTAGTTGAGCTTAAAAGATTAAAATTTGAACACTGATAAAAGTGCGCTGGTATTGTTCTGTTGGCAAGAATGTTCCCTTGTCTGTGCCCCATCCATTTTAGGCAGGGTCTCAAGATTCTGTCTTGAGCTACCTTGCCTTAAGGCTACCTAACCATTTTTGTTCTTTTTTTTTTTCTTCTTCTTCTTCTATTGAAGTGGTATGAGTAAGAGACTTTTTATAGGCACTTTTCATTTGTTAAGCTTTCAATGGCTTATTTTACAAGTGGCATATGTTAATCAGGTACTGCATTGGATCAGCTGTATTGCATTGGATCAGCTGTAAACTAATATCATGCAAATTGGATGTTAGTAACCATTTCTTTCCTCAAAGTCTTCAACTTGGAGGGATTGGATTTGTCCAATCAGAGGATAAAATCAATTGCAGGGACCATAGGATGAATGGCTTAGACCTTAGACCTTACACATGCCATCTGCTGGGAGATGAATTTCTAATAGCACAGATGACACTCAATGAAGCGACCAATAATTTATGCCCTTGTTTGATGATCCAATGATATTGCAAAAAGATCACTAACCTTGTATTGCGTTGTTCATGACATGTTTTGAGTTCTCAGAAATTAGGGACCCCACTAGGCAGTAGTTTCCACTATGAATTCTGCCGGTCTTTCATGATGGAAGAAGCTATAATTATCAGAATTGTTTGGGAATAAAGAAACTTCCAAAGAAGAGCTTTACTGCTGAATTAAGTGGCCTGCATTCATGTTGACTGTCGACTTGCGGAGGAAGAACTTCTCCTTGAAACTCCGAATGTTGATGTAATTGACTGTTCTGTTGAAAACAGAGTTTTCTCATCATCATGGATGGGTGTGGGTGAATGGACCATGTGCAGGAGAGGAAAAGTTTTCATGGGGAGGAATGTGGTGCGATATCTTTTTAAGAGTAGAGCTTCTCCACTGGAGATTGAGAAGATGGTAACTCTGCGTGTGGATAAGTCTTTTCTATTTGTTGTGTTTATACTTGTCAGGCTTTTAAAACAGAGTTCTGGACGCTGTATTGCCCAAAGCTGCTGATAACTACAGAGGACGGTGGATATGTTGGTTGTTTATTAGTAAATCAGCACTTTTGTATCCAAGAAAATAATTTTGAAGAATAATCAGAAAATGTTCTCTCTGTAAGAGCATTATTTCTAACATTTTGGACTTAAAATAGAAGACCCACAACATAAAAAGGGTAGATGTGGAAGTTGTTGGCTTGAAATTATAGAGACGTCAAATTGCTAATCAAGTAGCAAGTATCACTTTGGCCTGCTGCCTGCCAACGATGAGCTGAATTGAATGGCTGGCTTAAAAATTCAATGTATGTGTGGACCTCGAGTGTCGTGTGGATTTCAACCTGCCTCTGCCGTGGCGATAGTGGGATCATGCAACAACCGTTGTTGGGTCCACAACACTTCAGTGGCGTTTGATTCCGGAGGAAAGTTAAAAGTAGATGCTCTAAGAACTTACATTTAAGCAAATTGACACGGACTGAAGGAAGAAATTCTACTCCTCAGTTTACGAAGGCAACCGAAGACTGGAAAATAGGATTTCTTTTCCACGGAAAAATATAGATGCTTCCTGTTAAGAAGTATGTTATTCTGACTCACTGGGATATCATGTCACCCCGGTACGTTTCCTAGTGCATGATAATGCGTAAGTTTGGGCTAATTATGTTAAGAGTCATATGCTTAATGTTAAAGTGTGAGTGTGCTCAATCTTATTGTGAGAACAAATCTTACTCAAATAAGATAAATAGTTTGAATTATCAATAATTGAGGCCCACGGTGAGGGGAAGCACGTCTGAGACACCATATTACGTGGGTTCTAAATTGTGACACGCGATGGCCCCAGTCGATTCAGATAGATATAGCAAGCGGGAGGTTTGTAAAAGGGTTTAAAAAGGCAAGAGGGCCACAGCTTCTTGAACGGACGCGGATAGATCAAATGGTGGGCCACCATCTTTCTATTGAAGAAAAAAAACCCCAAATGGAGCTGGTATGGCATTTATGTAATTGTCAACGACAATAATGGCAGATGAAAAGACCCTTGCCCCTTCCCACCTTGCGTCCATCCTCCGGATCGGGATCGGGATCGGGATCGGATTCGGATGAGTAAAAGCAAGAAAAGAGAGCTGAGCTCCGGAAGGACTGACTGAAAACTGGAGCTCCTGCTTTTCCAATTTCGACCTCCTTGTTATGATGATCCAGGTTCCACAATAAACATTCAACAGCAGCTACTACAGCTACTCCTCTCTCAATCCTAAACTCAAAAAGGGTGGAAGCCTATCAACTCAAATTTTATTTTTCTCAAACAAATCATCTCTCATTCTCATAAACAAAGCTTGCAGTTTTCTTTTGTCCTATTTGAGTATGTTTTTCTTGCCTTCTGTATTGAAATGATAACAAGTGGGGTTTTACCTTTGTGTGTATTGGAATTATGAGAAGTGGAAGCTTCTCTCTTTTTGTCTTTCTTTGTCCAGATTCCAATTTGTGAGCCAAATCTCATGCATGTCTGTATTTTGGAGCCTATAATCACAGAAAACCAAAACTGGCTCTATTGCATATATCAAAAGTATCCAATGATGACCTGCCTTATCTTGTCTTGATGACAGAGAAGAGAGGGATGGGATGGACTTTTTAATTTGGCTATCAAATCTGTAGATTGCACTTATTTATTTCTTGGTGGAGTTTGAGACACTAATTACCCTTGCATTATATCTAAACATGAGCTTACTTAGGATTCTTGGTTTAGACAAAATCAGAAAAGGGACTGTTGCAAAATGAACCAAAATCTGTAAATATTCTTCTTAAGTAGAAGTTAGTAATTCCTGACTTGCTTCTTAATGCATAGGAATTCATCTACTTTTGCAGCTCTTGTAGGGGTAGAATGCTGGCTTCTTATTCATCAGTTTCTCATTTCTTCACTAGTTTCTTTTGCTATTGGATATAAAAACCTCCTGAGTTAGAACCATGAGACTAGTTATGATGATGGGTGTGTTGGCCACCGCTGTTTTACTGTTTCAGTCATTCATGCTTCCCTATAGAAGTTCCTCCTTGTCTCCGTTTCCTGCTGGTAAGATTTCAAGGCTTGTAAAATGGCCCTTGAGGAGTGAGGAATCTTTCTCTACATCTACAACAGTTGGTGAGCTTCCCCCTTTAAACAACTCAACAAGCTCTTCAGCACTTCTTGGCTTGACAATAAAAACCAAGGGTTTGCACGTTGGGGTGGAATCAGAGCACAATATTGGAAGCAAGGAAAATAACAATGTCCAGATAGAGAAGGTTAGAGACCCAGATGATGAATCTTCAATGAAAAAGGACAGAGACTCGGATGATGGATCTTCAGTTGAGAAAATTCAAGACCCGGATAAACGTTTCACATTGGAGAAGCCTGCTGGCATGGATGATGATTATACGCTAGAAATGGTGAGAGACCCAGAAAATGGATTGTTTGATGGGAAGGTTGCGAAGGCAGGTAATGATCTTGAAATAGAGAATACACGAAAATCAGGTGATGACATTTCAGCAGTAGAACAAGGCAGAAGTTCTGATTTTAAAGTTAAATCACCTCCAGCCTCTTTGTCATATGTGCTTTCTGTTAGAAACAGCACTGTGGTGGCAAAGCTGGATGTAAATGCCGCAGCTTTGTCTATATCTGTTGCCTCCAACACATCTTCTACAGGAAAGGAAGCAACAAGGATGTTCTCCGGGAGCAAGAGCTTGGGGAAAATGCATTCAGCCACTTTGAATGAGGATGCTACGTTTCCTATCATAAAGATGAAGCAGGGGATGGCATCATCAGCATTATCCAAGATGAACCACTTATTGCAGCGGACCTATGTTTCTTCCCGTTCAATGGTATAATATATGGGATTTTACAGAATTTGACTGGAGATGATCTATTCAATATATTTATCTTACTTCACTTTTCTTCTGTGAAGAGTTGTCCTAAACTACTATTTCTTGTTTTTGGTGTTGTAGAAACGGCGTTTCTCTAATGCACGTGAGCGAGAACTTTTATTTGCAAAGAAACAAATTGAGTATGCTCCTACTGTGAGGAATGATCTTGATCTTTATACTCCTGTTTTCCGGAATATTTCCAGGTTTAAAAGGTAAACTAAGAAATGCTAATGATGAATAAGATGCACTTGTCTTGTACCGTAGTTGTGGGCATCTAGTTCCTACAATTACTTCTTCAAGTTGCTGCATTTGTTCATACAACTAGCTCTATGTGTAGCATGTTGCTATCCTTTTTTGGTTTTGGAGAACTTTTGAGTCCAAAACTGTATTTGACATGGCACTTGCGAGATAAGAAATGCCTGAGAGTCACCAAGGGATGTTTCCAGGAATACCTGGGAGATGCTGAACTATTTCCAGGCCTCTCATGTAAAAGGCTGAGACATCTCATGTAGAGTTACTGAAAATTCTTTGGCACACGACAAAAGAAATGTTGTATACTATGGCAGTGTGACCCTCGATGAGCGGAGTAATTGAAATGGCTCATTGGTTGGGGGAGCTTAATTAATCCGTTTTCTCAGTCTATTTTCAATCTTGTCTGTAGATTATCTCAGTGAAGTGGTCTTAAAAGTAAAACAGCCCGCAATACAGGGTGGTAAAAGGTTCATGACTGACCAGCTATCAGCATTTGAATTTGTAATGTGGTCATGTTCTCATTTAACCATTCTCAAATCATGCATGAATTCAGAAGTACGCGTTTTTTTCTCTTGTTTAATATTGACTACTTATTTACTTGAAGAAAGAAGCAGGACTTCATCTCTTCCTGAAGTTTTATCTTTCCAATGCTTTTAGCATTCATGGTAGTTCCTTCAACTCATTGAAAGATGACAGTTCCATATGTTGTTCTGTCATGAACTGAAGTTGATTAAATTTACACCATAACTCTTGCAGGAGCTATGAGTTGATGGAATGCTTGCTCAAGGTCTATGTATATAGGGAAGGAGAAAAACCCATATTCCACAAGCCATTACTCAAAGGAATTTATGCCAATGAGGGATGGTTTATGAAACTGATGGAAGGAAACAAACGCTATGTTGTCAGGGATCCCCGAAAAGCCCACCTGTTTTACTTGCCTTTTAGTTCACGCCTTCTACAGATTGCTTTGTATGTACCCAGGTCACACAATCTGAAGAATCTAGAAGAATACTTGAAGAACTATGCAGACAAGATCGCTGCAAAATATCCTTTCTGGAATAGAACTGGCGGGGAAGATCATTTTCTTGTTGCTTGCCATGATTGGGTATGCAATTTTTTGCTATAAAAAATTGGTGCCTGAGAGTACACATTGGTCTTTGAGACTTTTGGTTTTTAGTTGCCCTCTATTTTGAATATTACAACTGGATGCAATGGTAGTTTTTTTTTTTTTTTGTTTTGTTTTTTTTTTACTGTAGTTGGATTTTCAGACAGTCCAGATGTTTCCTCTTGGATAAAAAATTGGCTACATTTCGTGTGTGGACTTCAAATGTATCCAATCTTGATTTTAAAAAAATCTGAAAAACAATAAATCCGTCACAAATTATCTTCTTTGCCACCATAACTTCACAGGGTGATGGACTAGTCACCTGTTCTGCCAGAGAGGAGTTCACTCCTGGTTTATGGTGCGTCCATAAACATGCTTAATATAATAAAGAAGCGTTCTTATGGTGGAACTTGATGGTTGTGTGGTAATATTCATCCTAGATTTTGTATAGTTTCCCTTGATAAATTTTTTTTGTTTACTTTCTGGAAAGCAGTTAAATCTCATTCAATCTCAACGGAACCATAAGAACCTTTCCTTGATACACCATCTACATTTGAGAAAATGTTTCTGTTAAAGTGCGGCTTGAATATACAGTCATACACTCTCCCAGCCTTTGAGTCATGCTTCTCTTGAAATGTATAACATTTTAATTACTCACGTTTTCAGGCGCCACATGAAACAAGGCACATGGCAAGGTCTATCAGAGCCCTTTGCAACGCTGATCTTTCTCGAGGCTTCAAGTTAGGCAAAGACGTGTCTCTTCCAGAAACATATGTGCGTTCAGCACAGAACCCTCTCAGAGATCTTGGAGGCAATCCTGCTTCTCAGAGGCCGACACTTGCATTCTATGCAGGGAACATGCATGGGAACCTCCGTCCAATCTTATTGAAGTACTGGGACAATAAAGACCCCGATATGAAAATTATTGGCCCAATGCCTCCTGGGGTCGAGAGTAAAATGACATATATTCAGCACATGAAATCCAGCAAGTATTGCATCTGCCCAAGGGGCTATGAAGTCAACAGCCCACGAGTAGTTGAAGCTATCTTCTACGAATGTGTTCCTGTGATCATATCTGACAACTATGTGCCTCCTTTTTTTGAGATCTTGAACTGGGAAGCATTTTCAGTCTTTGTTGCAGAAAAAGATATTCCCATGTTGAAAGATATACTTGCATCGATTCCTGAGGAGAAGTATCAATCCATGCAGCTGGGAGTTAAGAGGGTGCAACAGCATTTTCTATGGCATCAAAATCCAAAAAAGTACGACTTGTTTCACATGACTCTTCACTCAATCTGGTTCAATAGGTTGCATCAGGTAAGAATCAGATGAGAGTGTAACACTGCTTGTAGAATTTGTATATAAAGAGAGTGGGAGAGGAGCATGGAGTTTCTTTGTTGTTGTTTGTAGTGCTTGAATGTACCTTCATTTCTAGTGTAGAACGACATTAGACAACGATCAAGAAAAAAGGAAAACAAGGAGAGAGACAGGAGAAAGTTGCAAACTTGAAATGTTGGAAAGTTGCAATCACGGTCCACTGTCAACTATTATGAGGTGTGAAGATATCAGGGTCATCTAACTTGTTATTTGGGGGCGTTTGAAAAACTCCAAAAGTACGCTCGTATTTTATGATTTATAGCTTATTTTCGTATTAGAGGGTTTGGTAAACCTCTAATCGAATTTTTGTATTTTTAGAGCTTATTTACAAACTAGAGTTTTTGTCTCTAATAAAAAAAAGCTAAGGAGGCCGCATTTTATAAAGCGGTTTTAGCTAAAGCAGAAGAAAATGGAGAGTACAGAAGTTTTAAGTGTTTTAGATAATAATGACCTCATGAAGCTTTTAAAATGACACAAATGGTGGGTTCTATATTGTTATTTTTAAAAGATAGGCCTCCAATTACCACAAGTGAACCCCAATTACCTAATGAAATAATTGTAAATTAGAACTTAAAGATTAGAGCTTTTATTTTAGAACTTAAAAATTAGAGCTTTCATTTTAGGCCTTAATCTAATTAACTTTTTCTAATTGGACTAGAGTTTCCAAATGGCCTCTCAATGTCTAATGAAACTATATGCTACATTTCTACTGTATGCCTTCCAGTGCTTGCAGATAAACATTTTCTAAATTCAAAAGCATCACCTTTAACTTTTTCCTTTTCTCCACTGCTTGGAGACATAAAATTTTCTACATACGAAAGCATCACCTCGTCTATTTTCTTTTTACTTCACACACAAAAAAAATAAAAAAATAAAATTAGAGTCTCTTATCTGTACTACTGAAAACTGATATTTTGAGAAAGGTTTCAGGTCATCTCCAGGATTTTCATCAAATGACAATTCTACAAATATATCAGGAGACTTAAAGAAAATCTCCAGCCTTTCAAGATATGGTGAAATCCAAGTTCATAGGAAAATATAATTAATTATGCTTTAAAGCAATATTTACTTCACTTTTCTTTTCTTCTTTTGGTGGGTGCGTGGGGTGTGGGGAAGAATGTTGTAACGTTCTTTCTTTAATCTTTTTACTCTCACATTGCTCCCAGTGTGTCCTGAGAGAACCCCAAGTTGAGAAATATGCCAGGAATGAGAATTTTGACTCCGGTAAGGCTCTTGGCCTTTGTACTTTAGTATGTTTTGATAGCGTTGTGGATTGCTTGAACGTGATTGTGTATTTGGATACACGGGAATCAACCTTCACCGGCTGATCATTCACCATCCATTTAATTAATTATTGTCTCTTGTTATGATTCAACCAAACTGTGAATATCTCTTGTGAGAGCATACAGATGTATGTGCCCCACAACCATTAAGGGAATGCTGAGATCCAACAGTTTACTGCCATCAAAGGTTGGCCCAACAGATAGAATTCAAGAAGTCAGAAGGCTTGGTATGTAAGAAAACACTGAATCATTTTTCCTGAATACACATGGGTACTCCCACTGATTGGTGAAACGAATTGAGGGAACTTGACAAGTCGAGTGCATTTTGGCTTCAGGGTATGAATTGTTTGGGCCTTGGACTTGGGCACATGGAACAATCTTTGACCTTTATTAATTTTTGCTGCTTTACAAGCGGACTTAAGCCTATGCACTCCCCTAAAGGATTTATATAATGTTCCTAACTAGTTTAGCTACATGTGACGGTCGTCTTTTAACGTTGTTTCGGTGTATTAAGCATTGGCTAGCCAAAGAGTCAGGGTTATGTTTCACTAATCTAAAATCTGTTTCAAATAGAAGCTGATTCGCGAACATCTCTTTGAAATAGAGCTATTTCTTCATGGATCCATTTTTAGAAAGTATTTGATACGAGGATTCAGTCAGGAAAAGCAAATTTGATGCCATTCACGTGTCTTGTAAACTGTAAAAACTAATTGCTCAGACATTCACGAGAACTCAGCAAAAAAGAGTCTGAAAAAATCAGTTTTAAGTCAAGTAGTGTTACGGTAGTATCCCAAATCCCAATCGAGCTCTAAATTTGTGTTCCATTTTTTAGAGTTTGGAATGAGAATCTCAATCTAGTAGGATTGCAACAGGATAATTTTTAGAGATGGAACATTGTTTCTACCATCTGAAAGATTTTCGCAGCACTTGTCGTGAGAAGAGAAGTACCCCACCTGCCGCCAGCACTTCCAACCAGCTAAAAAGGCTCTCTTTTTTTTTCCTGAGAGAGAGAGAGAGAGAGAGAGAGAGAGAGAGAGAGAGAGAGAGAGAGAGATTTTTTGTTGAATTGGTCGATGATGATGATCTAGTAAAGGGGATTTCCGGATCGATGAGAAAATGGCTCCGGAAAGTAAGGCGTGGAATTCTCAGAAGGGGGTGGTGAAATCTCGAGAGGATTTGTCATCCAAAGGAAAAGGGGGTTTCTCTTCTCTCAACAACAACAAGAAATCACTGGTCACCTCTTCAAATAAGCAGATTTTCGATTCCAAGCATAAATCTGCCGTCACTGTTTCCAAATCAGAGGTACCCATTCGATATTTTTTCCTCTAATTTCTTGTTTTTTATTTTTTCTGATCTGATTTGATTGCCTTTGTTTGTTTTAGAGATGACCCATCCGCGGATTTTCCTCATTTCTTTGATGTTGGTGTTCTACTTTATTTTGTCTTCTATGTTATTGTTACGCACTTGGATGATTTTAGGCCTCAGGAAGTGCCTCCATCTGGAAAATTGGAAGATGTTCTCCTGCTCTCCTGAGCTATACAAATTCAATCCAACAGATCGGTCCCGGTTGCCACCGGCGTGAGTGATGGTGAAATTCTGGGGGTTCCCGCACTTGGGATGGTCTGAAAGGGTGATCACCGCAGAGATGTGCGCGCAGAAGAATATTTTCCCTGGAAAATTCTTCTTTGGTTTTCTGGTTGTTGCTGTTTTAGATATGTTTAGATTGACCTTATATTATTATTACTGTTTTGTTATTATGATTTTAATTATGACTTTGGCTTTGGAATGTTCCTAATTTATTACTTGTTGATATGAAAAATAATCACAAGCACCAGGAGACATTTATGACATTATTATGTAGTTCATCAATCATCACCAAGGATTGGGAATTGGGAAGAGGGAGGTGGATTAATTCACTTGTAGAGGAGAGAGCAAGTTTGTCAAAACACATAAAATCCCTTAAACACTAAAGGCCTCTTGGTATCACACAAATATCTTTTCCTCTCAAAACCTATCTGTTCTTCTATTTGAGCCATATCATCCTAGCTGTGCATCAAACATCCATATTCCATAAACCTTATGATGCCCAAAATGGATTTCTGAAGTAAGTCTTTCCAAACCCTGTTTAGAACTAATTTCATACCGCTATTTTTCTTAACTCAACTGAGGTATAATTTCCTGCTATCTCCAGCATGGATTTCATATTAAATATGCATACTGACTCCTTAAAACAGAACATGTTATTTTTGCCATTAAACTTCTCCACCTCTAGCTTTGCATTTGAATTACTCAATAGAAATTGTGGAGCCTTTTCGCATGTACAAATTACAAGCCAGACAAGTACAATTCAAAACTGTAAGTTGATAATGAAACTTGTTGCAAAGTGAAAGCCACAAGCAAAAGCAACTTGAGCCAATGGCTTTGATGCCATGGTTCACCATTAAGGAAAACAGAATGATGGAAAAATAATAATTAAAAGTACAAGAAGGTGCCTGAGATTGAACATGGTTCGCCAATAATGGCTATGTCTGCTTTAAGAGACACCTTAATTACCAGAGATAAAGAGCAAGGCACAATGTGTTAAAAAGATTTCACTCACAAATCCCTTAGTCTCCCACAAGATACCTCATAATATCGTTCCCTCTTTTCTGTAGTAGAAACCAGGCCTGTCAGAAACCTTCTTCCACAAAGAAAAGACACGATCAAACCCTTGTAAATAGGCATCCATAACCCTTCTGAAATTAGGCCTCTTAAAAGGCAAGTTTATTAAGACTCTTTTCCCTCATTGGAACTGAATTATAGTTTTCAACGATGACAATCTTGGTTTTGGAATTGACATATGTTGGAGATGAACTTCTGAGAACTGGTCTTTAATCTGTTTGTTTTTTAAACTGTTTTCTTGTTTAAGAGTTAACTGTTTGATAATCTCTCTGTCTCATATATATATATATATATATATCTGAGATTATAAAAAATGCCTTTGCTGCTTTTAACTTTGTTTGTTCTCCTTTGAGGTTTTTGCAGATGAACTTTGAGTTTGCTGATTAATAGATTTTAGTGGCTTTTATTTTTATTCTCTTTATTTTTGTTTTGATTGCCATTTTTTTATTTATTGTTTTTTGGGTTGGTTTTCTTTTTCCTCTTTTTTGATTGATTGATCTAGGAATGACTTTATTGAAGTGTGGAATAATATAATGGCTGGCCTCTTTTTTTACTTTTTGATGTGTTCTCTTGTAACTGGTTGTACAGAGGCTTACAAATATAATTTGATCAATTTGTCCGTGCACTTATTGTAATGAAGGTCAAACACAAAACGTCAACACCCAGTTCATCGAAAACTATCACCAAAACCAAAACTGTTAGAGCAAAATCAGAGAAGAAAGTATACACACTGCCTGGTCAGAAATTTGATCCTCCTGAAGAGGTACCTACCATTTCTTCCTCCTCTATTTTAACCAAAGCTTCTTCTTCTTCTTTTCTGCGCACATCTATTTCCAATTTATATTCCTGTTTTTCTTGTTGCAGAGAGAACCCTTGAGGATATTCTATGAATCTTTGTCGAAACAGATCCCCTCAAGTGAAATGGCAGAATTTTGGTTTGTTCTCTTTGTCCTCCCATCATGTGTTGGTTCCTTACTAAGTTTGACTAAGGCAGCATTTCTGATCCTGTTGTTTCTGGTTAACTCTCAAATCTTATTTCACTTGGTCATATTGCTTGTTCTTCTAAAATCTAGAATTGGCTTCTGGTTCACATTCTTGGTTTTGTTTGTTGATATTATGTTTCTGGTTGTGTGTAATAAGATGGAGACAGTGGATCTCTTATTCTCTCATTACGATGTAGCCACTTCTTTATGATTCCACATTCTGGGTTTATTCTGCTTGTCTTGGTGTTCCCCATTAAAAGAAAAGAAACTGGAGGTGTGATTTACGCTGCCAATGAACTTTCTTAAGTCTAACGTAGATTGTGCTGCCGAAGGGGTTCCATCATCCAAGTTTGGCAGGAATTTGATGGAATCTTGAAAGGATAATTACAAAACTCTTACGTTCAAGCCTCCAAGGGACTATTGAGTATGATGAAGGGTAAGTTTGGGTAATTAGAGAAGCATTGAGATGGGATGATTGGGTTGGTGGGTGGTTTTGTTGTGTGTGTTGGGGGGGGAGATGGTGAGTGGGGGAGTGGGGGGGATGGTTGGAATGTTGTGGTGATTAGATTAGCCAAAGATGGGATTGGCATGGTGGAGTTTCATACATCTTTTTTTTCTTCTTCTTTTTTTTTTAATAGATCCTGTTGATCATTGTTTTTCAGTGTGGATGCCTTTTGGCTGTTTACTTAGGGCTGGTTCTAAGTTATCTTTGTTCCTATTTCTTTGCTTCTCAATGTATTCTCTTATACCCTCTTTGTTCTGCCAACGCTTGGTTGAGCCATTGGTTGGGGCACTCTGTAACCACCCGGAGGTCTCAGCATCGAAGCCCGCCAATGCATTGGGACCCCAGGCTATTATATAGCCCAACGAACCTGGTGAGTGGAAACAGGGGGAGGCCACCACCCCGGGGGACTAGTCAGGTGCTCAAAGAGACCTGGAACACCCCCGGTCAACATAAAAAAAAAAAAAAACCATCTTTGTTCTTACTGGTCTGTGCCGTTTTTCTTGCTCCTTTTTGAATAAGAATTGATGTTACAGGTTAAGGGAAAAAAAACTTGGGTTGGGGGCGGGGGGCGGGGGGGGCGGCTACTTCCTTTTCTGGATGAAATTTGACATGTTTTAGGAGCCAACATCATTACTTTCCTTATTGTGGCGCAATAGAATGAACAATGGATGGGGATGCCATTCCTTTCACTTTCAGCATGCTGTTGTACCCTTACTCTTGGATAAAAGATTATGTCAGTATCGAATAAATGTAATACACAGTGCAATACTTCTTGTGTCCGTCCAAATATCTGATTCAATTTAAGTGACCTAAATTGATTTCTTACATTCAGTAGTACCTACTTGACTTGGAAATGGGCACAAGTGCCGGTTGTATCAACACATATGGTGACTTGGAGAAGGCAGTACACTTACTCATCTGTACAAGTCTTCAAAGTGTACCGACCATATGTTTCAGTTACACATTGTAAACACATGAAGGTGTATTTATTAAAATAGACATTCTAGCGATATTAGTAGTGCACAAATGTTACTAAAACCTAAGAAGGTGTCAATGTGTCTGACTGCCTGGCAAAGATATTCATTACTGGACTGCCAGTATTTTGGAAATGAAGTACTGTTCTCGCGATCATTAGTACCTGCAAACTGTTGCCACTAAGGGTGTATATGAGTGTTTCCTCTTTTCAAGCAGACGATTTGGGGTGGGAAAATAGCCCTTTTTTCATATTCACATCTGAAAAGATAGTACCTTTGGTGCTACGCTTTATGATAAAAATCCCCAGTATTGTAGATTTCAGATCCTGTCGTGGCTGCATTTGGATATCTATATTTCCATGTTATGTGCTTCATTTTTATAAAATACAAAAAATGATAATGTTTAGATGATTTTATTTCCAATAGTAAGTTTCCTATCCTTCCCTCTTGTCTTGTCCCCTTGTCTGGTGCCAATTTCCTTAGTTCCAGTTCTTTTGCTCCAACAAGAAATAGAGGGTGAAATGGCTACTGAATTTCACCCATGTGTGTTTTTAAAAAAAAAAAAATGAATATGTATCTTATTTTCATGTAATGAAGCTGGTACATTTCTATGGAAACTCAACTAGCCAAGTGCAGCTGTGATTTAGCATTTGGGTCCATCAAAATGGTGCCTAAGGTTCTTATTTGTAAGAAATGCTGAAAATAAAGTATTATAGTCTATTTACTTATGAGGATTCCTATTTCTGTATATAGGATGATGGAACATGGTTTGCTGTCACCGGAAAGGGCAAAGAAAGCATATGAGAGGAAGCAAAGGAGGCAGCAGCAACTAAGGATGGGCACTCCCATCAAATCTCCAAAAATAGAGAGTAGACCAGAAAGCTCACAAAAACATCAGCCCTCAAAGAATGGTGACTTCAAGCCCAAGAAAAGAATCAATTACAGCAGTGACGACAACGACTTCATCATCAAACACAAGAAAGCAAGAAGCTAAATTGACTTCACTTTTAAGTTGTGAGAACTGAGAAACTCAAGATCCATTGTAGGCTAATTTGTTTATCTTTATAGAATAAATGGGTTCATGGTTATCTCTAACCTGAAACCTACAAGAGGAAGAGTTCCATGTGATTCCCTAAATACCTGAACACAAGGAATCCGGACATTCTTTGTATTCTATAAATTATGGAAATAAGAACAAACTTTTCCTGGAATCCTGCTTAGTGCATTTGTTAATTTGTCCAATTTGTGCGCCCAAACGATTCTTTACTTTGGATTTGACAGTTGCTGGACAGAAACAGCAAGTTATTTTGAACTTCCACCGGCTTGTTCTGGCAACCATAACTGATGATCATGATCAGAGATGTCTTATGATTGTCAATAACAGACCATCTTGAGCTAATCAGCTTCTCTTCCACCAGACATATTTTGAAAGCAGTTAGCCCATCAATGCATGTCAAAACCCAATATAATAAATTCTTGTCAGAAATTCTTATAAAAAAACAGAAAGAAACAGACCCTACATGCCCAAGAATTTATAGGTGCTCAAAACCTTCACGGGCTTCAGATCTAATGGTCCAGATGAGAACAACAGCGATGCCAATGTGGAATATAAATCTTTGGATGGCCGAGATCTGCCAATCTGAGTCCACTAGATAACAAAACTGTGGGCCCACAAGTGCAGACCGAAAGGCTACTATAGAGTTGGAGACAAGCCGAGCCACCGGCTCAAGTATGAGCAGAAAGGAAGTAGATTCGAGGCCTGACTGGTTCTTGGTAGCGAGGGCCCTTCAATTTTACGCGACGGGGCTGAGGGCCTGGACTGAGCCAAACTATGCAAACGGGTGGAACCGGCCTGAATCATGTTGGATCCGAACTCAGATTCATCTCCAGATCTGACATGCAACCTTCCTTTTTCTTTTTTATGACATGGGTATCCCTGATGTCGGACGGCGCCCGCTAAAGCCAGACAAAGGCATACCTTATTCAGATTCGGATTAGAAATAAGATGTGGTGTGTGCAGCATAGTTGGAAGAAAGAATACATTTATACCTCAATTATAGAAGAGGCTTTCCAAATACACAAGTGTGGCTATTAAAAATATATTTATATATAACTAAAGTTAATATATTTTTAATACGTGAAAGTGATCATATTGGATCCAGATTTTTGAATTGTGACTCAATTTGAATGCAATCTGAATTTAAGTTTCTCCCAAACTCAAAAAAAAAAAAAAAAACATGATTATATACCTTGTTTTATTCAAAACAGGAGACTTCAAATAGCTGCATAATGAAATACCCCCTTTGCAACCCTAGCTGAGTCAGATGCATAGAGTCTAGTTTTCCATTCAATGCATCTTGGGTCAAGCCAATTGCAGACTTCAAGAACTTTTACAACAAATTCTTGGTGCCATATATAAATAGTACATGCACTTCCTCAAAACATATGAAGTTTTCAAAAAATTTGCTATCACCATCCACCATTTACAATTGCCTATACATTATGACAAAACAAAATAATAAATGGTAGTAGGATAGAACATATTTGATTTTAAAAAGGTAAATCCAAACTAAAATTAAATAAGTGCATTATCACATTAAGTTATTTTAAAAACCCAAAGAACATTAGGATAGAAGATATTTGATTTTTCTTCCAAGTTATCAAAACCGTAATAGAAGCAACCGTTGAATTAAATACAAAAGTCACTTGAAAACATGTGGGAACGAAGAAAGGACTATAAAATCCCATAGTCTCCACCCGCAAATGAAACCAGACCTTACAGTTACCTCCCGGCACGGCAAGCTATGGAATTCCAACTCAAAAACTGGGTAACCATGAATTAACTTGAAGTGGATCCTCAAGTTTTCAAACTATGACTCTCAGTTTATTTTGAAGAAAATTAGGTCCTTTCATAAGGTTAGAGAGGCTTTTGGGGTAGCTAATGTTTCACTAATTGATGGAGTTTCTACTTCCGTTGGCCTTCGTAGTAGTACAGATTAAACTCCTTGTTATCGATCAATAAATGGTTGGGAAAACAAAATTTTCAAAATGACAAGTTTAGCAATTGATATTAAAAGGCAACAAACAATGGATGTATTCAAGAAAAAGCGAGAGTAAATCAAGCTATAGATGATGCACAAAAATGTCAGCCCCACTCTTTCAGATGCCAAACATCAAATCCATGATTTTAGAGACAACAGATTTTGCAGGTGAAGCAATGGCTGAAGGTCGATTACTGCTGCCGTTCTGAAGATAAGAAGGTCGAGTGGAGGTTTTCAACTGGCTCCCTGCTGAGATGCCCCCAGATGGCTGAGGTGGCAAGACCATGAAGGCCTGATTGTTGAGCCTTTCATTCAGATATTGGCGCTGAATTGGATCCAAAGGCTTCACACCAACGATAAGTACGCCATTTATTTGCATCCCATTCTTGCTAAGAGCTTTCTGGGCATCAAATCGATTCTGCACATAAACAAATGACGTTACATGACCAAACATGTTTCAATTTATATAACCCAGCGAGCCTGTATCAGCGAGCATCTTTCTGAAAGCTAGTAACTACCGATCTATCAGTGTGGGTTTGAGCAATAATTAGCATGAAACCAGCACATAAAAGTATCGGTGACTCCCAACATATAAGGGGTCCCGAAATGATAATCTATCAGTGTGGGTTTAAGCAATAATTAGCATGATACCAGGACATAAAAGTATCGGTTACTCCCAACATACAAGGGGTCCCAAAATTTTATATATATATATATATATATAGAGAGAGAGAGAGAGAGTCGGTAAACTATAGCAATAGCAATATTCTTCTAAAAACCGGGCCTGGCAGGGTAATGGTAATGATGCAACTAGACACTGGAAATGACATAACACACATTTTTTCCTTATCCGTCAAAAGTAAAGAAAAACACATCATGGAGTGCTTTTTTTTCAAACATTGATTTGTTTCATATACGTTTCTAATTGGTTTTGACCTTAGTGCTAAAGTTGAAAGCGACAAGAAAAGAATAGAGATGTGGAATGCAAGCACAACAGCTTTGAACTTGAAAAAGAAATCTCAAAAGGAGCAACTCCAATATAAGCATAACAGCAATGGAGATCTAAGCCACAGGGCAGCAGTGCCCGACGACAGATGCAGAATGTCTCATATGGTGTCCCTTTCACTGAAGTTCCAAATGGGCACTAAACAGGTCCATCGAGGGCAACAAATCATTTAATTAAGGCCGAACGCTTTTCTTTTTCTCAATGGTAGGCCGAAGGCATGCTAACAAGGGTGTAGTAGGGCTGCTATGGTTGGCAAACGAAATCCTGAACCATTGGCATGAGTCATCATGTACAGACCTTCCCCAAAAATGACCCAAAAAATGGAAACATCCAAATTCCAATATTGGCCTTTCTATTTTCTAAGTTGAATTTGGCCCATTACCTGACATCTTTCTTAACCATCAATTTGCAGTCTAAAAGGATTTACTATTGACCTCCCACTACAAAGTTCCTTTCTTTTGTTTCTTTTTATTTTGGGGATGGACTGTCATATGGTGAAGCCCATCATTATGATGGGCTAGATGATCCAGGGTGAACTTTAAAGGGGACCGCATCAAATCAATTTATAAAGATTTAGAAATTGTCAAATTATAGACAAAAATGTGTAGAGCATGATAAACCAACCATCGCGATATTTAAATTTATAATAAAGGAAAGAAATAGAACCTGATATAGGATATGCATCCAGTTAGCATCTCCTGGACCTGGAACGTGTTTCAATATCACACCACATTTTTCAAACTCACGCAGTACTAAGTTGGTGTCCCCTGGGGAAAATCTGATTAAAAGAAAAGAAAGTTTTAGAACACAAGGAATGTGCAGAATATGCATATACTTAAAAATAATACTGATATGCATGAACACTTTCATAACTTCAAGAGACATCCTACTATGTAAAACTGGTGGTTTGGATATTACCTTTATTTTTATATTTTGATTTAAAGATAGCAAATATATATATGTATTGATACCTTAAATTTATTTAACTATTTACACATATCATTTATTATATATTAATATATGTAATGATGTTCTTGATATGATTGTATGATAAACTTACATGTCATTGTATTTACACTACCATGAATGAGAAAATGGATAGATTATGAATAACGTATTGTTTTCTTATTTTATTTTATTTTATTATTTTTCATCTTTATTATAAAGAAAAAAAAATCCTACAATTCATGATTCGATTTGATTCATGGGTTTGAACGATTTGCGATACAATTCCGATTTTCGGAACAACATCATCCCTAGAACTTGCCATGAAAAAAGTGGCAAAGACAACATGGCAGAAGAAGCAAAATTGCAGCAAGGACAGCATCAGCACTGCCAACCTCTAAAACATTATAAAGCAAGATCTCTCACCGGGAAGACAGATTCTTGAGTAAGTGCATGGTGTGCAATTTAAAAGTATAATCCACGGCTAGGTTGTTGCACTAGAGGATATTTTAGAAAGGAGAGTTTTAAAGACTCCTTAGAGAGTACCAGTTGTCTTAGAAAGTCCGAACATTATATAATCAGCCTGTTATTTATGGCTATAATCAGTCTGAAATTTCTACACATACGCTCAAATGATTTTTCGAATTGCTTGAAGGATACCTTGGCATTACTAAATTTTAGTGTTGTTATATAAGGAAAGGTGGGTACACAAGCTTATCTTCCCAGTGGAAATCAAAGGAAGGCAGGTCCAATCAGTGAAATATATGCAATCAAACAAGCCCTTCAAAAGCATGTTCAAAGCTCAAACATGAGATTCTAAAAGAAACACATGGAAGATCTTGAAATGCATACCAAATGGTTGGAACATGTAGTAGAAACGAATAGAGAACATCAGGGATATATTCTGTAAAAACAGACAAGAAACATTTGCTACTTGACATAAACGTAGTTAAGCTTTTTATTAAATTAATGGTTCCCAGAATTAGAGATAGACACACACACACACACACACACACTAGCTTTTTATTAAATGAATGGGTCAGACACAAGACACAGACACAGACACATAGCAAATTTAACATCTCCATGCCAAACTCAAGTAACTTTTTTTTTTCCAAACACATATATATTTCAAAAGAAGTTCACGCGAATGAGAAATGAAGCATACCCATAAGCGGTGACCCACTCCTCTTCATCGAGGTTGCCCATAGGCAAGCTATTTTTTGGCAAATCTGGCCTTGCCACTTCCCTTGGCGGTGGAAGTGTAATTAAAGCTCCTGCTTGGACCACACCATCCACAGGAGAACCCTTCCCCTTCTCATCTTCCTCCCCACTAGTTTTGGCAGGGGACCACCAGCTCGAAGTAACCGGACTCTGTTGCGCCGCTTGCTCCCCGCGCACAGCATAAGGCGCAGTGGCATCAGTTCTGCTTTTCAAAGGAGAG
The DNA here is from genome assembly GCA_029852735.1 of Persea americana. Classification (NCBI taxonomy): domain Eukaryota; kingdom Viridiplantae; phylum Streptophyta; class Magnoliopsida; order Laurales; family Lauraceae; genus Persea; species Persea americana. The sequence goes on along the minus strand of CM056813.1, from coordinate 65,127,042 downwards.
ACAGAACTCGGAGCAGGTGTTCTTGTCTCCGACGTGAATTCAGGAGATAGTGAGTAATCACCAATGGCTGATTCTGGTGAGAATTCTCGACGATCTTCTAAAGTGAAGACCGGGGGTGGTGGAGGATCTGATCCATTGAAATTCTCAAGCCAGAGAGCTGAAACTGCAGCTGCCTGGCCAGGGCTTGTGAACTTTCCTCTGTGGGTAGAAACTGGGGTCGCAAGATCGCGGAAAAAAAGCGACTGTCTTCCACCAGATTTGGGAGTTCTCTGCACTGTTGTGCTCATCCTTTATGCTACTTTGTAGCGCAACAAGATGTTTACAAATCAGAAAAGCTGATTTGGGCCAAAAGAAAAACCCTGGAAGGATATAAGAGGCACAATTGCAAAGTTTGGTGTTGGAGATTGCTCAAATCTTTTTAGGAACTAACAAAAATTATAAAAGCTCAATAGGAAAGAGGATGAAACAAGAAGAAACAAAAAAAAAGAAGCAAACTCAGATCTGAACATAATGCTGTTTCTAACAACTAAAATTTAAAGAATTGAAACTCGATTAAACCACCAGTCTTCAATGTTTTTTCCAAAACCAATGAAAAGACATCTGAAAACCCTATTTTGGGCTTGAAAGGTATAAACAAACGAAGATATGATACCTGCTATTGAGGAGGAAAGCAGAGATTGGATTAGCCCTGCAGGCGTTTGGATCTTCGGAGATGACCGTAGAAGCAATCGCAATCGCAATCGCAATTGCAATCGCTCGTAAGTGATAACGCTAGAGAGAGAACAAAAGAGGAGGAAGCGGTCGGTCGAAGAGGGAGGGAGGGAGAGGTTTAAAACCCTAGACCGGACACTTCGGGGGAACATAAAAATGTATACCAACGGGTCATTTTGAAGTAATTAATAACAATGGGGAATTTTTAAGAATATTTTAAACTTTTGCTGAGTTTTGAAAAAAGAAAAAAAGGTCTCATAAATTGATTATTTGAATTTTAAATTTGCGTTTATCTTTCTTCAAATAAGTCCTCTCTGAGGATCAAATCCATCACTTGGAGGGCATGTTTGTGCAGCAGTTTTTTATCAGGGAAAATGCATGGAAAGTGAAAATGTTTTGATGTGGTTTTTGAAATTTCACACTTGGTGTGACCGTTTTTTCTCCAAAGGAAATCGAAAAAATTGATTCACTTTTTTCATTTTCACATAAAACCATTTTCAATGAGGTAGTTTAGAAAAGGGTTTCTCCCTAGTGCACAAATGTGCCCGCATTTGTTTCTCTAATTTTTATAATGATTAAAATGTCATTCTTTTCTAACTAATTTATTTTCTTTTCGTTCTCTCATTGGCTTGCTTGGCCTGTTGGTTGCTAGGTGATGATAGGGTTATCGAATGGGCCCCTCCTACAAGGATTCTAAGGCCAAAAAAAAAATAAAAACTACCCATAAAAATGAAGACTTTCTTACAAAGCTCGAGGACAGGCTTGGACAACAGTTTTGTATGCCTGCCAATTTGAATGTCAAGCTTGAATAATAATAGGCTCAGCTTGACCTCTTTATTTTTCTTATCTGTGTATGTGTAGATTTATTTCAGCATACATATGGATTTATTTGAATATGTGTGTATATATTTATATAGATTTTTATGTAATTTTATGTATTTTATTTTTGATATGATTCTTACAAAATTTTCATGTAAATAAGTCATGTATGATTCTCATGATTTTTTATTTTCAATGGGAATGGATTGATTTATTATTCAAGAAATACATGTGAAATGTTTTAATATATGTGGGTTTAACTGAACATGATCCTTATGCGGGTTCTCATCAGCCTCAGATTGCTTTACTTTAGTCGTGGTTTAATGTTTAGCATCGCATTTAGATTTCACTCTAATGGCCTACTTATTGGATGGGTCAAAACTTGTAGAAAAGAAGTACTAAAAAATCCCAATGGCATGCTATAGAGAAAAATGCAAGACAATTTATCCTTTTATTTTTTTAATACACAACTCATTTTTTATTGAGGGTTTTACAAGAAAAAACAGATTAGGTGACCACTATACCGAAAATGTAATTTTAAGTGTCCTTGTACCAAATTAGTCATTTTGCTCGAAAATGTATCTTTTTTTAACATTCTCTACTAGGGTCCCTATCGACCCCTTTTTTAATGTTAAGAGTCCCTAGCGACCATGCGTTCGACCCGTTCTCCCGAATGTGCGGTCTCATCTCCACCCAAATCCAAAAAAGGGCAGGTTTGAGAAGAAGGCTACAACAGTCACTTTGAGGAGTCTCTCTCTCTCTATATATATATGCAGTCCCTTTCTCCGGCCATAACCAGAAAATATGCAACTCTCCCTTTCTCTGGTCAGATCTAGAAAAAATTCACCCTACACTTCATCTCCGCCCACAATCCACCCTCAACAAATCGTGCAAATCACCCCCACAAACCTAGAGACGTTTTCCCCATATCATGCTTGCCTTGTGAAAGACGAGCCCTTGTGTCTCCTGCTGACCTCTCAATCCTTTTATCTTTCCCATTCTCTCTCACCGTCCCTACTTTCTCTCTAGTTCCCAATCTCTCCACCCGAACCAAAGTTCCTCTATTGTTTTGCATTCTCTCCAGCTCACCCTCTCTCCACCCAAATTTTAGGGAATTTGACGATTTTGGATCTAAAGCTAGGGTAAGGAAATAGGGTGAATTTGGTCTATATTCACCTTTATTTTTCATTAGTTTTCTCATATAACCATCATAGAATTTTTTTTTACTGCTTATGATAATCTATGACTTGCTTATGTAAACGGGCCCTAAAAGAAAAGGAAGAATCATAGGTTGGTATTGACAGCTTTTTCTTTTTTTTTTCATTTCTTGTTAAGGAGGTCTACCAAGAACTGGGCTCGAAGATAATCAATTAATTTCTTCTCTACCTGGAATATGCACTTTAATGTTCTCCACCAAACAACAGCATGTGACTTTAATGGTCTTCAAGAGGTGGGAATACCTACGGAGAGGAAGCAAGTCGAGCATAGTCTTTTTTTTTTTTCAATAACATGGAAGGAGAGATGAGTTTCGTGCATTTATAAGCATACACTGCATGGTCGATAGAGACCCTCAACATTATAAATAAAGGTCGACTGAGACCCTACAAACAAAGTGAAAGTTTTGTGAAGGTCATGATGGACTGCAACATCGCTAGGGACCCTTAACATTATAAAAAAAAAAAAAAAAAGTCGCTAGGAACCCTAGTAGAGAATGTTAAAAAAAATATACATTTTCAAGCAAAATGACTGATTTTGTGCAGTGACACTTAAAATTACCTTTTTGGTATAGTGGTCACCTAATCTATTTTTCCCTGTTAGATCCCTTTTTTTATTTTTATTGTTTTGCACACAATTGAATTCATGAGAGTTTAATACAATGCCTTCTATGAAGGGCCTAAAACTGACAAAGTTAAAAAGACAATATTCACTAATATCGGCAAATAATCTTCTCTATATAATAAATAATTACTTAGCCATCACCCTTAATATTTATAATGAGCAAGGCTCTCCTAAGCTCAAGCTTATGATAAAATCTCGTAAGCTCATGCTTGTGGGGCCAACCTTTGGTCAATCCAAATGGACCAAACACATAACCCCTCTAAATTGTACATGTCCACAAACTTTAGGTTAGATCCAAATCTACTGGACCATTGGATCGACTATGCATCGATCCTAATGAATTATTGACCATTAAACTTTTGGGCCTATATGGAAATGATAGAAATCACGATTGTAGTTGATTTTTTTGCAGAGAAGAAGATCCCATAGAGTCCTTGAAATGCCTCCCACCCCCATCCCTATGTGAGTCCCCGAATAGACCCCACCACATACTTGAACTTACCTTATTCTAAGCCTGAGGTTTGGAGAGCTTGCCTCATTTATCATAAAGTGAATTTCCATATACATCCTATCTCCTTCCTCAAATAAATGAACGTTACTGTTATATCTACACCTGTGCCTAGTAACCATTTTTTTTACTTTTTGATTGTATTTCTTCAAGACCAGTCCCATCGTAAGAGTCATTCAAGAGGCTAGACAGTGCTGCCCTCAAAGGGCTTGGGTAGTCGAACGGTTTAGAAAAGAATGTAAAATACAGCTTTTAACCTACGGATGCTGTTATTAGCTCGACATGTTTTTACCCGATCGACCCTTTGCCACCCCCATTACATGCTAGAGATGATGCTTATTATTATTGAAATGGGGATTTTATTGGAAAAATCTTTTTAGGTTTTGTAAAGACTAAATTTTTTTCCAAATTCTAATATCGACAAAAAAGCCTATGAATGGGGATATCCCCACTTGTTTTTTGTTTTTTGTTTTTTTTTATTCTTTTGCTGAGCGGCGATATTGCATCGTAGATGAGCGGATAGATGCTCATTTGTTCTACTTCACCTATATAAGGTAATGGTGTAACGGTTTGGTCACTGTTAATTGTCAATTAAAATTCATATATATTTTTTGTTAGAATGCAAAATACATGTTCAAGAGTTAAAACCAAATATCATAGATAATAGATTACATAATTCAAATACTAAAGTAGCATTAAAATGTTCACATAGACAAATGAATTAATAAAGTGTTGGGGTGTAACGGTTCGGTTAACCATATATTTTAGAAAAATGGTTAAGCCAATCGTATTTTATGGTTTAGTTCGATTAAACCATGAGTCGAGACTAAAAAACGAACTAAAGCGCGAAGCTCAGTTTTTCGATTTTAATAACTGTAACTGAAACTGTAAAATACGGTTATTAACCGTCGGTTCGGTCGGTTAGATGGTTTTTGGGCACGGGGATATCATTGTGCACTTAATAATGTGTTTTGGGAAAACTGATAACTGAACCATATTTTACGGTTTTCGGTTTTTAAGAGCCGTAATCGTAACTGTATATTAAAAAACCAAACCGCGGTTGACCGTATTAAATGGTTCGGTTACCATTAATTGTCACTTAAAATACAATTTTTTTGTCAGAATGCAAAATATTTGTTTAAAAGTTAAAACCAAATATCGTAGACAATATATTACATAATCCAAAATACTAAAGTAGCATTAAAATATTCACATAGATAAATGAATTAATAAATTGTTGGGGTGTAAAAGTTCGGTTAACCACGTGTTTTGAGAAAACGGTTAAGCCAATCATATTTTATGGTTCAGTACAATTAATAACAGTGATTCGAGACCGAAAATCGAAACCAAAACGTGAAGTATAGTTTTCCGATTTTAATAACCATAGGTGTAATTGAAACTGTGAAATATGGTTATCAACCGTTGATTCGGCTGGTTAAACGGTTTTTTGGAGCAGGGATATTCTTGTTCACGGTCTTTTTTGTCAATATTAAACTTTGAGGACATTTTTGATCTTAAAAAGTCCAAGGAAAGTTTCCAGGTAAATCCTCTATTAATATTAGCCGTTTGATCAGGTGCCAAATCTCTTTACTTTCTCTCTCTTTGATCCGAGCCAATGATCGTTAGCCTTCATTAATTTTTTTACTATACTGAAATTGACAATTTCATGGTCCTTAATAGTGTCAGATTTATCTTTAACAACTAATAAATAATCCTAGACGGAAAAGCATTTGCGAGGGAAAAGTAAATTTTCCGCGGAAAAGTCCAACATTTGCCCCCTCACCTGTGGCTTCTGTGAAAACTCTGAAGTGAGGTCTGAATGCTTCGCTGGTTCTCTTCTTCTTTCTTCCCACTGTCCATCGAGGAAAAGAAAATGCTCGATTCAAGGCGAAATCCATCACAGCGTGCAAAAAATGTAATTTTCCTTTCTCATTTTCTGATTACCGTCATCTTCCTTGTATTAGATCACGTTCTCTTTCTGCTACAAGATCTAAACCCCTTCACGATTGATTTTCTTCTCACATCAACAACAGAAGCAGCAAGGGAGGGAAGACCCATGGTTTGCAGTCAGTCTAAGGCCCGAAAACTTCATCCCAGGCCTCATCGTCGGCTTCCTTCTTGGGCTATTCATGGATTTCTCAAGACCCACCAAACCCAAGTCCTTATCCAACAATCTGTCAAAGCGGCAACAACTGGCTTCAAATGTTGGCGCCGACGAAGAGCTCAAAATGGTATTTCTGTGCTTCTTCGACATGAATTTGCAGGAATTCGAAGTTGGGTGTTGTTCTTTTTTGACCATGTAATGGGGTGCATTAAAAGGGTACTGAAAATTTTGGCACTTATTGGGTGGATGTATATGATGAACTTAAATTTATTTTGGGTTTTTTTTTAAGGTGTGCTTGGATTTATATTGGAACACAAGTGGCTGCTAGAATGTCTACTCTTGTGGCAGAATGGAAGGTGTTTTTTTTTTTCCTTTTCTTTTCTGCTGCCTGTTTGGGGCAACAATTGTCGAGGTCAGGGTCAACATCTTTGAGGTCAACGTGAGTGGTGGTTGAGCCCTCGCACTCACACTTACCATAAAACCATTGTCGTGCCGTGTCCCATCACCAATTGGTTTTTGGATAAGAGGTAGCTCAATGGGGTATTAGATCCTACAAGTGGTATCCGAGCCCGCGTGTTCGAGTCACAAGAAACGCTTTTTGCAAGTTGTGGAGTCGGGGCGAGTGTGCCGTTGAGGGGGGGATTGTTGAGGTTCACGTCCACCCTCGCTCACCAATAAAACCATTGTTGTATAGTTTCCCATCACCAATTGGTTTTGGGATGAATGGTAGCCCAATGGGGTGTAAGATCCTACAACAATAACATTGAATGCGTTAGGCGGAAGAAGTGTTAGAATGTCCTTGTTTTGCCTGCGCCGGAGAGTGAAATGGTAAAAGGAAAATTTTAGTTGTTTTATAGGATCCAAATTTACCATTGTATGGAGTGGAGGATTGTTTTTAATCACATTAGAATTAGGGAGGGGAAAATCGAGGAGTGAAAGGAAGTTATTTTAAGGAGACATGTTTTTAGATTGTGGGAACTTGAATTGGAGAATACAAAATGCATATGCCAGTGGGTCAGATATCAGATATAATTTAGATGTTGTGTGATGGTATATTTTGGGTGGGCAGGATATTTTAATGCTCAAATCTCTCAGGATGAAAAGATGGTGAATGGTCGGAACTCGGAAGATACACCCCTTTTGGATGCACATCTGAAAGAAAGTTAACCCAAAATGTTTTGCAGGATGGATATGAATTATCATACAACCAATCCAATGGTGATTTTAGTTGCGTCCAAAGGAATTTAAGAAATTTAGCTTCAAGATAGAGGTATGGAATGAATTGTATGTAAATTTTGGCTGATTTTATTAATAGGATGAACTATCACTCTATGTGTGCACATCTTTTTCCTTTTTTGGTGTGTGGGTGGGTGGGTTGGGAATTTGGAATGAGGATAGAGAATTTGGTGGTATTTTCTTATTCTTAAAGACATATATGAGGGAGTGGAAATGGGTATGAGAACTACCTGCTGAGGGACAGTTGAGTTTCACCATAGGTGTGCATCAGGGTTAGTCTCATGCACTTATCTCTTTACACTGATCATGGATGAGCTAATTGCTCATATTCAAGAGGAGGTACCTTGGTGTATGTTGTTTGCATATGATATAGTGTTGGTGGATGAATCGAATGTGAAACTTGAGAGATGATAGGAGGCCTTAAAAGTATGACATTATACATGGAGTGCAACTTTTGTGGGCATAGACAAAGAGTTGAAACTACTTTGAGAATTGAAGTTTAAGAGATGTCACAAAAAGACTCATTCCGATACCTTGGCTCGATAATTAGTAAGGACGGAGAAATTGACGAAGATGTCTACTATAAGATAAAAGCAAGATGGTTGAAGTGAAGACTTGCTTTTGGAGTATTTTGTGATCGGTGCATAGCTGCATACCAACAAGATTAAAGGGAAAATTTTGAAGGACAATGATTAGACCAAATATGACCTATGAAGGAGAATGTTGGCCAATCAAGAAGCAATACTTGCACAAAATGAGTGTAATAGAGATGAGAATGTTGAGGTGGATGTGTTGTAAAATTAGGAAGGATATAATCAAAAATGAGTGTTTTCGGGAGCATTTGGGGTTAGCTTCAACATGAGATAAAATAAGAAAAACCCATTTGAGATGGTTTGGACATGTCCAATGCAGGCCAACAACGACGGTGGTGTGGAAAAGTTTTTTTATATAGGTTGATGGCCCACCATGGGGAAGAGGATAGGGATGAAAGTAGTACCTATAGATTTGAAGAAGTACAACTTATCTAAGGATTTGACTCAAGAAAGATTGGAATGGAGAAATAGTATTCGTGTAGCCGACCCCAACATGGTTGGGACAAGGCTTTGAAGATGATGATGATAGTATATTTTTATGCACTATCTTTCTCAATAATTTTTTTTGGGAAACCCATATTGAGGGAAAATGGAGCCTCATGGATATTGCTTACTTTTTTGTTTCATTAGTTGCATCTAAACCACAACCTATGGCTGTTTTACATTAAAAAAATGCTTTTCATTCCCTAATGTGATACTGTGGATTACAGGTTTTGGTTGTTAGACAAGACTTGAAGATGGGAGCTGGGAAAATTGCATCTCAATGTGCTCGTAAGATACAGAATGTTGAATGGTGCATGTTTTTCTCATTTTGTACTATATATGTCGACTCTTTTAATTTAGCAAATTTTTTGTACTCTTCCTATTTTTTTCTTTTGGTCATTGCGTCATGCTATTTTTCCTCTTCTATATTTAATTTCTCTCTTTTGAACTGGGGATTGGGTTTTGATCATGTATGTCTTGACATTTAAGTGCTGACTGCTGCTGTAGAAATCACTCCTGTGCCGATGCTAGCATTAAGGGCCCTTTCTATGGAATTCCTAGGATCCCTAAGACACGGGCTTCTATCCAAGAGGCTAAGGTTGAAGAATCAAAGTTGGATCTATAAGATCATAAAAAATCCCCGTGTGCTAGGAAAAGAATGCCCACCCTTCACGTCATGAAATTAAATCTCATGGATTTGATGACCCCATGTAGATCTCCATCCTTGACCCTTCACTCTTCACCCTCGAGATCAAATCCCTTTGCACATGAATTCCTGGGAAGTTGGTAGGGATTCAGCGAACGGACCTCTATGGAATTTGTGTTGTGTAATGTCATCAAGTCATGGGCCTAGCACAAGATGTTTATTGGTCTTGGCAACTCGGATTTTTGACTCTTAACCGTTTGGTAATTTACTAGGTTAGTATAAGTTATGTAAAGCCTCCATTTTCAGGCAAGGGGTCACATCAAAAGTACACATCTTCAAAATTCCCTCCTTTAAAAAAAAAAAAATACTAAAAAAGCAACCTCCTTTCTCCACTAAATGACAAAAATACACCAACTTTTTATATAAAAAGTAAAAAAGATTCCCTACCAATCCATTAAAGACAAAATACCATCATAACCCCCCTTATATTTTATTTTCTCTTGGTTTGATGCTTTACATCACTTTTACTTTAATATTAAATTGCCAAACGGGCTTCCTAAGCCACTCATATTTGACTCTTAGGTACTACTTTTATTGTTTCATTAAATTCATGTTACGCATCTGAATTTTGCAGATGCAGCCACTGGGATGTATGCTGAATTCATGCAAAGGTAAGTTGTGCTAATCGGCTTTACACTTCTCTATTTAGGTATTGGCCCTTTTCTGTTTTTTGAATGGTACGCTTGAAGACTGTTAATCCATGTAACTATTGCAGCCACCGATCTTTATTGAGACAATGGGAGCAATGTGGCCAACCTAAAATAGTTGTTACGTGTAAGAATCAACAAGAAATGTGAGTGGATTCTATTTGTTAGTAATTGCCTATTTGTAACAACTTTTCCTATAGCAACACACCTGTTGACATGCTGTTTCTTTTTTCGCGTTCCATCAGGAATAAGCTAAAGCAGGTGGCGGATAGCATTGGCCTTCCTACTTTTGTTGTTGCTGATGCAGGGCGTACACAGGTGTCCTTTTGTCCATATATCATTGTCTTCTTTGTTCCATTGTTGTCGTTTTTGCTGTTATCATAAGCAACAATGAAAATTGTACCAAAATTCTGAGAAGATATACGACATGCATTATGGCAAGAGGAAGCAGGTTCAGCACAAATGTTTTCCCTGGAAATTCCTTCTTTTGTTTATTCTTCCATCACTGCTCTTGTACCACCCACCCACATCCATACACCCACTTAATATGAGGAAATGGACCTTCTAGTGAATAAGAACTTCTAGGGTTCCGCCACCATCTTTATTCTGTGCTTGCAGTATGCATTATGGGAAGGATTTCATGAGTCTGCACTTCATCTATGTTGGGATGTTTGGCAAGTTTTAAACATAGAAGCACTCATTTGTCTGTTAGAATGTAGTAGCAGTGAAATTCTTGGACAAAACCCTACTTTTTGAAGGTATTCACTGCACTGTCAAGTTGATGGTCATAACAAATTCTTCGTTCATAGTACAAACCTCCTGGTGCAGTATTTGAAGCCCTATCTAGTCAATCTTCTCCTAATAATTCTGATTCATGATTCATGAGCATGAAAGGTACCGTTGAAGATTCAGCTGAACTCAACAGCGAGAATAACAATGATTGGTATTTTTACTTGAACAACTAAGTCTGCAAGATCTGGAAATTAATGATGTTACTCCTAGCAACATGGCTCACCTGCTTGTCTTGGTTTCTATAGTGATGATGTGTTCATCCAGTTTTTGTGTTGACTCACTAGTAACTATGGGTGATTATCCATTTTGGTTCTCTGCAGATAAGTTTGTATAGATTTTGAGTGTACCACTTCGTGCAAACAGTACATGCATGGTTTTTTTTTTTTTTTTGATCGGTAACAGAACATGCATAGTAAAGAAAAACACATGACACAAATGACATTGACACTGCCTCATTGCTGATGATGCCCACATCCAGATAATGATTGGCAAAGATACATGGAGTGGGATGTGACCCAGTCCTTCCTGAAACTTGAATTCGATATGCATATGGATATAATGGGTATCCACATCCCATACTCTGTGCCGTGACAAATTTGCATGTGGATGTGCATGAGCCCATATTACAGAACAATAAAAAAATAGAAGAAAATGAATCCGTATTACATCTGAATGCTAATAAATCATTTTACCAATATCCATGATATAATATGGTACTGTTATCATGAGTAAATGCAATTGTCTGTATATCCTAGCTAACGACAGTTTCCATGCAATCCATGAAAGTTGCAACTGCTCTAATTTTGCTGTGAGTTCTACATTTTATGATCACTCCATGGCAAAACAGCAGATTTTGAGTCCTTATCACAGAGCACAAGTAGTTACAAATGTTTGATATATGGGAAGAAAAAATGAATATTTTCAGTTTTTTCGAATGTGAATTTCTCTTGAAAAGAAGTTACTGCGGGACTTGATTTTTCATTGTAAATCACCAAACATTTTGAAATTTAGCTTATTATGACGTGCTAGAAATGGAATGCTGATGCAGTTATAAGTTACGTAACTTGGAAAGGTATGTTATGTTAGATCAGTACTAAAGGTATAATTCTTGAGATACAGTTATTGATAAATATAAAATGCAGCTCCAGTTTTAGATGTATCATAAAATTTGTAAGCATGATATATCAACAATAGCTTACTCCAAGATAAAACACTAGATTTAGTTTGTACAAAAAGCCCTTCAGCTTGGGCCAACATGCTTATTAGACATGGCAGGTTTTTTTAAATTGTTTACCGAAACAATTTATTATTATTTATTTATTGCCTCCCCCCCCGCCCCCTCGGCACTGGTGCTCATGATAAAGTGAGCACTGTTTCTTGTGGGCCTCACCTAGGGAATCCCCAACCTACACACACATATCTAACTGTGTATGGTGGTGATGGAGGCTCAAATCATCATCTCGACCACTTGATTAACGTTCAACAGGTTTTCACTGTCCAAAATGAGTACGTAGTCAATCCAACAGTCGAGTCCATTCAGATGGGTGCGAAACCTGGGATCGCTGACTATCAGTGGGTCCCTGTTTTATTATCCACTCTGATGGATAACCAGGTGGGCCCCACTAGGTATTTAGGCACCGGTGCTTACCTAAGATTTTTCCTTATTTATTTATTGGAAATGCAGTTTTATTGTTGTACCAATAAAAAGGTATGCTAGAGAATAATTTTTGTGGCTGAGATATCTTGCCTTGAACAGGTAATGGCTGGGTCAAAAACAGTTCTTGCCATTGGACCAGGTGAGACCCTCAGATGCAATAATACTGTCTTTTGTCATTGTATATTGATTTCATTTTCATATTGCTGATGATATGCGAATTTCTTGTGTCTGCAATTTTCCTCTTAGAACTACTATGATTCCTGAATAATCTGAGACATTGATTGATGGTTTTTAACTCTCCAAGGGACTGCCTTACTGCACAGCAGTTTTCTATGTACCGGCATCTTTAGTTTTTGAAAACTCTAATGAGATTTTTCTTTTTACTTTCTCTCTTTCTTCTTCATCTTCTTTAATAGTTTTGATCTATAAAACTCTAGCCAGGTATTATATTAATTGTTTTCACAATCAAATGCAATTGACCTTCACTACGAGCTTGCCAAAGAATGATTTTATGGTTTCAATTGGATGGGAAAGCTACTACTGAAAATACTTAAAGACACCATTGCTTATTGTGTGTAGATTACTCATTGCCAAGCACGCCCTACGTTGAAGTTGTTTGTGCTCTCTCCAGTGATACTATTTGTGATTTCCTACTCTAGCCCTCCTTTTTGTTTTATAGCAGCTGTAGACATCATAATCTATTATGCCATAGTAGCACCGAGTGGTTGTCACCAGATGATCCTCTCTATTTTATACCATCAACTTTCACTTTGATTATTATGTCCTTGTAATAGTTTTCAAATGATTTGATTCCAAATCTTTTTTAATAGGTCTAGATTATCCTTATTTAATTAATAAGCACACCATCTGCAAGCAACATATAAGAAAGCTAATCTTAGATCTATCGCATCAAGTCATCCAGAACTGGGACCCTTGTTCCATCTGAACTCCAATTGGCAACTAAATTGACACTCCATAAATAGTTTGTATGTCCCATATTATGTCAATGTATTGATTCAGTGTCTTATAGAAGTGCCTTGTAATCCAAGTGGCACTCACTTTCACAAGCCTGCCACATGTTTATACTTTGTCATATGCCGGCCCTAAGCTCAAGTTAAATGGAAAGGATTTCATTAGATTGGCAAGTAAAGCATGCTTCCATATGGGTTTTTCATGTACTATTAGAAAGTTAAGATTGGCCTGGGTAGAAAAAAAAAAACCGAAACTTCAATGTTGCAAGTATACACGCAATTTAAACTGGATTAGGTAGATTCATTAAAAGGACACTAGTATGTATAAAAAAAAAGAAGTCTATCAAGCACAAGACTTGCTCATTTCTTTTTTCAAGTATTTTTTAAAATTAATAGAGCTTTAACTCATCATCAAGATTCCTTTTGCAAGAATGCTACATCCCCTTCTATCATGCGTCAATTTGATGCATTCTAAGATGCAAGCACGTTGGCTCATTTGTTTTTGGATGTAATTGAATATATAGGAATTCATGGTAAAATGGGTTCCAACAAAGGACTATGAAAGATGTATACTGTGAAGTATAGAAGGTGGAGATTTAGATGGGACCTCGACTTTTCTTGGATTTGAATTACTAGGGGGATGATGAGTTATTCATTTTTCTATTGAAGGGGAAACTTATACATGGCCGTTCATGGATCTGTGCCTTTGTTTTTTCTGTTTTAGCCATTTTTGGTTCTTATAATTCCTGAGCATTCAATTCCGTGCAGACAAATAGATCCCAAGTGTTTTTTTTGGGCTAATGTCTTTATTTGTAACCATTCCCGAAATAATCCTTGCCTATTTCTCTGCAATAACCAGGCACCTTTACTGTGTGCCAAGTTTGTCAGATGACTGAATCAACCCCTGCAAACTTTGCACTACAACTCGGCATGGCTGCATATTTTGTACTTCTGGAGAGCACCCTAGCATCAAAAGTTGTTCCTTTCTCCACTTTCACTGCAACTGGCTCAGGCACGCCAAGACTTGTTGGTGAACTACATTTTATCATAAATATGCTGCAAAGTTTATACAGCCTGCTGCCTATCTGAACCAAACCTTCCACCTTTACTCGTGGACCAACACATGGAGTATTTAGGATGGGTTGAAATGAAGAAACAGAACTCATGTGGCCAACCCAAGCATTGTTGGGACAAGGCTTTGTTGTTGATGATGATGAAACTCTTAAACTAGCTTGCCGTATGACATTTTCTATCTCTATATGTGCATGCAGTCAAGTCCCACACTTCATGCGTCCAGGTCAAGCAAGTGTGCATACAATACAATCTGAGTGCATACAATACAATCTGAGTCAGTCCGTCTAATCAGCTTAGCATATGTACCTTTAAACTCACAAATTAGACAGCCAGCCTTTTCAGTCAAGCAAAACCTTTCAAGGGTGAGCTATGTTAATTAGTTCATAACAATGCTAGCAGGATAAGTACAAAGTTGTAAACAAAAGTGCTTGTAATTATCTTCCTTCCATTTCAAGAAGTACTTCTAGAGATTTAATCTCGTCTGAAATTTTTTTCTAGCAGGCAGAAAATCCTCGGTCGATTCAGTTACTGGGAAATTACGCCTTCTCTGACAGCATTCCAACTGTATAAGGTTAATAAACTGTATTCTTTAGGAGCAGATTTGTTTTTTCACGCCATGACTGTTCATTGTGTCGTATTTATTCTCTCACTGTTGTTTCTTTATCTGATTATTTGTTGTGTTGGTAGTGATCTGCATGCAACTATGAAAATTCTGACATGGAGAAGAAGCAAGCAAACTCATAGCTTCCAAGGAGGACACATTCCAGAACTGCTCTCAACCTTGATAATTCACTTGCAGAGTTCTGATTATAATCCAGTGCAGGCATGTTGTGGCTGCACTGATAGTGGTGATTTGTGAAAAGGCCCGTTTGTAATGCACATTAAAATGAAGGGTTAGTGACTGAGTGCTGGACATTGTAGTTTAGACCTATAAATATTGGATCTGGGTCACAGTTCAGACCTGATGTTTCAGTCCGGATTCAGGGCCCAGTGTTGAAAGCCCACTATGGTGATGGATCCGGATATTTATATGAAATTATACTACAGCAGTGAGCAGACTATTTTTTTTTTTTTAATATTTTATATTCATTACAAGTTATTACCATGGGGTCAACATAATCAGGTCTGGGTCTGGGTTTGAGTCCTAGGATTCAGACCCGTACATAGGCCCAGTACCAACTAAATAAATCCGGGCAGCTGGACCCGAGCCTTTTGCAGCCCTATGTAACCGTGTTTTGTAATTTCTCCCTACGATATCAACCTTATGCACTGGGGCACGCCAGCCAGCTGTGCAGGAGCCCTCTAGGTGAAAATCACCCTTGGACATCCAATTATCTGATGGTTAGATTCTTTCCATAGAAATTTTAATCTGCCTGGACTGGAGTAGGGCTTACAAGATAGATGATGGCCCATCAAATCAAAGATGTACCCGAGTGGAATGAGAAAGCAAAGGGAAACTCCTCGAACTGTTTCTATCTATTTGGGCTATATCCATCTTGGTTACAATTAATGGAAAGCTCAGATGTGTCCAATAAACTGCTATTACTGATCAAATGTCTAATTATGATTGTGGTTGAAACTGATGATGGAACTCTTGTTGTTGATCTGCTGTCATTTTTTTTTTTTTTTTTTCTAAGGTTGGAACTGTTGGGGATTGTCTCAAGCAAGTCTTATTGGTAGTGATTGTGTTAAAAAGTTGTTGGGGGATATTCTTGAGCATCATTGACACGGGGGATCTGAATGTCCACAGGACTGACTTGACCATCCAAGTCTGATGGGTGCAATGTAATGGAATTGGATCAACCGATTTGTCAGTGATCAGATGGAGAATCATTGAGTCCAAATTGTCAAAATTCTCACCAAGATTGCATTTGAGCATGGTTGTGTCCATCTTGAATCCAGAATTAGGATGATGGGGGTTCATTGTGGTTTTATCATTTGTGAATTCTGATACATGGACTATACTGCCCTGTTCCATCATCAGCGGTGCACTTCCCTTGTGTGGGACTCTTTATTAGACCCAATTTTTAAGTAGAACAGGCCCCGACTGAAATTTTATGTTTGGCAGGTCGTTTTGGCCTGACAGCAACAGCAAATTTTCTATGCTCAAAATCAATATTTTAACGGCTAACAATCATCCCCAAGCAAGATCCAATGGATCAATTTCATGCACTTGGTTCATTTGTTCCAATCGTGGAACCTTTCTGCATTACTTAGAAGAAGAAGCCAAAAAAGCCTGAAACTGCCCCCATTTTATTGAACGATCAGATTTTGACTTTCTTGACGTGGCCCATTCTCTTGAGGACATTTCCATATATACGATAGCATGGGTGTCTAAATCCCAAAACCCTCTCAAAACCCTTCTCACTCTTGCAGTAAAACCGCAGCTCTTTTTCACTTCTTCTAATGGCGTCTCGATGTCAATCCATCTCAAAACCAGCGTTTTCCCTAGTGAGATCCTCCTTGGTCAAGGGAATGAGAAGGCCAAGCAACCCCATCTCTCCAACCACTCTCCTTCCACGCCCCTCTCACTCCTTTTTAAGGCATCTCTCTCTTCCCTTCTCTCTCTCAATTACCCCCATTTCCTAACCTTGATGATGTTTCCTTCTTTCTTTGTTTTTGAGGATTTCAGGTTGAGATCTGAAATGGCTAGTCTCCAAACGCTTCTCCCCTTGTACAGTGCTGTATCATCGGCTCGATTGACGTCGTGTCTGGGCATGGATTCAAGGATCTCCAGATCGCTGTCTCAGGGTACGCTTGAAAACCCAGGGGTCTGATTTTTTCTTTTCTATACCAGTAAGGATCCTTCTTTTACGTTTTCATCTCACCCCTTTTTTTCTTATAGAAGAATATGGTATTATTGTATGTCGTGATTTTTCTCTTCTTCTTGTGGTTCTGCTTGGGCTTTTGTTGTGGGATTTAGATGCACTTTGGAATTGATTTGCACTCACTGTCCCTGATAAATTAGCCTAACTGCATCTTACTTTTCTTAGTTGTAGGCGGTAAAAACGACACCTACTTAGATTGAGATGAGATCGGGGTAAACTTCTTAGGACGGGGAATGCTGAACGCCAATAACCTGAAACGGAAGGAAAAAGGCTAGAGTCAGAGCCCCTGGCTGCCGTGAGCCGAAGGCACTCCGATGCCTGAGTTAGTTCTAAGAAGACTAAACAGGAGGAGGAAGAGGGGAATGAAACGGTGTGGAGTATTGTGAGTTGCGTATTGCGTACCTCTCATGGGACTGATCCCATGTGTATACATAAGTAAGCGTTCCTCGTTCATTCTCTCTGTGAGTGGGGGTAGGTGAGGTGAGGTCCCATCGATCCTTACCCTGATTGGCCGCAGCAGGTAAAATGGGCAACATCCCATCCTCACTTTCCATGCCTTCAGTCAGTTGACGTACAGGGCTGATAAAGCAAATCTCTTATCGCCATAAATGAGCGATCCTATCGTCATAAATGAATGCTCATATTTGTCTGAGCGCGCCGTATTTCCAGGAGGAGGGTGGCGGCCCACTCTGACTCCAGCATTCTAGTCTGAGACCAAGGATGGCTTGGCCGTGGTGTGCCTTTGTACTGAGCTGGCACCTATGCCGAGCTGCCGAACCGCGGTGCCGCGCTGGCACTATTTGACCGAGCTGCCGAGCTGACGGGATATGACCGCAGAGGCCGAGGTGATTGGCGAGTCTAGCCGTAATCCTTGCTTAACTTCGTCATTACGGTGTTCTACCCACACATTAGTATTCATAGGGAGGGATAGGACTCCAAGTCTCACTTTATAATGTTAAGACTTTAAACACTACTTTTGAGTATAGAAAAAAAATGGGAAAAAGAAAAAATTCTGAGTTGGGTTTGTTACTACTTGTAAAGGATATGGCCAGTTGAGTGGCAGCAGATTCAAATTTTATATAGTTATTATCTTTCTCTAGTGGAAATATTGTGGTAACCATCTTGTGAATTTGGGATGTGATGAGGTTATAGTTTTGAATATGCTTCATATATAGAAGAAGTCTCCAGTCTGGCATGAGAGGTGATGGTTAGGAGATGGGTACAATTAATTCACTTTTTTCATAAAACCCTCCTGGTCATCGAATGGACCTTGACCTTATCCAACATGTTCAGGTCCAAAGCATTTGAGTTGAGACTTAGTATACTTGAACATGAACTGGAAATAGTTGGGTCCAAAATAAATACCCATACTGCTGCTAAGCTTCTGATGTATAAAAGTTACGATTTAGAGAATGAGAAAGAGAGATTACAATTTTTTTTTTGGTTTCTTAATACGAGTGAAAGGTGATGGTAATTGGCTTAAAAGTTCTCTAACAATATTTGTAAAATGAAGAAAGGAAAAGACATTGAAGTCAAATTTATTGGGTACATTTTGTACAAAATCAATGCACACTTATTATTATTATCATCAATTATTTTTTGAAAAAGGAGCCACAAGATTTGATTTTTGTATGTTTCATATTACAAATTGAATGGGTTAGCAACAAAAATTGAAAGTTTCTAGAAAATCAATTCAGACTTGAGATTCAAATAATTTTCCACAAGGTCTGTTTCTAATCATAACGTTTTGATAGCAATGGCGATAACGTGCTTCTTTGGGCTGATGTATGGTGTGGTAATGATTGATTGAGTGGCCGTTTTCTATTGTTTCTTAATGTGGCAACTTACATGGATTTAATGGAAGAAGGTTGTCTGGGTTTCTACAATTTTGGCATGTTCTTTGTGTTTAGGAGGTAGATTAGTCAGTAACTCTACTTCTTTCTGTTCCTTCTCGACATTTTGATGAGGTTGTGGTGACGATGGCAAGGGTTTTTTTCATTGAAATCTTTCAATAGTAGATTGTATGTGCCATCTAGAGTATTTGATTCATTTTGTACTTGTGAATATTCTACCACCTTCAAGAGTGTATTTTGTGACTTTTGTCAGATTGTTGCTTTAGACGAAATCCTGACCAGGACCTTTGAAGTGGACAGTATGTTATTGTCAGTAGATGCTTGTTATGCTTGGACACTCAACTATTTGTTCTTTCATTTTGTTTCTCCATGTCGGTGCGGGCTATTTCTACAGCTTCTCAGAATTCAGTGAGTATTGTTATTTGTTAGGATCCGCAAATTGTGGCATTTTGACTTCATTCATTCTTGGCATGGGAGTATTCTATGGGATCAAGCATTGGTGGCAAACTGGCAATATTGTTATACTCTTATGAGTTGAAAGGAATAATTGCAGTTCTCTAACATGGTTGACTCTATTAAAGGTATTAAATAGATCAGCATGGAGAAACATAATTCGTGTAGCCGACCCCAACATAATTGGGACAAGGCTTTGATGATGATGATTTTTTTATAATCAATAAAGAAATTGATGATGTGCATCCTTCAGGTTTGTAGTGGGGCTGGTTCAATTGTTGTAGTTTGCCTCCTGCTAATTTGAGTAGGAATGTACGTTGGCCTTTTTTCGTTCGGGCTCTAAAGATTAATTTTGATTGTAGTGCATCTCAGGAAACTCTAAGGGACTAGCATTGTCGATATCATTCAAAATTATGTTGGTATTGGTTGTCAAGATTGTGCTAAACTTATAGAAGGTTATAGTTCAAATTAAGCAGAGGTGTTAGAATTGCTAGTTGGTTGTCATGAACTCCTGAAGTTGGGGTTAAAAAGTGGCGCTGTTGTGGAGGCTGACTCTTTTTTGTGTTCCTTTGGGCTTCCATGAACTCTTTGTTTCTTAGGAGATTCTTTTTGAGGAAATTCATGACCTGACATGTCAGGGAACTTTTCGTTTCAGAATAATTTTTGTGAATTGATTGAGATTGCAAATGGATTGACTAAAGATGGTGCTAAGTGATTTGGTTTTTGTGTGGTGTTTGATTTTGTTTACTATAATCCAGTTTTTCTTAGTATAATACCCTGTGGAAGTAACAAGTAGTGGTGCTGGAAGTGCTGCAACAAGTAGGATGTAAGCTATGAGGATTTTTAATTTTTATTTTTAAGATTTACTGCAGGGCTGGGACCTCAAGGTTAATGCAACCATTTCCTTATGTAGTAAAAAACCAATCAATGCTTTATAAAACATGAGCCATTAGCCTAGCTTGTAGGTTTACAAGCATAAGCTTTATATATGAGCATGCCTTTATTGATGCATAAGTAACAACGCAAAATATAGACGATATCAAGACTAATGAAATTAAAAATCCTTTTCATTATTTTTTTGGGATTTCAATCCAGTGTGGAGTGATGATTTGATGAGTGTCAAATTTGGGCTTGTGGCAATTCACCTGCAGGGGGGTGGGGGTGGGGGTGGGGTTGTAAGTTGATCATAGGCAGGCTAGGTGCCCCCAAAATAAGCTAGATCACATGGTTCTAATGTGCGGATGGTTCCTAAAATAAACTTTTTGAAATATATGTGTACGTACCACATGTATTCTACTCTTAAGTTTGTGTTAAACACAATCTACAGACTGGAGGTTCTTAAAAGTAATGTTTTGTTTGAATTCATTAGATGGCTATCTAGCTTATTTGACATTTCAACTGTACGGTTTTTAAAAACAATTTTCTATTCTTACTCAAAAGTGAATGCTGATACTTACTTTTGTTTGCTAGAATTGGGCCTTTGTGTACCGCGATGAAAGCTCAAGGCTCATAGTGAGTTGGACGGAATTCTAAATTTTACTGAAGCCGCATTTCCTATGATTCTGTACGAGAATGTATCATCTGAGATTTATTTTGGTTGTTCATGACTCTTTCCTTAAGAAGGTACTCTGTTGCATTTTAGCAGTGTTATGCTGTGTGTCGAGAAAGTAAAATACCAAAAGCTTAGTGATCTCATGGGTTGAAGGTGTTAAAATACAGTACTGCATGATGTCATTTCAATAGGGTGCTTTGCAGTAGTATAGTTTAACGGAAGGAATGCTTCTGTTGATTTCTTATACCATTTTTACGACTGAACATGCAATGATCTTGTTTTATGCTAATTCCTCTTTAAAATGCCTCTTGATCTTGTTAGGTGCTTCATCTCTATTTTTTTGCTATATTGGGAACTCGAACTAATGGACTCTTAACTCCTGGACATGTGGGAATAGTTTCTTGTTCTTTTTCATGAAGTCCATATTAGTGTTCGTGTTTCAGTTTAGATTTCTGCTCTGGACCACCCTTTATTGAAACCACAATAAACCAAAACTGCAATCCCAATTTGCTCCAATGGAAAATAATAAGGATAAATTACCGTAGAACTAGAAGAAACCCTCAATAGTACTGAATTTGAATAACGAAGTCAAACCTCACCTGTTGTTTCACTTTGCACTTTCAGTCCAGAGGATGAACAGGCCCTTGACTAAGGTGATTCAGCCAGATCTCCATCAGATCACCCTAGCCGGCCTGATGATAACCTGTCCTCATAAGACACTCACCAATCTGCATTCTGCAGTAAGTACAGAAATCCCAGACGTGAGGCTTCGTTTCAGTGATCATATGCTGAACAGGGCCCTCGAATGGCCCAAAGGCTGTTGTCGGCCAGTAGTTTAGAGGTGGAGAAATTAATTTTTATAAGTCCCTTAGGTTTCACTCTTCTAGTATGAGAAACCCTTTTTTTTTTTATTAATTGACTACCTCCATTACTCTCCCAGGTCCATGGTCTTTTTACAGGTTTTTTAATGAGGGCATCGCATCACTCATTATTTCATGGAGATGTTATAACAAGCAGGGAAACACTCCACGTTGTACTTTTCCTTTTAGATGGTAATGACTATATTCAAAGGAAGAAAAATAAGGTACCAGAATAGAGACATCCCCAAGAAATGACTGCCAAATTACAACAATTCAACAAAGGCCCAGATATTTCCTGGATTAGCCGAAACACTAATTTGGTAGAGAATCACTTTACGGAGCACAAGGAATCTGCTTTACAAGAGCATCAGTCTCACTACTTGAACCTTTAAGAGTATTAACAAAAGATACCTGCCAATCTCTGAGCTGGCCCTTAAACTAACCTACGTAATTGCTGAAATTCCGAGGCATGATAGTTTAGCTAGCAGCCCAACTATTAAATCATGAAGAATTTTCTATGAGCTCAAATTTTCTCTTCATGGACCCTGACATGCAAAGATAATAACTCGACCTTTCAACCTCATACTGACTTGACCCTAAAAAGCACCTCATCACCACTGTATTGAAATTACAGATTAGATTGCCTATGCAAGATTGGCCCTTTGAGTCACTCTTTAGGTTTACTCTGCTTGATTGAGCCTAAGAATCACACTTAAAGGCCCTTGTACTTGGGAGTAAGCATGAAAGCTCTTGGAGTAATCACTGAATGGAAGAGAAGTAGAGCAAGCTTTACCAAAAGCTAAACTCTTTTTTTTTTTTTATATGTTGAGCCATACATAGGTTTGGGCCACTCTGTAGGATTAAGAATGCTACTTACAATTAATTTTGGCCACTTCCCCTTCTATTTTTAAAAGCAAAACAATATAGCTAGGTTGCTCGTACCAATTGAGAAAAAAATTAACTTTTTTGTTTTTTGCTACATTGGGCTATGTTTAGGAGTGATACTTTAAACTTGAAGACCCAGAGATCGATCCCTGGGCTTTTTTTTTTATGACGTGGGTACCCCTCGTGGTATTTTTACCTGGCAGGACTATTCCCCGGGTGCACGCATGACCTTGCAACACATGTGCACTAGGTAACCTGGGCGTGTGTGTGATGTGAAGGTGCCAACACCACTCAACCATGAGTGTGCTGGCGGATAAAATTAACTCATTACCATTAAAACTCCCAACTAAGCTAATATTAAAAAAAGAAAAAAACACTCCTGACTTAGCTAGTAGTCGACAAACTTTTCTACAAAATCTATGATGACAAGTAGGACTTCTCAACTAAGAGGGTCTGTGAAATTAAGATATAAACCCAATAATCATCTGGGATTCTAGGTTTTGGGCAAAACAGACAAAAAACCATTTTGTTCTATTCATACTCCATTTGGGATTGACCCCATCACTACTTAGAGTAGCTGCAAGGACTGCTTTGATATCCAAGCCTTTCAAATTTGCATCATTCTTTACACGCCATCGGACCGTTAGATTGAGGAATGGTTTGCACACAGCTTTCAGCTTGTAGTGATTGTCATATACTACCATAATATGGAGGCTGGCTCAATTCAACTGTAATCCGTCCCATCAATTATTTCTTATGTAATAGACTCATTTGGGTAAACTTTTTCTATTTGGCTCTTCTATCACAGAATCTATTTTTCTGTTTGGCTCTTCTATTACAGAATCCAACATATGATTTTCCCCCTTGTATCTTCCATGTTCAATGCTACCGCATCTACACTTTCTACCTCCATCTCTCGTTGCACTCTCACTTGCATTTTGCCCTTTTCCTTCCTTTGATCCTCTGATTGCAAAGGAAATTATGTGAGAGAGCACCTCTAGCTTCAGCTCTGACCTTTCCTTTAGAGCTTCCATGACCTTTTTTGTTTTTTAAGGTTTCATTTGCCTTTGGATTTGAGTACATGAGTGTCGGCCTTCTCATCATGCTTTACCTTTGTTCACAAATCTAAGGTCTTCCAATAAGGATATTGGCAATATTTTTTGGGAGCACAGCACATCATTTGGGGTCCTCATAAAACTTGATGCTAAGTATTGCTGCATCACCAAGATGGAGGTATCTTTTGTCCACAAAATGTGTTTAGGATAGAGGATGTGATCATTTTTCCAAAAAGATGCAATGAAGATTGGGGATGTGCATTGAGCGCCAAATTAAGTCGACTCTTGCCAAACCACATTGCGGCTGTGATCTCTCCATCAATGACCATGTTGCACATTGTCTTTGTACCAAACTCATACGAGTCTTATTCTGCGTCTGGTATTTTGTCTCAAAACTTTCTTTGAATATTGTTCTTGAAAGTCCATCTTAAATTAATTGGATGACCTTTTCTACTTATTTCTGATGAGTATTACAAGGTCTTATTTGATTTACCAGAGAATTACAAGCTTTGCAGTATCTGAAAAGGAATTATATTCTGTTCTTCTGTCAATATTACTGGAGAATTTGGTGTTTCCAAGTAGGAAAATCTTGAAACAAATGGGCCGAGGATCATGAGACCTAGAACTTGATTTCATGCGTGGCCGCGGGGATATGTACTAGTTTGAGTAATTTATTCTTTGTTAATGTTTCTGTTTCATGTGCTTTCACTTGAATTCATGCACTCATTTGTGTGCACATAAACATGGAGCTTGCTTTCATGCAGTAAAGTTAGATAAGGTGTTTCGTAACAGCTTCTTTATTTTAATGTGTCTAAATTACTTGGTGAACTCTAGATTGATAGGATAAGGTTATGATGATGATGAGTAGCATGAGCTGTCAAAGGGCCTGGGGCCTGGCTCGATGTTGTCCTTGCCTTTACTGCTGTCAATATAGGCTGGCCGGATCCAAGGCAGACCAAAATTCCTCAGAAGGCATGCGCCACCTAGGCCCTTACCCTATCCTTGCGGGGCAGCAGGGTCGAGGTTTGAAGTGAAGAAGATAACTTTTTAATTTTTCTAAAACTGGTACAATTTAAATCTAAATCTTCAGTGTATCCACTCTCAATGGAAAATACTCAGTTCTAAATGCAAGCACAACGCTAAGCATCCATGTTAGACGCTATTAAGATATTTTTCTAAAATATGTCATCAATAGAGCAAGTTTCACTATTGATATGGGTTAGTCAATGAAGAGGAAGTGCTAAGATCAACTATGACCCAATGAACACCACAATGGATGGACAAATGAAAAAAATCTTACGAACCACCCTCGGTCAACATTGTGGTTAAGTAATGAACACAGTAACCTTGACAAGGTGAAAAAGGATCAAGCACTAGAGTGTTTAGGACGGTCCATTTCTGGCTGTTTTCTTTCTAGATGAGAGCGCGGCAATGCTTCAAGGTCTAAGGAAACATTCAATATCATCATGTTAAGGCTCACCGTTATCAATCACTAAAACCATATGATAAGAGTCCATAACATGAGAGCTCCATGCTCTCGTAAGAGGGCCCATTGATAGTGATAAATAGTAGAGAATATGTTTGGATTCAAATTATGAATGTCCGTGAAATTGGTTTGATCAACTGATACTAGCTCTTCGGGTATTTTTTTTCTTCTATTTGATCAAATGATTGGGAGCTTGCGTGTCCAACATCGGAAAGAGTATTTTAGAGCTTTCCATCAAACCATCCTAGCATGCATCCAAGTGGGTCCCACATGGTGGCTTAGACTTTCGCCTCTAGGGAACGCCGTGAGATATACCTCCTAGCTGGATGTGGCCTATAATAATAATAATAATTGATGTTGGTTGGACCAGTGTTTGGACCTCTTCAACAGGACCTCAGCTTTCGCCAGGTTTTTAAAAGAGTGTGGGGATGATAATGGTATGCATGAATGAATGAATGAATGGTCATGGGAGTTTGAGCATACAACTGAATTCCTTGCACATGATAGCATTAAGGCCACGCACATGAAAGAAGTGACAGGAGGTGATGGCCGATGGGGGTTGTGGGGTGTGTCTGATTATCTGTTGCTATCTCCCTTCCACTATGTCCAAGCGTTTTGAATAATATCATTTGAACGTGTTGAATAATGCAGAAGAGAGCATGTGCATGTCCCCCTTTTAACTTTGTTCTTCTTCTGTCCCCTACTAAACTCACCGACTCTTCTTATCTTCTACTTCCCTTGCCCCATTGGATTGGAAGTGGGCTTGTATCTTTTTTCAAATGAGGAGGGAGGGTCCACTTCTTTAATTCAAATCAGATAATCCTTTGCCTATTTTGAACTTCGATTTACCTTGTGTCTTGCTGTTGAAGTGTTCGCATGTAAGGCTATGCGTTGTAAATTCTAATTGGGTTCTGGGAGTTCAGTAGTTGTTTCTAATGTGATGGATCCTGCAGTCGCCCAACTCAAATTGGAGTGAGAATTGGGCCATTGCCAGTGTACGGTGAGGGCCTTTGTAAGAGAGGTGGAGAAACATTATTTAACTAAATGGAAGTGTTTCCCAAAACATTAGGGTGGCCCCTAAAAAGATGATTTCACTCACGTTGTGGGAAACTAACCCTTTCATGGGTTGGGGTGGGATCGTCTATCTCATTTCCAACACAGAGGACAGCCGGTATAAGAACTTTAGGGATAACCCAGCTGGTTAGATATCTTGTTTCTCACACCACTGTACAAGGTTCAACCCTTGGGTTCTCCGACTTCTCTCCCTGTGTGAGCAGGTTCCTTTCCTTGTGCTAGCAAGAGATATAAGGGGTCTCTCATAGGTCTCAACCCCCTTGTCTGAGTTGAAAAAAAATGAACAGGCACATAGTCTAGTCTATCCGGTTAGAGGGGTACTTTTAGGAGTTTAGCCATCCATCCATCGGATGTCGCTAGATGTTCCAATATCAGCAATTTAGAATCGACTCTTTGCACTCATTTAACAAAGATGGATTTCATTTCCCCTACAACACATTTGATCTTTTGATTGATGGCTAATCTGAGGCATATGGCATATCTAATAGAGCTAGTGGGTTTCATTGGACGAGTAAAAATGCGAGTCTTACCCTCTTGAGTTGAGTTGGATGAGTAAAAATTCGAACTTTTGAACTATGCTTTTAGACGGATAGGATACTCCTATTGTTTTGCCCACATCCCTCCGAGCAGGTGATATGGCTAAAGTTGTTTGTTCATATGCACATGCTTGTGCACAATCAAATAGCGCATGAATGAGACCTTCGATCACTGCACGTCTCGTGGGTCACAATATATATACTATTCATAGGGAAAGGTAAGAGTACAGGGATCAGCATGTGAGTTGAGATCGTGCAAATCCCTCTCCCTCTCCCTCTCACTCTACATATATTATAGTCTGTTTACTAGAGCTTATGAATATTAAATTGGGCTTAGAGTGGAGAATTATAACATGGAGACTAGGGATGTCTAGGATCCCAAGGACACTGAATTTTATATATTGGTAATGATGTTTGGCCACTAGACCAGCCGGAACTCACTGTGTGGGTTATACCACTAGCCCACCACTAATTCCGTGCCAAAAGTACTCTGTAGCCAATTATAAATTATCTTTTAATGTAATAATAAGAATAAGCAATTTAAGTACATTTTTCTTACCTTCTATTAAAGGGAATAGATCCACCTTGTCAAGGAGAGAATCCAGTATCCGGATACTACTGGCCAACTTTATAAAAAAAATTAAAAATGGGGCCTCATTGTTTGGAGGTATTTATGATGAGAATTAGGGTGGTGAGGTTTTTTATGCTGTTGTTAGAGCATGTCCCAGAGTATAGCAAATGGAGCATTTGGTTGCTGGAAATCTGAAAATTGTCTACCTAAAAGTCGCCTTTTTTAGCCTTTTCAATTTTGACAACTTCGACTTTATAAATGTTGGACCGAATTTAAATATTTAGAATTTCATTTGGAGGAGACAAGAATTGTCAAAATTCTTGCAAACATATAGGTAGTGGGCTGCAAATCTAATCTGATCAAAGTTACACCATCTCCCACATCAATGGAAGGCAAAACCTCACTTTGGTTGGACTTGAGCTCGACATTTAACACACGTTGGTGCAACGCACATTTTCTGCAAATCTGAAGCGGAATTTCTGTGTGTTTTTGCACAGAAAAAGTAAATGGTATTTGATGCATCCTTTCTGGGAGAAGAAAATGGTGAAAAAATAGCCTATTTTCTACTACAATTGGATTTTTTTATTTCCTATATAAAAGGTATGAATTAGGCTGCCACGGAAGTGCATTTTCCGCATTCATGGCACCTACACAAACAGCTCCTTAACTGATCATACATAATTTATATGATTAAGATGGACGACAAAGGCCTAAGGAAGTAGGTCACAAGTAAACCAAACATTTTACATGCGACCAATCTTCTTCTACACCTAAGATAATGTATGTGTTGATATAGTGAGTGAATGATATGACACACTCCAAACTTAACCATCTTAATGGACTGTCTGCCTGGCTTTGTTGGCTGCCCATGGAAAAAAGGATAAAAAGACGTGTTTCCATCAACGCAACTTTCTTTTCGGTAGTGGCAGCCATCACCTGGTTGGTATTGATGGGACGGCCATTTGCACCCACTCGAGTTTGGACTTTGGAGGAAAGGTTTATGGACCAAGCCTTTGGTCCATCTACTTGCTGAGTAGGTGTTTCTAGGGAGCTGGATTAGATAAACCTTATAATCTGAATCTGATACATTCGTTTAAGTCAGGCTCACTAATAAAATCTTATACTTTATAATATATAAAAGCTTTCTCCTGCGAGCAGAATGCATCCAAATCTCCCACTTTAGCCGACACTTTTAATCAATACAACTCCTTTTACACTCTTTTTATGCCATGATCTAGTACCAAAACCAATTTTACACTTATTGAACCATTACTCACTACTAAATTTACATCAAGGGCTAAGATGATTTAATGGAGCTCTTTTTTCTGTTGACCCTCATCCATTAATGAGTTAGTTTGGTAATTTTCTTATAAAATTTAGGTAAAGTAAAGTCTCAAATCAAGATGTGATAAAATATAAGTGGATTATGATAATATTTTGTCCTTTAATTGTTTAATAAGGAAACTTTTATACTTTTTTTTCATTGTAAAAAATGTTTTTTTTTTTTTTTTTTTTTTTTTTTTTTTCTTTTAGTAGAGAAATGAGATTGCTTTAAAAAAGAAGAAAAAATTTTGAATTTATATACTTTTGATATGATCTTTGATCTCTTTTTTTTTTTTTTTTTTTATTAAAAAAATAAAGACTTTACATTACTTTTATTTTAATAGTAAATTGACAAACGAGCCCTAATGTGACCTTTCCATCAAGTGTCCCCTGAGGATTCCGCTCTTTATGGATTTCCATTTCACAAACGATGGGAATCTTACATTCTTACACATCACATAGAAAATTGAATAACTCTCTCTCTCTCTCTCTCTCTCTCTCTCTCTCAGTGTATTGAAGAAAATTAATACACTTATTCTCTATTCCACGAGCAAAATGTGTTGTGCCAAACTGCAATACAAAACGCAAAACAAATTTTCTCTCCGCATCAGTATTAGTCTGAATTATTAAAGCTATTATTTCGACACTTATGCAGCAGAAACTCAAGAGGAAATGAACTTAGAGGGAGAGAGGAAAGCAAGATGAGGAAAAATTCTGAAGGAAATGTAAAATCAAGATTACTGAACTGCTCAAAATTCCTTGGCATAAATAGCTTGATTCATCAAAGAGAGAATAAAAGATGGGAACGAAGAAATTAGCGAAGGCACTACTACCCGCCTTCTCTTCTTTTAAAATTGTCTAGGGAAAGAAAGTTAGAAAAGCTAAAGACAAGACAGGGAAAGAAGATTTCAGAGAATTCAAATTACGCACCAAGAAACTTCAAATTCTCTCAAATTTTACTTTTCATCCCTCCTCAGATTAGCTGCCGGAAATCCGGTCCTGGATGGTGACGCATCAAGTAGTCTTCTCCGGCGGCGGCAGCAACGACGTCGAACGCCGGATGCATAAACTGCTGCGGCTGCTGCAACTCCTTCTGCCGCCGCAGCTCCATCACCTTCCTATGCGAATTCGAATGCTTCGTCAGCACGAACGTCGGGCTCGCCGCCGGTCGGTACTCCGGCACTAGCCTGCCGGACTTGTACCGGACACCACACGCATTGCACAGCGTCTTCGGCCCCATCGGCCCCGTCCGCCACTGCGGCGTCTTGTCCGTCGCGCAATGCAGGCACTTCCGCCCATCTCCGCCGCCCACCGCCTCCGAAGAGTCTTTCTTCCTCGGGGCCGATTTCGTCATCTTCTTCCCGGGATTCGAAGCGACTTCCGGCTCCGACAGCCAAGTCGTCGGGGAAACGACCACCAGCCGCGACGACCAGGTGGACGGAGCGGCGCGCGACCGCTTGCTCCTGGCTTTGCCGGGAACCGGCCCCTCAGGACGGAATATCGGGTTGTTCCTGCCGTTTCCGGCGGCGGATTCTAGGGTTTCAGCTGCGCCGCTGTCGGTTCGAGCTTTCACGCCGGAGATCTGCTGGAGCTTCTGCAGATCCTCGCTCGAGAACGATTCCTCAACGAAATTCGACAGCCATTCCAGCTCTGCTATGTCATCGCACTGAAAAATTCCACCACCAAACATCAAACGAAAATCACGATCATCTGTTACGAAATCAAAGCGAATTTGTACGGAAAACCCAAAACATTTCCAAAAAGAATCCGAAAACCTAGTAAATTCTCGAACACCGTTTGTTCGCTGAAACATGTCATTTTTCGTAACGGAATTGAAGGGGGACTTGAGTTTCTGCGACATTTACCGGGACGCAGAGGTCGCTGGAGAAATTAGCGTCGGCGAGGATGTCGGAGGAGCAGTCGGCTGAGAAATGGGGATCGGATCCAGAGGAGGAGGAGTTGCAGCTGTCGCCGGCGGTGACTGTGGATGAATCAGTGGAATTTCCGGGGGATGCGTCGCCGTTAGGGAAGGCGGCTTCTTCTTCCTCCTCCTCCTCCTCCTCTTCGTTGGGGAAGTCGAGGAGGTCCTCGACGATGAAATGCTCGACGGATTTCGTGTCAGCATGGCGTTTTTCGGGCACAAATTGGGCGTTTCCGGCACGGAAGAAACCACCACTGAAGGATTCCGGTACCTCCATTTGCAGATTATTAGTCTGTTTTGAGCACAAGCTTATGATGATGGTCGTCTTCTTCTTCTTCTTCTTCCAGAGAGAGAGAGAGAGAGAGAGAGAGAGAGTGGGAAGAGTTTATTTGTGCTTTGGAAGCCGAGGTTCAAATTGCAGAGGAAATTGAAAAAAATGGAGCATCCTTTTAAGAAGCCCCTGAATTCAGTTAAAACTGCCGTTTTGCCCCTCACATTCACATGCGGAGGCTTCTTTTACATGGGAGTCTGTAATGGGAATAATGTACCATGCTTATGGGGCCCATTGGCACATCATGGAAGAGTAGATTTCATTTCTAGATTGGTTTTATTAATCAAAAGGTTTTGACTTATTGATCGCAATTGTTGTCGACGAGGTGCCTAAAAATCAGCAATGCCTCATGTGGAAAGTTTGGTACTCAATTGAAATGTCTACAGAATCCCCTGACATGTAAGAAATTTTTGTTTCATAGATGTCAGTGTGGGGTTGGTTTCTCTTTTATCTCCTTAACGGGAATGGGTTTCTTACAGAGTTTGCATTTATTATTCAATAGGAATAAAAGGTGATATGGACACATGATGGGTGACATGTAGGTGTGGGTGGGACCACTGAACTGATCTTACAATGGAAAAGAAGATTTTGAAGTTTAGATACCAAAATAGGATCCTTCCTACTCCAGGGTCTCCAATGCACTGCTTACAAACTATGGCATGCGGCAGAATTTGTTAATACTACTTAGATAAATGAGACTTTGAAATTTAATATTTCTTAAAAAAAAAAAAAACATACTAAGAACAAATTTTATACTTTGATTGTTCATTTCATTGATTAAGTCGGGTAGCAAGCACTGTTTTTAATAGCTAATTCTCTTCTATTGATGTTTAAATTTATGAAATTTGATTTGGTTTTTTATACATGGGAACCATCATTTCAGCAAGAGTGGCACAGTGAGGAGACCAACTCCAACTCATTGAGAATAATACAGTTTGAGGGTATGTTCTGTAAATACATCAAGTAGTGTGGGTCAGGAGAGGAAATAGGACATGGGAGTAATTAAAGGCGAGTTTGCAGAATTGAAAAGAACTAAAATGGAGTTAATTACATTAATGACACAATTAAATTAAGGTAATAAAGACTTGTTAACTGTCCAATTCAATTCAACTCTCCTTAGGAACCGATCTATGGCCGTTTGGTCGCTTTGCCTCCTGCATTACCGGCCAAGCTCTCTCTTCTTTCCCTCGCATTTCTCATACTATTTTCTCCACGTTGAAGAACCAACGGTTCACAGCTCAACTCTCTCACATCTGACGGTCTACGATCAGGCCACGTGTTCTCAATGCAGTTCGAATTTCATTTTGTATTTTCGCCTAGTAGGTGCCACGTCGTCCTCATCGACCAACCACGTCGGACTCGGTGGTCTTAGATATCCACGATTGGAGAAGTTTTTGTTTCTCCTAAGGTGGCCCGAGTCCAACGTCCTGGAATCCTACATGGGTCGACGTGGAATGTGACAGACATATAATATCTCCCACACAGCACAGCCCAAGAGCCGAGAAAAACTCTCGACTCTCAACTCTGGACAGCCGAGAACCAATTTTTAGAGACACATACAAACCCTTTTATTCACACGCACAAGAGAATTTTCATACATGCTAATGGCTGCAACACGCCTCATATGCCTAATAGTAACTCAATATAAAACTGGCTTATGATCCATTGTGCTTGGACCCGCAACATGGTGTGATTGTGACGACTTGATTTATCAGTGTTAGACTGGGTGGCTAAGATGGAAAGTATACAGCTTTTGTCACAATCCAAGCATGATCCAACTATACTATGGTCAACTGACTCGACGCTATACAAATGTGCTACATATTCTCAATTTGTTCGATAGAGTAGGAAAAAAATAAATAAATCAAGTCATAGTTTAAGATTGTTTATGCAACTGCATAAAGTCTTAATTGAGTCCAGCAAAGAAAGTAGAATTACAATAAGAAAGAGATGAGACTTTAACGATGATGACGATAATATGAGACAACGCTTGTTATTTTAGCTATCCCTTTTGTGATCTTGATCCCCTTGGAATAATGAAGTCCACAACCCACGTGATGAACCCTAAACATCCCCGGCAGATTTGCCAATTGGGCACATGGGACTGAGTGTTCGTCAAGGATAGTAGCAAACGTAAGTATATTTTTTTTACTTGTATGTATGCCTGGATTAGAAGGAAAAGATCCTGGGTCGTTGCTTGGCGTGAGGTTTCGTTTTATCAGAGTTTATAATTATAATATGTTTCTTAAGATTTTGATCCTCGGATGTGGCCCGGTTAGCACGTGGAAAATGCTAGAGAAGATCTCCGCCACCGGTAATGCATTAATCATATTATTAATTATATGCTCAATCTTATGTTGGTACCAACTGTTATTGAAGTTTATGATACGAATATATCACTAGTGGGATGTATAGCAATTATATTAAATAATCCAAATTATCAATAAAAAGGCTCCACGGTGGAATTCCACACATCCCACTCACAGGATGCAGAGTGCGGGGGGTCGAGACTCAAACCATTGCTCTCATTCGCTAGTTTGGCAGTTCCCCGCGTGCTCAAGTGGCTGGAAAAAGGCCAAAGAGGTTGCTGGTCCTGACATTCTGGTCCAAATCCTCCCAAATGGATGTGCAGGCAAGCCAAATTTGTCCAACGATGGCATGTTTAATTATCAGTTCCAGTATTCAGCCTAATCTAGTCAGATTCCACAGGCCTAAAAGTCAGGCCCAATGCCAACCCATTTCCATAAAGACTTATGACCACTGTCGGGTCACGCTACGTTGGGACTTGGACCATACAAAGCTTAGGCCCAACCCCTTCAACTAATGGCCCAGCAAATGAATCCTGAGTCTTGCCCAAAGTCCAACGAAGACAGACCAGTCCGGGTTGGGCTTGGTAAGGCTTCAGCTAAGCCATGGCTTCCTATGCGAAGAAGAAAATGGGGCATTTTAGTTGTTGGTCCAACGAGAAAATTCTACCTGAACTAGACCAAATATCACACCCAAAAAACAATTCTCTCCTTAGATTGACATGCAAAGAACGTTAGAATCTATACATATAGTTTATTTAATCACTTTTTTTTTTTTTTTGAAGGGTTTAAATATTGTGTTAGAATGATTATTTCCCTCCATTATTTTTCATATATCAATGTTAGGGATAGAGCTTTTATCCTACCCCATGATTGATGATTATCCAAATAGGGCTCAGGCCTGTTTTTTCTTGTGGATGAATAGATCGACCTTGAAGGCCGGCCTAGATACATTTAGTTTAGGTCCCTTTTCTGCCCCTATTCATTCTATATATAAGAGAGTCACTGTTGCACAGTCAGTCCATCTACACTAATCCTAAACATCTGATCCAACTATTTATAGCAAATGAAGTACACTTGAATAACTCCAAGGGTTAGCTCAGTTGGCCTAAGACCACTACAAGGGTGTTTACCCGGCTTCCCTCTGGCCTGGAGGAATTAGTTCAGCTCAAAGGGTTGGACACCCTCTAATAGAGCAAAAAAAAAAAAAAAAAGCACACTTGAATTATTGAATTGGATGATCTTCTCCCATTTGTATAAGAGAACGTCTGCGTCTTTCCCTTTCCTTCCCCTCCTAGCCTTTTACATAAAAAGTGCCTTTTGATTTTCGAAAGATACTTTCATAAAGGGACTGAAAAGCATTTTAGCCTTTTCAATAGGGTAAAATCTTCTTCTACGAGTGGACCGCTCTATGGGGCCATGTGGGCCCACCTTTGATCAGTGTAGTCTCTTTCAAACTCTTGTCATTTCATGATCTACCATTAAGTCTAATTTTACACTCATTGAACCTTCACTTACTATTAGATTAAATTGTCATTGAACTTCAAGTCAGAGAATATCAAAGTCTAGGATAATTTGATTGGGCTGACTTTGTGGCTGACTCTTATCCACACCCTCACGAATGGTCACAGTCTTTAAGTGGTCCATACGAGTTGGACTGCATTATCTGCTAGTAGGAAAATGTTTTCTATCAGCAGGTACATTTTTTTTTTATTACATGTGGGCGCACAGAGGCAAATTGGGGTCTTTAATCTCCATCCACAAATTAAGCAGGACCCATTGAACCAAGGGTAGGGATCAGAAATCTCGCACATTAGGTTTTAATTTTCAAAGTGAAAGTCAGCATTACCATGGGTAAACTAGATTTATCTACGATCACAAAACCAATATCCAGTACCGAACCTAATCTAAACAATAACATAAAAATCATATCTTAAGCCATTCTCAAATCATGAAAAATGATAATCTTGATGTAGTCATTTTTACAGTGACCTTATGATAAAAGGAAGATTACAATAGAAGTCATCATAAGAGGCATATCAGCAGAAAGCGCAAAAAAGAAAAAAGAAAAAGAAAAACCTCATGATAAAGATTTTGAGAATTGAAGTTTATATGAATAAATGTGATGTGTGTTGTAATAAAGGATAATCCCACTGTATGCCGGGGGTATTTTAATGATTATTCACAAAATAGTGGCAATATAAACACATAGAAAAGTGGGAGTGTTCAACCTAAATTATCATTTATTAAGAAATGTAACATGCACAAAAGCTCATGTCAAGTTTAAGTTCTTTTCGCCAAGTTGAAAATGTTTGCATATGTGCCATTTGGGCCTAATAAGTGCCCACAAAGAATCAAAGATGCTCAACGATAATATAGACTTAGTCTCTCCAATCCTAAGATAAATGTGGAACACCCTGAAAAAAACTCTCATACTGCTTTGTTAGAAACTAAAATAAATTGATTGTCGAAACATAAGAAAGGTGTTTAGGAGAAGTGATCATACAAGCTCCTCCGAAAAGGGACGCAGCTTGGGTGGGCCTGGCCGGGTGTTGACCAAGCCTGAGTGTGGATTGATTGCATGTGGGCGTGCCTTATGTTAGATTTTCTTTTTGATACCCCAGCTTCAATGGCTGGGACCCTTTTTTTTTTTTTTTAATTTAATTTTATAGAGCTTTTTTTGGTACCCATTCTATTCATAACACTAACCTCCTCTTTCCTCTCACCAAGAGAAGATGCACTTGCCAGCAATCAATCGGACAGACTGAACAAAAAAGAAAAGAAAAAGAAAACAATAAATCTCTTTAGCCGCGGATTGCTTAATGGTTAGACAACTGCCTTCCCATAGAAGTAACTAGGGACCATTTCAGACCTAAGGACAGTCATGTGTACAAAAATTCTCGGTCTAAATACTCCACCCAGGGTTTTCATGCTGCCCTTTCCCCAAATGTTCAGGCTCCCTTTTCACATGTGTGGGCTTTTTCTGCATGCGTGGGCTCCCTTCCTGTGCATGCTGGCTTCCTTCTCGCATGTGTGGGCTCTCTCATGGGTCTGAGCCCCTTTGCTGGGGTGCCCAAAAAAATGTGGGCCCAGCATTGGCTTAGCTGCTCAATCCAATGGGCATGTATCCTTTTACAGAGATAATTAAAGAAATAAACTTTGTTGTAGCATTTAAAATAGGTCACTACACCAATTATCTTTTGGGAGCTATACAGAGTCTCTTCCCCTTCTCATACCAATGAAAGAGGTGGACACCTTCTCAAAACCAAACTGCACAAAGCCACGTTACCCATGTGTTGTATTACCGTAAATCTCACTCCAATTTGGGGGTCCAGCCAAAGGGCTGATCACATATAAAGCGCTTGATTAAATTCCCAAACTTCACATAATAGCTAGCTTGTTTATACATTAAACTCCCAAATCTCTACGCGTGGCCCTTTCTCTTGGGCCTTTGCGGTGACATGTGGCACACCTATATCTTTTTTATCATGTTTCCTATAATTTCGCCTAAATAATCTCTTTCCATCTCTATAAGACATATAGTTTCTAATCATATCCTACTTACACTTCATCCTTATCCTATCTCCTAAAATTTCTCTTCAATAATCTCTTTTTGTCCTTATCACACATATTATTTCTAAGCATATGATTGATGGCCCACCTTATCATGCCTCCTAAAACTTCTCTTAAATAATCTCTTTCTATCGTTATCACACATTGTTTCTAATCATATGATTGATGGCTCACATAATAGAAATTCACTCATCTACACTATAAATAGATCTGGGCCAAACATGAAACTATAATCTATGTAGCCGTGGTTGTTCCCAATAATTTGCCACTGCGTGTGCCTATGAGTAATATTTCTGACTCATGTCATCTAAATATTACGAGTAATATTTCAAATTTATACAAAATGAGTAAATATTGCCTACGTTGTGTTTGTGGATATGAAGATTGGTCACTCATGTAGCTCTACCGCTGTCCCTAAAGTCTCATCTGCAACTTTTCCTCCTCTCCAATAAAAGGAAAGTTGCCTTTGTAGATATTGGTCACTCATGCACCGTGCCCGCTGTATCTAAAGTCGCATTTGCACTTGTGGACGTGTATATTGGTTACTCATGCAGCTTTACCATTGTCTCTAAAGTCGCGTTTGCAACTTTTTATTCTCTCTAACTGGAGGAAAACTTGCATTCAAGCAAACCAATACTTTCTCTCTCTCTCTTTTTTTTTTTTTTTTCACATCGTGATCTGGTCACGGGCCTGTCACACTAGTGAACTTAAATGAGAACTGAAATCAACCATGGTTGGCAACATCCACCTCATAGCCGGTCAAGCCCAACTAAAGATACTGCAGATAAAGGGAAAATTCCAAACCCGAACCACTATCAACCTGGCTAAGAATATCGACGTAAACCCAATTAGGAAGATAAAAGGGCCAATCCTGACCCTTACTCAAAAGGCCGGACTCGAGCTGGGTTGACATGTCACAATCCAAATAGTCTGATTGGGTTACGTTGCTGGGTGAAATGGCAAAGATGGACTCAACCTAAATCGACCCATTTTACTGATTGTCAACCTGAATCCTACCTGGAAATATCAGGGTGGGTTTGGGCTATAGTTGGTGGGCTGAGTCAGGAATTGGCACCCATGGATCTAGTTATGATCAAAGCAAAGCATTAGGATGCACTATCGGGTTTAGTGATATTGTGAACTACTGATTTAAATTGGGCTAATTTCTAAGGCTGAAAAGTGGTTGGTGGCACCTGCATCTGAGTGTAAGCTAGGTCTGAAAACTCTCTAAGTTAGACTCTTGATTCTCACGAGTCATATCATTTGATAAAGGACCAAATCAAATACAGGGGAGACTTAGCCAAACCACATCATTTTAATAAATTATTTGCCTTCTAAACCATTTAATAGGTAGATTTAATTTTAAACAATTGATGTTTATTGTTAAGTAATTATACATTAGGCTTGTAGTCAACAATTTGGAAATGATGACTGGAATGTAATTTAAAACTTATAGTACATTCAATATTTGTGCTAATAAGTTACATAATATAGCAATATCTCTTCTTTTATTTTCCTTTTTATTGTATTTCTCTTGCTTTTACTAATTTGAATTGACTATCACAAATGCATGTATATAAATGTTTATATATATTTTGTAAGTATTTGATTTATTTTTTAAAAATTTAAAATTATTTGAAAAAGACCTGTCCCCTTTTAAGTCTCTGCGTTGACCCCATCTGAGTCAATTTCTCTCTATTACATGAGTTTTCCAACTTCGAGTTTGAGCCTAAGTATGTTTAGGTTACAACCCAGTAGTCTGAGTCTAGGGTTTGACTCCGACATGGATCCTAGAGGCTAGAGGTAAGATCCCAGTTTGTGAAATAGGCAGGCCTAAGTCCCCCCGTTTAAAGCCCAGTCGCACATTTGGACCACTCTCTCCGTGCTTCAGGATTCTATATGAATTTTAAAAAATACGACAAAACCATGGTGTTTGTATGTTTTCTGGCAATGTCTTATTGAGTATGTTTATGGTGTTTTCAAGGTACAAACACATAAATATAAATGGAACAAATGAGAGTCCAATGGGCTATGACCCTGGTCTTAGTGTGGCCCATTAAGGATTTAACACCCTATACATATACCCGTGTCCAGGTCAACAGACCCTGATTTATTTTCAAGCCCACCTAATTAAACACAGATCTAAGTCAGAGACAGGCTGAAAATCCACCCATGTTTGGCAATTGTAAATCCCTATACTTTTAGGATTCTTAGGTCCATTTTTCAGATTTATGCACATCAACCAATTTCTTTTAGCTATATGAATTCATGAACACCCATATTAATGTGCAATCCTCATCTACAATTTATCAACGAGAAATCCTTGTTTTTAGCAAATGAGGAATCCTCAAATATATAGATTCCGCAAGCCCGTTTGTCTTAACAATAAAGGAATTGATGAGCTGGAAAACAAGCTTGAAAGAATCCTTGACCGAGTTACCTTCCGCGTCAAGTGGAGGTGTTTGTTTTCATATCCACTAAAGGCCCAAGGGGCTGGGTCCGGGTCCTGGAAAAGACTTTACACATGCGAGGTAATAAAGACTCGCACATGCAAGGGGTGTACGACTCGCACGTTTGAAGTAACAGTGACTAGGACATGCAGATGCAAGGGAGGGCAGTTGCCAGGTTTGAATCCTGATGGCCTGTAAGAACCGCCCCATCTTACCATTGGGGTAGTAGGACACGGTTCTGTCGATATTTCAGCCGCCCTTGAATTAGGGAAATATGATCAATAAACCATACTCCATCACACACATCCAAGTTATGATTGTTTAGGATTGAGACTGAAATTCAGATATATCATATTAAACCAAGCAGAACAACATCTATTTGATTGATAGAAATCAAATATTTATTACAGGCCTTGATTTTAGGATTCAAAACTGAAATTCAGATATCATATTGAACCAAGCAAAGCAACATCTTTATTATATTAGATAGAAAGCGAAAGCAAAAATCAAAATCTTAGATTACTGGCTTTGCTTTTGACCGAGTCCGAGAGCATCTTCTTCCATCCTCTTCACCACCTTTTGAAAAGTAGACTCAACAATAAAAGAGACAAAGGCCTCTCGGGTCCAACCCTCGACCGGATCGGCCTCGAATGACCACTCGATCGTGCATCCATCATTAGGTTCGGGCAGCACTGCGACGGTGGCCACGTAGCCTCCTAATCCAGAGTTGCTATCGATGATCTCATAGGTCAGAGTCCGTCCGATTGGATCTATGGCGACCAATTTCTCCTTGACCCAGCTGATTGTCTTTTCTCCACCGTCGGATGATGAGAGGGTGCCTGCACAGTACCTGACACAGCCTGGCTGCCCTTGTTCGCCTTCCACGCATTGGCAGACGTCGACGGTGGGATGCCATCTGTGGAAGTTGCAGAAGTCTTGGAAGAAAGGCCAGATCTGGTCGGCTTTTGGGCCGGTCAGCTTGGCTGTGAACTTCCCTGTCCACTTTCCTTGTTGCTGCTCTTCTTGGTGCTCCATCGCTCTGCCGCTGCCGCTGCTCCTCTTCTGTCTGTGATGAAAAATGAGATTAGGCGTGAGAGATTCTTTAGATATCTTTAAGTAGTCTTTTTTAGTGACCTGTGACGGCTGCGTCCAAATTCATCTTCTATTTTAGGCCGCCGGTGTCGTTATATTTAGCAGGAAACTTTTGACCCTACTTTTTTATAAGGAATTATTATTATTATTATTATTATTATTATTATTTTGCAGGAAAAGGGAAAAATCTTCAAATGAAAATTTTTAATTACCTTTGCCAGATATCCTTTTATCTTTATAAGGAAAATCCTCAAATAAAGCTTTAAGCTCTTGCTTTGTTTTTAAAAAGGACATAAATTTTAAAATTTTTTAAAAAAGTTTTTAAGTAAGTTTTCAATTAAGGATATATGGCCATTTAAGGGTGATTTTTGGAGATTTTTTTTCACACTATTTTAAAAATACCAAAATTACCTTTCATTTAAAGCTATGATATGGTTTCAGCACCCACTACATAAAATGGATCATTGTAAGAACACTGATTGTATTTAATCACCGTAAGAACATGATGAAGGGAATGAGGAGAACATAAAAAAAAGTGAAAGAGAGTTTTATTTCAATGAAGGGTGATTTAGGTATTTAAAAAAATAAAAAAAATTGTCAAAAAATAGTTTTAAATGGATTGATGTTCTTAATTGAAAACTTCCTAAAAACATATGGACTAATTTTAAAAGTTCTGAAACGCGTGTCCTTCTTTGAAATATGGCAAAAACTTAAAACCTTTTTTTAAATTCTCCCTTTTTATAAATATGGAGCATTTTTTTTTTTCTTGGGGGGGGGGGGGGGGGGGGGGGGGGTGTTTAAATAGAAAGAATAGAAAGAAAGATGAAGTGTGGGGGGGGGGGGGGGGGGGGGGGTGGGTTTAAATAGAAAGAATAGAAAGAAAGATGAAGTGTTGAGGGGGGGGGGGTTGTTTAAATAGAAAGAATAGAAAGAAAGATGAGGTGTTGAAAGTAAGAGGTATAGAGGGGTTTGAAAAAGAAAGAAAGATGGGGTGTTGAAAGTAAGAGGTATAAAATGATAAAAAAATAAAATTATTTTAAAGGGTGCTCATGGATTGGGTGGGCTTGGGCCTAAGCCCTCGAGTTGGGCCTGAATATAAGTTTTGGATCAATTTAATAAATGGGCCGGGCTCGGATGAAGTGGTAGAAATCCCAAGCCCGGCCCGAATTAGAGGCACTGTCATTTTCCGGGCCCATATCATTTATTGCTTTCTCTCTCCACCCCCTCCTCTTTATTTGACCTTTAATTTTACCCCTCTCAAAAACAATGCCGGAGAAATTCCATGATCCATAATAGCGTCCCTCCCCACATCTCATTCTAACGAAAGAAGTTCACCTTCTCAGAACCAAAAGCTGCACGCACCAGATTTCAATGAACTCCCTTATTTCACCTCATAGCTGGCTTGTTTATACAATGAAACTAAGCAGGATTGAAATCAACCACAGTTGGCTAGTCAACCTCAAAACTGGTCAAGCCCAAGTAAACACCGCAGATATAGGCCCACGGACAACCCTTTTTTGTGTATCAATAAATGACCGGCATAATTGGTCGCATGCCCCAGGCCCCAGGCCACGGCAACACATTATTAAGTCGGGTCGAAATGTCAATCCGACCCATTATCACACGGATTAAAAATGCCATTCCAAACCCAACTCAGTGGATAAAAGGATCAATCCTAACACTTAATTCAGCCAGTTGGCTTTGACATGCTTTAATGGTGTCTCAAATGGAAAAGATAAGAGTTAACCTAAACAAACCAATCTGTTGAGGAGTGGGCTCCGCCGAAAAGAAAATATTAAAAGTATCTACGTTGTCTCTACAAAAAATTTAAAACTTTGGTAAGAATGATTAGCTGAAAATATGTAATACACTAATTACAAAAGTACAAAGAAAGCTGACAAAATTTATTTTTCCACAATTTAGCTACCCATAGTTTAGAATAAAGCCTAAGAATGAAATCAATATATAACTTTTCAATAAAAAAAATGATACATCATATTTAGTTTGACAAATAAAAATCTCACTTCAAGAAAGGAGAGTCCAAACACATTATATAATGATTATCTTAAAAAATCATGACTACATCATAAATTCATATCTAATGCTTATCTCAAAAGCTTGACCACCAGTGATTAAAGCACAACGCATAAGCTCCTGATGATCTAATTATAATCAAAGCAAGGCATTAGAAGTAGAACGGTTTAATATTTCTAATAGGTTAAGGAATTTCACCCCTTGAATTTGGGGAATACGATCGATTGGCCACACTCCATGATAGATCAAAGTTGTTTAGGATCCAAGACAGAAATTCAGATATCCTATTAAAACAAGCAAACCAACATCTATTTCGATCAAACCATCCATCCACCAAACAGAAATCAAATAAATTTCTTATTTGCTTTTACTGGCTTTGATTTGACTGAGAGCATCTTCTCCCATCCTCTTCGCCACGCCCTGCAAAGCAAACTCATAAAAAGAGACCAAGGCCTCGGGTCCAACCCTCGAGTCCTCGACCGGATGGGCCTCGCATGACCACTGGATCGTGCATCCATCTTCCGGTTCGGCCAGCACCGCGAGGATGGCCACGTAGGCTCCGAATTCAGTGTTGTTATTTGTCACGCTCCTAAAAGTGAAACTGGGGTTATGCGTGAAATTAGGCCAATTAAAAATTTTCAACATTAGTAACAACATTTGGCCCCAATCGCCTCCCAATATGGATCGAAGATCGCTGTGAGGTGAAAATATTTCCTCAAATATATAAAATAATAGCGGACGCTTCATAAACACAAGTGGCATCTCCAAATGTATAGTTAAGAGTAAGGATTGAAATATAATTAAAGTTCAAGTTGAAGACAATTAACAAAATATTAGTTACAAAACAAAGGCCACACAAAAATTGGGCCTAAACAAAAGAGAAGGAAACCAAAAGATAAAGCTAAACAAATATAGCGTGAATGTTCTCATGTATTGGGTCGATATGGCTATACAACGCCGTCCGTACTACAATCTAGAAAGTCTTCAGGCTGATCTGCCTGAACTTCTTCTGTCGCCTTCAGCTCGGTAAAGAAGAGCTCGGTACCTATGCACCAAGAGTAGCATCATCAGACACGAAGGTCGGTAATCAATATACATATAAATTATTCAGATATGTAGAACGGATCAGAGTAGACAATAGACAAGACTGTATCACATGCATTGCATCTTGATCGTAAGAAATGCATAGCATTCGAATCAAAATCAATATAACATAAACATTTAACAATTAGGCAACCCACATAACTAATACACCACATGATAGTTTCACATGACCCTCCGGCTCAAGATAAGAGCTGTGGTAGAGTGGCATGGGATAAAAACTCGGCAAGTAAGCAAGCAATATGGATACCAAAAGGCCAACAATCATCAAAACCAAACTTCAATATGTATCTGATGGTGTACATCCATCAAAAAGTAAAAAATCGTACTGTGTAGACGTTCAATCCAAAGTCCTCACACAGAATGGTGCCCCATCTGTGTTGGGCGTTAACAGCTGAGTAGTGCCTGACACAAAGAGTCCTAAACAAACGATAGTGAAGGGCTAGACTTTCTTGCGTGAACAAGATTCATCAATCAAAGAGAAACTACATTTCTATCATCAAATCAAAGCCAACATCAAACTTCAAACTTCCTCAAAACCTCATCATAGATATTTCTCAATAAGCTTTTACAATCAAAGCCGCCTAGCCTCAACACATCATCAAATTTCGAAACAAACGAAACATTAAAGGGGATCCTAAGTCCATCATCTAAGTTCTCAAAGTAATCCCAAAACAAAGCAAGGTAAGAGGAGTTAATGAATATGAACATTACATGTAAACAGTACCAGACGGTACAGTTTAGAATCTAAGGCAATAAACAATAAAATCCTATGTCGATTGTTAAACTCGAAGTATCGTACAACCTTAGTCAACGAAAGGGTTTAGGGTTCGCGATACCTGAATATATAAT
This sequence comes from Persea americana, assembly GCA_029852735.1. NCBI lineage: Eukaryota > Viridiplantae > Streptophyta > Magnoliopsida > Laurales > Lauraceae > Persea > Persea americana. The sequence continues at coordinate 65,082,766 of CM056813.1, read as the reverse complement.
CTTCGTGCATAGATATAGAGAAAGTATCTTGTTATCCCGTACTGTTCAAGATTGAGTGAAGTTGATTCCCGATATGACCAGAATAACGTGAAGAACGTTGGCTCAAAATATTTTCACACATGGTCAAATGAGTCCAAACAGGGTAGCCAAAGTCCCACCTAAGTCCTTCTAAAATAGGGTAAAAAAGGTCTCTTCCAAAGGGAACCCGCAGTTCACCCGGTCGACCTGGCCCTTGGCCGGTCGACATCCCCCAAAGGGGATCCGGTCAACATCCCATGTGCCTGGTCGACCTGGTCATGGCCCGGTCGACCGGCAGTTGTAACATAAAAATGGGGGGAACAGTAAATTGGGCTCTGTGTGGCCGGTCGACCGGGCCCCTTGGCCAGTCAACCGAGTACACTATAGTTACAGAACCCAATTCTATAACTACAGTGAAAATGGGTGAAAACGCATTCCAAGTCCCTGCAACCTGAATATGCGTACAAGGAGAGTAAAAACCTCTCCCATTCAAATCCCAAAATAAAATCAATCTACCCATTTAAATCAAAATCCAATCCAATGTACAATTATGCCTAATTATCATGTTTTCATCAAAATCAAATCAAAATGAGTAATCGGTCATCCAAACATCATTAATCATCAATCAAAGGAGAAACAGACATACCAAATCATAAACATATACATTAACTTGCCTTTGATGAAGAGCTTAATAAAATTCAAGAGAAAATTTGGGGAAATCTCTCTTTTGAGTTCAAAGTTGGAGGAAAGCTTCTTAACCCAAAATCTCTCTACACAAATGAATGCAATAGGTTGCTATGAGTCTCCCAACCCATTTCTAAGCAAAAGGAAGAAGACTAGCTATCATTAAAAGCTTGAGGAGCTTACCTTGCAATGGGTCGTTGATGAAAAGCTTAGAAAAGGGGATGGGTGGACTCTTAGCGGCTTAGGGAAGAAGATGGGTGGCTTGGCCGGTGAGAATGGACCTCTGGTGGTCTTCATTGGCAAGGAGGTAGTGAGAGGAGAAGAAGCTTGAAGATGGCACAGTGAAGTGAGATAAGAGGTGAGTGAGGAATAGGAACCGTATGAGGCTTTATTTAGGTTAGGAAAGAGTGGAAATTTGAGTTTAGTCCTTGGTTAACCAATGTGGATATTCGGGCATCTTTGATACGTCGAATCGAAACGCGACAGAAGACTAAAGTTTGTGAAATGCCGAGACTTATCCGATGCACCAAAACTCCCAAAAACTCATAATCTCATAAAAACCCCTGAAAACTTTCCAAAACTGCAAACCAATCCCTACTCTACCTAAACGTACTCGGACTTGCGCAGGACTTCGCACGCGCAATCCACACGCTAAACCCGACTCGCTAAAACTCTAAACACACTTACAAACTAATCAAGCAATTAATTATAATTAATAAGGGGTTAGGAGACGGGACGTTACATTATCGATGATCTCATAGGTCACAGTCCGTCCGATTGGATGGATGGCCATCAATTTCTCCTTGGCCCAGCTGAATGTCTTTTCTCCACCGTTGGATGATGACAGGGAGGTGACTGCACAATATCTCACATCACCGGGCTGCCCTTCAACGCCTTCAATGTGTTGGCATACGTCGAGGGTAGGGTGCTGATGCCATCTGTGGAAGTTACAGTTGTCTTCGTAAGAAAGCCAGATGTGGTCTGGTTTGGGCCAGTCAGCTTGGCTGTGAGCTTTGTAAGAAAGCCAGATGTGTTGACAGGGAGGTGACCGCACAATATCTCACATCACCGGGCTGCCCTTCAACGCCTTCAGTGTGTTGGCATACGTCGAGGGTAGGATGCTGATGCCATCTGTGGAAGTTACAGTAGTCTTTGTAAGAAAGCCAGATGTGATCTGGTTTTGGGCCAGTCAGCTTGGCTGTGAGCTTTACTGCCCACTTTCCTTGTTGCTGTTCTTCTTCATTCTCCATCATTCTGCTATTCTGTGTGTTGTGATGAAATGAGATGTGGTGAGATATTCCTCACATTATTACATATTCAAAGATGGGAAGGAGTTTTTTAATGACAAGTGGGTGCTGACTGATGTGGCTTAAAATCCACTTACATGCTTCATTTGAATTACCCTTCTTTTTCTCTGTCCTGCCTTAGAGACACGATTGTGTGGCAATATTTCTGACGGCCTAATGGATTCCTCGTTGATTTTATAAACTCATGGTAAACTCAGGTTTATGGTGGAAACTCTCAATTTTTAGGATTTTCGTGCCCGATTCAAACCACACCCCCCACAAATATTTCTCAATGAAAAATCTCTGGTTCCAGACCAGTGATGAATCCTCAATTCTATTTGTTTAGATGTGTAGAGGAGTAAAATAAAGTAAGGTCAAATCACGAATAAAGTAAAAGGGGGCGGATCAAAGTTAAAAAAAAAAAAAAAAAAAAAAAACCCGTCCATCTTCGGATTATCACACTTTGTAATAATAAAAACAAAAAGGCCAAATAATGAGTAAAAGCCTAAGGGTAAGTGGTTTCATCTCCCGCTGAGTTCATTTTTCATTGTTTAGTGCAGACAGCTTTTCACCAGAATAAGCCAAAAAAGATTTTGGCTTGATCTTTTTGTGATATGCAGAAAAACATGTTCTTTTTTTTTTTTTTTTTATAACTGAAAAGAGTTACCTTTCTTATCCTTTCATGCAGATTTGCTGAAAATTATATTGTTTTAATATGCTTTACCCCGTAGAGAGGTGTTTGCATAAATGATAGAAAAAATATCACACCTTTCTCTTTATTTCAACAAAGAAGGAGTTACACAAAATACCCAAAAAGTGGAGCATTCCGTGGAAAAGCAAAAGTCTACGTACTTTTATGGGGTTTTGACATATTAGTCCCCCTTAATATTAGATGTTCAAATTTCATGATTAAACTTCAACTATATTTTTTTATAGCTTTTTTGCTATGGATCCTGTGATATCATGGCTTTTATATAGCAGCTTAGAGAGATTTTTTTCCAAATAATAAAACCTGAGAAATGATGATCAAATGTGTATTTACTTTTCACAAAATGTCAGATTTTGTATTTTATAAAAAAAGAATTTATTTACCACTTGCAAAAAATATATGATACAGAAATTGATAAATCCTATGATATCATGGGACTATCCCATGATATTATGGGATATAGTGGAAAAAAGTTAAAAAAATAGTGTTGACCGGAGTCAAATGATTCTGGTGACATTATGTAAATTTCAGTCATGAAATTGGAAAAATAAATTTTGAGGTGAACCAATATGTCAAAACCCCTACTTCTATTTGTGCATTAATTTGTTACACAAACGTGTCATTGAGGTATAGGGTCACATTTGACAATCAAATATCCTCATGGATTTATCTTCCATTTAGCACAAGGATTTGGTTGTGAGTAAAATTTCTCATTTTTGTAGATTTTCGTAGCTAATCATTGAAAATTCTCATTTTTTCCAGATTTACACACCAATATCGATGTTAAATCCGCAGCCATAAAAGTCTTAGTGAGAAATCCCTATTTCAAGGCAATGAAGAATTCTCAAATTTGCGAATTCCTCGTGAGTTTCTCACCTGGTTGCCAATTATGCTTCCTAGACCTCTTAAGAAGACAATTCAACGTGAACTTGAGACTGGTTAATTGTTTACTTCACACTTGGGCCATCTACAAGTTGATTACATCGTAAGTCGCATTAATCTATATATTCTTAAGGGATATTGCCCATACAATTGTCTTCAGACCCGACATTCGCCCATGAGTGGTCAAGGTTTAAATATTTTTCAAAGAGCTATTCTTGCAATATTGCACAATTTCTAGACTGTGTAATAGCGCACCATTTTTGTACGAACAACATTGTAGAAAATATTTAAATCTCAACTGTTCTGAAAAAAAAAAAAAAGTTCAGGTCTAAGAGCAGTCGTACACTCGTATAGTCAGAATCCCCATTTTCAATTATTTTATTGATCAATTTGAACGCAGGCTCGCCCTACTAGACAACTACTAATGGAGTGAATTCAAAGTAGGAATTTTGAGCGAGTTAGATTTCAAAAGTGGCCCACATACCCCTCAAAAATGACACTAATCTCGGATGAGAGGTCTGAATCTGCACATGGTGGGGCTAACTAGAAGAGCTTCACAACTTGTGGTGAGAAGGAAGATGTACATTCTCCTACCCAGAGCAGTCGGTAGTTACAGTTTGTTACAGATTACCAAAGAAACAACAAAGATGGGAAGTGAGCATGGTGTTCATGGGCCGGATCCGTCCTGCTGTGGGTTGGATTTTGGCTTTTATAGGTTTCAGTGCTTGAATCTCAGCCTTAGATCTAATATATGGGACGTTTAATATTTAGACCAAGCTTAGATTAAGTGATAGAAAGGCTGAATGTTATACTGTTATTAACATGAACCCTAAGATCGTGAACAATATGATAATCACGTGTGGGATTTAATCTTAAATAAATTAAAGAATACCTCCAAACATCCTGAAGCAGAGAGCTTTCCGATCCTACAGTCTGGTGCTGTTACTGATTGATGCCGTGATCCGTCGAGGAAGAGACTGGGTGAATGGTTTCGGTTTCTCTCTTCTTGCCTATAAACCCTAATGTGTTGAGTTTCGTGAGAGAGTATTTGTGATGGACGAAATACTCTATTTTATAGGTGAAGAGATGACCGAATTTCCAATTAGGGTTTCCTTGGATTTAATCTCAACCGTCCATCAAGGTAGAGAATATTATGGAATACATCTTATTAAGAAACCGTTTTAAGTAAGTAATAGCATATATCCTATCGAAAACGGAATTCCTATAATGACCATAATTCGGGAAAGGGAAGGACTTGTGGTCCAAGTAATGGACCTAAAGGTAGTTTTCTTACAGTCTCCCACTTGGTCGATAGGAAGATCCTTTAGTGTTTTTAATGTTAGGAATCATAAGGCGCGCATTATATGCTAAACACTTCTTTAGTCGGTTATCATAAGTGTTTTAGCTATTTCGGTGGCCAAGAGGACTCATGGCGTGCACACATTATTTTGCAACATGCTTACTTCCATGTACTACGTCATTGACAACCTTCATAACTAGACCGTAATAGGAGATTTACATAATGGTCTCATAATGTCGTTGTTTAAAGACTGTTTCTGTTTATCATTCATCCAAACATAAATATGTACACAATGGAAAAGAACAGAAATAGCAGATGTAGAGTTGTATTAAGAGTTCAATAAATGTCAAATACAAGTACAGAAATAAAAGGCAGAAAAATGATAATTAAGAACTATCGGCAAGACCCATGCTTTCAGTATATCCCTGAAAGGTCTTTGGAGGTAGTCCTTTCGTGAATATGTCTGCGACCATGAAATCTGTACGTATAGACTCAATGACAAATTTCTTTAATCTAACATCTTGCTTCAGTGATAGATATTTAAGGTCCATGTGTTTGGCTCCCTTAGATATCCTGTCATGCTTGGAGAAGAAGGTTGCAGCGTCATTGTCACAATAAATAGTTAATGGCTTAGAGATGAAACTCAAAGCTCCAAACTGAGATATAAACTTACGCAACTATGTGCCCTGAATTGCAGCCTCATAACATGCCACATATTCAGCCATCATGGTGGAATCGTAAATCAACTCGGATTTCTGGCTTTTCCATGATATGGCACCTCCACATAAGAGATACAAATAGCCAAGAGTGCAAAGTCTGGTGTCAGGACAGCTAGCAAAATCTGAATCTGAATAACCAGTCACCTGTAGGTGACTTGATTTTCTGTATGTGAGCATATAATTCCTTGTTCCTTTGAGGTATCTCAGTACTTTCTTTGTAGCTTTCTAATGAGCGATTCCTGGGTTACTATGAAATCTACCCAGCATGCCAACAACATGACTAATGTCAGGTCTCGTACAGACCTGTGCATACATCAAACTCCCAACGAAAGAAGCATAAGGATATTTTTCCATTTCGTTACGTTCCAATTCGTTCTGTGGACACTGCGTAAGATCAAGCTTATCTCCTTTATGCAGTGGAACAGGACTAGAGGAACATGTCATCATGCCAAATCTCTCTAGAACTTTGTCAATATATGCTTTCTGAAACAATCCCAAAACATCAAGTGACCGGTCACGGAATATTTCTATTCCTATCACATAGGAAGCCTCACCCATATCTGTCATTTCAAAGTTCTTAAAGAGATAATCCTTTGTTGCATGTAATAAACCAAGGCCACTACTAGCTAGTAATATGTCATCAACATACAGAACCAAAAATATGAACTTACTCCCACTGATCTTGAGGTATATGCAAGGGTCAACTATGTTTTCTTTGAAATCGAGGTTAGTAATGATTTCATGAAACTTTAGGTACCATTGCCTCGAAACTTGTTTCAGTCCATATATTGATTTCTTAAGTTTGCAGACCATGTCTGCCTGACCTTCAATTATGAAGCCTTCAGGTTGACTCATGTAGACTTCCTCTTCCAAGTCTCCATTAAGAAAAGCAGTTTTCACATCTATTTGATGTAACTCGAGGTCATAGTGAGCTACTAATGCCATGATAATTCTAAGAGAATCCTTCCTAGACACAGGGGAAAAAGTCTCAGTATAATCAATGCCTTCTTTCTGATTAAAACATTTGGCAACAAGTCGGGCTTTATGTCGTTCAATATTGCCTTTGTAGTCGCGTTTGGTCTTGAAGACCCATTTACAGCCAACTGATTTGTGTCCTGGTGGCAATTGAATAACTTCCCATACTTGATTTTCATCCATAGATTTCAATTCATCCTTCATGGCATCAATCCATTTACTAGAATTAACATCCTTAATGGCTTGTGAATAAGAAACCGGGTCTTTAATTGTCCATTCTTCAGATTCTATTTGGTAAAGCATGTAATCATCAGAAATAGCGGATCTCCTTTGTCTTTGAGACCTTCTTAATGCTGGTTCCTCTGGTGCATTATCTATATGTTCATTGGCGATAATCTCATTATGGAGTTGTTGATCATTTATTGGGTTTTCCTCATTGTTAAATGGTTCAACAACAGGAGGATTTCCAACATCTTTCGGAAAAGAGGGTAAAGGGACAGGTACCCTGATTTCCTGAATGATCACATCTTGAGGTGTATTACTCCCACTAATTTCGCCTTTCTCAAAGAATCTAGCATTACCGGTTTCAACAATTCTCGTACTATGGTTAGGGCAGTAAAACCTAAATCCTTTGGACTTTTCTGGGTAACCTATAAAGTAACTACTGATCGTTTTAAGATCCAATTTCTTTTCATGTGGATTGTAGACTCTAGCCTCAGCTGGGCAACTCCAGATTTGGAGATGTCGTAAACTAGGTTTCCATCCTTTCCATAGTTCAAAAGGTGTCTTTGGAATTGCCTCACTGGGAACTCTGTTCAAGATATAAACAGCTGTGCGTAGAGCATCCATCCACAAGGATATAGGTAAGTTAGCATGACTCATCATGGATCTAACCATTTCCATATAGGTACGATTAGGGCCAAAATTCAGTGTTAAATTGTTACGGTCACTGTGGTGAGACCTAACCCTAAGCATACAACTTTGGTGATCAAAATTAGCTTAATATGAATAGAAACATTATATATCGCATGCATTCATGATAGATCATTCGTTATATGAAAAGTACTGATAAAGAAGGCTGAGCCCTGGAGGGCAATCCTCCGGCTCATGGGCTAAAAGCCCCATGTCGGAGGGCCAGCCGCCCACCATAAAGGCGGGGTTCAGGGCGGTAGCCCCGATTTTTTATTTTTTTTTGGAGGCATTATGTCATCGATTATGAAGAAACATACTAATGATAATCAGCATAATATGGAATGATTATGAAAATATGATCCAACTATATGGCCTATTTTCTGTCCTTCTTTTCGATCATCTGTCTTTATCTTTGACTGCTTCAAAACGCCATCTTCAGTCTCGAAACAGCCACCACTCCAGACACGACGTTCTAGTTACAGATCTATTTAACTATTACATTGAATTTGTACTCACGCAGGAGTTTATACATAATTGAAAATTCAAAAAAAAAAAAACTTAAATGAATCACGATCAAACAGTTGTGCCCAAATTAAAATTGCGGAATAACATAAATATAAACCATTCATGCAGGCCATAATAGTTGGATCGATACATTGCTGCAAAACAGAGTCAGAACGGATCTATATTTGCCGATTATGGCGATGCAAAGTTATCCTAATTAATGGACGATCATGTATTCTAAAACGTGGCTCTGATACCACATGTTATACTGTTATTAACATGAACCCTAAGATCGTGAACAACATGATAATCACGTGTAGGATTTAATCTTAAATAAATTAAAGAATACCTCCAGACATCCTGAAGCAGAGAGCTTTCCGATCCTGCAGTCTGGTGTTGTTACTGATTGATGCCGTGATCCGTCGAGGAAGAGACTAGGTGAATGGTTTCTCGGTTTCTCTCTTCTTGCCTATAAACCTTAATGTGTTGAGTTTCGTGAGAGAGCATTTGTGATGGACGAAATACTCTATTTTATAGGTGAAGAGAGGACCGAATTTCCAATTAGGGTTTCCTTGGATTTAATCTCAACCGTCTATCAAGGTAGAGAATATCATGGAATACATCTCATTAAGAAACCGTTTTGAGTAAGTAATAGCATATATCCTATTGAAAACGGAATTCCTATAATGACCACAATTCAGGAAAGGGAAGGACTTGTGGTCCAAGTAATGGACCTAAAGGTAATTTTCTTACACTGAAACTTAGTTGGATCCAAACAAGAGATGTAGACAAATCCTCTACATTTAAGATCTGGCCCTAGATATGTCTCAATCCGAGTTAAGGCTAGATGTATATGACTTAAGTGCATGGCCTTTTTTGGCATCTTAGTGCAGCATTTTTTTGAACCATTTTATTTGTACATTAATTTCTGTTTTAAATGAAAGATGAAAGAACTGAGACACCATCTCAAAGAGACTAATCACAACGTTTAGGCATCCAACCTTTTTTTTTTTCGTTTTTTGGGTAAGGAGGCACTTCACCTCTTAAGAATTTGGTTGAGCACAAATTGAGCGAATCATTAGAAAGTTGCGAGTGTATGATGAATAAATCAGCTCTTCTCCATTCAAACATATATTTAAAAGAAAGTTCCCTGGTTAATTTGTTTGTTTGCATAAAACACAAAATGATTTGATGAATGTATGGTGAAATGAGCTCCACTGAAGGATTATTAAAGATGTGAGTTTTTTTTTTTTTTTTTCTATCGGAGGGTTCCCTACCATTTGGGCTGGACTAATCCCTCCGGGCCCAAAGGGAAGCCGGGTAAACACCCCTGTGCCCCAAGGTGGTAACACTAGTGGACTCAACTTTCGATTCTTGAAGAAGGGGGAATTGGGGGTTGATACCAAGACCTCTAGTGCTGGAAGATGGAGGAACCGTAGTCCTGACCACTCAGCCAACCCCTTGGGGATAAGAGGTGAGGGTTGAAGGTGGTAGCACTAGTGGACTCAACTTTCGATTCTTGAAGAAGGGGGAATCGGGGGGTTGATACCAAGACTTCTAGTACTGGAAGATGGAGGAACCGTAGTCCTGACCACTCAGCCAACCCCTTGGGGATAAGAGGTGAGGGTTGAAGGATATATATAAGGTAGAGACGTAGATGGGATTTGACTTTCTTAAATATTCAATTACTAGCGCAATAACTGGGTATTCATTTCTCATCTTCCTTGATTCAATTTCCATTGAAACAGATGTTGTTTAATGGCCATTTTTGGATATTCACATTTGATTTTTCATTTTAATCACTTATAAAATACAAGTCAAGGTATCAATTACATTTAGCCTTTAATGGTCTCTAATCCTTGCTCAAAAGTTATTCAGTATTCGGTGATAAAATAGTTTGGGAAACACCGAATGGAAAAAAAGAGAAAATTGAAAAAAACGTGAAAACATGTATTTATCCTGGTATGCCGTTGAATTAATCTAATTGAAGCTAATCTTCTAGAGTACATGTTTGAAATGATCCCATGCTGCTTTCAATATGTTGTTGATGATAGAGAACGGCTCCTTACCTTAGTGGTTTTTTTAATTTATTCGGGTTCTAATTCTCCTTGGGAGGTCTTGGGATCAAAGCCAGCCTCCTCCTCCTTTGTATATGTGGCTTCTATTACCTCACATGTGTGAGTTGTGTTTAACTGTTTATTCTCCTCGCATATGTGAGTTTTCATCACCTTACATGTGTGAGTTGTGTGTGTCTCCTCGCATGTGCGAGTTTCTATCCTTCTCGTATATACAAGTTGTGTCTGTCTCTCCTCTCATATGTGAGTTTCTATCACCTTGCATTTGTGAATTATGTCATGAGTCTTAAGTTCCCAGCCCAAAAAATATATGTTGTTGATGATAGCTAAAACTTGATCTATCAATTACAGAGCCTACTTTAAGTGCTCAAATCACATGGCCCATTTATATAACTGTTCCAAATTTCACCTCAAATGGTTGGATTGATTGTATATAGAGACAATGATTCGATTGATTTTTCCATTTTATATCCCTTCAAGCTATGACGAGGTTCGATCAAATGGCAATATGTCAGTTGTAAGATAAAAATGTCTCCAAGCAACTGCTTCAAGTCAAGAGTAACATATGCTACTGTAGAAGTCCTAGATCGAGTGACGCATTACAGGAACCACCCTACTCCTTGTCACTCGTTATAATCTGCAGGCTTTGAGATGGATTCTTATTAGCGGGGACCCAGGATTTTCAGTTGAGTGGTGCAAACCTTAATAGGTGGGTCGGTTTTTGGGGCAAAATAAAAATTCTCATGTGGATTTTGAGGGTGAGCCCACAACTTTTAATGGATATTTTAAAATGCGCTGTGATTCAACAGGTGCGGCCATACCAGAGTGGTTGTCCCTGGTCCGCCCCTAATTCTTGTTAAGAAAACTATATTGTTGGATTGGATTTAACGAGTATTCCTTTCCTTTTTCTTTCTTGAAAGTTTCTTGGTGCCTAAGAACACTGTCCAACACATAAAGCTGAAGGAGATGATTATATAAGCGATAAAAGAAAGGACCTTTTAGGATGCTTAAAAGATGTGTGTGGGTTAGTGAGGGGTGCCCTTCTTATTATCTTTTTCTTCTCTGAAAGTGGCTAGCACCCACGTTTGGTGCCTCGGCATTGTGCCCTGCCCGCTAAGTCGAACAAAACACACACAGACATATTTATATATATATATTCTTGCAAAAACTTTAAAGTCAAATGAGAACATACTTTCTTTGTGAATAAAACACTCAGATTACCAGTTCCATGGGTTTGGAATAAAGCAATGACATTAAAGTGAAGGCGGACAAGTAACTGGTGACCCCTCTACCATGAACATAGGCCTGTTTGTTTAGTAGAAAGTAGAGCAGAATGAGAGTAAAAAAAAGAGCTGATATGAAATAAAATTTTACTTATTACGTGTTGAGATAGAAGAAGTAACTGAAGAGTAAAATAAATGGTTTAACCATTTTTCATATCACATCAAAATTTTACCCCACCATCCCCTTTTCCAACCAAACACTCATAGAATAAAAATAAAATTCTTTGTTAAATTAAATTCTATACTTTTATTTTTTCCATTTAAACACCAAAAAGTGAAGTTTTATTTCACATCAACCCTTTTTCTCCTCATCTTTTGCTCATCCTCCTGCTAAACAAACAAGCCTAGCAATACCCTTGATGATTATGCTAAGAATATAGATGAGAAAAATCAATGTAACCATTATCCACTAGTAGTAAGGGTATGAAGATTCTAGATAATGAAAACTTGGCCCCAATAGAGAGAGAATGGTCTCGAAATATTGAATTGTGCCCTTCATAAAACTATATGCATGAACCAACCTAGGAGTGGCAAAATTTCACCTGATCTATCAACTTGACCCACATTTAACCCACAATATATATATGGATTGGGTAAGGGTCAAAAACCCAACCCTCATTTAAATATGTCGAGTTAAGATCGGTCTGCCTAACTCATTTAAATGGGTTGGGTTAAGGTCGACTTGCATATATAAACCAATTAAACAATTTGGTGTTTTCAATGTTTTGGTAGTTAGAATATTTTATATAGAATGAGCTGAGTATGTGTTGATTCTTTTTATATTTTCTCTAGTTTTTTAATGCAACCTAGCTTAACACATAACCTTAATATAGTGGATTGAAATTGGGCTAAGCTTCTACAGATTAGAGCATGGAAAACGGGTTGACCTACTTTGAATGTAGCTTATACGGGTCGGCCGGGTTAAACCGCATTGGATACAGGTCGAGGCTACTTATCCGTTTTAAAAACGGGTCGGGGTATGGGTTGGACTTCAACCCATAAGTACCCCTTCCCCAATCCAACTGCTCTGCTTCAGAATCTGGGCTTCAACCAACAATGAGAAACCCAACCCAATTAGTTCGTTCATAAGATGGTTGATGAAAATAAGATCCAACGGTCCATATAAAGGCCCAGAACTTGTCCAATAAGATCCAACGGATCCACCAGTGCGCAATGCGCGCCCCCAGCTACTCCGAATCCTATAAATACCGATTGAGAGAGAAAGAGACTCGTTTTCCTGCAGCGAGTTGCATAAGCTGTAAGCAATGGCAGACGGCCATCTCTTCAACAACATTCTTCTCGGAGGTCGCGGCGGAATTGTAATTCTCTCTCTCTCTCTCTCTCTCTTCCTCTCTTGATTTGCGATTTTGGGTTTCCATCTTTCGAAATTCTCTTACGCTCTTTCGATCGCAATTTTCTGATATTCTTCTTGTCGAGATTCTCCTCGAATTCGAGCGATCGGGTATTTGATAGATCATGGTCCTCTTTCATCACCCCAGATTTAAATTTTACATCTTGCTTCAATTGACTTGTCTTGGGTTTTGTTATGTTGATTTCTGGTAAATTAGAAAGATGCGGTTGGGCGATTGTGATGGATGCCTTTTGGATTCAGTTCTGATTGTTTGAGGTTGAGATTTCAAAAATTCCAGATCTTGGGGCTTGTTTTTTTGTACAGAATACGTAGGAATTCATGATCAAATGAGCTCAAGATGAATAAAGATGTGGGGGGCGGTTGGGGTGAAGGATATGAGTTGGTGTTGTATAGATGGGAGCTTGACTTTCCTAGGATTTGAATTGCTAGGGTGGTGTCTGGTTATTCATTTCACGCCTCTCCTTGATTCATTTTCGATTAGAGGGAAGATAATTTGATGTTTTTTGAAATTCACATTTTGTTTCTTCAATTTTAACCGTTTTTAGAAATTTGAAGTCTTGTAATTTCTATGCATTCAATTACATGAAACAAACAGGACCTTAGGTTTGTTTTGTTGTTTGTATGTGTGTGTGTGTGTGTTGTGGGAATGGCAGAATCCAGGGCAGCTGAGAGTGCACTCGGGAGGGATCATATGGAAGAAGCAGGGAGGTGGGAAAGTGGTCGAAGTCGACAAGGCTGACATTGTGGGCGTTTCATGGATGAAGGTCCCAAGGGCGTTCCAGCTTGGGTTTCGCATAAAAGACGGCCTGTTCTATAAATTCACTGGCTTTCGCGAACAGGTAATGGCTTCCTTTTCCTGTCTTGATATGATTGTAGTCAACTAAAAGTTAAAAGGTTGTTTTCATTTTCTTTATTGCATCATTCATTAAAATAAGTCTGTTGTGTCAGGATTGATCAGTGCCTCCTAGTTACAAAAGTTTGAACATTTTGGCTGATTTAATGGTTATCTGTTCTTTTATATGTTTGCTGCACTTCAGGAATTGGAAGCTACACCAGACAGGGTGTTCACCTTTTCCACCTCAAATCACTATAAGTAGTAACTAGATGTGCCCGTGCTCAGCACCGACAATTCTATATCTGTAAAACTGTGTAAAATTAAAATAGCACTCCATTTGGAATCCATATATAGATTAGAAACATACATATAAATACAGAAATGGCCCTAATCATATAGCAATAGAGTCTAAACTCTAATATAAGAAATCATGCAAGATGATAGAAGCAATTAAATGCACTAACCAATATGTAGCTACAAACAATTAAGCATTTATTCTCTGAACATACATTACATTAAAAAAAGCTTCATCAACTTTCACTTGCTTTACAAATTTAAATAATCTTAATCATTAATTTATCAAAAAATGTAATTATAGTGTACTGTAGCAATTTGAAGAGAATAAATCAGACATGATGATGCTAAGTAATGTAAATGATGCGTTCGAAGTTAACTGTATTAAGTCACTGTAAGCAGGAATTGATACTGATGGTGACGGAGAAATTAAAAAAGGAAGCCCATCTGATATATATATTTTTTATTTTTTGGAAGCCCATCTGATATGATTTCTATTTAACATATCACACAGATGCACATGTAATCAATGAATCATCTATTTTTTTTTTTTTTTCTTTTCAGAACACTTGAACTGATTCTTATTCACCTTCGTTTAGTAACAACAAACAGCATCCGCTTCCATAAAAGCCTGTAGGTTAGAACAGCAACCCCATCCGATAATAAACCTGCAAATATGCCAGGCCAGAGACACTGTGAATTTTCTCGTGATTGTGATTGTTTGTTGGTTAGGAAGTTTTTGCACATGCTCAGCATTTGTTGGTGGTATTTGGAATATCATTTAGGGTGCTCCCTTTTCCTTTATTATTATTATTAGTACGTTTTTCACTTTACAAGGGACTCAAGCACCCATGCATGTTCATGTCCCTAACTAGCTGGGCAACAACCGGGAACCATTTAGGGTGCATTTTGGGATATATATCTGCAATGCTTTTTAAAGTAATTATAATAAATATTGCACTAGCACTTATTTTATTTAGTTATTCATGTTTTGCTGGTAATTTTGTCTTGTTTTGTAGGATGTTAGTATCTTGAATGCTTTTATTCAAAACTCTATTGGAATAACACCGGAGGAGAAGCAACTTTCTGTGAGTGGGCAAAACTGGGGAGAAGTTGACCTAAATGGTAACTGGGCATTTTTGTTAGTTCTTGACCACACTTTATTTGATTTTCATTTATGCACTTGGTGTTACTGGTTAATATGAATCTTGTTGCATCTCCTTGGGGAACAATCACCCTTTAATCCCAAGCTATTGGTCCTTTCATCTTTAGCATGTCTTGAATTCTTTTCTTCCATTTTCATGGTTCTTTATTCTTTCTTCACTTCTCAGAATTTCTTTTCTTAACATTACGGTAAATTTACATTTGGAAACATTTATTTTCTTCTTCTTCCTTCTTCTTCTTCTTTTTTTAATGGATTACTCGTGCACATGCTTGCTTAATCCATAACTGGTCAGTACAACTGTGTTGCGCCTAGTCATACTATTGCATTTTATTTAGGTGAAGATTTGTATGGTATATATCCCTTGAATCTTTTGTCAAAAATATAGGAAGCAACGCAAAGATGCCTATCAATTTTATTTTTTGAATTGGTAATTGGGATTTAATAAGAAAAATGAAAATTTCAACTGTACAGTTCCGGAGACGTCGGTATGAGGTATACTCAATGCACAAAGACCTTAATCTGAGCACAAAAGGGTTCAAAGGAAGCCAAAGAAGCTCACACCAAAAATCTATGTACAGCCCTCATAAATAACAGCCCCTGTGCGGCTGGGAAGACCCAAAAAGACTGAGGCTAAAGGGTCATGTTTTGCTTAAAACCATCACTGACCCTGAATGCCCTGTTTCTCAAGAACATTGGCTACCACTTCAGCATCTGTAATAACATAACGAAAGTAGATTAACTTTCTTCTTACCTTATCATAAGATTCAATTGCCACATTCACATGATCCATGGGGCATTTAGCAGGCCACTACACAACTGAATGTGCAAACAGAATATCCTTCAGTAATCGGGTTGTGAGGGTACAGCTTTATCGTCTACTTAGGCCTACTTGAGTTGCTGAGTCAGGTTTCCCTAGTTCTGTCAAAGAAGTCAGCGGCAGTTGCTTCCTGCCAGCTGCAGTTGTTAAGAGCACAAGGAGCCGATCACAAATGCACTATCACCAAGCTACTTATTATTCCAAAGAGATCTTGATCAATCCCAAACTTTGGTGTAGATACCAGCAATACCTTGCCAAACACCTGTCTCAATCAGTTGCAACATCAAAACTACTGATCATTATAAGTGATATTTTGACCGACACCCTACCCAACCACTATGTTCCAGATTTGAACGCAATGTGACATTTTATTATCCAATTATTGAATTATATTATATTTAAGATCTAGCTGATGGCTGAGGATCTGATAAAATAATTGTTTGTTTATTCCATTGTTCTCTACCTTTGTATTTTGACATCTAAGCTCCTTCTGTCTGGTCATATTTTCACTTTTCATGCTTTGATTGCATCCATCATTCTAAATGATTACATCTCTTGTTTGCATTATCCAGGGAACATGCTGACTTTCCTAGTAGGTTCAAAGCAAGCATTTGAAGTATCTCTGGCAGATGTATCACAAACACAGCTCCAAGGAAAAAATGAGGTTGTCTTGGAGTTTCATGTTGATGACACAACCGGGGCGAATGAGGTTTGCTTCTTTTTTTCCCCCTTTTTTACATATTTCTCACATGAACTACTTGCAATAGGCATCTCTCTCTCTCTCTCTCTCTCTCTCTCTCTCTCTCTCTCTCTCTCTCTCCACACACACATATTTCTCTAGGGTCATGCACTGCTAAGAGATACCTCTCACAGATTGCATGAGAAGTAACTATTTTGCCAGCACATGGCACCCCCTATGACAAATCCAACCCTCCACACTCACTAATGCCCAATGAATTAGAACTCACCCTAATTTGACAGTAACGTGAATTATCCTCACCTCTGGATTAAAATTTCACAAAAAATTTACCTAAGAAACCATTAAACTGAAGGCCCCTAAATAAGTGGTTTTGATGATCTGATTGAGATGTTCTTTGCCCAAAATCATATCCACAATAAGACATGTCCATCAGACTATCCTCCCATGGTTCGTATGCATCCCAGTAGAGTTTTACCTCATGCAATCTGTGAGAGGTACCTCTTAGCAGAACATTATATACACACGCACACTCTCATCCCTTGTTAGCCTTTTTTTTTTTTTTTTGGCTATTCCCTATTCCTGTTTAAGTCCATTGAAAAGCTAAATGGTTCGTGCTTGTAGTAATCTTTTTCATCACATGCTGACAAATAAAAAAATTGTTGTAACATCCTTGTAGTCATTATGTATGCTGCAAATCTGGCTTTGCCATGCTTAATATTTTACTTCCTGTTTGCTTTAATCTTTTCTCACAGGAATTGGGTTTTTAGTAATCAATTTTCGGTTGTGACCACAGAAAGATTCCTTGATGGAGTTAAGTTTCCACATTCCTAATTCCAATACACTATTTGTTGGGGATGAAACTCGTTCTCCAGCTCAGGTGAATTCTTAATTTGGTATGCTTTATCTATCTGTCATTATGGTACTAACATTACTGTATTAACTTATATATTGCAAGGTTTTTCGAGACAAAATTATGTCTATGGCTGATGTTGGTCCTTCAGGTGAAGAAGCTGTTGTTATGTTTGAGGGTATTGCAATCCTTACACCTAGGTATATACCGGATACTGCCTAACTGAGCTGTCTCTTTGGATGGATTTGTATTCTGACATTTTGAAAATCCCCAATGGAGCTGCATCTGGGACTAGAAATCTAACACATGAACTACCTTTCTTTTCAGAGGGCGCCATACTGTTGAACTTCATTTTTCATTCTTGAGACTACAAGGACAGGCTAATGATTTCAAAATTCAATATAGCAGCGTCGTTCGCCTTTTTCTACTGCCCAAGGTTCTCCCTCAGCTTTTTGAATGTCTAAGTTGATAGTGAATAGGACGTCTTAATCAACTTAGTTCACATGATTCTCTCTCTCTCTCTCTCTCTCTCTCTCTCTCTCTCATGTGCGCGTGCACACACTACAATTTCAATGGTAATAGTTCATCCTATTTTACAGTAATGTGCTTCAGATATGAAACTTTCATTGTTTTGAGTCTCACACTTGCATTTCATTATCATTGATGCAGTCTAATCAACCACATACATTAGTTGTTGTGACTCTTGACCCACCTATACGTAAAGGCCAGACTTTGTACCCACATATTGTTCTGCAGGTATCATTAGACAATCCTTTTGCCTCTGCAATTGTATTATTTGCTTTTGGTTGGTATACAGTATATCACATTTGATCTTCTGTCTTGTTAAGTTTGAAACAGATTATGTAGTTGAAAGTACTCTGACAATTAATGAAGAACTATTGAATACAAAATACAAGGACAGATTAGAAGCATCATATAAGGTAATGATTATTGCTCTTGCTCTCTCTCTCTCTCTCTCTCTCTCTCTCTCTCTCTCTATTTTTATACTCTACGTGCTATTTAATCTCCGTGCAGATGGACCTCTGTCAATTTAGCTGCAATCAGTTCTAGAATACTTGAAAGTTATATCTCTGGTGCATGGAATGTTTCGTTGTAATTAGTTAAAGAATAAATGAAGGTCTAATTGAGGCTATCTGATCAATTGTTGGAAATGAGTGATAGCTGTTCACTAGAATTGCCTTCTAAAGGATTGATCAGGAAATTTTGAAGGACTGAATCTATTCCAAAGACTGACACAAAGATAAAATAAATGATAAATGGCATAATTTAGTTCATTTTTTCTTGCATTCTTCCCTTGGGAGACATGATAACTTGAAGTTGATATCTGGCTAAATTCACATGCAAAATATAATGACACAATGTGTGCCTGTTTTTTTAAGTATCTAAACTTCTATACAACAGAATCAATTGCTTCCCTTCTCCTGCTCTCATTGGATCATAAACTTTTGTTAAACATTTCTAGGAAATGCGTTTTGAGTTTGTTTCTGAATTCATCGTGTCAGTGGCTTAGGTTTTAGACGGCGTAGAGCTCCAGTAGAATGTGGTTTTTTAGCTGTGCTCTGCCTTCTTCATTTCGTGTTTTTTCTTTTCTTTTTTGACATATCTTTATCAGTTTCTTAAGCTTCTGACCTTAAACTCGTGGGTTAGCCATTCCAGGAAGGAAAGAACAAAGACCAAAAAAAAAAAAAAAAAGGACTTGCACCATTGCTAAGTTTCAGTCCCTTGACAGTTAGCTGCCATTAATTTTCTTTTAATAATATGTTTGTTCTCATACATGCAATTCATTGGACTTGGGTTAATCTATGACCTTATTGTGGCTCCTTGAGCGATTGATGTCTACTCGTCAAGCACTAATCATATTGCATTGATGGTTCATATGTGCACATCACTTAGATTGAATTTTCTGTGCATCTTCAGGGGTTAATTCATGAAGTCTTCACTTCAATATTGCGTGGATTATCTGGTGCCAAAGTTACGAGGCCAGGAAAATTCCGTAGTTGTCAAGATGGCTACGCTGTAAAGTCTTCATTGAAAGCTGAAGATGGAGTTCTATATCCCCTTGAAAAGAGCTTTTTCTTTCTACCCAAGCCTCCTACTCTTATTCTTTATGAAGAGGTATCATTGTGTTTGGAAATGCAATCAGTAATTTTTTTAAAGCAATTGATATTGTGCTATTAACTTGTCCTGATATGATGACATAGAGTATATAGGGTGGATGCATTGGTTGTGATGGACCTCATTTACTCAACTGAATTTCTTGTAGATTGATTATGTTGAGTTTGAGAGTCATGGTGCTGGAGTCAGCATGTCATCTCATTATTTTGATCTACTTGTAAGACTGAAAAATGAGCAAGAACATCTGTTTCGTAATATCCAGAGGAATGAATATCATAACCTTTATGCTTTCATCAGGTGGGTGACACTGAAATTGAGCATTTTTAGCAAAAATGTTACTTCTGCCAATGTCCTAATAAAAGAGTATCCAACTTTGACTCCTTGCAGTGGAAAGGGTTTGAAAATCATGAATCTTGCAGAAGGGCAGACTACAGATAGTGTTGCTGCTGTTCTTCAGAATGATGATGACGATGCTGTTGACCCACATCTTGAGAGAATTAAAAATGAAGCTGGCGGTGAGGAAAGTGATGAAGAGGTAGTGTTGCTTGCTGACTATTGTTTCTGTTCTTCACCTTGCATTGAGACCTTTTATCTTGACTTTTATTGATCGTCTCAATTCCTGTAGGATGAAGATTTTGTTGCAGAGAAGGATGATGGAGGATCACCTACTGATGATTCGGGAGAAGAGGAATCAGATGCCAGTGAAAGTGGAGATGACAAAGAAGTAATTTTGACTTCACTTTTCCCTTTTAACTCTTTGTCCTTAATGTAATGTTGAAAATTTCTAAATTCTGCATGGGACCAGACTGGGTCCATCCTAATTTGGGCTGGATCCAACTGAGAATTTTAGTCCATGGGCTGGGATTCGTCCTCAGCATTCATTCTCAATTGTTTGTCCCGGCTATCTCCATCTGAAGGCCTGACAAGATGTCTTCAATCTTCCTGGTACAACCTATCTAAACATTTGTTCCTAGGCCCCAGCATCTGTCTGCATGCCTTGACTGGGTCCAAATTCTCAGATGGAGAACCAGGTTTCATTCCATCTGCTTACTTCACTGGCCCGGACAAGCTTCTGGCTGCCAGCTAGTGAGCGTGTGTGTGTGTGTGAGTGGGAGCAATTTATGGACATTCTCATTAATCGTCTTCTGCCCCTTTCAGAAGCCTGCGAAAAAAGAAGTGAAGAAAGAAGCTGCTCCTAAGTCATCTTCCTCTAAGAGAAAACCCAAGGATGGTGACGAAGATGGTTCAAAAAAGAGAAAACCCAAAAAGAAAAAGGATCCTAATGCACCTAAGAGAGCTATGTCTGGTTTCATGTTTTTCTCACAAACTGAGAGAGAAGTAAGTCGTTCTTTGGTACACAACACCAGATTTTGCTGCCTGCTAACATTAATCTGACTACAAAAATTTATACTGTTGCTAATCCATTTTAAAATTGAGAAATTTCATTGTACAGTGATACTATTTAACCAGTTCTGTGTTCTTTTTATTTAATTTTGCATATGAGTAATTTTGATCAAATTTTTGTATTCTAACCTTGGCGGGATGATTGGGTTTTCTCCCTATCTCCTGAACTTTTTGTTCTCTCATTGTTTGTGTCCTACCTTAAAAGTTTCATGACAATGTTCAAGTTATTAACTTACTAACTTATTATGGCTGTATGCATGCAGAATCTAAAGAGAAACACTCCTGGATTGTCGTTTACTGATGTAGGAAGGGCTCTTGGAGAGAGGTGGAAGAAAATGACAGGCATGTGTCTTTTAACGTGCGCTTTTACTTTGATTTGCACCAGTGGTCATAGGACAGTGGGACTAAAACACTACTAATTGTGCAAATGCATAAATATAGCCAACACGAGCAGATCCTCGGTAGAAACAGATGATGTATGCATGCATGTATTTGCAGAGTTCTGCACATTTTCAAATGGTCATGGGTAGTGCAAGTTGACCATTTGTAGGTGTCCATGTGTATCTGATTGTCATTGTCCCTGTTGGATCATGCATAAGCATAATTATGATTACAGATAGTCTAATTTTTAAATCGTGCATGTTGCTCCTTTTTAGGTTTACGTGGTTACATATATGTCATCCATTTTGGAACACGTATGCATAAACTACGTACAAGGTTTATATGGTGGAGTTTGTATGTGTACTTGAACTATATAGATTGAGGGTGTATTTTTGTACAATTAGTAACACACTCTGGATTTTGTAAATATATATATATATATATATCCATTTGATGAAATTGGGTACTGTAAGAGAGGAATTTAGTGCATAACATATTCAACTTTTAAGGATAACTTTAGAAAATTTAAAAAAAAAAAAAGAAGCTTTGAAGCTTGAAGTATGGCTTTAGGATTGAAAGATGTAAGCAGACGAACTATTGCCAATTGAGTGATGACTCAATTTCTAACGGTCAATCTCCTGTGTCTGCTATTTCATTCATGAAGGGTCTTGCTTTCCCATGCTTCTATGCAGGTCTTCCATCCTTAAATTAAGTTTGGACTTGGTTGACCTCTGATTGGTGAACAATTGAACATCCAAGGAGCAGCACAGGGAATGACCCTTGATGACCTCATGGGAGGTCGGACATTTAAGGGTATGTGAGGATTTGCTACCTTTGTTAGCAGAAAGGATCAAATAGTTACATAGGAAAGTGTTGATTGGTTCAGAAAGCAATACATATCAGTTCTGAAAGCAATTTTTTTTTTCCACAAAAATATGGGGAAAAAATCCAAAAATTTATAAATACTAGAATATGTCATAGTTGGTGATTCTAGGTATTTATTGGACCCTCTATGCAAGTCCTTTATCACTGAATCTGTTAGGGTTCAGTTGTTTCATTCCGATAGAGGTCAAGATTTATACAAATAGACATCAATTTGACACAACTTGAGTTAGTAGGTCCATCGGATTGTTAACCCTAAGGTTTGATGATAAAAACAATAGACAAAAGAATATAATGGACTGGACACTCTGATTCTCACATTACATCATACATATCAGCAATGACACGTGCATATGTTGCATACACAATAAGAGACATCCTTACACAACAGTAAACAAAACTAACATCTGCAAGTACATATTATCGATTCCTACCATAGTTTTTGACTTGCCCTAAAGTGTATACAGTCAGGTATCTGAATCATTCTGGGAGCTCGACTCTGGTCAACACTATGGGTCATTTTCAGTTTTTCATATACATTCTTGAACACCCCCCACCCCCCACCCCCAACTTTTTTTTTTTGCCTGGATACATTCTTTGCCATTTATTTGTGTACCTCTTTATATTGTTTTATATGTTACGTCTGCATGCAGCTGAGGAGAAAGAGCCATTTGAATCAATGGCTAGGGCTGATCAAAAGCGCTACAAAGAAGCCATGGCTGGTTATAAAAGTGGTCCAACACACATAGATTCAGGAAATGAGTCGGATAGTAAGTAATGTGGCGACACTAAAGTCTGTTCTGGCTTGACGTGCTTTTTTTTTTTTTTAATTTTTAAATTGTGAATCTATTTATACCACTCATTCCTAAAGTGTCCCCTTTTGATAAGTGAGAATACTTTCCAATCAAACCCCCATTTTCATTTGATTGCAATATTGCAATTATTTTTTTCATTCCTGAGAGGCCCATATCGGTTGGAATTTGGAACTTTGTTTAGAATTTATGGCATCTATTTAATAATGCAAGCACGATTATCTTTAATATTTGCAAACCTCTTAGTTTATATCCTTCCTAGTAGGGGCGCGGGCAAGGCCAGCCTGGACAGTTTTGGATCTTACAATTTAGTACTTGGTCGGGCCTGGTCTAAAATTTGAGCCTGTTTAATATTTGGGCTGGGGTTGAATTAAGCGATGGACAGCCTGAAGCCCAGCTCGGTCAGCCTGAACAAGATTGGTTGAAAACATAGTGTATTCCTGCCTGGACCGAACAACTAAATGGGCAGCCTCAGACCTGACATATTTGAGGCGGGCCAATCTTGGGCCAGGCACTTACGGCCTGTGTCAGACTTCAGCCAGATATGTGCCTGTGTTTCTAATCTGGTCGGTCCTGGATATGCCTCAGCCTGGACCGACCCAGCCCACAAATACCCCCTACTTCTTAGGCAGGAATTAGTGGAAATGAAATCATCTTATGTGTCAAGAAATTGGAAATTAAGAGCAGGACTCATTCCCTCATGTATCATTATTCTTGTCCACTGGATTCTGATGAAGAGCCCAGAATGGTTGATCGATAAGAATTCACATGGAACAGGAGACTTGTGCATTTGCTGACCCTTCGGATGAAGAGCCCAGAAATGCACCTTTTTCACTCATCTTGTGCCATGAATGAGAGACTAAGCACATGAAAACAACCCAGCTCAACTCGTGTTTACGTTTTACCGCCCTCCCCATGGCCCATGGAACAAGAATATGATAACTCTATTCCCCAGAGGCTCATTTGCTGTTCCTCAATTGTTGGGGATGAAAATGAATCGCTCAATCCCCATAGGTCATACACATGAGGGCCTGCAAAACCGACTGGGAAATTATCCGGGTATGCATATCTGTATCAGCGGAATTTTCAGAGCCAGCTAGGTCTTTTCTAAGCACGGAATGGCCTGCCCTGGTGCCGTGGCTGACCTAAGATTTTCATTTAAGGATGTGGGGTGCCGCAGATCCAAACAAGTAGTTGGGTTTGGGGAAACACACGTGATCTTCATGTGGGTTTTGGGGCCAGATCCAAGATTTTCATATGGACTTACAAAGCAGACCCAAAATTCTCGCATGGGTTTCGAAGGTGGATCCAGGTCCGACGGGGGTGACTGTCCCAAAAGCTTGGATGTAGGTCTGTCCCTACCCAATGGCCACCTGGCTCAATTTATGATCAATATAATCCACTCTCACTCACTACTGTGAATTAACACTCGCTCAATTTGACCGTCATCCAAGTTTTGCAGGCCATTTGATTGAATGTATAGATGTTATATCCATTTTATTTTTAATTTAATGGATAGACTTTGGATATTTTTTAGGCCCTCAAAAGTATATAATCTTCCATGGGATCCAAAGTGTACCTCCCATGATCAGTCCATGGGCTGGACTGTACCAACGCGGAGTGACAGCCCGGCCTGTATTCAAAATTTCTCATCCATGTAAAAGGTATATTGCATCAGTATTTGGTTCCGTATCCAGGCCCTTTATTTGTTTTGAGGTCTGGGTTCGGGCTTCAAATTTTAAATCCATGGCCTCATGACCTGGTCCAGGTTAGATTTCAGATTATATTGAATTGGGTTCCCTCCATGTACTCCATGGATGCCTATGGACCCCTACTACGAGTCTGATTCACATCAGCCTTTTATGCATATGACCACATATGACTTTTCCTCTTTTGCACATAAAAATTTTCAATTATGGAAGTGTCTCTCACCTTATGGTGAGGGATGGATGCACATGAATATTCTCATATATATATATATATATATATATGAAGGACATTGAAATGAGTGATTGTTAGAAGGCTTTAAGAGATGAAAAAGAGAGCTGAAATGAAAATCATATTTCCTTTTGTGGTGGACCATTTGCATGAGAGAGAGTGAGTGAAAGAGAAAGGAGCACCAAAAATGATCTTGTCAAATATCTTAATAATTCAGTTTTAGTCCAGTTACAGGAGCATGAAGGAAGTTGGGTAGGGACTATTTTGTTCCCCCTCAAGCCTTCCTTCCATTAATACCATTTTTCCTATCCCAATCAATACAGATCGTTGATCACGTCCACAAGGATAGAAAGAAATTTCTGTCCATTCATTGTATTAAGATCCATTTGAAGGTCTTCCAATTATCAAGTCATTGTGATTCCTAAACCACAACTATTGGTAATAGTAAAACCTGATGACCGATTGATTGATAATCGAACCTTGCCAAAAGAAAAAAAGAAAAAAAAGATTGAAAGGTAAGGATTTGCTTTCTATGTGCCCCCATGTAATATATACAGTAAGGGATTTGGTTTCATAAGATAAAAGGTGAGCAATCATTTCTCATCAAATGTATTTATGGGATCCTTTACCCTCCACCTCTTTCAAAGATCCTTTTCTTTTGCAATTAAACCCTAAAACTACAATGGGAGGCAGACAAATGAGATCTAAACTATATTAAGTACTTTAAAAAGAGTGAGCATATGCATTGCTCATTAGTAGTTCTGATTTGATCTTAGATTGCATAGCTTATAACATCCAATCAAGCCAATTTTTATAGATGATAAATCGTAGTTCCAATGGTTTCAAACCGAACTACCTTTCCAAAAGCAGTAGATCTTCCATGATTTGGATCCTTTCAGAATAGTTTCAGGGAGACACGCCTTCTTTGTTGTGTCGCGTCATTGTACCAATTTGATCACATGGTTTTTTTTTTCCTTCCTTGTACCTAGCTTAAGGGGGTTGGACGAGCACTCTGGTAAGGAAAGTAGATCTCATATAAGGTAAGAGAATCCTCAAATTAGAGAAGTAGATCTTGAGTGGGGTAGCCCAGCCTTTTACTCTCTGTTTGGGAAGGAGGTAAAATGAGTAGAATGAAAAAAAAAGAGGGAAAAATGGAGGGAAAGTGGAAATTGAGGGTGTTTGGGAAGGGGGGAAAGAAAGTGGGGGTAAAATTCGTGTGAAGCCCACCTTAAAAAAATTTTCTAAAAAATGGGGGGAAAGTACGAGGGAAAGAGGGGAATTTTTGTCATTTTACTAAACCACCCTTTTCACTTTTTCTCTTTTCCACAAAGTAAGGATAAATTGGTAATTTTCTCTCTACCTCACAAACAAATAAAACCCTAACAAAATGAGGTAAAATTAATTTTTCCTCCCCTCGCCTTCATTGTCCTTCCAAGCACTTGATTATTATATACCTACAGTGGGGAAAACTAGGTGCTTCTTTTCCAGTCGAAAGAAGCACACACATTCCATCTGGTTTAATTTTTTGGGTCTGGAATGGAAAAGAAAGGGCCTACCAAACCAGAGATTGCTTTTCCTGGGAAAAGCAATCTTAAAACAAAAGTCGGGCCACTAGCCAGTTAAGATCCAAGTAACATAACATCAAGTGCTTGTTGATGTGGACAGCTTCACTGACATTTCCAATGGGGAAGTGTTTAGAGCCATGAATGGAGATGTTATTCATGCCTTTAGATTTTTATTTGTTCATGGATTGATGTGTCCTGTCCTCTTGCTACCAAATCCACTTATGAGGGTAAATTGTATATTTTAGTTAGAGAAATGATAGGGATGGGAATTATATTTTTGACCCTCAAATGTCTTTCGCTCAAACTCACTCAATCACTCAAGTGTCATTTCAACTCTTCATTTAAAAAAATCCGGCCTTATTCAGGCTTCCATTCAGGCTCCCTAGCATTTCTCTTTTAGTTATGCCTAGAGTGCCGGTTGGTTAGACTAGTTGCCTGCTTCAACAGGTGAACCACCTACAGGGTTGGTTGGTTTCTTCCTATTTTTGCCCTTCTATTTCAAACCAAGGGAAAGTCTGATTTTTTATTTGTTCATTTATTTTTCTGAACTAAGGAAAGGAATGTGGTGATTGATCTTTCAAAGTGCACAAACTATCGTGATTGACTAGCATTTGGATGAGTTAGCTGCTCATATTCAAAAGAAAATAGCTAATTGTATGTTGTTTACAGATGTGATAATATTGGTAGATGAATCGAGAGATGGCGAGAAAGATGTTGGATGATTTTAAAATTCAAGGGCTTTAAAATAAGTCGTATAAAGATTAAATATATGAATTGTAACTTCAATTTACATGTGCAAAAAGTTGAGACTCTAATGAGAAATAAAGTTCGAGAGATACCATGAAAAGATTTATTCCAATACCTATATCGATAACTAGTAGAGTGGAGAGGTTGAGGTAGATGTAGAATATAAAATAACAACAAGATAGTTGAAATGAAGACTTGCTTCGGGAGTGCTTTATAATCGGTGCATACAACTAAGGTTGAAGGAAAAGTGTTATATGACAGTAATTATACCTACTATGATTTATAGAAGAGAATGTTAGCCAACCAAAAAGCAACATATGAAAAAAGAAGAAAAGTGTAACAGAGATAAGAATGATGAGATAAATATAGAAAAAATAGAATCAGAAATGAGTGCCATTAAGAGCTTCGAGGGCTAGAATCAATAGGAAGAAATTAAGAGACAATTTCTGATATTGTTTGGACATATCCAATGTAGGTCGATGACGACACCATTGAGAAATAATTTTTTTATATAGGTTAATGCCCCAATAAGAGAAAATGATAGGCCAAAGAGGATATAAATGAAAGTAATAAAAATAAATATGCAGAAGCACAACCTATTTGAGGATCGGATATATTAGAATAGATTAACAAAATTCACATGGCCAACTCTAATGTGGTTGGGACAATACTTTGATGATGATGATGATAATGTGACATGTGAAATGGGAGCTAAGAGCTCCATTGTCTTTATCGTCAAGTACCTGTCCAATTTTGTAAGGTGAGTGTACTTTTTGAGAATGGTTGTGTTGATTGAAAAAGGAAGTCTAATTGAGTAAGAAGAAGTGAAGACAAGAAAAGAGAAAATGGTAGATGATCCACCTCCACATCTAAGATATGCACAATTATGTATGTAGGGTTTTTTTTAAGAAATATCCACAAAAAAACTCCACAAATAGCTAAGCTGGGGGGGTCACAGGACTCATGCTTATCAATTGCTACAGAGAGATTTTCTATTCAAAAGTAGAGTTTGGATCCCCACACTTAAATGGGACCAGTGAATATCGTACTATGTTTGGATGTGTGGATAGAGATAATGTTTAGGGTAATAATTAGATAATATTGTACTATTTTTAAAATATTGTGAAAATAAGAAATTATCAATCTTCCATCAAACCATTTCCAAAAATTACCATCAAACTATCAATCTTCCAGAATTTACCATCAAACTATATTTGGAAATTAACTTTTGTTTCTTGTTGCCATATTTTTTTTATTTTTCATACTATTTTAAAATATCATGATATTATCTGATTGTTATCCTAAACTTTATATCTATCCCACGCACAGAAAATAAAAAAAGAAAAGTAAGAAAACAAATCGGCGCCAGTTTGTTTGTGTACTTGAATCTCCCCTTGAATGGAAAATAAATCAAGGGGATAAATGAATACCCACCTATCACCCTAGTTAGTGATTTAGATCCCAAGAAAGTGAGGGTTGCATCTACATCTTCACCTTACATCCTTCACATCTCACCCCTTTAATTAATAATCCTCTTTAGAGCTCATTTGACCATGAGTTCCTATATATTCACAGATCCCATGCAAACACAGAAGCCCTTAAGTATGAAAAATAGAATATATAATAGAAAGTAGGACACTTAGACTGTATTAGAGTGGCCGATTTTTTGCAAAGAAAAAAAAGTGAGGATTGCAGAAATTAAATTCCACACTATAATAAGATTTATGTTTGGTGCAACAGCTTTTCCCAGAGAAAGAAAATGAAAAAGAAAAAATGGACTAAATTTTCCAAAATTTCTCAGGGAATAAATTCCCATAAGGGGTGGTTAGAAAAAATAATTCCGCGGAAGAGAATATTTTTTGCAGAACTAGTTTTCCTTGGCACATACACAACTTGCTCTTAGACGTCTCACCAAGATCAATGTGGGATCAAGAAGAAAAATTAGATTTGGGATTACGCTGGGATTACTTCAGAATTCTATTATTTTAAATAAAAGACATTGAATTCTACTTTGAAGGTATCCATGTCTAACCATCATGTCATTATAAATAAGAACCCCAAAAAGACTAGGATTTATATCTCAACGTGATACAGTTTTCAACAATCTCAATGAAGTCCGATGTGTTCCTTGTCGAAATTATTATTATCATTAATTTCTTTTTAGTAGAACGTCGTTCATTAGTCAAACAAGCAAAAAAAAAAAAAAAAAGTGAATGATTACCCAGGATTTTAGAGAATTTATATATATCTGAAAGGGACTGATCTCAATTGAGAAATAGTTCCGATTTATGTCCATTCTCTTACATTTCCTCTCTCTATATCTCCCTCTCTATTTCCAAAGCCTTTTTTTTTTAATTTTTTCACTCTAACATTATGAATTACGTTATCCGAGCTAAGCACGGAGGCTTTTCACTAGTGGCTTTTGATGCAAATAGTTCAAATGATATGAAAAACAAGATGGGGCTGTAAAGGTTTTTTTTTTTTCTCTCTCTCTCTCTCTCTCTTTGGTAACTTAGCCAAAGGGGCTGGACCCAAGAGAGAGCCCGCATACACACTGAAAAACAGACCGCACAAATGGGAAGAAGGCCCACACAAGTGAGAGAAAGAAGCTAACACAAGCGAGAAGAAAACTCACACAAGTGGAAAGAGGTGGGTACCCGGTATTTGAACCCTTGGCAATCAGGTAAGAACTACCTAAAGTTGGATTTGGAATTGCTTAATATTATATATGATTAAGATTAAAAATCATTTAGCACCACAACATCAGAGATTAAGTGGAGACAAGCTATAAATCTTGTTCAATTATTGAATGGGAATTCAAATAAATCAGCGCAACTGTTGGTCTGCTATTGTTAGCTGGAGATGGATGATAAACAACAAAGAAACAATAAGAAACAAACTAAGTGGATGTACATCTTTTTTCCTTTTTCCCTTTTCCTTTTTCTAGGTAGGACTCCAACGCAGCTGCTCTCGCCCCTACTAAAATGAAGTGCCCGTAATTGAAACATGCAGAAGAGGTAAATGTGGAACAAGTATGATACAGTTGCTGCTTTTGTATAACTCTTTCGTGCCATTGCATCCTTTTGTAGGTACTTGTATTGCGTGTTAGAAATTATTACTTTTAATATTCTGGCTAGAAAATCAAGAAAGTCCCATTGGGAATTCGAAAGTCACATTGAGATTTTAAAGGTCATCTAAAAATGCTAAAAATTGGGACTTTGTTGTTATCTGGAAAATATGTTCATGACTTTTGAAAGTGTCCATTGGTAAAGGCTATATAAGGTTGTATTTTAGTAGGCAAGAGTGTGTGTGGTGACTGGTGAAGGTCTAGGAGATTGTCCAATTATATATATTTGGGTACCTCATCTATAGAGGGGTGAGTATAGTAGACCTCGGGTGAGAGAATGTGAGATGCCTAAGGATCAAATTCTGAACAGCCAGCTGGTAAGAACCACCATCTCTTATCGCTGAGTGCATTGTTCATTCTATTTAGAGTAGGGGCTATGTGCGGTCCTTTGGTGATACAATCCCACACACACAAGCATACACATACACACTGCACGCTTTAACATTTCTACAATATGATATTAGAGCATTTTTTTAGAGTAGTATTAAATTACGTTTTCTACATTGTATCTCTTAGTTTCTCTTATGAAATTATTCGTTACATTTTTTATTTTTAATTTATTTTATTTTATGGAGTGAGGGCGTGACTTGCACGAAAAGGTCCAAGAAATTTTTGGGCAGTCATGATCTGCACCTTTAATGCAGAAGGTAGAAAAGAGCCCATGTCTCGGCAGTCATGATCTGCACCTTTAATGCAGTAGGTAGGAAAAGAGCCCATGTCTCTTTTAAGCATCTCATAGAAACGTTTGCATACAGTGTACGGACATTCCTCTAGGTAAAAATTTCATGGAAAAGGAATGTACAAACAGACTTCCTGGATTCAAATTGGCCGGGCACTTTCAAAAAACCATTCATTTTCAGGCATTGATACAAAATTATTTGTACACTTGCCTCAGCTTCAATTATACAAGGGAGCTGCTATTGGCACACAATTTTTCTTCCTTCCCACACATATTTTTCTTTAAAAAAAAAAATCCTGAAAAATTACCTTTTTGCCCACCCTCTCCCTTTCTCTCTCCCCACTTCCCCTTTCACCTCTGGCTCCTGTTAGGATTGGCGCTGGCCGATCCCTCTCCTCCCCTTCTCTCTCCCCCACTCATCATCCCTCCCTCCCCACTGTTTTCTCTCTTTCCTCCTCCCTTTGTCTCCCCCCACCTTCTCCTTCACCTCCGGCTCTGCCTGGACCGGCGAGCGTCGGCCGATCCCTACCCTCCCTTGTTGTTTTCTCTCTCCCTCCTCCTCTCTCTCCCCATTGTTTTCTCTCTCTCTCTCTCGTCTTCCCTTTCTCTCCCCCCACCCTCTCCCTCCCTAGTGTTTCTCCGTGCCCATCTTTCTCCCTCTTCTTTCTCTCCCTTCTCCCCGTCTCTCCCTCTCCCTTCCTTTCCCCGGCGGGCGGCCTAGAAACAGTGGGGAGGGAGAGGGTGGGGGGAGAGAAAGGGAGGAGGAAAGAGGGAAAACAATGGGGAGGGAGAGGAGAGGGATCGGCCAACGACTGGGGAAAGGAAGGGAGAGGGAGAGATGGGGAGAAGGGAGAGAAAGAATGAGAGGGAAGAGATGGGAAGGGAGAAACAGTGGGGAGGGAGAGGGTGGGGTGAGAGAATGGGAGGAAGAGGGAAAACAATGGAGAGGGAGAGGAGAGGGATCGGCCTGCGCCGGTCCAGGCTGGTGCCGGAGGTGGAGGGGAAGGGAGAGGATGCGTAAAAAAGTAATTTTACAGATTTTTTTTTAAAGAAAAATTTATATGTGGAAAAAAAAAATTGTGTGCCAATAGGAGGTCCTTTGTATTATTAACAAATTTATCATTGCAGTGTATATTCACAAAGACAATCAATAGCTCTCCTTTGGTTGGTAATTGGTATATCTCCAAGACAAAGTCAGACCTCCTGCAAACAATGGACACGTAGAGAAAAGAAGAGGGAAAAAAACAAAAACAGAGAGAAACCACATGGTCCATGATATGCATGGCATAATATAAATAACTACCCTTTTATTTGAATTTGTTAGTTGTTTATTTTGTCTTAAATGTTCTACTTATAGCCTTTTTCTTGTTACGCAGGAATTGGAAGGAGCTGAAAATATTCGAGCTTAATTCGGAGAGGTTTAAAGCTAAAACCCCATTTGGGAAAAGTTATACACAAAGAGCATATAGGCTTGTTGGGGGAGAGTTGGAATTTCAAGTTAGAGGTCATGAGTTCAAGACTTGGCACAATCAGTTTTTATTTTTTGTGAAGACCGAATTTGGTGGCCCCCACCATATCTAATGCTTGATAATGGTTGCTAAAACTTAGCAATCAACTTTGCAAGAAATGGAAGGAATCTCATGGACATCAATAAGAAAGTTATTGTTTAGCAAGTGATCAAATCATGAAGGAAAGAAGATTTTCGGAATTGTAGTCATCCTGCGCAAGCTTTACTATTTTGACCATAACTTGTGACTCAAGACTCCGATTAAGGCAAGGTCAGATGCGTTGGAAAGAGGACTAAAAGGAGAGGAATATCATGTCTCACGAGGATCTCCCAATTCTGACGTTTTAGGGGTCAAAACAGGCTGTCAAGTGGAGGGATATGAGGGATGACGAATTTGAGTGATTTCTCTTTCTTTTTCTTCTTGTATTTTTCTTCTTTTTAAGGGGAGGCTCTCTTTTGCTCTGGGTGAATTTTATTTTTATTCAATCTTTGTTAGAAATTGAGGGTGGAGATTGAGTGGTGTAATAGACAACTTGAAGGCTTTCAATAATGACAATTTACTTCATTGTTATTGTTTGTTCTACAATGCTTGGCTAATCCGTGGATTAGGGTGGAGGAGGAAACCAAAACCGGTGAGTTCGTTCCTTATTATTCTTCTATGTCTTTCCCTCATTATGCTTAATGATTTAATAGGTTCTCCTTCATGAATGTTATTCAACTTCTAGTTTTGTAAAGGTTATTTGGAATGTCTTTTACTTTTTATGCTTGATCTTGACATATCATGTTTAGGTTAAATTCCTTTAATGGTT
The DNA here is from genome assembly GCA_029852735.1 of Persea americana. Taxonomy (NCBI): domain Eukaryota; kingdom Viridiplantae; phylum Streptophyta; class Magnoliopsida; order Laurales; family Lauraceae; genus Persea; species Persea americana. The sequence continues at coordinate 65,049,399 of CM056813.1, read as the reverse complement.
TGTGCTTGATCTTGATAAATAGTTATTAGAGTTTCAACATATTGAAGTGAAGGGAGTCTTAGGTACTATTTAGATAATTGGATTTTTTCAAGAAAAAGAGTTTTCAAAGCTAAATCTTCCGATCCAAGGCAATTGCTTGCACATTGGATTGAGTTTTATTAGGATAAGACTATGACGTAATTTTGGAATGATTAAATCTGTTTTGGTGAAATCCGATACCTTGATCTCTCTTTCTCTGATCAAGTTTGTGTTTAGATTTCTTTTGATATCAGTTTAGTTATTATTTCTTTGATTAATTGTGGTTTTAAAATCTCTAGTGTGAAAACTGATTAAGGATTTTTGGATCTTGTTTCTACAAATCTCTGTGGATCGACCCGTATTTGCCATTATCTATTTAATAGAAATTTGTGCGATTCCGGTTAACTATTTTGAACACATCAAAATTTGGCGCCGTTGCCGGGGATTTGTTCTTGAAAATTTTTTCAAAAATCTGATTTCTGATTTTTACTCTAGTTCAGTTTAGGATTTTATTTTATTACTTTTTTTTTGTGAATTCCTTTTAGGATTTTAACTAATTAGCATTTTTTTTTCTTTTTACACTTTGGTATTGTTGATTTTGCAGGATTGAAAAAAAAAAGAAAAAAAAAAAAGGAGCATTTGTAGCAAGGAGTTACCAGATTTGGAGCACAAAGAATCTTCGATTAAGTTGCCAAAAAAGAAAAATAATAATAAAGAGAAGAATCTTGCAAAGAAAGCAACTCAAAGCGGGAAAGAAATTTTAGTTTTAGTAGTAGTATCTTTTTTTTTTTTTTTAGATCCATTGTAGTAGGACTTTCAAAGTGTAATAATTTTAATTATTTTTAAATTCTGGGAAGGCCCAGATTGTAATAGTTAGGGGCAGGGAAGGACGATAGTTGGACGATACTGTCTCTGCACCTCGGGTTGGTACACTGGGTCTAGGTATCAGTGGCCCGAGTCGACTCAACCAGATCTTCCCCCATCTTGAGTGGGAGGTGAGTACTGAAACCTTACCCACGCCTCTTCAGTAAGTGGGTTAATTCATGGTTGTTTAATTTTGGCAAAAGTGTGATTGATTGAATGTACACATTGATTAAATTGGAATCACACACTTAGTAAGGGCAATCATACCCTCAACAAGATAAGGATTGGATTTCATCACCATTTCCTTGCCCATAGGAATTTATTTTCCTCACTACTTAGGAATCCTTAGCCTTTAATAAAATTTGAGTAGAAACGTGACCTTAGGTCCCGAGCTCATTAGGAGAAGACCATCAAAAGTTGTACCATTTGCGCTCCTTGACGGAAATCGGTGCCTAGAATAGCCTTGTCCCTTAAGGGAGACAGTTCATTTGTTCTAGGAGTTTGGTATTTAAGCGGAACCTTTGCCACGAGCATCGTGATCCCACCAATCCCCTGGGGGCTTGCCTGGCCGACTACGTTTCATAGGACCGGTTTGGGGGCCTGGGTGTACTCTTCACAGTTAGGAGCTGTCTAGTTAACATAGGCTAGCCCATTAGATTGTTGGTGTGTTAACATTAAGGTGTGCTTCCTTAAAAATAAAAAAATAAAAAAATAAAATAAAAAATAAAAAAATAAATAAAAATTTAAGGTGTGCTTGGTTTATGCAAACTTGGACACGTGAGAGAGGTCGTCTAGCCCGAATTGAATTATTTGAGGTACCCATCACGTTTGTAGAAAGTTTCTCAATTGATCCCAAAATGGAAAACCGAGAGAGAACTCTGAATGAGATGTTCGCACCCGCTTCTGCCACCCCACCCACTTGCATAGTTCTACCTGCAACCACTGCAACCCAGTTTGAGATTAGAGCTGCTACCATTAACATGCTTCCTAAGTTCCATGGTTTTGAGAGTGAGCAACCGTACATCCATTTGAACAAATTTCTGACAATTTGTCAGACATTTAAAAACCAGAACTTAGATGAAGAAAATGTCAAGTTAAGGCTCTTTCCCTTATCCTTAGAAGACCATGCTGCGGCATGGTTGAATTCTCTTGCTCCTAATTCCATAACAACATGGGATGGGTTGTCAAAGAAATTCATGGCAAAATTTTACCCAATGGCCAAGACAGAGAAAATGAAGGATGCCATTAGGAACTTTAGGGGACGGCCTGACGAAGAGTTTTCTCAAACTTGGGAAAGGTTTCATGACCTTCTTGTCAAATGCCCACACCACGGGCTTGACAAGGCCCAGTTGGTCCATTTCTTCTATAGAGGACTAACTACTGCACAACGTACCTTGATTGAGTCTATGCACAAAGGGAAATTTATGAATCAGACTCCCAATCAAGCGTACGACTTCCTCGTAGAGCTGGCTGAAAATTCCCAAAACTGGAGTAGCAATGGTGGAGGATATGAGAGAGAAGAGATAGGGTCCAGAAAGCAAGGACTTTATGAGATGAAAACAGACCCTGATCTTAAGAATGTAATGGCTAGTCTGGTCAATGGGGTGAACAATCTAAGTAAGAAATTTGATGCATTTACAGTGATGGCCAACAGGAACCCCCACCAAGACCAGGATTCTTTGATGAATGTTGCATCTGAACCAAGTGCCATGTGTGTCCTTTGTGATAGTTCTGAGCACATGGTGGAGTGCTGCCCAAATTTGCCGGTCGTTAAAGCTGAGCAAGCCAATGCCATCAATGGATATAGTACCTTTAGGAAACCTACACCAAATTCTTTTAGTCAGACTTACCATCCTGACAATAGGTTTCACCCGAATTTCTCCTATAGGCAGAGTGAACCTATTCAGCAACAAAGTGGTGGTCCTCCAGGGTTCCAAAGGAACTTTTCAAGGGAAGGCTCTTCTCAATACCCTCAGACAAACCAAGCTTTAGTTCCTCAACAGTCGTATGTTGCTCCTCAACAGCCCAACAACTGTAGATCTCTAGTTCCTGACCCAATGACAAATTACTCTCCCTCTGTCCCACAACAGTCTTCATCCTTGGAAACTATGATGACTGATATGATGAAGCTGCAACAACAATTCATCCAACAACAGCAGCAAACCAACACAGCCCAAGCCCAGTTGAATCAGGCTACTGCCCAGGCCATTGCCAAAATGGAAGTCCAGCTTGGCCAGTTAGCAATATCAGTAGGAGGGAGAGAGAAAGGGCAATTTCCCAGTCAAACAATTCCTAATCCCAAGGTCCAGCCCAATACTCAGAATGCTCTTAGAGGCCAATTTGGAATAGATAGTTCCCCAGGACTACCCCATGATGAGGTACAAGCTATTCACACCTTGAGGTCTGGCAAGCAAGTGGACAACCAAGTCAGAATGCCTGAGGAAAAGGATGTAAATGTGGGTGAACCAAACAAGGACAAGGGGCAAGATGTCCAAAAGAAAGGGGAGGTGAACCAGGCTCCTATAGAGAACCATCCAGTGACACCCTACATACCCAAGGCTCCTTATCCCCAGCGCCTGCAAGACAATAGGAAGAATAAACACTTCGAGGGGATCTTAGAGGTGTTTAAGAATGTTCAAATCAATATTCCTCTCTTGGATGCCATCAAGCAGATACCTTCCTATTCCAAATTTCTGAAAGATCTGACCACTCTTAAGAGAAAGACTTCTGTCCCTAGGGAGGCTGTGATGGCAGCTCAGGCTTCAGGGCTGATCCAGCAAACAATTGTTCCCAAATATAAAGACCCTGGATGCCCTACAATCTCTATCAGAATTGGAGACACAATGGTTGATAAATGTCTTTTGGATCTTGGGGCAAGTGTGAACCTTTTGCCTTACTCAGTATACAAACAATTAGGTTTGGGGGAGCTCAAGCCCACAGATATAACTTTGAGTCTAGCAGATCGGTCAGTCAAAGTTCCCAAGGGGATAGTGGAGGATGTCATAGTAAAGGTGAATGAGTTCTATTTCCCTGCAGACTTTGTCGTCCTAGATACCGAACCTGTCATGAATCCAGGCCGTCACATTCCTGTGATTTTGGGCCGCCCATTCCTTGCCACTTCCGATGCAGTTATCAGATGTAGGAATGGAGTAATGACGTTGGCCTTTGGTAACATGAAGTTGAAATTGAATGTCTTCAATAATGGATTCCAGTCCCTTGAGATGGATGATGAGGAAGAAGTGAACATGATTGATGTCCTGATAGGTCAGACAATACAGCAGTCCTGTTATCAGGACCCTTTGGAACAATGTTTGGCCCAATTCGACTTTGATATTGACATTGATGAATCCATTCGCGAGGTCAATGCAATGTTGGACTCAGCCCATCAAATGGATATTGGTCGTTGGAGAGAGAGAATAGAGCCCTTACCGGTTTCTACTTCGGTACCTGTGCCTTCCATTGTCGAGCCTCCTAAGCTAGAGCTCAAACCATTGCCTGAGTCATTAAAGTATGCTTTCCTTGGTAATGCCGAGACATTACCTGTCATCATTGCCTCAGATTTAGAGAAAGATCAAGAGGGGAAGTTACTTGGTGTGCTTCGCGCTCATCAAGAAGCTATTGGGTGGACCATTGCTGACATCAAAGGGATTAGCCCATCTGTGGTAATGCACCAAATTTATCTTGAAGAGAATGCAAAGCCCTCAAGAGAACCACAGAGACGGCTAAACCCTATTTTGAAGGAAGTAGTTCGGGGTGAAGTGATGAAACTACTAGATGCAGGTATTATATACCCCATCTCTGATAGTAAGTGGGTTAGCCCTGTCCAAGTTGTACCCAAGAAGTCTGGTGTCACCGTAGTTGCCAACCAACACAATGAATTGGTCCCCACTCGTGTCCAAACTGGTTGGCGAGTATGTATTGATTATCGAAGGTTGAATGCAATGACTAGGAAGGACCATTTTCCCTTACCTTTCATTGATCAGATGTTGGAGCGTCTAGCTGGTCATGCATACTACTGCTTCTTAGATGGTTATTCTGGATATAACCAAATCCCAATTGCCCCTGAGGACCAAGAGAAAACAACATTCACCTGTCCCTTTGGCACATTTGCCTATAGACACATGCCTTTTGGGCTATGCAATGCACCCGCAACATTTCAACGGTGCATGTTAAGTATTTTTTCTGACATGGTGGAGAGGTTTTTGGAAGTCTTCATGGATGATTTCTCTGTCTTTGGGTCTAGCTTTGAAGAATGTTTATCTCATTTGACACTTGTGCTAAAGAGATGTGAAGAAAAGAACTTAGTACTCAATTGGGAGAAGTGTCATTTCATGGTGAAATCGGGAATTGTCTTGGGTCACATAGTATCAAAGAAGGGAATAGAAGTTGATAAGGCGAAGGTAGATTTAATTGCAACCCTACCACCTCCTAAGACAGTGAGGGAGGTGAGATCCTTCTTGGGCCATGCTGGCTTCTACCGTCGTTTTATCAAGGACTTCAGTAAGATCTCAAAACCTCTCTGTGATTTGTTGTCCAAAGATGCCTCATTTGAATTTACTCCTGATTGCTTAGCTGCCTTTGAAAAGCTAAGAATGGAATTGACCTCAACACCTATCATTCGGCCTCCTGATTGGACTCTACCGTTTGAGGTCATGTGTGATGCCTCCAATTATGCAATTGGTGCCATCTTAGGGCAAAGAGTTAATAAGCTACCTCATGTGATTCATTACGCTAGTAAGACTCTAAACGACGCTCAACTTAACTATTCCACCACGGAAAAGGAGTTGTTGGCAGTCGTATTTGCTCTGGAAAAGTTTAGACCCTACCTGATAGGTTCAAAAGTACTTGTATTCACCGATCATGCTGCCCTTAAGTTCCTTCTAACAAAGAAGGATGCGAAAGCCAGGCTGATTCGGTGGATTCTCTTATTGCAAGAATTTGATCTCGAGATTCGAGATAAGAAAGGGTCAGAAAATGTGGTGGCTGATCATGTGTCTCGATTACTTGTAGAGCCTCATGTTGAATCCTTGCCTATCTTAGAAACATTTCCTGATGAGCAGCTTATGTCAGTCTCACATGCAGAAATCCCATGGTATGCAGACATTGTGAATTACCTTGTTACAGAGCAAATGCCAAGTTCTTGGACTAAGCAAGAAAAGTGTCGTTTTCTATCTATGGCAAAATGGTATTTTTGGGATGAGCCGTATTTGTTCAAGTATTGCCCCGACCAAATCATTCGACGGTGCATCCCCAACTGTGACCAAAGGAAAATTCTTGCATTTTGCCATGATCATGCTTGTGGAGGGCATTTTGGGGGAAAAAAAACCGCTGCAAAAGTTTTGCAGTGTGGATTTTATTGGCCCTCCCTATTCCGTGATTCACATGATTATTGCAAAACTTGTGATCGTTGTCAACGATTAGGGAGAATCACAAAACGGAATGAGATGCCCCAACACCCAATCCTGATAATCGAAATTTTTGATGTATGGGGCATTGACTTCATGGGCCCTTTCCCAGTGTCATATGGCTACCAGTACATTTTAGTTGCTGTGGATTACGTGTCAAAATGGGTAGAGGCAATAGCTTGCAAAACAAATGACCACAAGGTGGTAGTTCAGTTTCTCAAGGAAACTGTATTTGCTCGTTTTGGTATTCCCCGTGCAATCATCAGTGATGGGGGAAAGCATTTTTGTAATCGGGTCTTTGCGGCCTTAATGGGGAAATACTTTATTACTCATAAAGTAGCCACCTCATATCATCCCCAGACGAGCGGTCAGGTTGAAATCTCCAACAGGGAGATTAAGACCATCCTTGAGAAGACAGTCAATCCCACTAGAAAGGACTGGTCATTGCGCTTGAGTGATGCTCTGTGGGCATATAGGACCGCATATAAGACTCCAATCGGAATGTCCCCTTACAGATTGGTCTTTGGGAAGGCTTGTCACCTCCCTGTCGAGTTGGAACATAGGGCATATTGGGCGATCAAACGCCTCAACTTTGCTCTCGATAAAGCAGGAGAGACCAGGAAACTTCAGCTTGATGAGCTGGAGGAGCTCCGAAATGATGCCTATGATTGCGCCAAAAACTACAAAGACCGAATGAAAGCCATGCATGATAGGCATATTCTCAGGAAAGAATTTCACCCTGGCCAGAAAGTCCTATTGTACAATTCCAGGTTGCACTTATTCCCTGGAAAGTTGAAGTCTCGTTGGACTGGACCTTACATTGTTCATATTGTTCATCCCCATGGTGCGGTTGAGGTCCAAAGTCCCAAGGATGGTAATATTTTCAAAGTCAATGGTCAAAGGTTGAAACCATTCTTAGAGACTGTTGTTCCGAAGGCTGAATCTGCATCTCTGGAAGATCCCGCCTATCAAGACTGATTGAGCACTGGATCTGACAATGTATTTTCTGTGTATATTATATACAGTGGTTACCTGCTTTTATTTTTTTTTATTATTTTGTCTAACTTTGGCATGATGTTGCAGTTCCAAGTTTTATAATTCTCAGGTGCCCTCCTGTACTTTTATTCCCCATGTTTCCTTGATCATTGCATTTCATTTATTTAAACATCGAGGACGATGTTCATGCTAAGTTGGGGGGTGAGAACAAACACACTTGTCCATCTTTAGACAAGAATTTCACATTTTTTTGATTTTCTAGGATTTTTAGGAAAATTTTCAAAAAAAAAAAAAAAAAAAAAAAAAAAAAAATTGCTATTTGTGTTTGAGAAAGGAAACTTCAAAGAGATTTTTTTGAAACGAAGATACCTCGAATTTTGGAATTCTCGATGCTATGGGCAAAAGAAAACAATGGTTTACTGTTCTGTTTTAGGAAAGGATTTTTGGATAGTGCTGAATCTTGATCCTTCACTTTTACACAGGTGGTATATATTTGCAAGGTTTTGAATGTGAAGCTATGATTTCCGATTTTCTTTGACGATTGGATTAACAATATGATGAAAAACCGACCTTTAGTATACAGTTTCCTGGTTCAACTGGTGAATTAATGAGGGCACATGGAAAGGGCTGCCTATTGTTGGGGACCGCAAAAAAAAAAAAAAAAAAAAAAAAAAAAAAAAAAAAAGTTTAGTTAGAAGTATTAAAAAGAGTAAAAAGTTTTGTGACTAGTTTGGGTTCGTAGCCTTTTTAACCCGAGCCAGTAAGCCCGTAGGGGTATTTACATACCTAGTGCCCTAAAAACGTCTGGTTTGGGAGTCATTGGCCTAATGCTCGTTATATGGGTTAATTAGAAAGCTTAAGGGACCTAGGCATTGCACAGTCACATGGGTGTGTTTGAAAATATATATATATATATATATATGGCCTTTGAAAAAACAATAGTGCGAAAGCCGTCATGGTCGCCTTGAGAGGAAACTGTTTTTCTTTGCTAAAGTTAGGTTGCTCAAAATTTTGAATTGAAAATCGTTTCCATGGAAGTTTCTAGTTAATCATTTGAGACTTATGTATTTTTACGTGGACACACTTTTCACTGTGCACGATCAACTTAGCATGATTTTGAGAATTTCTGACCAAATGATAGGATTTGTGAACCGAATTCCGTACTTAACTTTGAAAATTCTGAGAATCGAGAATATCGGGTGTTTATAAATCTTCTTTTGGAAAAGTTTCCTTTGGTTTTTACTCTGCTTCATTGTTAAAAAAAAAAAAAAAAAAGGAAAAAAGAAAAAAAAAAAAAAAAAGAATTTTGTGGGTAAATTCACTGCAAACCCTCACGAGACAACACTCGTCCACTAGAGGTAATCTAGGGGTTTAACGGCTTGTTGCATATGCTAAATGCAACCGCGATTCCTGCGAAAGTGAGTTAGGATTTCTAGTTTCAACATTTAATTTTACTTTGTTTTGCTCGAGGACTAGCAAACTTTAGGTTTAGGGGTATTTGATATGCATGGCATAATATAAATAACTACCCTTTTATTTGAATTTGTTAGTTGTTTATTTTGTCTTAAATGTTCTACTTATAGCCTTTTTCTTGTTACGCAGGAATTGGAAGGAGCTGAAAATATTCGAGCTTAATTCGGAGAGGTTTAAAGCTAAAACCCCATTTGGGAAAAGTTATACACAAAGAGCATATAGGCTTGTTGGGGGAGAGTTGGAATTTCAAGTTAGAGGTCATGAGTTCAAGACTTGGCACAATCAGTTTTTATTTTTTGTGAAGACCGAATTTGGTGGCCCCCACCATATCTAATGCTTGATAATGGTTGCTAAAACTTAGCAATCAACTTTGCAAGAAATGGAAGGAATCTCATGGACATCAATAAGAAAGTTATTGTTTAGCAAGTGATCAAATCATGAAGGAAAGAAGATTTTCGGAATTGTAGCCATCCTGCGCAAGCTTTACTATTTTGACCATAACTTGTGACTCAAGACTCCGATTAAGGCAAGGTCAGATGCGTTGGAAAGAGGACTAAAAGGAGAGGAATATCATGTCTCACGAGGATCTCCCAATTCTGACGTTTTAGGGGTCAAAACAGGCTGTCAAGTGGAGGGATATGAGGGATGACGAATTTGAGTGATTTCTCTTTCTTTTTCTTCTTGTATTTTTCTTCTTTTTAAGGGGAGGCTCTCTTTTGCTCTGGGTGAATTTTATTTTTATTCAATCTTTGTTAGAAATTGAGGGTGGAGATTGAGTGGTGTAATAGACAACTTGAAGGCTTTCAATAATGACAATTTACTTCATTGTTATTGTTTGTTCTACAATGCTTGGCTAATCCGTGGATTAGGGTGGAGGAGGAAACCAAAACCGGTGAGTTCGTTCCTTATTATTCTTCTATGTCTTTCCCTCATTATGCTTAATGATTTAATAGGTTCTCCTTCATGAATGTTATTCAACTTCTAGTTTTGTAAATGTTATTTGGAATGTCTTTTACTTTTTATGCTTGATCTTGACATATCATGTTTAGGTTAAATTCCTTTAATGGTTTGTGCTTGATCTTGATAAATAGTTATTAGAGTTTCAACATATTGAAGTGAAGGGAGTCTTAGGTACTATTTAGATAATTGGATTTTTTCAAGAAAAAGAGTTTTCAAAGCTAAATCTTCCGATCCAAGGCAATTGCTTGCACATTGGATTGAGTTTTATTAGGATAAGACTATGACGTAATTTTGGAATGATTAAATCTGTTTTGGTGAAATCCGATACCTTGATCTCTCTTTCTCTGATCAAGTTTGTGTTTAGATTTCTTTTGATATCAGTTTAGTTATTATTTCTTTGATTAATTGTGGTTTTAAAATCTCTAGTGTGAAAACTGATTAAGGATTTTTGGATCTTGTTTCTACAAATCTCTGTGGATCGACCCGTATTTGCCATTATCTATTTAATAGAAATTTGTGCGATTCCGGTTAACTATTTTGAACACATCAGTCCACAGGACCACATCACATCTATACATGCGACTTTTACCTACAAGAGTAGGCCCAGCCATCCGGTGCGGCCAACAACTAATCGGCTGGCTACGACTCTGTTCAAAAGTACTTGTGAGTTGTGACCCACTTTACAAGCAGTGGGCTGCGTTCCTGGCCTAGCTTTAAGTATCGATTCATATTTCGGTTTTTTAATAAATTGACATGATCCGTTGGTAACTTGGTATGATATCTGATTTTGCGTTTGTACTGTTTTGATACGGATTATCCAAATTGGCACCTACATGGTTTTTGTTATCACTTTTCGTTTTTTAATCTCAAATGAAATTTAGGAAAAAAATACCATTAATGTTGAGAAACACAATAGAGAGCCCAAACACTTGATTTTGAGGGGAGGGAACCTCCATTATATAGTATTTGGGCCCTCCATTGTGCTCCTCAGTGTAAAAGGCATATTCGGTAGCTAGCATCTAGAGGAGCATTTTTGGAATTTCAAATTTTGGCCCTGGCATTAAAATTCCATAAATGCTCAAAGTAGAAGTAGCATTGTGAAATTCAGAATCCCTAAATTTATGTTAGAAAGTGACTTTTTACATAGTTAGTTTAGATAATCTTTACTTATTCAAATCAATCAAACAGGGGATTTAGAACTCACAAGACAACCCCTATATTTCTGTCTGAAATTCTTGACAAGGGAGATTCTCGTTAGAAATGCTCTTAACCAGATAGTTATGGTGTAGAGATGAAAATAAATTTATAAATATGTTGAATAAAATTGGGTATACGTTCAATATTTAAATTTGTCCTTTATTTATGTTCGAGTTGCGATTCTACTAAATAAACTCAGATGAAATTTGGCTCGGAGACAAGGTCTTTGGACCTTCATGCGTAATGATTCACATACCCAATGCCATAACTATACTTCGTATATGTTGTTGTAGGAGTTTTAAATAGTAATAAAATGCAACAAAAACACAATCCAAATAATAAACCTCAATAATCAAGAATCACTTGAAATATAGAGATGAAATGAAAAATGGATAAAGAACCAATATCTGACGAGGGAAGCATTTCTAGGATGCATCTCCCAAGAAGGTACAATGATTGTGGAGCCTGAATCCCCCAACTATATATATAAAAGGGAATGTGATATCACTTCGGTTAACCACAGGCCTCCAAAACAAAAAACCTGCTTTTTTAAGATAATGAGAACAGCTGTTAACACCTCACCACACTCCTCTCTCTCTCCAGTCTACTCTCTCTCCACTATCGTCTCTCTCCAGTACCCTTTTTGGAACTGCTCTCTAACTAACTTTGGAACTGTTATCTCTAGAATATGAAAAAAAAAAAAAAAAAACACTAATCAACAGATTAGTATCTCTCTCACAACTTAATTTTTCTTCCATTTCTCTGGATTCGGTTTCACCCATTTTCTACACATACAAACTGTCAGGTCCCGTTCCAGGTTTAGTATATTTTATTATTACTTTAATCGTGATTAGTTTTTTTCTTTTAAGCGGGATTAGAGGACGATTAGTTTGGATTTTTAGTTAAATTAGAATTTTAAATAGCTTTGGGAAATTTTGAGCACGTTGAGTCAGGTTTGGCCGGGCCGGGGTGGCCCGTGTGACTCGTGTTAGTGTGGGGTTTCGACTTTGATTTTTCGAAGATATTGATTTCCATATTTTTGAATTGGTAATTTTAAACACAACAACTTTTATGTTCGCTCTATTCATATTTGAACTTCAGAAATCGCGTTTTCCGAGAAAAAGGGGCAAAACAGTCTTTTCACACTCAGATCAGTGCATAAATTTCAAAATTTGAGAATCATGAGGAAAATATACTTTTTGAAAACTAGATTTTTTTACGAGCATTTTTCTCTTCTTCGTCGACGTCATCCGGGACCCACAGATAAGAGTTTTAAGCCCTTGAAACTATAGTCCCAATGGGACCCACAATTTGACTCAAAACCACATTAGAACCCAACGTTGCATTCTCCATCTTCTTCATTCTGTTGCAACCGAACGAGGAGGCTTTTCTCTTCTTCTTGTCTTCTTTCTCCTCTTGCATGTCTATGAAATCCAACCCAAACTAGAAAACAAGTTGCACCAATCTTTCCCCCTCATCTCTAGCTTGCTATTGACACCATTTTCAAAGGATTTCAGCTGGGTTTTTCCTTCCTCTCCAATCTCTCCTTCTTGTTTAGAGGTTCTTAAGGTAAGCAATGACTTCCCCCTTTTACCTTTGAGTCTATTTGATCCTATAGAAGCCCATTATCATGCATACAAGGAGTCTCTTGAAGAGCTCCTTTGTTTTCCAGATTTTCAAGGATTTTTGAGTGGCTTTCATGGGGGTTTTGATGTAGGATTGAAGCTTGATCTGTGTAGAGAGGATTTTGAGGAGTTCTTGAGACCCATTCTAGTTGAGGCAAGTGAATATTCAGACTTAAGAATGCACGCTTTGAATTTAAAATCAGTTTCTTCTTATAGGAACTCTTAGTTGGAAACTCTAATACTCTATTTTGGTTTTTTTATATGAATGGTTGAGCATTTGAAATGTTTTTAGAAATATGGTTTGTATTATATCTTCTATGAGTTGTTCTTTCATTTTCAGGCGGATTTGTCAATAATTGTTTGATTTCAATGGGATTGGAATCACCTCCCAGAATTTTTAAAATTCTTATGATTTGGTTATGTTTATGATTTTGAATGATGATTGGAATGGAGGTAATGTTGATGGATGAATGGAGTTGTTTGGAGATGTATTGAACTCAGTTTTGTGCTATTGGAAGGGAAAAAGTTCTGAATTCAGGAAGAAAGAGTGAGAAATCTGACTTGAAAGAAACATGCACACAACACGGCGGTCAGGTGTCGGTTAACCGAAGAGGCGACCGAACGCCAGTCGACAGGTGACCGATCTGTGTTCGGTCGCAAATCCAAAATTGCACATTTTGTCAGGAGATACGTTGGTCAGCACTCGGTTAGCCAACAGGTAACCGAAGGCCAACCGAGGGGTGACCGACCTCCAGTTCGGTTCCAATTCTAGAATACATCACTTCCTGATTTTCAGATCTGATGGTTAGCCGTCGGTCAGCTGGCGGTTAGCTGACATACCCTACCTCGGCTAGCCGACAGGTGACCGAAGGCTGACCGAACTTAAAAATTAGAAATTTAATTGTGGGATTTTAATGGGACTGAAAACCCAGAATATCCTAGGAGCCTTCAACTTGATAATGTGCATTTAGGACCTGGAATGTCGTTCCACCGTAGGGACACCAATCTATATATATATATATGTAAATTTCGACATTCTAGTTCAAAAATCCACAAGGATCAATTGATGTAATCTTAATATGTGTATGGCGTATGACTTTTAAAAGGTTTATTACGTTTGAAATGATCGATAAAACTACTCACTTGATTTGTTAATATTTGTCCGTCTGTACTTTGCTAAGAGTAGTTCTTTCATTGATTTTGGAAATGTATTATTAAGATTTGATTTGTACCAATTCAGATTTTTGGTTTTGAAAGGCACCACTAACCTTAGGTCACCTTATTGGGCTGATCACCCAGCTTGGGATATTTAAATTATCTACTAGCTGCAGTTTGGACCTCTGTCTGTTTGGTCCGGCCTCCGCGTTTGGCAATGGATTCTGTCTGGCCATTTTGCATGGCATTTTATCCGGTCATTTTAATGGCAACGGTTTCTGTTTGTTTGCTCTCGTTACCTCGGTGATAGGAGAATATAGCTACATGTGGGTTGCCATTAGTCTGTTTGTTTATCAGTCAGTTTAAGACATGAAATTGTGAAATTTCTTCTATTTTAGAAATAATTCAGTTGGTTTATTCTTCAGTCATGTTTTGTTTTAAATCGCTTTCTGATTTAAATATGACATTGATGAAACTTGTATACTTCATCTATTTTATTCACCTGCCAGACCGTTGTGTCTGATATTTTCTTGTTTGGTATCAGATGTTGGACCCGCAGTCAGTGAGGCGGAGCATGCAGTTGAGGCAGTAGAGCCTCCTGTGGAGCGCGAGTGTGGCAGCCAAATGATGTCATGTAGACGTCATGTTGGGTATGGAGTTTCAATAATGTTTTGGGAAATGACTTTCTTTTGTTTTGGGAATTCTGTTATTAGCCTTTGTTGGCTATTTGGGATTTAAACTTAATACACTTTCTTTTGTTCCTCACAACTTGAACTGACCTTGGGATTATGCTATGATGATATTTCTCCTTTTGGTACAAGTTCTCTTACTTATTATGAAATGTTGGATTTAATTTTGTTACAAGCTTCCGCATATAGTTATTATCTGTGAAATAATTGTGATGGATTGTCTGAGAATCCTCCTCACGGAATTCTGTGGGAAAATAATTAGCGCATGGTTTGAAATCTCGGCCGATACCGGTTCATATCGGCCGAAATGAACCGGTATCGGCCCATACCGCGACGATATTTCGCTGCGATATCGAGTCAGACCAATATGGTCAAAATATCCCCAAAATATCGGTTCATCTCGGCCGATATGGTCAAAATATCGGTTTTTCCGATATCTCACTGATATCTCGGTCGATATTTTCAAAATATCGGCCGAGATAGACTACGAGGAGTAATAGTAAAAAACACTAATTTTTTGTAACTTTTTCCATATTCTCCAATTTTCTTCTCCTCTCCCCTCATCTCCTTAGAGCAACCATGTCTCCATAGCTCATTCTCTTATATTTTTCAAATTTTAAAAATATTTCTTGAAGAAATCATTTTATTTAGTAAGAGAAAATCAACTTAACTCCCTTATTTTTACTATTATGTGTTTTTTATTTTTTATTTTTAGATAAAGCATAAAAATGAATGAAAAGATCATTTGCATGTCATTTTTTGGTTTGTGATGTGCTCTTCACTTAGATCTACACACTTTCATGCTAAATCTATTTATAAATATGATTTTGGGTGTAGAAAAATGGTGCTTTTTAAATCTTCTACTTTAAAAAAAAAAATTATTGGAGTATTTATGCTACTAAATAGTAAATAATAATAGCTTATTAATAGTGTATAGATAATTGTTATGTTATCTTTGTTTTTTTATATTTTACACTAACAAATTGACTATGAGCCAAAATAATAGTTGCATTATATGAAATACTAGAGAAGACAGCGAACTACGACATAGAGAGGACTCATAACTTATGGTGACCGATATTTTGATTTATTGTTTTCCAGCATTTTCTAATATTCTGAATTTTTTGAACATTTTTGTGAATTTTTTTGGATTAAAAGAAAAATTCACACCGCGACGATCACGACAAACCGATAACCACGACCGATACCGCGATTTTAAACCATGAATTAGCGCATGCGGGAGGAATTTTCTGACCCTTCGCTCCGTGACCCCCGAATTAAGGACTTGATTTTCAGGGCCTCGGTTCGGGGGCGTGACACAAACCATTGCTAAACTTCTTCTCTCTATTCTAAACTCTAAAATCGAAGTCTATTGTTTCTCTCTGACTCTTGCAATCGCTGCATCAAAATGAGAGATTGGTGTCTCTTCTCACTCTAACTTTGACAATGGCTGCACCAAAAAGAGTATTCCTTATCATGCCGCCAAAGAAATATGAGACGTAAGCCTCGCCAAATTCTGTAATTCTTCTTTTACCATTCTATCATTTCATCTCTCTTCTTCTTCTGCTAAGTATTTTGAAGATTGATTTTGAAGATTGCATTGCCCGAATTTGGAAAAAATGGAGATGATAAGGCTAAGATTACCAAATGTTGCCCTATTCCTACATTGATAGAGAGAAACCTCCGATCCATGCTTCCAAAATTTTTTGTTTTTTAAAGTCAATAGAAATAAAATCAAAAGCTCCTTGGTTTCTCATCCATCCAACCCAAAATAGTGACAAGGAAATCAATTTCTATGAATTGCCTAGATCCCTTATCATCAACCCAAACTAAAACAGCTCCTTTCAATAGATTTGGACGCTTTCGACGATCAAGTCCGGCAGCTGGTCTATCACAATGTGGGTTCCACTTTAACAAATAGTGTTCTAATTAGTTGGAAGAGAAGGGACCCACATAGCGTGAGACGATTACAGCCATTGAAAGGGGGGCCATCCATAATAAATGATTGGATAAGAAGGGCTTTGTAAGCATAAGATAAGATCACGTGTGGAAAAGGATAAAGATGTGACTAACTGTGCAAAAAATTGATGATCATCCTAATCACAAAAGATAATGTTTTGGAAGTTTTCAATTTTTATAATCAGTACTATTTGGAAATTCACAGTTGGCTAAGGCTAATCCTTTTATGGCCAATTTAATGAGTGTGTAAAATGGACTAGCAAATTTTAGACGATTGTCAAATGTGGACTTAAACATTCTTGGTGGGGTATCAATGGGGCCCTCCTATGAGGGCATCTAGACTGGCCCTTAATGAGGCTGCAAAATGAGGCCTTCTGTTTTCCTTTAAAAGTCCAAGGGTCGGACTTGGACAAAATTATTAAAGGCCTGCTCAATTTGAGGGTCGGGCTTGAACAATATAAGGCCCATTCCGGCCCGGCCCTCTTATTTTTGTTATTTATATACATTTAATTATCAGGTGCAAATACAAATAGATATCGTATAATTCAAAGTAGTTTTAGGATATGAGAATTTCTGATATGTTTTCATTTTTGAATATGATGTACCCACTTATGAGTATTGTTGTAAGGTTCATACTAAGTTTTGGATGTAGGCTCTATACCTACTTGGGGCCACAAAATGGCTTTTAATTGGACTTTTCAGTCCAAACTTTGGGCAAATAAGTGATTAGGGCTCATTTACAACGTTCATTGTAAGATATGATCAGATAAGTTTGGATTGATGATTGAAATCTACACTTAAAATTAAGGCTACCAAAGCCATTATAAGTCAAAATTATATTTTTTTTTGGACATATGGCTCAATAGATACTGTGATCAATGCATGATATTGTTCTCAAAACACATTATCATCAACAATTGTCCACATATAGATCTCGCCTACGAAACTGTTTTCATCACGGAGTTTTGTGGCTTTCTTTCCAATTCCCTCCAAGTTTGGACTGCCGGTTGTAGTTTTCATCACTCACAAACATATCTGATTTAATCTGTGATTGGTCAACATCGTGAGGCCCACATATAGATCCCGCAAGCAATTTTACTGTCACCTGCTGGGTTTTCTGCATCAGCTCTGTTTGTGCATCTACTGTCATTGTTGAGAGAGACAGAGAAAGTCCGTGAACTATATTAATTAAAAGGGCAGAACTCACTTATCTTAGAGTGAGGCCTATATTCTTAAAAGGCCCACTCATCCTGGCCCACATGATCTGCCTCATCCAGAGCCCCATGGCCATGGACCTCCCCAACCAGAACCACATGGCCCTCCGCACCACGGGCCACCCCAGACAGAGCCACATGGCACACCTGGCCCAAAGCCACGTGGCCCTCCTGAGCCACATGCACCTCCTCCAGGTGGTCCTAGACATCATGGCCCACCGCATCACTGACCGATGATCATAAGTACTCATTTTAGCTCATAGTGGTTGTTATGATCTGTTGCTTACTCTATGGGCTGCATGTATGCATATGTGACTAAATAAAGCAGTATGTAATTTGGGATGCACTTCCTTCTCTCAAGGTTCGAGTGATTTGAAGATTTTCATCTTCTTTTTTGGTGAGGCAGTGTCTATATTAGTCTGAGTGTTAAATGAATTTTGTTTGTACTCAGCTGTGACATATTTTTCTTCACCTTCATCTAATTACTGAACCCATAAATAGCAGTTTAAGTATTTTTTAATGTCTTTGGGTTCCATCTTTGGATGGGTCACGGTCTAACTACAAAGATCAATTCTAAAATGGAGTTTTCAGTTTTAGTTTGCATTTATATAGGCTGATTAGATATGCAAATGGATTGGATCTGGGGTAGAACAATGGTGGATTTAGACTCGAAACTGGCAGTATGGATTTAGATACGGATCTGATACAGAACCCATGTGTTGTATCCCAGTTGCTGTATCATTTAACAAAATGAGTCTAATTATTTACTAAGAGATGAAAATAATATTAAAAATTGATGGTAACAACGAAAATCGTTACAGTAACAATAAGAAGGAATTTCTTTTTGTTTTATGAAAATGGGAAAAGAAAACCCATAGAATGTGTTGTTTTCAAGAAAATTTTCACATACAGGGTATTGTAGCTTAGAAGAAAGGATTAAGCCATAATGAAATAATGAAAAAGGGGCAGTTTACTAGATTAGTAAAAAGACTCTTACACAATTGATCACGTTAAAATTTAATTACATAATTTGGTCACTGTAACATCTTATCATTTAATTAAATTGCTGATATGATATGCATGTATACATCGTTGTAATAAGATGAATTACTTGAGAGAATTTGGTGTTTTACTATGTTCTCATCTCAGCATAGAATAATTAAAACAAATTAGTTTGCATAGAATAATTGGTATGCCATGTAGTCTGATAATAATTATAATTTGGATAGAATAATTTATATTAAGAGCTATAATCCCTTTAAATTTGATAATTTGTAGTATGCAATTATCTGATTAAATTATGTACATCAATTTACTTAGATTTGTCGTATTTAAGTAAAAGAGGACACACATTTTAAATCATCTAAAATTATTTCGTCAGTTTTTTTTGTTTTTAAATAGGGATATCTAGCCATTTAAAGGTACTATCCGATGACCTTTTTCCTCATCTTCTATCTAAAATTAAATTGACTTGCTTTACTCTGTTGTTTTATTGTGATCATGTCTTTTATTTATTACTTTTACACGTGCATTGGCTTCATCAAACTACATTTACGCCTCACGTAAATAATAAAAATTCTGGAAAAACACATAAATATCAAATTACAAAAAAAAAAAAAAAAAAGAACTCAAAAGTTTACTAATTAATAAATTTAATAAAAATAATTCGTATTAGTATGTGCATTTGGTGGTTCTGTGGTCCGTGCATAGCACGAGATTTTACTAGTTTTGTAGAATTAGGGAGATGCTATTTTGTCCTCCACATTTGCCACTTATCTAAACCGCTTTCCACGGTAGGAAGGATAATATGCTCCCTCTTGCATTGCCCTGGAAAATAATAAGGAAGAGAAGAAGATAGGTGGGGCCCACTAGCACCTACGCTCAGCAAAGGGGGACCCTTATTTATATACTACTATTTGGGTCTCAGTATAGTATATAAGATTGTGTTATTTGTATATAATTATTTTGGCTTCAATTTAGACATGAATTGAAGTTCTTTGTTCAAGTCTTTCGGGCTCCCTTCTCTAATATGAATTCAAGTAAGAGTATGCATGTTGTACCTTGACCTAATTTAAGTTGTTTTTAGGTTTGAGCTGGTCCAGTTGGCAATTTGAGTTTTCACCATTTACATAAAAGAAGCTGTGTTATCAAGAGAGATTTTCACCTATGAGGATTTTAGCGAGTGTCTTCAATTTAAGAAAGTTCGCTTTTGTTGATGATGGGAATTAAAATCCTACATCTTTCCTGTGGAAACTCTTTGTAGTTGAAAAATCATCAGTCAAGGAGTAAACCTATACTCCCATACAAGCCCTCATTGATGGATAGTAAACCCCATTTAGTACGACTGCGATTGTTATCCACAGATACATTGATTTGTTATGAAAGTTGCATTGCAATTTACTGTTGTGTTCAATTTCAAAAGGAGAAAGTTATGCAAGAGCTGTTATTTTAGAATGTTTGTTTAAATAAACACAGTTCTTGAAAAGTTATAATATCACTATTAAATTTTAATAGTAAATCTTTAGTTTTAGAAATTAACTCAATTAGGGGATTTAGCCGGCTCTGGCCGGAAGGGTTGGAACACCATCTGGTATAAAAAATAAATAAATAAAAAATTAACCCAATTAAATATTAAATCCTTTCCTAAAATTAGTTAAGAGGAGAATAGGGATTATTTCTCCTCCTAATGAATAAAAAAACAAAAATCAAACTTCATGTATGCTCATTGCTCACTCTTCTCATATCCATGAATATGATCCAACGGCCAGCATATGAGCAGACAGTGAGGGGCACAGCAACGGATGAAACGGCAACGGATTCTGTGGCTGATATTAGGGGATCTGAGGCGTACATGTTACGACAGCTCTAGTGTCGAATTCCACGTGGCAGAGTAGGTGCGGCCATTCATTCACGCCAGCCCCCAATAAGCTGGCCTCCAAACTTATGAGGAACGACCGAGACAACGATCTACCACGAACACCTATAAAATGACGAAAACACCCCACCTCCGCTGATTATGTTTTCCAAGTCTCATACTCTCTACTCTCTACTCTCTCTGCTCTACATCATAAGAATACTAATAATACCCCTTTCCCAGGTATATTATATCTTGTCTCCCTTTCAAAATTATAAGATAATTAACATACACCAATTATATATAATGTCAGAGCTTTCACATGTCGCAGTCTTAGAGAGAGGAGAAAAGTTTTCAATATCTTCCCCACAACAAATTGGGGACTTCATAAATTACAGGTGGAGATAAAAAATCCTATATGATTTTCATGTGGAGAAATCCCATGAATATACAACAACAAAATATTAGGGGCCTATTTGTTTGGTATAACTTTAAATTTTAACTACTGCAAATGTCACTTTCAACTTTTGAAAGTATCATAATTTTCACCCGCGGCATCTTTGAATGCTCCATGTAAGAGGAGGATTTTGGAATTTTCATGTTTGTGCATATTCCATGGAAGTGGAAAATCGGATTTTTTGTTTTGGAGAAACAAGATTCCTGCCACATAGGTAGGAATGTCAAATCCGTCTGCATCGTCGAAATGCGTTAATTTTCTTTTCTATTTTTTTCTTGACGTACAACATTACATCAAATGCTAAGAACTATGTATATGTGGAAGTACTGTTCATTTTTGTCTTACATCCACAGAAATAATCGTAGCACAAAAGTGAAGTGAGGTAAAGCCTCCATTTTAGAGAAATGAAAAGACGATGGGTTATATCAAAAGTACAAAAATTCAGAATCTCTCCCTTCTTTTTTTATTAAAAGTAGTGAAAAAGCAAAATTATCAAACCACTAATTGACAAAAAGCATTTACTTCTTACACAATGAGTAAAAATGACTTCTTATCAAGCCACTAAAAATAAAAATCCATATATCACATTATTATTAGTCCCCCTCATATTTTATTTTCTATTGAACAGCATTTAGAGATCATTAAATTCTTCATACATGAATTCTTGAAATTCTACTAAAGAAATATTCCTGTATCTACATTTCAGTTTCTTTTTTTTTTTTTTTTTGCTTGCTTGCTTGCTATCGAAGGGGTTCCAACCCTTTGGTCTACACTAATCCTTCTAGGTCTAGAGAAAAGTCAGATAAACTCTCCTTTAGCCTCAGAATAGTAGTGTAGTTTCGAAACTCTAACCTCTAAATGCAAACCTTGTCCTAGGCCGTACAAAATCATTACCACAGCGAACTTCAAAAGGTACCTTCAATTCATCCACTATTTCAAGCATCTTAGAAAAGGGCATTCTAGTCAGTTCATTGGATCTAAATATCTCAATCATTAGACTCCGGTCTTTGAGCAAATCCTTCACTAATCGAAGGACATTCCAGTAAATCTTCAAACCAAAATCCCAAGCAAAACAACCAACATCCACGACCACCTTTTCTTCCTTTCTCCCAATTTTAATAAAATAAAAATCAATCAATTATTTTATGCCCTCCTCTTCCTCCAAGCCTCCTTTAAATACCTCCCAACCCCCTCCTCTCTCAGCTCAGAATCCCATCTCTCCATTCCTCTCTTTCTCTCTCCTTCTCCCCCCACACACACACTCTCTCTCTCTCTCTCTGAAGAAAAGAACAAAAAAAGCTCAAATACCCAAAACCCAGAAGAGTGAAAAACCAAACCCCCACAGCCCCACTTCTCTATTTCTGTTTCTCTGGAGTGGAAAAAAAAAAAAATGGAAGAGAGCCCACCTCCTCCTGTTCTGGCTAAACGGCTATGGAACATATTACGGATCGTGATCTTCATGATCCGCAAGGGCATCTCAAAGCGTAAGCTCATGGTGGATCTCCACATGATGATGAAACGTGGCAAGATGGCAGGCAAGAAGGCCTTCGGAAGCCTCATTTCCCACCACCACCACTCCAACTTCAGCTGCCGCACCGCCACCGATGTCCACCACCGCATGTCCCGCTCCCACCCCTTCTACGCCCCAAGGGAGTACGAATTCAGCTGCAGCAACAGCCCAGCATTCATCTTCCCCTCCTTCCAGTTCCACCTCCCCACCCGCAAAAACCACCAACGCCGCCATCATGATGATGATGACATGTCGGCACTTCGCAAGGCTCTGGAGATACTAGACTCGGAAACGTCGTCGCCGGTGTCGGTGCTTCCGGGTTTCGGTTTCGGGAAGAGTCCCATGGTGAGGCAGCTGAGGATCACGGACTCGCCGTTCCCGTTGAAGGAGAGCGGAGATGAGAATAGCCACGTGGACAAGGAGGCGGAGGAGTTCATAAAGAGCTTTTATGAGCAGCTGAGGTTGCAGAAGAGGGCGGCCATGTACCAAGAAATGATGATGAGGGCCGCATGATTGATTTACAAGGACTTATTTGTGCAAAGGAGAGGATCATGCTTTACGTGGAATTCTGTTTCCATATAGAGGAATCTTCCCTATGTACTCTTTCATATGGGAATTGGAATCCTGTCGGTGAAGGTAAATGAGGGGCACGATACCAAATTTTTCTCTCTATTACAAAATCCTCTTTCGTTGTATAAATACGTCTTTATAATTATCTCTTGCTTGGTATTACTTGTTGTTAATTGATGATAATAAATAAACGAGGAGGGTTTTGAGGTGATGGTGATCATGTTGTAAATGAAAATGAATGAGAGGAAGAGGAAGGATTTTATGTAATATAGCTACTACTGAGCCATTGTGAGGAGTTCTTCGTTTTTGTATAGATCTCAGAGGGCCTTTTTTTTTAATAAAATCGCTTGTAATCTTTGCTGCTATATATATATAATTTTTTTTCAACTTCAACATCTCTACGTCTTGTTGCTGTCTTATATTTCAATAGTCGCATAGATTTCCTCTGATTTCTATGTTTTCTTCTGATTTCTCCTAGTACCTGATGAAGGGAGAGGCACGTGCCATGCGCGTGGAATGAAAGTAGTGGAGAACCCCATCTATTTAATATTTAAGAAATGCAGTTGCAAGTGCCACCTTCTATAGTCCACACACCATACTATCATTGCAGGTCCAGCAGATTCCACATAAAAGCCCCACTGGGGTTAAATCTTGACACAGTTCCAACCGTCCATCTTTGAATTGAACCAGAAATTACAGTGCAGTAATAGAATCATCAAGATCTGCCTATGCTACATCAACTGGAATCATCAGTTCACTGTCCACCAATGGTTATGGTCGGCGGGCGTAGAATAGAATCCAACAAAAGTTCAAATTGGATTCCCGCCTGAATTTATTTATTTTGATTATAGTTTTTTAATCTTTATTTCATTTGTTGGGTTCAAAAATATAAACAGGATTCAAGACATTAAAGAAGAAAGAAGAAGAGACAGAAGAAGAGATACTGAAGGTAAGCCATTTGTCGCATTTTGACCTACCCTTCATGATCAAGAAAGCCTCACATATAGAGCCACATCACATGTTCTCCTCTGCTGCTAAATGTGTTGCAAACAGCACTTCTAAGTATGTTCATGAATCACAATTCAAAACCACTTCCACATGAAAACATGGGCTCCTATTGTCATATTGTTTTCAGAGACTGATGTCCTGATGTCATATTGAAAAAAAAAATGTATTTTTAACTTCGTGCAGAAAAAAAAGATTTTAAATTCAGATCCAATTAAAAATAATTCACGTAAATTTTTTTAAAACAGTCTAAAGCATTTAAAACACGTATTTAATTAAATCAGTTTTAAGTCATATAGATTTTTGTTTAAAGCTTTTCAAATAGCACCTAATTATTAAATTTATCAAGCTATCTACATAATAGATTGCGTTTACTTCATCGAGGACCCCACATTGCATATTTCAAGAGAACTTAATCATTTGTAACGTATTGCATAAGAACTCAAACTCAAAGAAAGAGAAATGTGCCAATCTTCTTATCACTGTCATACATACGTACGCATGTTACACTAACACAAGTCCCTAAACAGCTATACTAGCCCTCCTTTATTTTTAACATAGTGGGGCCTCAAAGGGGAATATTTTGGTTCAACCTCGGTATGGCTAGTGTGTTAATATTTACAAAGTTAAACTAAAAAGAAGAAAAAAAAAAAAAAGGAGAAATACAACAGCGACTTTGTAATAATAGCAACCTCTTCATTATATTGAATGGAAAAGGGATGGAATTTTAGATATATACTAAATAATGAGCAAATATTCATTTCATTTAAGTCATGAACATCATTAATGAACAAAATTAGATAGGATACCTCTTTTGAAAAGCCTCTTCAACTCCAAAGAAATAAATTTCAAACTAGTTTAAATTCTACTTAATTATCACTAATAACTTAAATACCATACAATTGTCAATGTAATTAAGTAGATAAGAACCCTTTTCCCCTAGCTCTCACTTTCTTAGTATTTGAGCTACAAATATGATAGTACAAATATTTGGTCCTATTTGTGGATATTCACCTTTCATTCTTCAGTTTTAGCTTCTTCTGTTGAAAGACAATGATTAGAATATCTTATGAATTTAATATAGAGCAAATGAATAGGCTCTAAAATATACTATTATTTATTCTATTGCCAAAGGGAAACTATTTGACTCCCATTTCATGGATTTTTCAACTTCAATGTTTTTCCCCCAAAATCAAGAATCTCCTTCTATAGGAAGACATTGCTTTGGGTTTATAAGAACTCAATTCAGAGAAATTTTCATGGATGTCTTTCAATGAACCTCAGGAGTCCAGGTGCCTTGAGCCGCCCCCACATGCTTCCTATGAGTGATATGTACATGTGAAACTTCATTGTGTGATCCACCAATCGATAATTTGAACCATTCAAAATAAACGTCATCCTATTCACAGATTTTACAGGAGTCTTTCTTTTTTCATTAGATTTCTTGTTTTCATTTTGTTACCGCTTCATTGGTTAACGTTCATCCTGCAAATATGTATAATACTGTACAATCAGAACTCCCTCTACGATGGAAATGCAGTGAGAGACATTAGGGCTAGGTTTGGTTCATGAGTGGTAGCTGTATAGTTTTCAACTTGTATGAACTAAAATAATGGTGTTGGGCCATTGGCATAGACCAATGGGAAAAGCAAAGTCAGAAAACGACCCTTTATTTAAGAGTGGGTGGAAAAAGGTGGTGGTGTTAGTGCTCAATTAGTGAAGGGTCTCTCTCATGCACTAAAGAAGGTTTCATCTCCTAGCAACTTTCCTTTAATTTATTCATAGATTATTTCTTATAAATCGACTTGTCTTCCATATAAAACGTATCTTCCATATAAAACATATGAGAGAGAGAGAGAGAGAGAGAGGGAGAGGGAGATTTTCATGCATCCAATGTCGTATATTACTACTAGATTTCATTGATGATACTCGCTTTATAAGAAGCTATCTAATGCAATGGTCCTTGGATCTTTTCTAGAATTAATATTCACTCACTTCATCCCCTCCATTGATGATTGATTGATCACAAGATTGAGATGACCAATGATTTTTTTTTTTTTTAATTCTTGGAAACCGTCAGGTGGCACATAGGTGCCACTTGCCAGGTGGCACCAACTGAGTGGTAGCAAGTTACCAGCTAGAAATTAGAAAAAATAAGGTCTTGTATCCGAGGACTTTGACTTTAAGAAATTCTAAATTGAAAGAGTGTAACTTCACAATAAGACTCATCTATTGCAAATTCAAGTAGCTTAAAATAAAAGCCCTCTTGGTATATGGGGATGTTTTCAAATTTTAGCCCAAGAAGAGTTAGTCTTAAGGTAAATTGACTGTTTGATAAAAAAAATTGTGATTAATATTATCTTATGCATTAATATTTATTACATTTTTTTTATCAAGTGATCAATCTTACATTGGGATCAATTTCTATTGAGATAAAATTTTGAGATACCATGATACATACGTACATTGGGAAAGCTTTTTATTTTGAGCTTATTTAGCTTTTCAATAGGTGAGCCTACCATAAAATCTTGCTCTTTTAAATCAGGATTTGTCTAGATCAAAGCCTCAAAGGATTTGAACTCCGCGCGCATTACTTCTATTTCCCTGACAATTCTTAGCTTAATAAGCTATTTACTAAATGATTGGTTAATCTAATTTTCTAGAAACATGCAAACACTTCATTCTCTCTATTATTCGTATTTGATCGATGATAAGATTAACTCTCTTTTTTTTTTCACCCCAGCTAAGTGGGCCTTACGTCTTAATGATAAGATTGACTTGTCCAATGAAAATACAAATGAATTTTCAAGGATTTTCATTCTTGCAAGCTATGAAACAAGACTGTCACGTGGTGCATAGGCACCACTTGCGCGCAACTTGCTTAGTGGGGCCACTTGAGTGGTAGGCAAGCGACCAACCAGGCTAAAAAATTGCAGGAAATGAGTTTATTTGTTAAGTAACCTAGCATAATTATGGAAAGAAAGTGACGTCCAGCTGCTTCATATGATTTAGAACGGGATTAGTGTATATGATTAATAATGTATAAGATTATGCTAATCAGTAATCACATTCTCAATCTTATACTCAATTTTATGGCGGGACCAATTTATATTGGGATACAAGTTATGGCTATCCGATAAGCATGAATGATGTTATATTCATTTCGAATGGCTTGGATTTTTAATATATGAGCCCTACTACCGAGTTTCACTTTGCTCATAGAAACTGAGGGAGACACTAAAAGGGATCCGGACTATTTAAGACATGCAATTTTGATATGTAGGAGAATTGCTTATCGCAACATATAGCCTTATTGTGGAGCCCTATAGCTCTATCATATCATCATTTGCATAGCAGGGATGTTTGATCAAATGCATTTATATAAATTTCATATACATTATCTTGTCTCATCTTAAAATGCGATCTCTTTACTTCTGATTGTATGCCTTGAATTATCTAATACTGCTAATTTTGAAACACGCCTAATCCTCCTCTTTGTTTATTGAATAAACAATGTACGATTTTCAATGTTGACCATCCACGAAAGAAAAACCCTCTATATTAAAAGAGCTCATCGTGGTAAAAGAGAAACCATCCCTGTCTACTTAATCTAAACCATCCCTGTCTACTCAATCTTAGGCAATCATATGAATTGCGGGAAATTTATTTTATTTAATTTTGATATATGATTTCATCACCTTTGATTGGATGGGTATAAAATGTACTAGAGGGATTTTTGGAACATGCCTACTTAAGGATCCTATTTGAAACCGAGGACGATCTTCTATTACAAGAAAAACCATACAAATGTTTGGGCGGACGCCTCTAATTCATTGGGTTTCGTATCTTTTAATCCCTAGCCTCATAAACGGCTTCATAGACAGTAGAGCAGGCCACGACAAAAAACTTTTTTTGAATACTGTTCTTGGTTGGCATGGTAGATGTTGTTTTTTTTTTTTTTTTTTTAAAAAAACCTTAAATTAAAAGCATAAAGGAACACCACCAACCAAACAAAAGCAAAAAAGAAAAGGAGAGGAATGACAGAAAACCAAAATCAAATCCCCACCACTACCACAATAGCTGCATGCCCTCTCCCATTAGGTTGGCATGGTAGATGTTAAAACTTGGTTTAGTGGTAAAGCAGTAGCAGGAAGGAATTTAGGGGTGTAAGAAAGAAGCATGCCGACCAAGTAGAGCCTCCCAAGTCCCAAGTCTCAAGTCCCAATGTCCCACTCCCGTCCCATGAGTTAAACATGTACTCTCAAATTGGAAGAAGCATATGATCCAATGGAATGTTTGTGACGGTTAGACTAAAAATGTTTCTTCTAGACATTTTTAGGCAAACAGAGGTGAGGTTTGTCATGTATATCAGCACTTGGACTTTGCGGAATCTTTCCATTGTGTCCAATTAAAAGTGCACTCCATCAACTGGATGGTGCAAACTCCTTATGATGCAGACTCATCATCATCATTAAAGTCTTATCCCAAACCATGTTGGGATGGACTATATGAATTATGTTTCTCAATTACAATCTATCCTAAGTCACATCCTTGATAGGTTGTAGATTGATTATACAAAGTATTGCCCTTGTTTAAAAATGCAATGGGGAGTCTTCAAAATGCAGCAAAAGTTCTCTTCTTTGTAAATGTTAATAATTAGCATCATAAGATCTAGACATTACCAAATATAAAAATAAAATATAGAAAGATAAGTTGCCTTCAAAAGTCAGGGTTTGGCCACAAAACCAACCTTTACTGTACCAAAACGTGTGTCAAGGAAATTTAGGGTGCCTTTTTTTGCATGGAATTGAATTCGGAGGAATTCTAATAAGTGTATTTCTAGATTGAAATTGAAGAAACAAAGGCGAAGATTTTCATTATGGTAAAAAAAAATCTCCCCCTTTAATGGAATATGGAAATCAAATCCTAAAAAGTCTTCATTTATATCTCCATCTTATATACTTTATCCCTACCTTTTAATATTCCTTTGTTGGGCCCATTGTGCGATGAATTCCTACAAATTTCAATTCTATGCAAATAAACAAGCCTTTAATATTGTTTTAAAACCATTGTTTCAAAATTGTTGACCAATGCTGAGACTTTGCCTATTTACATTAGTTAATGACTGATATCTTTGTATATTATCTTTTTTTATCTTGAGAAATAATTTTGAAAAGTTCTAAAAAAACAGAATTTTTGAAAATTCATTTTTAATTGCTTTTTTGTCTTTAAGTGTAAATAGATTAACAAAATACAGTATAAAGGTGGTGAAAATATACTTCCATTACATATTTGACTTTGAAGTGAATCAACGATGATTCAATGCAAATGTTTTCTAAAAATATGGGTATTTGTTATTCGAATGAAGCGGAAATTTTAGTTAGTTTGGAAGCCCTTCGATGCTTTTCTAGAACACTTAATGGCAGCCTTATTGTGGACAGTGATTCCTCTAATGCAATCGCTTAGGTGTCCAGTCGAAAAGTGCATCCATGGAAGTTTCAGTTCATTTCTAATGAGATTCGGGCTTTACCTTCAAACATTAATGTAGTCTTTCATCGTGAGCTAAGATCTGCCAATTCCATGACAGATGCTTTAGCCAAACAATGGGGTTGAAAGATTGTTTCCTTGGACGGGTTCTTTATGTAGTTTTGTATCTATGTGGTACAACGCTCTTGTACCTCTTGTTCCTTTTCTCTCTTATTCTTGTTTTCTCCTCACTTTCAATGGAAGTTTTTCGTTACCGATAAAATAAAAAAAAAGAGTGAATCAATTAGGAAACAATAAGAGTCATGAGTCATGACCAAAAAGGCAAAAAAAAATTATGCATGCCTCGATGTGGCTTGGTTTCAACTTAGTCTTAAATACACGTTTTAAATGAAATGGGGAATTTCTCTTTTCAGACCATTCCGTTATATTCATCCCCATAACTCTTTCTCCATTTAAGGATCATTATTCATTAAACAAGCCAAGCTGAGCCAAGTGAACCAGACCTTGAGCTAGGCTTGAGCTAGAGCCAAGCTCGGGCATGGCTTGAGACAAGCCAATGTTAGTAATAAATGAGCTGAGCTTAAGCTAAGATTTGGTATCTGCTTGTCTTCTTCATGATACATGCATTTTGTGTATATTAAAGAGCCAAGCTTGGGCTCAAACTTGCACTTGATTCACATGGTAATATAGTGTGTTAATTTGATCGACTTGAGGTTAAGGCAAACCCTTATTCGAGTCGAGTCGAGCTGAAGAAGCTCTAGCTCATGAGTTGAGCTAGACTCTGAGCTCAAAGGAGCCAAGTTTAGCCGGCTCAACTCATTGACCGCTCTGAATATCATGGTCTAAAACACACTCCACTTTCTTATTATGGTTGCTGCTCCTGCCGTTTATTAGTGTGCTAAACACACCCTTGGAGGCACCTTGTGCACAAGTTAAAAATGGCACATGTGTCTTCAAGTAAGAGATATTTTTTCTACCGAAAAATAAAAAAGAAAAAAAAGAGTCAAGATCTTTCAAGAACTAGGAGTTACTGAATTGGTTAGCAAACCCGTCTCTCTCCCTTGATATGCTGGCCTTTCCCACTTGTGTAGACTTTCATCCCGCATACACTAGCTCTCTTCCTATGTGTGCGGTCTCTCTCCATACCTATGCCAATGCTATCATGGGTCCCAATCCCTTGGTTTGGGTAAAAAAATATAAAAAGGTAAGAGATCATTTGTTGTTTATCATGACCAATTGCGGGAGAATACATTTAAAAGATAATTAGATTATAAATAAATTGGGAGAGACCCACTTCCTAGAATACAAACAGGGCATTATACTTCTCTTTTATAATACAACAAACCTTCCAAAGATTTTGATAGAGGAGCATGCAGCACCTTTTAAAAGTACATGCAATGGAATTACCAACAATATTAAGACTTTAAACACACACTGACTGAAAAGGGAAACTTAAGGTTATCACCATATAACAAGAATTTGAACCATTTACCTTCGTGACCCTTTCCAAATAAAGTGGTCTCTCTCTCTCTCTCTCTCTCTCTCTCTCTCTCTCTCTCTCTCTCTCTCTCTCTCACATCTTGTCGCATGTAAGCACTTTAATTAGCTTTAAACAAGTTTATTGCACCCGTCGGACCCAGGCAAGGACACGTGTTCTTTTACTCTATCAAATACCCTGTTTCTTAGATTTCTTAAATACTTCACTTGCACCTTAAGATAAGATTGGATCTTCCCTGATTATCTTTCCAAGAAAGCAAAGGTGGTATAACATTAGCCTAAATTTGTCCTGCGCTAATAGTTGATCTGAAAAAAATAAAAGAAACTTTGGAGACTTTATGACCTTGCTTTCCTGTAAAAACTTGACACGACCTCTGTTAGAGATACGTTAGAGCTGTGCCGAGCCACAATGGGGTCACTTCCACTGTCAACTCAAGAATGTGGAAACTGCTTTGGTTTTGTTTGCCAAGTGAAAAGGCACAAATGCACTAAAACAAAAGGGTCAAGAAAAGAAGTTAAAATTAGT
The DNA here is from genome assembly GCA_029852735.1 of Persea americana. Lineage (NCBI taxonomy): Eukaryota > Viridiplantae > Streptophyta > Magnoliopsida > Laurales > Lauraceae > Persea > Persea americana. Next base: position 65,017,938 of record CM056813.1, on the reverse strand, counting down.
TTATCTTTGACAAGGACTCCCAAATCCCAACAGGGTCATATGACTTAGTCCCATTGGCATTACCAAATTACTTACGTTCAGGAGTTAGACCCATGCATGTTCAGACTTGCCTCAACTCAGCTCAATATAGGTCACGGGGTCAAGCCAGTCAGTGACCAATTATGTCAGGATTCTGATATTTCGGTCGTTAGTGCTTTTTTTTCACCATCGGGAGTCAGGATGCGGGATTTTCAATCATCACCATTCACAAAGTGGGAATACACCCAACTTAGTGTTAGTGGTATATCCAAAATCCTGCAAAACAGCCGTACAAGAGTCTTGCGGGTGAAAATTCCCCCAAAATAGCTTACTTTATGATTTTAATAATAGAACTACTAAAGCCAACCGCAACCAAATACAAGGGATAAGGCTCAGCCAATGAAGATGATGGAGAATCAAATTGATGGGGAAACCCTACTGAAACTTAAGTTCTCAGCGGAACATAATTAAGAAATAGAGGCCTCCCATTGTAGGGGTACAAACTCTTCAGAAGTTCATAAAAAAGATTACAGCCTAATTACCCCCTCAAACCCATCTTTTCCCCACATGCAAATAAAAGCATGCATGCACAAACAAAACGAGAAACATAACTTCAAGATGGCCTGCTAAGTCAATATGACGGGCGGCAGCATATTCTTCTCAAATTCACTCTTTCCTGACATTGGCAAGAAGAGAAGGAAAAGTGTCATACAGATACGAAGATAGAATTGATAATGGGGAAGAAAAATTATTGATGCATGCTCATATACTAATGCTTGTAAAGAGAGAGATGCATGGATAAAAGGCCTCCGCCTCAGGCAGAATGAATGCATACCCAAGAATTGCCACTGTAAATGTGGCTTAATGTATCTCAATCCAAAACATCAAGCCATGCATACAACAATGGCATTGAAGTTATCCTAGTAAAACATCAAATCGTGGATCTAACAATCACATTGAAGGCATCTCAGTTGTGGCCATCAAAATGAAAAACTAAACAGGGAGTGCATACCAAAATAAAAAATAAAACTAAATGAAAAGTAAAAGGAAGTTTAAGGTTGAAAGTAATGCATCTCTACAGTTGGTCCATATTGGACAGATTGGACTCATACACATAAATGCCACATGTACAGTAGGTGCATGCATGATTCAGAACAAGCACTTTGGTGGAATAATGATATTACTCTCAACCAACCTGAAGCACTAGCAGACCAAAAAACGTTTCATGTGGGTGCTTACATACATGTAATTCGCAATTACCTTGACAAGATCATGATCATAGCGAACCAAAAAGAGGCACCTGCAGCCCCTGATGTCATGGAGTCTCCTCTTCACTTCCAAAATGTGGGCATCAAAATACCTGGCTTCATCTCTCCTCTCCTGAAATATCACCTCTTTTCTTAACATGGTTTATATAGGAATGCAGCAAGCCAACCTAGATTGATGGCTTAAGGGGTCTCTCTCTCTCTCTCTCTCTCTCTCTCTCTCTCTCTCTCTCTCTCTCCATGCTCCTATAAGAGATATCTCTCACTTTATATGAGAGATATGGTGGGGGCCCTCACATCCATATCCAATGTCAACAACTTAAATGTGAGGGCCCCCACCCTTATCTCTCATATAAGGAGAGAGATATCTCCCATAGGAACATCTCCCATATATATATATATATAATCATATATATCTGTTTGTGGTGATGATGTTGTCCCCACCATAATATATAATCTGTTTGTGGTGATGATGAGATGAGCAATGGCGACTGCTGAGATGAAAGGAATATGAAACAATGTTTGCGGATCAATTCGAAACTTACCCGGAAACAAAGCACGAGATCTCCTTCCCTGACCTTCCGGCATTCAGCAGGATCCAATGGGAGGGAGCGCTCTCGAACAGCCTTCTTGGTGTTCACCCATTCATCCTCCTCAGCACCAAATCCAACAAACCTGACACGGACTTCCTGTGATACATTTCAAAACCATAACATATTCAGTGGAAGCAGCAAACACAAATATAGATGACCGATGAAGGTATGTTCTACAGTTGACAAATTGACCAAGAAGTCCCCCTCTCATATCACCGTCATTTACATGGCTAAAAGAATGAATTGATCTCTACTGCTAAGGATTTGACTTCATTAAACTCAATAAAATCCCAAGGCACCTTGGAGCTTCCTACTGCTATATGTCTGTATTTCTTGAGTCCACTTCCACAATAACCAAATCCAAAAATTAAAATTTCAAAATCATAAAGCCTTCTACAACAAGAACATCAGCCCCCTTCTCTTTGATCAGTAACATAACTTGAACCCACAACCTCAAGATTGCAATGTGTGAGCACCTTCCCTTGTGTAACACCTAATCCAACCTGGCCTGAAAAATGATCGGATAGTATGTCACCTACGTGATTTCTGATTATTCCCTCTACCTCAGAAGCCCCGAATTGCCGACCATGCTATATCAGCCCTTCACCTTGCACAAGGCCAAGACAAAGCTAGTCCAAGCCCAGCCCATTTAGCCATCTGACCTAATATTCAGGAACGAGCCCAACCAGGGGGCTGAAAGTCGAGCCCAAGGGCCAAAACCAGTTCAAAAGTGAAGCATTTGGCAGTTGATCTATTTGCGTTAAATTTGTAGGTCTGGGCTATTAATTGGGTCGTTAGGCAGAATTAGGCCAGGCCCAACCCATGAAGCAGTTGTTGAACCCATTAAAAACAAAATTAGGATATTGGATGGGATTGGCGCGACAAAACTAAGATGATTGTTGCTGTTGTTGTTGTTGATGATAATGATGATGATGATATTAAGATATTGGATAGGATCGGTAGGATAAAGCTAAGATGATGATGATGATATTATGGTATAAAGCAAAAGCCAAGATGACGGATAGGATCCCTCACTGCGCTACCAAAGATAAAAAAAGACAGACTTTTTTCATATTTTCACAAATGTAACAGCCAACAGGTGTGATTTGAAAACCCTGTCACACTGTAGCTCAAAACTGGCAGACATTAAAAAGCGACTTAAACCACTAGCTAAAAGTAGGATAAGGTTTGTACAAAAATTTAGATTATATGCTTGACTTGACCAAAAACTGGAAAAAGTGAACAACTAACAACTAAAAATCAAGACAGTGTGATGCAGCCTGATCCCGATCCCAACCCAAGACCAGGACCCGCAGGCCCTGATGGGATCCACATGATCTCTTATTCTGAGATCCCTATCCTTAGTTTAGTTAATCTCTAAAATTAGCATGTTGATTAGCAATTAGCTTTCTAAATTCTATTTTTGATTGAAGTTAGAGTTCCTAATTTTAGATTTATCTATGTTATTTAGAAACAATCATACTCTATATATAGAGAGAAGACCCTCATTGTAATATCATGCTTTTCTCAATTAATTCAAATTATCGTGAGTTTCCTATCCACGGGTTTCACGGCTGTGAATGCTATTTTGTGTGGAATCCCTTTGTTGGATTTGATCATCCTCATCAGAGAGGTTGATCTATTCAATCGAGGATCTGGGCCTGCACCACAGTGTAAGTATTTCAGTGATGTATAAGAAAAAACTACTGTAAAAATGAAAAAAAAAAAAGAATTCTTACAGGTTCTCCGGAGCTAAGAACTCTGCGTGTTAGAAATGCAGCTACATCATACCTGCACAACAATAAAGGAAAGGATACAAAGGAATGTCATGAAAATCATAAACAATAAAAAGTTAATAGCAATGAACCACATCAACTTTAAGTATAGGTTCCAAAATTTTTAAAACTAGTGGCCAACCCAATTTCAGTAATTGAATCTCTTTTCTTCTTTTTTTATATTGCCATTTCTATTGGATTTAAAGAAAATGAAGTGCATGAAATTTTACAAAAAAAAAAAAAAAAAAAAAGAACTTGTAACCAGAAAGAGATGTGCATGCCAAGAAGACAGTTTGGAAGATTTTTTTATTTTTTTTATTTATAACCTAGGGTATCTCCCTCCCAGCCCAGCCCAGCCCAGCCCAGGAGCCTTTGGCCCTAAGCCCGAGGGACACTCAATTCTGGATAGATGAGAACTAATCCCTAAAGGCACATGCAAACCCTCCTATCCACATGCACCGGATAAAACTATAGGAGGTGTCCAACGAAGGTAGGTGTCCAACACAAGACCTCTCTGCTTCCCGAGGCACAGAATCCTTGGCCAACTGAGCTACCACTCGTTGGTTGGTTTGGCAGTTATTGACAAGAAAACGCAGCTTTAATGGTTCAGAGAACTGATCCTATGCTGTTGTTAACTTTGGAGTTTCCATGAGGATGGCATTTAACTCAAGGCCCCTTTCTGATTGATGCACACCATCCACATCACATGCCTCCCAATAGATAGGTTGCATTCTATATGTCACTTCAATTGGAATAGTATGCACTATTCGAAACATCATTGCATTAAAAACCCAAATCAAATTTTAATTGGATTCCGTTTTTATACACATTGATCAATTCAACGGTGCAATCAATTCAACTCTAGTGAAATCTGGGCAAAACCTTTCCACTAAAGGTCACATTATATGAATGGGTTGGTTCAACTAACTTGTCCACATGAGAATTCCCCTGTGGACACATGTATATGATCATGAATATCAAGATTACAGAAGATGTGTTGCCTGCTACAACATGTGTGAATCCCAAATCCAGATAGAAGAGGGAAGTTATTATGTCAAACATGCAATCAGCTGTAAAACAATTTACCAGATCAAATGAGCTATACTTCAAGAACAAATAGCAACCAGCTACGCAGTCAAATTTAGAGTCATAGGATGAAACTTGAAGAAAGTAATAGTGCCAAGCAAAGAGGGTAGTTTGTGGGCTTTTAAAAAATCGGGCCCTACCCTACCCTCGGGCTTTAGGAAAAGAAAAGAGCCCTCGCTTTTGTGGGCTTTGGCCGGCCAAGCCAGGCCCCCTTGTCAAAAGGCTGGATCGACAGGCCTAGTAACAGAATTTGCAGCATCTTATCATGAGTTCAGTATGGAACTAAAAAAGAACAAACATTTTTGGAACCATTTATTATCTAAAATTTTAAGAAACGACAGCATCGAAAAGTGGGGGAAACGGATGCTTCGATCAGGATAGTTGAAATGGTGAAGATAAAAGTACAGTAAGTTTAAAATGTCATTGGTTTTAAAAACATACTGCAGGAGATGAGTTGCAGGTACCATTAAAAATAAAAAAAGGGATGAGTTGCAGGCAAGAATCTTCCACGAAAATGCATGGAGGACACAGCTGTATTTCTCTGATTCAAGAAATTAGAATAACAAACCATATTGATTTTCATTTTTGTAACAGTGACTATATTTTATGAAAGAAGCCACAAGGTAGAAGAGACATAAGCTGTGAAGCTAAAAGGCCCGTGACAAGAACTATAGGGACAAAAGAAAAGGAAAGAACAAAAGAAGTCAAAGAAAATCTGCTCTTTGCTCTATGGCTAAACAATGTCAGCTGCCGAATCACCATTCAACTTTCCATGAGCAAAGGAGGCCTCTAGGTCTATGGTTAAGTCCCCACCTCTTCCACCACCACATCCACAAAGACCAAGGAGCTTTAGATATCCTGGAGGCCCACCTAATTGCACATAATAAATCACCTTCCAACATAATCTGCTGGATATTTGCAGACGAAGAGCTTCACAAAGGCCGGTTCTCAAAGCTAACATTTCTGCCGCATTTGTCAAAGCAAAAACCAGCCAGGCTAGAGAACGAGAAGATAAGCAAAACCAGACTGATTTTAATGCAAACGGGTTCTAGACCAGATTACTTCTTCAGACATCCTAAAACTATTTTGGGGTCAATAAGAGCAAAAGGGTGTAACCCTCCCTCCAAATTACAGCTGGATGATTGTAAGGTGTCTTACATTCTAACGAAAAAAAGTTACTTCATGTTTTGCATTATTGATATTTTGCATAATCTAAAGAAGAAGTTGAACCTATCCGAGGATTCAGCTAATGATGATTACGAATGGAGAAACATAATTCATGTAGCCGATCCCAACATAGCTGAGACACGGCTTTGATGCGCCATAGATGTTCAAGATATAAATAAGAAACAACAAAGAATATTGGGAACAAAAGAAAATAAAAATAAAAATTTTAATGGGAACAAAGGAAAAAAGCATCAGCAGGAACTAATCTTTTCATGCATGCATAATGATTAACAAGAAAAAAAAAATGCATGCTGGAATCTACTTTTGCTAAGTGACATCATCATTACCCATTAATCAACCAATAAAATTATGCATGCTTACCATGCTCCATCTTTTGAGGATCTAGCTTCAAACTCTAACTCTGGTCGATCAGGGGCCTTCTCAACTACAGAGCCAAAGTAAGTATCACAGTTAGGTTACTCCCTAACATTTAATAATGCAGTGTTAATATTAAAAAAAAAACAGAGAGAGAGAACAAAAATAACTTAAAATATCAATGACAAGAATAACTTCAAAGATATATATCTTTAGGAACATCAAAGAGAAGTCACATTTGATATTACATGTCCATAAGTATATCCAAGTATTTATAGTATTGCAGCAAGTGTTATAAAGCATGCAGAGGGGTGTCAAAAATGATCTTCAAAGGTGAATTAGGGAAATTTCATTAAACAACAATACACAAGAAGACAAAAATAGATGAGATTTGGAGTGTGCAGGTGACAAAGACACCCGGTCCTTATGGTTTTGACTCCATCAAAGCCAGTTGGGAATTTTTTAGGAAAGATTTTCAGGATATGCTTTCGGAATTCCATAGGAGAGGAAAATTAAATAGCGAAATCAATTCCTCTTTCATTGCTCTTGTTCCAAAAGTCAACCCTATTGAGTTGAATAATAATAATAATAATAATAATAATAAACCACTGAGCTTGGTAGGATGCCTATAAATTATTAGAAAAGTTTTTGGCTAATCATTTGAAAATGGTGTTGCCCGAGATAATTAAACGACCCTTTTAAAGGGCATCTGTGGAAGGCAAATAAATTCCCGATTGGTTGTAATTGCTAATGAATTGATAGATCCAAGAGAGCGTTTGAGACAGGATGGAGTCATTTGTAAGATTGATCTAGAGAAGTCCTACAATCATGAGCATTGATCTTTTGTAGGTCTTCGAGATAAGAGAGGTTCAATGCAGGAACGCATTTCTACCACATCTTTCTCTGGTTTAGTTAATGTTTCCCCTACTCGTCTCTTTAAAGCTTCGAGATGTCTCAGGCAACACGACACTCTCCCATTCTTGTTAACTCTAGTGGTGGACACTATGGGATTTTTTTTATTTTTTTAAACTTTAGGCCAAGAGCCTTGGGATTATAGAAGGTTTAGTGGGAGTTGGGAGGGTATCCACCCTTCAATTTGCTAATGACACTATTTAATCCAGTTCTACAAAATGGGAGGAGAGTTTCTTTCAAAAGAATTTTAATATGCTTTGAAGTCTTATCAAGTATGAAGATTAATCTCTTCAAGATTATGCTTGTGGGTGCGGGGTGTTCAAAGGGGATTATTCAGCCGATAGCCAACAGGTTGCATTGTAGGACTGGGAGGTTTCCCTTTCAGTTTCTTGAGCTTCCGATTGGGGCCAACACAAGGTTGAAGGTGCTGTGGAGCCAGGCAGATGAAAACTTTGAAAAGTCGTCTTTGTGGAAGTGGCAATATCTTTCATTGGGTGGCAGGATAACTTTAATAACTTTGTCTGATTTGCCGATCTATTATTTTGTCAAAAAAAGAAGCTTCAAAAAGCAATGTGCGAAATGAAAACTGTTGTTCACGAATCAACAAGGAAAGAAACATTATTTTCCTACAATCCATTGTTTCTTTGAGTAGGCATCAATATACAAGCACCTTTAGGCATGTCAGAAGAACTTTCAGGGGCACTGTTTGAGAGACAAGCATCTGGGGGCACACTCAACTCTTTTGAAACACTTGGTGAGGAACTGGCTTCAGCTATACAGGCATCATGCTTGCTTTGAAACCATCTTTGAACCTATTTGACATTAGCAATAACAGTGGAGGTAGGTTAAAGAGTTAAAATTTAACAACATAGAAGCCTGGGAAGAAAGTTACCTGTGTCCATTCTATAGCGGTTTTTCTAATACGACCTGAAGCAAGACTGGTCCACATCAAGACAAGAATATCACTCTTCAAACACTAAAAACATTTAATTGTTTATCACAAAGCACTGAATTTGTATTTCAAGTCCTCAAGCAAATTTGCTAGCAGATGCAGGAATACAAGTTGAACAAGACCAAAATGGTGGCGAAGCTCACTTGAGTTTTTTAGCAAGCTTTTGATAGAATTCTTCATTCAAAGACTCATCCTTTGCTTCTTGAAACAACTTTTCCATTTGCTCAATCTGCTCAAAAGGAACAAACAAACCAATCTAGTTGTAGCAATAAATTTGGGAAGAAAAAACAACTAGTCTTCCTCCTCGAAAGTTTTCTAATTTCTGTTCTTTCCTACACATTCTCACTGAAAAAAAACTTAAACTCATAGTCTTCCTCTTCTAAAGGTTTCCAATTTCCGTTCTTTCCTCCACATTTTCACCGAGAAAAACTTAAACCCATAGTCTTCCTCTTCTAAAGTTTTCTAATTTCTGTTCTTTCCTGCACATTCTCACTGAAAAAAAACCTAAACCCATAGTCTTCCTCTTCTAAAGGTTTCCAATTTCCGTTCTTTCCTACACATTCTCACCGAGAAAAACTTAAACCCATATTCTTCCTCTTCTAAAGTTTTCCAATTTCCGTTCTTTCCTGCACATTCTCACCGAAAAAACTTAAACCCATAGTCGTATTCTTCTAAAGCTTTCTAGTTTCCCTTCTTCCCCGCCCATTTTCGCGGAAAAAAAAAAAACAACTCAAACCCTAGATTTTAAACAACAGGTTCATCATTCGAAACCCCTCAAAACCCCCAAACTCCATCTACGAACAAACTGAAAAAACTGCTCCCCAAGAAAGACACATATACACGTGCACGGAAAAACAAAAAAGAACGATCTTTCAACAGACTGTAAGGTGAAAAAAAAAAAACACGATGAAAGGGGCAATGAAGAAAGAAAGAGGACACGATATAATGAGGAAAGCATTTACCTCGGATTGCGTGAAAGGTGAATCGTGCTTTCCTTTTGGAAGAAGACGACCCATTCCCCCTAAAATCATATGCAAAGCGAATACATTGAGAATTCTGTGCATGCGAGGGTTCGAGAAGGGTGGGTTTTTGTAAACCCAACCGAAAACATCAAAACCGATGAAATAAAAAACAGAAAGGGCTTCGTAAGGATTCCCACGTTTGGATGGAATAGATATATATATATATATATATATATATATATATATATATATAAAGGGGCCTGCTCCCCTGCACTGCAGTGGAGCTTATTTTCAGCTGGGATCGTGCGGCGGAATGCAACGTGCGGGCGAAACATAAAATGGTTTGTTTTTCGCTGTGCCCGCTAATTTTTCAATTTCCCCCTTCTTAGACCTACCCGCCCCTGTCTCTCTCAAAACTCTCAGCGAAGTTCTCTGTCTCTCGCCTCGCTCTCAGCTCTCTCTCTCTCTCTCGCCTCGCTCTCTCTCTCGCTCTCAGCTCTCTCTCTCTCGCCTCGCTCTCTCTCTCTCGCTCTCAGCTCTCTCTCTCTCTCGCCTCGCTCTCAGCTCGCCTCGCTCTCAGCTCTCTCTCGCTCTCAGCTCTCTCTCTCTCTCGCCTCGCTCTCAGCTCTCTCTCTCTCAGCTCTCTCAGCTCGCCTCGCTCTCTCTCTCTGTCTCTCGCCTCGCTCTCAGCTCTCTCTCTCTCTCGCCTCGCTCTCGGCTCTCTGTCTCTCGCCTCGCTCTCAGCTCTCTCTCTCTCGCCTCGCTCTCTCTCTCGCTCTCAGCTCTCTGTCTCTCGCCTCGCTCTGTCTCTCTCGCTCTCAGCTCTCTCTCTCTCGCTCTCAGCTCTCTCTCTCTCTCTCCCATCTCGCTGCGGCAAACCCTCTCTCCCTCTTCCACCATCGCTGCTGCGATCTCTCTCTCCCTCTCGTGTCTGCAGCGTGCTGCTCTCCCTCTCAGCTCGATCTGTCTCTCGCGACTTCATATTTTCATTCGAGTTTTTGACTCCGAGGCCCAAAGAGGACATTGAGAAGCTCATGTCGACCGCAGAGCGGAGACTACAGAAAAGAAGTTCCGAGTTTCATTAGCAAAGAAGCTCTTAATTTGATCAGCCATGGAAGTCTTTGGGTCTCTTGCATCAAGACTTCCAAGTGTCTATCCTGTCTTGCCATCTCCGTTCTCATCACCCAACTGCAGAAGACAGGTTTGTGAATGAAACGCCACAGCAATTTTTTTTTTTTTTTTTGCTCTCTCTGTTTCTCCATCCGGGTTTTTGTTATCTACTCTTTTGAATGAACCTGGGTTGTAAAAATTCGTTCTTTTTACTGATCTTCAATTCTAATGGAGTGCTCTTGGATCTTGTCTTGGTTAGTGCTGATATGGGTTTTGGTTTTCTTTTTTTTCTTTTTTTTTTCAGTACTCTGTGAGAGCAGGTGGTTCGGGTGATGAAGGGAAGGTTGCGAGAAGGAAGGAAACAAATAGTTGGAAGATTGACTTCTCAGGAGAGAAGCCCGCAACTCCCTTGTTGGATACAATCAATTACCCAATTCATATGAAGAATCTTTCTACAAGGGTAAGCATGTTCATGGACTTGGTAATTCTTATTTTGATGTTGTGGATGTTGGTTAGAGAGATTTGTAACGTGGGTTTTGATGGATGTCCCTTTTTTGCATAGATTAGTGAAGTTTTTTTTTTTTTTACTTTTGAGCATACTTGATTCATGGATTTGGTAATGCTGGTTGGTTTTTCCTGTTTATAAAGGAGAGATTAATTATGATGAGAGAGTTTTTTTTTTTTTTTTTGCCAGATTAATGACATGACTGTTGGATAGATTAAGGGATCTGGTTTAGTCACAGGTGATGATGCATGTTCATGGCATGATGCTTGCTTGTGTCTTGATTGGAGGAATCAAAGTTGTAGATTATGAAAGGTCGAGTGTACTTTTGTTAACGGAAATTGTTTTGTTCATGAATGATTAATGGGGTTGTTCTGTGTTCTATGTGGTTTTCTTTTTGAACTTTATCAGGATCTTGATCAGTTAGCAGCAGAGCTTAGAGCAGATATAGTCTATTCAGTTTCAAAAACAGGTGGACATCTAAGTTCAAGCCTAGGGGTAGTGGAGCTGTCTGCTGATTTGGATGGATGAGGTCGCCACTGAATATGCACCGGGGCAAAGTATTGGACGTGTGCAAATTGATGGGCAAGAAGATGAAAGGAGAACGTCACTTGAAGAGATGAAGCAGGAGATTAAACATGACATTAAACTTTTGAGAGAAAGTGTAGACGCGCTGAAGCAATACTCAAATTATTGCAGGTTTATATTGATGGTGTTTCTAGTATTTGTTGCATATGCATGAGGATCAAACTTTGCAACTTGAGGAATAGCTTATGACTTGTGGGAGGATGTTTTCAAGCAAGAACAAGTTTTATAGCAGATGGGCAGTTTAGAAGAATGTTGTATGAGAACCTTCAACTTCTAGGAGAATGTTGTATTTTGAATGTTGTTTAGTGTCCTTGTATGTCTGTGTGTAGCCTCATCCAAAGTGGGCCATGAGCTGTATGAGAACATTCTGCCTCGTTCTAAATAGATTTGCAATATGTATATTAAGCGACAAAAAATTGTCAAATTTAAAAGGATCATGTTCTCAACCTTTTGATGAAATGTTTTATTGTGGCTTTGATCAGGTTGTTATTCAGCCTTATTAGCTGTAGCAGGCCTCAAGACGCTGATTTTTTATTGAAGTTTCTAATTGAATCAGCTCAATTTTGGAAAAAGAAAAGGTACAACGTTTTACACAAGCATAGGTCTATGTTTTACAAGAGCTGTCTAGCTCTTTTTCATGGCATTTTGATTCGAGGACTATAAAACTGAGAATCTCGTATGGAATCAATGATAAACCCCATGTTTCACCAGTCACAACACTCTATGAGTTGAAATCCTCATTCATCTTCACCAGTCCCCATGTTTCAGCAGATCTGAACCCACTTTGTTGGCGAGTGCAGAACTGGGCAAACGCAATTTTAAAACTGACTTGGGTCTAAGTTATGGTTTCAAGCTCTTAACAAATTGTTTCAAACTACCAATGCACATCACCTCTGGAAGTTAGATTTTAAATTTAAATGTGATTATGGTTGCCTTTAGTGTTCGTGCTGAAACCTTGCTGAGTGCCCGTGTTTGGGGCACTGGTTAACCCACTTCCCGCGGTTCATTTTTTCTGAAATTTGGGGATTTCCAAGTCCATATGTCTACTAATTTTCAGTTAGAAACAGGCACTTTTGCGATGTTTTCAACGGTCACACTTTTTCAAGTCGGTGGACAAAATCTGCATAGACGTTGCTGAGTACCCCTGTTTAGGGAATTTTTTAGCCCACTTCCCGCGGTTCATTTTTTCTGAAATTTGGGGACTTCCAAGTCCATATGATGGACTTTAATTCTGCTAATTTTCAGTTAGAAACAAGCACTTTTGCGATGTTTTCAATGGTCGCACTTTTTCAAGTCGGTGGACAAAATCTGCACAGACGTTGCTGAGTACCCCTGTTTAGGGAATTTTTTAGCCCACTTCCCGCGGTTCATTTTTTCTGAAATTTGGGGATTTCGAAGTCCATATGATGGACTTTAATTCTGCTAATTTTTAGTTAGAAACGAAAACTTTTGCGCTGTTTTAAACTGTCGCACTTTTTCAAGTCGGTGGACAAAATCTGCACATACGTTGCTGAGTACCCCTGTTTAGGGAATTTTTTAGCCCACTTCCCGAAGGATTTTTCAGCTGCAATTCGGGGATCTCCAAGTCTATATCATGGACATAAAATCTGTTAATTTTCAGTTCTGTACAACCACGTTTGCTATGTTTTAAACTATGACACTTTTTCAACCCGGTTGACAAAATCTTCACAAAATTTGCACAAAATCTTCACAAAATTGACACCATCAAAATAACCTGTGGAGTCATATGAAACTACATAAATAAAACATTGACAACATCATAATTGAAATCATGTGATGGAGTCATTCGAAACAAATGACAACAACACTACAAGTTCCAACATCCTTTGAAAAGCTGTGGATCACCTCAAAATTACGAATCAAAATCAACCAACCATCACAACTGAATTCTGAAGCCAAACACACCTCTTTCATTCGAAACAAATGACCATAATACATTACAAGTTCCAACATCAAAACAACCTATGGAGTCATATGAAACTACAAGAGTCCAACCTTGACAACATCCTTTGAAAACCTGTGGAGCACCTCAAAATTACAAATCAATATCAACCAACAACCATCACAACTGAAATCTATACATATTCACCTCTTACAACCTCTTCTAAACAACATTCATCCATTTCATTTCTTAAAAAAAAAGAAAATAAAAGAAAAGAGTTTCTTTCCACCAAGGCTGCATAAACTAGCTGGCTGTTGCATGATATGTTACTATCAGCATCAAACACACCAATTTTGGCACTTATTCAAGCAAGGAGATCACCCAAAGCACCTTGATTGTTCTCCACCAATTATTCACACAAATGTTCTCCACCAATTCATGAATTACTAGTTGCAACAACATAAACCTTTCCAAGTCCAAGTCCATTTGAAGCCTACAAAAGAAAAACCTGCACACAATTACAAATCTGATCTAGGTCCCCTTTAGTTTCACTTCCAATCCCCCATATAACAACATAATTTAAAAAAAATTCATTTAGAGAAGTCGAAGAAAAAATAAAAAAAAATAAGCAAAATCAGCATCAATGGAAAAGAAGAAGATGACAGAGGTACAGATCATTAAAAAGGAGAAAAGAAGGTGGTACCTGGTTCTACACTGAGAAGAGAGAGAGAGAGAGGAGGGGGGCAATCAGAGACACATGGTCCAAGGTGTCCTGCACATTCACATTTAAGCACATCACCCTTTGATAGGATATCACACATCAAAGAAATGACAAATTTAATCCAACATTCTGATGTCTCTAATTGATACAGTCAATTTTATCAAGTTCTTCAAATTATCTCTTTCCCTTGACGCCGAAATCACTACAAAAAGATGCTCCATAAAGACTTCCTCTTTTTCCAAAATATTTGTCGCAGACTCTTTCTTCCTGCAAACTAAGTCCCAAAATAAAATAGCCTTCAAGTATGTAAATGTGTTTGGAAATAAAATACAAAATAAAAAAACCCATTTTAATTCACACATGAGATTTGTCTTCCTGATGCATCCATACTGTCTCTAACAAAAAAAAGGAAAAAAAATTCATTCCATTCATATTCTGACCTGCACAACTCATTCTAATGCAATAAACAATTGAGTTTCGCAGAAGAAATTCATTTTTAATATCAAATTGATTAAGTGCCATGTCCTTGGAGAAAAACCCCAACTGAATCTAACTTGGTCACCAAAGCAAATATTTCATAGAAATCCAATTCATATGCAAGCATATCCTGTAGCCACTATATGTGTGCTGTACCTTTCTACTGCCAAACTGGTCCGTGCTTAATGGTAGACATCCATCTACATCCAATCGTCTTTTTTCCCCTCAAGTGAAACAAATGATGTAGAGAAGAAGAAGCAGTCAATTAGGGCCCATTTGGCATCATTCTTGTGCTGAGAATGTGCCAGAATGTTTTTGTTCTAAGAATGAGCTTTGCAAAACTTGTTTTTTTTTTCAATGTTCTTCAAAAGTTGTTCTAAGGAGCAGAATTAGTAAATCATGGGTGTTGGATGTGCAATAATATTTGTTTAAATTAAGGTTTTCTATGAATTCATAATACTCTTCTAGTCCCCAGACATCATCTAACAGTCGTGAAGGGGTCCCAGCCAAAACCGTCAGAATATCATGGAGTTTCTTGCAACTCCCGATAAACTAACCTTAATTTATTGAATTTATTAATGAATTGAGACTTTGTTTACTTATTGCATGTCCTTCTATAAAATTATTCCATTATTTCAGTCCATGCTTTTTTCGAAAAGGTTGTGCTCAGCCTATTCCCTTTCTTCACTTGCTCAACCATATGTTTTACAATATTTTTTTTCTCTCTTTGATTCCATTTTGCTACAGGCACAACCTCCTTTCCCTTTCATTACAAGTTGCCATCTAAAATAGAAGAGATAAAACATAATTCTCATACTGAAATATCATTTTCAAACATACTATAAAATAATAGAAAGAAAATCCAAAGCACGTATGCAAATAAAAATCAAATGTTTTATGCCAGATCTAAAATGGCAAATCCATAAATGTCACAACACCAATGCAAGGGAAATAAAATAGCACCAATATGATCTTAATTTTATTGAAGCCATTAAAAATAGGACCTTTGCACTCCTTAGAAAGTGCAATAGCTCAAGCACATATTATTCATCCATTTTGCATAGATAAATTCAATGCAACAGAAGCAATATAAAAATCACACAAAATATTTTACCCAAAAAAAATTGTTAACAGTGATTTCATTTTCATGTGGAACACACACACATGAGATCTGAAAAGTTCAGGGGATAGGTCATAGCATGAAAAATAACATTAACTGAAAGATGGCGGTAAAGTTCAGGGCTCTTTGCTGCTTCATTGGCAAAAAATGTCATGGGGCCCAAACAACCATTTCATTCCTTGTGTTGGGTCGCAAGATCCTACAGTGTACTACATGTTATTTGCTTAATTACTGTTAAAGAAATTAACTCTCTAACCCCAATCTTCCTTGTGTCTATGTGGTTGCATGATTGGAAGCGCACATAAAAGAGGCCAAGGGTTGGAGGATCGGTACACCCTCTTCTTCATAAAAATAAAAAAATAAAAAAATGCAGTAATAATAAAAAAACCACTCTAACCTGGATATCCTGCAACAGCGATACCAAAATAATCACCATGCTTGGCTCTAATGTACTTCACCTGGATCCCAATACAATTTTTTTTTCATCAAATCCATCGTCAGATATGATTTGGAATACCTACTTAACTGAAAGAGAAAAGTGAAAAAAGATACACTACTCATATACAATATAATGCTACAGTAGCATGAACAAATGTTGATACTTTGCTTTTGGAGTTTATGGATTCTATTGTCTTTGCTTCTGCAAAAGGCTCTAGAATTATTATATATTAGCTAGTGTAAGAGTGAGCGCAAAACCACAAACAAAGTAGTCCAATGATCAGTCAGACATTTTTTCCTGGAAAGGAAAATCTAAGAAAAACTTCACATTAAAATAAGGGCACTCCTTAGGCCTTCAGAATGAGACTGTCAGACTGATTTTATACAATATACAGACTGGAGATGACATCTCTATGGCATGGCTGTGTTTGGCCCTCTGTCATTCCAAGAAGAGAGAAAATTTCTCGAATTCAAGAATCCTTCCAAATTCTCTTGATTTTGAGAATTTCACTAGTCAATAGAATTTCACCAGCAAGGAGCCTTCCCAAAAAACCCAAAGCAGGAATAAATCTCAACAAAATAAATAAATAAGAATCCTCCCAATTTCTCTTGATTCATATTATTTCCAAGGGCAATTCAAAACTACAACTTAAGGCATGAATCCAATTGGGTGTCTCAAGTTTCAAGAATGATGGGGTGCACTATTTTCCACTCCATAATCCAGACATCGGATCAATGCAGAATGCAAAAAACACGAAGTAGCCCTTTTCCATGATGATTTCTTTCCTCCCAACACAATGGAACTATTAAGACAATCAACCAATCAGCATTTTTGAAAATTGAAACTGCCTGTCTTATGTGGTACTGAAAGACATTCAGAGTTTAGTATAGAACAAGATTTATATATGAACAGGGTTGAAGGCAAAAGCAGAATCCACGAATCCAAGCCAGCCAACCCCAAATCAAATCAAATGTTAAATGACGATGATGATAATAATCAATCAATCAATAAGAAAGATCATTTGCATTTGCATTGGCATTTGTAATTGTAATTGTAGTAAGCAATGGTTTTGAGAGGAAATGAAATGATACCAAGTAAAGAGCACATTGGAGTGGGTCCTGAGCGGGATCCTTCCCCTTGACAGGATCCCCCTTGAGAGCTAGAATGTTGTTGGTGCCTTTGGCTTTGGCGGTGTCAAGCGCATGGTCGATCATCTCCATGGTCATGCTTGTGACGGCAAGATGCAGCAGCGTCTCCACCCCGACCTCGTTCTGCATCTTGCCCGCTACCTTGAGGGTGAGATCGGTCTCCAAACCCCCGGGACGCCAAGTTAGATCACAGAAACTGGGGCCATGGTTAACCATCCCATCTATCGTCGACATGAGCTTCTCAATGTCCTCTTTGGGCCTTGGAGTCAAAAACTCGAATGAAAATATGAAGTCGCGAGAGACAGATCGAGCTGAGAGGGAGAGCAGCACGCTGCAGACACGAGAGGGAGAGAGAGATCGCAGCAGCGATGGCGGAAGAGGGAGAGAGGGTTTGCCGCAGCGAGATGGGAGAGAGAGAGAGAGAGAGCTGAGAGCGAGAGAGAGAGAGCTGAGAGCGAGAGAGACAGAGCGAGGCGAGAGACAGAGAGCTGAGAGCGAGAGAGAGAGCGAGGCGAGAGAGAGAGAGCTGAGAGCGAGGCGAGAGACAGAGAGCCGAGAGCGAGGCGAGAGAGAGAGAGAGCTGAGAGCGAGGCGAGAGAGAGAGAGAGCGAGGCGAGAGACAGAGAGCTGAGAGCGAGGCGAGCTGAGAGAGCTGAGAGAGAGAGCTGAGAGCGAGAGAGAGCTGAGAGCGAGGCGAGCTGAGAGCGAGGCGAGAGAGAGAGAGAGCTGAGAGCGAGAGAGAGAGCGAGGCGAGAGAGAGAGAGCTGAGAGCGAGAGAGAGAGCGAGGCGAGAGAGAGAGAGAGCTGAGAGCGAGGCGAGAGACAGAGAACTTCGCTGAGAGTTTTGAGAGAGACAGGGGCGGGTAGGTCTGAGAAGGGTGAAATTGAAAAATTAGCGGGCGCAGCGAAAAACAAACCATTTTATGTTTCGCCCGCACGTTGCATTCCGCCGCACGATCCCAGCTGAAAATAAGCTCCACTGCAGTGCAGGGGAGCAGGCCCCATATATAAATATATATATATATATATATATACAGAAGAAGAAACAGAAAAGGGACAAAAGGAGAAGTTATTAGCTTTTGTATGTATGTACCCTACAAGAAGGAAGGTGGAGGACTCAGCTTTCTTCTGGTTGTGGGTTTGTTTCCTCCGCTTTGGGGAGAGAGAGCCCTTTGTTTATAGGACGTGTTTGAGGAATCTGGATTCTCTGAGGCCCATGCGTAGGGATTCTCTGAGTTCTTATATCTTTGGTGATATGGAATGGAACCCACGTTTGTAATCGTAATCACTCGTAATTCATTCTGGGGAGGGACGTTGTTATGGCACTTCATTCTTTGGGCTGGGCTTGGATATATATTTATTTGGGCCTGTTTTATATTTGGATTGGGCTTTAATTAAGTGATGGAAAGCCCAAAGAGTTGCCTGATTTGGCCTAAATTAAGAATGCTTTGTAATTTAGTGATTGCTTTTGTCCAAAGGGGGATTGCTTGAAAGCCCAAACAGCTGATAAAAAGCCCATTTTGGCCAGACCAGATTGACCAAATGGGCTGGCTAGGGCTTGGCATTTATGGCCCATGCCTGGTTTGGATGGATATAGACATGTGTTTCTAAAGTCGCTTCAGGCCTGGATCTATTGCAGGCCGACCCGGTCCATTAACATCCCTACGTCTAATGGATGAAATGGCAATTTTGAGCCCACTATTCAGGGCTGAATATCCCACTCTCTGGCGGGAGCGCCTGGCTTGTCAAAGCCCATAAAAACGAGGTTTCTATTTTCCCTCCATGAATCTCGAGGATGGTTCAATTTTGATAAGCCCACAACCTTGAAAGCCAAGCTACGGCAAGACTGTCTAATTTGAGCCGGCCTGTGTTGTATCCATTAGTATACAAAACATAAATGGGCCAAATAAAAAGTTGGCTGTTAGGCGAATCACTTAGAAGGTTAGTGACAAGTCCACAAAATTGTAACTTTCATTCATCATTGCATATGCAATTGTGGTCTTAATTAGGTTAATTGCATAGAATTACACTTAATTTCATATTTTCATGCATTTGAGCATCAAAGTTGGAATCTTAGTTAAATTTGTTCAAAATTCATTACATTGCACGACT
This sequence comes from Persea americana, assembly GCA_029852735.1. Classification (NCBI taxonomy): domain Eukaryota; kingdom Viridiplantae; phylum Streptophyta; class Magnoliopsida; order Laurales; family Lauraceae; genus Persea; species Persea americana. The sequence goes on along the minus strand of CM056813.1, from coordinate 64,998,713 downwards.
TTTGTAAAATTAGGGATTTTCATTTCATTCATTACCAAAAAATTAGTTCTTTTGGCTTCACTAATGCATACCTGCTAATTTTGACACCATGTGTTATTTTTGGAGAGTTGGGTATTTTTGGTGCATTAAGTAGGCATGTAGAGTCCCATGCATGGTCCATCTCGATTCCTCACACTTGATTATTATTGACATTATTTAATTTTATTTATGTAGGAGAAATCAAGAATGGGACCTTCATTGATGAAATTTGAGAGAGATCAAAGGCGGGACACCCTACATGGTGGGCCCACATATCTTGACATCTTAGTGGAGTTGAAAAGATTGAAAATTCTCAAAGAGGAAAGAAGAAACTCATATTTGGAAAGATGGTGTTGACTTGCTAAATTTGGAAACCAAAATCAAGAAAGAGAGAGCAAGTTAGAAACTTTGCAGGGGAAGTTGGCTAGTCAAAGTTGCAAGTGAGGAAGCGGGGCAAATATGGGAAGAGAATCAAATAAGAAAGTAAAGAGTCCAAACATACCTTGGACGTCCAACATGGGTCCCACACACCCCATTGCATGCCAAACATAAAAGTTCCCTTAATTGCACAACTATATTCGGATTTTTCATGGGCAACAAATTGAAATGGTCATGACTTTCAACTTGAGTGTCGAATTGGTACAATCTATATACCGTTGGAAAGGTCTTTTCAAGTAGATATCCGTAGAGCCTAAGATTTCATAAATCAGAGCTATATTGAGTGAGATATGACCTCGGGAAGTTAGCTATTATAATTTTATGTGAGAATTGCAAAAGGTTTTCAAAATGAGCAACATGAGAGATGTTTGAGGAGTTCAATTTGGCAAGACTTGGAGCTCAAGAGACCACACTTAGTAGCAAAATCCTCTCCAATTCAATCTCTTTCCAAGTGTGAAGCCGAATTTGAATCCTAAGCAAGAGATCTCTACAAATAAGGAAACAAGTCCTAAAAGAGATGTGATTCTTTGCTAAAAAGGAGGCATCAACATCTATAAAATCAACCCAAAAGGGAATGGAGGCATCTCATGTCTAGCCCTCTCTCCAATTCTCTTCTTTCTTTTCTTCCTTTCTTGTTTTCCATTAGTGTTTTTTTTTTTTTTTTTTGGTAGCCTTGGGCCATGTCCAAGGATTTATATTGAAGGAGAATTATTGTGAAGGAAAAGTTGTAAAGACGCAATTTTTAATGATAAATAAAAAAGCATTCTTTGCAATGGTGGGCTAATTTTCTTGATTAAAACTATGGATGAAGGTAAGTAACTGCTTTTTATTTATTTAGTAATTCTAATTGTGTTCCATGATTATATGCTTAATGATTAATATGCTTGTCTTTGTACCCTAGGTAAATCTCCATTCTTAAATTCTGAAAATAAAAATTGGTTTTTGACTATTTATGCTTAGGTTTGATAGGCCATGCTTAGAATTTAGATCTTTTGATGGTTTATGCTTACTTTTGATGGGTAGTTCTTAAATTATTTTTATTCTTTTATGAGATGAAGGAAGTCTTGAGCTTTGAGTTTTTATGATTAAAAGGGGATTTTGAAAATTAGATTTTCCAAATTAAAAACATTGATTTGTCTTTGATTTGAAATAAAAATTGGAACAAATTATGAATACTTAATAAATCATTTGGGGATGCTTATTTGATTCTAATGCTCTAATCACTTTCATTAATTTGTAGTTTTTCATTTTTCTAAACTGGTTGCTTTCTTTTATTTCTAAGTACTTAAAACTTTCCTTAATTGTTAGTTAATTAGTTTTTTTAATATAAAAGTTTCTTTAATTAGCTCCATGTGAGTTCGACCCGTTTTTACCACTGTCTCATCTAGACACCCATGCACTTGCGGTATTTTATGATTGATATTGATCACATCAGTTAGGTTGTGAATTGTGAGGATATTCATACAACTAGGGTTGTAAACGAGTTAGTTCCAGTCCAGGTCCATGATGGACCCGGAGTTGGAACCGTTAAGGAAAAGGGGAACCGGATCCCGACCCAGAACCGTTTCGGAACCGGTTTCTTGGCACCGGAACCATAACCATATATGAGACGGATCTGAATCCGGGTCCGGGTCTTGGTAGAGAATGATATTTATAAGAAAAAAAATATTATTTTTAGGAGAGATTTTCAGAAATTGAGGTAATATGTTGGGTCTTGGGCCTACGGGTTTGAACCAATGTGGAACTGAACCCGGATCCATTTATTTATCAGGGCCTAAATATGGAGCTAGACCAGGATTTTAATGGGTCAAAACCTTTGGGTAATCAGAGAATCGAGGCCCATTTACATCTCTACATACAACATATATGTTTTATACTAGGGAATCACTGAGTGTCCCTGTGGTACGCACACTCTCTCCCATAGCACTCCCAAGGATGGTTATTTCCCCTTCTTCCTGGCCACTAGGCCAAGTAGCAATTTTTATTTTATTTTATTTTATGCTAGTATTATTTTATTTGTTCTGCGTTGGACATATACATAATATACACGTATAGAATATAAACTGGCCAAATGAGAGTTTAGTGGACTTGCAACTTTAAAGCAAAATTCAGCCTGTGAGGAGTTTTGAACCCTAAACATAGGCCAGGTCTAATACTCTGATACATATATGCATATCCAGGCCTGCCTAGACAAAATTGGATTCAGTCCTAGTTAGGGCAGATTAAGCTCTATTACAGCCTTTGATTGGAGTTATACGTTAAATACGAAAGGTTATATAATATAGCTTATCCGAGAGTCAAGGAAAATAAAAGGAATTACTTTCTTAATTAGGGTAGGGTGCTAATGGGCTCTAACATAGGCCCTTCCTGGGTTTCGAGCTTCCATCACTTTACACAAGTAGGTGGGATCCCAAGTGGGCCTCACAAAAAAGTGTGCTCCCCTAATGTATAATATCGTTTTTGCTAGATTAGTACCTAAGTACGTACCTACTTGGGGATCAATCCCTGGGTGTTTACCTGAAACTGGGGTGTCAACCATTGACGGAAGTTACAACAATGCGTTGTGAGTGCGTTGGCAAATTAAAAACCCATATTTGAAGAGTGACATACAATTCACTTTTCATCGCTTAAATATGTTCGGATAAAGTCTCCTATATTAATTTTCTGGTATTACTTTGAAAGTCAGAAAAATGCGTGACCAAGGCCAATTACCCAAGTTTTTGACCCAAATTACAGGCCTAGGATTTCACCCAGGCATCATTGAAGTCTCATGAATCCAAGTGAGAGCCCGCATACATATGAGAAGACAGCACACTCAAGTGGAAAATGAGCCCGCACTTGCGAGAAGAGGCGGCATACTTAGGGTTCGAACCCTGAGCGGCCAGGTGAGAACCGTCACTTCTTACCACTCAGGTAAGAAGCGGTTCTCCTCATGTTGTTAGTTGAGATTTTTGTCATATTATCTCACCCTCTGTGAATTGAGGCAACTCAATCAAAACCAATTCCATGATAATATTCTTCTCCTTTTTTCCAAGGTAACTTATGCTTGTGGAAATGAACACCTTCACTTTGCTGTAACCTCAAAATGCCTCTTTGCTTTGGATTAAGAGGGGCTATCAAGTGAGCAGATTGTACTCAATCCCATGTTTTGTCAATGTTGTTTAACCATCACTGATAAAACTGGATCGAATTAAATTATGAAGTGTTTGACGAGGTTAACCTCTTACGGGATGCATTTTTTTTACACATGATATATCTGACGGTGGTTCCAACTACCATTTGCAGTGAAATTTGGCCGAATTGGAATATGATTTTGAGAGTTTTAAATCTAAGTGGTGAACCCTGCTGGTGCTAACCTGATCCTCGTATAATACACTATTATGAATCCCCATCTTGGAGAATTCCTTTGACCCAAATCCCAATGGCTATTAGTTTTTTAATTAGATTGGCTGCCCTTTTAGGATTCTAAATCTCTAATATAGTCTTCACCGATTCACCCCTCCACTGATGTATAGCGGACTTTAAAGTGCATTTGTGCAACAAAAAGAATCCATTGTAGAGAGAAAAATGTGATCTGATTTTCTGTACACCTACTTTTTCGGTTGTTTTGTGTAACACATTATATAAGGGGAAAATGAACTAATAATGAGGATTTCAATTTACTACATGTGAGGTAGGAGTGCACGATTCTTCTTTTATGCATAAATGAAATTTTATGTAGAAAATTTATGCATCCATTGGGGTTTGGGTTAAAGCAGATGGAGATTCATAATAGTGTATAATACGAGGATCAGGTTAGCACCATAAATCTGTCAGTGGGGTCCAGCACTTAGATTGGCTACCCTTTTAGGATTTTGATTCTCTAATATAGTCTTCATTGATTCACCCCTCCCCTCCGCTGATGTATAGCGGACTTAAAGGTGCATTTGTGCAACAAAAATAATCCATTGTAGAGATAGGTATGTAAATGGGTTTCCGATTCTCCGATTACTCCAAGGTTCCAACCTGTTAAAAACCGGGTATGGGTCCTTATTTAGACCCCGATTAGTAAATGGGTCCAAGTTCGGTTCCTCCTTGGTTCGGACCTGTGGACCCGAGACCTAACATATTACCTCAATTTTTGAAAATCTCTCTTAAAAATCATGTTTTTTTTTAATAGCATTCTCTAACTAGACCCATACTCGGATCCAGACTCGTCCCATATATGGTTCTGGTTCCGGTTCCGGTTCCGGAGCCAAAAAACCGGTTCCGAAATGGCTCCGAGTCCGGATCCAGTTCCACATTCTCCTTAACAGTTCCGGTTCATCGTCTACCATTGACCCGGACCGGAACCAACTCGTTTACAACCCTAGATAGAGAGGAAAACTGATCTGATTTTCTATACAACTACGTTTTCGGTTGTTTGGTGTAACACATTATATAGGAGGTGACTGAACTAATAATGAGGATTTCAATTTACTATGTGTGAGGTAGGACTACATGATTCTTCTTTTATGCAGAAATAAAAATTTATATAGAGCGGAATCCTCTTATTGCACAAACGTAACCTTGCAATAGCTTTCTTGTTAGGACTACAGGACTGGGACATCTTTTGATTTGTGAATAGCAAACTTTTAACTGATTCTACTTTTATGTGTTGTGCGTAAACCACAAGGCCATCCATCCTATCTTGAAGAAGTGTTTTTCATCCAACAACCATAGTCTATCATGTTGTTGGAGAGTGGGCTCCACCCAAAGGAGAATATTAAAAAAGTATTTCCGCTGTCTCTACTAACGCCTCAAGATTTTGATATGAATGGTTAGCTGAAGAAATTTAAGATGGTATCGGAGCCAACCGAAAAAAATGTGCCGCCAAAGTGCACCGACCGGGTTCCACCTGAGATGGAGTGTTGAAGACAGTGGCGGATTTAGGATTTTCATTTGAGTAGGGCAGAGGATGTTCAATTACAAAAGTCAACATCATCGCCGGCTATAAATCATCAATGGCGACGACAAATAATCTCCATTGATTGCATGGTTTAAAGATGTTATTATTTTATTTATTTTTTGACAAATTAAGCGAAGGATGTGTGCAAATAGGATTTGATTGTTGGGCCCATCATGCAAGGGTAATGATTATCATGTAGTTATTTAGGTAATGTAAAGTGATAGGATCTTCATCGATTAGGTCCCACAAGATGATTTTTTATATGGGTGGATGGGTAAAATGATCTAAAAAAAAGTCCCTCAAAGATAGTGAGTGGTTGTGAATTCATTAGTTTCCTTGTGGCCTCAATAGGTATTTTGTATTGATTGGGATTGTAGAATGGGATGTGATGAAAATTTAGAGAAAAATTGTAGGAAGAGGTAAGATGAGAGGGATTTCAGGAGAAGATTGGGTTGATAAGATGAGAGAGATTTTATGAGAAAATTGAGTTTGGGATAATAGAGGGAATGTGGATCATCGAATTAGAGTGGGAGTGTTTTTCAAAGAAATGCATGGGGCATTTTCGAATTTACCTTATTAGATACATTGAAGATATCCAAAGATGCATTAACGGACTTGGGCAGTCGCCCCAAGTACTTCCTACCTAGGTCCGCCTATTGTTGAAGAGTAGGCTTCACTCAAAAAAGAGGTTTGCCTCGAGGTTTTGATATGAATAATTAGCCGAAGAAATTTAAGATACCATATTTATGTAGTTTATTTATGTCAAGAGTTTTTACCTACCTAATTCATCCACTACATACAGTAATTAGTCTTCTACCGAAGAAACTTTGGTTACCTTTCGAGCAAAGTTGACCATTCAGTTGTAAGTCCTCTTATTTTGAGCCACTTTTCTAAGCACTAAAGTGCAAGTTGATGGGTAGAAAAAGCAGAGCAAGTCCAAATTCGTGACATGAAACTTCTTTCACGCGCGGAGACTGGAGAAGATGGTGGTCCTATCAGACGGAGATTTCAGCCATGGCCCCTTGCCATGAAGCAGGTATGATTTGTACGCTAGATCTGGCCCAACTTGATGGGGCCCGTTTGGCAATTCAACTTGAGTTAGGTGCATTTTCAGGAAGTCAACTTATTCATTTTTAGCGAAGTCATGAAAAATCCACGTTTGGCAATCCGCATCTCCCCTATCCCACACCTGCCTCAATATTTGAAAATCGTCATTCTTTTTTTTTTTTTTATATATATATTTAAGCATTGATAGCCAATGATAGAGATGTGAAACCCTCCGTCAGGCATTCCTATTCCAAAGACGGTGAGAAATCCTCAAATGTGCAGAGTCCTCACTTCTCACCAAAGGCGCCTTTCATGTTATGGAATATGTTTTTTCTTTTCACAAAAGCCCTCCAAAAAATTGCTACTTCATCGAGTGACCCCAAGAAAACTTTCTTAGTTCCGCTGCTAGTTTTGGATGAGCAGGCTTGTGTTTATACAAGAAGCCCGGGTAATCTTACAACTCTTTATAGCCTATATGTCAATAGCCAAAGTTTCCTTTAAATTTAGCGATGAGTATGGTTGGGAAAAGGGTCACTCAAAATTGAGCTTGGTGGTAATTCAGGAGGGTTGTGGCGTTGTGTGTTTGATTGGTGTATGAACATGCGAATGACATCCCTGCCATGAGCATTCAAAATCTGGTTTATTATATTCAAAATTTGGTTCATTATATTCTACTCTCATCTCTATGCCTTTAGACTCTGAAATTAAAGAGGCTGTCTTTGCACTAAAGAGAAACAGCTCTCCCGGGCCCGATGGATTTAATGGTGCATTCTATACTTCTGCTTGGAGAATTATAGGCCAAACAGTCATCAAGGCGGTGCAACACTTCTTTCAAACCAAAAAAATTCTCAAAGCCTCTAATGCCTTCTTCCTAGCCCTCATCCCAAAATCCAAATCCCCTGACGCCTTCGTTGACTACAGACCTATCAGTTTACTGAACTTCTCCTACAAAATCATCTCCAAAATCCTTACCTCCAAGCTCACATCAATCCTTCCTTAGCTGATCTCCCCCCATCAAGCAGCCTTCCTCAAAGGCAGATCCATCCATCACCACTCTGCCTTGGTTCTCGAGCTCTTCCAGAAGCTTAATTCCAAGCTCAACAAAGGGTCAATTTGCCTAAAATTAGACATTTCCAAAGCCTTTGACAAACTCAACCCTTTTTTCTGCTCTAAAATTTTTCAACTTCTCTGAAGCTTAGATCTCTCTTATCAAAGAATGTGTCTGCACCTCCAAATGCTCTGTCCTACTCAATTGCTCTCCTCATGGCTTCTTCAGCCCTTACTGTGGTCTAAGGTAGGGTGATCCCTTATCCCCATACCTGTTCATCATCGCAGAAGAAATCCTTAGCCTCCATCTCACTAACCTCCAATCCCAAGGGATTCTCTCCCCCCTCTCCACAGTCCCTTCTACCCCCTGCCACCTTCTTTATGCTGATGATATCATCATCCTTATGAAAGGTGATTGTCATGGAGTGCTAGCTTTGCAAGACCTGCTTGAATTATATCAATCCTCGTCTGGCCAACATTTCAATTTACACAAGAGTCAGCTTCTGATTGGTAAATGCAGTCTTAGAAGGAAGTCAAGGATTTGCTCCATCCTCGGCATACAGGAGAGTCTGGCTCTGATCAAATATTTGGGTTTCCCAATCGTCTTTGGCACTCCAAAGCGAGCTCATTTCCTTCCTCTTCTAGACTCCATTCATGCTCGGTTGTCTGCTTGGAAAGCCAAATTTCTCTCCTTCGCAGGACGCCTCATCCTCATCAAGCATGTGTTGTCTTGCATTCCTATACACATAGCTGCCATTCTTCCTCTTCCTATTTCCATCTGCAAAGCCATTGAGAGGCTGATGAGACAGTTTCTTTGGTCCGGGAATGCGTCTTCTTCAAAGATCAGCTACATGAATTGGGCTCAAGTTACCCTTCCAAAAGACGAAGGTGGTCTAGGCATTCTCAGACTCAAAGAAGTGAATGATGCTTCTCTCATCAAGCTTGGCTGGCAGGCTTCTACCTTGAATTCCCTATGGTCTAGCTGGTTCAAGAACAGGTATTTCAAACTCACCACCATCTGGAACCCCAACAACACAATCTATGGCTCGTGTATTTAGAAGAGAATTCATAGCCTAGCCCATCTCCTTCACCAAGGCAGTGTCTGGACCTTTGGGAATGGCCAAGACATCAACGTCTGGCATGATACCTGGCTGGATGATAGACCTATCTCTGCTGATTTCCAGCATCTGTACTTCCCCTCTGATCAGAGCTTAGCTTCCCTCTTCCATTCAGGACCTTGGCATATCCCTTCTCTCCTTCTAGAGGCAATCCAGAACCAGCTCTTCCTTCATACTTCCACTCTGTCTCCCTGTCATCTTGCCAGAGACTATCTTAGCTGGAAAGGGGCTCCAGACGGCCAGCTATCCATGAATTTATCTTGGAACATCATCAGATCCAGAGGTCCTAAACTCCAATGGCCAGGCCTGATTTGGAACGATATCTCTCTTACCAAACTAAGCTACTTTGGGTGGTGCCTCATGCTCAATAGAACTCCAATAGAAACTCGTCTTCAGCACCTTGGGTTTTCCCTAGCTTCTAGATGCAGTGTCTGCTGCAATGATGAAGACTCTTCCACCCATGTCTTCTTCTACTGTGCTCAACCCAGATCCCTATGGCAATGGCTTCTTCAAGCAGCAAACGTACAGCATCCAGTCAAGTGCTCTGCTTCTTCTCTCTGGCATGTTCTCTCTATAGGCAACGACTTAGCTGGTAAAAAATACATGGCGGTGGTTTTCATCAGCGTAATTTATGCTCTGTGGAAGGCAAGGAATTCAGCCTTTTTTTATGCTCACCCTGTCTCGTTCAATCAGACCCTCTCCCAACTGCAGGACAGTCTCTGTTTCTCCTTGAAGAAGATTTCCAAGGCCTTTTGTAGTCATCAGCTCAGGTCAGTTTTTTGTTTTTTGAGAATCACTGAAGCTTCATCTCTCAATGTGCTTTCGTCCTTCTTTGGCTCCTCTTTTGTTTTTGCTTCCATAGCTCCTTCTTGGGGGCTCCTCTGAGCTTTTGTATTTTTTTTTTTTATTCTTTGTTCTCTTCAATACAATTACCCTTTTAAGCAAAAAAAAAAAAAAAAAAAAAAATATTCTGCTAAATTTGAAGATTTTCAAAATCTAATATTTAGATATTCATGAAATCTTGGTATAAGAAATGAATACGATTACTTTGCAACTTTCACTGTTCCAAATACTCTACACCTTTGATTAGATGTGTATACATGATGGTAAACCATTCAACGTTAGCATGTCCTTTTACCAAAAAAAAAAAACAAAAAACGTTAGCAAGTCTTATATTAGATGAGACTTTAAAGATTCAATATTTACAAAAAATATAATTGTATTAAAATATTGTCAGAGTTTGATCTGAGATCATAATATGAACATCCAAAACAGAAACTTAGCTGCTACTTAATTGTTAGTTGAGGGCTTGTTTGGCAACATTCTGGGAATGTCTTATTCTGAGAATGAATGAAAAAAGAAATTTATTTGGCAAGCTTTTTGTAAGAGAGAATTTAAAGAGAGGAAGAGAGGAAGGAGATTGGGAGGGAGAGATCTTACAGATTTGCAAAAGGGAAGAGAAAATGCCTGTCAAATTAGTTTAACCTCGCTCATTCTTAGAATGAAGCATTTCTATAACCCTAAGCTTGGGTAACCATTGACTTCATTAAATCTAGATTTTTTAGATCGCTAATTTGTGAGTCCCTATTGCATTTGATAGCAATGAAGGAGCATAAACTTCCAAGCTTCTACTTCAAAAAAGAGGAAAAATGCAAAGAACTATGTAGGAAAAACCCTTGTCCTCTTGAAAATTGCATTAACGGGCCAATGGCTAGGCCTATCTGTTTCATGTAATCGAATGTATAGGATTGGTAAGATGTTTTTTTTTTTAATGGCTAACGTTAAATAAACAAAATTGAATTTCTAAAAGTGACTAAACAATTATTTTGTCCCTAATGGAAAATGAATCAATGAGAGTGAGAAATGAATAACCAACCATCACCCTAATAACTCAAATTATATAAAAAAAGAGGGTTGCATATGCATTCCTACCTTCTACCCTACACTGCTTGAATCGTTAATAATCATCTATACAAAGCTCAATTGACCTTGAAATCTTATAGAATCAAGGGGTTTGGACGTATTAGTCATCTTTAAAGCCTGGTTTTAGTATTTTTATTACCAAAATTCAAATAATGTCACCGGAAACACTTGACTATGGTCAACATTTTTTTTCAAACTTCTTTACACCAGGTCCCATGTCCGATGATGCACTGGCTTATGTGCAGCATCTTAGAGAGGAATTTCTCTAAATGATAGAATCTGAGAGAATGGTGATTAGAATGTATATTTACTTTTTACAAAAAATCACTTTTCGTGTTTTATAAAATAAGAAAAAAATGAATTCACTCACTGACTACAAAAAAAAAAATAAAAAAATGATACAAAAGCTACATGGCACAAAATATTAAAAAAGGTGTTCAACAGAGTCAAACGAATTTAGTGACATTATCAAAATTTAGATCACGAAATTAAAAAAAATGTCAAATTTAAGAAAGACTAGATATGCCAAAGCCCCACAATCAATGTCTTCTTGTGTATTCAAAACTTATGAACATGCCCATACCAACTATGCAATGCATATGGAGGCATGACGCATGCATTTGTGACATGTAGGCATGGCTTCCAGTTAATTAAAGTGCTCGTAGTGCTAATTGTCGATGATAGTCTTCTCTTTTATTTTGATATATGCTTTTTAAAAGTGTTGAAGGACCTGCTCCCACCACGTGGCTGAAAAGACTGTGGACACCGGTGACTGGACGCCACGCAACGACGCGTCTTTGTATCCCCGACATCTGTGACGTCAGGCGAAGTTAAAGTGGACCGAACTCAATCCATTGTGAGTGGGGCCCGGCCCACTTCTGATTAAGTTGAATATATTTATCTCATATGCTTATGCATAAGCCCATGGCCACGTGTGAACTTGCAATGGGAGGGCCGACGAAGGAACTGTGCAACGGTCAAAATCGTCCATCTACAGACACTAGCCTCTATGACCAGGCAGGTATGGTAGTGGCTGGTCTGGTCCATACTCCATATCAGGAAAACCCGGACCGTTTAATATACTTTCACACTTTAGGTGGAGCCCACTACGATCAATAAATGACAATATAAGGTCCTGCTGAGTAACAAGATATTGATGAGGAAGTAGCCAATTAGGCACATCCACACGTTTATTATTTATTTATTTATAGTGTTGGTCATTCTTATCTTAACTAAAGAACATGGATTGGTGAATGTCATGTGATCTTGCCCATATAATCTTAGGTTTAGGTGAGAATCTGGTTAGAAAACTCTCTCAGCTTTGAGTCTCCCAGTGGTCTCGTTTTAATTAAAGCCCGAGTTAAAAATAGAGGAGACTTGGCCGAATAAATTTATTTTAATAAGTTATATATTTTCCAGATATTAATTTGAATTAATTATTATGAATCATGTAAATAAATGTATTTTTAAATTTTATAAGTAATCGATTCAGTCTTAGATATTTTTGAAATTATATTTAAAAAACATAAGTCTTCCGAGTCTTTTTTTGCATTGGATAAGTTGAGGCCAAGTCATGAGTTTTCCAACCTAGGGTGAGAGCTACATTTGATTAAAGGCGCATGTATGCTTTGTGAAGGAAAAGTCTTATGTATTAGAAACTGCATAACCTAAATTCCTGAATGACCTTTTCAATTCTTAAATTTTTAGTCTTCCAAGATTTGCATCCAAGAGGAGGATTTAGAAACTCTAAACCAGGATGTAGCTTTTGTAGAGTTATATATTTCTTCTTACATGAATTTCATAAAGAAATATATCATACAAGTAACTTTTTAAGCAGGTTACACCACATTTAAAATGTCAATGAGACAACTTTTACATCGATAGTAGAAATCCAAACACTTCAAATAATTGTAAGAGATATCTCTAAAAAAATATGCCCTTATTCTCATTTGAATTCAAAGTCGAATGCTTTATATTGACATCCAACTCATGCTGCCCCTCATATGATCCTAGTCAAGTCATATATAGAGTTTCTTGATGGAGTAGCCTCATATCTTAAATGTAATTTTTCAAAGAACATAGAGATAGTCCAAATGGTTGGATGTCTTGTTTCTCGCTCAATCATTCAAAGTTCAATCTTCAATACTCTTTTTGGTGTTGGATACACTTTTTAGGTGGATTAAAGTAAAGTGAGGTGAAGCAAGAATAAAATATAAGGGGTTATAATAGTATTTTATTTTTAGCGGCTTGATAGGGAATTTTTTTGACTTTTTGTTTAAAAAGATGATTTTTTTTAATTTATAAAGGAGGTTGATTTTTTACCTTTTCTTTTAAACTAAGAAGAGATTTTTGAATTTATGTATTTTTAATATAACCCTTTATCTTATTTCACTTGGATAATAAAGGCTTTACCTCGCCCCCACTTTAATTCACTGTTCATTTAAATATGACCCGCTTATGTTCGAGATTTTCGCTCCAAAAGTCAAAAGTAAATGAATTCTAAGAAGAGGACAAGCGAAAAAAACAAATGGACTTACGGTGGCCACAAAAATGTTGCTCTCACCGGACACAATTGTCCATACTTTGGCGTACACTTACCTGGTTTGCACCAGGCATATTCCGACTCTGAACTGACCATTTAAAATAAATCAAAAGTTCAATTGGTACAAGAGTTCCACATCCAACAAATCTGTTTGACAAAATGTGCCCATTCTGAGTTTGTTTGGAACCCTCATAAACCTGCTTTATCCTAACAAAATCTACTTAGATGTGTAAAATTATAATTGATACGGTCGTCGTCGTCATCAAAGCCTTATTCCAGTGATATTAGGATCATAGTTCAAAGTCATGTTTCGAGGTCATCGCGTCGCAGTTATTGCGGTCGTCGAGGTCCACCGCGGAGCGAATTTTTATTTGACTCCAAAAAAATCATAAAAAGTATCTAAAAAATTATAAAATGATAGAAAACAATGTTTATTTCCATTAGTGTACACTTTAAAGCAAAATAACAGTCCCCTCAAGTTATAACATCCTGTATCATGACTGTACCGCTGTATATACTGAAATAAGCTGAAATATCATAAATTTTACATAATACATCCATAATTTTGGACAAACTAATAGTGTTAAACATTTAAAGTCTATAATATAGCAATAATACTAATAGAGCTAGTGTATGTGCAGTACTCAACTCAATAACTCAATCATCAAGGTGTACTCACTTTCAAGTTTTAAGTTTAAAGTAACATTTACCACATCAAAATGAATTAACTTGCTAACCGAAAGTAGTGGAGTTTGGACAATGGTAACTTACCTTGGCTTGATTGTTAGGACAATAAAAGTATTTAACTCAATAAAAGACTTAGATAGATGTATTTTATACAAACTTTCAAAAAAAAAAATTTTGAATTTAAATAAATAAATTAAAAAAAAAACCGAAAGTGCTAAAATCTACAATATGGTGCTCAAAAAGTCTAGATCTAACAAGCCTTTAACAATTTCTAAGCTATTTTGAGGTCCAATCTTGGAAAAAACTCAAAAGTCACAAAAATTTTGCCAAATAATATCTCTTGACTTCCTTGTTCTTTCCGGTGGAGAAATCCTTCAAATTCTTGAGAAAATCTTGAGTTTTGGAGCTTGGGGAGGTCACACACAGTGAGAGGAAGGCTTAGGCTTGATTTGGAGAAGAAAGTAATGAAAAAAGAGTGAAAACACAACTTAAAAATAAATAAATTTTGACGGCCGATATTTTGAAAATAACGGCTATAACGGCCGATATTTCGAAAATAACGGCCATAACGGGCATTATTTTGGCGATATTTTGCCCATAACGCTAACGTTAGTGTTATGAGCAAAATATTGTCGCAGTTGCGGCCGTTACCATTACATAATGGCCGTTATTTTGAACCATGATTAGGATCGGTTGGAAGAACTCCATTTCTTAGTTCCGACTTATTTTGTTCCCAACCATTATTCAATTACATTTTTTATATAATATCCTTAAAATGAAAATAAAATGGTATTTTAGAAAATAATAATAATACATAAAATAATCTCAAAGTATAACTCCATTGGCTTAGGACTATGGTTTGCTCCCAAAAGCTAAGGCTTTAAAACTGTACTACCACATAGAGGCTATCAAGATTTACCTGCTTCCTTAGAGATGTAGGGATTAGTTTATTCCAAATGGCCGGACACATGCCGTTATAAAAAAAATAATGCATAAATTTTTTTTATGTGCTGTTCTCAACACTGGAAACTGGGTGAATCATGACATCGACGTCTCCATCTCTACTTGTAAATTGTAATTTCAATTCTCCCACGCTAGACTATTTGTCTTCCCTCAATTGTGCACGTCTCAATCCCCACTAGTAAAATTTGTAAAAATTTCTAACACATAATTATTCCAACACTCCTTTCCCTGAAAATGAAGAGAGACCACATAAATATTACACGTCAACTGATCCACAATCCATTCGATAAATTAGGAAATCTTATTGTACATTGTCCACAATATATAACGCTACGACCCCACATTTTTGCTTTCTCCATTCTTTCTAATCTTTTTTTTTTTCCACGCGCCGAACACTGACAAAAACCGAAAATCCATTCAATTTCTCATCTTCCAGTCATCTGTCATGCTCTCTTTGAACAGAAGCATTTTCCTGGTAAATTATATATACAAGTCTCAATCATTCAATATAAAAAGAAAGCAAAAGAAATTAAAAAAAAAAATTGAATCTTTGTAGATAGTTGATTGAATAATGGGGCTTGAATAGTTGAATTGTTTTCTGTGGGTCGTCGGTTTTGACAATGAAATCACAACTTTTGTAAATCTGGATTTTTGTAATCTCTTCTTACTGGGTGTGCATTATATCATATATTGTATAAAAGGAGGTGTTGGGTTCTTCAGTTTTCCATTGTATTCCATTTATTGAAGCAGGATCACCATTAGCATCACCGACAGCTTCTACTACTTCTTCTTTGCAGAGAAAGGTTTTGGTGTTGAGCTGCTGCAGAGGAGGAGAGAGAAAGATAAGGATTTTAATGGAGAGCACGTTGAAGGAGATAAGGGACGGGGCTTGTGTCCTTGACATGGACCCCAAATCCACCGTTGGTGGAGGTGTTGAGGACATGTACGGAGAGGATCGAGCCACGGAGGATCAACTCGTCACCCCATGGACGATCTCGGTCGCTAGGTGAGGAACGTAGAGAAGAAGATCGATGGTTGTCGTTTTTTTTTTTCAACCCTATTTTTAGCTTAATTCTTACTTGTTAGGATTTTTTCTTTCCTTAATTCTGCTTCATGAAATAGTCTGTTGTTTATGGTTCAGCTGTTTTTAGAAGATAAGTATCTCTTTCTTTTACTTTTTTTTATTCTTTCTTTCTTTTTGAGATTTGGGATTTTGTGCTAAGGGGTTTAAGGTTTATGATTTATTTTATTAAATTTTTTTTAGATGTTCAAGTGATCTAGTCATATTTTGATGTTTAGAAGAAATTGAACCTGTTCCTGTTTTTGCTAATTTCAGAAGAATTGATTCATTTGTTTCACCCCCTCAGTTGTCTTTATGACTATTACCTCTCTTTCATCCTTTTTTTGGTTTTGTTAAAGGTAATGAATTCTGTGACATGGACTGTGTATGTAGAAATTTATTTCAACCCAGATGACTGTCAGAGGCCATCTATTTCATCCCAGAATTCTGATCACTCTCTCTTGGATCTTACTAAGTTGTTGTCTAATGAAGTATGGAACTGTTCATGGGTCACACAATTAGTTGATGCTGTTGTCAGCTGCATTTCAAATTTCACTTCAGCTAAACCTCAGTGGAATTGTAGTTTTGGATACCATTTGGATGGTGCCCTCATGTTGCCATTTAGGGGGTGTCAACGGAAAAGTGCTGCCAAAATGGGGCGCCTTGTTTGAGTTGTTTGGTGCAGCGATGAAACGGCTGGTGAATCTCTCCTTTTTTGCTTGAGATCCGCCCAAGAGAGGATCCGGAAGTCCCCAACGGGGTGGTAGGAAAGGCGGATCCGTGGAAGAGGAAATGCCCAGTCTCCTTTTCCGCAGCTGGTACCAAACGTAGCCTTAATTTGGGTTCCATTTGGAGCAGGGGAACTGTGCTAGCACTTGATGGGGTACTCATTTTTACCCCACTTTTGCTAATTAGCTCAACCTTGCTACAGATTGCCCCATCTGTTGTTTGTCAGAGCTCTTGATCTCAGTGATTTTTTAGATATATGGACTTTCACTCTATTAGATTAGATCCATAACAGAGTTATTTATAATAAACGGCTGATTAATCTCTAGTCCTTTTTGAAATTTTGTGCTCCAGTGGATACTCACTACTGAGAGACCCACACCACAACAAGGGGCTTGCATTTACAGAGAAAGAGAGAGATGCTCATTACCTGCGAGGCCTTCTACCTCCTACTTGTTTCACCCAAGCGCTTCAGGTATGATAACCCTTGCTAAAGACACACCATCATCTGTATTGGAGTGAGGACTGTCTAGCTAACTTTTTTCACAATTTATCTCTTCAGGAAAAAAAGGTCTTGCAGAATATCCGCCAATACCAAGTTCCGCTGCAGAGGTACATGGCACTGATGGATCTTGAGGTACTTAGTATGTTAGTATTATTGTCTACGCTTTGTGTGTTAGCAATGTGATTATAATAGGCATTATATCCTCAACTCAAGCATTTGCACAGTATCCTTGGATCTCGAGTTTGTAATTTGTATAATCAGGCCTAAATCATGCTGCTCTGGTTTAGAACATGAATGATAAATCTGATAGGCCTCATAGCTAGTGGACCATGTCCC
Organism: Persea americana; assembly: GCA_029852735.1. Taxonomy (NCBI): domain Eukaryota; kingdom Viridiplantae; phylum Streptophyta; class Magnoliopsida; order Laurales; family Lauraceae; genus Persea; species Persea americana. Next base: position 64,981,376 of record CM056813.1, on the reverse strand, counting down.
AGAAGTAAACTATATTGGAAGAACAAAGCCATCCAAGATTTGGCTATTTCACTTCTTATGTAGACCGACTGCTTTATATCTTCTTTAACCATAAATTCTGAGGCCGCCTAAAATAGGTCAATGTTAGACAATCAGGGAGATTCTTATGGAATGCCCTATCCATGGTGGGAATCAGTGATCCAGATCACCAAACCATTGGGCCATATTTTTGCATTCTCAGGGTCCTCATGTCAGTTGTAATTCTCCTGTTCGTAGACTTGTGATGTATGGTTATTTGTTTCTTTTCACAGGAGAGGAACGAAAGGCTATTCTACAAACTTCTCATTGACAATGTTGAGGAACTGCTACCGATTGTTTACACACCAACTGTTGGTGAGGCCTGCCAGAAATATGGGAGCATTTTCAGGCGTCCCCAGGGTCTTTTCATTAGCTTGAAAGAGAAGTATGCTTATTGATGTGGTTTCGCCTACATTTTCATCATTTTTATGGTAATTTATGCTTATTTTCTTTCTCTATCATTAGTTTAGGCTGAGAATTTGTCGGGTTTGCAGGGGGAAAATTCTTGAGGTACTGAAGAACTGGCCCGAGAGGAGCATTCAAGTTATTGTTGTCACTGATGGCGAGCGCATCTTGGGGCTTGGAGATCTTGGATGCCAGGTACATATCCTCAATACTGATTTCACCCATGGGATATAGCTTATTCACTAGTATAGGCTCTGGAGCTCCTAAAGCTGACATATGATGATGTTGACGACGACTACTATGATGACTGATTTCGCTGATTCATCCTCAAGTGCATATGTTTGAATGCCTTGAAGTTCTTAAGTTCTTTAGCTGCCGTGATTAATGGGATTTCAAATGTCTGCAGGGCATGGGTATACCTGTAGGCAAACTTGCTTTGTATACAGCACTTGGAGGCATCCGTCCTTCTTCAGTAAGTCCTTCTAGTAACCAAGTCTACTCTTAACTCATAATCGATCAAGACTCACCATTTGAAAGTTTGAAAAAAGAGCTGCTGAAGATTCTTGATTTAGTTTTCCTTACGTGTTGTAGAATATTTTAATATTATTTGCAGTGCTTGCCCATAACAATTGATGTGGGAACAAACAATGAGAAGTTGCTGAAGGATGAGTTCTACATTGGACTAAAGCAAAGGCGGGCAACTGGCCAGGTGACTCAAGTTGTTGCAGCATATAAGCATAAAAATGATTTATATACCTTTTATGCTTATTGCAACATGCTAAAAGGAATGGTTTGTTTTTGTCATCTGTAGGAATATGCCGATCTGCTCCATGAATTCATGTGTGCAGTTAAGCAGAACTATGGGGAGAAAGTCCTTATACAGGTCAGTCATTGTATCTATCGAATACCTAAGGTTTTTTTTTTTTTTCCTTCCTTTTCACTTCATTTCAGTTTTGATTGTGATGTTCTGGTTAAATTTAAATGCTCTTTGCAGTTTGAGGATTTTGCTAACCACAATGCTTTTGAGCTGCTTGCAAAATATGGCACCACTCACCTTGTCTTCAATGATGATATACAGGTAGTTTTTTTTTTTTTTTTTTTGTATTGTGCCCTTTTGCACTGATATTTGCTACTTGCCGTCTAGAAAGAGAGGACCTACTGAAAACTATAGGAAATATTTGTTTTCTTTGTATAAGCCTTCTCTAACTGATGTGTTACTGTCACTGTAGGGCACAGCCTCTGTGGTCCTTGCAGGACTTACTGCTGCACTGAAGTTAGTTGGTGGAAAGTTAGCTGACCACACTTTCGTATTCCTTGGTGCTGGAGAGGTATATGTCTCATCCATATCTCTATTGTTCTTCTTTGTTTATTTCACTTCTTTTCTTATCACTTATGTTACTTTGTTGCTTTGATACCACATAAGAAAAAAAACAAGAGAGAGGGTAATGTGCTATAAAATTAAAAGCCTGAAGAAAAATGTAGCATATATTTTTGATAAGCTTGTGAGCCAAAATATTGCACCTTTCCTTTCCTACTGAATCTCTTCATAACTTATAGTGTTTCTTCAGCTCCCAGGACTTGCAGACACAAGATGAATATGAGCCTCTACCAAGATTACTATAGCTATACCATTCAAATAATAATAATAATAATATGATGATGATGATGATGATGGTGATAAATGAATAATGATTGTTATATCTTTAATATAAGCCTCTACCAAGATTACTATAGCAATACCATTCAAATAATAATAATATGATAATGATGATGATGATGATAAATAAATAAAGATTGTTATATCTTTAACATTTCTTACTAGTACACTTTCCCTTGGTAAATGTCTATGATTGAAATATCAAGTATCTTGTGTAGACAACAATCACTACGTTATTAATAAGCCTAGTCATTATAACAGATAGTCTCTGTTAAGAAAATTGCTCTTTTGGATACTATGGTCATTATTGTCTGTAATATCAATTTATATACCATTTTCATAGTTTTGATACGGGCACATTTATTTGGAGCTGATTTGTATATACGTGATTATATCTTCAAGGATATCTGCATTGCAACAACATGTTTGTTGTCTAACAAATCACCTGAGTGCTAGTATTCTGGCCCTGTGTACTCTCCATGCCCATAGAAACTGATATTGACTTTGTGTTTCTGTAGGCTGGAACCGGTATAGCAGAACTCATAGCTCTAGAGATGTCAAGACAGGTATTTAGTCTATTCACTTGTTATGTAATGTGTACTCGCTCTCTTTGTTTTCTTTCTATGGTAGATCTTCTAGTATGAGCTGTTAAATAGTTGTTTGTGCAGTTTCCTATCACCAATTGGTTTTGGGATTACTGGCTAGCAACTCTGTTATAGTGTCAGAGCCAAAGGTCTCGAGATCGAAACCACGCGCTGGGCAAAAATGCCCCATGCCGCGTTGTGTTGTTTGTGCGGGCGCAAGTGCATAGGGCAAAAAGGCCCTATGCCGCGTTGTAGTCTTGTGCTTCGGATCCGGGCAGTGTCCCACCTGAGGGGGGGTGTTAAATAGTTGTTTGTGTAGTTTCCCATCACCAATTGGTTTTGGGATTACTGGCTGGCAACTCTGTTATGAGCCTCATTCAGTTAACAGAGTAACATTTGATTCTTGATGCAGACAAAAGCTCCAGTAGAAGAGTGTCGCAAGAAGATTTGGCTTGTGGACTCTAAGGTAGTAGAAATTTAAGCAGCAAATCTCTTAATAAAATAACTGCCCCTTTGCTTTTGCGTTCTTGTTTATATTTGTCTCAAGTGGTTTGTCTTATTTTAGGGACTGATTGTGAGCTCCCGTAAGGAGTCACTCCAACACTTCAAGAAGCCATGGGCTCATGAACATGAACCCGTTAAAGAGCTACTAGACGCAGTCAAGGTATGAAATGTGCAACTTCTCTCAAAGGCACTTGCAAACAACTGCATGCACACGGGGAGTCTGCAAATTTTTTGAAACAATATATATGCCCCCTTCAAGGAAAATTTCTCGGGTCTACTGCTGCATGCACGTATACCAAAAAAGTAGCCCTTGACCCATTGAACTGACATTCTCTTTACATAAATGCCTCTTCTTTCCTTTACCAACTGGCTAAGATTTGGTGCCTGGGTCACAACATGGCCGCCACAGGTGTGACTCCAATTTTTATGTGAGGGCCAAAATATTGATAGTTTGATATATATGTCAAAGCCCATTAGCTTGTTATGTGCATGAGAGCCTAATATTATTTTAATTTTACATGGAAGTTTCGGAGTAATAGTTTTCTTACTTTTGTCACTTGATGTCATTTGATAGGCAATCAAACCAACTGCATTGATTGGAACATCAGGAGTTGGGAAAACATTCACGAGGGAGGTGGTTGAGGCCATGGCCTCCTTTAACGAGGTACTTTTATGCTTTCTTCTCTTGCTCATTTTGGCAGTTGGATCGGATCAATTTTGACAGAGACTGATATTATTATGAACGACTCAGAAACCTGTTATTCTTGCACTCTCAAATCCAACCTCGCAATCAGAGTGTACTGCAGAAGAAGCTTACACGTGGAGTAAGGTAAACATAAATTTCTGCTCTATGTTAAAATATGGACGTTATTATTCAACATAAATATTAAATTACTTTCTCATTTTGCAGGGAAGTGCAATTTTTGCTAGTGGCAGCCCTTTTGATGCTGTTGAATACAATGGGAAGATTTTTGTTCCGGGCCAGGTCTGTATATTTTTATTATATTTATTCCGATCAACATATGCAAAAGTGATATATTTCAATGTTTCCAGGGCTGATCTTTTAAAATTTAACTCTCATGATGATTCAGGCAAATAATGCATACATTTTCCCCGGATTTGGTTTGGGTTTGGTTATCTCTGGAGCAATCCGGGTGCATGATGACATGCTTTTGGCAGCTTGTAAGTGTGCCGTTCATTTTTATTTATATGTACTTATTTTCCTATAAAAACAACCCCCATGTGGAAAGGAGCCAGGACATTGACCGTCATTGACTAAACAAAGTAGGCTTGTATAGCAAGTTAGAAGCACTTATTAGTATTAATAGCTGTTTCTGTTGTCTAAATATATCAGACATGGTTTCTTGGGGGTAATGATTATAGCCTCTGGCATTTGTAGTGTTAGAGAAGCGCACTCAGCATGGATGAAAGTAGGAAGTCTCAGTACATTTTATTCACCAATCTTACACTTGTTGACTCTGACTCTTTTCCTCCTCTAAACAGCGGAAGCATTGGCCGGACAGGTTACCCAGGAGAACTTTGATAAAGGTCTGATCTATCCTCCATTCTCAAATATCAGAAAAATATCAGCACATATTGCTGCTAATGTAGCTGCTAAAGCATATGAGCTTGGTAAGTCCTTATGAGTATTTCAGTTCTAAGCTCTATAGAAGTGTTTCAGTTCTAACTTCTTGAATGATTTTGGTTCTCTTTAGAAATGTTTTTGATGCACTTCATTGATTTAGGCACATAACAAGAATAGGCTACTGCTTATTGTGAAATTTAATTGTCAATCTTTTTCCTTTTGTAGGTTTGGCTACGCGTCTCCCTCGACCTGCAGATCTGGTTAAGTATGCGGAAAGTTGCATGTACAGCCCAATCTACCGTAACTACAGATAAGTCATAAAAGATATTATGCACATATCTGTTGGTTGTGCTTGCTGTTCTAGATTCCGGTGAGTCTTTGTTTGTTGTGTTGTTGTATGTGCTCTGTAGCTTTTGCAGTTCTGTCAGATAATTTTGCTCTAGTTTCTGGGTGGGTGTTGCTTTGTTGTATCGTTATGAGAGTTGTGTGGACTTTCCCTTCTGTGAAGGCTAAGGAATCACTTCTTCTGTGTTCAGAACCATGCTATGAATGTTGCGGTGAGGTTTTTGGGAGACGATGTCAACTTTGGGCCTGTTTTGCCTATGTTAAAATCCGCAAAAATGTACTTTCTGATATTACATCAATAAAAGCAGTTTAGCCACTCTCTCTCTCTCTCTGTGCGCGCGCGTGAGACCATCTCAGATCGTCCCCTTCAAACGCCTTCATGCACCATGACGGTTGGATAAGAAGGGCTTTGTATGGTATGACCTAGAATTAACTCTCTTTCTTGCCATCTAGGATTCTGTAAACAAGTCCTTCTTCAGCCACCTTCATGCACAGCGGATGGTTGGATAAGAAGGGCTTTGTATAGTATGATCAAGAATTACCTTGCATTTGATCATCAAAACTATATCATGTGGAGCTCTAATAATATGGCAAAAAATTTCCTTCATTTGATGATCAAAACTGTATCATGTGGGGCCTTCAAATTAACACTTATGGCCTGTTTGGCAAGTCCTATATGTTTTTGAAGTATAGCTAATTGAGCTAGATCTATTTGAAATAAGGGATGTTTCATTTAGACCTTTTTACAAATAGACTATTTGGCAAGTTTGATTCTATAAGAAAAAGCAAACTCATCATATTTGAATAAGTTATCTTGTATAGTAGTACAGGCGTATTTTTCATAAAGTAAAAGTAGTACATTTCATAGAGTAAAAGTAGTACAGATAAACTTGTCATACCATGTGTTACATAAGAAAACTTTTAGTCAAGAAAAAAAGCAAAAAGTGTCTGCTTGCTTCAGACACGTCTATTTGGAAAGTTAACTTAAACATCCATTTGAACTATGGCCGAACAGTCTAAAGCGCCCAGAATATCTATTTAAATAGACACAAAAATAATACTTGCCAAAGAATTTGGTTAATTGATCATTCTGCACGGCCTTGATTCAGTGGATATGATTTTTGCTTCACAATTTAATAGTTATGACTCACCATCAGCACCTCCACCATCGCCATCATCATTATCATCATCAAAGTTTTATCTCATCTATCTGGTTTCTCTTTGTGAATTCTACTCTTCCAGATGACATGACTCAGAGCTATGCTGCATTGTATAAGGTTATGGTTACAAACTAAAATTTATACCATAAACTGAAATTTAGGCCATTGTAAACACATTCAATCCTATGACTATCTGTTGTACTATCCATAATGCATATAGTCAGTCTGCAGTGGGCTTGAGAAGGTGGATTAGGCTTCTAATAAGATTGTCACTTTTTCCCTTGTCATTAATTAGCTGTTGAGGGAGATGGAAAATAGTTTTCTGATTGAAAAGGTAAAAAATGGAAATATTGACAGCCATTGCGTATTCCTCGAGTTAGAATTACTGCATGCCAGTGAAGATATAGGCTGGATAGCAGAAGTAACAGTAGGTTATCGACTAATCTGAGTATATGTTAACAGTTTACCTGTAATCATGAGAGGATCTCTGAAAGTTAGTTGATTAATGTGTTTCAAGGCTGCTTTTAGTCTTGCATCATCTCTCATATTTCCACCTCAATTGTAGGACTGATGCGATTTTCTGGAAATCCTTAACTACGAAAGGAAGCGATGAACTTCCTTTCATAGTCTTATGTATTTTATGGTTTATCTAGGAATGTTTGTTTGAAACAAATGCTTTGATACGAGTTATATTCAAGAAAGAGAGACCTCTTGGTGGTTTTCTTTATAGAATCTGAGAAGGAAGAAAACATCTGTCTTCTATTGTAATAGAAATATAGAATCCAAGTGGGGAAAAAAAAAAAAGAAGAGAGTTTGACATGCGTCTGATCATGTGAAACCACATTTTGGAGAAGTTGCCAACTTCCCAGACTTTACACCCCTTTTGTAATCCTTAAGCATTCATATTGCGTGTGCTTATGGTGACGAAAACAAACTGACGTATATGGAACAGGCAAAAGCTAAGGAGGAGGAACCATTTCTCTCTATTCTCCTTGAAAGGAAAAAATAACTTAATTAATAAAGGGCAATCCATGTCATAGTTGAATTTGAGCTTGAAGGATGGGTGAGATGTGTGGGAGTCGAGATCCTTGAGGAGCTCTCACTCTACATATGCGTGAGACAACTGAACTCTACAGCACAGCCCATCTATCAAAATCTAGACCATAGGTACCTAGTTAAGAGTTTGAATAATTTGGTTTGCATTTTCTAAGTTGACACTTATCCTAAAATGATAGAGCAGGTTCACTTGATTTGCTTTTCAATTTGTTTGATTCAGAGTTTGAGTTCAACAAGTTTGATGAACTAATTCACCTGTGCCCAGGTTAAAAGTACATCATTAGGGCCATTTCTAAAATTCAAACCACTCAAATAACTTGTTCTTTATATTGAATCTAAGAGAAATTTTATTTCAGTCGGAGTTGGGCCCACGTTCAAATTGATCATGAGTAAAGCATATGGTTGAAATAAAAGTCAGAGTAAAATTCCATGTTTACTGGTGCTTACTCTTAAGGTGGGGCAACTCTGATTGGAATGAGATATGAATTAGCATTAACACAAAGGTGTGCAATGCAAGTGACCAGGGTTTTTAGGTAGGCACAACTAATGGATTTATAAGACTTAAAAGACTTATAGAACTTGTGAAATTACATGAGATTAAGTTTGCTAATAGTTTGCAAATCAAACTGTGCATTGTTTGAAATGATCTATTCAGAGTTCGAAGGCGCGAACTAGGTGATTATGATTTAGACTCTTTAAAATGTACACTCTCCTCTTACATGAGATGGAGGTAGATTTTACTCCAATAGATGTTGGTTTTTCAGTATGTTCTAGCCTTAATTATCTTATACCAACGAAATGGTTATGCCCTACACTTTTGCTTAAGTAATTGGTGTTCCCCAATGTTATCAACCAATAATCTTTATTTCCCAAATCGGACGGTTCAGTAATTAACAACACAGCCTGATTTCCTTTTCTACATCTCATTTCAGGCCAATCACATATGTTCTGATTTCTCTGAATACAAAAGAATTGACTGGACATGTCTAGGTACATGAGGAATCCAGGGCCATACGTTAAGTGTTGGGTCTTTGTGCTCTCACGCTTTCAGCATGTCAAAATAAGAATGATGGTCCACATGGGTAGTGGAGAGTGGACTATTCAATTCACTCTCTCTGTGTCTGCGGGTGTGGCTGGTCCCTTGTGGGTTTCTTATTCAATATAAACTTTTCAAGGTAGACAATCCATCCATCGCCGTCTTTGGCTCTTTTCTTGTAAATTAGTCTTCCCCAGATATGTTTTTATCTTTCTGTGATGTGAAAGTGTCAAGATTCTTGGAGGTCCCAACTATACATATATTTTCCATGATAAAGCTTATCCTGATATAAAACTAACAAGAAAAAGTATAGTTTGAGTGGATATAGCCCTTATCTTTATCAGCATCTTTCAGAGGTGGATCTTATCCTCTACTCCATGCGAGAAACACTTCAGGCTTGTAGCTGCAATTCTCCTTTTTCTGATTGGGAAATGCCCCCCTAGCCCAGTGGCAAAGAGGCTTCCCACCTAATAGCCGCCATGGGATTGATCCCTGAGCGTGCACGAACAAACATACACTTAAATTTCTGAAAATACAGAGTAAGGGGGAAATGAACACCCAGCCATCACCCTAATAATTATAATTTTTAGAGAGTAAATCTCCTATCTACAGCTCAACTTTTTATCTTTCACCCTTTCACCTCTTTTATAATCTTTTTTGGTAGCCCATTTGACTATGAATTCCTACAAATCCAATTCCCATGACAACAAAAATGCCTTCAGGACGTGTTTGTATAGTGTTGTCGGTGGAAACACTTTTATGATGGAGGAGATTGGACATCCAAATTTTCACTTTCATGGGAAAAATGTGATTTTCATTTTTTTTTTATTTTATTTGGCCATGAAATTGGTTGTACCAAAAGAGAAATGTGCATGGAGGCTCTCATAGAAATTGGGGTGCATTTAATAATAATAATAGCAATAATTATAATAATTCTGCTGCTGTCGAGTGCTTCACTTGATTTCTATTGATCCATGTGGGCCACATTGTTACTCCATTCGAGCCATATATAACTGGTAAAAGTGAATTCAATTCAGAAGTTAATGAGGCTTTTACTGGAAAAGTCCCCTTGGATGTCACAGGAATGAGAAAGTCCCTCAAAATTTCAAAAGCTAATTGAAGCTAGGGTTAAGCCACTATGTGTTATTTTGTCGTCGTCGTCGTTGTCATCGTCGTCGTCAAAATCAGATTTATTGACGAAATGATCAAGGAAAAGTGAGCTCCATGTGATCAACGGATGGTGACAACAGGAAGAGTCCCATCCCTAGTGATCATTTCTCTTCTTTGAAAGTCTAATAGGACTTCATTGACTGATTGCCTTACCTACGGTGGCTGGTGGTTTATACAGTCCAAGCAGGTTGCAAACGGCAGAATTTTGGGAATTTGGAAAGTCACAATATTGTGGACCTCTTACATGATGAGTGCTTTCTGGGTACTTGCATGAGGGGCACTGGTACCATTACATTCATCTGTCCACCGAACCACCTCTTGGATGGGGTATAAAATAATGGGGCATTTGTTTTTGTCCTTTTTTTTAAAACCCAGACAAGGGGTTGGGACTCAAGAGAGAGCCATGTACATATACGGAAAAAAAACCGACATAAATGGAAATAAGACCAAAGTGGAAAAGAAGAAGCCCTTACAAGGGGAAAGGAAGAGGTGGCGTATCAGAATTCATACTCTGAATAACCATAACAGAACCGCCTCCACTTTCCAATGAGCTAAGTAGCCACTCTTAAATGGAGCATTTGTTTTATAGGAATTCTTGATGAAAATTCTAGCGGTTTGGAACGATAGATGCTGTTTCCAAGATTTAGAATTCCCTATTTAGAATATGAATTTCAAAAAATCTAACCTTGTGAATCGACTATATTTGCTTCTAAAATTCTCTAAATTCAAGGTTCTAAAATGTTGTTGAGCATTTGTGAATGCAGCTAGGATCTCTTGGATGATCCTAGCTAGGGTCCATCTTCCTAGCAGCAGTCCCAAGGTGTCACATAGAAGAGCTGTCTGGACTAGGATTGAAAGATAAGTACAAGTAATCCAATATAGTTGATTAGCAATGTAACAAAATTGAGCACTTGTAACCTTTTATGTGGATCACAATCGAAGCTCAGAGACCTGCTAATTCTTATTATTGGAAGATATCAGTCTCTCTCTCTGGACCACCATCAAGCAACGTGTCGCATGTTGACGTGTTCGTCGCTTCGTGAAGGACAAAGGTTGCCATCTGAAGAACATTTGGCTTTTTACCACGTGTCTATGATCCTGGTACATCGTTTTCTCATTGGGTCTTTCTCAGTATGACATTTTTGACCCGTTTTCAAATAAGTATATAAATATTTTTAAAAAGTATATATATGTTTTTTCACAATTTTATCAGTCAAGTTTTTCCCATGATTTGCAGAGAAATGACAAAAATAAACTTTTATTCCGAAATATTTTTTTCTTTTTTTAACCTTTCTCAATTTTAAATTTGGTCATTTTGATTTTGATGATCACAATCAATTAGTAAAGTTAGTTTTTTTAGTAACATGAAATCAATTTTTTTTTTTTTACCATATATGCATGAAGGCAATTGAAGTGGGCCCCGTTGGGTCATTTGGGTTGGACTTGATCATTTTTCCTAAATAATTCATTAAAGAAAATTTTTAAAAAATGATATAAAGGTGTTTTTATCACTTGTTATATATATTTTTTAATGGAGAGGACTTTTTTTTTAATGTTAAAAATCTTATAATTGTAAATTGTTTTATGGAGAGGACTTGGTTGAAAAAACCATGGGAAGTTCTTTTACTTTCTTGAAATATTCAAGTCTCCATGTACTTATTTGAAAGTGAGCTAATTTTCTTTTATCTTTTGTGAGAATTTTTCTTTATTTTTTAAAGAATTCTTTTGGGAAGACAATTGACCCAATCTCTAGCATTGGACTATATAATGAATAATGCGATTAATATAACTATATATAAATATTAGCCATATTACTTATTAAATAGTCAATCTTACAACCAGTGTCAATACGAGGAAATCTGAATCGTAGGGTCCACTATGAAGAAAACATGGATTTCTTGAGGGACCAATATACATAAAATTAATAATCTCCACTATAAGATTTAGCAGGTTTTTGTAATTTTAGAGGGGACCATGGCCAACTCCAACCCTCCTAGTTGCACCATGGTTACACCATGGCTAGCTCTTGTTGGTGTAAAATTTGAAAATAACCCATTTATCATCATGGAGTTTCACTCTATTAATCTAGAGATTCTCAAAGTAGTAGGAGGATTTTAGAGTTTTCAGGCTCACTCATCTCATCCCTCCTTTTTTTTAGTGCTCCAAAAACAACCATTTCTCTTGTTTTTAATTATCACCCAAAACTCAATCCACTGAGACTTGAAAGTGCAGTGATATATACTCTAGTTTGACAGTAGATCAGATATGATAATAACCTGTAGATATTTGGATTTTGCATGTGAAATGGCCACTACTATCATGGAAAGGAAGGTCGATAACACCCAGACGGAGGTTTCCTACTGTCATTAGGTGACCGAAAAGGAATTCTCATCTCGTCTCATCTTTGTCTTATCTTATCCTACACACTCATCTTTGTCTTATCTTATCCTACACAAATGCCGAATATGCCCCCATTTGTACAGAAAGGCCCCATCAAGTCAATCACACCAAAAAGCAGTCTTGCGTTCACATTCTAAAAAGGACAATTGCAGTAGTTAGAAAATGTCTCTAATGAATGAGATTCATCAGATTTTCCCATAGCCATTTCATAGCTCTGTTTTTCTTGTAACTCGATCTAAATGTAAGTGTTCGTTGATGGTAAAATACATAGAAATTAAATACACATGGTGCTTAGAAAAGAACGGTTAAAGATGGATTTTAAAAAATTGATGTTCATATTTTGAAATTCACGTTATCAATTCGTCTATATTTCAATGCAAACAAACAGGGATTTTGCATATGGAATCCTTTTATAGTTGATTACACCTGCATTGATAAATGGGTAATTGGGTGTTGTGATTTGCACTGGATAACTTCTATTAATAGCTATCTATGTTGGTTGCAGAACACAAATTCGGACGGAGACGCGGAAGACCGTCCTCCTTTATACCCTTTAAACTTGTTCAAAGTGCGCGCTCCTTTAACCAAACAATCCTCTTTTCATCACATCTTTCCGCGTTTTCTTCAACTCATTCCATAATCAGCCAACCCCCACACCCAAAAAAACACAAAAACTCCATCCCATCTCATGATTCTCATCCAGTGACTGTATCGTAAATTGACCCCAAACCCATGCCCCTAAAATTAAGCTGAGCCACACATCTCAATCTCACAAACCCAACCCCTCCGAAACAGCTATTCAAATTCAAAACAAGTATCCTAATCGAACACGGCAGCATTTCCATTTCCAATCAAATCCCACGCCAACAGAGACAGAAAAATCTCCAGTGGCATTTGCTGTAATAACTGACACATGCATGCCGTGGATAAGCCTCCTATATAAATTCCCATAGACACGTCTGCTCTTTTTAAAATTATATTGTCATTTCTTCTCCTTCTTCTGAAAACGAAGAAACAAAAGAAGGATAAAAATCGTCGCGGCCTCGTCTTCTTCTTCTTCCATTTCCATTTCCTTTGGAAGGAGAAAAAGAGTAGGTGGTCGAGCTGGACGAGTCGACCCGTCATGACTCGGCGCTGCTCCCACTGCAGCAACAACGGGCACAACTCGCGCACGTGCCCGGCGCGTGGGGGCGTGAAGCTGTTTGGCGTGCGGCTCACGGATGGGTCTATAAGGAAGAGCGCCAGCATGGGGAGCCTCTCCTCGGCCGCGCATTTACACTCTTCTTCCACGGCCGCGGCGTCTCCTAACCCTAGCTCTCCCTCGTCGGATCCCCTCCGCGATCCGAACTCGCAACAGGGATACGCCTCGGATGATCCGACACATGCTTCCTCCTCCTCCAATTGCAGGAAGAAAGGTCCGATTTTTGAAATCTTGTTTGATTGTGATGGATTGGATTCATTTGATGATTGGTGTTCTTTCCTTTAATTAGGATCACGTGTGATGATCGGTCCATGTGCCTTCTGCAGTGGGCCCCACAGTTTCTCACGCATTTCCTATCATTTGCATGCATTCGCTGCTTCAGAGCAGTGTATAATTCAGTGCTTTCAATTTCAGCCCCTGTTTCAGTTGAGATGTGTGAATAGTACACCATTTGTGTGTCTTCGTGCTTTTTTTTTTTGGGTGCTCGTTAGATTTTCTGTCACAAATTGTTGATTTCAATCTGTTTTGAATATGCAGTTTAGCATGTTGTTCAAATTTAATGTGAACGCGCAGCTTTATGGTTTCAATTCTTGAAATTGATCCATGGATAATGCCAGAGACTACCGCAATCATATGATCACACACCAATCAAATCTGATCATTGCCTGTATGGAGCAATATGATAGTTTGATTGTCCCAATCTGCACACCAGTGTCATGACTCATGATCCATGATATCCATCCTCCTACACACGTGTGGTGCCCTCATAGATCATCATCATCATAAAGGCCTTGTCTCGGCTACATGAATCCTATTTCTCGGATTTGATCTATCCAACAGGTTGCACGTTTTTAGATCCAGCCTTAATGCTTCCATCCACGTCCTCTTTAGCATACTCATTATCCTTGTCAGGCCATCAATCTGAATAGACTTTTCATCACTACCGCTGTTGCTGTCCTTCATTGGACATGTCCAAACCATTTCAAACAAGTTTCTCTTATTTAATCACCTATGATGCTACTCCTAAATGTTCTTGAAAGCGCTCATTTCTAATTTGACCTTTCCTAGTTTTACCATACATCCATCGTAACATTCTCATCTCTGCTACACTTATTTTATGCATGTGTTGCTTCTTGATTGGCGAACATTATTCTCTATAGGTCATTGCTGGTCCAATTGTTGTTTTGTAAAAATTTCCCTTCAATCTTGTTGTGGGCATGCACTGATCGCAAGTCTCCACTTTAACCATTTTGCTTTAGGGAGAGTTTTCTGGTTGCATAATTGACATTGAGAAAGAAATTTTGAGCTTGTCTTGCAAATGAGCAATGAATAAAAATGTGTGGCACATCTTCAACTGCTTTGAGCCATAAGCTACAAGCGCTAAGCAGAAACTCCTCGTGCTTTCTCCTGCAAAGATTGTCTAGAGTAAGAATTTTATCTAAAGCTTCAGTCTTGCAAAAGGCTATCACCCGAGGTGGCACATAATTCCTATAAACATACGAATTGGATTTTCTGCTGGATAAGTTTTGGCAAAACAACATCTGATTGGGTAAGCCAAACACAATAATTCGCTCCTTCCGAAGGAACAAAGACCTCATGAAGAATAGATAAAAGGAGTGATCTATCAATACATCCCCTGAATGGCAGTGTGCACAAATTAGCATTGCATGATCTTGCCCAATAATCTGAAACTATAGCTGAAGAATTCACTCCATTTGGGAGGAAGAGCTTCCTCAAAATGAATATCAAGGCATCATCGGTGCTTCAAGAACATGAGACGGCTACCAACTTGCGATCTGTAGCGTATTTGTGAGAAGAATTAATCTCTGCACAAATCTCCATATAACAGAAGGCTCACTAGGAGGCTCTGGAACAACCCATCCATTATTAACATTATAATTTCTGGATAAGGGCATCCAATCATAAACCACTATTCTTTGCTCCCAAGCGCCATAACCATTTACCCAGTAGAAATGTATTCAGGGTGGAACTTGGAATTTTTTTTTTTTTTGGGTGGGGGGGGACTGCCCCTCAGACTTCTCGATTCCGTTCTGAAAATGCGGATTGGTGTTTTCGGAGCGGAACCGTCCTCGGAGCACGGTTTGAATGTCTTGGAAATGCGGTGCAGCTTATGGTGGAGCGCGATCAACGGAAAATGGAGCGAACCGTGCAGAATCTTTGGTATATGTGCATTTTCTTTTTCTATAAGCTTGACATTTATCTTTTGAATGAAGAAACTTCTTCTGACTTATTAATTATCGTCTATTTTATGTAATCAAATTGCAAAGTTAAAATTTTCTCCATTTTTTATACTTGAATATATGGATAAGATATATTTATGCCCATTAGTTAATTGTTTATAATCCCACAAGCACTATGTTGTAGAGGCCCTCCAGACATATAATTATTTTAAAATTTAGCGCTCCCGCTCCGCGCACCTAGGTTTTGCCCGTGAATGTATTGGCATCCACTCCAATATGGAGCACTAGGGTATGAGCCCTGCTCAACCTGTTGGAAGTTAGATTGCCAGCTAGTGTGGTGGCCATAACACAGGAAAAAAGGGGGAATGCATTGACCTCTGCAATGAATCTACTTCCAACACAGTTGGAGAGGCTTAAACACTGCATCTGTCCTACTAAATGGTATTTCTGATGGTCATCTAACTCATTCTATAGGGATTCCCTTTGTATTCTCTCTGTGTTTGACCACTCCTGTTGGACATCAAATCACCAACATATATAAACTTGCCAGTGCCGATTTTATCAAAGTTATTCTTCCTCCAAATATTATGTACTTTCTTTTCCATAAGGTCGGTTTCTTTTTAAAGTTTTCACTAATTGGGTCTGTAAAGAATTTGGATGCTTTCCTTGTGTACAGTGGGACTTCCTGGTAAGTTGAGGTGAGCCTAGTTGGGCGACAACTAAAAAATGTTAAATGTTGCAAAGCTTGCCACATCTGCATAGGACAATCACGCCCCCACAAATTTACATGTATTAAGGTTGATCTGAAGCCTACATACAACCACAAACTAGTAATAAATCTGCTTTACACCCATCCCCCCACCCCACCGCCCCCACCCCCCCCACCCACAACCGCGCATCATGGGAAACAATCTCTTCGAATATTTTTTTGGGTCACAAAGTTCTTCTATAGTAATATAATGCCTTGTTTGTAAACTAATTCTATGAGGTGCATTTAATTGCATACGCTCATTATTTACAGAAGGCATAATGAGGGACTCTGTCCATTAGCTATTTCAGGAATTTGAATCATCATTATCATCATTGAAGCCTTATCCCATGTATTTGGGTAATATTTCTGAGTTTTCATTTCCACTTAACCCCATTTAAGGCCATATAACTCTACAATCTAGATGTCTTTCCGTACTACTGTGTTCAATGTCTTTAATGGTCTTCCCTTGCCTCTAATTCCAATTGAACTGGTACAGTCTAAATTCTGATCTTATGTGAATGTGCCCAAACAATCTAAAACAGCTTTCTTAGATTTGAACACTTTCAATTAGGTAGCTGATGCGAGATATCCATGCAATTCAGTGCTGCAAAATTATTCTTGCAAGTTGGTTAATCCCAACTTTTAGGGCCATAGATTATTGAAATATCAAGATTTCTACGTAACTACATATCAAGATTTAATTTTGGATGAGCTCTTGGAGGCATGTTTTAAATTATTGTCTCTGATTATAAGTCTAGCTTTTTCCTTGGCAATACTGGGGTCTCTTGTCACCATTCATCCTGTCCCAGACAAATAATAGCATAAAAGTAGGAAAGCTCTTATTAAAAATGCTATATACAATTTATTTATGAAAGGTTGTGTTATATATTGGTTCAAGTACCTTTTTCTTTCAACAATCTCTCTCCAAGTACCTTTTTCTTTGAACTCCCGCCGCGCCCCCCCCACCCCCCCCCCACCCCCCCACCCCAACCCCCAACCCCCTTTTCTCCTCCTCCTCTTCTCTCTCTCCAGTTTTGAACACGATTTCATAGACGTCCTCCCGTGCGTATATTATTGTCTTGATGTCTCATAGCTCAATGATATATGCTCTGAATGTTAAGTCTTTTTTGAACAAATCGCATTGTTGGCAGTGATTAATTTTCTAGCCAGTGAATGGATAGATGAAGACGGAAGAGTTTATAACTTCATATTACTTTCATGATTCCAAAAGGCATCCTAAAATGAGAAATGATGTTTGCATGAAGTTGTGCTTGGTGCCCGAAAGGTGATACATGCTCTGAGACTACTATTAAAATCATATTTCAACTTGTTCCATCGCCAGTGGTGCTTGGTTTGCTAGCCACTGAATTGATGGGTGAAGACTGGAGTTGATATCTACTTTTGTGATTCCAAAAGAAGTCCTGAAATGAGAAAGAATTTTGCTTGAAATTGTTCATGATGTCCAAAAGGCATCCTAGAATGAAAAGGATGACTTTTCTGGAAGTGTGCAGGATGAGATGTCCTCAGAACTTGTAGATAGCTTTTGATTAATAAATTATGAGACTAGAGACGAGAGAGTGCCTAAATTTTATTTGAGTTATCAATATCTTCTCTCTGGTTGATTAATATCCCACAAGGTGATTCAAGTTCGAATATTGTGAATAGCGTACATACTCTGTTTAGTTTTGAACCATACCTTGCAATTTATAAAGATTTTGAATATTTCTGTAATAGATCATTTCAAATCCAACCCTCTTATATTTATATATTTGTTATTCAGGTGTCCCTTGGACAGAAGAGGAGCACCGGATGTTCTTAGTGGGTTTGCAGAAGCTGGGGAAAGGAGACTGGCGTGGAATAGCACGAAACTTTGTTGTATCAAGGTCTCCCACCCAGGTAGCAAGTCATGCCCAGAAGTATTTTATCCGTCAAAACAATGGAATCAGGAGGAAGAGACGCTCAAGCCTATTTGATATGGTTCCTGATATGGTGCGTATGATTCAAAAATCATTTCTGTTATTGATAATAATAATACTAATAATATTGTTATTCCTTTTTTCTAATATTTATTGCTGACAAAAAGAAACCTATTATTTAGTAAAGGGGCAGAAATTGCAGCCCAAGTAGCATTTTAAATAAAAAAGACACCCTTGAAAACTGTAGGGTTGGCGAACCATTTCCAGATGTGGTGGCATTTCATAATGTTTTGTGCTTGTTGATTTGAGGTTCATTGCAAGTTTTCCATGGTACAAGTGACTATATTGTGTGAATCTGAAGCATCCATCTAGCGGGCCCTACTATGGTCCAAGATTCCAAAGAATGCACCTGAAAGTGATTATAGCTGTCCGCTTACTATTCTCTCTTGAAATGATTTGGACTTTTTTCTTTTAAATATCTACTGTTTTGTTAGGGCCATACACCAGACAGCAATTTTTTTTTTTGACTAGTGTGGTTTCTCTACCATTCATCATCTGCTGCAGGGCCCACACATGGACTGTCTATGCTCCACCAACCATTTAGTCACTTCTAGTGTTGATTCCTTGCATTGAACAAAAAATGGTGGCTCTATTTTCTTAATCTAAATCTTCAAACTCTTCCCTTTCATATGAAAGTACCAATAAAATGCTGAATATGAGGAATTGGTGTTTACTTATGTTGGTACCTGGATGTCCATGGGCCTCAATATATCTATGTAGGCCATGTTAGGAAGACTATTTTATGGCATAAGGTTCATATAAGGCAGACTGCTTTAGGGATTAAGCTTTCATGGAAGTCACAAAGTCACAATCCTTACGTGTTATCCTTATTATTTTTATTAGATTTATGATATTTTCCTTTTCCTAATTTCTCTTTTTTAGTCAATGGATCCATTACCAGTACTTGAAGAACAGTTCCAGTTACATTCTTCACCAAAAGATGAGTCTGAAAGCATTAACCAAGTCACCCCTTTAAATCTGTCCATCGATCAAGAGTGTGAAGCTATGGAATCAGCTTCAAACACATCTCCCGTCGAACCTGAAGTACAGGTCCCACACAGCAATTTTCCACCTATGGTTCCAGCGTTCTTTCCCACATATTTGCCTATTTCATCCCCATTCTTGCCACCAAATTTCCCTCACAATGGAGAAGAGAGGGGAGAGAAACATCAGGTTTTGAAGCCTACACCGGTCCTTCCCAAGGATCCAATCCAAGTGGATGAGCTCCTGGGTCTGTCTAAGCTAAGCATTGGAGAAGGTGCAGCTAGTCACATGGAGCCATCTGCTCTCTCCATCAAATTGCTTGGAGCTTCATCGAGACAGTCGGCATTTCATGCAAATCCAACAGTTGGTGGGTCTGATTTGAGCCCGAGGAAGAGCAATGCAATCCATGCACTTTGAGGGGCAAGACAGAATATTCTCCTTTTGACTGGTTCTTTCTTTTATTTAACTTTACATCCTTAAAAGGTTTTTTTATTCATGTAACAGAGATGGTTCTGTTGAGACAAGTTCCCATTTAGCAGATAATGGAAGTTTACAATTGATCAGTAGGTGTAAAAGCACATTTATACTATGCACGCTGTTACTTTTTCATTTTTTGTTAATTTGCATCTAGTATCAATTTGAACGCCAACAATCCATCATATCTTTGAATTTTCTTTAACTACTAAATGCAAAATTTCTGCTGCCTGGTCAGAACAGGAAAAGGGGCAGGCTGAACAGAAAGGGAATGAAAATAGTAAGAATAGATCCTAGGAAGATTTGTCCTGGGATAGACTGCATTGGATAAACAGAATTTATATAGTTGAATCAAAGTTGAACAAGGCTTTGATGATGATGATTTAGAATAGTGACAGGCAGAAGCTGATTGGTTGTGATGATATGTAAATTAATTGAGGTTGTGAGAAGGCAACTTTTGCTCGATATGAGAATTTTGGTTGTCCGATCTAAGGTGATGATTGAGCTGGCCAACTTATGTTTGAAACCGTGGCTAAAAATTAGAGTGTAAAGGAAGTAAGCTTTACCCCAATTGTAATTTTTTTGTCCGATTTACATTTTTCTTTGGGAGTGGGCATGTTATGTGATTTTCATGCATATGGTTACATTGTCACATTTGCTTGCACTGATATTGTCACATTTGCTTGTACTGATTTATGCACGTGCACTGTAAATGAGGTGTGAAAATTGTATGTCAAGATGACCATTTACACCAAAATATTTTACCTTTACAAGTGATTCATACCGCTAAAATAAAAAAAAAATAAAAATCAGGGAGTTACACAGTGCTTGATTCACTTGTGGGGTTTATCAAAATCTCTCATTTCTTTAATTCCAATGGGCCCCATTTGGTAATCCATGTCATTCTCATAATTCTAAACCATACAGAACGTCTGAGAATTCTGGAATAACTGATTGTATTGTATTGAATTCTTCTCTTAGAGAATGAACACTAATATATAGGAATACACATGCCTTAATCAAGGCTCTTACATAGGAAACTAGCTAATTACATTAATCACTAATCTAAAATAGGAAAACAATCAAAACAGAATATGTATGATCTAAAATAGGAAAACAATCAAAACAGAATATGTACAGCTATCTAATTGTTGACCAAATCAAATCCCACGTGAGATATAGCTAGCTGGACTGGATTGATGGGCCTTGGGTCCCTTCATGGGCCAACTAACATATGAGCCAACTTAACACCCCCCCTCAAATTGATGCGGGAGAATCAATGAGCATCAATTTGCTAACCAAGAATTGATGCCGGGGTCGAGGAAGACCTTTAGTAAGAATATCAGCAAATTGAAGCTCAGTGGAGACATGCGGAAGACTGATGACATCACGTTTAAGCTCATCCCGGATGAAGTGACAATCAACCTCGATGTGTTTAGTGCGTTCATGAAAAATCAGATTTTCAGTAATCCGAATTGCACTAGTATTGTCAGCATAGAGGGGGGTAGCGCCTTTTGCAGGGAAGCCAACGTCAGAGAGTAGGCCTCGGAGCCAAAGAATTTCGGAGCACGCAGCAGACATAGCGCGGTATTCAGCCTCAGTAGACGATTTTGAAACTTTGTCATGTTTCTTGCATTTCTAGGAAATCAGACTATTCCCAAAAACATGCACCATCCTGTCGTTGAGCGGCGAGTATCTGGACAACCAGCCCAATCAGCATCTGAATAAGCTGTGAGAGATAGAGGATTGTTGGATGGAAAAAACAACCCGCGAGTCGTAGTGCGAATAAGGTACCGAATGATGCGTCGCACAGCAGCCAGATGAAGATGACGAGGAGCAGTCATGAACTGACTCATGAGGTTGACCGCAAAGGAGATATCAGGACGAGTGATGGTGAGATAGATCAAGCTACCTACTAACTGGCGATAGGCGGTAGGATCGGGAAGAAGATCACCCTCCTCTTTACTGAGTTTGACATTCAGTTCGATCGGCGTATCAACCGGAGCGGAATCAGTAAGGCCAGCCAAGTCAATGAGGTCAACCGTGTATTTGTGCTGATTTAGAATGATACCAGTAGGGGATTGATGAACTTCAAGACCGAGGAAATAGTGTAAGGGGCCGAGATCCTTCATTTGAAATGTCTGATGAAGAGATGCTTGAAGGTCATGAATCATTTTTGCATTTGGACCTGTAATGACAATGTCATCAACGTAGACCAGTAGAACAGTAATGCCTGAGGAAGCATGATGTAAGAACATAGAAGAATCATACTGGCTCGGATGAAAATCCAAGTGAAGAAGAGCCTCTTGAAATTTCTCAAACCATGCGTGAGGAGCTTGCTTCAGACCATAAAGAGAGCGACGGAGCTTAGCAACCATGCCCGGGCTAGAGGAGGACCCAGGAGGCAGACGCATATAGACGTCTTCTTTGAGATCACCATGAAGAAACGCATTTTTGACGTCCATTTGATAGAGAGGCCAGGATTGAGATGCCGCAACAGCAAGGATTGTGCGGACAGTGGTCATCTTCGCGACAGGAGCAAATGTTTCATCATAATCAATGCTATATTCCTGCCGATTTCCGAGAGCAACGAGGCAAGCCTTATATCGATCGAGAGTGCCATCAGGTTTTAACTTGAGAGAAAAAATCCACTTGCAGCCAATAGGTTTGACACCCAAAGGAGAGGGGACAATATCCCATGTATGATTTTTCTCTAAAGCTTCCAACTCATCGTGCATAGCCTGGGTCCAACATTTGTCCTGCACAGCTTGAGAATAGGAGCGGGGAATGGAAGAAGAGGACAACGTGGCCATTAAAGAGGTATGGGAAAACCCATAGCGGTCAGGGGGTACCGAAATGCGGGTGGAGCGACGCAATGTAGGAAGCCCAGAAGAACCAACTGCCGAAGGTGGACCAGATGCTGGAAGAAGATCAGGAGGGGGATCCCGGGAAGGCGCGTCTGTATGCCGTCTGTGGTACACATAGTTAGGATTGAAACGAACAATGGAAGTGGAGTCAGAAAAACCAGGTAAGGACACTAAAGATGAGTCAGGAGGGTCAAGGTGCTGTTGAAAAAAATATTGGTGTTAAAAAAAAACAACATTCCTAGAGGTCCGGAAGCGATGAATGAGAGGGTCGTAGCAAAGGTATCCTTTCTGGAAGGGGGCATACCCTAAAAACACACACTTAGCTGATTGTGCAGTTAATTTGGTTCGTTCAGAAGGAGGCAAGTGCACAAAGCAAACAGAGCCGAAAACATGCAGAGTATCATAAGATGGAGATGTCTGGTACAATCGATAATATGGGCTCTGATTTTGAAGTGAGGCAGAAGGCAGACGATTAATGAGATGTGCTGCAGTAGCCAGTGCCTCAACCCAAAAACGGGTAGGAACCGATGATTCAAGCAGTAGGGAGCGAGTGACATCAAGTAGATGTCCATTTTTCCGTTCAGCAACTCCATTCTGCTGGGGAGTATAAGGACAAGTACGCTGAGAAATAATGCCTTTGTGTTGTAAAAACGTTTGAAAATCAGAGGATACATATTCTCCACCCGAATCAGAGCGCAATATTTTGATGCATGTAGAGAATTGATTCTCAACATAAGCTAAGAAAATTTTAAAAACAGGGAAAACATCAGATTTGGAATGCAGAAAGTAAATCCATGTGAACCGACTGAAATCATCAATAAAAGTGACAAAATATTTGTAGTGAGCATGAGAAAGAGCGGGAGCAATGCCCTATACATCGCTATGAATTAAATCAAAACACCTAGTGCTGTGTGAAGTGGAGAGAGGAAAAGGAAGAGTTTTGCTTTTTCCCATTTTACAAGTAGCACAATCAAAAGGCACACAAGAAGAGAAGCCACGAGAATTATTGAATAAACCAGAATTTAACAGGAGGGACAAAACCTTGGAATTAGGGTGTCCGAGTCTTTTATGCCACAATTGGCAATTATCTCTAACAGAAAAACAAAACATATCATTGGCAACTCTAGTCCTAGGAATATGAGAAAAATCCAACGGAAACAGGCGTCCACACTTAGGTCCCCTCGCGATCTCCTGCCCGGACATCTGGTCCTGCACAACACAACCAGAGGAAGAAAAAGATATGTTACAGTTATTTTCAACAAGTTGCCCAACTGACAATAGATTGGAAGTTAAATTGGGACAGAGGAAGACATTTTTCAAGGGGATGGGACCAGGAATGTCTCCAAGGGCAGTAATGGGAACAGTACCTCCATTGGCAGTTTGTATTTGAAGATTACCAGTGTATTTTTTCACATTGGAGAGAGGGTTCCGGGAATATGTCATATGATTAGAGGCCCCAGAATCAAGAAACCAAGTAGAAGATGGAAGGGATGTACCTGAGAGACCTAATGCAGAAAGGGCATTGACAATCATTTGCTGAACCAATTCAGGAGTCAGAGAAGGGGAGGGCCCAGGCTGTGACGATGCAGATGGTGGAACAGGCAGTTCTGAAGAAGCAACATAAGCATGCGGAGTCGGAGACTGAGTCTGATATAGCGGAGCCTGATGCTGTGGAGCTTGATACTGTGGTGCCGGACGTTGTGGGCGGCGACGACACTTAGAGATAATATGTCCCGGCTTTTTACAGTAACTACAGACCTTCTGTTTGCATTGAGATGCAAGATGCCCAAATTTGTGACAGCTGTAGCATTGAGTTTTGCTCCAGTCGCGAGAGGAAGGCTGAGGAGCCTTATTGGCCGAAAAAGCGACTGAGTAAGTCTCAGTGGTTTGTGGAGCCAGATGTGCTGAGGAAGACAGGCGCTGTTCCTCTCGCAAGAGTTCATTGAGACAGACATCCAAGGATGGTAAAGGCATCCGATTCATTAGGGAAGAGCGAATACTGTCAAATTCATGCCGTAATTTCATAAAAAATTGATCCCTCTGACTAGAGGCCTGAAGATCGCGGATAACTATCAGAACATCGGCAGCCACATCTGCATACTTAATACTATCATATTCGGACCAAAGGTTTTGGAATCCGGAATAGTAGTCTTGGATTGACAAGTTCCCCTGTGCATATTCAACAATCGCACATTCAAGATGGAATTGACGTGCTGAGTTATCTTGATGGTACACTTGCTTCAGATACCTCCACATCTCTTTAGAAGTAGAATAAGGTTTAAGATTCATTATTAGATGGGGCTCCACTGAACCCAGTATCCAAGATTTGATTTTGGCATCTTTAGTAAGCCAAGTGGATATCTTTTTCTCATCTTCAGTGGGTTTAAGGTCAGATCCAGAAATATAGCCCCACAATTCCTTGGCTTCAAGATAAATCTGGAACTGAAATGACCAAGCGGGGTAATTTTTTCCTGTGAATCTGACTAAAGTAACCTCAGATTTCTCCATTTTTAATAAAGATTTGTCAAACACACTGAGTGAAACAGTAAAAATAGGAACAGGTCCAGCAAAGAGAGGAAGTCTCAAAGGTTGTTAACAATCTTATGATTGAGCAGTACCAAGATCGGACCAGCCAATGATGACAGAACAGGAAATCAGCACAAAAGGACCCCAGGCGACCAGAAATTATGCTATTGATCCTTGACGTGGGCCCCACTGGTAGATCTGAACAATGATCAGATTACTGATCTGAGGATGCACAATATCCTGGTTTCTAATGGAAGAAGAATTGTCCAATTCCACCACAGATCCAAGATTTTGGATGGTCTAGATGAAATCAATATTAAAATCTGGAAAATCTCTAGAATGAGTAAAACACCAACCTGGAAGCTTTGAAAAATTCTGAAAAAATCTCCAATATTCCTAGAAAATCCAGGCGACCAAGACTGGACAGATTTTTTTATGGAGATTTGATGATCAGGGGTGGGCCACCATGCAGATCACACTGTTGCAACGTCTGGGTTTCTTGAAACAACGATCTGATCTGACGATCTTCACAAGAGAGAACAATTTCTT
The DNA here is from genome assembly GCA_029852735.1 of Persea americana. Lineage (NCBI taxonomy): Eukaryota > Viridiplantae > Streptophyta > Magnoliopsida > Laurales > Lauraceae > Persea > Persea americana. The sequence goes on along the minus strand of CM056813.1, from coordinate 64,955,888 downwards.
TTTATCCTTAATGTGTTAATGCTCTCTAAGATCACAAGACAAGATTTCTCTGGACAAGGCTCTGATACCATGTCATTCTCATAATTCTAAACCATACAGAACGTCTGAGAATTCTGGAATAACTGATTGTATTGTATTGAATTCTTCTCTTAGAGAATGAACACTAATATATAGGAATACACATGCCTTAATCAAGGCTCTTACATAGGAAACTAGCTAATTACATTAATCACTAATCTAAAATAGGAAAACAATCAAAACAGAATATGTACAGCTATCTAATTGTTGACCAAATCAAATCCCACGTGAGATATAGCTAGCTGGACTGGATTGATGGGCCTTGGGTCCCTTCATGGGCCAACTAACATATGAGCCAACTTAACAATCCAAAGCGTCGACTTCGTTTATTGAACTTATAAACCTTGAGATCTTAAAGCTGATTGTCTACATCTTCCTAAATTTTGATTATTTTGAGAAAAAAATCCCAATCTACTGATCTAATTTATTGGACTTTTTATAGGCCCCTGATTCATTATTTGAATTATTCAACGTTCTTGTATTAATGGTAAACATCAGTAAGTATAGGTTCAATGAGTGTAAAATTATGACAAGAATATCAACCGGGCTGCACTAATCAAAAGGTGGGGCCCATTGAGGCACATGCACAGTGGCAGAGCCAGGAGGAGCTAGGGCGCCCCACCTGCCCCCACCCTGTAAATTTGGATCACCCCATAGTGGCCAGTGTTATGAAAATTTCAATTTTTTTTTATAAAAAAATTGGCCCTCCAAGAATTTGAAAAGCCCCAAACTGTTATTTAAGCGCAAGGGCATGTCGTTTGATTTTCTTTAATTCCGCAAGCAGAACTCCACCTTTTCCTTCCCACTCGGAAACCCTAATCTAATCCCTCGTACCACTTGTAACAACTATCAATTCCATACTTTGATCTGATCTACTTGTCTTATTTTGATTTCCCTGCTTCATCTTCTGTTCCTTCTTCGTCATTCAGAAACACTTTGGATTTCGACAGCATTCTATCAATCAATTTACCATCTTTGAGCTGACAAGGTATCTTTTCAAATACAAGTATAGCTACCATTCAGTTTCTTCCTTTTCCCCTCTCTCTTTCTGCTTTCTGCTGCTACATCATTTCTATGCTTGCTATCTGCTGTGGATTGGGAGAGTCATCTTTAACAAATTAGGCGTCTAAGAATAGAAGAGTATTGTAGATGCAATCTAATTAAATGCTTTCTTATCCTTTTATTTGGGTAGAACTAAACCAATTTGAAGGAAATGAAATGGCATCTTTTACTGTTTAGATTGAGATACCGTTGCTTGCTCTTACCTTTCAAGGTTACTCATATAGTGAAAGTGGCCTTAGCAAGTGAGTAGAAATTGTAATGTAGAGCAATGATAAACTGCAATAATGAAGAAAAAATGATTGGTAGCAAGATAATTGAAGCAGGATGAGGGAAATAGATTAGGCTTTCTGCCAAGTGTTTACAAGAAGGAACACAGGTGAATCACATGAAGTTCTCATGAGAATTTCCAGAACTCCATGAACTCGAAACTAATAGTCTTGCAATGCATTTATAAATGCCCCTTATGTCTTAATGCTTTTTAAAACATGAAGGAATAGGCCGGATTGACCAGGATGGATGGGAACATACTGAACTTTTAGGTGGGGTGTTCTGTTCATTTATGTACTCTAAAATGGGACATTTTGGCTGTTACAACCGGAGCGGAATATATTTTCAAAATTGACGACCATGTAGTTGCAGATGCCATTAATGTGATCGAAGAATAGTCAAGGATTGAGGTCTCATTTCACCATGTTTTGAGAAGTGCTAATGGGGTTGAGAACCCCTTGCAAACTAAAGAGTTGGAGGAGATTGCTGATGGTGGGAAAAATCTTTTCAATTCCTATGTAGATCTACTGCTGATCAGGTATCCTTGCACCCAAAATAAACAACCAAACAGTGGAGATAACACTTTCCTTGCACCTTGTCTTAAGAAAAACAAAAAGAAACCCTGTTTTAAATCTAAATTCAAACCCGATCCTAGCTGTCTCGATAAACTTTTTGAAATCATTTAAAATAATCTAGTTCCTGTCACTACCTTACACATAGGACATCCGTCAGTAATAGCTTTGTCAATTCTATTGGAATAATGCATCTTATGCTTCTTGAGTAGGCAAGTTGAATGCAATTCAACAATGCCAATTTCGTGGCATTTTGGCATAGATTAGTACATGAAAAAGGGATTTCAGTATTAGAAATGGAAATCAGCTATTATGCAACATCAATTGTGCATTGACGGGCCTTGAATCTTGATGGCATTGGTTACTCCTTTGAACCACCAATCGGGTCATTACTTACAGCTTGTTCAATCTCCCCATTATTGTCAGTCTGTAAGATTAGTTTGGGAACCAAATGAAAAACTGTCTTGGAGTTGTCACTTTTCATTATTGTTTGACTGCTCCTTGATCTTGTTGTGTGACATCTCGTTGTGTTTCAGTCTTGCAATGTGGCATGCTTTAGATAGGTATGGCTTGATACATGATGTTTTTCAGATTTATAAAAAGATTAACAATATATTAACTTCTCCATTTCGGCAGTTTTTAGATTTCAGTTTCACCATCACCATTGATTTCGTGGTCAACGGTCAGATCTGGTCTAAACTTTGTGACAAGTTGAACAAAATTGGTATTCACACAACCTGGAAATCGGATTTTGGATTCAGTTTCTCATCAGCAAGAAATCAACATTCTAATAGCAAAAGTAAGGGTTGTCTTCTATTATTATTTTCTCTTGCACTTTTTTCTGAGATTCAACCGCTAACACAATGGAAAAAGGTGACATACTTAACTCAAGTTTAATGGAAATAATTATATTGTGTGGTAACATAGGCTGAGGGTTTTTATGCCCTTTGCTTTATAGTGCTTTTCCTCGTCATTTTATTGAGTTAGCTTCAAAACAATAGTTGGTGTGGCCTATATTTGTCAATTCGCGCCTTCGTGGAAAAGGACTTATTCCACCCATGCAGTTTTCTGTAAGATGATATGGTTAGCCGCTTATGACCCTTTCAGTTAATCAGTATTGAATTCCTAGAATTTCTAAAACAATGCCTCTTTGATGAAGTGCCTGAACATGAAGGTTGAAGGTGATGATCTACAAGGAGCCATCAAATGATCTCTAAATGAAGGGAGAGGGAGAGGGAGATCCTACAACACGGTCAGAAGAAAATTCAGTTTGTTCAAGCGTCATGTACAACGAGACCCATATTTTAGTGTCAGATTGTTTATATGTTGTGATTAAGCAGTTGATCGGTGATACAGGAATCGGCACACACTCTGGCAAATGTAACCTTTGTAATGATCAGCTTGCAAATGTACTATTGGAAAGGAAACGCCGCCAGCAGTCCATAGTCAACTGCGAAGAACCACCAGTGAGGATGATTGAGATTTTTCGTAGGACAAGATTTTCATTAAATTGCTTATTCCTATTGTGGCTCATATCAAACGAGTGATCTGAATAACTAAAACACAGGCCATCTGTGTGGAATGCTTGACTTGAATAAACTATAGAATACTAGATTCTTCCAGTAATCAATAGTGTAGCAATACTTTTATTAAAGAATTAGCTTGAATTATTGATCAGAATTCTCTATGGACAAGTCTATCGGCTCAAGTAGAACCAGTCATGAATAAATCAGTGAAAAGCACAAGAGGATAACTACTCAAAATTTGGTTGAGTCAAGTTGACATTTTTTTTCTTTCTTTTTTTTTTTTTTTTTGAGTCAAATGGTTGAGTTTTAGATGTTTGTTCTGCATGCAGCTGGTTTATTGTTTAAAGGGCATTGGCCTGCCATGAAAGACTTTGAATGAGCCAGGGTGAAATTGTTGTCTCTATAGGTAGTGAAGAATGGAGATAGTAACAGTAGTAGCTTTAATTTCAACCTTTAGGTTGTGGGTTCAAGTCATGTTACCATTAAAAACAGAAAAAGAAAAAGAAATAGTTGCCCTAGTTGCAAATCACAATCTTTAAATTGCCAACACACTCATGGTTGAGTGGTGTTGGCACCTTATTTTCACACAAACGCCCAGGGATTGATACATGGGTCTTTAGTTAAAAGTATCACTGCTTCACCAGTATCCCAATACAGAAAAAAAATTCACAATCTTTAAATCAGTATTTGGCCCCATTTTGGACAAACTAGAGACTGCAACTGGATCTAGCATCTGCCTCTGGGATAAAACAATCCCAATTGATATTGTATTTGTTAGTAAACAACTTGGAGCTCCAAAACCAACCAAGAACGCTGTTCAGAGTTCACAACCAAAGAATGCAATGTTTTTGTGTTCTATATGCCAGAATTAGGAAACCTAGAAGTAATGAGAACAGTGAGAATGGTAAACAGAATGAGTTGTTGCAAATGTGATTTAGCCCCGGGATTATGCAGAGTTCAAATAGGCAGCAATGGGCTAGCACATTTGGTCTTTCAAGTGATCTGAATGGTTGCTGTTCAATTGAAGATTCACTTGTGGGTTACTATTGCAGTGTAAAGTGGTACCGACTTTGGTGACTGTTAATGTTTGAGCCGAGACTGGGTTTGAAGTAGATGGACACTAGTAGTCTCTGATGGTTGTAACCTGACGGACCTGAATCCACAATGGTGTAGTATGACTTTCTACATGACTCGGTGAAACAACTCAGTCAGATCCACAAGGTCATATAATAAAGGGCTCCTCAGGTCCCATGGCAATGCATACATGCAAAGTGTGCCTAAAACGCCAGTCCTGGTGCCCTCGCATGCAAATGTGCGTGGTGCAGTGTATAACAGGGGCTGTTCGGTAGTCCCCTCTCTTACATTATAAGCAAGGGGCTATCTAGGAAACTCTTTAACTGCACCTTTGCTATTTTAATAAATAATTAAAACCCCTTGTTATGACTGCTTGGTTTCTCTTGTTTTTTATTTATTTTATTTTCTTTTTCTTATTCCCTGATAATTGAATGTCCCTCATTTTTTGTGTGGCTTGCATTTTTCCTTTAGGTCATAGGATGGGCCACATGCAGTCTACCCTATAGCATCTGTTTGCCTTTACATACTCTTTAACAAAGTTAAAATCCAGCAAGGTGACTCAATAGAAAAGTTGCAACCTAATCCATTTAGAAGAATGATTGTTCTTCCTAGATCCAAGGTTCTTTCTTCCTAACTTAGATTTACCTACTAAAAGGAAAGGAAAAGCTATTCTAGTTTTGATTTTGTGGGTTTGTTAGGAGGCTCATAGAGTTGATAGATTTGTATGGTTGCTTTCTCCTGAAATTATTCTGGATGCTTGCATTTTTTTCCTCTTGTTTTTGGTTTTCTACTTTTCTTAACCATCGGGCCAATTCATATTTGTAGCAAGTGAGCAAGCAGGCCACTGACAAGATCATTAATATAAAATATAACATACCCATCAAAGATGGCTACACCAGATCAGTCTCTCTCTATGGTCAGTTCTGTAATGGCTAAATATTCAGTGTAAAAAGAAACTCTTAAATTATTCCATATTGGTTTTCTCAATTTACGTTTATTAAAAAACTTTCTCCTTATAGTATATTGCACTCTTGCAGAGTTTTCTTTTATAGCTCTTGTATGATTTCTCTCAATTTTCTGTGTTCTATAGGGCATAAAAAACCCTGTTATCCCATTTCTTTTTTTTTGGTTTTGTTTTGTTCATGCAATGTATTCTTTTTCATAATTCAACAAGGATGATTTTATTCAATTGCATCCTTATTTATGTTCTGTGTATGTGTGCACGCGTTCATTTTCTATATCATTTACCTTAAAATATATAATGAGTACCGGATGTAAGTTATATGAAATATATTACCTTCAAAGTGCAAAGACCGTCTCTTATATGTCTTAGTTTAAGCAATTAAACCTTGGCAATTGCATACCGACCCTTCATTACGTGCTGAGGTTGAACTCATATTGCCTATCACTATGGCATTTTGGTCAATTATCAACCAAAATGTGTTGCAAAAGAGCAATGCAGACACAAGCATCTGCACTGAGTGTGATGGGAGCATTGCTAGCATTCCTCTTTACATAGATATGCATACATTTTGATTTTTTAAAGAGCACTGATATCACCAATAATATCATCGTTTAATATATTGGGTTATTAAGCTTAATTGGTCCTCGAAATATATTAACAGCAGAGATAGTTTTTATTCTCATAGAATTACTGTCCAGTGGAAAAATTAAAGGAAGCAAGCAATAGACAATGATGGACTTTCAGACAACTCATTGCTCTGAATTCAATTTTAGTGAAAGCCAGGGTGGATTTAGATATATTCACTAAAAGCAGATGAAACTCAGATTTTTTTTCCATTTTTCAATTGTGTCATTGGTCCATCTTATGCAGAATAATGTTTTGTTGCTCGTAGATGTAAGGATATCATTGGCTGGAATGTAACTATCTGTATAACTTTATATGATTTATTTATATTTCTTGGGTAACCTGTTAAAAAGAAAAATGAATTTCTAGAGTTTTTTATTCAGTTATTTCTCATTTAAGAGAATATAATTATTTAATAATGTTTGAATAATAACTTTATTATGAAGAATTTAAAGAATATTTTGAGGCTGTTTTCATGTAAATTATTATTAGTATTTTTTTTTTGTTTTCATCCAAAATTGGTTGGCTTTATCAATCCAGGTTGTGATTCTTATCGACATGCAGACAATGATAGAGAGCAAGAATCTCAATCATCGAAAATATGCATATTCGGGTCCCATGAGCTTTTATCCTTTTAACAAAGGAGTGTATGTGGCCTAACGTTTAGCAAAAAATCATGGGAGCTATTGGAATGGAAATCTTTCACCCTTGGAGATGGTGGATGAGGGCATGGAATAAAGTGAGCATCCCCAGTAGTACTCTTTCCTTATAATGTTTCCTCTCATCAATGAGAGGAAGACATGGCAAGGACCACTCTCCACATAAAGCTAAAGCTCATTTCAGTGATTATTGGAATTTCCCCTCTCCTTTTCTTTCATTTTCCTACTTTTCCAATGATCATAGGGTTTTTCTTATTTTCTCTTTCTTAATTTTTCCCCTGTTTGGTTACTTGGAAATGAATGGACTTGGTTTCTTTATATTGTTTGGGCTGGCAATGTTAAGACTCATTTCCCAGAATTGAGGCAGTTCTGGTGTCTTCCTTAACTTGGAAATGAATGGAAGGAAAATTTCAATATGCCCTTTTCCATTTACTTTGGTCTGTATGGGTTTCTATAGAAATTAGAAGGATCTGGCATCTCCTCTATTTTATTGGACTTGACCGGTCTATGTATGGTATCTTAGTATGCCAGAAAGCACACTTTTTTGTGGCAGATCATTCATCAGTGTAAGTGGCATATACCTGTGTTATCTGATTTTGGATAGATTATGGCCAAAAAACTCACAATGGCCGGGTGGGGTGGCAAATTTTTTTAGCCATTATGCAAAGATGTTGCGGAAAATGGAACTTGATATCCTTGTGTTATATTTATGCATCTCTTCAGTTCCAACATTTTAATTGTGTAGTGGACCACCAAATTGTTAATCTGACATAAACATGGGATGTACAGCTAAGAAGCATGTCCTAATTGATTTCTTTCCATAATTCCAGTACTTTGCTGCTGCTGAGTTGAAGGATTTCCACTGTCTTCTTTTGATCTTTTACTCTTCTCAAGATTTTCTAGCAGTTGTTTCCAGAATGAAGTATGATTCCTTTGAAAAGGGAAGTGCCAATCATTTTTCTTTTCTCCTGTTGTTGTTATATTCTACTGCTGATTTCAATTAGCATGCCTGTTATACAGTGCTTGCCTCTGGACAGTTTGAGAGCATAAGCTTCATTTACAATAATTTGGGCCGATGGGGCCTTTATCATCTGGGCGGTCCTTAATGGTGTGCATATCGCCTGTGCATTTACCTCCCATCCATTGGCTGAAATAATTGGAGTGCTCTTGTAGACTGCTGGATGTGGAGGCATCACAATTTCTGTTTTTCCCTCGAAATCTGACCAGTGGAATCCAATTGTTAATTCAAACCATTAAATCTCATCCTCTCTTAGGTCTTTATAATAAGTGGACTGGGTAATCATCATTGAATCCTAGCCCAGTTCATCTGGGGTTGGTCTTGTATGTCATTGGGTTTTAAAAGAATTATCTAGGGACTGTTTTTTCATGTAATTCAATACATAGGAATTACATGACTTATTTTTCCAAGAATGGTTTAAATATGAAGAAACAAATGTGAGTCTCCAAAAATGACCATCAAATTACTCACCTCTAATGGAAAATGAATCCAAGGGAAGGTGGGAAGTGAATGCCTAGCCATTACCTTAGTAATTCAAATTCTCCGAAGGTCAAGCTTTCAATCTATATCACAACAGCATATCCTCACCCCTTACTTGACTCCCATCTACATTGCTATCTCATATCCTCACTCTTACCTCTTTAATAATCCTTCGAAGGAGCTTATTCATATAATGAATTCCTATGTATTCATTTCATATGCATACATGTCTTACCGGGAGATAATATATATTCTTTTAATTATTTTTTATTGCTGAGTTGGGATATGGAAGACCTTGGGATCGGTCCTTGGACATGTTTGTGATACTAATATGGGAACACCACTCAACCATAAGTATATTAGCAGGAGAAGAATCTTTTCGTCTTTTGATATTTTGAACTGCTTGAGGATCAGGATGTTGAAAAGCAGTCCCAGTTTGGTCAATGGTATTGGTAGGCCATATTGGGACTTCTTTCTTTTTTGAAGTCTTATATCAGGAATCTTATGCCCCCAGACCCAACAATGATATGATATTTCTACCTGTAAGGTAAGAGAGGCCTGTGTGGATCACTTCAGGCAGCGAATAAAAGAATTTTGAAATGTGCCACGTCAGCTACAAGTGCTTTCTTCTAAAACTGAATCCTCAGCCGCCCAAGACTAGAATGGTAAAGTGCAGCTTAGCTTGAGATGCATTTGGGCTTTCGAATTTAGAGGTCCCCACAAAATTCGTATTCTTAAAAAATTGTGTCTAGTTTATAGTTTAGAGCTTCCATAGCGGGGGATCCGGTTTTGTTTAAGCTTCTTTCTAAAAGCCTCTAAAAAAAAAAAAAAAAAAAACTCATTGTAATTGGAAAGCCACTACACTTTTGTGTAGGAAATTGTAAGTGGCCTGCATGTCAAGGGTCTCACGTAAGATTAAGCAGGGCGTAGACCAGCAGAGAATATAATCCCACATAGAGTAAGACTTGACTTGTCTGTACAAATAAGGCCTTGTTTGGCGAGTCTTATCTTCAAGAAATAGAACTGTGTGGAATAGATATCTGTATGATAGATTTTTAAAAATAGACCGTTTGATAAGACAAGTATATACTTTGAAATAGTAGTTTTAAGTATCCGACGGTTCACATTTTTCTAAAAGAACTTTTCAAAAACCACAATGAATCATGGGCTAAAATTTGAACTCGTACACAGCTTTACCTTTCCAAAGAGGATCAACAGTTCCCATCTTGATTAGGGGGCCTGCAGAATCCAAAAAAATATATTTAAGGGGTTGTTGGTTTTCACAAATATCCTGAGATCCTTAATGAATCAACGGCCCAAAATTGAACCAATGACTGTGTTTGATGTTTTGAAGAGATCCAAATTCCAATGGTTCAGCTCATCATTTTGGGTCCAACAATTAAAAAAAGGGAAAAAAGATGGACTGATTAAAATAATTTGTAAACCAACACTTTTGGCTCTTTGTCATTTTGGGTCCAACAATTAAAAAAATGGAAAAAAGATGGACTGATTAAAATCATTTGTAAACCAACACTTTTGGCTCTTTGGTGCATCAATGGGTCAGTTTTATTTTTATAGATCTCTAAAAATTCATGAAGAAGAATCAATGGCTGAAATTTAACTACAAAGCCATATTTATCTTTCCCAAGAGGGTCAATGGTTCAGATCTTAATCAAGGTACCCACACAATCCAGAAATACATATTTAAGTGTCTACAATCTTCTATAAATATCTTGAGATATGTATCAAATCAAATGTTCAAAGTTTATACACTAGTTGTTTTTGTCCTTATAAAGAGATCTCACGGTTCAGACCATCATTTTGTGCCCCACAGTCTAAAAAAAAAAAAAATACAAAAAACGGACTGCTTCTAATCACGTGTAAATCCAGCCATTTTGGCTCTTTCTTGCATCAATGGTTCACGTTTTTTCATAATTTCCTCTAGATCTGTGATGACTGAAGGGCTAAAATTTGGACACATGGCCATTTGCACTTTCCTCAAGAATATCAACGGTTCAGATTTAGATTATGGACCCCAGAGAATTTCAGAAATGTAAATTTAGGGTTCTGTGGTTTTCCACAAATATCTTGGGATCCTTGATGAATCAACGGTTCAAACTTGGTAAAGTTGCCGTGTCTGACCTTGTAGATATATCCAACGGACTGGATGATGCTTGTGCATCCCATAATTTGAAAAAAAAAAGAAGAAAGATCCTGACCCTCATTTCCTTCTGTTTCATAACGTAGCTCCGCTCTTCTCACGTTGTCTGTCCGCTTCAGACAAAAGTATCAGTTTCTTATTGAGCACTTTCTCAGGTTGTCCCAAATAGATGTCTTCATCTAAAAGTGATTTGAAAGGGAGGTGAGAAATATGATTACCAAACAGTCTAAAACCATTATGAACCTGTTTTAAGAGATATAGAGGTAAGATGTAGAGACGCCAAACACCTTAAGTCCCCCAATAGGATCATATAATAATGAGCTATATATATATATATATATGTGAAAAAAAATTAGTCACTTCAAATATTATCGTGCCAGATTAAATGAAATGAGAGTGAATTATATATGAAAGCAGTGAATATTTTAGGATCAGTAGTTTGTTCACTACGAGGAACATCTATATATTTCCATGTTCTTTGTATGGTAATCCATGACATTTCCCCATTTTTCATTGTGGTGTCCGACTATGCCTCATGTACCTGTCATATATTTGATCTTATCTTTTCATCCAACTCTGAAATCTCATGTTACTTCTCCCTCACACTTTATGGTGAGTGGGATCTGAGGAACTCTGCCTGGGGCTGCCTATTGAACATGTAAACCTGCAAAAGGAGTTGGTCTCATTATCATAAGATTAGGTTGGCATATAACTGAAAAAAGTGATTAGCACAATCTTGTACATTAATCATATTACAGTAGAATCAACTTCTATTAAAGTAAAAGTAAAAAAAAACACTAGTATATAACTGGAGAAGATGACGATTCATTTTTAACAGTTTGGGTTTTCAATAATTGGGTGTCATGGTAGAAGCGACACAGGAGAAAGTAGCTGGACTCGCATTTTGCTCACTCTCTGCTATTGAGATGCACCTGTAATAAGCTTGAACAAGTCTTTATAAAATCTTATTCTTGTTTGATTTTTAACTTGTCTTCCTTCATGCTTGATTTTGAAACCTTTTTATCCTTTTCCTTTTATTATTTCGAAATTATCCTATATCATATTGACAAATAACTATGTGGGTTTGGCCCAAGTTTGGTCCATTTAGAACCCCAGCAGTAGCTCTTGTGATGCATAACTGCTAGGGTTCTAGAGGGTTGAAGATCTTTACAACTGCATCAGGAAATCGAAAGATGAATCTTTTTGTAAAAGATATTGACATAATATTTGGTGTAACATGAAAAATTGAAAAAATGAAAGTAAATCAACCAAAAATAGTGAAAAAAGTAGCGTACACGCCACGCCATAATTCTTAATGCTTTCCACATTCTACTGACCATTTATTTTCGAGTCCTCCATCTTTGGAACCACATAATCCCTATGATTAACTAGAAATGAGTACATAAAACAAAATTATTCCTTAGCGTCACATGAAAAATCGAAAAGGCAAAAGTAAATCATCAATGTAACAACAAAACTAGTGTCTATGCCAAGTTACATGAAGAATTGAAAAGGAAAAAGTAAATCATAAATGTAACAACAGAAGTAGTGTCCATGCTTTTCATATTCTACCATAGTGTGTTTTGAGCCCATAATAGTAAAATTAATGAGTTGCCTGGCGTCATACAAAAAATTGAAAAGGCAAAAGTAAATCATTATTACCACGTCGGCGTTCTTAATGCTTTTCGTATTCGAACAATCATTTGTTTCGAGCCCTCCATCTTTGGAACCATATTATCCATACAATGACAAAAAAAAAGACTCCACAATATGAGACTAATGAGCTGCTTTTAATATATTTTTTTTCCGTTCATTTTACTCTAGTAAACACTCATATATGTGCCATCCACACATACCCTTATAAAGTCCCTCACCATCTCTGCTACAATCATCGATTAACCCCTTAGTTGTTTTTATAGAAGGAAGGAGCCTTATCAAATTAGTCATAAATCGGCTATTTCTATTTCACTTGGTACACCAAACGAACTGTGACTTCGTTCTCACAAAAAGTATTTTGCTTTCCAATTTTACGTGTATATATAAATGATGTCTTTTCTTAATTAGAGATGAAAATAGAAATCAAACAATACCCCCAGATGATTTTCTTTTTCTGATTTCCCCAAGTGACTGTTAACTCCCTGCCCTCCCTCACATTTTTTTGCACTTGTGTTGGGCAAAACAGATCATGAAACGCACCAAAACTGATCCTCATTTCCTTGTCATTTCCATGGAGATCACACACGAAAACGCAAACATCAAAAGAAGAAAAGGCCAAAACAGCAAAACCTCTTTTCCGTTTCTCTTATTTATATCCTCTTGCTTTTTAGTTACACGTTCCATGTGTAAGAAGAATCCTGGGTGATTTGAGGCTCCAGAGAGCAGTTATTTCTCGCCGTAAATGTTGCCAGCACAGGATATTGCCACGAGATAGAGATGGCTTTACTACGATAACTTTCGTTCTTTCTTTTATATGTTGTAAGCTAGCAAGTATGGAGTATTTTTTTTATTTTTTTTTTGCTAACGGTCACCTTTCCACTGCTATATATAAACCCCTCTCGGGAAAGATTGTAGATCTCCACTAGAATTCACTTGTAGAGAATCCATCTCCCTTGAGAAGCTCTTCAGCTCTCAATTTTCCCATCTGCATCTGAAGCCCCTCCCCACTAACTCCCCCATTCTCCCACTTGTAAGGATGGAGAGCAGTAATGCCTACTTGCTGCGCCAGCTTTCCCAAGTCAAGAAGAGCCTCTTTGAGCAGGTTTTTGTTCTTCTCTTCTTTTCTGCCACTACTAGTAAATGGGAGATTTGGTTTTTACAGTTCTTCTGTTTTTGCGAAGAAAAAGTTTTGTCATTTTTATTTGGAAGTTGTTTTTGGGCTCCCACCTAGAGAGAAAACAGATCTCTGCCTCAGAGCAATGTAATGTTAGAAAAATAGGATGTTTGGTCTTAAGATTTGGTTCTTTTTCTTCCCTTTTTTATAAACATTAAGCCAAATCAAATGGATGGATTAGTCCTAATAAGATGAGGTGACAATGACAATCCATCAAAGATTTGTCCCAACTATATTGAGTCAAATACGTGAATTTTGTTTCGCGATTCCATCTGATAGTAAAATGCTAGTCATGCTTGTCTGGTTCTCATTTGGAAGCTACCATCCGATAGAAATCACCAATAATTTATTTTTTTAATTTTTACCTTTTTTGGTAAAAAGTTGCCGGGTATTGATATGTCGTTTTTTTTTTTTTTAAATAAATCTGATGGTGGTTTTTATTTTGTTGAATATATGTTGGCCGCCAAAATGGCTGATGGGATAGTCTTTAGGGTTATAGAGTCATGTTTGGCTACCTACACAAAGGAGAGCAGTCGATGTAGGGTCCACTTGGATGCATACAAATTATTGAGGGACTGACAGATCTTGCCACAAGATTATTGATTTGCAGGTATGATCGTACAGTTGATCTGATGGTTATAACTATTTTATTAATGACCTCAAAGTTTAATGGCTAAATTAGTGGCTATAATTACTAAGATGTACTTGGAGGCTTTTTACGCATATGGCAATAAATATAATCATCAGATTACTTCATTAGGGCTGTCTGCTAGCCCATGCTGAGGGTGACTTGCGCATATCTAGTGAGCCTTGCAGCCAAGGCTCTAAATGGTTCTTGACAGGAGCTCAGTCACGTTACCAATAAAGTAAAAATATAAAAATAAAGATTTGATCACATTGACACCGTGATCACACTAAAATGCATACAGTATTTCCTGAAGATTGATAAGCAGATTGCAGAATCATTTCATTGCTTAAGCAATTAATTGCATTAAACTTCAGATTTGGGTTATGGGCCCATTATTAGTATATTTTCTTCACTAGGACCGGGTAAACCGGATCTGCTTTAACTGCTAATCTTTTGGTTGTATTTAGAATTAGAACCTTCCCCAAGCTCGCCTGCTGCAGGCCATGGCTAATGGGTTGGGCTTGGGCCTGGGCCTTAGATAAATGGGCAAGACTTGTGGTTTAAGAACTCGACTGAACTTGCCTAGTTTGGCTGAATCAAATTGGTTCAATGAACACTGAGTGATTCGAGTCTGACTGAGTGTGCCCAATAACTTGGTCAAACCGGCCCCGGTTTACTCGATTATCATGCCAGTCCGTGTTCTAGAGATGTGGCTCGACCTGGCTCTAGCTATTGAATCTACACCTATCCTTGGTTCCAAGCCATTGAGGGCTAAACCTAATCAAGCCCAACAGTTGTAGATCTTGAAGTTGGTCAATCAATTGATTTTGCAGGGATTTCTGGACGACCAATTTATTCAGCTGGAGGAATTGCAAGATGATGTTAACCCAAATTTCGTTGAGGAAGTTGTAACCTTGTTCTTCAAGGATTCAACCAGACTCATGCTTAATGTTGAGGCAGAACTGTAAGTCAAACTAATCTTACAACATTTTACACCACATTGCTTGAGATAAGATAGATATGCTTATGCTACTTCTGGAGCTTATAAGCTTGTTATGAGTGCTATTTTCTACAAACAAATTGAAGTTTGTTGACAATATTTAATCTGCTTAATTTTTCCTGTTGTTACACACAGGGAGAAGAGTCCCATGGATTTCCTTAAGCTGGACCACCACATGCATCAATTCAAGGGCAGTAGCGCCAGGTACAAAAAGAAAAAAAAAAAACAACTTTTATTGGATTGGGAAATTTGGGTGACAGTGGGTTAGAATCTAGCAAGTTATATTTTTCAGGGGTATAACATTTAGAAGGATCCATCTTTATGCCACACGGTTGGTAAACCCTAGGTAAAATTGAACTTTCCAAAAAGTTCTTTTTTTCCCTCATAATTGCTCCATTTTGTCATCTTGAAATAATCCAGTCAGTCATATTCTCCACAACTTCATTTTTTTTCTCATAATTGCTTCTAGATGCTAAAATCGATCAAATTGCAACATTAAGTGACTTAATATTAAGATAACAAATTTATAGGTGACTCTAATAAAGGAGAGATGGATTGGGCATGTAACAAATTAATAATAACCATAACAGTCCTTGTAAAGATGTATTGAAGGATCTGTTGGGTAGAGGCGTGTTACAATGCCGCTCCCTGCTACTGCTCTAAAAACATACCCATGGGTGTGATGTCGAATGCTGTATAAAACATTGAGTTATACCTCTTCCATCACCAATTGATTTTGAAAGGAATGGCAGCTCAGTGGGTGCATAAGATCCTGCATGGTCATTTGTGTTGACCATGGGAGCCTATAGGCTCTACACAGATTTCCCATAAGCCTCAATGGATATTTTAGAGATATGGTCGAAGTTAATCTCTTTTATCACGCACGCGTGCTACACTAATTCAGAGTCATTTCCCCAGCCTTCATAGAGAAAACAATCTCTATTTATATTTGGATACTGAGATCCATGGAGAAATAGAAAAATCCAGTCAGAGAAAGAGATTTGCTAAAATCCTCTCTACGGAAGATCACTAGCCTCATGGCACCCTCCCCGAAACATGCACATGCAAGTCTTTTAATATGTTCAAGTAACTAGGGTAAAAAAAGGAGATTCTCGCAAAGACTTAGTACAAGGAATGAAAAACGAGACTGAAAATATGACTTCAAAAAGGGTTGAGGAGGGAAGTAGACTCTCGAAGATGATACCAAATATATGGGACAAAGTTTTACCGACGACGATGAACTAAATCATCCTCTCTACTATGAGATTTTGACTAAAAATAGAGATTGTTTTAGAAATGTTTTTAGAGAGTGTTTTGGTAAATTAGTAGACCAGAAGTGGTCTTAGTAGGAATAACTAATACTTGTGAGTTCAAGAAACTTAGTTTATTGGTCTTTTGGCTGACTAATTAGCACAATATCATCCATAAACAACATATTGAAAATTAATGTTGCGATTTTGTCGGTGAACGTAGAAGGTAACTAGAGGGGCCCTTGTTTATCCAAACTCTAACAAAGAACTTTATCATTTTCCCATATAAAACTGTGTGTACTTACGAATACCACTTCATATACATAATCTCAATATAACATTACGGATGCCATGCCTCTTCAATGTTTGCCAAGTGTTGTATTTTGGCACCCTTTTATTAGCTTAGTCTAAACACTACACTTGTTCATCAGTCCTACGTCCTAACCAATCACTATGTGGCCATCAAATGTTTCGGTAAAATGAATATGGTCAACCATTTAAACTTAGGAGTGTCAGTTGGCAGTATGTTTGGACACTTTGATCAGTGAAATTTTTTGGCTTGTGCTCTGTTCAAAATAATATTTTTGATTCAGAGACTCTAGATTTAGTGAATATACTTTGATTAGGTATTAAAATAATCTTCATTGATACAGCATTGGAGCTCACAGGGTGAAGAATGAATGTACCCTTTTCAGGGAATATTGCTACCAAGGGAACGCTGATGGGTACTATGCATTAATGCTTTCCTTTGTTTCTTTTTTATTTCACCTTTTCCTACGAATCTCTCTCTCTCTCTCTCTCTTTCTCTCTCTCTCACCCCACACGCACACCCACATACACACCCTGACCCAAGACTAACTGGATACTGAGAACATGGTCAGGGCTCAATTTATCAAGGGCCGGTTTGACTCTTGTAATTGAATGCATAGGAATTGTAACACTTCTATGTGTAAATGGCTAAATTGAACAAACAAACTACACCCACACCCAATGTTTCCCACTTTACTTCGGTCATAGAGAAAAGTCTATAGAGAATCCACAATTGGGAATTGGAAGAAAAAGCATGTAGTTTTGGTCCACCCTAGAAATCCCAACATTTGAGCAAATTGAGGGGCCTTTGGCATGATAAAAATTTTACTACTCATCCATACCCTTTGTAACGTCTACTGATAATTGTTTTCTATGCTTGAATGTGTAGATGCATGAAGACTTTAGAAAGAGTGAAAAAAGAGCATGCAATCTTGAAAAAGAAGCTTGAGAATTATTTTCAGGTTCTACTAATCTTTTGCTTCTTTTCATGTTAAATAAGTTTCCTAAAGTTAAAAATTCTTGCTTAATTTTTTGTTATGATTTTATAGCTGGTACGACAAGTTGGGCCAGCAGAACGTGCAACTCGCCCAAACTGAATGTCCCGACAACAGCAACAGTGATGATGGTGGCAAAGATGAGAAGAGCATGCAGGAGTAGTAGCTAGTAATAGTTTCAGTAGTTAACTTTCTTTTACATATGTAGAAGTTCAACTTCAAGCTAAGGGGGACCACTGTTGTAGCTGTCATGTTTTCAGTATTAATTTACAGCTTTTACAGTTGTGAGCTTCAATGGGAGTGCTTTGGAGTTTTTCTTTTTTTTTTTTTTTTTTCTGATGGGATTATGTTGTGGTTGTTGGGGAAATTACTTACAAAGAATGTGCAATCATAAAATCAAATAAACAGTTAGTATAAATAATTAATGTATAAACGTGAATGATTGTGAATGTAAGAAATTAATCTAAGAAAGCAATAAAAATGGGCAAGGCACATCAATTAAGATGCTTTCTTAAAGATATCAATTTCCCACATGCAGGTGGTTTAGATGAAATTATGTCCTCATGATACAATGCCCAACTCTGATTCGAAGTCTGCACACTAGAATCAGAAATATGGAATTGCCCTTAAAATCAAAGTTAAAATAAAAGAGAATAAAATACTCTTATACAATATTCTTCTTAAAATACTGCATTATGCTCATTTCTTATCTTCTTCAATTCATCTGAAAACTTCAAATCACCTCAATTTATAATGTTTGAAAGCAACTTTTGAGATTGGGTCACATCCACTCAAATGGGCGCAAAAGACACATCTCATCCAAAGGACACAAAACACTTGATTTTGAAAAGATATATTCAAATGTCTCTTGGAAATTATTTTTTAAATAATTGGGTTTTAGAAAATATCCAACAGTGGTTGGTAAAAGAAGTGAATCATCTTCTATCAAAGATTAGTCTCATTAGATGATCTTAGTAATTTAATTTAATTAGGGTTGAGAAAGAGACTTCCCACCATACTGGATGTCCATTAAATATAACCTTAGGATAAATATAGCTTTTTAAGATGACTAATCTATAAACTCTCTTATATTCTAGCTTAAAGAACTCTGTTTTCTTTAGCTGACCTTGGCCGAAATCTAAATTTGTCCTCACTAGCAATATCTTTTCCCTTGAAAGGAGAAGTGGTTTGTGCTGGACAAAAACGGAATTGAGACATCTACTTAATTTGTCCTCACTCGTAATGACAGCGGAGTGCTTCCTGCCACTTTTTTGTTTTGTTTTATGTTGTTCTGAAGCGAAGTGGAGCTATCCTTCTTAGAAGGCTTTCCTGTAGAGACGGCCCTGGATTTCAACGCAGTCGACGAAGCTTTCGGCTACGAGGAAATGGCCTATCTAGAGGGCATTGCAACTCGAACCAAAGTCCTTGGTAGGGTCTGCACTGCAAAAGAATGCCCTCCCGCTAAGAAGATCCCTTTCCACCATGAAATGGTCCATGTAGGTAAATCATCATCTCTTCATCTTGTTTACACATAAAATTTATGGAAAGTTAATTTTCAAACGCGTCTTTAGGGTGGGTATGTGACGAGAAGATACTGCGGTAGGAGGATAAAATTATTTGATCATCTATGTAGACCCTCTTTCATTGTTTGGTGCTAAGAGTGGTTCTCACGGAGAAGGAAAAAACAAAAACAAAGTAGTGATTTTCCTCTATAAACATGATCTCAATTTTCCATGCAAGAGTTAGGAACCCAGGACTCCTCTCTCTCTCTCTCTCTCTCAAATGAAAATATACGGAGAATAAAATCCTCTTGCCACATAAACGAACTCTTAGGACACATTTGGTAAGCATCCATGGTAGGGAGATGATTTTATGCTCCTGATGATTCTTCTGTTTCAATGGAATCAAGCCATCCTCATATAGGGTTTGTGCAAAGAGATCTAGATCTGGCATTGAAAGAGGATTCTCACCATTAGTAGAATATGTGATACAATAGTTGTAAGTTTTTTTGAAATAACTCACGATCTATGACGAATCAGGACCTCAAATTTTTACTTAAAGTCAATTTGGGCCATCTAGTGTATTTGAACGGTTCGGATCGTGCAAAGGGGCCCCACAAAAATTTAAAAAAAAATAGTTTAGAATCTAGACGTTTTTGCAAATATCTCAATATCCAGACATGATCAACAGCTGAAATTCGATCAACTGGCCGTTTTTGACCTTCCAGAGATAGCTAACAGTTTAGATTATGATTATGGGCTCCACAGGAACCAAAAAATTGAAAAAAAAAAGGCAATGTTTTTCATCCCCTTTTTTGGCCTTGTGTGAAATCAACGGCCTAGACGTTTTTGGCCAATTTCTCATGATTCACATTGAATCAGGCTGCCAAATTTGGACCTAGAGCCGTTCTAGTCATTTTGAAGAGATTGGACGGTTTTGATTTAGTAAATGGGCCCCACAGAATTTCAGAAATTGCCATCCAATGGTCTGGACATTTTTGTAAATATCTCAAACTCCGTAAATAATCAACGGTTGAGATTTGACGTCCTAGCCATTTTGGACCTTTTAAACAAAACCATCAGTTCAGATCTTACTTGTGGGGCCTAGAAAAGATCAGATTTTGAAAAAAAAGGGACTGCCCTGTATTACCGTGCAATTCACTGGGGGCCGTGGTTGGCAGTTGACTTTCTCTACCCAAGATAAAACCACAGCTGAGCAAAGGTTTGCAGTTTTCAACTTTCTCATGCAAATCATTTCATGGCTACTCTTTTGAACTGTTGGTTATAATTAATGCCTTGAGGTGTTAGGTGCTTGTGATCAGTGGTTGAGATAGAACTTTCTTGCAGGGGAGGCATAGCGATGGCCATTGGCCAACCAATAAACATTAGATATTAGCCATGCATCTTTAGATTTATAGCAACAAGTTAGAACTTAATATATCTGATGAGGAAAAGCCCATTTAATAAGTTTTGAGGTTCAAACTTCAAACCAATATGTGATAAAAAAAACTTGATATAATGTTGTAGTAATGCAAATCGATATATATTGGCCAAAACTCGTTCTCTATGTGGTCCACCATTTTAAAATAGATTCTACTTTATATGTCCTGTATACTTTTTTCTATTTGGAGAAAGCACCTTAAAACTTAATAATTGTAGGTAGCCCTGCCTTTTGTTTAAATGCTCAATAAAGAGAACTTCTTATAAGGTATTTTGAAAGAGAGAAGTCGTCTATTTCTTAAAACATATGTCAGTTTTGGGCAAAAAAAAAAAAAAACTAGTTTGAAAATGCATGTTTTATTCTGGATGGGGACGAATGATGAAAATTGCAGTGGGTCTGATGAAGAAAATATTTTGTCCACAAAAATTCTCAAAAAGTAAAAAAATTAGAAAATGACGGAGCCTAGGTAGTTACAACTTGCCATGCTGTCCCTTCCATATCACATAATCAAATACAACTGTGTTATGTCCATGGATGGAAGCAATGGATTTTAGTGGGTCCCTCCATGTTTACATTCAATATCTTGAAGCATTTTAGTTGGCTCACTTAAAGTGATGTCTAAACTAATAGATGAACTTTTTGAAATAAGAATGTTTTAGAAAAGTACTTATAAAACTTTTAAATTAGTTATAAAAGTTTTAGGCTATTAGAAAGAAAGCCACAATTCATTTAGAACTGATTAAAAACAAAGAAAGAAGAAGTTCATGTGGAAAGAAAGAAAGAAATTCATGACCGTTTAGGACATTTTAACATGCATCATGATCTATCTTATCTTGGTGAATGTTGGTGTACCATGATCTCCCGGTTGAATCAGTTGAATATTGAAATAAAAATATCTCTGCCCAATGGTGATCATATGTGTCTTCTTGGTGAATATGAATCAGGGCTGCGCAACTGGGCGTGAAGTTGGAGTGGATGGAAGAAGGGGTGAAATTAGTGGCAGGCCCAATCGAGGCAATCAGAACTGATAAAACAAGAGGGCGCAAAGTTTGGTTTAATAACGTGGTGACTCATTTCACTTCTGGGGAAGATTCTCACAATGATCCCTATAAGACAGTTTTCTTTGGAGATGGAACGCCACTTCCACCTGATACAGTGTTTGATTGCCCGAGAATCCTAGATGAGGAATGTGTCGCTATTCCATGGCAGAAGGGTGATATTCTACTCCTTGATAACTGGGCTGTTCTTCACGCTCGCCAGTCATTCGAGCCTCCCCGCCGCATTCTGGTTTCACTGCGTAAATAGGCCGGAGCCATAGGACGCCCTTGAACCTTAGTAACTCTTTCATATGACAAATAAGACATCATATTATTTTCATCACCACTACCTTCTTCTTGAATGTATTCTTGTTTGTGATATATATTGCTACTGATATGGAGCTGGATCATATCCTTTATTGGAAGGTTGCAATCTTTATAAGTTTTATAGTAGGCAGGGTGAGGTGGTGAACTCTAGCTTATTGATTTTCACTTTTACTGCTCAACTGTTTGCATCGTATGGATAGAATTAGGAAGAAATGCACTCTAAACCCCCTTTTCTCTTCACAAGTATGACTTGTTTGGAACAGTTGCATTAGGTTTCAAACAAGTACTGAAAGCACTCTTGAGTTCCTAAAATGGAAAGGAACCTAAATACACCGAGGAGCCCATTTGGATGTAGAAAAAACAGGGGGTTCAGAAAACCATCTGCACTATAAATTTGAAACCATGGAGTTTTTCTCCCTTTCTTTTAGTTTATAGAACTGTAGACAGTTTTTTCTACCTTCTCCCTAACCCAAAGGCTCAGTTGGGCTAATGGGAGAGAGACTTGTAGGGACTATTTATCATATCTGTAACCATTACCTAGAATTTTTTAAGAACTGAGCCCATTTATAGGAGGGGCATTTAATGAGTGCAGATTGAACAGACAGGGCGAGATCTAGTGTGGACCATCAAATATGTGGGGCCTAATTTATAGCGTGATGGTTGGACAATCAATTTCAATCAAATTGGGGTAATTGGATGCTCCCTTTTATAGATCTCCACCGTTGATCCTTCCTCCTTAGCCCCTCTGCTAGAAGCCCATATCTTAGGAAATCATAAATATTCATGATGAATGATGAGTAGTGGTGGCCCGGCCCGGCCCGGCACGTTAACCGGCCTGGCCCGGCCAATGACTGAGCCGTGGTGGCCGGTGTTGCCTACCAACGTGCCCACATAGCTTGGCCCGGCATTTTTATAAAATAAATGCAAGGTTTTTATATGAATGTAAGATAAAACTTCAAATAATTAATGTTTTGTTTTTCATTCGTAAATTAGCATAAATGTTTGGGCATTTATTTTAATAATTATTACTTCATTTCAAGTTGAAAATGCTAAGAGGCCATAAAGTCTGTTTCAATTTATATGAAACAAAATTAAGAGGGGTATGTGAGCTGATCCAAAGGCGGCACGACAGAAGCCGTCTAATGGGCCGTGCCCGGCACGGCACGGCACGGCACGCTAAATGATGAGATATGCAAGTTGGACACGTGATAATTTCCCTTGAAAACATGTGGACTGTGCTTGACAGAGGTGGAGTTGAGGCATCCGACAAGCAGCACAAGTGCCATGATGGTGGGATCCATGGCCTGGATAGGAATTCAATCCAGTGCCATGATGGTGGGATCCATGGCCTAAGAGATGAAGACAACTGAAGAGATATGAAGAGTCGATGATTATCATCTGCAAAATAATGATGTCACTTTTAGGACCCGTTTGTTTGCGTTAAAATGCATGAATACTCAGCATTTATATCACTAATTAAAAAAGAGGACAGTGGGTCAATTTTAAAAAAATAACATCAAATAATTTTTTTCTTTTAAGAAAATAGAATCAGACTAATATGTGAAATTAACAACCAGCCATCACCCTTAATTATTCATTTCACACCCCCCATTAATTTTTTTGCCACAAAAAGAAATGATATTTAATGCTCATTCTTGAAAATCCACCTTTAGTCTTCTTTTTACCACTTCTGATATGCTTTGTTTAAACTTGAATTATAGTAAATGATATGCTTGTTCTTAGTTGTTCAATACTATTATTATCTGTTAATTTTGAAGCTTCCCCTATTTTATTGGTGAACCGAGGAGAAGTTTGCACCTCACTGTGGACTACAATATTATAGGAGCATTATTGGGGCCATAGTATGTGACTGTCGTAAGGTTTGAAACAAGCGAAAGCAAATTTTTTTTTTTTTTGTAACAGGTAAGTGAATCTAAACGCGCCTAGGAACCCATTTGGATGTAAAGCAAACAGGTGGAAAAAATAAGTTGAGAAAACCATCTGCACTCCAAAACATTTTTTCCCTTTTATGTTAGAATTATAGACAGTTCTTTCCTACTTTTTTCCCTCGTCCAAACTGACACGAACGCTCAGTTGGGCAAAATGGGAGAAAAACTTTGGGACCTGTGAGCATATTTTGTATTCAATACCTAGGATTTTTCCATGAAATGATCCCTTTATTTGAGGGCATTTAAGGAGTGTAGATCTAGAGGAGACCATCAAATACATGGGTCCTATTTTATAGCATGAAGGTTGGGCAATCAATTTCAATCAAATTGGGGGCAATTGGATGCTCCCTTATAGATCTCCACCGTTGATCCTTCCTTCTTAGTCCTTTCGGTAGAATTCCCGTTTCTTAGAAAATCATAAATATTCATGATGAATGATGAGCTATGCAAGTTTGAGAATGGAGGAGAATATTTCTCGTGTTGCACGTTTCATCTGGAAAGACGGGAATATGGTGGAAAAAGTTGGAAGTAGCTGCCGTATGTTTTTCTACCATGGCTGTTAGATACTTGATATGCATAAATTTGTCTTTTCTCACTGTGATTGACAAAGTTGGAGTTGAGTCATCCTACAACCACACAAATATGACGAGTGCCATCATGCCCGGGCCCATTGGCTGCAAAGGAATTCAAACCTATTTGTGGAGGAAGAGTGGAGGATTATGATCTGCTAGAGGGCAATACCACTTCAGCCTATTTGTCCTGCATTAAAACACATATGAATTAAATACTTGGCATTTATTTCATTAATAAAAAATGAAAATGTTAAATTTAAAAAAACAGCATCAAATAGTCTTTTCTTTTTTGAAAATAGAATCAAAGTAAGATATAAAACTAATTAAAACCCAACTATCACCCTTAATTAGTCATTTCTCATCTCCATTTGATTCTATTGTCATAAAAGGAAATATTACTTGATGCTCATTTTTTAGAATCCGCTCTTAGTCTTGACCACTTATGATATAAATCTCATGTATAAAATATGTATTTAATTCCCATATATTCTAATGAAAACAATTAGGCCCTTAACATTGATAGCCATTTTTATCCAGAGCCATAAAATGATTGGTTTGTAGAAGAAGAAAAAAGTCTTATTATAATTATTAATTTTGAATCCGTATATTAAATGTCAGGAAATGTTTGCTTTTTCAAGGAGGCAAAGAACATAGAAAAGCTATATAGCGAAACCCCTTTAACTACAAACAAATTTAACTCTTTAACCGAGTAAAATGGTGTGACCGGTCAAAATAAATGCCCATATATACATAGAGTTATCTCCAAACCTTCCTCCAATAAAAGTCTATTGGTATCACTGTATAAGATCGACCAACTAATTAACACAATCTTATGCACTGATATTATTCATGTTTTTTTTTTTTTGTTTTTTTTATCAAATTCTCTCAATCTCAACGTGAACCCTCTCCTATTGGGCTAAAAAAACAAAAAAATCGTGGATACTGCTGGGACTGTGAGGTGAGGCCGTTTATTTTTACCAGCGCTGATTTTCAATTGATGGGTTAGCCCCACCGTGGAATTTCTACTCCTTCATCTCAATATTTCTCTAAAAGTAAGAGCCTCCCGATGCTGTCTTTGACCCAATCGCTTGAGGATAAAAATATATATATAAGACGGAAACAGATCCCCCATCAAGGGGGTGACATAGGCGGAGATGAGTATTTTACTATTTTTTATTCATAGGAGGAGGAGTCCGGATCTACTGTTTCGTTGAAACAGGGAAGGCTGTTTTGCCCAGTGCCCAAACCCCACGTGTAAAAATGCCAACTCAACTGTTAGACTTCTCAACGGCTTTTTTGAATGAAAAAAAAAATGAAGGAGATGGTCTTTTTATAAATAAAAAAAACCTTTCATCTTCCCCAACATTAACATGGGTGGATTTCACGCCTCTTCTCCTTTAGATGGCGGTGGACCCCACATGTCCCATTCCACAAAAGGAATGGATCATCAGTTTTTTTGTTCAAAGGGTCCACACTCAGATCTGTGGGTCTGATCTTCGATCAGATGCGCCGTGAGGTCCGACAATCCAATCGATTAAAA
Organism: Persea americana; assembly: GCA_029852735.1. Classification (NCBI taxonomy): domain Eukaryota; kingdom Viridiplantae; phylum Streptophyta; class Magnoliopsida; order Laurales; family Lauraceae; genus Persea; species Persea americana. The sequence goes on along the minus strand of CM056813.1, from coordinate 64,930,026 downwards.
TCTTGTATTACCAATGGGACTTTTATAAGATTTAGTTTCTTATCTGAACCCGTCTTCCCTCTCCCCCAAACCTTTTCTTATTGCACCGATTGCAAGAACACATCTTCTGGCAATGGCTTCTCTTGAAATGAATGATTCTACGGAGATGCAACGGATTTGAAAGCCCATGTCCCTCCACAACGCCGTCCTCCTCCAAATCGTCGACGCCATCTGTCAGTCCGGCTCTAACACCCCTCTCTCCGCCTCCCACAATTTGGAGAAGACGAAAGAGGTGGAGGGGTTTTTGTTTCACCTGTTTTTTTTTTTTTTAACTGTGTTGGTTTTACTTTTACAAAAAAAAAAAAAAAAAGAGTTGGTTTTACACGGGGCGGCTGGGCACTGGGCGAAAAAGCCTTCCCCTGTTTCGATGAAAGTCAGCTGATTTAACATCTCCTCCCATGTGTCACCCCATGAATGGTCCAAACAGGGGAATCCAGATCCATATAAGACTCACCCGAAACACACGGCCAAGACTCAAAAGAAAAGAATTGTGAAGAAATGTCCACAGGAGAGCAGAAGGAGATGTTTTTTGCAGAGCTGAAATTGCCGCAGCAGAAATTGGATGGTGGGCATCTGTTCCCAGCAGTCCTGTGTCCAAATCGGCAAGTGGATGCGTGCAGATTCATAGAGGAGTTGAAGCATCACAAGGCATGGCTGGAAGATGTGGTCCTGAAGCGTAGTGCAGCCATCCTACTCAGGGGCTTTCCTGTAGAGACGGCTTCGGATTTCAATGCAGTCGTCGAAGCTTTCGGCTACGAGGAACTGGCCTACACGGGCTCCGGTTCTCGAACCCCCGTTCTTGGTAGGGTCTACACCGCAAACGATTCACCTCCCGATCAGAAGATCGCCTTCCACCACGAAATGGCTCATGTATGTAATTAACTATGTTACTGCCTAGTTCATTCAATTAATTCACATTTGAGTTCGCAATTCATAAGTCTTAGACTTCGCTTCATCATTAAATTCATTTAATTTGCTTGTCAATTCGTCTGATTCAATGAACTAATTCATCCTTGCCCACATTATATAACTACTATCGCTAAGGTCTACGAGTAAAATCCAAATTACTCTTGGCCTCTTTTTGTTTGCATTAGAATACATATAGGGTCGTTGAAAATCAAGATTAAAGGTGAATTTATAAAAATAAATATTAAATAATATTTTCTTTTTTGGAAAATAGAATAAGAAGAAGATGCTATATTTGAAAATTCACCTTTATTTTCATTGTTAACAACCCCCATGTATTTAAGTTTTATGTATTTTAATGCAAACAATCAAGGACTCGGTAAAATTTGCTCCAATAAGAGAGTTTGAACCACAATCAAATCAATTACTGTAACTAATACCGGGGTGTGGTGCTTGGCTTGGATTTCTAGCTAGGCGCCAATAATGAATCCATTGAACTCAACTTGGAGAACAATATTGTGAGGTTAGTTTGCTAATACTTTTCAAATTGAAGCACAAATAGTTGATAATGAACTATTTGTGTTTCTGAGCAAACTGGGTAGCAGCTATTAAACAAATCATCATTTCATAGTGTTGTTTGAGATAAAGTTTATGCCTTCTGTTGGTTATTAATTGTAACTGTAAAGACGTACGATGTTTAAAACAGGCTCCTGTGTTTCCGTCGAAATTATTTTTCTTCTGTGAAGAGGAACCAAAAAGAGGTGGGGAAACTCCCATTGTTCTCAGCCATGTTGTTCATGAAAGAATTAAACAAAGGTTCCCAAAGTTTGTAGAAAGACTCGAGGAGCATGGTGCGATCTACACTCTGGTGCTCGGAGCGGGATATGACCCTTCACGTCCTGTGGGTCGTGGTTGGCAGCTCACATTCTCTACACAAGATAAAGCCACAGCTGAGGAAAGGTTTGAATTTTTTAGCTTTTCATTTAAATGATCTTAACAACTGTTTCAATTTTATCAGATGTCTCCAAAGAGACCTACTGTATGAACTGTTAATTATAATGCCATAAGGTCTTAGGTGCTTGTGATATTTCACTGCTACAAATTTCTTGTGGGGATTTGATATATTAATTTCGTTAAAACCCTATTCCCCCAATTTCATGACAAAAAACCTATTAAGGTCCATAATTTTTTTCTACTTTTCTACTCCGAATCACATGATATTATGAGAGTTTAAAAACTCATGTTATTATGGAATCTAGGTCCAGATGAAAAGACTATCAAGGCTTTTTAATGGATGGGCTTTTCAACTTTTAGCATATGGATCCCATGATAACATGAGTTTTTAAACTTCCGTAATATTATGGGATCCAGGCAAAAAAGTTATAAAAAAGAAAAGAAAAAACAAAAGTGTACTAAAGTTAAACGACTCTGGTGATGTCAATAGACTTTCATTCATGAAATTGGGTATGCATGGTTTAAGAGGAACTTATATGTAAAATCTCTAATGTTTTCTTTTCGTTCTATGATACAACAGGTAGGAAAAGTCTACATAGCCTGCTCTAATGACTAGTGATACATCAACGATCCTTTGAATCTTGCTATTTCTGATGAATATTGCTATAATACTAGTACCATCTCCCAGTTGAATCTGAGTATTGAAGGAAGATTTTTTTTTTTTTTAATTTTTTTACCTCTACCCAATGGCGATCATATGTATCTTCTTGCTGATTATGCATCAGGGCTGCACAAATGGGCATGAAGTTGGAATGGATGGAAGATGGGGTGAAAGTAGTGGCAGGCCCAGTAGAGGCCATCAGAATTGATAAAACAAGAGGACGCAAAGTTTGGTTCAATAACGTCGTGTTTCGTGACACTGCTTGCGAAGATTCTCGCAATGATCCTGACAAGTCACGTTTGTTCGGGGATGGCACGCCGCTTCCGACTGATATTATAAATGATTGCCTGAAAATCCTAGATGAGGAATGCGTCGCCATTCCATGGCAGAAGGGTGATATTCTATTGCTTGATAACTTTGCTGTTCTTCACTCTCGGCAATCATTCGAACCTCCCCGGCGCATTCTGGTTTCACTATGCAAATAGGAGACTCAGGGACCTTGAACCTTGCCTCTTTTTTCATAATATATGAGAGGAGTAGTAGAAGAGTGGGTTAAAATAAATGAATAGATAAGTTATTTTGCATGTGTTTGGATGGGTTGGTGTAAAGTAAAAAAATAAAAGGTTGTATTTGAAAACGATGGAGTAAGAGATACTTTACTATGTATTGTAAAAGTAACTCACAAACCGACCCTAGCCATCATATGACAAGGCTCGTTCTTATTATATATGATTGCCACTAGTCTTCTTCTTGAATGGGTTTTTGTGTATGAATATCGAGCTGAATGATATCCTTTATCCTAAAAGCACTTTTTACAAGGTATTGGGCTTATTGGAAATTTCTGATATGATATGACATCTTGTTTCCTACTTATTCAAAATTACTCTATTTGATGAAAGAATTTAGAAATCCAACTAAATGAAGCAGCACTTAGTCTTATGAATTTTCATAATTCTGGCACTCCAAATGCTATACTAGAGGGAGGTTAAGCATTTGGAATTCTACTTTAGAGCAGTATTTGGAATTCTCAACATTCTTTCAGACATGAATTCTTATAATTCTTCCAAACCAACAGGCCCTAAGGTTGGAATCTTTCGTTAGTTTTGAAAGTATGCAGTTGCCTACTTCAGTTGAATTTCTTTATAGGGAACGGAGGTGAAGATCCTTGTTGATTTTCACCTTTTATCCCTTGTGGACTGAACCAGAAAGAAATGCAAACCGAAGCATGGCCCGCCCATTGACTTCAAAGGAATTCAAAACTGAAGAGAGAAAAGAGTTGGAGATTATCATCTACTCCATTTAGAAAGCTTTCTATCAAGATAAAAATATTTCAAAATGCAAGTTAAAAAAACCTTCACCTGTCGCCCTTCTTAAAATGAAAAGTGTGATGTGAAGATGGTGGTGATGGTTATGAAGATGATGAGGTGGTGGTGGTGGTGGTGAGGGGCGGCTGGGATCATGATGATAATGGTGGTGGTGATATTCATGGTGGCGGTGGTGATAATGATGATGATGGGGTGGCATTCGTGATGATTATAACGATGACAATGACAGTGATATGATGATATTGATAATGGTGATAGTAACGATGATGATAGAGATGATGATGATGATGATGTGATGGTGGTAGTGAGATTTTCATTAATGATAAAACAAGTCAGAGAAGCAAATTTGAATAATTTGTATTTCAAAGGTGGGGCATTGATAGTTTTGAAGCGACAAATCACATACAACTAAAGTATTTTATGCGTGATTAATCTCATAGTGGACCCTACTCTAATCAAGCAACACTAAAATGTAGTTATCTTTATTTTCTTAACACATGATAGTTTATAGCAGCCACCAAACAATTCAATTTAAAATCTGTTGCATTCTTAAAAAATCGCCAAATATAAAAAATGTACTAATATTTTAATATTACACTATTCTATAACTATCTTATTCTAACTTTATTTGAATATGTAAATATTTTATTCTATAGATATCCAAACAGGCCCAAAACATTGATAACCATTTTTTGAAAAAAAAAAATCTTTTATTATAACTATTTATTTTAAAGCCTTAGATTAGAAGTCAAGCAAGTAAACGTTTGCTTCCATTTGCTTTTTATTTTTAAATAATAATTTTACTTTAGCCAAAAAAAAGAAATAACATTAAACGTTTGCTTCATTCGAGGGGTTAAAGAGCATAGAAAAGCCGCATAATTATACCACGTAGCCCATGTTTGACAGCTCTATTTTATGCCTCTAGTTCTCTAAATGTCTAAATCGGATAGAGATGAGGAAAATTAGAGCGTTTGGCACAAGCTTCTGGCCTCTGTTCGTTATTGGCTTTAAGATTTTCAAGGTATTGCCATTCCTCGTACTAGAAAGAAGCATTTTAATAGATTACATTCATCATTGAGGAATATGATCGAGCGAAGCTTTGGAGTATTGAAGGCTAGATTTCCTATCCTCAAGCCGATGGCTCGTTACCCATTTCCTGTACAACGGAGCATTGTGGTTTCTGCAATGGCAATGCATAATTTCATTAAGAAAGAGGATATGGATGATCAATTATTTGCACAATTCTCAAGTGAAGATACCCAAGTAGGGTGTGGCAGTGACTTTGAGGAAGATCTTGGAGAAAACACTGATACTTTTGATATCACAGATAGGATAGAGATGGATGCGAAAAGGAATTCAATTGCAGATGCCATTTAGCGAGATGCATCTTCTTAAGTGTCTTTTGTTGAATTTATGAGTTTGCTTTTGTCTTTAGTCTATTTTGTCCAAGGGTGAGAATGAAGTTGGTATTCTTGCCGAAATATAGAGAAGTGCACAAAGACAAGAACAAGCACAAGCACAAGACTGTAATGTTACAGTTACACATTTGACCACTAATGGCTATGTCCATGTGGTTTTCCATTGTATCGAAAAGGAAACAGGAAAACTCACATGTGCTTCCACATTCCAAACCCTTGAACCTCTTTTCACAATTACTTGTCTTTTCTTGGGCTTCTTAGGATGTTGAAGTGGATTTTAATTAGCATTCTTGATGAAATCCGCCTCTGGTTACTATTCATTTTCGGAAAAATGATAAATTGGTTATTGAAGAGAGAGGCCGGTTGGTGCCTCTTTAGCTCAAAGATGGAGTTGATACTAGCATTGGGTTGGTCTTTTTTCTTTCTTTTACAATGTTGGGCTCCTTTTACAGCTGAGGGACTCATTTGGTTATCGATGTAGATACTGCTTGGTGTCCTCAAGGCTCCTTAGGCTTAAGTTAACAGAGTTGATTCATAATATTGTTATCTCCAACTTTTTCTAACACTTATCTATGATAACTATGTGCAATGATCTTCTTTAGATTGATATTTGCTTTTAAAGTGTGGTTTTTTTTTTTTTTTTCCATTTAACTGATTCTTCCATAATTGGCAGCTGTCATTTCTCTTGGATTTGTTACAATTCATACTTTCTCCATGGTCATTGCGTTCAAAGGATATGCAGAAGGGAGGAGAATAGTCTTCAATCTACCTACAACATGAATTGATGGACTATCTAGTGAATTTGGTGGGAACCAAAATGAGATCTTTCTTAAGCCAATGAAGCCTTTAACATTTGCTAATTGATGAGGGTGATTTTAATAGTGTACTAGATAATGACAAAAATACCCTTCTAATAAGAGGCAAATTCTTCTAAAAAGAGGCAAACAAAGGGCATACCAAACAGTCTATTTAAAATAGATTTGTTCATTACCAAACATGTTTTTTAATTTTAACATCTTCTTTGTATGACTCTTTTTTTAATGGCTCTATTTTGGCTGGGTCTGTCAGAAGAAGAGCAGAGGTACCAAACACGGTGTGATTGACAGCTCAGAAACCATCTCCTTCCGAATCACACATCCACGCAACCCATCAAACAAGGGGCACTAGCTGCCTTATGGTGTATCCACACCAGATTTTAAAGGCCAAGATACAAATTTCCTGACAAATTAATGGTTGATGATAGCTTCCTACTTTACTTCCTTCCATAAAATTTCAGGAAAGCAAAAACTAAGGGAATAAACATAAGCATTAACAGACACAGGCATTCTGATGTACATAAATAAGCAAGTCGCTAGTCTGAACAGAAAATAGACATTGCATAAGCAGATTATAATTGTTGTTATGATTGAATGTAAAACATTTTTGTACCCTGATAATTGATGAGCATGCATAAATTTTAGCCCCTTTGGTAGAATGCCCATTTCTTAGAAAATCATAAATATTCATGATGAATGATGAGCTATGCAAGTTTGAGAATGGAGGTAAATATTTCTCGTGTTGCACGTTTTCTCTGGAAAAACAGGAATATGGTGGAAAAAGTTGGAAGTAGCCGCCGTATGTTTTTCTACCATACTTGATATGCATAAATATGTCTTTTCTTATTGCGATTGAAAAGTTGGAGTTGGGTCATCCTACAACCACACAAATATGACAAGTGCCATCATGGCCGGGCCCATTGGCTACAAAGGAATTCAAACCTAATTGTGGAGGAAGAGTGGAGGATTATGATCTACTTAGAGAGCAATGCCACTTCAGCCTATTTATCTTGCATTAAAACACATATGAATTAAATACTTAGCAGAGTGGAGGATTATCATCTGCTTAGAGAGCAATGCCACTTCAGCCTATTTATCTTGCATTAAAACACATATGAATTAAATACTTAGCATTTATGCCATTAATAAAAAATGAGAATGTTAATTTTAAAAAACAGCATCAAATAGTCTTTTCTTTCTTTTTTGAAAATAGAATCAAAGTAAGATTTGAAATTAATTAATAGCCAACCATCACTCTTAATTATTCATTTCTCATCTCCCTTGGATTCTATTGTCATAAAAAGAAATATTATTTTATGCTCATTTTTGAGAATCCACTCTTAGTCTTGACCACTTACGATATAAATCTCATGTATAAAATATATATTTAATTCCTATGTATTCCAATGAAAACAAACAGCTCCTTAACATTGATAGCTATTTTTACCCATAGCCATAAAATGATTGGTTTGTAGATGAAGAAAAAAAGTCTTACTATAATTATTGCTGGGACTGTGAGGTGAGGCGGTTTATTTTGACCACCTCTGATTTTCAATGGATGGGTTTGCCCCACCGTGGAATTTCTACCCCTTCAGCTCAATATTTCTCTAAAAGTGAGAGCCTCTGATGATCCTGTCCTGACCAGATCGCTTGAGGATAAAAATATATGCAAGACTCACCTGAAACACATGGCGAAGACTCAAAAGAAAAGAATTGTGAAGAAATGTCCACAGGAGAGGAGAAGGAGATGTTTTTTGCAGAGCTGAAATTGCCGCAGCAGAAATTGGATGGTGGGCATCTGTTCCCAGCAGTTCTGTGTCCAAATCGGCAAGTGGATGCGTGCAGATTCATAGAGGAGTTGAAGCATCACAAGGCATGGCTAGAAGATGTGGTCCTGAAGCGTAGTGGAGCCATCCTACTCAGGGGCTTTCCTGTAGAGACGGCTTCGGATTTCAACGCAGTCGTCGAAGCTTTCGGCTACGAGGAACATGGCTACAGGGGCTCTGCTCCTCGAACCCCCGTTCTTGGTAGGGTCTACACCGCAAACGATTCACCTCCCGATCAGAAGATCGCCTTCCACCATGAAATGGCTCATGTATGTAATTAACTATGTTACTGCCTAGTTCATTCAATTAATTCACATTTGAGTTCGCAATTCATAAGTCTTAGACTTCGCTTCATCATTAAATTCATTTAATTTGATTGTCAATTCGTCTGATTCAATGAACTAATTCATCCTTGCCCACATTATATAACTACTATCGCTAAGGTCTACGAGTAAAATCCAAATTACTCTTGGCCTCTTTTTGTTTGCATTAGAATACATATAGGGTCGTTGAAAATCAAGATTAAAGGTGAATTTATAAAAATAAATATTAAATAATATTTTCTTTTTTGGAAAATAGAATAAGAAGAAGATGCTATATTTGAAAATTCACCTTTATTTTCATTTTTAACAACCCCCATGTATTTAAGTTTTATGTATTTTAATGCAAACAATCAAGGACTCGGTAAAATTTGCTCCAATAAGAGAGTTTGAACCACAATCAAATCAATTACTGTAACTAATACTAGGGTGTGGTGCTTGGCTTGGATTTCTAGCTAGTCACCAATAATGAATTCATTGAACTCAACTTGGAGAACAATATTGTGAGGTTAGTTTGCTAATACCTTTCAAATTGAAGCACAAATGGTTGATAATGAACTATTTGTGTTTCTGAGCAAACTAGGTAGCAGCTATTAAACAAATCATCATTTCATAGTGTTGTTTGAGATAAAGTTTATGCCTTCTGTTGGTTGTTGATTGTAACTGTAAACACGTACGATGTTTAAAACAGGCACGTGTGTTTCCGTCGAAATTATTTTTCTTCTGTGAAGAGGAACCAAAAAGAGGTGGGGAAACTCCCATTGTTCTCAGCCATGTTGTCCATGAAAGAATTAAACAAAGGTTCCCAAAGTTTGTAGAAAGACTCGAGGAGCATGGTGCGATCTACCCGCTGGTGCTGGGAGCGGAATATGACCCTTCACGTCCTGTGCGTCGTAGTTGGCAGCTCACATTCTCTACACAAGATAAAGCCACAGCTGAGGAAAGGTTTGAATTTTTTAGCTTTCATTTAAATGTTCTTAACAACTGTATCAATTTTATCAGATGTCTCCAAAGAGACCTACGGTATGAACTGTTAATTATAATGCCATAAGGTTTTAGGTGCTTGTGATATTTCACTGCTACAAATTTCTTTTGGGGATTTGATATACTAATTCTCTTTAAATCATATTCCCCCAATTTCACTACAAAAAACCTATTAAGGTCCATAAGTTTTTTTAACTTTTCTGCCCTGAACCCCATGATATCATAGGAGTTTAAAAACCCATGCTATCATGGAATCCAGGTCCAGATAAAAAGACTATTTAGGTTTTCTAATGTACGGGCTTTTCTTCTTTTTATTGAAGAGTGGGCTCCACCCAAAGGGGAATATTGAAAAGTATTTCCGCTGCCTTTACTAACGCCTTGAGGTTTTAGTAGAAATGGTTAGCTAAAGAAATTTAATATGGTATCAGAGCCAACCGGTCGTGAGTTCGAATCCCAGGAGGAACGACTCAGCCAAAAAAAAAAAAAAAATGTGTATCGCCAAAAGTGCGCCGGCCTGGTTCCACCTGAGGGAGAGTATTAAAGAGTGGGCTCCACCCAAGGGGGGATATTGAAAAGTATTTTCGCTGCCTCTACTAACGCCTTGAGGTTTTCTTTAGCTAACCATTCCTACCAAAACCTCAAGGCGTTAGTAGAGGTAGCGGAAATACTTTTCAATATTCCCCTTTGGGTGGAGCCCATTCTTTAATACTCCCCCTCAGGTGGAACCTGGCCGGTGCACTTTTGGCGACACGCACTTTTTTTTTTTTTTTTTTTTTTTGCGCCGAGTCGTTCCTCTTGGGATTCGAACTCACGACCGGTTGGCTCTGATACCATATTAAATTTCCTTAGCTAACCATTCCTACCAAAACCTCAAGGCGTTAGTAGAGGCAGCGGAAATACTTTTCAATATTCCCTTTTGGGTGGAGCCCATTCTTTAATACTTTTAACATTTAGATCAATAATATCATGGGTTTTTAAACTCCCATACATCATGGAATTCGAGTGATGAAAAAAAAAAAAAAAAAAAAAGCGTATCAAAGTCAAATGACTCTGGTGATGTTTATAGAGTTTTGGTCATGAAATTGAGTATGCATGGTCCAAGGGTATTTGATATGTCAAATCTCAAAAAAAAATTTCATTATATGATACCACAGGTAGGAAAAGTCTACATACCCTGCTCGAATGACCAGTGTTACATCAACGATCCTTTGAATCTTGCTATTTCTGATGAATATTGCTACACTACTAGTACTATCCTACCAGTTGAATCTGAGTATTGAAGGGAGATTGTTTTTCTTTTACCTCTCTACCCAATGGCGATCATATGTATCTTCTTGCTGATTATGCATCAGGGCTGCACAAATGGGCATGAAGTTGGAATGGATGGAAGATGGGGTGAAAGTAGTGGCAGGCCCAGTAGAGGCCATCAGAATTGATAAAACAAGAGGACGCATAGTTTGGTTCAATAACGTCTTGTATCGTGACACTGCTTGCGAAGATTCTCGCAATGATCCTGACAAGTCATGTTTGTTCGGGGATGGCACGCCGCTTCCGACTGATATTGTTTATGATTGCCTGAAAATCCTAGATGAGGAATGCGTCGCCATTCCTTGGCGGAAGGGTGATATTCTATTGCTTGATAACATTGCCGTTCTTCACTCTCGGCAATCATTCGAACCTCCTCGCCGCATTCTGGTTTCACTATGCAAATAGGAGACTCAGGACCTTTTACTTTACCTGTTTTTCTTTTAATATGAAGGGACGAGTAGAAGAGTGGGTTAAAATAAATGAATAGATAAGTTATCTGGGATGTGTTTGGATGGGTTGGTGTAAAGTAAAAAAATAAAAGGTTTTATTTGAAGAGGATGGAGTAAAAAATACTTTACTATGTATTGTGAAAGTAACTCACAAATCGACCCTAGCCATCATATGACAAGGCTCGTTATTATTATATATGATTGCCACTAGTCTTCTTCTTGAATGGGTTTTTGTGTATGAAATTTCTTCTTATGCGTATTCTTCCGTGTAAAATTGCTTACGAATATCGAGCTGAATGATATCCTTTTTCCTAAAAGGACCTATTTGGTTATAGGCATTTCTTACAAGGCATTGGGCTTGTTGGAAATTTCTGATATGATGTGACATCTTGTTCTCTACTTACTCGAAATTACTCTGTTTAATGAAAGAATTTAGAAATGCAACCAAATGAAAAAGCACTTAGCCTTATAAATTCCCATAATTCCAGCATTCCAAATGTTATAGTAAAGGGAGGTTAAGCATTTGGAATTCTACTTTGAAGCAACATTTGAAATTCTCAAAATTCTCTCAGACAAAAATTCTTATAATTCTCCCAAACAAACATGCCCTAAGGTTTGAATCTTTTGTGAGTTTTGAAAGTATGCAGTTGCCTACTTCGGTTGAATTTCTTTATAGTGGAACAGAGGTGAAGTCCCTTGTTGATTTTCACCTTTTATCCCTTGTGGACTGAACTAGAAAGAGATGCAAACGGAAGCATGGCCCACCCATTGACTTCAAAGGAATTCGAAACTGAAGAGAGAAGAGAGTTGGAGATTATCATCTACTAAAGAATTTGTTTCTTAACTAGAATTTTAGATAAGAATTTACTGCATTGGGATATTCATGACACGATGTAATGGCTTGTCCATGGCATTTGTAAATGTCATGTTTCTTCGTCATGGTTTCAAAATTTTCAGCCACCTAAAAGGTTTCAATTGACTTTTGAAATTCCTGAAATTCCAACACTTTTGCTTTTTAGAGAAATCTCTAGATGCTCAAGTATAAAGGAGAATTCAGGAATTCCACAAGCATTTAAAAATTCTCCAGAATAAATAAATAGGCCCTTTTAGGGCTAGTTTGGATCTATAAAAAAAGTGCAAGAAAACAATATATTACAGAGCATGATTTCTCATTTTCTATAAACAAAAACTTGGCAAACCAAGAAAACTAAGAAGGAAAAAATTAAATATTTTCTCCTACCAACCCAACCCCACCTTACAGAGCATGATTTCTCATTTTCTATAAACAAAAACTTGGCAAACCAAGAAAACTAAGAAGGAAAAAATTAAATATTTTCTCCTACCAACCCAACCCACCCCCCCCCCCCCCCCGCCCCCCAAGAAAGCTTTCTATCAAGATAAAAATATTTCAAAATGCAAGTTAAAAAAACCCTCACTTGTCGCCCTACTTAAAGAAAAGTGTTGTCGCGACCCCGGACCGGGACCCCGGGACCGCGACGGGGTGGTGTGATGATGAACCACCCCTTGATAACAATTATCCATTTCCTTAATTTCCCACAGGTTTCCGCGGTGAGGATTCCACATACACTCATAGAACATTTATATTGGTGCGGAAGCGTGTAGCAAATCAAACTCTTAATCCATTCACATCAAGTAAGACTGATAGCACACAAGTAGGACATGATGTCAGAGTGAGCAATGATCTCATTAGCATTTCCCAAAATATGAAGTTAAAGTTTAAACAAAAGATCAAGTTAAATTTACATTCCCCAAAAATAAAGGCCAACAAAGGCCAATACAACCCAAAAGTATAAAACAAGAATCAGTCTATAATCTCCCAAAATGTTCGCAACTCAAAGCTAGACCCAATGTCTACATGACATCGTCAGCTTGCCACTCCACTAAACGTTGCGGTTCATCGACCGCCTCCTTTGGCTCCTCCTCAAAGGCAACAACGGGAGCTGGACCTGAGTACCACAAAAATGGGTCAGACACGACGGTCTGGCAGGTGGGTGAATAGATAATACCAAGAAAGAAATCAAGGCACATTTTAAACATAACGAAACTTATTAAAACGATAGCTGTCATAAAACAGGATGCATAGTTCATTTAAAATACAAATGCAATATAAATCATGCGGGGTATTCAAGGTACAGGAACTGACTAGATGGCAACCACACTAAAGCCAAATCCTCTCTATCACTAAAGTGACGAGAGCACATTCAGTGCGTTGGGCTCGAGCACACGAAGTGACGAGAACCAACATTAAATTCATATACATATACATATAGCTAGGCAAGACCACGGCCGCGGAACCGGGTAACGGGACAGTACGGGATCCAAGTTGCAACTGGCGGGAGCACAGGGGGAGACCCAAGTCAGTTGATCAGACTGACAAGGATGTCCAAGCTTAGTGGTGCCGACTCTTAGGTTACATGATGAATCAAAACATATACAAAACTATATCAATATAAAACATGCGGGCAGGCGGGGCATGGTGCTCGAAGGCACACACATTCAAATCATTCTCGGTTCATGTTTACACGGGCTGGCAGGACATATCGGGTGTACAAATCGGAATTTGAAAGAAAACCAGAAGATTCGGGTTATTATACAAATAACTGAATAAAACAATGCAATGAATCCTTATGCCATTGGGGACTATGTATTGAGGCATCTATATTCAAATGACCTGTATAAGGATCTTGTATGTCTAAATTACCCTTAGTATGGTACTCAAATGATAGAGGACATACTAAGTCTCCTTATGCACGTTGATGAATCTAAAGGTCCCAATACCCTTCCCGAAATGGTTTTTCTTTCTATGTCACTCTCCTTATGTCATCCCCTGGGTCTTTCCAAGGTGGTAGGGCATCAGAACAACCCATCCAAACCTTTTAATACCAAATCTGAAACCAATAGAAAAGACTCAGGAATTCTGGGTAAAACTCGGTCACCTGTCGGTTAGCTGGCGGTTAGCCGCCGAGGTGGTCGGCGGTTAGCCGCTGGCTGACCGCGGAGCTGACCGTGGTTCACCCTGCTAAAATGTAGCATTCTGTGTTTCTAACCGCGCATTTCGGCTACCTAGCGGTCACTGGGTTTGGGATTGGCGGTTAGCCGTGAGCTGACCGCTCAGCTGACCGCGGTTCGCCTGTCAAAATTCAGCATTCTGTGTTTCTAACCGCATCTGGGTCGGCTAGCCGCCGGTCACCTGTCGGCTAGCCGCCGAGCTGACCGCCCGCTGACCGCCCAGCTGCGGGAACTACACATCAGGTGCAGATTTCAGTCATTTCTTTTCCAAACCCTTTCACTTCAACTCCAACCATTCCCTAACATGGAATGGGTCTATTCCCTTCCAATTAACATTTAATTCTTCCCACCAACCACCATTCCATCCATGCATTTAATTCACCTACCCTTACAAACCTCATTCAATGCAAGTACAATATCATTTAAGAAGTTTGAACTGATCAAAATAAACTTGATGATGAATGCATTTATTCTCATAAAACTAACTAAGAGAGAAAACATGTCAATAAATACATTTCCAAAAGCATTATGAAACATAATGAACCAAATGAAATGGGAATAGTAAAAATCCACATTTTCAACAAAACAAGAACTTATTTAAATCAAACCCATTCATCCACTTGCCTTGGTCTCCAAAGTATGCTAGACAAGCTCTAATCCACTATCAAGCTCAAAATCTACAATCTACACAAAATCCCCAAAATACACTCATTACAACCCTAGAATGTCAAAATCAAAAGATAGATGGAGATAGCTTCCAATAATCAAGGTGAAGCACCTCCCATGCTAGATGAGTACACAATCAAGAGATGAGAAGAAGAACTTACATGGAGAGTCCTCAAATGGCAAGAGTTAGCTCAAAAGATAGCTTGGAATGGAAGGTTCTCTCAAAAAAAGATATCAAGAGGAAGCTCTCATGGAGGGGAAGAAGATCTCTACCTCCATTATACACTTAGCAATAGATTGGGAGTGATTGAGAGATGGAGAAGCAAGAAGCAAGAAGACTCTAGGGCTGGGCTGGGATCCCTCTTTTTCTCAAGAAGTTGCAAGAAGAGGAAGAAGAAAAAGACTCCTCCTTATATAGAAATCTGAATGGGTCCCACAACTTAAAAGTCCAAAATGGGCTAGAACGTCGTTCTACGGGCTTCGGACGGATTCGACGAAGAAGAAAGAATTGATCGTCGAAATTTCTACTTTCCAAACAGTATATATTTTACGAGTTTCGGAGACATTGAAAATAGTGTCCAGATTTTGTGTAAAAAGACTGTTTTACCCCTATCAATGGCAAAGTAGGGTTTAGAGGTCTCGAATGGAAACGGAACAAATACAAAAGTTGTCGGGAATCATAAAATACATTCAACTGAGCTAATTACCGATTTCCAGAATTATAACTAAATCCCAAAACTAATCAAGACACAATAAAAAGGAACCCCCAAAGGGCCCCCACTAGATCAAAAGAATTCCCAAAATTATTCAAAGCTATAAAAGCTATTCTAATCCAGATTTAACCCATTTCCACTAATCTCACTTATAGCTAAAACACGTCTTAATTAACACTAATCGGAAACTCTCGGGGCGGGGTCTTACAAGTGTGATGTGAAGATGGCGGTAATGGTTATGAAGATGATGATAATGCTAAGTGATGATGGTGGTGATGAGGGTCAGTTGGGATCATGATGATAATGGTGGTGGTGATATTGATGGTGGCGGTGGTGATAATGATGATGATGGGGTGGCATTCATGATGATTATAACGAAAACGATGACAACGAGGATGGTGATGACAATGATAGTGATGATGATATTGATAGTGGTGATAGTAACGACGATGATAGAGATGATGATGATGATGTGATGGTGGTAGTGAGATTTTCATTAATGATAAAACAAGTCAGAAAAGTAAATTTGAATAATTTGTATTTCAAAGGTGGGGCATTGATAGTTTTGAAGCGACAAATCACATACAACTAAAGTATTTTATGCGTGATTAATCTCATAGTGGACCCCACTCTAATCAAGGAACACTAAAATGTAGTTATCTTTGTTTTCTTAACACATGATAGTTTATAGCACCCACCAAACAATTCAATTTAAAATCTATTGCATTCTTAAAAAATCGCCAAATATAAAAAATGCACTAATATTTTAATATTTCACTGTTCTATAACTATCTTATTCTAACTTGATTTGAATATGTAAATATTTTATTCTATAGATATCCAAACGGCCCATAACATTGATAACCATTTTTTGAAAAAAAAAAAGCCTTTATTATAACTATTTATTTTAAAGCCTTAGATTAGATGTCAAGCAAGTAAATGTTTGCTTCCATTTCCTTTTGATTTTTAAATAATAATTTTATTTTAGCCAAAAAAAAGAAAAGAAATAACATTAAACGTTTGCTTCATTCAAGGGGGCAAAGAGCATAGAAAGGCCACATAATTATACCACTTAATTCGATTAGAAACACATATACCTCTTAATCCAGATAATTCAAAATTCAAATTTTTTTTTTTTTTTTTTTTTTTATGATCCCCTGTAGACCTCCACCCACTAATGCCCCTGGACAAGAACTTTTCTCCCAAGATTTCTCAAAACCCAAGTTTTCTTGCCATTTGCTACGTACACTGGAAAACATACCACAGTGAGCCCGGATCTTCTGAGACTTCAACAAAGAGAAATAATGAGTTAAGGGTGAAAATCTACCATGAGCATACTTATTTAAAATCCGAGCAGCTCAGAACAAATGCATATGAGATATTCCTACTTTTTTTTTTTTTTAATAGGAGTTAGTCTCACTCTAAGGTAAGATTAGCAGTTTGATTAACACAATCTTATGAATTTACAAAACATTTTTATCAAATGCTCTCATTCTTACTGTAGATCCTCTCCTATTGGGGTAAGATTTTGAGGATGCTGGGCCTTTATTTTGACCGACTCTTACTGTGGAATTTTAATTCCTCCCACTCAGGATTCCTCCTAGTCAAATCCTCAGACAATCCTGACCCAGATGCTTTAAATATTAATACAGACTCACGCTCACCTGAACCACAAGTGAGGAAGACTTTTGAGAAGAAAGAATCCTGAAGAGATGAGGACGGGAGGATAAGGAGAAGGAGATGTTTTTTTTTGCAGAGATGCAATTGCCCCAGCAGAAATCGGATGGTGGGCATCTGTTCCCAGCAGTCCTGTGTCCAAATCAGCAATCAGATGTGCGCATATTCATAGAGGAGTTGAAGCATCACAAGGCATGGTTGGAAGATGTTGTTCTGAAGCATAGTGGAGCCATCCTTCTCAGAGGCTTTCCTGTAGAGACGGCTTCGGATTTCAATGCAGTCGTCGAAGCCTTCGGCTACGAGGAACTGGCCTATGTAGGAGCCTCTGCTTCCCGAACCAACGTCCTCGGTAGGGTCTACACTGCTAACGAATCACCTCCCGATCAGAAGATCCCCTTCCACCATGAAATGGCTCATGTATGTAAATCAGCTATCTTCCCACCATCTTGTTTATATAGAGATAAAATTTTATCTCTTCTGTTGGGTGTTAATTGAAACCATTCTTAGCTAGTCTTCAGTTGAATTAATCTGTATTCAAGTTCGTAATTCGTAATTCGAGACTTAGCTAGATCATAAAATTTGATGAACTAATTCATCTGTGCCATGCTTTTTAAGTCCGTCGCTGCAGCCCACATCCAAAATCCAAACCAACTGCTCTCAAAGTATTTATTCTTTCTCCACTTACATTTTTCTCAGGTGGCCTGTTTGTTTGCATTGAAACACATGTGAATTGAATACTTAAGGGACATAGGGTGTTTAAGAATGAAGACTAAAGTTGAATTTCCAAAATGAGGCCTCAAATAGCATCTTCTTGTGATTCTATTTTCCTAAACAAAACTATTATTTAATGTTATTTTTTTCGAATTCACCTTTAATTTTCATTTTTAACCACTTTATATATTCAATTCTAATGTATTCTAATGCAAACAAACACGCCTGGTGAAATTTTACTTCAATCAAGGTTGGGCTCATAATTAAATTGAGCACATGTAAAATACATGATTAAATAAAATCCATTGTAAAATCCTATGTTTTACTGATGATCAATGTTAAGGTGGGGACGATTCTGATTGGAGTTGGATATAGATTAGCTCCAATACTTATGGGTGCCATGCTTTTAAGTGGTTTGGAGTATTTAGGCGGGCACCATTAATTATTTTATAGCACTCGAGAGTTTAAAAAAAAAATACATGAGAGTAGTTTGCTAATAGTTTGCAAATCAAATTGTGAATTGTTCGAAATGAACTATTTTGCAATTATAAGCCCTTCTAATCGAACTAGGTAGCTACGATTGAAAGTTGAAACTGTAAATATGATGTTTAAACAGGTTCGCGCGTTTCCATCGAAATTATTTTTCTTCTGTGAGGAGGAACCAAAAAGAGGTGGAGAGACTCCCATTGTTCTCAGCCATGTTGTTTATCAAAGAATTAAAGACAGGTTCCCAGAGTTTGTAGAAAGACTAGAGGAACATGGTGTGGTCTACACACGGGTGATGGGAGCGGGATTTGACCGACTCTCTCCTGTGGGTCGTGGCTGGCAGTTGACTTTCTCTACAGAAGATAAAAGCACAGCTGAAGAAAGGTTTGTGGTTTTCAACCTTCCATTGAGATAATCTTATAGGTCATCTTATAAACTGTTGGTTATAATACCATAAGCTCTTAGGTGTTTGTGATTTTTCATTGTTAGATTATTTTTCTCTTCTGATACCATTGCCATCGTAGTCATCATCAATATATGTTGGGGTCAGCTATATGGGTTCTGTTTCACCATTAAAGTCTCTATCGTGGGCCAAATACTCATATAGGTTTCATATTTATCCTTACTACTTTTTTGTCCTTTTCGGTTATCAACCTAGAAAGAGAGTTTTCTTCACGGAGCCCAGTGCCGTTGTTTGCCTGCGCTTGGACATGTTCATGCCATCTTAAACATCTCTCTTACATTCCCTAATACCACTAGTAGGAAAAGTCTCCCTTTAATGACTTTCCTCATACTGGTTTGTGTATTGCACAAACCACAGCTATGAGAATGACACCATAAAATAAAATATGATTGAAAACTAAATGATCGACACTGAGAAAAGTTGTGGTTTCTGACTTTTTATTCAAATGATCTGTTGGGTAAATATTATGAACTGTTGATTATAGCGCGCCATAAGGTCTTAGGTGCTTGTGTTATTTCACTGTTATATTAATTTTGTTTTCTCCGATATCATGGTAGCTAAAGTCTACCCTGCTATAATGATTAATGGAGTAATGATATATCAACAAGGAGAGTGTTCTCCAAGCAGCTGAATGTGCAGTCCAGTTCTATGAGGCAGCCTATCTATGATCAGTGCCATTAAACTTTTCAGGATGTTAAATCAAGGCTAGGATAATTTGGTAGGGCTGATTCTTTGGCTTTCCCTTGTCTGTAAAGAGACATTTCCATCCGCTCTCCCTCCATTGATGGACATGTATCTAAGTGGGCTCCACGAGCTGGACTGCATATTAGCAATATGTAGTCTACTTGTAGGAGAACATTCTCACATCAACAATCCCCTAAATTTGGCTATTTCTGATGGAATACTGCTATACTATCATCTCCTATTTGATTCTGCAAAACATTCGAAGGAAAATAATTTTTTGACCTCTGCCAATGGTGATCATTTGTATCTTCCTACTGAATATGCATCAGGGCTGCACAACTGGGCATGAAGTTGGAATGGATGCAGGATGGGGTGAAAGTAGTGGCAGGCCCAATGGAGGCAATCAGAGTTGATAAAACAAGAGGACGCAAAGTTTGGTTTAATAGCGTCTTGTCTCGTTTCACATCTTGGAAAGATTTTCACAATGATCCCCAAAAGACAGTTCTCTTCGGAGATGGCATGCCGCTTCCACCTGATATTGTATATGATTGCCTGAAAATCCTAGATGAGGAATGTGTCACTATTCCATGGCAGAAAGGTGACATTCTATTGCTTGATAATTTGGCTGTTCTTCATGCTCGGCAGTCATTCGAACCTCCGCGCCGCATTCTGGTTTCATTATGTAAATAGGAGAGTTTGGCACTTGAACCTCAGTGGCTGTATCATTTGACAAGGGCAAGCATCATTATTGTCATCGCCACCGTCTTCTTCTTGAATGGATTATTGTGTGAAATAGCTTCTTGATATGGACTCTTGCTTGTAAAATGGCTTCTTAATAAGGAGCTGGACTGTATCCTTTATCCTAAGGTTGCAATCGTCCATGAATTTTGAAAGTAGGCGGTTGCCTACTTTTGAAATTCAAAGGGACCTGAAGGCCCAGGGATCGATCCTTGGGCATGTGTGTACGATGCATGTGTTGGCACAAATTTCACTTGTATGGAATAGTTTCATGAGTATCACCAGATATTAATCTCCAGGAAGAAACAGTTAACCAAGATATTCTCCGTTAACATCACAATATTCCAAAAACGTCTCCAAAATGAGAATACTACCTATTCTTTATTTTTCTGGCAAGATTTTCAGAACATATCCTGATATCTTGTACATTTTTAAATATACTTCCTATTTGTATTTTTTGTTATGTAATTGTTTAAGAGGGTTTCCCCGAGAAAACCAAATATTAAGAAAAATATTCAGTTTGCAGCCAATGAAACTAGTACGGAAAGGGTGTTTGCTTCCTACTTAGAAGCCCAAGAAAGATCATTCATTCAATCTTTCTGGGACCTTCGCTCCTACAAGAGCTGCCAAAAGTTTTGAAAGTAGTGAAAGCATTCTTTTCAAGTTCCTGTGTAGGAACTAAAACACGACCTTGGGGGCAGGAGCTCATTTGGATGTAGAGAAAAAGGGTAGAGAAAACCATCTGCAGCACGAATTTTACCTTTCTTCCTTCCTTTCTTTGCTTTTCCAAGAAATGAGACCTTGGGCATTCAAGGAGTACAGAGCAAACAGACAAGGTGAGATCTAGAGGAAACCATCAAATGTGTGAGGGTTGGGCAATCAATTTCAATCAAATTGGGAGTAATTTGAAGCTCCCTTACAGAGATCTCCACTATTGATCCTTCCTTCTTAGCCCCTCTGGTAGAAGCCATTTCTTTGGAAATCATAAATATCCATGATGATGAACTATGCAAGGTTGAGAATGCAGGTAGAAGTTTCTCTTGCCGCACGTTTACTTTAGCAAAAACAAGCATTTGGTGGAAAAATTGGAAAGTTGCTGAAGCCTTGGTGCCAGTGGCCAAGTAGGGGAACGTCAAAAAAGAACAAGGCAATGAGACTGAGTATAATTCCCAATAAATACATTCCCGAGCCATAGTTCCACGCAGACGCTGCTTGGGGGCATTTTGAAGATTACACATTACCAAGAGATTTTTCTTTTAAAAATCACGTTGCGAATAAGAACAGGGGCACATCTGTACCTTAGTTGCTGTAGGAGAGATTAAAGAGGTTCTGTGCACAATGTTGTCAATTACATCAGAATGTTGCTATTTCTGTAACTGTATCTTTCTATCTGGAAGCCAGCAGAGAAATACAACCCTCTTCAAACCAGAAGAAGAAAAAGAAGATCAAAAACCAAAAAAACAAAAAAAACTCATCTGGTCAACACTGATTTGTCCGAGAGACTTAAAATAAATAATTTAAAAAAAGGAACAGATTGCATTGTCTCAAAAGAAAATGTGAAATATAATTATAATGTTACAGAATAATAGCAGTACAACTCAACAAGGCAAAACCCGGGCCAAAACAAAGAAGAATCAATTGATTGAATGAGGAATGATTAAAATCCTACAAATAGATTTTGAATAGAAGAAAAAGAAGAATGAATACCCCATTACACCAGAAAGAACAGAAAAGAGATGATGACCCTAAGAATCTTCACTCCTTGAGCCTGCCTTAAGACCTAGCCATCGAATTTCTTGGGTTGGTGCCAATGTGCCAAACTTCTTGACAGAGAGTTGAGAAGAGATACTTTGGGTTGGGATACCCTCTTTCCATACAAATGCTTCCCCCCTAGGTCTGTATAATTCAAACCGGACTCCCTGCATCTTTCAATCTGCAAGGTGCAAAAATAAAATGAAGAATATTCAGAGGGATCTAGCTAGCATCACCAGCAAGATCTATTCTAATTCCAGAACAGATTTCAGAAGGATGGGCACAAAATTGTGAAAAAAAAACAAATCTATGTTACTTCTAATGGACTGCTTACACAAGCTAGTCAAGAACATTTTGTGACTAATAATATCCGTTGAATATACAAGTACACCTCTGGAACCACCAATATGATTTAAGCTCTTTAGACTCACAGCACAACAATATGATCAAATCTCTACAGATCTTGAAAATCATCTTATAATAAATAGCTGATGTCAATTCGGATCCGGATTCTCAAGTTGGAAGACATGAGGGAGATCTGAATTCAAATCCGAAAACTTCTGGACTTTATACACATGAATCCAGACACAAATCCGAATCCTTCCTGGAACTTAAAATAGATTACATTCCTCTTTTTTCCTTTTTTTTTTTTTTTTAAAGACTTTGGATATTTGGATGATCCGATATACCCATTTGACATCGCACCAATACAGTGCACATCAATGGACCTGAAATGGGTACTTTAACAAATGGCCCAGTTGGGTCTTAGTTGTCAGCTCTGACCTGCCATGACCTAGTTAGAGCCCTACAAGAAATTGCACATGCTGATGCATGTCGACCCTATAATTCCTCTGCCCAATTATCTTATGTTAATGTGCACTATATTTTGGTCATTAGCTAAAGGTCAGTAAATTTATGAACACTTTGGAACACAATATCATCATAACAATAGAGCATCCAATCAGTGTACCTTTCTAATCTTTCCATTTTTCAAGTGGTATCGAACACCAGACCAGTTGATAGACTGAGAAAAGTGTGAGCGAATTGCAGATATAGGGTATAGAAAATTGTCTACCAGCATGGCAAGAAAGACCTACACAAATGACAAACAGGAGACAGTTAAAAAATAATCCACATGAAAAGCCCACAAAAAATAGATGGATATATCTTTGGGAAAGCAATGAAGCATATGCATCAAAAACCCGACAAATGGGGAGCCTTTGAAAGGCAAGGTACTGTTAAATGTTTAAATGTTTCCATCATCTGGCTTTTCTCACGAATATAAAAGAACGATGCAAATACTCACAAGGCCCCAGTTGTATGAACCAAGTGAAACAAGAGGGCCCTCTGGGGACAGCATGTTGCACAAATAAATCTCCACCTTAGTCAAGTTCCACATTGAAAAGAGTTCAATAATAGTGCAAGTTGCTAAGCAGCCTGCTAGTAACAAACCTGAACGAAATCAATTAATAGACGTCAGAGACCAACCCAAATCATGGAAAGATGAATATTAGTATGCATATAAGTAGGAGCATTATGATGCACCGTTTCTTCATTGAATAATGTTTTCTGACTCCTCATTTTATTTATAAGGAAATATAATATATATATATATATATATATATTCTGGCATTGGCTCACCGTACATAATACTGCAGTTGTGAAGCCACCTTTCAATAGTACGAAGATATACTTAATGAAGGTCATATTGTGGATGGGAAATATCCCACATATCTTCCCAAGCTGATAATCCCAACATCCAATTTTCCCTTGTTGAATGAGGACCATTTGTTGCATTTCCATTTACAAGTCATTAGTTGGATGTCTGGGATTATTTAGTAGGTGAGATAATTACGGTATGGCCTTGCCCATGATGATGGTGACCCCCAGATGAACACTTTAGCCAAAAGGTGCAACCGTACACAGGTCATTGCTGGTTGAGCCAAAAACAGAAATGCCCTCTATATAGGCCAGTGTATCCACTGGTTTCCATTTACAATTTATTAATTGGATGTCTAGGATCGTTTTGATAGGTAAGATATTAGGGTATGGCCCTGCACGAGATGATGGAAACAAGAGTTATATACGCTGTCCACCAGATGAACTGCTTAGATTATCAAAAAGTGCATCCCCCACACAGGTCATTGCTGGTTGAACCAAAAATAAATTGCTCTCTCAAGGAGAAACCCCTGCAGAATACAGAAAATGGAAAGTGCAAAGCAGTGTTTCCTGCAGTTTCCATTGTACCTGGAATCCAGATAGGTGTTTTTTTTTTTAACCGAATCAACCATTACTTAAAATGAGATAAGTAGTGTGCTCACCACCAGAGGTACAGGAATTTTCCTTAAATGGATAATTGCTATATTGTGCTCTTAGTGCTGCTGCAATATGAATCATTGCCATAAAATATGGTGCAACAAAACCCCAAGATAGATAACAGTGTGAAGAAAATAAAGCACGATTCATTATCCAGTTAACGTTTGTTGTATATGATTCTAGAACAAATGTTTGCTTCCTCAGGTAATTCCAGTACCTGCATGAGAACAACCGCAGTCAAACAAAACCCAAAAAATGAGAAAATGGCAACCGAGTTAAAATGAAGGAATTCAAATGTGAACACTACCTCGGGAAACTAAGGTCACTTGCAAGTGGGTGGGGAAAGATGGCTACTGGAGGTGATGATATGAGTCTCTTATGTGCACCTGCAAAGGGATAATCTGAAGTCAGAGACACAAATTACATGCGGTTTGAGCAGAACCTTTTGACATATAGCTGATCCTCAGTTGATCAACTTAAAAATATTAAAGAGGACTAGTCAATGGACTACTCAGTGATTTTGGAAAAAAGTTGAGTGGAGGGGATATAAGAACGGTAAGAAGAGACAAGAAATATATAATAGAAAGACTACTTAACATTGGCACTCAAAATGCAAATGCACCAATGATCTGATTCAGGACAAAATAGACAAGTAGAGACAACCTATTGTATAATTACAGAAAGAGTGAATAATAAACATTCACCCGTTTGATAAACATCTTTTAATATTATCCAATATATGTAGTCGCAATCAATTTATGAATAGGGTGCTGAATTATGTTGAGATAAGCACTGCAGGCATCTTTAAAAAGGTTGTGGCTATAATTAGTAGTGTGTTTCATGAAATTAATGGTTTAAGTTTTAATTAGACAATATACTTCTATTGTGTCAGTTTTGCTTATAAAGGTAGCAAGGAAGAGAAGCTCTTAGAAATCAATTCGTTAATGGAATTGTGGTCCACAGTAGATAAAATACGGAAGCATATCAGAAGTTACAAGTAGATCAGGTTATTTATTTATTGATCGGTCAACAGCAACCATATTTAGTAAGCATAAGGTATTGGGTTCAAATATCTGAAAGAAAAAAAGCACTTAAAATGTATTTATTTTAAAAAAAATTGCATTTTTTTTAGAGAGAGAGATTAAAGCTCTTTTAAGCCAACAGAGCATGCATAACAATCATTCAGAAGGAGATAGAATGTATTCGTGTGGACTAGGGGTTGGAGAAAAATGGTGCCATTTTGGAGGAGGGGGATACTGAGTGTGAGAGAGCGTTGGATTGATCATAGTTGGATCCCACGAGCAGCAGTTCTTTAAGCTTAAAAAAAATCTGGCCTCACTGGATCGCCTTCTCTAGATAATTTGTTTGTGTGTGTCTGGGAGAGTGGTGGTGGTGGTGTGGGTGGTTACATCAAATAAGTAGCTTGCTGTACAAAAATAAATAAATAAATGCCTTCAATATGGATTCTTTAAGAATTTGACACTAGATTGATGAGACAAGGCGTCAATGATGATGATGATGAGAGCTATAATTCCATGTATCCGAATAAAAGTTGGTAACGAAATAGGGAAGATCTATGTAGTACAGATTTTAATAAAATAAGCAGCTCCATGCACCCTACTAGTTACTACCAAATGTTCATTAGAAAATATAAAGTAATTATGACTATCATAAATTGAACTTGCCTACATATATGCAGTGAGCAAAACCTTACCAGCTATTGCTGCAAGGGTCATATCATCAGAGTATCCACCATCTCGTAGTCCGCTAGCCACACCATATAGGTCATTTCTAAAATCATCTGCATGCATCTGAGAATACAAGCCATAAAACTAAGTAAAATAGAAACTGGTGCTAAAACTTATATCTTTTGCACTGAGAAGAGTATTACCATCATGCACCCTCCCCACAAAAAGAATGTTCTTCCACCTGTAGCGAATCCCATCGAACAAGGCTGAAAACATATTATTTTTCAGTAAATTCATGATGAGATGGACAATAAAAAAGCAGATAGTTATGACTTATTAAAGATTCTCTTGTTCCATATTTGAAAATCTAAAGGCGGTTTAATCCGCTAAGTCATATTGGGCGAATCAACTTCATTTATGAGTAATGACCAACTATAAGTTCGGAAGCAAAGTTACAAGATCAGTTAAAAATTTGCGCCCATCAACAACATTACAAAGAATGAAGTAGACAGAGTGGTTTAAATGTGTAATAGAATACTGTAAGGAATCCACCTCAAGCAAGAGAATCCAAGATAACCATCCTTAATCCTTTTTTTTTTTAGCCATCCTTAATCCTCCAGTGGAAGAAAATATATACATTCCAAGAACCTTGGAAAAGATGCCAAATAGCATCCCCAATATCAAGAAACAAAGCACTTAGAGATTGAAGCTCATTTAAGGATAATACAAACAATTAAACATCAATCTTCATATATGGAGTACAGTCCTGAAAGGCATACTCAAAGTTCTGGAAAGGGCCCACTGATTTCTGTGGTGTATAGTAAAAGCCTCGCGGAAAATAAATGTCATACTGAATCTACAATCGATCAAGGATGCGGTGGGAGGTTTGATTCACAGTTCAACCTGGTCAATGATAAAAAGAAAATAGATTTTGTTGAACCACGCTAAGAAATGGGCCTGGCCAGGCCATATGGCAAATAGGTTTTGTTCTTAAGTGGTACTTTTCTAATTCTTTTAAAGAAAAAGTCTTGAAGATTGAAGAACACATAAATGGGTTTTTTTAGTTTGGTTGGTCATAAGATTTGCCTCAAAATTTTAGATGTAAATATGCTATGCGGATAATGATAATGTTGGAATGGAATGTATATTGTGATGTACCGAGCATAACCCAAATGAAATGGAGTTTATATCGTGATGCACCAAGCATAACCACAATGAAATGGAGTTTATATCATGATGTTCCAAGCATAACCAAAATGAAACAAAAAGAGACTGAATTAAACAAAGAAACATACAAAATAGCGAGAAGGTAAAGCAACACAGGTTGTTTCCACCCTAGAGCAAAAACTAATCTTAAATTCCAAGCAAAGACTAATCTTAAATTCCATAATCTCAAGACCATGAAAAGAATACAAAAATAAATATAAATAAATAAAAAAAACGTCCATTGTAAGAGAAAGTTAGAGAAAATAAATGACTTCGATGTGAGAGAAATGATTATAAAGATAAAAGTCAAACCATGCCATTGTATGAGTCCAAAACAGAACAATAAATAATTAACGAAAAGAAGATATAGGAACTTTTTATAGTATCATACCATATGATATTCATAAATACAGTAACTCCCTAAGCTTCCAGAAGGCAAATCAAGAGGGTATCCAGTTTGAATAAATATCTGCATAGAGTTGCCAACAATGTAAGCCAGTACATGCACTGTATATATACATATATATACAAAAACATGTGACAAAATGTATTTTAAAAGAAATACAGCAGTGAATTACAATATAGTCATGACTGCAGTATTAACAGACCTCTGGATTTTTTTCCATCTCTGCAGTAAGGGCTCCAATTGACCCAGGGTGTAGCCTAACATCATCATCCAGAAATAACACATACTTGCTGTCCTTATGCATGTTCCCCACACCAGCCTGTACATATGTTCCACATAACCATGATTAGAGGCTTGAATAGTTAAAAACGGGGGCAGAATCTAAATATAGTATCTTTAGCCATCCAAGACCAGATCAAAATGATAGCCAAAGACAAAGTGGGGCAGCAAGTGACCCTGCATAACCTGTGGCAGAAGTTATCGCCAAGACTACAACTTCAATGAATGATCAGCCTTAAAACTTCTACTAAGTAATTTTATTTTCCTTTCTGGAGTAGTAAGTGTGCACATATTCCTTTGAGCAAAGCATCTATCAGTTAAACAGGACAGGTGGTGTAAAGGTGCTACTGTTCATATATTCATTCCTGTATCTACTATTAATCATTAAATGATAAAAGCTTTAGTACTCAGAGAGAGAGAAAGGGGGGAGGGAGGGTGGATCATGGCCTTGTTTTTTGAGGAAATGGGAAATCTTATTCTTCTAAATATAGAGGAGCTTGAAAACCTTTTACAAAAAGCAGAAGAAATATCATATAAAAGAAATACGAATTATATGGTCCTCTGCCTTGGAAAAATGTATAGTCTGATATGGTGAAGGACTGCTAACATAAGGACATAAGGAACCATGATTTTGATCCAAACCATTGATCGGATGGGCCTCACCACAACTGATAAATCATCCAAAAAGATTCTAAAAAAAATAAAATCCTAAGGAATGTGGTTGACAAATATAGAGTTAAGGAGAGAATACAACAAAAAAATAAAAAGAAGGCCAAAAAGGGAGGAATTGGTATCTTCTGATTTAGGACATTAACAGTAGTCCCCATCCACAGTGCTGTCCATTAGATCAATGGTCCTGGACCACCTAATCATGGGCATCTAACTCACGGAAACCTAAACCTTGGCACACCACACATTGTGTAACTTCCAGGAGAGGCTCCTTGTCAGAACTGCAAGGTTGCAGATTCAACTCCACTTGCCTTCAACTTATAAGTCCACATGCCTTCAAATTAGAAAAAGAGAAAAATCAAGAATCATGGTCCTATGATTCCTCTAGAAGAAAATTGTACAATGCACAAGCATAGCAAAGTCTTGTCAATGCTTTAGTTCTCAAGCGGTGTGTGTCTCAGAGAGAGAGAGAGAGAGAGAGAGAGAGAGGGAGAGAGAGAATGTAAGAACACTTTACATACTAACTGATTATGAATCTTTTGACTGCATGTTGTTGACAACCCAGCTATGACAATCTTCGCATCAACACTATCCTGAAAATAATCAACAACTACACTTGAGTGAAGAAAAGAAAAGGAAGATGAAGATTGAACTATAACAACCACTTAACAACAAATATTACTTGCCATAAAGTTCAGACCAGAAGTGTTCATCCTCAGATACCCTTAGATACTACAGAAGTGCCATAGATATGATTCATATTGCCTTAAGTTGAAAATCATGGGATAAAAAACAATAGAAGGATGGGGTATTAGTAAAACCAGCCAATTACTTATTTATGTCTTGCTTAAATGGAAACATTAATGGGATGTAAGTCCAAGGATTAGATTTAACCCAGATTTATCATCTATCACGTCATTAAAAAAAAAAAAAAAATAGACCAGGTCGGCTGGTTAAACCTTGTTAGAATGGAACTTGTACCTTCACCAGTCCATTTAAATAAAAATTGGGGAGTGGGTCAAAAACAGGCCAACCAATCAAAGTCAAGAAAAACCAGTGGTTGAACCAGTTAGACCCACCCTCAATTACTTTAGAAAATTTCTATTATTTTTTCACCCCAGTAAAGCCAGGTTAAACCGACAGTTAAACAGTGTTGGTCTGAACCGTCTGCCCCAGTGGTTCGCCCTGTAGTCAGGTTTTTAAAATATTGGTATATCATAAGCAACATCCAGGGAGGAATTAATTAAATCCAACTGTGTCATGAATGACTAAAAATCTCCTTTTATTGACTTGCTTTAAAGATACATTAACACCAATATGAAACTATGAATCATCAGATCCCAGTCCCAATAAAGATACAATTGGAACCACCAAGCACCAACAGGATACAACAATAAAAGTAAAGTAAAAACTACAATCATATGGATTAAAAGAAAGTGAAGTTCGACTTAATCCAGTATAATATAGTCATGTTCAAGAAAACGTGCTTTTGGAAATGCATGAACCTTTAACATGCTTTTACAACTTCAGCTTGGAACATAAATAGATGTAGAACAAAAAAATTCAGGATAGCAAAAACTAAGGGAATAAACATACGCATTAACAGACACAGGCATTCCGATGTACATAAATAAACAAGTCGCTAGTGTGAACAGAAAATAGACACTGCATAAGCAGATTATAATTGTTGTTATGATTGATTGTAAACATTTTCGTACCCTGATAATTGATGAGCATGCATAAATTTTAATAAACATTATTTTGTCACGAGAATTTGGTAATTGGTACAAAGCATGCCAACCTTGAACTCAGAGATAAGCAATGATACGGCATGGTAAGCTGGATCTTCTGTGCTTTCAACTACAAATAAGAACTCCAGAGGCCCTCCATAGAGAGATGTAATCTACAGGAAACATTTTGAGAACTACTACTGTTAGACAGACCTATGGTAACTAATAAGCAAACATGATTACAAGAAAATATCCAACAGATTATTATATAAAAATTATAATATATTAAAGTGTCAATTGACAAATAATAGAACAAGGTTCAAAGCTCAGGTTTTGAAAAGAAAAAAAGTAAAATTTTATTTTATTTTCAAACTAAGAGAAGTATCCACTTTTTTATGGAATGCTCGACTTACAATATGATTATGATTTATGTGCTTACAAAACAAACTTTGTAAGGAACTGAAAATCAATACAGTTCTCTCAGAAAAATGCAGTGCAAAGAAGTTAAAGACGGAATGCTTGTTCTCACTTCTCACCTGACTTCTCCAATTCTGTAAATTGTGTTCACCAAATCCCTTCAATGGCATGACAACTGAGACTCTGGGCAACTTCATCTGAGCAGAGTGCTCAAGGTCACTGATATCTTGGCAGATAAATGCAAAGCTATTGCCTCTTTCAATGTTTTCCTTCATTCGTCTAATCACTCTACTCCTGTAAGAAAAGAATTTCAAAAATGAAATCTTAGCAATGCTTTTCTAACTTACTTCTCAATGTAAAAATACCCAGTATGATCGCCAACAATGACACTGTTTGTTGGTTAGGCACACCTCCCACAAGGGAGCAGGTTTTGCCAGAATCAATTATTTAACGACCAACACAGAGAGAAAAAAAAAAACTTCAAATCTGTTGGCATATACTGTTCAAAATATCATTTCTTTCTAGATATCAAAAATCAAAGTACCTGACAGAAGCAGCAAAGCACCATCCAAGAGCAAGTACTAAACAGATTGCACATCCCTAGAAACATGAAAACGAAAGACTTATACATCCAAGAACTAAACTATAATAGCAATAACTCACAGATACACACTGTACATGCACATGAAATGAAAGTGAAAAGACCAAACTGCATAGTATTACACAAGCTAGAAGAAGTTTAGTTCAACATAAAACAAAATGAATATTGTGATCAGTGAGACACTATAATAGACTAGAGAGTCCAGAAACAGGGACACATTAAATGGGAAATAAAAGAACAGAAAAACTTACGCCAACAAATTACAAGGATCAATGTGACGACAACACATTGATAACATTTATAGATACCAATTAGGATACAGGTCCTGCTCAATTGTACAAAATATGGATTACCAACGCTCGTCTTACAGGTATTTTCTTGATATTATGTTCTATTCTGTACCCTGTCTATTTCTACTTAATTATTGATTCAGGAGTAAAAAGTCACACATCAAATGGATGCAAGATTCTAAAACTACGTAAACTTAGTGTGATTGACAGCTCAGAAACCATCTCCTTCCGAATCACACGTCCACGCAACCCATCAAACAAGGGGCACTAGCTGCCTTCTGGTGTTGCCACACCAGATTTTAAAGGCCAAGATACAAATTTCCTGACAAATTAATGGTTGATGATAGCTTCCAACTTTGCTCTCTTCCAAAAGCCGAATCTTCAACCTACTCCAAATAACAAATAGGTCCAAGAATTCTCTCGGCTACTCCATAAGTTGCAGACAGAGAATTACTCCAAATCGCAACCTAAATCAATCTCTAAAACCTCTTTCCAATCAGGCACTAACAAATCATGCCTCTGCAGGTAATCAATCAATAAAGACACAATGCAGCATCAATGAATATGCAAAAAGCGAATTCAATTTAAACTTTTACAAGTTCACCCGAAAACAAATACCGCTCTCCATTCATGATGATTAATCTACTTCAATTTCAAAAGAAAAAAAAAAGTAATCTTTTCTTACAACTAGGTCACAAGAAGTACCAGATCTAATCATCTCCGATCTCTTACAAAGATTTGAACAGAAAAACAAACAAAACAAAACAAAGACGTCGCCGTTTATGATCTAGATTTTAGCATCCAAACGCGACTGTTTTCAAAATCGAAAAGAACAAAGACATCTAGCCATTCACACAAAAAAAAGAAAATCAAAACTGGAACGTAATCTGCAGCTGTTGAATGAATCTCAATAAAATCACTAGATCGATGGAAAAAGGAAAATCAATCCGAAGCTTCAGTGGAGAGGTGATCTCGAAAAGGATCAAATACCTGGATCTGAATAAAAGTGGCGAGAGGACTGCAACAAGCTCTGCTGGCGGAGAAGAGGAATGCATCGAAAGAAGAAGGCATTGTAAGCAGCGGAAATGGTTTTCTTCCTTCCGGAGTTGAGTTAGGTCAGATCAGATTCCAGAAGAGAAAAGAACCCTAATTTCTGCTGCGAGTGTGTGTGTGTGTGTGGAGGGTTCTTTTTCAAATCCAAATCCCCATTTACGGAAAGGAGGGAGAGAGAAGAATTGAGGAAAAGGGGAAGAAATGGAGGAGCCGCGTTTGTTCTTATAATGTGAGGAGAGGAGACCACGAATATTCCCTGGTAACGCGGAGAAGTGGTGAGAAATAGATAATAATAAAATGAAGGAAAGAAATCCAACGGAAGGGAAGAAGAGGGAAGAAGACAGGCAGGCAGGCAGGCGGAGAGAGAGAGAGACCGTTACCGTGCGGGTTGTTGTTTATAGGTGGTACGCAGTAGTACGTTACTGGTGCGGTTTTTCCTTCGTTTTTTGGATTTGTATTCGTGGGAGAGGCACGTGCGAGTTCCAGCGAATTGCGGGGCGGGGCAGGGGAACCTTTCATCGAATCGAAGTATTGAAATGGAGAGAAGATGCGAATCTTGAGCATATGCGTGTGTGTTCTGTGTTGTGTTCTTTCTCTTTCTCTAGCTATCTCCTACTCTTGTCGTTGCTGATTTCGATTGGGTTACATTGCATGAAGTTCTGCACTTTAATGTGGGACCCATTTCAAAACGGTCCTATATGAAGGGCATCCATTGCCTTATTTTGGATTAATGTGTTATATTACGGGTTAATCAGATTGATTCATTGAGTTAGCAAATGGGTATTTTGATAATTGGAACAGACTTTCTTAAAACTTTAAGACAGAAGATGATAAATATGATGTAGATATTAAGAGTAAAAGAAAAGCAGTTTCTATTTGTCGTAAACGCGTGTTTTTTTTTTTTTTAGGTTTTATGCTTTTGCGCGCATGAAATAGGTTGGGTGACCAAAGTGATGCTACACTCTAAATTGCATTTTTATCAATCACTAACATGAAATAGAAGTTGAGATATTTTATTTTTGGGGTTACGAACTTATCTGATTTGAAATTATCAAGTCCGCTTGGGGGAGAGTGATGATGTGCCACCCCTTTGTGTTTTCTATTGTGGAGGTTTAGTAAATTTAGATAATTTGTTAATTATGATTGGTGGTTTTTGTGGCCAACCATTTTGACAGATTAGAAAGAGATTCAAAGAACAGTTGTTTAGGTTTAAATATAGAAGATATTTCCTGTATGACCCTTGTAGGCGGTAAAAACGACACCTACTTAGATTGAGATGAGATCGGGGTAAACTTCTTAGGACGGGAAATGCTGAACGCCAAGAACCTGAAAAGGAAGGAGAAAGGCTAAAGTCAGAGCCCCTGGCTGCCGTGAGCCGAAGGCACTCCGATGCCTGAGTTAGTTCTGGGAAAACTAAACAGGAGGAGGAAGAGGGGGAATCAAACGATGTGCTCCTTTTGAGAGTTGTATGTTGCGTACCTCTATGGGGCCGATCCCATGTCTCTATGAAGGAAAAATGTTTGTCATTCTCTGTGAGTGGGGGTAGGTGGGGTAAGGTCCCATCAGCCTTACCCTGACATTCGGCGGTAGGTAAAAAGGGCGCATCCCATCAGTAACTTTTGGTCAGTTGACGTGAGGGGATGATGAAGCCGACTTCTTATCGCCATAAATGAGCGCCCCTAACTGTCAGGGCACGCCCGCGCTTTTGGTAGGTGCGATGGCCCACTCTTTGCCTTCGTACACTTGCCGGGACCAGGAGCGGTCTGGCTGAGCTGGCTCTCTGCTGGCACAGATGCCGGCAGCCGAGCTGCCCCCTGCCGAGCTGGCACTCTGAACAGAGCTACCGAACTGCTGAGTTGATACAATGAGCTGGCACTCTTTATCCGAGCTGCCGAGCTTAGTTGCTGAGCTGACACTCCTAGCCGAGCTGCAGCATGGTGCCTCTTGAGCCGGCGCTCCTCACCGAGCCGCCAAACTACCGGGCTATGCCTGCAGAGACCGAGGTGGATCACCGTGATCCTCGCTTAATCTCGTCATTACGGTATTTTTCTCACACAACCCTGATAAAGTAATGAATGCATGCCAATTACAAGTAAGCTTGGATGTTGTAGTTACAGGGGAAGTGCATGTGATATCCACATACATGAACACCCATTTTGGGTTTGACACTCATCCAAATGGATTAGACGATTGGATCAAGTGGTTAAGATGATGATTCAAGCCCCTATCGCTGTATATAGGTGAAGGGAGGAAGAGGTGGGGAACCTTAGGGCACATTTGTGTAATTCTTTTATTTTCAAGAAATGAAAATGAAAAGGAAAAGGTGACACTTTTTCTTAATAGAAAACCATGTTCCTTTGTTTGGTGCTAATACTTTTCTTAAGCATCAAAAGCAACAATTTCCAATTCGTGAGAAAAATGTCTCTAATGGTATTGAAACGTAAAGATTTTCTCAAAATCATAGAGGTCCCCGTAGACACTACACTAACGTGCCATCGAAATCAATCACCATGGCGAGAGCCCCTTCGGTGGGTTTTTTTTTTTTTTTTTTAGCACGAGAAGTTTTTTTTTTTTTTAATTATTTTGTATCAATCCAGTGAGTGCTGGATGGTATACGTTACCGTGTAAGGATTTGTTTTATCTTAAGTGGACCCAGTAAACTTTCCCATTACAAAATTAAGAACCAAGCTAGATGCTTAAAGGGATTTTACCTGATGGAAGAGATCTAGAGATAAGCATGTAGTATAGACCTTCCCACAGTTTATTAACAGTATTTAATATAAGCACGAAAACTGAACAAGCAAGCTGCACGCAATCCTGATCAATAAGCAATTCAGAGGATCTTAACCACATAACTTGATAATTATTTGGCCCATTGTTTTGTGTGATCTTTGTTTTGGTGACGAGTCACACCCAATTGATAATTGAGGCACTGTCAGATATGACCAACTTGCATATTACTAACACTAGTGTTCCTCACATGTAAGATTAAAATAGGAGTTTGATGGTTTTCATTTAGTTGCTATTGTTGTCAAATTCATAGAGAGAAGAAATTATAGAAAGTAGTGGCTAGGTAATCTCTATTCAAGGAAAACTCCATAGAGGAAGAAGAGGCAAAATCTTATATATAAGTCTGAATATAAAAAGCACTTAAGAGCTGTTTTTATGTTCTGGGGCTCATCCATATGCACTAAATATCAAACATTAATAAAGGGTTAGGGTCACATAAGGACATCTTTTATGCAGACCTTTTTATTAGCACATGGGACCCCTATGATCAATCCAAACCCCTCTAAACCCAAGTTTGAAAGTAATCCAACTATTAGATTGAAATCCTTAAAAATGATACCTTTCTAAAATTATTAAATATGAGGGACATCTAATGGACTTGCAATTCTGTATGTGGGTAGGTCCAATTTAGATCTTTTGATCCTCCACCTCTCCGATGATTAGTGCTGCCCAAGATATGCCAAACAGGGGAGTCCCCACGAGGATTCGTGCCAGACATCCTCAGATGAGCATGCCCCTAAAATAAAACAGGTGTTTACTTCTTCTTCTTTTTCTTTTTGGTAAGATAAGATTTCATTTAAAAAAGAAATACAACCACACAACCTAACGCAGCTAAAAAAGAAAACAACTAGGTCCAAGATTTCAAATTATATATATATATATATATATGGGAGATGCTCCTATAAGAGACACTCTCACCAAGTTGGTAAGAGATGGGTGGGGGCCCTCACTTCAATATCCACTCTCATCAACTTAAAAGTGAGGGGCCCCCACCCATCTCTCACCAACTTGGTGAGAGTGCTTCTCATGGGAGCATCTCCCTATATCTATATATATAAAGGGCAGTGGTTTCAAATTGAAATCAATTCCAATTTGAAACAATTGATTTTGACTCATCTAATTTAATTTAGTTTGACTCTAGCAAACGGATTGGGTCAGGCCAAAGATAAAGCACACTTTTTGGACCTAACCTAAGCCGTGGTAAAAATTAATCATTGTATGTGCTGCGACTCGAACTCAGGACATTATGGATTACAAAAGAACAACTCTACCACTACACCACATAGCATCTTTTTATTCATAGTTATCAATAAAAACTTAAAATTAGTTAATGAGGAAGGGACCCAGCCCCACTTTTGAATATTGACTGGGAGTTGGAATTTATCTACTACGTATTTATAAAAATAACTGCATTTTTAGAATATTGATCCCTATAAATACTATTGTTATTATTTTCATACTTATGCATTGTGCGTTAAAGCATATGTGGTCAAACTTTTGAAATAACTATTTTATATGATTTCCTATATAGTCGTTAATTTTCTATGACAATCATTTTACAATAAAACTAAACTCAAATGAATATATAATGATGGAATTGATCATAAAAAATAATAAGTTTCATAATTAATAAAAAAAATGGCAATATTATTGGAAAAAAAACTCGCGACAACAGCGTGGAGCTAAAGTGGAGGTGGAAAACTTTCCATATAATTGATGTGCTATCATGCACGCTTGCCGAGGGAGAAAGGATAGAATTTGGTTTTTTTCTTTTGTGTGTGTGTGACTTTAACTTTTATAAATCATGATGAAAATGGAGTAGTACACTACAATAGACCCCATCTATTAAAAATCACAATCATTAAGACAAACATCCTTGTTATTTATAGGATGCCTGGAATTTTCACCTTAGTTTGAGTTATTTCCATGGTCAAATTGATCCTCTGATAAAAAAAAAATACAAAATACTGAAGTTTTCCAAATAATATTTTTTTTCTGTGATTTTGACTCTCCATCATGCCTTTTGTCTATTAAGAAACTCTCAATATCATCATATTTCTATCAAGGTAATAGCATTTAAGTGTTAATGGGTCCCAGTGTCTAAGTGCCACTAATCTAAGGAATTTCAAGTTTTTTTTTTTTCTGATTATATGATTTTTTTTCTTATTTTTTTAGAATGTGAAATGTTGATTTCTAGGTTGTCTAGTTTATTTAATCCTTAGTCTTTTTTATTTAATCCACTCTCGGTTCTGGGTTGCCTGGTTTCTTTTTTATCTATTGATTTTGATTGTACACTTTTTTTTTAAGAATACAAATTAATGGTAAAAAGAATCTTCAATAATATTGGTCCGTCTAAATAAAAAATTAAGCTCATTCTTATTATTATAATTTTCTACTTTCTCCAATATAATTCTATTTCTCTATATCAACAAGAGAACTTTCATTTCAAATATCATATGAGTCTGAATCCTCATGGGCTTGTACACAAAGAAAGTTAAAGGTGTGGAGCAATAAGGTGGCCTGTACTTAGTTAAAATAAACTTCCTCCTTATGCATAGGATATCTCCAAATTTTACTTCAATATGAGTTGGTATCACCATAAAATTGAGTGTTTGAATAAAAAACTTGCTTAACCCAATCCTATGCCTATTCTTTTTTCTTTTTTTTAAATCATATGCATATATATTAATCACATTTTTTACAAAATGGTCATCTTATGGTGGGACCAATTCCTATTGAGGTAAAATTTGCATATATCCCATAACCAATTCACTAGGAGGACTTATGTTTCGAACAACGCAGATTTTCATTAGGTGGGACCACTATGGTGTTGCACTTCTTTAATTCAGGATTTCTCTCATTCAAAGAGCCAGGGATCCGGACTCATATCAGTTAGGTCTCGCCCTAATTACCATTATTGTATAGGCCCCATTTTTATTTCAATAAATAGATGTGTCTCATCATATTTAGCAATATACGTATATATGTAGATGGGGGATCCTCCATGATTACCGACTTTAGCGGGATGCCATTCATATTATCAACATAAGATGGGCTCGCAATAATTGTCAACATCAAATGGGTGCCTTTACCATTGTGACATTCCACGGGTATATGTGTCCAATGGTGATTGCTAACACTCAATTATTATATATTAAAGAGACTGATTTCAAATTAAAATCAGCTCTAATTGATTTTGACATCTTCGAAAATTTTGAATTCTCATTTAATATTATTTAATCTTATTCAATTCAATAAAATGTAATTTATTACTCACTCTTCCCTTTTTAATGGCACTCAAATTCCAAACCCCACCCCCCACCCGGAACACCTCTCTATCTCTTTTTGCTTAGTCCCCATCCGAGCTTGATCTTCCTTATCACATTGTTTTTCCCTTTCTTTGTTGTCATGGTATGGTATGGCTCGGGTCAAAGTCTAAAAAGCTCTATACGTACCCTAAACCCAACCAACTCACTATGAAACCTGCCTTTAATTGGAAAATCTCATATTTCTTTACATTCTTTCCTTCTCAATATTTGATATTTCATGTTTCTACTAAAAATTTTAAACTTCTATATTTATTACTTATTTAAGTTTTCAATTGTGTGATTTTTAAAAAAGCCTATAAATTTTTTATGTGTAAGGTATACTTCTATTTTAGATTTTATAAATATAAACACATTAAATTAGAATTAAGATTTTTATTTATTTCCTAAAATTAAATGATATTTTTTGTATGACTTCTATTTCTAATGCTAAATGATATTTTTTGTATGACTTCTATTTCTAATGCCCGTGGTAAGCACGGGAGCATTGTGCTAGTATATAATGAGAATGGTAAGGAGTGGCATTTCTCACCTAGTTTTCGAGGGTTGGAGCCCGGGGTACACCACTTCTTTATGTGCGTGCGGGCTTTTCTTTCTACTTGTGTGGGCTTTCTTTCTGCATATGTGGGCTCATTTTCCATTTGAGTGGGTTATCTTCCCGTGTGTGTGGGCTCTCACTTGATCCCAGCCCCTTGCTGGGCTAAAAAAAAAAAACTCAATAAATATATATATAAGCAACCTGATACCTAACAATTGCCACTACCAAAATCAATATTAGAACGGGCCCATGTGAGATGGTCATGCGTTTTCTTATCTGTCTTAATGAAGGCTGATCCATCACTGAATATGACATATATATACAGATGAGGACTGAAAATGAGATTATGTGGAACAAAGTACAAACAAAAACATATATATATGCTCTACCTTAACAACATGTCGGACTATTGGATAGGATAGGACTGGCCCACCGTTGATCTCTCACTCCAATTAATGTTTCTTGGGTTTGTTGGTCCTGTCATCACTCATGCCGTAACTTTCGCAGTGGCAATGG
This sequence comes from Persea americana, assembly GCA_029852735.1. Taxonomy (NCBI): domain Eukaryota; kingdom Viridiplantae; phylum Streptophyta; class Magnoliopsida; order Laurales; family Lauraceae; genus Persea; species Persea americana. The sequence continues at coordinate 64,890,276 of CM056813.1, read as the reverse complement.
GAGCCCCCAATGTTACTCCAATGGGAGCTGACCTCAGCCTAAAGATTAACAATAGTGAGGTTGTTTGGGAACATCTCTTAATACATGTGACTCTGTTTATTTTGAGCGGCTCCAATATTTCCTAGTTGGGCTTTATTGGGAGTTACACCATTTGAACTCTGGAAGAAAGAAGAGGAAAAAGAGATGAGCGTTGACATCCTCACTCAAAGAAAAGTGAAAATAAGCGGATAAGGCCTTTACTATTATAAAGAAATTATAAGAGCTTTTTTGGTGGAGCAAATATCGATCTAACTTTTTTTAAGTAAATTTTTCTTTTCTATATTTTAGTTTAGGTTGTTTTCTATAAAAGAAAATCCACAGAAAAGGCTTTTCAAGAGCTAACTATTGTCGTTGAATTGCTAATAAGATAGCAATTCAGTTGTCTAAGCTCTACTTTCCAGATATCACTACCTTTAAGAGCTGCTTACCTTTTGAGTTCACAAGCGATACATCCAGGATCTCCAAACAGCAGCAGCCGCCTATTGTCAAATGCAGGATTTCGCTCACCGCTGCTCTAGCTCAAATTTGATTACATCATCATTTAATGATATCTTCCGAATGTAGAATCTCATCATTTCTGACTAAGGAAATAATCAAATTCAAAGAGAATGACAGTCACTGTAGTCTAATTGTCTGGCTGAGTGTGTTGAGTTTGTTTTTTGAGTTGGATTTCTTTATTGTTTTATCTTTGTCTTTTTGAATTCCCTCCTTAGAAAACAAAATAAAAAAAATAGCCTTTCCAGGGGAGGGTTAGAGAGGTGATATTAAAAAAAGTGGAGCATTTTACAAAAACCCAAAGTTTTTCAGGAATTTGCAGAAAAAGCCTTTTCCATGCATCTAAAGTAAAAGAATGGTAAGAGTAGTTCAAGGAAAAGTGATAGGGGATTCTGAGAATTGATAGCAGGTGAGGTGAGCTAAGCTTGAAACCTGTTGACCGAAGAGTCATTATCATGTTAATAAAAAGCCAAACAAACGTTCCTGAGGCCTACCTACCTGCCTACCTACCTACCTACCTACCTTATGGTCAGCCATCAACCATTCTATTCCATCGTCAGAGAGAGATTACACGCACATTCTGATTTTGAAGAAGACTGACAGATGTTCTCTTGGGGAACGAAGAAGCAATCCATCTTTTTGCATGCTGATCTTAGCTGGCTATGTTGTGGCTTCCTTTCCCTGTCAACAGGCAAAAGCAATGCTTGCCAGTCGAGATTCGAAAAAGTGCTGCTAACGGTGGTCCATCTTTTGAAAGGTTAGCTCTTCTTTCCAAACCAAACCTTCTTATTCCATGTCTTGGGGGGTGTTCTCATGTCAATTCAAGTACGCGTTTTAAAAAGCGTTCCCCTTATAATATCCTCCTGATCCACGAATTACATGCGGTTTTCAACATGAAATTATCGTATATGGTAATAAATTGGAGGATATTTGCTATAATGTGATTTGAACTTGAGGCTCTATACATAAGTTTGGCCGTTTGGGTGTTGATTCATTCACATAAAGCATGGGTTTGATTTGCATTTTATGTGATCAACACTCCCCTCAAATTTACCCGGTACACCTGAATTATAAGGTTGTGTATGCCCCTGAGAAGATTAGTAAAATAACTAGTAAATTCAGAGAATTATAATAAAAATATAGAGATATTGAAAGAAATATAAAAAAAATTAAGATAATTGTTATATAAATTGGGAGTCAAACTTGGAATTATTTGAATGGCTTTGTGTTTTTAAGCTTTTTTTTTTTTTCAAAATTTTGCAATTTTATGTGGATTGAGAATTTATAAGAACTGTTCATAACTCATCCAACATCTTTTTGTCTTTTGAAATATCTTTTTTTAAATGAACAAAAATTCAAATGCACATGGCATTTTTGAAAACTGTGAAAGAAACATTTATTTTTTCGACTGGTATATTTGTTAAATTGTATGTTCAAATGATTAAATTTGCTTGATTAATATGTAAGAGGTTTTGAAATTCTTAAGATTTATTTTATTTTTTTTTTGTTTGGATAGATAGTGTGTTTTATTTTCATCTCTTTTTATACATATTAAAACATTTACCCTTTTATACTTAGGAATGAGATCCAAATCTTTTCCTATTTCTTATTGTATGGGAATGATAGGTATTTTCACGGTGATGTTGCTAAAACAACTGAAAACATTGGATTCATTCACTTCATATACCCATCAGCAGCGTGGCTCACCCTGAAAATTTGCCTAGGTACAATAACAAGGCTCTCATAATAACATAAAAAAGAAAAGATGAAAATTTAGCATGCTTCCGGTTAGTGGGATGCATGGAAAATGCAATTATAAGATATTAAAGTCAGAGTTTTAATTTAAATTTTGACCTTTTGTTTTATTGAACCTTGATAAAAAGCTAAAAAAGGATTTAAGTCGTGGGATCTGAGCTCATCACCTTATTATATTTTTAAAATTGATGACATGAACACTACACCCCACATTACCAACATGTAATTACTTATTAGTAAAATCTCAAAATTAGTTACATGGAGTGAGGACCCTTCCCATGTGGTTCATACCCGTGCCTAGCACGGGTTATTGTGCTAGTGTCATATTAATATTGATGTATATATTATAGTTTAAATATGTGTAGTACTATACGTTATGATAATAAAATACTAATATTAATATTATGTTAAAATTATGACATTGATATTAATGTTAATATAAGTGTGATACATTATATGCAAAGTGTAATATTAGACATTGTAATTAATATTAAGATTATATTAATGTTAAATAAATTTACCCCTTTTTTTTTGCTTTGGAAAATATTCAGACACCCACACGCACTCAACCACGTTCCCTCGTCGTCAATGCTATACCCGAAAATCGATCCCTATTTATTTCTGTAGATGGGAGGTGCCTCACGACTACTCTATCAGAGGATTGGGTGTACATTAATATTATAGTTTCATTTTTGTTTTATATATGTAAATATATTATAATGCAATACAATAATTATTTATGATATATATTGATATAAACATTAATATTGATATCATAGTTAAAATCGGGCCTCCTTCTCCTGTTGATAATTAAGATATTATGACTGTTTGGTTTCTAGTTGAAGTAGAAAAACAGATTCGATAATGAAGATTAAAACAATATTTTAAAAGATTGGAAATGATTGAAGAGTTAGTGATTTAATATTAATCTTAAAAAATAAAGAAAAGTATTTTAAATGATTATGAATTATTAAAGCAGTGGTCATTTATAATCTTAAAACATGATGTGAGCTTCGTTAAAAATCAAAATTGAATTGAAATCGTTCTGCTTTAATATATAATGTAAAACAGTGACTGTCATTTGAATCCCAAGACCGGTAACTCAAAACAAAGTACACGGAACATGGATAGTGCGGTGAACCCTGATTGGACATAGATTTTATATACTTTGAACCTGGATCTGCTAGGGTTCTAATAGATAGGACATGATCCCAACTAGGTAAACCTTATTCCCTCTCAAAGGCCAAGTATATTATGGCAGGGAGAAGGTTTTGGCAGAGTAATTCTCACGGGGTAGTAAGGGGTGGGGGCCCTCACATTTAATCTGTTTGCATTGGATATCATTTTATGCACGCAAGTAACTGCAACATGATGATTTCTCGCAAAAACACAATCCAACATTGAGGATCCCATTACCCAGTCAGCCTTAACAATCCCAGCACAACCACAAGAGCAGCAAGCACTTCAGAGAGACACATACACAAAAACACCAATCACTATTTGATTGATACAGGCACCAGCCTATTTCTCTTGTTAATGAATACTGCGAAACAGCTCCCTTACATAGAATACAAATCTCTGCAACTCTCTCTCTCTCTTTCAGATCTCAATATGTGTCTCCACAAATCTCTGCAATTATACATGTAGAATTTAAAGAAGTCTCGACCAATCATGTGCTGCAAACCGAGGTAAACTGCGTGCTGATATGGACGGACCTATCATTGCTTGCTAAAGCATCCAGGACAAACCACCAAATGACAGTTGTTTGTTTAGGTAGTTGCTTGTCAACTGCCATGCAAACCATTATACAGCTGTACGAACCCGTCTCAAATCAACCTAATCACTAATTAGATCTGAATTGTGAACCTAGGGTCCTAGACCTAACTGGATTGCAGATGGAGCCAGAAACACAAGGGTCTATACCTGGATTTTTCATGTCTAGGTCCTTGGATAAAGAGGTGACTGGGGTTCCATTAACATGCTGAACATGATAAATGGCCGATGTCACAGAAATTAAGAAAGCTTCAAATCAGGTGATGAAGCCGATTTCTCCAAGTAAAATGGGACTGACTCATTGTCTGTCATGCAGATGAATGTAGTGAAAGGTGGAAAAAAAAAACCCCAAAAAACTAGATGCTGGACTCAATTTAGCTTTGTAAATTTTACAAAATAAAAAATATAAATTTAGATAACTTTATAAGAAAGGGAGATTGTATTGTTATTCGAAGGAAGTTACATGTTCAACACAAGGTACCACCTCCCTCGAGAGTGTACATGTGGCGTGTGGGGCATACCTGATGAAAGAAATGGGCTGATTTTTATTTTATTTTTATTGTATCCACTTGGTGATGCACATGGAAAGAGAGAAAATGTTAGCACTGGATCAGAGTCAAAAGAGAGATGATTGCAGTTTTAAGAAGATACATATCAAACTGATACATCCAGGAAGAGTTTTGAAAAGAGATTATAACTGATACATCTAGGGAGAGTTTTAAGAGGAGATTTTAAACTGATACATGCGGGAAGTGTCTGCCGTCTGAAACCCAATTTTGAGAAATTATGAGAAATATAACAAGGATAAATTATAAATCAAACACAATTTTAACAACTTCCAAATGAATAAGTACAGGTACTCAGTACCAATTTGAGTGTGGGGAAGATCAAATAAACAGAGATTTAAATTAAATGATCCGAATCAGAATTTATAGAAAGTGATGAAATCCCATTTGACTTTATAAAGAGAATGCACTTTGCTCAAGGGAGACCGTTCTGCATGGTCGTCTCCCTACTCTAACCACACTTACCATTCTCCATTCTCCGGTCTCCTTTGTAACTGATTGGCACGTTCAGCTGGTAGTTGGAACAAGGGATCATAGTAGTCTGTGACAAATGCTCCCAATGTCTCATAATCATCCTGTAGCCCCAGTCCACAAGGTATCATGCCCAAAACAACAACATAGAACATTATGGACAGAGAAAGGAGCAGCATGTGGATCTACTGAAAACCAAAGAAAGAAATAAACTGTTTAACCTAGTGAGCAATTTTGGATCTCCAAACAAGAGTTCAAAATCGATTTAGGTACGAATACTAATCCAAAAACCATGAAACAGAAAGCACAAATAACACCTGTGATAGTCATTCTTGAGAATCCTGCTTTTATTGTTTTAAAGAAAATCCCCCAAACATTCTAGCCCCTCAACAACTTTTCCCTCTTTATTCTCAATTAGGAAGATACAGAAAATACTCAAAATATTAGAAAACCCTACCTACATCTTCCTTTCCTTTTTCTTTTTCAAATAAAGAACTAACAGATGCAGCAAAGAAAATAGAAAGAATGGCATGCAAGCCTGAGAGGGAAGATTATGTCCCACTTCCAGGTCCAGCAATTTATAAACTTACACTTGCTTGGACTGAATGTTACATGGATATAACTTAAAAGGATTCACCAAAATTAATCTCTAAACTAAAACTGTGTTGGAACAGTTAAAAAAGAGAAATTCTTATTTTTTATTTTCTCAGTGTTGAGGAAGAACTTGCATGCTCCACAATAACTCTATTCGAGACTCAAGATTCATCAACCTCAAGATACTGGGATTGAGAAGCAGCAAGGAGGGCTGCACCGATGCCTGAACCATCATTAGCATGCTCAATAACAACGGTGTCCCCAACCTCTTCACCAAGCAACTCTTTAAGGGTGCTCTCCAAACACTGCCTGAATTCAGTGTAGTGCTCATATAGCCCTCCATCCATGGCTATCACCGTCTTCTTCACCTCGCCATCCCATATTGTGTCTCTTCCCTGTTTCTTCAGGATGCCCAAGAGTCCAGCTGCCACCAGACGAGCCCCACGTGTGGCAACAATGTCACAGAGCTTGACAACCACTTTGCGTACTTTCAGGGAGGTGTTGGAAATCTGAATAAAAGCATAGAATAGAAGATTAATAACCATCACGTACAACGGTTTAGTGAATAAAAATATAATATATAAGATTAATAACCATCACATACAACGGTTTAGTGAATTTGGATAACTAAATTAAAGTGCATAGGACATTTGTGGCAAACTGGCAGCCTTCTATTGCAATATGCATTTGGGGCAGTGAAGAAAATTGGACCCAGATTTCGTAGTTTATGGTTTTCCAACTATTACCGCCCCAAATCAATAACTAGATAGCCACTGTTTCAACCTGACACAAATAATAAGGATATAATTTTCAGGCAAAGCATGACAGTGGCTCAAAATTCGACACGACTTCCAAACTCACCAAACGTCATTTTTTAGATTATTGCTCTGCACATTTTCATTATGGCAACCTGATGTTGAATAGGAGAGACCTTTGAAGTTGCACATCAAAATCATATTTGAGTCACTTAAGTGGCCACGTGGACGAGGACTCGTGATAGTAGGCAAAGGGTTTTATTGAAATGATAAACTCTTATTTTGATAGCATGAACAACGTCAGCGGTTTGAGTTTCAGGCATGAGTTGAAGCAAGAAAGTCATACCCCCAAGATATCCTTCAACTTGCTTCCAACAACTCGGAGATCAGGGGAGGCGTCATGATGCATGGCAGACACATCAGGAGTCCTGCATATTTATTACATCATGCAATCCAGTTATTGCAAAAAAGATTCTAATCCCTTCCTTTCCGTATGAACAGAAGGAACAGCTAATTTGGATTGCCGATCAGATGTTTATAATCATCATATATATAATATTTCACGTGCCAGATTCTAGAAAATGGTAAAAATTACAAGTTACGCACGCAGTGCCATACAGAATGCAATAGAAACAACATTCTTAGATCAGCTTCTTTGTATAACTGATATAGTCATGTTGGCCCACAGGGTGTGACATGCAAGTTCACACAAGCACCCTTTAAAGATGGTTGATTATCACTAAGTAATTAAAATATGAACAAAATCCAATATGTTACATCAGAATAGTCTATGGTAAAATAACCACCTTAACCTACAGAAGTTAACAAAATTGAATAGATTAAAATCAATGGCTTACATCGCATTTGAAGTGGTGGGTAAAATTTACAATCAGCAGCTTAACAGAAACATCTGTGCTATCCAAATTAATAAAGGATGTCAAAATAAGATTTGGGCATGCGCTTGGAGCGAAAAAAAATCCCAGAGTGTTGGGTTAATGGCCCATCAAAGAAAAGGGATAGGCCAAAGAGGACATGGATGAAAGTAATAAGAATTTAGATCTAAAGAAGTGTAAACTATCAAAGGATTTGGCTAGGAATATACTAGAGTGGAGAAATATAATTATGTAGCTGACCCTAAAACAGTTAAGACAGGGCTTTGATGATGATGACATGGTCCCATCCTTGAGCAGGCTCTCATCCATTTGTGGTCTTTTTCATCCCGAGTCTTCAAGCTTCTTTCCCCATTCATCATCATTATCCTGGATCTGTAGTTGTTGCTGTCATCATCGCTATTACAGGCTGTCTCTTGTTTTGCTTCTTCGGCAGTTTTGACTGCAGTTTGGGTTCATGAATTGCTAGCAGTTGTGGGGGACGGATATGTTAGATATCTTTACTTTCTTAGTCCTCATAGCACATGCAGCAAACAAATTATTACAATGTAAAGTTAACAGCTCAAAATAATATATCCAAATTCCTAATCTACAATCATATGACCTAAACCAAGAGAGTTGCACGCTTCCACAACATATTCTCTCCACTGCACCCTCTCTTGCGCCTTTTATACCTTGTGTTTCCCACCTAGTTACACACACAAGGAGCCCACTTTTTAACGCCTCTTTCTTCCTCCTCCCCCAACCCACTAGATCCAACATTCAAACTCATCCATCCATGAGTAGGACTGACTAGATGATAGAGAGGCCATCCCACCCATTGACATGGGACCACTAGATCCAACCCATCCATGTAGGGCTCACTAGATGAGCAGACAAAATGTAACAGGTCATGGGTATGAGCTCTATACACAAATCAGAGACTAACCAATGTTTCTCCCAGAATCCAACGAGCATTCTTCAAATGACAATCAACCAGAGAACGGGCAAGAGAAGGGCTGACCCAAAGTAGAACCAAATCATCCAATTTGATTTCCTTATAGTAAGAGTATCCAACAGGAAAAATTCCAACACTATAGATTCCGCTCCCAAGAAGCTTTTAACAGCAGATACATCCAATCCACAAGAAAAAGTTCATACCGGCGAAATTCTGCCTCAAGTGGCTTCAACACACACTGAAAGTCAGCAAGGCAGGTACTAAAAAGAGTTTTGAACCAGCAAACAAGGCCTATAAGGTAAGACAAAAGGTCCCCTAAGATCTGAGATCTGGCAAGAGTCCAGCCAAGGAGACCCCTTCCAATATGGGTATTCTGGGTTCCAAACCAAGGGGTTTTGGATGCAGGTTCAGATGTGGGCATTCTAGTTCTGAGCCGGGCAGGGTTGAAGCCTTTCCAACCTGAGTTCTTTGCAATTCGACCAAGAGATGCTTGTGACACTAGCTGGGGACAAGAATGTTGAAGAGGGTGTCTGGAATCTGGTTTTCACAAAAGACCACCCTAGGATATATGCTTGCACAGGAAGGCTTATGGAAGACTTCATTAGGATAGATCCTAACCTTAAGTTGAAGGTTGAAGGGCCCACACTAGAACACCATATATGGTTCTGATATAAAAGACAACAGGAGAAGAAATACTTAGAATGAAAGTCAATTGCCACATTATGTGGCTGCCATTCATTATATAGAATAGTCCCATGAAAATTCAGTTCCAAATCTACAACCAAGGAGAATAGTCTCACAAAATTTCAGTTCCAAATCTTCATTACTTAATTACATTTAAATGCATGTTTAATACAAAGAAAACCCTAATGACATTTCATCTCATCCTTACATCTAATCATGATCTAAAATACAAAGTCAAATCAGTAAGATTGCCTATCCTAGGTTTTCACCACATAATTAGATTCAAGTTGATCAATAAAAGACACCAAAAAGTTTGATTCGACGGGATATATGCCCACGGTTTTCAAATGGACCCGACATGGGCTGCTACTTGGGCTTCCAACACAAGCACGGATGGGCCACGGGGTGGATTGGTTTACCATGGCTTCAGGATGTTTACCAAACCAATGTATTGGCAAAGCTTCAGGATGTTTTAGTGCAAAATGGTCATAAATTTAATCTCCTTTTTTTCAACTTAACTCTGCTTGTGACGATAGCAGGTCATAAAATGGTTGGTCAAGGGCTTTTTTTAAGACAGCAAAACAAAGAGATTCCTATATAAAAAGATAAAATATAGTGAAGTGGTTCACAAGTTAGTGTTTTAAAGTCTGTAGGTTTATTTGTAAATAAAAAAAATGAAAGATATTCTTATTGACACTGATAATAGCCTGATGATCACTGTTTCCATCAATTATGGTTCATTTTGTCCTTTCTATTAAGATTCTATGCATTTGAATTTTCATAATTGTAACAATCCTCTCAAACATCCATTAACTAAGCTCTGCATAAAAAGGATAAAGCAAACACATAACTGGACTGCAACACCTTGGCACTTACAATTTAAGTTATATGCAATTGACAAAAAGATTCAAAAAGGTTTCAACTTGTTGAAACAGTATGATGTAATCAAGTATGACGAGATACGGTAATAATAGCATACCGCAATATAAAAGGAACTTTAAGATTAGGAGGAACAGTATCACCAAAAAAGGCGGCTTCTTCAGCCATCCTACATAACACCCGGCGCACAATATCTCCCAAATACATTCCAGAAACGAGCTTCTCGAAGATCTGTCAACATCTAGAAGTTATTTGATGTGCATCATCTATGTAATTCTGCCAAATAAAAATAAACATGACAAAACAATTTGATAAACAATTACCTGTTCAGCAGGGTTTAAACTCTCAACATCTAATGCATGATCATATTCTGTTAATGGAAGATGAGAAGAACGAAAGTTTCCCCACTCCATGTTGATAACCTACAAGTCCACAGGATGCAAACACCAATGCTTTACGTGCAATACAGATCTTTTTTTAAATTAAAAAAAAAATGTTTTGCCTTTAATAGCTTCTGTACCCAAGTGCGCATGCCTTCAAATTTCAATGACATAATTTTTTAACCTGCTGGCATTCTCTATAAATTATTTTACCGCAAAAACAAAGAAACAAAAAGAAAGAATAGTGATCTGAATTTAAAAATAAAAAAGAAAGTAGTTATAGCCATTAAAATGCTACTAACCATCTCTCCTGATTTCGGTAGAAGACCATGCCACTTTGGAATTGCATGAGCACGCTCTATATATGCAGCATTTGTTCCTGTACCCATGATCACAGCAATAGCAACACCATTATTGTAGTATCTGCCTCCCGCCAGCGTTCCAATAGTATCATTGACCTGTATTTAAGGGATGTGGCCTAATAGCCTTAATCTTAATTGAAGGAATTTTTGTTATAAAAAAACACAAAAGTAAAATCATATCCAAAGACAAGCTGAAGTATCAACATTTAAATTAAATCATATTCTATTGCACTACAGTAGTTTTCTATCAAACCTCAGGAAGCATCTAAAGCAAACTTACGAGTGCTGCTACACGCATATCAAGACCTTGTTTTTCCATAGCTTTCATCAATTCAGCCACTACATCTTCCCCAACCTAGCTTCACAAAAGAAAAAAGTAAAAGGAGGGGGCCCATTTAGAAATATAGAATGATTGCAACTGTAGAAAATGACAGAATCCAAAACATCTAAGCAATGTTCTCTTCCACTTCAAGCATGCAGAAATCCAGATTCTAATATTTATGCATAGCGATTAGGATCAACAAAGGTAGAAGAAGTAGAGTGTTTGCTATTGTTGAGTGCAGAGTGCCACATAGATTAAAGGGGCATTTTTGTAAAGCATCAGTTAAACATAGTTAGTTATACAGAGCTTAATTTTGGGCAACAAAGAAACAAGGTTGATGATAATCCACAAGCGTTGTACAGGCCTAAGCAAGCCATGCATGTGGAAGGCTAAGGAGCCACAATATTTTAATTATAGTTATACATATTAATGTGAATGGATGCGATTACCTTTTTTTTTTTTTTGAGAACTTATGACTGACTATTAGTAGGGTAGGGACCTCATATAAAAGCTAATAAGACAGCAGCCTCCATAGTTCTTTGGCTATACTTTTATCATCAACCTTGTAACACCAAAGACCGGGCAAGTATCCATGTATTTGGTTTGGCTTGTGCCCTGCCTCCCTCCCTCCATTAGACAGATTTAGACTGGTATCCCTTGATTTCTAGTGTTGTTTAGTTGCATCCTTGGGTTGTGTGTGCGACAAGGTGCTGTCCTTAGTTAGATCAGCCACTCCTTCAGAGAGTAGATCAACTCAGATAGTATGGATCTAGCTCAGATCGGTACCAGATCCTTGCTCTACCTCGATTTCTTAGGTGCTCTTCCCTAACACCAATATGTAGTGTGGTTAAAGTAAAGGGATGAGGAGGTCAGAAAGATGAAAATGACAGATCCAGTGACACAAAGATTCAAGAAGTAATGTTACACACCATTGCCTGAAGACTCTCTGAATTGTAAGTGAGAACCAAACCTTCAACCCAAAGCAGTGTAAATGGATTCGAAGGGAGTATTTCTAACCCTTTAACCAGAGAGCTCCATGTGATGAGCCACAACAAGGGGCCATAGGTATGACAAATATGACAAGGCGCCAGATCATGGAGTTAAATCGAGATCCCTGACTGGTACACGGCCCCAATCTTCGATGTTTATCTGAATGATTACAGTGACCCACCCACGTCTAACAAAGATATGAAGGATTATGACAAGTTCGAGGCATGTAATATGGCTGATGAGAAATTTGGATCCTGATTTGGATGCCAACCCAATCCTTGATATATATCAAGAAAATAATGTAGATGATACATCAATCTTCGATGTGTATCCAGATGGCCATGTTAATACCCTGGCCTTGGATACATGCTTCAATGAGCGAATCCACTTGTCGCTGGAGCGAACCTGGGCGCCAATATAGAAACTTGCCCAGAACCGTCTCCTGCTTTGTCTCAAGTTGGTAATTCTGATTCTAATCAACTTCTAACACTTGAGGCACGAATCTAGGCCTATATAAAGCCTTTATCTCTCTATTCAACTTCACCTCTCTATCAAGATAAAACCCTAGAGAGAACTGAGAGATCCATCTTCCCCCAAGGCTATCATCTACAGTGCTGAAGATCAAGGCTTTGGTTATGCTCCATTCTACTCCTTTGAAGTAGAGACTCCTTGAAGACGGCTTCGAGGTGTTCGGTTCAAGTACGGTGAAGGTGCACGGCAAGTAGTCGGTAAGATCGCGCAGTCCCTAGGTTGAGTTTTGACTGGGAAGGGTTGTGAGTTACTTGTAATTTTCTTTTCATGGTGCTTGGTTGTCTGTTGGCCTAGACGATAAGGCCCGTGGTTTTTTCCCGAGTAGGGTTTTCCACGTATAAATCCTGTGTCCTTCTCTTTGTGTGGATTGCTTACTTTTAATCGGATTTAGGATAAATATTAGTTTAAACACTAGTTAATTGAAATCTAGTAGAGATCTATTTGTTAGGACCCGAGCCTGTGTTAAGGCCGAATTTTCAATTGGTATCAAAGCGGGTTGCACTAATCTATTGTGTGGTCTTTCATACTGATCTCTAATGGACTTCAATAGAGAAGGAACGTCTACTAATAAGCCCCCTCTTTTAGATGGGACCAATTATCCTTATTGGAAAGTAAGAATGATTGCTTTTCTAAGGGCTATAGACGATCAGGTCTGGGACACGGTTGTGGAGGGATATGCTGATCCCACTGTTATTGTTGATGGGCAAACTGTCAAGAAACCTAGAGCGCAATGGACTGTTGATGAGAAGATCAAGTCCAATTGCAATAACAAGGCTATCAATGCTATTTACAATGGGATCACCCCCGCAGAATTCCATAGAATTTCTGCATGTCCAACTGCCAGGCTGCCTTGGATTTACTTCTAATCATTCGGTGTTGATTATCAACTTGGCAGTTGGACATGCAGAAATTCTATGGAATTCTGCGGGGGTGATCCCATTGTAAATAGCATTGATAGCCTTGTTATTACAATTGGACTTGATCTTCTCATCAACAGTCCATTGCGCTCTAGGTTTCTTGACAGTTTGCCCATCAACAATAACAGTGGGATCAGCATATCCCTCCACAACCGTGTCCCAGACCTGATCGTCTATAGCCCTTAGAAAAGCAATCATTCTTACTTTCCAATAAGGATAATTGGTCCCATCTAAAAGAGGGGGCTTATTAGTAGACGTTCCTTCTCTATTGAAGTCCATTAGAGATCAGTATGAAAGACCACACAATAGATTAGTGCAACCCGCTCTGATACCAATTGAAAATTCGGCCTTAACACAGGCTCGGGTCCTAACAAACAGATCTCTACTAGATTTCAATTAACTAGTGTTTAAACTAATATTTATCCTAAATCCGATTAAAAGTAAGCAATCCACACAAAGAGAAGGACACAGGATTTATACGTGGAAAACCCTATTCGGGAAAAAACCACTGGCCTTATCGTCTAGGCCAACAGACAACCAAGCACCATGAAAAGAAAATTACAAGTAACTCACAACCCTTCCCAGTCGAAACTCAACCTAGGGACTGTGCGATCTTACCGACTACTTGCCGTGCACCTTCACCGTACTTGAACCGAACACCTCGAAGCCGTCTTCAAGGAGTCTCTACTTCAAAGGAGTAGAATGGAGCATAACCAAAGCCTTGATCTTCAGCACTGTAGATGATAGCCTTGGGGGAAAATGGATCTCTCAGTTCTCTCTAGGGTTTTATCTTGATAGAGAGGTGAAGTTGAATAGAGAGATAAAGGCTTTATATAGGCCTAGATTCGTGCCTCAAGTGTTAGAAGTTGATTAGAATCAGCATTACCAACTTGAGACAAAGCAGGAGACGGTTCTGGGCAAGTTTCTATATTGGCGCCCAGGTTCGCTCCAGCGACAAGTGGATTCGCTCGAGCAAACAAGCCACTTTCTTTGAAAATTTGAATTTCCAAAACGTGGCTCGAGCAAACATAAACTTGGGTCGAGCGACGGAGCTTCTGTCTGGGGTCGAGCGAAAGAGGTATCGCTTAAGCGAAGTTCATTCTTCCTTTGGCACTGAGAAATCTGCTCGAGTGAATATAAAGAAGGCTTGAGCGAAGGAGCTTCTGTGATGGGTCACTCGAGCAAATTGATGGTCGCTCGAGCGACCAGAGTCAATTCCATATCAAACTCGTTTTCTTCACTAACAATCTTGCGCAGTCCTTTTCTAATCAAAATTACATCATTAAGAGTCCCGGTTTTGTCCATTACCCAATGAATTAGCCAACCTAAAATCTTGCAGTGATGTGTATCCAGATGGCCATGTTAATACCTTGGCCTTGGATACATGCTTCAATGCCAGTCCTACCTATCAGTCTGGGCTTTAGACACTAAAGACAAGATGGAACAGCCTATTCCACAATTCAGAAAAAAAATTGATATGTTGAGATCCACTGCATTGCAGATCTATTCAATCCATTCCATCCACACAGTCTCACCTTCGATTCATCCATGATTTAGTTATAAAATATCATATTAAGAAATTTGGATGGAAATGCCACATGACTTTTGCACATGGACCCTCTGACAACAAGTTCAAAGGAAGAGATTTCCAACAAGGGTTGTAGCAGTGCAATCAATTCTCCTCCATCCTTGATGTGGAATCCAAATTGACAAACAATTAGTAAACATGACTTGAGGTAAGGTTTCAATAGTGCACAGCTAAAAAGAAAAAGGTTTCAATAGTGTCGAGTGGAAGAGCAAAAGGAGGCCCTAGATAGATGAGGTAAGGTTTTTTTTTTTTTTTTTTTTACTAGTGACATCAACATGACTTGAACCCACAACCTAAAGGTTGCATTAATGAGCACCTTCCACTCCATGGGCTCTTGTCAGATGAGGTACGGCTAGTATTATGATGATATTAAAGATTTCTTGATTGTGAATTGCAAGCTTGAAGGTGACATAACCACACATGATAAATATTAATTTGAGAGAATGCACATATATTGAATGAAAACCCTTTTTGAAGTTTTACATCTCTCTTTCACACAGAGACAGGGACCTCATTTTCATTTACCATAAATAGAATGGAATAGACATAGGTTTTTTAGTTTAATAGTGTTACTCTTAAAGCCAACCCCAAATTGATGGCATATGGCTCTGATCATGATGATTTGATTGGCAAACACATATAAACCTCTATAGACACCAACACAACAATTAAGCACCAAATGGAAATTCCAATGGTAACAAATTTGTGCAACAAAACTTTAGTCCAGTGCTCCCCTATGTACATACTGTAGCATATCGCTAATCCTATTGCAGATCAGAAGAAGAGAACCAAGTATAAGGACAAGCAAGGGCCCGCCAGATAACTCTTTGGACACTAGTAGGTTCTGGATGATATGTTACTAAACCAAATTTCCTTGTCTTGTTAGTTTCTTATAACTATAAGCATCTTTTTGGTTGAAAAGGAGAAACCATTTTTCAGATGGATATGTTTCGTCATCTCATTCAAATTCCTGTCTGTATTTTTCATCAAGAGAAATAACCAAAAAGCATCCTTAGACCGTAACGCCATTCTCTTCTGAATTTTGAGTAATATTGGAAAGAAATAAGCATAAAAATCTTTCAAAAACAACTGAATTGGCACAGTAAGTATTGCTTTTGATATAAATCACGTGTGGCTCCACGAGGAAAAATGCTTTCTGTTTCAAAAGAGTAGCCCCACACTTAGATCAGCAAAATAAAAGGTAACCAAAATCAAACTGACCTTCATGGAAAATCAAACTAACTCATGCTAGAATTGATTGATTTTAAATATGAGAACAGAAATAGAGTAATCAGACTTAACTGCATCTTCGATGGAGAATCCTTTCGTCCACTTAATTAGAGTTCCAGAAGAAATGGAAGTTTGCCTGACTGGGAAAGAAAAAGTAAAACCAAGTTCCCTCTGTCTACCAACAGAAAGATGAAATTCATCACCCTCTGTTCCAACAAATCTTGCTAGTTCTGTAGCAATGTAATCAAATAATGCCTGCAATCATAATCACATTTAAACAATTAGAAACTTGCAGCCTTAATGATGGCAGGTTAGACACTTGATAATAGCATCCAGGCCAGCAGACTCTTCAACTTACAACTGCAGTTCCAGTCATCAAGTGCAGAGGAATGGACACCTCCGTAAACTCTTGTTTAACAACACGTCCATCCTTTCCACCCAGCTGTACACGCAGGACACGGAAGTTTGTGCCACCAAGATCCAATGCATAAAATAGCCCTTCCTCATCCCTAAATAAAAAGAAAAAAAATGACAATAACAGATTCCAAGTAATTCAGGAAAATAAAAACTGCAAAAAGAAAAAAGGACAACTTATGTCCTTACAGACTAATTACAATGCTAGATAGTGCTTTCTCTTTCTAGCCAAGAATCAACACAAATGCCAAATCAGTTGCTTTATTTAAATTAAGTTCCATCATGTTGCAAATGTTGAGATTCAAACAGGGACATTTTTTTCATTTCTATTTAATTCAGGGACTTTTGTGATTTGATAAACTATAGGGACTTTTTTTTTGTAAATTCATGACTTATACTAATATAAAAATAAAATGGGTACTGGAAAGGCTGAACGACCTCAAAACCCTCTGCAAATATTTTACTTTTCACTTTTTCTCATTTTTCCTTTCTCATTTTAATTTTGTGGTGTGTGTGTGTGTGTGTTAGATGGATAGTGATTATTGATGCTTTTTTAATCTACATGGAGTTCTAATGTAGTTGTAGTTCGTGGCTGGTATACTTTTCTTGTACCGGTGGTCCAGTACAGCTATGAAAGGTTTATTGTATGGTTTTCATGAGTTGTACCTTCTTTCTCTTTAATGAAATTTTACCATTACCGATAAAAAAAAAAAAAAGTCGGGAGAGAGAATTCCTCCGAGACATCATATTGGGAACTGTTAGTCCAAAACAATAGGATTACAGTGAACTTGTTGAATGGGAGAGATAATACAGATTGGCCATATTAAGCTAAGATGGTCTCATTGATGGTGCAAGGAGACTTGGGTACATAGATGGGAAAATTAAAATGGGAAAATTAAAAGGCAACATATGGATGATCTTAAGCATGGTGACTGGGAAGTGGAGAATATGCCAGTGAATAATTGGATTCTCAAATCAATGGAAGATGTGATAGCTGCTGGCGCCGCTGTTTGCCCTTTCACATAGCACAAATGTACAGCCCTGTACAGAGTACCCAACTCTCGCCACATCTTTTAGAGTCTGGAATAGTAGTTTCTAAGAGCATTGTACCATTCCAAAAAAAAAAAAGAAAGAAAAGTTTCTAAGAGCATTGTCGTAGAATTGTAGGATTCCCATCTCGGATCATAGGATTCGTATCAAATACTAAGGAGAAAGAATCGTACCTATCCAACAATCCCATTTACAAATGAATCTTAAGATTTGATGCATGCTTTAATTGAATCTTATTTTTCATGTGATTTATCTTCAGGGAGCAATCACAATCCAATGGCAAATATTAATAACTTTTCTTTTTTTTCTTTTTTACTGTTCCTATTTTAAGAATTATTTTAGTGATTAACGAAACCTCTTAAGAATTTATGGTCTCTTATAGATGCTCCAGAGACAAATAAGGAATTGGCCTGTGATTGAAGTGTTTGACATCACATATGAGTTTTAAGCTTCATCTTACATTCATTTTTCTTTAGTCTTATTCATAAACACTTCTAAAGCATCACAAGACATCATAACCATGTAACATTGATGATTTGGATTTTCTTTTCTTTTCTATTTTTATATGAAGATAACAAAATAAAAATTGCAACTCATTTATTTTCCTAATTGATAACTTAACATATTTAACTATTCATACATATATCATTTTAATATACTAATATATAAGCAATGGCGTTCTTCATATAATTGTATCATAGTTTTCAATTGTCACTAAATTGATGGTGCTCTAGATGGAAAATATATGGAATGTATATGATGCAGCCCAGGGAAGAGGACCAAAACTGCAGCAGGGATTTGGCTAAATCCAAAGGGATTCAATAGCCAAGAACTCACGCACAAAAAACTAATCAAAGCAATCTCAAACCAGAACTCAACTTTCAATTCAATAATAAGATGTCAATCCCTAAAGGGGATTTACATATTTATAGAGAAGATCAAAGAACCTTTCTAATCCTATTAAGATTCTATTACTAAACATAGAATTCCAATATTAAAGAAACCTACTAATTTTTTAAGATGCTAAAGCAATTAGAAACTGCTAAATAAGATAAATTCCCACAACAGATACTCGATCCTCCCATTAGGATTTGTGGGTCATTCTAATGGGTCGGGTCAGATTGATGACCCAAAACTCATGGTTTGGACCCGTTGGGTTTGGGCCTGGTCCAAATTGCACCAGTTCTCCCCGCCTTAGAAAAACTCGACTCCGGCGACGGCAAGTGTATAGCTTGATAACATTCATACAAGTCTAGGTTGAGGCGCTAGAAATTGGTAGCAGTGATCCATGATGCATCTGAAATGGGACGATTCTTCCACTGAACAAGAAACTTCATAAAACCCCCACGGCATGTAGACACGAGTTGATCATCAAGTACATCCACAATTTGATCAAACGGAGGAGGAGTAGGCGGGAGAGATAAGATGTGTTCTTCAATTCCTTCATCTTTGTGATTCCCACGGTAGAGAGTCAAGTCTTCTACATTAAAAGTGGAACTGATGCCTAACTCTACAGGCAGTTCAAGGACATATACATTGGAACTTATCTTCTTCAAGATCTTAAAAGGACCCGTGTTGCGAGGGTGCAACTTTTTATTTGCTTTGGGAGGAAGGCACTCGGGAAGGATTCTGACCATGACCATGTCACCTTCTGCAAACTCAACAAAACGACAACGTGCATCAGCATGCTGCTTGTATATGTCATTACTAGCGGCAATGTTTCGTCGAACCTCATCATGTACGTGCTACATATGACAGATAAAATCTTCTGCTTCTCCGCTTGGTCGCGATTCTATGGGCAAAGGGACTAAATCAGCAGGTAGACACAGGCGTACTCCAGCCACAGCTCGAAATGGTGACATCCCAGCAGATCTGTTGACTGAATTATTGTACGCAAACTCAGCCATGGGTAAAACGAGATCCCAAGATGTGATGTGATCGCAAACCAAACATCTCAATAGTTTGCCCAAACTGCGATTTACCACTTCTGTTTGACCGTCAGTTTGCGGATGATAGGCACTAGAAAATTGTAACTTTGTCCTAGTGGCCAACCAGAGTGTCTTCCAAAAGTAGCTCATAAAGTTTGTATCTCGATCGGACACAATTGTCTTAGGAAGCCCATGAAGATGTACCACTTCTCGAAAGAATAGTTACGCAACTTTGGATGCGTCTGAAGAATTGGAACATGGTATGAAATGAGCCATCTTAGAAAATCGATCTACCACTACAAATATAGAATCAAATTTCCGTGCTGTATTCGGTGGACCCAGAACAAAGTCCATGTTGATGTCTTCCCACGGAGCATGTGGGGCGGGAAGGGGCTGGTAGAGTCCTATATTCTTTTTGTTACCCTTTGCAAGCTGGCAAACCCTGCATAAATCATAGATTTTAATGATATATGATTTCATCTTAGGCCAAAAGTACATGTCACTAACAAGATCGAGAGTCTTGTCACAGCCTAGGTGTCCGCTACATCCACCACCATGTAATTCCCACACAATATGTTCACAGATGGAGGTAGTTGGTAGACATAGTTTTGTGCCGCGAAACAAATAACCATCATGAATACTAAAGTGCGGATGTTGATCTGGCTCACCATTGAGAAGATCGGTGTAGATGTGGCCAAAATCTTTATCCGCAGGGTATTCTTGACGAATTTCTTCGAATCCCGGAACAGTGATAGACATGTTAGTCAATAAACGCTTATAGCGGCTCAAAGCATATGCAACTTGATTTTCTTTGCCAGCCTTGTGTCGAATGACAAAAGTGAATTCCTAAAGATAGGAGTTCCATCTTACACAGTGTGCACTCAATTTCTGCTGAGAATGTAAATGCTTGAGGGCTTCATGATCAAAGAATAAAACAAACTCTTTTCCAATTAAATAATGTCGCCAATGACGAAGAGTCTGTACCACAGCATATAGTTCGAGATCATAAGGAGAATATGTCTTCTTGGATTCATTCAACTTCTCACTGTAGAAGGCGATAGGATGATCTTCTTGACTAAGCACGCCTCCAATACCAACATTAGATGCATCACAATGAACTTCAAAAACCTGATTGAAATAAGGCACAAAACTGAAGCTTCTATCATCTTTCGTTTTATCAGTGCAAATGAACGAGCGGCAGCACGGGTCCATTTGAATGTCCCCTGCTTCATACAGTCAGTAATAGGAGCCATGATGCTACTGAAATTTCGAATAAAATGCCTGCAGAATGTCGCAAGCCCATGGAAACTACGAGCTTCAAATATGGTTGTAGGAGTAGGCCGTAATGAAGTAACCCAAGAAAAGCACAGAATCAGTCATAAAAGAGCACTTCTTGAGGTTGATATAAAATTTGTCACGGCACAGGGTGCTAAACACACACCTCAAATGATCAAGATGTTCTCACTTTGACTTTCTGTATATCAAGATATCATCAAAATAAACCACGACAAATTTGCCAAGAAGGGGGCGCAATAGCGGGGTCATCAATCGCATGAAAGTACTTGGTGCATTAGAAAGACCAAATGGCATCACTAACCACTCCTAAAGGCCATCTTTTGTTTTGAATGTTGTTTCCCATTCATCACTCGGTCGAACCCGAATCTGGTGATAGCCGCTGCGTAGATCAATTTTGGAAAAAATAGTGGATCCATGCATTATATCCAACATATCGTCTATCCGAGAAATAGAAAAACGATACTTTACCATAATTCTGTTGATGAAGCGACTATCCACACACATACGCCAAACGCGATCCTTCTTTGGTGTAAGGAGGGCTAGAACAGCACAAGGACTTAAGCTCTCCTTGATGTACCCCTTCTGCAATAAGTCATCAACTTGGCGCTTCAATTCGGCATGTTCTCTAAGGCTCATCCGATAAGCAAGCAGGTTTGGCAGAAAGGCTCCAAGAACTAAGTCTATAGTATGTTCTATATCTCGCATGGGAGGTAGCTCTTTCGGCAGGTCCTAAGGAGTCAGATCAGAGTATTCATGAAGGAGGGCCTAAACTTCAATAGGAATACGAATCTTAGGAGGCTCCTGCACTTGCTTACTGACTAGTACAAACATCACATTTTGCTCATTGATTTCTTCCTCAAATTTACCCATAGTAAGAACATGTGGAGTGGATGGGGTAGTAGGAGTCACTGGAGAAAATGCTATTAGTGGCATTGGAAGAAGGTCCACCATTTGTCCTTTCCATTTGAAAGAATACATTGTCACAAATAAACCAGAAGAATTATAACTCATAAACCAGATTGAATGGAATTCGATGATCTCCTTAAGGATTCACCATCGTGTTTTATAGATCAGTAATGCCCAATTTGGACTACAATTACAATCTATCAAATCTACTATTATAGTATGTATAGCTGTACAAGTCTGACTAGTATCAATCCACAAATCTCCTATTATATTATGCATTGCTGTACAAGTCTAATACAATGGGCTTTTGCAGATGGGTCATGGATGGGCCAACTTATATTTTAATGGGCCTGTATTAACACCCCCCCTCAAATTGATGTGGTGGAATCAGTAAGCATCAATTTGCTAGATAATAATTGATGACGTGGGCGAGGAAGTCCCTTTGTGAAGATGTCCGCAATCTGGAGGCCAGAGGAAATGAATGGTAGGGAAATGACGTCCCGTATATATTCATCACGAATGAAATGACAGTCAACTTCTATGTGCTCAGTCCGTTCATGAAAAACTAGATTTTCTGTAATACGAATAGCACTAGTGTTGTCAGCATAGAGAGGTGTAGGTGAGCTTTGTGGAAAACAGAGATCGGAGAGTAGCCCACGAAGCCAAAGTATTTCAGAACATGCAACAGACATGGCGCGATATTCATCTTCTGTAGAAGATCTTGAAACCTTGTCTTGTTTCTTACATTTCCAGGATATCAACGCATTGCCAAGATACATACACCACCCAGTGGTGGACCAACGGGTGTCAGTACAACCCGCCCAATCAGCATCGGAGAAAGCAATGAGATTTAGTGGGGAGCCTGTAGGAAAAAATAGACCACGAGTAGGCGTACCAAGAAGGTAACGAATAATTCGTCAGACAGCCGTCAAATGAAGATGCCTTGGTTGAGTCATATATTGGCTGACCAGGTTAACAACACAGGAAATGTCGGGACGGGTATGAGTTAAGTAGATCAAACTACCAACCAATTGCCAATAGAGCATGGCATTGGGAAGAAGATCCCCACTATCTTTTGAGAGCTTCAAATTCACTTCAAGAGGAGTATCAACTGGAGTTGATTGCCGAAGTTCTGCTAGTTCAATGAAGTCGAGAGCATAATTGTGTTGGTGTAAGATGATTCCTTTCTCTGTTTGATGAACTTCCAGACCTAAGAAGTAGGTTAAGGGACCCAAGTCTTTCATATGGAATGACTGATGCAACGAGGATTGAAGCTTAGATATCATTGCGGAATCAGTTCCAGTAATAATGATGTCATCAACATAAACAAGAAGAATAGTGATACCGCTTGGAGACTTATGTAAAAACAGCGATGGATCATACTAACTTCATTGGAAGTCTAACATAAGTAAGGCATCCCGAAATTTTTTAAACCAAGCGCAAGGAGCCTGTTTAAGGCCATAGAGGGAACGCCTGAGTTTAGCCACATCTGAACTATTGGAAGAGGAATACCCGTTAGGAAGGCGCATATAAACCTCTCAAATGGGATAACAATAACCCTCCAGAATCATGGCTACCTAATATGCAAGGAAAAATAATAAAAAGAGGCACATAGTGGCATTGAATGGGTGGGATTTTCCAATCTGAAGAACTTTTCTCTTTTTGCTGGCGGGCAATCTAGATTGGATCACATCATTTCAAGAGTAACTGAACCATAGAAACAGTCATGTTCAACAAAGACCTGCATCCCTGACTCACTGGAAGTAAACCCAATAAAGAAACTCAAATAAAGGAAGAGCTAGGCTTTATGAATAGAGAAAGCAAGGGAACAATGCAATGCAATCCAGTAAAAGAAGTTAAGAGATAATCAAACCAACTAAGATGGGAAGAAACAAACAAAAATAAAGATGACAGAGATCAATCAAATGGGGATTTTTAACAAACTCCTAAACCAACAAATTAAATGCAAAGTGCAAAAAAAAATGTCAATTTCAGAATCCAAATTTATCAAAAAAAGGCCCATTCTTTTACAATGCAAATCCTCACAAAGTATAAGGAATGGAGAGAAAAAACACAACTAAATCAACTGAAATCCTATGGATGTCCAAACAATTTCCCAAAAAAATACAATTTTTACAACAGAACGAGAAAAAATCTGTAACAATTAGAAGATTCTGTGAACAAGATTTCTTTCTTTGCTACGCTTATAGAAGGATAGTGATAGAGATAGAGATAAGATAAGATAAAAAAAAAGAATAAGATTCCAAAAATAGGAAAGATAAAATTCAATACATTTGAAACCACAAAATAAAAGAAGCATCTTTCAAGATTCTTCCTACTCAAAAGCTATCGGACCACAAAAAAGGAATAATCCCAAAAAAATCAAAACACAGAGAGAAAAAGAGACGATCTTGACCATCCAATTCATACCCGGTGGGAAGATTATCAACAAAGGTGATGAGCATCTTGAGCTTGCTGCCTCCCTCGGAGGCGAGGCCGGCGTGCATCTCGACGGTCATCGCGTCGGCGACTTGCCGGAGCTTCGCGATCGGAGTGGCGCACTTCTCCTCGAACTCCCTCACGATCCCCATCGCCCGGGACCACCGGCCGGAGCTCCTCATCCGGTGACGGACGACTAGCGCCGCAACGGCCACCGCCGTCGCCGTGCAGACCACGGCCACTCCGACCGCCACCTTCCCCATCGCCTCCGATACGAAGAACTAGGTCTGCAAGGAGCTTTCTCCCCCTCAGAAATCCCCGGTTTTGCAGATTCCTGTTTGGGAAGTGAACTCAGAAGCTCATTGGAACCGAGAAACCCTAGATCGAACTGTTTCAAATGGAGAGTTCTATGGAATCTGAGGCGTTTTTAGATTTTCTCTTCCGTTCTTCTTCGGTTGAGAGAGGGAGAGAGAGAGAGATAATCAGCCCGTCGTTTGTACTTTTTTTCTCTCCACTGCTGTCTCTGTCTGTTTGGTCCCATGAAATAACCGAGGGATATGTGGAATTTATGAAGCTGCCCCTTTAATCGGTTTGGCAATTTATAACCGCTCCCTTGATAATTTAACATTTAAAATAAAGTATAGCATAGTATTAAAGGAAAATGCTCATGTGAGAGATACTCTCACCAAGTAAGTAAGAGATGGGTAAGGGCCCTCATATAAATATCCACTCTCACCAACTTAAATGCAAGGATCCCAAATATTTATGTGAGGGCTCCCACCATCTCTCACCAACTTGGTGAAAGTGTCTCTCACGTGAGCATTTCCCAATATTAAAAAAAGAAAATATTAATGTTAAAAAAGAGAATATTAATGTACATCCATCCCTCACTATAGGGTGAGAGAGACTTCCATAATTGAGAATTTTCAAGTACAAAAGAAAATTTTCAAGTACATAGTGTAAGGGACACTTCCATAATTCATGTGTAAAAAGGAAAAGTTCACTCACCCTATGGTGAGGGATGAATGCACATGAATGTCCCCTAATAAAAAAATATATATAATATAATATAATGAAGTTATGATATATTTTATTTTTAGTTGTTTGATATAAACAAAATTGACCTAAGTGAACCTTTTTTGTATTTTAGTGGAGAAAAAAAGTTGTTTTTTACTATTTTTGGAAAAAATGGATGGAATTTTGAATTCAAACGCTATCGACGTGACCTTAGGGGTGAAAATCTGGCGGCATGGCCCGCTCAAGACCGGGCCTAGTCTTGCCCAAGTCGGTCCGGCACTGCTCGTGTCTGATATGCGGGCCGTACCGTGCCAGGCCCAACCTCTTGGGGGTCAGCCCAGCATGGCCCTGGTCATGCCATGCTAGGCCGGCAGACGGGCCTGAACCGTGCAGCCCATGGGCGGCCCACAGATCCCCCTGTCCTTCCCCCTCTCCCCCAATTTTGACCATTTATAGCTGTTAGGGGGGTTAAAAATATAAAAAATTATTTTTTTGACCTTTTTTTAGGAGGGGTTTTTAAATAAAAAAAAAAAGACCGTCGGGGACATCGCCGGGTCGGGCCGCCCGCATGCTTGGGGTGCCTGGCTGGGCCTTGCCTCAGGCCTGGCAACCTTGGCCCAGCACGGCCTGCTGGGGACTGCCGGGTTGGTCAACGGGCTCAGGCACGGCCCAGGCACTGTTTTTCCTATGCCGGGCCCGTGCTGGGCTTGGGCCACCCGCCCAGATTTACACCCCTCCGTGACCCTTGTATGAAAAATGAAGGTTTTGCTTGGCTTTTACTAATTTAGTAAAGTGCCAGACGGGCCCACGATAGGTAGAGTGGTTGACCACTATTTCTAAAATAATCACGTTGTCAAAAGCGTACATAGATGAATGGAAGATCCAATTCCTACCTAGGACCCTAACTCCTGATTCCTGAGGATGGATACTGGATGGTCGATAAATACACTATCCAACTTTAGTTTAGCCCATGGCGATAGCTTTTCTTGTATTTTCAATTTCTCCCGATATGAATGGGGTGTCAACGTTTTAAAAATGAAATAAGATCTCATCAATGTATGTATTCTCAGAATCTGTAAAGGACTATATAGATTTGATAATGTCCTACTCTCGAAGATTTGGTGATTGCCCACAAAGAATTTGTATAATTGAGAACTACACATTGATATCAATATGCATCAACCCATATAGATGAGAATAGATTAGTATCACCGCACAAATCGGTGGATTTTCGATTACTATGGGGTGGTTGGACCTGAAAATCCTCACACTGGAACAAGCCCCTCCACGATTTACAATTGTCAAATTGTTAACAATGGATAAGTGTCATGTTCTGTGATGGTGAAAAGAAGAGAACTTTTAAGTTTGTAGACAAAAATCCTTCTCGCTGTGGCCCACTTTCGAAATCCAATAAGCCTTAAAATCACTGGCCCGCATTGTTCTATGTATAAAAGCCAAATTCCCGTTCAATCAAAGTTACGTCCACCATTATTGCCTTACATTGCAACTGACTCCAACCATAGTCAATATTAAATCCATTACTAGTTAAAACATGATTTCAAGTAATGTATGAATCCCAATGTCGTATAAATTAAATAAAAGCGGTAGAAGGGCTAGTCCATGAATGGGACACTGTGCCTGGGTGAGCTTGGATTGACTCAGACACTCAGTACATGAACCAAGCCCACGTTCGCTCGCTCCACACCTCGAGTTCATTCCACCAGAATATTCAGGTGCATTTATGTGTGCTTGCGTGTGGGTGTGCGTATGAAATTCTGCAGGGTGTTTTGGCACCCTTTTTCCGCGATGCAAAACAACTAGCAAACAGACAGGATTGGGTTGCTGCAGAAGTCAGATCTGGACCTACCTATTAAAAATGTTAATAGCTTAAAGCAAATGCACAAAACACATGCTTCTGTAGAAATCTTAATCCAGGTGTATTATACACGCTCAATCTCAAAATGAGCCCAGGACTTTCCAAGGGAAGTATCTATTTAGAGCTATTCAGATTTTAAATTAGTGGGCATAATTATATAGCCTCGGAAATGAGAGCATCTCTACCGAAGGAATCACTGCAAAATGAGAACAGATGAAAAATGAAGAACGGGACCGATCCAATCCTCTGGGCCACAAAACGAGTATAGTTTTTCTTCAGAATGCCCAAAATGACCCTCGCATTCATTTCAAATTCGTTAAATACTCTCCCGCATTAAATGATGTGTAGGGGCGCACATTAGACATTGATGTAATCCATACACACCCATATACAGGAGCCCCATCAGATGAAACTCTTCAAACCATGTTACAGAGAGTATATGTCAAAACCATGTTAATGTTGTATTACAAGGCACCAATGGGTCTCTCACAAGAAATCTGATAAAATTAGAATAATAATAAGAAAATTAGCATGGCCCCTGAATAAGGATGGCAATTGGCAAGGCACCAATGGTTTGAGGTTTGATTAGGATGCAAGGACAGCAACAGTATCCACTCCACGCCCATAACCTTCACTTCAGATCCAACCCCTCACCCCATCCCGGCCACCTGCCCACCCCAACCCCAATTACACCTACCCATCTCCAAGATTAGCTTAGAAATAGCTCACTTCTTTAGCTCTCCATGAAAAGGAGGTGATCCAGCCCCACCTTCGAGTAGGCCTACCTTGTGACAACTTCACTCCGGTCTGGGTCTGCCTTCAGCATCCCCCATCTTCCCAATTAAGGTAGAGAGAGGACAAGAACTCGCAATTAAGGTAGAGAGAGGACAAGAATGAAACATGCAAGTCCCAACTGCATTCACCGAGAGCACCCAACATCCATCTTCCGCCCATCAGCTTTGCAATGCAGAGATGATATAGAACCACTGTACAAGGCCAGCAACCTCACCACCCTTCTCAGATTGCTTTTTGCCAGCTCAATTACAAATCATAACACACAGGCATGCATGCACATAATCATGCTGAAAACAAATCGAAAACAACCAATTCAAAGGAAACTTACCCTCTGAATGGCCGTCTTTCCTTGAGTCTTCAGCGCCAAATCCTCATGCAGTCGATGTCAGGCTCAACCTGCCAGAATTATAAAGCCAAAGAAAACAACCTAACTTGACAGTAAAGATGATGAATCTTTCCAGCATCAGATAGAGGTTCAGAAACACATGCCTTATTACTGGTCTCTGTGCAGATTCAGACTCCACCTCGACACAAACTTTCATGACCATTCCAAGTGCAGCGTTTGGCTTTCAATAAACACAAGATATAGCAGAGATTTGCTTTAAACAGAGGATTACTAAAGAAAGAAAAAAGGTCATAGATTCAAAGTCCTGCTAAGTATATTCTTGTGAAGAACGAGCAACCTCACAAAAATGTGCCTGCATAGCGCATGAGACACGGCATTCATGGACACACCATTAATGAACAAAAAAGGGCAGCCCAATGCACGAGGCTCCCTCCACTGCGGGGCCTGGGGAGGGTCAGATGTACGCAGCCTTACCCCCACAAGCGGAGAGGCTCTTTCCGCATTTCGAACCCGTGACATCCAGGTCACGATGGAGCAACCTTAACTGCAAATGAACACTGCCACCAAAAATGGCATACAGGTCATTCATCAGATTGTGGTCACATGTTGTTGTTCAATAAGAAAACATCAGTCAAATTTTATGACCACTCGTTTTTCTCATACATGACACCTCATAAAATGACCAGCCTGACTGTTGGGCCACAGCATTTTCGTGTTAGAGATTTAGAGGATACCTGATGAATAGCCTAGATCCTAACATTGCATATCCCTTGGAACCATATTCACATGAACTTCACAATTATCACGAGAACCTAGCACAAACACAAGAACAAGTTCTACCCAGGACCAGCAAATAGGTGTGGTCTGCTAGTCCCACAGCATAAAAGGGAACCTGGCAGATAATCTAGACCTACAAGGAATCAGCCCATTGAATGCTTGTAGATGTTAGATCTAACAGAATGAATAGAAGTGAACAGCAAATACAAAAACAGCTAACTGTTCACAATCACCATCATCAACCAACCCGCTAGCAACATCAAATGAAGCTGATTTCCGTATGGTTAATCCACCAAGTCCTTTTTCATATACATGTATCCTAAATCTAACCCTTCATAACACTCCTATACTTGCTTCTATGTTCGCATAAATGCAAAGATTACCTTAACTCGTCTGTCAATCCATTCTGGAATTCCGCACCTTCATTTATGCACCCATTCTCCAAAAGCATCCCAGAATCTGCTCCAAGTACATTGCCCTGGAAAGAATCCTGGTTGTCACTCCCTTCAATGCCCTCAGTCATTGCTGCCACTACACATCATTGAAATCCAACCTCTTCATACAGAACTAACCTGACTTGCAACATCTGAACTGCTGCTGCAAACTTCCAATCGACAATCAGCATTCTCAGCATTAAATGCCTGATTTGCTCGCTTCAATGGCTCTCCATCATCCAAAGCATCCTTCCAGCTCAGTCCTAGCTCCACAGATCCACTAACAAACTCAGTACCCTCTATGTCACCTGCTGCAAAGCACTCCACCTTAGCCTTCTTGTCCAAGCTGGCCCGACTTACCATGCAAAATCTGCTGCCACAAACTCCAGACGAAGAAACAGATGTCTTCCCTTTAGAGCCCAAAGAAGTCTCTTCCCTCGCTTTATTTGGATGCGCATTCTCATCCTCATCATGTTTTTCCTTCATATGTCTCACTGAACCAATATCTACACTCCTGATGTCACCTGCTGCTACATCCTCCCCTTTAGTCTCCCCACAAGAGCCAACCTGACATGTTATGCCTGACATTCTGCTGCTGACTCCAGATGGATCAGAATTATCCTTGCTCGGGCTAAGGGAAGCCCTTTTTGCCGCTTTATCTGGACATTTCCCATTATCTTCAGCATTTTTCCTCTTGAGCTGTTTCTCAGGAGACCCAGGCTCGCACTCTACACTGCCACCATCCTCACCAGAAGAGGCCTTTGTATGCTGCTGGCTCCTTTTCCTTAAAAGCCGGGGTCGCATGTATCCTTCTGGAAAAACATAAGCAGGTAGCTGCTTCCTACGAACATGAGACACATAAATTTCCATTCCTGGTTTCCAGAACAGGTACATGTCCACTGAATTCCTGAATTCATCTACTGTTCCACGTATGTCAAATTGCTGGCCTTCTTGGAATCTGACTCCTTGTTTTCTCTGCAAACCCATGAAAAAAGCACAATGCGAACATTGTTTGGAAGTGTCTACATACTCATTCGGATACAGATGGCACTGCAACATTCCATATGTGTCCCGCTCAATCTGTAAAAGTGAAAAAGAAAGCAGTTACACAGAAAATGAGCAATTGTTTAATCTGTAAAATTGAAAAAGAAAGCAGTTACACAGAAAATGAATGATTGCCCTTTTGCTTCTACAGCTTTTTACAGCATCAATCATTAATATGATGGATTGCTGTAAAGCTTAAGTTTAAATCGCAGCGAAACCTCACTCCAACAGATAAGTAGATAGGTCAACTATACTCGGCCTGTTAATGGGTTACGTAGACCATGACCAGGCGGGTTGGCCAAGCAAGGTCAGTAAATTAAGATATATATATATATATATATATATTTATTATAAACATATGCATTCATATTAATTAAAAGATATGAAAATGTGTTTTAAAAAATCAAACAATATAAAATTTACCTAAAAACAAACACCGATTCAATATGAATTATAATTCAATTCATCTGTTAGTTAATTGCATTTTAACTTCTGCCATTCCACATAGATAATACTACTTAATGTTTTGATTTGTTTTTAATTTAGGAACACAAATGCCCTCGAGTAGACCCAGCAGCGAATAAGGACAAAACAGGCGAAGTCACAAATTGACCAGGTGGGTCAATTGGGATTCGTTCAACCAAATCAATGCAACCAACCACCCAGCATGTGACCGGGTGGAGCTGACTGAGATGGGATCCTAGTTGACCAACAGGGTTGAATAATTATGCACTTAAATCAAGCATGGAGTTTTGCTTGCAAAGATCTACCAATGCCAGATGCTACACAAAAGCATCTGAAATCCGACTTTACCTTTAGCGTCAGCTGCCTCAACCGAGATTCCACCCAGCCCCTCCAAGAACGCAAATCATCCGCATCAGCAGCAATAATATCCACCTGCAGATAATTCTTATATGTCTCAAAGAAAAGATATGGATCAAACAGAGAATTCCAATGGGCTTTATTCAGCTCAATCTCCTGCATGAAGAGATAACAAACAGATAAAAGGGCATCAGAATTAATTGATTTTAAAAAAAGGGGGCACTAAATCTTTATATATTTACCTCACAGATTTTGTTACCGATCTGAAATTGCTCCATCATAACACGGAGGGTACTTGTTGACACATTGTAACTAGAATTCATGCATGGATATGCAGGTGTGATAATTGGCATATGATGAGTTCGATCACGAGGGTTTTTACGTGGATCCCATACTGGAAAGCCGAGCTCATCCTCCTCTATTGCACACAGCATTACAGGATTTGGCCAGCGCCACTGCGTATAAACTCTAAAAAAGCGGGAAACCAGCATACTAGGAACTGCATTAGGATAAAGCTGGCAGACACGAGCAACTAAGAGAGCCCAATTCACACCGCCAAGAAAACCAGTCACCTGAACAAAGTAAAAAGAAAATACAGTCAATCAGACTTTGCACGTTAAAGGTTGGGAAAACAATCACAGAGAAATCCATCTCACATTTGAATAAACACCACGCCTTTTAGCCCAGAACTTTAAGCACCTGAGTGTCGTTCGGAAATGCTACAAATTACAGGACTCAGAAAAAGTAACAAGACATAAAGAAAACAAATACAGAGTTGAACGTGAAACGAATGAAGCAGTATCAATGCTTACCTCAACATTCGGAACAAGTCGAAGAATTTGATCTGCAACTCTGCAGCCATTGAGACTTCTAACAGTTGGTTCATCAACATTGAATAATACAGACCCATGAGAGATATCCAAGTCCTAAGAACAAGTTAGTCCAAGCAATGGCAATGCGTCATAACTCATGTATCAACTGGTCAAAAGCACCAAAATAACTTTCAGCATTTGAGCATAATAGACCATCCAGAAGACAAACTATAACAATACCAATCAAATAGGATAGCAGAAGTCTGTTGAAACTCGGTGATAGTAAATGATGACGGTAGGACTCATTGAAAAGAAAAAACAAAACTTGCATAAAAAGTAAAGGCTTCAATAGAATGATAGCAGATGAAAAAATATATGATGACGGCTAAAAAAAGACTCGAAAAGCAACTCACAGAATCCTTTTTTTTCCCTTTCTTGAGACAACCGACTTACTTCTGGAACAACCAAGAGGGAGACACTAGCATATAGTAGATCAATTGATATGCCGCAGAACTTGAATTTCATTACTGGAACATGAGCATCTGGAACTGGTTGTAGTTCCGTCACTTCTTCCATGGCAGCCAGAATATCATGCAATACTATAAAAAAATCTTCCTGCAGAATAGAAACAGATATGATTTGGGCATTCAATTGCATCAAGCAAATCATCATCATAGCCATATCCCATATGTTTGGGGTTGGCCACATCAAGCAACACTAATATTCAAACATTAAAAAAAAAAAGACCAATGTCAAAATTTTCTTTACCTCTCGGCTTACGTAGGACGGCCCAACACACAGAGTATCAATGTCAGCACCCGGACCATGAACCTGACAACACAAGGTTAGCTTCAAAACTACTCCTAGCAATAAATCATAATCAATATGCAAGAAGACCAATTATTATAACAGGTTAAATTAAAGCATAATATTATCAAATCATACAATTCAAGCAATTCATCCAGGTGGAAATAGACAACGGTCAAATGGCTAATATCAACAATGGTTTACTTTCTTATTAGTGTTTTTGTTTTTAAGAGGTTATCTAGTTGTTGAAGAAACCTCTTAAAGAATTTTTGGGATGCTGGGGAGGCTTCAAACATAAATAAATATAGACATATGACAAAAATGTTTGATTGTACTTCAAAGGTTTTGTCTACATTTTTTTTTCATTTTTTTGGTTTTTTCTTCATAATTACCTCTTCAACTTCAAAAGTAACATTGATGATTTCAATTTTACTTTTATTTTTTATTTAAAGAAAAAGAAGATGCTGCAACTTGTTTATTTTTCCTGGTGATATTGACATCTTAAAATATATTTTAACTATTCACACGTGTATCATTTAGGATATATTAATATATGTTAATAATGCTTTTTATATGTTTGCATAATAGTCTTATTTGTCAATGTATTGATGTTGCTATAGATGGAAAACAGATGGATTATGAATGTGAAAAACCTTTTTTCTTACCTATCTTTTAATTTTTATTATTTTTCATTTTTTACAAGAAAAAAAATCCTACAATTCACGATAAGATTTAATTTAAGCCCTTGAATTATTTGTGACGGTTTGGATTTTAAAACAATGCCAGTAACACCGTTCAAAAAAAATGGCAGAAACCTATCTAACATATATTAAGCATCAGTTATGTTGCCCTGGGAAACTGGGAAATATAGAGGTCCAAAAGGAAACACTAAAATCCTACAAGTACAAACCGTAAAAAGAGTACCCAGTGAACTACCCTCGGACTAGTCACTTCTCCATAAAGAAATTATCAATATCATCACAGTCATAGCCTTCTGCCACGTATAGATAGGGCCCTTCATGAGTTTTACTTTTCCCCTTTGCCCTATTTGGAGCAATTCTCTCTATAAATCCACATTCTAACATGTCTTTCTTCACTACTTTACCCAAAGTCTTCGTTCTGTTTGTTAGTTATCCTAATCTTCCCTCCTTTTTCCAAGGCATTAGCCAATTTCTACCTATTTTGACAGGCTAGAACCTAGGTAACCTGCCTCAGTGCCTCCCCCCTAGAGGACTATTGATGTCCCATTACCAGATGAGCTACCAGCACAGGACACACAAGGCCTCCATTGGTGTCCCTTTCTAGTTCCTTGAACATGTAAGCATGGTTTCAGACACTGCATCAACCAATGCCAAAAACCTTCACATATTTCGGTCTGTTTCAGTCCTTTCTTCCCTTAAAAAAATATTATCACGATTCCAATAGCGAAAATTAAAATTTTAATAATGAACTTCGACAACCAATTGATGAAAAATCGCAAAGCAACAGAACCACTTAGAAAGATATCAAGTGCAATGCAGCCACAACACTACATTGTGAGTATTTAAAGTAAGGTTGGAAAAATTGCGACTCGGATTCGACCATCATCTCTAAAACATTGACTCAAATAGAGTCAATGTGACTACTTGGAAAGGTCGTGTTCTTTTTTTTTTTAATAGATTAAATATTTATAAAATATAAAAAGACATTTTTATAACAGTAAAATCTAAAAATACATTTATTTACATCTCGTAATTATAATCAATTCAAATAAATAAATTTAAATGTGCAAGAAAAATACTATAATATTAATAAGTAAAATAAAAGGAAAAAAATCTTGCGTATTACATAATTTTAAGTCCAAATATCAAATGTAAAAGGTCAGATATAAGTTCAAATTACATTCCAATCATCATTTTTAAATTGCTAGCTCCAAACCTCAAGACAAAAATATTCATTGTTCCAAAATAAGAAGTTACAAAATCGAACAGTTGCAATGTGAAACTTTTCTTCCTACATTAGTAGCTAAACCTGAAGCCTTTCCTACACATCCAGTCACATACTCTATGTACAAGACATCTTTTACTTATCCAATCCTGCATCAATACATGAATCTGTCTTCAGCAAATGGTAGGACACATTATGCACTATAACATGTACACCATAATTCTCCAGAAACAAAGCCCACCTTAAAAGGCAATGTGATAAATAACATTCATGGTCTGAACTTCTCCAAAAGCAGTTGTATGGTACTTCTCTAACAAAAGAAGTAGAACAGCACTTCAACAGAAAAGCAACAGAAGACTAATTCAAACTCATATCTTACCCCCAAGCGATATGATCCAAAGGTAAATATAACGGCATTTGCATCCTCGACCATTTGATCAGCGTACCCTCTTTGACGAGTAAGCTGCTTCACCCAAGCTTTTACAATCTGATGAAACAAAAAATAAAATAAAATAAAATAAAATAAAAAATACTTACTAGATTAAGCCATTTCTCTCTCCAAAAAATAATAGAAATAAAAAATAAAAAATAAAAAAAATTGGATTACACAAAAAAGAAAAGAACAGAGCTCATTCTGAATGTGCATACTAGATGACTATAGTCATAGAACACGTGAAAGCAAACACTCAAAACCTTGTCCCAACTATGTTGGGGTCGGGGTCAGGGTTAGTTACATGAATTTTGTTTCTCCATTCTGATTATCCTAAGCCAAATCCTGAGATAGGTTGCACTTATTAAAATCTATTTTTACTACATCCATCAACGTACTCTTCAACCTACCCCTTCCCCTTGGTGGGCCATCAACCTTCACAGCAAAACTTTTCCTGACCGGCATTGTTGTTGGCCTACGTTGGACATGTCCAAATCATTTCAAATGAATTTCTCTTATTTTATCACCTATTGATGATGCCCCTAAATGTTTTCGAAAGCACTCATTTCTAATTCTATTCTTCCTAGTTTTACCAAACTTTTAGAATCCAGACCCATTCAGACCCATTCAGGCCCAACAAACAACACAAACACCCATATGCAGCCCGGCTCTATACATGATCCTAAATGCAGGCATCCATTTTCTATGCAGTTATTTCCTGTTCAGTTATTTTTAGTTTCTCTGAATGCAATTATCCTGAATCCTGTCCCCTCTTATTAGTGGGAAAAATTAGATCTCTAAACCTAAACATTCTTATCTCTGCTACACCCATTAACAAGACCCTGGCAAAAAGCAATATAGCAATAACAACCTACGCTGGCAAAATTCTGATCTAAAAGTTTGATTAAAAGGATAATTTGTTAATTAAGAATGTTGTTTATAGGTTTTTTTTTTTTTTTTTTTTGAATGGTTACTTTCATTAAGTAAAGAATGTTGTTTATAGTTGGCAGCTAATGATTAAATATTGAGCCCCAAAATGCGATGAATTATCTCATCATGAATTTTTACAAATATATATGGAATGCAAAACCATCACTCTTTTTTTTTTTTTTCATATTATACTATTTTCCCTTGGATAACGGATAGGCCGAAGAGGACATGGATGGAAGTAGTAGGGCTAAATCTGAAGAAGTGTAACCTATCTGAGGTTCTAGCTCATAATAGACCAAAATGGAGAAACATAATTCATGTAGTGGACCCCAATATAGTCGCCACATAGCTTTTATGAATGATGATGACTGTTTTCCCTTGGATTAGTTGCATTGAGGCATATGATCTTGGTTGTACATGATTTGAGCTTTTCCAGCCCCTCTCCTCTAATGCATGGTGTTTTGGGGGGTTGAGAAGGGTTGTTGTTTCATAGGACACTAAAACCTACAGTTCATACTATTTCAGTCCAAGCTACACAAGAGTATCAGGGACTGCAACAATCCTTCTTCAAATTGTGTGATTCTACCTGCCTTTTTCATCTTTCCTTTCTTTTCGTACGGCCAGCATCATTTTTACCATTCCTTTCTTTTTATATGGCCGGGTGCAGCAAGATTGGCTGGCAAGTATAAGTTAACATTATCAGGACATCCCACAAGATCTCAAGCGAGGCATTTTTGAAGTCTCCCTTTCAATTGAACCAAAAAATGTATGCATACTTTTGTGAAACCTAGATAGTTTTTCTATCTCCTACAATTGGGTTTTCCACAAATATCAACTTCCTGAATCCCCCCTGAGAAAAAATTCAGATTTGAGCATTTGCTTGTAAAATCAAAGGATAAAGCCGCATTTCTTATGAGCTCCATTGTTCACTTGAGGATATAAACATGAAAACAAAAGAAACAACTACAAGAAAAGAAAAGACACCATGCGCAAACAAAGAGAGTAAATACCTGATCAATCTGACCAAGAACCTCTTCTCTCCTTACCGCTTCTTCCTTGCTCTCATAAAGGCCAGAGTCCAGCAACAACTTCCATTTCCATCATAACGTAACAAGAATTAGAACAGTATTGCCAATACAAGAAACGAACAAGTGAAACACGGATAGAGATGAACATGATGAAAAGTATCTACCTTTTCCAATTCCACACTTCTCTGAAGATCCGCCTCCAATGGTCCAGTAACAGAGATGGGCACAGCAGGAGGTGGCGGTGAGCCGCTCGAACCCTTACCAATCACCATCTCGTTGCCAAAAGAAACCTAAAAAAAGCCCTAGAAAGAACGAAAAATGAAGAAGCTACCTTAATCCTCTCAAAACCAATACAAAATTCGAAGTATCGCTGCCGCTGGAACACAAATATCGAAGATGGAACCCTAAAAAGATCTACGAAACCCTAAAAGGATCATCAAAGCCCTAAATCGTAAAATCAGGTGCCTTTTTAGCAAAGAGATCAGAGATTCGTCAAAGGAAAGGCAAACAAAAACAATAGAACAGTGATTTGGGAGGCAAAACCCTAAAATCTGGGACAGAATAAGAATCTAAAAGAACTGGATAAGAGTGATGGGGGAGATCTGAGAGAAGGGAGGTGCAGAAACCCTAAAACCGGCGTGGAAAGCGGTTTTGGATTGTTTCTCGGGGTAGCAGTGGCCGTGGGTGACAAAAACAAAGAGGAAATACAGGGAGAGAGCGCGTGCCACGACGGCACTTTTATCTTTGGGGGTTTCCGTTTTTCGCGCGGTAACTGAAGTGGTTTTGCGTTGAGTTGGCGGTTTTGCGTGGGCGCGGGCGCGTGGGCGATGTACTGTGCCTGCGTGCTGGTCTGGACCATCCAAAATAAAGGGCCCCACTCTAGATGCTTATCACAAGTAGGGCCGTCAACCCGGCGCTTTGATGAGTGGGCCAGCCCGGCTTGAAGGGCTTCTATTTTTTTGTCCTAAAACCCGAAGATAGGGTAGGGTAAGGTAGAGCCTTATTTTGAAAAGCTTGTAATATTGAGGGCCGAGTTAGGGTTGGCTCATCCAACTTGCCCCCAATTTATTAAATATATAAATTTCTAAAGAGTTTTTATGAAACTACTTTAAAATATTCAATAAGTAAGTACTCATTTATATATTTATTTTTATCATAAAGATTAAAATGTATAATTTATTGGTACAAAACTGGATAGCATAGATATTTTTTGTAGAAATATGGCTTAAAAATGAAAGAGAATCTTAAAACATTGAGTGCAATATAATGAAGTATTTGAAATGGTCATACTAAGAGTATTACGTGTTTTATGATTCACCTATTATGACATTGTTAAATGTGGATAAAGTTAATTTAGTAATAAAAAAAAAGTTACTAATTTGAAGATGATTTTTTTAATGCTTGAAAAACAAATGACTCAGACAACTGTTTTAGAGGGAATGTCTGAATTAAACTGTTATTTGGAGAAGCCAAGGGATAAATCTACGGATTTTAATATATTGGATTAATGGAAAGTTAATTTTGCAAAATATCCAGTCATTTCAAAAATATCTAGTGACATTTTAGCAATTCCAGTTTCTACAGTTGCTTCTTAATCGACATTTAGTACAAGAGGAATAATATTTGACCAGTATAAGAGTTGTTTAAAACCTGAGACTGTAGAAATCTTAATTTGTGCAAATATTAGATACATTCGTAGCAACACAATAATAATAATGTATTAGCTGATCTCTTAGATATTCTAAAAGTAGATTAAATAATTAAATAAAGAACTATTGCTACTTATTTTATATGTATTATCATTTATAAAATTATTGTTATATGCTTTATGTTTTACGTGATATAAATTATTTTATCCCACCACTAGCCTTCAAGCAAAAAAACTTTTTAACTCCACCAAGCTATCTTTTGCATTGCACTGCTGGTCCCTAGTTTGGATAAAGGAAGAGGGTTAGCATTAAGTTAGAAGTCAGTGGTAGCACAGAAATAATTTATTTTCTTTAAAGAAAAAAATAACTTCATTTCTTTTGGCCCTGCCCCTTGAGGGTAGGGTAAGAGCCTAAAAGTTATAGGGCTGCTGTAAAAGTCAAGGGCTTTTGGTTGCTTAAGCTCAGGCCGCACATGTGAGGGTAGAATAAGGACTTACTTCAGCCCGGCCAAGGCCTGACCCTTTAACAGCCCTACTCACAAGCCGCCGCCGCCCCCACCTCGCCCCCCCCGAATGGCTAAAGATTCTAATAGAAAAGGGTGAAATTTCATGTTTTTCTTATCCCAACTAAAGGGGCTGGTACCCAAGAGAGAGCCCGCACACACGCGCACACGGGAATGCAACCCACTCAAGTGGGAAAGGAGCCCGCATATGTAAAGGAAGAAAGCCCACACAAGTGGGAAGGGAGCCTGCTTCACGGGGAGAGGTGACGTACTCGGGGTTCTAACCCCGCGCAGCCAGTTAAGAATTGAGACTCCTTACCACTCGGGTAAGGAGTCGGTTTTTAGTGAAATATCATGTTGAGGCCTACTTTTTAGGGTGTTCTTGCTAGGGTCGGGCTGGGCCGAGAAAAATTTAGGATGGCCCAATTTTAGAAGCACAGACAGTAAATGTTAGCCCAAGCTAGGGGTGTAAAACAAGTCGTGCAGGTTCGGTGGCCCACATGCCTCTCCTATTTTTTTTTTTTAAAGAAACTATATAAATTAAAAGGGACTTTATGCACTTTTTAGGTTTTCAAGAGAGAGGTTAGAGAACTATAGAAAGAGAAAGGG
This sequence comes from Persea americana, assembly GCA_029852735.1. Taxonomy (NCBI): domain Eukaryota; kingdom Viridiplantae; phylum Streptophyta; class Magnoliopsida; order Laurales; family Lauraceae; genus Persea; species Persea americana. The sequence continues at coordinate 64,850,281 of CM056813.1, read as the reverse complement.
AGCTCACAGAGAGCATAGATGAGTGTGAAAAATAATGAAAATGGGGGTATTTAGAAATATATTAAGTGTCAAAATGACACAAAATACCCTTGATTTTATTTTATTTTTATTTTTTTTTGGTGTTGGGGTTACCAAAAACCCCCATAGCCATTTTTTGGCCGTCAGGGGAGGGGTTGTTTGACCGAGTTGTGCCACAACTCACGACACCTTGTCCCAACATGACCCATCCATTGAATGGGACAAGCCAGTTATACGTGCCAAAAGTGATACCTACTTAGTTAGATAAGTGAAAAACTCTTTTAGGGAAATACCGAACGCCCGATACCTGAAAGGGGAGGAGAGAAACAATGGTCAGAGGCCCTGACTGCCGTCAGCCGAAGGCACTCTGATGCTTGAGTTAGTTCTGCAACTAAGCAAAGGTGGAGTGAAAAAGAGAAGAGGGTGCAAGTGTTGTTTGTATGTGTGCGTGTGCGTAAGCGTACCTCCGGGGGACTACCCCATGTGGATATATAGGTGGAAGTTTTGTCATCCATTTTGCTGAGTGGAGGTAAGTGGGGGTAAGGTCCTATCGGGCCTTTACCCTGACACTGAGTGGTCGGTGAAAAGGGAACGTCCCATCAGACGGCCTCCATTCTCCCTAGAACTGTTGACGTGATGGGTGATAAAGTCAACTCCTTATCTCTATCACGCGCCACCTTACCTATCAGTGCACGTCCGTACTTCTCATAGGGTCGTGATGACCATCTCCCGATTCTCAGTACTCTTACCGAGACCAGAAGTGGCCTTGCTGAGCTGACACTCTTAGTGAGCTCCCAAACTGCCGAGACACGGGTGTACGAGATCAAGACAAATTAGCTGGTACTATTACCGAGGCTTAGCTTAATCTTGGTATTATGGGATTACCCCACACACCAGTCAATGTGCCAGGCCTGTGCAACCCGACCCAATTTACGCCCCTAGTCCAAGCACTTACAACATTTAGTCAATGGAAAGAAAATGAATTGGAGGGTTTTTTTTTATGTTTTCTTTTGTGTGCGCGCGCGCACGCTTTCCTAGGTATTGTAAGGACAAAATGATAACTAAAATTACGATCTCTCCTTATTTTGCCCGAGCCAAGCCAAGCTTCAAGCTGTTTATCACATAATCCAAGTAAGGCCAAAATTAGGCTGGGCTCGGATTGGGCTCAAGTTGGCCCAGCCCATTGGCACCCCTACTACTTGAAATCCCAACAACTCAAAATGGATGCCGCAGGAGTATATTTTCAATTTTTACTCCATAGTTGGTCTCACCATAGATTTGGCCGTTTTAATTAAACTGTGCTAACGACGTTTAAGGTCATATTAATTATGCTAAGAGTTGCCAACAGAACTGAACTGATATCGTAAAAAACGAAAATGCATCTAAATGGAAGTGAGGCTAGGGAGTCACAATGTTAATTGCGCGAACCACAGATTGTGTATAAAGTTCGGAGACATTTTCCTATGAGCAAAGTGCATATAGCTTATATGTAATCTAGCATGTGTGGCCCACTCAATGCAAGTTTATCAATGGGATGGGATACGGGAGAGGTCTACTCATGGGTACGGGGAATCAGCCCCACCAAATTATCGTTGTTCTTAATTTACCTGCCTTCAAGTTTGATGGTATATCAAACGTAAATTTTTTCGAGATTCAATCCAATCATGAGAGAATGTTCAGTGTACGCAAAATTGAGCCAAATGCCAAGGCCATGGGATAAAAGGATAATAAAGGTGCTGCATCAATGAAAGATGGGTCTAAGTGAGCCCTGCACTACTAAACTTCACTTGTAGTTGCTCATCGTGGAGCATTTTCCTGTTTTTTGGTTTGTCTGCTGCCGAGTTTTCGATCTCTCTGCAGTGCTGCAAGGAGACGGATGGGGGCATTTTTCTGTTAAAGTTCTATATGCACTGGATCTTTGTTTTACACCAACTATGTGCTAGATGGGGTCACACATGCTCTACTTTAAAAGTCTGTTGTGTCCCAGGATAAGGGACGGAGCCATAAATTTCTCCCAGTGTGGGCAAAGAGGAAATTTAGACATTCATTAAAATTTGATACAATAAGACGTATGAATGATAGTATAGAATAATTTGACGCAATAAATTGCATATCAATTTTTCTTTCATCTTTGATCTCAACTTTTGCTAGCTTCCTCTTTTATTTTGTTTTGATTTCTATGAAATCTTTTATTTAATTTTTTTGATATTTAATGTATTTATTCTATTTTTAGAAAGGACACAACCTCTCTCCTTCGTCGAATCGTATTAGAAATTAATATGACTGTGTACCAAATCGTATTTAGAGTAAAATTTCTACAAGAATTCATAATCCCCTTTTGTAAGTAGGCTCGCCCAAGAGCATAATAAGTTTCTCATGAACGAGTGGACTCTTATTAGACGATATGAACTCATGGATCATAGTCATCTACATATGAAGTTGTTGAAAACAACACTTGATCAACCGACTGTTGCCGCTGAGAGTTGGGTTAGGTTGTTCGTGGTGTATGTTCAAATGTTCTATGTATAATAATAGTAATGTATTTAGGCCCAACTGAAACTCTACTCATTTACTTTTCAAATTGAAACTGTTGCCCCAAACCCAACGCATGAGAGCCAATACAACCATTTAGGCTCGCTTGTAAGGCCAATCATAACATGGCCTCAATTCGTTCTGTTGGTTTCTGGTTTGGGCTTGGTTGGTGGGTTAGTCAAGTTCTACCTTAGGCTATGTAAGGGTTAAAATGGGTTGGCCTAGGCTAATATTGTGTTGACATTTTACGACATCGTGCAACTCCAACCCAAATTTAGGTGTAGGGGGTGGTTTGTACAATCAATAGTGTACTCAAGAAAAATGATTTTAAAAACCTTTCAATAAAAAAAAAAAACCGAAAAAAAAGAGAGGAGTTAGAAGAGCACTGAGAGCGGGATACGAAACGTCAGGACTGGATTTTCAAAATAAAACTTTTTTCCTCTTTTGTCATTCCATTCCCTTGTTATTTCAAAAATTGAGGAGGTGCAAAAATAAGAAAAACACAATATTATCCATTAAAAAAAATATATAAAAGCCACCCTCATCTTTTCTTTAAAAAAAATCCAATGGGGCCCCGCCCTCCGTCCCTGTCTTTTGAATAAAATATGTGATGGTATGCCAAATTTGACATAACATAAAGCATATTTCAAATTTTTATTTTGAATAAAATAATGATAAGGGCCCACTTGCATTTGAATTTTTTGATGCAAATCTTTTTTTAAATAAAATAATGATCATGAGCCCACTTACATTTACATTTAACATCTCTCTTAGAGTAGCCAAATTACATACGTCAAATTACATATACCACATGAGCCTTTATTTTTTTAAAGTCATGTATAAATTTAGAGTATCTCTCGAAGGTGCTCTTATAATGTAAATTTGGCAATAGAAAAAAATTGGCAGTATTAGGGTACTCATAGTCAGGGTGGCAGTGTCTTCCATAAACAAAAGATGCTGGACACTGTCACCAGCTAATGGGAAGCAGCCAAGCTAAAATAGCTTGATGGGATTGGAAAGCTTATAATAATAGCAAAGCGATGCAATTGAGAAAGCTCCACAAAGATTAAAATAGATAATAGGTGAAAAAAAAAAGAGATGAGATTGCCTTGGATGGGGGAGGGGCGGGTGGAGTTTCACATAGGAGCATCCACCAAAGGAAAATTTTCACTGTGACGAATAATACAAGGAAAAACAGTTAGGGTACATTTGGCAAAAATCCTCTTAGGGGAATCCATATCAGTTTCCCCGCTATCGTGGAAAACCCATATTTGGATGCAACATGGTGAAAAGATCTCCAAAATCCCAAAGCGGATGAAGAGAGGATTTCTTCGGTCCAACACCCCACCATCGGACCCTATAAATCATTGATTTTTAAGAAGGGGTATCTAAGGCCCATTTTCTATGCTGAATCAAAAGCCCCGAGGTCTCCCGATTACAAAGCCCTCTCTATTCTCCAATCATTTTTCTTACTGTTGCTACCAGGGAGGCGACAACGATAGCTACAACGATCATAAGTGATCAGACTTGCTCCGACACGCCCAAAGGTGGCTGGACTCCGCATTGCTGCAATTGTATTCTCACTCGTTTTTTTCTTTGAGCAAGGAATAGAGACCCAAGGTCATCTCCAACCCTCCTGTAGTACCGGTAGACCTTAGCCATCTTCCCACTGTCTAACTGTATCATCCCGCTCCACCATTCCTCTCTCTCCCTCTCTCTCTCTCTCTCTCTCTCTCCTGTCGAGTCATTCACTACAAAATCAGGTTAGGGTTTTTGTTGTTTTTTCATTTTTTTTCCCTATTCTACATATTTCTTACCTCTTTTCTTGTGTGGGAATATGATTTGTTTCGATAGCTAGGAAATATGGCCAATTTTTTGTACTTGGGCTTTTTTTTTCTATTTGGCATATTAAATCTTCTATGCTGAAATTGGTAGATAGGTTTTTGCCACTCATAAAAGGTCATCAAGAGAATGATAGCTAGGGCCTTCAAGTTTCCTCTCCTAACCACACACTCAAGTTTAATATAATTACTTTTTCATTATATTTTTTTTTCCGCGGATTCCTTACCAAATATGGGTTTGAAGGAATAATTTAGGATTCTTTTGTAGTAGCCAAATGTGAAATGCGATGAATTCTCTCCCTTATAAATTCTTTCCGAAGAAAATCTAAATTTATTGTATAAATGATTCATCTAAAAAGAGGAATCCTCTTGCTAGAGACATCAATGAGTAGGGGTGGCAATTCCGCTCCGCCCCGCCCCGCCCCGGCCCTGCTTGCCCACTTCACCCCGCGTGGGTTTTCCCCGCCCCGCCCTGGCCCCGCTTGCCCGCTTCACCCCGCGTGGGTTTTCCCCGCCCCGATCCTTAAGTGGGCGGGGACGGGGAATAAAACTGTGCCCCAAAGGCGGGGCGGGGTAGGGATGAGTTTGCTCTTTTCCCTGCCCCCTTACACCGCCCCGTGTCCCGCCCAGTACCCCGCCCCACCATTAAATAAGTTTATATTTATATATATATTGAAACCCATTTTCCATCCCAACCTCTCTCTCTATCCCTTCCATCCAAAGCGCTCTCTCCACCAGCACCAGAACTCCGTGCGCGGTCAGTAACCAACCCGACGCGAGGCTCTCTCCCGAGACCATCTCTCTCTTGCGACTGCGACTGTCGATTGTCTTCTAGGTTTCGTCTCTCTTCCGTGACTGCGACCATCGATTGTCCTCAGGCTTGTCTCTCTCCAGCGATCATCTCCCTCCCGCACCTCTCTCTCTCTCCCAGGACCGCGAGGTTAGGAATCCACCCTCCTTCTCTTTACTTCTCAGTTTTTTCATTAAATGCACTGCAACAAGTAGAAATGGAATGTGGTTTTTTTTTTTTTTTCTTTTGTGTGCAAGGTCTAGGTTTTGTTAGATTTGATATATTCAGTTTGAGATTTTATGTTTTTTAGTGGGGTTTTGAGGGTTTGGGGTAGGGATTTTAAAGTTTTGGGCTTTTTTACCCTTGAATTCCTATCAAGATGGAAATGAAATGATTGTTTTGGTTTGGACAGAGAGAGAACGCCTCTCCTTCCATCTCTTGTTCTCTCCCCCTCCCTCCCTCTCTTTCTCTGCTTTATTTTTCCAGCAATGCACTGTCTCTGCTTCTAGCCATTCAATGTAAGTCCATGCAATGGACATGGACAGTCCAGATAAAAGCTTGCACTGCGCCTCTGCACAATCTTTCCATCTGAGCTTAGACGACACTTGCCCTAGTGAATTTGTGATGTACTAAGAGAATGACAACATTTTGTATTTTCCTCTTCCAAAGTAATGTCCACCTAAATCTTGTGATTCAATTGGGGCCGCATTTGTTTTGGACTCGAGGTTGTAAGCATCTTTGAACTTACATTGATGCAGTTTTGGGAATTCTCCAAAACTTTATAATCTCTCCTCTGATTCAGGGGCATTTAGTGAACTACAATGGTATTTTCTTTTTGACTATTCATCTTGTAGATTTTCATGTATTCTTGTTTTATAATGTTTTTCCCTATGTGCATCAGGTATTCATCTTGCAGATTTTTATGTATTCTTTTTATAATGTATTTTCCTATGTGCCTCAGGTAATTGTGGCCTTCGCTAGTGTTGAAAAAAGGCGTTGCTATTGTTTTAGACTGATTTTTTGTCATTGTGGATGATCATAAACCTACAGATTCCATGGAATGCAACCAAATTGGAGATGTTCAGTTACACTTCGACTCAGGACTGCTATATAGATTTTGTTGGGTCAATTGTTCCAATTGAGCATGTGAATTGCATCATGTGTACTGTACTTAAACATTGTAGTGCAATTAGGATGATGTCTGCTTAGTATGAATGTGATGGGTTTTTTTTACTATGAATGTAATAGATTTTTCCATTATGCTCCACTGCTTTCAACAACATATTACACACTGGAATTAGTGCCCTTTGATCAAATATGACAGGCTGGAATTAGCGCCCTTTTCATATCTAGATGTGTTTTCAGATGTGGCCCCTTAGCATCTGATTTGCGTTTCTGGGATTTGTTTCTCTAGATGTGTTCATCTTGTTTGGGTTTAAATCATTTATTGCTAAATCCCATTAAATAGATCAACAGGCATCAACATGGATAAAATAGCTCAACAGGGATGTAATAGATCAAATAGATCAACCCAGAATATTTAACACAAAGGGGTATTATACAGGGCATGAACAAGCTCTGGCCTGTCTTGACCGGACCCATGCATACCCATCCCTATTAATGAGCTTTCACTCTTTATTATTGTTGTGCAGTTATTGTTGGGTTTAGGTTGGGGTTGAAATGAATCCATGACGGACCTGAACTTGATATAGTTTGTATGCCTGGGCTCGATCATTTGAGTACACAAGTTTTAATTTATGCATCTGATTGGACCTGAACTTAGACTCAAGACCCCATCGTCAATCCAGTCCAAAAAGAGGCCTATGCTTGAATTGACTGGGTAATTGTCATCCTACTGGTTGGACCCGGCCATTTTTGGCTAAGGTCAAGTTGCACCCGGCCATTTTTGGCCAAGGTCAAGTTGCACCCTTGCCATTCCCCTCACCAGATTGGAGGCAGGGCTAAAACATTCTCTAGATGCTGTGGTATGTTTTAGTTTTCTCCAATATGTTGAAAGTGAGAATTATATGTATGAAACTCTCAGTGTAAAGTTGAAAGTGAGAATTGTAGGAAACTGAGACATCTCTTATCTTGTACACAAAATAAAAATAAAAAATAAAAAAGGAGCTTTGATTTAGGAATCCAATTACTGTGAGTTTACACCATCCAATCTTTGATGCCTCAATATTCCAAATGATCCAAACAAAGCATCTCTACCCAACAATCAAAACAAAACAAAAAGCTCATCCGCCTCCCACAACAAAACAATGTCTACATCAACTCAAACAAATAGACACGTCCATTATGTCCACGCTACACGTCCATTCAGTCTTTCATTTCTTCCATTTTCACTTTAATCTGGCTTCGACTTGAATTTGATATCGGTATACATTTTGGAGCAACTTTATCCATCCAAATGAAAAGACCACAACTTTTTTCTCCCTGCAATCAAATTCATCACAATATAATGAATATTGGAGCAAAAAAAAAAAAAAATGAATGAAGTTGAAATGTTTTGAATATTGAAGAAAAAAATTAATAAATGAATTTGGGAAGATAGACTCTTACATATAGATCTGGACATTTCCAAAATTTACTGCCAGGGTTGGATGTAGTATGAGACGGTATTATACTCCAATATAATGGAACCCCAAACAACTCTAATGGAACCACACCTCAATATCTTCCAGAAACCAATTTCAAAAAAGCAAAGAACAAGTGCAGAGATGGTATTATACTCCAATTCTTGTTTTAGCATGCCTAAACCAGCAAGATTAAGAAATATTTATGGATGATAAGCAGGTGAGGGATGAAATTGCTTGCGAAATTGGATACCATCCTTTCAAGTCCATTTGTAAAGGAATGAAAAGAATCAATTGCTTGTATAATGGGGTTCTAATGGAAACTAAAAAAATTAAAAACACAAAACTCTCCAACAATTTATGCATCAGTTATTTTTCTATAAATTCACACATAACACAACTTATGCTTTCTGCTTCATAAATTTTTTTTGCAGCTGCTCGAAATTAGCAATAGATATGAGTAAATGTCAGTAAGATTGGCAACTCACACTAGTGCCAACTCACATGGCTGTTTCATAAATATGAATTTCCATCGCTCTTATTACTAGAAGTTAGTTAGAGTTGATCCCCAAACTATCCAAAGCAATTTAAAAAAAAAAAAATCAAAAGAGAGAGAACAAGAAAGCAGTGCATTTCAGGGAAAAAAAAAAGAAGCAGAGACAGGGAGGGAGACAATTCCCATCTAATGGAACCACAACTCAAGATCTTCCAGGAACCACACGTCAATATCTTCCAAAGCAATTTCATAAAAAAAAATAAATCAAAAGAAAGAGAACAAGAAAGCAGTGCATTTAAGGGGGGCAAAAACAGAGATAGGAAGGGACACATTTCCCATCTAACGGAACCACACCTCAATATCTACTAGGAACCACACTACATTATCTTCAAAAGCAATTTCATAAAAAAAATAAATTCAAAAGACAGAGAACAAGAAAGCAGTGCATTGAAGGAAAAAAAAACCAAAAAGCAGAGGGAGGGAGGGAGGGACGATTGCAGACCTGGAGTGTGGTCACGGAAGAGAGAGAGAGTTGTGTGGGAGGGATCGTGGACTGGGGGACGATCGACGATCGCGGGAGAGAGACAGCGTCGCCGGAGTGAGACGATCGCAGGAGCGAGACAGTCTCTAGAGAGTGACAGCGTCGCCGGAGAGATACGATCGCGGAAGAGACAGTCGCTAGAGAGAGACGATCACGAGAGAGAGATAGCATCGCAGGAGAGACATCGAACTCTCGCCTGGGATGATTAGTGCCTAGCAAAAGAAGGGGAGAGAAAAGGAAGGAAAGCTGAGATGGAAAGGGATGAAATGATTTTGGGGATTTGATTTGGGCTCAGATGGGGAGCGGGGCAAATGAAACAACTTCGGGGCGGATTCCTAAGCTCGCGGTCCCGAGAGAGAGAGAGAGAGAGAGAGAGAGAGAGAGAGGGGTGCGGGAGGGAGACGATCGCGGGAGAGAGACAAGCCTGGGGACGATCGACGGTCGTAGTCACGGAAGAGAGACGATCGACGGTCGCAGTCGCGAGAGAGAGATGGTCTCGGGAGAGAGCCTCGCGTCGGGTTGGTTGCTGACTGCGCACGGAGTTCTGGTGCTGGCGGAGAGAGCGCTTTGGATAGAAGGGATAGAGAGAGAGGTTGGGATGGAAGATGGGTTTCAAGTGTTTGAAAGCGTTGATCTTTCGATGGGCGGGCCAGTGAATAATTTTCGTCAGAAACTGGGCGGGCTTTGCTTTTGATGAAAAGGATTCGCTGTAGTCGGCCCACGCACGTGGTGAGCGCTGAGGAGAGGAGCTCCCGTGTAAAATAAAGGGGCCAGTTCTCCTAAGCTCAAGTTTAGGATAAGGTAAGCTCAAGTGTATGGTGGGGCCCACCTGGGGACCCATATGGGGATGGGGTGAGGGGGATTTTAAGAACTCTCTAGGATCTTCCTCTCTGCAAAAAATCAGCTCTAACCGTGATTTCTATCTTTTCCATATGGGCCCAAAAGTTTAATGGTCAATAGTCCATTAGAATCGATACATAGTCAATCCAATGGTCTAGTAAATTTGGATTTAAACGAAAATTGGTGGACATGTGCAATTTAGAGGGTTCATGTGTTTGGTCCATTTGGATGAACGAAAGATGGGCCCTACAAGCATGAGCTTACAAGATTTTCTTCTAAGCTTGAGCTTATGAGAGCCTTGCTCATATATAAACATATATATATATATATATATTTATATATATATGAGCCCCCTATCCTCAACTCAAGCTAAGGATAAGGGCGTCAGCTCAATGGCATGGAGCCTACCTGGGGACCCACATGGGAATGGGGATTGAGGGGATTTGGGGGCCTTCCTCGAACCCTCTTCTCTACAAAAAACAAGCCCTAAAGATAATTTCTATCATCTCCATCTGGGACACAAATTTTTTACGGTGTACAATGCATTTGGATGGATGTCACTCAATCCAACGGTCCAGTTTAATCGAACGGGGCCAAATTTTTGTGGACATATGCAACTTAGGGGGGCCTTGAGTGTGGTCCATTTGGATGGACCAAATAGTGGGCCCCAACCTAGGCAACGGACAACCCTCTCCTGTCCGCTTGAGCTGAGGAGAGGGCTGGGCTATATATATATATATACAAATATGTGTATTTATATATGGAAGGTGCTCCTATGAGAGACACTCTTACCAAATTTATAAGAGATGGGTGGGGGTCCTCACTTCCATATCCACTCCTACCAACACCCATATCTCATAAACTTGGTAAGAGTGCCTCTCATAGAAGTACCTCTCTTTATATATATGTATATGTATGTGTATGTATATATATGTATATATGTGTATATATATAGGGATATGTATGTGTGTGTATATATATGTATATGTGTATAACAATCTTAAATATATGAATATATTTTAAATAAAGTAAAATATTACAAGAAATGAAGTTTGGTCCAGTGATAAGGCAAACCTCTAGTTACTCCCTACCCAAGTTCAAATCCCAAGTCTTGCACATTTAAAATTTTTATAATTTTTATAATTGTGGGGCTGGGTGGGGGTGGGGGTGGGGTACCCGTAGGGCAATCAAGATACGGCAGGGCAGGGAACGGAACATACCAATTACCCAAAAGGGGTCGGGACGGGGTAAAAGAGGGGCGGGCTGTGGCGTGGCGGGTGGACCCCAGTTCCGTCCCGATGCCATCCCTAGACAATGAGGCAACAATGCCCACATGATGAAACGAGTCCATAAATATTCCTTCTCTCTCTCTCTCCGAACAATCTTTCCCCTCCCCCAAATAATGGAAGAAAGCCTCCTCCCACCTAAAAAACCACCCATCTTCAAACCATCACCTTCAACCACCTTAACCCTCCTAATCACCATCTCCCTCTCCCTCTCCCTCATCCACTTCACCTCTCCCCAACCTCCCAACCGAACCTCCTTTCACTCCCTTTTCCTCTCCTCCCCCGACAACGCCACCATCGCCCACCACCTCCTCTCCCTCACCCGCCGCCCCCACATCGCCGGCTCCCCCGCCAACTCCGACGCCGCTTCCTACGTCCTCTCCACTCTCTCCACCTACTCCATCCCCACCCACTTCACCTTCTACAACGTCTCCCTCTCCTACCCCATCTCCCGCTCCCTCATCCTCACCCTCCCACCCAACACCCCCACCTCCTTCTCCCTCCTCCAGGACATCTACGACGGCGACCCCTTCGCCGAAGTGGCATCGGAGGCCGTCCCGACCTTCCACGCCTATGCCAAGTCAGCCTCCGCCGCCGGACACGTGGCCTACGTGAACTACGGGCGAGTGGAGGACTATGCCACGTTGGAGGCGATGGGGGTCAACGTCTCCGGCGCCGTGGTGTTGGCCAAGTATGGGAAGATTTACAGAGGCGATATCGTGAGGAACGCGTACGAGGCGGGAGCTGTTGGGGCTGTTGTGTACACGGACACCAAGGATTATGGTGGTGATGAGAGATGGTTTCCTGATGACCGTTGGATGCCGCCGAGTGGGGTCCAGGTGGGGAGCGTGTACACTGGGAAGGGTGATCCGACGACGCCTGGGTGGCCCAGTAGTGGATCGTGTGAGAGGCTGTCTGATGAAGAAGTGGAGAGGTCAGGGGAGGTCCCACTCATTCCTTCGTTGCCTGTGTCATCTGCTGATGGGAAGATGATTTTGCAGGCAATAGGAGGACACATGGCGCCGGATGATTGGCAGGGGCGGGCTGGTTCTCCTGTCTACAGCGTTGGACCAGGTCCAGGGTATCTGAATCTGACCTACAAGGTAGTTCTTTTTTTTTGTTTCTTTTACCTACTACAGCCAAATCACAGCTAATTGAAGTATATTTTTAATCTCTCTCACTACAATGCCATTGTGGGTGTCCTGGAAAATTTCAGGGAACACGACCCATAACGACGATCCAAAATGTTGTTGGTGTGATTGAAGGAGCTGAAGAGCCAGACAGGTAAATGTTTGTGTTTATTTTATAATATACTGTTACAACACCTTTTGAGCTTCCTCAAGATTATTTGGCTTTCTTGCTGGATCTCGCAAAACCCCTTTAACACTCGTTTCAATGCATAAAAAAGGTAGAGAAAATAGAGGTGAAGAGAACTCTGTAGTCTGTACGAATACAGTTCAAATTTTGTGTATTAGGGTCAATTTTTTCTACCTGAGTTGAGTAACAAAGCTATAGCCATGCCGGGAAGAAGAAGAAGATGCAGTAGACTATAAGATCTAGGGAAGCGTGGATTATAATGTGTCATTTGATAATACATCTGGGGAAGTGTGGATCACTCTAATCCTTCATTAGAATTTGAACTCCAATTGAATGTACTCTGATGGAAATGGATCCTATGGAATATGGAATTTTTAAGTGAATATTATTATCCGAAAGAAATTCATCCAATTGGGATCCAATACTAAAAAATTTGCTTCATAATATTGCAAGAATATCTAAAATGAATTTATAATTTGATCAAGAGAACAAGGGTCCAAACAACTGGTGCAGTGCCACCTTCAGCTTTTCTTTTTTCTATTCTTCTTGGGGGATATATCACATCAACATTAACCCATATACCTAACAATATCTAATCACAACCCAGGACATAAATGATATTCCTCCACAAGATTTCAAGGCATTATGAGTGATCTCAAATAATTTGTAACGTCAATGAAGGACATCATGATAAATTCTAAAGATTACTTAGCCACTAGTTTGACCATCCATCCACAGATATGTCATCCTCGGCAATCATCGCGATGCATGGACATTTGGTGCCGTTGATCCTAACAGCGGAACAGCAACTTTACTTGAGGTATGTTAAATTATTCTGGTAGATCAAGGAAGAATGGATTAATCACCATAGTTATCAAATAAATGGAAAGTAGGCACAGTTTGATACAACAAAACAGAGGAGATGGGCCCAGAAGAATAAACTTGCAATCTGTGTATTCAGCATGTACACTTCAAGGTTGTTTATTGTTATCGAGCTTGGCTGATTTATGCATCAAATAAGTGTTTGTTATCACCTCTTATGGTTCTATATTCTGCATGAAAGGTGACACCTTGGCTTGGCCTAGTATGTGTAAATATATGCTTCCACTGTACCAGAACCAATTTAGTTTGGGTGGTTGCATGATTAGAACTTTTGGGGCTCACCTTCTCATCAAGGTTGGTCACTCAAATGTATATTTTGGAAGTTTGGAGGCCCCAACAATCATCTGCGCCCTGTCAAGATCAGAGGGTGATCACTAAGATTCACATTTTAATTATTAACTTGAAGACTCACAACATGATCTTTCCTGGTCATGTTCCCTCACCATCATCATTATCATCTATTTTGCCTCCCACATTTCATTATGTTTTGTAACTGATGTAGGTCGCTCGAAGGCTAGAGAAGTTGCAAAAAAGAGGATGGAAACCTCGGCGAACCATTGTGCTGTGCAATTGGGATGCTGAGGAATATGGCCTGGTCTCTCTCTCTCTCTCTCTCTCTCACACACACGCACGCACGTACGCGCGCGCGCACACTGATTGGATGATACTAACCATGTTATGAACAATTGGCATTTAGTAATTGTCCATCTCTCCAGCCACAATTTTGATCACAGTTATCTGTAAGCAATCCAGGATCATCAAGTGGATAGTTCACAATTATGACCATTTTTGTTTTTCCAAATTGTCTAAATTGCTCAATTTGCACATTTGCAGAATTCTAATTGTATGGGTAGAGGGCCTAAATGGTGTGATTATTGCAGAGTGTCCAATTCATAGTAACTTGCAAGCAAATAGACATTAAAGATTGTAGATCTAAAGTATCTATTATGTCCATATAAAGATCGTTTTGCACTGTGATCAATTGTGCAACACTTGATCAGTCTTCTATATTTTTGTCTCCCAATCTCATTGTGACATTGTCTATTTCATGTATGATTTTTTTTCAGATAGGATCAACGGAATGGGTTGAAGAGAACAGGGAACTATTAGCTTCAAGGGCTGTTGCTTATATCAATGTCGATATTGCAGTAGCTGGACCTGGATTTGATGCCTCTTCCACTCCTCAGATTGACAAACTGCTCGAACATGTCACTCAACAGGTTTCTCAATGTTATTGTTGTGGCAATTCACTTTCTCATTACTAATTTCTCTCATTTAAGGCTTCATCAACTTCAAGGATTTTTCTTGCTTTAAAGGTTCAAGACCCAGATAACTCCTCACAAACAGTTTATGAATCATGGACTGGTTCTAAGGATTCTCCAATGGTGAGTAATGTTTTACTTTTAACAGAGCTTGCTCCTATGGTTTCCTTCAAGTGCTAACAAATTTCACTGTAATCTGAAGCCCCTATTGTAGAAATTCCCCAAATGCCTGTGGAAATGGAAACATATAGAAAAAAAATCAGGCTCTATGCCATTTGGAGCGCTGTGATGGATAAGTGAAGGAATTTGGTAATTTGGCACTTTAATTTTCTGCAATGCAGAGAAATTCTTGTTTCCAAGGAGAGGGGTTGGAATGAGCATATCACTCATTCCATGGATGTGCCTGAACAAACCTAAGTCACTTAAATTATATTTGTCAATGGCTAGTTAGATAAAATGAACAGTGGGTTTTCATTACACAATACTACAAAAGAAAACTAGAATTAGTAACATCAATGCTATCACTGACATTTTGTGGTCCATGAAGATTGGGAGATTAGGAGGCGGGGGATCAGATTATGCGGCTTTTGTCCAACATGTTGGTGTTCCCGCTGTTGACATGTCTTTTGGAGGAGGTACCCAACTCAATTTCTATAAAATGTTGCCCTTTGTTTTGTTTTTGAAGTAAATTTTCCCCTCATGAAACATGAAAGGTTTTTCTGCAAGTTCAGAAAGATGGTAATTAATGCAAAATAGTTCTTGTATGAGCACTTAAGTGTATGTTTACCCATGTTTGGCAATCTAAAGTAAATAATACTTGGACACTTGAGCTTACATCTTATACTCTTCCAATGGGAGTATTGGAGATGGCATGTAACCTTTCCTCCACGCTGCAGATGAATCAGATAATGCTATAATGAAATAGTTTAGGATTCAATGTAAATTGAATAATAAATGGTACACACTCGATCCAGCTTCAAAAGAAAATATGAACCATGTAACAGGTAAATGTTAAATTTCTTTCTTATGTCAGGAACTTTCTTTAGAGATTCTTTGTAATGTTTCACTCAATAATTTTTCAGTGGAAGCAATAATAGTTTAATAAGAAATTGAAAATTTCATACATCTATTAAGATGGAATTCTTTCTCTCTTTTTTTAATGAATCTTTTTATCTTTTGCAGGATATCCAGTTTACCACTCTTTATACGATGATTTCATCTGGATGCAGAAATTTGGTGATCCAATGTTCAAAAGGCATGTTGCAGGTCATCATCACTGTCTTCTTCCTCTTCTTCTTCTTATTTCTCCTTTTTTAATACTTGAAATCAATGATTATGTTTGATGGAATGACATCGTGTTTTCAATTTAATCAGATTGATTCCTTTTTTTCCTCTTTTTTCCTTTTTTCTTCAAATAGCTGCAAGCATTTGGGGGTTACTAGCACTTAAGCTGGCTGATGAAGAGTTCTTGCCTTTTGATTATCTCTCCTATGCATTTGAGCTCGAAGTATGTACTTCCATCCATCCATAAATACAAAAACATGTGTTCATGCACGCACAAGCATGTATACGGTCTACCAAATACATACATGAATATTTACATACATCACATTTATCTCTGATTAACAGAAAAGCACAAGGGAATTAGAAAATGAGATCATGGGTAAGCCCATCGACCTCATTCCCTTGTACAAGTCTATAGAGGAGCTCAAGAATGCAGCCACCAACATTAATGTCCAAAGAAAGGTATCCTTGATTTTATTCTACAACTGGTTCTTTTACTGATTTGGATAGAAATGGACTTGGCAAGTAGAGTCATATGTCATTCACAGTAATGAAAGGTTGCTATCGGTATAGGAATTAGAGAGAAATGGGAGGGCCTCAGTGTGGGGAAAGGAGAAGGACAAACTGAAAGTGAGAGAGCTGAATGACAGATTAATGATGGCTGAACGGGCGTTCACAGATAGAGAAGGACTTTCTGAAAGACAATGGTACAAGCATTTGGTAAGTATTTTCATTACTTCTGTCGGCATGTTCTGGTGCTACAATGGGAGTCAATGGGTGGCTGCAGAATAGTTCAAACCCGTTCATTTCTTATCATTGGAGATGACCCATTCATTGACTGGGCCTCAAATTAACTCCGTGGTCCTTTTGTGTGATCCTTTTTTGGTCTGTCGTTCATTAATAAGGTTCAAACCTAAAGCCTGGCCCATCTATTTTTTGAGCCTAGAACCAGGGCTAGGCTCAACCCATTTCAGTCTCAAGTTTGTCATATTGTCCGGGCCCAGTAATAGACAATCTAAACCAGAGCATGAGATCATTGAGGCCCACACATGAACTGTACACATGCAAGTTCAGAGTACACTTTGTGTGTGGGCCTCAATGATTTCATTCTCTAGTTCAGGTTGTCTATTAGCCAGGATTTTTTAGGCCACTGTAACCATCCATTCTCATCCCCAGAGGTATATATTTCTGAGATTATAATTCCCAGTGACCAATGAAACAACATTGGTGCCATCGCCATCTACTCATTGAACTGGTCTGCACATATAATTTCACAGGTTTATGCACCATCAAAGCACAACGACTACGGTTCTAAATCATTTCCAGGGGTAGATGATACCATAGAAAAGGCGAAGAGCTTGGACACGGTTGAGACATGGAAATCTGTACAGCACGAAGTGTGGAGGGTCTCTAGAGCTGTGACACATGCCTCACTGGTTCTCAATGGCAAATTCACATGAAACTTTCACTGTAAATTACCTTATTCATGGCACCACGTATGCTTTCCATATGCACACTTTAGCTCCAGTAAATGGAAAATCAAAATAGCATATTTTATCCATTTCCTGTCATTTCCAAGTAGCCCGAACTCACCCAAGATGGAATTGGTTTCCCTTTCCACTGGATCATTGTTACATAATATGTCAATCATACAGCATGAGGACATGGAATTGGTTGATGCTCCCAAACGTTGTAAGGAACTGTGCAGTGTGAATTGAATGCAAATCTTTCGACAGTGATAACCATTTATTAGATTAAATGTTTCTATTGTCAAATCCATTTTGCAAGTTGACAGCTAACATTACAAAGCGTCTGGTCGCTACAACTGATTCTTTGTTTTGTGAGGTAGTGAGTGCAGCAAGGACACCCCAACCAACTACAATTTCTTGGGCACTGGTAGCCTTCCAATCAATCGACAACTGATTGTGAACCGTTCGCTGATTTCAATTTTAACAATTCATTTCATCACCTTGGTCTAACAATTATGTATATCAATTACGAGCTGGATGGTTGAAATTGCGACTTATTTTACAGTGTTTTGTGATTGGCCCATTCCAGCAAGATAGAACAAAATTTCTAACAAAACAATAATTAGATTGGCGATTGACCATGGAGCAAAATGTTGGCAAAAAAGATAAGAATGCTGAGATAGATGCATGGTAAAATTAGGAGAGATAGAATCGGAAATGAGCACATTCAGGAGCATTAAATGATTAATTAAGAGAGACTTGTTTGAAATGATTTGGACATGTCAAATGTAGGCCAACAATAGTGCTGCTGAGGAAAAAGTTTTTGCATGCAGAATTGATGACCCCGCAAAGAAAATAAGTAGCCTCAAAAGGAAGTAGCTAGGATAAATCTAACAATCCATATGAGGATTTGGCCTAACAAGATTTCCATAGATGATCTCAACATAGTTGGAATTATTGAGGAGTGGGCTCCACCCGAGGGGGAATATTGAAAACTATTTATGCTCCCTCTACTAACACCTTGAGGTTTTGGTAGGAATGGCTAGCTGAAGAAATTCAAGATGGTATCAGAGCCAATTGGTCGTGAGTTCGAATTCCAGGGGGAGCGACTCGGCATAAAAAAAAAAAAAATGCGTGTCGCCAAAAGGGCGTAGGCCGGGTCCCACCTGAGGGGGAATATTGAGGAATGGGCTCTACCCAAGGGGAAATATTGAAAAGTATTTCCGCTGCTTCTACTAATGCCTTTAAGGTTTTTGTATGAATGGCTAGTTGAAGAAATTCAGGAGGAATAATGGTTTGATGATGATGTGGATGATGAATAAAAGTGTGTAAAAGAATGATGAAAAATTGTTGAGCCACTTATGTAACTTGTGGGCCCGATCACTCCCCTAGGCATTAATGCAGCTCATCATCAGGAAGAGATCATCCAACCAAGCAGACCCTCCTACAGTATTGTCCACTTGCCTCTCCCTCAGTCTTTGATCAGGGATGGCACTGACTGTAAATAGAACCCATTTTTTAGAAATTCTGTACACAGTTTCTAGAGAAGAATGGATTGTAACTTGCAATGGGTATACACACTCAACACAGAAATCTTAACCCCTTTACTTTGTTTGTTTAACTACTTCTCCACTTAATCCTATCATAACCATACACAGTGTCGTACACACTTTTGATCATATTTCACTTCTTAGTAATTATGTAAAACAAACGAGTTATAAAACTACCCCTTGCAACATTTTTCCTCTGGATTAAATAGAAAGTGAGTCCACATGAAGTGTTCCCTAGGCTTTTGCACCATTAGGGCCTATTTGGCAATTTACTAGGTTAGTAAAAGTAATGTAAAGCCTTTATTTTTCAGACAAGGGGTCACATCTTTAAAATTCCCTCCTTTTTTTTTTTAAAGAAAGTAAAAAAGGAACAACCAACTCTATCATGGAACTCATCGCTAATCCATTTATGAAAGGAAGAACATGGCCCATTCAACTTTTTTTCTCAAAGAGTTTGCAGTTCAGAGTACTTTTATGATGATGCAATTCAACTTGAATAATAGAATCTATTCACAAGATCACCAGTAGCTGTTAATTAAAAAAAATGACATAAAAGGTCCCCCAGCACATCCCATTAAAAACATTAAGCTTCTTATAAATAGGTTTACTTGCTTAAAGAGCACATCCCTTAAAAAACCTCAAGCTTCTTATAAATAGGTTTACTCACTTAAAGTTTATGCTCCCCATTTACAGGGAGAGTTCACAGATGAGAAACTTATGTAGGGAAGGGGTCATACAACTTTAGGAGTAACAAACAAATCCTTCTGTCCCCAGAGTCCCCTATGACCATGAATACATTATTCAATACAACCATTCCATTGCCATGTAGAGATGCAAACTCAAGGCAAAGATTATAACCAAAAGAAAATGAAAAGCACCCAAAGAAATATACTTAGGAGAACTAAATGCCCTGATCAATGAGATAATCACCAAGCCTCTCAACAATCATGTTGCACTGGCTGGGGGTCAGAGGCTCTTCGTAAATGCCGATGATCAAAGCCTGATTTGTTTTCTTAATGGTAACACCTCCAGAGCCCTGGAAACAAGTGATGAATCAAATTGTAGCAAAGAAGAATCCACTGATAGAAGTTGTGAATTGCTAATAAGTTACTTGCACTTTTAGGTTCATTTGGACCAAGTCCAAAGAAACTTCTTTCAAATACATCCCCAACATTGTTGGTTATCATTTTATTGTGTCAGTTGAAGGTTCAAATCCTTCTGCTACATGGTTGGTTATCATTTTATTGTGTCAGTCCAACTTGACCCTAAATCTTTGTCTAATTAGAGATTCTATAACACTATGGTCAGAGTTTATATGTGATTTCATTAGACCGATTGAAAGCTATTCGAACCTTATGCACGAGTCCTCTTTGAATCTTATGAGTTTTGGCAAACTCCAACAATTCTCATTCAGATTTAACACCTTAGAAAAATCATGCAATTTTTACAGAAGATAAAGGTCTTGGCTCTGTGCAGAAGCACAAACACTGGAGTTAGCTTATTTTCTTCTTCTTTTTTAATATTAATTTTCCTTTATAAAGTTTTAGGGGCATTTATACCCTGATAACATTTTCACTGAGATACCAGAGCTCTTTGAAGATAGAAGCGGCCCAATCTATGGGGCCCACTGCATGCTTGAGGGTGGGGTTAGTGAATATGAGGGAGTTGGATAGATCGTAGGTGGGTCTCTTGAGGGATTTATTTGATCTTCAGCTTCTCTCAATGATTTGTCTTTTCACACATAATAAGCAAGTGAAAGACCATTCTTTGTTTGGGTTTCAAGTCCAAGGTTACAAGTATTAGTTAGAATTAAAACCAACAGAAAGTCAGACGTATTAGGCTACTTTCTCAATAAGAAAAGAAAGACATAAGTAATCAACATTGCGTTTGCACCCAACTCACGAGAAGTTGTTAGTCGCATGCAAGCAGATGCATCATATGCTTCCAATAAAAGACCTATGCCATTTTCTTTTTGGCAAATGGTATGCACCATTCACAAAACTAGGTCTTTATCTAATTTGTTATAAGCATCCTTAATTAGTTAATAGCTGAAGAACGGCCTCTTAGCCCAGTGGTACGAGACGTCTGCCTAGCGTTCGAACCTGGGCAGTCAAATTCCTTCACCCGAATCTGCCTAGCTCACCCGAGGTCACCCAGCCCCATAAGCTGGGTACCCAAAACAAAACTAGTTAATAGCTTAGGATACATGATGCATTCATATCAATAGTTTATTGTACCTTCAGTCTTGACCGGTATTGGTAATAAAATGGTAAACCAATGGTGTTCTGATTAATAATAGTCTATTACCTTCTTTCCTCGAATGACTGCCCCTGGCTCACCCTGGATCACCATATACTTAGTGGATCCTAGGTATAAGCCTGTCGGTGCCAGTGATCCAGGTTCAGCAAAGTCGTTCATTATACCAGTTACTTCCTCAGGTTTGAGCTACACCACGGGGAAAGAAGAAAGATCATGAGCAAATCGAATGAAATAAATTCATAAAGAAACATAAACATTTGCAGCATTTGTTTTTAGGCTGTAGCTCAATTTGTTAGGGACACAACACACAGCCCATGAGGGGTGAGATCATGAGAGTGCACGAGCTTGAGTCATTCATACCACACATACATATATCAATACATAGAGACAGGGGTGCAACTTGAGCTGGGCAAAGCCTGACTACCTGAGCCTTCACGTCTGGGCCACATGAAATGCAATACCTGGCCCAATTTGCCCGAGTTGCACCCTTACAATAAGAACTCAATTGATTCTCAAAAAATCAGGATTTCTAAGACGCAACATGATTCAATTGTCACTAACTTATCTACCGCCATAACCAAGGAAACTTATGATATAAGCATGTTATAATCCGCTCCAAGTTCACAAACAAATTAACCCAGGTAAAAAGCTAGTTAGCAAAAATCAATCAAAATCAGTCCAATGCACATTGAATATGCATGAAATCCATTTCTCTAGGATCCTGCAATGATTCGAAAGATTCTGAAGATCGCATGTTTCTCCTAATATAAATTTGTTTACAGTTAAAACCTTTCTAATTTGGCAGATGCAAATTATTCAGTTAATATAAATTGGAGATATTTTAATTAATAGTAATGTGGCCTAATTTCAACATTTACTTGCATAAAACCAATTGAGCACAAAAGAAATTACATATACATCCCTAACTTGTGTTAGACAGTTAAGAGTCCTTCTGAACACCTCACAAACTGGTTTATTGTAAGTGCAATTAAATCTATATATGTTGTGTTTTACAACTTTCATCCACCATTGAGTGGCCACTCCAATCAAAGTAATATCACAGCCTTAATAGATTTACAGTCAGTGGCCAATTATGAGAACCGTGCTCATTGGATATTAACTAGAAGAAACCTTCCACACAAGGATCGTCACCATCAAAGTCCTGTCCCAATTATGTTGGCTCCAGCTTATAAATCATGTTTCTCCATTTCCGATATATCCCGGGCCAAATCATAGGATATGTTACACTTCTTGAGATCTATCCAATGACTTCCATCCATGTCTTCTTCATAATAAACCCGCACAGAGAAACCTTTGATCTAACCGTACGATTAAAAAAATAAAAAACGTGATCTAACTATCCATTTCAAGTCTCTTGCTACATGTTAGGATCATCTAATAGGATTAATTTGGGAATCCTAGTCTTTTTATGATCTACTCAAACCATGGTGCATAGGAGTTTGAATCTAAATGAAATTTCTGTGGATCGGCGAAGAAAAATTATAGTGAAAACAAATGATTTTAAGTAGGAATAGGAATTCAGACCCCACTTTTTATTTTTTATTTTTTGGGTTTTAAAGTTTCTTTACCGGAAAACTACAGAGCGGGAGCACTCAATGAATTGCCTATCTAGTATAACAGAAATGAAAGCAAAACCACTCAAGCAGCGCCCTTTTTCCAGATAAAACATCCTACTGAGCAGCTTTTCTAGCCCGTCAAACCATTAAGATGGAAGAGCATCAATCTCACAACCATTTCACCAAACATCCAAACAGCCAAATATATCATATATATAATATTACCTAGAAGTAGAACAAATCCTAAAACCATTCAAAAATAGAACCTAAGAACACACATCACTTCCACTGAAGCAATAAAGTCCAATAGAACCACCATAGAAGACATGTGTTTTTCTCTCTTTCTCCAATAAGCAAATCCAATATCTATCTAACAACCAAAACTGGACAGACTTACATAGAAAAGAAAACCCATTTTAGAAAGACAAGCAATATAAACAGAGATATATATATATATACCTGAGGAAAGGTGGCGCTCTGAGCCCAGACGCTTCCATCGTAGCCGATGATTGATGCAGCAGAGAGATGATGACCGTCGATATCGCACATCAGATGATCATCCACGTACGTTTGCCAAGACATTTCTTCTTCTTTCTTTCCTCTCTAACTCTCTGTTTTTTCTCTTTGGTTTTCTTTTCTGCTAGAGAGAGAGAGTAGTAAGATAGCGCTGGAGCTGCGAGGACGCGCCGACGAGAAACTAAATAGGAATGAATCACCGGTACCATACTCCTCGAGAGCAACCTAAAGTATGCTCCTCGATACCTCATCGGTTCTGAGAAGCTGATCCATCCAATGCGTTGGATGGGCCCACCACTTCACTTTTTAGCAAAATGAGTGGACAAAGGTTTTGAGGAGTAGGAATCAAGATGGTCCTTGTGGGCCCCGCCATGATGGGAGATGACTATTGACTACTGAGTTTGCTCTGAACCATGTCCATCAAATTGTGTGTGTATATTGTTTTTGATAAAACATCAAATTGTACAGGCATATATTAAGATCATTTCTATCCAATGTAATGAGAGGGGGAATTTTAACGAAACAGATGGATAAATGTACATCACTTGGCAATGGCTAATGGCAGTGGGTACTGAAAACACAAATGTCTTGGAAGTGCCAGGTAGATTGGCAAAGGCGTTATATATATATATATATATGAGCAAGGCTCTCTTAAGTTCGAGCTTAGGATGAAATCTTGTAAGCTTTTGCTTGTGAGGCCCACCTTTGGTCCATCCAAATGAACAAAACACATGAACCCTCTAAATTGGACATGTCCACCAATTTTCGATTAGATCCAAATTTACTGGACTATTGGATTGACTATATATCGATTCGAATGGCCTATTGACCATTAAACTTTTGGGCCCATATGGAGATGATAGAAATCACGGTTGGAACTGATGTTTTGCAGAGAGGAAGATCCTAGGGAGTCCTTGAAATCATCCCCCCCCTCCTCATGTGGGTCCCCAGGTGGGCCCTATCATACAATTGAGCTTACCTTATCCTAAGCTTGAGCTTAGGAGAGCTGTCCCCTATATATATATATAAATATGAGAAGCATTTTTATGCATACTTTCCTCACCCTATGTCTGTGCAACCAATGAATAAACACCACTCAACCACTAGCTAGAGTATTGGCACACCACTCTTATTTATTGCTTTTCTTCTTGTTGCTTTGTTTGGTTTCCTAAAGAAATTAGTTTTCTTAAAAAAAACTTCATGTTGTGAAATTTTGTTGAGTTTTTTTTTTTTTTTTTTTTTTTGAAAATTATTGTACAGTAAACATCAAAATAGCACATATCTAACCAAACAAAAAAAAAAAAGAAAAAAAAGAGAGGATTTCTCTGTGAAAATATCGTTTTTCAAAGTAAGGTTGGAAAACTCGTAACTCGGACTTGACTTGTCCGATGCGAAGAGAAAAAGTGACTGGAATGGAGTCAACGTGTATACTCCGGAGAGTTTGTATATTTTTTTAATAATTTAAAAAATATTTAAAAATAAATCAATTACTTATAAAATATAAATATGTATTTATTTACATGCATTCATTATAATCAATTCAAATTAATAAATTTATATATGCAAGAAAAGTAATACAATAACGAAAAAAAAAAAAAACATATTGCGTATTACATAATCTCTTAATCCAAATATCAAATGTAAACGATCAAATATAAGTTTCAGATTACATTGTAGTAATTAATTTTAAATTACTTACTCCAAATATTATACATAATTATTTATATATAAATTTTAATTATTTGAGTTTAGATCTATCTACTTATTAAAATGAGATTACTCGCCAAATCTTATTTATATTTGACAGGGCCCTTTGTAAAAAATTAGATAATTTGGGAGAGTCAAGTGTACTCAACTTGGAGAGCTTCAAAGTTCTTGTTAAAGTTCAGTATCTACCAAACGCGTGAGGTCTATCATAGATGGCCTCCTTACAGGGGCAACATCTTCTTTTCTTTATATAAAAAGGAAGGATGCATGATTGGATTCCAGTCCCTCACGTCAACCAGCCACCAAAATCACTGCAACGTGGTCGACATGCACCTCATATATAGTATTTCGTACGTTCGATAGGCTTAAAATAGCTAAAGTGAACGAATTACAGAATCTTACTGTATCATATCGAATATCGGTGGGTGGTCCTGGGGCCGACACACAGCGATGATGTTGATATCACCTTCCCTTTGAAGTATTCTTTGGTCAGGCAAGGATGGTCTTGGCGAAGTGGGGACCCAAGAAATTTTACTTGGAGGCTTAATGTAAAAAGATATTATAGAAATTAGGGTGCAAATGTATTAAAAATACATAGTAATTATCAGAACTTGTAGAGGGTTCTTTAAAAAATTTCAGATAGGGTGGGGTTTCAGCCCCATGCCCTTGTACTTGGGTCCGCCATTGTTCTTGGCGCATCGTTCCCATCTCCTCCTTGAAAATAATTGCCCGCTAAAAAGTGGCGGAACTAGAAAACATGCATTTGGGAGCTTGTCATCTCTGACTTCATCATTTGACTAAGGACCTGGTTGATTAAAAGAATTTTGAATTTTTTTTATTAGAGGAATTTAGAATTCTCTAAATGTTATTCCTCAAGTGGAATTTTAAATTATTAAGCCCACTCCGAGATTCAGAATTTTGGAATTATGAGAATTAGAAAAGCTAAAGACTTAGTTTCTTTTAAGTTTTTTTAGAAGAATATCTTTTCTCATGTTGGAAATTTCTGACATTGATATAAAGCTATCCCTATGAATTTCAAATGCTTGGTTTATAGATGGAATTTTGGATTTGAATCCCCAACTAAAACTTCACAAATTAGCTTTAGAATTCTCAAAATTCAAGCATTTCAAATGCTAGATGGGCCATGAGGATTATGAGTTACATGTAGATCGAAGACAACATTCGGAGAATTTCAAATTCTCCATACAATAATTCCTTGAATTCTTGCATAAGAACAACTTTAAAAAGTAGCTTTTCCAGTGGGCTGGTGTCCAGGATTTCTACTATCACCATGTATATTTTCTCAAGCAAAATGCATTAATTCAGTTGTATATTTCCCGATGAAGACTACTGGATCTCCATGTGTATTTTCATATGCAAAATGCATTCTTGAAGCTGTATGGTGATATAGTGTGAGCTTATTGGTGGTGTGAAATCATACTTTTAAGTCATTTGAAAATCCTGGGTTGTCGTGGAAACTAATATCCTGCGAAGTCACCTTTTGAACTTTGGAGATTTTCATAATTCTAGCTTCTGAGGTTTTTGAAAATCAATTGAGAGTATTAAGATGACATTTGCCAGGGTTGTAAATGTATGATTTTGTGCTGTAGTTTGCGACGCCCCTGGCGTTTTGCTTGGTGCTCACGTTATGAAATCTCTACGGCACTCATCCAGAAACCATGATTTAACAAACTGGCTACCACAGGGAATGTACTGATGCATGGCCCACAAGCATCCTCTCCGAATCTAACAGCTCAGAGCACTTCTTGTGGTCATCTTTGGCACTTCTTTTCTACTTTCAGCACTAATTTGTGGCCATGTCTATCATACTTTATTAGCTTGTCCTGTCATTTGTTATCTGTCTTTGCTTTATGTAGTCCTAGATGCTGAAGTGGAACAAGGTTAGTCATAAAGGTGCATCAATCATGTCTGATTTGCCTGTTTATTTTCTTCAATCAGCTGACTCGGTCGGAGGCCCAGCCTATTCCTTTGAGAAGAAGATTGTTATCTTTTTAAGCTCTCAAATTGAATGCACATTTTGGGCCTGTTAGAGATATTTCCTGTGGAAATTTTTAGTCTATTAAATTTCTGCAGTCTAATCTCTAATAATTCTAAATTTCCTGTTTAAATGGTGTAATTGAGCTTTTATGAAACCCGGCGGCAGATGACATTTGAGAATCTCATGAAAACCCCAATGAAAAATTTCAGAATTTTTTGAACAAATAGGTCATAGACAAAAGGCATGAGAAAATAGTGCACACCCAGTTTTCTCCGCATTCAAACTTTCTCACGAAGTGTCAGATAATTCTCCTTTGAAAGAATCTTGAGCAGTTTTTAGCAGTTGCATAGCCCTTTTGGTAATTTACTTGTATAATAAAGTAAAGAAAAATGTCAATTCAAGATAAATTGAAAGAAAAGGGAGTCAAATAAAAAATTTATAAATTACAAAAAGTAGATGTTCCTTTGTCTTTTTACCATAAGTCAAAGTCATTATCTCGTGACACTGAATGATAAAAAAAACCATCGGTCTCTAAAAAGCTATCCTCTCAATTTGGAGAAGACGTGCTTTTTTGTCATTTAACACTTTCTTATTTGGACACTTATTATTTTCTTTTCTCTTAGACTTGATCACTGGCTTCACAACATTATACAGCTAAATTACCCAAACAACCCTCGATAAAACAGTAACATTGTACATTCAAGGAAGTGCTAATTTAGAGAAATACGTTGGAGTGAAACATTGAGAATTTCCTGTTCATTTTGAGGAGCTTGAATTTTTGATAAGTGGACTCCACCGTGCAATTCCAACTCTTCAACTCAGCATTTCTCTCAGTCAAACCCTCCTAGGATCCGAAATTATTCCATAATGTCTTAACAGTTATGCTGTCGGTAGCATCATAAACGCTGTTGCTGGGTACATTTTTGCCACTAATAATAGTGTAATAACTTTATAACTTCAGAGCTTTCCATACCTTACAACTTAATCCCATCAACTGAATTGTGGATCCGGCTACAATACAGTGACTGCTTGAAATGTAAGGGAAAGGGTTAATTCATTATTGTGGGATCCACCACATGGGATTCCTTTTTAATAATTTGACAGATATAATTCATCGATTACTGGAGCCTCTGATCTGTGTGGGTTCCCAGTACTGTCCGGTGAACTTTTTGCTCATGCAGGGACTGCAACTTTCTCAAATGCATTAGAAGAAACTAGCCAATTTACAAATTTAAGCAATGCTTGACCTGTTCATTGTAAAGGTAGCAGTGATCAGACCCATTGAACGAGTTGTCATAGTAAATGGACAACTTAGCCATCCAATCGAAGTCAATTCCACTCTTCCAATGCAAACCGATGGACCAATTTGAATCTCAATGAGTGTAGCATATTCAGTATTTTTTTTTTAAATGATCATTCATGCGTTTAGAATTTAGACAACCTGAGTGTTCACCTAGCCCTTTTGTTCTTTGCCTCGACTAACTATAGGCAATTAGAGCTTCAGGTCTGGATAAGTTAATTTCCCTTGGGACCAGGTTTCCTCATTATCTTTCATAGGCTGGTTGGGAGTTTCCTCCACTTGGTTGGAAAGAAACAAGACCCAAAAAAAACGGGGTAAACATGGTTTTTCTCCACCTCTAACCACTGTCAGCTTTGTATGGAAGTGAGGATTCTCCAACCTAAGGCTTCTCTATCTCCAAATTTCTGCTGCTCTCCCCCATATTTTACTTTACCCAGTACTGGCCCTGACCGGTTCAGCATAAATTCCAACTTGGAAATGAAAAGAAAAGTAACAACAGACACATAAACAAATAACATGGAGAACAAAGAAAAAAAGCACAAAATTTAGAACCAAATGCTCTTGAAACTGAAATTGCAAGGCGCCAAGGCCAAATCAATTATCCAACACTCAACTTATCTGCAAGCTGTTATGGCCAGGGGAATTCACATAAGTAGCATGAAACAATGGACAGGGGAGGAGATGAATGGAAGGATCCTAGATACTAACTGCCTCTGTCCTCAAAAAGTTATTTTCTGCAAAACAACTCTAATGCCACTTCATGGCCATAAAATGAATTCCAATAGCCCCAAACAGTACTTCAGGAAAAATGAAAAAAGGAAGCCTGAAGGAAAAGAAATGGAATCATATGAAGTAGAGAATACTAGGAGCTACATGCCTTGGTCGATGAGGTAATCGCCCAACCTCTCGACAACCATATTGCACTGGCCTGGAGTCAAGGGTTCCTCATAAATGCCAAAGATTAGAGCTTGGCCCGTCTTTTTTATGGTGATGCCACCTGAACCCTGCCAACCACACAAGCAGATGGAAGGGAAAAAGGATACACTTGAGATGTTAATGTAAATGCAACTTGTAACAATGTTAAATTATATTATTTGCAGGGCAATAATTTTCAGAATGAGAAGCCTGTTAAATTGAATCTTAGAAAGTATATTATGATCAAGTCCATCAAAATTTATGAGAGAACGATATAGTTTCTGTTCATGCAGCAAAGAATTGAAATCAGACAAATCCATATCACAGATGACAGAACAAAATTTTTAGTCCTTCATAGTGCCATTATAGTATCACCGACTTTAATCTAAGAAAATGTACCATAATTATACGATTAACTGGATATGTTGATTGAAAATTTCATGTTTTTTAAATAATAAACAGAAATAGCTGTAATTCCAAATGAAATTTATATTTTATGAAGTGTCACCAGTAAATCGATCACAACACAATTAAACACTACAATGGATGTAAACCGGTTGGGTGCATGTCCCTTGATGTTTAAATACCAGTGTCAAGCAAATCAATCAGCAGCACAAATCTATCTGCAAGATTCAGGTCACATCTTTCATTTTTATGAACTTAATTCGTCCACTGGTGAGACAAAAAACGCATCCAGTCTCCTGTGTGCCTTGCTCAATAAGGTTGGACAGTCTGCAACACATTGTGAGATAGATTGGAACTCCTAGAGTCCCTTATCCCATTATGGAGGCAATGACAGTCCAAAAAGTTATCAATCATCCTGTTGCACATCTACATTGCTTTCTTCTCAATTATGTGAAAGGCCCGATTGGGTACAACAATAGGGTGACCAACCTTGATGAAGCTATGCATTCAGGGTGAAGATATCTCTCCTTTCACTATAAAGATATTTTTGCAACTAAGTTTTGTCTGAATTGGATCAGAGAGAGCTCCAAAGCTAAGGAAGATTAAATCCCATCCAAACTTGTTAGGGGATCGAGCAATACCATCACATTGGAGTCACACAATGTTCACTTGTTTTCAGTTCATCTGAGCATAATCCGGTAAGATCAATGCATGTGTGCATATTTACAACTTGAATTGGCATGCATGTAGCATAAGCAGGAGTATCTTACAATAAATAAATGGATAGGTAAAGCACACCGTCTAATGTTACTAAAATTACAATTAACATAAATAAAATAAGGCAAAACTACAAATAATAACATCAAAAAATCTTGTTTAGACACATATAAGATGAGATCCTTAGGGGACAGAGGAAATGTGAAGAAACGTCGATAAAATTAAACCAATAACATGATTAAAGTATTAATGCATGTCATTTTCCTTCTAAGAATTTTATAAAGCACAGAGCCTAACAGTACCACATTAAGAATTCATGCAGCTCTCGAAGCCTAACAGTACTGCACTGACTTATAAAGTTTCAGAGCATGCCTAATCCATTTGAGATTTATTGATAGCTGCATTTGACATTCAGCATGTCAAAAGTTAAGTAGATGGTAATGGGTACCCAAAAAAAAGGTAATAAGTATCAATCTGAAAAATAAGGCCAATACCCAAGCCAGTCACAAAAACATGAGATACAAGTGCATCACCTTTTTTCCGCGAATCACAGCACCAGGCTCTCCTTGAATTACCATATATTTTGTAGAAGCAACGAATAAGCCAGTTGGGGCAAGGGATCCTGGCTCATTGAAGTCATTAATGATAGCAGTTATCTCCTCAGGCTTAAACTACAAACAGAAAGCCAAAATTGAAGGAATTAATGACGGCTCAAACGAGCAGCCATTAACATTATATAGAGAGGAAAAACTATTTGTAAGAATTATTACAGATAGAAAGATAGTAAGATGCATTTATCAACTTTCAACTCCCCTATTATAACACCATAGGTCATTTTTGTTGAAATCACAAGGTTTTGGCTTCATTTCAGCTTAAGGGTCAATGAAAAAGTATAATCATACTAAAACAAAAAGAACCTCGATGATCAATATGAAAAATTAAAAATTATTTGATTAGAAACATTTTTAACAGATAATTTAATATAAACAAAATCACTATTGCACTCCATTTACTAGAATTCTCCATAAAAATGAGACTAAAACAACTGCATAATTTGGATTAGCATCATCTCCAAGCTACATTTTAAAGATTTAAAGAGGCTAATTCATTCATCTATATATTGATTATAGTCCAAGTTCATAATATAATACCAATCAAAACATCCAACACCAACAGAATCAAACCAAACAAAAGGAGGTCTTTGGAGAAGATGATTTCACAAATCTAACAACCAAAAGTGATTCAATCCGTAAAATAAAGACCTCTAACGGAATCATCGCTGAATCCAGATCGACAATTGCATGACAAATCATACAGGCAATCTGATATTTGACTACAAAAATAAAATCTAAAGCGTATATTGATCATTTTTCTATCACAGACATTTTGAGATCTAAATAATAATTCACCTGAGGAAATGAAGGACTCTGTGCCCAGACGCTTCCATCGTGGCCGAGGATCGCGGCAGCCGTGAGATGGTTGCCGTCGATATCGCACATCAGATGATCGTCAATGTATGTTTGCCAAGACATCTTCTCCTCCTCTCTTCTTTCTTTTTCTCTGTTATTTTTTCCCTTCTTTGTGTTCTCCTTTTTCTCTGGTGAGGTTTTTCCTTCTACTAATTTCCTCCTTTTTGCAAGAGAAAGTATCAAACAGCAACAACGAGAGAGAGAGAGAGAGCTGTGCTTTTGGGAGAGATGTATGTGTATATATAGATGTTTTGGTTATGGAGGAATGAGGAGAAGTGGAGTGTTGTATGTAATATAGGAAAGGAAGCGGGAGAGGAATTTGGAAATCGGTTATTTTGCATGGAACCCGATTGGATAGATGCCGTTCACGTCCGCCTTTAATTTCGCCATGAAGAATTTTTCCTTCCCACAGTTGCTTGACATGGTTTTTTCTGCCTTGCTCATGTCTAACCATGCCTAGTGCCTAACTTCTCATCATCCTTTACCATCAGGTGGCCCACCATATCAACGGCTCTTATTTATGATGTAATAACGACAGTAACAACAACAGCATGAAAAATTGAGGTATATAATTACGTAAGTCTTAAATGTTGGTTTCGGGGGTGCGGATGATCTTGGGATACTAGATTGAGGTAGTTTAGGACGTTTGATTTTTCCATTATCATGTGTTATATAATTTTGTGAATCTTAAATGTTGGATTTTGGAATCCCCCAAGACTCATTTACCCATATGGGGATTGTTCTATTCACTGCATACTTTTCATATGGTCCTATGTAGTCCAGCTCGTGGGCTCGCTTAGATATTATGTATCAAGTGGGGATGGGGTACATATAAAGGTCTCATTATGGATTAGGGTCAACAGAAAAATCAGCCCCATCACATCAGCCTATCCACTGATTTAATAACCATATAATTTAGCAAAAAAATTTACCTTAGATTTCTTTGAGATCAATCAAACAGTTGAAAACGGTTTGATGAGATTGAGATTGTGCCTAGTGCCATGTCATGCGGATGAGAGTTTTAAACAGCATGCAATGATCATAAGTGGCCAAAGTGGGCCCCGCCACAGAGTTGGGTTGCATATACTGGTTGCCCGTAAGAGGACATTTCTCTTTCCCAAACTACCAATGTGGGTAGATTTTCACCTATGAGGAGAATGCACATTTTGCATTTGTGCTTGTGCAGTCAAATTCATGGCAGCTCACTTGGATGCATTCTTATTTATAGAACGTAAGACGGATGGAAAATCATCTTACAGATAAACAAGCTGCCCCATCAAATTATCCTAGCCATTGATTTAGCAACCTTATATCATAATGAGCATTTGACTATGATTTTTTAATATTAATCCAACCGTGAGTAAAGATTTGATGAGCATAAATCACACATGGTGCCAGATCATGATATATAGGATAGGTGTGAAGGAAGCTGTACTGATCAACGGTGGGCCCTATAGATCTGTACTGCAAGCGCAGTCTGCGCTAAGGAGAAAATTCTCCAGTGCAAAGATTTCACCTGGAGCAGCCCACATACTACATACTGTGCTCATGTGGCCGAACTCATGAGGGCACACCTGGATTCATTCCTATCAGTGAGACTTGAGTAAGATAGAAAGGTTTGCCAACGTCCAACAAGGCTGGTCTTTTTTATGCATAACCCACAAACCATGCTTCTTATCTCATGAAAAATCATAAACAACAAGAACAAAAAAGATAACTTTCCCATCCAAAATCAGACACAATCCATCCATCCGCGGCAAACTGAAAATGGCATATCATCCTACATTTCTCAGCTAGCAGTATTTAAACAGTTCTTGAAACACTTTTGAAATTGGACTGCTCCCAGGTGCACACAAATAATTACCCTGAAGTCTCCAATGGTGTGAGAAAGAATTGGACCAACCTTGTTCGCAATGGCTGGTCCCATCATTTCCATTGATGGCCCCCACCAAACATCTATTTAACTTGAAATACAAACACTATATTTTGTAATGGTTGCTGGCAAAAAAATAAAATAAAATAAAATAAATTGTAATGGTGCCCAAGATAGTCACCACCACTGTCCAGACCTCTTCCAATCATTACATGGTGTTTAATTTCAGTTAGACCAACTACCAAGCGATTCCAGATAAATTTTCTGAAAATCTTTCATCCCTTTCAGCACTAAAGATGAAAAGTCAAAATTCCCACAAAGAAATGTCTACAAAAGCAAAACAGACATCTTGAGAAGCTATGTATGTTTCCCTCTGAAGATTTCTGGTATCAATGAGTCACCTTTTAGTTGATTTGGTGGCTGTCGCTACTCTCTAGTGATTAGAAATATCAGGATCATACATTCGGGCAATTCTGCGAGCTAAGAGGATCGTGCCCAGAGCACATCATCCATCGAGCTTATAGCTCCTCCCTCTGAAAGCCACACCTGCACTCCTGTTGGGCCGAACTGGGGCATTTGCCCGAGCTCCCACCCCCCACAGTGCAACAAGTTTGTGCCGATACAAAAAAAGTTAAGGATATCGCAGAAAAAGAGGATCTGAACACATCAATAATAAAGGTGAGAGAGATTGTAGATCCATTGGTAATGATGAGGCAGATCACAAATTCATACATTTTGGCAAACTGCACATGTTAATGTCTAGATCTAGACATTATGAAGAAAGTGGGTTCTATTTCTTCTACTTTTGGTGATGGGTAAAACCTGCATTCAACATGACTAATCCATTTGAGTAAGAGGCTAGCAGCAAGAAAGCCAACATGAAGGCGACATGCAATCTTAGACATGGATAGAGATTGATGGGAGCATCACACCGAACTCCACTGTCCATTTGTTGGCCTCAGATCAGATAGATGGGTCATCCATTCATTACAATTTTTTTTTTTAATTGAGGTATACTTGACACAAATGGTGGGTGTTTGCATGCATATTAATAGACCTATTCTCAGCCAGGCTAGCAAATTATCACGAAATTAATTAATTAAACTACTTCAAAGCCTATCTATCGCCTCCAAAGTTTCAGCTTGGAACCCATCAAAAGATAACTAGATTAGTCATTTTATGACCTATCGTACCCGGATACTTCAAAATAGACAACGTATAATGTTGTATCATATCCGATACTATTAACTTTATATGTGTAAAACCCATGTCCCTGCCATATCCATAGTGTGTCCCTATTGTCTGGGCATCATAGTTTATGGCAACTAAACTTTACATCAACTGCATTTCAAGTGCCATCTACAAGGTCAAAACCTGAAACAGAGAAAAGAGTATTCCAGAACAAGAAAAAAAAAAGGATACACCCAAATTGGAGTCTTCAGAATATTTCTTCTACCAGCAAGGGGATGCAACACTGTCAAGAAGTAATATAGATGTCCAGCTATGATTCCAACCGATCCGGTGTAAGAGGTGAACCAAAAATAACATCCAATGCAAGCATTGCCCAAGGGAGATAAAATGCCTATGAGGCAGAACATACAGGCCCTCAATAAGATAGTAATTAGTGACAAGCAAAAGAAATGGAAAAAATGAAAACTAAAAGAAATATAATTCATAGGAGCAAGGAATCTTAGGAATAATAGAAGCTATGGTACCTTTAGTGTGACGAGCCGATATATGCTGATTAGGGCATTTGGGAACTCTCTACTCCAAACATAGAGAAGCATGAAAACCAAGGAAACTCCAAGAAAAGGAGACCATAGTGGTGGAATGGTGGAGAGTGCCTAACATCATGTAGAGTTGAGATAAATAAGTAAGGATGCATGTAATGTGAAAAAAAATAAAAATAAAACGAGAGATTCATTTTGACACTATAAACTGGTTGTCATATACCAGATCAAAAGACCAGAAGGTCAAAGACACAAGTCATTCATTAGTAGGACCCACCATGTAGGTTCTTTGGCCTTTAATCAAACTGGTCCATTCATCAGGCGGATCATAAGCATGCTCACCCTCAGCGCTTTCCCGTAACTGTCATTGTTTCAATACAGATGTGGTCCACCCCTCTGGATTTTAGCCAAGAAATCCATATGGTGGAACCCACTGGCGAGCAGCCCGGGAATTCCACAGAAGCACATATCAGTATTCAATGCAAAAGTGCATAACGAGTCAGGCTTAGTAAAAACCAAATACATAAATATAGTTCCCTAAGAAGGCAACTTGCACTCACCAATAATGAGAAGGCTCCAAATAACATCATCCACAAGAAATCTGCTGTGCGCCTTTCAAACGGTCCTTCTCTAGCTGGACCCCATATCTTGCTCTGCATGTCAAAATTCACAGTATTAGAAAAAAAAAATTTGTGCAACCACAACGACAGAAATATGCTGAGATTAAATAAAACCAAAACTCATTTTCCTCCAAAGAACATGCCAAATATTGGCATAGGAATACGAAACTAGATGGCTGGTCAGGGCTTAACATTTTTTTAGAGCTTTTTGAACCAAAAGGAACACATAAAAAACCCGAAAAGAATCATCACTAGGTAGAGGCAGGGATCCTAAGGACTAAAAGAATTAAAAAAGTGG
This sequence comes from Persea americana, assembly GCA_029852735.1. Lineage (NCBI taxonomy): Eukaryota > Viridiplantae > Streptophyta > Magnoliopsida > Laurales > Lauraceae > Persea > Persea americana. The sequence goes on along the minus strand of CM056813.1, from coordinate 64,814,206 downwards.
GAGCTTCAACGAAGAACATGCAAGATGGAAGAGACGGGGAGAGGAGACATCTCAAAAAGTCCAGGTCATTCTCAAAGGAAGGTGATCAAAACATAACTTTCTTTTTATGTTATGCTAATGGGAGAAGGAAATTTCACGAGGATAAGAAACCGAGTCATATAGTGGAATAACCAAGGCACAAATGAAGTTGTTGATTTTTTTTTTAATGCTACATATTTGTAGTCAACAGCCATATGAATAAACCTAAACTAAGCTGTTTAACCACTGCCAAGAGAGGCAGTAGTGTTCTTTTGCGGGAAAAATCAAGCATAGGTTGAAAACTAACTTTGGACTCTGATATGAGGAGGGAAAACACCAAGGTACAGCAGGAGGGAACAAAAAATTAACCATAGCAGTAAAGCAATAGTAATTAAATGGTAAAAGAGGTAACCTTCCAAAATATGTCAAAGAACAAACTTGCCAGAGCTACACACATCATTAGAAGGCATATTCCAAAATTAATTGAAAATTTACCAAGGAAGAAAAAGTTCGTAACCAGCCTCCACACCTAGAAATGAATATTAGAAGATTTAGAATTTTTAAAATGGGATAGAGAATCAAAAGGAAACTAAAAGAAATGAAAATATGTATCATCTCAGATTAAAAAAAAAAAAGATTGACTGTTAATTAACATGTAGAACAGGGGTTTTGTGGTAATGAGATCACACTGCCCACACTAATACTCATCTTCATGTGCAATAAAAGTCAATAAGACTTGCTACAGATATGCATGCAAGCAAACAAACTGCTATAACCAGAAAGAAACATGCATTTCGGATGCCCTTCCAACACAGCTAGACATGTTTTATCTACTGCTGCTATTATATTATATGTTTACCGATTTTCATTTTCAATTTAAGTTTTAACAAAGCAACCATACTAGACACATGCATAACATACATTTTTTTTTTTGATATGTTGGATTACTGATTGGGAGTGATATTTTCAACTTGAAGACCCAGGGATCGATCCCTAGGCATGTGTGTGATAGTAAGTTGCCCATTAGATATTATTAGTCAATAACTGGATTGGCGTTGATATTTTTACTAAAATCAAAATCAAGGACATATCTTAAGATATTAAAGAAAGTATATAGGTCGGACAAAAGCTTCTTACCATATGTGGGCATGCTTTGATCTAGGTAAAGAGCATTTTGGATGTATCTTCTCTTTGACTAGTGAATAGTATAGTCTATAGGGGATATTTTAAAGACATCAATCACAGTGCACCATTACATCAACGTTGAGTTGCTGGAACATGGATCCAGCTTGTATGAAACAGGTGATATGCAGCAAAGTGGACATTTGCTGCTGCTGCTGCTGCTGCACAGGGCCCTAGATTTCCTCCTAACTTTCAGCAATATATAATTATCAATGATAACTGCACATCAACTGCACTTGAGAAATATATGTAAGAGGGCCATTCCATTCTTTTTCCGCTTTAGCAAAGACTCTAACTCATGAACCCACTCAAATTACACAATGTCCCTAACCAGCCAAGAAACAGCCAGGGATGAGCCTTGTTCCACTCTTCATGAGCATAAATTTACCAAAGTCTTTAAAACAGACAAAAAAAAAAAAAAAAAAATCTTACTGTCCTCACATGTGAAAATGAACCATTTAAATCACAAAGCATTAGCTTAATACAAATGTACAAAAAAATTGCAACAGGCAATTTAGGAAAGGAAAATTAAAGGCCACATTAAAAGAAAAGAATACATGCATTCAAAAAACATGTAATGAAGTGAAATGCTTGATTAATTTCTATTCCACGAGAAAATATAATATGGTAAAATGAAGCATAAAGTCAGTGGAATAATGATTCATCCACTCCCCGCATGCGGATCAGGTGAGCAAATTTTTAACTCATAACTCAGAAATATGGTAAAAGCTGTAATGTATTATAAATTGGAATATCTGCTTTCAATGAACTACTCAAATGGAAGTGTGGAGCAGAGCAAATATCTGCTTTCAATGAACTATCAACTAAGATTATTATGTGTTTTTGGGTGGAAAAAGCAAGTGTGTACTGATACCTGAAAACGTGAGATCACTGCATCATATATCAATGCAAAACTGACAGGATTCAGCAGGCCCAATTGGTATGCTGTAGTAGTTAACAAACAGAGGGACCCATAGGCTTTGATCACAGGAGGAAGTGAATTGTAGAATCTGTAAAAATAGAGACAGAGAAAAAAATTTATCACTGTTATTAATATTATAGTAAAAGAAGAGACAGTTCCTCTCTGTTTTTTTAAGGAAAAGAAAAGCTAAACATGTACACCCACTTTTCAATTAAAATAAAACAATTGGATGCTAAGTATATACAGCAGATAGTAAATTGAATAGATTTACAGGAAGAGTTATCCAAATTAAATAAACAAAAAGGCTGTTGTTTTTGCAAGAAAAAAAAGATGTCAGCATTGCATAATTTTGTGTGGACGCTCTTCTACTGCTACATCTGTTTTGTGCTCCTCATGCAAGAAGGATCCCAAGTTGGTGGATCACCTCTTCTTACAATGTGAGTTTCTAGTCAGATTCAGTGCCCGCGAATTGGTGTTTCACTAAGTACTTAGGGGAAGCTTGGTCAGGTTGGGGTCGCGACCCATTCCAAAAGAAAGGGCAACTTGTTTGGAAACTCTTCTTCATGGCTATCCCTTGGTCATTTTCGAAGGAACAGAATGATAGAATCATAAGTTTTCAACAGCATATGTGAAGTTGAACTTGAGTCCATTATCAACATTTGCACTTTCCACTTTACACATTAGATCTATCATCTTAGAATTCATGTTTTAAATGTGAAAAAAAGTTTTATACCCGCCTGTCAACCGACGCAATCCTCCTTTGGCCCAGCAGTAAACTGGCGGAGTTATAAAAGATCTATCTCCGACTTAAAACAATACTATGCCTTTGAACAATTAAGCTACTTTTCGAAATGCCCCTTAAGTCTTATTTGCTTTTATACATTTTTTTTGCTTGGATTTTTAGAAAATGTGCCACCGAAGACCAGATCCTCTGATGATGAATCAAAGAGGAAACCCAAATTGATTTGAGTTCCCCCATAATTTGCTTTGTGTGGAGAATAGAAGATTACAAGCAATGACATAGAAATAAACGTTTAATGAAGAACCCAACCAGGCATCTTACAGAACTGGAGCTCAAAACAACAAAACTGTAAATACACAAAAACCAACTCTGACTTGTATTTTCCATTGAAACAACAAAACTCTGTCAGACTACCCCAGTGAGCTTTTGATTTGCAGCATCTCCAAACAAACAAAAACCAAACCCTAATCAGCACTAATCACTTATCTAACAACTTCAACTTCTTTCTTCTCAATATAGACAGTTAGACAAAAGAATGAATGAAAACCCAATATCCAAAGCATCATCTACTAAAAATACCGCAAGAAGAAGATGAAGAAGAATGACTTTTCTGGGGTTTTAAGGGTTCCATTTGGAAGACCCATCTGGGAAAGAAAGATGAGAACATTAAAATCAACAAAACCACCTTACCAAAATAGATTAAAAAAATTGGGGAAGACAAATGAAGAACACACATGAAACAGAAGAAAAAGGACTCAACAGTCAACATCAAATAAGAAGAAAAAAAAGGAGGGAGAATTAACTGGAGAAAACTTACTCAGCAGGAGAAGACATTTCGTACCCGGAATGGAACCGATTGATGAATGACACAATCCAAAATTTAAAAGTTAACAGTAGACAAATGCAATCAAATGCTTCTTTATTTTATTGATTATCAGAGACAGCAATTAAATTCCCACGTTGAAATGAGCCATCAACCTCCAAGTGAAAAGGTTCTGGCTTAGACACGTGGCTTCGCACGTGACTTGCCTGGCACCGTAATCCCATTATCACTGTACAGATTACATCCGGTTAGTAACCCATTATCACTGTACAGATTACATCCGGTTAGTAACCCACTAGCAAAATCCTGTGCTTCACGGCCACGGAATCACCAAATGAACTGACTTATACGAATTTTTTTATTAAATTTATTAATTAGTTAACTTTTAAGTCATTCTTTTTGTTGCTAATTTGATCTTTATATATTTTTTCAGATGTTTTATTCTTTATGTGAGGTGTAAATTATACTCATTATCGATTCTAACCCATACAATTTTGGGAAAAGATATCCTAACCTTATCCTAACCCATTCCACGTTTTCTTATCACTTTTGTCCCAACCGGGAATGGAATTTTTGTTCTAGAAATTGATGAAATAATTTAAGATGATTCAAAAAGTATGTCATCTTTTACTCAAATAGGGCAAATTTAAGTAAACTGATGTACATAATTTAATCAGATAAGGTCATACTACAAATTAAATTTTTTGGGGGAACTATAATTCTTGATATAAATTATAATTATTATCATACTACATCATGTTCTAATTATTCTTTGCAAACTAATTTTGTTTAATTATTTTATATGTAGGCACTTACTCTTTGGTTTAGGGTGGTAATTAACAATATAATCATTATATATAAATTATACTCATTGTCGATCGTTACCCGTACACTTTAAGAAAAATAGATCTTAACCCTATCCTAACCCATTTCACAAACCTTAAATGGGTATAATTTGAATATTATACCTATTCCACCCTTTGATTACCTTAAAACGTATAATCAAAATCCAACAATGAACTGGCAGCAAATGACCAAAGTATTTCGTCTCCATGCCGAGATGAGACCAAAGTAAATGACCAAATTCTCTCAAACACGTTGGCTACTTTTCACAGTTTCTCTAAGGCGCTTATTTATGTCAACATACCCTAACTCTTTTTAATGGTGAAACATTTTCATCCTCTGCTTTTACTTATCCGCTTGTATGTAGGTGGGACCCAGGATCTGAATAGCATGTATTGTAAATCGCATGTAGTATAATGAGAGGTGAAAATTGGCTTACAATGTCTGTCCAAGACTGCAGGAAATGGGTATCTATCACTTTAGACGTCCATGGTTACCTACCTTTGACTCTTAATCCATCTTCAGCAGAGTTAAAAAATAAATATGTGTGAAACAAAGATCCACTTTGGAAAGATAAACATTTGTACATATCTCCTTGTATAGATAATCTTTTATTTTTACAGGTCATTAATGCTTTTCCAAAAATCATTACATAAAGAAAAGTCAAGAAAGCAAAAGGAAAAATCAGAACACTCTTCCTTTACTGCTAAGAAGAGACAGGGGAAACAGAAGCCAAAGAAGAAGACCGGTCCCAAAAACTCGACCACTAGGTACTGACCCATCATCCAATGATCAATTTCTTGCATTAATAACTCCAATTTAGAGTTGGGGACACTTCAGATTGGTCTCATAAAACACTTAATTAAGATACCTAGAGATCAACTATTTTTTGCATGACCTGAGATTGGGTTTAGATGTTTAGGACATGTGGAGGAAAAGTGGAAATTGATGGTGTTTGGGAAGGAGGGAGGGAAAGTGGGGGGAGGAAAAATGGGGGTAAAATTCTTGTGGGGCCCACCTTAAAATTTTTCCCTCAAAAATGGGGGAAAGTGGGGGGAAAGTATGAGGGAAAGAGGGGAGGGGAAAGAATTTTACTAAAATGCCCTTATCACATTTACACTTTTTCACAAAGTAAGGGTAAATTGATAATTTTCTCTCTACCTCACAAACAAATAAAACCTTGCTTTTTCACTTTTCTTTCCCCTCCCTTTTTACTATCCAAACAAGAGGAGGGAAAATTAATTTTACCTCCCCTCCCCTCTATTTTCCTTCCCCCTCAAATTTTCCCTCCCCTCCCCCCTTCCCAAACATAGGTAAGAAAAGACACAGAAAAGATAAAAAAAAAGAGGTTCATATGAGTCCACCACTGACTCCTGTGTCCTGAGTCATCAATTTCTTTGAGCAGCAGCAACCCTCATTCGTCTTCCCTAAGAAGACGATGTGCTCTCATGACCGGTGCTCTCCTTAACCGATAAAAGCTCATACACGGTGGCGGTGCTGGGGGTTGTGAGTGAGGTGGCGGCGGCGGCTGAGACGAGGAGATGGGTGTTGGCGGTGGTCCTGTTTCTGTGACTGGAATCGTAGAGAAGTGGACCCATGTTTTGGATGGTGGGGTACGTGTGCGCCATATGATGATGGATATGATCCGTTGATCGAAAGGGGGACCCACGAGCGACCCTAGAGCAGTTGGTCCCATAGGCAGTGGATACCCCTGGCCATTATCCAGTAACTTGATCAGATGGAGACGTGAATGAGGGAAAGATTGTCTGTTTTGGCATTTGATGGTTTTGGGGCCCACGGGACGATCTGACCATAGATCTGGTCCAGGCATCTAGCCGTATTAGGCCGGGCAATATTAAATGTGAGATTGATCTTGTGTTCTTGATCAGAGGGCCACTATCCGGATGTCCCAGTCATTGCTGGCATCCAGCACAATTTCAGAAATGGGTTCTGCCTAGACTGTGTGTGTGGAGAGGGTTTAAGTCCACCCAATGAAGGCTGTCGACTAGGCTAGAGCACCATCCAAGATGCCTCAATGGACTGTTTCAAAAAATAGACATTTTCATATAATTTTGAAAGAGAAATGAATCGTTGAATGTGTAGAAGCAATGGGTGAGAACTTCACTTTCTGTACAGAGGAAGATCAGACGGCCACCATTTCTTCAAGAACAAATTGCATGCATTCTACTCTTTCTATTCTAAGGCTAACGTGGAAAAGCATTTAAAGGGGGAATGATAAAGTTTAAGGAATGTACTGGAGAAGTTTCACAATACCGGAGAAGAAGGATCTGTGATTCAATTGCAATACTTTCCCTGAAGCTTTCAACGACTTCCCCTACCTTGGTTTGAGTTTTTTTTTTCTTTACCTATTTTGTGTATTTGGATTAGAATATTGGTGAGAGAGAGAGAGCAGTTTCAAAATCAGTTAGAAAGCAGTTTCAGAAATGGTAGTAGAGAGAGACGATAGTGGAGAGAGAGTAGACTAGAGAGAGAGGAGAGTGGATAGGTGTTGACAGCTGTCCTCATGTTTCTTAGAAAATCAGGATCTCTGTTTTGGAGGCCTGTGGTTCACCCAAGGCTTCCCACATTCCCTTAGAGGTATAGATAGATATAGATTATCATTGTACAGATTACTCTCGTTTAGTAACATGATGTAAATCAAATTTTTACTCTTTATTTTCATCTCACTACACCACCATAATTGAAACAAGGCTTTGATGATGATAATTTATCTCTAGCTCTTTATTTCCGTCCATCTTGTGATGGAGTAATGGCTCAGATTTTGCCACGTGGATCAATGTCACTACCAGGAGTATTAATGATAGAGTGGATTAGAAGGGTGTGATTTGGATTAGGGTCTCACCAAATCACCACTCTAATTGTGCATCTTAAACACTGTCTTAAGCCTTGATTACAGTTTATTTTTATTTTTTTAAAGTTGGGATTCAATCCAAATACTAGTCCTATTTGACACTAATCACTTTAAATTTATAGCTGGTGGGCCTCTTTTCTAGAAGACCAACAAAAAAACCTCTTTTCTAGAGGTCAATGAATAAAGCTTTATTCATATTTGACACATGTTTAAAACATCAGTGCCCTACTTGAGGTTGTGAACTCACTTTCTCCACTAATCAAATCTACCAAAAAACAAGGTGTTAGTAAAGTCAGTCCGCAGGAATACTTTTCAATATTATAAAAAGTAGTTCATAACCTGAAGTGTCCTAACTAAAGTCATCAAGATCTACATCCAAAAAAATTAGGAATGGTCCGTGCATAGTCCAACCAGGGCAACAGGTTGCACATGGCTGAACAATGTTGTAAACTCGACCAAGCCCATTGAGCAATTGGTCGTGGATCAGGCTTTAGTGTTGGCCCAACCTATTTCCAAAAATTAGGCCCATTTGCAAAAATACATGGGACGAGCTGTGCCACATCGAGTCAGGTTGCTCCTTGAGCTAGCAGGTTAGAAAAAAGGCCTGTACCCAATGCATAGGGCCAACAATTCGTACCAAATATTATACACCGAAGTAGAACGTGCTCATCTTGCCCGGATTCCTGCTCCACCCACATGAGAATGGATCCAGCTCAAATCAGAACCCAATGCCAAGTAGCAATTTTATGGATCTCTTGTTTCATACAAACACAAGTATCTGGTTCATTAACTGCCTGCGTATTGAAAAGCAAGAAACACAGTGAATTTCCACATTTAACAGAGAATCTGGGTCAACAGTTGCCACCCAAAGCGGGCCCACTAGATCAAATGTTCGTCGAATCGCTGAGCTATGGACCCTGAGCACACAAATTCAATGCTTGAGTGGCTGCCTATCTTGTAATAAATTAAACTTCACTTGACTGCCAGTTTATTACATGCAAAACTAGAACTTATGCATCAACTTTCGGGCCACGTGAGATCTAGGAGAGGTCCAAAGGTTTATAGATCATATCAAATATGTTTTGGAAATTTCCAATTACCGCAAGCATGAATCATCGCGACCTTCAAAACATAGGAAATGCAGATCCTGAAAATCTGAAAAACAAGAGTTCAGTGTGGAAGCATACAGGAGTGCACAGGTAGGAAGAAACAAGAATACACAATTACATGGAAGTTCCTCGTCTAAAGAAGTGCAGTGCAACCTATCTGAGGATTTGGGCCTGAAGAGATTGGAATGGCAAAATAGAATTCTTTTAGCTGACTCCAACATAGGTAGGCCAAGGCTTTACGGATTATAACGATGATGGTCCTCATCTGACTGCACATACAAAATGCCATCATGTATCTATAAATACAAAATAAAGGCAGTCTCCACAAATTAACCGAGACAAAATTACATGCACTATGCCATGCATCTAACGGAAATTTCACACCTGCAACTTAGCAAGTCCTCTCCTCACCTCCAATAATACATTTTCTCTGAGCCTTTTCACACCTCCAATAATACATTTCTCTGAGCCTTTTCGCGACAACTTACATTTCTTCAAGACATTGCTAGTCAGGAGTTGTAGGGAACCAAAAATGAGAGAAACACCATAAGCATACCCACGAATATCCACGCTGAAATGCTGTAGTTTACACTGGATGAAGTTGACGTTGCAGACACTGTCGAACCATTCATACTCACGTTGCTCCTGCAAAAACAACTTAGCTCCATAAGTGAAACTAATAAAACAAAAAGGCTAAATAGATAATGATAAATATATCTGTAAATAACACCCAACAAACTCCATAACCAAAAATTGCAACCCCTATGTAAACAAGATATTTCTTGTACAACAACTCAAAAAGAACGGAAAGACCAAGATTATGAACATACCCAAATGTTGCGTAAAGGCAGTTATCATAGCCTGCAACCAAATGAAGCCATTAGCTGCTAAACAACGGGAGACTACTGAGCAAATGACATAATTTCACAGTAACAACCCATGGCATTTTAAAAGATGAAAGTGACTAGTTGCATAAATTGATAAAACTCTCAAACTCAGGTTTATAATTTTGGTAGTTCAAGGAATTCTGATATCACGACACATCTTTCAGCTTGCAAAAACTGGCATCAACAAGTAGATTGTTTAGCATGAATTGTGCTGCAAGCAAGAATCGACCACAGAAACAAGATTTTATATTCGAGTGAATGTTTACATAATAAGACACCACCATACTCGAAACTATACGGTCCTAATATCACAACTAATAATACTAGAGATTTTCATGTCCAATAACTGAGATGCCATGTTGAAATTATGATTCTCTTTACTTCAAAGATCCTATTTCGATTCACTTCAAAGATTCTATTTCATTTTCATGTCCAATAACTGGGATGCCATATTGAAATTATGATTCTTTTTACTTCAAAGATCCTATTTCATTACTCAGATATATTCACAATGCATCCATCCCAAACATGTCTTCCAAGATTGGGACGAGGGGATGAGATATTTTAGCCTGAACAATTTCCCAACACACATTCACCCAACAAACAAAGGGAGGACAAGATGACCTTTTCCGCAGCAATATTGTTCTAAAGACAAAGTCGACACAAAAGCTTTCCACTAAATACTGGAGTTCACCTGTGCAAGGATTGCATGTGATAAGAGGGTTGGCCAAGAAATTTTACAAGTAGAGAGGATGTATGTTCACAAGGATATACACAGGATTATTGGATTTTAAGTACTAGTGGGAACACAGTGTGGACATTTGTGATCCAGAGGACCAGAATGTTGATCTGATTAGCTCCCCAAGATTTTCCCTGATGACATTTTCTAGCCCTTGATCGACAGCCCAACAATCAATGGCTAGACAAATATAATAGGAGTCCATGTTCAACATTGAAAAGGAGGAGGATGGGGGGAGAAGAGGAAGAGCAAGACGAAGAGGAGGACTGGGCAAAATAATGGGTGACAAGGATATTGCAATGTTCCATCAGATTAATGGTCAAAATCACAAAACCTGTGCGAACACAAGGTTGAGGGAAACTGCACATAGCATCATCACGAGGACCATAAAATTCCTCAAAACCTAATCTGAGGAGACTTACTTGGGTTCTTAGTAGTTTTTACTCCTGTGCCTCCAAAGCTGCAAGCAATATCAGTAGCTCCATTCTGCTGATAGTAACTATTGAATGCATATGAAGCATGGGACTGCAAAGTATCTGGCTGATAACAAGCTTGACTAGGCTGAATGGCCGAACAATCAACGCCCCCAGGACCACAAGCCCAATCCAAGGCGCTCTGCAACTTCAATTCTGAAGCATTTGATGAAGCAATACACCATGTTCCATTTGACCTAGTAATGTTTGCCGTTGTAGTCATGTCTACAATCCCTCTCCCAGTTACGTCCAGATTATAAACACTAGTCATATCAGGATAAAACAAGCCCCAGTTCCTCTCAGATTCCAACCCAGGTTTACGGTTCTCATTGAACAAAGAAAAAATATACACATTGATCTCTTCTCCAGGCTTTGCCGGTGTCCCTGTATTGTTAATGACATGACGGATCAGATTTGTGTTATATTTCTGTGCATTATCAGCAGTTGCAGCCTTTTCCTTTGCCGATCCTTTTGAAGGCCAGCCTGTCTCAGTAACCACGATCTTGAGAGTTCTGAAATTTAGACCCATAAGTGCAAAATACAATGCATCTATTTGAGCATCGAACATGTTTGTGTAGACCAATCCAGTGTTCGGATCACTAACTTCTGATGAGGACGATGATAGTAGAGCGTAGTCTAGAGAGACATTAGTGGCTGAGTCCCTGTAGGCATAGTAAGGATAGATGTCAACCATGAATGGGGAGTTGTTTTCCACAAGAAATTCCAACATTGGCTTTAAAAAGAAAGCGTGCTTGCTGCTAAAAGCACCAGCAGATGGTGGAAAGGATCGAGACAGGACTCCAAGAGAATGTGTGCTGGACACTTTGATCTTCTTCTGCAGTCCAACTTTTCTTAGAGCTACTAGGACGTTATGCATGGCTGGAACAACAAGGGAGGAGACATTAGCAGGGCTTTCGGTCACTTCAGCACCAACTGTTATGTATGTGATCTTCGTGGCAGGGTAGTAGGGGAGGATGTTCTTCATCCATGAATCTACATTTGACTGGTATTGGGAGAAGGGCAGTAAATCTGAGTTTGGAACCCCTATCATAAGTTCTACACTAGTGTTGGCAAAGGCCTTTAGAACCTGAACGTTGGAGTCATAGATTCTTACGTATTTGATTGAGTGAAGTTGAACCAGTTGAGCGACTTTATCTGGGGTTGGAAGGTCATCGGCATTTCGTCCATAGCAGACTCCAATCGTGCTTCCATTGCAGAGATCTGTTTTAGCATCATTTCTTTTTTAGATATAAAGATAAATACTAAATAAAGAAAATTCACAACGGCTATACAAAGAAAATCAAGAGCTGGACAAAATGTCTAAAGAGAAAATTGACACTTCTTCCCTGCCCCAATGAAGAAATTAGGTTTTCCAAATGTCACTTTGCCTTTTTTTAAATGTCCTTCTCTTTAATTATCTAAAAAAATAAAAAGAAGAAGAAAAATAAAAACTAAAAAAATACATATCCATACTAGAAGTTGAAAATTTTGTGCCATATCAAATTTGTAATGAGTGATCCAAATGATTACAATTTCCAGTTCAATGAAGCTCTACAGTTAACATATGAACATGCAAACACAAAATCTTGCAAGGCAGAAGCAATATCTCCCGTTTATAAGTACAAATGTTCCCAATTTTGTACATAATACAAAGAAAGCCAAAATGACCACCACCACCACCAACAACAGCAAGCTCCAACACCAAGTGTATTAAAGCATGAACTAGGGATATGTAACCTAGTCTCTGAAAGATGATAAAAGAAAAAAAAAAGTCACACAATTGATGCAGGAGCAGATGGCATGGATCTAGTGGCTCATGTGGTAAATCAGGCCCTAAAAGATTTGGATAGATTTGATCACTCACAAGGGGTTTTGATCCAATCTATAAAAGGGCCTGATAATGTAGAAAGGGCTAAATCTGAGATTGGACGGTTAAAATGAAGCTACTTTGAAATCCAATTTAACTCGTAAGTGTGCTGAATTAAAAGAGGGACTATATCAGTACTCTAGTGGCTCATTTGGATCTAATAACTTTGATAGTCTGATATCACAATCCGATTTGGCTTCCCTTAAGAGTGTGTCAACAATTATGCCAAATTGAGAACTTAGTTTATTAGCTCCATCTCTCACTCCATGGAGTGAATTTAAGACAACATTATTCTCCGCATAGGTGGCCAATGTTCAAGCTCAAGTTGGAGCTTCTCAATTGAATATGCTGGCCTAGGTTTTTCTTTTCTTCTCTTCTCATTTAATGCATTTTTAGAAGCAAGAAGAAGGTCTTTGCATGGTGGTGTTGGAAGCATGGGTGCCACAGGCATTATTAAATATGTACACTCATATACATTTTTTAATGTCTAAAATAAGAAAGTTCCATGTAGCTCTGAGAAATCTCCATTAGGCGGGCTACTTTTCTTCAAATTCTACCATTGGATCAAAAGTCAAAACCTCTCCCCATGATTTGTTGTGTGCTGTGTATAAAATATCACTTTGATCAAAGAAATTCCTCTCCTGACACGCAAGCGTCACAAACAATGCAGATCTTTCAAAGACAAATTGTGATTTTGGTGAAGCTGGAAACACTTGATCTCTTCTCCTATATCTTGAAGCTAAATTGAAAAGTACCAGTGTACTACCTCTAATCTTGGCAAATTTCTTGCCCTAGTAACAACTCGGTCAAATAACTGCATTCTAAGAGTGAAACCTCACAGGCCATCATCATCATTACTTTAATGACACTATTTAGGGTTGTTCTGCCATTTTTCAGAAGAATAACTGTTCTCTAGACAATTATCATTTCATAATTCACATCACCTTATGGTTCCCATACTGATTCCCAAAGGCTACTTATAAGAATTCAATGACTCAAAAAACGAAAAACATGATCCGACTCAAATCAGGAAACCTAATCGCATCTCTAATAGGAAATCTAATCATATCATGATTCAAAACTCTAGCCTAAAACAGGAAACACAATCACATAATACACCAGCCTAATACAATCCAAATCTAATGTAATCTAATCTAAAATGAACTCATCATTTCCATATCCAACTTACTCCACAACATTCTCAACCACATCAATCAAAAGGAATAAACTTTCCTCATCGTACAAAATCAATTAAAAATCTGATCTTATAATCAAAATGCAGTTACATTACTCATTAATATCAGCATTACTCTGTTTTGCAATGGAAGTGAGTAAAACAAAAACGCTTTAACATGATCTTTTCATGAAAAAGAGGGCTTAAGATGCAGAATGCAGGTATTGAGTTAGAAACCCCTAACAAAAGCTGCAAAAATAAGAACAGGAGACCACAAAATTAAACAATGCATAAAGCAATGCTGGTGATAAGGGAAAGGAATCGGACCTGAAAGGGAGAGAAGAAGAAGAATCAGCAGCAGCAGAGGAAGCACAAAAAGAAACCCTCTCTCCATCAAGGAGTAGCAAAAGAGAAAGAGAGAGGGAGGGAGAGGGAGAGGGAGAGGGAGAGAGCTTTTTCTTTTTGATATCTTGTGATCTTTGGATTGGAGAAAGTGAAACAGAGCTTTTGGCTTGCTTGCGTGCGTGGGCAAAGAGAGCGGATTTGAGAAGGGTTATGAAATGGAGTTTGGGGGAGATTGTGGAATCCGGATTTGGGAATATGCATGTCTGTGACTGTACTGCACCGCAGAACAGGAATCGGACATAAACATGACAAGAGAGAACACAGAGAGAGCTCAGCCTCGGCCTCAGAATCAGCTTGTTCCTTTGGAGAAATAATTATTGTTTTGATGACTGGATGATATCATGATCATGTGGTGGGGTCCACGTAATGATGAAAAAAGAGTAGTAGAATCTAATGGTAGGGTCATCATCATATCCATGAACCATTTTTATTCAATGCAACCACATTACAAGCTCCTGAGATGGTTTGTTTGTCTTCATCTATGATCTACTCCTTTATTCACAATCTCAACAGATGAAGATTTTTATGTTTCACAGTTACGGATGTCAGTTCACTTTGAGAATACTGAATGTTGTAATTGTACTTTTTTTCTTTCTTTCACAGATTGTGATCGACCAAGGCTTGTTATAACTTGATAATTTACAATATTTTGAGCAATTTGAGTATTTTATATCTAGGCTGACATAGCTACATATGTCAAGATTCTTGACCTGCTTCTGAGCTATATAAATTCTGTCGGATTTGATGGATGTCGGTTTGGGTTTTGGCCATTTAACGTATTTAACTCGAATAGTGTAAGCTTTAGGTTGGGGTTATCTAATGCACATCCGCCCCATGTAAGCTGTGGGTTGGTGGGTTGAGTCTAACCCACTGTTTGGGAAGGGGGTAAAATGAGGGAGAGGAAAAAATAGAGGAGAAAATAGAGGGAATGTCTGTAGACACCTCATTTTGGCACCCTATGAGGGGCAATTCAGTCCACCCTATTTAATGATGTCCTCATTAGGTCCCGCGTGAAAAATCACCTATCATCTCTAGACCTCCGATCACCCAGGGAGTTGGCTCATCATGATCTACTCATCGAGAGCTTTCCGCCCATATATAGAACTCCAGGATCTGACGGGCGGATCAAAAATCATGACAGCGGGTCTCACACCCTGCGGCGCCCGCGTGAAAAATCACCTATCATCTCTAGACCTCCGATCGCCCTGAAAATTAGTTCATCGTGATATACTCATCGAGAGCTTTCCGCCCATATATAGAACTCCAAGATCTGACGGGCGGATCAAAAATCATGACAGCGGGTCCCACACCCCCGCGGCGCCCGCGTGAAAAATCACCTATCATCTTTGGACCTCTGATTGCCCTGAAAATTGGCTCATAGTGACCTACTCGCCGAGAGCTTTCCGTCAATATGTAGAAAGTCGGAATCCGACGAGCGGATTGAAATCTACGAAACCTGGGCCTCGGTAATGACAACCCGACCAATTTCCATCGGACCCCACTTTTTAGGCCTGAATTAGTTTCTTTTAAATCCAAACCCACCTAAACCTATCCCAACACACCTAAACCAAACCCGGCCCGGATCCTAACCAAACCCAAGTCCAGCCCAACCTTGGACCCAACTCACCCAAACCCACTCAGGTCCGACCCAAACACAACCCGAGCCTTATCACTCTCATCTCTCTCCCAACCCAGGCCTTATCCCTCTCAATTTCAAACAACCCGAGCCTTATCCCTCTCATCTCTCTCCCAACCCAGGCCTTATCCCTCTCAATTTCAAACAACCCGAGTCTTATCTCTCTATCTCTCTCCCAACCAGGTCTGATCCCTCAAAAAATTTTAAAACACCCAAGCCCATCAAAAAGAGGATATGCGCAGAACCCTCCTCAGGGCCTCCTCCAACATCGTCTTCCAGAAACCCATGCACAGAAGCTTGGGAATCTCCTGCGACCCATCTTCCTCCCGGCAGACCCCAGGCTCTCCATCTCCATCTCCCTCACGCCACAACCCATCTTGGACTCGATCCCATCATCTCTCCCCTTGATCGTCACAGGACTCTCCATCTCACGCACGTCCATCTCTCTCCCTGGTCTCCCTCGCCCTCTGTTTCCTCTCTTTTTCTCCCCTTCCTCGCTTTCTCCACCTCTCCTTCTCCCAGTCGCAGCACCATCGCCCTCCACTCGTTTCCCTCACACAGCACCCCATCATCATCTCTCATCTCTCCCCTACAACCCACCATCACCAGCCTCCACCATCTTCTCCATCTCACCATCTCACCCTCCATCTTTCCCAAACACAGGTGCAGATCACACGTCCATCTCCTTCACCCAGACAGAACTCCCTTCCCCATCATCATCTTCTGCTCCTTAACCCGTTCCTCTGGATCTCCCTCATCTCCATCCGACGCAGACCCGGACTCCCCATCTTCTTCCTCCAGACGCACGCAGCAGCAACCCCACGGAGGTCCGATCTCGCCGCAGCAGCACGCCCGCCCATAGCAGCACCTCCAGCCACAGCAGCACGTTCCCTCGCCATCTCTCGCCGCCGGACTCCGGAACCAGGTAGGCCCTCTTCCTCTCCTCGTGCCCATTGCATCTGCATCATCACCCCTTTCTTCTTCTCTTCCTTTTCTTTCTTTCTCATTTTTCTTCCCCTCACGCTCTTTTTTTTCTTCCTCTCTCGCCTGCACACCTTCTCTTCTTCTCTCATTCTTTCTTTTCTTCCTCTCTCGCCTGCACACCTTCTCCTCTTCTTCTTTCATTCTTTCTCTCTCTTTTTCTTTTTTTTTCCTCTCTTCTCTTCCCCTGCCATCATTCTCCTCCGCTCCGCGCCACCTCTCCGCTCTCTGCTCGCGACCCATCTCTCTCTCTCTCTCCCTGCAACCCTCTCTGTTCCGCCTTGCCCCTCTCTCCCCTCTCGTTCTCTCCTTCTCCACTCTCCCTCACTCTCTCCCCATCTCTCCACCCCCTGTTCTCTTCTGCACTTCCTCCCTCCTCTGCCTGCACTCTCTCTCTCTCTCGTTCTCTGTCTACCCTCTCAGCCCCTCACCTCTCTGCTCTCCTGGTTTCCGTCCCTCTCTGCACTCTCTCCGCCCTTCGTCTCTCTTCCACTCCCCTCGTCTCCCTCTCTGTCCGCTCTCTCCTCTCCCTCTCCTCCTTCAGCTCATACCCATCTTCCCCGTCCTCTCTCTTCTCCTCTGTTCCGTCTGTCTCTCTCCCCGTGCTTCCACTCTCCCTCTGCCCTTTCTGCTCTCCCTACCTCCCTATTCTTCTCTGTCACTCTCTCTCCTTCTCTCCATTCCCTCTACCTCTCTGCGCACCATCTTTCTCTATTCTCCGCTCCACACACCTGCACGTCTCTCTCCTCTCTCACGCTCTTTCTTCCACTCTCCCCGTCCTCCCTCTTCCACATCTCCCTGTCTCCCTCTTTCCGTTCTCTCTCCCTCTCTGGTCTTCTGCCCCCCTCTCTCCTTCTTCTTATCTCTCTCTCTCTCTCTCTCTCCCCGTGCTTTTCCTCTCTCCCCTCTCCTTCTCTCCTCTCTACTCTCTGTCTTCCTCTCTCCTTCTCTCCATTCCCTCTCTCCCCGCCTCTCTACTCTCTGTCACTCTCTCTCCATCTCTGCACCCTACTCTCTTCCTCTCCCTCTCCCTCATTCTCTCTCCATCTCTACACCCTACTCTCTTCCTCTCCCTCTCCCTCATTCTCTCGCCATCTCTCCGCCCCCTGTTCTCTTCTGCACTCTCTCCCACTCTGCTGTTCCCCTCTCCCTCTCCACTCTCTCTCTCTATCTGCTCTCCCTCTACCTCTCAGTCCGTCCTCCCACTTCTGCTGCACCTTGCTGGCATCACACCCACCTCACCTGAGCTCTCCTCCACACTGCCCCATACTGCACTCTCTTCCTCCCTCTTCTCCACCTACTCCACCAGCAGCCTACACACGCCCCCATCATTTTCCTTCTTCTCTTCCCCCACCACATCACTTCACTACTGTACCTACTTCACCATTGCACTTAAACCCACATGTTGCACCCACCGGACTAGCCCACTCATCTAAACCGAACCCATGCATCCCTATTTCATTTTCTCGCATTGAATTTAGATCCATATATTTTTTTATTATTTCTTTTTATGATATTGCATACATCTAATATGCTCATGCACCAAACATGTTCATGCATCTGAATAATATCTTATGCTATTATTTATTTTAAATTTATTTCTAGCATATTCTAATATGCTCATGCACTTTAACCTGCCTATGCATTATTACTTAGTTGCATTCTTATTTCATATTCTTTTAGGTGCAATTTAGGACTGCATAATTTATTAAAAAAATAAAAAAAATAAATAAAACAAAAAAAAACAAAACCAAATAATAAAGTGAAAAATGAAAATTAAAAATAGAGTTTTAACTATCCTTTTAACTAAAAATAATTAGGCTATATAGAATTCTTTTTTTCTCCTCCCCTCTCACTAGGATTAGGAAATATTATTTAGGAAACTTCAAATAAATTAATTAAATTAAAAATTAGAAATTCATTCTCTTTCCCCCTTCCCATTTCATTAGGATAAATCAATTTAGGATTTTAGGCCCTATGAATAAAAATAAAAACAAATAAAAACAATAAAAATCCAAAATACCAAAAACAAAGTAAAAGATATTAAAAAAACCAAAATATTAATAAATTGGAGTTAGAAATTAGACAGTAGCCTAGACTGATTAGGTCAGACCCCGGACTTAGATTAAGGTCTCCCCCTAGCCAGCTTAAACTACCCCAATTTCTTAAACTTCAACTGATTAGGTCCTACTCTCTCTCCGGGCCCCGCTAAGGGACCGGGAGAGCGGATGTGGACGGTTAGGACCTTAGGATAGGGTAGAGATCCATTAGGGAAATGGAATAATTAGATTAAATCCAAGTAGGAACTCCCATAGTTAGGCCCTTCTAGCCCCAATTATTAAAATCCAAAAAAACTATAAAACCAACAAACCAATTCCAAAAATATTTTCTTCCCTTTTCCTCCACCTCCGGTGCCAAATATTTATCTGAACTCAATGATTAAAGGGAATAGAGGCTGATTCCGAGAACCTGAATTAATGAGAATGACGAAATGAGACGAGTGATTTCACACACCCCAATATCAGTTTATTTACTACCGGCCCATCATCGGCTACCCTCAATCAATCCCGGCCCAACATCGGCCATTTTTATCTTACTTCTGGCCCATCATCGGCCATGCACTTTTATCACCTGCGTATCGCACGCAAACCCACAGAAATCACAACTCGAAGTTTTGTCTGCATCATTCCTTCGATTCGAAGAATCAGCCTTTAAACCCTAGGTCGTCAAAGGACATTGAAGGGGGTACCCAGGAATGGGGTTGATCCTCTTCTAAATATTTGGCACATTTCCCCTTATTTTCTTAGTTTATTTTCATTTTAATTCGCTTATCCCTTAGAATACTTGGATTTAACTTTAATTAGTCTGTTCAACCCTGGATGTTGATTTCCCCTGCCTAGTTCATTATGGTCCCATCTTGAAGCTCGTAATTTGACCCTTGACCCAAGTTCGACCCGAATTGAAAGACCCAAATTAAGTGACGAGACAACCGTCGTGTGTCGCCGGCGGCACATTAGACGAGAGAAGAACCCACCCCATTTTCCTCCCGCATTCTTTTGGCTTTCGTCGAAGGACGGTGTTACGGCCGAATCCGTAACTGGCGATCGTGATCCGTCGATTTTGAGGGTAGTCGGAATCCTCATTTTCGATGTATTTTTTTATCTCACACTGTTGAATGACGATTCCCCTCCCGGGGGGGGGGGTCAAAATTCACATCCGACAATGTCCTCAATGAGGGTGTTTGGGAATGGGGGGAGGGAAATTGGGGGAGGGAAATATGGGGGGAAGATTTATGTGGGGCCCACTCAGAAATTTCTCCCTCAAAACTGAGGGCAAAATGTGAGGGGAAGAGAGGATTTGTTACAAAATTATTGAAGTGCCTTTGTTTGTTAAATATAATTTTTTATCTTTTTGCAAAAGTAAGGGTAAATTGGTAATTTTCTCTCTACTTTACAAACAAACAAAATACTACTTTTTCACTTTTCTTTACCCTACCTTTTAACTATCCAAATAACATGAGGTAAAATTAATTTTTTCTCCCCCACCACAACATAGGATAAAGAGTTGTTTCTATGCTCCTGGGGGAATTTTTGAATTTTCAAACATAGTGAAATTTATAAATGCTTTTTTGGGTTTGAGTATCTAGGAATTTCACCAAAATACAAAAGAAGTGAAATTTCTGGATTTCTAAATGTCAAAAGAGACATTTCATATAGCTGGAATCCAAAAATGTTAGTGAGGAAATATGGGGTTCAGAAATTCCAAGGGACAACTTGTCACAGCATGTCCAAGAATTTCTGGATACGTTGAATTCCTAAAAGAAATCCCACTAAACAAATAGGGCCAAGTTTTTATCACCCCCATTCAATTTTCCAATGAGATTTTTCAGAAATGAGGATTTCCGGATGGACAAAATCCTTGGAGTATTTACAATTTTCAAACATGGCTCTTCTATAATTTTATGGATGTTGAAAATCTTTATCTGAAGAATTTGATTGTCCGGAAATTGCCTTAAATGAAATGTGTTTTTTCCCAAAAACTTGAGCTAAACTCTTGTAGTCGACCTACATTGACGGTAACAATAAAGCTGTGACCATGATAATCATAATAGTAGGACTCCGTCGTAGATCTCCATGCCATACCTTGTGCAAATTTAAGGGTGGCAATTCTCAACCCAACCTAATAACCTGATTCGTACTCAACTCGATAATTCACTGTTCTATCTGACCCTAATCTCCATTTTGCAAACAGATCTGGGCTTGCAGTTCCGACTTGATTTGGGTTCAAATCCGGTCGATTGTTGTAATTCAACTACCCCTACAAGTTACACTATCATTTGTTTAGTCAACCTTTAGCGTTTAGCTTTCGAAGTTCAAATTTTACGAGGCTTTAAGCCTTCGACGAAAATCCCAAGTTAAAAGAGCAGTACTCTAGAGTAAGACTCTTTATTAAAAATCCAAACTCTTCAAAATAAAAATGACCTCTGTTATATAATATATTTTAAAGTTCTACAGCAATAAGAATCGGCTCCACCGTAAAATTATCTAATTAAAAAATTGTGATTAGCACAATCTTGTACACTTTCATTTCATATCTTCTGTTATCATCAGACAATCAATCTAATAATGAAGTACAAATTATCATTATTATTATTAGTCACCCACTATAGTTCGAAAGGATTTTCAAGAATCAAGGCCCAAAACATCCGGGTCTCCGGGTTCTGTTATTGAATCTCCACCGAACACATTTCGAACCCGATTAGGTAAGTTCTCCACGTGTCCAACCTAGCCCTAGCCGGAACCCCGACCCACGACCCAATAGAAGCACTACGTTTTCACAAGCGTATGGTCGTCACTTTGTCATGTCAGGACCAGGCAAAATTTGATGCGGCTTTCTCCCTGCCTCCTCTCCCTGTGTGCCGCCTCCGCCTACCTGTGGGCCGCTTTTGACCGACGCCCTCAAGTCATCAGATTCATCTGCAGTTAGATTTGTATCCCCAAAACGACCGAACCACACCTTCTTTTGCCGTCCGATTACAAAAAAGCCTTCAGACCCTCGAAGCCTTTTTGGTTCAATCGATTTTCCTAATTCCAGACCCCCACCCCAGAGACAGAAATGGGTTTCCCATCAGAAATGAGAGATGCTTGGACAAACAAAAGGAAATCTTTCTTAATCCCTTCACCTGAAGAAGAGAGGATCCTTAAGGCAAAACATTGCCAACAAGGTAAATTAAACAAACCCACAAACCCATTTCATTTCTCATTCTTTCTTTGTGATATGAATTGTGTAGATTGTGTCCTATCTAGCCTTTAGACTTATAGTTGTTGAATATACACTCATGGGTCATTTTTTTTTTTTTTTTGTTTGTTTGTTCTCCTTTCTGGGCAGAGGGAGTGCGTGAAGGGTTCAAAGCGGCTTCAATCGCATGTGTGGTTAGTGCAGTGCCGACGGTATGCCTCCTAAACGGTCCTTTTTTCCGATTGATTGTAATGATTTCTGATTAATGTTATTTGGAATATTTGTTCATGATCCCAGATCCATTTGGGGCATGCCTTTTTGGTCTTGTTCGGAAAAGTATCTTCTAATTTAATTCTAATAGAAGCTTTCTCATTTCTTGGCTAATCGCGATTACAAAATGTTAATCACCCCAAGTGGAATCATTCCTGAAAATGAGGTGTATATGAATTAGGAGAATATCCCACATCTACTCCATTCAAAACAAACAAATGAATAAAAACCTGAAGGTGAAAGTGTTTACTTTGATCTCTGCAATTAATTGGTCTACATCCACACTAAACCCATTCCATTGCAAAGAAGACTCAGTTCAACATATACCAATTTTTAATTTTTTTTTTTTTTTTTTTTTTGTTGACAATATGTCTTCTCTACTTTCATCTTTTTTCGCAGTTAAATTTGATGCTCACATTTAATTTGTTAAATGACAAAGCCTGTAGCACAGTTGGAAGGTGCTCTTAGTGGTAGAGTACAGCCATCATCAAGGTACAATACAGGGGCATTTCCATCAAATCTGAATCTTTGAACAATTGCGTCAAATCTTGGTGGAGCATAGCCAGAAATTGCTGTGGTAGATGCGACTGGATTTTTTTTAGAGTGGTGCTCATAATTTCTGGCTTGCGAACAGTCATTTAGAAATACTTGGTCGGAAAAGCTTTTAGGCTATATGTGTGGCAGATTGAGCTGGAATCGATCATAGCCACGTGTACCAATTTGAGAGTAGATATGGTTTCAAAATCAAACCTTTTTTTGTTTATAGTTTGTATAAAGTTCCTCTTTAATCATTGGCTCAAACATCTTAATACTGGCAGACCTAGCTGAATCAAATCTTCTTTTGCTATTTCCCATAATGTTTGTCTTTTTTTTTTTTTTTGTAATGTATTTAATCGATTGTTTGTCCTTTTGTTTTGGTACTTCTTCTTCTTCTTCTTCTTTTTTTTTTTGTAATTTATTTAATCCATGGTTCTTAATAATTCTGCTTGTCTTTCAGCTAATTGGTGTTCGAGTTATTCCATGGGCAAAGGCTAACCTTAATTACACTGCACAGGCTCTCATCATATCGGGAGGTACTATCTAAATTGAAAAATCAGATTTTTGTGGGCTTTGCACTGTACTGCATGCATTAGTTTTGGTGGTTTAGGCCTCCATTTTAACTGTTGCTTCTTGATAATGGACTTTTCTTGATTTTTATTTAATAATAATAGAAATTGATGAATCCTTTAGAATACTTTTGACACATGAAGCCGATAGATCTGAACGCTTCAATGATCTTCTATCTAAAGGTTGGTTTTCTCTAAATTAATATATTCATAGCTGCCATAAGATGAGTGTAGACTGCCCAAACAAGATTATAAGCCATTTGATTTTGAAGCATGATAGAATGGCTCTCATGTAACAAAGAAACTCCTTTTTTTCTAGAAATGGCAGTTCCCTGGTCGAACATGAATAAACTCATCGTCACTTCTAACAGGACAAAAACCTGAATTTGTATGGTTTTTCTTTTACTCCAGTTATATTATGTACTATGTGCATTGCTGTAATTAACATGTGATACATTTTACTTAATATCTCATGAATGTATGAAATAAATTTATGTACAAGCTGTTCACATCCCCTTTCCAAGAAACATGGATGGGCTTAGTTGTGTATGTCTCCAAAGTCCAAATTAGTTTATCAATGCATGGATGTGGTGTGTAACATCTGCAGAGTGCTGACTGCCATAACTCTTGTATGTGGTTTGAAATTTATCTGACAGTGAAGGCTTAAGATGGAATCTTTAATCACAAGTGAAGCATTAGCAGTAGGCCTTTGGGTAAGTTGTTTGTTTGTGTTGGACGCTTAGGATCCCCTCCAATGTGAAATCAGGAATCCAGGCAGTCAATATAATGTGACACAGGTCCCATTTGATGCAGAGTTTAGTTGTACAAGTGGGTATCATACTGTGTGCAAGATGACTATGCCCCTATTTAATGTTTCTTACATTGTGGATAAAATTGCTGGTGTTTCCTTCCAGGATCACTTCCGGTTGTAGTGACATCAATTATTTGCATAAGGTCCCTATCCGCTATGAACTCCTTCATACTGAAAGTGCTAAGTTATAGAATTCTGGGTTTGGGGTTCCTATTCTAGTTGAAGCTAGGCTTCTTGTGGATATAGTCAGTCTTTTGAACTCCGTATAATGCAAGAAGTGCTCCTATTTTTTAAATTTTTCTTCAGTTCGCATTTTACTTGAACCTTTGATTTGTGTAAACCTTTGGTTTTTCTTGGTCATTGCTGAGCCGATATAGAAAGTAGATCCACAAGCTGATTTGAGAACTTTCAATTATATAAAAGTAAAACTGCTGTTTTCTAGTTCTTGACCTGAAAGCGGGTAATTTCAATTCATAGTAGGATCCTCTTGTGAAGTTTCCAAAACTTCATAGAATTTTTGTTCCTTAATGGCACCGTTGCTAGCCTGCTTTGGACAATAGTTTCAACTGTTTGCACTTCCCCGCTGAAGTTGCAAAGCATATATTTTATCATTGTATGGCTTATTTTAAAGCCTTTGGATTCTAAAGCCTCCTGCCATTTCTTGATTCATCCACCAACACTATATCATCTCTGAATAGACCCCAAACAATTAGGGCCAGTTTGGTAACTCTACTGATAGAGTCAAGTGAAGTAAAGTTGATTTTGAAGAAAGAATAAAATATAAGTGGGTTATGATGGTATTTTGTATTTAGTTGTTTGTTATGGAATCTTTTTGACTTTTTTTTTATGGAAAAGTGAAGTTTTTTTTGGATTTTAGTGGATAAAGGTAGTTGCTTTTTGACTTCTTTTTGGCAAAGATGGGGGGAGTTTTAAATAAAGTATATTTAATGTGACATCTTGTCTGGAAAAATGGAGGCTTTACTTGACTTTGATTATATTAGTAAAGTGCCAAACTAGCCCTTAGGATTCTGTTAATCGCTTTTCTCTTATTCTGACGAGATAAAAAGTCATGCTACTACCTCTAAGCTTACTTATTAATTTCAGTCTGTGAAATCTTCCTATAATATTATATAAAACTAATAGTTCAATAGTTACCATCCTACTTTGAAGAAGTTTACCTTTCGATCTTACATTCTAAAATAAATATTACATTAGCAAATGGGTATTGTCATTGATTGTTCTGTTTTGGCCATAAATCTTTTTATTTTTTAGGTGGAATGGTCACATTAGTAGTCATGTCCTTTGCTTCGTGCTACTGTTGAAGGTCATATCTCTTCTTTGGAGCTCTGAATTTCACCATAGCCCTTGTAGATTGTTTTAACTTGTCGGTGTCTGGAAGAAACATGAAAGCAGAATGCATAGGATGATAGGAGTTGACTAGGTGTTGATTATGATTTGCAAGTGCCTAATATGTCAGATACCACTGTACTTTTTACTTTTTCCCTGCATAAATGCCAAGTTCCAGCTATTTGGTTGGATGACAAAGTTGGCATATGTGAGTTGCATCGGTCAGACAGGATGGACGGACCTGAGAAAATAGCATTGGACATCTGATCTATAATAAAAGAGGATGATACCCTCCATAATCTGTACTTTGTTTTTTTCCTCCTAATTACCTGATGGGGGCATGCTAATTCTCATTTGTTTCATATGTTCTGAAATGGCAAGCCAAAGTCCAAAAAAGAACAGTTTTAAGGCACATTTATGAAGGACTAAGAAGGTAAGTCAGCAAGATATTTTATCACGTATATTTATATCTAATCCATTTATGCTGGTCCTTAAATACATGTGATATTGATTTGGGATGAAAAGGAAGAAAACCAATTCCATCCAATTCAGTTCAGGTCAATAGAGCATCCTAGTCGATTGTTGAAATGGACAGCAAACCGTTCTTCCAAAATATATTACATGCTCATTCTATTTGTGGTACTTCTATCCCTGTCATTGGCTCTTAGTGAGCCCTTCGGTCATGCAGGCCTCCTTTTTAGGCTGTTATTTTGCTGTCTATTCGAAGAATCTCTCAGAGATTACTACTGATAACTGGAAATGCATCTTGATGATCCTTCCATGCTTGTAGAATATCCCCCCTTTTCGGGAAGAACGAATGAATTGTATTGATTGCATTAGAGCACAGAAAATGACAAATTCACGACCATCATGTAAAGTAAATGATACAACTAAAATTATGGGATCATGGTCCCTAAGAGAGATGCGCACTCCATTTTGGCTAGAGAATTCACCGATTAATTAGGTATCCATACATAGAGATGTCTCTTGGTTTCCGGATAATGATATCACCTCCAATGCTTGTAACACAATCTCATTAACTACCAAATGAATCCCCAAGACTCCTTGGACTTTCCCTTCCATCGAGGAAGTGCATTTCTAAAATCTGTTTGCAGGCTGACATCCCCCAAACATCAGTTCTTTGATCTCTTGGTTAGCAGCACCTCATCACTGCCATAGTTCTACTGATCTCCAGGATGGAAACAGTTCTCATTTATGACAGGTAAGTCCCACAGCCATATCCTTTATATTGACCCATTGTGTTGGTATAATTGGACAGAATTAAGTTTTGACTGAAAAAAAAAGGACTCGAATAGGAATATTGCAGAAACTGACATTTCTGGCCGATCAACCTGATGGTCGTTTAAGTAGAGTACATTAATTTTAAAGTAGCGTCTTAGTAATATTAACAAAAGGAAGGGAAAATACAAAATTCGCTCTTTCAACTAAGCAGCGTGTCCTACATGTGTCTAATAAGGCAAATTTTTTTTTTAAACGCTGCGTCTGTTGCCCATCTTTATATTTTATAAAACCCTAAAATTTTTGTCTCTGTATTGCTTCCTATTTACATGCTTCGTTTCTTGTTTAAATTCGTACTTGCAATGTAAATCAAAATTCTTATTGCAAGTGTAGGATATGTCTAACTATGATACTTTGTCTCAGAGTAGACAAATATAGCCGATTCTGCTTCGTACCCAAACTACACTTCTAACCTCTGTTTCTTCCATCTGATGAACAGCTTCGATTGCTGCTTACTTCATCACAGCTGATAAAACCATTTTGGAGTGTGCGAGAAGAAACAGTTTTGCAGACTACGATAAAACCAGATGATTGATCGTGTGCATGACAAATGACTTTCTGCAAAGTTGCTTGACTTGCTCTCGGGTCTGTTACAACTGTGTAGTTCTCTTTATCAGGCGTGTGGATATTTGGATTTAGAAATGCCAGTTCTATTCCTTTTTTTTTTTCCCTATCATACACATGGGGTAGATTCACTTGCGGCAATAAGTGTGTATTAACTGATGTATGCTTTTCCAGTTTTAGTGTTTCTTAAACTCATTTGAGCGATGCATATAATGCAATGCAACGTATTTGCATCCCGCCGGAGGTAAGCACCACTATGAAATCACTTTGCATCATCTCTATTGGTCAAGGGTTAGCTTTAGCGCTGTTTGGGTCTTTGTAACTCTTTGCCCTTAACTGGCATTTCTAACTACCTGTAACTATGGCTGCCTGTTTTGGTTATGGCTAAGAACAAAACAGCCATGGTCAACATATAAACCAAGTTACTGCTCTGGGCTTGCGATTATCCAAAACGGCCCTTAGGTCTCTCGTTTTGCCCGTTCAAAGCAGGCAAGTTGTGCTGCTCGACCTGAATATTTGAGCTGATGGTAAATTTAAACAGGCACTGAAAAACTTCAGCCTAGCCTATGAGTTTTAGATGGCTTAGATGGTAGTATGATTTCAGTTCTTTTCCTCATTTGATTCGATTATCTCATGAACAGTCTTCAAGCCTGCAAGGCACGTTGCCTCTTTTTGGTGGGTTTATGTTTGTTGCATGTGGGACTTGGAAGGTTTTGACTCGTGTCTAAACTCTAGATGGCTAGGAATTTGGGTCAGAAATGTTTGATGAAGATACTCGTGGAATAGGCAGTCACACTGCATCCCAACTGACCTTACTATCGATGTCACTCGAGCCACTTCGAAAAAAAAAATAAATGAAGGCCACTTAGTAGTGATGGGGAGGTTGAGTGGAACTTTGATGCTGAAGAAGGTTGTTTAGTTAAGCAAATTTTTGTAGTTGGTTGTTTGTCTGATTTCAACTCTCTCTCCCTCTCCCTTTTCCCCCTAAATACTGGCAAACACCTGTATGTAAGCTATTATTGTTGGAATTAATCCCTTTTTCCACTCATGAAGCTTCCACTTATTGCGATCGATTTGATGTCTAGCAAGCTTGGTTGAATTTTCAAAGACCCGTAAAGCCATCCCTAGGTTGTTCGGAAGGCCTTCGAATTGTGATTGGATCCCAATTGACAATTTGATTTTTTTTTTAAAGGTAAAGCAAAAATGTATTAAGATTAGAGAAAACTTACACTAATAAAAGAAGAAAAAGCAAAAAAAAAAAAAAAAACATGCTTAGGTATGGGAGACATATACCGAAACACCATAAACTACTGCATAAGAGAAGCCTCTAAGGCCAAAGTCCTTACAACCTCTTACTTGGTCAAAGTATCTGCATTAAATTAGTTGATTGACTCACATAGGAAAAGGTCACCGGCGTGGAGGAGGAAAGAGATTTTATCTCATTCAAAATAAACTGAAATCTCCATGGACCCTTTTTAGAATTAATCCATGAGATGGCGTTGAGGGAATCACTTTCCACAATTAATTCTTCCAAGAATCTTCCAAAATGTGAGTGAAGAGCTTCTAAAATATTTAGAATCTCGGCTTCGTTGGAATCCTTCTCTCTAACTTGTTTGGAAAACATGAATAAGACCTCCCCTTTGCAGTTATGAAGAACTCCTCCAATGCCAGTTGGACCTAGGTTACCTCTCGCTGCACAATCAACATTGAACTTTAAGGAACTAATGGGAGGGGGATTTCAAGAAACAACGACCTTCCCCTTAGATGGACCAGACATCATGCCTTCAAATCCTTGGCAACGTCATCTAGCTTCAAATTTGAAAATTCTTTTTTACATAACAACTACTTAGGCAAACAAAGAGTCACGAAAGGAACAATATCCTCAACCGCAGTTTGAGAACCCTTAAAAATTCTATCATTTCTTTCTTTCCAAATAGATCAAAGGATAGCAAAAGGAATACATTTCCACATCAACAAGCCACACCCACTAATAGGATCCAACCACCATGCCTCGACCATGTCAACAAGAGAATTAGGAAGACACCAAAAAATTCGACATACCTTGAGAAAATTCTTCCAATTCGCAGTTTGATCAAAAAATTATTAGGAAACTAGTGCCACGTAATTTTCTAGTCGACTCGCATAAATCCATAAGTGGTGGCTACCTAAAAAATCCAAGTTACTGAAAAAGCACTGCACCTCTGTATCCGCCTAATCCATTTCTAGCTCCAGTCACAAATAGGCAATGGTTCCTGGAAAACTCCCCTTTATTTGGTTGGGCCTAAGAACCACTCTTCTTATACCAGTTAATTTGTTTTAGTGTTGCGAAGGATTGGAATGACCCAAGGCAGGTCTTGTACCCTTTGTAGAATTCTACTTTAAAAAAATAATTAGGATTTTAATCATAAGACTAGCTTTAGACTTGACATTTGCCCCCATAATGGATTGATATAAATTAGTCTGACAAAAAATAATGTATTATATAACTGTTAAATTTGAGGGCGACAGATTAAAGGATAAGTTATATGTATGGACTTGGAATTGTATAGATTATCTTTCTATCCTGCACTTCACCCACGATTGGTGGAATGGTGGGACATTCCCACAGGAGCAGAGTACCTGAATAGAGAAAGATGGACTTGAATATTGTTATTAAGATGTTCTCTCCCATTCCCATATAATGGAAACAGATAGGCACAGACAAAAGCATCGTAGATATCGCGTGATGGAGAAGTGAGTGTGCTTCCTGTTCTCAAAAGCCTCAACCAAATGAGCTGTAGCATCGTCACCGTTCTCATCCATTCCCAGTTTCCAACCCCGGATGTGGGTCATAAACAAATAATGCCCATGAAATAGTTTTGACCAGGAACAGAAACCAGACCCTGCACGGGTTGGTTAGGTCGGGTCAAAGTTCAACCAAAAAATGGCCCCCCTTTTCGATTGGATAAATTATTCCAATTAGCCATGATCCCCACAACTTGTGGTCTTTCAAATCCCCAACCATTGGTTGAGATTATTTGATGTTTTGGCCTATAAATCTTTTTCAGGGGCTACATTATTTCATGGGTTTAGAAAGTCTTGCCTTGAAAAGTCTCAGGAGTAAAACCCTGTAAGCTGACCTAAGATTGATAATGAAATTGTGAATCTCTTTATGTTAGTGGTTCTGCTCCTCTCATTCCTTCAATGTGGCCCAATTTTTTTTCTGTTAACTTAAGGTATCTTTGGCCAATAATAATAAACGATTATGATGAGTTGCAAGTGGGGCCAATCGTATCTGTATAGTTCAGCGGAATACATTTCCATCATCGGGTACCAAGGATCCCATTGTAATTTTAATGTATTTGGGTGGGCTCCTCGATTATGATGTGTTCATTGTTCAAGTCTTGTTTCAACTTTCAAGACAAGAAGGTGATGATGCCTTTTGAAATATTCAAGAACATTTTGATCCTTTGGAAAAATAAAATATAATATCATGCTTGATAATTTCTAATAGGGCCGGCTTCTTCACAAGAAATCTGAGAATTCTTATGGGGTGTTCTGTGAATTTTCCTAATGTTGTCTTCTACTTGGTATCACAAATGTTGGAGTAGGTTATAGCATTTTGAAAACTAGAATTTTAGAATTCTATATTCCAAAAGTGACATTTCATGGAACTAATTTTATAAATTTTCATCATTAATACAGGGAATTCAGAATTCTTGGGAGAGCAGTTGTCATCGTGGTCAAGAATTCAGATTTGTGGGATGTTGCTGAGTATTGAACACAAATTTTCAGAAACATCCACTTTATTTAATGTGTACCTCATTTATTTATTTGCTAGGTTGAGCCACTGGTCTGGGGTGAGACGTTAAACTTGTGGACCCAACAATCAATCCTGAATTGTGTGTTATTTTACCACTGTGCCAATACCACCCAGCTATGAGTGTGTTGGGCATGCCTTTTTTATTTACATACAAGTAGTTTACATAAAAGTAATCCAATTCCTTCCCTTCCAATGTCCCTCTTAGATTATTATTAACCTCAATTTGACACTAGTCCAACTATTATGATTTTCCAGCGGATTCAGCAACAAGAAATTTGCATTATTTGACATCATAAATCTCATAGGATCTTAAATTAAGAGTTATGATCAGTTGATTAGTAGGCATGCCCCATATCTACAACCAGATTATCTATCCCTTCCCACCCTTTCTGGTTGCCTAGAATAAGTGGGCTCCACATTAAGTGGGACAGCACAATCTGATCACAAAATGAGTTATTATAGTTAGGCAAAAAGGCAAGGGGAATAAATAACCATTCCTCCTTTGAGAAGGCTGG
Source organism: Persea americana (assembly GCA_029852735.1). Lineage (NCBI taxonomy): Eukaryota > Viridiplantae > Streptophyta > Magnoliopsida > Laurales > Lauraceae > Persea > Persea americana. The sequence goes on along the minus strand of CM056813.1, from coordinate 64,782,581 downwards.
AGACCCCTGCTCTAAAGAATTAAGTGGGTATGGACAAAGGTGATGACTAGGATATGGATCAATCCAAAAGCTCAGCAGCTCTTATCCACTTGCTGCCCTTTTCCTCTTCTCTTCCCAGTACAATAGGGATAAATCAATGCAAGCCTATAATAAAAAATGTGATAATATCGAATCTTGAAATTGACTCGAAACAATTAGATTAGATAAATAATTACAATACCAAAAACCCACCCACCACACATTACACTGACAACAACCCACCTCACCTTTCTCAATTATGGCAAAGGTTTTTTCTTATATATCCCCTGAGGTTTTTAGGATGTACAAATAGACCCTAATAGTTTTATTATTTATAAATGGACCCCCATTTTTTTTTATTTTAACATCTTCAATGTCTCCAAAATCAGTAGCCTTCCAACCATCATATTTCTTTAGAGTAAAATGACACATTTGCCCATCTCTCTATCATCCCTATATGCATAATTTCAAATGCTTGGACTTATTTTTCTCTCAAGCCTGTAAAATTAATAGATACTATGCTAATTTTAGTGGAAAAGAATAACCTTGCATAAATCTCATTTTTATTAATACAAAGCTCATTTCATTAAATCCAAATCGATCATAATTAATGACAATCAATACTTGTATTTATAATTGGTTATAAATGATCTAATCTATCCACGACCCACCGTTTGATTGATGGAAGTTTTAGAATAATGATTAGGATTCATGTGCATGAGAGAGTTATTGAGAGAGTGACCATTGTTAATCAAAACAAAATAATATTATTTTTGTAAAATGATATACTTAAAATTGGTTATAATTGATCTAATCCATCCTCGACCCACCATTGGATTCATGAAAGTTTTAAAATAATGATTAGATTTCATGTGCATGAGAGAGTTTCTTGAGAGAGATTCTTGAGAATTGAGATAAAATAATATCATTTTTATAAAACAATATACTCATTTTTGTTCAGGACAACTAATTTTGGAACATGGAAGAAACTAAAATAAAAAGCCAAGGGTCTGTCGTAAATACAAAAATCACATATGCCTATTTACAAATCCTATATAACTTATGGGGTATATGAAAAATACTCTATAATAAATGATTCTTAGCATGCCCGTCATGTTATTTTACAGCAGCCTATATAAACTCGTCTAATGCTTCCTTCAACCCCAAAACCAGCTTCAATTTCCCAAAACCAGCTTCAATTTCTTGTGATTTAAGTCTTTCTTGGGTCTGAGTTTTCACATGGGTGGATCTGTATTGCAAACGTTACAAGGGTGCTCACCGGTCATGGATGCAGAACTGTTGGTTGATGATGTTGCAGGAAAAGATCACGGAAGCACGGATGATGGGTGGGGCTCAATGTCATCTTCTGATGATTCTATTGTATTATCTTCGACGTTGGATTTCTCAGATGATGGTGATGATGGTGCTATGTCGTCGTCTTCTTCTTCTTCAATGACTTTGCATCCATCTCCAGAAGTAGATTCAAATGGGCCTCTCTATGAACTATCCCAGCTCTTGGTCCATCTGCCTATCAAGTAAGCACAACTGATAAAATCCTGCTCTTACCCATATTATTTCAATATGAGAAGAAAAAGGAAAATCAATCCAATTCAAGTATAGTTCTGGATTGGAATGATTATTCAAAATAAATCTCACAAATGTCTAAACCAAACACCTCTCTCTCTCTCTATATATATATATTAGTTTGCATTGATTTGTATATTGAAACCAAACCATCTATTAGATATTTCATTTATCTTCAAATTTCCTATCACCTACCATGGGCTGGAGCCACCTAAGTTTCTTGGGAAACCTGGGTCATGCCAAATAAGGGGTAGGAGGTGAGACATCAGACAGGTATGATGTGGAGAGTCGGGAAAATTGTTCTTATTTTTTGGTGCTGCATATTTTTCTTTTGGAAATAGAAAAAAGGGAAATTTAACATTTCAATGCCCTTTAGATATGAAATTTTCAATTTCATGACTAAACTTCACTAAATGTCAGTTAACTTTTTTTTTTTTATAACTCTTTTGCCTTGGATCCCATGATATCATGGGTTTTAAAAACCCATGATATCATGGGATTGAAGTAGGTTTTCAACTTTTAACATTTAGATCCCATGATATCATAGGTTTTTAAACTCCCATGATATCATGGGATAATGGCAAAAAGTAAAAAAAAAAAAAGAATACCAGTGACATTTGTTGAAGTTGAGTCATGAAATAGGAAATTTCACATCTAAGGGGTATTGAAATGTCAAATCTCCTAGAAAAAAACTTTGAACTTGATACAAAGGATTTTGATTCCCTATGGAGTGGAAACTGAGATTTGCGATGGGTGGAATCCTTTAGTCGCATGAAGATCATTGGAAAGAGGAAGAGTATTAAAAAGGTGACAATTGAAGGGTTGAAGTTGACGGTCTAGATGGGGATCATCAGTTCTCACATTTATTTTACTTGGGTTAGGTTGAGTAATCAATTACTATTAAAGGGGAGATTATTTGATGGCTATTGTGATTTTCACCTTTAATACATCATTTTTAGTTGTAAATCCCAGGGATTCAATAATATCATGTTCATTTTGAGAGTTTCATTAATATATTTATGTTTTGTTCAGGACAAATATATATATATATATATATAATAGAATGTATTAATTTGGTGGATTCATTTTTTGTTTTTGCAGAAGAGGGCTTTCGAGACATTATCAAGGGAAGTCCCAGTCATTTACATCTCTATCTAATGCGAGTTGTATAGAAGATCTTGCTAAGAAAAGCACTCCTTGTAGCAGGAAGATGATGAAGTCATGCAAGAGCTATGGTGGATTTTTGGATTGTCAAAAATCATTTACCCCTAGAGCATGTACAAGGACTATATCAAAAAAGGCTTCAAAGAGCTCTTCCTCATATTTGCTGTCCAAGAAAAGTAGATATATAAGATGTAGGACTCCCATTTCTGTACAAGAAACCTTGTAAAAAGAGTCTTATGGTATGCCTCACGAGTGCACCATCTGGCAATGTTGGATCATACTTTATACACTTTAGTGAAATCTATTGTTCAATTTAAGAATACATTATTTTTTTCAAATGCACAAAAGTATGTTATTGATTCTATCTTATCATACATCATCTTACCCGTCTCCCATGAAGCTTTTGTTTGAATTTCTGAATTCCTGCTGTTGGGGATTTCTGACAGCAAGTCAACAGCTACGCCACTATCTTTTGGAGTTCCCTGTTCGATTTGAAACATGTAGAATTCTCCAACAGGGAGAATCTGTGATTTCATCTGGGAGACAACGTTTGGAACTCTCAGATATCACTACAGAAGACAGGAATTCTCTGATATCCTCTGACCACATAGGCCCTGAAAGGCAACATATAATAACTTTATCTACAGATCGGAGTGATAAATCTCTCATACAGATTGCGTGAGGTAACACCATAAGCTTCTTGTCGACCCACTTAGATGCATCCTAATTATGGAAGGATCATGAGTGGAAAGGTCTCGTTATGGATGTAATTTAGAAAAAAAAAATCTCAAATTGGATCTTCACTGTCATTGATTTATGACCTCAAATGTTAATGGTTTTTTAAGGTACACTTTTTTATGAAAATTAACCCAACAGTGGGTATAGTTCATATTATTGTCAAATTAATGTGAGCGTCAATTCATGAGGGATTGGGGGCCAGGGCAATTAATAAAAAAATTTACTTTTTCATTAGGGCATACCTAGATGTATGACAATTAAGGAGGCATGGGAATGCAAAGGGCTTAACTAATGGCCCCCTCCTCTTTTACGGACTGTCAGGATTGGATGCATGACAATCTAGATGGCAAGGCAATGAAAATGTTTGGATGTAAATGGGAGGAAGTCCAGACATAATCGTCTGATTCTAGTCGTTAGTTTTAAGTCCTGAATCTAGAGGTTATATATCCATCTTTCCAAGGAGGTTAAAAAAAAAAAAAAACGACCTGCTAAAGGTGCTTGTCAGCTTGTGATCTATCCATGGTTTCTTATGCTCAAGAATCTTAAAGGCCAGTATTGTCCCAACAAATCCCTCTGGGAGGCTAGTTACAAAAATGGTAATTCATAATTTTGGAATGGCTTTGTGAATGCCGTAAAATTTATTAAACAAAACATGGGATAGAAATTTGGAAATGCTGAAAATATATCCCTATGAAAGAAGACTTAGGAAACCTATATCAAATGTAACAGGCCAAAGTCTAAAATTTATAAGATCTTTGGAATGCGAACCAGAGGTGGGATAAAACTACTATTAGAAATTACTTAATAAACTAATGATATTGATAGCATATGGAAGATATATATTCTTGTGCAAAGCAATAAAGACAGGAGAATTTGGACTCTCTCAAAAAATGCACAGATTAACTAAAGCAGCCTATAGGGTGATAGCTAGGACTAATGACAAAGATAATAATGATAACAATCCCCATTTAAATTGGAAAGCTTTGTGGAGTCTTCCTATTCTCCAAAGGAATTTTCTTTTCGGAGGGAAATGTCCAAAGAAAACTATTATGGTAAGAGCTTCTATCAACTCTAAAATTAGCTTGGTTTATCTTATGTGCGCCATTTGTCCGCGTGCAAAGGTGTCAGTGTAACATGCTCTGTTTTACTGTGACCATGTTAGAGCTATCTGGTTGGGGTCCAATTTGAGGCTTCTATCCCATAATATTCAATCTTCAAGATTGATGGATTGGTGGAGGGAATGTTTTGGTCAACCAACCCATCCGCTTAACAACCAAAAATCTAAAGCATGGTGGGTCAGCCATCCGGCGAATCATTTGGAAAGTTAGAAATGATTTCATTTTCTTAAAACCCTAAGAAAATGATAAATATGGCCAAGAATCTTCCAATTAAGACCTAATCCTCTCTATGAGGTCGGGGTTCAAGTTGTTAAAGGCTCGGATCCATACCTAAGATTGGTGGAAGAGATGAAGACTACTAATTTGTATGATGTTGCCTTGGGGGCTGCTGATGGAAAAGACACTTTTTTTTTTTTTTTTGTTATATAATGAGTATGAATAGCTCTTATCATTATTGCAGGGGCTTCTTCCGGTCCAAAAGCCACCTAATCAAAATCAAAAGAAGTAAAAGTGAGGTCAGTTCTTTTTATTTGGAGGGATTGTAAGAATTCTAATATGGAAAAATTCTGAAAATTCTAAACGCTGCCTCTAAAGTAGAATTCCAAATACTCAACTCTTTTTTAACATTTAGAATGTTGGAATTTGAGAATTCATAAGACTAAAAGTATCTTTTCATGTAGTCTAGAATTCTTAATTCTTGCATCAAACAAATATTTAGAATGACCAGAGATACAATGTCACATCATAACCGTAATTCCTAACAATCCTAATTCCTCGTTAACCAAACTGGCTCTTAAGAAAGGCAAGAGATAAGAGAGGCAAGAGACATGAGTCTGACGTGGTTCAAGCAAACAATGGTTGTGAAGACCGGGCCATTAGTGTATTGATTTTGGACATCAAGGCTATCTCATCTTATTTTGACTCGGTTGGGTTTTGCTTCATTCCAAGATCCTTGAATAGGGACTAGGGAGGCTCAGCATCTTACTAAGATGTGTTATTCTATGAGTTGGGTGTTTTGCTTGGGAAGGGGCGGGATAGGGTTTGGTTATTTTGCTGCTCCTTGGAGATTGTGTTGTTTGCTTTGCTTATGTTATTGTGACTTTTTTCTGCTCCCATCGTGTATTGGCTTTGTTCTTTTAACGAAAAAAAAAAAAAAAGAAAGAAAGTCAAGTATAAAATTTTTTCAGGTTCCAAGCAAAGGATACCCGGTCATAAAAATAAATAAATAAATAAATATCAATTATTTTAATGAATGGGCCAGCTCTCCTAAGCTCAAGCTTAGAATAAGGCAAGCTCAAGTGTATGGTGGGGTTCACCTTGGGACTCACATGGGGGGGGGGGGGGGGGGGGGATGGGATTTCAAGGACTTCCTAGAATCTTCTTCTCTGTAAAAAATCAACTACAAATGTGATTTCTATCATCTCCATATGGGTACAAAAGTTTAATTGTTAATAATTCATTCGGATTGATACATAGTCAATCCAACGGTCTATTAAACTCAGATCTAACCGAAAATTGGTGGACATATGCAATTTAGAGGGTTCATGTGTTTGGTCCAATTGGATGGACCAAAAGTGGGCCCCACAAGCATAAACTTACAAGATCTTATTATAAACTTGAGCTTAGGAGAGCCTTGCTCTTTAATGAATCAATCAAAGTCTCAAGCATAAAAATTCTTTTGATGAGGCAGTCTTTCTACTCTGGCCTGTTGACTGGCTCAAATTTTTTTGTCAGAAGTAGAATACAAAAGAACTAACCAGGCTAAGACAGACAACCAATCAGGGAAGTTGTCCGACCATCCAAAAGTGCCAAGAACTGGTAAAATTAAATTTAGCTAAATCGTGAGCAGCCGTTTTAAACTTCTTTAAAAGATAATTAAAAATCACTTTCTAAAAACCCCTCACCACCTCCAAAATCAAAATGTCCAAAATAAACAGATTTTCCAGTCCACTCCTCACCGCCATTAATAGCATTTATCACTTCAATAACATCTGAGGAAAGAAGGATTTTTGAAAGACTGTCTCAAGTTAGTACTGATTGTGGTTAGCCGGTGCTTGGCACTTTGCAGACCCTGTTTTCGCAAAACGTCCCAAAACCAAAGCCTTTAATGGGACACCTGGCTTGCCAACCCTTTTATAATTGGATTGGGTCATCCAGTATTTTACTCAGCAATAGTAAACCGAAAGAGAGTACATACAGGTACATGGAATGGGAAGAAAAGTGAAAAAACACTTCAGCAACAAATTGAGAAGTGACTAATTACGTGCACATCTTCGACTTTAGGCCCTCTTTCTTTTTTTGACACAAAATTGTTCTGCTATTTTTTGTGTGAATACTAATGTTTTCTAATCATTTTTTTCTTGGATATTTTATTACATTCCAACATGCTGTTCATCTGTCTCCAATTTACTTCAAATGAACGAAAGCTCCTATTTCCAATGCATTTGAAAATGAATTTTCAGGAAAGTATTTTATTCTTAAAAATAAAGCATACCTTCCATTTTGATCAATTTCTCAGAAGCAAATCACGAAAACAGAAAAGCACATGAAATCATTTGCTTTTTCAGTGACGGGCCTTGCAATCATGTTCATCCTGCAGTCCTGGAAGTTTATCCACCCATGCCAGACATCTTAAGAGATAAGGCCCCTTCATGGCTTATCTATTAGAGGCTGGACCCCAGTCCCAAAAGAGTAAAAAAATGAAGATCGACTTCATCTTCTGAAAAGGAAGCCAAAGTGACTTTAAATTTATAGATACATAATGTTTTCATTTTTTCAAGTTAAAAACACAAGACTTTACCACTCTTAAAACTTATTTCCACACAATCTCAATTACAGACACTTAACTTCCTGCTTTCTCGAACTGGTCAAAAACTCACTAGCATGCACGAATCTCGGGAAGCCGCCCACCAACATGAGAGCAGCAGCCACTGGAAACTTTCAAGGATGCAAAGAGACAAGATAGCCTCGCTATCATGGGTCTGGCAGGCACTGCTCTTCGGCAAGTGATGCTCAACTCTTTGCATTCATTGTCATATGTAACATACCCCTCAAGATCTGCCTCTGTAATGAGAACTTCATCACCTGTGGACGGACTTGATGGTGTCGTCCTGCTTTGGATTGCAGGGAAGCTTAGTTGGTGCTTCCCATACTCTTGCACTGCCTGTACATCAAAAATATGTTGACACTCGGTCAATGACAGGCGACTGAGTATTACACTCAAGTTATAAAGAAAAACAAAAAGAATTTACATATAACCCCCTATATTTCTTGACAATCACAAACAAGAAGCTGCCTTTAACTATATTTCCTGACAATAATGATGCCGTTTTGTTTTTACAAATAGCCAACTGAATTTATGTAAAAATCAGTTAACCATCTTCACTTGCAATCAAAGGCCAATTTTAACCAGTTAAAATCCCATGCACTTTACTTTTGAGTTTCTTTTTTTTTTTTGTATGGTTTTAAACCTAACTAGATTAAACTGATGGTGTTAGTGCTGAATAAATTGACTGGAGTTTAATGGTCTCTTTGTGCTCCGATTTTAATCCATATGATGTTAGATTTACGGGTACTTTTACAATTTTTTAAGAAATATTGTGAATTTTGTCAATGGATAAACTGACACTATTACACTTTTAGGTAAATAGAGGTGGTTAGTTCTAACAACAAAAAGGCAGGTGCTTATTTTTATTGATGCTAGCCCCTTTATATCAGCCATGAAATCGTAATCGTTGAGATCATCCTAACCTCTTGATCTCCTGCCATAAAATTTTAATGGCTTTAGGAGGTATCGTATTTTTGGATTTTCAATCCAACAGTGAGCTGCAATCCTATGGGGCTGATTTTTGCACAAGGGGCGGGGTCCAACCAGATCTTCCATCCTCTACCAACCCCCATGATTTTCATCCAGATAGGCCCCACAGGAAAAAATGTACTCCTAGAGTTAAACTAAGCATCGTGCTTAGCAGATTATTACGTATTAACGTATCTCCTACAAGAATTCTTGAATCAATTGAAAAGGCACATTCAAGTCAGATTTAACCAAAATATGGCAGACAGTTTTTCAACAATATTTTCCAGAACATGGTAGCCGAAACAACATAGAAACATTTTAATATAAAGTATAAAAAGAAATCATCAAACCTTCCATTGGGAAGGTGCTAAGAGTACTCGAGGTCTCCTTGATCGAACATGTTCCAGAGCATCAGCAGGTGTCATATGCTTATATTTCACCTGTATTTGAAAATATAAATAAGGCTTAAAATGTCTTAACCCTCTGTCGAACAGTAAATTAGGGAATGGAATTTTATTGAAAATCCACAACTTTCAAATTTGTCAACAGGTTTTGTATTTGAGGAAGAACTTATTTTTCAAAAAACTGCACTTACCAAATAGCACAAAACAATCGTGGTGCTCCGTCCCCGCCCAGCTTTACAGTGAACATACGTTGTTCTCCCACTGGATGCATTTTCTGCATACAACAACAGATTCAATCGTAATACCATAGAATCGAAAGAAATCTTCTTTCAAATCTTCACCTTGAAAAGTACACAGCATTAAATTCAGAAAAGAAAAGGCAACTGCTAATCAGTTCTACACCCAAATCCTGCTAAATGGTGATTTTAACAATGTAGAAAATCTTAGCATAATTCAAAACAATAAATATCACTTTAAGAGAAGTAACATGTTACTTGAACATTGATTATCAAAAACAGAACAATTAGTGATGACTGTTTTAAATTAGAGCTGCATTCTCGGGTCCAAGCCCTCATGCTAGAGGCAGCTGACAATACTTAAACATGAATAGGGTAATATAGCTAAGTTAGTGAAGCCAAAATATTTTTCAAATGGTGGAAAACCAAGATTTTTCAATTGCCTCGATTTGCACTGATTTTAGAAGATTAAATCATATTTTCTGAAAAACCTAAGCAGTCAATTCAAAGATCCGTGCACTGTCCATCTCACTGAGTGAAAAACATACAAGAACATCTGTTTCTACTTGATTTCATTCATAATAACTAAAACATGATTAGTCTTGAGTTTCCACGTTTATAGAACAACATTTTTTATTTTTTAGATTTTATAAATCATTTTTCAAGATTTTAAAACACTTTTAGACTATGGTGTGTGAATTGACCGATTCGACTCAAGGGTGACTAAGTTGCCCACCAAGTCCAATTTTTAAAACCTTGCTTCATAGTCACCTTAGATTCTCCAAGACCCAAAGAATAGGGGACCCATGGTCACCTTAGATTCTTCCAAGCCCCAAAGAATAGGGTACCTGCCGTTGGATATAAAGTATAGATAGGCATGAAGAATTATGTCCTTTGAAGGCCAAGAAATGTACATGCATTGGAATAAAGAAAAATGGGCAAGGGATTTCAGGGCCAATAATATCATTCTTAAACAGTGACAACCGGAAGGCCAATACCTAGGCACAACATCAAATCCTTTTCTCATACACTATTTTATTTTTATTTTTTGCTTTTTGAACGATTCTTACATCAAAACTTCCGTAGCCCCTCACCTTCCCTAATTAATATAATGCATCAAAGTAGTGAACACCATGCCAATCTACTTATAAGAAAGGTTCATCAAGATAGAATCTCAAGTATGAATGTATGCAGCCAGCATTTTGCTTCAAGTATGAAGGACTGTTCCGTGACAGGCTCATACATGCACCTCACATCAGTTTATTCCTCAACTAGCAAATCCCCCCCCCCCCCCCCCCCCCCCCCCCCCACAAAACACACACCCACAGCACACAAAAATTACTAGAAATACAGAGCTTATGAACATTCACGTGAATGCAAAGAAGAATTACTCATGTTCAATAACTTTTGTGTATATTATCAAACAATGCAAAATGAAACAACCACAGCACTTAATTGTTGTAGTTTCTACTTTCTGCTTCAAGTACTCCAACCTATGGACTAATATGATTCAATACAGACCTTAAGTGTTCCTTCATGGCAAAGAGCCCATGTAAGAAAATGGATATTAGAAAGAGAAAAAAAAAAAAAAAACAACAGTCCACATTAATGAAAATGTGTGCGCACATGATGAATGGCCCAGCCCAGGTTTTAGGTCTAGGACTAGTTCATCAAGGACCACACCTGACTAATGGCACAATATTAACATGTGCACAACATAGACATATGTGACACAAATGCGCACTTAGATTGGTATCTGCATAAATATCTGTGGACTGTCTACATAAAATTAAGCATAAACCAAATCAACCATAATCAATAACATTAAAGGTAACATCTAAAAGGAATCTCAGCTCATAGAAAATTATTCAACTTACTATGAATAAAGTTGACAGCTCGGTTTATATCCACAAATGATGGAGCAAAAAGATAATCTCTTGTGGGAATGACCAGGTGCTCGATCCCATGGTCCTGGACCAAAAAGAAGGTGTTATTAAAGGGTAAAGATAAAATAAAATAAAAAAACCAAATTTTTTCTTCACTACGCAGCAGACTAAATAGGGGATCCTGTACATTACATCTTCACTATGGTACTCTACTCATTCGATAAAAGACAATTGATCTTTGGATGAAAAAAAAAACCCAGTACAATGTCTGAAACTATTATTAAAAAAAAACTGAAGTTAATATTAAGCATATGCACTCATAATTAATGTAGTATTACCTAAAAAAAATTATTAAAATGATTAAATAAAGGTGACACTACCATTAATTGTGTCACAGCTAAACAAATCTGCCTATTAGATTGAAACCCCTGATAACTGTGACTCCCTATGTAACTCAGATTTCACCACAGGTTCTAAGTCGGTAAGTCATCTTCACATGAGAGATAGAGACAGACACAATTATAAAAGCAATGTAAGTATGATCAATTGCAGTTATGTATAGGGTTGCTAATGCTGTTAGCTCAATTGGTATTATATCTCTTCCCTTTCTAAGAGTGTAGGGAGAAGGAGATATACACTGAATGCAGATATCTACAAACTAATATATCTTTGGAATTGATTAAAAATAATTTGGAATCAAATATTTCATGATTCTCTATGATCAGGGATCCAAAGAAGGCTCAGAAAAGAACTTCTGCTGTATTGTTGATATGGTCCATTTCATATCAGCCAGAAGGGTTACCAATACAAAGTTTAAGATGATACCTGAACTTGTTGTTCAAGTAGGTTCACCATAAACCAATACATCTTAAATGAAATAAAAAGACAGATTGGAATGAAGCAATACTTACATGGTACAAGGATGTGGGAACCAAAGTTTCATATGACTCATTGAGGGTGATGACACCCTGAACACCAAGCCGCTTCAAGCGAGGTACATCAGTGGGAAAAGGAACAGCCCCCAATAAGAGAAACTGAAAACATGAAAACACCAACCAACCTAATAAGAAAGTCATCCGCTAGTCTATAACAATACAACACAATGGCCCAAAACTACCAATCATATAGGAAAGAACAAAAAATCAAAGTAGAAAAAAACTATCCCAGCTGTAGCTCAGCTGGAAATGGAGGGGTGTCTGTGTGAGTTCGAGTACTCTGTAGCAAAAAATTAAAAAATACATAATAAAGAATAAAAAGAAAAAAGAAAAGAAACTAGAGCAGTAAATAACTCATTTTCCACACTCACCAAACTGTGGCAACTCATTCACTATACATCCAACATAAATATGCCAATCCAGACAATCCAGATCTTCCACCCCATTTCGCATGGCCCGAAGAGGCAATGACATAATCATCCTTAACCATTTGATTATCCATTGAATTTAAACTACTGGTACTTCCTTTTTTTTTTTTTTTTACTGATCCACATAATGGATCCCAATTTTTTTTTTTTTTTTTTGGTAGAAATAATGGATACCAATTGGATGGTTAGGAAGTCTCCATAAGATATGAATGTATAGCTCTGCTCTAGATGGATGTTTGACCATTTAACCATTTTGCATAATCCAAGCAAACCCTAACAATGGATCAGACGAAACAGATTAATGATATAAAATGGTTGTCATACAAAGACTAGTTAATTAAAGAAAAGCAATACAATTAACAAAACCACAGATGAAATTGGAGATCTCAAACAAACAATAATCACCCCTATCCTCTAACAAGAAATTAAATGTAACCCATCAACAGAGATAGAATAAACAGATGGAAGTGAACAAAAAAAAAAAAAAGAAGAGAGAAAACACGAAACCTGATCGACTTCGTCCCACCATCGGAATTCGGCCTGGATCTTGTTTCGGAAGACATTGTAGAGAAGCGTGGGATAGAAGAGAATCCGAGCACCAGCTCCAACTAGCGCCCTCTTCGCATCTACTCGAACGATCTGTCCCTGACTAGGAACGATTGCTTTTCCAACCGAATCACCCTCGTCCAATTCCAAGATTTTCATATTACAATACACAAAACTCAGCAGATTCTACTAAAAACAAGAAGAAAACCCTAACCCTAATTTCTCCAAACCCTCTTTCTAAAGAGGAAACCCCTCAAAATACGCCAAACAGCAATCAGATTGTCTAAAGAACCAGTGGAGGAAACCCTAATCTTCCGAATCATAGACGGATTTTGGAAGAGAAAGCATCGGATCAAATCGCGAGAAGAAAATTCTATCGAAATGGTAATGAGATCGGGCGAAAACTACCTTGACCGAAAGCTCGGAAGAGAGAGGATTCGAGTATTCAAAGGAGGAATTCGTTTCAAGATTCGAGATTTGTGTGGAACCCTAAAAATAGGGTCGCAGAAGTAGAAAAACGGCAAGGGAGCAGCAATACACAAACCCACCAAGAGCATGCTGGATCGTCATCTCGAGAGAGCCGCGGAAATCGCCATCTGCTTTGGATTGTAATTACATGAGAGAACCAAATGGAACTAAATTCCCTCCCAACTGCCTCACACCCATTAATAATCGACCCCTCATCCGAAGCCCGTGGGTCCCATGAATTCTTTTCTTTGGAAAGTGGACCCCTTAAATTTATGAGCCCCTCATTATAGTTTGGGCTACATTGTCAACCAATTTGGGCCTCATTCTTGAATTGATTACTTTCATATATTTTATTATTTTATTACAATTGTGAAGGACAATGGGCACAGCCATTCAAACCGAGGCCTGATCCAAATTAAGTGCATTGGGCAAGAGTGCAAGTGAAAGTCTATCCAATTAGATAAGTATGTTCTATAAAATTTAATCCATAAGAAATAGTTAATATCGTAAGTGGTTAAAACTAAGTTTAAAACGTGAGAATATAAAAATGATCATTCAATAATTTGAATCAACGGAGGTCTCAGATACACTTACACTTACACCTATTATCTTAGTGATATAAATCTTAAGAGAGTCGAGATCCCTCTTACATAAGTACCCTCATCCAACACCCATTGCCTACTATCATTCGTAACTTACCCTTTTAACAATCAATATGAATTCCAATGTATTTAATTATATGTTATAAATGATCAATTTATAAAGTACTTTTAAGAGGATTTTATGGAGAAAGTTTCAAATTTTGGCCATTGATTGCGAAGGGCCCCGAATATTGCGTAGCACAAACGAGGTCCGTTAGGACCTCTTCCATTTTTTTTTAATGCGGAGACGCTAGCGTTGCTCCTAGCGTCGCTTGTGTCTGATAAGAACAATGCTAGAGTCGTTTTACTCGGTTTTCATAAAACACTCTTCTTTCTCTTATTTTTTTTCCTATTCTCTCACCTATTTCTCTATCTCCCTTACTCCATTTTACCTCAATTATCTTAGGGAAACAGTATCACAGGCTTTATAAAAAGATTACTATTGACCGACATACTATTTCTTTCTTTCTTTTTTCATATTCTCAAGATTTATTTTGAGAAGTGAAAGAAGAGGAGAAAACTTTTATTCGCACATTTTCCGCCCTTATGGAAAGGTTTGAAAGGGAAAGATTACTACTGCACGTATAGACGTAGCTTTACCGCCCTTATGAATAGCGAAAAACTTTTATTCGCACATATTCACCCTTATAAACAGTATAAAACTTGTAATATTCGTAGCTTTTCCACTATTATAAGAAAACTTGTATTCGCAGTTTTTCCATCGATATGAACAGCGAAAAACTTGTATTCGCAAATATTAAAGGTGGAAAACTTATATTCGCAGCTTTTTTAACCATATGTGAGGAGCGACGCTAGCATCCCCCCAAGTTTTTCTAATAAAAAAAATGATGGAAAAATCAAATTTGTGCTGCACAATTTTCGGGGACGTTTTGCGAGGAATGACCATATTCCATGATTTTTTTCTGTAAAATCCTCTACTTTCTATTATACTTTATTCTCATAGAGCCATATAAAATTAAGCGATAAAAAACGTTAAAACTCTTATTTCCACAAGCCAAAAAATGGGGCCTTTCATTTTAAGAGGATTTGCCTCTACTTTTTTTTGAAGTGAGAAGATAGTAGATATGTATGCAAATGCTCTTATTTTTCAAAACCTTTGTCCGCTTTAGATATTTAAACAAATAGATGTGAGAGGAGATGCCAAATATGGGCTAACTTAAGTAATATTTTGTACTGCCTTCGTAATGTTTTATTGATACATAAGTGGCTTAGATTCATGAACGATGAGTCTACAGTCTAGTGTTGAGTGACTTGAGCCAGATGTTAAAAGTTAAAAAAGTATAGAATATGTTCTACATTTAAAAGCAAGAGCAAATCATATAGACAAAAAACCTTTGATTGAGGAAAGTATCTATCCTAAATATCTATTATTGTCTTGGGTATCACAAAATCTTTATTTGGTTTCCCAACGAGCCTAGCAACTCAATAACCCAATTTTAAGTTTAAGTTTGACACACACTATAAAACACGGATCAGGGCTCAACCAACAAAAGCTTGAGCCCGAAAAGGGTTTGTGTCAAATAAGAGTTGGAATATGAGACCTTGCCAGGCCTTATAACGGTTTAGATGAAAAACTTGGGTTTGAGTTTTACTCGTCGGCCCATCAGCGAGCCAAAAACCTCTTGTTATCTAGTTTAGGCTCGGATCAAACTAGGCTATCTTGGTTCACTTTTCAATATTTTGAAAGTCATTAAAATATCCTTAAATCTAAAGAATATAAAAATCTCTTCATGAAACTTAAAAATAAAATCTAAGAATTTTCATATTTTTTTTGTTTCGACAAATTTCTCATTGTTTCAAATTACTTTTCTATATTTAAATTATTCAAATTATATGAGATTTTTCTCATGGTATCCCTTTTAAGACAGGCACAAAGAAGGTAAATTTTCTGAGGCTCTTCCAAAAAGAGGAATTCCCAAGGAGCATTAGAGATTGACCATCTGCTTTAATAAGATGGGGTGCCATGGAGAGTGATTGGTTGTGACCCAAAATCATTATGATGGTAGCATCGTAATTCATGCAAGGTTACTGTACAATTTAGTAATTTAGAAGTTTTCTTTGTCTGCCTCACTGCCACGTCAGGTCCTAAGCCCAATCAGCTATGGATAAGTCCACCTCACACTTTTTGACTCGCCAAACATGAAATAACTATATAATTAATCAAAGGAGAGATCATCTAGAAAAGTTCTCAAAAGCAAAAATCAGGGGGTGGCCCAGACCACTCGTTGACCCAATTTCATTCACTGGGCCAAACCGACACTTTCATAATCGAGCTGTGGAAGCCATGGTCCAAAAACTCGGTAATTTGACCCAAACTCCAAAAATTGGCGGATCGAGTTTGTTGAAAGGGGACCATTTTTTATTTTTTTTTCCATGTTAAAGGTCATTAGTGTTTTTTTTTTCTTCATTGAAATATTTTAAGGGACGCTTGTTTTCTACACATAGGTAAGAAAATGAGTATTTTTTCATATGTACACAGTCTACACATGCGTATGCCACATATGTGACATACGTTGCCTTTTTTGTCAAAATTACTATTTTGACATAAGTAAATGACTTCCTCAGTTGTGACTGTATTTAGATTAATTTTTTGGCATCTTTTATAAATTTCTCAAAATTCATTAACATTTATTTACATCTTCATCATGATTCGGATCATAAATTGGGAGCCATATTAAGATTTATATGTCGGAGTTTGTTGGATGTTTTTCACAAATTATTCAAAACCTATGAAAATCTAATGTAATAAAATAAACAATAGAGGGTTTTACATTCAGCAAACAAATTGAATGGTTTGGACCATAAATATAGCGTGCATAATAATTTAAAAAGAAAAAGGGTAAAAGAGATTGCTAAGATTTGATACTCTGATCATCATAGAAGGATGATCGGATAGAGGAAACAGAAAATTGTAAAAGGATAATCTGATAGAGAAAAGTCAGGGATTTTAGGAGTAGGTTGGAAATCAAACACTATACAACTATTTAATCTCATCGCCGAGCACTATAGTTTCAAACATCCAAAAGTCCAAAATCACTTGTGGGTCCGGTCACCTGCTATTTCTTTTTTACTTTTCTACTGGGTTACAGGTTACTTCTCTCTTCATAGAGTCATTTTCACTTCAAAACTCTGCTGCTGAGAGAGAGAAAAAGAAGAAGAGTACAAAGCATCAGAAAAATGTAGTACCACAGAATGCATGCCAACAGAGAAAAAGAAAAGGAGTTCCATGCATCCATTACAGTCGGTATTAAATCCTTACCTAATCGTTAACTTTCTTTCTCTAATCCTCATCTTGTAAATCTCTTCTTTTTCATTGCCTCTCTCAGTTTGTAGGCTCCACTTAGAATTTGGCATAATGCAAGCCCTGCAAAAGTGACTTATGTCACGACCCGGGCCTGAGAATAGGGTTACCATGGCTAAATCCCGAGTCGTGATCTCCATACTTATTTCCGTAAATCTCGCATTACCGAAGTCAATACGAAATCTACAAGGGATCTTTACATATACCTATCAAACGTATAAATTTGCAGAAATACATATATACATTGACATTGATAATTAACTTAAACAGTATCAGTTATTTACATAAAAGTAAAGTTAAACTTACACATTTCACTAATGTTCCAATCCACCCTCCAAATTTAATTACAATGCAGGTAACTACTATTCACAACCAAAATGAATTTACATGTTTTCTCAAATTTTTCCAAAATATTTTAAACAATGCCCTCTGATTTATGTCCACTCGTTTAGTAATCCTAGAGGAACCTGATTGGCCTCCTCAGCTGGCGGCGCGGCCTCTGCAATATCGGGACGGGCAACTTGGCCTGTAATGTCATCAATAACACTGTGAACACGACGGTTCAACAATGTATACACAATTTCATGCTAATATGTTTAACAATGTTAAACAATTCAAAGTAATAACCATTACCTTACATTTACACAATTCATTCATTTAGTTTTTCACTGAAGGAAGCATTCAATATCATTACGTACACTTTATTAAGTGACTTTTCATTGTTCTCCTTGGCATAAGGCGGAAGGGCGCACCATTTATGACCCAGGCCCTAAGGAAGGACTCATTTGATTTCAATTCCATGTTATACACTTTATTAAGTGACTTTTCAAACGTGTGAGATTTACCAGTGTCTCGATCAAAGATCACCGGCATCACCATGGAGCTCCGGAATGCTCCATCTACTGCTGTAGACATGTTCTTTAATTCATTGCATGGGTTCATCTATTTCATTTCATTCCATTTCATTTCATTAATTCGATTTATTAGGCATTTCCGCTTAACAAGGAGCATACAACTGAAACACAGTTCTAATAAGAAACCCATTCAAAACAATAAGTCTAATTAAATTTTCCTAAACCAAACATTCGGGTGAAACGTTCGTTATGTATGTGTTATTCTGGATGACATTACTTTCAACGTGATTTACGAACATAACCTTAGCTAACACGCATGAAGATTTAGGAAAATACCATTAGCACTAGCCTTAGCCAAATCAGAAATAAATTCTGAAATTCCTCTAGGGTCGGTCACCTCCTAGTCACCTATCGGCTGACCGAACTCTGGATTTCGGCTAACCGAACACTTTCGGTCAGCTTTCCAGAAGATCAGTTCTCTGATACAAATTCTGACATTTCTCCCAAGGAACTCGGTCACCTTGTCAGTCAGGTGTCGGTCGACTGAGGTCACGGTGTCGGTTAACCGAACTCGGTTCGGTTACCCCTCGGTTCCAATTCCAGAGAGCTTGATGAGAGCCCAGGTAGGCTTGGTCAGGTAGTTCGGTCAACTATCGGTCGACCGAGCTACCACCTCGGCTAACCGAACTGAGTTCAGTCAGCTTTTCAGAAACTACAATTTCCTGCGAGATGCAGCCCAGAAAACATCGGTCAGGTGTCGGTCAGGTGTTGGCTGACCGAATTGCTTCTAGAAGTTCATAATTCTCTGAATAAAAATTTCTGGAATTGAACTCCTTGAGTTCTAACAATTCCATTTACATCATAAACCATGAGAATTGAGTACACTTACCTTGTTTGGAGATTAATTAGCTAGAATCTCCTTGCTTAGGTTGAGTTTGAGATGAAAATGCCCAACTTGAAACCCTCTTTTGAACCTAAACCAAAACCATTCCATAAATGGAACTCCAATGAGTTCTTTGCACTAGAAACCATTCCAAATCCCAAAGAAGAATTGAGAAACTCTATAAGCAACCTAAGTAACTTACTTGTAGTTCTCCAGACAAGAACTCTGAGTCTTCTCTCAAGCTTGAAATTCCAAGAAAACAAGGAAAGAGATGGAGAAGATGATGAAGATGATTTATCCTTTTCAACCAACTTGTCAAGCCTCCAAATCACCACTTAATGGAGAGAATTTGGAAGAAAGAAGAAGAAGAGAAAGAGAGAGAGAGAGAGCTGCTCGGTGGCTGGAATGGATGAATGAACTCAAATGAGTTCATCATCATCTTATAAGCCCAATTTTGCATTTACACCCCTCTCATTTCCAATATTTACACATTGAGTCAAATGAAGGGCCATTTGATCCAATTCATGTTGAATGGAATCGCTACAATTACGGAAGTTAACGTACTACTCGAGATACACGCGCGGGTATCAAGAATTTTTGTATTCGACGAAATACACGGGAATTCGTATTTACAAAAAACTCCTCATAATCCTCAATCTAAGTCTAAAATCATTTCAATTCACTTCATAGCATGTCATTACCTTTCCACTATGCTCAAATTAATCATTTGAGGCAATTTCAACTTCATTTGGTCATCAACCAACATTAATTCAATAAAACACACTCAATTAGCATTAATTCCGATTAATTAAAGTTAATCTTAATTAACGCGGAACAGGGTGTTACAACTTGCATGATGAATTAGATAATTGCGTCATCCACCATAAATAGATGGATGGATATAGAGAGAGATTTACAGAATAGGACAGGGTGAGTTTGGAGAGTTGCAGACATCTTTCTAGTTATATATATATATATATATATTAAACCAGCAGGTGTGAGCTCAATCTTAGGAATATTAGGATTACTAAGAGGCCTCAAATGATGAGCCTAAATTCGATTTTCGACTCATCCTATAATGTGAATTCATGCTTACAAACCTCAGCGAGCAGCAATATATATATATATATATATATATATATATATATAGTAAAGCATGATTCATGTCAAGCATGACTCATGTTTACGATGTGACCTACACTCTTCTGAGGCCCACCCTATTATCCTCCTCGCACTGGCCTTTGTGGATCGGCACCAACCCGATTTTGACACACTCGCCGGCATATGTTAACAAATGGATCGATTCAAACACTTGCAGTCTTATATTTCTTTAAGAGAATTGACTTATATGATGTTTAGACGCAAATAAAATAAAAAAAAAGAGGAAGGTAGAATATGATGGTGAAAATTGTGGTCTTCCAAAGAAATACTAGAGAAAACTGGTATCTTTCATTTCCAACATAGGATGATTTGAGTCAGGTTCATACTATGATTTTTTAATACAAAGATACAAAAACGGTTTTTTGTCAAACTTTATTTTTCTCACTTTTACTATGATGGGATTAGGGATGGCAATGGGAGGGTGGGGTGGCGTGGGGTGGCGTGGGGTCATACTAATTCCGTACGTGCCCCGCCAGACATACAGCCAATACTAAACTCGCACAACCCTATGAGGGTCTCATTTCGGTAATTTCAAACCCGCCCTACAACCTTTCACTGAACTCCATACCTGCCCCGATCCCCTCATATGTGATGGGTCGGGCTAAGTTAAGTGTTTAGTAGTCTATTCATAGCATGAAATGCAACTCTAAAAAATAAATTATTAATTCCATGAACATTCAAAAATTAGAAAAAAGTAACAACATGCCACCTAGAAAATGTGAAAAATCAAAGCACTATAAATTATTATGTACCAACTCAATCATTGTCCGTAGGACACATGTGATGTCCAAGAAACTTGTTTCGATCTAGGGACATCTAGATGTTTCAAATCATCAATGTGTGGACCCCACCAAGGATCTTTCTACCATCAATCTCTATGTTGCAAATCAATGGAGACAAAAATTCATGGGCGAGATTTGTGGAAAACATTTGTTAACGAGTGTTGGCCTTTTCTCACACTTGTATATAATTAGATTCTCAATGAAACTTGAAAGGAAGAGAATGAAAACTATTATCAATCCAGACCGCCAGACCGCCAATCTCTTGATAAAAAAATGTAATAGTGCTTGGATTGTACCTCAAAAATCTCACTTATCCAAATTATCCCACGTCATCAGAGTCCGGGTCACCTGTTGATGAATGTGGATTGGATGAGACAGCATGTCCTTGTTTCAATGAAATAAATGACCCAGACTCTTATCATACCATAAGCCGCATAACAAGCTCAAATCTTGAGAAAATTTAGAGCAATGTCCGATGACCATGTCCATGCAGACGAATCCAAGACAGGCCCATTAGCGACCGTGCCTAACATTCAAGTCCAGGTATCCACTCCAAAAGCTAGAAAACCAGGCCCAGGTTCATCCATTTTGCATACATTTATTTAACAGCTGATGCTAAATGTGTCGGCATGTGTGGCCCAGGAAGGGGCTATTTAATTACAGTGCAATAAAATTGGGGCTAAGGTCTTATTCACTGGGCCCTTTGAATGTAAGGTCCCCATCATGGATCTCTAGGCTTCTGCTCTATCAATTTATTGAGACGTTAGCTTGAAAACCTAACAATTTGCACTAGTTTTTGTAGAATAGTCCATTTTGCAACCTCGTGATGTCAGGCAATGGCTATCACATGAAGTTTATACAGAGGGGCCAATGTAGAGACCTAAAGTCTACCATTACCATCTAGGAGAATTCAAGGCACTGGAGGGCAACGTTGCCCTCAGACCTCAGTGGCCCGTGTATAGTTTGGAACTTGACTCGACTCCATGCAAACAGGAGCTGGTTTGACTTTAGATACATATGGAGGTGGGGGGCCCTCGGATGAGGGAAGTAGATCTTTGATGAGGTATCAAGCTTTGGATGAGGAAAGGCACCCACCTTCCGGGTTTGAACTCAGGACAAGCTGTTAAGAACTGGGTAAGAGGGTTCTTAAACTCATTCATCATTAGGAATGCATTAGACACTTTTGCAAGGTTCCAAACAAGGTTTTGCAGTGCATATCTAGGAAAATAAATTCAATCTGCTCTCTTTTTACCGGTTTTTATCTTTTGAAGAAATATTGTAAAATCATATAATTCTCAATGAAAAATTTGGAAGAATATAGTCCTTTGGAAAAACTTTCAAATCCCACTTCATGTTAGGGAACTCACATCACTTAAAACTTTTCATCTGTGTCAGCTCGGCTAAAAGTAAAAAGGCAAAAATAATAGAATATGCTTTGTATTGCACAACGTCCTTGTTACTGCAAATACAGTATATCTTGGAACAAGGTACAAAGGACTGACCCTAAATCTCTGCTATAGCAAAGATCCTACTTTTTTCTTTATGGGTTACATGACTCAAGCCCACAACCTTACAATAATGAGCACCTTCCCACTATTCGTTGCGCATGAATGAATTTCTCCTGTAATGTTTTTATGTGTTCTAACAAATCAAAAGTTGAGCATACTGGAAAAGCAACTCAGATATTGTACAAACTTACTACATTTCCAATAGCCTATAAGAGCATTTAATAGTTTACTTGTTCCCTAAAAGCCTAACATCAGCAATGAAAAGGGTTAAAAATCCTTTGATAAATTAATGCACATTACTAGAGATTTACAACTAGGTCACGGCACTATATATACATACTAATTACTAA
This sequence comes from Persea americana, assembly GCA_029852735.1. Classification (NCBI taxonomy): domain Eukaryota; kingdom Viridiplantae; phylum Streptophyta; class Magnoliopsida; order Laurales; family Lauraceae; genus Persea; species Persea americana. The sequence goes on along the minus strand of CM056813.1, from coordinate 64,759,759 downwards.
TATTTCCAAATAAACTTGTCCAATAGTGTAAAATACAAAATCAGGGGGTCAGAAAATGGTATAAGCACAAATCCATCAAAAGACCTAAGAAGCAATCAATTTCAGCATCATCAATCTAAGGACTTTCCATTGGTGAATCTAAACAGACCAAAAAAGAAAAGATGGAAGAAAAACAAAAGGAATACGGCAACAATATTCTGTGGATAACCAAGAACAAACTGATGTATGCTGTTTTGGAACCTCTGTTCTCTCCTGTTTGTGTCTCAATTTCTGAATAACAGATAAGTATTTACTGTAGGAATCTCTTCTGTACTTCTGACCAAAAAAAGAGCTGAGATTAAACTGATGAGCATGAAAATGAGTTATATATATATATATATATAGTTACAAAAATGTCAATTACATTCTAAGATTATAAAGGTGACCAGTGAATAAAGTTCGCTTTGAACTGCAATAGTTGAACCTCAAAACATACAATATACTGTATTTTATTCATAATTTGTGTGTATTATATATATATATATATATAGAGAGAGAGAGAGAGAAAGAGAAAGCTTTCTTTTGTTAAATAAACCGCACCCAAGACACTACATAGTACAATGTGTTGGTGATGACTTATATATTCTTGAGATGTTGCACCAATGATTTGGTGATCCAGTGCAGCTGGTGCAATGGACATGGAAAGCAGATATCAAAAACTATTCCGCAGTCTAAGGAAACTAGCAATACATTCATTGGTTTTTCTGGGCTTCTAGCTTAGTTCTGTTTATCCACAATTTTCTACATGCGAGGAGCTTCAAATCTTGGGGATATATGGAACATTATCTAGCAGGGTAAATCTCAGGATCATGGGAGCAGTAGAAAATGTTAATACTTTTGCAAGAAAATAATGAGATGAAATACTCCCTAGAAGATCAAGAGTTATTCAAATTAATGCCATAATACCAATATTTTAACACTAACAACAGTTTACCCCATCGTCATTGTAATCCGTGTAATCGATAGTTTTATTTCTTAACCCTAAGAAAGCTTGATATAATTATCAAAAAATCCCTTATGCAAAACCCGAATTGGTAGCCCATACAAATAATCTGAAATACAAGGCATAAACCCAGCAAGATGCATTTCTTTATTTATGCATGAGAATAAGTTTTTTTTTTTTTTGATCGGTAACAGTAACTCACATTAAAAGTGAAAATAATACAAATATAGAGAACAACAAGAAAAGAAAAAAAAAAGGGGGGAAAGAAACACACAGGTACAAGAGAAATGTACCACCTCACACTACAACTACAAAATAAAACCCTCCCAAGGGGAAACTCTCTCAACACCTTGTTTGGCTAAAGCATCCACCATCATATTTGATGACCTACTCTTATGCTAAAAGCTAACATTAATAGTGGTGGATAATACTCGGATTTCATTAAAGAGAAACTGAAACTTCCATGGATAAGTCTTCTGGTTCAAAACTCAATTCACTGCATTAGAAGAATCACCCTCCACAATAAGATTGCCATGGTAGTACCTCGAAAAACACTGAAGAGATTCCAGAATAGCTAAAACCTCAACTTCATTAGAGTCACAAACCCCCACGTACTTGGAGAACATAAATAAAACGTCCCCATTGCAATTTCGAAGCACCCCTCCAATGCCAGTAGGTCCAGGCTTCCCTCTTGCGGCCCCATTAACATTGAACTTAAACAAACTAATATGAGGAGGAGACCAAAGAATAGATTTTCTTACTTTGACTGGGCCACACCTCATACATGATTCCCAATTAATAAGTATGTCATGAAGATAAAAATTAGAGAATTCCTTTCTGCCCCAAGCCCACTTTGCGATCGTTAAAGTGATCTTTGAAATCAACTCTGTAGAAGTTAAGGACAACCCCCTAAAAATTCTATTATTTCTTTCCTTCCAAATGGACCACAAAATAGCAAATGGAGTTATCCTCCAAAAAGCACGACTGCATCCAACAAAACAACCTCCCAACCAAGACCCTGCCGCATCAGCAATCTTCCCAGAACAGCACCAATCAACACCACACCTACCAATAAAATGACCCCAAACACTGGATGTAAACTCACAATGAAGAAGAAGATGGTTCACCGACTCCAGCTCCTTATGACACATAACACAAGTGTTAGAGATGGAGGATGCTGTCAATCCTCTTCTCCTTAAGTTATCCGTTGTTGAGATCTTAGCTGCCATTGCTAACCAACAAGAAGCCTCCACTCGGGGAGGAACCAAACATGTCCAAACAAGGGAAGAAGGAGCTCTATGGAGATGGTTCCCCTCCAAAGCCGAGTAGAAGGACCGAGAATTCTCTGGTTATGGATGGTTTCCAAATCCTAAAATCCGTAGAATTCCTGCACAAAAAAACATTAGAGAGAAGGCTTAACAACTCCCCGTACTGGACATCTTCTGACAAACGAAGACTTCTTCTAAAGGTCACACCCCACAAAGTACAACCGTTCCTCTCCTCATAACAATCACTGACAAGAGACTCCCTATTGGACACTAATCTAAAGACCCTAGGAAACAATTCACATAAGGGACTCACCCCAACCCAATCATCCAACAAAAAGCCTAAGAACCCTCCCATCCCCCACCACAAAACCCACTCATTTGGATAACATTTTCCCACTTACAGAAGACGAATCCCCAACTGAAGCAATTGCACCCCACAAACTCGATCTATGAAACCTATGACCTGGATTAGGCCACCACGCCGAATTGTCCACCCCATACTTGTCAGCAATGACCTTCTTCCAAAGAGCCTCCCTTTCATCTCGAAACCTCCACCACCACTTCACTAATAAAGCCGCATTTTTATACTCCAAATTAGCAAGGCCTAAACCCCCACACGACTTTGGTTTAATCACCTCACTCCACTTCATTAAGTGCAATTTCTTCTTATTACTCTTACCCTCCCAAAGAAAGTTCCTACGAATACGGTCTAGTCTTTCCACCACTGCCTTCGGCATCTTGAAAAGCGACATATAGTACACCAGGATGTTTGACAAGTAAGCTTTTATCAAAGTGATCCTTCCGCCGAAAGATAAATATTGTCGCTTCCAAGAAGACAACTTCGTCTCAAATTTGTGAATGACTGATCCCACAAAGACTTAGATCTCGACTTCACTCCTGTCGGAAGGCCCAAGTATAACAGGGGTAGTCTCCCCCATTTGCAATGCAATATGGCCGCCAAAGACTAAGTGGTCTCTTCAGAGCACCCAACTCCCACCAAACGAGAATAAGTCAATAAGAACTAAGGTACTTCCTTTGGGAGAGTGACGAACCACAAGGAAGAGTATAGGAATCAAGCGTAAATGTGTAGCGAAGGTAAGTTAAAAGGTGCTTGCCACATTTTTTTTTTTTTTTTCTGTTTTAATCAACAGTAGGATCAGTGGCAGTTTTATTTTTGGTTTCTATCTTTGAAGATGGGAAGACAATATTTGATACATATTGTTTTTTGATTGGTAACAAAAATTATTAGAATCCACAAACAAGGTTGCAATATGAGCACCTCCCACCATGCCATGGGCTCTTGTTGATACTTCACATTAACGCATAGGGATTCCACAAAATTAGATTGAAGATATATCACTAGCTTCACTCTCATTCATCCACAATGAAATTTTAATTAGGGTGTGAATTGTGAAGCATGAATTGTATTTTAGAGTGTGTTTGGGTGACTGAGAGGATTCTTCAATACAGAGGGAAATTGTTCTTACTTTTTGAGCCGCTCAATGTTCAGTTGTGCGGCTCAATGCTCACAGTGAATGAAAATGGTTAGCTGATTTTAGCGGGCAGAGAGGATTTCAATTTCGATGAAGTAAAAATGCAAGAGTTCTCTCTCTCAAATTGAAATATGCGGAAAACATAATCCTATTGTTGCACATACCAGGCATTGAAGTTAGCAACCCTCTCATGACAAGTAGCAAAATGCAATGGAACCAGTCTAAATTGTGCGCAACTTGTTATCCTTTTAAAACGAGTAAACATGGGCCGGTGATTAGGTGTCTCCCACGAAATTTTGAAGGACTTGAAAATCAATCCTTTTCTTTGGATTTCTCTCTCCCATGTAGTGTGAAAGGTTCTTGCCCAAGGGAAAAGAAGGCCAAAATAAAGTCAATTGACTGAGACTGGCAATACTAGAAAGTGAGACATCATTGCTTGCCAGTGTATCACACACCGAGATTCATGAATGATGAACCCCATATCCTTCTTTCTTATTTTTCTTTTGGGTTCTTTTTTTTTTTTTCTTTTTCTTTTTTATGTATTGTTATATTTTTGTAAATGAACTTTAAATTGTGCAATGGTGTAGTCTATAACATGGCCCAGTGAGTACCAATCTATGATGGCTAGGCCCAAATTCCACACCCACATTTTAGCACATGAAAACAATATTACAAGAAGATAGTCCAGTTGAACAAAAATTTTGAAAACTGGATACAAATTATTAGGGGTCTAAAAACATTCTAGATCAAGTATAGTAATATGAGACTCTGGAGAGACATCATGATTTTACATAAAATCAAGTGGGAGGCAACATTGATGTCCACCATAGTGCAGAAGAACAGGTCATGGATCACTCTACCAGTCTAACCAGGCAACATTGTTTTTGGGTCAGTGTCAAAATGGCATGATGCCAATTCATGGGGCTTGGTGTGACTGACTTTAATTTGCCAAAGGTGGGGCCCCAAAATGTAGGAGTTGAGAGGGACAGAGAATGCCCTAAACTAAAAGGAGCTGTTTATGGAATATAACTAATACTATCACCTCTAAATTTGGTTTATTGAATTCTTGGGATTAAACCTAGTAACAATTACATATATAATCTCCTACATACTGAAAATCTCTTATTCTTACCTTCCCAGTTCCTTTATATATTAGCTAGAAACTACAAATAGATTTGGTCTTAGTATGACAGTTTTGAAAACTTCCCATGAGGTCGACGTAGAGTGCGGTGGTTGAATTGGGTTTTCTGGTCCGCTTCCCTTTTCAGTTCTGCAATCTTTAGATGGACCATTCCAGTCATGCATATTCTTGCTGCCACTAGAGGTTACTGCACGCTACAATGATTGTTGGCTTACAGGTTTGCCAGTAAAGAAAGCTGGTATGTTTTGGGGTTCTTTTGTTTCCTCTTAGTGTCATTTATTTTCTTAGCCATGAAAAGCTGGGACAGAGAGAAATCAATTGAAAATTGGTAATGACCAAAACACATGGTTGTTTCTCTGTTTCCTTGTCAAGAATTTATTTTGAGGCTACATGGGGTAGAATAGCTGTGGAACAAATTTTTGAGCTTGAAGGTCATAAGAAATAAGTCAATAGTGTCAATTTCAAATGAATCTTTTAACTTTTGATTCGTGTATCATCTCACCATGCATGAGTGTTCATTTATGTGTCAAACGACATGGGCAACTCCCAATAAGCAGTTGCTATTTCTAAGGCAAATGGGGCCGTCTCGAAGGTCAAAACTCAATTTTTTGTGCATAACTTCACAATTTATGTTGTTTTTTTATTTTGCTTATTTTAGTAGTTTCTTTTAGTCTGTTTGAGCTTGAATACGTTTTGGAAGGTCCTAAAAAGTAATTTTAGAGCTTGGTTGAATCGAGGGTTTTCATGTTATATATTACTTTTGGTAATTTTTACTATTTCCAAAAAGCCAGTATTATTATGTTGCTGTTGGAATAATATGCAATTCACTTATTTCTCTTTTTCTTAGTTTTTTCTTGTAGATTCAGATTGAAAATAATGATCTTCTTCCATTGTACTTTCCGCTAGGGCTGCAAAGAAAATTCAATATCACCGCTGAACCGGATCGATGATTGTGATGATGATGATGGCGCGCGACTAGTAGGGCTATTACTTAAATTGAAACGGCTCAAAATTCATTTTCCCTTCATTAGAGAATCCATGCTTTAAGGGGAAAAAATTGAATTTCTATCAATAGAAAAGAAATAAATGAATGATTTCCCTTCAACTTAAAGTTGGAAATACATTTATTTACCAGTTATAAATTCAACTGTGTAAATCACAGTAATATTACACAATGATAATAATGATATATCGGGGTCCCACGTTCTTAAAAAATAAAAAAAATTAGTTGAACGGTTTTGATTGTTACATATTAGCCCCATCGTTATTCAAATCAGACGAGCAGGTGGACCACTGTTAGTTGTCAGGATTTTATATAGAATCCGTAACTGGAAAAGCATGGTATCAATAAAACTTAAATGAGCCATTGAACGGCCGGAAAAGTTTGGGTCCCAATGACATATCCTTGTAGCGCTGGGTCTTCTTTTCTACTTCTAGTGTTATATATAGAATTATCTTTTAACGGTCTTACATGATTTTTGATATTCACCTTTAATTCAGTGTCCTCCTTTTTTGGATGAATGGGATTGAAATTCTTACACTGTTGTTGTACTACTCTTGTAGATGAAAATTTTGCATGGTTTGTGTGAGATCCCCCCTGTCCAGCTTGTTTGTCTTGCTTGTCTCCCACTACATTAAGTCTCACATCTAGGGTAGCAAATGGGTATCCGATTGTCCGCTTATTCGGAAGTTCCGACCCGCAAAAAACTGGATCTGGAATCTATTTTAGGTTTCAATTCATAAACGGGTTTGTAATCCAATTTAGGTTCCGATTCAAAACTGGGTCCGGTTCTTGGTCTATATAGGTTCTGACTCGTGGACCCAAGACTCGACATATGAGTGTTTGATATGGAAAATTATATCTCAAAATCAATGTTTTTTTGGACATTTTTATGTATAATATTGGAAGTAGTTTATTTGATGCATTGTTATAAGTTGAATGATATGTTTATTTTAAAAAAAAAATGAAGCGTAAAGAGAAATTAAAATTGATTTTAAAACTAAATTTCAGTCCTTTAGGTGAACTCGGTTCCGGAACTAGATCTGGGTTTTCCTATTAGAACTGGGTCTGGAACCAATAAAATAGGTTTCGGATCAAAACTGGTTCAGAACCGTTATTTAAAAATGGGTTCGAGTCCACTATGGTTCCGATTTGGAACCGTCTTGCCCCGTTTGCAGCCCTACTCACATCCGAAATATCCAAGTTCTGACTGAGCTTAAAAGTCAAACTCCGTCTTAACTCAACATGACCTATTTTAAATTCATGAGGCCCCGAATTCCATAAAAAACTCTGCAGTTCCACAATTCTTTCAACCAGGTCTCCATAATTTTTTTGAGAAATGAAAAAAAAAAAAAACCCTTATGTCATTTTTCTAAAATTTTCTTTTTATAAATCATTTAAGAGAAATGATTAAGTTCAACCAAAATGACCTAGTGGGACCCACTTCAACTACCTTTATATATGAATGATTAGAAATAGGGGATTTCAATTGAGTAAAAAACTAGATTCATTAACTGGTTATGATCATCAAAATCAAAATGGCCAATTTTGGAGAAGAATAAGATTAAGAAAAGACAAAAACCTATCACAAGATAAGCGTAGTATTTTTATCATTTCTCAAAAGACTTTATGGAGAGGACTTGATTGAAAGAACTGTGTAAATTTTTTTTTTTTTTTATACTTTTATGAAATATTCAAACCTTTATGTACTTTTTTGAAAATGAGCCAAAAGTTTATATCTGTTTGAAAACCTTCCTTTATTTTTAAAGGTGGTAAATTAAAATAGTAGAAATTCTCAAATAAATAAATATATATTTAAAACTAATTCATCAACCAAGTCACTTATGAGATTAATAGTCTCTAATAGGGTAAACCAAATAAGATAGACTTCCCATGTATCCCCCAATGGAGCAAAAATTTCTAAGAAGACTATAACCCCGTCAAAGGGATTGGTCCTGATGACTCCTGCATGGCCGTTACATCTATATTAAGGACGTCCGCTGGAGAAAATTCCCCTTTTAAATTCAAATAATATGGTGTGCGCCTTTTGTCCCTTTGCTTAGGTTCCACTGGATTCATGACAATGAGAGGAAACATCAGATCAGAATGGATAGTATGTTTTCAATATCGGTCCAATCAAATGGACCTACACTTGATCTTAGCTCCCTAAAGTTTAACAAATCTTTTCTGATAGAATTCCAATTCTGATTTATGTTCAAATTTGTGTCAAATTAAAACTAGTGTCAATTTATGTGTGCGCGTGCGTACTTGCAATTGCGTCTGTGTGCGCCTCTGTGTGTGCATGTGTATGCGTGTGGGTGTGTGGCTCAGTAAGAGGGTATTTTTGAAGGGATTTGGATCTAAATCTGGATGTCCATGATATTTAAGCTATTATATATGTACACGATAGCCTTGCAAATTTCTGTGAGGCTAGCCATGACAGTCTACTTGCTCAAAGATTATGCTCAGCTTAGTTTGGTGCTGAGGCTGATTTCCCTCTAATTCGAGTTGGGCCCACCATACTCTATCACAAGCATGTCTAAATACCAAGAAGTTCAGGTTTCAGTGATCCTACTGGTGGCTCTTGAGTTTATTGTCTTGTATTTATGGTTAATCGGATTGGCCAATTGAGTTAGCATCTAAAGTATAAACCCTTCTATTAAAAAGAAAGGGGTTTCTCTTTTGTAAATTCTTTCTTGTGTGGATACTTAGTGTAGTTGATTGTCAATCCATGTTTTCACTCAATCACTCAGGGCCGCGGGATACACAAGGTTGACATCCAAGGCCAGAGTATGCACTATAGTCAGATTACATGAAGAAACTAAATGGGTTCTTGAAACGGGCAGCACTGGCCCAGTGAGACCGGCCAAACAAGATAAAGCCATTAGTTAAAATTTTAAAACGTGCTTTATTTTCTTTCCATGCACCCAAACTCATTGCTTATAACCCCCTCTGCAATTTGCTTCTTCCATCGCCATTCAATGAAAATGTGAACCTCATTATCTCATCCCCTAGAAACTACCCCATTTAGAAAAAATATGAGTGGTATTGGAAGTTTCTAACATAGATTAGGCATTTATCAATCAAAACAATCTCAAGATAGAGTTCTTATTGGTTAAACAATGGTTATGATGTAGAACTGCTCCTTAATGGAGTGGAAAGGGGAGAGATTTCTCATTGGAAGGTCCAGATTTCTAACATTTGCACATGTAAGTTGCAATTAGCTCGTATGTGTGAGTTGTATTTGTGTTTTCTTCCATGTGTGTGATTCTCACCAGAGGTGAAAAAAGGGTAAAGATTATGATCAACTGTTTCCAAGTCAAACTTTCCAAAAGTTAATACCAAAGCAGGAGCCCCATTTCCACATAAACCAATTTCCTCCACCTAGCTGTCATATAAACAAACAGAGCTATTTCACATCCCCCAACTAATTAGTGCTCTAGCTGGAGGAAGAACTCCAATCATCAAAAGACACGTGTTATACAGAAAGGCCAAAACCTCTTATATAAAAGAAACTTCTCAACAGAGCTATATCAATGTGCCACACATCAAACCCATCAACCCACTACCTCCAGCAATTCCTGAAGCAAATGCTCCTCAAGATCACAACCCAAATCCATCAGACACCCATTTCTCATTTTCTCATTAAAAATGTTCAAAATCTGGTTTCTGACCCTTCTCATTCTCCAAATCTACTTCACAGAACAAGCTGTTATTACTGCTGCTAGTGTTGGTGGAGGAACAACAACCACCATTCCAACGCCATTTGGGTCTTCAAATCCTAAGCTCTCCAATGCCTACACAGCTCTCCAAGCCTGGAAATCTGCAATAACAGGTGACCCATCTGGCATTCTAAAAACATGGGTAGGCACAAATGTCTGTGCTTACGGAGGAGTCTTCTGTGCAGAAGCTCAAGACATGTCTACGGAGCTTCTTGTGGCAGGCATAGATCTAAACCATGCCTCCTTACAAGGCTCCCTAGTCAAAGAACTCTCCCTCCTCTCAGACCTCTTAATCCTCCATCTCAATAGCAACAGGTTTTCAGGAACTATCCCTGACAGCTTCAGAGACCTTCAAAACCTCTCAGAGCTGGACCTCAGCAACAACCAGTTCTCAGGGCCTTTCCCTTTACTCACCCTTCAGCTCCCAAATCTTCTTTACTTGGACATCAGATACAACAAGTTCTCAGGTCAGATCCCAGAAGAGCTCTTCAACAGAGGACTTGATGCAATCTTCCTCAATAACAACATGTTCCAAGGTCAAATTCCTCAGAGCCTTGGGAACTCACCTGCCTCTGTCATTACCCTTGCCAACAACAACCTTTCTGGAAGCATTCCAGCCAGCTTTGGCTACATGGGTCCTAGAATTAAAGAAATATCGTTCTTCAATAACCATCTAACAGGTTGCATTCCTGAGGGAGTTGGGTTTCTAACAGATATGGAAGTCTTGGATGTGAGTCACAATGCATTGAGTGGCCATTTGCCAGATACTCTATCATGCCTGTCTGGAGTTGAAGTTCTCAACCTTGCCTACAATCAGCTTTCTGGGGACCTTCCAGACATTGTCTGTTCTTTGAAGAGTCTTGTCAATCTCACTGTTTCTTACAATTATTTTTCTGGGTTCAGTCAGGAATGCTCAAAGCTGGTTTTCAGGAGTGTGGGGTTTGATTTCTCAGGGAACTGCATTCCAGGGAAGAACATGCAGAGGCCTCCGCCGGAGTGTAGTGAGATACCTGGAGATTTGAACTGCTTGAGGGTCCCTTCAGCAAAGCCTTTGATGTGTGAGACAATGGATCAAATTCCAGGTGTGATTCACCCAAGAAGCTATGTCTTTGGCCCTTCTATGACTGGTTCTCCATGAAAATAAGCCAATGCTCATCTGCTCAGTGGAAACATTTATGTCCACTAAGTGTGGTGAATCAATTCAGAGGTCTCTGTATATCTGTGTCGAGATTTGAGTGCAATTTTAGTCATCATTTTTCTCTCTTGAAAAGTCTCTGGAAAAAGAAGGCTGGCGTTTCATCAATTAGCACTGGCTCTTTTTCAGCTTGCACTACTGACAGTGGGTTACTGCTGTCTGTGTTCATTCCATTGGAGGACTTCTGAGGAAAGAAAACATGTAGTTGAGAAATTAGTCAACCACTGACCATCCATTTTAGCCTTAAATTACTCTAATCGAGTGATTATGATTGTCCAATCCTTATAATTTATATGAGACGCATCTCAAAAGAAGTGTCTATTCTCTATTGCCTTATTTTTCCATCTCTACTTTCTAGTATCTACCAGTTGAATGGTGCAGAAATCTAACTAGAACAGCCGCCTAGGCTTTCATTGGTGATTTTGCATGGGTTTCATTTTCTGTGCATCATAAGAAGGGTCCATTTGGTTCAGAAATCTATACGAATATTTAGAAGAAAATTGTCCTATGTGGTGATAAATTTGGTCTGTGTGCTTTTGTGAATGCTTCCATCTTATACTTCTGTGCTTGGTTGACAGAAAGTAATTCAGAATAAAAGCCCTTTGTTACTCTTTTTTTTACCTCATTTGTAGAATCAGTTTGATGTTACAATCATCTTATAAAAAAAAAGTTTGATGTTACAATCATAGAATAGGATCCAAGAAAAAATTTCAACGTCTTTCCACATGGAAATATTCTATTCCATTTCACTAATTCCTCAATCAAACAACCCAAAGAAAAGTTCCCACTTGTGTACTCCATTTTCCATGATAGGGCCCACAGAATGAAAACACTCAATCTTGTACTCATGTGACATTTGCAAGCAAGGCCAGCTCGAGACAATTTGGGCCTAAAACGACAATTCTAATTAAATGAGGCTTCAAATTATCTCCTCTTCTTCTTCTTCTTCTTCTTCTTCTTCTTCTTCTTTTTTAAGTTTTGAGCACCCGGATTCGTATTTTCTAATAGACATATTTATCATTTATAAATTATAACTAATAATATCTACAAATAAAATGAACATTAACTATAATAAACATATAATACAACCTTGAAATTAAAAAAAATCCTAAAAGCATAGAACAATAGAACTTGATTTAGTGATTTATTGTTATTGGCTACAAAGATTGTAGATGTAGATGAGTTTTGAATTTAATGCAGCTTTTTCAATATGAGAAAAAAAATTATATTTGAGTTAGCGAGTTATGATTAACATATATTATAAAAAATACCCACACATATTATCAAGAAATACCCACATATATTATTAAAAAAAAAAAAAGACAACCAAATCAGTAACTCCTTAAAGAAAGTCACTTTAGAAAAAAAAAAAGAAAGTAGTCACAGAGAAAGGTAATCTATAAGAGAGACAAAGAGTGTGAGAGAGTTAAAAGAGTACCTAGCTAAAAAAGCATTAGTGGGGATTGAATTTTTGGTAAAGGCGTTTTAATATGGCAACAGAAACATTAACCTATAAAAGAAATATTCATTTGAAGAACCTCACTGGTGAGATGGCACTGTGGCCGGGAGGTTAACATTTTTTTGGATTTAAAAGGACAATGTAGAGAAAAAGAATGATGACAATTGCTTTAATACTTTTTGGAATGTGAAAAAATGACTTTAGCGAGAGGTGACACTAATTACTATTATAGAGCCTTATTTTTCTAGAAGAAAAAAAAAAAAAACTACTGCAATTGCTTTAATGGTTTTTTGGAATGTGCAAAAATGATTTTAATAGGATACTATAGGGCCTTAATTTTTGGGAGGCCAAAGCAAGGGCTTTTCTTACTTTCTGGTCGAGCCACCTCTGTGTGCAAGAGACTTATCACCATTATAAGACAACAAGTGTTTTAGCTAAACTTTTACCAAAAAAAAAAAGTGTTTTAGCTAAAAAAAAAAAAAAGACAAGTGGCAGCCACATTAGGCAATCTATGTGTAGTTGAGAGAGAGAGAGCCTAGCTCGACATTAAAGATGAGATGCATTGGTCGTTTAGGAAATTAAAGCAAAGGTGTCAAAACTATTAAATGGAAGTGGTTGAGATAATAAAGTTAGCAGCGGGCAGATGCTGATGTGGGCCCTGATCCTATTTATCACTCCCTGATATCCGGTCACTAATGCACTCATGGGTATGGCGTTGTCTCCACAAATATCTATATCAACCTATTAGATCATATTCATACGTATACATATATATATATATATTTATATGAGAATATTCATGTGAATATTTATGTGCATCCATCCCTTATCATATGGTGAGAGATAAATTTAATGGAGCTCACTTATATAAATATATATATACATATATATCCTTCTGCTGCAATTTCTTTTAGAGCAAAGTTATTTCTATGTTGATGTCTTGTTTCAGGGTAATCACATTGGTTCATTGGGTCAGTCAGGGACCTGCACTAGGGTCAGAGGTATTTTGAACATTGTCTCATAATTTCTATGGGTTTAAGAAAAACTTTGTAAATTTAATGTAACTTGAAATCCCCAAATCCAAAAATGAAAAGAAAGAGGGCTCTCTTTGTCGATGTAAGCGGGCACACCAGAGTGCCATGTAGGTCTCTCATGTGATTTTCCTTTGTGTGCTTTGCTTGTATGATTGATTATCGATTGCAAGTTCTTTTAAAGCATGACTTCCCATCTGATTGTGAATGACTCAGAAAATATGTAGTTGCCACATTGTGCAAAGTTCCTTCCACTGCTTAAAATGGGTGAATTTTAACTGCACTGCTTAAAATGGGTGAATTTTAACTCCAAAGTAGTTCAGCGGCAGAAATACTTGGAAGCGTTTTGTTGCCCCCTACTGCTGGCTATCGATTTGTAACATGGTGGTGCAATTAATGTAAAATGGGCAAAGATACAGCTTTGGGTGGTATAAAATGGTCAGCCCACTATTAAGGCCATCACCTGCCAGGTTTAGTCCAACTGAAACATAATGTAAAATAAAAATAATTAACGGTGGGTCCAACTAGTTCAGCTGTCGGTTTTTTTCCTTTCTTTTTTAGTTTTTTTGTAGGTTTTTACAAGTACCCCAGATTTTATCTGATCATTCTGGTGAAGGTACCGGTTTTGGTCAAATCTGGTTTGATCACCCAGTATGGTCTGGTTTTTAATGAACTGCTGCTGTTAATTAACAGACCAACTCTCAACTAACAATCTATACAGCACAATATTATTTGGAATGGAAAATAAAGTATGAACATAGGCCCAACATGGAACTGGTGGGCTACACCATTAAGCAGCATGTTAGCCAGACAGGAAATTGAAAGGATCAACTGAAATCAAATCCAATCCAAACCATGGCAAATAATGCTCGCCCCCTACATAGGCACTGAGCCAAATTACTCTCCCATCAGAGGAAGGCCTAATATCAGATTGATTACATCTAAAAATCTTGATTCACATGCCAGTAAATTTGGGTTTTGTATCTTAATAATATGTTCTATATGTGATTAATCTGATGGTTGGTTGAACTCCAATTGGGGTGAAATTTGGCTCATTGACAATGGGGAGTCAGAACATGGTTTTGAGCTGTTTGAGTTTTGAGTGGGCCCTGATGATCGACTTGAATGTACACAAACGCAGATAGGATATTAATTCTCCAGATTGCCCCCAATTTGGAAACTGTGGATTGGCATGCTAGCATGCCACGGATAATAATTCACCACAATTTTCCTATGATGAAGCCATAATCAAGAAAAATATCTGTCCGAAGGGAAGTCATCAGATGGTTGGTTCAAAGGGAACATAGATGATAAAAGACTGGACAACTATCCATTCTGCAAAAGTATCCCACTGGTTCAGGCACATCCAATTTCTTATAAGATCAACATAGAATTGCTAAAGAGCTGTCAAAACATATCCAACTTCTACCTTCAACAGTAAGTTCTCAAAAGATTAAAATCTTAAAATCAACACCAAGTAACTCAGAGATCATTGATCATCATCTTAGATTTATCCCATAAATCTTGGTAAGCAACCAAGAGATGTCAAGGTCAAATAACTATTGAGTGGTAATTTACCATCCATATAGATAACTACAACAAGAGAATTAAGAATATGTCCAACCAGCCAAAACAGTTATCTTACAGAAAAAACCATACAAGTCAAAACAGGTATACAGAGTATACAAGGTAAGGAGAACCACAATCACAGAAACCGCATTTCCAGCACATAAATCTGCGTTTCAACCACCTTTGCCAACTCGTATGGCTGCAACTAAACCACTCTGTTAAAATCAGATGTTTGCATCAGAACTGATACTTTCAAATCAGTGGTGACGGGTCAGCTTTCCTCATTCCATTTGCTCATTGGTATCTCGCCTGAATCCACAATGATAACCTTTTTCCTGGGTTTTCCATTGTAAGTTCCAGCTCCCCCCTCTATCGCATAGACGGTGTCCATGCCTTGAATAACCTTGCCAAAGACGACATGCTCCCCATCCAGCCTGAAAAAAGGGCATGGAGAAGCATGAAAGAAGGTTGCATTTTGAATAATTTTGTTGCTGTAATGTTTGAACTGTAGCTTACCAGCTCGCCTTGACTGTGGTTATGAAAAACTGGGAACCATTGGAGTTGGGACCTGAGTTTACCATGGAAACAACACCTGAATGAAACATCAACACAAGCTCAGATTTAAGGACTGCCTAAAAAAAGTGATTTCAAACTGCAATGTAGCCCAAGATGCGAGGCATCCCATCTCCCTATCTACAGATACAACCAGGGATCGATCCCTGGGATTGTGGGATAGGGATGGGTAGTGTCAGTGTGTGGGTGTGTACTTACCAGAGCTTAAAAAAAACACTAAAATATTGAAAAATGGTGCGCCCAGATCGACACACTTTTGCAGAACCAGTTTTGTCTGTTTACCATTTTTTAGATCAATCAGTGTACAAATTCAGGTACTCAAATGACAGGGAAAACCCAAAAATCCAACTCGGTTTGATATCCAGCCAAGTGATTAAATGACTCAAATGTGTCTTAGTACATAACTTTCTAAAAACGCTATATAAGATTTTGATGAAAATAGAATCAGAAGAGAAAGCAACAGGAAATTACCGAGAAGAATTGATTTGGATGACTGTCAAACTGACTCTACAGGTTTATTTAGAACTACAACTCAGAAAAATTCCGAGTCAACTCAATACGACAAAGTTTGCCTGAATGCATTAAAAAGAACAGCAGATGACCTGCATGTGAATGCTTTATCTTGAAATTCTCATCAGGAAAGGTGCTACCATAAATGGATTGACTTCCCCTCCCATCCCCATGAACAGTATCTCCACCTTGGATCATGAAACCAGAAATTATACGATGAAATGGTGTTCCCTTATACTGCAGATTCTTTCCGCTGACTCCCTTGCCCATTTCCCCTGCAATTCTAAGAGGCCAATTAAGATGGTGTGCATCTGACAATTTGACATTGCTTTTAACAATTTGACATAAACGTCATTGAAACTAGAAAAGACTGTTATTGTACTACAAGATTACACACCTGCAGATATTGCATTTTGGGAAAAAAGAACAAAAGATGGACAACAGCAACATAAAATGTCAGACATGCTCCAAATAGTAATCCATAACTAATAGTTGAAACAACCAGCAAAATATGCTTCCAAGTACCTGTGCAAAGAGCCCTAAAATTTTCTGCAGAACCAGAGATAATTATGCATTAGCCAATCATAAAATTCACAAATAAAGAAAAGAAGAAGAAACAGGTTATCAATAGAAGGTATAGAAAGAGAAAAAGTATAAGAAAGAGTGACTGTCATGCTAGTTAGTATATCCACCCTCTTTCATAGAGGGGGACAGCTTTCCAATCCCACAAGTTTGACTCCACAGTCCACTAATGACCAGGAAATACTGTCTTTCCTTTATGAAATTTGTCACATTACAGAAAGGCCTAAAGATACAACTTTTTTTTTTACTG
Source organism: Persea americana (assembly GCA_029852735.1). NCBI lineage: Eukaryota > Viridiplantae > Streptophyta > Magnoliopsida > Laurales > Lauraceae > Persea > Persea americana. The sequence continues at coordinate 64,742,984 of CM056813.1, read as the reverse complement.
GTATCAAGATACAACTTTTATTGAGATCCGTTAATATCATAGACTCCATGTGACAATTGGTGTTTGTCAATAGTTGCGAATTTTGTTTCAAACTCTGTTTCAGTTGGACTGTAGATTGAAATGTTTCGGTCTGTTTGGCATTTCGGTGTTTCATGTTGGACTTCCATTTCAGTAAAAAAATTTTTAAAAATTTAAATATATAAACAGAAAAATATGGAAAATAGTAAAAGAAAGAAACTAACTCATACTATATAATATTTAAATCATTAAACTCAATCCACAATACAACATGTTATTTCTAGATGCCAAATAAATCATGTTTGTGCGTGTTAATTAATATTATGACATCCATTCTCAACCTAGGTTTTGAAAATCGGACTATGTGGTGACTGGCTCGCCCTTGAGTCAACTCAATACGGCCAATTTGATAGGAATCGACCCAAATCTGACTCACACTCTAGATTCAATGACCTTCAAAAAAATAAAAATAAAATCTTAAAAAATAGAAAATATAGTTCCATAAATCTAGAGATTAAAGACTTGTGTTCTATTTACAAATAACGAATCAAGTTGTTATAGGTATAGATTACTAAAAGGCAACAACCTAAACATACCGACAGTTTTTGGTACCACCTGGCCATATAATCCAATAACAATTCTACCTGCAAAATATTCAAATGCAAGTCACAAGAGAGGAAGAAGTGTTAAAGAGAAGGACAAAATATCACATTTCTGTAGCAAAATAGGATAATTATTTGACACATCATGAAATAGGAGAGGCACTATCTAGTAGCCAAAAACTATCCTGAGGCATCCCAAAACGACAGCTCTGCACTGTGATCAAGCAAGATCCACATAAATCTAAAAGCAATCATGAGACAGTACAAAGAAGAAACAATGAGAGAACCCAAGAATAGGTTTTTGCTTAAGGACTTCATTGTGGTGTTTTCATATTTACTCGTTACCTGTGTCCAAGGTAATTGTTGAAAATGGATTCCTACTTGCCTCAAATTGCATATCCTGTTTGCATTTTTTTCCTTGTAACTTCTTATGATAACACAAACTTATAGCAAAAGACAAAGTTAAATACCTGCATGTTGGCCATCTATATCAACATCCAAGTAGACTCTATGAGTAATCTCAGGATCTTGTTCCACCTTATTCTCATCCTAAGATCAAAATCACAAGCCAGAGGAGTGTTCAAACATGAAAGTATTCAGATCAATGTGTTGACCCAAAGTTGACTCAAAACTCCTCCCAATAGATATACATCACACAGAAGATGTGAAATGCATGTTTACTATGTGCCTAAATAAATACTCACCTAAATAATGGAGATGCATGTATTACAGTACCACTGAAATGGTTATTTCACCAAATTACACAGAACTTTCTTTTATTCGAAACATAAATTATAGTAATCAAGAAAGTGTATAAAAAACTATATAGTATAAGAGCTATATACTGTAAGAGCCTGGCATGTAGAGGTATAAATCAAAATGACAAACTGCTTTTGAATTTATTACCTTGTCAAGAAAACCAGGTGACAATATCCCAAAGCTCAAAGCTTTTTAGTGTAAATTGCAATATGAAGTCCAGAAGCAATATGATAAATTTCCTTTGCAGGCCAACTCACATGTGAAAATTATTTCTAGATGTATTTTATGCTGCATGTACTTTCATTCTTCACCTCAAGCTAGAGTTTGTCTTTCAAGGAAGAGCTCTTAATTAAAAGCTCTACCATTACGACAGTCGTATTGAAGAAAAAACAGAACAAGAAAATGAGTCTAATAATGAAAGGTGAGTAAGGTAACAAAATGCAGACAAATGAAAAAGGGACATTTAAGGGAAACAGTTCTTTTGCATATTCACTAACAAGAGAACCTAAACAACACAAGTAACTCTATAATCCATCTAACAAAACAAAGTTGCAGTAAAGAAAAAGCGCCACCCATCTAAAAAAAGCCAAACTCACAGAAAAAATTAATTGATCAATCATCACAGAGAAACCCAATACTTGTTCGGATCTCTCGAACAAAACAAACTAGCACCCCAAAAGGCTGCCACAAAATTTCATCCCCATGTCATGACCACCCACACCACGAACACCCCAATTCATAGGATGAAACGAACTGGGTCGGAAAACCACTTCCGTATAACATAGCTTTCTCAAGCATACAACCCCCCAGAACAAAAAAATCCCCCAAATCGTCCATTTGATCAATCCAGCAAAAGCCCAATTCATAAAAAAAACCTTCAACTTTAAAACAGATAGTACAAATACCCAATTAGTCGTCATATCTGATTTCTATGATCCACAAAACACACTCAATAATCCTAAATCAACTCAAATCACCCAAATCCGAAATCCTCCTCAACAACACTGCCCACGTTAAAATAGACAAATCAATGAACTAACAAATAAAAATCGGTTGATGCGATTTTCGATTAGTGCTGCAGAAACCCAATTCGAAACAATCCTATTCTCTCGAAAGAAACGGAGACCCACATAAAGGAAAAAATGAAAGAAAAAGAACTGAAAACTTGGATGGATGTGAGGTTTAATTGAAAGAGAATTGCAGAGAAGATGGGTAGAGGGACTTACTCGGTGAGAGAAGGAGAATGAGAGAAAGAGGATGACAACGACTGGAACTAAAAGAAGAAGCTTACGCTGCATTCCTCTCTACTGCTTCTTCTTCTTCTTCCTCTTCTTCCTACCCTGTGGAATTTTCTGCTCTGCTCGTCTCCTCCGCTTGTGATGGATGGAAATGGATGCTGCTAGTCCTGCCTTCTTACCATTGCGATTTGGGACGTAAATGGGTTGGGCTCTTGGGTTTTGTCAAAGCCCAACCCAACTAATTTAGGCATTTTTCTTTTTCTTATTTTTATCATTTTTCGCTCTCCCGTGAGGAGAATTGTATACTATCCCAACCCTAAACCAGCCTAATCTGCAGGGAACTCCATTCCTTTCCCAATGCTCTTTGCATGTGTACTTTTCCCAAGTGCTCTTCCAACAAGAGGTGTTCATGGGCTGGGGTGAGATCGGGCTCTGATTTTGGCTGGGCTTGAATGTGTAATGTGGGCCGATTTAATAACTAGGCCGGGCAAGGATTAAATGAAAGAAAGCCCAAAGACCAGCCCGGCCCAGATGACATAAGGAGTGCATGCAATTTAATTTAATTAGGCTAAAGATTTGCTACAAAGCCCATGAAAAGCCCTGTTCAGCCCGGCCCAGTTGACTCAATGGGCAGGATCGGGCCTGACTTTTGTGTCTCATCTTGCGCTTGGGCAGGGCCTGATTATGCCTTATCCTGGCTCGGCCCATGAACACCCCTACTTCTAGCTATGCTCATCCACCGTAGTATTTTTTTTTTTTTTTTTTTTTGACAAATCGAGTGCATTTAAAATAAAGAAATAAATAAATAAACAACTTGAGTTCATTCTGTTACCTAACTAAACACAAGTAATTGCCGAGAATTTGTGATCTGCTAGACAAATTGAACCTGACTAATTAAGGGTTTGGGTCGACCCGCTGAACTTTTGGGTTTTGTTTCATTGAAAAATGATTTGTGAGCCCGACTAGTTGTTAGGAAGCGGAAGACAATTTACCTAACAGCTCCTTTGAGTGGAACATCGTTTGAATTTGTAATCCACACATGCCTACCGATGTAATATATTTTTGCCTGCGCAAGGGGTGATGCTTCTCCAAAGTTTGAACATAAAACCTACCATAGTTCTAATATCAGATAAAGTTTGACCTACCAATACATCTCAAAAGCTAGATTGAAGAGTAAAAAAGGTTGCAATGGTTGAAATTTTTACCTCAAAGTGTGGATAGAGTACGGGGGACGAGTAAAATAAAGATGCCTGCTCAACCCATCAAGATTTCATTCACCAACCTGAACAACTTGCCTACTTTACCTCACATTCCTTCTTTTTCCATGAAAGTTAGGGCTTGCTTGGCATTGTTCTTGTGTTGTTCCTAGTTTTGTACTAAGATCAAGTTGTGCTGAGATCGGGTTGTGCTAAGACTATACTCTCCAGATCTTGTTTGGCAACATTATATTAAATTATTTTATTGAGAATATGTTGTCCAGAACTTATTTGGTAACATTATAAAAGTTTTGCTCTAAAGAATGGAAGCAAAAGAATCATAGGATTTATAATGTGTGACTCGCCTTTTATTATTTGCAACACTCTATTATTGGCGTATATGGGACCCACCTGTAAAATTATTAGTTGGTACCACCTTTAAAAATTAGAACACGGGGTCTTACGATATGGGCCCACTTTATAGGAATTATAATGTGGGGCCACCTTTTTGTAAATGTAAATATGGGACCCACCTTTAGGAATAACAACATCATACATATATACCTTTAGAACTTAGAATATGGGCCTACATTCATAAGATTTACAATGTGGATCCACCTTTTGTGATCATGATCATGTGACCCACATTTAAGAATGACAAAGTGGTGACACAGTTTTTGTGATTACAATGTCTTTAGAAATTACAATGTGGTGCCCACCTTTAGAAATGAGAATATGGGGATACGTTCGTAGGATTTACAATGTGGGTCCACCTTTATAGAATTTATAATGTGGGGCGATATTTTGATTAATTGTAAATACATGACCCACGTTTAGAAATTACAAGTGGTGCCCACCTTTAGAAATTAGAACATGGGGCCTTATAATGTAGTCCCACCATTATGAGAATTATAATTTGGGTCCATCTTTTGTAATTGTAACCATGTGACCCACCTTCAAGAATTACAAAGTGGGGGCCACCTTCTTTGGGATTGTGAACATGGAGCCTACCATTAGGATAAGTGAGAGGATTTGAAATCTATTTAAATAACCAATTTAAAATATAAAAGATAAGTATGAACCAACTTTGCTAGAAAGTTGTTTCTTAAAAAAAACAAAGATTTTTTGTACCAACTTTCTTATTCCAGCGGGTTAAGATCTTGGGATTCCTTCCCGTGAGATCAAAATTGGGAACAATAATTTACACTAACCAAACATGTTTTTCGTAGCCTCATCTCGCAGGAACATGAGAACATCCAAATAGCACAATGCCAAACACACCCTTACTACCCAATCACTTTCATCTTACTTTATTCCAACAAACCAAATACATGTAAAGTAATTCAATACTTATTTTATTTCAACCCGCTTCACTTTAATTTTATTCCAAATATGAGATTTACTCTACTCTTACTCTATCCCTCGTGGAAATAAACAGGCTAAAAGCTTAATATCCATGGATATTATTCTCAACATGCTTTAATATCCATTGACAACACTCTTAACCTACTGGACATAGAAAATGGCACCATCATCTGAAAGTGTAGGATCCAAAATTAAATTAGCTACGAAACTCACTTTTGGATATGGAAGAAATTCAAATCAAGATCCAAATCCATGCATATGAAATTAGAATTTTTTTAGAAATTACAAAGATAGACCAGCCTTTGAAATCCATGCATATAAAATTAGAAATTTTGTAGAAATTACAAAGATAGACCAGCCTTTGAAATTATGGGACTACAACTTGAGATCCATCTTAAATATCATAGAATGTGGGTCCCACCTATAGAGAAAAAAAACAAAATTGGTACCCAGCCAGGTGGTTGGGACCCATAAGAGACCCCTTCTTGGGAAGAGAACATCTACTCAACAGGGAAAGAACCTACACAAGCGGGGAGGGAAACATGCACCACGGGGAGAGGACACAGGTAGGTGAGAAACGGGTTGCCTACTTTGATCTCACCTTTAGAAGTCATGAGGATAAATTGAGGTCCAATGGAAAGTCGTTGAGGGCTTGTTAATTAGTCCAAAATCTCTTATATGGTAGACTTTGGGATTTGGAAGTTTCTCATTTTGAATATTGGAAAGTTCTTAAATTTTCGTATCCTCCTAACTATACCAAAGGCACATGGGATTCTTTATAAGAATTTTGACATTTCCATACGACCAAATTTGTCAGAAATATTTGCAAACAATAAGCTCACTCCTTGAGACGATGATCTAAATCCAAACCAACTACTGGGGCATAATCTTCTTTCTTTTTTGGAAAAAGGTATAAAACTTTTCGCTCATTTTAAAAAAGATACATGAAGATTTGGATATTTCAAAAAAATATTAAAGTTTTCTATAGCTTTTAAGGGTCTCTATAGCTTGCTTCATTCTACTGTCACTTGTAAGCTCTACCAATCTATGCTGGGATCATTATCCTCATAGAGGCCCCAGTACATGTCGTCTCTAATCTGGATATGGATCTGCCCACATCAAATCCAACCCATCTGCATCTTTTACCAAGTAAAAGGTCCTGCTATAAATTGGTCATATGTCAAATTCATATTTCACCAGTCATTTCCGGCCATCTGATTAATGATGCTTTTGGTTTAACAACCCTAGAGTGAATAACTTGAATTAACACAATAGCAAATTATTCACCTACGATCATGCCGACATCCCCATTCGACAGTCAGTGCATCATGGGTCCCGCCCTAGGACGGGCACCCCTCTATATTTAAAGATGCCGACCTTCACAATGGTAATGGGGATACGTGAGAATGTTCGTAGGAGAAAATTATCCTAACACAATGATTTGGAACGGCCCTCTTTTCATAATTTGGACAAAACGATCCCTCTTTTCATAATTTGGATGGGTCAATTGAACCCAAGATGCTGCATGAGCTCCTTTCTGTTTGATTCTATAGAAAACTCTAACGTTAGAAAGGTAGAGGATTAGATTGTGTATATCCTATCATTTTCTTAAAATAAATTACCTTGTGTACCTACTTAGCTTGTGGCTATATAGATCCATGAATATGCATAAAATTGTGTTAGTTACCTCTTTAATCCAACAATCAATCGTGGAGTACAACCAATTTTTATTGGAATAAAATTTGGAGATTTTCCGTACACTACACGGAGAGGCACTTATTTCAAATTGCTAGGATTTTGCAGTGTGAGTGTGCGACTAAGTTGAGAATAAATTACATTTTCTATCTATTTTGGTATGGGTACGTTGGTGCATGAAAAAGGCATAAACTATTTAATCAATTTATAGATATATTAAAATATTACAAATCTCATGTACATGAGTACAGGGTTAGGCCAACCTACCGACCAAGATGGGTGAGATCCTAATAATGATTTTAAAATATGGGTGAGAGAGTAAAAAGAGGAGACAAAGAGTTGCAATATGGATGTGGTTTGTTGTATATTTAAAAGACACAGCATTTTCATGCCTCACATCACATGATACTCATGGCTTGGCAAGAACTCAAGACTTGGTCTAAAGGTGATATAATCGTCTGAGGATACTCCCCAAAAATTCAAATTGATGGCGTTGGAACAAGCATAACAACATGAAACAAGGAACTTTCCTCGAACTTTCTCTTTTTAGTCGTAGATTGCAACCTGTTTTGTTCATTCACTGTTGGTGGGTCGTCTATTCCGGTTCATGATTCCTACTATTTAGGTATAAATGCCTATTCCTCATGTTCAAATATTCCCCTTTCTTTTACGTCACGGCTTATGGCGAGTGCCCCTTGTCTTTTGATTTTCTACATTGCTTGAGACACAAAGAATAGTCAATGACAACCTTTCACTTTCAATGATTTTAGCAGGAGCCATTGCACACGTTAATTAATATGAAATGATAAAATGTTACCACGCGTTACACATTTGGAGCTAGCTTTTTCCTTCTTTTTCTTTTTTTTTTTCTGTTGGTTGGGGGGGGCGGGGGGCGGGGGGGGGGGGCGCATTTGTTGTATGAGTTTGTATGAGTATTTACGTGTTTAGAATTTCTGAAATTTGTATGAGTATTTACATGTTTAGAATTTCTGGTAGTAATATTAGTTACCTGTCCCTTAAGTATTTTAAATTTTAAATTTAATTAAAAATACTTCAAAATTTAACCTTTTGAATTGTCTCTTTTGCCTTATAGTTTCTCCAAATTTCATCTTCCAACAATGAATTTAGTTGGAGTCAGATATTCAGAACTCAATTGGCAAAAAAAAAAAAAAAAACCTATGCACATACAAGAATTTGCTCAAATTTTACACCAACTAGAGTTATTGGCTGAATTGCCTATAAGAAACCCAACCATATGTTTTGCATACATGATCATGAATCCAATTCACTACATTTGAAGTGAATTTTTAACTACCGTACACATATAGGAAATGCATGATATGAGTATGTTAGATTAAACACACATAAGTAGCTCTTAGATCTAGTTTGATTGTTGGCAAAGGTTAATAAATTACAGCTGTGGGATATTGGATCGTCTTTCTAGTGAATATCATACAAAAAGGGCCTTCTAACCACGCAATTAAATGTAATATCCCTTTTGAGCTTACAAATGTACCAAGGCCAAAACATGTCTATACATCATAAAAAATCTTAGATGCCGCACATACAAGACATCATATTGATCATCTATACTTTCCATGAGATAGAAAACATGTGGAAGGTAATGAGCTATCATTAGGATCTGTACTACAACTTGCCAAGAACCATCAATTGCTAAAACCCAAGGCATCAACACTTTTGAGGTTTGGCCTAACCTAAAAGCTCTTTATAAAGTTAGGTAAGTTTCTTGGTACTCCACATTGGAAACCTTCTTTTCAATCCATATCAAAACTGAATTTCATATCAAAAGGTAACTAATATCAAGAAACAAGGAGTTAATTTCCAATCCCATTATAGTGTTGCTACTTGTGTGATGATGATGTCCATTTCCTTTACTAATTTTGTTGTAAATCTAGATTATTATCCCTTATTTCAAGTGAGGGACCCATCTGGACTGCTAATATGTGTTCCTCAATACCGCTTGTGCAATGCGAAATCAACACAACATAATCATTGTAGTTCTAAGGGCTTGCAACTTGTGAATAGTTGCAACCTTCCTTTGCATGATCATCAAAGTCTTATTATTTTTGTTCATGCTGCTTGAGTCTTACTTTTCGCTCAGCTCTATTTTTAAAGTCATTTTTTATTTAATATCTAGCTCAAGGGTTTGGTTCGTTATTTCATTTTCTTCTTCTTTGATTTTGCAGAAAAAAAAAAACATATACACTAAGAAAAATGGAAAAAAAAAAAAAAAACATGATACACTTTTGATCAAAGTTGTGCACCTTTTTTTTGGCTAAATGGTAAGCTTTGTATTAGAAGAAAAGGAGGGGGAAACAAAGGCAAAAAGCCCCCAAAGCCTAAAAGGCAAAACAAACAAACAAAAGAGACTGTATAGAGAGGAGCCAGCTAATTAACCATGCCTAAAAACAACAAAATGGGATGGTCAAAGATATCAACTTTTACAGAATTAAGGGACATGATCATACCTCCAATTCTATCAACAAAAATCACTTTAGCGCGCTCTAAAGTAGACTTCACTACAACAAAACAGCCTATCTGCGACCACATATTAGCGACTGCTGTGTAATAGCGATTGAATATAGTTGCTTATAGTGGTCGTAGATTATCTGGTCACTAGGTGGACTCTGGCAACCGATATCAGTGACCGAATTATCAGCGACCGATAATAGCGACTGATGTCGTCGCTAAAATAAGTCAGATTTTCGCGCTGATGTGGCGTGACGTGGCTCCACGTGTCAGCGACCGTTATCAGCGATCGTATTCCGTCACTGATATCTGTCGTCACAAATAGTAGTAGCAACAGGATTCCGTCGCTGTAATAATAATTGCGACCGCATGCGGTCGCTAATAATTGAATTAGGAAAATTAAAAAAATATCCTTTTCGGTCGCAGAAGCTTTTTAGAGACCGAATGCGGTCGCTCATAGGGAAAAATAATTGAATTAAAATTTTTTTAAAAAATATTATTTTCGGTCGCAGAAGCTTTTTAGCGACCGAGTGCGGTCGCTGATAGTGAAAAATAATTGAATTAAAAAAATTAAAAAAAATATTCTTTTCGGTCGCAGAAGCTTTTTAACGACCGTTGCGGATAGTGAAAAAAAAAAAAAAAATGCCTGTTTTCTGGATTTCCAAAAATAAAAAATAAAAAATTACCTGCTTTATATCCCAACACACAGCAATTCATGTATATAAAGTAACTCCAATACGTGGTAATATCAACCTCATACAATTCATCCGAATTGAAATAGAAATAAACCAAATCAAAATTTATATACATCCAATAAACATCCATGCCTAAAGTACGTAGATCAATACAAACATCCATCATCGTCCAATAAACATCAATGTCTAAAGTAGATAAGTACAAAGGTAGAACAAAATGAAGAGAATACATGAATAGATCTCACGCATTATCGTCCAAACGTGCCTGTAACAAAAGAATAAAACATGTTAAATATATAGTATATAATATATAATTAAGTGATTAAGTTGATTGTACTAAATAGTAAGATTACCTCGTCGTCAGTCTCCTGCTGTGCTGCTGTCGCCACTGCATCTGCTAACTCATCAGGATCCAAGGACTGCAAATGCACACACAGTGTGCAAAGGAGATCACAATCTCGATAGATTGCTCTCACACAATCAGCAGCAGTATGTGGCATCGGCTGGCATGATGACTGCGTAGACTGGCTACCAGAGCTGCCTGTGCCACTGATAGTCGGTTGTCGTCGTTGTCCTTGGCCTTTAACGTAGTTCTTCTTGACAACCGACGCCCTCTCCCACAACTCTTGATCTATCGGCGGCCGCGAGGTGCCCTCAGGATAGCGCTCGTCCATCTATGTATTAAAAGTCTCCTGTCATCAGGTTAAAATATATATATGCTATAAATAAATAATTACTCTAATGAATGACGTTAAAATTATAAACAACATAGACAAGTTATAAAAACTTACAACTATCTAGACAGCCTCAGGCAGACCATCGCGGGTCGCCACGTAAACATCCAGCCAATGGATAGGCTGACCCTGGGAACTAGCCTCCTACAAATATAACTCGGGATCCACACATATGTATATATATTAATCATATGCTCTCATACTAATACCATAACTGTAAACATTAAAATTTTTTTTTTTGCAAAATACGTACCCTGGCAGCAACATGCTGCAGCTGGGATATACTGCCACCTTTATACGTTCCTGGTGCCTTGTTGCCTTCAGGTGCACCTGAGGCTCTAATCACGACGGCAGTCCTACGTCTCTTAACCCAGCTTTCAGCTTTCCATTGCTCACACATGCCAGCCCATATGGTTGAGGCACACCACCAAGGGCTGTACTCGTGCATGTACTCCTCAGCCTACCCTGGATGTCTGTATTATTGATGCGTGCACGTCGTCCCATCTATACCTGTTCTGCAAATAAAAAATACAATAACTATTAATATTAAAACCGTGATAATACAATCCAACACTATTAAACAATATTAGTTCATTAATGAATTATCTTATAGAATTAATAAAAAAATACCTGAAATTCTGCCCAAACTGTATCCTTGTGGGCGAGAGATGTGCTCGCCCACGTAATCGCTGGCGTAGGCCAGTTCTGCAAACAAAGCTGCGAAATGCACTTCACAATCTTGTTATCTGTAAAATCACTAAAATATACAATAATTTACATTAAAGATAAGAAATCTTATTTTAAACGGGATGAGGTAGATAACTTACGTGCTGTCGGGATGAGGTCGCATCTGACTGAGAATCCGCTCATCCGGATTAACTGAGGCCTTCTGGATATGATTCGGACCCCGACCCAAGCCGCGCTTTTTTGGTGCTGATGAAGAAGACATCTACATAAATAAAAATTTGCTGATGTTATTATGACTTATATGATCTATACATACACAAATAAAATGACAATAATAACATGTAATTGTTTGCAATAGCTAACTACAACAACTATAAATGAAAGGCACATGAATATGACAAATATATAGAGAACATGTATATATGTAACTATACGTAATGCAAGTAAAACTAAACATATAGTTTAATGAAAATCGTTGTCTGATTCAGAATCATCTTGAACATCATGTGGAGATTCATAACCATAATCTTCCTCAGATTCAGTGTCAGTGTCAGTTTCAGTCAATAACTCTTCTTCCTCAGTGTCACTGTCAACTGGCACAGGTACTGATTCGGGATCCAATTCATCAGGTTCATTTCCACCCACTAACTGGTTCAGTTCATTGTTGTCGTTCACATTTATTACAGGAGGTCTATGTAACATCTCCTCTTGGTAGAACTCCTCGTCTACTAATTGAACACGAGTGCGCGCAGGAGTATGAATTACAACTTACCAATCTGCAGGCGGTCTATCCCTTTTCCTAATAGGACTAGGAGTGTAGTATACTTGTAGTGTTTGAGTTGGCAACACAAATGGTGCATTGATGTACGCGGACCTATGGACGTCAATATTGGCGATTCCATGTCGATCGACACGTATCCCTTTTTCTGAATCAAACCAACGACACTTGAACAAATTAATCTGACCCCCATAAGTACCCTTGTACGACAACTCAATGATTTCCTCCAACTCCCCATAAAAGGCATGACCAAGCTCATTGTAACATTCTCCTTGAACACACACTCTAGTGTTAGTTGTTCTTTTTCCGCAAGCGTATGTCTTTGTATGAAAGTCATAGCCATTTACTTTATAACCATTGCGGCAGACTTGGTCCCTGTCTGGGCCCATAGCTAGGACTTGTACATTTGAAGGAATCGAAACGTTATTAAGAGCCTACACAAAATTTAATAACTTGTGAATTATCACTTAATAAATTCAATTAAATTAAATGAATTCATAAATTAACTTAACTAACTTACTTTGTCCTTTAGCCATAGTGCAAAATTTTGATCACGACTGAGTTGAATATCTTTATGATCAGTGATGCCGCTTTGATTTGCTTTTAACTCGTCATCGTATGATCTATACATATATTATAACAATGAACATATAAATATATGAGATTGCAGGATAAAACATAAAGTTAAATCTCTATTTATCATGTATACCTGACAAAGTCGTCAATCTCTTCGCAGTTGAAAAGAATGTAAGTATGCGCAGCATGTAGTTCTTGCTCAGAGAGGAATATGCGCTTCCCATTTCCATAAGCGCGACCCGGTAGACCAAATACAGAACGTCGACCATTTAATTCAACATTGCCCCCATCATCATGTCTCGGGACTCGATTGGCCTTTGTGAACACTTCGTCGAGAAAATAGTTTGAGACAAACATAGATATCTCATCGAAACTGTATGCCTCACATATAGACCCCTTGACGTAAGCTCTATTTTTCACCTTCCTCTTAAGGTTTCCCATCACCCTCTCAAAAGGATACATCCATCTATATTGAACTAGACCACCAACACGAGCTTCATAGGGTAGATGGATTTGTAAATGCTCCATGGAGTAAAAAAAACTAGGTGGGAATATTTTTTTCAAACTTACACGTGATCTCAATGATGTTCTTCTCAAGTATAGACATGTCCTTTTCATTTAACGTTTTTGAACATGTCTCTGAAGAAACGACTAAGATCAGTCAAAGCATCCCATATTGGTTTATCAAGCAAGTCCCGGAATGCTAGAGGCATGAGTCTCTCCATGAACACATGACGGTCATGACTCTTCATCCCTTGCAATTTTCCCACCTGTAACACACCTTGCAATATTTGAGGCATATCCATCTGGTAGTTTCAGAGACTTAATCCATGTGCACACATCTTCAACCTGTTTTTTGGACAATGTGTACTTTGTATGCGGTTTGGCTATCTTACCATTAGGAGTTTCATATAGTTCTAACCCAGGACGCTTACAGATGTCTTTCATGTCCAACCGTGCCTTATCATTATCTTTCATCTTGCCCGGAACACCCATCACGGTACTAAATACATTGTCGAACACATTCTTCTCAATTTGCATCACATCCAGATTATGACAAATCAGATTTGTAGATCAATAAGGCAGTTAACAAAAGATGCTTCTTCGAACCCAATTATGAGAATAGCCAAATCCATTGATTATTTCTGAGGCAACAATCTTACCGAATTGAATGACCAACAATCTTATCACACAATCAAGCTTCTCTGTCCCAGACAGTCGTGGTGCAGGCATATCATTCTCTACTTTCCCTTTCCTGAAATTTTCTCTATTTCTTCGAAACGGGTGATCTACCGGCAAGAAATGACGATGACAGTCAAACCAGCAAGGCTTTCGACCATGCAATAGATTGAAAGACTTTGTATGCTCCATACAATATGGACAAGCCATCTTTCCATGTGTACTCCATCCAGATAACATACCATAAGCAGTAAAGTCACTGATAGTCCACATAACGGCTGCCCTAAGGTTGAAATTTGTTTTCGTAGAAACATCCCAAGTCTGTACTCCATCCTCCCACAATACCTTCAACTCGTCTATAAGAGGTCTCAAGCAAACATCTAGATTCTTTCCAGACTCTTGGGACTAGGAATCACGAGTGAAAGAAACAAGTATGGCTGTTTCATACACATCTAAGGAGGCAAGTTGTACGGAGTAACAATCACAGGCCAGCAAGAGTACGAAACAGCTGAGTGGCCAAAAGGGTTGAAACCATCAGTGGAAAATCCAAGCCTCACATTTCTGGGTTCCATTGCAAACCCAGGGTGTGCTAAGTTGAAATCTTTCCAAGCCTTCCCATCTGCAGGATGGTTAAGTTCCCCATCTTTAGCTGGAGATCTCGCATGCCAAGTCATATGTTCAGCTGTTCTGGAAGACATATACAGTCTTTTTAGTCGATGTGTAATTGGAAAATACCTTAAAATCTTAAAAGGTATATTTGTCTTTTTTGAAGTCACACCCTCTTTATTAGGCCTGAACCGATCATGACTGCACAACATGCACTTTGTCTTATGTTCATTTTCCTTATAAAACAACATACAATCGTTCGGACATGCATCGATCTTTTGGTATCCAAGACCCAACTTTTTCACCATTTTTTTACAAAAGTAGTAGTTATCCGCCAATTTTTCATCGTCAGGCAACATACTCTTAATCGCCTTCGAGAGCGACTCAAAACACTCATGGCTCATGTTGTGATCAGCCTTTATGTTAAGTAATGTCACCACTGCAGACAACGTTGTTTGCTTGGAGCAACCAGGCTACAACGATTCGCTACCCTCGTCTAATAACTTAAAGAACGCTTTGGCATCAGAATTCATAACTTGCTCTCTGTCTTGTTCCCAATCAAAATCAGGCCCTGCAATATCATGAACCATGTCATTCATATGATGGGTACTGCTGCTGGGATTATGTACTTGGGCGATGCCACTGTCTCTTCTCTGCCCATGTGCCCACCAGCAGTCTTCGTAATTATTCATGAACCCCTTAACAAGTAAATGATAGGCGACCATGTCTCTATCCATATAATTTACATTCTTACACTTCAAACAAGGGCATCTTATCTTGTTTTGGCCGTTGACACATTCCGGGTGACTATATGCATAATCCAGAAACACTTGGCAACCATTTCTAAATTTAGCCATAGCACCTATCTGGGCACTTGACTTTCGCCGTCTCATCCAACCACGGTCTGAATAGTAATCCATGATACTACGATACCTATTTTGACAAGAGATATTGTATTAAACTGTGTCATCTTTAGGTATAATTAATGCATGGTTCCTATCTAAATATGTCTCTACCCTTATTACATTGGTCAGGCTTCTATCCCATTCTTGTATGCGACGTCCCACTAATGTTAACGACTCAAACAAGTGCATCTGTTGTTCAAAAGAAATTTCGGCAGCATCTCCCATCGGTCTCCAAGTACACGAAATAGACTATAATTTATACAGTCTAAGTATGCACCCGGAGAACAATAGAAGATAAACAAACCAAAATTTCTTTATAATAAACAAATACATTTGCTTCAGTCGTTGACACTAGCCTAAGTGGGAGCATGACATACAAGAACAGTCCCAAACAATGGACTATTCAAAATTCACTCCTAATAAGTGAATTTTGAATGGATTTCTAAGCTGAACATGTCCTATTGTTTTAAATTATATCATTGACAGAGACCTCATTCTAACAGTTTGAGCTCGGGCAATCTCGGACGAATTAGTGCATGTCCACTGCCACCACTATACCTTCAACCGTTAGAATGAGGTCTCTGTCATGATATAATTTAAACGGGTTTCTAAGCTGAATGTGATCCTCTACATGCAACAGTTTTAACTAATATGATCCTATTCATGCAATATTATATTACTTGTATTTTTTTTATTTTTTCTTTCATTTTAATTTTATTATATTATATTATTGTATATAATATAATATGTATTGACAATTACGTTAAATTATATTATTTTATATTATTTTAGATTATATTATTTTATTTTATTTTAAATTATATTATTTTATTTTATTTTGATTTATATCATATTATATTATTTGTATTTTTTAATTTTTTATATCATTTTAATTGTATTATATTATAATATTTTATATAATATAATATGATATTTAAAATTAAATTAAATTCTATTATTTTATTTTATTCCAAATTATATTATTTTGTTTTATATTGAAATAAGAGAATTCCTGGTTTTGTATTGAAAGGCAACTCTACTTGACACTTATGCCTTCCAATTTTATTTTATTTTTAAATATATAAGCTTGCCAGGGAACTAAACCTTCCTTCAAAGCAAATTGAAAAATGCACAGTACATGCGTCAAGTGTCAACATCGAAATACAAAACAAAACTGAAAAGGACCCAAAGCCTAATACTAAAAAGTATTGTTCCAAGAACAGAGTAAAGATACAAATAAACTAGCAAAGAAGATAATGACAGAAGGAATAGTGTTTTCAACTATGTTCAAAAGGTCTTTTGGTATTAAGATTGCAATAGAAAATCCAAATTTAAAGCAGCTTTAAACATGCCAAAAAGAAAATCACATTAGCATCAAAAGTATATAATTAAAACACCATGCAGAGGGACAGAGACCCAATAGTCATTTACTGCATAAACAATGAAGCTATGCAAGCTTCAGAAAGTGGATGAGGAAAATCTATTATAATTCAAGTCTTGTGAATACTTGAATTCTCCAAAAGTCTATATGCAAGCTTCAGAAAGTGGATGAGGAAAATCATCATATAGAAAATGACCACAATCATCCATACAACAATGCATACAACATGACTCTAAAACACGACCCCGATAGTAAGTATTTTTCTTTAACATTTCCAGAATCAGAGAACAACCTTTAAAGCCAACATTGCATTCTTACAAATTACCAACTTATGTAATTTCAATATCAACAGTGTTCCATACCATAAGGTCGCTCTCCACAATGAAAGCAAGAAGAACACTGTGCTTTCTTCCTTCAATATCTCATCCCAAAAGGGCAATGGCATAAATAAGGTGACACCGCCATCATCATGGATTGTGGGATTGATGGAAACTCTAGACTCTAGTTCATTCAAAATGCTCTCCCAATCTCACCAAATTAAGGAACCCCAAATCCCACACATTCAAAAATATTGCTTAATTGCGCAATCAACAACCCCAGGCCCTGGCCATCTCTAGTCTCCCTCCCTTAGAGGCTGTGATTGACGGAAAAATATTAAGATTCTTTAAATTAGAACTGAAACGCTTGCTCCCAAAAATCCAAACACTTAATAACCACGAAACTCCAAAATCAAATAAACGAAACAGAACATAATCAACCAAAAACTGATTAGATGAAGAAGTACAAAAATCATTACTGACAGTTCACCGATCACACTTGCTGTTATTTTCAAAACTTACAAAGATCGGGTCTTTTTCGAATAAAAGGAAGCCATTTACAATTCAGATTGAAAATACAATAGATTTGGTTCTTGAAGACCCTAACATATTGGAAATGCATTTAAAATGCGATGGAACAAAAAGGATCAAGAGAGACCAGGGTTTTGCTCTCTATCTTCATGCAATTCTAGAAGTCATATCCATGAAAGGAGTCTCACAAACTGAATCAAGCCCTTGGTATGAGAATCGATTTTAGGGCTTCCTAGGGTTTCAACACAGAGACGGAATAGAAAGGGAGAGGCTAGAGGGAGGGAGAGAAACTTACCTCGCAGAGCCGCAGTCAACTGATCGTCGCCAACGAGAAGAAGGGGTGGGGCAGTTTGATCTAACCAGTTCTCACCTCTAAATGAAGGAGTCAAGAATCAAATCTCCATGAAAGCGAACTTCGGATTCAAGAGAGAAAGACCGAGAGATTGCAGAGTGGGAGGGACATCCGGAGGCAGAGATCGTGGGGTGGGCAACTGGGATATAAGAACCATGGCGCATCTCCCTCTTTTCCCTCTTCTCCTTCTCTTCTTTTCGTTCTCCTTCATTTTCTTTCTTATTTCCTTCTGGGTGACTGGGATATAAGAACCATCAGCGACCCATGCAGTCGCTGATTATCATTAGCGACCACCAGGCGGTCGCTATTATTATTTGGTCGCAAATGGTCTTCCCGCAGCTGTAGCGCCAATATTTATGGCGGGAAAAATATATCAGCGATCAATCAGTGACCACAGAACGGTCTTTGATAGAAATAGCGACCCATTTCGTAGGCGGTCGCTAATAGCAGTTGCTATTATCCTCATTAGCGACCGAATAGTGCGGTCGCGGAAACTTTTGGTCGTTGTTGGGCCTTTTTCTTGTAGTGCTTCCGGCCATTATGCTTGGAGTCATTGCAAAGAAGCCAAAGGATGAAGATTGCATGAAAAAAGATTGCAGCAGCCAGATGACTTCCAGAGGCATCTCCCCCCAAGGAGATAGCGTCCCAGATAGCAGCAGCAGATGTAGGAGCTGGAAGAGTATAACCGCAGGGAGGAAGGAGCCAAGACCACAGTGCATTTGCCAGATTGCAGGAGAAGAAAAGGTGGGAATCTGATTCTTCACTCAGGAGGCAGTTATGGCATCTAGATGCCGTAGAACATCCCCTATTTTTTGCCAAGAAGTTGTGCACCTTATCATTCTCTAAAGACAAGCTAACCTATGATTAATACAAAGCCTCATGTGCATCTACTTGTTAATACATAACCAATTTGATGCCAATTGGCCATTGATAAAACATGTAGTTAGAAAAAACACTGAATCTTCTTGTCCTGAAATAAAGGGTTCGGATTCTCAGAGAAATATCCTATATGAGAGATAAGGGTGGAGGCCCTCACAATTAATTCCGTCCATATTTTTCATTTATTCTTTATCCATCGATTCTAAGGGAAATATCCTATCTTGATCTAAGCAATTTAGGTGAGCGTGTGATCAGTTTGATGTATCATCACAATGATATTATGCCATGGTACCCCATAAAATTGAATTGCCATTAAAATTTGATGTTTGGTTAATTATACAATAGTAGTTCTTCACCTTTAAAGTATTGGTGTTTGGTAACCATACAAAAGTGTATCTCCTTTAAAGTATTGGTGCTTGGTTAACTATATATGTATACAACTCACAGCCACCCTCTAGTCAAGATAAACCCGGCCCTAGTAAGAATATGTTTATTCTGATCTACTAACAATTTCAATGAAAAGGCTATTAAGACCCAAATGGAAGCAAACTAGCTAGTACATACCAACACATAACAAATCAATAGACGGAAGCGAATAACATGTCATACAAGACCTAAATCCACTTATTTTATTATACAGTCTTTTGCTTTGGATATTAAAAAAATGTTTAAGCCTCAAAATGAAAACAAATGTGAGTATTAAATAATTATACCCATGAAAATGGCTGGATTCAATCATAAAGCAGCTGATCTAGTAGAAAATGAGAATCCAAAAAGAAGGTCATGTTCTCTTATTCCATCTCCCACTACCCAATTCCCCCTGCAACTTCTTCTTTATGGGACCGAATCTGGATGGGGAAACCGCAGGACTATAAGTCTGTAACACAAAATGAACCGCAGTGGAAGCAGCAACAATCTTCCATAAAAGCAAAAGAAATGAATATCACCTTTTCAAGGTGAAGAAGACATGACGCACTTTTGTTTTCTTCCTTATTTTTTTTTAATATTGCATGTGGAAAGAGACATTCCCACATTCTATTCTCTTCACCTTCCTAGGTGGATATCTCTATTTAAGTCCAAAAATATCCATCCCAAGGCATCACTCACCTCATTGTTTAGGATTCTCTATACTTGAAAAGATGTCCATATTCTCCATGAACAGTATGTAATTGAGTCCTATGCAAATTATAAAACAATTTAGTCCTCAAACATCACCAACAAAATGCTAATGTCCCTAGACAGTTCAATCTGTGGATCATGCAGAATTTTAGATGCATGATCTAAGACAAAACATCAGTACTTTTATGGATTATAATCATCTCATAAGTGAAGTTTATGTTGCATCTGTTGTTGGGCCCACATATGATCTCATATGGTGGGCCCAACCAAAAGAAGTGTTGCCTCTCATTTGACTGCCGTATGGTGGTGTTGTGAGAGGGAAACTGTACACAAATTCTACTTTCTCATCTCCCTCTCTCCTTCCAAAGAAGTTAGGAAAATATTGATTGGGACTTGATTCAATCGATTGGAGCTGTTCATTATCTCTCACTCTACAATCATGGTATCCATCATTGTCATCAGATCATCTCCGATCACGTGTACGGAAATAGATGATCGATCTCTAGTAGATGAGAACTCAGGTCTCCACAATGGGTGCTTGATCCCAACCGACACAACACTTACAAGGTCTGTGTTCGCGTTTATAGTCTCCAACCAAAAGTTCATTTATCAGTTGATGTTGCCTAAAGCTTCCGTTGGTCGACCAAATGCAGGCACTTAATATAATGGTTCCAAATAATCAATCAGTATTCTTTTGAACTGTGAAAGTGGAGGCCCATCAATCGAACAGTTCGGATGGCATGCTCATATTTGGATGATAGATAAGGAAAGTCAAGCCTCTCTCTGTTGGAGTTACTAAAAAATGGCCAACATATCTTTCTCAAATAATATTTAGTGAAGTTTAGTTTAATAATCTACCTTTGTGTCCTTTATTCCTTATTAAGAAACAACGTTGAAGGTCCCTAAAAACAAAGATACCATACCAACTCAGATTAGCATCTTATCTTACACGTCCAATAAAAAGAAACGAAACCAACGCAAACAGACCATGCAAACTCCAATAAAAAGAAATTAAAGAAATCAAGGCAAACAGACCATGCAAACTCCAATAAAAAGAAATTAAAGAAATCAAGGCAAACAGACCATGCCTCTCTCTCTCTCTCTCTCTCTCTCTCTCTCACACACACACACACACACACACACACGAGACGGGATATTTGCAGTGTCGTGGGAAACAATGTCCATCAAAATGAGACCACTGGTCAGCAATCCAGACCATTAATGGGATGTACTGTGGATGTCTTACCCTCCAAAAGTTGATAGATCTTAAACCGTGGAGCAATGGCCTTATTAAGATTGCAGGTTAAGATGTTAGAATCCAAGAAATATATAAATTCACCTGTGATCACCAAGGATATTTTAGGTATTTTGCCGAGGAGCATATAATTCCTCCAAAGAAAGACCGTTAAAACTGGCCCATCCTAACTGAAAAGATCATATCTAGAATAGAATAAAGCAATAAAGAGCATCCCTTTCTCAAGTAACATAAGCTAAAGAGAGTGCCATAGAATGTGATTTCTGTTATTATAAGGAGAAGCCCACCTTCCAAAAGAGCAGCTGGCAAGTACTCTCCACTCTCCCACAATTTTCTTTACAAATGACCTCAATGTCATAGGCTCTTTGGTTCCATCCCATAATGGAAATAGGACTTCTACTGCTTAGACTTCAGTATCTTCTCTGTGAAAATGCATAAACGACAAAAAAAAAAAAAAAAAAGAAAGAAAAAAGAAAAAAAAAAAGAAGGTACAGTATGAAAAATGTAAGGGGAAAATGATGTTTATTTTTATAAATTATAGTCTAACAAACCAATGTTTCATTAACCAAAACAGTCAAATAGGCCTACATATTAAAACCTACAAAAACTATAAAATCCTGAACTAAATTCCTTAAAGACCCTGGAAGTTCCATTCTTGAACAGCAGTTAAAACAATAATTAACAAGTTCCTTTTGCACAAACCCTTTGGTTTATGTGTTACAACATAATAGAAACAATACATATGAGGAAAGAGAGAGTAAATAATAGCAATAATAATAGGTGTGGTGATGAGTATTATATAGTCATGACACCGGTGGTGATTTTCATAGATTATTGCCTGGTTGTAGCCATTTGGCTTCCATTCTATTGTCAGCAACAGCATCTTTGCGTTTTCTTTTCCTTCTTCTTCATCTTCATATTATCCATCTCCGTCAATCTTTTTGTCCTTTTTTTTCCCTACCTATCTTTCTTTCTTTGGCCCCTATATCTCCAAGTTGGATTATTATACAGTTAGTTTGGCTGGACAATCAGACCTTTCCAAGACCCCTACAAGATAGGGTAAATAAGAAAAGGAAGGAAAGCTTAGAATTGGTTTTGGCTTCTTCCCTTGTAAAGAAGTGCGGGATAATCTGAAGTGCTAATGATGAAGGTGGTGATGATGTCTGTTAGGGCTTTGGTGCTTGTATGTGTGCTTCTACCCATGATGATCTGGGTTGTCAGGGTCAGGCCAGTAGGAGTACTTTAGCCATTCTGCCTCTTGAGCGTTTGCCATTGATGACTCCTGCAATATGGGCTACATGTGAAGAATCAGGATAGTGTGTGTGAACATTGCTGCAAGTTGTGTGAGCAATTATATATAAGCCCAAAAGAGCTGTCATTTATCTTGTTCCCTTTTCTTTTCATTTCTTGTTTAAGTTGGGGTTTCTATTTTTTTATTAGCTGGCTCCCTCTAAAACAGGCACGAGAAATGAGTTTTTTTTTTTTTTTTTTTTGCATGCTTATTGCTACAAACTATGGAAGGAAAGGACTTAACTTTTACCTTTTTCTTTTTCCATTTGAAAAACCCATATTAGGGGCTAGTTTAAAAAGGAAACTATCAAACAAAATAGGCTTCAGTTTTTACTTCTTTATGGTTTCAATTTTAAAGAAAAGATAAATTAATAAAAACCCAGAAAACAACAAAGGGTAGTTTCTGTCTTCATATTCGCACACAAGGGTGTTTTCATTTTATTTAATTGAATTTGATGAGTCCTAATTATGATGATATATTGGAAAACATAACCAGAAAGAAAAATGAGCTTTCTCCTCTCTTTTTCTCGTAAACATTTTTTCAGTTTCTAGATCCCAAAAATAAAAAAACCATTCTCATGATTTTACCTAACCTATTAAATTTTGTTATATTGTCAGTACACAACCCACGAGAAGATGTAAAAACACAAAAAAAGAAAAACCTTGTTTATGTATTTGTAAAGTTATAGTACTTTTGTGATACAAACAATGGCAGGTGTAGGGCTCATGTCAAATTGATGTGATCCAAATCAGAGTGATATTCACCATTAGATTGAACTCATCTTCTAGACCAGAAGATTACATGAGATTAATATATCTGGTTTAAGTGGTGCTTGGGCCAGTCAGAGTTCATATTTGTTTTCACCCAACCGTCAACCTTCACAAGTAGAGCCCGCAATTTGAGGGAAACCTATAAGTATTACGGCACCTTACATACACAATTCCCTGTATCTAATGAAATCTCTTTATCGAGTCCGAAAGAGGGAGATGATGTTTCAACCTATCAAATCATGCCAACTATATAAAATATTTTTTTTCCATTTTACATTTCAAGGATGGTGCATCAGTTGGCGTAAGATCTTATACAGTCGGCATGATTTGATAGGTTGAAACAGCATCTCCATGTTTCGTCAAACTCCTCTTTATCTTTCTTTGGCGATCTTAATAAAGAGAAATTTATGAATTCTGCTGCTACATTTTCTTTCAAAATAAAATTGGCATTACCATCTTTATATTTTTGCCTTTGCTTTTATACTTTACTACGTATGTTCATTTATTTTAGGAAAATTTTCAAAAAAGTCTTTAACTTTTGGGTGATTTTCAAAAAAGGGTCAAAAGAATTCAATATTTCAAAAACGTATGAAAATTTTCAAGATTTATTTCAATCAGGTCCAATCCAGCAATCTATACCCACCGTCGGCAGCTTTGTATATATATATATATAAAACAAACCTCAAAAGGACAAACGTGCCCTTAGTGAGTAATAAGTAGGTAAAAAATAAAATTTCAAAACAGTCTTAATCTTTTTAGGTGGTTTTCAAAAAAGGACCAAGGAATTGAATATTTAAAAAATTTATGAAAGTTTTCAAGACTTCTTTCAATTCGGAATCTCCATCCACTGTTTGCAGGTTTTTTTTTTTTTAATTCAAAATGAAAAAAAGATTCATTTGATTTCATTCATTCTCCAAAATGTCGGACTAACTATAAGATCACTTTTGGTTGTTCCAAGTCACTTATATAACACAATGCATTGATTGCAGTAAAATTTACGCTAATAATTAGAGCGCCCAACTATTGGATTGATCATGACGTGAAAATTGAAATTAACTATTGACTATGTTAAAAATTAGAGTGCCCACCTAAAATGTTTAGGATTGTTTTGAAAATTTTCTTTTTACCTACTTACTACTCACTAAGGGCACTTTTGTCCTTTTGAGTTTTTGTTTATACAAAATTACCTGCAGTGAGTATTGATTGCCGGATTGGACTTGAGTGAAAGAAGTCTTACAAACTTTTATACGTTTTTAAAATATTGAATTTTTTTTACCCTTTTTTAAATTTACCCAAAAGTTAATTACTTTTTTGAAAATTTTCCTTTGTTTTACATAGCTATCATAACCAAAAGCTATATAAATATGGGAAAAAGGAAAAGAAGGGAAGTCTTAATCCCCTCTATTCGAGGAGAAGGAAAGTGAAATTTTTTTACAATTACATTCATTTTCTCGTATATAAAAGTAACCCCTCCCTTTCCAGTTTTTACATAAATGCACATATATTCCCTTGACAATATTGATCAGCTACTTAGACTGGTAGCCAATGGCCCAAAAATGTTTTTTGCTATCCTCCAACATCTTTAAACAAAAACTACTCAAAATAGGATGAAAATGATCTTTAACTATGAGCATTCCCCATTCTACTCTCAGTTAGTTTAACCTTAAAAATAACCATGGGAATATAAATTGTGGAATATGTAAGTTAATTTAAGGACAAGATGGTAATTTACAATTTTGGGGTGTATAATTCTAACCAAAGTAAAATATTAAGTTTCCGGCAAATTAGTTTAACATTTTCTCCAACGGTCATGTGGGAGTTTTGGCCCTTTCCTTTCCATTTGGCGGTTTTCTACTTTGTGGATAGTGGGGATTGAATATCCCTCACCGCCCTTGTATGGGGCTCCCTTAGTTGAAAAAATGCATTTAAAGCAATGCTAATTGTACCCTTTGATGAAGTATTATCGAGCTAGGTCAAGATGATGGTAAAACAATCTTGACAATTAGTCAAACCAATTAACTCATATTGTCAAGAGAGAATGGGTTCTTGCATACAAAACTCAAAATTAGAGGTCATTACTTGTAATTTTATAAAAGACAGGTGGTATATACAAATTTCAAAAAAAAAGAAAAAAAAAAACGTTTCATTGTTATTCCTTTTGTCTTATCTTTTTAAGCCTTCTGGTTTTTTCCTATTGGACATAAGTTGGGTATTTGAT
This sequence comes from Persea americana, assembly GCA_029852735.1. Classification (NCBI taxonomy): domain Eukaryota; kingdom Viridiplantae; phylum Streptophyta; class Magnoliopsida; order Laurales; family Lauraceae; genus Persea; species Persea americana. The sequence continues at coordinate 64,717,348 of CM056813.1, read as the reverse complement.
ATTCAACCTTCATGATTTTTAGGGTTATAAGCAGCTCAGACTTACCTCTTTCATGTCGTTGGAAGTGCACCCCATTATCAGTTCTTCCAAACCAGAAGCTGATCTCCCTGCCGGCTTTTGATGCTGATGTTGCTGCTGCATTTGCCAATCAAAATTTCAACTAAAAGCAAAAGATTGTTGAGAATAAAAAGTCCTAATGTTCGATCACATGAAAAAAGGGACAAAAATGCATACAACCCATATGCCATATCTAGCGTGTTGATGTATAATCAATATCCATTGTCCATGTCCAATGAGCCCATCATCTCCAAACAACTTTGATATTCTTTCATAAAAGGAAAATGACTACAAACAGATTGGACATTTATTTATAGTTGATACACAACCACAACACCATATGGATCTCTGGTAATTTACTGTTTTTATCAATCAGTCAGGGCATATTTTGGTGTGTGCGACCGTTATGACCTGGTATATAATAATAGTATGTAGGTCACAAGAGACTGCTTTGATTTATATAAATTTTGTTATTAGTTATATACAATCACAAATAGAGTTAATGGGTTATTTATGGTTTAATAGTTAAAGAGATAGTTTAATAAATTCTTGGGTTTTTTCTAGTATAATGGGAGAATATTTTAAAAACTAAAACAATTAAAGCATTTTAAAGCTATAAAAATATCTAATGTTCAAATTTATGAAGATTAAAGATAAATCACGTGAACATATCAAGTTATTATCCTGACTGGTATTTTCAGTTTTGTTGCATTAAATGAAATATTAACGTTTCAAGAAAAAAAAATCAGGGTTTATAACTTGGTATTTTCAAGATAGTGCTGGTATTTGTGACATTGATCTATTTAATCAAAATATATCAGTCACCAGTGACCAGTCTACATATGGCTTGTGAGGAGCCTTCTCACAAATAACATTCTCAGGAAATTATCATCCCGAAAAATCTCGAGATATATTCTCAAATATTGGATATTGCCAAGAAATTACACTGCAAATAAAAGTCTCTAAAATAAAGATATTTAAAAAACTAAAGCTATGTATATGTCACTAGTAAAGCATAGATTTTATTTTATCAAAAATTTATCATTTTTTCCTGGTGTGACATTTCATTTTTCACAATATTTCTATAATAATGTGTAATTATCGATAAATTATCATTGTTATGTTAGTATTGCAATAATATTGTGGTTTCTTTTTTATTAAAAAAAAAAAAGAAAAAAAAAAAGAGAAAGAGAACAGCCCAATGATATTTGAGAGATCGGTGAGGGCCCAGTCAACTGTATGCTAGGTAAACCAAGAAGGGCATATATATGGTCCCTACAGATGATCTTTTTCTTTTAAAAAAGTTAAGAGGACATGTTTATTCCTATCAGTGATACCTGAAATTTTTGGCTTTGGAGGATCATCCTTGGAACCTGGTAAGGATCATCAAGAAAGATGGAGTTTTGATGGAGGGGAGGAGAAATGATGTTGGAGATTGGATTTGAAGGCCTGCTGACGTGGTAGGATGCCGTTGAAATTGGCTGTTGGGGCTGATCGTGGGTCATGTGGTGCTGTGGCCTTTGGTGCTCGTGCTCTTCATGCTCTTCGCACGTGCGACCCGACTCCTCTCTTGCCTTAGAAGCCTCTCCCACCCCCACCTGTCAAGCACCCAAAGAGAATGATAGAAACAGTTTGTCATTTCCTTTAATCTTTCTGTTATTTCAAATGGGTTTTTTTCTTGTGATCTCTCTTTCCTTTGATGGTTACATTAGTAAGTATACTATTTACAAATTAATGGTGGTGATAAAGAAGATGACTCTCATTACTTATGATGATTGACATGTAGTTAGATTCTATATCTCTTGTGATTTTGTATAGTAAATGGTAAAGACAATTTATAAGGTTTTTTTTTTTTCCTCTCTTATTCTTCTTCTAATACTATCATTTTTTGGATGTTTGGTGGGTTTGTGCTAAATATAAATTCTTTAAAAAAAAATTCCACTTTTTGTAAGTCAATGAGGAATTCAAGCCAAAAATCTTTATTTTGGTCTTGTGGAAGTGGGTCTTTCTAATCTTTCCCAAAGCTGTCCTACTTTTTCTGCATATCTCCACTTTTTTTAAGTAGATTTTTCTTAGATGAAAAAAATACAGCACCATTAATGCAAAATCAGCTGCATGCAATGAAGTGGTTATTTCCTTCTCTTCGTTTGGTTTTTTTCTTTTGACTGAGTGTGTCTTGATTTCTTGTGTGACTGTCATGTAAGAGACTGCAATCACAATCTTCGAACACAAGTACATTAGATAAACTAGTGTCTACTAATTAGAGTTTTGCTTCTTATTTCTCATGCTATACTGTGGCATAAGGTGTATAAGAAATTATGAAGAAGCACACACGCAGACACATATACAAGAACTAGAATTTGCTGAATTTACTAAGATTTATTGGAATAAAACAATCTTCAAGAACAATTTTTAGTGCGAAAAATATTGTACTTTTCAAATCCTTTATAATCTTAGGTGGAAACCAGGACTGAAAACTGACCGGCCCAAACATTTTCTTATATAGTAACTACGAGAAATGTTTTGTATCAACTCATGATTCCTATGTATGACATAGTTGTCGTGATATATGATTTATTTATAGATGTAAGTATTGCCAACAGCAGGCTAATGTTAAGAGAACTTTCATGAAATAGTGTAAAGTGGTTACTTGATCACACACAGATACACATACACAAAAAAGATGTGAGCATCTGTCTGCATGTGATGATTGTTTAGGGATATATGGAGCAAGAATGTAACACTACATCATATATGGTTGGCATTTTTACCTCATCAAAGCTCTTCCTGAATGGAGTGAAGCTAAAATTATCAGACTTCATTTGCTGAACGTCCAAGGCAGTGTAGGCAGATATCCCAGCCCCAGACAATTCTTCCCTGTGGCTTACTTCTTTAGAAGAACAGCTTCCTCCACCACTCTCCCTTCTATGGTCACTGCCCTCTCCAGATGCACTCCTATCTGACAAATTACATTGCCTTGGTTGGGTCTGATAGAATATCTTGGAGACCACAAGCTCTCCTTCTTTCTCTTCTTCTAGCTGACCCAAGTGGTATTGGTGCATGACCCAGTTGGTTTTCTCGGGCTTTCTATGCTTTCCAAAGTTGGTATACAAGACTAGGATCTTCTTGCAGCCTTTCTGTTTTCCATTCACCAACACTGGCCTAGTCTTGCCTGTTTTGTGCCATCTGGTCTCTCCCCCTTGCAGATCACATTCCGTTTGTATCTTCCTTCTCTTTCTGGTTCCTGTAGTGTAGGCCTTGGAAGGCCTGTGGAAGAAGTGCCTGCTGAGGCCATCTTTCGTCACACCTGAAAGTTCGGCAGACATTAAAAATCAAGTGGCTTGCAACAACCAGCTATTCTTTGTTGGTTGCAACAAACCTGGGAGAGGCTGGACTAGAAGAGACAAAACTCCAGTAGAATTTTACGAACAATTCAACTGGGGAGAGAGAGAGAGAGAGAGAGAGAGAGAGAGAGAGAGACGTTTCCCTACTTTTTTTCCTTTTTTAATGAATGCTATTTTATTTTGGATGAGAGAGAAAGAAGTTCCTTGTTTGAATTTCCTTACCAGGAAGTTTCTCAGGATGTGTGTAGCAAATCCCATCTTCTCCTTCTATTGTTGGTATGAACTCATCAATCAGAGGGTGAGATTTGGATTGCTCAGATTCGACCTTTGCTTCGAGATGGTCTATCAGTTCTTGGTCTGTTGGATCAAATTTAACTCCTGCTGGGAGCCCTAACCAGTCCTGCAATTTCCAAATTAGAAAAAAAAAATCAGAATTTCAACTTATTTCCTTGTAACACCCATAACCAACGCCACCCATCATCCCTATTTATTTAATTCCCCATTTATCCACACATTATCTTTTAATTTTTCATACCGGTTTTCGTTCGAGCTTGTGACCGCAGCTGGGGCATTGCTTCGATTCACACATCCGATGCTCTTCAAGCTTCGCATCGATAAGATCAGAACTGCTTTTTGAACCTGTACTATAATTCATTGCAAATTCGCAGAAGACTAGATGCTTTTTTTCATTGCTTCAACAAAATCCCTTCTTCCTCGTGAGTCAGTTCAGACCTCATGTCCATCAAACACTTGAACTGGATATCGCGCCCATCAACAGAATCCAAGCCCAAACAAGATCAAACAGCAAAAATAAGGATAAAGATGACAGTTTTCTATGTTTGAATCAGCGTAAGGACAAGAAAACTGTAGAAATCATATATACTAGTAGTCATATAATAAGACTACTGATTCAGAACTCCACGGACATAAAATATAAGAAAAAAAAACAAGCAGGAAATACATAAATCTTCGATTCTTCTCAAATAGATTTGGGTGTATTTTCTTCAGAATCACCAATAAGAAACTCGACCCGGAAAGAAAAAATAAAGACAACCCTTGTTGAGAATCTGAACCGGGTGCATGAATGAAGAAGAAGAAGCAAAAGAAGAAACCGTCTCTATAAGATGAAGCTATAAACCTGCTTTAAGCATTGAAAACACCAGAATTCCCTCTACTTTAGCTGAAGCCAATGAGAAAAAGGAAAAGGTGCCTCGAACCTACACCTTTAACTCTATGCTAATTTAAGTAGAGCATGTAGACGGTTGAGAGAGAGAGAGAGAGAGAGAGAGAGAGAGAGAGAGAGAGAGAGAGAGACGTGATCTCGCCTCTCACCTTTGTTTTTCCTTGGCAACTAAAGCAAAAGCCAAAGAAACGGCCTTCACAGCTGTTACTCAGACACATTCAAAAGCACCCATCTGTACATAGTTTAATAAGAATAATTATACAAAGTAAAATCCTTATTATCAAGATAATTATGATTATTTGTCTAAAAATAAGACCCAATTCAAATGAAAATACTCAAAGATCTTTCTTTTTGTCTCTCAAGATCACATGTAAGAAGTGACTACACACGAGAGAGAGAGAGAGAGAGAGAGAGGTATATGACATGCTAAATAGGTTTGTTTCCATAGTTCCATAGGTGGAATTTTTATGATGCAAACTAACACAGAGATGAAAATGGGAAAAAGGGTGGTAAGAACTCACATGGGTTTTGAGCTGGTATGCTGGAAATCATTATTCTCTTGCCATGAGAGGTGCAGAGGAGGTGAACTCAAGGATTGCTTGATATGCAAGGCAATTGAGCAGTACACTTGATGGACCCAACAAATGATAAATAAACAAAAAAACCATAAACAACAAAGCTTCACCTACAAGCACCATACTTATATAAACTGTGGGGCTCTTCATTTTTTTTTATTATTTTCTCATTTATGTATGCATATACACAGGCCTATACTAAAAGGTGCATGGATATTGTATAGATTAGGCAGCATCCACATCAAGTGCATCCAAAATCATGCAATTTTGTTTCCCTTTTAGGGCAATTGGAAGCTGGTCTAGGGCCAAGACCCACCAACAGGCCACTAGATAAAAAGGCCATTGATTGAACGGATATGATCCTCTCAAAATCAGCTCTTCTGTAGAATATTTCAAATTTTTTTAGTTTTTATATTCTTTCCTTGATGTTAGTGTAACTTTTGAGCTTTAGTTTCATAATCAGAATCTGGGTGGCCTGCCTGTACTTAACGTACCGACCTGTATTTTAAAATAGAATGGTGAGGAGAAGAATGTCGGGTTTATACTTTATTTTCTTTGGAATGATCAATAGCTGTATAGGAATATAGGATATTGTAGAATGCACTCAAAACTCAGTTGAGGGAATTTCAGGCACAACAATTCTACTTGGTTTATGCATGTAATTGTATCTGTATTTGTCTTATACATAAAATTGTTGGGTACAAAAACATACAACATGAATTGTCGTATACATCACTCTACCATCCAATTATGGTGACCTGGGCCCAACATGTGGACCGCTCAGCATTCAGAGATCAAGGTTGACATCATGGATCCCTCTTAGATTCAAGATGCTCTAACTACTACAGATTTGAAGATCATAGCCATCAGTATTATTTTTTCTTCTTGTCTTCTTAATAAATGAGAAATACATCTGTATATTTCAGAGACAACACTTTGGAGTGAGATTTGGGCATTGCTTATATATATGAGGTGTGCTGTAACCGAGTAAAACCCTACAAGGCAAATTTTGAAGAACACCCACTTTTCTCAATTGTCACAACCATGTAAAGGTGGAACTAGAAAATTTTCTTCCGCGGACAACCATGTAAAAAAATAAATTTTTGGGGTATAACAAATTTATAAAAACTCCCATAATACGAGGGGTTTTTTTTTCAAAGCTTTTAAGGGGGCTAAGTTGTGATAAATTCAATCCCTTCATACATTCTGGTCCACCTTGATTGGCATCAGATCCTAATTTTGCACAATTTTTATCACAATTTGAGTCTGCATGATCATTTGATTGGACTAATATTTTGCCATCCCCTAATCTAATCTACCTTGAAACGTTTCCATCAGCCCGGTAATTAACTTGATCAGAATGCATTAAGATGGACTCCACAGTAGGTGGGCCTTTTTGGCATTGTGTGGCCATACTTATTAAACAAAGGTGGGACTTGCACATCTAAAACCAGTTTCTACCTACTGTTATAGCGCCATAGTAATACAGAATCAGATGACTTCTCTCTTTCTTATAAGATCCAATGTTGTAATCCTTTTCACTACGTTTCTATTTGTGGGCCACCAATAAAAAAAAAATTAGAGTCTGAAGAAGACAAGAGATTTTTCAAGAGTCCCCACATCTCTGTCGGAAGGCTTATCATGTTGACGTAATGAGTCCCCCTAAAACGGGCCCCACCAAATGCGATTTCATTCATATCAAAGTGAGGTCATGATGATTTGGGCATGTCTAAACTAGAAAAGAGAAATAATCCTATGTTGATTGCAATAAGAGTTTCCATGTTGTACCTTGTGTTGGCTGATGTGTGGGTCCACTTTTTTAATTAATCTAATTAGTTTATATTAGGAGAGTAGATCACTATCATCATCAAAGTCTTGTTACAACTATATATAGGGATTAGCTATGTGAATTTTGTTTCATCATTCCTGAATTATTATTTGTCATTCCAGTTTATCCTAGGCCAAATCATCGGATAGTTAATTTACTTAGAATAGATAGATATTGGTAAAAAATTACTTTTATTGGAGTAGATATACACTATTAAATTAATTAATGCATGAAAAAAGAGATCAACTACTTAGTTAACCAGCTAAATTTGGGCCAGTGCTCATTTAGCGTGGGCATGTAATATAGATATATGGTTTTGAACATGGTGACCTAATCTACAGAAAGAAATGTTGTATAGGCCACAAAAAATAGCAATTGTTAGTGGGAAGTAGGTCAGGGGTTATCCTTAGATGGTGCCCATGCGCGGATGGACGGTTCTGATCTCACTGACAACAGTCAATAGTTCTGGCCCTTCCAAGTTTTTGTGATTTGCGACATGTTACCAGAGGTCCCCATCCACGAGCTCATGCACCAAATGCTCTTGGGAGGACCATACATGGAGCTCCGGTGTATATCTGATTCAGGGCAACTTCCATGTTTTTGTACGTTCAGTTGAGAAACCAATATCCCAAGTGGCAGGTATCAAACTCATTTTCCATGTGAGGCCCATTTTCGCATGATGAAACTCATATGCACCGACCATCTACGATAGGCCTGCTTGCTTACTGAGAAATTTTGTCTCGAAGAATTATGAGTTCTCCAAATGTTTACTCTGAAGTGATAATTCCCTAAATGTTGACTCTCAAGTGATTTCTAAAATGCTCAAGTAGAACTCAACATTAGGATGTTGAGAATTTCAAAGGTTGAAAGTGACCTCTTAACGTTTTTATCTCTTATAAATACTTATTGTACACCGACCAAAGTCCCTTACCATTAGCGCTATAGTTAGTATGGACACCTAATTATTTTTGTGGAGGGGAGGTACCTCGCCACTGAGCCACTAATGGATTAGCACTTTTCAAGATGCTGGTATATTCAGAATTCTAACATTCAAATGGAGAACTCCAAATGCTCTTAAAATATGATCTGAAATTCCCAACACAATTCTTATAAAAAAAATCCCTCAAAAAAAAAAATAAGAACATAGGAATTAAGCCCAAATTCTGCTCTAAATGAGATACGATATTGGTGATCATATATAGAAAACATAACTATGTATTGCATACATGATTAATCCAATGGTTTATAATATCACTGTGATTGTATAAAAGGGTTTGTATGATATAATAGCAGACTCAGAAAACTTTTCTTGAGGGGGCTGCTACAATAAAGAAAGTTCTAAAGGGTCATTTCTGAAAAATCTAAAAGTTATCAAAATATATATATATATATATATAAAATAATTTGGGGGATGCCCTCGCGTTCCACCCCTGGTGTGATATTGTTTGGATTTAGTGATAGATGTCATTTAAGATAGGTGTCATATGGTGTGAGGCTGTGAGCACTATATGAGGCACCATGAGATCATTTTAAATCATAATAAAGGAGTGAGGGTTATTGATAATAACGAAAGGGTAAACCCTTGTTCAAAGGGAAAGCTAAAAGGGTAAGAAATTAAAGAATATTTAAAGAGAACATGCATGGGATGAAAGGTAAAAAAAAAAAAAAAAAAACAGAAAAAGAAAAACATATCCCAATTCTGAGAGGCTGAAAGAAGAGTTTGTGGGGGCCATTTCTGTACAGGGAAGGTAAAGTGTTAAAAGGGTTAGCTGGTGTTTGTCTTCCGTTGGGTACGACCGAGAAAGAGAAGGAAGATAAGAGTTAGGTTCATCTAATTCTAGCCTCCCTTGTCCCTTACTCAACTCCCACAAGGTTAATCTAATGTCTCTCCAAATTCTTTTTCAAGGGCATGAAACATTGTAAAATCCCAGCTAGGCACTCCCTCTGCCAATATGGCATACATGGAAAGAGTCAGGTTCCTCACTTAGATAAATCCGGATTGTAACTCTTTAGTGGGGTCTACCTATTGAGAAATCAAAGTACTCAAAATAAATACCCTTTTTGGGTGTGGCGTATCCCCAAAGTTTACTCCAGTAGGAGTTGATCTTATAGCAAAGTTGACTATTTGAATTTTTTTGTAAGGTAATTAATCTTATAATGAAAACAACTCTTATTCAGATAAACTCCATAGACATACGCTGGAAGGATATTTATTTTGAGTGTCTTGGCCTGCTATAAAGTTCCACTCTTTTGACTTAGGTTTTCTCTTAGTCCACGCCCCAAAGGATGCAGATTATGTGACAAACCCAGGGCACACAACAGGTGGACCCCACTTTTTAGATGATTTGGCAGTAAAAGCTGGGTGGGATTCACTCATAGATGGGATTTAGCCATCCACATTTTGGCCATGGCCCATCTGATGAAGAGACTGCTTTAGTTTTGTCCTTAGATGGGGTCTGCATGCAGGTGGGTGAACCGGACGTACGTGCCATGTGATCCGTGGCATTGTTACATCTATCACGTGCTGAAATGTTTGGGCCTCATGCCTAGTGTTCATCTCAAGTTCCAGTGGGTCAACCAATTTTTATTCTCTTGTAGGGTACGTATTCAAAAAAATTCACGTTTGAACAATGTGGTTTCGTTTCTCAAGGACTTGAATTATTCAACGGCCCTTTTGTCTGTAGATAAGTAGATAACCGATCACAGGGAATAAGCTTTCTTGCGCGCAACTTTTAATTTAATGTTGTACAAGGCTGATGTCTTGTATTTTAGGTTAATGGGATTGGTCAATTGGATTAGGATTTGAATCAGGGTATCATAGTGAGCCCTTGCTGAATAAGGTGAGCACACTGGGGGGGGGGGGGTGGTTGTCTTCCCCGCAGGTACCTGTGTTGGTTGTTTCTATGTTTTACGGTCCACCAGGTTAAATCATAAGTTGAGCCCCACTAGGTGTTTTGTCATGCGGTACTCATCTTATTACGGGCATTGGTACTCAAAGTGGAGAATTCCTTTTTAGTTATCATATCACTATATCAGAGCTTTAGTTATGTAGGTAGATATTGAGATTGAGAATTCTCCTGCCTTGGATGTAAAACCCTAGATTCCTTATGTGATTTTTTTTTTCTTTTGTGTTGTGTTTGATTGTCTGTGCAAGTTTACGCTTTGGCCCACACAACATTTGACTTGTATGAGGCTGGATTTACCAAATGCATCCAAGCCAATGGCATCACAAGCCAAATTGGACAATCGTCTTCAACCAAATTAGGCAAAGCTTGGACCCTACTATTTTTTATTGGATTTGATGACTATGTCATGAAGTTTTGTATGTTTGGCATCATTTTGGGAATATTTAGTTTTAAGAATGAATGAATAAAAACTTGTTTAACAGTCATTTTGTAAGAAAAGATCTAGAGAGAGAGAGAATGAGAAATTTTATAAATGTGCAAAAAGGAAGAGAATATCCCTGCTAAATTATGTTTCTTCATTCATTTTCACAATGAAATATTTCTAAAATCATGCCAAATAGGCCTACGAACAAGCCTATAAAGAGAGTTTTAGTGATTTTTCCTGATTTGAATTTAAGAATTATAAGTCTCTTGCACTGAATGTGGTGGCAGGCATAGCGGGCTTTGCATTCATATGTAACGCATGATTTGAATAAAGAACAAAGAATTGCCCCCTCTCACCTAGATGACTAGGGATCGACCCTGGTCTCCCTCTACTTGTTGTGTGTGCTAGTTTTCACTCACCGCATATGTGGGTTCTCTCTTCTTGCATATATGAATTTCAGTCCCAGCTTGTGTAGGTCCTCTCCTCTCGTGTGCAAGTCTCATAGGATCCCAACCATTGAGCTGAGATGATAATAATAATAATAATAACAACACGAATGATATGAATAACTAAAAAAATGAGCACATCAGAGAAAACCAGTGATCATTGTAGACACAATAAAACGAAAAATCAATAATGACATTTGAGAGAGTTGGAGTGTATTAGAAGATTGAGAGCAAGCACTCAACAAAGAAGTAAACTGTTACAAATACAATAAATTAAAAAGAACAGAAGACCAGTAAAATCTTAGAATGTGGTAATCCAAAGTTTTACAGGGGACATAAAAAAGCAGATCAAACAAACCCAAATCTTTGGAAAGATAAAGTAAGGCTTTGGGGAAGATAATGATGACAGAAATTATGGTTTTTCTCTTTCAAATATGTAACTCATCATCATTATCAAAGCCTTATCACAACTATATTGTGTTAAATACATTAATTTTCTTTCACCATTTTTATACATCCCAGGCCAAATATGTGTATAGATTGTACTTCTTCAAATCCACCTTTACCGCTCCCAAAATTTTTTTTTGAGCCTACCCTCCTGGAAAGGTCACAAAGTTGAGAAATATTTGAAGAAAATGGGTGCTTGGTTTCGGTGCAACGTGAAACACAAGGGAGAGTAAACTTTCTTCTTTCCCAATTCCTCGGCACTACTCAGCAAAGGAACGAGTCTCTGGTCATGGTCATCTTGGTGAGCCCACAAGGACCCACACAGCAACAGAGGCCTGGATCAAGTCTGTGGCTCTAGAAACAAAACCCGAATCTAATCCAAAATGGCCAAGGCCCAGCCCCAAAATTAACATACATGATGTTCAAATAATGATGCAACTTTTGTTATTACAGAGCATCTTGGTCACTATCAATTGGATGTTCGGAATGATCCAACAAAAGTAATCACATGGAGTAATTCAAGGCATTGCCTGTGATGGTTGGTGGTCTAACTTGATAATGGGGACCTTGTTATTATTGCAGGTAATTTGGACCATCCAAGTGGTGGTTATCATGTCTCTGCTTTGAAGAAAATCAAATGGAAAGAGGAAGGATTCAAGTCATATTACTTGTCATTTTTTTTTTATGTCAACTTCTGCCACCCACTTGGTAAAATCAAATTAGCAATGGGTTCACAGGCAAGTCATCTCAAAGGTGTGGCCTATTTGTTGATGTTATAAATCAAAGATGGCATTCTCACAGCTATAATTGATTCGGACTGTCTAATTTCGGTCAAAAAGAGGATCGGATGGTTAGAAAAGTTAGTTCAAAATAACTCCTGAAATGTATTGGCAACCGAAGGTGAGGCCCACATTATTTGACTTTCAATATTTAGTTGCAATGAAATGGATAGTGCGTCTGACCCTAGATTGAGCATAAAGGTCGAGCCCACTTGTGTCGGTTGGCGGTCTTGTCAAATCAACGGCTTGGATCAAATGAATGTGAGCCCCACTTGGGTCAACAGAATATGACAGCTTGGAAAATCTATATGTGGTCATCAACATGAATCATTTGTCATCAATTTTCTTTCCATATAGGTGGACCCAAGACTAGATCCAATTGGCCAGTTACTCGCCTGTAATCGGGCCTTTCATCAAATGGGCCTGCTACAGATTACCCCATGGAAATCCTACAGTCAGCTGGTTGATTCACTGATGTAATACAGGGTAGCAATATATGAGCCATATGTCATGGGCTTGGCCTTATGGACCCAACCAGAAACCGACCCAGATTAGATCGGTTTTTTTGTATTTCATGGCCCATTGTTTGATCTCGAGCCGATTTTCTTGCCCAGTTTATAAATGGGCTGGTCCTAGTACTACGGATGTTAGGCGCCCATCATCTTAAATCAGAAGGGGATGGGCCCTGGCAAAAGTTCAAAATCATGACCTCCATCAAGGGTAAATATTTTTAAAAACATTAACATTTTAACTTGTACATCAATGCTATATATATATAGGGCCCATGTTCCCGTAGATTGATACTGGCCAACTGCCGAACTGGTAAGAGTATATAAGAAATCTCATCAGGTAGGCCCACTGTATAGAATATTTTTTTCTTTTGGCTAAAGGTGATGAACTATATTAAGAAAACATCCAATATAAAAATCATGTTTTTTAAGTCAAAATGTAATTAATAAAAATCCATCTATTTGAAGTAATCCTTTGAAGACCATCAACTTCATTTTCTTAGCAATGTCTCATGCTGTCTAAGGTGGGCCTAGAAAACTGATGAATCCGATTGATGTTTTTTTTTTTTTTAATTTTAAGCTGGTTTCTTGTATACTGCTGCCACTGATTTTCTGTTATCTAATACAATGAGTGGATGCCACAACATGCTGAACTCTTGAGGATTTGAGGATCTAATCTTATTGTCCTGCACAGGGGTCCTTTTTTGTGGATATTCTATAACATCCAAAACTGTTGCATTTGCTGATGTTGGATTTAAGTCTTGTATCCTGAGTTAACTAGATTGGTTCATTGGATTAGCAAGGGACAAGGTTTTGGGCCAGGATTGTTTTCATAAATTTATCAGCTCTATTATTGCCTAACCAAGAAAAAGATTTATAAGTTGAAAATCCTATACCTAGTCTCCATGTCTGTATGACCGTATCTCTAGTCTGTTTGCTTGGTGTTGCTTGAATGGGTACAGTAGACTCCAATTAATATTTTTTCAATGAGTCCAATAAAGTTATTCTCCAATTGCATGTCATGATTAGTGCTTGCCTACCAAAAGGAAATGAAATTTATTTTTCAGTCTTTTGTTGTTTATGATTTGGGAAACCATCAATGTTTTGTCATGTTTGGATGTGACCCCGTGTGAGTGAAAAATTTCACCTGTTACGTGACAATGAATCTTCATCCTCCCTTTTAGTTCATGCATCAATTTGGATAATAAGATTCCAACTTCAAGATGTCTTCTTTCTTTCTTTCTTTACTTAATTATACTAATTGATTGCTGGAATAATCTTATTTTTTCTCTTTAACCATCTCATGCCCCCATGTTTTGAAAATGACATTTAACTAAGCTGTAACATATTATTTATCCATTAAATGATATTAAAGAATAAAATTATTTCTTTTTTAATCTTCTTAGTATACAAGATTCACTCTAATTTACCCTAGCTTTCTTTTTCAAGCTTTTTTAGCACAAATGGTTAATTCGTCCTTGTAATAGTTAGTGCTCCGACCTTGTCAGTAGGCATCTCCTTCACCTGGACATTTACCTTATTTACCAGAACTGAAACCTTGCTATCGTGTCTCTCCCCAGTACCTGTAAATATTCCATGCACTTCTTCCAGCAATAAATCATGAATACATAAGGTGAATGCAAATGGAGTCATTTATTTGCACTCATTTACGCATGTGGTTAAATGAAGTATAAAATAGATGTGTGAACGAGGTCATTCTCATATGAAAATTTATGAACCCAACCCAAAGTGGTGTAAAACCATTACACACATCTTGGTTAGAAGTGGTGTCAATATAGGTTCCACCCCAGGCCCAGAGAGGTCATTGTTCGATACACTTATCGCTCCACCCTCATCACGAATTGTAAATGAATGTACCTTCCAAAGACCTAGATGAAAATATTTCCCCCTAAAATTTCAAAATCTTAATAAAAATTAGTCCTTTGCTTAAAAAGTTCTGGAAATCAATAGACAAAGCATTTCATTTCAAATAAACATTCCAACACAAATCGTTGTCCTGAATCAAGCTTGGGTATCAGCTTCATGAAGCAAACACTTAGTTTTATTATTTTTAGTATTTGGCAAGGTAAGTGCTCAACACACAGCCAAGTCTCTCATCATCAACGCTACAATCAGGTATTGATCCCAAATTATTTCATGGATGGAACGTACCTCATCAACTGAGCTACCATGGATTGGCCACCGTTTGTTTGGATTAAAGTACATAGGAATTCATGCTGAAATGAGCTCAACGAACAGATTATTAAAGAGGTGAAGGGTGAGGATACAAGGTGGCGATGCATATAGAACCTTCACTTTCCAATGTATTGAATTACTAAGATGGTGGCTGAGTATTCATCTCCCTAGAAAGAATAGGCTCATTTCCCTAGAACTAAAAGATTATCTGATGCTCATTTTTGGAAATTCACCTTTGATCTTCATTTTTAAACACTTATGGTATGAATCATATGTATTCAATTCTTATGTATTTTAACGCAAATAAACAGGCCCTCAGAAAATGCCAAGATATGCCAACATTGTTGGCTCTAGACACATTGCAGAACAAGAAAATTGCCTGCTGAGATGTGTAACCTTTAATTTTTCTTTTCTTTTCTTTTCTTTTTTGATGACACAAAAAGGTTACTACAATTCAAACAAACCAAGACCCAAATGACATGACATAGCTAACAACACAAACAAACCAAGGCCAAAAGTCATGAATACAGGTACTGTAGATAGATTGCTGTCTTTGAAAAATAATGACTCCAGATTCAATGACAATTTGCAAATGAATTCATGAGTTGCAAAAAATGATGATTGCTTTCCTCATTTCTGAACACCCTCTAAGTTCACCTCTGGACCTCTTTGATAAAAGCCACTTCTCCGCCTGAAGATGGAGATGAGAGGAGAAATTTGTCATGATCTGCTTCATCATTTTCTGTTGACTCGCGCGTGGTAGTAATTGAAAGAGACTCCAATCCATCTTCTGCAACAGACAAGATTACAGAAGAACATGCTTTAACCACCTTATCTCAAGACATTTTCAAACGGTTTTTTTTTCCCACAACATAGCTTCTTCTTGGCAAAGCAAGCTTTGATGGTTATTCTGACAAGGAAAAAGAGAGTTCTCAAGACGTTTGGAAAGTAAAAGAGAACTCACTGCATTACCAGAACACACATGGTACTCAGGTATCTGCTTAACTGCAGGCAGTTGGAGGCTTTCAGGGAGCAGACAGCTGCACAAGGCACCTGCAATGAAGATGGTATTCTACAACTTCAACTATACTGTCATCTTTGTTTGTGATGCTTCACTCAAAATCAATTAAAATAAAATAAAATAACCAAATTGAAAATTCAAGAAATTATTGATGAATTTGCAATATCTTCAAGTGATTTATAATTGAAGGGAGCATTTACTATTATTGATGCCGTAGAACCCTCTCATGATTAGGAAACTCTGGTTGGAGAGAAACTTCACCAGCACCAGCCCCATCCACGTGTTTTGGCATGCACCCAAGTGGGCCACACAAAAATCTCTTTGCTCCATCTCACTACATTACTAACAAATCCCCGCCCACACCCCCACACCCACCCACACACAAGAAAGTAGTGAGCATGTATGTCAACACGAAATTGTGGAACCCACTTGCTATGATACCCAATACTTACAAAATAGGCAACATATCCTTATCATATCATACAAGACGCCACATTTTAATGCATCAAATCTGTGTCTTAGCTGTGTCATGGCATGTCCTTCTTGTGCCCATGCTATATCTAGGCATCATAGTCCACTTGAGTCTGGCAATTAATAGAGCAAAGTGGGATGTCTAGCTTGACAAACAATGGATATAAGACTATAATGTCTACAGTTGTGATGTGTTATTAAGTGAAACACCAGATTTTTCATTCCTTTTAACAAAAAAAACCTAAAACGTGAAATTGGTAAACAATGCTGCAAAGAGGAATCAACAAAACTGATAGGAAAAACACATACCTAGTCGAGCAAGCCGATTCACCCACCTAGGGACCCCTCTCCCAGTCAATTTCAAACACACTTCGTCTGTAAAATGGTTGCAATTCTTTGCAATGAGGTGATAAGTGTCGCCATGATATTCAGCAGCCAGATTTTCCATAAATTCCCGAAATTCAGAGGGAGACATGCTTATTTTTCCCAATGAAATCGAACATCTGTAGATAAAACCGGGGCAGCACTTGGGTTCCACCTCAAACACACCACTGGTAGGGAATTCATGGGCCCCAAAACCATACTCCAAACCATGAACTGTGAAATTTAAATAACATCTTTATTTACTAGATAATTTAAAAATAAACTATGATAAAGAAGGGACAGGAGCAAATTAAAAAAATCTTAAGCACTACTATTCTATGAAGCATCTGCAGTAGTCTCACATCAATTATAGATCAATGATAGTGTAACTTATATTTTGATTATGAAAGCACAAGATTCAGAAAAAATGTTAAAAAATCATCAGAATGATGAGAAACAAAATTTCAGCAGGTTTCATTTTAATATCCCAATGGACAAACTGAGAGAATACTGACAGAATAACCATCACTAGATCATTTTGTCATTCAAAATAAAATATTAAAATTACAAGCTGACAGAATAAATCATAGAACGACCTAGGGGAAAAAGCATTCAACAATGAAGGAGATAAGTCTGTCTCAACATTTGGTTCTCCAACAGCCATCAAAGGACCACCTGAATGAACCCCAAACTAAGTTCTACAGTGACCACTGCATGAATTGCAAGGGTACAAAACTTTATACACATCCACCAAACCAAGTAACCATCATGGTCCATCAAAGCCTTGTCCCAACTATACTGGGTTCAGCTACCTGTATTTTGTGTCTCCATTCCAATCTATCTTGGGCCAAAAACTTGGATAGGTAGCACTTCTTGGAATCCATCCTTACTACTTCCATTCATGTATTGGGGCCATCAACATTAATAGAAAGAATTTCCCCTAACAACGTTGTTGCTAGCCTGCGTTGGACATATTCACATGGTTGATCCTCCCTTTTATAATTCCTTGCGACTCTCCTTATTCTCTTGATCTTCTTATGTTGATAGTTCAAACCGTTTAAAATGAGTCTCTTAACTTATCACCAATTGATCTACTCCCTAAATGCTCCCAAATGCACTCATTTCTAATTCTATTACTCTTAGTTTTATTACCACACATCCATCTCGACATGCACATCTTTGCTACACTCATTATTTTGCATATGTTCTTTCCTAACTAGGCCTAACATTCAGCTCTATAGGTCCTAGCTGGTCTAATAGCTGTCTTGTGGAAATTTTTCCTTCAATCTTTGACATTGCATCGATCACAATAAGCAAGTCTCCACTTCAACCATATGAGCAAACCAAATATAAAACTATATGAGGAAATCGTATTGAAGAAAGATAATCACTATGCTCCCTTATCTTATAAAATCTGCCAGACATTGGATAATCTCCCTTTTCTTTTCGTTTTCTTTTTCTTTTCTTTTTTTTTGGTGGTGGTTGGTGGGTGTGTGTGTGTGGGTGGGGGGGGGGGGGGGGGGGTGTGGTGGTGGTGGTGGTGGGGGGTGGCGGCAGCGGGTTGTGTTCGAACAATCTCCCTTATGTTGGTGATTGTTTTTTTGCATATTTGAATTTCATTTTCTTTGACTTCCTGTCCTCCTGAGCTGCACAACAGAAAAGACCATCAAATAATTCCATTGAAACTAGGTATTAATCCATAAACATTTATCACTATCTCAAAAGGTATCTGCTTTTGAGTAATTGCTTCTTTTTGCATAGTTTTGCTGTAGTTTTGCCCATGGTCAGATCTCAAACATAAGGAAAATAAAATTTGAGCAGTACGCTAGATATCAATCAGCTATTGTCCATTCACGCCAGCTGAAACTTTTGCATTTTGAATATCCTGAACCATCAAATGGGTGACCTGCTTGATCACAATTTTATAACATAAGAATATAGAAGAGCCTAACACTTCCACTCCCTTCTATTACCGACAAACTATGATCAGGTTTCATAATCAGACTAGTCCTTTCGTGTAGAAAGGATTTAGTGTATATACAGCTTGCAGTTTCTATGGTTTCCATTTTCATTTGATTAACAGCCAATATATGTTTTAGGGACATCCTTGTTCTTGTTGAAATCATATAATTTATGAAGACACGCTGGACTGTAATTCTTTTTAACTTCATTTCAAAGTAATTTATGAAACTTGGTTCTTGAATATCCAATAAACAATTATCCAACTCATTCCAAATGTCCAAAGCACTGACCATGAATCAGCCCCTTTCACATCTATCTCTTGCTTCCAGATGATGGGCCGTCTCCAGCAATCACATTTAGATGTAAGTCTTGTTATTTAATCAATTTGGTAGATGTGCACATATAGCATATAAGAGCAAATTGACTCACTGAGTCATTTTTCTGATTTGTTAGAAATGCCCATTTCCCCAAACGAATTGCAAAGGCTTAATGCTCTACTCACAGATCCAAAAAACAAAAAAAAAAGGCTTAATGATCTACAAAACAGACAGCCAAACAACTGGTTAGGGGCAAAATATTATGACAGAGAAATATCTATAGTTGTGAAAGTTGAAGGACATTGGATGCTGTTTTTTATAAGGGGTTGTTTGTTTGCATGCATTTACATATGTAAAAGTTGCACATGCACAACAATTACGCATGGTAATGTTTGTTTGCACTCATTTACTCATGTGATGTGTAAATGAGGTGTGAAAATGGTGTAAATGAGATCATTTTCAGCCTCTCATTTACACACCTCAAGAGGCGGTAAATGATTATACACCTCCCCCTTACAAAAAGAAGCAGTGCAACCCATTCACATCCTTGTGATCACAATCATGGATTCAAAACCCTACAACCACCTTTCATTTTTCCTTTTTAAGTCTTGTGGGCCTCAAATTCATGATCCAAACCAGTCATCTTTTTTATTAAACTAATAAACCTCGCGAGATTTCATTTTGTTGAGGTCAACATCCACCCTCGCTCTTGAGCGGTCATAATTGTGATTGAGCCCTCGCCCTCACCATAAAACTATTGTTGTGCCATTTCCTATCACCAATTGGTTTTGGGATAAGTGATACATCAATGGGGTGTAAGATCCTACAAGTGGTATCAGAGCCTGGTAGGTCGGATGTTCGAATCACGGGATACGCGTTTTGCGAGTTCGCAGCAGGGGTCGCGGCGGGTGTGCCGTTGAGGGAGAGATTGTTGAGGTCATCGTCCACCCTCGCTCTTGAGCGGTCATAATCGAGCCCGAGCCCTCACCATAAAACTATTGTTGTGCCGTTTTCTATCACCAATTGGTTTTGGGATAAGTGGTACATCAATGGGGTGTAAGATCCTACACATTCCATATCTTAATTCTTCATAGAAGCCCACCTAATAGGAATCCCACTCAATCATGCAAGTGTCAAATTCCAAAGAATAAATAACTAGAGGAGGAACTAATCGGAGGAGTTGGAGTATGTACCTCAATGGGAATTGCAAACTTACGTGTTTAATTGCAGAAATTTTCTTAACTTAAAGAGATTTGGAAGGCACACCCTTCTGGGAGATTTTCTTCCAAATCTTTCTGGAATGTTTTGGCTCCCACTTCTGTTCATTATCATTGATCATTGGCTTGGTAGAGTTCAGGCCTTCACAAGGGAGAGGTGTTTTGCTGGTTGGCCACCATTCATGTAACTGCTATAGTGGATAAATCTTAGGAGGAGAGGCATTTCTTCGCCCAACATTTCGGGTATCTTGTAACAGTGTAGGGTGGAGAATTGGAGATAGAAACTATTGGCCATCTTCTCCTCTACTTTCCTTTCTCCCAGAAGATATGGAACTTCTTCTCAGGTTTGGGATCAACTGGTGTTTCTCAAGTGCAATAGGGGAATTATATTCTTGGATGCATTGCTCCTTTCCAAAGAGGCAAATATTATGGCATCTCTCACTTTGCTACATGGTCTACATGGAGGGAGAGAAATGATGGAATATTCGACCTTAAAGAGAAAGACGTGAATGGAGAGATTGACATGATCTAGTTTGAATAGGGAGGTGGGCACAGGTGAAACCTAAATTTTGTTATTTAAAATTGCACAACTTATTCTCCCAATTGCGATGCTTGTCTGTGGGCAAAGCTAGAAACCTGGAGCATGTCTTTGGTTGCCACTCCCATTGGGCTCGTTTAAGCTGAATGTGGAAGGTGCAGCTTAAGGGAAAACAGATCCAGTAACAAATGGCAAAGGTTCTTTAATCATGCTAGGGAGTAGTTGGTGCCTTGGTGGTCTTCATAGGTCCATATAGGTTTTGAGGAAGAAATCTACAGAAGAAGAGTCAAGGACTATTAGAGAAGCTGTGTGGGTTTTCTTGCCTTCGCTTACCCATAGCCTTACTGTGGAAAGTGATTCCTTTGCTGTAGTCTCTTGGGTATCTCATGACATGTCTCATCCATGGAGATTTGCATTATTTAATCAAAGAGATTAAATTGTAAGGCAACTCCCTCAACATTTCATTGTCATCTTCGGAGGCTAATGTGGTGGCAGTTGGCTAACTCCGAGGTAGACAGAGATTCTATTTGGTCCCCATTATTCTGTATAATGCAGCTGTTTAAACAAAAGCTTCCAAATAGGAATCATCATCATCATCATCATCAAAAAGCCATGTTCCAACTATGTTGGGGACATGAAATATATTCACCATTCCAGTCTATTTTATGCCAAATGTTTGGAGGGATTACTCTTCAAATCTATTTTCACTACTTTCATCCATGTCCTCTTCAGCCTACCTCCTTCTTTGTTGGACCATCAACCCATATGGAGAGACTTTCATCACTAGCACCATTGTTGGCCTACATTGGACATGTCCAAACCATCTCAAATAGGACTTTCTAAATTTATCACCCATCGTTACTACAACGCTTCAAAACAGCACTAAGGTTCCATTTTGTAGATGAATAGACCATGGTGGCAAACCATAAGCTATAAACAAAGGAACAAAACGAAATTTATTTTTTGTCAAGGCATTTGTCTCTAAATCCACAGAAGGCGATCATCGAGTTTTCACTTTGTGTCAGATATAAAGTACAGAATTAAACTGTCTTTAACCAAAGTTCTCTACTGCCACACCTCCAAGCACAACTCAAATTGCAAACTGCTCAAATCTGGCTGAGGAGTGAGGATTACTAAAACCGTTAAAAGAAAGGTGTAAGGTTTATTTTAGTGTTGGCTAATTCATTGGGTAATGGACAAAACCAGGAATTTATTTCATAACGTATTTTATAAAATGGACTGCCGAGATTGAAGATTGAAGAAAATGCAAAGAAGCAGAAAAACACCCGGGACAGAACTGATGCTCGCTCGAGTGAGCCATCTGTCAATCAAGCAAAGCCTAAAAAATTTGCCAGACAAAATGATGGTTCGCTCGAGCAAACCTATGCCCACTCGAGCGAACGTGGCAGTGATCATGCGCAAATTGAATTCCAAGTTTCTGTTTTTGGATCAAATTGCTATTCTTAATCCTATCCAAAGGGCTACTAGTTCCCAAGACTTTTGGACTATTACTATATATTTGAGGCTTCTAGCAACCTCAAAAGCGCCTCAAATAATTCTCTCCTATTCTAAGCCCTAGAATAATATTGAGAGATCTTCTTCTTCTGCAAAGGTTCATCAAGTTGCCGCGCTAAAGTTTTTGCTTTGGAGTTTCTTTCTTCTACTCATCTTAAGTAGATTCACCTTGATGAGGCTATCAAGGTGGTTGGGTCAAGCATGGTGAAGTTGAACGGTGAGTAGTCGGCAAGATCAAAGCAGTCCTTAGGTTGAGTTGCAACTCATAAAGGGTTGTGAGTTTTCTTGTAACTTTCAATTTATTAGTGCTTGGTGACAATAAGACCCGTGGTTTTTTCCCAAGTAGGGTTTTCCACGTATACATCGTGTCTCATTCTCTCTGTGCGGTTGCTTGCTCTTAATTGGAATTACTAGTTTAATCAATGGTTTAGAAATCTAATAGAGAAACTGTTTATTGGGACCTTAGCCTGTGTCAAGGTTCGGTTTTTCAAAAGGTCTTAATGCGTAGACCAATATCACCCTACAATAGAAAAGATAACCCCAACCACAGAACACCCAAACACCATACTAAGATAAATGCTACAACCTTGGTGAAACTGGAGATCAGAAACCCACATCCGCTCTCGTCTTGCTAACTCCATTTAGAAGTTTGATGATATTCATCACACGGCTATAATTCAAATAATCATTACCACTTCATTGCATTCTAACTCAATCAAATTTCTATCCATCAAACACACAACACACCTAACTCATCGGGTCAGATAGGTGCTACTATCCTAAAAAAGAACCAAGAACAAACAGATAACTATTTTGTGTGTGTGAGTTACAATAATAATAGAGAGAAAGAGAGATACAATAAGCAGATTATGAAAGAAATCAATTAAAAAATAATAATAATAATAACAAAACAGCCATCAATTATCCATAAAGAGCCAACTATTTTTCAACACCTCAATCAATAAATAATTCAACCAGATTTCAGAAAAACAAAGGAACTACGAATATTTCTTAATAAATACACATAAAGAAACTCCAATTCTCCATTCGTCAATCTCGCAATAACTAACATCCACAGATCAATGCTATTAGATACCAATACACCAGAAATAGAACCCAAATCCTCAACTTTTCATTTCAAAAAAAAAAAAAAATCACCCAACACCAAGACAACCCCATTGCAAAAGAAAAACACCCACCAAAACCAACACCAAATAACAAAACTAATCCAACCCAAAATCAGAAAACAAGAAATAAAAGATTTCTAAATTTTCTTTTCTCCTGATTAATGCAGGTCTCACCTTCAATTCCTGAATGAAAAATCCCCAATCCAAAGCAGTATGTGTAATTATTCAAGGGCGTGAGATCGTAGACGTTCAAGAACACTTGTGTGGTGTAATTCCCATTACTCTCTTCCGATGTAGAGCTTGAGAAGAGACTCCCCATCAAACCCCAACTTCCAAAAAGGAAGATCAAAAGCTCCAATTCATGCTCAAGCAGCTTACAGACAGAGTTTACAGAAGCTAAAATAGAGCACGTTTTAGATGTCCTCTTCTTATAGGAGTGTCGTCTGTCTTTATTACTTTCTTGATGTAGATACTTTTTGAGTCCGGATTGTCTTGTGGGTACCCGCCGGCCCGAGACCGACCCTGGCCCAGCCTGTTGGGCGTAGGTAGTATTGCAAACGGGTCGGTTATGGTGGATCCGAGTCTGGAACCGTTAATGAGAAGATGGACCGGACCCAGATCTAGACCGATTCGGAATCAGTTTCTTGGTTTTAGAACCAGAACGAGAACGGTTAATGAGAAGATGGAATAAAAACCGAAACAAGTTCCATATATGGGACGGGTTGGGTCCGGATTAGGTAGAGAATGATTTGGAAAACAACTAGCTAAATGATTTTTAAAAAATTAGATTTTAGGAGATTTCTTTTCTAAAATGGATGTAATATGTCAGGTCTTGAGTCCACGGGTCAGAACTAAGGTGGAACCAGACCCGGACCGATTTAGGTTACGGGTCCAAAAAATAGACCCGGACCCATTCACTTATCGGAACCTAAATAAGGACCCAAACCCTATTATTAATGGGTCGGAACCTCCGGGTAATAGGAAAATCTGGGACCCATTTACATCCCTATGAACAGGGCTTGAGACTTAGTTTTTTGTACTAGGGCTACGCTTGGACCATAAATCTGGGCCCAATTAATATACTGCCTGGGCTTAGATTCAAGGGTAGATAGCCCAAACCTGGTCCGGCCTGAATGAGAGAGCCCATTTAAGCGAAAAATGGAATTTATGTTGGAATGAATACTCAAAGCCATGCACTATAAATCACTCCCAATAATCGGTGAAGAACATTTTATTTTAAACAAGCCTTTACCTATCTAGGCTTGGGCGTCATTTTTTAAGGCGAGATGGGCTCGAATCAGGCCCCTAAGGCTCGATTCAGGCTAGTATAGGCTTGGGCCTATCATTTCAAAATTGGGTCAGGCCGTGTTGTTCCTCAGCCCATCCCAGCCCAGCCCATGCACACCACCACTTCTGGGCCAGCATATCCTCGAAACTACTGGGCTTCACTCATTTGTTAAAAATCCATAACGCCCGAGAATAATGCTTTTCTCTTGCATGGGGTCTTATCTTACCCTAGTAAAAAGTTAAACCCACTGCAAGAAAAGGAACTCAAACTTTTCACATGCTTAATTTCTTAATGAGAAACGTATATTCTATTTCTTTGCTGAGTGATCTAAACTACAACTAAAATGTTCAAGAACAACTACTCAAAATTTTGGATAAGGCTAGTATATGATTTTACAAAGAAGTCTGCAATTACAATCAGAATATTTGTATCAGCACTAGACTCCTGGTCGACCTTATCAATTGGCCCCGGCGCTGGAGTCCCATTTCACAAAGAATTGAAAATGAACAGAGGTTGGAAGTCTCTACTTGGAAAGGGCTCTAGAGTCGTCTCCATATGCCTTATCTTTCTTGCTTCCAATATGCCGACCCCTTGGCAAGAGAAGTGTGGTATTTATGGACTTCTTTTTTTTTTCCGTAACAAACTAATTCATTAAAAAGTATAAAACAATACAAAGAGAAAAAACAAAAAAAGAATAACAAGATACAAGAGCATTGTACCTCTTTCCACACCTCAATTACAAAACCATGCCCTCCCAATGAGAAGTCCTATTAAGAAGTCCTATCAATCCCCTCTTTGGCAAGTGCATCTGCCATTGTGACGAAATTCCACATTAATGAAAGAGGATAAAGCTCGAATTTCATTGAAGAGGAATTGGAATTTTCATGGATTTGCTTTCAGATTTGACACCCAAGTAATCGCGTTGGAATAGTCACTCGATATCTACAATAAGGCTGCCTCAAACATTCTTGAAAAACACCGGGGAGCTTCTAAAATAGCTAAATACACCCTGGCGAAAAGCCTCTCTTCCCTGTGGTGTGGTAGTATGCTGGTGACACCTGGAATCACATATTCGTTGGCCAACAATTTCTAATCGTGCTAGAAGCTTGATCTTATCCCATTAGCACTTGTAGCTTCTAAAACTTCATATTTAGAGAAGTTCATCTAAAACTTATCCTTCTTTCTTTTGTAACAGTTTTGAATCAATGAGAACTTGTAACAGCTCTAACCTCTCTCGGTGAGAGAAAGGTACTAACACACTGGGGAAAGCTCAATGAAAATAGGTTTTTTTTTGGAATTGCTAATGTTAATGCAAGGAAATAAAGATGAGATAGACAATGAAGCATTGCATGGTTAGTATTTCATTTTTCTTTTGTGAAAGAAAGTGCTTATTTACTCAATTGACTCTCTCTCTTTCTCCAAGTTCTTTGCTGAAATTACTATATATTGAACAACAATGAAAACAACAAGGTTTGTTTGGCAGAATGAGTGAAATTGAGATGTTCACCAATTAAAAGAACTGTTCTTTCCCTTTAAAAAATGGGATTTGTGTAGCCAGTTTCTCTCATTTGCCAAACAGAGCATATGGTAGAGAATTTATTATTATAAAGAAAATTTGATACTTAGCCTTTCTAAAGAAGTAAATAAACATGTGTTATTGTGCTAAAACTGCCCAGTTTAAGATGGCAATGAGTTCTAAATTGTCTAAACTCAGTGCTCCACTTTTGATATACTATTCGAATTACTGAGCTACTGGACTTCAATGCCATGAATGTGAAAATTGCTGTGTTTATTAAAACTACTCATTTGTGGTTTTAGGTATTTGATGGGTACATTGTCTAACCATCCTAATTGCTGGTTAAGTGTATGCGCAATTCGCAGTTGGACCAAATGAGCAAACAGTTTGAATTTTAAAATGGGGCCAAATTGGAGGGAAGGACTAGTCTCCAATGACACTGGGCTCATGCCCTATGCTTCTCTTTCTTTTGTAGCCTGCTTCTTTTTCTTTTTTTACTTTTTTCCCTCTCTGCTGAACTACCCTATTTATGCGTAAAAGTAGCAGAAGCTTTAGAAACTTTCAAGATTGTAAACCAAAGAAAATTTGAGAAACTAATCAGTAGTGAAATTGTCAATTTATCAGCTAGATCCTTTATAAAAAGGTGAACTTGAACCTTTGATTCAGCCATCTGGCAATGTTTCACGTGGAGAAGTAAAAAATCTGAACGGAACCTTTGATCCATCTTAGGTTAGAATGATTCTTCATTTTTTCCATTCCTTTATTGCATTTTTATGGTAAGGATTGAAAATTATAGTAGCTGATCACTGCGATATAGCAAAACAATCCTTTTCAATTGTTGGTTGCACCCTTTTATCAATTGGAAACTACATCAAATTGGTATAGAAGCATTGGCTCAAATTGTTCTGTGATTTATCAGAACTACTCATTTGTAGTTGAGTTATTTGATATTTAGATTGTCCAATAATCTCAATGCATGGCTAGTCTGGTGTGTGCACAATTCAAGGTCGGACCAAATGAATGAAGTGTTTAAATTTTAAAATGGAGCCAAATTGGAGGGAATCAATTCTTATATATGAAAGAGACTGGTTTTAATTGAGAAATCAGTGAATTGATTTTGACCATGTGCCCAACTTATTTTGACTTTTCCTTCTCAATTGCACTCCACCTTCCAACGTCCCCCTCCCTTATTCTGTTTTCATTTCTTTTGCACATTGTAATTTAATTTTAATGTTAATTGTAACTTAATTGCATATTTAATTTTCTATTTCCTTTAAACTGTCGCACATTCCTGATAATATTAGTGGAAACGTCTCTTTGGTTCCATCTCCCAATCTCTTCTTTGAGCAATAGTATGATTTGATGCTCTTTTTCTTTTTTACTTAAATTCTAGGAATATCAACACTTTAATCTTTTGGTATATAGCATCGAAGCAAGATTCTAGACTTGATTCAGAAGATTTAGACATATTCAAACTGCAAGAAATGGCAAGTGAATGCATGAGAAAGGAAGATGAGCATGGTATGGGTGGTGGGCAGTTATTTGGTGGAAAGCCATTCTCACTACTTCTGTGTAGAAGAGAGAAAAAGGATGGTATGTTGTGATGATTTGAAGAGAGGCTAGGCTTTAAGGTGATTGCTTGTGGCAGCGTTGCAGGGAATAGTAAGGTGTATTCTTTTCTTTTCTCTTTTCTATTGAGTCAACAACGAGAGAGAAGTTGTAATGGGTCAAGAAATTAAAGAGGAAGAGAGCATGTATGATTCTGGGATGTAAAGATTATCGACCTATTTTTCAATCTATTAGTATTAACATATGTGCAGAAGGCTAGTCTACCCATGTAGATCTTTGATTTCATCCATAGAACAGTTTTGCATTACAAAAACCATGGGCATGGTCTAGGGTTCACTTTGAAATGCCGTGGCACCTATGTATGGTTTGATTATTGCAGATGTGCATCCCCTTTGAAGAATTATAAGACTTTTTTTTTTTTTAGAATCCTCATCACTTGGTGTGGCCAACTGATATTATGACTAACTTCCAGTTTGTGGTATTACCAGAAAAAAAAAAAAAAAAAAAAAAAAAAAAAAAACAACAAAACAACTTGCCAATGTTATATGTAGCTTCTGCTATGGCACCTCTAGTTTGATGATTGTAGATGTGTTGTTTTGATAGGGTTCTCGCCATTAGTGATGCTTCCAATTCGTGTTGGTTTTTTTTTTTTTTTTAGCTTATGTATCTATGGTTTGAAGTGGGGGAGTAAAAAGAAAAAAGTCCACCATATTGTCTTTGATAAAAATGATGTATTGATCCTGAGGATGGTTATTATGAACCATTGATTTATATAATCTAATAATAAAAGAGATTGATATGGGATTCTTCAATCTTGACCAATCTCCATTTGTTCATTCTCGTGGGGTTTATGTTTAGACTGATTCGAATGACAATTTCTTTGCCCTATAGCAAACCTGACTATGTCTGGTATAGGTCCCTTTTGGCCAGAATAATCTCTACGGGCTCGTAATTCTACTGTGGCCCCAGTGTGATAGTGCAGTTTCTAACCCTCAATCTTCAGGTGCAAACCGTGATCCTAGGCCAATTGAGCTGTCCATTGTGGTTACATTAGGTGATATAAAAGTTAAAGGTAAATATGCTAGCCAAACCCAAAGCCTAAGCCTACCTCGATCCTCACTTAATCAAAGTCCAAAGACTCATAGCAGCCCTAAACCATTGAATAAAATATTTTCTATGCTTTTTATTTTGATCGCAATATTTTATATCTCAGTATAACTTATACCGATGATGTCATATCTCACATTTCTTGTAAATTTCTGAACTCTTGTATATTTTTATTTGTTTTGTCAATGAGTTGGGTCGGGTTCATGTTTAGGCCAATCCGAATGGTGATTTCTCTGCCCTTTAGCTGATCCGGCCTTTGACTGTACTAGTTGGATTAGATGTCGTAATGGATGATTTTCTATTCATTTTAAAATAAAAAATACTCATGGTGGATAGTAATTGAACCCATTAAGAAATAATATGTATTGCCTATTAAAAATCATGCAACTATAACTTTAGATTAAAATTTTAATACAAAATATATAATTTAAAGGCAAGCGGGGCTAGGCCAAACCCAAAATTTAACTCACTCAAAGTCCGACTCGATCAAAGTTGGGAAACTCATTGCAGCCCTAAACCATGAATCAATTCTCTTTCATGTTCTTTATTTTGATTGTGATTTTTTTATATTCAGATATAAATTCATATGAGTACCCTTTAACCCAAACAACTCACTATCAAACTGGAAATCACATTGTGTGACTGTGGATAGCACACCGGCCTCCCACAGCTCCCTCCAGAGTTTGAAACCTGGAGTGGTAGCTTCCTCTTACATCTCCTGCCCACTAAGCCACCAACCATATTAAAAAAATATATATATATATCAAATCATATCTGATTAGGAAAACGTCACATTTTAGATTTCCTATTAACCATTTCCATCTCAATATAACTTATACAAAAATAATCCTATTTTACATTTGCTATTAAATTCTTAGTTTTTATATATTTTTATTATTATGGATTATAAGCACGGGCATGTTTTGCTAGTTGGAATGAGAGTTATCAGTTGCAATCAAGGTTTCCTTCCATCATGAGGTTAGGTCGGCCAACTCGATGGCAGATGCATTAGCCAAGTAAGGGATTGATAGATTGCTTCCTTAGGTGGGGTGTGATTATGTACGTGGGGTCGGATGTGATGCATTTCCCCTGCACTTCCTCCTTCCTTTTTTCTTTGATTTTCTGTTCTTTGTAACTTTGTTTTTCTTTTAATGAAATCTTTCGTGTTAAAAGAAAAAAGGACTTCTGAGGCTTACTTGTTGGCTGTGGCAAAGTTAATTGCTTGGTTATTAGATTTCAGATCATCATACTTTCATGGATATATCTGAACTTTGAATCTCTATTTTTTACTGCTGGATATCTCTATCTGCCTATTTCTCTTTTATACTTTTGACCACTTATGATGCCCGGACATGTCATAGATATGGTGTGACGTGCGCATGCCTTGGCAATAATATACAGAATTATCTGGTGTACTTGTTCTTCATTTAGAGCTGGATTACATAAATCTCCTGTGAAGAGGGATCAGGGATTGGAATGACTTAGAGTATTTGATACCCTGTCTTGAAACATGTATTATCGGCAACGGATTTAAGTTGCACGGACTTTATTCTAGATTTCAGGTTAAAGATTGGAAAACTCGTGGTTTGGACCCGACACGTCCATTGTAAAAAAACTTTAACTTGGATTGAATCAATATGAAAGCTTGAGAGAGTTATGTCTTTTTCTAAAAACAAATTCAAAAATATTTAAAAATAAATTTATAACTTATAAAATATAAATATGTATTTATTTAAATGCATTCATGATAATTAATTCAAATTTATAAATTTATAAGCAATAAAAGTACTACAATAAGAAAAAAATATTTATTATTACATAATTTGTTAGTCCAAACATCGAATGTAAAAGATCAAATATATGTTTCAAATTACATTTTAGTTGTCATTTTTAAATTCTTGTCTTCAAACCTCGTGCATAATTATTTAAATCTAAACATTAATTATTTAAAATTAGATTTTGCTATCAAATGGCTAAAAATACATATAACTTATTAGAATGAGATACCTTGTTCGAGTCTCCCATGTACTTGACTCAGTCCTTCGTTAAAATGAGATGACTTAGAAGAGTAAAGAGTTACGTCAAAGAGGTTTCCAACCATATATGAGGTTGCTATTTTATCTAACTACCATCATTGATATGCAATGTCAAGCGGTTATTCTATTATGAAATCGATGATATTTTTTGTAAATAAAAAAATAAAAAAATTTGGGTTCTTTGGTTGACAGGAATTGGTTGAAATGTCCTTGACTTTCTTGAAATAGATGATTGAGTGAATTTTCAATTGCCCTTGGATTTTGTTTTATTTTTTATTTTTGTATGACTATACATAATGGTGGACTCGGGATATCTGTTTGAGGATGGGGAACATGTCGTTGGGTTTGGGGGTAAATGGTAAACCCCAAGATTCTTTCATGTGGATTTTGGAGGCAAATCCATGAATTTTTTTATGTGGGTTTTGAAAATGGACCCAATATTTCATCAGCGTTTTGGAAGCAGACCTAGGTTCGATGGGGATGGCCGTCCCTAGTACTATATATGTAGGTCTGCCAGTGAGTCTACACAAAGGCGTTTGTCATTCCCTAGATTATATGTTTTTATTAATTAGCATTTAATTCAATTATTAATTTAAATTTATCATTCAATTTTGTATGAATCATAACCTGTACCCTTTTGGAGAAAAAAGACTCATTCTAACTTCTCATTAACAGCAACTAGATAGTCTTCAATCAGCAACGACCGACCTCATCAAAAACAATCTAGCCATCTAATTTTATTTTATAAATTAAGAGTCTCATTTAAAGCAGGAAGTCCCTTGATTCCACTTAATGCCTCAGGAAGTCACTTGATTCCACTTAATGCCTATTATTGTTTTTTTTTTTATATTTTTATATTTTTTCTTTTGCTATTGAAAGGACTGGACTACGTACCCCCTTTGAACCCAGCAGGAAGCCGGGTAAACTCTCATATCAAAATCCATTTAACAGCCATATTGATTCTTACAATGTTCACAAAAGCATACATTTGGGACAGGAGGAGGGTCCCCCGATCAATATGAGATACAGCGGTCAAGAGGGGATGTGGACGAGAAAATTTTCCATAGATCTACACCAGAGGTAAAGTCTCAGAGAAGCCAAAATCCACATGGCCTGCGATTACCACTTTTGGATGTCCGGATGCCCTCAATGGTTTATTACAATGATTTTTGAGGGTGTGATGCGTGTAATTACGGGCTCACCTACTGGTGATCCAAACTTTTAAATTTGAATGGCATCCCCTCCACTAGCATATCTTCAAGTTTTACTTTGATAGAACGTGTCACTCCGTACAATCGAATATATCTTCAAGTAGAGGATTTTACCGGAAAAAACACTTAATGCGCACGTGTGACCCAATCAAACACTTTAGATATTGGTGCACCAATTAGAGCAACTAGGTCGAAAAACCCTTTTTTTTTACCAATTTGGCGGGTGGTTGGTGCCGACCTTAATTTACACTACCTAAGGTCGATGCCGACCCTATTGTCATGAAAAATTACAACTCTGTGCGGAAAAAATAAAAAACCTGCGTCAGCACTAACCTTATTTTTAACTAATAAGGTCAGTACAGATCCTGTATCTAAATTAGTGCAAGAAAGTAATAAGTTTTTGCCAAAAAATCTAATAACCTGCATCAATACCGACCCTGCAGTAAATTCAAAAAGAGTAGTTACAAACTTTTAGCAAGTGACTTGCATGGGATCGCAATCCCATGCAAACTTATTACGTAAAAAACATCCGCACATCATCTTCCTAGCTGAAAATAAATATGCACATATTCTTCCAATCAAGGATAATTTCAACACATAACATACTCCATACAAAGACTATCATTGCCATTTAATAAACTTTCCATAAACATTGTTCACATACAACTCCAAAACATTACATCGACTGTTATAAATGTCTTATACATACCATTTTTCTAAAAAAAAAAAGGAAAGAGCCAAAATAATTCATGACATATTCTTTGGATCAAATTTGATGAAGTTCATTGGTGAACTGGTGGATTTTTGCAACTCCCACGGTTGTGGCCCCTCTATCTACAGTTTGAACAAGTTACCACCTTTGCCTGCGATGTCGATCTTCTAATCAGATCATGTTCTTCTTTGGTCGACCCGGCTGCTTGCTGGCTAATGGTAGGAGGACTCTCTCAGTCAAGCGATGTTCCCATTACTTTTTATCACGGGTGGCATGAATGACATCATTGTACGTCCTCTGATACGTGCTTGTAAGGTGGCAATGCTCGCAGTAATGTCATATGTATTCATATTCAGCACTTTTATAGCGGCAACGGCATGGCAACATGGGATCCCAATGCCGTCTCATTTGCGACATGAGCATGACTTGCGTTCAAGATATATTACATCAACATATTCTACAAATTACACTTGAAATTCATTCACAGCCCCTACCCGTACGAGTAGCCTGCATGATTCTTCCATCCCGTTGCCAAGATACTTCTCTACGTACGAAGTTAATCGTGAAGTAATGGTTTGTACTTGAGCCGATTGTCTTTACAAGAATTCCATCATTTTTGCACATATCTCTTCCACTTGCTTCGCAATTTGGAGCACTCGGGTGTGAGGCCCCACCCCTGGTGGAACCTCAGTTTGAATTTAATAATAATTAATAAGGTATGTTCTACTTTAATAAGCTATTTAATAGGGAATTAGTAGTATAGTTTATAACATCCCTAAGTTTTAGATATAGCTTTAATTTAATTTATATTAGGTTTGATTAGATTATAGTTTAATTACAATTAGCACTAATGGAAGGGGCTTGAGAGTGGAACCTTCTAGAACCCACCTAATTACCCAACTACCCATGGCCCCATTTCAATTCCATTTAGAACCAAAATACCATTTAGGTAATTAGCCTAAAACCCTAATCTATATAAACCTAAGCTATTGCAAAAGAGCCTAAAACCCTAATTGCCTCTCATCTTCCCCAATTAACCTATCTTTCTCCCTAAGCAACCCCAATTTCCCCCAAATCCCAGCACAAGGAGGCTAGAGACTCTCCCCATTGGCAACTATCACTCCATTGGATCTCTCTCTCACCTCAATTTCCATTTTCTTCTTCATTAAGGCAAGTACCTTATGCAATTTCATTAGATGCATGCTTCTCTTTCTTGTTTCTGTAATTTCAGTTCTAGTAGATGATAATACATGTGTAGACCTTCCTTTTGAGCTGGTTTTTATAGAAATTGGCCATTGATGGATGGATTCTCCCATTTGGAAGATCAATGGCCCGGATGGGTTGATGGATTGATGAAAGGATGGAGTATAGAAGTGTTTTCTATGTTTTAAATGCTTTTGTGATGTTTGGAGGTGAATTGGGGAGAAATTGGATGAAAATTGATTGAAAAGGGAAAAATCCCAGAAATCTGGAATTCTGTAAATTGCGTGTACCTGGTCGACCGGACCCTGTCTCGGTTGACCGGGCACACTAAAATGCCTGAAAACACAAGTCTCAGTTATTTCCTAAAACAATGCACAGACAGTGTACCCAGTCGACCGAACCCTGTCTCGGTCGACCAGGCACACATAAAAACACAGGGAGTAGCTGAGACCTGTAATTTCTCAGAAGGTCAGGTTTCGTGTGTACCCCGTCGACATCACGGCCATGATGTCGACCGGATACACAGAGAATCCTACAGGACCCCCCAGCTGTTTGGCTTCAGATCTCAGTGGACCCGGTCGACATCACGGCCATGATGTCGACCGGGGACATTGCAGGACGTCGACCTGGGAGGTCAACATCCAGTTCACCCGGTCGACATCCCAAAGTGTGATGTCGACCAGGCAAACTGTGAATAGTGGATTTTCAGTTTTTGATATTTGTGATGTTAATCACATGTAGGGTTCATTGACCATCCAAATGACCTTCCATCAAGTGTGCCACACCACGAATCAATGGCATGGCTCAGCCTTGATTCGTGGGGTCCACCTATTGAGGATTCAGAATTTGAATCATCATTGACTCGAACATTAACTGTAGCCCATGGTGTCCACAACCTCAGGAGCACCAGAATTATCTTTTTGGACACCTGAGGCTACAGATAGTGATCCAATCAGGTGATGAGGCCTGAACCAAGAATGGACCACTACCTAGGACTTGTCCTTTGCCTATTTCCACTTGATTCCCTGTCTATAAGGTTTTCATGAGTTGTTATTCTCTCATATCCTTGTTGTTGTCTCAAACCTAATAATTAATAGAAATTGGAGGGCCTGAACCTAGGATTTCTTAGAGGTGACCCTTTATGATGTTTGGAGATAATTTACCCGTGTCTGTGTCTAGGCGGGCCCTCATACGGCCTAAGGTTGGGGATGTGAAACCATAGTATGAAGAGGTTTAGGATAAATGGTCAGTTAGCTCACTGTGTAGGAGTATAGGGTGATTAATTGTGGAATGAACATAGTATGGTATTTGTGTTGCCTCAGGCCACGGTTGTGAGCCTTGGAGTAGATCCAATGTTGTTGGACTTGGACTTGGATATCGGACTGTATTCCACAATGTTGTACCTTAACCTCTTAGAGACATTGGGTAGGACCTTGCTCACCCAAGATTAGCCTAGACAGACACAGACTCGTACTTAGTTTCCCGAGTCGGCACTGAACACTCACTCAGTTGTTCTAAGCTTAGCCAGTTGACTGATCATCTCTAGTAGGAGCTATGTTCTGGTTACTTAGAGCTATCATGATGAGCTGTGATTAGACGGACGGTGTGATACCGCGTCCGGGTAAATCTGATAAAGGGGTGTGATCGGTGTTATGTATATTGTATGTTATATTTATCAGGGTTGTTATCCCTTGCATGGTTATTACCCTTTCCCCACCGCAAACTGTTTATGGTATGGGATGTTTACAGTACGGGAGGGCCGCGGCATAATATCCCGCGGTGTATTTAGCTTGTGTGAATGTGCCCTCTTGTTGTCTGTGTAGATTAGATACTTATTCTTTCTGATTCTAAACTGCTATTACTGCTCAACTGCCTAGATTATGTATTCTGTTCACTCATATGATTATGTGCCTGTCATTACTCTCTTTTGTTGTGTACATCTGGTGTTATCTGCATATGGTGCCTTGCCAGATCTTTAGATCTGACCCATCTTTGGTGCTTAGGTCCAGACAACGATCCCGCAGGTGACGCGATCTATGAGGCGCCTGTAGTCGGGGACTACGGATGGGGGCCGGCTAACCAAGTGGTCGAGCCGGAGGACGGAGAACCTGCACTGGAGGGTTGAGTGCAGATTGTTATTTTGGGATTTGAGAGTTCATTTTTGTAGTGAGATGGGTAGTTAGATTGATATGTATAAACACTTGATACTTACACTTTGAGATTATTATCAGGCTTCCGCACTTTTACATCTGATATATATACTTGATACCTTTGCTTCCGCTATCTTTTATTTCGCTTCCGCATATAACTGTTGATCATGATGTTGTTTAAAAAGTTTTAAAATTTGACCTCACTACGGACTACGATCTTGGAAGTTCTCGGTTTATCCGGGAAGTAGCGCGCCAACTTCGAGTACCTTTGCGTTATCTTCCGTATTCGAAATTGGGGCGTTACATCGGGTGTCTTTGAGAAGACTATTTGTGCACTCTGCAACGTTGTTGAAAAATATGCTATATCTACATCCGTTAGCAAATGTCGTTGCCCATAATTGACGCCCAATCACATGACTTGACGTTTGTAGACGAGCGTGCATATAATTACGTCCATGCGAACGGACGTTAATTATGGGTAACGGCATTTGCTTTGGGAAAATGGCATGTATATGACATACATAACAGTCGATGTAATGTTTTGGGGTTGTACTTGTATGTGAACAGTATTTTTATGGAAAGTGTATTAAATGGCAATTATAGTCTTTGTATGGGGTATGTTATGTGTTGAAATTATCCTTGATTGGAAGAATATGTGTATATTTATTTTCAGCTAGGAAGATGATGTGCGGATGTTTTTTACGTAATAAGTTTGCATGGGATTGCGATTCCATGCAAGTCACTTGCTAAAAGTTCGTAACTGCCCTTTTTGAATTTACTGCAGGGTCGGTATTGATGCAGGTTATTAGATTTTTTGGCAAAAACTTGTAACTTTCTTGTCCTAATTTTGATACAAGGTCGATACCGACGCAGGTTTTCTATTTTTTCCATACAGAGTTGTAGTTTTTTATAACAATAGGGTCAACACCGACCTTAGGTAGTGTAAATTATGGTAGGCACCGGCCACCTGCCAAATTGGTAAAAAAGAAGGATTTTTCAGCCTAATTACTCTAATTGGTGTACCAACATCTAAAGTCTTTAATTGAGTCACGCGTGTGCACTAAATATTTTTTCCGTGAAATCCTCACATATGTAACATATAGAATTTAATAATGCATATATTGTGCTAATCACGATATCAATCGTACGTTTGATCTCACGATAGGGTCAAATCCAAAGTTTGGAGGGCTAAGTTACACAGATCCCAAGCGTGGAGTAGACCACTCAGTGGGATCCGGATTCCCACTTGCAAAACGACAAAATGAAAAGCAACGCCCACTGGCTCCACCACAACCAAAGGACACATCTCCGCCTGCAATGGTGCGTGCTTCAGATGGGCATTGCTTTAACAAAATCACATCTTTATATACAGGGCATAAGCAGAGAGACAGAGAGCACCACACAATTCCCTCAAGCTACACTTGGCCACTCTCAACTATCCGAGCTTCCTTTGCTACATGTTGCTCCTCATGGTTCTAAGCAATGCTTTCATTTCAGGAGGAAGAGAAGAAGAT
Organism: Persea americana; assembly: GCA_029852735.1. Taxonomy (NCBI): domain Eukaryota; kingdom Viridiplantae; phylum Streptophyta; class Magnoliopsida; order Laurales; family Lauraceae; genus Persea; species Persea americana. Next base: position 64,679,817 of record CM056813.1, on the reverse strand, counting down.
GGGGAAGCTGCTCTAGTGTCGAAATGTGCTACACTAGACGCTTGTAACGGGAAAACGGCAAATCCCTGTTGCTGCAACTCCATTAAAATTGGTATAAATAAGCAAAAGTGTGCCGCTGTGTGTGGGCAACTTAAAAGAATTGGGGCAGCAGGACTCATCGCTCAATGTGCTTCCAACGGCTGCGCCTCGTGTGGCCAGTGTGCAAAAAGCGCGAATTGTGCATGAGTGAAGTAGTTCCGGAAAAACATGATGGCGATTGGTGTTTTCCTTGTTATGTCTCTAGTCCAGAATCCAGATGGGTGTTCTCTGTCTCGTTAAGAAATAAATGCAATTATGTTCTCTTCAACTAGGCAGGCACATGAGCTTTTGTGAAATGTATGGTCATTGTTTTTTTTTTTTTTTTTTTTCCTTTCCTTTCTTTCTTTATTTTAAGTTAAGTGATCACACACACTCACCCAAATCCCTCACCACGCATGATTGTTTTTCACGCATGATTGTTTTTCACACAAGAAAGCCGCCTTACCAACTAAGCTATCTGTGCTACATCATTTTAAAAATCTTCCTACTGTACTCTAACAGCCACCTCTAATGTGGGCTTTTATAGATAGCCCCTGTAGTCTCCTTACTAAATTTGCAATAAATGGTCATTTATTTGATATTTACTTCACTATTATTTTACTCGTAAATAAAACAAACATGCATTTTGGTGGCCATCTATTTTATCACCTGGCTTCATCTCATAGAGCAAAGTTTACCCTAGAGCCAAATTACAGTGACTTTAAATGTTTCTTCTTTTGTTTTTTTTTTTTCGAAATCGCAACCAAATTTAAATACAATTCATGGGTTATGTATTATATCCGAATCTGGAACAGACTGTGAATGAATGAAGACAAATTTGAGTTCCGATCCATTATAGTTCTGCCCAAATCCAGCCTATTTGCATACTATCTACCTGTGATGTTTATTTAATAAATTTTAAATCTAAATTTAATTTTGTTCTTCACCACAATAATTATCTAAAAAATCATCTAATCATCAATCATCAAATGCATATTACCTCCTACACCCAATCAATGGTGCTACATCGAGCTGGGCCTTAGCATTGCTTGTTTTGCTTATATCCTCTTGATAATCTCTCAAAACACTTTTGATTATGTAATTTTGTAGGACACACAAAGAGAGGAATAAAAAAGTCACATGCTCATCGCTATTTTCCTCAATACAACTATAAAGTGTTTCAGTCTCTAAACTATAACCCACATATGAACGGCCTTTTCTGCCTTTTTCGCTCACAAATGCCTGAAAAGACTCTAATTGACGGGTCGGATGTTCTAAGGCTTTGATTTAGCGCCACCCCCCCCCCCCCCCCCAATAGGAGTGGAACTCCACAATGGGTGGCTTTCTTCCGAGCTGCTCAAAACAAAAAGCATGGGGCACCCCCAAAATTTACCTAGATAGAAGCTAATTCCACCATAAAATTGATTGTTGGTAAAGAAAAAGCTCATTAGCACAATCGTATGATTATTCATTATCAAGATTTTATCAAATGGTCAATTTTATATTGGAACCAACTCTTATTCAGGTGTTTAGGAATATCCCCTACGTAGATAAGGCCGTTAATTTGAGCCACTGGGATTTTTCCATAGAGAACTAGAGATCCTCTCCTAAACCCACATTTATCTATGAGCACATCAAAAAAATGAAGAGGAGGGCTACAAAACGCCCGGGGAGTTTCTTATAAAAGAACGCCCCTTTTCTTGACCAGTAAGAGGCATTCATAACAACTCATTAACTAATCTCAGAAGGCAACGATTTAATCTAATGTGCTAACTTTTAGGAAGAGGATTTAAGGAGTTTAAATGCCTAGTTAAAAGGCAACGAATTTTATCCCTACTTTTTCTCTTTTTACCAATCAGGCTACAACGTAATCCCTATTTTTTCTCATTCTCATAAAAACCAATTGCATATGCTTTGATCTCAACGTATGATTGATCATGTGTACTGCACGCCATTCAAGAAATTAAAATGGTCTTTTGATTTTTGTAGGATCAACTTGATGGTGGGCCATCATCAAATTTAAAACGTTATAGTAGATGTCATACCCTAAATCTTTTTTTAAAGCAAAGAGATAAGCATCTCTTTAAGGGAATATGTGACACCCCTTAGTGCGGCCCACTTATAAAAAATTCTATACCAATCAAAATAAATTACCAACCTTTTATGGCACCCTCATGACTTATGAAAAAAAAATCTAATTCAACTAAAATGAATGCCCTCATCTTTTGTGGGCCCGTGGAATTTTTTTCCATGTAGGATTGGCCCACCATTAGAATGCTTATTATAGAAAACTTAAAATTTCAAAATCTAACAGTGGGCCAAACACTTATTTGTGTAAATGGGAGCTCGTGTAAATAAGGGCTCATAAAAATCTAGCCATTTAATTTCACCGATTTGGAGACCCCATGGGAGAAAGTTACAAATAAATGAGTCCTTAAAAACTTGCACAGAAGCTGACGTTAAATGACTCCTTGTTTTTCTCTTTTTGTCCCCTGATTTAGCTGGACATTCAATCAAACATGATACTCAACAATAAATAAACCATTCTTATTGGATGTTTTAGAGGGGGTGTAAATGCTCCTTTTTGACATGGGGAGTTTTTCAGAATTCCCCAAAAATAAAACATTAAAGTGTCAATGCTCACATTTAGTGTGGTCGTTTTTCCGGAAAAAAAGAAAAATAGTAAATTAATTATTTCACAATTTTGTAAAGAAAAAGGTTTCTTGGAGAGGGAGGCTCTCTTTGGCAAAATTACTTACATATTATTGTTAAGTGAAGTGTCAAACTAAAATAGAAGAGAAGAAGAGTAATCAAATAAAAAAGTATTGAATAATAAAAAAATATTTTTTTATTAAAATAGTCAAAAAGCTATTTTCTCATTTGTAAAATCACAAAAAAAGGCCTCTTCTTTAAAAAAAAAAAAAAAAAACTGAAAAGCTATTATCTCGTGCCACTAAATGAAAAAATTTTCATAATCCAGAAAAAAAGTACTTTTTTGTCATTTAACACTTTTTACTTTTAATCCCATTTTCTTTTGATCTAATCCTTTACTTTATTTCAATATATAAATAAATTACCAAACAGCCCCTAAAGTCAAAGCATAACATTTTCTACACTGAACAAACGTACCCAAAGTCCGAGCGTCGTGAGGATTCAAACTTTAGTAATCGGAACCTCCCCTCCTTGATTATGCTCCGAAAACATGGATCAACCATCGGAGAGCGGTTCGACCATCTTCAGAGCGAGGTTCGAAGATACTCAGAGCGCAATTAGAAGATGTTCGTATCGCAGATCAACCGAATATGAAGTGAACCGTGTAGAACCTTTAATTTATGTGTATTTTTTTCTGTAAGTTTGTCATTTATCTTTTAAATGAAGAAACTTCTATTAATTTATTAATTATTGTCTATTTTATATGATCAAATTGTAAAGTTAATTTTTCTTTTTTTTATATTTAAATTTTAAATATATGGATAAGATATACTTATGCCCATTAATTAATTATTTATAAACCATGTCACTTAAATTCGAACTCTACAATTAGAGACGTGACGTGATAACTTTAATAAAGAAGACGTGGCGAGTTTCTTATTCTTCTTGGCACGTAAATTTTTATCATTGGCACCTGGGGCAACAAGTAGCATACGGATTTTCTAATTTGCTAAATCTGCTCAATAAAGGACATGTGTAAGTGCAACCTTTCTCGTGGTTCTTGTGGCGTATATGATTGCACCAATTGGCTTGTCGCTTTTCCAACGTGACTCTCGTGTTCGACCTTCTCTGAACTTGCAGTAGAACGGGGATGTTCATTAGCCAATCCATGATTTTTTTTGGTGCAAAGAGTTCTAAGTAATCAATTTAACGTCATGCTTGTAATCAAATGATCTCATGCAAGAGAAGGACATCTATTTTTGTGGGCTTCAGTGGAGATCCTTACAATTTCTGTTAGATTTTAAACCATGAGAGGTAAAGATAGTGCTGTCTTGAAAATGTGTATAGTTGAGCATTTTACATTAATATTAATTTGTAAATATATATAAATAATATTAAAGTGTAAATTTTTAGAAATTAAAATTTTTAAGTTCCAAGGGAGTTAGGAGTACCAAATATGAAAACTGAAATAATGAGAATTTAAGTGGAATTAACAGTTGTAAAACATGGGCTTTGCATGACTTCAATGAAAACCACTGAGATACCCTCTAAGATTTGATTACTAAATATGACTAAACAATAAAAAAACTAATGTTTAATTAAAAATAAATGTTCTTATATAAAATCTAGTTAAATGTCCCAACTTCCACCACAAAATTGATTACATGAAAATTTTATGAATACAATTGTTACAAAAAACTCAGGTCATTAAGCACATTTGAGTTATTTTTCAAAATGCTGTAAATAAAATTAAATTGAATAAATTATATTTATTTAGTAGTATGTTACATTGAATTAGTTTTCAAAAAAATAAAAAAACAAATTAATAATCTTATATAATATTCATAAAAAATAAATTTTATAAGTTGGGCATAAGTAATTCTCTCCATAAACCGAACCAAAACGAGGTTGAAGATGGCACTCTGAAACAATTAATGCTACTAACCTTGAGCCTAACCCAGAATAGTCAAATAAACTAGCTAACTTAGCATTTTGGCACCATTCTTTGAGGTCATAGCATTTTGGCACCATTCCCATTCGAAATCCCAACCGTTAATTGGTGCATTTCCACTTTTCAGTATCAATCACTCCTCCGCTCGAGCCAGCACGTGAAAGATCCTCGAGTCGAGCATCTTCTTCCGGTTTTGCAAAACCTCCTCTTCGAGTCAGCAATACCAGCATTCCCCATTCCCATTTCCCCACAAACATCAGATTCCATGTTTTTACAGTCTGAGAAAACCCAATCAGGTCGCGATAAAGTCCGGATCCTGGCTATAAATATCTCTTTTCGAAAGCGAAATCTGCCCTCAGATATTTCACTAGTCCAACTTTTCCACCTTCTACAGATTCCTTGTTTGCATTTCCTTCTTCCTCTTCCTCTTCATATATAAATGGATTCTCCTTTCCTTCCAAACGCTGGTTTTTCTTCCCCTTTGGAAAGTCTCTGCTTCTTCCATGGATTCGATTTCTTCGTCTTCTCTCGTTCCGAAGCGTCGCTTTGATTCGAATGCCTACCATTTCGCCGATCCAATAACATCTCCTGCTTCAGATAGGGTTTCGTTTCCAGTAAAGAACACGGATTTCAACCTCAAATCTTCGAAAACGATGGGATGCTCGAGCAGATCTGAGTTGAAGATCGTGAATGGAGATGCCGGATTTGTTCTTGAAGATGTTCCGCATTTGTCCGATTACATTTCAGATCTTCCAGTAAGTTTTTTTTTTTTTTTTTTAGTTTGATTTAGGTTTTGTTGATTGGTTTGGTTTTTTGAAGTGAAATGGAGCTTTTTCAAGTAGTGATCGGATGAATCTTCTTTCATATGTCTTTTTCTTTGAGGTTTGATTTGAATCTCGGATCGTGTTCCTCATTTCCTTTTTCCCTTCAAGATGTAATTTTTTTTTCTTTTCATGTTTTGGTTTGATGTCTATGGAGGCATCAGTCGTCAGATCATCTGTCCTGTAATAATCATTTGCTTTGATCTAATTCTAGTCCTGGTGTAGAAGAATTACCTATCCTCTTTCCTTGGATATGGGAGATAGTTTGTATTTTTACTGCTCATTTGATGCTTTCTAGGATTTTTGTTTTCACATTCTGTCTTTTCATATAATAGTCATACAAAGTTTCAGTCCCATCCTTGTAGCTGGGTTAAAAAGGAAAGTTTGTTTTTTTACTGCTCATTTGATGCCTTAAAGGTTTTTCATTCCAAATTTGTCTTTAGATATTAAACCATTTCATGAGTTGTTTCTTAATATTTTGTATGCAAGGTTTTGAGAGACATCTGATGTTCCTTCTTGAAAAGAAATTGAAAAAATGCTTAGACCTTTAAGTTTTCCTGTTACTGCAATCTCACAAAATGGAAGAAGAGATGCACCTTTTTTTCTTTTTTTTTTACCATAAAGCTGTGCTTTCCATCTGAAGATTGCAATGGCTGATCCTGCTATTTAAATTGATCTAAATCTATTTATAGAATTTTATGTTATGTTTGGCTGAACTGGTCCTGCTATTTAAATTAAAACATATCTATTTTATAGTATTTTATGTTATAAATAGTAGAATCTATTTTTAAATAATAGACTAAAGTATTCTTCTGTGCTGCTTTTGGATAAAAGGCAGGCAACTTGCTGAAATGCATCTTTGGGTGGGTGTGGTTCATGGAACCTACACAATAAATGGATCTCTCTGTTGGTGCTCAGATGATTTCATCCTGTGGACCAAACTGTGGGTGAGACCCCCAGCCCCAATAAACCTGCAGACTGACACTCTGACATGTACTACTATATTTTAAATATATGGCTATTAAGATAATGGCAACGTTTTGCTTTCAATAAGCAAACGTTCGGTGATTGGATGATTAGGATTGCTGGGGCAGTGCAATCTTGTTCTGTGGGTCATCATCTGCAGTGGTCCCACTAGAATCTAGATGATATTCTGGTAATGGACAGTGCATCACAAAGAATGTTAGGAGCCACAAATTGACCAACTAATCCTTTATTTGTAATATTATTATTATTATTATTATTATTATAAAGATTTTATCCTCCAGTTTCATGTTTTTTGGTGAAATTAGCGAAACTTGGTTATCAGAATTTAATATAGAGATGAATGTTAGTGACTCAGATCCAAACCAATGAATATGAACTAAATAAATATGAATGATTACGACAGGAGATTTTGGATTTACTTATATTGACTTTAGATTTTGGTCTTTCAAGGAAAAAAGTGGTCCTTCCACTGTTTTCCCCATTACAAGTTCTTATTTATATTGTTCACAGAATCACAGGAGTGATCTAACATGAGAGGTGCACTTAGAATTATTTTTGAATTTTAGGAACTCTTTTAAGAATGTGTTTTGTTAGGGATTTTTTAAACCAATAAAGAAGGTGGGGTTTTTTTTTGAAAAACCTATTTCTGGTTTTGTGTTTGAACGAGGGCGTTTTTTGTCATTTATTTGCCCAAACAGTGGTTGGAAACTGGACAAGTAAAAGACCGTTAGACAAGGGTGTTTTTAGAAAGGGTTTCATAGTTTAGGTTTTTTTTTTGTAGAAAGCCTCAAACGTCAGATGTCTTTTAAATATAAGGCAAACCTCAAAGGGTGCTTCAAAAATTTCCGTTATTCATTTAAATACTGATAGAAAATATATTTATGTCTGCCTTCTTCTTTATGAAAAAAATTTTCAAATTTTTTGCTACCTGTGTTTTTCTACAGACTTATCCAAATCCTTTGCAACACAATCTGGCATATTCAGCTGTCAAGTAAGTTAATTTAGTTTTTTCCCTTTAATAGACTGATCTTCGTAGCGATGTTTGTAAACAGTTGTTTGCATTCTTTGCTTATGATCTTCTTGATGCTTGATATTCTTAGCTTTGTCTTTCCAGGCAGTATTTTGTTAATACTGATGATACTGTTGCTCAAAAGGTGGGTATTTGACGATTGTTTTGATTTTATTTTATTTAGTGAGTATAGATTTTGGTGTCTACCTTTTGTTCCTTTCATCCCGTATGTTGTTACACACAAAGATCTCAAAGGTTTATTTTTGATGGAATAGAGAAGTTCCTATATCAATCCTTCTTGTTATAATTGGTGGCCAGTAATATGTATTTGACTGTTTTCTTGTCTGTAGATTGTTGTTCATAAAAGCAGCCCAAGAGGGACTCACTTCCGACGTGCTGGACCCCGTCAGAAGGTGTGTAGCTTTATCTCAAATTTGTGCGATTGGAAGGCTGTGGCATAATTTGAATTTTACTGATATATTCATGGATTTTGCTCAGGTGTATTTTGAGTCAGATGAAGTACTTGCGTGTATAGTAACATGTGGTGGCCTATGCCCGGGGCTTAACACAGTGATTAGGGAAATAGTTTGTGGCTTGCACCACATGTATGGAGTCACAAATATCCTTGGAATAGATGTGAGTTGCACTGTCGGTAGTTCCAAATGCAATTTTCTTTTCTAGTTTTTACTTGGACTAAACTGTTGTGTCAGGATGTAACTTGGGTCTCTCTTTGTAATTTTCCTTCGGAACTTGAAATAGATGTAATGATGTTTCTCCATGCTATAAGTATTATAATTTAAAGTAATAGAATATTAGAGAAACTGGTCGGATAACTTTTTTTAAATGAGCATCAGAGCAGTGTCAGATACGAAACATATTTGCCAATATCAGATGCTCCCAAGATTTTTAAGCATAGTGTTCACAAAAACGTAAATAATTCAATGGCACATCCTCTGTAATCAATTTTATGTTACTTTTACTTGGTCTGAGACACAAAAGTGGTTACAGTGGTGAAAAATGAGATAAGTAATATAGCTGCATCAGCTGCTCCTATGTTAGGAAAAAACAAATTCCTCGAGCTTGTTTGATGTCAACAGCACGGCCTTTTTCCACCTCAGCTGAATGCTGTTCATACTGCTCTGAACTTTTAACAAATCTAATTCTGATCCAGTGGCCTCAGAAAGTGCTTTAAGCATAGATTTTGCATAACGGGTGTTGCTGGTGACTTCTTTTGGACCGTTGGCGTTGAATCTAAGAAACCATAAGTTGATTGACTTGTAAATCTACAGTATACTTAATATAGGTGCATTGAGGTAGTTCCTACTTATTGTGAACGGTGTGGCTTGTGAAAGCTGATCTTTCTATGTGTTTTATTAATGTTTGTATTGTTGTTTGGATGTCAGTCAAATGTAAGGATAGGTGAGTGACACTAGTGGTTGTTGCAGGCGTAGTGGTCATTGGTTAAAAGTAAAACGCTACGTAGCGGGGGATACGTAGCGGTGTAGTAGAGTGAATTCTTAAATGGTCAATTTTTTTTTAATCTTGTATAAAAACTGATATTGTGTTTTTTTAGTGATTTGAAACCATATAAGAGTAGAGATAGGAAAAACAGTGTTTAAAACTAAAATTACTTAGCTCTACTAGGTTTTTAGACTGTAGTGTTGCTGTTTTCAAAATAGTGTAGCGGCCTCGACCACTACGGCCGATAACCGCTCTTTTGAACCATTGTGACAGCTTTACAAAAAGGCCCAATTAAAGAATATGATTTGGACCCAAAGGAGGATAAAACTAAAAATCCAATCAGAAAAAGAAGCAACAATAAAGTCCTGTTGAAAAGAAGAAAGGAAAAGAATCAGTGGCAAGTCATATAGATTTGATTAAAAAACTTGAATTATTTGGTTCTTACATGTTATCAATGTTCATGTAATTTGCCGCAAGTGGGGTGGTTTCTGCATGGGAATTTTGTACAAAATTGTCTAGTTGCATCAACTGATCACTGACCTGTTGAAGTGTTTGTAGGGAGGATACAGAGGTTTCTATTCTCGCAATACCATTACTATGACACCCAAGATTGTCAATGATATACATAAACGTGGTGGCACCATCCTTGGCACATCACGAGGAGGCCATGACACCTCTAAGATAGTTGATAGCATTCAGGACCGTGGGATTAATCAGGTATATGCTAAATAAGGGTGCATTGTTTTTTGTTTTAGTATTTGCAAGATCCATAGTTTATAAGAACCGTAATTTTCATTCTTGGCCTCTAGATTTACACAGTACTTCATAGTTTCAAGATTATATCTTGTATTCCAGGTTTACATAATAGGAGGAGATGGAACACAAAAGGGAGCATCAGTAATTTTTGAGGTAACTTGAGGGAATAAGAATTGCCCATTTTAGCGTACTTACTCTTACTACCATCAGCTTCAGAGGCATATTATTATTACTATTACATCTATTATGAGTAATACATCTATAATCATTTCTGTGAATACGTTTGAAACTTACTATGTTCCCCATTGTGCAAATGCACCATTTATAGTCTTAACCATTTTGTAATCTTACATCATGCAGGAAATCAGAAGGCGAGGTCTGAAAGTTGCTGTTGCTGGAATCCCAAAGACTATCGATAATGACATTGCGGTACTTTGCCTGCATATGCAGTCTGTCACATATATTATGACTTGCATTTTACTTTGTTGATCAGTTGCATAATTACCAATCATGTCTCACAAATGTTTAATGTTTTTATGATCTATTGTCAAATCAGGTCATTGACAAGTCATTTGGTTTTGACACCGCTGTAGAAGAAGCTCAAAGGGCCATTAATGCAGCACATGTTGAAGCTGAAAGTGTAGAGAATGGTGTGGGTGTTGTGAAGCTAATGGGGCGCTACAGTGGTAAGTTCCGAGTCTCAGCATTTCTGAACTTTGAGTAACAGAATGAAGTTAAAAGTGGAGGAAATATTCTTGTAGCAAGTTTTTTTTTAGTCACTAGTTTGCATGTTCTTTGTTTGTTTGTTTGTTTTTTTTTTTTCCTGTAATTTAGGTCTGGCATTTCAAGTTCCAACCGGTGAAATTTTTTGCATACGGATTGCTAGAATGTACTTCTTTACAAATTTATTCATCTGTAATTTATTTAATTTCTTGATTCCAGCTCAAAGCTTTTATCTCTAATCTAATAGGGTTTGTTGGGTGCAGGTTTCATCGCAATGTATGCTACTCTTGCCAGTCGAGATGTGGTATGCATTGTTGATTGTCATCTTGGATTTCCTTGGTTTATATCCTTTCAGTTCCCACATTTCAAAAACTATTGGATTGTGATTATTTTTCTCCTTTTTGTGGGGTAGAGGGGGCTGATCATTTTTGTATGTTGACAAATTCCATTGTGGTTTTCCTAGGATTGTTGCCTGATTCCAGAGTCACCCTTTTATCTGGAAGGAGAAGGGGGACTCTTTGAATTTATGGAGAAACGACTCAAAGAGAATGGGCACATGGTTATTGTTTTAGCCGAAGGTGCAGGACAGGAGCTTTTGGCTGAAAGTGTGCGGACAATGAACCAGCAGGATGCTTCTGGAAACAAGCTACTCCATGATGTTGGGCTATGGATCTCTGATAGGATCAAGGTAATATCCAATTCATTTTGCATGAATGCCACAAGGGCTCATCTCCTGCAAGGTTTCAGCTGTAGGCATGCAGACTTGTATGTGATTGGCCCTTGGAAATGTAAATGAATTTTCTTGATTATCTATCATTCATTTTATCCTTGATTTTTCTGAAATTAGTTTCCTGTCCCTGGTTCATCATGGAACTTCAAAATTTGTTTTCCTAGTAGCATTTGGATCGCATAATTAAATAACTAATGGATTTTTTTCCTAATTAGAGCATAGAGAAATGATTGTATATAAGAGACTAAATAATGGAATATACACAATAAAGAATAGCCAGATCATGTCTCTATAGCAATCGGATAACTGCCCTAGCAAGTGGTAGGTTTCCCCAGTTTGTTATTGTGGATGCCATTTAATTGAGTGTATGCTATAGATTAGGTCATTCTCGTAGCCTCCATTATGAGTTTCACATACATTATGATGAGTTACTCAAAGATGAGTCTTCCTTTTTTATGTCCATAGTAAACTCAGATGTTTATTTTTTTTTTTGGCTATTGCGTAGGATCATTTTACAAAACAACAAAAGATGGTGATAAATCTCAAATATATAGGTTCGTTGGAAGAGATATCTTTCTTTGTTTTAATCAATTGAATTAAATTAGGGTAAATGAGCAAATCTAAGTAAAATGCTGATGCCGCAGATCCAACATACATGATTCGTGCGATTCCAAGCAATGCATCTGACAATGTGTACTGCACGCTCCTTGCTCATAGTGCTGCTCATGGTGCAATGGCTGGATACACAGGCTTCACTGTCGGCCCCGTTAATGGCAGGCATGCTTACATACCCTTCCATGTGAGTCTTCCATCCTATATGCGTTGTCCCATCAGATATAATAAATACAATCACATTCTTTCAAGTTTCAAATGGAGCCTCTATGGCACCCAACCAACAAGGCTTATGATTAATAGCTTTACTTTGTCATGACGGCAAACAGCACCTTGAAGTCTGGACTGCTAATTACCAAACAGCAGCATGTGTTTGAGTTTTTCATCACCACATAAGGTCCTTTGCTTCAAGATGTGAACAAATTGATAGGAGTCATCCTGAATTTTGAATGAATCAAAGTCTCTTGGATGTGTCCATGATCCCCTCAAGAAATGTGGAGTATGTGCTGCTTCTATAAGCATGAGGGCAGCTTGGTCAATTTTTTCTCTCCATTGAATAACTCCCAAGGTGGTTTCCATGACTTTGTTCAAAAAAAGTAAAAACCATAGCTGGTGCTTTGGAAGATTCCTGGTTTCTAGGGCTTACGCCCTGATCCATGTGCATGTTAGTGGACCTTCTCAAGTTGCTGTTTTTAATAGATTCCATCTGTCTACTAAGATGCTCCCGGTCTACAATACTGTCGCGTTTTATTCTCTTTAAAGCTATTAATATTTTCCTAGATAGTATAATGGCATGCATCACCTAACTCTTTGGTGCTTTGCCAACCTGCTGTTATTAATTAAATCTGTCATTAAAAAAAGTCAGGAAGTTAGGCACCTTCTCCAGTTTTGTTTCTGATCTTTCTCTTCTGTTTTTTTCTTTACATAGAGAGCTACACTTTCTAATGAACACTGCTGGATGATGTGGGTATAATCTCGACTGTCAATTGAATAGACTTATGAATATACCATAATGCAAAAACTGCTTTGTGATATAATAGTAGATGCCTGATCATTATGCCTCTGATAATTGTGGACCATAGGTCCTCTTTTTCCTCTTTTTTTCTTTTTTTTTTTCTGGTAAATGCTCATGCATCCACACACACACGCTACCCAAGTCCCTAACCAGCAGAGCTACAACCAAGGATTGATCCCTGGTTGTTTCTGTGGAGAGGTAGATGCCTCACCACTGAAGGACCATTGCTCTTTCATCTTTATAAATGTACTTTTGTAGGGTAGTAATTGGACAGTGGGGAGTAAGAGCAGGACATTGTTCTGATGTTGATTTCTAGTAACCTTAGTTGTAAGGTTTACAGAGATGCCCAAGATCAGATGATCGTACCTCCAAAAACAAGTCTCGCATAGAAGAGTGGGGAAATAAATAAAAAAAAATCAACCCAAATAAAAAAGAAAAGAGAAAAGGACACAAATATTCTCTTACGGCATGTATGTGCAATGATCGTGCGAAGGGATGTCTGTGTACTTTTACTTTTCCACAGAAAAATCTGCCTTTCCTAACCCTACCCCACTCCCCAACCCCCAAAAACCGTAAACACTTTTCTGCAGATTTATGAAAATTGTACTGCTTTTGATGCTTTTTTCTTGCAGAAAAGCATTTGCTAGCAAAGGTTTTCGTGCAAAAACATCCTGCTTTTTACCTTTCAGTTTTTGCAGGAAGTAGTGACAAACATGCCCTTGTGTAAAAGAGAAGAGAGAACACTAAAAACTGTGCAAAGTAAGGAGAGGAGCAAAACTATCTTGCCATTCACCTGCTACACACATAGGAAGAGTGGAGATAGAGCTTTAATATTTGTCCCTTGCAGTTCAATTAAAACCTAATTCCTTGTTAGATAAAAAAACACCCATTAAAAGAAGTCTTTTTATTTAAAAACATCATAAAATTAAAAAAATCTTAATTATAATCATAATCTAACTATAATTTGAAAGATCATTCACTCAGAGGCTTTTTTGTGCTATAGGGCTGGCCCAATTCACGTACAATTAAAATAAAGAGGAAGGGAATTAATAAGGGCTCAAAATCCATTGATGGTTCAGTGGTCAAGCATCTCCTTTTCCGTAGAGACAACCAGGGATCAATCCCCGGTTGTGTTGCCCTGTTAGTTAGGGACTTGGGTAATGTGTACTGGTGTGTGCATGAGTATTTATCAGAGCAAAAAAGAAAAAAAATTCCAAATATATCATCTTTGGGGTGCAAATGAATGAAATGATAACACACTACAAAAAGAATAACGTGTATACTACAAGGGATGTATCCCACAATGCCTAGAACAAAGTACATGTCTACTTTCTTTTGGGATTGATTCCAATGTATTATTATAGAAGTCATCAAGAGATTAAGAAGTTGAGAATAACTAACACACACACAGCATGTTGGAGATGAATGGGATAAACTAAAGAGAACAGGCGTCACAAAATGGGTCCCACCAATGACGGAGATGGTGTTTGTCTATCAGCTGCCTACTAAGAATTAGACGCATTGGATGTGTTATAGCTGTATGATGAAAGGCAAGGAAAATTGATCATATCGCATTTGTTGTCTTAGCTCTGATGATTGGTGAAGCATATCGCATTTGTTGTCTTAGCTCTGATGATTGGTGAAGCCCGGTGAAATATATGGATAGATGGCTCATCCATATGGAGGACACATCATGCCATGTATGGTGTGCTTGACAGATTCTTCTCATCTCATTCTCTCAGGCAGGCTCTTGTCAAGTCAGCAACTCTCATTGCATACATGAATAAGTGATTCCATCTGAAATTTGCAGTTAAATGGACATAAATTTTCCTCTTCACCCAGTTTGTACCAAACATTGTTTGTACTTTAGCTTGTGCCTCCCGACTAAAGCAAAATTTTCTACTGTGGATGTTTGCACTGTATATCTTGTGTGAAAATCAATAGCATGTGATGATGCTGAGTAGTGGGCCTTCCGGCACTTGAAGCAGTGAATGGTTTTCACGCACAGTTCTTGGTGCGGATGTCCGCAGGAGAAAAACTCTAAAAGCAGGCTTTCCTCATTGCAATGATCGAGTTGACCATCCATCCAAGAGGCTGCATCTTAATCTGACTGTCCAAATTAATGGATGCGCGACGGCTGGATGGTAGGGAAGATTTAATACTTATGCATTTAGTTTCATTGCACAGTTTGTTAATTAGATGGTTCCGCTGTAAATTCTAATGTTGTTTCCGCTTACGGCTAGAGGACTGACTCCACATTGGATTGATCTTTCATGATCTGTCGGTGTGCAGCGAGTGACAGAAACACAAAACAATGTGGTGATTACAGACAGGATGTGGGCAAGACTGCTGTCCTCAACAAACCAGCCGAGCTTCCTGAGATGTAAAGCTACATTGGAAGACAAGATGGAGGAAGAGACGAATCAAGTGTTGGATGGGGAGAAGTGCATGAATGATGATAATAAGGTGGTCAGTGAGAATATCAGCGAGGGAACAGGAGCTTAAAGAGGATGCACATCATAGATTCCGACATTTGAAAAGATAAAAGTAGAAGGAATCCGGTCAATTCAGCTATAGATGGTATTATGCTGCTCTGCTTATGCTGTGACTTCTTTCTTCACCTTTTATTTATTTCCCTTTCAGGGAACCCGATGATATTTGTTAGAACCTGTTTAATAGTCAAATTTCAGTGAATTATTTTCTATTTTGGATTTTCATATTTACTGCTCGTCTCTTGGTGATCTAAATCGGGAATTGTTTTAGTAGAGGGACAGGCTTTGAAGGCCAACCCGGACCCAATGACCCAACCCTACCAGAATTAGGGGTGCTCAAGGGCCAGGCCATCCCACTTTGGCCTGAGTTTTAGCCTTGGATTTGACTATTTGGGCTGGCCCTAGATCTCCTTTTGGCTCGTTTAAGATATGGTCTGGGCTTGGATTATGTGATAGAAAGCCCGGTATGCCGTTTAGTGACCAGTTTACCCAAGAAAGTGATTGAGGAAGCCCAAATAAGCGATAAAAGTCTGGCCTGGCCGGGCCCGATTGACTAAATGGGAGGGCTTGGGTCTGACATGTAAGGCAGGCTGGGCTCAGCCCGACATGTAACACCTGTCTGGCATGGGCTGTATACAGGCCTGTTTTCCTAACGACGGTTGCCTCTGGTCTGGCTGGCTGGATTACTGGACCTGAACAATTTTTTACTGGAGAGCGCAGCAGATGTGGAACAATCGAGATACTGAGCAGTTGGCATTCGCAATCTTACAAGAAAAAAAAAAAAAAGAGATTTCTTTGTTACAAAAAAAAAAAATTTGTTGCATTTATAGGACACCTATGGCCTTTTCGCCCTTTGACGATATGGGCTGGCATTTGGCCAGGATATTTGCGTGCTTTTCTGCTACTTTTCCGTGGGGACCGTGTCCCTAACCAGCTGTGATCATGGGACGGAATTAGGCTGGATTGAGTCATATCCAAGCCCAGCCTGGTTTTAAAACACAGGCCCGTATCTGGTACAAACCTGACGAGCCGAAAGCTCCTAGCCCGAGCCTAGCCCACTTCAAACATGTAAGGTACAGGCTTTGCTCATTCAGTCATTTGGGATGAGCCTTTTTATCACTTGCTTTGGCAACTAAATCAGTAAACTATAAGCAATACTCATTCATACCAGGCTGGGCTTAGGGCTTTCCTTCACTTAATCCATGCTCAGCGTAAATATTAAATGGACCTAAGTTTTAAATACAAAAACCCAAGGCCCGACCTGCCCAAAGCAGGCTGGACTTCGGTTGGGCCAGTCCATCTCATCCCTCACCTTCTGAGCTATATAGAGCCTGGGACCCTGGTTTTTGTACGTTTCTAAAGAAAATTATGTTTTAAATGACAATATACTAATATTCTTCAAAGATGCCCAAAATGGTGGCTACATAAACATATATGCAATCCTTACCCATCTGGACAATAGTTAAAAAGGATTATGTTTTGAGTTTGTTCATATTCGTCTTTATAAATGTTGTGTTAGCTCTCACTTCAGCCCACCGCATTCCATCATCTCATTTGCCTACGTTTTTTTAAGGTACTTGTACCTTGCAATATTAAGCAGATGAAACAAAAGTTCAGGCAACGGCTCACAGGAAATGCTTATTATTGATCTGAAAAAATGGGATCTCTGTTTTCAGTAGTATCCGACCCACAATACCATAACATAATATATATGAGCTCACCAAATACTCAGAACTCCTTAACATCAGATTCAATCAACAGAATTAGGAGACACTATAATGAAACATATAAACAAACCAATCATTTGAAGCTTCCAAACTGATATTGGCTTGGGTTTGTGAAGTTCGCACCAGCTCCTGTTCCACCCAGACCTGATCCTATACCCATGGATCTTCCCATGTATGCAGAACTAGGGAGGACCTTTTCCTTCTCATCTGATCCATCACTAAGACCACCAACAATACCAATATTGGCTAGAGACACCTTTTTGGCTGCACCAACAAATTCAATTTAGATGTGACTAAAGGAAAGATAACGTCCTAATTGACATACAGGAACTTCATTCTTGCATTAACATATCTGCATGACATTTTTTAAAAGAGGTTTTCTATCACTTAACCCATGAAAGACCACTTGCACGTGAAGCAATTTGTTCCACTTTTGCACAGGTGTGTCCCATCTTGCTGGTGATCTAGATTACACTGGTGGTCATTACCACTGCATAGTTTTTCTTTTTCATTAGGCAGTATCTTTTTCCTTACATTACAGACAGAAGGTGATGGCCATTAAATGATCAGCTTCTCAAGGGGAAGAAGTTGTTGTTATTGTTATTAAAGCCCAAGTGGTTCTTGTTAATAAGCTACCAGGGCTACCACTGCTTTTTGATATTTTTGCACGATTCAGAAATAAATTAAACCACTGATCTCAAACTTAATGCTTAATTAGCGGAAATCAATTCTTTCATCAAACAAATGAATATACGATTACTCCTAAATGAGGAATCACCGGTGTAGTTCACATGCACATTAATATGGTGCACTGCCCACTACATTGCACAGCCCACCTGCAATCGCAGTAGGGCAGAACAGGAGCTCAATATAGACTGCAATGGTGCAAAATCACTCTAATTGGATTGTCAACAAAATGAGGGCGTGTAAAATGGATGGACTCATTCTGCCCATAGTAGAGAAACATTAGATTATCCAATCAGGATAATATTTGAGCCATATGCAATCCATAGTGGGCCCCTCCCATACATGGTTGCAGGTGAACCCCACAATGCAGACTGCATTTATATGCATGCTTCATTCCAATGATTAGACATGAATTTGAGCTGTAGGGAATTCTAAATTTCCATCAGAAATTGTCAGATAGAAACCTTCTTTGATTGGGAGATATGGTAACAGCAGATGGAATTGTAACACCACCTTTGCCATTTTGAGTTTTGAAATTCTCTAAATTCCATAATTTCTATCAGAGATTAGAATTTGAGGAATTCCGCTGACAACTTATGATCAGAATGCAAGGGGTTTTAAATTCTCCAAATTCTTGCAATGGAACAGGTCCTAAGGGAATTTGCGACATTCAAACATCCCCTCTCAACTGTTCCAATGAGAAGCAGACAATACTTAGTGGATACAGAAGAAACATATCATGACAAAATATCTCCAGGGAATGAGGAAGATAAACTTACGAGCAGATATATTTAGATCAATCAATCCCCGACTCAATGTATCTGCCCAGATCCCAGACTTGACCTGGAAAGTTTCCTTTTTTTGTGGTGGCCTGGACTTTTCTGTTGTGTTCTGGTTCAAGCTTACCCCATTATGGGAAGAATTTTGTGTTGATTGTGTGGATACTGGATTGGTATGAGAAGTGAAGTCACCAAAGACATCAGATGTTTCGAAATTGTTTAGGGGCATGTTAGCAAAAGGATCGATTACGTTTGGGTTTGTGGGCTCAGTTTCAACTGTCTTGTTTACAGCCGAGAATGGTGGATCAGATGCAGCAAAAAGGTCCACTGTCGAAGAAGATGGGCCAGAATATGCAGATTGGGCAAACAAATCAACTTTGTCCTGCAGAAAAGAAGGAAGACAGATTTTTATTAATGAGAGAATTGAAAACAAATTGTATATAGATGAAGAATAAATAACAACATGAAAGAAGTCTACCGTTGATGATGGACCAGAGAATCCAGATTGAGCAAACAAATCAACATTGGCCTGCATAAATGGGGAGAATAAGAATTCTCACTTAAAAAAATAAAAGAAGAAGAATTGTTTAAGATAAATATAGTTTATAAATAATAGAGGAATGGTATCCCACCGAGATTAAGTTAATATTAGTAAGAAATCTTACCTGAGTATTAGAACCAACATGAGCTTCTGCATGGGGTGCAGCTGATACAAATGTTGCATCTGCAAATAGATCAACCTCATCTGACGCATTGCTGGTGGTTCTTTCTGCTGCAACTGAAGTCGGTGCATCCATGAGGTCAATCAAACTGTCGCCAAATAGATCCACATTATTAGATTTTACATCGGCTTGGCCTGTCAAAACATAAACCAGCTCAATGTAATTAGTGTATGTTCATATTTTCAATCAAGCTCATTAAAAAGTATACAGTTGAACCATAGAGCTTAAACTGTCCATCTGTTGAACTAACAAATAATAAACATTAAAATAATGCATGGACTCGACCGCCTTGCCCATAGAAGTGCTGAACTTACCACTATTAGAAGAACCACGTGGATCAAAGTCATCAAAATCATCCTCAACACTGTTTGAAGGTTTACTCGAGCTTTGAGAAGAGGGGACAGGACCATAGTTGTCATCTTTATCCCTATAAAAGAGCAACGTGGCATTAGCAGAACAATGCAATGACTTCCTTGAAGGCTTGAACCCAGCAATTTACAGAGAAACTAACATGTTCAATCCGTAACCAGATAAGATGTCCACAAACTAAGGCATCATGAGTTTAATTGGAGTGCAAAAGTAAGAAACCTATAGCTGCCTACTGTATGTCTGCTTCTGCCTTCACTAGAAATTGCCCCTAGCACCCAAGAGTTTAAATGCTTCAATAAAATAACTAGCAAAAAGTAAACCTGGTAGACCATAGTTTAATTACAGAAAATTCCTTGGACATGTCCATTTCAATCTCTCGCACTGTTGCACCTATGCAAACTTAGGCAAGGCATGCTGAATAATTCAGCCATTTCCATCAAAGCAAAAACCTTCCCTCTAGTCACGCTTTATGTTCTCATCATTCTATAACTATGCCAGATTTACTTCCTGACAGTAATTGTATACATATATTATGCCAAGACAGTGATGTGGTGAATCCTGGGAATTTTTTTTTCCTCATGAGCAAAATGCATTCTTCAATGGTCACTTTGAAATGGGTAGAGAAAGGCAATTTAGTCTTTTAACGTATCTTCCTCTTTAATAATGACACCTCATTTACTGCTAGATTATGTTTTCTTTGACTTCTGAAACTTGGTGAATTACAACCAATGTAATGACGAAAAAGGAGGGTGAGACGCATAAACTCCCGACGCTAGACCAGGTTACAGATACAGAAAAATTTATACAACATTTGCTATACTAGGAGGTAATCATCTATAGGCATTGTCCAATAGGTTAGGCTCGATGGTCTTAGAGCTTGTGGGCCTATTTTCTTTTGGGCCGCCTTTTTGAAGCCCTGCGTGTTTAGATGGATGGTGAATTGAATTGAGGTGAGGTAAAGCCTCTATTATCCAAACAACTGAAACAAGAAAAGAAAAGGGGTCATATCAAAAGTACACAAATTCAAAATTCCCTCCTTTTAAATAAAAAAAAAGCCAAAAAGCAACCTCCTTTCTCTACTAAATGACAAAAAAAAAATCCCCCTTTTAGACAAAAAGTCAAAAAGATTCCCTATCAAGCCACTAAACACAAAAGACCATCATAACCCCCTTATATTTTATTCTCTGTTGATTTGATGTTTCACCTCACTTTACTTCAATTCACCATCCATACAAACACCCCCTTTTTAGGTCTCTGATGCACTAGGGTTGTATCGCATGGTGTCCCACTCAGCATTTAAAATCAAGGTAGGCATACGACTGAAAATACTATTAAGTGCAGTCAATGATGGTAAGAAACCCATCCATGGAACACGGCAGGCTCCACCAAATGACTTATCTCATTAACGGTTGTCCCCACCAAATTTCCATCTATTTGGTAGGGCCACAATGTTTTCATCACTGGTCGGGCCTCACCATTCTTTCGATTATTAGGTAGACTCACAATTTTTCATCATATGATGACTACTTTTGTCTCTTGAAACAATCTCCATCCATTATTAAGTGGACCCTACTATAACAAATCATAATCATATCATTGTACTTGCCACTATTGACTCTTTGGATGGCAACCCATATTCCCGGACATAATAAGGTTAGTTTCTAGTATTGATGTGTGAGGACACAAACGGCAATCCAGATTCTAACCAAAGTCCGAGGACAACAAGCAGACAAGATAATTTACTTTAAAAATCATCAGGAAAAAAAGTATGCAACTGCATTTACCTGCCATAGTTTGCCGATCCCTTCTTCGAGTAGTTCTCTTCATTTTCACTGCCAAGACCTCTTTGGGACCAGGTTTTTTCATGGCCATCCTTGCCAAAGCCATTTTTGTTCCCATGGTTCCACTCAGTTTCATCTCTAAATTGGTCTCTGTCTTTAAATCCTCCCTTGAATGTTTCGCTATCTTTTGAACCACTTGATCCTCCATAGCTGCTGCTACCGTATGAGGCGGAACTTGACTTATAAGATATGCCTGTTGAGGACAGTCCAAAATACCTATAAAAGATGGCAATGGGACAGTTAATTCTTTTCTTTCAGATCACAAGGAAAAAAATTGCAGGAAAACTCAAGCATAAGATCTATCTCAATTTGGGATCCACGCCTCACTTGTCGCGGTTTGCAGCAGCTTTATTCCTGACTTCTTGTATTTTATCCTTATCGTTCAGGAGGGTCATAATGGTGCCAACCTTCTTTCTTACATTAATTCCCATATCTTTTCCATTAGGTTCAACATATTCAAAACCTGAGAGTGACTTTAAGAATGAAATCAAATCAGAAAAACAGAACCTATGGAAAATTGGAGATAAACTGACTACCGTCATAACTGAAGGTTTGATTAGACAAATATAGAAGAGAAGCCTTACTGAAATTTGGAAAGAATGTTCCAGAATGTCATCCATTGCCCTTTCCGATCCATTTGCCAACAAATACTCTACAACAGCCAATGCCTGCAGGAAGAAATTCTCATAGACATAAAAATGCTGCATCACCTGTGTATGCACACACCCAGTTTTCCTAGTTCAGGTCCTTCTGGTATAAGGGGTATTAGGGATCCAATTTCATCTTAAACCATCATCCAATGGTTAGAGTTTTGGCCAACCCTTTGGGGTGTCCACCCCAGTACCTTCCTGCCCCTACTGCTGTATTTGGCATGCATCAAGGTGGACTCCATAGACAATGGTTGCACTTTTCAAAATTAAACCCCATTTTTAGAGAAAGTAGAGAGTGGAGATATAGGCCAACTCGCTCATGATTGAGTGGTGATGGCACCTTGGTTTCACACACATGCGCAAGGATCAATCCTTGGGTTGTCAAGTTTAAGTACCACTTGTAGACCAGTTCCCCAACATAGCAACAAAGAAGGAGAGAGAGAAGAGGGGGGGGGGGGGGGGGGGGGGGGGGGGGGGGGCGCATCTAGATGCATTTCAATGGCAGTATAGTGGAGGAGCGTGGTGGGTGGGTGTGGTTGGGGTGGGGGAAGGAAAATCATCTGTGTATGAGTAGTGGGCAAAAGATAGTCTCCGTATCATCACTCTATCCCTTCATTTGATGCATCAAAGTTTAATCAAAACCTTTTCCTCAGCAATTTTATCATGATTCTATATCAAATAGTGGATAGCATGGGTCATTATCAAATTTGAAAGAGGGCCAATTTTCATCTACATGCAACTTCGTAGGTGGGTGAGCAGTGGTGGCGGGGGCAGAGGGAGGAGTTTGGGTTGGTCACAGAAGGGCCCCACAAAAAGATCATGGACCATGATGAGGTACATGCAATATGCACCTCCATTGGTGGTCCACTTAGATTCATGCCTGTCATGGGGATAGGAAAAGTCTTATCATGGATTAAGGTTGGTGAAAAAATTAGGTCCCATTGGATCATGAGAACCATAGTTTTAAGTCCACACGGTCTGTGGTTTGAGATTCAAACAAACTGTGATAAAGGATCAGAGTCAACTTGGGCGAGTGCCAATACATAAAGATTAGTGGGTGGTGTGTAGTGGCTGTCACCAACATCATCATTGAAGCTCTACCCCATCCATCTAGCATTGACATTTTCAGTACTACTTTAACAGTCGACCTTGTTTATAGCATGTTCTTTGTAACTGCACAACCTATAATGTCCTTCCTTATTACATTCAGGATTGGGTTTGCATAGGGGGTAGGGAGTATGAAAGGTTTGAATTGAGATGTGGGACCTAAACAGGAGGTGCTCACTATAAAAGGTGCCCATTGAATCATGAGTGTGTATAAATAAAAGAAGGGCAGTTTATCACCTTATAAACATGACGCCAATTTCGACCAGTATCAGTCAATCTTGTCCACAGTACATTCATAATCATTTGGCACTCAGTGCTGCAACCACAGTATTAAATATATAAAGGCAACACATTATGAGTTCCTAGAAATGTACAAAAATAAGATCATTCAAATAAGACAAAAGCTATAAATTACAATTTTTTCGTGGCCTGTGCAATCTCTGACAAAGCAGATCCATGAGGGCCCCAAGGTTCATCACTTGTTGCATCAAGAACCTGTGAAGTGCAGATAATAAAAGATCAAGCCACAGATAGCATCAAATAAAATGCCAATGAGCATTGACGTTGTAGGTTCTCTACTACTATAGTCAACCTTTTTATTTTATATTTCGCTAGAAAGTTCTTTAATAAGGGGAAGTTTTCCCCTAGTTGTATTTCCTCCTGTATTTTAATAAAGTTTCCACTTGATATATGTATGCATGTATTTAAATACACGACCTTTTTGTGTAAACAAGAAGTTTAGAAACCACATGAATACTCATATAAAAGAGCCCCCACGGAAATGGATAAGAAGAGAACATGAAAAATTAGGACAAGAGGAATGGAAGGATATGCGAAACTTGGTAAGTAGGATATGCAGATCGACTTGGTAAGTAGGAAGAATAAGTGAAACTTATACCCAAGAAGTATCAGTGTAGTATCGGGTACGGAAACAAGTGTTGAATCATCCAACATGGATACGCTTGGGAAATGGGAGTCTATCATAGATTAAAACCCAACTTACTTTACCTTTTAGATGCTTGATCTCATGATCCCATGGGTTTCCATGGATTGCTTGTTTCTTTGGACAGTAGTATCCACCTTGGAGGAGAAAGGTGAGCAAGTGCGTTTGGAGGCATTTTATCCTTAAGCATATTCTTTTTGGGGCAAACAATATAAAAGATTTGATCACTAAAGACGGTAGTAATTCATGTGCTTTGTTGAATATTTTTTATTTTGATTTTGCGCTTTAACCTTTTATTTCATCAAAATTTCAATCATAATCTAAAAAAAGAAGGGGAAAATCGTTACAAAAACTTATGATATGAGTACAAAATTGTAAAAAGACAGCATAAATACTCCATATTTGTAGATATACAGTGTACATAACATAGAGAGCGAATTTTTCAACTATTTTCATCCCAGTCCTCTATATCATCCAACTGTGAATGCTTATCCGCATATCACCATTTTCAGAGGGGGCTCTACCCTCAAACAACTCATGCAGATTAGTATTGCTGGTTGGATGATGTCCAATGCGCGGGATGAAAAGTTCCTCAAATAGAGTTAAGCCAAATGTATATATATATAAAGATTTTGAAAAAAAAAAAAGCAGCAAACCGTGCCGAATTTAGAAATGCAACTAAATTATTTAGATACTTAGAGTCAACTTGATCCGCTAGAGTTCCAATGTTGAGTTTTCAGGTATATGAACAATGATTCATGGTAGATGAGACGCAGAAGGATGAGAAATGGCTGGAATTACAATGATTCAAAAGTATTCAAAACACAGCTCGTGTTTGCTTCCATCTCCTATCTAATTCAACGCATCTAGATGCTTCCTTCAAATCTAAAGCAGATCTACATCAAACAAATGCAATCGATTCAAATTCCCTAACCAAAATCTCACTTACCTTCTGCTCGAGCTCTGGAACCTTGAGCACTTTCATATTCACCTCCCTCTTTCTACAAGGAAATCAAACAAAAGAAAAAGAAAAAGAAAAAACGAATCAAACAGCGTTTTTTTTTTTTTTTTTTTACAGATCTGATCAAGAAGAACATCAGAACACTTGAGGAACTCACATTTCTCGAACTGTCTGATCGATAACCTTCATGAAATCCATGGCAGAAGATGCGAACTGCGTATCCCTGCCGATCTATCCCTCTAAATCTGCAAGTGAGGATGTTATTAGGCTCGTTGGATGAAGGAAAAGCTCCAGATCTGGAGAAAGGCTAGGGTTTTGGAGAGAGAAAGAAAGAAGCGATTTTGATTGAAAACCTGTTTGGTGAAGGATATCTGATTCAGCAGATTTCTAGATCCTTGGGTTTTGAGATGGGGAAGATTACTTGGGACGTTTGTAGCCTGCCTGCTTTCTGCTTTCTGCTTTCTGCTCTTTTAATAAGATGTGGGAAAGTAGGGGAGTCCAAGAGAGTCGATAAATGGTGCAGTTATTTTGACGATATTTTGATTGATGTCCGTCCGATAAATACACATATACCTCGATTAATTGAACAGGGGCTTCCCTCAGTTAGTGAATGTACGGACCAGATTGGAGCCCAGATCTGAATAAGGTAAATTTAGGGCCCTATTGCAATGTCTGCCTATTCAAGATTCCAGTCCAGATAGGGATCCGTTTTTTTTTTCTTTTTGGTTACATTCACGTATGACTTGGAGCCAAAAATTACTACTTTTTCGTAATATGGCTATTGATCCTAAGCAATGAATCCAGATACAGCCAGTGCCCAGGGGGTTGGTTTCATGTAAAAAATTCATAAAAATCTCCTAATTAGGGTGTATTTGGTAAAATTACTTATATGGTGAACTGAAGTGAAGTGAAGTGAAGTCTCAAAAGAATAGAAAATTGGGGGGTCTAATCATAATATGATGAAATTTTAGGAGTAGTTTGTTTCACCCCATTTATATATGTGAACGTCCCACGTGTGAAATGGTTCCACACCATTTATATTAGTTTGTAAAATTTATTACACATGTGGTGTGTAAATTAAATGTGATTTTGGTGTGTAAATCAAGTGGAAAAGGGCCCTTGCATTTTCATATGGAATCACACCCTCTTTACTTTTGCAGTGCTATAGTAACATTTCACCCATCATACCTTTTTCATCTTTTTTTTTTTTTTTGGATCCTAAATTATGATCCGAACCATTAAACATGTTAGGGAGGCCAAACATGGATATAGTATCAAATTTCAGCCGTTGGATCATCATGAAGTGTGAGATACTAATGAAAAGGTCCATAACATTAATCTTCATTTTTGGACTTCTGTGGGGGCCAATTTCACGATCTGAACCGTTAATTCTCTTTAAAAGGTCATTTCAAGCTATAAAGACTTTTTTTCAGGTGTTGATTCAACATGGATCTTGAAATATCTTCAAAAAGCATATTAACTGTTGGGTGCATGCACTGTTGCTACAGTGCATTCCACGGGGTGATAAAAGCATTCCCTATTTTTCAAACGTTTGGATCATCTGGACCTCTAATGCAAGATTTGAACCGTAGACCCTCTTCACAAGGCTAAAGACGGCCAATGGCTCAAATTTCAACCACTGATCCTTCATGGATTGTGAGATATTTGTAAAAAATAAGACCAACAATGCCTATTGTATTGAATTTCATCAATTGACTCACCAGGGGATTTTCGAAATATGTGAAAAACAGTAAAAGGCATATGAAGCATTGGAGCAAATGGATTCACATTTGAAGATGTGTGAAAATAACAAACAATGAATTGTTTTTTACATACGACTCATTTGCACATGTAAATGACTCATAAGTTTCTAATTTACACAAAGTAAACCATTTTCACATCACATGTGAAATTGACAAAAACTACCCCTTAACTATCAAGAGCTGTGAGTGATGCATGTCGGATCCAAATTGAAGCCCATTCCCACTGGCAACACCGAGTCCAACTCAGCGCAAATTTAGGTCCCTGAAGAACCTATTCCATAATCATAGTTTAAGAAGGGGTATTGAATATAGTATCAAGGGCTAGTTTGGTCAAGAGCATTTCTAACAAAAATTTAGATGAAGGGTAAGAATAGCTTACGTGGCAGTGTAAATCACTAAATTGTCACTTTTGCCCAAAAGAATTCTCAAAATTCGGGTTTTTGGTTGCTGCTCTCAGCATGACGTGTGGACACACTTAATTAATTCAATTGCCCAAAAGAATTCTCAAAATTGGATTTTTGGAGGAAGATTATAGTCGCCCGAAACTTACAGCTTTGCTTTTCCTAAACCATAATGACGTGTAGACACACTTAATCAATTCAATTGCCTACACGACTGAAACATAAGCCCCATACAAACCGCCAGGGGATACGGTTCACATACTTATCTGGCGTAACGCATACTTCCATCATACACTCACCTAGAATGAATTCGACTTTGTGTCACATTCGCTTCATTCTTGGCTTAAATTTTTGTTTCTCCCACTATAAGTAGGTTCATGTTGGAAGTAAACAGGGTTGGCATGCATCCATGGCATGGATCAGCTAACACTTCAGATTCGGGTAGGAACTACCTAGGCCACCAAGTCTGGACCCAACAAGGACTGAATGGTTCGGGTCCAGACCCGACTCATACAATAGATCCCAGGTCCAACCTAACATTTAAATAAACACTAAAAAAAAAAAACCATATATCTTATACAATTTTGTAAACACACAAGTGCAGATATAATATACATATAAATATGTCAAATTCGACTATAACTAGAATTCAATGGGCCAGGAGCCCAAGGCACAGCAAATCAGGAATCCAGACCCTAAATCTGGGTCTAGGTCCAGTCTGTTGGACAGTCAGAATCCTCAATTATCAAACTCCGGCTCAGGCACATTCCGGCCAGACCTGGGTCCACACCCTTAAAACAAGTATACTCATGACATACACCAATCCAGACTCTAGATTCTGGCCCCCATGCAGATGGAGCATAACTTGAAAATCACAACAATTGAGACCATCCACTTAGTTTCCATCCAATGTACTGTTAGAAAGAAAAATTATCGACAGTACAAAGTTCAATTGGACAGATCAGAATCATTAAACTGTGGGATTTGAATCTATACTCCATCCCCGAAAGGGCTAATGATTTGGACAGTCTGAACTGGCTTGCCCATCTTCATGCATATGGTTTCACCGAATACTTTCCATTCAAAAGGACTGAACCTGACTGCACCCAGTCCCACATGCACCCTGACAGCCACAGGCCAGAACTAATTTGACAGCTCTTTATCATCGGACTGTAGAGGCTGACTCTTTTTAGCCATCATGACACAAGGTTCAACAGCAATTCATTTGATTTAGACATAATGCCAAATCTTTTTTTCACTCAACTATAAGATCACTTAATAATAGAATTTGACAGGCCACCCTCCAATTTTCCGCCCAAGATCAAAACATTGTTCGGAACATCACTTGTCAATTATGAGAAGATGACATGCAAAAGAACTTTAATTCCACCTTTCACTTTCCCTCCTGGGGTTTATTGAGCAACACTACATTTTTTTAAGAACTCATAGTCTTAAGTATCAAGCCACCACATTACCTTTTGATTACTTCCGGTATCTGATTGCTATCATCTTGAACAAGACCGATGATCATTGCAAATAATCCAAATCATCTGATATTCCTACCTGCAGAATGATTAAGAAAAAGAACAAAAATTATAGCAGGAAATCCTCTTCAAAAAAAAAAAAAAAGCTTTCATATTGCAGAATCAAGGTTTGAAAATGGGCCAAGTCTGATGCATTACACACTAGAGCAAGGAATCCATGTTAATTATGTCAACCTTGACAATCCAGAAGTTTTTTTACTTCAAAATGCACCATTTAATATTAAACGATGATAATAGGAGATCCAGCAACTCATTAAATGAACAGTATCTCTCTTAGCAATTTCATTAGGTGTATTGTCAGCTATAGGGATGTAAACAGGTGTGTTTAGTCAGATCCATGGTGGATCGAAACATCGAGCCAGACATCAATTGCTTCATATACCTAGTCCCAGCCCAACTACGATGTACAGACTGTACCTGAGTCTAGGCCCAGGTCAAGACCTCTATATAATGAAAAAGTAATCTAGATTTGAATCCACAACACAACTTTTTTTTATTTTTTTTTTTAATAAAGGAGGGTGTCCCAGCCCTTTGAGCCAGACTATCCCTAAGGGCCGGGGGGGAGCCCGGTAAATCCCCTGTGGCCGCAGTATGATAGCGCAGTTTATAACCCTCAACTTCCAAGAGAAAACCGTGGTCCTATGCCAACTGAGCTACCCCTTGGAGTTATGCACAACACAACTTTGCAAGGGGCTTAGATTTTTACCTCTAACACAAGCTGTGAGAGGTACATCTTAGAAGAAGAAAACCCACAGTAATCAGATATTTGCATATGGATCCAACAAGACCCGGACCCATACCCTATTATCAATTTGGTAAAAAAAGATGGTCCAATAGAGAATTTTTCAGGTTCGAACCTGTAACCGGATAATTGGAGGTCCATTGACCTCCCTAGTCAGTTGAAACTTGCCTACTGCCAATGAAAATAGGCAGACACCATTCCAGATGAAATGAAAAAATGAGATATGTGCATGGGGTTTATATATCCAAGGGTTCTTTTGACATTGTCAGGAATGCTCATTTCAGATACATTTGAAGACTCTTAACTCTTAACTTCTCACTCCCTACTATAATTTACACTTCCCTACATTATCAAAGAACTCATAATTCCAAAGTATGAAGCTAACACATAACACATCACCTTTTGATGACTTTCAGCATCTGATTGTAATCATCTTGAAAAAGACTGATGATCATTGTAGGTAAATCAAATCATTTGCTATTCCTAAGTGCAGAAAGATTAAATATGAGGAGATGTTGCGGAGGCATGATCTAATTGTGCAGAGGCTAAGATATCACAAGCCAAAGCAAGAATCATAGTGTTATTTTTCATATTAGTCTTCATAGAAAGAAATTCTTTTGATTTCACCATGCATCATTTACACTATAATAAATGGCAACAATCATAGGTCCTGCAACTCATTACATGAATTGTTTCATTTTTTTCTTTTAGCTATTTCATTGTCAATGAAAATAGACAAATATTATTTCAGATGAAACCATAAATGAGATCTGATCACAGGGGTATATCCATCAAGGATACTTTTGACAAAGTAAACGGGAACTCTGAACTGTTAATTGGAAATTTGTAACATGTAATGAGGGATGGAGGTGTTGTAAAGAGAAGAAAGGATATTTAAGATAATTGAGAAAGATACAAATCAATGAATATAGACAAATATTATTGTAGATGAAACCATAAATGAGATCTGTGTAAGAAGCTATGTACCAACCCAAAAGCTTAAGCTGATAGGTGGAAGGCTCATACAGGTATATTAAGACATGTCAAGCCTATTACTTAGGCGATGTGGGATGTGGGACTTCCCAACACTCCCCCTCACGTGCTGGCTTAACAAATTTCATGGACGGGCCTATCACGTGGGCTACACAAGAATGAACAACGGGATCAGAACCCGCTCTGATACCATATAATGAGCCATGTACCAACCCAAAAGCTTAAGCTAATAGGTGGAAGGCCTATACAAGTATATAAGACATGTCAAGCCTATTACTTAGGCGACGTGGGATGTGGGACTTCCCAACAATCTGAACATAGGGGTATATCCATCAAGGAAACTTTTGACAATGTAAATGGGAACTCTAAACTGTTTAACTGGAAATTTGTAACATGTGATGAGGGATGCAAGTGTTGTAAAGAGAAGAAAGGATATTTAAGATAATTGAGAAAGATACAAAGTATAAAAATATCATCTATTAGAACACACATACAAGTGATATAGTATGGTAAAATTACTAATAGAAGTTGAAAAAACTCTAATATATTTTGCTCTAGAACTATGGGCATGTTTTTCTCCACAACTAGGTGGAACAGCAAGACAAACACATTGTTTTTCCCCTTTTCTCTTATGCATTGGCATTCGTGCACATTGTTTGTAGAAGTGTGCCAGAGCTTCAATTACCTCTGGGAATTTTAGGTTACGCAACAAGGATGTAACCCCTCAGTGCACATTTCGTAGACATCAGAGAATGTACACTTCAAAAAATATCCCCTAACATTTTGAGTTACACCAATAGAATATTTAATTGTATCCAGCATTCGAAGCCATAAAGAAATCATTAGACTTCCCATTAAGTATAGCCATACATAAAAGAAATAAGATTTCACCTCCTTGTACATGTGTTCAAGCTGTTCTTTGGCTTCAGGAAAATTGCTTGAGCACCAATGTTGTAGGATGAATATGTTCTCTGTAGAGTAATATCTGGGTAAGCAGTTGACAAAACTCGAAATGCCTAGTGATCCTTTTCTGAACTTTCCTTTTTTTTTCTTTCCGTTCCTAAGTTTTAGAAAGAAAAGGCTAGGGTATCCATTTAAAAGCAGAAGAAAAGAAAAAATGAAGGTCAGAGGAAGATTAGAAGAGAACCAGTCCATCTGTTTGCTGCTGAATGTGCAACCTCAATTGCATTTTCTGCCATGAGAGATCAAAAATCAGAAGGGAAGTTCAGAATACTTCAGCATGCAGCACACTTTTTGTATTTACGTACACATAAAATATCTAAAGAAAAAGAAAGAAAGAATTATATATATACATATATATATATTTCAGATGAGAATATGAAAAGCCCACCCTGTAATCAACAAAATGCAACATGGGCCAGCCCTGAAACTGAGTGCAAAAGAGGTGCTATGAAATGAGTCATCACAAAATGAACAGGTAATGTGCATAAATCTTTGTTGGCCGACCAGTGTCTAGAGTTTTGAAGGGCCAAAACTGGTGTAGAGTCAAATGCTAAGGAGATCTTTCATAGAGATGGGGTCAGCAAACCTAAGTGGAAGATCCAGACAGAGGATTTCTACCCCACAACCCTCCCCCGGACGGCGGCTGCAACACACACAGTTGTCTCCCCTTCTTGTGCTCTTGTGCAGTGTGGTCTAGCACCTCCTATATGGGAGGCATTTTGCTAGGCAGCTCTCTCAAGTAATATTATCACAATGGAAATGCTACAACGTAGAAAATTTATGAAGTAAACGCCATGTAGAATCAAGAATGCGATTTCACATCAAAGGTATGGTTCAAGAGTTTCAGAATGCTGAGAGTCAGTCGGGTTAACGAAGGTACTCTACAACATTGTTCCGGACATCGGGCTGGGATCCATTCTGTTACACCCCAGCCCCAAATTTAGCCTAATTAATACTAATTAATCGGGCTTTAGTTGATTTAATCGTGATTAGTTGCTACTTAGAGTAATTAATGTTGATTAGACCCTTATAGGTGAGTTGGAAGTTAGTTGGAGTCTCGAATGGGTGAGTTGAACCGATTTGACTCAGTTGGGTAGAGTCGAGGACGTTTTCGTAATTATAGATTTTATATTTTTGCATCATATGCACGTCATCTTGGTGTCATCGTGTGTATTTCGTCGAGCTCGTCGATTTTCGTACTTGACCCTACTCCATTTGACCAACCATTGAAGAAGTGGACCTTCATTTGACTTAAATTGGAAATACCAAGACTTAGTGGGCTTTTGTGCAAAATGGACTCTCTCATCCTTTAAAGCCACTTCACCTTGTTGCTGTTGCTGGGCTAAAACCCTCTTTTCCGTTCACTACCTTTCTCTTCATTCTCCTTCTTTCTGTTCTTCATCATCTATCAAGGGGGTATTGCTGGTGCTTTGGAGACAAGGAGTGGGGCTAGTACATCTGCTTCATCATCTTCATCCTCTTCATCTCTTGTGACAAGAACCCACTCCTCTTCAATCTTTTTCCCCAAATTCGGATCCCTTGCTATAGGTAAGAGGAAAGCCATTTCTTTTTGTGTTTTTGAGTTGAATGGAGTCAAAAAGACTCTACCATAGTCATGCATACATATTCATTACATCTTCTTGTGGGTTTATTGATTAGGGTTTGAGTATTTGGGGGTTTGGGTTTCTTTTGAGCCAACGAGTGAAGAGGCTTGTTAAAGCTTGATTAGAGGCAAGTATAAGCTTTAATGATTAATACATGTGGTCTTATTCTTGATTGGATTATCAAATTCTATTATTCTCCATTTTATGGTGATTAGCCTCCTTAATCATGATTAGAGAATAATAATAGTATGGGTTGATCTTCTTGAATGTGCATTTATTCTTGTGAAAACAGGGGAAATGTGTGAGGTAAGGAATCCTTTACATTCCCAAGTCAAGAGAACATGTTCAGGTGGAGGTTGAAATGATGACATATGATTAGTGCTTGTTTTGAATTTGGTGAATAATGTGTAAGAAGTCATGTGGGTGTACAGGTGAAATGAAATGGAAAGTGAAGAAGTTCATGTGGGTGTGCACAGGTGAACAACTGGGAGCATTCCAGGAGGGACACGGAAGGTGTCCTCGCTATAGCGAGGATGGAGCTCGCTATAGCGAGGTTCTCGCTATAGCGAGGTCCACTTCTGGATGGCTCGCTATAGCGAGCTTTAAGCTCGCTATAGCGAGGGTGGGTTCTGTGTAAGGCCCGGAATTCTGGAACAAAAGTGCTTATTTTGCACATGAAGAATTGATGAATATCCCGATATTATATAATTACTAAACCCATTTAGGATTTTGGATTCCTAAGTACTTGTGGGACCCTGGAAAATGGCACCTTTAACGAGATCAACGGACCAATGGTAATTAACCACGTGAGAGATCATTGAGGCTAAGATCATCTCCTGTGAATTATATTTTCGTCTACCACCTTGTCATGGATGAGGCTCGGAGAACCCGGTACAATACACCTATACAAAGTGGCACCAAATTAAAGATAGCTATACACGGGATCTCCAAACTTCATCGGGTGAGAATGTGAAGGACGAGAACTTAGTAAATGACTCTTGATTCTTCTTAATCAGTGCATGTGCATATTGGGATTTATTTTATATTCGACTTCCAAATTCTAAATAATGATTTATATGCATAATTGCTTCGTTTCTATTCGTTACACTTGTACGGTTATACGATACTCAATTGAAATTTTGGATGAGTAAGTTATGTGTGAAATATTCTAGATATTATGGTTCGATTCGATTCAAGTAAAAACAATCTTACTCATGTGCGTATTTATTCGATTCGATTGGTCTGGCACTACTGAGCTTCGACCACGTGATACCCGACGGGGTTAAACTTGGTTTAGTTATTCGAGATCACTGCAGTAGATCGTCTGGAGCACCGGAACTCCAGCACCGGGTAGCCAGCTAGCCTTTGGCCGGGCCGCTGGTGACATCCCAACTAGATTCGCTCTCTATTGAGAGGATGAGCTTAATGTGGTAGCCAATTAGTGTGTTTTATTATTCCATTGATTCAGAGAGCATGATTTATTCGATATTGCACAAGTGCCTAGTTTACTTAACATTGGCATCTTTTAGTCAATTGTCTTTTATTCGATTTGATACAACATGTGATTTATTATTAATGCTTATACTTGTCGAATCGTCGTATTCATGATGCTACCTTTGGTGTCACAGACGCAGATGCAACTCCCGGCCTTGAAGAGGCCCAGGAGGGAGAGGAGGAAGCCCAAGAGGTTCCTCCAGGACTAGAAGAGTGGGCCGGTAATGGGCCTATGTAGTCTGGGTCGACGAAGAGTGCCACGAAATATTCTTTTGAGAATCAAACTGTAGAGTGTGGCTAGCCCCTTTTTGTGTGGGCCACACTATTTGGACAATTAGGAATTCTTTTGTAATAGGATGCAGGGTATTTTTGTAATCCCTACTTGGGTTGAATATGTAATTATGTTTTGTATAAACTCAACTTTTAATTAGGACTGTGCAATGGTTCAAGTGATTATTATTGTTATGCTTCCGCTATTTAATTATGAATGGTATGTGGAAAGAGAAATTTTATCCTTCGTGTTGCTGGATTTGACTCGAGACAGGTACAGTAACACGGGATTACGCATGTCGCACCTCGGGGATTACCCTAGGCCAGGGTGATTCGGGACCGGGATGTGACACATTCTAAAAGACTGGATGAATACAGTGAGAGTCTGCACCACAAGAAGTCATTGGGCCAATTTGGAAAGTAAGAAACAAAAGCATTTTCAATAACAAACAGGGTCATGTGGTTTTGGGAAGTGGTAGATGACTTGATTCGATGAAAGTTAGAGTTGCAAGTTGGGGGTCAGTGGGATCACATGAAAAATTGTTCAAATTGGCAGCGTCAATTTTAGAGGAGGAAAACAAAGAAGACCTTTTATAGCATGGTAACTGTAGGATCTTACACCCCATTGAGGTACCACTTATCCCAAAACCAATTGGTGATAGGAAACGGCACAACAATAGTTTTATGGTGAGGTCGAGGGCTCGACCACAATTATGACCGCTCAAGAGCAAGGGTGAACGTTGACCTCAACAGTAACTACCAAAAAAAAGGATGGTTAAAATATAATGTCAGTGGCGCGGCAAGAGGAAAAACAAGTCTTGCAGGAATAGGAGGGGTGTTGAGAAATGAGGAAGAAGAAACACCATGTAAGTCCTCAGGTTGTACAGGACTCATGGAACAAAGAAGGCAGAGATTTTGGTTTTGCATGAGGCACTAAGGATTAAAGAAAAGGTTGACAGAAACTTGATTGTAGAAAGGCAACTCCAAAAATGCTATCAGTTGGCATCGAGAAAAGGAAGCATACAATGGAGGATGGGTTTGATAATGAAAGAAATCTGGTAGAATCGCAAGAAGATTGGTTGTATGTTTCAAGTGGTGCCAAGAAGTGTGAACGAGAAGGCAGATGTCATGGAAAAATGTGTTGATAGAAAACAGATGATAATCATTTAATGGTTTTATATTGTCACCCATTCTTCTCACTGCCATGGGAAGATGAGCTATATACCCTTTGCTCAATTCGTGTTCCCTTTACTTTTGCCTGTTTAGTATTCTATGTACTGTAATCAGTCTTCTTCTCTTGATTTTGTACTCTTTTCTTCTTTCAAAAAAAAAAAATTTAAGTTGACGATGAAAAAAAATTGAAAGAAAAAAATTGCAATTCTTACTCATTGCTTCAAGGGCAGCTGGGTCATTGTCTGCATACAGTCCCATTTCATCCTAGACATAGGCCATCAACTTGTCATGCATTTGCATCAACATTATGCAGCCAATTTTTTGATTTGTTGATAATCCAGAAGACAGAATATAAAATACCTTTAGCATACTATGCTTTAGCTCAATGGTCTTCAGCTCCTCTAGAGCTACCTCTCGTTCGTCCTAGACAAAAAACTGAATGCTAAACTCCAAGTTTAAACAATCGCTAGACTCTCTAAGAGGGTACTTCAGTTCTAACAAATGATCGGAATGGAACAGAATACACATACAGAATCCTCCCTGCCTTTCTTTAAGTTGTCCCTCAGTTCAACCAGTTCTCCTAAATTCTTTTTACTGCTTGCAAGATCAGACTCAAGTTTGGAGTGTGAATTCCTCAACTGTCGCCAAAGACAACCAATAGCAAATGAAGGATTAAGAGAGACCGATGTGTGTTAGTATTTACAAATAGTTCTTGCAGTTTTTTTTCCCCTTTTTGTCATGCCAATTGGCAACTTCAAGTGGTAGCTGTAATTCGAGCATGAATCCAAGTCACCTCTGCAGTGGGACAGCATATCTACCAGCTCACCTATGGGGCAGGGGAGACCAGCATTTATCTGAAGACTGTGAAAGAACAAAAAATGATTACCTGATTTCCAGCACAACTTGGAAGACTCCAAAAGTATATCTGCAAGATCAGAAAGGTAAGCCACATCAAATTACTGCATAGAATAAAACAAATAAAAAATTGTTGATTAAGATATTCTCAGATAGCTTCATCCCTTGCAGCCTTGTATTTAACATGAGAAGATGCTGTGAGTGGGCATGGTGCAGCTGGCAAAAAAGTCCAATAGAAGCAACAATAACCAGAGAACAGCATGCAATGTGAAAGGCATGCGTTCCTGCTAGTGGTTTCATACACGTGTTTACTTTTCAAGAGTAAAATCTAAAAGTGGCTTGAAGGAACCGGCAGAGACACTCGTATGCTAAAAATCTGAAAGTGGCTGGAAGGCACTGGCAGAGATCCTCATATGCTAAATAGAAAAACTGAATCTCATGAGTGGAACAGTGATCACACGAGCAATCTTACGATTTTGCAATTCATGATTTATCATTGTAACTGGCGTACTAGTGTATCCTCCAATTTGAATTTCAGAACATTGGTCTATGGAGGAAAAGTGCAAGTTTATAAACTGATTAAGCAGTAAACAAATCATATGCCTCAGCACGTATTCTTCCAAAGACTTGATACTAACTTCAACCCAATTTTGAAATGGTCCAAATTGTCTGGGTCCATTCCGAAGAAATGTGTTTTTCATATGTAAAAAGATGTTTCATTTATACCATTCAAAAAAAAAAAAAAAGATGTTTCTTTTGTCCTGTGCTAGAAAAGATACAATAAAAATTTAAACTTCAACTCTTCAGCCATTCTGATATACTTACAGAACTGCCTATCTTGTCCTTGGAGACAAGGTCATCATCCACTAGACTCTGGACAACATCTTTCACAGATTGGCTGATGACACCTTTCTTGGGACCGAGCTTCTCAAGTTCTCTGAGCTGAAGTATGTTTGGAAACACATGAGATGAGACTAAGAAGAAATAATTTAAAAAAATCAAAATACAATTAGTTCTTTTCGGCTGGCATAGATTTTAAGCAAGTGATGGTCACACTTAAGTGCTGATGCTAGAAGGAAAAGAAATGATATTTAAATATGTATCACCTAATAGAACATAAAAGGTCAAAAAACAAAAGGTTGAAACAACAAAAAAAAATTGAGGTTAAAATTAAGATGACATAAATATTGAGTACTGTCAGACAGGTAAACTGCGAAGGAAAATGTCCACAGCATTGAAGCAACTGGGCCACAACCACAAGACAATGTTCCACCCTGTTTCTGAGATATTTTCATAAATATTGGTCAAAGTACAAAGAAGGAAAAATAAGTTAGCATAATGCATGAACTAACGCATAGGGAACAAATGACCATAAAAAATATGGAACTTGACACCCTAAGAGCATTTATGTTAACAGTTTAAAGTTTAAAAAGATATATCAAGCATAATGTGTCTATCAACTGCAAAAATTACAAATAACATATAGATGGAAAACAAAATATACATTCTCACCAAATTCTATATATCAGGAAGAGATAAATCATTTATTGCTCAACTCACAAGAAAGAAGTCTTGGGACTCATAAAATATTCGAAGAATCTGCTCACGCTTCTCTTCCAAAGAAAGACCTCTTTTCTTTGACTATGCAAAACACAGGAAACAAGAAATCAGATTTCCAGTTTTTCACTTCACAAATGCTGCCTTGTAATGGCACAGAAAATTTTTAAAATGAATAAACTAAAAAATTCTGAAAGCTCTACAGTAATCATACAAATAATTGGCCAAATGTATGCAGCATGAGTAATCTGACCATCTATCAGAACTCAACACTAGAAACAGGGTGCCCCATTCAGAAAATCCTTTCTTGAAAGACAAAGGAGAGATTTCTGGGTAGACAGAAGTTTCACCCTCAAAAGGGGATATCTTGAGTTGTAATGTGAGGATACCCCATTGAATCTAGTTTCTACAAATATTATGGCTCCTCTCTGGTAATTAAGGATTTCCAAAATTTCTGGCGTGTCATGCGGTTCAGAGTAAAGATGGAAAAAACTCTCCATTTATTGTAGCACAAGTTTTTAGAGATTTTAGAGTTTTATGCGTCTATGACTTTGGCACCTATCATACAAGTAGAAGAATATAGAGCTCGTCAAATTTGCTAATGGTGGAGTTAATTGCATCTTATCTTCATATTCATCCTCGTAAGTCCTACCCCTTGTTATATTTTTCGATTTTTCTTTCCCCGAATGATCCGCGGTGTTCAGAAGATCAATGGCATCCTAACACTTGGAAATAGTCATTCATATTGTGCCATATGTGACACTTGATACAATTCTGAAGATAAAAACTGAATAAAACCAAAAGTGAAATGTTGAATAAAATGCAGTACACACAACTTCCTATGAGAATGCCCAAATAAGAAGAGAATGATGTGATGGCAAATTATTGGCTTCTGCTTCACTCGCGTCGAGAATAAGCCGGTATAGCAATGTAGCTTCTTTTTTTTTACTTGTTACAGGTCTCCTATGCGACACAACCCAATAGTGTTCTTCCTTCTCAATCATGCCTATCAAGTGAGAAATCCACAGGAACAATTGAAATGCAAATAATTTATTTCTGTTGATTTAAAATTGACATATTGAACCTGTGAAATTTTCCCATCCAAGCTAAAATCGAGATCGGGCGAAATTTAGGAAATTTTTTTTATCAGCAGTCTCTAACAGACAATTAGGTAGACTTTCATCAAATCAAGAATCCTACAATCATGCAGAATAACATACATCAATTCAATATATATACGTACTAATAAACTCGACCTTTCTTTAGCATGGCCAATATCTCATGAATGAATTTCAGGGTTTCAACGCACAAAACACAAAGAATTTTACATAATATGCTCAAGTAGAGTGGTAGAAAGGAAAACCCTAGAAGAGATCGAAATGGTTTGAGGTAGAGAAATCCCTAGAAGCTCTTAAATCAGACGAATGCAGATGAGGATTCTCATCAAAAGGAAAGAGATGAAGAGATTTCACTGATTCGAGGGCAAAACATATAGAGGGAACATGGATTAGGGTTTTAGAATCTTGCCATTTACGCTTTCTGGTCTGGAATTGGGAGCCGAGCAGCGACGAAAAGAGTGCGCGGGCGGGAAAGGAGATGTGCAATGGAATGGCGGGAGATCAAGGAAGGGTTCAAGAACAGGTAATTTATTTAGAGATCTGCTAATGCCACGTCCAAAATTTCTCTTCCTACATCTTCCTGCACTTCAGGAAATGACCGAAGTACCCTCAGAAAGGGCCAAGTGCCGGGTTCGGGGTTGTGTCCAAACTCCAAGCCCTACTCTAAAAAGACCTGGGCCGGGCCTAAGCTCTTTAAGGGCCTCCACTACCTAGGCCCTGGCTCGGTCTTTGCCGAACAAGCCCAGGCCTAGGGCCTGAAGAAGATAAAATTAGTTTTTATTTTATTTTTGTTCTTCACTGTGGTGTAACACATGGCGTTAATGAACCTTCTCTTGTTCAAGTTTGGGACTAACAATACAATGCAACAAGTAAATAGCTTATTACAGATTGATAGGCAATCAATTACATTTAAAGATAAGACTATTTAATGGTATTGTTGGTTATTATCTTTTAACTCAGCCATTGATAGAATGCACTTTTATTGAACTCTTATAGATTAAATGCCAAACAAATAATGGATCCCTCCATGAGAGAGAGAGGGAGGGGGGAGATGGAGAGAAAAAAGAGATTTTGTCTTGTAATTCCCTTTACAAAATTCCATTGAGATTTCGTAGTGGTGGATCACCCAAGTGGGAGGTCATTGAACTTAAATCTGAGTAGGAGGCTAAACATTAGATCCAAAAAACTAAAGACAGATGTTCCCGTGCTACTAAAAACTCTCACAAGAATCAAGTTCAAACAAACCTGCTTAAATAAATTTACATATACAATGATTGTTTGTAGATAAATCGCTAAAAGAAAGAAAATAAAAAGAAAATGTATAAGAATCATGCATGCCTTATTTACATAAGAATCATAATCATAATTATCGATAGGTCTCTGAAATGGAACTTGTAGAAGCTTGGGTCAACGGAGTTTCTGTTTAAAGG
Source organism: Persea americana (assembly GCA_029852735.1). Taxonomy (NCBI): domain Eukaryota; kingdom Viridiplantae; phylum Streptophyta; class Magnoliopsida; order Laurales; family Lauraceae; genus Persea; species Persea americana. The sequence continues at coordinate 64,638,858 of CM056813.1, read as the reverse complement.
CTTTGGTATATATAGCTAGACATTTTGCAGCCAGATGTCCCTATATTCGCCGCATCACATATTTTGTAACAAATTTACCCCTATAACTGCCGCAATATGTCACGCATAAGTGGCCTAACACGTTACGCAAATTAAGCCCTTAAGTTTAGGGCCTTAACATGATATTTCATGACTAATTTGCCTCCCTAACAGATTTTATTTCCCAATTTTAGATGAAATTTCGAAATTCAAATGGGAGGGAATAGATCAAGTTTTGAAATTCAAATAAGAGGGAATAATCTATACTTTCTGCTACACATTCATGGCGATTTGCCCATGGATGTCTCCTTGATGAATATCTAGTAAATGGTTTTATCTAAAGTTTTTTTACTATAATGACCGAGCCACATGCGTAATACAATTATTCAGGTAATTCTCCAAAAGAGGGGGAGAAATTGCATTTGATGTGTTTTGACCCACTTAAATGACAATGTATCAGGTGGAACTCAATCGTATTAAAAATGAGAGGAAATTTGTTCTTTTGAAATTTTAGTTGGGGTCTTATTTATTTTTTTTTTATAGTGTGACTAGATTTGAAGGAAGGGCGGAGAGTGGGGTTTTTTTTAATGAAATTGTGGACTTGATCTATCATTTTTTGAATTTATCAGAGTTTGGTTTGAATTTAACTGAGTTTAGAGTGAATTTATCTAAGTTTTGCATAAATTTATCTTAGTTCTGGAACAAATATATCCGAGTTTTGGATAATTTTATATGACTTTTGGAACAAATGTATCTAAGTTCTAAAACAATTTAACTGGATACGAGGTACAGATGCTTCTAATCAAGGTCGTTCATCTGGTATGCCCCACTACGAATAGGGCATTTTGGGGGACATTGGCTTTGATTGGACAATGTTAGCCACTTGATTGACAGTAGATTTTTATATTTGGTACCGTTAGTTTTGAGTGGGATGTTTTTCACTAATTTGACAGTCATGAAAGTCTGGTTAATTGGATTTGTTGATCGATGTCCATCAGTGGTGGGATCTGCCCGATGAACTGTTTCCTTTCTTGATTCACTTTCCTCATTCTCCTTGTGCCCGATGTTCAAAATCTCTAATTTATCTCTTTCGTTCCTTCTTGAGTAAGTTACTACGATTTTAGGTTGATCGTTTTTTAATAAAGAGAAAAGAGAATATGAGGGCATTATTGTCCTTTCAAGTATATGAAACGGTGGAAGGGACCTTTGCCTATATGAAATTAATTCATGGACCGTTTGTAATAAAAGGTAATTATGAGGGACCTCCGACCAAATGCCTCAAAAATAAGAGGGCCAAGTCAGCCTTAATGTTATCCAAGCTTGACCTTCAAATGGGAGGGCCTACAAAAAATTTATTTTATGTTCTCAAACTTTCTAAGAAACTATGAAGCCCTCATTTCATGGCTTTTTCGAGGCAGCCAGCCTAGTTCCCTGGAAGTCTGATTGGCAGCTCTATTTTCAAACAAGAATATGAGTGTTGAGTGAAAAACGTTCAAAATAGTACACTATTAGGTATCGATTGGGAAGGAGGTAAAATGAGGGGAAGGAAAAAAAAAAGAGGGAAAAATGGAGGGAATGTTGAAATTGAGGGTGTTTTGGGAATGGGGGAGGGGAATTTGGGGGTAAAATTAGTGTGTGTCCCACTCAAAAAATTTTCCTTTAAAAATGGGGGGAAAATATGAGGCAGAGAGGGAATTTTTTAGCAAATTATTAAATTGCCCTTTTGTCAACTTAAAGCTTTTGCAAAAGTAATGATAAAATGGTAATTGTTTCTCTACCTCACAAACAAACAAAATTACACTTTTTCACTTTTTTTTCCCCTACTTTTTTACCATACAAACAAGATGAGGTAAAATTAATTTCCCCTCCCCTCCCCTTCATTTTCCTTGCCCTTCAAATTTCCCCTCCCCTCCCCTCCCCTCCCCTCCCCCCTTCCCAAACATAGTGTTAATGTTATAGGTCAACAGTACTTGTACTTATTTTTGTTTGTGTGAGGTGGGGTTGCACTTGCTTGGAAGGGAGAGAGCTAAAACTGCTAAGCATCTGCATCTTTCAAAACCATCCCTGCCATTATCTTTTACTAGGGTGAAAGACGGTACTAACTGAAGGTGCAACATAATTTCAACCCCAATTCTATCTTTATGTACTTTCGAAATAAAGTCCATATAGTAGGGATTTTTTTTTAGCTTTTTGTATAGAACCACACCCCCCACCCCCAAAAAAATAAATAAATTCATAAGACTTGTAAATAGCCCCTGAGGTTTTACTATTTGCAAATAGATCCCTACATTTTCATTTTAATACCTTCCGTGTCTTAAAAATCAATATTCCTAACAAGCATGGGCATCTACCATGAGATTTGTGTTGGATTTTTATTTAAATGACAATTTTGCCCTTACATCCATTATTTACAAAAATACTATTATTTTATCTCAAGTCCCAATGGTATCTCTCAATAATAACCCTCTCTCATAACATGATCAGGGGTGGACCTAGGTACAAGGGCCTGGGACTTAAGCCCCTACCCATATTTGAGAAAAGTTTAAGATTCACTCTCCCCCCGCACACTCTAAAAATTGATATATATTTTTTTAACATTTGCCCCTCCTCCTAATATTTCTTTTACATAGAGCTAAACACCACCCCCATCGCAAATTCTAAAATTTATTAACTTTTTTACATTTACCCATTTTTTCAATATTTCTTTTACACCACTTACACATGAAGCATAATCATGTATTTTGAAACTTTCATTAAGTCGAAGGTAGGTCATGGATGGATTGAAAATTCATAACTAATTATAAGTACAGGTGTTATTGTCATCATGATCAATGTGAATTTAATGAAATGAGCATTGTATTTATAAAAAAAGAAATCATATAGGGTACGTTATTCTCTCCCACTAAGTATAATTGTTAATGTTATATTCTTCATAAAAAATTTTTTGAATCCAAGCATTTGAATTTATGCATATAAGGATAAAAGAGATGGACAAAAATGTCATTTCACTCTAAAAACCTATGGTGGTTGGAAGATTATTGATTTTTAGTACACCGAAGGTATTAAAATGAATATGCAGGGACCTATTTGCAGATACTAAAATCTTAGGAGCCTATTTACAAAACCTACAAACCTTAGGGGGATATATACAAAAAGCTCTTTAATTTACTAGTAAGGAGGTTAATCAGTAGTAAATAACAAAACAACCACCATTTACAGGGAATTTAGGTCATACAAATGCAGTGACCCTTACCGCATTATTTGCACCCAGTTTGCGAAGATCCAAAAGGTGTTTTGATATAAAATGTATGAGATTCGACGAAAGATTTAACTAGTGTTTTCAGCAGATGCATCATAACCCCTTGCCCGGTTTAGTTTATGGCCCATCTGTCTAAACTACAATTTCTCCTTTGACTTAAGGAAATCCTTTTGTTTTATATGGGAGAGGAAGAGGAGTTCACATTTAATTACAAACTTGACTTCATCAATATAATAAAATAATTGGATGTAGTTTCTCAACACATGATTTGATGAATATGGTAATGAAGTTTCTCGGTTGGCTTTAACATGTTTATTGATGAAGACTATAGTTTTCTTAACTCCATATTCTGTAATCAAGCTTCATATGTATGATATGGCTCATCTTTGGTGTTTATCTACTTTCCTTTATTGTATTTTTTTAAAAGCGCACCCACGCCTTTTGTTTTAATGGCAAGGAAAGTCTCAAATCTATCATAAATGGATAATATTTTATAACTAAATTCCTTTACCAAGGAAAAGGAAAGTAATTGACCACTAAGCCAGTAAAAAGGGTATGAAATGACTATTTTCCCTACTTTTAATACTTAAATTTGTAAAGTAATCTCCTTGAAAATACTACATATGAGATTCATCATGATTTCATCATTGGCAAGCATCATGTGATTCCACAATTGGAGCTCAGTAGGGTAGAGAAAGTAATACATATGTAGCGTAGGAATTATATTGAAGACAAAATGATGATTTCCAATGCACATAAGGACACCTTCCTTTTGTTAAAAAAAGACATGGCCCCACTCTTATATGGACTCTCGTCAAAATTCTCTCTGATATTAATTGAATCTACCATCAGATTGATCACATGTAATAAGCTAAATGCATATTGAGTAATATGAAAAGAACCAATAAAAAAAAAAAAGAGGGAAATCTTTAGAACGGTTCAATTTTTACTTACGTGGTCCCAATGAAGATCATCATCAACTTTCCAAATGATTAAACCATGCACCATGGCCATAGACAAGCCAGTCAGGTTTGGCCTGAAGATCACACAAAATCTTGCTTAACCCAGGGCCAGGCCAGCCTTCTAATTCTTGGGCCTCAAAATAGGTTCAGAAGTCAGAACTACCGGTGGGCTTTACAAATGAGGACAGAACTCCCCATGGGAGCCCCAAAGGCTTTTCTAGTCTTCAACACGCTTACAGCACACCGATTTCAATACTTCTCGTGACATTAACCTAGGCCTGTCATGGATTGAGTTAGAATGGCCAACAAATTCATATTGTTTCGAAATGGGTTAAGAGCATAATCCAATAAATTTCAAGTAACTCGCCCCAACCTAGTTATGTTTGATGTCTTGTATTCTATGAAGACAGGTTGTTTGGAATAATACCATACACAAGTCCCCGTCAGGGGCCTCATATTCTGTTAGAGGGCACGTCCCTGCATTTTACAAAACTTTTGAAATCATTATAACTATTTGATGCAATCTTTATACACATTTAGATTCTCATTTTTAGGTTTTAGCTATGAAAATCAGAGTGTACGAGAGAAAAACCCGAGAAATCTTTGTAGCCTACGTTTCTCAGAGTGAAAACTTGATTTCACTCATGGACCTAATATACATCGCCATAGCCAGATAAATCCACAGGGGCGACCCAAGTGTCGTTGTACGGGTGCGACCTAAGAAGTTTGATTATTTGACTTCTTCACTTCACTTGACCATATATTGTACTATCCAAACGAAAATCTTGAGCCCGCCATTATAAATCCATATATATTTATTTTGCCGAATTACTTTTCTTCATTTGCATAAACCCTATTTAGCATCAAGTGCTTGTCAGACTCGTTCGGCTCGTCTTGCTCTCTGAAATATGAAGCCGGGGGAGTGGGTGACACTGGTTTCTTCCTTGAGTCAGAACTTTCAAACCATGACTCAATCAGTCGGTTTTGGCTTGGTATTGACTTTATGTCATGTTGGTAGATCATGGAAGGGCCGGTTCTGAGCTGTCTCCAATTCGAGCCGAACCCGACAAACTTTCATCCCCGACTTAGAAGACTTTATACAGGAGGATATTCACATGTTACATGACTTTATACAGCCATGTAACAAGAAACTGGGATGTGAATTTTTTAACTTTTGAAGCCATCACAGTGCTTTACGCTCCAATTTGAGACAGCAAAAGGAAACAAATGTTGGGTCGGTTTGTTTGGAGACCCTTTTAGGCCTTTACCCCCACTTCATGCCCATGTCTTAAACCATCAGCTTTCATTTTTCAAAAAAAGGGCAGTCTAAGGTGAATCTAGAGTTAAATTAATAGAGGATATATAATGAGGTCGCTTCTTGTTGCAGCTTATTGAAGCAAGTGCCACAGGCAACCACTGAGTTTTTTTTAAGGTACATAACCACTGAGCTTTTAGTGGCCGGTTGACACAAGGGTAGTGAAAAATTAAAAAGAGATTTACTTTATAATTCCTTCCCTTTCGGCCTGATTATTTAGCAGTCCCTGTGTTCTAATTATTCTTTAGTTTCTAAATTTTATAATATCTTAAATAATGGTTGTTTTGGTCAAAGTTTTATTTGTACAAGACAACACAAATGTGTCCTTCAATGATAAAAAAATGGTATAATGCGTTTTATTTTTTTACTTTTAAAATTATGTTTTTTTAATTTTCGGTGTTGTAACAGTTTGGTGTGGTACTCATAATAATTCTTGATCTGATTCAACCAGATCAAAATGACTGGTTTTTTCTCATTCTTTTATATGTTTGTTAGATTGTAGGGCCTTCTTTTATAGGAAGCGTTACTAGACCCCACAAACTCTTTTCTTTACTTATCATTTCCACCACCCATACTTTCTCTGCCGCATGGAGCACCCCCATTAAGGTGTGTCATTTATGAGCCTGGATCTCCTCTTTCGTTGAAACAAGGAAATAATAAAATCCCATGCCAGCTAATGCACCCTTTTAATTTCTTTCTTATAATAAAAAAAGAAAAGAATAGATTTTATACAGCTGAAGAATGTTGATAGTACGAGAGATCTCTAGATTGGTCCACTCATTAAGTCAGCCCAAAAAGTGTGCAAAAACAATAAATATGTAGCGAAAATAAAATCACAAGCACACACCACAATGACACCAGATTTTTACGTGGAAAACCCTAACCGGGTGAAAAACCACGGATTCAAACTAGATATAATCAAGCACTATGAATCTCGCAATTACAAGAAACTCAAATTTCTTCCTCAGATATCTCCTACCTAAGGACTGAAGTTACCTTGTGTCGCTTCACGCTTCAACGACTTCATACCGTTGATTGCAACAGACTCAATCCCGCGCTTGACTCATCAAATCTTCTCGCAAGAAGATAATCTTCTACAAATGATGCAAAAGATGCTAGCTCTAAAGAACTTGGCAGCATAACTTCTTAATAATTCTCTAGAGAAGAATTCTCTCAATTAAATCTCTAACTCAGAACTTTGAGAGGTAATGTGTATCTTTAGAACAGGCCTTGAGCCCTTTAAATAGCCTTGGATTCGTGCCTCAAGTGTTATAATATGATTAGGAATTAGCAACACAAACTTGAGACAAATCATAAGAGAAAACTAGACAAGTTTCTAATTTTGCGCCCAGATTCGCTCGCTCGAGCGAACAAGCCACTGTAATTGAATATTGACTCATAGCTCAAGCGATCACAAAGGTGGTTCGAGCGAAACAGCTTCTATCTGGGGTTCACTGGAGCAAATGCACTGGTCGCTCGAGCGGACCACTGTTGATCCAGAATTTCAGCAATTTTTCTCTTCTGATTTCTTCTTCTAATTCGTCCAGTCTTCTATCTTCAGAGCCCTTTTCTAAATATGAAATACAACTCAATGGATCCCTAGAGTTTTTTCCAACCCATGAATTTAGCCAACACACAAAATCCTAACAGATAGGATTAAACGATATCTTCTTATTTCAACAAAACAATGGATCCGAACTCCTCGTTTAGAAAGTGATGCTTCAAAACAGCTTGCCACATTTCTTTCAAAAACATCCGCCAATCAGGAGAGGGAATAAGCTTTAGAAGCTTGATTGGCTTCAATTAATAAGCCACTTGCATACTTATAAACTATAAAAAGCGTTAAGCTTCTAATTAATTAACATTAGTTCATTGACAAAACAATGATCGAATCTTAGAAAGATAGGAAAATCCAAGTAAAGGACAAAATGTGAAAGCTTGCATCTTCTTGACTTTTGATATAGGCACATGGAAGAAAGGGACACTCTACTAGCACACAAGAAAAATCTCTTCACACATACAAATTTAAAAAAAAAAAAAAGGCCTAAACTGCCCTTCCCCCTTCCACCCTTATCCCTCTTCCCTCCCCCCTCCCAGTCGCCGGCAGCCTCTGCCTCTTCCTCCCTCCCCATATTTTCTCTCCCTCTCCCTCCCTCCTTCTTTTTCTCCCTCACGCCTCCTGCTGCCACCGGACACCCTCACTGCCGCCGTCGATAGCCACCGCCACCACCTGACCCCGCCTTTTTCCTCTCCACTTCATTGCCGCCCCATCTCCATCACATTTCCCCCTTTCTCTTCCTTCCTCTCTCACCCCCCCTTGCTGTCCCATGTCACCGTCTCCATCGGCGACCACCAACACCACCGCCAGCCACCACCAAGCTCTCCTCTTCCCTCTATATTTCCCCCATTTTCCCTTTCTATGTTTCTCTCTTTCTTTCCTTTTCTCTCTCCCATCTCCTTGCTGTCACGTGAATCACAACCCCCCCTCCCCCTCCCCCTCCCCCTCCCCCAACCACCTCATTCTTTCTATCTCCCTCTGTTCTTTCTTTATTCTTTTTTTTCTCTTTCCCCTCCTTCTTCTCCTCCACGGGAGGGATTGGGGTGTGACTGGGTTGGGTAGGGGGAGGAGGGTGGAAGGGGGAAGGAGGAAGGGGCTAGGTACGTGGAGGGGGTGGGGTGATTGGGCAGTGGGGAAGGGGAAGGGAGGAGGGGAGAGAGGGAGAGGAGGGGGGAAGGGTAGTTCAGGCAAAAAAAATTAAAAAATTAAAAAATTGTGTGTGTGAAGAATTTTTCTTTTGTGTGCCAGTAGAATGTCCCTGGAAGAAATCCTTTTTGTAGTTGGAAGTTTTCCATCGAGACCATGCAGCACAGATGATGAGACTTGTGAATTTGGTGGTAACAACTACCACATATAAGGCTCACCTCGTTTTATAAAGTTTCAATAGTGAACTTGACCATAATAGTGTAAATACTTTACTTGAAGTCTTGAAGAAAAACTACTGGGCACCCTACAATTCGTAATTAGGGTAAGAGGCACGGGTTGTTATTTGCGTGTCTTGGGTTTCAATCTGAACAGGTCTAAGGCTGTGATATCTCATCATAAGTCTACTTTCTTCACGAGAGGACCCCCCACCTCACCCGAGGTTTGCTCCTTTCTCCCGAGGGTACCCTCTGAGGGCTAGGGTGCCAAGCCCCACAAAACTGGGATATCTAAAAAAGAAATACTAGGTACTGATTGAATGGGTGGACTGTTTTTTTATAATGCACAATAGAGACCCAACAAGGGCTTATCCAAGTGAGTCTCATGTAGAATAAGTGGCAGAACAATTTTTGGCAGTAAAGATTGTAAGAATTCATGTTAGAAGAATGATGTTCACTTCAAGCAGCCGTACCTTTTGGTTCGGGGTTGTGTCCGAACTCCAAGCCCTACTCTAAAAAGGCCTGGGTTGGGCTTAAGTTTTTTGAGGGCCTACACTACCTAGGCCCTAGCTCGGTCCTTGCTGGACCGGGTCAGGCCTAGGGCTTGAAGAAGATAGAATTAGTTTTTATTTTATTTTTTTCCTTCACTGTAGCAAGTAAATGGCTTATTACAAATTGATAGGCAATCATTTACCTTTAAAGATAAGAGTATTTAATGGTATTGTTGTATATTATCTTTTAACTCAGCCATTGATAAAATGCATTTCTATTGAACTCTTATAAATTAAATGCGAAACAAATAATGGCTCCTCCATGAGAGAGAGAGAGAGGGAGGGAAGGAGAGACGGAGAGAGAAAAAGAGATTTTGTCTTGTAATTCCCTCTACAAAATTCCATTGAGATTTCGCAGTTCTGGATCATCCAAGTGGGAGGTCATTGAATTTAAATCTAAACAGAGGCTAAACATTAGATCCAAAAAACTAAAGACAAATGATCCCATGCTACTAAAAACCCTTACAAGAATCATGTTCAAACAAACCTATTTAAATGCTTAAATAAATTTACGTATACAACAATTATTTGTAGATAAATCTCTAAAAGAAAGTAAAGAAAAGAAAATGTATAAGAATCATGCATGCCTTATTTACATAAGAATCATCATCAGATAAAATTGCATATATAAATAAGAACAATAAGAGGGCTAAGTCAGCCTTACTATTATTCAAGCTTGACCTTCAAATTGGCGGGCCAACAAAAACTTGGTTTGAAGTTCTCAGACTTTCTGAGTAACACTGAAGCCCTCATTTCGTGGCTTTTTCGAGTAAGTCGGCTTAGTTCACCCGAAGTCTGATTGGCGGCTCTATTTCTATTTTCAAAGTAGAATACGAGTGTTGAGTGAAAAACGTTCAAAATAGGGCAATATTGATGTTACAGGCCAACCGTACTTGTACTTATTGTTGTGTGTGAGGTGGAGTTGCCTTTTTGCCTGTGTGTGTCGGTGTGTGGGTGGGCGGGGTAAAAAGCTGCTAAGCCATCTGCATCTTTCAAAACCATCCTTGCCATTATCTTTTACTTTGGTTATTAGCATGGCACAACTTATTTACTCTATTCCCTACCTTTAAGGGTATATTTGGTAATTAATTAGTTAAATTAAGGTGAAGTAAATCCAAATAAGAAAAGACAATGGATCATATCAAAAGTACACATTTTTAAAATTTTCATCATTTTTTTCAAAATAAAAAACCCAACCTCCTTTTTCCACTAAAAGACAAAAAAACTCCACATTTTTTCTACAAAAAGTCAAAAAGGTTCCATACCAAATAACTAAAAATAAAATACAATCATAACCTCTTATATTTTATTCTCTCTTGATTTGACGCTTCACTTCACTTTACTTCAATTCACCGTACATCCAAACATGTCCTAAAATTATTCATCACTGCTTATGAAAATTGGTAACCCTTCAAAGTTGAGCTTTTTCCTTAAAAAACTTATCCATTATACGTTTCACATCTTTTACCATTTTACATAAAATGCCCTCCATAGTGCATTTCACAATTTTCACTATCTTTGATCAAAATCAGCTTAGTGCAGGTCCTAATCTCATCCAAAACTCTAGGAAATTAAAAACGTCTCCTTACCGAAGTGGTAAGGAGCGTCAATTCTTATCTAGCTGTCTGGGGTTCGAACCTCAGGTACGTCACATTTTCTTACTTCTACGGGTTCCTTTCTTATTTGTGTAGGTTTTCTTCTTGCTTGTGTGGGCCTCTTTTCCACTTGAGTGGACTACCTTCCCGTGTGTATGCGGGCTCTCTCTTGAGTCCCAACCCTCTAACTGGGGTACAACAAAAAAAAAATCTCTAGGAAAATAAAACCGTTTGATGACTTTCACGCAAATTAATCTTCAAACTCTCATCGAACCACTTCAAATAGAAATCGAAAGGCACCTAGATTATTTTCTCCTACCATCTATGAAAGAAACATATAAAAAATAGAAAAGGAAAATTAAAATAGAAAAATAAGATGGAAATATATATGGTTTTGGACACCATTATCGCTAACTAAGATGCTTGAATATCCAACACGAACATACCAGCCTCAATTGTAAATTCCATACTCGAGTGCAATTTGGATTGAGTCTAACTTGAGCGAGATTAAGCACTCAAATATATACATATATATATATATATGATAGTTATCGGGTATGCTTGGTGCGCAAGTTGCGCACCGGGGGGGTGGGGCCCACATGGTGGTCCATCTGAATGGACCACACACATGCACCCCGCTGAATTTCACATGAGGCCTACCTTTGCATCTATCCGATGTACTGTACACCATTGGATTGACTGTACACCCATCTTAATGGACTACCTTTGCACCTATCTGATGTACTGTACACCATTAGATCGACTGTATACCCATTTGAATCAACTGTACACTGTTAAACTTGTGGGGCCCAAAAGGAGGTGATGGTAATCAGGGATGGAGCTGATTTTGTGCAGAGATAAAGGCCCAGGGGAGATCTTTCAATCCCCTATGGTCCCAGGCCTGGGGGTTGGTGCCTAAGGTGATATCTCAGATGCTTTGAAATTAATTTACTAGTAAATCTATTACTCGGTAGTCAGTAGTAAAGAACAAAACAACCACCATTTACTCGAAACTTAGGTCATACAAATGCAGTGACCCTTTCAGCATTATTTGCACCCAGTTTGCGAAGATCCAAAAGGTGTTTTGATATAAAATGTAAGAGATTGGACGAAAGATTTAATTAGTGTTTTCAGCAGATGCATCATAACCCCTTGCCCGGTTTAGTTTATGGCCCATCTGGCTAAACTACAATTTCTCCTTTGACTTAAGGAAATCCTTTTCTTTTATATGGTAGAAGAAGAGGATTTCACATTTAATTACAAACTTGACTTCATCAATATAATACAATAATTGAATGTAATTTCTCAACATATGATTTGATGAATATGGTAATGAAGTTTCTCGGTTGACTTTAACATGTTCATTGATGAAGACTCTAGTTTTCTAAACTCCATATTCTGTAATCAAGCTTCATATGTATGATATGGCTCATCTTTGGTGTTTATCTATTTTTCTTTATTGTATTTTTTTAAAAGCACACCCAAGCCTTTTGTTTTAATGGAAAGGAAAGTCTCAAATCTATGATAACTGGATAATATTTTATAACTAAATTCCTTTCCCAAGGAAAAGGAAAGTAATTGACCACTAAGCCAGTAAAAAGGGTATGAAATGACCATTTTCCGTACTTTTAAAACTTAAATTTGTAAACTAATCTCCCTGAAAATATTACAGATGAGATTCATCGTGATTTCATCATTGGCAAGATTCGTGTGGTTCTACTATTGGAGCTCGGTAGGGTAGATAAAGTAATACATATGTAGCATAGGAATTATATGGAAGACAAAATGATCATTTCCAATGCACATAATGACACCTCCTTTTGTAAAAAACGACATGGCCCCCCTCTTATATGGACTCTCGTCAAAATTTTCTCTAATATTAATTAAATCCACCATCAAATTGATTACATGTAATAAGCTCAATGCATATTGAGTAATATGGAGAGAACCAATAATAAAAAAAGAGGGAAATCCTTAGAACGGTTCAATTTTTACTTACGTGGTCCCAATGAAGATCATCATCAACTTTCCAAATGATTAAACCATGCACCATGGCCATAGACAAGCCAGTCAGGTTTGGCCTGAAGATCACACAAAATCTTGCTTAACCCAGGGCCAGGCGAGCCTTTTAATTCTTGGGCCTCAAAATAGGTTCAGAAGTCAGAAATACCGGTGGGCTTTACAAATGAGGCCAGAACTCCCCAGGTGAGCCCCAAAGTCTTTTCTAGTCTTCAACACGCTTACAGCACACCGATTTCAATACTACTCATGACATTAACCTAGGCCTGTCATGGATTGAGTTGGTATGGCCAACAAATTCATAGTGTTTCGAAATGGGTTAAGAGGATAATCCAATAAATTTGAAGTAACTGGCCCCAACCTAGCTATGTTAAATGTCTTGTATTCTCGGGGATTTGACATTCCAATATCCCTTAAACACTCAATCCTCAATTTCCTCACTAAAATTCTGTAAATGTCACCAGAGTCATTTGACTCCTGTACACTTTTTATTTTTACTTTTTGGCCCTCAATCTTATGATACCATGGGAGTTAAACAACCCAAGATATCATGGGATCCAAATGTTAATAGTTGAAAAGCTACCTGGATCCCATAATATCATGGGTTTTTAAAAACCCATGATATCATGGGATCCAGAGCAAAAAAGTTAAAAAAAAAAATGTACCAGAGTCAAACGACTCTTGTGACATTTAGAGATTTTTAGTCATGAAATTGAGGATTGAATGTTCAAGGCGCATTGAAATGTCAAATCCCCTGTATTCCATGAAGACAAGGTGTTTGGAATAATAACATACACAAGTCCCCGTTAGGGGCCTAATAGTCAGTTAGAGGGCAAGTCCTTGCATTTTACAATACTTTTGAAATCATTATAACTATTGGATGAAATCTTTATGTACATTTAGATTCTCATTTTTAGGTTTTAACTCTGAAAATCAGAGTGTGTGCGAGAGGATAACCCAAGAAATCTTTGGAGCCTGCTTTTATTAGAGTGAAAGCTTCACTTCACTTGTGAATGTGTGTGTGTATATATATCGCCTAACAATGTAAATCCATATGGGCGGATCCAAGTGTTAGCACATGGGTACGACCTAAGAAATCCCTTAGGTAAGCTCTTAAAAGACTTAATTTTATTATTTAACTTATTCACTTGATAATATAGTGATACACTTCACCACCTAAACAAAAGTCTTATAAATTCATATATATTTGTTTGGCCTCAATACTTTTCTTCATTTGCATGAATACTTCTGAGAGCATTTTAGCATTAAGTACTTGTCAGATTCGTTCGTTCGGCTGTCATACTCTCTGAAATATGAAACCGGGTCACAGGTTGTTTCTTCCTTGAGTCAGAACTTTCAAACCATGACTCAATCAGTCAGTTTTGGCTTGGTATTGACTTTATGTCATGTTGGTAGATCATGGAAGGGCCGGTTCTGAGCTGTCTCCAATTCGAGCCGAACCCGACAAACTTTCATCCCCGACTTAGAAGACTTTATACAGGAGGATATTCACATGTTACATGACTTTATACAGCCATGTAACAAGACACTGGGATGTGAATTTTTAACTTTTGAAGCCATGACAGTGCTTTACGCTCCAATTTGAGACAGGAAAAGGAAACATATGTTGGGTCGGTTTGTTTGGACACCCTTTTTGGCCTTTATGGGAGGACCCCCACTTCATGCCCATGTCTTAAACCATCAGCTTTCATTTCCAAAAAAAGGTAAGTCTAAGGTGAATCTAGAGTTAAATTAATAGAGGACATATAATGAGGTCGCTTCTTGTTGCAGCATATTGAAGAAAGTGCCACAGGTAACCAGAGTGTTTTTTTTTTTTTTTTTTCAGGTACATAACCACTGAGCTTTTAGTGGCCGGTTGACACATGGGTAGTGGAAAATTAAAAAGAGATTTACTTTATAATTCCACACTTTCGGCCTGATTATTTAGCTGTCCCTCCGTTCTAATTATGCATTAGTTTCTAAATTTTATAATATCTTAAATAATGGTCGTTTTGGTCAAAACTTTATTTGTACAAGACAACACAAATGTGCCATCCAATGATAAAAAAAGCTATAGTGATTTTTATGCTTTCCAGTTTTTGGTGTTGTAACAGTTTGGTGAGCTATGGCAATTCTTTATCTAATTCAACCACATCAAAATGACTGTTTTTTTCTTTTAATAACCAAGGGTATCTCCTGTCCAGCCTAGCCCTGGAGTCTTAGGCTTTGAGCCTGAGGGATACTCAGGGATACTCAATTCTAGACTTTCAAGAGCTAATCCCTAGGGGCATATGCAAAGCTTCTTATCTACATGTACCATGTAAAGCTATGGGAGTTGTCCCAATGGAGGTAGGTTTCAAACGTAAAACTTTTTCACTTCCTGAGACCTAAAGTCCTTGGCCGAGTGAGCTACACTTGTTGGTAAAATGACTGTTGTTATTTTTTTAAAATCTTTTATATGTTTGTTAGATTGTAGGGCCTTCTTTTATAGGAAGGGTTAGTAGACTCTGCAAATTCTTTCCTTACTTATCATTCCCACCTCCCATACTTTCTCTACCACATGGAGCACCCCCATTGAGGTGTCTCGTTTGTACGATGATGCTTCAAATCAGCTTGCCACATTTCCTCCAAAAACATCCGCCAATCAGGAGAGGGAATAAATATTAAGCCACTTGCATACTTATAAACTACAAAAGGCCTTAAGCTTCTTAATTAATTAACATTAGTTCAATGACAAAACGATGATCAAATCTTAGAAAGATAAGGAAAATCAAAGAATAGGACAAAATGTGAAAGCTTGCATCTTCTTGACTTTTGACTTAGGCACATGGAAGAAATCTTTTTTGTAGTTGGAAGTTTCCCATCGGGACCATGCGGCACGGACGATGAGGCACGTGGATTGGTGGTAACAACTACCACAGATAAATAAGGCTCACCTCGTATTTTAAAGTTTCAATAGTGGACTTGACCAGAATAGTGTACATACTGCACTTGAAGTCTTGATGAAAAACTACTGGGCACCCTGTAATTCGTAATTAGGGTAAGAGGCGCCTGTTGTTATATGCGTGTCCTCAGTTTCAATCCAAACTGGTATGAGGCTGTGATATCTCATTAGAAATCTATTTTTTTCACAAGAGGACCCCGACCTCACCCAAGATTTGCTCCTTTCTCCCGAGAGTCCCCTCTGAGGGCTAGGGGGCTTGCCCCCACAAGACCGGGATATGTAAAAATAAAAAAGACTAGGTACTGATTGAATGGGTGGGCTTTTTTTTATAATGCACAATAGAGACCCAACAAGGGCTTATCCAAGTGAGTCTCATGTAAAATAAGTGGCAAAACAATTTATGGCAGAAAAGATTGAAAGAATTCAGGTTTGAAGAATGATGTTCACTTCAACTTCAAGCAGCCATACCTTTTGATTTGGATGTCCTATTGTGATGCACGAATACTCGCTTTTAAACTATGGATGTGCTCTATGACATGAGCAATACCAACAATCATATGTTGTTTTCAAGGCAAAATGAAATCATTTCAAAGGTCAAAAAATACTTTTGGCACAAAAACTTTCTATTTGTACTGATTTTTTATTTTACTTTTTAGGCGGTCTTTTAGTCTGCTTGAGTCTGAATTTTCATGAGAAGCCATGAAAAGGAATTTAGAATTTGGTTTGAGGGTTTTTGTGTAATTAGACTTTTTCTTACCTATTTTAGTGTATGTATGTCTGTGCGCGCGATATATTGCTATGCAGTTCGGATCAACAGACTACATGGCTTCAGATCATGGTATTTTTGGTGCATGGATTGCTCTCAGTGTTACACTAGAAGTTAAAAGGGCCCATCAAAGACGTCTAATGAAAATGATACCTCATCACAAGAGAACTAATGGCATATTTGGTAAACTGAGAAGCTAGACTCAAGGAGGATTTTTTAGGGGAGCTCCAAGTTTGGCAACCAAAGAGGAGTCTTACCATCTACATCATGTTGGGGGTCCAATGATTGTAAGTTTTTTTGCAAATTTCTCATAATCTATAAAAAATCAAGGGTTGAGCTTTCATCTCATTACTGCCTCTTGCTCTCTAAAGAATTTGAATGGCTCAGATTTTCCAAATGGCCTCACCAAAATAATAAAAAAAATTAATATTTTAAGTTGTAATTATTTTTTTTAAAGATCTCAAGATTCATAATGGATCAACGGCTGAAATCTGACTCCCTGGCCGTGCTTGCTCTTCTTAAGAAAATGTACGGTTTGGATAATGATTTTGGGGCCCACAAAAACTCAAAAATTAAAAAAAAAAAAGAGTATCAAAAATCCCTTCTTATAACACTGTGGCAAATCAACGGTCAGCAGTTTTTTGCCATTTTCTCATCATCCATGATTAATCATGTCAACAGATTTGACCCCATAGCTGTTTGAGGTCCTATAGAGAGATTGAATGGTCCGGATTTAGCTAAAGGGCCCCATAGAGATGTCCAGATCTACTAATCCAATGGTCCGGATTTCTTTATTAATATCTCAAAATATATGAGAGATCAACTGTTGATCTTTAACATTAGAGCTGTTTTGGGTCTTCTGAAGATGGTGAACGGCTCGGATCATGATTGTGGGACCCATAAAAATAAAAAATCCCAAAACCACGTTGAGCCCAAAACTAGCATCCAGATCGTGTAGACCACGCGGGTTGTCTGTTTCAAGGGGGGAAGGTCCGATCTTCAATATATATTAAACATGGATTCATGGTATCCTTCAAGGCCTTTTCCTCTCTGCACCAAAAATAAATTTTCTGTGCAGTCACGTAAAAACGCGAAAAATCCTCTTTGTGGACTTTTGCCAACGTGCCTAAGAATAGTCTCCAGAAGCTCAAAATTTTAATAATCAGTGAATGTGCAACTCAATGAACATGAAACTTCATTTTGATAGAGTCATAGCCACTAGAATTGTAAAGAAACAGCCAAGAAGTTCCCTGTGTGTTTCTCGAAGGATGAAGACAAGCCATAAAAAATACCATTGATGGACTAATATTTTCAGAAAGAGATTCATAGACAAGAGGAAACAATTTCAATTAAATCTATGCATAGATACTATCACAGAGAGCTGTATCAATTACTATATTCAATGATTTCCAATATAAACTATCCACCCAAACAAGGTCCTGCATCCAGAGCATAATAAGGTCAATAGGCTATAAACTCATTTTTAAGGGTCGATTGATTATTATATGTAGTCAATCGACTCCCTGGTTTATCTACCTTTCATCCTCATCTAAACATACACTTTCGGTGGCCCATAACCTAAAAAAAAGCACCAACAAGTGACCAACTTTTAAACAACCCTTGGAAGTCATGGGCAGCAGCAACCCACAGTAAAAGGCCGCTAGCATAATTCTATCGTAATAATTTTGGGGCCCTGCTGATGAATTGAGTGGTGAGGTGAAAAGAATATGCAACGAGACCCAAATGATGCACATGGTTGGCCCAACTCCCAAGTGAGGTGAAGACTCGTTTTAAACGCAAATTTGTGTGCTAGAGACTTTTCTCTCTCTCTCTCTCTCTCTCTCTCTGTGATTGGCTTGATGATCAAAGGGCTGCACAAATTTGATGTTACATGTGAATCATATTTTTAGGTTTTAAGAAGTTATGTATAGTAAAACAAAACACCGAAAACAATTGTTACACGTAATAAAAGACTTTGAATGAAATAGTATAGAACAATGTAATAGAATACGGATTTACAAAAAACATGACTTTTAACAGTAGTGAAAAAATAAGATTCACATGCAAAGATGAACCCCAACAGATGGAATAAAGTTTTGTTGATAATGAAGTGGATAATAATCCTAATGACATATTTTATCTTCATATTTTGTTTTGTAATGATGTCTAGAAGATGGTTCTACTTCCATTTTCCACTGACGTAACCAGAGGACGAGGTTTTCAAAGACCAAATGCAAATGTCATAATTCAAAATTGGACCGTTTTCTTGGATGGAGCTGAGGAGACATAAGATGCAGAAATAAAATGATGTACGCGAAAAACATAAAAGCAAAAGGACATCATCCATTGCAAGTTAATGTTTGCTGGGTACGTTTTCTACTTTGAATTGGCAATCCCACGCACATGCCGTGACCTCTGAGCACTCTGAGAGAACAACCTTGCTGACATCATTCAACAACATTTCAATTTTAAACACACCAACCAAAACCATTGGTCAGTTCTTTCCTATTTTACCAAATCAAACTTTCTGAAATATTCAAGTTCTTCTCTAGTTGATTTGCTTGAAATTTCCAATACATCGACTGCTCTCAATGCCCACTACAAAAACCCAACAAGGCGATATGTTTTGAGATAACGAAGTATCAGATGCATCCGGGCGTACGGAGTGTTTGGATGTGCGTTTTAGACTAATGGGCCGCACTCCACATTGACACTCTACCAAAAGTCATTGGATACTTGGTACAAATACTGTTGAGAATTTGCTTAAAAACCTATACATCGAGTGCCTATTTCTTTGCATACAGAACATGTAAAAATTGAATACATGAGAATTTATGATCAAGTGAGCTCAAACAAAGATTGAAGAGGTAAAGACTGAATTACAAAAGATATCGATGTAGAGGGACCTTTCTTAGGATTTGATTTACTAGTGATGATGGAGTATTTATTCTCATCTTCCTTTGTCTCAATTTCCATTCAAGGGGAGGTTAATTGATAGTCATTATTGAAAATTCACCTTTAATCTTCATTTTTAACTATTCAAAGTCATGAATTCCTATATATTCTATACAAACATATAGGTCTTAAAACAATTTATGGCCCTAATTTAAAATCTTTTCTAGCCATTTTAAAACTTTTTCACAACAAAATGTTGAGACTGATGGCGGATCAAGCGAGATCTCCTCAAATATAGAGACATATACAAGTGTCCAAAACAACAATCCAGAGTCATGGTTATAAAGAGAAGAGTATGCGAAAGAGGACATGGATGGCGGTAATGATATGTACGAAGAAGTGTAACCTATTGAAATTTATTTAAGGCAAAAATCCCCTTCACCTAATGAAATTATGAACTTAACTAAATATCACATATTAATCAAAGATAGATTATCAAAGAATTTCAATCTAAGAATAATCTATTAAGAAAACATACATGATTAAAGCATTGTTCAAATAAAAAAATTAAATAGCATAGGTTGTCAATGACAGAAGGCAGATTTATTATTATAATTAATACGCAAGAGACAAAAATATCACATAGATTAATGATAAGAAACACTTAACTTCATCTGATACTCTGATCCAGGGATCTACTCCTCCATTGCAAAAGACGTGATTTTCATTGAGAACTTCATGGCAATTACAATCTTCTCTCCCACTCTTCTAACCTAGTTCTGGAACAGGGCTCCAGAATACCCAAAAATAACTCTAATTCTATTAATTAGGAAAAGAAGAGAGAGAGGAGAGAGATAATGTAGTGGACGTCCAAGGGGGGTGAGTCTCTCGTATGCTTTCTTTTGGTTCCTTTTATAATTCCCGGTTATCTTACAGATACATTGAATCTGGACACCTTCTCTGCAGATTTGGTTTATCTTCATTGATAAGGTATATCTCTTTATCCTTTTTGAATTTGAATGAGATGGAAGCTTCTGGAAACCTCTGGATGGCTTGGCTAATCTTCAGATGGGGTCCCACAAGGGATATGCAGCAATGGATTATCAACGGTGTGGATTTTAGTGCAATCCCGTCTAAAAATAAATATGAAAATCTCCGGGCCCATAACTTTGTCGATTTAGCTCTGATTTGCACAATCTTGGGCTCCACGGACATCTACTCTGAATAAGCTTTCCAACAGTAGGTAAATTACATCGATCCGACGGTCGGATTGAAAGATATGGTCATTTGAAGATGAGTTATCTTGAGAAAAACGGGATTAACTTTTAAAATTTGATTTGCAATGAACTCTATCTCTGCACAACTTTCATTTTTGAAAGGATATCAGATGTGGATGATTCAAACTCTTCTTCTTTTATTCCAATCAAACTTTTACTCTTTGAATTATCCATTAATAGTTTCAAGTCTGCAACAACTGCGGACCCTGCCATGTGGGACATTTCATCTGCTTGAACAGTGGGCCCTAGAGAAGTCTTCTACTGTAGTTAGGACTCTTCAATTGACATGATGAGTGGACCCCTCCTTTCATTGATTTGCACATGGCTTGTATGTGGGGTCCACGTGGTGAATTATTCAATTTACTTCTTTTTAAGCTTCAATTTAGCAATGTAGGGCCCAGGATGACTATGTATGCTTGAAAGTGGTTCCGTGACAGAGGCCTGCAATTCTCATTTTCTGCACATTCTAATTCAACACATCAAACACTAAAGAGCCCATATTGAAGTGGGACCCATCCGGATAGAGTTTTACTCCAACTGGGACTCTAGGAAGAAAAATTGCACAATGTTCTAAGTTAATGCAGAAAATATATGAAAAATATAAAAGTTCAGGTTTCTAGGTGAAAATGCATGAGATGATGGAATTAAATGAATAATGATGCAATTCACCAAATAAAACCCCTAATTCATCCTAAAATGATGCATAAATATGCAAATTCATGAACTTAACACCTATCAAAGAATTTAGCCCAAGATAAATTGGAATCACAAAAAAAAAAATTCATATAGTTGAACCTAATATAGTTAGGACAAGGCTTTGTTGACGATGATAGTGCATTTTTTTTTTTTTTTTTTTGTGTGTGTGTGTGTGGGGTGGGGGTGTGGGGGGTGGGTTGTAAAAATGATGATGATGTTTATAAGTTATAACCCACGTCAATACGAAAACATACAAATCAAAATCATGGTACTAGAAAAACAAAACAAGACAAATTAAACATAAGTTCTTCATTTTCTATTTATTAACACAAGGATTCCAGGTATCAATACGACCATAACTTGCTTCCGGATACCTAACAAAACAAACTTTCCTTTCAGTGGTTGTATGACTACAATGTGATACTCTGGTGCAGCCCATGTGGCTTTGTTTCAGCACTAGCAAGCAACTTAGAATACGAGAAGTTAGCTAAACCAGGAGCAACTTCCAAAATCTTCTCTTGAGAACTGTAACCATGGAGAAGATCATATGCAGAGCCATATCCCATATCAACAAGAAAAGTGTCAGCTTCACCATAACCATTGCCTGACAATGAAATGCAGCTGTTGTCCACAGGAAAAGAAGAGGAGGAAACTCCATAGCTGTTTGCTCTCACCCCAAAATCAGATATTTCCTTGAGACCCAGAACAGGAAACTGGTTGGAATCTGAATATAATTTCTGAGACTCCACATTACACCCAGAACCAGTCTCAATTGAAGAGGCTCCATCGAGGCTTTTATCGATTGGAGTCGAAAAACAATTCACATGGTTTCGACTCTTAATACCAGGAACAGGGGAAGTTGAAGTACTGAGCTGAGTATAGTTATTAGTTGTAACGTGAGCACTGTTTGCCAACACCGCTAGCTTCTTCTTCAATTTAGTATTCCAGTAATTTTTCACATCATTATCTGTTCTTCCAGGCAAATGAGAAGCTATCACAGACCACCTGAAGAAACACCCAAAACTATAAAATCATGCCAAGTGAAAAATAAAGATATGGGGAAGTTGGAATCTTGAGTTATGTCATATGTGACCTGCTTCCAATGTTCTGGTGTAGAGTGCAGATGATATAATCTTCTTCTTCAGTAAAACCTCCATGCTTAATGTCTGGTCTGAGATAATTTAGCCATCTCAAGCGGCAGCTCTTGCCACAGCGTTTAAGGCCTAAAAGAGAGAAGCAGGAAAGGGTGAGAGAGGAAAAAAAAAAAAAAAGGGGGACGGATTGGGAAATTGGCAGAAGAAAACAGAGAAAAAGGAAGCCACCTTAGAGTGAGAAATGAAAAAAAAAAAAAAAAAAAAGAGGAAAAAAGGAAAAAGTAGGTACAGGTCATTTGAGTACCGTATGAAAGTTGAAAGAGAAAAAGGTTCCTTCACTGGAATAGAAATAAATTGGTAAATGTGCCTTTGAGTGCTGGATCAGAAACACAAGAAACATATTCTACTTTTGGATATATTCATGTGCAAGGAATGTGAACATTGACATTTTGGTGCTCTGAGAAATCTGTCAAAAACATTTAGAACCTCGATATGTGATAAATTGGCTAATATCACAGTAATGAACCAGTAGGATTAGATATTAGCAAGAAAATTAGAACAAGAAAGAGATTAGCCTAAAAAATATGTTGGTCATAGACTGGCTTCAAAACTATGAAAACCGCAACATTTGAGCACTCCGAAGTCCGACCAAATGAAGTGTGTAAACAAACGGATAACAGAAAAGCTTGATCAAAACCAATTTGTAGGTTCTTTTAGTTAGATAAACTTGGGCTTAGTGAATTGAAAGTAGGGTCAGATTCATCCAGAAAAAGAGAGAAACAAAAACTTGGGCTCAGTGACTTGGTTGAATCAGAATCGGATTCATCTAAAGAGATAAAAAAATGAACATCTTTTGCCACCGAGAATTAAAATAAGTCAAATTAAGTAGAGGTTGGGGAGTGGAAATGACCAGGCAAAAAAAAAAAAAAAAAAAATACAGGGCAAGAAGAACAGTTCTCTGGGATCATAGAGCGAATGATAAGAAATGAGAAGAGGGTTCTAGGGTGAACGAATAAAAATGCGAAAATAAAACTATTGGGATAGAGAAACAGCTAGTTGAGATTTGTTTGACATGACACAGATATGAGCACCATCTCTCATGGTTCTTGAAGACGAAAAACGAAAGAAAAAGAAACACGACCCCTAAGCACGAGGGATGGAAAATGCATGAAAGCAGCAGAAAAATAGAGTATTTCTGCTCCTCAACAAATTATTATTTTTAAACGAATGCCATTCCAGATATGCAAAGAACCACCTCATCTCCTGGCTCTTGGTGTTGAATCGGTTGTAAGGATATCACTTTAAAAAAAAAATTGCAAAAAAGCAGGTCTCTTCCATTAACAACTGTAAAATCTAAAAATGGGTACCCCAGAAATGTTTCAGAAAACATGAAAAAACAAAAATCCCAACAGTCTTGGTTAAGTTTGAAACAGCCAAAAAGGCACAATTGTATTGAAAACGAAACATGAGTAATACTGAGATTCTACCAACAAGAAGCCCTTGTGATTGTATTTGACACTAAAAAATGTATGAAACAGGAAGTGAGTGTGGAGTATTCATGAGGAAGATGGTTAAAGGACCTGCCTGCTTTGTGGGGTAAGGCAATCCAGTTTCCACCAGTGCCATGTTTCTGGACGTAGTTCCTGAGGGCAGTGTCTTCTTCAGGAGACCAAGGCCCCCTTTTCACATTGGCCTTGTCACAGCAAGGAGCCCTTCCCATCACTCCACTCTATCAGCGATTTCGAGTAATTGATCAAAAACAAAGAGAGAGCCGAGAGAGCCAGAGGCACACCAACCGTATAAAGATCATTCAAGGAGTTCCCCCAAATAGTTAGGATAGGCAGGAAGAGAAATAAATCAATGACTCAATGCAGCATTGGTCTTTAGCTCGTGTCCCTTGACTTTGTATGACCTTGCTTTCCACGTTTTAGCTTTAAAATTTTCTTTTTCTTATACTTCTTTTTTCTCCTTTCTTTCTTTCTTTCTTTTTTTTTACCCTACTTCTCCTCCTCTTCGTTTTTGTTTAGAATGTGTTTCTTAAATGCATTTTCTGCGCTAATGTAAGGAGAAATTCCTCAATGCATTTCGTACAACACATACTATTGTGGAAAATCCAGCAAAAAAAATTCATCCTTGCTTCCACGTAAATCAAAATCTGACAGCTTTTCTCTTTGGCAGATATGTCTCTTTGTGAGATGAGAGGATTACAAAATAGAGAAAAAAATTAGTTTAATTTTCCATCCAATATATTTTGTTGTTTGGTAGAATATCTCTTTCTTGTAATGAATTAATTTCGTTGATAGAGATGGTTTTAATTTCTATTGGGAAACCAGAATCCCCTTATATATTGAATAAACAAGCTCTTGGGGTGCGTTTTGAAATGATAGATTTTTTCAATGGAGAGAAAAATTGTTTTCACTTTGGAAATGTGCTATGATTTTCTAATTATCTTATTTTTTGATGTAACACATATTTATAATAAAAAATGAAAAAGCTAAACTAGTTTTTCTTGGTAAGAGCTTTTCGATTTCCGATGGGGGTTGGAATGCAAGATTTCTTTTGTCTTGAAAATAAAAACATGTAGAGAGCAACATTCTTTTCTTGGTAGGCCAGTTTGACAACTCTACTGATAGAGTCAAGTGAAATAAAGTTGATTTTGAAGAAAGAATAAAATATAAGTGGGTTATGATGGTATTTTATTTTTAGTTGTTTGTTATGAAATCATTTTTACTTTTTGTATGTGAAAGTGAAGTGTTTTTTGTATTTTAGTGAATAAAGGTGGTTGTTTTTTAACTATTTTTTAAAAAAGATAGAGGGAATTTTGAATTAAAGTGCAATTGATGTACATCTTCTCTTAAAAATGAATGCTTTACTTGACTTTTACTATATTGGTAAAGTGCCAAACTGTCCTTTGACAATTCTACCAATAGAGTCAAGTGAAGCAAAGTTGGTTTTGAAGAAAGAATAAAATTTAAGTGGGTTATGATAATATTTTGTTTTTAGTTTTTTGTTATGGAATCTTTTTGAACTTTTGTATGGAAAAGTGGAGTTTTTTTTTTTTTTTTTTGTTTTAGTAGATAAAGGTGGTTACTTTTTGAAAAAGATGGAGGGAGTTTTGAATTAAAGTGCTTTTGATGTGACATTTTGGCTGAAAAATGAATGCTTTATTTAATTTTTACTATGTAAGTACAGTGCCAAACTAGCCCTAAAGGACTAATTCCACATGTTTGTTTGCACGAGAAAAGGAGTTGAGTAATATTAATGATTAAATCAAAAGTGTTGAAAAGAGGAAGGGTCGAGAGTAAAATGCAATAAATGACTGAAGGTTACTATTTTTTAAGTAATAGCTTTTTGTTATTTAATGCCTTATAGTTTGTGATTTAGAACCCTACATATTTTCTTTCCTTCTTGATTTGACACTTAATTTTATTCCATCCCAACTCTTATGCAAATAAATATAATATTAGGTGACTTTTGATCGTGAGCATATAAGTAGGGCTCCACAATCACAATCAGGACCAAGGTTTAGAATTTGATTTTGAATTTTTTTTTTTTTTTGGAAAACTTAAATTTGAGGCTTGCAATCTTATTAAAAAAATGTTCCTAATCTGCCACAGTAATCTTTCAAGGTACAAGAAACCAATGTTTTTTTTTTTTTTTTTTTTTGAATAAAAGAGAGATTTCATTAGAAGGACAAACGTACAATAGGAAAGGCCATAACAAAAACCAAAAAAGACCAAACACACCAATGTAACTCCACAACTGAAAGACTACCGTGATGCCAGTGGACATCTGAATCTTCACAACTGAGACTGTCACCGTCATATTACTAATAACGAATGCAAACATTGTCAGATCAGGCCACCGGCTCTGACTCCAACTCCAATGGACCCCATGACACAAAATCTGGGCCCAGACCCGGACCCTATTATCAGAACCAGGAAATTTTCCTTCCCGGGTGTGGGCTTTTTTTATTGGGTGTGTGTAGGTGGTGTAATTCTTGGAAAGGCCATATGTGAAAAAGGATAGTTTTCTAAAACTATACAGGGTTTTCTTAGGGCTTGATTCTTCCTGTAATTAGGTGATTAAAGGTCCACTGGCATCCCCAATTATGTCATGAGTCAAGCTCCACTTGCCTCCACTAGTGTTCACCCCAAGTCTAAGCTTGTTAACATCCCTTACCATTCCTTCATCCTCAACCTAGCCATGGCTTTAGATTTTGTTCATGACTAGGATTCTATAATAAATGGATGGCTGTGATCTGACCATCAAGATAGCTCTAGATATTTTTCTTCACTTGTCTCATACGGGAGCTCATCTAAACTTGACACCAATCCGAACCCAGTAAAGTCCTAATCAATCATGCGAGTTGGCATCCATCTGACTTTGTCCAATGGTTACAGTTTGAACAATTTAGAAGCACTAATAAAAATACCACTCATGGTGGTTCCCATTTGCCTGTACCATTTTTCAAAAAAAGCAGCCCATGCCTTGAAAAAAAAGAAAAGAAAAACCACATGCTTAGAAATGGCGAACCATTCCTGAAAAGTAACTTGACAATGAGAGACTAATTTTCTTATTTAAAAGAAAATGACAAGAACCAAGATTTTTTAGAGATGTCATAGTAGGAACCTCTCTGCTGCTTTCTATCATATGGCAAGGTTAGCAGCCTGTCTGCCCTATGAGGATTAGCCATCTATTAGAGATTATGTGTATCCGATGTTTTTAACTATCTGATTTAAGGCCACGCAACATATAATAAAAATAACGAATAGCTGATGACTGTATTTCACGGCTTTAAATAAACAACCGAAAATATCCAATTTGTGCTAGATCTTATATTATTTTTAACATGACAAATGCACAAACACTACTAAGATTTGGTGGGAGCAGGTTGAGATTTGAAGCCATTCCTTTAATGCACTAGGCAAATTGGGAAAAATTGCTGGCCGGCACTTTTATCTTGACTATCGTAGTCAATTATTTTTACGTGAGACGCTCCAAACACCACAAACTTAGTTCTTTAAGAACCACTCCTTATCCCACTGGTAAGGAACTGAGTTCTTATTGAGGAGGTCTGGGGTTCAACCCCTACCTCTTCCACTATATATTCCTACATGTGTATATGCGGGCTTTCTTTTCACTTCGGTGGGCTTTCCTTCCCAGGTGTGCCAGGCTTTCTTCCCACCTCGGTGGGCTTCCTTCTCGGACGTGCCAGGTTTTTTTCCCACTTTGGTGGGCTTCCTTCCAGGGTGTACCGGGCTCTATAATAAAAAAATAATAATAAGAAAAAAAAAAAAAACTTTAGCTCTTTAGCATCCAAGTCGATGTTTCTAATATCTAAATAAAATAAGTTGGACGATGGTTTTCTCCAGGCCTACTGCCTAAAATAGTAGAATCCAGATCCCTTGGCGCTCTCTTGCTCCGTGACTTGAGAGTGGAAGGAGTGAAATTTTACAGTGGTACCCACCGATTTGAAATTTGAGATATTCAAAATGTACGTCCTCCCTCTCTACGCGTTAGATAACTTTATTTTTTTATATTGAAGATAGAGTTGGTCTCACTATAAAATTGGAAATGGTGGGACCAACACCTAGGGCTGATGAGATTTGAAAATCATTTTTTCTAAAGTTGAAAATATTTGATATACAGGAGGGTGTTCATTTATTTTATGGGGGCTCAGACGTTCAAGCAAGTTTGCCCACCTTGGAGTTCTATTCTTACCACTTGTAGGTATCGTGAGGGGTTGTGAAATATTAAAGCAGGATGTTGGGTGGATGGGGACTGGAAAGGTGCCTTCTTTAAGTCTGGATCCTGTTGTAGCCATTATATTGGGGTGTGAAGAAATTCTATCATGGGGCCTAAGTAGAGATAACTCAAATCAGTTGAGATGAATTCTATCCCTTTCAGTAATATATTTTCAGATGTCACTTTAACATGAGTAGGACCTAGTGTCAAATTAAACACGTGATTAAAAACATGACTTACACTCAATGATACGTAATTAATCATATTTCGATCATGTGCCCAATTGAATGGTGGGATCCATGACAATTTTTTTTTATTTTTTTATGAAGGGTTTGGATTACAATTAAGTGGGCCTGTGATAGAGCTCTGGTACTGGATAGGATATAATGGCTGCTCGAGAGGATGCGGAGTGGACTCGTCGGCCAGCAACCGTCCAAAGGGGATCTGCCGCCATGGCCCACCTCTGACATACTGTGGCGCAATCATTAATACTCATCTTACACGCGTTAAGCAATGGATGCTCGAACCGAACGTTTGTCGTTTGCAAATCAGCAAGTGTCACGGCTCACGAGAGTCATGCTAAATGAAATTAAATGAGCCTTGAATGTGAGCCTTTCACATGTCACGGGAAGTTAACTAGACGTGTATTTCGGTGGAGCCGACTTATAAAAATCTCAACATCTTGAAATAGAGAATGAAAACCGGACTTCAAATAGGTCTGGCGTTTGGCCCTTTGATGGGCGGGTAAAAGCACCTAAAATGACGACTTTTAATGTTCTTTACTAAAAAGTTCGAGGGCTGGGATAGGGCAGAATTTTGTGGGCGAGAGTCGGCTTATACAATACTAAGGTCGCCAGCCCTATCTCTTTTTCATTAATTATATATATACATATATCTGTATATTATTATAAAAGAGAAGAACTTGCATAACTTTTTAACTATATCTTTGTGGAGCCCATCCTTATTAAAATAATAAATCTACTATTATATTATATTTATATATATATATATATATCTATATTTATTTCTACTATTATAAAAGAGAACAAAGTGTAGTACTTATTTTACTACACACCTTTGTGGGGCCTACCCTTATAAAAATAATAAAAATCACCCTTATTATAGTACTTTTTTGTCTACACATATTTGTGGGGCCCACCCTTATAAAAATTATAAAAATCATGCTTATAAAGAAAACAAGTTGTAGTTTGTGGGGCTCATCCTTATAAAAATTTAAGTTGTAGTACATGTTTCTCTACACACCTTTGTGGGGCCCACCCTTATTAAAATCAACCATTATCAATCTATCTACCTATTCTATATATCTATCTACTCTTATAAAATAGATCCTCCCTTATAAAAGAGAACAAGTTGTCGAGCATAATTCTCTACACCTTTGTGGGACCACGATGGATGCTACCATGTCATGCTAGATAAAATTAAGCACCCAACACCTGTGATTGTGGGGCACACTTAAAAATGCTCCATCCCCATCTCTTTCTCTCGATTGTTCATCTCCCAATGGTAAGTATATATTTTTTTTTAGTAAATTAGCGAAAGGTTCCTTATAGAGGTCTTGTAAGGCCTCCAGTCCATCAACTTTTCCTCTAAGGCCTGTAGTCCATACAGCTGGATATATTTTGGCGAGAGGTCCCTGGGTATAATTTCCATGACTGATTTGCCCTTTCAACTAGTTAGGCATGAAATTTTGAATTTTAAAAACTCAAATCTTCCATTCTCCCTCGTTCGTTCTCTCTCATTTTCTATTGTCTCGGAAAACCCCTTCAGAAGAAGAAGATCGTCGATCATCGCCTGATCCTCGCCTGCCGCTGCACCATTTGTAGTTGTAGAAGGAGATCATTGATCTCTGGCAGCAGGGTCGTTTCAGGTTCCGTCTCGGAACCTAGTATACATATATATATATATGAACTGGTCTAGTAAGAACCATCCTTAAACTTTATGGTGCAGATTGCCTAATAGAGCCCATTGTGAGACCCCACTGGTCATAGGACAGAGGGAGATCGAAAGATCTAAGTGGGGCCAACCAATATATCAAAATTGAAGTCAATTTAATACCTTTAACCCCTTCATTCGCGGTTCACAAGTTTAACAGCTTTCAAGTTTAACAGCTTTATATATATATATATATATATCTTTCGTATTTAGTTTGTTGGCATTATAAATAGAAGTGAGGGCTCCCACTCTTACTCTGATAGTACTGTGAGAGTAATTCTCATATATATATATATATATCTTTCGTATTCAGCTTGTTGGCATTATATATAGATGTGAGGGCTCCCACCCTTACTCTGATAGTACCGTGAGAGTAATTCTCATATATATATATATATATATTTCACATTTAGCTTGTTGGCATTATATATAGATGTGAGGGCTCCCACTCTTACACTGATAGTACCGTGAGAGTAATTCTAATAGGAGCATCTCTCGTATAATATAGGGCAAGGCTCTCCTAAGCTCGATGTTAGAATAAAAATTCGTAAGCTCATGTTTGTAGGGTCCACTCTTGGTTCATCCAAATAGACCAAACACACGACCTCCCCCCAAATTGCACTTGTCCACCAATTTTCGGTCAAATCTGAATTTACTGGACCGTTAGATTGACTGTGTATCGATCCGAATGGACTATTAACTATTAAACTTTTGGGGCCCAGACGGAGATAATAGAAATCACGGATGAGGCTGATTTTTTGCAAGAGGGTCCTTGAAATCCCCCAATTCCTATCCCTAGGTGGGCCCCACCATACACTTGAGATTACCTTATTATAAGCTTGATATTGTGAGAGCCTCCCCCCCCCCCCCACACACACACACATATATATATATATATATATATATGTATGTGTATATATATATATACACACACATATATATGTATGTGTGTGTGTATATATATGTATATATATAGCCCATCCCTCTCCTCAGCTCAAGCGGACGGGAGAGGGCTGTCCGCTGCCTAGGCTGGGGCCCACTATTTGGTCCATCCAAATGGACCACACTCAAGGCCCGACTAAGTTGCATATGTCCACAAAAATTTGGCCCCGTTCGATTAAACTGGATCGTTGGATCGAGTGACACCCATCCAAATGCATTGTACACCGTAAAAATTTTGTGTCCCAGATGGAGATGATAGAAATTATCTTTAGGGCTGATTTTTTACAGAGAAGAGAGTCCGAGGAGGGCCCCCAAATCCCCCCAATCCCTATTCCCATTGGGTCCCCAGGTGGGCCCCATGCCACTGAGCTGATGCCCTTATCCTCAGCTTGAGCTGAGGATAGGGGGCCTCATATATATACACATATATATATATATATAAAAGTGACTGCTGAAGTATCCTTATATTTTTTATGTATTCTTTCTATATATTTTCATGCTTGTCAATTCCCTTTTTTTAAACTGTTTTTGCTGTTTCTCTATTGGAGGTCAGAGTGATGTGATCAAATGTTTTACTTTTATAATTGGTAGGAGTCTTGTATTAAAATGATGCATATTTTGTTAAAACAAATTGCATTTACGAGGTCTAAGTAATTGGACATTGAGTTCTAGACAGCTTGTTGAACGTTACTTCTCTTTGTTGGTTTTTCAGTCATTTGTTGCAGTTACTATTTTCACCTGTTTTAAGATGTGGTTCATATTACCTGTGAGCTATGTGAGAAATTATTAACTACGCATCTATCATGTTTTGGAAGGGAGCCCAATTTGATTTTGTATGATGCATTGTCAATGCATGAATTGCATATGCTCAATTATAGGGTGGTAGCAATTTCCATAGCACCTACTAAACCCACACAAACGCATGCTAGGTAAATATGAGGCAGCGGTTTTAAACACAAGACTCGATGGGGAGTAAATCCATGACTTATGTCACTCCACCAACTTTCATGTAAATAAATTGAGGATATGTCACTAGAGCAGATGATATTTATTTTAAATGGTTTGGTTTATCAATTGGTGGGCCCCAAAGTAAAGTTCCACACACTCCAACTTGTTAGGAGTGCTTGGGTTGCCCAGGGCAAGCAATTTACATAAATCTGATCATTACTGGCCCCATAAACTTGTATTTTCATTATTGCTAGGTTGAGTGCCTAGCAAGGGCCTGATTTGGGTCAAATCAACATGTTAGGATCATTCATTGTATTACATTTGGGTGAACCAAATCCAAGTCTAGTTCCAACAATCTAATAAGTGGGTCCGATATGGATTAGGTCGCAACTATTATCTCTGTAACCCAACCCATAGCTTATATGGGTCGTATGCGCTTGTAGGGTTGGATATTTCCCGTCTAATAAATAATTCAGATATGGGTTGAGCCTCAGCCTGTCCTGTGTTCTACCTAACTTTTTTTTTTTATCACAACTTTCGAGCTTTTCCCAAAATTATCTTTTATCAAACAATTGTAACATTGATTAAGATATACAAAATACGGCCTCTTACCCCAGTGGAAAGAGTGATAGTTCCTACCTGGCCACCCAATGTTCGAGCCTGGGACCTTCCCTTACCTGTGGGTTGTCCTACCTCATCCGAGGTCTACTTCCCTCACCAGAAACTTGGGTCCTGGCCCTCATAATCTAGGTATCAATAAATAAGTAAATAAGATATACAAAATACAGTTTTTTAAAATTAATTTATTTTAAAGTTATATGCAAAATGTAAACTGCAAACCCTTTTTGTTCCTTAAAACTGGGCTTTGTAATGCATGCTATCTTTGAAGACAAAAACAAATATGATTATAAATTGACACTAATGTGATATTATTGTGATAATATATTTTCAAGAAAATATCATAATATTACTTTGATAATTTTGAATATGGGCAATAATTGTAACATTGGTCTAGGTTCCAATGTTATTCTGAGCCTCCGGACCCTATCTGGGCCATATCTGTTGTGTATTTGGGCCTTTGAATAGTTATAGCCAATAGGGCCAGATTCTGTCCATTTATGAAAGGGCCGGAGCAGGCTATATGCCCCAAAATCAAAACACTAATCCTGCTATTTGTCTAGTATTAGTTAATCGAGTTGAGCTTGAGAGGTATGTTTAGGGTGGATCTCCTTGGTGTTACCATTTGTGACATGCTCAGGAGAAAAACCCAATTTATACAAGAAAAGAAGATAGAAAATAAAATAAAATTCAAATATAGTCAAAACTCAAACTCATTTCCTAATATCTCATCTCTAACACAAGAATCACCCTCATCCACCAATAGATATAAATAAACTATAATAGCCTAAAAGGAGGTTTTACAAGTCCTCCTAGTTAGAATTCTAAATGGGCCAATCCGGCCCAGATATGCATGCCTTACATCAGTCCCGTTCTCCAGCCTGACAACTGAATCGGCTGGCAGTGGTTTCTATTAAAGACCAATTACTGGTCCATAGTTAGCCTGACATATTAATAGGGGTTTTCATGGGCCGGGTTGAGTGAGACTAAGGCAGATCTAGGCCTGGCTTGACTTTAGAAACACAAGCCCATATCCAGCCACAGCCCCATACGCTGGTAAGTGCATTGCTTGAGCCCACCCACCTCAAAGATGTCAGGTAGAAGCCCGCCCATCCAGTCAATCAGTCAATCAGGCCGGACTGGGCCAGGCTTTCTATCACTTATTCGGCCAAATCAGTCACTAAACCTACAAGTACTACTTGTTTACGCCTGGACGGGACAGGGTTTGGGTTTTCTATTACTTAATTGAGTTCGGCCAAGTGCTAAATGGACCCAATTTTTTAGATCCAGGCCCTGACCAAATACTAAAACCCAAGGTTAAAACTCGGCCCAATGAAGGTTGCGCCAGATTCTTGAGCTACCTAGATTTCTAGTGCCAGGGATGGAAATGGGCCAGTTCAATCCATCCATTTTTGTAATCAGGCTGGAGGTTGTAACCTAAACTGGGAATCACCAGGTTGGCCAGCTGGGTCAGGAACCGACACCAGTGTCTGTCTGGGGAAAAAAAGGGCTACTGTTGGGTCCACAGACCGAATTAGAAACCAAGTACTGCGAAAGAAACTCTATAAGCTGGATTCTATAGGCTTTAACCTGGTTTAGCCCATCCCATGTGCAACCCTGTTTCTAAGTGCTTTGTTGACAACAAGGGGTACTTAGTTGGTGCCCGCATTTCACCCGGCGGCCAAAAGATCGATCCATGGG
This sequence comes from Persea americana, assembly GCA_029852735.1. Lineage (NCBI taxonomy): Eukaryota > Viridiplantae > Streptophyta > Magnoliopsida > Laurales > Lauraceae > Persea > Persea americana. The sequence continues at coordinate 64,604,638 of CM056813.1, read as the reverse complement.
TATGCCATTCTTCCCACATGTGTGGACGTCCTCTTCACACTTGTGTGGCCTCTCCTTCCCACAGTGTGGGCTCCTCTTCCCACTTGTGCGGGCTTTATTGGGTCCTAGCCCCCTTAGGCTGAGGTACCCAAAAAAGGTGCTTTGTCAAGGTGTGGATAGTCCCTGTGCATTCTGTTCAGCTGAAATGGTTCAAATGTTGAGCCCTCAAGGGTTTAACCAAAACTTGGACTGCATTAGGCTGATGGACTGGGCTTGATTTCTGGCCTAAGAATTACAGAGGTAGCAGTGTACAGTACACTTGTGCACAATAAATGTCGGACTACAAGCTTTTGCTTTGCCTCAGCTCAACATATACTTACATATGAAATTTTGAAAACCTGTGATACCTTTAGTTATGTGTGTGGGGGTGTGTGTGTGTAAATTCACAAATTTACTTTCTAGCATCAAGTTAAAGTGCCCGAAACTCATTTGGAAGGCTTCGCAGGTTTAATTATGTTCCCATAAAAGCATAAACAGAAACATGCATTAGGCAGCAAAAATAACTATTATTTTTTCTAAAAGTAAAAAAGATTAATATAACATTTTATCATAGTATAAAATTCTATTAGTTTAGAGTGTAAGGTCGTATAAATATTAATTAATTGTTGAAGTATAATTGATGAATGGATGGAGCCCTTGCCAATCGGCCAGTTGTAGCTCAAGTGGTGAGGCATCTCTCTATCTACAGAGATCGATTCCTGATCTTTTAGATGATAACTCGGGTAGTGTAAGTGCATGAGTATATACCAGCGCAAGAAAAAAAGAAAGTTGGAGCTGATCAACTTTCTAATCAACTAAGGCAATAATTCTGAAGGTTGTTTATGATGCCACTGGACTATTAAATGGAAGAGGCTTTAGGAACTTGCAATTTGGACGGAGGAAGGGAGGGAGAGAGAGATCATGTCCTCTGGATGGTTCCAACTGTCCCATATAATTTCATTGAATTCTTAGTAATTAAAATCTTTATTCTGACCATTCATTTGATGATCTTTGGATTTTATATCCGGTTCCATTTAATGGACTAATTTTCTTTTTAATTTAGCTAGATCATGTAGTCTACTTATCAAGGAAGAACAATGGGCTCTACATAGCTATAAAAAAGCAATGGGTTCCACAAACTCTATGACATGTATGATTCGTTTATTAATGGTTCTACTTTCACACTAGGCTATTGAGAATCCCAAGACAAAACAAAGATACATTCCAATGAATCCCCTGGGGCAGTAGGAAAGAAGGCTCCAATCAAGGGAAAGGATGACTGCGAAAGAAGCTTTGGTTAAATTCCCAGGAGATGGCCTTACGTCCTCGTTTCTTAGAATCATTGAACATGGAATGCTCGAGATCAAACCATATAAAAGAGAAAAAAATAATAATTAAGGACTCCTTTATTTATATGAAATGCATTACTAATTGATTACATAGGAATTTAATGCCAAATGAGCTCCATATAATGATTATTAAAAAGATGGGGGTATAGGATATTATGTATCTATCAATGTAGACATAACCTTCACTTTCCTATGATTTGAATCTGTCACCCCTCAGCCCTTGGTCATCCTAGCAGTTACATTGTATTTGTCAATATAGACAAGGCATATCCAAGGTGCCAGGTGTGGTGGAAGCTTCTATGCGTGCCTTGCTGTGGGCGCCACTTGGGGATGGGGCTGGAGTGGATCGATTCATCTGGGTGGGCCCTACTGCTGTCCCGCAGCATGAACTCATGCGCTCATCGCTCCCTCTTGATCAATGGTCCACAATTAACCACTTAAAAACATGACCCATCGATCCAACGGTGGAGTCCATTTGGATGGGTTTAAAAAAGAGCCCGGTGGGTGGACATAGTGGGGATTGTTATGATTCATTCGGATGAGTCATTAGGTGGGCCCTACTGTAAGGTTTGGAAGGTTTGAGGTGTAAATAGAAGGTAAATATAAACAGATAGAGACACTAGCGCTTGAGGATTGAATATTAGAGACAAATATGCAAGGCCACTTTCATACCCGGCCTACCATATAATAAAATAAATATATCACCCACTTGCCTGTGGATAATACCAACCCACACAAATAAACAATGATTGAGGGATTCCAATACAAAAGAAGTTAAAAAAGAAGCTACTGTCAAATGCAAATATCCATGGGCCAGGACAGGGCCCATAAGATAAAGATCTGCACACTGAATAAATTTATTCCTCCTGTCTCTTATCTTATCCCTTCCTTTCAAAAGTGGGTTCGCAGGTCACTTCAACTGGAGCCTCGTCCTGTTCTTTAAGCACGTGAAATTGGAGCTCACTTCAAGCAATATAATTTGAGCTGAAGCACAACTTGTTAAGAGTTCCATCCATCTCAAGTTAAGCTCAATCCATTAAAAAGCTGAGCTCAGGTTAGCTCAAGCTCAATTCATTTGAAAAGTTAAAAAAAGAAAAAGAAAAAAGAAAAACCTTGTTTTGAATCAAATCTAGATCTTTCAATCTCCCACCTTTTCCCTTAATTAGTGGGACCCTAGTGAGGCCCACGTTCCCATCCCCACGACATCCATGAATAAATCATTCAAAATTTGGAACCCAGCCATGTTATCTTGTGAGTGGAACTTCAGACAAATTTGTAGCTCCCAAAATAATATATCCTTCCTTTGGGTAACTCTCATTTATCACACATAAGTTGTTCATATCAAGATATCCTAGTAGAGGGACCTTTCAAATTGTAACCCTACCATGATTTGCATATTTTTAGATGGGCCTACAAGCCAAATCTATCCAAACTTAAGAGTGGTCTAGCCGTTCCTAGAAAGAATCATTATATGTTGAGTCCTTCATGAAATCTGTTCATTTTTTCAAACTAGTGAGCAGTGATTCTTTTTTTCTAACGCAATAGAACTTGTCATGTGTGAGTATGGCATGTGTGACACAGATTTTCTTTCCTCTTCTGTTTTATGTCTTCATTCGTGACATAAGGACTTCTTAAGATAGCACTTCTGAAATTAAACGTTTGGGCCTCAAATTTAATTTCCAGACCATCCAAAGCTATATCTTCCCTGTGTTTTTGGCTCTCAACTAAATTTGCGCTAAATTTAACTCCAAGAGTGGTTGGTCTCACCGTCAAATTAATAGCACATGAAACTAACAGATAAAGCACACAAAACAAAAGGATGTGAAAATCCTTTGTTGCACACATGATCAAGTTAGACAATGGGGCCAACACTGGTGGATTTTATAGGCTTGTTATAGGATTTCTCCTATTCCATGGTAATAGAGTATCCAAACCCCGTCTGTGTGAAAATCCTTTGCAGTACATAGCAGAATGTTCACTTGTGGGAGTCTTGCATAAGGGCGATGTTGGCTTTAAATACAAAAGTCTGCATATCTACCAATTAGGATCGGTTGTAATTCAGATAGGAGCTAATGAGTATAAGATGAGTGCCAACTAGGATTAGTGTTATTCGGATAGAGCTAAGGAATATAAAAGGCATAAATTAATGAAAAAAGAAAGGGCAAGTGCCCTCCAAGGTAGCAATGTATAAAAAATTGGGACGATGGACTTATATCTATTGAACGCATGGCAGATAGGCCTCATAAAAACGACTACCTGAAAAATTGCTTATATCTTTTGAAATTCTCAAAATTCTAGCTTTTTAGATGCCGACCGAAAGAATTCACCCACACACGTGAAAAGTTTGCCCACACATGTGAAAACTTTTAGCGAATCCTAGACAGCTGAGTGAGAGGCACAATTGCTATTTTGTTAATCAATTGAGCAACCTCTTTTTTCATATATGAGCAATTCAAAACACTTGAAAGACACTAATACATGAAAAGTTTTAAATTCCCCTGCAGAAAATTTTTCAAATTCCTCAAACCAAACATGCCCTGACCTAATGCGAAATCAAATATTGAAACAGTTAATAGTGATTTGTATGTGGCCAAGGAAACTGTCATTGCAGACAGAGACAAAACAGGATCTCTTTACCACCAGTAAGCGTAGATGCTGTAAGCAGACCCCACTCTCTACGAAGAGAACCTTATCCTGTCTGGATTATCTGCGACAACCACTTGCACCACTTCTCCTCCAAAACTTACTTTTCAAACCGGAGAGACAGATCTTGCAATTATAGCATCCTCTACAACAGATAAGGAGGAGACTTGAGCCTCTTTTTTCTCACCTCCACACCCCATCATCAATGAACCCGGACACTTGTCTATCCATCCATCTACATCAGCTACAGTCTCTCCAACAACCCCATATTTTCTTATCCCCCACTCCACAACCTAACAGGGCCCAACCTTGTATTATCTAAACCCTCCATCACTATGACAATAATCAGATAATGGGCAATTACACATTTTACTTTAATTTAGACAAAGATAGATCCCATCTCATCAAATCAATCACAGCGAGCTCGGTTCATCCCAGCTAGAGGTTTATATTATACCCCATGTCTAAAGCAGAACCGAAAGAGTTGCAATATCAGCCACAAACATCATTTGAAATTGTCAGGCCAATACTAGAAAGTGTTCACCACTCAATATTACCCTTTCTATAGCTTCAAAGCTAATCAAGTTATATCCTGTTTGGTTGGTGGCGCCTCTGACAAGAATGGGGCCTGCTGGAGATTTCTGATGGTGGTTTCACATCATATCCCCTAATCAGAATTTGATATTTATTGGAAGGTGAAATTTTGAATATCAGCCCATCTGATAAGACATTTTTGGGAACTGTTTGGTTAGTGGCATTTTTGATGATTTTTTTATTTTTTTTATATTCTAAATGTCATGAAAAGCCACTTTTAAACACACCATTTGAATTCTTATAATTCTAGCATTTTGAATCCCAGAGTGGCATTGAGCATTTGAGTTTCCACTTGGAGCGACAACCTACGGAGAATTTCTGATTCTCCCAGGTACAAAGAGTTCTTAGAACTCTTGCAAAAATAGGCCTTTTTTTTAATCTAGGGCTAAATTGGTTTCACACATTTAGTGCCCGTTTTGGTAATTCACTTTTAAATTGATTTTAAGTGAATGATCACTTTCAGAGACAAGAAATGAAAATGAGTCTTATTAAAGAGAATTAAGTTTCAAAACCCACCTTCTTGACTCAATCACTTTGTGGCATGTGAAGAACTTTTTTTTTCTTTTTTTACCTTCGTTTAGAAAAAAGGAAGAGACGACTTTTGAAATTTTGAAATTTTTTATAAGACCGCTCCTCTTTTCTTTTCTCTTAAAGTAACGGATCACTTGAATTTACTTTACAAGTGAATTGTTGTCATGAGCATTTAGAAAATGAGAATTCCAAGCAGCCTATTGAGTTGTAAGCATTTTGGGATATCTTATCTTGAGAATTTGGAAAATCCCAAATGTTGTCCCCCATAGTAGAACTCCAAAACCAAAACTAACGAGTATGTAGCAGCATTCTAAAATCCAAGATTATTAAAAAAAAAAAATCATAGGCAAAAGTGACTTTTCACATACCAACAAAGCAAATTCTCAATAATCAAATTGTGTTGGATGCGGAGTTTAAAATTCCTAGGGATAATTCCGACCATTCTGACAAGAATTACCGATAAGGAAGATTACCATTGTATATGCTCTCAACCAAACAGGCTCAAAAGCTTGTCCCTCAAACTAGAATTCCAAAATGCTTAAAGCAAAGCAAAGTAGCATTCTTAGAATTCCGCAAGCCAAAAATAACTTTTTACATTGCTAAGCTCAACAAAATTCTTACCATCTAAAGCTTAATTGAAACAGGGAATTCATAATTCCTAGAGAAAGCCTCGCATTGCTGTTAGAGATTCCAAAAAAACTGCTTGGCATTTGAGGATATTCTACCTAGAGAATTGGGGAAATTTCAAGTACTATGCCATAGACAGCAAAATTCCAAAATGCTAACAGTTTAAGAGAATTCCAAGTTTTAAAATTCAGAAAATTTATCTTGGCCAAAAGTGGCTTTTTACTTGGTCAGATCACCAAATTTGACAACCACTACATTTTGTCTGAAATTTCAAATAAGGTAAATTTCAGAAATGTCGTCAAATAAAAAAAGCCTTTTAACAGAATTCAAAGAAACTAGCATGAAATCCCCGTGCAATGCACAAGTTAAATACCATTCAAGATAAATATTTATTTTATCCAGTGCCCCACGCTTTTGTTCAATATGTTTTCAAAAACTTGAAATGCATAATAAATGCTTCCAAATTTGGAATACATATCAATCGATACTGCACCAAGAATACCATCCGTGAAGGGTTACATACCCATTAACCCTTTTACCCAAACCAAGAAGACCAAGGTCAGAAATAGCAGAGATGATGGCTACCATGGTCCTTTCGTCTGGCTTAAAAAAATAGGCACATTTGTAACAATCATTTCTCAACTTTGAATAAAAAATTGAATCTCACATACCTATTTAGTTGCTTTTGTACTCAATAAAATGAGAGATCGCAAGCATGACCAAATATTTGAGATTCAGAGAGGGCACTGAATATTAGAAAAGGAGAGAAAGAAACAGGAGAGAGAGAAGAAGAAGAGGAGGAGGTTTAAAAAGGAGAGAGACATAAAGAGAAACAGGAGAGAGAGAAGAAGAAGAGGAGGAGGTTTAAAAAGGAGAGAGACATAAAGATGAGGTTAGATGGAGAGAAAGAAAAGACACATCCGAGTCATTTCAAAATGAGTTAGTTTTTCTTTAAATTCAAATTTGAGAAGCACTAACTAGGTCCGAATTCCAACTGTTGATGTGGCTAGTTGTGGATTGATTAAAACTCAAAAGAATTGAAAAATGGGTCTCAACTGCACCGACCGTTTTATACCTTTCAAGAGAAAGAATATTGCCTAAAGATTTTACAAATTCTCCCACTGTTGCCCTCTACATGTTCCAAGCTCATGGCCATAAAGCATTTACAAATGCTAAAGGAAATTGAATCCTTAAGATTTCAACATTCTCAGTTATAGAGCAGCCTTGAGTATTGGAATTTCACTTTGGAGGATAGTTTTCATTCTAATGTATGCTTGTGCATTTAGAATTCTAGTTGAGAACGTTCTCAATTGAAGGGTGGACTTGAATATTTTGGAATTCCATTCTGGGAAATGATATGGAGAATTCAATATACACTAATCCAATGTTTTCAACGAAAAAAGATCTATGGCCATTCTTTTGTAGTGAAGAGAAGTTTAATGGATCGTTTGTGTAGTCTATTTCCGCAGAAAAGGAGGTGATTTTATGTAGAAAACTCGTTTTTCATGTATTTGGTGCGACGGTTTTTCGTAGAATTACTTTTTCGCCGTATCAACTTTTTCCTTCCTACGCTTGTAAATAAACTTCCTATGGGGGGGGGGCGGTGTGGGGGGGGGGGGCATGCAAGCAACCACTCTCTTTCTTCCCCTACTCCACTCACCCCACACACATACCAACCCACTCCAGTAGTTTTCACAAAATAAATCCACAGTTGCACCAACCAAGATTAGTACTAATTCATCGAGGAAAAGGTTTTTGCACCAAACTTGAATTTTTAACTGCCTCAAAAAACATTTTCTGAGAAAGTTGCCTCTATACAAACATGTCCTAAGAAACTCTAAAGAATCCAAGTGAATCCAGTTGATTTTGATTGTGAGGAGGAGCACTTAGAAGATTCCAAACAGCCTATTTAGTTGCAAGCATTTTAGAATATTTTATCTTGAAAATTTTGATAATTCCAAATGTAGTCCCCCCTAGAGCACTCCAAAACTATCTAGCGTCTTGGCAACATTCAAAAATCCAAAATAATAATAAAAAAAACATCCATGGCAAAAGTGATCACTTTTGCCATACCAATTAAGCCAATTCTCAACAATCAAACTGTATCAAATAGGGAATTTAAAATTCCTAAGGATGATCCCCACCTTTGTGCTAGTTCCTACAAAGGGAATTAGCATCATAAAATGCTTTCAATCAAACAGGCTCAAAAGCTTTCCCTAAAACACTAGAACTCCGTAATGCTGAAAAAAAAATGTAGCTTTCTTATAATTCTACCAGCAAAATCCCAAAAAAGGTAAGCTTCATAAATGCTGTCAACCAAAACGGCCCTCAAGCAAAATCCAAAGCTGTCAACCACGTGGTACTACAAGCTAAAGGAAACTAAAATTAAGAGAATTCAAAGGTACATTTATAGGGAAAATATTCATATGTATCTTTCCTTTACTATAGGGTGAGGGACACTTCCACTATTACACAAGAAGACAAAAAAAATGTGCTCTTCAAGTACATAAAGGTGAGTTACACTTCCTTAACTTTTTGTGCAAAAATAGAAATATCCCTCACCCTATAATGAGGGAAAAATGCATATAAATATTTCTCCATTTATATATATATATCTCACCAGCCGACTAGAATTCATAATTCCACTAGAGGAGTAACATTTCTAAATGAGACAACCCCACTTTCAATTTGAGAAGTAAAGAAATATGCCGCTCTTAAGATTCCGAATCCACAAAATTTCAACGTTCTCTATTCTAGCCTGGACTCGTATTTGTAATCCCACTTGAAGGATAATTTTAATTTTAAAGTGGATTTTCGCGATACTAGGGTGGACTCAATTTTTTCAACTTCCACGCCGCCTCGGAAGGATATGAAGAATTCCAACTAAAATAGATCTATGGGCTATGGCCATCCTTTTGTACTGAAGACAAGTTTTAAGGAACGCTATAGAATCCAATCAGAAATTGAATCAATCACATGAAATAAAAAAATAAAAAGCCAATTACATGGGGATTTAGAAATTCAGAGAAATTTCTGCATTCAACAAAATTCAACTTAGACAAAGAAAGAACCAGCAAGTTCTTTCTGAATTCTCAGAACCTTCAAAATAAAGAGAATATTTACAGGACAAAATCATCAATGTCTTCCCGGATCTACACTCGGATCATCAGTACTAACCCCCATCCAACCCCAAAAAAAACACACACAGCAAATAAATTCACTTCACCAGATCCGAAACCCAACCCACATCTGGCGCAGCCGCACTCATATCCATCCAATTCTCTCTCCTCAATTTCTCGAATGTGTTGGCACGTAGATTCCTACCCGATTCCACCCTCTCCATACCCGTCCCATCCTCCCAAACATGCATCAAACCCATACCCCCCATCTTACCAGTAGCCATTGGCTCAGTCGGATTAGAAGGTAAGCTTCTCAACACCGAACCCAGATCTAGCCCTCCGGGTCTAGGTGACCCACCCCACGAATCCCCCTTGTTAATCTGCAACTGCCCTAACGAAAAGGCAAGAACATCATTCACAGCATTCGACAACAGGGCCCGGCGGGTCGACAACCCGTCGGGCGAGACCGGGGGAGAATCCGAAGGCGATGAGGAGAACGGACCCGACACCAGCGTCGAAGTGGGAGAAGTCACAATCGAAGACGATTTGTAGATCGCATGTCGGAGCGGAGACCCGTCATAGGATTCGACAGCGCCCCGCGGACTCTTATGCTGCTGCTGCTGGAGGACCCGGAGCTGGTCAGGCGTGTGCGCGAAGAAGCAGACCCGACGGCGGCATCCGGTTCCGTCCTTGCACGGCTGGGTCCGGTATCGGGCCGGGTGGAGCCAGCATTCGAACACGCCGTGCGCGTACTCGCACGAGTCCCCTCGCTTGCAGCTCCCCTTTCGGAAATCCGGGCATGCGGTGCCGGAATAGTGGAACTTCCTCGGGTCCCGCCTCTTCGCCTTCTCGCCCGGGTGCGCAAACGGGCAATCGGTCCAGTCGTGGGACCGCCCGCGGGCGCAACGGCGGATCTTGAACTCGTACATGCGAAACTCGTCGGATGAGTACTCGTCCACCGCCACATCCAACCCGAGACCCGGAAGGTCCGGTTCCGGATCGTCCAGCATTATTTCATTGGAAGGGAGATAGTGATGTAATGCTTGAGCTGGGTGATGAGTGGCTGGGTGATGAGTGTATAGCGTGCCAGCCGTTGGATCGTCAAATAGGGTCCAGGGAGGTATCTGGACCGTCGGATTATGTCTTTCTCCTAGCATCATGTTGGTAGGGAGGGAGGGAGGGAGTTCGGGGGGTGGATTTTGGACAGTGAAGAGGTCGGAGAACGAAGGCTCTGTATATATACTACTGGGGAAGAGGAGAGGATCGCAGAGGAGGTGATGGGTTAACTGTGGTTGGGTTATAAAGTAACTAAAGTGAAGTTAGAGTAAAATGTAGTGAATGGTACGTCCACTCAGGTTAAAGAAGTAATAAATAAATTGGAACTGATGGCGTTTTGGCCTTTTAGGTGTGGGGAGGCGGTGGGCACGGCTACCAGTAACAAATATCCATTAATCTGAGGTTTTCTCAGTATATCGCGGTAAACTGAAAGATACGTACTTTTTCTATTTCTATTCCTTTTTCTTTTTTTTTGGAATTCTTAAAGACGTAAAAAAATTTGGGCTCATTTAAAAAAAAATATATATACAAAGAATTAAATATTAAAAAAAAAGTATAAAATTTCTCCACCATTCTTTTTAATCAAGTTCTTTCCGTATAACTTTTTTAGATACGATAAAAGTATCATTCTCTTATGACTTTTTTTAATTTTTTTTAAAACTCTTTTCTCCCTAAAATTGATATTTTTCTTTTAATTTTTTATTATCATAATCATGTAACAAAGCTAAGGAAATATAAAGTGGGCCCGACTAAGTCATTTGATCTGGACTCAGTCATTTCTTTTAAATGATTTACAAAAGGAAGAAAGACTTGAAAAAATAACACAAGAGTATTTTTGTAATTTTTAATCTTAAATAGTTTTTTTTTATTTTTTATTTTTTATGAAAATGACTTGATCAAAAGAATTTCTTTTTAAAGTATTTAAATTTTCATACACTTTTTTTAAAATAACCCAAAAGTCATATACTTTTTAAAGGGAGATCATCATAAGAGAGATATTTCTCATCTTATATAAGAGATGAGAGTATAGGCACTCACATTTAAGTTGTTGGCATTAGATATCGATGTAAAGACCTTCACCCAATCTCTTATATAAGGTGAGAGATATCTTTCGTAAAAATATCTCTTTTTTTTTTAATTTTTAATTTTTTTTTATTAAAAAATTAATATTTATTATAAAAAAGACCGCCCACACCGTGCACGCCGGATCTCCACCTGAACCCCCCAAAATTAGCTTTCGTGGTACGGTTCTCAGCCTCGAGCATCGATGGCTATTTAAGTGGGGCCCACAATTCGATGGTCAAGATTAGGTTCCACCGTCCATTCCTGCGTCGTATTTGCGTAGTACCAGCATCTTTGTAAATGCGGGTGGGGCCGTTGCTTGGTTGGTGAGCGTCAGATCGGACCATTCTCTGTGGGTCCGGCCTGTCCGGACTCGTTTCAACCAAGGCGATGGTATGTACGGTAATTTTGGGAGGTTTCGGAATATGGATAAGGTTTGGATTGCTATGCAGACGTGGCGATAAATTTCTTTTTCCCGATAAAAACGCCATTAACTCGTGAGAGTTACACGACATACTTCACAGAGGGCGGAATTTATTAATTATTCTTTTTTTAAAAATGTATATCATAATCAGGTCAAGTGAACCATCCAGAGGTCAGCGTGGGTCAAGTGGGTGTTTGGTTGTTGGTTCACTGTCCATTTCAGATTCACAAATAAGCTCATATTCCGATTTAAGAGTCTATCCAAATCAGCCGCACAGCAACAAAAATAGGCTGAACAAAATCTAATGGACATGGAGTTTGGTACAAGTATAAATTACACCCACGCATTTATCAGCAGTTACGATTGTAAATGAGACGGTTTCATATTAGAACTACAGTGGATCCATTTTTAAATAACGGTTTAAATTTTTAAACTGATTTTAACTTAAAATCTATTTTATTGATTCCAAATCTGATTTCAATAGAAAAATCTGAATCCAATTTTAGAACAGTTATTCTTATTAAAGACTTGAAGGAGTATATCCAAACCTACCACACACTCAACAGCATAAATAAGCTGAACAAAATCTGATGGGAATGGAGTTTGGTACAATTATAAACCACCCCCACACATCTATATCTGCAGCGGATCCACTGCAATTACAATGTGGCTGGAAGAATGCTAATGTATGGTAAAAAAACAAACATCTGCATGCAGGGTAGTCGGCATGGCAGATTGAGAGACACTTGGGAGGAGGAGACTGGATAGGAAATATGCAGAGAGGACACGTGTCGACGCCTGGGCAAGGAGAATAACTCATGCCCCCACAACACTCGGCGCATAACTGTTTTGTTAAATGGAGAGCCCCAGTCTTGTCACTTGTCAGTAGTACAAACGAGTAAACCCCGTGTAATGCATGGATAACGGAATTATCATGTACATACTTATATGAATTATTTTATTATATTTATTAATTAGTAAATTTTTGAGTTTTTCTTTTTGTTGCTAATTTAATCTTTATGTGTTTTTCTAAGATGTTTTATTTTTTACGTGAGATGTGTAAATAGAGTTTGATGAAGCTCGGACACATGTAAAAGAAATAAATAAAAGACATATTCTTGCCTAAATTAGGCTGCATTCTGATTTGATTTAAGCTTGTAATTTTGGCCTAATCTTGGCCTGTTTTTTTTTCCATAAGTCTAAACTGATTTAGAACTATAAGTATGAACTAATTCGGGGGCTGACTTGAATATGTAATTCTTGCCTGATTTGGACTGCCATTCTGGCCTAAGTTAGACCTATAATTATTGCCTGAGTTTTTACCCAAAATTTGGCCTGAATTAGACCCAATATTTTGTCTTGAATTAGACCCCAATCTGGCCCGATTTAAACCCAAAAATCTGGCCTGGTTTAGACACAACATTCTGTCTTAAATTAGACCCAAAATCTGGCCTGATTTACAACAAAAATTTTGGCCTGATTTAGACCCAATATTCTGTATTGAATTATACCTAAAGTCTGGCTTTATTTAGGCCTAAAATCTGGCTAGAATTAGGCCAAATCTATTTGTCATTAATGAGCAAGTCTATTCACAGATTTTATTTTTAGCTTTTTCATAGTGGTTTGCTGAGTCAGTTTTCAGTCATTTTAGGACTCTCTTTTAGTCTGTGTTTCAGCCCAGCACATCTATCTATTTGGGGTGGTTTTTGACCCAATTAGCTTTAGACTCGACCAAACTCTCAACTCATTTGCTGTCAAAATCTAACTGTAACCCAGCCCAATTTCAACAATTGTTTGAAATAAAATCTAGTCAAGTTTCAATCCTTATTTGGGCCCAGTCCAAACCATTCAAAACCACTATTTCATGAATTTATCTAAGGCCAAATTAGCTCCATAGTAATGGACCCCATAGTACTATTAAAAAATTGAAACGGTTTAAAGCCTCTATAACATGAATTCATTCCAACCAATTTTACTCCAAAGTAAGTCGCCCGCAATCCTTTCAAAGTAGCTATCCCATATATTCATCATATACAAAATTTTACTCAAAAGAAAGTGGGGTCCAAAGCCCAATTGAAGAGTCCAAACCATAAAAAGTCACTATCCAATGTACTCATCTTAGGCCAAGTTTTACTCCAAGTGGGGCCCGGTCCAATTAAAATTATGCACAAAAGCATATATTTCCTCCCTCTCTCTTTTCTGTTTTTTCATTTAGTCAAATCTTTTACATATGATCTAAAGAAAGTGGACCCCACTTTAATTCAGTCCAGCCCTCATAAAAGAAATGATGATTTCAAATAGTTTGTGTCTGAATCCGTTCAAAGTAGCTATCCCATATATTCATCATAGGCGAACTTTTATTCAACAGAAAGTGACTCAAAAGAAAGTGGGGCCCAAAGCCTAATTGAAGAATTCAACCCAAAGCCCAATTGAAGAATCCAAACCATACAAAGTCACTATCCTATGTACTCATCCTAGGCCAAGTTTTACTCCAAAATAGGTGGGGCCCGGTCCAATTAATATTATGCACAAAAGCACATATTGCCGCCCGCCCCCCCCCCCCCCCACCCCCCGCCCTTCCCCTTTTTTGTTTTTTCATTTAGTCAAATCTTTTACATATGATCTAATGAAAGTGGACCTCACTTTAATTCAGTCCAGCCCTCATAAAAGAAGTGATGATGATTTCAAATAGTTTGTGTCTAAATCCGTTCAAAGTAATTATCCCATATAGTCATCATAGGCGAAATTTTACTCAAAAAAAGTGACTCAAAAGAAAGTGGGGCCCAAAGCTCAATTGAAGAATCCAAGCCATACAAAGTCACTATCTTATGTACTCATCATAGGCCAAGTTTTACTCCAAAATAGGTGGGGCCCGGTCCAATTAATATTATGCACAAAAGCACATATTTCCTCCCTCTCTCTTTTTTGTTTTTTCATTTAGTCAAATCTTTTACATATGATCCAATGAAAGTGGACCCCACTTTAATTCAGTCCAGCCCTCATAAAAGAAGTGATGATGATTTCAAATAGTTTGTATCTAAGTGGTGGGCCTAACTGACGGATTCATTGGTTTGACCTCTCAAGAATCTCCCCTACTAACAATCTGGCCTACCCATGCGGCCCATTCATTCAAATCTGCATGTGGGCCACACCTTTACCATGACACCTCTCATAATTTGTGTATTTAGATTAGGAGATTGGAGAGAGAGAGAGAGAGTAGTTCCAAAGTTAGTTAGAGAGAGCAGCTCGAAAGAGGATAGTGGAGAGAAAGGATAATGGAGAGAGAGTAGACTGGAGAAAGAGGAGACTGGAGAGATGTTGACACATGTTCTAATGTATTTTAAGAAATCAGGGATTGTGGTTTGGAGGCCTGTGGTTAACCGAAGGCAAACCACATTCCAATAGAGGTATAGATCTCGGGGTGGGGGTGTTCGAACTCGGGTTAGGGTCGGAGTCGGTTTTAGCAAGAGAGGATTGTGTCCAGCCCAAGTGCAACATGGGACAAAATCTTCCGGCCCAAGCCTAACCTGTATCAATCATGTCACGCCTGAGCCTGCATTTAGTCTTTTGGGAAGAGCTGGGCTAGGTTTTTCAATGATTTTCTTTTGGCCCTTTGTCACTCGTTTTGATAGATAAGTCCAAGATCTGAAAATTTGCTACTCAAGCTCAACTCGTCCATTTCTTAAAAATTGATTCGAAAAGAGTCTATGCAACTAATTGAGAGTGTTTTGGAGAATCAATATGCCATCGAACTATTTTAAGGTTGTTAAATCAAGGGCTATGATGATCTGGCGGGGTTGATTTTTTAGATTCCCCTTGTCCATGAAGAACCTTTCAGTCAACCATCCTCTCATTAGCAAACTCGTATTTCAAGTGGGCCCCACGAGCTAGGCTATACATTAGATAAAATGCATTCTGTGTTAGAGATTAGTATCTTAAATAATATTACTCTGGTTGTTAGAGACTTTAGGTAGTTTGAAATTTGAATAATTGTTGATTAGGCTTGCACTTCATTATACGAATTGAGATCATTTCTTAATTGAATGTCACAATGGATAGTTTATGGGGAGTTCTATTGGCACCACAAAAATGTCTCTTCACACCGCAGAAAAAAAAATTCATTTCCTAAACTACCCCTCCCCTCTCCTCCCTTTCCCTCTTCCTCTCCCCTAACCCACCCTCCGGTGGGGAGGGATCCTCGGCCGGTAGCCCGTTGCAGCCCTTTTCGGCCAGCAAGCGGCCTCCCTCCCCCCTCTTCTATTTTCTCTCCCTCTCCCTTCCTTTTCTTCTCTCCACCCCCCCCAACCCTAGCCGCCGCCGACGACTCGCTTTGGAACAGACCCAAAGAGGTCTCCTTCCTCCTCTGTTTCAAGTTTTGTTTCAGAAACAGAACTCAGAGATCCGAGTTGTCCTCTTCTTCCACAGCAATAACACAGGCGGCGCTGCTTCTCCGGTCAAGGCATGATGACAGGGGCGGTGACCGAGACTCTAGCGATGGGCAAAGAATTCCGGCGGTGTTTTTCACGGCTAGGTGGGGCCTGGCCGAAAAAAAAACCCCTCAAACCGCCCGCCCTTCTTGTTGTCTTCTTCCTCCCCGGTTCGGGCGATCTTCTTCTCCAGCGCTACAGTAGCGGAAATTCTTGGTCCGCTGTGCTTTTTCTGGTTTCTGCACAATAGTGCTACAATCCGGATCCTCTTCGTCAATGGTGGACAACCCTTCTTCATCGTCAATGGCAACAACGCAACAGATTCCGATACTAGCGATAGCAACGACGGCAACGCGAGGAAGCCTTCTCTAGCGACAGCTGCAAGTTCAGCAGAAAGATCAAACGATCTACTTCTCTTCTTTGTGCACAGTTGCTGACCCGATCTCCCTTGCTGTCAGCGGCTGGGGTTGGGGGGGGGGGGTGTGGAGAGAAGAAGAGGAAGGGAGAGAGGGAGAGAAAATAGAGGAGTGGGGAGGGAGGAAGAAAAAGGGAGATGGGGAGAAAATATAGGAGGAAGAGGGAGGAAGAAGGAGGGAGGGAGGGTTGGGGGGGGGGGGGGGGCGGCTGGTTGGCCGGCCGTGACGGCCGCGGCGGGCTGCCGGCCGGGGATCCCTCCCCACTGGAGGGTGGGGTGGGGTGGGGGAGAGGAAGAGGGAAAGGGAGGAGGGGTAGTTTAGGAAATGGATTTTTTTTTCTTGCGGTGTGGAGATATTTCTGTGGTGCCAATAGAACTCCCCATAGTTTATTTAAAAGTCTTTATTCCGCTTGTGGGTGAACATTTTCCGCGTATATATTGATAATAATAATTAAGACCAAATCACTAAATTTATATATGCAAGAAAAATATAACAAGAATAAAGATCAAAGAAAAAAAAAAACTTGCACATTAAATAGTTTTAAGTCCAAACATTGAATGTAAAATATCAAAGATAATCCCAAGATTCATTTTAATTAGTCATTTTAAATTGCTAACTATAAACCTTAAGCATTAATTACTTAAAAATAAATATTGGTTGTTTAAAATGAAATCTATTTATAAAAATTGTTCGAAAATGCATACAATTTATCAAAGTACAAGTTGACTTGGATGAGTTTCGCCAGCCTTCTACCTAAAATGAGGTGAGTTTGCCAAGTGAAGAGTCAACTCACTTAGTTTTCCTACATGGAAATAAATATTGAACTATAAGCAGTGCTTATTCACACTAGGTTGAGCCAAGTTGAACCAGACTTTGGGCTTTTTATCGCTTAATTTAAGTGTGATTTAAATATTAAACAAGCATAGATTTTAAGTTCAAGCATGGCCTGAATATTAAAATCGAAAGTTTGAACCTGGCCCAAAGTGGGCTGGGCCTGAGTTGAACCCAAGTTGGTGCAACTCATGAGCACCCCAGTACTAAATTTTGGCCTATATCCCATTCATCTCTTTTTCATTCTCGTTGGATGTAGTTGTAATTTTATTCCTACCGCTCAACGTTATTGATGGAGTGCTTCCTATAAATTCTTTTTCTAGGTTGGGCTACTAATTAGGCATGATACATCTAAACTTAACTCACGAATCCATCTCTAGAAATGTATGTGATTGTAAGGTGTCAACACCGTTCAACCATGAGTGTGTTGCCAAGTGTTCTCTATCATTGCTTAGTAATGAGTCTTGTGTCTCCGAGGACTATATTTTTTAGGCCTAAGACACAACAATATTTATAATAAAAAATAAAAATAAGAGATGAATATATAAAAATGACCATTAAATAACACCCCCTTTATTGAAAGCTAATTTGAAGGGAAAATGGAAAATGATATACCTAGGCAATACCTTGGGAATTCAAATTCTAGGACACTTAAGGTCCCATTTGCAGTGCTACCTTTTATCCTTCACCCCTTGCCTCTTTTAATAGTCCCTAGAGCGAGTCATTTGACCATGAACTCGTATTATCAATTACAAACAAGTAGATCCTAATGATGAAAAGCCACAAATTATATATTATTGTTAATGGACTTGTCCATAAGACTGATGTGGGCCCTCCTAATGCACAAAATGGAGCCGTTGAAATTTGTACTATGCTTTATCCAAAGTCCAAATAAAAGAGGTGATTCATATCATTAAATCCAACATGAGTTGGGAGTGAGGGGTTGCCTCATCGGTTGGAAGCCCCACATCTCACTCAAATGACTATGGATCAACATGCGGGTCTCTCCCTACTCACATGTGCGAGTCTTTTTTGCATGCGTGTGTTGCTTTCTTCTCCTCCCCACATGTGTAGGTGCTTGTGGGATAAGAAAAGCAAATGGAAAACCAACATGAGCATAATTTCATCCTTGCCTTTAACCAGTGAGAATCCAATTAATTCGCATACGACAGACAATAATTTCGTTAACATGAATGGGGGGCATGATCTCTATTCAATTTGGTTTTATGTCTTTGTCCCATCAATTACATGGACCACCATTTAGACAGTCTGAACTGTGTGCATGTATCGGGAGGTAGCACTTACATTGTCCAAGTGCATGTGTATGGACAGCCATTCTTAGTGCTCGGATGGCCATACTTTCTTATTAACTTGGTTACCCCTCTTTTAGATGGTCACAAGCCCTACATGGTTGCCCCTTTTTTCGTGATGAATTGCTGTGCTCTTGATATTATTCATGGGCTCTGATTATCATTAAGTGGGGTTCATCCAATTATCGAATCATTGTGGTCATTTTGGAGACTCCATAAATCTAGATAATTGTCATAGTCTTATCATATTGTGCTTTATCTCATATATCTAGAGTCAATATAATGAGTTCTAGTTTTTTCATTGAAGGGATTAATGACATGCCTGGAGCATAATTCATGCTCCATTTTTTTTTTTTTTTTAGAACTTCATTTGTTTAGAATCATCTGAATGGCAAAGGTCACAAGCCCTCTCTGCCTTTCTCATGGATTTGTTTTTTCCTCGGAGATGACGGATGGACTGGTAAAAAAGGCAGCTGTCTTTTCAATATTTCTTGTTTGAAAGCATTGATTTGGATTAGAGCAAACAGAAACTCAACCATGTGAGTTGTGAAGTATAAAAATGGTCTTTCATATTAGAGCAACCAATAAATAAATGAGTGAAATCTAAACTTGTGGCTGAAGCTTGATCTTAAAAATTGGGAGTGGATAAGGCCTAAGAGTCAAACACAAGAATGTGACTGCATATTTGGATCAGAACAAAGGCATAAACAGTGATACAGTCAGATGGTTGGACCCAAAGACAAGAAATCCTATAAATCGCTTGATATTGAAGCATCAAACAGACCAAACCAATGCTCCGTCTCCCTCCCTCTCTCTCCACCGCGTGCAGCTAGTTTTGAGGCCCCCAAAAAGGTGTCCCCCACCCTCCTCTCCCGATCACGCGACCGCGTGCAGCTAGTTTTGAGGCCCACCTAGCGGCCCTCCTAAATGGGCCACAAGTTTAACAATAATTTTTATTAGAAAAAAAAAAACAGTTGACCTAATGGTCAAGTCCATTCAAATGGGTGTAAAAATAGGGGATCAGTGACTACTGGTGGAGGGAAGGGGGCTAGGTTGTGTGTAAGGTCCATTCGACTGATGATCAACGGCCCCACTAGGAGGTGTGCACCGTAAGATCCAAAGAAAAGGTGTGCATATGAATTTTTTGTATACGTAGATGACCACCTAATCACCAATCCGAATAGGCAGCACACAATCACCCCCTTGATTGTCACCAATCTCATTATTTTTTACACCGCTTTGAATGAGAGTAACGTTGGATGGATTGTCCTACTCTTTTTATATAAAACCATTTAACTTGTGGGCTATGGATCATGAGACTAAGATGATTTGATGGGATTGAAATTTACACAAAGGTAGAAGTCATGTAGATATCTTTGATCCCCCACCCCTTCCCCTTGATGCGTGGGTGGGGCCCCAAACCCTCTCTCCCCTAAAAAAGGCCCATTTCGCCCCTATTTTTTAAGGTGTAGGGCTCACCTTGAGCCAACCCTATCTTTTTTCACACTTTATTGCCTCATGAATTAGGACAAGCATAAATTTAATGCTCATCCAACATTTACTCATTGATGGATAAAAAATTAAATAAACGATGCCTTTAAAGTAACTAGCTTTAGGGCCATTGATCAATAGGTTATGATGAGCTCGTTGAATAATTCACGACCACATAAATACAAGGTTAGGTTGCGCACTGCAAAAATCTATTATCAACTATGGGAATAACAAAGGATTGCTTAGTTAGTTGGCAACCCGCATGTCACTTTACTGCCCAGAGATCAACTCCTGAGCATGCCACTTTTCCCACATGTGCATGCTATCTTTCTTACTTTGTGGGCTTCCTGTTCTCCCTTGTGTTAGCTCTCCTCTTGCGTCCTAGACCCTTAGGCTGGGTACCAAAACAAAAACAAAAGAAAAAAAAAAAAAAACCAAGTGAATGATACATGAGCGTATTGAAAAATTAGGACAATCCATTCAAATACTCATCTCATTTGTGTATCCAATTCCATTAATCGTACAAAATTTGGGACCCTTGTCACTTTATGCTTGGATTTTGACAACTCTAAATCATTCGAACACAACACCTATTTAGATAAGAAAACTCCTATATTTTACACATAGATAGGTCATGTTCATACCTTTCAAACCTTTACCTCTCCATGATTGCCATGCTTTCCGATGGGCTATACAGACAAGTTTGTTTCTTGAAAACAAAGGCAAATCATGCGGGGAAAGGGCTTGGAGATATTGTCTCTTAATACCATCCTTAAGTATGAAGAGTTAAATATTCTGGGTTATCAGATTGCACGCAAATCTGCATATAATTAACCATTTTCACAGCATCATTAATCATTCACTAGATGTTATCATCTCGGGAAACTATTAAGATATTTTCGAGTTTGAGGTTTTTCTTGGGATATTATCGGAACAATGTCATAGAACATGATTATATCTTGTAACTGAAAAAACAACATATAACTACAAAGATCATTTGAGGTGGTGATTGCGTTTTGGACATTATGGATCATGTGGATGGTTTTCATTTCTTTCGGTTTGATCATATCACTAGAACTTTCAATGAAGTTGCCCGTAAGGCAGCTAAGTTGTGTGGTCTGTTTGTTTCTCGGACTTTGGTGAGGTTATTCCTAATGTTGTAGGTCTTTTTGTTTTTCTGTAATATTTCTGCCTTAATGTAACTTTCCTTTCTATAATAAATTAAAAAGATCGTTGAAAATAATTTTTTTTTTTTAGATTTCCCTTTTTAAGTTCTGATCATGTGTTATTTTTTTCAACATATATCATAAGATTATAAAAGAAATTTGCAAAAATAACACTAATATTTTTTTATGCATATAATAAGAATAGGAATCTGTATCTTTTCTTTTTCTTGCAGTTGATGCATTGCACGAGGCTAAATGAGTTAAATCATTAATATTTTAGGGACTGTTTGTTTATCACCATTTTCATTTGCTGAAAGCCACATGGAACATTCACTTTTCAAGACCCAATTGACTATTCAAGTGTTTTAAGTTGCACTTAGCTAAACTTGTGTTTTTTGCGTGGTTAGACGTGTTGACCCATTTCTTTTTGTAGTAGCCTTACTGCAAGAAAATGACATACTGATTAGGCTTGGAAACATACTAATTGACCAAACAAACACACAATCGTGAAAGGAAGAAAGCTGAACGGTCAGGTCTTCTTGCCCCTAACTTGCTAATTGCTACTCAAGCTGCCACCCTATATGAAGCTAGGATTAGCAATGGCTTGGCTGGGTTTCGACCGATTTATGTCTCACAGCCCAGGACCAGGCCTAAAATGAAGGATCCTCTAATATATGGGCCTGCCTCCACGGCAATTCAAAAACAGTCATTAGGCACGGCTCAGCCCAGTGCGACCAACTTTGGCCTCATTTTTATGGCTTTCTAATTTATTACACACACACGAGCAGCATCTAAATAATAGATACTACGCCCCACTTAAGGTAATAGTCAAAATTGATTCGGATATATATTAATATTGGAGAGGAAAGAGAGAGACACTAAGAATAACCTAGAACTAGATTCAATTCAGCTGAACAATCCCTCTAATTCTAATACTCCAAACAGGGTGTCCATCCTAGCTTTCTGATCGATTGGTGTGATCTTGTTGATCTCTAGTAGTCTATCTCCAATCTTCAGAACGATTTGCTTGATCATTCTACTCAATATGCGATTCATCTTCGTGTTTTTAGTGGCTAAAAATCCATCTCCCATCAAAACTTCCATGATGCCAAAGCCTAATTACAGCACCAGAGAAAGTCTACCTCGTGTTCGCTTACTACATCTTTAATGGTTCAATTTACCAAGCCCCACAGCTTGCAATGTCTTTGCTGCTTGAATTGTAATTATCTTCTTCCTTTTTGCTATTGTTCACGGGACTTCTTCTAGCATCACATAGCTGACCTTGCAGTTATTCCATATATCCTTTTTATTCAACGTTTATGTAGAGGTAACAAGAAATTCTTTATAATAGCATTGGGAGTTCTGTAACTCACACTCAGGTGGTTGTGAGCGTTACCGTAGCTTAGGGGTGTTCTTGGATCAGGCCAGCCCGAGCCCAAGTTGGCCCGGGCTTGGGCATTAATTTTCAGTACTCGGGCCAGGCTCGGTCTATTTATTTTAGCAAATAGATGGGCCGGGCTTGGATCCAGTAGCAGAGAGCCCATGCCTGGCCGGGCTAAAAAGATATTTACAAGCAGAAATATAATATCAATACATCTCAAAAGGGAAAATCACGACCAAACCCACCTGAGCTTCAACTTTGTGATTGTTAGAGTGACTTTTTTATATTATTTTATTTTATTATGTAAATCTGGCGGGCTCGGGCTTACTTGGTCAGCTAAATCTAGCCCGAATCGGGCTTGGACAGGGCTCAGAACGAGAGTTTCTAAGTCTGGCCCGGCCCAGAAATTCCTTGGCCCGGCCCGGCCAGGCCCATGAACAACCCTACCGTAGCTATTTCAATTGACTTTTCGTTTAAGTTGTTATTAATTAATAATTTTCATAGCTACCATTTTTCATATGATGATGATCCAATAATGTATGGCAGACGCCTAGAGAGGAGGATAACATGCAGGATTTTAGACAAGGAGTAAATTCAAACTCTTGCTTGTTTGTTGAAAGACATCGACGTTGCTTAATCACTGCATGTTAATATGTTATCCTCTTTTTTTCTGAAAACTTCAGTTTTTAGATGTTCCTCTGTTGAGGCTTTTGTTAGCCATTTTGAAGATCCTCTATAGTTTTTTTTTTCCTCTTCCTTTCGGAGGAGTCTTTTATTCTAATGTCCTGGTGCAAAATCCCTTACACATGTTTTGGACAACTGCCAGATTTTCGTACTGTGTGGGTAAAACACCGTAATGACATGGTTAAGCAGGGATTACGGCTGAGCTTGCCGATCACCTCAGCCTCTGTGGCGGAAGCTCGGCAGCCAGTGAGCTCGGTCATAGCTCGGCAGCTCGGTCATAGCTCGGTCATGGCTCGGCAGCTCGGTCATAGCTCGGCAGCTCGGTCGGCCCGGTCTCAGCTCGGCATAGATGCCAGCTCGGTGCAAAGGCGCACCACGGCCAAGCCATCCTTGGTCTCAGGCTAGGATGCTAAAGTCAGGGTGGGCCGCCACCCTCCTGGAAATGCGGCGCGCTCAGAATGATACGGGCATTCATTTATGGCGATAGGATCGCTCATTTATGGCGATAAGAGGTTTGCTTTATCAGCCCTGTACGACAACTGACTGAAGGCATGGAAAGTGAGGATGGGATGTTGCCCACTCTACCTACTGCAGCCCGCCAGGGTAAGGGTCGATGGGACCTCACCTCACCTACCCCCACTCACAGAGAGAATGAACATGCAACGCTCGCTTATATATACGCATGGGATTGGTCCCATGAAAGGTACGCAATACTCAGCATACAGCTCTGAATACTAGACTGTTTCATTCTCTTCTTCCTCCTCCTGTTTAGTCTCTTCAGAACTAACTCAGGCATCGGAGTGCCTTCGGCTCTCGACAGCCAGGGGCTCTGACGTTAGCCTTTCTCCTTCCGTTTCAGGTTCCAGGCGTTCAGCATTTCCCTGTCCTAAGCATTCTACCCCGATCTCATCCTAATCTAAGTAGGTGTCGTTTTTACCGCCTACACGTACCATCACATAACAATAGTTTTGACCGTCACTATGCTATGAAAACTCTCGTTAATTCAACTGGTAATGGTATCTCTTGCTCTGCCACTATGGCATAAACCATTTTTATACACACCCTCATCCAGTGACAGCTACAGGTTGCCAAAGGGGTTGTCATAGGAGCTGTAGTTGAGTTGGGCGTTTTGTCTAAAGAAACATCATTATCAATGTGGGGGTAATATGTAATTCTTATCTACCTAGAAAAAAAAATATCCAAATTGTGTCGACGTCAACCCTGGGCTGAAACAGTATGTAGAAAACATAGTCGACATCGATCGAACCTCCGGGTAGGTTGAAGGTTCTACTATGAATATCAAAACCTGCGTTGATGTAAACCCTCGACAGACAAAGTATATAAAAACCATGGTCAACGTTGGCCCTTGCCGTAGTAGGTAAGAAAGAAAGGATTTTCGGCCAACAGAACATCTTGGCAAGAGGAAAATTAAAATAACTGTTTTGTAATAGGGCGCATCTAAAGTGATTTTTTACTTTGTAAAATCCTCAATAATAAAAAAATTTTAAATTCTTTTTTCTTTCCATCCACGGAAGTATTTCTAACTTGTAGGCATCGTCGATTCATCCGTAAAAACTTGGATAAGTTGGTATTGCATTTGCCTGTAGTTTGGATCGATGACCTTAGATTTTTTTCTTTCTTGGGTTGTTATTTGAAGATGGAATAAATAAGCTTTCCATGCTAGTGATTAAAAAAATCTAACTCGGTCCACAATTCAAAGGGGTCGAGTCAACAACTCAACCAAGTTAGGTCAATGGCTAAATTTTTATTTATTTATTTATTATTCCTAGAAACGAGTCGAGAAAGAGGGGGAGATTGAAGGAGGAGAAGAGAATATAGGGGAGATTGAGGGTTGGGTTTTTTAAATTGAGATTTGTGAGATGAGTTCTCATTAAAAATGAGAAGAAAAACAATGAAAGAAAATTGGAGAGGAGGGAAAATAGGAAGATTGAATCTTTAACTTGAAATTTTGGGGCTGAGTTTTCATTAAAAAGATTAGAATAAGAAAAACTCAGCTGAGTCATGTATATATAAGTGGACTCGACCAAACTTTAAACTCCACTCATAAGTGGCCCGTGATACAAGCAATGGTATTGCTCATCCTTATTCCAATCTTTATTAGTTTACTACTAAAAATGAATATAAAGACCTCTAGGAGTAGACAATACCAAAGGTATAATAACTTAGAACACCTACTAAATTACTACTGCAAGTTCCCGTGCCTTAACTGGCTGTCTGACTGCTATCATTCACCATCGGAGCTTGGCCGGGAAATACTACAAAAGAAGCAAAACCCATTAGATTGATCTGAATTCCACAATTGATAACCAATTATATAAATAAATTAAATATCAGTGCTCAAGAGGAAGAGAGAGAATGAAAGATGGATATATACCTTGTCAATGAGAGAAAGATAGTAGGGCTTTACTTCATCTTGATTAATCCTCACCTTGCTCTTGCTATAGAGATCGTATTTGCTGCCGTGTACACCAATCAATCAGCCAATTTTCTATTAGTCATCCGTGAAACGGGAAGGGGCTCGTAGGGGCCATAGTTCCCCCACTCTCACCCAAAAAAAGAAATTCTAAAGTTTAGAAAAAATTATGATTTTTTTTATATACGCCCCTTGAATTTTAGAAAAAACCTCTATATATTTTAAAAACTCATGCATTTCTAATATGTGTCCCAACCTAGTCCAAATCACCCCCACGAAAGAATTCCTACGTCCACCCCCAATATCAGTTACCTCCAATTTTGAGTCTGAACTTATCCTAGCCTTGCAAGAAATCCCAATGGCTTATTTGGTTAGAGGGATTTTGTGAATTCGAGTTTGGGGACAAACCAAACAATTCTGTCCCCTAATTGATAAATTCTAGAAGGCCTTGAGTATAATCTAGCATTTAGAAAATTGAAAATTCCAGAATTTCAAAATGACTTTTCATGAGGTTATTTTAAGAATAATAGCATTTAAGCAATGCCGAAAGTATTTGAGATTTGAGTATTAAGTTCAAGCTTGATATTTAAAACCTAAGTGAAATTCAAATGGAGTTGTTCGACTGTCAGATATCCAAAGCGGGCCCAGAAATACATATGTATTTGCTAATGTATAAATTATATTAGGGCAATTCTCCAAAATGCCCACTTTCCCCCTCTTTTCTTGGGCATGGCCCCACCTTGAGCTCATTCGGTCTTTTCAGTTTTCACACACACTACCCCATATGAATAGTCACACGTCCAAACTTGATTCTCATCTAACTTTTTCTCACTATTAGATTGAAATCATTTTACGATTAAATTTTAGGGCAATGGATTGAATGGTTAGAATGATCTTCTCTAGTTTAAATTTTGCTAGTAGGTATGTCTCACATAAATCTTTACATCCAATAAACTTCCATTATGATCATGGATTTCACTAGATCCAATTAAGAGGAGTGTTCTTGTCCTAAAAAAATACCCGGGTGTTTTCTTGCGCTACCCATTATATTATAAATATGTAATCCAAACATATAATAGTTTGTATAATACATGATGCTCAATCGGATGAAATGAGAAAATTGAGTTACTTGAAGATGAGGAGCCACTTGAGCATCTCCTTGTCCTCGTCATTCATCAGATATTCCTAGGCCCCGATCGGTGCAATGCTTCATGGACGGATACAGTACATGCTCGTGTCAGTACGACGTATATTTGTTGGAAAACAGTAAAACTATATAGACATATTCTTTAAAAAAAAAACTACATAGACATAAGTATGATTAATAAATAAAGTAGAAAAGCATGATTAATAAATAGAGTAGAAGATTGTTTAGCCGTAATTTTAATTAAATGTAAATCTAACTCCTATTGAAATAAAATTTAAAAATACTTTTGGCCCCATCTTGAAGTGGGATTCTAAAAAATTCTCAAAGTTGATGGGATTCTAAAAAAAAAGTAATTATTTAGTACAGTTCCGTTGAAGGAGGATCCTGGGAGGGTCTAGAGACTGCCCCAACATTTGATTATAAAAAATTCTCAGTGTTCATGGGATTTAAAAAAAGTCATTATCAAATATAGATCCCGTTGAAGCAGGATCCTCGGATGGTTCATACCAGAGACAGACCCAATCTTTGATTTTTTTTAGAATTATGAGAGATGATTTTTTCATCACGTGTTCATGGATTCTATACAGATAT
This sequence comes from Persea americana, assembly GCA_029852735.1. Taxonomy (NCBI): domain Eukaryota; kingdom Viridiplantae; phylum Streptophyta; class Magnoliopsida; order Laurales; family Lauraceae; genus Persea; species Persea americana. The sequence goes on along the minus strand of CM056813.1, from coordinate 64,577,337 downwards.
ATAATATGTAATATACCTACCGTAGAATGAAAGGAATCTGATGATGAAGAGAGCAGGAGGAGGGAGACTTGTCCCGTTCTCCTTTGCCACCTGTCATTAATATACCACATCAGTACTAACAGAGACAAAAACTCCTCTATACCAAAGTAAAAAGTTAAATAGATGGATAAGCTGAAGTGTGAATTATAAGTAAAAACAAAAACGTGTCGTTGATGTTATACTATTATTAACATGAATCCTAAGATCGTGAACAATATGATAATCACGTGTAGGATTTAATCTTAAATAAATTAAAGAATACCTCCAGACATCCTGAAGCAGAGAGCTTTCTGATCCTACAGTCTGGTGCTGTTACTGATTGATGCCGTGATCCGTCGAGGAAGAGACTAGGTGAATGGTTTCGATTTTTCTCTTCTTGCCTATAAACCCTAATGTGTTGAGTTTCGTGAGAGAGTATTTGTGATGGACGAAATACTCTATTTTATAGGTGAAGAGATGACTGAATTTCCAATTAGGGTTTCCTTAGATTTAATCTCAACCGTCCATCAAGGTAGAGAATATTATGGAATACATCTCATTAAAAAACCGTTTTCAGTAAGTAATAGCATATATCTTATTGAAAACGGAATTTCTATAATGACTACAATTCGGGAAAGGGAAGGACTTGTGATCCAAGTAATGGACCTAAAGATAATTTTCTTACCGTTGACCAGTACCAGGTACATGTACTCGTCGTGGCCCCACGATCACTATATCCCCCCCCCCCTCCCCCCCAAGAACACATGATGAAAATCAATGACCCGGACGATAACCACGCCAAACATATAATCATATACCCATCTGCAGCCCTAGCCGAGATGATCACATCACATGAAGTCCGATGGCTGAAAAGAGAGATTATAAAAGAACAAACCCACGACGCACCACTGAGGCAGTCCTCCAAATGATTCGTGTAGTAAGACTTTGCCCAGATCTATCAGCAAATGAGAGGAGGAGTGGAATGAGGATTATGATTAATATAGCACAAGTAGAGTACCATCCAGAGTATGTGTCGTAAGTAAGGTGGACGGATGTATGGTTAGGAACCATGGATAAGAGCCGTCAGATGTAGCCAATCTTGATCTGGATAGTCCCTTCTAATTGCTTCAGCTGTCTGGAGAAGGTGCTCTATTTGGGGCTCGTCTAGGTCTGGATCACTCTCATCTACAAATTCGTTCAGGAACTCACAGCATTCCCATATACTCATCTCTGCTCTGTTCAGCTTCTCAAATTCCTCTTTTTTCCTCTTCGCCTGTACAAAATATAAATACAGATTATTGGTCAACTCTTATGTAAATAAGGAACAAAATGTTTGTCCCAGCCCTGTCGTAGGGGCCCAAATGCAAGGCTTTTGCAAAGTATCAGGTCTAACGTTCTGTCAATACAATTTTGGGGGAACTTCTTTGTTTCTTTTCTATTCTTTTGATGATGTGAGTTTTAATGAGGTCTTCGACCCAATAGGACTATTCTCCCCGGTGGTATGTCTGCTGTACTCAAACACATGATAAAAAAGCAAATCCATGTCTTATTCCACTCCACCAATTCCTAATAGGTAGAACATATAAAGAGGTGAGGCATCACAACATAACTTTGTTAGCTTCAGATCTCTCAATCCACAGGAGGATCTCCTTGAGTCTAATCCAAATAACACAGTAAAGTAAACATGAAAAATCCAAGAATGGGTAGGAGCTTACCTGACTCCATAGCTTTTCTTTAAGGTAATAAAAGCTCCTTCAAAGGACAAAAACTTGAAAGTTAGGTGAGATTTACAACTCCTTTACCTTTGCTATTCTTTCTTGCATAGTGATGGAGGCCAAGAAAGCTAGTAACCAAAGGAGTTACCCAATGGGTCATTTTATAGAAGATTTCTACCCATCAAGGAACCATTAACCCCCAACTATCACCTAACCCTTTAATCTCAGCCCATTATTGGTTTGTTGGCAAGTGAGCTTAAAAATAACTAGGTCTCATAAATATGCAGACAAGTGAGTATGATTAAAAATCCTTAATGGGCTTGTGGTCATGTGAGCCACACCCATTTAATCCAACATTCTCCCACTTGGCCCATATGACCATGGAAACAAAATCCAAAATTTTAATTTAATGACTAAATTGGTTTACTAATGTGAACCATAGCAGTTACATGTCTTTAATGACATGCTTCCTTCTATAATTACTCCACTAGCACCCCAACCTAACCAAGTCCTTGATAAGGGTAAAATAGGACATTTTCAATGGCCGTCCTATTTAATTGGGTACGATAATGCCATTTTCTTTAATATTCTTATTTTATTCACCTTAATACATGTAAATATTTGACAAAATAAGAATTACGAAATCATTACTGTAATGATGTCTTCAATAATAAGGCAAATCAATAAGGCCCATATTTCTAACATGCTCTCCATAAGCCTTTGGCACCAGTGCCTTTGTTAACGGATTCGCTATCATTTGGCTTGTTGGAGCCCCAACAATAGACACCAATTGTTCTCGTACCTTTTCCTTTAATACAAAGTACTTAACTTTCAAAAACTTTGATTTACTGAAAACTTTGTCATTTTGAGCAAATCTTCTTGCTGCATCATTATTGCAAAAGATTTTAAGAGGTTTAGAAATTGTATCCATAATTCGTAAACCTGTGATAAAATCTCGTATCCATAATGCATGACCTGTTGCTTTAAAACATGCCACATATTCGGCATCAAATGTGGATGGAGTCACTAGGGTCTGTTTTGCACTTCTCCATGATACTGCCCCACCAGCTAACAGGAAAATGTATCCTGAAGTCGACTTTCTTATATCGAGGCATCCAGCGAAATCTGAGTTTGAATAACCAATTACTTCTAATTGATCGGACTTTCTGTATGAGAGCCTGTAATTCCTAATGCCACTAAGATATCGCAAGACTTTCTTAACTCCTACCCAATGCGTCATTCTTGGGTCACTTTGATATCTACTAAACATGCCAACTGCAAAACTGATATTAGGTCTAGTGCATGTTTGTGCATACATAAGACTCCCTACTGCAGCAACATAAGGACACTGGTCCATTTGATGTCTTTCGATTTCATTTCTTGGACTTTGCTATTTACTAAATTTGTCACCCTTAATTATTGGTGAATCTTGGGGCCTACATCCTTCCATACAGAATATTTTAAGAATATTTTTGATATAAGATTTCTGTGATGACCCAAGTAATCCTCGAGATCTATATCGAAATATCTCGATTCCTATTACAAAGGTTGCTTCTCCCATGTCTTTCATATCAAAATTATTCTTAAGATATTCCTGGGTTTCATGAATTATACCAAGGTCATTACTAGCTAGCAAAATATCATCGACATACAGTATCAATATTATAAACTTGCTCCCACTAACCTTGAGATAGATACAATGGTCTACTGGATTTTCGAAAAAACCGAATGATGTGATAATGCGGTTAAATTTATGATACCATTGCCTGGAAGCTTGTTTCAGACCATATATCAATTTCTTTAATTTGCAAACTAATTTATTAGTATACCCTTTTTTGAATCCTTTCGGTTGTTCCATGTATACCTCTTCTTCTAAATTTCCATTTAGGAACGCTGTCTTAACATCCATTTGATGTAGCTCTAAATTGAAATGAGCTAAAAAAGCCATAATTATTCTAAATGAATCTTTTTAGATACCGGAGAGTAAGTCTCGTCTCATTGTAGTCAACTCCCTCCCTTTGAGATACCGGAGAGTAAGTCTCATTGTAGTCAACTCCCTCCTTTTTAGATACCGGAGAGTAAGTCTCATTGTAGTCAACTCCCTCCCTTTGAGTAAAACCTTTGGCCACGAGCCGAGCTTTAAATCATTCTACCTTTCCTTTCGAGTCTCTTTTGGTCTTAAAGACCTATTTACAGCCTACAGCCTTAGAACCCTTGGGTAGTTCGATAATATCTCAAACCTCATTAATTAATGGCCATTGATTTTAACTCTTCTTTCATAGCATTCATCCATTTATCAGAATTCACATTTTCCATGGCTTCTTTAAATGTTCTAGGATCATCTTTTATCCCAATATCGGCTTCCTCCAAATATACAACATAATCGTCCGAAATGGCAGGTCTTCTTATTCGAGTTGACCTCCTTAATTCCGGATCATTAGGAAGTGGATTGTCATGATGTTCTGGGAGTGGATCATTAATGGGCTGACCAATATTATGTTCAACTTGATCATTTTGTGATTGTTGCATTTCTTGATGACCATTGATAATATCAAGTGGAATAAACCCATTTTGTGTATCAGGTAACTCAATATTTTCCCTGATTTCTTTATAAACTATATCTTTTTGTTGAACACTCCCACTATTCTCATGAATTTCTAGAAATTTTGCAGTTCATAATTCTACAATCCTAGTGGTATGATTAGGACAATAAAACCTATACCCTTTAGACCTCTCAGGATAACCAATAAAATATCCACTAACAGTTTTAAGGTCTAACTTTCTTTCATGTGGGTTATAAATTCTCACTTCAAATTGGCAACCCCAGACTCGAAAATGGTTTAGGCTAGGTTTCCTTCCGGTCCACAACTCAAATGGTGTTTTTGGCACCGCTTTACTAGGGACATGATTTAATATGTATATTGCCATCTTAAGTGCTTCACTCCCACATTGATTTGGGTAAAGTGGTATTACTTTCCATACTCCTAACCATATCCATAAGCGTCCTATTTCTTCTCTCAGCAATACCATTCTACTGAGGTGTTCCAGGCATTGTATATTGGGCCACAATACCCTCATTTTTCTAGAAATTTAGCAAATGGGCCCGGATTACGACTCGATTTGGTGTACCTTCCATAATACTCACCACTTTTATCAAATCTCACTACTTTGATTTTTCTCTCTAATTGGTTTTCTACTTCTGATTTAAATATCTTAAAAACATCTAAAGCATCAGATTTCTCTTTAATCAAATAAACATAACCAAATCACGAAAAATCATCGATAAAGGTGATAAAGTATTGTTCACCTGTAAAACATGGTACATCCATTTTTCCACATATATCTGTATGGATTATTTCCAAGAGTTCAGAACTTCTTGTGGCACCTTTCTTGTTCGTGTTTGACTGTTTTCCCTTTATACAATCTATACAAACACCATAATCATTGAAATCAAGATTAGGCAATAATCCATCTTTCATTAATCTGAGCATTCTCTCATTTGAGATATGCCCTAGCCTTTTATGCCACAACATAGAGGAGTTCTCTTTAATTGCCCCTCTCTTAGTGCCAATGCTCAATTCACAACTAATGTGTGGTGTATGCAATGATTGTTCATCCAAAGAATTTAACTGTAATCTATACAATCCACCACATAAATAACCATTCCCAATTAAACATTCATTTCTAGAAATTCTCATAAAGTCTTGTCCAAAAATAAATTCAAACCCTTCATGAACCAACTTTGAAACAGAAATTAAATTTCTAGAAATCTCGGGAACAAGGAAAACATTATGGAGGTCCAAAATAAATCCAGTGTCCAACACCAGTCTATAAGTGCCCTGCTTCGACTGGTGGTTCTTTCTGGTTTCCCATGGCAATAGTCTTTTATCCATCATTTGGTTTCCGGCTTGAAAGGAATCCCTACATACAACCAGTTACATGAATGGTTGCACCAGAGTCAACCCACCAAGAACTTGGTGGAACATTGGTTAAATTGGTTTCATGACACACTAAAGATAAATTTGTACCTCTCTTTTCAAACCAATTTTTCTGCTTTAGGCAATCCTTTTTGAAGTGACCGTTCTTTCCACAGAAGAAGCATTTATTCTGTCCCAGTTTTTCCTTCTTTTCTAGTTTTACAATTTAAACACTTGGCCTTTTCTTGTTCTTTTCCTTTCCCTTGGATTTGCTATGAGAGACAAAGTTCACCATCAGTTGCCCCTCAGCCTTAAGCCTCCTCTCTTCTTGATCACACCTAGCAATTAATTATGTTATGGTCCAAGGTGTTGGACTTTGATTGAAAGCAACCTTAAACGGGCCAAAAGAAGAAGGGAATGAGTCCAAAATGAATTGTATCAAGTACTTTTCTGATACACTCATATCAACTTGTTCCAATTTTGAAACAATATTTTGCATTGATAAAATATGTTCTCTCACTTCCAAGGTCCCATCATATTTCATGCTTGATAGGCGGCTTATTAGTGATGCCTTTACAGCCTTGTCAGTTACCTTGAACTGCTCCTTTACAGTATCTAAGAAATCATTTGCATTTTCTATTGTTCCAAGGGATCCCCTAATACCTCTTGAAATAAAGTTCAAGATAATCTTGGTTGCTACCTTGTTAGCCTTGGTCGATTTCTCAAATTTTGGTTTTTCATCACTAGATGTTTCATTTGTAAGAGTTAGGGGTTTAGGCTCATCAAAGACTGTATCCAAGTCCAAGAAGGTTGTGGCTATCATTAGCATGTCCATTCTAGAAAATTTGACCCATCTAAGATAGGAATGGTCCCTAATGTAGAAAGTGTTGCCATTGACTTAGTTACTGAAAATAAACAATAATATCCACAAGTTACAATCTATTCTTGATCATGCAATAACAATAAAAGTAGAAGTAATTGTACATCATTGTAAATCTACCTTTGGGTATGAAAACAACATGCATAATAATCACTTTTCTTTAATTAATAAGACTACGTTAATAATATGATGCGATTAAGAGGACAATTCCTTTGAGCATAAATCATTCTTAACTACATCACATTACCAACAATATCTTATTCCGATTTCTATTCCATGAAGATAGAACCTTTGGGCTTCTCCTCATATCTTTTATGAAATCGCAATTTAGTGTTATTATAATCACACAAATAATGGTAATGTTCCCTTAATTCAATTTAGAAATCAAACAATTCTTCATGACTTGGTTGCTTTGGCAACTATCAAATCAATCTAAATCATTTACTTCTAATTGAAATTATAACAACTACACTTTCATCATGACACATCTTTAATTGGAATCTTTGTTTTTCTCTAATGGTCTAAGGTGACATAAATTTGACATAACAACACATAATTAGCTGAATTACAAGTAATTGTACACTTTGATTATATAAATAAATCCTCCATGATGCGGAAATAAACTTTAATGACTTATTTAAAAAAATATATGCCAAAATATTAGAGACACTTCATAGTAGATCCAAACTATTCAGATTAAAGATCTCATTAATAGGAATTCATATGAAAAAACGGATTGAAATTCCGAGTTCCCATGAATTCGTTATGATCAAAACAAATTCTGGATCACCCATTTTGAACAATATGATTAATACTAATAATTGGGTCAGTTCTGGAACTCATTTGGGCTAATTAACCATGCCAATAGCTATCATTTAATAAGGACAACATTCTGGAAATTTTTCTTCCAAAATTATACTGGGCTCAGGGGGTCCTTAATGGATCAGGCCCGATTCGTAACCAGATCCGGCCCAACTTTCAGCTGGCCAGGCTGGGCTAGAGCAGGTCAGGTTGACTGACCTGACATGTCTGGCCCGGCCCAACAAAACTGTTGGAATGCTGCCTCTGCACAGTCCGATGCACGGTGCAACGGATTGCGCATTTGTCCGTCGCACTGTCCGCCTGTCTTTTTTTTTTTTTTTTTTTACAGGATAAAGTTTTCATCATCATTTTCTCGTTTCATGCCCATCATCAAAATGACATTAAACCCAAAAATAAATAAATAACAGTGATAAGACAATGGAGGTTCCAACTCTATATAATTTCTTAAATAAAGAAATATAGATAGATAGCTATTATATGATCTTTTATTCCCATCTCTTCCAGATTGGGTTGGGCACCATAATACTTGATTTGTGAGTCTCTTCTTTCCAATAAAATGGAATACCTTTTATCAAATACCCAAAACTTCTTTCATTTGGGCATTTAGTTTGATTTCTAAGAAGAATCTGGAAAGCCCCAAAATCTCAGAATATGTTAACAAAATATGAACTGATCATTTGACTATACCCAAAGATGGCTTTAATACCACATGTTAGCTTAAGATCTCTCAATCCACAGGAGGATCTCCTTGGGTCTAATCCAAATAACACAATAAAGTAAACATAAAAAATCCAAGAATGGGTAGGAGCTTACCTGACTCCATACCTTTTCTTTAAGGTAACAAAAGCTCCTGCAAATGACAGAAACTTGAAACTCAGGTTGGATTTACAACTCATTTGCCTTTGTTATTCTTTCTTGCTTAGTGATGGAGGCTAAGAAAACTAGTAACCAAAAGAGTTACCCCTTTTATAGGAGATTCCTACCCATCAAGGAACCATTAACCCCCAACTATCACCTAACCCTTTAATCTCAGCCCATTATTGATTTGTTGGCAAGTGAGTTAAAAAATAACTAGGTCTCATAAATGTGTAGACAAGTGGGTATGATTAAAAACCCTTAATGAGCTTGTGGTCATATGGGCCACACCCATTTAATCCAACAAACTTGGCTCCTTGAGAGAACTTAGCCATTGATGATAATGAAGTCGAATAAGCACATGTCCGGAATTATTTGTTTTTAAAATGTCATTTCTTCGGCTCACATGCACAATTAATAAGGGGACCATTACAAATGAAAAAAAAGGCTTACGAATTCATAGGTCTGGTTAATATGATTAGTCCTGTAGAACTGCTCTACGGTCTCTTTTCTTTCACTCACATCTTCATAATCTCTACACAGCCACAAAACAATCAATGTTTTGGTGTATATGTTAGTGAAAACCAGCCCAATATATATAAATATATATATATATATATATTTATAGATATGAAAAATAAAGGAAAAACAGAGAAACAGAGAAAAAACAAAGGGGACCTGAAGGAATGACCAAAGGCATTGTTGTTGGGTAAAAGAAGACCGCCGTTAAGTTCCAATGTTCCATTGATCTTCTCATCATCCTTCTCAACCTCTTTGTTGGAAGAGCTGTTGCGCTCTGAGAGATCCGGCTCTATCACATGATAACCAACACCCAAAACCCCACCACATAAAAAATTATCAAACATACTTAGATATTATATTATTATATCAAATGAAAATAATAAAAAAATATTATTAAAAGAAAAAGAAGAAAATTCGAAGCTACCAGGAACAATGACCGTCATGATATAGAGGATGACATTAAAAGGTTGTTTAAAGAGAGACTAGAGTGGATACAATAGAAAAGCCAAGGACAGGATGGAGGCGTTTTATAGGCCCGGGTGGATGCGATTTGTATGAGGAGAATAAGAGCCCCTCGTTTTCTAAGAAATCACAGAACATACCTATCATCGATCCATCCATATATTATATTTTTCACGATCGGCCCAGTGGCTAGGACATAGGACGATCCTGGTGGGGACCGACGGGAGCAGACGCCTTATCAACAGGGCCAGCCCTCTATCCCCGATCTATCCATATTTTAAAAGTCACTAATCTAACTGAGTCCGGAACCTCACATTCTCTCTGCGTCGTGAATTTCTTTTCCGGGGACGTGCAGCTGCTATTAGACCTAATATTTCTCACAATTGTTGTGTGTTTTTTTACGGCCATGTAATATCGACCCATTATATTGTGCAATATTCTAGTGTCGTGCGGTTTCGCACATATCTTCTTATGCAATATTCTACAGCCGTGCAAATTATTTCACAAACAACTCTATGAAAAATATTTAAATTCTGGTTATTTGAGAGAAAATGTAGTGTCTAAAGGCAGTCGTAAGGTCATAATTCTTTTTATTTTATTTTATTTTAAACGAGTGTGTCATGATTTGAGCTTCATTAAAAGTCCAAATGGATGAAAAAAAATGCAGTATGGGATGTCTTTCGACTTTATGTTGGTAGAAATTAATCCCACAAAAGAATTGACGGTTTGATAGAAAATTTGATTAATGTATATATATATTTGTATTAATTATAAATTTTAATATGCGAGCCATACTGTAGAGTCTCAACTCTGTGTGTAACTTCATTTGAGAAACCACTTACAGATGATCCAAACTTTTTTCAAAATGAATTTTTACCTCCTCTAGCAATATATTCTCAAATTTTGCTTCACTAGTTATTAGACCCACCATAAGATCGATAAGATGTTTTATAATATGATTAATTCAAATAATTAATTTTTTAACCATATCATCAATCATGTCCTCAATCTCTGAGGAATGAATACCAACCCATATTGACGTGATATGGGAGAAAATATAACTCTAGAATATGACAATTTCTTCTGAAAAGTTGGGTTTATCTCTAGGTGGGGGATCTCACTGACGTAATTTCATTCGACCAATAAAAATTGGCGCTTCATCTCTTTTCATTTTTTTTTTTTTTACGTCAAATGAGTCCCATCAAGACCCCATAAAGTTGCAACTTGCTAATTTTCTAATCAGTCATCTTCGTATGTAAACGGCCCACTCATTGACTAAGTATGATAAATCCTTCCAATTAGCTAGGAGTGGTGACCCATTTAATCAATTAGCGCCGATCTTGATTTGACACCACTCATACATAAAAGTTCTTTATGCATATCCACTGAACATGAAATGGGTCGGCTCAACATCAATCCTATTCCTATCAAAATGGTTCCCGATCTTCATCATTTAATATCTTTGGTTGGTGACCATGATTGACCTCTAGTGGGCCCCGCAGGTGGAATAGTTTCAGATAGTATGAGAGAGGCTGGTTTGGAAAGGGTTAAATCAGGTTGGGTTCCAAACGGAGACTGGTTTAACCTGTGACGAACCTGGATCCCCTGAGATTTTAGCCTAGTGAAATCCTGTGTTAAAGGTCTATAACTCGCAGGTGTAGCCCGCCTATTAAAATCCAAACAGTAAATGTCCTCAGGTTACACGGGGTGTTCTAAATCTTCGGCTAATCTGGGTTTTTATTTTCAACCGCCGGAGTGATTTCATGAAAAATATTGATTTATGCATATTCATTATCGAGTCCGGATCCCCTGTTTCGTCCAAACAGGGGAGCCCTGTTTGGACGAATCAGGGGCGGACACCTGCGGGGGCGGAGGAAGAGGAAAAGCGCTTTTTTCTTTCCCGCCCCCCTTCGCCCCCGCAGGTGTCCTCCCCTTATTCGTCCAAACAGGGGATCCGGTTCCATTCATTATCATGTTCATCATGAAAGAGTCAATCCAATCCAACGGTGGAGAGAATTCAGATTAATTTAAAATTGGAATGTATGATGTATAAACAAAGGGTGCTTATTTTGAACGTTTATGATTTCAATATATGGGCCCCATTTTGTAGATTCACTCCTTTCATCTCTGGATTTGCACACGACACGTCATTACAGGTCTCAGAGGATCCGGAATCAACCACTGACTGGATGACGTGGCAGATGGGTAGAAAGCAAAAGCGTGATCACAGAGATTTGGCGCCGTATCTGCGACATGTCAGATAGGGAGCTGGGATGGCAGGTTTCAGTAACCGGTTACCGCCTGTCTCGGGTCACACCTGTTCAGGTTAGTGGGCACATCAGCCAGCTGTTGCCTTGTAGTCACGCACAAAATATCTCTGCTGCTGTCTTTTTTCTTTTTCTTTTTGTCTTGAATGACGTGTAATGACGTGTCGTGTGCGTCCACCACAACTACCGCGCGTACTGGCAAAATCTCGTTTGCACATACTAGGGAACCATCAATGCACTTACTTAAATGATTTATTTTTATTAAATTTATTAATTAGCAGATTTTTGAGTCCTTTTTTTTTTACTAATTTATTCTTTATGAGTTTTTTCAGATGTTTTATTCTGAGGTGTAAATGGAGTTTAATGAAGCCTGGACACGTGTAAAAATAAAATAAATAAATAACATATTTTAGCTAAATTATGCTGCATTCCAGCCTGATTTAAGCTTGTAATTCTAGCCTAATCTTGGCCTTTTTTTTTTACTTATAAGTCTAGACTGGTTTAGATTTATTAGTATGTACTAATTCTGAACTGATTTGAATATGTAATTCTGGCCTAATTTGGACTGCCATTTTGGCCTGAGTTAGACCCAAAATTATTGCCTGATTTTTTTTACCCAAAATTTGGGTAGAATTAAACCCAATATTTTATCTTGAATTAGACCAAAATCTGGCCCAATTTAGACCGAAAAATGTAGCTTGGTTTAGACCAAATATTCTGTCTTAAATTAGACAAAAAATCTGGCCTGATTTACACGAAAAAATCTGGCCTGATACCGCCCCAATATTCTGTCTTAAGTTAGACCCAAGATCTGGCCTTATTTAGTCCCATGGCCATAATTAGGCACAATATATTTGTCATTAATGAGCAAATCTATTTACATGTTTGATTTTTAGCTTTTTCATAGTAGTTTGCAGAGCTAGTTTTCAGTCTATTTAGGTCTCTCTTTTAGTCTGTGTTTCAGCCCAACACATCTATCTATTTGGGGCGGTTTATGACCTAATTAGCTCTAGACTTGACCAAACTCTCAATCCATTTGCCGTCGAAATCTGGCTAGAACCCAGCCCAATTTTAGCAATTGTTTGAGATTAAATCTAGTCAATTTAGTTCGTTGATTCAATTTAGTTTATGAACAATAGTTATTTTATTTTGGTTGTTTATTTCTTCTTACTCTATTTATGCTGGTTGTTATTCTTTGGTGATGCTAACATGTAATTCAAAATGAACATATACAAAGTACTAAATATCTCAATTTGAAAAAAGAAAAAAACGTGTTGAAAAAAAACCAAAGACACATCATGATTCATAAGATGTGACAATTCTTCATAATTTGATTTAAAAAATACCAATAAGATGTGGTTGAAATTGGAAGACAACTAGCAACCCAAACTTGTTGAAAACATGTAATATAACTCGTTTATGCTTCAACATATGATAAAAAGCCCGAACATGCATGATCCATAAGATTTGACAAATCTTCATTATTTGATTTCAGCAAAAACAGAATTATTAAATACTTCAATGAAAATCCATAGAGCTCCTTCAATATACTCAGGTTTGTGTTCTAGTCACGTCACTGAAAAGATCTAATAATTTCGTAGAGAATATCTGAAAAAAAAGTAAGTAAATAAATAAAAGAATTAGCGTTGAATTATCTACCTAGACCCCTAACTGCATTTGAAATTGGGTTAATTTAGGCGCCGATCCATATGTCAGGATAGTTCAGTAAATTTTTTTTATTTCCTACTTGGATTTAATATGACTAATCCATTTCCCTAATAGATCTCCACCCGATCCTAGGGTCCTAACTACCCTCATCCGCTCTCCCGGTCCCTTAGCAGGCCCGGAGAAAGAGTGGGGCCTAACTAAATGAGATTAAAGAAATTAAAGGTAATCTAACCCGACTAGGGAAGACCTAGATCTTAGTCCGGGCTCTGACCTGGTCAATCTAAACTACTATTTAATTTATAACTCTAATTTTAATAATATTTTATGGTTTTTAATATTTTGTACTTTTTTTTGTCCTTTTGGTTTTTATTATTTTTTTATTTTTGGTTTGGTTCTAGATTCTAAAATTCCGTAAATTGGTATTCCCAACCCTAGTGAAAAGGGAGGAGAGGAGAGTTATTAGTTTTTATTTATTTATTAATCTTACTAATTTATAACTTCCTAATCAAATTCTCTAATCCTAATGTGAGGGGAGGAGGAGATGACAATTAATTATTAAACCTAAGTTAATTTCTTTTAATTAATATAATACTTAAAATTCTTTTTTTTTTTTTTTTGTTTTTCTTCTGTTTTTTGTTCTTTAGTTTTTGTTTTTTTGGACTTTTGGATTGGTTTTTCTGTTTGGGTTTTGATGTTTTTGTTGATATATTTTTTTTTATGTAATTATAATGTCAAAATTATCTGAAAAGGAATAAAAAGTAACCAAGCTCTATGGTGCATATGCATATTAATGCGTGAACATATTTTGAATGCATGGGCTAGGAGCAAATTAAATCAAACTAAAAAAAATGGAAATGCTAATTTAGGTGGATGAGTGTATTAAATGCGTGGGTATGTTTGATGCATGAAGAAATTAATTAAATAGAATAGACAATTTTGCTAAAATGCATGGGCATATTTGATGCATGGAATATCATAAAAATAATAAAAATAAATTCAACTCGAAAAAGGAAAGAAATGAGTATGCATGGACTTTTTTCAAGTAAATGGATGAGGGAGGGGGCGCAGTAGCCTGTGCAGAGAGACAATGCATCAGGGATGTGCAGTAGGTGAATCATGTAAGGAAGAAAGGAAGAGGGAGATGGAAGGAGAGTAGGGAAATTATAATATCCTTCTACAAATTATCAAATTTAAAGGGACTATAACTGTCCATATAAATTATTTTATGCAGATTATAATTTTTATCAGAGTACATCATTTAATAGTTATTCTATGAAAACTAAGTTTGTTTAATTATTTTATTTGTAGTCTTTTTATTCTTTGATTCAGTGCAGTTATTAACAATATAATTATTTTAGACCCAAAATATAGCTTTATGTATGCCCCAAAATGTGGCCCAGTTTAGACCCAATATTCTGTCTTGAAATAGACCTAGAATCTGTCATGATTTACACTAAAAAATTAGGCTTGGTTTAGAACCGATAAAAATTAGGAATTGGACCAAAAATTTGGCCCTATATAGTTCCAAAAATCTGGGATGAATTAGACATAATATCTTTATCATTAATGAGCTAAAACTCTTGCCAATTTCACTCTCTTTGCGGCCATTAATGAGCGGTGAATATAAAATGGAATAAAAATTTAGAAAGAAAACATGGCACTGATGTGGGATCTTACCCAAATCACATAATCTTAACAGATTGAGGTGCAATATGATTGCATCATTTTAAGGTGGGGCACACAGTAATTCTATCAAAAATTGATGGGTCACCTTGATTTCGTCATAGCCTACCATAATTACTCAAATCTAGCAATTTAACTGTAAAGATGACTATGTACAAATCATACCATCATTTTAAGGTGGTGCACACAGTGATTTCATAAAAAATTGATGGGTCACCTTGATTTCATCATAGCCTACCATCATTTTAAGGTAGGGCACACAGTGATTCCATCAGAAATTGATGGGTCGCCTTGATTTCGTCGCCACCTTGATTAAGTTCGCAATAACCCCAGCAATATTTTAAGGTGGGGCATACAGTGATTCCATCAAAAAGAAAATTGATGGGTAAAAAATAAAATTTACATAAATCATATAATTTTTACATATTGGGCTGCAATATGATTGCATCATTTGGAGGTGAAGCACACAGTGATTCCATAAAAAATTGATGGGTCACCTTGATTTCGTCAGAGCCTACCATAATTACTCAAATCTAGCAATTTAACTGTAAAGATGACTATGTAGAAATTATACCATCATTTTAAGGTGGGGCACACAATGATTTCATAAAAAATTGATGGGTCACCTTGATTTTGTCAGAGCCCACTATCATTTTAAGGTGGGGCACTCAGTGATTCCATCAGAAATTGATGGGTCACCTTGATTTCGTCATGACCTTGATTAAGTTTGTAATAACCCCACCATCATTTTAAGGTGTGGCACACAGTGATTCCATCAAAAAGAAAATTGATGGGTCAAAAATAAAATTTACACAAATCACATAATCTTTACAGATTGGGCTGCAATATGACTGCATCATTTGGAGTTGGAGCACACATTGATTCCATCAAAAAATGATGGGTCACCTTGATTTCGTCAGAACCTACCATAATTAATTAAATCTAGCAATTTAACTGTAAAGATGACTAAGTATAAATCATACCATCATTTTATGGTGGGGCACACAGTGATTCTATTAAAAATTGATGGGTCACCTTGATTAAGTTCGCAATAACCCCACATCAATAAACAAACTTTTTTGTGATCTCCATTCTATATCTCTCCTTCTCCTTCTTTGATTTGAGTCAATTTTTTTTTTAATATTCTGTACATTTGGATTAGTAGATTGGAGAGAGAGTAGTTCCAATGAGGAGAGAGGATAGTGGAGAGCTGTTGACGCTTGTTATGACGAACTTTAATAATTTAGGATTTGTGGTTTCAATGCTTCTAGATTAAGTAAAGTGAAACCACATTCCCTCAGGGATATAGGTGCACCACTGTGCAAAAGTCTAGGATACACATGCTTTAATGCATAGCTGTCGACCCTGGCCGTGCATTTGCTGGGTGATGGGACAAGCCACTGATCTAATGATGCGGTCATGTGGCCGCCGATTGTGTGGGCTACAACTTATTGATGTTGACAACCGATCTAACGGTTGGGATCATACCTATGATATGGGTTGAGGGCATGTACAAGGGAAGTTGAAATCCCTCATGTCCCACTTCGCACTTTATTAGAATAGTAAATATAAAATAAAGTCTTTATTTTTTAGAAAAGGAGCCATATAAATAATATTTTAATTTAAAATTTTCTCCATCATTAAAAAAAAAAAGAATGAAAAAACCTCATTTTTTCTCTAAAAGACAAAAAAGTCAACTTTCTTATATAAAAAGTAAAAAAACTTCATACCAAACAACTAAAAATAAAATACCATTATAACCCAATTATATTTTATTCTTTCTTGATTTGATGCTTTACTATACTTTGTTTTACATGTCAAAGTATCAAAGTATAAAATCACGAAAGAATTTTACAAAAAAGGGCCCGTTTGATAATTTTACAAATCTTCATGTTGAATTATTCGCACAATAATAGTGCTATATCACATGGCTAAAGAATATCGCACAAGATAATATGTGTGATAATATTATACGGTTCTCATATGCCACATAGTTCGATGTATGTGATATCACATGACTCTAGGATATCACATGAATATTCCAGTGAAATATTCTTAAATTTTAATAGTACAGGAATGAATGTCAGGTCAAATGAACGTTGCATGGGCAATATCCCGGGAAAAAAAAAAACCTTGGGCTGTCAATGTAGTAAGCTAAGCTAGCTTACTAGCCAGCTTTGGTAGCTTGGCTTGAGTGGGCTTGTAACAAGTGTCATAAGTTAGGTTACCAGTGAAGCTGAGCTTGAGATGGCGAAGGTTCAAGCTCGGATTGACAATGGGGTTGGTATAAGACCAAGATCAAGTGTTACGAGTTAATGGGCTTGACAAGAACAAAGTTTGGAAGTGGATGTCGCTTACGTGATTAATGGGCTCATTCAAGGACTTTTTTAACCACTGCTTTGGACATTTTAATAGACATATTTGAACTTGAGTAAAGTAAGTTGATTAGGCTTTGAGATTTTCGTCAATGGCTATTCTTCTCCCCAAGTTCAACTCCAACTTCCATGCACTCACTTTTAAACTGACCTCTCAATTAGTCTTGGTTCACACCATTAAGAAAGTCATATAAAAAATAGGAGAGTGAGATTTTTTTTTTTTTTTTTTTTTTTTTTTTTGATGAACATGGAACCCCATGACCCCTCTTTGGTTGTTCTTTGGTAAATTTACGAATACCTAGAACCACCTATTAACCCTATATACCAGATAAAGCCTTAAAAGAAATTCAGAACCTTCAAATTAAAGCTAGACTTCCTTACTACACTTAAAATTTAAAATGTTACCCACACTTAAAAATGTGAGTGAGTTTTGGATGAAACGTATTTATAACATTGACCGACTTTCACTGCATGGGGGCCGCTGATGAATTTATAGCGGTCAGATATTTTGACGTGGCATTTTTCAGATCGCTCTCGTGTCGTGACGACCCGAGAAATTCCCAACCATTGGATGTCACATCGCAGTTAAGAATTCCTGCACGACACTAGATTCTTCTCGTGGTGTCGCAACGTGTTGTTTTTTCTTTGCTTGTAACCAAATAGTTCGGATCCTTCTAGTGTCCCTCCAAATTTGGGCTGTTTGTGTGCGGATCTGAATACATTGAAAATTGAAATTCAGTATCCAAAAAGATTATTAAAGTTGTAGAGGTAAGGACGATGTAAATGTAACCTCCAATTTTCTAAAATTTGAGTTAGGTAAGGGTAGATGGGTATTCATGTTCCACCTTAATACATTATCCATTAATGGATGGATAATTTGATTTTTTTTAGGAGGATTTTACAGGAAAAAACATTTTAAATGTGTTGGGAAGTCTCACGTTCTACTTCGCCTAGAGTAATAAGCATGACATGTCTTAATATACCTGTATGAGACTTCCACCCATTCCACCTATTAGCTTAAGCTTTTAAATTAATATATAGTTTCTTACAAAATGTCTCGTGTCCGATTAAGAAAAAGGCCCAAAAGATTTTCACAATAGTCAAGGCCCTCTTGTAAAATTTCTTTTTCTTTTCTGCTTGAATGTCGATATCAATGCTAAAATGTACATTCTTTTTACAGTATTATTATCAATGCTTAGTATAGTATTATTTTCAGTAAAGCATCGATACATTAAGGCCTCAGTCGAGGACGCTTGTGTCTTCCTTTTGCTCTCGTAATCTCTTTCTCTATGTCTCCCACTCAATTTCTCGCCCAACCTACCACATTCAAGACCTCCATCATCCTCAACATTACCAAACAAAAATCTTTATCTCTCTCATTTCATCCCATATCTTTTTTTATTTTCCAGAAGTAGAGGTATTATATTAATAAAAAGACTGGATTACAAAAGACCTTGCTCATACATTTGAGAATAAAGAGAGGAGCATTTGTACAAAAGACCTTATCCAAGTAAGTAGAGACATAAGAGATGGCGGTGGGCCAAAAAACACCAAGCACTGCTGCCAAAAGGCTGAGTTTGTGCTTCATGAAGACTACTGTTGCTGTTGCAAAAGGTTCTGCTCCCATATCTTTATTCCACTCAAAGTAACACTACATCTTTTTACTCCAACAACATGATCTATCTTTACCATTTTTATTGCCATTCCATCTTTCTTCTTATGATTTAAAGAGCCTCATCAAATCCAGCTTCCATCACAAAATACGAGCCCATCATCTTTACCAGAACCTTCACACCATCACTGCATCTTTTCCTCTTGCAAACATGTCATCATGTTCTCCAGACTCCGCTTCACCTTCTCCTGCTGCTGCCTCAACTTTTGTCAAGAGCGGCCTACCCATTTGCGTCAACGGATGAAAACGCAGTGCTATCCCGTTGAGGCCGATGTTTCAGCTTCAACAGTTAAAAAAAAAAAAAAGGACCATCGATACCGATGCTAGGCTTCCACAATTAAAAAAAAAAAAAGAAAGCTGGCCACAGGGCCACAATCGTTCAAAAGTATCTATTTTGGTCTTTTTCGTTCAATGGAAATTTAAAGGGTTTTTTCTCATAAAATCCTTTCTTTTTTTTCCTTGAATTCAAATTTCTTATCAATAAAAAATTATTTAAAAAAAAATAAAAGTCTTATTATTCTTATTCATTTAATTACATAAGACAATCTAACCCTCAAACTTGATTACAGGCCTATTTATGGAAATGAGAACCATTCAAATTGATTCCTCTCCCATTCGATGATACTTGTTGAAGTTTACTTTAACGGAGGTTGGCGAGCTAGTCCCATCATGAGATTTAGCATATAATAAATAATAAAATTAAAAAATAATTATATATATTATTATTTATCGTAATTAACCCACATGTTTACTCGTAAATATTGACTTCCATTAGATGGGGCCGACTGGTTTGAATCCAGTTACTCATGGCAATGACGAGTGGCCACTTAAAAAAGGGCCTGGGAGTTGGGACTTGGGACTCATTGAAAAAACAAAAGGGTCATTTAGACTAATGACACATTTGGTAAACGGATAAGAATCCATTATCTATTAGATTTCTTCATTTCCCTAGAACTCTTCTCTGGGAAAGAATTATTGCATTTCATGTTTGGAAATACCCAGGAGGAGTCACTCATTGTAACTAGGTAGTTCATTGCCTTTGAGGATTTTCAAAATTTAATGGGGGAGGTGGAGACCGAGAAATCAATCGAAGAGAGGAATTTTTATGGATAAGGAGGATTCAAAAAATTCTCTTTCAACTTTTCTCTCTTCTCCCAAAGGTGAATTTTTTTCGGAATCAAGAAAAATAGGAGAGGAATCATATCGGATGACCTTACCTAAACATGCCCTCAATGAATAATTAATTTAAAATATCTTACTGACTTCGTGCCACGTCATGTGGGCCCATTTCATTTTGTTTGGGAGTTGAAAAAGCTCAGACGTTGCCAGAAATGCCGTATCCAACGTAGAGCTGAGTCAGACCCATGGAAATGTTGGATCCTGGATTCCCTGCATTAAAAAGGAGTCTGGATACTCTGAGGATAGCACTAGTGCTTTTTGTGTGTGGATGGAGTGGAGTCTGGATACTCTGAGGATAGCACTAGTGCTTTTTGTGAGTGGATGGAGTGGAACTTTATACTGACGACCACAAATGAAAGCCTTTCGTTTTTAGTGGAATCACGTTTTATTCCAATACAGATGTTTCCACTGTGAAACCTAGCTTATAGTTAATAATGTGATTAACACATAAGATTAATACTGCATAAATTGCATCAATTATATTATTAAGCATATGCTAAATCTTGCTGCTAGCCATGAAGTAAAATCTAGTGACATTTCACAAAATCTAGTGACGTTTCTCTCTTACTGCAGTAGAATTTATTGACAACTCATTGAAGGAAAATGTTTTCCTAGGAGAGGAAACCATGTGTGCAGTCTAGTTGTATGGGGCTCACTTGCCCCACCCATGATCAAAGCATCCTATATGATAATCATGTCAATCCATGAGGCCAAATTTTTACACTAATTGAACCTTCACTTTGCATTAGATTGAATATCTGAAAAATCTATGGTTAATGTCATTAAAATTTACGGCTGTTAAATCGATGGATAAGATAATCTAGTGACGTTGATTCTTTTAGATCCAACTTGTCCCCACGGGAACTTTTCAATGGATGAATCCGTCACCTAGGTTCAATGGATGAATCAGTCAGCTAAGTCCCATGACATGGAGAAGAATTAGGAATCCTCTCTTCTGGTAGGGCTTGTTTGAGTGATGTCCAAAGAAAATCAATTCAACGGACCTTCACTTTTCAATGGATATTTTTCCCTATAAAAATTGCTTTACCACATGATTGCACAAAATTGAGCTCATTATTGTGCATTTCCTCTGGCAAAAGTAGTTGTACAAGATGATGATAATTTTCACAGTAGACCTTTTCTTGCCTTTCGTGCATAAACTTTGGGCCCGTTTCTTTACTAGAGTTTATAGAATTCATGTATGGTGGTTGTCTGAGAATTTCAAATATTGGTATTTAAAATGCTACCAAATTCTGGAATTCTAAATTCCTTGTTTCATTCATGACTTGAATTTCTACCTGAGAATTTTGAGTCCCATCTCCCCAAATTCCTTGTGTGAAGGCTAGATGAACTTCTAAGTGGAATTCTTGTCATGTATGTATGTATTATTTATATGCAGATTCAACTTTAAATTGCCCTCCTATGTCTAATATGATTCATACATGGGCCCCACTTAGTTATAAAATATAACATCCAAACACCCCTAGGAATAAACTCTCCAATTATAGGTTTTTCATCCCCTCCCATTTCATACAAATCTTGAGATATTATAAAACTATCCTATAAACCCCATGTCCACAAATCCCATCGGTATACAACCTAATAATTCTCAATTAGGGCCTTTGTCACTAGTAGACATCGTGCTAAAAATGGAACTTGTTATCCAATCTTTTATCTATTCCAGAATGCTACAGTCCCGTTTTCCAAAAATCCACTGGAGAAAGAGATTTTCAAATCCTCTTGCAAAAGTTGGTTTTTCAAATGCTAAGAATTTAAAAACTCCTATAAATTCTAATAAAGAAACAGAGAATTCTTGACAGAAATTCTAAATTCTCACAGCTTGAAAACCGTCGGGATTTCTTTTAAAGAAACAGGCCCTTTGTGTCCATACGTGTGCGGAGAATCCACAATCCTATAAGGAACAGTAAAATCTGGAAAGAAACTGGATCGGCTTGGCAACGCAGAAAGCTGAGTCAGAATCATAAAAACCGCTGGCTATTTCCCAGGGATTATCCGGGTCCTTATTTCCTTATCTATTGGTTTTGAATTTAACAGCTCACCATTTGCCACCACCAAATCATTCTGTCTGTATCTACCATAAATACCCTTCGAATGCCTTCTCTCCATAGTAGCAACATCTATGCAATGGAAGCAGATTCCCCGTTTGGTCCAAACAGGAAAACCTGTTTGGACCAATGGGAGAGTGCCACATGGGAGAAGATGTCCAATCATCTACATCCCATCTCCCCTATTGAATAAATTTTTTTTTCTCCCCCATGTGGCACTCCCCCATTGGTCCAAACAGGTTTCCCCTGTTTGGACCAAACAGGGGATCCGCTTCCCTATGCAATACCATTTACAGAAGAGAGAGAGAGAGAGGGAGAGTTGTCTCCGTTTTCTCATTTCTCTTAGTTGATTTTAGTCCGGAGAAGATGACTCTGATTGTTGATCAGCCTCAACTTGGTAAGCTCCATTCAAATATTTTATGGGTCATTTCAAGCACCTTCTGACTTGATCACCACCAATGGGTAGATGGACCACACAAGTACTAGATTCATCCCTTGAACCTAGGTGATGGTGTAACCATTCCAACACCATTCCATACATGTTTCATGGGTGCAATAGTGAAATTAAGATAATAAACTCTTTTTCATATATCAATCTTTTGTGATTATTATTACTATTTTTTAGGTGTTGATGCGGAAGATAAGAGCATTTCCACAGATTCCAACGAGTTGGTTTTGGATGGTGGATTTGCAGTGCCAGAAACAAACTCATTTGGTCATACATTTAGGTAAGTTCTATTCTTTTGAATCTTATGAAAGTTGCCCTTTATCTAAAGCCCTGTTTTGGTGGATCCTCCACAAATGGATGTTGTTTTTCTTTGTTTTTAATAAAAAGTTGTCATTGAATGAATGGAAATGGAAAAAAGGTTTTTAGTTGTTTGAACTTCACATCAAGATTTGGAAAGCAAAATACTCTTTGCATTTATATGTTTATTCTATTATAGTCATTTCAATCACATGATGAAACTAAAAAAGGAAAAGGAAACTATGAAATTGGAAATATTATTCACAATTAGTTAAATCACCAAAATACCCCCGATAACCTATCATTGTTTGTGTCTGGATCTTGGATGCCATGCAAAGGATTGGTGAGCACAGAAGACAATGCAATTATCACTGCTAAGGCCCAATGAATCTATCTGTATTAGCACTAATTGTTTTTTTTTTATATATAGAAAATAGTCCTAAAAAGGAAATATTTGACAGGGATTATGACGCGGACAGCGAAAGGAAGAAGGTGGTTGAAGAATTCTACAGGATGAATCACACACACCAGTCATTTGAGTTTGTAAGACTATATCAACTTTTATCCTGAATATGCTCATCTACTTGAAGTACTTGATCAGTTGTTTGACTGTGGTGTTCCATGGAACCATATAATTTAGGTGAGTAAAATGAGAGAGGAGTTTGGCAAGCTGAACAGGGTAGAGATGAGCATTTGGGAATGCTGCGAGCTTCTCAATTCATTTGTTGATGAAAGTGACCCTGACATTGATGAACCCCAGATCGAGCACTTGCTTCAGACAGCTGAAGCAATCAGGAGAGACTACCCTGATGAGGATTGGTTGCACTTGACTGGCCTCATACATGGTATGAACCACCCACTTCAATTTCATTTCTCAATTTTCTTGTTCTGTATGTTATATGTTTTAGTCCTCATTTGAATATATCTGTACATTGAATATATGGGCCCTTTCAGATCTAGGGAAGGTTCTTCTTCATCCAAGCTTTGGAGCCCTTCCCCAATGGGCTGTTGTAGGTGAGAATCATGTGCACTTGGTACAACTTTGCATCACAGAAGTGGAACATCTTGGCATTATATGGACATCTTAATTTTACAAGTTACTCATATGAATTAATTCACTCAACAGGTGACACATTTCCCGTGGGATGTGCTTTTGATGAATCAAATGTCCATTTCAAGGTCTGTACAATAGATTTCATTCCAATTTTCACAAAATTTGCAACTTCATTTAAGGAAATTCACCTACTGATCTTTAATTTTTCATTTTTGGATTTTTAACAGTATTTTAAGGAAAACCCAGATTATAGCAATCCTGCTTACAACACAAAGCTTGGAGTTTACTCAGAAGGATGTGGACTAGACAAGGTTTTGATGTCATGGGGTCACGACGATTATATGTACTTGGTACTTGCTTCATAACCTTCTAATCCTCCATGTCTTTTAAAGGAGCACACTCATTTATTTATTTAGTTTTTGTGGGTTTCTTCAGTGTAGCCTCCATTGATCTTTAAGGATGTAAATCTAATTAATAGTTTTTTCTTAGGTCTCCAAGGAGAATAGGACAACTCTTCCCTCTCCTGCTCTGTTCATCATCCGATACCATTCATTTTATCGTAAGTTGAAGGCAAAAAATGATAATTCTAACTGAAAGATATCATCAACATTTCAATTGAAAGACGTAATGACACTCTGTTTCATTGTGTTTTCTTGCAGCATTACACAGGTCAGGAGCATACAAACACCTAATGAATGAAGAGGATATTGAGAATCTGAAGTGGTTGCACATATTTAAGTAAGATGTTTTTTTTTACTATTATAAAATGTAATTATGCTTTGCATTTCTCATTTACCTTTAGATGAAAATTAGTAGTATAGTGACCCAAAATACCACATTGCCAAAATTAGTCTAACTCTTATTTTCTAAATTTATGTAGCAAATATGATCTCTACAGTAAGAGCAAAGTTAGAATTGATGTTGAGAAGGTGAAGCCCTATTATATGTCTCTCATTGAGAAGGTGAGCATCACTTAAGACATTCCTTTACTTGATTTTTATTTGACTATTTTCCTCTCTCTTATTTATTTGAATATTGCTGCAGTACTTTCCTGCAAAATTGAGATGGTGAAATTTGGAGACCTCATCCATGATTGAAGTAATGATCCATTGTGAAGATCAACTAGGTGCTGTTCATTCAACATGATATGAGATATGAATAATGAGGCGAGTCGAGTACGAGTACTGTGTAGATTGTTTCTTTTTAAGAAAAAAAAAAGTTAACCAAATGACCTGTAGTTTATGGTTGCATTAAACGGGCTAGGCTATTACTGTAGTCATGTCATTAGAAGTGGATTTGTAATTCTTTTCTAATTATGCACAATTCAAAATTTAGAAAAAGTATGATTTATCTTTTGTTCTTCAATCTAGACTTCAAATCAAAATGCACACATTGATGAAGGTTGGGAGAAGGAACATAGTATTCAATTTTTCATATTGGCACATACTTGAAGGAAGATTACCACACACTGTCCCAAAATAAATCTACTATGTAATAGCATATGAATAATTAACTTTGAATATGATGGATCCTATGACTTTGTGCATGATAAAAGAATGCGTTCCTTCTCTAGAAAGTTCTTTTTTAATTGGTTGACTCAAGGCAACAACATTCACAAATTTCTGAACCCACAAGAATGTGTATATTTGTTATGATAAACCTGGTAAAGATCACTAAAAAAAACCTTGATAACTAAGTGCTTTCGAGGAAGACTCCTCTCCAAGTTGCTTTTGAAATTAGAAAGTGGACCAAATCGCATAATTTCAGCCCTTGATTCTTGGATTGTCTCAATTCTTATAAATGGTCATTATCCTTATCACCCAGCATATCATCCTTACTTAGAAATGAGAATAATTGTTGCTTGTCCTCATCCTAAATTCCTAATTGCCTCTAAAATTTCTCATTATCCTTGTCACCTAACAAATCATCTTTATTTAAAAAAAGGATAGTTGTTGCTTCCTTAATCCTTTTCCCTACTCAGCTATGCTTATCCACCGAGTTCCTGCTAATGGGTCGACACGACAGGGGCTGACTTGCGGGTTGCCTGACCCACTGACCCGTGGGTACTAATATGACCCTCATAACTTAATCCAAGAATGTGGGTTATTTGAGATGGTCAAATGTCATACCTTCCTCAGAAGATTGTCAAAGTGACCTACATTAAAAGTTGGTTACAGTGGACTTGTCCAAAATTTTTTTTTTTTTATTCTTTTCTTTAATCTACATATTTTGGGGAAGATGATAATCCAAGAAAAAGGGAGACACTCCTTTTCATTGTTTCACATGAGAAATAGGGTTCCTTCATAAGTGTCCTTTCTCCCCTTTTGGTCGCTGGTGTAGGAGTAGCAGGACTGGTATTTATAGAGCAGTAATTTTGCTGGCTGGGAAATTGAAGTTGGGATTTTGACTGTTGATTGATGAACATGAGATGGGTGAGGACTGTTCAACCAGATTACCAACTCCTGTGACTACTGTCCTATTTGAGATGTCGCCCAAATAAAAGTTCGTAACTTTTTGACCCATGAACCAATTTGGACAGCCAAAGTGGTGCAGAGAAACAGCAGATAGAATAGTTTAAAACATTGTATATGCTCAAGTTCTTTTAAAATGGTTGATACATGGGGCGACTGATGAGTCAGTGCATCCTGATTGGTCAGAGATATTTGCCGACGTTTGGAATAATAATAGAGTTGGTATTACTTGTTAACAGTAATCAAGTTGAACAGGGGAGGACCTATTGTAATAACAGGCTATTCAGTAATCACTCAACTAATGAAACTCAACAAAACCCATGATGGTTATGTTTCTCGAGGAGGAGAAAGTCTCCTAGGAGGCTGCTTCTGAGGTTTCCAAGTTTCCTATGAGGTGATTATGAATTAAATGACTAATGGCATGACAATTCGATGGAAAACTTTCATGGAATAATGCAGCCACTTTTGACTTCAAGGGAATGAGATCCTCTCCAACCATTTGAATCAATTAAATTTTATTAGCAGAATTCTGAAATGTGGGGCCCACATCATGTGACCCGATCCCATGGATGGAGTTTGAAGGATTTCGACCGCAACTCATGTATGGTGAGCTCCATATCAAAGTTCCTGATCAAAGAAGCAAGGTTCTCTTGCTCATTTCCTGCATCTCGGACCATGTAATTCCTTCATAAACAGTAATATTTCTTGGCCAAAGAAAAAAAATATATAGGATGTTTTCTCTAGTTCTAGTACTTCTTTCATTAAATACCTGTCTCTAAATTTTCTTGATCTTATGTGGAAGTGGATACAATTTTTCAATAAAAGGACAACTTGTATATAGCCAAACAATTAGTACTAACATACAGATCTTTGAATGTTTTATCAA
This sequence comes from Persea americana, assembly GCA_029852735.1. NCBI lineage: Eukaryota > Viridiplantae > Streptophyta > Magnoliopsida > Laurales > Lauraceae > Persea > Persea americana. The sequence continues at coordinate 64,550,080 of CM056813.1, read as the reverse complement.
CTCAATGCAAGTCACAAATACAGACTTTTTTAAACTACAGATGGCATGAAAGAGAAGCTCCAAGAGACAAATATTGACTATTTGACATTTTTTTCCAATAGAAATGAGCGGCTTAGTAGTAGGGTGACGTAGTCTCTAAATGCTTCTCTTTAAAATCGATGATTGGAAATTTTCATCAAATGCTTCTACAAATTGCAGCTTAAATTTTTTTGAAGAAAGATTTGTTTTGGAAGAACACCATCCAAGGTCTCACATAGATACAGTAATTGTGGTATTGTCGAGAAAGTACTTGATACCTTCCTCCTCTGGGGTTTTGTTTTAAAGTCAGGCAGACAAAGAACTTTCCTTTTCGCCTTTCGGCTATTAGTGTTTATTTTAAAGGACTGAACTCCAATTTGCCACCCTTGACGCCATTAGGTGTGTCTACTTTGAAGTGCTAACATCTTCTCACCTTTCAGGACTACAAGCCTAACCATCTCCCACATAATGGTCAAATTCATGCAGAACACGGATTCCATAATACTGAAGATCTTAAACAATGTTCTAGCAATGCACAAACAATGTATTCCTAAAATGAATGTTGCCTTTATTAACCACCGAATCTCAAATATAAAGAAGACATATTAAGTGGTTTACATATCATTTTAATTTCTTTCCAAAACAGAACACCTAATATATATGACAAATCATTCATGCTAAATCATAAGCATGAGGTGTTCAGAGAGAGAGAGAGAGAGAGAGAGAGAGAGAGAGCGAGAGAGAGGTCATCTTCTCTGCTAAATATTTACGTCTAGTTTGGGTTTTGATTGGTCCTTACATAGGTAGATTCCAGGACCTGGTAGTAAGTGCCCCTTAAGGGGTTGACCCCTTATCATGGCATCAGAAGTGTGCTCCGACCTCCAAATGCAGGGGGGGCGGGGTGGTTTGGAAACAGCTAGTTCTATACTGCAATATCTAAAATATCGATTGAAACCAATGACCCAAAAAAACCCGAAGTGAGGGCAAGAAGTTCTGATGACTAGTCTGCGAAAACGGTTATCACTGAGTGTGATCACCTCCAATACGGGAGATTACAAGTTACCACACTCATCATGATGCCACCAACGATGTATGTATTGAGGAGTGGGCTCCACCTGAGGGGGAATATTGAAAAGTATTTACACTGCCTCTACTAACGCTTTAAGGTTTTAGTGGGAATTGTTAGCTAACAAAATTTAATATGGTATCAGAGTCAATCGGTCGTAAGTTCGAATCCCAGGAGGAACGACTCAAGGCAAAAAAAAAAAAAAAAAAAGTTAGCTAACAAAATTTAATATTGAAAAGTATTTACGCTGCCTCTACTAACGCTTTGAGGTTTTGGTAGGAATAGTTAGCTAATAAAATTTAATATGATATCAGAGTCAATCGGTCGTAAGTTCGAATCCCAAGAGGAAAGACTCAGCGCAAAAAAAAAAAAAACGCGTCGCCGAAAGTGCGCCGGCCGAGTTCTACCCTAGGGGGAGTATTGAGGAGTGGGCTCCATCCGATGAGAAATATTGAAAAGTATTTCCGTTGCCTCTACTAATGCCTTGAGATTTTGATAGGAATTGTTAGCTAATGAAATTTAATAGCATGATGGTCTCAATGTATGTAGACAAATGTAGCATCTTAATTTTCTTTTTGTCATAGCAGGAAGGAGATAGATGCTTGAAAGATATTTCCTTTCTAGTTCTTACAAAGTAGGAAAACATCATTTATCTGATATAATTACTGTAGATGAGTTTTGATTTAGAAACCACGAATTTGCGTAATACAGTTGAATTGTGATAATAAGAAACAAGACAAAAGTCACCTTGATCACTTTATCTGTTGCCGTATTATGTCGACTCTAGAAACCACCCATTTGAAAAACTAGAATACTTGTAAGCGGCTCTTGAGACGATTTCAAAATTAGGTTCCTCATTTGAATTTATTTTCTAGACATAAACCAACTCTCCTTCATGTCTTTTTTCCTCTTTTGTGTGGTTGTAAGCTCTTGACAAAAAACAATCAAGTGAAGATGTTCAAAAAGGTTTCCAAGAAAGCAACAAGAGAGGAAATAGGAAGACATGGCTCAAAATAATAATAATAATAGAGCTTCCTAAGAAAGTAAATTGTTTGCTTTGTAGGCTTGGAGAAGGCTCTTTCACTCTCTTTCCTTACAACAAAACAAGGTCTTATTAAAACCCTGCTTGTAAAGATTATAATCATCTTATAATTAGTATTAGTAAATTCATTGGGTATTGGATAAAACCTGAAATTTATTTACACTTGTATTTTTAGTGGGACTGCATAAAGAAAAATTTCAAAACATGTGCTGTGAAGTATTTGTGCTGTGAAGTTCTCGATTAGCATTTTATGGGGACCTTTGTCATGATGACATCACATGAAATTTTTGCCATGCCATCGCACGTGGGCTCTAGCCATCATATATGACTTTGCCATGCTGACATCAAGTCTTGTCTCCATGTGTGACTTGATGTACAAGTTATTCACATAAAAAAGCAAGCCAAGGGGATTGATGATGTGGGGATCTGTGCATCAAGAAAAATGGAGCAAAGGCATTCGGAGACAGAAACTTCACGCGCTCGAGGGCACACACCTGCGCTCAAGCGGCTGGGTTGTGGAAATTCTGATTTTTTCAAAACTCAATTTCCTAATTTTTCTGAGAATAGTAATTTGAGTCTTACTTGCTCTACAAGTATTGAGGCACGAATTAAAGCCTATATATTGCTTTCCTCACTCAACTCTAGGGTACCACTTTCCCATCCAAAAACCTAAACATCTATTGAGAGCTTATTTTCCTCTCCAAAGTTTTAAGTTGTTGCGCTGAAGTTTAAGTTTTTGGAGGTTCTTTCCGCTATTTTTTCTGAAGTAGATTCATCTTAAAGAGGCATTCAAGGTGGTTGGTTCAAGCACGGTGAAGGTGTATGGCGAACGGCAAACAGTCGGCAAGATCAAAGTAGTCTTAGGTTAAGTTAGCAATTAGAAAAGGGCTGTGAGTTTTTTTTTGTAGCTTTCAAGTTACGGTGCTTGGTTGTCTGTTAGCCTAGGCGGTAAGGTCCGTATTTTTTTTCCAAGTAGGGTTTTCCACGTATACATCGTGCAGTTGCTTGCTTCCAATCTGGTTAATTATTAGATTAATCACTTATTCATGAAATCTAATAGAGATCTTATTATTGAGACTTAAGCCTGTGATGATGTGCTTTTTTTCACTGCTAAAGGTCTTCATTGAAATGCTAGGAGGCAGCCCCCCCCCCCCCCCCCCCCCCCCGCCAAAAAAAAAAAAAAGATTGTCAAAGCAACTTGTTGATGCCTGATTCACCAAGTTATGCATCTCCTAGAAAATTTGTAGCACCACAACATGCCAACAGGGTAATATACTAGGTTGGAAGATTTGCTAAGTACTTTATAAAAGAAACAGTATCATTCTGTCTTTAAAAGAATATTCTTCATTAAATGTCAAATTAAAATGTGGAACACAATTTCATATAGATGACAGACACACTTCATTAAGTCAGGCTCTTCCTTGTTTCATATAGCAAAACTCGTGAGAGTACGGACAAAAAAAAATGAAAAACAGTGTATTGAATATGCGGTACTGAAGAATAATATTTCCTCTTTATAATTCTGTATTTGGTTAAGACATTTTCAAAATACGTGAAAATACTGTAGCCTACCAACAGATTTTGGGAGACAAAAAAATGATATAAAGGTTCTTTGCACTTAAATTAGAGCCTTAAAAGCATAATTGTAACTTCACGGACCTTAGTTATTAAACGTGTGTGGAACTTGGACTTCAAGCAGGGTTATGCCATATAATCTTAATGAAGACGTTAATTTATTTCAATCCTACCAGAGAATCTTATGGACTACTATCGTTAAGCATAGTTATAAAACAAGTTCCTTCATCAACTATGATATAATGCCAATTTTTATAGTAAATACAGTGAGATTTCTTCTTAAATACCTTTATCAACAGTGGTGTAATCTTGATATATATTGTTATACCGTTCTATATAAACTTTCGCTTTTAGAGTGAGTGGTTGTCAACATAAACAACTATGAGAGGCTTCTTGTAGAGATTAAAATTAGCCTATAGAAACTTTGATATGAGGAGGTTAGATCTTGGGTGTTCATCCTGAAATCTCCTATACATTGAGGAAGTCCTCTACTCCGTATTGCTTAGGTACATGTACCATTTTTACCACCAGAAGAGGAAAGGAAGACTGAGAACTGTAATCCTTGCACTACCATAGGCTGAAGACAAGGGATCCCACCCAAAAAGGATGGGGCCCGTATCTCATCATGTGGGCCCCTTTTCCAGTAGTGGATAATAATTATAGCCACTGATGAAATGCTTACAACGCCGATACTGAAAGATGTGTTCCTTTATGAAAACATATCAATCAAAGGGTTTTGCTGGCAAGCATCAGTCCCAATTTGGTTCTTACACTGCACCTACTATTTCAGTTTACAGTTATATAAAACTAATTTGTGTTCATCAAGGCATCTACTCTTTCAAGTCCTGTCTCTCCACTGCAGTGGAGGAAACACTCAAGGACACAAGTTCATGTCGAAAATTTGAGATTGCCTGCCCATTGTAAAGATACTGCACCTTTGATGGCTCTAAAGATATGTCAAAGAAGAAAATGCATACTATCCGACAATAAAAAGTAGAGGGAATTGTAGGTTTTCTATTTCAATCGCAGGAAAATTCATGTGTACATAAGTTTCTTGAGGAGTTCTACTTTTAATAGGCATCACCTTCACCAGTACTCTATTTTTGGATAACTAACCAACTGAAAGGGTGATAGAGCCTTGGTTGAAATATTTGACTATATAAAGAAATAACCATAAAAGGGACTGTATTCTCATCATTTAACATGTCCCTTCCACCTTATCGTTGCAAATGAGTCTTCATTGCAAATTTATTGTCAGCTTATGGGTCCAATCAGGAGAGAGCTTGTAGACGTCATTTTTCAATCTATTGTCCTTCGAGCGCAATGGTGAGTTCTAGATTAGGCGAATCGAGAGCGATGCCAGGTTTTGTTATTGCAGAAGATGGTCGAGAAACACAACCAGAGGATGATTCAGTTGACATCCCAAAGGGCACTAAAAAAAGAGCCGAAGATGCAGAATGTTTGCTTTCTTGGTTATCTTGGATTTCTTGTTCTAATGAATCAATATTGATTAGAGGGTTATTCTTACAAACTTCATGGTATGTACTAAAAGAAGATAGAGCAGGAAATTCCCAAGGAGTAGGATCTTTGGACATAGAATCAGTGAAATGAACATCTGTGTTACTGTTTCCAACCTGCATAAATGAAAAAAAATAAATAAAAAAGTCATTAAGCTGATTTGAGTTATCAAGGACTGCAGATAAAGGTTTAAAACGAATTAAATCATTTACCATATCAAAGAGGCTGGATCTGCGCTTCTTTTTATTGAAGCTGCCTATCCTTAGGAAATATTTTTGAGCATGACTAGCCACTTGGGTTGCAGTCCTTGTCCTCACGAAGTTCCTCGAAATACCTCTCCAGTCACCCTTACCGAGCTTTGCAAGCCCGGCTAAAAATGTCCTATGTTCTTCCTCTGTCCATGGAACACCTAAGGACCACATAGTTATTCAATATCTGAAACGCCACAGATAAAAGCTAAACAAGATGTATACTAAATCTCATTTTGTTTCTTCGAAGCTGAACGCAAAAAGGGTAGGTGTAAGTAGTCTACCAAAGCCAAGATAAAAAATCTGAATTCATATTATAATTGACCTGAGTATTATTTACTCAGTCAAACAGAGACTAGATTCTGCAATCCATCAAAGGATAAGGCATGAAAAGAATGGTCAATAGAAAAGCAAAAACGGATGAAGAACCAAGTAAAGTGAACAACAACTAAAGAACAGAGGAAAGACAGAAATTATATGAGTAAGTTGGCTATTGGAGAAAAGGAATCAGTGGATCAGAGCCAGCAGAAAAGAGTAGACGAAAATAATTGTCAATTCAGTAGGTGAAAAGAAAAACAAATTTTCATTATGGTGGTTTTATGTTCAAATGTGAAATTACCATTTCCAAATTTTCAAACCAAGATGTCCAAAATTAGAACTTTGGTAAGGGCAAACCATTTATACCAAGATGTCCAAAATTACAACTCGGGTTATCAAAAGGTCAAACCATTTATACCAAGATGTCCAAAATTACAACTCGGGTTATCAAAAGGTCAAACCATTTATACCAAGATGTCCAAAATTAGAAGTTGGGTTGCCAAAATGCCAAACCATTTTAAGCCAGTAGAGGACAGTTATATAATGATTATATAATGAGACCATGAAACCAAACCAGATTTCTTTTGTGGTCTTTATATGCAAAAGGAAAAACAGAAAAAGGTGATCAAACCAAAAGTTTCTAGTATCAAGTTTTTACTTAAAATGACTAAGCTACTGAGAACAAAACACTCCTGAAAAAGTGAGAGATTTTTTTTAGAGGAAAAAGAGAGAGATTACTGTTGTCAAATGAATGCTTTCAGTGTAAACTTTCGAAGAATTCAAACGAGAACGAAAGGCCCAAAAAGGAAATGATTTAAAGAAAAAAGAAGCAGAGACTCTCATGACTGAGTATTTCCATTCGCACGCCAATCTTTCAAAGAATCTAAATTTGGGTCTCAGCCTCTCAGGCAAAAGATTGAAAGAACTCAGCCTACTTCAAAACAAACATAGTAAAACTACCATAACTTGGGTACTCTGTACTCATAGAAAATGCATAAGAAGTCAAGACAGAATAAAATAAGTTGACAATACCAATTATGTTAGCCGAAGAAGAAACTAGAGAAACAAAAGAAAAAGGAACTGATCATCTCATACAAATTGGTCCAAAGTACTGCTACGAACTATTAAAAATAAATCAACAACAATAAACCAAAAGGACAAGAGCGATTAGTAAAAGAAGGAATTTAATTAAGGAGAGCGCACACACCCTTCTTCCTCTGTTGGGTTCTTCCAATGAGACCATCCGAGTGATATCCGTAGGATATTTTGTCGACGGGCTCTTCAGTATATGCACGAGAAGATGAAGAGGGGGAGAAAGGAAAGCTATCCATGCTAAAACTCTTCTTCATGGGGGAGTCTATGTCAAGCTGCACCCCAAAGAGTCTCAGCCCACCAAAAGTTCTTCTGTAACTGCTGCAAGTCCTTGAATTGTGCCCCTTTTTACCACAATGGGAGCATTTCCTGACCATTCTCACCCAGAAAAGCTAACCACGACAATCTCAGAGAGAGAGAGAGAGAGAGAGAGAGAGAGAGAGAGAGAGCCTGTGTGATATGCGAAGCTGGTATGATGGGTGGGGTTTATTAAGACTTAATAACACAGAAAAGTTGATTGGTTGTTTTGATTGATCTTTTTTTTTCCAACTTGATTTTCCTGCACAAAGGCAAACGGTCAACTCATGTATGCGTGTGAGGAGAATTTTCTTCGATATATAAGCAACGGCACCTCCATAAAGGCGGCCCCCCCCTGAATTTCACAGAAGAGTCCATGACGAAAGCACCAATCCTTTTTCCTACATTCCTCTGCTCGCATAAGCTGCTAAATGCTTCTTCTCCGTACTCCCCCTTGGATGGAGCCCACTCCTCAGCAAATCCATGACCCTCAAATTTAATAATTTTAAAAGATATTCCTTTTTTTATGCCAATTCATTGAGTGGAAAGCTAGAGTGGTTGGATTAATCATAAGGAGTTCTACTTGCCTAAAACAGGCGAGTGTACACGATAACTCCCGGACGTAAATGGATACCTATCACCTGATTCTCCACTACCAAGAGATTCCAACCCAAGAAATGCTTGGTTTTGAACCTTCTTTAGCTTTCGGTAAGAGTTCGGTTCCGAAACCTAATTTTGGACCTATGAACAAAATGGTCCTGTGTTGGAATTTGAAACCACCTAGGTTACGACCCGTGGATCTATAGAAATCTTTTTATATATAACCTCATGTTCTAGCAAAAACAAAAAGAACTATGTAATAGTTTTATCATATAACTTTAGTTTCTTGTATTCGTTCTAGAAAAAAATAATAATAATAAAATACTATGCTCTATTTTTAGAAAAACAAATCAACTAAAAAAATAAAAAAATTGAACTTGTTTTAGAACGGGATCCTATATTCCATTTGGAACCAGTTCTAGAGCATGTCTCTTGGTTTCAAGCTGAAACTGGAACCCTCCTTGGGTTAACAGTTCCAGTTTCTGTGTGGAACTAGCCCTTACCGGGCCCTTTGCATCCCTAGACACATCTCATGAGAGAAATCCACAATAGAGCCTTATAGCAATGAATCGGAATCCTACTGAGGATTTCTCCCACGATGATCTTGAGTGGACCAATCAAGGTCTGCCGTGCGGGTGTGCATGGCAGGCCACCTGCGGTGATGTGGCAAACCTTGATTGGTCAACTCATGGTTACCGTGGAGAAAATCCTCAGGAGGATCCCAACTCTATAGCCAATATGTTTGAGCTGTGGGTGAGGAAGCTTCATGTGTAATATAAGGTTTGATTTTTTTTTTTTTTTTTTAGAGAGAGAGTTGGAAGAAAACATGATCCGAGGTGGTTGGAAAAGACATGATCCACCAATGATTTGAGGTTGGTAGCTGGAGTAGGGTGGAGATGGTAGGACAGTCATCAAGATATCATAAAAACGGACTTTAAAAAATAGAAAATGGGACTTGAAATGGAAAGTCAAAGTCTTAAAATAAAATAAAAGAGAAATAGACAGTCAATGAAATCACTGATCCAGTTTATGAAAATCCTACAAAGAAATTGTTACAAAACCACTTGGGGCTTGTTTATTAGTATTGGAATACATAGGATTTTATGCCATGATTGGGCCGGGTGATTGTGATATAGAATATTGTAAACCACTGTGGAAAAAAAGAATACTTCTCTCCATTGCTTTGTCATGCTTAATGGAATGCTCTATTGTTAACCCTTTGCAAGGATAGTAAGTATCTTCAGCTTGTAAGTTTTGCAATCCAAACTGCTTATAAATACATAAAGCTTTAATTGTTAACCCTTTTCAAGCTTAGCAAGTATCATTAGCTTGTAATTTCTGCAATCCAAACTACAAGTTGGGCATACAAAGCTTACCCCATGTAGAAGGAACACGTCCATTTATCCAAGTATCTAATAGATTATGTCTTGACTTCTAAGGTAATTGGATCCGTTCATCTGGGATAGCCAAACTGCAACCCAAACTACAAGTTGGGACTTGAAATGGATATCAAAGGCTCAAGGGTATTTTAGTCATTTGTACTAAGGCTTTCCAGGGCTGAAAAGTATAATATATATAGGCCATTTAACGAGAGCATATATATATATATATATATATATGTTGTTAGACTTGTGGGCTACGGACTAAGGGGTTAGGCGCATGAGAATGCCTCAAATTTGATGCCCTACCTAAGTGGATCTTCTCATTCCCCCTGGTCCCATCATCAGTGGGGTCTCGATCGGGTGGCCCCAATGAGATACCTTGAGCGGAACCTCCATGCGAGGTAAATGTATAAGGATAAAGACATGAGATTCAGAAGGATAAAGACATGAGATTCTTCCTCTCCGAGAATGTAGGAATTTTGTCGAACCATTGTGACTTCTATATGATTGATTGCTTGATTTTTGTGTGCAAAATATTTGATTTTCCATTATGCCCTAATAATATCCATTTGGCACTATTATGAAGTGGAATCTTTATCTTCTTTTATAGATAAATTAAAAAAAGAAGGAAAGAGTAGAATGCACTCGGGGAAGGTTTTTCCTTTTTATTGTTATTATTTGACATCGTCGTTATAGTAAGGAGAACAGAGAATCTTTAAGTAATGAAAAAAACTCACTTCTTATGTGGTTGGATCTAGTTTAAACTAGTCCAAGACTCATACCAAAAAACTTTAATAAAAGAAAGCTAGTATCGAGTTTCAGTGGGAAAGCAGAGACTTTCTTGTTCAAAGAATTAGAACACACAGACGCAAAGGTTGTCATCAGAGGATTTATATAACTACTAACCACTTTTAACTTTCCACATTCAAACATTAATAACTTCCACCTGAATTTATATACACTGCTATTTACTTTCCATAATATGGACTTACCTAACTACAGTAGTAATGCGGAGGTTGGAGGTTGGCCTCAAAGCTACGTCGTTCAATGGACAGGAACTGACTTATCACTTCTGATAATGACAATTCTTTATAAAGAGCACCGGCATCGTCAGAATTATCAAAGCCTTGTTCTAATTATGTTTGTTAGGTATATAAATTGTGTTTTATAATTTTAGTCTATTTGGCAAAATCTTTAAATAAGTTGTACTTCTTCGGATTTGTCCCTGCACTTATTTAAAGAGCAAATGACCAAAATTCATGTCACCTCCTTGTGGATAGTATTTGCGCTCTCTCTAATTTTAGAAGAGGCTTAGAGTCGCACAGTATAAGAGGATGATCACATGATTCTAGCCCTTTGTTTTAGGTTCTCAAAGCTTTATTTCTACATGCATTCTGCAAACTTATTTTGAGAAGGTCTAAATGGTGATTAACTTCTTGATCGATGTAAAATTAGGCACCGTGCAATTCAATGTGTGTGCATGGGTGTGAACGGTTGCATTGATCACAAGCCCACCAGCACATTTGCCATAGACAGAAGCAACTCCACTACCTTGTTACATGAAAGATATAGTTACTGGAAGGTAAGAAAATCTCCACTATGACCAAGGTGTTAGAGGATCCTAATCAAGCAAGACCCACAAATAGCCTACCAAGTCCATTCGCCCAGCTAGATGACAATGGTTGAAACTGGATGACAAGATGCATTTCTGGAAAATACATTATCCCTTGTGTGTTTGATGCAGCATAAATAGTTGAAGTCACATCATTTGGGTTTTTTTTCTCTTTTTCTTTATTTTGTTCCAACTTCTGTTCCATCTAAATTGACTTGGGTGAAAACGAACATTTTTTTGACGTTTGTGAGTAACGCACATCCAATGCAAGTTGCAGCATGGTGAGGATATTTCTTCATTAGTGGGGCAACAGGTCCAAGTAATACCCACCACAGAATCTGAGGTGATAAGTGCAGTGCCACTGCCAATGTCCTTCAATGGAGGAGCTCCTTCAATGCATATACATGGTCCATGATCCTTTCATGCATCGATGATCAAAGTTCATGAGTTGTTACTCAAATCCTTGTTCATCTCTATGGAAGGCTTAATGAATATACTGATGTAGAGTAAGTGGTAGAATATTTTTTAGAATGAGAAGATGGTGAGACATTAAGTCGAAAGGATTATGTCAACTTCAAACGACCATAACTTTTGTCTCAAATATTTTCTTATCATGCACAAGTAATTATTTCAAATCTATAGATGCACTCTATGACCTTGGTAATCCCAAGGTGAAATCGTGCAAAATTTACTGCTTACAGCAATCTTCTATTCTACTAATTTTAAGGTTTTTTCGGCTATGTTTGAGCCTGAATTTTCTTCGAAGGTCATGGAAAGTAATTTAGAGTTCGATTAGTGGGTTTTTACATAATTAGTATTTTTCTACTTTTTTTGATAAATCTTACTACTACAGAAAAGTTAGGTTTCGAAGTTATATATAAGACATTATTATGTTGCTGTCGAAGACAATGCGAAATTCCTTCTGTGGGGTTTCCTAGTTTTTTCTTGTGAATTCAGGATTTTATTTTTAGATTGAGTAAAGTGATCCTCTTCCTCAATTCTTTTGCATTCTCCCTGCTACAAGCAAATCAAAGTTGCCCCGTTGAACAGTTACCTACAAGGTTTTAATCTTTACCAAAAAAAAAAAAAAAACTTTTCTTTGTGGGATACATGCAAAGGCATATATGTATCTGCCGCCTTGGAATTGGAAAATTTTCACCACAGTTACAGCCAATGCTATCAAAGGCTCCAAAACTTTTATAAGAATATTATATAGCTAACGCAGGAAGATTCAAAGGAATCGTCAAATCACATGAAAGTCAGGATCATGGGTGCAGTGCAAAATGCAAAATATACCAGATTGGTCACCGTCTAACTCATCACCTCAACCACTTACATTGAGATCATTGCCTTAATTTATTTACTCGTTTGTTGTTGCCTACACTGAAATCATCATAAGGAAATTCAGTAGCATTTTATAGTTTTTAAGACTACTGTACATGATGATTACATGGGCATCCTTTGCTTTATTAGTCCTTTCTCTTTGAAAGAAACGCTTGAGAAAAAAAAGGCAGCAAAAAGGCACATTAGTGCTCATATTAGTACCGGTAGACTCCACTTACCACAAATTAAAAAAAGGTTCAATATAGAATTTGATTTGTTTCTGTGCCACCAGTGTTGTGATTCATTGCATATAAAATCTATGGGCACAGCAAAACATTAGTAAGTTTTGTTATGTATCAATCAAATTTAAAAAATAAAATAAAATTGCAATCCAGAAGAATAATAAAATACAACCCTGTTTGATGAAATAGTTTCTTACAAATATGTTTCAGAAAGTAATTTGCATTCAGCAAGACTTGGTCTTACAAATATGTTTTCCTTCATTTTATTCTATTTCAGAAACAGCCTTCTCTCTCTCTCTCTCTCTCTCTCTCTCATTTTTTCCCTGCAATTATAGGTGAATAATAGAGCAAAATAGTGTATTAGTGGGGTTCAGATCATGCTTGCACTAAATCAGGACCGTTGATCGTTACAAGGAGAGTCATTGTATCTCCTGGAGAAAGGAGTTGCGAATTGCGACCCATACATCCAAAGATCATTCATTGTATGTGTTTTCTTTTTTAGTCAAAATATACTCGATGTAATAAATCGTGCTCTTACTAATGAGCAGGCTTTTTATATCCATTTTGAACTGCAGGTCAAGCTCCATTTGCAGATGGTGAAATTATATGAAATCCTAAACCCCATTAGATGGATAGTGGGTAATCTCGTTTACTTGATCCTGACTTAACCTAAAATTTCTTAGATGGTGCTTGTTGTTAGCCAGTTTGTTTCTGATCCTTGAAATGTTAACTGGACAACAATAGTTTAGACTATTTCAAAAAATATGACTTTTAGTGGTAGCCAAACCAGCCTTTAGTGCCGGTTTTTTTTTCGCCGCGAAAAGTGAGATTTTGCAACGGAATTTTTTTTTTCGCCTCCCAGATATGCTTAGATTGTGGTTTAGCGGCAGAAAAAAATCATGGCTAAAAGTCATATCTTTTTTCAGCGGAGTGATAGAGAGAAAAGTTGTTCTAATTATTTATACAATTTACTATTGTGTTGTTTGGTGCAATGCATCTTCCTTGCAGAAAAAGAGAGAAAAAAAAAAGAACTGACTGCAACCATTTATGGATAGCAGCTGTCACTCCCATAGACGGATAGGTTCTATCCATACACCATAAATAGAAAACCTTCCCCGCAAGTTTATTAGGCCGGAGGTCTACATCCAAGAAAGATACACATAAGCTGGAGGAATGGATTCCAAATACAAGGGGTTGGGACTAGAGGACACCTGCGGCGGGAACTCTACTCTGCCTGGCAACTCATTGATAAGTCAAAAACCCACAAATCATAGATGCAACGAGGGCTAAAATCACAACAGATTAGAGGTGTACACGAATCGAATTGGTGCGGATTGGGCAAAATCCGTCACCAATCCGTTGCCTACGGATTGACGGATTTGTTATCCGTCACCAATCCGTTACTATTGAAATCCGATCCGATCCGATCCGTGGAGGAGTGGATCGAATCGGATTAATCCGTTCAATCTGTTACTATACATTACATGAAAAAAGAAAGAAGGAAAAACCCATAAATTTTGAAGCCACTGAATTAAAGGGGCATAAGTTGAGAACTGTATGCCTATTCTATTCATAAGTTTAGTGACTCCTTACATTTTTTTTTCTTATTATATATATATTAATTTATATTTAATGACAACGGATCAGATCCGATTGAATCCACGGATTAAAGGTGAAATCTGCCACCGATCCATTGCTAACGGATTACACAATTTCTAATCCGTCACCAATCCGTTGGCCTTCGGATCGGATCAAAATCCGTGGATCGGATCTGATCGACAGATTGACTATTTTTTTGTACACCCCTACAATAGATGACCCCATTCATGATCATAAAATCTATGGGTGCAACTGTCTAATAGATGGTCTGCAGTTAGATGCCACCCACGAGACCGGTTCAATGCTGAGGCCGGGATTTGCTTGATACGGGCTGGGCCCGTCCATTCGAATGTGTTTAAAAAAAGAAGAAATAGAGCCATCAGCGGCCAGCATATCCCACTGATGACGGTCACCATTGACTGGAAAGTCCCATCAGTATGCTTGTTTTGTATTTTTTTTGAAAATCTCCTCGCACATTAATTGGTTTGATCAGCTTGCCAAACAGTTAGAACAATGGTTTGATTTTCACTACATTAATTGCATCCGCTGGCCAAACCATCCGCTCTCATTTGGACAAAGAAGCTTCTGCTTGCTCCTGGTTTGCAGCAAATCTGAGAAACCACAATTGCATCAGTGGCTCCATCTCATGCTTTGTGTATCCCCTTTTTCCTGTCCCAGGTTGCGGGCGTGTTTGTTGTTTTAGCCTGGTTGTAGGCTTCTTTTTATTTTTTGCACTGTTTTTCTGGTGTTGTGGGTGGTGTTGTGCTCACATTGCCCAAAAAAGGTTTCCTTCTTTGCTGTTATTTTGTTATCTTGTCTATAATATACCAGACTTTAACTTGCTGGTCCATGACTGGCCCGCTTGTCACATGAACAATGTATGAGCTCTCTCTCAACACACACACACACCTCAGAACCAGATATTTAAATGGGGTCAAATCCTATAATGTCTGATGAGGACAAAGCCATCAAAGTGATTGTAGGGGAGATCAACGGGTTAAAACTCAATTACAAAACAACGACCAAGTTTATCTAAGAGACCAGACCAATATGAAAACATTGTTAACAAAAATCAACATCAGCCCCCCTTCACTTCCAATAATTAATTACCTCATAATGATAATTGCTATACAAGAGAGAGAGAGAGAGAATACACATTTCTTCTCACAAGAGGTGTTAGTGTGTACCTATATATATCAGCTTACAATATTACATGGTATCATTGAAGACTGCGCTCTTTAACTTCTCCCTGTTCAAATAAGCTGCTCTCAGAGTCTCATAGGAGAGTTTCCCACTAAACCCCTCGGGCACCTCGTATTCCAGCTGTTGCTGCTGCTGCTGCTCCAGCCAAAACCTTCCGCTCCTGTTTCCAGCATCGTTTCCAGGAATTGAAATGCAATTAGAGTCCAAAAACATGTCACCCTCCAATATGCGTAGCACCTTTGATCAAATGACAAAAAAAAAAAAAAAAATCAATAAAATGACACGACACTTAATATTTCTATAAATCATTTACCAATCGTACATAGTGGTTGCAGTACATATCGGCTGGACTGAGCCATCAGTATGACATACACTAGAGATGCATTCAGTTACCAGTTTCCAGAAAATCTTTTTCACCCGTTCACAGTCAACAAGCCTGCAATTGAGTTCAACGCCTTACCTGAGACATGCGAGGCCTTGAATGGGGGTCACGCCGAATGCACAGTGATGCTGCATGCATCATATAATATACCTCATCTTCTGAATATTCAATTCCCAGGCGTGGATCCACCAAGTCATCAATTGCATACTCTTCCAGCAAAGGGCGGGCCTGAAACACCAGGAAGAAGTATAAGTACAATCTAATGGTTGAATTGCGATGAGATATCACTGTAAGAAGCTTCCCCATCTGATTTAGGAGGAATTATATGATATCCAGATTATATATATATGCATGATATCCTCAGCCACTAAGTATATGTATACATACAAGGAGGCCAGTGGTTTTGACATCTAGACGCTTTATCCAATGGTGGCACAGTGGAACCCCACAAAATTTCTACAATCCTAACCATTAACTTGCCAGGATTTGCAGGTGTGAAAGAAATTTAGAGTGAGGGTCAACAGTGATTGAAATAAAGTCCATTCATTGGATGTCTACAATTCATATCTAGCCTTTTTAAGAGGCATCGCATACATGACAGGCCCCTGCATCATGTAGATCATGCATATTTAGAGTCCGCGATGATATAGTCACTCATCAAATGCCCTTTCTTTTCTGTCATCATGTTTGAAATGGATTGCTGGCCTTTGAGCCTGTTCTCTACCCATTCAGTAAGAAACTGTTGGCCCTTGGGCCGGTTAATGTCCACAGCTTTACGCCCCGTAACAAGCTCCACCAGCACCACACCAAAGGAATACACATCAGCCTTTTCTGTAATTTGGCCACTCTGGGCATACTCTGGCGCAAGGTACCTAGCAGAGGAGACACATACGTATCGTCATTATCCATTATTATCAAGATTTAAAAAAAATATTTCTTATCCCTGGAGATTTACCCAAATGTTCCAATCACACGCGTGTCCACACCCATGTCTCCATCCGGTTGCCACCTTGCCAGACCAAAATCTCCGACCTTTGGAAAAGAAATTCCGAAATCAGATTCCAAAAAGTTGTAACTTATAAAGTAATAATAATCGTATCAAGGGTATTCATGTGAGGACAATATGGAAATGATTAACTCTGCACAAATGGAAATATCATACATGGGATCTGAGCCATGCCCCCGGAATAGGCCCATTGTGCAGATGCCGAGGCTCATAACTCAGGGTGATGACAATGATCGAGTCTGATCAGGTGGGTCACAAAAGTAAAATGAATATGCCATTGGTCTTCATCACTAGGAAATATTGTGAGGTTTGCTAAGGATACATGTCCAAAACAAATGCTTAGATGAATAGTAAGCTGATTACTCGCATTCCATTAAGTGGTACTTTGTAGTTTCAGGGTGTCCAAAATGGCTCATAACCTTGAGTCCATACCAGCCGCTGAAATCACGGTAACATGAACATTGTTTGGCTTCCTAATTCATATATAAAATGCATGGAGAAGTGGAACTCATAAAGCTGACCCCAGCTTGAGAGACACTAGGTCACCACCAAATAGATGTTATAAATCGTTGAGGATTATGACGATCCGAAATGTGTCTGAACGTACTCTAAATTGCTGAATACTTATTGCCACCTGCGTTGCCATTTAGATGGTCATTTATATGAATCCCATGCTGCTGATTCATTATGTTCCACACAATAGAGTTTTGTAGCTACAATATATTGTTGAGACCTCCCAGATTTATCAAAAAAATATCATATATTAGTCAAAATGCCAACCCCAAATAGATTGGGCAAGGTTAAGATGATGATGGTCATAGTATATTAGTCAGGTAAAGTTCTGATCAAGAAGATTTTCTCATAGATTTGATGAAATTGCAATTTGCAAACCAATGCATTTTACTCCAGAGTGATTCAAATTAAGGGGGTCCATACCAATGGCTCGAAATCATGGGTGATGAGAATATTATTTGGCCTCATATCCCGGTGGACGATACAACCCACTCTACATTCTTCGTGAAGGTATCTCAACCCTCGAGCAGCTCCAACTGCAATTTTTTGACGTGCAAACCATGTCAATGGATCCCGATTGAGCCCTGAAAATTTTCAAATCCTCAGAACCATAATTTTTTCCATGATATACATAGAAGAAACATCATAGTTCACAAACGGCAATGGCATATGAAATGTAGTAATGTACCCATATCCCAAAAGGTGATGCAGTCAAAGTTCAGCCAAGTTCTAAAATATGATTGACTGGAAATATATTGAATAAAGTCACTTGGTGTTTAACAGAACAAAAAAGGCTCTAAAAAACAAAAATAAGTAAATAACACCTTCAAACCAGGCAAAGTAAGGTGTGTGTAATGCCACAAAATAAGTGAAATTATGATATGTATCACTCACAAGTTTCTATACTCACTTGGACATACATATACTCAAAACTCAACGCTAGAAGCCTAGAACCCACAAACCACTATCCCTAAAGTTTAAATAGTCTTGTGAGATACTGTAATGCCTTAGCATGGAACATCAGTCACTCTTAACAATTTTATGGTTTTTGCATATCTTGACTAAGATTGGTCATCTAGTGAATGCAATTATGTTTTTCATAAATTTCAGCAAGAGTCTGTTGTCCTATTTTGTATTGAATTCCTATGAGTTCATGGCAAAGGGCATTTTAATCGAAGGAGTACTAAGGAGGTCAGGCATGAAGGGTCTAGAGTGCAGATCCAGATGGGATAGAGGATTTAATTTACTGGAATGATGGGTGGCTAATCATTTCGTATCAAACAGGAAGATTATTTGATGGACCTTTGCGAATCTTCACCATTAATTCTTCACTTTTAGACCCCAATAATAGAGAGGCATTGCTAAATATCCCAGGAATTCAAATAACATTTAATGGGCCGGAAACATATCGCTTGCCATAACTTGTTAAGGAATTACCATAAAGATGAGAATCCAGTGACCTGTTGCAAATATATTCATAAACCAGCAACCTTCTCCTGTCCTCGACACAGAAACCAATTAACATGACTACATTTCGGTGTTGAGCACAGCTTAGAACTTCCACTTCTGAGCAGAATTCCTGGTCACCCTGAGAACTAGCTAGTTTGTGTTGCTTGACAGCTATTGCCCGACCATCTGGTAAGACCCCTCTGTGAACAGATCCAAAGCCTCCTTCAGCCAAGAAATTTGCTTGTGAAAACCCACCTGTAGCGAGTTCCAGCTCGGCATACCTAAACCACCTAGGAGGTTTCCCAAATACAGGAGCCTTGTGCTGGCATATTGAACATAGAGGAGGTGGCCTTGGAGGTGCATTTCTGGAGAGCGCAACTGCTGCTCTAATGTTTCCACTGACGCCCATATCTGTGACAGAGTTCTGCATGCCAATTCCAGATTCTCGATTAAGCTTGGAGAATTTCCTCAACAAGGCTTTTGTTGGGAAAGTCTGAGCATTATCAACACAGCTTTGTGAGCTTTCTTCACTGTGTTTTGAAGGTGTGTGGACTGCACTGAGGATCTCAGCAATCCAAGGATGGAAGTCTAAGCTCCTTGAAGGACTTAAATTACCATCATCTGTATCAGAGCTACTTGCATCCGAATTACGATGCTCCTTTAAAGTGTCCATTATCTCCTCTTTCTTCAGCCTTTGATTTAGTTCAGAGATAAATGGTGTTCCAGGATCGGAACTTGATACAGATGACGTCCCAGCCTCGGTTATGGTAAATGGTGTTCCCATCTCTGGACTACTACACGGAGTCACAGCTGGCCCCCTTATAGAATTCAGTGGGTCACAACAATCTTTTGTCTTCATTACAGATCCTTCTAAATCTGGAGGCAAAGGACAAGGACAAACCATTTCAGGCTCTGTTTTAGGTGATCCCACCAAATTCAGACGAAGGACTTTTGGCTGAGTACGTTGCATAACCACAATATTACATTGCAGCTCTTTCAAGCAGTGCTTTTCCTCTTGTTTCAGCTCTCTGTACAAAGATGCAAAAAAATTACGAATGAGCCAAGGCAACAAAAATGAGCAAAAAGATTGGTAGGAAACATGCTAAAAACAAATGAAACTCAGTGCAGTAAAAAAAAAATTCAAAACCCACTATTCAACAATCCAACTAAAAGCATTGAGACTATACAGATATTTTTTTACAAGTATTACTTGTCCAATACCACCCAGTTTGCTTGAAACCTCTTGGATTCAGCAGCCACAGCTCCGCTTGGTAATCCAGAAATGACCTTTATCTTGACATCTACCTATAAAAAATCAAATACATAAAACATAAAATGGCCACAGTAGCAAAGAGTAAAATTCTTTAAACCATTGATTGCAGTAGCAAAGACAAGCATGGATGAGTAACATATGGGAACACTTTGAACTAACCTTTTTTGGGTCATAAACATCATGGAGTTGAAGCATCATTTGTGAACAGGTATCTGCAATATCACACTTCTGCTCTGAAGTAGTTCCTGCATGAGACCTCGACCTCCTGTGCCCACCCGCACAGTCTCCTGCAAACCTCGGGAATCCCCATACTTTTCTACCTAAGAAAAGATATCAAGCAGTCTTATCAGCACCTATTGACAACATGAGAATCAGATTCAAAGGAAGATGAGAAGACTATTTTTCAGAGAACTGAATTCGATACATAAGTGGAAGAAAAATGATACAATTTTGTCTGGAATTAATAAAATACAAGAGAACTAGCATTTCCTAGGTGAAACTATGAAAACTTCTGTTGAAACAGTGAGTTCCTGGCATTAGCAAAAAGAGAGCGGGAACAGTGGTATTAAGGGCATTTAACAACATGATCCATTGCATTTATACAGAGTAAATGTGGAGATTTACTAATTTTACCAAATTTCAAAAGACGGTAAAACAGTTTGTCGCTATTCCAGAGAACCAAATACAACTGAAGCGGTTGGCCAAAGATATCATGGAAATAAACTAACCACACAAACTGGTAACAGAACAGCTAAAAGTGGCATCTGATAGGCACAAAATATCAGTAAGTGATATCAACAAGAAAAGCCATCAATAATCACCCAAGCAATAAGATCCAAATGTCATATAATCTGATAGTCTTCACACAAAAAGGGTATAGATAGATACCTGAACCCTGTACCGGAACAACCACTAGCAGTGTTATACAATCCCCAGGTTGAACAACATGGGTTAAAGCCCACCGAAGCGCAGTCCTTGGAATATCCTTAGATGCCTTCACGGCAACAACAATCTTCTCGGCGACATTCAAGCCCTTATCTGCCTTCCCACGTTTCTGATCTAGATTAGTGTTCATCACAACAGTAAATTTTAAACAACTTTCTTGCAACTCGCAACTCAATCTCTCAAACCCAACCTAACTCAGTTTCTTTCTCTGAAGAGTGTTAGTAGGAAAAAACCCAGAAGCAGAAAAGAAGACCTACACAAAACAACAAAGCTTTCCATCATTTCAGCTGGATTACAATCCCAATCCCCTACTATCCATTTAAGAGATGGAAATTGAAAAGACCCCACACGAGTATTATCCTTCTTTAAGATACTTCCAAAGGAACTGTAAATCTGCCTAACCACTATACTTTTGTTTTCTTTGATTGAACTTTCCTCCCAATCCTTTTCTTTGCTTTTATTGTCTTCCTTTTCTTCTTTCAAAGACAAAAAAATAAAGCCCACTCTTCAAAACCGCCAAACGGAAGAATCTGTAGGAAGAAAAACAAGCATCTCAGGATCTCCTTAACAGTGTAGGCAATGAGAGCTTCAAGGCAAAAGCATCATCACACTGTTCTTCCAGTGGTCCCGCGGTCTAAAATGACACATCTAAAGCAAATCTCTCCATCTTCCACAGTAATAAGGTTCAGACACTTCAAATCAACGACCAAAACCCTAAAATGGTGAAATAAGAGCCCCAATCTCGGTAAAACAACAGATTTCTACAATAATGACCTCAAACCTTCTCGGATCAAAGGATGGAAATCCAAATCAAAAGACGAGAACATGAAAATCCTTTGCAATTCCTTCAAATCGATGAGAAAAGGCACGTAACGGATTCTATTGCTTCCGACGGCCTTCTGATCGAATCGAAGTAACCTACTTTCTGCGCAAATCAAAGAAGTCTTCTTGATCTAACCAAAGCGTTGCTTATCGTGTGGGAAACCACTTAATCAACACCTAAAACCGCAAACCTGCTACAAATGAGCATGCAGACATCATTTCAATCCTTTCAACTTCGACTGCTAATTTTAATCTGCCTGTCTTAAAACAGCGAAAGTCTGCGAATCTTGGAGCTTAAAAAAACGCGAATCTCCCCGGGAAGCAAATCCGAACGCTAGAATCGCCCAATCTGTCGAGATGATGAGTTCGAGATGGAGAACAACAACATCTGTTCCATTCAGACCGTAGCTTTCGCAGTTTTCCCGTCTCGAAAGCCCAGAAAATCTTCAAATGAAAAGCTCGAAAACGCGAATTGCATTCAGAAACAAATCCAGGGTGTTAATGATGATAACTCTCCCTCATTGGTCACTTCTTCTACTCTCATATGAAAACTGAGAGAGAAAGCAAAAGAGAGAGAGCGAGAGCTAGGGTTTCAACGACCTTACCTACTGCGTGAGAAAAGGAAAGGAAGCGTAAGCTGATGATGAAGGGGAAAAAATGCAAACCAAGCTTCCTATCTCATCATCTCAGTGTGCAAGAAGAAACTCTTCTCTGCACTCTATCAGCTCTGGTTTTTGCTGCCATCGCCGCGATGGTGATGGTTTCTAACAGAACTGACCGTCGTGTTGACCGAAATTACGAAAGTGGCCCTGACTTCTAGTCAAAATCCAATTGAATTTTGGATGGGAATTTTGACTGCACAGCCTCCTGACTCCTGAGACCTCAGCCACATCTTTGATCCAACTCGCAGCTAAAATACATTAAACGGTTCATACAAAGATGGATGGTTTTTAATTAAAGACAAAATTATTATTTTTGTACCATTCTTTATTAATTTGTACTCATCAATTTTAATATTTTTTTTAAATGTTTACACCTACTAATATCTTCATAGATGGAAATAAAAACCCAACAATCAATCTTAGTATTAATTGAAATTCTAAAAAGCCAAGGTCTCATTTACATCTTGACTTTATATTATTTCCCCTCACCTCTTTAATGATTTAAAGGTGGAGCCAATGTCTGATATGACATCTTTACTTTGTATCATTCCCCTCGCTTTTTTATAATTTGTCAGCGGGCCCACCTATGGATAGAATCATGGAGGGGTGTGGCAAGGACTATATTACTGGCGCATGAGGCATGTTTGTTTTGTAATTGAATTCATTGTATTTTATAAGTGGTTAAAATTGAACAATGAAAGATGCTTGTGTATCCGAAAAATGACCATTAAATACCATGAAAAATGGATATGAAAACAAATTCAAATTGTGCTCAATTCCTGTGTAATCTATGAAAACAAACAAGCTGATGTTTTTTTTATTTCATGACCTTGGTTTTAGTTACAAATTTGCAACTTTACAGGCCAATCTTTCCATGGGACATGGATGAAGCTGATTTTAATTGAAGATGATAATTTAATTGAAAGTTATAATAAAGTTGTAAGTAACCTTCTTATAATTTAATTGAATGTTTTATAAAGATGGAGGGAACCCTTCGAGGCCCAATGATGGTAAAATGTGGCTCAACTTGGATAGTTGACTACTGATTCATTCAGGTATACAAGGGTAGGCCCCACCTCCACGTGGACCTTTATCATTGTTTCTACATAGATCATCACATTGATCTCTCTCTCTCTTGTCCATGTCCAACCACGCGGGACCCATCTGAACGTCACCGTGAAATAATGAAGCTATTGTTGATTTTAGTTGCGCCATGGCGGCAGCCAAACGGCTAGTTGGGATGGATGCTGACGTCGTCAGTTTCGGCGCCAGTCACGGATCGTGTTCCGGGTTCGAACCCGTTTCGAGGAATATTTTAAAGAGACTCGTATATATGAACTGTCATCCATCCTTCGCGTGGTTGAGCGTTTTTAATTTTTAATCATACATGACTGAGTGACCAAGACATGTAATAAAGAAAACTAAAGAGATATAGAAAACAATGACATGCATGCACATTCGAAAGGTTGTTTTTGTATTCTTCCTGAAAATAACACAAAGAAATGGACTTACAATGGAACGACCCTCAATTTAAGAAGCAGATAATATCACATGAGAAATATATAAACAGCCACATCTTTGCGTAAAAGTCTAGTTTTAGACATGTAAAGTCCAAGCTAGCTAGTTAGGTAATAAATTAAAGCACTCTATAGAAAAAAGATATATTTATGGAGTTTTTTTGGCATAAGTGGGTTGGCACACGAGTGAAGAAGGGTTGGTAGGTTCATATATAGGACTTACAGGTAGGTACAAGTTGAAATCTCACTGTATATTTTGAAAGTCAAATTATACAACTTAGACCCCGCATGCCAACCTTTCTATCGCACTATCCTCCTATGATTAGGATGCATACACTTGGATCCTACGAAAGGCTGAGTTCATCTCTCATGCAATTTATGCGAGATACCTCTTAGCAGAAGGTGACCCTCCATTTTATATAATATATTTTTTTATTTTTTAAATTTATGACTGTAATGATACGTGTCTTTGCCTTCAAAAATCAAGTATTGAGTTCAACTAAAGACTATGCCCATGTATTCCTTGGGTTAGTTACCTAACAGGACTGGGGTGTTCAGGAAAAAAAGTCCTGGTTTAAATATCGAGCTCATGCGTCAAAAGCTTGAGAATCATTACCAAGTTAGGCTTCAGGTTGTAAGAGAGGGAGACCCATAGCAAGCCTGGCAAAAGCGTCACAGCCATTAGAGATCGAAGGCCAGATGTCCCTAGTTATTTTATAACTTGGAGACAGTCCCTAGTCATTAATTAAAATGATAGAGCAAGTGGTTTTTTGTTTATAATATGATCATACAAAGAAAAGATTAAGTCAAAGTCTTACCTTTGGTTTTCATTTCCATGAATAAGGTAGACCGCAAGACAATGTTACAGCAAATGAGCTAAATCACTTTATCTAAAATTATCATAAATAATGCAGGGAGTGTGCAGACTTGTAATAAATGATCTCATCTTATATGCAATGATATATGATAATTATTTATTTTAAATGGAATTGACAAGTACTTTTATTATTTTTTATGTCCAATTGTTGTCTTTTCTTCGTTTATCCTTTTTTTAATTATAGTAATTATTTAGTTCCATTTCGGTTTTTTTACATATAATGTATGATGTAGTGTGATAACTCTAAAACTTTGCTTTGACACACAAAGCCAACCTTATCCTTTCAGATGATGATGCATGAAGTAGAGAGTAACAAGGTCATTGTAGTTGATCTAGATCTGGTGGTGGATCTAGGATTCTCGTTTAAGGGAATAGACCCAAACAAGTAGTTGGGTTTGAAGGCAAACCCAAGATTTTCTTAGAGCAAAATCAGGAACTTTATATGAGTTATGAAGAATCCTTAATTTTAATGTGGGTTTTGGAAGCGGGCCCAGGTCCGATGGGTACGACCACCCCCAAATAATGCAAATGGGTCCGCCCCTTATTGTAACAGACAACCTTATACTTTTAACAACTATTATATGCAATAATGAAAACCAAAGAAACACAATCTAGGATTTAAAGAGAAACCAAGAAAGAAAATTGAAATTTAATAAATAAGAAACACAAATGAAATTGAGCTGTCAGAATATTTAAAAAAAGAAAAAAAAATTGTAGAACTTTCCGGGTTTTCGTCTCACCCTTCACTCTTTGATTCCAATAATGAAATCATAAAATGAGAATCTCTATGATGTATAGAGATTACATCAATTATCCATAATGCTCTCAAAACATTATGAAATGCACGGACATACCCTCTAGCAATAGGAGGCTCCACCTAGGGTTGAAAACGGGACGGTTCCGGATCAGAACCATAGTGGACCCGAACCTGTTTTAAAATAACGGTTCGATCCAATTTTGAATCGGAACCTGTTTCGTTGGTTCCGGACCCAGTTTCAATAAGAAAACCCAGATCTGGTTCCGGAACCGAGCCCACCTAAAGGATTCAAATCCAGTTCCAAAATCGATTCTGTTTTCTCTTTATTCTTCATTTTTTATTAAAATAAGCATATCATTTAACTTATAATAGTGCATCAAGTCTACAACATCTAGTATTATACATAAGAATGCCAAAAAAGAGTTGGTTTTAAAGTACAAATTGCAATATCAAAGACTCATATGCCGGGTCCCAGATCCACGGGTCGGAACCTATATAGACCCGGAACTGGTCTAGTTTATCCATCAGAACCTAAATTAGGTTCCAGACCTGTTGATGAATCAGAATCTAAAATAGGTTCTAGACTCGGTTTTTTGCGAGTCGGAACTTCCGGGTAATTGGATACCCGTTTGCAACCTCAACTCCACCCCCAAACCCTATGACCTAGAGGTGCAACATTGTGCCTCCCCGACCCCAATTGGGGACTAATGTACAAGTATGTCCAAACAATCAATCTTTGTAGAGTACAAGAAATCTAATGTATTTGAAAGTCTCACATCCCATGTCGCCCAAGTTCTGAGTTAGACAAGGATTTATAAAGCTTTTAGGTTGGTACATGGCTTATTACATGGTATCATAGTGGGTTCCAATCCCGTTATTCTTGTATAGCCCACGTGGCAGGCCCGTCCAAAAAACCCGTTGGGCCTGCACATGAGGGGGAATGTTAGAAAGTCATATATCCCACATCGCCTAAGTCCTTAGTTGATAGTGCTTCATATACATAGCTGAGTCTTCCACCATCAATTTAAGCTTTTTGGGTGGTACATGTGAATAGATGAGTAGAGAATATGCAAACCGAACATAATGGCGATAGGGAAGTAAGTTTTACAAGTTTTTCTTTAATGGGATGTGGGGCCCCATTTTGGAATGGGACTGGTGGGCATTGAAAGATCTATATTGGACTCCCACGAATATCAAGTTTAGTCCCAATTCCATGCTTCTAACCCTTTCATCCATGGCCGACAAGCCCAATCCATTCGTATGAGTATATAGTCGATCTAACGGTCTAATTCATTCGCATTTGTGCCAAACCATGAGGCATGTGACTATCAAAGAGGTCCATGTCCATTGCAAGGTTTGGATTGGGTGATAGGTGGCCCCACCCCCTAGTTCTCACGGTTTGAACCGTGAGAACACCTCTCCCCCAATTATTTCCCTCCTTTAATAGCCCAGTTAGAGGGTTGGGACCCGTGAGAGACTCGCACAAGCGTAGAAGTAGTAACTTGCACAGGCAAAGACAAGAAACTTGCATGCGCAAAGGAGATGGGGGAGGCCAGGGTCCAATCCTTACCTCCCTGTAAGAAGTGCATGTCTCACCGACCGGGCATCACATGGAGAGGAAATGTACAGCTACATGCCCATGCGTTCTAATTAACAACCCACTTGCGCTGGGAGTTGGAGCCATAACTAAGATATGTACATTAACAAGGACAAATGGAGACGAAGACCCCATTTGATGGATGCATGCATTAAAAATTGCAGTGGATGTAGTTGACTTGGGAGGGCTTATACTTCGTCTGTTTGTGGATGTGAGGGAAGAGGGGGTTTTAAATCATATACATAAAACAAAAGGAGAAGCTATGCA
The DNA here is from genome assembly GCA_029852735.1 of Persea americana. NCBI lineage: Eukaryota > Viridiplantae > Streptophyta > Magnoliopsida > Laurales > Lauraceae > Persea > Persea americana. Next base: position 64,522,878 of record CM056813.1, on the reverse strand, counting down.
TGAAAGAGGGTTTGGATCTTCTTATGTTGTTGCAGTAAAAATATAATGCTTGTCATACATGGGGGTACAGAACAGAGTTTTGGTTGCGTGAAATATTTTTCTATAATTTTGATTTTGTAGTTATTATGTATTATTCTTTTGTCGAAAAACCACAGTAAATCAAATTAGAAAAGTGTTTAGGAAGATCTGTATTTTTTATAGTATCTTGAACTCCTGGACGCTTTATATCATAAAAAGTTACTTCCATCAGCTTTGTTTTGTTTTATTTGCGCTCTCTCTCTCTCTTTAGTATTTGGACTCCTGGACTCTTAATATCATATAAAGTTACTTCTATCAGCTTTGTTTTGTTTTATTTGCTCTCTCTCTCTCTCTCTCTCTCTCTCTCTCTCTATCAGCTTTCTATCAGCTTTGTTTTGTTTTATTTGCTCGCTCGCTCTCTCTCTCTCTCTCTCTCCATTGGTCATGGACAGAGTTGTCTTGAAAATAAATCCACTGATAGTGGCAGGGATTGCTCTTAATTCAAGGGCTTTTGATTACGGGAGAACTCTATGAGGCCCATTCGAGCTCATCTTTGACCCGTGTTCCCCATTAACACTCATTACCCTCTTATCATCTAACACAGATCTACTTTGACACTCATTTTATATTTTACCACTGAAATGAATTTCTCACTTAATCTTTAAAAGACTCTTAAACTTTTGAAGCTGTTAAATCAAGAAGTTTAGATAATTTGATGGGACCGATGTTACATAACAAGTATTCAATGAGACCTTTCCATATGAGTCCGGATCCCCTGTTTTGTCCAAACAGGGGAGCGCTGTTTGGACGAATTAGTGGCGGACACATGCGGGGGCGGAGGAAGAGGAAAAGCACTTTTTCTTTCCTCCACCCCCCTTCGCCCCCACATGTGTCGCCCCCTGATTCGTCAAAACAGGGCTCCCCTGTTTGGACGAAACAGGGGATCCAGTTCCTTTCCATATATACCATTTGTTGTCCACTTACAGGCCATGCATTTATGTGTGATATTCCACCGGTTGAACACATAAAAATGGTGTCTGATAGTGAATATTTCCCTGATTTTAGAGTGTACACTTATGATGTGTGAACATTACTCCAAGGAACATAAATGCAATCCAAATGAAACATTAAGATGCCAGCAATGATCTAGACCTTTCAACGAGCAATGCTTTTCATGGGCCATATCTCACTAAATTATTTGTTCACATCTAATCAAGTTTTACCCTTTTGGGCCTATTTTCGCTCAGCTAACTCTTTTGTTTAAGTACATTATCCGTTCTAGGTGTACATTGATTGAACTAATAATAAGGATTGAACTATTTGGTGTTTGAATGTCACTGATGGTTTTGCTTGAACAGGGAGTTGGGGATGTGCCATAAATCTTCAGGAGTTTGTAAGCACTCAATGTTTCTATGCTACAAATTGAGTAAAATTGTTGAGATGGACAAAGCTGAAGGAAGAGGAGAGTTGCTTGTTCACATTTAATAGGGGATGTAGCTGTTTGGGTTAAATTTATTTTTGACAAAAAGTTAAGATTTGTTTTAGGGTTTTTAATGAAAAAATTAAGCTTAAATCATAATTAAATGCTTACGCAAAGATTGATTTGTCAAAGTGTACAGCCTTTTCGTCTGAAAGAAATGGTTTTGAGCATTATTTAATATACATTGTTTATTTATTTATTTATTTTAAATTAGTTTAGCTTATATGTCATTTCAAGATAATATCCCGAGCGAATTTGAAAATGTCCGAGCATCTTAAAAGAAAATAATTTTTCAATGGTAGTTGTGATAATGACTATGACCAAGGCAAAGGAAGGGAAGAAACAAAAACATACTGATAGGACTTTTGGAGTTAACCTGGCATTCACCAGTTTTCGAGTTTGTGAGTGAGCACTATTTTGAGCGTAGATTGCAATAGTCGTGAAATTTGCAATGTTTATTTATTAGTGTACACTAGTTGTTAGTATATTCAATTATTTAAAAATTATTTTATTTTTTCGCTGCTTGTTTGACATAATGACTTAGTTGAGACTTGAGAATCTTAAGTTTCTTTAGAAAGCCTTTCTTTTATTTTGTCGCGCGAATCGTTCCTCCTATATTTTAAACTTGCAGCGGATTGGTTTTGATACCACCTTAAGTTTGTTTATAATCATTCCAACCAAAACTTCAAGGCGTTAGTAAAAACAGTATAAATACTTTTTAATATTCCTCCTCGGGTGGAGCCCACTCCTCAACAAAGAAGAGCCACCATCATGACCTTTATAGGATCATGTTACAGGTTTATTCCAACTATTCTATTTAAACACGGCAATGTTTGACAAGTCTACTTTTGTTGTCCGTTCTACCTCTTTTAGGTAAATGTCTAATATTTGATTTGAAACTGACCTTTTAAGATTGTTCGGCAAAGTTGGATGTCTGGACCCTTTGCCTCTTTTTCAAAATCTTTTGATAAGCTTATACCCATATAACTTTTATAACATGAGTGGTTTTAAAGGGCTACTTTAACTTTAGGAAAAACTTACATATACTAGTTTTATTGCTGGAAAACGTTTTTAATGAGACAGGTTTGATTTTTCTAGTTAAATTAGACTCGCCAAATAATTTATTTATAAGAATATAATTAAAATAAATTTATTTAAAAAAGATAAGAATTGCCAAACAGGATCTCTTGGCTAGGACAAGGATATGTACTGGGAAACATTTTGAGGTATTGCCCCGAGAGATGCCCTTAAATCTGACATTCGCTTATGAGATGTCAAAATTTAAGCATTTACCTCGTATAATGTCCTAGAGCTGTGCGATATTACTCACATCATACTGCGCGATATCGTAAATATTACCCTGTGTGATATCCTAGCGCCGTGCAATATTGCACCACTATTGAACAAACAATTATCTGGACAAATATTTAAAATTTGACCGTTGCGGCGAAAATGTCAATATAAGATCAGTGGTACGGTCACTATCCCAAACATTTTTTAGGAGAAGGAAGTAACGGACAAGATGCCTATCACCCAACCAATCACATTCATCATCCATGACCCACCAACACATGCATGGTCAGTGGCTTGCTGCGATTGCATGAACCTCACCACCTTGGCTGAGTCGATTATAATATGTACTAAATAATATAAATAATTTGGGTACGGTCAAGTCTGCGATTGCATAAGCCAGGCTGATGTTATTAGTATCTAACAAAAATTATATACATAATTTTGGGTACTGGGTTAAGTTTCTGTACCCAAGGTCCAAATCTAGCCAGGCCCAAAACTTACTTGGTTTTCAAAAGTCAAGCCTGAGCCCCAATTGGACATGCTGTTTAATGTGGGTCCGGTCATTAGAAGGCTTTACTTTGGCCGAGCCAAGTTCCACAGGTCATTTAAGAACTGTAAGAATTTCCCGAAAGGATCTAGAAAATAATTTTGTCTTTTGGGCTAGTAGGAAATGCCCGCACAATAAGTAGGCTGGGCCCAGTTAGGTAAAACAAAGCCACTTGGTAGTTGGCCTGTCAGTATATTTCTCTAGCCAGGGGGTTAAGTTTGGCCCGGGCGGCTCGCCGGGGGGTTAATTTTTTATTTTTTTTTGGGAAAATTTCAAAATGAGGCATAAGTTTTTTGGAACATTTCAAAACAGGACAAAATAAAAACTGCATTTCAGAATGGGCCTTAAGTTTTCCCTTTTTCTTTCAAAACAGGACAATAGGCAAGATTCCTACCGTCCGCCTATTTTCCCTCCCTTTTAAAAAAAAATCTCAAGAATGCCCTTTAACCTTTAGTTGCAAACAATCAAATACTATTGTCAATCTCTACCCAACTATACATCCTGATTCTCCATAAATGGCTCATCCATCCAAATACCATCTCTCTTCAGACAGCAGAGATCATAGACTACAGTGGTGTAGTGCAGAGAAGGAAAACCAAACAGGTAAAAGGTGCCATGCAGAAGGTAGATGGATAAAGAAGCCCCAAGATAGTCTGTAGAACCTGAAATATAACAGCAGGTGTCTAGGTTGAAATAACACCAACAGGTAAAATGGCACTCGGTAATGGTGGTATTTCACCACATTTAGTTATAGAATTAGTAAAGTGGCAGTCGGTAATGGTGGGCACAGGTAATAGAACATGTTCCTCACTACAAATACTACACGGTAGTATCTCGTGCTTGTGAAGGGAAAAAAGAAGAAGAAATCCTAGAATCGAATTCTCTCTGATAATATGAAAACAATACTATTTAGGTTGGTATTCAGTAATTAAAGTGTACATGAGAAGAATTGCAAAAGCGATCCTAGATATAAGAGTTCACAGAACCTTGTACATGTATGACATTACATCATTATCTTCTGCTGACAAAAGAGGATCCATTGTTCGATAGTGGTTGAGATGAGTGGCTAACAACCTTTACCATGAACCCACCTCTCCTTCCCCATCATTTCCTTCCTAGCCGACCAAACACTCCTTACCCTAGCCATTGCGGGCCTCTGCAACCAACGGGCCTACAACATTCGAGACTAGACCCTGCACTAGCACCATCGCCTATCACCACTTACCAATTGCCATTGTTTTCCCATCACTCAAGAGCTAACCTCTTCCCCATCCAAACAGAACCCATTGCTTTCATCTCATGGAAACTCCAGTCTGCTTAATCTCACTCCCTGCTTTCACAGAACACCACCACATTTCAACAACTAAGTCCTCACTGATACAACAACCACCATCTCTCTGTTTCTTCCCCACTTCCCCACTACATCTATATCTCCCTATCCATCCAAACCAAAAACCTTCAGCCCAAACAAAACCCATCATCATCTTCCCATTCATCTCTCTTTCTACTCCATCATAGGAGATAGGATATTAGAGATAGGATTAGGTTGGTTGGTTTGGTTATTAGAAATAAGATTGCATTTGAATTTGAATAATCTTGGTTATTGCTGTGTATAAATTGAGAGGATTTCATCTCTTCATAGTTACGGTGAAATTATGGAAATTATTTGAAACTCTTTATGGTATCAAAGCTGAGCCCAGTGATGATCTTACGATCAAGCTGGGGCACGGTCTTAATCACTATCAATTTTTCTATTTCAATAAAGAAATGATCTTCTCCTCCTACCACCCATTCCTCTAAGCCCTATGATCTCACAATCTTCATCAAAATTGCACAATCAAAGCTTCTGGAAGAAATCGCAACAAATCTAATCCAATGGGCCACCGGCACCAATAGACTCAGAAAAGAACGGGTTGCGATAGTATTGGATTCATGGATAGATGGCGATCACATCACCAAGAAGGCATGATGATCGATTCTGCAAGATATTTATCATTTTTTCTTATTTTAGAGATCTTTATTTTCATGTTACCAATCACATATCTTTTTTTATGAAAAGATGATGTGATTGAGGGGGGATGTTAGAGATAGGAGATAGGATATTAGAGATAGGATTAGGTTGGTTGGTTTGGTTATTAGAGATAAGATTGCATTTGAATTTGAATGATTTTGGTTATTGCTATGTATAAATTGAGAGGATTTCATCTCTTCATAGTTACGGTGAAATTATGGAAATTATTTGAAACTCTTTAATCACAACCTCTGAGAGCCCAACGAACCCATTCTCATCTCCTCTTCACCTGCAATTCTACCCAAGCCCATCGACCAAGTGACCAACCTTTACCAAAATACATCTCCCACTCAAACTATAACCTACGCAGCCCATTCAACTGTACCTCAACCTCTCGGCCCACCCCTTCGTTGTCGTCAATATCTTCACCCACTGTATCTCCTCGTCCAGACCCATCTTCAATAACAATCGATCTACAACTTAAGATCATCATCTCTCTTCACCGCCAGTCCAATAGTTTACAACCCACCTCAACAGGGCACAAAACCCACCTGCAGAATACAGCTCATCTCACCCAGCCAAGCCCTTTGATCTCGTCACCACCTCCATTCCCCTTATTCATGTTAGTTGTAGCCCATGAATTTCATCCTTGAAGGAGAGATGGTGTGGAGGAAGTGGAAGAAAGAAGGAGAGTGGAAAGAGACATTGGAGAGAAGGACCCAACCCATCCTCTGTTTCTTTTCTCCTTGCATAAAGGTATTTTGGGATTTAAAAAAAAGAAAAGAAAAGTGTAAATGGTCACACAGCTGGGCATTTTGGCCGGTTATCTTGATTTGAAAGGGGATTGGAATACTTAAGGCCATTTTTGAAACGTAGTTTATATTTTATCCTGTTTTGAAGGGCCCATTTTGAAATTTTCCCTTTTTTTTTTTCTAAAACTGTTAAAATGATGACCTATAGATCAATGGGTTAGAATCATTGGGATGACTTGAAATTTTGTATAAGGGGCGACTCCATTTGAATCCTTCGACCCATCTCTCCCATGACCCATGTGGTCCTAGGTGGGCCCCATAATTGACTCTCAATAAAGCCAATGAGAGGGACATTTGGTTCCACATGCAACCCAACCTCTGCTTGCTGGTAGTGTTCACCGGCGCAGGAGAAGTGGGGAGGTTGAAGCAAGGAGTGGACAGAAGATGGAGAAGCGGACAAAAGAGAGAGACCCTTGATGAATACCACTTTTAGTTTGAGACGAGTAGGGCTGTTAAAATGCTCCACGACGATACGAACTTATGCGATATTAACGGATTCGGGTGGCCTCTTAACAGGTTCGTGTCGTTAATGGGTCAGACCCATTAACTCGTTAAATTAGTGAGTAGTTAATGAATAAAATTGGTAACTCATTTACAACCCTGTACAGCTCGCCAAATAATAAATGATATAAATTATAAAATGCATTAGAGGTATTTTGGTAAGTTGAAAAGGTTAAAGTGAAACCCTAAAACCCACATATAAAACATCATTTTCTAACTCCTTTACTCTCCTTTCATTCACAAAAGAACATACGTTAATTGACATAGTCCAAAATGGACAAAAATATTTAATGGGTTAACGGGTTGTATCGTGTAACCCATTAAATAAACGGATTGTGTACAGGTTAAGGTGAATTCAACACGAATTCTCGCAACCAAAATTCGTTAACACGACATAATTGACAGCTCTAAAAAAGAGTTCCAAGAATGCAATTATCTTCGTTTTACTGAAAAATGGGGAGGAAGGTAGTTAAAAAAAATTGGATGGTAGTCCTTTATTGAAAGAAGGTTAAAAAACTTAAACTCTATTTTAAAAATATTAGATTTTCAATGTTATTTTTCAAATAACACAACACCTTAAGTCCTTTCCCCCAAAAACAACAAAAATGTTTTGACATTGGTTTGACTTTTAGACCGGGAAGCTAAGGTGGAGTCATACACGACCATGGTGGACCTACATATATAGTGTTCCTGCTCGATTTGAGTTGACTTCCAAAACACAGATGAAAATCTCTGATCTACTTATAAAATCCACTTGAAAATCACTGGTCTGTCCCCAAACCCACTTTGTTGTCCAAGTTTAACCATTTGTATGGGTCTCACCCACTCAAATGAAAATCTCGAGTCCCTACTAATACCACTTGAGGCTGTGTTCTTTATCATTGGTTAGTATTAAGCTTGGAAAAATTATTATTATTAGAGGAATTTATTAGAAAAAACACTTTACATGGGTAGAAGACCAAATAAGGACACTTTAGGGGACCTCACACTAAATCGGCTTTCTAAAAAAAAAAATCCCTTTTTTAATCCATTTTTTCAGGCGTTGATATAGACCCTCCCCAAAACAAGTGAGAGTTGATATCTCTTCCACAAACCCCATCCAAAGGGAAGACCCAAATGTAGGTCCACACCACACCATATGTTTAGATTAATGAACTAATCTCCATACCCTCAACCAAAATCTTGAGGGACTCTTGTGCAGGTCAATTGGAAATTTCAATGAAGGCATTTTGGAATGTTATTTTGGCGGGAAAAAAATAGATGAGAAAAAAATGATTTTTTGGCTGGAAGGCTGATTTAGGGCCTGTTTGGTAGCTCCAATTTAACTAATAAAATCTAATTAAATTAAGATCTAAAATAAAAGCTCTATTTTTTAAGTTCTAATTTAGAATTTAGACTGTTTGGTAAAATTAATAAACAAAGCTCTTATTTCATATTAGAGTGTTTGGAAAACTTCCAAATTAGAGCTTATAAGAGGGGTAATTCTATGTCATTATTAAAAGAAACAAAAAAATAAAGTCTAAGGAGTCCAACTGGTGTGATGAAGGATCTAATGGGGGATAAATACACCCCATTTTGGGACTCAGATTTTTGGGCCCAACTGGGCTCGAGTCCAATTGGGGCCCCACAACTTGGGTCACCCCTGAGCGGACTTCCTAAGGGCGGCACTCGTCTTCCAAACTGGATGACCATGTGGGTCCCACAGACAGATATGTCATGTTGTGTTTGCTCAGCCCAAAATCCTGAAAATTACATATTTCTACAAATTTACCCATATTCTTTGAGTATTTCTGCTATCATGAGCTCTTTAATGTAGGGGCTTGGGTTTGGCATGGTTGGGATTGGGAATATGATTGGAATCAGTTGAGACAGTGAGGTATTAACACATGCATCAGGTCGTCAGGCACATCCAAAATTGCGTTCTTCTGATCCTACCAATCCCATTAATGTTATGGATTTGAGACCCAAGCATGGTTTTGCTTGTGTAATTATGTAAAACCTGTTTAATTTTGCTTTAGACATGATATAACTCATGAATGGCTGGTTGTTGTCTCTGTTAAAACATGTAAATCCAACATATCCACATTTCTCCATTTAGGCATTATTGCTTGATAGGTTATGTCATAGATTTGTAAGAAAATCATGTAAAAGCCATTTCTAGTTCTACTGAAGAGAGTCCAGTGCATGAAATCTAGGGAAGAAATAAGGCTGAGGGTATTTCCGTAAATATGAAAGTTCTTATGCGACATTTTTTGTCCAATGCACCCGAGATTACCATCCTCCTCGACTTTCTCCGCTTTTAGACAAAAAGTTACGAAAAAAAGCTGCCTCCACCAGCTTATTTTTAAGAGGCTAAAATTACTTATTGCTAAAAATAAGTTCTAAACATGAAATCTAATTAGTGTTTTATCAAACACTGTAAATTATTAATAAGTTTTTAATATTTAAACAAGTGCTTGTCTTTAGAGTTACCAGCCGGATAGTGCGAGGTCCCTAAAGGAACTTTTTCTGTTTTACCGTTGATCTAAAGTAATTTTTTCTGATTAATTCCTCCTACTATTATTATTCAAGGGAGGGTTACCACGGCTCTGACAGCCCATACATGATCAGGGAAAGGGGCTTTGGTCCACGAGGAGAAAGTAAAGGCATAATAAGATAGGACCGTTAGCAGAAGGGGCTGCAATTGCGATGAGATGGAAGCGGGCGAGATCCAAAGGAAGAAGAGAGAAGAGTGCAAACAAACTAAACATGACCACCTCTTCTCCAAGTGGAAGGTACCACTTCATCATCATCATGCCGTATTTCTCATTCATCTTCTTGATCTCGTTTAATAGTTAGTGATTTTGATTTGGTTTCCAATCGATTAATCTGTCAGACCAAAATTCCCAATTTCTGAGAAGAGTGAGAAGTAGGATTGGGTTTTAGTTTCATGTAGCGCCATAACCTAGAAACTTTCTTATGTTCTTTTCGTTGATTTTTTTTTAAAGTACTAATAAACCAAACTGACAGTATCTTGGGTTGGGAGTTTGCACTTTCATCGTGAGTCCCTCTTTCTGCTTAGCAGAGAGGAGATGGGGTGTTCAGATGTGGGGTGATTTTCTGAAACAGAGGAGATTTGGGGGGTGTTTGGATGAAGAGGAGATGTGGGTGATTTTCTGATTTGTGGAGATGGGGATGTTTGGATGTGGGTTGATTTTGTGAAGAAGAAGAGAAAGGGTTTTGGACGTGGGATGATTTTGCGAAGGAGGTCTTGAAGGGGAGATGGGGTTTTGGACATGGGGTGATTTTATTCAAGAACAGGAGATTGGGGTTTTGGCTTTTGAGGGTTTTGGCTGTAGAAGCTACAGCAGCAAATGTCATGATGATCAGAGTAAATGTTATCCTGCTGAGCAACTGCAAGTGCAGTTCAGCACAGCGGGGGCCCACTGGGGCCCACCTCTCATCAATGCAGCGCCTTTGATGATGCATTAAGCCCAATTTTACACTCACTGGACCATCACTCACCATTAGATTGAACCTAAAGAAAATCTATGGTTAAGATGCTATTAAACCTGAAGGTTGTTAAACCAAGGGCTAGAATAGTCTGGTGGGGCTGTTTTTATCGTGAATCACCCCCCCCCCCTAAGTTGCATGCAGTTTGCTCTTTGTGAACATTACCTGGTGACTGGTAGTCAAGACTCGAGTCTTGGAGAACAAATTGGACAGAAAATAAAAAGAAGACAAGAAGACCCACATACCATGATACCGTGAGTCTCTTGTGACATGCCGCCGGTTAGGGTTGGTAAGATAAATCATGATATCGTGTGATTCAAGCACTTTGCTGTTATTTGTGAAAATTTTGTTATTTTGGGTTGGTAAACTTATCTAAGTTGGAATTTTTAAATATAATCCCTTTGTTTAGTGATGTTTTTATTTTCTAATACAAATCATTTTCTTTTACTAGAAATATATATATTTTAGTATAAGTGAAAGAGTTTATCTTTTAGTAGAGGCAAATACATATATAATACTTTTTATTACTCCCGAAAAATTCAAAAAATTATACAGCAAAAGAAAAAGAAAATGAAAAAAAAAAAACTTCAAAAATCACAGAAGAGTGAAAAGCTCTGTCCTTAGCAAGATTATCGGTCATAGAATTTGCCTCCCTTAGAATGTGATGAAATAAATCACTCAACTGACTTGAGTCATCCCGAATCTCTTCGATCCAATCCGCCAATCTCCAAGGAAAAGAAGACTTTCCTAATCTCCATTGATACACCGAGAATGAACCACCTTCAATAATAGCATTATTTTCACCTAATCTATGCAACTAACGACAGCAGATTAGAAGAGCGAAAACTTCAACTTCATTAGTGTCCAAGGACTCCACTGGCCTTGAATAGCCCCCCTAACAACTTTGACAGCCAAGTCTCGAATAACACCTTGAATACCTCCTCTACTAAGAGATTTAATAAAACTACCATCGAAATTTAGCTTAAGCACTTCCATTGGAGGGCTCATCCACGAAAGTCTCTGCGAGGACTTCACACGCCAACCCCCCATAAATATAGCACCCCAAGACCTATTAAGATCACTTAAACCAACACTTTCATATTCCTTTCTCTTGCGCACCCACTCGGATACAGATCATACAATAGACTCAACAACATCCTCTACTGAATAATAGTTTTTTTTTTTTTATAACTTTTCTTCATTATTATTCCCAATTGTAATCTGTTATACTGAAAGAGTTTTTGCTCTTTCTACTGTTTTACAGAAATGGTTTTTGGAGGTCTTGTCTTTTTACTTACCCAACAACATATTTGTCTTCTTCCTCTTTTTATTTTATATTTTTTATTTTAATCTTCAACCTTTTATGCAATATTTTATTTGAGATTTTTTATTTTAATCTTCGACCTTTTATGCAATATGAATTTGTGGTGGTGTGATCATTCAATCTTGAGCCATGATGTGGATCTTTGACTAATTTGTCCAACTAGTGTTGGCGGAAATTAACATCAAACACAGCCATAATGTGGATCTTCAACTACCTATTCACAGGCCTTCTCCAAATCGTTTAGAAACCACACATAAAATAGTTGCATTTACTTTTGCTTTATTTTAAGACTCAATAAATTCCATACAAAATTTACCCTTCTTCATCCATAGGTAAACATAAAATTGACTCTTCTTCACCCATAGGCATAGGTAATCTCTCTCTCTCTCTCTCTCTCTCATTGTGCACACATTCCGTACCCATTTTCAGGAAAACATAAGAAAGCATTTTTGGATAATGATGCTATTAACAAACACTGAGAAATAATAAATTGATGGAATAAGTTCTTTAATGGAAAGCACTATGAATTTTTAATATGTAGTCGTAACTGTAAGACCGCATTCTAATATTATTATTCTTTTTTCCCTTTTTTTAATGATTCATAAATTTCCTTTCAGAGGGTTTTATTTATGTTTATCCGCCATTTTTTACAGGTTCTTATTGGGCCTTCTGATTGGGAAAATTACTCCTTGGGCAAAGATGGAGTAGAGAGATATCGATTGCATAACCTCCCGATAAGCTGTTCATGTCCAGGTCTCTATGAGCTTGGTATAGCTAAAGATGACAGTCACAATGATGAAGGCCATAAGATTCGAGAGTTCCATCCTAATTGCGTTATTGTTGTTTACCTTGGACAAGCTGAGAATGTTAGAACAAGACTTCAGCACTATGGCCGGGTAGGTTCTCATTTGGACCATGGCAACTCATTTGAAAATACAAGCCCATGTTTGCAAAGGAGACCTGGATTGTTTCGGGAAGTGTTCTCAAGGGGCTTTCCCATTGTGTTTAGATGGGTTCCAGTAAGTATAACTTGCTTCACCATTCAGGAAATAAAAAGTATTATTTGCTTGAAGATCCGTGTCAATTGGATTGAGTCTTGAACCTTGGAGAAACCAATGCCTTTTTATGTAGTGGATATTCACTTCATTTTGCAATACATAAGGGGTGTCAGGTTGATTTGGGTTATCTAGAGGTTAAGGGTCAAACCAAATCTGTCTTGTGACCGAGTCGTATAGGATGAGGGTCGGTTTATGCTTGTCATATGTGGTTGGATTACGGTGGTCAAATGTGGGTTGGATCAGATTTTGCCACCCCTAATCTCTATGCAATAAAATGAACTTGTTTGAGTGAGTGACTAAATGAAAATTTTGAGATACATGTGAAGTTGTATTTTATTTAACTCTATTGCCAATTAATTGAATAAAACAATAGAATCATAATGTTTTTGTGTAAAATGATAATTGTAAATCATATTTCAAGTATATATATAACTTCGTCAGAAATGCTCTTTCTTGTTACAATAAATATGCAAATTTGGGCCAAAATAGTGTTATATATATTTTTTTGTTGGAAAAATAGTGTTATAAAACTTAGACTTATAGTTTTGAGTTGGCATCAAGAGGATCAGTAGAAAGCTACAAATGAGTAACCATATATAGCTGAATCTTTTATATTTTAGGTTTTTGGCCTTCTCTCTTTTAACTGGGGCCACAGGGTGATGCAACCTAGGATTAGGATGCAAGTGCCGGAGCACAATAAGTGTTCCAAAGAACAATCACTCGAAGAAAAAACAGTCTCCGACGATAAACCCACACAGGGAAATTTTATTAACTCCAATAATCTCTGAGATCATTGATCTCTACAATGTCATATTTATAATAAAAGAAATTTAGGGGCTAAGAAATGAAACCTACTCAACTAGAAAACAAGAATAAAATTCCTACCCAAATTAGAAACCTAAATCTAATTACACTCTTGCTAAAAATAAAACTAATAACAATAAAATTCAGAATTTCATGGGTCCCACATGTGACCCATGATCCTGGTTGTAACGAGGTGGTTTTGCTGCTGCATCATTCACCCGGGTTGGAAAAGAGTTCGACCTCGAACTCGGCTCTTCTTCTTGATGTTGCTTTTATAGATAGTGTGCACTTGAAGCGATTCCTGGATGAGACGAGAACTTGACCCGTTCTTTGGTGGTGCTGGCTTCATAGGATAGAGTGTTACTTGCTTTTCACCATGCATGAAGGTGTAGGTGTTGTTACGCATTCCATTAATACCATTCTTGTCATACATCCATGACGACCCAACAAGATATCACAACTATCCATGGGTACCACATTACACCAAACTGTATCTGTATAGTCTTCTCCAACAGAAAATGTAACGGGACATGGATACCGTACTTGCATTTCATCACTTGTCTTTAACCACCTAGCAAAATAAGAAAGATGATGCTTTCGAACTTTCAGCTGCAATCGATCCACAAGAGCTTGAGATATAATGTTCTGAGAACTTCCTCCATCAATAACTACTGTTCATTCTTGACCTTTGTCTGTTCCTTTGGAGCAAAAAATATTTTCTCGCAACTATTTCTTCTCAGTAATTAAGGGAGTGTTAGTAAGTACCATGAGAGAATCAATATCATCCTCGGGCAGAATGTCCTCCACTTTCTCTGTGTCATTCTCTTTAGGATCATCATCTTGTGCATCTTTCACATCACTTTCATTCTCAATGAGGTGGATGCGTTTTGGACATTCCGTAGCATGATGCCCTTGTTGTTTATAATTAAAGCATGTAATCTTATTTAAACATTCGTGCTTGGCGAAAACTTTCTCCGATGAATCACTTGGTTTAGACCCTGCAATTGAGGAATTCTTCTGCATAACCCATTTAGACGCATTAAGTTTTCTGGCTTGATGGTTTGGAATCCCCTCAGCTTTGATAGTATGCTGAACAGTCTCATCAACATTATCAAAATGCTTGAATGCGAGGATATCTTGTATGTCAAGTGTAAGCCCATTAAAATATCGGTCAACTAATACATCCTCCTCTTCATCTAAACCACAACGGGCTTGCATGGTCATAAACTCCTCAGAATACTCAACAACTGTCTTAGATCCTTGTTTCAAATATTGAAACCTTGCACACAGATCTCTGGAGTAATTGATAGGGAGGAATTTTTGCTTCAACAGATTTTTCATCTCAATCCACCTGCCAACGGGGTCAATTTGTTGGTTTCTTCTCTTCCTTTGCAACTCGGCCCACCATATCGTAGCATAATTGCAAAATCGAGTTGCCACTAGTGTGATCTTATGACCATCCATCATTGGCTTGTGTGTAAAAATATTTTCAACACACACTAACCAATGTAGGAATTCATCCGGTTTCAATTTTTCATCATATTTAGGAATCACGAGTTTAATACCCAAATCACGATCAACATTGGCTGCATGTGGATCTCGTTGATTCCGATTATGTCCTCCATCATCCCGATGAGTATCCTTACGCCGATTAGTTTCCAAATTGGTTAATCGAGTTTCAATCCGTGCAAGAGTCTCTTGCATTTAAACCATCATTACTGATAATTGCGTAAAAGCTCCCCTCAAATCATCATCATTATTAGAGGAAGACTCCACTTCTATGTGCTTCTTGGGAGGTATATTTATTTACTGCAAAGTTAAAATATCTGACTGACCTGTTGTATCGGATCTGGCCTGAAAACTGGCCCAACTACAAATTAGGCCCAACCGAGGACATGTGACTGTGTCATTGTTGCCTCATTCTCAGTGCAAGAGTAGGAAGAAAAGGAGGAAAATCCTTTTCCTTGCTAGTGTTCTGCGACGAAGACGAGAGGGAGGGGAAGACTCCTTTGGCACATGCTAGGAGCTGGAACCCCTGCAACGCGACAACGGCCGAGCTGGTGACGGCGACAGAGGGGCTTCTGCAACTTCGTTGATAAGGAGAGTGCTGCTGCGAAGTGCAATTTTGTCGAGAGGGAAAGTGCGACGAAGATCCGGCGAGGTCTGGCAGTGGAGTGGAGCAGCGGCATCACGATGCCAGGTACTTTTCTTGTTTGCATTTCCGTTCGTCCTTTTGTTCTGCTTTGTTGTCCCTTTTTTTTTTTTTTTTCTTCGGGTTGGGATTTGGTCGTAGAAAGGGGTTTCTGATGGGATGTGGGAGTGGTGGCGTCTGGTAGGGGCTAGGAGAGACGTAAGGGATGGGGTTTGGGGAGGGTTACGGGAGGCAGTGGACGAAAGAGGCTTCGGATGATGGGGAAGTAGTAGTTTCGAGGGTTCTGGGGTTCTGGTTGGGATTTTGGGATTAAGGTGGTGGGTCGGTGGATGTGGGGAAGAGATTCTGTGAATGGATTTGGCAGGGAGATGGGAGATGATGTGGGTGGGTGTCTAGGATGGTTTCTGGGTGTTGGGGATTAGGTTGCTGTCGCCGATTTGGGCTGGACGAGGGTGGGAGGTT
The DNA here is from genome assembly GCA_029852735.1 of Persea americana. Taxonomy (NCBI): domain Eukaryota; kingdom Viridiplantae; phylum Streptophyta; class Magnoliopsida; order Laurales; family Lauraceae; genus Persea; species Persea americana. The sequence continues at coordinate 64,506,924 of CM056813.1, read as the reverse complement.
AGGGACGGTGACGGTTTGGGAATGGGGAAAAGATAGGGGTAATCACGCCGGCCGATCGAGGGATCGATCGGCTCTGATACCAATAGATGCAACCTAGGATTAGGATGCAAGTGCCGGAGCACAATAAGGGTTCCGAAGAACAATCACAAAAAGAAGAAACAGTCTCCAACGATAAACCCACACAGGGAAATTTTATTAACTCCAATAATCTCTGAGATCATTGGTCTCTACAATGCCATATTTATAATAAAAGAAACTTAGGGGCTAAGAAATCAAACCTACTCAAACTAGGAAACAAGAATAAAATTCCTATCGAAATTAGTAACCTAAATCTAATTACACTCTTGCTAAAAATAAAACTAATAACAATAAAAATTCAGAATTTCATGGGTCCCACATGTGGCCCACGATCCTGGTTGTAACGAGGTGGTTTTGCTGCTGCATCACAGGGGATTTACCTGCGGCTCCTCTTAGGCTGTAGGGATTATTCTGGCCCAAATGGGACGCCCTCCTTTATAGAACAAAAAAAAAGAAAAGGAAATGAAATTAATTCACCAATCATGATAAATCCATGGTGTAGTTGAATTTTATTAATAACAAAAAGTCTAGTTGGATGTAGGGTTGCACTTGGGTAAGTTGTAAGTTGTAAGGATTAAAATAACCGTGGCGTAGCGGCTGTTGGCGTAAACGCTACGTAGCGGTATGAATCGAAAAGGTGGTAAAAAAAATTCGGAAAAAAATCTAGAATGTTGGAAAGTTGAGAAAACAATGTACTTTTGTTGATAGTTGAGAAAAGAATACTGCTACTAATACCGAAGGGGGTGCCTACCAAGATATACCTAGAGGAGAGCCCTTGAGAGGAACTCTATATATCCGCTTCAATTTTGCGAGATCTTGTGTTTTTTTGGTGTTCTTTTAAGCATCGAAGTGTAGAAGTCTAGAAGAGTTGCCTTGATACGTTGTTTGAATGGAAGAAGAGAAGGAAAAATAATCCCTACTATTTGTTTTAAAAAATGATGGAAAGTAGTGTCCAGTCTTATTGCATAGCGGTTTGTAGCGGCCTTAGAGTTTGCCCATAGCGGTCGCCTCTATGGATGAGAGCAGTGCTAAATTGCATTAAATGTACCCAGCTTCACCGATAGATATACATAGCAGCTGGCGGCTGCTATTTTGATCCACGATAAATTCTAAGTTGGTTGTTTCTAGAAGAGGATTATCAAGTAATTTTGGTATGAAGATTGTGCATGTATACTACTATAATGAATCAATTAAAGGAGCTGGGCTATTGAAGACCAGACGCATCATGCTGGGAGACTTGGAGTCTTATTCCTTTTCTGATAAACTGTGAGTGCTTTGGTAGTTTTCTGGGTCCTAAGAGTTAAAAAAAGGCATGCCAAACAATCTAGTCTGTTTTTCTATTATGTGAGTTGAATTGCTATTCTCTAAGTTCTTAGCAAATCATATTTAGGCATGTAATAGTTGCTAGATTTTCTCCCTGATTTTCTGTGATGAGTTCACAATTGCTAAATCATGAGTATGTTTCAATATCTCATAGCTAATTTTAAGATCAAACCCAAGCATTTACTCTATCACGGGCTTATAGAAAAATGTTTCCACTGGATGTGTAATGTAAATATATTTATAATCATAGATTATATCAACCTTTCCTTTCTTTTTTCCCTGTATAAATTTCATCATCTGTTGTGTATATGTGGGCAGGATGCACAATTATTTTAATTTTTTTAATATCATCATCATCACCATCAACTACAACAAAGCCTTGCCCAACCATGTTGGTGTCAACTACAAGAATTTTGTTTTGCCATTCCAATCTAGTGTGGGCCAAGTCCTCAGTCCTCACTCTTCACTTTTGTCAAATTTAATATGCATAATTAATTGTATCTTCTGTGTTTACCCTTTATATAGATGCAAAACAAAAAAGAAGCTGAGAAGACAGAAGCTCAACTGCTGAGATACTTTGATTATGCATGGAACAAAGGTGGAAATGGTGCCCGTCGCCAAGACGACGTACTCCTGAAACTAGATAAAATTGCTTCAGGCACTCTACGTTCTGACCTTTTGGCCAAGTTGCCCCACTTGCATTGGCGTCTCTTCGGTGGAAAACATGAAGGGGTCAGGATTAATGCAAGTATGCCATCAAAAGAAACCGAAACTGCTAGTGATCTGAAACACAATCTCGCTTGGCGGCCTTTTAAATTTAGCAGAAACCAGCCTCATGTAGTTTCAGTAAGGGGTGTGGGTTATGAAGATCATGGTTTATGTGGAGTGTCCTTGGGTGATGGGTCTGTTTGCAGAAACAGACCCATTGAAGGAAGAAAGAGGTGTGGTGAGCACAAAGGAAAGAGGATTAATGGGTCAATCTCTACATATGTGATATCTAGAGAAGGAATTACAAAAGAAGGAAAAGCAGGTCCATGTGCTCATGGAAAAGGTATTGTTAATGAAGATTATAATATATGTGGAGTGCCCTTTAGTGATGGGTCTGTTTGCACCAGCAGACCCATTGAAGGAAGAAAGAGGTGTGGTGAGCACAAAGGAAAGAGGATTAATGGGCCAATCTCTACATATGTGACATCTAGAGAAGGAATTACAAAAGAAGGAAAAGCAGGTCCTTGCGCTCAGGGAAAAGGTATTGTTAATGAAGATTACAATATATGTGGTGTGCCGTTTAGCGATGGGTCTGTTTGCACCAGCAGACCCATTGAAGGAAGAAAGAGGTGTGGTGAGCACAAAGGAAAGAGGATTAATTGGCCAATCTCTACATATGTGACATCTAGAGAAGGAATTACAGAAGAAGGCTCCGCTCGGCGAAAAGGTCATGTTAATGAAGATTATAATATATGTGGAGTGCCCTTACGTGATGGGTCTGTTTGCAGAAGCAGACCCATTGAAGGAAGAAAGAGGTGTGGAGAGCATAAAGGACAAAGGAAAACCAGGTGATTCTATTCCGGTGAGGTGTTATTAGATCCATCAAAGGGAGAAAGAGGTGTGATGAGCACAGAGGAAAGAGAATCAATGGGTGCTCTTGAATAGTTGATGAGAGGACATCAAGCATTTATGGGGTTAGCTTCCAAGATTGATCTATTTGTATGGAGCTCCCAGTGCATGGAAGGAAGAGATGTGAACTGCATACAGGAAGGAGAGTCTGACCATTGGGTGGGTAGGGCAACCCCACTTATAAGAGTTTGTGTGCTTGGACTGTGTTTGTTTGGATTTGAGTTTGCTTTACTCTAGATGCAAGTTTGTACCAAATTTAATATAAACTGATGAGGGAGTGTGTAATTTGTTTTATTCGAATATATTGTACGTGCAAGGTTGGTGTTCTTAGGTTGGGCCTAGCCCACAGTATTTGGATGGATCTTTGGGTAAAAAACTAGTTGATTGAGCTCAAAGTCATAATTTAGGCTGAGCATGAAATGCTTACGGAAGTTTGTGAATAATTATTGGCGTTTGGTTGTGGCAAGAGTGAAAAGTGGGGATTCCATTACAGATGATGAAACTAATGCAGCCAAAAGGACGGGAAAACAATTATTTGCTTGCATTAAAATAAATAGGAATTGACTTACTGCTGAGAATTCATATTTCATCTTTTAATTTTATTTCCTAAAAGTAAAGTTGATTTGATTTTATTTCCTAAAAGGAAAAGTTATTGGATGCTTAATCCAGGAAATTCACCTTTGATCTTCACTTTTAACTATTTATGAAATTAACTATGTATTCAATTACTATGTATTATGATGCAAATAAATAGGCCATGTGTGATCAATAGACCTGTTTGTTTGCTGGGATTTAGAGAATTCCTGTTGTGGAGAATTATATATTCTCTAAGTACTGTCCCCAGTGGGATTCGCAATGCCTTGATTTTGAACTCAATTCTACTCATTTAATTTGGAGTCTCTGCTTTAGTAGGAGCCTTTTGCATGAGACTCTACTCTGATGTGCATGCTATGGAAATTTTATGAAGATTCCCCAGGACACCCACTCATTTTTAAAAGGTGAAGGCAATAGTTAGGTAGCTTGGTGCTCATTTACATTAATCACTCCCCCTAACCACTAATTAAAAGAACATCCTTAAGGTTATGTACACTTCTGTCATAATAACTGGTCATAGGAAAAATGCTAGTTGAAATATCTTATCATTTCATTTGCTAATATAAGGATATAATAACCACGTTCAAAAGGACAAGGTGGTTAGCAATAATCTTATAAGCATATGAAGGACAGTTGGGGCTTTGCTTAAGACTAATAAGAATCTAAACTCTTCAAATCTAGCTTAAACATAATAAGTAGAGAGTGTTAGCATTGGTTGATTAACTACTGAAGCCTTTTTAATTTGTACTACTGTAAAGCCCGTAATGCGCGGGGTTAAGACTTGTTCAAATTGAATCATAGATTAAAACTAATATTTAAATTAAACATTAATTAACAAAAAGCTTATGAATTAATTGAATTGTAAATCCATTTGTGTAATCATCAGAATATAAATTCATAAAATGTTCTTCAACTGACAATAAAAACAAATGTTAAGGTGGGCCCACCTAAATAATAGCGTACTCACATGACACCCATTAGATCCAAATGATCTATACAAGGGTGGATGGGTTGGATGTAATGGGTCCCATGTATATGGGGACAAAGGATTGATTGGGTTTATGGTGTATTCAGATAGAATGTACATGATTTTCATTAATTGGGCCTCAAACACTTAACTTGAGATTGTGAAAAATAACTCTTTGCTTCTGATGTGGCTTAAGGAGTAGAGACAGCCTTTTTTTCATAAACAAGTATAGCTTTTAAGGTATAAATGTGATACCAAAATCCTTAAGCTTGGTGCCAATACACTCTTGGTTGAGCGGTGTTGGCACTTTAGTATCACCCATGAAAGGGATTGATTCTAAGGTCTTTTAAGTCAAAAGTTTCACTCGTGACCAATAACCCTAGGTCTGCCAATAAAATAAAATAAAATAAAAATTCCCAAGCTTGTTATGAGGTTAAGGCACTCCTTCCCTGACGGAAATATTACAGGGCTTGAACCAGTTACACGTTCCATTGATAGTATATTTTCCTCTCCCATTGCTGTTGAAGTTCAGAAAATGGATTTTTAGAATCTCTTAAGAGACGGGCCTCTCTCAAAGAGGTTAAGAGTGGAGATCAACAATAGAACCCCATCAGGATAATCTCATATTAAATGAGATCAACATTAGAACTCGTCAGGATAATCTCATGTGAAATTAAGTATTAGGAACTTGATTGCCACGATGGATGTTCATCCTTGGCCCTTAACTACTGGCTTTGTTGTTCCTTAAATTTACCATCAAGTCATCAACTATTATTTATTTAAAAAGAAAAATCTAAAGATTGTTCATCATGAGAAATGGGCCAAATGGGGAAGATCTGACCAAGTTTAGGATATGAAATCTTATTGGTTTACAGTTGATTGGTTGCTTCCATGGCCGACAATAAATACATTAACTAGTACAAGTGTAGTAGAAATCTAGTTTTAAAAAATCACAATTTATGTGTACATGCAATTTACTAGATAGCGATTGGATAAGCTATTACCTATGGAATAAAATGCTAGCTAATTGAAAAATAACACATGTACAAAATGAGTGTAGAAGAAATGAGAATGTTGAAATGGATGTATGGTAAAATTAAAATAGAATGAGAAATGAATGCTTTGGGGAGCATTTTAGGGTATTATTAATAGGAAATAAATCAAGAAAAAACTCATTTCATTGGAGATAGTTTGAACATGTCCAATGTAGACGGGCACATAGCAATGCCGTTGTTCAGAAGAAGTTTTCAAGGCAGTTTTGATGGCACACAGAGGAAGAGGGGTAGAACGAAGAGGACTTGAATGGAAGTAAAACGGATAGATATGAAGAAATGTAACTTATTTGAGGGCTTAACTCAGGATATGTTCTTAATAAAGGAGCACAATTCATATAGCGAGAGGTGGGCAAAGGATTTTTGTTTGAGGGGACAGATCCAAACGGATAGTTGGATTTTGGTAGAAAACCCAAAATTTTCTAGTAGGTTTAGGGCTGGACAATTAATTTTTTCATGTGGGTATTTGGAAGGGGCCCAAAATCTGAAGTGAGATTTGAAAGCCACTGGGGTATGAAGGGGGTGAACGTCCACAAATCTATGTATTAGGTCCTTCCCTGCGTATAGCTAGCCCCACCACAGTTGAAACAAAGCTTTAATGTTGATATATAAATATATATATATAAAATACATATATATGATAACAATAACTGATAAAAGGTAACTAAAGAGTTGAATCTAAACAAACTATTTTCTTGATTCTTTCACATTTCAGTTTTCATCAAATTTATTAGGTTATATGCTCCTATATTTTTACATGTAGGCCTTTGTCGTCTAATATATATAGACCTTTGGGCAGATTGGGGCCAAAATAGGGCCATGTGATTCTGCCAAATCTGGCAAGTTGGTGCACTAGTGGGTACCTTTGACCTTTGTGTTGTGACGTCCCGACCTTCCAATCATGAGAAGGCGAAGTAATTGAGACCACATGATTATTCTTATTCAGTAGGTTCTCATACATAGAGTTCTCTTCTCCTTTCCTTTTTGATACATGTAGTGTAGGTCCAAGTTCCAGCTATCAAATTATCAAACATATCAAACATTTTGTTATGTAATATTTTATGTTTAAAAGTAAGATAATATTACTCTTACTTCATATAATAATACTGTTGACATGTATTAGATCATGATATGGTATCAACTGGGGAATCAATACAAGTTGGCTCTGGAAACTTCAAATAATTTTTTTGAGCTTGTGTGATTTTAGATATTTACTATTAGAGAGCCAAATAATCAAAACTTCTTCATTTAAGAAACTACAAATATGTTTTATGTAATTAGATTCTTTATTATTTATTTAAATTGATAAGGAAGAACGAACGGCTGTCAGTTTTTATCTCGCTATCCGGATTTGAACCCCCAAATACGTCACCTCTTTTTGCTTGTGTGGGCCTTCTTCCCACTTGAGAACCCTCTTGGCTGGAGTGTTAAAAAAAAAAAAAAAAAAAGTGAATAAGGAAGTAAATATAAAAATGATATCAAAATTTTTTTGGGTGCCAAAGGGTATCTACATGTTGAAGTCCTATGCGACTTGTTTTTGAAACGAGTCAGGTAACTTCGACTTGCACACAGGACAGGTCAACCACCCCGACCTGCATGACCTGCACAACCAATGCACTACCTCACTGTCGATCGTCCCAATGCAATCCCATTGAAAGGTAATCCTAACTGTGCAATATTTGACAGGCTAGAGAATCCACATCTTATATGGACCTAGCATTTGCAGATGAATGAGTGTGATCCACTTTATTGTAACTTCTCATCCATGGTTGGTCCCACCAGCTGAAGGAGTATGATCACTAAAATATGGGCCCCACATATATGGGGCTGCTTGAATCTTGCAAAGGGAGGAAAGATCACGCACAGTGTTTGTTAGACTAGTCACATGATTCATAAATTTACACCTTGCCTTTTCAATGGAAGTAACAGCACTCCCTTGAAAGGTCCCTGTCTTCTCTTTGTTGACTGGAGCATTGCGTAATCATTTGATCAGCATGACCCACTACATCTTCAAACAATACTTGGTGGAGATTCATGAAGAAAATGGCCACTAATGATTCACTTCCCAAGATTGTATGGTTAAGACGATTGTCATACTACTAAGATCATTGACAGATTGATCTCTCTAGGTAGTTTTTCCAATTTCCTGGTCCCACTGAAATGAATTGGAAGTATACGAAAAAATAAGGATGGGTAAGAAAGGTGTGGCCCATGACCAGACATGGGATGGAGGCTGCCACAATCAACACTTATCTTATGGTTTGTCCCTTCCTATTCTATAATGGGCATCTTCCTTGGAGAAAATCAAGAGCATGCTAATGGCAATCCGTAGTTCTTACTATCTCCTTAAACTATTGAGCAGAAAATGACCAATGACATAAACAACTCTAAACCACCCTTCCCAAGATACAAAAGCCATCCCTAACCCAAATATTGCTTAAGATTGAATTAATATTCATTTTGCTGAATCGAAGTCATGATCTAATTTATATCCCATGTTTATACAAAAATGGGATAATCACATCCCATGGATGTAATCTTTAATTTCATATTATAGACGTGCTTAAGACCAATAAAAACCATTTCATTTTTATATGCTAGACCTAGCTTTTTGTTTGTTTGATGCCAACCCTCTTAAATCATTTTGAGACTTGTGGAAAGGTTGAATGATTGGTGACACTCAAACAGGACCAAGAACAGGAGAAATGAACACAATGATCATACACATTTGCTTCCAAAAAGAGAGGATCTAGTGATGGATCAACTCATGCACTCATGTTCCTAACCAGCCGAGCTATAGTTGGGGACAACGGATCATTAAACTTGATTTAGTGAAGTAATATATAAGTAAGTCAAAGTCATTGAATTGTACACTGAAAATCAACTAATATTATTGATTCATTAATGAGTTCAGGGGTTCAACCCCCACCTCCTCCTTATATACTCCTGCATGTGTATATGCGGGCTTTCTTTCCACCTCCGTGGGCTTTCTTTCTGGGTGTGCCTGGCTTTCTTCCCATTTCGGTGGGCTTTCTTACCGGGTGTACCGGGCTTTATATAATTATACTAAAAAAAAAAAAAAAGGTTCCAGCCACTAAAGCTGGGGTACCAAAAAAAAAAAAAAAATTTGACCGTCACTAATTAATTAATTTATACCATCAATCTTACGCAATAATTCCTCATCATTTTGAACAACTTCAACCATAGTTGCCGTTTTTGAACTACTTAGCCTCCCCTTCTGGATTCCCAACCTCCCCATCTTTTGCTATTATTTTCAGCTGCTCTTCTTAATTTTCTAACTCCAGTATGGATTCCTCTAATTGGCCTTTCTTAAGAAAATGACATAGATGATATTGAAGCTTGTTGTCATAAATAAGAGCTTTAAAACAAGGGCATATCAGTCACCAAATAAAAAAGCACGTCGACATATAAATAAACTTCCATAGTCTCCATGGTTGTCACAACCACCACATATGCAACAAAAACAAACTCCCTTTCTACCTTTGCTTCTCCTTCCTAACTTTGCAATTTTGCATGCTCTTCTCTCTCTCTTCTCTCTCTCTCTCTCTCTCTCTCTCTCTCTCTCTCATATTATGGAGCCCAACCATGACCAGAATCCCCCACTTGGCCTCACCCAAGAAGAATTTGCGGAGCTAGAGTCAATCATTCACACTTACCACACATTCGAGCGCGCCCCAGATACATGCACATCGCTGATCAAGCAGAAGATTGATGGCCCACTTGGGGCTGTGTGGCCCTTGGTGAGGAACTTCAAGAGCCCACAAAGGTACAAGCATTTCATCAAGAGCTGTTCCATGAGGAGGGGAGATGGGTGTGTGGGGAGCATAAGGGACGTGACTGTGGTTTCAGGCCTTCCTGCATCAACGAGCACTGAAAGATTGGAGATTTTGGATGATGAGAAGCATATACTGAGTTTCAGTGTGGTGGGTGGTGAGCACAGGCTAAAGAACTATAGGTCTGTGACCTCGGTGAATGAGTTCAGCAGCAACGAAGGGAAGGTGTACACTATGGTGCTGGAGTCCTATGTTGTGGACATACCTGACGGCAATACAGGAGTAGATACAAAGATGTTTGTGGACACAGTGGTAAAATTGAACCTTCAAAAGCTGGCTGATGTGGTAATGGCTTCTCTACAAGGACATGATGCCACCACAGCATGATCATGATGATCATAATGTTTAATGGCACAAGGCGTCGAGGCGACAGTGATGATGATAATGGTGATGATTGGATGATAACAATGATGTGCTGCTATTTGCGTTTTTCCAAATTTGATTGGCTAGTGAATTGAAGATGAACAGAGGATAATAGGCCTTTAATTTGGAGTGTTTTTTTTTTTTTTTACTAGCCTAATTAGGGTATAGTGGGTGGGTTTTACTGTTATACTATTGATTATAAAATCTTAATTCGAGCATCTCTCTGACTCATTTGGCCTTTTTTGTGATACATAGTTTCTTCCGGGTCATCGTCTTTCTTGTTTCTCAAAATTTTCTTATCAAAGAGACATTTTGTGGAACTAGAGGTACTTCATTGTGAGGTCTCTTCTCCTCAATAGCCCCTTTACACTGGCTGATTACAGCTCCAAAATGGGTTGATTAGAATCAATAATGATATGATAGATTCAGTCATCCCGATCACCTATTCACTAATGATGATACAATTTTACTCAAATAAAATAAAAAAACCACTAATCATATGGCCGCTATTGATGTACTATGTTAGTGCCCGCCTCCTCTCCTTTGCTATGGTAGTCTGCATGACTATCTCCAATGATTATGTGATTTTTACAATACCTTTTTTCTTTCTCTTCTTTTTTGCTCTGGTAAATACTCCCACACCCATGTACTACAACAGAGTTACAATCCCGAATCAATCCCTGAATGGCTGGGAGATGCCTCATCACTCACCTATCAGTAGATTGATTCCTACAGTACTTATTGTCCATTTTTTATTCATGCTGGGTTCGTGTGCAATGTAAAAAAAGTTGGGGACATTTGTGAACCGTATTCTCTTCCTTACAAAAAGTTTACTTTATATCTAGAAGAGTGTTTCATCTCTTTTTATCATGTTGTGCAACTTTGTTAATGTATGAAGAAAAGATAAGAGATCAAAGTCAGTCTATTAAGGATTGGCAGATAATAAAAGGTCTTGCTTCTTAGATCGATATCAGCCTGGCCCTGTTTCAACGGTAGTGTAAGAAGCTGACGTTGGGAAACATGAGACATGTGAGTTCACTTAAGACACGTGAGCAGAATCTGAATCTTTGGGTTCTCTTTCTGGATCTACCACAAGCTCAATCAGATCAGCTCCTCTATCGATTGCTGAGGTATTGCTGACATTGGAAGCAGACCCGCCACTCAAACCGTCTGTTGGGTTGGGATCTTGTATTCCATGGTTGATTGGATTAGCCATTGAATTAGCCTCGATCGATTTTGCTATAGGTATATTTGGTAATTGTATCTTCCTCGAGAAGAGGAAGTTAAAGGAATGATGTAGCTTGTAAACTCCAACCACGTAAATCTCTCATGCGATTTTCCTCTGTGAGTTTGGCTCAAGTGGTGCAATTATTGATTACGGGTTATCAGCTTCCAAGACAGCATTGTTTGTTTCTTACAAAAGAAAAGGACAACATTGTTAGTTTCGTATAATTGAATTCCTAGTTATTCTAATACTTATATTTTTAATAGTGATTAAAATTGAAGAATGAAACTAAATATCAAAAAACAATAATAAAATAATCTCTCTTTTAATGGAAGATAAATTGATCATATATAGGGCCCAATTTCTTATTAATCAAAGCCTAGGAAAGTCGAGGTCGCATCACCTTCTCCATCTTATATCCATCATCCCTCACCTCTTCAATAATGCTTTATTGTAGCCCTTTTGACCATGAAATCGTATTGTTTAATTCCATCCAAACAAATGGGTCCTTAGATCAACAACCATTGGATTTAATAGATCCAGCAAAAGCTACAATTTTTTAGCCTCCTTGATTTGTCTAAATGTAGATATTTTCGTACTCTTTTTTCTTTCATATCCTTTCTTTGATCTGGTTTTTAGTGGTGTTTGGATGAAGATGTAATTCTGAAAATGGTGGAGTTGTGAGAAAATGCTCAAGTAGGCTTTTTTTTTTTTTTTTTTTTTTGTGTGTGGCTAAGTTGGGCTACCGGTCAAGAGTGTCACTTTAAACTTGAAGGCCCAAGGATTGATCTTTGAACATGTATTTGAAATTAAGATGCCAACACCACTCAATCGTACCTGTGTTTGTGAATGCTCAAGTAGTTGACAGTGAGATAAGAATATATATAAATATATGATCAATTAATTCCTACTTTCTTCTTGTCCTGGAAGAGTTTATCCAAAAGTTTATGACGGATACTATGAATCAATTGAGGGATTTCCAAGTTTTATTTTAGTTTTTCACTTTAGTAAAGACTTCAGCGCAAGCACCCTCATTTCCTACATCATGTTCCAAAATCAGCTGATTTATAGAAAGGGACATTTTCGTGTTTGATTTATTTAACATGTCTTGTTATTTTTTGTATGAACCTTAATGCTTAATTGAGTCCCAAGGTTTAGCGGAAAACAAGAAAAGAAAAGAAAAAGAAAAAAATAGAGAAAAAGCATAATTTGTTTCAGGTTTGAACAAAAATCGGGTTGTTAGAATTAAAAAAAAAAAAAGAATTAGTTTAGATTTCTATGTTTCCATTTCTATTAAAATCCATGATTAGATTGTTATGCTTTTTTACAGTACGTTTGGGAAGGAGGTAAAATGAGGGGAAGGAAAAACAAAGAGGAGAAAATGAAGGGAATGTAGAAATCGAGGGTGTTTGGGAAGGTGGGTAGGGGAATTGGGGGTAAAATAAGAGTGGGGCCCACTCCAAAATTTTCCCTTCAAAATGTGGGGAAAGAGGGAGGCAAAGAGGGGGGAAAAAAGAAAATTACTAAACTGCCCTCTCCTCAACTTGAAGCTTTTACAAAAGTAAGGTTAAAATGGTAATTGTCTCTTTACCCCTTTCCCCTACCTTTTAACTAAAACAAACAAGAGGAATTTTCCCTCCCCTCTCCTCCCCCCTTCCCAAACATAGTGTTAGAGAACGGGTGCAATGGGGCCATAACTATAGAATCTATTAGATCTCATCTACCTGCAGTCCTCAATTACTATCGCCTGTACAAAGCATGCTCAACCCATGAACTGAATCGGAGTAAGTCGAATGGATGGATTTGTGATGTAAATTGTGATGTCCTATCTACAATACCTGAGAATCTATTGTGACTGTGAGATGGGGCCATATCATTTGATGAATGTAATGAAGTATGTGGACGCCTTGTAGTCTGCTCAACACCACTATGAACAATTTTTATAACTTCTGTAAGCACAACCGTTATTTTCCAATGCAGCAATATGTTGCACCAAACACCAACACATTAGAATCATTTAAGGAATCCGTTATTGCACCAAACAACAACTCTGAAGAATTCAAACTTATTTCCTTTTCTGCACCAAATGCAGGAAAAAAAAAATAAAAAAATACTACAACAGATTACCGTTTTGATGGTTTTCAAGAGCCATAGAAAATGAGGCTCCAAGGATTCCATTTAAGGCTGGATTCCACTCTCCGCACACATGAGTCCGAATCCTATTCTGCAAATCTTCCAGTTCCATGGCCATCTCCCGCATTAGCGCACCCACAGTTTTTTTAAAGGACAGAGAAGCAGCTACAGTTTATAACACCACATTTTGGAAGCCAACGTCGATCCATACAGCTCCAGGAAACAGCATTCAATAGCAATTAGAACTTTCAGATGATGCCAGCAGTGTAGCTAGCAACTCATGTCATCTGTTTTTGGTTGTTTTGGGGCAGTTAATCTTTTGGGTTTTGGGGGTTGTTATGCTGTAAGGACCTCTTCTAAGTTTCCGTTCCTGTTTAAGTAATGAAGTCCCTTCCTTAGGGAAAAAAAAAAAAAAAAAAAAAGAAAGAAAGAAAAAAGAGTCAAAGCCACCATCACATTTCCCAAACAGATCAAGCCAGATTTTACTCGACCAAATTTCCATTGAAACCATCGATTCCAAATTCCCAAAGTTAGCCAGTGTTTGGAAGGAATAATAGGGAAATGAAGCATGGTAGACATTTTAGATATCATATGAGAGATAAAATGAAATAACAGGGATCAATCTCGTTTCAGAAACACAAAATGACTAGTTATGTACTAAAGGATGTAAAGCAATTTTCTTCAGATTACTAAATTTCTAATCTAGGGGCCTTATCAGTGTACACCAAGCAATTACAATCGCCAAGATATCTATATTTCATCCATTTTCCTTAAGGTTTAAGATCAGATCATGTGTCTATAAGTTGACATACTATGCAAAATCATAAAATTATTCAATCATTCATTCATTGATCATTGTATATGTGGGACATATACCATGCGGGTAAAATAAGTTCCATCATATTTCCACATACTCTCCTTGCATGTTCATACTGTTCCATGAACCATGGGAATATTGGTCGAATGTTTTATCACAACCTACTTGGTCCAAACCACACAGCCTAAAATAGATGACTAAAGCATTAATATAGAGAGAGAATTTGCTAAAATCAGATGTTTACCAAGGCAATTCAATCTAACTGCATAGTAGTACAGGCAAAAGTCTTTCTTTAATTAGAGAGTATTTCAATCTCCACAACATACCATTTACATGCGGTTGGTGTCACTGGATGAATGTAATAGATCGGCTGCTTTGGAAACTGATCTTCATAAAGAAATTATTAATTTTTATGGTCAAGGAAAAAGATCATCTTAATGATTCCTTCTTCAATTTGACACGGTTATATCAGTTGAACTTTCAAAAAGATAAGCGACACTGCTTGTTTTTCAACCTAGGCAGACGATTATTTAGCGCAAAAAAAAAAAAAAAAAAGGGGCTGTTGCTCTTCCTCCACCTGTTCACCCGTTAGTTTAGAAATATTGACATCCCTAGCTGATATTGTGAATTTCACATAAGCTCCAATTCTTCAAAACAACATTGCATCGTGCCAACGTGATGTTCTCGTGTTCCAATGGGATAAGAGCATGGAAAATATGTTTGGTAAGTATAATTACTGTATTCAAATATTGGTTTAGCTGGAACAATCCATAAAAAGTTGTATCTTTTAAGAACATCTTGCTGGCTGGATCACACCTATGACTTTTTTTAGAACATCTCTCCATTGATCGATCTCGATCTCTCTTATATATCTCTTCCCCACAGGCCTACCCACCCATCCCTAAGAAACACTCTTCCCCTATCCTTGTAGTTGTAGGCTAGACGACCCATACCCCATACACGGCAACCACTCTCACACTCTCACCCTCTTTTGCCATCCCTGCCTTCTTTCTCTTTCTCTCCCTACTACCCCTCTTTCCATCTTTAATTCTTTCCCAAGCTATATGCCATCACCCTGCCCATCAACCCCTCTCTCTATATATATATATGTATGTATCTATGTCTTCTTTCTCCCTATCCCTCTCTTCCCAACCCACTCTTACCCATCTCTCATTTTGTATCTCTTTTTGTATCAGTTGTTTGATGGTTTATCTTTTGTTGCTGTTTGTTTTTTTTTTTTTTTTTTTAAATTATTCGACTGCTGTTTTTTTTTAATCATTTGAGTAACTTTAGAACACTCATAGCTTGAAGTGTTACTAATACTGTTAGTGTTTTCTTTAAGTCCAAACACACAATGTCTCTCTCTTAGAATGTTCATGGCTTAAATGTGTTGGCTTGTTGTGCTGTTGGAACATAGTCTATATATTGTTTAGAAGTAGAAAATGTCTCTTTCTTAGAATGTCCAAGGCTTTCGGTGTATATGTTTGGAAGCGATGTCTAACTTGTGTGATTTCTCTCTCACATTTCTATTGCTTTCAAGAAGTTTTACAAATGAGTATTGTAACTGTACGACCTCGTCTTAACTCAACATGAAGTGTTTTAAAGCATAAGAACTCTGAAGTGTGCTCGGGTGTAGTACGAAAATAGGTGACCGTTTGAGAAGTCCTTACACATGCACGTAGGCCAATGCGGACAATAACATGGTATGTCTCTAAAGATCCCCCACATAGTCCAAAGCAGAGAATATCATCGTATGTCTCTAAAGATCAAACACAACCCCCCCCCCCCCCCCCCCCCCCCCCCGGTCTCTAAAGATCAAACCACCCCCACCCCGCCACATCGAATGCAAGTGGGACCTTGTCACACGCCTGATTTTTCAACAGGAAACTCCCATTGTTTTGAAGATTTCTAAAAGAGGATCCAACCTTGCAAGTCTAAAGATGGATCCCATGTACAATGATTCTTACATTGGTTGTAATTCCTTCAAGTATGCCCACATTGTAATTCCTTAACGGTTGCTTATCATATATTCCTATAAGTGTGGGCCCCTAATTTTTTTTAATATTTAAAATGAATTTATGAATAATTATAATTGATTTAAACTCAACAATATTACTAAATATGATTTTTGTTTCCTAGAACAAAACTGTTATGATGTTACCAAACAAGTTCTACATAGAATAGTCTCGGCACAACCCGGTCCTAGTACAACCCGATCTCATCATAGAATCGGGAACAACAGAGGAACAATGCCAAACAGCCCTAAATGCTTATTGAAAGGGCTTATAGAAACAGTTTTTAAAGTACAACAAAACTTTAAAATGTCAAATTATATAGTCTGACCATTCTGAGATGAATGATGTATGATCCATCGACTCCCCTGGCACATCCTCATGCCTTGACGGTTTCTCCTTCCCTCCCACAAGTCTTGCTGGGTTCCCCACTGCTGTTGTCCTTGGTGGCACATCGATCAACACCACTGAACCTGCTCCAATCTTTGCCCCTTCCCCAATCTTCACATTCCCAAGAATTGTAGCTCCAGCCCCAATCAAGACACCATCTCCAATCTTTGGGTGCCGATCTCCACCCATCTTCCCTGTCCCTCCCAATGTTACATGATGCAGAATAGAAACATTATTCCCGATGACTGCAGTCTCTCCCACAACAACACCCGTCGCGTGGTCAAAAAGGATCCCCTTTCCTATCTTTGCAGCAGGATGGATGTCTACAGCAAAGACATCAGAAATACGAGAATGAAGGGCAAGGGCAAGGGGTCGACGAGCCTCGGTCCAAAGCTTGTGGGCAACACGATGCGCCTGGCAAGCAAGGAAACCCTTGTAATTGAGAAGGCAATGGGAGTAGGAAATGCAGGCAGGGTCACGGAGGCGAGCAGCGCGAAGGTCAGCAACAACAGCAGAACGGAGAGATGCATCTGAAGAGAAAGAATGAAGGAAAAGATCATAGAGGAGGGTGGAGAGAAGAGTGGAGGAGCACAGCTTGTTGCCGAGATGGAATGAGAGGGAGCGCTCCAGAGATGAATGAGAGAGGATGGTAGAGTAGAGGTAGCTGGCTAAGGCTGGTTCGGACTCAGCATCACCATGGGCTTCAGCTTTGATTTGGGACCATAACCAAGAGGACTCATTTTCATCAGATTCAATTGATGAGAGTGTAGGATGAGAAGGGGGTGAAGTTGAAGGGTAAGAAAGGAGCTCTCCAGCTGGCATTGTTGATTCTGTTGGCCTCTACACACAAGGGGGATTGAGTATGAGTGGGGATACTGTTATTTCTGCTAGCTTTTCAATAGGAAAAGTGTGCTTGCTGTATGTTTTAAAAAAAAAATATGCTTGAAAAAAAAAAGTGCTACTGCCAACTGCAATTGTGGGATGAAACTCTTCCCCGACATCTTAAAAAAGAGATTGGAGAATTTAAGTGACTCAGTATTGACAAAATGCAAAGATAGATTAAAAATAAATAAACAATAAAGAAAGAATACCATTCATAAAAAGAAGAGAAGAAAAAAAATATAAAGAAAGCGTCCAGAGTAAAACTAGAAATCATAAAAATGAAGAAATGGTGCTTACAAGTAAGAAACAGTAGGAGGGCAAGATAGAAACAAACTTCACTCTGCCCTCTTTTTTCCCCTTTCTTTTTTTCTTTCCCCCCCTTCTGGGAGAGGTAATTCTAAAGTTTTGAAGGCTTCGCCTCTACCATCGTCCTTAATTATCTGCCTTGCTCGGTGGATGGGTAAATACAGTCCACTATAATTGAGAATCAAATTTATAATACAAAAGGGAAGAAACATTGCACATGATTGACCTGACACGTTTGGATTGTTTTAAAAAGGAAAAATAAGTGATATTTCCAGTTTTTTATTAGTTTTTTTTTATTTTTTATTTTGGGTCAGCATTTAATAGTACATCTAGGAACAGTGAACATTTTTTTTTTTATTGGCACACCAGTTAGTTCTTGTAGAAAAAGACTAAACATCATAGATTTTTTTTCTTTTTCTGGGGGGTTGTAGAATCTTGTCACGCTGGCTAACCTTCAGGGGTTTTGTAAGAGTCTCAGGGATTTTTATAGGTGTCTTTCTTTCCCCAGGATGAATTTATGATTTGATATAAATTAAAGAAGTTACATAGAAAAGAAAAAAGGCTGACAGGATAATGGAACAATTATGTACATGGTAAATGCCTTCTATAAGGCAGTGAGTAGTTGATTTTTGCATTATCTTCTTTATTTCTCTCTTTTTTCCCTGTTTAGATTTTTAATTACGGATCATCATCATTTTTTTTTTTTGGGGCTCTGGTAAATACACGCACACACTTCCTTCTTTCTTTCTATTTTCCCCCTTTAGATTTTTAATTGTGGATAATCATAAAAAAAAGGCTGTGGTAAATACTCAAGTCCCTTACCAAGTGAGCTATGGTTAGGGATCCATCCCTAGTTGTATCTATGAGAGGTGCCTCACCACTGAGCTATTAAATCATTTTTATTTCTAAATATATCTTTTTTGTGATCCGTTTCAACTCTTCTCCACTATGTTCTTTTGCATCATTTTGGCATCAAGAGAAATGAGATCACACTCCATATGATCAGATATCCCATCCTACACCATAAACTTTAAAGCGTATGATCTTGTGAAGCTAGAAATGCAGCATATATATCTTCTAGAAGCTCTGACTTCAATGAGCTAGTAATTTCTTCTTATTTTCAACAAAGAACATAAATCTACCAGAGTTCTTCTAAGTAAAAGAATCAACAAATCATGTTTGGCAGCATTATGAATTTAAATCTATTCTAAATATGCATACATTCATGTTATACATTAAAAAAAAATTAATCATTAAAAATATTCATATATCCATGTCAAAAACTAAAATCAGTATCAACACATTTCAATGGTAGTTGATCTCCAAACAACTGTTTTCCTATACAAATTGATGGTTATCATCACCTAAATTAGACGGTCAAATTTAAAAAAAAAAAAAAAAAGATGTTCAAAGACTTAGTTCTTTGAATACATTTTTGTAGATCTTGTACAATAGAAAATGGTGTATAAATGAAAAGGCCAATATAAGTTGTAGCTGCAGCTCCTGTGTGCTCTCTACTTGCAAGGGTTATTTTTTTTTCCTGTTAGATATTTTGGTATTTTGGGACCCAATCTCCTCTAAAAAAATTTATAACATCCAAAGAAAATTCGTCCGTCATCTAAGAAAAAAAGAGAAAAATTCAAACAATTGCAATTCCATGTTCCAAATATTTTAGATCCCAAATCAGAATCAATCACAACCTTGTTTTCACAGAAACCCAGAGAGCTCCCATCCATTTCAACCCGAAATATTTAACATGTCCCAAAATCAAAGTCAAGCAGCTCAGAATGATTGCATATAAAGAAAGCACCCAAACGAAAAACCCCATTTTGCCTAAAACAGCTGGAACGTTCCAAACAACCAAAAATCCTCAAAACTATTACAATTAAACCTTGCCCCAGAACTCAATGTTGAAAACCCAATCTACCTCTTCAGTTTCAAAAAACAATTTGTTCCCCAAACCCCCACATGCACTCACAGACTCCAGAACGTCCGATAACATAGAAAATAAAAAAAAAAATGTAGAAAGGAGGAAAGAACACAAACCTGCAAATTAGAGATGATAGAAGGCCGAGTTTTGGCTTCCTTCTTTCCTGTTCCTTTCTCTTTCTTCCTTCTCTCCTCCTTCCTCTTCTTCCTCTGCCTTCCTTTACTCTGGCCGGCGGCTAAAGGTTGGCACCTGAACCTTGGTGACTTTCTTTTTGAATGGACACCTTCCTCTGGGGCCTACGTGGGCGTTTTCACAACCAAGGGTCTGTTTTGGGGAATGGACCACTCCACTCAGAGAGGGTCAAATGTGATTCCAACATCCAAATATATTTCCTATGCGTTTTATTGGATTTAACAAGAAAAATTCCCTTGGACTTGTTAAAAACGCCATTAACGCAATATATAAACCATGGTAGTCCCAAAGGCCCTTTTGATATATAAATATATATATATATATATATATATATTCCTCTCAGCAAGGATATCCCTAATCTTTTGATCTTAAAAGATCCCAAACCCAAAACTCTTTTCCCCTCTTTTGTTCTTTTGCCTATTTTATCTAAGGAGAGACTCATCTTCTTTGAACAGTGACTCATTGAAGAAGAAAAAAGGCAACAGTACTTAACAGATCCCCTGATTGAAAAGGGCAAACCGATGAGAAAGAAAAGTGCTTCACCGATGCTTCCTCTTTCTTTACCATTCTCATAACCAAATATTCATATCAACGTCCAAATCCAAAACCCTCATATCTTCTCCATACAACATATGTAACACGTACCCATTTTAATATTTTTCATTTAACTTTTCTTCATTATTGTTATTATATCTTCTTTTTTTTCTCTCAAAGAGAAAAGTAGAGTATGAGAGACTCGTCTTCTTGATAGCCAATCATCTTCCACCCGTGTTAGTGCCGTGGGCGGGGAGCGGGGATATCCCCACCCATCTGAGTGTTGTGGGCGGGGTTATCCCTGCCCATCCCCGGTTGTGTTAGTGCTATGAGCGGAGATATCACTGTACATCCGAGCCCAAATAGAGTTTCATAAGTATGGATACTGCCAGCTGGGCGGGGACAATGCTATAGTGGACACATTAGACAATCCACATTCACACATAACTTCCACCTTCACGTCCATTTCTATGTGAGCAAATGCCAATGCCCAATTATATCATCTTCTATTACAGCCAATGCCCATTTGTATTATTGAAATATTTTTTTTTATCATAAGAAAGTTAATAAAGACTACCCACCTCTTTAATAGAGTAAATATTAATTATCAATTAAGAAGATGGAAGCTTTAATAAGTAGTATCCAACATCAACTTTTTGGGTAAAACAGAAATACGTGGAAATTGTGCTTGTAGGTTTAGTCAAAAGTAAAAAAAGTAAATCTAAAACATCAACCTCTTTAATGGAGCCCAAACATTTATACTTAAAAGAGTAAAGAATGTGACTCTCTAAAAAAGTAAGGTAAAGTGGAAGAAGGGGTGCAGAAAGACTCGTATGGATCCCAAAAAAAGATAAGTGGGAAAAGGGAGTTCGAGATTCTTTATGTTGTAAAGAACAATGAGCAGGGATATCCCCACTCATTTACTTAGAATAAGCTGCGATATCCCCGCTCAGCGCCCAAAAAAAAAAAAAAAAAAACTAGCGGCAGGACCAAACTGCTCAATATAAAACGTTGATGACGTTTTTAGCTTTTAACAAGTCTAAGGGGATTTTTTGGGTTAAATCCTCTTTTATTTATTTGCTTTATTTTGATTAAATTAAGACCTATCCAATTTTTATTATTTTAGGATTAAAATTTCTTGTGTTTATATTTTTAGCTATTTGATTTGTCCTAATTAGATTAGGACTTATCTAGTTTCCTACAAAACTCTTTAGGATTAAGATTTCATCTATTCTCTATTTGGCTAATTGCTTTATGATAATTAGATTAAAACTTGTCTAGTTTTTCGAAAAATCTCTTTAGATTAAGATTTCCCCTATTTCTAATTTTGGTTATTGTAGCCCTATAAAAGGGGCCTTAAAGATTATGTACGTATTTATAAATGATCAATAATAGCAGTATTTGAAAGTGTCGGGTTCCCTTGAATGATTTGAAGGAGGTGCCGGACTCCCTAGAATATGAATTGACGGTCACCCTGTTTCTTTACTAGAATTCATGGAACTCATGTCTGAAGAATTTTAAAATTCCCATACATGATGGAATTTTTGAATGCTCCCTTGTATTTGAGCGTACAAAAATTCCAGCAAAAAGCAAATGGGTTGGAACTCCCGAATTCTCAAAGGTCATTTTGAGACTTTTCATGTGGTTGAAGTTTTGAGATGCTTGTGAAGTAACATAATATTTGTAAATGTCATAGGATAAGATGTCACATCCTGTCTTATCCAAAAATCCCCAACGTGGGAAATTTCTATGAGAAACTCTAGTAAAGAAACAAGCCCTTAGGGCATGTTCCTTTGCTAAAATGGGGGTTTTTTGACTGATGGCTTGTCCCTTGGAGTTTCTAGATGCTCAATTTCATATGAGAATTTAGAAATTCTACTATGTCTGAGAAATCAAAAAATTTTCAAAAAGAATTTTATAAATTCCAACAAAGAGACATGCCCTTAATTGAATTTCTTAAAGATATATAATATGAGAAGCCATTAAACTTTGAGGCCCCGAATCACGATTGTGATTATTTCATTAGTCGATTTCTTATCTCTCAAGATCATATCGACAAATAGTGCCAAAAGGGGCTTAGAATCTTAAGGGGCTTAGAATCTTACTCTTATTGTGAACGGTAATTGTTACCATAGCATAACCCAAGTCTAATATTCATATAAATTGCTTGATTGTTCAGATCATTGGATGCTAAGACAGCTGATAACTCTACAACCAAAACTTCTCTTTCCACATCCCTTCTCTCTACACACACCACTTAAGTAAGAAAAATTGCTAAAATCTCTCTACACACCCTTTTTTCCCAAATACCCTCTCTCTCCCTCACATTCTCACTACACTCCTCTTCTTCCCCTCACTTTCATGTCCCTCTCTCCCTCCCTTTCTCTGCCCACCACCGCCCACTCTTCCTCTCCCTCTTTCTCTCCTTGTTTCTCTCCCTCTTTTTCTCTCTATCCCCTCTCGCCTCCATCTCCCTGTCCACCACCCTCTCTCCCCTGTCCCTTTCCCTCTTTCGCTCTCCCAACCTGCCTTTGCCCGCCGCCGCCCACTTTCGCTTTCCCTGTTTCTCTCCCTCTTTCCCTCTCTCGGCCTGACTCCGCCGCCCACCGCCTCCCACTCTCCCTCTCCCAGCCTCTCTCTCCCTCTCCTTGTCCTTATCCCCCTTCCCCTCCGGGCGGTGCTGCCGATTGGGGCGGTAGTGGCTGGGGTAGGGGTGGGTGAATATAGAGAAAAATTGGATGAGGTATGAAACTATGAATGGTGTCTTATTTGGTAATTTTATATATTGATATATTATTCTTAAAATAAGAGATGTGGAAAGAGAAGTTTTGACTGTGGGATGCTAATTTATAATGATAAAAGGTTTGTAAACCGATAGTGTTGGAATCATCGCAAGTGGAATGGTTCTTTCATTTTAAAATAAAAAGGAATTCGACTTTGAAGTGGACGAATGGAAACTCTTTGAATTTGCAATAAGACTTCGTCAAAATTGGCTGTTTCTCAATCATGTTTACGGGAGGATAACAAGCCAAGCTAGCTCATGTGCCAGCTTCGCTTGGCTTGACGTCGGCTCAAGAGCTTGTCGAGCTAGCTCAAGACAGACATTGTCAAGCTCAGCTCAACTCGGGCCCTGCTAAGCAATGAGCTCGACTTAAGCGTGGGCTTGTTAATGGGCTTGACTCAAGCTTCGATAAAGAGCTTGCTGAACTAGCTCGAGACTGGCATTGTAAAGCCCGGTTCAAATCGGGCTGTTCTAACTAA
Source organism: Persea americana (assembly GCA_029852735.1). NCBI lineage: Eukaryota > Viridiplantae > Streptophyta > Magnoliopsida > Laurales > Lauraceae > Persea > Persea americana. The sequence continues at coordinate 64,483,394 of CM056813.1, read as the reverse complement.
CCAAGTTGAGCAATGCTAGATGCTGATGTGGCGCATTTAATTAATGGACTATTAACAACAATTAAGTGACATAAATTGGTTACTTTCTAGCTATTTCAACTTGTGAGATCAAGCTCAACTCAATTTTGGATCATGCTTGAAAGCTTAGAGCTTATTCAAGCTTGAGTTGAGCTCTCATACTTCCTATAGTCATATCAAGCCAAGTTCGAGCCCATCATCGCCTTGATTATACCAATGCTAGATCTTGATTTGGCTCTATATTTCATTATATAAACTATATTAAATGATAAAATAATTCACACAGAGTGGCTGGTTCACACACATTAAATGCTAAGATTATTGTTTTTCATCTGTTAGTTAATACCAATGGCCTACCTCTCTATTGGAGAATATTTGGTATTTGATAATAAGCTCAAATGATCCATCTTTCTACCATGTCTCAACTCGAAGGATGGGATAATGTGGATGTTCTCGTAAGGTAGGGCTCTTGCCCGGGGTGATGTAGGATTTTTAATCCTTATTGTTCACAAAGAGTGATCCCTCCTAAATTGAAGGTGGGGGACCAAAAATCCCTCATGACTACTGTTGCCCTTGTCTCGTCTTAGTGAAATTAAAGCATTTTAATAGAAACAAAATGCCTTTTTGGAGAAGGCCAGAACTAGGTCATATGAGTCTCTCTCCCAACCCTGGTGATTCGTGGGCTCACTAGCCAAGTTATTTCTAAAAGTAAATATGAAAACAGATGTCCTTGGACCAACCTTTTTTTTTTTTAAATGAAAATGTCCTTCGATTGGAATGAAAATGAAAACCATCAAAAAAAGAAGAAGAAAAGAAGTCCTTTTATTTTGATGAAATATATAATGATTTGAACTCGACCAAAAATAAAAATAATAAAAACTGTGACTAGGCCATAACCCTTTTCTCGCGGACTCAGATCTTCATTTCTGTTGGACTCAAGCCCTGTCGTCTTTTTGAGCCCAGACTTTGGGTCATGTGAACCAAAGCTCAAACACAGTGCATGAATACATGTAACATGTATATGAGGTCTGCTGGTTAGTCTAGCAGGCTTTAAGGCCTGTTCATTTCATGTAATTGAATAACTAGTAATATATTTCTAACGAAAGGTAAATGCCCACAAATGCACATTAAAAAATCTCTGTTGAATTCTGGGAAGATGGAATATGAATACCTAGCCATTACTCTACTAATTCAATGCCTACGAAAGTCAAGGTTCCATCTACATCTCCACCCCTTGCCTTATATCGTTCACTCCTCACCTCTTTAATAATCTTTTGTTGGAGCTCATTTCACCATGAATTTCTAAATATTTTTATACGAACAAACATGCCCACATCTATGAGCTGTGGCTTAGGAGACTTTTTTTCACATTTTGTTTTCATACGTCACTTATTTGGAGGGCTTCGAAGTTCCCTAAATGCAATTTCTACGAAATGGACCATTCATCACAGAATCTACCATATAATCAGGAATGTCATACAATCCAATCCATTAAAACTGGCAAAGACCCATAAAACCAAGAAAGGAGCAGACTCATGATAATGAAACTAATGAAACTTCGAAACAAACCTGCATCTAGCATCCTAGCAAACTTCCTTTCTGTAAATACAACATGTACATGTTTTAAGTATCAACTGTTGGAAAATGGCATTTAAATTTGCCAAAATTCAAAAATTTTGGCAGATGGGAGAATGGCATATGATTAGTGAGGAACAGGGAGAGCATGTGGAAGAGCATCAGGTGAAGACATTGGTATAGTTTGAAACTTGCAGATCAATTGAGCAGAGGTAGTGTCATCTTCAATAACAGGTGTTTTTATAAGGTAAAGGAGGACTCTCTCAAGCTCCTCTCCATTGCTCCATTCATGTACCTCTCCCTTAATAACCAATGAATTGGTAAAAATGAGCTCCCACAGAGGAAAGTTCTTCCTTGGCATCACATAGTCCCCATCTCCTAGTTACCGAGATGGGCAGTAATCGCCATTTCCATCGCCGAGGTAGATGAATTGCTTCTTCCCCTCTTTCAATATGGAGGACCGGATTCGCTCCATGATAATACCCTTGATGGAAAAAAAATAAAATAAAAAATCAGCCTCCATATTAAGCACAAATGAAAGAGAAAAGAAACTAATGAGACACTAACTATGGAGAGCCTTCTTGAGTAGTTGCAAAAGCAGCTACAACTAGAAGGGCCATTGTCATTCAAAGGTTAGTAAAACATAAACCCATGAGAATCACATGTATCATTTGGAGTGGCCACATGCTCTGGAACCACACTTAAAAAAAGTAACTATGGAAAGCAAGCAACCACTCACCAAATACTTACTATTGTTTTCTAGGATTCTCTATAGAACAAAAATGAATTTTGAGTTACTCTGCATCTAACAGAGAACTAATCTACAATGCAGAAGGTTATAGAGGAAAAACTTCCCAAATAGAATATAAAATATTGCAAGGGTGGTTAAATGATCAAATTACCTTACACATGTTGGGAGGGCAGAGATCACATCCATGTGGAGCACATGTGAAGTCATGGTAAGGGAAGATCCTAAGCTTTCCATCTTCATCAACTAAACTTGGGTTTGTGTTGATCTCCGAGAAATAATCGATTAACCCATGATGTTTGAGGATGGTCTCAATAAAGAAGAGATTTGCATCACTGACTATCCTTAAATCACACCTAAAAAATTCATTTGCAATTAAGTAAAATGCATTAAAATAGATAAGACTCAAAAATGAAGAATGCACCAAAAATAGAATTTATGGAAGAAAATGAAAGATTTGGAAGAATACCCTAGAGAATGAGCTGATTTGATGGCAGTGATGATCTGTGAGTGCAAAGGAGCCCTTTTCAAGCTAGCTGTGATTTCTTCAAATGTTTTTCCTTGTGAATGCAGCTCCTTCATCGTTCTATCCTGAAACCATTACAACCACATCAATGTTAAGGGACAGAAAACAGTTACACATTTTACATGAAAAAAAAAACCTAACATATAAGAATAGACAGAGCTTGTACGTTTATTCTAACAATAAGAAACTATTGGATGTTAATTGAAATGCCTACTCCTAATGAAATGAAGTCTTTAATTTCTATGAAAATGCAGAACACTGATTACAAAAAAAAGAAAAAAAAGAAATAACATGCTTAATTAACATCCTAATCTAACAGCGATTTGTTGGAGGAATGGGGTGTGGCCCACATGACCGGAGGCATTTTACATGGGCCCCACCTGGAGACCATGTACGTAAGGACCCCTTTCCTTGATTAAAATAAAGAGGCTTCCAACTATTTGTTTATTTGGTTAAAATTGAGGGAGGAGATTTGTTAAAGATAAAACTCCACGATGTAAAGTAATTGTTCCAGAAAAACCTATAAATATTAGATTTAGGGTAACCCATTTCACTTCATTAGAATTGATTGGTATCCCACCAATAACACATGTAGAAAGGGAAGTAGAAGAAATATGTAAATTCCATCGGTAACAGAATTTATGTAGCCGACTCCAATATAGTTGGGACAGGGCTTTGGTGATGTGATGATGATGATGATGATGAACATCGAATTGTGTATTTCAAGAGATCAAAGGATGGAATAAGACATTATTGTTCTGTTTTATTCAGATATAATCATACCACAGACTACCCTATTATGATTTATTTGCACTAATCGGAACATGATTTTGACGATAGAAGGAGAATGGTTAAAGGACAGCATGGGTAAAGACATGTAAGAATAATTTGTCTAGCATCGGCAAAAACCAAAAGATTAGAGAGGGGCAAGTGTATGTTTCCTCTTCTGATGCAACGTATATCCCACACCCCACTATAGGTAATTTTTATGGGTTTTATGTAGATGAAGATGTATGAACACAAACCAAAAGATTAGAGGGAAAAAAAGGAGGAAAAATGTACCATTAAAGAATTCCACGGCATGGTGGGAAGAAGCTGATTGAAGAGCTCTGTGGCACCCAACTCATCCACCACCCAGTTATCACTATCGCAGTCAATGATCGTTTTGTCAAAATCGAAAACCACCACAACTCTGGCCATAGAAACCAGTTAGTTTTCTGGGTTTCAAGGGTGGCTCTTCCTGAAGAACTCTACTCTATCTGGGCAATGGGATTACTTAAATTACTGGCACAAGTTGAGGTATTTATAGCCCATAGGAGAGAAACAGAAATAGGGTACCCAAAAGAAAAAAAAACTATTACATTACGTGGATTGTAGAATTGGTAATACGCCTCTTTAAGGTGGCAACTAAACTAATGGATATTTTCTGGTCATATATTTTATTCCTCCTGTACATATTGGGCTTTGCACTTCCAGGAGACAACTGTAACAGACTGCTTTATAGGGCCCACTTTGGCCATACCATTTCTGAAACGTGGATGATGGAAAGACCTCAATGAAATCTAGTATTGTGCAAAATATCAACCCCAATAGATCATCTTAACCGCTTGACATTTAATTAGTTTAGAAGGCCTTCTTTTGGCATTTTAATCTACCTGTGAGTAACAGTTGATGAGTGTTAAATTTGGGCTTGTGGCACTTTACGAAGGTTAGTGAGGGTGAGGGATTTGGATTGATTGTAGAAGGTCCTATGTTGGGCCCCACAAAATTTTCTCTCACATTGATTGTAGGATTGCCGTGGCCTATTATATTCCTCTTGTACGCGGTGACCATAAATAAAGGATGGTTTCCAGCCCATGTTTGGGGAGGGAAATCCAGTGCATTGCTCCTCTAAATCTTATCATTGCCGATGGTTTTCTTTGTTTTGTTTGTGTTCCTCTTTGGGGGTTGGCGTACTTGATTGGTTGACAACATTGTATGACTTGGTTTTAGTTTCTTAATTTTAACTAATAAAAGGATGTGGGGTTTTTAATTTATGCAACTGATGAGAAATTCATAGATAGAACTCTCCATTTTTCTAATAACTATGAAGACACCTCCTTGCCCCGGCTTGTTTGTTTACCTTAGAGGAGTAAAAGATGAGTGAATGTTAAATCATGAATATAGTTAAAGAAGATCCGATTATATATAAACTTCTTTATTATTTGTGATTATCATCTTTCCTTTGAGTGCAGGATATGTTTAGACGATCAAACTCTGTTATTTTGTAGGACCCAATACACCCATCTGATGAGGGGTCGGCAGATGGACTCTTAAAAAAGAGAGGAAATTAGCTAGCATATTCAGACTTAAATTAATATAGCATTTAGATGAATGGAGTCATTTAGTGATCTGAATTTTTTATTGAAAACTTTCTAGCATTCTTTTTTTTTTTTCTCTAATTTTAAAAGATTTAATTGACTTGGATTCTCTAGAAGAAAAATGTAATTATGTATGAATATACACATGCTTCAAAGGTGGCCAAACATAGTGGGTTTTTTTTTTTTTTAATGGAGTCCAGCAAAGATAACCTGTAAAAGGCCAAATGGATAGAGATGTGGACACCCTCTTCCTTCTGAATTGGACATTGTTGGGTATTATGAATACTTAATCATCATCACCATCATCATCATCATCATGATTAGTATTGTCATCTTGTAAATGATCTGGCCAATATTGGATGTCTCTTCTTGAGTATTCAACAAGTCAGCCAAAAATTACCCAATGTTATCTTATAAAACGATGTACCGATCAACAGGGACCACTTGTGTTCTTTATTTTAGACTCAGTTTTTATTTGGGCCCCGATTTGAGTGTATTAGGGATAGAAACACCTTAATTTGACTCACATATGAGCAAGATTAGAGGTACGATCATTTTAGCCCGTTTTCTAAATACTGCATCTGAAATTTCACCCAAATTCTCATCAGAAATGTCCTAGAACTACTAAGTAGGCCTGCCTTGGAGGATTTGGGAAAAGGATCTGATCTGGATTCATTTCTGTGATAAAATTGGCAAGGATAAGGATGTTGCCAATTCTGATTTTGATTGATGGACGCATGTGTGAGTGTGAGCGATCAGCAATGTCTTTTTGTGTAACCAGGCTACGACTGCGAGAGAGATCAAATGAGTAGTGTGCGTGTATATATTATAGTACTGAATCCGACATCCAATTTCACCGCTACCGAATTGTCCTGTCCCTTGTCACTTGCATTACACATGCAAAAGAAGCTCCGGGTCCACATGAACCTAACCAACAGTTTCTGCACCAAGTGACACTCTTTATCATCATCAATAAACGTCGTGGCATCAATCAAAATTGTATCTTTGCCTCTGTCATGAGGTCATACAGAGCGGTGAGGTGAGGACCCGGCTCATCTATTCCTTTCTTTTTTTTTTATAATTCGAATCACTCAAAAATGAATTCCATCCCCTCTAGTAATATATCCTCCAATTTTACTTTTAATAACAGTTGCTCCCATGTCAACATTAAGAACATGATGACAGCATAACTAGCAAAATCTCATGCATCATTAATTATAAATATATATATATATATATATTATATTAACCTTGTGCTCAAGCTTATGGTGGAACACGTTCCTATTGGGATAAAACTTGAGGAATATCACTCGAGGACATGACAATTACTTTGATCGTTCATATCATCAATAGGTGAGCCCTAGAGTAGAACTCCACCATCACACTCATGGAATGCGTGTGGAGGACACTAAGGATGGGAGGGCTGTAGCACAAGTTGGGGTTAGCATTGGGGCTTTTTAGGAAAAAAAACAAAGTCTTCATTTTGTAGTCTTTTGAGTTTTGAAGGAGGTTGGGTTTAGCATTGGAGCTTTTCAGGAAAAAAAAAAGTCTTCATTTTGTAGTCATTTGAGTTTTGAAGGAGGTTGGGGTTAGCATTGGGAGTTTTTTAGGAAAAACAAGCCTTTCATTTTGTAGTATTCTGAGTTTTGAAGGATATTTAGGTTAGCATTGGAGCTTTTAGGAAAAACAAAAGTCCTCATTTTGTAGTCTTTTGAAGGATCCAATATATATGACAATTTGCAGGGCACACATGAGCCACTACTATAGATGATGAATTGTTAAAGACGTAGCACCATAGATCACACGAGTTAATGTGCAATATCAGCTTGATGACCACAACCATCTCACATGGGTTTCTAACCGAAAAAAAAAAAAAACAAAAAAAAATCTCAAGGGGAAACAATTTAGTCTACCAAAACTTCTTCATACCAGAAATGACTAAAAAAGAAAATAAAAAACATCAGATTGTTATTAAATCCATTGCAATGATGATAATCGACATAATAAGATAAAAGTAGTTTTGGCTATCAAATACAATGCAACTTTTTGTTAGACCAGATGCACCAATAGAAATTCAGCCCCATCTTTCATTTCCATAAAGATTTTACGATAATCAGAACTATAATAGAAAGGGCAATAAATGATCAGGAACTGGGTGAATGGTCAAGATTACCAGATTTGAAAAAAATGAAGGTAGGGATACCATAAAGGAGCACAACATTAGTAATTAGAAATCAAAATTATAATATTACAATTCAGAACCACTCATTGAGTTTTTTTTTTTTTTTTTTTTGTTTTTAAAGACACTTAAATAAACTATTTCAACAGAGGAAAATTAAGACAGCCCTGCCATTTCATACCGTTTGACTTCAGGATAATGTCAAGAATCTCAGAATTATACCGATGAACGTGTCACCTTAACGCATCTTGTAATGTTGAATTCTGGAGACGCTGCAATGCTGACCATTCAATGAATATTTAAGCATTATGTCTACATCGCGAGGGTTGTTCTTACTGGGCGCCACAGTCATGTTTCCCACCACTGCCTCACCCTCACATATGGTTAGCACATCTTCAAGATATAGGACGGTCTGCTTCCAATGAGTAGATCGCGATCTCGGTCCTGCATGGCATTTTATTCTCAGAATAATAGAACACACATCAGCCTCTCAAGAAACCGAACTAAAACCAAAAGCTTCAGCGCATGTGCATATACAAAATTATTAATGAATTTTTTTTTCATTTTTATAGAACAGTTGAATTGTAAAGGCCTGTACAGATGCTGTACATCTACTTTTGTCACCTAGAATGAATGATCCTAACCATACCAAAAAAAAGAAAGAAAAAGAGGACTGATCCTAACCATCTGGTGAAGCAAGAATAATCACTTCCAAAATGTTACGTTGGACCACATTTAATCGTAAAATTTGAAATTTCTTGATGGACAACAAACATCCAATGATAAAGGTTATTGTTAGGGACAGTGGGAGGGGGTTATCAGGCAGCCAAGGTTAAGCCCAAAGATAAAACTATAAGATTGATAAATCAAAGATGAGCCCCATTGACCAGTAAAGGCATAGTTTGATGTCATAACGCCATCTTATAATGCAAAGTTTTCATGGATCATCCCTTCGTATATTTTTTTTCCCATTGTCCAGTAAAGGTATAGTTTGATGTCATAATGCCATCTTATAATGCGAAGTTTTCACGGATCTTCCCTGCGTTTTTTTGGTTTTTTATCCTTCCATCTGTGGAACTATGAATGATTTTTACCGGTCGATCCTTTCCAGTAATTAATGGGTGTTTTCAGAATAAGATGTGATAACAGACCTTTTGAAAGAAAAATATGCCACCAGTAAGAAAAATAAAGATAGTAAGACTCTCTGATGCTCTTATTTTGATACCGTATGACATATAAAACCCTCCAAGGTAATTGCTAATGGCAAATGTTATAAATCATGATATATAGGATAGCACATAAACATGCTTTCATGTATGAAACTGAATATATAAGAAATCTAAATTACATTTGGCTAATATGCTTATATGCACATCCTAAGATAAAGATTATGGAGTCGGAGAAATGACAGATAAAGGAAAAACCACAAAAAAGGAAATTTGTGAATAGGTCCAACTGGAGAAAATTATGTGAAAGCACATAAATCCATAAGTGGTTCCACTTGTAAATTGCACCAGAGAATATTTAGCATTAAATGGTAATATGAATTCCTTCCTGGCAATGCAAGAAGACTAGCCAGCCAAGAATTATATTATAGACCCATTTCATAATGCTAAAATCCCACATGCGGAAGTATCATACCCTCTCAATGGCAGCTTAGCAAATACAAAAAACTAACTGAATGAATTAGATTTGTTCCAACATTTCAGGGTTGTATCTTTAGAGAGAGAGAGAGAGAGAGTATGCTGTTCTATATTGAAGTATTTGGCTACAATAGAACAAGAAGGCCACACGGGTTAGGGAGATCCAAAAGTGCAAAGACCTGACAATAATTGGCCCCACACCAGTTGCAAATGGATAGTTTAAGTTTTCTTTTTTATCATCTATAAGAGCCAAGCGAGACCACACCTACTAAAAGCACGGTTATAGTCACCTACACGGGTCCCAAACACTGCAGGCTTAGGGGCAACAAAGAGATGGAAGTGGCAGAGCACCTCAAATCCCCTTTCGAGAATGATATTGAATCTTTGAAGATGACTACAATAATTAAAAATGAAATTACCTGTAGAGAAGCCTGTAATCTTGTGACACTTCGTAAAAGAAACATCAAAGTAAGCCACAAGAGCATGGATATAATCATTCCGCTCAGCCACAAGTTTAAACGGTGCTGTGAAGGAAGCATCTCCAGGAGCCATCTTAGAAATGTCCATTGTCTGAACCAACAGTAAATCAACAAAAGTCACAAAGCAAAAAACAAGGAAAGATACAAAATGATAGTAACAACAACAACAAAATATAGTTGTCACCTTGAGTAACTGGCAGTTTGTTACAATTTGGTTCGGGTCAACTGTATCCACAAGAGGTTCCATCATTGATTGTTTCTTGATGCAGCTCATATTGAACCCATATACATTGTCCCAGACTGAAATACAAAAACACCATGGGGGAAAATCAGCAACAAAATGTAGACTTGAGAACATCCAAACGAAAAAAGAAAAGGCCATTCAATTGGTTATCTAAACCACAAAAGCCATCTTGACTAAATGTCCAACCATCAAATTTAGTTTAAAAATTATGAAAAAGAAAGAAAAACTCGGCAAGGTCAACCTCAGTGGACTCATTCACCAATGAATTGCATATGAACGCAGCAAAAGTGGAAAGAAAAAGGTAACAAAAAATGCTGGCAATAAATATCCAGAAAAAATCATTTTCAATTTAATTATTTAAACTTAATCTATTTTGACTAGAAAGGATGAGCAGGACCTGAAACAAGCCAAGCTGACTCTGCCGTGAGGCAAGTCACAATTTCAGAACTAGGATTAAAACAAAAGCCTAAGGTCCCATTCACAAGGACATCATATGTAAATACAAGCAAAAAGTTTAAAGATAATGGGAATATGATCTCACATTCAATCTTATCATCTTTGTACTCAGCATCCTCAATTGCTGTCAAATATAGAGAAGCTTTGTCTGGCAACACAATTCCATCATTAATCTGAATAGAGGCCGAGAACAAATTAGGGGATAAGAACACCAAGAGTCATTTTTCTGAAATTTGGGGATTCAAAAGTTAGCAGCACAACAGAGTTGATTGTCCCAAGGAAATGGACTATTTGTTCTAATACAGTTTGTTGAAGTGAATAGACAAAGCAAAACTGTGGATCATTCGTTCAACCTAAGAATTCAATTCACCAAAATTAATACAAGCTCTGGAAGTCAGAAATGGGAGCGAATATAAAAGAGTGACCACTTTATATAGTAGGAGAATCCAAAAATATAAAAACTCAATTTATACTGCACAAGATGATTTTTGCTAGAGAAACAAACATCATATGATTACTTTTTATGGCTAATCCACTTGTCTATTCCAATTATCTCTAACCCTAGCTCAAAAAGGAACAAAGACAAATTGCTACTGCAAGACAAAGTTTTGCTACTACAAGATGAGCTTAGCAAATCTGTCATTTTTCCTTTTTCTTCAGGCTACATAAAGTTCACAACACCAAATTCTTAATATTCAACAACCTAATGCTTGCTGAAGACTCATCTAAACTCTCCTTTTTTTTTTTTTTTTTCCTTTTCAAGACAATCGCCAGCACAGCTGCCAAGCCTGTGATGCTGCTCTGCCTTTGAATGTGAAGTACATAAAACACTAGCAAATATCATTAAAAAAGTGAAGAGTGCAAAAGAAACTGCATATGGGCCCAAGCACACATTATCAAGCAATTCAGAGATCTATCCAACAGATTTACTATTAATTGGGCCAACAGGTTGATGAGGTGAAATCTTCAAAATACCCAATGAGCATTATTCTCTAATATCATGCCATTTCCTTGCCTTACAAACACACATTGTTGCTAGTTTTAGCATTCTTGTGATTCTCAGTTCATCTGATGCAATATTTGAGTTAATAGGAATTTTATCAGATAATATATTAGCACTTTTGAAAGAGTTCAATTATTCAATGAGATTTACTGCAAAAAAAAAACTCTAAACTAAACATTGTAAAAGCTGTGGTAGCATTCTGTTGTCTTTATTATATTTTGTTATATTTACTAGTGGATCGGATTTGCTGCATAATCACATGCATACTAACATCTAACACAGCATCACAGGAACATAAGGCAACTTGCTGGAACCAGATATAGATGTGTTTAAAAGCTTCACTTACAAGCCATTTATCACGTGCATACAGAACTGTGTTCAACATATTTTCAAAGAGTAGGAAATAGCCCATCCACTCTGAAATGATGATATCCACATGGGAGACAGGCAACTCAATCTCTTCAACCTTTCCCTTCAAGACGGTTATGACTGAAAAAAAAAATGGTGATTGATCACAAAATGCCGTCCAAAGGAACTGAGACATCACAAAGAAGGGGGGGAAATGTTTGAGGGGATGATCTCACCATCAGAAAACCCATTTGTTTGAACAATCTCTTTCGCCATGTCAGCCATAAGGGAGCATTCGACCTGCAAAGCCAAAAGTTGGCATTCCCCGACACATTAGATGATAGAATAAGAATATACAATATGAAGCTTCAGAGGAACCACTACTGATTGGACACCAAAGCAAATTAAAAAAAAAAAAAATGAACACATCAACATGCCAAATTTAGAAGGAAAAAAATGAAGATTGAAAACCATTAATAAAGGAATCATTAATGGAAAAGGGAAAAAAATAGATGGTAAAAGCTTTAAAGCTGGGCGTATATTATTGACCAGAAATTATGATGGAAAAGAGACAGAAACCTTAAACCTTTTCTTTTTTTCTTTTCGTTTTTTTTTAGTGGTAAACCTTATCATGTTTGGCAGTAAAATAACACTACTCAGTGGTGGAGCCAGGATTCTCTCCTAGTGGGGGACAGAAAATCTCTCTTATCAGGAAATTTGAGAAAGAATTTTATAAAAAAAATTAACATATATCAGAAAGTTGAAAATGTGTTTAACCCAATTTACTCGTAAACTAGCTATTACATCATACCCCAAAAATTATAAAAATGATTAATTTGTATTACTCTCCATATCTAACAACATTCAATTATGGGTCCAAAAGATTAGATAAAAATTACAAACTGCATGATTTTAGCATATTTACTTGTGACCCACATATTCATAGTATAAAAAATAAAATTACATAATTTTCTTGAACATCATAATATGGGATTGATGTTGACAAATAGTATTGATCTTTGATCCACTGTTTAAAGCTCAAATCCTTTAATAATTACTTTAATAAAAACATTAAGGTTGATGGAACCTTTGAGCATGTAATTAATATAAAGAACTTTTAAGCACCTCTATTTATAGGCACATGAAATGAAACATCTTACTTAAAAAATAGAGTTGGTCTAATTTAATTCAGAATTTGAATTAAAATTTAAATATTCAAAATTTGATAATAACTGAAAGGAAAAATGTTTCAAATATACTATAATTATGAGTCTCAAATTTGAGAGGATTTGAATTCTGAAATCAATAAAGGGTGAAGAAAAGGGGGAAAAAGTTACGAAGGGGCAAAAAAAAAGATAACCATAACACACCAAGAGGGAAAAAGAGATGTCAAGGGGCAAAAAGATATGAAAAAAATAAAAGTTAAGGAGGGGGCAAAGGACCAAAATGACCATATCAATTTTCATTTTACTTCTCCTATTTAAGGATCAAAATAGCGGTTGCAGAGGGCATAGCGATCAGTAGCAAAAACGCTACGTAGCAGGCGATACATAGCGGTATGGATATATAAATAGTCAAAAAAAATTTAATCTTGTATAGCAACCAATATTGTGTTTTTTAGTGATTTGAAACCATTTAAGGGTAGAGACAACTTCAAAAGAGGCTATTAACGAGAATAAATAGAAAAAAACAATGTTTAAAACTAAAATTACTTGGCTCTACTAGGTTTTAGACTGTAGCGCTGCTATTTTCAAACTAGTGTAGCGGCCTCGACCGCTACAGTCGATAATGCGGCCAGTACGAACCATGCTCCTATTTTTAGGAGGCTAAAAGTTGAGGGGCAATTTCCCCTCCTCAACTCCATTTGGCTTTGCCACTGACACTACTTATCCCCCTCATGGGGGAAAACCCATTAATCTTATCAGCATCATGGGTCAACAGAACAGATTGACTTTTTTTTTTACCATAGTTCTAAAATTTGTCAAAGTGATTTGATTGAGTTAATCCAACTCACTCAAACATGAGCCAGGCCATGTAGCATATCTGGACACATCAAGACTTGGCAAAGACAGGAAAGCACAAACCAACGGCACGTACCTGTTCCTCAACTTTACCATATTCATATGTTAATTCATGTATATGGTAATTTATAATAGTGAATGAACATCTCTCATGCAGAATCCAGCTTTCAAGTCAAGTAGGCCCATTTGATATCTGGTCAATTAGGAGTTTATACCATGACTTCAACACCAGTTGGATTGCAGAAGGAAGCAAAGCTGTTTTGTTTTTTCTTGAGAGAAAAAAAAGGCTTTTGGGTTTTTAATCTTAAACTAAATAGAGCCAATCAACAGTTTTATTCCCATTCTTTGAGCATATATACAGAACTAAAGCATGTAATGTGGTTAAATTTAGTGTCAACGAGGAGTCAATAAGACAGTGGCCCTGTTCTGTAAGTTTCAGTGAACATGCTGTATAGTCACTGTCATTTTAGACCTTTGGATTTGTTGGTTTTTCTTCTTTTTTTTTTTTTTTAATGTTTTTTAATCTTTTTGATAAGTAGTTTTATTGCAATATGGTAAATCCAAATGGAAGAATTATCTTTCAAAAGGAAATCCACAGTCCACATAGAAGAAAGTTCATGAGAATATTGCAGTACCATTATAAAAAAGGCTCCTCATAGATTATGTTATACATGGATCATATCCCATATGGCTTGGTTACATATGAACCATGGATGATAGATGGACTCAGGAACTGTTTCTTGTTCAGTCTAGAACGTTTGATTGATACACAACCATATAAGTTAAATGGATGACCATTGACCAACTTGGTACTGTATGTGTTATGTGTGTTCATGCATGGCCATGGGTTATTTATACAGGATCACATGCTGATAAAGAAATTCTTATACATTATTTTACTGATTATCTTTGTGATCTTCAACATCTGTCATTCATGTTATTATTCATATGGTATCATCACGTTATTTGCCATTACATCGATGGTATGAATATAAAATGGATGGATTGTAAATACATTGTTTTCATCTTTTTTATTTGTTAATTAAAGACAAAAGAAACTTAGGATTTATGTTACAATTTTGATTCTCCAACCATTGTCTGTCAAAGTATGTGCATCAAATTAATTGCGGTTACATAAATGCTGCCTACAAACACGGGAATTTTGTGGAATCTTGTCTTCTCTTCTAGAATCTTGTCTAACAGACATGAAAAACACAAAATTCCTCTGTGAACAGATAATTGTTGTCATGTACACATTAACTTTCAAAAACAAGTAATTAATCCTAGAAATATAACAATCTAAAGATCAACATACTAGTTTGGAGAAAATAAAAAATAAAGCACCTACCGCATAAACATGCTTTGCCCCAGCTTTCGCACAAAAAAGGGATAAGATTCCTGTCCCTGCCCCAACATCAAGAACAATCTTATCCTTAAAAAGGAATTTATTTTGGTATATAACATTTTGATATGTTTTCGTCCTCACAGTGTCTTTCAGCATTTCCTACAAGACAAAACCATTAGAAAAATAAGCTATGCCATATAAATCTAGAAACCACCATGATGCCTTTGATTTGAAAGACCAAACAAGTAAATAGCTATATCCAGATTTAAGAAAAAGAACACAAAAGGTTATATCCATCGAACCCCAATCAATATTGAATTATACACCAAACATAATCGCATATTCCGTATGCAAGAGAAGAGGATAAAGTTCAAAGTTCAATCTATAGAAACCCTATACATTGATTCGAAAGCAATCAGACCAGAAAATTTTACACTAGCTGAAAAGACAACATCAATGTACTGAACACAAAAAGAATATCGATTTATTAAGCACCTAGATTAAAAGTAGATTTTTTTCATGAGACAGAAATAATGCATTGAATAGATGAACAAATCCCTGCAAAAAGAATCTAATGACCCAATTTCAAATGCCAGACTAGGTTTAGATAAAAATTACCTATTTAGATAACTTTGAGTTAGCATCACTCATAACTCAACTGCATCAAATTGTCACTTATAATGCATTGCCAAACTAGGTTTAGATAAAAATTACCTATTTAGATAACTTTGAGTTAGCATCACTCATAACTCAACTGCATCAAATTGTCACTTATAATTCAGATCCACAGACACAAACACTACAACAAAATAGCCAGCCTATGTTATTTTGCAAGATAATATTGCTAAGAAGGAAACATTAAGGCTTAAGACATAACTTGATTAATTACAAAAGCAAGCTGAGAAATTTTGTCAACCCCCTACCCATTGGCTTTTGATTTTGTTTCCCCATTTTTTTTATCTTCCGACTTCTATGAGAAAACTACAGTCCCTTGACCAGCAAAAATAAATCCCAAAGAGCCCCATCGCCCCTCCTCACATTAGTATTTTTACACAAAATACTCACCAAGGTTAAATGCTATCAACATTTAAAACTATATGAAACCAAGAAATAAACTTTTTATTCAAAAGCATGAAATTGAGGATTTGGCTCAATATAGATTGCAATGGAGAAACAGAAATCGTGTAGCCGACCCCAGATTTGATGATGATGATGATTCAAAAGCACCAAATTACTAATAAAAAATAAAAATAAAAATAAAAAAACAAACAGCTTTGCAATGTCATAAATCAATCTACATGGCACTGCAATGTCATAAACCAATCTACATGAGTCCCATCTACTGCAACGATACTCCAGCAAAAAAAAAAAAAAAAGTCAGTTACCAGTCATTCCTTCCAAACTCAATATACTTACTTCATGGATACCTGCAAAAAGGAACACATCAAAATAAAACTTCAGTCCAGTATCCAGAAGAAAAAAAATCTACAGATACGAAAATTGGAATTCTTTCTATATTTTCTAAGGTTAAAAAAAAAAGCCCACTTCAAATTCAAGCAAACCAACCAAAAATACCACAACCCCACTTGCTTAACACACGTGAAAAGCCCCAAATAAGAAAAAGAAAGGAAGATTGATATAAAGAAAGAAGAGAAAAATCATTGGCATACATACCAAAGTGGGAGTAGGAGTCGAAGTAGTAATCAGCGCTGGTCTTGTCGCTGCCAATGACATCATCTGTTGGGTCGCACGTGGAGTTGTCAAGATTAGATATTTCTTCGACGTCTTCGTCTGCTGTGACTTGGAGATGATTTGGGGGGCTGCTGTTTTCGGTGGTAGAGCTGTTGCTGCTCTTCTTATTGTTATTGCTGCTTCCCTTTCGCCTACCCATTCTCCTATTCTCCTTCTTCTCCTCTTTTCTACCTCAAAAATTGAAACTTTTTGGCTCGAAGAAGGCTTTTGAGAGAATGAGAGAAGCAGCAGCGTCTTTAAAGCCTCTTGTTTTGCTTGTCTCCTTCTTCTGATTGTAAAGGCGGATGGGAGCGAGTTTTGAGATATAAACAGAGAGGGAGAGAACGAAGTTTAGATTTTAGGGCAGAGGAATTAGATTGTCCTCGACATGCAGATGTATGCTTTTAAGTATCCTGGGGCGTTAGATTTGCATGTGGTGCACATGGCTTTTTTTTACTCCTGGCAATTCGGTGCACCGTAAAAATGTTGGCTTCCTCCCTTCACCCTTGTGGGGTGCATCTAATTCATGGAGAGAAGGGCCCGTACACGGAGATTCAGATGACATTGTGGATACAAGGTAGTGGTATAAATATAACTCTGGTCAGGGGGTCAGGGGGTGGGGCCATTCTCTATTTTAAAACTTTCTTTACATTTAAGGGGATTTTACAAAAAAATAGTTGATCAGGAGGTGGCCCCCATAGTCTGAGAAAGTTATTTGAGTGTTGTGAAATGATGTACTTGTAATTGATTATAATTGGTATAGTCCATCTGCGACCCACCATTTGATTGATACAGGTTTTAAAATAATTATTAGGCTTTTTGTGTATGAAAGAGTTGCTAAAAGAGATCATTGAGAATCGAAATAAAATAATATTATTTCTATAAAATAGTAGTCATTTTTATTTAATGGATATAAGAGCAAATCTTTTAATAAAAAAAAATTAACACAAATTTGATGGTGGCTGGTGATTCTAGTTAGGACAATTGATTTTAGAAACAGAAAAGGTATTAAAATAAAATGTGAGGAGCCCATTTATAAATACCAAAACCATAGAAGCTTATTTACAAATTCTATAAAACTTAGGCTGGTATATGCAAAATACTCAATTATTATTACTATATTTGAATGGAACTGATTTCAAATTGAAATCAACCTCAATTTCACGACTCCTCCCAATAACCTCTCTCTCCCGCGTTACAACGCTCCATTTTCATCTTTTTGGTCCTCTTTTCTTATTTAGTTTAGTTTTAGAACGCCTCGCACAATGCCTCTATTTCTTGAAACGCCTTATAAAACCCCAAAGCACACAGACCTATGTCCCGTCTCTCTTTCTCATCTCCTCCTTGACATTTGTGGAACCCACGCTTCTTGGCCATGGCTTCGGATGTATCTCCCTTTACTATTCGGTATGGGCTTGCTTTATCTAAGGGGCCTCTTTGTACCTTTTCACAAGCTCTTAACTCATCACAGCGTCTTTCCTCAACTTCGAAGAACCGGAAGAGTTGGTATAATTGTGAACGCTCTCTCTAAGCTCTACTCCACTATTGATTTTTTGCACCATCCATGTCGGTGGAAAATCAATTGAATGATAAAAACTTTGGATAGATAGAATTGAACCAGGCTTTTCAAATTAAGAAATCAAATCTCTTTAATCCTGTATGACTGTAGTTAGCACGGGCAACGTTTGCTCGTAAAATATGATAAGGACTATAAACTAAAGAGATTTTGGAGTGACTTCCTAAAATTTTTGTGAGACTCAATGTTGTTCCTTTTTTTTTTTTTTTTTTTTTTCAGTGTAGAGGGTTTTGAACACAATTGTGGGCCATGGGATAAGTGACTGCATTAAGAAATTACCCTCTAATATGATCTGAGCCCATTGTCAAGTTTTCTTTTCTTTTGTTATTCATGATCATCTGTTGCACCTGTGAAAGAAAATCCTCGCTCGCCACTTATTCCCACCAGTATCCTTCTTGCCGGGTTATGCTTGTAGCTGTTGAATCATTCAACTCAGGTTACCCAAATAACAAACAATTTGTTTGTTTGTTTTCGTTTGTTATATTTTACTTTCCTTTCTTTTGTCTTGATTTGGGTTGATTGATTGTCATCAAGCCCATGCAATGCATCAGCAAAAAGGTTGGAAACTAGTGCTTTTGATCGAGATACCACCTTTTCATCTCTAAATCCGTTAGGCAATTGAGGTGTGCATTTATGTGGTATGGGTCATGGTTACCGGGTTGGGATTCCGTCGAGATTTGCTATCATTCAATGCCTTGATTTTGTTCTCGACATATGGTTGCATCTGCATTTCTCAGAAGACCTATAACCTATTACAAGCCCGATGATGCCTGGCCTCAGATGTCAAGTCCCAATGGAATTCAAACAGGATTATACTGATCAAATATTTAATGTGGATACACTTCTCATGACTTTTAATGCATAAGTGTCTGTATTAGGATGCCCATAGGAATCACAAGTTGAGTTTTCTTTTTTTAACCTTTTTTTTTAACCAATCGCCATAAACATTTACTATGGCAGGAAAGGTGGAAGACATCCCACGTGTTGATGTTTTTGCCCACCCCAAATGCATAGGAGTGGATATGCATCTGCTCTGCCAGCTTGATTATTTTGCTGTCTGTGATTTGGTATGCAGTAGTATTCTCTAAAGTGTGTTCCGTTTTGGTTTATGGGGAAATAATATGTACACATTTTCATAATGTACTTGTTCTTTTTTAAACCACACTGCCCTGGGGACCAGCTGTATGCTAAAGAAACAGAGCCTCAAATGCTTGGTACCTATCTACTGTATCAAATTGGAGGAGACATCACAGCCATGAACGTTACTAATTCTCAGTACTATAGTACTCATCATTATAATATAACTGGTAACATGTGTAAAAAAAAAAAATGAACTCAAAACAAGATTTTTGAAAGTTGTTTGTCTTGGTGTGTATATATATAAAAGCTCATTTTATTACGAGAGAGATAAGGTAGGAGCCTTTACATTGGCATTGGATATGGACGTAAGGGCCCCCATCCTATCTCTTATGGTAAAGTGAAAGATGCTATATACATATACATATACATATATATATATATACACGCGCACATGCAAACAACGACATAACAAAAGTTGCTTTTTAACTTGTCAACCAGAGGATTTAAATGCTTGTATCCTTTTTCCCCCAAAAATTTGCTTTTCCTCTTACTCTTACTCAACAAGAACAACCTAATATTAATAATCACCAAACAACCCTTAACACAACTAGCTGAGTTGACTCAAACCATGTTGGCTTGGGATTTTTTTAGCTAATTAATGGCAAATGGGGAAGATGACTCACAAGATTGAGTTGTGGATTGAGTGACCTAGTCTTGTTGACTATGTTAGAATGTTTTTAAACATGAATTTGTATCGAACATGCCCACTCAACTACTTTTTGTAGAAAATGTGTGTGGGGGTATGGTATTTTAACATGGGGGTATGGTATTTTAACAATTCAATCTTTCAAGGAGCACCTACCCTCCAACATCTGGTCATTTTGCCATAGCTGGAAACCAATTTGACCACTTTTTTATTAATGCAAAGGAGTGGTCCGACTTCTGCTACAGTGTAAAATTGACAAAAAGCCAATCATGCAAACAGAGTTTCTATGAATTTAGAGAGGGAGGTAGAGAGAGAAATCTCGAGTCTTGATGGTACAAAATATCGAAAATTTATCAGTTTACACTAATTCCAAGAGGAACCCATTTCACCAAATATGTGTTTCTTCAAGTGAATGAGAACATTACTGCTTTCTCTTTCTCTTCTCCATGAAATCATGGATTCTCCTTAGTGCAACTCCCTGTGTCTTCTCGCTCATGTTAGCAAAGCAGACCCTAAACCAACCAGGTTCAGAACAATGGCAAGAAGATCCTGGAGATATATTCAACTTAACTTCATGCAATATTGAGTCCCAAAGAGCCAGTTCTCCTTCTCTTGTGGGCTCTTCCAACAATGAGCTTAAATTCATCCAGCAAAAAAGCCCAGCATTTCCTTCCAAACACCCAATCCCTGCCTTCCTCAGACCTTTCACCATAGATGCATGTCTCTTCCTTAGCCTCTCCCTATTTGTTCTTATATATTTTTCTGTGAATTCAGAGTCTGAAAGCATTGAAGCCAAGAGGTGTTGGGTTTGAGAGGAAACTAAGCTAAAGCTGGACATCCTTCTAGCAGTAGTTACAACCTTGTCATTGTATGAATATATTGTTCCAACTCTAAAGCCAGGAAGCCCCAGGTCTTTGGAGAGGCTGTAAACAATGTGAACTCTCTCAGAATTTTCATAATTTCGAGATTCAAGGATCTCTGCGATGCTAGTGAATTTGGAGGAGGAGAAGACGGAACCGGAGTAGATCTCATCCGATATAAGGTGGATGTTTTTCTGCACGATGAAGTCAAGAATCTCTTCGAGAACTGAACGTTCTACAGCCATGCCTAACGGGTTTGATGGGTTTGTGATGAGAAGTCCACTGATCTTGATGTTCATGGCTGAAGCTTCTTTATATGCATCTTCTAAAGCTTTGTTAGTGATTTGGAAGCTGTTGGTGCTATCACAGTGAACAGGTACAATCTTAACATTGGTTCTCCACCTTAGATCTCTGTCGAATCTGCAGAAGAATATTTTCACTAACAACATTAATCAACATATATCTAAGCATATGAAATATAAAACACAAAATACAATATAATCTGAAGTTTATATTGAATTCAGATTCTATAGACCTAAAGCAGGAGGTAGGGAAATAAGCATTCCATGCATGAACTACGCAGCATGGGTAGTTTAGGCAGAGATCTTCATTTATAGATTTTAAAGAACATTAACTTGACTCATGTTTACTTGAACTTCAACGTGTTCCACATATTTCTAGTAAAGATACGCAATGCTGTCAAATTGAAAGTGTGGAGTTATAAGAAAGGATAGAATTAGAAATGAATATAAGAGAAAACGTATGTATAATTTCAAAAAATAAGAAGATATGAAAGAATAATATGATACAAAAACAAACAATGGATTGTGGAGTTATTAAACCATAATAAGCCGTAGAGCTGCGAGAAAGAAAAACTCACAAAGTCGGCCCAAGATAAATGGGATGAATGTTACTTTGATGGTCATTATGTTGAAAGGCAGATAGAGGTGGGTTCAGTTCTCTTATCGTTCAGTTCTCTTATCCTTCTATAAATGCAAAAGCATGACATATGAATACTTAAAAGAATTCTAATCCTAGCCTAGGGTACAAACAAAAGCTCTTTTCAACTGATAATCATGAGGCGAGAAGACTTTGTGAGTATTTAAGGACTACATCTTTCTAAATATTCTGTGGTTATTTCATAGAGAACAACCAAAGGCCATTTATAAGAACACAATAACTCAATATAGAAAACATAATCTGACTTAAATTAGGAAAAATTATCACACCCCTAATACGTATTAGTCTCACCCTGGATAATATGGAGTCGGAACTAGCAAGGCATCTCCAGGGTCTGCTAATATGAATGTCAGTAGCTCATTCGCTGCGGTTGCTCCTGCAGTGAGAACAATCCTTTCGGAATTGAATTTCACTCTCCTTCCTCTAATTTGTTCCATGAAACTTGCCATTGCCTAATAAAAATTCAATTGTTTAAAAATAAGGTCAGGAATGGACTCAATATTGTCAACCATATTTTATTGCAAACTTAAGCAACTCCAACTCAATTAGTTAAAGAGCAAGGCTCTCCTAAGCTTAAGCTTATGATAAAATCTCGTAAGCTCATGCTTATGGGGCCAACATTTTGTCAATCAAATGGACTAAACACATGATCCCTCTAAATTGCACATGTCCATCAACTTTCGGTTAGATCCAAATTTACTGGACCATTGGATTGACTATGTATCAATCATAATGGACTATTAACCATTAAACTTTTGGGCCTATATGGAGATGATAGAAATCATGGTTGGGGTTGATTTTTTGCAGAAAAGAAGATCCCAGGGAGTCTTTAAAATGCCCCTCACCCCCATCCCCATATGAGTCCCCAGGTGGACCTCACCAGACACTTGAGCTTACCTTATTCTAAGCTTGAGCTTAGGAGAGCTTGTCTCTTAGTTAAGTATTTAAATGTCATGTATAAGTAAGAGGTGGCAAACCTGTCTGAAAACTTTGAGTCCGTGGTAGTCCTGAAATAAAGCATTCTCTCTAAAGCTAGATATGCCACTACCCCAGTTGGAGGCCTCTGGATGCTCTTCCAAATACTCCTCTATCATATCAAATGAAACCTGTTTTTAGATTAGAAAGAAAAGGATTAAATCAGGGACTAAAACCAATAGCTACACATATGTTGACATGTATAAGCATTTGTATATTCTCCTAGCCTTACGAAATAGACAATGGTCAGTTTTTTGGTTTTTTAAGTTTCTCCTGATTTTCTTACTTGGTTTTCTGCTAGTCCCATCTGTATGACTCCTGAACGGTTCTTCACTTCATCATAGGGGTTTTCATCATAAGCTTTCCACCCTGCAAAGTAAGGGGAGTCTTCTCCATGTGTCCCAGAAACTGCAATTGCCGACAAACGAACCTCTATAGCCATATCAAGGATTTCTCTCAAAAGGAGACCTCCAAAACAGTTCTCTGTGGAGGAGGAAAGCTGAACAGATGCACTTGAAAACCTCTTCAAAGAAACCACATATATAAGATGGCTTCATGTCCAAGGTCCCACTCCAGTAGATTACATAACAGAAGTTGTATCCAAAAAGAGTCTAATCATTGGTGAGTGACATAGAGAAGGGAAGTTTGTATTTCTTAATACAGCTGTTATGTTATCACATGTCATTCAATGATATAGACTTTCCAAATCCCAATCTCCATGAGATCCATACCAAAATATTGGTTGATGAGATGGGTGTTCATGATCTAGATTTTGTTTCATTTTTGTATTTGCTTCAAGACCCATGTCTTTGTTTATTATTATCTAAGACACATTCTACTCTCTTTCAGTTTTCTCATTGCATTATGTCGGTTGTTGTGTTCTAACAAAGATCCCCTCACTTCTCAATCTATGACAGATCAAATCCATCATTAACAGTCTCTTAAGATGTTTCTCGAAACCTTAATCAGAACTATATACTTGGATGGAGAATATCCAGCCAAGTCAAAGTATGTGATTAAGAGCAGCTAAATCCTTAAAACATGATGAAAGCACCATAGCACACCTCAATATAGTTTTGATTGGCCAACAAAGTCTATCAGTAAAAAGAAATATGGGAGGAGATATGATGGGTCCACATGTAGCCAGTCCAAACGACAAACTTCGTGACGCTCTCAGGATTTCAGGCCACGTCATTAATCAATGGGTTCTTCTTGTTCTGTCATGTTCGTTTTACAGGCACATTGGGTTCAAACTTCAAAGCAATAAAATTCATGAAATAAGATTATATGCAAGGGCCTTTTTACAAAAGGAAATTCAGCTTTGTTCCCAACTTTGAACGGTCGAGGATCATCAGTCACAAACCCCAAGGGGTTGGTCAGTCGTCACGACTACGATTCATTCCTCTTCCAGAGCTAAATGTTCTAGTATTGAGCCCCGGTTCCCTTCTTTTGAGGAACTGAAAGTTGAATTCACTTGTGGTACTATCTGAGGGCCACAGGAATTTTATCTGACTTTTCCCTGGACCTGAAGAGATTAGTACAGCCCAAAGGAACCCTCCGTTAGAAAAAAAATAAATAAAAAGAAAGATCATCAGCCTACATCTATTCGTGCCGGTCATGATCATAAACTTTTTTTTCTATTTGGGTGAGTGGTACAAACTTTTTAAGCCCAAGCCCCCCCCCCCCCCCACAAAATATATATATATATATATATATATATGGAGATTTCCAAATGGGCTCACACGCAAATAACTGAAATATGCATGACCCACATTAAAAGGCCTTATATGATCAATTTGAATGACACACAGCACCACCCCCTTAAATTTCATGGATCATATGTTTTTTACACCAATACAAATGGGATTGGGCTTGGACTGAAATAGAAAAAAAAAATGCATTCTAAAATCGTTAAACTTGAGGGCCATGAAAAGGTTAATATGAAGTGATGGAAATGGATTTTGCACACAAGTGGGTTATATCCAGAGTTCCCATGAATTGCTGTAGTCCAAAGTGGCCCTAAAAGACTCTGCCCAAATTACTTAGATGAGGATGTGCTTTCATGAAAGAGTCACTCTCCATATATAATATATAATATTTATTTATATATTTATACTAAGATCTAAGATTTTATTTGAAATTGGGTTTCTGGCGGTTTCACCAAACTGACACAGAGAATAAAACTAGTATAAAAGGGAAAGAAACATGGAGAAAAGGAAATGAAAATATTGCCTACGTGGGCGGCTGAAGATCATGAAGATCCATGTGCCATGAAATGAAGGATTTTTTTCATGAAGGGTTGCGTCATCTAAGAGTGGAGAAGAACAATGAGAGAAGTGATTCTTAACAATTATTCTACTTGAAAGAAAGGAGGCGAAAATCAAACCACATTTCCACCAGACCAGAAGATTTTGTTCTTCAAATTATTGGGATTCTCTCATGGACAATCAAAAAGAGTTGATTCATTGTCATCGTCGTTGTGCGCTATATATCCCACCAATGTGGAGTAGGCTAAAAGAGTGTGGGCTAAAATTTTCTTCCAGCTAACCATTCTTAGTAAAATCTCCATACGTTGTAGAAGCGGATAAATACTTTTCAATACTTTCTTTTAGGTGGGGCCCACTCCTTAACAGTGCGCTAGTGTAACTTAAGCAAATCATCTAACAAAAATAGAGTCACTCTAAATTAGCTAATTTTAAAAACATAAAAATGCGGTAATGCTTGTATCAGTTAATGATTTTCTGAAGTGATGACCTTTAGTCATGAAATTCAATAGTAATCTAAAAACATTCCCCCACAGACCCCGCACTACTACGTCCTCTTACTATGGACCCGAAAGAGGCCATTTCCTCTGGCTGCAGTGCTGTAGAGAATGGTTTTTTCTTCTTAAACTTTTATGATTAAGTTTTGGGCCTCACCTACTCGATCTTCATCATCGAGAATCATATCGAGTTGGGTTAACGGGAGGGACAAAGATGAGGTCAGACACTACTTGTAACTCTATCTCCATTAGATTTCGATGGCAATGAGGGATTATCATTTCATACTCTCTCTCTCTCTCTCTCTCTCTCTCTCTCTCTCTCCATATTGGAAATCTACAAAGCACACCTTCTTCTGCTTTTTTAGAGTGTGGGCCCACCTTTAGCCAAGCCAATCCAACCACACACAACCCAATCCCAAAAATAATTGGCATAGGACCAAAATTTTCATTTTTCTAGATATTTATTTGCCAATGTTGTTTTTAAGGTAAGTACTCATACACTCTCCCACAAGTCTCCCTGGATGATCCTCCTAGTTGTTCCATTGGAAAGGAGGTATTTCACCAACTAAGCTAACCATTGTATTTCATCATGACAAATTACCTGATATATAATCCATTAAACTTTTAAAACTTTAAATAAAAGTTAAGATCATCTAATTAGACTGATATCTTATGCTTTTCTCATTTGTATTCAAATCTTTCCATCTCCTAGCCTCCCCTGGTTTTCATCCATTCAAGTGGACCGCACCTGTTTAGATGCACAAGAAAATAAAAGAAAGTAATATTTTATAAAATATAATATTTCATTTTCTAAATAAAAAAATCTTGTGTATTTGGTAACCCAAGAAAATACGAAGAAAAAATCATTTTCTTTCAAAAAGTTTAATATTTTTTCTATAACTCTTCCTTGTAGAAAATTTTCTACAATATAAAAGCTTTTCAAAATGAGGTTTACAAAGTGGTAGAGTTAAGTAAAGAACTTCACCAAATCTATCATGATTTACATGTTTACATGTATGGTAAAGTAAATCAAAGGTAAATGTCAAATAATGGTAAATGTGAGGTAAAATAAAAGTGAGATAAAGTTTATGTTAAAGTAAAGTGGGAGAGAGTGGTTATTTGGCTTTACTTTATCACACTTTACCGTACTTTATATAGTAAAAAAAGCGACTTGTGATAAAGTTTATGATAAAAAAGTGATGACTAGACTTTATTTTACCACACTACTTTTTCATCTAAACATGGTGAATGGATCATATGTCACATCTAGGCCAAGGCATGTTTGTTTATATACATGGTAAAGTAAAATAAATATTGACGTTACTTCATAGTAAAAGGTGAGGTAAAGTAAGGTGAGATTAAGTATGTGGTGAAATAAAGTAGAAGAGAGAGTTGTAAAGTAATTATCTTTTGTATTGACTTTACTTTACTACACTTTGCCATTGTTTGATGTGATAAAGAGACAAGTGACTTGTAGTATAAAAAAGTAGTAATGGAACTTTACTTTACCATACTACTTTTTCAACAAAATATAGTAAATTACATATAAACTAAAGTATTTAATAAGATTTTATTCTAATAATGAACTTTACTGTGATCAATATAACATTAACTTATTATTTTAGATTTTATATATATAATAAAATTGTAATACCTTCCTGACAACTCAATTTAAAATCTATAATATTTTTTAAAAATCGCCAAACAGCAAAAGTATTATAATATTTTAATATTAAACTATCCTATTTTGTACTATTTTGTTTTTGTAAAATTCGAATCTGTAAATATCGTATTATGCAAACATCGGGCTGTATTTTAGACTATGCCCGGCTATTTTGTAGCTGGCCCTATATGTGTTTATAATATTTCTCAAAAGAAAACACTTTTTATAAATTCTAATTTCTTTTAGAGAACCCTTGTGATCTTTAGAGGATCACGAAGAAGCATCCACAAGGGAGAATCTTCAACCTTCAATTGGCGGTAAGAAAATGGAAGTCAATAGAGAAAACAATATATCAACTTATCAGTTCAAGACAATGCAAAACATCAGATGACTTTGATCTTTCTATCCAGGAGATGTAACGAGGGTGAGAATCAATATAATGTAGGGCCATCTTGCCAACAGTAAATTAAAGGCCCCACTTATACAAGCAACAAACTACAAACTACAAACAGTAAAACCCAAGCGAAGTGGTGTAAATATTAGCCTGACTGTACGTCCATGTTTAATTGCCCTTTGTGATACCCTTTCTTTGTTAAGACCTTGGACATGGCATCTATGATATCCGGATGCTTCAAGATGTATATTATGTTGCGTCGTCTCGATGCTAAGTTTTGGGAAATTTTCAAAAAGGTGTTAGGACTTCTGAGAAGTTTTCAAGATTTTCAAGATGTATATTATGTCTCGTCGTCTCATAATTGCTTACTTCAAAAGGATTGATAAGTTTTTCTTAAATGTCATCCTTTAAAATAATGATTAATTTAGGGTTTTCCAACTATCCTCTGTTTTTCCATCTTTTCCCTTCGGGAACTGATTCTAAGAAATAACAGTCCTTTTGAAATTGTGTTGAAAGTGAGAAAATCGGCATATAGACTGAGTCTACCTTCACTAGTCAGTAAAAGCTAGTGGTAGCCATGAGCTTGGGAAAAAGAGAGGAAGAGCAGAAGCTCTTATAATAAAGGAGGGCATTTAAGTCATTACAAAAATGCTTGTGAAAAAAATTGTCATTATTTTTTACCACTGCCGAGAGAGATGAGTTCCAGAAGAGAGCCCTAGCAAAAGCCCACGCACACGGAAAAGGAAGTCCAAATATATGTAAAAAGTGACATATCCAAGGTTCAAACCCTAAATAGTCAGGTGCGAACTGCCGCTCCTTATCACTTGGGTAAGGAGTCATTCTCAGAAAAAAAATTATCGTTGATAGTTGACCACGTACAGAAGAGAACCTGTTTCACGGATGATTTGAAGACTTATCCATCTTTTTGAAAGAAGTAAATAAGGAGAAATTCTATTTTTTGAAAACTCACAAAAACTCTATAATCATTTCCAAAATTCTTCTTGAAATTTTGTGTAAAATCTATATTCCACAAGGCTCTATTGCATGTCCCTACTCCCCAAGGTATCCATGTTATATTTGGGTCTCATAGCTCGGTATTAATATGGAATATGAAAAAATCTACATCTACATCAACACTCGACAAACAGTATTTGTATAATGATTTTGATGCGAAGATATGAATAATAAAACCAAGGATTCGCAAAGGTGGATTGCTGTCCGTAGTTAGGTGATTAAACGAGACCTCAGACGAGATAAAATATAGACTATACGAGAGCTGGCTAGCATTTTCACTCATATATTGTAATGGAGTAATGCACTCTACAACAGCATTGGCTGTGGACGTCCATGGTTTCAGAACTTGCCTTCAGAAATCTCATAAGCTCCTCGAGCCACTGATTAAAATATAAACTGCTTAAATTAAATGTCTACTCAAATGAAGTCATAGATCAATATCAAGAAAAATCTGTATAAGGCAAGATTTCATTCTGATCTTCCATCTCAGCAGATCTTCAAAACTTGGTCAAAGGATTTACAAGTCATCAATCATGACTGACATTCGCATCAGGAATTTCTCAATAGAAGCATCTCGTGCAACTCTCAATCGAGGGCATGCTTCTTCGCATGTAGACAAAAAGAGAGAAAAACCTGCCTTTGAGTGTATTTGTTACACCCTGACCCGAGCTAATCATGATTAAGGCTATTTAATTGAGATTAATGCTAATTAAGTATGGTTAATTGAGTTAATGATGATTAATTACCAAAGAGAGACAAATTAGTCTCAAATGATTGAATTAAACTTAATGAAGTGAATTTGAACGAGATTGAGTTGATTAGAATGAATTTAGACTCAAACAAAGTAGGCTAAGGACTTTTTTCGTAAATACAAGTTTTCATGTATTTCGTTAAATACGAAAACTCTTGATACCAACGCGTGTATCTCGAATAGTACGTTAACTTTTATAATAGACTTAAGTGCGTTTAACTTGAAATGGTTTAAGTGAGTTTTCATTTGACTCAAAATGTAATTAGTTTTAATGAAATGGGATTTTAGTGTAATACTCCTTATATTAGAATGAAATGAGTTCCATTCACTCATTTTTCATTTGAGCAAACCCTAGAGCACTTCTTCTCCTTCTTCTTGCTCTCTTCCATTTCCCTTATCAAGTGTGAAGGTTGGAAGGGTTTGATGAGTCTTAAAAAGCGCACATTTTCATACACATTTTAGACCATTTTAATGGCTTATTGATATTAAAGAGTTTCATTTAGTGTCAAATCATGTTTTTATGTATTTAGGATTCATTGTAGTGCATTCATGCATAGTTTTCTCAAAAATCACACTTTTTTGCATAAATTTATGAAACTTGCCATTTTTTGAAATCTAATTTTGGAAAGTCGGCTATTTTAGGTACATCAAGTAGCGTCTCATGCATAGTCCATTCAAATTCCTCACATGTGATTATTGTTGCATTTGTTTATTTCAGTTTGTGTAGGAGAAATCAAGAATGGGACCCACATTGGTGAATTTTGAGAGATATCAAGGGTAGGACATCTTTCACGGGGGACCCACATATCTTGGTATTTTTGGAGAGTCTGGAAAGTCAACAATGGAAAGCTAGACTTGTGATATCAAGATCAAGAAAGGAAAGTGCGCTAGAAGAGTTGACTAGTCAATTAAAGAATATTGCAAGCAAACCAAAGATGGAAGGGGAGTCAAGAAACAAGGAAAGAAAGATTCCAAGATCCCTTTGGATGTCCACGTGGGTCCCACACACCCCGTTGCACAATTAACATTCCATAGGTGTACAATTAATTTCGAATTTTTCAAAGACAGCAAGATTAAAATGGTTATAACTCTTAATCCAACCATCGGATCGGCTTAATCTACCCACCGTTGGAAAGCTCTTTTAGAGTCGATAACCGTAGAGCCAAGATTATGTCAATCGGAGCAAAAACGAGGAAGATATGACCTCTGAAAGTTGGTGCTAAAAATTCTACTCAGGATTGCAATTTTGTACATGGAAAGCACCAAAAATCTCTCACTCACCTTGCTATTTCTTTGAGGACTTGTTGGCCAAGAAAGGGTCTTACCATATAAAGAAGATTGCATGCTACAAACTTGGAATAAAGAAGGAAATAAAGAGAGGAAAAATCTATAAATTGATGGAAGAAGCATCCTTCTCCTCTCACGGTTAAAATCGTCCACCTCTCCCTCTAGCTTAATTTCATTACATCTCTCCCTCTCTTCCCTTTCATCTCAAGCCATCAAGGGAGTTCTTCTCAAAGGCCACACCACCACCCTTGTTTTTTCAACTAGAAAGAGGGATTCTTAATCATCCTAGTATGTATTTTTTTTTTTTCTAATTCTCAATCTTATGTACTCAATGGCATACTAGTATTAATAAATTTGTTTCTTTTTAATTCTGGTATTGATTTCTTGTGAACCTTGATATTAGTTTTGCAATAGGGTTAGTTCTTACTTTTGGTTAAGTCATTTTAATTGGCTTGGAATAATTACTAACAACTCACTTTAGCATCCTCACAATATACCTTGTTTTCTACTGATACATATGGTATTTTTGGAGGCAATACAATATGAAGTTGAAGAGAGCTGACCAAGAAAAGTAAAAAAAAAAAAAAATCCAAGTCTGAAATTATTTATTAAAAAGTGAGGATTTGTCAGTCTCAACTTGGATTGACAACCCAAGTTAAAGAATGGGACCCTAGGTTTGCACTTATAATTTTTCTGGGCCCAAGATTGAGAAGAATTAAAAGAAGCAACTCACCACTTTTGTATTTCAGTTTTATCTACCACATTTGATTTATGCACACCACCCTTATTTTCAGCACTTCACTTTTAATTCATGCACCTTTTACAACTCTATGTCACATAATTTTGTTTAGATTTGTTAACTGCTGGAAAGTGCATTAGACTCATGCATTTATTTAATTTTTTACATAGCATTAGGAGTGGCGTCCATACGAAATTCTGAAATCAGAATCTCATATTTTTATGTTAAACATTCATGTAGCAAAAAACAGGTAGACTAGTCAAATCATGGTATTTTTCTGTGAAATTTGGAGAAATTGAAGTTCAATATATGATTTATCACATCCCAAAATTTCAAAGAAAAACTATTTCAGGAGGTCTGTGAATCAGTGGCTTAAATATGGCATGTTAGGCTGTCTGTGTGCAGAATTTCTACACAGTTCTAGTTTTTAGGTCACGTTCATGCACTCATATCTTCTTTGTTTTAAATCATTTTTCACTTCCGTTTTTTTTAGTTGATTCATGCATCATTATAGTTCAAGATCCAGCCATTAAACTTAGTTTTATGTTGCATTAGATTAGGAGAAATCATGCATAAAAGCAGCCTCGCATACTAGTTTTCCAGACTTAGAATTTTTTTAGCATAGCATAGCATACATTGCATTACTAACTTTCTAACTTAGGTTTCTTTTGTTTCTAGTTTAGTTTCTTAGTTTTATTTTTGGAAGTTCTAACTTGTATATTATTCTGCAACAATTTTAGTTTTTAGTTTAGGAATTTTTAGATTTAGGAAGTTTTCTTTTCATTGGATTGTAATTAATTTAATTTTTGGAAAGTAGGAATGGTGGTTGTAATTAGTTTTTAATTAGGCTAAATTTAGATTTCTAATTTCGGGCAGGTACAAGTTGAAGAGAAACCTTAGTTTACATTGCTCCCTGTGGATCGACCTAGTCTCACCAGTTTATTACTACATTGTGGCTCTACACTTGGAGCTCACGATCAGGGTTTTTGAAGAAACTTCATCATCTTCATCTTCTTCCTCAAGTCATTCCTCCATTGTTGAAGTATTAGAGCTTGAGAGAGAACCAAAGCTTTCTTCTTTTAGACTACAAGTAAGTAGTTGGTGTTTTTATAGGATTTTCAAGTTCTATTGAGTAGTGATAAGTCCTCAAAAATGCACATTTTCATGGCTATTTTTGGTAAGTTTAAGGATTTATTAAGCCCAGAGAGTCTCATTTAGTGTCATATCATAATTTTATGCATTTTTTATCCATTGTAGTGAATTCATGTATAATTTACTCAAAAACCAGCATTTTTGCATCAAATCATGAAACCTGCCATTTTCTTAATTTTATTTTTTGAAAAAAAATTTTGAATGTGTTTTTCTCATGAATTAATCATCATATAAAATAATGTGCATTCATTCATCTTTCCATGAGAGATGGGTCTGCATTCATGCATTCATGAATTATGGGTGAATTTGTCTTTTCACATAAAATTCTTTTTTTTTTTTTTTTTTGCTTGTAAGAAATGAGAAAAAGGGTTCCACACATGCACATGTGTAAGTCACACATGTGGGACATCCAAGAGGGCCCACCATCGTTGCAGAAATTATTCAAAGATAATTTCAATAAGATTTGAGGAAATCTCCAAGAAAATCTAAGAATCCTCGTAGGTGACAATTCAAGAAATTCAAATTGGGAAGATTCTTCACAAGAGACTAAAGAGTGCAACAATGGAAAATTTTCCTCATGCAGGGACGTCCCACCTCAGCTGGATTTGAGCCAAATAATGCCAACCAATTTCAAGAGATTCTTTCTCTTCAAGTCATCTTAAAAGTTCCAAAAGAAGAAGGAAGATATGACAAGCATGGAAAGTAGCATTGCAAAGAGAGTATAAAGGAGAGAAATAAGGGATAGGAACGTTGAAACCCACCCCTCCTTTTGGTTGTATGGTCAGCATGGTATGGTGGTCCTATCATGTACATGAATTTCCATTAATAGTGCACCCAACTCAAGGAAATTTTGCACCAAAAATCTATATAAGCAAGGCCTGGGTGTACCATATTCTTCATGGTTGAAATTGTCCACCTCTCCCTCCAGCTTAATTTCATTCCATCTCTCCCTCTCTTCCCTTTCATCTCAAGCCATCAAGGGGGTTCTTCTCAAAGGCCATACCACCACCCTTGTTTTTTCAACTAGAAAGAGGGATTCTCAATCATCCTAGTATGTATTTTTTTTTTTTTAATTCTCAATCTTATGTACTCAATTGCATACTAGTATTAATAAAATTGTTTCTTTTTAATTCTTGTATTGACTTCTTGTGAATCTTGATATTAGTTTTGTGAATCTTGCAATGGGGTTAGTTTTTTTTCTTTTGGTTAAATAATTGGAATGATTTGGAATCATCACTAACAACCTACCTTAGTATACTTACAATATACCTTATTTTCTACGGATACAAGGTAGTTTTGAAGGCAATGCAAGGTGAAGTTGAAGAGAATTGAATGGAAAAGAAATAGTATCCAAATCTGAAAATTATTTATTAGAAAGTGCAGCTTGTCATTCTCAACTTGGATTGACAACCCAAGTTGAAGAATGGGACCCTAGGTTTGCACCTCTAATTTTCTTGGATCCTCAATTGGGAAGAATTAAAAGAAGCAACTCACCACTTTTATATTTCAGTTTTGTTTACCACCTTTGATTTATGCACACCACCCTTATTTTCAGCACTTCACTTTTAATTCATGCACCTTTTACAATTCTATGTCACACAATTTTGTTTAAATTTGTTAATTGCTGGAAAGTGCATTAGACTCATGTATTTATTTTTATGTTTTTTTTTTTTTTTTTTTTGCATAGCATTTGGAGCGGCGTTCACATGAAATTCTAAAATCAGATTCTTCTATTTTTATGTAAAACATTCATGTGGCAAAAACAGCCCACTTTCTGCACAGTTTCAGGAAAACTGCAGAAACAGTTTTTTGTAAAAAGTTTGAAGTGGGTAGACTAGTCAAATCATGGTATTTTTCTGTGAAATTTGGAGAAATTGAAGTTCAATATGTGGTCTATCACGTCCCAAAATTTCAGAGCAAAACTATTTCAGGAGGTTTATGAACCAGTGGCTCAAACATGGCTGGTCGAACCTAGGCCTGTCAATGGGCCGGGCCGGGCCTGGGCTTGGGTTGTCCAATCCCGTCCCGAAAATAGGACGGGCCTGTTGGGTGTTGCCCAATCCCAGCCCTAAATTGAACGGGCCTACATCAAATCATATCCCGTACGGGCCCGAGCTGGGACAGGGCCGGGCCTGGGCTTAGCCCGATCCTAAACATAAGCAAAATATTCTCTAATTATTCCTACTGTCATCAGACACCCGGTGTAAACCGGACTTTAAACCCTCCTCTTTTTTTCCGGACTTGGGACCGGCAATGCAATGCAACCACAAACAACATGGCGGAGTTAAAAAAAAAAAAATTTTGCCGGTGACCATAGAAAATCAATAGAAATGAATGAGTATCCTATAGGCTATATGGATCAAGTAATGTAGGAACGGTTAAAACCTTCTTTTTTTTTTCCGGTGAAAGTAGAAAATCAAAAAATTAATAAAATGAATGAGTATGAGTATCCTATATTGGTCAAGTAATATAAAAAAGAAATCAATTAACTTTGTAGCGGGCGGGGCCGGGCTTAAACGGGCTGAGTTGTTTCTACCCAATCCCAATCTCATTTTGGGCGGGCTTTAAAATGTATTGTCCAAGCCCAGCCCACTGGACTCAAAGTTTTTTAAAAGCCCTATTTTTTCGGGCTTGAGACTGGCCGGGCCGGGCCGGGCTTTCTACCAATCTCAACGCGTCCCATTAACAGGCCTTGTCAGACCACCTGTGTGCATAATTTCTGCACAGTTTCTGTCTTTAAGTCATGTTCATGCACTCATATCTCATTCGTTTTAAATCATTTTCCACTTATGTTTTTTTTATTTCATTCATGCATCATTATAGTTTAAAATCCAGCCATTAAACTCAATTTTAGGTTGCATTAGATTAGGAGAAACCATGTATAAAAACAACCCTGCATACTAGTTTTCCAGACTTATAAATTTCTAACATCTCATGGCATACATTGCATTACTAACTTTCTAACTTTTGGATTAGTTTCTAATTTTGTGGTTTAGATAATTTTCAGAAATAAAAGATCTTTCTAATTTTTGTTAATTGAAGATTTTTAACTTAGGAAGTTTCTTAAGATTTGGAAATTCTAAAATAAGGCTTGATTGACTAAATGCTTTCTAAATTTGTTATGATCTGAAAATCATTATTTATTTGGAAAGTCCTTAACTTTAGGGAGTTGATTAACTCGGTGAAAAAGTAGGTTGTTTCCTTTTTGATTGATTTGATTTGTTACTAATCTTTGTTGAACATGTTTTGATTAATTTAGTTTCAAACTTAGGTTTGTTTTATTTCTAATTTAGCTTCTTAGTTTTATTTTTGGTAAGTTTTATTTTTGGATTGTTTCTAATTTGATGTTCTAATTTATGTGTTCTTTTGTAGCAACTTGTGATTCATTTTAGATTAGGCCTTTTGATTTAGGAGATTTTAATTTTGAAAATGTATTTAATTGAAATTAGGAATGATGAATGTACCTTTCTAGATTTTATGCTAAATTTAGATTTTATTCAGGGTAGATGACAAAGTTGGAAAACCTTATTTCTAGCTCCATGTGGATCGACCTGCAGGTCTCACCAGATTTATTACTACAATTGAAGCTCTACACTTGGAGCTACTATCAAGTAGTGAGGAGAGGATTCTGGTATAGTTGGCTCATGGGAAACTCATTTTCATGTTTTCATGGAATTAGGGTTGAAAGGAGGTGATTTGTGCCAAATCAAGCCAAGCAAAAAGGGGGTTTTTGTCACTAAGCTTCAAGAGAGGCAAGTATAAGTATTTACTTGTGAATGCTGTTCGTTATTATAGAAGTTAATGGAAATTTCATAGATTTTGGTTTGTATATTTTCCATTGAATTTTTAGAATGGATTTGTTTTTGTGTGGATTGATGGAATGACTAGAAGCGTTATTTTGTGATAGATGTGTAAATGAGGAGTGGACAGGAGGTCCAAATCTTGTGTAGGTTGTGGAATGGTAGTGGAGAAGGAAGAATAGGAAGAAGAAGAGTGATTCAGAATTTCTTGTTGGAATTCCGATGGGTCCGCTCGAGCGAACACCTTTCTGTTTGGGTCCGCTCGAGCGAACACCTTTCTGTTTGAGTCCGCTCAAGCGAACCTGATACAGTGGATTTTGGATTTTGTTTGGGCTAAGAGTGTTTCCTATGAGTCCAAGTACTCCCTAAATTAGTTTTAAGACTAATTATGGGGTGAATTGAGATTGTTCAGAATTAAAAACAATAAAAGAAGAATATTTAAGATTGAACCATTGTTCTAATAGTTAATTGATTATGGACTAAGCTTCCATAGGTGATAATTACGGGGACTAAAATGCACACATTATATATATATATGAATGTGGTGTCCATCGAGAATAACACGTGCATTTGGTAACCAATGGTTACACCTAAATAGTTGTTTAGAACTGAGATAGAAATAAGTAGAATCATGAATTATCAATAATTCTCTCATTGTATAGTACTTCGTATTGTTGTTTCTCAATCTAATGAGATTGATGTTACTGTTATTCCTTTCATTTATTAGAATGGAATTACTGAATTGTATTGAATCCATAAATGGATTGCTTAATGAAATGTATTGACTCTTGAGTCTAGCACTACCTAGCTATTGTATTAAAGCTCTAAAATGAACTAAATGAATTAATAAACAAGCAAATGACTATTCCTACGACAGTAGATGGATTTGGGGGTGATCCGGAGCTCCTTGGTGATGCCAGTTGTCCCTGGCCTGGACACTAGTAAGTCTCACAATTCCGATCGTATCTATGGGTACTGATTGATGCTTTCGATTAGAAAGATGAACCCTTCCTTTGAGGGAAGATTGTAAATTATGTCTTCCATTTGAAAGATGAATCATTCCTTTGAGGGAAGATGACAAATGAAATGAAATGCAATACAATGAAATGAAATGAATTGAAATGAATTGAAATAAAATGAAATGAATGCTATGGAGTGGCTATCTTGTACATGTCTATTGATTGATTTATTGTGCTCACCCATTGTTATTGTAAGAATTATCTAAACTTGTCAAGAATTGGAATTGTTTACTAAATAGATTGAATGAATTTAGTATATGTATTAACATGTGCTATCACAAGTTCTGTTTATACATTGTTAAACCGTCGTGTTCACTGATGTTATTTGTGGCATTATAGGCCCGATTGCCAATACCGGTCCGGCAGCGACCCCAGCGGCAATGGAGGAGACTGTTGCGATTCTTCTAGGAGGACTGATTGAATGGAACGAATGGGATAACCTTTGAAATGGTTATCCGAGTGTGAAGTGGATCAGAAATTCTTTTTGAGAATTCTTTTTTTTTTTTTTTTTGAAATAGTTGGAATTCATTTGGAATGTAATGTTTTGAGAACTTGAATAGTTATCAATCTGCATTGTATTTGAATATGCAAGAGTTGATGAAAGCAAGGGCATGATAGAAATGATACATGTATAAAGAACTTTATTTTGTATACATGTAAAATCATAAATTGACAATGTTGATTATAAATATTTCCGCAAAATGGTGTAATGGACAGGTATTTGTAAATGTTTATCCCTTATGGATCCCATTTTAACTTTTGTTAATTCGAAGTTTACCGTAGTAAGTATGGGGTCAAGGCTAGGCATTATCGTACTTCAGGCCGGGTCGTGACAGTATTTGCTTAACAACGGGTTCAGCGAGAAAGAGTAAAATTGTTTTGACTTTTCTTGCAATGCACTGTAAGGTTGTTTGATATGATTAGCCATATAGGTTGGAGGCCTACTTTTGACTTTTGAGCCTCTTGATGAAGTGTTTGCCCCAACTTGGCTCATGTCAACATTTGTTAATTTATGTTCGAAAATGTTCTCCTACAAGCAGCCTATAAATAGCTTATATGCAGTCCAGCGTATGGACCCATTTAGATGAAGTTTATCAATGAAACAAGAGCAGATGGAAGATCTCCTCATGAACGAGTGGGATCCAAAAAAGCAACCGCACTAGATTATGCTAGCTCTTTATTTAACAGACTTAAAGTTAAATGACATCTTAATCATAGTTTTTCTTGAGATTTAATCAAATGGTGAGTAAAGGTTCGGTGAGTGTAAAATTGGGCTTTCTGCCATATCATGGGAAGAAAAGAGTAAAGGGACTGCACTGATGAAGGTTGGCCCAAGCAAGCCCCAGTGCTGGACCGCAGACCGTACTTGAAGTTGCTCGTCATAGAACATTTTCCATTGAGTCCAGATCTGGTGAGGTAAAACCCCACGGTGACCATGGGTGGATCAACCAAGATCCACCACGTCATCGTGGGGCAGCGTGCGGTGCAGGCGGGTAGCTGCCCATGTCCAAGGATTAAGAGTTAATTAAATGATATCGATGATCGATGTGATTAATTTAGTCATAAGGATAATAAGAGATGGATTTGCATTGGTTAGATAGTTGATACTATTTTCCAATGGATCCATGGATATAATTGACAGAGGGGCTTGTTTGCAGTAATTGAAAAGTTTAGGGTCTTCTTGTAAAATCCTTAGGACTGGAATGTAATTGCATTTATATAGTAGAGATATTAGCAATTAATTGTT
Source organism: Persea americana (assembly GCA_029852735.1). Taxonomy (NCBI): domain Eukaryota; kingdom Viridiplantae; phylum Streptophyta; class Magnoliopsida; order Laurales; family Lauraceae; genus Persea; species Persea americana. Next base: position 64,444,234 of record CM056813.1, on the reverse strand, counting down.
AGTAAGGAATAGGGCTATCAGTCCAGACCTTCGACAAGGGGGCCTGGCCCGGGTTAACCCTTGAAGGGCATCAAAGGGAGGGCTTCATTTTTTGTCATAAAGCCCAAGGGTAGCGTAGGGCCCTATTTTGAAAAGCCTGCAATGTTAAGGGCCGAGCTAGGGCTTGACTCATCTGGTCCAAGGGGCCTCGGCGCGGCCCTTAGTTTATGAAATATATAAAATTTTGAAGAATCTTTATAAAACTACTTTAAAATTTTCAAGAAGTAAGTACCTATCTATTCATTTATTTTTACCAGAAGGAATTAGAATACATAGTTTATTAATTAATACAAAAGTTAGATAGTGTAGATATCTTTTGTAGAAATATAGCTTGAAAAATGAAGGAAAATCGTAATAAATATTGAAAGAAATCTAATAAAGTATTTGAAATGGCCATACTAAGAGTATTGTGTGATTTATGATACACCTACAGCAACATTGTTAAATGTAAATAAAGTTAATTTAGTAAAAAAAAGTCAATAAGTTTGAAAATGATTTTTTAATGTTTGAGGAATAAATGACTCGAACAATAATTTTAGAGGAAAAATCCGAATTAGATTGTTATTTGGAGGAGCCAATGGATAAATCTACAAATTTCAATATATTGGATTGGTGGAAAGTTAATTCAACAAAATATCCAATTATTTTAAGAATGACTCGTGACATTTTAATAATTCTAGTACTTTCTACCGTTGCTTCTGAATCGGCATTTAGAGTGCAGAAGGAAGAATACTTGACTAGTATAAGAGTTGTTTAAAATTTGAAATTGTAGAAGTCTTAATTTGTGGACAAGATTGGATACATTCGCAGCAACACAATGATAATAATTCATTAGCTGATCTTTTATAAATTCTAAAAGTTGATTGAATAATTAAATATAGAACTATTGTTATTTGTTTTATATGTATTATCCTTAATAGAATTATTGTTATATGATTTGTGTTTTACATTATATAAATTATTTTGTCCGACCACTAGCCTTCAAATAAAAGAAAGTTTTTAACTCCGCCATGTTGTTTTTTGCATTGCATTGTCGGTCCCTAGATCGGAAAAATGAGGATTGTTAGCATTAAGTTGGAAGTTGGTAGTGGCATAGGAAAATTTTATTTCTTTAAATAAAAAGGATCTTCCTTTATTTTGGCTTTAGCCCTTGAGGGTAGCGTAACGGCCTACAAATTATAAGCCCGCCATAAAAGTCGAAGGCTTTTGCTTGTTTAGGCCCGACCCGCACATGTGAGGGTAGGATTAGGGTGTACATAGGCTTGGGCTGGACCCGGCCCTTTGAAAGCCCTAGTCAGATATTTGCATGAGATATGGGGTCTAGATGCTTCAGTTAGAACCAGATCCAAAGCGTCCCTAGTAGTTCTTATGCTAGCCCTAAGTGAGAAAGTTATATTAAAAGAAGAATTCTTAAGAAAAAGAGAAGTGGAACTAGGACTCACGAGAGAGCTAGGGCTCTGAGACTATTGAAGTGACATCTAACCCTCTCTTATCTCCTCTGAGGTTTTTCTATTTTGAGTGCTTTGAGGGTTTTTTCTTCTCCGTTGACATCCCACCATTCTCGCTAAAAGGTTATCTCAATTGGGTAATAGCGTTGAATACTGCGGGGTTTTAAAGATTGTGTCTACGAAAGGGTTTTACAGAAATAAAGATCAAATACTCGATTTTAGTACAACAGAGCTCCTCATATATAGATACATACGTAGTTGTCCGTAGATCTAGATATTAATTGTTTAGGTCCATTTTTCTATATATAGATTTGGAATATTATTAATACACTAAAATAAGAGTTTTAAGCAGATCAATCCCATCAAAAAGCCCCACCTACTTCCAAATGAGTCTTCCTTATACGACCCGTTGTCGTTTCGAGAAACAAGCACCAAGGAAACACGTCGATGGCTGACTGTTGAAGATTCTTTTCGGTTCTTTTGGTACCCATCAGTTCAATTTACACATTTGCGTACAAAACCGGATCCTGTGCTCCAGCACACAGAATTTTCTGTCGGCAGCCAATTAAATCAGTCAGTGGGGCCCAATCCTTTGAAAATCAAACCACACAGGGTTGCTCTTCAGTACCCCTTTATTTGGTAAATTGGACCCCCACCAAAGATGCAGGCATCTTAAATGAGAATTCGAAGGGGAACATCTTTTGGGCCATGCCTAAACCCTAGCATGGTCCACAGTTCCAATGATAGGGACCATGGATTTGGAGGTTATTTATTTTCTCTCTTTCCTTATTCAATTTCCATCAAAGAAGGAGTCAATTAATAGTCATTTTTGGAGGGGTGTTTATGGGCCGCGCCCGACTAAGGCATATCCAGGCCCGGCCCGAGTTTAGAAACACCCTCCCAAGCCCGACACAGGCCATAAAAGCCAGGCCTGAGCCTACATGTTTAATCATTTGGGTTAGGCCAAATCAGTTTTTCTTCACTTTTGTGAGCATTTGAGCAATTGTTTGGAGTAATTAAATAAAATCAATGCATTCCTTACACGGGCCGGGATTTGGGCTTTCTATCAGTTTATCCAAGCCCGGCCCAAAGCTGGATGGGCCTAGATGGGGCTCGGGCTGACCCGGCCCATGAGCATCACTACATTTTTGGATCATAATCTTTGATTTTCATTTTGACCCACTTTCTTCACGAATTTATATGTATTAAAAAACCCTATTCCATACAGCTCGGAGTGGCAGGGCCCAAATTCTTCTGGGTGTGATGTCGGCGCGGTGTTCAAGCAACGGTGGGCTTTAAAATCTATTTTCTTTTTTTTTCCATAGTTTTCAATGCTATCCAAATAATAATCCGAGATATGAAAATAACCCAACAATTTTCATGACATAATTTGACAAACCTTTTTGAGATAAGTTAAAATACATAAATATTAAGGTTAGCATATGAGTCCAAACTACTCAAAAATTATCGGTTTACTTGTTTTAGCATTGAGAATTGTATCTCACTCCATTCACAATATGACTAGTGTCAGATTAATAACACGCTACTCAATTGACCCATGGTTAATTAATATAAATTCTTTGATTTGCTAGTTGTGAGCATTTGATAGGCTACAATGCACAGTAGGCATGGGTGGTCAAGAGGGGAGCATTGAAATCCATTCATCAAGTGGGAAAGGTGAAGGTTTAAATGATATGATGATGAAAATTAGTTAGAGTTTGAATCCTTGGAGTGCTTCACTTATACTTGTTTGGGGGTCTACCCATAGTAAGAATGGGCATGTGATTAAGAATGCCATATGTTCCATCTGATGATACTACCGACTCCTATTAAAATAAAATTTAGACCCGGCACAATACAATGAAGGCGCTCATTTTGAGAGGTCTGAGTTTTCAATGGGTAGACCTTATTATGGAGTATCCGTAGTGTGGGCAACCCCCCTGCTCCGCCCTGTACACTCCCTACTCTTAGCTTCTATATCCATTCCTCCAATTACAGATCGCAATCAAGCTCAACTTCTTCCTTTCGTGAAAAATAAGACCCTTCTCAGATTCTAAAGGAAGGAAGAAGAAAAGGGTAGACAAGTCCAGTCCAAAGTCTCTTCTCAGAAATGCAAAATCCAACCACATTCCAACCCATCAATCACCAACTGGTTGTGGAGCAGGAGCACCTGAAATGCCCTCGCTGCGACTCAAACAACACCAAATTCTGCTACTACAACAACTACAATCTCTCCCAGCCTCGCCATTTCTGCAAGAACTGCAGACGCTACTGGACTAAAGGTGGTTCTCTTCGCAACATTCCCGTGGGAGGTGGCAGTCGCAAGAACAAGCAGAGGACGAACCCAAAACGCTCTTCCTCCTCTTCCTCAGCTCCTCAACCAGTTCCACAGCCCCAGATGCCAGCCATGATCTACCCCACAGTGCCTGGGATCGATCAGGACTGTCGAATGCTCAACATCCCCGGGAGCTTCAGCTCCCTCTTGAATTCAAATGGGCAGCATGGGAGTCTGATGGAAAGCATGAATCCGACTAGTTCAAGTGTTCCAAGAGTGCAATTCGGGGATTTTTCGGAGAACCCATATCTAGGTATGAGTTCAAATTTGATGGGGGACCCTGGATTGGATTTGCAGAGCACAAGCAACCCAGAAACGGTCTTGGGCTTGCAGGGTGAGTCGAGCTGTTGGAGTGGTGGTGGTGGAAATGGGTGGCCTGATCTTGCCATTTACACACCAGGCTCGGATTTTCAATAAATGATGACTTAAGTATATATGCTTCTATGGCTTTTTGGGTTTTAATCTGATTTACTCAGGCTATGTGGTGATGGAGAGATGGATATGCTTTGATTTCGGCTATTCTTTGATTTTGATTTTTTCTTGTCTTTTTTGGTTTGATGAAGGCATGGTGTTAGTTTTTCTGATGGTGTTATTATGTATTTGTGTGATGTCTGTAATTTTTTTTTGGAAGTTTATTCATGTGATAGATTGTCTTCAAGGAGTGTAATCTTTGTAGTACATGTATGGATGAATGCAGCAAGAGAATGCTGCCTCTTGTTATCTTTCCCTTATGAGAGTGAATATTTTGTTTCTTTTTTGTAGTCTGTGTGCAGTAGCAGAAGATTTCTCTAAATCCAGGGAAAAAAAATCAGCAGGGACCGGACCATCTTTGAAACCCAAGCCGTTCAGTATACCTGCTAACCCAAATTAGTGCTCGGCCAAATTTAACTTCAGTTAGAGTTTTTGAGCTAACTATAGAGTGTTTACACATGATTAATCTGAGGCAGCAAATTTTGAAGGAGTCAAAACTCAGCCCAAAACTACACATGAGCTGGAATTGATTTTTGAACGGTTTGGATTTCAAAGATTTCAAAAATGGGCTCTCTGATTTATAGGAATGGCCTCAGAGTATCTATGTCAGATTCTTCTAAGTAGGATAACATATATGAAGGGATTAAGAATACTAGATGGTGATGGGGCACCACATTATTGTTTTACCACATGTGATGGAGATTGCAAGCTGGCAAATTAATCGTAAGCAGAGGAAGTTTCTATCTGAAATGACAATGGCCCTACACAGATATAGTTAAAAGTAGATTAGTGAAACTTGGTGACAGTCTTGTTTAATGGATGAATGACAATGAACAGAGTTTCTTTGGCTTTCCATGCAAATCCTTTGCGCACGTGTTAAATAGAATCAACCCAATATGATCTAACCAAGTCATCGTGATTCAAGATTATGTGCAACCAACTTATGTATGTAGGTGCTTAGCCTTGAGTAACAAATAGATGCATTACTTCACCAATTTGAATAGATGGGAACAATACAAGTGATATATAAGACATCCACCTTCATTTTAATATCCCCACCTCTCATCTCCCGCGGCTTGAACAATCTTTATGGCTCAACCCATCTTTGAATGGCCAGAAACCACCAACCATCTTATCTTAGGGCTGATTTGTTTGGCCGTACGTATTTCTAACCAAGATTTCCCTGGATTGGGAATTCATGACAACAATGATAGTTGATGTTTCCACAAAATTCTAAATTCTTTATTTGAATTGTGAGAATTTATAAAAGCATATATTGTGAAATGTCACTTTGACTTATAAAAATGTTCAAATTCTCAATTTCAAAGATGCTATGTTATTTGAGCATTTGTGAAATTAGGCAAGAGCAGTTGGTGAATTGATAAACCCCCTACAATAATTCTCAAACTCTTGCAAGTAAGTTCTGTGGAATTTCTGACGAGGATTCTAAGTTTTGGAAATTCTTGAAGCTGGTGTTAGATCATGTCTCTAAACCATTTGAAACCCTCCGTCTGATGGTCAAACTTAAACCTGTTGAAAAGCCACTTTGGCCACTAAAATTCTAGAATCCCAATGCCCGTCCGAATGCCTTCCTGAGCATTTTGAAAACCAATTAAAGAGATGTGATTTGGAGAATTCAACATCCTCCCCAGTCAACGGATCCTTAAAATTCCTTTGACCAAAGAGCTTCTTAACATGGCACCTCATACTTATCGCTATCTGTGCATGCTGCACCTATCAATGTCTAGTGTGTTTTCTGAAGGATGAGCATGTGTGCATGCATGTGTCACACACCTGAAAGGTTCCTCTGTATTGCGACTTGCGAGTATGACCCGTGTACAGCAATATCATCAAGTTGGTTTAACAGTGGCGGGCCACACCCATCATGGTTGGAAATGGATGCACCGAACATCATTTCATCCTTCTCATTTTGTTTCCATGCCATGTAACATGCCGCTGGTTCCGCGGTTCATAGAAGACAAGCACGCGTGAGGCATGCCTATGTGAGTTGACATTATCATCAAACTACTCATTTTGAAGTTTTTTTTTTTTACAATTTCTATGGATTCTTTTATTAGGCTGATTAAGTAGTAGTGTTTGAAATAGTAATTATTGAGATTCTTTAAATTTAACATGAAGGGTTGGATTTGGAAATAACTAATGGGATCAATGATGAATGTCAATGTAAAGACAAACTACATAAATTGTTATGGGATTATTGGATGAGACTTTGATTTCAAAGGCATTTTCCTTGGACATTTATATAGAGCTAGATGCTAGAGAAAGAAGCACTGAGAAACAACAGTTCTTGCTATAAATATGTGCCAGCACAATGACTCATGCTTAGCACGGGATGACCCATATGACTAGGCTGCCTGCTCCATCTTACTATTTTTGATATTTTTAAAGAAATAATAATATATTGATCTTGTGTGCTGTAATGGTAACCTGTAATGGTAACCAGCAAAAGATCATGAGTTCCAAATCTCACAACTTAACATTTTTGGCTTTTTACCAAGGCTCGATAAAATAAAATCAAAATTGAAAGAAATATGGTCAAAATTGAATCCAAATCTTCGACTTTATTATATTATAATATGTTAGGAGGGATGTGTCAAATTAAAATAGAAATAATATGATTAAGATAATTCAAGATTTTAAACATTAAGATTAAGAGAAGTCATTTTAAATTGGTTGGGTGTGAAGAGAGAGAGAGAGAGAGAGAGAGAGAGACCGTACTATGAAAAAAAGTGTACAATTTCATGTTCAAGAAATTAAGAGGAGGAGGGATGATAAAACACCTTTAATGAAATATTGGAAAAGGCTATCATAAATTATCAAGTTGCTTGAAAAATGATTATAAACAGGAATAAACAAGAATGAGTGGAAAATAAAACCATCTTAGATCACTCTTATTAGGGTATGTTTATATGGCCATTTTTCCATTGAAAATGCATGGGAAAAAAAATAATTTTATACAATACTAAAAGTTCTAAGTTTGATGCAGCCGGTTTTCCACAACAAAAAGCAAAAAAATAGCTTTTCTACAATTTTTTGGATTCGGGGGATTGGGGGGCGGGCGGGGGGGCGGGGGTGGCGGGTGGTTCTACAATAGTGTTTTTTCTGTGGCTCCGCACAAACATGCCACAATCCCTCTATATACACATTTCCAAGATATCCCAAATCTTTTCGGTAATTGAACGGCACATAGGGAGACCCCAAATTTCTGCTTTTAGGAACCGGAATTACGCTTTTTTTTTAGGGGGATTGGAGAGGTGGTCTTTGGGATTAATATTCTCCAATGCCAAATTGTACTTGTTTAAAAAAAAAAAAACTCCCCATCTTTTGCTTAAAAAATAAAAGATACCCTAAGTTTGGATGTTGATTTTACAAGGTTTATGGAGTGTATTTGTCATCTATATCTGCATTTAAAGAGAATATTCTTTCATTTATAAATTGGTTAATGTTGGCTCTCCATGCGAGCTAGTGGATTTTATCCTACGATTCATGTTTAGTCTTTGGGTGATTGTCAAACTTGGGTTGGGGTTGGGGCCAATTCATGGGGAGTAGTGAGAAGTGAGTGCAAGCGGGGTTAGATTGATCCGGGGTTAGATTGATCGTGGTGGAAAGATGACAAACGAAAAGATCCCCCTGTGGACAAGAGAAAGCCATAAAATCATCCCAACCAAATTATCCTAGTCATTGATTTAATAGCCTTAAAGTTTAATCGTATTTTAGTCAAAGATTTTTTTAAAAATCTAATCCAATGGTAAGTGAAGTTTCAACATAATGAAATTGTATATAATGACTATCTCAAAATCTTGACTACCCGTGCTCAACTACGATTAAACAATTAAACATGCAAAAATAAAAGAAAAGAATAGTAACAGTAGTATTAACAAGGGCCAACATTCAAAAAACATAATTAACTTTATGAATATATCATACCTACTAAAGTCTAACTTGCGTGGCATCAATGTTCATAAGCAATTATAAGACCGCACGTGATTGGGGTCCCACTCCATCTAACTACTTTTGAAATCTCTTTGATAAACATTTACATAAAATTACCACTAGATATTATTTTTGCCTGGGTCAACCATAATTTAATTTCATAGGTTATAAAACAATTGTACCAGAATGCCACATGTACTATAATTTTATATTAATTAATTATATAAAACATATAAATGAGTATATTGTGATCAAGTTTATGCCATATTACAAGTGTCACAAATTTATCATGGCTGAAAACTGAAAAGCCTTACCATATTGGGGCCGGAAGGGATTTATTAGGCATCTCCGAGTTTATAGGGATTAGTCTGGCCCAAAGAGCTGGGAGCCCGGGAGAACCCTCCATTATATATATATATATATATATATATATATATATATATATATATATATAAAAGGGTGAAAAGTCTGACTGACCTGCTTATTTCATTCGTAGTCTAAAGCTCTCATACATGGAGCGGATACAATAATACGGAAGATTGTGAGTCAGAACCAGACCAAAAGCTTAACATCAGTAGAGGCGTAGACAGATCGTGACCCCATCACCTGATGGCACTTGCGATATCTGAACGCGAGGATCAGATGCCAATGATTTGTTAAACTTGATTATGTGAGGCCGCGACGCTTTCAAGTAATATGGCAGCAAAGAGTCATCGGGCAAGGCAACCGTTCCTCCCCATAGTGTATTATCATATGCAATGATCCCCCCAATCCTCACCAATTTTAGCAGCCTCTCATGGTAATTCCAGTAGTTAATCTTGTCCGCATCGACATAGGCAAAGTCAAAAGACCCGTCGTTCGTTGGCTGCAACCACACCACCTCACAAAAATCAAACAATGGAGATAGAAGAAACAATATGCAAAAGTAGCAAGCAGAGAAAATTATAGCACTAGGACACGCTTATATGCATTTGCATAGTGTTTTGGCAGGGAGTATCCTCAATGACAGTGGCTGACATATTGTGCTTCTGATTTTTTAGGATTACAGAGGTCTGGTTGAAGTTGTATTTAAACATGTGAGAGACTCTGCTTACATTTTCCAGCAACTTATCAAGAACAGGAAGGGCAAGAGAATCGATGAAATCAATTTTGTGTTCAACCCCAGCCTTCTTGATAATTGGCAAACCTATCTCATATGCATCCTGATTCTCGTCGATGGCTATGATCTGCAGCATTAAGTTTGGTCATGAATAGAAAGAAATACACTACATAGGAAAAACACACACACACACACACAGCCAAAAAAAAAAACACATTAATTAACTTGCATATGTAAGATGGATACGGATAGACAGACTTTGCCATCATCAGGGATAGAAAGAGCTGTAAGTAAAAGAGAGTATCCAGTGAAAACTCCAATCTCAATTGTCTTCTTCGCATTGATTAGTTTCAAAAGCAAGGCCATTAGTTGTCCTTCATCAGGTGAAGTAGCCATTTCATACCTAGAAAAACAATACAATGTCCCAGTATATACACATCAAAATGCCAATAAACTCAGAATATATATACTTAGAGATTTAAGGGTAGGTATGTTTAATTACCCTTATAAAAACTTGCATATATGATACTTCCCCACATTCCACATGCGCACACACACTCCAGACATTGATTTGGGGTGGAAAAGTGAGATGGATTTAATGTACAGTCCTATTGATGAGAGCTTAAAATGTACCATTTAGACCCCTCAATTCAGACTTAAGTATATTTTTCAATGAGATTAATTAGTCTAATTATGTTATTTTTATGTTTACAGGTTCCCTAGGAGCTTTGAGAAGAAATTTGCACAAGACAGAGGAAATGAAAGAAATCCAGAAAATACGGAAAAGCCCCGGAGGTTCTACCTCCGGGCGAAGGATGACCAGGTTCTATTCCCTTCCTGGCGTCCGGACGCTCGGACCGGATGGTGACCGACTTGCTCCGTGTTTTGATGAGGTTTTTTATTCCAATACCTATAAATAAAAGCCCAAACTTCGTTTTAGACGACATTCACATCTTGGGAGAAGATCGGGAGCAAGTTTTGATAGTATTGAAAGAGTGTCAATGCGGTTTTCGTCAGAGATTCTTCGTCAATTGTCGTCCATGAGTAACTAAACCTTTATCTTAGGGTTGCGATGAAGCCTAATCTTGTATTTATGGTGATGTATAGGCTTTAGGGTTTTCTGTAAACGCTTTTTGGTTATATGACATGTTGGATTTTGTTTCTTTAATACAATATCTGTTTTCTTTGGTATTTTAATCTTGTAGATTTGAATACTAGTCATATAACGGTGCTTGATTGAATGTGTTGTTAGATTTAGGATAATGTATGCCTTAAAGATAGGTTATGCCCCGATCTACATCCACATTCTTTATTTGTTGACTCTGTGAAGGTTTGTAACCAGAACGAGTCAGTTTAGCGTTGAGAGAGAACCCCCGGGTCTATACTTGCCATTGTGCGAGGTTAGAGTGGATTCGTACTCTGAGATCTTTTCTCCGATTAAATCAAAAATCTTGTTTGTCAATTTGTTAATTTAGCAATTAAAACCCTTGTCTTTTATTTGGTTAATTTAGGGATCAAACAAATATTTCATTTTCTAATAGGATTAGTTTAGGAATCATCACTTTGTCTTCAAATAGGATTACATTAGGAATTAAGGAACCAACACAACTTAGCATTTTTGTCCCAGTGGATACGACACCCGGTTAACATCGGGATAATTTATATTTGCAAACCCTGTTTTAGGACAGGTCAATTTTTGGCGCCGTTACCGGAGACAATTAGCACGGATGTTTGTTTCTTTTGATTCTAATATTAGTTTCGCTTCCTCTAGTTTTTATTCTTCACTTTTTCAGCTTTATTCACATTGTTTACTATCCGTACTGCAGGGCATTTATTTTAACACAGAATCCTAGAATTTGTGTAGGGATCCAAAAGAGTTCACAAAGGACAAAGTTTTATTTAAAAGAAATCTCTCCTCTTCCCAAGGCAAGGAAAGTCCTAGACTTTCTGATTCTGTTTATATAATTGCAGAAAATTTTGTGTGTGCATGCTTAGTCGTCGCTCCTGTAATCCACATTTGGTATCTCTATACCAAAATTTAGAGCAAGTCCTTAGGAAAGTTAGATAATCTAAAAACTCTGCTGAGTCCTCACACACAAATTCAAAAATGGCAGAGAAAGGAAATGAAGAGGAGACCCCACCCAGTACACCTCCTCCTCCCCCTCTCTGCCCTTTGAAGGAGCATTATACTCCTTCGGAATACGCGTCACCATCGTGTATTCAGCCGCCTACTGTGCTGGCAGCTCAATATGAAATCAAGCCTAGCACAATTAATCTTATCCCTTCCTTCTATGGCTTGAACAATAAGGACCCCTACAATCACATTGATGATTTCCTGGTTATTTGCTCTACTGTGAGAATAAACAATTTCAGTAGTGAAGTGCTTAAGATGTTCCTTTTTCCTTTCTCACTAAAGGACAAAGCTAAGTATTGGCTGAGTACTTTACCTGCGAACTCCATCACCACTTGGGCCCAACTACAACAAAAAATTTTGGATCATTATTTCTCAGTAGGAAAAACCAATCAGTACAGAAGATCTATCACATCCTTCGCTCAAACTGATGGTGAACAATTTCATGAGGCATGGGATAGATTCAAGAATCTCATTAGGAAGTGTCTTCATCACCAAATTGCCAAGCGGCAATTGGTGCAATTCTTTTATAATGGACTGTCCCCTGAATGGAGAAACATGGTAGTCACTGCAAGTGAGGGATCAATTATATTGAAAAATGAGGATGAGGCATGGGAGCTTTTTGAGAACATGAGTGAGACTTTTCAGGACCATACCTCCACTTCTAGATTAGAGAGGCCGGCAGCCTCTACCTTGCAAAAACCTAGAGGGGCGTTTGAAATTCAACATTCTATTGAACTCACCAATCAAGTGGCTGCCTTGACCCAAAAGTTGGATCAGTTAATATCTGGGGGTCAAACTCTCCAATCCCCACCCTCTCAAACTGTTTGTGCTTTATGTTCTAGTCCTGCTCATTTTGTGAGCAATTGTCCTATAGCCTCTCAATTTCCTGAATTTGTGCAAGAGCAAGTGAATGCTGCACCGGGGTTCTTCAACCCAGGTAATGATCCTTTCTCAAATACTTTTAACCCGGGATGGTAAAATCACCCCAACTTTTCATGGAAGTTACCCGGTCAAGGCACTTCATATTCTCAACCGGGAAATGGGCCTAATCTTCCTTTCAATCCTGCGGCCTATCGTTCCCATCAGTCCTACCAGCATCCCAACCCTCGACCACCTCAACGAACTCCATCTTTTGAGGAGACAATGCTGCAAGAGCTCAAAGAGCTCAAAGCATCCACTCAGCTGGTCCATTCCCACTCTTAGTCCATAGCTAAGCTAGAGACCCAAATAGAGCAAATAACTAATGCTCTTAATAGAAGAGAGGAGGGACGCTTGCCTAGCCAACCCACGGTTAACCCCAAGAATACTTTTGAGGTGGGTAGTGGCTCGCAACCTAATAATGTCTATCATGAGCAAGCGAACATAGTTGTCATATTGAGAAACAGGCATGGGATTGAAACTAGGCCGGAGGAGCCTAAGCATGACTTGAGAAAGCCCACAGCCCATCCCAATGGCTCAATGGCTGAATTGGTTTCTAAAGGAAAGGAGGTCATCCCTCCCAACTCTTCATCTGACCCGGCTGTGGAACCCCCATATGTGCCTAAAGCCTATTTTCCCACTTGTCTTGACACACCCTCTCCCTTTAGTAAAAAGAGAGCCACGATGGATGAAATATTAGATGTGTTCAAGCAAGTCAAGATCAATCTACCTTTGCTAGATGAGATCAAACAAGTCCCTTCATATGCTAAATATCTACAAGATTTGTGCACTCAAAAGCACAAATCTAAATCTCATGTGCCAAAGAAGGTTTTGCTCACTGAGCAAGTGAGCTCGATTATCCATAATGACATACCTCCCAAGCTGAAAGATCCTGGCACTCCTACGATTACTTGTACGTTTAGGAGTCACATTATTAATCATGCATTGCTGGATCTGGGAGCAAGTGTCAATCTCTTGCCTTACTCGGTGTATGAGCAAAATAGACTAGGAAAATTGAAGCCCACCCAGGTTACCTTGCAACTTGCTGATAGATCTATCAGGGTACCCTAGGGTATAATTGAGGTTGTTCTGGTCAAGGTCGACAAGTTCTTTTTCCCTGTCAATTTCATCGTCCTTGACACTGAACCAGTACAGAATTCCCGGAAACATACTCCTGTCATTCTTTGCCGGCCCTTTTTGGCCACGGCCAATGCCAACATTAATTGCCTCACCGGAGTTATGGATGTTTCCTTTGGAAATATGAAAGTGAGGCTGAATACTTTTCGGGCCTCTTATCAACCTCCAGACCAAGATGAATGCTTTGCCGTCGATGTTGTTGATGAGCTTGTATAAAATGCTCTTCACCCTGAGGATACTTTGCCGGTTATCATTGCTCCTGATCTGTCTAACGGTTAGGAAGCATAAATTCTGGATGTGTTGGAAAAGCACGAGCGTGCACTCGGCTGTTCGATTGCCGAGTTGAAAGATATTGATCCCTCCATTTGCATACCCCATATTCCTTGCATTGATGATTTTACACTTTCTCGGGATATGCAGTGGCTTGTAGTTCCTAACATTAAGGAGGTAGACATGAAGGCAGTACTAAGTCATGTCTTTTTGCAGGTTTGGTTTGTATTTCTTAAGTTTTCTTTGTTTTTGTTTATTGTGCTTGCCGCTACCATTCCGCAGGTACTTTGGTCTGAGTTGGGGGGTGTCTTCCCCGTTTTCCTCCATTCAACCTTTTGTTAAGCGGTACCCATGTGATATCCTTCATTTTCCTTTACTTTCCTTGTCCTTTATCTTTTATTTTGTGCTTCACATTGTGGACAATGTTAAGTTTAGTTGGGGGTGGGGTATTAACCTTTGGGCTAGTCTTTGTAGTTTTTGTTTAGTAGTGTTAGGTTTAGTTCTTTTCCTTGAGTTTTATTTTCTTTGGTAAAAAAAAAAAAAAAGAATTAGTTTTTCGAGGGATTTTTAAAAAGATTTTTATGAAACGAAGATACCTTGATTTTTGAAACTTTTTTGTGAGGAAAAAGAGAAAAAGGGTTCACTATCTTGTTTTAGGAAAGAGTTTTTGGGAAATTGTTGAATGATTGATCCATATAACTTAACACGTATTTTATAGAATTCTTTTGAAAACTGACACTATGAGTTCCATACTTGTGAGAACCACAGAACAATCTTGATGGAAAGCCGACCCTTAGTCATACAGTTTCCAGTTCAACTGAGTGGATTTATCCACAAATCGGTGAATTAATTCGAGTATATGGAAAGGGCTGCATATTGTTGGGGACCGAATTGAAAAAAAAAAAAAAAAAGAGAACAGTTTTGTGACTAGTTTGGGTTCGTAGCCTTTTTGACCCGAGCCAGTAGGCCGATAGGGGTATTGCCATACCTAGTGCCCTAAAGACATCTGTTTTGTAACTCATTGGCTGAATGCTCGTTACATGGGGTGATTAGAAAGCTTAAGAGACCTAGGCATTGCACAGTCACATGTGTTTGTTAAAAAAAAGAAAAAAAAAAGAAATTCTTTTTACATAAATAGTGTTGTTATGGCCTTAGAAAAACAATAGTGCGAAAGGCACCATAAATGCCTTGAGAGGGATCATGTTATCTTTCACCGAGGTTAGGTGGACCAGCATTTGGAAAGAAAAAAAAGAGGTGTTTTCACGGGAATTCGTAGTGGATCGTTTTATGCTTTCATACTTTTATATATACACAATTTTCACTGTGCACGATCAATTCTTCCAAGCATGATCTTGAGGATTTTTTACCAACAGATAGGATGTGTGAACCAACTTTGTGATGTGTGTTGAAAACCCCATGATCGAGAATATATGGTGTTCGTAGATATCATGTCTGGAAAGACCCCCCATGTTGTTTTGAGTTTTAGGAATTTTGTAGGTAGATTCACTGCAAACCTTCACGAAACTATAACTCGTCTTTTAGGGGAAATTTAGAGGTTTAAAGGCTTAATGCACACACTAAGTGCAGCCGTGTTCCCTACAAAAGTGGCCTTAGTTAGTCTTTCTTTTTGTTTTCGCTTTGCTCAAGGTCTAACAAAGTGTAAGTTGAGGAGTGTGATGAGAGCCTAAAATCTACCATTTAGGCCCCTCAATTCAGACTTTGGTATATCTTTCAATGAGATTCATTAGTCTAATTATGTTATTTTTATGTTTACAGGTTCCCTAGGAGCTTTGAGAAGAGATTTGCACAAGACAGAAGAAATGGCAAAAATCTAGAACATACGGAAAAGTCCCGGAGGTTCTGCCTGGCGTCTGGACGCCCGGAGACAGAAATGATGACCAGGTTCTGTTCCCTGGCGTCCGGACACAGGGAAGCTGGCGTCCGGACGCCCGGACCGGATGGTGACCAATTTGCTCCGCATTTTGACGAGGTTTTTTTATTCCAAAACCTATAAATAAAAGCTCAAACTTCATTTTAGATGACATTCACATCTTGGGAGAAAATCGGAAGCAAGTTTTGGGAGTATTGGAAGAGCGTCAATGCGATTTTTGTCAGAAATTCTTCGCCAATCGTCGTCCGTGAGTAACTAAACCTTATCTTAGAGTTGCAATGAAGCCCTAATCTTGTATTTATGGTGATGTATAGGCTTTAGGGTTTTCTGTAAACGCTTTTTGGTTATATGACATGTTGGATTTTGTTTCTTTAATACAACATCTGTTTTCTTTGGTATTTTAATCTTGTAGATTTGAATACTAGTCATATAACGGTGCTTGATTGAATGTGTTGTTAGATTTAGGATAATGTATGCCTTAAAGATAGGTTATGCCCCGATCTACATCCACATTCTTTATTTGTTGACTCTGTGAAGGTTTGTAACCAGAACGAGTCAGTTTAACGTTGAGAGAGAACCCCCGGGTCTATACTTGCCATTGTGCGAGGTTAGAGTGGATTCGTACTCTGAGATCTTTTCTCCGATTGAATCAAAAATCTTTTTTCTCAATTTGTTAATTTAGCAATCAAAACCCTTGTCTTTTATTTGGTTAATTTAGGGATCAAACAAATATTTCGTTTTCTAATAAGATTAGTTTAGGAATCATCACTTCGTCTTCAAATAGGATTACATTAGGAATTAAGGAACCAACACAACTTAGCATTTTTGTCCCAGTGGATACGACACCCTGTTAACATCGGGATAATTTATATTTGCAAACCCTGTTTTAGGACGGGTCACCTATCCAAATCTCTGTTTTGCTAGCAATTTGGATTAAATCAAAATGCACCTTGAATTACACATGTATGACATTACAGTTGACCATAGAAAATTGGTAGGTAAGGAACCAGATCAAAACCATCATCTTGATACTCAAGAGAAAAAAAATAAAGAATGCTAGATAAGGTTAAAATGTGATTATCTATTACAATGGATGGCTGTAAGTAGCTACTCTCAACTCCTTGAGCAGTTCCGACTCTCTTGGATATACACTGGTCTCTAGTACATACTACAAAAAAAAAAAAAAAAACCAAAAAAAAATTATAGGAGAAGCAATGATGATAAAAGCATCAAGAAGAAGAAAGAAACCCAAATAAAGAGATTTAGAATGGAAGATACCTGAAATAGCTCATCACTCTGCAACAATCCCTTATTATCATTGTTAAGAATTTGATTGGCAGCAAGTTTGGAAGCCTCTTCCATGGCTTTCAACTGTAATGTAGAAGAGGTTAGTTTGTTGTCACTAGTTTTGGAATTAATAGAGGAGGCTATTTGGTCTAGATTTACACTCTGCATGTATACCATTTAAGAGAAGGGGAAAAAAATTGTAAGCTCCCTTATCCTTCCTTTTCCTTTTAATGAGTGAAATTAGCTTATGAAGAACTTAGTATGGAACTTTGGACAATGTCAAAGAACTTTCCATTCTTTTTTTGTGGGGAAGAAGAGATTTCTGTAATATGAGAAATAACATTCCTATGTGGTATCTAAGGGCCTAGAAAGATGAAAACTCAATTAGAAAATCCAAATGTACAAGAATGCAATGTGAGAACACAAAGAGGTCACATTAATTCACATTCTAAAAAATATTAGTGGAAAAATTGAGACAGGAATAGCTTTAGTTATAAAAAATTTGATGATATAGGGGAATTGGGGGATTAATAACTCATCTCAACTTTTTGATGATGAAAGTTGTCAACTTACTAGAATGGGATGGTAAGCTTGTCCAATTAACCAAACTAATGTACAATGGATGTAACCAAGTAAACCAGATAGAACTGGCTAATATATCTACCAAGCAATCACCATAAGAAGGCAGACATAAATTTAACGTGGAAACCCTTTTCAGGAGAAAAACCACGATCGAATAAACTAATCTCTATTGAATGGTTACAAGATATGTCCACGGCTCCTTTATCCCAGTCAGTACGTCAACCTAAGAACTGTAGTTGATCCTCCTTCAATACCTTGAGACGAAGATGCACACACCTTTTACAAAGAAGTGAAAGCACTAGGCTCAATCTCTCAATTGATTGCTCCAGAGAAAAATTCTCTCTCTAAGATCTCTCTTGCTCAGACTAATGAGAGAGCTGGTGGATAGGTTTGGGTTGAGAGAAACACCCAATTTATAGTCTCAAATCCATGCATATGACTCCTAATAATAATCCACTTAGAAAAACAGGTCTTTTCAAATTAGCAAACATGTCTTTCGCTAGAGCAAAGATGCAGATGAGCTAAATGGCAAAGAGAGATCTTGCTATAGCGAGACTCCTGCCTGCTATAGCGAGATGCGAGCAAACTGTCTTGCTGGATTTTGGCTAAGAGACTCCAAAACTCTCTAGTGTTTTCTTCAATCTTGGCTTCAGTCTTTTGGCGACTCAATCACAGTTCATTCTAAAATAAATTGAAGATTACAACTCAAATGGACCTAAGGTTTTGTCGAACCCATGAGTGTGCCAATTACAATAATTCCTAACAATCTCCACCTTTGGCAATTCAAGGAAAAAACTCTCTAGCACAATACATATGATTTGCCACAAAAAAAAACCCAAAATACATTGAGATCTTTTACAGAATTTTTTTCCAGAACCTGTAGATCATGCACTGTCTTTGCTTGCAGACCCCCCCCCCCTACTTCATTCTTCTCCCCCTTTTTGTCCATAATTGACAAACAATTATCTTCATTCAGCTTCTATAAATCTGGATGCAGTAGCTTCCCCTCAATTTTCACTCCGCTCAATATGATCTTCGTATCAGCACTGGGGTTGGGGCTTGATCTTGCAGATCAAGGTGATGAAGCTTAGACACACACACACACACACTTGCAAATTTAAACATTTCAGCAAAATGTTTACCAACATAGAAGGTGTGTCTTCTTTCTTGACCCAGACAGTTTTGGTTTTCTTCTTCAGCTCAGTCTTCTACTTTTTCATTGCGTTTGATTTGGTAAACTTTGCAGCTTCTTACAATGAGGTCGAATGTGTCCTTTAACTTCATAATGATGACAAGTGGTAATTCGTTCAGGACGTGACACATTCTTCTTCTTTGGAGCTCTATGTGCAACACTAATGACAAGATTAGTAACAACTAAATTTTTAATAAAATAGTTTGTAGCTTTGGCATTCGAAATGGATGCTCCGTCAACGTAACCAATGCTATGCTTGTAAGTGTGTGTCTTTCGATTGCATAGGATGTCATCAAATTTTTTCAATCCACTATTCATCCTATTTAATGAAGTTCTAGCAGTATGTCACTCAGATAGAACCATCTTGAGTCTTCTGCTCAAATCAGAATTCTCTGCTTTTAAAGTCTTAATATCAAAATCAAATAAGTTACACTTTTGTGATCTTACAGTTGATTTGTCAGTCAGCCTATTATTTTCATCCTCCAATTATTGTACATTTATGAGTGCTTCTGTAACTGCAGCTTTCAAGGAGGGATTTCGCTCTTCAGACGTTTTGCAATTAATAGCAACTTTTTCATTAACCTTAACCATCTTCTTGGTCTTCTTGAAAAGTGTCCCATATTCAGTTTTCCAATATTGTTCTTCCTCTGAATCATTATCTTTATCAGTCTCATCATCGAAAGAAACATGGGAAGTAGCAGAACCAGAAGTTGTTATAAAAGCAATGAACTTCCCTTTGACAGTGTCAAACTTCTCAGATTTAGGATCTTCATCATTATCATCAGAAATATCTTCTTCCCAGGTCGTATTTAAAGTCTTCTTCTTAGTTTTTCTATTTCCGCAGTCACTAGCAACGTGTCCATATCCTTGACACTCATAGCATTGAACCCCTTTAGAAGATTTATTTTTACCATTTTTTTTAGAGATTTTCATATTAGTTTTATTCCCCTTAATAAAAAGCTTGAACTGCTTCATGAGCTGTACAACAACTTGGGGATCAATTTCCTCAGAATTTGAATCTGAATCACTTGCAACTTTCTTGAATGGTTCCTTGGATGTTTTCAAAGCAATACCTTTAGACAGCAATTTACAATTAGACCTAAGGTTTTCTTCAAAAGTTTGTAGGTAGCCAACCAACTTATCAACTTTCAGCATATTCAAATTTTTATTTTCTTCTATGGCCACAACATTTCCATCAAACCTTTCTGAAAGAGACCTCGGAATCTTTTTGACAATTATGTTTTCAGGAATTGGTTCTCCCAAAGAGAATGCATCATTGACAATAGCATTTAGCCTAGCGTTAAGTTCATTAAAAGATTCGTCTTCTTCCATCTGAATGGTTTCAAATGTTGTATACAATTTCTGAAGTTTCGACTGTTTAACAATGTCAGTCCTTTTATGCACAGTCTACAGGATATCCTAAGCTTCTTTAGCAGTAGTGCATGTAAAAATTCTTCGAAACTCAGACATACCAACTCTATAATAAATAACATTTAAAGCCCTGGAGTTATAAGTAGCAACCAATTCTTCTTCTTTAGTCCACCTTTCCTTAGGTTTGGACACGGCTACCCCATCAATAGTAACAATGGGCAAGGAATAACCATTAACAGCAGCTTTCCAAACTTTTAGATCTATAACTTTCAAAAAGGCAACCATCATGGCTTTTCAATAAGCATAATTGGTATCATCCAATAGAGGAGGCTTATTGGTTGAAGTACCTTCGCGATGGATATCCATTATAGCAATAAATATGATTTACACAATAGAATAATGCAACCCGCTCTGATACCAATTGAAAGTTGCCAACTTACTAAAATGGGATGGGTAACCTAGTCCAATTAACCAAACCAATGCACTGCGGATGTAACCAACTAAACAAGATAGAACTAGCAAATATATCTACCAAGCAACCACCACAAGAAAGCAGACACAAATTTAACGTGAAAATCCTTTCCGAAAGAAAGAACACAATCAGAAAAACCAATCACTATTGAATGGTTACAAGATACACTCATAGCTCATTTATCTTAGTAAGTACATCGACCTAAGGACTATAGTTGTTATTAGACAACTTTTCATAGCTACGACTACTTATCGCGCACCGCTCTCCGTACTTGATCCTCCTTCAACATCTTGAGACCAAGATCCATACATAAGACTCCTAATAATAATCTACTTAGAAGAATAAGTCTTTTAAAACTTTTACTTAGAGTCAGGATCCAACTGGTCACTTTCCGCCTTGCTCGCTATAGCGAGATCCCTCTCTCCTGTTTGGCTCATCTGCACCTTTGCTCTAGCGAAAGACATGTACGCTATAGCGAACTGTCTTGCTGGATTTTGGCTTAGAGACTCCAAGTCTTTTCTTCAATCTTCGTTTCAGTCTTCCGGTGGCTCAACTACAGTCCATTCTAAAATAACTTGAAGATTACAACTCAAATGGACCAAGAGTTTTGTCTAATCCATGGATTAGTCAATTACAATAATTCCTAACAGATTATTATACTAATAATCCTTTTTCAGTTTGATTATGAGCTTATTAATCAAATAAATCTGAATTTACAAGACCAAAAGAAAAAGATTAACAAAACCCAAATACCAACTTTTGTTTGTTTAACAATTTAGAAAGTTTATAGATATGCCAAGAGGCCTAGATCTCTATTTGAAGATCGATGCTTTTCATTCATGGACTTGATGATTTTTAATATGCAATGAAATCAAAGCATGAATAGAAAGGACATACCGAGATAGGAAGCAGGAAGAGCCTTGAAGAACAACACCCTGCTGAAAGCTAACGAGGAGGAACAAAAGTATAATTTGGATGCCGAAAGGCACTGCCTCTATGTAGACACCTTGGAGACGAAAGAGAGTGGAAGAAGAATCACAGTGATAAAAGAATATTGTTTGTTGCGCACGTGGGATGGTGATGGGCACTTAATGGGTACTTTGATTATAACACAGTACATATACGAGTCAAACTGATTCAAATTAGGCCACTTGATTTTTGATGGGCCTCAAATATTGTGAAAGGGGGATGATGGTTCTTTGGTGGGAATTACCGCAAATTCAAATGATAGTAGCAAGTGTGCCAATTTGGCACCCAGTAAAAATGTCAAAAAAACATTTTCATTGTAATGATCATCACAGCATACTTCTTGGGCATAAACAAATACAAATTTCATTTTAGGATTACATATAATTTTGTTACTTTCTAAACCTCTTGGCAAATCACCTATAGTCTGTTAGGCCAAAAAATTCAACCCGGAAGGGCGGTATCCCTGGACGTGTGTAATACCCGAGATTCCCCCAACAAGTGTGCATTGGGGTTTACTATCCCCATGTGTGCATTGGGGTTTTGAAAAAAAAAAAAAATACCACAAAGTGTGTTGACTTGGGAAGAAGTAAGCTTTGTGGAAATTACTTTTTTTTATGACATTTTAAAAGAAGGGTTTAAATATTTAAAAATCTACAAAAGAGTTTTACAAGTTGAAAAACATTTGGGGCATATTTGTGAAACACTTTTATGCAGAAAAGTGGACGATTTTCAAGGAAAAAATCATTTTTCATGCGTTTAGTATAGAATAATTCTACAGAAGCGCTTTTTTGCCTTGTCAGTATTTTCCTTGCTAATGTTGGAAATAGATTTCCTATTTGGTGCATGAGAATTCCATTTCCTCATAAAACTTCTCACTCCTATATAATCTAATTTCCTCACTCTTTTCCAGCTTAGCCCAAAACATCATTATTGCATTATGACTTTTTTTCTTTGATTAGTTGGGTATGTGTATGATGATTATTTCTGTGATGGGTATTATTTTTGTGATAGCTAATCTGATTTTCAATAAATAATCCACAGTCGCACCAAACAACATTAACACAAACTCAGCGAGAAAAAAAATTGCACTAAACATAAATTTCTAAATTCCACTAAAATCCCTTTTTGAGATTTCCATTTCTATGAAATTTGATAACATGACAGTGTTTTCTTTATACGGAAATGGTGTGTATACAAATGTGCCGCCCTTAAATTGATCATCATACAACATTTATGCTCTTTGTTTTTTTTTCATGTATTTGTGTGTGCACGAATATCTCTGCACAAGTTGTGATCGCATATACCATAATCACAGAAAAATTTCGACAGTGCACAAGATGCTTGTGCGCGTGCAAGTATATAAAAAGGAAATGGTATGACGACCACTTTAGATGTTTTCCTGTTTGTAGGACTCTTTTGGAGGTTTTTGGATACTTGGGCCTTTTTGGTAATCCTCTCTATCTTTCAAGTTAACTTGATTTTTCTTCATTTTTTTTATTCACAAACTCTATTTAGTTTCGTTTTATTTATGATTTGACCCCCACCTTATTTTTATTCACAGAAGCATTCTAGATTTTGCCATTGCAGGAGCCCTCTTCGAAGACGGATGTGCATCCCTCTCCCGCTGTAAAATGTTGGAAAGATGTAATATGTCTTCTCCTTTCTGTATGATTTCTCTCATTTAAGTGTAGTGTATGTTGGAGCAGTGGGTTCTGTCCGAAGAGGAGCATTGCAAAGTATTTTATGTTGCCTCTACTAATGTCTCAACATTTGTAATAAGAATGATTAGCTGTGGAAACTTAATATGAAATCAAAGCCCATTGGTCGCGAATTTGAGTCCCTGAAGGAGAGTTTTCATGAATTCTTAATAAGCTCCTGTGGTGTGATGAAGGCGATGGACAAGTTGAAACGCATGCTATCTTTGTTCTCCGCTCCTGACATAGAAAAGGCCCACAATTTAATCTTCACTTAGCAAACCAGCCGACACTCCCTCTCCATACACAATTCCAAGATATCCTAAATCTTTTTGGGTAATTGAAGGGCACATGGGCGTACCCCAAATTTCTGCTTGCAGGTACCGGAATTAAGTTTTTAGGGGGATTGGAGAGGGGGTCTTTGGGATTCTCCACGATGCGAAATTGTACTTTTTTTTTTAAATCCACATCTTTTTGCTTAAAAAGTGGAAGATGCCCCAGGTTGGATGTTGATTTTACACGGTTTATGGAGTGTATTTGTCATCTATACTTGCATTTAGAGATAATATTCTTTTATTTATAAATTGGTTAATGTTGGCTCTCCATGCGAGCTAATGAATTTTATCCTATGATTCATGTTAATTCTTTGGATTAGTGTGAAACTTGGGCTGAGATTGGGGCCACTTCAACGGGGGGGGGGGGTGGGGTGGGGTGGGGGGGGGGGGGGGGGGATTAGTGTGAAACTTGGGCTGAGATTGGGGCCACTTCAACGGTGGGGGGGGGGGGGGTGGGGGGGGGATTCATCAAATGTCTTTTATGAGAGACGATATGTGTGTGTGTGTTTTCTCTAGCATAATACATAATGGGGCCCAGTTAGATATATGTCTATCAATGGAAAGATACATATGAAAAGATCCCCTTGTAGACAAGGGAAAGCAAGAAAATCATTCCCACCAAATTATCCTAGCCATTGATATGACAGTCTTAAAGTTTAATCGCATCATAGTCATATATTTTTTTCTAAAATATTTAATCCAATCGTGAGTAAAGTTTCAATATAAGTAAAATTAGACATGATGTCAAAAGCATCAAAAGAGTAGCACTAATCAAAGGTGAGCCCTGGTGGACCCATAAAGCTGGATTGCACGCTCACTGTAGAACATTCTAATACACCCTACTCAAACTAGTACACCTTTAACAAGATAGCAAGGTGTTTTTTTTTTTTTTAACATGGTATTGCTGAGGTCTTTGACTCAACAAGACTAATCCCATGGGTAGTAGTGTAGAGAAAATTTGCATGTAAGAATGCTATTATAAATAGGAATAATACCACCAAAAAGTAGATTTTACAATTTCTTGTTACATGAGAAACCTACAACGATTATAAAGAAAAGAAAAATGAATGAAGCCAATAGTACAGAAAATACTCACACAGAATCTTTCCTCTATAGGTTTCCATCTCTGGCAATGGAAGAAAAAACTTACCTATAAAGGCAAGTAGCACGCCAAAAATAAAATTAAAAGCAAAAACAAAACAGGACAAGTTTTAAAAATAATAATTGGCAAGAAAGAATGGCAATTGGCTTATGATGCACCTCGTATCAAACAGAGAATATGGACGGATCGCCCACCAGCATCATCTAGATTTCTGTATTTTCAAGCCTCTTTTTCTCTATTTTCTCTTGTCCTAACATATTTGTTGCTTAAACATGGACACAAAGTGTTTAATGATCCTGTTTCATATTCTTTAAGCATTTCGTACTCTTACCAACAATTCTAGGCGCCATTCACACCCATTTGGACAGTCCCATTTCACCCGCATATGCCAGAACAGGGGAGCTGAGCACAACTAGTGGCCTCACTTAAATTATTTATTCTATGCATTATGAAGGAAACATGTTTAGGAAAAGGAAAATGGAAAGAAAAGAGAAATTATCCCACGTTCAGCCAATCTAACAAATTCTGAATAGTAAAAACAACTTTCCCATAACCCATTCCTTATTACCACCCCAATCTTCATTTCACTTATAGTTTTTAAAACCGCAATTTGTTTTTCTCTGAAAGAATACCACTACTTCTTGTTAGTAGGCCAAATACCATCTCATTCCATTGATTTAAAAGAAATAGAACCTACTGTGAAGGGAGGTTTGTGAAGGGTAAAAAGTCTGACCAACACTGGGACCACAGGGGATTTACCCAGCTCTTTTTGGGCCCGTAGCTTGGACACCCTCCATTATAAAAAGGAGAGTGAAAAGTCTGAGTGACCTGCTTATTTCATTCATAGTCTAAAGCTCTCAGGCGTAGAGCGGATACAATAATAAGAAAGATTGTGAGTCAGAACCAGACCAAAAGCTTAACATCAGTAGAGGCGTAGACAGATCGTGACCCCATCACCTAATGGCACTTGCGATATCTGAACGCGAGGATCAGATGCCAATGATTTGTTAAACTTGATTATGTGAGGCCGCGATGCTTTCGAGTAATCTGGCAGCAAAGAGTCATCGGGCAAGGCAACCGTTCCTCCCCATAGTGTATTATCATATGCAATGATCCCCCCAATCCTTACCAATTTTAGCAGCCTCTCATGGTAATTCCAGTAGTTAATCTTGTCCGCATCAACATAGGCAAAGTCAAAAGACCCCTCGTTCGTTGGCTGCAACCACACCACCTCACAAAAATCAAACAATGGAGATAGAAGAAACATTATGCAGAAGTAGCAAGCAGAAAAAATTATTACACTAGGACATGCTAATATGCATTTGCATAGTGTTTTGGTAGGGAGTATCCTCAATGACAGTGGCTGACATATTGTTCTTCTGATTTTTTAGGATTACAGAGGTCTCATTGAAGTTGTATTTAAACATGTGAGAGACTGTACTTACATTTTCCAGCAACTTATCAAGAACAGGAAGGGCAAGAGACTTGATGAAATCAATCTTGTGTTCAACCCCAGCCTTCTTGATAATTGGCAAACCTATCTCATATGCTTCCTGATTCTTGTCGATGGCTATGATCTGCAGCATTAAGTTTGGTCATGAATAGAAAGAAATACACTACGTAGGAAAAAAACACACACAAACACCCAAAAAAAAAAAAACACATTAACTTGCATATATAAGATGGATAAGGATAGACAGACTTTGCCATCATCAGGGATAGAAAGAGCTGTAAGTAAAAGAGAGTATCCAGTGAAAACTCCAATCTCAATCGTCTTCTTTGAATTGATAAGCTTTAAAAGCAAGGCCATCAGTTGTCCTCCATCAGATGCAGTAGCCATAGCACTCCTAAAAAGACAATTCAACATCCCAATATATATCAAGATGCTAATAAATTCAGAATACACTTGAGAGAACTAAAACTTCCAGATATGATGCTTCCCTACTACTACACACAGCACAAACACACACTCCAGACATGGATTTGGGATGGAGAAGTTAAAATAGATTTAATGATTTATTCGGCTCCTCATGTGTTTTCCTACCAAAACCTCCGTTTTGTTAACGATTTGGGTCAAATTCAAACATGCCTTTGATTACCCCTGTAAGGCTTTGCAGTTGAGCAAAGTAAATTGGAAGGCCATTCATAGCCGGAAGCCCTTTATAGTTCACAAAGCTGTGGTTATCAATAACAAATATCATCTTTCTTTAGTTTTTTCTTCTTCTTGCCAATTCAAGTCCCAGTTTCCAGATTTGATAAAAATCCGATAAAGAACCACATGAAAACCATCTTGATAATGAAAAAAAAAAGAATGCTAGATAAGGTTAAAATGTGACAATATATTACCATGGATGGCTGATAGTAGCATCTCTTAACTCCTTGAGCAATTCTGGCTCTCTAGGATATACGCTGGTCTCCAGGATATACTACAAAAAGAAATCAAAATTAGGAGAAACAATTATCATAAAAACATCAAAGGAAGAACGATGAAACCCAAATAAAGAGATTTAGAGCATGGAAGATACCTGGTACAGCTCATTACTCTGCAACAATCCCCTCTTAGCTTTCTCAAGAGTTTGCTTGGGAGCAAGTTTGGAAGCCTCTTCCATGGCTTTCAGCTGTAATGTAGAAGAATTTAGATTGTTACAGGTTTTGGAATCTAATAGAGGAGGCTATTTGGTTTAGGTTCACACTCTGCATGTATGCCATATAAAAGGAGAAAATAAAAAAAATCTTGTAACCTCTCTTTGAAGTCTTTCCTTTTTTTTTTTTTTTCCTCCTTTTAAGGAATAGGTTAGTTTATGATGAACTTTGGGTGGAACTTTGGACAGAGTCAAAGCATTTTTCAGCAACTATTCTTACCTTCATATTCTGCACAGCATTACCCTGTACCAAATGGTGATTTATGCAATATTCATTTGGATCCTAGTTCAGTTATGGAGCCAGGGGTTAAGGTATTTTTTCTTTTTTCTAAAGAGGGTGTTCTGCCTCTTTGAGAACAGACTATTTTCCCGGACACGTGAAGTCCCTGCCTCTCCCACGTACTCGGTAAGTCAGGCTCTTGGCTGAGCAGGTAGCCCCAGGGAGAATGCTAGTTTGAAACCACAACCTCCGATTCCCGAGCCATGGTCTTAGCCAACCGTGCTGCCTCTTAGTATTAAAGTTTCTTTGTTACGAATGGATGAGCTACTAATTCGATGCGATGAAGGTGTTTTTTAGACAATTTCTAATAAATCTTCTATAGATTGTCAAACTCTAAAATTTGTGCAGTGCCATTGCATCAGATGATCCAGCTGTTGTCTACTCAAAAAAATGATAAATTAATAAAATAAATAAAATGTTGACTAAGTTTCGAATTTTCTGTAATATGAGAAATGACTTTCCTATATGGTATCTAATGTGAAGAGAGTGCCGATTCTGGTAGACCGGTAGAGCATGATACCTCTGCCAGAGTGATTGCTTCTCGATAACTACTGGTGAATTTGTTCTTAACTTCTTTCCCATCTAACCTTGTATATATCCCCTCTTTAAACCCTTTGAGAGTGTTATTCATGTAATCATACATTATAAACATTAATATAAATACAAGGCACCCCAGTCCAGAGAGGGTACAGCAATTTTTATCCCAATCCCGAGATTTTCATCAAGGCCCTAGAAAGCTGAAAACTCATGGTCTGCAAAAATTTCAATTTGCAAGTCCTATTGTAATATATAAAAACATAAAACTAATCAGAAAATAAAACGTACAAGAATGCAATGTGAGAACACAATTAGGTAACTGTTAATTCGCATTCTAACAAATAATGGGTGACAAACCAAGACATGAATAGCTACAGTTGTCAATAATTAGATGATCTGTTAGCTCAAAACAGTAGCCATGTACATCTAATTTGAACAGTAGTGTTTTTGTGTACAAACTACATGAAAATTCAATGTATAGGCCATCACTGGGAATGCTGTATCTGTCGATTCAAACTATCCAACGGTAAAAGCAGACTTTTATTATGTAAAGCTACGCACCAAAACTCACTGGCCCCTGCCTGAAAATTTTATTTTAAGTTTAGATTGTTGGCCCTTTGTTTTAGTTTGTAATTGTTGTCAAACATAGGGTGTTGGCATGTGTTGGAAAGCAGTATGATGAAGGTTGCAGGCATTCAAAGTGAGAAAGGGGGCAACTGCATGTTCAGGTCATTTCAGTTAAGCATGTTGTTATGCTTATATCTTCACATCTAAAATCTGGATTAAAAAGTTGTCAACATGACTTTTGTGCATCAGTGAGAGGCCTTGATTTTTTGTTTTGGAATCAGGTCGATCTGACTTCAGGTTTTAAAGTTATGGTTCGGACAGTGGGGCAACTCTGCTTCACTCAGGTTGCTGTTTTTCTGTGACCAGTCAGCTTCAAGGTGATTTTACACTACTTTCCATTCAATCTGGGTTAAATCTCAAAACATGAAAGTTGTAGCCCTCTGATAAATCTTTCATTTGGCTCAAGAATCATGTCGTTTCGAGCTCGGAAGAGGAAGTTATGGTTTTTCTAGTGGAGACAAATTCTGCAATTTTTCTGCACTGCGAGATTACTTCTTCTTCTTGTTACTTTGTTGTGGGTCCCATTATGTGTTGGAATGTAATCAGCAGATGGCCCATCAGATTTATCTGACTCAAATAGTAGGTCAGCCCAGTCCAAACGAGGAATTGCTTGTTGGGTCCTTTTGTTTGGCAAGAAAGTCAATAGGATATTCTTCCTATTCTTTTATTGCTAGAAACTTCTTCTATTGGCTAGAGATCCAACTTTTTAGGATCTGAGTTATGAGGTTGGAAAAGGGAACGTGAAAAAAAAAGAAAAAGAAGAAGAAGACGTGCTGGGTTTTGCCTTTTTGGAGTTTTTCTTTTGCAACTATAGGCTGTAGCCTTTCTTCGTGGTCTTGACCGGTAGGTTATGAAAGAACAAGAAGTGCAGAACAACAACGGCTGTGTATTGAGGGGCAATTTCAGAATTAGTAGTGTGCTGGTTTTGAGAAAATTGCAGAGTGCTATTTTTAAGAGAAGAGTCTACAGTGAAGAACGGTTTCAGGTTGGTTATTCGTGGATTTGTTGCATCAGAATTTAAATAAATTCCTGTTTCTGCATTAGATCTGTCTTGCATTTCTGCATAGTGCAGAATTCTGAATAGTGGTGTGCGAGTTTTCCATTGTGGTTTTCTTGTTGGGTTCTGCTGCATCAGAGATTGTGTTGAATTGTTTGGATCAGACGAATATTGCAGGATCTACAGGTGTTTGTTTTTGGCTGATTGAAAATATTGTAAAGCATCTGCATATGCCATTGGGATATTATTGTAAGACACCTTCGTGTGTTAGAGTATCTGATATCTTGTAATCACTCGAGTTGGGGCTTGAGCGTAGGGGTTGGTGCTCCTGTCCGTTGATGCGGGCGAAAATTGTAAAGGGGTTGGTGCTCCTAGCAGTGGGTGCTGCTAAATAGTGGAAGTGTGCACTTTGCACACCGTGGACGTAGCCTGCGGGTGAACCACGTAAAAATCCCTTGTGTTCTCTTGTGATTGTGTGATTGCCTGTTGATTGCATAGCAAGGTGCTCATCTAATTTGCAGAATTAAAATTGAAATAAATTGCATATAAAGGACAGTCACTGATTCAACAACCCCCCCCCCCAGTGACCAATTGAACCTAACATAGATGCTGTACCTAGGTAGACCCAAATTTATGCAGGCAACATATTCTCAGCCTAAAAGCTTCCCCAGTGAGATTCGGGTGTCTTGATTGTGTAAATAGGCCATTTTGGGACCATCAAAAGAAGTCACATGCAACGTTTCACAACAAAATCTGTTGACCCTATAAGATTGATGTGCCATAACCTGGTTAGATTAGTTCAAAGCTTTAAAATTTCCCCAATCAGATGGTCCTAATAGGGGCATCTTTTTGACAAGTATAATTTTATTTTTAATATAAATTTCAGAGTAAAATAGCTCCAAGCTCAACTTTGCAGAAACTATAGCCCTCTAATCTATATTGCTTGAACATGACACTTCAAAAGTGATGATAATCTTTTTACTGGGGGGTATTGGATGATTGATCATTCATCTCAAACTTTTGGATGATTATACTGATGACCCTTTTCCAGTTTGATTATGAGCTTTTACTTAATCAAATAAATCTGGATTTACAATACCCAAAGGAAAAGATCAACGATACCAAATAACCAACTTCTTTGTATTCTCTTCTTTTTTTTTTTTTTATCGGTAACAAAAACTTTCATTGAAATAGGTAAGAAGGTTTTTAGATGAAAATTATATTTTGGCTTGGAGGCACAAGTCTCTATTTGAAAATCAATGCTTTTCATTCATGTACTTGATTTAGAATATGCAACGAAATGTAAGCATGAACAGAAGCACATACCCGGATAAGAAGAAGAATGAGCCTTCAAGAACAGCACCCTGTTGGAAGGAAATAAGGAAGAACAGAAGTAGAACTTGGAAGCCCAAAGCACCACTTTATGTAGACTCCTTTGAGAGAGAGAGAGAGAGCCCAAAGCACCACTTTATGTTGACTCCTTTGAGAGAGAGAGAGAGAGAGAGAGAGAGAGATGACAGCAGTTTATTGAGACATGACAGCAGTTTATTGATTATTTGGTCTTTAATAAGAGGATTTTGCGAGTTTTTAACCTGTGGATCCGCACTTAGGTGAACCAGACCATTCAATTGGTGGGCCACGTTTCTAAATATGCATTTCAACTGACGGGGCCGGTAGAGGGTCGAGACATTTATCTGAATGAAAGCCGACACAAGAGATGCTTACTTCTCGGAGACATTATTTGCTATTTCTACTCTTTTTCTTTCTGGCTCATGCAAAATAGATACATTAAAAGAAGAGCTTAGAATAAATAAATAAATGTATTATGCACGGATATATTTTAACTACACCGATTAGTACTTCCTTTATTTGCCTCTTTTTAGAGGGATTTGTCTCTTATTAAAATTGTAATTTTTGTCATTATGTAAAAAACAAAGCTATACACATTCTTTTCCACATGCATATATCATTCAAGAACCTATGCAATATGAATCCATTTAAGATCACATTCAACATGAACCCATTGAAGAACACATACCATTATAATTATTTCTTATATAGTCATTAATTTTGATGACAACCATTTTATAATAAATCTAAACTCAAACGAATATATAATATATAAAATTTATCAACAAAAATAATAAGTTTCATAATTAATAAAAAAAATGATAATATTATTGAAAAAAGAAAAACTTGCAACAACAGCATGAAGCTAAAGAGGAGGCGGGAAACTTTCTATGTAACTAATGTACTACCATGCATACTTGCCAAAGGAGAAAAGGTAGAGTCTGATTTATTTTTATTTTATTTTTTTTGTTACTTTAACTTTTATAAATCGTGATGTAAATGGAGTGGAACACTATGATAGACCCCATCTATTAAAAATTACAATCATTAAGACAAACATCCTTGGTATATATGGGATACTTCAAATTTTCAACTCATTCTACATTATTTTCACGGTCAAATTGATTCTTGATAAAAGAAATATAAAATATTGGAGTTTTCCAAATAAAGTTTTTTTTTTTTTTTTTTTGTGATTTGGACTCTTCATCATGCTTTTTGTCTATTAAGAAAGTCTCAATACCATCATATTTCTATTAAGGCAATAGCAGTTGAGTGTTAATAGATCCCACTGTCTAAGTGCCACTAATATAAGGAATTTCAAGTATTTTTGTTTGTTCTGATCATATGATTTTTTTTCCTTTTTTTTAAGAATATGAAATGCCGATTTTTGGGTTGTTTGATTTATTTAATGCTTAATCTTTTTTATTTAATCCACTCTCGGTTCTGGGTTATCTAGTTTCTTTTTTATCTAATGATTTTGATTGTACATTTTTTTTTTAAGAATGCGGAACTAATGATAAAAAGAATCTCCATTAATATTAGTTCATCTAAATAAAGAATTAGACTCATTCTTATTATCATCATTTTCTACTTTCTCCAATATAATTCTATTTCTCTATGTCAACAAGAGAACTTTCATTTTTTCCATTCATTTACTTTTAAGTTAATTGAACATTTTTAGAACAACTTCAATAAATTTTTTATTTCTTTGTGTCTCTTTTAGTACCGTCTCATGTCTCATTTGCATTTTTAGTTTAGATCAGTGTTCAACCCATTTTAAAATATGAGCATCTTGAGACAATTGGTGCAATTATTAAACATTTCAATTTGAGAGGTCAACCTTTTTTAATTCATTTACTTCTGAGTTCATCATATTTTATTTGAGCAATTTTAATTATATTATTTTAATATGATTTATAAAAAAGAATCATCATTTTAGAATTTCTATAGATTTGCAATATTTTTATGGTTTGTATTTGTATGGTTTTCATAGATTGTGAGTGTCTTTTTTTTTCCTTTTTTTTTTAACTTTTAGGTATTGGGTTCTCCTTGGTTTTTTTTCTTTTAAATCACTTTTTATTGTGGGATTTTCTGTGAGTTTTTATTTTTCTGTTCTATTTTTTATATTTTTAATGCTTATCATTATGAGTTAATTATTTATTTTACTTCAATTGGGTTCCTTAAGTTCTCTTTGTGAAATCTTTTTACTAAGCTTTCTTTTTTTTTTCTTTTTTTTTGCGGCTTCATATTTTCATTTTTGAGTATTAGTTTATCATAAGTTGGTTTGATTCTTCTAAATTTCTTTTATCATTGTAATGTCTATAGATCTTTATTTATATATATTTGTGTAGCCTTTTTAATCAAATTTATTTCATTTTATTTTGTATCTCTTTTATTTTAATTTCTCACTTGTGATGAGTTTTTAGTTTTTTTTTTTATGATGGTTTTTAATGAATTTGTGGGTTATTTTGTCTTTGCCCTTTTGTGCTCTATTTTTGAGGTTTTTTTTTCTCATGAGTGTTTGATTTTTTTAAATTACTTATGTTATTGAGTTGATTATGGATTTTCATTTCTATGTTTTATTTCTATGTGTCTTTCAAATTTCATTGGATTTTATTCATAGTTTATCATGTTTGTTTGTTTTGATTTTGTTTTTTAGTTTTATTGATCATTAATCTTCAATTTTCAGGGGCTTGTGTTTTTTTTTTTAAATTATATGGTGTTAGGTATTGAATTCTTATGGACTTCTTTCGTTTTTCCTCTCTCTCATGCTATAAGCTTTTGCATTTAATTTTAAAGAAACTGATAATAAAGTTTTTTTTTTTATAAATTTTAATATTATAATTATATTGGCACGGGCATGTTTTTCTAATTTATCATTTGCAAAAAACATATGATACTTAGCATGTTAATATTGTATTAAATGCCCAACTACTAATGGCCACTAATTACATTTAATGCCGAACCACTACTGACAACTCCCCTATGAA
Source organism: Persea americana (assembly GCA_029852735.1). Taxonomy (NCBI): domain Eukaryota; kingdom Viridiplantae; phylum Streptophyta; class Magnoliopsida; order Laurales; family Lauraceae; genus Persea; species Persea americana. The sequence continues at coordinate 64,410,111 of CM056813.1, read as the reverse complement.
GGTGTTCCCTCTTGACATCGATATTTTTTATAAAGACTCTGGACCTTGACTTGACACATGCTAAATGAAGTCCCCTGGCAAAAGACATTAAAAATGGGTCCCATGTGAAAACCGATGACTCGGCCAAAAGACAGTCAAGTCCAACTATGGACTTGAGTGATGTGGGATGTGGTACTTCCCAACACTCTCCCTCACATGCAGGTCCAATAGATTTCATAGACGGGCATGTCACATGGGCTATACAAGTACAATGGAATCGAAACCGGCTCTCAAACCATGTACAAATTTAAAAGCTTAAGTTGATAGGTGAAAAGCTCAAATAAGTATATGAAGCCCTGTCCAACCTTGGACTAAATCTCATATCATTTCCTTGTGTGAAAAAGATGCTTCCAAACAAGCATCATAATGTGTTTCACATCTACAAATCTCATTTCCATATCTCATGTGTAAGACAAATGACCCCTTCACTATATGTAAGGACAAAGTAGATAATAGCATCGCATTGAGATCTAAATAATGATCTAGACTGCATGTAAGAACAGTGCAAATATCTTTTTTAGGGAAATATAATCAAAAGAAGAAGCTATTTAATGCACCTTTTTGGATATTCACCTTTGATATTCATTTTAAATCACCCTATGTAATCAATTTTTATATATTTTAATGCAAACAAACATGGCTAGCTAGATGCCAATATTTTACTTTCTAATTTAAACGACCATCTAATACGATCTGGATGGCCTTGATTTACAGATCCTATGCCCACTTGTATGCATGGTTGTGGATAGGGTTGTGAAATGGTTGGGTCGAGCCTCGGGTTGTCCTTATCCTACTTTTGACAGCTAGAGCAGAGCTCAGGGCCTAAAAATAAAAAATCCATTATTTAGATTATTTTTAAAGGTCCATTACTTAGATTTTTTTACATTGTTACCAAGTGTCGAAAAAGCGTTATCTTATCTAACCTTTATTATGAAGGAACCACTAAGTATAATATATAGCTTAAATAATTAGAAAAGGGTGAAGTGAAACAACTTAAATAATTAGCATATATTTAACTATATAAATATATTTATTATATAAAATAAAGAAAAGTATGAGGGCCACGGCTAGGTTCGGGGCTGGGCCTAGTACTGTTCAAGCCCGGGTCTAGGGCTTTTTTTTAGTAACAAAATCCTCCGTTTCAAAGGCTTTTTGAGGGTGAGAGGCCCTATTTCTGGAGAGCGATGGCCTAGTGACAGCAAAGCAATCCCTTGCTTCCAATCCGACCATCCATTTGGTTAACATGAGACCATGTTTGCACTCTTAGTTGCACGTGGCCGAGGTAAGCTCAGGTGACTAGATGAGGTCCAAGTCTAGCCGGCATTGGGTAGGACATGAACAAAGTTTTTTTTTTCTAGTTAATGGGTTGACACATTTTCAAATTCTGGCCAAATAATTAAACTGGCTCGAGGAGAAATGGTCCCGCCCCATGTCCGTCCTCTGGAGCGTGAAGTCTGACGGCTACATTGTGATAGAAAAGTAAAGTTCTGGTACAGTAAATTGAAGTGAGATGAAAAGTTTATGAGTAATAAAGGCAGCCATTTTACTTGAGTTTCATGTGGTAAAATATTTTACTGCTGGTAAAGTAAAAGTAATTTTTTTTGGCGGTTGGGACTTTACATTTTCACTTGTGGTGGAGTAAAAGTAATTTTAGTAGAGATTTATATTTTGATCACTCTATTAAGGTGTGTTTTTTTTTCTTTTTTGGGTAAATGATCACTCTATAAGTCGTTGGTATGTCCCATCAGCTTGGATCTTTCAAAGCTGTGCTCCACCACACCATGCATTAAATGAAAGCAAAGGGACGGCCAATGGGTGGAACTTGGAAGTCTTGTTCTCACTCAAGCGTCTAGAGTTTGATCCTGAGTACACTTCCTGCATGTGCTAGGATTCTCTATCGTCTCTGTCAGATTCGCAACATTGGTAATTGGGTCCACTTCTGACGTTTGTTTGGTGGCCAAGTAATGACTCTTATGGGCACTTTCTGTTTGGACGTACGGTAAATTAAAGTATCGTGTTGTAAAGGGTTAAAATATAAAAGAATAGAATATAAGGTATTATAATAGTGTTTTATTTTTAATTGTTTGTTATGAAATTTTTTTGACTTTTCGTAAAAAAAATGGAGTTTTTTCGTCTTTTAGTGGAGAAAAGATGTTGTTTTTTTTACTTTTTTTGAAAAATTCGGAGAGAATTTTAAAATTATGTACTTTTGATATAATCCCTTGTCATTTCTTGCCTTGATTCACTTTGCTTTACTTTAACTATTTAATTGCCAAACACGACTAGATTTCACGTTTGATTGGTTTTGATGCTTGGTATTCTATACTAATGTTTTCTTTCAAAATCCCTTGAATTCTAATTGAGAAGGATTATCGCTGACATAGGAACATTGATGCGGTATTTGAAGGATTTTTTACATTTACCATTAATTAAAAATAGAGAAGGGTAAAAAGTGATTATCCAACTTCTTTCCTGTCGTTTTTGTGGGAGTCCGTTTGGATGGGAGAGAAGATTGAAAAAGGGAGTAAACCTATTAATGATTCACGAGAACACAGGACTAAACTCTAAGGGCACTTTTGGTAAATAGAGATGAATTCTCTAAATAGAGGACTCCCTCGTTCTCATGGATCGAACAATTCTTGAAAGAGGTTTTGTGAGAAGAGTTCAAGGTTTGATAAACAAGGAGGATTCCTACTATATGTTGAATGTGGGATCTAATGGTTATAGTTGTTTTGCAACTTTCTCAAAACTTACGAAAAATCATGGGCAAAGCTTTCACCCCATAGTTGTGCTTGGCTCCTTAGGGCACGTTTGGTAAGCATCCATGGTAGGGAGAGGATTCTATGCTCCTGATGATTCATCCGTTCCAGTGGAATCAAGCCATCATCATACATGATTTGTAAAGAGAGATCTAGGTTTGGCATTGAAAGAGGATTCCCACCATTAATAGAATATGTGATACAATAGTTGTAAGTTTTTTTGAAATAACTCACGATCTATGATGAATCAGGACCTCAAATTTTTACTCAAAGTCAATTTGGGCCATCTAGTGTATTTGAACGGTTCGGATCGTGCAAAGGGGCCCCACAAAAATTTTAAAATTTTTTTTAGAATCTGGACGTTTTTGTAAATATCTCAATATCCAGACATGATCAATGGCTGAAATTTGATCAACTAGCTGTTTTTAACCTTCCAGAGATAGCTGACGGTTTAGATCATGATTATGGGCCCTACAGGAACCAAAAAATTGAAAAAAGCGCACTGTTTTTCATCTCGCTTTTGGCCTTGTGTGAAGTCAACGGTCTGGACGTTTTTGGCCAATTTCTCATGATCCACATTGAATCAGGCTGCCAAATTTGGACCTAAAGCCATATTTTGAAGAGATTGGACGGTTTGGATTTCACAAATGGGCCCCATAGAATTTAAGAAATTGCCATCCAACGGTCTGAACATTTTTGTAAATATCTCAAACTCCGTAAACAATCAACAGTTGAAATTTGATGTCCTAGCAGTTTTGGTCCTTTTAAACAAAACTACCGGTTTAGATCTTACTTGTGGGGCCTAGAAAAGATCAGATTTTGAAAAAAACGGACAACCCTATATTACCGTGCAGATTCACTGTAGCTCCACCTTTCAGTGCCTTTGTGGATTTCGGAAATCGGAGGGGGGAAGCTCGGACCTGGGTTATACATGGGAGCAAGGATGCATGGATTCTTTCATGCGGTTTTCTTTGCATTGCCAAACATGAAAATCCACGGAATCGCAGAAAACATGAGAGGATGCTTGCCAAACGTGCCCTTAGAGAATTTAAACAGTTTGGATCTTGAAATAGAGCTCACATAAGTGATGGTTGGATAGCTTAATTTTCTGCAATTGGTGCATATAGGAAATATATTTTTTCCCATGGAAAAATGAAAATGTCTACATAAATGATTTTCTGTGAATGCTACACAAACCCATATTAACTATAATTTGTAGTTGCTAAATGGATATTGTATTTTAGAGGGCATGTCTGTGCATAACTTACCCAACTTGATGGCCCTACGAGCCCAGTTAACTGAATTGAGTCATGGTTAATTAGAACAAGTCCAGTGTTGATGAGAAGGTTGTCACTCCATAATCTTAATGAGAATTTTATCATAAATAATTTAAAATTTTTAACATCACACACGTTTACACATCATGAAATGGTCAGAATCTTTACCACTTTCTCTCAGGAAAACAAACTATTTTTTTTCAAGATTCCGTGAAAAATCATTTTCAATAGAGCAAGGGCTAAAGCATTTTACCCTGAAAAATGAAAAAGAATTCCTAATTTCTTGCAGTGTTGCATGAACATACCCTTGTGTGGAGACGGCTGCATTACCCTGTTTGCCTAGTGGGTCCAGACCAAGTGGGTTCATGGTCATGAGTATTATGATAATTGTACCGGGACTTTCTTATTGACTAAGATAAAGTTTTTTGGGGGATAACAAAGAGAACATTATATATATATATATATAATATATGGGAAATATTCAAGTGAAAACTAATTCTCACCATGCTTTTGTGAGAACTATTGGTGGTGCCCACCTAGAAACCAATCCAAACCGCGCATAAATAGTGACCTCCCTTGATAGTTACTAATCCAAAGGTTTGACACCTATCCAAATAGACTGGGCCGTTGGATGGATGATTGGATTTTTTGTTCTTAATTTGCAGCCATTAAACTCATGGGTAATGGATAAAGTGGTTAGAGGCATGGGACTAGGGTCAAACTTGATACTTGAGGTGCTTTCATATAGATCTTTCCATCCCCTCTAGTCACATCCCTAAATGGGACCCACAAATTGGCCCAATAAAAAGTTCTCATAGTGACTATGTGAGAACAGTTCTCACTAGATCAAAGCCCTATATATATATGGGAGGTGAGAGACACTCTCACCAAGTTTATGAGAGATGGGTGGGGGCCCTCATTTCCATATTTGGGGTCTTTGCATTTAAGTTGGTGATAGTGGATATGGAAGTGAGGGCCCTCACCCATCTCTTATAAACTTGGTGAGACTGTCTCTCATAGGAGCACATCCTTATATATATATATATATATATGATGTAATGTGTAACCCATTAGATAGACTGAACTGATCATGCAGAGAGTGAACTTAAGGAGAGTCGAGTTTCTTTCTCATCTGATCATGCAAGAGTGAACCTAAGGAAAGTCGAGTTTCTTTCCCATACGTAATTTTATTGTATGTGATTGCTTGTTATTGTGTGGTTAATTGATTGTTCGATCACTTTAAGTCACGTTTCCGCATACACGTGCACAAGAAGTGGTATTAGAGCTGTCGCACGAGCGTTGGATCGAATCAAGGTTTTTGATCCGGACTTCTGCATGTGGTCTTCGTTGCAGAAAAGAGCAAAGATCGGACACGGTCTCTGTTGGGCCACAGTGATCAAAGATTTCCCGTTCTGGGGAGATCTTGAAGAAGAGTTGCAGAGAATATCCAAAAATAGGGCTTGGTTTTCTTGTTGCAGAAACCGTTGAGTTCAACTTTGTAATTGCAGACCAGAGAACAGAGGGGGGTTCTTGATTCCGGATTGCAGACCGGAATTGAAGCACAGGGCTGCCGGACTTGCAGAGGTCTTCTCGGTTCTGCGATTTCAATAGGAATTGGTTTCCGAGTTCTGGGTTCTCGATTCTGGCAGAAGGAAGATCGGAGTAGATCTCGCCGGATTTTCTGTCGCCACTGCGCGACATCACAGAAGGAGGAGGCAGCAGAAGTTGCCTCTAAGCCCAAGTTCTAGTTACAGAAACCAGAAGGAAGAAAACGATCTTCTTGCGCCCTCACTGTCGCCGTTCGGCAATACCGCCATTGCTGCTCTCCGCCGGCCCGCGCCTTGCCATCGTCGGACCAGAAGGAGGTGGCAGCAGGCTGCTATCTTCAATTCTGGTTATAGAAACTAGAACAAAACAGAATGAAGGAGGAAGTTGGGTTTTGGTCCGGGTCGGTTCTGACCTGACCTGCTATGGAAGCCCAACCCAGAGCCTAAATCAGGTTCAGGTTCAGTTTGGGTCAGTTCAGCCTGACCCATGAAGCAGGAAGCCCATTCCATCAGCTGACGTCAGCACCATGTCAGCAAACAGTAGCAGTTTGACGGCTGGAAGGAAAGTTTAACTAATCAGAGCGCAGAAACCGTTTTTGTGACATCAGAGCCATCCAGAGTTGGATTTCAGATCTATTTCTTTTAGCGTGCTTGTGGTGACGAGATCTACAAATTAGTGTAAAAATTAAGGTTAGTGAAAGTTGTTTATTTTTCTTGATTAATCAATTACGATGGAGAACAATACAATAAACACTATCATGATCAAATTGAACCAGACAAATTGGTTACTTTGGAAATCAAAGATGAAGGATATATACTACTGCAAAGACCTCTATGATTCCATTGAAAGGGATAAAGATCGACAAAAAAATATGTCTGATACAGATTGGAAAAAGATGCATAAAAAGGCCATTGGTCACATCAGACAGTGGGTGGATAATAGCATATTTCATCACGTGTCTAATGAAATTAATACGAATACCCTTTGGAAGAAGTTTGGAGATAAATATAAGAAGAAAACTGCAGTGAATAAAACTTTTCTGATTAGAAAGCTTGTGAACATGAAATTTAAGGAGGGTGGTAAAATTGAAGATCATATAAATAACTTCCAATGTGTTGTGAATGAGTTAGCTACAATGAAGATAGTCCTTGATGATGAGATGCAAGCTTTATTGCTTTAAAGTTATTTGCTAGATACATGGAAGACATTGGTTGTTTCTGTGAGCAACTCTACTCCAGATGGTATGTTATCAATGAGTCAGGTTACTAACAGCTTGTTAAATGAATAAACAAGAAGGAAAATTGCAATGACAGATAATGCACAATCCTTTGTTTTTGAGTAAAGGGAGAGGAGTAAGAGTAGGGGACCAAAGGGGGGTCATGGCAAGTTAAGAGGTAGATCACAGACTAAGAAAAAGTCTGAAAAGATGCTTTCATTGTGCCAAGGAGGGTCAAATTAAAAAGAATTGCTTTGCCTTAAAGGAAAAGAAAGAAGCCAATAATGAGCAGAAGAATGACACTAACACTACAGCTACTTTGGATAATGAAGTAGTGGTATTGGCTGGTGAAGATGAAGAGTGTTTGAGTGTTGCAGATGATCAGATTAAGTAGGTTGTTGACACAGCAGCATCCTACCATGCTACTCCTTGTAATGAGATATTCATGACGTACAAAACAGGGGTCTTTGGCACTATGAAGATGTGCAATACAAGTCATTCGAATATTGTTGGGATTGGTGATGTCTACATTCAAACCGATATTGGTTGCACAATGACGCTGGAAGATGTGAGATATATTCTTGATCTGCGGTTGAATCTGATTTCCGAAACTTCAATGAACCATGCAAGTTATGAGAGTTACTTCGGAAATAGTAGGTGGAAACTCACTGAAGGGTCTCTTATTATTGTGAAAGGGAATGCGTGTAATACGTTGTCCAAGATACATATGAAGCTATGCAAAATGTGTATTGAATGCTGTTGAAGACAAATCTTTTCCAAAGCTGTGGCACAAGAGACTGGGACATATGAGTGAGAAAGGACTGCAGTTATTGGTAAAGAAAGATCGAATTCATTACTCCAAAGGTACATCTCTTGATCCTTGTGACTATTGCTTCTTTGGTAAATAACACTGGGTATCTTTTTCTAAAACATTAACGATAAAATCTAATGTGTTGGATTTGGTATATTCTGATGTTTATGGTCCCATGGAGGTGGAGTTATGGAGTTGGCACCGCAGTATTAAACACATATTTGACAGACTCAAACCAAGACAGACTCACGAAGACAAAATTCTTTGAATGTATTATTTTCTGTATCTCCTTTGGAGAATGAGACCCAATATATAGAGTATTACATGCCTCAATCAAGGCTTCTAAGTTAGGAAACTAGCTAATTACATCAATTGCTATTCTAACTTTAGAAAGAAAGCTAACTAATTTACAATGGAAAATCTAATTAAGAGAATCTGTACAGCTGTTACAAGTTGACCAATATGCATGCACGTGAGACATGATTGATGTTCATGGGCCTTGGGCCTTGGCCTGTTTAACACCCCCCCTCAAATTGATGCGGGAGAATCAACAAGCATCAATTTGTCAACCAAGAACTGATGACGTGGGCGGGGAAGACCTTTTGTGAGAATATCAGCAAGTTGAAGTTCAGTGGAGACATGTGGCAGACTGATGACATCACGTTTAAGCTCATCACGAATAAAATGAAAATCAACCTCGATGTGTTTAGTACGTTCATGAAAAATCGGATTTTCAGTAATCCGAATAGCACTCGTATTATCAGCATATAGGGGTGTAGCGTCTGCTGCTGGAAAACCAATGTCAGAAAGCAAACCACGTAGCCAAAGAATTTCCGAGCATGCAGCAGACATGGCACGATACTCAGCCTCAGTGGACGATTTTGAAACTTTGTCATGTTTCTTGCATTTCCAAGAAATGAGACTATGACCCAAAAACATGCACCATCCAGTCGTCGATCGGCGAGTATCCGGACAACCAGCCCAATCAGCATCGGAATAAGCTGTGAAAGTCAGAGGATTGTTGGATGGGAAAAACAACCCACGAGATGGTGTGCGAAGAAGATACCGAATGATACGGCGAACTGCAGCCAAATGAAGGTGACGAGGAGCTGTCATGAACTGACTCATCAAGTTGACCGCATAAGAGATATCAGGTCGAGTGATCGTGAGGTAGATCAAGCTGCCAACCAACTGGCGATAGGTGGTGGGATCAGAAAGAAGATCACCGTCTTCGCGACTGAGTTTGACATTCAGTTCTACTGGCGTATCAACAGGAGCAAAAGCAGTCATACCAGCTAAGGCGATGAGATCAACAGTGTATTTGTGCTGATTGAGAACAATACCTTTAGGTGATTGATGAACTTCAAGACCGAGGAAATAGTGGAGAGGGCCAAGATCCTTCATTTGAAAGGACTCACGAAGAGATGCCTGGAGCTGCTGAATCATGCCGGCATTAGGACCGGTAATGACGATGTCTTCAACATAGACAAGAAGAATCGTGATCCCAGATGGAGCATGATGTAAAAACATAGAAGGATCATACAGGCTTGGACGAAAATCCAAGCGGAGAAGAGCCGCTTGAAATTTCTCAAACCAGGCGCGAGGAGCTTGTTTCAGACCATAGAGAGAGCGACGAAGTTTAGCAACCATGCCGGGTCCAGAGGAGCATCCCTGAGGTAAGCGCATATAAACATTTTCTTGGAGATCACCATGGAGAAACGCATTTTTGACATCCATTTGATAGAGAGGCCAAGATTGAGAGGCAGCAACAGCAAGAATAGTGCGGACGGTGGTCATCTTAGCAACTGGAGCAAAGGTCTCATCATAATCAATCCCATATTCCTGTCGATTTCCAAGAGCAACAAGACGCGCCTTATAGCGATCTAAAGATCCATCAGATTTTAATTTGAGAGAAAACACCCACTTACAGCCAATGGGTTTGACACCCACAGGAGATGGTACAATATCCCATGTATGATTTTGCGCTAACGCATCCAATTCCTCTTGCATAGCCTTAGTCCAACACGGATCCTGCACAGCCTGAGAATATGATTGTGGAATGGAAGAAGAAGACAAAGAGGCCATTAAGGAAGTATGTGAGAACCCATAACGGTCTGGCGGTACCAAAAGTCGAGTTGAGCGACGCAGTAAAGGATGGCCGGAACCAGGTGCTGGAGGAAGATCAGGAGGGGGAGCAGTAGTAGGCGCTGTGCTGTTCCGTCTGTGATACACAAAATTAGGATTAAAACGAACAACTGACGAGTCGTCAGAAAAACCCGGTAATGATACACAAGAAGGTTTAGGCAGATCAATGTGTGTTTGAAAAAAATACTGATTTTCAAAGAAGACGACATTCCTAGATGTACGGAAACGACGAATGCGAGGATCATAGCAAAGGAACCCTTTCTGGAAGGGTGCATAACCTAAAAACACACACTGAGCTGATTGAGCTGTGAGTTTCGTCCTTTCAGACGGTGGCAAATGCACAAAACAAGTGGAGCCAAAGACATGAAGATCATCATATGATGGGTTGGTCATGTACAAACGGTAATATGGGCTTTGATTCTCAAGGTTGGTGGATGGCATACGATTGATAAGATGAACTGCTGTAGCCAGTGCCTCAACCCAAAAACGAGTAGGAACCGAGGATTCCAGAAGAAGGGATCGAGTGACATCAAGCAGATGTCGATTTTTTCTTTCAGCAACTCCATTCTGCTGGGGAGTATAAGGACAAGATCGTTGAGAAAGAATGCCTTTGTTTTGCAAAAATTGCTGAAAAGCAGATGACATGTATTCCCCACCAGAATCAGATCTCAAGATTTTAATGCAGGTGGAGAATTGATTTTCTACATAAGCCAAAAATTTTTTAAAAACATCAGATTTAGAATGCAGAAAGTAGACCCATGTGAACCGACTGTAATCATCAATAAAGGTCACAAAATATTTATAGTGAGCATGAGAAAGAGCTGGAGCAATGCCCCATACATCGCTATGAACCAAAGCAAAACACTGAGTGCTGTGTGAAGTGGAAATAGGAAAAGGAAGAGATTTGCTCTTTCCCATTTTGCAAGTAGCACAATCAAAAGGCACACAAGAAGAAGATAAACCAGTAGTTTTATTTAATAAACCAGAATTGAACAAAATGGACAAAGTTCTTGAATTCGGGTGTCCAAGTCTTTTATGCCACAATTGGCTGGTATCACTAATGGAAAAACAAAACCCATTATTGTCAAATTTATTCCTAGAAGGCTGAGAAAAATCCAGTGGAAACAAGCGTCCACACTTAGGCCCCCTCGCGATCTCCTTCCCGGTCATCTGGTCCTGCACAACACAACCAGAAGAAGAAAAAGAGATGTTACAATCATTTTCAACAAGCTGCCCAACTGACAACAGATTGGAAGTTAAAGATGGACACAAATAAATATTTTTCAATGGAAGGGGATCAGGGATGTCACCGACAGCAGTAATGGGAACATTGCCCCCGTTAGCAGTTTGTATTTGAAGAGGGCCAGTGTATCTTTGCACATTGGAGAGTGGGGCGCATGAAGATGTCATATGATTAGACGCCCCTGAATCAAGGAACCAAGTAGAAGATGGAGGGGAGGTACCTGAGAGACCAAAAGCAGAAAGGGCATTGACGATCATCTGTTGAACCAATTCAGGAGTGAGAGAGGATGAGGGTCCAGACTGTGAGGGTGCAGATGTAGGAGCAGGCATAACCGAAGACGCAACATACGCATGCGGTGGCTGATACGGGGAATTCTGAGGCTGAGATGACGGACGCTGTGGGCGGCGGCGACATTCAGAGATGATATGTCCCGACTTTTTACAGTAATTGCAGACCTTCTGTTTGCATTGAGTGGCAATGTGGTCAAATCGTTGACAACTGTAACATTGCGTTTTGCTCAAGTCGCGTGGCTGAGGCTGAGAAGTTTTACTGGCTGATAAGGCGACTGAATAAGTCTCAGTCGTTTGCTGCACGAGATGAGCGGAGGTCGCAATGCGCTGTTCTTCACGTAGGAGTTCATTTAAGCAAACATCCAAGGATGGTAATGGCATCCGATTCATCAAGGTAGATCGGACACTGTCATATTCACTACGAAGTTTCATCAAAAACTGATCCCTGTGACTAGAGACCTGAAGATCTTGAATAACAAGCAAAACATCCGGAGCCACATCAGCATAGTTTATGCCATCGTATTCCGACCACAGTGTATGAAAGCCGGAATAATAATCTTGTATGGACAAGGTTCCCTGGGTATATTCAGCAATCGCACATTCAAGATGAAATTGACGTGCTGAATTATCTTGATGGTATACTTTCTTCAGATACCCCCACATATCCTTTGAAGTGGGGTAAGGTTTGAGATTCATGATCAGATGAGGCTCAACAGAGCCCAAAATCCAGGATTTAATTTTGGCATCTTTAGTATGCCAAGAGGAGATCTTCTTCTCATCCTCAGTGGGTTTAGGGTCTGTGCCAGAAATAAATCCCCATAATTCCTTTGCTTCTAGATATGTTTGAAATTGGAAAGACCAGGCAGGGTAGTTCTTTCCAGTAAATTTGACCAAAGTGATCTCAGATTTGTCCATAGTAACTATATATTGTGAAACAGAACAAGTGATAAACGCAGCAGTAATGTATTAAAAAAAAAAATTCTGGAGTGCTGGAGAAGAGGTTGAACAGATCCAAACCCGAAATCAGACCAATCAGGCCAATCAGAGAACAAAAAAATTGAAAAAAAACCCCAGACGTCCTTGATTTGGGCTAGAAAACCTTGACGTGGGCCCCACTGATGATCCTGGTCACTGATCAGGATCCTGATCTATGAAGGCACATAGTTTTCGCTCAGACTGGAAGTGGTTTGAACACAATCTGCTGAAGATCTAAAAATCTCTATGGTCTTGATCAAAACTTGTGCAGGATTTTGAGAAAACACGAGAATGATCAAAAACGTACCTTACACTGTCAGAAAAAATCTGAAAAAATCACCAAAATACTGAGAAGACTTGGGCGATCTTGGCTGGAAGGATCCTTGATGATACTGAGACGATCGCAGGTGGGCCACTGTTGATCTGATCCAATCAGATGATGCCGATCCCTTGAAACATATGCTCTATCTGTTTATTTCTTCAAAAGAGAAAGATTTCTCTCTGATTTGATTCCTTGAATGAATTCTAATATTGAAGATTAGAATCCTGCTCTGATACCATGACAGACTCAAACCAAGACAGACTCACGAAGACAAAATTCTTTGAATGTATTATTTTCTGTATCTCCTTTGGAGAATGAGACCCAATATATAGAGTATTACATGCCTCAATCAAGGCTTCTAAGTTAGGAAACTAGCTAATTACATCAATTGCTATTCTAACTTTAGAAAGAAAGCTAACTAATTTACAATGGAAAATCTAATTAAGAGAATCTGTACAGCTGTTACAAGTTGACCAATATGCATGCACGTGAGACATGATTGATGTTCATGGGCCTTGAGCCTTGGCCTGTTTAACAATATTGAGGGAATCTCGGTATTACACGCATGTTGAGGGAATCCCCCACTTCTGGTTGAATTTTTATGGCCTGACAAACTCTAGGTGATTAGCCAAGGGCCCAAGAGGCCTAGAAAGTAATAAAATTATTTGTAATCCTAAAAGGAAAATTGTATTCAGACGTATGCTGTGATGATCATTACAATGAAAATGTTTTTTCTAACATTTTTACCTAGTGCCAAATTGGCACACTTGCGGCTATCATTTGAATTTGCAGTAATTCTACCGAAGATTCACCATCCCCCTTTCACAATATTTGAGACCCATCAAAAATCAAGTAGCCTAGTTTAAATCAGTTTGACTCGTATATGTACTGTGTTGTAACAAATTCATGATTTTTTACATCAATGATCAAACGTTTTAGATTGGACTTTGATATTATTTTATTTTGATGCCAGCCTATTACCAGCTAGTCTCTCGTGCGCCACATCATCAACAGATAAAATCCAGTGGCCATCACCATCCCACGTGGGCCACAAACAAAATTTTGATCACTGTCATTCCTCCTCCACTCTCTTTCGTCTCCTAGGTGTCTACATAAAAAGGCGGTTCCTTTTGGCTTCCAAAGTATACTTTTGTTCCTCATTGTTAGCTTTCAACGGGGTGTTGTTCTTCAAGGCTCTTCCTGCTTCCTAACTGGGTATGTTCTTCTATTCATTCTTTGATTTTATTGCATATTCAAAATCATCAAGTCCATGAATGAAAAGCATAGATCTTCAAATACAGATGTAGGCCTCTTGGCATATCTATAAACCTTCTAAATAGATAAACAAACAGAAGTTGGTATTTGGGATTTGTTAATCTTTTTTTTTTGGTCTTGTAAATCCAGATTTATTTGATTAATCAGAAGCTCATAATCAAAGTAGAAAAGGGTTATCAGTATAATCATCATAAAGTTGAGATGAGTTATCAGTCACCCAATTCCCCTATATCATCTAATTATTGATAACTGAAGGTATTCCTGTCTCAATTTTTCCACCCATTATTTTTTAGAATGTGAATTAATGTTACCTCTTTGTGTTCTCACATTGCATTCTTGTACATTTGGATTTGCTAATTGAGTTTTCATCTTTCTAGGGCCCTTAGGTACCACATAGGAAAGTTATTTCTCATATTGCAGAAATCTCTTCTTCCCCACAAAATAAGAATGGAAAGCTGTTTGCCTCTGTCCAAAGCTCCATACAAAGTTCTTCATAAGCTAATTTTACTCATTAAAAGGAAAAAAGAAAGATAAGGGATGTAACAATTTTTTCCCCTTCTCTTAAATGGTATACATGCAGTGTAAATTTAGACCAAATAGCCTCCTCTATTAATTGCAAAACTGGTGACAACATTCTAACCGCTTCTGCGTTACAGTTGAAAGCCATGGAAGAGGCTTCCAAACTTGATCCCAATCAAACTCTTAAGAATGCTGATAAGGGATTGTTGCAGAGTGATGAGCTATATCAGGTATCTTCCATTCTAAATCTCTTTATTTGGGTTTCTTTCTTGTTCTTGATGCTTTTATCATCATTGTTTCTCCTTTTTTTTTTTTTTTTTTGGTAGTATGTACTGGAGACCAGTGTATATCCAAGAGAGCCGGAACTGCTCAAGGAGTTGAGAGAAGCTACTGCCAGCCATCCAATGTAATTGATATTCACATTTTAACCTTATCTAGCATTCTTAATATTTTTTTTTTCTTTAGTATCAAGATGATGGTTTTGATCTGGTTCCTTACCTGCCAATTTTCTATGGTCAACTGTAATGTCATACATGAGTAATTCAAGGTGCATTTTGATTTAAGCCAAATCGCTAGCAAAACAGAGATTTGGGTAAGGGCAGTACATGAGGTCCCCAATAAATCATTAAATCCATCTAACTTTTCCACCCCAAATCAATGTCTGGAGCGTGTGGAGTGGGGGGAAGCATCATATATGCTAGTTTTTATTAGGGTATTTAAACATACCTACCCTTAAATCTCTAAGAATATTCTGAATTTATTAGCATTTTGATGTCTACTGGGAAATTGTATTGTTTTTTTAGGAGTGAAATGGCTACTGCACCTGATGGAGGACAACTAATGGCCTTGCTTTTGAAACTTATCAATGCGAAGAAGACAATTGAGATTGGAGTTTTCACTGGATACTCTCTTTTACTTGCAGCTCTTTCTATTCCTGATGATGGCAAAGTCTGTCTATCCCTATCCATCTTATAAATGCAAGTTAATGTGTTTTTTTTTGGGTGTGTGTGTGTGTGTGTGTGTGTGTTTCCCATGTAGTGTATTTCTTTCTATTTATGACCAAACTTAATGCTGCAGATCATAGCCATCGACAAGAATCAGGAAGCATATGAGATAGGTTTGCCAATTATCAAGAAGGCTGGGGTTGAACACAAGATTGATTTCATTGATTCTCTTGCCCTTCCCGTTCTTGATAAGTTGCTGGAAAATGTTAGTACAGTCTCTCCAATGTTTAAATACAACTTCTGCTGTTATGCCATCTCTTTAGGAAAAGTTTGCCGTTTAAATAGAACTTCAACATGACCTCTGTAATCCTTAAGAAACAGAAGCATATTATATCAGCCACCATAGTGGCACCATTTAACTTCAAAGTTGGCCCATCAGGATGATAAACGTGGGACCAAATTTTTATCAAATATCAGCTTCTTTTTCTCTGCTGCAAACTTGTCATAAACCCCATTCTGAATAAACCCAGCATCACTGAATCCACAGTAAAGATACTTTTAGTCCATTTCTGGGGCTATACCTGGTGCATGTGGTGATTCAACTGATCAACCATGCCATATGCCTTTATGATAGTTAAGCACAAATGAACTTTCTTGCCTCGCATGCAATGCGCTAAACTTTGTAGCTCGACAATGTAGCTGTACTTGCCACAAACCATTTCCAACCCATTTCATGAAAAGAAAAAAAAAATAGATCTATCAATTTGATTTAATAGAGTAATGCAAGAGAGTAAATGGGCTATTGAGGAACATCTAACTTACAAAAGTGCTCATTACTAAAAAAATTTCATTGATATTCATTTTTCAAAGATAACATATTTATGGCATTCTACTTAATTAAATCTGCTGATTTTAAGCATGACTGCATCATAAAACTTTCTTCCTCTTCTTCTTCTTTTTGGGCTATGTTAGGGTACTAATCTTGACAACTCAGGGATCGATCCCTGAGCATGTGCTAAACCAAGGTGCCAACAGAACTCAACCATGAGATGATTTTTTGTGTCTATAGAATCAACCACAATTCATCTAAGATACTCCCTGCCAAAACACTATGCATATGTATAGAAGCATGTCCTTGGGTTAAAATTTTCTCTACTTGTGCTTTTGCATCTTATTTATTTCATCTCCATTGTTTAATTTTCGTGAGGTTGTGGTTGCAGCCAACAAATGAGGGCTCTTTTGACTTTGCCTATGTTGATGCGGACAAGATTAACTACTGGAATTATCATGAGAGGTTGCTAAAATTGGTAAGGATTGGGGGGGTTATGGTATATGATAATACCCTATGGGGAGGAACGGTTGCCTTGCCCGAAGATTTGGTGCCAGATGACAGGAAAGAGTCAAGGCTTAACACAATCAAGTTTAACAAATCATTGGCATCTGATCCTCGCATTCAGATGTCTCAAGTGCCGGCCGGTGATGGGGTCACGGTCTGTGTACGCGTCTACTGATGTTATGCTTTTGGTCTGGTTCTGAATCACAATGATAACAAAGATTGCATCTGCTGTATTATGAAAGCTTAAGACTATGAATAAAATAAGCAGGTCAGTCAGACTATTCATACATGACAAAGCTCCTTTCATTAGTAGGTTCTGTTTCTTTTAAATTAATGAAATGAGCCTACCAATAACAAGTTGCATTATTACTTTTCCAAAAAAAAAATTGCTGTGGGTAAAATGACATGAAGATTGGAGGTGGTAATGAGAAATGGATTATGGGGAATGTGTTTTTACTAATCAGATTTGGAATGTGTTTTTACTGATCAGATTTGTAAAACTCGCCCAACACCGGATAATTTCTCTTTCCTTTTCCTTTTTCTTAAGCATGTTTATTTTATCATGAATGGTTTAATTTAAGTGAGGCCATGAATGATGGTTCGCGGTGCTCAGCTCCTTTGTTGTGGCATATGTTGATGAATTGGGACTGTCCATTTGGGTGTGATGGTGCCTATGTTTGTTGGTAAGAGTACAAAATGCTGAACAAATATGAAACAGGAATGTCAGAACGGCTTTTTGTCCATGCTTAAGCAACAAATATGTTAGGAGAGGAGAAAATAGAGAAAAAGAAGCCCGAAAATACAGAACTCTTAAGATGTTGATCGTGAGTGATCCATCCATCTTGTCTGTTGGATATGAGGTGCTTCATGAACCAATTGCAATTCTTGCTTGTTAGCTATTATTGTTAAATTCTGGCTTGTTTTAAAATTCTGGCTTGTTTTATTTATTTTTTAATTTATAATTTTGGCATCCTACTTGCTTTAATAGTCAAGCTTTTTCTTCCATTGCCTAGGACTAAAACCTGGTCAGCCCAATGATTGGTTTGTGCCTTGCCTTTAATCCAACAGTAGATTAAGTAGCTAATTTTATTAAAGGAAAGATTCCCTGTGGATATTTTCTGTACCCATGGCTTCATCAATTTTTCTTGTCTTTTCTCATTGATGTAGGTTTCTGATGTAAGAAGATATCGATAAAACCTACTTTTTATTTCCATTTGTCACATCTTTTTTTTATGTGAGAATTTCTACAACCTCATTATCTTCTTTATAGTGTAATAATTGTTGTGGTATTTTTTATTTATTTTTTCGTAAACTGGGGTAATGTTCTCCTTTGAGGAGACTGCATATTTCTTATATGGAGTCCAGCTCTTGGGCCCCACTAAGATGCCCATTTATTAGTGAGGTTGGGTACATGGAAAGGTCTCCTTACCGTAAACAAAAATAGCCGCATCACATCATCTTTAATACTAAATTTAATAGCAATAAAGTTCTGTGGTCTTTTGACCATAGATTTCTTTTAGATTCAATCCAACGGTGCATAAAGGTTTAATGAAAGTGAAACAAAGCTTTGTGCTTAGATGGGTTTGAGACCATTTCTCATTTAGTTAGGGTTATTTCTGACAGAATTCCCTATGTCAGAATTTAGAAAGCATTGACAACCAAGAATTGATAACTCCTATTTGAATGATGAGAATATATAAAACCATTGCAGTGAAATGTTACCTTGGGTTATAGAATTTTTAGAATTGTAGTTTGTCCTAAAGTATTACATTGAATTTGAGCATTTGTGAAACCAGATAGGGGGACAACAATTGAGGATTTCATAAAACCCCGGAGAATTCTCGGATTTCTTGAAAACAAAGGGCCCTCAGAGGTCACAATACCATGTACCTTCCACATTTCCACTGTGCTTAATGAGCTCTTGTCGCTGGAGTGCTATAATTGAAAGGCTTTTTCGTGTGAAACTCTCTTGGAATTATTTAGGTTTGGCATGTGCAGGGCATAGGATGACATTGTAATTCTTGTTCTGCCTATGCCGTATTGCACCATCTTTAATTCTCATGTATTACTGGTTAGCCCTCAAAATATCGTCCTATATGGACAATCTTAGCCCTTGGATCTCAGGTTCTGGAATAATGTGATGAAAGCAATCTGGTATTTTGAATCATGGCCCACTTAAGAGAGGAAATTGCAAATGTGTACAGTGTCGTTTTCAAACTCGGCTTGACGAAATGACTACTGGCCAAGTGGTTTTGAAGAGGCCCCCATGCCATATAGTTTAGGTCCCACATGAAAGAAAATACAAGAGTCTCAGCATGTCTGCTCCTTGTGAACTACAAAGTGTAGGTTCCTTTTTGTTTGTATCAGAATGCATAGGAATTGAATACATAACGTGATTAGAAATGAAGATCGTATATAAATTTTCAAAAAATCTTTTTAAAAATCCACCTTTGACCTTCACTTTTAGCCACTCTATCTACTTAATTCTTATATATTCCAATACAAACAAACTGATTGTGTTATTTAAATCCAGTAAAACATGTTTGGTTGCAAGCTTTTGAGGATATGTTACATATTACTATACGTTGTTCTCCAAAGTAAAATTTCAAAATGCTCAGGCTATAGTTACATTTAGAAATGTGAGAACTCTATCGGCCAAAAGTGATAATTTACATGGCCAGCTCAGCTAACTCCTACCCTTCAAAGTAAATTAAACAAGGAATTCAGAGAGGATGGAATTCTATAGAAGAGAATTGCTGTCAACCCAACAGGACCTTATAGAAGCCTACCTTGATATACTTCACACTGCTCACAAACTTACAATTCACAATGTTCTGACCTTGACCGCTGTTTCTTTTATATTTAAGATAAGTGATATTGACCTTGACTGCTATTTCTCTCAAAGGATCAGGATCATGGTTGGATATAGAGTCCATCACTCATGTCTCATCCATTTTTAAGAAGCCATCAGAGCTCATCATGCGTGAAAAGACATGATCAAACTAATCCTGGGATTTTGGATGATCGATTTGAAAGTTGGGCTGGAGTGACTGACTACCAAGAAAATGAAATGTTTCATGCATTGTCGTCGGACTCATTCTGATTTTTTTTTCTTCTCAATTTTTTTGCTAGAGGACTCATTCTGATTTATCACCTGTTTTCCTCGTGGGAAAATCGATACTCAAGTGAGCAATCTTATCGTGATTTTCTTGGACGCACTATATCCTTTTTGAATTCGTATATACTCTAATTTGACACTCATTCAACTATGACTCACCATTAAATTAAAATTAAATAAGATAAATATTTTTTAAAACCATTAGACTTGAGTGTCATATATCAAAGGGATAGTCTCATGTAATGGAATTGATATTTTGTATAACCTTAGGTCTCATTTAGACCTTTCGAGCTATGATTAGGATGACCTTAGACGGTCCACACCACGGAATACGGTAATTTAATGAGGCTGCCCCTCCTTTATATCTAGCTTTATATTATATCATATATGTCTCTATTGTTAGAAAAGAGTTTCCGCCAGGAATCCTAGATATTGCGTACAGATAAATGCGGAAATAACTTTAAACGAAGATTACCAAAGACCATACCTGCGAGATCTCTCTGATTTGATCTCGGTCTTTCTGATCTGATATCGGTCTTGCAGCAGCCCGAAAATCTCAAGATCTTCTACTGTATTCCTCTATGCTCGAATTCGCACCAGGGAGTGAGCCTCTTTTGCGAATTCTCTCTGCTCTCTAAAACGAGATTTTTCTTCTCTTTGACCTAGAGAGCAATAGCGCATATTTATAGGCTACGGACCTTAAGAAGTAAATAAAGATAGACTCCTTATGGAAGCAGGAAACCCTAATTCGACCCAAATTAAAATCCTAGTTCCATAAATTATAATTCAGTCCACTAGAGAATTATAATTGCACTCCTGTCCTTATTCTCAAAATTAATATTTCGAGCGTCATGTCATTAAATGCTTATTAATCTCCACACGTTAAGATTTCAGATATCCATCGATTAAATAATTGCCGACATTTATATTTAATCGATATCTTTATAATTCATTGAGGCCTTACACTTAACTTATTTGATATGTCGGACACAAAGTCCACCTGCAGGGTTTGACATAATCAAAACTTAAAAGCTTCATCAAGGGGATATCAACAATCCCAATTATGGGACGTGGATTTCCTTCAATAAATTAATATGCACCATACACGTAGTTTAGTCATCCAATTTACTGAGATTATTGACCCATAAAAGATCTCACTCCTTTGTAAATCAAAATGGCAAACACTAAATGTATGTGTCTATTATTTATGTCAGGATTAAGAGTACAAGCACTCATAATAACCATTTGGATGTTAATCATCTTATATAGTCAGTACAAAGATAATAAATCCAAAAGCGGCCATGTTCAATACACACAAAGCGTACTAGCATGATGAGTCGAAACTATACTGTTTCCCGCAGCCAAGACAGGCCTGCTGAAACATCATGCTACAATCGTACCGATGGTGTGTCCAAGTCTATCTAGACTGTGAACAAAAACTTATATTCTATAAGAACTGATAGATAAGTCCTCCGTGTATAAGTAGAATTCTGTACACCAACTTGTCTACATTATATAATAAAAGACACACATGCATAATCATAAATAATGCAACCATTTGCCCATACAAAATCTCATTCAGATGAAAAGACAAAATATACTAATTAGTCGAAAACAAATACATAAAAGTATGCTTTTAGTATAAATTTCCAACATCTATTCCAATGGAATGGGTCTATGACATGTGATGGCTTACCTCCTTTGCAAAAATGATTGGTCAAAGCTCTCACGCATTGAACAAATGCTCCCTTGTAAAGTAATATCTATATATGAGAGATGTTCATATAAGAAATATCTCTTACCTTCTATGAGAGATAGGAGTGGGGGCCCTCACATTTAAGTTGTTGGCATTGGATATGGATGTAACACTACGTCAAAAAAGCCGAAAAATGACTGTCGACGACAGTCATTTTTCTTAAAAAAACGACTGCTAAAGGCAGTCGAACGGGCAGTCGTTAAAATCGCAGTCGTTTTCCAAAAATGACTACTGTTAGCGGTCGAAAATTTGTCAGATTAACGACTGCCCACAGCAGTCAATTTTTTTAAAGACGGACTTCGGCAGTCGAAAATTTTGGAAATCATTTTTTAAAAAATTATATAAAAATGGACTTATCTTTTAATTAACGACTGCCCAGAGCAGTCGTTTTTTTTTAAAGGGTTTAAAAAATATATATATTTCATAATTAATTTTTAAAATTTATATTTTTCTAATAAAAATCCTGTAATCTCAAAACTTTAAATTAACATCAACCATACAAACATCCATTATCCATCAAATAAATAACTCAAATAAGCTAAGAAATCATCCATCCACTTAAAATTTAAACTATCAAAGTAGCCACATTAAATGGTAGAAAATTAAAAAAAAACCACATTCACGTTCACGATCACACACATTAAAGTAAATACTACAAATAAAGTCATTTAACAGTAAATAATGTGGGCTTTGAAACTAGCCAACACGATTCTATATCTGGGCCATGAAATGATATCATCCACGGTGAGATCCCCAAAAGTCTTTTATCCACCCAACAACTCTACGTCAAACTTCAAGATCTCATCCCCAAAAGTCTTTATTGCCGTTTTTGAAACAATGCCTAAGCCACGTACGCGTCCTTGGCTATCACGACCAGAGACCTATGGAAAAAAATCGAGTATACCATAAAACCCACAAAATTAAAGATTACTAGCATTAAAAGATATTATGATCAACAAGAAATAAAAAGATACCTTTGTAACTGTATCATGGTATAAATCACCTTGCGCCACCGAGCTGTCAAATTCACATGCAGTAATAACATCCTACAGTAACAACATCCTGCAGTAACAAAAAATGATAAATAAGAAGCATAAACACATTTTGGCAAACATTAACTTATACTTCATAAAAATGTTCCTAAGAAAAATTTCTAATTTAAAAGATTTCTCGAAATTTCGGCATAGCCTCCCCTGTACACGTGACATTTAATTTTTTTTTTTACAACCTGCTAAGTACCTGTACAGAATAAAAAAAACACTTCATATAAACAACCCAATGCCCCAACACACTACAAAGTGATTCACCACTACATGATTAGTCATTCACCACTACAAAGTCATTCACCACTACAAGTGCCCTTCCACCATTCATCTCCCTTTTAAAAAAAGAAAAATATGCTAACTTGATAGTGTCTCTGGTTTTGACATATAGCAGAGATTGAAGATCAACCTATATAAGGACTGTTTACTGTCTACACAAGGAACTGATTGAAGGGGAGGCTAATAAAAACCTGGAATGAAAGAAATGTTAGGGATTTTGTGTTTTGCAATTTGATGGATGCATTATCATTTTAATCATCATTTGAATTTTCACATAACCATTAATTTAGAAAATCTTGAAATATTGATTTTCACATACATTGGTTTTTAAGACTTCTAAGAATCATGTTTCATGCATGTTTTGGTTTTTAAACTTGGATGCATTAAATTTTGAAAATAAGTTTTTTTTAATCAAGCAAACCTATGGTTTTAAAACTTTCAAATCATCTTAGGCATTTTCGGTTTCATGTTTTTAAAACTCTTATATTGATTTAAAACATGTTTCTCTAGGCTTCATTCCATGCCCCAAAGTCCCCCCAAGAAAATTACTTTGAAAAACACTCATGTGGGAAAGCAGGACTTATACTGGTGGCCAATATGGCACTTTTACTGGCGGCCTCGGCCCCCGCTAAAAGCATATTTTCAAAAAAAATATGACCGTTGAACTAGCCGTTGGAGCCTCATTTTTTCTATAAAATGAGTCATTCATTGGGCTATTAAAGCATCCTTTGAGGCACTCTTTGGGGGAATGAAGTCTAAGCAAAAGGAAATGAGCAAAGAGAGGCTAGGGGGGTCTTTTGGTGAGCTAAAGCTTGGATCAATGAAGTTAAATCTCTAAGTAAGCTTTACTTTTATTAATCATATGTTATATGCTTTATTTAAATTATTGGTAAATGAATTTTAGCATGATAACTATGATGTGTTGAATCTATTCTTCATTTAATCTTTGATCTAAGTTGGATTGGATTTTTCACCTTGATTTTAAACCAAGTTTGTTTTAAAATCTTCTTTAATCATGCTTAGCCAAAATCTTTGATTTATTTTATAGCATGATTCATTTACTTGGTTGAATCTTTATTTGTTGTTTTCATTCACTTGAACCTTAGTTAAATTAGTTTGGTTTTGAAAACAACATTGCACATGCATCACATGTTTAGAGTTAATTAGTTTTATACAACTTGTGAGCCTTTGATTTTCACTTCATCAACAAGTTAGTATTCATATATGTGATTTGCATTTCACTTCAATCAAAACTTTTTATGTGCCTTAAACTTTTAAATGCCTTGAGCATATATTGATTGAGCTTACTTTTTAACTTGATTGAACTTATCACACACACACATCATGAGCATACACCTTTGCATTCATATAGTGTTTGTATGAGTTAGATTTTCAATTTCATATCCGCCTATTTTAGAGGCATTGTAATTGAGCTCAAATTGTATCTCTTTTAGTGTTTGTGTAGACACTACTTTGAGAGAAAATATTCTTCTTGTAAAGGTTATTGCTTAGCCTAAGAAAAGCATAGCGTAGAGGTTATTGCTTAGCCTTTGAAAAGCATCTTGTTAAAGTTATTGCTTAGCCTAGAAAAGCACATTGATAGGTTGTTGTTTAGCCTAGAAAAACATCATTGTAAAGGTTATTGCTTAGCCAATTGAAAAGCATAGATAGTGGAAATTCGGTAGGGTGTTGGACCACAAGCCGGCAGTGGATGTAGGCATTGAGGCCGAACCACTATAAATCATTGTGTGATGGTGTATGCTTTGTGGTGATTGTTTTTGTTTAGCTTCCGCATTTAATTTTATAATCATCACTTGTGACTAGTTAATTTTAAAGAAGTTAAAATTGGTCATAATTGGTCATTAATTTGAAGCTCACCCTATTCACCTCCCCTCTAGGGTTCGGATCCCGAACTTTCAAGAAAAGACTCTTGTAAGATGGATTTTTTTAGATGTATGTGGGAGGAAGCAGAAAAGTAATGGGAATGAGTACTTTGGAAGGAAGAAGACTTAGAAGACTTAGAATTCTAAATCTCAACTTAGACAACTTCGTTATGAAAAGTCCAATTGCATATAGATTGATATATGAAGATATGATGTCGAATGCAACAAAGAATGCTTAATAAATCTAGATTAAAAAAAAAACCCAGAAAACACTCTAAATAAAAAGAATTGGATGAAAATAATTGGTGGAATATAGATTTCTCTTTTAGAAGTCCCAGATTGTAATCAGAGTGAAAGTGCTAAGCTTACAAAATATATGTAAGCCCGTTTCGTACCAATCCCCATCACTGTCCTTCCATGCTGCCACCTATAAGATGAAAGATCAAATTAATTGATTGAATTCTGTAATTCCTGTTCTAAATTCATAACAGAATCACAACTGCTAGAATGTTATATGATTCATAAATACCTTCTAAATTCATCGATCAAAGATAAAAAAACTGTTAACCACCTTGATCTGATCACAAAAACTTGTGCAATTAAAAACCATTACATCTTGAGGCTTTAAAAATTGAAAGTAAGGATTATCAAGTCAAAGTGATCTTTGGCCCACCCCATATATTCAATACTTCCTCCACATAGAATCTACCTCTATCAATTAGATGAGTCCCAAATGGGCCCATACAAGAGATAAGTACTTCCTGGGCATGATAAAGATAAAAGGTAAAGTATGTTTATGAAAATCATTCTGAGTTGGAGGAACTCACCAACCTCACAATGTTTATCTCAAAGATCCATATCGGAAGACATTGCTATCAGAGTGGAGAGTTCATTTTCTATTTTGCACTTAATACAGAGCCATGGTAGCATGCTTGCTCTATGTGATTTTTTTCGTAAACAGCTAGTGAGCATTGTTCAATTTACGCTGCTGCCTCTTTCAAGTCTTTCGTTAAACGTCCTGTGACTGCTTGTTCAAGGCTGATAATAAAGTCCCATACAACAAAGTATAAAATGGTATTGAATTCTGTAATTCCTGTTTTTATAATGGCATTTATGAAGTGATTACAGGACACATTGTTGCTAGAATGTTATATGATCCAAAAAAAAGGATATCTTGAAACAAGTGCACAAAGATTTTGTAAAAAAAAAAAAAAAAACCACTAGAAGGAAACCAAAACTTTCTACTATGAAAAAAAAAATCTCATGTTCTAACCTAACAAACTCTTTCTCAAAAACAAGTATCAGAAGCATCTCCTCCTCCTCCTCAATGTAGGAACAGAAGAAAAAAATTTATATACATAAATAGAATCTGATAAATTTAAATGGTTGAGATAATTCACTGAAAACTGTAACAAGTATCAATTCAGGTTTCATTCTCAGACATATCCCTCAAAATTTCAAACATTGAAACAAAGAAAGCGAAAGAGTTTAAAGATTACCACAAAGCTGCTAAAATCAAATCAATTTAGATCAATCAAGGCATGCACTTAAAGAGTCAAAACGAAGTTAAATGCATAACACACTTTTGACAGTGAAATAATAGTCTGATAGAGATAATGGGATCGATGACAGTTTTCAAGTGTTGGCAAGTAAAACACCACATTACCCACCATTCTGAAAGCAACCGTACTGCAACCTGATAAAGACCCACTACCCATGTACATAGAAGATAGCCAATCTATATTTTCTACTTCTGTCTTTTATTGATCTCATTTTCTTATTTTAGGGGCTCTTCCATGTAAGGTTTCACAAGGCGTCTACTAACTCCTCATCCAGGTTGTGGGTATCTAAGAAAACTTAATACTTAGTAGGACTTGTGTAGAATAGAAAAGGGTGATGGCAAGTTACCATTGCAGAGATGACAATGCAATCCTATAAACCCACAAGAAACGAATGCAAGCAGTAAAACCAAGAGCTTTAAGTATGGAAGTGGCTGATTCGCAACCACCCACAAGCAAGTTCTAGAAACCTAAGAGCAGAGATGATTCTCTTTTTTCTCTATTTCAACTTTTATTCAAAGGATCATCACACCCAATCATTTACATCATCATCTCTTGAATAAAAGAAGACTCCTATCCTTATCCTATTCCTATCCTCTTCAGAATATGGAAAATAGAGAAGAAAACAGAGATGGGAGTAGGAAAGAACAGAAAGAAAGTACCTTTGTCAATGGGTTCGCTGCAAGATATGTTGCAGATGAAGGAGATGATGCGAATATGGGTGATGAAGCCAGCCCACACGAGCCGAGGAAAAGAAGACGATGCCGATTTGTTGATCTTTGTAGCAAGGCTGGGAGAGAAGAAGGCGTCCAGTGAAGAAAATGTCCTTTCACTAGAGACTAGAGAGGTTTGCGTCTAGGATGGGTTTTTTGAGAGATCAAGAGAGATAGAGAGGTGGGAGGGTGAGGAAGATGCCGGAGCTGCTGCGAGGGGACTGGGAGTGGACGGAGGCGGCGACGAGGTCCATCTAGGTGAGATCGGGGAAGCGGGAGGTGAGGCTGCCGGAGTCAAGGAAGTGCCAGTCGAGGAGCTTGAAGGAGCGGCAGAGGCGGCCGTGAAGGGCGAGCCAGCGCTTGCAGAAGAGGGAGTTTGGAAGGTACTGGGAAGAGGGGAGGAGGGTGAAGATGCGGAGGAGTGAATCTAACAGGAGACAGGTCGGATCAACAGCCCTGAAGTCGTCGGCTGCTTTCTTGTCTAGGGTTAGGTTTTGATCGTCCAGAGAGGCTGAGAGGGGGTCGAGCTGCATCTTGAAAACCACATGCTTGAGTGCTTTGTCCTTGAACCAGATGTCCGCCCACTTGTGGTTTGGGTTTGGGTTTGGGGCTGGTTTCTTCAACGGCGAGGGTTTCTTAAATGGCATCGAGAGATCTTTCGGTGGGCCACGATCAAGGATCCAACGGTTAGGATTTCGTGATGATGCTGGTGATGGTGCAATTGATTGGATCCTGCATCGGTTGGGTTTTTCTCCCTTTCTTCTTATTATTATTTCTACTGCTGGCTGCTGCTCGTGCGATTGCAATTGCAATTGCTTGCAGTCTTTCTTATTACAATCTTGGTACGTTGATGGAGAGGGGGAGGGCTGCACTAGGAGATGGCGGGTTCTGCGAGAGTGGTGATGGAGATGATGCCGAGGAGGGAGATGAGGGTGAGGGCTACGCTGGGAGAGAGACCGAGTGGGAGAGAGGGAGAAAGGGTGAAAGGGCGCGCGGGTGTCAGGAATGCCCAAATATGCTCGGGTTTTGTTTTTTCCTTTTTTTACATTAACAACTGCCATGGGCCATCAGTAGCAGTAGATTATCCGTCGAAAAAAAAAGACAGCCCACATCAGTCGGTAAAACCAAAGCGTAGGGGTCATTTTCCAGCTTTTTTGACGTAGTGTGAGGGCCCTCACCTTATCTCGCATTGTATGGTGAGAGATGCTTATATATATATATATATATATATGGGGGACATTTGACACTCATTCAACTATGACTCACCATTAAATTAAAAGTAAATAAGATAAATATTTTTTAAAACCATTAGACTTGAGTGTCATATATCAAAGGGATAGTCTGATATAATGGAATTGATATTTTGTATAACCTTAGGTCTCATTTAGACCTTTCGAGCTATGATTAGGACGACCTTAGATGGTCCACAAAAATGTGCTCACGGTAGGTGAGCACAGAATACGGTAATTGGATGAGGGTGCCTCTTCTCTATATCTAGCTTTATATTATATCATATATGTCTCTATTCCAATGGAATGGGTCTATGACATGTGATGGCTTACCTCCTTTGCAATAATGATTGGTCAAAGCTCTCAAGCATTGAACAAATGCTCCCTTGTACAGTAATATCTATATATGAGAGATGCTCATATGAGAAATATCTCTTACCTGATATTAGATATAGGAGTGGGGACCCTCACATTTAAGTTGTTGGCATTGGATATGGATGTGAGGGCCCTCACCTTATTTCGCATTGTATGGTGAGAGATGCTCATATATATATATATATATATATATGGGGGACATTTGACACTCATTCAACTATGACTCACCATTAAATTAAAAGTAAATAAGATAAATATTTTTTAAAACCATTAGACTTGAGTGTCATATATCAAAGGGATAGTCTGATATAATGGAATTGATATTTTGTATAACCTTAGGTCTCATTTAGACCTTTCGAGCTATGATTAGGATGACCTTAGATGGTCCATAAAAAAGTGCTCACGGTAGGTGAGCACGGAATACGGTAATTGGATGAGGGTGCCCCTTCTCTATATCTTGCTTTATATTATATCATATATGTCTCTATTCCAATGGAATGGGTCTATGACATGTGATGGCTTACCTCCTTTGCAATAATGATTGGTCAAAGCTCTCACGCATTGAACAAATGCTCCCTTGTAAAGTAATATCTATATATGAGAGATGCTCCTATAAGAAATATCTCTTACCTTATATGAGAGATAGGAGTAAGAGCCCTCACATTAAAGTTGTTGGCATTGGATATGGATGTGAGGGCCCTCACCTTATCTCGCATTGTATGGTGAGAGATGCTCATATTATATATATTAAAGTAAAGGGGGAGGTGGGTTGTGAGGGGTGCCACATCAGCACTGAAAAATCTCTCCTTTCAGAAAAATATAGAAGAAAAAAATGCACAGCCTTAGGCTTTGATGTGGGCCACTACATTCATCCGAAACAAATCTCCTCCCTAACTCTCCATTTCAATTATCTTCTCCAAATCACCTCCCTAAATCTCTCTATTTAATTCAATTTTATAAAGATAACAAACTCACATCTTTATCATATCTCCTACAATTCCTCTTAAACAACCTCTTCCATCCTTATCACACCTATCGTTTCTCCACTTCTTTCCTCATTACTATCCCTAAAAAATCTCATCACACTTCTCTCCCCCTTTTCCTTTTCTTTTTCTTTCTTTCTAAAGCACACCGTCCTTGATCGGCCCCCATCTAGCAACAAACAATGGATATGATTTGTAGTTGTCTAGCCCCAAAACCCTCTTGTTTTTGGTAGGCCAGTAGGTAGTAAACATTTCATGTCCTTTATTTTGAAAAGCAGAAGTGTAATTCCTACTTGGAAGCTGCAACATGATATGGAACCTACTAATATCAGCATAATCTTATCGTAACAGAGGTCGAATTTGTGTCATCAGATCCGATACTTTGGGCTAGACCTGGCCCTTTGAGTCTGTACTCTATACTTGGTATTTTCTTTTAGGTTGGGTCTTGGGTTTGACTCAACCCATTCAGACTGTTCAAATGAACCAGTTAATCCAGGATTTCAAATTCATCAGACAAGGCTTTCAAGCCTTGATCTATTCAAAGTTTGGACTTTTTAAACCAATGGACAACACTACATAGCTCAGGCACAGAGTTAATAGTGTAATGGAGCAAGAGGTGTGCTACTTAGGGCCCAACTCTGGCCTAATATTTAGATATATGAGCCCAAGCTGGGCTTGAACTCTGCGTGCACATCAAAACTCAGGCCGGATCTTGAGCCCAAATCCAAACCGGCCCACCCCAAATTGCATTGTCATGATCTGGGCCCAAGTTGTATCCAACCAGTATCTCTTTCCAAATTATCTTTTTAAGGATTTCTTTCTAATGATAGAATTCCGGGATCTTGTCTCACGTCTTTCTTTGAACCTATGAAAACTTCAACTAGTGATAATTATCCTAAGATTCTCGAAAGCAAACCATACGAGGTCTATTTATGGGGCTATTTCTATATCTAAACTGCTCAAAATCACCATTACATTACCATCATTGGTCAAATTTCATTCTACTTGAAGTTTGGCCCGCCATCTAAAATTGAAAAACTTAATTTTTTCTAGATTTTATACCTTTTTTTTCATTCTACTTGAAGTTTGGTCCGCCATCTAAAATTGAAAAACTTAATTTTTTCTAGATTTTATACCTTTTTTTAATATATATCTCTTTCATATAGAATCAATTAAAATGAAAAAAAATTCTAGATTCTCTCGAATTAGCTATCTTAATGGACTCTTCCAATCCTCATTGCAAAAAAAAGAAAAATACTCACCCATATCTAAATTTTAATATACTTTTATTTTGGGCCCGAGCTAAGCGCCGACCTTTGTTGCTAGTATATATATATATATATATATATATATATATATATATGGGGGACATTCATGTGAATCTATCCCTCACCATAGGGTGATGACACTTTTCCTTTTTGCATATGAATTATGGAAGTGTACCTCACCTTATTTACTTGAAAATTCCCAATTATAGAAGTGTCCCTCACTAGGGTGAGGGATGGATGTACATGAATATTCTCTATATATAAATAGCAGTGTCCATAGTTTTTTTTGGTCACGAGCGACAGAATTCATTAAAAGGAGCAAAGGTTATACAAGAGAGCAGAAAAGCATTGGACCCACCCCTACCCTTACATGAGACAACCTCTCAACTCCTGCTTAGCTAAAAACAGTGTCCAAAGTCTTTGATATTATTTTTTATTATTAGACTTTTGTGAAAAGAAACACTCTTGTGCTCCTGGGGAATAAGGCAGATAATATCATTCCCAGAATCCAAACTAGCTTTGAACTTTCTACCAAAAAATACT
This sequence comes from Persea americana, assembly GCA_029852735.1. Classification (NCBI taxonomy): domain Eukaryota; kingdom Viridiplantae; phylum Streptophyta; class Magnoliopsida; order Laurales; family Lauraceae; genus Persea; species Persea americana. The sequence goes on along the minus strand of CM056813.1, from coordinate 64,378,663 downwards.
AGCTTTGAACTGTTACTGCGAGCGGCAAGTGGATGTATGAGGAGATCATTGTTCAGAAAAATGTTAAGTCCAAAGGGCTTTTCTATATAGGATAGGACTCCCACCAGCAGGCTCCAGCTGCTCGCCACCACTATTGACTATGGAGCATTGACTATAACCTTGTCTTAATGCTAAAAGCCCGCCCAGTATGGAAGAATTTAATGCACCTGTCTTTTCTTGGATGGCATTCCGCTGGTAAATTGGATGGAAGATTAACTCAACCGAATAGCACGTGGGGATACACTTTTTGTCACTATTTTTTTTTTTTTTCAAAGAAAAACTATTATATAAGACCAACAATGGAAACAACTGGACTAGGTAGAAGAAACACTTATCACTATTTTATTGTCAAAATTTGTAGGGTCCGTTTCTTTACTGGACTTTTCGAATTTACTGGAGTTTTCGAATGGAATTGTGCGGTTGGAAATTCAAAGAAAATGATGTCATGGCTGTTCTATGTGATTTTTGGATCTCATATTATTTTGATAGAAATTTAAATTTCAGCCACCTGAGTAAAATAAAAAATAAGCTTCAGAATTTTTAAAATCTCAATCTCTTTGGTATTTTGGGATGTTCAAGTGGAGAGGGAGATTCAGAAATTCCACTTTACAATGGATAGCTTCCGGAGGATTTAAAAGTTCTTTAGACAAGAATTCATGTAGTTCTGTTATTTGTTTGGCTCAATTGAATAAATAATAAATAAATCGGGCCCCTGTTTTGCCCATGTTCTACTGTGATTAGAAGTAGGTCTATTATCATAGGTCTACTGTGATTAGAAGTAGTGTTTGGGTGTAACTGGGTATTGGGCTGATATTATAAATAGAGACTAAGGGTCTCTATGATGTACAAACCCTCTTCTGATTGCATAGTGAATTCTCCCGTCTTCCCCGTGGACGTAGGCCAAAAGCCGAACCACGTAAATCTTCGTGTTCTTGTGTGTGCTTGATCTCTTCTAATAGGCCCTAGATCACAACAAACTGGTATCAGAGCATTCCGCGTGATCGGAAGAAATTCGACGGATCGGATCTAAGAGGGCTGGAGTTGTGGCTGCGTGATCAACGGATTAGATCTCAAGATTGAGATAGCGTTTTCCAGATCGTGCAGAAGGAGATCATTCTGATCTCGGTGGGCCACACAATCACAGAGAACAGAAGGGATCGGTTCCCCAGTGCCAGGTCGATCTAGAAATCTGGTGCGGTTGACTGGAGAAGAAGGAGACAGCAGAAAGGGCAGTGATCCTCAGCTAACATCGCGTGGTTCCGCCGTCTGTTGTTGGTGACGTGCGCGATTTGAAAAATCGCTGGGCAGACGATTTGCTACCTGCACTGTACATTGTGCAGTCAACCAATCCGTCGCTGACCGTCGCTGTCTCTGTCATTGCTGCTCTCGTCATCGTGCAGAAATCGCAGCCAGCACAGAGAACCCGAAATTCCCGCTGCTATAGCGCCGAAGAGAAGATCGGAGGAGCCGTCTTCAGGTCGCCGGACCAGTAGAAGATTGCCTGCGCAGGGACTGCGCCATCGCTGCAGAAAAGGAAGGCTGCTCCCGGTTACAGAACCGGGGAAGAGGATTATCGGATTGCCGTCGATCCTGTGTTGTCTTCACCGGAGTCTTCGCCGCTGCGTGTCGTCGGAGAAGGACGGGGCTGCCGCCTGAGCCGCAGCCCGTGGGCCAGGGAGCAGAATCGCTGGTCTGGTTCTGGAACAGAACCAGAACGTGGGGAAGAAGACAACCCATTCGGTTGGGTTGTTTCTCGGGTTGGGTCTAGTCCAGGTCGGCCCTACCCGTTTGCAGAAGCCCAGATTTCCCTTTGGGTCGGTTCTGCAGGTCAGGTCGGGTCATACTGACGCGGTCCACGCAGTGAAGCCCGCTGGTAAGGTCTGCTGACGTCAGCAACACGTCAGCACCTGTACGGTCAAAGGCAGATTTGACTAAATCGAAGGCTGAAAACTGTTTTCGCGATATCTTGACGATCCGGAGTCCGATCTGAGATCCGTTTGAACCTACGGACTCGTTACGAGCAGATCTACGCTGTTGTGGAAGAAGATTGGCTGTTCAACAGTCAACGAAAGAGATTGACTGATTGGAGCGCATAAACTTATTTATGCGATATCTTAGCCGTCCAGAGTCGGATTTCAGATCCGTTTCTTCCAGCGTGCTCGTGGTGACCAGATCTACACAGTCCCAGTGAAAGATTTGCGGAATGGCTGCTAAATTCGAGATTGAAAAATTCGACGGTAATAATGACTTCGGTCTTTGGCGTCTGAAGATGCATGCTTTGTTGGTACAGAATGGGTTGCATAAAGCTTTGAGGGAAAAGAATGCTATATCTGAAAAATTATCAGATGAAGAGAAGGATGAGTTGTTGGAAAAGGCGTATGGTCAGATTCTGCTGTTCTTGAGTGATGGTGTACTGCGAAAGGTTGTTCAGGAGAAAACTGCTGCTGGCATATGGCAAAAGTTGGAGAACTTGTACATCATGAAATCTCTCACGAATCGCTTGTATCTGAAGAAGCGATTGTTCACATTACAAATGCAGGAAGGTACGTCTGTTTCAACTCACCTTGATTCTTTCACAAAAGCTATTATGGATCTGGAAAATATCAATGTTGAAATTGATGATGAGGACCAAGCTATTATGTTGTTGTGCTCGTTACCACCCTCATATGAGCATTTTGTTGATACCATGATGTATGGTAGAGATACTCTCTCCAAAGAGGATGTAGAGGCAGCCTTGAACTCGAAAGAGTTGAAGAAAAAGGTTGTGGCTGACAATGATGGTTCGGGTGAGGGTTTGGTAGTACGAAGAAGAACAAAAGACTCCAGTGATAAGGGCAAACATAAATCCAACAAGAAAAACATTCAATGTTATTATTGCCATAAGAAAGGGCACATCAGAAAAAACTGTCCCGAAAGGCAGAGGGAAGGGAAAGAAATAGAAGATTCGTCATCTGATGATGATTCAGTCAGTGTTGCAGATGGAAGATCATATTATGTTTCCGATAATGCACTTTCTGTGATTGAAAATGGTATTCATTCTAAGGATGAATGGATTCTTGATTCGGGTTGTTCTTACCATATGTGTCCCAATAAGGACTGGTTTACCACTTATAGAGAAATCAACGGTGGTAGTGTCTTGATGGGCAACAATGTTGCATGTAAGACGGTTGGAATTGGAACAGTTAAAATCAAGATGTATGATGGAATCGTCAGAACGTTGGCAGAAGTTCGGCATGTTCCTGATCTGAAAAAGAATCTTGTTTCTCTTGGTGCCTTGGACTCCGATGGTTGTAAGTTCACAGCTGAAGGTGGAGTCATGAAGGTTGTGAAGGGTGCTCTGGTTCTTATGAGAGGTAATAGAGTTGGAAATTTGTATGTTTTGTCTGAAAATACAGTTACAGGTGGAGCTGCAGTGTCTTCCTCAGATGACCATGAATCTGTCTCAACACGCTTATGGCACTTGCGCCTGGGTCACATGAATGAGAAGGGATTGACAATACTGAGCAATCGGAATTTGCTATGTGGCACAAAGACAAGCAAGTTGGATTTCTGTGAGAGATGCGTCTTCGGGAAGCATCGAAAGGTTAATTTCAAGACAAGTATTCATCGCACGAAAGGTATCCTTGATTATGTTCATTCAGATGTATGGGGACCTTCTAAGGTTTACTCCAAGGGCGGGTCCCGGTTTATGCTGTTTTCAAGGAAAGTTTGGGTTTATACTCTGAAAATGAAGGATCAGACATTTGTTACATTCAAGCGATGGAAAGAAATGGTTGAGAAACAGACTGGTAGAAAGGTAAAGAAGTTGAAGACAGGTAATGGCAAGGAGTACAGATTGACAGAGTTTGAGAACTATTGCACGGATCATAGCATAGTTCAGCATTACACCACTACAGAAACTCCGCAGCAGAATGGAGTTGCAAAGAGGATGAACAGAACGATCTTGGAAAGAGCTCGTTGTATGTTGATTACTGTAGGATTGTCCAAGGACTTTTGGGCTGAGGCAGTAAATGCTGCAGGCTACTTGATAAATAGGTCTCCACACACAAAGATTGGTTGCAAAACACCGGAAGAAATGTGGTCAGATAATCCAGCTGATTATTCTAACTTGAGGATCTTCGGTTGTCCGGCTTATGCTCGCATGAAAACCGATAAGTTAGAACCAAGGGCTGTTAAGTGCATCTTGGTGGGATATGCTTCTGGGGTGAAAGGATACAGGTTGTGGTGTACTGATCAAGATTCACCCAGATTTATCATCAGTAGGGATGTTACATTTCATGAGGATGCTTTACTCGAATCGAGAAAGCAGGTGGAGAGGACAGAAGTAGGTAGCAGCAGTGACACCGTTCAGGTGGAGTTCGACGTCCTAGTGAGGAAGGAGAGTGCATCCGACTCCTCCCGAGATACAGGGGATTGTCAGACTGTGCAGCAGATGCAGCAGACAGAGCCGCAGATGCTGCAGACGGGTAGACCGCAGAGAGAAAGGAAACCGCCGGTTAGATACGGTTTTGAGGATATGACGACGTACGTGTCGACATCAGACAGTGGCCGTGATGATATGGTTGCATACGCATTGACGACTGAGTCTCTTGAATTAATGGAAGGGCTGGAAAGTAGTCAACAGGCAGCAACTATAACTGAAGAGATGGACTCTCTTAATGAGGAAAATCAGGCCATCGGATGCAAGCGGTTCTATGAGGAAGATGAAGGAGCTTCCAGTACAGGTTGAGTGCAGTTTAAGGTTCCTGATCATGTATGCAGTTTAAAGAAATCATTGTACGGGTCGAAGCAAGCTTCTGGACAATGGTACAAGCGATTTGGTGCACTCATGAAGGAATGGTTTAATTTCAAGTTCAAGCATTGCTTGGACTTGATCGGTGTGCTCAGTACCTGAGTGCCCTAAGGGGCAGGTGGAGATGGTGAGACGTGTTTAGTACATGAGGATCAGCTTCAATGTTCGCCAAGGTGGAGATTTGTTATTTGTTTGGCTCAATTGAATAAATAATAAATAAATCGGGCCCCTGTTTTGCCCATGTTCTACTGTGATTAGAAGTATGTCTATTATCATAGGTCTACTGTGATTAGAAGTAGTGTTTGGGTGTAACTGGGTATTGGGCTGATATTATAAATAGAGACTAAGGGTCTCTATGATGTACAAACCCTCTTCTGATTGCATAGTGAATTCTCCCGTCTTCCCCATGGACGTAGGCCAAAAGCCGAACCACGTAAATCTTCGTGTTCTTGTGTGTGCTTGATCTCTTCTAATAGGCCCTAGATCACAACAAGTTCCGATAAAAAAACAAGCCCTTAGGATAGGTATGGTGATAGGTAAGGAGTCCTCATTTATGCAGATTTAAGTAGTCCTCATTTGAGGATTTCAGATTGGTAAAAGTGTAATCGGTGTATAAATAAGAGAAAATGGTACCAATATGTAAATTCACAAAACTAAGAATTTCTAAATCCTATAAGGGACGTTGGAGATTTACAAAAGCACTCATTGATTTACAATTGTCAAACATGAAGTTTTCAAATCCTTGGATAAAACCAGTGAGGGATCCCTTAAGGATTTGGTTGGCAAACATGACCAACCCTTTCATGGTTAATATTCTTTTAATCCCTATTTTCACTGTATTCTCAGCACCTTCAACATTTATGCTACAATGAGGACTACAGAACTCCACCATGGGGGCACCTGTTGAAGATTTGAACTGCTAAAAATGAGAGTCCTTCCAATTAATTGGCTAACTCCAAATTTTAAACTAATAATAGTTGGATCCACTATAAGATTGAACATATAACATTCTTAATCATTCATATATATATATATATATATATGTATATGTTCAGTTTTATGGTAGGACTAACTCCTACAAGAGGAAATTCAGGAAAACTCCGTTTAAGAGAAGGGAGTTTATCTTGAGCTGTTAGGATATTTAATAGGTAGGCCTCATTATAAAGAGATAATTAAAGAATCTTGATTCCTTGTTATGTTATCATACCATTTAATTCACACTTTTGAATTATCTTTGCATACTTGGAAAATGGCTTTAAATATTGCCAGTGCAGCATTATGATCTAACAAACAATCACATGTAAACAATCAAATGATTTCCATTAATCAATATTGGGTGAATTGATTTACATGTGATCAATCTAGCATGGGTCCCGCCCTCAAAAAGTCTTAAGAAATTATATCTTTGGAAATGTTGAGTATGTTCAAGTTTAGGAGTTTTCTTTGAATATTAATAATAAATCATTAAATATAAAATATTATTGGTTTAACCATCACTTGCAAGTTGCACCCATCCTGGTTCTGCCAGTGCCCAGATTTGATGACTTGTTAAGTGGATGAAAGTGTGGAGAGAGATCCAATTCTAGTATATCGACAGACTATGGTATCTCTACATGAATGCAACATTACAATTCGAAGATAGTGTATTTGAAAATAATTATTTATAAATTAGTTCTTTCTAATTGGAGAATTTTCTTTGAAGGAGATTTCTACATGAATGACAAACAAGAGTAACAACTCAATATCCCTTGGGTGAAACCTAGATAGTGCACTTATGGCAACACGCATTTAACTCTATGCTTTGTATAAACTCACAGCTATATGAATGTATATATTTCACATTTTCAAAATGAGATATACCTGCCACATGAAAAATACTCATGCACCCATGAGAGAGAGAGAGAGAGAGAGAGAGAGAGAGAGAGAGGAATCTAACATTATAGACCTATTTCCACATGAGATTACAGATAGAGTCCAAACAGATATTATGCCATGCAAAGGGTTTCTTCCATGGCACGGTAATGAATAATGCATGAGATTGTGTTAATCACATTTTTTATATCAAAATTTAATATAAGAGTGAAATTTTGGAATACCCCACTTTGGGATGGTATTTATTTTGAGGCAACTTGAATTTTTCATTGCTGAGCCCCTACTGTGGAGCTCCACTCCTTGACTCACCGTTTCGCCATCCCATTTCACCAAATAGCACGTGTAGTATTGGGAATTTGGAAATTTCAAATAGAAATATTGAATGCAAAGCAGAACATGACACAGAACCCACTCACCCTCATGGTAACTATTCCATAAAAGAAAACCAATGTTAAGGATCACCCTACTATCTATGTAACATTTCAAGTGGGCCTTACAAGCACATAGATGATAGCAGAATCTACTCCCAACCTACAGTTTGAACCATTCCAAGAATACTGGGATGTGGTTTTGGTAACATTTTAACTCTTCCGGTTTTGCCATATGTAATATTTCAACCAAATGCAAAATTCGATTTTGCCATCATCTATGTAATATTTCAACCATAATTATCAAAGGATTAAAAAAAAAAAACCCTTTTCTTTCCCACAGCACGTAGGAAAAAAAAAAGGGAGAAAAACCCACACTGCAGATTCCGTCATAGAGTACAAAAAATTAAAAAGAAAAGATGGAAGCACTCTGCAGATGTGAGAAGAAAGGGAAAATTGTCTTCCATGTTGGGGTGACTTGGAGGAGATCCAAAGAGATGGTATTCACCCTTTTTAAAAGAGGGAAAAAAAAAACTCTGTACTTGCCATGGAGAGATGAACAATCAAGATGGATGGAATAGTCTAGATTTTGGTAACATGTAAGTAGCCCCACAAGCACAAGTGTTGGTGGTCAGTTTCTTCAAGCATGACAATGCAAGGATGCATCTTAAGTGGGGCCCACAGGTGTAGAGAAAAACAGGCAGGACAACTTCTTCCCTTTAGAAGGACTAGTTATTGGTGTACGTGCAGCCAGTTGTTACTAAAATGGTAATATTAATTTATATTTAAATATAGTATTTTTATTTATTTTTGAATTCTCACTTGAGGAAAATTTTCTTTTGATGGAATATTAAATGAGGTTAGATAGTAATGAGTGCTCAGTTGTTAACTAAAAAACTAAAATTTCAGAAAAAATTAGTTTCTGTAATAAATCGTGTGGCCTATATGCTACGGGTCTCACGTCAGATCAAGCAGGGCTGATGCCAACAAAGAATACAATCTCACTTAATGTAAGACTTGATCTGGTTCCACTAATAAGACTCCCAATAGAATTAGTGGATGTGGATTTCTTGGTGAAGAAACTTCTAGTATGTGTGACTATTTGGGACTTGTCTATATAGGATAAGGGAGTCCTAAGGTTGATTTATTATGCCATCTCATAGGAAGGATAAGAGGTAAAGAGATCCGCAAAGCTTCCCAATCACCGGAATGCACATAGATCTATGCATGTCAGAGTCTCCGCATCCAAATCCATTAATTTCCATCTCCATCTTTATCTTATACCTTTCACCTTTTACACCTTTGATTGGAACCCATATTACCTTGAATTAATTCTTAGAAGTTAGGTTATGAAAACAAATGATCATATTTAGAATATATATATGAGGCCCCCTATCCTCAGCTCAAGCTGAGGATAAGGGCGTCAGCTCAATGGCATGGGGCCCACCTGGGGACCCACATGGGAATGGGGATTAGGGGGATTTGGGGGCCCTCCTCGGACTCTCTTCTTTACAAAAAAATCAGCCCTAAAGATAATTTCTATCATCTCCATCTGGGACACAAAATTTTTACGGTGTACAATGCATTTGAATGGGTGTCACTTGATCCAACGGTCCAGTTTAATCGAACGGGGCCAAATTTTTGTCGACATATGCAACTTAGGGGGGCCTTGAGTGTGGTCCATTTGGATGGACCAAATAGTGGGCCCCAGCCTAGGCAGCGGACAGCCCTCTCTTGTCCGCTTGAGCTGAGGCGAGGGCTGGGCTATATATATATATATATATAAAGATGTCTAGGGCTCTACAAATTCCAATTTCTATTATTTAGTGCAACATGGCATTTATTATAGGGAGATGTTCCTATGAGAGATATATCTCACCTTATATGAGAGATAGGGTGGGGGCCCTCACATCCATATCCAATGCCAACAACTTAAATGTGAAGGCCCCTACCTCTATTTCTCATAAGAACATCTCCTTTTATTGTATATGTTAATCTACTTTGTGTTTTACAGAATTCTTGAAAGAGAATATTTAAATCCAGAATGAGAAAGCTATTTTATGTGGTTTAGGATAGGAGATAATTCATAATATGGCAACAAATTCAACACTCATAATAAAGAGGTAATCAGGTATTACAAAGCATACCAATTACTTCCCACTTGTTTTTTCTATGTTGGTGGTACCGTTATGCAGGTGGTACTACCCAAGGAGCTCATGTGAAAATAAGGTGCCAACATCACTCATGAGTGTATTGGCAATTACTTCCCACTTTCGGTCTTGCTATTTGTGTGAGTTACATAATCAGTTTAATTACATATGATAAAATAAATATATTATAGGTGTCTTTTAATCAGTGATTCAGAACAATCAGGGCATATTATGATTCAAAATATAGTAGGCATGGGTATTCACACTATTTGACATATTTATCAACAATTTGATAAATTGTTTCAAGCAGAAGGATCTCATGCAAGTCAAAATAATCAATATATCATTATGCCCAAATAGCAATGGGTATTCAATGATACACTGGTTCCATATTTACCAACTTCACTTGATCAACATTATATGTGTGTGTATATATAGATATAAACTCACTACACCAAAAACGGGAAATTGGAACGGATTACCGTTCCTAATCCGCCCGTTACTAATCTGTTAAACCGTTCTCAAACCATTCCAATTTCCTATTTTTGAAACGGGTTAATGGATTAGGAACGGAAAACAGGAAATTGGAACAGATTACCGTTCCTAATCCGTCCGTTCCTAATCCGTTAAACCGTTCCCAAACCGTTCCAAATTTCCGTTTTTGGTGTAGTGACTTTTTACCTAAATCTTGGATTATTTGAAGTAAAATTGAATTTAAAGTAAAAAAAAAAAATACTAACTATTGTTTTTTAGTACATTATTAAAACTATGCCTTACTTCATTAATTTGTCCAACAACCACTTGGTGTTGGAAAATCCAGAACTAAATCCAATGACCCAACATCCAAATTGACGCATAATAGTCGGATCTCCAAAAAATGTTAAATGGGCTTAATCTCATTGAGAAGTAATTATTAATTGTGATGAACAAAAAAGAAAAATATTGATCCAAAGTAAATGGCATAAGGCTAAGATGATAATGATGACAGCGACAACTAATAGTAAAAATAAAAATGAAAAAGAGACCCAACATCAATTGCTTAAATTTCATATATAATATCTGGTAAAAAAATATAAATCAAAAGCAATTGTGCTATATTCTCTAAAATAACAGTTCACATAATAAATGAATGGAAAAGACATAACCCAAATCTTTCCATCTAATTGAAATTGATTCAATCAATAAAAATTAAAAGAAAAATGCAAATATACGAGGAACTCAAAATTTAAAACAATAAGGATCCTAAATTATATGTTAACAAAATTGGTAATCCAGGGTCGAGTACTTACAATATAGGTAACGGATAATAATAGGTCGACTATAAGCATATGAACAACAAATTGATAGAATAAAATGTTAAAAAAAAGAGTATAATTGCAACACATGCATATTAATTGGAAACTAGCATAGTTTTACATCTGGAGCATAGTAACAACATCACCAAATAATTATACCATTACAATTATGAGTACCATAAGCAAGAGACGTTTTAATATAATAAAATGACTGTGCCATGACTATATCAAAACCTACAAAGCATCAAGCCCCACGAGTATAATTTTTAAATTGATTCCTTCATGGGTATGGGATGTGCGTAAATTGTAGGCCCAATAAGGCATGATCTGGTCTAACTTAATATTAATGTAAATGGAGTAGGTTGCAAACAGGCTATAACGCTAGGTGTGGGAGAAGACATGAAATATATATAGGAAGTGCTCCTATGAGAGACACTCTCATTAACTTTGTGAGAGATGAATTGGGGCCCTCACATTTAAATTGGAGGTCATTGCATTTAAGTTGGTAAGAGTGGATATGGAAGTGAAGGCCCCCACTCATCTCTCACAAAGTTGGTGAAAGTGCCTCTCATAGGAGTACCTCCTTATATATATTGAGAGAGAGACTCAGCTTTACAATTTGAACCCAGCCCACTACAACCCTATTAGTATTAGCTATTGATAGTATTTTTATAGTGATTAAATTCCTAACCCAATCCTAAATATAACGGCAATAAAACGAAGAGCAAGAAAACAAAAAATCAATTCCAGCTGATTAAATTTGATTAAACACTATAAATTTATAAATCAGTTAAAAAGAAACAATAAGGCCTCTTACATGTTTAGAAGCACCACAAGAGTTTTTGACTTTTCCTCCGGTGCTACGAATGATTCTTCAAGGGACACCAAAATCCAATCTTCAACATGCTAACCACATCATGTATGATTTATGACTGAAATCTCATGACAGAAACTAAAGTAAAAACAGAGTAACACCTCCGGTTGCTTTCATTCTATGGATGAGAATCAAATCAATAGACGCCAGGCCTCACCTTCTTCCCTCTCTGTTCTGTTCTGTTCTGGTGGAAATGCAACAAATAAAGGAATCTAGGCTATGTGTGGCGTCAAGAAATGTTAATACGGGGGGCAAAAGAAAAACCAATGACAAGTACCAGCAGTAGCAAAGTTAAGTCAGTTAGATGCAAACTTCTAACGCAAGGAAGATGAGAGCCGGAGTAGGAAGAAATGCCTTGTGGCTGCTTAAGTGGGTCCTACAATTTAGATGTATAGAGAGGACATCTTGCATCTTAATGGACAACACAAGCAGAGGTGAAGACAAGTGGAGAAGCAAGTGTCCGCAGAGCCGTGCGTAGGTTGGTGCAGAAGGACAGCTGCCTGTGTTATTGATGTAGAAGGTGGCCCTACAAATTGGATGACTTGGATTTTAATTGATGTAGAAGGTGGACCCACAAATTGGATGACCGGGATTAAGTTGCATAAGACGACAAAATGAAGAAAACGAGTCATATTCGACGACAAACTGAGGAGTCGACGACAAGCAGCTTAAACTGCTGCTTTTATATATGGTAGGTATCGGTATAGGTATAGGTATAGATATAGATATAGAGGGGATAGGTATAGGTATAGGTATAGATATAGAGGGGATAAGGATAAGGATACCAAGGGATTGGCGGTCTGTAGAAAACTACCAAATTCAAATCCATGTCACTTATCTTGTTCTTCCATATTCTACAATTGTTAGCATCGGCTGATGCTATTCATCAAAGCGGGCCTCACAGAAGGGTGATGAGTTCCTTGCTGATTCTTTGCAATAAAATGAATAGTCTCTGTGGGGCCACTGATATTGGCCTGGACAATTGTCGGATGGGATGGGGACGATTTCTCTACCAACCCAAGACTGCCATGATAGTTTTGCTGAACTTTCTTTCTCGCCCACCATCTCACCAACCGACAAGCAAAAGTAAGAGAGTCAGTAAGACCTTATACCTTATAGACACGTGAAGGCCTTGTTTTCTGTAAGTGTCTGAGTTTTGGATTCTCCATTCCTCAACAAGTTTGCCTCTAACTTGGGGTATGGTTATTCAACTCTTTCTTCTTCTAATTTGCTTCTTTTGCTACTCTCATTCCCCGTGTTGGCTTTCTTGCTTGTTTACATCAGATGCTTGCTTATGTAATAAGTAAACTACATAGATTTTATAATCATCATGCTTGTTTACTAGATGTTAGTTTGGAATTGGGTGCTTTTTCCTTCATAGTTATCATGTTTTCTGTAAGACTAATTAAACCATCTCGACCTCTTTGTAAGATAACCATGCAGCTAATGGACATAAACAGAACCCCACAAACACAAACACACCAATTGAATTCCTCCGGTAGATATTCATTTTGGACGTGTGATGACAATTGTTCATTAGTCTTTTAATCATCGGTTTGTGGAGAATTAGTATGGATGATCCATGGTGCCCAAGCACAATTTGCTTCACTTGTACCAGCCGACGCTCCCAATTTGTATGATATGATATCTCTGCCAGAAAGGATAAAAAAGGAAAAAAATAAATAAAAGGCATGGTAAAATTGGGTACCAAAGAAAGAAAGGACTGGTGTGTACACCTGAATGACGCTTCTTTTACCTGGTTTTACTGATATAACAAGTCGTGGGGCGTGAATGATCCATTGAATCTCCATCAGGTGTCAAATGGATTCCAAACACAGTTCACAAGGTGACCCCCACCCTTGGTTGAGCCAATTACTGCCATGGGCAGAGAGTTCTACTAACAGAAGAATTCAATGGAAAGTCCAATTGCTGGTGTCTGGGAGGGATCATCCAGTAGTTGGAATTTAGGCAGTGACCAATCCACATAAGGCCCAATGGATGAACATTCAGGACAAAACATGGACTTCATTTGGGTTGGAGATGTCTAATTTACAGTCTCTGCACCCATCTTTGTTGATTCTAATCTCCAATGAATAAGGTAAAGCATTGTCCTAACAACAACATTGCTGTCTGTAGTTGGCACTTGCAAGATGGAGGCTGCTTCCAAACATGACGCATCCGCCCAAGGTTCGCAATTTAGTAAGGGATTGTTGCAAAGCCAAGAGCTGCATCAGGTACTGTCGAGTCCCCAAACTCATAACTTCTTGTATGATGTATTCATATTGGATAGAAACTTATGCCATGAGTTTGTTACCATTCCTTGGCCAGTGTTTTTTTTATCGGTAACAAAAACTTTTCTATTAATGGAAGAGATTTTACAAAAACAAAATGAACTGCAACCAACCAGGTATAAAAGACTAATACCCAGACCAAAAACCATTTCATAGTAAAAGCAATCAAAGGATCCTCCCTATCCATCCCTTGCTTCCCCAGAGAATCTGCCATGGCATTAGCAGACCTCCCAACAGGCTTAAACTCCACCTGGCCTAGCGAAGACAAATATTTAATTTCTGAAAAATGAAAATGAAGCCTTTAAGGACCATCCATGGCGGAGATCCAAGAAATAGCACTAGAGGAAACACTCTCAACAATCAACCTATCTTGTAGGGAAGAGGAGTAACTGGAGAGCTTAGGTGACCCAAAATCAAGACAGGAAAATTATAAACCCATGCTGTCAACCACATAAGCTCCATGAGTTTGCGTTCTTTGTCGCTGGGTCTTACTGATGCTTTTTAATTACTTAGCGACCCATGCCTCACTCATCATAATCATCACTATCAAAGCCTTCGCTCATGTATTTGGAGTCGGTTTTGTGAGGTTTTACTTTCCACTTAATCCTATAGAGCCATCTTCACTCTTAACTCACTTCCATTCTTTACTACTTTCTTTACTACTTCATTCAATCCATGACTCACAAAAGGTTTTTACTTCATTTGATAGTATATATTGGAGACAAGTGTATACCCCAGAGAGCCCGAGCCTCTAAAGGAGCTAAGGGCAGCTAGTGACAGCCATCCATGGTAATTTTTCTTCACTTCTATATGTAGTATGTAATCTTCTTAAATAGTATCAAAGATGGTAATTCTTCTGCGTAATCAACAAAATTGCAAAGCCAAGAAACTCAGACCAGTCATATACAGAGTCAAACTTTGTGGCAATTCACTACGTTTCTGTTATACATGCATGCCAACATGGAGAACAAGAGAAGTTAAGAAAACAGACAACAATCCAAATTCAATGGGGCAAACCAGAAAGTTTACTTCCGTTGCTAATGTTGGGAAAGCAGGCGGAAACCAAGTGGAAGAACTAAATGATGCTAAATAAAAATCACCAGACACATGGATGTTCCACCAATAGATCCAGAGTTTTCATTTGCTCGTGCATGATACCATGAAAAACAGTGCTAGAGTTTTTTAGAGAGCAAAACTGCCCGATATCTTCTTATAGCTACTCTGGCTACATAAGACTTTCCGCTTCTGAGGACTTTTTTTTTCCTGTAACCAATTGTGCTAGGCAGGCGGGTCACACTGATTCATTGATCCGAACCATTCTGTATCAATGGCCGGCAAAACAGATCGGTCCAGTTCATTGGTAGGAATTGGTCATCATGTAGGCCACAACCACATGTTTGATTGCCCATGTGACAACGGGATACTACCTTTGAATCAGTGGATGTGAAAGGGGCAATAGTGTGATTATGACAGGGTAGTTCAGTGCAGATTGGACTGGAGCCCTATGGATGCACTATATTGATGACACTTGTCTGCATATCCAGAACATGTGATTTGCACCAAAATATTGTGTGCATGAGTTGAAAAAGGTCGTCGTCATTATTATCATGATCAAAGCCTAGCCCCAACTATGAGGGGTCAGCTACATGAATTTTGTTTTCCCATTCCAGTCTATTCTTGGACCAAACCCTCAGAGAGGTTGCACATTTGCACTTCCTTATTTCTGTTACGAAATTATTCAAGGACAGTCTGTGTATGTGAACATGAGGCCTTGTGTAATGTCTGTAGGAGTTGCATGGTTTCTGCACCCGATGGAGGACAACTAATGGCCTTGCTTTTGAAGCTCATCGATGCCAAGAAGACAATAGAGATTGGAGTTTTTACAGGATACTCTCTCTTTCTAACAGCTCTCACGATACCCGAAGATGGAAAGGTCTCTCCTTTTATCCATCTAGAATCTGTCTTTCCTCTGACTTTTCATCTATATTACCTATGTATTTGTCTATCAACTGAGGACTGATCCTTTCCAACACCTTGACAATCAGTATTACACTTTGAACACCTTTACATGGGACAGTGGATCCTATCCTAGTATGTACAATGGTGTTCGGCCAATTTTGCTTTCGCAATCTCTTGATGGGATACTAAAATTCATCCAAACATGGTGATAGATAATCTTGTAATCAATGTAGACTCTTCTTATCCAATGCTTCCTCCTGTTTGAAGGTGGATCCCACTATCCTCAGGAAAGGCGACCCCAAATTTTGGCAATGGACTGCTCCAATCTCTTCTTTTATGACTTAAATTTGGTGTATGCAGATCACAGCTATAGACACGGATCGAGATGCATACAATATAGGGTTGCCAATTATCAGAAAGGCTGGTGTGGAACACAAGATCGAGTTCATCGAATCACCTGCCCTCCCTGTTCTCGATAAAATGATGGAAGATGTAAGTTTTCTCTCTCCAACAGAACAGTGAAACCCAAAACTCTGATATTAATTTTGAGTAATTTCACATCAATAATATACTTGGCGCGTCTAAAGTAATTTCGTTTGCTTCAATCCATTCCTGGGGTTTGATTTGGTTGCAGCCGAAGAATGAAGGTTCATTCGACTTTGCCTTTGTAGATGCGGACAAGGACAACTACATAAACTATCATGAGAGGTTGTTGAAACTGGTGAGAGTTGGGGGTCTCATTCTCTATGATAATACTCTCTGGGGAGGGACAGTTGCCTATCCTGACTCTCAAGTTCCAGATACATATGAATACCCGAAGAAATACACAAGCAAGGTCAAGGCATTTAACAAATTCTTAGCAGCCGATCCCCGCATTCAGATGTCTCAAGTTCCTGTCGGCGATGGGGTCACAGTCTGCAGACGCCTGTAATGATCTCAACAAGTTTGCATTTGGAATAGAAGCTTGTTATTGTATGTGCTGGGAATGGTTTCACAGGTTGAAGAATATGGAGGAGTAAGGCAATCGATGAACAGCAGGGTGCAGGAATAAGTTCCAGAAAAGAAGATGTTCATTTTGAGAACAGAGTAATAGTAGTAGTAGTTTATAGGTAAGCTAGTTTGAGTTTCCTTCCTGTCTTTTGGGGGTGTTTGTGCTGGACTTTGACACTTGGTTATCGGTTTCTTGTTCTCTGTTGCTTTCTTGGGAATAAAATCCTGTTTAGTGAAAAAAAAATGTGTTTAAAGAGGAGATTTTGGTGTCGATGTCCAATGTGAGATTGGACACGCCCATATTTCATCTCGAAGTTTGACAAGCATGCTTGTATGTTGGTAACTGAATAAATAAAATGAGGACGAAACCAATCATAAACTCTCTCTCTCTCTCTCTCTCTCTCTCTCAATTTCATCAGTAAATTTCAGATGGGGCATTTGCCATCCCAATGAACTTTGCAACAAGTATATAACTCCTAAATCTACAGCATGCACAAACGTTGCAGAAGCCCGCAATTTTGAGGGAAAAAAATGAAAATAAAAACCCATGATTAGCAGTTCAGATTGGAAGATCCTTGTCTTGATTTTAAGAAGTCCTCTATCCGCCTCCAATGAAATTATCATGATACTATTTGGGATCAAATCTATAAATCCTCATCCCTCCAATATATTCTAACTAAAACTGAATGCATATGGACAATAGATGAATGACCAGAATGGGCATTAATTTTATTTGGAGAACAAATTCAGGTTATAGTCGGTGGTAAATTCTTTTGACTATTAAAAGGATCCGAGATAGATATACACAAAAAGAGAGCTCTAGTTCTCATCTTTTTTATAATATTTTGAAGAATATCATTATAGTGAGGTAATTCATTTTGAAAAATCCTCCAATTTCTTTCACACCACAAATGCCAAGCAAATGCAGTAAATTCATTTTGAAAAATCCTCCAATTTCTTTCACACCACAAATGCCAAGCAAATGCAGTAAAGAGCAATTTACGAAAACATTGCATGCCGTCTTGTACACTTGAGGGTCTTGCCTCGTGGTGAACTACTTCGAAATTAGTGACTCGTTTTCCAAGCTCCAAAGGTGAGCTACTTCGATATTAGTGACTCGTTTTCCAAGCTCAAAGTGTATTAAATGGTCACTCTATGAAGTAACAACTTGGCCATAAATGCCTGACGGTCTTTTTTGGCATTAGATATGAAACACCCAGGGATTTGATGAGAGAATTGGCTTTGTGTGAGGGAGGGCTTCCCGCTGAGGAGAAGCAGCACTACCT
Organism: Persea americana; assembly: GCA_029852735.1. NCBI lineage: Eukaryota > Viridiplantae > Streptophyta > Magnoliopsida > Laurales > Lauraceae > Persea > Persea americana. Next base: position 64,360,747 of record CM056813.1, on the reverse strand, counting down.
ACTCTCTGGTCTTTCCCTTCGGATCGGTATTAGGGAACCGTGGGACTCAGGCTTCGCCGCTTGAGAACTCAGGCCTCGTCCTGAAGGAGAGTCAGCAGCAACAATTGACAGAAAGAACTTCTGAAGAAGTCCGTCCCAAATATTTCTCTAAAAAGAACATCGAGAAAATGGGCTTCAGTCTCCCAAGTACGATCACAGAAGGAACAAAATGTGTCACAATTCACATGACATGAAATAAGAAAATCCTTCATCTATAAGCATCCTTTAAATGCCATCCAAGCACGTATAGAATACTTACGAATGCATCTCTTGAACTGCACCTAATCAACCCAATGAGTTACAACAAACCGACTGTGCTCACTAGTAATATGACAAGAAAATTTTAATGAGAATGTGCCATTATTCTCGACTGTCCAAACCACTTCATCCTGAAATTCTATCATGGGATTAATTTCCTCGGTGATTTTCTCCCAAATGCTAACTAGATTACCTGACATAGGAGGCGAAAAAACGCAAGCATTGTCTGCAACAAATCTTGACACCATCACATTTGCTCCCAATCGAAGATCATTTCGTGCTCAAACCGCAAATAGATCAATGAGTCGCCCATCAGCCAACCACTTAACTCCCCAAAAATTTATTGATGCTGCATTCCCTATAAGACATCTTTATATAGGTAACATCCTTAGAATTTCCTTCCAACCCCAAAATGCATTTCTAAAGATAACAATATCCCAAAAAGAATCCTCCCCAGAAATTTGCCAAACACGTTCGCAATGGCACTAAATTAATCATCGATTTGACAGGATTTGCAAGGTGTTATGGTTCAGATGGACTTTCCCTGTGGAAAGAAATTAAGTTCAACCAAATGTCAGGTATCACTAAGGTAGGCACTGGGGTAGAGCCGCTTCCTTCTTATTTTCTTTTCTGACTTTATCCTCAAATACATGTATGATCCAGGACGAATGTTCATGCAACAAGAAATACTGCATTGGTAATGTAATCCACATCCTTAGATCTCCAAATTTAATTCGGGGATGGTTCCAATATGAGAACCACCAAAACTTTAGAGCTTAAAATATGGTGGGGATGGTTCCAATATGAGAACCACCAAAGCTTTAGAGCTTAAAATATGATGGGGCTCGGTAGTCAATACCAAACCGGAGGACTGTATCCAATGGGAATACATCAGGCAGAACAAAATACAAATAGAATCAACATAATCTACACTTGGGCATGATGCTTCATAATATATCACTACTTCACTAGGCATTGAATCACATTTTCCAGAGTTTAACTAGGTTCCAATTCAAAACAAAAACAAGCACAAAAAGATCATTCTAATGTAGAATGGGTCTGGGACCCATAGTCACCCCCAGACCCATAGCCACTCTGGAGCACAGTTTGCCATTTAACATCAGACAATCTCAGCTGTTGCCTACAAAAGGAAAGATCCTACAAACACCAGAAACGACATCAAATTCTTTTTATCTTGAGCAACTTAGTAGTGTTATCTTCCTCTAAGAAATGTTTGTACCATCGTGTTTTACCAACCAAAAACAGATAGTCCTCTTGACCCCCAAAGCCAAAGACAATCCCCTCGTTCAGATAAATACAATCTCATCAAGAAGGCACTGCAATAGCACAAATAGCAACATGCTGTATAAGAAGCCTGGGGTTCAACAAATATATTAAGGGGGAAGAAAAGGGAGTAACATCTTACTGTAGGTAGAGGTATCAATTTGCTCTGGAAGTTCCTTTATATCCACCTCAAACCTTTCTTGAACCTACAAATGATGCAAAGAAGCACAATAATTACAGATGACATAATTGGAGGATGAATTCATAGAATCACATGACTAAGTATTACATACCTGATTAAGAACATCAGAGTCGGAAGCGGATGACACAAATGTAATTGCAAGTCCTTTAGTGCCAAATCGGCCAGCCCTGCCAACCTGTAATTATGTTAAAAAAAAAAAGGGGGTTTAGCAAACCAAACTCAAAGTGAGAAATGTGCATATTGAAAAAAAAGACCTGGACAAATCTGGGAAAAAAAGATGGGTCATTACCCTGTGCAAATAAGTGTCGGCAGAATCTGGCATGTCATAGTTGATGACAATGTTGACGCGCTCAATGTCTATTCCCCTGCCAACCAAGTCTGTCGCTACAAGAATCCTTTTGTGACCTTCCTTGAAGCCCTTGTAGCGGGTCAATCTGCAAAAAGGATTCCTCTAGTAAATCTCTCCGCCTGGTACTTACCATTCAAAAGAAAATCTATCACAGGTAAATTTGTTCCATTGGTAAAATAATTCATGCGCATACGTATAACACGAGACAGATGCAGGCAGGCCTGCCAAGATGTGCTAAATATGACGCATACACAGTTACACTTGTAAAAGTGATTGCTTAACATGTACTGATAAAATGCCAGTGTAGTTTGGAACTAGAAAATGCCATCATGAATTTGAAAAAACACAGACAGGAGAGTACAGAGTTTTCCATACACAGACATGAATAAGAACTTGAAGAACGGCCCAAGTGCTCTTAACAATGAGCTGAAGACAACAAAGAACCATTGCATTTACACTAAGAAATGATGGCTGCAAGGACAAGTTACTTCATCTTAGTGACATCAATGATTAGACTTAGAAGTCAAACAAGGATATCTGTCAAGATTTGTTGAAGGGAAAAGCCTCCTGGCGTCCCTTTTTTTATCCTTTGGAGATCAGAATATCTTGGAAAAATAAGGGTCCCTTATTTATAAGTTGGAAGACTGATCATCCTGCAAAGATCGAATCTTTTTCCACAAAACAAAACACAGAACATTCATGTCATGTCTGACATGAAATGAAGTATAAATCAATCTGGGGCAGAAACCAGAGAGAAAACATGTCCTGCAGCCACTTCAAAGGGCACACTGGACACTCAACAGATCTGGCTGTGGTTTGGCATACATCCAAAAGCACTTATTGGCACTTAAAGCTAAATTCAAATCCCTAAGAAAATCAAATGATAATTTCTTGCAGATTACAAAGAGCAAAAAAGAAATGTTCCAGACCTCTCCTCTTGTGACATTCCAGAGTGGATGCAGATAGATGGGAAATTACATTCCACAAGTAACTTGTTCAACTCAGCTGCTCTGCTCACACTTTTGACAAAGATAACAACTTGATTGAAGTCCAATGCATCCAGCAGGTCATTTAACTTGCGGTTTTTTTCCAATTCGCTCAATTTGATGTAGTGCTGCAAGGGGATCAATGCCAGAGTCAAAAGAAATTTTTTTTTTAACGGTAAATTTTATTGAAAAGAATATATACAACACAAAGGGAGAGATTTTCGTATGGGGATATACTAATGAATTACCTGTACGAGCCCATGCAGGGTCAATTTGGCCTCGTCGTCCACATAAATTTCCATTGGCTGAAATGGAACGAATGTCAGAAGAAAATCACATTGGGGAGCCTGTCCTCAAGCTAATTGAATTGAGCAGCAAAATGAACGGTGTACAAGCAACTGGGGGAACCCAAGATTCCATTCCATCTGATTTGAAAAACTAACCACTGGGGCCTGTCCTAATAGGAACTTGTTTACACAAATCACTGATCGACTGCACAAAACCTTGTTACTGGTAGAATTGCTATACAGCTGACAGTGAATGCAACATACTATACCCACGACCCGCCACCTTTTCTACCCCTAATGCTCCGTAAAAACAAAACCACTCAGGGAAAAAAAAATAGATTTTGGTTCTTAAACAAGCGATGGTTAAACCAAAAACAGAAGCAATCACTCCATGAAGGTAGAGGACAACATTTGAAACAAAGGGGCGACTAAAGCAACCTGCTATACTTCAATCAAGAATCACACCCATAACTTGCAGACACCTTGAAAACACACACACAATTCAGGCAAAGACCCAATAGCACGCACAGCAATATCATGCTTGCGCGCACAAAGAGCCAATATCAAAATTCTAGGAGCACTGGCCACAGAACATTACATCTTGCATAAATCTCTTGCAAACAGGTCGGATCTCCTTGCTCAGTGTTGCAGAGAACATCATAACTTGCTTATCATGAGGGGTCATTTTAAAAATCTCCTGCACATCTCTCCGCATGTCTACAAACATAAACAACCACTAAATTAAAGGTTTAGAATAAAGTAAAAGGGAGCAAAATGACAAAGCAGGACATGCACGCATGGACCCTTACAGGGTTGTGCATCAAAGTTCAAAAGTCAGTAGTTTTATGGCATACCAAGTGACTCGAGCATCTTGTCACATTCATCAAGAATAAAATGCCTCACATTCTTCAAGGCTAAGTCCTTGTCTCTTGCCAGCGCCAGTATTCTCCCAGGTGTCCCAACAACGATATGCGGGCACTCATTCTTAAGTAAGTCCTTGTGAATTTTAATGTTGACACCACCATAGAATACAGCAACTTTAATATCAGGTAAGTAGGTGCTAAACCTCTCAAACTCATGACAGATCTGCAAGTAACAATTACACAATATTAAGATTTTATAATAAAGAATTATGTGATTCTGAGAAAGTTGCCTTCCATATTACACATTTTTAACAAGCTTGGTATGAGAAAGGACATCAAGCTGAGGGCTTTGACAACAAACCTGGTATGCTAGCTCTCTTGTATGGCATAAAACAAGTGCAGCAACTTGACCTGCAACAGGTTCAATCTGTTGCAGGGTTGAGAGAACAAAAACAGCAGTTTTACCCATCCCGGACTTTGCTTGACAGATGACATCCATTCCCAAGATGGCTTGAGGGATGCATTCATGTTGCACTGGTGAAGAACCAAAAGAAAAAATCGAACCGAAGGAAACCTCAATAAGTGAAAAATGATCTCTGGACCATTTTAATACAAAGGTATACTAAACTAAATTTCCCCTCCAAAATGCAAGTATGGAAGTAGTGTTACCTGAAATTTACCAGACAAAATTATTTAGAACAGCATTACATCATGTAAGAAAATGAAGCAGAATATTAAAGTACTGAGTAAAACTGAACAAGGAACTCCATGTGCAATTGAGAAGAGAAAATAGTGAAGAGGTTTTGCCTTCTGAAGGATGCTCAAATCCTGAATCTACAATAGCACGAAGTAGCTCTGGTTTCAAAAGGAAGTCTCTGAATCCTGAACTATGAATTCCAACATAGCCCCTACATCACAGAAGAATGGAGTATAAGGATACACTTGCATGTTTAAGAATGTACGTGAATCAACAGTAGGGAATACAAATACATCATGTATTCACGTCTTTTATAAGGAAAGAGTTGCACAATGAACCACACCCAATATTCATGAAAACCAGTAAGAGACATTGTTCAAAGAAATTATGTGGGCACCACTTCATCAATAAAGTTACATGTAAAATATCAAATAATCCCTTATATACAACTGCTACTAAAATGAAATAACAATGAAAGTATAGGAAAAAAAATCATATATGGAGCTTCTTGATTTCGCTAATAATTTAATGAAAAAAATTGACAAAATGGAACTAAAAACTACAAGAAAAAACAAACCTCCGAAAGGTAAATCTTAAGGTTTCGGCAAAGGCATCTTCCTCATAGGAAAGAAACCATATAAATGACTTTCGGTCCTTCGTAGAAAGAAAACATATATATATTTGTCGAAATGATAAACTTCCTTTGAATCATAAAAACAGAAAAAAAAAATCTAAAAGAGCCCAGAAGGACCAAATATTACAGACGATAAATGAAGTCATTCACTTACAAGAGGGCCTGCTTCAGAATCCACTGAATGTAGAACATGTGGACAGTGCAGTGAAAGTGAAAAATGCGTTCATGAATCTCATCCACTGAATCACACCAGGGCAACCCAGATGCTTGGATTGCCAAAAAGAGATCAGTTTCCACTATAACCTCCGAGTAATCCACACACAGAAGGTATCTACACACCAAAATAAGAGAGTGAAAAACTCTGCTTCATTGAACCCTTGATTCTCCAAAGATGCCCTGAGGATTCCTTACGATCTCTCTGCGCTATTTTTACAAACAATTCCACCACAGCCCGCCTTCTTGTAGCCAACAGCACTTCTATCAAATAGTTTCCACACACCAACTGGAATATTTTTCGGCTTACGAAAATTCCATTCTTCACTGAAATTTCCCCAAAGTTACATATATATTATGCATGCCATCCCCTTAACAGGAACACTGACCTCTGTGTCTTCCCCTTAAATTAACATTTCTTTTAATTCTTAAACAAATAACAATAATAATAAGGTGCTCCTGCTCAGCACTTCCAAACCTTTAATTAACCTATTAGCCAACATCTTGGATAATATCTTGTCAGCACTTCCCAAAAGACACATCATTGTCATAACAGAACTTCCAGCATGGCTAATAGTTTTGACTTCTACAACATCTACCAGTGTGCCATTTGAATTAGAACAATGAATGAGGACCTTATCTCTCAATTTAAAATCCTCTGAAATGGAATTCCTTTTTCCTATCATAAGAAAACCAGACAATCTCAAGGCTCGATCTCCACCAATCTCAAAAAACAGTAGCTTCTTTTCTTCTGAATATAAACACTGAAGCCTTCAAAAGTATCAGCTCGCCCATTCTCAACCCCTCAAGACTTGGTTTATTCCAGCTTTAGCTCGCCTAGAAATTCAAGAAAAAAATTCACTGTTTCATGATCTCTCCATGATCATCCGATTGACTCCACCCTATTCAATAGCTAGATACACTTAAGTTCAACTCTTTGCCGTATGCTGGTCATCCTGTGGAAGAATATGGTGTTTTTGACAACTGGCCACTTGTCTGAAATATTTGCCTCCATTGGTTTCATCTTGGACCATACTCATCTTGAATTCTTCTTTGGAAAAGATCACACCTTTTCCTTTCCCTGTGTAGTTGTAGAAAGGTACACATCTCCAAGCCTGCCCAATTGCTGGATATCCGCGAAAAAGAAGTTGGTGTACAATAATAACATCAATAATAATAAGCAAAAGAGAAACACCCCAAATTCAAAAGGATGGACTTCCAAATCAGAAATTCCGCATGTACAATGCAGTAAGAAAAATGAACCATTTATCCTAGTTGATCTGCGCAACATCCACCACAAGCAATACATGCCAGCATGGAAGCCTAACATCCACTCACAAGCACAAGTGCCTGTAGGCAGGTTACAAGGTCTTTTCTCTTCTTTCCTTATGTTGACACCACCAGAGACACTGCACCCAAATCACATCACACTCTCCAGACAATCCAGTCTTTGGTTTCACCAAGCAAGAAAGAACAACTTCTAATCAACTCTGCCAAAGAAAAAAAAGGAAGAAAAACCCTAGCTTTCCAGCAGATGCTGAAATACCCTAAAAAAGGATAGATACACAAAATAACCCCTGTTTTCCAAAGCAGATTAAAACAAAAATTCCTACTTCGAACGAAAAAGTAGCAGTAAAAAAAAACGAGAAGACGAATGTAATGATCAAAATCAAACCCTAAAAACCCTAAAAGTGAATAATATCTTCAGATCCACTAAAAACCAACTGAAACAATCCATCAAAACCCTTCAGTAATCACAATCAATAGAGAAAACCCAAAATCTTCAAAAAGAAGAGCTTACTTCTTGACCGGTTCTCCCGCGGCTTTCGCTGCAACGGAATCGGGGGCCTTTTCTTCCTCCTCTTCGTAGTCGAGAAGCTCCTCCTCGTAAGCTTCGTTGTTGTCCCTCGCTTCCACCATTTCTGCAATGATTGACATGAATCAAGGAAGGAAGAAGTTAGGAGATGGAAAAGGAAGGAGATCAACAACAAACTGCATAGAATCTCAGAGGGTTCTTCTTGCCTTTGAATCTTCGGCCGCAGAGAGAGATTAGGGTTTTTCTAGGGTTTGGAGCGTCTGCAAAGAAGAATACAAGGAAAGGGTTTTCTCGCTAGGGTTTAGAGATGAGAATTTTAGGAGAGAGCTGCCGATGGGCTAAGACAAGGGTCTGACCGGAATTTGTATATGATGGGAAATATTCATAAAGGCCCCTGGGTTTCCTGATAATCCGAAATAGGGAAAACAGGACGACTCACACTCACTAGACTGATTAAACTAAATTAAATTGTTTTTTGCACTTTTCAAAAAAAAAGGACAGAAAAACACAAGTTTTTAAAAGGTGTCTAACTTTTCCATCAACATTTCAATTAGGTCCTCGCAAATGCATAAAATGGAAGACAGAATTTAGAAAAAATAGGATTGGATCATTAGATACAAATTGGGCCACCTATTGTTGGTGATCTTTTCAATGATCTAGTTGCATTCCAGGTAGCATGAATTTAAGAGGAAAGAAAAGGAAATTACATAAATGACTCTGTGCTCGCCGGAGAAAATGGAGTCATCGGAGCATTGGTGAAGGTGAGTGTTCTTCTTCCTTGCCTGGAGAGAGGGCTAAGGAAAGAACTTGGGCTTTGTTGGAACTTGGATTTGGAATTGAACTCGGCTTAAAATGAGAGAGAGCGCGTGCCCCCCGTTTGCATCTCTATTTAATGCCGTTAATTTTCTAAAACTCTAAAGCGGGGTAGAGATTGTAAAAATAGAAGCGTTTGGTTGTTATTTCAACCTCTCCCCAGTTTAGAGAAGTAGAGATAATGCCTTTTGAATTCACAGCCCCCAAAAATGATGCACTTGAAAAGGTAGAGGTAGATGAATAGTAAAATCCACTCCACAACGCCCTAGTCTGGTCTTTTATTTTTTTTTATTTTTTTTTAAAAAAGTCTAAGAGAGTAAATCATGATTCGACCCATTAAAATAACTCCTACGATCAAGCACGACAATGGGACCAAATTTCAGCCGTTGGATCATCAAAAATCCGAGATGTGCAAAAAAAGTGAGCCATTGGATAATATTTTCTGGATTCTATGGGCTTGGCCCAAATACAAAATCCAAACCGTTAGATCTCTTTGGAAGGCAGAACACTACTATGAAGTTAATTTTCAAGGCTTGATATGTGTGGATCTAGAGATATGTACGAAACAATATCAGCCATTGATGTAATCTACTCAATTTTGGATTAATTAATAAGCAGTCGTGTTTTTCTCTTCTTCTTCTTTTTTTTTTTTTGGGATGGTAAACCACTATCCAAACCGTTGAGGTTGTTCCTAAGATCAAGCATAGCTATGAGACCAAATTTTAGCCGTTGTATCATCACCAATCTCGAGGTATGTGCAAAAAAAATGATCCATTGGATAGTATTTTCTGGATTCAGTGGGCACCAAACATAAGATCTAAATATTTAGATCTCTTTGGAAGGTTAAATGCAACTATGGAGTCAAATTTTAAGGCTTGATACCTTATGGATCTTGAGCATTTTGTGAAGAATTCTCAACCATTGATTTTTTTTTAAAAAAAAAGCCTATTTTAAAATAGATCATTGCATTACCAAACACTCCTTTTTAATGGCTTTTTTTTTATAGGTCTATATATATAAAAAAAAAAAAAAAAGTAAAGATACCAAGCAAGCCTAGAGAGAGAGAGAGAGATGGGAGGTCGATAGGTAGGTCAAATGGGTTGGGTTGGACTTGCCGACTTAAATTGAGAGAATGTGGGTGAAAGAGGAAGATATGGGTCGCCCCACATGGGTTGGGCGATGGGTAGTTCTTTTAGAGTGGGTCAGGTCAGTAAATGGTTTTGAGCAAGGGTCAAATGGGTCGTGGTTGCGTTTGGACCCAACTAAAGCTTGGAGTAGCACTTCACGTGGTCAGATGAGTTATTGTTGGGCTGTGCTTCGACCCAATTGAAATTTTTAATGAGGGTGTACATGGTCAAACGGACCAAGCTGAGATTGAGTGGCCCGTGTAGAGCCCACATGGATGGTTTGCTTTGAGGTGGCGATTGAGGGATTTGACTTGAAAATGGGGCCATTGGGCTTTCTTTGGCTAGGTTTAGGGCCAAATGGAACCAATTTGATGTTGGGCTCACATATGATGCACCTATTTGGCTTATTAATTTGGCGGAGAAAATAAGGTGGGTCCATGAGTGGGTGAATGGGTCACAACATGGGCCTTGAAATATGGATATGAATAGGTTCAAATGGGTCAAATTGGGGGGCAAATGGGTCAATTGGGCCCTTTTTGGGGTCGTAAGAGGGGTGACCCATTGGGAGACCCCCATGATTGCTCATTTGGGTTGGCGTTCAATTTTACTATGAGGGGTTTTTTTTTTTGGGTAAAATAATTTTACTTTGACTTAGAATTTGAAATGAGAGAGAATGAGATAGTTGGGAGTTTAAGAAAGAGACGGGGGTTAAAATAAAGAGAACTTCTATTGGTACCGCGGTTTTGTCTCTCCACACCGCACAAAAAAAAAAAATTTCTCCCTTTTTCTTCCTCCCTCCACCTCTATTCCCGCCCCCCCCCCCTCCCCCGAGGAGAGAGAGGAAGAAAGAGGGAGGCCGGCTGGTCGGCCAAGGTTGTCGGCCGTTCTCCCTCCCCGCCGAAGACTTAAAGGGGGGCGGGTGGGGGCTGGGATATAAAGAGGGAGATGGAGGGGCCAGCGGTAATTTAAGATTTTATTTTATTTTATATTTTTTGTGCTGTGCGGTGCAGAAAAATAAAACCGCAGTACCAATAGAAGTGAAGGGTGTAGGTTAAGAGGTGGTAATGGGAGTGGGTTGTTATTGAAGAAAATGATTTCCTTCTGCCATGAGGTGCAAAGTGGGCTGCCACTTAGACTAGATTGCATAAGTTGTGCCAAGTAGGCCAAGTTAAGTTACGTGGACCCACCACGTAGGCTTGGAAGACTTAGATGGAGGCAGGCTCGGATGTTGACTTGGACAGTTGGACCACCATGTAATCTAGCCCCCGAGGGTCTCCAAACATTTCTCAGGTGGGCCGTGGGCAGAAAAAGGGCTACCATAGTTTAGACGTTAACAAGAAAAAGATAATGGCATTTGATGATGATAATTCAAAAGCCAAAATTCACTCTAGGCGTTGGGTTAAGACTAAAGAAACAAATTTCAATTCCGATCCAGATTTAATTCAGATGTCAGAATCAGCAGATTCAGGCCATGCATTTTGACAGAGGGATTCAGATCTACGACCTTGGATCGAAATTAAAATCCACTTATAAATTTGATCACTGCACGGACCCAAATACAGACAATTACTAAATAAGAGAAAAGAACTAAAAGTTCTATTCAGTTTCACAAGCTACAGACAATGTCCTTTGAAACCAATTTAAAATAGTACGCGCCAATAACGCTCACACTCGCAAACCATGCTGAAAGTCTTTTTGGCTTTTCTTCTATATACACATAAAAGTTGCAACAAATGAGGACCCCAACCAATAGCACTGTTCCCAGATGCAGGCTGCCAATCACAGTATGTTTGACAAAGTATCCGTCAAAGTTGATTTCCTGCCTCAGCCTGCCATACGATCAGGACGAGCAGCAGGTGGTCTTTTGCTGGACTGGCTGTCCCCGCATTTGCACGGTTGCAGGTTTACTAGTATTCATGGCCGGTTGACTCGCCATCCTGCAAGCAGTTAAAAGAGTAAAATGAACTCAGGATTTTAAGTAAAATAGTGCAGAGAAAAAAAAGGAAAAAAGAACAAGGTCTGAAGATCAATCAAGTCTCCGTTGCTAGCATAAGTGATCAGGGTACTGAGTTTCAATGATCTTCAATCATGTAAGCTTTTTACAGACTTACACCTTATCAACAACTGAAAACTACGGGACTCACTCATACTTTCCAAACCACACATCAAAGGTATGGTAAAAAGAGAACTAATACAACAAGGGGTTGTTCAGTTGGTTGGCAACCCCATATGTCACCTGGCTGCCCAGGAATCAATTGCCTTCCCGCTTGTGTAGGCTCTCATTACTTGTGTGCGCTTCTTCTTTCCCACTCTCTGGGCTTGCTCATCCCAATTGTATGGGGCACTCTTAAGTCCCAGTCCCAGTCCCAGCCCCCAAGGCAAGGCCCGCTAGGGCACCCAAATAAAAAAACTAAAAAATAACTAAGGGCCTCTTCTTTTAATGTAATTGAATACCTAGCATTTTTTTTCTTGCAAGTGGTAAAAAATGAATAGTCAACGGTAGATATCCAAAAATGACCATCAAATAAACTCTTTTAATAGAAAGTGAATCAAGGAAATACAAGAAATGAATTCCCGGCCGTCACCCTAGCAATTCAAGTCTCAAGAAAGGCACAGTCCCATCTACATCTCCATCTTATATCCTCACTCACCACTTAAATAATCCTTTGGTGCATTTCATTTCACAACGAACTCCTTTGTATTCCTTTGTATTCAGTTCTTATATATTTTATGCAAACAAACAAACCCTAGAAGAATACAATGAGGTCTAAAAGGGTAACAGTGAAGAACTCACCGATTTTTTATCTCAGCAGCCATGGTCATGAACGCCTGTTCTACATTGGTGGAATTTTTGGCACTTGTTTCCAAGAAGGGAATTCCAATTTCATCAGCAAATGCCTTTGGAGCAGGAAAAAAAAAAAAAACACGTCACGTCAAAATCAGATTAAGGATCTTGATGATCTTAGTACAGTCAATGCAGAAAACATTATTTTCGTCATTAAATTCATAAACAGGAAAGGAATGAGAAATATAAGACAGTAGAAAATTTTATCCTTTGCATTAACTACCATTCTTTGAAATGAAGCATATAACATGGAAGTAGCAGCTAAATGACCTTGGCAGTTTCATAAGAAACAACTTTGTTGGCAGTCATGTCACATTTGTTCCCAACCAAAAGCTTGTTCACATTTTCACTTGCATAGCGGTCAATCTCATTCAGCCACTGCTTGACATTGTTGAAGCTTTCCTGGTCAGTAACATCATAAACAATCTGCCCAAAAAGAACAAAAGTTATTTCCAATGTACTCACTCACCAGTATGATGACTACCAAAGAAAGACAAGAAAAAATAAAAATAACTTACAATAATGCCATGTGCACCACGATAGTAACTGCTTGTGATTGTCCGGAAACGTTCTTGACCAGCAGTATCCCACTATCATAACATGGAGATTTTACTATCAGGAACAGTCAGCTGGTATTTAAACCAGAAGTGATCTTTCCATACAAGTAGATTGAAATGAACAGTTATTATTCACTTACAATCTGAAGTTTGATAGTCTTCCCATCCTGTTCTACAGTCCGAATTTTCTATAGATGCAAAAAGAAAAAAAGTGGCTGTTAAAAGTGCCATGATGAATTTTATAAAAATGATTAACAGAAATACAGTTAAAAAGTGAAAGATGTTATTGGGTGCATTAGTTCAGAGCCTCTAGTAAAGCCAAGAAAAAAAAAAGTTGGAAGATGATATAAGTATACTTACAAAATCAACACCAATGGTACTGATGTAGCTCTCCAAGTACGAATCATCCTACACAATATGGGAAGAAAACAATGGCTCATATTTGAACTCATTCTTTTACAAGAAAAAAAAAAGCCTCACGGAAGACAACGAAAAAAAAAAATCAGTCATAATTCATGAAATAAAATAGAACAAAAAGGGTAAAAAAAAATCACATCTGATGCTTCACAGTTGGATTTATATGCCTTCAGTAACTTCTGCATTCCCATCAACTGTCTGACAATAAAACACCCTTTCAAGTCTCCAGACTTATGATGGTATCAGATCCGGATGGAAAGCAATGTTTTGGTAGTCTGGAAAGCAAGTTTACACACTAAGAACTTGCCCAATGCCCAGACCTCAACTAGGGCCCAAACTTTTGTTATCTAGATCTCAAATGCCCTGTGTAACCTGAGGCATGATAACCATCTCCATGTATTTCCAAACTCATTTCCACTAATACAGAAATGGAAAATGGCAGGGTTGTAAAAGGTGCGCCTCGCTGGGCTTTAAATACCTCGAAGCGAGGCGCATTCGGTGAGGCGCAGCCTAGGTGTGTGGAGCCAAGCGCAAGGTGCACAAAGTGCGCGCCTTAGGTCTGGGGGCCTCTTTTTTTTTTTTAACACATCATCAGGCTATCACCAATTTCTCATCAGTAGGCGTGGGAGCAGCCATTGAAATTTTTTATTGTTTGGTCTGGGCCCTGTTTTTTTTTTTTTTCAAATAGTTATCAATTCATTCAATTGGCAAACCATCACCAATTTTTCTCATCCGTCAGTGGGGGTGGGCCTTATTTTGGTTTTGATGTGGATCGTCTTCATTTGGTGATGATGATGTTGATTTTATATGGTCATGGGCCATGATGGGGATATGAGTTGATTATTTGGATTTTGGAGATATACACATTTTGATATTTTTAGATTGATGTTTTAGACTGAATATTTTGTATTTAGATCATGAATGAGCTCATGAGTGGTCCACATAACATAATACAATGCATATGATCTACTTAAAATTGAAGGTCCACTGATGTATAACACCAGGTTGAATGATCTTATTTTGGGGCCTTGTTTCAGTCTGTTTTAGTTGCATTTTTATTCAGTCATACTTTTTGTTCCTTTTTTTAATCAAATGATGTTTGCTGGGCTGGAATTTGGATTACACATTGCTCATTGAATTTTGAATTATCTGTCTATACCAAAATATCTATTTTTTATCTACAATGTGCGCCTCGCTTCAATGAAGCCCGCGCCTTGCCTTGCGCCTAGGCCCAAGAGACCTCGGCGCCTTAATGCGCCTCTCGCTTTTAAAAACACTGGAAAATGGGACTAAGCTTGTCTCACCTCTCTAAACCACAGAAGCATCATGTGACCATGCAAAAGAACTTTAATTTGTACGATACTGTGAAGTTTAGCAATCATGATGGTGACTCTGGCTAGCAACAGGTGGTAAGGGGGTGCAGTAGGACCCACTGACAACACGAACTTAAGAGAGGTTGCAGATAATAGTAAGGTTGAGAACAATAACGATAATAACCTTAGAAAGGTATTGTACATTTATATGACATTTCTAGCCATCTAATTCACAGCAAGGTCTATTAGAACTGATAAGTGATAATTATGTTGACCGCCTACTTCAAAAGGCGTTCAATATGATAGCTAGGAACGTTCGATGGAGCCAAGTTATGGTAGATGGCTAGTCCTTGGACCACTCTTTAAATTCAAATGGTCGAAGTTAATCGGAAATTCGGAATCAGTATCATGATTCCATGGAGCCCATACATCATGTGTCAACTATTAGAAGTTAGTTAGAATCAGCATTTTGAGTAATGTAGTCAGGCTACCACCACACTTAATTCATAAGACATTGTTCTATTCGACAGTTCTAGAAACCATGCTTGAATTCTTTTTATCCCTTTTCTCACTATGAAATGTGACTTGAACCCTCAACCTTGTGGTTGAAACAGTAAACACCTGTCAGCTGTGACATGGGCTCTATCAACCATGTTTGAAATAATATGCTAATGTATAATTCAATGACAATAAAATAATTATTATTATCATCATTGTTGTAATTATTAGTCCATAGTTTGACTCCAGCTTTAAAGTTGTGGTATCTCAGAATTTTGAAGCGCATGCACAATAATAAGAGGGGATGAGAGAATTTTCATTGAATTGCAAATGGGAGATTACAAGGGTTATTATAGAACAGGGCCACCCTTGAGTTGATCACATTCACATTACACACTCTGTATGTATAGTCACCAATCACCATCCCAAATTTCACTACATTATGAATGGGGCCACCTTTAGATTGATTTCATTAATACACTAAAATAACTCCATTAGGTTATGGGAAGTTAATCATGCAATTTGCATGATCAATCCAACAGTGGCCCCCCCACTTTGAATTGAGTGAAATTTGGATGAGCAACAATTCATTGGGAGGTGGATGTGATATACGTGGTCAGCCTATGTACAGATTTAAAGCAAAAGATAGAGTTGCAAACTTTCCACCCTAATTATTTATACTTGTAATAGCAAGCCACATTTCCTTAGCAAACAGGCTTTTGAGTACTGGCAGCACCATAACGCATAAAAATTATATACGTTACAACTTACAACAACAACTAAATTTGGAATTAACAGGGCCTTAAATTTAATTGGAACTTGAGAGGAATTTTTATAATGTGAGGATGAAGTTTTACCGCAAATCTTAATAGAAGGCATGACTTGCCAACACCAGAATCTCCAATAAGCAATAGCTTGAAAAGATAGTCACTGAAATACAGCAGATGGTCAGAATCTGTTCGCATACTTGAGTACTAGAGGGGGAAAACTTAATTTATCATAGAGAAAAGAAACTCAACATATTTTCAGTGATGTAAAGACAACTACAAGTGTTGAGAGAGTACTTTAGCACACACGCACTGCGTGTGCGTGTAGACACATATGAGAACCACCTCATTTATGTTATCCTATGCACATGGACTTCCATGTGGTCCCACTTATGATCTATCCAATCCTCCAAGATCATGATGCTAAATTTCAATGCCAATATCGAACTCACCACCACTACCACAATGGCTCACCAAAGTTGCATGAGACTCGATGCATGGTTCCAAAACTCGGCTGAATTGAGTTGTCTTGCCAAATATGCATAACCCACTTCAAATTTGTGTTTTGAGAGGGATGATCAACTCTGCAAATATCAATCAAAACTTGAACCCGTGTATAGGTATGAAATTTATGAAAGCATCTGATCTTCCACTAAGAAAGGTATAGTCACGACCAGGTCTCAGGGCTCCCACTGCTTGGGAGATTTTCTCTTCATCCGGGGTTTCATTTCATTATGAACTAAAAAAATTTAAGGCTGATTGGTGAGGTCTGGATATTTGATACTAATTTTTAATATGTTTAGCCTGAAATAAAAATGTATAGAGTTTGTATTGGAATTTGGAACTCTACCTCAACCACCTTCATATTATGTTTTGTTTAGCATTTTACATTCAAAAAGCTGCAGAAGCAGTTTAAAATGAAGGTTTGCAATCTTTATTTACTGTATTTTTCAAAATTATTGGCCAATACAATGTATGAAACTATGCTTCAAAACTACTATTAGACCTATTCATACCAGCTTGGAACTTACCAAGTCGGTATGACTTGGTAGAGGCGCAGCCTGCAGGCATCCCAACCAGGTTCTAATACCATGCCTCACACTCTCACCCAAACCCCTCCTCTCACTGAATTGTAACTCATCCCAATTATACACTCATTAGACCTATGCTAAAAGTTCAATTGATACACTTATTCTAACTGTTTTCACCAAATCCCTCCTCTCACTGAATTGTAACTCACCCCAATTATGCACTCATTATACCTATACTTAAAAGTTCAATTTGTACACTTCTTCTAAATATTTTCACCATTAATCTTTAGGGCTGTAAAATCCACACCTATAATAATCTGATCAGGCAAATTTCCAGAGTTCATCTCTAATACATGCATAAATTTTTTTCTGCCAGCCCACAGGCCCACCAGTTTTAGCAAAAGGCCCAATAAAAGGGAAGACATCCACAATCGTGCAACCCAAGTTTCTACTTAATTTTAGTAATAGTTAACAGTTAGAGATATTTATGAATTTAAATAGAAAGCCCGCATTAGAGCTTATTTCAATTTGATTTGTTTCCAAGAATGGAATTAGGAAAGTAGTGCCTATATAAAGGATTGTAATCTCTTTCATTCAACAAGTTGATTGATAAATAAAATTTCTTTGTTGAGAATTTCTTTCGATTATTTGTATGTGGTGTGAAACCAAGACGTTTTGGATCCCATAGATGATGGATCCCCATCCATAAGCCTTCAGCCTGGAGAATAACGCGTTGGTTATTCTTCCCCACCCGCATTGCATCACTTTTCCATTCCCATAAAATCCATACCTATAATGATCTGATTAAGCTAATTTCAACGGTTCATCTTTCTTTTTAAGGGGTTTCAACTGTTCATCTTAAATACATGCATAAAACTTTTCCATGCCCTAACTCTTTGTAGTTGCCATGCATTCATGTCGACCCCAACCAATTTGCATGTGAACATAGCCCTATATATAAGAATCATTTTCAGGAATGGCCAGGCTGTCTCTAAGCTGGCCTATGGGACCCACTTGGAAGCTTCACAATCACGGTGGTGGTAAAAGCATATGGGACATTATTATAAAGGCCATTCAATTATGTCGTAAAAGTAATACAAGGCAATGAATTCAAGTGAGTACCCTTGAAGATAACTGATTGGATGGAGAAGATTCAAGACCTAGCTACAGATCTCCAACAAAGCTGGTTCCATGTACTATGATAAGCAATTGTAAATACCCACTATCTAGCAAAGGAAGGAGCTCATAAACAATTTGTGGACATTGCCCTTATTGGAAAAAAAAAATCCTTATTTATCACTTTATGTTACTTTGAGTCCTGTGTAATTAGTCTTGTTGCAACTTTCTTTTGGAAGCTTCAATAAATGAAAGCAATCATATTCCCGAAAAAATAAGATAAAAATAAAATAGAACACCAATTGAAGTATGGACCGCCTGTTGAACGCCATTTTAAACTGTGGCAGTAATAGTATATAGAAATCTTAAGCCACCTCTTTATTTTAATGAATTTCAACTAAGACATAAATAAAACTTAAATGCCTCCTTTCTGTAAGATGTTTTCATTGGCAAATAAGAGTTCTAAGATATTGGTGACTAAGGACCACTATAACTTCTATGTATCCCTTAGATTCATGCATTAACCATGTTATATACATCAACAAGGTTCACTCTGACATAACGTCAAGAATATAGCGCGCAAACATTTTGTTATTTCAGTACGCACAGCTACATACAGATGCAAGTACCAAAATAACACAAATGTTAAGAGACCCGACTTGTTACCACACCAGACGCTTCCATCCCATGCACATGAATGGGGGAAAACGGTTAAAAGAAGCTGCACATTGATCATCCTCAACACATACGTGATTTCTGTGTGATACATAGACCTGATGGAGCTCACCAAATGATAGGTCCGAACTCACATGTGCACCACATCAGCGCGTACAGGGAGTGTAGCTCATTTACTAGAATTAGCAAAACTCATTGAACAATGAAGGAAATGAAACCACAATTTGCAGATAGAACCCCACAATTTCATTTCATCTTTTGATTCTACTTCCTAAAAGTATTCGCCTTTGATATTCATTTTTAACCACTAACCGTATAAACCTTATGTATTCAATTCCTATGTATTTTAATGCAAACAAACATGCCCATTGGAGATCAATTAAAAAGCCAAGAATCAAGCAATATAATCATTCAAATTATATAATAAGATTTCTAAATCATCCGCTCGTATTACAAACCCCAAAAAAGACCAAATCAAGGCGCCGGATTTACAAAGCGGAAGGGGATCTCAAACAAACTAAAACCGTTTCTCACAAGTCACAAGATCCAAATCGAAAGGCATCGAATTTGTCAAAAATAGACAGAACCGTAACAGGAAACAAAATCAAAACAATAGGTGCATAACATGTAGAATTAGAGCCCTAGATATGAAAAATCTACCAAAATCTATGAAAAACAGAGGATGAATTGAAAGAGAATAAACTTACTATTCAGGATTCATGGCGGAAAATTGATCGGATCGGCAAGGAATGAAATCAAGAGGAGAATCAAAAAGAAAAAGGAGAAAGAGAAAGAGATGATGAGATCTGCGAGGGAAACGGGAGAGAGAGAGAGAGAGGTGGTGTTTATAATTTTATAGGAAGGAGGGGATTTCGGTCATTGAATGCTTCGTCGTCACCCAACAAAACGGTGAGAAATTTCCCAGCAGCATTCCCCGTTTTATTATTGTTTTGGGGGATTTTTCAAGCCACCACATATATTTCTAATAATTACATATAAGGCACGATTTATATTACCCTCTTTAGCGGAATAGAATTTATATTACCCTCTTTAGCGGAATAGTACGTAAAGGCTCGTTTGATTGCAAGCATTTGAAATTTTTAAATGTGATATCCTGTTAACAAGTGAGGAATCAATAGATCTGATGATTCTTCACTGCCACTAGAGCAATGATTTCTTACTGGGGATTTGTATAGTCGATTATTTCACATTGATATTGATGTGTATCGATACATATAGTAGAGAAAAATAAATTTCAGTGTGCAAATCTATTTATGTAAAGATTTGCAAATCTTATGGGGGGCGGTCGGATATGAAAATCCTAATAAATGAATATTTTCATTTGCCCAAGTCCTCGGGAATTTACAATTGCCAAACATGAAATTACCACAATACTGGAAAAACAAAAATCTTTTCAGAAAATATTTGATTGACACACGTGACCTAAAAGTTTTAAGTTACTTGGGGTTGTCTAGCATTTAAAATACTAAGTTTATAAAAATTTTGCAGGGCAAAAAGTGGCATTTGGAATGCTTGTTTTATAAATTCCCCATCACCAAACAAAGACTAGGAGATTCCATTGAGGCAACACCTTGCAATCATATAAGCTTTTAGTAAAATAAAAAAAAATCATAAAAAAAAAATCTGTAATTTGGTGCAAGCACTTTCTTATGATGAAAAACGAAAAAAAAAAAAACCTTTAGAAAATTTTCAATCCTGAAGAAATAAAAAGAAACAATATTGTTTTTTAATATTGTAAATACAAATGTTTTCAATAGAGGAAAGTAGGAAAGTTTTTTTTTTTTTTGGCAAAATAGTGATAGTGTGTTGACCTTATTTTCGACAAATGCTATATGAATATGCCTATGTGTATTGTGTATATTTGTACATAAACCAACTAGGAGAGTGAGACCCAAGAAAGCACACAAGTGGGAAAAGAAAGCCCATGCCATGCAAAGGAGAACCCACAAAAGTGGGAATGACAACCCATGCAAGTGGAAAGAGTGAAATGCTTATAAATTGATTCAGGATTGCCAGCCAATCGAGTAACCTCTTGTTATCTGCGTAGCGGGTATAAACTTGGTGTTCATTGAAAGGAGAGATGGTTGGCATGTTCATTGATAAAGATGAGAATAGGCTTAGACTAACCTATTAATGCATAAAAATATATGATATATTTGATTTAAAAAAAAAACTTATTCTTCTCATTATATGTGTTTTATTTATTTATACCATAACATGAACTCACAATATTTTGATCGACAACATGATTTTAACTCACAAACTAAGGTTGCAATAGTGGGCACCTCTACCAAAGGCTATTAGCCCAATTCAAGATGTATGGTTGTTAGATTTTGTCACTCTGAAATCTCCAATTTATTTGTTTGGTGGAGAGAACTTAAAAAATCAGCGTCAATAAAACAACTAGAGTATCTCACAAAATGATTAAAATTTAAAAAATTTAAAATTTAAAATGTAACTTGATGAATTTCAATGGCAATAACGAATTCCTCAAGGTCTTATCTGGTAATTCACTTATCGAGTGAATGCAAATAAAGAATCACTCTAAGACAAAAAAAAAAAAGAGTGGTCATTTTAAAAAGTATAAAATTTTAAAATCCATTTTCTTGACCTTTTATCTGTGTTTTAACTTTTTTGGATAAAAAGAAGAGGCCTTTTTATCTTTTATTGTAACGAGAAATTGACCTTTTGCTTTAATTCTTTTTTCTTTTCTTTTTATAATTTTGGATAAAATCCCTTTTTATTTTCTTATCTTTTACCGTGACCATTCACTTTACAAGTGAATTACGCAAGGGCCAAATCCTATCAAACGCACTTGGGAGTTGGGAGGGAAAGCTCTTCTTATAAATTTTTACAAAGAACCACCCCGTGTCAATATGAAAATCTTAGTTAACAATCATGATGCATCGATACATGATGGAGCTTGGTTTGGAATCCAATGATGGAAGCAGACATTTTTGCCGTAAAAGGAGTTGAAGTCACGTCGGGTCTAACATTTCAGTGTCATAAAGGCATGTTTGAGCTGTCGACAATCGACATTACCCCTGGTTAGATTGACTTGGATTTCGTGTCTTGTCAATGGCGTGAGTTTAACCCAGAATGGCGAAGATATGATCGCTGCCATTCTTACACAACAAAGTACATCTCACTTAAAAAGACCGGTCTCTGATTGCCCATCAATTTTGGGGATGTAAATGGGCCCCATTTTCTGATTATCCCGAGGTTATGTCCGGCTAAAAATTTGAATTCGGGTCCTTTCTTTGGCCTGATAAATTAACGGATTCGAATTTGATTCCGCCCGGGTACCGACCTATGAACTTGGGATCCAACATTTTATCTTAAGTTTTTAGATTTTTTCTTAAAGACTGTGTTTTCTTTTCCATGTCATTTTGTATGTGGATTAGGAACCTAGACCCATCCTATATACGGAACTGGTTCTAGCTCCATCTTCTCATTAGTGACTCCTGATCCAATCCGAACAATCAACAAGGTTGTAGGTGAGTTGAGTTGAACCAAGTTTCCCCAAGCCCCAATTTGAGCTCATTTACCTAATTCACAACTCCGGATTGCGCTGTAGTCACTTCATCTAGGTCGAGCTTGGGATTAGGATGGGCTTTCTTCATCGTACTAGCATAATATTATTAATTATTATTATTATTTGCCATAGTAGGCTACGAGTCTAGGAGTGATACTTTCACTTGAAAATCAAGTGATCGATTCCTAAATATGTTACACCCCGAACCGAACTAATCATGATTAAGGCTAGTTAATTGAGATTAATGCTAATTAAGCATGAATAATTGGGTTAATAAAGGTTAATGACCAAATAGAGATAAATTATTCTCAAATGAATGCATTAAACATAATTGAATGGGTTGGAAGGAAACTAGTTATATTAAATTGAGTTTAGACTCAGATAAGGTAGAACAATGACTTTTTTTGTAAATACTGGTTTTCACGTATTTCGTCAAATACGGAAATTTTTGATATCAACGCGCGTATCTCGAAGAGTACATTAATTTTCATAATAGACTCGAGTGCGTTTGACTTAAGATTGGTCGAATGAGCCTTCATTTGACTTAAAATGTAAATAAGAGAAGTGGAAAAGGGTTTAAGTGAAAAAGTCAACTTATATAAGATAAGAGATGAGTTCATTTTTCCTTTTTAGCAAACCCTAGACACTTCCTCTTCCTTTCTCTTCCATTTTCTACATCAAGTGTGAAGATTGAGAAGATTTTCAAGTGTTGAAGAGAAGACTTCATCTCCCCCATCAAGCTTCCTCCATTGTTGAAGAGCTTGGGATTTTCTTTGGGGAAGATTTGTGTCAAACCAAGCCAAAGAGAAAGTGCTTTTGTTAAGAGCTTCAATAGAGGTAAGTATAAGCATTTACTTGTGATTAGTGTTGATTATTGTAGAAGATTCATTGTATTCCATTGATTCGTAGCTTTTGTGCATTTCCATTGAATGTTTAAATGGATTTGTTGTTATGGATTGATGGAATGAGTAGAAGGAGATGGTTATTGAGTGTATTAGATGATGAATGAGGAGTGGACAGGAGGTCCAAATCTATTGCAGGTTGTGGAAGTGTAATGGAGAAAGAAGAGTTGAAGAAGGAAAAGAGTTGCATAATTTCGGAGTGAAGTTCTGAAGCGTTCGCTCGAGCGACCCGCTCTCTAGATGAGTCCGCTCCAACGGATATGGATCCGCTCGAGCGACCCACGTTCTGTTTGAGTCCGCTCGAGCGACCACTTCTCTGCCTGGGTCCGCTCAAGTGAACTTGAGTCCGCTCGAGCGAACTTGATGCTGGATAGGGCATTGAATGTGAATAAGATTTTGGCCAATTGATCGGACCGTTACCCTAGTTGGTTTTGGATTTTGTAGGAAATATGAGTACTTCTTGAGTACCTAAGTGCCTCTTTGAATTAATTCTAAAGCTAATCATAGAGTAATTGAGACTATTGAGAATTAAGAACAATGAGAAGAGAATTTTGTAATTGAACTATTGCTTTAATGGTTAATTGATTATGGACTAAACCTCCATAGGTGATAATTACGGGGGCTCCAATGAATATATAATATATAAACGTGATGTCCATCGAGAATAACACGTACACTGGATAACCAACGGTTACACCTAAATGGTTGGTTGGAACTGAAATAGAAATGAGTAGAATTGTGTAATTAGTAATTCTCTCATTGTATTGTATTCCGTGTTATTGTGTTCCAGTCTCATAAGATTGATGTTACTGTTTAATTCCTTTTCGTTATTATGAATGGAACTACTAAATTGAGTTGAATCCGGAAATGGATTTAATGTATTGACTCTTGAGTCTGGCACTACCTAACTATTGTATTAAGTTCTAAATGAATTAATAAATGAACAAATGATTCTTTTTTTGAGGCCGGGGTTATGAACGGTGCGCCCTTCTGCCCTGAGCCAAATGACTATTTCTATTGCAGTAGATGGATTTGGGGCGTTTCGGAGCTCCGTAGTGATGCTAGTGTTCCTAGCCTAGACACTGGTAAGTCTCACAAGTTTTGATTGTGTCTATGGGTACTAATTGATGCCTTTTGTTTGGAAGATGAATCCTTCCTTTGAGGGAATATGGTAAATAAAATGAAATAAAATGAAATGAAATGAATGCTATGGTAGTTGCCATCTTGTACATGCCTATTGATTGATTTATTGTGCTCAACCATTGTCATTGTAAAAATTATCTAGACTTGTCTAGAATTGGAATTGTTTACTAAACAGATTAAATGGGTTGAGTATATGTACTAACATGTGCTATCATAACTACTGTTTATATATTGTTGAATCGTTATGTTCATTAGTGTTATTGATGGCATTACATGCTCGATTGCCCATGTCAGTCCAAAGGCGGCCCCAGCGGCAGGGAAGGAGACTGCTCCGGTTCCTCCAGGAGAACTAATCGAATAGGATGGTCGGAATACCATTTGATATGGGTATTCGAGTGTGCGAATGGACTAAGAATGTTTTTGGAAATTCCTTTTGATGATTCATTTTGGAATGTAATGTTTTGAGAACATGAATAAATATCAGCCTGCATTGTATTTGAATATGCAGTAATTGATGTAAGAAAGCAAAGGAATGATAAAAATAATACATGTATAAAGAACTTTATTTTGTATACATGTAAAATCTTAAATTGATTTTGTCAATGTATATTTCCGCAAATTGTACAATTGACAGGTATGAATAGATGTTATCTCTTATGGATTCTATTTTAACTTCGGTTAATTCAGAGTTTACGAGAGTAAGTATGAATCGCGGTCGTGGATTATCGTAACTCGGGCCCGGATCGTTACAAAATATATGTGTGAGACTAAGTTGCCAACACCACTCAACTATGAGTGTGTTGGCATACTCACATTTTATTTATACTAATGTGTAGAGCTTGGGCTCAAATACAATGTCATGTAATCAAAATAAGTTGGTATAAGTAAGGGTGAAAAAGTTGGGTCAAGCTTGCTCAAACTATTGATCACAGCCCTACGAATTAAGTTGGCTCATCGGGATTTTTACGTTCACAAGATTTTTTTAATGTTATTCTGGCTTATTCGTTCAACCCATTGTTCCATTATTTGGTACAACACATTCTTTTGGAGAGAAAGAATGGACTAAATCTCCTCGATAAAGAAAGCTCTGATTTTTCTATAATGACATGTTTGGTAACAAGTGAGGAATCCATGAGGAATCTGCAGATCATAGAATTCCTCATTGTCACTAGAAGAGGATTTCTTTATGAGGATTTCTATGACTGAGGATTTCAAATTGATATCGGTGCATATCAATGCATATAATTGAGAAAAAATTGGTTTTAGTTAGCAAATCCACAAAAGCGAGGATTTGGAAATCCTCTTGGGGGAGGTCAAACCTAAAAATCCTCAAAATGAGGATTTGCATTGGTCCAAATCCTTGGGATTTACAATTGCCGAACATAGATTTTCGAGGACTTGGTGGAAATCTAAAATGTTTTCCTTGACGATTTGGTTGTCAAACACGGTCTAAGAATTCCTCTCTTCCGTGAAAACAATAAACTTGTAACATATGAAATTATCTTATTGCACAAATAATTTCTTAGGATGACGTACGTAAGTCATAAAGTGATTAACGGAAGACCCTTGGCTCTTTGCACATCTAATTAGGGACATGGATAGTGTACATAGGTGTGTGAATCCGACTGTCTTGTAAAGCAACATTAAAAAAATTCATAGAAATAAACCCAACCTAAGCATCCTAGGCCAATGTCTAACCTCTCAAAATCTCAATTTTGCGGCTGTCATTTCTATTTTTCTATCAGATAAACAACAAACTGAACAATGAAAAATTATTGCATGCATTAGGACTACAAACCCTTTCATCTAATGAATGGCCCCTCATCTTGGATGGTAAGGTTTAGAAGATCTGGGAGATTAACTCCCAACATGTGTGTGTATTGCTTTTAAAAAAATTCCTAAGCTGTAAATTAGCGGCCAGGAAGAAAGTGTAGAGAGAGAGTCTCTTTGAGAGCATTCCTGACCCTTGATGGTGGCTCCCCACTAGCCTGGATCACTGATAATACGCTTTAGTCGGTGAATAGACAGATGGATGAGAACAAATCTTCATTTAAAAGAAGTGGAATTCCATGATGGACCCACCTATTGATAATTTGACCTACTCAAAATAAATGCCCCCCTAAGTATCTGCAAACTTTATTCCAATAGGAATTGGTCCATTATAAGATAAATCATTTGATAAGATATTGGATTGTTTTGACAAAATGTGATTAATGAATATGTATAAAATTCTGTCAATCATGTTTTTAATCAAGTTAGGAGTAAAATTTGAGATTAACCCATACACTAGATGGGCGTTAATTTGAGCAGCTCAGACCTCAAATAGATGGGCCCTACTGTAGTGTTCCATGATTTTAACTCAGGATTAATTCAGTGCACCCAGAAGTTATTCCTGATCACCTGAACTCAACTCAACTCAACTCATCGTTTAGAGACTCCCTGTGACTCTCCTCACTGACTCAGTCAACTCGGCACTGTAGATCATTTGTTCTGGGAGTGAGCCAAACTGGCCTAACAATATCCTCGCACGGGATTGCCCAAGTTACTCATGTCAATGAGTATGACCTTAGAAACCGAGTCAAGTTTTTAAAATAATGTTCCAATTTGGTCTAACAACCTACAGACTCGGATGCACTAGTGGCCATTCACTTAATTTTTAACTAGCACACTAACCCGTGCTAAGCACAGGCATATATAAAAATTAATTAAAAAGAAACTCAAATCACATAGAATCATTTTCAAACACTTACCGATAGAAAACAACGAAAAAAGGATTAAGATGGTACCTCTTCTTTTAAACCAGGAGTATGTGGTGTAGAATTGAAGGAAGAGAATTTGGGCTGAAAGCCTTTTCTTTTAATCCAAGAGTATGTGGTGTAGAATTGGAGGAAGAGAATTTGGGTTGAAAGAAAAGAGGAATATATATAGAGTAAGTGTTTATGTGATTTGGGTGGAAAATGAAGTGGTTGAAAGAGAAGACTGATGGGTGGGTGGTTGCATGTGGAAGTGGGGGATAATGTACTAAATCAATTATAGAAAATGAATCTAATTCCTGGTGAAATTCAATGGTTATGGTAAAAATGAACCTTGAAAGGCTTGGCTTTAATATAGAATAATTGGAAATAATGGGTGGATCATCCAATGAGCCCTAATTCAAGAAGAGTCAGTACTAGGCAAAAAAAATTCAAGAAGAGTTAGTACTAGTATTTATTATAGATTGTATTTCGAAAACTGGGAGTTGCTCCACCCCATGGTCAAGGGGTCAGGACATTGCACTTTGAAGTTTTTGAACCCAATGGCGCGAGTTCGACTCTCGGTGGGACCTTGAAATCATTCTAATGATAATGATAGTTTAGTTGAAAAGCTGGATCCTCTAGAACAAGAACTCGAACTCGAACTCTCATTATTTTGTTTTCAAACATGAGGTCAAAATGAAAACCATCATTAGAATATTGAAGTCTATCTTTTGACACGGACTCAATCAAACTTTAATGCCTTGGAGGAGAGGCAAACCAAGGCTTCGACTCTCCACGAAAGTTACCTCGCAAAACCATCCGTGTAGGAAACAAGGGCAAGTTGCTTAATTTCATTAGTCAATTCAAGAAAAAGAATGGTTGTTGGCTACACGCATTGAGTTAGATTAGACCCACTCTTCATCTTCTATCTCACACAAACCTTATAAATTCTTCCAAATTGATTATTCATCAAGCATCAATTCAGTTGCTTCTGCATTTGCATTGGGAGTATGTCTATTGATGAAGAGGCTTTGGCTGTGAGAGGTGGTGGTGGTGCTGCTGCTGGTACTGCGAAGCCCGAGCGCTTTGATCACTGTTTCTCTGGTCTTCAAATATCGATCCCAATCGAGGCGGGGGGATTGAAGAATATTGATGCAGACAAATTGAAGGCTGAGATCAAGAGATGGGCCAAAGCTGTTGTGGCTTATGCCCGTCAAGTGAGTGATCGGTTTGGCTCACGCAATTGATTGGATTCTCATGTAATACCAAGAATTTGACATGGACTGAAGGCTGAAGGTGACTACCATGGGACATTGGGATCAGACTGTTGAGCCCTTAGTTGATATCAATAATTTCATTGTAACATTGGCACCGCGAACAGCTTGCAGTCACTTTGTAACAGAGGAGGATTAGATCTGCATTGACATCAGAGTGGCTGGCTCGTATCGTAAGAATAATAATTTGTCAACAGCTGCAAGGAGTTGAGCTCTAACAGCCAGGTGGGAGAAACACCTGCACATTTCAAATGAGTTACAAGGCTACAAGTATTCCTAGTCAATTTAAGTTTTTGAATTGGAATGATTTTAACATTTGAATGAATTATTCTTCTTTCCATTGATTTAGTTTGTATAAACCTTTCATTTAAATAAAGATTGTTTTTCCCCTGAACTTTCTATCTTATTGGCATCTTTTTTTTTTATTCAACTGCTGATAAATATTTTGTTTTCTTACAAAGGTGAGAGTGTTGGCCTTTGGCCTTTTACTTCCATTAAGACATTCTATTTGGGGAATTTTTTTTTTTTTTTTTTTGAAGAGTTGAATTTTTTTGAAGAGTTGTTTTTTTTTTTTTTTTGAAGAATTAATTTTTTTTTAAGAGTTAAATTTTTTTGAAGAGTTAAAATTTTTTTAACTCTTCTATTTGGGGATTTGATTTCATTCATTTGCGATTTTGTTTCTGATTTATGTAAAGTTATAATTCCAAAGGTGGGTTTACATCAAAAGGAGTCTTAGATGGTCTATTTAAGAGAAAATCTAAATTGTTACCATTCAATTGACGATCTGACAGTGATTTCATCGCCACCCGAAGTTAAAACACTTATAATTCAGTTTTCTTGAAGTTATTTAGAAATCCAAATAAGAAAAAGAAGAATATATGATCTATATAAATGTAATAAAAGAGTGTAATAGCATAAGAAGCATCTGATTATATGTAAAAACCTGAAAAAAGAAAAAGAAAAGAAAATAAAAGAAAGATGAAAATCAACCAATCTCAGGTGAAATAGAGAGTGAACGAATGACCTGATTCGCGCAAACATGCGCGCCCTGAATTGGTATTTAGAATGATGTGGTTTCACAAAGTAATGAGTGGCTGTGATTGGGAATGCAACAAATTTTTATCCTAGTGAATGCCTAGATGCAACAATAAGATCCAATCAACTGATGGTCGTGACAGACATCTCCTATTCCACATGGATGACTAAGGATCAATCTCCAGCCAACCCCGTTGGTGAAGGACTTGGATGTTGTATGTGTATAGAGTTGTAAATGGGTATCTAATTATCTGGTTGAGTATCCAATCTCTCTGATATATTAATAAAGCAAGTATGAAATCTATTTTTGAATCTGGGTGAAATTATGAATTCGAATTCGGATCCAAATTCATGCATATACGATCCAGGACCGAATACTAGTACGTTTGGACCTAAGTTTATGGATATATGATAATGACATTCTTGAGTGACATTCACACGTGAGGGCCATTAACAAATGGTACATATATGACACCCTATACAAATAGTTCTGATGATATGCTTAGGATGAGTTTTCTGTATTTTGTGCCCCCCCGCCCCCGCACCCCATAAAAAGAAATGATTCCACCTTAACTTTATTTATTCATTTTTATTTTTGTTAAACTGAAGGATTTAAGCAAGCACACAAAGAAGAAATTACAGATGATTTATGTAGTTCAGATGTGTGCATACATCGGAGGAGAAAGAGAAAGCTCTTTATTCCCACTCTTAAGGGGTCATTTGTCAATTTTATATGTGATAGGAAAATGGTTTACATATCTAAATGACGCCGCCATACGAAACATTTCCATATGCAATTGAGTCACATGTGAAACACGTTTCATTGTCTGCTTCTCTTTACATGTGAATCAAAGTGGATCCAGCAGTTCACCATCTTTTTACAAAATCTTCATTGTTTTCACAAATAAATAAAAAATATATGGTGAATAAAGGCATCCGCTAAAGAAAAATGAACTCTAAAGAGTTTGGACGGTTCGGGTGATAAAAATGAGGCATACAGAATCCCAAATTACAAATTTTCAGTTTTGGACTTTTTTGTAAATATCTAAGAATTTATGTGGGACTTAAATTATAAAACTTGGCCCCATGACTGTTTTGGTCATTTTAAAGAGGTTAAACGGTTCAAATGAATATTGTGTGGTACACATGCATTGAAGACGTGAAAACATTGTATAAAAATAATAGATACATCCAACGGTTGTAGTTATTTTTTTAAATGTCTCACAACCCATGATGAGTTAAGATGTGAAACTTGATTCCATAGTCATAAATGGGGCCTACATATTCCTAGAATGACCACTTTTTTTGGAGATTTTTTTTACAATTATCTCAAAACTCAAGACTAATCAATGGTTGAAAATCGGTCCCCGTAACATAATTTATCTTCTTAAGAGTCTGGACGATTAAGATTAGATTTTATGGGCCCACAGAAGTGTAAAAATTGAACAGATTTTGAAAGATGGTGAGCACACCCAATTTATGTAGCTTCGCCTAATAACAGTAATATGTGAATCAATTTACCACACTAAAAGAAATATTGCTTATAGCAGGGGCCGGTGATCGCCTGTAAAACCTAGATTGGTTGCCGGTATAACTTTTAGTGGTGGCCACCATGAGCGCTGCTTGTTGACAGTATAGGTCTTGATAGTAAAGGTTTTAGTGGGGTCTCCGGCTGCCGCTATTGAGTATTTTTTTGTGGCGGCCACGTTTGTGGGTAGAAAAATTGCGGCCACCATGGCCCTTGCGGCACATTGGTCATAGCGATGGCCGCGGGTAAAAGTAAGTTAAAAATTGCGTCACAGTGGGGTCAGATTCGGCCGCCGCTATAAGTGTTTTATAGCAACGAATTGGAGCGGCCGCCGCTATAAGTTCGACGCTAAAATTGTATTTTTTTGTAATGCCACCTCATGAGGTGTGAACGATTTGCGATCAGAATCAGCTCAATCTCACACCATTCTCACACTCAACTTTCACATATCAAGTGTGAATCATAAAAAATGAACATAAATATGCATAGTCATTACATATGCAAACCATTTACATATATAAATAGCAGCAAGCAAATGACCCCTAATAAATTGAGTTTACAAGTTATATTGTCGAAAAAGTCCGTACAATTACTACAATACCCTTAGACCCAAAATCTGCTCGTGGCTAACCCAATGGACCAATCTAGTTAAGTGGAAATACAAGACATTAATCTTATAAAGTGGCATAATCATGGGCAGACCTCTCCGCTTCCTAGAACAATTTGAAAATTATGGGTCCACTTTCAAAACCTACGTAAAAATCACCGCCCCCCCTGCTTCCTAGAACAATTTGAAAATTATGGGTCTACTTTCAAAACCTACGTAAAAATCACGGATCCCCCACCCACCCCCCCCCCCCCATAAAAATTAAGAATATGTGCCTAAAACCCAGCTATCTATTTGGGTCCACGGTCCACCCCTCATTGTAAAATCCTGGTTCCGCCACTCTTAGGTCTAAACCATGCAAATCTCAATACAACAATGACAACGGTTCATCTCCTTGACCGGGTCCCACAATCAACGGAGCAATGAACCGGGACCCACTTTCCCTGATAGTGAAAAGCAAGACATATTTTCTTCCAGAGTCCCAACCGCCAATTTCCAGTTCACAAATTGCAGTTGGGACTGTTAACAGAAACACTGCACGTCTGCACCACGTTTGAAATTCATTTCTGCTTCCACACAGAGAGAGAGAGAGAGAGAGAGAGAGATGAGTGGTTACTTTCTGCCATCTTCGTCCTTCGCCCATGAAGATATTCTGATTTGTGTGGACGTGGACCCGATATTGGATCGGAAGGCTGAGGTGCCGGGTTACAGCACGAACATGGATTGCACAAGGTCGGCGCTTCGCTTCTTTGTTCATGCGAAGCTCGCCATCAATCCCGGCCATCGATTCGCCTTCTGTACACTCTCTCAATCATCCATCTCATGGGTATGTTTGCTAATTACTCTTTCAATTCTTTCGCATCATTTCATATTATATTTTTGATGTTCAAGGGACTTTCTTTGTGAAGATTTCATCGGTTATGTAAAAAAAAATCCAATGCTCAATGGGTTCGCAGCTTCCCCTTTTCTTTGTACAGTAATTCAGTGTGAAATCTTTGAAAGATTTTGTTGGGTTTTGCATTTTTGCTGCATTCATCATGGAATTGATGGGTTTTGCTTGTTTTCCCTGTTTTATAGGATTTCGGTGGTTTTAAGTGTGAAATCTTTGAAACATTTTGATGGGTTTGTTTGATTCAATGTCTGAAACCTTTTATGGGATTGTGGTAGGTTGGTTTTGGTCCAGTCACTGAGATTTCTTTTTCTAAATTTTGTATCTACTTTTGAAGGTTTTCTTGAGACTTGTTTTGCAGTTTTGTCTTTTGTACAGGATTTCGATGGTTTTAGTGTGGAACCTTTTGAAAGATTTTGATGGGTTTTGCTCTAATTCACCCCTTCCATTGATGGGTTTGTATGATTCAATGCTGAATCCTTTTGTGGGTTTGTTGCGTAGGTGTGTCATGTTCTAATTACTGGGATTTCTTGCTTTCTTTCTTTCCTCCTCTGTATCTAATTTTGAAGATTTTATTAAGAAATGTTTTGCAGTTTTCCCTTTTCTATAGGATTTCGATGGGTTTTAGTGTGAAGCCTTTTGAAAGATTTTAATGGGTTTTGCGCTAATTCACCCCTTGCATTAATGAATTTGTTTGATTCAATGCTGAAACCTTTTACAGGTTTGTTGGGGTGTGTTTTTCTCTAATTAGTGGGATTTCTTTCTTGCTGTTTTCTCTTCTCTGTATCTAGTTTTGATGATTTTCTTGAGAAATGTTATGCAGTTTTCCCTTTTCTATAGGATTTCGATGAGTTTTAGTGTGGAACCATTAGAAAGATTTTGATGGGTTTTGCTCTAATTCACCCCTTGCATTGATGGATTTGTATGATTCAATGCTGAAACCTTTTATGAGTTTGTTGGTGGGTGGGTTTTCCACTTTTTCCTCTATTACTGGGATTCTTTTTCTAAATGTATGATTCAAAACTTTCTGGGGAAATGATTACTGGGATTCTTTTCCCACTCCTTTTCTATTACGGGGATTGTATGACTCAACTTTCTGGGGATATGCTTTTCTGTTGGTTCTGATAGTTCTAATGTCCTGAATTTTCCGTAGGTTGGAAGGGAGTTCAGCAGTAACGTTGATTCAGTACTAGCTGCACTTCTTGTTATTTCAGCTGATTCATCGTCACATGAGCATGCAGATGTTACTCAGCTCTTTCAAATAGCTGCCTGTGAAGCAACAAGATGCGAAAAAGAATCTCGAATTCTAAGAGTGGTATGTTTATTAGGCTCTGTTGATTTTACTATTCTCTTTTCTCTTTTCTGTTTTTTTTTCTGCTTTTTTAAGAATTTGGTGATGAGATGTAAATGAGTTCTATGTAGTGCAGTCAATGTGTTTTCTTTGTGATGGTATGGAATTGTATTTCTTAAATATCCTCTGGCAACAAATGAAGCATGATCAATAAGCGCTCATATCGAAGTAGCTAAAATTGAAGAATTGAAGGTAGTATGTTTGTGGAATGTGGATACAAACGGCCATCAAATTATAACCCCTTGTGTTGGAAACTGCCCGGACATCACCCTACTAAATCAGATCCCATGAAAGTTAGTGTCTCACCTACATCTCCACCTTATATCCTTCACCCATCATCTCTTTAATTTCCCTTCGTTGGAACCCACTTTGCCATTAATTCCTAGGAATGCAATACAAGGAACCAAACGGACCCTGAGTAAAGCTGAATATCTGTAGTAGGAGTGCACAATTCTTTTAGTAAATAACATAAGAAAGACATAAATGACATGTTATGGATAGGGTGCCATAATCCTTAACATCTTATGAATCCTATTTTAGTATATGTTGATATCCATATTCTGCATAATTAAATGTCACATTACAAAACCAAGGAAACACATTAATGCCCGTCTCAGAAAACTTCCCCAAATAGACCCTTTTTTTTTCATCTAAAACAATGTAAAACGTAATGTGGAATCTTGAAGCGAGTGATGATTCCAAGTTTAACTGAATTGAGTCAAATCGACAGAGTGTTGAATCAACTCAATGGATATTAGAGCAGTTGTTTAGTGAGGATATGATGACCAGTAACTCTGCATTCCAGCAAAGATTCAGAACACCTTTCTGATATATAATCTCTTGATTTTGCTACAAAGTGTCATGTCTGGTCTTCTATTGTTGGCGTTGCCCCAAGAACTGAACACGATATGATGATAATGATGATTTTTTTTTTCCTCAGATCCTCATATATTGTAGATCATGTGTGCTACCTGAGCATCACTGGCCTGTGGATCCGAATCTATTCACTTTGGACGTGGTCTTTTTCCGTGAAGACTCTAGCGTGGAGAACCGCAGGCAGAATGTGTATAATACACTGGTGGATGCAGTTGCTGACATTAGTAGGTATGCGGGCTATGTCATCCAGTGTTTCCATGGCCTTGTCTTTGCGCTCCTCAGTCATATGTGTGTGCTACTCTCACACCCTCAGCAACGCACAGCGCAGGATGAAATTGACATCCCCAAGGCCCTGACGATGAAGTCACGTAAAGGCAAAGAAGTCGCCTTCAACTGCTGTTGGTGAAGAAAACATCCCATTGTCAAGCCAATGATGCATTGACTGAAAATAGCAGAGAGATGCTTCCTGCTTGTTTCCATGCACCTCTTTCATCCCCTTAAAGACGAGTTTCCTGTTACTAACTGCTAAAGCCTTTCTTTTCTAGAGTGATCAGATGAGTCCGGACTGAAATGGCCCCAAAACTCTACAGGGCGTATTGACACTGGTGTAATTTCGGAATGGATGTCCAAGTTTACACGTGTACCTAGTTCTCCAAAAATGATGATTCACGTTCAAGTGGGTGGATGGATTCAAATTGTTCATTCATGAGGCCAGACATTGAACATTCTATGGAGCAAAAATCACAATCTTCGGATAATTTTAGGCTTTAATCTCCACCTTAACTGGATAAAGTTGTAATGAATGGTGATGCTACAAATGCAATAAAGTTGGTTAAAGAAATGTTGCAGTTCCATGGAAGTTGACTTGATTTGTTAGAAAGATTTGGGGTCTCAATTACGTCAATGGAAGTGTCATTCGTGCGTGTTTCATAATATGCAGATGAAGCAGATGATGCTTTGGCCTAAACAAGGAGTGGAGAGATGTAATGCTTATGGCTTGTTCGTTTGCATAAAATACATTGGAACTGAATCCACATAAATTCATACCATGAATGGTTAAAAATGAAGACACTGGCTGAATCTACAAAATGATGATTAAATAACCTCCCCTTATTGATTTTTTTTTCCTATTATCGAATCTACAATGAGAGCTTTCCATCATATTGTTCTTCCACATTTTACCTACTTATTGAGAAATTTATATTTTAACCTCTAATAGAAGCTTCAAGCATTGCCGGATAAACGAAAAAACTGATTTCAAATTACTTTAATTCATTTAATTACTTTTGTAAACTTAAAGGAATGATGGAGCTAGCGACAATGGAAACTTTGGATAGACAATCAGCAGAAGAAAGCAAATATAAAAAAAAGAAAAGAAAAAGTCACAGAGAGGATTTATCTGATTCACACTGTGCCTACATCAAAAGAGAAACGAAAAAGATAAAACTCTTTTCACTCAATGAATTGGGTTCAAGAAGTATGGGATCTGTGCGCCCACGGGAATAATCATATGGGGTATGATACAGGGGAGTAGCCCTTGTTCTTGAAAAAAACAAAAGGGGAAAGAAAGAGAAAAGAAGTTACAATCATGAGAACGTGGATACAATCAATTACTCCAGTACCTTGGACGCTCACTCTCTGGCTAACCCAATGGACCAATTTAGTAAACCAGTATATACAAGACCTCAAACCTCACACAATGGGACTATGCCACCTCGGTAAACAGATTCTTGACCATGCAAATCCCTATAAAAAAACCCCAACCGTCCATCTCCTTGACTGGGTCCCACAATATTGGAGCTTTGAAAAGGAGACCCCACTTTCCTGACCCTATATATCCTTCCCATTCCCATCCGCCAGTACTCACTTCACAAATTGCAGTTGGGCTGTTAACAGAAACACTGCACCAGGTTACAATTCATTTCTTCTTTCACAGAGAGAGAGAGAGAGAGGAGAGAGATGAGTGCTTACTGTCTGCAACCTTCGTTCTTCGCCCATGAAGATATTCTGATTTGCGTGGACACGGACCCGATATTGGATCGGCTGGCTGATTTGGCGACTTTAGGATACGGAGTCATCTGGAACATTGATTGCACACAGATGGCGCTGTTCTTCTTTGTCCAGGCCAAGCTCTCCATCAATCCTGACCATCGATTTTCCTTCTGTACACTCTCCCAATCATCCATCTCATGGTTATGTTTATTAATTACTCTTACCACCCTTCCGCGTCATTTTGATATTATATTCTTGATGGCCAAGTGACTTTCTTTGTGAAGATTTCATGGGTTTTGTCCAAGAAACCTAATGTTCGACGGATTTGCATATTTCCCTTTTGTTTGTATACTATTTAGATGGGTTTAAGTGTGAAATCTTTGAAAGATTTTGATGGGTTTTGCTCCATTCACCCCGGACGTTTATGGGTTTGTTTGATTCAGTGTCTAAAATCTGTAATGGGTTTGTTGTTGGGTGGGTTCTGCTTTTGTTGCTCGGTTTGTTTCTTCTGAAATTTGTGTCTACTATTCAAGATTTTCTTGGGTCATGTTTTGCAGTTTTCCCTGATTTCTTTGGGTTGTGAAATCTTTGAAAGATTTTTATGGGTTTTGCTCCATTCACCCCGGACGTTGATGGTTCTGTTTGATTCAATGTCTGAAACCTTTTATGGGTTTGTTGGTAGGTGAGTTTTGCTCCATTGCTGAGATTTCTTGTTCCGAATTCTGTATCTATTCTTGAATATTTTCTCGAGACATGTTTTGCAGTTTCCCCTTTTGTATGGGATTTCGATGGGTTTAAATGTGGAACCTTTTGAAACATTTTGAAGGGTTTAGTAGCTCTAATTAACCCCTTACATTGATGGTTTTGTTTAATCCAATGCCTGAAACCTTTTATGGGTTTGTTGTGGGTGGGTTTTCCTTTCTAAATGCTGTATCTAATTTTCAAGATTTTCTTGGGATATGTTTTACTGTTAGTTCTTAAAGTTCCCTTTCTTGAATTTTCGGTAGGTTCAAAGGGAGTTTAGCAGTGAACTTGATTTAGCAATACATGCAATAGATGACATATCCCCTGATTCATATTCAGACGAGCATGGGGATCTTACTCAGCTCTTTCAAATAGCTGCCGTGGAAGCAACAAGATGTGACACAGAATCTCGAATTCTCAGAGTGGTATGTTTTATTAGGTTCTGTTTATTTTACGTTTTGCTATTTGTTTTTGTGTGTTTTCTGTTTTTTTTCCTTCTCGTTTCAAGAATTTGGTGATGAAATGCAAATAAGTTATATGTAGGCAATGTGTTTTCTTTGTGATAGTACAGAATTGTATTTCTTGAATCTCCTCTGGCAACACATGAACACAATCAATAAATAGCACAAGCACTCCTCAAGCACTTTCTCACTGCACCCATTGTTGTGGCTAGATATCAAAAGGCACTTCTCCACTCTTCCCCACCACCAATGCTCAAAAAAAAAAAAAAAACACATAACGTAAATGGTTACAGTAGGTCGAATGGCAAGATGAGATGTTTGTCTTTCCATGATGGGAGTTCGTTTTAAATTTTTTTTTTTTTTGTTTTTTTAAGATGAAAGTTTGTATTCAACCAGTTGATAAGATTCTACCAGGCTTACCAATACAAAGGGGATGGAAAGAAGGGACAAATCATTTAATTATGAAAAGGTCTGTTAAGAGAAAAGAATGAGTTGTGCATCCAAAGGAGGCCCAACCTTCCCACCCCTGGTACATCTTTACTCCAAAACCATCTCATTTTGACTTTCAAGGCATATTGCAATATTGCCTTGCCTTTCAAGGCATATTACAGACTGAAGGTGAGAATATGGTGTTCCACTGACCCTATAAATGCCCAAATCAACCCTATCATTCAATCCTCTGTTCTACATCTAGTTTAGAGCCCCCCTGATAATGATGACAAGGAAAACATTGGGTGAATGTCCTCCATTGAAAATCTCTAAAACAGTGAATAAAGACATATAAACTTTTGGGGTAATTTTTGTTGCATCAAAATTGAGTACACAGGAAACTCATGGCCAAATGGGCTCCAACCAAGGATATTAAAAAGATGAGGGGTCAAGGATATAAGATAAAGACGTAGATGGGATCATCAGGTTCCTAGGATTTGAAATACTATGGTGATGCCAGGATAAGTAGGTATTCATTTCCCATCTCCCTTTAATTCATTTTCCATCAAAGGGGAGATGGTTTTATGGTCATTTTTGGGTCTTCATCTTTCTTCTTCATTTTGAACCACTTTTATTTTAGAAATGGAAGTCTAAGAATTCATAGGACTTCAATTACATAAGCAAATGGGCTCTTTGAGTTTTGTGAAATGCTAACAATCATGACATCACCATTCAGGTATCCAATTCCTCGTACACTGAAGCCATAGTCTGCAACATGTAGTCCAAGAAGCCCCAATCTACAGAATACTGGGCATTTTCCTGCATCCAATTTACAACTTAAATTCAGAGTGCATACCTTGTGTCCTGATTTAATTCACCCACTCTGCCAAGTCTCCATCCTAAGTTGTAGCCCTGAAATGAAAGCCCTTGAGCCAAGTATAAAGCTTTAAGACAATGTGGAATCTGTTAGCCTGTATTTTAGACATTCATAAAAAAAAAAAAAAATCTATCTACAAAGTTAAATGGTCGGTTGTCTCCTGTTGACAATATAGCATGATAAATGAAGCTCCCAACTCCTTGTTCAGCCTACCTGCCTACTAACAGTCTGCGGGAAATACTAATGTACATACTTTTGCATCTCTTCGAAGTCATTGTTCAGCCTACCTGCCTCATAACAGTCTGCGGGAAATACTGGTGTACATATTTTAGCATCTCGTAGAAGATTTGAGGGAAGGGCATTGGAAATCCATCTAGACTTTGATTACAATCTTGCCTTGACTGGAGTACCACCATTGGATCTCCCCTCAGAATTTCCATCCAACCAATCTGCTACCTCAGTACTGAGCCTGATCAATAAATAACATATAAGTTTGACTATGTTTTTACCAATTCTCTCATGAGAGTAGTCCTTTCTAGCATTGATCACTTGACTTGACCACTAATCCTGTCAAGTGGCATGTATTTACTTGGGCCCAAGTAACAAAGGGATTCTCAATTTTTCAAGTTGAAACTCGGTTGGGCTTGGAAATGCTTCCGGGTAATGATAGAACACTTGAAAATTTAGTGACTTTGAAGACATTACAGATTAGATAATATTTCATTCAGGGTCTGTTTGGTTACATGGTATTGAATTCCCAAGACTACTAAGAAATGCATTCCTACCAAAGCAGATAAAGTTGAAGAATTGAAGGTAGTATGCTTGTGGAAACAAATGGCCATCAAATTAACTTCCCTTTGGCGGGAAATTGTTACTTGGACATCACCCTAGTAAAGCAAGTTCTTGGAAAGTCAGCCTCTTCTACATCTCCGCCTTATATCGTTCACCCCTCATCTCCTTAATTTCCCTTCATTGGAGCCCACTGTACCATGAATTCTAAGAATTCAATTAAGGAATCCAAATGGGCCCTTATTAACACTGATTATCTTTAGCAGGAGTGCACAATTCTTTTATTAAGTAACATTAAATAGACATAAATGACATTTTATGAATAGTGCGCCATAATCCTGTATTCACATTTTGAATCCTATATCACTATGTGTTAAGATCCATATTCTGCATTATCAAATGTTGTATTACAAAACTAAGGAAA
The DNA here is from genome assembly GCA_029852735.1 of Persea americana. Taxonomy (NCBI): domain Eukaryota; kingdom Viridiplantae; phylum Streptophyta; class Magnoliopsida; order Laurales; family Lauraceae; genus Persea; species Persea americana. The sequence continues at coordinate 64,320,348 of CM056813.1, read as the reverse complement.
CACATTAATGCTCATCTCAGAAAACTTCCCCCAAGTAGACCCCTTTTTTCATCTGAAAGATTTTTAAACTCAATGTGCAATCTTAAAGTGAGTAGAGATTCCAAGTTCAACTGAATTGAGTCAAATTGACTGATTTTTTAATCAACTAAATGAATATTAGAGCAGTTGTTTGGTGAGGATGTGGTGATTAGTAACTCCCCGCATTCCAGCAAAGATTAAGAATATGTATATATACATATATACATATACATATATATATATTTAATCTAATGATTTTGCCATCGACTGTCATGTCTGCTTATCTGTTGTTTCCCCAATAATCCAACATGATATGATGATAATGATAATAGTAATTTTTTTTTTTTCAGATCCTCATATACTGTAGATCGTGTGTGCTACCTGAGCATCACTGGCCTGCAGACCAAAATCTCTTCACCTTGGACGTGGTCTTTCTCTGTGAAGATCTCCACGTGGAGAGGAGCTGGAATAATGTGTATGATGCATTGGTGAATGCCGTCGGGGACATTTCTATATCACGTGTGCTATCTGACCATTGCTGGCGTGAAGACCGAAATCTCTTCCCCTGGGACGTCATCTTTCTCCTTGATGATCTAAACGTGGAGTACCGTCGGAATAATGTGTATGGTGCACTGTTGGATGTCGTCCGTGACATTAGTAAGTATGGGGGCTATGTCATCCGGTGTCTCCATGGTCTTGTCCATGCACTGCTCAGGCATATGTGTGTGCTACTGTTGCACCCGCAGCAACGGTGTGCACAGGATGAAATCGACATCCCCAGGTCCCTGGCAAAGAAGTCGCCTACACCTTAAGTTCTTGGTGAAGAAAACATTCCATTTTCAAGCCAATGATACTTTGATTGAAAATAGCAGAGATATGCATCCTGCTTGTTTCCAAGTACTTCTTTCCAGCCCTTCTAGATAGTTGGATTTTCTGCTACTAGCTGCTAAAGCCCTTCTTTTCTAGAGTGATCAGATGAGTCCCGATTTCCCCCCTCCCCCCCAAAACTCTACAGGCTGTACTACATTGGTGTAATTTCAGAATGGATGTCCAAGTTTACATTGTAAGTAGTTCTCCATAAATGATGAGTCAAGTTCAAGTGGATAGATTCAAATTCTTCATTCATCAGACCAGACATTGAATATTCTATGGAGCTAAAATCAGAATTAATGGTGATGCTTCAAATGAATTAAAGTGGGCTAAAAAGAATTGCTGCAGCTCTATGGTGGTTGTCTTAAATTTTTAGGAAGATTTGGGATCTCAAGTTTGTTAATGGAAGTGTCATTTGTGCATGTTTGTGACGCGCAGATGAAGCATTTGATGCTCTGGCTAAACAAAGAGTAGATAGATGCTATGTCTTCACCTCTTCTCTTAACAGTCACCTTTCAGGATGGAAGGAATTCATGAAAAAAAAAAAAAAAAAACCCATAGAATGCTAGTGGTGTCAAAAGTCTCAAACGTTGCCAAAAGTCCCTTCCTATAACTGATTCTATTACAGACCCTCCATTTCCATTGAGTGCTGGTGGAGCATTTGGTTGCTTAGCTTCTCAGTATCTCCAATCAAAATCGAGTTAAAAAAGTTCCAAATGAGAAGTGAAACTTCAAAATCAGGCCACCTATTTAAAATCCGAACTACTCAAAATAAGTGTCCGACCCTGGATGGGGTTTCCTGCAGTTTTAGTTCAACGAGGGTTATCCCACTGTAAGATTTAACATATAATTAATAAGGTAGTTAACAATAACTTATGCATTACATAATCATATGCCCAACCTACGGTGGGACCAATTTTATCCAAGCAAAACTTTGTGAAATATCATAAAAAGGGAGGTCACTCATTTTCAATGGTTTCGAATCTTCACAATTTGAGCCCCACTCACATCCAAATTAATCATGTATTGCATTGAGTACAGATATAGTTCTCATTTTAGTACGACAAGAAATTGAAAAAGATAGTAAAATCTAGGTATTCAGTACTTCCCAAAAAATCGCCCCCTCCATTAATTCCAAATAACCTTTTTACCAGCATCATCCGACTTATCACCCACGTCTCGCTTTTGATTGACCCACTAATAGCTCTGGAAAGTAGCAAAACCAGAAAACCCATATGCAGAGTTTGCTCGTTTGCATGGAATTGAATTCTAAAACTTATAAGAAATATTTTTCTAAAAAGTGGTTAAAATTGGAGAAACATAAAGATTCATAAATGTCTATCAAATAATTTTTTCTTCAATCAAAATGAATTAAGAAGAGCTAGCAAATGAATACCCACTCATCACCTAATAATTCAAACCGACCGTCATAGTCCCATCTACATCTCCATACTATATCATTCACCCTTTAATATATAGTCTCTAATGCAAATTATTTTACCATGAGTTTCTAGGAACTCAATTTAACAAACTGGCCCTAAGAGGAAACTTTTTTTTTACAAAATAAATAAAAAAAAATTTGTCAATGCCCAAACAGGTCGGGTCCTATGCAACTTCCATGTACCCAAACACCACACTGTAAGCAAACCATCTCTCTCTCTCTCTCTCTCTCTCTCTCTCTCTCTCATTATTTACAAAGAAATTAGAACCTATGTTGTTAGTAATTTAAAGAGCATTTTAGACATTGTTTTTATTGAAATGGTCCATTTGATGGCCTGCCCACCCATCATATCAAAATGTAACTAATGATTTTCTATCAATCTATGAATTCGATTTCAGGATAAAGATGGGAATTGGCGAGCAGGAGCGATTGCATCTCTAATTGATAATGTGGGTTCCATGGCCATTGCTTCTGTCACTGGCTGGGTTCAAATTTCTTTCGATTTAAACATATCATATTTTTCAACGGCTAAGATCAATCCTCGTCCTCATACATCTCTTTCATCATTCTTCTATGAGATATTCCGGGGACCCAACTATTAGTTCATGGCCAGCCATGGTTTGAATATATTCAGGTTAAACGTGTTGACAATCGATGGGTCAGTTCACATTGTTTTACTATTATGGTGGCACAATTTAGGGATGCAAAGTGGGCCTGCCCGCTCAAGCCCAACACAGCCAGACATGCAGGTCAACGTGCCATGGCCCAGCCTAGCATTAGCAGTTTAACACTGCCTGTTCAAGGCTGGGCTAGGGTGCTGAGGCCTGTGGCACGGCACGGCCTGGAACAATTTGTTCTCATTCTCCAAACAGACAGACAACAAGGCATCTAATCCTGTTGGGGCAGAAATTGCACATGGACCAGCCACCCTCATATCCCACCATATGCCATGACGCCCACATACAGAATGGATTATGTAGGGACCATGAATTTTGCAGATTTTACATGTAAAATGTGAAGTATATATATTATAGGACACGATTCGTCCAGGCCTGCCTTTATCCCATCATTAGGCCTGAGACTTTTCCATGGTTCCTTATTCCAGTAAAGTTGAACAAAAGATTGTAAAATTTAGAGAGATTCTTCTGTTGGTCTTTCTATAGGAAGGAAAATCCCTTGGCAAGGACAAGATAAAATAGTAAAATGGGTTCTTCGTTGTTTGAATGCAGGAACAAGCTGTGGAGATAGAGGCTACAACTAGGACCCACATGGGAAGACTTTCTTATGTGATAGTGGAGATTAGGAAGAAGGAAAGTGGAGATATGGTTGCTCTGGGAAAGCAATGAAAGCAGTGCGTTTGTGTGATTTACTCTTTAGATTCAATTTACATTTCTATTAGCAGCAAAGCCCCGGGCTTAGATATACAAAAATATAAGAGTTTTTAAATATAATTAATGAAAAGTAAATCTAAAATAATATATTATAAAAAATAGATGAAAGGAATTATATTATGATGGATTATAAAATCCACTAAAAATTATATCATTATTCTTTAAAAGAAAATCCATATTAACAGAAAGAAAAACCATATGCTAGTGGCTTTGGGAAAAAACCCCTAACAAATTAATAAAAATAAGATCTTGCTCTCCTTGGAAAAATAATAATGTATAAAAAAACCCCAATGAAATTCACGAAATGTGATTATAATCTCTCTGAATAACAAAATCCAAAAAATTCAAAGGAATGAAAATGCCCAATGTTATGGATAATAATATTATTTCCACGTCTTTAAAAAAAAAACTAACAAAGCCCACAAATATTATCTGAGATCTTACGTACAATCTCAGTTGTATTGTACCCACCTTGGATTGAATTTTGATTCTTACATAATAATTAGTTGCGATGATTTGATTAAACTTTTTTGACCCTTAATATCTACTTATAAATTCAAAATTTGTTCGAACCTATAGTGGCAAACATTTATTGGATTTTGTATTAATTAATTAGTGTAGCTTTGCGTGTGTGTTGGTGTGGGTGGCGTAGGGGTTGCTTGGCATCACCCGACATCTTAATACAAAAGAGGGTATCTAGTTTGTAAATGGTGGGCTGGACCAGGGCCTCAGTTTCAGGCCTGTGAACTATCCTAGGATGAATATTAGGCCCACACAAACTACATTAACCGGGCTTAGCCTTAGATAAATTTCAGCCCCCACCGGCCCATCCACTCCCCTCCTTTTTCAAGCCATTCTCGATTGATTGTGGGGTACATAACTTAAACGGTTTGGATTAAACATAATTATTAACCTGAATTGCACCTTTGAGAGTGTGGAAGGTTACTAAATTGGCAACATTGCTTGGTGGGCTCCTCGGCTTGATATCCAATCCAAGCTACTTGTTTTGATAGCTCTGTTCCTTCTTGTGAGAGATCAAGAGAAAAGTTAGGAAAATATAGATGGAGTGATAGGGATTCACAACTATTGAGATATGGGCCCTATTGAGTAGTTATTCAATCCTATTAAGAGGATGAGAGATTCCAGGAAGTATTAGAATGAGAGATTTTAGGAGGATGAGAGATTTTAGGGAAGTATTATTAGAGGGAGAGATTTGGAGTGGCCCACATTAAACCCAAAGCTCTGTGTGTTTTTATAAGTATTTTTCTAAAAGGAGAATTCATAGGTGATGACGTGGCACCCCTCATAGTCTTCCTCCCCGTTTGCTTTAATATATATAATTTTATGAAACTGGCAATGAAATCATATAGATAGTTATATTCCACGCTAGTGATTTTGGGGGCATTTATTTGCTTATTTTATGGGATCTTTCTTTCTTTCTTTCTTTCTTTCCTTCTTTCCTTCTTGTTTTACCTACCTGCCTTGGGTTAATTAATCTAGGGCAACTGTGAGATGAGACACCCTTTCCATTGAGATGTCTTAGGTTTCTTTTTCTCTCGTATTTAAAATAAAATTAGAACCTATGCTATTTGATGCTCGTTTTTGAAAATTCACCTTTGATTTTTATTTTTAACCACATTATGTATTCAATTCCCTTGTATTTTAATGCAAATGAAGAGAGCCTAAATGTTATATATTTCTTTTGGTTCACTTGAGTATTCAAAGTAGGGGTGCACAAAAAATCCGCCAATTCGTAAAATCGATCCGATCCAATCCTATTCGCGGATTTTTAATTGAACTAAAGGTAAATGGATTTGTGACAGATTGAAAATCTTGTAATCTATTAGCAGCGAATCGGTGACGGATATTACATTCAATCTACGAATTCAATCCGATCCGATCGGTTGATATTAAATATAAATAAAAAAAATTAAGCTATTGTAATAGTTTTAGTGTTTGTTTTTGTGTGTTTTTAATTTACTTAAAGTGAAGAAAATTAGATTTCAATGGATAGAGGATGGTTTGTTGCAGTTCTTTGTGTGGTTGTTTGTTGTTTGTTTGTTATCATTGATTACATCCCACTATGGTAAGAGTTTAAGGTTTCAATAGATGGAATGTGATTTTTATGAATTTAACAACATGTTTGGCTTTGTGTGTTGATTAGATCTCTTTTGGTTGTAATGTAGATAAAAATAGCTCTTTGTATTAATCAATTGGATAGCTTCCAGTACGAAAAAACGAAAAAAAATATATTTGAAATTTGTATTTTTTTAATGGATTGTTAGCTTGTATGCTGAAATTCTTTACAACATGTTTGATATCTTTTTTTAACATTAGATTCAACGGATTGAACAAATTAAACAAATCTGATTCGGTTATCCATGGATTGGATTTGATCGGTTTTTAACAGTCACGGATTGGTAATGGATTCCAAGACCATCAATCCGTAGGTAACGGATTGGTGACTGATTTGGCCTAATCCACACCAATCCAATCCGTGTACACCCCTTATTCAAAATGTCTTTTTTTTTTTCTACATCTTTTTTCGATTTATCTATTTCCAACTTCTCCTCTCTTTTCCCCTTCTATTACTAGTCCACCTTTTAGGATGGAATTTATGGAAGAACCATTGAATGCTTTAGTGGTGTCAAAAGTGTCAAAGGTTGCCAAAAGTCCCTATAACAAGTATAAAACTGATTCTGTTACAGACCCTCCATTTCCAATGAGCATCGAATTGCTTCACTACAAAGCATCACTCCAAACGAAACCGCACGCGTACAAAAGTTCCAGCAAGCGAGACCATTTTCATTTGGTTAATAATTCTCCAGTGATATTCTCTTCAAATTCTCCAATGCTGCAGTACAATCAAGCCTTGAGTACGATGAAACTTGGTGAATTTGAAAGGATTAATATTTCACTAATCGAATAAGGAACTCTATAACTTGATCAGAAAACAACTTAGATTATTGTTAAAAATGCCCAACACAATGAAATTCCCTTTTAGGAATTCCAAACAATCAAATATGTCCATACTATAGCTTTCTCATAAGGTCTAAAATCCTCCGTCACTGCATCCCAATAAAATCTTATTAGTCACGTGCGTGGGAGTATCCACACTCTAAATTAAAATCCCCAATCGCTATTTATTTCATACATGCTCTCCGTAAGAGGGATGTGTGGAACTCCATCATAGAGCCCAGTTATTGACAATTGAAACAATACAAAATGAAAGAAAAATCCTCAAAATGATATATCTTAAATTTACTTCAATATAAGTTTATTCTTTTCTTTTGGTTTTCTACTTCAATATAAATTGGTACAACTACCTGACATAAATGGTGAATACATCAATCACGTTATCAATTAAGGAAAATGTACACTCCAAACACACATTATATATAACTTATATACAATTCAGCTCGTGAACTCACTTAGATCTAGATTTCCCATTTGGACATGTGAAAGTGGCTGTGGGCTCATCAAACGTTGGCAAAATGGACCCAGTTTTTCCTTTTCACGCAAAATGTCCCCCACACTTTACGTGTCCCCCCGTTGGGATTACCAAAAACAAACGGCCATCATCGTAATATATAGAAAAAAGTAAGGGCCTTTTCCTTCACTCAAGTCCAGCATGCGCATGCGAGGTTCACACAAAAACAGGTGTGAGACTAAAACAAGCCCTACAAAACAACAGCACGAAACAAATGTTTGGCAGCGCCAGCGAACTGCCAGGCTGTCGATACGGGTACCTGCCCGTTTGCTCTGTCCCCTCCTATAAATTCCTGTGTCTCTCTCGCATTTCTCTCGTCACCACACTTTCCTTGCCACTCTCTCTCTCTCTCTGTCAAAGTAGAAAGTAGAAAAACAAAGGGAAGAAAGCAATGGCAGGAGTTTTCAGTTTTAGAACCATGGTCGTCTCCCTCGTGGCGGTCCTTGCCGCCTTCTCTTTCATCGGAGAATCGATTGCAGCAGACTCTCCAGCTCCGGGGCCTTCTTCCGCCGCTGTTGCTGTCTCTCAGGCTCTCACCACCACCGTGGTGGTCCTCGTCCCATTGACAGGGTTTTTGCTCGGATCTATCTTCAAGATCTAGGGACTCAGATGCAGATCTCTTCTCTTCCATATGGAATATAGAAAGTGAATGTAGCTTCTAGTAGTTTTTGTTAGAAGAAAATAATTCACAGCAGTGTTTGTTTGGATTGATTTTACATGCATCTAGATATACAACTATGCTGTTTGATAGAATAAGTTGCTCTCATATCGTGTGTGAGACATTTTAATATAGCTATATAGGCATATATAATTGTTTCTTATTTCTATGTAGATTTGGTACTTTCTTCTTTGTTTCGTTACTTTCATTGGTGTGTGATTGTTTGGTTTTTAGGGCTTGTTGACCCTAAACTCAAAGGGTAGCTAAGCTGGCATAGGACCACAGTTTGCATTCATAGATTGTGGGTTCGAAATTATACTATCATACTGGGGCCATAGAGGAATTTTATCCGGCTTTCTCTCCTATGCCTGTAAAAATTATTCTGGCATAAAGAGTTGGAACTTGCGTTATTAAAAAAAAATGGGCTTATTGATGGTGATGTTGTATAGATGTTTAGATGATTTTGTTGAACTTTTATACATCCGATTTTGGAAGCCTATGCCTTATTGTCGTAGGAAGATATATATGGAACATTACTTTCACGTGTGTCCGTGGAGCTACATCGTGGGGCCTATCTACGTATAAATAATCTCAACCCTAGGAACCTGGTCCCTTGTAAGATTGACCACATAACTGATTAGTTCTTTTTTTTTTTTTAATTTTTGCATGAGATCAATCTTACATGGATCAATTATCAATTTTTACTAAAATAAAATCTGTAGAGATCTACAATGGAATTCGATATTATTTCACTTTGTGATGGAGTTTTGGACCAACTTGTAAAATTTCACTTTGTTCGTGATCTCTGGGACCTTCTTTCATGACTAGACTCTATTTGGAGGACAAATGAAGTTTCCAATGGGGATGACATTTATGATCTTGGCGTTTAAATCTCGTGGGCAAGGATCCAATGCACCATCAACATTTTGTTCATCTGTAGCAAAAGAGGACAGCCACCTACGAAAAATCTAAGGGCATGGTTGTTTGTATGGAATTAGATCTTAGAGATTAAAATGGGTTACACTGGGAAATATTAAAGAGGTTGAGGTGTGATGCTTATTTGGTTTAATAAGGAAATAGCTTGCTATTCTTTTTCCACTAGGGTTCTTTCATAATTAAGTTCATTGAATTAGCCACTTTAAGAGGAATATGTTTCTTAGAATTCTCAAGAATTCAATTATGTGCTAAAAGAGATCCCTGTTTCGTAGAAATTGTTTCATTCAATTCACATTCGCTAACTGTGCAAAAGCTTATATCAGCTAATGCACCCACTAAATTACTTTATTAGAATGTGGATTGAATGAAATAGTATCTTCATGTTTCAACAAAATAAGGGATCCAGATTCAAGATATATAGCCCTAAAAAAATAAGCTATTTTTCCCATATATTTGAAGCAATGGGCATATTTCAGTGCTCCTCCGGTGGATTAATCTACTTTAAGATCTCAATATAAACAGATATAGGTCACATGCATGATTTAGTCCTTTTGCTTCTCTCTTCTGGTCCTGCCATTTTATGCCCTGTTAGATTGATCTCCAAGATGCAACAATGAGACCCAGATGCAACAATATGACCTGATAGACTAATGGTCTTCTGCTAGCATCTCACCTATCATCCATTCAATCTTCCCTTACTAATCTTTATAGTAAATTGATGTTAGAAACTAACCTAAACAATTTATGTAACTCAAGAAAACTGTTGAACTTTGAGATTAATAACAAATAATTGTGATGATATGATTAAGATGAGTTTTTTTACTATACAAATCCATAATGAGAGCTTTATATCACACCCCGTTCTTCCACATTTTTACATACTCAATGAGGAATTTATATTTTTAACTCTAATAGAAGCTCGACAAATTACACCGATAGAAAATAAGGGAATCCACTTTACCTTCATCACACCATTCTTGAGATTTGGTGCAATAAATAAAAGACCGTTAGACCCAAGATCTGGTCCCTATCTAATCCAATGGAATATGTCACGATCCAGTTCGTCCAGCAACATTGTCCTCTTTGGCTCATGCGGCTCAGGCCTCGTGGACTCTCGTGGGTCCTTTAGAGACCTAAAACGTGTCTTAGTAGACTCACAGATGTGAACAAATATTAGCCCAGGCTTTTAACAGTCTCTCAACGACGTGGGATGTCACAGAATAGCGACCCAACACAGTGGCACCTTGGGTCTAGCCTATGGACCATGCAAATCTTTATACAACAATCAAAACCGTCCATCTCCTTGACCGGTCCCTCAATCAACCGAGCTTTGAACAAGAGACCCCAGTTTCCCCAAATAGTCAAGACTCATAACTCAAGAAAGACATTATATAATAAATTCTTCCCAAGTCCCAACCGCCATTTCCCGGTTCAAAAAACTGCAGTCGAACGATTGACAGAAACACTCCCCAGGTTGCAATTCATTTCTTTCTTCAGAGAGAGAGAGAGAGAGAGAGAGAGAGAGAGAGATGAGTGCTTACTCTCTGCAACCTTCGTTCTTCGCCCATGAAGATATTCTGATTTGCTTGGACGTGGACCCGATATTGGATCGGAAGGCTGAGGTGCCGAGTTCCAGAGGCAGACTCATCACGAACATGGAATGCACAAGGTCCGCGCTCTACTTCTTTGTCCATGCGAAGCATGCCATCAATCCCGACCATCGATTCGCCTTCTGTACACTCTCCAAATCATCCATCTCATGGGTATGTTTACTAATTACTCTACCTTCGATTCTTTCGCATCATTTCATACTATATTCTTGATTGCCACGGGAATTTCTTCCTGAAAATTTCATGGGTTTTGTCCAAAAAATCCAATGCTCAATGGGTTTGCAGATTTCCATTATGTTTGTACATGATGTATATGGGTTTAAGTGTGAAATCTTTCAAAGATTTTGTTGGATTTTGCTCCATTCATTATCGACATTGGGGTTTGTTTCATCCAGTGTCTGAACCCTTTAATCATGTGTTTGTTGGTGGTTGGATGTTGCTCCATTTACTGGTTTTCTTTCCCTCTGAATTTTGTGCCTTGTATTCAAGATTTTCTTGGGGTCATGTTTTGCAGTCTTTCCTGTAAAACAGGGTTTCGGTGGTTTTAAGTGTGAAATCTATGAAAGATTTTGATGGGTTTGGTCCATTCACCCAAGACGTTGATGGGTTTGTTTGATTCAATGTCTGAAAACTTTCATGGGTTTGTTGGTACTTGGGTTTTGGTCCAGTTACAGAGATTTCCTTTTCTAAATTTTGTATCTAATCTGGAATATTTTCTTGAGACGTGTTTTGGGGTTTTCCCTTTTGAACATATAGGATTTCGATGGGTTTGCGTGTGGAACCTTTTGAGATATTTTGATGGGTTTGTTGGTGGGTGGGTTTTTCCTTTATTACAGGGATTTTTTTAATAAATGTTGTGTCTAATTTTGAAGATTTTCTTGGGGAATTTTTCACCGATGGTTCTATGTCTTGAATTTTTGGTAGGTTCAAAGGGAGTTCAGCAGTGAAGTTGATTCAGCACTAGCTGCAATTCTTGATATTTCAGCTGATTCGTCTTCACATGAGCATCCAGATCTTACACAGCTCTTTCAAATAGCTGCCCGGGAAGCAACAAGATGCAACACAGAATCTCGAATTCTCAGAGTGGTATGTTCTATTAAGTTCTGTTGATTTTTACTATTCATTTTTATCTGTTTTCTGTTTTTTGTACTCGTTTATGAATTTGGTGATGAAATGCAAGTAAGTTCTATGTAGGCAATGCTTTTTTTTTTTTTTTGGTGGTAGTATGGAATTGTAATTCATGAATCTCCTCTGGCAACAAATGAAGCATATTCAATAAACAGCACAAGCATTCCTTAGGCTGTGTCTCACCACACCCATTGGTGTGGCTAGACATCATAAGGCACTTCTACACAATCTTCCCCACAACCAAAAAAAAATTATAAAAAAACAAAGAAAACCACCACCAAACCCACAACCAAAAGAGAAAAAAAAGAAGAAGAAGAAAAAGATTGGGATTTTTACGAAAAATTCATGCTTAAACTTGTACTTAATGGAAAGTAATGAATGCTTCCCATTCAAAATCTCTCAAACAGTAAAAAAGGACATAAATTTTTTTGGGTAGTTTGTTTGTATGTAAATTGAATACGTAGGAATTCATAACCAAATGGGCTCCAACCTGGATATTAAAAAGGTATTGCGTGAAGGATATAAGATAAAGATAAAGATGTAGATGAGATCTTGACTTCCCTAGTATTTGAAATATTAGTGTGATGGCAGGGTAGTCATTTTCCATCTCTCTTTAATTTATTTTCCATTAAAGGGGATATGTTTTTATGGTCATTTTTTGGGTCTTCGCCTTTCTTTCTACATTGTTAACCGTTTTTATTTTAGAAATAGAACGTGCAGAGTCCATAGGAATTAAATTACATAAACTAAATGGGCTCTGCGTGTTTTGTGAAATGCTGAAAAACTTTACATGACCATTCAGGCATCCAATTTCTCTAGCACCAAAGCCATAGTCTTCAACATGTAGTCCAAGAAGCCCCAATCTATGGAATATTAGGCCTTTCCCTGTATCCAGTTTACAACTTAAATTCAGATCGCACTTTGTGTCCTGATTGGATCCATCCATTCTCTGCCAATTCTTCATCCGAAGTTGTATCCCTGAAATGAAAGCCCCTGAACCAAAGTAGTATCAATCTTTAAGTTAGTTTGGAATCTCTTAGCCGGTATTTTAGCCATTCATATAATAATCAACCTACCAAGCTAAATGGTTGGTTGTCTTTAATATTTTCCAGTCCCTCCTGTTCAGAATATAGCATGATAAACAAAGCTCCCAACTCTGTTTAGTCTGTGCGAAACACCGATGTACATATTTTAGCATCTAGTATAAGATTTGAGAGAAGGGCATTGGAAACCCATGTTGGCTTCGTATGAAATCATGCAGCCCAGCCCGCCTACCACGGACCATGTCGGATTAAGCATGTGGCTAAGACCATGGGTGATCTCCTGATTAAGTCTTAATCTGTGACCCTATGAGAGATGGATTTGGATCGGACTCTTGGTATGGAGTCCAGGATCAACACCCATACGAGACTAGCAAACTTTGGATACAATCTTGCTTTGACTCGATCACCACCATTTGGACCTCCCCCTCAGAACGGCCCAAAAAACTAATCTGTTACCTCAGCACTCAGCCTGATCAAATAACAAGAGATGATTTTGACTATGTTTTTGCCAATTCTCTCTCATGAAAGTAGCCCTTTTCTAGAATTGCTATCTTGACCGCTGATCCTGTCACTTGTCAGGTGGCATGTAGTTAGTTGGGCCCAAGTAACAGAAGGATTCACAAATTCTCGACTTAGATGCACTTGAAAATGCTTTCCAGATAATCATAGAACACTTTCAAATTTAGTATGTTTGAAGATATTACAGACTAGATAATATTTAATTTAGGGTCCGTTTGGTTGAATGGTATTGAATTTCTGAGAGTAATAAGAAATGCCTTCCCATCAAAGTAGTTAAAATTGAAGAATTGAAGGTAGTATGTTTGTGGATACAAATTGCCATCAAATCTTCTCCCCTTGGGCGGTAAATTGTTACCCAGACATCACCTTCGTAAATCAAAGGGAAAGTCACTGTTTCGCCAACATCTCCTCCTTATATCCTTCTCCCGTCATCTCTTTAATTTTACTTTATCGGTTACCATGAATTCCTAGAAATTCAATATAAGGAACCAAACGGACCCCGAATAAAGCTGAATATCTATAGTAGAAAGTGCACAAATTCTTTTAAGAAATAACATAAATAAGACATAAAAGACAATTTATAGATAGGGTGCCATCATCCTTATTCACATTCTGAATCCTATTTCAGTATATGTTAATGTCCATATCCTGCATAATTAAATATTATAAAGGAAACACTTTAATGCCCGTTTCAGAATACTTTCCCAAGTAGACCTTCTTCTCTCATCTAAAACAATGTAAAGCTTAATGTTCAATCTTAAAGTTGTGATGATTTCAAGTTCAACTGAATTGAGTCAGATTGGCCGAGTTTTGGATCAACTAAATGAATATTAGAGCAGTTGTTTAGTGAGGATGTGACGACCTGTAACTCCCCCCATTCCAAGCAAAGATTCAGAACAACTTCCAGATATATAATCTCTTCATCTGGTTATATACTGTTGCCCCAAGTATCGAACATGATATGATGACAATGATTATTATGATTATTATTTTCAGGTCCTCGTATACTGTAGATCTCATGTGCTACCTGAGCATCACTGGCCTGTGGACCACAATCTATTCACTTTGGACGTGCTCTTTCTCTGTGAAGAGCCCGATGCGAAGAACCGCCGGCAGGATGTGTATGATGCACTGGTGGATGCTGTCGGCGACGTTAGTAAGTATGAGGGCTATGTCATCCGGTGTCTCCATGGTCTTGCCTTTGCATTGCACGGGTATATGTGTGTGCTACTGTCGCACCCGCAGCAACGGTGCTTGCAGGATGCAATTGACTTCCCCAAGTCCCTGGCAAAGAAGTTGCCTAGATACAACTGATGTTCTTGGTGAAGAAGAAGAAAACATCCCATTGTCAAGCCAGTGATACATTGACTGAAAATAGCAGAGAGATGGTTCTTTCCTCAGTTGGGTTTTCTGTTACTAACTGCTGAAGCCTTTCTTTTATAGAGTGATCAGGTAAGTCCAGACCGAAATGTCCCCCTAACTTTACAGGGTGTATTGACCTTGGTGTAATTTCATAACGGATGTTCAAGTTTGCCTGTATAACTAGTTCTCCATAAGAAATGATGAGTCAGGTTCTAGTGGTGGGTGGATCCAATTAAATCGTTCATTCATGAGGCCCCACCTTGAACATAAGGGTCGATTGCTTTCTATGCATTTGATTTTTTTTATCAGTTACGGTAAAATTATATTAAAAGAAGAAGGTTCAAGCAAACATAAATAAAAACATTCCAAACAAATAAAAAACAAACAAACAATGGGCTTAAGAGTACTATACCAACCACAAACAACTGTAAAAGTGATGCAGGAACAATCCTATCTACCCCTGCTACACATATGAGAGGAAAAATGAGACATGTGTAAATATTACGTATGCAAATGTTTCACATTTGAAACGCATTAAACATGTTTGTCAAAATCACCATTTTCACATTAGTGAATGAGTACATCCAAGGGTTTAAAACATTTTTTTTTATTTTTTTTAAGTTTTTACAAATTTCTCAAAATGCACGAAGAATTAAGGTATGAAACTAAGTGTCCAATATTTTTAATTAATATAAGAATATTGAAACGGTTTGGATCATGAATTGAGAGTTCGTAAAAGTATAGAAAATTAGATCGATAGGTTGAGACTTTTTTCACAAATTGCTCAAAATGTACGGAGATTTAAAATAATCAGCATAAATAATTTGGCATCTAGTTTGATAAACAAAGTGATAGGTTTCGATTACAAGTATAGGTCCATAGGATTAAGAAGAATAGTTGGTGGGCCCCAACAGTTACCGTGTAAGAAGTGTGCAAGGTGCCTTTTTTGTAATTAGGATGTCAGTCACTTGCACACCTTTTATGATCTGAAAGTCTTGGTGTATAAATAGCCTTATTTGCATGCTATTTTTACATATAAATATGCAAATATTCGCAAACAAACGTGACATGTGAATCAGTTATGTTTGTAAATACCTACAAAGTCCATGGATTGAAAACTCAATTGAGTGAGTCAGCCGGCTCAACTTAGACTTGGTCATGAGTCATGACCTAGGTTGCGTCCAACCAAACTTGGCCGAGTGTTGTTTGTCTTACGCCTCTTCTTCTTCCCCCACTTCTTCTTCCTCTGATTCCAAGTTCCTCTCAAAACCTAAATCCCACCATCAAACCTTAAAACCACATCCATGATCAAAATCTCCAATCCAATCCCCAACCGTCAAAACCTTAATCCCTTTCTCCCTCACGCCACCATGAAAGCCTACCCCTTTAATACTAGCTACACCTCCTCTCCTCAGAACCCAACTTCGTCATTTTTCTTTCAAATATAATTATTTACGAACCTCCATTTCATTATTGTTAGGAAAAATGTGTGGTCCAACTGCTTTGAGCTCTGACCAATTACGAACACCCATCTAGACCAGTAATTCTTTCAGTTCTGACCCATCTCCTACTTATTTCACTCAGACCATGTTCCAAGCCATCTTCTTCTTCCTATTTCTCCTCATCTTTCAAGCCATTTCAAGCCTTACCATTTATTGAAAATCCACCTACTTTTTTCCCTTCTAAATCACACCTTTCTTCTCATATAACTTACCGAGTCACATGCAACTTGTCCAAGTCCAAGTCTGTATTTTCAAATCATGCTACAAACAAACAGACTCCTAAAAGAAATGTTGGGGTCCATGCATATGCCTTAAATTGTTTGGAAGATTTTGGATCTCAAATGGATCAATTGAAGTGTCATTTGCACATGTTTTGTGATGTGAAATGAAGCATTTGATGCTTTGGCAAAAGAAAGTGGAAAGATGTAATGTTTAGCTCTAACCATCTTTGTATAAATATATACACACACACTAGTGTAGTCCTGTGCAAGGCACGTGCAATGTTCAAACATGTAGCTTTTCGACAATATGTAAGCAAATATCTGACTAAGCTAACTTTTATTAATCTGTTATAAGAGCCTACGTAATGCAATGATAACCAAAGGAAACAAAAGGATACAATATCACTAAAATGATATTTCATTCTTTAGTCTTAATACTATATAAAATACTAAATAACCAACCACAACAATAAGAGAAACCAAATACAGATTGTTGGGATAATGTTTCAATGATGATGATCATGATGGATAATAACAGTAACAACAAAATACTGTAAGGAAAATATTTATTGAGCATCACATTTGGTGTCCATCTCTTTCTCTAACTAAGATATAAGCAAGATGATTAATACTAACAGGAAAATATATATTGAGCATCACAATCATTCGGTCTCTCTTTCTATGATTCACTTGTAAGCAGAAGAATGCAGGAAAGAAGTTCAAGAAAAGATGGGCATCATTTGCCATTTTGGCAGCTAAGCAAACTTTGTGCCCATATAAGAAATATAGATACAAATACTAATTTATCACATGAACACCAATATACCAAAACAATCAGTAGCTTGACAAATTAATAGTATGAAACAGACTGCTCAAAAGACAATTTTCTCAGTAACACAATGACCACAAATCTAAAATTTTAAAATGAACCTATAGATCTAGCTCTAAAACTAAATTTTAAAATGAACCTATAAATCCAGCTGTAAGACTATCTTAAAGAGTGATCATCAATATAATCACTGTCCAATCTCTATAGTAGTCCTGATAAAATGCCATACCCTCACCAATGCTTCTCAAAATTGCATAGGCTTGAGCTTGTTGGAGATCACCCAGTCTCATGCCTACTTTAATCGTGCAATACGTGTTAATGTCCAAGCTAGGTGTAGAAATTTCAAATTTTAGTTGTTGCATTTGATCTCATACCTACTCCTTGAATTGTTCTTCCTTGACAGTGTTGTCACCTCTACCTTCAAATTAATAAACATATCCATCAGAAAGGGGGAAAACATAGTGCTCAATTATGTATAACTGACACTTCACCCTAAAAAAAATTCACTAACTGGAGTATCCTTGTGAATCAGGAGTGTAGATACTGTATTGCAAATGTATAGCAATGGTCCATCACAATTAATAACAACAACTCACAAAATACAAGAAATGCCACCTGACATGTAGAACCAGTAAAATTGAAAAATACAGATTCTTATCAGAAATGAATCATCTAATACATCAAGTTAGTTATTTATCTTGATTTTAGTTTAACTAGTGAACTCTGTTATTCTTACAGTGCCATGGTAGAGAGTTTTTAATCAGAAATTTGTGGCTTGGGGTTATTCGAGACGTTTGCTCTTCCTTTTAAACCCCATCAAGCTTTTAATCAAACATTTGGTCCATCTAAAATTATTTTAGAGAACGAGTTTTACATAGGATGGGGCCCAAATTTGTTTAAGTAAACTTAAAAGAATAAAACCCTGATTAAGAAAATATTGTCATGTGTGGAAATTTGAGGAAAATGAGAATATCTACAAGTGAAAACGAAGGAAAAGGGAAAAAAAAAAAAAAACAATGATCTCATATACATAAACATTTATGGGGCAACATTGGAAAAGAAAAGCTTGAAACAATAATAAATACCTTGAGAAGGAGAGCAATCATGACGAGGGAGAGCAGCGTGTCAGAGATTCAAAGACAATCAAGTAACCCTTCAATCTTCTATTTCTGGTCAAAATTTATTAATCAGTTTTCTCTTCTTCTTATGTGGAAAGAGTGACTGAGTGAATCCTTTTCAACAAACACACCCCCCGCAAAAAAAAAAAAGAAAAGAAAAAAGGAGTCTATGATACAAATGATTGTAACTACAATTCCACACAATCAATCTATCATTCTATGAAATAATAATTGATCCCAGTTATACTTCCATTTGGCAAACTTATCTGCATCTCTATTATCTTGCCCCAACGGATGGCAAAAAGATGCTTTTACATCCTTAGATAAATATCTAATCACATTGAGAGCGTAGAAAATGCACCACCCTAGGTTGGTTTTCCTTATGCCTAAGCAATGCCATTTCTTATGTCACCAAAACTGGACCATGTAGGGGCTTCTATGATTTTA
This sequence comes from Persea americana, assembly GCA_029852735.1. Lineage (NCBI taxonomy): Eukaryota > Viridiplantae > Streptophyta > Magnoliopsida > Laurales > Lauraceae > Persea > Persea americana. The sequence continues at coordinate 64,301,765 of CM056813.1, read as the reverse complement.
AACCCTTCTCATGCCCTAGCCTTCTGCTATATTTGAATTGCCAATTCTTAAGACAAACCAATGCAACCAAAAAAAAAAAAAAAAAAAGAAGACCGAAAGCTTTGAGTTTCGTTTAGATCTATCATAAATTTGTTATGTATCCTTTAGATCTACAACTAATTAGCCACTCATAAGGACACCACCTGTACTTATATCCTTCTTTGTTTTTAAGAATTGCACTTATCAAGAGAGATGCATATGAAATCCACAACAGAATTCGTCAATTGAAGCTAAGAGCCTAACTGGGTTTCTCTACTTTCTAAAAACGACATTAAAGGCCAATTTGCATTGCCAAATGTGTTTGTATAAAGATAATCAGCAAATCGTACCAGATTTAGAAATGTAACTAAATTATTTAGATATTTAGAGTCAACTTGATATGCTAGAGTTCCATATTGAGTTCCCAATCAAACGAACAATATGCATAGTAGATGAGATGCAAAAAGGTCTCAAATCTAGAACTAGGAAGATTTAAGCATGCAAAACACATTTCATATTTGCTTTCTTCTCCCAACTAATTTGATAAGTCTCTTAAAAACAAAACCTATTGATTCTCCCAGCTAATTTAGCTAAAGCAAATCCTCATCAAACAATGCTATCAATTCAGATTCCCGAAACAAATCCAACTTTCCCTTTGCTGAAGCTTAAGCTCAAGAACCATGAGCACTTTGATATCCACGTCCCTCTTTTTACAAGGAAATCAAAAACAAAAAAAAAAGATTATTACAAATCTGATCAAAAACATCAAAACACTTGAGGAACTCACATTTCTCAGACTATCTGATATCAATAACCTTTATGAAATCCATAGTAGAAGATGAAAACTCCATCTCTTTGCGTCCAAATCTGAATTCCAATAAAAAGAAAACATCCAAACAATCAAACATTGAATGGTGAGGGAAAAAAATACATATAAAATACTTTGTAGAAGAAATAAATAAACATGAAGACATTAAGTTCCCAATATCCAATTAACGAATGAATACCTCTTGACTCAACCGTCAATGCTAAGTTGTTCCAAACAGGGGCGCCAGAGTTTGTGGTGAAAAATGGTGAATTATAAGCACTCGTAAAGCGGTACTGCATCAATGGAGACGGGTTGAAAAAACAAACTCAAGACATAAAAACGCTAATGATTAACCAGATAAACAAAACATAAAAAGGAACTGCCCCTGGCACTCCATTCGATTGCATCACTCCCTTGGAAGGCCATAGTCTGTTAGGATTTTGAGTGTTGGCAACTTCTTTTGGATGGACAAAACTTGGGTCAAATGTAATTTTTCATTTATTTTAGATGGGCCGTATTCAGCTCGCTTGTAGATTGAAGATCGTCCAAAGAATCCTCAAGACCATCTATCCGGATCGGATCATCTCTGTCCGATCGATCGGACCATCTATCCGATCTATCGGTTCTGGAACAACTCTCAGTTAAGTGTCTGTCCGATCGATTGGACCCTCTGTCCGATCCATCGGACATCGACGAATCTAGATAAGTTTTCAGGATAAAATTCTTTCAAAACTTCCTTCCGATCCTATTCCAAGGTTATCTCTCTAACTCGTTTGAAAAAGCTTTATTTAAACCTATAGCCTGGACTGAGAGATTATCTCTTGATACAAAAAAAAAAAAAAAAAAAAACCTAGATCAGAATCAGAAATTGATTTTCCTCCTCCAGAGAGTTCTTGTGAGATTGGTGCTGAAGCTTCCCCATCTGGAGATTCATCCTCTACGTTCTCAATAAATTCGTCTTATTCAAGGCGTGGAGATCGAAGCACTTGAGAAGGTGAACGGCGTGTTCGTCGGCAAAGATCTACTACGGTCCTTAGGTTGGATTCAAATGTAAAGGGTAGTAAGTTTCTCTGTAACCTTTGTTTGATTAGTGCTTGATCTTTCTAACCGGTGTGAGGTCCCGTGGTTTTTTCCCTATTTAGGGTTTTTCCACGTATAAAATCTCGTATCCATCTTTGTGGTTGATTGATTGATTAACTTAGGTTGTTGATTGTTAAATTCTTTTTCTTTAGAATCTGTGTTGGGACATTCTTATCCTTGGGGTTTGTTCTCAATAGACCCTCGTGGAATTTCATAGTCCCCACCATTGATACTAAGCCATTAAAGGCATTCCTTTGATCCCTGCAATCAGGTTGCCTTGCACTCAATTTACTTAGAAACTTTATTTAAGGCCCATTCTCATGTTGGTAAACCAAGTGTAGCTGACTCATCATGCACTCGGATAATTTGAGTTACTTGAAATTTATTATGACAAAGAACACATATGTAACTTTCATTCTAGTTTATGGAATTGGTTTTGCTTTCACCCACTTCCAAATAATCACCATCATGCTGACATTCTCATCTCGTCTCCATTAATCAGCAGTGGCTTCACCACTCGCACAATAAACATCTTACCAGATTAATTTTGAATAGGAGCGACATGAAAAATCAATTATCAACTGACAAATTTATAAGTAGCTGCAAATTTATAGAGTGAAAATAAATGTCTTGGAAGTAGAAGGAAGAAAGAAAAATTCTAGCAACATATACAGAGCCAACATTGTAAGATTTATCTAAATCTCATGTTTAAATAGAATTACAGTTCACTAACATGATGGGTTCCATCCACGAATCAAACATTATCAAACAAATATCTCCTGAGAATTCGAGGGACTTGTCTGTCTCCTCCTAGCAATGGTCTTCCTTCGAATTATAGCTCACAAATATGATGGGCTCCAATCCCACATATAAGTAGACTACTACAATGGCATCAACATAGAGATGGATTTCAGTATAAAAAAACATCTCCAGAGCTGACAAACACTAACCGACTTCTCAAGAATGAAACTTTTACTAAATTTAAGCTCAACAGCCTCAATACTTGACACTAAAACAAGGGAATATAAATAGGGCTTGCAGGGTCGTAAAGAAAAGGAAATAAGAAAAACATACCTAGATACAAACACAAAAACAGTAATTTTAGAGGTTTCGATCAAATGGGTATTTCAGATGACAAAGCGCAGCAGAGAGGGAGAGAGCACAGTAGAGAGAGAGAAAGCAACAGAGAGGGAGATTGCAGCAAAGAGAGATGGGAAATGAGAAAGCGTGGGCCCAAAGTAAAGGGGGGAAATGAAAGTGGGAAATGAGAAAGCATGGGCCCAAAGTAAATTTGGCTTGACTAGTTTGTTTCCGCCCACATGAGTCTCCCGTACACTCCCGCTGATGTTAGCCTCAACTGCAGCTCAGGAGAGCCATTCTCTATATATTTATATATAAGTGTGGGCTCCTCAATGTGGGGTCCACATGGGGCCCCACATCAGTTTGGGACTAGGGGGATTGAAAGATCTCTCATGACCCTTCATCTCTGTAAAAAATAAGCCCCATCCTTGATGACCATCACCTCTATCTGAGCCTTACAAGTTTAACAGTGTACAATCCATTCGGATATGTGTGCAGTCGATCAATGGTGTACGATACATCGAATGGGTGCAAAGGTACAACCCACGTAAAAATCAAGGGGGGCTACGTGTGTGTGGTCTATTCAGATGGACCATCATGTGGGCCCCACCCACAGTGCGAAACCAGCCGCACTTAATAACCAATATATATAGGGAGATACTCCTATAAGAGATATCTCTCACATTAAATGAGAGATTGAGTAGGGGCTCACACATCCTTATCCAATGCCAATAACTTAAATGTAAGGCTCTCACCCCCTATTTCTCATACAATGTGAGAGATCTCTCTCATATGAGCATCTCCCATATATATGTGTGGAGAGTATGCATGTGCATCCATCCGTCATCATAGGGTGAGAGACACTTCCAAAATTGGAAAGTTTCATGTGTAAAAGAGGAAAAGTCATAAATGGTCATATGCATAAAAGGAATATTTATGTGCAAAAGGGGAAAGTTCCCTCACCCTATGGTGATGGATAGATGCACATAAATATCCCCCATATATATACATAATTGAAAATTTTCATGTGCAAAAGAGGAAAAGTCATATATGGTCATATGCATAAAAGGAATATTCATGTGTAAAAAGGGAAAGTATAGGGTGAGGGATAAATGCACATGAATGTCCCCCATATATATACATATACATATACATATACATATATATATATATGGGAGATACTCCTATAAGAGATGCTCTTACCTTATTACGAGAAATATGGTGGGGCCCTCATATCCATATTCAATGCTAATAACTTAAATGTGAGGGCCCCCACCCTATCTCTCATATTAAGGTGAGAGATATCTCTTATAAAAGCATCTCCTTATATATATACATACGTTTACATATATATGTATATATATATACACATATATATACTGGGGAAAGGAGGACTCCAAAAACAGCATGAGACCTATGTTTGCCCGCGACATGGGCAGCTGCCCGTCCTGCCCCACGCGCCTCTCCCACTCCTATAAATTCCAATCCCACCCTCCTGCATTCTCAGTTCTCTCATAGTATTTTCTTGTCCTTGGGTATTTCTATTCTCTCTCGAAGTAGAAGAAAAGGCAATGGCAGTCTTCAGTGGCAAATCCTTGGTCATCTCTCTAATGGTGGTCCTCATCGCCTTCGCTTTCATTGGAGAATCGCTCGCAGCGAAGGCTCCGCCGCCGAAGCATGCTTCTGCTGCTGTTGCTGTCTCTCCTGCTCTCGCCACCGTGGTCCTCGTACCATTCACCTGGTTCTTGCTTGGATCTATTTTCAAGATTTAGGGACTCAGATGCAGATCTCTCCTTTTCCATATAGAAAGTTTTTGTAATAAAAAAAAAAAAAATATCACAGCACTGATTGGATTGTTTTTACATGAAAGTGATCGCTATGCTATATGCTGTGATTAGGAATAAGTTGCTGTCATTTTGTGAGACATTTTAATATTTTTATATAGACTCTTATTTACTTTTGCTGCTATGATTGTTGTGATGGTTTGGTTTTAGGGTTTTTCTTAATGCTGATTCTCTGAAATCAGAGATTAGCAAACCAGGTAACGCAGGAGAAAAGGGAGATCTTCGGCTCTATCATTTCTATCATTTCTTCTCCATAATCGGAAGGAGTGCCATTCATTTTTAATGGTTTGGATTGTCAATAAGTGGATCCCATAATGGAGTTATTTCACTATTTTCGTGGTTTGTGGGACGTTTCTTCTTCCATGACATCGCATTGATAATAAGGACATTTGTGATCTTGGCCGTTAAATCACATGGGCCGGGATCCTCTCCACCTCCTGCATTTTGTTCATCTATATATAGCAAAGGAGCCGGTAGCGCCCAAGGGGTGGAACTATATGGGAGGAAATTTTTGAAAGCCCCTTGTAACTTTTAAAATTTCTTTTCTTTTTTCACAAATGGGCCTTTAGATTTTTTAAAAAACACTTGTAATTTTAGAAAATATTATGTATTCTTACATATGCCCTCCCTTCAAGAAACTTTTTAGACAGTGACCCCATAAGGAAACTTGCTCGGTCCCGTTTGAATTGCTAGGGTAATGGCCGAGTTATTCATTTTTCATCTTTCCTCATTCAATTCTTGATAAGGAGGAGGTTATTTGCTTTTTTTTTTTCTTTTGAGTATTCACCTTGATTCTTCGTTTTTAACTATCTATCAAAATAGAAAGGTCTTAAGATTCAATAACGCGAAACAAACAAGCCATTATTAGTAATATTGTAAATTACACAACCTAACGTAATGACTAATTTTTGTCTTATTTAATGATTTTAACATGATAATTGGTCGTGAGTCCCTCTCTTTGATTTGGAAATAATTAGTCCACAGGTGATAAATCGTGCAGGTTAAATTAATGGCCCAGATAACATCTCTCTGTTTGCTTGTGTGGTAAGTGGGTATCATTGAAGAGCAATAACCATCAAAGGATGACAGTGAACATGGCGGTTGGAATTGATAGTCCTCTGTATTCCTTTGGTTAAGTAGAATTAAGAATCTTGATCCTGACAAATTTAACTCAAACATGGAAAACATACACTCTCTAACAAGGGATCAATTTCAAGTTTAATTAATTAATACAAGATTAGAGGGATTTATCTCCAAATCACAGAATTTCATCCTTTAACGCACATTTTTGCAGCAACCATTTTTCAGCAGAAAAGGCATAGAAAGGAAAATTGTTTTTTTTGCTATACTAAATTCACATTATCTAATTTTCCGCAGCGCTACACAAATGTAAATGGGATTTAGGAGAAAAGATTTGCTTTTTGCTCTACTTATAACATATTGTTGTTTGAAATATATCTATTGTCAATAACTTAAATTTATAAGTCCCCGCTCCTATCTCTCATATAAGGTGAGAGGTATCTCTCATAGGAGCATCTCCCATATATATATATATATATATATATGAGGAATTCTCCAAAACTCATCCATTTCAAATTACTTGTCCAATTAAATAATGGCGGTTCACATTGTAGTTGTTGAAAGTATATAATAAGCCTATTTTTGAGGAGATAAAAGAGAAAATAGGACCGGTGTTAAAAAGAGAAAACAAGAGATGTAATGGAACCGGGTGCTTTGGAGATTCTTTTCATAGACATTCCTTTTTCAGTGTCTTGACTCTACATTAAAGTGGGGCACACTATGAAATAGTGAAAATATCAAGTTCATTTTATAAGAAACATCGTCCTCCTTTTGAGGGACCCACCTATAAAATAAAAGCTTCAAATTAATCAATCTTCATCAGATTTCAAATTACTTTAAATATATATATATATGGGTTTTACTTGAGCATTTCAAACTGTCTTTTTTCTTTCTATTTCCCCCATTTTTCTTTGTTCCTTGTCCAGTGTCGTCTTCTCTTTCTTTGTCTTTTCCTCTGATACTACCAGTCACCTTCCAGGATGGGATTTATGAGAAATCCAAAGAGTGCTAGTGATGTCAAAAGTATCAAATGTTGCCAAGTCCCCTTCCCATAACTGATTCTGTTACAGACCCTCCATTTCCAATGAATGCTAGTGGAGCATTGGTTTGCTTCACCACTAAGCATCTCCAATCGAAATAGTGTTCAAGAACTTTCAACTTGAACGGTTCACATGATCTCTATGTGGGCTCCACAATGGAGTTTCAGAAAACAGCATACTAATATGCACATGTACGTATATATAATCTAAAAAAGTAGTGGGGGTGGTGGGGGCTTTTCCGTTTATAACGCATGCGAGGATCACACAAAAGAGGTTAGGGAAAGAAGCATTCCAAAAACAGCACGAGACCTATGTTTGGCCGCGACACGGGCAGCTGCCCGTCTTGCCCCACGCGCCTCTCCCACTCCTATAAATTCCAATCCCACCACCCCCTGCTTTCTCACTTCTCTCATAGTATTTTCTTCTCCTTGGGTATTTCTTTTCTCTCCCAAAGTAGAAGAAAAGGCAATGGAAGTCTTCAGTGGCAAATCCTTGGTCATCTCTCTAATGGCGGTCCTCATCGCCTTCGCTTTCATCGGAGAATCGCTCGCAGCGAAGGCTCCAGCGCCGGGGCCTGTTTCTGCTGCTGTTGCTGTCTCTCCTGCTCTCGCCGCCGCGGTCCTCGTACCATTCACCTGGTTCTTGCTTGGATCTATTTTCAAGATTTAGGGACTCAGATGCAGATCTCTCCTTTTCTATATAGAAAGTTTTTGTAATAAAAAAAAATAAAAATCACAGCACTGGTTGGATTGTTTTTACATGAATGTGATCTCTATGCTATATGCTGTGATTAGGAATAAGTTGCTGTCATGTTGTGAGACATTTTAATATTGTCATATATACTCTTATTTACTTTTGCTGCTGTGATTGTTGTGATGGTTTGGTTTTAGGGTTTTTCTTTATGCTGATTCTCTGAAATCAGAGATTAGCAAACCAGGTAACGCAGGAGAAAAGGGAGATCTTCGGTGATTTTGTTGATATTTTATACATCCTATTTTAGGAGTCTTACTACTTTCAGCATTGCTTTGCGATGCTAAGAGAAAGAACATCTGCAATGTTTGAAACTTCTGTTGTAAAATTTCGCATCCTCGTGTGTGTGAGAGTGAGTCTCTCACAACCTGTACGTGTTGGATGTGAGGCCGTCCTCCGTAGGCCGCATAACTATTAGGGCACGTTTGGTAAATAGAGAGAAATTCCATTATCGCCATTGGCTCAATCATTTCTCCTCCATAATCGAAAGGAATGTCGTTCATTTTTATCGGTTTGGATTGTCAATAAGTAGGGCCCATAATGGAGTTATTACACTATTTCGTGGTTTGTGGGACCTTCCTTCTTTCTTGACAACACATCGATAATAAGGACATTTGTGATCTTGGCCGTTAAATCACATGGGCCGGAATCCTCTCCACCACCTGCATTTTGTTCCTCTATAAATAGCAAAGGAGCCGGGCAGCCACCTCCTAGCGTCCAAGGGGTGGAAGAAGTGGAACTATATGGGAGGAGATTTTTGAAAGCGCCTTGTAACTTTTAAAATTTATATTCTTTTTTCACAAATGAGCCTCCAGATTTTTTAAAATACCCTTGTGATTTTAGAAAATATTATTTATTCTTACATGTGTCCTCCCTTCAAGAAACTTTTTAGACAGTGGCCCCACAAGGAAAATTGCTCGGGTCCCGTTTGAATTGCTAGGGTAATGGCCGGGTTATTCATTTTCATCTTTCCTCATCCAATTCTCAATAAGGAGGAAGTTATTTGATAGTTATTTTTTTAGTATTCACCTTGATTCTTCGTTTTTAACTAGCTATCAAAATACAAAAGTCTTAGATTCAATTATGCGAAACAAACAAGCCATTATTTGTAATATTGTAAATTACACAACCTGCTGTAATGACTAATTTTTGTCTTCTTTAATAATTTTAACATGATAATTGGTCGTGAGTCCCTTTCTTTGGTTTGGAAATAATTAGTCCACAGGTGATAAATCGTGCAGGTTAAATTAATGGTCCGGATTACATCTCTCTGTTTACTTGTGTGGTAGGTGGGTATCATTGAAGAGCAATAACCATCAAAGGATGACAGTGAACATGACGATTGGAATTGATAGTCCTCTGTATTGCTTTGGTTAAGTAGAATTAAGAATCGATCCTGGCAAATTTAACTCAAACATGGAAAAAATACACTCTATAACTAGGGATCAATTTCAAGTTTATTTAATTAAGACAAGATTAGAGGGATTTATCTCCAAATCACAGAATTTCATCCTTTAACGCACATTTTTGCAGCAACCATTTTTCAGCAGAGAGGCCATGGAAAGGGAAATTGTTTTTCATGCTATACTAAATTCACATTATCCAATTTTCTGCAGTGCTACACAAATGTACATGGGGTTTAGGAGAAAAGATTTGCTTTTTGCTCTACTTATAGCATAATATTGTTTGAAACAAATTGAAAATCTCGTCTAGTGCAGCTCCTGCTGGTTGAGGCGGCCTTGTAGGATTTTTGGTGAGTGTCTTTAATTTAGGACATATAGACCATAGGGATTGAGAATCTCATGCATTTATGTACCTGGAAATTTGACCTGCTGCTTTTTACATGAAATCAGGGCCACACAGAAAATGTTGCAATTAATGGGACTCGGACATGTGGGGGTTTTGATCTGGATGCTGATAAGAGTAAGATAGATGGGTCCTGCTTAGCATAGGGGCGGCCTTGATCTCTTTCGATTTATGAATTTTTCTCTTCAGACTTGATGGGTGGTACTCGTTCAAGTGATGGGGGCTTCTCATCCATGGTGGGACCAATCATAGCAACAGTTGCTTCCCCAACCATGGTGACAATTAGATTTAGCACAATCCTAAACATCATATAATTTCTTAGGCTCCCACTTGGGAGCTGGGAATGTGATAACCTATTTTGTTTCTTGATCTTCATGTTAGAAATGGTTATATATCAGAACAGCCCGAGTTGCCTCAGCTATAAGCCTCAGCTGTCTTCTTCAATTGTTACATGTAACTTAAACTCTGAGAAATTATATTCTAATGATTTTGACCCAAAACTGAATCCATTGCTATGACTCAGCCTCCCATTTTCCATGCTTATCCTTTTTTTTTTTAAGCTGTTCGCACAAATGTGTCCCCGTGTGATTATTAACTAATAGGTGATTATCAACAAACAGGGGAGGAACCAGGAACTTTGTTTTGGGTGAGGGGAAGAAAAAAATCTTTAAATAAAATTGTAAAATTCAGTAATAAAATACGTTATAATCAAATTATTAAAGTTGTGATGGACGCTCTTTCGTTGAGTTGAAATTATTAATTATTGCTTCGATAGTGAATATTTCTATAATTTCTTATTCAATATATACAATTAAATAATTTATAAGAAATTCATCCTCCTTTCTATTGTGAGGTACAATTTTAATAAACTTCATGGCTGAGAATGCATCAGTACATCTACCAGATGCATTTGAAAACGGCTCGTTATTTGAGTGGTAAAGAGCTGCAGGTCTCACGTAGCTGCTCAAGATTCAAACCCTGAGTACATCACCTCTTCCCATGTGTACGGGCTCCTTTCCCATCTAAGTGGGCTGTCTTCCCATGTGTGCAGGCTCTCTTTTTGCTTCTAACTCCCTTGGATAGGGTACTAAAGGAGTACAAAAAAAATCTCAAGATGGGTACCGGTTAGGTCCTCTCTTATACGTGCAACTTGTAAATTACAATGAAAGACATTGTTATAAAAAAAATCAAAGAAAAGTAATAATAACATCTTGTATCTAAAATCTAAATACTTCAAAATCATGGTTCCACTAGTCTTTACCTCCTTAAAATAAATTTCTTTAACTGGATTATTGTGACATGGATTAAATAATCAAAATAAGAAAAATAAGACTATATTTCTTTATCCACAATGGGTAAAGCTTCGATTGAACTAAAAAATAATATAATAATAGAATACAAACAGACATTGATTTTAAGCGGATTAGACTTCAATATAAGCTAATGACACATAGTAAAATCAGTACATCTATGCAGTGTAAAGAAAAATATATTAAAAGAGAAAGTGGGTCTGTCGTTCTTCTTCTTTATTTACACCACAAAGTCTTTGCAAGTATACAACCCACAATCCTTTCAAGATCTCCAACAAGAACGCGTGTATTCTTCTCTTGGATCATAAGATTTAGGACAAGTGTAGATTGGTTAAAATGAAAGTTGAAAAAATCTCCTCTCCAATCTCCATCAAGCCTTCCTCATTTATTCTCTTTTCATTTTAAGTTTCCCCAAAATAAGGAATATTTTTAACTCCTTTTTCTAAGAGTTAAAATCATATAAAAAAACTGTCCACGACAATGAAGGGGCCATCCATTAATCGATGACCACATAAAGGTGGGCCAAAGCATTACTTTGAGGGGACTTTTGATGTAGGGAGGCGATGGCCCCCACCAGCCCCATCCCTAGGTCCGGCCCTGCCACAGAAAATCTTTCACCCCAGATATTATACACCTTGACATTGACAAAAAATTGGTGTTGCCTTTTGTACCAGGGTGAGACCACATGGTTGCAGCCGGAACTTTGGGCCGGAATTGACAGGGGGGTTTCTGGCACATTCTTATCACCTTTTTTGACTATTATTATTTTTTAAAGAGTAATTGGGGGTGTGGCCACGAATGTTAATTTAGGTTTCATTCGTGGCCTCTTTGCATGGATATTAAAGAGGGATAAAGGGTTTGCATGGAGAGTTTTAACTTTTAAATGGTTTGATTTATTAGGGTGATTGATATCTTTTCCTGTCAAAGAATGTACTTTTGTTGATATTTACCTTTATTTCTTCGATATAAGCCTATTCAATAGGATTGCATTTGATAAAAATTAATATAAAGTCAATAATACAATCAAACCAATGGGCACTTGGATAATTCTAATGCATGGATTAATACAAAAAGCAGAAGCGAGACCGACGTTGCTACTATTAAAGCCAAAGCCAAAGCTTTTATTCCTACAAGGATGAATGAGGCAGCTCACCAGCTCGCTAAATTTTTTTTTCCCACTAAAAGGTGCGGATTTAGGTGCGGACTTTGAGTGGACTGACCTGTTTGATTATTACTGATCTATGCATTGATCTGATTGTAGCCTTGATTGCATTCTTTTTTCCACGCGGGTTCTTCCAATAAAATGACTCCCTTCTACCAGAAAAACAATGGGCATAGAGCGGAAGAGGGAGTGCTAGTGAGTAGTATTTAGAACCAGGAATATGTAGATAGATCATTTGGTTGATATTAGTTGGGCCTCACTACCTGTTCAAAACCAACTTCAAATTGGAATATTTAGACCATATGGTTGAGATTAGTTGGGCCACGCTGCTTGTTCACTCCCACATAAGAAAGGTAAGTATGATCAGAATTGTGGAGAGCCACATAAGTCACGCCTAAGTTTTCATGGAACTAGCGTGGAATAAAGGCAGGTGAAAATAAAGTAGGGTCCAAGAAGCCAAGTGGTTTTGAAAAGTTTTATAAGTGAGACTTTTCTCTCTGCTCACACAAATATCAAACTAATTAAAATAATTAAGACAAACACTAAACAACAATAGTCAAATGAGAAATTTATTGAAAATCTCTAACAAATAAAACATAAAAGACATGAGAACAGAGAGAGAGAGAGAGAGAGAGAGTATTGATTTCTAGGATGAAATGAAATGAGGGCATACAGTGAGAAGAGACCATAGCTGTTAGATCGAAGGAGACTAAAGGACATTTGTATGCTACTATTACACTGAGGTAAGGTCACAATTAGGGGTGGGGAAATTTGTCTCGACCCGTATTTGACCTGCCCACATAAAATACGGGTCGGTCATGGGTCAGCTTTTCTTGACCTGCAAGCCCACTAATCCCTCATGACCCGTTTATGACCTGCCCACAAAAACTACGGGTCAGGCATGGGTCAGCTTTTCTTGGCCTGCAGCCCTGCTTATCCCTCATGACCTGTATATGACTTGCCCACATAAAATACGGGTTGGCATCGGTCAGCTTTTCTTGACCCTCAAGCCCGCTTACCCCTCATGAACTGTATGTATTTTACCTGAAAAATAGATTAATTCATATAATTCTTAAAATGAATTTGGATTTGAGCAAAGCATTTGAAAATAGGCCAGGAATTAGAAAGATAATTGGTTCAATGCATGGATTAGAAAAAAGTTAATAGGCCTTGGCCACACTTGTTACAGATGGATAGTTGGGTAATGGACCTCATATAGTTCTTAAACCAGAGTTGGGCTTCGGCTAAGCGTTTACAGGCTGGGTCAGTTCAGGTTAACTGCATTGATGCGGGTCATTTCTGGTTGACCTGCATGAGTTGGGCTCCAAATTGTAGATCTCACCTGTTGGCCCAATCCGACCCATTTTCCACCTCTAGCTGACAATTAGGTTGCCACAACCCACAAGGCTTTGATATGTGGGGGAATCAATTCTAACAAATATTTAGAGTTACTTAACTCAATTCTTCAAAAAGATTATCAAAATTAAAAACACGTTGACTATGCACAACTATTGCCTTAACATGGAATGCCAACTCTAAATTTGCCTCGCTTGGTTGCTTACTGCTTACTTCCTTACAAGAATCTCAAGCAAAGATGACTAATAAATAGATTGTAAGATCTTATCCATCCAATTTTTGGCCCTTTTTCGACTTTCTAATTTGCATGGTTGCTATATTATTGACCCATTATTATTTCTTGAACTTTAATGGGCCAGCTTGGTTAATTCTTCTTATGAAAGCAAGTCTTCAATAGATCCCATAATATGACCGATTGAGCTAATCACTGAAAATGGACTTGATTAGTACAAATACAGTCTCCACTAAAAGCTTATAAATAGTATTACTCATTATTTTTGACAAGTTGAGCCTTTGATCCATTATGATTCAAATTTCAACCCTTTGAGTCTTCGACCCTGATTGCAAATCAAGTACTTCTTAGAGCCCTACAATGAGCGTACAGGGTTTTTAATCCCCCGCTGCCCTTGATAGTGGACCATCCTAATTAGAGGCCCTCACTGAAACTCTTGCATGGCTTCCACAGGGGATTATTGCAGGAGAAAGTCCCCATAGACGTGTAACTACATTTCTAAACCGGAAGAAATTGACCCACTGAGATCCCCATGATGATGATCATCAAAGCTATTTGAACATTTTTTTTTAATATCAAGATATGATTCTAGTCATGATTTCAAAAGTTGACTTTTAAGTCTCTGTTCCTTATTATTGTTGAGTCCACTATTTTGCAGAAAAGGCCAACCTCTCCATTTTTTTATTTTATTTTTTTTGGGCTAAGAAAAGAAGCTTCTCCATTTTGGCTCAAAATAAAACCACAACACTAATGCCAATAGACCAAGATGGGGCTGACACAAGTCAACTTTTCTTCTCTTGGTATATATATTTGAATTCGTAATCTAGAGAGGTTAGAGGGCAGCTGCTAATCCATCCACCTGGTGCACTCTAATGTGGATGGGTCAGGACATAGAAACCATCTGTGAAGAAACCTAAACATGGAAAGTCAAATCCTAAAAGATTTGAGTTACAACAGATTTTAAGTAAGAAACCTAAACATGGAAAGTCAAATCCTAAAAGATTTGAGTTACGACAGTTTTTAAGTATTAGAGTGCCCAGTGCCGGAACAAGGGGTGTCCTTATTTATTTAGCCATTCAGAAGATATTATCTGTCCCATAAAGGAAGTTTTTTAACTTTCTTCTCCTTGAAAACCTCCTAAAACGTGGATCACTCTACTAATTTTAATTGCATTCAATGTGTCAGGCATTGAAAAAAGCCTTTAGATTTAGATACAGATGTCTTTCCTAATAACATTAATATGCTCAAAATAAGACTCTCTCCCTCTCCCTCTCTCTATTTATGTGGGAACTTGTCAATGCGTTTTGAAGGCAGCCGTTTCTACTGTCAATCCAATATCATATAATAATAGACAAGGACACCAGATTTTAATTGGGTGTCTATCTCTTCTTTGCTCTTATATATTAGCTAGGAGTAGAGGTTGATGCATTTGGAACATATAATGGAGAAGAGGGCGAGTGATAATGGCTTCTTGGGTTTGAGTGGAAAAGTCATTTTGTTGGCATTGTTTTTTCTTGTCCTGGGTGATCATGTAAATGGTACAAGGAATGCGGCTACTTCTGCAGAGAGAGATTTGGAAATAGAGAGGAAGCTGAAGCTAATGAATAAGCCTGCAGTCAAAAGCATTCAGGTTTTTTTTTCCCTCATACCTTCTCATTTCTTACTTTGTCAGAGTACCCACATCGAGATTTGAGATGCATCATACTGCCCAATGAATCAACCTGTTTCTGGAACAAGCATTCTGTAGAGGTGGGGTCCATATTTCAATGGTCTATATATTATTGTTCCTAATCTCTACCACTTTATCTTAGTGTTGTGGTTTTGCGATGAAAGGATTTTGTGATAAAGGGGAAAATTGTACTAATTTTTTTGCAGCCCATTGTTTCGTTATATGGCTCGACTACTTTTTTTTTTTTAAAGAAAGGAAAAAAAGGAACTAATTTTGCACCATACAGTGGATTTTGATTTTTTTTTTTTTTTTTTTTTTTAGAGGGTAGCAATGCACGTGGAAATAGAAATCTGCAAAACACAAAATCCTCTCTTGCACGGGCAAGGCCAAAAGATAAGACCATCGTATTACAATATTTTAGATGATTAAGATAGTTTAACAAATGAACTATTGAACTAGATGTCTGCGGTAGGGCCTGCTTGGATGTGGAGAAACATGTAGAGAAAATGGAGGATTCAAATTGTATTGTGATCAATTTCATCCATTTATTTTCTCCGCAGGTTTTCCTGCTATGAGATGGCAATGGCTGTTTATGGAGTTGTTCCAAAGGTGCCCATAGGCAGGGCCAGTCTGCAACCTCTATCCAGACCTTATTTGGCTGGATTTGTCTCTGTTTTTGGGCTCGTTGTCTTTACCCAGGCCCAGTTTTCCAGCCTAAAAGCCAAATGTGCCAGACTTCGGCCATTTATTCTTGTTGACGGCCTGGCCAAATTAAGTGATTTATGCATTTTGCAAATGGGCTGGGCTGAGAACAAATTCTGGTGGTTCAACCATTCCAAAAGGATCCAAACTTCTATCACTTCCTCTAGTTGTTCCCTGATGTTTTGTTTTGCTGATGTACTTCTTTGCTTGCTTTTTCTGTCCATCATTTTTCCATCTATTCTGCTGTTTTTTTTGTCTTAGTTTGCGTTTCTGTATTGTACACTTGGCTGGGCCAGGCCGGACTTTGAGATTGTGGGTAATTTTTTGGTTGAATATAAGTTCCAACAACGAAATGGGCCAGGTTTTGACATGCTTTGACTCCGGCCCGCCCAGTTTGGCTCATGAACAGAAATATGGCTTAAGAAATTTTTAACTTGAAAACGATATATTCTTTCATGTAGTGTGCATTGTATTCTTTAACTTAATTAGTAAACAACAGGTCTGCAATAGTTACCATGGGACATAAAAAAAAAAAAGACAATGGGGCCATCTTCTAATTTTTTGCACCACAGATAGTAAAGGGCCCTTCTTCGATAATTTTATCAACCTTTTATGGGAATTAGAGAAAGATAATCCAAACAAATCAAGATGATCTTAGCCATTCATTCTATCAGCAAATAAAAATGGGCAGCTGAAAATAGCTTCCCTTTTTCCATTTTTTTTCATGATTGAATGAGTAACATGGGATCGCTAGGATTGGCCAAGTAGTACCTAGAGAGAGATTGGAGTACAATTCACCAATTAGTATCCTATGTTGACCCATTGAAAGCCCTATTTTGCCAGGATAGTTGCATTGGAATGTAGAAAAATCTATTATTACTCCTTTCTTCCCTTATTTCCATTATTTTGTGCCTCATTTGCTTTTTCTTTTTTTAAAGTAATTATCTTTCATATAAATATTTTGATATGCAATTATCTTTTGCACTTTTACCTCAGAGTGAAGATGGAGATATCATTGATTGTGTTGATATCAACAAACAACCTGCTTTTGATCATCCTTTACTCAAAAATCACAAGATTCAGGCAAGCTTTCTATTGTTTCATCTCATTATCTTTTCTTTTATGATTCATACATCTTCTTTATCTTATGCAATCATCTTTATAAACTTCAAAAACAAGAGGTGAGGATGAAGGAGAATGCATTGGACCTCATTCAGTAATTACACCTAAAATACATTATCAAGATTTGAACTGTGCAATTGGTATTACCACATAAACTCAATTTTGTGACACAACACTTTCTGATTGAGCAACGGCGGAGACACTATATGCATATACAATTACTTTTTTTAATCTATTTTTTAGATTAATTATCTTATTATAGCTTAGGACTTATCTTTGACTGTAAAAGCAACAACAACAATAAGATAACAAGAAACTCGTTGTCATTTTAAAAATTAGTAATAATACTTGAAGTGTTGATGCAGATGAGACCTAGCATGGATGGACAAGTAAATGAAGAAGCTGCTTCTTCCATCTCTACAGTTACGCAATTGTGGCGCAAGAGCGGAAGCTGTCCAGAAGGAACAATCCCCATCCGTAGAGTTCAAAAGAGCCACCTACTTAGAACTCCTTCTCTCGAAAACTATGGCATGAAAAGCAAACATGTTCCAAACTCGACGAATGACCTTAATGCAAGGATGTATGCGGTAATTAAGCATATTTTCTTTCTCATTTTAGAGACATAATTTACTAATTACAATAATTTTAATGCGCTTTTAACATGCAGCCATTAACATTTTAATCACCACTCAACCTTATTTATAGTAATTCGTTTGTGACTCAAGAACCTGTTATACATTTGTTTTCTCACTACGTCATTCAAAGTCTCTCATCTGTCACACTTTTCTTGTAACTAACATTTGAGGGCTGTGTGCTAACTAGGATGCGGTATTGCTTGCACAAGGATTTAGATACAATGGAGTTCATGCAAATATAAATGTTTGGAATCCCTACGTCGAAGCAGATGATGAATACACCAGTGCTCAGATTTGGCTTGTAAATGGTCCTTACTATGCGCAGGATACCATCCAAACTGGATGGACGGTTAGTAATCTGACATCTCTATATGACCACAAAATCATTTGTTGGGAGGCACTTGTTATATATAATGTTTTGGCTGTGGTGCATGCCCACCAACCTGAGAAAGTCTGGTTGGTGGTCGTCACATCTGATAACTATGAACAGAAAACTTAAGGCTCATTTTGATGCATGAAATCATGGATTCCAAGGTAGGGAATCTGAAGCACCCAAACATAGCCTCAGTAGATATTGCATGCTGAAACTTTAGGGCAAATTATGTAGTTAACCTTTAATCTATTGAGAGAGTGAGATAAATAGCTGAAAAATGGAGAGATAGGGATAAGATCCACTCCATACTTTTAAAAACTTCTGATAATTTGAATTGCTCACAATGTCTATTAAGAATCTTGATCTATGAAATCTTGAACTTTGTAGGTAAACCCAAGCGTATATGGCGATAAGCGTACTCGGCTTTTTTCATATTGGATAGTAAGCTTCTGACCTGAAACCATTTTACATGCATGCGTGGTTAACTGCATTAATTGGTGTCATACAGAAGGTTGTGCAACTGATTGGTTCTTTTTCATCCATTCTTGATGGATAGGAATCTTTATCCACATTCAAAATTTCTTTTGGTTGAGTAGAGCCGTTATGATCTCAGATGTTATGGACCTTTAGAATTAGTGTATAAATTACAAAGAAATGACCACTTCGAGAGGGTCAACCTCCTGAGACAATTCTGAGAATGAAGCTTTCTATGCCTCTTTCATTGATTACAAAAGAAAATATAGACCTCTGTTGCCATCATTCCACACTCACTGTCCCACTCATTCACAACTATTTGACGACTTCTCCAATAACACATGACTATTCTAAACAACTGCACAACTCTCCTATTTTTAATCAACAACATACCCGCCAACAAGACTCCATGAACAAACAGTTCATAACAACTTACCCACTACTAGACTCTACAAACAAACACTCCTATCCAAGGTGGTTGACGTAACATCAGATTAATGAATTACTTGTGAGCAATTGTCAATGGATAAGGAAAAATGAAATTGTAATGATGCCAATGTGGGAGTTTCTGTTCAAGCATGCCGTTTTTCTTTATCTCAAGCCATTATCACCATACAGTACTCTCCGATGAATGTATATACCTTGGCTCGATTTTTAATCTTCCAGCAATGATGCACACTACTGGATTGATAGATACGTTAAAGTTGGATTCCATTTCCATAATTCCATTAGTCCAAATGTGTGTATCATTTAAATGGGAGTAGAACCCAGGACATCACTTAGTTATACGGAGGATTCTGATATGAAAAATGTGCATCAACCGAAGATGGGTTTCTCAGTCTCACATGGGTCTAGAGAAATCGTCTAAATGTTCAAAGTAAAAATTGTCAAAGTGGGATGTCAATGTAAAATATTTTTTCCCTTTTCGGATAATGAATTACTTACTTATTTGTATGCTTTTGTGTGGTATTATAGTCGAACACGACTGGTTGCTATGACCTCTTCTGCAGTGGTTTTGTGCAAACTAGCAGTGAAATCGCCCTTGGAGGTGCTATAGAACCAATTTCAACTGGCCAGCAGCAGAATGAGATCACTCTTTCAATTGCATTGGTAAGAAAATAGATTCTTTTGCTACTTTTTTATTGCAGTAAAATTGCATGGTATGTTATATTACTAAATGAGGGATACTATCAAGTTCATTTTTAAACAAGTACCTACCGTGTTGGGAAGATCTCTTGACATGTCTTAATATACCTGTTTGGGCCTTCTACCTATTAGCTTAAGCTTTTTGATTGATATATGGTTTCTTACATACCCCATCCATGTTCAGTCTAAACCTCTCACACTCACAACACCCCCTGCCACTTGAACTAATACACACCAAAATGTAGACAGACATTCGAGTTCTGTAGGCCCTTGAATTGATGATGCAAATTTGCAATTATCCAAGTTTGATCATCTCATGTGTAGAGAACAGCTTGTTGTTCCTCAAAATGACTGGTAAACAATTAAGAGCAAAGTTGTTGGTACTACCCACCACTGACATAGAAAACTAAAGCAGGTTTTTTCTTAAGTGTTGAGACACATACACGAACCATTAATTGCACAGGGCTTGAGATGTTGGAACTGGGAATTGAATATAGCCTCAAATCACAATGTGTTGGAAATTTGTGGATATATTTTCCTAGCCATGAGATGAAAACTGTGCTTACTTGTTTGTTTTAGGACACAAGCAGTTCAAACTGGTGGTTGGTGTTTAACAACAAGACCAGTATAGGATACTGGCCATCTTCCTTATTCAACTACTTGTTTGGCGCTGCAACGACCGTGTTCTGGGGAGGAGAAGTCTACAGCCAAAGACTGGGGACCCCTCACACGCTCACTGCGATGGGAAGTGGATACTTTGCAGGATATAGATTTGGTCGTTCCTGTTATATGTCACAGGTTCGCATCAGAGACAATTCACTCGTGTGGAAGTACCCTCAATGGGTCTCAACCTATCAAAGCCAGTATAATTGCTATGATGTCCTTAATGACAAAGAGTATTCGAAGGATCCCTTTTTCTATTTTGGAGGGCCTGGTAGAAATGATAGGTGCCCTTGAAGTGAAAGAAAAAACACCATTGTTAGTGTTTCCTGGACTCCCAGTCTGGTAGCTGTGAATAAGCTAATGGATAATAATGAGCAATGGCTTACTCTCTTTTTTTACATTATATAAGATTTCAGATGGTTTTGTTTTTATCAACATAATAGTTTATTATCATTAACATTAAATGGGTTTATTGTCTAATATAACATCATTGCTGACTATCACATTCTATCTATATAGATTGAATGAGATTTTTCTATTGGAGCTACCCTTAAATTATCCTCTTATGTGATGGCATGATCCCCAGAACGTAAGTGGTCTTAAGCCAAAATGGCTGGTTTTCTGCTCTAATGTGCTTGTATTGGCATGATTCATGAAAACCCCATTAGGTAGGACCAGAGGACATTGCGTCTTGGCCATTAATACAAACTGGGTGTTCTTTTGCTGCATCCAAATTTATCCCAAACCATCAGAGTGTAAAATTCAAATGGACCTTTCTAAAACTGGGGAAAAAAGCGTCAGTTGGAACAAGTGATCATGATGAACAATTCAACCATTACAATGGAAAGGTAAGAGGCAAATAGCTAGGTTGCATTTCACAAATACCCTTGCAACATATAAAATGTTATAATGGTTCCGTCAAAGAAGACGTTTTTCTCATTCCCCTTTTTGGCATCAAAGAAAGATGAAGATTAAGAATGCAAAAATATCTTGCCAGCTTCATAACTTGGAAATCCAACTTAGTATGGTAATCATTTCATTGGTTTGTCCCAGAACTTGACACTCCCTTACAGGGCTCCACACCAAGACCCATCTAGCATGAACGCAGCATAAAGTACCAAAATTACGTGACATATTGAAATGCTTAGATCATTTAGTAATATATTTACATGTAACAAACAACTAACGGGACAGAAACCAGCTACAAGCCTCTAAAATATGCATACATCATGTGAAAAATATTCATTGTATTACTTACAATGAATTAAATTGTTGTCGTTCCTCTTGTATAGTGCGAAAAATCCGTGCTACCGACTCTGTGGCAGACCTTGCGTTGTGTGGCACAACCTTGATCACATGGATCTGCTGGTCATTACTGGGAGCCTGTTCCCTTTTGTCCAAACACTTCGCAGCTGAAGCCATAGGAAAAGGAGGCAGCATGTCAAATTCTTCTGCATCATAATGATCTCCTGGTACTCTCACACAAGGACTGCTCACCGAATTATCTTGTAATTCACTGTCTTTTGATGTCTGAAACTTCCTAATGCAACATGAGAAAGCTTCACTTTTCCGGTTAGACAAATTATATGAGCTCCCAGATTGCATGTTGAAATTGACCTCACCCATTGACATCTGTTCTGCCTGCACATGTTGTGCTTGAACACCACCTGACGGGCTGACTTGTTCAACAACTGAGGTGATAGCATCTGCAACTGGAAAAGCATAAGGATGAAAATAGCTCTGCGCAACAGGTTGACGGCGAGAAGATGGTGCCCCAAAAGCAGGGTCTGGAAGTATACTTATTGGGCCGCAGCCTCTGTAAAACGGTGCTAAGAAACCAGCAGTTGGGGGACATGGGCCCGTGTACCAGTCCTTCTGAAGGGGACATTACAGGAATGAGCCATTGATTTCCAGGTGGAGGGTGAAAATAACAACCATCAGATTTATTATTGGTAGCGAAGGGTGCTGCTGGTGGATTTACAGAACATGTATTGCTGCCTGAATGCTGGTTGACATGTCCTTTATTCACATTGTCATTGAGAGTAGGTGCTGGTGGAAGCTTCCTGACTGCATTATCAGTTAAATGATCGCCAATTGTGCTTGGCTTGTGAGAGTCATTTTTCTGCAGAACCACCTGTGGTTGAGATTTCAGAAGGTACTCAGAAGGTTCCTTCTTCGAAGGTACCATCAGGGAGGGCCTTCCTAAATAAGGATTAGATTCGAGCAATATGTCTGGTGAAGCAGAAATCAGTTTTTGAACCTGTTTAAAGACCATGATTAAGAAAAGGTTTCAAATATCTTCACCCTAGATCTGTGTACTTCAAAACAAAGTGGAAACATAGTTCTGACACGATCAATTTTACCTCTATCAATCTATGCAACTCAAATACTTGCACTGCAAAAACCCTTTGTTCACTGCCAGCACAACAAGAGCACTCAGAAAAATGTCTCTATCACAATAATTTATGCAAGAAAAGATGCAATTTAACTACACTGCAGAAACCTTGCTGACTACTGACACACTAAGAAACTCAGGAAAAATGCTTTTTCATACAAAACTATTCAAGAAGGAAATTGGGAGAAGGCACAAAATGTTATTAACAGATTCATTGACCGGTTATAGGTAAAAATATTGTGTAACTGCATGAGTTCAACACCATAAGCTGTCTCTTATTTTATTTTGTACATAAAAGCCTTCTATGTTGGATTGACCTATATTACTCATACATACTTAACCCACTTGTCACAGACACCCTGCTGTTTTGGGTTCAGGATGAATAATTTATTTCTTTGATTTCTTTCTCACAAGTAAACCAATGCAGAGAGAAGTAGCACGATAAGTTAAGCCACAACAAAAGGTTAAAATGGAAATTTCCTTGGTCGTTTCCAACATCCAAGAACATATACATATTAGAAAATGAAGCAGGAACAGGCACACTGCTCCAGGAAATTTGTGATCCACTTCTATTTTCAGCCATGGAAATAATCCAAGATGCCCTGAAATAGCCTGAATCTTTGATACCCAGATACTTGAAAGTAGGCAATGTGTCCAAATTGTATTGTATCTGACACTTCAATTTTGTAAGATCTGTGTCTATGCTGTATCCATGGTGTGTCTTTGTCACATCCAAGCCATACCCGGGCATCATAGGCCTGAAGTCAAAGAATTTAGATGCATTTCAAGCATTTTGATGTGCATACTGTCGACCAGAAATTGTCAGCCCAAGTCAGACTTTGTTGGGTCTCATTTCAGAAAATGCGACTTTTTTTCTATTTCCTTTGTTTGAGCTCTGAAATAGTGTACTTCAAAATTCTTCCATGTAAATATATAATATTCAAACAGTTACTTAGAACTTTCGGAAATTGATGATTTCATGAAAACACCTCCAGGAATTTCAAAGGAAGAATTTATGAATCCTACCTTTCAATAACCTTAATTATTGAAAAAAAAAATGCCCCTTTAGGACATATCTTGTTTGAGAGAACTAATTCCATGCAAAATCCTCAAAGAAATTACAGAATACATGCATTAAAATTTAAAACGCTAACACTAAAGTACTATTATGTTCTTCTATTAGCTCAGGTATTACTGATTTGTTAACATTATGATTATGAACCAAAACCATCAAGTCATTCAGTTATTAAGCTTAAGATTTCATGAGTAAATCTCAAGTTTATGAACAACACAACAAATGGATTACAAAAAAAAAAATAAAAATGTAAAAGCTCACACACACCCCTGTAACAAATGCTTCTACAAAACATAGAGTCATGGACCTAAAAAAAAAAACAGATTTAAATCACATGTGATAAAGACTTTTTCAAAATATGCACATAAATGGAATACAGATTGAAGTCCTATTCTTCCTCGTAAAAGAAGTATAATAAATGAGTTTTAAGACGTCGACAAGTCCCACTGAAACAAATGCGCCTCACTCTTATCATGTATGTACAAGAAAAATAGTGAAAAGAAAAAAGAATTGGTAGGAGCGCTCATACTTCTATCACTTTCAATTTATAGAGAATGTAAATGGTGATGAGATGAGTACTAACTTGGCAATCTCTCTTCTTGCATCCCAAAAGTTCTTTTGGCCCATTACTCCTACAACATCATCAGGTGAAACCTCAAACCTTGATATGGAATCTACCATGGAGGTGACAGTTATATCATCATTTTGGTCTCCCACTAGCATTGACTCATTTGCATTGTCTTCATCTCCCCCAACGCAGTTTTCAACCTGATTAGGGTATTTCTCTAAAGAGTCTCTTAAACACCATTCACTTCTAACCCTTGAAGCATTTTCCCTTTCTGCTACATCATTTTCATAAATACAGTTGTTTTCTTGCCGCAGCCCAGCACTTTCAAGATATAATTGTGAATTTTTATTTTGACGACTTTGTAATTCATTTATTGGACTACTATGGTGCTCCTGATTCAAGGATGCACTCACATGCCTTGAGGGTTTGGAAATAAGCTTTCCTGTCAATGGCTGGGACCCCGACTTTTCAAAACGATCTCTTATTGCTACGGTTTCTTTTGGTTTTTCCTCACTTAGGTTCCTTTTTTGTTTTCTTACTTTCAGATCTGTGGTGCCAATTTCCTTAAGAGGCTTATCATGAGTATTTTGAAGCAGAACCGAAGAATTGCAAGCCACAACCATACTTTTCTGTGGACTGTTCCCTTCAATTGCTGTTGACCGGCTGGGATATGCCGAATAGGGGGTTGATCTTTCTCCACCATGCCCATTAACATTGAAACCTTGGGAGATACCAGACTGGACAAAGGTAGGAACAACAAAATCATCCTCATATCTGATTTTCTTCCCACAGGAGTTGTTTGAATTGGAGGAATTATGAGTAGGGGAAAAACTACATTGGCTAGCTGATGAGGAATTTCTTGTTGTGTCCGATGCCTTACAACCTGCCTTTCTCATAGAATTCCTCTCCAACTGAATCGCCATAGCATTCAAATTCATCTGATCAGAAGAATGAGAATGAAGCTTCACAGTCGAATGGGTAGTAGGAGGAGGGATGTAAAATGAAGAAAACACACTCCTTTCACAGCTGCCTCCCTGCAGAGCCATAGCACGCTCATCACCATCATAAATAATAAAAGGCTATGAAGCAAGAAGGAATTAAAATTTGTAAACTTGCCTGCATCACTTTTATGGCATGTCAACAGGCTAAAGCAATATTACTTTCCCTTAAAAATTATATATTATAACAGTGAAGGCATGGAGTTGCAAATTGAGGACAATTGTCCATCCCATAATCAATTACCAACTCAATGCAACTTAAAACCATCTCTTTCAAGCATTCAAGAACAAATCAAATAAGCAAATTATTCCCAAAAAAGAAAAAAAATTAAAATCACAAAAAAGAACAAAGCATCAAGTAAATGTGGCGTTATTATTATTTTTTGTTTTCCTTTTAAAGGACATAGGTTCTTCACAAATCGAAGACATGGGTTCTTATCAAATTTCTTTCAATTCACACAAAATTCTCTTACTACCTCCCATGCACGCACGCAGGCATGCACAGAGCTCTGCCTAAATTCAGAATTGTAGTGCGTTAAAACTCATATAAACAAATTTGATTTGATTCATGCACATAAGAAAAGAGGTGGGCAGCCCATTTGTGAACAGCAGAGTGCCGTGTTTAAACTCGTAGCTACACTGATTTGATTTCAAGAAATCACAAGAAGCAATTCACAAACAGAACAATCACAGTAAATTCTAATGCTGACCTGGCTTGAAGATGATGAAACAACTAAGGTGTTAGTCTTGTTAGACCGAGGAGGAAATGCTGAAGCTGTGTGAGAATTGAACCTCCGAGAAGGGGCGCTAAGCTGTTCATAGAGAGCCATCTTGTTCCTTGGAGGTGGCCTTGGCCCCCCTTTCTCTGTATCACTCACATGAAGCCTTGGAAACATTGGCCCCATCACCTTTTCCTCATCTTTTCCCCCTTTCATCCTCCCTCAAATCAACAAAGACACCCTCTTTCACAGAAATCTTAGTAACATTCCACTCCTCCAATGTCCTAAGCAAAAAAACACCACCTCTTTACCAAACTCCCGCCAAGATTCTCTATCACCAATCTCCAAACACACAAGCCACTTCGAGAAACAGATCCTTTCCTCCAATTCAGACTCAGGGCCCCAATCTCCAGCCTCTTCCCAAGAAAGCCCAACTTCGAAAACCTCTCCTTTAGTGGAATTCACGTTGAAATTCCCACTCTCCAGTCTCATATCAGAAAACCCATTTAAAAAATTGCTTCTTTTCCGAACTTCACACAGAAATCACCACTCATGGTTGGAAAAAAAACGCTCATTTCGCTGAGTTCACCACAAAATCCCACGGCCCATTACAAAACCCACTTGAAAGACCATAACTTGAAGACTCTGATCTCTCCCAGAAAGACGACAGAAAGGAAAAACGGTTTCTCAGCATAAGTATGGAAAGAAACACTTTTGTGAGAGTTAAAAACCGATCTTGAGAAGCAAAATCCAGCTGGAAAAGTCACCTTTTTATTGAGCAAATGTGCAGGAGATGACCAGAAGCACCTTTATAGAATTGAATGTAGGAAGATAAATATCTAAAGCATGGTGTGCCGGTGAAATGGCTTATTCGGAAGATGGCAGATGTGATTGATTCGCTTTTGTGTGAAATTTTCCAGCTACAAAGAATTTGAAAATGACCTCTGCATTTTATTTTATTTCCAAAGAAGTCATTCTAAAGAGTATAGAAGAACTCTCAAAAGAAATTGTTCTGATTTTCTATGTAATTTTATTTTTTATTATTTGTGACAATACATTTTCTCTAACAAATGATTTGATTTTTCCATATAGAGAGGATTTTGATTTCCTACATAAGAGTAGAAGTGCTAACTTTCTCTCTCTTTCAATAAAAATCTAAAGCAAATAGAGTAGTCTTGTTATGCAAATAAATGAATTAAACTGGGTTTAACAAACTCTTTTAGCAAATTGTAGGCGAAGGAGTTGCCTAATGCAAGTAAATACTGTTAACTAGGTTTGGTCCTAGTCTGGATCCGATATGTCTTGCCCAACATGATTTCTATGTTTGTACAAGGGCATTTGTTTGCAAATTCCAGATGGAATGTTTTCTGTTGGGGATTTCTAACAGTATGTGAGTTGTCCATCCCAATCATTTGAAATTCACTCTTTGGTCTCTAAGTATCTAGGAATCCATATGACTAGATTAGGGTTTTTTTTTTTTTCTTTGCTTTCAAAATTCTTCTTATTCTTTAAATTAAAATTTTTAACTGTTTTGGGTCTCCATTTGGCAATTTACTAGGTTAATAAAAGTAATGTAAAGTCTCCAATTTTTAGATAAAGAATCACGTCAAAAGTACATATCTTAAAAACTTCCTCTTTTTTTATTAAAAAAAAAAGGTAAAAAATCCTCCACTAAAAAAAAAAAAAAAAAAAAAAAAAAAACACTCACTTTTTACATAAAAAGTCAAAAAGATTTCCTACCAATCCACTAAAAATAAAATACCATCGTAATCTCATTATATTTTATTCTCTCTTAATTTAATAATTTTTATTACTTTTATTTTAATAATAAATTGTCAAACTGAAATTTATAAATCCAGTACTAGAATTCCCAAACATCCTCCAATCAAGCAGTCCCTAGTGCGTCAAGGCCTTCGTTCGCATTCTAGACCAAAAATGGTATTTCAATCGACGTACTACATAAAACAGTTGATCAAGATTGCAAACAGTGTAGCTTGCCTTCTTTTTTATCTATTATGTTGGGTTTCTGTGTGCATATGTATGTCTGAACTTATCCTAGTTTAACAACATTCCCTCTGGCATGCACTAAAATGTTTTAAATACTGAAACCAGGCAAAGTCAACTCTTCTTTCATTTTAGGGAATGAATGAATGAATGACAAAGCTTTTCTCCATGCTCTTGTACAGGGGCCGAGGGTGTTTTAAAAAAACAACAGAAAACATCTAACCTGATATCAAAATGGCAAAAGGGACACACCTTTATTTGCCCCTGTTCAAGGGTGGAAATCACAGCAAACCCATATCATTAGATGGGTGGAGCCCACCTTAATTACACAATTTGAGCATGTGGACCACTGTAATTACAGCGTCAAGCACGCAGCCACTTGTCGTTTCATTAATTTGATCACTTGGGTCAATGGGCCCAATTGTGATTCCATGATTAAGCAAGTTGGGACCACCATGATACATCACTTGGGAGTGTGGGCCCAATAACGAAACAGCAGGGACCTAACTAAAGCTAAAAGGAAAATTCGGCTCTATTTGTTTTTTTCTTGTTTTTGATAAAACCGAATCTACAAAGGCTTGAAAAGGTAGTTAGGAGGTGTGGGCCTGATTTGGATAAAAGCATGTCCTTCTTATTAATAAAGGCTACGTGTCATCGTACAGCATCTCAAATGCAAACTGCAAACTGGAGCTTGGATTTTAGTAGGGATGTAAATGAGTCCTCGATTCTCCGATTACTCGAAAGTTCTGATCCGTTAAAAATC
The DNA here is from genome assembly GCA_029852735.1 of Persea americana. NCBI lineage: Eukaryota > Viridiplantae > Streptophyta > Magnoliopsida > Laurales > Lauraceae > Persea > Persea americana. Next base: position 64,272,893 of record CM056813.1, on the reverse strand, counting down.
GAGTTTGGATCCTTATTTAGGCCTCGATAAGTAAATGGGTCCGGGTCCGAATCCACCTTGGTTCGGACCCGTGGACCCGAGACCCGACATATTGCCTCAATTTTCAAAGATCTCTCCGAAAAACTATATTTTTTTAATATTATTCTCTACCTAGACCCGGACCAGGCCCGTCCCATAAAATGATTTTAGTTCCGGTTCCAGAGCCAAGAAACCGATTCAGAAACGATTCTGGTTTTAGGTCCACCATGGACCCGGACCGGAACCGACTTGTTTACAACCCTAAATTTTAGTCTGCCACTGTCTACTTAGAACTTGACTTTGCAATGAAGATAATTTCTCTATCTTTTCTGTCATCATATGATGGAATCTTTATCTGACTAACAAATTAGAATGCCAGGAAAGGTGTAGATTCCTGATTATGTCTAATGGAGTTGGGCCATCAGGAACAGGAGCCAGGATCCTCTTGAGTCTTGCCTGGCAATGTAAATCTGGGCGGGCAGGCCAAGCCCAGCACGGGCCCGACAAGGAAAAACCGTTCCTGGGCTGTGACTTGGTCAACGGGCCGGCCCGGGAGGGCCGTGCTGGGCCAGGGCTGCCGTGCCTGAGGCCCGGCCCGGCACAAGTAAAACTAATGTCGTGCTGGGCCAGGCCCCCAAGCCCCCGGGCGGGCCGGCCAGGCCCGACGATGTCCCCAACGGTCATTTTTTAAAACCCCACCTCCTCAAAAAATGGTCAAAAAATAATTTTTTACATTTAAAATCCACCGCCCCCCCCCCAAACAGTTATAAATGGTCATATCAGTTGGGGGGGGCGGGGTGGTGGTGGAGGGGGGTGTATTACTGTCTTTTGATCACAAAAGAAATTTAAAAAAAAAAAGAAGGAAAGGGGGATATGTGGGCCGCCCATGGGCTGCACCGCCCAAGCCTGTCTAGGGCCTAGCCTAGCACGGCACGACCAGGGCCGTGCTGGGCTGACCCCCAAGAGGTTGGGCCCGGCACGGCATGGCCCGCATATCAGACACAGGCCGTGCCGGCCTGGCCCGAGCAAGACTGGGCCCAGTCTTGGGCAGGCCGTGTCGGGCTAGATTTTCACCTCTAGTCCTGCCCTTTTAAGAGAGGACATGGGCATGTGTTTGGGGCCATTTGTTACAGCTTATAAAAGTAGGGAATGATGATTATTCATCTAGCAAAATCAGGTATAACAGATGTTCCAAGGCTGAATAGATATCCATGGGTAGCTGATCTAGTAGTCTACAAAAACTTTTTATTTTTTTTAAATTATGGGCTTAAGTTATGAGCTCCAAGCGCATAATGCATGTTTATTTTATGAAAAGGAAAAGGCCAAAAGAGATTAGAATTGAAAATCACCTAAATGAGATGAGTGATTCTAATGTAAAACATATTTTTAAGGCAGAATTAATTGGATGGAGGAGATGGCCTTATTTCATAAAGGGCATATTTGATTGCAAGCATTTAAGGACTTATCGTATGGAGCATTTTAAGGAATTATGAATGTTATCCCCAACAAGTGAAATTCCAAAATACTTAAAAACGTTATCCAGAATTCCAAATCTAGGGTATTTAAGAATTCTACTTAACAAAAGTGTCATCCGAAATGCCAGCGGCCAAAATTCTAGTGATTTGAATAAGTCATTTGAAATGCTTCTAAGAAAACACCTGCAGAAATCGTAGACAAAGGGAGTCCTCTTTCAAAATTGCATGCAACCCATCCCTAATTGAGGTTGGTAAGGAGTTCATTAATACTAACTTTAGAATGAACAACCAAAAATACACTTTAATAGCTCAGTTGGCCTAGAATCACGATTCGTTACAGGAGGTTGAGGGTTTGAAACTGCGCTATCACACTGGGGCCACAGGAGATTTACTCAGCTCTCCCTAGACCCGTAGGGATTAGTCCGGCGCATAGGGCTAGGACACCCTTCGTTATAAAAAAAAAAACTATAACTATCTTAACTTTGAAATACACTTTATATTTTTATTTGTGTGCATAATATGCAGAGATGGGTCCAAGACGCAAGTGGAGGCAGTGTTAAAGGAAATTATTAAGTATACTAAAGAGGCAAAATGGTATATTTTATTACATTCATCACAATTAGAGGCAGAAACGTAGAAAAGGGTGTCAACGCCGTAAAAATTCTGGAGATCCCAATTTATTGATGCAGCCCTACCACTTTAACATTAGGATTGGAAAGAAAAATTGCATTGATTGAACATTTAGAATTGCATTTCTAAAAGTGATAAAAAAAATGATCAACCAAATGTTAATATCCAGAAAATTACCATCAAATAACCTCTCCTTTAATGAGAAATGAATAAAAAAAAGATGGGAAGTCACCGTAGTATTTCCATACGAGGAGAGTGGAAGGTCCCTCATCGGTCATCGGTCACCAATCACCAAGGATCCTTACCTTTCACCTCTTTAATAATCTTTTGATGGATCTCATTTTACTATAAATTCCTATGTATTTTATACATATAAATGAATTCAACAGATAATGGCCACTGTATCCAACTTAATTAGAACTCCCTCTGTGGATTCTAATTAGGACGATAATAGGCTTACATTTTTTTTATGTTAATTCAAATTTCAGACAAATGTCATTTCCTCATTGTAAACATTGAAAAAACATCATTCTAATGACACGTTTGGTAAACAGAGATTCCTTCATCCCCCTGGAACCATGCTATCCTCTCTGAGGATCCCTAATGGGAGGAATCATTGCATTCCAGGTTTGAGAAGCACCAAAGAGGTGTCCCTCTTTATAACTTGGGTACTTCTTTGCCTCTGTGGATTTGCAAAATCCAGTGTGGAGAGGTGGAGACCAAGGAATCAATGAAAAAGAAGACTTTTTTAATGGGTTTGGAGGATTTGAAAAATCATTTCTTCATCCAAACATGGGTTTTCCTCATAATCGAGGAAAACCAGAGAGGATTCTTGTCGGAGGACATTATCCAAAGAATTGAGCAAAACAAGCTACAATCATAAGCATGTGCAGTCCACGGGATTGGTGCTTTTGCTTCTTCTAAGTGAAGCCTTTGTGGCCTAAAAGTCACTTCAAATTGGTGATCTCATATCATGAGAGGATTTTCACTGCTTAATACTGGGTTTTCCATTAGAATCATGTGGTCTTGTCCATGGCTGGACACAAGTAGAGGCACGTGGGTGCGGTCACACTCGTCAAATCAAGGTGCATTTTCATAACTCATATGAAAAGTCTGGATGCACTTTCAAAAATCAAATAAAAATCGTGGATCCACCTTTAAAATACACATGAAAATCCTTAATTTGTCCCCAAAACCAAATTACCTATTAGGATCTTTACACCTCAAACGAAAATCCTAGGTCCACCACTGATTATGCCATGGGACACACATCGAGATAAAAGCATTTGATTAAATAAAAAGTCTTCTAACCTAAGCTTTAATCCTAATTTCTATTGGAGTTTGGATAGAGTTCAACTCTAAATAGTTAGGGAGGTATATGGGTCCTCCTTTAGATCCGGATAAGTAATCTTTTCCCCTTGTTTGCTCAAGGGATTTCTCAAATCGCTTCTCGTCGCAAAGGGGATGATGATAACACTTCTCTGCCCAAATAAGAAGAGGGAAGTCTCTCCGACAGCTCTGGTCCCTGGCTAGCCTCCTCAGCAACCTAGATCTCTCTCTCAGTAACCCTCTCTCGTTAATTCATAAAGAGAGGGGTTTGCAGTGATGATGGGGTTTCGACTTGTGGAGAGGGGTTAATGGTTTGCTGCTGCTTGAGGCTTGAGAGTGGTTTGGTTTCCCTCCTGCTTTGGCATATCTTACTCCCCTGCTTTGGCCTGCCTTCTCTCCAAGTCTTTGCTCAGGTATTTCTCTCCTGTCCCTCATTCTCTCTCTTTCCCTCTCCTGTACCTTATGCTCTCTACATCCTTTTGTCATTCACTCTCTACATCCCCTCCTCTCTCTTGTTCTCTTCCTTGTGCATCTTTTGGAATCTCATCTAGTTTGTTTGTTGGGGTTAGTTATTATTAATTCTGATTTGGTGTTCTTTTAGAATAAAAAACAAAGGACCCTTTGATTCCAAAGAGATATCCAGTTGCAGAGACAGGTCTTGAAATGTCTAATGCATAACTCCTCTAATTTGAATGTAGGTCTCTCAATTCTTAATTATCTGTGTTTTCCTTGTGATCTCCATGTTTGTATCTGTGTATTTTTTTTTTCTACTTTTATCATGGCTTGAATGCCAAATACATGCATTTATTCTCTATCTCCCTCTCCCTCTCAGTCCCCTAACTGCTTTCCCTCTTGTTCTACATTTTTATGATTATATATAATTGCCTGATGATAATGGCCAGATAGAATGTGGAATGAAATTTAATTAATTACAAGGAGCCAATTTATTGAAATCATTCAGGGGGCGTTGTGGCCAAAAATCATAAATTATTGGGATTTTTACGCTATAAAAGCGCTTTGATAAGAGAATGTGTGTCTTACTCTAGTAGTAAGATGCGTCAGTTCTTACCTGGCTGTCTAATGTTTGACCCTTGGGCATGCCACCTTCCTTCACCCGAGGGCTATCTCACCTCACTTAAGGTCTTCTCCTCGCATCCAAGGGCTCCTTTACCTCACCCGATATCACCATAGGGCTTGTCCCACTAGTTTAGGTTTGATAAGGTCTTAGCCCCCTTAGATGGGGTACCAAGCTTTTCTTAGCTAACGATTGGATTTTTGAGTTGGTCCTGGATCGAGAACCCCCCCAACACCACCACCCCCCCCAACCCAACCCCCACCCCGCCCCCCCCGCCCCCGGGTTTTGCGGGTTGGGTCATTTGGGTAATTGTGGACTGTTGGCAGCCCAAGGATTAGGGATGATAAAATAACCATCAATTTTCAGGCCTGAGAATTCAGTTACTGTGGTTTTCACATTTGAATTCGAAGGTGGATCCACATTGGTTGGATCGAATTTTGGGTATTCCAATGCACCTGGGCTTATATTAGAATCATTGGTTCACATCAGCACATGGCCACTAGTTTGGGCATTTCAATTCACAGCCTCCCATGGGCAGCATCGTGCTTCATTCAAAATTCAGGTGTCATTTGAGCAGACGAGCCTGTAATTGGGTTGTGTTTTGGACATGTGTTATGGACTTAACCAATACGCTAAAAGCCCCACGACTGATTGAACGCGGCAAATTAAATCTTATGAGAACTTAGGAGGGCAGCTCTCACTCTGGCGATGGGTAGCCATTTTTTCTATTTTTTTAGATGGTTCTCACTCTACTTCAGGTAGCCATTTCCGTGACTCGAACCTGTCATGTGAAGGTTGGCTCTGAAGTTTGATACCAAATGTTATGGACTTAACCAATACGCCAAAAGTCCCAGGACTGATGGAACGCATCAAATTAAATCTTATAACAACTTAGGACCATAACAACATGCCAGTTTATGTTGTGGCCCACTAGGTCACCCATCTGAATTATATCTGGCCCACTAAAATGTCCCACTTATCAGTTGTCATAATCAATAAAATTGAAACCTATCAGGTCATGCCGCAAACTGTACATAAGTTTCAGACAGCATTGGACGTGTGAATAAGGACAGTCCATGATGGGGGGTTTATTTGATGGTCCTTGCTGTATAAACTACATCCAACTGAATGTGATTCATTGATTGTGGTTTTTTGTTTAATTTACTGATGAAGGCCACTAAGATCCTTATAATTGATAAAAGGTATGACTTCTACATTTTCTGGGCATGGGTGGGTCAGGCCAGACCAAAGCCTGACCAATCCCAGCCCATTTAGCTACCAGGCTAACAGCTGAGCCTTGATTGAGCAAGTGGGCTTAAAAATAGACTGAAAATAATGACAGCAAGAAATGCACAATTGTCTAACACTACATCCTTTTTTTAGTATTGAGAAAATAACAAGAAGAAATAAGCAGAAAACTAGGGGCGGAGGATTCCCTTTATAGAGTCAACACCTTTCTCTTCCTGTAATTTTTTAAAACATGTAAGGGAAAATCATAATAACAAATGGCTAAATGTCAATTTTGTTTAATGATTTATTCAATTTCTCATGCAGTTTGCAACAGGAGAATTGATTTTCTAGTGAGGATTCCGGAATACATATGAATTCAATGTTAGCGACCTAAAAATGGTTTAACCAGCCTCGGTCAAAATAGGAATAACCCATAGCTGAATTATCTTTTACAAATATATGAATTACAAAAGTAGCTAGTAGCTGTTTATTTGTCCTTTTTTTATTTTTTGTTTATGCTAAGTTGGACTACTGTATACTGATCACATAAAAAATTATCAGGGGCCCTAGTCTAATTCCAAAAATTAAGAGGCACTAAACTAAAGTTAAATAAAAAGACAGGGTCTGTTCTGAAAAACAAACCCTACATATACATCCAAGCCTACCCAATTAGATTCCCAATTCCCATCTCCCGTGGGAAGAAGAAAACCCTAATTTTTCGGTCGCCTTTCCAAAACCCCATCATTCCCAACATCAAAGGCGACCTAATTCCTCATCTCCAGCAACGTACGGCCAAGATCTTCCAAAATCAAGAACCCTATCAACCGCGATCAAAGCGTTCTCATCTTCTCCTCTTTCTAAGGTAATATGCTTTTTCTCCCCTTTTTTATTTCCGTGTATTAAGTGTTTGCTTCTTGATCTATTGCGAATTGCGATCTCTGTATTGAAATACATATTACCTCAAAAACCCTTGTAGATTGCTGATTTATTCATACAACAAAGATAATCTAGGGTTTTGCAGATCTCCCAAAACCTGTAATTTTGTTTCTCCTTCCAAAAGCTCGTGTCCTGAGACTCTTAAATTCGAATTTTATTCGACCAAAGTTGGAAATCGGTAATCTGTAGAACCCCCTTTATTCGATAGAATCTGCAAATCAGTAATCAGTAGAATCCCCTTTTTCTAAGGATAGAGATGGCGGATGGAAATTTGGCATCGGGTTCCCCTAAACGAGACCCAAAACAAGACCCTGATAAGACTGGGGAAGACGGGAATTTGCCTCCTGAGAGCAATGGGTTGATCAAAAGACTTGCTCGGAGGGTCCAGGACACTATGATGTTGGGGAAGAAGCACAAGTTTTGGGAGACCCAACCCGTCGGGCAGTTCAAAGATCTTGGCGATTCCAGTCTGCCCGAGGGGCCGAGCGAGCCCCCAACCCCTTTATATGATGTGGAGAAGGAACCCTACAGTCTCCCCTCACTCTATGAATGGACCACCTGCGATATCAACTCGGAGGAGATCTGCATGGAGATCTACAATCTCCTTGCCAACAATTACGTTGAGGACGATGAGAATATGTTCCGGTTCAACTACTCCAAGGAGTTCCTCCGGTGGGCGAAGTGTACTTCCGGAGCTGGCACATTGGTGTTCGGGTCAAGGCCTCGAAAAAGCTCGTTGTGTTCATCACAGGGGTGCCTGCGAGGATCCGTGTCCTAGATGATGTTGTGAAGATGGTTGAGGTCAATTTCCTGTGTGTTCATAAGACGCTTAGGTCCAAACGGCTTGCACCTGTTATGATCAAAGAGGTTACAAGGTGAGTGCATTTAGAGGATATGTGGCAGGCGGCTTACACCGCTGGGGTGGTTCTCCCAACACCTATTGCAACTTGCCAATTTTGGCACAGGTCACTGAATCCGAAGAAACTGATCGATGTTGGGTTCTCTAGGCTTGGGGCATGCATGACCATGAGCCGTACCATCAAGCTCTATAAGCTGCCTGAATTGACAGCTACCCCAGGGTTCCGGAAGATGGAGTTGCGTGATGTCCCAGCAGTCACTCGGCTGCTTAGGAATTACTTGGGCCAGTTTGTTGTGGCACCAGATTTCGATGTATTTGATGTGGTGGAGCATTGGCTCCTTCCAACAGAGGATGTCATGGATAGTTTTGTGGTCGAGAGCCTAGAGACCCATGAGATCACCGATTTCTGCAGCTTCTATACAATCCCATCGACCATACTTGGAAACCAGAATTACTCCATTTTAAAAGCTGCATATTCATACTACAATGTGTCCACTCAGACACCTTTGCTGCAGCTGATGAACAACATGCTTATTGTGGCGAAGAAGAAGGGTTATGATGTTTTCAATGCATTGGATGTCTGCATAATGAGACATTTTTTAAGGAATTGAAATTGGGCCCTGGGGATGGGCAGCTTCACTATTACCTGTATAACTATCGGATACGACATGGCTTGAAACCATCAGAGCTTGGGCTTGTTCTTTTGTAGTCTGAGCTCATTTGAACTATTGTGTTTTTGGTTGTGGCTAGCGGAACATTTTTGTTTAACGTTTTGTCATAAAGTTGGATATTGGTCAAATTGCCTTAAAGACTGTTTTCTATGATCCCTAGTCTTCTGTGGAATGTGAGAGGGCAGAGTGTTTGTGATCTTACCATGTATGTTGAGACGGCAAGACATTTATTATCACCTATTGGATGTTGAGATTTTAGATGTTGAATGATGTGTGATGGGATTGAGGATTGTTGGAATTGATATTTTTTATGCCTACTTAGTTGTGTTTATTTTCTTGCTGTTTATGCCTCATGATGCAGGTATGCATGCTGACCTTGTTGTTTTGTTTTACCATGGAAGTTGGCATTGGATTGACTGTTGATCACATATTTCTAGTATTTGTTGGTTACTTGTTCATGTTAAAAAAAAAGGTAATTTGACCACTGGTGGCTCTGAAAGTACAAAGACAGAGCATAGTGTTGTGCAAATAGCTAATATTAGAGTTGCAACTGAAGTTGTAAGTTGCATCAGTGAAATTCCATTACTCTAACAGAGAAATTGGTTCAAAAGAATTATCAAAAAGCTTAAACCAATAAAAACTGTTGTGGCATGTTTGCTGCAGGTGTAGATTGAGTGGTATTATTGCCTTTGAAATGCTTTTTTTTCCCTTGTGAAGAATAGTTGAAGTTCTTAGAAGTTTGGATGCAACTGGTAACAAATCAGGGGGAGGGATCACTTGTTTTCACCTGATCTCTAATTTTCAGTTGGATACTTCATGAATCTACTTATCCTACTTGGGCAAAAATTGCCTATGCTTGAGACTAATTCTGGACCGAATGAACTAAAAAGCACTAAAGAACTCACATATCTGAGGAGAATTTCTTGGAACTGTTTTGTTTTCAAGAATTCAAAGAATTCACTTTTGGATAATTCTCCAAATGCTCTTCCCCACATGGAATTCCAAAATCCCTTTTGGTTTGAGAATAATTTTGACATGCCACGGGTTGTTTGGTTGCAAGCATTTTGGGATTTCTTGTCGTGGAGCATTTGGAGAATTCCAAATGCTATCCCCCCAAGTGGAATTTTTGAATGACAATTGCTGAGTAGTGTTCTAAAAAGTGGATATCTAAGAATTCTGCACAGCAAGGTTGTCATTTGGAATTCCAGTTTGTAGAATTCTTCTCAATCAAACAAGTCATTTGGATTTCAAGGGAGACAGCAACTGTAGTGCTGTCAGAAGTTCTAGGAAACAGAAAAATCCTGTCGGGAATTCTTGCAACCAAACAAGCCCTTTCTTTACAAGCATTTCTGACTAGAATTCTTAATGTTGGGAATATATGACATGATGTGACAACTTGCCCTCAAAGGGCCCTTTCTTTACTGGAATTTTTAGACTTCCTGTATGAAGAATTTAGAAATTATCCAAAAGCTGCCGCCCCATGTAGAATTCCTGAATCTTTCCCCACTTAAGCATCCAAAAATGCCTAGGAAGTTGGAATTTTGAGATTTTCAAAGGGCTACTTTTGACTGGAATTCAGAATTCCAACAAAAGAATAGAGCATCCAGAAATTTCAAGGGACCACCATCACATCATTGCCTGTGAATTCCCAACAACACAAATTCCAGTAAAAAAACTCCGATAAAAAAATAGGCCCTAAGCATTGCTGAATGCCTTGTTTCATTTCAAATTCTCATAATTCTAACCTACATGAAAAGTTAAAAATGGGCCTTGGAAGTCTCAAAATTCCAACCCCGTTAGCATTGCAAAATGTTAGGAGGGTTATATAGGGCTTGTTTCTTTAGCAAAATTTAGGGAATTCATGTCTTGAGAATTTATGAATTCTCCAAAAGATGTTCCTTGGGTGGAATTCCTAAATTCTCCTCTTGGGTAGAGGATTTGCAAATGCCAAGGGACAAGCCATTACTTCATGTCTAGAAACTTCCGATGTCACAAATTCCAGCCATAAATCTTGGTAGAATAGGCCCATAGGGTCTGTTTCTTTGAAAGAATTCAAAGAATTCATGTATGGGGAATTTATAAATTTCCTTAAAAACTGTACCATAGGTGGAATTTCAAAATCCCCCTCTTGGATGAGTCTTTGCAAATGCCAAGGATGTTGGAATTCTGAGAATTCCAAAGGCTGAATGAGACTTTTTAAGTGGCTAGAATTTGGAATTCTAGCAAAGAAACATGGCATTTTCAAAAGCCAATGGGACAAGCCATCACACCATGCCCATGAATTTCCAACATCACAAATTCTAGTCAGGAACTCTGTGAAAAAAACAAGCCATATGGTCTTGTTTCTTTACTTGAATTGTAAGAATTCATGTTTGGAGAATTTGAAATTCTCCAAACGATGTCCCCTTTTGATGGAATTTTCAACTATTCCTCTTGAAGGTAGCATTAGAAAATGCTTAAAAGGGGTGGAATTTGACAATCTTAAGGTTGATAGTCTGTTTCTTTAGTAGACATTCTGACCAGAATTTGAGATGTTGGAAACTCATAGACATGATGTGATAGCTTGTCTCCTTGGTATTTACAAATGCTATGTTTCTTTGTTAGACTTCCAAATTCTTGCCACCTTAAAAGTCACTTTTGACCTTTGGAATTCTCTGAATTCCAGCCTCCTTGGTGTTTGCAAATCCTTCACCCAAGATGAAGATTTAGGAATTTCACTGCAGGAGACAGCTTTTAGAGCATTTACAAATTCTCCATACATGAATTCATTGAATTCTAGAAAAGAAACATGCCCAAAAAGTCAAAAGAGGTCTTTGGAATTCTCAGAATTCCAAGCCTTTTAGAATTTTAAAGTGTTAGGAGAGCAAGGAGGATTTTGGAATTCCAGTGGGGGACGACATTCGGGGAATTATGAAATTCTCCAAAAAAATCCTTAAACCTTTGGAATGCTCAAATTCCACCTCCTTTGAACATTTGTGGATGCTACCTTAAAGAGGACGACTTGGGAATCCCATAAGGGGGCAACTTTTGGAGAATCTCAGGGTGTGTTTGGCATTGTGCCAATGGGATGTTCTCATGTTCCCACAGGATAATACCATGGAAAACACGTTCGGTAAGTATAATTACTGTTTTCAAATTTTGGTCTAGCTGAAACGAGCCATAGCAAGTTGTACCGCTGGCGTAAGAAATCCAAAACGATAAAACTTTGTTTTTTTAAGAACATCTCGCTAGCAGGATCGCGTCTCTGACTTTTTTCAATCTCTTGATCTCGATCTAGATTTCTCTCATGTATCTCTTCCCCACGGGCCTACCCGCTCTTCCCCAATCGCCCTAGGCTAGATGACCCATACACCATATTTACCCAACCACTCTCACTTTCTCATTCCTCTCAGACCCGTTTGGCATCTCTGCCTTGTTTCTCTCTCTCCCTTCTACCCCTCTTTCTCTGTTTAATTCTTTCTCAGGCTAGATACCATTGCACTGCCCATCAACTCTCTGTGTGTCTTCTTTCTCCCTATCACTCTCTCTCTTCCCCAGAAGTCCTATCCACTCTGCCCACCTCTCTCGACCTGTCTCTCTCCCTACCCTTCTCTTATTTTGTAAATCTTTCTGTATCAGTTCTTTGATGGTTTATCTTCTGCTAACTGTTTTTGTTTTTCCTTTGATTATTACCCATTTTTTTATCATTTCAGTAACTTTAGAACATTCATGGCTTGAAGTGGTTGCTGATACACACACAATGTCTCTTTCTTAGAATGTTCATGGCTTAAAAGTGTACGTTTGTGTGTTGTTGGAACATAGGTTATATATTGTTTAGAAGTAGAACAATGTCTCTTTCTTAGAATGTTGAAGACTTTCTGTGCATATGTTTGTAAATCTTATAAAGGTGGGCCACATTGTAAACTTTATCATGGTTATCCCCATCTTCTAATTCCTTAAATGTTGTAAGTCTAAAGGCAGATCCCATGTACAATGGTTCTTACATAGATTCTAATTCCTTCATGTGGGCCCTCATTGTAGTTCCTTAATGGGTGCTCATCTGATATTCCAATAAGAGTGGACCTCTAATATTTCTTCAATTTCTCCGGACATGAATTGTTGGGATTCTAGTAAAGAAAGAAGTCCTTCTGAATTCTCATAAAACCTCCTTTTTAGGGTTTGTTTCTTTGAGAATTTCGGATGTTAGGGATTTTATGAAGTGATGGTTGTCCCCTTGCTTTCTTTGCTTGGCTAGAATTTAAACTTCCAACTATTTGAAAAGTCACTTTTAATGGTATGTTTGGTGGAGAGCATTTCATATAGGACTTCATCTTGTGAGGGATCTTTGCCATTAGCATTTTGGCATTCTACTTTTTGCGGGACGACATTTGAAATTCTCCAAATTGTCTAGATAGCATATCCCCAAATGCCTAAAACCGGCTAGGCCAAAAGGAGGTTGAAATTTGGAGAATTTGAAATGATGTTTGTGACATTTTAGGTGGTTGAAATTTAGAGTTTTAGCTAAGAAATGTGGTATTTTAAAATGCCAAAGGGCAATCGTCATATCAATATCAGAACTCCCAACGTGATTAATTCTGTCATGGAATTCTGCAAATTTTTTGATGTTTTGGTATGCATAAAATGAGTTTATAGGTGATTCATGTACTCTTTCCATCTTTTATGTTGGGTTATGGAACTTGTTTTGTTTATTGCCCTTCTCTGACCATTGTGTAAGATAAAATGTCTCTGGATATACTTTTTCAATAGGTAAAGGTCTGTCTTTTTTTTTTTTTTGCCAGGAAAGGTCTCTTTTTTAGCTATGCAACAATGCTGGACATTTCCCTATTTTGTCTGTGTGCCGGATCATGTGGTCTGAGTCAGTTTAAAGAAGTAAATGTAGCCGGATGGCCAAGTTATGGACTCACTTGTTCCCTTGTATCGTCAATCTTGGCCCTTTATACTCATTATCTCAGTTAACACAATTGAGGTTTGATATTAATCTGGTAAGTATCTCAAATTAATTTTACATAAGTGTGGCACCCATCTTACTACATCCACCAGCTATAGGTTTTGTACAACTCAAGGTCTCAAAATAGTATTTTTCATGATTGGACAGTTTTTGTATTTTTGGCACATAGTTGGGTCCTAGGGAGGCGTTTCAAAACCCTAAATCACCAATCTCAATTCTTTTAGGTGGGCTCCACAGCCTATTCTAAAAGTGACTAGCACAGCTCAGCTGCAAAGAGGAGAGAAAAAAAGGGATATTGTTTGTACAACTGCGTTTTAGATCCGACGTTCACCCTTGAGCGGTTGAAGTTTAAGTATTTCTCACAGAGTTGTTCTTGCGATATCGCACACATTGTACTGTGTGATACCCTAGGGCTGTTCGATATTGCATATATCACCCTATGCAATATCAGATAGTCGTGCAATATTGCATTGGTATTATACGAACAGCTCTGTGGAAAATATTTAAACTTCGACTGTTTTTGGGCAAATATTTTGTCTAAGTGCAGCCATACGTTCAAAATCCTAAAAAAATAATAATAACAATGATCATCATCACATCATCATTATCATCATCTCTCCTTTAGGCCAGTTTGTTTTATGTAATTGAATTCGTATGAATTATAATAACTCTATTTCTGAGATTGGTTAGAAAAGGAGAAACAAAGGTGAATATCTAAAAATGACTAATAAATAACATGCCCTAAATGTGGTTGTGTTTATTTTTTCACATTTCTTATTTCCATCTATACATATATATATATATATATATATATATATAGACACACACACATTTATGTAGGTCGTATTGAAAAAAGGGCCGAAACTGGGCCTAGATCTTTGAAACCAGTATTGTACATATGCAGGTCCATGCACCACACCTGCATCGTTTTCCTTCCTGCCAAAATCCAGCTGCATCATCCTTTGGCTTCATTGTGTGATTCGTGGAGGAAGATGGTGGAGCTCCAAACTTGCTTGCCCTTATCCTTATACATGAATAGGGTAGCAATGGGCTTAGCTGATCTCGCTCAAGAGAGGCCCATTGCAGGGCGAGCTAAAATAAGGAATAGCAGAAGCTCAAGCAAATTCAAGCCAAGCTGTGTTGGCTTTTGAGCCAGCGCTGCTTGTAGGCAGCCCTAATGACAGGATCTTCTTCTCTGTTTTTTTTTTGGGTAAATCATGGTAGGACCTGTTCGCCATGATCTAGTGCCACTGGCATGGCATCGCAGGCCATGTGACTTGGGTCGGGCTTAATGCTAGAACTCCTGATCCAATTGCTGGGTTTCTGATTAGTGATGCAAATGGTTCTGACATAGAACCTATGTTTTGTATCCGTAATGCATGTCAACTAAAAGAAATGGATCTAATCCCAGATCTAGATTTGAAATAACAAGGCTTAAAAATATTTTTTTAATATACGAGCGAGGCTATGAAATGACAAATGATTAAAGCTAAGTATATCCTCAAATATCAATATTACTGAAGCTATGTAGGCCTTCAAAACTTGTATGTTTTTAATACATGGAAGTAATTGTTTTGGATTTGTATCCTCTGGCCGGATTATACAAGGATATGAATGTTCCACATCCTACAGTGCTTGGATTTAGATTCGGATTCAAAATTTTCTCATCTTCTAAATGGTTTCATGCATGCTTTATTAGGAACATGAGACTTTGGAATTCGGATGCACATTTGCAACCCTACCTGGGGTGGCCTTAATATCTCAACTCTCAACCCAATCAAACCTAGCTTGGTTCGACATGACCCAGCTTGGATTGATGACATAACGTGTCGGATTGGGTCGGACTGAATTGATTTGAGATCCGTTTTGAGTTAGACCTTCTGATCTGTGAATTGAGCCCGATTTGCTTCATAAACTTAATCAGACCTGCTCGAGTTGTGCCCCGCTATGATCAGTTCACAAAACAACAGCTGGTTAGGATCAATTTTCCTACTCAACAGTCGGCATCATTTCTTTTTTGACTAAAATTGTTGGCACCCACAATTTGGACGGCAGAGATTGGCTGGCGTGATACTATGCCGCGTCTAGATAATACATACCACAAACCATTCCCTTGTCGCAGACCGAATGAACGTGGTCCTCAATTTGCCACTTTTGAATAATCACCCTGGTCAGGGTAACTTGTCCCATAAGCAATACATTGCTGCCACTGCGTCTGGCGTCTAGTGGGCCACAATCATGTACGGGCTCATTTGTCAGGTGATGAATTTGTGGAGAATAAAGAGTTTTCTACGTAAAATTTGTATAGACGACGATCTCACAAAGCAACTTCCGTATGTGTAAAGTTAAAAGAAAATTTAGTATTAGTGCATAAATCCGTAAAAATGAGAATTTGATTCGGACCCAAAAATTCTTGAAAATTGAGGATTTTCACGCTTTAAATTCTAAGAGACTTACAACTGCCTACACCCAATTTTAACCGAGAACTTATCCAACGTGACCTTACAATACATACATCAAAATGGACATGATTCGATCGATGCTGTCTTGAATTTTTGACATTGAAGGCCAAAATAAAATATAAAGAAAAGAAATCAATTTAACAGAAGGAAGAAGAAATCATTCCTGGCCGAGACTATTCGAACAATGCCATTGTGTTTGAATGTGAACCAATAACATTGTTCTGGCCTTTTTCGCTTTCACATCTCTGGCCTTGTTACTAACCGTCCATTTGTGGGCCATCCCATAAACAGCATTGGAGTTATGTCTTCCAGCTTGATATTTTTGATATGAGAACCAGGACTCGCATCGCCATTCGCCACCACAGGTTAATAAAAAGCGCCGCGGCCGCACATATAACCCTATATATAATCCTTATCTCCTGTTCCCTCCTCCCTCCGTTTGTTTGCTGCATCTCACAGCTGCTCCGTTCTCTTCTTTGATTTTTCACACTCATCCAATCCAGGGGTAGGGTAAGCTGAAGTTGCTCACTTTCTAAACCAACTCTAACAGCTTTTCTTTTCAATTGTTCGATTCCACACCTTTTGATCTCTCTCTCTCTCTCTCTCTCTCGCACTTGTGACATCTCTGTCTGCTTTTGATTTAGGATTTGTGTGGAATTTCTCGTGTCTTATTCTGAGATCTATCTGTAGGGGAAATGATATCTGAATCTATATTCTTCTTCTTCTTCTGTTTATTTTTTTGGAAAAGCAGTCATTTTGGGAGAAATTTGTGTGGATGTTGTTGTTTTGTTCATACCATATTTAATTGTTACAGTGCCCCAATAATTTATAGTAGGAATTATCAAGTCCAAAACGGCCTTGTGGGGTGGGGTTTACTTCAGCTGCTACTTATGTGCATGGTGGAAACATGGTTAGAAGGGCTTTGATCATTATATAACAATTCTCTTCTTCTTTTTTTGAAACAAAATTGTTTTCGATGATTATAATATTTTCATGAGCTGAAATAAATTGGGGTTTGGGGGTTTTCTTTTTTTTTTTTTGAAAAAATTTGTTTTCGATTGAATATAATATTTTCATTAGCTGAAATAAATTTGGGGTGGGGGGGCGCAATTGATTCAAGAAATTGAAATTCATCTTCGAAACTCGTAAGAATTTAGGCCGTATTAGTTAAGATTGAATCATTTATGTCCAACCATTCATTGCTCATGTGGGTAGTAGTTTTGTTGAGTCCAACAAGTTGGGGTGGAATACTCTACAAATGAAGTCCAAATGGTTGGACTGATCATTTCTTTATTTATTTATTTATTTATTATTATTTTTTTTTGCGATGGTAATTTCCATGCTGTGTGATCCAAGTGGATCAATGTATGTTGATGTTAGCTGCCAGTGGATAGGAGTGTTACCCCAGGGATTGCGGGTGGCACAATAATCACGGATTGTATAATCAAGTCCATGAATCAAGATTTGACAATTAGGATGGACTCAAGCTGATCTGATGTTGAAAGGCCAAAAAAATTGGCCTGGCAGTTTAAAAGAAATTGGATAACTATCCGCATTGCAGGCCCTTGTGTGGGGATGGCTTTGAAGTTTGAACTTTCTACTATAATGGTTACTGTGCTTCTTTCAATCCATGGTAGGGCTATCTGATCCAACTGGTTGTCACTACAGGTAGGCCCCTAAATTGACAACAAACCACCCCAACACACAAAAAGAAAAAAAATATCTAATGGCAGATTCAATTAAACTTTGAAAATATGGAAATCAAAGCAGTGCTAGCATTCATTCATGCGTGAATGCTTTGCAAGTGTCCTCAAGCTGTTCTCTCTCTTCTTTTTTTTTTTGTATCTAGGAGTGATACTTGTGTGTTTCCATTAGCTTTCATTATTTTTATATACTTTCTCTATTACTACCTCTCCGTTATTGAATTTTTCCTTCCTGATCTTCAATGAAAACCATTTTGTTTTATACAGATGGCATCCTTATCGCCATGTCTCTGTGCAAATGGGTTATCCACATGTGGCAATAGACTAGATTTGAACAAAGAAATTTTTGGTAGGCATCTGGTTCCATTCTCAGGCCTGCCTTCATCGGGTATGGTGGCCAAATCAGTCTCTGCAAGAGCTTCTTTGGAACAGAGGCGACATGAAGGAAGAAGAGACTTTCTAAAGTTGTTGTTTGGAAATGTTGGACTCAGCTTACCCGGTATTGTTGGTGTTAAGAGTGCTTATGCTGATGATCAAGGTGTGTCGTCTTCAAGAATGTCATATTCAAGGTTTTTGGAGTATCTAGACAAGGATAGAGTGAAAAAGGTGGATCTCTTTGAGAATGGTACCATTGCAATTGTTGAAGCTGTTTCACCAGAGTTGGGTAACCGAGTGCAGCGAGTACGTGTGCAACTCCCAGGGCTTAGTCAAGAGCTCCTTCAGAAATTTAGAGAGAAGAACATCGACTTTGCAGCCCACAATGCCCAGGAAGAGTCAGGGTCTTTTTTGTTCAACTTGATTGGAAACCTCGCTTTTCCTTTAATCCTGATTGGAGGGTTGTTTCTTCTGTCGAGGCGGTCATCTGGAGGAATGGGTGGGCCTGGAGGTCCAGGTTTTCCTCTTGCCTTCGGCCAATCCAAAGCTAAGTTTCAAATGGAACCAAACACTGGAGTTACTTTTGATGATGTTGCTGGAGTGGATGAAGCGAAGCAGGATTTCATGGAAGTGGTCGAGTTTCTAAAGAAACCTGAGAGGTTTACAGCTGTTGGTGCACGGATTCCTAAAGGTGTTCTCTTAATTGGTCCTCCTGGAACTGGAAAGACATTGCTTGCCAAGGCAATTGCTGGTGAAGCAGGCGTTCCATTTTTCTCTATTTCAGGTTCTGAGTTTGTAGAGATGTTTGTTGGTGTGGGTGCTTCCCGAGTTCGTGATCTTTTTAAGAAGGCTAAAGAGAATGCTCCATGCATTGTATTTGTTGATGAAATTGATGCTGTTGGTAGGCAAAGAGGGACAGGGATAGGGGGAGGGAATGATGAAAGAGAACAGACTCTTAATCAGCTTTTGACCGAAATGGATGGTTTCGAAGGCAATACTGGTATCATTGTAATTGCAGCCACTAATCGTGCAGACATTCTTGATTCTGCTTTGCTAAGACCTGGCCGCTTTGACAGACAGGTGAGCATGCATCCATTTTTGTTGGGTTGGCTCCCTGTGTTTTTTTTTTTTTTTAACAATGTAGTTCTGTTCTTCTCTGGCCCTTGTTCCTTCCACTTGATTATGAAATCTGAAGAGCATTGTATTTCTTCAAAATGCTGGTGCAGGTTACTGTTGACGTTCCAGATGTTCGTGGACGAACAGAGATATTAAAAGTGCATGCAGGCAACAAAAAGTTTGATGGTGACGTTTCTCTTGAAGTGATAGCCATGCGAACACCTGGTTTTAGTGGAGCAGACCTTGCAAACCTTTTAAATGAAGCAGCTATATTGGCCGGACGTCGTGGAAAAACAGCAATTTCATCAAAGGAGGTTGATGATTCAATTGATAGAATTGTGGCTGGAATGGAAGGTACGGTTATGACTGATGGGAAAAGCAAAAGCCTGGTAGCCTACCATGAAGTGGGCCATGCAATTTGCGGGTATGGAGAAAATTTTCTTTATTTTGTTAGCTTCAGTTGTAATTACGTACAATATCATATGCACGCAGTCATCTGTTACTGTATCTAATCTGATCATCTCTCTCTCTCTCTCACTCTGACAAAATTTTCTTTATTGTGTTAGCTTCAGTTGTAATTACTTACAATATCATATGCATGCAGTCATCTGTTACTGTATCTAATTTGATCATCTCTCTCTCTCTCTCTCTCTCTCTGAGAAAATTTTCTTTTTTGTGTTAGCTTTAGTTGTAATTACTTACAATATCATATGCCCGCTGTCATCTGTTACTGTATCTAATCTCTCTCTCTCTCTCTCTCTCTCTCTGAATTATTTGACTTTGATGGAGATTTCATTATAATTGTTATAACCTCTTTCGTGCCCTTTATTATGGGAAACTCTTTTATCTCATGCCTAGCTTCTAACCTTTTTTAACTCTATATTCCTTGCTTCAGCCTGCTTATCGAGGTTGTAGGTGCCCTGTGCTGTTTTAAAACTTCAAGAACTATAGCATCTTTGTTTGTGGCTATATTAAGTGGCTTGCTAAGTATATCGTTCATCCATAGTTTCATAATTCACTTTCCTCTGATGTATTAAAAACGCATGCATATATGCTTTCCTAGTTGCGTATCATTTGAAACCCTCACATTAACATCACCATATCTGAAAATAAAGCTGGTAAGCAATGCATACCTCTAGATTCTGTTTATCAACTGGTCTGATCATATGTATAATTGTATACACGGTTGCCCCACCTGATTAGTTCCTGGAGCATGATAATGTGTGCTGAGAGAGTAGTGTGATATGGTGAAAGTAGCTCTTCTCCTCCTTTCTTTTTCTTTCCTTTCTTTATATAAGTATGCTTCTTTTCAAGTACCTCATAAAAAAAGAAAAAAAGAAAAAAAAAAAAAAAAGAGAAAAAGGTATGCTTCTTTTCATCTTTTAGCCTGGTGTGCCTTTTTTATTGTTTTTTTTATCGGTGCCCCCGATTACTTTTTTCACCTTTATAGAAGGCTTTTGGGTGTGCCTTGTTTACTTTCTGGTTCCTTGTGGCTTCCTAAACCTTAGATGATGCTCAAATATGGTTTTATAAAAGAACTACACATGCCTTATTCCTCATTGGTTTCACTGCACCAGTACAACCTTGTCACCCAAAATTATATTGATGTGTGACATGCGTCCACCTTCTTGGCGCAGTGGTAAAGAACACCAAAAGCCTTCCCTTCGAGGGTTGGAGCACGGGTTTGAAGCCTGTGTGTCCACTGTGCTGTGCTCCCTATGAAACATAGTACCACTGCCCGTAACTACTGAAAATATCATATTGATGCTGATATTCAAACCACTGATGCTGCCTATTTGAGAGCTGAGAATAATAGTTTCTTGAGAAAATTCACTGCCATTATCACATGGATATGAACTTGGTATCTACAATACATTATCACTCCTTGTCATGGTAATCTGTCCTGAAAGTTTAGCCTCTCTCTCTCTCTCTCTCTCTCTCTCTCTCTCTCTCTCTCTCTCTCTCTCTCTCTCTCTCTCTCTCTCTCTCTCTCTCTCTCTCTCATGGTCAGGGGGTATCCCTTGCATGCTATGCACATGGGATCCCCCTGCGCACCTTGTTGTGGGGCCCCTCCTTGGGATGGGACTAGGGATCAGGAGATCTGGGTGGGCCCTACCGGTGTGCGGTGGCGGGGGCTCACATGATCATCTTGACCCTTTGACCAACAACCCACAAATTCTCACTATTAAAAACGGGTGCATACAAACAGTCCAGTTCATTCGGATCCATGCAAACCCTGGGATATGAATCATAAGGGTGTTTCAATGGTCTTTTTTAGGGGAGAAACTGAAAGCAAATAGATTTTTGCCGAAGCAATTGTATACTATCAACTGTGCTGGTTGTAAATGGTTTTTCGAATGCCAATGCATTTGATTTTGTCAGTATGGCATCACAATATGTAAGTTTGTTTACCATTTTTTTTAATATTAACATTCATAAAAGAAGCAAGAAAGTACAAGGAATTATACTATCAAGCCAACAAAAAGAAAACCAACAAAGCAAATGAACGACAAACAAACAAAAAGGAGCACAAGTAGAACCCTGACAGGGACCACAAGAGAACCTGTCTCCCTAGACACTTACTCCCAAAAAACCCCAGAAAAGCACCCACAAGAGTCAACCTTCCAAAAATGGGAGACACCTCCCTTCAGCTATGCACAATTAAATCCATAGAGATGCCTTGGAATCGAGGAAGAGCAGAAGCAACTAAATCCTTTGTTTACCATGTATCATTGTTGTATTTTGTAAGACAGGAACTAAATTATAACTGGAATTATGGAACTACAGCGGTGGTATTAATTCATGAAAGAAATGGTTGTAAACTAATAGATCCATCTATTTGCTATTTATCCCATAGCTTCCATGTTCTCTTTGCACCCAACTGGAAATTAGTCTAGTGAATGCAGATAGATCAAGTCATATCTATCAATTCTATTGAGAATGTAGCAAACTGCAAACCATTGATGGCAACCTATCCATAACAAGAGTTAGCTATCATTTATTTTTCGTGTAGGACCTTGACTCCAGGGCATGATCCAGTCCAAAAGGTGACACTAGTCCCACGTGGCCAAGCACGGGGACTTACATGGTTCATTCCAAATGATGATCCAACTTTGATCTCTAAACAACAGCTGTTTGCAAGAGTTGTCGGTGGACTTGGTGGCAGAGCTGCTGAGGAAGTAATCTTTGGAGAGCCTGAAGTTACCACAGGTGCAGCTGGTGACTTGCAACAGATCACCAGTCTGGCCAGACAGGTAATCATCTACTTCTGTCATCTTTAAGCAGATTTCCTCACTTCAGCCATCAAACCGGAGCCATTTACAAACTAGAGTAGAACAGGTGCTTGATGAATATCTCGTCATTGGAGACAGATCATTGTTGTTTATGGTTTTCAGTAAGTCAGCCTAGTCTGAGTCCAGGTCAGGGATAGCCTAAGCCTAACCTGGCAAATATTGGGCCTGAAATTCTGGCCCTGGCATATCCATTTACTTATTAAAAATGCTGTTTATATTTTGTGCCTGGAATTTGCGCTCCAGTCTGGACATTTCAGCAATAAGTGGGTGTATAATATATGCCAGCTTGGTCTGGTCCTCAATAGAAAATAATGTTGAGAGCCCAAGTCCAGGCCCTGCCCATATGTTTGACAGCTTAGAATTTGATGCGTACCCAACCAAAGGTTCTATGATATGACCTGGGCCTGGACTGATTGACTATGTGCATATCCAACTCTTTAGTAATTGGATAAGAAACTCTCTTGGACAGGTGATGGCTGATTCTGTGTTGTTTTAGTAGAACCAAGTTTCTTATACCTTCATAAAGAATTTCCTGTCACTCAATAAAATCATTTTTCACCAAATGGCTTGTCTATCTTGTGCAATTGTAGATGGTAACCACATTTGGAATGTCTGAGATTGGCCCATGGTCCCTTATGGACTCATCAGCCCAAAGTGATGTTATCATGAGAATGATGGCAAGGAACTCAATGTCAGAGAGGCTGGCCGAAGACATTGATGCTGAGGTAAAGCGTATCTCCGACAGTGCTTATGAAATTGCATTGAGCCATATTCAGAACCACCGGGAAGCCATTGACAAGATAGTGGAGGTACTTTTGGAGAAGGAAACCATGACAGGTGATGAGTTCCGAGCTATTCTGGCAGAGTTTGTTGAAATCCCTACTGAAAACGAGGTCCCTGCGTCATCGACCCCAGCTGCCGTCCCGGTCTAACTAGCTTAGCTTCATTGGTGCATCCATGTCTATTGACTGTGTTGTTTTTCTAATCAATATTTGTATCTTTTAGTCCACGCTGTTCGGTTGAATATATTTTGTATACCTGATAATAAAAAATGTACAATTTGTATAAATCTTTTACAAATTTCTCATAGAATATTGTGATGGGAGATTTTAGATTCCAGGTGATTTGGTTGCAGAGTAGTTGCAGGCGTGTGACCCCTGTGGAGCCTGCTAGACTGATGGTCTTGTTGTGAGGCCTTGAATGCACATGGAATGGTCAGTCTAAATAGAAGCTCTCTCTATCCCTCTCTTGTTCCTTCCCATTCCCTAGCCGTAGATTGGATGGCAAGCAAGCGTTGCATGGTTTTGACGAGCGTGCATGACATGAAGCCTGCATTGGAGATCCCATGCTTGAGTTCTCAATTATGTGAGCTTCATTATGATTTGAAGGGTGAAATAAGAAATCCATTTGTGCCCATCAATCTGGCCGTTGATCATCTTTGCGAGGGCCACCAACCTGATGGCCAGGAAGCATTGCACGGTTTTGACGGGCATGCATGACTCTTACGAGCAGGAGGCCTGCTTGGGCCCACTTTCGATCAATGCGGATCTTTTCACACTCCAATCCTCTCATGATATGATATCATGCCCAGTTAATATGTTTAACTGAAGGCTAAGATGATCTGATGAGGCTGACTCTTTTACATGACCTTTATCACCAAAGACATCTTTCCTTCTATCACACCCCTTTATAGGAAAGCATCCAAGAGGGCCCCACGTGCTAGTTCGCATGAAAACATAGGCCATCTCCTTGTGGGTGAAAATCTTCTCCCAATTACCAAATATCCACTTCTCTTTTTCAACTCTTTTCTCCACTTCTTCCTCCTTCGTGTTCATGTAATTTTAATATATAACAAAGAGGATTTTACGGAAAAAATTTTTGAATTTGGTCACTCCTCGCGAAGATTTCCTAAAGATTGTGCGGCACAAAGTCAGTTTTCCCGTCATTTTTTTATACTTTTTTCTGAGCGGCGACAGCGTCTCCTAGAAAAATTTGGGAGGATGCTAGTGTCACTCCTCACATATCGGTGAAAGAGCTGTGAATACAAGTTTTCTCCATTCATATCGGTGGAAAAGCTGCGAATATAAGTTTTCAGCCGTTTCATATTTGTGAAAAAGCAGCGAATACAAGTTTTTTGCCGTTCATATATGTGGAAAAAAAGCTGTGCATACAAGTATACAAGTTTTCCAACGTTCACATATTAGTGGAAAAGTTGCGACTATTATAAATTTTTCACTATTCATAAGGACGGAAAAGCTGCGAATACAAATTTTTCCCTATTCATGTTAACATTCTTCTATGTTATATTTGCCATTTTTTTTCCTTTTCCCGTCTCTTTCACTTTTCAAGATAAATCTTGAGAATATGAAAAAAGAAATAATGAAATAATATGTCGGTCAATAGTAATTTTTTTATAAAGCCTGTGATACTGTTTTTTCTTTAAATGATTGGGAGAAAATGGAGTGGGATGATTGGGAGAAAATGGAGTGGGGGAAATAGAGAAATAGGTGAGAGGAGGAAAAAATAAGATGAAGAAGAATGTTTTGTGAAAACTGCATAGAGCTACGCTAGCGTTGCTCCTATCAGATACAAGCGACGCCAGGAGCAACGCTGGTGTCCTCCTCTCAGCATTAAAAAAAAAAGTGAGAATTTCAAAAAAGTCCTTAAGTTTTTGCCTTATTTAAAAAAGGGACACAAGTTTCAAAACTTTGCAAATTAGTCCCTAAGTTTTTCATGAAGTTTTCAATTAAGGACATCCATCTATTTAAAGTTTTTTTTCAGCAACTTTTTTCCTTTTTTTTTTTTAAATATTCGAATTACCCTTCATTGTAATAAAACTCTCCTTCAGTTCCTCTATATTCTCCTCATTTTTCTTCGCCGGTATTCTCACGGTGATCAAGGACACATAGTATTACCACAGCGATTGGCTGCATGTAGTGGCTGCCGAAACCATGTCATGCCTTTTAATAAAGGGTAATTTGGGTATTTTCAAAAACTTGAGGGAAAAAGTCACCATAAAATATCTTTAAATAGCCGGATGTCCTTAATTGAAAATCTATTGAAAAGTTTATGGATTAATTTGAAAAGTTTCAAAACTTGTGTCTTTTTTTGGAATAAGGCAAAAACTTAAGGTTATATTTAAAAATTTTCCAAAAAGAAAAAATGATAAAACCCCTTTTGCTGCGCAATATTTGAGAACCTTTCGCGAAAAATGATCAAATTTTAAGACATTGTCGGTAAAATCCTCTAAAACAAAAGCATGGACCGGCACTCAACAGTAATCACTTAAAAAAAAAGAAAAAAAACTACAAAGAATTCTCGACCTCTACAACAAAAGACTTCATCAAATACACGATTCTCTTACCATAGTCACAATCACACCAATAACAACAGAACACAGTATTTAAAATAAAAAAAACAAACAAAAAAGTATATATATAGAAATATATATGCCATGATCTAGTGCTATATTCAAGGTGCAATGAACCCCACACCTCTGTAAATTAGAACCACCCCAAATTATCCAAGCCTGCCCCACAGTTGTTGGATTGAAATCCAAAACCATGATATCTCCCGATATCATTAAATTTGAGGTTCCCAAATCAAAAGAGGGGCTAGGTCCTAGGACGAACTGCTTAGATTGATATTCTGGCACAACCCATGACATGAATGTCATGGCTCTAAGTGGGCCCAGGGCCCTAAAACCCCACTAAACCCCCAACAATTCGGATCATCTCATCAGATGTGCCATTTCCAGATCTTGATCCTAAGCTTCACCTCACAATCCGAAGAAGAAGAAGAAGACATCGTCCCAGTAGAATTTCCTTTGGGAATGTTAGCCTCAATCCCACGGCACAAAACCCTAATCCCCACCTTCTTCGTCTTAAGCCCTCCCATCTTAACCCTAACCTTCGTGTCCATCCGGATCTCCACCTGCAACCGATTCTTATTCGCCTTCAACTCGGAACTCAGTGAGCTCGCCGCACCCGCATCCAGTTCCCGGCCCCCGCCGCTCGACACGGAGGCTTTCATTGTGGTGGTGTTCTTCGTGCCGTGGACGAACGGAGGGAAGCTCCCGTCGCCGACGTCGACGCCGGCGCCAGAGGAGATGGCGACGGAGATGGGGTCGTAGAAGAAAACGAGCTTCTTGTTGGGGTTCCGGGCGGAGATGGAGAGGTCAAAGCGGGAGTTGAGGCGAGGGGCGGAGCCGGCGGTGGTGAGGTTAAAGGAGGTGAATTTGAGGCCGGAGACGGAGAAGGAGGGGCGGTGGGGGCGGTAGAGGAGCCAGATGACGCCACCGGCGATGGCGGCGAGGAAGATGAGGGCGAGGAGGAAGATGGTGAGCCAGATGCAGCAGAGGCAGCAGCTACGGCGGCATCGGCGGGTGGGCTTGAGGGTGGGTGGGTGGAGTTGGCGGGTGGGGTTGGGAAGGTGGGGTTTTGCGTCGGATGGGCCGTCGAGGGTTTGGGGAGGGGGGTTGGAGGGGGAGGGTTTAGCAGATGGATGGACTCTCTCTGTCATTTTCTCTTTCTCTCTCTTTCTTTCTTTACCTTCCTGTTTTGGATTAGAGGGGTTTTGGATTAGAGGGGTTTTAAGGGGAAATGAGATGATGAAGAAGGGAATGAAAGTGAGGGAGAAAAGAACCCTCCACCGAAGTGAGGTTGGCTAGTTGTTCATACTCATCCTAGTTATAATAATATAGGGAGGGACTTTTCTTTACTTAAATTACATGCAAGGCTTTCTGACTACTAGTGATTATGGGCACATTTGTGAAATTATTTTACCAAAGTGGACTTTTATTATTATTATTATTACTACTATTTTTTATTGTTGTCTATAACATCTAAGAAGAAGGAATTTATTTTCCATCATTTAGTACGAATGGTCTCCAACGAAAAATATTTGAAATAGATGGAATTTATCTTAAATAGAGGGAATTTGGGTGAAACTATTTTCAATAAGAGGTAAGAAGAAAAATTATTCACAACAGTAAGGGTGTATTTGTGTAGGGCAGTGCCGCAGAAAATGGATGGAAAAAGAATTGGAAAATTCATCTCTCATCCGGTTAGTGTAATTTATTTATTTTTTGCAGAAATGTTTTTCTGTTGTTTGGTGTGAGCACTTTTTCTCGAGAGAAAAATATCAAAACTAGTGAACTTTCTATGATTGAGTAGGAGAGTGTTTTTGATGGATGGATTTGGGGGAAAATTTGGCAGAAAAGCAGAGGTCCCACATAAACATACCTTAGATGGATGGACAATTGTGGGGATGAGCTTAACCGGATCATCCCAATTATTTGCAGGGCCTAAATTCAAGTTGGGGCTCCACTCACTATTAATTTGTTAGGATTGCAGGGTCACAAGCATGCGTAATTTACACAAATGGATCGCTGTTTTGCTGAATCTTGTCCCCTATCTATCAAACCAACGGTAGTTGAGTCATGACTGTAGCCCTGATATGATTACCCAAATTTCAACGAGTGCTTTTATTTTGAGTGAATCAGACTGCATCCCTCATCAGCTGAAGAAACTTAATGGGTTTTATAGCATTCTAGATGTAAATAAAATTATAGAGAATATAATCAAATGGTGGGAAAGGAAGAAAAAACGAAATTTCAATTGAGTTTAGGGCTCCAGACTCATACAATAAAAAGAGAGATGAGCACATTTGAAATAGTTTGATAAAATAGTGTTAAAAGAAAAAAAAAAAAAAAAAAAACCCTTGAATGTACCTGTCCAATTTCTCTCTTGCACATGCTTGATTTTGCCAATACTTCGACAACTCGGCCTTGACTTACCCAACTCAAGGTGAGTTGTCCTGAGATAGGTCATTGAGTTGAATCGAACTTGTGCGAGTCTAGTCCAATTTCAAGTTCTAAAACTAAGATTTGGTCCAAAGGGTAGGAATACTGGGCCCTGCATGAATATGCTATGGATCACACATGTCCGGGTTTTTTTTTTTTTTTTATCAGTAAGGGAAACTTTCATTAGAGAAAAGAAATTACAAAAAAGGGGATAAAAAAGATTACATGAGTGATGCATACATTTTTCTTGAGCACATTACTAGGATGGAAGTGTAGAACCTTTCAATGATAACTACATGAATCTTCATCAACAGATCAAATGAGTGTTGCATACATTTTTCTCCAACCACATTACTATGGTGGAAGTGTAGAACCTTTCATTGATAACTAAATGAATCTTCCTTTTGGGGCAAAACTACAATGCAGCATTTCTGCCTTGTTGTATGGTGCAATGCCTTGGTTGAATACATGGGAGGGGCCTATGTTTTGAAAATTCAGAGGGTTTATCATCTCTAACACTCATTATATTCAACTCTACCAGATGTTTCTACCAAAAAAAAAAAAAACAAAAACACTCATTATATTCTCTATAGGTAAAAAACTCAAAACCAATTCTATTGGACCATTGGAAAAGCCTTTAACATCACCAAAATGGCCCCCCCACAAGGTTTTTGTCCATCCTGCCGCTGGCACCCCCACCTTCCCCCATCCATTTATCTGTGGTGGTCGAGTTTGAAGATGGAGATGGCAATCTCGTAGGACTCGATCTTCACCAGTCTGCTTCCTCCCCAACACCGGAAGCATGGATCTCCATGCAATAGTCATGGGGTGCTGAGTGGAAGCTCAACTCAGTCTCTGCAATGAAAGCTCCTCTCTTTCAAGCTAATATCAGACTCCGGAAAGACCGTTGTGGCTAAAAATATAATCCCATCAAGATGGCAGCCTGGTGCAACATATCGCTCTGTTGTCAACTTCAAAGCCTAAGCTCTAATGTAATAAAGACATATGATATTGAGTAGGAACTAGATAGAAAGGATGGATGCCCACCAGATTGCACACAAGATACTGGGCCCAGCCCTTTCCAATATCTTCAATTCCATTCAATTCTAAACATTAAACCTATTCTAGCATATGATTCTTCAAAAAAAAGAAATGACCAGAAGGTGTCTATTGTGAGGTTAGATGATGGAATCAATCAATAAAATTCATGCATATCACATTCAAATATGTTATCCACTTGCCTTAGTTATAAAAAGCACAAAAACAGAGAAGCTCAACTCAGGGGTGGAGGGGTTTGGGGCTATGGCCCCCATTAAATTAAATAAGGCCATTTAGTTTTTTTTTAATTTAAAGTAGCTTTTACACATGGCTCCCGTAAGAAATTTTTTTTTTCACAATGGCCCACCAATAGCCTGGATCCTGGTTCCGCCCCTGTATTGGACCAACCATTAGATTGACCACTGGGTTTTCACAGACGATAGCCTCTTCATTTTTCTTTCCGGAAACATCAACAAGTAAAGGAGGTTGAATCACATGAACATTAGTTTGTAAATCCAATGGTACCCATTTTATTGATTTAAATAATACTTTATATTTGATCGCCACAATAGATCTTACAGATGGAAAATGGTTTGGATTTTTAAAACTTGGGCTCCACCCATGCGTTCAAGTAGGGGACTGCACCATACTTCATTGTAGCAACGCTGCATTGTAGTTTTGCCCCTTCTTTTATGTGATCATAAGGACCTCAATATAATTCTCAGAATGAGCTCTCGGGAGGTCGTATTTGGTTGGTGCGAGTCCAATCACTCTTCGTATTTATACCAAGAGAACATGAAAGCCTCATTATTTTGTTATTCACACATGATCCCCTTAGTGGCCCCCACACAAGAATCATGTGTGGGAGGCCAAATAACAACATGCCACGTGTGCATCGTTTCCCACATCAGTTCATACTGGTCCATTGATTATGTTGGTTTTTTTTATAAACAAGGAGTTCAGTATGGGGGGTTTCATAACTTTGAAAATCTCATCCCCACAAGAAGGACCCGCCAAAAGCCCCCATGCACCCAAATTCATTTTCTCTTTCCTTGTTTTTGATGATCTCTGGCCGACAACAAAGACATCTCCACCGTTGAAAGCGCTGAATCCAATGGTCAAATCTAAGGATTCTCTTTCTTTGAAAGAAAATTGTCCAGGTAGATCTCTCTTCCTCCCTCTCTCTCCCATCTTTTACTCCTTGTTTTGTTCTTCCATCTCAAATTTTCATATCCTCACCATCTTTTTTCTTCTTTTCCTTTTTCTTCTCTCTAAGATTTTCAAGATGAGTAAGCATGATTTGGTCAGAAGGCCAGGAATATGGCCAGCAAGAAAATGAGATGGATCACACGCCTGTTATATTGGCAAGAGTGCTGCATACATTTTTTTTTCAAGCACATTACTAAGATGGAAGTGTGGAACCTTTCATTGATAACTACATTCATCATCTATTCATCCTTTATGCATTTACAGAAGGACCTCAATTTAATTTTCTATATGTGCTGGTGGGGGGTCATGTTTGGTTGTTGAGTCCAATCACAGTTATTTATACCAAAAAGGACATGAAAGCCTCACTATTCTCTTATTACAAGTTGCAAGGAATGATACAATAATGCCTTTCACATCTTCCACCAATAATCCAAGTACTTACATCGTCAGGTACAAATGAAAGATCAAATTCTTTTCTATATAAATAAGATGGCAGTCCATTTATTTTGGTTTCACATATCTGAAGACAGCAAGTAATCATTAGCATGTGATGGAGAGATTCTTGTGACATGACAAAGTCAGGCCCCTTTGTGTGCATGAAATACATATAGAGGAATTGAATATATAAAAAGAGAATTTAACCGGAAAATTCTCTTAGTCTTGTTAAAGGCGAAAAACACTATCAATGTGTTATATAGACCATAGTAGTCCCAAAGGCCCTGTTTTAATTTTTTTTTTTCTCTGAGCAGAGATATCCCTGCTCCTTTTACCTTAAAATGTTCCAAACCCAATACCCTTTTCCCCATTTTCGTTCTTTTGCCCATTTCATCTTCATAGAGACTCATCTTCTCTGAGCATGGATTCATTGAAGAAGAAAAGAAGCAGCAGGGCTTTGTAGATCCCCTGATTGAAAAGGACAAATCGATGGGAAGAAAAGTGCTTCACCGACGCTTTATCTTTCTTTATCATTCTCAGAACCAAATACTCATATCCAAGTCCAAATCCAAAACTCCTATATCTTCTCCATACAACATATGTAACACGCAACCATTTTAGTATTTTTCATTTAAGTACTTTTCTTCGTTACTATTAGTACATCTTTTTTTGTCTCCCAGAGAGAAAAGTGGAGCAGGAGAGACTCGTCTTCTTGATAGCTAATCATCTCCCGCCTGTGTTAGTGTTGTGGGCGGGGAGCAGGGATATCCCTGCCCATTTGAGCGTTGTGGGAGGGGATATCCCCACCCGTGTTAGTGCTATGAGCGGGGATATCCCCACCCATCCAAGCCCAAATTGAGTCTCATAAGTATGGATACAGCTAGTTGGGTAGGAAAAGTGTTATAGCGGACACATTAGACAATCCACATTCACACATAACTTCCACCTTCACGTCCATTTCTATGTAAGCAAATGCCAACGCCCAATTCTATCATATCCTATTACAGCCAAAGCCAATGCTCATTTGTATTACTCTTTTAAGTAGGAAAGTTTGGACTCCATTAAAGAGGTTGGTAATCTAAATTTACTATTTTTTACATTTGATTAAACCTACAAGCATAATCTCCACGTGTGTTTCTGTTTTACCCAAAAAGTTGATGTTTGAAACTACTTATTAAAGTTTCCATCTCCTTGATGGATAATTAATATTTACTCCATTAAAGGGTAGTCCACATTAACTTTCTTATGATAAAAGGACCCTATTTCAGTAATACAAATGAGCATTGACTTTAGCTGCAATAGAAGATGATAGAATTGGGCATTAACTTTTGTTTACATAGAAATGGCTGGATATGGGGACAGGCATAGGCATTGACTAACATAGAAATGGTTAGACTTCGAAAATAGTTTTGAGATTCTATCAGTTACATATACATGGGCATTAGCTCAATAAGGAATGGACATTTTGTCATAATTCTTCAAATGAGAAATACAATTTTGAGAGACAGCACCCACAATACTCTAGTGGGCGGGGATATCCATGCTCACAGCACTAACACATGCGGGGATATTCCCGTTCACAGCATTAACTTGGGCAGGGATATCCCCTCTTTAACTAATACCACTCTGAGAGACAGCACTCAGGGAGGCGGGGACACACGAAGACCAGGGTTGCAAAACCCTTTCTCCCCTTTTCGTGCTTCTCCCATCTTCTTCTCCCTTCCACGACATTGAAGATGTGATCCTTCAAAGAAAAAGAACACCAAAAGACCAGATCAGAAGGAAAATGCGACCGTCGCAGTTACAATTTATCCCTTTATCCCTTCTCCTTTCCATTATCCACTTCTCTCTCTCTCTCTCTCTAATTGAATCACCATCATCTATTTCAATAGTACATATACATTGTAGAGAAGAAAAAGAAAAAAATGGTGGGGGTGGTGTACAAATTGACCCCCCCTAAGGAGTACAAATTGCTGACTGGTGCACTTGGATGATGGATCTGGACCATCTTTTTAGTTAGGCACTCTGTTTTAGTGCTGAGGTTTGCTTAGGGAGAAGGTTCGCTACCTTTTCATGATGAGGTTAGACAAATTTCCGCCTCTTCTTCTTCGCTAGTGTTGGTAATGGCAAAAGAAGGATTAGGGTTTTGATCCAAGGGATGGTCGAGCTTAAACGTCGTAGAAGGGAGAAGAAGATGAGAGAAGAACGAAAGGGGGAAAAAGGGTTTTGGAACCTTTTAAAGTAAAAGGAGCATAGATATCCCCGGTCAGAGGGGGAAAAATACCAAACAAAGCTCTTGAGATCACTATGGTCTATATAACACATTGATGGTGTTTTTGGCCTTTATCAAGTTTAAGGGGATTTTTCCGATTAAATCCTCTATATAAAAACTACAATAAAATTATTAAAATAGAGAAATACATAGAAATAGAGTAAATAGAAATTCATGATCTAATTAGTAAAGAGACAAGGAGTGAAGGATACGAAGTGAAAGGAGTAATAATTCCATATAGCAATGCCGGTGAAACGTTGGTGCTCCTATGATTTTAAATACTAAGTAAACAAGTCTGCCTTTCACTTGCCCTGGTGCAATCTACCTAATTCTTAAGTAGGTATTTTCCTTTCTCATACAATTGGTCCTTTTCAACAAGTGTTTTTTTCTTTTTCATTTCTTTTTTTTCTTTGGTAATACGCATCCACCCATTCACACATTCTAACCAAGCCCCTAACCATCAATACTGTAGTCGGGGATTGAACCCTAGTCGTTAATGTGAAGAGGAGCCGCCTCACTATTGAGCTAACAGCTCGGTGTTTTTAAGAGTATACTTGATTGCAGTGGGATAATATTAAACCATGATCTACACATGTATGGAAAGTTAAATTGCTATTTGGAAAAAAAAAAAGAGTGAGAAAGGGTCGGCCATTGCTCTTCAAAATTATCCTCTAATCAATGAATACCAAAATGGATGGTGCTAATAAATTATAGAAAATGAAGTTTCATATTATATGTCAATGTATTTTGTAAGGATTATAATCTTATTATAATTAGTATTGGAAAATTCATTGGGTATTGGACAAAACCTGAAATTTATTTATAATTGTAATTTTAGTGGGACAACCCAAGAAAGATGGCTACATGGGTGCACCGTGTACAGAGTTAGTGTTGTGAGTTTCATTGTAGTATCATATGGGAGCTTTCTTCATGGTGACATCAAATGGAGACTTTTGTCATCAAATGGAGACTTTTGTCATGATGACATGGGAAACACAAAAGTCAAAGAAAACAAAGCATCATGTCTAGTCTCCAAGTGTGTCTTGATGTACAAGTTATTCACATACAGAGCAAGTTAAGGGATTGTTTTGCCTCGGACCGTGCGTCAAGAAGTGAGGAATTGCAACAGCACACAAGTTGATTTTGTGAAAACGTTTTTATCATCTGTGGATTCGAGACAGAGCCTGCAAGCGCTTGAGCGCGCATACCTATGCTCGAGTGCCTGGGTTGTGGAAAGTCTAGTTTCTTCAAGAGAATCAGGACTCTACATTCTAATTTGAGACAGTTTACTTATTTGAGTCATACATGCTTTACAAGTATTGAGGCACGAATTAAAACCTATATATTGCGTTCCTCTCTCAATTTTAGGGTACCTCTTTCCCATCCAAAAATCTAATTAAAGATCTATTGAGAGATGGTTTTCCTCTCTAAAGTTTCAAGTTACTGCGCTGAAATTCAAATCTTTGGAGGTTTTTTCTACTACTTTTCTAAAGTAGATTAATCTTGAAGAGGCATTCAAGATGGTTGGTTCAAGCACGGTGAAGGTGTACGACGAGTAGTCAGCAAGATTAAAGCAGTCTTTAGGTTGAGTTGCAACTGGGAAAGAGTTGTGAGTTTTCTTGTAATTTTTAATTCATAGTGCTTGGTTGTTTGTTGGCCTAGATAGTAAGGCACATGGTTTTTTTTCCCGAGTATGGTTTTCCACGTATATATCGTATGTTATTTTCATTGTGTGGTTGCTTGCTTTTAATCTAAATTAGGGTTAATTACTAGATTAATATCTTATTTTTGAAATCTAGTAGAGATCTTGTTATTGGGACCTAAGCCTATGTTAATGCCGATTTTTCATATTTCAATATCCACACAAAGCAAAGCTAGGGCTGTCATCCATGAAAATCTTCCATTAAACAATTCTAGTAAAGAAAATGGATTTGTATGATAATTATCTTTGATGTCAATTTTTTACTTGTCCTAACCGAAGAGCTCAGCAAAAAAAAAAGAAGAAAAAGGCACAATGTGGGGGTTATGCATGAACCTAATGAATTTAGTGAATAAAAAAGGAAAGGGAGACCCACCTATTGCCTAATGCAAGGCAGACCCACCTATTACCTATAAATACATGTGTTGGCAAACCATGCCGCCCAAAATTTCAGAAAGCCCTTCAAGTTTTAGAAAAGTTTATAATATTTTACATATGGCCCCCCAAAATAAAATAAAATAAAATAAACTCTATATAATTCAAAAATTACATGCATTTTTGATGTGGCCCTCTCAATAATTTTTTTCTACTTAGGGCCCCCCAAGGAAGAATTCCTAAGTCTACCCCTGTTTCCCCTTATATAGGGGCACGATCAAGAAGCAAGAACTAAGGTCATGTTTTGCAATCAAATCGTCAGGGAGTCTTTGCAAGTTTTGTACAAAATCACGGAAACTCAAGCTTGGTAATTGTAAATCCTTGAGGATGTTGAGCCACTGGAAATCCTTGATTGTGAGGAATTTAGGTCCAAAACCCCCGATAGGACTTGATTTCTTACGAAATTATACATCAATACCATTTTTTTCTCAGCTATACGTATCAATATGCATTAATTCAATGTGAAGTCCTCATTTATACAAATCCTCAAATGACAAATCCTTATTTCAAGGGTAGTTAGGAATCTTCAAAATGCATTCCTCAGTTGTTATTATGCGGGCGAGATTTCCTTGAATCCTCAAAACAGAGCTTGAAAATTTCCAAATTATGAATCAAAGTTTTACCCAGAAAGAAATTATGAGTCAGAGGTTAAACTCAAAACTAAGAGTTTGCTTACAAAAATTTCAATCAATACTGGATGGACACTGTAAGGGTCTATTCATTGTTCATCGAGATTATAGTCAACTTTTTCATAAACTTCTACATTTGATGATCATGGTAAGAGGACAACCTTTTCCATCTGATCAAATTCCAACTAACCAGTCCTTGTGATTCTTAAGAATCACCAGTGATTAGTGACACTCAAAAGGATGATATGGTTGTATTGTAACAACATGCCCAATGGGCCACCCATCAATTTGGACCAACAAGTTAGGATTACCCACTGGGAGAATGGTAACTTTAAATGAACAACTATTAGAGGCAGAGATGCATTTTGAACCAACGGGATACACAAGTAACAGATGTGGGTTGGACAAAACTACCACCTCCTAGAAGTAGGGCACATGATGCAGACCAAATCCCATGGCCAATCAAAGGTTTAATTGAAATCTACTCAAAGGATCGAGTCTATTAGTTGCCCTACCTCATGCATGATAGGACCAAATCATTGAAATTAGCACCCAAATCATAATAGGACTTATGGATTGTGTCTGCATTGGTCAAAAAAGGCAATCGCTGTAGTTTTTCATGGGCCAGGTGTCTATGAGCCCAAGTTTGTCCAATAAGCCCAGTACATTTACTTGCCTAACATTTAAGGACAGAATAGTACAACAGGCCTAAAACTGAGGCCAAACTCATCTTCTTTGCAAAATATTATGTCCCTTTCTTTATAAATATGCTGAGCTTATACTGAGGCATTTAATTATACATAGGCTGATGCCCATCGTGATAGTTAAAGGACCAGACAACAAAAATATAGGCCTAGCTCTTTGGCTAAAGATTCAGCCCAATGTGGGCCACCTCAGTCCATGAACAGCCTTAGCCTTGACCCGGCCTAGAGAGACCATGTGCAGCCTTAACTAAGGGTGGCATTCGGTTTGGGTCAAGTTGGTAATGGGTTGCTTTAACCTAGGTTGGCACAGGTTGAAGCCCTTCCCATTACTAACCCATTTTTAAAATGGATAAGGTATCAGTCCACACTCGATGCAGGCCAACCTGACCCGACCTGCAAAACCGGGATCCAACTTAGGTCAACCCATTTAACTGGATCTGACCCAACCAACTTGTATAAAAATGGTTTAAGGCCAAAACATTCCAAATATTTAGGTTATATTAAAGGAAAAGAAAGCCCAAAGTACAAAATAAATAAAAACACCATACCATCTGAATCGGTCGAGTTGTGCAAGTCAACTCAAACTCGATCCATTTAATTGGGTTTTGCAAGTTATGTTGGTCGACAATAGCCTGAGTTGTTTTGCTGCATATCAATTTTATATGACCCGTGACTAACTCGAATAGAATGCGAGTTGGGTAGATAGGTCAAACGCAAGTCAAGTCAGATTTTGTCATTGTTGTCTTAACTCTTATTTCTCACTTTTTTTTTTTTTTTACAAGAATTTAGAATGTTAGGGTTTTGGGACATGATGTGACATCTTGTCCCTTGGCATTTGTAAATACCTTATTTCTTGTCGAACATTTCAAAACCACAGTCACTTAAAAAGCCTCATATAACCTTTGGAAATTCAGTAATTCCATCTATTTGCATTTTGGTGGAATTTCTGGATGATCAAATTCAAGGGACCATCTAAGAATTTCACCTGTATGGGAATTCAAATTGGATCCTTAGGTCACATTTGTAACCAAATCTTTCAGGAAAAGATTTTCAATTTTCAATAACTTATGAAAAACCCATATTTGACAATTGTAAATCCTTAATGGTTTTGACCAATGGAAATCCTCGCTTTTGTGAATTTCCTAATCCAACCTCCCCCATTGGATCTTCAAAATCATCACTTTTGTAGATTTGTACACAAAAATAATCTTCCTCACCTAAATGCATTGATATAGATATCAATGTGAAATCCTCAGTTATACAAATTCTCAGCAAGGATTTTTGGGGCGGGTGGGGGGCGCCGTGTGATTTCCTTATCTGTTACCAAACGCGTTCTTACAAAGAAAAATGTAACTGACAATTAGAAAAATAAAAATATTATCTTTTTTTTTTAATCGGTATTCCTTTAATCTACTTCTCAAGCTCACCACTTGAGCTATAGTGCCATTTCATTTTCATAAAATCTTTTCAAGTTGGAGCCTGTTGAGCTATAGGTCAACTTTGATTTTATTTTCAAGCCTAGAAAATCATAAAAGTACCTTTGTACTTTGATTTTTCTTTTTGTGCATCTAATGTTATGGGTGTGAGTAATATGCTGCTAGTTCTAAATATAAAACATGTGATGCCCTTCATTAGATATTGTTTTCCCTTAAATCTGCAAAGAAAATCTCAAGGGTATGACTATTTCGTGCAAAGAATTAAACTTATGCTTGAAGCTGCTTTCTCAGTGAAGAAGCCTCTTGGCCTTTTTGAAAGTGAGGAACCTCTTTTCTCCTTCTCTTTAGAGGTGAGTCTTTTTCTTATTTACTTATGCATTTTTCTTTGATACGTTCATTCCAGATTTTACAAGAACTTATCATTTTTGCCGCTTACTTAGAAAGAAAAAAACCTTAATTGCTTTATCTTTGTTGGTTCAGATATCACATAAACTTTGCGTAGAGTGCCACAAGCCTGTTATAACGCAAGAGACCGATCCATGAGAAAGAAGAGATAATGTATTTGTCAAGAGACAAGGGGATATTTCAAGAAATCTTTCCCACACATGTCACTCCCTATAGTCCACAAGCTCATAGACGGATACCTGGTGAGTAATCTAATGGATGAATGAATCGGATCTCATCTCTTTGCATGGTAAAGGAAAGAAAAAAAATAGCTGTTTGAGAAAGAGTTACACACGTCTCTAATAGCCTCTAATCCGTTTCCTCTTTTGAAGAATGGAGAGGGAAGAGACTTTTATGAGATGTGAGGGACAATTTTTCTCATTAAGCGGCGGGGACTATGTTAGCTAACATGGCAATTAATGGGCCCCAACCCACTAATTCTAACAATGTAAACCTTTGCTGATCTCTCTATATATCTCCAAGACACGACTCAACAGGAAATGCAATTGTATTTCTACGACAAAGTGGTCACCAACAGTGCTGTGCATTTAACCCATGCCGTCGAACAAAAAAAAGCATCCTCCCTGAAATAATGCAAAAGATCTTCACTTGTATACTTTAATTAGCATACCTATATATGAGCTGAACTTCATAGATCAAAACATGTTTCTTTATCTTTTTAGTTGAATTGGGATCAAGATCAATACATGTCAGATCTAGATATGGAAACATATCCATTAAAATAAAATAACCTCAATTTGGAGACACCATGGTTTCAATCTATTGTCATGTGCTCACGCCCGACGACTCAAAAAACACAATGGGGATTTGAGGCTTTCTGGAGTTGTAGGAGCGTCGTGATCTTCTAAGTGATGGGACACACTAAGTGATGGGACACACATATGATCAGATGGACAAACAGATCTTGATGGGTTGATGGAGATCTTAAATGATCCGGAAGATTCTAAAAGACTATAAGATGGTCTTGATGTGAACATATATAGTATATGTTTGGCATCTTTATTTCTTATCTCTACTTGTTTAAATGTCTAAATCAGACATAGTATGAAAAATTTAGAGTATTTGGTATTTGATTTTACCCTCTATCCGTTTTAAAGAAAAAGAGTCAAATCCTCTAAAAATGAACTGCTCCAAATATGGGCAGACGAAATTAGAGCCAAATACTCTAAAATATATAGAGGCGGAGAATGTTTTTTAGGACAAAAATTGCCCTGGACGGTGTTTTATTGGCACCGAAAATCCATTCAACAGACCCCTGTTTTTCGTTGAACAGCCATGACACGCAGGTTTCTTTCCACTCGAGCTGTCCCTCTTCTCCCTCTGAAACACTTGAACTCTCCCTCTTCTCCTTCGAAAAGCAAAGATCATGCAGCGTCCTCACTTAGGAGGTGTTCTTCTTCTCTCTTTCTGAACCAAAGTATTAGATATCATTCCCCAATCCTCTCCATCTCTCTCAATGAGGACCCTAATCCCTATATCTCTCTCAATCGAAAGCCCTAATAGCTACCGAAACCCTAAGGGGCCTGTTTGTTAATTTAGCAACTTCAAAAGTTCGTTCTCATCTTCACACCCATTCCAAATGCTAGATGGGTTCTTTGGATTTTTGCTGATTTGGGAGACTGTGTGGTAAATGGAGTTAAGAGGAATGACATTTGGACAAGGTTGCAACTCATTTCCATTCTGTTTTTATTTGATATTATTGATTGTTTTGCCCTCTTTTCCCCTTCTTTTCTATATGCAGCTTCATGGATCTCTCACTGTTGGTTCTTTGCTTAGATGAGAGATGGAAGGCCTACTTAGATGACATAATCTTGAGGTAAAGATTAAGGACTTGGAATCCATAAACTCTGAGCTTCAAGGTAGATTGTCCGTGTTGCAAGATGAGAGGCTATCCATGCTGCAAAGATGAGAGCAAGAACCTTAGCCATCTTCATCACACAGGATTGTTTTTTAATAATTGAATGGGATTGTTGTTTTTACAAAGGTGCCCAACGCCTGAGAATTTGTCAATTGGTTTTTTTTTTTTTTTTTTCTCTAATCATCTGTGCATCGATGTGTATTTGCCAACTTCTATGTTGGATTGAGGCTGTAAATTGGAATGTATTACATGGGTGATGGTTATGAGATGATGAAGTGGTAGATTGTTGAGATGAATAATTTATGAAATTTTAGATCATTGATACATGTCTATGTTTTAGAAGTGTTATTTACTTATTTGGGTGCTTGGATTTTGTGGTGTGTATGGTGTGTTTGAGGGAGTTTTGTTGTGTGTATTTGTTGACATGTAATGTGCCTTGAATCAGTTTAAAGTTGCATACCAAGTGTTTGATAAAAGTTTTAAAAGATATGTTTATCATAATGTATAGCTTAGATTTTAGACATATCCTCCATTCATTTTTCAAATAATGACATAAACTACCCCTCTAATAAGAGGCATGCCCCTTTGACAAGAGACAAAAAGAGCGCATACTAAACAGTCTATTTAAAATAGATTCATGTAATACCGAACACGTTTTCAAATTTTAACCTCTTTTTATTATGGCTCTATTTTTCATAGCTCTATTTTGGATGTCGTAGAAATACCAAACAAGGCCATAGAGTAGTAAAACATAGAATTGTATAGAGTTATACATGTGGAGTGTTCTTCAAGATTGTTGATATCTGTGTAGTATTCAGTAGACTAAAGTAGAAGTCATAGAGTGGAGTCCAGAAGATTCCTTATCTAGGACAATTGATTCAATCTTAGTCATTCATTACGTAAGGTAGAAGTATAAAGAAGGGTTTAGACATTCATTTGCATCAAGCAAATTTTAAAAAACAATTGAGAAAACACTGATTTTCTAACACACTCTTTAATTTCAATCTAGTCAAAAAATAAATAAATAAATGAGTAAGGACGTCTTACTTGCTAGCTGATATGTGGAGTTTCGCATGGGCTTGAATCAAATGGATTCATCCCGTCTATTGATAGAGAGAAAAAGAGAACAATATAATCAAGGATGCCCTATTTTTAATTGCTACTTTCTTTTTCACTAAACTGAGTCTGAGAAAATTTTTGCAGCTGCTAAAAAAACTGCTGATGAAATGAAAATTCACACACTACTTTTAGTTAAATTGGAGCTAACCGATGATAGAGCGCTTGAATGTATACACAGGAAGAAGTGAAGAACGGACTATATGTTTTGAAGTTTAGAATTGTTATATTGTTCCATTTGAAGTTTTGATTGTGGAGACTTACGCATCCGGTTCGGTTTCGTGGTTCGGTTTCGATTTTTGAATTTGCATTGAATTTTTGAAAAAAAAAATTGTTTTTAAACTGATAGTGTGATTTGGGTTAGAATATGATTATAACCACAAGAGAAATGATAAAAATCACTTAGTTTATTGGTTGTAAGTTGGATTTGTGGTTGAATTTTTTCGTGGTATATTTGTAATATGAAATGCCATATAAAAAATTAAATTATTAATCTTATGAATATTAAAAAATCTAAAAAAATATTATGCTCTAAAAAAATGTAAACAATCAAAATATTACAAGTCATTCTGTACTAACTCAATCATCACCAAACTCTCAATTCAATTTAAATCCCTTTGGCCATGAAATCCCACCACATAACATTTTAAATTTATCTCACAATTATGACCGCTTAGGAGCGAGGGTGGACAGCGACCTCAACAATCTCTATTCAACGGCACACTGCCGCAACTCCTACTGCGAACTAGTAAAACATATGTCTCGTGACTCGAACACTCGACCTACCAGGCTCTGATACCATTTGTAAGATCTTACACCATTGAGCTACCACTTATCCAAAAACCAATTGGTGATAGAAACGGCACAACAATAGTTTTTTTGTGAGGGCGAGGTTTGACCATGATTATGACCGCTTAGGAGCGAGGGTGGACATTGACCTCAACTAGAGCGGGTCGACTCAACCCATTGCCACTCCTAATGAGGATCAATTCAGATGCTCAAGGGCCATCCACAGGTCCACCCTAATATCACTTGGGCTCCAAAGCCAAAGCCTCACCCGGGCTAGGCCCATTCCAAAAAAAAAGTCTGAATTGCAGCAATGCGCACTACATTTAATTTTGGGGATTTTACAAAAAAAAAATTTGGTGGCCAGTGCACCAAACAGAGAACTGTAGCCAGTAGTGCACAAAACAGGGAATCCGTATAGAAAATGCAACTTTTTTTTACCATTTTTTTGTGTGGTCGTTACATACTTTCATTTTTTATGTTGAGGGTTGATGGCAACCCTCGCTATAACAAGTAATGGTCATCGTCAACCCTAAACAAGAATAAAATCTTCATCTTCTTCCTTCTTCCTCCATTCTCCAGCTGAAACTCCAAATAGTTCTCCATATCGACTCCATCCTCTTCGCCGAATATATAGAGTACGTAACCTACTCAGGGTCATTGGATTTGTTCGAGAAAGAGAGGAAGAATGAAGAAGATAAAGAGTTTATGTCTGTTTAGGGTCGATGGCAACCCTTAACACATAAAATGAAGGTCCATGCACTATTAGCTAAAGTTTCTTGTTTGGTGTACTGCCACCTACAAAAGTTTTTTTTATTTTTATTTTTATTTTTTAGGGGATTTTACAAAAAAAAAAAAAAACTCTTTAGATGACCAGTGGACTTAAAAGAACATTTTAACCGACCTTGCACCAAATCAGTCATTTTGCCTGAAAATGTGTTTTTTTTTTCTTTATCACTTTCAACTAACGTCCCTAGGGACCTTAGTTTTATGAAGCTAAGCGTCCCTAGGGACCCTGCTGTGTATACGAAGTAGAATAAAATAGGGTTGTTTCCTCGTCAATGTGTTATTCTTTCTTCAAAAGCCTGGTCTTCTGCATCCATTTCTTCCGACCCAGCTGTCCAAGATGATAGATTTCTTCCGATGCAGCCGTCCAAGAGGATAGATCACCGGTCCGACCGACCGACCCGCTGCCGGAGCGGGAGCTGTAAAGTTTTGGTTTTTTGGGATTTTATGTCTAGAAACTTTTGGATTTTGTGGACATGAAGTTGCAAACTTTATTCATTCATTCTTTTCAAGACAGATCAGTTGAAATCTTTCTGGGGTTCTGTAAATTTCTCTGTTTTGGATTGTGGAGAACAGGAATATGTGAAACATGAGATTTTTCTACTTAGTGGAGCTAAGAAAGGAAGGAAAAGTTGCAGATTTCAGTGCTTATGGGCCAAAAAGATATAGAAGTTTTTTGGGCTTACATTTTTTCATCTTTCTGCAAAGGGTTTTGTAGCTGGACAAATCAAAAATCACTAGAGAATAGGGAGAGAGATATTTGGAAAAGTGGGTTCTAAAAACCTTAGAAAAATCTTGCTAAATGAGGATTTCAAGCATTTTCACACCTCTTTCGGCGGAAAGGCAGTTTTGAGCCTCAAATTTGTTGTTTGAAATGAAGAGGCACAGGAGTTCTCTAAATCCTAGCAAGAAAAATGCCCTAAAAATGGCGTTTGCCCTTTTTAGAAGACAATGGGCAGAGACAAATGCATGATCTACTGGCATGATGAAAGTACATGTTATATATTATACATTATTGAATGGAATCATTACTTGAAGACACTGAATATATGAAAATATTGTATAGAGTTTTATACAAACAAGAAAAAACACTGTAAAATAGAACAAGCTGTCATGATGAAGAAACTAATTCGTGTACACCGCAGGATCCTTAGGGACTCTTAGTATCATAAAACTAAAGTCCCTAGGGACGGTAGTTGAAAGTGCTAAAAAAATGTACATTGCAGGGTCCCTAGGGACTCTTAGTGTCATAAAACTAAGGTCCCTATGAACGCTAGTTGAAAGTGCTAAAAAAAAAACACCTTTTCCTGCAAAATGACTGATCTAGTGCAATGTTGGTTAAAATATTCTTTTAAGCCCACTGGTCATCTAAAATGTTTTTTTTTTTTTTTTTTTTTTTTGTAAAATCCTCTTTTTTTTTTTTAATCCCCATTAATTTTTAGAGGACAAAATCGAAGAAAACGGAAAAGGAGAGGGGGCAGATTAGAAAATAAAAAAAAATCATTAGTTCGAGATTATATATATACCCCCATAAAACACTAGTTTCTATCATATCTCTTTCTGTCTCTTCCAACTCCACTCTTTGGAGTTGAG
This sequence comes from Persea americana, assembly GCA_029852735.1. Lineage (NCBI taxonomy): Eukaryota > Viridiplantae > Streptophyta > Magnoliopsida > Laurales > Lauraceae > Persea > Persea americana. The sequence goes on along the minus strand of CM056813.1, from coordinate 64,228,509 downwards.
AAAAAACCCTAGCGCTCTTTCTTCCGCTCTCATCGCATTTTCGCTATTAGTCTCCGCTGCAATTACCAATCGAATCCATCCATCTCAGGTGAATTCTCGATCTCTCTTTCCTTCATCGATCTGCTCCAGATCTAATCTCCTGTGGCCGGTTTTTTTTTATTGGAAAGCTTTGAATCCTAAAACTTCGATGGTGTTTTTGTTGAGTTCTTTCTTTTATCTCGCTAACATATATTAATATCATGTATGCAGATTTCTTAGATTAGATCGATCTCTCTGATTGGACTGATCTAGGGTTTGATGATATAACGTTAGGTTTTTTTATTTTTATCTGTCGATTTTAACTTTGAAGTCCTCTTTTGGTTGGATTTTAGGGTTTGATGTCTGATGTTGTGATTGATACGGAATATGCATGATCAGTTTTCTCCTTGCTTGCTAGTGACTGATTTGGAAATAATCAAAAGTCTCATGTGCGGATGAGGACATACTGATGAGACGTGTTTTCTTTTTTATTTGATGGTTCCGGCAACTTGTTTTTATGAGGACCTTTTTGGGTCGGCACCAATTCGTGAGTGGAAGAAATTTTAGGGACGTTTTTGGGTTATTCATAGTGATGCAGCTGGATCCTCCGGACCTAGCCTTGGCCACAAAAAAAATTGATTTCTAGGGTTTCTAAAAACCAAATCTCTCCTTGTATCATCATCATCATCAACATTATCCCATCTATTTGGAGTCCACTAAAAGAGTTCTACTACTCACAACACTAAAAACCCCAATACGGCCAAGCCAACCTTTTTCAAATATGACTTTCACTTCTTACTTTTTTTTTGGGTAGAACCTTCACTTCTTACTTAAGGTCTTGATTGGCCATTCAATTTGTCTTCTAGGGGCAAATTGTGGATTTCTTTAGATGTGCCCAAACTATGTCAAGCGAGATTCTTTTATTTTATCCTCTACTGTAACTCATATCTAGTAACTCTGCACTTCCTTGTAAGTTAGTCATTATAGTAACTCCACACATCCTTCTAATTATGCACACCTCAACTGGATGGGCTCTTGCATCTCTAATTTTTTTCATGCCCAACATTGAGCCTCATGTAATATTCTTGGCCCAACTGCTATCATATAGAAGTGATGTTGTAATCTAAGCAGCACTCAAAGATTGCATAACTGCTGCTAGCTTGTTTCCATTTAGCCTTTGCTGTGCTAATTCTATTGGCTATATCTCATTCTGGACCCTCATTTTGGTCTAGTGAAGAAGAAAGTTGGTAGAACCACCTATCACATCAGATTCCTGGTAGATGATGAAACGGATGAATGCAAGCAAGAGATCATTAGTTACCTAGTATGGACCATGAACCAATGCAATATGCTAAGTCTTCATTTACGGATCTTAAGCGGCTAAACGACCCTATTAGAAAGGTGAATTCTGAAAAGAAAAGGCTGGATTTGGATAGGGGTGGTGCTACACATCCATCATATCAAGAGAAATTACCTATAGGACCATATAACTGGCCCAAATCTTTCCATAAATATAGAAATATATAAAATAACCCAGAACTTGAAGAAGACGACTAAATTGTCACAAAAGGTGCAGAAATCACTCCGTGAATGGTGCTGATATCACAAGCCCAAATGATGGCAGATGACCCTGGGTCATATGACCACTTCTGAAAAGGGATAAAAACCAAACTTTGTAATAAGGATGAACTCTACCCAAGATGGGTCATATTAACATATTATTGAATATGTTAAAGATTCTAAACAACACAATAGGTCCCACAACGATCTAGGCCTTTAATCTAATTCATAATTTGGCTAAAAAGTGGCCTGCATCCATAGGTACAGTGACACAGCATGATCGATTGTGGAATTTTTTTTCCTTGCCAAAAATCTTTCTGAACGCTTCCTCTAACTAACCCTTCTTGAGCCGTAGAAGAGTGTAAGGTGCAGTATAGTATGCTTGATTATCTTTATCTCCAATATATCTACATTTCCCTTAGTATGATGTTCTTACAATTACCACTGTCGATGATTACATTGCATATTTTTCTTTTAACTGTGCATATTGTTGGGAAATGATAGATTGCGACCAATCTTGAATCTTATTTTTTCTGATACTAAGGCCTTGCCTATGACAATGATTTTACCAACAGCACTATGTGATTTTTTTTTCTCATCATCATTCATGCCATGATCTTAAATTGACTCTTTTTTCTTTCTTGATAAATACTTACATACCCACATACACACCAAGTCCCTCATCATCAGTGCTACAACCAGAGATCGATCTCTAGTTTTTTTGTAGGGGAGCTGCCTCACCAGTCTCCTCTAACTATACTAGCGGATCTTAAAATTGATTCTTCCTCTTAACAATTGGTAGTTTATACCCTTTTCCCCCCTTCTAGATATCCTTGAGATTGAAATGCTCCCATCATTATTTATCTCTATTCACAGATCCACACCACCATTATGCTCCTATCTTTAATCTTTCTCTGTGTCCATTATGTACTTTCTGTTCTAGAGGCTCAGAAAGGCACTTGTCTTAGCCTTTTTTTAATTATGGTTTTCAGTAACAGAATCTGTCTCGGTATTGCTATCGTGTATTTCTATCTCTAATAAAACAAGCACAGAGTATTCTTTTAGTTGATAATACATCAATGTGATGGCACCTCTAAGTCCAGTTCAAAAGTTATTTATCTATCTTCCAACATTCTTAACATGTAAGTTTAAGTTTGCCTGACCTCGGATCTGCATGTGAGGTGGTTTTCTATTTTTACAGTCATGGCAGGAGTGGCACCAGAAGGATCGCAATTTGATGCTCGCCAATTTGATGCCAAAATGAATGAATTGTAAGTTTTTTTTAGCTATGATGTATAAATACTGCCATTTGTTTTATGATATATTTATTTAACCAGAAACTGGAAAGTGTTGAAAGTGATGTGTCAATCCCATCGTGATGGTGTTAAATATAATGCTAATGTTTGGCTTGATGTGTGGATGGTTTTAGGCTTACAACAGATGCCCAAGACTTTTTTACGTCGTATGATGAGGTTTTTGAGAGCTTCGACTCTATGGGTCTTCAGGAGAACCTTCTAAGAGGCATATATGCATACGGTAGGTGCAGTTTTGTCTTGTTTTATGTAATACCTGAAAAATCTTCTATCCTGTATATCATAGAAAAAGATGCTGAATTTATTCTGAATGTTCCTTTAAAGGTTTTGAGAAGCCATCCGCAATCCAACAGAGGGGAATTGTGCCTTTCTGTAAGGGACTTGATGTAATTCAGCAGGCGCAATCTGGTACTGGTAAGACAGCAACTTTCTGCTCTGGAATTCTGCAGCAGCTAGATTATGGTCTTGTTGAATGTCAAGCATTGGTTCTTGCTCCGACTCGGGAACTTGCACAACAAATTGAAAAGGTTATGAGGGCACTTGGTGATTATCTTGGCGTGAAGGTTCACGCTTGTGTTGGTGGAACTAGCGTTCGTGAGGATCAGCGCATTCTTTCCAGTGGCGTTCATGTTGTTGTGGGCACTCCTGGTCGTGTTTTTGATATGCTGCGAAGGCAATCCCTTCGGCCTGACTACATTAAGATGTTCGTCTTAGATGAGGCAGATGAAATGCTTTCTCGAGGTTTTAAAGATCAGGTCCTTTTTTTTTTTCACCTGATACTCTTTTTTTTTAATTTTTTATACTTCACATAGCTGATTTTTGGTTTTCTTCTTGACTAAATGCTATGGCCTTTTTTGTTGTCATATTTCTTGTTGATTCCCTTTAGGATGGATCCTTAGTGCAAGCCGCATAGTATTACATGTACAGTCATTGAAGTAGAGGTATCATTGGCATGTATTCATCTCATCTGACTGTTAAATCTAGTAGGATTCCGTGAAGTGCAGCATGCATCTTTATTACCTGATAAAATTTTCATAACAAAGTTTTACTATAAGGTAATTTAGCTTTCTGTTTCATCTTCTAAGATTTAGGACCACAGTATAAATCCTTGTGAATCCGTTTCTCAGTTTATTGTCATATTGGTTGATTGGTCCTTTTTAAAAAAAAAACAATCCACTGATGGATATGCCGTCCGTGAAGAGCATTTCCAAATCTTTGAAAGTTATGTGTCTGATGTTTAGAATCCAAGAACCTCTCTCATTTTCTGATGTATAGAATTCAGTAACTTATCTCATTCAATTTTAAAGTATCACTCTCGACCGGTAGAACTCTTCCTGTTACTGCAGCTAAAACTGCTCCTTTTATTGATGGAAAGAATGAATTTGCTTTCATGAATGCCCTTGTGATGCACAAATAGGATTAGGCTAAATTATCATGATTATGATGATTGCATATGATGTATTTTATGATGCTACGATTGGATGTGATTATGCGTTCAGCCAAACTATTTACCTCCCCTCATCTACAAACGTGTTAATTAGTTTTTCACAAAGTATATCATTTCCAAAAAAAAAAAAAAGAAAAAGAAGAAAAAGGAAAAGAGAAGGAAAAAGGTGCAGAAAGGAGTTTCTCACAAATCATAAAAGGTTATACAGTCATTTCTGGTCGTTCTGTATTGTCTGGCCTTTTAACATGGTCAGATCTGGCTCTGTTACATGATTTAAACTTCCTTTCTATGCATTTAGCTCCCTGTTATCTACAAATGCTTTAAAAAGTCAGAACGGAGTTTTCACAAATCATAAAACGTTATAGAAACAGTCAATTCTGGTCATTCCGTATTGTCTGGCTTTTTAGCATGGTCACATCTGGCTGTGTTGCATGATTTAACCTTCCTTTCTTTGTATGTAGGTTCAACTTAAAACATATGTTCAGTTTTGGGAATTATATGATTTAGATTTCTAGTGCCTATGCTGCAGTGCATGTTACAGTAAATTCCACCATCTTGCTCAAGTTTTGATTTCATGTTTAGCCTGCCCTTTGTAGAGCTGATTTATTAAATTTGACACATTTTTTCAAGTGATTGTCTGGATCTGGATGTTTCTGACAGTTTCTTGCATCAGATTTATGATATATTTCAGCTGCTTCCTTCAAAAATTCAAGTTGGCGTCTTCTCTGCTACAATGCCTCCTGAGGCGTTGGAGATCACCCGCAAGTTCATGAATAAGCCTGTGAGAATTTTGGTGAAGAGAGATGAGCTCACCCTTGAGGGAATCAAGCAGTTCTATGTTAACGTTGAAAAGGAAGAGTGGAAATTGGAGACCCTCTGTGACCTCTATGAGACATTGGCAATCACACAGAGTGTTATCTTTGTAAACACTCGACGAAAGGTTGACTGGCTAACTGATAAGATGCGCAGCCGAGACCACACTGTTTCTGCAACTCATGGAGATATGGACCAGAACACTAGAGACATCATTATGCGTGAGTTCCGCTCTGGGTCTTCACGGGTGCTTATTACCACCGATCTGCTGGCCCGTGGCATTGATGTGCAACAAGTCTCACTTGTCATAAACTATGATCTGCCGACTCAACCAGAGAACTATCTTCATCGTATTGGACGAAGTGGTCGTTTTGGAAGGAAAGGTGTTGCAATTAACTTCGTGACCCTGGATGACGAGAGGATGCTGTTTGATATTCAGAAGTTCTACAACGTGGTGATAGAGGAGCTGCCATCGAATGTTGCCGATCTCCTCTGATGAGCAACTATCTATTCATGAAGGTAAGACTCTTTTTTTCTTGGTACCTGATATTATCAGTGTTCCTTCATAGGCTTGGTGTTTGATGTTGGTGTTGATAAACTGCAAACTTTATCCGACTATTGAGTGATGTTGGTCCAGCACATTTGCAATGTTGAGTTCAGTTAGTATCTATTCCAACAGGTGGATGTGTTTTTATAGGGGATCTCTTCATTGCAAATTTTGTTTTAGCTAGGGTTTTGTATCATGTTGACGTTTCCTTAAAGGAGGTAGTATGGATTGTCTTTTGTGTTTATCATGGAACCATCTTATTGGACATGTTGGTTAAAAAGCTTGGCAGGACTTTCCTTGAGTTGCCAGCAGAGCGTGTTTTATTTTTACTATTATTGCTTGAATGCATATGGTGGTCCTCCATCAGAATTTTGTAAGTGTGTGTTCTATCAAACACGGATCATTCAATACTATACTTGTACAGTGCACATTACTTATAGCCTGCACTGTTGGAGCCCATCATACGTTTGGAAGGTCACGTCGTTCTTTAATGGTGTATGGCTGGCCTTATCATTGGTTTCAATGGAATCAGGGAGGTGGTTTATTACAGATGCAAATGAATAGAGCAAGATTGACCCGGGATTTTTTACAGTCAACATTTCCTGTTAGCTTTCATTCCTAATTGTTGCCTGGGAATAAGTATTGTTGCAGTCTGTTCTACCAAGAGTAATGGCTTTTCCTTTTCCTTTTCCTTTTCCCTTTTTTTTTTTTAATTTAAAATTTGCCAAGTTGGACTACTGGTTGAAGACTCTGTAATTGGACCCTGGGTATTTGTGATACTAAGGTCCCAACAACACTCAACAGTGAGTGTCTTGCCTGCCAGAAGTTATGTTTTTGGGTGATTTGTTGCCTACTGGATTCTTGTCAGTAGCTAGCTATTCTGCAATTTTGGTCCACACCTTTAATTCAGAGAGGGTCCCACTTCTATGGATGGTGTGGATTGGATTCAGAGAGGGTCACGCGCAGGACTATCCGTGGTGAAAAAAAGGGCATGTTTAAGCGTGGTCTGTTCTGTAGCTTTATGATCATAAAGCAAATGCAAGGAAGTCATCGATGGATCTCTTTTTATCCAGTGCAGGTCTGGTCATGGAGGATTAGAGGGGGAGGAGTTTCATTGACTAAAGGTGGGTTCCCATGGAGCTTGGGCGATACATGCAGTAGGCGAAATTTGTGTTCCTTGAATGCATAGGTATTCATGCGTATAACTTATGATGGCATGATGGCTGCTGGGTGCAACCCTGTAATTCTAAACTAGGAAGTTGCAGGATGAGAGTCTCCTGCACTGCGTCTGCAGCCCAGCTCTAGTGGGTGTTTATGGGCCTGCCTTTGATCAGTGCAGGTGCAGCCTCCTTATCACTCTTACGCCCCAGGATCTTGCATCATGCCTTTTTCCTTTTCTTTCCTTTTTATTTTTTTAATTTATTTTTGTTCTCATCAACCCTTTATCGGCTATTGGATTGAATCTTGGATAAAAAACACCTATAGTACTGGTCCATTTTACTTTTTAAAGCCCTATAATTTCTTTTTTGATATAACGCAGGGTCTTTCCTGTCCAGTCCAACCTAGGAGCATTCGGCCCGAGGGACACTCGATTTTGGACATTCAGTGAACTAAATCCTATGGGCACATGCAAACCCTCCTATCCGAAGGCTAATATAATTTGATGGGTATAAAGAGGCATGATGGGAACACAATCAAGTGGGCCCATAAGCTGGACTGCATATGCACGGTATGATGTTCAACAACTGCCTCTTTCTTTACAAGCGAAGGCTAATAGAGGCATCTAAGGCCCAAACCCATGGAGGAAAATGAGTTGGGGTTTGTTTTCAGTGTTAACTAGGCCCCTCCCTGAAAGAGAATTGGTTAGGAATAATGAGTGCTAGGGGTAATTGGTGCGGTGCCACTCCGATTAGACCAGATGAAAAATGGTTCAAGACTGAGTTGACTTTAGATTTGACCATATTATGACGACTAAAGTCTTTGACAAAATTTTATGCATTATTTTTGGGACGAAATTTTATGCATTATTTTTGGGACGGTTTTGGGGCTTAGATTTATTGATGGCCAACTGGAAAGGATTGGAAAGGAGGGGTGATGGGGTCGACTTGGGTCATTACTCAGCTACAATGAATCTCAATGCAAAGACAGATCTTTGATATCCTCATACTTATCAAAATATATTTTCAGCAATGAAGATGACTATGCATATCGTGATGAGTTCCGTTAAATAAAACCTTTCCAGGTGCATGGATGCAAGCTCTAGGTTTTATTTTTTCCACTGTGGAGGTTGTCCATGTGATGGGGATAAGGCTAAGATAATGATGATTAGTCTTTCCATTGTGGAATTACTTTATCCCAAGGGAAACCCTTCGTTCAAAAACTTCCCCCCATGTTTGGGACACTGCTCAAATATCATTGATCTGAGTGATATTCACATAACAAACTCTTGTGCCATAGAAGTTCTTTCATGTGGGGAAAGTGCCCATGAGTGTACGTAATCATCTAATTTTGTTCCTCAAGGTAGTTAGCTTCCATCACCAGATCTGTTGATTTTATGCTATTCACTTCTGGCAGGTTATAAACAAATGTTCTGAAATATATTTACTTTAGATTGGTAGTTTCTATCTCAAGAGTCAGGTCAGTCCAGATTTCAAATTTTCTATTTCTCTTGTATCTCAAGGCGTAAGAGTCGGCCATCTAGTTGAATGTATATACCATAGACATTAGTGATCAATTGCTATTATTTCCATTGGGTTTCACAGATTGCATCTGGGAGTTTACATCCATTTGGTGTTTCTCATCAACTGCTGTAGTTTTTCTACTGCCCTAGCTATAATGGTTATATTTGCCTGGTATGTTTGCTAATTTTATTTTCAAGTAACATAAAAAAAAATTGTATTGACATTCATTTTCTTAATGATATTAGTGATATTAGAAACTTTTCATCAAAACATTAAAAAAAATACATCAAAGTGGTTGAGAAAGCATTCACATTACATATAGGATAGATTTATCTGTTAGGTGAATCTTGATTGTAAAAGATAATCTGAATTCTAGTTGAAGTGCCTCTATTTTCATTACTGTTAGATGGGTCAAAGTTGCATTAGCTTGCATTGGAATGAAGCGAAAACTATCAACGTAACACTCAGCGGGTAGTGGTTAGTGACTCTGCCCATGCTCTGTATCTCGCACAATTTTGCACTGCCTGCTTAGGCCTTTGTTTTGGTGACCCAGACCATCAGCATCATGGTCCCATTGCAGATAAATTCCCAGAAAGTACTCCAATTCTGAAGCTCCTAGCTATCAAATAACTTTTTGTGTGACACCAGACAGTTGGTTTGCAAATTGGGCAGGCTAGGCTGTGCATTAACTTAGCCTAAGCCCGACCCATATTGCATCTGACTAGGCCCAAGTCAGGATGAGAAATGGGCTGAGACCCAATTGGGTTTGCTTGAGCTTTTAATCTAGACCAGGTTACACCAACCGATGGCTTAGTGTTACACTAGTTGTCTATACTTACGAGGTTGTAGAGAAAAGGTGCAGGGTTTTCAAGTAACCAAATTTTAGGATTTTTGAACCATCAATTCAAGTCATTTTTATGCGGGATTCCAGGCAGATGGGATGTGCATTTTTGACTCATAATGAAGAAAAGTTGAGAACTATCTATATTACACTTGAAACTCGAAACTTGAAATATTCTGCAGAAGAAAACCAAACGCAACACTGCTATAATGGTACCTTTAAACCAACCCTGCGTGATTGAAGAAATAGAAAGAAACTAAATATATGAATGAGAAAAGAAAAATGATACAAAAAAGGCTGCAAAAACCTCTACAAAAGACCCAAAAAGAGAAGAAGAAGAAGAAATGAAACCTATCACAATTACGAACCTGTTTGTGGAGCTATAGACGAGTGTTTTGATAAGAACCGTCCAGCCCAAGCTCACATGAGCCCGAGTCTTCACGTGCTGGACTATGGGGCTGGCATGTGGCCCAAGGACAAGCTTGGTGTGCAAGTTAAATAATGGATGGAGTTTGCTAGCCTGACATGTCATAGATTTCTTTCCATATTAAGGAGATAGGATTTCTTTCTTACTTAAGTTCTTTTTCTGATTTGAGAGATCTTTTTCAATTTTACTTCTATCTATCTAAGCTATCTGATTTGGGGAGAGAATTTTACACCAACTGTGCGTGCACAAGGAGGCCGACCACCTCGAATTTGTCAACTATCTTTCCTTTTGCTTCTGGTTCTTATCAATTGGTATCAGAGCACCCTTCCTGGCATGGCTACTTTAGCTACCGACACGCAAAACGAAGTTCTAACCACAAAGGTTGAGAAGCTTGATGAAGAAGTCAGACAGTGCTCCGAATCGTTGCAAAATATCAAGCTGACGTTGGCTGCTATGAACACCAAATACAACCAACCACATACTCTCCATACTTCCTGATAAATCGGAGAAGGACATGTCCGCAATGGTAATGCCATTAATAACAATGGGCAGATCCAGACTCGCATTGCAAGACTGGACTTCCCAAAATTCTCTGGCGACGACCTCACATCATGGATATATCGAGCAGATCAATTCTTTCAGTATAAAAAAACAGCGGAGGATCAAAAGGTCCTCTTGGCCTCCTTTCATCTCGAAGGAGAAGCAGTGCAGTGGTTCCAGTGGTACGAGAGAACCCAAAAAGAGTTGACATGGGCTATGTTGCAGAAAGCCATCTATGTTCGTTTTGGGTCAACTGACTATGAAAATTTTGGTGAGGCTCTATCTTGGATCCGTCAGACAGGTACTATACAATAATATCAAACCCAATTTGAGCACTTGGCAGATAGGGTTACAGGGTGGCAAGAGAAAGCATTAGTTGGATGTTTCCTTGGAGGGCTTAAGGATGAAATAGTTGCTGAAATTAAAATGTTTAAACCGGAGAACATTTGTGCGGCAATTGGACTGGCTCACATGCAAGAAGAGAAATTGCAGCGAATACGGCGAACGGTGTGGCCCCCTAGGCCCGACCGAATCCCCTTCCACCACCAGGGCAGATGGCGCCATGGACCATCCCACCTATTCGACGACTCTCGTGGCCTAAGATGCAGGCCCGTAGAGAAAAGGGTTTGTGCTATAATAGTGATGAAAAGTTTGCGCCCGGTCACAAATGCAGAAGTCAACAACTTTTCTTCTTAGAGGTGGAAGATGAAACAGAAGATCATGTGGATGATGGAATATTGGAGGAGGAAGACCCTCCAGCTATATCACTCCATGCTTTATCCGGTTATTCATCACCTCAAACTATGCGCCTACAAGGTTGGATCAAGCGCCAGTTGGTTTTCGTGTTAATTGACAGTGGTAGTACCCATAATTTCATTAATTGAAAGTTAGCCAGATTGCTTGATTGGCCCACACGACAATCTGCATCATTTGAAGTTTTAGTGGCTGATGGCAACAAGCTAGAGTGTTCGGCCAAGTGCAATGATCTAGAGATTGACATTCAGGGTCACAAATTCAATGCTGACATTTACTTGCTCCCTCTAAAGGGATCAGATGTCGTTCTTGGTGTCCAATGGTTGCAAAAATTGGGGCCAGTCATATGGGACTTCAAGAACCTTACAATGGATTTCACAGTGGACGATCAACACTACCACATTCAAGGTCAACCCCGAGTTGTGATAACACCGGCCTCAACTCAATCAATGGAGCGCATATTGCGGCAACAGCCGCATGGGCTACTCATGCAACTCACGGCTTCAGCACAAGTACACCTGAACCTATTCCTAATGATTTACTTCCTCTCATTCATGAGTTTTCCGTCATTTTTGAGGAACCAAAAGGCTTGCCCACTATGCGATCTCAAGACCACTCAATACCCCTGGTACCCGGTGCCCCACCGGCCAATGTACGTCCTTATAGGTACCCCCACTTCCAAAAGGATCAAATTGAAAGGATTGTCAAAGAAATGTTAGCAAGTGGAATTATTCAACCTAGTTCCAGCCTGTTTTCATCACCCGTTTTACTTGTGCAAAAAAAAAAGATGGAACATGGCGGTTTTGTGTGGACTACCGGGCTCTTAATCAGATTGCTGTGAAGGATAAATATCCCATTCCGGTGATTGATGAATTGTTCGATGAACTATGAGGGGTTCGATATTTTTCAAAACTTGATTTACGATCCGGTTATCACCAGATTTGTGTCTAGAAAGAGGATGTACCCAAAATTGCGTTTCGAAGGCATGATGGCCATTACGAATTTTTGGTCATGCCCTTTGGGTTGACTAATGCCCCAGCCACATTCCAAAGTGTGATGAACGATGTATTTCAGCCTTGAGAAGATTTGTGCTGGTTTTTTTTTTTATGATATCCTCATATATAGCCCATCATGGAATCTAAATATGAATCATTTAAAAATGGTGTTCAAATTGCTAAAACAACATCACTTCTGTGTCAAGCAATCAAAGTGTTCCTTTGGGAGGCAAAAGATTGAATACTTGGGCCACATCATCTCCCACGATGGGGTGTCAACAGACCCAAGTAAAGTTCAATGTATGCTGGAATAGCCTGCACCAAAATCAATAAAAGTGCTTCGTGGGTTTTTGGGACTCACTGGCTATTACCGTCGATTTGTTAAAGACTATGGGAAAATAGCATCAACCCTTACTAATTTATTGAAAAAAGACCAATTCCATTGGAGTGAAGATGCTCACCAGGCCTTTCAAAAGCTCAAAATAGTCATGTCAAGCACTCCAGTCCTTGCCTTACCTGATTTCACTAAGGAGTTTGTAATTGAATGTGATGCCTCCGGAATGGGCATTGGGGCAGTCTTAATGCAAAATGGGTGACCCCTCGCATTTTTTAGCAAGGCTTTGTCTGGGCGTACACTAGCCCTCTCTACTTATAAAAAAGAGATAGCACTTTTAGCGGCGGTTACGAAATAGAGGCCTTATTTAGCGGGCCGCAATTTCCACATTCTAACTGACCACAAGAGCCTCAAGCATTTCTTTGAGCAAAGGGTGGCTACCCCGACACAACAAAAATGGGTTTCAAAATTGATGGGGTATGATTATGGAGTGGTCTATAGGGCAGGCTATGAAAATAGGGTGGCTGATGCCTTCTCAAGGCAGCTTGAAGAGGTCTCCTTAAATGAACTTTTGTTCCAAAATCCACTATATTGGACGACATTCACAAAGCGTATGGCCAAGATGACAAAATTCAACTGTTGATCAAGAAGTATACAGCTGACCCAAGCTCCATGATCGGTTATACAGTGCGCAATTCCATGTTATTTCACAAAGGGCGTTTGGTGGTACCTTCCATGCTTGAGTTAAGATCTAACATTTTGTGGGATTTTCATGCCTCTCCTACAACTGGCCACCCAGGTTTTCTTCGCATGTACAAGAGCCTTACATGTCATTTTTATTGGCAAGGATTGAAGCGGGATCTCAAACAATATAATGCAGAGTGTTCTACTTGTCAGCGAAATAAATATGAGACATCTGAACCAGGCGGATTACTTCAACCTTTGCCTATTCCCAATAAGATTTGGGAGGATGTATCCATGGATTTCATTGAGGGGCTACCACTTTCATTTGGAAAAAGTGCAATTTTGATAGAAGTGGACCGCTTAACTAAATATGGCCATTTTTGTGGCCTATCCCATCCCTTTTCTGCCAAGATGGTCGTTGAAATATTCATTAAAGAAATTTCCAAGTTGGATGGTATGCCACGATCCATTGTATCGGATCGCGATCCGATTTTTATCAGTGGATTTTGGAAGGAGTTCTTTGCCCAACAAGGGACTCAGCTAAAGTTAAGCATGGCCTACCATCCTTAAACAAATGGCCAACTGAGGTGGTAAATCGCTGCTTGGAGACCTATTTGCGATGTTTTACTTCTGACAGGCCCAAACAATGGTACAAATGGCTTCCTTGGGCCAAATGGAGCTACAACACATCATACGACACTGTAATTAAAATGACTCCGTTTGAAGCTGTGTATGGCTGTGAACCTCCCTCTGTTTCCACTTATATGCCTGGCTCAACAACCAATGCTCTCGTTGATCGGGAATTACTGGACCTTGATGCAGTCTTACGAGATCTCAAGCTTAATCTCAATGCCGCCCAAAGTCGAATGTAGGTACAACATGATCGCCACCGTTTCGAACGTCAATTTGAGGTTGGTGATATGGTATACTTGCGCTTGCAGCCTTATCGACAAGCCACGATTGCCAAGCGAACAAATCAGAAGCTAGCAGCACAATTTTTTGGGCCCTACAAAGTTCTTGAATGTATTGGGCCTGTTGCATATAAGTTGGACCTTCCAGCGGACTCACGCCTACATCCAGTCTTTCATGTGTCTCTCCTTATAAAAAGTGTTGGCCCTGGCGTCCCTACTCAAGCCCATCTTCCAGCAATTTCCGGGCGGGAACAATTGACCCTATCCCTTCGACAATTCTTGACCATCGATGGATTAAGAGAGGGAAGAAAATCATGCATGAAGTACTAGTACGATGGGCTAATCTACCAATTGATGATGCCACTTGGGAGGACCCGCACCATCTTCACCAACGATTTCCAACTCTTGACCTTGAGGGCAAGGTCGGTTTTGAAGGAGTGGGGAATGATAAGAACCGTCTAGCCCAAGCTCACATGAGCCCGAGTCTTCACGTGCTGGACTATGGGGCTAGCATGTGGCCCAAGGACAAGCTTGGTGTGCAAGTTAAATAATGGATGGAGTTTGCTAGCCTGACATGTCATAGATTTCTTTCCATATTAAGTAGATATGATTTCTTTCTTACTTAAGTTCTTTTTCTGATTTGAGAGATCTTTTTCAGTTTTACTTCTATCTATGTAAGCTATCATTAGCTATTTATGAAGAGAGGAATAGTAAGAAGGGGAGAGAATTTTACCCCAACTGTGCATGCACAAGGAGGCTGACCACCTCGAATTGGTCAACTATCTTTCTCTTTGCTTCTGGTTCTTATCATGTTTCTTTCGCAACTTCCCTTTCAGATGCCTGATCTTGGCATCAACACTTGCTGTGAAGACAATACTAGTCTTCTGCCTTGCCTTAGATGACTCCCTTGTCCACATCTGCTGGTCCTCAATATCTTTCTTTTAGTATTTGATCTCTTGTATTACATGGTGATCCATAGGATTGAAGGATCTTTCAAAGGAGATCTGAGCCAGATAGGGGAGATTGCATGTGATGGTGATAAGAAGTGTGACTACCCAGTATATGGGTGTTGGGCCAAGAACTTCAATGATTATCCTGTAGGCATTCCTCACGAGCATTTTCTATGCCATCCCAAACAATAGTAGGAAGATATACCACAAGAAGATGCTGCCCCCAACAAAGAGGTGCTGGATCCATGTGAAATGGCTCATTGTTAGTGTAATCTGGCAGTTGACAGCGCAGACGATGCAGGTGAACATGGTTGCCCCAACTGCAGCCATGTCTGCATTCTGAACCCCAGCGCGAAATGGTTGGTCATATACAAGATGTTGATGGTGAGAAAGAATATGATGAGTGATGAGTAGAGACCATTTGCCATCCAACCAGATATCCTATACCAGTAGAAGAACAAATTCCTTTGTCCTTGCTGATAAATTGCTGGAAACTGCAAAGGTAGTTTGGTAGGTAGATTAGAGTCTATACCACTAAAAGACAATGCCCCCACTTTGTAAGGTACAAGTTAAAAATGCATTTGTGACAAACCTTTAAGCAGACTTCAGAAGAAACATCTTGCTCGAAGACTCCTAGTGATATAACAGGTAGTGAAGTGAGAATGACATTGAACAGTAGCATGTACCAATCATCATTGATTGACTGCCCGGAAAAGCCAGTATATGCCTCGAAGTAAAAAAGTGTGAGGCCAAAGGCTATGTTCTAATAGAAGAAATAGCAGATCTGAGCATGCAATACAGAATTCACAAGAAAAAAATTATCCATATGCAAGCGTATATGGGAGATCATTATTTGTTTAACGGATCCATGCTAACATGACAACCTCTCGTCTGTGATGAAATGATGACCATGGTAAAGATATAATACATGGCATGTTGGTGGGTCACTGGCCCCACTTAATACAAGAGGACTTGCAGATTAACCTTCCTTCTAACCCAGCCAAGCCCATTTATTGTTAACCATATCATCTAGGCAGTGAAATGGGTGGTCGAACTGAGGTTGTCAAAATTCAGGCTTAAGTTCCTTCTGGCCCTTTTTGAACTACTCAAACCAGGGTTGACATGCTAGGCTTATTCAAATTGGAAGTTCCCCTAAGATTTTTGCAGCCCATTGATGACCCTAGTCAGAATAAAAACCAATGTGCAAGTCACCACCACAATCATTGATTTGGACAGCTTGCAATGTCCTTTGATAATGGATTTTATGGAAGCCTAATCTATAACCTCCTTTAATTAGGTGAGACAGGAACCCCATCAAAAAGCCATGTGCGCTTTTGTCACGATCATCTGCTCATCATGCACAAAAGAGATGTAGTAGATGTAGTTCTTGACCTTTTCATTTAACAAAATCAAAGTTGGGGTACTCAAAAGTCCTACCATCTGGAAAATTCTCTTATAGCACCAGTGTCCATGGACAACAAGAAGTCTCTCCAGAAATCGGGACTGTGAAATGGAGAAATCGCTTGCCATTACAGCCTGCACAAAGCTGAAAGTTTATGAGAGTTCCAGCAACTTAGACAAGAAATGCACTAGAAGACTGATCAGGTTTGATCTTCCAATCTAGAAGACTTTCTGGGATTCCCACGTCTCCAGTGGGTCCATAAGACGAAGGATCTATGCCACTTAAACACGGCTGAACTTGTTAAACTAGATGCAAGAAAGCACTACACATTCTAATGCATTGGGACGTAAAAGTCCAGTACCAAACCACTTCTATATAAACATTTAATCTTGCACAGAACAAATTTTTCCCTGCGCTATTTCTGGATAGCAAGTGACAAAGCTTGAACTACCACATACAGATGTTCCCAAAAATGGGTCTAGATTTATTTACTGAAAGATGGTCCTGATCAAACACAATGGGAACAAAAAAAATCAGAACCAAGGGCTAAGAGTAGTGAAATTAGTTTTTTTTTTCTCCCACTAGAGACGGCATTTTGAGTGGTGATAAAACGCATCAGGTGGAAAATTAACTGCCCCCTCACCTTCAAATTCAATACTTAAAAAAAGAAAAAGATTTAATACAAAGTTGTCTTTTCAACATATAAAAATAATTGCCAACTTGACTTCTGTCCTAGTATGGATACCCTGTGCTGCTCCATATACCAACTGCTTTGTTTGACTGATTTTTTCCTGCCTTGATTACTTGGTTGTTTGCGTTCTACATAGGTATAATGTGCATAACAAATTTGCAGGAGAAAATGTGTGAAGTCACGAGAAAGCACAGGATAATGAATGAATATATATGAAGAAGCTTTATGTGGAACTCTTTAACATAAGAGAAAATCCATTACCAAAGAAAGAAAAAAACAGAGAAAACCAATAAATGCCATATGAGATGGTTTTGGCATGTTCATGGAAGGCAAGTCCAGTGTATTGAAGGGTTAAAAGTTCAAGAATATAGAAGGAAACCAATTAAACACATTGAATATAGTAGTGTGAAAAGACATGATAGACAGCAGTGTTGCAGAGAACATGGTGGTAAACAGGGATGAGTGGAAAAGTATACGAAAGATGATACTTGATCAGGGTTTGACAACTTGACTGAGTTCCTTTTTTGGGTGGAATGGGTGTCGAAGTTTCAATTTAAAATCCCATTCTATAGATAAACCATTAAAGTAGTTGTTTGGCTATGTTTAAAACTTCCTTCCAACTCCCTAAACTCTATGCCTAAAAACCCCTTCACTACCCAACCTCTTCTACTTCCCGAGGGACACAAGTACTTTTACTTTTATTTTTAAAGATTTCTCAGATCTTTTAGGGGTACAAGATGGGCCCAGGTCCAGACTCAACCTGACTCGATGGGAACTAAGTTTGGTCTTGAGTCTGGTCTTTCAATCTGGCTATGATGCCTGTGATGTTGATAATCCCTTAATGAAGAATTGAGAAATCAAAGGGGAAAATAACCAGCGCTTAGCACCAAAAAGAATCATTACTCTTCTCTCTCCCTCTCTCTCTCTCTCTCTCTAGAGACTTCAACTACATGCAATGAAGTTAAAAATAAAGGAATAATGGCCATAGCAAATTTCTTAGTTAGCTAGCAGGAGTGAGCCAACTCCAAATAGATGGGATAGGATGATAATGATATTGTTGATGTATGCTTTGGACAAGCAGTAGACTGTGTTACATGCAACACCAACCCGAATCCCTTCTACACCGCTAATTCCGATGCCAATATCTGCTTCTTGAATCATACCGACATCATTTGCCCCATCACCAATTGCTAAAGTTGTCTTTCCAGTTCCTTGTTTTACCAACCTAGTCACCTAATGCAGGAAAATCCCAACAGTAAACGGAACATCAGAGTCTCCTCTTTAGAAGAGTATCAATTGCATGAAAGGGACAACAATATAAATAAAGGCTGACAAATCCTACCAGGGCCTTCTGCTTTGGTGAGACACTACAGCATATGACAGATGCACAGTCTACAGCGAGACCCAAAAAATGATTCTTCAGATCATCCTCTAAAGCATAAGATAAAGTTTTCCCATCAATAATTAGAGCGAATGCAGCATGAGGGTCCTTCTCCACATTGATCATTTTTTATGCATTAGTGATTTGCATCAAAATATTCTTTTTTGTAACGTGATCAGTCATAAAAAAAAATCAGCAAAGAATAACATGAAATCAACTCTACCCCTTCCAATTTAGTGACACAGGAACTCTTGTCAATCACAAAGTATACAGTACCTTGTCAGTATCTGTGTTTGTCGAGGTTGTGAGGATCTGTTTCATGCCTTGACGAAGTAGACTGCATGCAAATCTGCAGAAGGCAATATAAGTTTCTTAGAGCATTTTGATACACCATCCTTTGACAAAATCTGTTTTTGCCAAAGGACCGAAGTCCCATACAAAAAGCTGACTGGAAATGGTACTGTACTGAAATCTGGAGGTAGCATACCCGATGTTGATTGCTGTCTCCATCTTGTCACCTGTTAGAACCCAAATCTTCAGACCAGCTTGTGCTAGCCTATCTAAACATTGAGGAACCTTTTGAGAAGGAAAATGAATGATAAAAGAGGTTGATATGATTGTGTGAAAGCGCAACATGAATATGTAAACTTTGATGATGATGAATGGTGAAAGAAAATTCATGTAGCTGATCCAACATAGTTGGGGCAAGGATTTGATGATGATGACGATGACTGTCATGAGCGTGTTGGCAAGTGGGGCCAACTACCAAAAACAACACATAAGCAAAAAGAAGCTTACCCCCTTCTGCAGTTTGTCCTCCACAGCTGTCGCACCCACAAGAATCAAATCCTTTTCTATCAAATCTGAAACACGTTCAAGTAGGGCCTCTCTATCAATTCCTATAGTAGTTTTTGCTTTGATGAACTCACTG
The DNA here is from genome assembly GCA_029852735.1 of Persea americana. Taxonomy (NCBI): domain Eukaryota; kingdom Viridiplantae; phylum Streptophyta; class Magnoliopsida; order Laurales; family Lauraceae; genus Persea; species Persea americana. The sequence goes on along the minus strand of CM056813.1, from coordinate 64,209,290 downwards.
TTCCAAGCAGAATACTCGGAATTATCAAGCTTTCGGTATGCGAACACCAATGTCCGCATGCCTGCTTCTCCATATTCATGTAGCTGCTTGCTTGCGCCCTCCTCATATGCTCCTCCATTTTTTGATAGTCCATCAAATATAATGCTGCACATATCAAAGGCAAAATAGCAAGTCAGACGAAAGCAATAAATGAGTGGAAAAATACAGATCAAATACATGTATGATTAGGATTTTGAAATTTATGTTCCATCCACATGCTCTGTAATATTTTTCATACATATAGGGGCTATTATCCACCAATTTGTTGCAACTGCCTGTGCCAAGCCTGAATAAAGGAGAAGGATTGTGCCAGGTAAGTTGACAACCGGCGTAAAACTTTTATCAAAACTCCAACAACACAACACAACATAGTGGCTATCATTATTTTCCCATTTTAGTGTTGCATTGAAAACATACTATTAATAGACATGAATTGGAGAAAAAAAATCCTCCAGTGATAAATATAAGAATGGCATATCATCTAAAAGCATGCGTATAAATAAATTAAAAGATTTTATATGTACACCACAAAAGCAAGATGCTTAAGAGCTAACAGGTCCTCTTCTAACGAAGAGTAAAAGCACAAAAGAATTGCACACCAGACCTGTCTGCACCTATGCATAGAAGAAGAATTTGTCCATCCTCATCTTGCACTATTACAGACATTCGCTTCCTTTTGCTACTGAACTCCAATAGTGTGAGAATTTTGAGCTCCCTGAATTTATTGAGAGAAATAAGAAGCCAAGAATCTGCAAGGAAAAAACAGAAAGAGAATTTAACAAAACAAGTGACATGGAACTGTCCATTCTGAGGAAATATGCAACACTAGGCCCATAAAGTTGTAAAGCTTGTTTTAAGTTTGTGCGAGTGGGTCACGTGTTTCACATATTCACGTACACTCTTGATAATTGATATGATGAGCCCCACCAAAAGTGTGGCCCACGTACACAATTAGGGCCATAAACGAGCTGCATTGGGCCTGGGAAAAACTGAATTTTGAGTGGCCCAATCAGATCAAATCCTTGCCCAACCAACCCATTTCGACACCTTTACATAAAATCCCTCAGATGGAAGAATTTTATCCTTAAATTGGAAATCAGACAGATGGTTAAGAAAGAAAATATAGCAACATCTACATTTAACAGAAAATAGACCTTAGAATGGATGGTTAGCTCTCAGTCCAAGATTTTAATACATAGCTATCATATTAGCAATTATAATAACTGAACCAAAGGCCCAACTTGAACAAAAGTTGTATATCTTTACAGGCTGAGCATTGTATTTTTCTTCATTCATATTCTGACCTTTCGATTGGTTGCTCAGGGGAAGGATACCTTTCTCTAATGAACAAACTTGACTGTGTTCTTTTGCAGAATTCAAATCCTAATTACCTTGCTGCAACAAGGAAAGCTCCTTCATCAGGTGACTCTGATTCATAATTGAAACTTCCACTTTCCTCATTTGGCTCAGGAATTGCTGCGTGACATAGTGCCAGTATACGAAAAGAACATCAAAATGACATCTGAATTGGGCTCTTTTAGCCAGTTTCCATTCATAAGGCGATCATCTTCAAAGCTGAACCCTTTTATCAAAGGTTTTCGTGCATTTCCAATCCAAGAAGTAACCCCAGATTTGAGTTCAATACCTAACACCCTATGAGCATCAGTTCCATTGTTTTCCCGCATATCCTGACTTCTGTTGTGTTGCATAGAGGCACAAGAAGTTTTCGAGTCCTGCTCACTGCGGTCAACTGCCATCAGCTTGGTGGCAGCAATCACCACTCCACTCAAAATCATGCCATATGAAACACCAGCAATAGAACACTTGAGAAAATCCATCTGATTGCATGTCAAAGTGCCCGTTTTATCCGACAGAATGGTATCAACCTGTCCAAGGCTCCAAGCTCCTCATTTAAATTAGATGTCCGTGATTGTGCAGGTTTTCCAGTCTCTTCATCATACATCTGAATGTCTTGGTTTATAAACGTTGCTTGCAAGACCTTTACAACCTCAATTGAAACATAGAGTGAAATAGGGATCAAATATCCATAGAGAATAAGAGCTGTGACCAGATGGAAAATGCCAGCAAAGAAAGGCTTTGTTGGATCCTTTAAACTAGTGGTGTTCTGTGGTTGCAAGTACCACCATTTTGGCATCCCAAACTTTGTCTTCACGGCAAAACCGCTTGAGCTGATCAATGAGATCAACACAAGAAGGGTAAAGAGGATATATATAATATAATCTATTTTCTTTTCAATTCTGCTCCGTTTGGATGGGGATTTTGTTGCGTTCTGCATGACTTTGCTATCATGACCAGCGAATATCACCACTCCATAGACATAAGGAGTATTCCGAAGCTTTGAATCTCTGAGGAGAATTTGACTAGGACCAAGAGGATATACCTGCTCATTATACTCAAAATTACGGACAAAAGTGTATAAATTAGAGTTTGGATCTTTGCATTTGATTGTCCCTCTGAAATCCTTGAATGTTTCATCATCATCCAAGGGAAGAGTTACCTCTCAAGATCTTTTGACCTTCAAGTTCGTCTCTGCATCCAAATTCATGGTCTCCACATAGCAAATTCCATCTTCGTAGCTCGAAGACAACAAAAGCAAGTCTGCAGGAAAGAACTGATCCTTCTCCACTTTCACCACATCACCAACCTGAATCCTCTGCCATTGTTTGTGACCAAACTTCCCATCTCCTTTATGGGCACTAACCTTTCGGCTATTCACATTCACATCCTGCATAAACCTACGCCAATCTTCCATAGCTTCCTTCACCAGACTGAGTCCAACAACAAGGGCCAAGGGTGCAATCATACTCACAGCGGAAAACGGGGAGACAGGTGTGAGCGAAAGAATCGCAGACAGTAGGAAGTACACATTAGCAACTCGCCGAAACTGCCCAAAGATTGACCTGGGCAAGAATGTGATGATGTTGTATTTCGCGGTTGATATGCAATTTGAAGGGTACTTCAGGGGCTTCTTTTGGTGGATATGAGGTTGGTTGCGATATACCACCCGAGCGAACCCAGGGCCCTGGAGGGTATGAGCAACTTCTGTTTCCAAGATGCTTGGATTGGTGCAAGAGAATGTGTAGAGGTTGCTCCATCGGAGCTTCCTCCTTTTCTTCCCCATCAGCGACGTTTTCTGGTAGCTTCAAGTCCTTCAATCGAATAATGTCAACACTAGTATTCTTGAAAATAGTTCTCGTTGTTCGATGACCCTGAGAACATGGAAATTCCTCAACCAGAATCCTCCCTTCAATAATGATCTTTGGAGACTAGAATATGTTTCAGGACAGAGCAATCTGATGATTTCAAACATCAAAAAGGCAGCAAACATAAATGTTAAGGGTCTGTTTGTTTGCATTAGATTATATAGGAATTCATGGTCAAATGAGCTTCACGTAAGGATTATCAAAGGGAGGTGAAGGATATGAGGTGGGTGGTGAAAGATATAGGGTGGCAATGCATATGCAACACTCACTTTCCTACGATTTGAATTACTAGGGCAGTGGCTAGATATTCATTTCCCATCTTCCTTGATTCAACTTCCATAAAAGGGAGGTTATTTGATTTTCATTTTAGTATTTTCACCTTCGGCTGGATTTTTAACCATTTATGGCATACAATCCTATGTATTCAATTCCCATGTATTCTATGCAAAGAAACAAGCCCTAAACCTTTTTCTCATTGAAAACAAAAGCAGAAATATGAAAGACATTTAACTAGAAAAATATGAAAGCCAAAGCACGTTCGAAGGATGCTGTCTTTAGACGCTTGTTTAAGCAATTATAATGTTCAAACCTACTTGGAGAACTGAAGTTTTTATTCTCTGTGGCACTAATTATGAACATTAGCTAGATAAGGTGCACAACGAAGCGAATTAATCCTTAAATAGGCCGACTGGAGGATGGCTAAGATCTCAAATAAAAAAGAAAATGAGCATTTCAGACGTTGTTGTGTAATCTCTTAAAAAAAAAACTAGGGATGGAATGATCAACTGTTTCGTGATTTATTCTTGAACCAAAGTTCCTGCCATCAAGAATTATCTTTTGGAGAATTGAGTCTGTCTCATCAAAGGATTATCTGAATTATGTCATCTCAAAGAGATGATATACGTGTTTAACTTTTTCATGTTGGAAATCAAAGCTGAAATGTGAAGAAACTAGAGAAAAGAGGTAAGAAAAAACAAAAACAAATATGTTTGCAAGCTGAAGCATCTTCCAAGAATACTTTCTTTAGATTATGCTCATTTTCCCTTCTTGTTTCCTTATTAGCATCATGGCCTTGAACTATGCAGACAGCCCAAAAAGGCTCATTTTTTCAGTACTGATTTTAAATGGTGGGAAACAAAAATGCCAAAGCCAAGGAAGTTAGTCCTTTATATATATATACCCACCACCTAGAGAACAGTGAGTAAACTCAAATTGAAAAGAAATTTTTTACAAGAGAAGTTTTGAAATTTCTTTAAAACTAAAGATGAAATTGTCAATATTTCATACCCAAACATGACCTTTGCTTTGTAACTAGAATTTTGAAAGAAGGCTATTAAAACCAAAGCATGAAACAAAGTCCAGTATATGCTTAATCAATGAGATATTGAAACATAGTTGTCAATTCAATTCCAATCCAGCTGGAATGGACCAAATGTGTGGGTTTGATAGTACATATCGGAATCCAACATCCCTTCTTAAAGTTCCATCACTCTGTTTTGTTATGAATATTTTTTCGGCTGGAACAGAGCTCCTTTAGGCCTTGTTTCGGCAAACTAATATTTTAAATTTTTTCACATTTTCAGCTTTTCTTAAGGTTAAAATGCGGGTTATAAAAATCATTTAACCCTCTTAAATCAAACGGGAGGACTCAAAAGAAATAATATATGCACAAATGTGCTTTTAATCATTCATATATGTGCTTAATTATTTGTTGTTTATTGACGGTTTAATATAATCTTTTTTTCTTTTTTTTTTACTTCCATCATTCCATGCATGACATTGGCTGATTGGCATCATATTTGATTTGTAAAAATAGCAATCTGACGTGTAGTTTATGTTAAAATGATATAAATTTCCTTCTTATGTTTTGTTTTAGTTATCTACCTTTTTTATTTTATTTTTATGATATCGCAGGGTATCTCACGCCAAACTAGTCCCTTTCTTTAGTTTTCTACCCTTTCACTTGTCCTTGTTTTGTTAACATTCTTTCTTCCTTCTTTGCACCCTTCTAAAATTTGGAATGGTGCACAAAATGGGAAAATCTTTTAACTAACCGCCTCTTCCAAAATGATGACTATGCATGTGAAGTCTCTGCCTCCCCCACACATCGAGTAAGTTAGGCATTGGCCTGCGCAAGTGGCCTTAGGGAGAGAGAGCGCTAGTTCAAAATTGACAATTATATATAATTTGAAATAACAAAAATATCCATCTATGTACATTCCAAGCCTTTCCAAACCAATCATCAAATGCTATAATTTTTGCTGTGCTACCTTCCAAGCTGGAAATCAGGAATTTAAAGAAATTTTCAAATTACTGACATATCTATTAGACTTATAGGCGATAAAAATCACCCACTTAGATTAGGATGTAGGCTTTGGGGAAAGCTGAGAACCTGAAAATGGAAGGAAAATGGCTTGGGTCAGAGCCCCTGGCTGCCATGAGCCGAAGGCACTCCGATGCCTGAGTTAATCCTGGAAAAACTAAGCAGGAGGGGGAAGAAGAGAATGAGAGATTGTAAGAGTTCAAGTGCTAGGGGTTCGCGCGTACCTCCATGGGGCTGATCCCATGTGTATATGTAGATGATTCATCGTTCATTCTTTCTTTGTAAGTGGGGGTAGGTGGGGTAAGGTTTCATCGGGCCTTTCCCTGACATTCGGCGGTAGGTAAAAAGGGCACATCCCATCAGTAACTTCCATGCTTTCGGTCAGTTGATGTTAAGGGATAATAAAGCCAACTTCTTATCGCCATAAATGAGCGCCCCTATCTGTCAGGGCGCGCCCGTACCTCTCATAGGAGCGTGATGGCCCACTCTGCCTTCAGCACTTTTACCGGGACCCAGAGTGGTCTGGCAGGGCTGGCGCCTACGCCTAGCTACCGAGCTGCTGAGCTGACACTCTTAACCGAGCTGCCAAGCTGCCGAGCCTCTTGAGCCGACGCTTCTTACCGAGCCGCCGAACTGCTGGGCTGTGATTACCGAGATCGAGGTGAAAGGCCGGTACATTACCGTGGTCATCACTTAATCTCTTCATCACGGTATTTTACCCACACAAGACTCTTTACCAAATATTTTTCTTCAAAAAATAAATAAATAAACAAAAAAACAAGCCAACAAATAAGAATCTGGCAATTCATTATACAGGACTAACAAATGAGGAGAGAATCAGAAAAGAAGGCAAGGAAATTGAAGAAGAACCTGTGAAGTCTTCAGAGGAGGAGGAGGAGAAAAAACAAGTCTTTTGCTTTTTGTGTGTAAAAGAGAAGAATGAAGAAGATAAAAGACAAGGGTCTTCTTTTGCTTCGTCCGAGGATTTTTCGGTCCCCATTGGGTTATCATTTCCTTTTGACTTTTACTTTTTGCAGGTGGATTTCTTTCTTTCTTCTTTCTCCACTTCTTCTTCTTATTCTTCTCCTCTCTCTTTTTACTCTCTTTACCGCGTGTCCTGTTCTTCGTTTTCTATGGGGTTGGTCGTTACTTCTTTCTTCATGTGCTTTGGCTTGGAAGAGTCTTGTTCTCTACTGAGTGCTTACTCAATGGGACCCTTTGTCCTGCTGCGTTGAAGCCACGGCATACATTAAATTTAAATTAGAACATAATCGTCAAGCAGCACTATTTAATTGCTACAAATTCTTGAAAGAGCTTCATTCTGTAATATAAATATTATATCCTTTCTCTGTCTTTGCTTGGGCCCAATTATGATCATCCTATCTTCTCAGTTCACACACTAGACTCTATAAATTATCAATGGTTTCAGTTTGACAATGGATAGAACATTAGCACTTAGAGTGTAAAAAAAAAAAAAAAGAGGAAGAAGAAATTGCATTACATAAAGTAATTAAACTTCGAGGGCTTGAAATTAAAGGCTAAGATTATTTGATTGGGCTGATATAGCGCTTTTGCAACCAAATCAATATGCACTTTTGTTGATTGTCAATTATGGACATGAGCTGGAGGAGGCTTTTTTTTTTTCTTTTTTAAAGGCAAAAGGCCGGTCTTTCTCTTTTTAGTAAAATGTCTTTATTGTTACAACCATGTAAGGGTCATTTGTCTGCACTCATTTACGTATTCAAATGATGCATTTACATATGGCCACATTTGTTTGTACTCATTTATGCCTTATATATGCAAGTAAGCTCTAAAAAATGATGTGTAAATGACGACAGTTTCAAGCCTCTCATCAAATCCAAGCCACTCATCTTTTTAATTGGTCTAATAAACCCTAAGGTGAATAGGGTGTGCTCGTGCAGCAGGAGGATTTCTCTCTCTACGAATTTCTAATTTTGCGATGGGGAGGAATCTTGTATTCTTACCCCTCACATTGGAAATTAAAATCCTCTCTATCAAGGTACATAAGTTTATTTTTCTATTTTTCGTGAGTCAAATTTGTCACACCTAACAACTGAAAAAGGAACTGCTCATAAAAGAAAAATAATTTTCCTCTTTCTCACGGATTTCTCTTGTTGCACAAAAGCACCCTTAGTTTCATATCTTAAGTTTTCATAAATTTTGATAAATTTCTAAAAAAAATCCAAAAAAATAAATAAATTTCAACTTATAGATCTAATTTTCTGCGGTTTTGTGGACCTTTAATCCATGATTCAAACCGTTCGCATTTCATATTAATAACAAGTATCATGACATTTAGGGCCTATTCATTTGCATAAAATACATATGAGCTCATTATGAAATGAGCTCTCCAATAAAGGACACTTTTGTGGACCCTTAATCCATGATTCAAACCGTTCGCGTTTTCATATTAATAACAAGTATCATGACATTTAGGGCCTATTCGTTTTCATAAAATACATATGAGTGAGCTCCAATAAAGGATTATTAAAGAGGTGACGGGTGAAGAATATAAGGTAACATTTTAGATGGGAACTTGACTTCTCTAGGATCTTAATTACAGGGGTGATGGCTACGATTCATTTCCCTTTAAAGTGGAGCTTATTTGATGGACATTTTTGGATGTTCACCTTTTGTTCATCATTTTTAACCACAGTCCTAGTTATTTGATTATATGAAATAAACATGCCCTTGGTTTCATATCGTAAATTTTGATAGATTTTAAGAAACATGTGAAAAACATCCATCGCATCTTAATTTACTCATGTAAAAATGATGCTGCCAAAAAAACATGATAATGTGTTTTACATATATAACATTTGCATATGAAAAAATCACATATAAACCATTCACCTACTTAAAACCCACTTTCATCACCCGTACTGGTGGAACCAGAGGGGTTGGCAGGGGCGTGCCCACCCCACACCCCCCCTCAGAAAAAAAGTATGAGAACCCCCTTAAGTTTTACAAAAAAAATTTATAATTTTTTATATACGCCCCGCAGAAATTTTAAAAAAGTCCCTATATATTTTGAAAACTACATGCAATTTTTCATATGTGGCCCTCCCAAGATTTTTTTTACATAGTGACCCCCCAAGGAAGAATTCCTAGGTCTGCCCTGTTCATATTGCATAGAAGGCAAATGACCCTAAGCAAACTTTAGGCCCACTAAAATGGTATATATGTATTAAGTCAGAAACCAATACTTTACAAAACCTTGGGTCAAAGATTATTAAGTGCCTATTTATTTGGAGGTATTTTTTAGCAAAATTTCTGGGTGTTGGATCATGTCTCTTGAGATTTGGAATTCCTCATTTGAATGCGAGCAATCTAAAAGGTAACCTTCTAAAAAGTTACTTTTAGCATTTAGGATTTTAAGAATTCCAACATCTTGAATACATTTTGGAAATTACTTGAGAGACAACATTTGAGGGTCGTTTGTTTGTACTCATTTACATATGCCAATAATTCACATGCATAACCGTTATGTTTGTTTACACAGATTTATGCATGTGGTGAGTAAATGAGGTATATGAGTGCGGCCATTTACATAGCAAAAGTTGGTTCATCACTCTCTATTGTTCTATGTGCATTATCTAAGGTGTAAGTTATTCATACACTATTAGTTTTGATTATTTGATCTAATTATATGTTGTGGTACCTTCTATGGAATTGAACATCCTAGCAACGTTTCCTTTATCCTAGTGCAGCCCATCTATGATCTAAGAACAATTTAGGTTCCTTCAATCGCAGCATGGAAATGATGTCACGAATGCTCATGCAAAGAATAACTTCGTGAAGCCACAGCTTTCACAATTCGATGGCAGAATCAACCATTGGAAATATTGAATAAAGATATTGTATAAAATCATATATACACAATATTTTGTTAAAATATTTTGTGGTGATTTCATTAAGAATGGCCAATGGCCTTTTGTATGGATACAATCAAAGATGCTCACTCAAACTAGAAAACCTAATCTCATCCCTAATAGAAAACACAATGATAACCTAATAAATAAGAAACCTAAGCGCATAATAACACTTGTTTGAATATAACCCAAATATAATTTAATCATAGTCTAAGATGAACTCATGATTTTCATATCCAATATTATTTAGAGGATTTTCTATTAGACATATCACATTCTTGCCCAATACACACAAAACTTGTATTTGGACACTTTTGAGGAGAGGAAAAACAGATCAAATTCATAACATGTCAAAGTACATATTTTTTGTCTTTCCTAACAAAATAACCCACAGCCCATAACAAAGGGGCGTACATAGAAACGCTTCACATGCATGTAACATTGCATTACAATGGTGAAGGTGGTGATGGAGATGATCATAAGCAGGGTAGAAGTAATTTGTTATCCTCTATGGCCATCAGATTCAATCAATCTCGTTCGTATATATGCAGATTTCGCGCATTCAAAGGCTGCGTAGGCCGTGCATTTGATTTGTAGTCTTCACCCAAGGGTGCTTTCAATGCCTCTATATGCTCATCAGATAACTCTCTCACCTGTAAAAACTGGGATTAGTCTTCTTCTTTCTTGGATCAGTAGATTTTGGAGAAGTGAGTATGATATTCTGTGTATTCACTTAAAGTATGCATGTACCTTGCCAAGAATGATCCAAGTGATGTTCTCTGTGCAAGGAGGTAAGGTTAGAGAACCCATGTATCTGTAATACTTGGTAGAACTTTTCATCAGGTACCTAGGCTCCACAAGTCCAAATAAAATTTGTGCTTGTTCATCAGCGGCACACGTCTCCTTAGAAAGCTTTGCCAAGCTATCTTTTAGCTTCACACACAAATGCACAATCAGGAAAGCGAATTCCCCTTCAATCATCTCCATCTCATCTCAAGTTTTCTATTTTATCATGGTCAAAATATTTTGGGCCGGTTTTGGATCCTCGCAAGTTGAGTAAAGGTAACTCGAGTTATGCATAAATCAGAGTTTATAAGTTTTGATAACCTGAGTTACCTGTAAGAGACATCTGTTTTGTTCGTCGTCAAAATTAAGTACAGGTAAACAGAGTTACAAGTAATTAGATTTGCTGATGAACTGATTGCAGGGTAAATAAGTTTTGAGGATCCAAATAGGTCCTTTTATCTTACATGCATACCTCAGTGTGGAATGAGTCTGATTTTCCCTTCTTGTAGAGGCATGCCACCACAGCAATCTTACCATCCTCGCTATAGTGGAAGTGTTGAAGTTCAGCAACATACCTGTTGTTAGTGGAGTTGTAATTCATCATATACTTGCAATAAAATGTATCAGTGCGTTTATTATTATAGTGTGCTATGTCATGGTCATCATAGCTTCATCCCATGTGAGGATGGCTTGCTAGATCTCTTGATTAAAGCTTAAAACATGTTTTGGCAAGTTTTTAGGATAGATTTATGAGATGGTTGCAAGTTGCAATCCTCCACATGTTGAAGGATAACAGATGCTGGTGAAAAACTGAAACAAGCCATCAAAAGTAAGGGTGTTAGAGGTGCCATTAAAATGCATCTCGAAAAAAAAATCGTAACTAATCATCCAAATATGAATCATCCTTCATGTAGCAAAATGAGCGGGTTGAGTCATCAAAGGGACGTCAAAAGGGGGCCATCATTGATATTTGACACTGAGGACCTATTTGTTTTGTGTATTTGAATTCCTAGGAATCATTGTATCTCTACGAGTGTTTATAAATGAAGAATCAAAGATGAATATCCAAAAAAAACCATCAAATAACCTCTAATCAAATTAAGGGAAGAAGGGAAAAGAATATCGAATCATTTAATAGTCAGAAGTCCTATCTTGCATCCCTCATATCCTTCACTCTCAGCTCCTTAATAATGCTTTGGTGGAGCTCATTTGACTATGAATTTATATGTAATCTATGTAAATAAACGGCCCCCAAGTGGATCACATGGTATTTGTCAACCTTAAGAGAGTCATAAAGCTATCTATATGAGATAAAAAAAAGAAAAAAAAAATGAAAGAGAGGCTTACCCCTCGCCATCAAATGTGTGTTCTGAAGGTGTATGCCAAATGGATTCCTTGAGAGTGTAGTTTTTGCCATCCACATTGAGGTTTCCAGTCTCACACTGCCATTGTATCTGCAATGGGCCAAAACACCCTCTAAAATCAGAAGTAGCTATTATGAAATTTTTTTGGGTGGAACTATAATGAAGTTAAAATGAAAGGAAGAAGAAATAGTCATAGTACATACGCCGATGTTAACGCCATTATTTACTAACGTTGCGTTTGCTTTGTTATATTCCCTTTTCAAACTTCCCAATTTATTATTAAGGAAGGCATCTTTTTTCACTACATTTATAGGAGATTGAAGCTTTCCATTGGAGCAGTCTTGGAAGGCATTGTTCAAGTTCCCCCATTTCTCTGGTCCAAGGTCCCCCTTGTAACCGAACTGCACGTCTTCATCTGCCCAAAGAAACCCAAAACAAAACAAAATTAGATAAATCTCGATCAACATCACATCAATTTTAACTTATTATCATCATCATTAAAGTATTTGTCCCAACTATGCTGGGCAGTTACATGAATTTCGTTTGCCATTTCGGTCTAACATCAACCAAATCTTCGAAAAAGTTGCACTTCTATAAATCCAAATTTAGGGATTTCATATCAATTAAATTATAGTGGATGATTATATGATACCATCGTCATGAGACATAAGATGATGACGACGAAGATGAAAAGTTGTAAAATTTATTACCTTGGTCATGCCCATGGGCGAATGCAGCGATCATTAACACCACGACTAAAACAACGACGATGTGGGTGGGCGTGGTCATGTTTGTGTCAACAAAACGAGAAAATAAGATCCCTAGTATTTATGAGGGTTTATAAGGAGAAAGGTTGTGGTTATGGTTTTTTGTGATAAATTTAGATAATTTGTGGTTATGGTTTCTTGTGCTAAATTTAGATAATTTCTGCTAAAGATGTTGATGACTATGTTTAACCTCTGCCAAAATAGAAAAGAAGAAAAAATCTACGAAGTAACAGAAAATGCTTAAATTAAGGCATAATGAGTGGTTTGCTATGCTTATTATATATAGCCGATTTTATGTGGCAAGATGACAAAGTTGTGGGACATCCGAGCCATGCATTCAATATGTCCCACCTTGTACATATTAACGTTGATAATTCTCTAAATGATAAGTAATTGTAGTTTACTGTAATTAGTGACACCCTTCTTGATAGTCTTTGGAATGGTTTCCATAGTCAGTATGGTCCCTTTGCTTCTTTTCATGTTTCTTCCTGTAATCTTCTTCGATGGCTTTCAATCATTTATCTAGGAACAACTAAGAGATAACCTCTCAATCCATGGTCTCATTTCTAGCCAGATTTTGTATGTGCAGAGATCATTTTGTCAGTTCCTCGCTAGCCTTATTTTATCACCATGTTAAAATGTCTCAAATCTTTTGTCATATATTGCTTTGTGCCATATTTTGGTCTCAAGTGAAAAATAAATAAATAAATAAATAAGAGACTAATACATGCAATCACATGGAGTAAAGAAAGAAAAAAAATAAGGCAAACCAGATTATGAATTTACTTACATTTGTGATGCAAGTTTCCCTCGCCATCAAGATTTAGACACACACACTTTGATTGTCACACCCATGTGCCAACCATTTGAGCTACAGCATTAGACCACAAACAAACCCTCAAGGGCTTTTTTCTTATAAGTATTTATAACAATAATTTTTCATTTTGTGTATTAATGTATGACATTGATATGATGGATGTACATTTAATATTTTAAAAATCTACGTTTCATAGTTGGATTCCAACCCATCTGATAGTCACAAATAATTGTTTAAACTCACAATTTCTATCCTCTTGGCTTTTCAAATGGCTGGATGGATTATAAGGAATTTGGGATTTCAATGTAGGGCCAAAGATGAATGTAGAATTCAACATAAATGCTAAAGAAAGGAATGATAAATACAAATCTAATCCAAAATAATTCTCATAACACCACCACCAAAAAAGCGTTGAAATGCAAATGCAACAAACCAATTTAGTAAAAGCCATCAATATCTATCATCCAAACACCACATATGTCTACGTAAGATTCTACCACATCCTATAACATAAACAATAACAATACATGTATTTCAAAAAAGGAAAAAAAAAAAGATACCAAATAAATCAGAAGAAATCCATATAAAATGGAGCAAACAGAAGAAGAAGAAAAAAAAAAAAAAAAAAAAAGGTTGATCTCATGACACCACCACCTCAAGGGCCCGTTTCTTTACTAGAATTCATGTTTGGGGGGATTTTAAATTCTCCAAAAGTTATGCTCTTAAATGGAATTCTAAAGCCCTTCTTTCAATGGAGCATGTGAAATTCCAACAAAATGCATAGAGAGTGAAATTTAAAAGAATTCTAAAAGGTCATTTGAGATTTTTTAGGCGGTTAGAATTTGAAATTCTATAAAGGAAATACAGCATTTCAAATGCCAAGAGACAATATTTCACATCATGTCAAAAAAATCCCTAATATTTCAAATTTCCATCATAAATTCTGATAAAAAAACAGACCTCAAAAGAAATCGATCAAAGCATAAATCAATCAGCGAAGAAGAAGAAGAAGAAGAATTATAGAAGATTAATGACCTCGTCAGTGGGGGCATTTTCATCAAAAATATATAACACTTCTACAGTCATTTCATTATTTTTCTTTATAAAATTGCTTGATTTAGAATTGGTTTCATAAAAAATATTAAAAAAAAAAAGGGACCTTTCTCGACGTTTGCAACATTTTATCGCTCTTACTCCACCGTACAAACCACGCCCGTCCCAATTGAACTAAAGGCCACGTGATCCCGACCGTCCATATAAATGCACTGACCCATCCACCCACCTTATACCGAGGTACACGTGGAAACGAAATAAAATGCCACTTGGACGCAAGAGAGTGTCAGAGCGCATGTGTGAGAGAAATGGTTGGGTGGATGGATCATGGATGCCTAAAAACACCAAACACTGAAACCCCGAACTGGAGTAGCAAAAAGCAGCAAAAGAAGAAGAAGACAAGAAAGTAAAAACAAAGTATACAATCTACATGCATACATTACATTACATTACATTACCTACATAGAAATATAGAAACAAACAGTACTTGACAGAGCCCAGACACAGATTTCAGATAAACGTCGTCATCCACATACCATCTGTCCTCTTCTCTACGTCATCTCCCCACAGTCAACTCTCAGAGCCCCCACCCATCCCAACAATAATTGCTATCCCTTCCTACCTATTCCCTCTCATAAATATTATATTATTTGGTCAAATGATCAATATTATTAGCTACAAATCAAATGTTCAATTTTATTAGAAAGAAACCAATGCTAGAATAGAATTTTGATATCCCATGTTCTCAATCGGTAGGTGGTAGAGCCCACCCTATTAATTCACTGCCGGAATTAAGATTTCACAAGCCAAAGCCTAGTCCCCCACTCATGCTTCTTACTAAAGTTGGCAAAAGCCAATTCCACCCGTGAATCCAACCAACCCAACCTGCATATGGCACGTACAACCCGACCCATGTATAATATATGGATTGGTCGCCGGTCAAGCTTTATTAACTCATATTTAAATGGATCAAATTAGGATTAACTCATTTAAACCCCATGACCCGTTTATTCTTTCTTATAGTTGAAATTTATATATCTATGCTCAATACTTAATTCTATGAAGTTTATATTTATATTTTGATATGATGCTTTTATATTTTTATGAAGACTGTATTTTATTTTTATTAATTTTGTTATTCTATTTCTATAGTCACTATTTAAAAAAGTACACTATATTCATTGTATAAATAATTCATACTCTTTTTTTTTCTCTCAAGTAGATCCTTTGTCAACTTAAAAATATTTTTGCGTGTTTTTCTCTCTTACGAGGATTATGAATAAGAAGAAAATACAACTGATACGGTATAAATAAAATAAAATAATTAAGTAATAGCTGATTCATAATAGTTTTCACACTATTTTCTCCTTACACCCGCACAAGCCAGAGAAAAAATGGTGAGTTATGATACCATGACCAAGGCCTTGGCCTAAACCCAATATCAGTTGAGCCTAAGTCTAATTTAACATCTTATCCGAAATAAATTAACATTATACTTATCATAATCCAAAGAGATGTTGTTCATATTGCCTATCATGATAGGTTTTAAATTGTATCAATAAAACTTAGAAAGTTAAGGACTGTTCTTCTAAATCTTATCTCATTTTTATAAATTAACTTATCGATTTAAATCTAATTTAAAATTTGAGCATGGTTAGTGCCTTGGAGGATTGTAACTAAATTTAGATTTGGGTGCAAGTTATACTAGTTAATGTGAGTCGGGTAGGGTTAACCAACAATAGGTGCCGGTTAAGAGTTGCTGACCCGTTTAATAAACTGGTCAGATATGGGTTATGGGCATATAACCCTTTTAATAAACGAACTCGACCCGTTTAGCCCAACCCGACCCGTTTTCCACCTCTACACCTAACCAGAGAGGAGTGAGATTTTACAATAGGTCTCACTCCCCATAATGAACTACCTTTTTTACCAAGAGCTATTTTAAAATTTTACCCCCGACTTAATTATTGGTCCCATCATAATATTAAATTAAATAAGTAATAATCTGGTAAACATATATATGACTAACAATGCATGAGATTTACTATAAATAAATAATGCACATGATTTTGTTGACATTTTATTAATGTAAGAATTGCACTGTTATTAATATAAAAAAAAAAAAATAATACCCTCTTGATTTTTGAAATTGGTGGACCACTTTGATGAGAACAAAGAACAATCCTCTCGGTGCATTGCATGCAGTACAAGGGCTGTGGGGCCCATTTGTTCAAGCATCAAATCCGAGGTTCAATATCCATTGGATCTGGCTCGTGACGTGAGTGCGGGGCGCGACACGCCCACCATCACATCACGCCAATCACTCCAACCTCCGTGTCCTCTGGCACGTGCATGAGTCTCCCTTTGTCCGAGATGTTGGACAAAAGGACAAAATCAGGTCAGTTTGCATAAATAAACACAGACACATCTCTCTCTCTCTCTCTCTCTCTTCCATGCTTTCTATTGAAGAATATCAATCACCTAATACCAAGTCCCAGTTATCAGAATCAATGGCTGAGATTTCCCTTTTAGAAGCATATGCAGTTTTTTTCTCCATTATCTTGCTCATAAAGCAAGAAGTCTGATTGAATATTTTTAAATGATTCTAAGAAAATTGTTGTAAATGGCAATATTTTTTGGGGATGATACCTTTTATTATTATACCTATAAGGCCCACCTTTAACTTGTCTGATATGTTTTCCAACTGACAAGTCATTCACCAGGACCTAGATATATTGGTAGAACTTTGAGATGTTACAGGAGAGCATTTTGTGCGTTAGAATCTAATCAGACAAAAGGAGAATGAAGTGAATTGGAGAAGAGGTTAGAATAATTAGATATACACTTCGGGTTTTCAGGTAGACTTTATCTTCACAATAATCCGCTTACTGAAGATATGAAATTTGATGATACTAGCTAGACAATATGGCAGTGAATTCTTCACTTTGTGATGAACATGATGATTTCGTGGTAAAATAAAGAGCAATCGACCACTCCAATTAACTTGAAACACAGAGCATCAACCCAACAATCATTGAGACGCAGATGGAAGTTTAATTGGGCTGAATTCTTTCTAAAGGTAAAATATATGACAATATAATTAATTTTGTGCAAGATTGGGGTGAATGTAATTACTCAACTCTGACACCCTCACTATACTGGAAAAGGAGCGTAAAATATCACTTCTTCTTCTCTCTCATATGTCCTTAACCCTAATTTGGCACCAAGATCCCACTTTTTATAGACAAAAAGATTCCCTACCAACCCACTAAAGATAAAATACTATCATAACTCATTTATATTTTATTCTTTCTTAATTTAATGATTCACCCACTAAAGAAATCTATACATGTCAATCGGACAACCTTGTTTAAATATAAAATTTATTGCCGTCATCAAGTTGAACAAAGATCAAAAGCCTTTCTCCAATGAGTCACTTAAAGTTCTTTTAGTTTAGAAATGATCATAATGGTAAGTACAAAACCGCCCCAACTATCCTGGTTTTTTTTATTATAAAAGACTCGAATTCTATAATCAAAATATAATTTGGAATGACATCTTTCACCTTTGATATTTATTTTTTTTATTAATCAACTTTAAAGATTGCTTTTAGTGGATATCATAATAGTATAAAGATAGGCTCTTGTTTTTTTTTTTTTTTTTTTTTCATGTGTATGAACTTGCAAAACCTTTCTTCTTGGTAATTATTATTTTTTCCTAGTGCTGACTAAACCGTTCCTTCCAGCCCTTTGTTTTACACCTCAAGCTTTGAAAGAAGAGTTGGAGAATGTATACATCAACCACCATTTCCTTTTTGTGTCAAATGGAAATCATCCAATCCAAAGAAAACACAAAAAAGGATTTAATCGAAAAAAACACTTAATGCGCACTTGTGATGCAATCAAACACTTTAGCTGGTAGTGCACCAATTAGAGCAATTGGGCCAAATTTTTTCGTCAATGCCGACCTTATTTACACTACATAAGGTCAATATCGACCCTGTTCGCGAATCCTATTAGGGCTTGAAACCCTATTTCTTCCAATTCTTTTTCTCTCCCTTCCAGTATACCGCCGAGACCTACCTTGAACGAGTGTTCCTGCATGGTAGCTGTCATTTCCACTTGCACCAGGCTTCAAACTTCCTCCTCAACTGCATCTCTTCGTTCCCAATCGGTTTTTCCATCGTTTGTTTTTTCATATTGACTACAGAGGTATCTATCTCCTTCCATTCTTGAATATTTCTCTGTGTTTTTATATTTTCCTTTCTTTTGGTTCTCCCGCCATACCGCATATGATATCTAAGTGCACAGTATATAGGCTTTAATGTCGTTGTGGGATTTGTAGCTTGTTCGTTTGAATGGAATAGGGTTTGTATCATTCTGAATTTGGGGTTATCTAAGTTGAGAAGGACGATGGTTCCGGAGCAGTTACCGTCTTTGGCAATTAGAATGAATTTGTTTTCCTTGCTCATTTTTCTTGTTTTATGAAATAGTTTGAGTTGATTTTGGTCCCAAAGCTTTAAGATAACAAATTCATTTTGTTTTTTGGTGTTCAGTTGGATCTATAATTAAATTAAAATTATGATTTGATTAGTTTCCTTTTATTTGATTAGTCTTTTTGTCTGTTGCCAAAACCTTCCTCATTGATACAACCCAAATGCATGAGATCCATGGGGAAAACATGTCTTAGTCAAGTGACAAAAAACTGGGCCACTTCATGTTTCAAAAATGGTCACCAGTTTCCTTATGAAACCACATTTTAGTTGAACCAGGTCTGAAACTATTATCAAGGAACCACCATGGGATCACTAACGAAACTCTTTTTAATCGGACTGTTTATCAAAGGAACGGTTCATATATAAAGATGAAGGTTATTAAAATAAAAATGTTCGGATAATTTAACTAGAATGATATTGATCTCATACCTTACTAGCAAAGAGAAATCCGTGCTGAGTACAGGCAAGCAACTAACTAAATTTATAATACGAAAATTATAAAGAGAGTAAAAATTGGAGATGCACCAATTTTTTAGTGCATATTTTTTATACAATGCAATTAATAAGTAATATTAACAATATTAACAAATGTAGTTGGTTGCAAATAACCGATAATATGTCCTATACCTTGTAAAATCAACAATTTACCTTTCATGAACTTTAACTATTGTGGTGTTAGACAAAGCTGTTTATCTCTTACTTCAAGTGGGCGTAATCTATCTCAAATATTGGATTGTAATGAACTGTACATTTTTTAATGTTCACTATTCCATATAAGCATAAAAATTTTTAGTGTTCATTATTTCCGTCTTGTGGACATTTTTTTATGTATGCGTGACTTCATTACATTCAATGCGATCATGTCTAATTTAGATATGCACAAGTGTCTAATAAAGAATACAAGCAAGGATGAATTGCTCCGCAACGAGGTTAGTACTTCAAATGTACACTAGCCGAACTTTTGTGCGAGCAAGACCATTACATTTTCGCCGCTATCAAATGCGGTTTGATATACTTTCTTCCACACAACCACTAATCAATTGAACTTTCTTTCGATCTATGGTTAACGTTATTCAAACTGTCATTTTTCATAGGACTGGTTGTGCTTGAGTGCTTTATCCAAACCTCCCTCCACTCCCAGTTTTGTTGCCTAACTTGCAGTGAACCTCCCCCTATCTTTGTTGTGCTATATGTGTTCTTGGATATTAATCCTAATGTAACCTGTAATTGATGTTACTTGTAATTGAAGTGGTTATGTTGTGGATGTTGTCAATTTGTAACTTTAAACTTAGGAGACGTGCATGCAATTTAAGTAAATGTATTTGGGATGTTGATGGATTGATTGAATGTCAATTGAATGCATGAAATATTATTGTTTGTATTTAAATTCATAAATGTTGTATTTGAAACACATGAGGCGCTTTTGATGTAAATGTATTGGTCTCCTTCTTTAGGGTTTTTTTTTTTCTAAATTTATATAGCGTCATCACCGATGCTATATCACTTATTTTAGACTGCTAGGGTCATCACTGACCTTGACTTAGAAATTTTTCTAGGAATGCCTAGAAAAAAGTTACAACTTTTGGTAAAAAAAAATAGGAAACCTGCGTCAGCGATGACTTTATTTTACACTGTTAAGGTTATCACCGACCCTGACTTAGAATTTTTTCCAAAAGTGCCTGAAAAAAGTTATAACTTTTGGTCAAAAAAATAGGAAGTCTGCATCAATGATGACCTTATTTTACACTGCTAGGGTCATCACCGACCTTGATTTAAAATTCTTTTTCCGAGAACACATGAAAAAGTTACAACTTTTGGTGTAAATAAGGTCGTGCAGACGATGCGTCAAATTGGTAAAAAAATAAAAATTTGGCCCAATTGCTCTAATTAGTGCGCCACTGTCTAAAATATTTGATCGTATCATACGTGCGTATTAAATATTTTTTCAATTAAGTCCTAGAAACAAAATAGGAAAAGGAAAATGGTAAAGTCAAAAGAAAACCACCCGGATGCACTTCTTTTCCTTTTTCTTTCCCACATTTTTATGTCATTCTCTCTTAAGCTCTTGCAAGTGTTCTCAGATTCCATGGCAGACAGGGCCTCACCACTAAAGATAGGTTCCACTTTAAAATTGTCATATTAGAATATGGTGGGGCCGGGTAAGGGCAACAGGGAATGAAGAGGAATTAAGGCTAGGCGGCTGAGTGCCTTTGGAAGATTTGACTAAAAGCTGGCATCTCATTAAATTCATGTGCGTCATGCATGCATTCCCATTTGCAGGTTTTGCTTTGTATGGGTGGGATTGACAATGTATCCAATCGGGTTTAGGTTGGCCTTAATGGCCTCCACCGACTTCGTTGACATGCACCTAAGCTTGACTCCACTATAATATAAATATATATATATATATATATTGAGTCTAACCCTAAGTCCCTTACCATGGTGGTTTTATCTATTTATTTATTTTTGTAATACCAAGCTCAACCTATAAAAGGGTTTGGGTCAGCTTAAATCTCACACTTTTTATTTATAAACTAAAAAAATAACATAAACATTTTATAGTCATATTGAGGTTAGGACTCAAACCTATGACCTTATGTTCAAGATATTGCAAAAATAAAACAAATATTCAGAATAATATAAAACATATATATAATTATAATAGGAGTGGATCGGAGAGAGTTGAGCACACCTAACACCATGTCTGAAAATCTATATCCATCTCGAACTCAACACCTACACTACCAAATCCGACCTAATAGAAGCAGGTCGAGACGGGTCACCTATGTTTAATCAAACCCATTGTCATTCGTAGTTGGGGCGCTTGCTTGAACACTACATTCGTCACATCATCCTAGGCCACCAATTGGACAACCCCTTGATTATCTTTCAGTCACTTCTTGTGCACGACGCTTAATTAGAGAATTATATATATGTATATGTTTGCTACTTGAATTTAGCGTATCAAACTAAACGGCCCGCATCATTCAATGAGTTGAAAATGACTCTTCAGCCATTGATTTAACTCACATGAGGGGCTATTTAGCAACTCTTATCTATTTAAAAGAGTTAGGTTCACAAAAAATTATTTGAAATAGACCTGTCTCAACAACTTAAATTATGCTGTTTTATTTCAATTCAATTCTAAAAATAAAAAAAAAAGGAGACTTATCATACTAAGAAAGTTGTACGAACATAATTGTGATTTCAAAATAGAGCAAACAAACTTATCATTCATAAATATTACTATAAAAACATTTGCCTAAAAATATAAATAATCTCTTTAGGCTTTCATGTCAATTTGAACGGTTACCCTTTGATTGAATTCTCAAAAAGTATTGTATGATCTTATGCACTCATTGAGCTAACTTAATGTTTTATACGGCATTCGATATTGCGGCCATGGGGCTATTTTTAAAATTGTCGCAAGGAGCGACTACCCAACAGTATCAAAGTCACATTTGTTCATATAAATCCTAATCCAAACAAATATTTAAAAAAAAAAAAAAATGGCTTGCAAAACACTCCTAACATAAAAGTAGACATAAATTGAAGTCACATGTATGTATGTTTGGATTATCATGTATAAAAAACATAACTACCTACATGATATCTTATAAATGATTGATCCACTAATGCACATCTATTCCTTAAATGGTGAAATTTAACGGTGGGACCCACACAAGTTAATCTGGAGTGGATGGTGTAATAATATTATTTATTTCACATCAAAACTGTAAACAGACCCAGATTGCAAGTATGAGGCAATTAATTGATTAATTGGAAGAAGCAGTGCCAGTGATGGTGCCAGCTTGGCATGCTGACTTCGACGTATGCAGCCAAAGTCGTTGAAGACACGCAATAACGGTTGTTGGAGGGATCAGGGTGGAGTACACGTGGCACGATCCGATTGGCAGTTGTGAATTCCGCCGAAAGCTACGGATGGGATCCTGGACCCGGAGGGTTGGGAGATCGGGTAAAAAACGAAGGGAGAACGCGGAAATCGAAGGGGAAGGGAGCTGCCACGTGGAAGAAGCTGACGTGTGACGTCACGCGAATACAGCCATAGTTTTTGCAAAGCGACCAGAGCGCAGTTAAGTGTCTGGGTGTGGGTCGTGGGCTGACGCAACCCCCACCCCGCCAACTTTTTTCCTCCCAGTACTCTTTAGTTTACTTTCCCTTTTTCTTCTCCTTTTCTTTACTTTTGCTTTCTCTCTCTCTACTTTTGGAGAATGCTGCCGTCATCATTTAGTTTAGCAAAACGACCGTATTTCTACTTGGTACTGGCAATAGAAAGAAACTAACGTTCCACTCTGCGTATCTACTTTTCCCCTTTCATTGGCTTAAAATTGATTGAATCCGATTTTAATATGTTTGGTATGTGCTTTTATTGTGGCCATTTCATATAGCATTAAGATAATTTGTGTCTATTTCATAAAATAAAAAAAAGTGGCAGAATCCGGTTAGAGAAAGTGATCCGAAGCGGATAGATGCATGTAGCTACAGTGATATAGACGTCCACTTAGGACAGTCCGATTTTTCATTTTTTTTTAATTTATGGGACCCACAATCATGATCAAAGCGGTTAGAAATATTCAGAAGGTCAAACACGGCCACATATCAAAATTTCAGCCGTTGATCTATTTCGAATCTCTAGATATTTGAAAAAAAAAAGTGAGCCCATTGATCTAATATTCTGGTTATTGTGCGCCCTATAATCATGATCCGATCTGTTGATTCTCTTTGGATGGCCAAAAACGGCCATGTGTCCAAAAATGAGCCTCAAAATCCAAGTGGATCTTGAAATATTTATAAAAACATTTTTTACCGTTGATGTACCATGATTATTGACTGAGTTTTGAAATTGTACACTGGCAGTTTGGTTTTTTTCTTTTTTCTTTTTGTAAACTCAGCCACCAAAAGTCATGATCCAAACCATTGGATATATTCAGAAGATCATGCACGGCTATAGGTCCAAAATTTAGCCGTTGGATCATTATAGATTTTGAGATATTTATAAAAAAACTACAAACATTTATATCTACCTTTTTTAAAACCATGGCCCCAAATGCAAGATCCAAACAATTAATTCTCTTTGTAAAGCTAAACACAACTATGACGTCAAATTTCAATACTTAAATCCTCATGGATCTTGAGATATTTATGAAAAATTTTCAACCATTGTTTTAAAAATGTCTATTTCAATCATTTTTTCTGTGTAACCAAACAAACTATTTCTATAACATCTATTTCAAACAGGGTCATTTGAAACAGAGCGACGTATATGTATCTGTTTTATACAGATCTGTTTCATATAGATAAGAGATGCCAAACATGGCCTAATAAAATTTGCTCCAGTTATATTTGGCTGTGTCATTAGAATATGTGATTTGAATCAAAACAAAAGATACCGGTTTTACAACGCCTTGTTTGGTATCTCTATTCTTATTCTAAGAGAGTCGCTCAAAATAGAGTCACTAAAAAAAGAGTCATAAAAAGAGGCAAAAACAAAAAAATGTGTTTGGTATTGCATGGGTCTACTTAAATAGACTATTTAGTATGCACTCTTTTTTTGCCTCTTATTAGAGGGGCAGTTTATGTCATTATTTAAAATAAAAGAAAACTTATACATAAACAAATTGATGCAATTCTGATCACATCTGAACTGAAATTTTGAGTGTTTGCATCTCAACAATGTCTACTATATTGTAAGTTATTATCCAATTTATCTATTTTACGCTATCAAACAAGTCGATCTTCAAATGAGTCGGATCAACAAAAAAACACAATTTCAACATCGTCAACTCAACAAAGTGGAAAAATATGATAAAGGATTTCTAACATGCAATTCCTGATGCACACCAAAGACCGAAATAAAATATCACTGCTCTTTGATCATTCTCCTATAAAACCCAGTAAATCAATACCAACTAAAGAGAAGATATCACATCAAGCACGAAAAGGTCAGAAATAGAAATTTATTGTGAATTAATGGAAACAGGAATTGGCATCATTTATTCTAATAGCAAATAACAATTAAACTGGCCAAATTGCAGCAGAACTCCAAACCATATCATAACATATCAGCAATCAATGACAAGTTGCGGCACGACATTTGGCTTTGGAACTTCCTCCTATCTTCTTCTCACCTGCACCTGACGAACTCTGTGACTGGAAGATCAACGATCATGGCATGAATGAGAGCTCTCTGCAACGGATCTCATTATCAAAGATTCAGTTATAAAAAAAGTAGGATTGGAGTCGCCAGCCGTACGTGAATGATAAAACCCTCCCAATCCATTTGTGAAATAGAAAAACACAAGGATTACATTATGCAAATGAAGCTAAATCTCAAAGAAACGAGATCCTAACCCCAATCGACTCTCTCATTTCTGTCGCGAGAGATTTTGAGAGAGGAGAGAAATGAAGCCCCTTATCGATTTTGATTGGAAGCAAGGAGAAAGGGAATGAAGTCATGAGCGAAGCATGTCCTCCTCTCTCCCCTCTTCTCTCTTCTCTCTTCCCACTCCTCACTGCCTTCTCCCTGATCGACCTCTCATTTCCTCTGTGTTTGCTCGTTGAGTACCTTTTATGCAGAGGATTTTCGGTGTCAATAAAATATCGTCTATGGGTATTTTCGTCAATAAAAGTAGCTTCCACCTCTGGGTTTTTTAGAGCCCACGCCTCTTATTTCCATGTACCCAAAATTGGTGTATCTTCATTTCAGATGATTTGCCTCTACTTGTCCAAAGCGGATGGAGCTTTAAATGTTGTGCCAAACACTCTTATTTTTGAAAACTCTTTCCGTTTTAGACATTCAGACAAATAGAGGATAAAATTAGAGATGCTAAACATGCACTAAATGGTGGGTGTCATTTTAATTGGACTGAGAATCTTTAAAAAGACATGGTGGATCATATATAATATGATCACCACAGTAGGGGTCTGTTTGTTTTTAGCATGTTTGGTGATATGCAAGGAATCCATAGATCTGATGATTATTCACTACCACTAATAATGATTTCTTAGTTGAGATTTTTATAGTTAAGGATTTCACATTGATATTGGTGTATATCGAAGCATACAGTTGAGAAAAACATGATTCGATTGCAAATCCACTTAGGTGAGCATTTTCAAATCTTATGGTGGGAAGTTGGATCTGAAAATCCTAACAAATGAAGATTTCCATTCGTCTAAATCCTCAAAAATTTATAATTACCAAACATGGATTTACCACAACTTTAAGGAAACAAAAAATCTAATCCCTAAAAATTTGGTTGCCAAACGTAACCTTTGTGTGGTTGTTTAATACATGAGAATTGTAAGATTTCTACATCTAGAATTTATCCTTGATCCGTTGGTGACTATTTAAGACTGGAATTCCTTTATACTCAGGTGCATGTCTCCTGTTTTTTGAATTTAAGCACACTTACTATGAGATAAAGTGTATCTATCTTATGATTAAAAATGGGAGTTAAGTATGCATGGAAAGATCATCAACCTCATTGGGTGTTAATGACCATTGATAAAAAAAAGAAAAGAAAAAAAAAAAGAATGTTAAATCTTCATTCATTTTCCATAAAGCTAAAACACTTTGAAAAGGGCCAAAATCGCAGGTCCCCCGCCCAACGTATTCAAACAGTGGTCACAATTAGGATAAAGAAAACAAATGTGGGTCTTAGCTAGGTAGGAGTAGGACTGTAGGAGTATCCTCTTTCTTTGAGCCTTTTATTTCTTTTCCCTCTTAACCCTCTTTTATTTTCCATGTCCAGTAGTACCTTACGTCAGCTCATGTGGTGATGTGTATGGGACGTCATGGTCGTCCCCTCCACTTACACTCCCATGTGAGTTCCCCTCCCCCCTTCTTTTTATTTAACCCCCCCTCTCTCCCACTGCAATCAAGATTCAAGAGCCAAAAAAAAAAAAAAAACAAGACTCAGAGAGATTCATTGAACAAACAGATTCCGTTCGCGAAGATGACGGAGATGCAAGGCATAAGCTGCAGGCCGTTAGTCGAGCGCACAAGGAAGACGGCAACAACATCAACGATTCCGTTATCCATCGACGTGGCGGAGACGACCGAGGCCAGGATCCGACGGCTTATATCAGAGAACCCCCTGATCATCTTCAGCCGTTCATCATGCTGCATGTGCCACGTCATGAGGCGCCTCCTGGCCACGCTCGGGGTCCACCCCACCGTGATCGAGCTGGACGACGCCGAGATGGGCAGGGCTCGAGCCGCCCTCGAGGTGCAGGACAGCGCGGAAGGCTCATCTTCGGGTGGGCCCGCGGTCTTCATAGGTGGGTCCCACGTGGGTGGGATGGAGGGGCTGATGGCGCTGCATCTGAGCGGCCGGCTCCTGCCCATGCTCCGAGACGCCGGTGCGGCCTGGCTATGACACACACATCACAGTCACTGAGTCTCCCTCACACACACACACACAAAACAAAAAAAAGTTTTCCCAAGGGGTAGTATTGTAATTTCTCTTATAAGGGGAACTTTGGATTGTGTATTTTAATTCTGTATTTATTTTATTATATCTAATATATGTGGCCTGTGGGTATTAGTTCTTCTTCTCTTTCTCTGATGATCTGATCTGTTTGTTTTCCATCTATGTATATATCAAGAAAGAAGAAAAATTAATTTTGACTAATTTTGTGTGACATTTAGTGAGAAATATAGATGTATTGTACACACTTGACAAGATGTACTTGTACATGATCATGGGCCCATACTATACCAGTTTGATCAAAGGCTATGATCATCCATCCGTTCATATTGATATATGTACTAGATCCCTATCCCCTAACTAGTGCTTCCTTCTGCTAATACTTAGCGTCCCTTGGTCTTTACCCAAGAGGACCTCACCTGAGTAATCCCCATGTGGCCTCTAAATCCGCAACACAAATGTGCATCAATCGAGTAGGGGCCACTCAACCGACTCGGAAGTGGGTAATATACAGTAGTTTGAATAGGATTGTTCATTTTCTAGGAAATGAGTTGTGAAAAGGAAGTTTTCTCCAGGATTTGTGGAAATTGGCTTTTGATTTATTGGGCAAATTTGTCGGTTTGTGTGATGGGTTTTCTTGAAAATGATGGAAATAGAATTTGATGATGATGATGATGGGTGGATGGAGAGTTCTGGGAGAGATTTCTTATGTGGTCTTGTGCGTTCTCTGTTTGTAATCATTCTTTTGGCCTTTTCTTTGCGGCAGTAACAGGTTTGAAACACATACACATTGATATGCCAAGATAAGTGAAAAGGTAGACAAAAATGTTGACAGTAACTATTATTAGCACTGGATATGGTACTCCTAACTCTATCATACGGGTGTGTATGTACTATGTAGTTTATTAATATTATATTATAATTTTGGAGAAAAACCTCTCCATGTGGGGGTGCAATGATCCAAATGGACTATAAAAGAACCCCACCCCCACATTTACTCCAGATCCAAGGAATTTACAGCGATCCAAATTAAATTGGACCATTGGAAACAAGGGTCAACTTTTTTTTTTCTTTATATTAAGCTTTTAAACTTATAAGCCATGGATCAAGGAGCTAGAAAGATCAATAGACTTGTAATTTTGCAGATACTTTTTTTTTTTGCAACATGTACATTCCATTGTGGCACATGCTCTTGTCATATTTAGTTTATAAACTTGTTTTGTCCAAACAGG
This sequence comes from Persea americana, assembly GCA_029852735.1. NCBI lineage: Eukaryota > Viridiplantae > Streptophyta > Magnoliopsida > Laurales > Lauraceae > Persea > Persea americana. The sequence continues at coordinate 64,180,847 of CM056813.1, read as the reverse complement.
TTTAGTGAAAAACAAAAAGGCCTTACTCTAGGACTTGCCATGCTACTAGAGAAATCTGTGCTATGTAGATTTCCATCTTTACAAAAGAGAGGAACTATTCATTCCTACTCTTTCTATTGGAAATCAAAACCCTACTTATCAAGAAAAATCACTTTACTTTTTTCAATTTTAAGGAGAAAATATGTCACACCAAATAATTAAAAATTACGTCTCACGAAAAATTAGAATAATATTTCTCTACGTGATGGAATCCTCTCATTGCACAAATACCCCCTTATTCCCCGTATGGAAAACTAGTTAAAACTATAGATAATGTGGCACGAAATGATATGACATATTATAAAGTCACTAAAAACACGGTTATCAATCACATACGTGAAAAGTAAAATAAAGAAAAACGACTATAGAAAAATAAGATAAGGCTTTGAAGATGATGAATTTTAAATACTGCGAATTCTCTGGAGAACTCATAAATATTTTGGCGCCCCTTCTTAAGTTTTCATATTGGTCGCCCACAGTATGTCAATGTATTACTTCTGAAGTTCATCAAACAAGCATTGTATCATTGCAGTTTTGTTATACATAATTGAATATCATCGTTCTCTTCCACCTCATACACAATTAATTAGATGATACTTTTCTTGTAATCACTCCTTAAAAGAAACATCTTGCATCTTGAAAAACTTGTAAGCACAAAAGTAAGTGTTTTCTAGTTCCATCAAATGATACGTCACTATTCTCCGTGGCCTGTAATGAAAGTAAGCAGTAATAAAAGTAAGGAGGACCGCACACTCGCACGTCCTCAAAAGGTGTTTGTGAGTTCCATCAAATAATGCCTGTGCCTCCCATCTCTCAATTCTTTGGGAACTTATTAAAGCAAGTAGGCCAAGGGAAGGTTGTATCTGATAGTGGCCAAAGGATCTAAGAAAGAAATTACACCCACCCAAAACCCACGTCTTGTCTCACCCTTCTGCTTCCACTTTTGGCATTTCTTTTTCTTTTTCTGTTTTCTTTTCTTTGTAGGTATTTGATGATGATTTCTTTAACATGAACAAAGCCAACCAATCAATAGCCCTCTAAAATTCAAATGGTCTCTGAAGATTACGACTTCATCATTTCGATTTATGTTTTTTAATGAATTCTGTCGTCTGCATATGCAAAAGCGAAAACTAGTGAACGGCAATCAGGCCCATAAAAAGCAAATACATAAAAGAGCAATAACATAAGAGATTTACATAGTTTGACAGTGTGCCTTTGTCGGCATACATCCTCTCTCTCACACTCTTATTGATCTAAGATTTACAAATTATATAGTATATATAACTTTATTTTTCTTAAGCCTAAAAAAGCCTGAAATAATTATCAGAATATCCCTATCCCTATCCCTGACTGAAAGTGTGGTAGCTAGCAAACTTAATAGACCAATTTGATTAAGCTGGAATAAAGTACAACAAATTGGGCGGTTGATGGAGTAGTTATTGTGCAAGGGCCCACCATCCAATCCAAAAATTAATGCTTTGGGTTTCTATTTAAAATGTTGTTTAAGGAAGATAGGGAAAAAAAAATGCAGACAATGATAGCAATGGAATTGGTATCCCTTTTGTACGCATATGAAATTAATAAACATTGTTTATTATATTAATGTGGTGAATTAAATAGTTAAATACTATAAGGACAAGAATGGTAGGTCATCACTTACCTACCTTTCACTAACTGTGAAGAGTCTTTGAATTATAGAAAGAATAAGTTACATATGGAGCTTTCCTGGGGCAAAAGTCACTTGGAAAAGGGATAGCGATTTTACTATTACTTGTTTCTTTGTCCTCATTTGATTTCTTCTTGTCCTTATTTGAGGTTGTTGCCATTTATTTATGTCTTAATGTACCTGTAATTACCCAGTTGTCTAAGATCCGACCTGAAAGATCGGGGTACGTATCATCCATCATGGAAGTGATTTGATAATTGAGTTGTAGGTCCATATTCAATACCTGTGTAAGAATAATATATATGTAGAAATCCTTAAGCACCCCTGCATATGAGCAATCTCCTTTTTTTTTTTTGGTATGTGGGATTCCATATGATCAATTCATTTTGATACTCATTCAATTATTACTCTCCGTTGAATTATAATTTAAAAAAAAAAAGAAAAAAGATGTCATTTGAAACCATTAAATTTGAGGGCCATAGATCAAAGGGATGAGATGATCCATGGGACTGATATTTTGTATACCTAAGGTCTCATTTAGATCTTTTGACACCCCGTCTCTTCATCATTGGCACGATTCTAGTGGGCCTTTGAAAGAGGTGCTCGGTGATGGATCTTGAGTGAGGGTGACCCATATGTAAATATGATATAGAGGAAAGATATTGTGGCAGATTAAAGCCACGTGCCTTTGTATATGGCCAATTTGAGTGTAGTTCTAACTCTAATTGGTATGGGTTTTGGCCCAAAGCTAGGGGTGCTCATGGACTGGCTCGGCCCAAGCCTGTTCCAAGCTCAGCCCGCTTTGGGCCATGCTTGAGCCTTATGTTTTAGTACTCGGGTAGGGCTGAGACCTAATATATGGGCCCGTTTAATATATGGGCTGGGCTTGGATTCGGTGGGTGAAAGCTTGAAGCACAGCCGGCCCAAGTGAAAGATACTGTTTAAGGAAAAGCAAGGTATTTTTGCTAGACATGGGACTCACACACATGCACTCTCACAATCGCACATGCATCCAAACTAGTTGAGATACAACTTGGGGCAATTAAGAAAGTCTTTTCTTTTGTTTCACTAAAACATCATCCACCTAGGCTCTCGCTTAACGTATTTTAGGCAGGCCAAGCTTGGGGTAGGCACTTATGGCCCAATTCGTGCTACGGTTGGGCTTAGGCCTATCCTTTAAGATTTGGGCCTGGGCTGGGCTTAGATATTTCTCAGCCCTGCCCAACTGGGGCCATAAACACCCCTACCCAAAGCCAATACATTGGCAGGCTATATTTGAACATTTTGGATTTTGAAGTTTAACCCACGAATGAAGTCCTTTGGAGGATTTGGATTCTATACGAGGCCTTGAGCAATTTAGTCTTTGCAAAGTACACACAATTGTCCAAATTAAAGGAGAAATGATGTGTTTTTATCGGATGTCTGTGGTGAGATGGAGAATGTATTTTTAAATAGAGACTAAGACTCAAAGACTAAGCTAAAGCTTTATTAGAGCAATGAGAGGATTCTTCTCTTCATGATTTTTGTTTTCAGAATGGAGAGGATGTAGTTAGTTTTTGCATAGTTGGACTATTATTCGGGGGAGATTTTAGTAAAATCACAATGGAAGAGTCTTTTTAAGAAAAAAAAAAGGGTAATTTTTGAAATTTTGTACCTTTTAATGAGACCTTTCTAGTTTTTGATGAGATGGGGAATGCATTCTTAATTAATCATTTACTTGAATTTACTTTACAAGTGAATTACCCAAACGAGAAGGTTGTGTAAAAATATAGGAGTCCTTTGGTAAAAAAAGAAGTCTTCATATATGCTTAGAGGATTAGTTCGATAAAAAAAAGGTCATTCTAGAAACTAAATGTGGCCCACATCTTGATTTAATTAGGTAAATATTTTATAAATCACTTATGCATGGGAGATGGGTATGCTATGCATGGGTGATAGTGTAGTTTGGGCTTGGGATTGGTGCGTTTTTCTCAAGTATCCCCTCCAAAATAAGTGATGGTTTTACTTTTGTTTCATCTGCTGGTTGATGGTAGTCCAGATCATTCCATACGGTCGATTCAAATTGCAGTGGCCCATCATCAACTTTGGGGATACAATGAGATATGGGTGGCTCAGAAAATTTAATCATATACAAAATATCTGTTCATTGAGAAATCTCAATGGGTGGCTCAGGAAAATTCTTTGTGGTCAGATAGGTCTTTTGATTTGATTTCGTAAATAATTGCCACAGTGAACTATCATCGTCCGGGGTGGCTCAAACTCTCAAAGTGAGTTGTTGCATTTATTTCATTGACAAAGCAAATCCAATTAATGGATAATGATGGGACTCTTTCCATTTGTGTGGGCTTTTTTCCCACTTAAAATGGGCTGTCTTTCCATGTGCATTCGGATTCTCTCTTGTGTCCTAACTCCTTTGGCTAGGGTACCAAAATAAAAGTACTAATGGGCCACTGCAATTTGAAACGCTCACAATTTCTCTAAATTCTAGCTCCAAAATGCTTGGAACTTTGAGCATCTGCATATTTGGCTAGGGGACACCATTTGAGAATTTGAGATATCTCCTAACAGAAATTCTTATATATCCTATGAAAAACAAACTTTATAAGAAATGTAAAAAACTGGATAAAGTTAAATAAAAAGGGTAATGTCCATAAATAGCCATTAAAAAACCGATCTGCTTTATTTGCAAGAACTCTAAGAAGAGTTATAAATATTCCAAATGATGTCTCTCACTTGACTTCACAAATGCTCAAGTACAATGCAAGATTTTGAAAATTGAAATTATAAGAATTCTACAGGGCAAAAGTGATACATCATGGAACTAATTTTATAATGATCAATATTTAAATTGAAAATTGAAAATTTTGACAGATAGCAAGTGTCATTACTGTAAAAAATTCTTGAGTAAAAAATGAATCCAACAAAGTCCTGGTCCCATCTACATATCCTTCATCCCTCATCTCATTGATAATTCTTTAATAGGAATCTTGTTATTGGGATTTAAGTCAAGATCCTGACTGACCCCCACATGATTCCTTGAAGTAAAATGTGGACTTCCACCATGGAGTCTACATGTTGATAATATAAATTGTTCAAAATAAATATCACCCATCGAGTGATATATCCTTGAATCTTACTTCAATTGATTTTGGTCCCACTATAAGGTTGATAATGAGATTAATGTAAGTAATTAATAATGAGTAAAATTGTGCTAGTCATAATTACTTATAACCCCAAGAGGTAGCTTAGTTGGCTTAGGACCACGGTTTGCACCCCGGGGTTGTAGGTTCGAAACTGCACTACTATAGTGGGGCTACAGGGGAGTTTACCTGGCTTCCCTTTGGGCCCGGAGGGATTAGTCCGGCCCAAAGGGCTGGAAACCCTCCGATAGCGAAAAAAAAAAAAAAAAACATTATTACTCATATGCTTATGATGAGACCAACTATTGTTAAAAAATTTTTAGAAGTACATGCCACGAGAGATAATGCCACTTACTTTGAACGGTCTCTATTATCAATGGAAGGCTCCCATGTTGAAGCTCCACTCATTTCACTCATGGAAAGTGAGCGAACAATGGATTCCTTAAAATTAATTTGGATTTCAATTCAATCGAAAACAAATAGGGGTGTAAATGGGTAGGTTCATGTTTAAAACCTTAGTGGGACAAGAACCATCTGTAAATAACGGTTCTGGTTTGGTTCCTAATCTGAGTCGAATTCGAAACCTATTTTGTTGGTTCTAAATCCAATTCTAATAAGAAGACCTAAATCCAGTTTAGAAATTGATTTTAACTACATGATTGAGATCTAATTTTAGAATTGGTTTTGACGAGCAGGATTGTGATTTAGTTCCAAAATCAGTTTCAACTTCTTCTTCATTTTTTCTTATCTTTTATTTTTTATTAACATAAAATATCATTCAGCTTATGATTGTAAGTCTACTACCCTCAAGATTCAACCCCACCACCCCCCTCCCCCGGAAAAAAAAAAAGAAATGACCAACCAAAATTGATTGATTTTAAGCTATAATTTACAACGTCAAAGATTCATTTATTGGGTTTTAGATCCTCGTCTTCAAACCTCATTTATTTATCAATCAAAACTTAAATTGTATTTTCGAGCAAAACCCATTTATGAATAGAACCAAATCTAATTTTTTACAAGTACAACCTTTAAGATAATTAAATATAAATCCTTTTACATCCCTGTATATTAAACAAAAGAGCCATGAAATTGCAGCTTACTAAATTGAATCCCCGGTGTTCCCTTGGATTAACTTTTTACTGCTCTGAGCTCTGCCTCGTTGTTTCTCCTGTTCTTCTTTTCGAAGACACTTTCTTTATACGAGAGCAGACCAGTGGCCATGGAGCTCGAATCCGAGGACGGCTCGAAGAAATTTCCCATTGAGAAGGGCTCAAAGACCGAGCTCGGAAGAGGGAAACTAGGGTTTCCTTCCGATGACCGAACCGTCTCTCGGCACCACATCTCACTACAGCTTCACGACGAACCCACCCAAAAACCCTCCAAGCGAAACTACCCAGATGGAGAAATCTCGGCCTCTTTCCACGTTGTCGGGAAAAATCCCATCTGGGTTTTCACTAGAGACGGAGAAGAGAAAAGTGTTTTCAGGAATTCGGAGAAGGGGGATTTGAGGGCCGGAGACCGCTTCTCAATCTCATTGAAGAAGCCCCTTTTCTTCACTTTGAAGAAAAGAGCTTTTGATGCAGAAGAAGAAGGGGAGGAGGATGATGAGAAGAGCGTTTTGAAGGCAGTAGAAAGGAGAAAGAAGAGGACTTTGGAGAGGAAGGAAGAAGAAGAGCACAAGAGTGTTTTGAAATACGAATGTTCTCTCGGCAATGGCGAGGATGCGAGTGGAGATTTGGGATTGGGGTCGATGGATCTTTTGCAAATCGATCCTGTTAAAGGTCAGATTTCTCTAACTTTTTGTTTTTTAATACTTCCAAAAGCATATAAAGCTTCTACTTTTATGAATGTTATAAAGCTATGTATTTACAATTTGATTCTCATTCCATATTGATAAGAACTTGTAAAACTTTTTTTTTTTTTTTTTTTCTAAAGATTGTTCTTTGTGAATGATTGAGTTGAATTAGTTCTTCATCCTTCTGAAATGAAATGGGTGTTTATTCATTTTATCATTCTTCTTGCTTATATAATCAGCATTTGGTTATTGATTGGCAAGGATTGAAAGTGATAGAAATGACAGCTAATTTTACTGTCTCAGGGTCTTGTTGTTGCTGGAGACATTAGGAATAGTTTGTTAGCGCTAGAGGGTTTGTTTGAATATTTGAACGTGAATATTTTCTTCACAATTACTCTCTTTCCTTATATTAATTGAAGAGATTCTATTAAGTTATGGTGGCCATTTAGACGTTCTACAGTTGTTAGGTCAAATTTCTGCTTGGGAATTTACCCCATCTAGGGATTTCTGAATTCCTATTAGACCATCTCTCCCTGAATTCCATGAATTATTCGATTAACGGAGAGAACTACAACAGGCAATAGGAGTATTTGCTGCTATAATATGGCCGAAATTCAATCATACCCTTGGAGCACATATATAAGTTGTTACATTGCAGGAAAAGGCTAATTTAATATATGCAAGTTGCTAAATGGCAGGAAAAAAACTAACTTGACTTGCATGACAATGAAGTGGTGGTAGACTTCCTCTGGTTGGTAGATGTTCAAAATGTGGCCATTTTTTTATTTTTTTTTTCATCTATTTGGTTTGCTGCTTTTGTTGCAGAATGCAAGGGAGAGTCACATATTTTCGTTTTTTATGGGATTAATTACTTTCTTGTGTTCGTGAATACATTCCATGACCTTGTCCTTGTGTGTGTCGGTGACTCTGTATTGGTTGTTTGGACTTCAGATCATCAACCTTGTCAGATGTTCAGCGGGATTGCCTGTTGTGCACCTCTGATCAAGAACTTGCAAATAGACTTTCAAAAAAGCATATCACTATCCTCTGCATTGAGCCCAATCATTGAATTGCATGACAGCCTGATCGCTGTATTATTGGGCTATGGTCAATACAGTGTGGATTGGCATGCATACTGGATGGATAATCAGACTCCCACTTAGTGAAGATGTATGTTATATAGAATTAAAAATTGTAGAAAACTTGTTCTTGAACACGTATGCACGACATACAGATTCACAAATGCATCCCGTTGATGGGCATATTGAGCAGATAATTTAAGACAAATCTGGCTGCAAATGAAGTTCTGGATTCATGAAGTATTAGATCAATGGCAATTTCTCCTCTCTCTTGGAGGAACCATTTGCAGTTTATGAGTGTCATGGGTCAACAGCTAAGAATGATGGCTGTGGGTTAATAAAAATGCCGATTCAACCCATTGGGTTCTAAAGATGCCCTGATCATCCTTTTACATTAAATGCCTTAACAAATATTGTAACTGAAGTTTAGCTGATCATGAAATCCAATAAATTTACAACTTGCATCCATTCATCCAAAGCACTGGCTAAAGCTAATTACATCAACCTTCATAATCGTGCAATTTTCAAAATATCAGATGTGATGGGATTTGAGCCACCATTTGCTGTTATGTTGTTAGGATGTAATCTATTGCACTTAGCATTGCTATCTAGAAAATCTCCTACTGAGTGTTTTTTCAATGAGTGTTTCAACCTGGATCTCTTATTAGTTTGTGCCTGTGGAAGTGTTTCTTTTATTTGTAGTTTCTTTCTGTGCTAAAGTCATCCTTATTTAAGTGATTACAATTTCTCATGCAGAGTTTGGTTTTTTGGTAATGGGCCGAGAATTTAACCAGTTTCCAGAGCAAAAGATCCGACATTTTAAGGATTGGAATTGGTTCCTAGAGGAACCAAGAGAAGATAGTGAGGATGATCAAACTGATAAGAGGGAGATACGGAGAAGCAGGAAGGGCAGGAGGAAAAAGAAGACATGTGAAGTTGACAATGATGATGATGATTGGACAGGTGAAAGCATGGATGAGGAGGTTGTAGTCACAAAACTACGAAACCGGAAACGATCTAAATACTCAACTAGGTCGAAAGACAGACAAAAACCCTGTAAAGATACTTCATGCAAGAAATCAGTGTCACAGAAAACTATCAGTGCTGATGAAGATGAAAATTATGAGGAGGATGAGGATGATGACACCTTAGGTGGTTTCATAGTCAATGATGATAAACTGGAAGAAGAGGAAGTTGGTGATGATAATGACATTGATGATGGAGAAGAAGAAGAAGAAGAAGAAGAAGAGGATGATGATGAAGATGATGACAATGGTGAGGAAGACACTGAATATTGAAGGTAATAGTATGATCAGAGACCCATCTTTTCCTATGTCCACCGGGTGCATCAACTGAAACAAGCACATGATTGATGCAAAGTGGTTATAGAGAAATATTCTTTAAGTCTTGTTGCTCATTGCCCTAGCAACTAACGCATGTAAGATAGTATGAAAGTTTTGTTTCCTTGATGCACATAGATTTATGTTGTACACCTGAATTCTGCATGATGTTGAATATGAAGATTGGTACATTTTTTGGTTTAATCAGTAACGTGACAAAAACCTGCAACCTTGCGGTTGTGACAACGAGCACCTTACTTTAGAAACTTCTGCTTACCATGATTTCTCTTCCGGGATTGTATAATTATGGTTTCTTTTGATGATTTGTTGAACTCTGTAGAGGTACTTTTAGAAAGTAGAAATCTTACGAGTGGGTCATTTGCAGAGATAATAAAACAAAAATCCAACTGAATGTGATCCCTCTTTTTATTTTTTTCACATTATACCTGATGGTAATAATCCTTCCGTGTTGGCATGTTTTTGTTCTCTCCTAACATGATTGTCTCATGATGGCTACATTCATGATGAGTTGGTTGTGGTAGGTGTGTGATGGGAAGCTATTGTCAAGCTCCATCTTGGCTGCCTCGTGAGCTTGATGATGCCTATCAAGCGAAACACTCATTCAAGTTCTATTTTTGTAATGGAGGCCATTTTCCTAGAAATTTTCTTATTGAATGGGAGACTAGAAAGAGTGAAGAAAAATGAAGTTTATTTATCTTCCAACTCTTCTAAGTACAATCATAAGGGTAAAATTTTCACTCTTCTTTTAATGTTACAACATCTACTAACGCACGCAGATTTCAAGATAGATTTCATAATTATTTGACCTTATATTATTGAATGAGATGTGGCAACAAACACACTTTGTGCCCGATTGCTTCAAAGTCACTAGAGATTTCAAGAATACCTTCTTGCAAAGTTGCAACATTAGAAATGGATTCAGACTTGGCTAGCTTTTGATATAGTTTACTACACACGTTTTTATCGTAAAAAGAAGGAAAAGAGGTAAGAAAGGGGCTTGTAGAGGGGGTAAAAGGTCAGTGGTGTCACACCATGAACCTACTTCTCAACTTTTTCACTCTATGGGAAAGTAAGAAAATGTCACGTAACAATCCTACTTTTAACTCCACCCAGCCTTGATTATTCAGACAAGAAAAGATCAGGGTCATATTGAAAGTACATCAATTCAAAATTTCCTCCTTACTTTTAATAGAAAAGGTAAAAAAGCAACCTCTTTTTAAATGACAAAAAAAATAATAATTTTTTTACACAAAAAGTCAAAAAGATTCCACGTCAAGCTGCTAAAAATAAAAGACTATCATAACTTATTATATTTTATTCTCTCTTGGTTTGATATTTTACCTCATTTTACTTCAATTCACCATTGATCCAAACGCCTCAAAGAAACTTTTATATTTCTAGGTATTTAATTACACGAAACCAACGAGACGTTGGCCAGGGCTCACTGACTGGTCGGCCCCTGAAATCATTGTTGGCGACGAGCTAGGTGATGGGGTTGGCCGTGGCCGACTTCTGAAGTGCATTGTTGAGGGCCGAAAGCCCATTGACGGGTAATTTTGATGATGAATTGGATCCAGGAAGGGAAGCCCATTTTGTATACTAACAAGTGCTGCTTACCTGTCATCGTACCACGAATTATTCACATCAAGGGTTTCTTTGTTCTTTTCTACTAGATTAAACTTCATGAAATGGGCTCCTATTATTCATTTATAATGATACAATGTTTGGGCCTTCCTATATAGTTGGGTAGGAGATCCAGCTTCTTGGACTTTTTAAAATAGGAACTTGGAGTCTCTAGAAACTCTTGAGATTTAAAAGTTTTAGTTTATGTGAAGATTCATGACTACATTTTGCCAAAGCTCTGAACCCATGTACTCCAAGCTATATTGGAGTTCCTGCATCACTTTCAGTTATGTTGGGGGTTTCCATTTTCCAGCTTTTGGGTCTAATTAAGCTCCATCGTTTCCGAGAACGGCCACTTACCTCACTGGTAAGTGGCGGCAATTCTCAACCTAGCTGCAAAGGCCTTGAACTTTGGGTACGCCACATCTTCCCACTCGGTTGGGATTTCTCCTCGCTTGTGCTGATTTCATTCACACTTGTGTGAGCCTTCTTCCCGCTTGTACGGGTTGTCTTCCAATGTGTGTGCGGGCTCTCTCTTGGGTCCCAGCTGTTGTGATTGTGTGTGCAGAAGCATGCGATCAACAAACAAACAAATCAAGCCACACAAACTTAACACATGGTTTATATGGTTCGGTGATTTCGCGCCTATCTTCACGAACAAAGTTTGTCTTCTTCTTCTCCACTAAACAGAGTTTCTTCTACACCATTAGGGTTACAATCAAAAGAGATAATATATTGTTTTAGACAAATACCAAATTACCCCTCAAGCCTAATACAAATGAGTTGGGCCTATAAAAAGAGCCAAAACCCAAACCCATAAACATAACAATAGCCCCTTTGGCTGGGTTACCAAAAAAAAAAAAAAAAAAGCTCCATCATTTCCAACCATGAGCTCCAGCCTCCCAAGAACTTACCACATGAGACTCTGAAGAAAATCTAAAATGGGTTCATCTGACGTTTAAGTTCTTTTAGATTATTTACCAAATAAAAAAAGTTCTTTTGGATGCTTGAATAGTTTCCGCCAGTCAATGAAGTGATTTTAATGAGTTCATCACCGAGTATTCTACTGTTTAGTGTTGCATATTTTTAAAGACTTTCATCATGGAATCTTTTTTTTTTTAGAGGATTTTACCAAAAAAAGCACTTTAGATGACTAGTGGGCTTAAAAGAACATTTTAACCGACCTTGCACCAGATCAGTCATTTTGCATGGAAAGGTGTTTTTTTTTTTTTTATCACTTTCAACTAGCGTCCCTATGGACCTTAGTTTTATGACATTAAGAGTCCTTAGGTACCCTGCGGTGTACACTTTTTTTTAACACTTTCAACTAGCGTCCCTAAAGACCTTAGTTTTATGACACTGAGAGTCCCTAGGGACCCTGCGGTGTACACGAATTAGCTTATTCATCATGACAGCTTGTTCTGTTTTACAGTGTTCTTTCTTGTTTGTATAGAACTCCATACAATATTTTCATATGTTCAGTGTCTCCAAGTAATGATTCGATTCAATAATGTGTAATATACAACATGCACTTTCATCATGACAGTAGATCATGCATTTGTCTATGCCCATTGTCTTCCAAAAAGGGCAAATGACATTTTTAGGGCATTTTTCTTGCTAGGATTTAGAGAACTCCTGTGCCTCTTCATTTCAAACAACAAATTTGGGGCTCAAAACTGCCTTTCCGCCCAAAGAGGTGTGAAAATACTTGAAATGCTCATCTAACAAGATTTTTCTAAGATTTTTAGAACCCACTTTTCCAAATATCTATCTCCCTATTCTCTAGTGATCTTTGATTTGTCCAGCTACAAAACCCTTTGCAAAAAGATGAAAAAATGCAAGCCCAAAAAACTTCTATATCTTTTTGGCCCATAAGCACTGAAATCTGCAACTTTTCCTTCCTTTCTTAGCTCCACTAAGTAGAAAAATATCATGTTTCACATATTTTTGTTCTCCACAATCCAAATCAGAGAAATTTACAGAACCTTAGAAAGATTTCAACTGATCTGTCTTGAAAAGAATGAATGAATAAAGTTTGCAATTTCATGTCCACAAAATCCAAAAGTTTCTAGACATAAAATTCCAAAAAACCAGAACTTTATAGCTCCCGCTCCGGCAGCGGGTCGGTCAGACCGGTGATCTATCCTTTTGGACGGCTGCATTGGAAGAAATCTATCCTCTTGGACGGCTGGGTCGGAAGAAATGAGTACAAACAACCAGGCTTTTGAAAAAAGAATAACCTGTTGACAAGGAAACAACCCTATTTTATTCTACTTCGTATACACAGCAGGGTCTTTAGGGACGCTAATTGAAAGTGATAAAAAAAAACACATTTTCAGGCAAAATGACTGATCTGGTGTAAGGTCGGTTAAAATGTTCTTTTAAGTCCACTGGTCATCTAAAGTTTTTTTTTTTTATTATTATTATAAAATCCCCTTATTTTTATGTGCAACCACATATATTTTGTGGATAATATCAGTCAACCACCTTACTCAGCGGTAAAATTTATTTTCTTGTCATGTTGTTCTCACCCAACTAATATTTCGTGAAAAGACATAGGTGCCCTTGAGCCACACGGGTATGTATGAACTCAAATAACATTTGGCACTAGATCTTAATAGAAAAATTTTCAATTTCTATAAAGCCGTGAGAAATCCGGCAATTGTAAATTTCTAAAAATTTAGCTATTTAAAATCCACAATTTTTAGGATTCTTAGGTCTACGCCAGCCCTCCCTCAAGGATGTGAAAATCGTCAACTAAAAGGGGAACGATATGAAGTCATTAAATCTACGAATTTATCACTTGTTATCAAACTTTACCTATATTTGACTTTAGATCAGAATAACTATAACCAATATGCTAAAATTTCATATTATATCTAAACTAAGCTACAATTGTATTTTTTCACCTTCGTTAGTTAGTTTAAACATAGCTTATTTTAAGGTTAACCAAGGATGTTAACTGTAGCTATATATGCGACATTTACATTTCTTACTAATGTTTTTCTCTTTTTTTTCAATTAATAAAAATCTGCTCATGGTGATCAAAAGGCCTCCCTTCAGCCCTCGACTACTACCGGTAACAGTAATTGTCAATGGAATGAAGGTGGTGGTGTAGAAAAACCAAAAATAGAGGTTCTCTTTTTGCAGTTATTTCCAAGGACAAGTTGTTAAATGTAGATTTCCAAAAGAGGTTAGGAGTTTGACTTTGAGCTTACTGCATCTGCATGGCCTAGGTACAATGTCAAAAAGGAAGCCAGAGAGATGGGCAACTGCCGAAAGCTATGAAATATATGGAAATATATGGATGGATTTTTTTGTAAGAGAATGAGTAGAAAAGGAGTAAAAGCATTAGGAGCATGAGTAGAAAAGGAGTAAAAGCATTAGTTACTTCTCTCTCTCAACATTTCATGGGTATTGCCATGCACAGAAGGAAAGTAATGGGTCTCAAGGGAATCGCATCTTCTTGTCTTCTTTATCAATTTCTCAGCTCCTGTGGGGGTCAAATCATTTTGTCACTTTCTCAAGGACAACTACCATGTACCAAATGCATTCATGTGCCATTGGAGAGAGAGAGAGAGAGAGAGAGAGAGAGAGAGAGAGTTGTGACTGTGTTAAGGGGTTCCATTGGGGATAGGTGGGTCCCATTAGAAGCTTAAATAACTTCCTCTCATGGGAGTTTTCAATAAAAAAATGCTTTAATATAAGCTCAGCCAGGCCAGGGGCTTTATATTTCGTGAATAAGTTAATCATAGTTCATATATCATACATATAGTTGATAGTATTGTGAACTACGTACGGACCATGTAAGGTCCACTTGATGGATGTCAATCATCAAGTACGTAATGACCTCCTCAAAACATTTTTCGTCCCATTGAGGGCAAATCCATCTTAAAGTAGTTTACCTAAAAGATCTCCATTTCTTGATTTATATGGGCTGGGTTTCTGTCATTATTTACTAGTTATTACGATTAAATCATTATCTCGTCTTTTGGTATAATTGGCATTCACCCCAATTTGATCACCATTTGGGACCCTTCTGTTTCTATTAGATTGTTCTCGTAAAAAGATTCAAGAATTAGAACTTTATCTAATGGGTGAGCATTTTCTAACTTTGGGACAATTAAATCAAGGGGAACGATGATGAAATGGCTCTAACTTCTTGCACAGCCCTGGGCTTTGAGCCATCCGTAGACTTTCCATACATCCCCTCTCATAATCAGTAGACGTCCACATAAATTGATAGAACTTTTCACGTCCAGCCAATGGCGGAAATAGGAAATTTTTGTTGGTGGGTCAATGTGTGAAAAAAAACAAAAAACAAAAAAAAGAAAACGAGGGGAACATGTAGAAACAGAGCATTCTCACCCTTATGTTCAATCTAAACTTGGGCTTGTTTCTTTGTTGGAACTAATGGAAGTTTTGTCCGGAGAATTTTGAAGTTTTCAGACAAAGTGAAATTCTTGAATGCTCTCTTGTACTTAAACATTTATAAATTCCATATAAAAACAAAGGGGTTAGAATTCCTGATTTCCCAAACGTCATTTGAGACCTTTCAAGTGACTAAACTCTTGAAATGCTTGAAAGGGATCATTGTATTTGTAAATACCAGAAGATAAGATGTCACATTATGCCCAAAAATTCATAACATGACAAATTCCTTTCAAATATTCTAGTAAAGATTCCAAACCTTCGCACGCAATTGTGCCTCCTACATTAGCACTACCAAACTTGAATGACCTCATCGATCTGCCCATTGGAAAAAGAAGTTCCTCTCATGGACCTACAAGATTCACCCACCACCCCACGATGAATCTTACCCCTTCACACTCCCCTGTGCCAATGAATTGACATAGATCTCTTCACCCCCTACTTACCTGATTGGCACACATCAATGCTGGCTCCAACATTAGTAACAGCCAGATCGTTCTGAAACGAAGCAATATGTTTTCTTGAGTCCAATAATCAGGCCCAATCCCGCGCCCACCCCAATAAGCCCAGTTCAAATTTGGGCTCAGGCTCGGCCCAGTCCACCCTGCACCCCAAATTATATTAATATTGCAAGTTACAAACTCCATTATACTTGACCCAGAACTTGGAATCCCAAATAAACGATCCAGAGATAATTTCTACTGAAAAATTTAGACAGATGAGATTTCAAAAATCACTTTTCTTAATTCTTATGACCTAACCATAGCTTTACCTATTAAATGAAACTACATTTCAACCGAAAAGTAACATCCTTGGTCCCATGCAAAAAGATAGTCAACATATTTCAGACATTCAAATGATATTCTCCACACTGTGATTCTTTCTAATGAATCATGACTAGGAAACACTACTGCATGTTCTCTGTTGTTTCCTTCATTTTTCATTAAACTTTGTTTATGACTTTAAACTTACTTAAACAACCCTAAACTCATTTTCAATCAGGTGGTTTTTACTTTTCCTTGACTTAAAAGATTCACAAGCTTTCCGCTTCTAGTAATGGCAGTTTAATTGTCATTTCATAAGCTATTTTCAGCTGAAGATGATTCACATAAGGCATGAAGACAAGTAAGCCTGTCAGAAAACTTACTATACCTTCTTACTTTTAGAGAGCAAGTTACTAATTTATCTGTAGCAAGTGTGTATCTACTTTAGAGACTGGCACAAAGATGTTAGGTGATCATATTAGATTTTTCTGTATGCTATGAAGACCAATCACGTTGGATGTACTGCAAGTTAAAGGGTATGTCCGTACATTACATGATGTTTTGAGGCATTATGGGTAATTAAATTTAGAGGATTTTACAAAAAAAAAAAAAAAACCAGATTAGGTGACCAATGGGCTGAAAAAACCATTTTAACTGACCTTGCACTAAATCAATCATTTCGCCTGAATATGTGTTTTGTTTAGCGTTTTCTACTAGCGTCCCTATCGACCTTTTCTTTTGTAACGTTAAGGGTCCTTAGGGACCAAGCGGTCCATCGTAACCTAGTTGGTCTTGGTCCTAAGTAGGTAATAAGTTGGTGGGAATTGGATGGGGGGAAACGTAGGGTATTGCTAGATTTGGGGATTGGGGAACCAGAGACAGAGGTTATCCTGGAATTGGTAAATGTAACTGTGAAAACCCAGTCTTTATAAAGTAAGATCTAACATCTCAAAAACCTCAAAGGTACTTTTAAGTTCTCTATCCTTGCCCTACACTATTCTCTCCTTTCATATACCATACATAAAACCCCATTTGCAATAAATTCCTTTGAATTAATGAGAAAAAGGCAAACCCTAAACCCTTTTTCACGGTTCATCTTTTTGGAATTTCCAAGAAGGATATAGCATGTCTTTTTGGTAGAAAAAGCATATCATTAATGAATGCAACACATCTTGAAGGAATTTTGGCTTCTGTTATCTTTTGGCTAAGTGTTGAGGTTTTCCTTTTGTTCAACGTCATTTATTTTGAAGGATGTAGCATATTCCACATCCAATGGAAACTTGAGAGAGAGAGAGAGAGAGAGAGAGAGATGACAATGTTTTAGGGTAGTGTTTCCCCATCAAAGCCTTATTGCATCCATTGTTCTAAAATATGGAGCCAAGACAAAATTCATTCAGCCATGCCTGATATATTGCTTCAGACCATTGTTTCGGACCAAGGTCGACTGAGATCCTACAGAGAACGTAAGTGAGAGTTTTGTCAAGGTTACGATAGACAGCAAGGCCCCTAGAGACCCTTAAAGTTATAAAAAAAAGGTTGATAGGGATGCTAGCAAAAAACACTAAAAAAAAAAAAAACACGTTTTCGGACAAAATGATTGATTTGGTGCAATGTCAGTTAAAATGATATTTCGGTCCACTGGTCACCTTTTTTCTTTTTTCTTTTTTTTAAATCCTCTTAAATTTGGGATGCTCAAATAACACTCAAATCAGAGGTTTCTTACCCACTGTTAGATTGAATTAGACCATGATATTATGGTCATGGCATCACTGCTTATTTAATCCAACAGGGAACATCACTCCAGATATGAATTCCATTTGGTCCCTTTTACCAATCATGATGGCAGGGAGTGTTTGTTCCAACAAATTGGTAAAAAGTGGGGCCACAATAAGTACAGTACTACAATGAATCAGCCTCACAATCGCAGACGCACGGTTAATGGCTGAATGCTGATAGTTAAGTTTGAACAGAACAGAAGGATTGTCATCTGGTTGCTAAATCATATTATTGCATCATTAATGCTATATTTTTTCGAAAATGGTGCCTCCCCACCAACCTTCTGATCATGATACTAATAAAGAGAGCAGCTGTTGTGTGGACTGTCTTATTTGAACTAAGCAGGACATAAGAGTCCAAAGCGGAGCGGGAGCGGGAGTGCTGAAATACTTAATTTTAAAATAATTATATGTCCGGAGCATCTATACAACATAGTGCTTATGGATTTGTAAATAATTAACTAATGGGTACACATATATCTTATCCATATATTCAAGTATTAAAAATGGAGAAAAAAATTAATTTTGCAATTTGATCACATAAAATAGATGATAATTAATAAGTTATAAGAAGTTTCTTCATTTAAAAGATAAATGTCAAGCTTATAGAAAAAGAAAATACACATAAACTAAAGACTGAACAGGACATACATCATCACTACTCTTAAATTATAAAAGATATAATCATACGCCCATAACATCTTAGCTAATTTCCTAATTTTTATAAAGAAAACAAGGGGATACCTCCAATTCTCCAAACAATTTGGATTTTGAGAAAAAGGACCCTCATGTGAGACTCATCTTGACGCATGACAATCGTCAAGGGATTGCATTAGGGATGCAAAGGCCTAATGCTGATTCTGCGCATGTGCAAAAAAGTTTGGATTATATGATCATACTAAATTTATAACCAGGGCCTGTATGTTTGTATGTCAAGTGCATAAGAGTTGTAGTCAAATTGGCTTAAACAAGGATTATTAAAGTGGCGAGAGGAGAAGGATATATGGTGGAGAGGTAGATGCAACCCTCACATTCTGAGGATCCGAACTATTAGGGTAATGGCTGGGCATTCATTTTCCATTAATGGATAGAAAATTTGATAGTCATTTTTAAAAACTCACTTTTTTTTTTCTTCAATTCTAACTACTTTAGAAATAGAAGTCTTACAATTCCTATCCATTGAAATACCCGAAATACGGTCCTCAAAGTTGTATTACGTTTTAACTTTTTTTTGGTATTTTTAAGGAAAACCCTTTGAAGTTGAGAAAATTGACGAAGGGTTCAGATACCTCATAATGACGACAAAGAACCTTTATTCCATGATATCATAGAACAACTTGACATTCCACAATATCATGGAAGAATCCGACATACACATGCCGCAATTCCGTCCTCGAAGTTGTATTATTTTTTATTTTTTATTTTTTATTTTTTGGT
Source organism: Persea americana (assembly GCA_029852735.1). NCBI lineage: Eukaryota > Viridiplantae > Streptophyta > Magnoliopsida > Laurales > Lauraceae > Persea > Persea americana. Next base: position 64,161,734 of record CM056813.1, on the reverse strand, counting down.
CTTTTTAAGGAAAACCCTTTGAAGTTGAGAAAAATGACGAAAGGTCCAGACACCTCATAATGACGGCAAAGAACCTTTATTCCATAATATCATAGAACAACTCGACATTCCACAATATCATGGAAGAATCCAACATACACATGCCGCAATTCCTTGATATCATGGAATGTCAAATTATTCCATGCTATCATAAAATTTTCATTTTTTTATGAGATCTGTATGTAGGTTATTTCATGATATCATGAAATGTCGAGTTATTCCATGAAAGGTCATCTGCCATCATTTTGAAGCGTTTGGGCCCTTACTGATTTTTCTCAACTTTAAGGGGGGTTTTTCCCGTAAAAAAACCCTATTTTTTCAATAGTTCAATAATATTCTTATGTTTCTTGCATACTCAGTTTAAGGGGGAGCAAAATTAGGATGATTGTCAAATGGGGTGAGGTTAGGCCCGGTAATCTGAACCTTTTATTTTTTAATCTCAAATGGGGCTTGGCCATCTAAATAAATTTGTGAGAAATCAAACATCATGATAAAAGTCTATATTTTTCATAGACCAATTTCATTTTAATTCCAGGATAAATCTAAAACCACAAAAATTACCATTAGAGTTGAGGAGAGGATTCAGAAGAAGTGAAGTGGGTGTTGAAGTTTCACATCCAATTCCTAACCAACTAGTCTTTTTTGGGTGCATTCTCTAAAGGTAGGTGGACCCAAGAATTAAATATGTGAATAGGTACAGTCCCTTAAAACCTACGACTTGGCTGCAAAATCCGACTCATGTACTACTCCTATTTCCCTTTTCCCCTCTCCACCATGCAGTGTAAAGGATGAAGGGAAGATGCTTTCATCACCTTCGAAACCTCTTCCCTCGTCGTATATCAAAGTCAATATTGAGAATTACATCTATTTGTCATTCTCAAGCTCAGTGTTGATAAATTCGAAGTGCCAAGAAATCCTTCTGTTTTAAAATATTGAGGCATTATCTTTGGATAGAAATAACATTAGTTAGATGGGGAAATTCCAGGCCCATCACTCCATCCAAGTTGGTAATTCTTCCTTCTTTCTTCCAGATCGTACATCCGGTGGGACCCACCAGATCATAATAATAAGTTTGTTGATAGAAAGTTAGAAATATAGGAACTTCTTTTATTCGCTTGTACATGGCAGGAATGATCTACTTTTTTAGTTCTAAACTAGCCTAGTCGCTCAGCCACAGGACCTCTACCTCTGTGCTCAGCCATATGACCCCTACGTCCGTGCTCTGCCAGTGCCAATGGTCAATGTCTAGTGGTGAGATGGAATGCCTTTTACCACTTGGTTTGTCGTTTGTTCTCAAATATAAGACCTATTTGAAACTCTTATCTGTTTCAAACAGAACTGAGATAATTAGATTTGTTTGAAATAGGATTGGCTCAATTAAACTTATCTATGAATAAAAGCAAACTTTTCAATTAAATGTAAGACTTAGGGTATTCCTCGTCAGCCTAGCCTTTGGACTTTTGGCCTCCGGCCTGGGGTTACTTGATTCTGACAAGGACTATCGCCTGAAGGGTACATACATGGCCGCACACATAATAAAAGTTATGTTAGCATGCTTATCATATAACTAAAGCTTTATGGGGAAACATTTTCGAAAAAGATACATGTGAAATTCTCGCATGCTGATAACTATACAAAGAAATGCTCAAGTCCAACCGTTTGTGCTACATCAGTAGTTCAATCCACATTGCAGAGTCCATTTCATTACCCTCTACATGTGTTATGAATAGTTAGATAGGAAGGATCTTCATTGTTCCATCATAATGATCTATCTCTTCTATTTGGCCTTGGCTTTGTGAGTCATACTTTTCAACAATACTCATTAGTAAAATATCTAACAAAAATGCTAATGATTCTATAATGATAATCATTTAATGAATATCATGCTAAATGAATGGCTGAGAAAAATTTTCTAATGGCTGATTTTAGAAACCCCTTATACAGCTTTGATCTGCAGATCCAATGATTTTTGGGACACGCAATCCTTGCCGAGCCTTTACCCAACTATCCATAAAAATAGTAATAAGAGTCTCCATGCACCACACATTAAGCTATAAAGTAGGTGCTCTTAACAGTATGTACTCTTGTCCCAAGAACTTAATGACCTTATCTATTGAAGCATTTCAATGATCAGATGATCTTCAACTGTTGAAACATTGACCTAAACATGGACATTGAGAAAAATGATCTCGACCATCGAATTTGAATTGGTTTTTTTGTTAATTTAGAAGTACAAATAGGCATAATTTAGAACTACAAAAAGACCTTTGCCATCTAAGAGGTAATTAGGATCAATGGGTATGACTCAAGCAACCTCCACTAATGAGTAATGGCCACATTTATTGTGGATATGGAATATAGTTCCCAATTCCCAGCACATAGCTTCCATTGTATGCTTCCCTTAAATTAGGAATGCGGCAAATATATTTTTCTACTCATAATAAAATCCATTCTAGTTCCTCTTCAATGAAATCCAGGTATTATCCACCATCATTAATGTTACCTGAAAGCATAAGAGTAGGTCATCAAACATGACGGCGGATGCTCTAGCCAAGCAAGGTGTTGAGAGAGTTCCCCCTTGGGAGGGTTTTACTATATAGTTGTGTTGTAAGGGGGTACATTACTCTTGCACCTTTTTGTTTCTTTTCCCCTTTTTTTTTCTTTTCTTCTTGTACCCTATATTTGTATTCTATTCTCTTTTAATATAAGTTACTGTTACCGATAAAAAAATAATAATAATAAAACCCATTACTAAAATCTAAAGGAAAAAAAATAAATGGGGAGAGATAAATTGACTGAGAAATTGCCTTGAAACTGAACAATTCTATTACCAAATGCTTCCTTGTAACAAACACAGAAACCAAAAACCCTAAAAAGATCATACTCATCAAAAGGCTGGTAACATTATCACAACAGTTTATACTCTTTACACGTAGGACAAACACACACCAACTCATTAAATTCATCACCCAGGTACCAAGTTCAGACTTCAGAGCACAATGCAGTTCTCAGTTTGTGGGTTTTCTAGGTCGGTTATTTTAGGTTATGGTTTCATTATTCATTTCTCTAGCTTTGTCTAATCTTTCACATTGGTGATTGTGTTGGTGGAGATAGATAGCAGCAAGAGACTACTGCAACAGAAACAAGAAGGGCACCTTTTTGCTAAATTTTACCAGAGAAATGGGCCACCATTCGTGCTGCAACAAACAGAAAGTCAGAAGAGGACTTTGGTCACCTGAGGAAGATGAGAAGCTCATCAACTACATTTCCACCCATGGCCATGGTTGCTGGAGTTCTGTTCCAAGACTAGCAGGTGCACTTCTAATCTTCTTCTTCTTCTTCCTCCGTTTTCAAAAGAAATTTTTTAGTAGGACCATGAAATGTTGTGACATTTTTTTTTTCCAAAAGAAAACCCCCGTGTCCATTTTCCTTTTTTAATCTTTTCCTTTTACCTATAAACTGGTTGATGAGCATGCAACAGTCTCTTTCTTCTTTTCTTCTTCCTATTCTCGTTAAGGTGACTGACTGCTGAAGACCATGTGATGCATGTGTTTTGCATCTACTATCAAGAGTTGTTTTATTTTTAATTTTTCTTTCATACATGCTTTTACCCTACTAGTATATATGCTTTTACTTATTATTCTTTGTTGGATTATCACCTTGCAAGTGTTCTCTTTCTGCTTTTTTTTTCTCCTCTGATACTATTTCTATAACAAAAGGTGATTATCTATTGCTCATGTAGTACATTAGCTTCATCTATCAAACAGATCTGCTGTTTTCATGGTGTAGGCTTGCAAAGATGTGGCAAAAGCTGCAGGTTAAGATGGATTAATTATCTCAGACCGGATTTAAAACGCGGAAGCTTCTCTCCCCAAGAAGAATCAATCATCATTGAGCTCCACAAAATTCTAGGGAACAGGTGAAAAATCTTTGTTTCTTTCTTTTGGTCATTTATCAGTTTCATGGTAGGCAGATGACATAAAATACAATGGAAGTAAAGCCATTATTTTGTCATTTTTCATAGATGGGCGCAAATAGCCAAGCATCTTCCAGGAAGAACAGACAATGAAGTGAAGAACTTTTGGAATTCTACCATAAAGAAGAAGCTCACTTCCCATGGTGGTGTGCCTGAAATAACCCTTCCTCGGATGTCCAACCAAGTTACTTCTATTGGGGGTTTATCACCTCTAAATGCAAATCCAAATCCAATGATGAATGCCCAAGATCATCTGCTCCTTCCAAGTGCAACATCAACGCCAAATGATTTTCGGTGTGAAGATCTTAAAATAGATGTGGTCAATTACACGTCAAATTGGAGAAGTGCACCCCCACCAGTAGAATCATCTGTTTATGACTACACATGGCCTATTGATCATCTCCATCTTGATCAACATCATCATCATCAAGTGGATTATAAATGTGTTGACACGTATGCCAACGAAACAGCTCCTTCAAATTACAATCAAGTGAAAAGTTTTGATTCAAAGTTCATATTGCCATATGATCCATCGGCAATTTCAACAATGCCGGAACTATGCGAGATAATTGAAGTGGATGAGTCTGTCATGCCATCTTCTTCCTATCCATCTGAAGTTGATGTAGGTGCTTGTTCTCCATTTAGTTCTTATCCATATGATTCATACGTACCCATGAATCAGTTGGATTATATGAATACTATCATGGGGTCGTCCTCCTCCTCATCGTCGTTGTTGTTATGTGGGAATTTTCCTATAAATCCTACCTTGCCTCCAAAATGAGATTCCTAGGATGGGACTTTAATGGGATACTCCTCTAACGTATGCAATGCATTGAAGACAACATTTATCGAGGGGTGTGTTGATATGGTAGGTTGCACGTCATATGGACGTTTCTTCAATCTGCATCTTTGTATAGGTTTTCTAGAGACCTATTTGGAAGCCATATGAGAAGTTGTGGTTAAGAAAGTTACTTTAAATTTCAACATTATAGTTTCTACGTGCCATGATTGGAATCTCTCTCTCACTTACTGTTCTATATGGTGTATTTCTCTGTAACTTAAAAGAGGGGAAATTAATTTATGTCGCCATCTACCTTTCTTTGTGGTTTTTATGTATATTTTCTTATACTCTAATGGCACCATCAGTCACCCAGCTTGTAAAGCAGTAAAAGTTCAGAAAGAAGTCTTTAGACCAGTTCTGGCGGGTTTTCATTAAGGACCCATTTGTTTTATGCAAATGAATTCTGGAATTAAAATGAAGAACCAAAGTGAACATTCAAAACCAAACCGACTATTAAATAACCTCCCTTCTAATGAAATTTGAATTAAGAGAAGATATGAAGTGAATACCAGCCATCACCCTAGTAATTCAATTTCTAGCAAAGTCAATGACCCATCTACATCTGTACATCGCATCCTTTGCCTCCCACCTGATAAGCCTCCACCTACCTATTTAATAATCCTACGGAGGAGATCACTATAAATTCCTACATATTCTATGCAAACAAACAGACCTGCGAATCACTAAAAGGATGACTGCCATTTGACTATAACCAATTGCCAAAGTCTATCCTTGGTTAAGTTTTTGCTTGAGAATAAACTTTGGTTGTTTAATTTATTGTAAAAATACCATGATAATTCTGGTTACTTTTGGGACTACTAAATTTAGTATTTTTGTCGAGTTCCTCTAACCATGGTTATGAACTACAGCCCAGGCCCAACCCAGCCCTTGAGCTCAATTATATCCTTCATGGCATTTTTAAGTAAGGCCTCATCTATGCTCTGCCATCATGTTAAGCATTTTGATGGACATAAATAGGTGGCAACCTCGACGGAATTTTTCCTTTTTTTCTTCTTTTGTTTATCAATAATGTGACTTGAACCCACAATTTCAAGATTACTTAGGAAGTGTTTGTGGCGAAAACTTTAGAATCGGACTTTTTATGCTGTTACTTCTACACCAATGAAAAGGAAACAGGAGTACTGCTTCCACGGAGGCTCTTCTGCAGAAATGCACTCATGGAAAGTGGAAAAGAAACGAATCAATATTGGCCCATGGATTAAGAGTAGTCTCCAATGAGCTGTGCACATGACAATTGAACCACTCCTTCATTGGGCCTGTTTGTTTGCATTAAAATATATAGGAATTAAATACATAACATTCACACTATAAGATATTGAAAGTAAAGATTAGAGGTGAATTTCTAGAAATGAGCATCAAATAAACACTTAGGGAAATAGAATCAATAGTCTCTCATCTTCATCTTTAACCACTTATAGTATGAAGTCTATGTATTCAGTTTTATGTATTATAATGCATACAAACAAGCCCTACCTTTGCAGCCGTCTTCCTGTCCTAATAAGAATATAAGATGTACGCAGTAATGTTATCAAGTCCAGTAGTAGTCATGCTGTAAGCTTTTTTTTCTTAATTCATTCCCCTATTAAAGAAAAAAAAAGTCCCTTTGAATAAAATGGCCAGCCATCTAATAGTGATGCAGATGTTATACAAGTGTGGCCTTGGGCACATCGCACGATGTGATTAGGTATGGCCTGGGCATGTAACATCTAGCAACATTTTCATGCATTTGGATATAAGGAAACAGGGTTGCAGTTAAAAACAGATTCGAAATTACAGGGATCCCAAAAAGGGCCTTGGGGTTATCCTGCGAGCATTATTATTTGAGACTAGTTCATCCTTTTTTGCTTTCCTGCACAAGTCATTGAAATCCCATATTTCACTCGGGGGAAATATTTCTGACTTAAAACCTTTTCCTACTGGATTTGTAACGGAGAAGATAAGAGATAAATTAAGGAGTAATACACAAGCATCTCACCCAAATCAACAGACAAGCATTCACCAATCATACTACCGGTCAAAGTAGGCAATGTCAAACTACAACTGATAAACCTACTGCTTAGAACACTCAACTTAGAACGGAAATACCATTGACAAGCGAACACATTACCACAACAATATGTTTCAGTGACAGAGCAAAGGAAATTTCAATGGAAATACAGCCTTACAAGAAACTGAACACTGCCATCTTCCTGAAAACAATGATTAGTTAGCAAGCCTCTTACAAGAAACTGAACACTACAAACTTTCTGAGCATGATAATTTAGCTGGCAGAGTGAAACAGGGCTGCAGCACTTCTCTCTATTCCCAAAAGAATTGAGTTGAACATGCAGTGAAAGTGAACCCAATCCTTATTCTCACTTACTTTCATGTGCTCCATGTATAGCTAATGTGTAATCCTAGCTCGACCTTTTGCCAATCTTCGAGCAATGACCCTCCGACCTCCCTTGGTCGCCTTACTGCTCATACATGTAAAGCAGCAGTTACAACAAGGTTAGTCAAGTACACACGTCATAACGATAAGGAAATGTGCTCATATGCAGATATGAAAATGACACCACATTTTCCATAAACTCAGGTATGGAAAGATATATGGTCCCCAAAATATATCTGCACATAAAGTTTACCTTATCCATTTCCTTTGCTTTTTTCTTTTTTGGTCTTTATGTGTACGAGTAGTGTCTGTAACTATTTATATTGATAGATTAATGAGAGAGAGAGAGAGAGAGATACAAATACAGATAGATTAATATGAGAGAGAGAGAGAGAGACCGTGCAAAGAACCCATGGGTCCGCTTCCGCTTGATGTGGCTAGGCTGATATGTTCTTTTTGGCAGTAGGAGCATTGGCTTATTCAAGGAAGCATCAACATCATCTTCTGCAAGGAATACAAATACCTCTTTCAGTAGGCCAATAATAGGTAAACAAGAAAACAGGACAAAAAAGTTGGCGAAATATCAGAGCAAGAATAACAACATTCATTATCAATAGGCTGTTACGGTTCTAATGGGATATGGATAGCTATTGTCAACAAATCCCTTGGAGCCATTCAAATAAGTTGAGTCACCTCCTGTATCGGGAGAAGCTGTTGAGTCAATAAACTTCATCCTACTAGTGAGGAACAGAGTTAGGAATTGGTTGAGTCTTGAGTCTTTAAATTGCATAACTTATGTAGAGAAGGGCAACAAAAAAGATATTATGAATTAGAATTTTATTTGAATTAGTTGTTTTTTTTTGCATCAAGTCTTATCATTTGGTATCAGAGACTTAAGATCTTGCGACAATGGCAACACCACCACCAGGCTTTGGCACCCCAACTGATGAGCTCAAAAAAGAATTTGAAACTAGTAAGAGAGAGGTTGCCGATCTAAGCACTAGAATGGCAGAACTCACAGAAGCTGTGCTGTCAATTCAGACCAACTTCAACAATTTTTTTCAACAGTCCAAGTCATCAACAGCAAATCAACCTACTTTCACAGGTTACATAGGGCGGCCTATTAGGCTGGACTTCCCTACCTTTGACGGCACTGATCCGGTGGGCTGGATTTTTCGAGCACAACAGTTCCAAGGTCTCCATGGCGTTCCTGATGACAAAATGGTGGAGCTGGCTGCAGCTCACCTTCTTGGAGATGCTATTCCATCGTACCAGTGGCTGGCGCGAACTATGGGAAGGCCCACTTGGAGCGCATTCACCAGAGCCCTGTGTTCTCATTTTGGGTCGCCAGAAGATGATGATCCGGAAGGCTCATTAGCTAAGCTACGCCAAACCACTACTGTCAGAGATTATCAGGCTAAATTCGAACGGCTTGCAAATCAAAATCTCATTTTGCCTGAGCCCTTTCTCATCCGCTGTTTTATTTCTGGCCTGCATGAGGATATCCGAGCTGGTGTGAAGTTGTTGAGTCCTCACACATTGCTACAAGCATACACCATAGCCAAACAACAAGAGGAAACCACCAGTGCTCGTCCCTGCTGTTTCAAAAAGACAATCCAGCAGGTCACCCTTCAACCGATCTTCATATCCTCCAACACCTCCACCACCACTTCCAAACCCCCCATCCAAATGGACTACCCCTAATCCTTCCACTTCTGCTAACATTCCATCAGGAGTCCGGCGTCTTAGCATTGTGGAACAGCAAGAAAGACGTGCCAAAAACCATTGTTTCAATTGTGATGAACAATACCGACCAGGTCACCACTGTAAAAGGCCCCAACTACTGCTCTTAGAAGCTGATGACAGTGCTGCCCCCATTGAAAGATCCGATGAAGATAATGAGGAGCCACCTGTGGAACTCTCCCTCCATGCCTTGTGCGGTACCACTCGTCTAGAAACTATGTGTCTCTTGGGGCATATCAAACGACACTCCTTGTTGGTTCTGGTGGATTCGGACGCCACACATAATTTCCTTCATCCTAAGATTGCCAAACGTTGTGGGCTACAGGTAACAAAATCTGAACCAATATCAGTTACCGTAGCCAACGGTTATAAGGAGAAAAGCCCTGGTCGTTGAATCACGTCCTATTAAAATTGCAAGGACATGTTTTTTATCCAAATTTTCATCTACTGCCAGTTTGTGGTTATGATGCTGTGCTTGGTGCCGAGTGGCTATGGTCACTTCGAGTTATCTCTTGGGACTTCAACCATATGACAATGCAGTTCCACCACGGCACACAGCAAATACTTTTGACCGGGCTACACTCTTCTGTTGCTACAGTGAAGGACTCCAGTGAGTTTCACCAACTCCTGTTACAGCAACGGCTTGGATTCTATATCCACCTCATGCACTTACAGCCTGCCTCACCTACAGTGCAAGATCCGGCGGTATCTTCCTTACTTCAGCAGTATTCATCCATATTTGCGCAGCCCCATGGGTTACCTCCTGCGAGATGTCAAGACCAACAAATACAATTATTGCCAGGCAGCACACCACCAAATGTCCGGCCATAACGATACCCACATTTCCAAAAAAACTGAAATTGAAAAAATAGTTCAGGAAATGCGTGACTCTGGTATTGTACGGCCTAGCACAAGCCCGTTTTCATCTCCGGTTCTCTTAGTAAAAAAAAAGATGGCAATTGGCGGATGTGCGTTGATTACCGTGCTCTTAATAAAATTACGGTGAAGGATAGATATCCAAACCCAGTTATTGATGAACTGTTGGATGAATTACACGGTGCTACGGTGTTCTCAAAGCTTGATTTGCAATCCGGTTACCACCAGATAAGGGTGACTGAAGCTGACATACCGAAAACTGCTTTCCGCACTCATGATGGCCATTATGAGTTTCTGGTCATGCCCTTTGGCCTCTCCAATGCACCAGCAACATTTCAAGGCTTAATGAACGAGGTTTTCCGACCCGTCCTTTGCAAGTTTGTTTTGGTCTTTTTTGACGATATCCTCGTCTACAGCAACACTATGAAGGAATATTTGGATCATCTCAACCAGGTATTTTAGTCATTGCACAAACATCACTTATTTGTCAAGAAAGAAAAATGCTCCTTCGCACAACCCTCTGTGGAGTACCTTGGTCGTATTATTTCAGCCAAAGGAGTGCAGGTGGACCCCTCTAAAATTGAGGCCATGCAGCATGGCCTAAACCATCTACCCTGAAGGCCCTACGTGGGTTTTTGGGACTCACAGGGTACTATCGAAAGTTCGTCAAGGATTATGGCAAGATTGCTGCACCATTAACTCAAATGCTACGCAAAGATGCCTTCAGCTGGTCACCCGAGGCAGAATTGGCTTTTGAAACCCTCAAGGAAGCTCTATCCACTACGCCTGCACTAGCATTGCCCAATTTCTCTAACGAGTTTATCATTGAATGTGATGCATCAGGTGTTGGCATTGGGGCGGTACTTACGCAAGAGAAGGGCAACCATTGGCTTACCTTAGTAAAGCCTTGGCTGAAAAGCACCTAAAGCTTTCAATTTATGATAAGGAAATGCTTGCGATTGTATTTGCCATATCAAAATGGCATCCTTATCTATTGGGCAGACACTTTAAAGTCCTCACTGATCACCGCACATTGAAATATTTCTTGGACCAAAGATTAACCAGCATGGAGCAACAAAAATGGCTCACAAAACTCCTTGGATATGATTACGAAATTCTCTACCGCAAGGGAAAGGACAACAGTGCTGCTGATGCCCTTTCCTGCATACAACAACAATCTGAGTTGATGGCCCTTTCTACTCCACTTTTCACCTCTATGCCAGATATTCTTAATGAATGTTCCAAGGATGCCCACCTTAACAAAATTGCAGAACAACTGCTGCTGGATCCCTCTTCCATTCCACATTACTCTATGCAGAATGGCATCCTTCGTTACAAGGGCAGGATAGTACTTCCATCATCCTCCCCATGGTGCATCAAAATCCTCCACGACTTTCATCATAGTCCACTTGGGGGGCATTCTGGGTTCCTTCCAACTTACCAACGAATTTCACGGAATTTTTATTGGAAGGGAATTAAGCAAGCAACCAAGAAGTATGTGGCTGAATGTGATATTTGCCAACGCATGAAGGCTGAAACAATGGCTCCCCCTGGTCTATTGCAACCCTTGCCTATCCCGGCTGAAGTTTGGGTTGACTTATCTATGGATTTTATCGATGGCCTTCCGCCGTCAAATCGTAAGTCTTCTATCCTGGTGGTGGTCAATCGATTCAGTAAATATGCACATTTCTCACCCATAGCTCATCCTTATACAGCATCAAGTGCGGCTGAAACATTTGTTCGTGACGTTGTCAAATTGCATGGCATGCCACGATCAATTGTTAGTGACCGGGACCTGATTTTCATAAGTCAGTTTTGGGAGGCTTTCTTTACAATGCAGGGCACTAAGTTATGCCGAAGCTCAGCCTATCATCCACAGACAGATGGTCAAACCGAAGTTGTCAACCGCTCTGTCGAACAGTATTTGCGATGTTTTGCTGGCCACCATCCCAACCAATGGACTAAGTGGTTGCCTTGGGCAGAATTCTGGTACAATACCTCCTACCATAGCTCACTTAAAATGTCTCCCTTTCAGGTAGTCTATGGCCGCGCTCCGCCAACAATTGAAAGATATATTCCCGGTACTACAAATGTTCACATGGTTGATACTACGCTTCAAGAACGGGACCAGCTCCTTCAAATATTACGGGAAAACCTCCTTGCCGCTCAAAATCGAATGAAAATGCAAGTTGACAAGCATCGCACAGAACGCACATTTGATGTGGGCGATTGGGTATTTCTGAAACTTCAGCCATATCGTCAAGGCTCTTTGCGGAAGAATAAGGCTTACAAGCTCGCCCCACGTTTTTATGGCCCATTCCAAGTCATTGCTCGCATTGGCCAAGTCGCTTACAAGCTTGCGCTACCTGCTGACTCAAGAATTCACCCGATTTTTCACGTCTCCTTACTAAAAAGAAAGGTGGGCAATTCAGTCAGTACAAACCCAACCATCCCTCCCATTACTGATATGGATAATCGCCTCTGCCAGCCAGCGAAAATCTTGGACCGTGGCCTATTCAAACACCGCAACCAGGCCATCCCTAAGCTCCCCATTCAGTGGGAAGGCCAGTCTGAACAGGACGCAACTTGGGAAGTCTATGATGAGTTCATTAACCGTTTTCCAAACTTCACGACTTGAGGACAAGTCGAGTAAACAACGGGGGTGTAATGTTACAGTTCTAATGGGATATGGATAGCTATTGTCAACAAATCCCTTGGAGCCGATCAAATAAGTTGAGTCACCTCCTGTATCGGGAGAAGCTGTTGAGTCAATAAACTTCATCCTACTAGTGAGGAATAGAGTTAGGAATTGGTTGAGTCTTGAGTCTTTAAATTGCATAACTTATGTAGAGAAGGGCAACAAAAACGATATTATGAATTAGAATTTTATTTGAATTAGTTGTTTTTTTTTTGCATCAAGTCTTATCATAGGCAGAATAATGAATTTAACTGATCGCATAAAATTATATTTTACAGTAAAAAATAATAGATCAGATAAACACAGAACAGCAGGGCATGATACAGGAGAAATCACTTCCAGTTCATGTTTCCAAGCAGAACAATATAAGAGTTCCCTAAATATAGATAGAACAAAATGAATATCCATGAAAATGTACTTCCTTTTTTTTTTTTTTAATAATATGAAAAATTGCAAATGCACTTCCTTGAAAAGAGTGATTCACTGAGAGCGAACTTATTGACTTTTCTTGCTGGGAATTTATTTTCGATTTTTGGTTTTACTGTCTTGTACTTCCTGAAACACATAAACACGCGTGTCACATCTTGGATTACCTGTTCCACCCACAAATTTTGATTGGACAAAGTACGGACCTAACCATCTGATCAATGCCAACACAAATGAATGGCCTGAATAACTTCAATCCATCAGACCTGGTGAACGGATTGTCCAGATGATTACAACAAGAAAGGTCCAGTCATCCATTTAGAGCACTAAACACGCGAAGGCCCCCATGGAGTCGTTGAGAAGTTGAAGTATTTCATAGAAAAGGACTTAAAAAGGTTTTACAAAGACCCTTTCTATTTTCTTTTTTTTGTTTCTTTTTTTAGGCATTTCAGGAAATAGATCTCCTGCAGATTGCAAATGAGGGGTGCTCTGATTTCCTTGACCAAACAAAAGCTAGATATTTCCCCAATGCCCTACATTTTCTGATTAAAAAAAATGCAACTTATGTTGAATTGAATAAAAATAATAATTTCTATGGAACATAAATGAAACAACATGGCAGCAAATGAGCCTAACTTCAGCTTCATTAGTTTGTTGTGCCAATAGGGTGAGTTCAAAAAAAGGAAAAGAAAAGTTTTGAAAAAAGGAAAAAAGACAGAGAAAAATCTTACCACACCACATGCATCTCACACAACACCACTAATTCTTATCAGGCCTGAGAAGCCAAAATTAGTCATTAAAATCAAGCTTCAATAAGAGAAAGGTAGGAGTTGACTGCTTGGATGCCAAAACACACAAATTTAGGGTGATGTTAAGAAAAAACAATGCCCAAAATAAAAATGTCGCTGAAGGCGTATACTTGTTGACGCATACAAATCTATGATTCAACATTCTGCCATGCTGTCAGTCAAAGCGATCTTTCATCTTACATAATGCCAAGAGTGAAAATGAAAGGATAGAAGCAGAGAATGATCTGCATGAAAGAGGCAGGCCATTTGACCTTTACACAGGCAATACATTCTTAATCTCAGTAGACAAGTAGATGTTCAACCCATCAACTTCTCAAAAGTCATAATTGCCATCAGTAAAATTCCTCCCACTAGGGAAGAGGGAGAGAAAAGATATGTTATCCAAACAATTCAAGTCTCTGTGTAATTTCACAAGGCCAAATCAATATTTTCAGCCGATCTCCTTAACATCCACCAGTGCCATCCTCCACAAATAGATGTATTAATACTAAACATCTACACAGATATAGACCAAATTACCTCTGGTAAACAAGAGAAAAAAAAAAACTTGTTTGAATATGACTGTGGAAGCGATCCTGTAGCAATTGGTAACAAGGGAAGTCTGACGGGCAGTTTTGTGCAAAAGGGCTAGATTATTGTCCCAGTTCCACACCACAATGCTACCCATGTTTGGGTGTCTCCAGCAGATTGGAGAGTAGGTAATATCACATGGCTGGATTCGTAGCAACAATTTAGAAGCCAACCTTGGTTGAAAGCTTATTTATCTGAGGTTTGGATTGAGAAATGAGAGAAAAATCTAACCCTCCATACTCTAATCCGGCCATTGGTGGTGATCTCTGGTTTTACATCCAAGAGTCAATAAAGACCCTTTTAGCTTCAAAAATCATAATAATAATAATAAAATCAATCACAATCCAATAATGTAAATTCAAATCTCAGAAAACTTTCACAATCAAATAATAACTCCTTCTGGGTCTCCCTCAAATTCAAATTACCAACTCCGTCTGGGCCTCCCTCAAAATCACGAGGAAGAAATCTCTATAAAGTATAAACAAACTACTCAAGAGAAACATACCAAGAATCCAAATTTTCCTTCTATACAGTGACCAAGAACTAGTACAATGTATACAAATATCCCAGCAATGTACCATAAATCAAAAAGTCCCATCTGGGTTATTCCAAAAACTTCACATTAACAAGTACCCATGCCTAGAAAAAGATACTGAAATCAAAAGAAATGAAACGAAGTAGTATCAGAGCAATGGAGTCGGCCACGGAAACCCAGTCATTATCACAGAGATGAAGTCGAAAGAAGAGAAAGAAATAGAGAAGAGAGAATTAATAAAGCTTACCATTGGGAATGAAGAATCGAAGAGAAGGAATCCCACAAGGGAAAGAGAATCCGTCAAAAGCTGTTCTTTTGAGGATTTCATTGTTGTCTTCCTGCAAATCTGATGAGGCCCGGGGACTTGAGAGAGAGATTGAAGGGTTCACAAAGCGATGTAAGAGGGGGATTGGGTTTGGGTTTTGGGGAAGAGAGGGAATGAGGAAGCGGTTGATGAAAGAAGCTCCTGTCCTGACTAGGGTTTTGGACACCATTTTTATTGATTTTTGTCCTCGCAGCTCCTTTTAAAACCCCAGCGAGTGTGTTTGATCCTGGAGTGGGAAAAATACAACTTTCCTCAGTTTCTCTCTTTTTCTGTTTTTCGTCACTCGGTATTCATCAAGGTGGCGTTTGGGATGTCTCAGTTTTTACCCCTTATTATTCTCTTTAACCGGTTTGAAACCACCTTTAGGCCGTTTGTCAATTGCAGTTCCTGTGTCCATTTGGAATGGAGTTAAAGACATTTTGCGTATCTATTTCATATGGTCAGCTGAACGTCCAGATTTCGAACGGAGCTTGCAGTCTTAAGCCGAAAGACGTGCGGATGAACAGTGAAGGAGATGGTAACCAGGGCAGTCAGTTTTTCCTTTTTTTTTTACACTTATGGGCCCCTAAATCAGATTAGATTCAGAAGGTCAAACACGGCCACATATCCAAATTTCAACCGTTGGATGTTCTTATATTTTCAGATATTTGCAACAACAACCCACACCATTAGATCCACATTTTTTACATCTGTGGACCCCAAACGAATGATCAGAGACGTTAATCCTCTTTGGAGGGATAAGAATGGCTATGAGCTCAATTTTTAGTACCTGGTTCCTTGTAGCTATAAAAAAAAATGAAGAAAAACTCTTCACCGTTGATGGACTTTACATGAATAGACTGGGTTTTGGACTTGTATTCAACCAGTCCGCTTTTCTTCTTTGTTTTCCAACTGTGGGGCCCTAAGCTATAATCTGAACCTTACAAGTTCTTAAAATGACTTAAGAACAGCCACCATATCAAATATCCACCGTTGATCATTCACCAATCTTGAAATATTTGCAAAAACAAAATGAACAATTGAAGTTAATTTTTGGACCTTGTGGGCCCCTTTATGAAGATCTGAACCATTGGTCCTCTTAGGAATAATACAAATAGCCACGCGGTCAAGTATTAGCCACTGATTCACAATAGATATCAATAAATTTATTAAAAAAAATAAATCAACCGTTGATTTAGAAGAATCTGTTTTAATCCATTACCAAACAGCCTAATTCTACACTGTCTATTTCAAATAGGGTCATTTGAAACAGATCTATTTTATATAGATCTGTTTGAATCCCGCTCGGTCCCACGTTGGTCTGATTATTTTGCGGAAAAGAATTTTCAATTTTTCTCAATAGTGAGAATTCTCATTTTACTATGAAAAGTTTAGAATACAAAATTTCAATCCCAATCTTTTGGGGCACATTTTGTAAGTAACAGGAGAAGAAGAATTTATAAGAAAATCATATTCTTCACTACCCTTGGAATAAAGATTTTCCGTTGACAATTTATATAGCTAAAAGTTTTACATTGATATTAGTATATATCAGTGTGTGCCTAAATCCCCAATAAACTAGGATTTTTTTTTTAAAATCATTTCGAACATGATAGACCTCAAACAAAAAGTCTAGGGAGCCCGAACTTGGTGCCCGATCCGAGCTGGACTCCGAACTGGAGTCCAGCTGGATCAGTTATTTGACCATTGAAACGAAAACCATTTCAAACCTGCTTGAAAAGAAAATTGTTATGCAAAGAAGAGTTCGATCTGTCCCTCTCTTTCGACCTTCTCTACCATCAGCTCTCTCCTCTGTCTCTCAATCTTATGCATGGCAGCTCTCTTCCTCTCTCTCGATTGCGATTCTCCTCCCTCCCCATCGCTGCGCGTCCAGACCCATTGCTCCGCCTCCACCAGCAGCATCGAACTCTCTCCCTGCTACCATTGCAGCGCCTCCCTTCCTCTCTCATCGCAGCAGCGTCCCTCCCCATCGCAGCCGCGTCCCCCTCGCAGAAAGGTATCCCCATCGCAGCAGGAACCCTTTGAATCCTTTTGGTTTTCTTTCGTGTGCATTTTGTTGCTTTGGACCTGCTATGATGGGTCCTCTGTATTGCCGAGGTTCTGTCCCCATCGCAGCAGCAACCAACAATTTCGTTTTGGACGTTTGTGCTATTGCTTGTAGAATTTTTGCAGACTACCTTTGTTGATTTAAATTGAATGGATTTGTTTTGGTTGTTATAGGGCAGATGCCAGATTCATTTGTGTTGGTGGTCTTCAGTGTCTTGATCCACGTTTGTATTGTGGGGAGAGACTTCAGGAGCAGCTTGATGGCTGCTAATAGAGGGGAGAGGAGCAGTGACAGCAGCATTGGCATGTCAGCTAATGACTTAGAGTTGCTATCTTCTTTGATTTTAAGGCCAGAGAGAAAGGCAGTAGCCCTGTGGACTGTGCTGTTTGCTTGGGATTCCAGTGAGCTCCAATCCATCTCCTATTCACACTCCCTCTTTGGACTAGATGATGTAAAAAGAAAGGAAAATGTTTCTCTGTGTGAATGATGAAAGTTTCTGATGGGTTCATGCTTAATAAATGATGATGTTTGCTTTTGATAACTGTAAACAGAGTTTCAATTATCACTGCTAGTTCATTATATTTAGATTGTTGGTGTTGCTTAAATTGCCTTTCTATATAGGCTTAAATATTGTCTGAATTTGTCCAAACAAGACAAAACAATGAAAGCATATACTGCTGCTGGGACTCATTCGAATTCCAAGATTTGATTGTAGCCCTATGGACCTGCTGACACAATTATGTTTGGATAACTGCACTTCTTGAATTGTTTGAACTAGGACTTTCAGAAGTTGAGTTGCTAGCTAGAGCAATTTTGTTCACTGTTTCAAGTTCAATTAGATTCAAACTAGCCCCTGAACTAATTGGACAGCCAACTTGTTACATTCACAAATATGATAATACTACAGATGATAAGAAAAGAAGACTATCAGTTGTCATTAGGTATTTTCATTGAAATTTGCTGGTGGGGACGACAATCCTACAGATGCTACTTTTCCATTTATGCAGATTTTCTTGACCGGGTTGCAAAAGTTCGCTTTTTGAAACGCAAGCAAACGTGACCGTAATTAAGCGAAGAATAGCAGATTTTTAGTCCATAGTATGGTCTTCGAAACCCCTGATTTCGGGGAAAAAAAAAAAACCTTCGGGAAGCAGGCTAAAAAGTGCCCTAAACAGGGGTACTCAGCGATGTTTCTGCAGATTTTCTTGACCGGGTTGCAAAAGTGCGCTTTTTGAAATGCAGGCAAATGTGATCGTAATTAAGTGAAAAATAGCAGATTTTTAGTCCATGGTATGGTCTTTGAAGCTCCGAAATTTCGGGGGAAAAAAAAACCTTCGGGAAGCGGGCTAAAAAGTGCCCTAAACAGGGGTACTAAGCGATGTTTCTGCAGATTTTCTTGACCGGGTTGCAAAAGAGCGCAATTTGAAACGCAGGCAAACGTGATCGTATTTAATCGAAAAATAGCAGATTTTTAGTCCATAGTATGGTCTTCGAAACCCCCAAATTTTGGAAAAAAAAAAAACCTTCGGGAAGCGGGCTAAAGAGTGCCTTAAACAGGGGTACTCAGCGATGTTTCTACAGATTTTCTTGACCGGGTTGTAAAAGTGCGCTTTTTGAAACGCTGGCAAACGTGATCGTAATTAAGTGAAAAATAACAGATTTTTAGTCCAAGGTATGGTCTTCGAAGCTCCGAAATTTCGGGGAAAAAAAAAACCTTCGGGAAGCGGATTTTTAATTGTCCTAAACAAGGGTACTCAGCGATGTTTCTGCAGATTTTCTTGACCGGGTTGCAAAAGTGCGCTTTTTGAAACGCAGGCAAACGTGATCGCAATTAAGTGAAAAATAACAGATTTTTAATCCATATTTAAGGCTAAAAATCTGCTATGGACTAAAATCTGACTAAAAATCTGCTATTTTTCACTTAATTACGATCACGTTTGCCTGTGTTTCAAATTGCGCTCTTTTGCAACCCGGTCAAGAAAATCTGCAGAAACATCGCTTAGTACCCCTGTTTAGGGCACTTTTTAGCCCGCTTCCCGAAGGTTTTTTTTTCCCCCGAAATTTCGGAGCTTCAAAGACCATACCATGGACTAAAAATCTGCTATTTTTCACTTAGTTACGATCACATTTGCCTGCATTTCAAAAAGCGCACTTTTGCAACCCGGTCAAGAAAATCTGCAGAAACATCGCTGAGTACCCCTGTTTAGGGCACTTTTTAGCCTGCTTCCCGAAGGTTTTTTTTTTTTTTTCCCCGAAATCAGGGGTTTCGAAGACCATACTATGGACTAAAAATCTGCTATTCTTCGCTTAATTACGGTCACGTTTGCTTGCGTTTCAAAAAGCGAACTTTTGCAACCCGGTCAAGAAAATCTGCATAAATGGAAAAGTAGCATCTGTAGGATTGTCGTCCCCACCAGCAAATTTCAATGAAAATACCTAATGACAACTGATAGTCTTCTTTTCTTATCATCTGTAGTATTATCATATTTGTGAATGTAACAAGTTGGCTGTCCAATTAGTTCAGGGGCTAGTTTGAATCTAATTGAACTTGAAACAGTGAACAAAATTGCTCTAGCTAGCAACTCAACTTCTGAAAGTCCTAGTTCAAACAATTCAAGAAGTGCAGTTATCCAAACATAATTGTGTCAGCAGGTCCATAGGGCTACAATCAAATCTTGGAATTCGAATGAGTCCCAGCAGCAGTATATGCTTTCATTGTTTTGTCTTGTTTGGACAAATTCAGACAATATTTAAGCCTATATAGAAAGGCAATTTAAGCAACACCAACAATCTAAATATAATGAACTAGCAGTGATAATTGAAACTCTGTTTACAGTTATCAAAAGCAAACATCATCATTTATTAAGCATGAACCCATCAGAAACTTTCATCATTCACACAGAGAAACATTTTCCTTTCTTTTTACATCATCTAGTCCAAAGAGGGAGTGTGAATAGGAGATGGATTGGAGCTCACTGGAATCCCAAGCAAAAAGCACAGTCCACAGGGCTACTGCCTTTCTCTCTGGCCTTAAAATCAAAGAAGATAGCAACTCTAAGTCATTAGCTGACATGCCAATGCTGCTGTCACTGCTCCTCTCCCCTCTATTAGCAGCCATCAAGCTGCTCCTGAAGGCTCTCCCCACAATACAAACGTGGATCAAGACACTGAAGACCACCAACACAAATGAATCTGGCATCTGCCCTATAACAACCAAAACAAATCCATTCAATTTAAATCAACAAAGGTAGTCTGCAAAAATTCTACAAGCAATAGCACAAACGTCCAAAACGAAATTGTTGGTTGCTGCTGCGATGGGGACAGAACCTCGGCAATACAGAGGACCCATCATAGCAGGTCCAAAGCAACAAAATGCACACGAAAGAAAACCAAAAGGATTCAAAGGGTTCCTGCTGCGATGGGGATACCTTTCTGCGAGGGGGACGCGGCTGCGATGGGGAGGGATGCTGCTGCGATGAGGGAGGAAGGGAGGCGCTGCGATGGTAGCAGGGAGAGAGTTCGATGTTGCTGGTGGAGGCGGAGCAGTGGGTCTGGACGCGCAGCGATGGAGAGGGAGGAGAATCGCAATCGAGAGAGAGGAAGAGAGCTGCCGTGCACAAGATTGAGAGGCAGAGGAGAGAGCTGATGGGAGAGAAGGTCGAAAGAGAGGGACAGATCGAACTCTTCTTTGCATAACTATTTTCTTTTCAAGCGGGCTTTGAAATGGTTTTCGTTTCACTGGCGGGCTTTGAAATGGTTTTCGTTTCAATGGTCAAATCACCGATCCAGCTGGACTCGGATCGGGCACCAAGTTCAGGCTCCCTAGACTTTTGGACCTCAAAATCATTTTTCTTAGGGACTCCCATGAGTTCAAAACATGGGGGATTTACAATTTCCAAAATATGGATTTTCCTTCCATGACTTTTTGGAAAGTCTGTGAGGAATTTCTAAAAATTTGATTGCTAAAGGTGACTTTATACTTTTGTTAGTTTCTAATATGATGATCATATAAACCAATCTTCTAGCAACCTGAAAAAAAAAACGGGCTCTTTTGCTTCAAATTTATGAAAAATAATTTGTTTTAAGGTCAGAACTGGTTTTTCATGAAAAATAAAGGCCATGAAACAAGGAATTCCAGCTTAACAAAACTGTGCCCTTTTTTTCTTTTTTTTCTTTTTTTAATTTTTCTGTTTGTTTACCATTGAATGCCACTTAATCTAGAATTCGTAAGATTGGGATGTGTGATCTCTCTAGTGACCCAAACAACCGGTGATTGGATGGATGGCCCATTTCCATATACTAGTGCAACTTGGGTCAAGCCAACCAGAACTCAAATGCCAAGTTGGGTTGGAAATGTGAGAGGTGAGGCCCTTATTTCCTCAACAAGAATTCAGATTTGGCCTTGCAACCGAGCCCAAACTCACCAAACATCAAAATTGACCTATTCCAAGTTCCCAAACCAATTCAGGTCGAGAGAATAGCAACTCAGATAAAAATAAAATGGTTTTATTAGGTCGATTGTGTGGAAGATCAAATTGGCGGTTGTAAATTTTCGGTGGGTTTCAAGTTTCCACACAAGAAAATTAGCCCACTTCAGTCCATAGGCCCAAGATGAAAGCCCAGAGAAAGTGAAAGCCCTGCTGTGGCTGAAGATAGGCAGGCCAGAAATAGCTCATTTGCAGTGGAGTTCATTGCTAAACAGGTCCAAACATACAGGCCAGATGGGCACAAAAAAAAAAAAAAAAAAAAAACCACACCACATTCCCTGCTTCATAGATAGTGGAGAGCGGACAACTCTCTGCAATGCATGAGGACCTTTTGCCACAGTGGCTCTTGAGTTCCATGACCTATGGCCCATCCATTATGGGGTAGCTTAGCCACACAATTAGATCTCTACCATCCATCTGGTGGCCAAAGTAGAATGCTGACTGCCAGATGGACAATCTTTTTAGTCAACCATCCTACAACCTGGTGGAACAAACTCCTATTCAAGTAAAATTTGAGAATGTGTCACCAGAGAGGATGAGGCTCAAGCTGAACATCATGTGGCCCCAAGGTGGGAATCCCCATATCCCATTCTCGCGTTTGTCCATGTCCATCTGTAATTGCCACTTTGAAAATGATGTAGCCCAGGAACCCAAGTCTCAATGTGGGACCTTGCAAGCTTGGCCAGCAAGTTTTGACCTAGAAATTTAACAAATTCCTCGGTTTTTTATTGGTACCCCAACCAAGGGGGATGGGATTCAAAAGAGAGCCCGCACACACTTAAGAAGACAGCCCACTCAAGTGAGAAGATAACTCACACAAGCAGAAAGAAATCTCATACAAGTGGGAAGAAGTGACGTACCCAGGGCTTAAACCCTTACCACTCATGTTAGGAGCCGTCTGGTACCTAGCGTATTAGTTAAATACTGATGGTTTCCACTTTAATTGTCCTTCAAAATATGACATGGCCCAATTATTGCCGTCTGGTATGGCGTCAATAGCATCTATAATCTCATTTAACCTAACCTCTGTGGGACGTACCTTCTTTTTAGATTATTTCTTAATTAAAATAGTTATACTTGGGAGCAGACAATCTGCAAATGGTGGCAAGTATAGGATTCAGATTAGCAAAACTTTCCATTTGATTAATGACTGGGCTGCGACCAAAGAGTCAGTCCCAAGGGACTGATTGTCTAAAAGCTTACTGAAATGCAAAAAACTTCCAAGTTGGAGGCCTAGTTTGATGGTCCTCTCAGATTAATCACAGCTATATGACCCCAGGTTAGCAGTTGAAACAACCAAAGAGATGACCAGTCATTTCTCACAGCGGATCTTTTACCTTCAAAATTAGTGCTCATTCAAAAGTAGGAAAAATTACTTATTTTTCAGAAGTTTGGTGCAGCAAAAGGAAGCAGAAGTCCACATTATGGAAATCTTTTTCTTCTTTTCCCGCCTATGCAAGATAAGCATCCCATCACAAATCAGTTGCTGAGTTACATTCCTACTGCGCTGATGGTGTGGGAGTTGTACAGGGTGTGTGTAGGTGTATGAGTATCCACAGTAGTAACCAGGAATCAATACGTGGTTGTAGCGTGTAGGTGTATGAGTAATCCACAGTAACAACCGGGAATCGATCCCTGGTTGTAGCGCTGATGGTGTGGGAGTTGTGCATGGTGTGTGTAGGTGTATAAGAGAGAGAAGAAACCATTCAAGGGAATAGGAACGACCTTCCATTAAGCATCAAGTGGAAAGAAATAAAATAGAAAACCTGAATGCAATAATTTTTCAGGAAGATACAAAAATGGTAAAGCATAAGCATCTCTGAAACACTAGGATATCTGAAAAGCATTTAGACTCTCTCTTCAGGTTCAGTCCCAGCCCTCAATGCGACATCCATTATGGGACAACCACATAAAAGAAACATTGAATTCCATCATTCATACATATAAGCATCAAGCCATGGGCTTAGAAAGGGGAGAAAAAATCTAATGTTTGAAAAATCCTGATCCCATCCCTCATTGATCAAACTCAATTTGTAATAGTCCTACCATTGGTTCTAGGGTGCCCCATCACGCTAAAACATAACAAAGATGTGTGCGGAGATTGAACTCAACCTTACTGGTTATAAACATTAAAAGCCGATCCAGTGCCCGGTTCTTTGGCACCAATTACTAGCACTTGAAACTACAAGATTATGTGACAAACTCCCAAATACACAATTTGTGAAAGCAAGCAGCAGTAGGATCATCATCAACAGCAATTGGACAATGACAACTCAAAACTAGGAGTTTGCACACAGAGTGAACCAGTAGCTTGGAGACCTTCCTACCTTTCTCCAGTTTTATTTGCCTCCAAATGATGAGAAGATCAATGACAGAGACAATTTTCAGAGAAAAAAATAAGTAACTAGAAGGTGATTATCGCATAGAATCTCACAAGAACCAACAAGTTGAACATATTTCAAGTATGACTAAAGTCAAGCTCAATTGCCTGAACCAGCATTTCAGAAGGCAGTCGTTGTGAATGCTTATGAAAATTTAGACAAGATGCACCCTATTTGCCCCCATTCGCGTATGGAAATGAATGATGGGAAGTTTAAAAAAAAAAGAAAGAAAGAAAAAAACAAGAAGAAAAGTAGATGTGGCTTGAGATGCACATGGCAGGATGGGTGCATGGAGTTGAAGGAAATGATGCAATTATGAATGAACACAAGAGGGGAAACTAACAAGTAGCTTCAATAGAAGAGAATAAAGAAACGCCATTTGAGATGGTTTGGATGAAACAACAAAATGCATATATCATGTATTGAAGGCTACAAGTTCAAGCAACTGAGAGAAATGCAGAGCCAATAAAGACTTCAAATGAAGCATTGGGCAAATGAACCCTAACATCAACCAGATGTTTCTACCAAAAAAAACTGAAGCATTGGGGAAAGAGACGATAGATTTCACAGTTCCAAAGAATATGGCCACACACACCCGCACAAAGGCATCCTAAATCCTTTCAATCATAATATTAAAACCAAGAAGCTACCAACATGTTCACATTGCTTTATTTTGATGGATCTTTAGAGTAATTGTGATGCTTCTCAGAAAGAAAAGCTGTCATCGAAAAACCAAATACAACCACCCCAAAAGACATTGTACGTTCTATTACAACACTCTACATATACCAAAGATGCTAAGAGGAGAACAACTACATGAATGCTCATAGTAACAATATGAACTTTTGTGAACACAACCAACTTCCCTATCCGAAGAGATGCAGGATTTTTCACAAATATCATTACCTCTTATCCGGGGAGGCATGGTCAGCAGATTCCTTCTTGGGATGCACTGCTTCGACAAGCGCCTCAATCTCTTCTTTGGCTCGTTCTAAAAAGCCTGGAGCTTTGACTTCATCTACTGGGGTGTTTTCATCAATGTCATCACTAGTTCCATGAGTTTCTTTGTGGTGATGGGATTTCTTAGGGTGTATGATTGCTTCAATCTCTTCCTTGGCTCGTTCTAAAAAGCCTGGAGCTTTGACTTCATCTACTGGGGTGTTTTCATCAATGTCATCACTAGTTCCATGAGTTTCTTTGTGGTGATGGGATTTCTTAGGGTGTATGATTGCTTCAATCTCTTCCTTGGCTCGTTCTAAAAAGCCTGGAGCTTTGACTTCATCTGCTGGGGTGTTTTCGTCAATGTCATCACTAGTTCCATGAGTTTCTTTGTGGTGATAGGATTTCTTAGGGTGTATGATTGCTTCAATCTCTTCCTTCGCTCTTTCGACTAGATTTGGCGCTTTTACATCCTCTTATACAAATAATTAAAAAAACATCATTAATTTTCTTCATCAAGCACTTGTATCAAAGAACCAGAACTAGAGTTACCAGATGAATTACGATTCCCAAAAAGAAAGAATTTTGTTATGGGTAACTCAATTATAGGAAAGCCCAATAAAATGTCTCTGAAAAAACAAAAACAAAAACAAAAAGAGGTTCTACATCTACAATCATGCAGATTTCTCAGTGAAACAACATTTCATTCAAAAAGCAGAGAAAGAGGTGTGAATCTGGTAGGGCACTGAATCTAAAAGGTTTGGATTTAAAAAAAAAAATCAAATTTTGGATGACTCGGCACATTCTAGATATAAGGAGCAAAAGAAGATTTCATTCTTTACACAGAAGAAAAAAAAATGAAATCTGTTGAAACCCATGATAAAAGATCTAATAATAAATGCAAAAAGAAGTAGTCCATAATAATATGATTGTTTCTTATAAATCTATAGACCCAGAGAAGGCAAAGATAAAAACAACCAAAAAAAAAAGAGCATCTTTTATGATTATGAACAATAAATCAGCATAGAGAACAAATATATTTATAAATTTCAAATCATCCAAAAGGGTTTTTTTCCCCTTTTAGTAAGGATGGAGACTCAATACATGGAAACAAAAATACAAGAAAAGAAGACTTTTGGATCCAAGAGTCTCATAGAAGGCATCAGTGCAGATGCCGATAACAAAATTGCAGAGACCCAATCAAAAAAGCATAAATCAAAGAAGGGAATTAGAAAGAAGAGGATGATTTTAGAAAGAATGAAAGAAAGGAATTTACCAGTTGATGCGTTTGGAAGGTCTGGTTCTGCTTCGGACATTTTTGAGGGAGAAAACAGAAATGGGTTTTGCTGCAGCTGAGTCTACTTTCCCTTAAATCGGATTGTTGTTTTTATTATAACGATCAAGAGGAGAAGGATCTGCTGCCATTGTTAATCACCCATCTGGGATGGGCCCTTCATTGCCTGATTAGGTGCCCCAGTCCATCTGGATAGGTGTAAGCCCCACGAATCCTATGAAATTCAGGGGAGTCTCTATTTGTGGGCCGGCCATTAGAATGGACCCACAGTGGGCCCTACGGCCACATGCGCACCATACACCCATTGTGATCCTATGTTTATAAGAAGGGAGATACTATTTCACCCAATCCAAATTTACCACTAGAATAAAATCTCATGCCAACTAATGCACTCCATCAATTGCTTCTTTGGAATGAGAAAATCAAGGAAAAGATTTCACAAATTGGCGAAATTGAATTGGGTGAAACAATAGCTCCCTATTTCTATGAAACAAGAGATCCCGACTCATTGTATACATATATCTTTTCTATTTTTTTTATAATAAATACCCAAACACCCACTGATAGATAGATAGTCTTCCATGTCTCTCACCAACATGACTACAGATGGGGATTGATTTCTTCATGTTTATGTGGAAGAGAGGTGTCTCACCAACTAAGCTATCAGTGGATTGCCCCGAATGTTTGATTTACAGTCATAAAAATCAGTTTGACCATAGTGAAAAGAAAGATAAATAAGGGTTAATATTTTAAATTTGGTGAATTGATTGCATAAACACTCAAAAGCGAAAAAAATAATAATAAGATAATAAAAAATTTATTTGAATTAATACAAATTTAAGATAAAAGTTGTCAGAATTAAGAGAAAAGAATTATTCATCTATTTAAAAATAAGTATCAAAATGTAGAAAGGAAAAGAATCGCAACTTTAAATAACGGTGGATTACTTTATACAAAAGTTAAAATAAAGGGGATTTTACAAAAAAAACAACTTTAAGTGACCATTGCACCCAACAGGGAACTTTAGCCAATAGTGCACCAAACAGAGAATCCGTATAAAAAAGTAATTTTTTTTCACTATTTTTTTTAATGGTCTCATTCGACCTTCATTTTTTGTATTGAGAGTCGACTGCGACCCTTGTTATAACAAGTGAGGGTCGCATTCGACCATGAATAGGTATAACCTCTTCATCTTCTTCATTTTTCCTCGAGTGTTTGAGCTTTCTTTTAAAGGGAGGGATGACTGGAAGATTTAACCTAGAAAATTGACAATTGGCCCTAAAAATGTTGTTGGTGGGTTGGTCAATTTAAGAAATGTTCAGTCCCTAATAAATGTTGTTGATTGGTTGTGCATCATGTGAACTGCCGGTACCCT
Organism: Persea americana; assembly: GCA_029852735.1. NCBI lineage: Eukaryota > Viridiplantae > Streptophyta > Magnoliopsida > Laurales > Lauraceae > Persea > Persea americana. Next base: position 64,133,981 of record CM056813.1, on the reverse strand, counting down.
ATTCTCTTCCACATCTCTGGTTTTCTTGTTGGTAGCATATTTTATTTTAGGTCATTGGTATCTTCTTGTATGGGCATGATTTTTCTGGCCCAAAGCACAAATGAGCGTGGATCTTAGCTTTTGAATTGCTCCTCCAATCCATTTTTCCATTTTAGCAAAATTTGTTTCACGTCATGTTGCACAAAACCATGGCATGCTAAAAATTTGAGTTTGAAATTGCAAGAGCTTTTTTTCGGAAGGATCCTTTATTAGAAATTTACCAAAAAAATAACTTTAAGTAGCAGCTGATCTTCTAGTCCTCTCTTCCTTTAATTGAAAACTCGAACACTCGAGGAAGAAGGAAGAAGATGAAGAGGTTATGCCTGCTCAGGGTCGAATGCAATCCTCACTTGTTATAGCGAGGGTCGCAGTCAACCCTCTACACATAAAATGAAGGTCAAATGCGACCCTCACTTGTTATAACGAGGGTCGCAGTCAACCCTCTACACATAAAATGAAGGTCAAATGCGACCCTCACTTGTTATAACGATGGTCGCAGTCGACCCTCAACATAAAAAACGCAGGTCGAATGCGACCACAAAAAAAAAATGATGAAAAAAATTACTTTTTCTGTACAGATTCCCTGTTTGGTGCACTACTTGCTAAAATTCCATGTTTGGTGCAGTGGCAACTTAAAGTTATTTTTTTGATAAAATCCTCTAAAATAAAATATCAATAATAAAATTAAACATAAGTGTCTTTTAAAGTATCCTCTCACATCTTGAAAACTTTCACTTCATAAAAATTATTCTTACTAATTTTCACATATTTTACTTCAGGGTCTTTCTCCACGACTCTTGCTTTTCGTAATATGTATTAAGAAAAAAAACTCATTTTAAATATTTTTCATTTTCTTAAAACTTTGATTCCAAGCCCAAAAGAGTCTTCAAGAATTCCAAATTAAGGACAACGGCTCCTTACCTTAGTGGTAAGGACTAGCAATTCTCATTGGGAGGTCTTGGGTTCAAACCCTGCCTCCTTCCTCTTAGCCTATATGAGTTTTTATCACCTCACATGTGTGAGTGGTGTTTATTCTCATGTTACATGTGTGAGTTGTATCTATTTCTCCTCACAGTGATTTTTCATCACCTCGCTGATATGATCTCTCCTCTCATATATGAGTTCACATCTCTCATATATGAGTTCACATCTCCTCACATATGTGAGTTGTGTTACGAGTCCAAGGGTCTCAGGTGGGGTTAAAAAAAAAAAAAAAAAAAAGAAGAAGGAAGGAGAGAGAGAAAAAAAAGATTCTATCTCAAATGAGAGTTTGGCGAAGATATAAATCTATAATAAAAATAAAGACAATGGATTTGATGGCTACGTGACTGGAATCTCCAGCCTGGGGGAGATTTCCTTGACTTTGGGGGATGAGAAACAAATGGGGCCCACTTTTATGGTAGGAGCATCGACATTGCCCCATCAGGATTCAGGATATTTCTCGATTTGAGATGAATACTTGTCAAATTGTTTTCATGTACTTCTCATATGCCAGTTCTATGCTAACTTTTCAGTTCTCACCAACACTGACTGCCAGTGGTGCTTCTTCCAAAAACCCCCCCAAACGGGTTTTTGGATTTCTTTCTGTTAATGGAATAAAAAGCGGCTCTGCAGTCAAAGTGAGATCTCCCTTCAATATATTATCCTCACAGGCAACGTACAGGAGGCTCTTAAAAGCTTTGGGATAACACAAGGACCTCCTTCCCCTGGAATCAATTACCACCTCAATCACTCACTACACCTCTGTATAAGTTAGATATTAGATAGATGTAGAGAAAGAGCTGACGGCATGGGTTGTCAAGAACAAGGTGATATTTGGGGAGTTTTTGGAGTGTTGAAAAGAAACAAGAATCGCTTGTACGTGAAGCAAGATCTATGACAAAGAAACCCCACAGAAGAAACCAACAATAAAAGGTTAGAGTTGGATTGGAGTTGCTACTGTTGTGTGGAATCTTGGCATGATATAATAGCATAATCATGCCTTTTTTCTTCTTTTTCTTGAAGTGAATCAAGGCCCCATTCATCATCATCATCATCGTCTGATTGATATCATCATGTGGGCTGAGCAGAAGAGGAGAGTTTGGTTTGTTTCTTTCTCTATTCTTCAAATCATGAGTTGGGTTTCAGTAGCAAGCAGGGCTTCCCCACATGAAGCTCAAGGTCTCCATCAATCTTTCTTTTATTCTGCAAACTTCTTTTTTTCATTTCAATGCTTAACAAACAGTTTGCCCATGTTCTTTTGCGCATCTCCAAATAAACAAGTCCCATGCAGCCTTTTCAGTTAATTTTTTTTGTTCTCTTCTGTTGTCAGGCCAAAGTTCACACTCCTTGCAAGTTCAGTGGCAGCCAAAACAGCAGGTACCTCTCTCTCTCTCTCTCTCTCTCTCTCTCTCTCTCTCTCTCTCTGTTTCTTGACCTTTTGAGAGTGTTTGTTTTGTGTTTCCCGAAGGGTTCCTTTGGCAAGGGAGAGGAAGTGATAGTGCCTGAAGAAGCATTCAAAGGGTTTAAAACTATTGGGTCCAGACCACCAAGCTGTGTCCATAAGTGTGGGAGATGCCATCCATGTGAAGCAATGCAAGTGCCCACAATCCCTGATCGTGTGGACCTTCAATACGCAAACTACGAGCCAGAAAGCTGGAAATGCAGATGCGGCACTTATTTCTTCAACCCATAGAGAAATGTGCTTTTATTGACATGCATCCGGGTCGTCTGCTCACTACTGTTTGTGCTGTGTAGAGCTGTTTATTTATTTTCAAAATGCATGACGAGAGTTTTGCCGCCCACTCATACTATCATAAAATTTAAAGAAGCCCTTCGAGTTACACCTCTGGAAGATGTCATTTGTTCAGTCTAAGGTCATAATTCAAATTGATTAACATTTTACCAGTGTATTTCATTATTTTAGATCAGACAACTAAAAACAGCTGATAAACTTGATATAGGGAAAAAAGAGAGCGGGGTTGGGGGATGAATAGTTTCTAAGATCCTCTTGCATCTGGTGGAGCTGTTGATAGGTCTACTGCCTTGCCAGATAGATTTTAAAAAAAATTAAAAAAATGGCTATTATTTAGTAGTTGTTGTGACCTAGGGCTTACGAGAAAAAGTCAAGCACACATAAGAGAACACGGAGATTTACGTAGTTCGGCTTTTGACCTATGTCTACGGGGAAGACGAAAGAATTCACTATACAATCAGAAGAGGTTATACATCATAGAGACCCTTAGTCTCTATTTATAATATCAGCCCAAAACCCTGTTACACCCAAACATTACTTTTAATTACAGTAGACCTATGATAATAGACATACTTCTAATCACAGTAGAACATGGGCAATACAGGGGCCCGGTTTACCAGATTTATTACTTCAATTGAGCCATACAACCTAACAGTAGTCTTTATGATTTGTTTGTACAATGATAGGATCCCGTGCACCATGGATTTTGTCTTCACAAGAGAGGGATCTTGCATTCATGACCCTCTCGTAAGAAATCGAAATTCTCTCTAAATTCCATTTTCACAAGAAACAATGTATAATATCAGACATTTGAACAGTGGGTTGCACGAAAAAATAAAATAACTTTTCTCTTTATATCCTCTCGTGACATTGGTGCACAAGACGCAAACCACGACACCAGAGTCTTACCTGGCAAGGTGAAAATTCCAGATCCTCACTAGTGAAGAAAAAAAGAAGACAAAAAGATAGTTTTCTCCACAGAATACTCACTGACCAAACATGTAACAAAGAAGATGCAAGAAGAACTGGCACCATATTTATCGTATTTCCGAGACAATTGCATTGCACAAACACATCCCAAGTTATAGTTTTTTTTTCTATCATTTAGTGCCCTACGAGAATAATTTTTTTTTTTTTTTTACAAAAAGAAGAGGTGTTTTTTGTCATTTAGTATTTCTACTTTTGACTTGTCTTTTTTTTTTTTGGCTTTTCCTTAAATTGATCATTTATTTCACTTCGTTATATAAGTAAATTACCAAACAACCCCTTAAGATGAGTGCTCATAAGAGTTGCATATTGGTTTTGTGAGCCAATTAGTGTAGCAGTACTTGGCCTAATGCACCAACCAAGCAAAACCCAACAAAGTAACTCAGTTTGTGTTGATCACCTGTACTTTTCAGTTAACATTTTTAACCAAATTAACAAATGAGTAGTGTTTGAATCGACTCCGTTCATGCTTTTCAACTCATTAAATCTGATACGGCCCAAACCAATTCTACTATCATCCACCAAGCGAACCTGAACCTGACTTTTAATTAGGGTTCGGCTGACCCTTTTTAACTTTCAAAATCAGTTGACGCTTTTAAGTTCAGGGACGAGTTTGTCTTGAGCCTATCTATAGGTTATCCACCGTGCTCAATTTGACCCAAACCTCCATTCATAAAGTTATGTGAGTGTAAACATATTTGTGGTAGAACCTCAATCTACTGACCCAAGATGGATAACCCATTCCAATTCTAGGTAAACTTAGGTGGCCTAAGATTACTCACAAAAAAAAAAAACTCACTTTCAAATCAGGACTTGAGTTTTCCATTTACATTTCAAATAGGAACATTAGGTGAAAGTGCAAGTTTTTTGGGGATTGATTCCTCTGTTTTCTTCAAAATACCCAAAACACCCTTAAACCCTCACCTCTTCCTCCCTCCCAACCACCGTGGTCCTCGGCAACTTGAACCCAGATCCCAGAAACAAGAATCAATCACTAACGTTAATGATGATGTCCGTCTGGACACCTATGATGTCCAACACTTTTTGAATCTCAGAAACTCTTATCATGTAGTGGAGATGACCTTTTGGGACCAAATATGGAAAACCAAATGCAATCAAAATACAACAGATTCAATAGCTGTGAGATAACAAAGGGCTCTATTCATGCAATTAAGACAATACATATTACATTTGCGGATTCAGAACGAAGGCTTAGAGGCACTTGTTTTCCCATGCCAAAACCTCCGGCTCCCTGCTTTTCGACCCAAAGAGAATGGAAATCAGAATTCATAAATTATACATGGAATTTAAAATAAGAAATTGGGTCCAAGGCAGAGATTCTTTCTTGCCATAATTCTTTAGTTCTTGGATTTGGATTATGTGAAAATGGGCTTTGGGGGGGGGGGGGGGGGGGGGGGGGGGGGGGGGGGTGGAAGGAGGGTTTTTTTTTTTTTTTTTTTAATTTTTCTCTAGCAGTGAAAATGGGTTAGGAGGATGGAAAAGACGAGAAAAGAGATGTCTCTAGAAAAACCGAGCCTTCGTCGTCTTGAGATCCTCCACTGCTCCCACCGCCGTTGCCACCTCCTCCAAAACCACCACCATCACCATATGACTAGAGAGTTAGAAAAACTCCACCCCATAGTAAAAAGGGGATTAGAAAGACATGGATGGGGAAAGACATATACAAACATCGGGGATTCTTCCGCGCTGCCCCACCTTTGCCAATGACCTTGCAGCTGTTGATTTCAATGGCTTCAATTGAAAGCCCCAATGATCAAGGGATTGCAGCCGAGGACGATGATGGTCGGGAGGGAGGAAGTGGAAAGGGCCTAAGGGCATTTTTGGTATTTTGAAAAAATTAGGGGAACAAGTCTTCGGAAAACTCACACTTTCACCGGATATCCTTATCTGAAATATAAATGGAAAACTCAAGTCCTGATTTGAAATGTGAATTTTTTTTTTGTTTTTTTTATTTATTTTTTTTGTCCTGTTTTGAAATCTGAAAAACACTCGAGCCCTGTTTTGAAATTTTCCCTTATTTTTTTGGCTGGCTCCACTTGTAACACAGCTGCCCACAATAGAAACAACATTTCATCCAGGCCTGCAATTGTGTCTTTGAAGTTTGAACTCATCATCAACAAATGATAATGTACTAAAAATCTGAACTTAGATATCTCCACAAACCTGCAATTCTTTGCAGCAAATATATCAACTCAGATAATAATTTCCTCTGTACAAATGAGCAACACATACGTGCATATTCCAAGCAAGCTAATAAAAACTGTACATCACCTTCTCTTGCTACAACCAATGAAGATAAAACAGAAGATTAAGCCCAAAGGTGTGGATGGGGATAATGGCACCTCAACTTGGCTGATGGTGGGTGTCCTAAAACCCATAGAATTCATCCCAAGGTCTGAAGAAGCTCCCAATGTTCCGAATCCTTACCTCGTGCAGAAGCAAACCGAGTCTTCTCTCGAGGTGGTACTCTTAGCCAAGACTTCATCATGTCATATGCAGTGAACCTAATGGCTACTGAAGGAACAATCTACAGAGTTACGCCCTAGATGCTCACATATTTGATAAATAAAAAGCATCTCTACTCAACAATGACAGCCATCCTTCATAATATTGTAGTTGACACGCACATGGAATCAGATTGCAAAAATCATTGCATACTCTTTGCGTGTGTTTAGCCATTAGTGCAGAAATATTATTTTATTTTCTTTTAATGAGTTTTGTGTTTAGTCATTAGTGCAGAAATATTTTTTTTAAATGAGTTCAATGTATGTCATAGGCTATGCACGATACTAGATACCTGATTAAAAAAAATGATACTAGATACCTGATGTTAGCATGAGTGCCATTTTGCAGGCAATGTATGATGGAATGACATTTCTTTTGCAACCAGAGAAATAAATAATATAAGATAAAGTTCTAGAAATGGTAGAAACGAAAGGAGTAGTGGAAGGCACATTAACAGTAACAGAGTTGCAAGGCTGTTAAAATTGAAATGTCAACAAAAGGAAGCAAGAACCAGGTTCAGCTTTGAGGGAATGCAATTCCTACAAATAATTAATATAAAAATTAGTAAATACCTTTTTTTCTGAAATGGAGATTAATATTCACGTTTATTGTGCAGAGCATCTTGCTAGTTGTTGAAACATGGTCACAACCACATAATGGTCTATGTGATACATCTCCCTGATGTTTCAATCAATCATGTTGATATCATAAAACATGTTGCTGTGTGACCTATTATGCATTTAAGGCGTGATACTCCTTGGTACTTGTCAGACTGCAAGTATAAACCCTCCTACAAACTCTATCAGGGTCTGAAGTATGGGTCATGCACATGCAGAGGCCAAAATTTTCTCTAGCCGACAATCCTAACCATATTGATCACGAAGAATTTATCCATTGAATGTGGATCATTGCTTTCATTTTAAGACCATCAATCGTCAGGCCACCAACTGGATGGTTAGGATCATTTAATCATATTAAGCTTTTGGCTTTGATCAGTTAGTCCATGATAGGATCAGCAAATGAGCAGTCTGTGCTTTTCTAAACAAGCCTAACCATAACATTCTGGTCAAGTGATCCATAATGAAGCATCTAAAAGTATCACATTTGGATCCTGCAATTTCATATCATATGACCAGGGATATGCAGTACAGTTATGTCTAATAGCTTATTCCAATATGAAACTGTAAGGCAGGGTCACTGCAGAGCTATTCGAGAACTTCACTCCTGAGATCGTTCAATGAGTGTCATTCCAAATTCTACTGATCTCCAGTAAAATGAGAGACACTTTCAGTTATGTGATGGAAAGTTTTGCTTTGTTTTGTTAAAAAAAAAAAAAAAGTAAAGATGGACACCAGACAGTGATCAGACCGAGCCTACTCTTATTACCTTGGCATAGTTAATGCTTAGACCAGCAAATAACTGCCTCCATCCTTGACTACGAACAATGGTGGTAAGCCCTTGCACTGTGCTTCTGAATTCGGGATGACCTTGTTGAACTGATGATTGCAGACTCTGAACCTGACAGTTTGGAACCAACAACATTTAGGAAGAGATAAGGTTGAGATAAACATGTTCAGTTCTTCATTCCAAAACTGATTATGATAAGACAAGGTATTTGGTAATAATACCTGCATCTGTCGCCTGACCACATCTAATGGGTATGTGAAAGTTTGTCCAAACAGACCAGCTAAAGCTCCACAAGAGAGACGCATTACAACAGACTTTTCGTACTCTTCAGGAACATGGTGTTTGAGTTCCTCAAATATGTAAAATTTCAAACCAGCATAAGGGAGTATCCCAATCAATGTTGGACCTGGCAAAAGAATACTTTATGAAAAAGATGGTATCTCAAGTTTGAAAAATAAGACGTCCCAAACAAACTGAAGTGACTGTTTCAAAACTGTGGTAGATGTGCTTCATGCTACTTACTGAGTACCGACCACTTGCTTAAAATATTATTTGATAATACCATTTCTCATAACCAATCACACTGCCAAAGATTTCAAAATTTGTCTTCAAATATGTATACAACACTTGCAACTACGCTTTTAAGGTCCCACTAACTTTCTAAGTGCATGCATTTCGGCTTGTCAAAGGACCTAGAGAAATGGGGTAATTCTTTATGCACTGAGCGAGGACATTTCTTTTTTCATAGCTAAAAAACTAATCAGCAATTCATATGTTAAAAGTTTAGTCTCTTAATCAGAACATTTAACTATAAGCTCACAAGAAATAGGTCCTGTGCTTTTATAGACATTTCCAAGCTTTCATCACTAAAAGACATGGCAACAAAATTTTGAGTTTTACTATATTTGTGCACGTAAGCCTAATCAAGCTTGAACCTAAAAAAAAAAAGAAAAAAAAAGAGCCAAAATAGAATTTTGAACGGGCTCGAGTACCTGAAACCAAAGCCTATCTGTTTGTTACCCTGTGCTCAGGTTTACATGTGCACGTCATTTTTGTTAAAACAATGTATAGCAATCACATACCTACTCCTCGATACAGTGCACGCACTCCACCTTCCATGTAAACATTCCTAAAGACATCTTTTATCCCATTGTGAGCGGGTTGGGCATTAAGACCGCTCAAAGCATTCCCAAAACCTCCTCCTGAGCCTCTCACCTGAAAAATCATAACAGAAAAGAAGTTCAATAAATGAGACAAAACTTCCAAGTCAATCACCCAAAGAATGAAAAGCCCAACACTGGCACCACATAAACTTCCATCAAGCTTAATAAGTAGATCCTGGAAGAAACCAGGGAAATGCACAATCACACTGCACTGCATCTATCAATGCAGCACCTTGAGTATAAGTTAGAAATCAACGGCAGCATGTTGTATCGATAATGCTATGATATCTGATATAGCATATTGTAAATACAATTCAATTAATATAGTGTTGTCTTTGGTTAGGGCATTGGTAGCATGTTGAGCCCATGATTATATGATATCTGATACAGTATAACGCGAGTTTGGTTCTTTCTTTCAAAACAAATAATTCTTGTTGTGATACTAAAGCATCACAAGTGATATACATATCCAATATCTCAAAACACCAAGTTACATACCCAATCATCATATATATCTTTGTTAACTTAGGGTACTTCTTTTTATTTTATTTAAAAAGTACTTTTATATGCATTAACTTACATTCCTGAGAACTTAGGTGCATACATACATTACACAAGCATATCAACATGTGCCCACAGAAGTTGACATAAAAGATCTGTGCAAATTACCTGATAAGCAAGTTTTGTTCGTGCTAAATCTAATGGGTAAGTACACAAAACAGCTGTTCCTCCAGACGCTGAACCAGCTAAAAGATCAATGGCAGGTCCTGTTCCCAAGCAAGGATAGTTATTCAAAATCCAACAGCGATATTGCTCATATGTCATATAGTGTAGCGCTGCATAAGGAACTATACGAATGACACTAGCACCATTTCCTCTGAAAGATAAGAATTAAAAACCAAAAAATATCAATAAAAAAAAAAAGTAAGTAATCTGTCAAAGACAAGGAAAAAAAACATTTTCAAAAGAAATTATCTAACTTCATTAGTTTCAAACTCACTTGTACGATCCTGGAATACCCTCATGCTTCATCAACTTATTCAAAGACTGGAATGGCCCAAGAGAATGAAACCCTTCGGTTCTTGTCTGTAAATGTCAAAACCAAAGAATTAGAAAGAATTGACATGAATGTAATATATGCCACAAAACTGCCAACCAAAATCTAAGGGAAAACAAAGCTATGGCTAAGAAAAAATGGGGCTGAAGAAAACGATAACTACCTAAAATGCAACAGAGCCAAAAAAAAAAATCTTGATCAATAATATATCCAATAGTTACAATCTTAAAAATGCACTGTATAACTTGTAAACTGATACTATGCTAAAGATCACTTGAAAAATGACCATGTTTAGATATCTAGAAGCTGGATTTTGGAAGCAACCTTATTAGCACATGACCAATAAAGTTGATAATATACGCAAGATAAAATAAAAGAAGACGCATGATACTATGATAGTCCAGTAGCCTGAACCAGGACAACTGTTCAAGTGACACATAAAAGCAAGTTGGAAATCTACAGAAAAAGAAATTCACTCACAACTGTAGTAGACCTTTACTTAGTAAGTACTAAGATAGTGTATGTTTCGATCAAAACCAAAAATTAATTAAAAAATAACAAGGTATGTTACTTCCTTGCAGGTGTGAGGACAGAAATAAAATTACAAATCCCACCCAAAATTATAAACTTAGGGCCCATTTATTTGATCTGTATTGAAATCATAGGAATTATAAGCACTGCCTTCCTATCAAAGAGGATAAAAGTGAAGGAATTGAAGATCCACGAAAGGCCATCAAATTGTCTGTACTTGCATAGGAAATGATACCCACCCATCACCTGGTAAATCTAATCCAAGCAAGAAACCAATATCCATATGCACCTTATACCATTCACTCCTCGCCTATTTAATTTTCTTCTGCCAGAACCTACTTTACTGTTAATCCCAACTTCCAAGGAATCCAATACAAAGTATGCAAATGGGACCTTAGGATATAATGACAACAATAAGCTCTCTAAACCAAAATGTCTTCCTTTTTCTCCCTTTTTTTTTTTTTTTTTTTTTTTTTTTTTGTCAAATACAAAAAAATTAACAGAGAATTCTTCTATCAAGGGGGAGTAATCCATGACAGTAGCTCCTTTTGGTGGAGGGAGATTTGAAATGTGTCTGACAGTGGGTTTCTGGGAGGTGTATTCCCCCTTGGAGATTGCTGGATGTGGTAGACAAAGTGCAGGATCTTGGGAGGAACCTCAATGCTAATCTTTCTCATATTAGGCGGTCGGCCAATGAGGTGGCAGACACTTTAGCAAAGTAAGGAGTCCACCGTCAAAGTTTATTTGTCTTTCCCTCTTAATTTCTGTGTTGGGTGTCTCTTGTTGTTTTCTTCTTTTGGGCTCTTGTACTGTTAAGTTTCTCTATTATATTCTATTTTGCCATTCTTAAAAAAAAATTAACAAAGAATCATGGGTGTCAGGAAATAAGGGAACCAACCATACAACCTTATTTCATCGCCTAAAACACTTCTGATTGCAGATTCTAATCTTTACCCTATATATGATTCAGCTATAACTCCAACAATACTATCCAAAATTAATCTACAAGCAATCGATGATAACTATGGTGATCAGAAATTGATGATTAATCCCGTTGGCAATTCGGGTACATCCCAAAGCAGCATAAAAAAATAAAAAATAAAAAAACCCCACTACATTCCTACAAAGTAAAAGAAAAAAAAAATGATGAAATAAAGTATAATCAAAGTGACCTGCAAGAGTATCTTGGTCCTCTCCAATGGAGCAGTCGCAGTCTTTGCAAAGGCCCCAGCTGCACCTCCAGCAATCAGCTCCTTAACATAAACCGGCAAGCAATCAACGAAATAAACCTCCCCACGAGCCGACGACCCATCAACCAATCCCGCCACATTCGTGGTTAGCGCCGATCCTTGCGAAGAACCCATCTCAAATCCCTCTCTCCCCCAACTAAAATCACCCAAAATCCGAACACCCCAAATAAAGAATATCGAAAAAAAATCAAAATCAAAGAACCCCAAATCACCCCGCCTGCAATTTGACGAACTCCTTATCCCATCGATCTCTGGGGAGGCAAAAGGAGAAGCCTTTCTGCTGAAAGGTAAGCAGAAAATGAAGGAGAGTGCTCAGAAACTGGTGGGGTTTCTTCGCACTGTGATCGAATCCGGAAGCGTTGAGATACATCAAAAGAAGGAAAAGATGGATGGGAATTGAAAGAGGGATGAGAGGCAAAGATCAGTTCCATGGGTCTAAGAGGATTTCGTGAACACCCATTTGAAATCGAGAGAGTGAGAAGATGGCGTGGAGGGTCGGAGAAATCGAAGGATGATAGACATGGTTTTTCCCTCCTCTGCTCCTCCCTCCACCCCTCGGCGGCTTTTTCTTCCTCTCAGAAAGGTTTCCGGTGAAAAATGAATCCCAATCCTCTTATAGTGTTCTAAAATAAAACGAGGCAAGGGTCCACACTCTACACTTTTAAAACTGTCCCTTCCACCTAGGTCCAGGAGCCTTTTGTGGGTAGTTTATTATTTGGTAAGTTAAGATGAGTTGAGTAAAGGACATGTGGCAGGGTTGTTAACCACAATATGAGAATCAACTATTTAAGTTTGTTAAATCGTTCTAAACCCTTTATAGTCTCTGGCTTTAATTTAAGGGAAATTTTCAAATAAGTTCTTAAGTTCTTGTCTTATTTTAAGAAAGGATACAAGTTTTAAAACTTCTCAAATTAGTCCCTAAGTTTTTCATGAAGTTTTCAATTAAAGACATTCATCCATTTAAAGCTATTTCCCGACAACTTTTTTCTTCAAATCTTTTAAACTACCTAAATTATCCTTCAATAAAATAAAACCCCCCTACAATTCCTCTATATTTTCTTCCTTTTTTTCGCAGGCAGCCTTATAGTGACTAAGGAAAACTCGGTACTTAGGCTAAATATAGTGGCTACAAGAGCCATGTCATGATTTTAAATGAAGGTACTTTGGGTATTTTTTAAAAAATTGAGGGAAAATGCCATAAAAAATACCTTTAAATGGTCAGATGTCCTTAATTGAAGTTTTATTGAAAAACTTATGGACTAATTTGAAAAGTTTTGAAACTTGTGTCCTTTTTTTTAAATAAGGCAAAATCCTAAGGCCTTATTTGAAATTTTTCCTTAATTTAAGGGTTTGAATACATTATTTTTTGTTCTTTTATTTCAATAACTTAAAGGTTTTCGAAAATATTTTTTTTCATTTATTTCAATTGAAGGACCGGGCCCATTTAGATCAACCTAAGAAATATGGGACCCTAATATTTAGGTGGGAGACAGTGCCTGATGGGTTTGGATTGATCTAGTCCGTGATGGGTTTGGATTGATCATTAGGGGGCTTCACAATTGTCTTGCAAGGTATGCCCCCTTCCTTATTTGAAAGAAGCATTAAGAAGTTTTTTCTTTTTTCTTTTATTTTTTAAATAGAGAGCAAAAAATATAGTTTCTAAAAGATTGTAGATGAAGGTGCTTCCATCATCTTAAAAGAATTGGAAACAAAGTAATGGAGGGTTGTTTTGAACCCTTGTATGAATTAAGTATCGAAAAGTCTTTGATATTTTTGAAATAACAAAGCATTAGATCTTAGTTAAAAAACGAGTAGAAACAATATTAAGGCATTTAAAAAAAAAAAGAAATCCTTTATAACAAATACAAAAGATATTTAGGAAGAATAGAATATACAAAAATTCATAACTGTCCAATTGAAAAAAGTCGGCTAAGTCCCACTTTTAGCAAGAATGCAAAAGAGAAGTAATATACTAAAACCTTATAAGTCAGTACAATTGATATATACCAATTATATATAATGAAGCGAATTGATTTCAAATTGAAATCAATTCCAATTCGCTCCACTTGATTTTGACTCATCCAATTTAATTTAGCTTGACCCTAGCAAACGGGTTGGATTAGGGTAAATAGGGTCGAACCATAGGTAGAGCACATTTTTTGGACCACCAACCCACATCTGAAACTGATTTGCAAACCTACAACCCGCACCCATTAAGTCTTGAGTAGAAATAACCCGTCTAGTTCGCATTAAACCCGACCCGACCGGTGAATTTTTAATCATGTGGTAAAAATTAATCATAGTATGTACCAAGACTCGAACTCAGAATAATTTGGATTTCAAAAGGGCGACCCTATCACTACACCATAGAGAACCATTTTGCTAATAGTTATCAACAAAAACTTAAAATTAGTTAATGAGGAAGCGATCCAGCCCACTTTGGAATATTGAATGGAAGTTGGAATTTATCGACGAGGTGTTTATAAAAATAACTATTTTTTTAGAATATTGATCTCTATAAATACTGTTGTTATTATTTTCACACTTATGCATTGTACTTTAAGTATAGGTCTTCAAACTTTTAAAATAACTATTTTATATGGTTTCCTATATAGTCATTATTTTTCTATGATAATCATTTTACAATAAAACTAAACCCAAATGAATATATAATCTATGAAATTTATCAACATAAATAACAAGTTTCATAATTAATAAGAAAATGACAACATTATTGAAAAAAAAAAAAAAAAACAGACTCGCAACAATAGCGTGGAGCTAAAGAGGAGGTGAGAAATTTTCGATCTAACTGATGTGCTATCATGCAAACTTACCTAGGGAGAAATGGTGGAATTTGATTTTTTTTCTTTAACTTTTATAAATCGTGATGCAAAAGAAGTGGAACACTAAGAGAGACCCCATCTATTAAAAATCACAATCATTAAGACAAGCATCCTTCCTATTTATGGGATATCCTTAATTTTCGACTCAATTTAGATTATTTCCATGGTCAAATTGATTCTCCAATAAAAAATTTTAAAATACTGGAGTTTTCTCTATAAAGTTTGTTCTGTTATTTAGACTCTCCATCATGCCTTTTGTCTATTAAGAAACTCTCAGAATCATCCTATTTCTATCAATGCAATAGCATTTGAGTGTTAACGGGTCCTAGTCTCCAAGTGCCACTAATCTAAGGAAGTTCAAGTATTTTTGTTTGTTCTGATTATATGATTTTTTTTTTTTTTTTGAATGTGAAATGCTGAGTTTTGGGTTGTTTGGTTTGTTTAATTCTTAATTTTTTTTATTTAATCCACTCTCAGTTCTAGGTTGCTTGGTTTTTTTTTTATCCATTGATTTTGATTGTACACTTTTTTTTTTTAAGAATGCGGAATTAATGGTAAAAAGAATCTCTAATAATATTGGTCCACTTATATAAAGAATTAAGCTCATTTTTATTATCATTACTTTCTAATTTCTCCAATATAATTCCAATATTTCTCTATGTCAACAAGAGAACTTTCATTTTTTCCATTTATTTACTTTTTAGTTCATTGTATTTGATTAGAGCAACTTCAATATTTCTTTTGTTTCTTTGTATCTCTTTTTAGTACTCTCTCATGTCTCATTTGCATGCTAGTTTAGATCAGTGTTCAACCCATTTTAAAATGTGAGCATCTAGAGACAATTGGTGCAATTATTAAACGTTTCAAATTGAGAGGTAAACCTTTTTTAATTCATTTACTTTTGAGTTCATCAAATTTTATTTGAGCAATTTTCATTATTGTCATTTTAATATATTTTTTACAAAAGAATCATCATTTTGAATTTTTTATAGATTTGCAATATTTTTATGGTTTTTATTTGTATGGTTTTTATAGGTTGTGAGTTTCTTTCTTTCCCCTTTTTTGTTTCAACTTTTGGGTATTGGGTTTTCTTTGGGTTTTCTTTTTCTTTTAAATCACTTTTTATCCTCGGATTTTCTGTGAATTCTCATTTTTATTTTGTATTTTTTCCTTTTTTTATTGCTTATCATTAGGAGTTAATTGTTTATTTTACTTCCATTGGGTTCTTTTAGTTTTCTTTGTGAACTATTTTTATGGATTTTTCATATTTCTTTTGTAGCTTCATATTTTCATTTTTTAATATTAGATTATCATAAGTTGGTTTGGTTCTTCTAAATTTCTTTTGTCATTGTATTGTCTATGGTTCTTTGTTTATTATATTTTTATAGCCTTTTTAATTAAAAATTTTATTATTTTGTATTTATTTTATTATTATTAGTTTTTTTTTTCTTTATGATGGTTTTTCATGAATTTGTGGGTTATTTTGTCTTTGCCCTTCTGTGCTCCATTTTCGAGTTTTTTTTTTCTCATAGGTGTTTGATTTTTTTAAATTGCTTATGTTATTGAGTTGATTATGGATTTTCATTTCTATGTAGCTTTCAGAATTTATTGGATTTTATTCATAGTTTATATTATTTGTTGGTTTTGACTTTTTTTTTTTTTTTTAGCTTTCTTAGTCATTAATCTTCAATTTTCATGGGCTTGGGTGTGTGTGTTTTTTTTTTAATTATATGATAGTAGGTATTGAATTCTTATGGACTTTTTTCCCCTCTCTCTCGGACTATAACCTTATGCATTTAATTTTAAAGAAACTGATCATTTTTATAAATTTTGATATTATGATTATATTGGCACGGGCATGTTTTTCTAGTTATTGATGATAAGCTATGGCCTATTTGTCTACTTCGAATGCATAGGGATTTTCACAGTCGGATAAGGTCCACGGGTTATTAAAAAGGTCAGGGGTGAAGAATATATTAAACAAGAAACTTTATTATGACCTGAATCACTAGGATGATGGCTAAGTATTCATTTCTTATTTTCCGATTGATTCAATTTCCATTAGAGCTGAGGTTATTTGGTTGTTAGCTTTGTATGCTCAACTTTGATTCGTCATTTTTACCCACCTTTACAAATAAGGAGTGTTAGAATTCCTAGGATCGTAATTACTTGGAACAAACAAGCCCTTAATTTTTCGACTCAAAAGGAAGTCACAAGGATATGGCTTAAATGCCATAATTATAAATGGAAGAATTCTTCCCATGATACCAGTAATTAATCTGTTTCAGTTCTTAATTTATACCAGCTGCATCAAAATCCAATTTGGATATTTGAACGTACGGATGCATCTATGGCTAAGAGGTAGGAGTTAGGACCTTGATTTCAACGGTCCATTTTTTATAGGGTGTTGGTATTTATACCCACTCTATATAAGGCTATGCCTACATAAAGTATGTGTTGTGTTATCATGATGACTGCTAACTGCTGGCTGTCTTCCTTTGCTTTCACGCGTCCTGATAAACTTAATGCCAAGTGTTGTTAGACATGGTGCAGGAGTAATGTCTAATGCCAAGTGAAGGTAGTAATGTAATTTTCGGATGGGTGATTGTCACCTATACACTTCCCGTGAGACATGGTGCTGGAGTATTAATTGTAACCATTAATCACGTTAATGATATGCTTAATCTAAGAATGGGCCAACTAGTTTTAGAGGAAAATTTTATGATATCCTAGTGCAAGCTTTCATTTTTGAGCTGCTGGGATTTTTATTTAGTGGGCTCATGGGTTCTACTACTTCTACTCATGGGAAGAAGAAGAAGCAGCAGCAGCATCGTCTACCGGATGTCTGTAGAAGACTCAGCCTATTGCTGCGCCAATCGTCGACTGCCACGGTGTTGATGGAAGGTGGGCCCCGCGCCAGATCTAATCTAATCGACTGCAGAGAAATGCAAAGCACAACCAAACAGTTCTGGTTTCGCACAGTCCTTTGTCGCTGGAGAAGAAGACGTTCTCCAGAGAAGGAAACAGTTGCAGAAACCAGAGATTCTATTCAACGTTCCCGGAGAAGAAGACGCGGCAGAGCTGTGTCGGTGGACCGATCATAGTTGATGGAGAAGAAGGCCTGTTGGAGAGGAGACCAGACTCTCTTTTGGTCTTTGTTTGCATAAGATTGATCGGAGACGATGAAGAAGGCCGGAGCTCTGCTTTATAAAGAGGAAGAGTATCCACTTCACTTCACGTGGGGACGTGGAATGGGATGGGCAGAGAGATCTGGTGAGCATTTGGCGCTTTGACCAATGAAAAAACACGGTGTCCAATTAGCTTTTTGGATTTGACGTTGACAATGCATGAGTGCTACAAGGTGTGGGCTAGAGCCATAGATATAGGGTGGGTGTACTTACTAAATAGGGTGGGTGTATTTACCAGGATCCTTTTTATATCAAGAACGTGGACTCAGCTTGTAGTGTCAGTTGTACAACAATAACTTAAAAAGGGTAATCTCCAAGAGAATTTGAAAACCCCTTTAAATTTTTGTTAATAGTGGTTTTTTTAATGCTAATCTCAAAAGGTTATCTGAAATTATCGAGTTAGAAGGAATTTCTAAATCACCACTACCATTTTAACATGAACAATCTAGTGCTTAATAAAATTCTCTCAGTCAAACAAACAACTCGGAGAAATTCAAAATACACTGCCTGACATAAATTTGAAACTCTTGAGAGGATGAATACAGTTGGAGAAATGTTGATTCTTAAATGAAGTTTATTAATGTATAAATAGCCTTTTACACTTAGCTTTGAACAATTCCTCCCTCAAGCGCGCTCAACGAGTTTGTGTATAAATTGAACTTTTTGTATAAATCTCTCCTCTCTATCTTTATAAACTTTGTGTAGAAATTAAGTTTTATTTTTAAAATGATTTTGACTTCCACTTTATATTATATATATTAAAGCAAAGGGAGAGGTGGGCTCTGAGGAGTGCCACCTCATCACCTATGAATTCTCCTTTCAAAAAAATATTAATAAAAACACACAGAGCTTTGTGTTTAATGTGGGCCACTCCAAATCTCTCCCTCTAATAATACTTTCCTAAAATCTCTCATCCTCCTAAAATATCTCATTCTAATACTTCTTGAAATCTCTCATCCTCTTAATAGGATTGAATAACTACTCAATAGGGCCCATATCTCAATAGTTGTGAAACCTTATCACTCCATCTATATTTTCCTAACTTTTTTCTTGATCTCTCACAAGAAGGAACAGAACTATCAAAACAAGAAGCTTGGATTGGATATCAAGCTGAGGAGCCCACCAAGCAATGTCGCCAAATTAGTAACCTCCCACACTCTCAAAGGTGCAGTTCATGTTAATGTTTATGGACAATCCAAACCGTTTAAGTTATGTACCCCACTCTCAATTGAGAATGGCTTGAAAAAGAAGAGGAGTAGATGGGCCGGTGGGGGCCGAAATATATCTAAGGTTAAGCCCGGTTAATTTAGTTTGTGGGGGGCTAATATTCATCCTACGAAAATTCACAGGCCTGAAACTGAGGCCCTGGTCCAGCCCACCATTTACAAACTAGATACCCTCTTTTGTAGGTGATACCAAGTAACCCCCACGCCACCCACACCAACACACACGCAAAGCTACACTAATTAATACAAAATCCAATAAATGTTTGCCACTACAGATTCGAACAAATTTTCAATTTATAAGTAGAAATTAAAGGTCAAAAAAGTCTAATCAAATCGTCGCAACTAATTATTATGTAAGAATCAAAATTCAATCGAAGGTGGGTACAATACAACAGAGATTGTACGTAAGACCTCAGATAATGTTTGTGGGCTTTGTTAGTTTTTTTTTTTCCTAAGACGATCATATTATTATCCATAACATTGGGCATTTTCATTCCTTTGAATTTTTTGGATTTTGTTTTTCAAAGAGATTATAATCACATTTTGCGAATTTCATTGGGGTTTTTTTATACATTTTTTTTTCCAAGGAGAGCAAGATCTTATTTTTATTAATTTGTTAGGGGTTTTTTCCCAAAGCCACTAGCATATGGTTTTTCTTTTTGTTAATATGGATTTTCTTTTAAAAAATAAAGATATTATTTTTAGTGGATTTTATAATCCATCATAATATAATTCCTTTCATCTATTCTTTATAATATATTATTTTAGATTTACTTTTCATTAATTATATGTAAAAACTCTTATATTTTTGTATATCTTCAATTTTGGCCCCGGGCTTAGCACGGGGCTTTGCTACTAGTTATATATATTAAAGCAAACAGAAAGGTAGGATGTGGAGGGCGCCACGTCAGCACCCATAACTTCTCATTTCAGAAAAATACTTATAAAAACACACAGAGCTTTGGGTTTAATGTAGGACACTACACCTTCCAAATCTCATCCCTAAATCTCTCCATTTAAATTAAGATTATGGTTTCAAAAACCTACATTTCTAAAATCCTTCCCCTAAAATCTCTCTTTTCCTAACTTTTCTATTTTTATGTTCTTAACTTAATCCTCAAATCACTCTCTAATCTTAATCCATCATAAAATCTGTCTAACCAACCCTCTTATCCATGTGATTGAGATCCACAAGGTGGGGCCCCACATAATTATTGGTATGCAATTGCTGTTAGTTTCCACGCCTTTTGGTTTTTAATTGGCTATACGGCTTGCACTACAGGCCCAACATGTGAGATTGCTATTTCACAAAGGCATGAAGCCTAATTGAAGTAGCCCTCTATATGCGATTAATCACATAAAAACTCAAAACCCAATAAAATATGTCTAACCAACCCTCTTATCCATGTGATTGATATCCACAACGTGGGCCCTATATAATTATTGGTATGCAATTGTTGTTAGTTTCCACACCTTTTGATTTCTTATTGGCTGCACGGCTTGCACTACAGGCCCACATGTGAGATTGCTACTTCACAAAGGCATGAAGCCTAATTGAAGTGGCCCGCTATATGCGATTAATTACATAAAAACTCATAACCCAATGATATGCATGAAGTTCTAATATTTTTACCGATGGAAATCTTATAAGAAATCCCTAAACCCCACATGAGAGATTTTACTTCACAAAAGCTTGAAGTATACTTGAAGTGGCCCACCACATGCCATTGATCCATATAAATTAACAATGATTCAAGGAGGACCAAGGGAGTTGATTTAGAGTTCATATGATTAAAGAACTCAATTTAGGAAAACAAATGCACCCCTTTATACTGAATTTATAATGATATTAAGAGGATGGTCATCCTTCTATGTTTCTTTGAGGGTTTGATAAGCTTCGTGAATGGCTTAGATGGTCTTATATATGGATGGCAATGAGGTGAGCCAAGATTGGGTCATACTGATTTTATACCCACCACATTTGACATCCTAACCCTGCGCCACTTTATAGTAGGTTTCATGCCATTAATTTCAAACTTGCTCCATGACCTTCCATTGAACGCCACGGCCACACACACCTGCACAATATGTAATGGGCTAGGTTTGGTTTTTGTGGTAAACTCATTGCATAAAATGCCACATTAAAGAAATAAAATATTAAATATATTTTATATTTTATATATATAATAAATATAAATTATTTATTTATTTCTGTAAAATATATTCTTTTCCAATAATACCTCAGAAAAGAATCACATATTTCATTATATTTTTTCAGCCCGGGCACCATACCTATCCATTTAATTATGTAAGCATACGCTTGTGGGGCCCACCCTAGGTCCATCTAAATGAACCGAACACACAAACCCCCTAAATTGCACATGTCCACTAGCTTTTGGTCAGATCTGGATTTACTAGACCGTTGGATCGATTGTGTACCGATTCGAATGGACTGTTGACCATTAAACTTCTGGGGCCAAATGGAGATGGTAGAAACCACGGTTGGGACTTTTTTTTTTACGAAGAGAATGGTCCTATGGAATCCTTGAAGTCCCCCCATCCCCAAATCCATGTGGGCCCCACCACACACTTGAGATTACTGTTGACACCAAAATTGTCGATTTGCCTCTTCGACATCAAAAGCTACATGGAGCCACATCCTACCACAAATAGTCAAAAGCCACTTCCATCATCAAATCTTGTCAGAATCAAACAAAAGTTGTAAGATCCTTCAAAACAGCCAAAAGAAGGGTACACATGAAGTTTCAGGCTATTTCAACATCATTTGACCTAACTTTGCTCTTCCAACAACTAAGTGGGATCTCCCAGCGGCAGTAAAGCCAGAGACCCTGACACACAAAATAGAGCACACAGTTGGCCTCAAAATGTCACTAGAAGACTCTACATCAAATTCTAGGTCATTCCGACATTGTTTGGCCCAAAAAGGAAGCAGCCACAACAAAGTCTGCTCTCCCGACGACAATAGTGTCGAAGACATCAAATCTTCTATTAGAACCTATGAATGGTCTCAAAATTTCTCCAAAAGGCTCTATGTCAAGTTTCAAGTCAAACCGACAACGTTTGATCCTCCATCAACCCTCAAGCAACAAAATCAAGCCTCTCGGCAGCAAGAACCATCGAGGTCATTACTCATCAAACAAAGTGCATAAGTGGTTTCAAGATACTTTCAAAAGGCTACTCGTCAAGTTTCAGGTCATTTCGACAATATTTGACTCAACTTTGACGCTCCGAAGCTAAAACAGGCCTCCTGGCGGCAAAGCTTCCCAAGACCATGACATCCAAATTGGAGTTAATGGATCGTCTTAAAATGACTCTAATAGGCTCCCTGCCAAATTCAGGTCAATCGGATATCAATTTACCATACATCAAAGCTTGGCATCTTCCTCACGACAAAATCAAGTCTACTGTAGGGGTGTAAATCTAGGTCGTGCCGAGCGAAGTCCGAGCCCACTCGTGCCCTAGCCGGGCCGGCACGGCCCATCTCTGATATACAGGCCGTGCCATGCCGGGCCTAACCCCTTAGGGGTCGACCCAGCACAGCCCTGGTCATGCCATGCTAGGCCGGGCCCCAGACGGGCCTGGGCCTGGCAGCCCATGGGAAGCCCCCATATCTGATTTTCAATTTTTATTTTTTTTTTTAATTTTTTTACATCGGCCTTTCCTACATCAGCCTTGATCTTATCGAAAACTCTTTTTAAAGTAACCCAAAACCATACCTTAGTGATCAAGAAACATAAATGGCAGCTATACATAATGCCCATCTATTCAACGGGAAAGCACCCTTCTTGTGGGGCCAACTTGTGCATAACAGTGAATGGAAACAGAGAGATTGATACATGTAGATGTATATCAAATGTGTCCCCAATTTCATTTCAATCATATTACCCCATTCTCTATTTTCAGACCCTCAAGGTATAATGGCTTTACATCCTGCAGAAATTTGAGATTAAATCAAACCACATGTAATGTTGAGGATAAAAAAAAAAAAGGTGCCATAAGGTAAAGGTAGTTTTGACAATCAACCTGTCATTATTAAAGTTTCTAACCAATCTCTTTAAAAGTTCTTATTAACATATAGAGTTTTCAAACTATGGGTATCTTTTTACATACGTTGTTCTGCAACTTGGTAGCAACTTCATGGTAGAGATATATTTCCTGCCTATGAATATGAATGAAGATTTCCAAGGTCCCATTTTTTTTTTTTATTTTATAGGTTTGAAAAGTACAGGCCAGGCTTGGTCTTGCCCTAATCCTGCCCTCATGTTGATAGGCTTTTGAAAATTGACCCCTACCTTGAATTTGCAAAATGATGACCTCACTTTTGGCTTGCCCTGATTCAGGCCTCAAGTTGACAGGCTTCTGAAAACTGAGCCCTACCCTGAATTTTCAAAATGATGACCGCACTTTTGGCTCTAGGGGGCGAGCCCTCTTGTCAAAGGGCTGGGTCGACACTCGACAGGCTTTTATCATCCAAAACAGTCACCCAACTGGTCCCTCTTTTCTTACTTTTGGGCTTATTTCGTAAAAATGACCGTCGGAGTGGGCCGGGCCGGGCCTGGGCGGGCCTGGAAGTGCCTCGTGCGGGGCCGGGCCTCCCGCTGGCCTGGGGGGCCTGGCCCAGCAAAACTCAGGCTAGGCCGGGCCTCGGGCCTGGCAGCCCTGGCCAAGTACGGCCCACTGGGCACTGCTGGGCTGGCCCTTTGACCAAGTCAACGGGCCCAGGCACGGTTTTTCCTTGCTGGGCTTGGGCCGCCCACCCAAATTTACGCCCCTAGTCTACTGGCGACGAGACCCCACAAGGCTTCAAAACTCAAACAAAAGCCCATGGTTGGTCCTATCTACTACTCAACAGGCTTCACCTCAAATTTCAGGTCATTTCGATATCGTTTGACCTAGTTTTAGCTTCTGACGTAAAATCAGCAAACTTTGCACAACCAAGTCTTCGGCTTTTCCAGAAAATCGAAAACTTTGCGCTCTGATATGCAAGGTTCTCATTGAGTTTTTTCCAAGGAAATCAAGCCAAAACATATGTGAAAATGTTAGATAAAATACTGGAAAAAAAATGAAAAAAACTGAAAAACGGCCAAAAACGAGCAACCGAAAAGGGAAAAATCCCCCATGGTCATTGGATTTTCGCCGAAAGGGCCATTTTTTCGGTCCTTTTCGCGTTTTGTGGTGTTTGGCCCCTATGATTTTCTAAAAAATTTGATTTTCGGGGCACGAAATCGATCGATCTTCATCAACATCTTGGATCCACCATCAAAAGCATGGGATCATCATTAGATACTTCAAAAACGTCAATAGGCTGACCAAGAAAGCACACTTTCTGTCCGACAGATTGAGAAATCGACAAGGCAGATGTTACCGGCCCATTGGTAGTAATTAATGTCTTAAGTTGCATTTTCATCCAACATCAATCATCATGTGGATCCATCAGCGATCATCACAAGAAGAATTTCAAAAAATGCAGTGCGGACCGCGACTCTTCAAGCGCCTCGACGGCCCCTTAATGCAGTTAAATGATCCGTTTTATGACAAGTTAATACGGTCATTAACTCATTATTTTGGACGGCCCAATCAGAAGCAAGGAAAAAGAAGTTACAAGTCCAAGTAATCATGGCATTAAACTATGTAACTCCCCTCATCATGGAGCTTAAAGGTGATTAAATGCCCATTATTCTCCATTGGTCAATCAAAAGCCAAGAAAAAAGAATTACAAAATCATGAATTAAAAACTTGTAACTCCACCAATCATTGAGCATTAATGCAATCAATGCTCATAAACTCTCTTCATGGCTACTAAAAGCCTATAAAAGGGGGTCATTCCAAGAAGAAAAGATCCAGAAAAATCCGGGAAAAATCTCCAAAAATCCAAAAAAGTTCGCAAACTTGCTACAACAACTTCCTCTAGTTTGAAAACTCTGTAGCAACCACCACCACAAGGTGACTGAAGGACCTTGGGAGGGGGTCTACTTTGAAGAAACTCTACAGCAACCACCACCACAAGGTGACTAAAGTCCCTTTGGGAGGAGGGGAGGGGGGGTGTTCACCCTCTCCCAAGGTCCTCTCCTTCTATCCACATGGTTAGACGTGGCTTTTCAGCCCGTCTACTGAGCTTTTTATTGAATATAAGACATCCCCTTGGTCTTTATCCTCTAAAAATTTGAGATCCAAGTCAAGCCAAGCAAATTAAAGCATCATTTGTTCTCATCTGAAGGATAATGGCGAATTCCACACATAACTTGCGACCGTCAATCTTAACGAGTCCCCGCAATCGAATAAGAAGTTAGATTTCCTTTTCTTTCTTTTCGTTCTATTTTGTATTTTCTAAAGAGACAAAAAAAATCACAACTCTTGTCTTTCGTTATTGATAAGAATTGTAAATCGCCTTTCACAGAAAAAATCGCCTTTTACGGCAAAAACATCGCCTTTCACGGCAAGACAAAATGAAATCGCCTCTCACGGCTTTCAAAAATTAATGTCTCTTTTCTTAAATATATGTGCAAAGAAAAACTAGAAAAAAGTTGATTTCATTTTCTACTTGTGAAGGTGGATCTCTGAATCACTACTTCTAAATTCCAAGTAGAATAGGAAATTTGTCATACCCGTAAAAAAAATGTTGATGCTCGCTTTTCTCCACCCCCCGGGCACGAAAGGGTTGGGCCCCACAGACTCTCACGTCCACCGACCTCGGTAGTCCCGGGACATGAAGAAAAGGCTGAGATCACTTACCTTATCATAAGCTTTCGCTTAGGAGAGCTGTCTCATATAGACACGCATTTATACTTGTGGAATGGTCAATGCCTTTAAATTCAAGAGGTCATCATGTTATGTAAGTTTACTTCATTTTATATTTATTTTCATTACATGTTAAAAGATTCTAATATTCAAAGATAATAACTTTTTTTAGTTTAGATTTATTTTATCTTAATAATATTTTAAAAGAATTCTTAAATTTTAATATATTTTCATTTTGGCCTGAGCTTAGCACGGGCGTTTGTTGCTAGTTATATATATTAAAGCAAATGGGATGGAGAACTGTGAGGGGCGCCACGTCATCACCCACATGAGTTCTCCTTTCAGAAAAATACATATAAAATCCTTCTAATTTTCCCTAAAATCTCTCTTTTCCTAACTTCATTATTTTATCTTCTTATCTTAATCCTCAAATCACTCTCTAATCTTCATCCATCCTAAAATCTGTCTAACCAATCCTCTTATCCATGTGATTGAGATCCACAATGTGGGCCCTACATAATTATTGGTATGCAATTGCTGTTAGTTTCTACGCCTTTTGGTATCTAATTAGCTACATGGCTTGTATACGGGCCCCACATGTGAGATTGCTACTTCACAAAGGCACGAAGCCTAATTTTTCATTTAGTTTAATTTCACAAAGGCATTTAATTTCACAAAAGCAATTTTGATTTGAGTTCCCAAAAATGAAGCCATCAATTAGGATAATTTTTCATCGGTTGCTTGGATCTCAAGACATGTGTGCACACAGGGTGTTGAGGGTATAAGAAGATGGACCGTTTAAGAACTTCTCAGCTTTGTGGGACCCACCTAATGAATGGATAGGATGAACTCTAAGCCATGCAGTGGGGCACCACCTTTTCACAAACATGAGTGCCACACTGATTCATGTGGCTCAGGCTGCCTCTGAGAGGCCATGGACATGCTTGTGATCTAGACTCTAGCCTATTGGCCTAAATATAGGTCACATCTCACATGGGCCCTACATGGGGCATGATGGGCCACACCAGTATGTCTAAGGATATGGTTATAATAGTGGAATGATCCTTGCTAATTTTATTGATCATGACCATTCAAGTTGTGGATCTAAATTTCTGGCAAACTCAAAATGGTTATGAAAAATTAAGTCCTATTAGTGTGTTTTGCGTGAAATAATCCCATCAACAAAGGGACCGAGAATTTGAACAGTGGAGATTAGTGTGAATAAGGATGAATTGTCAACCATGAACCAGGGTAATTTTATTTTCTGTGGAAGACTATCATAGCACTTTCTAGCCCATGAAAAAACTCGATTGGCAGCTCATGCACCTAACATGTGCATACAAGCATACCAATCCAAAATGGAGGCAACTCATGCACCCAACATTGCTTAACATTCTAATTAATGGTGATCAATCAAATGGATGATTAACAAGAAACCTTCAACATTAACAATCCAATTGATGTCAATCGAACGGCTACAATCATCTGATCATCGGGATTAGCATGGCAAGGAGGTGGGCCGAGTTGGGTAAAAGAATTGAAGTTGGGCCCAATATAATCAAGTTTAACTCTGTACTGTTTGGCTAATTATATATTAAAGCAAACGGAGAGGTGGGCTGGTAAGCTTCGTGAATGGCTTGGATGGTCTTATATGTGGATGGCAATGAGGTGGGTCAGGATTAGGTTATACTAATTTTATACCCACCTCATTTGACATACTAAACCTATGCCACTTTATATTGGGTCTCATGTCATTAATTGTAAACCTACTCCATGACCTTCCATTGAACTTCATGGCCACACACACCTGCATAATATGCAATGGGCTGGGTTTGGTTTTGGTGGTAAACTCATTGCATAAAATACTATATTAAAGAAATAAAATATTAAATATATATTATATTAAATTTATAGTAAATATAAATTATTTATTTATTTATGTAAAATTTATTCTTTTCCAATAATACTTTAGAAAAGAATCACATATTTCGTTATATTTTTTGAGCCCGGGCACCATAGGTATCCATTTAATTCTGTAAGCTTACGCTTGTGGGGCATATCCTTGGTCCATCCAAATGAACCAAACACACGACCCCCCTAAATCGCACATGTCCACTAGCTTTTGGTCAGGTCTGGATTTACTAGACCGTTGGATCGACTGTGTACCGATCCGAATGGACTGTTGACAATTAAACTTCTGGGGCCAGATGGAGATGGTAGAAACTACTGTTAGGACTATTTTTTTTTTCACAAAGAGATGGGTCATATGGAGTCCTTGAAATCCCCCATCCCCACCCCCATGTGGGCCACACTACACACTTGAGCTTACCTTATCCTAAGCTTTAGCTTAAGAGAGTTGTCCCAAATAGACAAGCATTCATACTTGTGTAATGGTCAGTGCCTTTAAATTCAAGGGGTCATCATGTTATGTAAGTTTACTTCGTTTTATATTTATTTTTATTACATGTTAAAAGATTCTAATATTCAAAGATAATAAATTTCTTGAGTTTGGATTTATTTTATCTTAATAATATTTTAAAAGAATCCTTAAATTTTAATATATTTTCATTTTGGCCCGGGCATTTGTTGCTAGTTTTTACCATAACCGAATTTGGTAGAATGAAATTTAGATTTGTTTGTTATGAACTAGTAAATAACCAAAGTAGGTAACTATGGGGGTGAAGCAGTGAACAGAGACATGTTGAAGTTTGAAGTGATAAAAAGAATAAGAACTCCCAACAATAATGATGGGTAGTTTTCCTACTTCAATTACTTGTTGATTTTTGTTTCGAAAAAATTCCCATGGTTGTTTTGCAGGTGAAAAATTTTCAAGGGGATTTTACCAAAAAAATAACTTTAAGTGGCCATTGCACCAAATAAGGAACTTTAGCCAGTAGTGTACCAAGCAGGGAATCCGTACAGAAAAAGTAACTTTTTTCATCATATTTTTTTGTGGTCGCGTTCAACATTTATTTTCTGTGTGTGTTGTCGACCCTCACTATAACAAGTGAGGGTCGCATTTGACTTTGAGCAAACATAACCTTTTCATCTTCTTCCTTCTTCCTTGAGTGTTTGAGTTTTTTATTTAAAGAAAGAGATAACTAGAAGATCTAACCTAGTAAATTGCCAATCGGCCCTAAAAATGTTATTGGTGGGTTGGTCAATTTAAGAAAGGTTCAGTCCCGAATAAATGTTGTTGATTGGTTGTGCATCATGTGAACTGCTGGTGCCCTTTTCTCTTCTTCATCTCTGGTTTTCTTGTTGGTGGCATCTTTTATTTTAGGCCATTGGAATCTTCTTGTATGGGCATGATTTTTTTGGCCCAAAGCACAAATGAGTGTGGATCTTAGCTTTTGAATTGCTCCTCCAATTCATTCTTCCATTTTAGCAAAATATGTTTTATGTGATGTTGCACAAAACAATAGCATCCTATAAATTTGGGTTTGAAATTGCAACAGATTTTTCCGGAAGGATCCTTTATGAGAAATTTACAAAAAAATAACTTTAAGTGACAGATCTTCCAGTCATCTCTTTGTTTAATCGAAAACTCGAACACTCGAGGAAGAAGGAATTAGATGAAGAAGTTATGCCTGCTCATAGTCAAATGCAACTTTCACTTTTTATAGCGAAAGTCACGGTCGACCCTCAACAAAGAAAATGCAGGTCGAATATGACCCAAAAAAAAAAAAAATGGTGAAAAATAAATTTTTTTTTATACGGATTTCCTGTTTGGTGCACGAGTGGCTAAAGTTTCATGTTTGGTGTAGTAGCCACTTAAAATTAATTTTTTGGTAAAATCCTCAAATTTCAAAGTCACAAGAAAAAATGGTAAAAATCAACAACCACAGACATGACACAATAATAATATTTTAAACCATTCGAATTAGGTCGCATGAGATGAGAGAATCCGGATTCTCATTTGTCGTAACGTAATTGATTGAGCTAAAATACAGAGACATCAAAAGGCAAATAATAAAAATCAATCAATCTTAACCGTTTATCATTGAACCTTAGAATAAATGGATCATCAGCGGAGAAATGAGTTCATATACGTGAAGAGTTTCCACCTCTAATTCTACACGCGAAGGAACAAATCAAAGAAGTGAAAAAGGAAAGACTAAGAAGGAGACCTTCTTCTTATGTTCTTCGGCCGCAGTTAAAAACTTTGAAATTGAATCCTTCACACATCCCCCCTCTCGTGTTCTCCATTCCACTCGGATCTCCAGAAGATCAGGCCGTAGAAAAAATGCACCCCTCCCCACGCTCCTTTGTTTATCGTAGAAATAGTCTCCAGGTCCTAATTGCCTCGAATGTTTCAGGGTCTAACGACGTACTGGAAGGTGCAACTATCGTTTTTCAAGCTTCGCCAATGACACATTTCACTTTCTGGTCGGCTTTGAAAAACCCCACTGGGATTTTGGTATAAATATGTAGGGGACATGTTTAGATTACATGTTGTATGTAAGCTTTCAGCTATAACTTGTCTGGTGCTTTTGGAGAGTGATTTTTATCTCTAGGTGATAGGCATTTCGTTTGCTTTGTGTTTTTCGTTGGTTTTGCTTCTGAATCTTTGATTGAGTGTTTTTCTTAATTAAAATTGATGGTTGCTCAGTTTAACCATAAGAGAGGTTGTGGGTTGGTAGGTATGCTTTTGAACATCTTTTGGTTTTGGTTCTTTTGGGTCTTGTTTGAAAATTAAAGTGGGCTTTTTTCACATTTGAGATTATCAGATTCTGATTTAAAGAAGAGAATTGTTTTGAGTCATGAAAATTCTTTGGTTGGTTCATTTGATTCTATATTCTTTTTTCATCATATCTTACTTTTAATTTGACTCTCTAATTCTGTAGAGTTGAGAAGATAAGATCTATTCCTGAATGAGATTTTTTAAACTTTGACTTTAGTTTGTTCAGACCATAATATTCTTTTAATTCCATGTACCATTAGACTAGTCTGTTAGATTTCTATTTGGGCATGACATTATTTCCTTTTGTTCAGTAGTCACTAAGCCATGGGCTAACAAATTCATGCTCTTATTTTGTCTGGCAGTGATGGGTTTATTCCTTTCGTTACTTGTTTTACCCCGGAAAGCAAACATAAAAAGAAAGACTTTTCATTCGGAGAGCGATGACAATACTGTTATGGTTAAGTCCATCAGTTCCAATGTGAAAGACGCAGAGACAACTTCGAGATCAGTTAGTTTCAAGAAAGCAGATGCTGAAACCAAGTTGACACTTGATGGGTCTGGTGAAAATTTGTCCATTGAAGAATCAATAAGCTTCAAGAACAGGGAAGTTGACAAAGTAAAGTTTGAAACTAGACTTCCATTCATGAATGAAGGTCTAGAAAATGAAACGTTGGGATCAATTACATTAACAAGCACTGATAATGAGGATGTACTTAAATCGAAGCCCGCAAGCTACCTTCCCAAGTTATCTTCACCGAGGCTCAAGAGCGAGCTTGATGCAGCTGCACTTAAGTTGCAGAAATTCTACAGGAGTTACCGGACTCGGAGAATTCTAGCAGATTGCGCAGTCGTGGTAGAGGAACTTTGGTTTGACTATATCTCTGTCCTGTTAGTGTTTCAGTCCAGTTAAGCCTTATTTTTTTGAATAATTATTAATGTGGTTTTCACGAAAGCATTCCTTTCAATA
Source organism: Persea americana (assembly GCA_029852735.1). NCBI lineage: Eukaryota > Viridiplantae > Streptophyta > Magnoliopsida > Laurales > Lauraceae > Persea > Persea americana. Next base: position 64,102,620 of record CM056813.1, on the reverse strand, counting down.
TATAGGTGGAAGGCATTAGATTTCGCAGCTCTGAAGCGGAGCTCTGTATCATTCTTCGACGTTAGAAAACCTGAAACTGCAGTTTCACGCTGGGCACGGGCAAGAACAATGGCTGCCAAGGTATTGAGTAATATTTCAATATCATATCTTTGCAACATGGTGTTTGATTCTATTCTAGTGTCATAATCTGGTTTGTTCTGCTTTTTTAGGTAGGGAAGGGTTTATCCAAGGATGAGAAGGCTCAAAAGCTAGCATTGCGACACTGGCTTGAAGCAGTAAGCCGCCTTTTTTCTTTTTTTTTTACTTATAACAGACCATAACTAACATTAGTTTCTTTGATGCCTTTGGTGTTATTGTCATTGTCATTTCCATCACTATCATCCCTTTATTATGTTTTAAAAAAAAATCTAACGGCCTCTTTGTTTCGTGTAATTAAATTCCTAGGAATTTTAGGACTTTGTATTTCTGTAAGTGGTTAAAAATGAAGACTCAAGGATGAATATCCAAAAATGACCATTAAGTAATTTCTCCTTTAATGGAAATTGAACGAAGGGAAGATGAGAAATGAACCTAGCCATCAACCTAGTAATTCAAATATTAGAAATGTCAAGGTCCCATATACATCGCTACTTTATATCCTTCACGCCTCACCTCTTTACTAATCCTTCGGTAGAGCTCATTTGACCATGAATTCTTACATATTCAATTCCAACTTATTCCATGCAAACAAACGGACCCCTAATGGGGATGTTTTAATATTCATATTTTTTTGGAGGGTAAACCAGATATAGTGAGTTATTAATTGACATTTTTTTAATCTGAAATTAGAGAAAGCAGACTATTGTGAGTAGATGTCCCAGTACTAAATGGAAGTATTATGGTAAGTGTCATACAAGCATACTGACATCTTCATCCTGATCCACAGATTGACCCTCGTCATCGTTATGGACATAATCTTCATCTCTATTATGATGTCTGGTTTGGTAGTGAGAGCACCGAACCATTTTTCTATTGGTAAATAGTTAATATGAGAATGAACTTTCTCATCAGCCAAGTTGTCTTTTGGTGAAGCTCACCTCTTTCTTCCTTTTCATTTTGAAATTGAAGGTTGGATATAGGAGAAGGAAAAGGAGTAGACCTTGAAAAGTGCTCAAGGATCGATCTTCAGTGGCAATGCATCAAATATCTTGGCCCGGTTAGTTTTATTCAATTATATATTGTTAGTGGATTTACATTTGCCTTCTTAGTTGAATGTAAACATATATTTTTGTGTATTCTACACAGATTCTTCTGCGTAATCCTGTTAAGATTTTTTTTTCTTTTTGTTTTTCTTCACTTTGCGCAGAATGAGAGGGAGGCATACGAAGTTATTATAGATGATGGGAAGCTTTTCTACAAAAAAAGTGGTATGTTAGTCGACACGTGCGAAGGTTCCAAGTGGATATTTGTTCTTAGCACATCCAGGGCACTGTATGTGGGGCAGGTGGATATCTAACTCATGGTTCTATATACAATTGAATTTCAGTTAGTTTGCCCTGTATGCTTGAATGCTCTCTTTGCTAATCATATTTGTTTTATGTTATTGATCATATGTGCAGAAGAAGAAAGGTACATTTCAACACTCAAGCTTTCTATCTGGGGGAGCAACCACAGCTTCTGGAAGATTGGTTGCTGAAAATGGGATTCTCAAGGTATATGAATTTCATTACGCAAGAAATAGTCTTTCTTCAGCTTACATGATATTTTGATTCTTGTTCTTGCTATCACTAGTCATTATCATTACTATTTTATTTTATTTTTTTTCATTACAGCTACAGTATTTAGGTTAAAGGTTAATTGAAGCTTTAAGTATAAAAAAAATGAAGTCTCTTATCTCTTACCTTCTAAGAGTGATCTATTTATCATTTGTCTTCTCTAGGCTATATGGCCATACAGTGGCCACTACCGCCCAACGGAGGAGAATTTCAAGGAGTTCATTAGCTTCCTAGGGGAGCACAATGTGGATCTCACCAATGTAAAGGTAACTCCTATTTCTCTTCTTTTCAGTCATTTTCATTCAATGGAGGCCTCTTAGTTAAGAGTACCAATATAAAAAGTGACTACTTTACCAAGGTATTTGTAGTTTAAAAATAAAAGAGCCAGTGTTTTCATAAGAAGTAATAAATGAATCTCACTTTAGGTGAACCTTATCATTATCTGACCATGATTGAATGGTGATGGAAATGGGCTTCCCCTGATCCTGAGGAGTCAAAGCCAGTAATGCGCTCTTCCCATCGTTGTTCAATCTTCTGCGTGCTAGATTTTGTTTCTTTTGATTTTTAGCTCATGTTCATCATCCACTCTCTCTTCAGAGGTGTGCAATCGACGACGATAGTCCTCCATTCAAGATTGTTTCCGAGGAGGAGCTTCATAGAGAGGAGGCAGCAGAGCGTCGCACCATGGCAGAGGTGGTAAACGTGGCCATGGCCAAGGTGGATGAATCTGCAACAGAGACCTCCGAAGTAGCAAGGGCCAATGCGCACAAAGATGTGGACCATGTGGAAGAACCAGCATTCCACTTGGTCAAGCCTCTGTCATGCAAGTGGAGCACTGGAGTTGGTCCGCGTATTGGATGTGTAAGGGACTACCCCACAGAGCTACAATTCAGAGCACTTGAGAAAGTAAACCTTTCACCTAGGGTGGTCACAACTGCACCAACTGGGAACTTTGGCCCAATCCCTTCTCCGCGTCCTAGCCCTAAGGTCAAGGTCTCTCCAAGGCTTGCATACATGGGCCTTCCCAGCCCCAGGGTTGCCCTTTCCACTCCCCCAAAGCTTTCCCTTTTCACTCCCAAATAGTCTATCTCTCTTTTTATTGCCAATTCTCTCACTGGCAAACTTGCTGGAACAGCATCGTAATTTAGCGATTTGACAAAGCTTGTTTGCAGTCATTAGTGTTCATCAGAAGTAGTGGCACATATGGCTCTGGCGTTTTTTAATTTCGTTTTTTAGGTGATATAACAAAAATAAATGAGATCAGGAGAAACTCTACACTTAACCTTTAGGTGTTGACTCTTTCTATTTAGTTTCTGAACCATAGTTTGTCAGCCATTATTCATTTTAGCTGAACCATTTTGATGTATCCAGTTTCATTATTTTATGTGAAATAAAGAAATTTGTCTTGTGAAGATTTCCCATTCATCAAGTAAATTTGACTCCTTTTGCTACTTACTAGTCAATTGAGCTTGTTCAATCAGTTGTTGATCTTGGAAAACAGACAAGGCTGTGGAAATCGGCTACTCTTGTTGAAGGTCCCTTTACGTTCTTCTTTCTTCCATTCTTGTCAAGGGATTGAATATCAACTTATAACCATTTTGACCGTGGTTCGCAAGCCAACGTAAAGGAAGGTTGAATTAGGTAGGTTGACAGAGAAACTTTTGCCACAACCCATACATAAATGAGATGGTAATTGGTCCAGTCCGACGCAGGCCAGCAATGGTAGGGAAAAGTTTTTCTATTTTTGCTTAACTCTATTGCGATAAAATTAGCGGTGCCTTGTTGGTTCAAAACCTGGATTTCATAGATAAGGAACTCAACAAGATATCCAAACTTGGACAAGTTGGCTGCCTCACATCAAAGGGCACTCAGTCGAATGCGTCTTACTGAGTCTGTCCAAACTGCTAGTCACCTTAAGGACCCCGTCTGATATTTTACTTTTAAAATAAAGTGGAGTGAAGTGAAATGAAAGGAGGGAACTTTATAAGTGGGTTATGAATGGGTTTTTTTTTTTTTTTTAGTTGTTTGGGATGGAATATTTTTTATTTTTTGTATAGGGAAATGGAGTTTTTTTTTTTTCTTTTAGTGAACAACGGTAGTTAGTTGCTTTTCGAATTTTTTTTAAAAAGGAGGAGGGAGTTTTGAATTAAAATACTTTTAATTTGATGCTTAACTTTACTTGACTTAACTTGACTTAACAAGTAAAATTATCAAACGGGCCCTAAGTTACTAGACTCGTTGCCAATCCATGCCACCAGTGCAATTCTTGTTTTACAACTATCAATTCAACAGGTAGAATGTGGCAATTTTGATCACAAGTTTGTTCATGAATAGTCAATGTCACAAACATTAGAGGGGTGGGAGTAGTGGCAGAGACATCTCACTCTGCAGAGGCGACCAAGAGTTGATCCCTCATATCCCAGAATGTAGAGAGATATAAAACAAACTGCAAAAAAATAGCAAAAGAAAAAAGGGTATTTAAGTCAACCCAGATGAAATTTCCAAAATCTTCTGGTCAAAATGGCCTCCCTTGAACTCCACTTCTACCAAGCCACATCTGTCAGAGGCTCCTCTCAAGGACACTGGTAGCCACCTGATTGAGTTTCAAGGTGGGGCACAGCAGATTATGTTGGCTCGTGTGACTCAAAGATCTAAACTTTGGAAACCATATTCAATCGAATATAGTCACCAGTCAATCAGCATTCAGCAGGAAGCCATCCTCTCTTCCCAATTCTACATGCAAATGCAATTGGGTCCTTTTTATTTCCAATTTGCACGAATCCATCCATGACAAGAATACAAAACGAAAACGAGAAGGGGGCCGGGCTCCTCTCCTGTCCTCTTTTTAGCATTTTTAAAAAGAAAAGGAGGACTTTGGCTATTTCCATCCAAACAAAGAGGAGCAAGGATCTCAAGGGTTTGATTTACTGAAATTTTGAGTTGAGCCCACCCATTGAAAATTTGAGCCGTTCAAAATAAACACCCTCCCATTTTATGGTTATCTCCAACTTCTAGCAAGGTATGTTTGGTAAAGGTCATGGAAGCGAAAATGCATGACACCGGTTTCTACGGTCTCATCCCAGGTAGGAAGTCTGAATCCTCTCCATTGCAGAAATCTAGCACAAAAGTGCAGTTTCCTCCTTTGATATTTTGCTGCACCAAACATCAACAACTTGGGCATGTTTGGTTGATTTCCTTTTGTTGGGAATTCTTAGTAAATTTGCAAAGGTTGTCTCTTGGAATTCACAATTCCCTATTTAATTAGGTTTAGACCTATTTGGTTATAAGGAGAAATTCCGAATTCTCTCAATGTTGTCCCTCTCAGTGGTATTCCAAATTCTCAACTCTAGTACAGATTTAGGAAATTCAAAGGTTAAAAGTGACTTTTCATGTGGTTGGGATGGAGATGTGATTTGAAACGCGGTCAAAAATTCCCAACATACTCAATTCTCGGTAAAAAAAATACCACTAAACAAACAAGCCATTTTGATGGTTGAATTTGTTGTGCTAGCTAAGTGAAAAGTTACTTTTAGCCAATTAAATTATTTGAATTTTGGAATTCAAAACGCTCAGTTTCCATTAGCATTCTGGAATTTTGCGCTATGGGTCTAACGTTTCCTATAATGGTTCGTATCAAGCCGGATGACATTTGGAATTCTTCACAAATGTGTCTCTTAGGGTCTGTTCTTTTTCTAGAATTCAAGGAATTCATGTTTGGAGAATTCCTAAATTCCCAGACATCAGTTTCTAGATGCTCCCTTCTACATTTTTCTTTTGTAAAAGATTTATATTTTAATCGAAAGGAAGACCAACAGCAACAAAGAAGGCAGAAACAACAACTACAACAAAACAACACATCTAGGTACCAACTCAACCAACCGATCTGAATAAAAGTTCTACTACTCAACATGCAATTAAAAGATTGACAAAAACTTGCCATCTGGTGCGCCGCCTCATTTAGCCTTCTAGGGATGTGACAAAAAGAAATTATCTCAAAGTCCTTGGTGCTTGAATACATAACTGCAACAATTGATGTTAGAGTCCAATCTTCGCTATCATTGTACTTAAGTATTCAGAAATTTCACCAAAAAAATAAAGAGGGTAGAATTCCTAAATTCTCAAAGGTCATTTTAAACATTTCACAGGTCTGAAATTTAAACATGCTGGTGAACAAACGAGGGATTTTTCAAGTCCAAAAAACCCCAAGATTCTTAACAGAAATTCTGGAAAAATTACCGGCCCTAAATGTAAATGAAATGCACAATGGATCCGTAATCTACGCTCAACGGATCAAATATTATCTAGAGTGGAATTAATCTCTCTATTACCTTCTTGATCTTGATCTGACATAGGACCTGTGGCATGCGGGGCAGATAATTTCCTACACATATCCCATGCTGGTTACCAGTGGGGCCCTTAATGCGGAGCCTCGAAATCCATGACTTCTTCGCATTCCCCAACGGCCGGGATTCTCTCGTAGCACATTACCCAATCGGCCCCTCTCTCTCTCTCTCTCTCTGGATCGACCAGCTTCTTGTAAATCCCCTTCCCATTTTTTCTCTGCTCAGTACTCCCTGAACCAAAGAACGTCTTGAAGATCTCTGGTTTTAGCATCCACACTTCTTTGTCCCATATGTGTGCTTGTTCAATGCCTCTCTTTCTACCAAAAAGTATAGTTTTATAAGGTTACACATTGATTTCTCTTCTTAAAGAAGAGAATAAAGTGTTTAGCAGTGATTGGTACTTTAGGAAATTGGAAGAAAGCATTGATAGGACTCAAGAAGCCCGGAAAAGATGATCTTGTAATCTTCTCGTTCTCCTCTTTCTTCCCATCCATCTAGTCTCTCGTATGAATACTCCTCCACGTGATGTTGGGTCTTTTTTTTTTTGCTTAATTCTCTGTCTTGCAATTTGGGTTTTCATCTTTTTGTTGGCAGGAATATGTGGGTCACAAGGGAAAGAACTGCATTGGACATTTTTAGCTCTGAGCTCTACAGTCCCCACCCAAAGATTTCATGGTGGGCTGCAATTCGGATACAGACTGCATTTCGCGCTTTCTTGGTAAATTGGGTCTACTCTTCTTTTGCTCCTATATTTATTGTCTGATATGTACAGCATTAGCCCATAAACACAGAATGTGTGATTGGGGTGGTGTTTAAGTAAACGGGGGTTTCATTGTCAGGCTATGCGACGTAGGTAAGTATTACTTTTGGTCAAGTAATACTTTTTTTTATGGAGGATCATGGTTTCTCTCTCAACACCACACACAATTTCCTATTTTTCAGGATCTTGCTATAGTGGCCCATCAGATAGTCTCTGGGACACCATGTGTGCCCTGAATCTTAGAATCATTAGACCTGTAAATTCCAGATAGAGATGATGATGGTAATGATGATGATGACGACAAGCAGTAAAATGTATTAAGGCACGAATAGAGTGATTGCCTTAACTATGTCCCCTTCAACCATCACAGCTCTCTCTAGAATGAAAAGAACTTGGGTCCCCACATGTGAACAAGATCCACAGCTCTTTCTTTTCCAGACCCTCTCACCATCCTCAAGGCATGTGACTAGTAAAGAGTGACTGGCTTCTCGATGCAGCCAGAAACCATTCTCTGTCTTTACAGAAGAGGGAAGGGTCCACATGAACAGGAACCACGCCTCTTTGTCTTTTCTTTTGTTCTTGTGATCACAGACCAGAGAGCAGTCCTTAGGCCCACTATACTTCGATTTGATCAATATCCATAGACAATTACATCAAAGCACATGACACCCAGATGAGGGCAGCCTTGAGCCACTCTAATGAGAAGTCTATCCTTACCTTTGTTATTATATGGGCTCTGACCTGTTGAGTCCTCTATGTGGGTGGTAGCCACCTTGCACATAAGGTCAAGTTCACCCATAAAGCATACAAAAACAGCTGTAACTCTTTAAAAGTTCTCAATATTGATTAGGACTCCTAGGAGCTTGGCAATTTTGAGGAGTCTGTTTGGACGGAGAACTAGCATTCTGCAAATGTGGGGCCATAATTCAATGATCCGGATTTTTCATCTAATAGATTCTCAACTTGGAAAGGCATCAAAACAAAATGGTCTCAATTGAACAATTCCTGTCAACCTAGTTGCTTTTCCAGCTGAGTGTGGTGACCTTTTTCTAATTTTAACCATCCATTTCAAACCAGTCATCAGATATCCATTGACCTTTGTACTGTTGGGCTAGCTCTTCCCTATATTACCCACCAAAGAAATCACACCCAGATAGCGATCTGGATCATGAAGCGATGGACTCATCTACCTGAAATGGTTACCAGAACATAATGTCGAATCTGATGGGTCCTGCATTGTATTTTTTCCATGAAGAAATATCAGAAAAATGGTAAGGAAAGACAATGATTAGGGAGCTGGATGGGCTGTGGATTGAGATCATCGTGATGGCGACGAGCAAAGCAGGGTCCAATCGTGGGCTCCTTCCAGAATCACTCATCCCTGGACTTTCTGGTGGATTTGCTCACACTCCAATGGGAAAAAAAAAAGGTAGATGTCTTTTCTCTTGGAACTGGAATTTTATTATAAAACAAATGAACTGTCACATTGCATTTCCTTCAGTGCTTTTGATACATATTATTACATACCATAATGCAACCACTCACAGCTTACACCCAACCAGACTAACAGATTATCAATAGTTCCAACTTCTTAAATTAATTCAACATGACAACATTAAGAAACCAGCAATAAGGACTTTCTTAGATTGCATCAGTAATCAATTATGTTGGTCGAAAGACATGCCTTGCAATCTTGCCATCACCATACACAGTATGAAGGGTGATGGTATTCATCTTGTATGGCATAGGTATGTGCATTAGTTGGAAGATTATGGCAGGTGATATTTAAATCTGATGCTTGGGGAGGTCTGGTAACTGGAAATAACATTTGCTGCCAAATGTCAAATCAGAATTTTCTGCTCCAGATCAAGATGAATGATTGGTTGTTGTAGGAGATTTGGGGTCGCAAAAAGCAAAAAAAAAAAAAAAAGACATCCCCCTGAGCATGCAATATGCACTTCAATCTCTGATGCCCTCAAGAAGGATAGCAGAACAGATAACCATCTATCTATCCTACCACAATGTTTGAAAATGTCCGACACACCCTTCAGGATCGAAATGTCAGATAAGGATGCAGTCCCCAATATCAACAGGAGCGCATGCCAAATGAATGTGATCTTCTAAATAAATATCCACCACTCTTCCCCTCCCCCTCCAAAAAATAAAAATGCTGCAAAACTATATTCAAATGGTGCCGATCCTAACTCTCATTTTACTGGTGCTTCCGGCTTTTATAAGTGACGAACTACGTCCAATACCACCAGAAGTTAGCATTTTTATCATTTACTGCTCCATTAATTCATAGAAGCAATCAAAGGTTTTTGCAATCACATCTACATGAACACTGATTACTATAGTAGGATTTAATTAAGAAGAGAGAGAAAACTGATGGGCAGTTGCACCCATAGCCAGGATTCTCTTGTACAATTCTAACAAAGGAAAAAAGAGAAAAAAATGCTGGAACAGAATCAGGTGAAATATGCCTCACGTAGGTTGATCTCCATTATCCAATTGCGTTGAGTAGCCAAGTGGGTTGATCTCCCAACTTTCACGTGGGGCAACCTGTTCATGAGATGGAGTATATTGCTGCAAATTCAATGTGGATGCATAAATACAGAGTATAAAAAAGAGAGAAGAAACAAAAAACATTTACCTTGCAAACTACATGGCAGGAAAGTGTTAGCAGGGAAAACAGAGTAAGCTGAAGAGTATTGTGTCTAAATAAAGAAGAGTCACTTAACATGCACAATTGAATGTTATGTTGAATGTGGTTCATGCTTACCTCCATCTTGACCATCAGCTCTTTTGCAGTGGAAGCAGATACAACAATATTCCGCGCAGTTGGATGGATGAAGCCTTCTGCAACACTATTATCAAATAAAGCCAGCAAGAGATTGTAGTACCCATCAACATTTAATAGACCCACCTGCATGTGTGCAAGTTAGAACATCTGTAATCCTCTTCCCCTATACCTACAGAGCTACTTTTGTTGACACAAGCCTAAGGATAATACCGGTTTGTTGTGAATTCCAAGTTGTGCCCATGTTATCGTCTCCAACAGCTCCTCCATGGTACCGTATCCTCCTATACATTCATAATCTTATGGAACATACATGCTAGAAAACCTTTGGTTCAGTTGAAGTATCCATATTACAGAACACGTACCAGGAAGAGCAATAAAAGCATCAGCTTGTCGAGCCATTTCGGCTTTACGCTCATGCATGTTTGAAACCGATATTAGTTCACCCACAGTTTGGCCAGATATCTGTGAATATAGCAGCAGCAATTTGCTCTTCATACCATTGTATATGTTAACCACAATATATGTAAGTGCATACATATCCGATCTTAAGTTTTAAACTGTAAAAACACTGGACAATGAACATGGGTTTGTATAATTGATATGATTTCTCTAGATTTTCAGCAGCAACACTAATCATGAATTTATGGCCAATATCATTTCTATCAAACATAAGAATGTACTTTTGAGTGCTCGGTAACAGAAACAGTAGGCCACACCAAACCAAGTGGCCTTGAACTCATCACCTCCTTTGGGTTTCAAACAGATGACTCCTGATATTCTTGGAGACCAAGAAGTGGTTGTTGGTAAGGATGCAAAACATATGACTCCTGATATTCTTGCAGTCACCATGCACCATTATGAACTAAATTCTATCTCACTGGTGAACATCATTCAGAAGAAGACCAAAAAGGGTAGATACCTAAATATGAAGTAAATTTTCAAAATTCATAGAACAAGAACAACTTCCATGGAATCAAAAACAAACTCATAGAGATCACAGCACTACAATTGTCCATATGAACCATCAGATGGACCGCAACAAATCAAAGGATAGATGCAGTAGAATGAAGGTTAAGTTTGCAGATATTCCAAGAGATTGGAATGGAAAGACTCTGGCAAACTCTAGAGTATCCAAGTCACAAATAATTATTATCAGGAACTGACTTGTTCTTAATGGTCTATCTCCTTCATATACCTTTACTCTTGTACTAGTATAATCTTTTAATAAAGTTTGTCCTTGTCTCCCAAAAGAAAAAAAAAAAAAAATTACAAGCTTTCCTAAGGAAACATGATTAACATATATACCCCTGCATCCTTAGAAAACCAATTAATCCAAAACTTGAAGATACCACTTATCTCAGTTTTTTCAAAGACTTGCAAAAGAAAATTCCACGGGCTATCACATTAGTTACAATTTTTATGAAATTCTAACCACAATCTGTACTTTGTTTTTAAGAATAATGACTACAAACCAAAAGCAAGTTGCAGAGTATCCATTTCTAATTCTTGTGGGATTTAATAGCCTTCGAAAACCAAAACCCAACTACCAAATTCCTTACAAATGCATAAAGTCTAATCAAAAGAAAGAAAAAAAGAAAGAAATTGAAGCCATTCTGAGGAATCAAAAGAAGAGGGAAAAGAGAGAGGTGTTACATACATACCTCAAGAGGCAATAGGGCCGTTGGAATAACACTGACAAAAAGGAGGGGAAAAAAAGGACTAGAGATATTATCAACAAGACCCTAAAATGCATACCTTTCCAGCAGGTACCAAACAGAAAAAGAAAAAGAAATTCTGGGCCTGATTCTTACCCAAGAACATGGCAACCTCCATCATAGACGGTTTGCGAGATCAAGCCCATCAACCCTACACTCCCTCCACCATAAACCAAATTTATCCTCCTCTTCACCTGGAACACAAGAAACCCACAAACAATCACCAGAAAATCTCAAGGAACAAATAGAAAGTCAGCAAAATTCAGAACATCATGAAAGAATCTGACCCAATTTATTCAAACCACCACCAATTGCCAATTTCCTCATAATCCAGTAAAAAAGATTAAGCAAATTGTCCATAAAAACATGAAAATCTCTCTCCACCACTATTAAAACATGGTATATAAAACAGAACAATCACTGACATTATCATAAATAATTCAAAATTCACCATAGAATCTCAAAGAACAAAAACAGAGTCACAGCAAAATCCAGCACATCATCAAAGAAAAAGAACCCATTTATTCAAACCATCACCAATTGCCAAAATTCCTCAAGATCCATTAAAAATTTGAGCAAATCGACAATGAAAACATGAAAAGCTCTCTCTCCATACTCCATCTCATGGTACATAAAAAAGACCAAACACAGACATTATCATAACCCCCCATAATTCAAAAGTAAAAACAGTGATAGCAGACAAGTATAAAAACATAAAGCACAAAGGACCAATCAAATAAGGAAAAGACAGACCAGTTCATGTCCCAAATCAAGAGCAGCATCACTGAAGACAGTTCTGTTGCCAGAGCTACTCCCACAGAAGACACAGACCCTGTTGAACTTATTCTTAGCTTTAACTTCCATCAGCTTCCTGTTTACAGGGTCCAATTCAAAAGCCTTGGTAAGAATCAGACCATGCTCATTGAAACCTCCAAAACTGTCTGTTTTTGCTTCATGAAACACAAAAGAAACTGAGAGAGAGAGAGAGAGAGAGAGAGAGAGAGAGAGAGAGAGAGAGAGAGAGAGAGGAGTTAGTTTTGTGCTATCATTTCTACCAATCAGCATCAAAAGAGCAGAACCCAACAAGTGGAAGCTACTTGTTTCTGAGTTTGGGGGAAGCCCACATTCTCCATTCCTTTTCTAATCCAACGTCTCTCTTGTCGGCCTCAAGAAATGGAGAGGGCAAGCAAAATATAACTGTCGGGCAACCAGGATCAGCGGTTCGTGGGTGGGCCACGGGCTCTGCGTGGGACCCACTTCAAGAAGTGGGCCATATCAAGTTCCATGTGTGGGCCATCAACCTCATCTGTTTATTATCTATAAAAGATGGTCGTCCAATGGTTTTTAGCTGTTTCTTGTTTGTTTGTTTATATTATTATAGCCCGTTAATGGTGGTTGGGATGGGGCCCACCCGTGGTTGGGATGGGGCCCACCCTATTCAAAGTTTGCCACAGTCGCCTGTAGACTGTAGCCTCAAAGAAGCGGCCCACCTGAAACAGATCAGATCCGATGGTCTTTGAGGCCAATTGAACATTAGAGGCCACCTGTAAACGGATGCTCCATAAACCCAAGAATCAACTATAGGTCAACTAATTGGGACATATTCTTCCAAAACAATCCCATAGTTGAGAGAAGTGAGCACTATATTATTACTCCATGCCTCCAATAGGACTTCTAGTAGGGATTCAATTTAGGGTTTTTTATTCCTCCAAAATTTCTCTTTATTAGCTAGAAACAGTTTGAGAAAGACCATTTTGGTGAGACCTTTGCTTAGCTTTAAAATTAATGAATTAAATGCTTTGTGCCTCCTTTGTAAAGAAAGGGGTGAGTCCATTGAGCATGCATTGTATTGTTTGTTTGCAATTTTGATGGAGTAGTTTGTTTTTTTTTTAACACCCTAGTCAAGGGGGTTAGGACCCAAAAGAGGCTCTGCATACATGGGAAGACAAGCTCACTCACGTGACCTCGCACACGCAGAAAGATAGGGTGTAACCATGGGCAGCTAGGTGAGAATTGTTGCTCCTCACCACTCAAGTAAGGAGTTGTTCATTACTGAAGTAGTTAGTTTGGTTATCTTCTCATTATGATTTGTAACTTACATTATTTCAAATTATTGGATTTTGGAATGGGAGAACAATTGGCTTGAATCTATCAACTGTCTTATTTCCTTGAGTAGTCCTTTGGATCCAGGTGTTATGTTGGGCCCTTTGGAAAGCTATAAATAATTTTATTTTTAAGGTTAGTAATCCAATCCAAACCTTCAAATAGATATCATGTGATAGATATCATGTGCTGAAATATGATAAAATGGCCTAACGCTCCTTTAGAGGAGCCTGAGTAATAAACACTCCATGGCTCCAAGCTCTTGGATAGAGGAAACGAAGGATGATTTCTTTTGTTTTTTCAGATGCGGCCCTTGATGGGACCAATTGAGTTTCAGCCATTACTCTTACTATGGTTAGTAATGGTGCTTTGCTTTGTGCAGAGTCTCTAAGTTTAGTCTCTTTTAAAGAAGTTGAATCCAGAGCGATCCTCACGCATGATTAAGTGAAGAGTTTTGATTTCTCCAGTCATACTTTCTTGGATGCCCTTGAAGTTGTCAAGGCGATTAATGGTGACAATGATTGGTCTATTAACTCTGGGATTTTGGATATTAGGAACATTATTAAAGGTTGTGTCTTGAATGGTTTTAGTTTTTTCCATAGGGAGTTAATACTTTTGCTCAGTGTATGGCTAAACTTGAATTGTTTCTATTAGATGAGATGTGGTCGTCAGATGATTTTCCAATCTGATTGTCTGAGATGTTTGTCCCATTGTACTCTTCCTTTTGTTATTCAATGGGATCTTTTTTCTAGACCCACAAAAGATTTAAGAGAAAAAACTTAGGTGGCCGGATTTGAACCCCTCTATGAGCCAACCTAATCAAAATTAAGATTTGGGTTAGGTTTGTTCAGATTCATGATAGGTTCAGACCTTGTCTTGGAACCCACATAGAATTCGAATCCTATAATCAGCATTTTATTTAGTAACCTTTGTGCTCGGTTTTCATTGGTACCCACTCTCTTTGCAAATATCTTTCTCTGAAAGTTATTGTCTTTTGAAAATTCTCAAGATATTTTCAAGTTTAGGGTTTCTCTTGAGACGTTACTGAGAAAATGTCTCAAAAATGAAATTGGTTTTTAAGTAGTTAAAATAATAAATTTTCAGTAATCTTAAACAATATTCTTGCATACTTTCCCTTTTCTCACTTTTATTATAATTTTTCCACAATAATTTCATTTTCTAGCGATACTTTTATTATAATTTTCTCACGATACTTTCATTTTCTAGCCATACTTTGAGACTATTATGGCAATATTCTGGTTTACCATCATCATCAATATCATGAAAGTCTTTTCATAATTATGTTAGGATTAACTATATGAATTCTGTTTCACTAATCCATATATATATATATATATATATAGTCCAAACACCGTGATTAATATTTGTGACAGTATTACCAACAAGCAATTTGGGTTTGACTACTTTAGTTGGGAAATGCCGGACCCAAGTACTCGACCCACCAAGTTGTACCTCTAATTTCTAGCACGTAGCCCATACCCGGTTGATGGGACAATATATGCTACTGGGCTTCGACATACTACTCATGAACAGTTGTGAGCAGTGACAGACCTAATTGTGGATGAGGGCATGGAAAGTGATGAAAAAGGCTACACTTTCTTTGAACTTTTGGAGAAGGAGAAGGTGGGTGGATCTTGTGGGGCCTGTCTCATGATCTAATGGTGGTAAGATAAACCCCTACTCACATTTGGTATAGTAGGTGTTCCTTTCAGTCCAAACAAGCACTTCCCTTCAGCATTCAATTCTTCTTTTTATCCCCTCGTGAGCTGCCACTGTTTGAAATGGCATTGCAGCTACAAATTTTGCCATCCATGTGTTGGTTTCCATTTCAGCACATAAGTGACAACCAATCACATAGATAGGAGTAACCCTTAACTCTTTAAAACTTAATTGTGGGCTTCTTTCTTCGATTGGAATTGAGTTTTTAGAAATAAATGGTAAAACAGGTTCCAACAAGAGAAGCATGAGACACCCCAGTGGTAGGGGTAGGGATATAAATGGATCTCCGATTCTCCGATTATTCGAAGATTCTGACTTTTTAAAAACCATGTCTGAATCTTTATTTAGGCCCCGATAAGTAAATGAATTCAGGTCCGGTTCCACCTTGGTTCGGACCGGGGAATTAAGACCCGACATATTACCTCAATTTTTGAAAACATCTCCTAAAAACTATGTTTTTTTAATATTATTATCTACCTAGACCTGGATCCAGATCCAAACCCGTCCCATATATGGTTCTGTTCCCGTTCTAGAGCCAAGAAACCGGTTCCGAAACGATTCCGAGTCTGGACCAGGTTTCACCTTCTCCTTAACAGTTCCGATTTCAGGTCCACCATGGACCCGGACCGGAACTGACCCGCTTACAACCCTAGGTAGAGGTGTCATTTCTCCCTATTAATGCCAAGACCAACTCCTGGCACTACCGGAGTACTGCTCGAGTGTACTCAGCCGGAGGATAGAGATAGAGTGGAGGTGTACAAGAGCAGCATGGAGAGAAGGAAAAAGAATACCTAGGCACGGAGCATATGTAGACAAAGCTAGCACCACAAACAAATAAGCCCTAAACAAAGTTTCATCTACCTCTTTCTTTTATCCTATGCAATGCAACCCTTACCCACCACCCAAGGGTGAAACTAGGAACTTAAGGGGCCATAGGTAAGAAGACTATAAAAGTTCAAAGATTTTGGAGGGCCATGGCCAACCCCTACCCTACTTGATTCCCTGAACCTACAACCGACAGATTCTCAATTCAAACCTACTCAACCCCTTGTAAACTAGCACACTAGTCAAATTGAGTAATACTTTATCATAATCAAAGCCTTGTCTAAAGTAATTGAGGTCATCTATATGAAATTTGTTTATCCATTTCGGTCTATTTTTGGTGAAATCCTCAAATATATGGGTTGCATTCTTCAATTTTATTTTTTATTTTTATTTTGGGTATCCCAACTAAGGGGCCGTGACCTAGTGAGACTTGCACAAAGAGGTAATAGAAACTCGCACATGTAAGGAGACACAACTCATACATGTGAGAAGAGGCAACTCATACATACAAAGTAAAGGGAACTCACACAAAGAAGGAGACACAACTCACATATGTGAAGTAATAGCAACTCACATGCCACATAGGGGCAAGTCGAAAGCCTTGATCTCCCAATTAGAACCGTCACTCCTTACAACTCCAGTAAGGAGTGGGTTCTCAGGCTGCATTCTTTGATTTGGGTGACATTTATACGACCCTTTATCAGATAATTTTTACACGTCAAAGTCTTAAAATTAAAGGTTAGGATCATCGGATGGAAGTTAAATGTTAAACATACTTTATTTCATTGCGGCTACGAGGGAATGGAGACCCCACACCAACAAACAACTTGGATTGTCAGATCAAGGCAGCCCATGGTCAGTTTATGATGGGGGAGAGCGGCCTGTGCACCCATCCAACATTCATGGATGGGTGCATTTTTTTAATGATTTCTAGTTGAAAAACTAAGAAGCATGGCTGATGGTTACAGATCAGATGCCCCTTGGGTCCTTGCTCTGCCCATCCCACTGCTACTTGGGTGCTTGAACAGAGTACGAGGGATTGCAATGTCTCTCCATTTGTCTGTTTATTTTTGCTTTAATGAAGGGAACGAAAGAGATGTACTGCTTCTGTACCAAAATTGGTATGAGAATTATTGAGCCTTGATTCCCAACTTCCGTGCATGTGGGTCCCACTTCTGCACAAATGTGTACGAATCTAGAGAAGCATCCACTCGTGGATGGGTGATACCCTAAAATTCCCCCACATGGGAAGACTTCGTACTTGACCCTTCCCACGGCACTAATACTATTTCTACATCAACAGGACTATGAATCTATCCATCACAAATCTCTCCATATTTTTCTATTAGAAATCAACCGGCCAGTGGGGCCCACTTGTCCTTCTTCCCCTCCCAAGATCTTTTTACTTTTCTTGGATTCCCAAATTTGCCAGTTCGCTCATCTGAAATGTTTAAGACTGTGAACTAATCATGCATGCAAATTTGGTACCCTTTCCTTTTTAACAATGACTTTTATGACAGGTTCAATAGGAAGGTAAGGGATAGAGGTGTCCAGTGAGTTTGTTAGATTAACTATTTATCATCATCATCAATCATCAAAGTCTTGTCTCAATGATATATGTTGAGTTTAGTTATATGAATTTTATTTTTTCATTCTAGTCTATAGCTTCTTTTTTTTTTTTTTTTCACTAGCATTATTGTTTGTGTACATTAGATATGTTGAAATCATCTCAAACGAGATTAATTTAATTTATCATTCATTGATACTACCACTGAATGCTTCCGAATGCTCATTCCAGATTTCATTTTCTCTAGTTTTATTACATATGATCTTTGCATATATTAGACATTTTGTTGTCTTACAAAATTCTTCCTTCAATCTCTATAGGTATACGTTAAGAACAAAGCACTTTAAAGCAAGTGGTTGCCCTAACCATCCAACTCCAATCCTATCATTAACATTAGACCAAAAAAAAAAAAAAAAACTAGTCTCATCGAGCATTATTAGTCATTTGATCAAAAGAAATGAAACTAAATGGTGAACATCGAAGTAATGAACGACCCAAATTAAATAATTACCATTGATCATACAACATACAATGCTTAATAAGGCTGATTCTTCTACTTATAGCTAAGCTATCAAACTATCATTTCTATGATATAATTAGTAAGCCCCACCTACATGTCATGTCGCAGGTCCTTTGCTCAAGTGCACTATAATAATAATTTTAAAAGCTATGGGTAATCTCAATAAGAACCTATGAGGTAATACTTGGCATTAGCAATATGCAAAGAAGGAAAATAAGGGAACTGAAGCCAGAAGGGAACTGCTGGCCCTTTTTTAAGAGACATGGCCGGTATAAGAAGAAAGTGGGTGTGGCCAAATTAGGCTGCTGGCTCACTTATGAATGAGTTTGTCCCCTCACATATATTGCCCTCTCCACTCTCCTCTAGACTATTGAGCTGCCACAAGCCCAAACTTAATACTCATCCAACTAGTGGACCCAAGGTTTTTGTTGGAGGAGGGTACACCTAAATATGTATTTGGATTTTGTAGGCAAATGTAGGATTTTCATGTGGATTTTAGAGGTGGACCCAAGATATTCATGCAAGTTTTGGAGACAAACTCAAGTCCAACGGCCCCAGCTGCCCTCATGAGTTCTATACATGTGGGTACACCCCTGCATCCAACTGTTACCTTCATATTAAAATCTGAAAAAAATGATGCATTTCAAACTGTTAAACATTGGGGGGCATCGATAAAGAGGTTAAGATGATCTAATAGGGCTGAAAATTTGCACATTGTGATCTTTTTATCTCCAGCCTTCCTCATGATTGACATGGCCCAAGATGAGCTCCATAGGTGAGTTAATAGTATTTACGAATGGTTAATACATTGTCGATCTTTGATTCTCTTTTATTATGATTGTCAACCTTAGAATTGAAGATCTAGAGTTGGCAGACCACAAACAGTCAAGATTGAAGAGGTCCCGGATCAATGGCCTTTCATTTTTATTTAATATTACTGAGACATATAAGGTTTCAAATTTGACTGGATCCAGTAATCTGGGCTGAAGTTGAGCTAGGGCTTTGGTACCTTCGGGAGATCCCAACTAAATTTGGTAGCTTCTTTTTATGGCTCTTCTTATCTACTGAGGTATAGAAAGCCGAAACGCCCCACAACCCTATGATAGATATGAATTCCATATGTGTCACATTTCTTATCACATTTTCGGCCAACTGTAACTCTACAGTGCACAGTTGTATTTACTTCCTAGTAGCAGTACAATTCTTGTCATCAATGAGGACTATTCATATTATTCAGCAAGTCTTTCAAATTACTTGAAATAATCTGATCAGGCCCCCACAAGAATGATGGTTCTGATTGTTTTGATCCATTTGATAGGACCCACTAATTTGGATAGCTAGCCGTTCATCAGGAGGGTCAGACTGGTGTATAGCCACTAACCATAAGTCATCTTGGACCGCTCTTCAGGTGGGACACACTTGTCCTTCGAATGTGGACCATTGCTCACTTGTTTTCGAACAACAACGCATTTTTGTAAGACTAATCTTTGTGTACACATGAAACATGCAACCCAGCTGAGGAACATAAAACAGTGAGAGATTGAGACCCGACTTGGTAGAGATCATCTGGTTGGGACAAATTCATGCAATGACACTATTATGTTGTTGGGACGATGATGGAGGTGAGGCCCACCACCAGGCCCTATTGTGGGGCCCTACGCTCTCCTTGCATGTTACATACCTGTCCAGATGCTGCCTGTAAAAATGAGCCTGAAGTGCCATTTTTACACTGCTAACCTGCGCCAGACATGCACCCTCTCTCTCTCTCAAACGATCCAGATCTATCATGACAATATTGCCTGAAATGATCTGGGGAACCTAAATCTGGTCAGCAAAGTTTTGAGTAGTAACTAAAATATAGGGTCGGCCCCCCACCACAGTGACGTCCAATCCTAAGCCTGACCAAACTGGACACTCCTATTCTCCTTTTTCCGTACGTGAGGGCCCACTAATCTGCATATTATCTTAGCTTTGGATCATGGATGGCTAGGATAGCTGATTCAGAAATAATGTTGAGCATCATTCCAAGAACCCATAGCTTGATCGGCCCCAATGGTTTGGGTCTTGTATGGTATCCTTTGGGATTTTGTTGGTTTAGAGAAACACAGACAACGTAAATGTAGTAATGTATGTAATATTGTAATGTGTGTAATAATGTATGGACATCCCAGACAACTGAGACAAGTACATAAGAAAGGAAACACCAACCTAGTCATGTGCCATTGGTCCATCCATGACCAAAGATACTGCAACCACCAACCTTGGAGTGGTCACTACTCACCATAAATCCTCCCACCATCTGTGTCCCATATACCACCTGCTGCCTTGAGTCTTCCACTAACCCTGTTTGGCATTTGTAAAATATCCTCCCTTGTTGGTTCCACATTCATTACAACTTGTAGCTCAAATTATAATTGGTTGGTGTTTTTATTCCGATAATAGGTTCGTGAAGAGCACTGCTACAGTAGAGGTTAAAAAAAATATAGAAACTTAAAACAGTCAAAAAAAATGAATTTCTCTTCCTTTCAAATTTTTTTTTTCTTTTTTTTTTTTTTTTTTTTTAGCGCTCTGCTGGATACACATCCTCACCATCAGCACTTGTACAACTAGGAAAGTAGGAATTGTTTATGTGGAAAGGAGGTGTCCCACCATTGAGATACCAGCGAATTGGCCATTTTCTAAAACTCAAGTCTTAAATTTGTCATTTTCTAAAGAAAATTAAATCATTGTAGAAATAAAATGATGGGTAATATTGATGTGCTGATCAATGCAAACACGCATCCAGGTAACATCAACTTGACTTTTACTAGCTTTTTTTATTACATATTTGTCAGCCCTGGTTGATCGAGAGACACTTTTGTGGAGCCTGCCTGAGGCATGCAACATCCTGTTATTAACTTCCTCGTCTCGTAAGCTGGTTGATTACGTTTGGTAACAGGTATAGAATTTACAGATTTGAAGATTCCTAATCTTCACTACCTCTAGAAGAGGGCTTTCCTCGTTGAAGAGTTGTGTAGCTGAGGATTAGTTCAGGTCAAGTTTGGTAACAGATTTGTTTATAGCCTTCCTTTTTAATATGAAGATTTCCACACCCTCGAGAATCCTCAAGAATGAAGATCTTAAATGGTCAGAAAATTGAGAGATTTACAACTGTCAAACATGGATTTTCCACAACTACGTGGAAAGTGGAAATCGTTTTCCTAAGGATTTGGTTGTCAAATATGACAGTAAAGTCAAGGCACGAGACTGCAGCTCATTCAATTTACTGGCCATAGTTCCAGAGATTCGAAACTAATCCCAACTGATCAAGGTTCATCCAGCTGATTACTCTCAGCTGGGTCTCAGCAAAAGTAAAATTTGGGTTGGACCTTGTTTGACTTCGGGTCAAGATCAAACCAGAATTTCAAAACCTGCATGGGAATTCAGGCCGTCTGCTTCAATTTTGGATTAGATTCGGGCTCATTGACCAACTTTTACTGCAACGTAGTATTATCAAACTCAGGGCTTAGGTCTCACCTTGCAGCCCATGCCCTGAATAATATCATGTTCAACAACATTATAGGATGGGGCCTGGACAAGCTTCAAGCTTCATTTGTACTGCCTGCCCATGTAGAACTCCCACACAGAAACATTTCAATAACTCGAACCAAAAGCCAAAAAAGACGTCGCGAAGGTCTTAAACTGGGCTAATGCTTAAATAAAAACCATGAGGAATGTTAAAGGACTTCTTCCTTCTCAATAAGATGGAAGACAGCTTGAGCCAAACCGATATTTGTCTTGATCCCCAAAAAGGAAGGTGCTTATCAATTATGTGATTTTCATCCCATAAGCCTATGCAATGTTCACTATAAAATCATTACCAAATTGTATTGCATAAGCTACAGCCAATCTTGCAGAAATGGATTTCCAAAAATTAAGAAGCTTTCTTACCTGGCAAAAGAGCTACTAATACTAATATTCTTATGGCCAAAAAAGTATACTTCCATTATATAAGTCTAGGCTTTCGGAAAAAGAAAATTTGCGCCGTTAAGCTCGATCTTCGGAAAGCCTATGACCTGATGATATCTTGGCCTTTCCCTAATTAACACAATGTCCTCTAAAGTCGGGCTTTCATAAGAGGAGCACTGTGACCCGAATTATGCAGTGTGCAAGGACAACAACAAATCATGTTTCCATCAATGGACATCTAACAGACCCTGTTGTGGCTACAAGAGGTTTGCATCAGGGATATCCATTTTCCCATATCTAAATTTTTATTCGTAGGGAGGCTCTTGCCTGGTCGGTTGTTACTCATGCCCCAGACGAGGGATGCTTGGGCCTAAGGGACAGTCATGCACAAAACTCGGCCATAATGGCTCATTTGGTTTGGCATTTTCTCCGGGGGGCCTAAACAGCCCACGGACTCGGATCCCCAGTGGAAAATACATACGGTCAAAGAATTTTGAGTCTTCCTATAAAATTAAACCAACTGATTAGCCAGCGTGGAAGTATATTATTCGTTATCGCGACATCATTCATCAGAATAAGAGATGGGTTGTAGGAGATGGTCCCGTATCCATCAAAGTATCTGATGATCATTGGAGTCTAGGAATAGGGAGACTTGGTGAGGATATGGACGCCATCACGAGAAGGAATACATTTACATGATATAAAAGGAGGAAAAAAATGTGGTGGGATGATTGGGTGGAATATACCCCTGTTGGAGTCCAATATGGGATCACAATATTGTAGAGAGGATAAGCCTCAATTCCCTTCGGCCCTAAGGGGGTGGAGAAGATCTTGGGTGTTGGGTTAAGGCCTCTTCCATGGCCCGCTCGCTCCCAACACAGGCCCATTTAGGCAAAATAAACATAGTTGGGACAAGGCATTACTGGTGATGATGATCTCACCTGTATTGATATGCAACCTCTGCAAACAAAACCCAGAGACTATCGGATCATATATTCTACTGCCAGCAGGCATAGTCTGATCACCAACATCTTGGGGTTACAGTTTCTTGATATATTTGGGAATTTAGAAATAGTTATATTTTTAACCAGTGCCCGATATGGCCAAAATTAATCATGGACAAAACGATTAAAGCAAAGCCCTCCTTATTTAGGAACATTAGACTAATAACTATACTTCTCCAATTGATTATACAGGTCCCCATCCGAATTTTGATAGATCTCTAAGTCTAAATCCATTCACAGGTACAGCGGGAGTGGGAGGGATTGTACAAGATGAATGTGGAATTATGAGGGTTAGTGGCTTTTTCACAAGTTACCATGGCTGAGACTCCATTAGAAGCAGAATTAAGAGCTTTTCAGAAGGGTTCTGTCTCTACAAAAAAATCAAGGAATCACTGACATTCTGATTTAAGGGGTCAGACTGCATCGCTATAGTGTCTTCCATTCTCATCAAGCAAAGACTCTTTCTTGGGGTCGCATGCTGACACGAAAACAGGTTTGTTTTTTTTTTTTTCCCAGCCAAGGGAGCTGGGACCAAGAGAAAGCCCGCACACACAATGGAAAGCAACATACTCAAGTGGAAAGGAAGCCAACACACGCGAGAAGAAAGCCCACATAAGTAGAAAAGAAGCCCGCACAAGCAGAAAGAGGTGACGTACCCGGCTTCGAACTCCGAGCAACCAGATAAGGTAAGAACGGACGCTACTTGCTACTTGGGTAAGGAATGAGCCATTCTTGACGTGAAAAAAAGGTGGTAGATACCCTTGCTACATTCCAACACTGGAATATCAGCTACTGT
This sequence comes from Persea americana, assembly GCA_029852735.1. Classification (NCBI taxonomy): domain Eukaryota; kingdom Viridiplantae; phylum Streptophyta; class Magnoliopsida; order Laurales; family Lauraceae; genus Persea; species Persea americana. Next base: position 64,078,742 of record CM056813.1, on the reverse strand, counting down.
GGACGGGCTTCCAACAGGAAGGCAGATGATCTATCAAAACTCTCCTATCCTTTTGGCAGCCACGTTTAATACACACCTCCCACTTATGTATGATTCATGACATATATGTTGCAGAAATAAAGAAAGCATCAGCTTATATTATCACCTTTTTGTTGTCAAGGAAAGGAGGGGAAGACTTGGAAAGTTCACCTCTGAACAACAGCTCTCTTCCTCACCACAGGGGCCGTCAAGCAGCCTCCACCTCATCAGCAAGGCGGTACCTGCACAAGGGTGTGGAGATCTTTTTGTTTTTTGTTCTTTTGTTAGTTATTTAGTCTCCAGTGTGGAGCTCTCTTCCCCAATCCCCCGTTCCTATACTGCAGATTTTGTATTGCATGAGTGGAAAGATGGAAATTGAAACTGATTGATTTCGGACTTACTAATGGATGGCAGAATTTCAGAAGCTAAGTAATTCAGGAATTAGATGTTTAGACCAATTGTGTGTGCTCAGTTTGCCCATTCAGGACCTATTTGGACCCTCAGAACTAGGGCACCCTGTTCAGTTTATCCATAAAACTAATGATCTGAAACTCTATTTACCTATAGTCCATTGCAAGAATAAAACTACTCTCAGTAACAGTTCAACTTGGATTAGCTAATGCACACCCAGTTCACAAAGTCGAAAACATGCCCAAACTTTAACATCTTAACTCACAAGATTCACCTGTAAACAAAAAATCACTTATTCCTATTTCTATGTTTTCATCTCCTCATACGGTGACAATGACACTTCGAAGATAAGGCACTAGCAAAGCTACTGGATTGCAAGAAGCTCGTCCAAGCAATGGACACGCATGAAATGGGTGTTTCAGATCAGTTTAAAAGGATTTCTACATTTTTTCAGGAATCTTAGCCATTTGAGTATCTGAGAACAAGTCGTGTTTTCTACTTTAGCATCGCTACTGCAATATGTCTGTAAGCAGGGCATAAAAGAATCCCTTGGGGCAGACGGGCCCTCCGAACCACAGAGTCACATCACAATTCATTTTATTTTATTTTTTTCGCTAGACACAATTCAGCATTTAGGGGAAACTAATAAAAGCATTACCAACTCAGCAGTCCCACAATTGTTGAAATGAGTGACTATATGCAAATATAGCCTAGAATATAAATGAAATTTTGAATATAGAAATTTGAATGGTAAGTGGACGGCTAGGGTAAAATTAAATTACTTGTGGACCCAACTCAAAATACATAGAGACAGCATTACCTCAGCTGCAGTACAGTTCAGCTCAGCTCCTTGGATCCCTTGTCATTGCAGTAGCCCTTGAGGAGGGCTTTCCTCAACCGGCACACAGCAATATCAACTCCTAACCATGGCTTCCCTCAATCACAACACGAGAAACAGCAAATCCCACTCCAGAGTGTATTTAGTACACCAGTTCATGATTTACAGAGGGTAGTGTGAAAGAGACAGCAGTCTGTAACAGCATCTCTACTAATATTGGATCCGCTCATTGTTGTCAAAACTCAGGCACTCTAAGCCCTTGAGTGTAGATTCATAGTTCTTTATGTTGGATGCATTCCTGCCAGAAGAAGCGCGCTTGGGTTCTGAGGATCCAATTGGAGCACTTCGCTGCCCACTAAAAACCTTCGAGAAGCCTCCAGCACTAGCCTCCATGGTGCGAGGACGGGAAGGGTCAACCTCATTGCCTGTCATCTCACGGCTACTGGAAATAGCAGCACGCCGCGCCGATCCACTTGATCGCCCAAGGAATGTGGAACTGGACAACTGCATCATGCAAGCATGAGGTTAACTTCTTAAAGATAACAGAACCAAACAACAAAAACATAGTTTTAACAGCTTCAGAAGAGAAAAAAAATCTAAAATGTAACTACTCATCAAAGTTCCTGCTAGAGGTTATTTGTCACTAGCAAGATTTTTTTTTTTTTTTTTTTTAGAGAGAGAGAGAGAGAGAGAGAGAGAGAGAGAGAGAGAGAGAGAGAGAGACGGTGCAATCAAAATGATGGAATCTGTAGGGCACATCCACAGTGGCTGAACAGGAAATTTTCCTTGGGGGGCACTATGTAAACCCCTAACTACCGGGGTGGATGCCGGTCATGGAGTGCATGGGAGTAGAGAGAGAGAGAGAGAGAGAGGTTGTAGGGTCTTAGTTGGAATGGAAATGCCCCAAGAACAACCTAATTTGACCCAGATAGCTCCTGTGGTAGGATCCATTTCAAACTGTTAAAAGTGGTCCACCCACTTCATGCATTCATGTAGTTTATGTAAAAATAGATCTGAACCATACATGAGCAGGATATATGAAGCTTTTTAAAAAATGAATTGGATAACCAGCTCTTTAATTAGAGTGATAAAAATAAACAGTAAAAGAAGCATGCAAATGCTGAACCAACACATTAGTGCAATGGTAAGGCATACTGCCACTATGAGAAAAATCCAAGATCGAGTCCACAAGGACCAGTTTGATTATGGTTAATTTCCAATTAAATAAACAAAAAAAGGGTGCCGTGCATGAGAGCTTGCACAGACACAAGAAAAATGAGGCAATTATGTTCAATGAGGAAAAAAAACTAATCAATGAAACAATTATGATCATAGGTATGCAATTTTTGTAACTGACCAACCAAAGTTATGTCACCTAAGACATAATGTTTGGATATAGCCCACATGCACCAAGTGTATGGTACAACACAAAAATGATTAGACCACAAACACCTCAATGTGGGGCCCACATGGGGCCCCACCTCAGACTGGGACCAGTGGGATTGAAAGATCACCCATGGCCCTTCATCTCTGCAAAAAATCAGCCTCATTCCTAATCATCATCACCTCCATCTAGGCCCCACAAGTTTAACGGTGTACAGTCCATTCGGATGGGTGTGCAGTCAATCCAACGGTGTACAATACACCGGATGGGTGCAAAGGTGGGCCCCATGTACACACACATATATGGAGAGAGAGAGAGAGAGAGAGAGAGAGAACTAGCTCCCTGTAGGTTCTCTCTCTATGATTGAAGCTCCAAGCAATGGGCTTCAAGAGAAAAGGAACTTTGAGCTTCCCAGTAGGAACAATTTAAATTTAACAAATTATAAACGAAGAATAGTTTAAAATGTTATATTAAGGAACTGGCGCACAAATGTATTGTTCATACCAAGAGAACATAAAATCCCAGTCTGTCCCAGGCTGTAGCTCAGCTATTAGGAACAGCTATTGCCCTCGTTAGGGGACAAGCATGTGTCAGTCCTCTCAAGCTAAAAAAAATCTGGTTCTTTCTTTGCTCTACGTGTAAGTGGATATTACAACATATCCATACAGACAAAATGCAGCACTAAGCCAAGCTACAGCATTCAGTAAAACGATTCTAGAAATCAAACACAAAGGGAAGAACTATTGCAAAAAATCAATTATTAAAAGTTCTCTCTTCCTGTATATGCATTATGCAGTACTGAAGCTAGACTAAAAACAACTCACCATAGCATCTTTAGAGACAGATATTTCACTTGCAACTGGGTTTTTCTGCTTTGATAAGCCTGCACTTAAAATTGGTCCTGAGACTCTCCGGCGGGGATCATTTGCAGACCAACCTGTTTGTCTTCCTTCTTCGCCACCTGCGTAGAAAAAGAAAGAAAGTAAATTCATAATATCACCACCTTCAAAAAGAGGATTGGACCAATAGTTCACGGAGAGAGTGGTAAAGTTATTATAAATTTTCAAGAGTACCTGCATGCCTATCAGCAGTGGCAATGGCAGGGGCCATCCCTGAGCTTGTACCAGCACCAGGACCCTTAAGAAATAAGTCATCAGTCAAACATAGAAGGTCAGTCAAACATAGAAGGGCCAACTCAGCAAAGATACTATAAGCTATATAATATTACTGACCGGATTGCGAGGAGGGCCACCGGCAATCTGTGATTGCTGATACTTTAAAATGGTCCAGTCAAACACGTAATCAAACTGAAAACCTGAAAATTACAAATGAAGTATTATAAAATAGTAAACCATACAAAGATTGCATTGCTGCAATGGAGGTTTCTTGTAAAATTAAAAATTCAATTTTTTTACAGTAAAGGCAAATTAGATTGATTAAGGATTACAACAAACAAAACAACCCATCTAAACAATAGGGGATAAAACACCACTATATAAAAGAATCATACCAAAAAGAATTATAAAAGAACTAACCTTCACGAATAAAAAGGTCACGGAATAATCTTTTCAAATAAGCATAATCTGGCTTGTCATCAAAACGCAACGAACGGCAGTAATGGAAGTATGATGCAAATTCTGTAGGATAACCACGACACAATGCCTGTGGAAGAAATAGCAAAATTTCTTATCATATCTTCATCATAACAGAAAGAACAAGTGAGATTAAGGAACCAAGGTATCGGACAATGCGGTCCGCCTCGAAGGACCTCCCCTGGCCCACCAATCATGAAGGAGCATGTGTGTGGCATGGCATGAGTAGGTCTCATGGATCGACGATGTTGCAAAAACAGGCTGTTCAGATCATACTAGACATCAACTTTTATGGCCAGAAAAATCTAAGTGTGAAAAACTAAGGTCATTCAATCTTGGTGACTATTAATTAGTAAGCTCCATCCAACCCCTCACAATCACCTAAGCTTCCTATGGTGGAACTCATTCCACTTTTTTTTTTTTTTTTTTTTTTTGAAAATGAAAATGAACTCATTCCACTTAGATCACAGTTGGAGAGTTTCTCAATCTTGGTGACTATTAATTAGTAAGCTCCATCCAACCCCTCACAATCACCTAAACTTCCTATGCTGGAACTCATTCCACTTTTAGATCACAGTTGGAGTTTCTCACCTTTGGATGTATCACCCTATAAATTTACACCACTAGATCTTTTCAGCACTAAAATCTAGATCTATCCTTATCCCAGGAGACTTACAAGATAAGGACCCATGTTATTGGGCTAAGCTGCATGAGAATCATGAGGGGGTAGAAAGGTCTTAACGTGGACCAAAGGCGGGTCAAAAATAGTCCTCATGAGATATTTCTAAGTCTTGATCTATGGACTTCAAAGTTCAAAATTTTAAACCCTTCCATGAAATAGATTTTTGTGCTAAAATGTAACGATGAATACTTATTTGCTAAGTGTCACTTCTAAATGACAGCCAATTCATGGGGTAGGTGAGTGCAAAGGATTTTGATTGACCATTTACCGAGTTTGATGTAGGGTTTCTAGTCTTTTTAGAAAACAAAATGTTGCTCTCTATGTAGGCAAATTTTCTAAAGAAACCACTGTCAAAGTAGGAACCTTTCATAGAGCCTAACTTGATCAATCCAAACCCCCTCACAGGCCTACAATTGATCTTGACGAGATAGATAGATAGCTAGACAGAATATTACCTCAATGGATGTGGAGGCCTTCTTTTCACTGATTTTTTCATATTTCTGTTTCTTAGTCCCTGCTTTCAGACCTTGCCATGGAAGACTACAAAGGAAAAGAAGACAGCTTGAATCAAACAAAGAGGGAAACAAAATGCAAATGCAACTCCCAAAAAAAAAAAAAAAATAGAAGAAGAAGAAAAGAAACCAGTACCTTCCTCTTAAGAAATACATAAAAACATATCCAAGTGATTCTAGATCATCCCTCCGGCTTTGTTCTTATGAGAACATAACAAAGAAAATCACACATGATTAGAACCACAAGCTGAAATCAGATATTCCATAGACTAAGAAACTCAGACCACTAAAAAAACATAACCAACTGAAATACGAAAGAAATAGGGAAAAAAAAGTGAACTGCTTCATCAACTGATGGTCAGTGTTCACTCAACAAGATTGAGAACAAAGAGCATTAGCATCAAGATGTAAATCACATACCAATTCCAATATGGGTGTTTATGCTTGCATATCTTGCAGTCCCAGTCAAGTTCTTATTCTCCCTGCATAACATTCACAGTCACAAAACGACATAGCAATGAAAGAGCTCAACTTGCTACGCATGTCTCATTTAAACCAAATGTTGGCCAAAAAAAATCCTAAAATACATAAAAATCTAGTTCAAAGTAACAAGAATGAAACAAACAAGATGTCACTGAGTGTAAAGCTGAATTCACTTTTTTGCTGCACTAAAACAGAGAATTTATATCAGGAAAAGTAATCTTCTTTTATCATTTCAATAATTACAAGAGTCGCAGGGTAGATGAGAGACATCTGGTTGAGCAATGCAACTATGCAAGTGCAATGTGTGGACTGGATTGCGTACAACATTTGCATATGATGGTTGAAGAAAGAAATTCAGTAGATGGAATGCTGTTATACTATATTAAAGCTAAGCCTTTACAATCTAATTTGGACCTTTTGTTGTGATTTTGACTGTAAGTTATTCCCTCCTTATCTCTTGTAACTTTCCACTTCTTATCCCATGCAATACCCATATAACTACCCATGTAATTAGTCATGTCATGTAACTACCCATGTCTCTTGTAACTTCTCCATTTTTCCTTTTTAGTTTCTGCAAAAGTGCCTTTCTGGTCATTTCTCCTGTTGTCGTTTCTACATATTTTTCCATTTTTTTACCTCACTTCTCGTATTTGATTTCTACTCTACCTACTCTCAATTGCAAAAATAGGTACAATCTTTTCTTTTTTTTTTCTTTCGAAAAACTTACTGTATTTGGGCCGCCACTTAAGTTAATAATTATTTTTCAATTACTGCACGAGTTCTTGTGCTAGTCCTTATTAACAGAAAGGGGTTTGATAGGATCATTGAATGCATCAGTCGGTTCCACCTAGGATTGCAAAAATATCCCAAAATCACTGAACAAGCTGCCCCAACTGTCCGGTGAATGAATCTTTATAAATATAAACATTTATGTATAGGTGGTTTTCTCACCCAATGGTGTATTCGCTTTATTATTGGGTACCTGATGCAGCCCTGAACTGAAAACACAATAGACCAAAGCCTCCAAGGGCTGGTAAAACCTTTATGGTTCCCTAGGGTTTCACGTTTTAGAGTTCTATGCTGTTGTGAAGGCTCTTCGATATTTGCAAGTTGCAACACTAGTATCAAGACATGCAACCTACCTACCCTTCTATTAATATTTTGTACAAAGCCTCAGCCTTCTTTGGATATATAGTATATGCAGCTCTTCATGTTTGGTTTATGTATCAAGAAAAAGTACACCCTAAGGCCTAAGGTCTTCAGTTATTTGAAAAAGTTCCCTAAAAGAATGTGCCACTAATGACAGTGATGAAAAAAATGTCTGAAGAATAGTAACAAGCAATAGTGAAATGACAAAAACTATTCTAGTCCATATCTGGAAAATCTAGATGCAGTAGAAGAAATAAAAATCTTATGCAGTCGAAGATAAATGTCATGTTCTTGCACACTGTCATTAGTGGCAATGATCCAAGCCACTAGATACGGAAGGAAATTTGCAACAACTAGAAGGCCATAAACTTGTGAAATCTTTAGAATGAGCTATATCATAGGAATAGCGCTTGATGCTATGTAGCTCCGTAGAAGCAACTGCATTATGACAAAGATGGCTGAGGTGAGAATTGGCAAGGGCTGGCTACTGCATTCCTTGGAAGTAGAGAATGGCAAAGATGCACAGTTGAAAAATAGTTAAGGGCCTGCTTGGCAATTCATATGTAAAGTGAATTCAAAGTGAAGGGTCACTTTTAACTTTAAGAGACACTAATAGAAGAGGTCTCATCAAAAGAACAAAATTTTAAAAACCACCTCTTAAAAAAAAGTCAAAAAGTCAATCTCTCATTCCACTAAAAGAAAAAAAAAAAGCCTTTTTTTTAATCCAAAAAATCAAAAAAGTTATTTCACATACCACAAAATGACAAAAAGTCAAAAAGGTGGATTTTGAAATTTTTGATGAGACCCCTCTTCTTTTCTTGTCTCTTAAAAGTAACCATTTACTTTGAATTCACTTTACAAGTGAATCGCCAAACGGTCCCTAAAAGGGTACAAGGAGGTGGAGGTGGATCCCAACTCATGTGTATGGGTCTAACATCCCTAATTTGAGGGGACAGTTTATATTGCTTGACTTGATTAGGACACGAGTGGATCCTCAGTGCATTGGTGGGGATTTCAACATAGAAAAATATCCATGCGAGAGTTATATTGGGAGCAAAGACTTCTCCTTTTAAATCAAATGCCAGGCTTTTATTGACCTTCACATGGTTAAAGCCCAATGCACTGGGTCTAATGGCCTAAGTTCTCCTCCTATGTTGAGGTGGATATATTCTTGGCTGATGGAGAGTGGGCTAACTTGTTCATACCGGTGTCAGTTCTAGCCCTACCTAAACCAATCTCAGGATCATTGCGCAATGCTTTTAGAGTCGGAGGAAGAGATTTCAGTGGCCAATCCCATTCAAATTTGAACTAGAATGGCCAAAGATCAAGGATTTCAAGGAGATGATAACTAGTAGAAGGATAACATGGTTGGAGGTTAGGCAGGAATCAATTATTGAAATACAAAAAAAAATTGAAAAACAGAACTCAAATGCACGAGTTGTATGTTGTCCACCCCTATGGTCATCAGTTATAGTGGTCATAGGTTATTGGCCACTATGGCCAATCAACTGTCCACCACTATGGCCACTGGTTGGATGGCAAACCAGCAGTAATTGGGAAAAAAAATGAAGAAACTCAAATGCATGATCAAGGAGGGAGGAGGAAGAAATCCAGGGGCTCGCCAGATTCAAATTTGAACTAGCTTGGCTATAGGTCAAGGGATTCAAGGAGATGGTGAGTGGGTGGTGGAAAAAGATCGTGGTTGATGGCCTGCCCAACAGTTATTGGAAAATGAACCAACTCAAATGCTTGGTCAAGGAGTAAGTTGTCCACCACTATGATTAGATAAGGCTTGTTTCTTTGCTAGAATTTCTTAGAAGAATTTGGTGTGGGGTTTTTCTGGACATGATGTCATGGCTTGTCCCCTGGCATTTGAAATGTCATGTCTCTTTTACTACAATTCCAAATTCTAACCACTTAAAAAGTCTCAAATGACCTTTTGGAATTCTTTGAATTCCAATCTCTCCGCATTTTGCTGGAATTTCAAATTCTCCCCCCACAAGGAGGATTTAGGAATTCCACCTCAGAAGACAGCTTTTGGATAACTTGAAATTCTCCATACAAGAATTCTATGAATTCTAGTAAAGAAACAGTCCCATAATAGAGTCTTCTAAACAACCCACATTAGCACTTGACAGAGATCCAATCTATTGACCAGGAGAAAGAACAGGGTCCAATCCCATAATCTTTAAGAACCTGTAGAAAAGAGCCTTGCCCATCCCCCTAAAAACTAGTCATGCTTCTTCATGCAAGGATCAAACACCTTAATCAACAAGTTCGGTAACATACCATTAACCAAAATGGTGAAGCTCCTGAAATGAATATAACAACAGCTACAAATATTTCATCCATCTTCTAAGAATCATTGGCTCCCACAATTCGTGCACTCAACATCACTCTGCATTTAGATATAGCAATGACTTTGTTTATTCTACTCGAAAGTGTTAAATGTACACACATTCCAGTAAGTTGGACATCCAACTAACGGCATAGAACAATTTAGTTCACTCATCAAGGAATTAAATCGCCAAAGAATAGTTCCATCCTTAAGGGCCCAGATTTGCTAAGCCATCAGCTTCCACATTCATCAAGATGATATAAGCTCAAAAACAGAAGGTCAAGAGGTGTTGTCGAACAATGACTAGGTGTTTTGCATTGATTTGGATTCTCACCAGCATGTTGCCAAGATGGTACAGATCAACAAGGAAGATAATAGGGTGCTACTACTAGACCAATAATTCAAGAATGTCGATGTCTTGCATTAATTTGAAGTGTTAGACGAAAGCCTGAAATATAAACTGATTATGAACTACCAATGCAAACAAGCAATATAACTTTCATTTTAACAATGAAATATTCAAACTTTCAACCAACGATCAAACACTCCATGAAGGAAGAATTTATCAAAATCTGTAAGGGCATGATACTCCCCAAATTGAAGCAAAGAGTTTTGTCTTCTGAATAGCATGAAAGTGCTTCAAAATTTAACTTCACTAAGGTAGCATACATGAAAGTACCTATAATGCATGTATTCCTCCAAAATTTTGAAGATGCAATAAATATACCCATAAATAAAATGAGCTACTCACCTGTAAGGAATGTGTTGATGGGTAGTAGTATCTCTATACTTCTTAGCAAGACCAAAATCAATAACGTATACCTAGATGCACGTGCACCTCAATTAATTACATTAGCTCAAATATCCTAACTTCTAAAAAAACACTTAAAGAACCAGAAAATTAGGTCAAAAGATATACCTGATTTGCACGCCTCCCTAAGCCCATGAGAAAATTGTCAGGCTTGATATCACGATGTAGGAAAGATTTGCCATGAACAAATTCAACTCGGTTGATCTAGTAGGAAATATCATGATTACAAAATATGGCAGGTCAGACCAAGTTATCTACTTGATTTCACTAGTAAGAACATAAACTGGCCTTGAGGAAGCAACTTTAGAAAACAATAAATGAAAAACCTACCATCTGATCAGCTAGCATGAGAACAGTCTTCAATGATAGTTTCCTGCTGCAAAAGTTAAAAAGATCTTCCAGACTTGGTCCCAATAAATCCATCACAAGAACATTATAGTCACCTTCAACACCGAACCACCTCGCATTTGGAATTCCAGCTGCCAAAGTACAAATAAAACAGTCAATAAAAGAAGACAAAATGACTTGCAACAATTTGAGCAAAAAGAATAGCCAAAAACTTTCATTACTTCCCCCTTGCAGGATCCTGTACAACTTTGATTCATATAACAATTGAGGATGCTTTGTCTTGACATTTTCCTGAGAATAAAAGGATAAACAGAATCTATTAGAATATACAGCTTGCAGTTTTAAAAGAGGAGAAAAACTTCTGCTTTTAGGTCGGTATGCTGATAAAAGTCCCCAAACAGATAAGAAATTATCTATACCCAGCTGCCCACAATAAAAAGGAGCTAAAAAAGTAAAACAGACTAAAGCAAGGGAAAACGACAAAAATAAGGATAAATGACTAGATAGTGCAGAATTGGGATTTCCTCTCCAAATACTTATGAAGATGTTCTAGAGGCAGTTAGTTAATGGACCTAAATAAGTTGGGCTCCAATAGAAGCCAAGTAACTTTCCTCTCCAAATGCGAATGATTTGCAAAGAAATTAGAAATCAATAAGAGCAACAAATCCTCTTTAGGGTTATGTAGGAAATGCCAAGGTATTACAGCAACAACTATTTTAAGCCTGGCATAATGGTTTTAAATCCTAGGAATATCTTGTCATGTCTTGTTCTCTTTCACATTTTTATTTTAAGATAAGAATACTCGAAACCCCATTTTTTATGCTTGCAGCAATGAGCACCTTCTAGCTATGCTAAAGTAATCCTCGTACATCACACTCTTGTTGAGAGGAATAACAACACCTATAGGAATAAACCAGACTCATAAAAGGTGCAAGAAGGATTCTACCAAACGAGAAAAATAAAAAATAAAGTCTAGCTGTCAAGGTTAGGTGGAAGGTCATAGCTTTCAAGTGGATAGCAAGGTTATCAAGATATGAGTTTAGAAGTTTTCAAGCCTCTGATCTCAGACAGAAATAGCCAAAGAAGAACCATATCATGGTCGTCTCCTTTGGTGTACGCAAGCTTTTTTTTATGGTAGTACATCTGAGTAGTCCATGTAGGGTGCTCATGGGCCTGGTCGGGCAAGGATGATGCATATCCAGGCCTGACCCTATTTTAGAAACACAAGCTCGTAACCGGCCAAAGCCCAACACAAGCCATGAGTTCATGGCCTACGCCCAGTCCGCCTCAAACATGTCACGCCTGAGCCCACCCTCGGGCCAAGCCGGGCTTTCCTTGACTTGTTTGGGCAAATCAGTCACTAACGTATAAGTACTACTTATTTGGGCCAGGCTTTGGGCATTCTATCACTTAATTAGAGCCCAGCCCAAGTTCTAGATCCAATCCCTGTCTGATTACCAAAACGTAAGGCCCAAAGAGGGCTGGCCCTGCTCATTAGCATCCGTAAGTCCATGCAAGCAGGTATTGCTAAGGTAATTCAGGATCATTATGGCGCGCATAGTGCATATCCAAAATGTTTTCGAGTTTGTTGCCCAATTCAAGCTTGCTTGATGGCATGGGGCTGAGCCATTGTTAAAGTGACTCTTCTTGCACTATGCAGTGGTGTGAGGTGTCCACTAACTGAAATTCAAGTTATATCTATTGTGGTTGAAGGCCAGATTAACTTCAACGATATACTCAGCTATAACAACTAAGATAGAGGGTATCAGTCATCCTACTTTGTCATGTGATTTTTTTTCCTTTTTGTTCTTTTTATCAGCTGATGCCAGTCATCAAAGAACATTTATTGTCGAGACATAATCTTGTATATTGCATAGCATTTATCTAGTACTCATTATAAGGCCTCCGGATTAAGAGAGCTATTTAGTGTTTAATGTGTGAGGAGAATTCGATACCGAGTGAAAGATGGATACACCAACGAATATTGGGACAATACTTTGTGTGGTTCATTTCCTCTTAGTTGCTATTTACTAGTCTCCATAATACAGCTGTTGACCATAAGGCATTGGCCAACAATCAGTTAATGAGAAGAAAAAGGGGGACACACACATACTTCATAAAGGAACTTGGTCAATGATGGCATAGGCATGCTTATGCTATTGCAAAAGTTTAAAAAATAATAATAATAATTTCCATCTACCGTTGATTAATGTATTTGGTGGCCGAAATGGGATAGACATCTCCAGTGAAGGGCAAGATGACAGGCTTTGGGCCCCTTCACGTGATAGTAAATTCTCGGTATCCTCCTTCTTCATGGCTCCCCCCACTTTCTAGCTTTTGCATGGCTCGCTCTTCGGAACAAAATCCTTACTATGGATAATCTTCATCACCGAAACATGATTGTAGTCAATGCTTGCCCGCTTTGCCTAGCTGATGAGGAATTAGTCAACCATTTACTACTTCATTGCAGGCTGCCAAAGCTCTTTGGTCTACAATTCTCAAGGGTTTCAGCTGCAGTTGGGTTCTACCAGTCCCTTCCCAAGTTGTTCCAATAATGGGTTTGTCTAATTTCTACCTTCAAAGGGGAGACCATGTGGCGCCTATCACTTTTTGCCTACATCTGGACGATTTGAAAAGAAAGGAACAGATGGTGCTTCGAAGGGATCTCTACACCAAGAAGACTTAATCCTTAAAATGAAATTTTGTGTTGCCTCGTGGGTCTCACTTCTTCCAAATTTTGGAGCTTATCCATTGATGCACTTATGTTTAATTGGAGGGAAGTCATAGCTTCTTGATTAGGTCCTCCTCCCATACCTTTTGTTTCGAGGCCTCTACGCCTCCTTGTATAGTTCCCCCTCTTTTGGGAATCTTTCCCCAGCCGCTTCTCAATATAGCTCTTTTATACTGTAAAGCTTTTATTCAATACAAGTTACCATTTCAAAAATAATAATAAAAAATTGTATTGGGTGGCTGAAAGCTACAGGGAGGTTCTGGGTAAAATCTTTCTTTAGATTCATTTCTATTGTTGGTTTTTCAGCAGATAGTTCCGCTTTCAATTTGGAAAATGCAGTCCCGTCTTGTATAGACGCTTTTTGCCAGTCAGCAGAAAGGCTAAGAACAACAGATCACTTGCAAATGAGATAACATGGTAACTATTACACCCACATATCATATTCACTGATCCAGAGAAACTATAGACCATTTGTTATAGTATTTTCCATATGCTTGGGCTGCATGGTAATTCTTTCTTGGGCATTTGATTAGTAGCTGCGTTTTTCTATCCAATATCTTACTCTGTTTGCCCATATCAAACAACTCAAAGACGTGTTTCGTCTTCATTCATCAACAAAACCCTAACATCCCCAAAAATGGAAGAAGTTTTATTTTTCCAAGTGTAAACAAAGAAAGGCCTAACATCTCAATATATTGAAATACTTCTATGCATTGCCACATTAGTGACAGTCCAAATTCACCATTAGTGGGAAAAAAAAAACTGAGAAGAATTGAGAACCCAATACAACAACAAGTGACAGTAATTTAACATTCAGAACAATTTAGCATTTCAACACTTTATAAAAGACATAAATAAACACAACCTACATCCATATAACTCAGAGCAGAAAATTTCCCAGTAGAACTAATGGCTCCAGCAGATCTAAGCCCCCTAAACAAAACCCAACAAGACCCCCAAAAGCGAAATCCGAAACCGATCAGTTTACAAAGAGAAAATACTTACAAGTTTAATTGCGACCTCTTCATTCGTCTGAATATTAGTACCTGAAGCGGACAATACAAAGAACAAACACCACAATCAATCAAAATCCAAAGCCATACAAATGAAAACAAGAAACATACGTTGGATAAATGAAATTGAAGAGGAGCAAAAAAAAAAAAAAAAAAAAGACGAACCCAAATAGATCTCTCCGAAGGATCCACTGCCGATCTTGCGACCGAGACGAAACTTGTTCCCCACGCGGGGCTCCATGGCGAAACTGAAGAATCGGAGAACGAAACCCTAACCCTAGAAAATAGAATCGAGAAGAAGAAGAGGAGGAGGAATATAAATAAGAAGAAGAAGAAAAGGTCCTTTGGAATTCACTGCTGTTGTGGTGGAATGGACGGCGAGGATCGATCGAGGAAGAACATGGGCTCGAGGAAGACGATCGGGAGAGGGAGGAGATTGGGATTTGGGGGAAATCGGAGGGGTTTTGAGAGAGAGATTCTTACAGAGTGCGATGGAGAAGAGACTTGCAGGAGGAAATAGGGAGACTTGGAGATGACGCCTATCTATCTAACACGACACGGCTTTGGGATTTTACACCTAATCCGAGTTTAATAAGGCTTTTTTACAGATAGAGCCCTGCTGTAACGCGATATTATGTTGGTGCCACTTTTTTCAATTTTCGGATGCATCATGCATGAAAATTGAAATGATGAGCTCTTCTCTTTGATAATTTGAGAAATGGACTCTGCATTTGCAAGGATCTAGAGATAATGCAACATGAACCTGCTGGCCATAGTAGATTGGCCTTGCCTTTGGGTCAAAAAATATAATATATTTTTAGCTGCAAGCCATCCTTTGTTTACAATCATTTAGTTAATAATGTTCTTCCACAAGCGGACTGGATGTTGCTTATATGTATGGGGCTCGCTTGGATGGCTTCTTATTATTTATTAATGGGGGTAGGGTACATGGAATTATGGAAAAGTGTCCATCTTGATGAGGGCCAAAAGAAAAGTCAGCCCCATTAGATCTTTTCTATTATTGATTTTAATAACGTTTTGTATTTAGTGGTCTTTTAACTATAACTTTATTTGAGATTCAATCTAATGGTAGATAAATGTTTGATAAGATTGGAATTGGGGCGTGAAGATAAGAGTATAAAAGGGCTTGCACAGATTAAATGTGCCCCCAACTAATCCCCATAGAGCTACACTACATGTGTTGCATCTCATAGGAAAACATTTCTCCATTTACATGTTTTGGTGATTTGCCTGCACAGGGATTGCACATGGTCATATTTGTTAGCATTCATTTAAGCGCGTGATACATAAATGAGATGTGTAAATATTGTGTATTTGAGGCCATACACGAACCAAAATTTTTACACCTATGCAAATGTGAAAGTTATTCACACCCCTATTGGGGTAAAAAAAGATGTTGAACTCTTCTTACACTTTGATTGCATTATTGTGGGGCCATCAATTACCTTTATTTTTTTCTCATTCTTGCGGGCCCCATCCTTGTAATCCAGTATGTTCATTTTGTTTATCGAACAAGTATGCCATCTAATATTGAAGCTAATTATCTTAAGGGTGCGTATTTTATGTTTACATGTGCACGTATTAGGGTATGTTTGTTAACTGGTAAGGAATTCACGAGAAATTTGTAGATTTATAGGGATCTCTCAATGCTACTGAACACAAGGATTCCTCATTGAGGATTTGTATAATTGGAGATTGCACATCAATGTTTATCAATGTGTAGAGCTAAGGATTTGTATAATAGTCAACCAATGCAAAATTGAAATGAATGATGACTTGTGATGGTAGGTTTCCACAAAATATTTGATTGGTTAAATGTGTGACCCATTTAAGGTTATGGGTTTTTTTTTCTTTTTTGCTTTTACGATCGGGAGCGTGCATGGCTTGGATCCTATGTGAAAACTGAGTGGGTTCTAAATTGACATAGAAAGTGTGTCTGAATTCGGCACCAACTAAACAAAAAAAAAAAAAAAAAAAGGAAAAAGGAAAAAGCATTTGATTCTATACCTAGAATTGAAACAATTTGTGGTGTGCATTAGTATAACCAGATAAAAATGAAAATAAAAAAACTCTGAAAAGCTAAGCAAACTTTCAAAATTAATATTGACTCAGGCCATGAAGGCCCTTGATACATATATATTTATACTTTAATTTATTTGTGTAGTTGTACTGGATTTAAATCCTTGGGGTTCAGAACATAAAGAAAGTTCAATTATGCATTCAAACTTCTACGTCAAGTAAAGATTAATCTTGATCTAGGTCTGAAATTTTCCCAATTAAAAAATTTATACCTTCTTTATTACAAATCAAAGAAATAGATACTCAAATAATTAGATATTCATTTACAACCCTATTTACGAAAAGTTGATCTCAGGCGCCCACGCACTCATTTGCAGCTGCCCCATATGAATGAAGATGGCTTGCTGATGGACTCCTTTGAAATTTAATACCTCCCAGCATACATTCTAGAATCTAGATTTTTAATCCCTATTCATTGACAAAGTCTGCCGACTACGTAGTGGACTTTGGCTAGGGTGCTCCTGTTCACCAAAAGAATAAAGAGGAATTTGACCTCGTGCTTATTCTACTGCATGGTATGACCAGCCCTCCACAGCATGAGTTGGGCAACTTTATTGATCGATCAAAACTGGCCAACTGGTTGGACCAACAGGCATTTCTTCCAAACCAGATGGTTGGTCAATCCAAATTTATGTGTTCTTAGGGTCCACTCAATCGGTGGTTGATTAGTGGGATGGCCTAAAAGAGTGGCCAAAGTGGACCAGTTATTAATGTGTAGAGTTAGCACCATTTTATAATGGGCATCTGATAACCATTTGATACTGATTATATAAACAAAAACCTAATGGAGGAAATTGGGTTGATGAACCAGGAATACATTACAAAATGCAGTATATCTCTGGATCTCAACAAAATCGCCCACTTTTCTTAGTACAGAGGATTAAATCAAACACACCCCTAGAAAAATAGGAGCAGGCAGTATATCCCACTCACCATGGTGACAATTACTTCTTGATTTGAACAATGGAGATGTGAATACCTCTTATCCAATCGTTATCATTAGCTCTCCCAATCAAATGGGAAACCATTACAATGTGAAGAGGTGAAAATTTTGGGCATTATTATCATTGTCTTGCTAATTTTATCATTATCCCAACAAGTGCACTATCTTTTGGAAAGAAAACAAGCGATGGAATTTTTCTAGAACTTAGATCTTGGAAAACAAATTTATATGCTAGTAATTTTTCCAGAGGGTTAGATGTAGGAAGAAAGACTTAATTTTTTGAAAGAAAATAGTTTTTTTTTTCTTACTTTTGTTGGTTTGTTTAACATGCAAGATTTTATGTTTAGAAAATGAAATATAATGCCCTATAGTATATTATTTTTCTTGAACTTTTTTTTTTACATCCAAACCAGCCCCATCAAGCAAAATGAGTCTCCATTGGCAGTCGTTTTGGTAGGGGCATTCATGAAGTGATTTAGGCCGAGCTGATGCATATTCAGGCCTGGTCTCACGCTAAAACATCGGCCCGCATCTGGCCTAAAGTGGGCTGGGCAGCCCGAGTGGCCCATAAGCTCCCTTGGTTGTTGGTGCATGAGGTACACTGGATAACTTCTCTATAGTGATTTTAGACAAGTATTTGCCCTAATTTCTTGAGAACTGGAAAAGAAATTGGTGTTTAGGAAAGGAGATAGTGACCATTAAACAAAGACTCTGATGATTCATGCATTTGTCGTGGGTGAGAAAAACTAGGGCCAAGATGACAAGTTATTGAGACAATCTGGATTCCTAGTGTGAAATTAAACCAGTTAATTAAAGAAGATATCACTAGCCCACATGCAGTGTTTTAACAATCACCATGCCCTTCAATCAAAATCGCATTCCGACAAAAAATGATTTACTAAGTGGGTCTCACTGTGAATCGGCTAACAGTAAAAGGTTAGGCTGATCATGGTACTAATCATCTTCCATCCAAACATGCACATTTGGCCGAGTCGTCATTAATCATGTTTATTTGGTAATGTAGTTTGGAAAAACTGACTTAAAATCCAAACAGTTTTATGCCTAACATACCGAGAGCGAAGGATGAAAGTTATTTTGGTGAGTTGAGTTCCATAATGTAGCTTTCAGAAATAAATGTAGTTGGTATAGGAATTTGGTGTTGGCACCTTCCCATTCCTTGCCTACTGCGCATATTTGGTACGTGAGAGAGGAATGGTTGTTCGATGGATAGGTCTTCGTTGAGTTCCTCAGCTAAAAAGGAAAGGGTGCCGTGTACCTGTGGCTTGGTGAGTACGTCACGTGACCCGGGCAAAGAACAAATCTCACACAGGCGAGATAAGCTTGGGAGGATACAAATACGGGCACGTTTGTGTATAGGAAAATATTTATGTGCATCTATTCCTCACCATAGGGTGAGGGATGCTTCCATAAATTGTATTTTTCAAGTACAAAAGTGGGATTCATGTGCAAAAAGGGAAAGTGTCATCTCAGCATAGATGCACAGCAATGTCCCCCCTATATTTATATTTATATCTATACTTTTATATAATATATATGGAGGTGCTCCTACGAGAGACACTCTCACCAAGTTGGTGAGAGATGGGTGGGGGCCCTCACTTCCATATCCACTCTCATCAACTTAAATGCAAGAACCCCCAACTTCCATATACACTCTCATCAACTTAAAAGCAAGGATCCCCAACTTAAATATGAGGGCCCCCACCCATCTCTCACCAACTTGATGAGACTGCCTCTCATAGGAGCACCTCCCATATAATACTCTTATAAAAGATAAGAAAATGCACTTTGCTTTCACTACACACCTGACCATCTTAAGAACAAAATGACATAATTTGTATGGGCTCCACTCATATAATAATAATATAATCTATATATTATTATTACCCTTCTAAAAATGAAGAACTTGGGCCCCACTTATATCTCTATAATAATAATAAAATTATCAAAAAGAATAACTTGTGTGGGCCCCACTTGACATAGCTTGTGTGGGCCCCACTTATATAATAATAATAGAATCTATATATTATTGTTATCTTTCTAAAAGAGAAGAACTTATGTGGGCTCCACTGATATTATCCACTTTTATAATATAAAATCTAAGATAACAAAATGACATAACTTGTGTGGGCCCCACTTATATTATAATAATATAATCTATGCATTATTATTATTATATATAAAACAAAAGGATATAACTTGTGTGGGCCCCACTTATATAGTAATAATATAGTCTATATATTATTATTACCCTTCTAAAAGAGAAGAACTTAGGCCCCCCTTTTATAATAATAATAAGATTATAAAATAGAAGAACTTGTGTGGGCCCCACTTATATAATAATTATATAATATGTAAATTATTATTATTATTATATCTACATATATATATATATCTATATCTACCCTTATCAAAAAGAAAAACGTGTCATATTTATTTCTTTACACATCTGTGGGCCCCACTTATATAATAATAATCTATCTATATCTTGGGCCCCACTTATATAGTAATAATATAATCTATATATTATTATTAGTATTATTATTATATCTATTATTACCCTTATCAAAGAGAAGAACTTGTGTGGGCCCCACTTATATAATAATAATATAAGGAGCTAGCCACATTCTGGTATTTTTTCTCTTGCTTTTAAGCTTCATTACATGCTCACATATCTTATAATGTACCATTTCTTTCTCAAAATTAAGAAGCAAAAGCCTAGCACATTAGACGGTGCTCCCTATTGCAATCTTGAAGTTGTGGGTTCAAGTCATGTATCAATCAAAAAAATAAAACTAAATGAATCGTTGGATAAAAAAACATACCATTTATCATATGTCTTTTTCTTTCTTATCATCGTCATTATCATGATTATCATTATTGTTGTTGTTATTATTATTAAATTCTACTTTTGAATGGTATTCAAAAGATGCTTTGAGCAGGTATTTTCCTCCAAATTCTTTGGAAATCTAATGCTTGGCTTTCTATGAGCAAACTAGAGGAGGCTGTGACCATTAATTTAAATGCCCCTGTGAATTATCCTGAAGAGATGACTGTTAAATTCCTTTGTAAATTATCACTAAGAGCCTTCATTTCATGGGAGAATTTAATGAAATTCTGGAGCCTTAATATTTTTCTTAGGCTGTAATGATTTTATTCAGTGGGTGAAGATAAATTTATCACAGTAAATTGTCGTCACTTAACCAGTTTAAGTAGGGCTAATAAAAGCTCATATTGTCATGGAATGCTAACTCATTAAAAAGTTAGCTCTACCTAGCGTTGGCATGCCGCCTTACATGCAAGTGAAGCACCATTGGCGGTAATAAATAGCCCGCCGAGCAATGATTGATGCAGTTAGTCAATGCCCTCGATTGTTCTAGAGATAAGGATCGTGGCGCCCCGGAACCGTGACATCTGGCAGCAGCATCTCCTTACGTGCGAGAGACTTCTATGCTAGTCGTTATTCCTGACTCTGTTATGAAAGAAAGTGGCAGCTAAAGCAAATCTAAAACGTCAGTTGCTTTTTGCTTCTTATTCTTAGCCAACCAACCACTTGGTACCAAGCAGCTGGTTAGCTGTTGCGCTTTCAAAGTATAAGAGTGGTTTCTTATCTTAGAAGTGGTGGTGTAAGAAGCGCGCTATCCTCTCTGTCTTGAAAGAAAGTGAGTAAACGTAGCGATGCGTATACGTTAAGTAAGTCAGCGGTGTAATAAACCGGCCTTTGAAGAAAGAAACAAAGTAAAAAAAGCCTCCAATTGAACTAGAAAGAAAAATAAGTAATCGGACTTGTATCGGAACAAGTGATCCAATGTCTAAGGAACAAGACTCCTTGTTGAGCAAAAGAGTACTTCTCCTTCTTGACATAGAGCTGGTTATCGCGTAATATTTGGAAAACAACTCGTAAGTGCTCCACATGCTCTTCAAGCGTCCCACTATAGACCACAATATCATCAAGATATACCACCGCAAACTGGTCTACCAATGAGATAATTATGTCAATTTTCCTACCTTTAATCGATTTGTGATAATTCTCTTTGCTCAAATTTTTTTAAAGGGGGAGATTTGTTTAGTTTTTACAAAGTATTTTGGTTATTTTACTTAAGATTTGCACCCTTCTTCCAATTGATTGTGATGAGTATGGTTTCGAGTTATTATTACATTGACTATCAAATAAAATATCCAAAAGAGTGTAAGGAGTGTAAGTTGTGGTTTGACATTGCACGTGCCTTGCACGTGCAGGGCTCCACTAGTAGTCTAATGTAAATAACTACAGAGAGCTGTTGAAGCAACAATTGAAGCTTCTTTTTCCACGTCCTATTTTATGATCAATGTATCCCTTGTATAAAATTACCTAAAATGACATCTATCAAAATCTCTTCCTCCCCGACTGCTTTCTATACTCACCCACCTCACCCCCACCCCCACCCAGGGCGGACCCAAGTACATGGGTCTCGGGTTGAAGTCCCCACCCATACCTAACAAAAAGTTGAAATTTTCAAAAAACCCCTTCAGATTTTAAAACTTAATGTGTTTTTTTTTTTTTACAATTTGTCCATTTCCTCAATATTTCTTTTACACTGAGTCCTCCCCCCCACCCCCCCCCCGCCCCCCCCCCCCCCAAGTTGAATTTCCTATGACCTCCTTTGACCCCCCCAGCCACCACCGTCCCCTTATGCAACACTGATGGTGGGGGAGAGGGACAGGGAGAGGGAGAGAGGGCGGTGGGCTGGGAGGGAGAAGGAGAGGGATGTGGGCAAGGCCGCCAGTGGAGGGCGGTAGCATGGAGGGAGAGGGAGAGAGGGCGGTGGGTGGAAGGCGACGAGAGGGAGAGGGAGAGGGAGAGAGGGGGTGGCGGGCAGAGGGCAACGACAAAGAGAGAGAGAGGGGGAGGAAGGGGAGTGAATTGAGAAAAATGGGAGTTGAGGGGTTTGAGTATTTTGGGAACAATGGGGTGTATGGAGAGGGGTTTTAAGATTTTTTTTAACTTAAGCAGGCTGTGTAGATAGAAGGGATGTGTAAAGAGAAGCCTCTGTCTTGGCATTAACCCCTCTCACAACTATATTCTAAACAAATTTATTTGAAGTAGCTCTATTTCTAATAGATAATACTTGCCAAATGAGAAGTGCTCACGACCCAATGGCAAAGAGGTGTCTCGTCTTTGCAACCACAGAGCAATCAATCCTTTAGCAGGTGTACTCCTCCAACCAATAGTTCGTATTAGCGGAAAAAAGTAGCTTGTCAAATGGTAAACAAATAAGAACCTTGAAAGGAATGACAAAAAAAAAATGATTAAGGTTCCAAACACATCATAACCACAAATAGAGGCCCTTCATTCCGTAATATCACAAAATGCCCAACATTCCATGATGTCACGAAATTACCCCGCACGTAAATCTCACGATAGAGGGACATTCCACTGTATTATGGAATAATTGCCATTTCGTGATATCGTAAAATGAGGGTAGTTTTGTTAAGAAATAAATAGTAGGACATCATTTATAAAGAGAGCCACTAATGCCAAAGCTTCTCTGGGCACAACCCTTCTTTCTTTACACTCCAAATAAGTGAAAAAAATTTCAAAATTTATCTCTACACACTCTATTGTTCCCAAATTACCCAAACCCCTCCACCTTCATATTCTCAGCTCAATCCCATTATTCCCCCTATCTCCCTATCATTGCCACCGACCTGTCTCCTCCCTCTCCCTATTTCTCTCTCCCTCTCCCTCTTGTCGCCCTCTACCTTCTACTTGTGTTTCTCTCCCTCTCTCTTGCTCTCCCTATCGCAGCCCTCTCTCCCTCTTCTTGCCTGGCGCTTCCCTTTCTCCCTCTCATTCTCCCGATCTCTCCCTCCCCCTGTCCCTCTCTCCCTTCGACGGTGTTGCTGGAGGGGATGGCAGTGGCTTAGCCGGGGGTTGGGATGGGGGTGGGTGAGTGTAGAAAGAAGTTGGGGGAGTAAGAGATTTTTGATAAATGTTTTTTTAGGTAATCTTACATCATGATGTATTGGCCATAAAAGAAGGATTGTGCTCAAAGAAGCTTGTGCTGTGGCATTGCAAGCTCTCTTTAAAAAGCGTTCGGGCATGTATTGTTTTTATTGACTTTAATTATTTGCTATAACTCCTGAGAAAAATTTGTGGTGTAAAGAGTTTTTTTTTTTTTTTTTTGACGTGATGTAATAACTTTTTCATGGCATTTGCAAATGTCATGTTTTCCTTCTTAAAAATGCAATCATGTAAGACGGTTTTAAATGCATTTGATAGAATTTTGAAATTCCAGCTCCTTTACTTATTTTCATCAAATTCTTAATGCTGAAGTATTTAGAAATCCCATGAGTTATGGGAACAAGAATTCTCCGAATTCCATTAAATAACCAGGCCCTAATGTTTTTATTTTATCCTTAAAAAACCCTAAAAACAACTACATAAAATTTCCTCCTGTAAAGTATTGGATTACTTTTTGCTATCTGGCATTAAGCATGTGAACTACGTTCGATAAATCTATCGTGGCCCCCACTTCGTCTAGTGAGATATGGCTCAGCCCTAATAAGAAAGTTAAAAAAAAAAATGGGGGCAGAGGTAAACCTTGAATGATTTGGATTTAAGTAGCGGGCGGGCCTCATCTTCCCCCTGCCATTCGTATACACCAATTACGGATAGAGAAGTGTTTTTCACGATCGAAATCCCAGATCCTATAAAAACATCGTTTTCCGGTCTCTCTCCATAATCATCTCTCTCTCTCTCTCTCCCTCTTCCTACTCAGCTCCTCTCTACTCGCTCTCTTTCCCCTCTCAGGTAACTCTCTCTCTCTCTCTCTCTCACATGGTTGTCTGTCATGGCAAAACCCTAGACCAAAGCCCTAAAGATGAGCCTTTCATTCTTCTCTGTTCCCTTTCGCTTGGAAGCCATAGACGTGTGATGATTGAAACGGCTCGGGATCTTTGATCTTTCCCTTCATTTTAACTAAACCCCCCCAACCTATCATCAAGACGCTCTTTTTTTTCACCGAGACCTAATCTTTCAATCTGCTGCAACCCTTTCTTATGAACAGACGGATCATAAAGATCGAAACTTTCTGTTACAGCCATTAGTTGTAACATTCGCCTGTCATTAACCCCAATACGTCACTTGATGATGGAACCCTAATCCTATTTTTTTCATTTTGAAGTCACCCATACCTTATTCATCTGTCTCTTGATGAACAACCCCCAAAAGCTGCGACCCCAACACAATTCTCGATAGAAACCTAAATACAATTGGGTCATTTTAATGGGATTGGTAATACTTTCCAGTTCCAAAGCTGAATATTTGGGAATTGGGCCCTTCTAGTTTTATTATTATTATTTTTTTCAGAAAAGGAAGGTCTAGTTTTATTTTATTTTTCTATTTACATTACATATTGATCTGATTGTGTACAAAAATACGGCTTTGGAATGTATTTGACATTAGGCTTTCTTGATACATGACCAGTAAAAGTCCCTAATTGGCATATCTCAAATACAGAAATTGGGTATTTTTTGTGCGGTGTATTGTGTCGCAATCTCTGTGGATGTCAGGCCATATTTACGTCACTGTATCATGTGATATGTTCACCATTTGTGGTCTCTATAGTGAATATTGGAATAAGTCCCAAGATGAATAAAGTATGGTGGGCGCTTGTCTCCGTTATCTAATCTCAGTTCAAGCAACAAAGCCCACTCCCAATCATTGTCACAAATTTCATTATCGAGGAAACATTGTTTCTGATAATATCTGGATATTCTAAAATCTGAGGGGTTTCTTGGTATATCATTTGCAAAATGTTATAAAAAATGTTATTTATTTATTGTGCTCTGTGTAAATACTTACATTCCCACACCCCCTCTCTATTAGCACTCCAACCAGGGATCGGTCCTTGGTTCTTTCTGTGGAGGGGAGGTGCGTGGTTCTTTCTGTGGAGGGGAGGTGCGTTATCACTGAGCTACCGGGGACCTGGCAGAGTGAAAAATAAATAACTTTATTATAATCAATACAATAACTAAACAAAATAAACAAAAAGGTATTTTTTATGTATTTTCTTTTTACAAATTTCAGTTTTCCCTGTATTATCAAAATTTACTAGCAATATTTTCAAGTTTGGCAATATTTTGTAAATATCATGATATTACTGGGAAAACATCGTTTCATGTAAATACCACAACGTTATTGTGATATATGCAAAATATTGCTGATATTTTGCAACAGTAATCCTAATTTCCACTAGGGTTACTGATACATGCACCTTCTTTTACTCTTTCAGTCATCATCAGCATCAACATCATCTTCATCTTCATGTTAGCCTTCTACCATCTATTTAGGTGCCAAAATAAAAGGTTTTAGTTGAAAATCAAAAGGTTTGAAGTTTTACTTAATTAAAGTACATCCCGTACTATTCTAACTCACACATGTAGATTTATGGTCCGCACATGGCTGTGGTATATTACTTTTGGATTTTGATTTGGATGGACAGTAACTTCACAGCTAGTCCTTGAATGGGCCTTGAACGAGGCCCTTGACATCTCTTCCAAGCCAAAAACAAGGGGAACATAAATGCTGTAATGACTTTCTGTGCTAGGCTTGTAAGGAATCTGACTCTGCAATGTTACAATCAGTTGACTTGTTCTGTCCCCTGTGACTCAATGGAGTCCTTGTGAGACTTGGGTGAATTGCAGGTCAACTGGTCAAGTCTGATCCGACTTGATCTAGTTGGCTCGAACATGACCAAGATTTAAATGTTGCAAAGCAGCCATACTGAAAATGCAATCATAATCATCAAAGCCTTGTCCCATCTATGTTGGGGTCGGCTTCATGAATTTTGTTTCTCCGTTCCGATCTATCTTGAGCCAAAGCCTCATATAAGTTGCACTTCTTCTGATCTATTTTTTCTATCTCCATTTACATTCTCTTCGGCCTACCCCTTCCCCTTGGTGGGCCATCAACCTGCATAGCATTTTAATATATTTTATTTTCCTGAAAATGCAATATATTAACATATTTTATTTTCCTCAGAGCTTGTTTGTACCTTGAAGCCCGGTGGCATATGTGTTGATAGAGGCTGTATTTATTCAGTGATTTTTATTTGTGGTCAAGTTAATCTAGTGAACTTCCTGTAATAACTGCTACAGGGGCCTATTTTAAGATGACAGAACCTTCCAAAGTTATTCATGTCCGAAATGTGGGGCATGAGATATCTGAGGTATTTCATTTCTCTCTTTTGTGCTAATCATAAAATACTGTGGCTCTTTGTTTTCAGAGGCCTCATTTGACACTATGCTAGAGAAAGACGAGCTTTATTTATATATGCATGCCACCATACACATCACTTACATGTATCACAATCTGAATGTGCCAAATCATTTGCCTAATTGTAGAGTGATCAGGTACAGAGGGTGGGGCTATTTGTATGATTCGCAGTTGTCAAATGGAAACTCTTTACTGGAGAAAAAAAAAGAGGAGGAAAATAGGAAATGGTTAATGCCTTAATGGGCTAATATGCAAATAAATGTTCATCAGTTGGATGAAAGTACATGCATGCTGCATGTAGAACAACTGTGCATGTCAGTTTTTTCCCCCTTCCTCTTTTTTTCTGTAGTTAATTTTTTTTTTCTTTCAGAGTGATCTGCTTCAACTGGTGCAGCCTTTTGGTGCTGTCTCTAAGCTTGTGATGTTACGAGCAAAAAATCAGGTTTATTTTTTCCCTTGGTCCCAGATTTTTTCGCTAATTCTCGGCACAGTTTCTATTACATTAGGCTCTCTAGTAACAAATATTTTGAAAAAAAAACTTTAATAAAAATAAATCTTTTGGAGAAGTAACTTTTGTTCTATGTTGATAACAAATAAATTCCAAGGCTTCCTAATATTATATATGTAATTACAATAATATGTATTGGATTACCATATAAAAAGGAAAAAAATATTATGTATTGAAAATTTGAAATGCATATTTTGCCTTATTATAGTATATATGTTAATATGTAACACACTACATAAAATCAATTGTAGAGAAAGAACATTAATCCTATGAAAGAAAATGGTTGGGTTCAGAGTGGGTCCGTGGTGGACCCGTACCTGAAACCTGAATTGAGGCATTTGGAGTTTTGGACCCATATCCCAAACGGTATATGATGTTAGACCTGCGTCCAAACCCAATTCTACTTTGGATACTTGAATCTGTTTATATATCCTAATTATAGCATACTTATTTTTTAATTATTTATCTATAAGGAAGTTAACTCAGAGACACCATACAATCAATGGAAGTGGCAAAAAAAAAAAAAAAAAAAGAAAAAGAAAAAGAAAAATAAAAAGAAAAAGAAAGAAAAAACAAATTTCCACAAAAAATGAGCAGGATGGATTTAGAGGAAATTGGGAAATTAGACCATCAAGACATAGATGTAAAAATGTTTTTTTGTAACAAATCAACCCTCCAAAAAAGGTTCTACTGCCACACATGATGCCTAGATGCGGCATGGATACGGTAGGGACATGCCATTATATGGTAGGGACATGAACTTTACACAAAAATAGTTAACTATCGGATACAATACAATATGATGCTGCCTTTATTGAAGTATCCGGGTGTCATAGCTGCCAGATCATCCAATTAGCATTGAATTTCTAGTTTCAATCCCCTAAACAATAAACCAAGATCCCTAAAATCACCAAAAGAACTTTCAATGAGGAAAGTAGATGTTTGGTCTTGAGACCTAGTTAGAAAGAGGAGGAGTGTACCCGATTGTAGAAGGTTGAGAGATGGAAACAACTCTTTACTATATACATATTGAGAGGGGCTTTTCATTTTGAAGGAGAGAGACGACAACACAGCATGTATTGTTATCATCATCTTTTGGAAAGGAGATGGATGCGGAGAAGTGCAAAAGGCTCCTCCTTGGGAACTTAGAATAGGAAAGGAAGAGATTTACTTGGTTGTAGAAGGTTTAGGGATGGAGGTAACTCTTCATATTCTTGCAATTGATTAATCACTGCTGGCATGGAGAAGGAAATGAGGGTGAGAAAAAGAAAGACAACAGAAGACTTGTTTTTTGAGAGGGGCCTTCCATTTTTTTATTTTTTATTTTTGTGTGCGTGTGGGGGGGGGGGGCGGGGGGGGGGGTGTGTTATTATTTTTTGGACAAGCAAGAAAAGTGAAGAGTAGAAGGCTCATTCAATGAACCTCTTTCAGGAAAAAGAGAAAAGTGGGGTTGTTGCTATCGGAAGAGTAACCATTTCTTTCTGGATTTTACTTATTTATTTAATTGGAAAGGCAACTTAGCTTCCAAGTTCCAACCAATGTAAGACAACATTTTTTTTTGCGGTCTGTGTGTGGTTAAAAAGTGTATCTCAGTGCATACAGGTTTGAGGGTATGAAACCCATGGACCCTGACCTGGAGCTGAGTGTCATTTAGGTGTATTAATCATCCTGAACCTGGACCCAAATTTAGATTATATAGTCCCATGATCGGTTTTTCAGGTCAGGTTTTTTGCGGATGTGGTTACCCATTTTTATCCCTAATTGGTTTCATTAGAGGGGTTTAAGATGTGTAGGGAAGTAATAGAAAGATGGTAGCATGTGGTTATTGTTAATTTTGACATTATTCTCCATTCATGCAAACATTGTGCATGCATGTGCTTGTGTATAATGAGGATGATGAAATTGCTAGGTGGGATACCTTTGTTAAATATAGTGGAAGAACAATCATACATGGGAAGGCCTAGTTCAATGAACTATGAAGAATGACTGTTCTAAAATTATAAATGCCCTTTTCTTTTTCTGAATACTTATAAATACAGATTCCAAAAAAAAAAAGGTTGCATAGGATTTTAGTTTAAAATGATTAATAACACCTTGAAAAATGGAACAAAACTAATACCGAATGTTTTTTTAACTAAAAGAACCCCTATCATGATTTTTTGTTATTGGAGAGGGCTTACTGTATAGGTATTTATGTTTCTACAATCGCTCTTTGTTGTATGATTAATTCCTCCCTTATTGTTCAGGCACTACTCCAGATGCATGATGTGGCGTCTGCTGTCAGTGCATTGCAATACTACACAAATGTCCAAGCAAGCATCAGGTATTGTGATACTGATGTCTCGTTGTTTTTGGTTATCTGGATATAGTCTGAGGTCAATTTTAGATATGGACTTCTGAATTCCATTTCTATGAAACTAAATGGCGTTTGCATTTGGTTTTTCATGGTTTGATTGGGCACATCCTAAATAGGAAAAATAAGTGTGGAACTTAGAATCCTATTTATAGTTCTTCGTTGGGTGGATGTAGCTTGTCAATTTTTGGACATGGAGAGTGAATTCAATTTTGATGAAACTAAGTGGTGGTTGCATTTATTTGTCATTTTGTGTTTTTCATGGTTCAGTTGGATCTATGCTATTTTTTTAATGGTCAGTTGGACATATGCTAAATCGCAACACATTTCAAAATTTGACAGCCATTAGGTACATTTACACCTTGTTTGCACATTATCGACAGACATTGGTTTTAGTTTGAAATTGAAAAAGCTTGCTTAATATCATTACTCTAGATGGTGAAGATGTTATTGACTGTGAACCCGTATTGGGTTATTTACACAGAGGGATGGAAGAAATTGCGGAAATCTGAACAATTATACAATATCTTCCTTATGTAACACATTGGGATTATTTAGCTACTATGTTCACAGAGGCAATAACGGTAAATGCACTAGAACGATTAGGAAATATTCAAGTACCCAAAAGAGCCAGCTATATCAGAGTAATTATGCTGGAGCTGAGTCGTATAGCTTCGCATTTATTATGGCTTGGACCTTTTATGGTGGATATCGGTTCACAGACTCCCTTCTTCTATATTTTCAGAGAAGAGGAATTGCTATATGACCTATTTGAAGCTGCCACAGGTATGTGAATGATGCATAATTATTTCCGTATCGGGGGAGTCGCTGCTGATCTACCTCATGGCTGGATAGATAAATGTTTGGATTTCTGCGATTATTCTTTAACAGGAATTGTTGAATATCAAAACCTTATTACGCAAATCCCAATATTTTGGAACGAGTTGAAGGGGTGGGCATTATTGGTGGGGAGGAAGCAATAAATTGGGGTTTATCGGGACCAATGCAATGAGCTTCCGGAATCCAATGGGATCTTTGTAAAGTTGATCATTATGAGTGCTACGATGAATTTGATTGGGAAGTATATAATCATCATCATCCTCATAGCCATCACCATCATCATCACCAGTACCATTACTGTTATTTTAACTTCTTCATACTAAATCTTTACCAGGCAATTGCTTGGGCCAAAAATAACAGTTACAAAACAGTATTTCGTCGTTGTGTTTGGTTTCTTCCCTACCAGAATGATTAGATGTATGGACTATGGACAGTCTTTTGTTCTCCAAAACAGTTAAACTGCATGCTATTTGGAGACACTGAGCATAAATTCTACAGCTTTCGTTCTGTGTTTTTTATTAATTATAGATGATGAATGACTACTTCATGATTCAGAAGTGTGAGATGCTTAGTGGTAAGAGGCGTTGCTTCTCACCCGCAGTGCCAGGGATCAACCCCTGACACTGCTAGAGTACTGCCCTGAGTACATGGGCAGAGGACGAAGTGGAGGGCGGCATGGAGGACGATGGAAAAAGGAGTACTCAGGCGTGGAGCAGACAGTGCATGGAGGACCACAGGAACCCGCTAGGCTGATATATTAGGCTAGTTTAGGAATAGGATAGTTTACAATTCACTTGCATCCAGGGGTGGGGGGGGGGGGGGGGGAAACTACTTAATGATTGGTTCTTTTCTCATCTTCTGCTTATTTTTATGGTTTCATTTCAGGGGTAGGAATGTTTATATGCAGTTCTCTTCGCATCAAGAACTGACCACAGTGGACCAGAATGGTCAAGCACGCAAGGGAGATCAGGTTGGTAATCTGATAATTTTGCTGCAGATCAGAACTGCTTGAATAGTTGATTAAAAATGTATGCACAACAAAAGGAAGAATGCAATAGCATTACAGGAAATAGCCATAAGAATATCAAATATTTATGTAGAGGAATAACTGTAAGAACAAGATTAACAATCAAAATTATTTTTTGGTACTTGCAAACTAATAGCTGAAGGTAAGTGTAAAGTTGTGTTTGACAGTGAAACAAATTCAATCCAGAACTACACACAGTAAAGATAATCTTGCTGCTAACATTAATGTAATTTCAAACAGCAGGATCTCCCGATAAAACAAACATTATAGACTACTATTAGGCTATTAAGAGGTTGAAATTAGGCAATTTTGTGATATGAGTAGCGATTGCTGGTTGTTCAACAGTTTCAGCCCACTATCTTGGCAAGGTCATGATTATGGCAACATATTTGCAGAAATTGCCTTCACAGAAACAAGACTTAAGAGAATCCATGCTCTTAATAAACAAGGAGAAGTTGCAAGAGGGGCCAGCATATCTACTTCATTTGAATGTCCAATGCCAGTAGATTTCCGAGAAACACACTAGTTCATTGGGGCTTAATATGTAGTTGGTCATGCCAGTCATGGATTTCAGTATGATTGAAAAAGTATAAGTTTTGCGATGTCATCTATTGAGCAAATTTCTCCATGCGGTTGATGCTGCTTGCAATCATTTTCTAGTTTCTATAATTGTCCTTCCAGACAAGATCTCAAGCACAAAAGGATTTTCCCCCCTTTCTGTTATGTAAGAAATTTTAGTGATTGTGCTCTGGTCCAATTATATTCAATCTTCATGTTTCATGACGTAGGTTATAGTGTAGGGTTTTTTTTTTTTTGGTGGGGGGGGGGGGGGTGCGGGGTGGTGCGGGGGGGCTTGAAAATTGAAATGGCGCCATTGGGCAATGTGATGTGTCCATAGACAAGGTTTCAAGAGAGCTATGAGTAGTGCTATGATTTTTCATGAGAAAGTCACATTTTTCAAACTATTGTGATGTCCATAGATAAAAGTTTCAAGAGAGCTATGAATAGGGCTACTACCTGTGGTAATTTAGATTGTTATTTGGATATTTATGTCATTTTCGGGTGTGGGCAGGCCTTTCACTTGTAGGAATAGGTCACCTGTGGGGCCCACCCAAAAGCACGGCAATCATGGAGGGGAGGGGAGGGGGGGGGGGGGGGGGCGCATAGTGGTTTGAAAGGTTTCCCTGGGTCTACCTGTGTGCAAAAAATGGGAACCATCCAATCATGATAGGTACTGTTCTGGCCCTCTGGGAGCCTCAATATTGTCTAATCCTAAGCTGTTGGATGAGTGTTAAATTTGCACAAGTTTTAAGGTGCTTGCGACTATTCATTCACTGTGAGAAGTGTTTTAAAGAGGCCTTAAAGTTTTCCAAATCTTTGCCATGAGATAAAGTTGAATGAGTCCCAAACTGTGCAGAGTCACTTGGGGACCTAAAATGTTTGTTTGGGTGCTTATTCACAGGGGGGAAGTCTTAGATTGATCCTTTTTTCTTTTTTCATTTTTTTTTTGCGGGTGGGGGGGGGGGGGGGGGTGGTACAACATCTTTTCCATCACACACATGGACGTAGATAGAAATATTCAAATGAGAACTGTCGACATGGTTCTTATGTGGAGTCCACCCTACTTTTTGGGCCAGCTGGTCAACTTGTGATCAAGTTATACCCCTCGCACACACTATTCCCCCTGTTGAATTGCTACAAGCCCAAATTTGACACTCATCCAATCGTTCGTTGGATTAAAATTTAAAACAAGAATAAAACTTCTAAAATCAGTAAACATGAGGGCCATAGATCAACGGGCTTAGGATGATCTAATGGGTTGATTTTTGGCCTTATGGGTCTTCCATTAGATCTTTCAATCCTCCACATCCTCCATGATTGGCATGGCCCTTGGCGAGCCCCAAAGACGAGTTCACATGGTGCTATGTGCCGATGGTACTCTCTAAAATGAAACTCTATATCACACACAAACATACACACGTATATGGAAATTCAACAAAATGCTCTATTTGGAAAGGGGCATTTTCGCCCCTTTTGACTTGTCCAATTAGATGAAACCACCTCACATTGTAGTCGTAGAAGGAAAATGAGAAGTATCGTCCAATTGTAAGCAATGTTATATTAAATGAACCATTAAACTTCTTTTGAATACATCTATTTTATAGGATACTCTTTTAGCTATGATAGGAGAGTAAATAGGAGAAGTATTAGAAATTGAGAGAAGAATCTAAACCCATCACAAATCCTATATGAGTTGTTCCCACTGTCAAATTGAGAAAATTATATTTTTTTTATAGTGTCCAATCTAATAGTGGGCCTGACTCATATTTGACTGAAATTTGTTGACGACCCAAAAAATGATGGGCCATTGATTTTGATCGGTTTGGATTTTTCACAAGTAGGCCCTACCAAGGATGTGTCAGCCAAATCGCCTATACGAAAAGTAAGCTACATGATTGGATTAGCATTGCTCCCTTCAAATCTCCTAAATAAAAGGAAACAAATCAGTGAGTTGTTGCAAGAGTTTTCTTTGGTGTGAGAGTTCCTACAAGAGTGAATATTTGAAGACATAAAAATAGGTGAGCAATTACTGAAGTTCATGACATTAAATTCAAACTGCCAAATTAGACGTACGATTGGAAGAATGAAAAGGGCGTAGAAGGATGAAAAAAAAAAAAACGGCAGGGCGGTTTTGTAGCGTGCCTCATTGAGCACATGAACTTACCTTATGGTGAGCTCACTTCCTTGTGGGCCCCACTTGGGAATGGGACCTGTTGGGATTGAAAGCTCTGTCTAGGCCATACCTGTGGCCCACCTTATCATCCTAACCACTTGATCAACTGCCCACAAGTTTTCACTGTCCAAACGGAGTGTGTAGTTGATCCAAAGGTTGAGTCCATTCGGATGGTTGCCAAACCCAGGTTTGGTGACTATTATGGGGGGTCCCTATATTATGGTCCACTTGGATGGATCATAAGGTGGTCCGTACTAGGTGTTTGAGCTCAATGTGTGCCGATTCTTCTATGAGGGCGTCTCTTATGAGAGACATTATGCAGATCCCCCTTTTGGGGATGTGGGATTCCCTATGATTAATTCAACTCCCTCACACTTTCTAAACCCCCTCTCACTTTCTAAACCCCCTCACAAGCCCGTGATATTCCCTATGCTCATCCAGCTGCTACTCAATGTTGAATTGAAATTCTAAAAAAAAGTGATGCCTTGTAATGAACTTGAGGGCCATGGAACAAGGGCTTAGCATGATCTATTGTAGTTGATATTTTGCACATCACTACTCTCGTTGAGATCTTTCCATCCCCCACCTCCCTATGATTGGCATAACCTCAGGTGAGCCCAACAAAGCTGCCTCTCATGATTCTTAAGAGAGCGCAGGTGTGTGTATTAGGATTGCTATTGTGGGAAAGTCTTTTATGATGCAAGACAACCGGTGGGGCGCACTTGGGGCTCCACATGATCAATCCAATCCCATCACCTACTAACACCCCACTTGAATGTCGCGAATCCCATGGGTTTTACACCGATTTGAATGAGATTGATTGTTGGATTGAAATCCACTATAATGTTGCATTCTAAAACCGTTAAACTTGAGGGCCGCTAATAAAGGGTTAGGATGATGGGATTGACTTGAAATTTTATATATGGGCTGGTCCCATTAGGATCTTTCGATCTCCCACCTCACATATGATTGGTGGGGCCTTAGCTGGCCCCAACATGCGAGACATCTACACTGGAGCATGCGCCATCATGCTTTCTTGTGGATGGTCTTCATGGACTTGTGGGGCCCAGTTGGAGCCACAACAATCATGGGGGATGTGGGGGATCGAAAGATCTAGATGGGATCTACCTGTGTTCAAAATTTCAAGTCCAGGAGATCATCCTAGCCCCTTATCCATGTAACTTAAATTTAATGGTTTTAGAAGGCAGCATTTTTATAGGATTTTTATCCAATGGTGAATCACATTAGGTATCAAACCTACAGCCTGTGGCATTGGGGGCCCACCGGGGGGGGGGGGGCGCGAATTGTTGTCAAGTTATAGAAAAATCAGGCGGTGCTTATTTATCTATAATGTTTATCCACGACGAACTCTTTCCGTTCTCTCATTGCTGATGATTGACATGCACCCAAGTGGGCCCTACATGGGCTATTGTTTGCGAGTTACATTGCTTAGGTGATCATTTGTGTATATACATGTGTATATGTATTCATCATCATCATCTATGATGCCCAGATACGGTCTTGATGTGACAAGGACATGCCACGGACATGGCAGGGACACGGATTTTACATATAAAAACTATAGTATCATATACAATACGACATGCTACGTTCTCCATTTTGAAGTATCCGTCCACCATCATCATCAAAGCCTCGTCTACTACAATGTGGATTGTCTCGCACAACCTACCATGCAGACATCCGTGTGGGGCCTACTTAGGACCCCATCAACCATGGGGGAGTTGGAGGATTGAAAGATCTTGACGTGACCTACCTATGTATAAAATTTCAAGTCCATAGATCATCCTAACCCTTTGATCCATGACCCTCAAGTTTAACGGTTTTAGAAGGCATCAGTTTTTCATGATTTCAATCCAATGGCCAGTCCCATATGGATGGGTGTAAAAACCCGTGGCCTGATGACATTCAAGGGGGATAGTGGCGTGTGAGGGTTTGGATGGATCATAGGGGGGACATGGGGACATGGTGGGGCGATGGGCCCCACATGGATGTCCACACAGTAGGTGTTATGCGAGACATCCACATATGATCTCTCTCTCTCTCTCTATATATATATATATTATATATATAGCTACTGCTTGATGAGCAGATTTTCACCCTTCCTCCATTCTCCATGTTTACGCTCGTGTTACTCCATTCCCCATGTTTTTCGTTCTTGTGCCAATGTTTATTGCAGCTTATATTATTTTTTAATTATTTTTTTAATCGAGGAGTTCAGGATCTTCTGATTGTATTTGGTCATTCTGCAAAAGAGCCAGTTATGAGCCTAGAATTAATAAATCGAATTTTTTATTGGGCATGGGCTGTAATTGAAATTTAGCTGGAATCAGCTCAATTTCTCCTTTTTTTAACAGGCCTACCTTATGGCGACTGATTTGATTAGGGCATTGTCTTAAGTGTGG
This sequence comes from Persea americana, assembly GCA_029852735.1. Taxonomy (NCBI): domain Eukaryota; kingdom Viridiplantae; phylum Streptophyta; class Magnoliopsida; order Laurales; family Lauraceae; genus Persea; species Persea americana. The sequence goes on along the minus strand of CM056813.1, from coordinate 64,042,227 downwards.
ACTGACTAAATAGGAGGCTTGACTGACTCCTGTATGCCATTGTGGCATCTGCAGTGACCTCTTAGATTAGTATGTATGGAGCTTTTTTCTATGTGTAAACTTAGTCCATCTTATATTTTCTGGAATTTAACAGTATTTTTATAATAATAACATTGTTCTTACAAATCCATGGCTGGTCCAGTCATCAGTCTGGATAAATAAACCATGGAAACCTAATCTGCATATTCAGTATAACATGCATATGAATGTATTATTGGCTCCATACAATTAAATTTTTTTCTTTTCCTCGAAATTCCCTGCAATTAAGTGATAAAGACATGGATGAGGTAGAGCAGATTGCATTACAGTCCAGTTCTATAGGACCCACTTGGGCCCGTCTTTGATCTGTGCAGCTCCTTTTACACTCCTAACCGCCCATGATCTGGCACGATGCCCAATTTTTTGCTCATTGAACCTCTACTGACCATTGAATCTCAAAGAAATCTATAGTTAAAAGACTATTAAACTTTGAGGCTGTTAAATCGAGGGCTGGGACAATCTGATGGGGCTCATTTTTTGTGTGACCCTAAGGTGACCTTTCCATCCATCCTACCCACAATAGCAGGAATGCAACCAAGTGGGACCCTTGAGCTGGACCACATGCGCATAGTTTGCAGTCTGCTGGTAGGTGAAAATCTTGCCATGGATGAAACCTGCAGAATTTTTGTCTCATTGTATCTAAAGATATAAAATGGTGCATCAAGTGCAATGGTGGAGAAGCATATATCTTTTTGATTTCATGTTTATAAATCCAACTTAAGGATTTTGTATGAAGAGTTAGTTAGCTAAACTAAACTGAAAAAATATCAACAAGAATTGTGTAAATTTAATTTTCTTCTTACCTTTATCTGAAGTGGTTGTTTATCATGTGTTACACATAATAACTGGTGATTTTTTTTTATGTATTTCATTCTTTTCTATTGTTCTTCTCTTTTATTCTTCCTCTGTTTAGTCTTCTCTATTCATTCTTCTCTCTCTTTCTCTCTATTGTTTCTATGCCGGTCTGCTGTCGGGCACTCAGGATTTACAGCCCAATCGAATCCTGTTAGTTACAATCCATCACCTGCTCTACCCTATAACTGTGGAAGTGCTGCATCAAGTGTTTTCTCCTCATGGGTTTGTGGAGAAGCTCGTCACCTTTCAGAAGTCTGCTGGTCAGATTTTTCAATTCTTCTCTCTCTCTCTCTCTTCTCACTTTTGAGTTTTGACTACTTGCTGACTTCTTAGTTTGATTGGAGTTGTTGTTGTTGTTAATTAATATTATTATTATTTTTCTGTCTCGTTGGGAAGGTCCATCTTAGCTTTTTCTTTGTTGTAAATATTGTTTCTTCTAATTTCTTTATTGAAGTTATTATACAGAAGCATGTCATGTTCTCTTGAACTGTACTGGGAAAACTTATGCTTGCATTTTGTCTGGTCAGCTTTCTAATCTTGCAAGGTGACCTACGTGTAGACTTCTTTAATGTTTTATTTGATCATGTAGGTTTTCAAGCCCTTATTCAATATCAATTGCTCCCGAGCGCGGTTCAAGCAAGGAATGCTCTGCAAGTATGTATTTGCTTTTGCAGAAAAAACAAAGATTCTCTGCTACAGTATGACTGTCAGTTCTTTGCTGATAAGGTACTGTTGTGGGGGTTGGTTTGGGGGTGGAGGGACAAACAAGGAAGAATTATGAGATCTATATGCTTGCTGACAAGTTTATATAATATATAGTTGTGCATTAATCCAAACCATCTAGCTCACGGGCCTGAGTTTCGGTGGGGTGGCACCAAGATGAGTTAGATTGGATTACCTACCATCAAATTGCACATTTACTTGTTGATTGTAGCTCTTTTACTTTTTTTTTTTTTCAAGTTCCCACCATTTCGCGGTTGCGTATTGGACTGCTAGGAATATCCATTTGCGTGATTTTGGCTATTCCTCATCTACAAGTTTTTGGCATGTTCATACTGACTGCTTGCATGTAAATCACCTACTCTGGTTGGGTATGAAAAGTTCCTTATTTATTTATTTTTGAATGGAAACCTGAATAGAACCCATAAAACCTTGTGATTGCGAGACTGGGAACTTCCAACTGTGCTGTGGGTTTTTGTCAGTTCCTCGTCTCTCTCTGCCCCCTTTTTCAATAAACTTGTGAAAAGGAGTGTCTAGGTATGGGCGGAGCCAGGAGGCAGATCATTCCCCCCCCCCCAAAAAAAACCCCAAAACAGAAACAAAAACCCTACCAAAAGAAATTTCAGAAAACCCAATTTTGAGAAACTTTATACTTTTTTATATTTGGCCCAAAAGAATTTTTATTTATTCTTTATTCTTTTACAGAGGCTCCACCATGTAAAATTTTGTAGTTCCGACACTGTTTCTACGGACTACAGCTCATAAGATTGAAAAAAAATCTAATTATTGGTTACTTATCTGCAGGGCCGCAATATTTATGATGGTTGTTGCCAGCTAGATATTCAGTTCTCTAAGTACGCCTTTTCAGAATCTTGATATGCATTGGTCTTGGTTTTTTTGTTTTATTTTATTTTTTATGCTGGACTTGATTGTTTTTTGTTCTTCTTCATGCACATCCAGCCTCACTGAGCTGCAAGTGAACTACAATAACGAGCGATCAAGGTGCGTCAACTGCATATTTTACTATGAGCCTCATTTTATTGATTTTTGTGGTGGTACTTCTTGAAGCTGCCTCTGTGTCAATATCACCTTCATATGTTCTAATTGGATAGATGTTGCTTGCAGGGATTTCACAAATCCGTCATTGCCTTCTGAACAGAGAGGCAGTTCTTCACAAGTAAAGCTTCCTTATTTCATTGTCATCTTCAACTTAGCTCTCTTTATTCAGTGCTGTTGGTGCTTTTCCCTCTATGGATGTGTTAGTTTTTACCATAATAAGTTTGGGGCTTTGCATTTCCAGGGTTTTGGGTTTAGAGGCTTTATATGGTCCTTGACCTTGGATATATGCATACTATCATTGGGGTTTGATTATTGACAAGTGGGCCCATTGTTAAATGATTTACTTAAAAAGTTTTCCAGGTGGAAGTATCTTAATTGTTGAAGTGTGCAACTGTAAAAAAAAATAAAAATAATACAGTTGCTCTCATTAAACATGGCTTGGAATTACCATTCATCATTGGGGTTTGATTATCAACCAGTGGGCCGTTTGTTAAATGATCCAGATTGTTAATCTGATGGCTCCACTGCCTAGACCATACTTAAGAAGTTTTCCAGGTGGAAGTGTCTTAATTGTTGGAGAAGTGTACAACTGTAAAAAAAAAATAAAATAAAAAATACAGTTGCTCTCATTAAACATGGCTAGGAATTCTTTATAAAAAAAAACATGGCTAGGAATTACCATTCAGGGAAAAAAAAGCATGGCTGGGAAGTAGGATCCCTGCTGCGTCTTTGTTATTTTTTGGGCATGACTGATGCAGGACGGACCCATGGTCCCCCATTGGTCGACCCACAACTAGCCCAGCCCATCTGTCTTGACCAGCTAATGGGCCCAACAATCTATTTTTATTTTATTAAGAGTTTTATTCATGTTTTAAGTTTTTTTAAGTTTAGATGTTTTAATCTTGGCCATCAATATGTTTGGCTCAAGAGACTAAGATTATTGATAATGAAAAGCGAAGCTTTTGGGATCCTTCTCCAAGTTTTCTCTGAGTTCTTCTCGAGGTCTCTAACGCCTCCTGGTTTGGAGTTTGGTGAGAGCCCAAGTTAGTAATGCCTCCAGATCAGAGTTTGGTGAGAGCCCAAGTCGGTAATGCCTTCGGATCGGAGTTTGGCGAAAGCCCAATTTTTCAGGTTCGCCTGATCTATTGCCTTATCTCTCCGTCTCTTCAACCTTGCCCATCCTGCATCTTCCCTACATTCTGCATCTATGACTTACCCAAGGTTGAAACCCTATCAACATATGGGGATGAAAATAGGTCAGGTCCGTAGTTAATCTGAGCCCAAACTCGAAGTAGTAAGTAAACGAACTTAAGTTGTGAATACGTTTGAGCTGGAATTCCCAGAGCGATACTTTTAGGGCAGAAACCAGAATGGATTAACAAAATAACCCCCACAAAATAGCTGCAATAATTTTGGCCATTTCAATCTGTTCCAGCTGGAGTATGGTACTATGGCTTGCTTTGGTTTGTTCTGCCCTGTTTTGGTGAAAGGGCATATTTTTCCTCTAACAGCAATCAATAGACAGAGATGACCAATCATTTAGTTCAGTAGCCAACTCCAAAAAAAATATTACCTTTAACCTAATGCCAGGTGGAGTGCCTGTCTGGCTGCATGTCATTCTCTTCATCATCGTTCTAACTTTTACCTGTATCTCTATCCATTTTGTTGGCAGGCAAAGTAGAAGGTGGCTCCTCCCCCTCATTGTCCATTATAGGATGGATAAGCATAAGGACCTCCAAACTGTTCTTGTCCATCCATCCATTATGTGGATGCAACCATATTTGGCCCATGTCTTTATATATTTGTGTTACAATACTTCTATTGTTGATGACTTCCATATCAAGTTACTTTCTGCCTCTCATATGCGGAAGGAGGTTTCACTTCTGGGCCCTCCTTGGCTATGTTGTTGACCATGGCTTGATAATATGGCGAGATTTGATAGTAATGAAAAAAATATTGATATTGCTTGACCCATTCTTAGTGCCTTGGTCTTCATGTCACCAAGGAGAGAAATTTTGGGCTCTTTAAGAAGGGATCAATGGACCCTCGCATAGTTCGATCCCTCGAGTTGGCATGGGGATCTTCTTCATCTTTAGCTCCTGTAGGTGATCCTTTCCTTTTCCGGCTTATTGTCAATTCCTTACATTGTAACCTCGTAATTCATCCAAGTGAGCCTGCTCTTGTAAGTAGCCCTCTTGAGTCGGTATGGGGGATCTTAGTTTAATTGCTGAAGCTCTTCACTGTCGTCGTCGTCATCATCATTGATGTGCTCAAAATAATTAACCGCAATCGCACAAATTTCAATTAAGTAGATAATGGCAAATACGGGTCGATTCACAGAGATTTGTAGAAACAAGATCCAAAAATCTTCAATCAATTTTCACACTAGGGGTTTTAAAAATGCAATTAATCAAGAAAATTATAACTAAAATGATATTAAAGGAAATCTAAACACAAACTGATTAGAGAAAGAGAGATCAGGGTATTGGATTTCACCAAAACAGATTTAATCATTCCAAAATTACTTCATAGTCTTATCCCAATATAACTCAATCCAATGTGCAAGCACTTGCCTTGAATCAGAAGATTTAGCTTTGAAAACCCTTTTTCTTAAAAATCAGTCCTCTAATAAGTACCTAAGACTCCTTTCACTTTAATATGTTGGAACTTTAATTACTATTTATCAAGATCAAGCACAAACCATTAAAGGAATTTAACCTAAACATGATATGTCAAGATCAAGCATAAAAAGTAAGAGACATTCCAGATAACCTTTGTAAAACTAGAAGTTGAATAACATTTATGAAGGAGAACCTATTAAATCATTAAGCATAATGAGGGAAAGACAGAAAAATAATAAGGAACAATCTCACCGGTTTTGGTTTCCTCCTCTACCCTAATTCACGGATTAGCCAAGCATTGTAGAACAAACAAGAATAAAGAAGCAAATCTCCATTATTGAAAGCCTTCATAGTTGTCTATTACACCGCTCAATCTCCACCTTCACTTTCTAACAAAGATTAAAGAAAAATAACTTCTAGAGCAAAAGAGAGCCTCCCCTTTAAAAGAAAAAAAATACAAGAAGAAAAAGAAAGAGAAATCACTCAAATTCGTCATCCCTCATATCCCTCCAATTGACAGCCTGTTTTGACCCCCAAAACGTTAGAATTGGGCGATCCTTGTGCAACATGATATTCCTCTCATTTTGAGTCCTCTTTCCAACGCATCTGACCTTGCCTTAATTGGAGTCTTGAGTCACAAGTTATGATCAAAACAGTAAAGCTTGTGCAGGATGGCTACAATTCCGAAATTCTTCTTTCTTTCATAATTTGATCACTTGCTAAACAATAGCATTCCTATTGATGTCCATGAGATTCCTTCCCTTGTAAAGTTGATTGCTAATTTTTAGCAACCATTAGCAAGCATTAGATATGGTGGGGGCCACCAAATTCGGTCTTCAAAAATAAAAATAAAAACTGATTGTGCCAAGTCTTGAACTCATGACCTCTAACTTGAAATTCCAGTTCTCCTCCACCAAGCCTATATGCTCTGTGTATATCTTTTCTCAAATGGGGTTTTAGCTTTAAACCTCACCGAATTAAGCTCAACTATACTCAGCTCCTTCTAATTCCTGTATAATAAGAAAAAGGCTATAATTAGAATATTTAAAACAAAATAAACAACTATCAAATTCAAATAAAAGGGTAGTTATTAATATTATGCCATGCATATCAATCATCCTCATAAAAAAATTCCTCACAGTCCTCTCTCAACATCCCGCCCGCCCCCCCCCCCCCCCCCCCTCCCAAGTAGAAGGGCTCTCATTTCTTGTCTAACCTTAGTGGGGACATTTGGACAAGCTTTTGCATCACCAGAAAACATGTTATAATTGACATTCAAAGCTGTCTATCCTACCAGTTATGATTTTACAATAATATTTACACTTAACCCTTTGTCGGTCTGTAGGGGGAACTGAGTGGCCCCTCTAGTCTGATTTTTTAATATCTTGGCCAAAACGACCGGAATGGCAGGGAATCTTCTATTTCAAGGCCAAACTGGGATGGTGATCAGAACACAATTTGACAGCTTATCTGCCGGAACTTAAGGGCCTGAACCCAATCTCAGATCTGAATGGAAGGCTTGGGCCCAGGCCCAAATTGAGGTTGAAATACTTTTATCGATACATCACTTTATATATTACTATATAGACCAAATAAGCATGCGGGCATATATAAATATGGCTATGGCAGCGCCGCATCTGGTATTCATGGTGTCCTTAGGTAATAGGTATGAAATCTGTGGTCCTGAACCTGAACCCAAATTTTATCCCAGAAGCAGGCAGTGAACCAAACCCAGACCAGAATAAAATAATGGGTCCAAATATTGGATCCATACATGGTATATTCAATGTAGGTCATTTGGATATTCAGGTAGTTGATGATCTGTTTTAATTCCTATTTATATCATGGCTTGGGCCTCGATAATTCAAAATCAAATTCCTAGAACACCTTATATGTTGTTGAACTGCAGATCATATTTATTATTTTTAGGCTCAACTATTGTTAGGTACATATGCTGACATACCTTGCATTTTTGTGGTCTGTTTATTACAACAGCCTGGATATGGAGACAGTGGCATGTACGCTCTCCAACCTTCTGGAGCAAGAGCAGGTGCTTTATCTTGTTTTGCCCCTGTTACTTTTGAGTGTTTTTATCATCCCACCATTGACTGATGCATGTTTTGCACTTTCATGTTTCAGTTGCTTTTCCGCAGGTACGTGCTGCTCAAGCAAATATTTCTGATCCCTCTACAGGTTGTCAGGTTGTTTTGATTTGAGATTTTTGTTTAACTATGAAGGGAGGGATATCTTTACTCACAGTATGTGCTGTTCAGTTCATCTGCTTGGCATGAATGTTTTTGAAGAGGCCTAGCACAAAATTTGTGTTGATTCACCCGTAAGATGGGCTGCATATGTTTGGATAGTGTAGGTTTGAGATTAAAAAAAAAGTGCACGTGGCTCTACTGAGGAGCAGGCTACTTGTTATTTTGGGGACGAGGCATGTTTGCAGTGGTCACACTGCCTGAATCTTGCGTTGTGTGCTTGGCTCTTCATGTACTTCACCAGCCTGAGTCCAGACCGATTCCATTTTGTAATATACTGGATTTAGACTGAGTATTAGTAGATGGTGGTTCCCACTAACCCTATTTCAGGCTTTGAGAGCTCAACTGGCCCGTCTTGCTTATTTATTGCTTAAAATTCTGAATGCTGGTGTGGCCTCTCCTGGCCTGACGCAGCACAAAAAAAGACTATTCTGTAGAGGTCAGGACTCAGGAGCCTTTCTTTCAGGATGGATCTGTGCATGAATATTAGGCCTGATAACTAAGCGGTTTGGTGATGCACTTTTACCTAATCCAGCCCAGTCCAGATGAGGTGCACTGTGTTGCAAAAATTTCTGCAGGAGCCTCATCAATTTTTTTTTCGAATATTTAATGTACTCAGTTGCATAGGTAGTTTGCTTTTCTCACAGATCTTAGACATGCACTTGATGCTTCTTTTCTTTTTTCCTTTTCTTCTTGTATAATTCTGTCCCTGCTAGTTGGGCAATGCTGCTGCTATTGCCACTGCGTTTGGCGGAGGTCTGCCTCCTGGAATAAGTGGCACCAACGATAGATGCACCATCCTAGTCTCTAATCTGAATCCTGATGTAAGATGTTCCCAAATCGTCTCCTCTTTCAATTTAATTTTTTTCTGATATCAATCTCTTATCTTTTATTTTTTTGGCCATGAGCTTCAGAAAGTTGATGAGGATAAGCTTTTCAATCTGTTCTCCCTTTATGGGAACATTGTCAGAATCAAAATGCTTCGCAACAAGCCGGATCATGCCCTCATTCAGATGGGAGATGGGTTTCAGGCTGAATTGGCTGTGCACTTCTTGAAGGTTTGATAGTAAATCATCTCTTACCTTTTTCTTTCTCTACACAGTCCTGTGCGCTTTCGATTATTGCTGCCATTCATCTACTTGTCATGGTCATTGTGATGGCTTTTACTGTTTTAGGCACATGCTGATGTTCTGTGTTCAATTGAACAATTTGCTTGGTCCACAAACTGCATGTAGTCCAAGCTATTCTTGTAATGCCTTGTTATAGAACCTTATAGAACCAAACCAAAAACAAAACATAAAAAAATGGAAAAAAGAAAAAAAAGAGAGGAAGAAGATAGGGGGAAAAAAGGAAGCTCAAAAGTATCTTCACCAGCTGGGCTATCTTATTTTGACCTCTAATGCAAGTTGTGATTTTCCAATTGGAAGCCAACAGTTGGAGTCTTGGTTGTCCATTGGGGAAAATTTATAATACTTTCCATCCCATGGTAGATGGAGCAGGTTAAGCATAACAATTGCCATTTCTCTCAATTGAGCATCAAATAATTGCTCCACACTATCTTTATTAAACATGGGTACCCAGCTGTGCTTCACAAAATTTGGCACTTCGGCATTCTGTGAAGCAAAAGTTGTTTGACAAATTGGATTGGAACTTGCCATTGTCTTGTTTTGCGTTTATCCTGAGTGGAAGGAGTTACGAACTAGTCTCTGTACAATAGCTTCAACACATCCCATGTTAGTGTAGTAGGCCCATTCTTGGTGGCCTTGAATCATGGTCTTCAATGGATGATGTTCTGCCTTCAGTAGTTGACAGGATGAAATCCTTGAAGAATAATTATCCTCAGCCTAACCATGTGTATATGGCTGGTCCACAAAGTTGTACTTGTTGGACTGTTTATTCAGCAATTCCTGGTGCAATACACTGTGATCTATGGCCCTAGTATAATCCAGGTTGGGAGAACAGTGCAGTCCAATATTTGGCATTGTTTTGTACTCTGCAGCTGTAGTGCTTTCTTCATCATTTTTCCGAGGACATTGGCTGAAGGGTTATAGAGCCGGAGACAGTGGGGCCCGTTACATGCACAGTGGGTCATCTGGATCACCAATGACAGGCCCCACTTCTATGCATTCCAGGACATTGCATATCCTCTGATCCAGGATTTTTTGATGCATTTTGTAGAAATTCCATTGTACTTTGTATTTTTCTGTTGTTTGGCTGCAACTGATGCTCTCTTGATTGCTGACTTTTTTCACAATTTTTCTGCAGGGGGCGGTCCTGTTCGGCAAGCATCTGGAGGTGAATTTCTCAAAGCATGCTAACATCACATCAGCTCCGGACACTCATGACTACTCAGGCTCGAATCTCAATCGCTTCAACCGCAATGCAGCCAAGAACTACCGTTACTGCTGTGCCCCGACCAAGATGATTCACCTGTCTACCCTTCCTCAGGATGTGACAGAGGAGGATATTCTGAACCATCTGGAAGAGCATGGTGCCATCATCAACACGAAGCTTTTTGAAGCGAATGGGAAGAAGCAGGCATTGGCCCTTTTTGAAAACGAGGAGCAGGCCACCGAGGCCCTTGTATGCAAGCACGCCAGCTCCATTGATGGGTCCATCATTCGCATCTCTTTTTCTCAGCTGCAGAGCATCTAAGAGATCTTACCTCATCTGGGGTGATCCCATTCCTCTTTCTTCTCTTGTTCTTGTATTTTACTAGGAAACTGATCCAGTCTACCTCCTCATGAATGTATGATGACTTGCACGTGTGCATCTCCTACCTCTGAAGCTTGTAATTTTGATTCTCAAGGTTTATATCCTTTTGGAAGTTCCTAGGAGATTCTAGCAGATGATACTGATAAAGAAGCCTAAATTATGTGTCCTCCAATCTCTCTTTTTTGGGTTTGTTCCTTCTACCTTTATAAGTAAATTATTTACCAACACTTGCTTGTTTTGGTATCTAATGGCAAGAGCCTATTGTTGAAGGCTTCTTTTGAAGAGATACTGGTCCGAATCCTTGCTTTTGATTGCCCATAAAATTTCTGGTGGTTTGGCATGCTCTGCAGGGCCCACTTATACATTCGATTCAGAGTGGTTGGGTGTGAAGTTGGTCGCAGAAACTCATTAGGCAGGAGCCCACATAACTTATCTATCAAGTATCAACCCTTGCATTTAGGACTGGGCCCATTTCAGATCAGTCTATTGGGCTTTTACCTAAGTTTTGATAGATGTGCACAGCTTCTGGAATTGGCGATTTATTAAAGGTTATAACTTGGCACTTGCTTTGATGCGATTACAATCATAATAGCGAGCATCGCACTAGCCAGGAGTCTTGGAACAGCTTGTCCAAGAAACATTGACTGGATGAGGAGCTAACTACATATGCTCAGAGTGCTATTGAGTGTCTGGTGCACAAATCACATCTCAGTTTGAAGCTTAATCTAATTTTTCTCTATTTGATGGCCTTTTCTTGCATTCCTAGATAGTGGGTCAAGTTTATTTGCAATTATCAATGAGCTTCACATTGCTGACATTAGAGTGTGGGGAGAATGTTCCATGAGAAGACCACATGTGCAGTGGGCCCACTTGAGCTTACCTTTGATCAGTTCAGTCCTTTGAATTTGGATACTCTTCTCATCCCGTGACTGAGCATTAGGACCAATTTCACTATCCGCTGGATTGAATTTCAGTAAAATCAATGGTTAAAATCTCATTAAACTTTGAGTTTGTTAAATCAAGTGGGCTAGGATAATTTGGTGCGGCTGACTTTTTGCTTTTTGCCTCCCGCTTGTCCATAAAGAGACATTTCCTTCTGCCTCCTCCCGTCGGACATGTATCTAAGTGAGCTCCATGAGCTAAACTGCATTTTAGCAAATATGTAGTCCGCTCGTAGGAAGCGAAAATTGCACTGAGATGCAATCAACTCATTTGGCCTTGGATTGAAAATCTAGTAACATCTAATACTGAGATGCAATCAACTCGTTTGGCCTTAGATTGACCAGGGGTGCTCATGAGCTAGGCCAGCACGGGCCTAACTTGGCGCAATAATTACACATGGCCAAAGCGGGCCCTACTTATGCCCAAAGCTAGGGTTTTAGTACTCAGGCAGGGCCATCATTCAAAATCAAAAGAGAGCCCAAATACATGGGGAAGATAGCCAGCAAAAGCGGAAAGAAGGTCAACACAAAGTGAGAACGGAAAGAAGGTCCACACAAAGTGAGAAAGAAACTCGCACAAGCTGGACGAAAGGCCACACAAGTGGAAAGAGGTGATATACTTATGGTTCGGACCCTGAGCAACCCGATGAGAACCACCACCACTTACCTCACTCGACATGAGCAAACAAGTGATAAAAAAGCCTGACCAGCCCGATTGGCTAAATGCGTATGCAAATGCCTGACATGTTTGAGGCTGGCGAGGCTCTTATAGTTTGTGTCTGGCTTGGCCCAGACACACCTAATCATATCAAGTAAAATCTTTAAACAAACTTTAGAATCCGCTGAGACTTGGACTCAGAGAATCAATAGTTTAAGGAGTGGAACTCTAAAGTGGGATCCACCTATTGCAAATCCTAGCAGCTCAAAATAAATGTCCTCTCAATGGACAGGGTATTTCTAGATTTTACAGCAATAAGAGTTCATCCCACTCTAAGATTGGTTGTTTGATTGACAACATGATTACTATCTCATGCATATTCATTAATTTAGTATTTTTCCGCTTTTTTTTATATAACGGTTAATCTTACGTGGGGATCAACTCCTATTTGGGAAAAAAGTTGTGAATAACCTTTGGAGGGCATTTATATTAAACGGCTCATATTTTCAATAAATGGCCTCTCTTTAACTTGGGATTTGTATAAATCAAAGCCTTAGAGGAACTGCTCAGGCTTCTCTTTAGACCTTAAAGCCATGTATGTCAACCAAATCCTCATGGGAAAATATTTCCACTGTGCACGAAGTTGGGAGTTTGTAAATCCATGACGGGTTGGACCAATAGAAATCCTCATTTTTGAAGAGTTTCATGTCCGACTTCCCCAGGGGACTTGAAAATCTTCACTTTTGCAAATCTATATATCGAAACTATTTTTCTCAACTCTGTATACATTAATATTGATATGAAATCCTCAAAAAGGAATATATGTTTTGGGGGCAACAAAGAATTCTCATATCCCCAAGTTCCTCACAAATTTCTTTCAACAGTGCTCTTAGAAATGCTTCATTTTAACTGCTGGGATCAATTTTCTAGGTCACAAGGACAACTCCCAATCCTTGGAGTCTCTGGCTTGCCTGAGTTCAAGGAGTAAAATTCACAATGGGATCCACCTATTAAAAATCTCTTCTTTCAGGTAACTATCTTTACGAGATGTCTTTAAATCTTACTCTAATAAGAGATGGCCCCACCGTGAGATTAAATATATAAGGAATAACTAAATCAAACATATTCTTATACATCATCAATAGACCGGCCCAACTTCTCTTTAAGTAAGATTGAAGGGCCTTCCACGCATGGCAACGAGGACAGCCCCTATTTTCAACAGTGGGGAATTCGATCCGGACTGCTAATCAACCAACGGTCCTGATCATCTCCAGGTGGGCCCCGCCACTAACTTGGCCGCGCAAGCACGCAGCTACTTTCCACTCTGATTCTCACACAAACACACATCCTTTCGAAAGCTTTCCGTCCTGCCTGCTGCAATCAAAACCAAATCCCTCTCCCACTCGAGAAAGAGAGAGATCGAGATCGAGATCGAAACATCGATCGATAGATTGATTGATTAATGGCTGAAAAACCCCAACCAGTTCGAGTTCTCTACTGCGGCGTATGCGGTCTCCCCGCAGAATACTGCGAATTCGGACCCGATTTCGAGAAATGCAAGCCCTGGTTGATCCAAAACGTACCCAATCTCTACCCAGATCTCCTCAAAGGTACCTCCTTTTCCCATGCCATCTCTCCTTTTCTCTTCTCGAACCCTAATCCTCTACTGATTCTTCCTTACATCTTGTTCGTTTGCAGAAGCGAATGAAAGGGAAGCTTCAAAGGCAGCTGATCAGCTGCAGTCGGTTGGGATTTCGGGCGCAGATGGTGCTGCTGCAGCAGCTCCCTCGGGTATGGTGTTGGTGTGTTTGTTTTCTTTTGGGTTTTGTTTGGTTTGGTTTTTATTGCATAATTTAGGGTGTGTTTGGATGTTCTTTATATTGAAGTCTGTTTGGGTGCGATTTTTTTTTTCTTCTTGTTTTTGGGGGTGGAAAGGAAATTGGGAATTAGATTGACATTGTTTGGATATGGAACTTGACTCGGTTGTTTCCCTGCAATTAGTTTACCTGTGAATCTAAATACCCCCTACAATTGGTTATGGCAAGGTATAGAAAGGAAAAAAAGAAAAAAGAAGAAAACTGTTACTTAGAGGTAGCTCAGGTTATCCTAGGAATTCTGGTTTATGTTTGAATCGAGTTACCTGGACTCGATTTATGGAGATCCAAATGGGTATGTTAGATGATACTGCTCCAGATACATAGAAGAATTGATAACTGTTTGTTGTAAGGAAATAGGAAGAAGCTGATGTTTGGGGCATGTCCGCATGCATCCTCGCAGAGTCAACTCTGTTGACGTGCTCAAATACTTGTCAAGCACTGATGCCGTTGAGTCAGGGGAAAGCCAAATCCCAATTATGGTGAACCCAATGATAACCCAATCTTCAATCAAACAGAAATCCGCTCAAACAAGGAGAAAAGTAGATATTTGCCTACTGCTGATTGTGAAAATCCACCATAGGTCTTCAACCTAATGGGAGATGCTCAATCAAGGGAACAAAAAAATGCAACTTTATTCAACTTCATAAAAATACTCATGACAATGAATCCCTTATTCCATACAAAAGAAGCTCTAAACTTATGATCAAATCACAACTATTAATCATAATCCTAATGATAACAGAAAACTTATTCAAGGGATCCTAGTTACATTCAAACTTGGAAACGAATTTGAAAAGAAAAGGATAGAAATCTCAAGAAGGATTCTCATTCAGGTCTGTTGGGCAACTTGTGCATTGAATTTCCTAGGGGATGTGGCCCCCACTTGTTGTCTTGGAGATGTGGACCACAGATCCATATCATAGTAGATTCCTTCTTATAGAGTCCTATGTTCTCCCGAATCATGAAAGGAAACAAATTCTCAACGAGCTGAACGACATAAACGCAAGCCTTCCATTTTCGGTGTCTTGCTGCTATGGCATTAATGCTTATCCAACCCTTACTGTTTTCTCCATAAAGGAGTCTTGATTAGATTTAGAATAGGGAGGAAAAGTTTTCAAATCATTCGAGCATGAGAGAAGATAGGACGTGCACCGCATCTAGACGGTTTCTACTTTAAAGGACCGTGGGGGGCCAAGGAGCCCATAGCTAGTCCACTTTGCCTATTTCGAAACTGTTTTAACTTAATACTCATAGTTATCAGAATCCTATGACTCGTATCCCGAATCCCAATTCGTATTCTGGATCTTAAGGAAAACGATTTATATATATATGCAACGAATACCATTTACAAATGAATTTTAGGATTTAGGTATGAATGCTACGATTCGATACTCGTTTCATCAAATCTTATTGTTTAAGCGATTCGGCTAAGTGAGAATAGCTACAACCAATATGTTAATATTAATAATCTTTTACCTTTTTTCTTTCTTTATTCTTTCGTTCTTTTTGCGCTTTTATTTTCATTTATTTTTAAAAGGTTATTTAGTAGTTAATGAAGCCTCCTACGAATTTTTTGCGGCTTTGATAAGGTTTTGAAGATGAATAAAGAACATGCATTTTACTAAAGCATTCATTGTGTATGGTGCTTGTCTGTATCTCTCTCCACGGGAGCTAAATCTGTGTTTCTTTGACCTTCGTCTGGATTTCCTCTTCTCACTGTCACTTGAGGAGTCAGAGTGCCTATGTTTTTTGTGTCTCTTATGGGTCCTTTTCGTCCTCTTTCTCCCACCATCATTGCTATCACTATCACTGCCATCATCAGAGTTAGATTTTCTCTTATGCTTTGCTTCTTTCAGCTTTCTCTCTTTTGTTTCAGCATCAGCTTTTGCCTTAGCAGCAGCTTCAAGCTTCTGTTCCCATTTCAAAGGGGTCTTCTTCTCCTCAACCAACTGCATGAACTTCCTGCTGTCCATTCAGGGATATAAACCAGCCTAACACCTTATGTGAATACTTCGAATATTAAAACCGGACCTGCCTAAAGGCCCAAAGGTGAAACCTTTCTCCCTTCTTCCCAACAGGAACCGTCAGCTTACAGGGAAAAAGGAGAAACTAGAGAGAGATTGAGAGGGCAATTAGAGGCAGATCCGTTCTTGGACGAGTTGGAGACTCCATGATTACTTGAAAGTCGAAACCTTTTTTTGTAGATTTGGATTGATATATATTTGATAACAGAGGGTGTCTCAGCCCTTTTGGCTAGAATAATCCCTACGGACCCAGGGGGAGCTGGGTAAATCCCCTATGGCCCCAATGTAGTAGTGTAGTTTCGAACCCTCAACCTTCGGGTGCAAACTGTGGTCCTAGGTCGATTGAGCTACCTCTCGGGGTTATTTCATATATATATATATGTCATGATGTTTTTGATATGATTGCATGATAGACTTGTTATTATATTTATTCTGCTATAAATGGGAAAATGGATGATTATGAATAATTACCTTTTTCTTTTTCTTTTAATTTTTAATTATTTTTCATTTTTATTAGAAAAATAAAAATCCTACGATTCGCAATACGATTTGCGATTCGATTCGATTCATGAGTATGAATGATTTGCGATATGATTCTAATCTGAAAACTATGTTAATGCTTAAATCAACACTTTTTAAATTTGAATAGGAGCCATCTGGACTATCCATATTATGATTTGATTCACTCTGTTTGATTGCTTTAAAAGATAGATAAAGTACCCTTGGATTGATTCAATTTCTTTAAAAATGATAATACTTGATTTAGGATGTGATCCCCTAAAATTTGACCATCTGCTCCTGCTCCAAGCACTTTTATCCTTGCATTTCTTTTTATTTCATTTAGAAAAAGAAACTAGCAATGGTACAGAAAAAGGGTGAATCTAGCGATGATTAAATGGGATGCGATGGTTTGGGTAGTCTAGCAAAGGTTCCTTCCATTCAAATAGAAGCACGAATCATGTGGAGGAATAAGATTTCTAGGGTTTGTTTATTATCTTATTAAAAGGTTATCATCATTGTTCAGTTTAATCTGGGCTTATCCAAAGCTCATTGGAATTAATGCAAGCTGTATATCCTCATTGGCAATGTTTCTTTTATATGGTTATAGCTAAAGCCTACAGATGTAGTTTTAACAGACTTTCTGATCTCTACATATCAGTGTTTGGTGACATGGCTTTGTATTTCTCATTTTGGTACAGTATTTGTTATTATTTTATGTACTTTTTAGTGTTTATAACTTTTTAAATGTATAACATTTTAGTGTGGCCTACAAAACTCGGATGAGCGCATAAGTGAATGTGGAAGGTCTTAGATTGATCATGGGTAGGCCAAGTAGGACCCACAAGCCAGGTCATTCTTTGTTTAGCAATGGCCTTAATGTTCCTGAAAATGACACACACACATAAACCAAACACCCCCCCCCCCCCCCCCCCCCCCCCCCCCCCCCCCCCCAACAACACCCACACACACACACAAAAAAAAAAAGAAAACACGCATGCGCAGAGAGAGAGAGTTGAAAAAAAAGGAATTATCTTTTTGACAATCAGCAATTGGTCTCACATCACTTTATTAGTCACTTCTTGCGGACGTCATCCTCCTTGGAGAGATGAGTCAAGGAAGTAACCAGCCTCTGTACTTTTTAGTCACTTCATTGGCCTATACAGCGGTGAGAGACACTTCAGGCTGATGCATGATAGTTAGAAAAGGAGTGACTAGTTCATATACGTTGTTTTTTTTTTTTCCTTTCATTTATATGTCCTTTTTAGGAAGTCAACTTGGCAATCATGCCGGTGATTATTTGCCCCAGAGAAGCAATATCTTACCTGATAGATAACCTACATGTCTTTCCAAAATAGTCAAGTTTCAAATCACTGGTAAGGTGAGGTCATCTAAACACTCTTCATTAGTTGAAGTTATTGTGTTAGGTAAATGACAATCATGTTGCAGATGTGTTGGTGCCTTGGTGGTCTCTCTTTTATTAGCTGCCTATTACTGTAAAGGGTCATCTATCATTTTGGCCTCTACTTCATTAGTTGAGTTCATTTTGTTTGGTAAATGACAATCAAGTTTAAGACGTGGTGGCGGTCTCTCTTATATTAGCTGCCCATTGCTGTAAAGGGCCTTATGTCATTTTTGCATCTACCTTTTGTTGTAGGAGGTACATCAACATCTAAGCAAGAAGAAGTAAAACGCCTCCCTGGTGGAAAGATAAAGAAGAAGGTAAGGGCCTCAGTCATCCATAATTTAACAATATGCACCTCTTATGCTTTCACTGTTTTTTTCTTTTGATATAGACTCAGATTTCAAATTGGGTTGTCCACCATCCATTTCTTCTCTCTATCTCTCTCTCTCTATATATATGGTTAAATAATTGTCTAGCCTTTGATGGTCATATGATTATAATCTGAATAAATAGAGGAAAATGAGCTACTTCGTACCTTGAGAGTATCCAATCTTGTGTGCTTTGCATGAAAGGTAAATTACAAGGTATTCATTCGTTTTAAAATAGTAATTTTTAGTGGGAACCTGGAAAAGTGAAGGCTCCTGTTTCATACTACCAGTTCTTTCGATGGATCATTGATGCCCCCTGTGAAGCGTAAATGGTTTCAAACGCTTCCTTAATTTTTCTTTCTATGACAGTGAATTCATTTGTCACCATAATTCAATCAGCAGCCGTTCATCTGTCTCTGTCTCCATATTTGGTATTTTTGACACATACCTCAAACTAGGGATACAAAGAAAAAAGTATCTATGATGGATCGACTACAAGTGGCAGTCAATCTACTCCCTATTTGGGGAATTCTGCATTTGGCTGAGCGCGTTGGCTAAATCGCCTTTAAAAAAATAAAAGAGATGCTCCATGGAGCATAATTATTGCTCTTTTGTGGAGTGCCCGAACTTCAAACAGGCTAGAATTACACACTCTAACAGGCCCTGAGGAGGACTTCATAATGTTGGCAAGATGTTTTAACCATTCTTTCCAACCCATCCAAGACGAGATTGCTCATTAAGTCATTGAAGTTTTAACTTCATGGTCCCGAGATTTGGAGCTTGCCAAAGACCAAAGCTTCTGGTAGAACTCCCTCTCCCTCTCCCTCTCCCCCCAAGTTTTGACTTTTCAATCTGGGTGTTTCTTAGAGATTCATGTTTTCAGTGTTATAGCAATGATTACCATGACTTCATATAATTATCAGAGGTATTCGGTCATCTACCATGGATATATTCTCTTATGACATGAAAAAAGCCAATTCTTGAATTTGTAGGAATTGATCTCACTGAATTTTGAACACACATGGTTTGATAACATTATGAATTGTGTGAATAAATGCTAAATGTGACTTGAAGCTGTTAGGATTCTCCCTCTGGATGACAATTGCATATCTCAGATGCCATGCATCTTCCCATTCATCAGTGACTTCAGAGTGGCAGTGTTTCAAACGTTTTGTATTTTACTTA
Organism: Persea americana; assembly: GCA_029852735.1. Classification (NCBI taxonomy): domain Eukaryota; kingdom Viridiplantae; phylum Streptophyta; class Magnoliopsida; order Laurales; family Lauraceae; genus Persea; species Persea americana. Next base: position 64,022,962 of record CM056813.1, on the reverse strand, counting down.
CGGTAATGCTCCATTGGTTGATTCATTATTCAAGTTATGATTTTGTTATAGGAGAAGCAAGAAATTGTCATTGAAAAGGTCGTTCGCAACAAGCGCAAATGTGTTACCATTGTGAAAGGCCTTGATCACTTTGGTGAGAGATGTCTGATGCACTTATCTTTTGTTAATTTGCTCAGAAATTTCTTATGATGCTACTTGCCATTTTGGAAGCCATGAACGTCCTTTCTGATTTTTGGGGCTTCTTGTAACTCTAATAAGAGTTTAATTCCCAAAAACAAGGAAAGGAATCGTGTCCTTAAATGGCAAGATGCCAAAAGTATCCTAATATTTGCTAAAGCTTCTGAATTTGAATTTTCTAACCCCACAACTTGTGAATCTTGTTGCAGGTGTTAAACTGAGTGATGCTTCAAAGAAGCTAGGGAAAAAGTTTGCTACAGGAGCATCTGTTGTTAAGGTGCAGTTCAATTGGTTGTAAACTTACAATGATTCCGATTCTGAATGTTCTTTAAACTCCTGCTGGTTATATATAATATTCTGTGAATAATTGATACCAGGGCCCAACTGAGAAGGAGCAAATTGATGTCCAAGGGGACATATCCTATGATATCGTGGAATTCATTACGGAGACCTGGCCAGATGTAATCACTTTTGCCCTAGTTTGTTCTATTCCACATCATATAATGAGTATCGCGTGTTTCTTTGGATGACTATTAATCACTTCAATTCATTGATTAATATAATTTATCAATTTTACAACCTTGATAGTTTCTCCTATGTTTTTACACTCATGGTCCGGTAGCCTTTACATGTTATAAAAAACCTCCCAATGAGAAGGGATTATTACAATTATCCACCTTCCTTTTATGCAATTACAAATAACATGTGTTTTTTTTTTTTTTTAATAATTACAAATAAGTGAATAACTACTTCTGCAATTCTAACAATTTAAGATACATTCCTGCTATCGGACGCCCTAATGGAAAAGTGGTTTTAGAACCCAGTCAAGACCTAGAGATGTATCAGACTCATGGCTACACAGTCGGCCAAGTCTCATGTGTTTCGGCTGACTTTTGGTGCGACTCGGTCATTTAGTCACCACTGATACTGAGTTTTAAAAGCATGACTTGAGGTCAAAATACCCTTTTCCATTCCAATTTATTTTCTCTTTGCTCACACATTGTTTTCATGAGACACGTACGTGTATTAAGGTAGAAAAAGCATGCACTTCCAGTCGTTATTGGGCTCAACTAATGATGGATTATGTGGGGCTTTCTTCTGATAAAATCGCAAGGTTTCTCTGCAGCAATAAAACCCACCACATCCCAACAACAACAAAAAAAAGATGACCACTTTTCTTGTGTATTTTCTTCAGCATATATTGTTGTTTTCTTGTGTATTTCAGGTCCCAGAAACTGCAATTTACTTCATTGAGGATGGGAAGAAAGTTGCAGCTGCTTAGACACTATATACTGGGAAGAGAATGTGTGGTGAGCTTCGTATATTGCTGGGGTGCTCCCTTGGCAAGAAGAGGTGCATTTTCTGTATCTTTCCTCTTAATGGGCGACTTTTTTGCCTAACTATGACGCTCACTAGTTAAACGGGCCAATTTAAGTTTCTATAATGGCAATACAGTTATTTTGTGTTGAATTTGAAAATTACATGAGCTTTCTTCAGGTCTTCCAATGTTATTGCAGAGGGTGGTTTCATTTTTCCTTTTAGCTCTCAGAAATGTCTCCAGATGAATGTGATTTTGTAGAGAAACCACACAAGTAGCAGTACCTGTCCTGTGAAGTTTGACAAGGTCTAATAAAACTTTAATCAAAGGAGAATATCATAAAATTTCCAATTCAGGCTATATTGCTATTTCATTACATTTTACTTTTGATGGGATGATAATTGCTGATGTTTTATCTGTCAAAGAGGTTAACTGGAACAATTAATAGGCTTCTGCTGCGAGCAGAGAAATGATCATAGCTGAACCATCACATAGTCCTTGAGGGTCCATTTGATAATAAATGGAGTGCACTTCATGGATGATCCTTGTAACCTCATGAAACCTATATGGTGCAATATATCATTGTTTACGGGTAGGGACTATGGGAGCAATAGCCTTGAGAATGGAAACAGAACGGAATTTCCTAGTATTTTTAGCCTTGCTGGTTACATTCAAGTGGGGGCGAGAGTTGACAACATTTTATCTATCTAATTTTGGTAGATGACTAATCTCAAGACCCGACTTGTTCAATGGGCTTGACAAATGTTATCTGTCCTGTCCATTACCTAGAAAAAATGTTGAAGTTTGTAGGAGAGGCTATAGTTTGGTGGATAGAGTGCAACTAAAGTTTTAACATCATTTAAAAGATCCTAAATATCTGATATATTTGCCAACACGCTCATGGTTGACTGGTGTTGACACTCTAGTATCACAAATGCCCATAAATCATTCCCTGGGTTTTCAAGTTTAATGGGCTGTGGTTCTACTTTAATGTACCACTCCACTCCCGACCAGTGAGTGGTTCTACTTTAATTTTAAAAAAATTCTGATCGATTCATTGAATTTAGACCTTTGATTGTTTTTAAGTGTTTGCTAGATGGCGACCATTTCAACGGTGATGATGGTATTAATATGTGCTGGTTTCATGATGAAAGAAATAGAATTTGTATATTGGGTTTGCGGAGAGTACATTCCTTCGGGTTTTCATGGGCCGGACTGAGCCATATTGTGGCCTGTATACGGCCGAAGGCTTACTCCAGGCTTTAAGTCAATTGGGTCTGGTTTCTATCACTTAGCGGGCCTTCTAATCACTTGTTTGGGTAAGTAGTCACCAAATTACATACATTACTTATTCGGTCCGGGTCCGAGTCAGAGTCAGGCTGGACTTTGGACTTTCTATTGCTTAATCCAAGCCTTGCCCATATATTAAACGGGCCAAAAATCTAGATCCATGGCCAGCCCGAGTAGAGGGGATGATATGAACTATCATTGGTGGAAAAAAAAAAAAAACCGTAGTTTAAGTATCAATAATGATTTATTAACCATTTTTGTATCATTATAGAGGGCCTGCTTTTGGGGTATGTACGAGGTTCATTAGACGAGCAATTTTCTCTTCCATATTGTATAAATTTCAGCCCAATCAAATTTATACCCACTGTTGGATTGGATAAACATTTGTTGTTGGCACGTGCGATCCCTTGTGATCAATTGACTCCTTAACAGCAACTACCCTTCGGCACACATCATGATTCTCATTTGTTACTCCCCATTGGATTGAAATTCTAATAAAATGATATCTTTTAAAATCAATAGACTTGAGGGCCAAGGATCATGGCTATAAACAAGGATCAATTATAATATATTAAGCCGGAAGGTTTTGGATCTAATTTTGATTTTACTTTTAATTTTGACCATAAGTTATTTTTGTTGTCAAGTTATTTTTGGTTTTTACAACTACTAACATACTCTCCTTCCGCTTTCCACTAATATATTTCCCCTGTTTATGAACTCTCATCTTTCCCCTTTTTAACATATATAGAATCCTATTTTTTCATACGTGCACGTAATTAGCACGGGTTTTTATGCTAGTTATAAGTTATAAGTAGGGTAAAGTAGTTAAATAACCAATCTTTCGTATTAAAGAAGCAATTGACCAGTACACCAGTTGGTTGAAGGTTTCAATCAAGTTAAACAATGCATGGACTTTCATTTAAAAAAATGGAAAAAATGCATGCCAGTAGATGGTAGGGGGCTTTCAAGTGGTAATTAGATACAAAAAGATCCTTGTCATGATCACTCAGTGACATCTACTCAGATTAGACAATAACAATAGATTAGAAGAAGCAGCAAAAAAAAGAGAAAATCCAAAGTCAGTCAATCTCGCCGTCTCAACTGACTTTGTTGTATATTCCACAAAACAAAAGGTCCAGGAAGAAGAGAGGAAGAAGAGAGACCTTGATGAACAGGAGCCAATTCAACATTATACCATACTAAACGAATATTACAAGGATGGTGGTGTTGTGCGTGTGTAAGACGACGCTGGTGACTTTTTCTTTATGGTCATGTAATGTGGGGATCACTAATAAATGGTCAGTCAACTTGGGCAAAATCATCAAATCAGACTCTTCTCTTGCCTTAATTGAAACAGCCTATGGCTATGAGATGGACTTTCTTCCCTGTGCCACGTCACATACAGCTTTAGTCACAGCTTCCTTGAACGACTCCTGGTTCCATTCGCTTCTCTGAAAACAGCACACGGCACATCACATTACTGTCACAGTACATAAAAGAGAGGACACAAAAGGAGGCTCAAGAAGAAGTTTTACAAATAGTGGGACACATGCACATGCAGCCCAAATGGGTGTTCTTTGCATGGGTCCCTCGGAAGGGGTCCAAGAAAGCATGACAAATTGCATACCATAGGTTTTTTTTTTTTAGGTTCGAGGAAAAATAATTCTAAGATTTTAGCCTCCCTGATTGAACTGCATTGCACTAAATTGCAAAAAAATTAACAAGTGCAAAGAATGGGAGGCTAATCCTTGCTGCCAACAAATCCCCTGTGATGCATGAAAGTGTTATATGAAATTGGTTTAATTTCACCTCTAATGAGAGAGCTTTAGGCATGTTTTTGTAACTGCTTTTTTAGCCCACCACCACCCCTAATAAGGAAAGGGCATGTTCGAGTAACTCCTTTTCCTGTGATAAGGAAAAAGGAACTGGAGACATTTTTCTGAATGTTGGATGCAAAATGCCTTTACCTCATGAGAAGTATAAAAAGCAGAGCAGTTTTTCACGAATTTATGGAAAAATGTTTCCAAGGGCGTGAGCCGTGAAGGGGTAAGAAAGATAAATTTTGCTGTAGAAAGTAATACGGATGTTATACAAACATCAGGCCCGCCCAACCCCACCATCACCACCCATCTAACACCATGCAGACTTCTACAAGTTATGATCAAAACTAGATGGACCCACAACTCACTTGAAAGTAACGGGGCCCACTTATCTCCATCCTCTGGCCGTATGATCATGGGGCACTCCTCTGCAATCTGATTGCTAATCCCTCCCCACTAACAAATCCTAAAATCGAGTTTCCCAAATTAGTGTGTAAGTTTAAATTTTGAATACCTTGATTTTTAGAGTCAAGATGGCTTGATTAACTGGACTAATCTGATGCAACTGGGTGTCTGCATCGACGAATTCCAGGCTAACATCCTGCATCTGCCTTAGATATTCGAGCAACCCAATGAGCAAATCAATCATATCACACTCTTCTTCTCTTGCAATCACACGCACTTCAATCCTCCTGTCTCCGGATGATGACTCAGAGACCCCCACAACTTCTACCACTGCTCTTCCACTAGTCTCACCATCACCACTATACACATCTTTGGAATCTTCCTTTTCAGGCAAAAGACTTGTCTTTAGTGCTTGGTTTTTCTTCTGGAGATCAAGAACTTGAGCTTTCAAGACATGCAGATATTCTCTAGTGTTGGAGAGCACAGATGCCTTGTCTGTCTATCAAAAACAAAAGTACAAGTTATGAGAACAGTCATATATTAAGGACTTTTTAATGCAATAAGAGGATTTTACTCGCTTTGAAATTCTATTTCCATGGGAGAGAAGAATCTACTAGTATTACCCCTCCTGTAGAAAATTGAAATCCCCTCTATTGAGGAAAATAAACTTCCAAAAGGGAAATGTATCCTGCCAAACATTATCATAATGAGTTGCACGGAAAGGCAGAATAACTTTTCTTTTTATCGCATAATCTAGAGACTTGTTCGTGCAGTGAAAAGATTTTGCTCTTCGACTTTTGTTTCTATGGGAGAGGAATCCTGCATTTCTTTATCTTCTATAGGAAATGGAAATCCTCTCTATAGTGAAAAACTAATTCATGATTTTTTTCCCTCCTGCATGTCAAAACCGTGAGCTATATGGAAAATCAGAAAAAAAAATCTCCCACTCTCACATAATCATCTTGATTGGACAAATGCACCTAAAAAAAAACCCCTCAATCGGAATTCATACCTTTGATCCTGGAGGAAGCAGCCCTTTCAGCGCTCGAAAGCTTTCGTTGAGCTTCTCTCTCCTCCTGCGTTCAGATATCATGTGGTGCAACTGGTTACCAGTTGGGCGGACCTGTTCTTGCATCTGGGTTCCGACCATTCTCAAGAAAGCAAACAAACGCTTGATTTTGCTTTGGCCACATAAGCCGTTCCTTCTTCTAAATAAGGGACCAGGAGCTGACCCATAAGCCTTGAACGCAGTCCTTCTGGTGCCCGGTTGGCGTTGGGAGGTCGGAATTTGTGAGTGATCATAGGAGGATGAAGACGATGAAGCTGGAGAAGAGATGACTGCGAGCATGGCTCTGGTCATTGCCACTTCTTCGAAGCTGCGGAGTTGGTTTTGAGCTTGAATCGTGTGCTGCTGGTGAGTTGGGGCTTCTTGAATTGGATTGGGCACACGAGAGGGAGAGGAGCCTACCATGTTGAGAAGAAGAGATGGGTACTCAGGGCTTTCTATGGAGAGTGACCTGAACGATGAGGAAGATGACGAAGTTCGGCTTTGATGGGGTAAATGAGGCTCACCCAGTTGATACTGTTGGATCAAGTCATTCAGAAGCCACCTCTCCATGTTGGTTTGGTGGTTTTTCCTACTTGAGACACAGACTAAAAGGAAATAGAGATGAGGTTGTATTGAAAGAGAGAGAAGGTTGCATGCATGAACAAGAAATCCTTCTTTGTATTGGGGGTTGGGGGAGGGAACTGCTTTATTGCATTGCAACTATGTGGGTACTATTTGTTGTGTGTGTGAGAGAGAGAAGAAAAATAGTTTGTCAAAGTCGTAACTTGCGAGCATTTGAAAGGGGTCAAACTAGGGGGCACTTAATCCATTGTATGTCCATACCCAGGTCTTTTTTTTTTTTTTTTTTTTTTGTTTGTTTGTTTGTATAGAAGATTCCACGCACACGTGTCATACTGTCAGTATCCAAAGTTGTGTCCCCGTCAGTCTCAACTTACAGGCGAAGTTTCCTTTCCATCTAGGGTGGGAACTATTATGATTAAATTGATGATATGTAAACCAAGTTACTTTAACTGGATTGCGTGTACCAAATTTTCCACAAACGGAACAAAGAAAGAGTGATTTCTTTGCATACTTCGTCTCCATCTGATGAGGACAGTTTTTTGCGAAGAAAGGTGTCATAACTTTGGATTTGCAAAAAAATCATCTTCAAATGGGGGGAGAGATTAGGAAAGGTTAAACGTTTTGTGTAAAAAAGCAAAAGTCTGCGGACCCTACACCAATATACCCCAATTAGTTCTTGTGATTTGTACATACCCACTTAGCTTGAATCTGATAAACAATTATTGGACTGATTTTGATCACTGAAAACAAAGCCTAACAGTAAAAGGATCCCTCCCCTTCCAAGCCTTTTTAATCTATCAATTTATCAAGATGAAGTATTCAAATCTGGTCATGCGGCCATGGGTCAAGGCAAGACGAAGAGAAAGAAGGTTTAGGCAACTCGATGCAAAATATTATGTGTGGTGGGTAGGTAATCTTTGTGGGGTTTTGGGGGGCGGTCAAAACTAAATACGGAAGGACATTTGAAGTTGGTTAACTTCTACATGATAAAAATATTAGTAGCACATCCGTGGGAGGTTGGGAATACTAATGATTGGCAATTTGATTTGGAAAGGTGTATATGCAAAAAACTGAAGCAAACTTTACTGAATCGCTCAAGAATTGGGTTTTCATTGCTATAGCATAATAGACTATATCGAGGCAATTACTGTTCTTTTTATCCCCTTCTTTCTGCCGTTTAACAGATCATTTGATTTGATTAGGCTAAAATTCCTCACTCCAATGGAACCAATGAGAATTTTAAATACATCATTAGGGGACTCTAAGAAGCCTTCCACAAAGTCCATGGAAATTCACAAAATCAATTGTGAAAATTGTACAATGACGATATATAATGGAAACTGCTATTTTGTATGCACCCAGGTGTCACTTAGATCTTTCAATCCCACACCTTCAGGGACCTCATTGGGCACCACAAGGCAGCGCTCATGATATGTCCTCGGGTGAGGGTGTATTCTACACACAGTATAGAGAAGAAAATTCTTGAACATGCAAGGGTGCTAACAGTGTATATAACTCAAAACTTATATGACTTTTTTTTTTTTTTCAAATTATTACAATTTCTGCTACCTATTACTCATCTTTGCATTGTGGTACTCAAACGAATGGTGTCAAAGGATGTTTGATAATAGTTGACTCATGCTTGACTCGAGCCACAAAATTGATATGCATTGTTAAGTTGGGCTATAATATTACTAGTTGGGTTTGATTTCTAGCCAAGCCCGCGCTTGAACTTGATTTTATACCATAAAGCCTACCTCGTCTTAATTCAAGGTCAAGCAAAACTGAGCTTGGTAAGGCTCTGCTCAAGCTCCAGGTAACCTGTTCATTGTCAAGCCAAGCTCAAGCTGGCCTACACTCAGCTTGGCTCGGTTACATCCCTACTTGTTTCCATTCAAAAGCATGCATAAGTCATGTTGGATGTGAGAACGCGATAAGACGTACCATTCTATGAAGAATAAGAAAACCAACAAATTCTCATACCCTTGCAATTCCTCCTACTACACTTGTGAAGGAGTTACATCAGGAATGATGATAAGAATGCTGCAAGTTCTGCTGAACTAGTTTATAAAAATATAGAACCTATACAGTATAGGTGATGGGGCAGGAACTGCTTCACTTTTAATGATCTCGAAGAGAAATTGATGAGGCTATCTAGAACTGGCTTCTGCAGGCTTGTCTGCGGGATTAGAAACTCCAAGGTTAATATCGCCAACACCCACCGGTGGACCGATGCTACAACGTGCAGTATTATGCGTTTCGATAGCATCCTTTATCTTCTGAAACTGTACATTATATTGGATGAACAGGGGTCAATAGAATAACCACACAACAGAAAAGAAACTTATGAAACAGAAACAAAACAGGTATGAAACAGAAACAAAACAGGTCGTGTTGTGTTACACAAGGACGTGTCTCTCAGCAAGTCCTCATTTCAAGTCATTCACTCAAACATGCCAGTCCAAACTTCGCCAATTATAACAGCTTGTGGTTTGAGATGTCTGATAGACACTGATTTCTATAATTTTCTCAAAAATAATTAGCCCTCATTTCCAATGGCAGGCTGCTCTTTTCGTTTGAATTTCTGACAACATGCTACATCCAGAGAGATGTAAAGTAATATCAAGCATATCAAAGAAAAAAAATTAAAGAAACTTCAATCTTTGAACATTTAGAAACTCTTGGTTCATTTTTTCTTATTTAAATTCTTATCTCGGGAGCCTCACACCAACAAACAGCAACTTATCATTTTAATTTTTGAATTTCTAGATTTGCAGGGAAAAACCTGAAAACAGCTTGCTGATGCTTCTTTGAGCTACAAAATCAGACCTTTTGAAAAATAAAAATTCAAAGAAACCTGTTTATTTTCAAACTTATAGGCATCTCCAGTGTATACACTAATGGTTTCACAGCTGGACTTTTCTGGTTGTCCGCATCTGTAGCTCGGCTGTTTTAGGGACACAGATGTGATAGTGAGCTCGTCCCTCCATGCAGCAAAAAAGGCAAACAGAAGAAGAAGAAGAGGAAACTAGACTTTTGACGTTCAACTGGTTAGTTGGAAATGTTGGTAATAATATATCCCATAACTCTTTCCTCTTAACAAGAACTGAGTTCTGGCAATAGATACAGCTAAAAGAAGCAACAAGATGACGGATTAAAGCCAAGAAGTTAAATTTCATAGTACAAGAAGCATGCTGATGGCAGAATCTTCTTTTATGGTACAAGAACAATAATATAAGCTGATGGAAAGAAAAAACAAAATTCACACTGCACAGCAGTGCTTGTCATAAAGCATCATTTATTCATCAGTATGCCATATCATATTGATGGAAAAATAAATCATAAAATGAAGAATGTCATCTTCCTAATTAGGCCTTCGTAATTGTAGACATGAGCACTCACTAGGTAGGCGTGTAGTGGGGAATAAAACTATGTGGTGGAAACCAGTATGAATGCAAACAAATAATCAAGTGTGAACTTGGAAGTCACTTTACATCTCTCTTATAAGGAGGAGACTCCGGCCACTTTTTCTGTCTTAGCATTAGTATACTTTGTTCATTATTTCTTAGGATAAAAATTGAAGGGGAAAAAAAAAAACTACTTTGTCCACTAAGCTTATCTACTTGCCATTGGAAATTATTATCAGTTATAATTGGTTTGCTTTATAATTTCTACAAGGAATGCCAGAAATGCCACTGAGAAAAACTTTTAAGAGATTCTTGGCTGATCAAAAGAGTTGGACAATTTGAACAAACTATTAATGATGTCACGAGTTGGTGTGTCCAATCGTATATGACATAAGGAAGAGGGTATCACCTGGAAGTAGTAGTAGATTTGCCACATGTTAATCACACAACACTTCATAAAGGTTAACTTATTATTGTTGTTTTGTTTTCCCTGAAGATTATGACGATGATCTTCGCATAAAAAATATATTTTCTAATCACCTAACGGAAAAGAAAAGGAATAATATTACCTACCTTTGCCAGTGAACAGGAAAAAGATTCTAACTGTCCATCCGCACCACGATAGAAATGGAAATAAGGAAGCACCTTCACATTCAAACCTTTGCACATAGGCTTGTTCTCATCAAAATTCACTTTAAGGAATAAAATGTCAGGGTGATCCTCAGCAGTCTTGCAGAGCTAAAAGACCCAAAAGAATATCAGGACAAAAAATCAACTAGTATAGGAAACAATGAATGTAACAAGAGAACAAAGACAATCAGTAAGTTTTTGACTTCTTAAAAATTTAAAATGCCATGACATAAGTGTGTCAATCCAATGTCTTGAAAACTGGTTCTGATAGTAAACTGGAACTAATAACCACAAGCATCACCCAAACCTCTCTCTCTCTCTCCCTCTCCCTCTCCCCCCGCCCCCCCAATGGAATAATCGTCAATGCAATTGATTGTTTCTTTGTTTTGGCAGTTTTCTCTCTCTCTCCCCCACCTATGGAATAATCGTCAATGCAATTGATTGTTTTGTTTTGGCAGTTTTCTTTTCTCCTTTTTTCTTTTTTTCTTTTTATTTTTTGAATGATTATGTTTCAGCAGTTTTCCTGTCAACATGGACTTAGATCTCTAATTTCGAGGGTTGTACTGTGTGTGTAACTCATACCATCTCACATCTAACACCCCTATAATTTTCTCCAAAATAGAAACTTCTGTTATGCATAGAATCTCAAACCATAATTCATAGGATCTGAAAACAGATAATACTGGTATCGCATTACTCTCAAACCCACATTTTCACCACTTGCTTTTCGATCTTTCTTTTTTCTTGGCAATTTAATCTGTGTTTCTATTACAGCACAAACAAATTTGAGGGAATAAGGCTAATATGGTCATTATAATGATCATGATGATGAAGACAACCATGACTAAAATACAAATTGTCAACACTGATGCTACAGGTACACCTAGTTTAGATGAGCCCTTGGACAGACCAGGAAAGACAGGTCAAAAGCTACCTCTACTGTTCAATGTCCAAACTGTAAACAACTTAATCGTAATTCTTCATCAGGAAAAGTAATCCATACATCTAAGATAGAATGACTTATTTCAGAATCTCATTCAATAGCCAAGGTCTATCCGGGCCCGGCATCCTAAAAGACCTTTTGGACTCCTCACAGTGAAACCATCATAATTCATACATAACTGGTAGGTAAGGGAGTAACCGGCTGGTGGTTACCTTTTACCAGGGGATGTGGTTCACATCCCTCAAAAGGATATGCTAGGTGTTGCCTCTGTTTTCTCCTTTGCCTGCGAGCTGTGAGTATCCGAATGTAGGTGATGGAGCCGTAGCCCTATGCCCGAGGGTGATGGGACTACTTCCTAAAAGATCGTTTTGTTCTGGCCGGCATGAGGGCCCCTGATCTATCAATAGAGGGAGCAAAAAAGGGGCTTTGCTCCCCTTTACAATATGCAGAAAGAAATAAGGGTCGAAGTTTAGACCGCTCATGTCCTACTGCCAATAACTTCAGATGTATTATAAAATCCTTAAAAGTCACTTTTGAAGACCTTCGTGGAAGCAGTAGACCTGAACCAACAGTTAGGGTTGTAGATAGGTGGGGCTTGGGCCGGTGAAACTTGAATTTTGAATAGGTCCAGTCTGATTAGTTCAAAATCTAGGCTCAAGCCCGGCACATGTACAACCCAAACTACAGTATGGACCTACTTACCCCCAGAGTGATGATAAAAAAGTGAGTGCTTAATCACAGATAGTCAATGTGCTTTGAAGCTTAGTAGTGAAAAATGAAAAGCTATCTCAGAGGGTTCTGGCTTTATGCAAGGGAAGCTTGAGTTAATCAATCAACTGTCAAGACACCAGTTTGTAAAAGTACGTGTTTTAAGAAAAATGTGTACTAGGTGTCAGGGGTAGCGTGTTTAAGTGTGTTTCACATTCAATAGTAGGTGACATGGTTGTCCATCTAGTTTATGAATAGTGCTTTTAGATTTGTTTCAGAGATTCCTAAATATCAATTCCAAGGTTTTCGAGGTTAAGAGCAAATTATTAAAAAAATATTTTTAATAGAAGGGTTGTATTACTATTAATGTTGTTATTTATTTATTTTTGAAATGGATTGTTATTACTATGTCATCGTTATTATTATTATTTTGATAGGTTTTTTTTTTGGTGTTACTGTTGTTGTTATGAAGATGATTGATATCTCTGGGAAGTTCTCCTATAAAGGATGAAGTAAGCTTCTCCCAGATTGCTTCTAGTTGTGATTTTGATCTTTACGTCTTCCTTTCTTCATCTCGGAGGTGAAGATTATATTAATAAGAGGAAAATTACAACTCAGAAATAGAGCATACATAAAAGCGCCTCTTGGAGGTGAACCAGTACAAGAGAAATGTAGACACCCACCACAACTACACTTCATGAGCACTTATATCACAATAATGATCTACTCCTTGCTTCGCTAGACAATCTGCCATACCATTTGTGGATCTATACTTCAAAATTTTCAAGGCATGTATTCAAGAATCTCAGTTGGAATATTATATGCTGGTGTCAAAGAGATATCACCTTGGGGAACAATGCTCGACAAGAGCCACACCAAGTGCCATAAAATTCAACAATAACAAGTTTATCTCCAGCTTGACTTAAGGCACTCAAAAATTCTTCTGTAGAATGGATGTCAATCATATTAGAGCCAGCATTTCTTTCCCACCATTTTGGTTGATCATCTTTTTCAGTAACTGTGGCATGTACCTAAAACCAAATTACATAGAAATACAGGAACCTATTAGAGAGCATTTATTAGAATATCCCCTGAATATACAAAAAACACAAGTAATTTCAAGAACATTAAAAATGCTAACATCCCATAAAGATAACCGCAACACAATCATGCAATGGAGGGGGAAAAAGGGCATTTCCAAGAGACTTTATATGGATATGGGTTGATTGCGAAGGATAAAAAAAATTGAGAAAAATATATATGGATAAGCAGACAGTGATGATATTTAAGAATTTTTCTAGTAACTGTGTGGTTCTCCACCCAGAATATTTTTCACTGGAACTCGCAGACCACTTCTACTATGAAGTGGGAAAAAGTCCAATCTAGTATTGAGCAATGTGTTGTACATAGTAATTCTTGAGTCTGACAAACAAACGGAAACAGAAAACTTGGCACAAATTAAAAAAACCTCCCAAGAGTAATGTTCTGCAACAATAATGAAACATATGGCTACAAAGTAAGGCCTCTAAAATTCATTAGAATAAAGTGCAAGTACTAATTCTAATTTTGCAAGCCATGAATAGTATAGGGTTGCAGTGTTGCACAATTTCCCCCAACTTGGCCGAGTGATATGGTTTGTTAAGTTAGAAGTTCTAGTTTGGTTTAGAAATTCTTATTTATAATAATAATAACAATAATAACAATAATTATAATTATTCTTATTACTATTATTATTTGAAAGATAATGCTTACCTTTATCAATAAGAATTAGAAGAAAACAAACAACTACACATCATACAACAAACCAGACCGGCTAGCTAATTGATGAGTCTCCTGATTGTTCAAGTGGAATAGTTGGTTAGTTGTTAGTAGTCCTAATTAGGAGGGTATTTGTTGGGAGGGAATTTGTCTTGATTTATTCTAGAAAGTTATCTAAGTGAATAGGCAAATTATATATCGGATTTCTATGACTAGCAACGAATGGTAACAAACCCTTTTAATATGTATCATCTGGCAGATTAAAAAATTCAATAAAGTGAATTTTGATCAAAGATTTTAGTCTGCAAATCCTTGTTTGGTGAAGGCTTGGGCAATTCCCTTCTACATGCCGACTTTGAAGTTTTTTTTTATCAGCAGAATAATCCATGGTGCAGGCTCTCAGGCCTATCAAGCACAAAATAGTAATTGGCCAATCACCCCACATCTTCAACAAACCTTCATTATTGAGGTGGTAGCGGGATATAGGAAATTCCATAACTTTTTTGCTTTTTTTATTTTTTATTTTTAAAATTTTTGATAGGTAACATAACTTTAACCCACAACCTTGTGGTTGTGCCTTGTGATGATAAGCATCATACAACTGAGCAAGGAAACTCCACAACATGCAGGCTATAAATGTAATTAATCAAGGGGATGGCAGAAAAAATAGTCGGGTTATTCCAACTTTTTTTATCATGTGGAATCAGCTAGCTAGATGGAGAAGTTGAGATCTCTAGCATTGGATTGCCAATTTTTTTACATCATACCCTTTGAACAGTAAATGAGTTGGTTGAAAGCTTGGAAGAAGAGGGTGCTTATTGCATCATTGTACGTGTGATGTTTGATTTATATATATATATATATATTTGAATGTTTTGATTTTTATATATTGTCAAGCTTTTAGAAAAAATATTTACACCATTTTAAAGAAAAAACCTTCTTCACTAATAATAAGAGAACTTTCCTTTTTTTTTTTTTTTTTTCTGTTTACCACTAGCTCTAAAATTTTATCAATTAGCTAACATTTACAGGAGAATCTTACAGATCAAACCGTTGCTAGCAACCAATTGTTGCAAATAACGAATTAATCTTTAGTTGAGAGTTGTGACACCCTTGACCAATTGTCTTGTGTCTCTTCCTCTCAATATATCCAACATTTTGGTCTTGTTGAGCACTGTTGTTGCAACTATCCTACATGGTAGCTCATCATTTACCAATAGATTATTAAGCACCAAGACAATAGATAAATTGACAAGCAGCTGGAACACTCTTGAACAGTAGTCTTATGCCTTTCCATGTTGACAGCCTCTGCAATATATCCAACGTTTTGGTCTTGTTGAGCGCTGTTGTTGCGACTATCCTACATGGTTGCTCATCATTTACCAATAGATTATTAAGCACCAAGACAATAGATAAATTGACAAGAAGCTGGAACACTCTTGAACAGTAGGCTTTCTTGAACAGTAGGCTTATGCCTTTCCATGTTGACAACCTGCAAATATGGGTCAACCTGCAAGGCCTTGTCATAAGATTCTTGCCATCATGAAACTCTCTCCAGCACCTTCAGTCCTTAAACCTATGTGAGTTTTTTCCCCTCCTCAAAGGTTCTATGTTTTGAATTTACCTTTTAAAATGAATCCTACAAGACTTTTTACCTTGGCACCAATGTCCAAACAAAGGATAGCTAGATGAATCTTTCATGAACTGATAAATCTATTAAAGGGGGGCACATGGCAGTTAGTGGGAGCCACTAGTTGCACAAAATAAAAGAGGGGATTTTGGATTAGATAACTATAAAAATAAGCCCACCAGATATTGCTAACCATCCAATCGAAGGAGTCCAGATTAGCTACTTGGGTGCTAGTATAAAATTTGTTATTAGCACATCCTAGTCAGTGACAGCTTACGCCTATATTTTCAGATAATAAAATATTTCTCTTTAGGATCTTTGTTTCAAAATAATATCACAAAATAGTGAAATACCCTTCATTCCTCTCTTCTTTCTCTTGCATTACCCCTCCATAACTTTTCTAAAGCATCACCGATGTGAATCGGGATAGAAATTAGTAAACCAAAACAAAACAAAGGAGACTTACTCCAGTGGTGGGCCTGCATCAAGAGATCTTATTAGCACATCCAGTAAATCATCCCAAGCAGAAGAATAAAGTTCAAATTGCAATCCATTTATTCTAGATGATTCACTTCAATTGATTTCAAAACATCAATTCGCTTCTCATTGTCTGGATGTTAAAGCCCCCTTCTGGAAGCATATGCAACTGCCATTCTTTGTCAAATTTCAAATAGTCAACATTCCAGTGCTCTCATTTAATCCTAAATGCATTCTTTAACCGACATAAACCCTCTCCCTCACATTCCCCACAATCTTTCTCCATTTTTTTTTTTTTTAATAACACAATCTTCTCCTTCAACTTTGCCACCATCTTATTTGATGCCTGCAAATCTTGCTTCTACAGTCCATAACATCATGAGAATTAAAGCTGCCGCCTTTCTTTCTAATATTCCAAGTAAGAACTATTTCAGTCCTCTTGTTTAAACCACAAAATCGATTCCTCACATTCGTCAAAGCCCTCCTCGCCTCCCTCCTCCTCCTCTTTGCTTGACTTGAAGGTGCTACTTTATTTCCATTGCTACTACCATAAAGCTTTCTTCCTTTTGCTGACAAGTGACTAACATAAATCCCCTCTACCAAGTACCAACAACTATCTCACCATCTCCCCTGAAGCTCTCAAAAGGAAAAAAAGGAACTTGTTAATTCCCAAAAGCCCACTACACAAGACTGAATATTTGAACAACAAAGACTACTATCAGTCTTCCTTGAACAAACCCATTTCCCCAATCAACCAATTTTCTTGCCTCGAGATTATGACTGAAATTCATTCCTACACTCCTACAATCCATTAAAACATAATCTTCTCAAAAGGGTATTTTACCAATATTAGTTTAAGAAGAGAGGACTAAGAAGCTGAGGGTATTTTTGTAATATTAGTTAAAGAAGAAAGAGCCTGAAGTAGAGAATTTGCAACTAGTGCCCATGTAGCTAAATAGGCCTCCAATCAAAGGGAGTAATTGTGATATGCTCAATAGTTCCTACGTTTAACTTTCTACATCGCCTTTGACCAGGAAGCTAGCAACATCCGATATGCATGTGTTTTGGTAGATACCTAATCCACAAATTCGACTTTTATTTTGTGAGACTAAAGCATCCCGCCAACTTGTGATATGTCCCCCTCGACAGATTCATCAGTTTGTCTTCCCAATGCAAAGTGATTTGTTTAGGTGGTAGAACTCAACGACCAAACATACACACATACAATCCCTTAAGAGTTTCTATTTATCTCCATGATGTGCAGCAAGAAATTGTAAGTGCTTACATGAATGCATATGTCTCTCCTCCTGCCTTTGATCCTCAGTAGCTCATCTGTAGTAATTGCGCTCTCAAATGTAAAAGAAACCATAACTTGTGACATCAGCAACACCTCAAACTTTCAATCCCTATGGGATACCATCAGCACAGAACTTCCAGTTTTATATATAATTAATTAACTGCTTCTGAAAACTAAGTTAAATACTTGACAAGACCCCGTAGCAGAGCTGGAATGTGCTCATTGTAGCTTCCACAAGGATGAGGGTACAAGTCAGCTTGCCTTCCAAAAAAGATTTCATTATGCAGATACTTTGAAATATGTCTTAATGATGTTTAACACATCAGTATCGGATTTCATACTTATAATTTATAATGTCGTGACATCTCAAAATAATCAATATGACAAAATAGTGTTTCTCAATTTCTTGCCTTTTTTAATATGTAAGGGTAAAGATAATAACACTTGTACTATCGAACTCCTTGGTCCAAACTTTTCGCCCACACTTTTAATCTCTCTTCAAACTCTAAAGTCCAAGCTTCTCGATAGGCATCCTTGAAACCACCCCCCCCCCCCACCCCGCCCCCCCCCCCCCCCCCAAAAAAAAAAGAGAAAAAAAAGAAAAAAAAAAAAGATGGATCCAACACCATTGGTGCAAAGGAGGGACAGAAAGGCATAAACAATCACAATAAATTGAATTTATGATGATGAAAAATCTAACACCCAGGGGTCGACCCAAGCAGTCCCACTCAGGTGTGACAGCACCTGCGTAATTTTCGAGAAGCTCCTTTAATAATATATTAAAAATTCTATTTTCTTATTTGACTTCTTCACTTGACCATTGTCCGCACCACCGAACTAAAAACTGGGTCCGCCATTGCCAACACCCATAAGAAAATATCTGTCTTAAGCTAATTGTATAATGCACCCCTGAATTGTTTGTAAATATTGAACTGCAAAGCTCCACTTCTCTTCAATATAATTAAAACCCACAAACACAGGTTAAATGCTTGCAGCACATTACACAGAAATCTACAACTTACATGTTAAACATTCATGCATCACTCACAAGAATACAAATGAGTAAGTGCACACAGAAGCTAACAATAACATCGACAACAATAATAAAATTGTGACAGTGTGACGGTTAGAAGTAGGTCCCTTTCAACTCCATTAACAATAATTAATCTGAAACGTATGTTAATTTCATCGTGGACAAGAAGATAACCCCATTTCAATTGAACAAGCATCCCCATCATTCACTTTCAATTTTTGCAGTCTAATCATTCCATACCACCAAAAAAAAAAAAAAAAAAAAATCTTAAATTGCGGATACAAAGATATTCCAATTTCAGTTGAACAAGCATCCCCACCATTCATTTTCCATTTTTTCAGTTTAATTATTGTAAAGTAGCTCATCTATACATCACACCCTGAGAAAACCAAATTTCCTCGAGTACATCAAAACAACAAAAACCAAAAACCCACGTAAGAGATGGAAAGATGGATGCAATGGAATAGATAATTTGAAAACTTGCATGGGCAACAATTCTAGTAAATGGGGTTTCCAAGACGGAGAACTACTTCCCGAAAGAAAAACAGCTCCACCCCAGAAAATTAAAATTAGGGTTTTTCAAGACTTCCCACGAATTGCTGAAAGAAAGCAACTTCAACAAAACAAAATGAAAAAAAAAAATCAAGGGGGATTTGCAATAAAGGGCACCTTAAAAGAAGACAATCTCAATCGGTGATTGCAGGCGAAGGAAGCAGCGTCTGGAACCGTAGAAATCCGCCTGGAATCTGGGTTTTGTTGCTTCAAGGGAGCAAGGGATAGTTTTGGAGTGTGTAAGGATGGTCTAAAGGGCAATAGCAGAGGAGATTGGTACGATAATCGAACAGTATCAGCCATCGATCAAGGAGAGAAAAAGAAAGAGACAGAGAGAGTGAGAGATGAGAGACGGGTCTGCAACTCAAACGATCTTCTTCTCCATCAATTCGCAGCAAAAAAGCTCCTAAAACCCTCCCTCCCTCCCTCCCTCGCTCGCTCGCTCTCTCTCTCTCTCTCTGCGAGCATGTATTTGTGGATGATGAGAGAGAAGTAAAGGCCTTTTGACGCTCTGGATTTGCTTCCACAGGAGAGGGACGGTGATTAGGAAGTGGGACTCAAATCCCATGTGGCAGTATTCAGATTGTACGCGTGGCATGTGTTGTCCTAAAAAGTGGTTGTAATAGTGGGTCCCAGCCCCACAGAAATATTTACCTCCTGACAGATAAAAAATGCACTGATATTTTTGGGTTTTAAATTTTTATGGACGAGTAGGAATGCATGATTTTTTTGAGAAAAGCATTAATAATAAAATCCTAGTACAAATACCATTGGAGAAGATAAGAAGATTTGACATAAATAAAGGGATGATCTCTAAGCTGCATGCTAATCATGTGAGGACAGAATGATGAAAAAGTTGGAATGATTTTCGATAGAGATCATCTCATTCATATGATCACAAGTGGCCATTTAAGGGCTTTAAAGTTCAACGATTTCTTATAATTACATATTTTATCAAATTTAATCCAGCAGTGCCTAAAATTCATGATAGTGTTAAATCAAATCAAGTACAAATTCACTGGGGGATTAGTGAGTGTGAGGCAGTTGTATTCATTATATGAGAGTATGAGGTTTTTATGTGGTGGGGGAAAGAATTACCTTCTTATCAATCCTTGAGAGGTACTTTAATTGTGATTAACTGACCTATAAAACCTGCTATCAGGATAGCTATAAAGCTTTGCAGCTTTTACTCATAAATCTGATCAACTTAATTGTGAGTATGACTTGCTAAAATGATGTGGGATCTTACCCTAATCACATAATGTTCACAGATTGGGCTGTAATGTGATTGCATCAGTTTAGGGTGGGGCACACAGTGATTCCATCAAAAAATTAATGGGACCACCTTGATTTCATGAGAGCCAACCATGATTACTAAAATTGGATGGGTCAAACTCACCATGATCTCATCATAGTTTATGTTTGGGCCCAAAGAGGAGGAGCCCACCCTGGTTAACTATTTTGGAAGGTGAGGCCTATTTGCATTGTGTCATTTTGATGGTGGGTGGGGCCCAACGTAATGGGCCTCTATTATATTCGGTCATTTCTCTTTTATAAAATAGACCCAGCTCAGAAGTCACACATTCTATGAGTGGCGTTTCTAGAAATCACACATATTTCATGATTCGGTCAAACTCTCCTACCCTTTCTGATAATTGGAAAGGTTATTATGACAAATGATGTAATTATGGTAATACCCTGAAATCAAATCAGGCTAGGCCCTTCTAATGATTTTTGGTCACCATGGGCCGCCTCCAATGATGTAATGGCAGGGGTCTATCCGCAAAATTGATGTAATCACAGTGAGTCCACATTCTGAAATAATGTAATCAAGGGCAGTTCATACTCTAAATCAATATGATTTAATCTAGGTGGGTCCCAACCCACTAAATTATTGTAAGGCCCCATCTAGATAACATCATCTTGGTGGGTGGAGCTCAATGTGATTATATTAACTTTTTAAGGGAGAGCCTCCACAGTTCATTAGAAAACGGTGGATTTGCTCTCGAAACCTGTTGTCCCAACTTGATTTTTTCGTTAGGCTGTGCCAAGTTCATAGGCTTACCCATTCCCACCTATAATATGTCTGTCCTTTAAGCTGTTTAGGAAGACTATGGACCAGATAGATAGGATGATTAGGATTTTTTTTTTTTGGGGGTGGGGGGAATCCACAGTATTAAATAGAGAAGTTTGTAATCAGATCACCCAAGAGAGGTTAGGAATTAGAGAATCTAGAATAATAACCTATCCTTGGTAGTTAAAACAAGCTGAGAATATTTGATTAATGATTACCTTTTGTTAGGGGAGCCTGACCCATTTTTGGGGCGGGCCTGAGCCTTGTTTTTTTAGTACTCCGGCCAAGCTTTGACCTGAAATCTAGCCCCCTTTTAGTGTGAGAAAGCCCGAAGCCAGGACCAGCCAGAGTCATACACACTGTTTAAGTAAAAATAAAGACTTTCTTTTTTTTGAATGGCAAACTGAGACTCAAACACTTGCACACTCATCCATGCACATGTATCCCAACCAGCCGATCCGCAGGTTGAGATAGGTAATAGAAGCCCCCTTTTACTACTAAAGTCTAAAACATCATCCATAGGCTTTTTAACCTATTTTAGGTGGGACTAGGCTCAAGCGAGGCACTTATGGCCCGAGTTGGGCTAAAGCCAACCCTGGGCCTATAAATAACAATTCAGTCCAGGCCTAAATATTACTTAGCGCAGCTCAACCCTGCCCATGAACACCCCTACCTTTTGTTCTTTGAAATCCGTAAGGCTAAGTATAATTCGAACAAACCACAATGAAAAGCCAAGATCAAACATGTTAAGGATGTGGTGGTCAGCATCAAACATAAATTTCCAGGAATGACAGTGGGGGATAGTAGGTTGCTATGGTTGTTCTCCAAATGCGTCACTACAAAATCGACATATAACCACATTATTAAAGGAGGGGAGACAACCGATAATATCATAGGCCCATCAAGTGGAATGAGCTGTGCATAGAGAGATTCTATGTTGGCTGGAAGTGCCCAAGGAAGGTGATCATGGTAAGATCTTTTCTCAATTCTAAAATTCCTAGCATTAGTGATCTATGCCCTCTTTGTGGGAGAGGGACGGAGAAATTGGTGTTCCTAATGTGGGTTGGCCATTTGGCCCATTCTCCTAATTCAGGTCAGACTTGAGACTAGAAAATAGGATGATGAGTTTTCTTGTATGCAAGAAATGTATAAAAAAAGAAAAAGAAGAATAAATAACCAGTAGCAAATCCGATCGAATTGGGCTCATATTCCAGGTGTTTGCCACCTATGGTTACCAGTATAAGTCTCTGATTCAATGCAACATTCACTGTTGGTTTTGGATAAACTTTTAAAAAAATAATGTGGTTCAGTTGCATATTGGACCGACCTGTGAGCACCCCTAGCTAGCATTTCAGGTTTCAGCTGTTTTTTTGGCTGACCCACATTCAATTTAGTCCCACCACCTGGGCTAGGTCAATTACCTGTCCCGACCCATTCGAGTTTCACATCTAGTTGAAGTGGGTGGATGTGACCCAGGATTTCAAACTCGATGATGGTCCAAACCTAGGCCTGGACCCTATGAAATTTACGATGTCTGAATTTGGCCTCATATGGATTCAGGCTAAAATATGCGGCCCTGCTTCCAGCCTTCACTAAAATCGGCCCAAAAGGAAATGACAATGATATATATATTGGTCATGTACTCATCTTGCACTTTTATAGCAGCTTTTCCCCTCGAGAACACAGTAGACCTGTGAAGGAAAACGACTCAAGGTTGATGCTAATCATATCAGAAACTTTTTCAGCTCTCAATCACAAGTGCTAGAGACTCATGAGAAAGGTCCTAATTGGAAGAATATATAGCTCTGCTTGTTTTTATTATTAAACAACATCTAAATACAATTTAATTTTTCCAATCAAGGTTGTTCATGGCCTGGGTCAGCCAGTGTCCAACTAAGCCCAGATTGGGCTAGATTTGGGCTGTGTTTTAAGTTTTAACCATGATCTATATCTGGGCCTATTTTTGCTTAATAGTTAAACAGGATGGCCTGGGTCTATATATTCTCAAAGGCTGAGCTCGCCCCACCCAACATATTTAACAAAAAGAGTTTTACATGTGTATAAATGGGCTGGGCCTTCATTTGACTTTTAGGCTTAAGGGATGAATCCAGGCCTGAATATGATGCCAAATAACCAAACCAGAAGAGCTTCGACATGACTTCAGCCTACTTGCACCCGTCGATGAACAACCCATCTGAAATATCTACTTTAGGACTTGCTTGTGCAATGAGAGGATTTTGTGCTTCACGAATTTCTTTCCTTGACCGAGAGGAATTAGCATCCCTAACCTACCCCTCTTATAGGAAATTGATATCCTCTCTATTGAAGAAAACCAATTTATTTATTTATTTTTTGCAAGAAAAATGTATTGCAGGACAAAATAGTGGGCTACACGGAAAATTAGAACAGTTTTCCTTTCCATCCCAAATCCCTCCCACTGCACAGAGATGGGCAGATCTTCTTGAAAGATGGGAAAGACCCAGTGGAGTGAGTATACAGTCCATCAAGTTGTGGCCTGCATTAAGTTTGAAGTCATGGGCAGATATTCTTAAAAAGGGCTCTTTTAACTTCTATTTTTCAGTAGGCTTGTTTCTCTGCATGGAAATGAATACATAGGAATCCATCATCAAATGGGCTCTAACGAAGTCCACCCCACAGTAGTCTGGATTCTAACCGTGTTTTTAGGCGCTTAGCTATGGGCCTAAATCTCTAGACCAATAGTTAAATGGGAGGGGCATCGTTTGATTGGGCCTTGTTCTATTTCTAGGTTTGCATTCTAAATCCGAGGATAAATATCAGGCCCAATAACTAAACTCGAACAGCCCATGGACACCCCTACATACACATTAACACGGGTACATTTGCCACGAGGAGTATGATTGCTATCTTATCCAAGGTGATCCAAGAATCAATTAGGAAATACTTTGACATCAGGCATCCTTAAGTAGGCACCTTACAAAGAGGATCACAGAGAGGAGGAATCAATGATCTACAAGTAAAAAAGGGAAAGCTAATTAGGTAAACCATCCTAGCAGAATAAACCAAGGTCATGGGTGGGTGATTTGAATTATAGTTGAAGGATAGTGAATGGTCAAAGCAAAACAAAAGAAAAGCAAATCCCTGCTAATGTTGTAACCTAAAAAAGAGTGGTGTTAAAAAGTGCTGCACTAAAGAAATGATGCTCACATGTAAGTGAAGATATAAAAAGGAGAGAAGATGGGTAGAAAGATGCATGAGATGATAGTTTAGTGTGTGGATTAGGAAATTCTATTTGGAAAGAAGAGAGAGAAAGAGAGAGGGACAAAAGGGCCGTCAGTGGATGAGTTGGATTTATTGAATGGACTTCACATGTAAGCACGAGGTGAGCAGTTGGGACCAATGGGAACGCTCAAACGACCATGCCACGAGACCATTATGGAAGTGGGGACCGGACGGTTGAACCCTATTTATATCTTTTCCTTTTGTGATTTCTGAGTTCTAACCCATGCCTTACATACAGATCTTTCTAATTCTACTGAAAACAAACCCATGGTTTACATCTCTAACACTCTGGGGTTGTTTCTGGACCTACGTTTCTGCCAAGTAGAATGAGTGTTTTTGGCTATAGGTTCCACTTCTCCGTGGAATAGATGTAAAATATCCCTATTTTTCTGCCAAAGTAGAAAGAGGATTTAGAAGTCCTACCCGCCATAAGAAATGTGTTTCCATGAAAGGGGGATATTTCCTTCCTTTTCTGTGGCTTTACACAAATGTGCCCTATGGTATTATTATCCTCTATCTGTGGGTGGCAAAATCTTAAGCCACGTGTTAACACGACTTGGACACAAACTTAACCCATATAACCCGGCTCACAATAAATAAGGGTCAGTCACAAGTTAGGATACCTTGAAATGAGTGTTTTGGTCTATAGGTTCAACTTCTCCGCGGAATAGATGTAAAATATCCCTATTTTTCTGCCAAAGTTGAAAGAGGATTTAGAGGATTTAGAAATCCTACCCACCATAAGAAATGTGTTTCCATGAAAGGGGATATTTCCTTCCTTTTCTGTGGCTTTACACAAATGTGCCCTATGGTATTATTATCCTCTCTCTATGGGTGGCAAAATCTTAAGCCACGTGTTAACACGACTTGGACACCAACTTAACCTACATAACCCGACTCACAATAAATAAGGGTCGGTCACGAATGAGGAAAACTTGAACCCCCACCCCCCGCCCCCCCCTAAAAATGGGTTCGGTCAGGGTCAGCCAGCATAACTGCCTAACCCATTTAAATGGGCTGGTTTAGGGCTGACCCACAGACATGAATCCATTTAAATAAGTATTTTTGTTCTTAGAATTACTTATTATAGGTAATGAACCCAGCTTGCGTTGGGATTTTTTTCTTTTGGCCTGCAACTTAACTCAAATGTAGCGTTAATATTTGAAATGGATTGAGTTTGGGCACACTTCTATAAGTCAACTAGTCAAGTATGAGTTAAACAAGTTGAGTTGGGGTTGTCCCGCGTACGTGCGAGTTGATGTTACTTGACCCGTTTTAAAGATTAGTTGGATAATGGCTGGACTTCAACTCAAGATATGCTTTGTCAGCATGACCTGTTTGGCACCTCTCAATCTCTATGGTTCGCTCAAAACGTTGTCCTACTAGAAAATGCTCATTTTGAACTACTCGCCATTCAACTTGCAAACTATTAGAGCCAGCTTGTTTTCATTATTAGGGTATGTTTGTTTTTATAGAATAAATGGAAATTGAACATGTAAGAATTCGTGCCATAAATAGTTAAAAATGAAGATGCAAGATAAATATACAAAAATGAATATCAAATAACCTTCCCTTGATGAAAAGTGAATCTAGTAAAGATGGGAAATGAATACCTAGCCATCACCATAGTAATTCCAATTATAAGAAAGTTAAGGTCCCATCTATATTTTTATCTTTTACTCTTCACCCCTCACCTCTTAATTATCATTCACACTTCACTTCTTTTATAATCTTTCAATGGAGTTTATTTGATAATGAATTCTTATGTATACCAATGCAAACAAATAGCCTTAGCAAACTAATCTCACATACTTTTTTAAGTCGAGAAATCCATTAATGGTGCCTACCTAAAATTCCAAGTCACTCAAAAGCACAACAGCCCAAATGTTCCATATCCAACTCTTGTCAAAGTTGGCCCCATCTTAAGATTGATGACCAATAAAACATCGAAGTTTATTTTGGTTTTTTTTAAACCTTATATTCAACACATAATCAATCTAATTGTAGGCCAAACTCCAATTGAAGTAAAATTTTACTTAGAATAAATATAAAACATAGTATCTTGAGTGATTTGGATTTTAGATGTGGACCTTAGTGATTGAATTACAGCATGGACAAAGATGAATTAGTTCATCAAATTTATCAAACTCGAACTCTGACTCAAACAAATTGAGAGGTATGTCAAATGAACCTTCTCCATTAAATCTTCTAATCAAGCTAAGTCTTGAATTACAAACTGCAAACTCAAATAGGAATTAGCTGAATTGAGAATAGGTCACTTTGGGCCTATTTGGTTGAAACTTGAAGGTTTTTCTGACAGAAATCGTGCATGCTGGGGATTCCTAACATTGGTTTTGGGTTTTTATCCCCTGATAATTCTGAATGCTTTGCTTGATTGTAGAATTCTGAATTCCAACACAAATGAAAAACCACTTTGATCTTTTAGAAATTCTACTATTCCAACATTGTGGATGCTAGATGGCCAGTGAGCATTTAAAATTTCACTTTTTTGGGGCAACGTTTGAAATTATCCAAATGCTCCCAGATAAGAATTCTCGGAGTTTTTTCAAACAAATAGGGTCCATGGGTGTATATAACTTGGGTTGGGATAAACTTGAGCCATATGTCCCCACCCTCGTGAAAACGCAATTTAAGTTATGCTTTTTGTAGGCCTAGACTTTGAAGCGTAAGTGGGATTATGGTTTGGCTTGGACCTTAGTCACAAATATAAGAGCCTGTTCTTTTACTAAAATTTTTGAAAGGATGCAGTATGGTTGGAATTGATATCCATCATGTAATAGCTTTTGTAAATGATATGTGTCTTGACCAGGATTCCAAAATTTGACCCACCTAAAAATCTCAAGTAACCTTTGGAATTACTGAAATCCCAACCTCTTTTCTTTTTGCTAGAATTTCATAATGATTGTTTACAAAGGAGGATTCAAAAATTTCACAAATTGAAAAATTCAGAAATTCTCAAAATAGGAATTCTCTGAATCCCAGTGAAGAAACAAGCCCTTAACAAGCTAACATTGAAAAATATATGATTAGAAGTCATATTTTGAGAACCGGCCAAGTTGATTCTAAGCATGAATTAGTGCCTTGTTAGGCCAACCTGAAGAGATCACAATCATAGATTTTGGTGTGGAGTTGGGAGTCGGGTCATCATAGAAGGTACAATTTTCAGGGCTGGAAAGTTGTCCAATTCTAGGTGTTAGTAAGATAGATGCAAAGCCTTGCACGGTCATATAAAAGACAAAGGAAAACTTAGTGATTGTTAATTCGTGAGGAAGCATCCATGACAAGTTTAGATGGATCATAAAATTCACCACATGAGCCCAACTGGCCTACCCGTCTGCTCACCATCACGAAATTCTGCATTACTAATATAAAAAACAATCTATAATATACTATTACTATCACCTGAGTTCAGAATCAGCCCTGACAAGTGGTGTTTCACGTGGGCTCTGACTTGAGGCCGTTTGTTTGGAGGCATTTTTTTTAGGAGTATTCTCTATAAACACAGCCAAATACAATATGAGAATTCTGAATTTTCTATTTGAATGATAAGAATTTATGAAATTAGCACGGTCAATTATCACTTATGACATGGTAATTCATTTGAATTCTAATTTCCATTATATATTATAAATGAGCATTTGTGCTATCAAATGAGGGACATCAATTGGGGATTTCATGAAACCCCAGCAAGAATTCTGGACAAGTTGGTGTTCCTCCCTCTCTCTCTCTTGTTAGCGCGGTTCATAAAAGCAGTCACATGTAGGAGACTTTACCGTCAAAGTTGTAACCCACGGTTCACATGCTAACAAAACCAAGATTAGATTACCCCCTCGTGTATTCTGTCTTGTCATCATCGTCATCTCTGTCGTTACTGTGGTAGCCATATTTAAAGAGCATCAGAGATCAGATCATTACTGGTAATAGAAGAACACCCCAAAACCCAAACAACCCAAAGACCTTTGAGACTTGAGAGAGATCATATGGACCATTGGTGGGTCGTTTGTGTGATTACTACAATGGTGATTCTGGCACCAATAATAATTCTCTGCAGAAAAAGGGGGCTCAGAACCAAAGCGGGAAACAGAACCCACCTTCCCCCGGGGACTCTCGGATGGCCTTTTATTGGAGAAACTCTCGAATTCATCTCCTGCGCTTACACTGCCCGCCCTGAAAGTTTTGTGGACAAGAGACGAGTAAAGTGAGTTTTTCTGCACAAGCAAACAACCATGTCAAGTATAATGAGAATGACTTTTCACTGTCCAAAGCTACTTTTGAGTTTGTTCCAACTTTTTCTCACTTCCTATGTTGATTTTAGTCGTTTTGTTTTGTTTCTCCAATAATTCAAGTGTATTTCCTTTCTTAGTGCCACTTGCCTTACCACTGCTAAGCTTTCTTTTTCTTTCCTCTGTCACCTACGATTGAACCTGTCCAAGAACGATGCAGGTGCCCTACCACTAATCCAACAGTATATTCCGCATCAAAATTTTATTTTACCGACGAGAGTGATTGTATCAACCTGAAGGCTCAAGGATGAATTCCTGATCATACGTGCCATACTGAAGTGCCAATACCACTCAATCATTAGTGTATTCATGCATTTTTATTCTTTGCAGTTGCTTTTTATTATGTCAATCACACTGCCACTTGGACAAAATACAACTATGTAACAGTTACATTCGGGGTGCATAGAGTCACTAAAGCTGAGTATTCTTATGCTAAAAAGGGTAGGTCAATGCTACTTTCATATAAATGGACTCAAAAACACTGGTTTGATTAGTTGCTTAAGTACCTTGATCGTATGCTTTGAATTTCTTTCTGCTAAAAAGAGGAGGTCGGGTGCTACTTTCAGTACTCATAAGTTTGGTTTAATAAGTTTTTACAGCCTATTGTCTGTTTGACGCAAACCCTCTGTTTGATGCAAACCCTCCTTTTTTGAACTTACGGAGCGAGCCACAACCGATGAAGAAGAAACTACTATCATGGCCCTTTGAAACTGAAAATTGACATTGATCTATAATGAATTTGCAATGATTTTGGCAATGAGTTGGCATTTCCAAAACTTGAATTGCAACAAATGAGAATGCTCCTACTTTTTATTCTCTTTTCCCTTTTTCAAAATTCTGGTGATAAAGGAACATGCAATCTACTTCAATCAAGAAAGTTGAAATATACCGTGCCTTTAAACGTAGGTTTGGGAAGGTGTTCAAGTCTCACATATTCGGCAGCCCGACGATTGTGTCGACGGATGCAGAGGTGAGTAGATTTGTCCTCCAGAGTGATGCTAAGGTGTTTGTGCCTTCCTACCCTAGATCACTGACTGAATTGATGGGGAAGTCCTCCATTCTTCTAATCAATGGAAGCTTGCAAAGGCGGGTTCATGGGCTCATTGGAGCTTTCTTCAAATCTCCAATTCTCAAGACTCAGATCACCCAAGACATGCAAAAGTATGTGCAAGAGTCCATGGAGAGCTGGGAAGATGATCAGCTTGTTTACCTACAAGACCAAACAAAAAATGTCAGTCTCTCCCTTTCTTCATTAGAAACAGAGAAATTTCTCTTCTAATACTGCATATGGTTTAATAAAATCTAGAGCTTACCTTACCAAAAAAATGTATTCAAAGGTACTGAAATTTGAATGTATATTTCAGATAGATTTGCTAATTATTCTGTGGATTTGTAGCATGATTCAAATTTCATTATGGCAAATTTTGTCTCTTAATCATTTTCTTAATCTCATTTTATTTATTTATTTTTCAATTTTTCTCTGTTATCTTCGATCATTAACTATTTCTCTTGAGATTATTTGATCACCATGGTATTTTCTAAGCATACCAATCCGCAAGATTCTCACGGTAATTTCCATTGCTTCATCAGATTGCATTTCAAATACTGGTAAAGGCATTGATTAGTTTGGACCCAGGTGAAGAAATGGAGTTTCTAAAGCATCAATTTCAAGAATTCATTGCTGGCTTGATGTCTTTACCAATAAATCTACCTGGGACTAGACTGTACAAATCACTAAAGGCAAGTTGTGAGACATAACCCCAATAGCTGAAAGGACAAAATTCTGCTAACCATGTATGTTAACTCGCGACACCTCTCTTGTTTCATATAGGCAAAGAAGAGAATGGTGAAGTTAGTTCATAAAATTATCCAGGAGAGAAGGACGAACAACATGGCCCGCGCTCCACGTGATGTGCTGGATGTCCTGTTAAACGACGCTAGCGAACAATTAACAGATGATCTGCTATCAGACAACATGATCGATTTGATGATTCCGGGGGAGGATTCAGTTCCTGTTCTCATGACGCTTGCAGTAAAATTCCTTAGTGATTGCCCTCTTGCTCTCCAACATTTGATGGTACCAACCAACAAATTATTCCAATTTTTCTGAACTAATTTCATTGCATAGTGAACTACATCAAAGTACGGTGCATCTCATTTCAGGAGGAGAACATGAAGTTGAAGAGGCGAAAACATGGACTAGAGGAACCTTTGTGTTGGGGTGACTACATGTCACTAACATTTACACAAAATGTAAGTTTTTGAAACTAACCACATGTAAAAAAAGGGACGTTTTCAATAATTTTTTTTTTTTTTTACAATGGTGAAATGAAAGTACAATTCAACCTATATCTCTTTCCTCTTATAGTAGATAAATGGAAACGCGGAAATGGGAATGAGATGAAAGGGACGAGAGGGACAAGAAATGTACTACAGAGAAATAAAAGCATTCAACCACTTTTGACTTTTGTATTTTAGTAGTACACTTTTTTCCACAGAAATACAGATAGCTGAAGTCAGCTGAACGAATGCAAATATCTGATTTAAATGGAAGTTTGATTAGACCTGGCCTTAATGTTGTGCTAAACAGGTTATAACAGAGACATTAAGGATGGGCAACATAATCATAGGCGTCATGCGCAAAGCCATGAAAGATGTGAATATAAAAGGTTATATGATACCCAAAGGATGGTGTGTCTTCACCTACTTCAGATCTGTTCACCTTGATGAACAACTTTATGAGGAACCTTACAAATTTAATCCATGGAGGTGGCAAGTAAGAGCTCCCTTTGATTCTCTCTTATCATTAGTTCCAGTCAAATTTAACCATTTTCAGGTTTATTTTACTAAGTCACAAACAAGTTTGTTACATAATAAGAAAAAAAACCAAGGGCTGAATGCAACCAAGCACATTTAGGTCACGTTTGGCAAATCCCCATGGAAAAGACATTTGCTTTTCATATAGTCGTGAAAATCTATGTTTGACAATTATAAATTTTTTGAGAGTTTATGCCATTGAGATCGTTATTTTTGAGATTTCTCTAATCCAACCTCTATAGGATGTAAAAATCCTCAACCGAAAGGAAAAGGGCATAAAATCTTTACATCTATAAATTTCTCATATGTTATCAAACGTGAACTAAGAAATTCTCAGATATACAAATTCCCAGTGAGGAAAGTCATATTCTAGGAACAATGAGTATTCCTCAAATCTACATGTCCCTCACCTGTTGCCAAACATAATCTTGGATAAATATACACCGACAAAAGCCATCCCAATGGAATTTATTGTGATTCCATGAATTACCACTCATTTCCCCATTTTTTTACACTTTGAATTAACAGGAGACAGACATGGGTACCTCTAACTTCACTCCATTTGGAGGTGGGCAGAGGCTTTGTCCTGGACTGGACCTGGCCAGGCTGGAAACTTGCATCTTCCTCCATCACTTTGTTACTCAGTTCAGGTAAGAAGCTTTGTCCTTTGTATTGATTCAGCTGCATTATACAAATATCTGACATCTGCATGGTAAAGTTCCTAGACTATGACCAGATGTATCCAGGTCACATGTGGGATTGAATGTCGCCTAAAAAAATCACCTAAGTTTTTTTATTTTTTACCAGCTTTTCGGAGGCTGAGACCCAGCCCTATGGTGAGGTGAGGTAGAACTCAGTGAGCTAGAACAACCTTTGAGTGGGGGAAGATATCTGTCCAGATTCGAACCTGGGTAGCTAACTAAGAACTGACACCTCTTACCACTGGAATAAGAGGGCGTTCTTAAAATCACCGAAGTTGAATATAAAGATAACCATCAATTTTAGGCCAGAATGGGGCTCACCACTTGGGGAAGATTTTATACAATGATGGCTCTCATCTAAGGAAAAAATTGTGGTGGAGAATCAGGATTTATACTTTGTGGTTCGATAAAAGGGCAAATACGGATTTGATTGTGTTTTGCCATTTGGGATGAGAATCAAGATTTATACTTTGTGTTCTACCATATTTTCTTATCTAATCAAGAGGTAGTAGAAATACTTTTCAATACTCTCCATTGGGTGGAATCTGATTTTTTCAACACTGATCCCGTAACGTGAAATCAAGTCGGCATACATTTTGCAACACATATTTTAACGCTAAGTCACTTCTCATGGAATTTGAACTCGCAACTAGTTGACGTTGATACTATATTAAATTTTCTCCACTAATTATTTCTATTAAAACCTAAAGACCTTAGTAAAGGCAGCAAAATTAATTTTTCGACAGGGACATCCTTTGGTGCTTCATGCCCCCTCCAGTGCATTCCTGTAGTGCTACTGCTATGAGTGACTGCTTCCTTATCTGTGCCCCCATCAGCACTGGGGATCCATCGAGTGAGATGCCTTTCCCAGTGGCTATCCCGTGATTCTCATTTGGAGTTACATTTTGATTGTTCTACTTCTTTGCTCAATTTTTGTACATTGCCGCTTTTATGGACCCATTTTCCATCAATCCAATTCGTTCAATCCATTCTACCACAAGTAAAATGTGTACAAATAGCTGAATATCATTCAAGATCAAGTATTGAATTTTTACAAGGGTGCCGTTAAATTATTTACAAGGGGTTCTCTAAGTTTTTTACATCTAATTTGGGAGAATGTTCTCCTACTAATAGACAGCACACAGCTCGTGGGGCCCACGTAGTGTAAGTTTACCAATGAGAGAAGGGCAGATGGAAATGTCTCCTCATGGACAGTGGAAATAAAAAAAAAATAAGCCTCACAATATTATCTTAGTCCTTGATTTAACGGTCTTGAAGTTTAAAAGCACATTAAACTGTATATTTTTTTGAGATTTTCAATTCAACAGTGAGTGTGGAATTAGCACTTACGACAGTCCATGAGATGAAAAGAGTATCAAAGCGGCTGCATTATTGAAAGGTGGGCTCATAAAGGCCTCACAGTGTTGGACTGTACTGGTAGAGATACCTGTAGGAGAACATTTTCCATTAATATGAATAGTCAAATATGATCTTAGTCCATTATCTCATATTATATATTATCAAATCATTTCAGCCTTAACTCATCTGAGCAGGAAACTAGTAAAATGTGTTCTTGGGCATGATTCATCCACTGTGAGCCCATTTGACCCATGCTGCAGTGGCCCCACTTGCATGGTGTGTTTAATTATTGCTTGTCTACTTCAACTGCAGTTGGGAGGCTGAAGAGGACTCCATCGTCAACTTTCCAACAGTAAGAATGAAAAGGAGAATGCCAATCAGGGTCAAAAGGAGATGGGACCCACCTTTTCCTTCTCTAAGCTTATAAACAAGGCAAAACTGGACAAAACATCAGAAAATGCCAGTAATGCACACGTGTGGGGGCACAACTGACAAGTCCATGCCACAGGTTACAAGCTTTTTATTTCAGATCATCCCACAAGCATCTTTATTTATTTATTATTATATTATTATTTTTAGTCCAGATCTATTGAAATTTCCGACTGTTCAAGATAAAAGGCAGGGTATCCCAAATCTTATCTCAATCTAAATTGATCCAAGATTGGTCGTTTAACAAAAACAAACAAAAAAAAAGTATGCGATTATATTCATTAATTTTTTATTATTAAATATTCAATCTTATGGTGGGACCAATTTATTTTAGGGTAAAAATTTGAGGATACTCTATATGTCCGGAAGACTTTTATTTTGAGCAATTTGAGTTTTCAATTGATAGAATCTGCAGTAGAGTTTTCCCCTCTTTTAACTATGTGTTTCTCTGAGTCAAAGCCTGAGAGGATCCGGACTCTTTCTTGTATATATTTTAATAATAAAAGAACATATGTGGCTGATGAGCACTCCAAGCAAACTGCTCAGTTTATCTACTTGTATATTCACACTTGAATAAATTTTTTTTTTTTATTTTCATTTTTTTGGCTTCTTGCCTTTGTTTGGCAGATGATACCAACAAAAGCTTTAATTCGGCTGGCGTGTGATGGGTACATGCATAAATGTGATCAGTGTTCATGTGGGGCCCACCACCAAAGGACAGGGACAGTGACTTGGCAATAATTGAAATTAGCTGGCTTAAGAGGCAAAGATACTAAAAGGATTCTCTTCTGATCATCACCCACCTTATTGTTTTAATAATTATATATGCAGTTATCTATCTATATCTGTACCTCAGATAAATGAACAAGTTCTGTTGGGTTTGAATCCAGATCAATCTAATGAATGGGGGCATGGGCCAACCGTAATAGTTAGGCTTGTGGAAATGTACACAAGTGGGGTTCTCAAATTGGCTTTATGTATCCTTAATCCCCCTACTTTTCTGAACAAAAGTAAAGGCTTTGTCCGACCATGATCGACGCAAGGGACTTCAAAGATTCAAATGGATGGTTTACATTGACTTATAACTGGATGGTCGAGATTATATTTTACTGTTTCAGTTGGATAGTTAATTAACCCAAATCAAACAATTATAATACCTCTTTGATATAATTAATTAAGTTAGAAATGTCAATTCAAACCCAACATGAAAATAAAAAAAAATTATCCCCCCCAACCATCATTTATTACGTTTGGTTTAGATTGGTTTTGCAATGAGGGCATTGATGCCCCGGATTCTTATTTGGAATTTCCATTGTCCTTTTATGAATTGCACCGTCAGGTATTTTTTCTAGTGGGCCGGTCAGTTTGACAACTCTACTAATAGAGTCAAGTGGAGTAAAGTTGATTTTGAAGTAAGAATAAAATATAAGTGAG
Source organism: Persea americana (assembly GCA_029852735.1). Lineage (NCBI taxonomy): Eukaryota > Viridiplantae > Streptophyta > Magnoliopsida > Laurales > Lauraceae > Persea > Persea americana. The sequence continues at coordinate 63,987,508 of CM056813.1, read as the reverse complement.
TTATGATGGTATTTTATTTTTAGTTGTTTGTTATGAAAATTTTTTTTTACTTAACTATATGGGAAAGTGGAATTTTTTTTTTTAGTTTTGTATTTTAGTGGATAAATGTGGTTGTTTTTTTTATTTTTTTTTGAAAAAGATGAAAGGATTTTTGAATTAAAGTGCTTTTGATGTGACATCTTGTCTGAAAAATAAAGGCTTTATTTAACTTTTACTATATTAACAAAGTGCCAAACTAATGTTTTTTTTTTTTTTTTTTTTTGTTTGGTTTAGACTCTGTTTGTCCTCCTTACATGTGAGTTTGTTCTCCCTGGATGTGTGAGTTCTTGCTGCCTCGAATTGTTTACCCGTTACATGTGCGAGTTCTTATTACCTTTCATGTGCAGGTCTCATACGCCCAATCCTTCAGCTGAAATACCTAAAAAAAAATGTTTCCCATTATATGGGTCTTCTTTGCAAGGTTATGGGGCCTGGGGGCAACTCGATTTTAGTGGCATGCATCTCTGCTGACACGACTTGACTCAAGGGGACTCAAGTTGCTCTTGCGTCTGAATTTTTAAACCTTGAGTTTGTTCTTTTGCCGGAATCTTTATCTTCTCGTTCTAGTATATAAGAAGGGAAAATTTTGTCTGGAGCAGTTTTATCTGGAGCAGTGTTCCAAAGTCCCATTTGCATGATTAAAATTTTCAGAAGCTGGTCATGATCCTGATGGCTCTTTGAATGGGTTGACCCAATCAAAGCTCATCTCTATCGATTCTTAAGTAGTAGTTATCCAAAACATGATTTAGATTGAAGAGGACTGGAACCTTTTTTCTTTTTGCTGATGGTTAACATGGGGATAGATTATTTCGAATGCATGTTAAAATGAATTTCTAAATTTATTTAATTATTTTATGTCAAAATCAAATTAAATCCAAACCCATTTGTACAATTTTTCTTTCATACATCAAATGGGTTAGGGTAAAAGCTAAACTGAATCCATACCCGCGTCATCTGGGGTGGCACGCAAGGAATTTATAATATGTGATATCAAATATGTCATAATCAGAAAGTACCATTAAGTTAAATTTGATTAGGCTAATCCCATATTTAAACAGTTAAAAGAATACCTAAACAATTTAACAATAGATCTTATTTTATATATAAATATTATTTTAATAAAGATGTAAATAGATTATAAGCAATGCATTTGGAGGGATAAGGACTGTGATTTGAGGCCCACAGGCGGGATCCAGACCTACTTTTCTGGCCTGATAGCTAAGTGGGCTTGTTGGGCCTATTTATCCTTAACAGCACAAAGGGTCTATACATGGGGATGACTTTCAGCTCGGGCTGACCTGGCCCATGAACACCTGTAATAAGTATCAAAGAGGTTCTGCAATCTCTACACATGGCAACAAAGAAACCAATTTCCGGATCCACTATCTAAGTGCACCAATCAACTGATGATGAGATTGTAGGATTATATTTATATCACATACTAAATGGAGATCTGTCAATAGGCTGGGTCAGGGTTAAGGAGAATTTGAATACTTAAATAGGTCTGGCACTTGAGGCCCACACTACCAGTTCTAATGATGGGCTTAAAAGCCCAGCCAATTTGACAATCTTATTCTTATCTGAATGATAAATCATTGATCAAGTGGGCCCCGCTTTGGTAACAAACAAATTCTAGCGCTCCTTCCAAAATGACATGGGCATCATCCTCCAACAGTAAGTCTTATTTACATTGGTGGAACCTTGGATCAAAACTCAAACAAAATGGTGCGGCCTGGGATGATAGAACGATTGAAAGGAGTACACAGCAGCCCGTATGGCCTCGCGGACTTGCATGAAAAGGAGATAAAACGGTCAATTCTATTCACCCTTGTCAGTATTTTTTCTTTTATTTTATCCATCCGAAAATACTTGTGTGATACTAAGGTGCCAGCATCACTCAACTGTGAATGTGTTTGGTAAATCTCTTGACACTTGTTTGTTCAATAATGTCGGGTTTGGCAACTAGATTCTTGGTGGGATTTTTTTTTGCTCGGCGCGCATGAAGTTGTGAAAATTCGCAATTGTAAACTTCTGATGATTTGCACCGATGGGAACCCTCATTTTTTAGGATTTTCGTGTCTGACCTCCCCCTATTGTATTTGGAAATCCTTAATTTTATTGATTTGTGTGTCAAAACCAATTTCTCTGGGCTATATTTATGTGATACGTACATCAATATTTATGTGAAACCCTTTGCTATAGAAATTCTTGTCCCAGAGGCAGTGAAGAATCCTCAGATTTGTGGATTCTTCACCTGTCACCAAATGCACCTCCTCCACTTCCAGGCTTTCTATTATATTATATATGTGTGTGTGTAGAGAGAGAGAGACGAATTTAATTTGCATTCATAACCCTCCAATAGGAAGTCAAAATCCTTTTTATCAAGGAAAATTAGTTCGTTATTTTTTCTGTTTTTGCAAAGAAAATGTATCGAATCAAATAACAAGAAGAAGGTTTACAAGGATGATCAAACAATTTTCTTCTTTACATCCCTTCGCACGAATGTACTCTAGAAGTGAATGCGTTCAACGAGAGAAAAAAAAGAAGGCTCTTTTCTAATTTAGAAAAATTACAAGAACACTATCTAATAAAATTTGGGGAATGCTGAATTTTTTGGTTGTTTCATTTAGAATAACCAATGTCTATTTATTTCTAAAAGTACAATTAAATATATTGACTCAAACTAGAAAATCTAATTACATTTATAATACAAAACCTTATCACACAATAATAGTAAACCCTAATCCATGATCTTCATGAAAAAAAGGAAAAAGAAAAAAAAAGAAAATGATAAAGAAAAGAAGGAAAAACCTGTTAGGCCCCTGGTACAACCCTAGTGTGCACCCGTAGTGGAGTGATGCTCAAATGCCTTTTTAACACAACCAACAGACCACAAAATCATTATTGTGCCGTTTGCCATCGCTAATTGGTTTTGAGATAAGTAGTAGATCAATGGGTTTGAGATCCTACAAGTGGCATTAGGGTCTGGTAAGGTTGGGAGTTCGGGTCTCCTCTCGCGGTTGGTACCAATGAAGGGGGATTGATAGGTCCTTGGTACGACCCTCATGTGCACCCGTGGTGGAGTGATGCTCGAATGCCTTTCTGACATAACTAACAGACCAAAAAACCGTTGTTTTGCCATTTTCATCACCAATTGATTTTGGGATAATTGGTAGCTCGAGCCAGTCTTCCTTATTGCTCTCCCTTTGTTGGCCAATATGAAGACTTAGGTCTATTGACTAATTTAGTACTAGCTCTGGAAGTTACACAGGTGGGAGGTGGATTTGTAAAGTAATCAGAAATAAAGAGATGGGTTTGTAGGGTCTTCCGCAAGGAATTTAGGGATGTATTGGAAGTTGGGTATCAGGAGTGTAATATGGAGGAGATGATGTTGGGGTTGCAGGCTTGTGGTTGAAGATGATAGGATGGAAATGAAAAAACAAGAGTTGAGGAGTTCTAGTACCAAATGTTCGACCAAACGCCTGTGTGGGTAATGGTAATGGGTTCTAGTTTATTTGACTTCTTTTGAGGAAAAATGGAAGGCAAAATCTATGGTTTTCAAGTACTTCGAAAAAGATTTTCCGCGGGAGTTAGAAATTCATGTTTGGTGCAAATTTTATTTCCTTGATGAATTGGTACTAGTGTTGTTTGGTGCGGCTGTGGATTCCTTATTGAAAACTAGTATTAAAGAGGGGAGTCAGGAATAAAAGTAATAAAGAGGGAAGAAGCTTTATGCGAAAATGAAGTTCTCATGCCCCCCCTAGGAACTCTATTTTCAGGCTATTCAAGGAAAATGCTGACGTGGCAGAAAAACATTTCTACAGAAAATTGCTACACCAAACGCATGAAAAAATAATTGTCCGTAGAAAAATAAGTCATTTTATGCGTAAATGGTTTATACAAACATGCCCTTAATAAGTATGACTCGAATAGCTAATGCATGGTATGACAATATCTTCAAAATTATGTAGTTAAATCCTAGATTAATCGTTTTTTCATAAATAAAATCAATTTTTTATTATTATGCTATGGATGTATATATACTGTCATTAAATTCTCCCCATTCATTGGTATGTGCCTTAAAAATTTAAGCACATGTGTAAGGTACTTAACAATTGGATCGGACATGCATGTGCAAATTGTGGCTATATTTCCCGACTCAATGGAAAATAGAACTATGATTAGACTGGGGAGTTATACACACTAGTACGCTCATAAGGTTTTTCAGGTTTAAAAGGAGGCACTTGTGATTTCAATATTTATTCATGAATCTCTTCCTTTACATTTTAATACCTTTTGTGTCCCTAGATTCAGAAAGGAAAGGAGAAAGGACAACAACCGTTAGGTTTATGTTGAAGCTGATTTTTTATGTGAATGATAACTTTACTCTTGCCTCCATCAATTAGAAATGGGCGTGAATGTGTCATTATTTATAAAAATAACATTGCTTTATTTCAAGTTTGAACCATACATCTCTCTAAATATTCACGCAAATGAAGTATAACCGCATGTTTTCATCAATCCAACGGTGGATCGTACGTACGTGGAATCCAGTCAATTATAACCATATAAAAGTATAGGGGTTGATTGTCATTTTGATAGGTTTGGGATTGAGGAAATAGACCCCTATTGATAAAAATAGATTTATATAGGTTGTTCTCTTCCACCAAATATACTATTGTTTTGTAATTAAGTTGAAAAGCTAGATAGTAACTATGAATGAGTTATAACTAAACTGATTATATAGGAGATGAATGCTACAAGCTTGAGAAAAAAAACCAATCAAGAACTAATAAGAAACAAACAATTACTATTTATTCATTGTTTATATAATAGATTATTTTACTTATTGTTTTGTACCACTTTGTTTGGGAAACTTACTAATAAAATGGAGTGAAGTAAATATTATTTTGAAGAAAGAATAAAATATAAGTGGGTTATGATGATATTTTATTTTTACTTGTTTTGTATGAAATCTTTTTGACTTTTTGTATAGAAAGGAGGATTTTTTTTTTCTTTAAGTGGAGAAATGATGTTGATTTTTTACTTTTTTTTTGTGAAGAAAATGGCGGGAATTTTGAATTATAGTGCTTTTGATGTGACTTTTTTTTTTTTTTTATAGAAATGGGGGCTTTATTTCTCTTGACTTTATTAGTAGAGTTTCCAAACAAGCATTTAATCACTTAATTTATAACAATGAAATAGAGAAAAAATCCTTTCAACAATCCCTTTTTTTGTGAGATTCACGATGTTGTTCTATTTTTGTTTGACAGTACCGATAGGATTCTATACAATATGAATTTGGGAAGATGGAAGGTATTAAAATAAAAAAGCTGGGATAGCTAAATACCGAAATCATAGAGGCCTAATTTTAAATTTGAGAAACCTTAGATAGCATATATAGAAAAATCTCTTGATTGAAAATATATATAGCTATAGGGAAGGAAACTGGGTACCTAATGAGTAGTTTAGATCACAAAGATCTTAGCATGATTGTGCTAAATTTACTAATGAGTAACAACTAATTAGTGACTTAATCAGGTTTTTCTTCAATCAAAAGGTTAGTTATCTCTTTCTTTAACTTGGTCAGCTCCTGAATAAATGTTAGCATTTATCCAAATTATGTGGCTCTAACTGTTTTAATTATCATGACTAGGGAATGCAAACATCATCCAAGACAATTACATTAGAAACAAACCTATTAGAATGAACTAAAACAACTAATCCAAGCTCAACCCCACACCCATCCCAGATGCAGAACAAGGGTGACCTAGGGGAGGAAAACCCTATTTGTTATGCAAATTTTTTCTTTCTTTAATTTACACAGGTCCCTTCAGTTTTTCTAGTTTTTTTTTTTCAATTTTTTATTGCGTAGTGGCCTCCAAGGAAAATTTCCTGGTTCAGAAGAAAAGAAAAGAAAAAAAACCACCACTTAAATAGTTAATTAACTTTGAATACTCGGCGTGTGATCCCTTACATAGGCAAACTAGGGAAAAATGCTATGAAAGTTAAATATGAGTATGACCCATTTGCATGGTTAGTTTGTAATTAATTCTTATAATTCTCTCTATAAAAGTGATAGGATCAAAAGGTGCAGATCTTAAAGAGACGTTCAAAATATCTCCACTTTGATCCATTGAAGGTAAATCCTAGAACTGACAGTCCCCTTGTTGTTAGCACCATTCACTGTGCTGCACGAACAAGCCTCACCTCCTGCTCATTAAGACGCCGAGAGAAACGTACTAGCTTGTGATATTTGCTGATTGAAGGAGCGAGCCACCATTATTTCATCCCCATATCAACTATAAAATTATGTGTCAAATAGAGTGCTTCTTTTATCTGACCCCATAAGTTTGGTTTGGACATAAAGAGATCAACTTGATGGCCACCCTCAAGAAAAAAGGATAGGCTTTTGGATAATATAGTTGGAAATAGATATGGAGAAGTGTAACTTAGCCAATATTTTAGCTCGAAATATACTGGGATGGTGAAATATAGTTCATTAGCTCACTCATCAACATATCTAGTTGGAGTAAGGCTTTGATGATTATGAATTTATAATGATGATGATGAAGCACTAGTTTAATAAAAAAATTGTGTCGAGGCCTCATGATAATGGGGGAAGGTGTGAGGCACCTCTAAATTGCCTCCTAAAAAGTAATCAAAATAATAAAATCAAGCGATAATCTGATCATATTTGTGATGACAATAAAAAATGGAAGCAAATTGTTATTTAGGTAATGAAAGAGTATTAAAAGAAAATCAAGGATGTGTGAGTAATATATATAGGAATTTCAACAGTGTAACAGCGTGATAAGAGTCAATCTGGCAACATCATAGCATAAATTGGAACTCTGGGTCTTTAATATAGGAACATAATCGTATAAATGTGGTTTCTGATGACTGTGTTAAAGAGTTGGACTTGAGAGCTCTCTCTCAACTCATTCCACTTTCCATGCATCTTCTCATTTTATTAATATTTCCTCTCTAATTTAAAGGGATTTTCTCACTATGCTTATGAAGAGGAGGAGGCTAGAGAAGCAAAATGACATAGTGATGGTGTCAGAGATCGAGTGAGAGGCTTCTTTTCTAAGTGGGATGATGCCCTATACTCATAGAACTTTTGATGGAATGGATTGAAGGGGGAATGGGAAAACGAATGCTTTGATCATTACCATGTGCGTGAAATCCAATTGACAGCCAAGGCATTGGGGGCTTTTTGGATTTGCAGTACTTGGCCAAGGTGGATAGGCGATGATATGCGATGATGAGGTGGGGAGAATGATATGGTGATCCTTTTCAAGCATCATCACATAGGTGTGAGGTGCTGCCATACAGGTCTTCATGGTGTGGGATCCAAGATCAGATTTGGGTGTTTTGGGTATAGTTAGGATCTCAGTACTCTCCAGAATCTGATGAAAGAACTTGAATTCGGCTGACAGTGCGAGCATGATGGACTTTGGGTGGCCTTTGGTGGATCAACTGACATGATCACGAGGCGATTTGAGGAATCTTCTCCACCCTTCACTCTCCATCATGAATAGCTCATTTCCTATGAATGCACAGAAATTCTATTGAAATCAGGCAAAGAAGCCCTTGAAAAGTGCATGAGAGAGAGAGAGAGAGGGAGAGAGAGAGAGAGAGAGAGAGAGAGAGAGCGCTAAGAAATCAGAGTAGACATGGATTCAAATTATCTAATTTTGTAGTTTATGATCAAGTTCACAGAAATTGATACTCCGAACAGTAATTTTTCTACTCACTAGTTTTATAAACAAACATAATTACTACACTCAAACGATCGCAAGAAAACTTATTTCTTTTATTCTGGGAGATGTGATCACTCTCCCCTCAATTAAAACCAACTCTCCACACTAAGAACTAATGATCCTGGTACTGGATAGAAAAGAAAGTAAATCAACTGCGAACTAGGCCATAAGAAAGCGCCATTAATAAGATTGCTGCATCCCTTTCGTCTTGTGGGAACACGCGGTGGAAGGCTGAATTCTTACTCAAACTCATTGTGAAATCATCGAATCGAAGCTTCTTTTTTGTGCCAGGCCCCGCCACCTTACATCGTTTGTTGTATTGGGAGGTGCAATTGCTCTCCAATCGCTTCTCTTTCTGAACTTTTCTGTTCATCGATGGATCAGTCGGCACCAATCCACCATTTGCTGCAGCGGCCAAAGCTCGCCTAGCCTTCCTTTGTCGAATTCCGCATGCATTGCAAAGAGACTACACCATTAAATTAGTAGGAATATTAGTATTTCAGCAGAGCCAAGAGGTGGGTTTGATCAAGAATTAGACGTGCACCAGATTTCTCCCGGCATAGAGTGGAATGGTGAAACAGAATTTAAATAGCCAACTCCAGCATAGTTAGAACTAGCTTTGATGATGATGAAGAAGAAGAAGAATTAAAGATGTAGAAGAAAAGAGAGAGAACCTTACCTTGGGGCCTCTGGGACCACTCCTCCATAAAGGAGTTTTAGTTGTGTTGCAATCAGCACAGACTCTGATCACATTGCTGGTAGAATTGTTGCTTTTTTTATGATCCCAAGATTGCGATCGGATATCGTTCGGATATGTTTTTGCATCACGGATCATTTTATTAGTGACAGTCTGCTCTGAATTCATCATCTTCCTCATCAACCTCATGTTCGACGACACCCACTTAACCGGCCCATTACCACATGCACCACTGTATTGGTTCTCTTGCTTACCAATTGGTGATAGTTTGATGCAACCATTGTTGTAGTGGTGACGATCCATGTTTTGTTCACCAGAGCCACCTTTCCAAAACAGCGCATCTGCCTGCAAATTAGCATGAAATTCAGAACTAACAACTGCGCATCTGCATGCAAATTAACATGAAATTTATAACTGACAACAGCACATAAAAGGGTATTCAGATCATACCATCAATATAAAGAGGCTTTAAATTCAATCATACATAAGCTATTCATCTAGACCACAAACCCCTAGGCAAGTAGCAGTAGTATGAACACAGTGCACCAGCACCCATATATAATGAAAATCTTTTTACTTAAGTTACATGTGTCTATTTGTCTCACCTGATGTTTGGGTTGTTGTGGCTGATCATGATCATCATAGTTTCCTTGTTCTTGGGTTGAGTTGAAGCAGTTGGGGCATGGAGAAGAGAAGGTTGGGGATGTTGGAGTGAGAAGAAGGTAATCTTGACTGTGATTGCCTTCCACATGGGGTAAAGGGGAAGGCGGGTTGACATAAAATGGAGTCATGGAGATCAGAGTATGTGTGAGAAGTGAGGATTGAGTAAGTCTTGTCCAAGAGAAAAACAGACGAGTGGAAACTAGGGAGTAGTGTGGTGGGAGTAATAAGCTAGCTAGAAGTGCATGGTGAGAAGTAAATCTCTCTCTACAAAGAAATTAGGGCTAGAAAGGTGATCACATGACTACAAATGCAAAGAGTCCCAAACACACCAAGTTAAATGAAAGCAACAGAAGGCAGGAGAGAGAGAGAGAGAGAGAGAGAGAGAGAGAGAGAGAGAGAGAGAGAGAATTTATCCAAAAAATGACAGAACCCTATCACCTACAGAAGTTGCAATCCAATAAATGGTCATTTGGTTGGAGCCCTGGGATGGAATTTTAGGAGATTGTACAGATTGGGGGAGATGGGTTGGATTTGCATGGGAGCATCTTCTTCTTTAGTCTTGCCAAAATGCATTAAATGGTTGTGCAGGCAAGCGACAGAGACAGTCCCTCAACACTCTGTTTTGCATCCCCACCTTTTCGGTTTTATTTTACTTTCCTCAGCTAAAATTGTTGGAATTGCAGACCCGCACACTTCTCTTGCTGGAAAAAATGTACAATACTTTACAGGTGAGGCCCACCATCCATATAAGTTTGGCTCTAAAATGAATAGTCCATGCATATAAGATTATTCAAGATGTTAGAATACTAACCGTATGAAGACTAGGTGTATACTAACAACTGTCTAACAATCAGACTATCTTCAATTATTTTTTACGAGTCTTCCCATAAAACTTTTATTATATGACAAATTCCCTTGTATTACATCTATCATGTGATAGCTTTTCTAAATGACAAAGGCCCCATTTACTAAATAAATGAGATATAACTGATGTTCTATTTGTAAACGGGTCTTATTGAAACAACTTTATTTCAAACACATCAGACTTCAAATAGGCCCATGTATTGGACCAGTAAGAGAGTCACTGCCTCAATGGAAAAACTCAAAGAGTTAGGGTCTTACAAACTGAAATGCAAGGGTTGATGGATTTGGATTTGGAGACTCCGACATGCGGCCGAAGATCTATGTGCGTTCTAGTGATTAAGAATCTTCGCGAATCTTTTAACCTCTTCTCTCTCCTACGGGATGGAATAAATACCAACCCTAGGGCTCCGTTATTTTATATAGATAAGTCTCAAAGAGCCACACTTACTGGAGATTTCTTCGCCAAGAAATTCATATTCACTAATTCTATTGGGAGTCTTATTGGTGGGATTAGATCAAGTTTTTCATTAAGTAGGATTGTATTTTTTGTTGGCATCAACCCTATTTGATTTGAGGTAGACCCGGGCATGCGGGTCATACGATAGGATTGTATTTTTTGTTGGCATCAACCCTATTTAATCTGAGTTAGACCCGAGCATGCACGCCATACGATTTCCTAAAGAGTGATCTTTGCATCACGGCCTTCCTCCGACCATTTTCTTGGTCAACCCTTTTTAATTTCTCCACACTTTTTTCTCTTTTGCCAACTTTTAAAAAGAAGCAAACAGAAGGAAGAGGCAGGGACTTTTCTGGCCGGGCCAGATTGCTCGCTGTGAGCTGTCCAATCTCCACAGGGCCACAAATCAGGCAATCATAGGTGGCATCTGTGGAACCCCATTGGGGAAAAGCTTGGATTTTTACTGTTGGAATTGGAAAACCAAATAAGATTCCTTGTACTTCCCCAAGAAACAAAACGTTCCCCAACTCATCTTTGAGTGTATGGTACATGAAGTATTCATTCCTTCAACAACCCATTTCATGAGAACCATGTGTAAGGAGTCAGACCATAGGAGCCTTGCAGCGAAGATCCTGACCATTTGATTTCTCCAGACAATTTTATTTCTCCAGTTGAATCTGTAAATATATAATGACCATTTTCTTTGGACAGATACATGTTATAGTTCACAAGTCACAGGATATCATGCCCAGTAAGCACTTGATAAATATAAGTTGGAACGGATACTCATATTTGATGTTATTTTATGATAATATACAATAATTTAATCTCCTTTATTAGTGTTATTGTTGTGTCTTCTTTTGTACTTGCATTTTTTTAAAATCCTCACTGTGGATGGCAACGAATTGGATTAGATGAGTGAGTCGTCGAAGGGTGAGTTTGATAGTGGTTTTGTCGGGAGTTTTAGTGTGGGTAATGTCGTAGATTTTGAACTTTTTTTTTCTTCAAGTTAGACTCTACTGGTTTGAAGTGATACTATAAATTTGAAGAAAGAGGGATTAGTCGCTGGGCATCTCAATGGTACCATCGTGCCCACACCACTCAACTATGAAGTGAGATGACTTCTGCTTTTTATCTGTGACGATGCTCCAACCCCCTTTTTGATCACCAATTTACTTATTTATGAACATTATATAATATACAAAGTCTACTTGTGGGACCCACTTAGCCCCACCTAGGGATGGGACCAAAGTGATTGAAACATCTCCCCCCTACCCGTGTACAATGATAGAGGCGTGGATGACGATCTTAATCACTTGATCAATGGCCGATAAGCTTTCACCATCTAAAATGAGTGCATAATCAATCCAACATTTTAGTCTATTCGGATGAGTGCCACACTCTGGGATCAGTGACTATCAGGTGAGTTTCTTGTTTTATGGTCCACTCAGATGGGTCATAATGTGGGCTGCACTAAGTATTTTGCACATTGAGCTAGTTAGCTCATAGGGTGTGCCCCACTAAATATTTTGCAAACCTAGCCTTTATGAGCACAACCAATGAGTTCATCCCTCTCTGGTTGATGTCATCGTATCTAAAATGGAAAAACCTCCAAACTTCCAAATATGCCCTCTTTTTAAAATGGAAAAACCTCCAAACTTCCAAATATACCTCTTCACATGCATCTCATTGGTTCTCAGAAAGGTTAAATGAGCACGGGCTCACTTGAAAATGCCTATTATAATATATTAAAGCGAAGGGCTTCAGCTTTAATTTTGACTGTCGGTTATAATTTTGACGGACAATTAGCCTTATTTGTTAAAATGTCTCACATTCTCTCCCCGTAACTACCTGCTCATCTTTATTTCATCAAACTACCCATTATCAAATTTAGTTGTACTTCTTCTTTTTCTAAAATCTCTTATCCCACCCCTTCTCTTCTACTCCTTTTTACCCAGTTTTTTATTTCCATCTATACAACCTGCTCAATGGAAAGAAGTACTCCACATAACCTTTTTAATGTATGTAAATAAAATTTGCAATGCATGGACATAGTCGTGCTGAGCATGAGTTAGTGCGCTAGTATATATATTATTTAGACTACTAGTTTTTTAAATTTTATTTACACTTTTTCTTGCCAACTAAGATGGTTGGATCCTTAAGAGACCCGACTGACGTAGGAGTGCATCCCTGGGCACAAAGGGGAGAGGACCCCGGGATCAAACTCTGGGTCGTTGGGTGAATACAAGACATCCAACCACTAGCTATGCCTTTATTCTCAAATCTTATTTACACATGAAATACTTTAAAAGCAATTTAGAATTCTTTCCCAAATGATAAAAAAGGAAAGATATCAATTAAAACAAATAACAACAGCAGATACGTAGAGGTCTCATCATTGACCGATATGATGCAATGTCAAAACCATGGATGCAATTCCATCATTAAGGGACATACCTAGAAAATACCAATCTTGCAATAGGTCTGAAAGGATAGTTTAGATTAGGTTGAGTGGTTGGACAAGTTACATCGATCACAGGTGGACATGTGGTTAGGGTGATCTCAACCCAATGGGAAGATAAGGAAACTCAGCAGCAATTAGCTAATGCAATATGGTCACATTCTTTAGATGATAAACCTATAAATATTTAAAGATGTTCCTAAAAATTTTGAGCCCGTACTTATAATCATTAATTGTGAGTATATATGGATTTTAAGGTCCTAAAAAATCTATGGGGGCCTTGTCCACATATCATTAATCAAAGAGTTATGGGCACCCCAAGTAATTGGAGGAAGAAAGATAAAAAAAAGTGGGGACGGAAAAATCTTGTGACCCAAAGAGGAGAGGATAGGAGATATAGAAGAAGTGTGGAGAAGCAGAGGTTTCCTTATCCAATGGAAGGACAGAATGCGATAACGAGAGGGGCTACGTACATGGCTTCTGAATCACTGGCATTGATTTGTGTTTCCTGAAAGAAAGCCCGTGAAAGGAACACCCCTCACCAATTTTGTGAGGTACTTGCTCAATCATACATGGCTAAATCCATACCATGCCAGGGTCCCATACCATGGTAGAAGAATCCAACCTACTTGTACGGTTATTATAAAAATTAGTATAAAAATAATAATAGTAATAATAATAGAGAAATAGAAGATAGCCCAGTGGTAAAGGTCATCCCAACTCTTCTTAATTGCAAGGAATTAACCCCGGGTACCAGCGGAGCACAGTCGGAATGTGTCGGGTGGAGGAGTACGGAGCACAAAACACCTGGGCAGAGCAGTATAGTTGAAGTAACACACGAGAGCGTGGCGAAGGAATGGAACAACAATATTACAATAATGATACGATATAAGGCCACGAAATGAACGATTAACTGATAAAAGGAAAACATTTCCATTTTCACTCTGCATTTCATGGTTATCAATATTTTGTGACAAGCCGCGTGACTTGTCTAGTGGGCTCCACCAACACGACCACATGTCATATTTTGAAAGACTCTGGATACCAGCTTTCCTTGCGACATTCTAATAACTCTCCTTTATTGCAAGTAAGCCAAATCTTAATTCAATAATAAAGCTTGGATAGGTTGATCACACATTATTGAAATACAAAAGGACCTCCATTATCCAATTGGACGTTCTGGGGAATAAAGTTTTTCATCATTGCCTTTCCACTTGGACGTTCTGGGGAAAAGCTTTTCATCATTTGATTTAAACAATTTTCCTCTAGTAAAAGCCAGTGGGATTTTCCTCAATTTTTCAAGAAAGTATTTCCTTTTGTAGTGGGGTAGGAAAAATACTCAACGGGCCAGTCCCTCTGTGAGCCAAGGCATTGAGTCGACCCTACTTCTCCTTAGCCCCTTCCACCCTTGCGAAGAGTCCATACTTAACTCATTTGTGCAAGAAAGGATTCTCCACTCTCTGCGGATCTCAGTTTCCATGCAAGAGGCAAATTTGGCATTTCTACTCCTCTCATAAGAAATCCAAATCCTCTCTATCAAGAAAAAATATTTTATTTTATTTTAAATATGATGCCCCACTTATCCACGGAGTAGTGAGCTGAAGAAAAATAAGAACAAATTTTTTTTTTTTTTTTTTTCTCTTCAGAGAAGAATTCTTTTATCACAAAACGCACATCGCCACTCTACATGCTCAGTTGACATGGCCCTTTCCAATGTGTCACCACTTGTTCCATACATCACAACAGCATTCGCGTGCTCTTGACTCAGCATGCTTGACCACCCTTGATGTTCCACGATAAGCTCATAAACTGTGAAGAGATGTTTTCAAGGGATCCTTTCAAAAAGCATTCAGAATTAACTCCTATTAATTCTGGAGAGGATCCTATATAAAAGGATAATGATGCCTCAATGAATATTAACTGATGGGCCCCAATAGGATCTATGATGCCCGGGTATTTTGAATTAAGCAATGCAACATAATGTATTCAATGCTCCAATAAGATTTTTTGTGTGTAAAATCTATATATATATATATATATATATATGTCCCCGCCATATCCAAGGAGTGTCTTTATCATACCCATGCAGAGATTGGCAACATGGTAAAGGATATAAATCAACTAGCTAGTTGCCTTCAGTACCGCCATTGAGAACAATTCTTTGAAGAGAAGGAAACTCAGTTGTATTGTACCCTATGTTTTAAGAAGTGAACTGCGAACCAATGGAGCGACCAACCTGGTTTGACCCCTCTAGGTTAACCTCGCTCAAACATTATAAAAAACATAATTATATATCTTAAGATAATTAAATTAATGGAAAGTCCAACCAGTTCAATGGGTTAATTTTACTAATTAAGCTTGACCAGTTTACTATGTGGAAGGTGCGGTTCGGGCTGAACCCTTATTCCACTGATCGGTCTAGTCTGGCTGGTATATGAATTTGATCCATTATTAGTATGATAAGAACAATTCAATTTAGCTTGTAATATTGTGGAGGAGAAAGAAAGGAACAAGGTTAGATTTTGTCAGATTCTCAGATTGCGATTACCTAATGCTAATCCCTTTATAGAAGTGAGAGGACTATATTTCATAGTAGACGAGTGGTTCTCAATCAAACAGCAAATCTCAATGACATTCCCTTCTCAGTATAAAAACGATATAGCCGACAAATGACATGGGACTCGACATCTCTCTCTATCTCTCTCTCTCTCTGATCCTCTTGAGGGCAAGGAGTGGGCCTCAACTGTGGAGTGAAGCCCCAAATCTGTGAAACTAAAATGAACTTACTACCCATTCATGGCATGTCTCCAAATTTTACTTCAAATAGAGTTAGTCTCACTGTAAAATTAAAAAAAAATATATATATATATATATAATATTAATAAAGGAGTCTTATGTAAATAATGAAAGCAAGAGGATCGTATTTGAAAAGTACCATAGAATTGTAAAGTCATTTTAATTAGTAGGGACACCCTTTATGATGGACTTATAATGGTCGTGAAGCACACTTACTGTCCTGTTTACATCTCTACCAGTGGGCGTGTTGTTACCGGGCTTGTTTTTGGATGGAACTAACATTTGTTGCCTTTGAAAATTGATAGAGAAACAATCTCCATCGTGTAAATATGTATGTGCTATAGATCATGCTTCATCTTGATTTTTAAACTTCAATGTATTTTCTACAGTTTTATACAGAGATTTGTTCAGAAGACTTCCACATAAATTTTCTATACAGTCTTGTTGCATTGCAACTGAACTCTCTGTTGAGACAAATAATAAAGAAAAATACTCCTGTACCCACGCAAGTTTCTATGTTCGGTAGATCATGAGATCAACCAAACTCCCCAGTTTAATCCTTGGTTTCAATGACTTTATGGTCAATTGATTACTTTAACTGATACTGTTTTGTGTGTGTGAGAGAGAGGGAGAGAGAGCATATCCATCCTATAACAGTATAAAAATCTATAGAAAATACAATGAGGTACCCTGGAAAATGACAAGGGATGCACCTTTTGCATTCATAATTTCATATCCACTCAACTTTTCATTCACAGTAATAACAAAAATCAGATATACACATTTCCGAAGCTGCTTTGGTTCCCTGAATCAGATAATGGAAACAAGTATGATAGTAATAATTCAATTATTTTAAACTTTTTTTTTCTTTAAACATTGTTCCCTTGTTCTCATAAACAAACGACGTTGGTGTGCTACACTTCTGTTTTTCTTCCACTGCACTTCGCACAGCCATTGTCCAACAGAGCATATTTTCCCACCAGTTTTGGCTAGGTTGCGTGGTCTTTGACTGTGAAAATAAATGACAGAATTTGATCCCATAACATTGTCGCTGGATTCAGAATCTTCATTTCTGTATTCTTTTTGTGCCCAACAATTCTGCAACAGAAGCTGTGCCACTTTAGGCACACTTCAGTGGCGAACTATCATTATTCCTTTTCAATTTGAGTGAGAGCTTAAGTGACCTTGGTGACCAAATGTTTCAGTGGAGCCAAGAGCTGGGCGAATGATGGGCGTAGAGTTGGGTCACTACACAATCAACCAAAGTCTGTTAGAATGAAGAATCCACTGAAATATTGAAGAGTTGTTGAAAGCATAAATAAATCATATCGACAAAAGGTTCCAGCAAAAGTAACTGGAACCCAGCATGATAATAAACTTCTCAGTCACAACTTCATTTTTTTATTTATTGGAGAGAGAGAGAGAGAGAGAGAGAGAGAGAGAGAGAGAGAGAGTCACGTTCGGCTCTACCCAGGCTCTATCAGTGTATAAGCATCAGACAGAAACATAGGCCGAACATTATCATTACCACTGCCACTGCTGCACATCATGAATGTCTAGTTTTTTGTGTCCTAGCATTGTTGGAAGGCAATATATTTCTAACTTCCCTTCACAATTGTAACGCCCCAATTCCGAATACCGAAGTTAACGCTAAGGTATTCGAATTTGGCGCGCTATTTCCCGGAAAATCCGAAAACTTCTAAGATCGTAGTCCGCAGTGAGGTCAAATTTTTAACACTTTTTGAACAATAAATCAACATTTGCATTGGGGAAGCACAAGTAAAGATAGCGGAAGCAATAGAATCATATAACTGAGTCAAATATAACAGTGCGGAAGTTGAATAAAATCTCAAAGTATAGTTATCAAAGTTAATACAAAACCGCCTGTCTACCCACTCACTACATAAATCCTCTCAAATCCAAAATAATCTGCACTCAATCCCCCTGTGCAGGCACTCCATCATCTGGCTCGACTACCTGGTCAGCCGGCCCCCACCCGTAGTCACCTACTACAGGCGCCTCATAATACGTGTCGTCCGCGGGGTCATGGTCGGGACCTAAGTGCCAAAGATGGGTCATAGGTAATTAGGTCTTTAGGTGGGAATTCTAGAATGTTCTAAACTCATAATGCCCCCTCCTATTAATTCTAATATTAGGTCCTAATCTAATCAAAACATACTAAATTAACAATAATCACCTAATATCTATAAAGAATTCTATAAAAGCTAAATTCTAAGACTTAGGAATATTAGCAACTATTCTACTAATTCCTATTAATTAGCATATTAAAGTAGGTAATATCATATTAATAATTATTTAAATCAAATTGAGGGCCCACAAGGGGTGGGGCCTCACAACAATAGCATCTGTTGCATTTCAGCCTCAGGCCCATCCAGAAACACAATGGATGCTAATATTACAGAAGAAAGTTGGAAAACTTAAAAAGAAACAAGCTAGATCCTTGTGGAGCCTGAATCTAGGTTCATTTATCTCAGTTGGGATAAAATCAGGGTCAGGATTTGACCAACAAATCTCAAGTCTGCCTACTTTTAAGATATCTTCAAGCCTTGATTTTCTCATTATAGATATCAATATGCCAGATTTGGTTGGAGATCCATTTACAGCATCCGAGCTAATATTTAGAATTATTTTGAATAATAATTTCCCCAGTTGATATGCTTAGGGAAAACAATTGTTTACTTTCATTAGTTAAAGAAATTATTTCCTCTATGTTCCCTTTGTATATGGTGGTATATTCTTATGTTATATTAATATAGATAATGAGCAACACCCCACAGCCAGGCCGACATTTTAGAAAACCCTAGAATGTTGGGAAGAATTATTCTTATTATTATTTTACATAGTGGTCTCCCCAAGAAATTCCTGCACAAAGCTGGTCAAATTATCCTAGTGTTTAGGCCCGAAAGTTTAATTGCCTATACACGTGAAAACTTACAGTGACAATGTCAACAATGAGTGATGTCAAGAACAAAGTGAAATTAGGATCACTGCAAGGGAGATGGGGTTTTTGGAGTCTGTGTGAAGAGATTGGATTGATCAGAGGTGGGGCCCTCATGCGAAAGCTCGGAAAGCGGCACCAAAAAAGTAGCTTACCTGGTAAATTTGCCATAGATAATTGCCCAGGTTTCCCTCACACATGGTGGTATATTAATATTACATGATGTATTCAACACATTATACAAATAATCAAAAATAAAAACTGGCCTTATTAAGGGTCCAGGATGCTCTGGATCCAAGATCCAGACCCATTTTGAACAGGCAAAATATGTGCCCAGATCCCCCACTTCGTAAAGGGACTTGTCCAGGCATGGGCAGGATTTGGCCCTCTGACATGATATCCCACCTAATGAGGCAACAGTTTTCCAACTGTCCAAATCACAAACAAGACAACTATGTCCCACCAAAATACCAGATTCCTTGCTATGCAAGGATCATCAAAATGGCCCAACAGTAACTTCAGTTATTCTACAATTAGTTTAGGAGCATAACAAAGAGACAGTGGTAGTATGATTACGTAAAATGTAATGCACTTGTGCTGCACTGACATAATGCAGTTGCAAACCTACCTCTGCCAGCAATCGCATATGATCTTTGCAACCATTGGGTCAACCTCTTTAGGTATTTCAAGTCTTCTATTTTGGAATCCAACGGCTCCAACTACCTGCATAGGGTTCATTCCACTCCACGGCATCCGCATGGTAGCCAACTCCCAAAGTATCACGCCAAAACTATAGACATCACATCTGCAAGAGACAGACACTTCTATAATACTACGAGGCAAAATGAGTTTCAAAAAAGAACTCTCTTCAATAGTTTAATAGTAAGATAAAAGAGATTGGATTAGGAGCTCACTTTTCATTGGACTGTTCATTTCTCAAAACTTCTGGTGCCATCCATTCAGGCTGCAGATTAACAGAAAGCAGTTCATTAAATAAATAACTGAAAAATAAACCTAACATTACAAGAGAGGAAAAATAGATGGGATCATTCCAGGAAATGCAGCCACCCAAAATTGAAAGCAAGATACTGAGATATTCAAGTTGTGTACTATGGGAAAAACAATGGCCTAGGTCACTTTTTTCCTTAAGGATATCCGCACAGGTGTGTGTGCATGCATGCATTTGGTAATCTATGACAACTGAATACTTCAAAATTGGCAGACTACCTATATCATTTTGAATTTGATACTTCAATTTCATATGTATTTCCATGTCCCAGCTGTACCCATGATGTGTCCCTCCATATCTGCGCATCATAGCTTTTAATCACCCTGTTTATTTCTTCTAATTCTCCAACCAATGTTTTAACATCAATTATGGGCAACGGACTTTTTGTATTGTTAACAGTATTGCATTGATGCATGAGAAATTGAGGTAGCCTATTAGGCACATCTCTTGTTAACTGGCTCACAGTGGTTAAAAGGAATTTGTTGATATTGCGCACAACTCTTGTTAAATATTGAAAGAGAAAGTTGCGGTTTTTCTTGAAGCTGCAGTCAATTTTCGTGCATCCATAAATGCATCAATTATGCCCCCACTTCTCCTAGTTCCCTGTGCATTAGGAGTCATATTCAATGTAGCAAAGGAGATAAACAATATTCGAAAGCTTTTCTTACTACGACTCTTTTCAAGTCACAGTAAGCAAGGGCCGGTGAAAAGTGTTGGGCATAACAAGCTGAAAACTGTAAGAAAGTAGAAACAATAATGACATAGTTATGGTGCCTTGACCAAACTCAAACAACCCATGTTTACAAATAAACAAAGAATTTTATCAGCAAGAACAACTTAATTGCCCAAGAGAACCAAATGAGGTATTTAATGATGTTACAATCATTCCAATCATAGTAACGTTGGAGTCTCTTACTTCCTGAAAGTTAATATCAATGATCCATTTTAGTTAAAACAAAAGTGTAGCAGTTTGATATTGAGATACGAAATCATGAGAAAAGCAACCATTCAACTTGATAGAGTGAGGGATGAAAAGCATGCAAATTATAGCACAAATCAATAAAACAAAAACAAACATGCAAATGTGTGCCTCAGAGATGACAGGAAGCCAGATAAAGTTTGAACCACAACCATCATGCTGAGAAAAATATAAAATGCAGAGCCACAGAGGCTTACAGTTCCAGCAGTAGATTTTGAAGAGAGAAATGTATGGTGCTTCAAGCGTGACAAGCCAAAATCACAAACCTGAAGAGATGAATTGGTAGATTTTAGGACGTTTAGCAGATTTCTCAATAGACAAGGTTGGTTTGATGAGCACAAAGAATTAATATAATCTAAATAAGATAAGACGATAAACAATAGATAAACTGATAGCATGATGGTTCATTACAGTAAAATAACATAATTTGGTTGTCCTCAGCTGCTATTTCAACCAAATAAGTTCACAAAAACAACAAATTATGCTGGACAGAAGCATAATAGAATAAGACAGAGAGATAGACCATAATTTCAATAATCAAATGACCTTCCTAATTGCGGCACAAGTCATTATATAGTGGGGATGCATTAGATTTACCCCTACCTTAAGTGGAAAAGGTAGCAGAATTGATCTTTTACGACAAGAACAATGTCATTGCTTCAAACCCAGTTGGTAGCAGTCTGTAGCAATGAGTTTTGAAGTTGATTTCTAGCTAATAACTTTTTTTTCTTAAACTGGTAACATGACTCAAAGAATAGTCCATTTGAGAGAGAGCACATGGTTCTGACCCTGCATAGAGAGGCCCCCTATGTTGGTGACCTGTGGCACTCCTAGGATGTGAGTTCCTAATCCTTTACGTCATGCATCACCGAATGGTTCCTTGACTTGACAACTAAACATGGGATTCTTACTAACTTCTAAACATAACCCAACCGCCCATTAGGGCTGTCCGATAATAGGACCGTTAAATTTCTTGGACTCTTCCATCCAACAATAACAGTAGGACTCCCAAGTCTTATAACCTGAACAGAATGCCCACTAAGAACCAAACTAAAAAGAATAAGCCCAGAAAAAGACTTCTACCAGGCTAGTGAAAAGCTTGATGCTAAACTTTGGTTATCAAAACAGACCTTCACCACCCAGTTTTTATCAACAAGAAGGTTTGATGACTTTAGATCTCGATGCACAATAGTTGGATGGCTTGTATGCAAGTAGTTCATCCCTTTTGCCTGAGAAGTAAAAACAAATTTAAGTAGGAAGGAACTCTTAATGGTCATAGAAGTAATGATAATTTCCAACTTATACCACATCCAGAGCCATCCTTAATCGCCGTTTTTCATCAAGTTGGATGTTCGGTCGATGCAGCAACCTGTATAAACTCCCCCTACAGACAATGGGATGATGAAACATTACAACCCATATTGGTATAAACGGGTATTTTCTATTTATTCAAGGCCCATGAGAATGGGTTAGGAAATATTTATTTATTTATTTATTTTTTTACTGAAGTTGAACTGCATTTTTTTCATCTCTTTTGAAAATACTACCACTGGAGCTACAGATATGAATAGAATTCCAAACTCCAAAGGGGTACAAAATTTAAATAAAAAATACCAGCTGCAGTTCATAGTAATACTGCTAAGTTACAAACACTTTAAATTGAGAAGAATAAATAATATAAGCAGGGAAGTATAGAATGGAGACCAAAATAGACCTAGACTGCTGGGCAACCAAGAAATGCTAAGATACAGTACATGTGGGTGAGATGTGTATTATGAGATGGATGTGCAGAGTTACAAGAAAGGACAAAATAAGGAATCAGTACATACGAAGAAATCTGTCAGAGGTCCCAACAGAAGAGGAAATTAGGGAATGCCATCTGCAATTGTAGGCACGTACACAATTGACCAGAAACAACCCACATACAAAGTATTTGAGTGCTACAACTTCTAGGATAGAGGTGAAGGGTAGAGCAATAAGAACCTAGAATAATGTAGTGAGTGAGAGAAGGCATTATAGATTGTGGAATTACAGAAAACATTGCTTTCAACAAGGCTGAGTGGGAATGCAGAACTACAAGCCTACCTCAGATAGCTTGAAGATAAAAAAAAACAGAGGATGGCATTCCAATTCCAAAGAAAGATAAATTACATATTATACAGGCATAAGAATTTCAAGATTTGAGTCAATAGAACATTAGAGCAGATGCAATTCTAGAGGGTAAAGGAGTACTGCTTATCTTTTTTTTTTTTCTTTTAAACGATTTTTTTTTCTCATAGAAGGTCATACAGAAAAGACCTAGATTATACCATTCACAGCCGAAAGCATTACCATTAATCATTCTTTCAGGTTAGTACAAACAACAATAAGCTCACCATAAACAATATAAAGAACAATCTTGACAAACCTTGGAAGAAACTCCGTCAGTATAGAGAGATTTGGTGGATGAGTAACAGCTCCCATAAAAAGCACAACATTTGGGTGTCGCAGCCTTAGCATTATTTTTATCTGCATAATGGCAAGGCATCAAGATGAAATTCTTTAAAAGAAAACTACTGAAATCGGGAACTCATCATCATTTGAGTTTTTCATGTGATTATATAAAAATCGGCAGTTTATAGCAGAATTTGAACATTCTGATGCTTACTTCGCTTCTGAACTGCTCCAGTGCATCACCTGAGAAGTCTTGATCTAAGAATTTCTTCACTGCAACCTCCTGCGACGCAATATTAGTTACACCATATTAAGATCCCAAAAGCAAACAGCTACAGATTTCACCATCACCGGCATTTGAAACTTCTAGAAACAAGCAACAGTTCCCAAATTGTCACTGTTCAGTGCTATTTTATTTTTGGTAATAGTCAGGCTCAGGGGAGTTAACTGATCTTAGTTAACCAACTACAGTTACCACTTTCCATGATAACATCAACACCACCTAGGACAAGAAGAATGGGGATTTGACTTGTACAAGCCCACTCCTATAATGGAATATTCCTAATTCGAGTTCAAGAAACAATCAGATCTACCGTGAAATCGGTTACCATGAATGTCCCCAATTCTTGTTTCTTCCAGATCCACTGCTTCCTCATCAACATCTTAAAGTGAAGTTTCTTCTTTTGTTTCCTTAGCAGGTCTCATTGGACCTATCTGAACTACACAATCCTCAAAGGAACGATTCTTCTGAACTTGGCTTCCCCAAATTTGGGGATAGCACTAGTTTCAAGTTTTTGTTGGGGCAGTGTAAAAAGGAAGAAACAGCCAATTTGGACATTTTTACCCAATTACCATCAGGTACTCAGTCATCCTGACCTAACCCTCTCCCTCCCCATCTTGTATGTGTCAGCTTCTGCACAGTAACATCCTACTACACTATAAGTAACAGGGATTATTGCCAATCTATCTACATCTTGGTCTCCTTGGTGTTCTTGCTACCTCAATTTGGTTTTGTTCACCATAACTCGATCCATCATAGCTGTTCTGATCTGCTTTGTGGACATTACCAGCTTCATCCTTCTTAAAATCATCATTAAACTAGGATTCTGAATCCATCCCATCTCATAAGCTTGAATCATATGAATCAAGTTCTTCATCTGGATTACCTCAGCCTCTCCACTTCTCATTGCGGTTGCAGTGCTATGACTGTTGCATGTTGGTTCCTCTGATGCCTTCGGAGTTCGAACTCCATGGATACCCTATCAAACTCATTGAGTGATGCTATGGATGCCCCAATGGCTATAGCCATGTCTTCAGAACACACCAGTGGCCAAAATGCCCACTATGGTTATCCATATGGGAACTCTTTTGCCTTCATCATTGACCTAAAGGTTTGCAGAATAGCCTGTCTATATGGCAGAATAGCATGTCTCTATAGTTCTCCCTTCCGCTTCTTTGACAAACCCCCTAGAAATTCATGATCACCTCTTGAATAGAATCTGCTTTCATGATCATCTCTTGTATGGAGCATGAAGGTTAACTATTTATGTAATATGCAAATACACAGAAGCATCACTTACATAATTTATTTTTAAAAAAAATAAAGAAAGAAAAACTGTAAATTAAATAGCTTTTAAGCACGTCTTTCTATCACCCGACAAAAGGGAAATGATGAATAAAACAGTGCTGGGCCTGGTTGGACTTGCGCTTACATTTATTCAGCCCAACAAGAAGTTTTTTATGCTTGGCCCTTGTGAGTATTATTACATTGATAAGATATTGTACCTATATATATATATATAAAGTTTTATCATATACCTTCATTCCAATTAAAGGGGAAACATGATATAAAACGTAGCTAGTATAGGAAGAGTATAACTTACAGTTCCATGCCAGTCCGCACGATAAACCTCCCCATATGAACCTGCAACAGAAATGAGAGAAAATAAACATAAATGAACAAGATGTCTCAATACAAACTAAAGACTCTGCCCGCAATCATAATGCAAACTAAAGACCTAAGCAAATGGAGAACTTCGTGCTTACCAAGACCAATACGTTCACCAATGTGAAGATTTTCCCATGGAATCTCCCATTCTGCAATACCATCCAGCACTGAGTAGCTTCCTTCATTATTGTTGCTGGAAATATGTGGATCTTTATTAGAAGTTTCTGTGAATCTTTCCACAGATTCACTTATGCTTGCTTGACAATGTGGTGAATAAACACCTACTCTTCTTTCCACATGTTTGGCTACTATTCCTGCATTTGCTTGAAAGTTTTGGGCACCAACCACTGTAAAAGGATTCCCAAGCTGTTTATGCCCACAATCAGTTACATATGGAATGGAAGGTTCTTGAGTTTTTCCCCCATCTGAAGTCCTGGGCAGCACAGCAGATGAACCAAGAACAGGAATGGTATCCACCAAAGAATCAGCCTGGACCACGACCCATTCATTAGGACACACTGAAGATAAGGGGACACCTGGATTGATGGTATTTGCGTCAACAGGAAAATGAAGATCCATGCTGCTTAACCCTGGTTGATCTGTAGATGATGAATTCAAAGTTGACTCATGAGTTGGTTCAGAGACATTTGAATCCTGCCAACGTTTTTGCGTCAACCCATCAGAATGTTCTTCACAATCAAAATGGGACACTCCGAGAATGGGCACAGGGGAACGATCCATGTATGGTAGGAATTGAACATGACGCAGTTCAAGCTCTCCACCTATTTTCCTCCCTCCTCTGCAGCTTTGACTAAGCACTCTTTGCTCTACCAGATCAGGTGGAGAATTCACATCAGAGAACAAATCTGAATGAGGTAATGCACCACTTTCCAACAGAACAGCATGCAGTTTCTGCGCAAACTGTGGGTTTTGTGCTGCACTGATCACATACTTAGAAACATCATTAACTTTCATCTGTTGGACAGGTGAATTTGCATCCTTAGTTCCCGTTGAGCCTCCACGCGGCCTGCCTAATGAAGGAAGAAGATTTCCAAATTCATGTTCAAATCTTGCAGTTCGATATTTTTCACCAAGATGCAGTTCATCTCCCTCTGGTTGAAAGCCTACACTTGGTGCTTCCCCCGACCCAAAACCAACCAATTTCTTAATAGAATTGGAATCCCATGAACTTCCTTCCATTATAACACTATTCATCTCCAATTGACTGTGGAGGTCCATAGCATGTGTCGAATGAAAATCCTTTACAGTCTGTTGAACTGGACTGGAGCTTGTGATATCAAGTCCAGAATTTTGAAGATGACTGGTAGACATCTCAGCAGGAATTAGTGTGCCTGGAGCTCCCATTAGATCGATGATGTATTCACCGCCACCACTAAACAATGAAATAGCCTATTTACATACTGTCCTAAAAAAGAGTTGCCAATATATATATTTATATATATATATATAAAGAGAAAAAAAACAGAAAACAAGAAAATTGATTGGTGGAATAGAAACAAAATGCCAGCAATTTCAGATAATTAGATTTCCACAAGCAAAACAACAAAAGCTCACTTACAAAAAAAAAAAAAAAAAAGGTACAAGATGTGTCCTTTATATTTCTCATTACAAAGATATTAACTGTTTGTATCGACCATATTAGATTTAGTTCATTTTTCAACATGGGAGATTCACCAAGAAAGATCTAAAAGAAAGTTCCAGAATCAGCCAAAGTTCCAGAATCAGCCAGCAAGGCCCACAAACTCCTAAGAAATCATAGTTTGTTTTTAATATTTAAGTCAAGACGAACCAAGTATAAGCTGAGACAAGCTGTGTATTTATATTTGCTGTTATAAAGGCAATGACACTTAGTGCAGGTTTTAACAGAGAACATCATGAATGATTTAAAAGAAAGTTACAGAAACAGCATACAGGGCCCACAGACTCTCCACCTATTCATTGTTTATTTCCGGTATCAGATTTAAAGTGCACTAAATTTGAGACTACTATCATTCAAAGAGATACCGTCAACGTTACCTTTCAGGAGGAATTTTAATTATATTCACTGCTCCTTCATCAGTACCAGTGTAGTAGCTCCCCTTCACCAGCCTACATGGTAGATTAATCTGATCAGCAAGCACCTGGGAACAGCAAGTATGGCAACATTTTCAACACTCTTAACTGCAATATCTGTAACAGTAACATAAAGCATCTAAAAGATCTGGTAGAAAAATACAGACTTTTCCCTCATTGACGGGCAAAAAAGGGAAGTTTATATGAGTTTCTTCACCAGAAAGCTTTAAGATGAGTTAGGACCTTTGGTCAGTCAGCCCATATCAGCTTCTGTGAACAAACTAATTATTCTGATTGTATCAGTAGTGAGGCTTCTCTGCCCTAAAAATTACAGAAGTTCATTGCCACACCCTGCGAATGCATGCTTGATCTGACAATGTCAGTACATGGTTGGTTTTACTTCTTCACTTAGACTAAAGACTCAAGAGGCACTTCGTGGAAGATTCTAACTCAAATGGTTTGAGCTGGGAAGTATCCAGTTGACAATGCAATTTGTGCTCAGTCTGGATCTCTGATACACTATGATACCCAGATATGTTAAAGTGGGCAACACATCCATATTGTGTTGTATCTGATACTCAATTTTGTGTAAAATCCATGGCCATGGTGCATCCTTGATAACTGCGACCATCTCTGTGAAGATCCTATCAACACCCTTGCTTTGATGATCATAAATCATCTTGATCATGGAAAAGTGTTCAGACTCAATGGTGATATTATGATATTTGGCAGTGGAGATGACTCATCAATGGATCCATCACATTTAAGTCTCCAGTGTTGGAAGATTGCTTTAGGTTAGTTTTAGTTTAATTAATGGTTGAGGCCATGTGATTTGATGATGAGAACATCGACGGGTGCAGTGGTATCTGAGCTGGCAGAAGAACACATGATTGGATCAAGCCTATGCCCAAAAGGAACCCACATGACTATAAACTACAGTCAAAATGGGATCAGCCTACACATAGAACCACGTGCAATATGGCGGTGGGACATGATGTACAGCCAATATGTGGGTTCCACAAGATGGAACGTCCCAAACTTGTGTTGTGTTCCTTAAAAGATTTCATAGTTTGTATTTCAGTTAAGTTTGAATGTCTTTCAATCAGAGTTGAATAAATCATGGGGGGCACCCGGGTTTTATTTCTTGTAGGTTTCCATAAAAACATGTAGGAGACTAAAGTCCTATATATTTTAAAACATGGAGATACCAAAATGTGGTGACCATTGTTTCCTAAGAATTAAGATAACTATAGTTAGGAAAGGCGATGGTTGGTCATTGCAATGGGTTGATCAATGAAACATGAAACCGATCAAACCAATAATAATAGCAGTAGTAATAACAATAATACTAAGCTACTGAAGTCATAAAGATCAAACTAATTGGGGCAGGAGGGGTTGAAAACAGTTGCTACCTTGAAAAGCAAGGCCCTGTGGCGCGACAGTCCAACCTCAAGGCGACCGAGTGGAAGAACAATAGTGTTCAAAGAAGTCCGCAATTCATAACTCTTGTTTGTCCACCTAGTTAACATATCATCAGCATCAGTAACAGGACCACCCAAGCTGTGAACAACAAGATCAGCTATCTTCTGAATCAAACCACTCACAACCGGCCCAAGCTCAGCGGCCCCGCATTCAGAAGCAATAGAAACCGCTTCTCTCTCAAGCTGTTGGAGTGCATGATCTACCACTCGGTTTACTAAAACCACTTCATAATCAGCAATATCTGAAATGGATATTGCTTGAAGATCCACCAGTGAAGGAATTTTTCCTTGCATGTTTGGATTGGAGAGAATTCCATAGACATCATAAAATCCATCAACCACTTTTTCATCATAATTCACAACATTAAAATTCTGCACAACAACATTAGGCCCTAATCAATATTAAGACTTATATTCATTCCAATAATGAGAATTGTGCCCTAATTCCTCGATCCAATTCAAAAGCCCTAGAATTGAAAAGTGTATCGAATAAAACTCACCCAATACCGAAGCGATAAGAATTCAACTAGGGTTTCATCATCATGAGGCGCCGCATGCGAGCACCCAAGGCTCATCCGCTTGGCGGCCTTGATCTGCTTCGACTCCGGATCATCTCGGTCATCCGAAGCGCTGATCGCGAGAGCGAGCTGCACCTGGAACTCCTCTTCGAAGAAATTGAAATCCGCGGATCCATCATCGGCTGTTGTCGTGGATGCCACAGCAGCAGCAGCAGCAGCCACCGCAGGAGAAGAAGAAGAAGATGGAGTAGAAGGAGAAGGAGAAGGAGGAGAGTTGTTTCGATGATGATTTTCGTTTGGCAGTGTGTGATTATCGTCGGGACTGCAACTGATGTGGAGTTTTCGGAGGAGATGCTTCATTTTCGACATGGATCTCAGATTCTTAAAACCCTAAAAACTATTCATCTATCGATCGATGAGAGAGAGAGAGAGAGAGAGAGAGAGAGAGAGAGAGAGAGAGAGAGAGAGAGAGAGATGCAGATTTAATGTTTGTTTCTCTCTCCTCTAGTTTGGTCTTGTGGTGTTAGTTCTGAAAGTTTCTTCTTCTTGTTTCCGCTAGTTTGGTCATGTGGTGTTAGTTCTGAAAGTTTCTTCTTCTTGTGTCTTGTAGTTGAAGCAATGAAGCCAGTGGTAGCGGGACTGTGGGAGTACTATACTATAAACAAACTGTAGACCGCAGAGGGAATTAAATTAATAACTGCTGCTTCTTTCCCTCCATCCCAATTCCAATTCCAAAAGAATGGGAGATTAGAAAATATCTATTAGTTATTACACTTTACAAATTACAATTACAACTGATGTTATTTTAATTTGGCGGAAGCTCAGTTAAGGTTGTCTATCATGAGAGAGAAACAAAGGAAGATTAAGAAATTTCACATGTCCAAGAATTTAGAATTTCCCTCGACATAAACTCTTTGATTTCTAATAACGAAACAAAACCTCTCAAATCATTGAGCTTCAGGGTCATTGTGCGCATATATAGGTTTTGTATAGATCTTCCAATCTCTTACTCTCCCATGATAGATGTGGCACAAATGGACCCCACAAGACAAGGATGAAGAAAAAGACATCTGCACTAGAGCAAGACCCTTTTAATTTATTTGTACTATGAATTAAATCTTCTTTGCTAATCGTTTATACCCACGTGGAGCTCGCTTCTCAACACTCCCTCTTAAGTGGAATCCGGTCGACGCACTTTTGGCAACATGTCTTTTTTCTTTTTCTTTTTATAGTGTCTACCGATTGACTCTAATATCATATTAAATTTTTTTCGCGAATCATTCATATCAAAACCATGAGATGTTAGTAAAGATATCATAAATACTTTTCAATACTCTTCCTTAAGGTAGAGCCTACTTCTCAACAATGTGTAGGGATTGTATATGATGCTTCTTGACTATTTTGGCCAAGTTGATTTATATTTAGATAAAGGGCCAACTTCTGATGAGAAAACATGAGATGGAATGAAGTTCTATTTGACTGTTTGGCATCATTTGGCTTGATTCTCGTACGACTATTTTTTTTTTCGGCTAATTATATTATATGAAATAAACTAAATGCAATTGAGAAATTAGCCTCAATTGATTTTGCCCCTCGCTAATTTTCTTCGGCCAATTATATTATATGCCATGTCAGCACAACAGGGTATTCACTTCATCTTCTTACTCCTCGTCGTGCATACACGAATGTGTCCATAGACACACAACTCTTCATCTTATTAGTGTTGCCTTCGCCATATTCTCATTACACAATTGTACTTGTGTAATTTCTATTCAGATCTATTGACAATCACAAGGATGACAGCTAGGTTGGCATTGGTAAGAAGCAACACTAAGGGTGGAGGCATAAATGATCAATCTCCCACGAGTCAATTTTGTGAATTCAATTGTACAGTATTCTTCTTTTTAAGCCTATTTGTTTGGATCCTTCTTCAATCCAAATGTTTCTCCTTTATTTTGCTATAAAATGTTTAATGTTCAATCATGCCTTTTTTTCTCGTTATTTGTGATAGTTACCACATCAATTTTTAAAGTTTTATTAATTGTTTCACAATTCTTATGATATATTTAATGTTAAAATTTATATTGCCTCAAGACTCAGTTTGCAGAATTGTGTGTCAATGATCAAGTGAATCCTCTTGATTATCATACCCCGTGCACTAATGACTCGGTATCTCCAATCTAAGTCTAACCAATAGACCAGGACTCAGTAAAGGGGCTCACACTCGAAAAGAGAGAGAACGTTTAAAAAAGAAAAACCTTATTTCCTTCTAAATAAACTGAGCCCTTATTTATAATTTTAATCCATACAATGAATGATTTATTAAATCTCCTTCATTAGAACTCACTTTTCAAAACTCCTCCTCCGGTGGAACTGGTCCGCTCACTTTTGGCAACACATGCATATCCGCAAAGTCGTTCTCTTTTTTTAATTTGAATGGGCGGCCATTTAGTTTTGATGCGACATTAAATCTCCTATGCGGATCATTTTTAGCAAAATTTCAAATTGTAGAGACAGTAGAAATACTTTTAAACGTAACGAAAGATTAAACTACATGTCACGAGTGAAGACTTATCCCAGTTGGATGCTGTGAACCGTGATCAAGCGATGACTGGCAGTATTTGCTAGTTTAAGTGCATGACAACGTGACACTGCTTGATGACCATTTACCACGTCCATAACTCCATTTCCCAAGAAAGAAAGGGATTTCATCCGTTTTGGGGTCAATTGCAGCGAGACGCCTGTACGTCGGTAGATTGACCACTTCATCTTTCCTCTCTTCATGTCAAAAGTCTTCCCCAACCTCTCTTATTAATGGCTGTCTCCCAACAAACCAACATTAAGATATAGTATTTATGTGGAGGAAGTCGTGTAAAGTTTCTTTAATCTACTATCGCATTTCCCTTTTTTTTTTTTATCTTTTCAAGGAAATGAGAGAGACTACAGCCTCAATCTACTAGTAAATCACAATGATTCTATCACAGTTTGTAACTTACCTGGTGATACAATTACTATTCCTTCATGTGAGCGTTTAAACAGTCGTTTCTTGTTTTTTCAAGAAGGAATTAGAAATTGTGAAGAACCGCGTCTTACCCCAGTGGGTAAAATGTGCTCTTTTTACCAAAAGCCTGAGCCTCGCCCTGCACATGCAAGTTTCTTCTTTTTGCTCGTGCGAGTTTGTGGTTTTCTCGCTTGTGCAAGTTTTTCATCTCTTTATATACAAGTCCCTTATTAAGGAGTAGCTCCATCCAAAGGAGAATATTGAAAAGTATTTTTGCTGCCTCTACTAACGTCTTGAGGTTTTGATATGAATTGTTAGTTGAAGAAATTCAAGGTACTAAAGCTAACGGGTCGTGAGTTCGAATCTCAAGAGGAACGATTCGACGTAAAAATAAAAAAATGCATGTTGCCAAAAGTGCGCTGGCCAGGTTCAACCTGGGGGGAAAGTATTGAGGAGTGGGCTCCATCCAAGGGAGAATATTGAAAAGTATTTTCACTGTTTCTACTAACGCTTTAAGGTTTTGGTAGGAATGGCTAGTTGAAGAAATTTAAGATATCTCATTGTCCAGCAACTTACCTGAACTTGGGGGAAAAAAAGAAGGAATCGTAGGGCCCCTTCGTGCTTGAGCAAGCACATGCAAGTCATATATCATGTACTCCCTTCTTAGCCATCTATTGTTAGGCCATTGGTTTAACCTGAAAATTAACTGCGAATAAGGGATGATTTGGGACGTGCCCATCCATAATCGGGGACATTGATTTTAGGCAAATTTATCATGAACTATGACTCCCACCTGTATGGAATCTTGTACCTTCAGCCATCTCATTAAAAAATGGGCTTCAATGTCTGGAATCTAGCATCTTTAGATGCCGAGATACTAGTGGAGGCCCAATACCCTGTAGTTATCCTATTGCAAATTGCGGTATGATCTGTAGCTCTAGATGTCATTTCCACTATCCATATAGTGGACCCATCGTTTATCATCATCACAGGATCATCCCTCCTGCAGGGGGCAACTTAATTTTTAATTTCCTCTTTGTCTTTAAAATCATTCCAGAATATGAAAATAATTTGGCCCCAAAAGCTGGTTGTACCTGGCTTTTCAAATGAAATAACAGTGCCAATATAATTTAGTGATGTTGCCACCTTGGTAACACTGAAGGGATCAATTCTTGAGTTTTCAAGTTGATAGTCCTACTCCTGGCCACTAGGCTAACCTTGTAAAAAATGTGAGTTTTTTAAACCACGAAAAAAAATAAATAAAACCTTTATAGAGATCAGCTACAGATGTGATGTTGGGTTGACGAGAGCCCAAACTGCAGTTGGAGGTGCTCACTGGCTCAAGCACAAGGTGGTGGGTTCAAGCCATGTTACCAAATAAAAGAAGGAAAAGTAGAAGCAGAAGAAGTAAAAAAATAAGAAAAGAAAATAATGTTGGGTTTTAACTAGCACGTACATGTAACTAGAAATGGTGGAGGCATCTGGGGATGCAGTTTTGAACCTTCCCAACTACCCTATGGGAAAAACCAACCCAACTATGGTGGACCGCACTCAAGGACTACACAGCACTAACACAATCACACTAATGCAAGAAACTTTCACCAAAAAGAACGCTCTAAGTATAACAGTGTACTACACAAACACTCATCGCTTGCACTCGCTGTTTGCACTCAAACTGACTCAAGAGCTCATCACTTGCACTCAAGACTTTCACTTCAGTGGCATGTACTCCAGACTCCCTGCCTGTTATTAATACAATTCATACATAGGCACATGACCTACACATTTTGCACTTGGACATACACACTGGACTACACACTACACAACACTAGATGACACATATTGGACTATACATTACCGCATGTATTAGCCACTCTCTCTCAGAAGTCTCCATTCACTACACTCAAAAGCACCAACTGCTTACTACACTCACTGAGCACTTTGCTTGCACTCCTTACTAGCACTCACCAACTTCTCTTGCACTCATCTCTCTTGCCTTCAAATGAGCCAAAGCTTCCTATTTATAGCCATGATCGGTCGGTTGGAGAAGTGTGTATGGTCAAGAGGTGGGCCACGTGGCCTTTTCATCTCCACTCATTACGTCGGCTAAGTGATGCTCCAACTTAGAGTCAAGTAAAATAAAGTGCCCCTATTTCTAAAAGAAAATCACATCAAAAGCACTTTAATTCAAATCTTCCACAATATTTGAAAAAAATAAATAAAAAAGCAACCCCCTCTCTCCCCCAAAAGACAAAAAAACTTCACTTTTTCAGTAAAAAAAGGTTAAAAAGATTCCATTACAAATAACTAAAAATAAAATATCATCATAACCCACTTATATATTATTGTTTCTTCAAAATAATATTTATTTCACTCGCCAAACAACTTCACCCAACTCCATTAGTAAAGTCGCAAAACAGCAGCAGATTTTGCAAGAGTGTACTGATATGGGCATGTGCTGCTCCTAGAGTTTGTTGAGTTCAAGGGAACAAAGAAACAAGAGTGGGGCCCAGTGTTGCCCACATACCCCATGATTTTCAGTAGTGTCAGTAGCAAAGTTGTTCTTGAATTCATTATCAACTTGAGAGGCTTTAAGGTGCTTCAAATAAACCATATTCATGGTACTTGTTCTTTCTAAATAATGCGAATTTTTTCTCTTCTCAAACCTGACTTAAAACAATTCAGATGGCAGATTTATGCTGGTATAGACATGAAGAATTTATGGATTACTGCTTGCATGGACCGACAATGTCGTGGCCAAATCCCTGGTACTTCTATGATTGAACCCACTGAAAGTGAAAGCAAGGCACACTCTTGAACGAGAGAACTAAGACTTTCTTTTTATATTTCTTCTGTCCATGTTTTTTAGTTAAAAGGATCTTTGGTTTTCAATTTTAGGCTGAATTAGACAGCTTTTGTGATGCTCTTACATCTATTAGGGAAGAATTTGCGCAGATTGAGATTGGAAAACATGATATTAAACCAAAACAGCGAATCTGAGTTCCAGATTTTTTTTATTGCCTACTGTTATTTTGCTACTCTAACTCCAAACATTTGTAGCATTTGGAGTCTGGATAAGCTGAATGTTGTCAATATTTTCTTATGTTTCAATACCATCAGCTTACAAACTCCACTGGTTCAAAATTTGCTGGATTTTATTATTGGTGCAAGATAAAAGGAGAGTTGCTTTAGATAAGTTGACGAGTGGACCACCAAAAAAGCTGTAGAAAGCACGTTGCTTTCCCATGGTTTGGTCTGGCACGGTAGCACCTATAAGGAGAAATTACAAAGAGCCGCTGATTTTTTGTGATGCCCCATAAAACAATTTTATGTAGGGCCCAAAATCTTTTTCCTGTTAGGTATTAAAAGGTGAATGTATTGCACAAATGGAAAACTTTCTCCTCCGCATGCAACACATGGACACCACTCATATGGATGGTCATAGAGGTGGGGTTCATGTTTAAAACTCAGCACCTATGCATACGGATGTATGGTGCCTATGCGCACTGCGTGCAGGAGAATATTTACCTTTCACAAATATACCCTAAAAAATGAATTATTTAAAAAATTGACATATACATACACATACATATATTATACAAAAGTTGTTAGGAATACTTTTTTTGACTCAGTCCAATATTCATTGTAATTGTAAATGGAGTAGTATTTTAGCTGAGTGTTGTAAACTAATCCCATTATCTTAGCTTACTCAAAACAAAGATAGGATTAGCTCCCATGCTTTGGGATATTTAATTGCAATTCATTTTATATACTGACTACCTAATGAAGCAATCAGCAGAAAAATGCGTAGACGTTTTTCCAAACTTAGATAAAATTGTTAACCAAAAATTTATGTTCCTAATAAAGCTTAATACTTCTTTTTTTGATAGATAATAAAGCTTTTATTTTTTTGGTACCCCAGCTTCAATGACTGGGACCCTTTTTTCTTTTTTAGAGCCCGTTACACCCAGGAAAGAAGCCCACTAAGGTGGGAAGAAAGCTCGGCACACCCGGGAAGAAAACCCACTGAGGTGGAAAGAAAGCCCGACACACCCGAGCAGGAAAGCCCACTGAAGTGAGAAGAAAGCTCGCATAAACACATGCAGGAATATATATAGGGGGAGGTGGGGGTTGAACCCTTGACCTCCCCAATAAGAACCCAACTCCTTACCAGTGGGGTAAGGAGCGGTTCTTGATAGATAATAAAGCTTAATACTTGCTACTGGCAGTAGAACATCAAAGTACAGGAGGAGTACATCATGATTGCTATTACAGTAACAGTAATAAACCCATCACCACACTCCTACCTACATTCACCATCCATTTATTTAGATTTTATTTATATTAGCAATTTTCTAGAGAATTTAGGGGGCTTTTTCGTAATTTTAGATTTTTGAGATTATGGTACCATTGGGTAGATGTTTTTAATTCCTAAACTTTAGTTTTCTAGCTCATCTTGATCCGGATCTTCAAAACTCCTCTAAATCCAAGCCTAACCCAAAGTTTATTTTAACCTACTTGAGAAATTCCCATTATGTTCCCATCTTTATCCATCAAATTCACTATCTCCTCTCTCTTTTCTTAACTCTTTCCTTTTATCTCATTCCTCTCTTTTCATTGGGTAAGTGTGTAACAAAACCATAGTGCATATTTCTCTCTTTTATAATAGTAGTAGATATTAGAATCGATAGACAGTAGCGGCTGTGATTACTCCTTGCAAGTCTTTTTCTTTCATATCAGATTGCAGGATAGGCTGTTGTGCAAGGTCTGTGGCAGTACTCTAACATGTCTTGGCATCGGCACTTGGGTGGTGCCATCCTTTTTGGGTCACAGATGCATCTTTTGCAGGTGGAGGGGCAGCATGGCTTTACATCCGAGCAGCGACACTGGGGAGGGATTGAACAGGTGCATATGCACATATCGCAGCATGGCTTTCTCTTCTCCATTTCCTCACCTGCCAAAGAAAAAAAAAATGCAAATCACTTGTTTGGACATCGAAAACCAAGCTACCATACTCTCTTGTTGGCGTGTTTGGAAAGCTACTAGTAAAGCTAATGAAAAGTAAAGCTTTCATCATCCAGACAAAAAAAGACAAAAGGGATCCTATCATAAATTCAAAATTAAGTCTAAAGCTGTCAGAACACAAAATTGAAGATCGAGACAGAATGTAGTCTTGCTATAGCGAGATTGTTTCTCGCTAAAGCAAGAATGGCGGACAGAATGTAGTCTCGTTATAGTGAGATTGTTTTTCGCTATAGTGAGAATGGCGGACAAGCCCAGTCTGATCCGGACACTATGTGCAAGTTTGAGATCGGCTACTATTATGAGTGAATTATGATTAGGAGTCTTAAGCACAGATTTAGGGCTATATATTGGGTGTTTCTTACAACTCAAAGAGACACAGATTATCTCTTAAGTTCTGAATTAATGATCTAATTGAGAGAAATTTTCTTTAGAGACTTTTGAAGAGTTGTGCTGCCAAGTACTCTAGAGAGCCAAGTTATTCTGCATCCTTTGTAAAAGATTATCTTCTTGCGAGAAGATTTAAGGAGTCAAGAGCGGGATTAAGTCTGGTGCAATCAACAGTGTGAAGTTGTTGAAGCGTGAAGCGACACAAAGTAACTTCAGTCCTT
The DNA here is from genome assembly GCA_029852735.1 of Persea americana. Taxonomy (NCBI): domain Eukaryota; kingdom Viridiplantae; phylum Streptophyta; class Magnoliopsida; order Laurales; family Lauraceae; genus Persea; species Persea americana. The sequence goes on along the minus strand of CM056813.1, from coordinate 63,949,731 downwards.
AGGTAGGGGATATCTGGGGAAGAAATCTAAGTTTCTTGTAATTGCGAGATTCATAGTGATTGATTAGATTCAGTTCGGATCCGTAGTTTTTCACCCGATTAGGGTTTTCCACGTAAAAATCTGGTGTCCTTGTGATGTGTGCTTATGATTTTATTTCCGCTGCATAGTTATTGTTTTTGAACACTTTTTGGGCCAATTTATTGAGTGGACCAATCTAGAGATCTAGCGAACCCTAAACTTTCAATTGGTATTAGAGAGGGTTGCACTAAGTTATTATGTTAGATCCTAAGAGATTTCTAAAATGGTACTCAATCGAGAAGGAACATCAACTTCAAAGCCCCATTTGCTAGATTGTTCTAATTATGCATATTGGAAGCAAATGATGATTGGGTTCCATAAGTCCATTGATGATGATGTGTGGGATATTGTTGAGGAGGGCCACTCCAAACCAACAATTGTGGCTAATGGACAAATTGTTCATAAACCTAAAGCCCAATGGACTAAGGATGAGAAGCATGCCTCCTATTGTAATAACAAGGCGATGAATGGTATATACAATGGAGTGTTTACTGAAGAGTTTAGTAGGATTTCCACTTGCAAAACTGCAAAAAAAGCATGAGAAGTCTTATAGACAGTGTATGAGGGTACAAACACAGTGAAGCAATCTAAATTGCAAAGGCTGACTAAAGAATTTGAAACCATCGTGATGGAAGAAGATGAGACATTTGATCAATTCTATGTTAAGCTGAATGATATTGTCAATTCTGTTTTCATTCTGGGTGAGAAAATTTAAGAAAACAGGATTATCAAGAGAATTCTATGGTCTCTACCTTTGAGGTTCGATTCTAAAGTTGATACTATTGAAGAAAATAAGAATCTGGATACCCTTAAGGTAAATCAACTGGTTGGAAATCTTTAGACCTTTGAAGCAAACCGTTTGAATAAAGGAAAATCTAAAGAGAAAGGTATTGCTTTGAAAACTAGCAAAGAATATTCAAGAAAGAAGCCTGAAAAGAAAATTGAGTCTGATTTCGAATCAGAGGCTGAAGATGATATGGCTGAATTGATAAATTACTTCAAGAAGTACATGAAGTCAAAACAAGCCAAGTGGAAGAGTTCTAAATCTGAGAAGAATGATTCTGCAAAAGGAACAAAGTGTTTGAGTGCCAAGGCTATGGTTACTATGCTAATGAGTGTGCCAACAAGAAAAATGGTACAAAGCAAAAGGCTCTCAACACAACTTGGGATGAAGAATCTTCCGAAGAAGAAACAAATCCTGAGGCTAATTCTTCAGAAAATGTGAATGGGAAGTTTGTGGCTTTCATGGCTAAGTCTTTGTCTGACAATGATATTGATGAAGATCATGATGAGGAGATGCCAAACCAAGAGAAATATTATGAAGAGTTGTATCATACTATATATGCTGATTGCATCAGGATGACAAAGTATGGCAATAAGATTACCATCAAGTTTAAGGTTGCTCAAGAAGAAAATTCTGCACTAAAGATTAAATTAGAGCAAGCGCTTAAATAGGTTCATCTCTTGGAAAGTCAGAAAAACTGCTAAGCTGAAAATTTGACTACTGAGGGTCAGAAATTCATGAAGGTTGAATAAGAGATTGAGACTCTACTAATAGAGTTATAAAAGGTGAATTCTGAAAAAGAAGATTTGCAAGGAAGACTGAAGATCACTTTGTCTGAGTTAGAAGTGAAACAAGCTTCACTAAACAAGATGAACACTGGTTTGAGGACTCTTACAAACATTTTATGCAGTAAGAAGTCTCCTTTTGACAGAAGCGGTCTTGGTTATAATCATGGTGCATCCATTTTAAATGCTAAAGGTAAAATAATTTGTGTTTCAAGTGTTGCACATACTACTCCACATGATGCACATGTTACTAACGTGTTAAATAGTTTCAAGAAAAAGAATGTGTCACGCGCTGCATGCACATCCACTTGTCATCATTGTGGAAAGAAAGGACACATTCGTCCCCATTGCAAGAAGATGCAGAGTCTACCCATGACCAAGCAATAGCGGAAGAATTTTTCTCCACCCAAGACGACTCCAATTTGGGTTAGAAAATCTGATTTGCCTAAAGAGTTTAACTGTACTAAAAGCGCAAACTACACAAGTGTGGGTGGCTACATATAAGAAGCCCTGATCAAGGAGGTCCAGCTCCCACCCCCACTGCTGCTACGAAGATACATTCAGGGGGAGTTGAAATTGATGGGGAGCTATTGCATCTAGATTGACAGAAGCTGTACGATGATATTTGTGTTGGAAATATGTGGGCCTCTAGGATAGGTTTCAAAAACTTTTGACCAACTTGATGTAGTAATCATCTATCCAAAAGGCTACAAAAACCTAATCCAGAATCCATGTCCTCAATCTCATCCATCATGATCAGTAAATAAACCTATCAAGAAGATAGATAACAGCACCTTACAAGCAACCACGAAATTCTACAACATACAAGGAGTAGATAATACCTATGGAGCTCGGTTGTGCTCTAATGGAGAATTTGATTAATCCCTTTGATGAAGAACTCTTTCACAAAGCAATTCAAAATCTCCAATACCTAATTGTCTTTCACGCTATGACCAGCTTCAGATCTCTTTTCTCAAAAGAGATGGTGGAATCTCCAAGAGAAAGACTAACTAGAATTTCTAAGGAAATTAGAAGGGAACTAGAAGAGAGAGAGAGAGGAGAAGAGAGGTGCAACTCTTGCATTAAGAGGAGGTGGGCGTGAATCCCTAGGGCATTCAATGCATGGGATGTCCAAGCCACCTCTCCTCCCTTATTTATAGCTTTTTAGCAACTCCTCTCTTTGTTTATTATTAGAAGTCCAACTTTCATAATAATTAGTAACTCACTATTCCCACTATTACCACTATTAGAAGTCTCACTTCAAATAGAAATAGTACATTTCATTTTGAGTTCAAATAGAATTAGTAATGATCCAATCTTGGACTAGCGTGGAGACCACTAGGGATTCTATAGAAAGCTGGCTCCAACTGAGAGACCGTGACCCCACATTTCATGTGCAATCCGAGCCCGCAGTTAATTGCAAATAACTCCACTGTATAAATGCAATTGAACTCCAGTCTTAGAAATAAATTACATGAAGACCCTAAACTTCTCTATCACCACAAGTAGGCCCCTCCATCAAATCTATGGATCCATTGGATAAACTGTCCCACCAATTTACATCCATATTTTATTATCCTTGAGACCCAATTAATCATTGTGATCATTAGTACCATCCAATTAACTCTTAATTGAGATGGGTGTACACTTACCAATGATAATCCACTAATTGGCATAAAGGGATAATTAGGATAGATTCCATCTGTATTATTAAATGTTCCCACAGTCCCATTACCATGTACCCAAGACACCGAGGTGTTGACCTACAGCTGCCCTCACTTATTGGTGACTCAAATCAAATGAATAGATAGAAACATGAGTTCATCAATGTCTCAGGATTAAGAGCCTATTGTTAGGAAATTATGAGAGCAGATCTTAAAGTTAAGACAGTGTTTCTAAGGTGCTTCTCATGGTCCTTCAATACATCTAATGTACCAGTACGATGATCCAGAATCTTATATTCTGATTATCGAAACAGATCACACTATCTCATAGTGATCATAATACTGTAACCTTGTCAGATGAGATGCCCAATCTCATCATCGGTTGTGAATCAATTTAAGTATAAGATTTGTAACACATGTCTCCTGTATATGGATCTCATCCACACACATGTGTTGCATCTAATACACTTGTAGACTTCGGTTCATCTCACGAGCCATTATGTCATTTGTATTGGTTATGTGCAGTTAAGTAATAAAACACCATTCAACTCATGAAAGGAAAATATGGATATATTGATAAATAAAGAAATTAATCAATTTATTACATCAATCTTAATGAATTGAGACCATAAAACTAAAAATCTCCCACTTTGGCTCAATGCCAGTCAGGGTTGCATCTCATGCCCATCACGTACATGCTGCTCAAAGACTTTGGTAGTCAAAGGCTTAGTAAAGGGATCTGCAAGATTATCTGCAGATGCTATTTTGGTGATGGCAATGTCACCTCTTTGCACAATTTCTCTGTTCAAATGATATTTTCTCTGCATATTTTTTTGGCTTTTATGGCTTTTGGATTTTTTTTAATTGTGCGAATAACTTTTGGGTGGGAATAGTGAGAAAGGAATTCACTACTCACCAGTGGGATCAAATTCGGAGTCGGCTTCAAGAGCCATGGAAGAAGTGGCAACGAAAGCCACAAAGAGAATCAACACAAGGAGGACTAGAAGCTCTGTTCATTATCATACCACCACAGTAAACAATGTGTAACTCAGCGAGGCCTTGTTGCTGAGCTACTCCGACAACCCCATTTATAGACTTCGTGACTAGTCAAAGATTGCCTCTTGTGCTGACAGAAAATGGGAGTCCCCATGTCTTTGACTAGGTAAATACTAAACAGTCCTTGTTTCATTTGGTCAGTGGGTCCCACTGCTATAATCTCTATTTAAAAAAATTGTATAGAGTGACATAAGCAGAAAAAATCCGGATTCCTTCTCAGAATACAAAATGCAGAAAAATGAAAGTGCTCCTGCAAATTTCCATAAAATCTGTCGTCCACGTGTGGCTTCATCTGTGAACGTACGCATGTGAATGTGTGTCTCTTTTCAGCAAATGTCCGGATATTCTGTTTTCAAAGTTTTTGTCCTGTTTTTAGTGCACATGCAAACAAGAGATAAAACGATTCTCGTTGATTCCCAGTGGCAGGGGCAGGGGCAGTGGGAGTGGGGTCCACTTACGTCTTTGGAATGTTAGGGGACCACCTGCTCTTTGCAGAAATCTTAAACCCTGCATGTCACAACATAGGGGGCATGAAACTTGAATTAATTGGCATGATCAATCTAAAAATCTAAGAAGAAAAGGATAATGATTTGGGGGTTTAGATTTTTCTTTCTTTTTATTTATTTATTTTTTGTTATTATTGTTATCCCAACATAGGGGTGAAAATCTAGCCCGGCACGACCCGGTTCTAAGACCGGGTCCAATCGTGCCTGGGCCGAGCTGGCACTGCCTGCGTCTGATATGCAGGCCTTCACGTGCTGGGCCCAACCTCTTGGGGTCAACCCAGCACAGCCCAGGTCGTGCTGTGTTGGGCCGGGCCCCAGTCAGGCCTAGGACGTGCAGCCCATGGGCGGCCCACAGATCCCCCTCTCCTTTTTTTATTTTTATTTTTAAATTTTTTTAATAATTACATGGGAATACGAATCCCCTCTATAAGAAAACATATAATACAAAACCCATAAAACATAAAAGAGAAATTGAATTTCGAGGGGGGGAGGGTTTTTTTTATTTTTTTAAATAGACTATTGGGCCCTCCTCCTGCCGGGCTGGGCCGCTCACTTGCTTGGGGGGCCTGGCCCAGCACTGCCCGTTGGGGACCGGCCCAGCCCGTTGACTTGGTCAACGGGCTCAGGCACTGCCCAGTCACGGTTTTTCCATGCTGGGCCCTTGCTGGGCTTGGGCCGCCCACCCAGATTTATACCCCTACCCCAACATAGGGGGTTCGACTTGGACCAAAGGCCCATACAAGTGGAAAGAGGAAAGGCCACATCGTGGAGAAGAGAACCCATGAGAGCGGGAAGGAAAGCTCATACATGTGGGGAGAATGGCTTGTCCAAGGATTGTTTCCTTGGTAGCCGGGTGACATGTGGGCCGGGGTTGCCAACCAACTAAACAACCGCCTGTTCTATGCAAGGTTTAAATTGAATATAATGAGGGCTAAGTGGGCCCTACATGCTATTCTTGAGAATTTCGGGTCATGGCTTCTGCTTTTGTGGATGACATATAAATTTAAAACAAATTATGCACTATTCACATGCGAGACTCCCATGGGAGAGAGAAGCATCTTGAATTTTAGACATGACCCCACTAACACATCTATATTCAGTTTGTCCTCTGAGAACTCTATCTGGACTTCATTAGAGGATGGGAGCATACAAGAAAAGTACTCCACCTCCCGGGGAGGAGTGAACTTTATATTGGGCCTCAACTATTGAGCCCCCAAACTGTTCACTCACCTTTTAGGGGTTGACCCTAAAATCCTCTCTAAGTAGAAGTTGGTCTCACCTTAGGACATCCCTGGCTATAACTCAGCTGAGTAAAGACGTTCGTGGGAAAAAGGAGTACAACTTTAAGAACTAAAAGCACAATTGTGTGAACACTATTTCCTTGAATTCAATTTATCAAATCTAAGTACAAACGCAAATCAATTTATCAATCATTGATGTTCTTATGTTGGTCTCCCATAAGAATTACAATATTGAACGTAACGAAAAGAGAATAAAAAAAAAGCCCGTGGATAGCATGCTGTATGCAAGAGTTTCTTCTTTTTACTACTTTGGAATGTATTGAGTGTCCTGCCTCCGTGATGTTTCATGGGGACTGCTATTGATGACCTAAACGGAGTTAATATTTTGTATACTGAGGTATATGGTCTCATTTAGATCAGTTGATCACTCAGCACCCTCATGATTGGCGTGACCCCAGTTGGGCTTCACAAGGGGGTTCTCATGGTTGGTGCTCAGAAGAGGTTTGCTCCGAAGAATGTGACCCTTATTTAAATGTTTATATAAGTTTTAACTTCTTTTTAAAATATATTTAGTTAAATCTTCATTTCTAGACTTTCCATGGTCTAATTTGATAAAGTTTCAGAAAAAAAAAACCTTTTTTTTTTTGTAAAAAGCAATTTCATTAGAGAGGAAACAAAATAAAAAAAAACCAAGAAGAGCTTCCAAACTACATAGGAGATCAATCCCTTATTAGTCCCACACAAAGCCCTTGTCTATATGAGTTCTTGGAAAGCTCATAAGCAAATTGATTAAGCCTTCTAGGAACATGGAAAAATGAAATGTCTTCTAACTTGGGCCTCAACTCATTGATGTCCCGCAAAATAGGTTGGCTCTAATCACTTTGAGGGCGTCCGACAAAAGATGGATCTTGCGAAATCCCCATGACCTAGCCTCCTTCATTGCGAAAATGACTGCTCTTGCCTCAGCTTCTTTTGAAGAGGAAACCTTGGATCCATTGGTTGATCCTGCATGAACCCAAGAACCGTCAAACCATATAACAAAGTCGAAGCCTGCTTTTCCATCCACGGCTCTAAAAGATGCATCCCAGAACACCCGAGCCGTGCCTCTAGGGCTCCTCAGACTGAAATCATGGGGATTGTATGAAAGTCATTTGAATGCCTTTTCATTATTGGCCATTGAGGCAACAACCATTCTTCTAGCCCATATGATTGTGCTAATAGGCTCAATTTTTGTGCCCCTAAATATAAAATTATTTATACTTTTTCTTAAGGCCCACCAAAGAGTGAGGACCCAGGATTTCGTTTGAGGACTAATTGGTGGATTTATCTTGCCACAATAATCCATAAAGGAGTTCCACCAGTCTCTGATCCTCAGTAAAGTGATAGAATGTGATAACATTCCTATGTTAGAGCCAAACCATGATAATCTTGCATGATTGCAAAGAAATAGAGCATGCTCAACAGATTCTTTTGTTGTTGTACATATAGAACAAATGGCATCATTAGAAATATTTTTGTGATGGAGTAACTTGCGTACCTTGACTGTATTATTAAGACATTTCCAGCTAAATAGAAGGGCTCTTTGGGGGTAGAGGGAGGACCACAATGTCTTCCAATTAAAGGGAGAGTTGTGGGTAATCCTACTTGAAATAAAACTGCATGAAATAGAAATCATCTTGACTTACACAAGAGTCTCTTGCACAGTGCAGGCACCTCCAAAGCCCTTTCTGCAAATGAATCTCTTGCACATATGAAAAGAAGATAGTGTGACTAGTGAGCAAAACCGAAGCACTTTCAAGGCTATTGTAGATCGGACCATCTGTCTATCAGTTTTTTCTTCGCTGTGCTTAGGTGTTGTTTTCCAAACTTAGCTGGATTGATCCATTGGTTTACCCATGGACTAGACTTTGAGACAATGTATTTTGGAGATTTTACTAGGGGTTTCTTATAGTTAAGAAAGAAAAGGTCATATATGCTGTAACTTCTAACCCTAAGTCTATGCGTAAACAAAAGATGAAAGTAAAAACTCTATTGTCCGTAGATGTCTGTCCAAATCACGTAAATTCTCATGTGTTTTATCCTCGTATTTCTTTGAGTGGTTTGATATTTAATTACAAGTTTTCACTTATGCATATGCCCACAACAATTAGTATTAGAACTCGGATATAAATTTCCAACTCTCAAAGTTTGTCTGGTCTATGGAAATTAAGCGTTGTGCAAATAGCCAGTTTTGTGCTAAGACAGAGTGGAGAAATCAGCTCGGATATAGGATTAGGCTAGGTTATGTCACATAGAATCATAATGAAAATAGGGTACTCTCTTGCGTCCTGGACCCCATAGCTGGGCTAAAAAAATCTCTCTCCTTAACCTATCTTTCTTTAGATGAAGTCAAACGTGTGCCAAGCTTTGTACAATGCATTGTGTACAGAAGCAAAAACCAGCAATCTGTAAATCACTCAAGCAAGCATATAAAGAAAAATTATACTCCAGTGGTATGCCTACGTCCAGACAAAGAGAAGCCTCTTTGTTTCACTCTTCCATTACTGATTACGGTTACATCATGTTTATAACGTTTTGATTTTTTTTTTAGTTCAAAGAACCTACAATACAATGATCAACATATCCTTGATCCTATAACTGGTACTACCAGGCTAAACCAATGGCCCAACCTGATTAGCCCGGAATATAAGACATCAACCCAACATCATCATTTCTAAAGTCAATTAAAGCTCAGATGAGTGCTAGTTTACCAAGGAATTAGTGAGGGGTTTAGAATGAACGCTCCAAAGGCCATTTCCTTCAACGTTTCAAAGAAAATTATGCATATATGTGTGATGGATTTGGGGCCGGGCAAAGAATATATTAGTGTGATGCTATAAATTTATCAGTGGGGCCCACCTCTATACTGGGATATATCTGCGATCGAGGCGTTAAAGAGGCGGAGGCCCATTCATAAATTGGGATCCCTTGACAATGTAGAAGTCCACAAGCAAGAATGTTTTTAGGAGAAGATTCCCTCACTTCAAATTAGCTCGATCTAGTCAGATTTTACTTCAATCATGGTCATCGCACTGTTAGGTTGATGACATTAAGGGGGCTTCTAAAAATTTGAGGGGCTGCCAGTAATTACCACTATGTGATTGAATACATAGGAACATGGCCGTGAAATGAGCTCCATGGAAAGATTATAAAATAGGTGATCAAAGGTGAAAGGTATAAGGTGGAGTTCTAGATGGAGCCTTTTGATAGGTAAAAAATAACTAAGGTCATGGCTGAGTATTCATATTCCATGTTCCTTCGATTCAATTTCCATTATAAAGAGAGGTTAATTTTTTTTTTGGTAAAAGAAAACGAAAGATTAGTTAATAGTCATTTTTGGATGTTCACTTGTATTCTTCCTTTTTAATCACTTCATGAATGAATTATTAGAAAAGCCCTTACAGTAATTTAACTCTGGAGCAATTTATGTTCAATGGAGGTTATTATTACTGGCAGTTGAACATTAAAGCACAGGAGTAACCCATGATTGCTATTACAGTAGAAGTAATATATAAAGCCATCACCACCGTCTTCCCTACGTTCTTCATTCATTCATTTATTTAGATTTATTTAACTAATAGATAGACAGCAGCGGCCCTGATTACTCCTTACAAGTGCTGATCATATCAGTTGCCGTAATCGACGGCTGTGCAACGTTTGTGGCAGGAGCTTAAGACGTCTGTGCAACGGCACTGAGGAGGAAGGGACCGAGTGCAAATGCAGTCCTTGCAGGATGAGTGGCAGTATGACGTTATATCCACGCATCGACACTGTGGAGGATTTGAACGGGAGCAGAAGCAGTACTTACAGCATGGCTCTCTCTCCATCATCACTCCACCATCACCTACCATGGAATTAAATTAAAAAAAAATGGAATACCAAATCACTTGTTTGGACATAGTGAATGAATGTGCTCTGTCATAGTAATAGCTTTTTTAAGCCGAAGCTACCAAGTACCAACCTTTTTCCACCCAAAAAGTTGGGTTTGGAAGTGAGGAAAGTGACAGAGTTTCCCAGTGAATGGAGAAATCTAGAGGGTTGAGGAGCTAATGGTAATTGTTAACGACTAGTGGTATATGGGGACTTAAAATCAATCTATCCCTCTCACACCCACTGCTCCATAACGTTGCTAGCCCAAGTTTTGACCTCCATTCGAATAATGGGTGTCAAAAATTTATGTGCAGAGGAAGGTCCCATCTAGATATTTCTTTTTCCAAACTTCCCCATGATCGTTGTGGCCTTATACAAGGTCATCTGTAGGAGAGATTTCAAAATTTATGTTATGTCCAATACCATTACTAGTACTTGTTGAGGTTTCCTCTTTCTTTCTTTTTTTAATCCCACCAAGTGAAGAAAAATCCACCAGAAATGCAACCAAAGGGCCAAACAAGTGAAATGCTTTGAAACCCAGACCCTAAAGAAAATGTATAGAGAGACCCTTGGTGCATGTGTAGAGAGAGTCACCACTCACCGGTTTTAATAAAGTTTACGTCGGCTTTAAGAGCCAGGGAAGAAGTGGCAAGGAAAGCCAAAAGGATAGCCAACACAAACAGACCAGAAATCCTCATCATCTTCATACCACTATAGTAAACAATATCTAATCCACCGAGGCCTTGTAACTGAGCTGCTCCTACTGCCACCCTATTTATAGGCATTGGTGACGAACCAAAAATTCCCACTTTCACTCTCGTGGAAACTGCAAACCATGCACTATCAACTACGCGTGGGAGATTTTGCAGCAGCTAGGGCCTAGAGTTGTACAGAAAATTACAACTAAATGCTTTTTTCTTATACATAGTTTCGCAATTTCTTTTATTTTGTATTATTTTTCTATGTTGGGCGACTATTTAAAAGACCGGCACAGGGAATGATCCGTGGACATATGTATGAAACCAAATGCCAATACCACTTCACCGTGAGTGTGTTGGCAAGCTTTCAATAAATGTCACTCTAATAAAAGTCGAGCCTCAAATTAACCACCTGTAAACTATATGTTTAACATGAAAAAAATCAGTACTTAATTTTGAGTAATTTCACACTAAACCAGTTCCCATTGGAATAAAAATAGGAGATAACTTGTAGAAGTGGTGGGTACATATTAATAGATTCCGTTGAAGAGTCTTATGAATTTCTTATGAGTCTGGGCCACAATTTAGTGACATCTACAGGTGACAGCTCGCCTTCTTCTATTTATGCATGATTACACCTTTATTTATTTGAAAATCTTCGCTAACCACCTTGAACAGCATTCACAATGGAGTTCCACCTTTTTTAACTCAGGGCCCTTTTGGGTTAAAGGCTTAAAGCCGCATGAGATCCTGATTTGTCTGCCATATATAGCTTGCGGTATATACCCCGCCGCGTGTGAATGAAAATTTTTGTCTCAGGAATTGTGTGCTGTCTTTTTTAAGCTAAGCATTTCCTCTGTTGTTATTGTATGTGCAAACAAAACTACTCTTCGTCGATTTGTAGGAGCTGTGGTTTTGCCCTGCATGTTGATTCATTTTTTCCACACCAGTATAGGATGGCAGCTGGGCCTACGGGTCCACATGGGAGCATAACAATCATCAGAATATTGGGTTTTTCCCCCCTGGGTTGGGTAATGATCAATCCTGGTGCATGTGTGTGAAATTAAGGTACCAACACCATTAGTGGCGGACCGACATAGTGATGAACTGGGGCGATGGCTCCAGGTCAATGTTGAGATTACATGAGATTTAAATGGGCCAAACCATGTCCAACGTACATCTAATAAATACTTGCCCCATCTTTAAACCTGATGAATGCCCTACATGTCGTAGACGTGGAACCACTCCTTTTCTATTGTGACATCTTCTTTCACTAAGAATACGAGATCGACTTTGCACCATTCTCTCTCAACAGCTTCAATTACCTGGAAATCAGCTCTTAATCGCCAGTCCTCTAATAGTTAGTCTCTCTTCATCCCTCTCCAAATTTAGTATAATCCTGAATACTCTATATTTAAATCTGAACCTTTAATTTTCAAATCGTAATCCAAACCCTAAGCCCTAAATCACCAAATCTAAAAATATATATAAATTTTAAGATGACAAAATCACCCTTGGGCACGCTTTAATCTTCAGTTTATATGTAAATCCAGCCTCCGGGTTCATATCTTTGGACAACTTGAGTTACAATTAAGTGGCAATTTCTCTTCTTTGCCATGAGCGTATGACCAATTATAAGGAATAATTTTCACAGCTAAAGTAAATGCAGGACATTTTAATGAGAGAAATGTATAATTAATATATTGTGTCTATTTAAATGCAACACATTTTCCCTTTTGCTTATTGTTAATGTAAAAAAAAAAAAAAAAGTTTAACGAAGCCGAGCAAAGTTTAGCCCCACCTAAATAAAAATCCTGAATCCGCCACTGAACACCACCCTTATAGCAAAAGAAAAAAAAAAGGTGATATTGAAAAAAACTGATACTTTCTCTACTAATGTCTCGAGATTTTGATAGGAATTGTCAGCTGAAACAAACTTAATAAGTGCCAACAATATTGAAGTCTTGCTGCATTTGGCATTTTATCTCTCTCTGAATTAGTATCGTTCTTCTCGATGAAGTCTGATGTGTGCCAAGCTTTGTATAATCTGTTGTGCACGGACGCGAATTCAAACACTCGATGCAATTCCAACACTTCAACCAAGGCTATTCACTGTTAGGTTAATGATAAAAGTAGGTGGTAAAAGTTAAAAAAAAAAAAAAAAATGAAGTGAAATTATAAGTTTCATGCATGCGTGATCAATAATTTGAAGGTAGGACTAATTTCGATTCAATTGGAATGAAAATTAACCCGCAAAGAACAAGTGTGGCAGACCAGTGTCAAATTAAGACAACACCCATACGAAAGGGAAGGTAGGCTAGAAGGGATTAAATTAAATATTGGTGCACAGTGTTCAGATTACCTATTAAAAGTTGAAAGATGATGGATAATCAACAGATTAAGGGTGGGGTTTTCTTTTAATTTGTTTGTTAAAATCAAGGTTGGAAAACTTGGAGAGTTGACTCTCTGCATTTTTCAAGAAGTTACTTTATTTTGAAGAAAGACCTGAGTCAAATATAGGGTTAGCTTTGCAAAGTCAAATATAAGTAATTAATAATTAAGCTATGGAGGCCATTCATTTTAAAATGATTGATTGAAATGTAATAAATTTACTAATTTTAATTTATTATAATTTAATACATGTACATACATATAAGGTAAAATTCATGCACATTCGGACCATGCACAGTGGCTGCTGGGGCCCACCTGATCCACTCGTGATAGAATTACATATAAAAAATGGAGTTAATTCCATGTCACTAACCCCTTGATCCATGGCCCATAAGTTTAGTGACTTTATATTATAAAGAAAGACTGGCCCTCCATCCAATCCATTTGATAGGTTCTGACCCTAGGGCCTATTGCCTAATGGGTAGTGGGGTTCCGTGTAGGAACATTTTCCGTATATATATTGTGCACTGTCTTACACGTAGGGCAAATTTTATAAGTATTTGATCTATTTTATAAGTATTTAAAATATTTTTAAAAAATAACTCCTAAGTCGTCAAGTTGATTCTCTCCTGATCAATATTTTAGAGCTGGATGAGTTTAGTCAGAGTCATATGTTTTCCATCCTTGGATAAATTTAGCCACTAGTTTGTTGTAATTGTCGGTCCCAATCCTGAGTGAAAGATGGGCTTTGCACTAGTAGGTTGACAATAAGCGTATAACTTGTCCAACTCCAACATGAATTTTGAAGAAATGTAAATAATGTAACTAACCTCAACATAGTCGGAATAGGAATTTAAAGATGATGATGATTAAAATGATGATGTCCCACAATTTATGTAGGGAAGGTTTTACCATGGCCCTTACTTTTGGTAGATTGTGGTTTCAATGTACGGTATATTACCGTGGACTGGTCATCTACTTCTTCCAACTTTCTAGATCCACCATTGATCTAGACCTAGAGTCATCTTGTTCCTGGTTCCGCCATTAATGATATTTTAAGGAAGACTAACAACAAAGGCACGTGCTAAGCACAAACAATAAAAAAAAAAAAAAAAACAAATTTAGTGTTTTCTTAAAAATTTTTTTTTATGAAAAATAGATTAGCAACAAAAAACAAACATTCAAACATGCGTGCCATTTCATAGTGAATCACATATATAAATACGTTCAGATTTCACAATCAAATGGCTGAATGAAAAGAAGAGATCTAATGCATGCTAATTAAGCCTGTGCTTAGCCAAATGAGGCTCAGGCTTGGACAAAATGGTATTTTTGAAGATGGCTCTAATAACAAAATGTACCATGAGCACAGTAATAAATTGAAAGTTTTGAGGCATCCTTGAGGTATTACTGGGAATAAAATAAATAAACATAAAAAATTCGTACTGTTAAAAGTATTCTTAAAATTCTCTGATTTATTGAATTAGCTATTTAAGCTTTCTTTGTAATAGCTTAAAATCAAAATTGATATATTTATCAACTCCCCTGGATTTACAGGCTGCTCCTTCGTACGCCCTAAAAATTAAAAAGCCCAAGTGAGAATTACTTACCATGAAGAGAAATGAGCAGTGTTGAATCTGCCTAACAAACTCACCATAAGATCCATGACAAACATAATCATAATGACCACGATTTTCTCTCGGAGGCTGAGGGTTCGAAACTGCGCTTCCACACTACAGCCATAAGGAATTTACCCGGCTCCCTCCTGAACACGAAGGGATTAGTCCAGCCCAAAGAGCTGGAACACCCTCCGATATTAAAAAAAAAATCATAATCATAATGAAGTTAAAAGAAATTAAAAAAAAAAAAAAAAAAAAAAAAACATGCAGTGGATTCCATTAGGACAAGAAACTGTGCAACACCATGACGTGTCTAGTCCACCTAACGAACTCATCATAAGATACATCATAAACAAAACCAAAATGGAGTTAGAAATTGAAATCCAATCCATTAAAATAAAATCACCTTATACTCCAAGATCATATCCAAAAAGAGATCCTCCAAGAGCGGCTACAATAACAGCAAAAATGAAATAACTTGTAATTTTCCACTCATAAAACTCTGCCCTCTTTCCCTCTGGCATTATCACCCACGAAACCTCTGGGCACTGCAGATCTTCTACAATGGACAACACCTTTCAACAGAACCCAATAGGTTCTACAAAGAGGTAAACTAATATATATAGAATATAAAAAAATTGAGCCTTGTTGGTCCTTCTATTTTCTTATAAAATGGAAGAAGGATAAGAAGATGAGTCATCTTGTCCCTGGTTCCATCATTATGGTAATGGTGGAACCAGGGACAAGATGCACCGATTGCAACAATCCCATTTCCCCATCAACTCAATGCCAGGCCCAGACATCAAGCATTTAATTAAACATAGGATTACGTCCGCACGAGCATGACCGGTTTTTGTTTGCTAGTTCAAAAACATTAAAAAAAATAAAAAAAAATCGACAGAACCAAACCCAACCGACAGATAGTTTCAATTACGATAATGATTATTAAAATTGAAAAGTAGCACTTCACGGTTTGATTTCGATTTTTAGTCTCAACTCACAATTATTAATTAAATTATATTCTAAAATACGATTGAGTTAACCAGTGTCCCAAAATACACAGTTAACGGAACCGTTACACCCCAATTTAAAAGAAAAAAAAAGAAAAAAGGATTTTTGTGCAATTTTTATAACTTAAATAACCTCTTTTAACTTTTGAGTTAGAACGAAAAACGAAAGAGGGAAAACGAAAGAAGAAGAAGATATATTTTTTATTCTGACAAAAAAAAATTATTTTAAGTGAAAATTAACCGTAACCGAATCATCTAATATGATTAATAACGATTTGGTTTTTTAAGATACGGTTACGGTTATGATTTTTAAAAACTGAAAATCGTAAAATACAATTTTATTAACGATTTTCCCGAAACGCACAATTAACACCCTTACCCATCGCCAACTCAAGTTAAGTGATGTTGACACCTTTGTTTGATTATGAATCAAGTCAAGCGTAGCACTCAAGTCCAATACACCAACCTAGAAAAAAGCCCATTAATTATATAAACCCATCTTGTATGTAAAACATATATAGGCTTATGATCCAGTGGGCCCAGGTAATTTTATTGCACCCCATCTCACCATTTAAGTTTACAGTACCAATTAAGGTACCGGTAATTATAGAGAGTGTGTCACCAGAGGCATAGGTTTCAGAGGGTCCAAGTGAGTCATCAGAGGTGTAGATTTCCAAGGGTTCTAGTGCCAGGGAAAGTAGCCGCAAGGAAAGCCATTGAGATGGCCAGCGTAAGCACATCACGAACTCTCATCGCCATCTCTGCACTCAACTTTCTTCTCTAGCTACAGTGTCTGCGGCCCTTGTATAAGCTAGGCCTGTAACTCTATTAGACTCCTACATCCAATCAAAGATAGCCACGTGTACGAATATGAATGGGCGAAAAACAAGGCCCCACTGCCGAGCAACATAGACCCGAGGAAAATTACTCCTTCAAAAATGTGATAGGGTCACAGGAGTTCCTTTCAGTTTGACAAGTTTACTAATATAATCAAAGTCAAATAAAGTCTTTATTTTATCAGACTAAGATGTCACATCAAATGTACTTTATTTAAAACTCTCCCCATCTTTTTTAAAAAAAAGTCAAAAAGCAACTACCTTTATCTACTAAAATCCAAAAAAACTTTACTTTTCCATACAAAAAGTAAAAAAGATTCCATAACAAACAACTAAAAACAAAATACCATCATAACTCACTTATATTTTATTCTTTCTTCAAAATCAATTTCACTTCACTTGACTCTATTAGTAGAGTTACCAAACTTTGGCTTGATATGGTAAGTTTGTAACCCTCAACTCCATCCCTCTTTACAAGTCTTATTTATTTGGAATAGAGCTAACTCAATACACATAATTGAAACAAGGTGTCGAAATTTGAATAGTCCCTTCTGATGAGTTACAGTGTTCTAGTTCTTGATTTTTTTTAAGCCATTTCTATGTGCTTTTCCTTCTTTTAATGCATTATTTGCCTTCTAGCAAAATAATATATATATATATATATATATTCCCTGACAACTTTCTAAGTAAAATTAGTTTTTATTGTTGGGATATCACGGGTCTCGTCATTTTTTTCATCTATCATTAAATTGATAGTAATTTGCCACATCCAAAAAGTAATTAAAAATGCTCTAGGAATAAATGAATGTGAGAAACATTAGTTACCAACACTTCACACTCCCATCATTTATGACACGTCCCTTCACTTTACTCTAATATGTGTTTGGCATCTTTACTCTTTTTCTGATAGACCATTTAAAATAGAACTATTAAAAAAAAAGTTATAAAAAAAAGAGGGCATTTCAATTTTAGAGGATTTGCCTATACGTTTTTTAAGCCTATGCCTCTATTTTTCACATGTCTAGAAAGTGGGCATTTTAATTTTAGAGGATTTGCCTCTACTCCTCTAAAATAAGAAGAGGATAAAGTTATCTGCCAAACGCTCTAACCTCTGTTCGATTTAAACAAATAGAGGTGAAAAATAGAGATACCAAACATACATATAAGACTGAGGACTTACTTATCATGGTCTCAATCTCGTAAAGTGACCAACCCCTGATTGATGAAAGTCCTATTAAATTAGTCAAAATATATTTGAAAACATGGGAATCAATTGATTTTGAATAGTTCAAATTTCAATAGTTGGTCAGCATGGGTCCTATGTCAACAATCGGACGTGTATTCTTGCTGGGCCAAATACTCAAACTGCATATCCAAGTAGAAGAAAAAAAGTAATACTAAAGCAGACTTCAACACTAGAACAAACATGACCATACAGTGATGAATGATGATTGCTATTACAGTAAAAGTAATAAACCCATCACCACACACTCCTACCTACACTCATCACTTTTTATTTAGACTATGTTGTAGATAAGACAGCAGCAGCTGTGATTAGTCTTGGTGGATCATCCCCATCATATCATTTTTGTGGGCTGCAAGGCTTGTCGCAGTAATCTTTGATGTCGTTGCAGTGGCACCGGGGAGGCATGGACCTGGTGCATCGGCAGCTCTTGCAGGAGGAGTGGCAGTAGGGCTTTGTATCTGTGCAACGACACTGTGGAGGAATGGAACGGGTGCATATGCACAAATCGCAACATGGCCCTTTCGCCATCATCCCATCACCTGCAATCAAATGCTTCAACATCAGGTTACTTGATGCATAAACATAAATGAATACCACTTGTTTTCAAGCTCAAATCTATTCACTTTAAACTCATCTTACGTGTGTGCATATAGAAATAAGCTCATGATCTAGTGAGTACATGTGATATCTCCTTAAATCAATGAACTTGAAGGATGGAAATCAAGGGGTTAAGTTTATCTATTGGGTTGATATTAGCATGTGGAGAGAGAGAGAGAGAGAGAGAGAGAGAGAGAGAGAGAGAGAGAGAGAGAGAGAGAGAGAGAGAGACCAGAGTAGATTACGAAGGGGTCGTCGGCAAGGGAAGAAGTGGCAAGGAAAGCCATGAAGGCAGCCACCAGAAGCACATTGAAAACTCTCATCGCCATCTCAAAAGGCTCAAACTTCTTTCTTTACAATGACAGAGGCACTTTGAGACACTTTGGCAAAGCTAGCCCAGCACCTACATTTATAGACTCGGATGGCCAATCAAAGATAGCCACGTGTATACAAAAACAAAATGGGAAGATAATGCTAGGCCTACTGGCCCGAGCACCAAAGACACGTGGGTAATTACTTCTTGGATATAAATGCTTTGCACATGAATAAGTTAATAAGGGTGACTTTTGATGTGTCAGTGTGATTTATAATGTGATTAATGAATGAATATGATTTATATGCATAATACCATACTAATCACAGCATCGAATATGTACATCTTATAGTGGTGGAACTAAAACTCTTATTAAAGTAGAGTTCGACACATTTCATGGGTCAGGGAAGCGTGAGGCATTTTTGTTTACGGTTTTTCCTCGGTTGGTGTTTTAAAATGTCATTTTCTGACTTGGAAATGAAATTCAAAAGCGGGTCACGTGTTTCTTCATTTATTACTCCAAAATGTCATTTACTCATCTACGTTGCAGTGATGCTCGAGCCAAGAAGCTGCTAATCATCTTTTGTTTTCCATGAGCAGGAGTGGTACGGGGTAACAGAGATGAGCCATCGAGATTGAAAAAAGAAAGAAACTGTGTCTTTCTGCGTCACGTACAGCTTTTTGCAGTCTTTATCCATGTAGAGTTACTATTTCGCAGCCCACGTTCTTCACCTGGGATGGGTTGAAGTTGAACCGTTGGGGTAGGGTTTTGCGGTTGAGTCCACGCTCCACACCACGCCAACCAGAAAGCTGATAGAGGCGGATGGGTTCATATTCGCTGCGCACTCGTTTGTACTCTGTATACTCTCCACACTTGCTCCATATATATTCTGTTTTGTCCAAAATACCCTAACTTATGAAAAGTTACTCCTCTCTGCACACCTCTTCTCAACACCACTCTAAACTCTCCCTCTTGCTCGCCGCAGCCTGTCATCCAATTGTCTGTAGTCCACCGCCGGTCTCCCTCTCTGTCTCTCTCCTTCTACCTGTTTATCTCCATTTCTCCCTCTTTCACTCCCTCTTCCTTGCTGCCCGCTTTGGCGCTTTGTCTCTCTCCCTCTCTCTCACTCCCCCTCCAACGGTGCAGTGGAAGGGGTTGTTGGTGGTTATTGTGGGGATGGGGATGGGGATGGGGATGGGGATGGGGATGGGTGGGTTTGGAAAGAAGTTGGAAGAGAGAAACATCCTTTTAGGTGATTTTACACAGGGGTATATATGGTCATAAAAAGTGCAATGCATGGAGAGCAAAACTAGTGTGCATTTAGCCGATCTTCACCAACAATTAGTGTTCGTGTTCATTACAATCATGGGTGGTGCAGTACTCTACACTGAGCCTCATCTATTGAAAATATATGTTTCCTTCACCGATGGGTTTGCTCCAAGTTTTACTTGGTCCCACTGTATGTTTTGAGCTTACGATGTTTTTAATTATATATTTATTATTACGGTGGGACCAACTCTTATTGAGGTTAAGTTCAGAAAAATGCACTTAATGGAAGGGCATTTTTTGTTACTGGATCAAATATTTATAGGTAGCCACCTCTGGGATTCCACACACCTTCATGGGAAGTGTGAGTGAGACATTCGATGGATCCAGATTCTTGACTTTACATTATCACATCATTTATACTTTTGGGTTTATTTATCATGACTTGGTAAATTTTTTTATTAAATGTTGTCCTCCCAACCATATGAATTGTGACCTATCAAACGATAACAAATAAACAATCAATAGTTTTTCTAGTGGGTCGATTGGTTCATATGTGATTGATATAGCATGGGTTCTAATGTAATTATTTTGAGCAGCTCGCATTATTAACAGGCGGTCCCCATGATGGTGGTGGAGTTAGGGTTTTTTTAGGAGAGCAAGCAATGGTTGACCATTAACACTTTACATTTATTGATTTCATACTAATTACTTAATATTAATTCTTTTTGTAGAGTCAGGGCAGTTAAAATACGGACATAATAGGACTCACTGTAATCAATTCAAATGAGAAAGATATAGAATTCATGAAGTTGACCTAATGTATTAGGATAAGGCTTTGATGTTGATGACGGCTATAATGAATTCAGATTGCTCAAAATATTAGACTTCTCATTCTTATAGTATGAATTCAGATTGCTCAAATCAACTGAGGATCTTTCTTGGCGAGTGCAAGGAAATCCCCTAATCCTTTGTTTTGCGATGGTTCCGGTCTCTGCGGAGATTCTGAGTTCTGCAAGCCTCTTCAAACAACAGCAGAATGCAGAAGTCAAGATCATCGTGCTTCTTCTTCCTCTCTAGCCAAGGCAAGGTGGTGCGGAGTGATGGCAAAGGGCGCAGTTGTGGATTCCAGCGGCAACTTCTTTCATTTTTGCAATAGAGTCCAGCCCAACCTCTGCAACGGTGGTCCTCTCCTCTGGCAACGAGTGGAGATAACAGCCCTGCTGCCTTCCTTCTCTAGTGATGGCTTAGCAACTTCTATGTAGGACAGCAAGAAGCTTCTTCTCTGACGACGACGGTCAATCTATACAACTAAGGATCTTCATTGGCAAGTGTAAGAAAATCCCGGAATCCTCTTTTTTGCGATGATTTTGGTTTCTGCAGAGACTCCGAGTTCTACAAGCCTCTTCAAACAACAACAGAATGCAAAAGTCCAGATCCCCGTGCTTCTTCTTCATATCCGGCCAGGCAAGGTAGGGCGGAGTGATGGCGAAGGGTGCGGGTGTGGATTCCATTGGCAACCCTCTTTCATTTCTACAATGGAGTCCGGCCCAACCTCTGCAATGGTGGTTCTCTCCTCCGGCAATGGGTGGAGCAGTCTGGATCTCTTCCGATTTGTAACCTCGGCAACAATACGAACCAAAAGTTTAATTTCTGCTCTGTGTGGCCAACCTGGATCAAATCAGAATCCTCTGACTTCTTCTCCAATGGAGAACCTTTACGACGTCTTCTTAGCACCAACTGGATGATCTTTGAAAGAGGAAACAGAATATTTGAAAATTTGAAAATTTAAAATTTAATGCCTAATCAGTTGAAATGGCAAATCAGTCATGGAAATTTCTGATGTGGAGCTCTCGCCAAAATATGTCCAGCTGTATGGATTACATGCCTTAGAGAAAAAGTTGTTGGACTGGAGGCTTTGCAAGATCGTGATGAGGGATCTTTGGCTAATTATCCCTTGAAATAAGTTGTCTTAATTTGAATAGTTCAGTTTGATGAGTTATAGTATTCTAGTTCTTGTTTTTTTTTTTTTTTTTAGCCATTTCTAAGTTCTTTTCCTTCTTTTAATACATCATTTTATTTTTACATAGGCCAATGGTCGTTTTAATCCCTCCCCACAAATTTCTTCTCTATCCCTTTGAAGTAGCACCAATACCATTTTAGAACTGATTAAATCATTTTTTAGCTCTATATTTATAAAAAAATGTATAAACATCTTAACTTTAAAAGCCATAAATTATGAGACTTAAAAACCATAGGCTAGTGTTATTTAATCCTAGTAATAATTGGCCCACCTTAGATAAATATATATATCTCTTAATTATGAATTCATGTGGGCCCACAGAAGTGTAATTTATGGTGGGTCAAACTTAGGGTCATATGTCTATATAATCAGATCAAAAAATGATGCCTATAAAATTCAACAAAAAAAAAAAAAAAAAAAAAAAAAACTCCAACCTCAAAACATTTTTATCACAGGTCCATTCATGAGGTGGTCCATGTGTGGCATTCACATGTGACAATCTTTGAATAGAGTAGAGCTCTATTTGAAAACTAAAAGAAAATGATATTTTTAATGAAAAATTTATCAATGTGAAATGTTGAAAGGTGCGCCTCAAGTGTTAAAATAAAAGGATGAAAATCTTGAGAAGATGGAAGATAAATGGTGTTAAGAGTGAGAAAATAATTATAACAAAATAAAGAGATTTTAGGAGATGTTGAATGAGAGACTTTAGGAGATAGAAGATATATATATGGATAAAGAGATTTATTTTAGAAAAAATTGTGACCTGTGATGACATGGTACCTTAACACTCTATGCCTTTTTCTCCATATTTATTTGAAAGGATAATTATTGAGTTGCTGAGGTGGCACCCTCTATAGCCCGCCTCCCCCTTTGCTTTAATATATATAACTAGTGTGAGAGGCCCATGCCCAACACGGGCCAAAAAAGAAAGGAAAAATATAAAAAAGACTTACAGAGGAAGCAAGATGAGAGGAGTTAGGGAAAGATAAATATTTGGACCGATTAGACGGGCTCATAATGATATAGTAATGGCCTAGTGGTCGGAAATAAACAAAATTAACAACCTAAGCTATGCAAATTTAGGTTAAGATATTAATTTAATTCAAGTCAAATTAATGATGGAGAACATACCAATCGTTACCAAAATTACTGAATTTAAAAATCTAAGATAATAACACTAAAACTATAATATAAAACTAAATTAGTATATTTAACTATAAAATCTAATATTATTTTAATTTTAATTTTTAATTTTAATATTAACATCATGATAAGTAAAACTAATTTGGTAATATCGACAACGATTTATATTAAAATTATTTTTATAGATTTATATTACAACTTATATAACCAATAATCTTATATCATATTTATCTCATGTTGTACGACAGTGGGCTTATATTGGACAAGTGTATATTGCTTAATTCAAGCTATGCGATCAAAGATCATTACTCGATTGTTTGCCGGATCATAAATATGAGAATTTTAGTGAGTTGAGAGATTTTAGGTGAAGATGAAGTAATGAGTAGAGGTATCAATACCTTGATTTTATTATATTTGTGTTTGGGCACAAATCAAGTGTCAATTTTAATATTGAATATGTATTGTGAAATCAATTGGCTTTCATAGTGGACCCTACAGATTGATCTTTCAAAATTTTAATAGGAAAAAGGTAAAAGAACTTATATTTGAAATATTAAGAATGGTCTTATGGGCATTGTATCATCACATAATTAGTCTAAGTCTCAATCCATGTACCAACTCTAGTGGGCCAGCCTTTATCATCATGATAATCATGTATTTCTGTGATAGCTATTCTTTTGTAGTAGACTAAGCCCGTGTTAAGGCCGAAGTATAAGTGGTTAAATTTAGAAAATTTCTCTTGAAGCAAAATAAATAAAATTTAAAAATAAGTACAAAGTAAATGATGAAAATATGTAATTAGTTAATTTCAAAATGTGAGCCCCATCATTAGAAGGACCATGTGATGAATGACGTGATTAACACAATCTTATGCATTAAAAGTTAATGGTGAGACGTGGTTGGACCTGTCCTACCAAAACGCCACTAAATAGAATATAAATTAATTTCACTAAAAAAATAAAAATATATAAAAATATAAAAATATATTAATATGAGAATTAATAGGAACATGTCACCTTTTGATAAAAAATCTAAAAGCAGCATAATACCATATTAGTAAATGGGTCCCATCAACTTTTACCATCATGAAATACTTAATTTTGGCTAAAAGACTTCTGGGGAGCTTATCACAAGCTATATAAAAGATGGTTATATTAGCTTTAATTAGTTTGAACTATTCATAAGTGGGCCATTGAGAAATGCCATAAATATGTCAAATAAGTCTTAGAAGATATTTATGACATATCTTCTAAGATTTATTTGACATATTCATGAAATTTCTTAATGGCATCCACCCAAAGTCTCCTTCCCTCACATGAGGGCTCCCTTATCGCACCCGAGGGCTGAGGTCCAACCCCCGTAAGCTTGGTTGAAAAAAATATAATAATTTTAGAAATATAGAGGCGGGTTCGAATTTTAAAGATGACCCAAAACTCACTTAAAAGATGGGTTTCACCAATCTTTCATGGTCATGAAGCCCTTAGTTTTAATTAAATGGCTTTTATGGGCTTCATATGGCATAAGGGATTGGTCAATTAGTTTTGATCATCTTGAAGTTTTCATAAGTGGGCCACATTGAGGAATATCATGAATTTGTTATTGACTGTTAGGTGATGAGGATTTTAATTGACCTATTCATCTTGATTTGCTTGAATTTCTGCCAACTGGGTGCAAACATGGTAATCTATGCAACGCTGTTGTGATGGAATCAGTGAAATGAGCCCCACATAAAAAATAAAGATATGGCGAGAGAAGGCCCCGCAATCACAAGATTGCTAGGTTTTTTTTCGTAACAAAGAGAGAATAGATTATATAATGTGTTGGCCTTAATATAAGACTGACTACTTACTTATCATGGGCACAATCTCGTAGAGTGACCCACGCGTGATAGATGAAAGTCCTATTAAATGAGTCAAAATATATTTGGAAACATGGGAATGAATTGATTTTGAATAGATCAAATCTCAATAAGTGGTCAGCATGGATCCTATGTCAACAATCGGACGTGTATTCTTGCTGGGCCAAATACTCAATCTGCATATCCAAGTCGGAGAAAAAAAGTAATAATAAAGCAGACTTCAACACTAGAACAAACATGACCATACAGTGATGAATGATGGTTGCTATTACAGTAAAAGTAATAAACCCGTCACCACAAACATCGACCTACACTCAGCACTTTTTATTTAGATTATGTAGTAGATAAGACAGCAGCAGCTGTCATTAGTCTTGGTGGATCATCCCCATCATATCATTTGTATGGGCTGCAAGGCTTGTCGCAGTAATCTTTGACGTCGTGGCATTGGCACTGGGGAGGCATGGACCAGTTGCATAGGCAGCTCTTGCAGGAGGAGTGGCAGTAGGGCTTTGTATCTGTGCAACGACACTGTGGAGGAAAGGAAAGGCCGCATATGCAGAAATCGCAACATGGCCCTTTCGCCATCATCCCATCACCTGCAATCAAATGTTTCAACATCAGGTTACATGATGCATAAGCATATATGAATACCACTTGTTTTCACTGGTTTTTAACCTGAAGCTCAAATCTATTCACTTTAAAATCATCTTACGTGTGTGCATATAGAAATAAGCTCATGATCTAGTGAGTACATGTGAAATCTCCTGAAACCAATGAACTTGAAGGATGGAAATCAAGGGGTTAAGTTGATCTATTGGGTTGATATTAGTATGTGGAGAGAGAGAGAGAGAGAGAGAGAGAGAGAGAGAGAGAGAGAGAGAGAGACCAGAGTTGATTACGAAGGGGTCGTCGGCAAGGGAAGAAGTGGCAAGGAACGCCATTAAGACGGCCACCAGAAGCACATTGAAAACTCTAATCGCCATCTCTAAAAGCTCATACTTCTGTCTCTGCAATGACAGTGGCACTTTGAGACACTTTGGCAAAGCTAGCCCAGCGCCTACATTTATAGACTCGGATGGCCAATCAAAGATAGCCACGTGTATACAAAAACAAAATGGGAAGATAATGCTAGCCGCCGGAGCACCAAAGACACGTGGGGAATTACTTCTTGGATATAAATGCTTTGCCGATGAATAAGTTAATAAGGGTGACTTTTGATCTGTCAGTATGTGATTTATAATGTGATTAATGAATGAATATGATTGATATGCATAAGACCATACTAATCACAGCATCGATGATGTACATCTTATAGTGGTGGAACTAAAACTCTTATTAAAGTAGAGTTCGACATATTCCATGGGTCAGGAAGCGTGTGACATTTTGTTTACGGGTTTTCCTCAGTTGGTGTTTTAAAATGTCATTTTGACGTGGGAATGAAATTCAAACGCGGGTCACGTGTTTCTTTCCAGGATGGGAAGCAAGTGTCATTTCATTTATTACTCCAAAATGTCATTTACTCATCTACGTTGCAGTGATGCTCGAGCCAGGGGTCACACTCACTGATGAACAGATCGCCAGCTCCGCTGATGAACTAATCATCTTTTGTTTTCCATGTGCAGGGAGTGGGATGGCCGGACGCGGTAACAGAGATGTGCTATAGAGATTAAAAAAAGAAAGAAACTCTCTCTTTCTGCGTCACGTGCAGCGTTTTGCAGTCTTTATCCATTTCGAGTTACTATTTTGCAGCCCACGTTCTACTCGTGTGATGGGTTAAAGTTGAACCGGTGGGCATCGTCGGGGGAGGGTTTTGGGGTTGAGTCCACGCTCCACACCCCGCCAGCAAGAGAGCTGCTAAATGCAGATGGGTTTTTATTCTCTCCACATTCGTTTGGACTCATTGTACTCTTCACACTTACTTCATATATATATATATATATATATTCTGTTTTGTCGAAAATAACGTAACTTATGGAAATTCACTCCTCGCTACACACCCCCTCTCAACCCCACTCTAAAATCTCTCTCTTGCTTGCCGTCGCCTGTCGTCTGACCGTATGTTGTCCGCCACTGGTCTCCCTCTCTGTCTCTCTCCCTCTAACTGTTTATCTCCATTTCTCCCACTTCCCTACCTCCCTCTCTCCCTCCCTATCCTTGTCCCTCCCCCTCCAACGGTGCAGCGGAAGGGGTCGTTGGTGGTTGTGATGGGGATGGGGATGGGGATGGTGGGTGCAGAAAGAAGTTGGGAGGGAGAAATGTCCTTTTAGGTGCTTTTACGCAGGGGTATATATGGTCATAAAAAGTGCAATGCACGGAGAAAAAAATTAGTGTGCATTTAGCCGATCTTCGCCAACAATTAGTGTTCATGTTCATTACAATCATGGGGGGTGCAGTACTCTACAGTGAGCCTCATCTACTGAAACTATAGGTTTCCTTCACTGATGGGTTTGCTCCAAGTTTTACTTGGTCCCACTTTATGTTTTGAGCTTACGATGATTTTAATTATATATTCATTATTACGGTGGGACCAACTCTTATTGAGGCCAAGTTTAGAAAAATGCACTTAATGGAAGGGCATTTTTTCTTACTGGATCAAATATTTATAGGCAGCCACCTATGGCATTCCACACACCTTCATGGGAAGTGTAAGTGAGACATTCAATGGATTTAGATTCTTAACTTTGCATTATCACATCTTATACTTTTGGGTTTATTTTTCATGACTCGGTAAAAATTTTTATTTAATGTTGTCCTCCCAACCATATGAATTGTGACCTATCAAATGATAACAAATAAACAATCAATAGTTTTTCTAGTGGGTCGATTGGTTCATATGTGATCGATATAGCATGGGTTCTAATGTAATTATTTTGAGCAGCTCGCATTATTAACAAGCGGTCCCCATGATGGTGGTGGAGTTAGGGTTTTTTTAGGAGAGCAAGCAATGGTTGACCATTAACACTTTACATTTATTGATTTCATACTAATTACTTAATATTAATTCTTTTTGTAGAGTCAGGGCAATTAAAATATGGACATAATAGGGCTCACTGTAATCAATTCCAATGAGAAAGAGATAGAATTCATGCAGTTGACCTAATGTGCTTAGGACAAGACTTTGACATTGATGACGGCTATAATGAATTCAAATTGCTCAAAATATTTGACTTCTCATTCTTGTAGTATGAATTCAAATTGCTCAAATCAACTGAGGATCTTCCTTGGCAAGAGCAAGGAAATCCCGGAATCCTCTGTTTTGCAATGGTTCCGATTTCTGCAGAGATTCTGAGTTCTGCAAGCCTCTTCAAACAACAACAGAACGTAGAAGTCAAGATCTTCGTGCTTCTTTGTCCTCTCCGGCCAAGGCAAGGTGGCACGGAGTGATGGCGAAGGGCGCAGCTGTGGATTCTAGGGGCAACCCTCTTTCGTTTATGCAATGGAGTCCAGCCCAACCTCTACAGCGGTGGTCCTCTCCTCCGGTAACGGGTGGAGATAACAGCCCTGCTGCCTTCCTTCTCTGGCGATGGCCCCGTAACTTCTATGCAGGACAGCGAGAAACTCCTTTTTCAATGACGACAATCAACTTATGAAACTGAGGATCTTCCTCGACAAATGCAAAGAAATCCCGGAATCCTATGTTTTACGATGGTTCCAATTTCTATACAGACTCTGGGTCCTGCAAGCCTCTTCAAACAACAACAGAACGCAAAAATCCAGATCCTCGTGCTTGTTCTTCCTATTCGGCCAAGGCAAGGTGGCGCGGAGTGATGGCAAAGGCTGCGGGTGTGGATTCCATCGGCAACCATCTTTCGTTTCTACAACGGAGACCCGTCCAACCTCTACAGTGGTGGTCCTTTCCTC
Source organism: Persea americana (assembly GCA_029852735.1). Lineage (NCBI taxonomy): Eukaryota > Viridiplantae > Streptophyta > Magnoliopsida > Laurales > Lauraceae > Persea > Persea americana. The sequence goes on along the minus strand of CM056813.1, from coordinate 63,920,843 downwards.
CAACAACAGGTGGAGCAGTCTGGATCTCTTCCGATTTGTAACCTCGGAACAATACGAACCAAAAGTTCGATTTCTGCTGTATGGCCCACTTCGATCAAATCAGAATCCTCTAACTTATTCTCCAATGGAGAACCTCTGCGACGTTTTTTTAGCACCAACTGGACGATCTTTGAAAGAGAGGGAGCGAAAGATTTGAAATTTTGAAAATTTAAAATTTTCCGCCTAATCAGTTGAAATGGCAAATCAGTCATGGAAAATTTTGATGTGGACTTCTAGCTAAAATATGTCCAGCTGTATGGACTACAGGCTTTGGAGAAAAAGTTGGTGGACTGGAGGCTTTGCGAGATCGTGATGAGGGACTTCTGGCTAATTATCCCTTGAAATAAGGTGTCGAAATTTGAATAGTCTCGTTTGATGAGTTACAGTGTTCTAGTTATTGTTTTTTTTTAGCCATTTCTAGGTTCTTTTCCTTCTTTTAATACATCATTTGCCTTCTAGCAACATAGAGAAAATAAGAAAAATATTCCCACACAACTTTCTTTGCAAAATTATTTTTTTTTGTTGGGATATCACGGGTCTCATCATTTTTTTTTTATCTATCATTAAATTGATAGTAATTTGCCACATCCAAAAGTAATTAAAAATGCTGTAGGAATGAATGAATCTGAGAAACTTAGTTACAAACACTCCCCCCATTTATGATATGTCCCTTTACTTTGCTTAGCCCGTGGCAAAAAGTAAGATTTTACATTTTGAATTTATGAGATATCAAAATTAATTATAAATATATAAGAATATATTCATGCATATTTATATAAAAACATTCAACACATCTTAAATCACAAATATAAGTGGTCAACATCAATAATAAACTATTACAAAAATAAACCTAAAAAATTCATTCAATAACGACATAAAAATAATAATAACAGCAATAATTACTAAATAAGATATAGAAAAATGAATTTTTTAATATATATAATATTTGAAATAAGAAATGCATTCAAGTTTTTATTACCCATTGATAATTTCAAAGCCCAATAAAACAAAGCCACCCATTTGGATTTGTTTGTACAACAAGAGGATTCTAGTTTATGCAAATTTTTATTTCCTCATGAGAATGGAATTTTGCATTTTCGTAGAAAATTAAAGTCCTTTCTATTAAGGAAAAATGATTCATTTTTTTCTTTGATGCAAAGAAAATACATCACACTAAACAACATAATATTGTTAACAAAGAAATTTATAAAAATATACAATCCTCTTGTTGCACAAATGCACAATTTTTTTATTTTCACATACGCCAATCGTCATTTTAATCTCTCTGCACAAATTTCTTCTCTACTCCTTTGAAGTAGCACCAATACAATTTTAGAACTGATCAAACCGTTTTTTAGCTCTTTATTTATAAAAAATGTATAAACATTTGAACTTTAAAAGACATAAATTATGAACTTAAAAACCACAGGCTAGTGTTACTTGATCTCAGTAATAATTAGCCCACCTTGGATCAATATATATATATATTTTAATTATGAGTCCATGTGGGCCCACGGAAGTGTAATTTATGGTGGGCCAAACATATGGTCATCTGTCTATATAATTAGATCAGAAAATGATGCCTATAAGATTCAACAAAAAAAAAACTCCAACCTCAAAACATTTTTATCACAAGCCCATTCATGAGGTGGTTCATGTGTGACATTCACATGTGACAATCTTTTAATAGAGTAGAGCTCTATTTGAAAACTAAAAGAAAATGATATTTTAATAAAAAAAATTTTAATGTAAATTGTTGAAAGGTGGGCTCCAAATATTAAAATAAAAGGACGAAAATCTTGAAAAGATGGAAGTTAGATGGTGTTAAAAGAGAGAATAACTGTAGCAAAATAAAGAGATTTTAGGGGATATTGATTGAGAGACTTAAGAGATAGAGGATATGATTAAAGAGATTTTTTTTTTTTTTTGAGAAAAATTTGTGACATGTGATAACATGGCACTTTAACATTCTATTTTTTTTTCTATATTTATTTTAAAGGAGAATTATTGAGTTGTTGAGGTGGCACCCTCCACAGCCCGCCTACCACTTTGCTTTAATATATATAATGTGTTGGCCTTAGTATAAAACCGACTACTTACTTATCATGGTCCCAATCTCGTAAAGTGACCAACTCCTGATTGATGAAATTCCTATTAAATCAGTCAAAATATATTTGAAAACATGGGAATCAATTGATTCTGAATAGTTCAAATTTCAATTGTTGGTCAGCATGGATCCTATGTCAACAATCGGACGTGTATTCTTGCTGGGCCAAATACTCAATCTGCAAATCCAAGTAGAAGAAAAAAAGTAATAATAAAGCAGACTTCAACACTAGAACAAACATGACCATACAGCGATGAATGATGATTGCTATTACAGTAAAAGTAATAAATCCATCACCACAGACATCGACCTACACTCATCACTTTTTATTTAGATTATGTAGTAGATAAGACAGCAGCAGCTGTGATTAGTCTTGGTGGATCATCCCCATCATATCATTTGTATGGGCTGCAAGGCTTGTCGCAGTAATCTTTGATGTCGTTGCATTGGCACTGGGGAGGCATGGACTTGGTGCATCGGCAGCTCTTGCAGGACGAGTGGCAGTAGGGCTTTGTATCTATGCAACGACACTGTGGAGGAATGGAAAAGGTGCATATGCAGAAATCGCAACATGGCCCTTTCGCCATCATCCCGTCACCTGTAATCAAATGCTTCAACATCAGGTTACATGATGCATAAGCATATATGAATACCACTTGTTTTCACTGGTTTTTAACCTGAAGCTCAAATCTATTCACTTTAAAATCATCTTACGTGTGTGCATATAGAAATAAGCTCATGATCTAGTGAGTACATGTGAAACCTCCTGAAACCAATGAACTTGAAGGATGGAAATCAAGGGGTTAAGTTGATCTATTGGGTTGATATTAGTATGTGGAGAGAGAGAGAGAGAGAGAGAGAGAGAGAGAGAGAGAGAGAGAGAGAGAGAGAGAGAGAGAGAGAGAGAGAGAGACCAGAGTTGATTACGAAGGGGTCGTCGGCAAGGGAAGAAGTGGCAAGGAAAGCCATTAAGACGGCCACCAGAAGCACATTGAAAACTCTAATCGCCATCTCTAAAAGCTCGTACTTCTGTCTCTGCAATGACAGTGGCACTTTGAGACACTTTGGCAAAGCTAGCCCAGCGCCTACATTTATAGACTCGGATGGCCAATTAACGATAGCCACGTGTATACAAAAACAAAATGGGAAGAAAACGCTAGCCGCCGGAGCACCAAAGACACGTGGGGAATTACTTCTTGGATATAAATGCTCTGCACATGTGCACATGAATAAGTTAACAGGGAGGTGCTTTTATGAGAGGCACTCTCATCAAGTTGGTGAGAGATAGGTGGGGGCCTTCACATTTAAGTTGGGAGTCTTTACAATTAAGTTAGTGATAGTGGATATGGAAGTGAGGGCCCCCACCCAACTCTCACCAACTTGGTGTGTGTGCCTTTCATAGGAGCACCTCTCAAGTTAATAAGGGTGACTTTTAATCTGTTATGTGATTTATAATGTGATTAATGAATGAATATGATTTATATGCATAAGACCATACTAATCACAGCATCGGAGATGTACATCTTACAGTGGTGGAACTATTGTTTGGCATCTCTACTCTTTTTCTGACATACTATTTAAAATAGAGCTATTAAAAAAGAGTTAGAAAAAAAAGAGGAAATTTCAATTTTTAGAGGATTTGCCTCTACGTTTTTTAGAGCATATACCTCTATTTTTCACATGCCTAGAAAGTGAGCATTTCAATTTTAGTGGATTTGCCTCTGATCCTCTAAAATAAGAAGAGGATAAAGTAATCTACCAAATGCTCTAATTTTTATTACCTCTGTTCGATTTAGACAAACAGATAAATAGAGGTGAAAAATAGAGATACCAAACATGCACTAAAACTCTTATTAAAGTAGAGTTCGACATATTCCATCGGTCGAGGAAGCGTGTGGCATTTTGTTTACGGTTTTTTCTCAGTTGGTGTTTTAAAATGTCATGTTCACGTGGGAATGAAATTCAAGCGCGGGTCACGTGTTTCTTCCCAGGATGGGCAGCAAGTGTCATTTCATTTGTTTCTCCAAAATGCCATTTACTCATCTACGTAGGAAACAAGAAAAATCCTTGTGAGGTACCTCCCCTGTGAAAGATATTGATGTTATGTATCTTTTCCTTCGAGGAACTTTTACTTATAAGATACAAAAGAAGTTATCGGAATGATACATTTGAGGAGAACCCACTTGGATGTTAGCCATGTCTAGTCTAGACCAAGCAAAGTAGGGTGCCACCCATTGCCAACTGTAGTTAATCTGTTGGCACATTGGCTTCCCACAAATACAAAACTAGAAAGGGCAGATGCATGGTAGGTGTTAAAACCATAGGTGGAGCCCATCTTTGAAAAATCCAAACCACTCCACAGCCCCTAGTATCATTGCAGTGATTAAAAGATAAATTATTACTCAAATTAATGAGATGACCACTGTTGGATCAACTAAAGTTTAAATCTATGATTAACTTTATTTCCTTTTCTCTTTTAATTGGGCAAAAATGGAAGGAGGCTCTTACGTGTGAAATCTGGTGATAATTCCTTTGGTTGGCCCACTAAAATAGACTTTGAGCATTCAGATATAGATACAAAATATACAATGGGTCTTCGGGCTGTGGAGCTTTTTGGATTTTTCAAAGGTGAGCCCCACCCATATTTTTAACATGGGTGCCGCACCATACCAGCATGCAGCAACGCTGCATGGTAATTTTGCCCCCAACTAGAAATAAATCCTGGGTCTTCAAGTATAGAGTATCACTCGAGACCAGTAGACTAACCTAGAAAAAAATCATTACTTATATAAACACATCTTGTATATAAAGGTATAAGGATCCGGATCCCTTGTTTTGTCCAAACAGGGGAGCCTTGTTTGGACGAATCAAGGGCCGACACGCGCGGGGGCGGAGGAAATAAAAAAACGGCTTTACTCTTCCTCTACCCCCGTACGTGTCGGCCCCTTATTCGTCCAAACAGGGCTCCCCTGTTTGGATGAAACAGGGGATCCGTTTCCAAACATATAAAGGCTTATTATCCAGTTGGTGCTCATTGTCCATTCCTCTCCATGACATTAAAATTATTAAAAATGATAAGGTGATGAAAAAGAGGTTAGGATGATTTAATAGGGTTTTTAGATTGAGATATTTTCTTTTCTATTTTAAACTTTAAGACCCGAGACCCTTTTGGGCATGTATGTGCGTGATGTTATTGTGCCAACACTATTTACACCCATCGCACCATTTAAGTTTATACAGTACCAAAAGTAAGGTCCCTGTAGGAGGGAGGGAGGGAGGGAGGGAGGGAGGGAGAGAGTCATCAGAGGTGTAGATCTCAAAGGGTTCAGGAGCCAGGGAAGTGGCGGCAACTAGGCACTTGTAAAAGCTCGGCCTGCAAACTCCTCCATCCAATGAAAGACAGCCACGTGTACAAAAAAATTGAATGGTGAAATAAGGCCCATCGCCAAGCACCAAGGACCCGTGGAAAACTACTCATTCAATGTGACATGGGTTCCTTTTCCGTTTTTTTTTTTTTTTGGCTTTGTAAAATATTGCAGACCTTATGAATAAGGCTTTGTAAAATAAGAACTTTGGCTTTACTTGGTAAGTGGTAATCCTCAACTCCATTGACTTGGCCCCGACTTACCATGTCTTACTTATTTGAAATAGAGCTGATATAATAAACACCAGCATTGGCATGGATTAAATCTTTACAAGCCCATTGAAAATTCAAAACAGAACTTCTCCCTCTATCCAGTCCTGAGCTACAAGTACCCGGCGCTTTCTATTTACATTTGGCAGTTGCCATGTTCACAGTTGCTCTTCATCAATCAAATGAAATCACTTGAGATCTATTTAAAAAATAATAAATAAAAAATTGCACGGCGCTGTGTACCCCATAACCAATATTCAATAGAATTTACACACATATTATATATGGAGAGAGAGAGAGAGAGAATTAAGATCGAAAGTGGTTATAAGTGCATCAATGCACTGTCATTCTTGTTCTTTAAAGCTGTAAAAGTTGGAACAAAAAAGTATCGTTATCAATCCTCACATGACAAAAATGAAATGACACATATTATATATTCCCTTTAAATACAAACAAAAGAAACGACCCTTTTCAACGCTTCCCATCAGTGTAGGAATGCATCAGCTCATGAATGCCATCTCTCCCCTGAATGTATAAAAAGGCATCAATGAGAGGTCCCTGCAGGAGCATTACTATAAATCAGACGTTCCTGCAATATGCTGTAACACTTTGCCCCGAGTTAATTAAAGTTAACTCTAATTGATTGGAATTAATGCTAAATAAATGTGTTTTAAAGAATTAATGTGGCTTAAGGGCCAAACTGAATTGAAATTGAATTGAAATTGTCTCAAACGATTGATTTGAGCTTAATGCTAAGATAATGGATGAATTGAAATGCTTTTGGCTTAGATTGAGAAATACGAGGACTTTTTTGTAAATATAAATTTTCGCGTATTTCGTCTAATACGGAAACTCTTGATAACCCCGCGTGTATCTCGAGTAGTACGTTAACTTCCGTAACTGTAGCGATTCCATTCAACGTGAATTGGATCAAATGACCTTTCATTTGACTCAATATGTAATTAGAGGAAATGAGAGGGGCTTCTATGCAAAGAGGGGGCTTATAAGATGATGATGAACTCCTTTGAGTCCATTCATCATCTCCCAGCACAACTTTCTCTCTTTCTCTTCTTCTTCTTTCTTCCAAATTCTCTCCATCAAGTGTGGTTAGAGGCTTGACAAGTTGGTTGAAGAGGAACTTCAACTTCGTCATCTTCCCCATCTTCTTCCTTATTTTTATTGGAGTTTAAAGCTTGAGAAGATCTGAAGAAGTCCCTCCATAGGGCTACAAGTAAGTGCTTTGAATTGGTTTCAGAACACCAAGACTCTTCAGTGGTTTTTGGATGTTTTTTGCATAAGAAACTCATTGGAATTCTCTTGGATGGATTGGTTTTGATTTAGGTTCCAAAGAGGGTTTCGTTTTTGGAGATTTCATCTCAAATTCAAGCTAGCAAAGGAGCTTCTTGCTAATTAATCTCCAAACAATGCAAGTATACTCAATTCTCATGGTTTAACATGTAAATGGAATTGTTGGAACTCAAGGAGTTCAATCCCAGAATTTTTCCAGTTCAGAATTTCTGAACTTATGGGAGCAATTCGGTCAGCCGACAGGCTGACCGACACCTGACCGATATTTCTGGACTGAATCTCACAGGAGATTTCAGTTTCTAGAAAGCTAACCGAACTGGGTTCGGTCAGCCGACATTGAAGCTCGGTCGACCAAGACTCAACCGAACCACCTGACCGAGCCTATCTGGGCTCTCATCCAGCTCTCTGGAATTAGAACCGAGAGGTAGCCGTGCCGAACTCGGTTAACCGACATTGTAACCTTGGTCGACCGACACCTGACCGACGAGGTGACCGAGTTCCTTGGGAGAAGTGTCAGAAGTTGTATCAGGAAAACTGAGCCTTTGGAAAGCTGACCGACAGAGTTTGGTTAGCCGAAATCCAGAGCTCGGTCTACCAACAGGTGACCGAACTTGATGAAATTGCAGATTGATTTCTGCTTTCTCAGAAGAGAAGCCTATGGGCTAATGGTATTTTCTTAAACCTTCATGGGTGTTAGCTAAGGTTATGTGAATGTAAACTTCACTAAAAATGATGTCATCTAGCATAACACATACATTACATAACGAATGTTTCACCCGAATGTTGTTTTAGGAAAATTTAATTGTTTTATTGTTTAAGTTAACGTATTCTTTCGCGTTAATACTATTGACGTTTGTTGTGCTCCTTGTTGAACTACAATTGAATAATGCATTGAATTAATGAAAAGAGATGAATTAATGAAATGAAATGAGTGGATAATGAATAATCCTACTGCAGTAGTGGATATGGAGTGTTCCGGAGCTCCGTGGTGATGCCAGTGATCTCTGATTAAGACACTGGTAAACACATTTGAAAAGTCACTTAATAAAGTATATAATATGAAAATAAAATGAGTCCTTCTTAAAGCTGGGTCATGAATGGTGTGCCCTTCTGCCCTTGCCATTGAGGACAATGAAAAGTCATTTGATAAAGTGTACGTAATGGAATTAAATGCTTCCTTCAGGGAAGAACTAAATGAATGCAATGAATGAATGTAATTGTTTATTGATTTGAATTGTTTAGAATTGCTAAACATGTTAGCATGAGATTGTGTATACATTGTTGAACCGTCGTGTTCACAGTGTTATTGATGACATTACAGGCCAAGTTGCCCGTCCCGATATTGCAGAGGCCGCGCCACCAGTGGAGGAGGCCAATCAGGTTTCTCCAGGAGGATTAAATGAGTGGATATAGATCGGAGGACAATCACATTAGAATGTTTTAGAATATTTTGAGTATAGATTCATTTTGATGTAAATAGTAGTCACCTGCATTGTAATTGAATATGCAGGGTTGACTTACACTTGAATAGGAAATGAGATGTGTAAGTAAACCTTTTCTTTTATGTAAAGGACTTGTACAGTTTAAATTGATGTCAATGTATATATATATTTTCCACAAAATGTACATTTGACAGGTACGAATATATGGTATCCCTTGTGGATTTCGTATTGACTTCAGTAATGCGAGATTTACGAGAGTAAGTATGATAATCGTGACTCGGAGTTTAGCCGTGGTAACTGTGAGGTCCCACCCATAGTGGGCCCTCAGTTTGAATTTAATAATAATTAATAGAGTATTTTATACTTTAATATGCTATTTAATAGGGAATTAGTAGTATAGTTTATAATATCCCTAAGTTTTAGATATAGTTTTAATTTAATTTGTGTTTGGTTTGATTAGATTAGAGTTTAATTATAATTAGCACTAATGGAATGGGCCTGAGTGTTGGAACCTTCTAGAACCCACCTAATGACCCAAATACCTATGGCCCCATGTTATTTCCATTTGGAACCAAAATACCCTTTAGGTAATTAGCCTAAAACCCTAATCTATATAAACCTAAGCTATTGCATAAGAGCCTAAAACCCTAATTGCCTCTCATTTCTCTCAATTAACCTATCTTCTTCCCCAAGCAACCCTAATTTCCCCAAATCCCAGCCCAAGAAGCTAGGAGACCAGCCCTTCTTCATCTACAACACTCTATTAGGTCTTCTCTCTCACTTCAATTTCCATCTTCTTCACTAAGGCAAGTACCTTATGCAATTTCATTAGATGCATGCTTTTCCTTCTTGTCTCTGTAATTGTGGTTCTAGTAGATGATAATACATATTTAGATTCTCTCTTGAGCTTGTTTTTATGGTAAAATGGCCATTGATGGATGGATTTCTCCATTTGGAAGATCAATGGCCCGGTTGGATGGTGGATGGTGATGATTTAAGTGTTTTTATGGTTATCTTTATTTATGTGATGAATGGAGAAGATCTGGGATGATTTGGTTGAAAATTGGATTGAAAAGGGAGGAGACCCAAAAATATGGAATTCAGTACTCTACGTGTACCCGGTCGACCGGACCCTGTCTCGGTCAACCGGGCACACTAAAAGGCTGAGAAATGCAAGTCCCAGTTAAACTCTGTAAACTGCACAGGTAGTGTACCCGGTCGACCAGACCCTGTACCCGGTCGACCGGATACACAGGAAACTGTAGAATTAACTGAGACCTGTAAATTCTCAGACAGGCAGGAACCTAGTGTACCCGGTCGACATCACGGCCATGATATCGACCGGATACACAGAGAATTCTGTAAGACTCCCCAACTGTTTGATACCAGGTTCCAGTGGACCCGGTCGACATCACGGCCATGATGTCGACTGGGGACACTGTAGGATGTCGACCTGGGAGGTCAACATCCAGTTCACCCGGTCAACATCCAAGGGTGTGATGTTGACCGGGAAAGCTGTGAACAAGTAGATTTCCAGACTTCAATATTTGTGATGTTTGATCACATGTGGGGTCCATTGACCATCCAAATGACCTTCCATCAAGTGTGTCATACACGAATCAATGGCGTGGCTCAACCTTGATTCGTGGGGTCCACCAATCGAGGCTTTAGGATTCGAATCATCATTGACTCGAACCTTAACTGTAGTCCACGGTGTCCACAACCTCAGGAGCACCAGATTTATCATTTTGAACACCTGAGACTACAGTTGGAGATCCAATCATGTGATGAGGCCTGAACCAAGTGTGGACCACTACCTAGGACTGGTCCTTTGCCTACTTCCACTTGATTCCCTGTTTTTAAGGATTTCATGAGTTATTCTCTTCTCTTATCCTTGTTGTTGTCTTAACCTTTTTAATTAATGGAAATTGGAGGACCTGAACCTAGGATTCTTTAGAAGTGACCCTAAGCTGTGTTTGAAGATAATTGACCCGTGTCTGTGTCTAGGCGGGCCCTCATACGGCCTAAGGTTGGGGATGTGAAACCATAGTATGAAGTGGTTTATGATTAATGGTCAGTTAGCTCATTGTGTATGAGCATAGGGTGATTACTTGTTGAATGGACATAGTACGGTACCTGTGTTACCTCAGGCCACGGTTGTGAGCCTTGGAGTGGATCCAATGTTGTTGGACTTGGACTTGGACTTGGATATCGGACTGTATTCCACAATATTGTACCTTAACCTCTTAGAGACATTGGATAGAACCTTGCTCACGCAAGATAAGCCTAAATAGACACAGACCCGTACTTAGTTTCCCGAGTTGGCACAGAACATTTACTTAGTTGTTCTAAACTCAGCCAGTTGACTGATCATCTCTGGTAGGAGCTATGTTCTGGTTACTTAGAGCTATCATGATGAGCTGTGGTTGGACGGACGGTGTGATACCAAGTCCGAGCTAATCTGATAAAGGGGTGTGTTCGGTGTGATAAAGGGGTGTAATTGGTGTTATGTATATTGTATGTTATTTTTATCAGGGTTGTTATCCCTTACATGGTTATTACCCTTTCGCCACCACAAACTGTTTATGGTATGGGACGTTTACAGTACGGGAGGGCCGCGGCATAATATCCCGCGGTGTATCTAGCTTGTGTGAATGTGCCTCTTGTTGTCTGTGTAGATTAGATACTTTATCTTTCTGTCTCAAAACTGCTATTACTGCTCAACTGCCTAGATTATGTATTCTGTTCACTTATATGATTATGTACCTGTCATTACTCTCTTTTGTTGTGTACATCTGGTGTTATCTGCATATGGTGCCTTGCCAGATCTTTAGATCTGACCCATCTTTGGTGCTTAGGTCCAGACTATGATCCCGCGGATGACGTCATCCACGAGGCGCCTGTAGTCGGGGACTACGGATGGGGGCCGGCTGACCTAATGGTTGAGCTGGGGGATAGAGCCTACACAGGAGGGTTGAGTGCAGTTGTTTTGGGATTTTAAGAGTTTTTTTTGTAGTGAGATCGGTAGGTTAGACTAATATGTATATACACTTGATATTCACACTTTGAGATTGTTATTAGGCTTTCACACTTTTACATTTGATTTATATCCATGATACATTTGCTTCCGCTATCTTGTGTTACGCTTCAGCAAATAACTGTTGATTATGATGTTGTTTAAAAGTTTTAAAATTTTGACTTCACTACGAACTACGATCTTGAACGTTCTCGGTTTATCCGGAAAGTAACGCGCTAACTTCGGGTACCTTAGCGTTATCTTCGGTATTCGGAATTGGGGCGTTACAGTAACCATAATCTCGGGCCCGGATCGTGACACATGCACTTTGTTTTCTTCATTTCCGTCATTCCCATTAATCTCATCCCATTAATGCAATTTTGTAAGCGTCATTTCCATGAATCTTATCCCATTTTGTAATTGTTCATTTCCATTAGTTTTATCCCATGTCTCCACTTTTTCAGCATATTTAAGACCTACTTGATTCTCCATCTTCCTTCCTTGTAAGCATTGAAACAAGATAATCTCTCATTTCCGTGCATTTCATCCCATTTTCTACAAAGAAGTAGTCAATGTTCTTGTTCATGCCCAACAGGCTGAACCACTAAAGAGGGAAAAAGTCCTTTAGCCGGATGTTGGTAACGCCAATGGGACGAAATCAATTTTGTCCTCATCTTCGAGGCTCCATCGTTTGAATGAGGATTAATTTCTAATGAGGGAGCGTAGCCAATAATCAAAAGCCTACAGATCCTTACGAAATCAATTTTCTGACTGTTGCAGGTTCTTCACTTGTCTTTTGTCTTTGGAGTGTTTATATATATATATACACACACTACGTGCGCTTTTCATCAGTTTTGTAGATGTTGATGTCGGGCTCTTGCGATAATTATGCTATATTGCGTTAAAAAAATACTTGGTCATTTTTTAAAAAGAAGCTGTATTAATTATGCTAGGTTTCATTAATTTAGTCGTTTAAACAAATCTTAAAAGGTTCTAAACACGTTAGCTTATATTGGGGCCGGGCTCAGCGTGGGCTTTTTTTAATTCATAATCCTTTGGTTGATTTGAAATTTTTTATTAGTTAGTTATAAATAGATTTATATGGAAGAAACTTTAATTTTAATATATTATTAAGGTTGCATGAGACTTAACCTGTGCAGGCTTCATGTTAGGTATAAAACGAAGGGTATTTAAAATAAGTGCAGGGTAGTAGGGGTGCACAAAAAATCCGTCAATCCGTCAATCCGATCCGATCCGATCCGATCCGCGGATTTCAATCCGATCCGAAGGCTAACAGATTGGTGGCGGATTGGATATTGTGTAATCCGTTAGCAACGGATCGGTGGCGGATTTCACTCTCAATCCGTGGATTCAATCCGATCCGATCCGTTGTCATTAAATATAAATAAAAAATATATAAGGGGTCTAAATAAAAATTAGGTGTCTAAATTTAAAATAAGGAAAAAAATTTAGAATATATGTCACAGTGTATTTAAGTGATAATAATTTTTTTTGCAATTTGAATTTTGGCTGTGGACACACTGATGATATTTTAGGAATGATCCAAGAGGATTCCAAAACCCATCAGGTTACTTTCAACGTTCAATTATTTTGCTTATTCTGGTTAGCTTAGTGACAAAAGGTCACCACCACCCTTTGAAAGTCTCTTAACTAGTGTTCTGCTCTTTCACATGCTTACACTTGCATTTTGTTTTCTTTTTGTCTCCCTCATTCATTCATTTTCCCACTTGAACATTTCTATCTCTTTCAGATCATTTCAAAAAAATATGGCCACCAATCTCATATGGGGTATTATGTACATGTGAGTATTATGTACATTGTGAAACATTTTGATTACATATGCATCCATCTGTCTTGCTTATAGTATCTCTCAATTTCTTATTTTATTCATTGCATTGTTGGAGTATGAGTCTTAGAATGGTTGAGAGTAGAGGAAGAATTTGAATTTTTTCATGGGTTTTTTTTTTTTTTTTACATGTATTGTACAGTAACGGATTGAACGGATTAATCCGATCCGATCCGCTCGTCCACGGATCGGATCGGATTGGATTTCAACAGTAACGGATTGGTGACGGATTACAAATCCGTCAATCCGTAGGCAACGGATTGGTGACGGATTTGGCCCAATCCGAACCAATCCGATCCATGTACACCCCTACAGGGTAGAGTGACTTGATATTCAGACAAATATAAAATGAGTGATTACGGAGCCAAGTGAGCAGAATGATGCTGTATCTGTCATTTCATTGGAGAAGCCAACGTATGATGAAATGATGAAGGAAGAGTCGTATGCTGACGTGGCAATTAAGGCGAGGAAGAGGAAGCATTCTTTTTTTTTTTTTTTGTTAATAGATAATTAGGATATTTGATTAAAAGAGGTTACATGATTCTTTATGAAGATGAAAGGAGTTTCCAATGGAAGTTGTGAAAGAGGAACATCATTTCCCTTAGAACTCGGGCTTCTTAAGAGATGGAGATGAAGATGAAAGTGTCATTTGGCTTGTGGATGAGAATGTGGACGTGGCCTGTCGAGGTATGAGAACGGAGGTGTTTTTTTTTTTTGCTCTACCTGATTCTCCAATTTTTTTTATTAAAATAGGAATAGGAATAATTTAAATAGCTGTGAAGTTTGGAGGGTCCCGCCTGTTGAGTTATAGTGTTTTTCATTTTTATTTTTTTAAAATTTTTTTGGGAGCTATTTATTACCTCTTTCGCTTCTTTTAATACATTGTTTGCCTACGGCTACGAGGAAAAATATATATATATATATATTTCCACACAAAGAACTAGTTTCTTATTGTTGGGATATTGCAGGTCCCATCAATTTTTTTAGCCATCATTAAATATATATATATAGTAATTTGCCACATGCAAAAGTAATTAAAAATGCTCTAGGAATGAATTGAGTCTGTGAAACTTAATTACCATAGCTTTACTCCAATGGGTGTTAAAGTTAGTGTATGACTGACGACTTGCTTATAGATCACATTAAGATCCTGTTAAAATCAGTCAAAATCTTTGAAAACATGAGAATCGTTTGATTTTGAATAGTTCAAATTTCAATAGGAGGGCCTAACGTTCAAAGTATGTAGTTTCATTCACCTTGATTTGTTATATTATTCATGCATTCTACGCCCGATCAAATTGATAGGAACATTTACTGAGGGGTTGGAGGGCCACAGTAACAAATTAATATGTTGACATGGGCAAAGAAATCATCTGATTTCCTCTGCTTCCTCACATAAACGCGTGATGATTTTTTAAAAAGATTGCTCACATATGTGACACTGATCAACCCAACCCGGCCCATTGATCAGCATGGACTCTATGTCAACAATCGGACGTCTAATATTCTTGTTGGGCCAAACACTCAAACTGCACATCCAAGTAGAAGAAGAAAAACGCCAGTAATTATAAAGCAGACTATAACACTAGAACAAACATGACCATACAGCGATGATTGCTATTACAGCAAGAGTAGTAAGCCCCATTACCACACACATCTACCTACACTCATAACTTTTTATTTAGATTATTTAGTAGATAAGACAGAAGCAGCTGTGATTAGTCTTGGCGCGTGGATCATCCCCATCATATCATTTGTATGGGCTGCAAGACTTGTCGCAGGAATCTTTGATATCGTTGCATTGGCACTGGGGAGGCATGGACCTGGTGCATCGGCGGCTCTTGCAGGACGAGTGGCAGTAGGGCTTTGTATCTGTGCAACGACACTGTGGAGGAATGGAACGGGTGCATATGCACATATCGCAACATGGCCCTTTCGCCATCATCCCATCACCTGCAATCCAATGTTTCAACATCAGGTTACATGCATATACATAAATGAATACCACTTGTTTTCACTGGTTTTTAACCTGAAGCTCAAATCTATTCACTGTAAAATCATCTTACGTGTTTGCATATATAAATAAGCTCATGATCTAGTGAGTACATGTGACATCTCCTAAAACTAATGAACTTGAGGAATGGAAATCAAGGGGTTAGGGTGATCTATTGGGTTGATATTAGTATGTGGAGAGGGAGGGAAGGAGAGGGAGTAGATTACGAAGGGGTCGTCAGCAAGGGAAGAAGTGGCAAGGAAAGCCATTAAGACGGCCACCAGAAGCACATCTCTAACTTCTTTCTCTACGATGACTGAGGCACTTTGGCAAAGCTAGCCCAGCAACTACATTTATAGACTCGGATGACCAATCAAAGATAGCCACGTGTACAAATAAAAAGTAGGAAGATAATGAGGCCCACTGGCCCGAGCACCAAAGACACGTGGGGAATTACTTTCCGGATATAAATGCTTTGCACATAAATTAGTTTTTGCTTATTTGCCGACTGTGAAGTAAAGTAAAGTTCTAATTTTTAGAAAAAAATTAAAAGTTACGTGAAATGTACTTTAATTCAAATTCTCTGCTATATTTTAAAAAAAGTAAAAATGAAAAAGCAACATCTTTTATTTACTAAAATACAAAAAGACTTAATAACAAACAATTAAAAGTAAAAAACCATCATAGCCTACTTATATTTCATTCTTTTTTAAAAATAATATTTACTTCACTCAAGTTCATTAGTGAAGTCTCTAAACAGCCCTCCCAATGAATTTTGATACTTCACTATACCCTTTTAAAAGGGGTCACAATTTCTCTTGAGAGTTCAGATCCACTAACCGTCTCCCTCATACTTAACATGAACCATTTAATTAAAAATGGATGTCCTCCCATCCAATGACACCTCAAATTCTAATTTAAAATGAGTTGTCCATCTGATGATTGAGCATATAATTTATAATATGATTAATGAATGAACATGATTAATAGTCATATTGATACGATGATTGAGCGTCTCCCACATGCTTAACGTGAACCATTTAAAAATAAATGCCCTCCCATCCAATGACACTTCTAATTCTAATTTAATATGGGTTTTCCATCTTATGATCAAGCATATGATTTATAATGTGATTAATGAATAATCATAATTAATATACATAATTTTGTGCCAATCACAGTATCAATGGTGCACTCAATCTTATGGTGGTGGGACCAACTCTTAGGGACTGTTTCCTTATAAGCATTTCTGACAGGAATTTAGGTTGTCTGGAAACTTCCAAGTTCTAGTTAGAAATCACTTACTGGAATTCCCAGCATTTAAGGCAACTAGTATTTTGAAATTCTAAAAATATTAAATTCCCAAATGCTAGCCTTTACTCTAGCATTTATGAATCCAGTCGGACTTTGTTGCAACTACATGCATTCCATTCTGAGAGACTTTGTCGAAACTCTGGCTCTCCCTAACGGCCCGATGTCATATTCTTCTCTATGCTACGGCTTAAAAACTAGGCCTGATTATGTTTCTCCTCTCCACTCCTTTCATCCATTTGTTTTATTTCTTTGCTTTCGTTTTCATCTTACTCCATTTTTTTGGAGTGTTTTGATGGAAAGGAAAAAAAAGGTTTTTGGTAGTTTTGATGGAATAGAAAACCACCCACCCTTCTCTCTCACTCATACAGAAGTAAGAATCACCAAAGGCTGCAAATTTTAGGTTTTTCTTTGCATCAAGAGAGAGGGAAGGAGAGAGATAGCAGAGACATTCTTAGAAATTAAAATAGTTATGAAACAAAGAAGTTTTGAAATTCTAATTGAATGAAATTCTCAAACAAGAATTTTGGAATGAAGGAAATATGAAATTTAGAAATGCTAGAATTCAGCAGCATTTCAGAATTCCAAAATCTCAAATTATACAAATTCCAACAGATATGAATTCTAGAAATTATTATAAAGAAATAGACCCTTGCTGAAGTAAAATTTGAGTGTAAGTTAGTGAAGGAGATAATTTGAAAGCACAAATTATCATTGTGGGCCTCACTATGGAGTTCTACATACTTAACGGGCCATGGACGTGAGTGGCATCTGACTGTTTTCGCTTAATTTATGTTTTAAAATGTCAATTTTTTTTTGATAACTCAGCCAAGGGGGCTGGGACCCAAGATCGAACTCGCATACATACATGAAGATGGCCTGCACAAGTGAAAAAGGTGATTACACAAGCAAAAAAAAGTCCACATAAATGAGAAGTTGTGGCGAACTTAAGCTTGTTTGGCAACTCTACTAATGGAGTCAAGTAAGGTAAAGCCACCATCTCTAAAAAAAAAAGTCTCATCAAAAGCATTTTAATTTAAATCTCCCACCATATTTTTCAAAAAAAAGTAAAAAAGTAACATCATTTCTTCACTAAAAGACAAAAAAAACTCTACCATCAATATAAAAAATAAAAAAGATTCCATAATAAACAACTAAAAATAAAATACCATCATAACCCACTTATATTTTATTCTTCCTTCAAAATAATCTCTACTTCACTCAACTCAATTAGTAAAGCTCCCAAACTAGGGTTCGAATACTGAACGAGAAATGTCGTCACTTAACGGTTAGGTAATTTTGTCGTGGGAATCAAATTCAAACATTGGTCATGTGTTTCATTCCACGATGGGAATTGGCAAGCAAGCAAATTAATGTCATTTCATTAGAACGGGGGATGTAGAACTTTATAGTTTATACCAATCCTCGTCTATTGAAAATACAGGTTCCGCTCTCCCATGGGTTGACTCCAAGTTTTACTTGGTCCACCTTATAATTTAAGCAAAGGACATTTTTAATTATACGTTCAATAATATAGTAGGATCAACTCTTATTAAAGTAAAGTTCACAAAAAGCCGCTTAATGAAAAAGCGTTTATTTTGAACAGCTCAGGTATTTAATAGGTAGTTAGTCACCTATGATATTCTAAAGCCTTTATGGGAAGTGTGAGTGAGACATTCAATGGATCATACTCTTTACTTTGCATTATCATATAATTATACCTTTGAGTTTGTTTTTTCATGATTTGGGAAATCTTTTTATTAAATATGGGTAGCCACTGTGGCTCGTCAAACGATAACAAGTAAACAATCAGTAGATTTTCATTAATCAATAGTGGGTCAATTGGTTCATCTATGATCAATACAACATGGGTCCTGATTTAATTAGTGAAGTATGACACCTAATACTAAAATAATGATAAATAGAATGTTTTGAGCAAACTGAATTTAATATAGTTGTCATCATAATCAAAGCCATGTTCTAAGTACGTTGGCTCAACTACATGAATTCTATCTCTTTCTCATTTGAATTGATTACAGTGAGCCCTATTATGTTCATATTTTAACTAGCAAAATGCCCCCGTGCTTAGCACGGGCAATAGGATTCATAAAAAATATAACTTTATTTTATGAAATAAATAAATAAGTGATTTTGATATATATATGTTTATATTACATAAAATCTAAGATAGAAATATTTCTTAAAAAAAAACTTATAGGCTTAAAATTATAATCACAGATAGGCGAAGGATGCTATGTCCTGTGTCTCAATCACAAGACACGGAATAATAAGCTTTCTTAAAAGTCACACAATTAACATTTTAAATAAATAGCTGATATAAAAACTTTAAGTTTTATACGAAACTTAAAATATGATATTCTTGTATAAATTTTATTGAGATGGAAGGAATTTCTAAAAAATTTAAAATATGATAATCTCCAATTAGAGGAGATTATCATATTAAAAATATATTAAGACTTTACTTCTTCCTTTTTAAAGAGACCAACATGATTAAGAAATTAAGAAAGGAGAAATAATACATTTAAAAATTATTTTAATACAGAATTAGCCAATGCAAATTAAGATGCAAAACAAAACATTAATTTTATTCAAATGAGAAATCACACATCATCCTTTTATTACATTACCATATTGTAGCTTAGTCAAATAATAATCCCTATAAATATTTTTAATGCACCTCATCATATTAATTGACAAGATCATGTGGATTATCATAAAAAATAATAAAGAATTTTGATTTTTTTTTTTTTTTTTTTTTTTGCGTGTTGGTCCCATCAAGATCATGTATGTAAATTGGCGAAAAAGAATGAAAGTGTAGCATGTAATGAGATAAAAAAAGTGTATCGATCATATAATTAGAGAAGCAAAATCTATGCACATGAAGTAAAACACACACTTTCTGTTATTTCTTTTCTTTTTTCTTTTTTTCTTTTTTTTTGAATGTTTACAGGTAGACTTTTTTTCAGAATTTTCTAAGCAGTTTTTATTGGTTTCCCACATGAAGTAACATATTAGACACTCCTAAGACCTCTTGATCTATTCATACCTGTTTCTCAATGTTTATTCTATTGTATTTTTTATGTCATTTATTATACATCTGAACCCACCACACAAAAGCATTGTTTTTTTATAATTTTCAGATTATAAAAGTAAAAAATGAAGTATTGTGAATATTGAATTAAGGCATATTCCACCAATATAATGGCATTTGGATACATCTTGAACAAAGACTGCCCTAAACATTACCTAAAAGAAATAACAATGATAAAAAAAGCAACCCATTCTTGTTACAAACCATTCTCTTATTCCCTATCCATTCTGTGTATCATCATCGGATTGATCAAAACATACTGAAGTAGGGCTCGCACGTAAAAAAACAAAGTGGTTGGATCAGAATAATCTAGCATACAAGGTGCAAGTTGGTTCCACATTTTTCTTGAGGAATGCTATGATTCAAACCACTGACTATGGATATCCATCTCCTCTAAATATACTTTACTGCTGAAACACCTGTAAACCATCATACTGTCAGTTGGGATTCATTGAAGAATCACACTAAAAAATAAATCAAACTGCTATATATTGCATCGCAAAAGATGGAGAGATGGACAAGGAGGAAATCCATATATTGATTTTTTGAGACGTTGAAGGTAATTAAGAAGAGTTATGAGAGTTAATGTGGAGAAGAGGGGAACGTGAGGGTGTGTGTGTGTGTATGTGTTGGGGGGCGGGGGTTTGGTTGATGAGTTAATGTGGAGAGAAAGGTGGGAGAAAGAGGACGTGGGAGAGAGAGGGCATCGGGAGGGGGTCAAAGTAAATAGAAAAGGTCAAAATCTATTGAGCAATTGAGGCTGACTTCCCAATTGAAATCAGTCTCTTTCGTATATATAAATTGCCCTAACTCTATAAAGAATTTAATAATAAATAGTTAGTACTAAATCAATAAATGTAAAAATGTTAATGGTCGACTATTGCTTGCTCTCCTGCAAAAAAAAAAAATCCTGGCGCTACCATTGTGGGCCCCACCTTTTAATAATCCGAGCCATTAAAAATAAATGGTACATCCTCCACTGGTATATCATCAAAATTTACTTTAATATGAGTTAATTCCGTCAAAAGATTGAGCACATGATTGATAATATCATTAAAACTATGAATGATGATGCATAAGAGTATCTCAATCATCTTATCAATCATGTGCTCAATCTTATAGTAAGACCAACTTCGATTGAAATAAATATAAGAATATGTGAATGGAGAGGGTGGTCTAAATTTAATGGTCATGGGCCTCACGATGAAATTCCACACTTCCGGCATCACTCACGGGCTCAAGGAATCCAAACTCACTTTTTAATGATGGACTCGAGAAGAACTCTTTTAGCTTATTCTACAAATTTATTAGTAACAACATTCATTCTTATATTGTTAGTTCTTCTCAACGTTTTACGTTCAACTCTAGGTCCTATACAAAATCAATTGTATGTACGACATAATTTGAAAATACCAAAAAAATCAAAGAAAGATTACATGTTTTATATACGATTTAACAATCTAATGACAATTTAAAAACCTTCAATAACAATCTGCCTTCTTTCGAAAAATTGTAGTATTCTTTAAACATAAAATTGTCATTTACGTGTAGTTCAATTTCAAAAAAGTAGAGCTCCAGAATTAAAGGCACCTACGGAAAATAACCCATGGTAACACGCAAAACTCTTGTGGGAGAAAATTAGTGATATTGTCATTGTTACAATTATTTAGATGCAAATTTAGGGTTTGAAGTTTAGGAATTTTGAGGATACATGCCCTTTTTTTTTATTGGATGAAAAGGCCCTCACTAGTTATAATACATGGCTCGAGTAGGGATAGAAACCGGTCAGATCCATAGTGAAATCAGGACCTAAATTTTTTTTTTTTCTCCGCAGATTCGGATTTAATATAGAATTTATGTGTTGTGTTTCATCCCACAATAACGAAAAACAAGTACATGCACTATTGGATCCTAACCTGAAATAAGATGTGGAATGCATTAGTATAATTATACAGGACTTCAAAATATATATTTTAAATATACAAGTGCCGATTTTAAGGTAAATCATCAAGCTAAATAAACCCTCAAATATCAATATTACTCAATCTATGTAGGCCCTTAAGACTTATATATATAAATATATTTATATATATATATATATATATATTGCCCCCACCCCACCTAATATTTAATGATGAAAATATTACAACTGCACCAAGTAAACAAAATCTAGATGAACCCATCAGACGACACAATTAGGACAAATAATAAAAATAATAGTGCGGCGGATACAACAAATTATGAGAAACTAAGCTTGTGGGACACCACATGCTTTTCATTATTGGACAAGTTTGAATATCGATTGATCCTTTCCCTAAAAATGTGATTAATGAATATGCATAGATTGTAATAAGAGGATTTTATGGGAAAAATCTTGGAATTTGGCCATTCCTCGCAAATGGTTCCCATCGACTGTGTAGCATAAACTCGGTCTTCCTGCCACCTTTTTTTTTAGTATTTTTTTCTAAGCGATGATGGTGTCACCCATAAAAATTTTGGCTGATGCTAGCGTCACTCCTCACGACTTCTTCTTCCTTGTCTCATTCCTATTTCTCCATATCTCCCACTCCATTTCTCCACCACCCCATAATACTTCCATCGTCCTCAAGTTTAGATGACCTTTCTGTCCCAAAAATCTCTTGAGTAAGATAGCTCGATTATGTAGAAAAGCTGCAAATACAGGTTTTCCGCTTTTCATATCGGCGGGAAAGCTTTAAAAATATAAGTTTTCCACTGTTCATATGGGCGGAAAATACATGTATTCCACTATTAATATCGGCTGAAAAGTTATAGGGTTTATGGGTCGAGGGTAAGCTCTATATGATAATGTAGGAGCATAAGATTATTATCGGAACCATTCTTCCATATTATGTATGTCATTTTCTTTTTTCTGTCTCTTTTACTTTTAAGAAAAGTCTTGATAATATAAAAAGAAGAAATATAGAAATCGTATGTAAGTCAATAGTAATCTTTTTATAAAGCCTGTCGTATTATTTGTCCAAAAAGATGGAAAAATAGATGGGAGATTAGAAAAAAAAAAAAAGAAATGAATAAATTCTATATTTTAAAAAAATTGCTTATAGCTAAGCTAGCGTTGCTTCTATTAATTTTAGCGATGCTAGCGCTCCTTCCCTCGTATTATTAAAAAATTAATAATAATAATAAAATTAAATGAACCACGTTTGTTCTGCACATACACGACGAATGGTAAAGTCCTGTTGTTTTTTCGCGCTAATTGTGACAGGGAACGGTGCCGCGAATCTTTTTAATTGCGAAGAAAAAGGCCCTCGCCTTCAGAAGAGAAAGAGCATAATTTCAGTTTTCCAAGAAAACCCCTCTCTTTTCTCTTCCATTTCTCTCCACTCTCTTCTCTCTTGTCTCTCTCTTCTTCTGAAATTCGAGATATCTAAACCCATGGCGACATCATCTTCCTCCAATATTCCCTCTCCGAAATTTCCTTCTTCTTCGTCTGCAAAAACAGATGCTGAAACCCTACGCCGAAATCGCATCCTCTCCAGCAAGCTCTACTTCCACGTCCCTCCCTCCAAGGTCTCTCTATTCATTCTCACTTCTCATATGTAAAGATCACCTAAGTTCGATCTCACTTTTCTTATTCTCGGATTCCTCTTTCACTCTTTTCAGGTTCCTTTGATCTACTCGACTTCCTACGACATTGCATTTCTCGGCATCGAAAAACTGTGAGAGATTTTGATTCCTGGACTTGTTTGCTCTCAATATCCATCTTTTTATTTGCTAGGGTTTTAGATATATCCGAAACCCTAACTTTTTCTGAAATAAGTAAAAGCTACTAAAAAAAAAAAAAAACTAATTACATAAAATTCTTGAAACCAAACTCTAAATTGCATTCTATGATCTTCCATAAAAATTCAGACTCAAATGGAGTAAAAAAACCCCCAAAATAAGCGGAATAGAAAATTATTACAAATAGTAAGTGTAGTTCTGTTGGTGAGGCACCTCCCTCCAACGGAAACAACGACGATCAATCCCTGGCTGTAGTGCTTGTGGGGGTGGATGTGTGAGTAATTACCTTTTCGATAGGAAAAAAAATTGGGGGGGGGGGGGGGGGGGGGGGGGGGGGGGAGGGGGTATGGCGAAATTGCATTTTGACCTTTGAAATAGTATCATTTTGCCTTCAAAATAGCTACTTTCTATAGGCAGCTGCCTATGTCGTGGAGCACATTCATAACATTGAAATGAGTAATCATGCGTTCTGGATAATGCCTATATCAAAAGTTATGGCCGTTTGAAGTTGACACTATTGTTATGGTCTTCCGGCTTAGATTTCTTACGATTCTCATGTTCCAAAAATTGTTTGGCCACCTGTTCTACATCAAGACTTTCGAGGCATACGATGGTAAACTTCGGGAGATATGAACAGAGTAATGAATATGAGAAAACTAAATTTTTATCATAATTGTTTTATATCTTATGCCATATAGGTCAATTACAGAAGTCAATTTTCTATTAATACAACTCAGGGAAAAGTTAGGAGATAAGAGAAAGTTTTGCGTACAATTATGATTGTTTTCAGAAAAAAAGGACGTAGGGTAGGGCACTGAAGACAAAGATGCATCCATGTTGGTTAAGTCAAATTATGCAACACATGTATAGAGAGGTACTAATGGTTATAAGAATTATGATAGGGAGACTGAGTTTCCTGTTCAATTGGACTGTATAAAGGATATGCTTTGAGCCCCTATTTGTTCGCATTACCTATAGGCAACCTTATGACATATATCCAATATGAAGCTCCAAGTCTTATGTTGTCTTAAGACAATGTGATTTTATTAGTTAGACAAGAAAGTATGGAAGTGATTATTAATAACCAGAAATACAAAAGCTCGAGCTGTTAGTGAACGACAATACAATGTATATCAAAGGGTCTTGACAGCCCCCCTCACATGTGGGGCTCCGCATGTGGAGTGGAACATGCCAAATGACCATACATGGATAGAAACACATACCTAGGGATTCGAACACGCAACCCTCGGCTCTGGTACCATGTGAATAAAGAAAAGCACCAAAAGCTTGAGCTGTTAGTGAAAGACGGAAGAATGTATATATCAAAGGGCCCTGACAATGATATGCTAAGAGAGAGGCTTTGGAGTAAAATGGGTTGAGAATTAGTGGATAGAAGGCATACTATATGACCTGTAAGTTGATTTTGTTAGCATTACAACTCAAACACTCTGCTTTTGATCCGTAGTAGTGGCTTCTATATGTCAAAATCTAACACTATGAGTTTGTTCACTGCTGATATTTACCTACTTGCTCAGAGGGCCTGTTTGGAAGAGAAGAAAGGTGGAGAAAACTATCCACTGTGGGAAGTTTTCTCCGCTTCCAAATGTCCCTAAGAATAAAATTTGCATTCATGAAGTCCATTTATATTTAGTGATACAGGACCATTTTCTTTTTGAGTTTTGGATTCAAGATTCGGATTTTAACCAGTTTTTTCTTATGTGACTGTGCAGGCACCCATTTAATTCTTCAAAATGGCGACACATATGTCAGTTCCTCATGACGGAAGGCATTTTGGATAAAAACCAGATCGTAGAACCATTAGAAGCTTCACAGGAGGATTTGCTAGTGGTATCTACTACATTCACTTCAGGGCCTACTTTCATTACTTTAATTTTTAATTTATTTCTTCAATACCTATCTGATGAACGTCATCTTACCCTTGTGCCACTGCAGCTGTTGTCAGCTCAGAACCTATTTGACTCTGGTATTTATTTATTTTAAGTGAGTTGATGCGGGGCTTTATTTTTATCAACTTGAAGCAGCATCCAGGGGAATGATCTGATGCAAACTTTACACCATATTAGCATGTGAAGGTAGTTGCACTTGATGGGCCCAACTTTTGATGAACAAGGCCTGCCTGGTGGATAGGAACGCTCCATTACCAGTGACCTCTGAAAAAATTTCATGGTTATACTATATTTGGGGGTGCTTCAATTTTGCAATTTTGCAAACTCTTGATGATGATTAAGATAATCTAGGTGAGAAGGGGGGATGACTTTTATATCATGATCATGATCATTATCATCATTGAATCATTCCTATCTATTTGGGATGATTATTATCGCATGCAAACCTTATATAAAACCCTTCCATGGGGTAATGCCGCAACCACCACTACTCATGAGGGAGTTTGAATGGTGGGAAGGTCCCGTATACAAATGGGCCAGCGGTCAGTGGCTGTTTTTATTTGGAGATTAGAAGACATAGGAAGAGGTGGTTGACATGACATCTGAAGGCCTCTCTCCCATGTATAATAGATTGATATTAGGAGGTGGATGGGTTGGCCAAAGGCGGAGCATCGCATCATTCTCTGCTGTTCAGGCATTGATCCCACAATTCCCTTCTGCATGATGTTATCTGCCTTTTCACTGCCTTTTCTCTATGGACATTTTACTTCTGTAGCTTTAAGATATCCTTTTGTTTTGGATTGGCTGTGCACTATAGTTCTTATACTGAATTGCTTTCCTTTTTGATAGTATCAATAATCATTAAAAAAAAAAAAAAAAAAGAAAAAACAAAACCAATGCAATATATTTTCCTGTCACCTTTTTTTATTACATTTACATGCCTAAGTGCCTAAGCTCCATAGTCTTCTTAGGAATACCCTGTGGATAAAAATCTGCTTCATTTTTCAGTTTTACATGTATGAGCAGGTGCACTCAGAGTCATACTTGAACAGCCTAAAAAGCAGCCTGAAAGTCTCGATTATTATTGAGGTAATGTAAACTTAGATAGATGAAAATAATAATTAGATTAAGTTGTGCTCTTCATTTACAACTGAAGTTTCCTAGCCGTGTCAGTCACTCGGTCTGAAATAGCTTTTATGGATCCTTTTATTTTAATGCATTGGAGATAATCATGACCTATATTGAGAGAGGTTATATCTCAAATGACATCGATGCGTCACTACAACAAATTGTTGAGTTCGTCAGGAAATGGTCTGGACTGTCTAGTTATTTTCTAAATGGAAAATAAGGATTTGGTACTTTAATCCATTATGGTGAAGATAATGTTTTGCACTGATCTCTAGGAAATCTTCATGTCGAATATCCAAGTTAGAGAGATTATAGATGGAGTATATAATGGTTTGATTCTGTTGAACAATATTGCAGACACTTTCATTTGCTTTTGCTTCTTTATACATTCTTGTCGTTGAGAGAACAGTTGGTCCTATGGATGAGAGATGCAGCTTTTAAATTTCATTTCATTTTTCTCCCTGCCGTCACACTGAGATTACCTTGACATTCTTAAATTTGGTATTAGCTGTTTAGCATGTCAACGTAATCATTTATTACAATGCAAACATCGCGGAAGGAGCTGCTTCTGAAAAAACTTCTTATCGAGTGATTGCGTCAGTTAGGGCAATAGTTTTTGGAGTATGTTTTTCCATTTTCCATTAGGATTCTTATTTTTTTAATTATTATTCTTTTACTTATTATAAATTTGGTTTTTTCTGTTGAATCAGTGACATTATGGGCCTATGAAAGACTAATTTGTTTAGCTCGAAGTATGGAAAATGCAGTTAAAACTTTCATTAAGTTACCATTAAATGATTGATTTCTTTAACTCTGTTTAGGTTCCTCCTCTTGCGCTGCTTCCCAACTGTTTAGTCCAGCAGAAAGTGCTTCATCCATTCCGAAAGCAGGTCAGATTCCTGTGCCAGACTCTTGGAATTCATACATCTCTCAGGATTCTCAAGAAGATATTCTGTAGGTGGGAGGCACCATTTTGGCAGGAAAGCTCGCAAAAGAGCAGGGATGGGCTATTAATGTTGGTGGTGGATTTCATCATTGTTCTGGAGAAAAAGGAGGTGGATTCTGTGCATATGCAGACATTTCCCTCTGCATCCACTATGCATTTGTACGCTTAAATATTTCAAGGCAGGTGGAAGCCCATAAGATCTATCAAATTACGAAGGTTTCTCAGCATTGACCAGTTTCTTCTTTTTTGTGGTAATCAAAACAGGGTGATGATTATAGATCTGGATGCTCATCAAGGGAATGGCCATGAAATGGACTTCGCTGAGGACAGTTGTGTTCTTGACCTTTTAACAAGTTAGTATGATTATACTACTATGAATTCCACTAACCACTTTATTGCTGACAGGAAGAGTTTATATTCTGGATATGTTCAATACTGAAGTTTATCCTCAAGTAAGATTCTTCCCTCATGGCAGCGTTTTAGGTTTCCTTCATGAAACTGGCCATGCTTTTGCTATGGCTGCTTGGAACCATCCTTACACTAGATTCTCATAAACACAAGATAGCATTTTGGTTTCTTCACAAATTGGCCCACGCTTCTTTTATTGCTCTTAGACCAAAGTTTTGGGGGACATCTCAATTTTTCTAGTGGCAATGGAGGATTAGCATCACTGCTACATTGATTATGTTTACTCAGGTGCAGATACTTTTTATTTTCAGGATTTTGAGGCAAGGAGATATATCGATCAGAAGATTGAACTTGTGGTATGCCATTTCATTTTTTTTATATCAGTAACCTTAAATGTTTTTCTTCACAATGAAATTACATAATGTGAATTCTTGTACTAGATATTTGTTATTAAATTCTATTTTCTGTTTCTTGCAGAGTGGAACATCAACAGACGAGTATTTGGAAAAATTGGATGAAGCACTCAAGGTATTTATTTTGTGACTATATAATCATTCTAATCTTTGTTACAAGAACATCAAAGAGCGGACATTTATAGCTGTTGGATAAAGTGTTTGTCTTCATGTTTTTTGCGTGATCAGTGTGAGTGTAAGCAACCATGATACCTGGATACTTGTATATGCCTAGTGCACCCATATCAAAAGGATGCAATGCTTTTACTAGTACTTGGATACTGCACTGATACTTATCTGATACACTTACAGCATATCCTTCTTTAATAGTTCCATTGTTTCATACAGTTCTTGTAGCTATCTTACCTTTTAACATAAACATACCAAAAAGGACTGTAAGTAGTCACAAATTCATTAATTTAGAAATTTAGTAAGTTGAAAACTAATACTTACATGTAATGGATATTATGGCCATTCCATGCCTGGATTTCTGGAAGTGCAGCTTAGTATCCTCAAATCCTATATCTGTATATTTAGGCTTCATAGGAGAGAAAAGTTTGGAGTCTCAAATTGGGGCAAGTGCTAATCCATTGGGGCTGGGGGTTAGTGAGTGTGAGGGATTAGGATTGATCAAAGAGGGGTTAGGTTGGTGCAACAAGCCTAGCCGTTCATGTCTTCTTGATGAATGTGTGTATAGTTTTCTTCTCCTACGAGCTGGTCACATATTGCTCATACGTGGACCTGCTCAGAGGGCCTACCTGCATGCATGGCAAGCATTGGGGGTAGGAATCAGAAGGTCTCATCTCTTGAGTAAAAAACCAGCTCCATTGAATTATTCTATTCTTCCATGTAACTGCCTCAAAAGTTTTAATAGTTTTTAAGTAGTCTTATTGAGATTCAATCCGACAGTTAGTATAGGTTGGATGAGCGTCAAATATGAGTAAGCCAATTCATGGAGGTTTATTGCAAGGGGATAGTATAATGTCGGCTACTCTAGTTACTCTTTTATATGTGGATGCCTCTCAGTGAAAATTTCACTATATTTGTATATATACAATGATAATAGCTAATTAAAATATAGTGGTAGAATCTGTCATGTCTGTGAATGGGGACACCTTTTCTGCTTCATAGTACTAGTTGAGGATATTTTCATTAATGCTTTCATTTTCTTGATAATATGAACTCTTAAACCTGAATCCTAGGTTGCTGAACATAAGTTTGATCCTGAGTTGGTGGTGTACAATGCTGGCACTGATATCCTAGATGGAGATCCCTTAGGCAGGTTAAAGGTAAGCATGTTGGCTATTTAAGAGCAAGGCAGATTACCTTTTAGAAGTTTCAAAATTTGTGAGTTTGTTTCGCATTACTACTCTTCCATTGTCTTTTGCGTTGACCAGTGCCAATACAGCTCCGGTTTCTCATTAACAAATAAATGTAGCACTTTGAAAATGGTATTTTATATGCACCTTCACTATGGGGTCATCCCATGTACCCTCATTTACCAATAATTAGAGTGTCAAAGACTTTGCTGGGCCCAAGTTAATGCTCGGGAAATAGACCATAACTAGTTCAACTCAGCCTTTTCCCTGGGTATCATCTATTCATATGAATAAATATGATACATGGCAATTAACTGGTGACATTCTTGGGTGCCCACACAAATCAAGCTTAAAATTTCCTAGCTTGGTTCTAATCTTTGGGTATTGGAGTTTCTTCACCTGACTAACCAATTCTTATTGGTTTTGCAACTATGGGTTATCAGTGTTGCCTTGAGGACCTGTTCTGGACACTTTGTGAAACCTAAACAAGGGGCTGTTCTAGATGTTTCTCTGTTACAGGTTATAAACTTCACTTCTCTTTGATTATACTACAGAAGGGGAGCAAGGAATATGGAGTATCTCTGGGAGGATAGGTTGCTCTAATTCCATGTTGCGACTCAGAATGTAAACATAGAACAACCACCAAAAAGAAAATGAAAAAGAAAAAATGTCCATGATTCCTCGTCCCAAAAAAAAAAACCAAAAATTAAAAAGAGAAGGAATGCTAGCATGATCCTCAGTGGCAAAAACAAAGAACCTCAATATGGACATGCAATACCAAATTACTAATTCCGCATAAAGAGATGGTAAGAGTTTTATGGGGCAAAATTCATTTTTAGGATAATAAAGGAAATGAATTTATTGAATACTGTGCTAAGTATTGACATCTACAATAGTACTGTTTTCTTTAAGGCCACAATATATATGCATGCCTATTTGCCTGCACAGGTGAGTCCAAGTGGAGTAATCAGCAGAGATGAGAAGGTGTTTAGATTTGCCAAAGAGAAGAACTTACCTCTTGTTATGCTTACATCAGGTCCATGAAGTTTAATTTTCTCCATCTTGTCACTCACACATTCTTAACATGCTTAATCTGCACAGTGTGTTCGAATAGGTTGAGTGAAAAATTACAACTCACAAAGCGATAGGATAGTGCATTAGGGCTTCATTGATGATGATGTGAAGTGAAAAAAATCTTAATCTCTTCACTGTGTTTCAGGTGGTTATATGAAGTCAAGTGCCAAAGTTATAGCTGATTCGATTGTTAATCTTTCCAAAAAATCCTTAATAGATTTGGACAGTGGTGTCTGTTCAATGTAATCACTCCTTAGACCCTTTCTGCACATCTGTTGCTGGCACCTTGCTACTTCAGTTTGATATTACATTTGTAACCAATTTATATACATTGACTAATGTATATTCCCTATAATCTATATACGTGCGCACACATACAATCATATGTTTACATGTATACATTTCTGAATTAGCTGTCAACATGATATATGAAAAATTGAAAACGTTCTCAGTAATCAAAAGTTTTGAGGTTTTCTATGTTCCAACTTCCCATTTAACCACAGTTCTTGACCTTAAATTTGAGAGTAATTATTCTTTGGCTATTGTGGTTTAGAAAATTAGGGTGCATCTTTTTCTATTCATTATCTGTACATAAGAATGTTTGGTTAAATCATCCATAAAATGCCTGATAATGAACAAAATAAATAAACTTGATAAACTAAAATAGTTCTGTACAAAAGGTGAAAAGTAGTCTCTGTGATCGTCTGGACATTCTAGCATTCTTTCCTCTTCTACTACGATGAATGTACACGCCAATGTGACCTTGCAAGTGAACAGTGTATCATTTTTTCTTATCGCATGCATGTTTAGGTGATTATGGCTTCACCACACCAACAACCTAATGATGGGGTACAATGGCAATTGATAGATCAGTTGAAGTTGAAACCCAACCAAGCAACCCCATTAGTATTGCCATTGTTCTATGAAAAATATATTCATCGGAATAGGTTATTATTTAGTCCATAATGCTGAAATAAATACATGCATACATCCTTGATCTCCTGGGCAATGTCACCCATGGAGATCATGCACGAGCCCTGTGGATCCCAACTGGGTGTTGGCTCTAGTCCCAACGGATTGTTCGTGTATATATGTTGTGATGGTAATGAGGGGTCTTTTCATCGGGCAGGGATGAGGGTTCTCAAGGGAGCTCATAAGTGGGCCCCACAGAGGAGGTTGCCCTCCTAATGACGTCACTGAGAGGATCGAAATTACATGCGCGCGCACATATATATAATGCGTAAATACATACATACGTACATACCTATGTATATAAAAGAGGAATATTAGGGTGTAGCTTTTACATGGCAATTGGCATCACAAAATAGAGGAGGATGCCTGTTATGAGTTGGATTTTCTCTTGCCCAAACAAAGTGATGTGTATGGTCCAAACGAGATGGAAAAAGAGGACAGAGATGGGTGCATACCCTACAATTGTGACTTTTGCTATGACTGAACCTCATGTCATGTGGTTGTTTATTACACTTTATTTCCTAGAAGCCATGTGTGTGAAGACAAGGTAGGCATGTCAAGATGGGCCTTCAGGGACCAGATGACAGCTTGATCCATTGGGAAGCCTTCATCTCTAAAAGATACATCACATGACAGCACTACTGCCCATATGCATCAAACACCAACAGAACTGCTCACAACTCTTTTGGGTGAGCATTTTCTTGATGTATTTAGTCTAGAAAGTGGGACATGGCACATGGACAGAGCCTGAACTGAGGGCCTCCCTAATAATTTCTCCATATAGTTACTTGTAATGTTTTTACTTTTCCAAACAGGTAGTACAAGAGAAGGTGGTACCTGATTGGCTTAAGAGGAATTTTAGGTCCTCAAAATTTTCTAATCTTTCACCCTCTATTGTCGGTTTCTCATCTATCGAACATCAGGACATTTCTCAAGTCTGTGCTTTTGTCAGTCATATAATGGAGAAATATCACCAAAACAAAAGAATTTCAGAATAGACAATGGAAAAAGATTTAGATCTCTTCAAAATATAGACTTCAGGGAAAAGCCTGTACTGCCTCGGTAAAATTAAGAGAAATTTCGAGATGCCCATTTTATACCATGTTCTCGTTGTTCCCCACTTTCCATGATTCATTGATTGAAAACAGACAGATATGTCAGATGACCAAAACGAACAGAAACCCAGACCACTTTACATGATAAGAGAAGGGAAAATAGTTAAAACCAACTAGCTTAGTTAGTCTTGAGCTGCAGCAAAACAACAGATCAGGATTATCATGTTCGTTTTCTCATATAAGAAATTGTATGTCTGATATCGATCATCAGAAGATGCGTTAGGGTCCTAATACGCATACCCCATATTTCTGTCATATCAAAGTTGAAATGAATTGTGCAGGGCCCACACTGTATGGGCCATTATATGTAATTCTGCTTTTCCTCTTTATCTTTTTTTTTTTTTTTTTTTTTATCCGAATGGTTTTCCGGATCCTTTGGCGTATGGTGTTTGAGGATAACCATGATTGAGTTGAGGAAAATATCAACACTCGAGGGCTTCATATTTTTTTGCAGTCTCAAAAACCATTATGCTTTTGAAGTAAAATTTGTAGGGGTAGAATTACCCACCCATTTTGCACCAGTGCAGTTTGGAGCTGCGAAGATCTACATCGCCTACAGTTTGATTCCATATTTGTTCCCTTTTTTTTTATTGAGTCCAAGTGAATGATAATGAACAGTTAGTAAAACATAAGATACAAGTATCAGTTGTACAAAAAAATTCAAATCACTTGCTCTCTCCACTGATGATACAAGTATCAGGGGAAGAAAACAACAAGAAGGAGAAGGGAATGAAAGAAGTTTCACTTGCAAAAAAAACAACATAGTATAAGTTCTACAAAAAAAATTCAAATCACTTGCAACTTTAGGTAGTCATCCAAAATCACTAAAACGAAAAGTGGGGGAGAGGGAATGGAAGACCCCAAACTTCTAATCAGAAAATAAATAGCCCATCTTTCATTGAATTTATCATTAATCAACCACCAATCAAGAAAGGTTACACACCATAATAGATTCTCTGCACTTCTCAAAACACTAGAGAGAGAGAAAGAGAGAGAGGAACTACAGCGGAAGACAAGATAGTAGCAGTAGACACTAACCCACCTGCCATCTACAGATACAATGCCATGGAAAGTTTACCTATGAAGAAGAGGTGGAAGGCTCATCCGAGGGCCTTTCCCCTCCCTTCACAGGGGAATACGCTCCACCACCTCCCTCCTCATCCACAAACAAATCCTCCATCTTCCTGAACACTGCATGAATGATGACAATGACCAATCCAATGACCAGCGAGACAACAATGTTAAGGGTGGCGTGCGTGAGGAGGAGCACGAGGAGCGTGATGACACCAAGCACAGCCAAAACAATGCGGTCATCAATGGTGCGGTGGAAGACGACAAGGGGTTCATCACGAAGAAAGTAGAGGAAGAGCCACGCGGCCATCATGATGAGGAAGACGATCAAGGAGATGGGGAGCCATAGGAGGCTGAGGAAGACAATTAACAAGATGATGATGGCGTAGTTGGTGCGGAAGTAGGCCACGTTGGTTCTCATTCGGAGAGTGGCTTCAGGAAGGCCATGAGGGACGGCAAAGGCGTGTAGGTGTATCATCTCTTTCCATGGCCGACGGGTGGCGAGGGCGTTCCTTGCCTGGTCTTTTGCACTGGAAATGAAATCCAGAGAAGCGTCTTGTGGGGCTGTGGGGATGGTTCCATACGTAGTCATCTTGTTATTGTTATTGTTTGTACACTTGTAGAGAGAGAGAGAGAGAGAGAGAGAGAGAGGTGTTTGTGCTTCAGTTGGATTGGTGTTTGGTTTTGTCGAAGAAGGAAGAAACCAATAACAAGGAGAAGGGTGTCTGAGGCTTCAACAACCCTCTCTTTGGTGTTGTTTTAAGATGTTCACAATGGTGTGTGGGGACGGCACCAATAAATAAAAATAAGAATAAAAGGGGGCAAGAGGAGTTGGAGGTCCGGATCCTCTGCAGGCTGTAGGGATATTTACAGCATTTAAATTTATATGAAGTGAAATATAAGTGGATAAAGAGGGGGTTTCAATTTTAATAGTCAATTTGATGCTTTATGATTTAGATAAGTTGGTGCCTAATGTTGTCTTTTGAATACATATTTAAGTATATTGACACTTCCCTAAAATTCCTTGTAGATTCCCAGAGTGCCTACCTTTTTCCATATTATTTGCACAGGGAATTGTACAAATTACTAGATGAAAATGTCATTTCATTTATTTCAATTCCCATATGGAAAAAGAGCTCTCACATGGAAAATCTCGAGTTCCCTGTATTAGATGCGACTAAACTAATACGATAGGTTTTGTTTGACACGCACTGGGCCGATGGTTTGAAAATAATGAAATTCACATGCAGGAAATCGGAATATAGAATTTTCCAATATGAGAAATCCTCCAAGGTCTTCCCATAGCATGGAAGATCTTTTACGATTTTTTTTATATGAAAAGAAGTCATTTTCAATATGGGAAAGAATAGGATTCCCTTGATGAAAACAAATTTAAAAAAAATAATAGAGCCATCCTTTTGTAAAGTTATCCTTGTCTTCACCTTTTAATGTGAAAGATTAGGGTTCATAACATCAGTCAATAAATAGGTTGGAGACTGATCTCATCAAATTGTTTTGGTCCATTTTTTAAGAAAAAGATTTTGAATTTTTTTCTCTAGAAAATAAAGAATGTTATAGTTTATTTTTGGTTACTCTTGGGGTGTTCAAGGTGTAAATAAAATAACAAAACATGATACAAAAGTGGTGAGAATTAACTTCAATACATTCTAAGTTTTGGAATAAATTCAGCTGAGTTTTTAAACCATGGATTTGGCATATATATATATATATATATTGATTTGTTCCATACAATTGATGCTTATCATTATTGCTCACTATAACGCTATCACAAGTCAAGATCCCCTTGAGCAAAAACCCACCAAGTGGGCTAAGATGTGTCTTTTCTAATTCTAAACATATTTTTGCCTTATTTTACACAATCTGAATTCTCTGTGGAAACTCATGAGGCTCCTTAGTTAAAATTTCTTAAGACTTTATATTTCAATAAAATGGCTAAAATGAAGAATTTAATGGATATAAAAAAATGATCATCAAATAACCTTTTTTTTGAACGAAATCAAATAAAAGAAAGAAAGGAAATAAATACTCAGCCATTACCCTAGTAAGTCAAATCTTAGAAAATTTTTAGAGAAATAATATTCCTTTAGTCACCTCTTTACTAGTCCTTTGGTGGATCTCATAGACGGGCATAATGTTTTTACCTTTTAAACTAATTATCTAAAAGTCTTAGTAAAACTTATTTTTTAGTCCTTGGCTACTATACTTTGTTAAAGTATAATCTTCTTGTTTGAAATACATTTAACAAATGATACAAACACCCATCGATGGAGAAAAGTTTATTTTTTCATTGGCTTTTAAAGTCATGATTTCTAATCAAGGGTGTTATATAACGATTTGGTGGGTCAACAGTTGTGACAATTTGTGATCCGATCCGTCGCCTAACTTTATAATTCAAGGTTCAGGTAATGCTTTAAAAAAGAAAAAGAGGGTTGAGTATGGATGGTTATTACTAACACACCAGATAAAAAGAGACAGTTTTTTTTTTCCCTATAGGAAGATACTCCTATAAGAGTAATTATCACATTGCTGTGAGAGTAAGTGGGTACCCATTGCATTTTAACTGTTGGCATTGGATATACATCTAATGGGTTTCTTCCGCGAGGGGGGTGGGGGTGGGGGTGGGTGTGGGGGTGGGGTTATAAGTCGCTTCAGTTTTTTTAAACTATAAGAAAACCCAGATACAAAGGCCTCCAATTAACCAAAAACACGAGATATAACCCGGCACATCAAATGTTCACAACAGGTTGTGAAAGAACTGCACAAATGAAATACCTTACATTGATGAACAGTATAAATAATAAATTTATTTCAAAGATTGTTACAAAGGACCAAGCAATGAGAACATGTCAAAGTACAGGAGGTGTTTAAATCTAATAAAGCAATGAAAAATTGCTTGTCCAAGAAGGGGTTGGTTGCATAATCACCAGAACCTTGCAAACCAACAAACGCTTGCTTTATGAAGCTGAAAAAATTGTAGTGTCATAACCTGCTGTCCCTTGTGCTTCATTCACAGACCCAATTTCTTTTCTACTTTACAAAATGTTTTTTTTTTTTTTAAGATGCCATCTCATCCTATGATGGTAAGGCTTTCATCAATGCGGTGTGTTGCAGATTGTAAACTTCATCCTTATGCCAAAACTCATAAGCTGGATCATGGATGTTTAGAACAAGAAAACCAGTACCTCCATTGAAGAACATTTGTAAAAGAAGAATATGATATCTATCTTCTTTGTTTAATTTATTGTACTTCTGTCCATCAGTTACAGATGGCCTCCACAGCTAGTTTCTTCATTACATGAGGACATGGATCTCCGCCGAAAACATCAGGATATACAGTCACAGAGCACCATTGCTGCCCAACACAGTTCTGCAACAGACCCCGTTGTTTTACTCCCACAAACATTAGAGGAAAGATGCAGCAAAACTACATGTGCATGCTCAAATACAGGTAAGATGCTCAAAATCTTATGGCCATTTTTTTTTTTTTTTTGGCTTTTTCATGGTCAAAGAACTCCGGCAATGGTTTATTAAAGAAGTGAAGGGTGCTGGAGGATATGAGGTGAGGGGTAAAGGATATCGGCTAGTGATGTAAATTTAACCCTCACTTTTCTATGATTTGAATTACTAGGGTGGTGGCTGGGTATTCATTTTTCACCCCTCCTGGGTTTATGTTCTATTAGAGGGGAAATAATTTAATGGTCATTTTTAAAAATCCAAATTTGTTTCTTCAATTTGAACCACTTTTAGAAATAAAGGTCTTAGAAATTCCTATGTATTTAATCACATGAAACAAACAGGCCTTACTGTTAAAATCCAAAGACATTGCTATATGTTCTAGAAGCACAATCACACACGTAGATGCTGATGGAGAGAGCGAAAGTAGCCATACCTTTTCGAAAGCATCATATGATTTATGTGCGTGACAGTTTCCTTCCTGGAAGCTTCCACACACTCCCTGTGGAGTTCCAAAGCTAGCAAATTTGATGGAAGATATCTTCTGTCCGGGGGCACACATTAGATGAGCTTTGGGCCTTTGTGGCAGTTCAAGCCTCCCATAAGCATCGATATTCTTCATTACTGGTTGCCATTCATTAACATGAGCACAGACACTTCCTACATTCCTTTTTATCAATGAAATGCCAGTCGGGTCACCTCCCAATTCTTCAAACACAACCAATAGATTCCCAGTGTTGTGTAACCAAGAACGAGGGACATGATACCTGAAATATATAATCAACTATTAGTTCTTTGAAGTTTGGAAATGTTCTCCGCTGTGAAATTGCTATTGAGAGCTGAGATAAATCAGTGAACTGACCATCTTTGGGACGACTCCCCACAATTCGTTAGACATTTTTTCTCACTGTAAGTTCCGCTGTAACTACATTCACCACAGCTTCCAGATGCTTTATAAGCAGGCCAGTAACGACCAATGCTCTGCCCATTTATCCATATCTGGCCTTTTCCCATGCTAGCCATGTCTAAGGCCAATGGATCATTACCCGCTGGTGCATTGAAAGTAGTCTGGAAAGAAATATAAAGGGTCACATCATGCCTTCGTAATACAAGATTTGATTCCAGTACTTAAGTCTGAAAACAAAAGTCTGCTTAAAATTGTGATAATTCTCAAACGATGATACTCAAATCCTACATACCCCTCAGGGGTACTCATCCTGGAATGGCCAGCCCCATGGGTATATGGGTATGGATCCATGCATATATGGCCCCACTGGTACCTAATATTTCATGTTAAAATAATTCGATTATATTTAAAACATTTTACAAAGCTTTTATCATGTGATTATTAAATGATTATAAGATGTCCTGTGTGGCTGTGACCCCGTACTCAGGAAACTGAGTTAAGACACCTAGATCCATACCCAAGAAATGTAGTTTTCAAGCTTGTGAAGAACCTGTCTTTCTCTTAAAAAAAAGAAAAGAAAGATAGTCCTAAATGATTGCTGTCTTCTCACCTTGTACCATGTTAAAGGCTGCTTCCAAGCCACAGCTAATTCCCACTCAACAGAGGAACTTCCACTGAGTGAATGAAGTTGCAAGGATTCACCTTCTAGACCAATCTGGATAAGTACATCTAAATCACTCATTTGTTACAATTTATAGCTATTGTAGGAAAGCAGGGCAGATGAAAGCAAACCAAACCTTGTATGACCATTTTTGCCAAGACAAATCTCTTCTTCCCTCATTGAGACCATTCAATGTTACTGGACCAAGAATTCCAGCATTCCATGTCTCAAAATGCGGCCCCACATTCTAAACTCAATAACAACGAAAAGCTTGTTGGAGTTAGACCTGCTGCTAATGCAATGACAGACAGACAATGACAAGAAAATTGGACTGACCGGTAGGCCGACAGCTATACTCAGAAGTGAAATCTTGTTATTGCCAGCTCTAAGCTTCACATTACCATTAAATGTTAGCTTGGGGTTCTCCATGCTGCCATATGCAGACCCTGCCAACAAAAGACAAAAATACATTAAAAAGAAAAAGAAAAAACCTGGTAAGGAAATTTTTTGATGATTTGTATTTTTATTTTTTTTTCTGCATACATCGGAAGATGATACCTGATAGTTCCCCATTGATAAAAACATGCAATGCATGTCCTGCAGATAATACAGACAGAACAGGATGCTGACCATTCTTCAAAAATCTTTCGTTCGGGTGTATGGCAACGCTGAAAGGAGAGGGAGAAAGAGGTGAAAGAATAAAGATGTTAGCCAACAGTTAGTTGCCAAGTTGAGTCGGGGTACGAAGGTGAATCCGAAGCTAGTTCAATTGTGATGCAGTGAACCGCGAAAACATGGCTTGTAAATATGGTGTATCAACCATTTTTGAGAGCTGGTTGTTTTATGTAAGATGAGGTTATGATGGCTTCCATACACACATATAATTGGCCACAGAAATGTAATGACTTATTTCTGTCTAAAAACTCTCGGTTGGGGGGGTGGACTTGTTTATGGAAATTTTTGTTATCTGAGATTTTGAAATTCAGATGAATGGAGTGAATGGAGATTTTGAAAATATCAAAGTATTTTCCATTCAGAACAGCTGTTCAACTGGCTGACTTCTTCATGTACCAGGAGTTTGCTTACTTGGTCATGTACCACAGATAGTCAGTGGCATCTCTTGTGGTGTTTATCTGCTCCAACAACCCCACCACTGTCATTGAATTATCATCATAAGAGGCAGTCTCTTCAATGTAAGTCTTCCAAGAAAACCTGTTAGTATTCACCGGTGCCATTATCATCTGTGAAGTCTGAAAAGTAACCTGTATAACACAGGAAACTATTTGATGAGAACCAGTGTATTTGAATAACCGATTAGAACAGACGAAGCCCAATTGAGATTTTGCTCACCCTTGCAGTGTTAAAAACGGTGTTCTTGCAATCAGGAAGGATGCTGACAGACCAAGGAGGCAGGTTGTAGTGCATGCCTTGGAATCTAACTGTAGCGAAAGATCTCGGGTTATAGTTTGAGAGGAATGCAGCACAAGCTCCTGATTTTGACTTGAAGACATGGGCCTGAATGATGAACAGTAAGTCAGTTATAAACTACATGAGGTTCAGATATTTGCTGAAGACTGAAAGAATGTTTTGGCTGAACCTCTTCATAGCTTCCAAGTGATTTCACGGTGGGATCTCCGGAAACTAAGGCTGGTTCGCACATCTTGATGGCTTTATGCAGATCTTTCAAATGGCCCCATTTGGGTTGCCTTAATAGTCCTATAAAATGACAAGGAAAGCCCATGTGACATTATTGTGCAGCTGTGTATTTCATAAAAACTCAACAATGGGATACTGGTAACTTCATCAGGAGCTCACTTCAAGAGTAAATTGAAAAACTAATTAAGGATCTGTTCTGGGGGGATTTATAGAGTCCTTGACTATATTCTTGGGTCACTAATCACCATCCCTTATGCGGTGATTGAGACTGTTCATCTGATGAGACCCTTAGTGGATGGAGAATGCTTTAAACTTTTCTCAAACTTAAAACCATTGGTCTTTGACCCTTTTCTAGATTGTTGCCACTTGCTATGCTTATATCGTCTTAATTATCTATTTGGAGGTCATCAACTGAAGGTAATGATTTCCAATTGGAGTACCTAGTGTGCGCATGCGTGTTGTATTTGTCTTTCTTTCTTTCTTTTTGATGAAAAAAATAATAATAAAAAATAAATAAATAAATAAATAACCTAACTGCATAGATTTGGAGAACCATGGACATGAAGAGGGAAGGGAAGAAACAGCACACTATGGCACATGAATATTTCCTTTATATGGAGTACTCATGTTTATATGGAACAGAATTTTCTAAATCGTGATTTTTGGTTTTGACATACCATATTCATCAATTGGGGCATCATAGTCATAGCTTGTGGCAATAAATGGACCACCAGCTGTTCGGCCAAAATTCGTTCCTCCATGGTACTGAAGTGCACATGGTAAGATAAATTTAGTTGAGATCTGATTTCAAAGAGCTAGGAACTTAAACTTCCCACAAAATTGATCAAAAGTATCAGCTTTCATCAATGCCACCCATTAGTGAACATATGGAGACTAACCATGTAGTAGTTAATGAATGATCCACCTTTCTGTATGAACCTCGCTACAGAAAATGCTAAATCTTCAACTGGTCGGTGTGGAATTGGACCCCCGAACTCTGTATACCTGCAACAAACAGATGAAGTAAGAACAATCAGCCATTTAAAAACCTCATGGGCTACCTGTTTCTTGTGCAAATGTAAAAGAACCAACATTAATCAGATACTGGAATGACATTAGATATCAAGAGCAACAGGCAATGCTTACCAGCCAGTCCAGGCTTCTGTCCACATCTTGGGTTTGTAATTCTTGTTGGGAGAGAAGTAGTCACAGTAAAAACCGTTGCAGGCATTTATCTGTTGCAAGATCAATACAAGTTAAAGAAAGTAAAAAGAAGATGGAAGAACAGTTAATATGAGGAAAATTTTCAAATAGGGCCTTAAGTTTTTGCCTTATTTCAAAAAAGGACACAAATTTAAAAAGCTTTCAAATTAGTCCGTAACTTTTTCAAGAAATTTTCAATTAAGAACATCCGGCCATTTAAAGGGATTTCGTGACAACTTTTTTTCTCAATTTTTTTAAAATACCCAAATTACCCTTCATTTAAAGACATGACATGGTTTCAACACCCACAACATGAAACCAATCATCATGTGGGCGTTGATTGTCCTTGATCACATTGAGAAATGAGAACACCAATGAAGAGAATGAAGAGAATATAGAGAAAGTGAATAAGAGTTTTATTTCAATGAATGGTAAGTTGAGCATTTACAAAAAAAAACGAGAAAAAAGGTTGCTGGAAAATAGCTTTAAATTAACGGATGTCCTTAATTGAGAATTCCTGGTAGGGGTGTTCATGGGCCAGGCCAGACTGAGCTAAGACATATCCAGGCCCGGCCCAAGCCCTACACGGGCCGTAAAAGCCAAGCTCAAGCCAGCCCATTTAATCAATCCGGCCAGGCCGAATTGGGCGGTTTATCACTTTTGTGGGCATTTGAGCAATTGTTTGAACAAATTCAATAAAATTACATGCATTCCTTACACAAGTCAGGTCAAACTGGGCCGGGCTCTAGGCTTTCTATCACTTAATCCAAGCCAGACCCAATTATTAAACGGGCCCTAATTACATATCCAAGCCTGGCCCAAAGCGGGCAGGCCCGGCCCATTAGCACCCCTACATTCTGGAAAACTTAGAGACTAATTTGCGAAGTTTTGAAACTTGTGTCCTTTTTTAAAATAAGAAAAGAATTTAAGGCCTTATCTGAAATTTTCAAGTTAATATGATCAAACCACTAAGGCAATAATAAGCTTGCAGATTTCAATCTTAAAGGTACTAAAAGCTACAAACTGATTCACATTAATATTCTTAATTGTGAGAACCAGAAAAAAAAAACCTATAACTCCCAAGTCCCAACAACTTGAGGATATTGAAAAGGAAAATGAATGACACAGGTCTGGTATGCATTTCAATTAGACAAATCTAAAATGCTTAGAAAAGCTAAAGGTTTTTGTGGATGGAAATCAAATGGAGAATATTTTGAGATTTTTTTGGCAGAATAGATTCCAATCTACTATACATCATAGGTGAGGCAGAAAATGGAAACATTATGGAGGAAACTGTTAGAGATGTTTGTTAAATTGTAAGAGATGAAAGGTCTAATTACTTAGAGATAAGGATTATTTACCTTTACTTATAGATACAGATAGGATTGGTTTGAATTTTATATGAATTGCTATTTCTTTTTG
Source organism: Persea americana (assembly GCA_029852735.1). Taxonomy (NCBI): domain Eukaryota; kingdom Viridiplantae; phylum Streptophyta; class Magnoliopsida; order Laurales; family Lauraceae; genus Persea; species Persea americana. The sequence goes on along the minus strand of CM056813.1, from coordinate 63,877,537 downwards.
TATATAGAGAAGCTTGTTTTAATAAATGTTACAGTGAATTTTTACTCTGCAATGTAAAACCTCAAAATTGTTCATTGTATCAGGGCAATGGCCCGGTGGTGTTTTTGCGATCAATCCGGTCGTGGTCTTGTCTCTCATCCTTCAGCGATAATCTCTCCGTTGTTTAGACTTGTTCTCTGTTCTAAATAAAACTATAGCATCATCTCTCGTCTGCGCATCATCTAGACCTTTACGAGGTGTTATAGACGGACCGTGATCACTATCAAAGAAATGATAGTGCAAGACATCAAGAAAGATCAAGGGTTGTATATTTTTTTATGTTAACGATAGCAGGAAAAATCCGATAGAAATCTAGATGTACCCATCACCCGCCAAGGAAACCCAGGATACGTGGGAATCCATTTGTCCCAAACATCCAACTCTTGCCCTGGTTGTCACAATCTGTCTAATTACTTTGAGGTAAGGATTAGTTATTGAGATGGGGTTAGTTTGAATTTGATTTAAATTGGTCTCTTCTATTTATATAGAGAGAAGCTTGCATTAGTAAGTGTTATGGTGAATGTTTACTCTACAATTTGCCTCAAAATTCTTCAAAAACCTCTTTCCTCCCAGGCAAAATTGTTGCTGGTGTTGGCTGTAACTTTTTGTTTTTCCTTTTTCCTCATTTGCTGTTGGGAAGAGCAAAGCATTGACTCACCTAATGAGATTCATTTCTCAGAAGCAAAATAAATATCCATCTGCTTTCTAAAGACACTCTTAAATGCCAATAAGATAAGACAGTTGGGAGATGCAACTCAGAGAGGAAGGAAAATTAAGACACGTTAAATCAGATGACCAACTCAAACCAACCCTTGGCACATTCATTTCAATGCAGCAGGGCATTGATTAGTGAAATGCAGTAGGAAAGGTAGCATCACTGCAAGAGAGAAACGAGGTAGAACCACTTACAATTGGATCTGGGGCATCATCTTGCTTGCACATGACCCATGGAACACCGGTACCAAGACCAACAGCCATGTTCGCCGCCCAGTGTGCATAGGACCTACCAGAAGCACCAAACTCATACTCCAGAGGACCATATTCATTTTCTATCTGCGACAACCATCAGAAAGGTCCCCATCAGTTCCTCAATCCAACAAATCAAGATTAATGTTTATATCCACATTCACACTGACAGTCATCCAACATGGACGGTTGGATAGACCAACAAAAACCATCTCCTAAATGTGTAGATGACTTCTGACAGATTAGATTGTTCTGTTGGATAAAACACCACACGCCCATTTCCAAAAGGTACCAAAGAGGACTGAAGCACTAGTCCCCCATGGTAATCAATCCATTCACCTGAGACAAAATGATTGGACCCCCTTCCGTCAAAAACAGCCCTTCTGCCTTCATCATCCCCACAATCTTCTTCGTGAACCTCGTCATTTCCGCCTTCATAAATAGTTCAAGCATAAGCAAATCATTAGCATATATCGAATGAGCACAAAAATTTAGAAAATCAGGTGCTGGAAGTGGGAATACAACCTTGAAAGGCCCATTGTTGGTTCTGAAACTGATTCCTGGAACGAATTTCAGCCAAACAGGAAGCCCACTGACAAAAAAAATGAGGATCATTTCTCAAACCTCTCACATTGCAAACTGGATATAAACAGATTTTATTTTATTGATTTTTGTTCATAATCACCCAAAATTCCATTCTGCACAGACGTAAGGGCCAATTCTGAGATGAACATAGAGTCCAGCCTGCTTCACCAGCTTGATGAATCTAACCAAATCATATCTCCCCTCAAAATTATACTACAAAACAGAGAAAATATAGCAAACAGCACACTAAAAAGGTCAAGACAAAAAATGAAAAAGATATAGAAAAATTAGAGAAGATTAAAATTTTCACTAGAAGGGCTGCCAAAAAAGAAGAGGAAAAACTAAATTAATGTAAATTTCTATACCTTGCCAGGAGAAGGCTCATGGCCACTCCAGAAGACATAAGTCTGGATAACATCCAAACCTCCATCTTTGGCCTTCTGAATTAGATCCGGCCACATCTAAATCCAATCCAAAACCCACCAAAGAATCAGAAATAAGAGAAGTTAGAGATACCCAGTACCAGCATTTCCATGAAATCACACTTGCTTACCTCAGGAGTGCTTCTGGGGTAGTGAATGGAGCCAGAGATGAGAATTCTCCTCTGCCCATTTACAATTATGGCCCTTCCATCGTAAGTCACAGAGGAGGTGACTGAGGGCAAATAGGACAATGACAGCAATGTGAAGGTGCTGCTTAAGAGAAAAATGAATCTGCAGCAGCTTCTTCTGCTGCATGTTTCTGACTTCAAAACCATGGGAAGATAACTGAAAGAGATTATCTCCTCTTTTCCTTCTTTTCAAAACAAGAGAGATATGAAGAAGAAAAAGAACATAAATGAATTATGAAGCAGCTGCTCTCTCTGTTTTAGCAGAGCAGAAGAGAAACAGCTGAGTGTTGAGTGATGAGTGCTGTTGGGTTGGAGCCTCTTTCAAATACAGAGTGGAGAATTAGGAAGGGAAAAGGTGGGGCCTCCCAAAAGAAAAAAGAGAATTTGTGACCCATTCACATGATCATATCTTTCTTTCTGATGTGGATCCTCATCCAATTGGGTATTTGTTTCTCTTTGTTTACTTTTTCCTGTTTTATGGTATTAAAAAGGGAAAGTGTAAGACAAGTCGGTGGGAGTACTGGTGATTTTGAATTTTGATGATGAGGATTTCACATTAACGTTAATGAACATAACTATTACTAGGGGTCTGTGAGGATTGCAAAATTACTTTGGGGACTTGTGATGAATTAGTGTCCTTTTACTCAGCAACGGACGATTTCACTAGATTTTCTGTGCGGGTTTTGAACACAGGACGATGGTTTCAGTCCCCTCTCCCATAGTGCATGTTCTTTTCAAAATTTACATACACTTGGCTGACTTTGAAAAGAATGGCTAGGAACTAATATAATTGGCTGAGAATTTTGTGAGGCCATCGCACTTCCCAACAGGAACTCTCCTGTCAAAATTTATTCATTTTATAGTCTTAAATTGAATAACTAACTACATTTCTTGCATCTTAGTGATTTATGAAGGGATAAGAAAATTCCTTTTAACGGGGCCATGGGTCCCACAAACTTGTCATTTGTCCTATTTGTATATTTGATGGATAATTGAATACAACTCCGCTGAGAGTTCCAAAATGAGAAATGATTTGGTATGGATTGGGATTTGTTTATGATACGAAGAATCCTTAATTAGGAAGATATTATTATTGTGATTTAAACAGTAAAGTTCAATCATTAGATTCCAAAATCATGCAAATTTGTGGATAACATAATCCACGACCGACATGATTTCTTTAAAAAGGCTAAAAGAAAACCACCCTTGATTTATTTATTTATGTTTTCTTGCACTAAATGTCCAAGCTTGGAGATACCTACTCCTTCAAAAATTACATAAAGGTAGGTATGGTGGGACCATATGAGTATTGATATCATATTATACAGTATTATTATAAGTGCAATCTACTCTGTTATTATTGCATTGCTTTTTTGAATTATGTGAAATGAAAAAAAGGTTTTATTCTACTCATCTTGTCCTCTAGCTGCCCGATTTCACCCATTGAATCAAACTTTTGATCATGTATTCAATGAATGGCCAGTTAATGGTCACATTTCCTTGGGGCCCATCTGGATGGATGTAGATAAGAATTCGAAGGTCCCATTACAGATAAGGTGATGGGCCAAAAAACTTTGATAAACTTAATTAGCTTCCATCGGAAATTTAATTCTTCTCCACTGAAAATGAGATATCCAAACTCACTATAAACCCAAATCAAAAGGCAAGCATGAGGCAATCTCTCTCTCCTAACAAATGGGTCCTCATTCATGCAACCACTACCAACTTCATGCATTTATTTTATTATTTATTTATTTATTTATTTTTTGTATAACCCAAGGTATCTCATGTCCAGTTCAGCCTAGAAGTCTTTGGCCCTGAGTCTGAGGGATATTCGATTTTGGACAGCCGAGAACTAATCCATAGGGGCACATTCAAATCATCCTATCCACACGCGAGTAATACTATGGGAGGTGGCCAACGAAGAGCTGCATGCATTTAATTAATTGGTTCTAGATCTAACCAATCATGCATGGAATCCAGTAAATGATCATAGGACTCAAATTATCAAGGGGTATATATGGACTGTGTCCACTTGTACAACTTATGGATGCAAGAATTTTGTTCCTTAATAAGTGGGGTATATTTTCCTAAAATAATGCATGTTGCTCATATCCATTAGATGCCCATAAATCTTTTGCTACAAGGCCCACAGCACATAAATAAAACAAGAAACAAAGGCCATAGCACATAAATTATGGACGACATGATTGGCCTTTGCTTTTCGTCTTACCCCAAGCTACAAGAAAGCTTTAGATCTAAGCGTCTTCAATATGCCAAATTGCAAAGTTCTTATAAGCAGGAAACTGGAAAGTGTGTCTGATTTTAGACTTAATCAACAGCCAATAAAAGGAGTGGTTATGGTAGGCACACTTCTTATAAATTGTAAAGTAAATATATTTATTTAGTTCTTTATAATTCTTCAACCAAAAATCAAGTCATCATTTTATATGGTTGTGGTGATATCAATAATGCAGTGTGTTTATTGAAGTTAGTATGCACTTCTCTCAATGGCCTACCTAGATGCATAATGATCATACCTTAGGATAAGAGAAAAGTATTACTATAGATTTGGTTGGTTGAAAAATCTAACCAATCAAATTTTTATAACCTTTGAATTATTTACCTTAACTTTAATCATCATTATTACCGTCAAAGCCTTATCCCAACTGCGTGGGTTAACTACCTGAATTATGTTTTGCCAACTCCAGTCTATCTATAAAAGTTGCACATTCTGATCAAAAGGGCTGGAACACCCTCCATTTAAAATATAAAAAAAAAAGTTGGCCGCTTAGTTATCTATGCTGCCTAAAGAGAGAGTGTTAATCATGGTTCGTACCTTATCAAATCTGGCATTTTGTACAAGAAGATTATATGGGCTTCTGAGCATTAGGCTTAAAGTGCATTGGAAATATGGCAATTGGCTGGCACCCATTACGTCTGGACCCATTTGACAAAAGTGTATATATTTTTTTTGGTAAAAGACAAAAGTGTATACTGGAGACCAACAAGACTGGCCTTTTTTTACAGCAACAAGTGGCTTAATTTGGTGCTCTTTAATCAGCTGAAAATTTTATGTGGCCTAATCCAAGTTTAAAGCTTTTGTTAAGATATGTGATGTGTTGCTGTATTTGATTGCAAATGTTGCACAGTGTTACATCTCTACATGGCGTTGATCTTAACTACCCAAACAGTGACAATCAATTGGATGATAAAAAAAAAAAGAATGGTGAAAATGATCAGCAGTGAGGAAATTGACCACCACTTGCATGGATGGGACCCACTTGACCAATTACTGAAATGATGATTCCTACGTCTTTCTATAATAGATCAGGACCTTATTGGGCTTATGAATTAGTCCACAGTCCACACCATTTCCCTCTCCTCCAGGGAATACAGACATTGTATCATATGACTTCTACATTGGCTGTCATCCGGGAAAGAGAAACAACTAAAAGAAAGGGATTTCCAACCATGTTGAAGGTGGCATACATATGCATCCAAATCATTGGCCCACCATAAAAAATACTTTGGATCTGCTGGCACTGATCTTCATAAAAGTTCTCTGTGGGCCCTTCATTTGGTGATATGGGGCCCACCTTTTATAGAATCCAAACCATTAAATCAGTAACTTCCAACATGGACAGGTAGTCCAAAACATTGCTTCACATAAGTGACACTCACTGTTAATAGCACATATCAAACACAGTATAACTGATTAGATGCGATCAATTCAACCATGCACATCACTCATATATGGTGATTATAGTACTAATGTAGAGAAAGAACCTATTGCACATTGAGCCATGTAACCTTCCATGCAAGAAGTAAAAGAGACCCATTGATCGAATAGCTCGGATTATCCTGATCGACATGATATTTGTGATGCGCCCATCACGAGAGGCCCACTTAAATCATCATTGGAAACAACCTTCATGGGGGGTGGTATTTTTTTAGGGTATTTGGGTTGGAATGCAAAAGAATGGAAGGGCCTGTAGTAGATGTGATGTGCAAATAATTTGTGATTTAACTATGTGAGTAAACAAGAGGTTGGAGAAGCGTCCTTTAGCTTTTGACAAAATTACAAGTTTAGAGTACCATATGATGTGATTACGATTTGTTTGAGATTTTTTTAGTTGCAGAAGTCGCTGAAGGGATTAGTTTCCAACCACCAAGGTCAGTCTCTCCCTCCCTCCCATTTCATGGAAGCCTATAGCAAATTCTTGCTTAGGTCTTCATCATCATCATTAATGTCTGAGTTCAATAATGTTGGCTCCGCTACATGAGTTTGATTCGCAAGTCTCTTGTGCCAAATCCTCGGACGCACTTCCTTAAGTTTTTTCTTACTTTTATACATGTCTTTCTTCGAACTATCTTTTTTCTTTGAGAGTCATCAACCCGCATAATAAACTTTTTATCATGGGTGCCTTTGTTGCTACCTAATTGTCTAGGTGTGAAAACAAATATTATTGAGATTTCATCAGAACTTGTGTCTCACCTAAGTGCCTATATAGGGCAAAAGAGGGGAGCACCCGGAAGACCATTTCCTCTTGGGACTTGAACTTGTGACAAATTGGCTTTGATACAATAATAAGTTTTTTTGAATAACCATTTCTATTAAAACCTGAAAAAAAATTAATGCAGACAGGATAAATAGTTTTCAATAGCTTAGTCCTCAATACTCCCCTTGGGGTCGACAATACACATTTTTTTCACTTCAAATTGATCCTAATGGGAATAAATAAAAAAGAAAAAGAAAAATACATGCTACTCCCTCTGCATTCGTAGCCAGAATGATTTTTGGCAGGAAGCATTGAAAAGATGAGAAGGCCTCAAGGCAGGCTTTTCATATTACCACTCTAATCATTCATCATAGAAGCCTCTTTGACCTGATCAAGTGGTGGACCCCAGAAGAAGAGAAAGGGATCTATGGTGGTAAAGCACTACCGACGCTTTTCGTTTGGACACTGAAGCTATGTTCCTCGGGACTACACACAAACCCCTGCTTTGAACTTGGAAATTTATAAACTAAAGATCCTACGTAATCATATCAATAATACATCACCTAACACATGCCTATGTTAATCATAAATAGCCCACCTGTACTTCTGCTACAAAGCTCTTCTCACCGGAGACGTAACTTATTTGCCACAAATCCAATCCCCTCGTAACCACTAACTCCCGTGAATTAGGACTCATCCTGATTTGATGTGAACCTAAATTATACTAACGGTTAAATCAGATTTCTTAATAAATGTAATTTAAAAAATCGTTAAACTTTTGCACGTCTAAATTAATGGTTGATGATTTGATCTAGATGATCTCTGCCGAAAGTCTTATCCTCTACGTTATCTTTTCATTTTACACTGTTCTCCCATGATTAGCATGCATCGATATGAATCTCACAATGGGTTTAAAGTTTTACCCTAAGTGCTTAGAGTGCAGAGCGGGCGGCCGAAACACTAAAATTTAAAATAATTATGTCGGGAGTGCCTCCGGAGCACCTATACAACATAGTGCTTGTGGGTTTATAAAATATTACCTAATTGGCGCAAATATATCTTATCCATATATTCAAGTATAAAAAATGGAAAAAAAATTAACTTTGCAATTTAATAACATAAAACAGACAATAATTAATAAGTGATGAGAAGTTTCTTCATTCAAAAGATAAATGTCATACTTACAGAAAAAAAATGCACAAAAAATCAAAGATTTTACATGGTTCGCTCCATATTCGGTCTAACAGCGCTCTAAGGATGGTCGAACTGCGCTCCGAGGACTGTTTCTCTTCGAAAACGCCGATCCGCTTTTTCAGAGAGGATCGAGAAGGCTGAGAGGAGGTTTCAGGCACTAAGGTTTAACCTCTTTCTAGAATGTGGCCCATTAATTGTATTGCCTAGGTTTCCAGTTCCTTCCTTTTACAAACAGATAAGATAGACGATTAATCTAATTAAGAGAGGATTTTCTCGTGCTTATGTTCCCCTAAGCGGATCTCACGTAATTCAAGAAGGTCCCCCGCCCCACGCGGTTGAGATTTTGCTCTAATTAATTTGATTTTACATGACAAAATCCTAGTGTTGTTACAAACCTTGAGGGAAATAGAGGGTACTTTTGACAAATCAGTAGTAGCCCAATTAGAGTGGAGAAGGTGTTCATGATGATGAATGGATAATTAGTGGGCAGATCAGGTTGTCTATTTCTTAGTGCTTAGTGATTACCAATCATTTTCAGTTAAAAAGATCCACTAATCATACTTTTAGAATATTATAATGAAATGAGAAATGACAAGTTATTATCATAGCTATGTACCAGCAGAAAGAGCAAAAAAAAAAAAAAAAAAACAGCTTATCTATAAGAATTCAAGGACTCAGGCTCCCCTCCAAAATTTATAGGCCCATCAACTCAGAGAGACTCGGCCAATCTTAACTGAGTCAGAAAGTCAAAACCCCAGTATAACTGTATAAGTATAAATACAACAAATAAATACAAAGTTTACCTTCTAAGAAAAAAACTTAATTAGTTGGCCAAATCAGCAAAATCTTAATCTGAGCCCTAATCAACTGAGTCTTGATTAAGTCAAACAGAGTCTGGTCAAAATTTGTTAAATATCATTATCATTCTATATCATCCCACTCAATCAATTGAGATATCATAGAGACGTTTTAATAACCCAAAAGTCATATGGGTCGAACCCATTTGCTCGAAGATGCAATCAAAGCAGCACAGGACTGACCACCCATACCCAGTTACTCACCTTTTAGTATTAAGGAACAGGACTCTACTGCCCAGTTGGACCCATTTCAACCTGAACTGGTGCTATGAACAGTTTGGTCTAACAAAAACCACTCAAATTGTCATGGACCAGATAAAACTTGAACAAATAAATTGGTAAGAAAAAAAAAAAAAAAAAAAAAGTCAAATCGCTTAGATAGAGTTTTAACTAATTTTGACCTTTTTTTTTTTTGTTATTGTTTGTTTTGTTTGTTTGTTTAATTATGAAATTAGTGTCGGTTGGACCTGTAAAAAAAATCAATTAAACTGATATAGACTGACCCGTCTAATTAATGGGCTAAACATCTGATTACAGGGCTTTTGGTATGAATAAGACATGCCCCATCATTGCCTGCTTTGTGGAGGTGGGGGTGATGGCCGATGTCAATCACTTTAAATAATGGATGGTTACAGGATTGATTAAGCAAATCACTTTTTTCTCTCCCTACAAGGATGGATAGCAATGGTGCGGATCAGGGATGGTGCCCTGCCCCGCCCTTTGGGGTAATTGATATGCCCCGTTCCCCGCCCCGCCATACCCCGGTTGCCCTGTGGGTACCCCGTCCCTCCCCGCCCCGCAATTATAAAAATTTAAAATGTGCAAGACTTGGAATTTGAACTTGGGTGGGGGAGTAACTAGAGGTTTGCCTTACTACTAGACCAAACTTCATTTCTTGTAATGTTTTACCTTATTTAAAATATATTCATATATTCAAGATTGTTATACACATATACATATATATATATATGGGAGGTGCTCCTATGAGAGGCACTCTCACCAAGTTTATGAGAGATGGGTGGGGGCCCTCATTTCCATATTTGAGGTCCTTGCATTTAAGTTGGTGAGAGTAGATATGGAAGTGAGGGCCCCCACCAATTTCTCATAGACTTGGTGAGAGTGTCTTTCATAGAAGCACATCCAATATATAAATACACACACACACACATATATATATATATATATAAACATAACCCTCTATATATTATATATATAAATATAAACTTATTTAATGGCGAGGCGGGGTAACAGGTCGGGGAAAAGAGCAAACCCATCTCCGCCCTGCCCCGCCCCGCCTTCGGGGTACAGTTTTATTCTCCGTCCCCACCCCACCTAAGGATCGAGGCGGGGAAAACCCGCGCGGGGCGGAGCGGGCAAGCCGGGGTGGGGCGGGGCGGAATTGCCACCCCTAGTTGGGATGGGACCAACTAAGCAAAAAATAGGACAATTCATCCTACTCATGCAACATGGGTTGTGATGACAACAAACTATATCCAAATTGTATAATTGCTGTGCTTGGTATGATCCATTAGGACATGCTTAATGCCCGCTGGGCTTGTGGAGAATATGTGGGTCCATTAAACTTTGTTTTGGCCTGTCAAGAGCTGGTTAGTGGTCACTACATTCTATTCTGTTCCCCAAGGACATATTGGACAGGCCATGTGATCTGTACCATTCATTTGGTGGGTCCTCTTCGAGTTCGCTCGATTGGACAAAATGACGGTATAGAAAATGTGGCCTACCAAAGTGGTGGCCTGGATCACTGTTCTTGAATTTATTCTCAACAAAAATGGACCGGTTTCCTCACGTGGACAGATCACCAGAGGCCATGGGCACAATGTCACCGATAATTTCTTGAGACCCACTTTGCATGATGATGATTTTTTTTTTTTTCAAATGTGACCATATTCAGTAAACAATTGAGATCTTGAATCTAATCTATCAGGAAATTTATTGGATGTGATGATCAAAATGTGATACTGTTTAATGAAGAGAACTTTAATACATAGGTCGTTTACCCTACCTGGTCCCACATTTTCAATTGGTAATGAACACTCAAGTTCAGATCAGAGCTTGTTTAGTAAGTGTTACGAGATCCCTTCATACTATCAAAATTGACTTCATACTATCAAAATTGAGGATGAGTTAAACCAAGTGGGAAAAAAAAAAAAAACCCAGGATGAGAGATCCTTCGACTAACAGGAAACCCTTCAATGGAATTGCTGATATCTTAAAAGTTCCATTTCTCCAGCAAACAATTCAAGCCAACATGGTTTTTTTTTATTGTCCTCATCACAACAAATATAGATTTCTATCACATAAGGTTTTTTTCCTCCCTCCACTTGTTCCTCTAACAAATTGGCAATATAAACAAGATATCGTGTCAAGAGGGTAATGGGTGAAAAGAACTAACACGAAGGAGAGAGTGACTATGAAGATATTCATTACTTACGGGGTATGATTGCCCGGAATACACACATAGTTCAAATACAGAAGAGGGTCATGTAAGAAATCAGCCCTATCAAATCTTTCTAGCCCTTGATTTAAGGATCTAAAGTTTTAATGATCTTTTAACCATTGATTTTTTTTAGATTGTGACTAAAGGCCTGATGAACATACAATTGGATGTGAATGTAGATTATGAGGAGATAATAGTGTGAAAGGAGTTGCGCTGATCAAAAGTGACCCACTTGGCCCATACAGCTGCACTGCAGATCATTGGAGAAAATGAATCGGGATTCTCTGCATGGGTCTATGCACGGTGACCATGAGTAGACCACTCAGGGTCCGCCACGTCACTGCGGGCAACCCGCCATGCGTGGTGGACTATGAATGGTCCACTCAAGCTCACTGTCCAGATCCGGACTTGGAGAAAATTCTCCATGATTGCCCATCCTTGTACTGACTGCTAAAATTGAAAATTTTGACAGCCCCATCCAAAAAAGCCCATCCCCTTAAAATTTCTAGCAGTCGGGCCATTCCACACCACGGTCATTACTGAAGCCTTATTACTCAAACCCTATTTTCTGAACTCTAATTTTCAAATCAGGCCTTTTTCTTTTTTTCTTTTTTCTTTTTTGTTCTTTCTTCTTTTTTTTTTTCTGCCTCTCTCGACATAAGCCACCAGGATTCAATCCTCGGCCATAGTACTGATGGTTAGAGATTTGGGTAGAGTGTGGGAGTGGGTATCTAAATTGTACCAGAGCAGAAAACAGAAAATAAATAAATAATCAGACATCTTTTTATTAACCTTCCAGTTCAAGATCTTTCAAGTGAATTTTAGAATCATTACAGGATCAAGTAATAGCATAGACTAGCCATCAGCAAATATAATCCATAAGCAATAGATGGACAATGAAAAAGAAGAGAAGATTTAGAAGTGAACCGTATCATCCTCCCCACATTTATGAAGAATCTTAGCACCTATTTATGTAAGTTTATTCAAGTGCTAGCCATTATATATATAGCATCTATACAGTGTGCTTTTCAATTAACTTCTGTAGCTCATCGTTCCTTGCTCCCACAAGCTTGTCGACGACTTTCCCTTGAGAAACAAGAAGATGGGCATAGCCTCCACCTCCAAGCCTGCGGCCAGTCCCGCAAGACAACATCTCATTCCTTGTGATTTTTTTTTAATCAAACAAAATCAGTTGAAAAAGCTTGCTTCAGACAGGATATACATTCATAATATTTAAAAAAATGAAAATAAAAAATATCCATCAAAATATTCCATAAGTTTAGATAGAATCATCAAAATGAATCTCTAGGCCAAATTAATGTCGGTATTCTAAATTCTCGTAATATCCTTCTTTGACGAGATCAAAATATTATGACATGGTATTAGAAGTAGTGTAACAAGGGGCACCTGTTTATTGAAGAGAAATAATTGAGAGGGGGAAAAACACAATTGTTGAGCTTCATTTTGCATAATGATGAGTTGTACAGAGTCAATACAACATTTTGCAGCGCCCTTTAGTGATCCAAGTAGTTAGTCAGACAGCCCCCTTAGATTAAGGATTTGAGAAACTCCAGACATAAGATCCTAACAATGTACAGAGATGGCTAGCATCACCTTATTAGGGGTAAATATTGGAGCTAAGGATGTAAATAGTTTTCAGAACATCTGATTACCAAAAGGAACCAACCCAAAAAAGATAGATTCAGTTCCAGACATATTTGTAGTTCAGGTTATGCTAAGTAAAATAGTTTCCAGATCATCTGATTACTCAATGGACCCAACCCGAAAAACATAATTAAGTTTATTTTCAGACATATTGGTAATGCATGTAAGGGTTTGAGTCTCCCTATTATGACATGACTGAAATTCAGGTTGCTCTCTCTGGATGAAAGCATTTTTTCCCTCTTACTCTTCAATTCACACTGCAGGGCCAGGGTCACAAAAAGCATAGATAGGGTGCAGGTAAGGGAAAGCATTTTTTCCTCTTACTCTTCAATTCACACTCCAGGGCCAAGATCTCTAAAAGCATAGAATGGGTGCAGGTAAGGGTCTTGTAACCTAGATGTTTGTTACATTCAGGTCTAGATACAACCAGGTTCCCTAGAGCGACAATTGGGTACGGGTTTAGCTAAAGAATGGGCCTACCAAGTACACAATTTGTGTCTGTATAAGCTCAACCAAATCAACAGCTTACATTAAGAAAAAGTCAGCCACACCAGTGCCAACCACTGGGTCAGAAAATATAAGTTAAAAACCATTATAAAAAAAGACGAAAAAACTTTTCATACATCAACACATGGCATCCCTTTACAAAATTCTCCAGTGCAAACAAACAAGCAAAAATAGATATATAAATAAAGATTACCTTCAATTCATCAACATCAACTTTAAAAATATATGACATCTACCATCTTTCTGGCCCAGTCTGCAAGCACAGGGACAAAGAAACGGCATGGTCCAGTCCAAGATGCAGTGAAATCAACCACCACCTATCATTGGAAAGAAAGTATTACTATAGCACAGGCTAAAAGATAAATGACTGCAACAAATCGCTAGCAATCAAATATCTACTCTAGAAACATTCACTCCCAAATTATATACTTCTGATATTTAACATGAATGCCTACCCCAACGTAGCTGGGACAAGGCTTTGATGATGATAATAATGATGATGATGATATTTAACATGAATGTGACACAAGTCAGCAAGAACTCAGATCAGATTTTGAATCTTGTTACCATTACACCAGAGCCCTATGGAATAAACTATAAAGAAAGGATTTCAATTTGCTCACAAAATCTGAATAAGTCTCAAACTCTCACCTCAAAAGCCTGAATTTAAGGACCGATAATTCTTTAGAAGCAACAGGAACGAATTTTACAATGGAAGGGTCAAGTAGAATTTCTCATAGATTTTAAAAAAAAATCTCCTTGATAAATAAAGAAAATAAAATGAGTGCTCAATGACCTAAATCTGGATATTCAAAATTCAAAATAAAAAGGGAACAATAAATAAAAAATACCTTATAAAAAGAAAAAAAAATATAAGAAAGGCCAGAACATGTACGTAGCATAAAATGTCCAATAAAATCATGGTTTAAAAAACCGGCCCGACTCAAGATTGTTTAAGACGGACTAGGCCGAGTCCACACAGTGACGAACTCAGCTGTCTATAAAAGTGACGAAAGCTCTCTTTTTTCACATTTCACTTGTTACAACAGCTGGGAGACAGGGTTTTTGAGCCTCCAAAGCACATTTCTTGCAAGATTGAGCCTCAAATCCATCTATTTTGAGAGATCTAGCTCACCAAAGAGGGATTCTACTATTCACATAAAAGAGGGCCTTTTAATTTGTGTATTTTGAGGTATGATTTCTTGTATCTATATGCCTAGATGGTTTAGGAATGACGTTAGGATCTATGTTTTTCTTGAGGATGATTTTCCCATCCATTATTTGTTGAAAAAATGCATTTTTTTTTTAGTATTTTTGGGTCCTTTTTCTTTTGAAAAAAATATGAAAACCCATTTTTTCCAATTATTTATTTTGTTTTTTGTATGAGATTAATATTTTGGGTGTGAATCACATGGATCTATGGTTCTAACCCTAGATCTATGCATGTATGTGCAAAAATAGTAATTTCTTCACTTTTTTATTTAAAATAATTATTAATAACATGTTTTTTTTTAATTTCTACCTTCTTAAATTGTTTAGAATAAATGATTACAAGTGTGTTATGCTTCTAGATGATATTTCAACTCTTGCTTGGTTAAAAAAATGTGTTTTCTTTTATTATGTTGTCATATTTTTTATAATTTTATTTTTTTTCATTATTGACTTGGGTGTTTTGTATGAGATAAATATTTTGGGTGTGAATCACATGGATCAATGGTTCTAGCCCTAGATCAACGCATGTATGTGCAAAAATAGTAATTTCTTCACTTTTTTCTATTTAAAATAATTATTAATAATATGTTTTTTTTTTTAATTTCTACCTTCTTAAATTGTTTAGAATAGATGATTACAAGTGTGTTATGCTTCTAGATGATATTTTAACTCTTGCTTGGTTAAATCAACATTACATTCAGCTAGTGGTTCAGGTGGCCCCCTCTCCAAAGCTAGACAATGGATTAAGGACCAAACTCTCCAATAAAGAAGAAAGTCGAAAGGATAAGAGGAGCACCCATACACAATCTCAAAGTCAAAGGTTGGCCACTCATGAAGAAGAAGAAGAATAAGAGGAAGAAGTACAACGCAAAACATCATCTTCTAGCAAGAGTGGTTCACCACAAGGTGACCAAGGTCAGAACGAGCAAGCATACAAAGGTAGTGATGGTGGTGATGGTGGAGGTGGAGAGGACAACATTCATGTATATGACCCATTACATGGTGGTTAACGTGAGCCTAGTGGTGGGTGGAGCATAAACGAAGGAAGCGAGCCATCAAAAGAATATCCTCACCTGCATCAAATGGCAACAAGTCCTTGGCTCACAGATTCCGATAGTTTGCATGGGTATGGGGAGCAACATTATGGACACTCACACCATGATCCTTCGTATGAGTATCGGCAGCAGTATGGTGGGCACGGTGGTCCTTCGCATGGGTATGGGGCGTGGCAACAACAGTATGGAATCTTAATCGCCCGCCCCCCCCCCCCCCCCCCCCCCCCCCCCCCCCCCGCGCAAGTGCAACAACCACTACCACATGCATCTCCTCAAGTTATAGATCCATCAAATTATGGACAAGGTCCTCCAACTCCAAGAGTGGGGCAATGGGCAAGGCTTCTTTCATTTGGATATTACTCAATACTATCGTCAAAATCAAAATGACAACAACGATGAAGATGTAGAACCCGCAAGGCATTCAACGTGGTATTAAATTTAAAAAGAATGAGCTAAGGTATGGTTTTTAATTTTTATATGTTAATTGAAACTTGAATTTGATATTTGATAATTGAGAATATGGTTTTGTCTTTTTAACTTTTAATTGCCATTAAATGGTTTGTCTTTGTCTCATTATGTTACTTAAAGTTATTGAATTATTTCACCAAAATGGCAAAATCTATCATTAACATAAAAGAATAAAAACATTCAAACTATCTATATGGATGGAGGGACTACTAGGCCATCCCATTTTATTTTTTATAATTTTTCCTTTTTTTCCTTTTTTTTTAATTTTTTTGAGGGTTTTATTGGGACTCAACCCGACTTGGACTAGGCCCGAGCCGAGTGGGGTCCCGAGTCTACCTTTTTAAACCATGCATAAAATTAAAGATAAGTAACATTTTCTCATAGTCACTTCAGATGCGATCTACTTATTATAGATTTCATCTAATGGGTTGATGCCGACGGTAAGTACCAGGCCCACAGAATGAATTTATCACTACTGAGGATTCGAGTTATAGATTAAATAGAAAAACCAGAGTCCACACAACCATACCACCTATCTGATCCAGACAAAAAGCCACCATGCCCACCCCATTAACAGCTAAAGAATACAAACCATAAAATAAACAGCTAGACAAACCTCACCACACTATTTATCCACAGAGCAATCACCAATACAATACCAAAGATTGGAGAAAAAACTCCCCTTGACTGCAACAATCAATTGCCAAATTCCTGGAGCATGAGTAAAAGCACTAGGAAGAACCCAACTACCATACAACAAATGATGCATAGTTTGCCGCCACAAACCTGCCTTACATTCCCAACTCTCTCTTTTTTGAACGGTTGTTTTCATTGACAAAGAACGAACAGTACAAGAGATAAGTACTGACAGCAAAAGACAAGAAAACACAAGAAAACCATCATCCAAAAAGCAACAAACTAAGGCCCTACATTAGAGAAGGCCAACTCTTTCCAATGATACACTATTTGTTGTAAGGAATATCCTCTAAAAGACGGGTTGACGGACACTTACATTCCCAACTCTCAACAACCACTTCCAACATGGCATTTTTCACTCAATTGGACAAATCCCCAAAAAACTTCTAAATGTAGGTCTACAAAACATTTTCCACCTCACGAAATGAAAAGCTATGGTGATCAACGTCATTCCATAGGATATCTTGCTGAATCATACTATCCTCCAGAACACTAACCAAACAAAGGAAAGTGGACAAAGAATATAATATACGGAACCCATTATTAAACCGGCCTCCATAGCCTAAAACATTAGAATTAAAGCCTCTACCACTATCACAAACAATGGGGAAAGGGATCTTCATAACAAGGACCCTGAGAATTCTGAAAAACACCATGGCGAGCCAGACAATTAAGTGGAAGAAACAAACACATGAATGCAAGCCCTCCATTTCTTGTCAAAGTCCATCCTTCCCCAAATGTAAACAAAAAACTCCCACCACCATGTCATGTCATACACCTCAAAATCCAACTTTCAAAAAAAAAAAAAAAAAAAAAACTAGCCTTCTCCATAACTTTCTAGAATTTATACATTCATAAGAAATCAAGGCTTTACCTAAAATTTGGCGAATATCAACAAAAGCACCTTATTCATCCAATATGATAGAAGGAAAAAAGTTGATTTCCTAAGACCCTGGCCAGAAAATTAAATGCACTTCCCATTAAACAAATTGGTTGATAATTTCTTATCGATGGTGCCATCCTTTTTGGAACCGACATAATAAAGTAAGCACCAAACTCCTTATACAACAGCCCCAACCATGAAACTCTTTTAGAAATGCCATCAACAAATCCTTCAGTATCTCTCAAAATCTCTGAAAATTTATGATAGGAAACCCAATCAAAGACTACAGTCTTGACTTCCACTTCTTCTGAAATGGGAGATTTTTGTTCAAAATCAATCCTCCCCCATGTAAAGGACACAGAAGAAATCAACAGTTTCTCACAGAATGTCATTGCAATCCTTCCAAACAACTCCGCTTGTTTGTAACGAGCAATTCCAATTCACTCGACATGGACTAGCGACCCCGTAATAAAACTCAATATTTTGATCCCTTTAGTATGCTTATATCCAGATTGTTGTGGCCAAAGAATCTCAATTTGTGAAGACTGAGGAGTTCCATTGGAATTCTTCCACCAATTCCTCATGGGCAAGTTGCTCATCCTTAGTACCCACCTGTTGCCTCCTTAGCATCAAGATCTTAAATGCATGCTACCAGAAACAGTAATTTTTACCTTGATTACTCATTGCTTCTTAAGATTCCTTGACTGATAGAAATCTTATCATTTAAACATATCAAGAGCCCGATGATTGTAATTTAGGATTTGTTAGCTAGAAGTAAGGAATAGAAAAATAAGTCAAATTGTGTCTAATCTATTATTTAAAAACCATATAAGTGAAAGTATCCTCTCCTCTCAACTCTCAAGCACTAAACGAAATATTTTAAGCCTCTTTTGGTGCTGACTACTCTATTGGTGTGAAACCTAAATGCATGAATGTGCTAATAATTTTGGCTTGAAGAGCAACTGCAGAGTATTCTTCCCAAATCCCTTTCTACATTAATAAGGCAATGATTTAGATGTTGATGATAATAAAAACAAATTCGGAAGAAAGTTCAATTACCAAAGCATGTATAGTGCTGTTGAGAGTTACGTGTTTGGTGAAGATGAATCTCTTCCAGGAGGAGAGACCGAGCCCTATTGACTGTAGTGAAACAGAGACAGACATGTTCCTCAAGGTCCTTAAGCTGATGAAGGAAGTGTGGGTGATTCTTCCGGAGTTGCTTGACCACTTCTACAATGGGGTACTTGTCTTTACCACGCTCCAACACATACAGAATGAGCTCCATGTCGCTCTCAACTGTGGCATGGAGGCGGGCCACAAGGCGATCAATAGTGTAAAGATCATTGTGAAGGACATATGTCCCCTTGGCAGCAGCATCCAGCTGAGAAATATGATGGAGCTGCTGCTTGGCAAAGTTACTGGGCAGAAAGGTGAAGAAGGGGATGGCAACAAGGGCAGTAAGGGCATGGGTGGCAACAACGGCAGCAGAGACTGCGACCCCAGCAACACTGCCAATAAGGCAAATGGCAGAGCCACGGGTCGTGCGGCGGATAAGGCGGGCGCGCGAGCGGGCCTTGCGGAGGCGTTGGTCGAGCTGGAGCTTGAGTTGGGATAGGCGAATGTGGTCGAAGTTGGTGTCTGAAGGGAAGGGATTCTCCTGACGATGGAATTCAGTGAGGGTGTCAAAGGCCCAATCACATTGGGGTTGGGAGGTGGAGGATGAAGAGGAAGGGAGGTGTTCAATGAGGTCGCCGATAGGGCGGTAGATGGACCGGGCTTGGTTGATGGATTCTTGCAGGAGGAGGCAGAGCTTGGAGGTGTCCTCACTGCTGTCAAAGTAGTCGGAGACAACGCGAGTGACATTGTTGGGGAGGGCAATTTGGAGGGCCTTATTGACAGAATCTCTATCAGGGTTAAGCACTTGCACCTCGCTCAATGAATGCTCATGGATTCTAGCCCATATCTCATTGTAGGAAGAGGTCTGAACAGACATGGTGTATTCCTTAATCAGGTCTACGGTGGAAGAAGATGCCCCATCGCCCGATCTTGGGGTCGATGTCGAATTCAAGCTTTCTGATCTTGCTGCTCCATTGACCCCACCTGCAACAGGAAAACACAGCCCCAAAGAAATAAAAGAGAAGAGGAGAAGAAAAGAGAAGAGGTGAGAAGACAATAATATCTTGGGGTCACTATAAATTAAATTTACAATTGGATTACATTACCTTGTGAAACTGATGATGTTGTTGTAGCAGCAGTAGCAATAGGAGGAGAACGTGATGTAAGAGTGTTGAAGCAACCCATGTCACAAATGGATGGATCATGTACTGACTACTACTCTACTGCAAGTTATTTGGTTGCTTGCCTGCTTACAGCTCTATTTGTTTGCTTGCTTGCTTGAGTACTGTGAACCTAAGCTGATGCTGATGCTGATGATGAAATCAATCCTTCTACAAAAGAAAAAGGGACAAAAACCATGAAGAGGAGAAAAGATCCACAGACAGAAATCCCAAAAAGAAACAGTTAAGATGAGAGAGAGAGAGAGAGAGAGAGAGAGAGAGAGAGAGATAAATTACAGGTTTCCTGGAATTGGCTCCTTCCTGAAGTTGCTGTGAAATTGTGATTTGTGACCACCCTGCAACTAAAACCTAGAATTGAAGAATTGTTTGGATCTTAAAAACTATTGATGATAATCCTAGGGTTCATAAAGATTTTAGTGTTTGGGCCAGGACCAGGTTTAAGCTTGGGTCTGTAAATTTTTGGATCTATGTTGGATTCATTTATAGATAGCTCAAAGGCCAAAACCCGTCCGGCTCGGCCCGAACAAGTAATGTTTATAGAAAGGGGCTAATTTGGCCCCAAGATGATAGAGAGCCAAAACAATTGATAAAAGCTTAATTTCGCCTCAATTAACTAAATAGGCAGCCTCGAGGCTTGACATGTTCGGGCAGGGTAGGCTCGAATCAAAGATTTTTGGCCCATGTCTGGCTTGGGCTGAATAGTTGATATTTGCCCATTACGCTATGCTTGTTTGTTCAATACAAAGAGTATTAAAAAGTGAAATAAAAGTAGATATGTGATATGATTTTTTTTTTTATTTCACGTAAAAAATAGAGTGGACTAGTAAACTTGTGATGCAACACCATTGACCTTTCACTCCTCCGTAGCCCTCTTTTTTTTTTTTTTCTTTTTTTTTACTGTAAAAAGTGTGATAAATTATAGCATAATAAAATTTATGACAAGTAAATTATAGCATAATAAAATTTATGACAAGTGTTTTTAATCTACACTCCATTGTTCACCTATTATTTATATCGTCCAAATAAGGATTTTGACACATCTCTACCTTTTACTTTAGTATACCTTTCTTTTACTTTTTTTAATAATTTGACAACAATAGTCCCTTTACTTGTCCACAAATGTAAATAAATAGGCCCGACATGTTTAAAAATCTTAGGGTAAATTAGGTTGTATGAGAATTAAAACAACTTCATGATCTTAGCCGTCAATTTAAAGGTCTTAAATTTAAACTTTGGAATGCTTGAATTGATGACGAAGACCAAGACAGTACCAACAACTCAAATCATCACTTTAAGTGATTAAAATTTAAATGAAAAATCAATATCTAAAAATGAACATCATATAACATTCTCTTTATGAAATTTATTAAGGGGAGATGGAAAATGAGCACCCAACTCTCACCCTAGTAATCAAATCCTAGGAATTCAATCCCATATACATCACCACCTTATATCCTTTGTTGCTCACATCATATCCTTCTCCCTCTCTCTACTTGAGTCAGTTGTGCAATATTCTTGGTGCAATCCTCACATATTAACAGCAAATACCAAATATTTCATTGCCAGGAATTAGACTATAAATAAATGAAACACAACTCTTTTTCAAGCAAAAAAAAAAAAAAACAGAGAGAAACACAACTCTTCACCAGATATAAAGGCATGAAACTCAAGTTGAACATAGTTTTTATTTATTCATTTATTTCTGGACTCAAGTTGGGAATGGCTATTACATCTCTATTTACCTATAGAAATGCTAAATCCTCTAAAATCTTTGGAGGAATCACTCTTTTATGAACAGTGATCATGGGGTTCTCTCCCTACTTTCAAGGAGTAAAAATGTTCTGGCCAGGAGATAATATCTCTTTCGGGTCAAATTTCATTTTTCTCTGGTAAAAAATGTCCCATTTTTCACCCAAATGCTTCTTCCATTCAGCATTGTTTTCAATATAAGAAAGGTACCGCTTATACTTTATACCGGCCCCATTGCAGAAGTTTAATATTTCTCTGTTCTGATCCTCCAAATATTTCAAATCTGCTTGATTGGTAGCAAATCTCAGAAATCCAACTGTGTAGAAAATCTCCTCCTCTGGTATTACAGCAGAGGTCCTCTCATCCCACCTGCAATTCATGTTCATGTGAATTTAGAATCTTAGATGCTTATTGTTGGTGAAAGTTATAACTTGACCCATATTGTTATCCGGAATAGATCATTGCAGTTGGGCTTTTAGATTGTTATGGATCTGAATTGCTCATTCATATAATGGACTGGAAAGTGGGTCACTATCAGGCAATGCTGTCTAACTCTGGATGAATTGAGGCTGTAGAGTGTCAACTCACCTAGAGTCCATAGTGAGTTAGAACTCGGATCCCATTACATTAGTTCTACTTGAACTCAACAAGAATGAGAAGGCTGAATGGGCTCAGAACCGAATCCTAATATTGATCAGACCTGATCGCTGACCCGAATCATGACTCAATAAACAATAGATTGCCCCAGGTTTTTTTTTTTTTTTTTTTGGGTCAGGCCCATTGACAGCCAAAACTGGGACAGGCATCATGGTCTTTAGCATTGGTGCACCCAAGCAAGTATGAAGCTAGGCTTGGACCAGTTGCAACACTAATATAGATTTGAGATGCCTACTTGTGTTTGATCATGGGGTAAAGAAGAATGAGGCCCGTAGTCTCATAATTTCCCCCGAGAATGCTTTTGAAAACGCCACGGTCGAATTCCACAATGCTTGATTTGGGCACAAAGAGATTGAGCCATGGATGTGGAATCTCCCATAGGCCTTGTGCACGAAGGTTCTCCTCTTCCTGGTGGACCCTGTAAAGGAAATCTGTGTAGGTAACATCTTTCGGAAATACATATCCTGGAAGGAAGCTCAGCTGCTTTAGCAAAGAGTCGACATCCTGCCAAATTGGCCAAGTCAATACCATATTCACATTCTTTTCTCACATGCATGGCCAAATCAAGTCAGATCATTTTCTGAGTTATAGATAATGGTACGAGATCAATGACCAATTAGGTTAGACAAGAAGAGATTAAAATTATAGAACTGACAAAGTGAACTCTAAATAGAAGACAGAAAACTACGTACAATAATGGTGATCTTACAAATTTGAAAAAAATTTTTTTTATGGAAATGAGGTTGTTTTGGGCTGCATTTGGCTAGGTTGATTTCAGTTTAAAAGTAGAGTGGTTCGACAGGTGGCCCCACTTATTTAAACCACTCCTGTGCATGGTTCTCATGAGAACTATTGGCGGGAGAATATTCTCCCTCCTTTGACGCCTCTTTATTTTTTTTTATTTTATTTCTCTTTTTAGATGTAGAACAAGTAAGAGGAAAATGGCATGGAGAAAATTCACTTTTTCATGTGTGTTTTTTCACGAAAATGTACCTTATTTTGGCGTAAGCTGTTGGTTAGTTGATTAAAGACAGTGGCGGACCCAAGAATTTTGTTTAGGTGGGGCTAAAATCTTGTAAGACATAACATTTGAAAAAAAAAAATTATTGGACTCTTTTCACATTACCAAATAGCACCTAAACGTTTTTCTTTTGAAAATGTCCAACTCAACTAAATGCATGAAAGTTATTGAAGATTGAGCAATGAAGAGGTTTGGATGTTAATCAGAAGTACTAAAAAGAATTGGATGAGTCAATGCCCAATGGAGATCACTGCAAATTCAACGTGAGTGAGTGCGTGAGAAAAAACCGACTACAACTACATTTTGAAAACACCTGTAGTTTTCCTTTTCACTTTTTCAAAGCCTTTAACCTTTGGAGAATGGGAGTAGAATTCCATCTTTTAATTATAGTGGAGGAAAGAAGACATGATAACACAAATGGATTTGGTCATATTTGAATTTGTAGATATGCTCAGATTTGGTGGGAATTCAGGGCTTGAATTAGGATTTTGGAATTCAGGATTTAGGATTAGGAATTGGAGATTGAGATATATTGGGCAGATGAAGGCCTATGTACCAAAGGCGATGAGCTCAATTGACAATTGGCGCGAAAATGTTTCAAAAGAAGATGTGGAAAAAGAAGGAGCCCTGTATTACCACAATATTTTCTTTTTATTTCTTTTTTTTTTTTTACCAACGAAACTTTCCAAATGTGGGCTATCTTTAGATATATATGGAGTGACAAGTTCAGACATGTGGTGCATGCTGCAATGCCCTATTCAACTCTATAGGCATTTAAAATCCGACCTAGGGCAATATCGCCAGATTGCTCTAATGTATGCCAACCTTTGATCCAAGGTCCAATTAAATTCCAAGAGGATTTCAATTCCGACCTGGGGCGACCGCCCCAGGTCGCAACAAGATAGGTCCGCCCCTGATTAAAGACATATGTTGTGTTCATGCTTAAGTTCGAGTTTCCTTTCAAACAAAACAAAAATAAAAAAGTAAAAAAGAGAAAACATAGAAAAAGAAAAGGAGAAGAAAACTGGTTTATTTTCATGAAGATCCAAGCCCTTCAAATATAACCCTATAAGTACCAACAAAATTGAAAAACCTCATATGAGCATAGTTGCTCACAATACTATGAGCACCTCATGTCTAAATGAGAAAGGAGAGAGGCAAAGGAAGTTAGAAGAGGGTACCTGATCAACAGTAGAAGCATCACTGGTTTTGTAGTACTTGACAACTTCAAGACAATAAAAAGTGGCATTTTGAGCTGTAAGGACACCGATTCTCCCCAATTCCCTCTTTGAGAAAAATGAGGCCCAAAAGTTGAATGTAGTAAGGTTTGCATCATTCACTAGAGTTCCCTCCACATAATCGAATGAGCCCCTCGACATATCCTCACCCTTCAATGATATCAGATATTCCTGGTCTTTTGTGAACTTCAATAAGTCACTATAGATCAAGCGCATCCACCTCACCTGTGAATTGCCAACTATTTCTCACCATCAATCAATATTTTTCAACTATCTTCTTAAAAAGTTAGGAACCTTTTTTTATATTATTCATTCATTCTAACTTTTTTAAATATAATCCTAATCTAGAGATTATTTTGAGGGGGGATATTTCTGTGCATCCTTCCCTCACCATATGGTGAGGGACAAACTTAAAGGGGCCCACCTAGAAACCCATTGATCATGACACTTGTGGGGGACGGAAAAAGATATCTTGGATGAGACCATATACCAAATTTGGGTTTAATCCTATGCCTCTAACATCTTCATCCGTGGCCCTCAAATCTAACGACTTTATATTAAAGGAAAAAGTTTAACCTCAATCCAACGGTCCAATCCATTTGGATAGGTGTGAATTCAATTATTCTAATGTACTTAAGGGGGTTCCATGTGTGTGGATGGTTCGGATGTATTATAAACTCAACCCTACCACATGAATATTTTCCCTATTTTGAAAATTTCCCTTTCATTTTTTTGGTTCATCCTAGTCTTAAAAAAAACTAAGTCTTTTTAAACTATCCAACCTTCTTAATATTTTCTATGAAAATGGACCTTGAAATCTAACATATCTTTTCCATTTGACTCTATCAGCTACCAATTCCTCTGGATTGTAATCTAGAATTAACTCAGTCTGATGATAAAAACAGCCAGATCTAGCTATATCATCTAATCATCCCCATAGGTCAACATAACTTATTTGCATGTTGATCCACATAGGTTAGCACAACTAGTCTGCATGGCTGACCAATTTCCAAAATGAGAAGGTGTTTATATAATTCATACCCTTTCCGGTGCTTGCCCCAGTGCAATTCTAGCTCGAGTGATGATCCCAAACTGGCCAAGTCCTCCCAAAACCCCATAGTACAACTCTGAGTTGACTTGTTGAGAGCAAGTCAAAATCTCCCCTGTTCCTGTACCCACACATGCATGCAAATCCATGAATACTATATACACAAATCATAGATATAAAAATATGAGCCTTTTTGTTGAGCATACATGTGTGAGGTGTATATTTTTGGGGCCAACCGGGACAATGGCGGACCTAGAATTTTCATTTGAGGGGTGCAGACCCTAATAGGTAGTTTGATTTTAGAGGTAAATTGAGAATTTTTATGTGGATTTTGAGGGTGGGTTTATAATTATTATCGGATTTTGGGAAGTGGATTTAGAATTTTCATATAGGTTTTTGAAAGCGCACCACAATTTGACGGGTACGACTGCCTGCACCTTAAGCTCTACAGATTATGGGACTAAGGGATGAAACGATCCATATGGATAGGCCACAGATATCAATTTTAAAGTTAATCTGATGGTCCTAACCCCTTGATCCTTGGACACAAGTTTAAGGACTCATATCCAAAAAAAAAAAAAAAGAATTGATGCGGGATCTAACAGCCCAATCTCAATGGATCAATGCAAACCCATGTGATCCAGTGATATATAGGAGGGCTGTTGGATGGTCCATTTGGATCAGTGCATAGGTAGGTCCCACATCTCGCAGGGTAAGACTGTGAGGTGGATGTAGCTAGGGATCGATGTAAATTGTTCCAGGCCACCCAGGCCCAGCAAGGCATGGTACAACAGTCAACGTGCCGAGGCCCGGACCAGCAGGCCCGTCCCAGGCACAGACAATGCTGGGCCAGGGGGAGAGTCCCAGCCCATGGTTATGTTTGTTTATGTAGAAATGGGCCGGGAAGAGCTGATGAGTTAGAGATGAAGAGAGTTTGTGGTATTGACATGTTCCTAAACTAGCCCATTGAATCAATTACAACATTGATTATAGGGATGTGATTGAATACATTTGATGAACATTCCTTAAACATGATAGCTAAAATCAAGTAATGATTGAATTTGTGGTATTGATATATTTCCTAAAATAGTTGATTGAATCAATTCCAATAGTGATTTAAGGGATGTGATTGAATGGATATGATGATGGTCAACATTCCTTAAACATAATTGCTAAAATCAAGTAATGATTGAATTTGTGGTATTGATATATTTCCTAAAATAGTTGATTGAATCAATTCCAATAGTGATTTAAGGGATGTGATTGAATGGATATGATGATGGTCAACATTCCTTAAACATAATTGCTAAAATGAAGTAATGATTGAATTTGTGGCATTGATATATTTCCTAAACTAGTTGATTGAATCAATTATGATTTAAGGGATGTGGCTGAATGGATTTGATGTAATTGGCACAAGCTCAAAGAGTTGATATTCTGTATATCCTTAGGTCTCATTTTGATATCTCTATCCTTACCCTTCCTTTGATTGGCATGGCCCAGATGGGCCCTACAAGAGGGGGCCCCACAGGAGGGTGCTGAGGAAAAATGTTCATGGGTGGGGATTAGATTGGAGAAGATTACCTGTAACTACGTCCAGTTCATAGACATTGCTTATCTGAGGACCATGGCGAAAGGCTTGGCCACTTATCCCCGCATTTGAAAGAGTCCCACCAACAGTCAAATCTAAATAGTCTGTCCATGACACAGGCGTAAGCCCATATTTCAGAGTCGCCTGCAACACATCAATCCACAGCTGCTCACCTCCAACATCTGCATAGTAATATGGATCTGGGTTTGTAGAAACATTAATCCGGCTCGCTCCCCCATAGTTCAATGAACTCATCTGTATAACCACACCATCTAGGACCAGTGCTTGCCCATGGGTCGAGTGGGAACGACCCCTCGCTGCGATTTTGATGGGGGCAGAGGAGGAGTAAGATGCTTGTATGAGAAGAGCAATGTCATTTACAGAGGTTGGATAGAGAACCGCAGCTGGGATAGCTCGAGTGATGTTGCCAAAATCTGTCGAAGCTTGGTTGGTGGAGTTGGGGTCGACCCGGATCTTGCCGGAGAGCTCTCGAGGCAATGGAGGCAATGAGGTGGTGTTTGGAATTACTTCCCGAGTTGTCGAAATTGAGGGGCTTATGGCTAACACAATGAAGAAGATGGAGAAAATGGAGGTTGTCCTATCCATCCTTCAAAGGAAGATAGACACTTAATCTGTTCTATGAGAGAGATGTGAAGGAAAAGTGAAGCAGATTATCTTCTATAACCGTGTGTGTTAGAGAGAGAAATGCTTTTGAGCCTTTTCATAAATGAGTTTCTATCTTGTTTTTGTCTTTGTTGAGATATAGGGAGAGAGGTCATGCTTGACGTGAAGGAGTCCAGATCATATAAGATTTGCCAAAAGTAGAAAATAGCGAGCCTCCTAAGTGGGGCCTACATGAGAAGCATTTAGACGGTCTCTTTATATGTGACCTTGAAAGATTTTGCTCAAGGCCTATAATCAAATTCATCACTTAAGTAGGAGTTCTATGAGTGATTAATTTTGCACTGGGCCAACTCTTATTGGAGTGAAATTCTTACCTAGACTTAGGGTTGTAAACAAGTTGGTTCTGGTCCGGCACTACACCAAAAACAGCAAACATGAATAACCCAAAATCGTTCCTAACAAAAATAATAACGGTCTAAAACCGCTTCAAAACCCCATGTTCTTAAAACATTGAAACGGATGGAAATTGTTCCAAATTAAAATTTTTGGAAGTGTTTCAAACTGTTCCAAAATTCTTAAAACCGTTCCAGATTTGGAATTTTGAAACGGTTTTAAGCACTGCCAGATTTTTCTTTACCGTTCTAAATTCAAAATTTTGGAACGTTTCGTAGTCCTTTTTGGAACGGTTACTTCCAAAGTTTTTAAAACCGTTTCAAATTTAAGTGCCGTTACAATTAGTATCTATTTTGGAACGGTTTTAGAAAATTTAAAAGTATTTAAAACCGTTCCATATTTTGATATTGAAACGGTTTTTACTATGTTAAATGACGGTCATGAACCATACGTAATTTAATAATTATTTTTATTTTTAAAATAATGTCGCTGTAATTTTTTTATTTTCCATTAAATTCATTTTTTTTAAATCACAAAAAAGAAACCCATAAATAGCAGCATTCACATCTACACATTAATGTCACAGTTTATTTAAAAAATTGTATACTAGTTTGAATTTAAATGTACAATTTACGATATTTAGAAATACATAAAAATATAACACAAAATCAACCCACAACTTCCTAAGAAGGTTCATCCACTTCATTTCTAAAAGAAATAAAAACCAAAGGGTTGCCCATTTTTGTCCTTTTTAGTGGAAGAAGCCCTCCAATAAATCAATCTTAGCCCTTTTTCTATCTTTTCTTACATGACCCTTTTCCTCTCTTCTTTCCTTCTTCCTATCCTTGCTTCAGTCCTATCCTGTAACTGAATCTCCTTGGATTATATGGGTAGGTTGAGGAGTATCCTGCCTCTCTTTTGACTTGAATGAGACTGCTTGTTGTCCTTACTAAAAGCTGCATTCACATGAATAATTTGAGAGCAAATATTTTATCAGCTCCTTTTAGTAACTCATTTCTTCAAAAAATAAAACAGGCACCAAAATGATCTACGATGGAAGCATTCAACTTGCAGACCAATCAAAAACTACATTGATAAAAAAAATCTAAGCATTTAGGATTTACAATATAAACATCTACCAGAAGGGCAAAAGCAAGACACTCTTAACAACATATCCCAACAAAAATCCAATTTTATGATATTAAAATACATGCAAGGAAAAAGAGTTAAAATTCATTTATCGAACTCACCTACAAGGAAACAATCAAGACCATGGAAGCACTCTTGCAACCAATATCAATAATATAGGAAAAAGGAAAAAGTCAGCCTCATTTCATGGGAGTGGAAAAGTAAAAATGTAGTCCATTAAATAGATAATTTAAAAGCACTTACAAGTCCTATAAGATTTTCAAGACATAGTATAGCAGAACTTCAGTTGCGACTGAGTAAACAAGTTTAATTCCCTGCAAAAAAATCAATGCAATGTATGCTTAGAGAGAGCTAGAGAGAGAATTGAATACCAAAACAAAATAAATTTAAGCTGTTATCATACTGCAGCCTTGGCCTCATCCATCAACCTTGGAACTCTAGATCTAGGTGCCACCTGATCACCAAAAACCACTGACATTCATACAAACCTCTTCCTCATACTCACCAAAAAGAAAAATCACTACTGCCGTTGTCCAACTATATGACGCCTACCAACTACAATTCTGTTCTTCTCACCATCACCAAATGTGTATGCATATAGGTAGGTTGTCGATGGCTGTCCAAATGTGTATGTAAATTGGT
The DNA here is from genome assembly GCA_029852735.1 of Persea americana. Lineage (NCBI taxonomy): Eukaryota > Viridiplantae > Streptophyta > Magnoliopsida > Laurales > Lauraceae > Persea > Persea americana. The sequence continues at coordinate 63,847,431 of CM056813.1, read as the reverse complement.
GGGCTGTTTTTTCTTCACTAACATAAAACTCTCAGGAAAAAGAACGAAAGAAGAAAAAAGATTGTTGCTATTAAAAAAAACAGATCCAAAAATGAAGATGTGACGGAACGCAGAGATTTGAAAGTTAATTTCTACATATTATATGCAAACAAACAAGTCCTAAGAGCAATGAAATTAAATAATTATTACATAGCTTGGCCTGGTCAAAAAAGTTGTCAAAATTTTGTCACTATGCATATTACTTAACCAATTAAAACAGAGGAAAACATGCCTCTAAAAACAAAGATTGTTCATTTCTTGAAGCCGCTTTTGTAAATATGTTAAAGAACGAATTATCTCTCTTCAACACAGGTACTTTGAAAACGTAAAGTCACTCTAATCCCCAACAAATAAATTAATCTAATCGGCAAAATCAATTCAAAAATTGTTGTAAAGCATAGGGTTACCTGATTAAGAGTCCTATGTAAATGGATAGTGGATGATCGCTTGCAATGAACACTAACAATGTCCGCCCCATCCTTGACAAAATCTGGCACTCGCTACTCAAGTTCCACAGTCATTTGCAAATAGGATTTTCCATGAGAACATTCAAATGAAACATAGACCCACTAAATATGCACACATAAAACTAATGTTAAGTTCTGCACCCTGCATCAAATAGTTCAGATAGAAAAATAGAAATATCATGCAAAGTAATGAAAGATTACCAAATGCACATCAAGGGGAAGGCCTGTTATAGGGCACAAGGCATCAACCACGAGAGGACCAATAGTGATATTACATCAACATGAATCCAATCACAACCAGCAACATCCACTGCTTTAACCTAGCTAAGTAAAAATAGAACTGATCACAAATGGAGTATCAACCATTTAAAAAACCTAATGACTTCTATAAATTGGGGAAAAAAAGCTCCGTCAAATGTTAACATTAGATCCGAAGAAACATGCATTGAAGACCTTTGGAGAGACACACAGCTAAGAAGTAATAAAGAAAAAAAGTGTGCAGAAAAATATGATGTCCTTGAGGATTACTGCATAAAAAGTTTTTTGATGACTCCCTTACACTTCAAGAATTTAAGGTGAACAGCAAAAATCAGATGAACATGAAATTTATGAAAATCCTGTAAAATTATAGACCGAGAACTAAACAAAGCAACAACCAAACAAAGCAAAAGCCGGAAGAGGAGCTCAAAAGGCAAAGAACCGAGATCCAAAAAAAAACCTAAAACGAAAACTTACTGTCTCAAGTAATATGCCAGATGGATTTGTACTCTTCATTAGAGGGAGGGGAAAATGGAGATCAAAGCCGATGATGAAAACAAAACCCACCCTAACTAACAATTGCAAGATCAGAGCGGAAAGAAAAGAAAGATTTAGAAAAAACCTTATATCTCCTTCTCAAGCTCTACACCATCTTTCTCCATTGCAAGCATTGAAGGCCTCTGATTTTGGAAAAAATTTGAGAAACCCTCAAAGAGATCTTCTTCTCCTGTCCCTTGATTTGAATTGCAAAACAGCTTTTCTAGAGGGATTTAGGGTTGCAGTTGATTGCTGCAGAAGAAAGAGGTTTGGACGATTTAGGGGATTTGGCGTTGGATTTCAGATTTGGTTTGCCATAATCTAAATAAAGACATTGGGAGAAAAATAAGGCATCTTGATAGCGAGAGAGACAACATCTAAATTCACTAGCGCATCGATCTTCTCCGGTTTGTTGAGAGATCTTTCCTTCCATCTTTGGGGTTAGGGTTTTCATCCAAGGGTTCAAAAGAGGCCTGCTGCGAGAGATCGTCACTTATTTTGTAGAGATCGTCCAATGAAATCGACTGCTTCAGTGCCAAAACGAAGGATTATAATCGTCCATTGCCAGCGACGGCTAAAAGCAGCCATTTTGAGCGCTTCATGGGGGTCGTTCTTTACCCTTTTTGACGTAGCGAGAGTACTGTGAAAACAGGCAAGAGAGCAACCCAAACCCTTCTTCTCCGATCGTTGTTGTGCACCCACAAAAGCTCCTCTTTCTCTACTTGACCTTCTCCGGTACGCAGAACCTGAGAGCCATGCCTAGATCCTCTCAATTTTTTCGAACCTAAGAGCAGTCGAAAATCCTCTGGATCCTCTTCTCCGTTGTTCCTCAAAGAGAACGTTGGATTCGTCGGGAGGGAACGAGGTATGATGATTTGGGCGCGAATGGAATGAGGTAAAAGGTTTTGGGCACGCTTTTTGTAGATTGGCGCGAAAGAAATAAAGCATGGAGGGAACGACGAATAAGGGGTTTTTTTTTTCATTTGAAACGGCTTTTTCCCCTTTGAACGGTTTGTGACCGCGTCAAAATAGAAACAGCTATAGGCCGTTTCAAACCACCGTTTCCAATCTCCATTTTTGGTGTAGTGCGGGTCTACGGTGGACCCAGAATCGGAACTGTTAAGGAAAAGGTGGAACCGGACCTGGAACCTTTTTGGAACTGGTTTCTGGGCTCCGAAACACGGGTCTGAACCGTCTAGATCTAGGTCCATGCCTATGTGGAGAATGATATTAAAAAAATAGAGTTTTTAGGTGAGATTTTCTAAAATTGAGGTAATGTATCGGGTATCGGGTCTCGGGTCCATGGATCTGAACCAAGGTGGAGCCAGATCGGGACCCATTTACTTATCGGGACCTAAATAAAGACCCAGATCCGGTTTTTAAAGGACTTCAACCTCTAGGTAATCAGAGAATTTGGGACCCATTTACATCCATACCTAGACTCAATGAAGAGGGGCATTTATTTAATATGGCCTATACTTTTTCATAAGTGCAACCCATTGAATAGCCTCACAAGTTTTCTGGTGAGTCCAACATGCTTAGGATCTAAACACTTGGGATTGAACAAGAAAAGGTGACAAATTAAAATAAGGGACTCCAAATTTTCTAAGTACATTCATCATTACTAATCGATAAGCAATATTTGATGGTTTAAGCCCCTATTTGACATTACTAATTTTTGCCTCTATTTCTCAAAATCTCTAAATTGGGTATATATTTTGATAATAGAGGCATTTGGCAGCATCTTTTCATTTTTTAGAGAAGTAGACGCAATGCTTCTATTTTTATCAGTCCAACATTGATAACATGTAAAAAGTAGAGGGAAAAAAAAGAGGCGAGTGAACAATGTTCTTGCCCATTCACGCCCCACTCCTTTTTTTTTAATCTTTTTCTCAAAATCAAAGAGCGTAAATTAGGATCCAAACTATTGGAAATGTTCACAAGATCAAACATGGTCATGACACCAGATTTTAGCCGTTGGATAACCACTGATCTTGAGATATGTGCAAAAAAAAAAAAAGTTAGCCATTAGATGTCATTTTCTGAAAACTGTGGGCCCCAAACGCAAAATCCACACCGTTAGATCTATTTGGAATGTTGAAAACAGCTATGTGGTCAATGTTCAAAGCTTGATACCTTGTGGATCTCGAGATATTTGCAAAATAATATCAGCCATTAATGTATTATGCTCCATATTGGATTTGTCTATGAGCAGTAATGTGTTTCTATTTTTCTTTATTATTTATGGGAGTGTAAATCAAGACTCAAACCATTGGAAATGTTAAAAAGGCCAAACACGACCGTGACACCAAATTTTTGATGGGTCAATCCAAAAAAGAATAGAGATATCAAGCAAGGCTTAAGTGTTGATGAACAATATACCACCTTCACAAGACCAGAGAGAATTGAGAAAATAGCAATTAGGGAAGAGAGAAGAAGAAAATTAAAATATGAACTCGGGTTCTACTAAAACATTAGTGAATCCTAACTGATATTATCTTATTTATAATATGCTTACAAAGCAAAAGTATCCCATAGAATAAAAGGCCAAATCTTCCCTTGATGAAGGAAAATTAAATTTTCCCTAGAAAATCAATTTTTTTCATGAACATAGACCAAGGGGCTGTTTGGAAAGTCTATAACCCCACATCTATTTCTCTTAATGAGGTTTGAAATAGATATTTAGACATTAAGACTGTTTGGATGGTGCAAGTAGGTATCTTTTTGAAGCAGACAAAAAGACATTTTATGTCTGTATGAGGAAGCCCCAAAACCTATCCTTTTTCAGACAGATGTATTCATCTAAAGCGGGGAGATGTGATGCTACAGTGCTCATTGAAGTCAGTCCGTGTTTTTCTATTTTATTGAAATTATGAGCCCCTAAGTTAAAATCCAAACCATTGTATGCCTTAATAACCTCAATAACGGCTATGACATCAAGTTTTAACCATTGATGTTGCACAAATCACGAGATGCTCTCAAAGAGATGTAAACCATTGGATCTACATTTCTAACCTTTTGTAGGACCCTCTATCAAGATCAGAACCATTGATTCACTTCATAAGCCCAAGGACGATTATAGGATCAAATTTCAGCCTCTAATCCCTTGAGAATCTTGAGAAAATCATGCAAACCGTTGATATCAATGCTTTAAAACTAACAGGGTTTTACGTGATGAAACCCAGTCTTATTTTTTTATTTTCTTTTTAATTGTGGGGTTCTTAGCTTCAATCAAAACTGTTGGTTCTCTCTATTGTGTTAAGCAAGACTATGGTATAAAAACTGAACCGTTGATTCTTTGTCAATCTCGAGATATTAGTGAAAGATTATTGACCATATGACCTGAGTTTCTTCATTTTGTGGCCCTGAATATCAAGATCTGTACCGTTAATCCTCTTCCTAAGCCCAAGAGCGTTTATGGGGCCAAATCTGAGTCCTTAATTCCTTATGTATCTTGAGGAATTCATGAAAAACATTAAACCATAGGATCCTAAAACGTCTATTTAAATTGTGAAAGGGTCTTACCAAACTGTCTAAATGTTAAACGTCTATTTTACATAGATCTATGATACACAGATCTATTATCCACATGTCTGATTCATATCGATAAGATTTGCCAAACAGGGCCCAAGTCTTTACTTAAACACCAAACCTTCACTTGAATAGAGCAATCTCAACCATTTGATGAGGCCAAGTTATCTTCATTTTATCTCCCCCTAAGAGAATACCAATGTCTTGGATTACAAAAATCAAATCTTTCCTCGAATACCAAATCATTCCGTGTATAGAGACCAAACCCTTCTTGCAAATAGTGATATCAACCACTGGATGAAGCTAAATCATCTTCATCTTTATTGAGATTCAAGCAAATCAGACTACCATCCAACTATTGGTACATCATCCCATTCTTTAAAAGCTCTCCTACATCATTTCAAAAACTTGCAATTCACTTGAGATAGGTTCGCCATCTTCCATCCCAAACTCACATTGCAAGCCTATTACACACTTATTTTGGCACGGAAACATTCCCTTGTCATGTTGATCAACTGCTTAGGCGAAAGAAGTGTTTGGGGTTAACAAGTTCTTTATCTTAAATCTTACCGAAAGTCATTCTTAAATTAGTGTAGCTAGCCTCTTTCACACTGTCATTAGTGATAATGGGATCATCTACATATATTAGTACAATAGTAATATGCCAAATTTTTTGGTTCACAAGAGAGAATTTTGGGTGCTACTACATAAGCACAACATACAAGAAATTCTACGGTCTTACTACACCATATACTTGCGGTGCTTGCTTCTTGCTATAAAGTCCTTTCCACAACTCGCACACATATTTTGGCTCTGTTTTTTTTGGTACCCAGCTATAGGTGGCTGGATCCCATCTCGAGCGAGGGAAGATGGCATGCCCAGTATTAGAACCCCTAACAGCCAGGTGAAAAATGATGCCTCTAACCATTGAGGTAAGAATCCATTCTCATATTCTGGCTTTTGTTGATCCTTGGATCCACTCTGCTGCATCTTATATATTCCTTTTATCAATCTCTCCAGGTAGAAATTTGAAATGTATTATTGATGCCCCATCTGCAAGGGCTTTCATCCTCTGCTTCTTGTGACAACAATAAAGAATCGTACATTGTTGCCACTAGATTCAATGTTTCATTGAAATCAACTCTGTACCTCTGACTAAACATTCGCCCCAGTAAATGTGTGATGAGAATGACTTCGATTAATTAAAAGTGAGATGTAAGTCAGATATAAATTGCTTACTTGCAAACTCCCTACGGACGTGGCCACATGTTAAATATTCTTTGAGTCCCGAATCCATATTTTGCTGAAATAGGGAGATACTATTTCGTCCTAATTTCAGCAAAACAGGAGATCCGGACTCATATTCTTCAGTTGGAAGTCTGAAAAACAAGGATATGTATACCGGTGCAATAACTTTTTTTAGGCCGGCCCTTGCACAGTGATGGCGTGTGCGTGGTTTTCTTTCTCGGTGCAAATAAGAGTTGGGCAAAACATTTTATAATTTTTCAAACGGCCCTTTTGTTTGCTCTACTCCTTTTTTATTTTTATTATTTTTTCTTAGCTCTGATTTCTTATTGAAGAGGCAAAGGTGAAGATCTACAGATGGAAATTGTTGAGGAATGGGCTCCACTTAGAGGGGAATATTGAAAATTATTTCCGTTGCCCCTACCAATGCCTCAAGGTTTTGGCATGATTAGCTAAAGAAGTTTAAAATAATATCAGAGTCAAACAGTCGCGAGATCAAATCCTAAGAGGAACGACTCGGAGTTGGGAAAAAAGCACGTCACTTCCTCTAGTAATGCCTAGAGGTTTTGGTAGGAATGGTTAGTAAAGAAATTTAAAAGTAACCAAATAGTCTTTTCTTTTCTTTTTTTTTCACTTGGGGAAATTATTTCTCTGGACACCACCCTTGTAAATCAAATCCTAGGTAATTTCTCATCTTCATTTCCACCTTATTTGTGTCATTCATCATCTCATTACTTTTCCTTAATCACGTCCACTTTACCATGAAATTCCTAGAAATTCAAAGAAAAGTAGGCAGACAGAACCAAAGAAAAGTACACCAAGAGTGATGGGCACACGCATCTCTTATTGAATTGAAACGTGTTCATATTTCTCTAATTGCTCCCCATAAGATCCAACATTTGTAAAAATCTTCAGAAATTCTCTAACAAGAAATTGCTGAAAATGAAATTTGTGACAATGGCCCAAATAATAATAATAATAAGAGTTCATCTTACACACACAAAGAGATCATATTTATTCTATGAAACAACATCAGGGATGCACACAAAGAGTTCATATTACAGCCTCATCTATTCAATCCTAACAAGGTTTTCTACTACTGTTTATTTCCACTTAGCATGGGCTTGCTAAGAGCTACCTAATTATGATACCACGCAGGAGGAGATTACAATGCATTCCTAAATTCTCTAGCATGGACCTCAACCATGGGGTTCTCGCCATGCTATATAGGAGTGAAAATTCTCTGACCTGGAGATAAGATCTTTTTTGGGTCGAATTTCATTTTTCTCTCAATGAACTTGTTCCACTTTTTGCCAAAATGCTTCTTCCATCCCACTTTATTTTCAATATGTGAAAGATACTGCTTACATTGGATCCCGGCCTCATCGCAGAAGTTTAATATTTTTCTGTTTCGATCTTCCAAATACTTTAAATCCACTTCATCTGTAGCGGATTGCAGAACCCCGACTGTGTAGATAATCTCTTCCTCTGGTATTACTGCTGAGGTCCTTTCATCCCACCTGCAATGCAAGTTCATGTGAATTTAGAATCTCAGATGTTTATGGTCTGTGAAAGTTAGAACTGAGCCCACCAAAACTGGTTCAAATCCAACCCATATAGTCATTGGAAGTTTTAGGCACAATTCAAGACCAAGGCATATCCAGGAGTTTTAGGTACAATTCAAGACCAAGACCAAGTTTTATCCTAAGCTTGAGCTTAGAGGAGCCTTGCCCTTATTTACCATATGCATATATACATATGGACGTATAAGAAGCCATACATGATATACTTTCACAGTTACGCTACTATCATCAGGTGGTTGGGAATTTGGGTATGGAGCCCAATGGATCCAAAGCGGGGTCCTATTAATGATCAATACCAGTATGCAGATCTGATTTGGGCTTGATTGACAATTGGGCCCAAAAGCACAACCCACACCCTAGCTTTTAGGCAAGATATGATCTGGGGTTTATTAACAGATTTAACTGGGGCAAGTACCATAATGATGGACATTGGCATATAGTCATTTAGCATTGAGACACCTACTTGTGTTTGTTCATTGGGTAGATGAGGATTATCCCCGTAGTGGCATTTCTCTTAAGAATGCCCTTGAAAACTCCTCGGTCGAAGTCTAGAACTCTTGATTTGGGTATGAAGAGATTCAACCATGGATGGGGAATCTTTTGCTCTTCCTGATGGACCCTTTCTAGGAAATCTGTGTAGGAAACATCATTTGCAAAGACATATCCCGGAAGGAAGCTCAACCCTTTTAATAAAGAATCCACATCCTGCCAAACAAGAAAGATATCCTAATGGTTTTTAGGCCATTTCCATCAATTTCTCCAAACAAAACCCTACATGGGGGCACATTTGTGTCCCCCCTTTTTCATGAAACAAAAAATTCATAGGAAGCATAATATAATTATGAAAAAGGTTTTCATTATTCCGTATAAATGCTCTTCTTCAGTGAAAAATATCAAAAGCAGTGCAATTTAAAATAAAAAAAAATCTGAACAACTATATAAAGGCGACTGAAAAGAAGCGAGAAATGAGAGAACCAAAATTTAAAGGAGGGGCGTACCTGATCAACACTAGAATGATCAGAGTAGTACTTGGACAGTTCAAGACAATAAATCATGCCGTGTTGAGCTAAGAGAGAACTGATTCTTCGGTGGTTCCTCCCGGAGGAAGTAGAGGACGTCCAATTATTTAACATGCTTTCATTTGTGAGAAGAAATCCTTCTACATAATTGAATCCGTTCGTGGGCCCATTGCCATCCTCACCCTTCAATGATATCAGATATTCCTGATCTCTTGTAAAATGCGAGAAATCGGTGTATAGCAATCGCAGCCACCTTGCCTGCCAAGTGGCAAATGTTACTATCGTCCATCTTCTTCAACACCAGACTAGCATGTAGGCCCCCCCTATATTATTTTGACCGTCCAATCTATTTCCTTAATCTGAGTACAACAACCCTTGTCTCTAGGGTGGGACCAAAAAAACTCCTTCCTTGGCATTGGAGCATCTAGGAGCTCACTTCCCTCTAGAGGAATTTGGGTAGAAGGATACCGTCTTATATTTGTAGAGGTATTTTATTTTGTCGCATATGTCACATGATATCGTATCATAGAAAAGGAAAATGTTCTACGTCGAGCATAGTGCTTGTGGAGTATAGCTCTATGGGGCCGCTAGTTAGGTCCATCTTTGATCAGTGTAATCCCTTTGATAATCCCGCATCCTATAATATGACATCATTTCTCATTTTACATAAAGAAACTTTTCCACCTACCCTTCTCCGGTTGATGGACATTCATCTAAGTGCCCCAAGAGCTATATACTGCACATCAACAGTATGCAGTCTACTTCTACCAAAAAAGAAAGAGAGTATGCAGTCTACTTGTAAGAGAACATTCTTCTATATTAAGGAGAAACAATGAGGTCGGGGTTTGCAATTCCCCTCTCCAATCTAACCTATAGGCATCACATTCCTCTGTTAAATAGATAAAATTCAAATCTCACTTGAGTGAAATTTGGGTGAGGAAAGAAATAGGAGGGGTGGCAAACGGGTGGCGTGGGTTTAATATGGGTCAGGTTGATGTGGGTTGTTTATATGTCAAAACACATCCTGAATTTGACTCAAGCTTAAAACGGGTTAGTTAACCTTATAGGTTAATCCGACCCGACCTGCACAATTCGCACCCCAAGTTGAACGATCCATTTAACCCGACCCTACCAACCAACTTGTAGAAGTATGGCTCGAGCTAAATCTATTCCAAGAATTAGGCTATATTTGAGTTTGGTCACACACACACACAGAGGCCCATCGTACAAAAATATTAAACCAGCAAACCTTTTTATATCAATTTAGACATGCAGGTTGACCCTAACCCAACTCTTATGTAGGTCAACCCTAACCCAATCCACCTTACTGAGGGTCATGTTTTTTTACCCATCACTGTTTCCTACAATGCTACTGGACAAGTTTGCAGAAGGGTCGGATTTTGCCACCCCTAAAATTGAGGAGAGAGCGTGTCTTGTTAGGGATGTAAATGAGTTTCGATTTTCTGATTAACCGAAGGTTCTAACCCGTTAAAAACCAGGTCTGGGTCCTTATTTAGATCCTGATAAGTAAATGGGTCCGAGTCCGGTTGCACCTTGGTTCGGACCTGTAGACCCGAGACCCGACATATTACCTCAATTTTCTAAAATCTCTCTTAAAAACCATGTTTCTTTAATATCATTCTCTATCTAGACCCAGACCCGATCCAGACCTATCCCATATATGGTTCTGGTTCCGGTTCCGGAGCCAAGAAACCGATTCCGAAACGGTTCCGGGTCCAGATCCGGTTCCACCTTCTCCTTTAAGGGTTTTGTTTTGGGTCCACCATGGACTTGGACCAGAACCAGCCCATTTACAATCCTACCTGACATGGATAGATTGGTTAGATGCAAAAAGGTGAGGAGAACTGCCTCAACCCACTCCCCAACCCCACAATCCCCCGGGTGCATGGTGTGGTCATTTTACCAAAGAAAAAGATTCTTGAAGTCCATACCCTTTTTGGCGCATGCACCAATGGAATTCTAGCTCTAGTGATGATCCCAAACTGACCAAGTCCTCCCAGAACCGCATAGAACAGCTCTTGGTTAAGTTGTTGAGAGCAAGTTACTATCTCCCCTTTTCCTGTTCCAACATGTTCATGCATGCATGGTCACTAAAATTACATTATATATAAGGGATTTTGACCATACTGAATATAAAAGACCATGAATTTTTCAAAAATGATGTTGACCAAAACTATATCCTGTATGTGGTTATTGTACATGAGGCTCCAAATTCTTTTTCCAATTCTAGATATTGCACAATCTATGGGATATCGCACAAATTGAAGGTGAAAATAATTGATTTTCCTCTTATATTTTCTTCCGTTTCCATCTTCTAAAACACTAAACATCCATTTCTTCATGTGACTTCTTTCTTTCCTACTACTTTCTCCATCATTAAAAAAGGTTTTCAATAGGGTTTTTCCGCTGCTTTTCCATTTATCCCAAAGTATCTCTAGATTTCTTCACAACTCCTCTTCCTTTTTATTTTCCGTTTGGTCATTATCCTGTTGTAATAACTTTACCCTGAGAATAAGGGATAGATCCACAATATCATTACCTTGTAAAATTTTGTAGTCTATGTACGCTTTTTGGGAACTACTTGTCATGAATCATATTTAGGTGAAGAGAATGAAAGGCTACTCTTTTTTGAAACCTTTTTCAACGATCGAGAAAGTAGTAGGGACGAGAAGGTCGCAGAAAAAAGAAAAAATGAGGTTTAATGCTTTAGGAAATGAGAATGGAGGGAAATATAAGAGGGAGATTGATCAATTTGTGCGATATCGCACAAGATGGATAGAATTGGAAAGAGAAATTGGGTCCCGAAATTGGGCCCCATGTACAATATTTGTGGATATAGTTTTGGTCAACACCATTTTGAGAAATTCATAGTTTTTTATATCCTGTATGGTAAAAATCCTTATATAATAATTAGAGAATGAAAGAGAGAGAGAGAATTTGATTGCATTGGAAAATACCAGTAACTACGTCCAATTCATGAACGTTGCTTATCTGGGGTCCATGGTGAAAGGCTTGCCCACTTATACCCGCATTTGAAAGGGTCCCACCAACAGTCAAATACAGATAGTCTGTCCACGAAACTGGTGTGAGCCCATGTTGGAAGGTCGCATGCAAGACATCGACCCACAACTGTTCTCCTCCAACATCTGCATAGTAATATGGAACTGGGTTCGTTGAAACATTGATCCTACTCACATTCCCACTGTTCAATGAACTCATCTGGATGGCTATACCATTACGGACTAGTGCTTGCCCATGAGTCGAGTGGGAACGACCCCTCGCTGCAATTTTGAAGGGAGTAGAGGAGGAGTGTGATGCTTGCATTAGAAGAGCAATGTCATTTACAGAGGTTGGATAGAGAACCGCAACGGGGAGAGCTAAAGTGATATTGCCAAAATCTGTGGAGGCTTGGTTGATGGCTTGGGGATCGACCCTAATCTTGGTAGCAAGGTTTAATTCTAGTAGCTCTGGTGGCAATAAGGTGGTCCATTGCTTTGCCTGCCCAATTGTACAGATCAAGTGGCTCAGGATAATAAACACAATGATGAAAAAGGTCGAATTGGAGCCAGTGTTAAACATAGTTGAGAGAGAAAAAAGAGACACTGTTTATTCTTTATAAGATGTCTAGATAGACAGATAGATATTGGACACACAACTCTTATGAACCTGAGAAGGTATATTTTAATGATCTTGAGAGAGAGAGAGAGAGAGAGAGGTGGAGTCTAGGATGGGAACTGATGATCAGGAAGTGTAAGGGTATTTATAGAATAAAAAAAAAGAGAGAGGTGACATTTGAAACGAAGAAAGTCAAGAGATTTTGGGGAGCAGAGAGAAAATCCTCCTATTGGGGTAAGTGTCTTCAGCAGCCAAACACGTTTGCCTTTTCTTTTCAAAGATCTGGACGACATACAAGATTCTTCCTCTCTTGATTCTTCACTCCCAACAAGCAAAAAGAAAAACATGATATTTCGTGGAAATTTGAAGCTTGGGGTCTGGCCTGGTCGCATTCGAACCAGCATCATGGAAGGCGAACGGTCAAGATATTGTCGCCAAGATATCGATCCACTTGAAGATCTTGCCTTCTATTAAAACAAAATTTCGTCATAGTTAGGTAAGGAGAGGTGTTTGTTACATTGAAGATTTGTTCGAAGACTCCTTGAGTTGTCTCTCGCAAACGTGGTCCCAAATTGGAGTTGACCTACATAGGGTGCACCAACTCAACGGGAATTTGAACCGTATTTTTAGTGGGGCCCACTACAAATCTAGTTGCGTATGAACAGAATATAAAGAAAATCCACCTCTAGCAGACAATATCAAATTCTTACTATATGAAGATCATTCATGAAACAGACAGCTGAAAATTGTTTTCGTCAAAGATTTAAATTAGATGTATACATACATACACCCAATGTAAAAAAACTGTCATATTATTGATTGATTTACCACCTCAAATCCGGGATCTAATTCCCGGGCCACAAATCCCTAACCATCTGAGCTAAATGGACTTTTTATTTCAGCTCTGTGTGTAGTTCGGTTTATATAATCTTTTTTAATAAATATGAAATTTAGTAAGCAATCTTTGATTAATAGCTTCTAATTTTCCTACCCAACAGAAATCATTTGAAAGATTTACACATATCTAAAGTTTTTTGTTTTCATTTTAGTATTGCATGCGTAAATAAGGTGTGAAAATTGAATGTAAATTGACTTTTGTTTAAACTCTTAACCATTTGGAACCTTTCTTGTCAAAAGTCTAAGTAATAATAAACCCCAAAAAAATCTTAGTTACATATCTTAAATATTCTTAGGTTTTTGAGAAACCTGTGAAAAAGAGAAAAAGTCCTATAGATCTGTTTTTTTTTTTTTTTCTTTTTTCTTTTTTTTTTTTTTTTGCACTTTTGTAGACCCTCAATTCATAATTCAAACCATTTAATATTCTCATTTAAATGACAAACATTATAGAGTGATGTCTTGTATTTAAAGTTCTTACAAATATAAAAAAACATGTGAAAAAACACAAAGATATCTAAATCCCACTATCTTATTATTTGCACTTGTGGGCTACGAATTCATAATTTAAACTGTTAAATATTCTAAAAGATATCGTAATGTATGGAGTTTTACACCTTAGATCCTTATTTAAAACCTTATGGATTCTGATAAATATGCAGAAAAATAAAAATAAAAAGCATACTCCCCCTTTCTAATCTTTTGCAGTTTTATGGGATTCGTTGTCCAGTATTTCCTCATTAGAAAAGTTGTGGGATACTAGAGTCCACTAAATTATATAAAACCTAATATAGATAATTTCCTACTCTTTCTCTTTCCAACCCCATATCATTTACTCATGACAAATTGGTGCTACTAAAATAAATATGATAATATGTTTCATATATCTGAATTTTCAGCATGTAAATTGCATTTTCATATCTCATTCTTAAAAGACAAATGACCTCTAAGTTTGCAATGCGCTGTACTTGGATATTTCCTCCTAAGGCGCTCACATTATACTATGAACTCGGCTCCACAATTTGATTCCTTCTATCTAGAAATCTCAAAGTCATAACTATATTGATTATGAATGTTACTTCCATTTCATTGATATCCAAAGGACGTCCAGGTCAAATATACTATATTAATTGCAAAGATAGCATTGCTGATTTCTTACCAAATATAATCTATGAATTCGTCAATGAAAACCATCAATTCCTCTTTTCTGGCAAGACATAATAGATATGGTGAGTTTTCTTATAGATTTGCTTGTTGAATTTGAAGACCGAGTGCTCTTTCTTAGAAGCACATGAGAATTCTCTCATTTTCAAGTGAATCATGCGTATCACAAAATGATTTTCTCAAGACTCAACTATATTACTGTTACACAGACCCAACAAGATAAGGAGTCAGAGAGAGGGGCATGGGTCCCAGTGAGTGAGCAAATAGGAAAAGGAAATTGTTCTCCACACTTAAGTTGTTTGAATAGTTAGGGAGTCCAGAAACACAATGCTAATGGGTGATGTACGTATATCCGGTGTTTTTTCATGATCAACCGTAAGGGAGATTGACACTTCCCGTCATTAAAAAAAAAAAAAAAAAGAGGCTAGCCGAGTCCACACTTATCACTTGGTCCATAAAAATGACCGACGGTGTACATTTTCATAAATGAATATAATTTGACCATGAAATAAATAAAAGAATGTGGGACAAAATTTTAAGGTTTTAAAAGAATAATAGGTGGGCCCCACTGATAAATTTATAGCATTGGCCTCGCAAAATCCTTTTGAATCCTCTCTGGAAGGTTCCCATTTTTTGACACATTTATGGTATAGACTAAGGCAAAATTTCTATAAAACTTGAAATCCTATTCTTCTGATTATCGATTCAAACCTTCTTAAACACATCTGTTACGTAAGTGACACTCATCCGTTTCAAACATGGAAAAATTGCAAATGTGGGTTTTACTTTTTTAAATGAGTCCGGATACCCTCTATTAGGTTGCTTCTTATAAATAAAATAAAATAAATAACACCTCTCAAAACAAATCTTCCATCTTGAATGGGCCCTTTACAAACTTTACTCCAATAGATACTGGGCCCATTGTCATACTTGTAATTTATAAAGCATGTGATCGACTGGAAAGAATATCAAGAGAAAAGTAAGGTGTCCACGGTGATTAATCCGGCAATGGGCCAAGTCCTATTGAAGTGGAATTGGTTCTTACAAACTTTCTATTTGAAGACATTAAAAGGTCAATAAGCGCAGCTTCTTTTTCCTCCCCCTTGGGTGATAATCTTTAAACAGATAACTTGCAAAATTTGAGGCATATGATTCTTTATAGATGATTAGATCTTGAAGTTCTCTGCCAAGTATTGATAGGTCAATGGTTGTAATAACATGGCATGATTAATTAGGAGTGGGCCCAAGTATGACTACAGTGAAAATCTCACCAAGTTAATAGAAGGGATAATTGTTATTTTGTGTGTGTGTTTTCACCTTTTTGCCCAAATGTAGGCTACAAAATAGAATATGATGACTAATTAGATAGTTATTAAATAGCAACATCGGATGTCATGAATTATGGGGGCCAATATTTTACCATTTTTCAAAATTTTGAATCTTTCAATTGCATTTTCAAATTTTACAGGGTCAAGATTGATCATATTACAACAACTGAAAAATCATTATGTATTATAGCATCGAATGTTTCTTCAAATTTGGCTGCAACAGCGATTGCAATTTTGAACCATTATTATAATAAGGACATATAAAAGATATTTCAACTCCCGGGTGGTTCGAAGTTAGAAAACTCGTGACTCAGACTTGACTCGTGTAATGAAAACAAAAAGTTGACCCGGATAGAGTCAACGCGGAGACTCAGAGAGTCATGTTTTTTTTTAAATAATTTTACAACGAATCCATTACTTATAAATTATGAAAAAATATTTTTCCATATAAGGGTCTACCGATGTAAGGACCCTATCCTGAGAACCCATATGACGTTGATTTTTTACCATAGGATTTTAATGACGAGTGAAACCACATCATACTTGGTCGCTTCTCACTCACTAATTGCTTAAATTTGTTGTGTATTCGGTGTGCTTTGATATCATTGCATTTAAATGCTAATCATAGCTGCTCATGCATCATTGTGGACTAAACCTCTAAAGAAAAATGGTTTTGTAGCTATCCCGGAAAAACCGCAAAATGCGGCCATTCCGCTGCTTCAGTTGGCTAAAAGCCACAAAATGTGGGTTTTCCGCAGCTCTGACTTGCGGAAAAGTTGCAAAGTGTGGGTTTTTCATTGTTCAAATCAGCAGAAAAGTATCAAATTTGGGTTTTCCGTATTTCCACTCGGCCGAACACCTGCATATGTTGGTTTTCAGCGGAAAACGAGCATTTTTTTTAATTTATTTTTAATGTACCCCACTGCTAGGAGCTTCTTATAAATAAAATAAACTAATTAGATAAAATAAAGTAACAACAATCAAAATAATTGTCCCATCTTGAATGGGCCCTTCACAAAAAGTGCGATACTGGCCCCCTTTTAGTAAACATACTAGTAACTTATAAATCATGTGACTTGGAAAAATATCAAGGAAAAAGTAAGGTGTCAAGCAATGGCCCAAGTCCTATCAAAGTAAAACTTAGTTCTTTTAAACTTCCTATTTGAAGACATTAAAAGGTCAAAAAGCGCAGCTTCTTTTTTCTCCCCCTTGGGTAATAATCTTTAAACAGATAATTAACTTGCAAAATTTGATGAACATGATTCTTTATAGATGATTAGATGAAGTTCTTGCCAAATATTGACAGGTCAATGGTTTTAATAACATGGCATGATTGACTGGGAGTGGGCCTAAGTATGACTACAGTGAGAATTTTACCAAGTTAACAGAAGGGATGATTGTTATTTTGTATGTGTTTGGGCCTATTTTTTCCCATATGCAGGGTACACTGATGGATGTATAAAGTATAAGGAAGTGCCTAAAAATTGAATATGATGACTTAGATAGATATTCATTAGCGACATCAGATGTCTTGATTTATGGGGGCCAATATTTTACCATTTTTTCAATATTTTGAATCTTTCAATTGTATTCTAGAATTTTACAGGGTCAAGATTCTTCATATTACAATAACTGAAAATCATTATGTATTATTGCGGCGTATATTTCTTCAATTTTTTTTTTGCGACCGTGACTGTTATTTTCAACCATTATTGTAATAAGGACCGATAAAAGATAATTCAACTCCTAGTTGGTTCAAGATTGGAAGACTCGTGACTCAGACTCGACTCATCCAATCCAAAAAAAGAAAAAAAGTTGACTCGGATACAATCAACATAGGGACTCGGAGAGTCATGTTTTTTTTCAAATGATTTTAAAAATGAATCCATTACTTAAAATTTATGAAAAGATATTTTTCACATGCATTCATGATAATCAAATCAAATAAACAAAATTATATATGCAAGAAATATACTACAATAAAGAAAATAGGAGAAGAAATATTGCATATTACATACTTTGGTAGTCCAAATACCGAATGTAAAAGATCAAATATAAGTTTAAATTCAATTCCCGTCATCATTTTTAAGTTACTGGCTCTAAACCTCATGCATAGTTACTTATAAATAAACTTTAATTATTTAAAATTAGATCTCCCTATCAAATGGTTCGCAGTGCAAACGACTTATTAAAATGAGATGACTCGGCTGAGTCTCTCCTATTTTCGACTCGGTCCTTCGTCAAAATTAGTCGGGAGAGTCAATAGACAACTCAGAGAGTTTTCCAACCATGGGTTGGTTGGCATCCCCTGCTTCCCATTGGAATGACCTGAGATTGACGTAGGTCTCCCCCACTCCTTGTGTGTGCAAGCTCTCTCTCTTCACCCATGCATAATTTTCCCTCCTCACAAATGCGAGTCTCACTGCCGGCACATGTGGGTTCTCTCTTTGGGTCCGAGCCCCCTAAGTTGGGACACCCAAAAAAAATATCGTCCTATTGAGTTTACTCAATGTCCTATGATCTACTTGTAAAACTTAAACAATTACACCCAGTAGAAAACAACTTTCCTTGCGAACGTGGAAAACTTTTTGAAAAAAGAGACTTTTTCTTGAGGAATACATATGTGCATTTATTTATACTAAATATGATGGCCAATACATAAGGCGGTATGTCTGCACTTTTGTACTTTTCTCCTTTGGGTCTGGGTTGGCACGGGTCGGATCAACTGTGATGCATGTGCATGGGTAGTATGACTTTTCAATAATGCAGTATTAACTATTCACAAATAAGTATATAATAAAAAAAAAAGTGATTCGTGTGTGAAAAGTGTCCAAAAGGGTGGGGTCCACTTGTGATAGACCCTAGGACCAAAAACCAATATCAATTGGGTTTTCCGAACGTGACCCTTACAAATATGTTACACTTTTTAAGAAATTATTTAAATGGCATGAAGAGAACTCATTGAGTAAAATGAATCTTCAAAAGACTCATGCTGTAACTGGAAGTGGGCGTTCATTGGACCCTGGCATCAAACTAGTAGGATCGAACCTAGGATTCGAAGTCCGTGTCTGAAATGGGACTCTTAATCTTTGATGGGCTCAAACTAAGTTTCATGTAGGTCCGGCCGAATCTAGCCCTTGACTACCTCGTGTCTCCATGGTGAAACTGCAAAATGTGGCTTTTCCGTTGCTTTAATCAGCGGAAAAGCCTCAAAGTTGGGTTTTCCACTATTCCGACCAGCAGAATGGTTTTCCGCTTTTAAATTCGATCGACAAGTATGCGGAAAACCTGCGTATTTGGGTTTTCAAGCCAAAAGGCAGCAATTTTTATTTTTTAAAATGTACCCCTCCACCTAGCAAGTAGGCATGTCAAACGGGCCGTGCCGCCCCAATTGTGGCCCCATCCGTGACACGGGCCGGGCCCACCAAGAAAATGGCTTGGCACAGCTCTCCGTGGGCCGGGCTAGAGAGAGCTGGGCTGTGCCGTGCCTCCGTGCCGGGCATGCCCCTTTTTTTTCTCATTTTTTTTCAGTATTAAAATAAAAAATTAGAACACAAGTACGGAAAATGAAAAAGATATTTAAGTGGTTCGGTCAAACTCGACTTACTCCACTAAGAAGAGAGAACCATTTGGATCTTAATTTCTTGAAGGTTTCTAAATAGGATTACCTTCAAAACCTTACAATCTTTTTTAGAAAATAAAAATAAAAAAAGAATGAAAAACTTATATATTTACAAATTACAATGAAGAAAAAAATTAAAAAATCAAATGTGTAGTCCACTAATGTTTTCTACTGGATCACAATCTTCCATTGCTGTCAACTACTTCCTCTTATCTACCAAATACCAGTCTTGTAAGCAAACACAACACTCCACCGTTTCTTCAGTTAGATTTATTCTTTTGTCATCTACCACACATCCACCTTCACTAAAAGCCGGTTCTGATGCTACAGAAGACATTGGAATAGTCAATAGATCACGAACCATGGTGGCCAACACCGGATAAATGCTTTCATTTTGCTTCCACCATGCTAAAAGGTCAAAACTAGATGCATCCTGCACCCATATTACACTGACGTCAAGATACGATGATAACTCCGTCACTGTGTTCCTTGAGCTTGAGCTTGAGCTGGATGCCATGCCCATGGACATGGAAAAATGCCACACATCCCACTCACCAACACTTGTTTGCTGGACTTCTGAATGGCCCATACTGAGCCTAGTTGTACCGATTTGCTCACAATAAAATTGAAAAAGTGCTTGTAAAGTTGCCTTTATGTTTGAAAAAACATTTAAATCTATATAATTCATATTTTTATTTATTCCATCAATAAAAAACTGTACGCCACTTAATTTTAACTTAGGATCAAATACAGCAGCTAAAGAAAATATCATTAGAGCCTCTTTTCAATATTTATTAAATTTTTCTTCCATGTTTCTAATAGTGTTACTAAGTAAAAAATTATCTCTAAATTTATTGAGTTATAAAGTAATTTTAAAAAGCTTCATTAAAGCTTCATTAGATGTGGGATAATATATCCCAGAAAAAAATAATGTTGAAGAATAAAAAGCTTCTAATAAATCTCTTATTTGGGCACATAACTCCTAATGTTCATCACTAATCATCAAATCTTGTGCATGAAAAGCACAAAATTCATTCAAAGTAGTTTTCCGGTTAAGTGCCTTGTTTAACAAATTATAGGTAGAATTACATCTATGTTTTACCTCTTTAAGTATTTTAATAGCTGATACGCCTTGCCTCGCACATATTTGGGCATACAATTGTCTTCTTTGTCCGGAGCAAAAAATAAATCTGACAATGTCTTTTATAGCATCCGTATAACTTACAATATGCTTTAAACCAACCTTTGCAATGAGATTTAAGATATGACATACACATCTATCTTGGAAGATAGAGATATTTATCAAAGTTGCAAGTAGCATCTGCATTCTCATTAGTTCAATGGCCACCGTATTATTACTAGCATTATCTAAAGTTATAGATATAACATTTTCCTTAATATTGTATTCATCTAGTCTTTCCAAAATAAATGTACTTATTCTAGTGCCATTGTGTGGCCATTCAAGTGTGCTAAAACTAATTATACGTTTATTAATAATCCATTTTGTATCTATGTTATGTGCAGTAATACAAAAATAACTATCACCCCCTTTAGAAGTCCACATATCTGTAGTTATGGCTATTCTACCAAGAATTTCTGCAAGGTAATTTTTAATATTTATTTTCTCTTCCTGTCAGAGTCTAATAGCATCATTTCTAGTAGTATTTCTTGAAATACTGTAAATTTGTGGTTAACAATTTTTCTGGACCCATTCTTCAAAAAACTCATTTTCAACAAAAGAAAATGGTAATTCGGATAACACAATCATTTTAACAAGATTTTGTTTAGTACTTTGCGCATTAAAAGAAAAAAGACCCAAATTACTACTACAACTACCACCAGTAGTAGAAATTTGGGTTTGTAAACCAGGCATCCCTGCCCCTGCATTCACCGGCCTATGTAAGGCTAAACATGCTTTTCTATGCCTTGACAAATGGCCGGTACCCCCCTTTTGACCCGGCAACATAAATCTTACTACAAAATTTGCATTTTGCCTTTTCAACTTCCTTTCTATTTTCAATAACTTCAAACCTTTCAAATATATCCCAAACTATTGAAGTTCTATTCCTCTTGGTTGGTTTACGGGAATTATGAGGAAGGGGGGTGGGGGGTAAATCACCTACTTCATCTTTTAATTCAACAAAATCTTCTTCTACGCCTAAATTAACAGAAGAAGATTCTGTGAGAAATCTTCTAGCCATATTTCAAGAAATAAAATTTAAGAATAATAACAGTAATAGGCTAATAGCCTTTTTTTGTGATAATTAATATAAGAAATGGGAGAAAATGAGAGTTAATATAATATATTATAAACTTATATATGTGGAATCTCAAATTTAAATAATATAAATACCTCTAAATCTTTGAATACCTCTTTAATCTTGTCTCTTAATGACTTGATCTTTGGCCCTCCAAAAACTTCTTAAAAAGAGTGAGAGAGTTGAATGCTTTGAGAGAGAGCTAGAGAGTGTATAGAGAGTGAGAGAGTTGTGTAAATTGGCGGGGAATGATAATGGAAGGGTTAGGGTATTTATAGACTTGTAAAATTGAAAAGGACACAAAATACTCCTTATATGACCGTTTTATAGTTGTTGGGGAGGAGTAAAATGGACTTTTTTTAAAAATATAGCCGTTGGGCGGGCCTAGCGGGCCGACCTTTGGGTGGGCTGGCGGGCCGCTGGGTGCAGCCCACCATTATGGCGGGCCTGACGGGCCGAAGGTCCTCGGCCTACACGAGCAGTGCCGGTGACTGGGCTGGGATGGGCCAGCCCGTGGCCCGGCCCGGCCCATTTGACATCCCTACTAGTAGGCTGGAACCTTAGATTCAGAGTCCGTGCTTGACATGGGACTCTTAATCTTTGTTGGGCTCAAACTAAGACCCATGTAGGCTTGGCCGAATCTAGCCCTTGACTGTCTTATGTCTCCATGGTAACTGAGTTCGTAGGATCCAAATGGGGCCATTAGGACTCATAAATTCCTTCCAATTTGTGACTTGTCTTTTGTATTGCAATTTGCAACCAGGATCATAAAAAGAAATTGTCCAAAAATGAGTTTTTATCATGCCGCCCCTGGCAACCCATGTGCAGCCCGTATATGCCCAGCTGTGTTTTTGCGATGCTTTGCTGGTTGGCTTCTTTCAGGGAGCAGTTCGTCTGGTCTTTCTTGGGCATGTATGTTCTTTTGTGTTTCAGCTTGGCTGCTCTGTTTTTTTGGGTTGCCAGTTGCTTTCTCTTGTGTAATTGTTTCTGAGGCCGTCTTCCCCTTTTTTAGTTATTAGTTGAGCCCTGCCTTGCACTTGCGGTTTTCAAACAAATATCTTGAGGAAAACACTGACAAATTTGATGTTTGATAAACACATAATTAATCTTGTCTCTAGGTCATCTCCATCATCGTCATCATCATCATTCGCCTAAGTTTTTTCCAAATAAACTAAAGCAATCAAATTTATATCTGAATCAGTTTAGAGTCAAACAGAGCAAAAGAAAAAAAGCTTGTCCAATGGCACCTAATATGATCTGTTACGGGTCAAAAAATAAATTTTTATCAAATAGCTAAAATCGAACCTAAATATCTTGAAAATTTTCCTTCCGAAAGGGAGTCATCAACATCAATAAAATTGAGAATTCAGCCAAAAGCAAAATGGCTATTATATAGTCTTTAAGAGAGCTACCAAGTTGCTAAGATAGCAAAATTTCAATGGTTGTTAATTAGCAAAGTTTCAATGATTGTTAATTTACCAAGTAATAAAAGTACCACTCCAAAAACAGAAGACCTCTCAAGTTTCGTTGCCATGGACTGAGACTTTGTAAGTGATTTATGACAGAAGAAATTTAAATATATAAGAAATGCTTTAAAATATTTTGAGTTATCAATATCCATTCATATTTTTTTTATGTCCAAGAGACAAACTATTAGTGATATTTTTTTATATCATTTTCAAATTTGAAAACTTTGAAAGTCATAAGCTAATATGTCATTTGTACAAACAAATCCTGATATGAAGATATTGTGCAAAAAACCAATATTACAGTTTCCCACCAAGATGGCAATGTCTAGTTGCTAATTTCTATGGTTTCCTTTAGGAAATCTAGGAGTCGAAACCAAGAAAATATGGAGTTTAGATTAAGGTACCCCAACCTCTACCTTAATAAGTATCCATGCATGCCCGCCAATTGTTCCAGATTTTTTTAGAAAAGAAAAACATATTGCACGCCTTCTTTCTTTTCTTTTCTTTTTTTTTTTTAAATGATAGGCCTTGTTACTTATAGCAAGTACCTATTGAAATAAAGAGCTGCTTTGGCACAAAAGTAGGAATAGAAGATAGAGGAACCCATGAAATATGAGAAACATATACAATATGTTCCACTATCGCAATTAAAAATGTAATGGTTCGTTCTTAACAGCCACCTAAACCATAACTACATAGTTAAATTCATAACCACATATAGCAGACTGAGCATCCTAATGAAACTGATGAAAGGCAAATTAATCGACACTTTTAAACGCCAAGGCACCCAACAAAAGAAACCCATTAAACCAGAGTCTTACAATAGGGAAACAAACCACAAGAACGAAGCACAACACCAACCTCACAGATCCAGAAGCATTTTCATGAAAACCCAGATGAGGCATTTTTCTGATTTTAAGTAGGAAGATCAAAGTCAATGGAAGAATGCACGTGTTAGTAATATAGATATAGATACTTTGCAATTCCCAAAAAAAAAAAAAAAAAGACCCTCACATAGCAAGCCTATAACACACTACTTTCGCCATAGAAACACTCCCTGCTCATGTTGATCAACAACTAGAACAAGGAAGTATCTGAGCTTAACAAGCTCCTCTCAAATCTCACTGGGAGGTTTTCTCAAATTAGAGTAGCCTCTTTCACACTATCATTAGTGATAATGAGATTATCTGCACAAGTTAATACAATAGTAATCTGCCAATTAGTTTACTTCACAAAAATAAAATCTACAGGGGTTAAAAAAAAACATAATCACAAATCACAAATCACAAGAAATTCTACCGTCGTGATGCACCAAATTTAGGTTGCTTGTTTACTCAACAGTAATCTATGTGTTGATACAGTCAGCACCGCTACAATTGGAAGGTCCACATGTCTCACATGCCATTCTAACAAACCTGATCTGTTTTTACCCAAAAAAAAAAAAACCTGATCTGTTTGACATATGTGCTCCTCATCTTGCGTGTGCTTACACAATTTATGGTTTGTCTGAATTATGTGTACATTCTTCACATCATTTAAGGATCAATTGTTGGGGAGAATCATCTTCTACAGGCAGGCTGACTTTCAGCTCTATTTGACACTCTCATCGCATGCCCAATTTTATGATCATTGAACCTTTACTCCATCTTGGACTGAATAAAAAAAAAAAAACTCTACGGTTCAAAGATCGATTAACTTGAGGCTGTGAAATATAGAACTAGCATAGTTATTTAATCCAAGAGATCTTCCCATCTATCCTACACCCAATAATCTGTAACCTAGTTTGCTACACCAGCTGCTGCAAAAAGCACAACATATAGTTTGCTCAGTGATGAAAAATACAGGGACTCCTGTTTTTGCTCCAAGTCTTTCCAACTTGGAAATTTCCACTTCTCTTTCCTTAATTGGACTTTTATATAAAGAGGAATTTACGGGAAAAGTCCCCGTAGGACCTCATATGTCTTATCAGGTCTCCGTATCACGTTGGACACAGAAGGGATCCACATGTAGCCCTTTAAACATCAATTAAAAGTGGGCTTATCTCAATTAGAACGGCTTGCATCAATTAAAAGTGGGCTTACCTCAGTTAGAATCAAGACATTTATATGGAAACTCCCTTGGGGATAGACATTTCGAACCCTGGGTCTTCCGGTCAAAACCTGTTTGGATCCAAGCCGGACCCGATTTCTTATCAGATCTGAAAATAGGCTCCGGATCCAAATCCAAATTCAAGTTTCAGACCCCTTTTTTATGGGTTGGAGATATCAAATATTTAAAAAATTAGATATTCATTTGCAACCCTAATGCATGCACCACATGTGTTCAATTCTCTTCAATTGAAAGACTGAAAAATCAAAATCTTCAATAAAACATATGTGCACTGGTACAATGGCCTTTGCCTACAATTGAGACTGACTGATTCCTATTAACTACATCCAAAACCACAAAAATAAGAGAAGGCGAAAATATTGCACAAGTTTTTGAGGCCCTTTTGTTTGCAACCAATAGGGAATCCCCTGATAGTCACTAATCCCAAGGATTGGCACATCCGAATAGACTGAACCATTTGATCGAAGGTTGAATATTTTTTTTAATATGAAGTCATTAAACTTGTGGGCTACGGATGAAGGGATTAGGGGCAAGGGTTTGAGGTCAAACTTGATACTTAGAGTGGTCTAACATAGATCCCCCCCCCCCCAAATGGTGCCCACAATTGGGCCCCACCAAAAAGTTCTCACATAATATATGAGAACAATTTCCACCTGAATATTACCTCATATATATATATATATATGTCAGTTATTAGGTGCACACTAGACTGTGGGGCCCATTGTTGGTCCATCCAAATAGACCAATAAATGGACCCGTCCCCCGAAATTTCATTGGTCCCATTGATTTAACACCCGTTTGACTGGATGGGGCCCGCATATTGATTGTGCACCAATCTGAATGGACTATACACTTGTTAAATTTGTGGGGCCGAAGGAAAATGATTGGATTATTGAATGGGCTAAATTGAAGAAGCAAAGATAAAGAACTACAAATTGTAATAAAAAAAGGCTTCTCCTTTGTATTTTTCGGAAATTTATTTCCTCAGTCATCTCCCTAGTAAATCAAACCCTAGGAAAGCGAGGATCACATCTTCATCTCCTTCAAATATTGTTCATTCCACATCTCATTAATTCTCGTTCATCAGACCCACCTTACCATGGAATTCCTGTGAATTCAAAGTAGGCAAACGGCCCCAAAGAAAAGTAGGTAAACATAGTGATATCATTAACATCGCCTTGAGTGCACATCTCTTATTTACTTGAAATTTGTTCGTACTACTTTAGTTGCTTCCCAGAAGATCCAGAATTTGGAAAAAAATCTAAAAATTTCCTTAATAAGAAATTGCTGTGGTATCAAACCAAATCCTTCTACTTCTGTGGAAGAGGAATGGAAGATAGCTGTGGATAAGATCTCAATACCAGTTCATACTTCATAGTTATTCCCTTTCAGAAATTTTCAACTTCCTCACAGTGGCTCAGCCCAGCTATCTGTAGCAGGGTCCAATGGGACGGTGCAGTGGGTTATTTTGTAGCCGGGTTGTCTTTCTGTTTGGCCTCCCCTGTTTTTTTTTTTTTTTTTCTGTTCTTTTACTTGTTCCTCCTTTTGGGTTGCCTGTTCTCTTTTGTTTCCCTTGTATAAGGTCTCTTCTGGGGCTTCGACTCATAAGCCTATTCTTCCATTTTTATAATATACTCATTTGCCTTTAAGCAAAAGAGAGAGAAGATAATAATGTATGCTGAAAACGGAGATTTTGACAATGACCCAGTTTTAGAGAGAGAGAGAGAGAGAGAGAGAGAGAGAGAGAGAGAGAGAGAGAGAGAGAGAGAGAGAAGTTACATAGATATACTCCATGAAACAACATGAGAGATGCACTTCACATGGTTATTAATTCAATTTTCTAACAACCTTCTTCTATGCTGTCCCAAAATGGTGCTACAGCAGTTTTAGTTTCCTCTTAGCATGGTTTTACTGACAGCTACCTAAGTTTGATAATCCACAATAGATAATAATGTATGCTAAATTAACCAAGATCTTTGAAAGAATTACTCTAGTATGAACCTTGACCATTGGGTTCTTGCAATGCTAAAGGAGTGAAAATTCTCTGGCCAGGAGATAAGATCCTCTTTGGGTCGAATTTGACTTTTCTCTCAACAAACATGTTCCATTTTCGACCAAAATGCTTCTTCCACTCAGAATTAGTTGAATAATGAGGAAGATACTGCTTAAACCGGATACCCGCCTCATTGCAGAAGTTTAATATTTCTCTGTTTTGGTCCTCCAAATACTCCCATCCATCTGTAGCAGATTGCAGCAACCCTACTGTGTAGAAGACCTCTTCATTTGGTGTCACTGCAGATGTCCTCTCGTCCCACCTGCAGTTCACGTTCATGTGAATTTAGAATCTCAGGTGCTTGAGGTTGGTGAAAGTTACAACTGGGCCCAAGAAAAACTTGTGAAAGCCCAACCCATAACTGGGCCCAAGTGAAACTTGTTCAAGCCCAACACATATGGGTTTTATGGGCGTTTTAGTCACAATCCATGCCCAAGGCCTATCCAGGAGTTGAAAGAAAATGCTAGGCTTTCTTTCTTTTTCTTTTTGTTTTTTATACAATAGAGCCTCATGGCTTTTAGACCGTTATGGGCCTAGAATCGGCTTCATATATTGGGCCAGAAAATAGTTCTTGGTCCAGCCAGTAGCCTCAAGCTATGCTTGAACTGAACCCAAATCATGCTGGTATTAAGGCTGTGAAGGATCGATCGGGTTGGATCGGGGTCTATAGTGAACCTGAATTGTAAAAACTGACGCAGGTCTATGGCACCACCGCACCAGACCTTGACCCAAACCAGATGAACCCAAGCCGAATGACGCGGACACGCCAATTGCATTATAATACCATATATTATAATATAATAAGTATATACCATATATCTGCTAGCATGCACAAAGTAAGGCAATGCTCTCCTGCAAGTCAGACTGCGTATAAGCCATCATATGAAGTCTACTTCATGGGGCCACTTAAATGTAAGTTTATCAAGGGAAAAGGGGCGTGGGGGTAGATTGAGATTTCTACTACTCGATAAGGAGGATCTAAAAAATCAGCTCCGCCAGGTTAGCCCGGCCCATGATTTAACAGCTATAATGTCTAATGACACGTGCTAACCATAGAATTTTTTTATTTTCAATACAACAGTGAGTGTAAAATTGGGCACCATGTCAATGATCATAGGATGAAAAAAGTATCAAAAGAGGCTGCATTAATGAAAGGTGGGCCCCACAATGCTAGAGTGCACTTTGAAGTATTGTGGAATGTGATTCTTTCAATCCGGGCATTATCTGCATGTTTTATTGTTGTTTTTTTTTTAATGTTACTAAAGCGGCCAACTCTATCGCCGATACTTTAGCTAAGTAAAAGGTTGAAAGGTCTTCTCTCCATGGAAGGGTACGATTGTGTTAGTATTGGGTGGTGTCCTTTGTATTTGTTGAGTGGGTGAGGGTATAATACCCTTTACCCTTGCTTCCTCTCTTTATTCGACTGCTTCTCTCTAGGCTGCTCTATCCTATTGACTGTGACAGGCAAGCTTCTACCGGTTTGGGTGTGGTCTTCTTCTCTGCCTCTCAGGTTATAGAGAAATGCAGGAATGATCACATAGTCATTGTCATATGGTCATTTAGCATTGATTGAGATACGTACTTGTATTTGTTCATTGGGTAGATGAGGATGGGTCCCATAGAAGCATTTCTCTTAAGAAGGCCCTTGAAGACTCCACGGTCGAAGTCTAAAATTCTTGATTTGGGTATGAAGAGATTTAGCCATGGATGGGGAACATCCCATAGCCCTTTTGTACGAAGCTTTTGCTCTCCATGGTGGACCCTTTCAAGGAAATCTGTGTAGGAAACATCATTCTCAAAGACATATCCTGGGGGGAAGCTCAACCCATTTAGTAAAGAATCCACATCCTGCCAAACAAGAAAGATAACCCAATGTTTTGTAGCTTATTTCCATCGATTTCTCCAAACAATCACTATACGGTGCATGTTTGTGTAAATGATTTTCTGTGGAAATAGTGCAGAAGAGCTATGCAGAAATGGAATGGGAAATGTAGGATAATTTTCAATAAATAGTTTTCATCATTTAGGGCACACTTGTGTACTTTCACGGAAAACAGATTCTGTGAGGAGAAAAAGTTATCTAACCCCGTCCTCTATATGAAAAGCTTTTTCGGGATTTCCAGAAACTTGATGCTTTTTGTGCTTTTGCTTGGACAAATACGACAACATCAAACATTGACAAAAAAAAAAACTAAACACTTTTGCCATAAAAAAGCAGTCAGATTTTCCACGCTTCTAAAAACGTAACCACACAATTACAAACGTGACCTTCTAGGAAATGCTTTACCTGGAAAAAAAAAAGTAATCAAAAGTGATGTAACTTTTTCACACAGCAATGAAGAAGTATTTCCAATCGTGGTGTAGGGAGACAGTTTTCTATGGAAAAATGAAACCCACCCCATGGGCTTCCACTTCCCCAGAAGGTACTCAAGAAATGACAAATGATAGATTTAAAGGGGAATTTGATGGAGGGGTGCACCTGATCAACACTGAAATGGGAGTAGTACTTGGAGACTTCAAGACAATAAATCGTGCCATGTTGGGCTGCGAGAGCACTGATTCTTCCATGGTCTTTTGTTGAGAAAAATGAGGACCTCCAATTTTTTAAAAGACTTTCATCTGTAATAAGAGATCCTTCTACATAATCGAATCCTTTTGTTGGCCCATCGCTATCCTCACCCTTTATTGATATCAGATATTCCTGATCTCTAATAAAATGCAAGAAATCAATGTAAAGCAGTCGCAACCACCTCACCTGCCAAGAGGCAACAGTTACTATATACTGTTGGCGGTCCAATTCAATTGCCTTCATCTGATCCATAGACATAAATCAATGACTTAATATTTGATTAATGTTTTTATAGCACGATCCTTCCATGGGGCCTCTTGGCTGACTTCCAGGCCATTAATCTGGAAAGATGCAAGACTTACATTTGTGGAGGTATTTTATTGTCGGTGCACATGTCATGTCACATCAAATTATATGAACGACAAATAATGATGCTGACTTTTGCATATGAGCACCTCTCTTCTAAACCAAACCAACTACATCATATTCCCCTGTTTAATAGATAACAATGCAAATCTCACTTCAATCATAGTGGTGTTAGTGCTAAATATATCAATATGTGATATGAGAAATGCTAATAAATCAATTATTGCATTAATCATCACTACTAGTAGAGTGAAATTTGGCTGATGGGAAGATTAGTAGAGTGCATGTTAGAAACAACAATAGAGTCTAAGTTGGGAAGTGGAATTTTGTAACGAGGCTCCTATTAAGAATTCAAGCAACTCAAAATGAACGTCTTCCACATAAGGGTTAATCCTAAATTTTGCTACAATAAAAGTTGAGCTCACATGAACATTTAATAATATCTTAATCATGTTATTATTCAGACGTTCAATCAATTCTCACCTGGCTGCTTCCCTCGCTAGAGGGCTTTATCACCTTTCTTGGAGTCTACTTTCCTCACCCGAGGGCTCAATAACTTCCCCCAATCAAGATCTACTACCCTCACCTAAGGAGGTTCAAGCCTCCTATAAGTTGGGTACCAAAAAAAATCATATGGTGGAATAGCAGTGAAATTTGAGGAGATTCAATGAGGACATTTATTTTTAGTGGTTCAAATTATCTACAGCTAGCTAGGCCCCAATGTGAAGTTCAACTCCTTGGACATTGGCCATTTCACCTAATAAAGAGATGCTTGTAGAGTTGTAATTCATACCCTTTTTGGCGCCTCCCCTAGGGCAATTCTAGCTCTAGTGATGATCCCAAACTGGCCAAGTCCTCCCAAAACTCCGTAAAAAAGTTCTTGGTTAACTTGTTGAGAGCAAGTTACAATCTCCCCTTTTCCTGTTCCAACACGTGCATGCATGCATGGTCACTAAAACTATAAACCAACTCCATGTACTAGAACAAATAATACTTATATATATAGATAGAGAGAGAGATATCAAAGGATAAGAGAGGATTGGAGAAGATTACCAGTAACTACGTCCAGTTCATAAACGTTGCTTATCTGAGGTCCGTGGCGAAAGGCTTGGCCACTTATCCCAGCATTTGAAAGAGTCCCACCAACAGTCAAACGCAAATAGTCCGTCCATGACACAGGTGTAAGCCCATGTTGCAGGGTCGCCTGCAACACATCAATCCACAGCTGCTCACCTCCAACATCTGCATAATAATATGGAATTGGGTTCGTAGAAACATTGATCCGACTCTTATCCCCACCCTTCAATGAACTCATCTCTATGACCACACCATCAAGTGCCAGTGCCTGACCATGGATCGAGTGGCCATGACCCTTAGCAGCGATGGGGAAAGGGAGAGAAGCGGAGTAGGATGCTTGTATGAGTGTGGCTATGTCTTTTACAGAGGAAGGGTAGAGAACTGCAGCTGGGAGGGAACGAGTTAGGTTACCGAAGTCTGTGGAGGCTAGGTTGGTGGCTTGGGTATCGACCCGGATCTTTGTAACAAGGTTTGGTTCCAGTAGCTCTGATGGCAATATGGTGCTCCATGGATTTCCCTGCCCAATTTTACAAATTAAGCCGCTTGTGATAATAAACACAACGATGAAGGTCGAAATAGAGCTAGTTTTAAACATAGTTGAGAGAAAGAAAAGAGACGGTGGTAATGTGGGGTTTAGACTATTCCATCAAATGGGCAGCTCTCATGTTATGTGTTGTGCATGAGTTTGAGAGAGAGGGAGAGAGGTAGCGTGTGAGAAGGAGAGGGGTAGAGTGTGAGAAGGAGAGTTTGTTTGGGTATTTATAGAAATAATCTCATAGTAGAAAAAGAGGTGACAAATGAAACGAAGAAAAGGAAAAGATCTTGGACTGCAGAGAGAAAATCCTCCACCCGTTGTGATAGTGTGTCATCAGCGGCCAAACAATACGTTTGCTTTTCTTTTCAAAGATATGAAGGACGACATGTAAGATTCTTCCTTTCTTTGATGCTTCATGGCTCATGCCCGACAGCTACAAAAGATGATTTTTCTTGGAGGTTACATAGTTGGGGCCTGGCCTACCGGGTCGCCTTTGGACCACACAAGACGTGAACGGCCAAGATATTGTTTCCAAGATGTTGGTCCACTTGAGAATCTTGCCTTATATACTATGACGAAGTTTCGTCAAAGTTTGGTATTGACAGGTCTTTGATACATTTAGATTTGTTCTAAGACTCGAGAGTTTGTCTCATGCAAAACGTTGGAGTAATTACTTGGTGGAAATTAGACGGAGGCAACCGGCTTGTGAGCTGTGCCCCAACTTGGAGTTGACCGAATCTGGAGCTGGGCCCCACATGGGGTGCACCAACTCACCAGGAATGTGAGCCATTCTTTTTCGTGGGGCCCATTACAAATCAAGTTGCATTTGAAAAGAATATCATTCATGGGTACAGTTTGAAGTATTAAAGATTTAATCAAGGATGATTTACATAAGGATACATAATTGCAGTTTTGGATGGCTGATTGAAACTTGTTTTAGTCAAAAACCAAAAAGGAGAAAAAAGAAAGAAAGCAAAATACCCACTGATCAACAATTATACATAGAATGATTCACCAGCTCAAATCCGGGATCTAAGGTCGGCCTCCAGGGCCACGATATCACTTAAATATGAAATTTTGTTTAGGTCTCAATAACCAGCTGAGCTCGGAAGAATCTTAACAATAACAACAAATTCTCCCACACAATGAAACCCAAAAACCATATCTAGTGGTTTGTTTTGTGTCCATTCATATATAAATGTTATACATGCCTTTGCATATGTACATCCATGACATGTATAAATGAGATGTAAAAATAATGTTTAAATGGGGCTATTGTCAGCCCATAATTTTTGCATCTGAAAATGTGTGAAAACGTTTCGCACTTCCCACCACAAAAGCAACAGTAATAATAGATTCCAATACATTTAGTTTGATATACTAAATTTTCATAAATTCTGAGAAATAAGTGAAAAAACTCATCTTATACGTTTGATTTTCTACATCTGTTTGAACTATGAGATTTGCTCCCTTTGTTTAACTCATTTTATCCAGAAATCTTAATCAATATGACTTCTATTTCATTGGTATCCAAAGTGGTACGCATCCAAAGTACCACGCAACCATCCCTAGTTTCTTTCAAGAGCCATTACTGTTTTTGCCAAATGGGGCGGGTCCCATGACACGTGGGAATGAAAGCCCACACATGTGGGAAAGGAAGCCTGCACACGCGAAAAAGGTTGCATACCTAGGATTCAAACCCTGTAATGTCAGGTGAAAACTGACGCTCCTTAAGAAGCCGTTCACTTCAAGAGCCTGTACTTAATAATTTAGATTTCAATACAATGGGCCTCACATTATATCCTCGGTATATCTTAATCCCCAACCTGGAGTACCCATCAATGTCATCAATTTTGGCCATATATTGAAGATATTGTGACGATAATACCTTACTATATATTCTCAAAAGATACCAATAAATTCGAAAATTTCTATTTCTACTTTTAAAATTAATTTATTTCCCATTGGCTAAGAGTTAACAATGGAATTGGACAAGTGAAGAGAGTTTCATGGGGATGTCAATCAAATAAGAGAGGTGGAAACTGTATGAATGCAAATATAGCATTGCTGATTTCTTGCCAAAAATACTCTATGAAAGGTCAATGAAAAATGAGAGAGGTGGAAACTGTATGAATGCAAATATAGCATTGCTGATTTCTTGCCAAATATACTCTATGAAAGGTCAATGCAAAACCAGCAAATCTTATCTTCTGTCGAGAGAGAATATATGGTGAATGTGAATTTTCTTGTAGATTAATTTGCGTGTTGAATTTGAAGACCAAGTGCCCTTTCTTGGAAGAACATGAATTATGTCATTTGAATCATTTGCAGCATAAGATAACCTTCTTCTCCAACTAACATAGGCCCACGACACGTTGTGTACTGTGTGGTAGTGTCACTTGTGATGTGAGAGAGAACTGAGCAGAGTGCACGGTGCACCACTGTTCATGGGTCCAAGCTAAGGTGCAGATAGGCAAGGGAGAGGACGGGCTAGAGAGCATGCGGGAGATCTTTTTGAGATCCGAGTCCACACTCATCACGTGTCCATTACTCATCCATTTTCGTAGGAAACACACAGAAATGGTACTGTGGCTGAGCAAAACCCTCCCAAACATGGAATGGCTTGGTTGGTTGGTTTTGTTTTTCTTTTCTTTCTATTGGGTTGGGGCTGCATGGCCCAAACACCAAGGTGCGCCCTTAGGTTGGAGGCTTAGTGCTCGAAGCCTCCTCTCAGCCTTTACGATCCCGCCTCTCAACCTTTACGATCCCACGAGCGAAACCGCCATGGAGCACGGTTGGACCATTCTCAGAGCACTAATCAACCATACTGGGAGCGCGATTGGATTGAATATGGAGCGAACCATGTAGAATCTTTGATTTTTTATGCATTTTCTTTTTCTGTACCGTTGGCATTTATCTTTTGAATGAAAAAACTTCTTTTGACTTATTAATAATTGTTTATTTTATGTGATCAAATTGCAAAGTTAGATTTTTTTTTCTCCATTTCTTATACTTGAATATACGGATAAGATATATTTGTTATCACTAGTTAATTGTTTATAAAGCTACAAGCATTGTGTTGTATATGCGCGCTGGAAATATAATTATTTTAAAACTTAGCATTTCAGTGCTCCCGCTCCTACTCCGCACTCTGGTCACACTTAGGTTGGAGGGCCTACCTTGAAGCATGACCTTCAGTTGCAAAATCAGAAATTATTCTTCAAGGGGCCTGTTAAGTAGTTAGTTTGCCTCAATTTAAACGCTTAAGCATTTTGGGTGTATTGTTTAGCAAGTTAAGACGATATCAAAGCCAATAAATTGTGAGTACGAATCCCAAAAGGAAGGACCAGGCGTGAGCAAAAAACGCAATTCACAAATTACTTGTGCGATGTGGACCCATCATTATCTATTATGAAGTCATCTATGGCTAACTGAGGCTGAAGTGGCTACAGGGGCCACCATAAAAAATTATGCCGGAGGCACATATATCCACCCCTAGCATTTCGACCGCCCTTCCGCTCCACGCTTTGGGCACTTAGTGCTGCAGTGAGGCCTACATGTGTTCCATGTGCTATTATCTCTAAGCCAAATTTTACTCTATGTTGTCTATATGCCCATTGTTTTTAACTCTTCATCCTTTTAGACATTTGATTATAATAAGAGGAGGAAAAATAAGAAAGTTGTTCTTTTACACGTAATAAGTTTGCTGTAAGCATTAGCATTAATAATGATCAATTTCACTTCTATGATCAATTTCAATAATTAACTCTGGGTTTCAGTGAACTGTGGCCCCTCACATTGATG
Source organism: Persea americana (assembly GCA_029852735.1). Lineage (NCBI taxonomy): Eukaryota > Viridiplantae > Streptophyta > Magnoliopsida > Laurales > Lauraceae > Persea > Persea americana. The sequence continues at coordinate 63,811,868 of CM056813.1, read as the reverse complement.
ATGCATTTAATACGTGGTTCTCATTTTATATTCTTGGAAAGGTTATTGATCAATCACATTATTTATATCACACGTCCTGAGGACAAAACTACCATTATGGTGCAGCGCCCGTGTTAACAACATGGGTGGAGCCCATCTTTGAAAAATCCAAAGCATTCTCCGGTCCTCAAATCCATTGTATACTCTCTGTGTAAATATTTAAAGTTGATTTTAGTGAGCCAACCGATGGATTGATCACCAGATTTCACACAATAGAGACCCCTTCCATTTATGCCCAATAAGAGAAGTAAAAAAAATTAATCACATATTCCAGATTTAGTTGATCCAACGGTGGCCATCTCACTAATTTGAATAATAATTTATTATTTGATTTCTACAATGGGTGCTTAGAGCTAATAAGACGTTTGGATTTTCCAAAGATAGCCCCACCCATGTATTTAACGAGGGTGTTGCACCATACTACTATGTAGACAACCAAATGCGATGCCTACGTTTAGAAATACAAATACATGATTGTATTTAAAGATTTGTGGGGAACGCAAAATCGTATATATAGAAGAAATGAAACTTTTCTAAGCATACACACTCCGTTAAATAAAGACATAAGACTCACACCTTCAAAGTCTATATTCAAAAACCCCATCTAAGAAAAAGATGTGTGAGAGAGACAGAGTCGCACCTGAGATGAACTCACCTGCAAACTGTTCTCTTTGAAGAGAGGGAGAGGGAGAGGGAGAGATACCTGAGACGAACTCTCTTCTGAACTATTTTGTTTGAAGAAGCTGTTGCTGGGAGAGGAATCCATTGGTTTCTCTAGTGTAGTAAGTGATACTTAAATAGCAGTACAAAGGTCATCTCATAAAAACTGCAATGCAAACATATGAGAAGGTGGGAAATAGCAGTACAATGGTCGTTTCACTGTTTCAGGCGTGCATGTAGATCACTGTTACACCTTTTCCATTAACAGTTACAATATATATGCCTTACAGAGAACAAAGGAAAGCATTAGTAAATCGACTCCGGATCCCCGAATGCCTCCCACATGCTTCCTTTTGAGCAGGAGGTGTGGAACTCCACCGTCGGCCCACCTATTGATAATATAGACAGTTGAAAATGAACTTAATTTCCTCATGTGACATTTTCTTGTAGCCAACTCTAGACAAGAATTTAATGATGATGATAAGGAAGTTTTGCGGTAACAAACATTTGAAAATTAAATAATTCTATTATAGATTGTAGAAAATTTTCACTCTAATAAGAGAAAGGGGCTTGGCCGTATCAGTCATATGCAAAACATGAAATACATGCACCAAATTTAGACACAAAGTCTAAACATTGGACATATACCGGACTTCTAAATTTTGGATTTTTGGGATATCAGTGTAAATTAACAGGGCCTGTATTCATACGTAGTCATATATTCGTGGAAGCATCAAACTGATGATCATAACATGACTACAATAGGATTAATAAGGGAATCAATTACATGATAGAAAAAGAAGAAAAAAAATTGCTACATGAAGCCATGTGGGAATGAATTCAGATTCTCAGTGTTTCTCACTTTAGGAGAATTCCTCAATTAAAGGAGGGAAATTCAGTAGTGGAGCTCGCCTATTAAAAATGTGAACTTCTCAAAATAAACGCTCTCACCAAATATGAGATGTCTCTAGTACTCCAATTTTGCTGCACCTTAAGATTGGTCATATAATGAATAACGTGATTAAGACATTCTTATCCATTCCCTAAGTTAAATTCATTTGTATGATGGGATTATAGAAAAAAATCATTGCTAGTTGGGTCTTAGCCATCCATTTTAAGCCAGACCTCGAGTCTTTGATGGGAAAGAACCTTATATTGGACTTTTGGTGAAGAGTGATATTTTAAATTTGAAGGCCTTAGGATAGAATGATTCCAAGGTGCCAGCCCCATTTGATCACGAGTGTGTTGGCGGGACCTCTTTCTTTTTTAAAGTTGATGGTGAGAGATGATGTTGAGGCCCACCCAGGAGGGCCCACTTGAGTCCTTCCGTACCATTCAGGTCATTCCAAACCTAGACCTAGCCTATTAGCCTCCTTGTATAATTAGACATGACAGCCTCCTCCAACACTGCCCTATCTTGGGTTACAGATCAACTCAGGCCCCACTTTAACTGCTTCACACACTTTAAAACAATGCCTTTTCATGGACTGGTCTTAAACAGGAATGAAACCACTTCATTTAGTTCACTTGAAGATCCCATTTCACAGGCTAACCCCAAATTATTATTTTTGTTATTACTACTACTGCTACTACTATTGCTAAGGAGGGTAACCCAAATTATAGCCATGGAAATTATAACTACCTTTGGCACACATGTCCAGACCACACAATCTTTCTTTTTATTTTATTTTATTTTATTTTATCTTATCTGTCACATCTGAGGGGCCCTGCGTAGCGCATATGTTAAAATGACTGCTGAACTGGAGGCTGACTCGTTAGGGGATTCGACTGCTCAGTGCAAGTGGCCGGGTTTCCATCACTAGTTCATCCGTGACTTAAAAAAATATTTTGGAGATAATATAAAAACAAATGTTCAATTGTAGAACAATGTTTTAAAAATTGAAGTGGAGGTTGAGCCATTTGACTGGACATCTAAATCAGCTTGACTTGCAATTCAACAAAGTGCTGTCAGGGTGTCATAACTTGAACATGTAAATTAATATAAAAAAAACATACTTAATGACTGGCATAAGCCGCCAGGTGATGAAGATTTGACCATGGTTCTTCATTGGTTTACATGGTTCTACTTCTACCACAAGATCTAGACAAATCAAAGAGTTTTGTTTGGACTGAACCGACTAAAGTATGATTTTGAAATGTTTGTCGGAGGAAAAGAGAGAGAGAGGAGAAAGAAATAGAAAGCAGTCCAACTCGATTTGAAAGTTGATTTTAGGGAGTTTGGACTTTATTGTGTGAGGGATAAAAGAGACTGACTAGCTACGTGGGAAACGTGTCCAGTGCACATTTATTTACTTTTTATAGGATCTCCCAAAGTTGAAGAAGAGATGCTAAGAGCCAAGAGTGACGGATGAAGGAATTTAACAGGGTGAAGGGTGGTCAATCAGGTTCTATAGCCTAGGATATGTTGATGATATCCGTGGATCTTGGCCATTGTTAGGGACTATTTGCTGGGATGTAAACGGGCCAGTTTCGGTCCGAGTCTATGGTAGATCCAGAACCGAAACTGTTAGTAAGATTGTGGAATTAAAACCGGTTCCATAGAGACGGTTTTAGGTCCTGGTTCTCGTCTAGGTAGAGAATGATGTTGAAAAGAAAAGAAAAAACTAGTTTTTAGAAAAGATTCTAAAAAATTGAAGTAATATGTCGGGTCCCGGATCCAAGAGTCGAAACCAAGGTGGAACCAAACCTGAACTCAAACCCGTTTACTTATCGAAGCCTAAATAAGGACCCAAACTTGGTTGAACTAGGTCTTTTTTGAGAATTTTGAGCTTGGAATTCCAGCATTCAAACAGGAATTTCCCACTTGTGTAGGCTACCTTGGGTCCCAACTCCCTTAGTTAGGGTACCAATGAAAAGAAACAGGAACTTTAAATGCTCGCATGAAATTCCCTAAGATCATCCAAACAAACTATCCCTTTTGAAAACCAATTCTTTGGTGAAGCTTAGGATTGGCTATGCACCGGGCAAATGGGAACACACTTCACAGAGTTTGCACATCTTTGCATTGTTATGTGAAAGGTTTTTTTGGTACCTAGCTAAGGCCCTTGGGTGAGGGAAGTAGACATCGGGTGAGGTAATGAAGCCCTTGGGGTAAGGCAAGGAGACCTCGGGTGGGGTGAAAGACCCCCGATTGACGGAATGTGGCATGCCTAGGGGTTGATCACTGGGCAGCCAGATGAGGACTAAAGCATCTTATCTATAGTTGTCAATATCGTTTCGGACCATATTTCGGTTTGGCCTATAAATGAAAAGTTTCAGCCAATTCGGAATTTCGGTTAAACATTTTGGAATTGCATTCTGAAAGAAATATAAAATAATATATATATAGAAAAATAAAAAAATAACAAATATAGATTTAATCCATCCTGGTAAAAGAATTTGGAATTACATTTTGGAAAAATACAAGAAATACAAAGTATATGTGTAAAAAATAAAAAAGATAATTATGAAAAATACCATTTCGGCCTATATCCAGCCAAAATCTTGAGTTTTGGCCAAAATTAACAGAAATTCAAACCAAAAATTTTTGACTAAAATTATGTTTTGGCCACTTGAACGAAAAGAAAGATTTCAATCAAAACGGTACGAAATTAATTACTATGATCTTACCACCGAGGTAAGATGTTGCTCTCCAAATCGGAGGGCTGGAGAACTTGAAGTCAATAAAGCTCTTTGTATTTTTTTAGTAAAAGGCTCTTTAGCCTTGTTTTCATTATAGCAGTTCATTTCTCTTGTACAGTTGATAAAATCCCCTTCGGGATTGGTGGAACTATAAAAAGTTTAAAATGAATTAGTATTGCCCTTCTCTTGGTCCTGTTTTTAGATCTTGTCCTAACAGAGGACTCAAACATGACAAGAGCCTATTGCACAAAAGCATCTGCTCACCATTGAAAACCTAATATTATGGGTCAAGTCGCATTACCAACAGAGAAAAGGAAACGGGTTAGGGAGACTCAAAAATTGTCAAGATAATAGCATTAGGGGCCCTTCGTCTTATACACAAAAAAAATAAGATATACATGTGAAACATGTTATTTTGTTCGTCAAAATTGTCATATTCACATGAGTAAATGAGAACATTCAACAGTTTTAAATTCATTTTTATTTTTTGGACTTTTTTCACAAATTTTCGAAAATCCATGAAGGATTAAGACATGAAATTAAACATCCTGATGTTTATGTTAATATAAGAATATTGAATTGCTCAAATCATGAGTAGGGAGCCCACAGAAGTGTAAAGAATTAGTATTATAGGTTGGAGCTTTTTTACAAATTACTCAAAATCTATAAAGATTTAAAAAAACCACCAGCTTCAATATTTTGGGTTTATTGATTCAATAAACAAAGTGAATGGTTTACAAATATGGAGCTCAAAGGAAAGAGAAAAAATAAAGGTGCTTAATGGCCTTACAAGAATGCAATCACCATAAAAGAAGGGGACGGACACCTTTTTTTTCCAAGAGGGGTGTAAATTACTTTTAGCACCTATTTCGGTGTATAAATAACTTCATTTTGCACAAACAAGCGCAATGATATGCAATCCTTTTGCATGTGATTCATTAACATATGTAAATGACTAACAATAAATGACCCCACGTAACGGGAGGAGTGGAGTAAAATAAATATTCAAATTAAGAACAAAGGAAAGATGATAGACTTAAGAGTAAAATGCATTAAATGACAAAAAATTACTCTTCTCCTAGTTATAGTTTTTTTATCACCTAGTATCTTTTAATAGTAGCTTTTTGTCATTTAGTGTATTTTAATATTAGTAGCTTATTGTTATTTATAAGTGCGTTTTATCCTCAACCCCTTTTTTTTTTTTTTTCTTGATTTCATCCTTTTATCTTATTCCACAATTTTAAAAGATATTTCTAACATCTTACAAAGCACATTTTCTAAATTGCACATATATATCAAGACATCAGATATACTCACTAGTAAATGTGCATAGTAAACAATAAAACGAAATCTTTTGTACCGATTTGAATCAATAAGTTTGCAAACTTGGACATAAAATAGATTTATAAAAAAAAAAAAAAATTCCATTCTCATCTATTCTTATGAATGTCCTCTACCTCAAGCCAAGCCTACTCAAGTGCACATGTATATAAGCCCTGGCACAAGCTTGACTAAAAACTTTTATACAAGAGTGACAAGCTCAGCCCAGACCAAAACTTGGGCTCGACCCACTACAACCAATCTCAGCTCGTAATAAGTGAACACAATCCGAGATCTCAAGCTCTTCCAAGTTCCAATGGCCATGCACTTGAGCAAAGCTAGCATAAATGGTATCACCGATTGATCGGATCTTTTCATTGAGGGTGGGTCATGAAGTAGAAAAGTTGATCCAGGAACCTGCATCAATTCTCAAATGAGCCAGTGATAATCATATAATGGGCCCCATTTCAGGTAGGACACCCGCGAAAGAGTGGCAAACGGGTTGGGTTGGGTCAGGTCAAATAAATCCATCGTACACCCAATGAGGGGTGAAGTCCAACCCAGACCCTATTTTAAATGGGTCAAATAACCGATGTGGGTCGATTCAACATGTATAAGCCTTATTTTATGCGGGTCTACCTATTTAACAAACCCAACATGTGGAATCATTGCTGGGCCCAATACATTTCAAATACTAAGGTTACATTCTAGTCAATTTGCGGGCCAAAAAAGAACAATAGAAGCTCACCTCATTCCTCGTAAAATATACTAATTCTAATTAGAAACAAAACAGTTTTTACCCAAAAATAAAAATACCAAAGATATATAACCATCAAATTGTTTAAATGGGTTTAGACATGGGGGTCAGTCCTAACCTAACCCATCTAAATAGGTTAGGCGGGTTATGTGGGTTTACCTTGACTCAACCCATTTAAATGCATGTTAGAATTTTTTTTTACAAATATGGGTTGGGCTCGGGTTGGGTAAAATTTGGCCTCCTCTATCCATCACCGGTCCGCCCCTATTCGGCCTGTGAGTGGTGGATATGGACCAGATTGGGCCGGGCTAAGCAATGTCAAGGCCTAGCCCGGTTTTAAAGCAGAAGGCCCAAATCTGGCCCGTTTGAAAAAGTTTAAGCTGGAGCATTGAAAAAAAAAGAGAGAGAGACGTGGAGCCTCAGCTCTCGTGGGACGCCCACATTAGCCAAGTCCCAGGCCGTAGGGACCCCGCCAAGACACCACTAACCCCAAACGACCCTGTTCATTCTTTAATGTGGTGTTATTTCATCCCAATTTCTCATATCATATATGCATGATGCTACCTTTATCTTTTAATATTTTGTACATGCAAGTAAGGCCCGTTTTTTTTCTTTTGTGGTGGTGGTGGTGTTGTTTGCTAGTTTGGGTGAGTGGTACTGGACAGGGTGAAACTATTTACCTATTTAGGGATAGATCTCTGAGCCGAAGTGTGAGATGGGACACAGTTACTTGCAATGTTATTTTATTATTTTGTATGTGTCACTATGATTGATAGAAGGTATGAATGACTACTGAAACCCATCTTTAATTAGTCATTGTAGGTTGGGATTCTAAAATGATTATGGGCCTCTTTGTTTATATTGGATTACATAGAAATTGAACAAATACAAATTCATGGTCAAATTAATGAGCTCACCAAAAGGATTGTGAAAGACTTGAGGTGTGAATAATACGAGGTAAGGAGTGAAAGATATAAAGTGGAGATGTAAAAGGGACTATTGACTTTCCTCGGAAATAAATAATATGGCAATGGAGGGGTATTCAAGTTCCATCTTCCCTTGATTCAATTATACTATATTAACTTGAAGGGTTTTAAGGTGATTTGGACTATTAGTTACAATTTTACTGTAAGTTATTCTTCTCTCCTCCGTTATCTCTCATAACCACCTACTTCTTATCCCATGCAATTCCTATTTTATCTCACATAACTACCCATATCTATTCCCCACTTTTCCCCTTTCGATTTTGGTAAAACCCCTTTTGTCCAAATATCCTATTCCACTTTTGCAAATCCTCCCATTTTGTTCTACTTCACGTCTCATATTCTCTTTCTACTCTACCTACTTTTAATTATGAAAATAGGTACTGTCATATGTTTTTTTTTATAATTTACTTTTGTGTATTGCATTTGGACTATCATTCAAGTCAATGTTTATTTCCAATTGTATGAATATTTCATTTACATTGTATTTGCATACTCGTGCTCAGCACATGTTACTGTGCTAGTTTCCATTAGAGTAGAGTTGTTTTTACACACCCAACCCACACACTCACCCAAGTCTCTTACCTTGGGTGCTACAGCCTTAGATTAATGTCTCGTTGTTTATGTGGAAGAGAGTGATCATTTTTGGATATTCACCTTAGGTCTTTATTCTTAACCCTTCATGGCACTAATTATCCCAATCCATTTCTATTCTAATGCAAACAATCAGGCCCCGCTAAATGTGATTGGATGGAACTCTGAATCAGCTAATATACGAATAACTAGAATCAACAAATAAAGCTTGCGTGCCTTCGGTGGAACACAAGGCTGTGTCTATCTTTCTTGGTTGGTATTTATTAGCTGCTTAGGGATGCCTATTTGGAATGCAAAAAACAGAGCTAGCAATGAATAGGCTCGAAAGATAAAAAAAAAGCATTCTTAATGTTGGAGAAGTATGAAATATCGAATATAGATCAATCAGATAAGGAGGATAAGCTGAGAGTTCTGATGATGGAGGAGGACTAGAAATAATTAAAGAGGAAATGTAGATTATTCTCCAAGTTAAAGAAGGAAATCTGATCTATTCACAAGAGTTTGAAAACGTATTGTGCACGCAAAAATTCATTAGTCTTTTTGCTAGAAAATCAATGAAAGCACTGGAATTTGTATTGAGTGGCAAATGCTAAGAAACTAAGAAACTTCTGCTTGAACAAGGATGGATGACTGAAAAACCAAAGGGGGAGAGAAAATTTATTATCATCATTAATTTTTTTCCAGTCTGTGACAAGATAGTTATTGGTGTAGTATGTTCAGTTAACACTTCAAACTTTGTATGGACGTGGTAATTTTCCACACTAAGTTCTCCTAGGCTAGCATGGTTGGAAAGAGTTTAAATTCTCCTCAGCTAGCATGGTTGGAAAGAGTTTCCTTAACAAGTAGAAGAAGCCATAGCTGGAACATATGGTTTTTACTTTTGAGATTGCTTTTTTATAGAGTGAGATGGGAAATTATGGCATTATTGGGAGTTTCATTTCTGGAGTAAATCCAACAGGTGGCTAAATTCTACTTCCAAAACGTTGATCCCAAATAGTCCTAGCTATTGAGGTCAAACTCAGGCAAATTGGCTTGGTTGAAAGAGTATGTAACATCATAGTGAGGATATTGGATGGAGAAAAGGATAATGCATGTGGCTGGGGATATTGGAGACTCACATCACATGGAAGTTTTGTGGGAAAAAAATGACATTTGGAATTTTGGATAGAATTGTAGTGGTTAACGAATTGAATGCATTCATGCTAGACAAAAAGCTAAAAAGAATATCATTTTCTAATAAATATGGGGAAAGTATATGGTTTTAATGTTAAAAAAATATGATCATATTGAGACTTAAGTAGAAAATGCTCATTATATGTTAGGAAAACTGGGGTTTGGTCATTAGTGGATGAGCTGTTTGAGAAATGCAAATCAATAATGTCATTTTGGGTACTTATGATTGGTTTATTATTAGAATTGTTTAAAGCATGTACAAGAAACCACTTTGTGGAAGCCGCGTTCACCCTTCTTAATTATTCAAGATAAGTTATTCCAAAAGCAGAGGTTTTGGCCAATAATGTCATTTTGGTTACTTTCAAATGGTTCATCATTAAAATTGATCAAAGCATTATGTGGGTATTATCAAGAAACCCACTTTCACAGTTCCACCCTTATCACTCACAATAGTGGCAGAAAGGGTATTCCAGAAAGCGGAGCAGCAGTGTCATGGTTGTGAATTTTAGTGGGCTGATGACCGGCTTGGATTTTGAAAAGGCCGGCCCCACCATGCATTGAAGACGGGGCATTGCACCATGCTACAATGCCCTGCCCCTCTTTTGCAAGATTTTATTAATGATTATCATTCAAAATTTTAAAAATAAATAAAAGTTGAAAGAAAGTCCATAGCTTGCATACCCCTTCACTTTGCAGCTGACACGCTTTCTTTTCTTTCTTTTTCTAATGATATCGTATGTTTTTTATTTTTTAAAATGGAGGGTGTCCCGGCCCTTTGGGCCAAAATGATCGCTACGGGCCTAGAGGGAGCCGGGTAAGTCCCCTGCCACCCCAGTGTGGTAGTGCAGTTTCGAATCCTCAACCTCCAGGGCAAACTGTAATCCTATGGCAACTGAGCTACCTCTCGGGGTTAATGATTCTGCATGTTAGAAAATGGAGCTTGTACTACATTTTCAAATACTTTGATTTCAGGGTCTAGGATAAGTTGAAGCAAAAGCATGATGGTGGCAATCCGGCTACAGGAGGTTGAGTACCAAAGACTTCTTTGGGTTCACTAGTCTACCATTAAGATTATTGGGAGTTGGGACAACCTTAGGTCCAATTGTGGGTAAATTAACCAAAAGTCCCTCAGTACGGTCTTGTAAGGTATCCAATCCAACAACTTTTTCTCTAATGCATATAGTCCATACAACTGGACATATTTTGATGAAAGGTCCCTAGATACGCCACATAATACATTTTTATGACTGATTTGCCCTTTCAATTGTTTAGGCATAAAATTTTGAATTTTAAAATTTTAAATCTTTCATTCTCCCTCATTCTAGGGCATTGTAAAACCCTAAAGTTTCTTCGATCGGTTGGAGAGGAACTGGTTCGACTCAGTGCTTCTCGGTTTCTTGCAGTAACTCTCCGGAGAAGACGAGAAGAGTTTTGCAGAGGAAATCTATGGTGGGCCACATAGACTCGTTGGAGTCGGATAAGAGAGAAGAAGTCAGGTTCTCTGTTTTGTAGAGTTCCAAGTGTTGATCTCAAGGGTTGTAGAGTTCCATCGCATCTCTCTTGTCTCGGTTTGCATCATCAAAAGCACATGGCCTTTTCTCCCATGATCTTGACAAGTGGTAGATAGGGAAAGAGATAGAAGAGTGGTTGGCTTGATTCAAGCCAAGCCACCAAACGAAGATAGAAAAAGGAAAAAGGGAAAAGGGGAAGAGGACGGCTGAGCTTTTGCACGTGATCGCCTATGATGCCCAGCATCTCCTCCGACCGTATGCCAGCAAAATTTATCTTAGTTTATGAACAAATCTTTCTAAGTTTCTGACAAATTTATCTTAGCTTTTGATAAATTAAACTAAGTTTCTGAATAAATCTTTCTGTGTTTTTGATAAATTCATTTGTGTTTTTGGTAAATTTATCTGAGAGGATCTGGTAGGCATTGGGCAGGCTTTGAAGCAAAACCCAAATCGAAGAAAGAACACCCAGTTGGGTCTTTTCCAAGGTCATGTTCAGTTTGGGCCAGGTCTGACCCACCCAGCCCAACCCAGAAGCCCAGTGCAGTGCGGTCCTATTTTTGTAATGTGCGCTCGAGGCTTATCTCAGTTTTTGTCAAATTCATCTGAGTTTTATTAAATTTATCTGAGTTTTTTTATCAAATTAATCTGAGTTTCTGTCAAATTTATCTGAGTTTCTGACAAATTTATCTGAATTTGTAGCAAACTTATCTGAGTTTTTTACTAACTTATCTCCATTTTGGGAAATTTCACCTAGTTTTTGAACAAATCTTTCTATGTTTTTGGAAAATTTATCTAATTTTTTTAAAAAATTATTTGAGTTTTTAGAAAATTTACCTAAGTTTTTGGGAGAATTTATTTGCGCTCTTGAAATCTATTTGTGTTTTTTAGTTTTATTTGTGTCTTTTGAAATTTATTTACATTTTCTGAAATTTATTTGGATCTTTTAAAGTTTATTTGCGTCTTTTTAAATTTCTCTACGTTCTTTTGAGATTTATTGCGTTTTTAAAATTATTTCATTTTTTTAAATTTATTTGCATTCTTTTGAAATTTATTTGTATTTTTTGAAATTCATTTATGTTTTTTTAGAATTTTATTTGAAAATCTCATTAATAGGGTTTCATTAATCGTAACCAATTAAATGGTAGTTGACCATTATTAATGATATATCCCACTAATCATGGGATATGATTTAACGAAATTGTGAATTAGACATTTTAGGTCTTCAAATTTGGAAAAAGGACTTAAAAAAATTGTAGATCTACCACTATAAAGTGAAATGTTCAGGACTTCCCACCAAATGCCTCCAAAATTGTTGTAGGATCAAAAAGCTTATTACTGCCACAATGAGGATAATATCTTCTACTATTATAAAAGAGAGAAAGATGCACTATGGTTTCACTACAAACTTGCCCAGTAAAAGGAGAGGAATGGGATAAAAGGAAAGAGAAAGAAAAGAGATAAGAGAGTGCATTGGATGGATAAAGATGGGGACATAACGAGAATTTTCCAATTTATTTAAAATAGACTTTGGGTCAGGCTTGAATTTAGAGGGGTTTTAAGGATCCAGATCAAAATGAGCTAGAAGACTAAAGTTTAGGAATTAAAAACATCTAACCAACGGTACCATAATTTCAAAAATCTAAAATTACGAAAAGCCCCCTAAATTCTCTGGAAAATTGCTAACTACCCCACTACTATACCCAAATGAACCCAGATTTAGACCAAACTTGGCACACATGATCCTAATAATTTTTTTAATATCTTCTATTGAGTAGATGCTAATATTTTAAACATAATAAAATTTTATTTTAATACATTCCAATAAATCAAGTATTTTTTTTCAATTTCTTTGTTTTTTTTTTTTAAAGGTGGCGGAGAAAAGAAAAGGAAAATGTGTATAAGATTGGAATCTATCTCAAATTTTTTTTCCCCTCTTCTTTTTTCAATTTTCTTTTAACATTCTTCTTATTCAGATACTACAAGATTTTCAATACAGGAATTCTTGTGAGTATGAGTTTTTTTCCTATATGAGTAATTATGTAAGGAAGAACATGGCATTTTAACAGATTCTTTATTGACTCATAGCTCCTTTGGGAATGGAGGGAGTTTTCATACATGTAAGTGAGCACCGTCTACAGAAATTATTATTGTTTGATTGTTTCTTTTTCTTCAATTTTTTTTAATGTTGCAATAAAATCTTCATTCTAAGAAAAATGGGTGCAACAAGAGTTAAGAAAATGATGGTGAAGAGTTGGTTTTTTCTTTCTCATTCCTGTTTGGGCCAAAGTTAGGCCTATTGATAGCCTTCCTGCTCTGATAATTTTAACGATATGTCTGTTTTATTTCTTGAATCTTAATTGCAGGCTTCCAAATTGTGTGTATTTCGTGTTTCCTTATGGTAGAACTTTGTATTCAGTTCTGACTCTATGTTTGGAATATGAATTTGTGCATAACATTTAAAATGTAAAATTGATACTGTTTTGTTATGTGAGATATGAAAATGGAAAACTCAAACAAAAAGTGTTTTGGTTGAGAAAAACAAAGTAGACAATAACTAAAAGGACGATGCTATGAGGCATAGAAAAACTTTCCATTATCTGTCAGAATCTATTTTCCTTCTCCATAGAGTCGAAGGGGAAAGGATTTTTTTTAAAAGTAGTACAGGTGTAGAGATGGAAACCCATGAAGCATGACAGTTGATGCAGGTGCTACCATTTGGATCTTAAGTGGGCCCCACAAAGTGTGTAGACGGCCTTATATATATTTTATTATATGTCTATCTATACCCTTATTTTATTTTATTTATCTATCCATCTACTATTATAAAAGATAAGAAGTTGCAGTACTTTTTCACTACACACCTTGTGGGGCCTACCCTTATAAAAATCATAAATCTATTATTATATTATATTTTATCTATCTATCGAATTTCTAATCTAATCTATCTCTATAGTACCCTATATAAAAGAGAAGAAAGTGTCATGCTTTTCACTACACATCTGTGGGCCCCACTTAATATTATATTTTATATTTATTTACCCTTATATAAAAGAGAAGAAAGTATCATGTTTTTTCTCTACACATCTGTGGGCCCCACTTAATATTATAATATTATATATATACTACAAGAAACCTACACATCTATAGGCCCCAATAAAAGAGAAGAACTTGTCATGCTTTTTCTCTACTTCTACACATCTGTGGGCCCCACTTAATATTATTATATAAATATATATAATAAAAGAGAACTACACATCTGTGAGCCCCACTTAGTAGAAGAACTTGTCATACTTTTTGCTACATCTACACATCTGTGGGCTCCACTTAGTATTATTATATTTCGATGAAATGCTTGGCTTAAATTTTCATGAAAAAGGTTGTGTTTGATGAATCTGTACATTTACTACAAGAACTAAAATGAGAAATTTCAATTGAGATTTTCATGTGTAGAAAATTTCAACTTGAACAAAAATGCTAACATATTGCTTTATAAGATACCAAACTAGTTGATATTTTTCAGTTTATGCTCAACAGTCACAAGCAAAATGAGACTAATGCATAAAAATATAAATGTCCTATACACTTGCATGATATATATTTGCAAGTAAAATGAAACATTAACATACCTCCATAAAAGTTAACTTTTCATTAATAAGTAGGGCCGAAATTAGGCACAACAATATGAGAAACAGATGGCCAAATGTGTCTTGTTCTCTATCATAGGTTGGAGATGATGTGCAGAGGCTTAAGGTCTGTTTAGATGCTTCATTTTTTTAGTAGCCAGATAATCTCGGTGTCATAAAACTTTTTTGTGAATATGCAAGCGCATGCAGATTTTTGTCATGTAAGCCTTTTCTTGATTTCTTCATTCCATGTAAGTTGGCTTTTTTTTTTTTTAATTTTATTGCTATATATCAAACCAACATCCAATGCAATTTAGTAATGGCTTGTCTTATTACTTCTTGAATTATGATAAAGTATTTTGTTTTTCCTTTCAAGTTTTTATGAGTATGATGTAATGGAACCTATCATTTTGATATGCCAACTCATGTTTTTAGATCCACCCTCTTATGTTGATTTGAAGTTATTGATTTAGGTAATTCCGGCAACATGCATTCCTTCATTATCATTCTATGTGCTAAACTTTGTTTGAAGGTGCTAATTGTCTTTCTTTATGATTATGCATGCTTCATCCAAGGCATCATCTCAGGCCGAACCAGTATTATTCTTGGACTTGATTCATGTCCAACATTGTAACTACATTACTATAATGCTAGGGTAATAAATTTTCTATTAAATTTTCTTCAGAAGTTTGAAGGAAGTAGTTATGCCAACCCTAAGAGTGCATGGCTAAAGATCTTTTGTAGTTGGTTGTCTTGCTTCAAATTATGATATTTGTTTCAAATATTCACTTACTATAAAATTAGAATGTAACATAACTGATTTATGATACATAAAAAGCTAACAGAAGCACAAATTTACATGGTTCAAAATTTGGTAGATCTCTTTGTAGTTAGTTGTCTTACTTCAAATGATGATATTTGTTTCAAAGATTCACTTACTACAAAATTAGAATGTAACATAACCGATTTATGATACATAAAAAGTTAACAGAAATGCCACAAATTTACATTGTTCAAATTTTTGTAGTGGTGTTATATTAATTCAAGAAAGCTTATTAAGTTGTTACCCTACCCTCATCTTGACATATCAATCTTGTTTCTTTCCATGATATTCAAATTTCTTTGTATTGGTATTACTACCATTTGATACTTCTCAACATGAATTTGGTATGCATTTGGCGCTAGGTTTTAGACAAATTTAAAGGAAAATAGGCCGAACGATCAATCTATATTGAAATTGGTGAGTGTTTTGCCTAATAATGTATGGTCAGAAAATGTTGGTTTTCAACTTTTTTTTAGGTAGTTTCCTTTCATATATTTTGTTATTCCATCTTCTTCTTATTTTTTTTCTATTGAAGCTTCTACTGAATTTCATAAGAACAATGAGTGATTGTAAATTGCTTAGTTTACCAAAAGAAATTAGCTATATGTGAACTGAACATTCTCCATTGGGATTGTTAGTATTGAGTTTTTTAAGGACTTTATTTTTCCATATTATCATACTATAAGAGTGTGTTCCTTGCACGTGCATTGCACGTGCAGGGCTCCACTAGTGTTTATTAAATCTACTTTAGTAAAGGTTGTATGCGAAATCCTAATGTCATTTGACTGAGAAAACAACATATAACCATTATTCACCATTGGGGTTTAATGCCCAAGATATTGATGCCTTCAGATCCATTAAACTTCGGTCGCCAAAAATCAAGGGGTTAGGACATGTAATGGGGCCACGTGTGCCAATTAGAGCTTTACATTGCCCCCACCCCTAGGTTTTCATTTATGGACATGGGCCCTGCAACCAGATTCACACCTCAAGGTGTGAACCGTCTGAGCCATGTCCTTATTTATATAGAGTTTTGGTCCGGTGTGAAAGGTTTGCATGCTAATAAGTTAGACTTGAACGGATAATGGTAACTGGATGGGACTCGAGCTAATTTATGTCATTACATTACATTGATGGTGAGTGTGCCCCATTGTGGTTTCGTCTCTGGCAAGTAGATCTGTCATTATTTTATCATTTAATTGGATGGTGAGAATGGCGACTTACCTCATTACTTAGCGGCCGCGGGTCTAACCGCTCTGTCCAGAGTTTTAAATCCTGTGCGTGCCGCCTTCTCTCATCAAAGGGCTTTGATACCTCTCCTGAGGGCTCCACCACTTCACTCGAGGTCTACTACATTCTATAGATGGGGTAAGAAATAATAATAATAATTGGACGGTCAATATTATTCAATCGTTTCAATGCGATTGTAATGATTTTCTGAGTTAGCGTGGGGCCATATAGATAAAATCTTGGGAAACCATGATTTCATCACTGGGTGGGTGGGACACCTAAATTTCATCATTTAGGTAGTAGGATCCATTGGGCCCACCTTTCATCAGTGCAGCCCCTTTCATACTCTTTTCATCCCATGATCTGGCATTAAAATTTCAAGGCGGTTAAACAAAAGGTTAAGATAATTTGGTGGTGCTGAATTTTTTTTAATACGACAAGACCATTAAATTTGCCAACATTCCATTAGTAAATTGCATCTAAGTGTGCCCCACAACTTGGACTTTATATAAGCTGTATTCGGTCTCTCTCTGTAGGAGAAAATTTCCCTGTTCGCTCAATTGTGCAATCAACTTGGACTCCTCAGAGTCCTTCACGATGACGCGAAATGCATATCATTGTGCATGTGATAAAAAGTTAAAAAAGGTGTTGCCAAAATGAGTATACATTTCCTCCAAAGTCTTCATATGAAAAAATCAATTTTATAAAAATTACTTCTCGAAGATTAAACGTACAAAATGCATTTTAGAAATACTAGAAATGATTCATAAGACGAAAATTTGATAATTTGAATTTGAGTCAATGGAGATTTTAGTATAATGTAAAAATACTTTACTCCATTTGTCCTAGAGACATGCGTAAGTGCGTGGTGTCTGAAAAGAGAGACAGATTCCAATCAAACCAATAACGAACACAATAATAAGGTAATAAAATCATATTGCTATTTTCCCAAAATTTAACCTGATAAATTGCTGAGAAAACTCCTACAGCCACCTCACTTTTTAATTTGTCAAAAGAATTAAATATTCAATATTACAAATAGGAATTGATTTTTTTTTTTTTTTTTTTAAGGAAGCTTGTAAAGAGAAGGTTGCCAACCAACGAATAGGCTTTTTCCAAGGGATTGGCCGAGTGGTCAGAACCACGGTTTCTCTCTCTTTGGAAACTAGAGGTTTTGATATCGATTATTGGTTTTCCCTCTTTAGGAATCGAAAGTTGAGTCACTAGTACTACCACTTAGAGACCACATGGGGTTTTACTCGATTTTTCTTTGGACCCGGAGAGATTAGTCCAGGAGTTGGCATCCTTCCTTTTAAAAAAAAAAAAAAAAAAAACAACCAGCGAAACAGGTCAATTTAATGAGAGAACAGAAATCTTGAGATTATGAAAAATGACGCACGGTTTTGAATTTGAAAGCGTAGAAACCTGGCTTGGATGAGTGGGACTCAACACCATCTGTCCCATTTCTACATTCTCTCAGTCTCTGTCTTTTATTAATTTAATCAATGAATACGCACACACGGCTGACTTTCTCAGTCACACCAGTCACAAACAGAGCCCGGTTTCTTCGACAGCAACTCTGGTTGTAGTAAAGGGTGATGTTTCCCCTGTTTGATGTGCCTGCCCCACCAAGAATATAGATTTATAAAAAAAAAAAAAACTTCTTGTCCATGTGTGTGGGAAACTTTACTTCACCACACTTTATAATAGTTTCCCGTGGTAAGAAAAGGAGTTTGTTATCCAAATAGGGTAGAAGGTAAAAAACGTCGCATCTCTATCAAATTTAACTTTACATTTACTCTTTTACCCTGTTCAAATGTCCTAAAATTTTATTAAAATGTGAATTGGTCCTATTGTAAGATTGAGTATAAAATTATAAATGTGATAAATACGATCTTATTTCTAATAATATAATTGTGGTGGATTGACTCTTATTTTGATTAAATTTGAGCACATTTGTTATGAAGAACTCCTTAGATTCAGAGGAATTGCGAGGGAGGCACTCTGGGTTCATAAAGAAGATGGTTGCACTTTTTATATTTGTGAACCAGCCATTGCGCCTGAACACTGGGAATGGTAGGATCAGAAGGTTTCCCTGTGTTACAGGGCAGGCCATATGCCAACAATCATAGTTGAGTGTTGACATCTCAGCATCACACACACGCTAAGGATTTGAGTATTGGGTCTTCAAGTCGACGGTATCACTCTAGAGTAGTAGGCCAACCTAGTTAAGAAGAAAAGAAGAAGAAGAAGAAGAACAAGACGACGAAGACAGAGACAACCGTGAAATAAAGAAAGAAAAAGGTCAGGTTATGTATGAGAACAATATGATGGTTGTTACCGTGGAAAGAATCGCTCCAAATGTTTTATGGTCATGTACATACTTACAAAGGTGGTTATGATCATCAAGTTTTTCTGATATGAACCACCTTTAATCCACATGGATACTTTTTAATTCACCCACATATATCATTAAGGTAGGTTGAAATTAGAAGTCGTTCTTACGCAATTAGTACTATCAAAACGTGTCCGTGCTATTATTAGTGAGAATAAATAGTAATTTTATTTATTTTTATAGTAATTAAGTTTTTATAATAAAAATTGTTATTGGGTTTTTTTAGATCTTGTGTTTGGATTACCATTCTTTTTCAAAAAACAAAAGCAAAATTGACCATAAGTAAAATGTGATTGGTGTTGATGTTCAAAAAGGAGAAACACATAATAGAATAATGGTAAAGCTATATAAAAATTAGAATTTAAGATAAAATTTTGAGGAAAGTTGTCAAATTAAAAAAAATTGAAATAAATTACTTGATAATTAATTTAATATTTGTTAATACATGGTAAATATAATTGAATATAAAGAAGAAATTATAAGGATGGCAAGAAATAGAATCGTGATAAAGAAATTGTAAGAAAGAAAATTGTACCCTAGATGATGTTTGTAACCATTTATTCAACTTCCATAGAGTAAAAAAGAAGTAAAAGATTTAAACCTTTTCAAATTGCATCTTTAGAACAAAAGATAAGCATAGATTTTCTCAAAATGCAAAGTAGTTGCATGGATAGTTACATTAGATAAAGATAAGATGCTGCATGAAGAGATAAGAAATAAAGGAAGAGGATAAGAAGTGAGAAGTTGGTGAGTGGAGAGAAGATGCAAAGATTTGATAAAAAGTCCTGAGACTCCTGATAAAAAAATGTAACTGATACTCCAAATTAAGATGGAAAACACGTGTCTTTAATATTGTTTATTTCAATCATTCAACTTTTAGGGGCCGTTAAATGGATGGTTTTGATCATTCAACTTTAATATTGTATATTTCTCTCTTTCTCTCATTTTATTCAACCCTACGCCACATGTATAGGGCTGCAAAATAGAATCTGAGAACCCGAGCAATCAAATTTCAGTCTTGGTTCAAAATAAAGTTAGCATAAAACCTCTTTTTGGAATATTGTGAAAGAATTTAAATTTGGTTATGGATCAGAGTATACAAGATCTTTAATATTGATCGAGGACAATTACATCCACATATTAAAAATATATGAGTTATAAGAGCCTACATATCTTGACTATTTAATAACCTCACTTATATATTTAAAAATTTATTTTAAAGTCTTTTCATCTAATCACAGTAATTGTTTTTCACCACTTATTTCACATTTGGGGTCCCCGACAAGATCACCTTCGTCATCTTGAAATATTTAATTTGGGCCCCAATCCCATAGGTGAGTTAATCCATGGGCTTTGGCTGTAACTGTGAATGTGAGCGAATTAAGAACCCTTGTACTGAAACCGTTTCAAATTCCAGATGTGACTTCCCTCGAGTTGTCGTTTGCGTAAATGAATCCCCCTCTCGCCTTCCCGCATTTTTAGCTCATGAAACAAGAGACATCTGCAACCGACTCCTTCCCACACGTACCAGCTCCCCTCGATACCTATATATCTATATATACCATACATTCATACCTATTTTAAGGAAAAACCGCTCCAAAACCTCTTCTCTTCTCTCTCTATCTCTATCTCTATCTCTCCCCTTTCTTTCGCCTCTGCTTTCGGGATTACCGTTTCAGATACTTCTCCATCCTTTCCCTCCCTTTTGAGATATCATACATCATCATCTTCTTCTTCTTCTTCTCTTGCTCTTTGGATGGAGTTTCAGTTCCTAACCAGTCCATTAATGGCAACATGTCCTTCTCTTCTTCTTTTCAAAACACTCCTTCTGTTACTCCTCTCTTTCACATCAGTCCTTGCCGATTTCTCCATCCTCGATCTCGATTTCAACGGTCAGGATTACTCCCCTCCTCCGCCTCCTCTTTCTCCTCTTCCTCCGCCTTCACCATCTCCTCCTCCTCCTCCTCCGCATTCACCGTCCACGCCTCCTCCTCCTCCGCCTCCCTCTCCCGACCCTCCGCCCCTCTCCTGCCAAGATCTGAACGGAACCGGCTCCTTCAACGACTCCTGCAGTCTCGACACCAGCTTGGATCTCCACGGAGATGTCTACATCAAAGGGACTGGCCGCGTCGACGTCCTCTCCGGCGTTTCCCTCATCTGTGCCGTCCCCGGATGCTGCATCATCGTCAACATTTCCGGCGATTTCACCCTCGGAGAGAACGCGTCGGTTATTGCCGGTACGTTCGCGGCCGTGGCCGACGACATCACCCTGCACGGGAGTTCTCTGATCAACACCACGGCGCTCGCCGGCGTGCCGCCGGAAGAGAGCAGTGGGACGCCGCGGATCGGCAGTGGAGGCGGAGGCCATGGTGGCAGAGGCGCAGCCTGCTCGATGAATGATCAGAGGCTGTCGGGCGAGGTTTGGGGCGGAGATACCTACGCGTGGTCGAGTTTATCGGTGCCGGTGAGCTATGGGAGCAAGGGGGGGACGGTGAGCGACGGGGAGGATAATGGCGGGAAAGGCGGCGGCCGGGTCTGGATCGAGGCGATGAATGAGCTTGAGATTAATGGGACTGTGCTAGCAGATGGCGGAGATGGAGGGGTTCTTGGTGGAGGAGGATCTGGTGGCAGCATCTACATCAAGGCGCTCAAAATGTAATCTCTTTCTTCTTCTCATACTGCAATTCTCCACATTTTGGTGAATATTCCACTGTTGGGGACGTACCAGTTCTATTTTTTTTTTTTTTTAATGCAGGATGGAGAATTTTCAATACAACATTTCCTTTTGCTTGCAATATTAAGGACATGTTTGTCTGTGTTTCCATAATCCAGACAAGCCTTTCAATTCTTTTAGCTTCTATGGGGCCAGGCCGGCTTTGGAGCTTTTTTTATTTAGACATTTAGTGCAAAGATGAGATGGATTGGGGACATGGGGCACCCCATGTTTGCCATGTATCTGGAATACATGTTGAATAGAGTGTTTCCTTTCCTCTATCCTGTCAATACTTGCCTATGGACACAAACACACCCACGTTGCTTCTCATTGGAAGTGTTTATTGTTGTAAAAAACGGGAAAGGAAATGGAAGATCAAGCGCTTCCTAATTTGTCTCTCAGCTGTAGCTCAGCTGAAAAGAAGTAAAAGAAAAAAGAAGTGCTTCCTAATTTCTTTATTATTCTAAGCATTGGTTTTTGTGACGAGCAGGAGAGGAAATGGCAAGATAAGTGCCTCTGGAGGAAATGGTTTGGGCGGAGGAGGTGGCGGACGAATTGGTCTTGACGTCTTCAGCAGGCATGATGAAGCAGAAATCTTGGCTCATGGTGCGATTGTTTTTCATTTGCCTATGATCTTTTGGTTGGTATTTGTGGGAATAGTTTCAATAATAAATCTTTCGATCGAACCTACTGTTAATAATCAGCACCTCTTTATTATCTTACTGATTTATAACTTGTGCTCATCTGGAGGAAGAGATGACACATCATGTCAATGATTTTGTTGCTGTAGAGCACATTTATGAGGTTTTCTGATAGCTTGCCTGTCATTTCGCACAAATATTTCTTCATTTCACGCTATATTTAATTGCTGCGACCTTTTTTAATGTTTTTCTTATGCTTGCAGGAGGTAGGAGCTTTGGTTGTCCTGAAAACTTTGGTGGTGCAGGGACACTTTTTGAATCTGTCCTTCGAAGTCTTATTGTTAGCAACCACAACTTGACAACCCAAACAGATACAGTTTTCTTGGAGTTTCCTAATCCGCCGCTTTGGACAAATATTTTTGTTATAAATCATGCTAAAGTTTCTCTTCTTTTGCTTTGGAGTCGTGTACAGGTCAGTGGAGCTAGCTTTTATATGGAAAGCTACCCAAAATATGTCCCTTTTTTTACCTTACAACTCTTTAAACAACTGTCATTTATTTTGAGAATTGACAAAATCAATATGACACGGTTCTATCTACCTTATTAGGTTTCTTATCATTTGAGTGTGTGTATTCTTATGCTTAGAATTTGCTAGCAACTTGCAGAAAGTTGAGGTTACTGGTTTAAACTAGATGTTGAGGTTCCACTACCTTGACACACAGAAGCAAACAAATGAATAAAAGTACCCCCTAAACTTAAGACTCTAAATTGTTCATGCATCTTTGAAAATGATCCTTCTCCATATGATGAATATACACATTAACTAGAAGTTTTTCGTAGGTAGCACTAGAACACTAGGAAATAGGTGGATGATTGGAGGGATGGAGTCATCACTTAGTCTTCATGACCTTCCGTTCTTTGGAGTTATCACCATCGGCTGCCCATGGAGTCATCACACATGGGAGGACCATAGTTGAAGAGAGACACCATGGTTGAGATGGAAAATTCAAATTTTCCATGACAGTCTTGAGAAGTTTGGTGATGCTTTCAAGTTGGATCGTCTAATGGTTGAGATATAACCGTTAGACCCATAAGTATGATCTTTTCAAACTGTCATATAGAAGCGTCTATCGCTGATTGCCAAACAGGAAGTTAATATTGTGCATCTCAAGACTCAAGAGTTAAAATGTGCTACTTCGTTCTCTTTCTAACCACGTGCGTTGCTTTCGTGGGAACTAGTTTTCTTCCTGTGACCAATCACATGTTTCCCGCACCTCAGCATCTTTGTTACACAACTGTATGAATATAAAACAGCTGTACATCAGTCACCCATAAAAGAGGATTCCCACTAAACAGTCAATTTTCAATTCCACTAGATAATTCTTTACAAATAACTACCTACCTGACAACTTTTTTCAAATCAGTCGCAGGTTTTCGTACTTCCAAATACTCTAATTTAGAGTATCAAAGCACATTTTGGTGTACATCAGAACATCATCATGTCCAAATTCCCATTTGGGGTACATCCAATCAGAAGCCATTATGGCAATAAAAGAACAAATAATCCAGAAAAAAGTGTGACAAAATCGACAAACCCGAAGAAACATATACAACTGTATGAAATGAGAACTATATTTCATTTGCAATAAACACCAATACCCACTAACCTGAAATTTTGAAGTTTCTTAGAGATTTATATTCGAATGATAGTAACTACTTCCCTTTTCCGTCGTCTCTCCCATGTAGGAGCTGAAGAAGAATACCGTTCCAGATTACCATGGACCCTAGTAGCTGTGTCCAAAGCTTCTCGTCGAAATCACCCTAAAACTAAAAGGTGAAAGGTCATTACCCAGTGTGTGTCCCGCCGGTTCTTGGGAGGGTTTAGACTGGAGAGTGGAGACAGACCTAACATTTGGCAATTTTGCCACAAAGTAAACATTTGGCAATTTTGCCACAAAATGGCTGCTCGCAGGTCAAGAACCTGCGAATTGCCCCTACAACTCTGCGGATGAAAAAGGGTTTTACAGAGAGGGCTTGTCCTGTGACTGTAATTTAGCCAAGGCCAAACAGGTCCAATGGAAGGCGGGCAGAGCCAGGGGGTTCAGGGGTATATGACACAAGCGAGTGAGCATATTGATCTAGACTATTCATCCATTGGGCCCACTCTCTAGTTTATTTGATGCCGGTGACATACAATCAGAATTAGCATACCTGTGGAAATGTGTGCTATGAAAATTGGGTACAATTAAATATCTTATAGCTGTGCGGATGAAAAGGGTTTTACAGAGAGGGCTTGTCTTGTGATTGTAATTTAGTGAAGGCCAAACAGGTCCTATGGAAGACGGGTAGAGCCAGGGGGTTGAGGGGTTTATGACACAATTGAATGAGCATATTGATCTAGGCCATTCATCCATTGGGCCCACTCTCTAGTTTATTTGATGGTGACATACAATCAGAATTAGCATACCTGTGGAAATGTGTGCTATCAAAATTGGTTAAAGTTAAATATCTTATAGCTGCATAGCAATAGAGAGACACACTCATCATGTCTATGGTCCACACATCCAGACACAGCTCTTGCAGTTTTATTTAAAGTTGAGGGTATGGCTCTGCCCCTGATGTTAATTGTTAAAATCTATGCCTACGTCCTGCCTTGTAGTCATCCTTGGGGTATTTCTAGAATGCGTCTTCCAGGCTTTTGCTTACCCTTAATGCACACAAGCCTAGCCAATATCAAGTCTCTTTCACTACATGGTGACTTTGTCCAGATCCTTTCATCCTTAACCTCCTAACCCCACTCCATTGCTCTAACCCCACTCCATTGCTCCCTAATATCAAAATCTCTTGAGCTTTAAGAGGGAAGCGGCAACAAGTAAAGTAACATTGTGGTTAGATAAACTTATTAATAGCAGAGGTCTCGGGTAGTCGGGTTGGATGTGGAACATAGATATGATGCATATACGACCAGGATAAAGCAAGGACATATCATTGATGCAGTGGGGCATGAATATACATAGGAAATGATGACAAGAGCCCGTATGAAGGGTCTTCTTGTTGTAACCATGAGGTTGTGGGTTCGAGTCATATGACCAATTAAAAGGAGGAAAAAGGAAGCAGAAACGAATGGAGAGGATGGTATACCTTTTCTGAAGTATCAAGGTACTGTAGGAATATTCATTGTGTACCATGAAATTTTGAAAAAAAAAGAAAATGAGATATAGGAGTGTTGGATTTGACGCTACGCAATGATGTTTGCCAGGGCCATGCTATTGTAACCCTGGTGTCAATAGCATGTAATGTAATCTTCTGTGTATGTTACCTCATAGAATATCAGTTAGTGCGAAGTGATTATTGGTTGTGGAGAACAACCCTATTCATATTCTGTAATGTACCAATGTCCTTACCCTTCCTCTTGTTCTTCATTATCCAGGTTCAAGGACAGGTTAGTGTATTAAGTGGCGGTGTTTTGATCTTTGGCCCTTCATATTATCCTTTTTCAGAGTTTGAGCTTAATGCCGAGGAGCTTCTCATGAGTGATTCAACAATCAAGGTAAATTCTTGAACTGTTCATTATTATTATTATGCCATTATGTATGATTTGGCAATACTTATACAAAGTGGGGTGTGTGTAGAGAGAGAGAGAGAGAGAGAGAGAGAGATGCTGTCCATTATGAAAGCAATCTCGTATTTATTAATTTTGGTTTCCTATGTTAATAAAGTACACCCTAATCAGCTACAGGCCAATCAAAGGTAATTACAATCTTACTAAAACAATATAGTTATGGCATTCCTGAGGTGTGTAATTACAGATGGCCTTGCTATGCTCAGCTTGCTTAAGAGATGTCTTGAAGGCAATCTGACTTCAAGCCTTTAAGATTATCTTCCAGGTGGCTGTCAGGCTGAATAAAAGGAGTGGCTCAATTATTTGGAGCAAGTTTCTTTCAAACAAAGTTACAATCAATTTCAACAGGCTTCGTTTTTCACAAAAAAATAGGGAAAAAATAGGGTCCGAGGCAATGTAGATGGCAGCTGGATGTTCCCAATGAAGAGGCATGCCTGCATGAGCAATGGGGTACAAAATTGAGCAATGGGGTACAAAATGGAGAGAGGGAGGGGGGATGGGGGGGGGGGGGGGGGCGCGGGGGGGGGGGGGGGGGGAGGAGATCTTTTAGGAGAAACTGTGATATACTGTCCACTGTGATCGCCGGCAAACCACATCAATAATGATCTAACTGCAATCTAATCAAGATCTAAATTGTAGTTTTACTAAAACAAGGCCATGGTAGCACTCTGATGCATAATGATCAATGTCCTTCCATTCTCTTCAACATGCAAATCTGTTTAAGTTCCATGAGGACATCCTAGCAAATGGTATTGTAAATAAGCTGGCAGTTTCCACTGAAAGAATGCTATAGAAGAAATGAATTGGTAAATGTCTTCTTTTGCCATGTATCGAGAGAGGCCAATCCGATGGCCAATTCCTTGGCCAAATCGCAAGTTGACCGAGTTACTCTTTATTTACCAAAAAAAAGAAAAGAAAAGAAAGAAGGAAAAAAAGACAAAGAGTTAATCTTTATTTCAGTTCACCATTGTCATTAGAATATTTTTCCTTTTGTGATCTTGCTTTCATGCTGTCTAGTATATGCTTTTAAATATGCGATGGTTTTTATTCTTTATTCAGTATAAATGTGTAGTTACTGCTGTGTTAATAAACAGTGAGGCGTGAAGTTTGAAATTTGAATTATCAATAATTACTGTATCAGTATCACAATAAGTATGCTGATTTCTAGAAACAAAAAATATCAATTTATAAAAACGTATCATTACTTTCCGTTTTATTTTTTAAAGTTTATTTTCTTCAATTCACAGTAATATCCTAGAATTTAGAAAGGATTTTTGAGTGAAATGTGTTGAAAATTAGAAGGTTAAAGGCATCATATATAGAGCACATGTTTGCTGGTCTGGGAGTAGGGATGATGAATGATTATAGTTGGAAATAACTCAGTGCCACCATGTGATAGTTTTAGATTTAGGAGCAATTATAGAACGAACTAGAGGGTTTGAGTTGGTTATTGCATATAGGATGCCATGATCCACAAATTGGAGTGAAGTTACTGGACACTTAAGCGATTGTTGGATGCCACTCAGTTTTATGGGGCAATTTTTATGAGATGACTGTTAGACCTGCCATGTCATCTAGAGCTGAACGTTGGGCAAGGAAGAAATGAGAAGATAAAGGTACAAATGTCTGAGATGCAAATGCTAAGTAGTTATGTGGGATTACAATGAAGGATACTATTTGGAATCATGGAAACTTATGGGAAGCTTCAATACAAGAGAAAAATCAATGAACGTCATTTGAGATGGTTTGGCATGTATACATGCTTAGAAATAATCCCTCTTCGATGTATTAAGGGTAGAAGAACTAGGTAATGGGGGAGAACAATAAAGACCTTAAAGAGTGAGGAAGGAATTGATAGTCCTGCAGGTATATGAACAAAATAGTTGGATTGAGAATACCGACGCCATTTCCCGTAAAACTGATACCCCTACACACATGTATGTAGGCGACTGTACAGTAGAAAGGTATTTAATAATTAAATGATAATTTCCAAGAATCTTCCCTTTTAACTTGTGAAATAATTACTGATTCAATAGAAAAAAATTAGGAAATTATTAAAATGCCGAAAAGTAAATGTTAATGATTTACTGTGTTACTATTGCTTCAGTTCCTATTGCTGAAGGTTTTAGATTTCATTTTAATTCAATTATATTTTATTGGAAGAAAGATTCTTTTGTGAGAGGGCAGTGCAACACCACCACCCCCACCCCCGCCCCCCCCCACCACACCATCATCATTGATCATTATCACAGTATCCCCCTCCTTTTATTGTTGACTTTCATACCCTCCTGCTTTTCTTTTCCCCTTTTCTGATTGATTGATATTTGATACGAAGTCTTCAATTTCATTGGAAGGGAAGTGTACAATACAATTGAAGTAAAAAACTATTTGCTTCCCTCAACCCCTATCCCATCACTGCAAACCCACCTGGCAAATCTGAACATAATGGTCCCAAAAAGACTCAAAATGTGTCTCTTGTCAATAGAATGAACCCCGATTCTTTGCTTTGTTATAGTCTTGCAAACCACTTAACTTTTGCTTTAAATTTTGATGTACTTCCAGCTTCGACCGATTCACATAACTGTGACTGAAATGTTAAAAGTTTTATTGTTAAGGTTGAACTGTTTTATGGGTTTATGATAAACTGTTCGCTCACCAGTTTTAGTTGAAGCTAGGTGCATGGGGCTTTGCGTATGTCTGTGAAAATACTCTTGATGTGGAATTCGAAACTGCTAATAGACTCGGGTGGGGATGAAATTGTTGCAACATCCTTGCTTGAGGCTAGCAATTTACTTGTTCTCAAGGTATTTGTTAATCCTGTTTCTGCTTGTTGTCATGCCTTTCCTAAACTTGTGATTTGTTGAGCATGATTGTGAGTTCTGACTTTTGTGGTTGGTATTTGGTCTCAGGAATCATCCATTATACACTCTGAGTCATATTTGGGCATTCATGGACAAGGCCTACTGAATTTGTCTGGAAGAGGTGATCTGATTGAAGCTCAACGTGTGATTCTGTCACTATTCTATGGTATCAATGTAAGCTGATTGATCAGCTTGTAATTACAATGTGATTTCATCAATTATTATTTATTTCTATTAACCTTTTGCTTCATTGATATAAATGAGCCAAGCTGAGCTTGTTGAAGCTCGAGCTTGAATCAATTTTCTGAAGCCAGGCCTGACTCAGCTTGTATCTTCCCCTTCACTATTTATAATATATGCATATTATATATAAAACTCATATATAAAACTATAAGTATATCCGTCATACGTGGCCATCATTTGAAGTATGATATTGCATAAATAGGTATAATACAAAAACATATGATATATAAATATATATGATATGACATTCAAATGAGCCAACCTGAGCTCATGATCAAGCTGAGTCCTCAACAATCCCAGCCTGATCTGAGTGGAACAGGCTAGAGGTTGAGCTCAGCTTGTGAGCTAATTGGACCATCTTAAGCTTGCCTTGATTAGCAAATCATTTTGAGCTTGAAACTGAGCATAGTTGAGCCGAATGAAGCTCGCTTGTCTCATCGAAACCCCTAGTTAAGATCTCATTCCATCTCCTTGTGTTTGGGTTTTAGCATAATTTCTTTACTCACCTGCAATGATCCTGCTGCTTACACTTCATTTCTGCCGCATTTCATGGGATCTTGCTTCACCATCTCAAAAATTGCAAGTCAAAATCCTTTGATATAGGTGAAACTATTATAGATGGTAAGTCACAGATGAAATGTCCAATAAATTTTTGTAATCAAGAAATATTTTCAATGATGAAATGTCCGATCGATTTATGCAATTGATTCACTTTGCCAACATGGGCAGTAAACATTGTCATAGATGAAATGTCCAATCGATGTATGTATCCAAGAAATATTTTCAATGATGAAATGTCCAATCAGTTTATGCAAGGGATTCACTTTCCAAACATGGGCAATAATGTCATGGGAACCACAATAAAAACTTTGGCAGTTTTTATTTCTAGAATCCATGCATTGTGGTTGCCAGCAAAAAAACTCCAAAGGAATCATTCATTATTTTTGCATTATAATTGTCATCTATAAAATGCATGCATGCAGTGACACATCCTTATGTGATTAGGAGTGAAGGATGTATTGATATTTGATTTATCTGCCTTATTGTTAGAATGGTAAATCTTACTTGTTTGCATTGTGGCGGTTGATGCTCTTAAGTACTATATTCCATGCCTTCATTATTTTCTATTTACAGCTTCTATTTTAGCTTAAATTGAAGGGCATATGCTCTAAATTCTAAATTGAATGGTGTATTGATGTTTTTGTCTCTTGTTTTATTTTTAGATCGGGCCTGGTTCTATTTTAAGGGCTCCCTTAGAAAATGCAACTAGTAGTGCCATGTGAGTTGGGAGTTATATTGTTTTTCCTACTATTGCTTACTACTACATAATCTTTTTTTATGTGGATGTCACCATTTCAATACTATCTGTTGTAGGACATCGATGCTCTATTGTGAACTCGAGGATTGCCCTGTGGAATTACTTAATCCACCTGAAGATTGCAGTGTGAACACTTCTTTGTCTTTCACTGTTCAGGTGTTTCCTCTTCTTAGGAGGGGATCTTTTGATGCATCTTTTCCATGGATGTACATATAAAAGTTTTGTAGCTTGTTTCTGCAGATCTGCCGAGTTGAAGACATTGATATTGCAGGTCTCATACAAGGATCTGTTGTTCACTTCCACCGAGCAAGGACTGTGATCATCCACTCTTTGGGAACAATAACTGCATCTGGGTTGGGTATAGTTTCTTATTATGAATTCTTTTTCATATGATGATGACCTCCTCTGTTTCTATTTGTGCTTGTTCAAATCTTTTCCCCCGTCTGTTGCTTGAGCAGTAGAAAGTTTTTCTTATCATTTTTGTAGTTTAGAGTAGAAAATAACTGAATAGAGTCTAAGCAGGTTGCAGAGGTGGTGTGGGCAGGGGAAAAGTCTCAAGCAGCGGTCTTAGTGGTGGTGGTGGACATGGCGGTAAAGGTGGAGATGGGTATTATGAAGGCAGTTCTATTGAGGGTGGTGTTGCATATGGCAATGCTGATTTACCTTGTGAGCTTGGCAGTGGCAGTGGTAATGATAGCATAGTTGGTTCAACTGCAGGTGGTGGTATAATAGGTATGAGTGTGGAATTTCTCAACCCTTAAATGTTTTCCTGTCATGATTTGTTTTATGATGTAGCACGTTCTCTATACTTAGACTGAATTACGAACTGAATCATTTATTTTGCATATTCTAGTTCCATTGTGTTTGTTTCTTAAGCAAAGTCAGATTTATTAAGGGCGTCCAGAAGTTTGTTAGTTAAAGCATCTTTTAGACTTTAGTTACTTCCGAAGTCTGAATATCTTGTTATGATATGATTTTTGAGCGTCCATGTGACTTGGATATCGACATGTGTATTGTTGTATGATATCCATGATATTGCTGCTATGTACTCTGTAATTGTGAATTAATAGCAGATACACTAATGTACTCTGTAATTGTGAATTAATGTCAGATACACTTGCACATTTTATCCTTCCAGTTGCTATTGAGTCATGACTTGATAGAGGGAGGCATGCCACTGTGTTCTTGTGTAGTATATGGTAATCTCAATTGTGGAGTTTATGTTTTTATCAATTAGCAGCTTCATGTTATTCATCCAAGATTGTAGTAGCTCCTGCTGGCATATGCATTTCTGAGATGCATGATGTAGATCCAGCCTATTAATGGTTAGGATTCAAACTTTAAGAGGGTCGTTTCACATCTCATTTGTTAAACAATTGCAATGAAAAGAGCAAATCCACATAAATTGAGGATAAATGACTGCAAATCTCTTGAAAATCAACCTTATCCACGATCAGCAGGACCCAAGATGAAGAAGGAAAATCACCCAATGATGGAGGGAGAAATTCAAATCTATTATGCAATATTGACTCATTCACAAAAAGCCATCTACAAACCTCTCACAGGTATTTAGTTGGCTTTTAATCCAAGCTGTACAGTTATTGATCAAATCTTAAATCCTAGCCATACATAAAAATGTAAAGTGCTTCATTGGAAATATGGGAATAGGAAAGTTGTCTCCAACAAATAAATTATGGAAAGAGCGTTAGTGGAAATATTGGAAATGATAGAGGTTTTGGGGATCAAAGAATTCTAGTGATATTTGAAAGAGGGAAACTAAGGACTGAAGGTTTTTAGAAATAATGGAGAATGGAAAGAAACAAATGGGTAGGTAGAGATTTGGATTTGAAGGATGGGATCAAGGAAAGGATAAAATAGGAAAGTGAAGAATCCTGATAGAGTAGAAGTTCGTCATAAGCCACAGCCCTATTGCATGGTTGGGTCATGTGCTGGCCCATCAGGTTAGGTTTGAGTTCTTAGTCTCTTTGACCCTTTGAATTGGTCCAGTTGGCCGATGTAGGCAAGAGCCAGTTCATCTGCACTGTCGTCATGATCTTGTCTGCATCAACGCATCAGTTGTGTTTCATAAAAGAAATGCAAATTATCTCATCTTTCATCTCAGGTGGCACATATTTATGGACCATCCTTTGAAGTTTTTGGGGATTCTGCAGAACTTCCAACAAAACTATAGCAGAAGGAATCTATGCTACTGGAGTATGGTGGATTAAAAATATGTAGGGATGCGATGCAGTGAGGACCATTATTGCTGTAAATAACTAAATAAGAGAGCTAGTGTATCTATGAAATTAAGATGAGATCCCAATTTAGAAAAATCACCCCAATTAAGGGGATATCCTAGTAAGACACTTATCAGAGATCGTGAAACACAGAGATGGTGAAACACAGATCTATAAGGACTGGCCGATCACATTGAAAGGCACTCAATATTCAGTGCAACATCATCTTTTTCTTTGTTATCTTTTGATTGATAGGGTGTAGGAGGAGGAAGGAAGAAAATCCTTTTATGTCTTCTTGAGTTTCTTCTTGATTGAAACTGAGATCTTAAATGAATGAACTGGTGGGTTAGATGAGTTGGATTTAGCTGAAGTGATGAAACTGTCAAATATAGGTACCGGCTCTTCCATACTGCGAAGGTCCTCTCAGACCTCTTCACGATTAGGCTTATTGTTGACGGAGACCATAGGTTTTACTGCAAAGGTCCTCTCAGATCTCTCTACAATTAGGCTCATTATTGATGGAGACCATAGGTTGGTCCATCCTAGATAGTAGATGCTGCTGACCTATCCGCAGCCAACCTGATGACTAGGTTTTACTTTTGCTTTTAGAGGATTAGTCCAGAGGATATTGAATTACTGATAAAAAATCATGCTATGGGATGCTAGTACTGCTTTCATCACATTTCATTTTCATCTCTTGGATCCCCAAGATGACAATACTTGCAGAGTTTCACTTGTTCTTTTTATGTATTGGAAAAGCTATTATTTAACAGGTTTTTCCTAATAAAATTGGAGCCCAAACGATGTTACAATAATGTTAGCTTAAAGCATTCAAATTCGTTGCCTCCAAAAATTAAGATAATTATTAACCATGTTCAGATCAATTTTTCCTTGTTTGATTGTTTGCTACAAATTATTTTGTTTTCTGCTCAGGTCTGGAACTAGGATAATCATTGATTTTTTTTGTGTGTGTTGTGTGTGTGTGTAGATTTCATCTCCCATCATTTGTTTTTGTTTTGCAACAGTAATGGGCTCAATGGTGCATACATTATCTAGCTTGTCCGTATATGGATCACTGAGAGCAGATGGAGAAAGTTATGGTGAAGTTTACAAACAGGATTATGGACTAGCTGGTGGTTTACATGGAGGCGTAGGTGGTGGATCTGGGGGAACCATTCTTTTGTTCTTGCATAGGTTGACACTCGGTGATACTTCTGTCCTTTCAAGTGTTGGTGGAAATGGAAGTCACTACGGTGGTGGTGGAGGAGGTGGTGGAAGGATTCACTTTGATTGGTTTGACATTCCGACTGGTGATGAATATCTTCCCATAGCTATGGTTAAGGGAAGAATAAGAGTCAGGTTTGTAACCCCTTTTGTCCTACTG
This sequence comes from Persea americana, assembly GCA_029852735.1. Lineage (NCBI taxonomy): Eukaryota > Viridiplantae > Streptophyta > Magnoliopsida > Laurales > Lauraceae > Persea > Persea americana. The sequence continues at coordinate 63,778,099 of CM056813.1, read as the reverse complement.
GCATTTCTAGAGTTGTTTCCAGCCTTCCGTGAACATGCTCAAACCATCCCAAACATTAATCCTTTTTTTTTTTCTTGTTTCTTTTATTGAATCTACTTATAGGTTCCTGTCATAATTATGTTGCATCTCTCTCTCTCTCTATCTATCTTTTCTTGTAATTCCACTTTCTTTTTAGCATGCTCATTTCAGCCACTTGTACTGTAGCTTATTCTCACTTCTTTACTGCCAAGATTGACTCCACAACCCACTTGGTAGTTGGTGAAGTGGCATACAAGGCATTGGTTTGCTCTCTATGTCTTGTGTTCAAAACCTACCCCAGATTTGTCTAGTGCGCATTTGTGTGGGTTTAGCAGGCACCGCCTGGGGGATTAGTCCTGTTGAGTCAAAGACCTCAGGAATACCCACGTCATAAAAAAAAAAAGAAAAAAGAGCTCCATACAATAAGGTAGGTTTAACTCTCATCTTATTAAATCCCCACTTTAATCGAAGTGGTGTAAGGAGAAAAAAGATGAGCAAGCATCATCAGATCCTTGTATATACTCTGAACTAATGACGTTGGGCCATTGGCTATGATTTGTAAAGAGTGAAACTTTTGCCTAAATCTGTGCTGTGGTATGAAGTTCATTATGTTGAGATGGTAAAATGTGCAGCACAAACAGGAGCGCTACTCATGTTTCAATATAGTTTTCTTAGAGAGCATAACGGATGCCTAAGGAGAGCGATTCAGCAATTTGTAATGATTTTTTATAGTTGTTTGAAATTTTTGGTCCAAAAAATCTGAAATATATCTAAGAAGTTTCAAACTATTGTAAATGTGAGGCTTTGATATGTAAAATGTATTTATAAAAACATATATTTATATGTTCTGATGTACATTCTATGTTGTTTAATGATACACAATGTTATTTTTAGTGATTCTATATAATCTACCGGATAAAAGTTAAACAAATAGAAGTTATCTCCGGTGAAATTAATGTGCTATATCATTTTTTTCATTGACCTAATATAAATTTAAACCATATGACTGAAGTAAAAGTCATTTCAAATATGAGTTACTAAAGTTGAAACAAATGATACACAAGATGATAACGTGACATGGAATAAAGTTGTAAGGCAGCTAGAGTTATTTAATTATAGTTGATCAATAAACTCTAAATAGAAAGATCTGGGACTTAAGAAGTATTAGACATAATACCTACTATAGTGGAAAAACTGAAAAAAAAAAAAAAAAAAAAAAAAAAACTAAATTAGTTAAGCTCAAAATGCTACGTTCTGAACATTTGAGCATATTAGAGAGTAATCAATGTATAGAAGTTCAACAAATGGAGCCTGTGATTGTGTTTTACTGTTCAAAGGTCAAATCTGACCAAAATTAACTAAAGAAGCATTCTACCAACTCTCTAAATGAAAGTAAGGATCTAGAAAATAAAAAGACAAAAGAAAAAAGATCCTCTTTAAAATATCCATGGAAATAAAGTAAGAAGTGAAAATTTTCACTTTCAAGACAGTTGTAACGGCTTGTATTGTTGCAGCAGCTTGTGTTGGCTGATATCTATGATGCAGCTGATACCATCAATAACATTAAAATAAAATATAAGCAGAAACCAATATACACTATTTTGAACTATTCCAGACCTTGGTACTACTATCATCATCATGCCTTCAGCATGCTGTCCATAGTTCAACTATAATTTGGGATGTTTCATGAATTTGTTATGATATAGAGATATGCCCTAAACCCCTTGAAATGAGTCTTGCTCTCTACAAGACTAGCACCTGGAACACTTCGATAGGTCCTATAATGCATTGAAAATTTAAGCCTTGATTTATTTATTTTTTTACAGTGGAGGAATTGGTAGAGATTATGGCCATGCTGGGGAAAATGGAACTCTTACTGGAAAGGGCTGCCCGAGAGGGCTTTATGGAGTATTTTGTGAGGTAGCTTTTTCATTTCTATGATTCCATACATTTAGGGGGAAAAAGGAAAAGAAATGTCCATTTTTATTTCCTTTCTTTAGCAGTTTTTAACTCATACATCGTAGAGCTGTTCTTTTTGAAATTTTAGCAGTTGCAACTCATCTTTCATATCTTTTAAGGTACCAAAATCTGCATGATATATAGATCAGGGAGATGTGATGCAGGCCAGACCAACCCATTGGCGGAGACCGAATCTGCGATCGAGACAATAGATCAATCTCCCGAGGGGTTGATCGAATTCAATGATGGATTCCAGCCACTAGGGCACAAGAAAAACCATAGAACAATCCATAAAACCAACAAAACTCATAAATCAATGAATTTGGAATAAACATGTCTAATACAATGAAGGCTCCTCTATATATAGGAGAGAACATCTTTCTTATCCATTAAGACTTTTCTAATAATTAAAGAAACCTAATTAAAAGAGGAAACTAACTTGCATAACAATCCAAATCAAGTAAACTCCTAATTTAAAGACTTCTAAAAAAATCAAACTCAAATTAAAATTTCTAATTAAATGAATATCCTGTTGGGCTTATGGGCTGCGCCCAATGAGTTGGCCGACCTATTGTCTAGCCTGCATCAATTCTCCCCCGCTTCAAAAAAACTCGACTCCGGTGAGTTGACAGCTTGATAATACGGGAGAGAATCCAACCACAAGTTCCGAAAATGTCCTCCGGGGTTGAAAATCAATTGCACAAACGTCTGTCTTTTCTTTTGATCTTCATTGGTATGGCATGGATTGGAAGTTTGACGCAATCTGTTCCTCCGTCTAAAAGTAGATCGAAAGTGTCGCTTTTTCTTATGTCTGCAGTGAATTTGGAGGTGTACTTTTTCAATTAGAGACTGCAACTGTAAAAGCTGCCATATCTGAGTACAATCTTTAAGCTTCCATTGTTGATCCCTGAAGATGAATTCAATGTGAGGGACGCCAACAACTTGATGTTTTTGTGAAACCCTCTAAAACAATTGATTTGATTTCCCATGACCCAATTGAATTTTTTGGACGTGGCATTACAATCAGATCTACCGGATGTTCAATGTCCTTGCTAAGTTGATCAAAGTCTTCAATGTTTGCTTGACTTTGTTCTTCTTCAAACCTTTTGCAGCTCTTGATTGACATTGCCTTGATCAATATTGTTTGTATCCATGAAATCAGTTTTTCCGTGAACTTGCTCTTCCATGTCATCCGTGGTGCCTTCTGTTTTCTCATTTGGTGCAATCATGACTTCTCTTTCAACTTTTTGCTCTTTCTGTGGCTCTTCTGTTGAAGATGATGATGTAGACAAAGATGAGGCTGTTGATGTCATTAGAATTTTGATACCAATTAGAGGGGCCTGGATCTGCGATCGAGACAATAGATCAATCTTCCGAGAGATTGATCGAATTCAATGATGGATTCCAGCCACTATGGCACAAGCAAAACCATAGAACAATCCATAAAACCAACAAAACTCATGAATCAATTAATTTGGAATAAATATGTCTAATACAATGAAGGCTCCTCTATATATAGGAGAGAACATCTTTCTTATCCATTAAGACTTTCCTAATAATTAAAGAAACCTAATTAAAAAAGGAAACTAACTTGCATAACAATCCAAATCAAGTAAACTCCTAATTTAAAGACTCTAAATAAATCAAACTCTAAATAAAATTTCTAATTAAATGGATATCCCATTGGGCTTATTGGCTGGGTCCAATGGGTTGGCCAACCTATTGTTTGGCCTGCATCAATATGTTTCCCATCCTTTAGCTCCCTAAATTCCAAATAATTCTAGATTTAAATGAGATTCTATGTGGTAAACATAATATAAATTTGGACCAAGTTGTCTTCATTAAGCTTTAGTGCCGGGATATCTTATCATGGGGAAGGCTTTATCATTATGAAAGTGAGTTTCTGAAACTCAACTGCATCATTATGATTTCACTGAGTATGGAAAGAAGACTGACCCTTGGAGACTTCCCATGTATCTCTCCCATTACTGCTTTGTACCTTTTTTTAATTTATATTCCTAATAAAAAATGATAAGGAAAAAAAAAACAGAAAAAAAAAAGATATAAAGCTAGCTTTTGACATGTCTGCTTATACCATATTTCTACTTCGTACTGTGCAGGAATGCCCAGCTGGTACTTTCAAGAATGTGAGTGGATCTGATGGAGCCCTGTGTCACCAATGCCCAGCTTACGAGCTTCCATATCGTGCCATATATATAAGTGTTCGAGGTATTTGTATAGTCTTGGTCATTTTCCATTAAGCAAATAATAAATAGTAGCTAGATGTGGTTCAACATTCACAGCTTATACTGTCCACGTCTTAAGAGTGGCAGAAAATTGTTTTCTTCATTTTTTTTTCCTGTTCTGGATCTGCACTCAATATCATATTCTGAGATTAGTGAAAGTTTTGAGAATTTTCTTGTAAGTATATTAGTCCTAATATTTGCGTATTCTTTAAACAGGCGGTGTTGCTGAAACTCCGTGTCCCTACAAATGCATATCAGACAGATATCGCATGCCACACTGTTACACAGCTCTTGAAGAGTTGACATACACGTTTGGTGGGCCATGGTTATTTGGTCTTCTTCTCTCGGTTCTTCTTGTACTATTAGCTTCAGTGCTAAGTGTTGCACGCATGAAGTTCATCTGTACTGATGACCTACCAGTCCCTGCTCCCACTAGGCATGGATCTCAAAATAATCACTCCTTCCCCTTTTTGGAGTCATTGAATGAGGTGCTCCACTTTGATGTCTTTACAACTTTTAATTGAATGTCATCAAACTTCACCTCATGGTTTTGTTTTGTTTGGGAATTAAGGTCACATTTATATGACTTGTGTATCAACTTTTCACCTGAGAACGTCCACACTCAAACTTGTGTGGACGGCCTTGCTTGCATATAGTTGCCAATTTCTTTTTGAACCTCATTTTATTTTGGCTCCAAATTGAAATGTTTTAGTTGATTTGGAATATCGGTGATTAATTTTGGAGTTTCGTTTTGGAAAAAATAAAAAAATATATAAGTGCAGAAAAATATAAGAAATATTAAAATTGTAAAATATAAATTATGAACATTTAATATATTCTACTGAATCAATAATGCAATATATTATTTCTACATGCCAAGTGAATAATTTATCAGTTATGCATACGTGACTGTGAAGTTAGACATGCATTCCCAAGTCACAACTCATAATATGCCATGTAATTATTTTGTAGTTTGCATACAGGGGCTTTGCATATATTTTATAAAAAATTACAAAAAGACCACTTCTCTTTAAAAAAACAGAATTTTTGGCTGAAATAGACTGAAGTCGGGGTGAAAATGTTCACGTATAGTTTGTTTCAGCTAGTGGCCTGTCTGAATCAAAATTATTCGGCCGTTTCCCCTGAATTGAGCGAAGTTGACAGCTATGCTTGTGAGCCCACCTATGATCAATCCATCCCCCGCCCCATTGTATTGATGACACTCACCTTCACCATTACATGAATATAAAAGAAATGCATGGTTAAAAAACTGTTAAAACTTGAAGCCCATAAATTGAAGGGTTAGGATAATCTTAGTGACTTTATATTTTGCCCAACCCTAATCTACAATGAGACCTTTCCACATCCCCTATCTTGCTAATTGGCATGCATCAAGGTGGGCTTCATAGAGATGTCTTCTGATAAATTACATGCAAACATTTATGTGTGTGATCAGGTGCATTCACATGGAAGTCATGTGTGCACCTCGAAGTCATGTGTGCACCTCTCTTGTGGAACCCATGTTGATTCTTGATTATCACTGGGGTGGGAGATGGAAAGGTCTCATTTGGATCATGGTTTGTCAAATCATCCCCATAACACCATCCCAACCCCTTGATTTATGATCCTCAAAGCTGTTTTCAAAGGTATCGGTTTTCAATCCAACAGTGGATATAGATTTGATGGATATAAAATTTGCCAATTTCTTGGGGGTGCAGGCGATAGCAAGTCTGAGAGAGTCAGATTGACTATAGATGGGATGTAGATTGTTGGTGCATTGATAACTTTCGTGCGAACTGCTCGAATGGGACCATTTTTGGCCCATTTTTTTAGGGTTAGAGTGATCTAAAGGGGACCTTTATTCTGGCCACCCTAGTTCGTGCTAAGACTTTTCATTGCTCCGGCATGCATTTCTTGTGATTCATTCAAAATGGTGATCAATAACTGGTTTAAGTGTCAATTTGGGGTGTGAAGACAGTGGAGTGATCATGAGTTGGCCAACATCGGCCTCAAAAGTACTTTTTTTTTTGGCTTAAAAGAACTTTTGGGCTCTTTTTATCATTTGTAATGTAGGTTTGTATGGTGTGTGTATAATAGCAATAATCATAATCAATGCTTTATCCCATCATAAATTCTCACAGTCACGCACACCATCAAATGACTTACCAACACAGTCCGTCAAAGCTTTATCCCATTGCACATACACATACCTACATGCATCTATGATCATGTCCAACTTGTTTGCACCATAAGGAAGCTGCATTCCTCCTTTCTTTTGAGCCACTTGGCTCACCTACATTCTATCCATCCCCCTCACACTCACTACCCCCAATTAACCCCAAAATAGTTGGTAGTCAACTTACTTTGACTCTTGTCTGACTTACTATTGTCTATTGGAGTGAAAACAGGAAGAAAAAGAGATATCTCTAAAACTGTTGAACTTTTGTGGGCCATAAATCAAGTGGTTATAGGATTTGGTGTGTCTGAATTTTGCCCAAACCTACACCACAATGATATCTTTCCTTCCCCTACACTCCATGATAGTCATGCATCCAAGCCCTAAAATCATCTGCACTCATGGTTTATATTATCAGCTGATGTGCAGTCTATCAGGCAATACATGCGTTATAGCAGCCCGGTTGCTATGGTAATTGGTAATGTTGAGTGGACCAAGTATCAGCTCGTAAGTCTAATATTGGCCATGACAGCTGTTATGCATGGGAATTTTTTTCTCTAAACTCTTTGTGTTTGATGTGTATTTAATTCTTAGGATTTCTAAATGATGCCATTATATCGAAGGGGCTAAAAGTGAAGGTTTAAATGTGAAAATCCATGAGGGACCTTCAAATGATCTCCTGTTTATATGAATTTCTCTCCTAACCTCACCCTTGTATAATAAATCTGGAAATGTGATGGTCCCATTTAGATCTACAGCTTAGATCCTTCATTCCTCACCTCCTTAATATTCCTGTGATAAAACCCCCTTTTCGATGAATTCCCATGAATTCTCAATACCAAGTGGGCAACTGGGCTTTTAATGATATATAATACCAATTATAGTATTCTCTTATTTGGTAAAGCTTATTTAGGTGCAAATTATTCACACCAATCAAAATCACATGTATGCACACATATACATACTTGTCTAACCCAGGGTTGACCATGAAACCAGCCAAAATGACTCATCATGGTCTCTTATTAGATGATGTTGGGTTGAACTCAATTTGGACAAGTGTTGGTTGAAACTCAATTGACATGAATGGTCGGCTCTCGACTTGGATTGACTGTATTTGTTGTGTTGTCTTGAGGCATTTTATCCTTGTATTGTAGAGAAACAAGAGAAAACTTAATATTATTCGTACATTATTTAAATGGTACAATTTAAAATATACTTAAAATGAAAACCGAAACTGAAATAACAATTCAAATGAAAAATTAAGTAAATTTTCTGAAATAATATACATATTTTAGTATGTTTGTTCTACATATTTAATAAAAATATTTTAACGACAGAATTTACCGACCCTCCTGTTTGATGTGTCGAGTTTTGTAGTGAACTTGATTGGCAAGTATCAACCTTGTCAAAGTACATGTGAAATGTGAAGGGTTTGATATGGATTGGAGGATGGTTGGATTGGTGTCAAATTGGGTTTTATTTCATTTCATTTAAGGGGAGTGAGTTATGAGGATATAAGTCATAGTTGTCAATTTCATTCCGGTCCCTATTCCTCTTTCAAAAACGACAATAGAAAAAAAAAGAAAATAGTATTTTTTTTGGTAAATAAAAATAGTAAAAAAATTAGTAGAATTCTAATGCAACATTATTTCATTTTTAGCATATTTAACATAAACTACATGTACAAAAGACCGTTTTCTTACTCAAAATTAGCGGTCTCTTTTTTCTAAACACTCCTTACATTTTGTTGTTGTTATTGTTTGTTGAGGGGTTTCGTGTGTGGGGGTGTGTGTGTGTGTGTTGTGGGGGTGGGTGGGTGCGTGGTGAGTTGGGGGAGTCAGTTTACTTTATATATATATATATATATATAATCTCTCCCCAGCTCATGCACTCATCAGGTCAACTCATGGATGAGATAGCGGGGCCCACTTGATGATCATTTGAGCCTCCATCACCATACACAGGTAGGTGGGTTGTGGTGGGGGGAAGATCTTTCTATCCCTCCTGTCCCATCCTCAGGTGGGTTTCCAGGTGGGCCACACGCATTTTTGCATGTGAACGGATGAGCACAGGGGACGTGTCTGTAGAGAAAATAAACCACCTCATTGCCTTTTGGGGGTCAAGTGGTCCTTGTTCGATCAGTTCTGGTGCTTTTAAGGATGTTAATGTGGCATTTAAAAAAATTGTTCTGGCTAGAACAGGTGTGCTTTGCTTGTTCCAGCATATGAGGGGGTTGCTCTTTTCCAGTTTTTGAGACTTTGTTCCAGTTTCCTACATTCTGAAAATCCTGTCCCCAATGGAATGGAATTGACAACGATGGTATAAATTTATCATTAGTGATCCCATTGTACTGCATAAAGAATGGGTTGAATATAGAACCCATCGTTTGATGTTAGTTTTTCCATCTTTCCCCCAAACAAAGCATATTTATGCGTTCTTTTCGTTCCTTTAGAATAACAACACATGAAGGAGCTTACTTCTTGTCATCATGCATGCAGGTTTTAGAAACTAATAGAGCCGAGGAATCACGAAGTCATGTCCATAGAATGTACTTTATGGGTCCTAATACTTTCAGTGAACCTTGGCATCTCCCTCACTCTCCTCCAGACCAAGTAACAGAGATAGTGTAAGTGATATTCACCTGTATCCTATTTCTTCTCTTTTTCCTTGTAAAACTAAAATGCAAGTCATAGCAGGACTAATTCTCCTTTACTTATAGCTGTAGCTACAAATCCTATTAATTGTTTTTTGTTTTCTTGCTTCTGGTGGAATTATATTCTACTGGTTATCTTGTTTTAATGGCAGATATGAGGATGCTTTCAACAGATTTGTTGATGAGATTAATGCCTTATCTGGTTATCAATGGTGGGAGGGCTCTGTGCACAGCATTCTTATATTGGTTGCTTTTCCTCTTGCCTGGTCATGGCAGCAATGGCGACGGAGAAAGAAACTGCAACGGCTTCGTGAATTTGTTCGATCAGAATATGACCATTCATGCTTACGTTCCTGCCGTTCTCGTGCTCTCTATGAAGGGCTGAAGGTTCTTTCTTCAGTAGTTTTCTGCACATGTCAAATTCTTGAGCATTGGTCGGTTGTCCATTTGTACTGTGTGTAGGGGTAGGTGGGTTAGTCATTTGTGCTTTGTGTGTTCATGGGTAGGAGGGTTCATGTTGTTTCAAGCTCGTAAAAGTGTGGAACTGTTCATCTGGTTGGTGCTATTGTGAATGGATCATTCCGTTCCTAAGAAATAGATTCGAATGATCTTGACCACAATTAGTTATTCATTATACTAGAAGGTTCATCTTAATCACATATTAGTTATACACGATACTAGAGTACTAGCTAGTTCATCTGTTATTGGGCACCTACATTTCGTGACAATTGTGACTTGCTACACCCATCTGCACTAAAGCCTACCTGATGAACAGTGTTTATCTCATACAATGTGAAAGTGCGTTGTATATATGGTGCTTAATAACATGACCATATATGCTTTTGCTTATCTTTTATATTAATGGGGCTGATGCTCAATTCCTACATCCTCTCAGAGATGTTAAATACTAAATAGTGATCCATGCTATATTTCTGGTTCTTGTTCTTCTTTATCATCACCACCACCACTGTCATCATCATCATCATTTCATCATCAAAACGTTGTCACAACTATGTTTCAGTCAGCTACATGAATTCTATTTCTCCATTCCAATCTAAGCTTGGCCAAATCCTTAGATGGTTGCATGGTTATAAGAATCCTACGATTTGTATCCCGAATCTTAAGGAAAACGATTCATATCTATGTAATGAATCCCATTTACAAAATGAATCTTAGGATTTAGGTGTGAATTCTACGATTTGATATCCGTTTCTTTGAATCTTATGATTCAAGCGATTCGGCTCAGCAAGAATGGCTACAGCCATTAAGTTAATATTAATAATCTTTGACCTTTTTTCTTTCCTTATTCTCTCTTTCTTTTATCGCTTGTATTTTCAAAAGGTTATTTAGTAGTTAACAAAACCTCGTAAGAATTTTTTGTGGCTTTGATAAGGTTTTAAAGATGAATAAAGAGCATGTATTTAACTAAAGCATTCGACTGTACGTATGGTGCTTGTCTATATTTTCTTCCTTTTTTTTTATCTATTTTGATTTTTTGCTCTTCACGAACACTTTCTTAACTTGAAGAGATATCATACTGTGTAAAGTTGATGGTTTGGATTTTTTTTTTTTTTTTTTATATTTTGATTTAAAGATAATAAAAAATATATATTGATACTTTAATCTTATTTAACAATTTACACATCATTTATTTCATATATATATGTGTGTGTGATGATGTTCTTGATATGATTGTATGATAGACTTGCTATTATATTTATACTACTATAAATGGGAAAATGGATGGTTACAAATAATTACTTTTTCCTTTTTCTTTTAATTTTTAATTACTTTTCATTTTTATTAGAAAAATAAAAAATCTTACAATTCGCGATTTGATTCGATTCATGGGTATGAACGATTTGCAATACGATTCCAATTTTGAAAACTGTGCATGGTTGCACTTCTTCAGATTTATCCTTACTATGTCCATCCATGTCTTCTTCGCCTACCTCTTTTCCTTGAGGTGCCATCAACCTACATGGGAAAACTTTTCCTTAGCGATGCTGTTGCTGGCCTGTGTTGTATATATCCAAACCATGTTCTATCGTAATTTATCACCTTTTGACGCTACCCAGTGGTCTTGAATGTGCTCATTTTGATTCTGTCTTTCCTAGTTTTACAACACGTTTATCTCAACATTCTCATCTCTACTATAGTCATTTTTTGCTTGTGTTATTTCTTGATTGGCTATTTTCTTGGAATTTGTGTTGGAGTTCTAACAAAATTTTTATGCCTTTTGTAAATTCACTTGATGTGACTCCTTTATCCAGGATTGGGACCAGCTTTTGCAACAAACTGGTGAAGTTAGTGCTATATTTCTGATTGTTATATAAAAAATTTTCATGTATTTTATTCTGCCAGGCTTTAAAAAAAATACCTACTAACGACTCGAAAGCTAGTATGATTAATTTTATTGGAGCTATTTTTATCTGAATGCTTGTTATGTCTCCATCCATGTGTCTTGTTATATTTTCCTCAGTAGACTTGTTCCCTTTAGTTGTTTTTTGCTGCCTGGGCTGTTAAATGACTAAAACTGAATGCTTGTGCAGATTGCTGCAACTCCAGATTTGATGTTAGCATATTTAGATTTTTTCCTTGGTGGTGATGAGAAGAGACCCGATCTTCCTCCTCAACTTCATCAAAGATTTCCCATGTGTTTAATTTTTGGAGGTGATGGAAGCTACATGGCGCCTTTCTCTCTTCACAGTGATAATGTTCTCACTAGCCTCATGAGTCAGGTCGGTTATTCAGCACAAAACACAAAAAAACTTCTCTAGTGTACTATTTCTATCTATCTTACAATGATAATGTTCTCACTATCTCCTCACGAGTCAGGTCAGTTTTCAGCACCAGACACAAAATTTCTCTAGGTTACTATTTCTATATATCTTAGGAACTCAAGAACTTGCTTCTCTTGGATAGCGTCTTTTATCAGGTTTATCTCAGTCAACTTTTTCTGACTTGGCGTGCAGTCCGTTCCACCTACCATTTGGCACCGCCTGGTGGCTGGATTAAATGCACAGTTGCGCTTAGTTCGTCGAGGAGACCTGAGAATATCATTTATACCCATCCTCCGCTGGCTCGAAAGTCATGCCAATCCTACTTTAAGCATGTATGGAGTGTGGGTTGATCTTGCCTGGTTTCAGGCAATAGGGTTTGGTTATTGTCAGTTTGGTCTTGTTGTGTATGCTGTTGAAGCAGCGATGCCATTTGAAGGTGCGGTTGGCATTCCAACAACTGAGCGACTCTCAAGGTAATTGTGATTGATATTTTCCTGCTGTGATGGGGTGTGCATGTATATATCTGCCTGTATCTTTACAATGCTCTGAAGTCACACAAGGAAATTCTTTAATAATAATTGGTCCTACTGTACTTACTGTTCTTTTGCATGTACTCCCTGCATACAACGCCCACAGAGATAATCCATCATGCCATTTGAGGATCAATGAAAATATTGTTACTCATAAGAGGATTTGTGGAGGAATTCTAGATGCTTATAGCTTGCGCATACTTGAGAAGAGAAATATTTTTTATCCCCTCATGCTCATCATTCATAATACAAAACCTATTGGCCACCAGGTACTTGTTCATGTTTTTAGTAATTAATTGATTCAATTTTAAATTTTTTGTCCAAATTTTGTTAGAATTGTAGGATTTGTTGTGAGGGGTTTTTCCTTCCATATTAACCTTCTATATTTTTTGTTGTTTATATATGCAGGATCTTGTTGGTTTGGTCATTTCAGTACTACTTTTAGGAGATTTTAGCTTAGTGCTGCTTACTTTTCTCCTCTTGTACTCCATTTCACTTGGGGACTTCATTTTAGTGTTGACTATCCTTCCTCTGGGCTTACTTTCACCTTTCCCAGCTGGAATCAATGCTCTATTCAGCCATGGACCTCAGCGATCTGCAGGTCTTGCCCGTTTGTATGCTCTGTGGAACATTACATCCTTGATAAATGTTGTAAGTTACTTCAGATTCTTACTTTGCCAATGTGCTTTGTTTGGTAGTATTGTTTTTCCTGATTTGAAATTTTAAATTGCTTTCATATTTTATTATTCATGTTGATAAGCTTGTTTACATTTTCATTGAGTAAACCTTTATTGTTTTTGTTTATTTCTCTAAATTTTTGTAGGCACTGCAAAAGGTTTCCTCTTTTCTGTTCTGTTACATTATTTGCACCACATTGATCCAAGAAAAAAAAAAGATTTGCACCACATTTTAATTTCATTGAGTGAACTCCTATGAAATGCTTTTGCCTTTGAACGAGTCTAACAAGATGATTCTATATCTCTGATACTCAGGATTTAAGGGGCAAATTGGATTAAATTACAGATCATCAGATGAATAGTTCATATCATCTGAAATGATATTCTTCTTTATTTCATGATAATTTTCAATATTTGTGTCACGACTTGTGAGAGGCATGTGTTTTGAACTTTGGTGTCTTCGAAATTTTACATGAGTTTATCAGTTGACTGGGATTTGACAAAGAAATGGTCTTGCTACCAAGACTGCTGCTATTGGTTTTGTTGCACCCTAAAGTTATCCATGAATAGTTCATATCATCTGAAATTCAATATTTTTGTCATGTAGGGGCAGAACCAGGAAATTTGTCTTGGGGGAAGGGGAGAGACAAAAGAAGAAGAGTGGGGAGGGGGTGGTTGCAGTATAAAAAAACAAGATTTTTTATAAATTCAGGGGGTCTTTTCCAAAAATTTTTTGGGGCCAATGTAAAAAAAAAATTGGAAATTTCTCATAACAGTAGGGGTGTTCCAATTCTTCATATGTCAGCTTATTCCTTCAAAATGAGTCTCAGTTCCCACCACTGGTTCTCACATTTGCACCATGCACTTATTTTTCATGCTAATGCAATTCATCCCTAATAATGAAAAGTTAAGAAGTTGCATTGAGATGGACTCGGATCACCATTCATAGTGATTTCTTCTATAATGTGCATTGTTTTAATTGAAAACTCCTAGCATGTCATTCTGTTCTTTTTTTTTTCTTCTTGTTTTTTTATCCTCGGTTATTTTCTTTTAAATGGTTCTTTTTTTTTCGGCAGGTCGTCTCCTTCATATGTGGATTCATCTATTACAAAGGCCAATTGAGTCCAAGACACCCGGATTTTGAGCCATTGAATTTTAGCATGTGAGAAAATCCTCCTGCCTACTCTTTTACAGATGCCAGATACTGATTCCACGATGATATGAACTTCATAGTTAGTCTTTCTCTTCTGACACTTGTGGGGTGCTTGCAGTGATGAAAGTGGTTGGTGGATGTTTCCTACTGCACTTGTGCTATGTAAATGTGTCCAAACACGGCTTATTGGATGGCATGTCGCTAACCTAGAAATCCAAGACCGCTCTTTGTACAGCGGTGACCCAAAGTTGTTCTGGCAGTCATGACATTGACAGGTATCATCGAGGTTAGGTGCCACAATTCTTTTAGTGTACATTTACTGAGACTCAGTCGATAATTTTGCCTCAATGTGTTTGTTTTGGTGAGTGATGGGCACCGGATGTTCCATTTGAAATATATATATATATATATTTATTTATACTCCTGATGTGGTTGTTTTCATTTATGTAGTCTCATGGGGGATTTTCTCCTATGCGAGTCCCACATGGAAGCATATTTTTACACCTCATGCGGTTGTTTTCATTTATGTAGTCTCATGGGGGATTTTCTCCTATGGGAGTCCCGCACGGCTGCCATGCGGGATTTTCAATCCCTGCCTTTATTGAGGAAGTCCCACTTCTTGGACAGCATGGATTCGGAAATCATGCACCACTCAAGTACGGGACTCCTGCGGGTGAGAATTTTGCATAGTTTTGTTACCTCGTATTGAATGGCACTTTCTAATCAGTTAGTTTCATTCTTTTCCATGGCCTCCTGCAACGCCTCCTGCAATGTTTTGCCAAGAGATGCTTTTGATAATGCATTGATAGCCTTCCATATACTTTCTAATCAGTTAGTTTCATTACCTTGTTTATTGTTTGAGGGAACAAATCAGCACATCGGCACCTACCTGTAAATTATTAAAATAAGTAGTTGTCTGTGTTATAACCAATGTAAAGACATTATAGCTGATATAAAAAATAAAAAAAAAACCTTGTGGTACTTTTTGAGATATTGCTTGTCAGCTTTGTTGATATGTCTACCAGAAATTTCACAATGCTATGCTGCCATAGCCCACAATTTCAAAAAATTCTCAAGAGTTTCCACTTTCCACAAAAATATCTGTTAACAACTTTTACAGAACTGGGACACTTCTCAGAAAAGGAGCCATCTATAAAGAACCATAGCCAGAGGACATTGAAAAGGGATCTAAAAGACTGCAAATGTCTTGTATAAAAAAACGCAATTACGACTTACATTAGCAATAATACATTTGTATTTGTACATTGAAGATCGAAGTACCAACACACATCATTGTCATCAAAGACTTGTCCCAAGTACAAACATATAAGACAAAAACACAAGCTGTCCATACACAAAAGTGATCCTCTTTATTGAAGTAGGAATAAGCATAACATAGAAAGCTATTTCTCGATAAAAAAACATTAAGTTATATGTAACAGTAACCACATTAATACACATGAGTGACATGACATGTTTTGGTGAGCTCTCCTACCTTGATAACATCTAATTTATATAATCACACACCATGACGACAATTAGGAACATCAATTTCCCATAGTGCATGAAACATCATCTTGGCTACATCGACTGGCTTTGGATGAGGAAGATAGTTTATCTTTGCATTAGGATTGATAAGCTCCCACCTTAAACACAAACCAATACGGTTTCATCTCTACCCTTGTAGTTAATTACAAACAATGCGATTACGATCGGACCCAAATGGTTGCAAGCTCGTTAGGATGATTAAAGGGTTTTTGCTTTATTTTTTTTGTTGTGCTGCAATTTTTTGTCCCACCAATCACAGAATGACTGAGAAGACTCTATATACCAAAAGAGCACTAAGGACCTTTTGATTGCTAGTAGAATTCAGGCCGTTGTCAAATCCAAAGTTTTCTTAGAAGCTGCCTGATTGTGAAGAACTCCATAAGCCATGAGGTTTTTACAGTGAAAGTGTGCTTTATCTCCTTTGGGATTTCTTAATATCAGAATTTAGAATGCTCTTTAGAGATTAGCTTTTGAAGAAATCCACTGACAAAATTAAGTGACAGCAGGGAGACTTTGAGATTCTCCGAACATAGTTTTAAGGGGAAATGTTCTCCTACGAAATAGACTGCATATGGCTTATATGCACTCCAGTTCTTGGGGCCCGCTTTAGATGCCTTCATTTATTGGGGGTGGGAGGTAAATGGAAAGGTCTCCTTATGGATAAGGACCCACAAAAAAAAAAACAAAAAAACAGCTCTGTTATATCATTCTGGCCCTTGATTTAATGGCCTTAATATTTAGTTCTTTTTTAACCATAGATTTTTTTGAGATTCAATCCAACCGTGGATAAAGGTTCGATGATAATGAAATTGGGATTGGTGCCAAATCATGGGGGGATGAGTGTGTAGGGGAGAAAGCTAGACTCCATATGTTATAACTCGCAGGAGAAAATCTCTAGTTTTAAGAGGTGTTCCCATCAAACAAGCTTAGAGGTGCTCAAGGGCTAGGTTAGCCCAGGCCTGACCTGGGTGGAGGCTGCTGTGGGCCGAGTTGAGGCCTGGATCTGAATTCTGGGCATGGTTAATATTTGGGCTGGGCTTGAATTAAGTGATAGAAAGATCAAAGCCCTGCCCAGTCCGGCCCTACCCAATAGTTTACTAATTTACTTGAACACCTCAGACAGCCCATCCCGGCATGGCCCAGTTGGCTAAATAGGCGGGCTCCAGCCAGGCACTCGAGGCCCATGTTGGGCTTGGGTTAGATACGGGCCTGTGTTTCTAAAGTCAGGCTGGGCTTGGATACATCAGCCCGGCCTGCCGATGAATGCCCCTAGACAAGCTCCAAGTGAGAACGGTGTCTTGCCTATAGCCAGTGGTTAGATGATGAAGAAAGATGGATAGCTGAACTCGGGAAAGCATGTTTCCGGCACAGATTCTGGGTCCAGCTCCAAACACTTTGGTATGTCCTTGGATTTGGAGATGCCTAAGAGGAAATTAGAGTAAAATTAGCAACTTCAATAGGTTGTGGCCAGAGCTGAGACCCTCTTGTAGAAGTCAATATGATTAAATGAGATATTCTCTCCTGAAAACCATTCATTTGGCTCACCCAAACACAGAAGCTCTGGACAGCCCTGTAGTAAGGGCATCCCTTCTCACATGCCCACCAAGGGATCGATCCCTGGGCAGGTACCTAGTCTCACAAGTCACAAAGTTTGTACCACACACCCAACTAGCAATAAAATAAATAAATAAATAAATAAATAATTAAAAAAAAATAATATATATATATATATAAACAAGCCCCATTAACACAAAATAAAGTCAGAACCATCTCAACTTGCATTCCATCTATCTGGGTTGAAGTGGAAAGGAACCGGGAAGTTGTCTGGATCTGTGTGAAGGTGCCGAAGCCAAACAACAACTTGCCAATCTTTGGGTATTCTATAACCTGCAATCCGAAAAGTGGAAACCCTTATCAAGCTTTCAGTTATCCATAAATTTATATATCGAATCTTCTGATCACCTTGGCCGTCAACATCTTTGTTAGCCTGTCCGAATACCACAGGCGCAATGTTAGCCATTCTAATTGTTTCTTCTACCACATACAGGTCATGTAAAATAGAGAATCAGTTATTGCACAAACACGTAATGCCTCAGTTAAAACACACACACGAGGATGGTGCACACCTTTCGCGTGTATTTCATTTCTGAAATACCATCCATGGTAACGAAACCTTCCTTTCGCTCCCTGATTGCCATGTTCTCTTCCTGTACCCCAAATGGAGATATTTTAGACTTGAAAACATTACAGAGTACATCCTTATGTTAGGAAATGCAACTGTGGGAATTCAATTACGCTAAGGCGCCGAAGAATGTCAGGGAATTTGTAGAGGTAATAAAGGGACCGCATTGTTGGGAGGGCAGTGGATTCATTGCCTCCGATGACAAGGGAGACAATGTTATCAAGCACCTCTTCTTTGTGCAACAGCTTCCCTTCCCCGTCTCTCTATATGCATAAGCCTGTCCATCAAGTCAGTTATTTCCTCGCTCATAGCATCTCCTTTTTGCTTCCTGGTCTCTAGTATTCTTCTAAATTTGGCTATTAGCTGCCTTCGACTGTGTCATTGAAATTAATCTTGCCATTAAATATGGTTGGAGAGCTATGTGCATCCATAGAAATATTGAATTTCTGAGGCAATGATCTTAGACTATCAAATGTTTGTATCACCAATGCATCCTAGGCTGAGTTGTTGTTTGGAAAGTACAAAAATAGGCATGGCTTAAAACAAATAGATAGATGTTGGAGTGCTTCATATCTTTGGAATAGTCTATTTTCCTCTTTGATCGAATCTTCATCAAGATCATTTTCCTCTTTTTCAAAGAGAAAAAAAGAAGTAACTTTTAAATTTTTTTTTTTACCCATATAACTTTTAATTATATGGCAAGTTTGCCATTCCAATTGAACCAGATGTACTGTCATCTTACTAAACTACTCTAGACAACTCTATTATCTACTCGAATCAACTATATATCAAAGGAATCAGAGTTTCCCAAACAGTCCCCTAAATATCATTGTATCAGTTGCAGCATCAAACAGGTCTACTACATGAAATGAATAACACATTAGGTTCACCTGAAGAGCATGGTGATTTGCAGTTCCAGGGATGTTGAATGGTTGTGCTCTGATTCCTGCTACAACGCCTTTGATGTCTTTATTTATCTCGTCTAGAAGTGGCCCAGGTCCAAGCTTGCAAACATCTCTCACGTGTTTTGGAACGTAACCTGAAAAATACTTGATTATGATACATGTGAATGTAAAACGTATTCATTCCTCAGCCATAATATCCTTAGTTAACATGCAATCACTTTTCAAGCTGGGGATGGTGATCTTATTAGCTCTTATCCAGGCAATTGAAATGACATTATCCCCAAGTTGATGATGGGGCCCATCTATTGTGAATCTAAACCGTTCACTCGTGCCTCTTATCTTTATCAATCATCCACACACTGTGATGTGAGAAGCAACAACGATGGAAGATCCACTCCCATCATGAATATGGCTTAGCCCAAACATTAAAGGCAGTCTGGCCACTCATCGGGTAGGCCACAAATCTCTCAGTTCATTTTCTATACCCATGTGTGAGTGAGCTCCATATAGAGCTGGACTGCACTTGCAGGCTGCTCATAGGAGAGAATTTCTCTCATTGAAAGACTTCGTCGATGGTTAGGGTTGTGATCAGATCAGGTTTGGATTGCGTCCAAACTGTACATGGACTGAAAGCTGAATTCGGGTAGATTGGGTACAGTTTACAGAATGGATGCCAGTGCTAATTACCAAATATAAATTGAAGACATGATCCTGGACCCGTCCCCAAGTTGAGCCCAAATGTATATTTACTTGTATGCATTGAACCCAGACGGCCAGACCCAAATTTTTTTTTTTTTTTTTTGGGTTCATACATTGGACCAGATCTCAGATCCCAATGTTTTTTTTTCTTTTCTTTTTTCTTTTTTTATTTTATCAATTTGGTTTCTATAATGATGATTAAGAGATGGGAGTCACCTTGTTGGTTTCATCGGATGCTTTGATCCTCCCCTTGTCGACCCAAGAACGGAGGGACGAGATGAGGCGTGGTTGCACTGCTTATTGGGTGATTTGTTTTAGTGCATCTGGCTTGTTAATGGCATTCAGAACGAAGGTCTTGAGCCTGCTGTGGGTTTCACCATCCGCAGCCATAAAGGAGTGGTGGCCCACGAGGTCGACTGATGGCCATTTAATCCTGAATAGATCATCCGGTTGCAAAATGAATCTGTTGATGGTTGGGTCACATGCTATGATCGATGGCGAGCCGATGAGGTGGGTCTTATAAATTCCTACTCCACGTCCATATCTGTTTAATCAAAGGGACACCCGTAGCCCATGTTATTCTTTATTTCCTGAAAAAAAAAAAGAAAAAAAGAAGCTAGAGCCTATCGTTTGTGTGATTTTCTCCTGCTGACACTCTCAGTGGGTGCTCTGAAATTCAGGGGATCTTATAGGAGCATTTCTAGATTGATCCATACTGTCACAAAGTTTGGGCTTTCGTATATATTACAGGCGGGGCACATAGTTTGTTGCCTTTTTGGCTCATCAATAGATGCCTCATGCAGAGAAAAAGTCCCGGTCTGGAAGATCCTAACTAGTTAATTGAAAGGTTAGGACTTTCCTATTAAATATAGTTTTCCAATGGGCCATCCTCACAATTCATCGTTTCGCTGCCTCAAAATTATGTTTTTCCTTTTGTTTTATATACATCAAAAACATCCTAAAGGGGATTGAAAACAAAGGGCAGCAACATTTTTATTTTGAACAGAAAAAGTTATTATTAAAAAGTGTTGAAACAATTTGAGATATCATTTCAACAGCGATTAATTAAAATTATAACTCTCAACACTGTCTCTTAGGCAAGATAAAATCATCATGCATGGTTGGGAAACTCTTCGAGTTGACTTTTGACTCTCCCGAGTAATCTAATTTTGACGAAGGACCGAGTCAAAAATAGGGGAGATTCAGCCGAGTCATCTCATTTTAATAAGTTGTTTGCATTGTGAACCATTTAATAGACAGATCTAATTTTAAATAATTAAATTTTATTTATAAGTAATTATGCATGAGGTTCAGAGCCAGTAATTTATAAATGATGACGGGAATGGAATTCAAACTTATATTTGATATTTTACATTTGTTACTTGGACTACCAAATTATGTAATATGTAATATTTTTTTTCTTCTATTTTCTTTATTGTAGTATATTTCTTGCATATATAAATTTATTTATTTGATTTGATTATCCTGAATGCATGTGAATAAATATATTTTTTAATTTTATAAGTAATGGATTCATTTAAAAAAAAACATATGACTCTCCAAGTCTCCAGCGATGACTCTATCCGAGTCAACTTTTTTTTGCATTGGACGAGTCTAGCTCGAGTTACGAGTTTTCCAACCTTGCTTAAAAGTGCTATAGAAAGTTGAGCACCTCTCTTAAGAAGGGCAGCCCCATGTGCTTGGGGGAGATTGCAATATTGCATCTCAGTTTCAATCAGGAACCTCACTTCGTTCCATGACCAAACAGGCCAAATAAACAATGGCAAGGCCCCCATTGCTAAGGCAGACCATGATCCAAGTGCACTGGAAATGAAATATCTCTCTCTCTCTCTCTCCCCACATTTATGTTTCTCACCATCTCAACCTCTGCATGCTTCCTTTGTACATAATCCTTATGGCCAATCCCACCACCAACATTCGTGCAACTCGACAAGGCCACGCTGTCATCCACCTTCGTCTCATTGTCCACACCCTTACTGCATTGAACATCAGGAGTGTGAGTTGGGATCCCTTGAGCCTTAGGCCCACAAGAGGCTAATCTGCATGGCGCTACAATGAATAATATAAACCACTAAATGGACGCGGAGTAAGGCCTGTGTAGTGTGTGGTGCTGACTATTAGGTTGAGTCATCCATATGGGTTTGAGATTGGTCTTTCATGTGGATCAACCTGTGTGAAAATACAATTTTGGCCAAGGCCTCGGACTTAAGGCCCGTGTGGTGTGTGGTGCTGGGCTTTGGCTACTGTCTCTGTCTCTGGTACCTCAATAGCCCCCTTTGGCGGAGCAAGTAATTTAAAGCTTAATGACTACATCTCATGCAAATTTATTGGGAGAAGTACTAATGATGACTACCATCTAGATTAATGTCAAATTAGGGTACTAATGTGCCAAATCAAGTGGGAGGTATTTGTGAAGGGATCAAATTGATCATAGGCATGGCATGTGTAAACCAGAAAGTAGGGGAAAGCGCGGCTTGGAGAACTTGCTTACTCTCTTAATCGTTATTTTGCGAAAGTTTAATGGATATTAATCCAAATAAACAAGAATTATGTAAACTTAGTTGCCTAACCGATTGCTTCCTCACAAGAGGTCATGTTTTCTGAGGTCTCACTTGTATGAAGTAGGAAGTGGTGGAATTTTCTCCTACGGGCTGTATAGGAGAAAATCTTGCATAGAAAGTTAGTAGACAAAAAAAAGTTTGTATGAAGATTGAAAGCATTTTATTTAATACATGAAGTTTTTCATAATTTTACCCTTTTCTCTTAAACATGATAAAATCATCAGGGCAACGGACGATCTTGAAGTACCAAAGGAAGCTTAGCATCTCCCCAAAGAAAGGAAGTCCCATGTTCCCTGGTGGGATATTGGCACCACCAGATCTAAGTTTCAATGGAATCAAGAACCTCACTTCGTTCCAAGACCAAACAAGCCAAAACAAACAATGGCAAGGCTCCCATTGCTAAGGCAGACCATGATATAATTCCAAGTACTGCACTGTAAATGGAATCCATCTCTCTCTCTCTCTCTCTCAATTATATTCGACCACCACCTTGAAGTTGCATTGAGAGAGAGAGAGAGAGATATGCCTGTAATTGGGAGGAGGGCAGACGGAAAGGCCTCCTCATATATATAAGGGGTAGCTAGAAAATTGGCATAATCAGATTATTTTAGTCCTTGATTTTAGCCTATTTCTCTCTTTGTTGGTGCCATATCTTGAACATCCTAACATTGATTTAACCATCTTAAATTTTAATGGAATTTTAACTATAAATAGTTTTTTTCTAGATTGAATCCAATTATGAGTGACGGTTTGGTGAGTGTAAAATTGCTCCTTGCGCCGATCATGTGAGGATAAAAGTGAGAGAGAGAGAGAGAGACTGCAGTGATCAAAAGTGGCCCAATGTGGGCTAATCCAGCGACATGGTGTAATGGGCCTCAAAGATGGTGACTATTCATCATATTGAAATGGCAAAAAGCAGAGGATGATGCATCAATAGCTTATCAATGGACTACTAAATATATGATGATAACATTAGCTGAGCATTTTATCCTACTGTCGTTGTCGCCAGTGATCACATTCGGCGATAGCTAGACAGATAATACTTGAAAATCATTTCTCAACCCCACTTTTATATTTTATAATCTATACATAGGTACGCGGCGTACGCCACATTAATTGCAACCTATAAATGTTATTCTATGAGTATTTTACATATACTCCCCAAAGGTTTTTAGGATTTATAGATAGGCCACGTGGTATTAGTATCTGTAAATAGGCTCCTGACCTTTTATTTTAATAATTTTTATGCCCCCAAAATCAATTATACTAAAGAGAACGGCTAGCCACTGTGAAGTTTGTGTTGAATTTTTATAAAAATGACAGTTTTGCCCTTATATGCCTTAAACAAAAATAAGTATTATTTTTTATAAAAATAATATTATTTTATCTCGATTCTCAATAGTCTTTCTCTCATTAACTCTCTCATGCACAGGAAGCCTAACCATTATTTTAAGACTTTCTTCAACCCAAAAGTGGGTCGTTGGTGGATTAGATCAATTATAACCAATTATAAGTATATCATTTTACAAAAATAATATTATTTCATCTCCATCCTCAACAAGGGTCTGATCTGTCTCAATAACTCTCTCATACACATGAAGCTCAATCATTATTTTAAAACTCTTATCAATCCAATAGTGGGTTATAGATGGATTAGATCAATTATAACCAATTATAAATACAAGTGTTGATTGTCGTTACGATCGATGTGGGTTTTAATGAAATGAGCCTTGTATTAATAAAAATGGAATTTACGGAGAATTATTCTCTCCCACTAAATATACTATAGTAAGTATTAATTTTATAAGCTTTAGAGAAAAATAAGCACAAGCTTATGCAATTAATTATGCATATAGAGATCGTGAAGAGATGGGCAAATGTGTCATGTAACTCCAAAACCTAATAATGGTTGGAAGGCTACTGATTTTGGAGATGCAAAAGGTATTAAATTAAAAGAGTAGGAGCCTATTTACAAATAATAAAACCATAGGAGCCTAATTGCAAATCCTAAAAACGTTAGTGGGGTATATACAAAAACTCTTATTCTTTTAACCCACCAACTTTTTTTTCTTTTATCTTTTTCTTTAATTTCCAAAACTCTAAAGCTTCTCTCCTTTATTTTCTTTAAAAATTTATCCAACAAATGACACAAATACCTCTCGAAGGTGAAATTTTAGTTCTTGTGTTTTTTCTTTTCTTTTTTTCTTTTTTTGGGATTTCAAAAGCATGGTTTTCAAGTGTGGGCATTAGGGGATGAATTTGTAGGCCTACTATAACTCAACTTGATAGTTTAGAGTTAACATTGATATTTTTTTTTATTTCTAAGTTCGGTTTAGGTTGACATTTATGACATGATTGATAAATGATTTAGGTGCATGTTCAATTGATTCTTACTCAGTCAACCTACTAACTTGATTAATTGCATTATGATCTGTCAATTTGGACCCACCATATCAATCCACTATAACTTGCCAACTGCGGTTTATTTTCAACTTAATCTATTTATTAATCCGGTTGAAGATGTCAACTCAAATTCAACTGAAAATCAAAAGGCTTAACCCAAACCTTTTGGGAGGGGATTGTACTAGGTAAAAAAAAAAAAACTTGTGAATAATGAGACTAAGAGCCACATACTATATATTTTCGTTTTTCTTTTTATTTAACTTTTTTTTAAAGGATATTTACATAAAAAACTAAGCTTAACCTCTTAATCTACGGTGCAGTAAAGAAATCTTATAAATCATCAGCAAAGTGTTTCATAAATGATGTTAGTATTTCTTAGATAAAATGTCTTTAGTAGAAATATCACCAATGGCAATATCATTAGTCCTTTCCCCCTTCTTACAAAAAAAAAAAAAAAAAAAACCACACCAGAAAGGACCTGTGATGTAGGACAACCACACATGAAGGGTCCCCACCAGTGCCTAGTGTTGGGAAGTCCCACATCGCCTAAGTCAATCCCCTAAGTAATGGGCTTGATGTTGCTTCATATACCTATTTGGGCTTCCACCTATAAGCTTTAAGCTTTTAGTTTGGTATATTGTATCGGAGCAGGTTCCGATCCGATCATTATTGTGTAACTCACGTGGCAGGTCCGTCCATGAAATCTGTTGGGCCTGCACATAAGGGAGAGCGTTGGGAAATCTCACATTGCCTAAGTAAATCCCTTACCCGTTTGACAATTTACACAGTTAATAAAAATAATGTAAAGCATCAAATCAAGAGATAATAAAATATAATGGGGTTATGATGGTATTTTGCCTTTAGTAGATTCGTATGGAATGTTTTTGACTTTTTGTGTAAATAGTGGATGCTATTTTGTCATTTAGTGGAAAAAGGAGGTTGCCTTTTAACTTAAAAAAAAAGAGTAGGAAATTTTGAAGATGTGTACTTTTAGTGTAACCCTTTGTTTGGAAAATGGAGGATTTACATTAATTTTACTAGCCTCTAAATTGTCAAATGAGCCTAGGCTTCATATACGTATTTGGGCCTTCCAACTATAAGCTTAAGCTTTTAGGTTGGTACATGGTATCTTACACCTAGCACGCATTGGAGGTGATTATATTTTTCTTTCCATAAGAGTCAAAGTGAGAGGAGCACTTCTCTCCAAGACTTCTTACTAACTACAACCCAACCAAACAAGAGTATTATAATAAAGTACAGTGATTCAGATCTGACCAAAAGCGTCAACAAAAACTTAGTCCCTCATATCATCCTAGCCCTTGATGTAATAGTCTTTATGTTTAGTAGTCTTTTAAGTATATATTTCTTTGATATTCAATCAACATTGTATAACAGTTTGGTGAGAGTGACATTGGGTCTAGTGCCAAATCATAGGGGGATGAGAGTGTGAAAATGCTTACATTGATCAATGGCGGGCCCAAGTGGGACCAACAAAACTGGGTTGCATATGCTCAGCTCGTAGGAGAACATTTCTCCTCAAATAATTTCATTTACATTCACAGTCACAGAATCCCATACCAAATGTATAGAAAAGACTAGCAAAACCCCGTGCTATACACGGACCACAGAACTACCAAATGCATAGACTTATACGAATTATTTTTATTAAATTTAATAAGTAGTAAACCGTTGAGTCTTTTTTTTTGTTGCTAATTTGATCTGTATGTGTTTTTTCAGATGTTTTATTTTTTACGTGAGGTGTAAATGGAGTTTGATGAAGCTCGAGCACTTGTAAGAAAAATTCAATAAAAGACATATTCACAATAAAACAACAGAATAAAATAAGTAAATGTAATTTGAATAACACGGGTTTCACAATATACGTACAAATTCGTATGAATTATACAAACTAAAAGGCACTGAATTCATCATTTGAAACGGTTACGTTAATCTCCAAAAATCCAAAATATGTACAAATTAGAACACAGACAATATCAAACAAAATAATCATGCCGAGTATTTGAAACTCCATCTTTCAAGTGCTTCTCGGTGGACCTGGGTTGAAATATCTACCTTTGTTAGAGCAATAACAACCTAGGTTTCCTAATCCAGGTCGTTTGTGAATTGTGTTGGATTGAGCCAGTTGAAGCGAAGCCCAACAAACAACGGGCTTCATCAACGGGTTGTGTCGGGTCAGGGTGTCTAGGTCCATTCGCAAAATCCGAGCCCAACAATCTTCAGTTGCTGACATCATCGTTGGGTCTAAATTATGTTGGATTGACCCGGTTGCAGCGAAGCCCGAATAACATCAAGCTTTAATTTCGTTTTGGGTTGAGTCAAGCTGACCTGGTCCGTTTGATTAATCCCAGCCCACCAATAGATGAGAAGAGCATTTTGGACCTCTATTTCCTAATCCACATTGGGACTGAATTGGGTTTGTCTGATCTTGTTGCAGCAAAGCCCACCAAACAACGAGCTTCAAGGTCATGTTAGGTCGGGTTAGAGTGACCAGGTCAGTTCGCAGAATCCTAGCCGAGCAATTATGTGTTGCTGACATAAGCGAAGATGTCAGCGACAGTCAAAGAGTCAAAGTGGCTATGGCTCACAATACCGTCCATCAAAGAAATGAACAGTGATGATCCGTCATGGCCCAGCAAACTGGCTTTGGCTATTAGGAAGCATCTATAAATTTTTCTGCCTCTTTAGATTTTCTCCTTCAACTATCTGTCTCTCTATCTTTATCAATTACAAAAATGGGCAACTCTCTGTCTCTCTCTATCTCTATCAATTATAGCTAATGGCGCTTGCAAAGCAATAGTGGGCCACACACATGAAGATGGAGATGGGTCTTCTGTCTTTGGCGCTTGCAAAGCAATAGTGGGTCGCACAAATGAAGATGGAGCTGTTTGGGACAACTCACAATACCGTGCATCAAAATAAATGAACAGCGATGATCAGTCATGGCCCAATTGGCTGTTCATTGTATCGGGGGAGTACTTTTAATTTTTTTTCCACTAGATTCCACCATGATGCATGGTCATTCATGGAATTGGTATGAGATTGAGAGCTTTTGTTGTGGATTACTATGCATGTGTGTAGGTGACCCAAATCATAAATATTAGAAGAAATTCATCTAAGCTACAAATCATGAAACAGAATCGAGAGAAATGAAAGAAAAATGAAAAGTTGTGAGAGAGATACTGACATGACATCATAATAGAATCTTTGATTTCTAATGGTGGGACCTCCTTATCTTGTCTTCTCCATTCTATATCTCTCCTTCTCCTCCTCGTATTTGAGTCGATTTTTTTTTTTTCATATTCTGTGTATTTGGATTAGTAGATTGGAGAGAGAGCAGTTCCAAAGTCAATTAGAGAGAGCAGTTCCAAAGAGGATAGTGGAGAGAGAGTAGACTGGGGAGAGATGTTGATACCTGTTCAAACGTATTTTAAGAATTCAGGATTTGTGGTTTTAAGGCTTGTGGTTAAGTGAAGGGAAACATGTTAGAATTATAATCCTATTATAATTAGTATTGGCAAATTCATTGGGTATTGGACAAAACCTGAAATTTATAATTATAATTTTAGTGGAACTGTCCAAGAAAGATAGTTACAGTAGGAACTCATGAGGACTATCATATGTGGATTTGACTTGATGACATCACTAAGGTTTTTTTCTCCGTACTCTCGTTGAGTTGCCTTGCCTTTTACTTTGATGACATCACCTTCCTTGTCTTGTCATGATTTGATGTTGGCATGGAAAGGAGTTAACAACCAAGAAAAGTCAAAGAAAAAAAAGGGCTTTAGGCGTTGGCTCTATCCTCATGTTCAATCATTCTACGGAAGAAGTGATAGGCCTCTGGTTTTCGTGCAGCAACACAGTGTTCATGTCGCTCGACCCATCTTATGGTCGTTCCAGCGAATGAAGACAGAGTGTCATCTGCTCGAGCGCATACTTTTTCGCTCGAGCGACCAGCGCGTAGATAGTTTGATTTGAATAAAAAAACTGTATTTTAATTTAATTCAAATTACTTTTTTGAGTCCTACTTGATCTACAAGTATTGAGGCACAAATTAAAGCCTATATATGGCCTTTCTCTCTCAACTCTAGGATATCACTCTCCCACAAAAAAATATAGAGATCTATTGAGAGATTATTTTCTTCTCCAAGTCTTCAAGTTGCTGTGCTGGAGTTCAGGTCTTTGGAGGTTTTTTTGCTACTTTACTGAAGTGGATTCATCTTGAAGAGACATTCAAGGTGGTTTGTTCAAGCGCGGTGAAGGTGTACGACGAGCAGTTGGCATGATTAAAGTAGTCCTTAGGTTGAGTTAGCAACTGGGGAATGGTTGTGAGTTTTCTTGTAACTTCCAATTTATAGTGCTTGGTTGTCTGTTGGCCTAGACGATAAGGCCCGTGGTTTTTTTTCCGAGTTGGGTTTTCCACGTATAAATCATGTATCCTTCTCTTTGTATGGTTTGATTATTCTTAATTGGATTTAGGATTAATTACTAGTTTAATCATTGTGATTGAAATTTAGTAAAGATTGGTAGGTTGGAACCCGAGCCTGTGTTAAGGCTGAATTTTACAAAACCACATTCCAATAAAGGTATAGATAGATCGATATGCACACATGGGAAAATGCACATTAAACCGCTGCTTTTGGAAAACCTCATCCAAAATCCTGTATATCTTCTCAGTTTACAATTCTTAAGAACCTAACCAACCCACTGCGTAAATTTTGAAAATTAACCTTCCCGCAATTCTTCTTTTGCCCAGCAAGCTGCAAAGGGGTAAAAGCTACTACCAGGGTGCCAAGATTCATCGTTCTCAACATGTCCATGGTTCTGATGATGTGTCCTGTGACTAATTCTCATACATATATCAATCACCCAAACAATGCATTGCAATGGGATTTAGAAATTTATTCCTTAACCTTTTTTTTTTTTCCCATGACACCGTAAAAATCAGAAGACTAAGATAAATACCATCTGCGATAAGGTACGAGAATAGAGGAATGTAGGAGATGCCCCACAAGCGCAGTCCATTTGAATGGTGTACGGTCAATCCAACCGTCCATACCATTTAAATGTGTGCAAACAATGGCAATGGGTCAGATTAAACGGGTGACTCACCCCACTATAAAGAAAGACCGGTGAGTTGCTGGTCTTTTCTTATTTTTTAAGAAAAAATGAGCTAACTTGGTATCAAATCCAACCAGACCGATACCCTTGATGGCGCAACTCTGGTATCACATTAAGCATATAAATATATATATATATATATATTTATATAAAACTCCCTTCATTTGACAGCACAATTACCTCCGATGGACTTAAATCTACCCCACGGTTGAATGTCATCTCTGTACGGAATCTCTTTGGGTCTTCCAGAGCTACCTGCATACCAATTTCACCAACTTTGATGAAACACAGAAATTTACTTTCACTGCCCACTAAAACCCAAATAAGGAATTGCCAATATCACCAGAGCACTTGTATCTTAAATATTAAAAACACAGCTTAAAAACATAGCAAGAATATTCCAAACTCAGCAAATAGAAGTGGAGCAGCAAAATTCATGGGCTAGTCAAGTCTGACCAGGGCCAAGCTTGGATTGGGTTAGATCAGGTGTCTTATTGTATGGCTCGGGTATGGGCTTATATATCCTTAGAGTTGCAGCCTAGCTCGTAGTATTTAAGATGAAGTTTGTACAAATTATGTACATGGGCTGTGCCTGGCCTGAATTTCAGACATGTGGGCTGGATCAGAGCCTTGATATTAGGCAAGATACCTAAATGGGCCATGCTTGGATAAGCTTAAGCCCAGCCTGAGCAGGAACTATGGATAGTAAATTTTATAAAGTACTACAGACAGGTTTTTGCATCTTAAAGACTATAAACCTGCTTACCTCTGTATTTTCAATAAATATAAATATAAACTAGCACAGTAACCGGTGCTTAGTGTTGGCATGACCCACGCAGCTATGGTTCCCACTCTATCTAACTACTTTTGAAATTTTTTTGATAAATAATTACATATTAGTATTGTATTGTGGATTGGTTAATTTAGGTTTTTTTTTTTTTTTAAATAAAAGTGACTATGAGCTCAAGCCTATTTTTTTATATAGAAAATGGACCAGACTCACTCCAGCCATAATAATAATCTTGATCGATCATATGTGGATACGTTGTTGATCTAAAAAAATCCGACCATGTGTATATATCACAGTGGTTGGAGTGAGACTCGGGCCATGGCCTCAAGCGCTATATATATATATATATATTTATGATTTTTTTACACCTTTGTTGGCCCCTAATTCATGTATGAATTGTTCAATATTTTCATATCAAAGATACGAATTAAGGTGTTTATGTCGTTATCAAAAGCTCTATAGATTTTGAGATCCAAGTAAAAGGCACAAAAATTCTAAAACTATTGGATGTATCCAAGCTCTTGTGAAATTGTGAGTTTGCAAACATGGTAATGTGTTTCACACATGTAACATTTGCATGTGAAAAAGTTATATACCTATACATATGTAAAAAGATACAAAGTTATATACCTATACATATGTAAAAAGATACATTCTCATGCCAATGAATGGTAAAAAAAGAAAAGAAGAACTGCGGGCCGATTTACATGGATTGGGCTCGGCTAAGCCGAGGAATATCCGAAATGGCCCGACTTATCAACTAGAAGCCTAAGCCTAGCCCAAGCTTGAGCTGGGCCTGAAGTTCCTGGCTTGAGCCTAGCCCATATGGAAATAATGAAGCCTGAGCCCAGGCCATGTTAGAATTATAAGACAAGAATCACCCACCCAACACCCCTCCCCCCCCCTATAATTATAAGTATATTTGGGCCTGGCGGGGATTCCGGCTCCTCAACCACGAAGTCCAAGTAAAAAAAGATTAGAGCATGACCCATCTATTATAACCTAAATGCCATGCCCGACCCAAAGGGGCCCAGCCACACACAAAAAAAAAAAAAAAAGAACTTTCTGATTTGACCAAACCTTTAGTTTTGTTCTATATTGTATTAACCATTAACTTCACTTCACAAGTAAAGTAAATTTACACACACACACACACACACAAAAAAAAGAACTTTCTGATTTGACCAAACCTTTAGTTTTGTTCTATATTGTATTAACCATTAACTTCACTTCACAAGTAAAGTAAATTTACCAAACAAGCAATATATTTTGTATTTATTGTGATTTAACAATATTTCATTTAAACGTTAATTATACATGCCCGTGTGGACCTAAGCCTCGACCCTCGACGGGATCAAGAAGTAACAAAAGAAAAAAAAATGGTTTGTTGGGTTTTCAGCGTCAATGCAAGATTTCCTCCGCTCACAGAGAAGGAAAAGTTGCAAATGAACTTTACGACCTCTAATAGCAGCGTTAAAGATGCAAGAGTGCAGAATGCAACTTTTCCTCCGCTCAGAGAGGAGGAAAAGTTGCAAATGGACTTTGCCACCTCTAATAACAGCGGTAAAGATGCAAGAGTGCAAAATGCAACTCTTCCTCCGCTCGGAGAGGAGGAAAAGTTGCAAATGGACTTTACCACCTCTAATAGCAGTGGTAAAGCCGAAAGAGTGCAGAATGCAACTTTTCCTCCGCTCAGAGAGGAGGAACAGTTGCAAATGCGAATTATAGCAGCGGTAGTGCCCAAACAAACCTTAAAACTAGCCAGGCCCAAAAATGAAAATATGGTATTGAAATTTAAATATTTGTAGAAATATCTTAAGAGAGTCAAATCGAAAAGAAATTAATATATCATTATCTATTTTTCATCATTAATATTTATCAAAATAAATGGTTGTCCACTTAATGAGGAATCCTCATATTTTTTTCCTAATAAAACTTGGCCCGACCATAACATTGACTATTTGATTAAAAATGTAATCAGCATAATCTCATGCTTATTCATTAATCACATTTCCTACCAAATGGGCAATCTAATTACCGGGGGACTTTCTCTTCTTGAGGTCATATTTATTGATGGATAAACCGTACAATGGGAGGGCATTTATTTAAATTTTTTTATTTCATTAGGAGCTAATTATTCTAGTTGTCCCACTATGGAAGTCCCCTATGCCTTAAAGTCAAGCATGTTGTAGGCTACACAAAGCAACTTTTCTATTTTGAACTAACACTAATTATGGCAACCTTTTCTCTGAAGATGTTAGTTCATTTTTTCCATTTGTTAGCTATTAAGGTGATTCCATAGATGGTCCATGGAAGTCGGCACATATGGATTTTAAAAAAAGAAAACGCATGTGTGGACCCTGCATGAACTAACCTATTCATTAATCAAGATGTAAACTGGAATACAATATAGAAGTAAAATAGGTTGACCCAAAACCTGAATTATCAAATTAGGTTTGGTTTGGGTTACGTCGTCCGGTGCATTGAAGGTCAGACTGACCATCGAACGTTGCAGGTATTGTTGAATATGGGAGAAGTTAGAATGGTATTGAGACAAGATCATAACTAATCCTAAGATTAAGGGAGGAGATTTGTCCGGGATGAGTATAGTGGCCCACATCAAAGCCTAGGCTATGCATTTGTTTTTCTTTTGTATTTTCTCGAAAGGAGAGCTCCCTACGCGGTGGCGTGGGGCCCTCTCTAATCAACCTCCCTATTGCTTATATATATATATATATATATAGATATATAGATATATATAATGAAAGAATCAATAGTTGCATTTCTTCTTTTGGCCCATATCCAGTGGGCTGCCATCTAATAATCAGAAAGGGAAAAAATCATGCACAGTAGCAAACTTTGGCAGTTGACACGGGCCTTAATGTTCCCTATAACACAAATCAAAAGAATCAAGATATGAGGCATTCCTTTGAGTAGACTATAGCTAGGTGAATTGCAAATTTAGGACACACGCAGCTCAGTAACTAGGTAATCAAAGTATCCGTGGCATAGTGATCAAACATGAGGACTAATTAGTGAAAGGGAGAGATGAGATAACGAGTGACCCCATTGGGCCTTTCTTTTCTTTTTTTTTCTCCATCCATATAGCCTATAAGGCATACGATGGCGCATGGAGAATACCTATGGCCCATTTAGAATACTATAGATCTTATAACATATTAGGAAGTGGACCCAATATCACTACTGTAGGATATGATATGTCACTGGCGGAACCAAAAAGGGGCTGGCAGTGGCCATGGCCCCTCCAAAATTCCTAAAAACCCCTATAGGTTTTGATAAAAGAATTAATTTTTTGTTTTACTCCATTTGGCCCCTCAGAAATTTTCAAAGAAACCCTTATATATTTTAAAAACTGCATGCATTTTTTTTTATACATGGCACTCCCAAGAACTTTTTTCAACATAGTGGCCCCCAAAGGAAGAATTTATGGTTCCCCCTGCCCCCCCTATAAAAACTGCATGCATTTTTTTTTATATACATGGCACTCCCAAGAACTTTTTTCAACAAAGTGGCCCCCAAAGGAAGAATTTATGGTCACCCCCCCCCCCCCCCCCCCCCCCCCCCCCCACACACACACACCCCTCTATATATATTATTAAATAGAAATCCACTCTATCACGGAGAATTATTTTATTTTATTAATTTCTCTTTTGGGATGTAAATAAATAAATGAAAACTCCTCTCGATTCTCAATGTAGAGGTCTTGTATTGCAGTACCTCACCAATCAAACCCATTTTATCTATATATAGTCGTTTTTTGAACTTTTTTTTTTCTGTAATCAGTATTTTGCTGGTTTCAGTGATATTAATTCTTAATCCAAGATATCAAGATCTATGGTTTAAAATCAGATCTTGCATGAAATGAGGCATCAGACGAGTTACATTATAATCTAACTATTTGCATTGGTGAATTTAGAGAAGATCAAAATGCAACATAAACAAAAGTCCAAATAGTAAGTACTTTATTGCCCCTGCACAAAGTCATTCTTGCATACTTTCATCACAATAAAGGGTTGTTTGTTTGCACTCGTTTACATATAAAAATGGGACACATGCAATAGTTACGCATTATTATATATCTAAGCTAAATGAGATATGAAAATAGTTTGTAAATGATTTCTTTCCCATGTGAAAATTTATATGCTTGAAAGATGTGTGAAAAACAAAAGTCATTTCTTGACAACTTCATAACCAGAAATGTAAAACCGCGACATGACATGAAGTTTAGAGTAATGAATTTCTCATAATGCATGGAATGTCATCTCAGCTCCATCTGCCGGCTTCGGATGAGGAAGGTATGTTATCTTTGCATCAGGATTCACAAGCTCCCACCTTAAGGCACAAACAAAAACATTAAATATCAAATCAATATCCATCCATGTAATTGGACAAAGAGCTAGAGAAAAAAAAAATCAGCTGCTTCTAAGACTATTAGCAATGCCATGTGGCTCTGGACAAGGCCCATTAGCATGAATCTTTGGCTTGATCTCATTTGAGTGGGCCAGTGCTTCTGTTCCACCAATTACAAGAATGTGTGATAGATTGTATCATATGTACATGAATATAATCCTTTTTTATAAGTTAATTTTGTTACATGAATTCTTCATGCCCAATAATTCTAAATGCTTGTCAGACTTTGCTTTTAGATTTTTTTTTTTTTTTTAAATGAGTGTATCAAATTCGAGGGTCTTGAGAATGGCTAAAATATACATGACATTCTCTAAAAAAAATCTGAGCTTTTTTTCAGGAGTTGTAATTTAAGGAATTCTTACTGTAGAGTTTCGTACAAGAGTTATAAGGATTTGGACTTCAGTAGGTAAAAATCACCTCAATGTACTAAAGCATCCTTAATTGCTAGTATGTTTTAAACAATGCACAAATTCTTAGTAGAAAGTGCAGTGGGATGTGTGATAAAACCAAAAAAGATAAAATAAAAAATAAGCTCTTTTATAAGCATTTAGGAGTAACATCTATATTAGATGAGAAATAACATAAACTCATTTGAGATATAGTTTGGACATGTCCAATGCAGGTAACAATGTTGGTGAGGAAAAGTTTTTCTATCCATGTTGATGGTCCACCAAAGAGAAAAGATACACTCAAAAGAAAGTGGATGAAAGTAATAACAATAGATCAGGAGAAGTGCAACTTATATGTGGATTTGACTCAAGATTGATTGGAATGCAGAAATATGATTCATGCAGCCGACTCCAACATAGTTGGAACAAAGCTTTGATGATGATAGTGATCAATGAAACAAATTCATAGTAGAAACTCTCGTGAAAAACCCCAGGGTAACACCAAAAACAACTTATGGTTTTTTCAATGAAAAGTTACTTCTTACCCTTCAGAATTTTCTTAATCCTTGGCATTTGAAGTTCTCTTTTGAGAAAGGAAAGGTGGGGACTTTGGAAGTCAACCAATAGGATGGGGAAATCCTCAGAAGAAAGGGAAAAGGTATAAAATCCTCAAATATGGGATTCTTCATCCATTACTTGACGTGACTTAAATGTGTGAATGATGCAGGGGCAAATTACCTATAGCCAGTGGTCAGAAGATGAAGAAAGATGGATAATTGAGCTCGCACGAGCATATTTCCAGCACAGATCCTGGATCCACCCCCAAACACTTGGTACGTCCCCGGCTTTGGAGATGTCTAACAGAAGAAGTAGAATAAAATCAGCATCTTCATTAAACTTAAGACCTTGCCTTGTTAATCTAAAAAACAAAAAGGAGATGCTCCCTACTAAGAAAATCCCATGTGAAACTATACAATGTAGTTAAAAATACTCATCCCAACTTACATCCCATCTATCTGGATTGAAGTGGAAGGGATTTTGTGTGAGGCCCCACCTCTAGTGGGCCCTCAGTTTGAATTAAATAATAATTAATAAGGTATTTTCTATCTTTATATATGCTAATTATTATGAATTAGTGGTATAGATTCTAATATTCCTAAGTATTAGAGTGTAGCTTTTATTTAATTTTAATAGATTGGATTAGACTAGGTTTTAATTATCATTAGCTAGTGGGAAGGGCTCGAGAGCTGGAACATTCTAGAACCTTACCTAATTACCCAAATATCCATGGCCCCATTTCATTTTATTTGAAACCAAATTGCCCTTTCGGTAATTAGCCTAAAACCTTAAACTATATAACCTAAACTATTGCAACATTAGCCTAAACCCTAATTGCCTCTCATCTCTCATCTAACCTATCTTCTTCCTCAAGAAAACCCTAATTCCCCTAAGTTACAGCACAAGGAGGCCAGGAGACCAGCTCAATTTCAGCTACAACACCCTATTGGATCTCTTTTTGCATTTCAATTTCCCTTTCTTCTACACTAAGGCAAGTACCTTATGTAATTTCATTAGATGCATGATTCTCTTTCTTGTTTCTGTAATTTCAGTTCTAGTAGATGATAATACATGTGTAGATCTTCCTTTTGAGCTTGTTTTCATGGAAATTGGCCATTGATGGATGGGTTCTCCCATTTGGAAGATCAATGGCCCGGATGGATGGTGGATGGTGATTATTGGAGTATTTTTTATGTTTATCTATGTATATGTGATGTATGGGAGTGATTTGGGTTGAATTGAATGAAAGATGGATTGAGAAGGAGAAAATTTAGCTTTCTGCGTGTACCCGGTCGACCGGCCTCCAGCTTCGTCGACCGGGCACACTGAAACTGGTGAAAAACCAAGTCCCAGTTATTTTTCTGAAAATGTGCACAGACAGTATGCCCAGTTGACTGGACCCTGTCTCGATCGACCGGGCACACATGAATATGCAGGAAATAGCTGAGACCTGGGTCTTTCAGACAGACAGAAATGCTGTGTACCCGGTCGACATCACGGCCATGATGTCGACCTGATACACTGGATTTCCTGCACAACCCCCCAGCTGCTTGACACCAGGTCTCAGTGGACCCGGTCGACATCACGGCCATGATGTCGACCGAGGACACTGTAGGATGTCGACCTGGGAGGTCAACATCCAGTTCACCCGGTCGACATCCCAGGGTGTGATGTCGACCGGGCAAACTATGATCAGTAATTTCCAGACTTCTGCATTTTGTGATATTTGACTATATGTGGGGTCCATTGACCATCCAAATGACCTTTCATCAAGTGTGCCACACACTAATCAATGGCATGGCTCAACTTTGATTCGTGGGGTCAACCAATTGAGGTTTGAGGATTCGAATCGTCGATGATTCTACCCTTAATTGTAGTCCATGGTGTCCACAACTTCAGGAGCACCATATTTAATATTTTTGACACCTGAAACTACCGTTAAGGATCCAATCACCTGATGAGGCCCTAACCAAGTGTGGACCATTACCGAGGATTGGTCATTTGCCTATTTCCACTTGATTCTCTGTTTTTAAGGTTTTCATGAGTTGTTCTTTTCTCTTATCCTTGTTGTTGTCTTAAACTTGTTAATTAATGGAAATTGGAGGACCTGAACCTAGGATTTCTTAATGGTGACCCTATGTGGTGTTTCGAGATAACTGAACCGTGTCTATGTCTAGGTGGGCCCTCATACGGCTTAAGATTGGGAATGTGGAACCCTAGATTGGAGAGGTTAGTCTTTAATGGTTGGTTAGCTCATTGTGTATGAGCATAGGATGAATGTTTGTGGAATAGACATAGTATGGTACTTGTGTTACCTCAGGCCAAGGTTGTGAGCCTTGGAGTGGATCCAATGTTGTTGGACTTGGACTTGTTTATTAGACTGTGTTCCATGTTGTACCTTAACCTCTTAGAGACCTAGGTAGGACATTGCTCACGCAAGATAAGCCTAGACAGACACAGACTCATACTTGATTCCCAAGTCGGCACTGAACATTCACTCAGTTGTTTTAAGCTCAGCCAATGGACTGATCATCTCTGGTAGGAGTTATGTTCTGGTTACTTAGAGCTATCGTGATAAGTTATGATTAGACGGACGGTGTGATACCGCGTCCGGGTTAATCTGATAAAGGGGAGTGATCGGTGAGATAAAGGGTTGTGATCGGTGCGATAAAGGGGTGTGACCGGTGTTATGTATATTGTATGTTATGATTATTTTAGGGCTATTATCCCTTGTATGGTTATTACCCTTTCCCCACCGCGAACTGTTTATAGTATGGGACGTTTACAGTACGGGAGGGCTGCGGCATAATATCCCGCGATGTATTTAGCTTGTGTGAATGTGCCGCTTTGTTGTCTGTTTAGATTAGATACTATATCTTTCTGATTTTAAACTGCTATTACTGCTCAACTGCCTAGATTATGTACCTTGTTACTCATATGATTATATATCTGTCATTACTCTCTTTGTGTATACATCTTGTGTTATCTGCATATGGTGCCTTGTCAGATGTTTGGATCTGACCCAACTTTGGTGCTTAGGTCCAGACCGTGATCCCGTGGGTGACGCGATCTACGAGGCGCCCGTAGTTGGTGACTACGGATGGGGGCCGGCTGACCAAATGGTCGAGCCGGAGGATGGAGAGCCTGCACAGGAGGATTGAGTGCAGTTGTTTTTGGGATTTGAGAGTATTTTGTAGTGAGACATAGGTAGATAGTATGATTTGTATAAACATTTTGATAATTACACTTTGAAATTTATATTAGACCTCCGCATTGTTACATCTGATTTATATACTTGATACTATTGCTTCCGCTATCTTTTATTACGCTTCCGCATTATAACTGTTGATTATGATGTTGTTTAAAAGTTTTAAGAATTTGACCTCACGGCGGACTACGATTTTGGAAGTTCTCGGATTTTCCGGGAAGTAGCTCGCCAACTTCGGTACCTTAGCTTTATATTCGATATTTGGAATTGGGGCGTTACATTTTGGAAGTTGTCTGGGTCTGTGTGAAGGTGTCTAATCCAAACAATAACCTGCCAATATTTGGGTATTCTGTAACCTGCAACCCAAAAATAGAAACGCTTTCAATATTTTCATTTATCCATAAGTTTCTATTTTGATCAATCTTCTAATTACCTTGGTAATCAACATCTTCATTAGCCCGTCGGAATATTGTCAGTGAAATATTTGCTATCCTTAATTGTTTCTTCTACTACCTACAGGCAAGAGAAAGAGAGAGAATGTGTAACTATTATTGCACAAACATTTAGGCCTATTAGATACATATAAGTCAGTAACTAGGTATTCTAAGACTATCTTTCTATAAGCAATTAAAAATGAAGAATCAAAGATAAATAACCAAAAATAACCATCAAATAACCTCACCTTTAATGGAATTAAATGAAGTGAAGATGAGAAATGAAAGCCCACTACAAATTCCAAGAAAGTTAAGTTGCCATTTACATCGCTACCTTATATCCTTTGCTTCTTTAATAATGCTTTGGCAGAGCTTTTTTTACCATTATTTCTTATGTATTCTATGCAACCAAATAGACCCATAAACAGGAAGTTATATATTACTTGAATACATAGGAATTCAAAACACACCGAAGATGCGGCTTCTTAATCATTCACCAGTATAGATACATCACCTTTCGTGTATATTTCATTTCTGAAATATCATCCATGGTCAAGAAATCTCCATCTCCTTTCTTTCGCTCCTTGATTTCCATGTTCTCTGCCTGCCACCGAAATGGAGATATTTGAGTTTGGGACTAGAAAAGATTATGAAATGCATCTTTATACTAGGAATTAAATTGATAGGCATTTGATTACTCTAAGTTGTCGAAGCACATTGGGGTATTTGCAGAGGTAATAAAGAGACCACATTGTTGCAATGGAGGTGGATTCATAGCCCGCAATGACAAGGGATATAATGTTATCAAGCACTTCTTCATCGGCCAACTGCTTCCCTTCTTCATCTCTAATTTGCCTCAGTCCATCCATCAAATCATTCATTTCCTCGTCGCTCGCAACAGTTTATCTTTTCTTCCTGGCCTCTAGCATCCTTCTAAATTCCTCTGTGAGCTTATTTCGACACTGTCATAGAAAACCATGTTAGACAAAAAAAGGCTCAAATTTTGTTCAACAAGTTCATATAGCTGATGCTAAATTCACTTTCAGTGGTTGATATTTCATTTAGTTGTGAAGTGATGGTCATACTTACTGGCCCCAAGAGGAGGGAGACATCCTAAAGGGAACCATGCCCACCAAACAATAAGATGGTTTTTGAAAATTCTTTTATAAATTAGCCATTTATAACAAGGTAGGCCCCTCTACAGTTTTTTTCTTTTAACATGGGCCCACTTCAAAGATAAAATTCTGGCTCTTCCATTAGTTCAAACAAGGACCTATCATTAGATGTTTGGGGCAAGCGTCATCGAATTAGATGTTTGGGGGCAAGCATCAACGGTCTGCTACATGCAGTGCATGCAAGGGAGTGTCTCCCCGGAGGTGGGACGAGTGAAACTCCACATTTAGGCCTACCTATTGAAAATGTGAGCTGCTCAAAGTGAATACCCTTCATTGCATCTCGCATCCTCAAAATCTACCAAAATAAAAGTTGGTCTTATTATAAGATTAAACATATGAGAACGGTCACTTGCCTCAATGGTAAGTGGCGGCAATTCTCACCACAGGATTCAAACCCTGGACATGCCACCTTTCCTCATTAGAGGGCTTTGACACCTCTTCCGAAGTTTATTTCCCTCACCCAAGGGCTCCATCACCTTGCACGTGGTCTACTATCCTCTCCCAACAGGGTATTCCAGCCGCCTATAGCTGGGGTACCCAAAAAAAAGAAGAAGATTAAGCATTTGATTACACATAATGTAATTAGAATTGGATAGGTTTACCTGAAGAGCACGGTGGTATGCAGTTCCAGGAAAGTTGAACGGTTGTGCTCTTATTCCCGCTACCACGCCTTTGATGGATTTATTTATGTCGACTAAAAGTGGCCCAGGATCTAAGCTCACAAACATCTTACATATGTTCTCGAATGTAACCTGGAAGACATGAATATTAATTAATATGATGTATGTGTGAATTTGTATTTTCTTTACATGCAAACCTTTCAGATGAGAAGAAGAAAAGAGTCAGGAAATATTCTTCTAGTGGAGAATGAGGAGAAAATTGGGATCGAGGGTCATCATTTTTCCCAATTAGTATTTCTCCACTGCGTTTGGATTTAAAGAAGAGAATCATTTGAAAACTTTATTTGAATAAAAATAATAATAATTGCTTGAATGTTATATATAACTTCTTAACAATAAAAAAAAAAAAGTTTCCTTAGAGAAAATGGTGCATGTTTCTTTAAAACTATTGCCAAAGACAGACGGTTAGTGACCGGAATATTTTGACAATTGCAAATAAGTAACTATATTTTAGTTTTTACAAATAACCACTGCAATGGTATGATTATCTCATGCAATGAACGAAATTGTGGGTTAAATGTAACAAAAAAAAAAAAAAACAAAGAATGTAAGATTATCTTACTTAACCACTTTGACCATCGGTCAATACTCAATTTTCGTTTGGTTCACAAGATTCAGTTTATTTGATCTTTATAATTTTCTTAGATTCACCTCATTGGAGTTAAATTTGGGGGGATAGTGTGAACAAGATTATCAAATTTTGAGTCAATTTAACATGATTAATGCCTTACTAAAATGAATCAGGTTATATTTAAGTACATTTTCATTAATTCATGCTTATTAGGAGGCGGTCCTGTAAGGACCGTTCTTACGGTCTGCACCGTTCAGAATGCCCACTGTGGCCCACTTTATGACTGATCCAAATTGACCACTCATTCATAACCTCTTTATAGGCACTGAATCCCATGAATTTGCATGGATTCGGATGAACTAGACCGTTGGATTGATGGTTAATTTTTCTTCTTTGATCCAGCAAAGGTCTGAGATCCAAAAGAGAGCCTTCATCGCGCACACACACAAGAAGATACCCTACTCAAGTGGAAAAGGAGCTAGCACAAACGGACAGAAAGTCCACACAAATGAGAAGGTAGCCCACATTCGAAGAAACAGGTGATGTGCCCAGAGTTCGAACCCTAATCAACCAGGTGAGAACTGTTGCTCCTTAGTCCTTTCCACTCAGGTAAGAAGTGGCGGATACCTACTTCTTTAAACAGAGAGCTTTAGTACAATAAGAGAAACTCACTAGAGCGGAGCAGAACTCCAGGTGGTGCCACTTATTGAAAACTCAAACCACTTAAAACTAATTTCCAACATCTATGAAATGTCTCCAAATTTACTCCAATAGAAGTTCATCCCAATGTTAAAATTATGATTGAACCAACTCCTATCGGAGTAAAACTAATTATGCTGTTTTAATTTTTGAACTTTTAATAAATCATTGCAGGGCTCTTAATAGTTTTGTGAAAGTCCTCAAGGGTGAGCACAATTTCTGCCCTTACAGCTTGCCTTCTAACATCCTATTTTTACAACGGGCTCAAAGCGTTCAGACCAATTTGACATTGACCTGTGTTTAAAATGATGAGGGCCACTAAACAGAGGCCCTAAATCAGATGAGCAACCATGTTTGATAAACTTGACAGAATATCTTCCAATCGATTTGGATCTCTACAAGAAGGGAACACATCTGCACTAGAATAAATCATGAATGGTGGTGGCAAATTTGTTCTAAAAAATTTGAGTAAAGGTAGCAACATTAAGCAGAATCTCTTGAAAAGAATGTCAAGAAACCCTGTAACTCAAAATTACATCTTTCTTTACCTAATTAAAAGGCAATGCCAAGATTTTCTTGTCACCATCATTCTCTACCTTGTGAACAGCAAGGAGCAACGAAAGACCTATTTTATTACTGCTGGTAATAAGACGCTGGTGGAAGAGAAAGGCTACA
The DNA here is from genome assembly GCA_029852735.1 of Persea americana. Classification (NCBI taxonomy): domain Eukaryota; kingdom Viridiplantae; phylum Streptophyta; class Magnoliopsida; order Laurales; family Lauraceae; genus Persea; species Persea americana. The sequence continues at coordinate 63,734,836 of CM056813.1, read as the reverse complement.
GGCTGGTGGAAGAGAAAGGCTACAGGTTTCTCTGTACATAACAGAAGGCAATGCAACAAGAAGAAAATGAAGATGCAAAAGGGGTAACCACGTTGTTACTTAGCGCTGGCATTGATGTGCTTATGGAAAGGCCACAAATTTGCAAGACGCTCTAGCACTCCAGCACTTTTGGAGAAGTAGCCTGAAAAGCCTTGGGGAGTTGATGGGGGTGGAAAATCCTCAGCCGGCATGGCAAATGGTCGAACCATTTTCTCCATCTTTTCCAGTGTGAGATAAGATCCGGCTTCTTGCAGCCTCTCTGGTCCCATTATAGGAAGTGTATGCTCTTGATGCAGCAAAGCAGCCTCACCGTCGTCAAACTGTGCCATAAGAGAAACATGAAAACTGAATGAAGTAACCAAAATCCAATATAAGCATCAAAATTTCATGCAAACAGTTGAACTGACGCTGCCATTGTTTTCAAGGAAAGGATGAAATAAAATCCAACAGTACTACCACAATCCTTCCTACTAAGATTTTGATAACACGATTCTTCTACTATTTTTTGTTGAAGAATACAGCAGCTTGATACAGATTTGATTGGGTTGAGATGGAGAGCAAAAGAAGAGAAAACGATGCTGATTTAGTTTGGAAAAAGGACCGGGAGAGCAAGAGAGACGGGACAGAGACGGAGACAGAGAGTTGGGACTAGGGAGATATAATAAAGAGGAGATGCAAGACAATAGATAAGAGAGAGAAACATAACATATTTTGGACTTTTTCAACTTTTCCTACTCCCATGCCTCTTAATCCCTTCATCCGTGGCCCACAAATTTAATGACTTTATATTAAAGAAAAAAATCTGACCCTCAATCCAACGGTCCAATCCATTTGGATATGTGAAAATTCAATGGATCTAGTGTACTTAAAAGGGGTTCCATGTGCAAATTTAATGACTTCATATTAAAGAAAAAAATCTGACCCTCAATCCAACGGTCCAATCCATTTGGATATGTGAAAATTCAATGGATCTAGTGTACTTAAAAGAGGTTCCATGTGTGTGGATGGTTCGGATGTATTATAAAGTCAACCCTACTATGTTGTCCCTCACGATAACATGGTGAGGGATGGATGCACATGAATATTTCCATATATATATATATATATATAGAGAGAGAGAGAGAGAGAGAGTCTTGATATATATATATATATAGAGAGAGAGACAGAGTCCTGATATGCCGCGCACACCTCGCTGTGGGGCCCACGTGGGGCCGGGACCACACAGCGTGTGGGGGGGTCTAAAATCTGGGTGAGGCCCTCCTCTCTACAAAACATCAGCCCCATCCAATTCTCTTACACCAATCATCCGCAAGCCCAAGTTCGGTCCATTTCAATGGGTGTATAGTCAATCCAACAATCCAATTCATTCAAATGGATGCAAACAATGACAATGGGTCAGATTAAACAGGTGACGCACCCCACTATTAAGAAAGAATGGTGATTTGCTGGTCTGGTCTTATTTTTTAAGAGAAAACTGAGCTAACTGGTATTAAACCTAACCAGACCGATACCCTTGATGGCGCAAGTCTGGTATCGCATTAAGCATATATATAACTCCCTTCATTTGACAGAACAATTACCTCCAGTGGACTTAAATCTGCTCCACGGCTGAATGTCATCTCTATACGGAATCTCTTTGGGTCTTCCAGAGCTACCTGCATACCAATTTCACCAACTTTGATAAACACAGAAATTTACATTCACTGCCCACTAAAGCCCAAATAAGGAATTGCCAATATCACCAGAGCACTTGTATCATAAATATTAAAAACACAGCTTAAAAACATAGCAAGAATATTCCAAACTCAGCAAATAGAAGTGGAGCAGCAAAAAATTTGGTGGTTTGGATGCACGAATAAATTCATGGACTAGTCAAGTCTGACAAGGGCCAAGCTTGGATTGGGCTAGATAAGGTGTCTATTGTATGGCTCGGGTATGGGCTTATATATCCTAAGAGTTGCAGCCTAGCTCGACGTATTTAAGATGAAGTTTGTAAAAATTCTGTACATGGGCTGTGCCTCGGCCTGAATTTCGGAGATGTGATCAGAGCATGGATATTAGGCAAGATACCTAAACGGGCCATGCTTGGATAAGCTTAAGCCCAGCCTGAGCAGGAACTATGGATAGTAAATTTTATAAAGTACTACAGACAAGTTTTTGCATCTTAAAGACTATAAAACTGCTTACCTCTGTATTTTCAAACATCCTGAAAACAATGTAACTCATGTAGTCCAGTTCCCTAGTTTTAAACAAACGCTCCAAGGCACTATGGCAAACAAGGCTAGCCTCTCCTTGTAGAGACTCATCCAAATTACAGTATCGGAGAACATTCATTAAGGAGTGTATATGCGATTCCTGTCTCGAAAAGTCAAGTTGTTAATTCATGATGAATGACACCCAAAACAAAACGGATTATAATTGGAATAAGTGTTACACATGAATGGAACTTCAAGTTATGGAAACATTCCAGGAACTGCTTCTTAACCCATAAAATAGAAAGACATGGTTATGAACCCTTAAATATGGCAAGAAGTTGTTCACATACCGATGTGAAATAAAGGCGTGTACGAACATGTCGCTCAGGTGACTTGACATTGGCATACCTAACAAACAGGAAACAAGTTACAATTCAATGAAGCAATGCAGTTAAAATGACACTTTGGAATATGCTATAAAATGCAGTAAAAAATGAAATATAAGTAAAAGATTAGAATATGCCATGCACTTTGGATCTAGACGATATTTGGTCTCTTTATCATCATCATCATCTTGGTCTAGTGACTTTTCACTCGTGGAACTCGTTCTTCTTGTGTCATCCATCTTTGCTTGAGACCTCGATTGGTAATCAGTGTCCTCCCTTCTAGTCTTAGAAAACGTTGATGTTTGATCTTGGTTACTTTTCAGTTCAGCAACACTGATGGCTTCCTCACGGGTGTTTCGTAGGTCGATCAAAATCTTACCCAACAAGCGACGAGCAATCTGAAGTACCACAAAAATTGTACATTAAACAACTGCACTGAATGCAGCCCTAGAAAATAAGATGCTTCACAATAAATTCTAAACAAATACAGCAGCACACAATTCAGTACAAAGGACAGAGCATAAGAATTATAGTCATTAATCACCAAATGACGTTACAATTCCAGATTCTGTATTATTAGGTATAAGGATATCATCATCATCTAATCCTTGTCCCACAGATTAGGGCTTGATTTTGTGAACGCTACTTTTTCCTCATTCATGGAAATGTTCTCCATCTATCTGCAGTGTAAAATGTCACTTCATACTTTTTAAGACTCCATTTTGTCTGCTTTTTTCACTAATCATATTTGCTTTATTCTTGTTAAATACCACATCATCCTTGCTAATGTCAGATCCACCAACCCTGCATTCCCTACATTGTCTTTGTTTTATCTAATTTTCAATTTAACTAGCTTGAAAGCGTTTTCTCAAAAAGGTCCATCCTATTACTCACCTGAATCCTTGTTTTGACTAATTTGCACCAGCTGGCCTTCAAACTACATATATCAAGCAGCTTCATCTTGAACTAGGACATTGTCTGTGGTCAACAAAAACAATAGTAGCTCAAAGTATGATCCTGGTGTGGCTAAAATCGAGTGGGAACACAGTCACTTCTCCACAGCTTTTGCACCACCACTCCTCATGCATGTCTTGCACATATATCCATTTGGGATACACTTCCTCACCATTGTTTTCTCGATTAGCTACCTCAATATCACAATCTGGGCCATCTCTAAATTAATAAAGCAACATGCAAGAATTTCTTGCTCCCTAAACTTTTCAAATGAGTTTTCAATAGGAAATGACTTTTCTTCGGGATCTACCTAGCATAAAGCCAAATGTTCATTGAAAATACTAGATGTCTTATGCACCACCCTATTTCTCTCAACTATAGATAATTCAAGTGACATCAATTTAAATGGGACAATGAAATAGGAAGCCACTGTGGTTATAATGAAAGAACAAGAAAAATATGAAGATGGCCAATAATGTTTCTATGAAATTCTAGCCTGTGAAAAATGAGGTCCATTAAATGGTAAGGGCGATGTGGTTCAAACCAATTATAGAAATCTAATTGCCATGAAATGTCTCAGAATTCTATGGAAATTCTAACTGCCCTGAACATGAGGTCCATTTATGTTTCTGTGGAACTCCAGCCTGTAAAAAATGAGGTCCATGAAATTAAAAGGACGATGTGGTTCAAATCAACAATAGAATTCTAATTGCAATGAAAATTTTGTAGTTTTATACAGTACTAATTGCCTTGAACAAGAGGTCCATTTAAATTTATATGAAATTCCAGTTGTCATCAAAGGCTGTTTACATATAGTAATTTCTTCGCACACAGTACATTCAGCGGCAATATTTTAACCAGCTAATTTAAATTGTTAGGTTATGATTATCTTTGTTGTTTACAAAAAATATTTTCTCACAAAATTTAATTATCCTAAGATTTTTAACACCATTTTCTTCTATTGTTCCACCCTTCAGAGAATCTTCCTGCGCACTCAGTCCAAGCAACAGTAAGTTTATGTGCTATTTTTCCAATTGAATACCCATTGCAGAAGCTACTTTCCAACTAATCAACACCAAGACCAGCTTACTGATAATTGAACAGGCAATAAGAACGAAAATTTAGAGGGAAAATTCCTTTACCTTCAAGAAAACTTTTACAACTAATTAAACTTGCAATATGAATGAGATTTTGGACTAAATTAAAATAGCATACCTTTGAGCCAATTTTTAGCTTATGCTTTGGATTTATCCCGTACTCATTAGGAATGACACCATCTGCAAGCAACTTAAACAATAAATAGCAAAGGTGTGAAGGTACATTCCAAGGTGATAGGTAATCTGTGTTTTTGTTTCCTTGTAAAAGAATCAAGTACATAAATATTGATTTTCTCAACATAGAAACTCGAAGACACGTATATGTACAGAGATTACATTGCACAAACAAAAATCAATTAAAATCAACTTTATACCTGAGCAACTTTGAACAGCTCATCCAGTCCTTCAAGATTAAGATGTGCGTTGTGAAGGAGGTCATATCTATTTAAGAGAAGCCCAAAATGGAAAGCATAAACATGGATGATAGTAAGCAAATAAAAATATAACAAACGAGCAAGCACACAGCATCCAGTAAAAGAGAACATGACTGTCTATAACCTTGGTACAAAAACTGCATTCCTAATATATAATTATTCCCCGCATGAATAAAGTGGTTGATCATTTGGAAAAAGAGGGTTCCAATCAGTCCTTTTCTTTTCTTTTCTTTTTTCTCTCTTTTTTTATGTATGATGTCAGCTGCAAGTTGTCACTTTTAGTCTTTGACAACTATTTTTTCAGTGTACATGCAAATAAAATATTTCAAGTTTCTACGTACATATATAGGGAAATATTCATGTGCATCTATCCCTCACCATATTACGGTGAGGGACAACATAGTGAGGCCGACATTATAATCCATCCGAGCCATCTACACACGTGGGACCTCCTGAATTACACTAGATCCATTGACTTTTCACCTATCCGAATAGATTGGACTGTTGGATCGAGGGTAAAGCTGTTAAATTTGCGGGCCATGGTTGAAGGGGTTCGAGACATGGGATTGACCCCAAACTTGATATATGGGCCCATCCAAGATGTCTCTTTCCAACCCCCCAAGTCCCATAATCATTGGGGCCCTAGGTGGGGCCCATCAAGTTTGTCCCTCACCATCTGGTGAGGGATATATATATATATAGAGAGAGAGAGAGAGACCGGTTCTCTCTCTATATATATATAGTGCGGCACTAGACTGCGCCCAGGCATAAATGCACCCCCCCCCCCCCTAGTTGGGCCCATTAGGTTGCATGATGATCAAGGAAGTCCATTGGATGGAAAGATCCATGAGACCTACCTATGTGCAAAAATTTTGACTCCATAAGTTTATCCTAACCCTTTGATCCATGACCCTAACAATTAATGGTTCTACAGGCACCATTTTCTTATTTCAATCCAATGGTGAGGAAAAGTTGCGGAAAAAGGGGCGTTTGGAGAATTAACCATATATATATATATATATATATGAAGTGTTCTTGTACAAGCTTCCCTTACGGTCTCTTCCGGTACAAGCCACCTCATGGGGCGACCTACTCGTCCATCCAAGCGAGCCATCCAAACCCACCCCTCCTATTTACATGGGTCCCACCGGGTTTTGATAAATCCAAATGGAGTGAACCATTGGATGGAGGGTCAATTTTATTGTTTTATATAAAGTCGTTAAACTTGTGGACTAGGGATGAATGAGTTAGAGGTGTTAGATTGGCTTCAAATTTGATATCTAGTTGGCCCCACTTGGATCTTTCGATCCCCCCTTGTTCCATGATTTGTGGGGTCTCTGTGGTCCCCACTAGGTGGCTTATACCGTAAGACCATAAGGCAAGATTGTACGAGAGTACTTCCCTCTCTCTCTCTATATATATATTTATATGGGAGATGCTCCTATGAGAGATATCTCTCACCTCATATGAGAGATAAGGGTGGGGGCCCTCACATTTAAGTTGTTGGGGTGGGGGCCCTCACATCCATATCCAACGCCAACAACTTAAATGTGAGGACCCCCACGCTTATCTCTCATATAAGGTGAGAGATATCTCTCATAGGAGCATCTCCATGTATACACACACAGCCTTCCAGATGTATCTTAAATACGGTAAATACCTAGGCATTTGGATGCGGACCAAATTAAACCTGTACTTAGCCCCATTATCAATCAACCCCAAAACATGGACTCAGACCCAATTATCAATTGGGTCCACAAAAAAAGGGCCCATGGATTTACTAGCTCAAGCACTTTAGGAACTAGGGTAATTGGAGGTCCATTAATACCTATATCCCATCAATCTATCTTTGAACTTCTCAACTTTACCAAGACCTTTTTCATTTCAATCTTTTATGCACCTCTAATAATCAAGATCTACAATTTTACTTTCCCAAAGCTTGTAGATCCCCTTATTCCTCTTCTTAGTTCCCATTTTAATATTCAAATTGTTATAAGCCTCATATTCTTTGCTTACAGTTTTCATAGTGGCCCTTTTTGTTAATTTATACCTAAGTCAACTTGTTCCAACTCCTACCATTTTTTCGATAGTGATTCCTTTTCATCAATAACATATTAGACTTCTGAACTCTACCCAATAGGTTTCCCTGTGTTTTAAGGATCATCTTCTCCTTGGATTCTCCAAATGCCTCCCTTGTTACTTATTATTTAAAACCAACCATATGATTCAGTGCTTATAGTCCTATCCCAATAAACTTGCCTCAAGATTCTTTCATTGAATGTTGTTCTCAAGACTTTCTTATTAAATGTTGTTCACTTTCCCTGTCAACTAGGATAACCAGACTGTTGTAACCTAAGCACAAATGTAGAAGAGATTTATCTTACACCCGACTTATAAAAAATTAAGCACAGCACATCAGATTGGCAGAATGGTGACAAAGGTAAAGATCAAATGAAGTCCATTTTGGAGTTGGAGGCATCTCAACTTTTGACACTAGTAAGAAGTAGCATTTGATCCAACCAGAAGATTGAGAAAGTTGTGAGTTAAGGATTTTACTCATAAAGGAAATTACAAATACAAAACTGGGTATCAGAGTTTTAGGAATTGTAGCTCAACTCATCCCCACATGGCATATGCTTTTTTATTGAAATCAATGTAGCTGTCATGCAATAAAAGCTTGGGTGGCTTACTTGCAAGAATCATAAACATCTGGAATTTGTGTAATATCAAATCGTCTGCACATCCAAAAAAAAGGAAAAAAAAAAAAAAAGAATCATCAACCAATCCAAGCCAAGAAAAGTAGATAAAAACTTATGTGAACTGAACATCATAAAAAGCTCAAACTTGTCTGACCATGCAGCTGCTTTCAGGCGGGAAAAAATAGAACATTACTAGAACAAAGTGAGATACTGATATTACTACAACTTGAGGAATAATTGGTTCTTAGATAAATACGTACTCCTTGCGTTCATTATACAAGTCCCTCTCGAGCTTTTTCCAGCGGGCAAACATCAAGAGAAAGCCCTCGCTACCACAAGGCAATCCAGCAGCAATACGAGCAACATCAATATTCGTCTTCCCTAGGGCCTTTGCTTGGTCATATGGAGGAAGCACTGCATATGAGCTTGTCTTTGCAAGTTTCTCATCTTCATCTTTCGCAAGCAGCTTCACTTGTGCAGTAATCTTCTTTGTCAATTTTACCTATTCATGGGATATAGAAAAGTGAAAGTTCGTTAACAACATAGAAACCGAGATCCATTTTCTATCTCCTAGCTTTGAAAATAAATTTTGGACAATGATGAAAAGATGCAATAAAAACAATGGAGCTAAGAGAGAGAAGAATTGGTACAACACGCTGTCAAGAGGGAAATTTCAGATTTGAATTTCATCGAAGTGGGTAAATTCAATACAAGTAACTAACCAGCCCAAGAAGGGTGAATATAGAAAAATAACTGTGCACAGTAACATATTACCTTTTTGAACAACCAGAAATATTTTAAGGGGTTTTTACAGATTAATCTCTCTAAAATTGGGGTTCCACGAGCTAATGACAAATTTCCCAAAATGACAGCACACTTGACTCTTGTCTTTTCTCTTCTCTTTTTTTCTTTTTTTTGATGATTTTGCCAGAACCCCATGATATCGAGAGTCACGATATCATAGGATTTCCACTTACACCCCTAAAACGATGCCAACCCCTTTTCATTTGTTTATTTTTTCCTTTTGCATTCACCCTCCCTAAGTTTAAAACCATAAACCTATTGTTGTTTGTGGGTATGTTATGGATTCAAATGAATAATTGGTTGAAGAAATAGAGATCTTTTTTCTATTCTAGAACATGCTGGAAATGAAGGTAAACATGTATTTTCCTTGCTGTTTTCCATGTCATTTGGCAAAAGGAAAAAAAAAAAAGAGAGAGAAATAAAAAAGAGGGTAGAATTTCGTAAAGAGAGAAAAAAAGTCTCAATGTCAAAATAGATTTTTTGGCTATATATGCAAGGAAGAGAAAGAGGGTAGACTATGGACTTCAAACAATAAGGAAAAAAGAAAAGAGAAGATATCCATGTCAGTTGGTTGGGGTCAAAAAGAAAAAATCCCTAATCCATGTCATTTACATTATGAAACCATTTCCATGCCTATTTGGACACGGGGAGAGGAGGAACGGAACGGTAAGGAAAAAAAAAAAAAGGGAGAAAGGAAATTGGGTCTTAGGGATTATTGTGGGAACACAATATCATGGGATTTGGGCTACACATAAAAAAAAAAAAAAAAAAAAAAAAAAAAAAAAAAAAGAAGTCCACAATCAAGCGACTCAGCTGCATTTTGAGGTTGTCATTATCTCGTGGAATCCGAGTTTCAGAGGGATTAATCCAAAAAAATCCCATATTTTAATGGCCATAATGCTATTGTGTTGTGAATACAAGAAGAAAAATTAAAAATAAAGATTAAAAGAAAATCCATCATATTGCTTACATATGAACTTTCCTAAGCTTAAGGTAAGAGGTTTCTTTGCAACTACAATGTTGGCATTAGTGGAGATCATAATGGACCAACCTCAGCAAGATGATAAATATCATCATTAGATTAGGGGCCAACAATTATTGGTTGTAAACCCTTACCACATGGATAGAGGGCTGGCAAAGTTCCAACCCATTCAATGATGCTAAGACTATTGTTCAGGGGATCAAAAGTTTGACCTTCTTCAAACAATTAATTTAGCATTATGGGCACACCATTTAACACACCTTGATCAAAAGTTTCAATATGTTATAGGCACAATCATTGAGATGAATCTCACCCACCTCCAATTACATGAAGCCTGTTCACATCCACCCCACATACAAGTATACAGAGATATAAAAATGCCGCCACGAAAGACAGCCAAATAAGTGACACTTGTGAGGCATACTGATCAAGCAAACCATCCCACACTAACACCCAGCCCCTATGATCAATTAAACTTCTTCTCAAAAACCCTTCGTGAGCTGGCAGTCACCCCAATTTGACATTGATATTCATATGTCCTGCATCCACTGTTGGATCAATACACACTTCGTTTTTAATTGTTTTCACCATTGATCTTTCAAGCATTAAAATCTACAACTGCAATGATCTGATTAGGCTGATTTTGGGGGCATCTTATATCCATGCATAGACCTATCCATCCTTCCTACACCATTTAATTAGCATGCATCTATGGAGCCACTGCACGAATCATATAACCAAACAAGGAAATACATAGGGCTGTATATGATATTCCAAAAACCTCCATGAGCCCAGATCAAGTCAATATAACCAAGATTACATATTGTGAATCCAAACCATTCAATGAGATCATCACCCATGCATTGCCAAGCATGCCAAATTTCACTATGATTAAATGATTCACAACTGGATTGGACCACAACAAAATATATCAAGCAATGTCACCAATTCCTCCCTAATAGTGCTTTTTTTAATTCTAAGGTGCATATCCGTTTTATTATATATAACATGACTAACATTGCAACGTCACGACCGCAATAATGAGCACCTCCTCGTTAATAACTAGAAACACCAAAAGCTCAATCTTTTAGTGAATGGCACAACCAAAAGCATGAGCTGGTAGTGAACGGCATAACAATTTATATCAACACTTAAAACCCAACAGATAGACAGAACAGACAGACAGATGGAGGTAACATACCTCCCTGGGGTTTCGAACTCGTGACCTCTGGCTCTGATACCATGTTAATGACTAGTAATGCCAAAAGCGCTTTTGGTGTTACTAGTCATTAACATGGTATCAGAGCTAGAGGTCACGAACGTTTTTGGTGTTACTAGTCATTAACAAGGTATCAGAGCTAAAGGTCAAGAGTTCAAAACCACTGGGAGGCATGTTACCTTCATCTATCTATCCGGTGTGTCTGTTGGGTTTCGAATTGTTATGACATTCACTAATAGTTCAAGCTTTTGGTGTTTCCGATTATTAACATGATATCAAAGACAGAGGCCACGATTACGAAAACCCCTAAGAGACATGTTGCCTCCATCTGGTTATTAACATGGTATGTTTGTTCAGTCTATCTGTTGGGTTTCGAATTCGAACGACTTCCCATTCGAGGGGGGGTATTGATTTAAATTGTTGTGCTGTTCACTAACAGCTCGAGCTTTTGGTTTTATTGGTTATTAACAATCCCAACTGTTTTATGTGCTCTAGTCAATTCCAGACAGCATACACATTTGTCAACTCAAATGGAGTTTGATTAGTATTGATTTATGATAGGTGCACCCTAATATACAGATCTGAACTGGGATGTACGAATATTAAATCAAATCCGCCTTTTTACAATCATCCTAGTAAATAGATAGATGTAGACATAAACTATTTGACAAAGGAGTCAATACCACTTTTGGTAGAAGTTGAGAAGCATTAGGAGGCAAACCAGCACCATCAACCATCCATGGAAATTCAACGCATTTGTTGTTTGGCACTGCCTTCGTATCAGAGGTTATGATTTCATGCAACTTAGCCTGCAAGATATTTCACTCCAATATTAAAGGAAGATAACAATAACCAACAAAAAAATTTATTACAAGTTAATATAAAGAGAACTCAATAGCAAAAGGTATTGTAATCTTATAATTTCAGGTTCCTCAACCCAGAAGCTCCCCCAGAGAAGTTAATGCTTAAGAGAAGTAAAATAACTAGAATTTTCGAGATCATATGTTTGTAGAAAATTGGTTAACTTCTGACATAACTTGGAAATCTTAAATGATTTATGATCATCTCACACCATAGAATGTCTAGAAGCCACCATCAGCAACTTCCAGAAGTTTGTAACAACTTCACATTTGTAGCATTTTGTATTTTTTTTCTTTTTTCTGAGTGGACATTCATAAAGAGTGTTTAGAGTTTGCTTATGTACTAAGGGAAACTATTCTTCCATGAAGACCATTCAAGAGATGCCAGTTTGAGGAGGGCTGGAGGTGTGGGCAGATATAGTGTTTAAGAAAAGAAATTCTCATTAGAAAGACATGAACATAGATGGTATATTTGGAGGGTTATTGCTTCAGTACAATGGTAAAAGTCTCGGGTGCCATGTGTGATAACGCATGTTCGAGACCTGTGAGCAGCCACTTTGTGCAAAATTGCCAAACGTTAGGTTTGTCTCCCATCTGGACCCTCCCAAGACCCGCGGGACCGCACTGGGTGATGACCTTTTATTTATGGCTACTACTCATTTTGGGGAATTTTAAGAATATATATACATATATTTGAGGAACTTTTATCATTTTTCTAAAAAAATGTCAATATACTTAATTGCACATGAATAAGTACGAGAACTTACAATAAAATTATATGATTCTAATTTGTAGATTTATATAGATATAAGACATTGAAGAAAAATCTGAGATAACCTAACCTTTTTCTTCCATTAAATGGTATCATTGAGATAACCTTAACCATAAGTGAAACACAAGTTTCCAAGACTTAAAAGGATCTTTATGATTTCCCATGTAATAAAGAAATCTTTAGTATCCTAACCGTTTACATTACAACCATGAGCAAGTGTGGCCATGAGGGTGGCCAGGGAGGTTTAAAAAATGTTGACACATTTAGGTAAGAAGTTTGTGTTCGTACATTGTGTGTCTGTGTTTTTTCAGCCAGGGAATCACATTTTTCAAAGTCCAAACCATGAAAAGTTTGCAGGTGCTTTATCTTTCACTAAATTTAGGTACTTGAAAATATGTAACAAAGTAACAATATTTTCACTTTAAAAATTAGAAGACCAACCTTTGCTTCCTCCATTTCAATGCTTGCATTGTCTAGTCCATCCAACATCGATGAGTCTTTGCTAACAAGTGAAACCTTAAAGACATCATAAAGATCAGCCAAATAATTAAATATTCAAAAAATTCAAAATACTTTAAAATGCATTTTTACTAACCAGAATTGGGGTTAGTTGTCCCTCTAAATCTAGAAGGCCTTTAGCAAATGCTGCTGCAGACATCTGCCAAAGAGAAGCTAAATGAATGACATTCACAACATGATGCATACAGAATAATTTGTAGTAACCATTTAAAAAAAATTGTACTAACTGTTTTGCAACAAACACATAAAGAATGGAGAACAAACAATAGATCACCAAAATAAAGAAGTGTGAAAGCACCAGTGCAGGCATCTGAAAAAAAAAAAATTACAATACAAATTGAACTTTCCTGCATGCTGAATCAATTACCTGTACACGACCCTCATCTGAGCTGTATATTTTTAAATCATGACGGTAAGTACTATGAAGGCGGAGCAAGCCTGTGCCTTCACCTATCGAAAAGAAGTGTAAAACACATTAATTAGAGGAACATGTCATTAGCCCAACCATAAATTAATAAGTACAACTACTCATTGCATTAATAAATCATGATTTCTTATATGATTGGGGTCCACTTCTCTAGGCTCATACTTAACAAGCAGCATAAAAACTGCAACAACGATAATTTATAACTGAAAAAGAAAATGAATGTCTCGTAGGCATTGAGGACAACAAATAAGAACAAGTAAATGGCAAGTTTCAATATGCAACACACAATGTTTGGACGCAAAACAATTATTTTAGATGACAAAAATTATAGCCAGTCAAACCTGGATACATATTGTTTCTGAAATATCTTCCCAATTCTTCAGCCTGAAAAATAGATGTGAATAACAAGACTATCATAAACAACCAAGTACATGAATAATGATTCGTCACTGCAGGTCCAGTTAAAAAAAATCCAGTATATTTCAATTATTTGAAACCCAAACATCTTTCCATCATACATTCAAGTAGGGTTGCAAATGGGTGTCTCATTATCCGAGAATCTGAATTCTCCGATTCCGAATAAAGCAGGTATGTAACCTATTTTTGGATCCCGGAGAAATCAGGATACGGATCCATGCATATAGGATCGGGAACATTAGGAGCTGTAGCTCGATCCTTGCATGTTCCAACCCAAGGATAAGGATACAGGGCGATTACATTCACATATTAAATATATATATATAGGCTTAATTAAATAGCTTAATTTATATTTATGTTTGATGATCTACTTAGCTTTAATTATATATCATTCAACAGTTTCACTTGTGTATTTAAATCTTTTTTTGTTGAAGGTTTCTTATTTCGGACTGGATTCAAAACAGGATCCATTTTTCATTTTTCTAAGTTGATGCTGGATCCAAATGCAACATATAAGCTCTGTATCAGAACTGGATCTGGATTCAAAACCAGATCAGTTAAGACAGATCTGGGTCCAGATCTACCACGGCTCCACCCTGGGTCTGACTTGTTTGCATCCCTACGTATAACCACCCAGGACAATTTACAGAAAATTTTATTTATTCATTTATCTTTAAGTCATGAACAAGAAGCCACCTGTTTTCTTCCAGCATGTGTAAGAACACCTCCATATTTAAGAACCATTAAAGCTTCAACAGGACGTTCTTCTTCCCCTTCGCCATCCACCTTTGGAACTTTAACCCACTTTAGTGGCTTCAGTTGAACTTTCCTGTAAATACCAGAAAAATGGCCGCCCTGGAAACCATAACATTTATTACACTAAGGAAAAAAGAAGATAATTTATAATGGAAGATGCAGAGCAGAATCAAAGATAGCTTAGTGTCGTAAGCAAGATGCAGAGCAGAATCAAAGATACCACCACAAATGGAAAGCAATTAAAAAAAAAAAAGAGGAGCCAAGATTTCAAAGGTGCAGTACAAATATGATAAAAAAAAAAATTAAAAAGAGAGAATGCATTTTTTTCTGTTTGGACAACGATAAATATATTTAAGTAAAAAGATGCACAAGTGAAAGGGAGATGACAATAGGTTGCATACGCAAAAACAGGTCACTAAAGAGATTGTGATTCTGGCACAATTGACCTCAGGTTAGCTTCTCAAAATTCTTTGCAAACCGGTGCCTAATATGCCACATCTCTTATGATAGAAATGAACATCAAATCTGAGCTAGTCCTTGAAAGTCCTTAAATTCATTTTCTTCTACAGTCCAAATGAAAGGCTGATACTGTAGAAAAACAGGGCCTCAGGACAGGTGACCCAGTTGTTGTGACTAATAGAAAAGGTTGTTGGGATAGTCCTTAGATAAGGTTGTTGAGATAGTCCTGCAAATTAGACATAACTTCATCCCTTACAGGTATATTAGGATGGGTTGTGCATTCAAAGGAAACCACTGAAATTATACAAACTTCTCTCCGTTCTTCTCTCTATCCTGGTATCAGAGCCCATGATCAGTGAGTGGACCATCTAGATAAAACAAAAATGGTTGATATCTGCAGAGTTCATCAGTATCTGCAAATATAGAGAAAATTATATTCTCTGTCTCTGGTCTCTGTGTTAATTACAAGTTGATTCAATGTATCTCTTCTGAGATCGTTCAGGAAGTCTCTTCAAGGAGAAAACTCTGCTTAACAGAGTCACTGAGCATGTGGATCATCGTGGGCCCCACTTCAGCTGATTGTCTACATCTGAAATCAGCTCCAATAGGGTCACCGGCCCTCTGGGACTTCTCATTATTTTTTCAGGATGTTTTGAAGCAGAAAAATAGGTGATTTTCCTATCTCTTTGGTTCGACAGTTTCTTAGGCCAAATTTAATCCCCATTCAATATTAGTCAGTTTCAACTAAAATTTGGCAAGATGACACATAACTAACATAATCCTTGTGATTGAATCCAATCTACATTCGAACTATTTGCTACAGTGGATTTGCACCTTCTAGGTTTCGGCAGGGGTTCAAACAGCCCAGAATTTCAATTTTTTATGTTTTTTTTAAGTGGGACTACTTTAATTCTGTTAACAATACTCATGGTGACCAAGAAAAATGTAAATGGGAAGAACTTTTTACAATGGTCATTTCATTTTTACCACCTTGTGTCTGACAATGGGTATTCGGGCTTATTTAGATGAGAGCATACCTGCTCCCAAGGATGACAAAGCCCAAGTCACATGGAACCAAAATAATCCCCAAGTGGTTACTTGGCTTCTAAACTTTGTTGAACCCAACACTGAATTATCCCTACATTCTTTTGAGAAAACATCTGAGATGTAGGCACATGTGAAGAACTTGTATCAAGTAAGCAAAACCTGGAAGTTTTATCTTGACAATGAGTTGGCTAAATATGCACAAGGAGATAAATTTGTTTAAGAGTACTACAACAGCTTTCTCATTCTTTGGACTGAGAGATAAGATGATCATTAACTTATTCCCTCAAGGAACACTCGTGGATGTCTTATGGATTCAAGAGGAATCACATATCAGTCAATTCCTCATGAATCTACTTCCCAAATCTGAAGCTGTCTGTGCAGCGCTCCCTTGATCGAGAATTATTTTACTCTTCTTCCTCCCCACTTGTCCTAAGTGGCTAAGCTAATGCAAATTGAGCTGGTTGTCCTAGTACAAGATGATCTGCTAAAGGAAGGTTTATGTTCCTTGGTACGTCTCTCATTTCATGAAAGCGCAAGAAATAAACCAGTCTCCAAATCATTTACAGAGGCCAAATATCCGTCTATGTCATCTGTTACCAGTGAAATCATTTGAGATGACTTTTTACAGAATTCGGTATTCCTCAATCGAATGTGATAACTCTTTATGCTGACAATACAAGTGCCATTTGAATTCCATCCAACTCAATATTCCATGAAAGAACCCACCACAGAGAGATTGACTGCCATTTAAGCAGACCACTATTTCATCTCTGAAGATCTCTCTCTACCACACATCTCCTCCGAACATCAACGGGTAGACTTATTCACAAAAGCAATGACAAAATTATGCCCTGATTTCCTCACAAGAAAATTGATACAGATCAATTTGAGGTGGATTGTAGAGAGAACTGGGCCTCAAGCCCAATATGTAGAGAGAACAGGGCCTCAGGTCCAATGGACTAATGGGTTACCATGACCCAATTGTTATAGCAAATAGTTAAGGTAAGGTTGTTGAGATATTCTA
This sequence comes from Persea americana, assembly GCA_029852735.1. Classification (NCBI taxonomy): domain Eukaryota; kingdom Viridiplantae; phylum Streptophyta; class Magnoliopsida; order Laurales; family Lauraceae; genus Persea; species Persea americana. The sequence continues at coordinate 63,717,746 of CM056813.1, read as the reverse complement.
TAAATTAGGCATGTAACTTCATTCTATATAAGGATAGGTTGGCACTCTTGTTCTTCTTCAAAACTCAATTGAATGAGATGAATAAGGTTTTTACGATGCATAGATGAACTGAAAATCAGAACGATTAAGGAATTGAGCGTCTCTATCAAAAATTAGAGGATGGGTTTTGATATAATATCAATGTATCTTCAAGCAATACAAAACAAAGAGAGAGAAGAGAATTGGATGGAACTTCATTCTCACAATGTGAGGGGTCGATACTTTTTATGGATTGCATATGGTCATATATAGTAAGTTGCATTTAATAAATCCACAGTTAATTTATCCCCCCTGATCAGGGTGATTCCAGTCCTATTTGAACAGCTATTGGATCCCTTTGATTGGGGTGGTTATATTCATAATTGAATCCTAGAGATCTGTGGTGTATGGTACATAAGTGATATATTGTACTTGTGATGGCCACCGAGCTTATGGCAATAGTTAATTTATGTTTCAATGAAAATTAGAGAAAGCAAGAAATTAATATCAATCTTCCTCTCCCAGGTCAGTAGAAAGTTGTTCAACAAGAAAGAACCATACGTTAAATGGATCAATATACACTAAAACCAAACAAAATTAGTTTGCCTATTATTTTCAGAAACATTACAAATTGTAATGAAGTGAAAGTTGATATTCCTAATCCAATGTTTTGTGCAGTAGAAAGTTGTCAAACAAGAAAGAATCACACATTAAATACATGAATATACACCAAAACCAAACAACAATAATTTGCCATATTATAGGAACATTACAAATTGAAATGAAGTGAAAATTGTCAATTTCTTTCCATTTTGTCCATGAAATGGAATGTTCCAGCATTCAGCTGTTCCAATGTTCTGTTTCAGAAATGATGCAATAGAAAATCTAAAACAAATTTAAAGATAGAAAAAAGAGGGAAATTAGAAGAATTTCTAAAACGACACTAAAAGTTTATATTACATAATTCAACACAAACTACAATATATAAACGGCCATTTTCCCTACTCAAAATTAGCAGCCAATTTATTTTTCCCGAACACTCATCATTTGCAGATTTAGGGTTCTTTTGGACAAGTGAAAAGTGAGAGAGAAGGGGGGGTTTCCAGGAAATGTCCCATCTTTTTGCCTTCAGGGGTCAAATGGTCTTAATATCTGGGACTTTTAAAGGGGGGAGAGAGAGAGAGAGAGAGAGTATGTGCACACTAGAATAGGCCATTCAGTCTATTATGGGTAAAGTAGACTGCAAGTCAAGCTAGTATATTAGACAAGGGTATTCCATCTTGGATTCCTTCCCAAGACCAAAATGTGAATTCCAAGTGAAACAGGAGATTTGACAACCGAATGAAACACAGCAATCTTATTGTCCAAATAAAAAACAAAACAAAGAAAGACAAACTCCTCCGGTATAAATTTCAAATGTACTTCGCTTTTATCACACACTGCTGTGTGTCTATATATATATATATATATATCTGTGTATAGAGAGAGAGACCTCCTCAAGCACTGCTTTAACTTGACGAAGCTTTTCTGCATGCTCTATGTCTTCCGCATCACTATCACTTTCTCGACCAGACCTATGTAGTGCAGAATTGCAATGAACCAAATAAGCTCAAACGTTATATTAGTTACTCAATCACTCTATGCAAATGATCTAGTTGATTAAGCATATCATACAGCCAAATCGCTTGAATCGTAAGATTTAATTTAAAAAGTATGAATCATAAGATTCACCTAGAAATGGGATTCATTGCATAGATACAGATCATTTTCCTCAGGATTCAATACGAATAATAGGAATCAGGATGCAAATCATAAGATTTTGACAACAATTGTACATCATGAATTGTATTCATGATTAAATCCAACGATGAATAATATATCTATAGCAGTGTAAAGTTTGGATTGGTTAGGCCCCGGCACCCTAAAACCACACCCTACAAAAAGGGGTGGAAAAGGGGCATTTTTGGATGGGGTATTTTTTACTATTCAGGGGAATTCTACACAATGACCATTTTCTCCAACATTTTTGGGGGGTGCAGTTCAATTTCAGCCATTTCAATCCTTTCACAGACACTACAAATTTTAGTGGAACTCTAAACTGATGCTTACTGAATTTAGATTAATATCTTTATTAATGACATGGATGCCTTACATGAAAACCTCTTCATATTATGGGGAATTTTATGGATTTTCTACATACACCACCCCAAAAAAAGTTTTTTTTTTTTTTCACAAAATCCCCTTCAAGGGAATTTTCCTGGTTCCACCCATGCTTTGTATACTTGTACCCCATTCGTTGTGTAGTACTTCTATTTTTAAAAGGTTATTTAATGGTTAACAAAACCTTTTATTAAGAATTTTTGTGATTTTGGGGAACTTTTAGAAATAAATAAGGAATAAGCGTTCGACTAAAGTACTCAATTTTACATAGGGGGATTTGTCCCATATTCCTTTTTCTTTTGGTTTTTTCTCTGTGAACACTTTTTAACGTTAGGAGATATCCTAACATGTAAGATTGATGATTTGGATTTTAACTTTTTATTTTCTTATTTATAGAGTTAAAGAACTATTGCAACTTGGTTCTCATTTTTCCAAGTAACATGGATATCTTAAACATATTTAACTGTTTACATATATCACCAATGATATATCAAGGGGTTTTGGGTGCCAATTGGGGCCATGCGAAACATGGGGTGGTATGGGATGGAAAGATCTCAATGAGACCCTGTGGTGTACAAAATATCAACCCCAACAGATCATCCTAACCCCTTCACCAATGGCTCTCAAGTTTAATGGTTTTAGTAAGGATAATTGTTTTAGGTTTAATCCAACGGCGAGTAACAGTTGGATGAGTGTCAAATTTGGGCTGGTTCCAATTCATGGTGGGTAGTGAGTGTGAGGGGGATTGGATTGATCATAAGAGGGTCCCAACTCCCACCTAAAAAAAAGAAACTCGTGAAATGTCTCTCATGAGAGACGTCCTCGTGAAATGTCTGAAATGAGAGACGTCCTTAGGGCTATATACATACATAAATACACACATACATACGTGTGTGTGTGTGTGTGTATAGAGACAGAGAGGAGGTGCTTCTGGTTGATGGCAAAGGGTAATAATGCCTGCAGCTTCCAAGTAAATCCTGAGCTGCAATAGCTAGCATTAGTAGAGGCAAGGTCCGACCAAATATTTGTTCTTTAGCCTGGTCCAGTTACATTAATCACATTCCTCCTTTGGCTTAAGCTTTTCACTATACAGTTGTGAAGGCATGAAGTAGCATTTGCTGTATGTTTATGTGGGTTCTTGTGTGTGCGCTTTTATGGAAGAATAAGAACAATGAGGAGTTGAATACATGCCTTGTGCGTGGGACTAGCATGCGTGTGGCATCTAACAAATCTTGCAATTGAATTGCACTTTTGAGTTTTGTCTACAAAAAGAACTGGGGAGTCAATATCTTACAGGTTTTACATATTAGGTTTGCATAACCATCAGAGGGCTGAATATTGACGCACCTCAGACCTAGCTCTTCCACCATTGTATTTCAGCATTAAATTTAATAACTTCTCCTCAGTAACTTTCAGTTTCACCTTCTGCTTAGGAGTCCGATCGCCGCTGTGATGGAAAACATGATAAGAACAGGAAGATGAAGTATGAAAAAAAAAAAAGGATAAGTAGATCTTACTGCCGGATGACAGCAATAACACATCTTAGCTCTTCTGACTGGCCAAATGTGCCAATTATCCCACTCCCTTGTCTTGTTAATCCCTCAGAAGGTTGAACTGGTTCATTAACCTTCCATGGGAGAGTCGGTGGAATTGTTGAAGAAAGATGAGGAGCCTTGGCATCTAGAAACATTTTCCTCAACACACAAGCAGCATCATCATAATATCTATAATAAGAGAGCACTTAGTATGCAATTATATAATTTTTTATAGATCAGCCTATAATGAAAACATAAGGTACATATACATATATATTTTTTCAAAAGGTAGCAAATTTCATTAAAAAGGAGGTACATAGTTAAATTGGGATATCAGATGATCTTAATAACAAAAACTTAAGATGTGATAATTGATATGGCAGGAAGAGATATTTGATTAGAGAATTACTTGTGGGAATTCTTCACAAAACTCCATCCATTCACATCACAAACATAGGATCTTCCTTCACAACGTAAGAGATCAAACCCACAAACCTGAAAATAAACACTTAAGATATGATTAAAGAATTAATTAAAATGCATTACCTAATTTAAAATTCTAGTTTTTGCTATGAGTGTGAAATTTTTAGTATATTGTTTATATAATTCAGCACCGAAAGTACACCACTATGCACGCATATTTCAAAGCTTCATGATGTACACAGAAGATCCTTGAAAACTGTTATTACACTGAAAGTGAAGCCTGGTTAACCATGAACAGCACAGAAACCACAGAGCAGTAATTTTTCCTTTTCTAGATAGCAAGTCATTTACCATATGTCTGTTTGAATCATGTTTTGTGTGATATAAATAAATATATGTATGTATGTATGAATGTATGTATGTATGTATGTAAGTATAGAGAAAGATACACACACACACACACACAGAGGTCATGGTGCATTGACAAAGTTGAGTGAGAGCACCCCAAAAAAAAGAATATAAAGTGAAAATTAACTAAGAAGAAGAAGATTATAAGGTGAAAATGTTTCAGAAAAAAATTCTAAGTATTTATGTTCACTTGTACTCGACCACAAAGGCAGCAAAACTCAGATTCTGACCAAGCCAACAAAATGGTAGCTGGTAAAAATGCATGTACAGAAAATGCTTAAATCCAAATTAAAAACACGAGCATTAGTATAACCTGATTGGAGTGATATTTGAACCATTTCCATTCTCATGGTCCCCTACACGTATACGAATTTGGATAAGGCCCAGCTGGGCTGCACAAGAGAGCAATCGTATAAACTCAAGTTGTGCGTTCATTCGGTTTTGTGTGTGTGTGTGTGTGTGTGTGAGTGTGTGTGTGTGTGTGTGTGTGTGTGTGTGAGAGAGAGAGAGAGAGAGAGAGAGAGAGAGAGAGAGATCATATGCTGACGACCACAGGGGAGTTTCTCTGTTGATGACTGTTGTATGTACCCAACCCCACCTCCACCCCCACTACCCAAAAAAAAGAAAAAAAATAAATAAACAGACATCTACTTGCCTAGATTTTTACACCAATGAGATTGAAATACAGGGTTGGATTCATGAATTTGTTTAAAATGAGAGTTAACAAAATAGTTAATCACTTTTTTTTGCCCATTGATTAAATCTAATGTCATATATTACTCCATTTAGAGTGAACTTGGTCAATAGTTATTCAGGGGAGAATGTGGATTTGCAAAATAGCCATCCACTGAATGGGGTAGATTACACCTTTCAGAGTGGTTTTGGGTCAATAACCATTAGGGATTGGGGTTGGGGGGTTGAGCCATTGACTCCAGGGAGTAATAGCCATTGCATTTAACAAAGATCACCCCCATGTAAGTTCATGGAAGTCAATCTCGTGGGAATTCCCTTATGGTAATTAGATAAGATCATCCTTCTTCAACCTATCCAGTTATATCATCATCATAGAACAAATTCCCCGTCCATTAACAGGGTTTGAACTCAACAAGTTCTAACTGTCACAAGGTCAAATTTATCACAACACCTTGCTGCTCTCTGACATTCTGGATGCTCTTGCCAGGCTTTTGCACGCTTAGGACATCATAGAGGATCATACAAGAGAAGGTTCAAGGATTGCAAATCAATCTTGCACGAGACAGGGCTCCAACACCCAGATAATGTTATTAATGTGCAATAATATTAAATGCCTCAAGACACTAAGTACAAAACACAAGACCCACCAAGACCACGATCCTGTGGTTGACCTACTGGTGCTCCTTGCTAGATTCCCATGGATGCTTCTAAACACCCTGGACACCTGGGACCAACTTGAGTGCACCACTACCCTCACCCACTTCAGCTACCTAGGACAATGACTGCACTCCCATGTGCTTCGTCAATATCCACCAGTGTCGTAATTGAGGAGGGAGAGAGCCAACCCACTTGTCAAATTTTCATTGCATAGATTGAGGAACTGAGCCCCTCTTATTCAAAGACCTAGTGGCCTAGATGCCTTGCAATTGAAACGGCCCAACTGCACCAACATCCTATCTATACGTGCATGCCATTGCGCCACTTCAGTAACCGAACAATGCCATCCGCCATCTTTGCACAACATTTATCTTTTAACAGAGACCAATCTGTTCCATCACAGCCCCAAGCAACCAAGCTATGGGCCATCACTCCATTATGCATGGCCTGGATGATTTTGTTGGCTCCTTGGTGTGAAGGATGGTGCATGGGGGACCCACTGCTAATTGTCAAAGTGGCCCACACAACCCAGGTTAATAACCCCGATCCACTACTCACTTGGACCCAGTCCATTTACAGCAAATGTATTGCCAACGTCGGTGACCTTATGGTGACTGTATACTACCAACCTATGAGATTCTAGATGTGCTATAGTTAGCACGTAGATATATTCTCCGACTGTACATTGATTGTATTGTCCTTAATTGCAGCCATTTGAGATCTATAAAATGAGGGTCAATCCGAAGGGGAGAATATACCTTCTCCACTGCAAATCTCTTCTTCACTTCTGTCTACTTTCCTCTCAATACTTTATTTATCAAATAACACTGACACATTGGGTCATTTGGCTATTGGATCAAACTTTCCCAAGTTCCTCGATTTGATGAGGTTACGAATTGAGAATAATGAGCATGTTTGCATGTGCATACATGTGCATATTACCTACTCAATGTCAGTGCAGGCCTTTGTGGGATCTTTCTTCTCAGGGTGCAAGGAGAGATCACAAGGGAGCCAAAAGTGTGCCCCATAGAGGTGGCACTCTATGCTCTCTGGGTTAAATAGATTAAATTCGTATCGCGCGCGCGGCCCGTCCTGTGGGGGGCACGTGGGACATGAAAAAAAATCATGAGGCACGAGGGTAGAGCCGTAAAGGTGTTATCAAGAGTCGGCCACCAATTTTTTACAGCTGAATTTCACCTTAATTGGATACCAAAAGCCTTCAACGTAACAGTCCAAAAATTTTAAAGGGTTAAACTTAGGGTCATAAAATCCAAGGGTAACTTTACCAATTGCCTGAATGCAATACACACATCTCTTGCCATTTGCTTCTCAGTTGGAGTCAACAATACAGGATACCTCACCTGCAAAGCAACAAAAAGTAATTTCATATCAGTTTTGGGCAATGTTGCTGGAAAAAAGAAACCCAGCTGGTGACAATTTTAAGTTAGATTGCCAATAAATCTCAGAAAATCAGAGACGGTTCCTAAGCAGGAACATAAGTGAAAATTTTAAGAGCTTTACAATCTGTCTTATGTTAGTTGTCCTGTAGCATTAAACTCTGAAAAAAAGTATCCAAATAAAGCATATTGCTTTTCCACAAGGGCACGTTTGGCAACGGTCCGTGCTAGGGAGAGGAATCCTTTATCGAAAGGATTCCTTTGTTCTCCTAGAAACATACTATTCCCATTGAGGATTCTCAAAGGGAAGAATCACTGCATTTCACATTTGGTAAACACCGAGGATTCCTACCAACTACAGTAAACTACATCCAATTGTTACATATTTTTCACTCATTTCTCACAATCCATAATGAATGCAGCCCTAAAATATAATCCCCTCATCCTTTGTGGCATTCTTGATATTCTCAACGGTTAGGATTGTGCAAATGGGCCCCAAAGAAATTAAAAAAAAACAAATAGTTTCTATGGGCTGGACTTTTCACAAAAATATCAAAATCCATAAAGGATCTAGGGCTGAAATTTGGCCCCATTACCCTTTTTGACCTCTTTCAGATTCTAAACGGTTCATATCGTGTTTGTGGGCCCATAGGAACCATAAAATGAAAAAAAATGGACTGCCTTGATATTCCCTTTCGGTAGTATGACAGATCAACGGTTTTGGATTTTTTTTTCCCAATTTTCTCACCATCCACGTGGAATCAAGCTCCCAAAATTGACCACCTTGCCCATGTTGGCCATTTGAAGAGGCTAAACGGTTCTGATTATGCAAGTGGGACCCATAGAAGTGGGAGAAATCATCTATTGGTCTGAACGTTTTTTTTTTAAATATCACCATATATGTGATGTTTCAACGACTGATATTGAGTCACATAGCCGTTTTTATCATTGCGAAGATGATCAATGGTTTAGACCGTCATTTAGGGTCCCACATAATGAGAAAACCTTAAAAACACGTTCTTAGCAAATGATAACGTCATTTCACTGTAGCTCCGCAATTCTACACATGCGATGATTGGCGGCGGGGTCAGACGGGGGAGGGTCTAATTGTTATTTTCATCCCTTTGACAGATGTTGTGTTTCTGTTCCTTCCTTAAATGGTCCCTGCCAAACATGGGTCTTCCCTGCTTGCGTGGAAAATAGCAGTGGAATCCTCACTCCTCAGCAAGGACCACTGCCAAACGTGCCCCAAGTGTCAAGAGCATATGGCTATCCTTTGTCTTCAAACCATAATAAATAAATCACTAGTAAGATGAAAGCTGACAACATTAAGAAGTCTTATCTGAGGTTGGCCTTTTAGGTTCTACTTCTCCACTCAACCCTATTTAAGCCATGTTCCTTGGAACTCCAGAATCTATCACACATTTCCTCACTTCCCTTCCCATAGTTCCTTGAACTTGTAACAAGGGTTGCAACTCAGGCGGGTCACGTCAGGTATTGCTCAAGCCAAGCCCAATCCAAACTGTATGCAGGTAAACTTGACATACTCAACCCTGACCCAGGCCAAATTGTAAATTCCTTACCGAGGTGTAATATAAGTTCAAAAAGATCAAATCAAGTCGAATCAAGTAACCAATTTTTTTGGTTTTGGCTTGCTTTTCAAAGGGAGACAAACAAAACGAAAGCCATGGGTAGTTGCATATGCAACTTACTTCTTTTCCATCAGGATTCCTCATAACAACACCATCAACAACAGGCGACTTTCTTGCTTCAGCGTGTGCGTATTCTGGACCAACAGTGTATACCTAACAAAAAATGATGGGCCCCAAGTTCTATCATTCTTACTGCATGGGAAAAAGAGAAGAAAACCAGCGCTCTGAAAAGTGATAAGATAAAGCATTAACTTGAAAAATGAAACAACAGAATGTTTGGCAGATGAAATCACAATTCAATTGCATAATGAATTTGGTGTAAGGATAGATCTAAAGAAGTGTAGCCTATGCGACGATTTGGCACAAAATAGACTGTAGCTAACCCCAACATAGTTGAGACAAGGCTTTAATGATGATGACAACGATGCTGAATGAAAGAAATTGGTTCCATGGCTGTCATGAAAGATGCATTTTCACACATTACCCTCCTAAAGTTATGTTATTCCTACCAAATCACCAAATGTTTGTTACAAGTTGATGAATTCTTCTTATGTTACAATCCGAGAAGCCATATCTTCTCACATTTCATTCCTTTTTTTCCTCCTTTGACTCAAGGCAGAAATTTCAGGTGCTCTTAGACCAAAAGATGTACAACTGGATCTTGGATCCTTCATGTAATAAGACTAATCCAATCCAATCCAATACCAACTTATAAAGGTTGGAATAACCGATCTTAATATAACCTACTGTCATAGGTCTATTATTTCATCGGTAATTACTTTTCAGCATACTAAAAAAGGAAATGTAAAGAAGTAATGACATCAATAGTTTTAGAAATCTGACAAAGAAGAATAATAAAAATGTGTACAAAACAATCAGATTTCCCAGTGGGAACCTTTTCTAATGAAGTCAAAATATTAAAAATGAACTGTGCCGATAAGATACACATCATTATCCGTGTCCATGTCATTATCTGTATTGGGCATCATAGGTCCGACTTCTTTACCCTTTGGCGATAATCATTCCAATTCATAATAGAATCATAAGCTTCTAGGCTCAGTATTTAGAAAATAATAAGGGAAAAAAATTATAATCCTAGACCCCTAAGTGTGACCCACAAATAAAGTGACGGACATAAACTAAAAATGTCAGACCAACAAATATTTAAAACTCCAATAAAAAATAGAGCCCTACTCAAGATAAATCTCCTTTAGTAAGAATATTTTAGCTCACTCTCCAGCCATTTTCAGCTGCCGATCATAATTGGAAATTCATTTAAGGGTCTTTCAATAATTTTTCTGTCCCCAGAGAATTATCTGTAATTAGTAAATAGTAAAAAACTATAGTGTTTTTTATGTAAATAAGAAAATATGTGTTTTTTTAATATAAAAATAATATAACACCGGTTAACACTGGTCACCCAACTGCAAGAGTTCCTATTCTCTCTCTTTCACCTCTTTTCCAATAAAATTTCCCAAAAATTTCCGGACTTTCTACCATGTCATAGAAAAGCATATGTAATTGTATTATCTGATTTTTCAGCTTCATGACCACGCAGCCACTACATCAATTCTGATGAAAATAAAAATGAAAAAAGAAATGGGATATCTTTTCGGCTTACTATTCAACAAAAAACTTCTAAATTCACAATCATTTCATATATCTTCTCACTCAACATTCACACTCATTTGACTTTTGCCTATATAAGTTTAGTGGTTTTATGTACTTAGAATTGTAGATCAACCAATAAGATGAAAACAGTCAGTCAACTAATTATAAATATGTTTCTTGAAAATTACTAATGATAGATATATAGCCAAACTAACATTAATTCACTTAAAAATGTGTGCACCAGGAAAAGAGATGCTCTTTTATCAATATCAAAAACAAAAGACTAATTAAGATGGATACATAAATATATAGGCTGATAGGACACTTGGCAACAGAAACGAGATGCAACATGACGATAAAAAAAAAATTAACAAAAAAAAAAAAAAAAGATACAACATAAGGTACTTGTAGACCCCTTTTTGTGTTCCTATGTGCAACGCTACCAATATTAACAGTGATGCCCCTTGTCCTAATTTAGAATTCTCAACAATTAGAGGTATTACCAGAGTTTAAAACAGTTACCTTTAGGCTTTCCATACTCTCCGTGGAAAAATGTGAGGGTAGATTGTAATGTGCAAGATCTCCAAATTTTCCATAAGGGAATTTAGATAAGTTTTCATCAAAACAAGAGCATTTTAGGAAACTAGGGCCCTGTTTGGCATCATGCCATTGGGCCGTTCCAATGTTCCCATGGTTTGAGGAAGGAAGAAACGTATTTGGTTGGTAATGATACACTGTTCCGAAGCTTTATCCCTTCGAAACAATCCGCAGAACAATGCTACCTGGTTCAGGATTTTCGAAACAATCATCAATCATTGTTATTTGGAAACGACTCCTTGGCATCCTCCCATTTTCTTTTTTCATCCTCTTGCTGAGAAGGCATCCTCTCTTTTTGAAACATCTCTGTCCTAAGGAACCATAACTTATGCTCTCTCTTCCCACTCAGATCTCTCCTTCCCCTCTCTCTCTCTCTCTCTCTCTCTCTCTCTCTCTCTCTCTCTCTCTCTCTCTCAACTCTGCAAATCTCCTCTTGCTCAGCCCTCTCAGCAGTCCATCTTTCTCTCCCTCTTCCTCTACATTGAAGTTTCCTAATGCAAGTCTTGTTCTTTCTCACAGCTGGAAGGTGCTCAGTGCCAAAATGAAAAACACACATGCTCACAATGGTGAGGAAATTTTGCAAGCTCCAACAGTGTTACTTCTTTCTTAGATCTGATGCAGAGGACTGTTTTACACCAAACAAAAAAACCCAGCTAATGCATGTGAATTGCTTTCTAGCTGGGTGAAGCCCCAGTTTTTTTCTTTGGCTTGAAAAGTGAAGCCCCAATTATCATTGGCACTAGTCTCCTTAATTATCTGGCATCTGAGAAAGGTCCCATTAATTCAAGGCAGGGGCTCTTTAGAAAATATCAATAAATATTTTAAGGCATCAAAACTTATAAATAGTGGAAGACTAAATTGAAACTGCAAAACTAGATGCACTCCTTTAAAGGATTCAAATCTTATGGAAAGCTTTGTTTCTAATGTTTTTCAGTCTTTTTATGAATGTTTTGTCCTACCTTAAAATATGAAGGAAATATCCCGTAGATCTTCTATGGCCAAAACCGTTACTACTTACAACTTTCTTTTATACTTATAAAAACTATGTATGTGCAATTCTATGTTAAATATGCAATTCAGGCTACATTAAATGTACAGTTCTATGTTAATATATGTCAATTATCCGTTTCTATGTTAACATGCTACAGAAAACAATAAATTTTCAGTTCAGGCTTCACAGTTGTGTTTTAAATACTGAAGTGTCATAAATGTGCAGTTCTATGTTAATCCAAGTCAACTATCCATTTCTATGTTAAATATATGTTAAATGTGCATGTTAAATAAAACAATAAATTTGCAGTTCAGGCTTCACAGTTGTGTTTTAAATACTGAAGTTTCGTAATATTTTTTTAATGTGTGGAAAGAGTGATTTACATTCACTTTATATGATGCGAAGTAATTATTTGTGTTTTTAAAGTTATTATAGACATGGATATGTGAAAATTCTTCATAATTAATATTTATACTTTCTAATGTAAAAGATGAATTTATGAGTATTTTTGGTAGATTTAAAATCGATAAAGTTGCCAGACAGGCTTCCCTTGACTCTAGTCCTTAGAACAATATCGATGTAATGTTACCAAACGAGTTTTGCCCGGCCTATTCTCAGTAGAACAAGTTGACATAATGTTGCCAAACAAGTTCTGCAGAGCCCAATCTCAGCACAGAATCGAGAACAACTCAAGAACAATGCCAAGCAAGCCCTAGGTTTCATTTTTAGCCATGCATAAAGCGTGTGAAAATTTGTATGTTCAGTTGGAAGATAAGGAAGGCAAGAAGATAATATATAAGCTTGTCAAGATGAGAGAGAAAAAACTAAAGACTTTGATTATGTAAAGTGCATTAAAGATAAAATGATAGTCTTGCTTAGAGACCTAAAAAATACGCAAGTGAAATTATTACGAGTCAGAAGTCAGAACCATATGGTCTATCAGATAATCCTTCAAAGGGTTTCCTTACCAATAAATAAATAAATAAGGGTTTGAAACGGGTAAGATTTTGGTATTTCCTCAAAGTCTTGCTTTGGCACTACTTCCATCTCTCTTAGTTACAAATACAATTAGGCTCTCGCAGGCTCATTCACTTTCACACACACTAAAAGAGAGGATGATTTTATTTTTCTTTAGTTTACAAAAGAACTCTCACTATTTAAATGTTTCTCGTTTTTTTCCTGAAAGGTAGAGGTCACCTTATGCCAACTCCAAGCTGATGGGATAAGACTACGATGTGGATCAATTTGCATCAAGTGATGAGAACAAAGAAAATTGACTCTCTTTTTTTTTTTTTTTTTTTGCAGAAAATTGACTGCTTAAATCTTTAGACAGTTGTGATCGAGCTTATGGGACCTGGACACAATTGTAGAAGGGTCAAAGGACCAATTGGACCTCAGACCGTAACCAAATATTATATAAAACCACTTCAGGGACTGTTTTTCCATGACAGTGAATGACCAAGGGGTATTTGCAAGTATTCATAAAATTCTGAATAAAAACAGGACAGAATGTTGCTGTATTTTGGGCTTTTGGTTTTGTGATCAAAATTGAATCCAACCCACTAAGAGACTACATCAATAGCGCCGCCAAGAGGGTACCTCAAGATGGTGGGGTTCATTTGATCATTCCACGGGCCCAGAAGACTCCAGACCACACTGACTTTGGAAATTGCCAAGAATTGTTGAATTTCCCCTCAATTAGTTGCTGATTTGTGACAACTCTGTTTGGGTAATGAAAAGAACACAGTTGAATTCTCTTCAAAGGGAAAAATCCACCTTTTATTCTCATTAGAGAGAGAACAACAACTCTGAGTTCTATAGAAAGAACCAAATAATTATCATTCATTGATTTTCCAAGGTTCAGTGCACAAACATATATAACCCAACAGTCCTAATCCATTTGCTGGAAATACACGTTTCTGGACTGACTAAAATCTTGCCAACTAGATTCATGACATAATTTCTTTCAATTGGGATCCAAAAGTATGCTAATTAGTGGTTAGTGACAGCAAGAAGTGATTTGAATGGATCTTGTAAGGGTTTGTAAGTATTCAGTAAGAACGTAAGAGTCGACTATTCGAGGCAGTGAAGAGTCGAAAGTCAACAGTCTATTGTTTCTTTTTTTATTTTTTTCTTTATTTATTTTGGGCAAAATGAGGAGTCTCGCTACCTTATGGTCATATTAGGAGTCTGGGGTACTTTTCTTAAAATTTGATGGAAATCTTTTGGCATATGATATACAATGTAATGGCAGTCTATTTTCAAGTGAACAAGAAGTTCTGGAAACCTTGTTTTTATCTATTCTCCTCCTTGTTCTTTATTCTCTGACTGAATGTGGTTTATATTGGTGATCAAGCACATTGTGGTGGTTTGATTGTTATTCCCTTGATTATTTCAAGATCCCAAAAGGTACTGCAGTCTCTATACATTGCTGTTGCAGCAATAGTGGGCAGATTTAATAACAGTTACCTACTGTTGATAACCGGGACTGCATCAGACTAAGATGATGATGGACATGATGATAGGGTGGCATCTTTTAACCCCCATAGTTAAAAATTGTTGGGGAAAAGTTTAAGTTCATTAATATTCATCAATGAACCCATAAGAAAATTTCAGAAAGAAGAACCCTACTCTTGAACCCTACTCTTGATCAAATTATGGTCAATATGGGTCTTAAAGTTCATAAAATTGAGAATGGAATAAAATGAAATTGGTTTTAGGTCAACGTGAGTCCTTCAAGAAATTCAAATTTTAACCCACCTAAGTTTCCTTTCTACCTAAACAGGTTAAGTTTTCATTATATTTAGCTAGTTTTGAGTTTAATTTCATGATGTTATAGGTCATTTGGGCTAACTTGATGCAATAAATCCATTTCAAATGAGAAAGATGGTTTATGATTAAAAGATATGGTCAAAATTGTTAATTATTGCATACGTCACAGGTCCAAATCATTGTGAGATCCACTTCATCAAACCACCAATTGTTAAATTTGTAGGTGCCCAGAAAAAGTTAAGTATGCTTTACTTGATATAAAACAAAAAACTACTAACAGAAAAACAAACAACATCATAAGATAAAGGAGACCAAAAACAGTCATAAGACAACCTTCACATCTGTCCCTCCTGTTGGCATGAACTCTTCATATATATATGAGCCTTCGCGCCTTACTCTCCTAACATCTGGATGAAACTCACTAGAACGGTTACCTACCTGCAAGTATATAAATGCCAAAGAATCTTACAATTATTTACAAACATAATAATATCATTTATTGAACCGCTATTAGGAAAATGGCTTTTTTTATAGAAATTATAATGGGATTTATAAGAACCACAAATTTTCAACAAGAATTTACAATGTCTTGTGAAAATACCTCTGCACATATCAACAGTGGAGAAACAATAGGATGAAGAAACAGATTTTTTTGAAATTATCAGGAAAAGCAACTTCCTTCGATACAAGAGAAATGAAACATACTAAACATCGAATAAAAAATTTTGGAAACAAACAAAACCTCATGGCGGAAGAAACATAGGATGGATAAAGCAAAATGATGGAAAAGGTATTGCATTTTCTTGCATATACAAAACAGAAAATGTGTTTGTTTGGAAACAAACCTTAGGGAAAAGATAGACATTGCAAGTGACCGCCTTATGCATTTCCCTCTTTTATTTTATTTACTGAATGTCATTTTTAAAATAGTGCAAAGCTCCTCAAGAAAAATATCATATTGTTTTCTAATGAGATATACAAAAAGACATCTTCACCAGAGGAATGAATATTCCATATTATGATATTACAAAAGCTTGTGGGCGCTGTGATTACGACTGTTGCAGTGGCTATCTCCTGCATAAAAAACGCTTGTGGGTGCTTTGGTGGGAGCAAGGAACTTTGAAAGAGGAGGAACCACACATAAAAAATTAATATCAAGAAAATAAGCAACAGGCAAAATAATAATAGATACATATATGAATAAATATTAGCCAGCCAAGCATTTTAATGCTGTTATACTTGATTGTTGGATCTGCTGATGATCCTAATCCACAAATCTCAATAGGCACCTAACACTGAATGTACCATGAGAAATTGTATCTTTAATCATTGGCTTTAATCCCATTTGACAGTTGGACTTAATTGTCAGAAAAGGATTAATGCAGATTCAGAGGCTTCGAAGATCCAAGTGAATCCTACAGATAGATTATGGGGGTCCAAAATGTGGCCAAATACATCAAAAAGGATTTTATGTCTTCAGAAATGAAACATCATGTTTTCTTTAAGGGCACTTTTATGTAGCATCTGCGGAAAACTGATTTTGGAAATTTTCCTCTTTCACAGGAAAAAAACACATCCTCACTTCTGAAAAGCGGCCAACTTTTCCTCGCCTTTTTCGCAGAAACATGGCTGCACATGCATGCCCTAAAAGATTGGAGAATTGTTCTGCCAGTAGAAATACCTAGTAGAACGGGGTTGGTTAGATATGAGGAATCTGAAAGTCCATATACATGTATTGGATGCCCCGTTTTAATGATGATTTTAGAATTTCTCCTTCTGTGGCAACCCCACAGGAAACCTCAAGGTGTCAACTTCTAGACACAAGCACAAGAAGAAGTCCAAAATGCTAGCTCCAGAGGCCTGTCCTGCATTACTTTGTTATCAAAGTGGGTAAGATCATTGTTTTTTCTGTTGTTTCTGTTTTAAAAATGTGCTCAATTCCATTGCTAGCATTCTCTTCTTTCTGTCATGTATTTTATATCTAGCTTTTCACTTATTCAATCTGTACCAAACCTCTATACTTCCAAATTTGCCAATTTCAACCACCAAAATATAATATAAATCCCATCAAAATAATCCTAAATTCCTACACAAACCACCAAGCAATCAGACCAACAATCAAAATCCTCCTATCCAAAATGAGCATCCAAAACCCTAAGCAATAGATAGTATACTAGCCTCGCAGTTATCCCCTAGCTATTGCTAGGGACTACACCTGGATACCAACATTACCAGCCCCACTAATCCTCCAGACTCAAAAGCAATAACTCTCTTCATCCCCAAATATCCACCACCGTTTGGAAAGTAACACCCAGTTCTTCTCCACCATCCTCCCTATACTCAGACCACCCAAATGCTTTGGTTTCACCAACTTAAAAAGGTGTTTCCTCTAATCGCTATTCCCATCCCAAAGAAAATTCCATTGGATACGCTCAAACCTTTTTGCTATTGCCGACATCATCTTAAAAATCTGATTGAGGACATAAAGTACATTGGGAGATTATACAATATTGCTTTAATTAAAGTACCTAGCCACCAAAAGATAGCCCAAGAAACCAATGTCTTTTCAAACTTCTCAATCTTCAGGCTTCAAAAGGCTATAGATTTTGGATTTGCCCCCAATGGTAACACCAAATATTGAATGGTGAGCTAAATAGGCTCCAAAGGCTACAATTCAACCTATTGGCTGTCAGGCGAATATTGTCCCCCCAAACATCCCCATCCCAATCATTATGCTATTGAACGAATGATCTTCAATCTCAGATCACTTCAAAACATCTTAGAATGTATTTCAACACTGCTGCATCCTCGCAAGTCAAACTGATTAGAAACATATCATCAGCAAATGGTGAATAAGCCCCATAGACACTTTAAACAGAAAAGGGGATAGTGGTTCACCATGCCTAAGCCCCATAGACACTTTAAACAGCCGAGTAGGAGGTGCATTGACCAAGACTGAAAAGGAGGTAGAATAAATGCACTCACATATCCATCTTCTCTACTTGCCACCAAAACCCATTTTACCAAGTACCATCATGCAATAATCCCCCAAGAGGATTTAAACAACCGATTAGAGATTTCATTAACCAGGATAAAAAGGAAGTGGAAGAAATGCACTCCCATATTCATCTTCTCTACGTGGACCAAACGTCCAAAACCCATTCTACCCATCATGTAATCAACAAGCTTCCACCCTACATTACCATAGGCCTTATTTAGGCGATCTTTCTGTCAAGGATAATGATGGGTGGTGCATGCCTAGTCAATTGTTCAAGGCCTCTGGATTTTGGAAAACAATTCTCTGTCATGGATGATTTATTTCCAGGGATTCATTTTAAGGCTCGTGATGGTAGTCGGGTTCGGTTTTGGCATGATGAATGGTGTGGGCAGTCTCTGTTTCTTGCTCTTTTTTTCCTAATCTTTAGTTGTTAGATAGGAGACAACAGGCTATTGTTGCAGATAATCTACTTATAACTGATGATCAAGTTGTGTGGGATTTTAATTTTCGTTGGAATATAACTGATAGAGAAGACGCTGATTTCACTCGCATGCTTCCCTCATTAGACAATGTTTATGTTACTGGTGGAGGATATGATGCTAGAGTTTGGAAACCTGCGGTTGAAGGTAATTTCTTAGTAAAGTCGTTTTACAATGTTTTGATTGATTCCTCTCATTCTATTCAAGGGTGAAAAAGGCTTGGGACTCTACAATACCACCTCGAGTGTTAGCCTTCTGTTGGGTGGTGAGGTGTCAAAAAGTTCTTACTTTAGACAAGTTGAGGAGGTGTAAGCATATTATTATAAATGAATGCCTGATGTATTTACAGGATGAGGAATCAGTGAATCATTTGCTTATCCATTGTGTTTTTGCTCATAGAGTTTGGTCTGCAATTCTTAATTTGTTTGATATGCGATGGGTCATGCCTTAAAGAATTGCATATTTTATTAATCAATGGCACTTGGGAATCAAATATGTTCACGTGAGGATTCTTTGGAACATGGTGTTGTATGCATTTGTTGGAGAATTTGGTTGGAAAAGAACAATCGTGTTTTCAAAAATAAAAGTAAATCAGTGGGGGATGTTGTTGCATCTATTATTTGGTCTATTTCAGAGTGGGTATGTTCAATAAAGGAGTTTAAAGGGGTGGTTTTAGAGGATTCAAATAGATCTTGGGCAGCTCATTTTCAAGGTGTATGGGTCTCTAAACCTTTGAATAATATTTTGTGGGAATGTCCTCCTATGGGTTATCTCAAATTAAACTTTGATAGACGTTATGTTCAAGGTGTCATTAGAGACTGGAATGGCATTGTCTTATGGAATTTCTCCGGACTGGTGGATTCCTTGGATGCTTAGGAATCTGAGATTATTGCTCTTTTGGTTGGTTGTCGCAAGTTGCGTAAGTTGGAAGGTTTTAAAGCTATCATTGAAGAGGATTCTTTTTCAACCATTCAATGGAGAGTAGGAAATTGTTCTCATCCTTGGAGGCTGGCTGATTTGGTGGAGGAAGTATAGGATATCTCGAATCACTTGGGTACTGTTTTTCATCATGTGTTACGTGAGGCTAATGTTTCGGCGAATAAGCTTGCTAAGGAAGGGATGTTTCGTTGTTCTTTATCTTTTGATGTATAGTTTGTTTTGAAGTTTTTTCTGTGTTTTGTTCTTTATTTTTGTTCTCCCCTCTGATTAATAAATTTTACCATTATGAAAAAAACATAATATTGTTCATTAGAAGCTTGGACTAGCACCAGCAAAATAAATTTAAGGGTTATTAGAAAAACATAATGTTGTTCATTAGAAGCTTGGACCAGCACCAGCAAAATAAATTTAAGGGCAAACTAAATTTATCAAATATCAACCCAAGAACTTATCACTGTAAGTCTAACAAAAATGCAATTTAAAACAAATGGTCATTTTGATCTTTAGAAAAAGAACCAGACAAATATGTTCATTTTGGTGTGAATTAATACAACCCAAAAAAAGCAGACAGTAAGAACTAACCTTACGGAATAATTCTTTCATACCCCCGCCAGCAGAACTAGGATAGTATATCATTATGCTATGATCATCCCCTTTGCAACAGCCACAAATAATCACAAGTGATACATGCAAAGTCAACAGAGTTAGATAAGTACATTCGACTTAGCTAATTGTATGTTCAAATTTATAAGTTGCATTGTGTAATGGGAAAATCACGATTACAAGCACCTATAGAAAGTAAATTCATCAAACTAAACAACAACCTACATGAATTCTAAGTTGGGAACATTAAACATTATTAGGGTTTAAAATTGCGGAATCTGACTTGGCCAAGTCACACGCAACTCGGCTGAGTCGTTTATGTACTTTTTATTTTATTTTGTTTTCTTTAGGTTAGCTGCCTTAGATTGTCAGGACCTTCCTAAGTCCCTTCATTTCGCCCTCTCAATTTTCCACATCAGAGGGCAAAATGAAAATGGCCGAAGCAAGCGAGGCAGCCAGGCAGACGATCCAGGAGCAAAAGCCTAGCAAGAGGATGACAAAGGCAGCCAAGTGGAGGAAGAGATCAGAGACAGAGACAGTGGTGGGGAGGATGAGGTTAGAGAAGAAGGTGAGGAGAGCGAGGCGGTTAAGACTTCGAGAGATCGATGGTGAAGATGATAGTGGAGAAGGAGATGAACCATGCATATGAGTTGAAGCTACTGCTGATAGCATGAAAATGGGGAAGAAATGGGTGACATGGATAAAATGGGAAAAGGGGGGCAGGGGGTGGAATAATAGTTTGTTACCTTTTGTCTTAGTTCAAGTCCGACTCGCTCGAGTCGCACTTGAAGCAAATCGGTCTCTGCCGAGACCAAGTTCACTATGCCGATTTTTTGAACCTTGAACATTATGCTTACATTATATATGCATGATAAAAAGTAAAAAAGGAAAAATATAAGTATTTCCTACGTACACAACTACACCTAAAAAGATCGGCAAGATGCATGACAATTGAAATTAGGAAAATGGAGACAATCAAAGTTTTACAATGGTCCTACTAGAAGATTCCAAACAGAACCCAAACAAATTTTAAATTCAAATTCTAGATCCACAACTGATTTTTTCCAGGCTGGGTCTTTCAGGTTCTTGGGTATTTGAGAGCCCATTTTCATCCCAGCCTAATCTTCCCAGTGACCGTGAGGACAGCGAACCTCGTCAATTAGGCTTAGTGATATCATTGTCAGATGAAAAGCAATTAAACTAAACCAAAACATCAATTTGGTTTTTGCCAAAAAATCACAAAAAAAAAAAAAGTTTGTGCCTACAGAAAACATCAAGTTCAAATACAAGAAATTAAAAATAAAAATAAAATAGAGTTATGGTAATATCATTAATTTATCAGGGGATAGAGTAGCCTTCAAAAATTGTACTGTATCTTTCAAGTTTGGGTAATATTATTATTAGTCATTATCCAGGTATCAAGGGATTGAGGTTTACAACAACAGAGCCCAATGGGCTTCCATGATCCACGGATTGGTGTTGCCTTCATTTTATTTTTATTTTAATCAGTCTGTTGCCTTCAAATATTCTAGAGAAAACTTTACTATGCCCTACTTCATTGAAGAGGGAAGAAATTTCCATGGATAATCCTTTTGTTGGAGGAATCTTCTGTCCAACCTCTCACTACATCAACAATAGAGGAGTACAATGATACCAAAAAACAGGTAGAGGAAGTAATTTTAATGTTCAACATCATGTTCTAATGGAGAAGAAAGTAGGTAGTTCCTCATGATCCCAACAAATGAAGAATTTATTCACAAGACTGGGTTTTCACAACAAAGATGCTCAGGAGTGAAAATCTTGTCATAGAAATCTAACAGAATGCTTTCGATCTTGGAGGAAGCACAACTCCAAAACACTCACATTAAATGGAAATGCCTCCTAATTTTAAGATGGAAGTTGTCTCAGTGTTCATTGCTCACTGACTGCACGTATGAAGGATCATTTGCAATTTTTTATAGCACCACGTTCCATATTCAAAGGAAACAATCATCAAACACTTTACTTGGGAAAGAAGAGAAATAAACAATGACAGAAACATGATATTAGCAATTAAAAAAAATGTAATACCCTCACCATCAATAGGCTTTTCTACAAAAGGCTTCCAGAAACGGTTTCCATGAACTTCGACAAAATCTTCTTGCTCGACAAAATAATCTAGCTCTTGAAAAGGAAACTCTCTATTAACCAAAGCATAGCGTGGCACAGAAATTCCGTACATTTCAAGACGCTAAGTAAAATAAAGGTACCAATTAGTCTCAGCAAAAAGAAAAAAAAGAAAATAAATAGTCTTAAACTTCTCTACTAGAAACCAAATGCGCACAGAGAGAGAGAGAGAGACTAAATGATATAACTATTAAGACAAATATGGAATTGGTAAAATAAGCATCATGCATATGGCACGATACACTTGTTAATCTCAATTGGGCCTATTTTTAATATTTTCATTTGACCTCTCTCTTTCTCCAATAAATTATATTCCCTAATAATACAGAAAAAACATGAAAATAACACAACACTGGCTAAATTACACGACACTATCATCATTATTTCTTAGATCAGCAACCAATTATGCAGTACCCAAAAATTGCCAACAGAATGGGATTTACTGAGACCGGAAAAAAAAAAAAAGATGAATGAACCCTTAGGGTTATGGCATCTTTAGGGCTCTGGTATGAACCTCTGTAGCAAATCTTACACGAAAAGAAGTTTCCAAATGCTCTTTTAGCCTCAGGTATAGTGGCACTCCTTTCTCATAAATAATGGAAATGGTTTTCTTTTCATTCATTCTTGTTTACTTTCTTCCCTCAAATTTGATATGCTCGTTATTCATCCAAAACATGTAGACACCATGCATTCATATCTGTGTTTACAGAGACAAGGGAAATATTCATGCCAGCTTTTTCTACAAGCAATTTTATGGACATTTGGAAGGAAAAATTCAGTTGGGTTTTTAACAATAATATAGGCTCACTGGACTCTGTTTTTTGGAAAGCCATTCTATGATTCAATGATTCTATTTTTTATTTTATTTTTGGAATCATACAAATGTTCTCTAATACTCCTAATTAATGGGTACAATCCATTCTATGATTCAATGCCCAAAACACTATAAATACAGCATAGGCAAGACGTTTAATCATTTAATTTAGACATCAGCGCTGGACTCACATGTGACCGACAGTCAAAACACAACAGAGTTTGGTAGTACATGTGGTTATACACTGAGGCCTTTCTTTTTATAAAACATGCATTTACTTTGGTGGCATAGAATAAGAGGAGGAAACAGTAAACGAAAGCATGCAGGTAACAGTCCCTTCCACTCTAGACCACGAGTTCGAGTTTATGTATGGACTTCCAATGAGGGGTTCACTAGAACATGATCTTCTAGTTCAGTAAACACAGAACAATGACAATGGCCTTAATAACTCCATGTGCATTGCAAGTGCCTTTATTTCTTTAGTCTCACTGCCAAAGGCAATGAGAAGCATGCTTAAGGAAACATCTTTTTCGTACTAGAGAATTTGAATAATGAAAACATATTTTTCGTACTAGAGCATTTGAATAATGAAGGGGTAAAAACTAAAAACAAAAAATAGAGACATACTTAAGAGCAACATACCTCATATACCTTCCTTCTATCATGGAGAAGATGTTGTTGTTCCAATTCATTCACTAGAAAGGGCCTAAGAAGGAGACCAAAAAAAAAAGTCTCATTTTAGTGGGGCAGAATTCAGAATTGTAATATTTTGCCTCTACATTTACTGATGGACGCGAACACTTTCCTTTAGATAGAAGCTAATCAACATAGAGTTCTACATACATACATATCTACCCTGCAACATAATAGAGGTACGCAAAATATTCATGACATGTGAAAACCATTAGAATAGCTCAGATGCAAACCGTTTTTCTTTCTTTGAGAACACACAAACTAATCACTTTCCTTAGAGAAGGAAATGAATAAACAGTGCATTGCTGACATGGTGTTCACTCATGAATCACATGGGGTATCATGTTTCAAAATAAAAAGTTGGAGCACACACTGGATGGCTCCAAAAACAGTGTGCAACAGAGATGCAAGCAACAGCATTCATGTTGTACAAAATTCTTAGTATCTGCACCATATAATTCACATCAAGAAATTAACATGAACTAAGCAAAAAAAACTTCAAAATGAGAACCGGTTTGCATTAACTATATCAGTGTCTCCTTGCTGGTTTCACTTTCACCTATGATCAATTTAACTCTCCCGCTCCCGCCTCCAACACCTCCCCCCACCCAACCCCACAAAAAACACCACCTACACAACACGAGAGAGAGAGAGAGAGAGAGACGTGATTGGGAAGCATCTATGTGGGTGGCAAACAATTAATAACTATATGTGCAAAATAACTTGTAGGTGAGCATAGCCATGTACTGAACTGTCATTACACATGTTATAGAAACTCTCTCTCAGCCACTAGCTTTTTTTGTTAAAAATAAAATAAAATAAGGGCAAATCATAACATGTCCAATAATACTCACACAACCAGAGTTTTTTAACCCAGTGGTTTCACTAGACACAGCCAACTACTGGGTTGAGTCAACAAGGAAACTGGTGGTTCGATCAGGCAGGTCAGTAGATTAATTTCTAATTATTGTATTACAGATATTTATATTTATAATAAATTATATACAGGGAAATATATTAAAAAAAAAAAATTTAAAAATACAAAGAAGTGTATATTTTCCTACTAGAATCTAAATATATTCCATAAGAATTGTGCTCCCAATTTCAGTTCCCATTTAAGTATATTTTGGGTTTTACCATTCTATCAAGTCTCAATCTTCTTTGCGGTATTTGTTTGATTTTAATATGAAAAGACTCTTTACTCAAAAAAAAGAATGTAAAGATAGAAATTCCCTGAAGTCAACTCAGCCAACTCATCCAAACAAAAATGAGCTTAAGCCAAGTTACAAGTCAACCAAGTGGGTTGACCATGTAAGAAACCATATACCAACCCAAAAGCTTAAGCTGATAGGTGGAAGGCCTATACAAGTATATTAAGACACGTCCAACCTATTACTTGGGCGATGTGGGAGGTGGGACTTCCCAACACTCCCCCTCACGTGCAGGCCCAATAGATTTCATGGACGGGCCTGTCACGTGGGCTACACAAGAACAACGGGATCAGAACCCTCTTTGATACCATATAAGAAACCATATATCAACCCAAAAGCTTAAACTGATAAGTGGAAAGCCCATACAAGTATATTAAGACATGTCAAGCCTATTACTTAGGTGATGTGGGAGGTGGGACTTCCCGACGGGCAAACCTCAACAAAACTCTTCTAGGTTGAGTTCAACCCGAGGCAATTGATCCCCTTGTCAAAAAATTATAATCACGATGCAAATGCTTCATGAGAACCAGCAATCAGGTTCACTTGCCAAAAGCCCAAAGAGAGCTCCTTCATCTTACTATATTCTGATTTGGCTTCTTGTACTCAAGATGAAATGATAGAGAAGAATACTAATTAGAGAGAGAGAGAGAGAGAGAGAGAGAGAGAGATGTGAGTTGATAAATTATAAGAGAAATGGATTGGGCTGTGTGAAGAGAGGAGTTCACATGAGTTGGAGAGATTTGAATAGATGGATTGAAGAGTGTAATGAGATATGTTCTTTAAGAAAATTACTCATCAAAAATAACTTCCCAACTTGTCGGATAAAAAAACTCGTGAGATGAGTTGGATAGATTGAATATAGAAATGTTGGTCGTTTTTAGGAGATGCTTTGGAACTGTCAGTTTCATGTAGGCATCATATTGGAAATTATACATTGACATTTTTTTTCTTTTTTAATTGGTGACATGACTCAAAACAACAACCTCAAGTTTGAGGTCTAAACAACTAAAAAAAATTCAAAAACAAAAATAGTAGGACGATCCATGTAAAGAATAATATATACAAATGCTATAGCATTACTAAAGAACTAGCTCAGTGCAATAGCCCATAACAAAAATTTAAGCTCCAAACAAAGAAGGCAAGCATGTAAAAGCAAAACACACTCACATGTGCACACACAAGATTGCAAACACATGCACCAAAAAAAGCAAATATTATTAACAATGTAATCATAATACAAGATTAAAAAATAACTCACTTCCGTAAAGCAGCATATGACTCAGCCTTTTGAAGTGGATAACCAGATGAGTAGAAAGCAATCAAACAATCGCATATTGGCCAACTGAAAGAGAAATACATCTAGTCAATAGCCAAATCATTCATTAAGTAAGAACTGATTAAGTAACCACTTCATTTATTATATCGAGCAAGGATGGCTTGAAATCAATGAGAAGTACTAAAACCAAAAAGAAGATCATAATTAATAAATCATAATGGAGAAGGTAAAAAAAGAAGCATTAAGGTAAA
Source organism: Persea americana (assembly GCA_029852735.1). NCBI lineage: Eukaryota > Viridiplantae > Streptophyta > Magnoliopsida > Laurales > Lauraceae > Persea > Persea americana. Next base: position 63,691,402 of record CM056813.1, on the reverse strand, counting down.
TAGATTGCAAAAAAAGGATCAATATGCTTTCATAATTTAGTAACTTTCCTGGTAGTTAAAACATGAATTTATCGATAGCTTAAAGAGTTTAAAAGCAAAAACAAAAAACCAAAAACTTACCCTTAAGGGTAAACACAGGTTCAAATAAGAGATAATTGCTTCTGCTAGAAAAATCATCATAACTAAGTAGCATGCCAGCAGAAAATTGATCTAAGAAATGATCAAATTCGATGATTTCTTTTAAGTTCCATTCTAAAGTTTCATTATCATGTTTTCTACATATAGGATACGTGGGAAAGATATAACTTGCATCTTAGATTCCCTTCAATCCCTTTCTACGCTTTAGAACAAAAGGAAGTGTGAATTGTTTCCATAACTTGTAACCGGCACTATGATGCACAGATACGGCATGGATACGGCAAGGACACGTCGTAGACACGGCAAGGACACGGATTTTACACATAAAAAGTGAGGTATCGGATACGATACGACACGATACGTAGCCCATTTTGAAGTATCCGTGCATCATAGAACCGGCACGTGCATCAACAATTACAAATTAACATATTTAACATCTATCCTTTTTGCTAACATAGACAATACCCACGATCATATGTTCCTCAGCAAGCCAATGACAAGCTGATCAGCTTGCTATGGAAGAAACTTCTAGCGCGATGATCATGTCCAGGCCTCAGTTTTTTCTTGTTCTTAAGCCTTATCTTCATTCAGATCATTTTCTTGTTTTTGTAATGTTTTCCAATTTTAATAAAGGATAGTAACCATTTCCAAAACAAACAAACAAACGAAAAGCAGAAACCAAAAAACAGTACTTGGAACAGAGAAAACAGAGTCCAAGTAGTCATACTTCTCCACTGCATCTTCAAGAATGACCTTGTCTCCAAACATTATGATCTGCATTGCAAACAACACATAATAAGAAATTTAACCGAGACGGGATCAATTTATTTTCCAAAACCATGTTACAAAATGGGAATACAAGATTTTCCAACCAGCTACTATAAACAGTTCCCCGGTTTCATAATCTAGCAATGAAGTTTGATTTGAACAAAATATAGTACGGATCGATGGATAAGCACGTAACTGTAGAAAACAGAGTATAAATCTAGAAGATGATCTTTACAATGGATAAGCTGCTGCCATCTCAAGTAGCTGTATGTATAAATCTAGAAGATGTGTACATATCCTCTCAATAGAGCCAGTTGCAATAGAGTAACAAAGAAACTTAAGAAATGATGAGCAGAGACACCTTTCTTTTTTTTCTCCTAGTCTGCTGAACAAAGAAAACTTGGGGATTCAAACACTCATATAACAGTCAGTATCGAACAGTTGCCATTTCGACTATTCATGATCATGATCAATAACGGATTTCAGCCATTAGAATAAGATTCTCACATATAGTTACATTACATATAGCTGATCTCAGATCAGCTCAATGCACATACTCATTTCACAACAATCAAGTCACACGTTTCCACATCAAACGTCTAAAACGCCACAAAGACAACCAAAACAATAATCAAAACCAGAAATGCATACGAAATGCGGATCAAAGACCAAACATAAAGACATTCATCTATAAACAACGATTCTCTACGGAACATACCTCAAATTCGCCGAATGCTTGGAGCCTGTCTAGGATCTGCCCCATCGGAGCAGAGAAAACCTGTGAGTAAGAAGAACATCAATAGCCAAAAAATCACATTCGAATCCATTCAAACAGCAGAGATATAAAGAAAAACTTCGTTTCAAGAGAATATAGCAGAGAAAGAGAGAGATGGAAGCGAAGACGTTCGATCTTCGAGAACAGGCGAGAAAGTAAGCGAGGGATTAAAGGAAAGAACCTCCGCGCCGCACTTCACCTTCTTTTCCATGACGCAGACTCCGATCTTTATCTTCTTAACAGCATTTCCCTTCATCTTCTTCTTCTTCTTCGTCTTCTACTCTTGCCTTCGTTCTTGGAAATCTGAATCTGGAAATGGAGGAATCGAGAATCTTCTTCTTCTATAGATAGAAAGGGTCAAAGCAGAGTGAATATGCAGCGAAAGATGCGGTGGAGAAAGAGAGCTGGAAAAGCGAAATCCAAAAGCAAACCGCTTCCAGTGCTTTGGTACGAGTTTTCCTTTTATAAGAGATTGGGATGCGTCACGCGAGAGGAGGCAGAGAAATATGGCAAAGCGCGCAAAAAATGACCAGTCAATTTATATATTAGATATTGAAACTACGGGAAGATTGGGCGGCTAGTCTAGAAAGTCACGTACTCTGAGACGTGTACGGCTCCCGCAGACGAGTGTGGCCCACCCGAGATACTGAATCTCGATCGACCTCGTAAATGCAGAACGAATCAGGGCCGTGGATTTATTTAGTAAGAGAGTCATGATCGTGTGGAAAAATTAGGGGAATTTTGATCCATATGTTGATGCCGGTGGATGGGTCTCCAATTGTGGGGGCCCACCTTGCATGTGAAATTTTGGAGAAAATGAACATACGTTTGATGTCTGTGGAGAAGCTTGTGTTCTATTCTATTACTGGTTTATCTTTGATTGATTGAAGCCATTTATAAGATTGGATTGGATTGTACTCTAATTTGAAGCAATGTCACCTCCGCCCCCAATACTCTCATACACAGACGCATGTGCTTATCCAGCTGTGTGATACATGCATGACATGAACTTAATTATTTTGAAAATCGCTACATGTCACAGGCTTAGTGAAAATGAAATATTATTGCACGCCTGCCATGTAATACTAATGGTTACAAATGAGAAAGGTCAACCCATTTTATATTTTAGGCCTTAACAAATGAAGGATGAGATTTGTACATGATCCTAAAAAATACTCTAATTAAATCTTTTATCCTTATCTCTATAATGCTGGCCAGTTTAATTTATATTTGCATAACTTACATACAAATATTTTGATATGAGTTTATTGAATGAAGCAAAGGTAGAGAGACCCATTAGGAGTGAACGAATTTGTGACATGATTAGTATAATGATGTTTCATGTATTGAAGATATGAATCCGCTATTGTTTTAGGTGCAATTTATTATTATTTAAAATAAATAAAAAATGTGGCAAAGGTTGTGGGCTTGCTAGCCCACCAAACATGGCTTTGAGATCTCACATACTAAGTGATAGTAATGGTAATAATAATTATTTGTATAATCTATGGCCATAAGACTAATAATAGAAATAGGATTTAGTGGCCTCGTAGTCACTAAATGGAGAATATGCAGTGGGGCACATGGGGAAAGTAGATAGAATAATATTAGTATCATGATGGAATGGAAATTAGAAAGGCACATTGTCCAGTGCCTAAATGGTGCGGTTTTGTCGCTGTTGATGACCCTTTCGGTCTCCATCCCTCTTCAAAAGATTCCATATTTAGATGGAGTTTTCTTCTTCTAGTCATAAAGGTTCAAATGCTTATCTAGTTGGGGGTTAAATAGCGCTGGGCTGATTTTTTTTTTTTTTTTTTTTATGATCTAGTCCATTCACGATCACTAAGGTTTCTATGAATGAAAATTTTTTTGGGCTTAACTTTTGCTTCATAACAAGTGTCATGCACAATTTAATTGATATACGTGTGATGATCATTTATCGAAATATGAAACCAATCATTCTTCTTCTTCTTTTTATTTATTATTTTTAAATGATGAAACCAATTTTTGATGTATTGATTAATTCACTCCTGATGCGGCAGAAAGTTGGTTAGATTACAAAAGATCTTAATTTTGTGATATGAATGGAATGAATGAAGCAAATATGAGCCCATCATGGATGAGAAAATAGTGAATGATCAGTGCAATGATCTCTCACAAACTGAGGACACTGATCCTCTAATGTTTTATAAATGAAGCAGCGATCACTAATACATTTTAAAATGGGACATGTGGCATTCTTTGTAAGCTTTGGTCCCATCGTACAATCAGTCGTTAGAATGGCCTCATAGTCACTATAGGGAATATGCAATGGGACATGGGGAAGAGCCGAAGAGGTCACTGAAAAATCTATGATGCCGTGGAAAGGCTCGTAGTCATATGTTTACGTGGTGGCTTTCATTGGCAGGTGAAAGACTCTCAAGATTCTCTAGTGAGATGGATCTTCTTTTTATCTGGATGGAGTTTCTCTTTTGGTTAAAGCTTCAAATGTCCATCCAGTCAGTGGCTTAGGAAAAGAGAGATGATTCATGCACCATGAAAAGAGAGACGATCCATGCACCATGTACGAGTGAAGATTAACATGATCTCATCCATGATTAATTACATGCAATAATCACATTAGTAATCATCGGCATCGTCATTAAGTAATACACTGTCCTCAAATTCAAATCTGAGGGCCAAAAAAATGTAAGTACTTTTTTTTTTTTTTTTGGTAAAATATTGTGAGGCCTACTTGGGTGCACAATATGGTGCAAATGAATTGAAGGGTTTCAATGTGAATTATGGGTGTTTTCGAGAAAATGTGAATTATAGGTGGGTCGAAAATCAAATCAAACCCATTAATATATTATTAAAAGTAGTTGTACATTTGCAAGTTCCCTAGACTGATCACGAATGCCCTTAATCATCAAGAAGACAGATGAGAATGGAGAAGAGGCATTGTGACATGGATAAATGGAGATGAATGATTTATGATGTGGGCGAGGGGCATATTGTGTATACTTTATAGTTAATGGTGGGATCGAAATTAATTTGATTGAGGAATTTATGTTCATTTTAAAAAATTTACCACAGGATTGGATAGAGAAGAAACAGAACAATGTGGAGCATTCTCAGTTGTTCTACTCTGTTGTCTGCCTCTTTGCAGTGAGATTCTCCTATGGAGTCAAGCTAATGGATACTGAATCCAAGAGTCAATTGAGGGTCAACGTACTGACGAGGCAGCATGATAAACTTTCTATTCAAAGTTGATAAAATCTCTTAAGTTTGTAAGGTGTGTAAGTGCCGGCCATAGAGATTCTGTAAATATGTAATCATGTGATTCTACCCATTTGTAATATAATATTATATATACAAACATAAGAAACCATACACATGACTTGATAATCATGCACATGGTGCTTCTTCAAACCATACACATGGTCAACATTCAAGCCATGACAACGGTCATCCACTCGGTCATGTACGAGGTCAGGATGCTCATGATCATGCTATATACAACCCCACTTCAGTTGAGCTTACACATGCCTCGCTTGTACAAGACATGGTTTCTGACCATGTTGTAGTCCAACAAGGCACCACAGACCGTCAGATGACTCGGTCCACATCGGTGGCCCATCATATGGTTACCAGATTTAAAGATGGTATTTTTAAGCCCATAGTTCTGTTGGCCACAAAACACCCACTTACAGGTGAAGACGTTGCCGAGCCAACTTGTGTTTCTCAAGCTAACAAAGATTCCAATTGGCCAAGTGCCATGTGTCAAGAAATAAATGCCCTTCTTCGCAATGGGACTTGGACAATTGATGCTCCTCAGCCTCACATGAATATTTTCGGCTGCAAGTGGAGTTTTAAGATAAGAAGAAAAGTAGATGGGCTAATTGATCATTGCAAGGCTCATTTAGTTGCAAAAGGTTTTAATCAACAAGAGGTCAAAGATTAGGGAGAGACATTTAGCCCTGTGATTAAACCTTGCACAATCTGTACTGTGCTCTGTCTTGCCATCTCATTAAATTGGCCTATCCATCAGCTCGATGTCCAAGATGCTTTCCTCCATGGCATATTTGAGGAAGAAGTCTACATGAAACAACCTCCAGGCTTCATAGATCTAAAATTTCCAATGCATGTTTGTCAATTGCACAAATCTTTATATGGGCTTAAACTGGCCCCTCGGGCTAGGTACCATAGACTTAGCACATTTCTTATTCACATTGGTTTCGTGGCATCCAAAGCGGACACATCTCTCTCTCTTCATCAAAAGAAACCATAAATTCACAGTGTATATACTTATTTATGTTGATGATATCATCATTACTGGATCAAGAATGGGCTGCATTCAAGAAATCATCATCCACCTTAAGTCCACTTTTGCAATCAAGAACCTTGGTGCACTAAACTTCTTTTTAGGAATTGAAGCTACTCAGTCATCTCATGGCCTCTTTCTCTCACAAAGGCGCTACATCATTGATTTACTTAGAAGAACCCACATGGCTGGTTCTAAACCACAGAAGACTCCAATCTGCAATCAATCCAAGCTCTCCAAATATGTTGGATCCCCTTTTAATGATCCAACTCTATATCGCGGTGTTGTTGGGGCTTTACAATACTTCACGCGTCCTAATATTTCATTTGCCGTCAACAAAGTGTGCCAATTTATATAGAACCCCACATATGATCACTGGGCTATCGTAAAACGAATTCTGCGATATTTGAAGTCTACTATTTACCATGCCCTTCTCCTTCGGTCGTCTTCATATCTTATTTTAAGTGCATTTTTCGATGTAAATTGGGCAAGTTGTCCAGATGATCAATGCTTTACAAGTGGATAAAGCATATATCCTAGGCCCAACCTAATTATTGGAGTTCACGGAAACAACATATTGCGTCTTGTTCAAGCACAGAGTCTGAGTATCGCAAATTAGCAAATGCTATAGCAGAAGTAATATGGATTCAACTCTCGTTTGTGAATTAGGATATCACCCAAAGTCTCCTCCCATTCTTTGGTGCGATAATCTTGGAGCAACTTATCTTACAGTTAATCTAGTTTTTCACGTACGAATGAAGCACATTGAGATTTATTTTCATTTTGTCTACGAAAAAGTGGCAACGAAAACTCTTTCTGTTCAATTTATTTTTTCAAAAAATCAGATTGCTGACATTTTCACCAAGTGCTGGGCTCGCAGCAATTTTAAATTCTTTGAGACAACTTAACCGTTCAACAATGACCGCTTAACTTGAGGGGGCGTATGGAATCAAGCTAATCATATCTCAATGAATGCTGAATCCAAGCCAGCACATACGCAAGAGGGATTGAGACAGTTGAGGGTCAACGTACTGACGAGGCAGCATGATATACTTTCCATTCAAAGTTGATAAAATATCTTAAGTTTGTAAGGTGTGTAAGTGCCAGCCATAGAGATTCTGCAAATATGTAATCATGAGATTCAACCCATTTGTAATATAATATTATATATACAAACATAAGAAACCACCATGATCAATATGGCATCTTTCTTATTGTTCTTCTTCTGCCTTTTTTTTTCTTTTAAATCTCCCACAGCCCACAGGCATGCTCTTCATTTTTAATTAAGAAAAAAATAAAAGCAATACGAATCCGGACTGTCTGACAAAATTCTATATATTTTAGTTCCTGATGGGGTAATCCAGACACTGATGTTTTGGCCCATGCTGAATGTTGTAAGCTGATGTGTATGTTTGGATATTTTCTTTCTTTCTTTCTTTCTTAAAAAAAGGAAAAAATGTACTTTGCCAAGTCCATACTTGCTATAGGATCCGAAGTCAATTCAAACACACTTAAACTAACCAATTCAATCAAGTCTGACGTATTGGGTCAAGCTTTGGGATGACCCGTATTTATTCAGGTGGCTTGATATTATAGACAGATTAACTTAGGGTTAAGAATATTCTAAACCCAATTATGACTTCTGAGCATCTTCAAAAGAGATGCCAAATTTGGAAATGCCTTTTTAAAAAATAAGGCTTATTATGTGGCAAAATCTGGCATATGTAATTTGACATGCTTACTTGGGCAACTCCAAAAGTGATGTCAAGTAATTATTTTATTAGTTTTTTCATTTGCTCTATTACATATTTATCAAATTTGTATCAGAGACTTCAAATGCAAGTATATTTATGAACATTATTTTATTCAAAAGAAAGATTTGACATTTGTTTTACCATCAACCGTCAAATGCCATGTAGGATTAGACAAATCTCTTGGAAACAAGATCACATGTTATTTATACCCGTTCGGAGTTGATATGAACAAATAAAGTCTCTATCGGGAGTTGCTCTAAGATCACCGAACCAAATTGTCACCCTTTACCTGCTAAATAGGCCAAACGAATTTTACGAATTTCCTCCTTCGCAGGTGTTGCCAAAGAGATGTTGGATTCCTTTTTTTCAGTAGGAAATTGCTTTGTGCATATTAAAAATATTTTTTTTTATTACAAATAAACATTGAGCCAGGCCATGGAAAAGAGGCAAACATAGATAGTGTGAAGCTTTTAGCGCTATCAGGATCCCTTGGCATTTCACAAACATGCCCTTGCAAAAAGAAAAAATTCTTCCCTTCGCTGTCTTATCAAGGTTTTATTTAATGGGGGCATCCTTTTTGGATATGACAGTGGTGGACCCAGTCTCTGAGTATAGATGGTGGAGGAACTCCTACCCTCATTTTTATTTTTATTTTTTATCGCTCTAGCCACTAATATCGGAATAATGCAGACCTTCTTTGATATCAATAAATGTTGATTTTTTCCCCACTTTCTTCTTCCTACTTGTCGTCTTCTTCTTCTCCAGAATCATGCAACCATTACTAAGTTCTCAATCCAACACTACCCCCGCTGCCCACCAACTCTAAAACCATATATATCCCATCTTCAAATCCTCCAAGAGCCTTGCAAGGCTATAACCCCGCTCAACCCCCACTCCATTCTCATTCAAACCTTCATCTTCCTCTCCATCTGCTTCCCCCCGCCTCCACACCTTCTTCCTCAACCCCCACCACTTTTTCGGTTCTCTTTGATGGCCTCTACTACTCCATTGATTTTTTATTGAAGAAGAAGATGACAATGAACTAAATCAAATACGGGATATGGAGGAGAAAACGAATAAGAGGATGAAACTGAAAGAAAAGTCAACATTCAATTATTCATTGATATTAGTAAATAGGGGCAAAATAGTTAAATAAAAAAAATTGGGTGGGAGGTCCTCTACCATCAATATTCAGAATTTGGGTCGTTGTATCTAAATTTAAAGAAAATTTTCTATCCTCTTAAATTAATTAGCAAGGTTGACTTGTCCTAAAACAGGGTTTGCAAATATAAATTATCCCCGCTATTATCTCTACTTACGAAACCAAAGATATTAATCGAGTATCATATCCACTGGGACAAAAATGCTAAATTGTGCTGGTTCCTTAATTTCTATTCTAATCCTAATTGAAAAGAAAGTGTTGATTTCTAAACTAATCCTATTAGAAAATGAGGTGTTGGTTTGATGGGGTATGATTCATAAATTAACAAATTAAAAAATAAAGTTTTAATTGCAATCAGAGAAAAGATTTCAGGGTATGAATCCACTCTAATCTCGCACAATGGCAAGTATATATCTAGGGTTTCACTATCAATGCTAAAAAGACTCGTTCTGGTTACAAACCTTCACAGAGTCAACAAATAAAGGATATGGATGTAGGTTAGGGCATAACCTATCTCTATGGCATAGATTATCTTATATCTAGCAACACATTCAATTAAGCACCGTTATATGACCTAGTATTCAAATCTACAAGATTAAAATACCAAAGAAAGAGATATTGCATTATGAGAATAAAATCCAATCAATGGATAACATCATTGTCATTTAACCAAAAGCATTTAAAGGAAAACCCTAGAACATATACATCACCATAAATACAAAATTAGGGTTTCATCGCAACCCTAAGGTAAATTTTAGTTACACATGGTGAGAAGTTGACGAAGAATCTCTGACGAAATCCCCATTGACGTTCTTCCAAAGCTCCAAAACCTTGTTCCCGATCTTCTCCCAAGATGTGAATTCCTCTAAAACGAAGTTAAGCTTTTATTTATAGATTTTGTGATGAAAAACCTCGTCAAAATGAGGAGCAAGGCGGACTCCACCCGGTCCGGGCGTTCGGACACCAGATACTGGGCATCCGAACACCCAGAGGTAGTAGCCTCTAGGTGTTTCTATGGCCGAGCGTCCAGACGCCCGGAGGCAGTACCTTCAGGTCGGCTGTAATTTGTGCAGTTTTCCACTTTCTTCCTATTTTTCTCCAATTTCTTCCCAATGCTCCTAGGGCACATGTAAACATAAAAATAACATAATTAGACTAATTAAATTCATCGAAAGGTATACCAAAGTCTAAACTGATAGGCCTAAATGATACATTTTAGGCTCTCATAAAAGGCCCACCTGCCCAACATCTTAAATGCACCCAAAATAAAGCTTTCTTCCAACCTCTTATTTCTTTTCACTATGATTATTAAATTCTGTGACACTTCTCATGTGCAGTTGACAAGGTGCGTGGGAGATCAGGTTTAGTACAATATTATATAATTCTTTTATCAAAAAAGGGCAAAAATTAGGTCAGACAAAGAATAATGAAGAGATCAAGGAAACATGCACTTTCTTGTTATTTCTTTAATAGACACTGGGGTGGTTGGTAAGTGGGGCTGACAAAAATCCAGCAGCTATAGCATTGTGGTGGGGACTAGGCTACACAGTGGGTCCCACACATGTGGATCTCATGAATTTGGTTCAGGGTCTCCTATTGGGTTCCAACTGACTTCAGTAAGCGTAAGTAGCATGTTCAAGATCAGATCCACATATTAAAGAAGTAAGACTAAGATCAGGTGGACAGTTCTATTTATCCCATCAAATACCCTACAAAGTGAATGCTTAGGACTTGGGATGCCTCACAAAATAACTAGATCAAGAGGATGGGTCTGCACGATAGTGAAGCTTTCTGTTTTACCTCTTTTGTCGTCTTCAATAAAATCTAGAGGAGGTGTTATAAATTGCAATTTGACGCACCCGAGCAAGGCTTCTATTTTAGAGACATTGATCATATCAGAAGAGACAAGCAAGTAGAATTTAGTTTTGGGTTCTTACTAGGGAGGCCAGGGGTTCAACCCCCACCTCCCCCTTATATTCATGCATGTGTATATGCGGGCTTTTTTCTCATTTTGGTGGGCTTCGTTCCCGGATGTGCCAGGCTTTCTTCCCCCCTTCGTGGGCTTCCTTCTCGAATGTAACGGGCTCTCTAAATAAAATTAACAAAAAAAAGTCCCAACCACTTAGTTGGGGTTAAAAAAAAAAAAAATTAGAATTAAGTTTTGGTTAGAAAAAGAAGCAACCAAAAGTAATGGCTCTCCCATTGATCTGCTATAAATCACTTTAATCCACTTTCTCCCACTTTCCCTTTTTCTGTCTATCATGATCAGAACAAAAAGGTGACTTGAAATGGCTCACTCAGATGCACTGACCCCAAGTGAATAAAAGAAAGATTCATCTCCAACCATTATAAGTCTTATACCCTCTTTGCTAAAAACACACAACAACAGTACTAGTAGAGAGTAAAGGCAGGTGTGTGATGGCCATTAATTAGCATGTATTTTTTTTTGTTATCCATCTTAGGGCTGGACCTAACCCTCAGGTGAGGGAAGTAGACCTCAAGTGAGGTAGGACAGCCATAGGGTCAAGGAAGGGTTCAAACCCTAGGCAGTTAAGAAAGAGCTGCCACCTCTTACCACTGGGGTAAGAGGCTGTTCTTCATTAGCATGTATTTAACTGCTTTGAATTGACAGTAGAATTCTAGCTAGAATTAGCTTTTACGGAAAAAGAAAAAAACCCCTTATAGGTTAAAGAAAATAACAAGAGACATATATACTTCATAACAATGGCATAAGGCCTATATTTCATAATATCATGAAATAACAGATATTTCATGATATCATGGAATAATGTGATATACAAATGCACAAAATGTTTGATTATTTTATAGTCGTAAAATTTGCATATATATAGATTATTCCATGATAGCATGGAATACCAGGTTATTCCATGTTATCATGGATGGTGTTAGGGCCATATGTCGTTTTTCTTTAACTCTAAGTGGTTTTCTTCCATTACATTTCCTTCTTTATTACCCACCTCTATGGTGGAATATATAAAATTGATGACACATTTAGATAAGAGAGACTTTCTTATAAGGAACCAATTGTCCATACGATAGTCCCACTGGCAAGCAAAGTTGGATAAGAGGCACCAGCAGCCACATGCCCATGAGAAAAAAAAACCTGTCAAAAAAAAAAAAAACTAAACAATTAAAAGAAAAGGTCGAGACAAGACTCAAGAGACACCTACTACTGTGCTTTCTTAAAGGCCAAGTGCACCAAGGAGAAAGTGAACTCAACTGCCAAAAGCCAAGACAAAAGAAGAAACCTAAATGGGAGATTGATAGAAAAAGTAATTGGATTGATTCAAATTAAACTTATAGGTTGCCCCTTTAATAGAAACTAGGATTTTTATGGGCAAAATTGGATTAAATTCGTGATTGGCTCTGTAACTAAAATACTTAAAAACAACTTAAGATGGTTTTGTACAGCCCAAATTCAATTTGTACCACATGTTGCGATATCGTGATATGCATCCTTTTTTTTTTTTGAGTTTTACGGATTAGTACATCCTAAACTTAATTTTCATTAGCTCATGACAAAAGACATAAAAATATCACCAGAGTGCGTTGAATGCAATTTGTTATCGTCTTACCTCCAACATACAATATTGTGATCCATGATATCATGGGTAAATGGTTAGACAAGTATCCTTTCTATTTCTTCTTTTTCTTCTTTTTTAAATTCTCCCCTGCTCTTGGCAAACCCAAAATCAGTGGTCTTGATATTTTCTTAGTAGGGAAAGATGTTCCAACCTCTTCCCCAATCTCCTCCATTAACATTGCACTTACTCTATTGTCTTTTCTTTTTTGCTAGAATCGTTCGACGATGGACATAGAAGAAACAAGTGGATAGCCAAAAGCAATGTTAAATCCATCTGGTCCTCACCTCTCTCCTCATCATTCATAGAAGTATCAACAGAAAATTATTTACATTGAAAAAATATTGGAATCTTGCACTGATCCGATTCTGTTTGTGCACCATGAAACATCCTATTCTGCTCAGAGAATGTCAAGGCCCCCGAGTTTGAGTTTGAAAGCAATGAACAGGTTGTATCATAAGACTGGAAAGAATTGCGGTAAAGGCACTCGGTAATATTTCTATGTCTTTTATTATTAGTCCGTGAAAATTAAGTTTAATAAATGCAAAGCCATGAAAATCCTTCACTTTTAAGATGAGAAGTCACATAAAAAAAATATCAATAAAAGATAATTGAAATAAAAATAAATCAGTAAAACCAGTGTACCAGTAAAAATAATATAAAAAAAAATAGTAACACCATAATATTCTATCTATTATAGAAACGTACTCAACAACCCTAAACTGCTTTTCCTTGAACGCCAGCCCTTGCAGCCAGTGTGAATTTGAAAGTACAAATACAATGCATATTGCAGCCAAACTTGCTTAAATGTGTTTCTTGTTTGACGAAGACCTCATGTTTCAAACGCCATAATCCATACTTCCATGCCTCTCCTAAACTTGGAAAAAGGGAGTAGGTACCATGTGCCCTCTCCAGGTATGCAAAATAGTTGTTGGTAGGCATGGACAAGAAATCTACATGGAACAACTTGCAAAAAAGAAAACTTCTTTTGTTGTATTTTGAATAAACTAGCACTCTACAATGACAGAAAAAGGTTACAGCCGATGTATAATCATGCATACCCCAATCAAAATTTTACAACTGCATATGCATGTGGGAGGAATGGCTCTGCCAATGACCACGACGATAAAAAACGGGGGTGGAATGGCTGAGTGATTGAAAAAGAGAGAGAAAAAAAAGGAAGCCTTTAGAGGTCATTAATTTATTTGAACCCATTTAGGTATGCAACATGATGCACATGTGATCAAAATTTTACAACTAGATAGTTTGTTGATAATGATTTGCAGATAGGGCCATTTTCACAATGGTTTCCACGTCTCTCACTTGCATAAAGGTGTCAATCCAGTCTTCACATAAGCAATTGCTTTTGGATATGCAATTGGTCACGAAATCCCATCAATCACTTTTATTTTATTTTATTGCTAGTGTGAGAGGCCCTACCCAACAAGGACAAAATATATATATATATTAAAAAAAGATTTATAAAGGAAGCAAGATGAGGGAAGGAGTAAGAGAAAGATAAAAGATTTGGACCGATTAGGTAAGCCCATAGTGATATAGTTCCTGTCCAGTGATCAAGAGTAAAAAAAAAATTAATATAACACTATGTTATAGAAAACTTTTCAGGATATTAGCCCAACCCGGGCCCCCCTAGGCTTGCTCTGCTAAGTTCATAAACTAATTTTTTTTCTCTTTCAATGCAAAATAACTAAGATTTAAAATCAATTGCAAAGTAAAAGGATGAAAACATGTAAATTATGTATGAGAAGTTAAAGAGTGGGATGCGGTCTCGTCCTAACAATATTTCAATAACAGAACATAGAATATAAAATAAAAATAAAATATATAATCTCACTCCATAAAAGTTGGCCCACTTAAATCTTTTATAGTCCAGCACTTAGACCCCTCATTTATGGGGCACTTAGACCCTCATTTATGGGGTCCATGATGATCCCGTAAAATTCTCTTTAATCAAAATCAAGTGTCTATGACCACTCTACTAAACAAAAGTGTTTTCTAACCATAAAATACTCATGGGACCCATTTACTAATATGATATTCTACCTTTTTATGGAAAATTGTTCAGGGGGTATTTGGAAATGAGATATTTCAAGAGATTTTGCTATATTATCTACTAGTTTCAAAATTAAATCTATTTACCTAAAAAGGAGGTGTCTGGATAACTTAGAAAGTATCTTACAATATCTCACTTTCTTCTAAAAATCTTCATATTGCATTATTCAAGGATGTGATGTATAAAATAATCTTTTCTAAATACAAATGGTGAGTTTGAGTAAAAACCATTAGATAATTCGTGAGCAACCATTAATTATAATGATCTACTATAAGTTTTAACGTTTATGAATCCCACTATTAGATTTGCCCCAAAGTGTTTACAAATTTAATGTGGGGTCCTATAGCCATATCATGACTACATAATCCTTGTTAATTATCAATATTAGGTGGGTCCTACAAATGTCACGCTCGGGAATTTCATTGTGATTACCAACATTAGATGGGTCTCATACTACCAAAATTAGTTGGGTCTCACTATTTGATAGCTCTCCTTGTGTTAATATGACTACCAACATCAAATGAATCCCATAATGATTTCTCATAAAAAAGCTAGATAGGACCATTTGTGATAATCACCATTAGATTTATTATAGTATAGTTACAAACGTTTGGCAAACCCACCTTAATTAAGCATTATTGCTTGGATCTCATTATTTAAATTTAATCTTATATTTTTGTTTACAATAGATAGGTCCTACCATGATTATTAACATATGTGATTACTAATTAGTGAGTCATGTGTTGGGTTAATTAATTATATATGCTCTCTATTTCTTCTTTGGTACATCATCTTGTGAGTTTTTTTATAAATTGTTCCATCATATTGTGAGTTTTTTTTTTTATAAATTGTCAAACACTTCAAAGGTATATTAAAATTTGTGAAGATTGCCAAATACCATAAGTGACTCAATATAATAATATGATACTATTTTATTCTATAATAATGAAATCTTATAATATTTAAACTTGTTGATATTATATTATGCACTTATCCAAACACCCCCTAAATTTGAAATATTACTCGTAATATTTAGGTGACATGAGTAGGCAATATTACTCATAATACTTGACACGGGCAATGGCAAATTGTTGGGCACAACTACGGCAACATAGATTATAGTGTCAGGTTTGACCCAGATCTATTTGTAGTGTGATTGTTTGGATTTTTATTATATCGGCCATTATATATGTTAAAGCAATAGGGTTTGCTTTGCTACGTCATCACCCATGGAGTTTTTCTGAACTACCCAAGAAAAAAATATAGCCTTTTTGCTTTGATGTGGGCCACTCACCTCTCCAGGTTAATCTCATCTCATCACATCCAATTCAAATTCAAATAAAATTTTCATCTTTATACTTTCTTAACCCCTCTCCTGCCTACATCTTCTCTTTCCATATATAGTACTCCTTTACATTAATACTCCTATCCCCCAACCCCTCTTACATGAGTAATAGCAAACCACATCCTATCTGACGGTACACATTATTTTGATTCACAACTTAATTCGTTAAAATGTTAAACACATGATATTCTAATCATTAAAACTATAATAGGTAGATCGTAAACTGATTGATTTCGTTAGTGTTGAATGGTTTTTCAATTTTGAGAATTAATATTTGTTTGTATAAATTCCGAGGATATTGTCCTCCCACTTGGTTTCACTGATACTAAGTTTACTTTACTTTTTAATTTATTTATACCTTTTAAATAGTATAATATTTTTCTTAATAAATTTTTAGAATGATCTTTAATAATATTATGTTTTCATTTTGTAGCCCGAGCTAAGCACGGGCCTTTGTTGCTAGTCCATTATATATTGTTTGGACCCAAGCCCCGACATGTGACCAGATCAAAATGTGAAAAAAGAAAAAAAGGGAAAAAATCGGTTTGCAAGCTTTATCAGCGTTTAATGCAATTTTTCCTCCCCTTAGAGAGGAGGAAAAGTTGCAAATGCTACTTACGGTAAAGCTGCATCAGAAATCGGTCTACATATCTACAAATGCAACATTTCCTCCGCTTAGAGAGGAGGAAAAGTTGCAAATACGACTTTACCACCTCTAATAGCAGCAGTACAGATGCATGAATCCCATACAAACCTTTCCATTATATATAATGGCATTGAAATATCTCCAATAAAAATTATTGGCAATATTACTCATTTACGAACAAAAATGAGCAGACAATATCACTCATTATTTATAATTTTGAAATATTACTCATAATATCTGGGTGACATGAGTAGGCAATATTACTCATAATATTGGGCACGGGCAATGGCAAATTGTTGGAAACACCCGCGGCCACACAGATTATAGTGTCATGTTTGGCCCAGATCTATTTATAGCGTGATTGACTGAATTTCTATTATGTGGGCCATCAATCATATGATTAGAAATAATGTGTAATAAAGATAAAAAGAGATTATTTAAGAGAAATTTTAGGAGACATGATAAGGTGGGCCATTAATGTTATGATGAGAAATAATATGTGTGATAAGGACAAAAAGAGATTATTTAAGAGAAATTTTAGGAGATATGATAAGGATGAAGCGTAACTAGGATATGATTAGAAACTATATGTGTTATAGGGATAGAAACAGATTATTTAATATGTGTTATAGAAGACATAATAAAGAAGATATTGGTGTGCCACATGTCACCGCCAAAAGCCCAAGAGAAAGCACCACATGTCGCTATCCCGCGAAAAGGCTGTTGCTTTAATATATATGATAATAATTTCTATGGGCTCCGTATTTGTAATCTAAACCATTCATTTTTTTTATTAAACTACTAAAACTCAAGACCTTAGAGTTTTTTTATTTTAAATCTCCATGGATTATGAGAAACTCGTGAAAATGCATTTTAAATTATAAATCTAACTTTTACACCATTGTGGTCCCCAATTCATGACCCAAATTGTTCAACATTCTTACATTAATAATAAGCATCAAGATATTTAATTTCATTATGAAATCTTCCTGGATTTTGGTAAAATTTATATGAAAAAAAAAACCAAAAAATCAAACCACATCTAATACCTTTGGATTTACTCATTTATTCATGTGAAAATGATGATTTTGACTTTTGACAAATATAATAACAAGTTTGACAGACGTAACACTTGCATATATAATGTTGGAGAATGTTCTCATACGAGAAGGAACCCATTTAGTGCTAGTTTATCGATGGGAAGAGTGCAGATGGGAATGTCTCCTCATGAATAAAGGGGGTCTAGAAAATAGCCCCGCCAAAATATAATAGCCCTTGATCTAACGGCCCTAACATTTAATGGCATCTTTACTATGTGTGTGTGTGCACACACTAGACTCAATCCAACAATGAGTGAAGGTTCAGAGAGAATTGGGCCTGATGCCAAATCGTGCGAAAAGAGTATCAAAGGTGCTGCATTGCAATTGCTTGCAGGAGAACATATTCCTATAATGCAAACACTTTATACAATTATCATCATCATCAAAGCTTTATTCCAACCATATTAGAATTAAACTAATTATAAATCATGTTTTGCCATTCAAATCCATCCTGGGCCAAATCCTCTTATAGGCACCATGCTCATGCCCCCGTGTTTTCCTTGTCGCCCTTCTTTAAAAAATCATCATCAACATATTTTCTTAAGGTACTATTAGAAGATACCTCCTCCTTTCAACTGGAACTCCAACCAAAATGTCCTTTACCACTTATAGCTAGCACAGACCAGGACAAATACCCATCTTATTAATCAACTACATGAAAAGGCTGCCGGCAAACTGAACTTTTTATTATTATTATTATTATTGTTGATAAGCTGCTCAATTTTAACTAAAGAAATTATTAACAGTAGTTATACAACAACAATAGTTATTAATATTAATTAGCATGCATGTGGACACATACCTGGAAAAAAGTGAAGGGAAGAGAGTGTGCAGGAAGTTGGGATTGGTGCCTTAAACTGGGCAACCATCCCTGTATATTTATATAAAAGAAACTGCTGGTTTTTGCAAAACAGTCCATGTCATTCTAAGAAAATTATAGAAACATCAATGCAGTTAATAAACATTACCTGAGCTCCTCAACTGATCTCAACCCAATGCACGACATGAAAAATGAAAATGAAAATGAAACAAACTTGTTATGCATGGCTTACAAATGATATAACCAAACTCAAATCATCCACCATTCATATTCAAGAATTTAGCTCAAAGGCAAAGATACATTTTTTTCCATTGGTAAAACCTTGGTGCATATAAGAGTGTATTACAGAGACCTCTGGGGAAAGATACAACATTTATGTACACATGACCTTTTTCGATTTGCAGTAAAAAATAATTGCTGCCTGCACAAAAAACTCATCTTGGTGGGACAACATCCACTCAAAGAATCTACCTAATGTTCAACACAGTCATTTTGTTGTATATGGCCCCAAAAAAGCAAAAAGAAAAAAGCCATTCAGGGAAAAAAAACTCGTTCTTATGCACCCATGCAGGTTGTCTCCAGATGAGTCAAGAGCACACTATCTTATATGAAGTCAACTGAGAGACATTGATGCCTACACTTTGACCTCTTTGATAGTTAGACTTCCTGGAGTAGAAACAAAACTTTTCAATGCACGTATTTAAGTGAACCAATCACTCCCAGAATGCACCAAAACTCAACCCACTCACATATTCACTCAATCACTTCATATGCCTCATAAAACCTGCAGCCTTCATCATACAATTGCTAAATGTGCCGAAACTGGTGCTCCTATCATCATTGGCAGAGAAGAGCATGCATAGCAGCATCAGCGTTTTACTGATAAAGAGTCCATGTGACCAACGAGTTGATATAATAGTGGTTGTCTGCAAACTACCCATCCAAAAGCGGCTTCCTGTCCACTACAAGCTAATTTACAGCTTCAAAAAACAGTATCTGGGGCTGCGCATGCCGCCTTTCACACACAGTAATGACATCTTTCCACAAACCAACAACCTGGACACATGAAATTGAGTTTAAAAAAACTAAAAAAGAAAGAGAATTCATGGAATAAGTGATGGGATTGCATTACCTTCACAGTTCTATCGTCATACATGATCCATTGTTCACGTTCAGAATTGTAAATGAAACAGTAATAATGTTGGCCGTAATAGCAAACCTGCAAATAGAAGAGCGTTAATTAGGGAATGAAATGAATTGTTAATCGTAAAAGTAAACCAGCACATAAAAGAGAATTAATGAGTGAATGAAATGAATTGATAATAGAGTTTCAGGTATTTGACAAATTAAAGGGTAGACGGACGCTTGACACCGGCCAATAAGAATGATATATTACTGTAACAATTCAAGATTGCAGTACAGCTGAAAAAATAATATGTTTTTTACTATTGTGGATACGTATCGGTTAATGGTGGAAAAATTCTTAAAAGAATTAAAAGAATTAAAAATCTAGAATATTGAAAACTGTTAGATTTTGACCTTTTGCCCTGGTAGTGTATGGATACGTATCGCACTTTTAAATCGTTGTTTGATCCTTAACTGTCAAATCTGCTGTGGTTTAGACCAATTCAATTACGCTACCCAGCCAAAGAGGAAGCCAAATACATGCAGTCTGCATGGAAGTTCATTTTAATGATGAATTAAGTAATAGATAATTCCTAAGTCATAAGTACCATATGAAGACTAATAGGAATTATGAAAAATAAAAACAAGACAATAGAATATTTGGCTGGTGGAAAAAATGAATAAAATAAAAAAAAAACCTAAAAAGTATATAAAACAAAAAAAATATAGCCATAGTTGTATATCAAAACTAAAAAAAAAATCCACATATTTGATACACCTTATAAAAAAAACTGAAAATAATAAAGAAAGTAAAAAACTGAAAATCATTTTATAGTGGAAAGTTGAAATCAAGAAGGAAGTTTAAACTGAGGGAAAAACCAGATAAAAGTATCCAAGTTCAATGAGGAGAAATTTATTTTGTTATCTGCAATTGGCCGAGGCAGTTCAATGCCCCAGAGACAACCAGATCATTGTGAAGATCGGATCTAGCAGTTGGACTGGTAAACCAAATGCTTCTAGTGGTTTAATAGAAGAACATTTTGAATCGGACATATATCGAAAAACCAACAGTGCGCCAAAACGATTCTAGTGAATCAAATAGATCACAGTCCAATCAAGTTATTCTTGAAAGAAGACAGTTTTCTATGAAAAACTCAAGGGAGATATTCCTACCAAAGTACCCCTCTCTCCCTCTATTCCCGCATGTATCTAGCCATAGTTATTAGAATCTTACAATTCACATCTTGAATCCAAAGAAAAACAATTCATATCTATAAAATGAATCTTACGATTCAATACTCGTTTCATCGAATCTTACAATTCAAGTGATTCGATAATAACTACAACCGACAAATTAATATTAATAATCTTTTACTTTTTTCCTTCCTTTATTTCTTTTTTCTTTCTTTCTTTTAACTTTTTTTACTTCTAAAAGGTTATTTAGTAGTTAACAAAATCCCTTAAGAATATTTGCGGCTTTGAGGTTGGAGATGAATAAAGAACATGTATTTAATTAAAGCATTCAGTTGTATGTATGGTGCTTGTCTAAATCTTCTTCTTTTTTGTTAATCTTTTTTGTTTTTTTTTTCTTGACGAACACTTTCTTAATTTTAAGTGGTGCTTGTCTAAATCTTCTTCTTTTTTGTTAATCTTTTTTGTTTTTTTTTTCTTGACGAACACTTTCTTAATTTTAAGAGATATCCTACCATATAAGATCGATGGTTTGGATTTTATTTTTATATTTTGATTTAAAGATGACAAAAGATAAATATATATATTGGGGAGATGCTCGTATGAGAGCATCTCTTACCTTACTATGAGAGATAAGGTGGGGGCCCTCGCATCCATATCCAATGCCAAAAACTTAAATGTGAGGACCCCCACCTTATCTCTCATAGTAGGGTGAAAGATGCTCTCATAGGAGCATCTCCCTATATATTGATACCTTAAACTTATTTAACTATAAATCAATATGTCATGATGTTTTTTATATAATTGTGTGATAGACGTATTTGTCATTGTATTTATACTGCTATAAGTCGGAAAATGAATAACTACTTTTTTTTATTTTAATTTTTAATTATTTTTTATTTTTATTAGAAAAATAAAAAGATCCTATGATTCGCGATACGATTCACGATTTGATTTAATTCATGGGTAGGAGCGATTTGCGATACGATTTCGATTTTCAAAACTATGTATCTATCTATCCATACATGTGTGCCTGTGAGCGCATATATAGATGAATGATTTGGTGCGCTGAACTTAGGGTGTGATGGGTTTGCAAAATGGCACACTTACGATCGAGTTAGCCTTCTCAAACACACTATCTCAGGCAAGACATGGGACGTACGGAGCTATATATAACATGAAGCACCTGTCTATTGGGTGAGCACGAGTCTGATTGGTGCCAAAGAAGCTTCAGATATCTATTAAAAAGGAAAATTCATGCTGAGTAATCAAACTCAGTTACAGATAATTCATTTGGATGCTGTCCCAAGTAATAGTTGTGGATTGCAGAAGTAAAATTGATTCAAGTAATTTCCTGCTGTATTCTCAGATCAATTACTGAAATTTGTCTGATGTAAGGAATTTGTGATGGGAATTCTCCAAGCCTAATCAGAATTCAAGTTAGATTGATCTGAGCCAATCAGGAATACCCACCAAGTTCAGTCTGGGTCACCCTAGCTGGCATCAATTAGTTTGACCCCTCAAACATTTTTTTGTTTTCATGCAACAATATCAATCCTGAACTAAAATATAGTTGATAACTATTGCAATGTCCATGATAGCATACCACAGAAAGTAGGCGATGTTTGATCCCCTGGTTTATGCCGCGATATGTGATACCAATATCTAACTCGGTGGCAATGGCTGCCAAAGTTTCATATATGTCATCTGCACTTTCACACGTATTCTCCCAAACCAAAACTGCAGCATGCAAAAGAAAAAAATAGTGTGGATGTCGGACAAAGAAATAACCACTAAAGTTTTAGCAGAAATGTCAGATTCTCAACTTGAAAACCAGTAACAAACCTGCCGTGAAAACATGTGGGGAAGTTGAAAGAATGTTATAAAAAAAGTTCTTTTTCCCACAGCCACCGACCTCTGGATCACAAGATAACAAGTAATCCATCTCTGCAAGCTTCAAAAGTTCGCCAAAAGATTTACCTGCATGTACAATCTGAGGGAGAGGAGGTAAATCAGCTGGTCTGAAAAAGAATTTCCACATTTCCCAACAGATATTGCTGGAAGGAGCCTTAATCACTCCTCTGTCGTTAAGACTTTTTACTATGGTAAGTGAGATGATCCTACACAAACAAGATTTTATGAGATACATACCTTCACTGCTCTAAGGTTACTGGCATTGATGTAACGGAGAAATGATGTGTACTTCTGATGTCTGGACTCCAAACCACAGTCGTAACATTTAATCTCTAGTTGGATGTCCATTCCGAAAAGAGTATGTGCTATACATGCATTGCTTCTTCCATCACATGATCCAACGCATTTACTTTCCTCAGATTCAGTATTATGAGCACCAAATTCTGAAGCATGTGCTTGATGTAGGCAGTCAAAGATTGCAGCCAGAACTTCTGAAGCATCATTCATTTGCCCCTGCATGGTTGATATGTATCATTTCTATTCAAGGAATTAAAATTGTACGGTACTTACTATAGCAAACTTAAGGTTGTGGGTCGAAGTCACGTTACCAATTAAAAAAAATGTTAACTGCCATCAATTTTAGTATAAACAAAAATTTTGAGGAAATATTATCAGCAATTACCTCCTGAAAAACATTACTATCAGGATTCAATTTGCTTAAAGCAATCCTCAGACAAGTAGGAGCAACAGCTTCTCTCTCTGTCTCTGCAGTTGCCATGCTCAGGGCAGTAAAAATATCATATAATGCACAGATAACACAAGGATCTCGAACATGCACATGTAGTGATTGTGGTGTCCTCAGGAACTCATCTCGAAATCGTTTCAAATTCCATAATGACTGATTTTTCATAGGAAAAAAAGTCCATCAGAGTCTGACTCAGACAAAAACAGCAAAATGACATTCCAGTCAGAGGTTCTAAACAACTGATTAGAACAATGGGAAGCCAAACCTGTATAATTACATTCAAAAAGCAATTGTATTCACCAACTTCATTTTTCAGGCCTGCCCCTAAGGCATCTTTACCACTCTCAAAGTCAACTCTATTAGGTGAAGTCTGAAAATCACCATCGGTTTCTGGAGATGATTCTTTCGACAATGAAGGCACTGTAACCACCGACGAAACAGTCTGTGGTGGAAATGTATCTGAAAAATAAAGAGCGGCATCAAATAAAATCAAGATAATACAAGAGTCTTGCAACTGAGGCCATGTTCAATACTACATAAGAGGCCATTTAGGTTTGTCTCTAAAATGGAAAATTTTGGTGTTTTCACCATTTCGGTGTTTTGCTCCACGACAGACGAGATGGAAATATTAAAGCAATTATATGAAATACTAACATTGGAAATAATCTTTAAATATCGCGTGAAATACAAGGCATGTATGCAATATTTATTAAGTGCAAGGACCCTTTTTGTAAATTTTCAGAATGAAAGGGACTGTTCAGCAAATACCAAGAATTTCTATAGTAAAATTAGTTATAACTGGTCTCACGGCACTAGCCTTTTCAACCAACCCTTCCATTTTTCTATCTTGTTCTCTCTTTGTTCCTCTTGATTTCAAAATGGCTTGGCATCAAAGCTTGTTCCAATTCTGGACCTGTTTGCTATGGGCCTACAACGCTAACCTACATGAGGCATGAGTATCAATAAGAACAAATCTGTTTCAGCTGTTTGTTCTATCCCAATTCCCGACTAAAAGAAGCCAGAATTTAAGCTGGATAGTTTATAAGCTTGTTCGTTTTGGGATTCCTACCATAATAATAATAATAAAAAGAGCAATTAGGGGTTTAAATTTCATGCCTATCTATTTATGACCTGATAATGCAAATAAACACTAAAACCTATTTTATTATTATTAATTTTATCGGCAATGTGACTTGAACCCACAACCTCAAGGTAGAATAGTGAGCACCACTGTGCCCCAGGCTCTTGTGAAAAAAAAAAAAACTGACATTTCTATTGTCATGAATTTCTTAATGTAAAAAAATGGCTATAACAAATCGCTCATAACCAATGTGTCACTCAATATGTATCATTCATAGACAGGCTTATATGCCTTCCGATACTGATATTTTGAGCCATGATGGGTACAGATTATTATAATCTTTCCTAAGTCCATGTTTCTCTGAGTATTGTTATGGTGTATAAATGTCTTTAGGACATCCACATGGAAGTGCCACATTGATGCTGTTCAGTAGAGGGACTCACCTTATAGATGAACTAGCTGAAACATCATGGCTCCACTCATCAGGCAGGCTACATATATCCATTAATATGGATTGTTATAGAGTCTAGGTTTTAAATGGTTCATAAACCCAATGGCCAACTTAGAGATGTGGAAGGAATGGATTCGCATATTGAGAACTTAGCAAACCACTATTTATAAAAGAAGCCACGAAACGTGTCTTAGGCGATCGTCAATCAACATGTTCATACATGTGTGATTAAAACATATTATGGCTGCTTAATATCTAACACAAAATGTAAGTATAATATCCGTGATGATGCAAGCACAATCCTTGTTAAGTATCCAACTAATCCAAGAACCATTTGTGCCATGCAATAACACCATTAGAATATTTTTTTTTTCATAGAAGACTATTCATGGGTTAAACAATGTCTGGAGAACCCAAAATTCTATGTTTGATCGGATGTTCCATTATCATCCAAATAAGCCCATGTGCATGCAACTCTGATAAAAATCGAACAAGATACAGCCCACCTTCTGGTAAGGTAAATAAAGAATATTAATTGGGGTAAATTTTATCATTGCTACATTAATTACCTATAAGAGCCGAGATTAAAATAGTTGTAGTATTTTTATTAGTTACTTATAAGAGATGAGACTGATAATATAAAAGAATGGATCAGTTACTACAAGAGATGAGTAGCATAGATGATGTTTAGGGCTTTATTTTGCCTAAAACCCTGTCATTAAACTTGCAGAAACTGCTGTTGATTTGATTAAAGAATTGAGGATTGGAGGAGTTCAGCACGAAGCCAATACAACTTCTCCAGAGTCAAATTTAATGGTGTTGAATGTGTAAATTTCAATTTTGAGACTATGCATTTTGAAGCTCGGGGGAAGATTCAGATTTCAGGCATTACAATATCCTAAAACCTCTATGAACTCATATTAAAGCATGGCAAATCTACATAACGTCTGTCAGTCAAAAACAGCCCTTGTCCTTTATCCGAGCTTCATACCAGCACAGGATGAACCATTGATTTAGAATTAAGGAAATTTTACAAATGCCAAATCAGGCGACAGCGTTGGTGGACAATTGGAGGTTTGATCTGTCTATGGAAATTGTTGCTTAATTGCTACGCTGTGGTCAATTTGGTTGGAAAATACATAGCAGACTTCGTCTTTCCAAAATCCAAATCGTTATTGGTAGAAACTGGAAAGTGTTGCTTTGCAAGCTCAGGCAAAGATAATTTCCTGGGGTTTGTTCTACACAAGACTTTGCGTATTTAAATATGAACGATGGAGGTGCTGGGGAAAACAGTCATTAGGAAAGTGGAGACATATTTCATGCTTGACTTTTCATTGTAATTTTTTGCTATTTGGCAAGTCTAATGAAACATTCATTACCCTTTTCCGAAAAAAAAAAAAAAAGAGCCTGTGTTTTCATTATATTTTGGAGACCAGTAGGCAGTAACCGTCTGAGACTATAGTTGTCGAGCTGGCATGGATTGAACCATTATCTATCCAGTGAGTGGGACATATGGTGGACTGTGCAACGGAGTACCCTCTGCAATTATAATGAATCTCAAATCTACAAATTATTTATCCACTTCAAGAGTTAAATATGCTTCGAGAGAAATAAGTAGGAAAATTCTTTTGGACAAAAATAATCTTATGAGAGACACTCTGGAGACCAAGAAATTCTGAGTGTTGTTATTACTTCCAATGTAATGAAGAGGGAGAATTATGGAAAACCTGTTAAAAATGCGTCGTGTACAACGAAACCCTATCAGAACTCTTAAGGATGACCCATGATTGAAACTAAAGGCACGACACTGCAAGTGAGATTTTACCAAACAAAAACAATGTAACTAATTAAGAGAATGAGCTCAGCCATTATTTGGAACAAAGCCCTCCAGGCTGTTCTTAGATTAATGGACATGCATAATTGAAGTTTCATGAATGACACTTAAGTTCTGTGACAAATACTTCAGGATCATGCAATGATAATCTGTGAACGGCTTCAGCCAGGGTACAAGAAAATTAAATTACAAAGCCAATATTAGGCAATGCTCTAAAAACTGTATTGAGATCCGACAAGTAAAAAAGCGATTAAATAAATGTATGTAGAAGCATGTAATAGGAATTGTGCCTTACCGAGGCTTTGTTGTACAGCTTTCATAAGGTCAGCTTGGAATCTCTCATCATCCTCTGCCTCTGAATGTACTTGTCTTAGAGTAGTTGTTACATTTTTCCCTAGATATGGATTGGCCAATTTTCAGAGCAATTAACAATTTCATATGTTCCAAATATAGTGCAAATTTTGCATAGAAACATTCCAAAACTGTCATATGACAGGAATCTATACATAAAATATCCGTACGATGTAAACAATAGTCAAAAAAAGGGAAAAAGAAGTATTAGTAGAATTTTATTACAAAATTGGAGAAATAGTCCAAATGTGATACAGCGGAGGATAAATAAAAAAAACATCTATTAAATTATGCCAGGTCGATAAATGATAAAGACAAAAAAAAAAAAAAAAAGAAAATTGGTTTTTGTGGTCAGAAGAAGTTTGTCTAGAGAAGCCTCCTTCCTCAGCTGCCATATCACAGTAAAGAAATCACAGACTTCAAAATAAAGGGTAAGGGATGGATCTAAGAGAGCTTTTTGAAATGGTGGATTGCTGGGATGATTTTGGTTTTATTTTTGTATGGAACAGAATCATGATCCTAACTAGCAAACTACATATTCATCCTCGTCTTTTCATGAGAACACCAAAGCATGAAGCATGTTCCATTCTTTCAACAAAATTGAAAAAAACAAATTGGATATTACATCATATTAAATTTGTCAAACCTTGATGTGATAAGGTTTCAATGATGATGGTGATAAACTGATAACGAAAATTCACAACCCAATATCATGTAATGGTACTCCATCAAGACGACGAGAGAGAGAGAGAGAGAGAGAGAGAGAGAGAGAGAGCACTTGTCAAACATATTCATGACAGTTATCTCATTTTTATGACGAATGTAAAGTAGTCTGCAAACATTAAGTGGAAAGAGGATAGATTAAATCCAATTCATGACAGGATAAATACAAGATAATGGCTA
Source organism: Persea americana (assembly GCA_029852735.1). NCBI lineage: Eukaryota > Viridiplantae > Streptophyta > Magnoliopsida > Laurales > Lauraceae > Persea > Persea americana. Next base: position 63,663,320 of record CM056813.1, on the reverse strand, counting down.
CATCTTCATCTGGAGAGAGTCTGAAAAACACATATGGTACTCATCTACATCTGGAGAGAGAGTCTAAAATTCACAAGTCAACAAGTGCAGTGGACACATTTGTAGCCTTCTACAGTACAAATATCATCACTGCAACCATAGAGTACATAACCTTTGGCCTTATTCTATTTTGAAAGGCATCAATTCATAATCTTTTGGGCATAAAAGAAAATTTGACCTAGTTTTGAAATATTTAACTGGTTTAGTGAGACAAGTTCAAAGATAGGGAACCAATCATGTCTGTGGTGACCGCCATGTCAAGAAACAAGTTTTGCGAGTAGTTCTAATTGATTTAGGACAAATCATTGGCCAATTATGTGAGTGTCTCCTTGTAACTGATACGGAAACAATTTGTGCGGAGAAAGAGAGATGCAATCAAATTACAATATAAGTCTGTCCCCAAACTGCAAAGACATCTATAAATTAGCTAAGAAGTCCATCTCTAAGATACATCCCTGATAGTTACTTCAATGTAAATACCAGACTTCCTCAACCCAATCTACCAAAATCCTGAAGAGATCCACGCAAAGGACACCCACTTGTAAGGATTTTGAGGAGTCACATTCAAGCAAAACTCCAGCTTGTGACCTACCAGAATGCATAATACCATCTTTCCAATCACTTGGATGGTCATCACTCAGGAAGCAGTCCTGCATATTATGTCTCAATTGCTTGAGTTGATCTGGGTAAGCAATTGGCTTTAAATCAGTATGTGATCCCTCTGTCATACTGTCCAAGACCATTTCACCAGCCCTCTTTTGTTGCTCTTCCAGGTGCTTCTGTTTGGCTTCATTTTCCATTTGTCTTTGATACTCTAAAGTTTCTTCTAGCTTTCTTTCCACTGCTTCAATCTCAACTTTAAGCCTAAATTCCTCTTGTTGTTTTAAGCCATCACAGCTTGCACTAACCACAATATCAGATTCCCTTCCATTACTTTTATTTACAAGAGGAAACATGCTGCAAGGTACCCAAATCATAGGATCAAAATTAGACCGTCCATACTATTAGTGTAATGGGGAACATGTCATTGCTTGACAGCTAGTTCCGAATCACACCATGAGAACTACTTCTAAAGAACAAGACCACAAAAACTACTTCTAAAGAACAAGACTACGGTAAGAGTGTGTGTTAATTTGGATAAAAAACAAATCCTGACCTTTAGATACTTCTAGAAAACCCCCTTTGCCCCACAGAGTGAAAAAACATTGAACTTGTCATGCCCCGAGACCCGGATTTCCATAGAATTCCGAATTTTGTGGGCACAAAATGTAATTCCGCAGACAAACATAAGTCAAATCTTATACGCAATGGAATTATTTATTTTATTTTATTATCAACTACCACATAGTAAACCAACAACCATCTCATGATAACCAGAGCATAATAAATGTCTGAACTAGATTAAATTTAACTATTCAAAATTCATGAAACATAAGTCCATCAAACAAAACTAAGTTCACTAATAGGTCTTTACAATCCTGACATGATCAAAATCAATCTCAAACTGAAACTACGGCTAAATAGCTCTCTGGAGTTCTCTCTATAACAGTTCCAGCATTCTCCAGTGCATATATTTCCTATAGCTCTATCCCCCATCCAAATCGTCGTCATTATGAGGTATTTCAGTTTCTATTCCATTACCTGAAAAAGGTCCCATGCAAGGGAACGCAAAAGGAGCTTAGTGAATAGACAAGCCTACGTTTACTTCCACATACAATCATGCAATAGAGAAGAAAGACATGTAGTTGATTGGAGGAGGTCAGGGTCTACATAAATAATGCAGATTAAGTGCAGAAGTAAAATTAATATTTGTTTGGAATATAACATACCACTATGAAAATAGGATAGAAAGGTCATAAATATCAGGTTTTCCAACGACAAGTTCATTGACATCAAGCTCATCAACCACAAGTTCATAAATACATAACAATAAGAGAACAAGTTGGCCACCACATGAGCTAAACTAGCTTATTTATTCTTCGCTAGAAGGTTCTCCAAGTGGTATCCAGATTTTCTTGGTTCATTTTAATCCCAAGTAGGGAAAAGGGGCATCCAGCGGGTACCAGGTGATAAAAATCACCAACAAGACTAGACTGTTGTAATGGCCCAATTCCAGGTTTAAAATTCCCCCTTCATGTTATTATATTTTCTTGATATTAATGTGTTCCATTAATAGCATTATTATTATTGGGTGATTGTCTTGACATGAATTATTATTTTTACCAATATAATTATCTTTTTATCATTTATTGTGTGATTGTCATGACATGAAATCTTTGTTTTACCAATATAATGATCCTTTTATCATTTATAGTGTGATTGTCCTGACATGAATTATTTGTTTTACCAATACAATGATCCTTTTTATCATTTATTATTCCAAGTGAAATATTCAGTAACAAATTTTATCAACCATGCTTTAATGAATACCAATATTATTTAAAATTCTATTTTATGATTAGCCTTTTTATTAAAAAAAATGACTGTTGGCTGTTGCTATTAAGTTGTAATATTTTTTTGGAGACTTGTTAATATTTATCACAGACGGTTGTTAATCTTTAGTTATCATGCAATTAACATGAATGGTGCGTTGTTATTACAATTACCATTTTGGCATGATTTAAGGTGAATTTTTAATATTCTTGAAATGTGGATTTTTGGATGCAACTAATAAAGGAAAACTAAATTAATTTAATGTACTTAATCACGTGTGTATTGGGTGGCCCACTAGGATATGCTCAACTTTATCAGGTTTGGACACCAAATATTTTACATTTTGTGTGGGGCCAAGGTGGAAGGCACATAATGAGGGGTGATGATTTTAATTTGCATGCCACTTCTGTTTGATTAACTTGTTGAGTGTGTTGGCTCATCTCCCCTTTCCCCCTCCAGTTGCAAGTTAGGTTCCTTGCTTGGGTTTCTTGGGATGCCAGAGTTGGTTATGAATAATGCTAGAGATGTCAAACTCGAGTGGAGTTTTTTTATCGTTTAGACTTTAGTTCATTATTTCTTTGTTTAGCCCTCAAATAAGATGTAATATAATTTATATTTTTATTGTAATTAAGTGTTTCAGAACTTGTTCTCTTTGATTGGTCTAGGATTTATTTGGTTTTGCTGGACTTGTTTGGTGATTTAATTTGAATAGTCTGTATATTTAAACACCTTTAATTGTAATATAATTTAGATTTTTAAATAAAGCTTTGCATGCCAGGCGATACATGATGTATTAAGAAAATGACAGGTGATTTGATCCATGCTTACATCACTTCGCGAAAGTTGAGAAACCTCAGATTTTGGGTTGTGACAACTAAAGCTGGTAAATAAAAGAGTTCAAAGGCCCCTACATGGAGGCATCCCAACTCCCAACAATGCTAGGCCAAAACAACTTAAAAGTGCCAAATGTATATGAAGGTCATCAATTAGGAATTCAGCAAGGATGCAAGGTCTTAAACAAGTTCTAGTTCAATTTCCAAGATCAAGTTCTTAAGATATTCAAAAGAGATTAGCGGATCACATGAACTACAACGAGTCTCATTGAATCTATTTTAAAATTATGAAGTCCAGATTATTCTTCACAACTAGAATATAGCACCAAGGTTGCAGGATCAACAAGAGTTGAATTGGGTTGATTTAATCTGGTATGTTGAGTAAATTAAGGAGTAAAGTTAGATCAAATTCCAAAGCAACAACTTTCAAGATATTCAAAGGAAACATGAAAGATAATAAAATTAGAATAAAATTCATAGGAAACAAAACCCTAAAGTACCGTATGAAGAAGAAACCCCCAAATTCATTGGACCATGATGCCCTGGGGTCATAAGACATAATTTTCCCCAAATTAGGGCTTGGCCATCATATTTCCATAGAGAAACCTGCTGTTGGACCAAAACAGCCCCCATCTTGCTTTTGTTTGGTGAGGTTAGGCCCGTAGTTCATCATGTTCCATGAAATTTAGGTTAGGTGATCCCCATATGTTGGACACTAAACAAAGTTGAATCAAGATCTTGCATTCACCATCAAATCGAACATACCATGAGATATGAATTAAAAACATGAAGGATCATCAAATTTAGTAAGAACTTCAAAAACAATTCAAAACCCCGATGGCATAAGTCATGGAAAACCCCAAAACACATCAACAATGATGGATATAGGTCAAACAACCATGAATCATGGTTGTATAAGGTTCGGCCATGATGGAATCACACTCCCATCATGTGCTTAGGGTTTGTTTTTTAGATGAAATTTTGGTTTCTCTCCTTTTCCCCTAACCGGTTGCAAATGCAGTACGACCGCACAACACATGCAGGTCGCATCATTGGCCACTGTTGCAGCAATGAACCATAGTGTGCACATGGCAATGGATATCCAGCTTCTTCAAGAAGCTTCCTGGCTTCCTTTTAAAGCTTTCCTACCTTGTCATTATATCACTCTTCCGAAAATAACTTTCTTCTTCCCTCCACTTCCTTCTACGATAGTGGGCAAACCACAGAGCCAAATTTTGTGCTTGTGGGGTTTGAATCGAATGTGCACCAAATCTAGGCTGTCGATTATGAGAAAGAGAGTCATTGTATCACAGGACAGAGCAGTTGCAACCTAGTTTATCCAGAGATCATATGTGTGATGCTGAATCTATCTTTAAGAGTCCATCTGCAACGTGCCTTGGCTCTATTCTGCTTTGTGGAAATTATTTTCAATCCCTTTATTTTAATTGCCAATTTTGGAATTTCCCCACCAACATATATATGAAGGCAATCTTCATGGCTCCATTGTAAGGCCAACCAGACACCAACATACATATAGCACAATATTTTAATTAGAAATAGAAGAATTCATGAAGAATTTGACATTGTGCTGTGTCTGAGATGATACCGACATGGGTATGTTGCTCATTTTAAAGAAACCATACAGCAAAGGTTTAAACAAATAAAAGATGCTTCAGATAGGAATGTAACTACAGACACACAAGAGAGAGAGAGAGAGAGAGAGAGAGAGAGAGAGAGAGAGAGAGAGAGAGAGAGAGTGGGCGCAACTCTTCTACCAGTACATACAAAATAAGTTGTTGAAGAAGTCAAGAATGATCAGGATTTAAAAGCAATTTGTACAGTGAAATCAATCTGATGAGATTTTTTATTAAAAAAAAAAATGTCAGGAATTGAATGTTATTAATGTTTAATTGTGGGTAACAAAGTGTATATTTACGTGCTTTTGCAATCAGTCACAGCAACTGGAGTATGGACTCATATAGGGACTTACCCTTGCACTGTTGTTTCTTGATGGACAATAAGCTTGTCGTTGTAACCAACATCCTGGGAATAAAAATACCAAAAAAATTAGCATTATATGATGACAGTGTACAAGGTAACTTCAACTCTAATAGAATGAAGCAGCATCAAGCCCGACATAATTAAAACCTTTAAATCCTTAGCTTTTCTCTTATCCTTGTTCCTTTTCTTAGTCTTTGACCTCTCCTGTATTTTTTTTGAATGATCGCCTCCTCTGTTCATGTTCTTCGCATCAAGTGCAACTTCTGCTAAAAGAGCCTCTCGCGCAGCATCGGACTTTTCCGTGGCATCTTTGTTCACCAGATCCTCCAAATGTGTCTGCCAAAGGAAGATCATCAAAGACAACATTTAAACTCCACTGCAATATGATAGGCCCAATAGGAAATGCATTTACAAACCTGCAAGAATGACTTCACAATGGAAAGAACAATTTCCTGGTAATCATATGCAGACATGGACGAAAACTTAAGCTCTGCCCGCTGCATGCCAATGCGATTATGCATGAGCTTTGCATCAATAATACAGAGCTGCAAGAATGCACCCAATGCATGAGTTTCAAGAACAACACAAAAAAAGTTGAGGAGACAAACAATTTTCCCAATAGAACAAAGAATTAGTTTAAAGAGGAGCAAAATTTAGATATACTTCTTATAATCTTATTGACTTGGAGAAGCACTGCCATAGGGTTTGATGCAGTTAATTCAGCAGATTCGGAATAATAAGATGCATTCCTAATAACTAAATTGAGATCATATATGATGTGGAGAAACAACTGAGTTTCCTGGTGGAGTTGGACAACATCATGGGTCCTCTTTGAGTCACCTTTCATCTGTCCTGTCTGTGAAAAGTTGACCATAGCTATACAAGACAAAATGTGTAGATGTATGTTCATTGTTGATAATGAGTCCTAATTAGGTAGACAGCAACTTCATGCTAGAACTTTGGAAAAAGGCTTTGAGTGAACACTGTTTGAAAAAAGTAGCATAATAAAAAAAAATTTTAAAAAGGTTCAGCGGTCATGATAATGATGAGGATCTGAATTCTGGACCCCTTAGTCTACAGGATGATAGATTCCAGCAGATGATAACAAAACTCAGGGCTTCATTAGGATACTATAAGCGGCAATTTTTTATCTGTAACTGATAAATTTAATTTTTTTTAAAAAAGGAGAAAAACAGAATATTGCATATGAGGCATAAAAAGAAAATACAAGAGAAGTGCGTAAGACTGTAAGAGTACTATACCACCACGACCACCACCAACACAACAAAAACATAAAAAAGCATGGCCAACCAGGCAACCACATACTAAGAACAATGAAAAAGACATCTCAAAGCACCCCTTCCCATGCCAACCTATCTGCCACATCATTTGCTGACTGAACCACATGCTGAATTATGTGTGGCATTACTTCAAGGTGGGCAAAGTGAGGACATGCTCTTGGTGCAACATAATGCGATTATGGAGTATCAATGGGACATTTTTTATATGAAGATAGATCGCTCTGTGTTTCTGTTTGTTATATGGAGCTGAATTTTTTGCCACAAAGAAACAAGAAGACGAAGTCAACGATGACAACATGAAGCATGTCAAAGAAAATTGGCAGATGGCTTAGTTGAAAGAGAAAATCAAAGAAACTCAATTAAAACTGTTTTGAATATGCTTAAAAGACTAAAGTAGATCCTTTAATAAATAAATAAATAAAAGATTAAAGTGTTGCAACTACAAGGAGGAGGTTGATAATAAATTGGAACAAATTAATCAGAAGTGATATGTTCAATTAGAAAGTGATGAAGAGTATACACCTAATGAAAGTTAAGTGGAGAAGTGGAGCACACAAAGCCAACCCCAGAGAGAGATGGGATAAGGCTTCAACAAGGACAGGACATCAATGAAATGACAAAAAGGATGATGATAATATGAAACTTGAATAAACAAACCTCTAGAGATTTCTCTTTCTTTTTGCTCTCGATCACAAAATCAATGCACAAATTCACAATTTGAAAGTACTCATGGATTTTCCGATCCTCATCATCCCAACGATTCAAGTCGCCCGGACAAGGAGCAACACCAGATAAAGTCTCGTTGTTTCCGAACTGACTAACATTCAACTCTTGTGCTTCCTTAATAACATTTGATATCACGTCCAACTCAACCCTGCTATTAATATCAGTGGCATCGTTGTCCCTCTCAACGAGCTCTTTTCGTCGCTTCAATAAAACAGACTCATAACTTTGAGAAAGATATTTCTCATCGTCTACCCTTTTCTCTAGTTCTTTAAGACAGAGGCCTTCAACAGCAAGTAGACACTCTTCATCTCTCATATGCTTAACTTTATTTCTGCACAAGGTCTGTTTAACGAGAAAGTAAGTCTCAAGCACCATCAGTATTTCCATTCCCGTACGAGTTTTCTCTTCTCTCATACTCAGCTGTTCACTAATTGCAGGACCAGCAAATATCCAGGACAAGAAAGCATCACCATCACTGCGAGTGCCAGCATCATCAGCTTCACTAGAAGGAATCACATCTTTCAACAAAAGCTCATCTAAAATCAGACATGATGAGTCGCCATTAAGAGAGATCACTTCAAGCATCTCATTTCCTGGACCAGCACTATGAGAAATGTCTATTAAGGGAATCTTGCAAGAACGTGAAACCAACTGCAAGAACTCAAAGACATTTTCAAGCTTGGAAGCTCCCAAAAAACAGATACAGACAGGTGTTCGATCCAACCCATAATCAACCAATCGCAAACCCGATGCTAGGTCCTCGAGCTCATGCATAGCGTATTGTATTACCTCATTCACATGACTGGTAGTCAGACATTTTTGCCTCAGTAGCAACTGAAATATACTATGAATCCTTCCAAGGAGTTCAGCACGTTCAGAATCATCAGACAATGGCCATCTTCGCTCTTTCACCCACTGTTTACTGTCATTTTCCATGAAAATGTCATTCCCATCTCCTCTTTCGCTCGTACACTTCACTGAATCCAAGTTCTCCACTTGAACTTCCTGCGCATCTTTGGAGCACTGGTTGTTGGATAAACACTTCTCCACATCATTCCGGATGTGGGGTTTGAAATTAGACTCTTCCTTGAGCATTCTCACAGCAGCATAGACATCGATTGGTTTCCAACACTCATTGAGAAGCATTCCAGCCCATTCACTATCGACTTCTTTGGGCAAGACTGCCTGCAGCTCTGGCAAGAGATTCTCCATGTGTTCACCCTGCACATGCCCTGTGAAGGATTCACAGTCAATGAATTTCTCACTGCATTTAAAGCACACCCAATGCTTCCATGTCTTGTACTTCTCTTTAAAAGACAATGCTTCGGACAGCACGTCCACGGCCGCCACTCTATCCTTGGCCGCCGCACAGTGAGCCTTGAGATCGCAAACGCTCACTTTCAACAAGCTCTGCTTCCTCTCAAAGCTCATCGATTTCCAATATCCACGAACATGACTCATCCTTTGAGTAGAAGATACAATCTTCTTCAGGCTAGCATACTTGCGCCGCTCTTCCAGCCGGTGCGCTGCAGAAGAGGGCTCTGCAGGCCTATCTCTGTCATCATCATTCTGGGGCTGCTGCGGCGAATTGGACTTCATCTGCAGAAGCCTTGCTGCAGCGACCTGCAGCTCAATCTCCTTCCGCCGCTCTTCCATCGTCTTGGTTGCCTTCTCAATCTCATTGGGTCTGTCATAAGGCACAATGCTGACCTTCGTTGTGTCCTCTGGCCCCTGCTGCACGGGATTTTGCTCCAACTTCTTCTTGCCACTTCCAACCCCAAGAACCTTCATCGACTTCGAAACCAATGCCATGTGGGCTTTCTGGTTGAGGGAGTGCAGTGCTTGGTGAACTTGGGCAATCCGCGCCTCTGGGGCAGAAAGATTCTGTTGGGTCTCCTCCTGGAGGAGGCTCTCCTTCGCCGGGTCCAAAGGGTCGGCAATGGAGACTGCACGCTCGCACTCCTGAACCACCTTTTCATACCCCTCCACGTCGTCGGCCTTGGCGGCAGCCTCGTAGAGTAGGTCCGCGTAGAAATGCGCAAATTCAAGAGACGTGGGGGAAAGCTCCACGGCCTTCTTGGCAGACTCGACCGCGTCTTTCATTTGCCGCTGCTTCACCTTGGGGTCGTTGCTGAGTGCGGCGACCCCGACGAAAATAGTTCCGGTGGTGCGGTGGACGAGGGCGGACGTGGGGTGGCGGGATGATGATTCTTTCATGAGTCGGAGGGCTTTGGTGTGGTTGCCGCGGCGGAGGGCAGTGAGTGCGCGCTCGCAGTCGGCCTTAAAAGATTCGACGGAGGGTTCTGACAGGCCATGAGAACCCTCTGCGGTGGAGACGTCGTCGTCCGGTGGAGTGTTTGTAGTTCTTTTTCCGCCCTTTCCAGGGTTCTTCTTCTTGCGTCCCATGGTGTCTTCAATCTAATTCTGCTCGCATGCATACGAGAGAAAGACAGACAGACAGATAGAGATAGAGATGGATAGAGAGAGAGAGAGAGAGAGAAGTAATATAGAGGAAGAAGAAAGCGGTCGACTCACTTGGGCAATATCGAAACAGGTGGTGAGCAAGGGAAGTTATAACGATAAATGCAAGCTTAGTGAAGTCGCGTGCACAAAGATGAGTGAAAGATATGGATGGAGGTTTTGGATCAGTTTATCAATAGCACAAACAGTTGGTGTGCGAGAGAGAAGTGCGGGAAAATGGTTACAGGCTGACGTGATTGATGAATCTTGGATACAAACAGTTGGTGGGCGTGAAAGAAGGAAAGATTTGGATTCGACAATCGAGGGCTTGGGATCGAAGAGGGCGGGGAATGCCAGGACTTGAAAAATACATGCTCTTAGCCAGAGGAGCTTTTCTTATTATTTTGCATATAGCCCCCTAACATCTACAAAACTTATAAATAAATCCGTGTAGTTTGAGCATTTAGTGATGCACCCCCTGTAGTTTGAGTATAATGTAGGAACACTACAATCTAATCATTATCCATCTCATCATTTGAAATGCAAGTATGTATGTAGATCACTTAACAGCCAAATGCATATCACATGCAATTTAAATTAAGTTAGTTAGTTAGTTAGTTACATGTAGATCAATCTAGAATAATATCTATAACTAGTTGTATGATTAGTTATTGATTTAAATAAGTTAGTTAGCAATTAGTTAATGGTCCCCACACATGAGGCCATCATAACTAACTAACATGATAAAGGTGAGATACAACTAATTGTAGTAATTAGTTACAAGTTGGTAAACAAATTGTTGCATCCATGATTCCTTCTTGAATGCATAATTTTCTTTGAATCTTAGAAGCACTCCTCCTTTGTTCTAGCTGTGGTGTATGCCCTGTAGATTTGGAAATATATGGAAGATAATGAGGATCCAAATCAGCCCCTAAAATTTTTGTTTTGGCCATCGAACTAAACCAATTGAGCCAGGCTCAAATTAGGCTTATGCCCATCTAGTATAGCAATTAGTGGCACCTTCCCAGTAAATGGCTGGTGAGATAGACCCTACTGACATCCCAAATAATCCTCTCCATAGATTTACTACTTATTTCTATATCTTGTGATCCTCAATTCTGAATTATATCATTATATGAGTTTTTTTTAGAGGCAAGATGAGGAAAACTCATAATTTGGACTCTACTCGTCCAACTCTAAAAAAATTAGCTTGGAGAGAGTCAACATGACAACTTGGAAGATTTTTTTTTTAATATTTAAAAATTGATCAAATAGTTATAAAATTAAATATATGTGGGCATTTATATGTATTAATAATAATAAACTCAAATTACTAAATCTATATATAAAGGAAAAAAATCTATAATAAGATAAACACAAGGAAGAAACTAGTACCTAAATAAATTTTAGTCCAAATGCCAAATGTAAGAGAATACATATAAATTGCAAAATAAATCTCAATCAATCATTTTTAAACTGATAACTCCTAACCATGAGCATTAAATACTTAAAACTAAACAACATTTTTTTTAAAAATCAAATCTACCTGTAAAATTATTCAAAATGCACACAATTTATCAAAATGAGGTGACTCGGCAGAGTTTTCCCTATTTTTTTACTTAGACTCCTCCAAAATGAGGTTAACTTGGAGGAATCGCCGAGTTTTCCAACATTGGGGAGAAGACATCATATTCTGACTATACACAAGTTTGTAATAATTGGAACTTTACTACACATTGGTATTAGTGGAGCTACATCTTTCTTGATAGCAGAAGACATTTTGTGCCTATTTATTTACTGTAATTCATAGAATTTCTGTCCACAACATTTTCAAATTCTCGGACATGGCAGAATCCCTGAATGCTTTCTTGTATTGAGCATTTGAAAACCCACAATAAAACTATATGGCTGGAATTCCTAAAATCATAAAGGTCATTTGAGACCTTTTAAGTAGCTTAAAGCTTAGAGTGCTTGTTAATAAACATGCATTTGCAAATGCCATAGGGTAAGATGTCACGCGCATGTAAAAAAATCCCCAACATTGAGAAATTCTAGTAAAAAAATTATAATAAAGAAATAGGCCCTTGAGTATGACACATCTGCTTTTCTCTCTCTCTTTCCTTATAAATACTCAGTTGTTTCTTTCCTAGCTTGTGACGTAAGTGGGATTCTATATTAGGTTTGATTTTGAACTTGCTAATACTATCTAAATACTTGTAAAGGGACAACCAATTAATTTTTTTGTTTATTTTCACACATTCTATAATGAAAGTTGCTTTTAACACACATTTCATCTTTCTTCTCCCTTGGTTAAGTATCTCTCACTGGATTGAAGACCTTATTTAGCAAATTTTGCTAGCTACCTTTCTCCTTATTTGACTGTAGTGTGGACTTTTTGTTGAGGTAAGTTTTTGAGTTTGGGCTCGTGAACGATCAAATTTGGCTCCTTGAATGTGTCAGAGGTCCACTTAGCTCCTTTATTTCAAATCTAATCCTTTCATAACTTATGACCCACTCCTTTCCCTCTCTTTCTTTTGAATTACGCTCGTCCAAGTTGAGTAGGCTCTAGGCTCTCCAATTAATCACACAAATTTTAACACACATCCCGCTTTACATCTAATGACTAAGATTTGGATGACTCAAGTTAAAACCTTCAGGATGGTTAGTGTCCCTCTGCAAATTTTCTCCTACTAACATCTGCATGGAACATCTTGTCCTTTGAGCACAGAGATGCTCCCCTTTATTGAAAAAGGAGATTGGCTACCAAACTTTAGCAAGTGGAGATTTCTACGCAATTTTACAGTGATCCTAATAAACGGCCATTAAATGGATTGAGTAGAAAAAAAGAAGTTTCTATTTTATCTGCCCATTACCCAGTAGGTGACTTTAGATTGGGTGGTTAGAAAGCTTGCGATGGGTTTAGATTTTATAACCGTCTTGTGAGAGGTTATTTAATGAACATTAGTTGGGAAAGGGAGTTATTGCTTTGCTTTAATCTATGATGAGTTCATTTTGTGCCTTTACATTATATAGGTAGAATGCTTTGATTTGTTGAACTATCATATCGAAGGTTGTTAGAACGATAAATGGTTGGTAAATTTTAACTACTATGAAAATCAAGGTCCCATTTACATCCTTTTTCCCTGCCTCCATTCACCTCTTTAGTAAGGGCATGTTTGTGTACACGCAGTAGAAAACTAGCTAATTTTGTACCACCTCCATAGGAATTTAGTTTACGAGCAATTCTAGATAACTTAGACCATTTTTGTGCTTTTCCGCTAGAAAAAGTGGCCAAACCAAACATAACTTTTAATGCAGCGTAAAATTTAATTTCCACGTTCCTCGCTTTTGCCATGGGAAATTGGCTATTCCAATGCACCCTAAACTTTTGTTGGTGCCAATTTCACCATAATTCCTATGTATTGAATTGCATACAGACAGAGGAAACCGGTGTAAACGCAATTCATACATACCTGTGTGCAAATAGATTACCAAAACATCCCATCATGGTCATAAAAACTAACCATGTGTACATACATAACCAGATCTGACAAATAGCTAAGCCCTTACTAAAGAAGAAAAGGACATCAAGGAGACAAAGTATGTTGTTAGAGAGAAGATCACACCAAAATATCACATGTTTGCCTAATGCATACTTGGCATCCTCCTCTGTAAGTAATGGAATGAATCCTATTGAGCTGTTAGTTATAGAAACGTGGTCATATATATTCTGGGAATAAAACAGGTTGGGTCGAGATCATGCACCAAGATAAGGATCCATTTTATATTAGGGCAGATCTGTATCCAGATCTGACAAAAATCCAACATTATCATGATGATCATATTGTAAAGCTGAAGAGAACATCCTTTTAGTGAATAGGGTTAAGTAGAGAAGTACATGAACAAAAAATGACCCTAGAGGATGGGATAAATCTTCTGTAATCCTGATGATGATGACGACAATGATAATTTCAATCTACCAATTCCCATAAGTCTGTCAATGTAGTTTTTGTATGCCAAACATAACTCAGCTGAAAATAAATAAATTAATGATGAATTATTAAAATTAAAACTCATATTTGACTAGTAGGAAAATAAAACAACAAGAAGAAAATGGCCTTTGAATGAATTCGAAATAGGTTGATATTAATACAGTCCTAGCATTGTGTCCAAAAGTCACAACAGATGAAGTAGGGTTAGTATTGTTCATATTATATTTATTTATTTATTTATTTTTGTTGCGAGGATTGTTCATATTATTGCTAGTAGGGCAACACTTCAATTTCTCCTTGTGTGAAGACAAATATTTTTTGGTGACCAAAAACACCTTATACTGTTGGAGGTAACCCACCTCATAGGGAAAAAAAAAAAACATTGTTCCACCAGCCCCATAAAATGCAAACCATATGCAAAGAGAGGGCTATATATATTTCCTTACTTTCTTGAAATATTATCAAGACTAATTGCTTGGAAGTCATAAAAAAAGAAACCAAATGACTTAAAAGCCATTAACAAGAATCATACCAGCTTATACATGGTGCTGCTCACATTCATATTTTACACATACAACAATACAGGTGATGTTCTTTGACGAAGAAGAGGGAGTCTACAAAATCATTGAACCCTTGACCTCTCCGTGATGCTTCTCATCATGCAACCATAGAGATATAAGGAATATTGATTACATGGATTACATGGGATGTTCTTTGGTTACTAGTAGAGGCAAATTTAAGGATTATCTGGCTCTTCAAATCCTTCTGCGGCTGAACAAAAGACAAAACAAAATGCTGTCAGACTAAATGCATATTTGAGATCCTTTGATCTAAATTAAAGCCTCAGATCAAGCAAAAAAAGAAAAACTCCTGAATTGCATCATCTGTTGTTTAATGTTATATGAAAAGCATGTGGTCTTTAACCTCTGTTGTGTATTTCATTTGTATCTCTTATCCCAATGAAGGAGGCCATTGGTGGATTCATGAGTTAATACGAACAAACTGACAATTTCATATAGTGTTACTGATTTTCCGTGATGCTACATAAACATACCCTTTCATATAGAGAGTGTGTTTGAAGAAGGTGCCCAATGTCCCATTTAGGCTCTTTACATCATGAATAATACCTTAAGCCCAAGCCAATCTTCTGCAGTTTGAACTTCAAGTCGGATCATCGGACTGGGTATATATTGTTGGTCTGACAAAATTCTAGTCTTGCTCTCAAATAGTCGAGACTCCCGACACATGAGAATATGGGTTTGTTTATGCTAGACAGGAAATCATGATGGATAGGAAAAGTGAAGAAGAAAAAGAAAGATCCTCGTTGTAGAATGTTTTCACTCATTTTTTTTTTTCATGAAAAAAGAAACCTGCATAGCGCAAACTCCACCAAACAAGCCTCTCATATTTTATATGAGAGGCTTGATTCTCTGTTTTGTCCTATCAAATTATGCCAACTGTAAAGAATTTTTTCTTCTCGGGATCCACACTACAATACCCTCCAGCTAGTTGGACCTTAATCCTCACTTCGTTTTGTTAAGAACAGAGAACCCATGAAAAAACTGTAAAAAGCTTTTGTGCAACTACTATCAGATTGGCTTCAATTTTCAAAGTAGGTCCAAGTGAAACCTAGGTACAGGGTCCGTCTCAAGTAGAACTATTCAACCTGGCAAGTCTTCTCTAACCACTCAGACGCAGTGCAACCAAATCCAACGGTCTCAATCAAAACCCAACCCCACTCACATGGATCACTCTACTCCAACCAACGACCAACACCACAGACCCACCCAAATAAAAGGACCCTACTCCCTTCAAAACCTGAACAAAAGTCCCCCTAGAATCCCAACAAATCTCCATTTCCATTTTCTAATTTTCCAAACAGGGCAGAGAAAGGAGAAGAGAAGAAACATATGTGGAGGCAAAGGGGGAATGGAATGAGGATTGGGTTTCATGGAGCTTAAGAATGGGGGTATATGGAAAGCCCCATTTCTTATTTGAAAGAAGTTTTTCTTTCCTATCTAGCCCTTTGGATCTACCCTTATTGCTGTGCTGTGTTCTCTCTTTCAGATATCAAGGTATTTTACCTTTTTATTATTCTGTCTCTGTAAAGATGCTGTTTGTTTGGATTTTGATTTTTTCTTTTCTTTTTGTTGATGCTTTTCTCTTCACCTTGTCATAGAAATATGGTGAGTTTTTTTTTTTTTTTTCTGGACCAGTGTTTTGTTTTGGTGCTATGTATGTGCAGGGGTTTCCATCTTATTTTTTCTATAGGAATATTTCAGATGGGATAGAAGTATTTGTGGGGTTATGGGTGCTGCTTCATATCTATGTAATCTTTCACATGAGCCACCAATAGAAATCTGCTCTATCTAAATGTTCTCTGTGCATTGCAAGTTCTAAAATTCCCGTTGTCTAGAAACTTGCTAGATATCTCAACGGTGATATGATGCAAAATTAGTGTGCATCTGCTGGACAAAGGCAACCATAATAGCTCTAGTGTCTGTGTTAAATGCAAGTCAGGAGTCAGGAAACGCATTGTTGTGGTGAAGGATGTGGAGAAGCACACAATCAAATAAGAAAATAAGAGATCTCAATAATAATGAAAAAAGAAAGAGAGACGTGATTTACACGATTCACCATGGAGGGCTATATCCACCCGCAAAGAGGAGGAAGAGACTTTCACTCAGATCAAATAGAAGAACAGGGTAATACACAACTGCTTCAAGATCAAAACCACTTTTTTTTTCTCCCAAGACCAAGATCAGTAGTACATTCCACTGAAAGAACTATAAATGTGGATATCTATAACGACTTTAATTCATCATTAATAGGGACATTGCTTTTGCTAATTCTAATTGAGGGGTGATATCAAATACGTCTATTTTTGGCATCATATACATAGTTAGCAGCTCCATATCAAGGTCATCATCAATATCATCACTATCATAATAAATAAATCAAGATATAAGAAAGGGAAAAATTCACACTCCCACCAGGAGTTGGTAAATGCTAGACAGCATGAGACTGCCATCAAGAAATTCCAGGCTCAGGGTTCTATTATAGCCAAACCATTGGAAGCATCCTGAATCCTGATAGATTCAAAAGTCCCTGTGCAGAAACAGGAAGAAGATGACCTGTCCAGAATGTTTCCATAGAGGGCAAAGTAAAAAAAGCTGCTTCTGTCGACCATGGGACAAATTCAGAAAATCCTGCTGAAATTTTCAGGGGGAAATTCCAAAAAAGGAGGCTATCCAAAGACATGAAATTCAAATCTCACCTCAAGTGCAACTTTCCCGCTCAATCTTGACAGGCAGCAATCTTTCCATCCTAGGTTTTTTTCGGACTCTTCGGAAAAAAACCCTAGATCTCTCTACATCATACAATCCAACTAATATGAATTGGCTTTGTCAGCATATCAGCTTCATTGTCTTTCATGTGTATACTCACTAAAGATTACTAGGTTTTTCCTAGACTGTCACCATTAGGCATTAGCTGTCAAAATCCATGCTTGGTGATAAAAGTTGAGAAGAATACCGCAGAGTTTCTCCGTACTCTACTTTTTTGCGAGATCGCAACAATTTTTTGTGATACCACAAAATTTTAATTGGATTATGCGATATTGCATAAAACGGCCTTGTTAAAAAGTCAATGAGACACTTTTTTCTTTGTATTTCAATGCCCATTTTTAGCTACTTTTTCTTTGTCTCTGTTAATGGAATGAGCTTTGAAATATGGAGAAAATGGTTGACTTTTTAACAAGGCAGTTTTATGCGATATCACATAATCCAATTAAAATTTTGCAATATCACAAAAAATAGTAGTATGGCGAACATCTAAGGAAATTTCTCTACTTTCGTCACCAGGCAGGGTTATCCATGACTAAAGGTTATAGTACGGGAAAATCCCAATGATTACTTCACCTACATCAAGATTGAATAAGGTCATAAATTCCTAGCTTTGGATGATAGATTGTCCTTTTCCAAATACAAGGTAGTTTAGCTATCGCAATAAACACAAAGCTTTTCGATGCCAAATCAAGTTTCCCCACTAAAATTAGCAACATGAGAGCTTTTGCTATTTCTTAGCCGCTATATACTATACAATGGCACATGGAGAATATCACAAAATTTTAATTGGATTATGTGATATTCCATAAAACGGCCTTGTTAAAAAGTCAATGGGACACCTTTTTCTCTATTTTTCAATGCCCATTTTTTGCTACATTTTTCTCTATCTAAGTTAATGGAATGAGCTTTGAAATATAGAGAAAATTGTTGACTTTTTAACAAGGCAGTTTTATGTGATATCACATAATCCAATTAAAATTTTGCAATATCACAAAAAAGTAGCAATACGGCAAACATCTAGGGAAATTTCTCTACTTTCGTCGTAGGCTGGGTTATCCATGACTAAAGGTTACAGTATGGGAAAAATCCCAGTGATTACTTCACCTACATCAAGATTGAATAAAGTCATAAATTCCTTGCTTTGGATGATAGATTGTCCTTGCCAAATGCAAGGCAGTTTAGCTATCGCAATAAACACAAAGCTTTTCCATGCCAAATCAAGTTCCCCAACTTAAATTAGCAACCAGAGAGCTTTTGCTATTTCTTAGCCGCTATATAGTATACAACGGCACATGTCTGACATCCCATATCAAGTACAATACCTTCAACCCCACCAAAAGCTCCCTATGATTAATTCCAATGCATCTTTGCTCTATTGCAAGATAACTATGTAACAAACCCCAAAAAGGCTAACACCTGAAAATATGGTTGACTCACTCCCTTTTGGTTAAAGACCCTCATTATATACGCAACTACATAATTCCATTTCAATGTATGGCATTCCGATAGACTTGCAGATCAGCCACATGTATTGTGGTAAGTCATCTGTGAATCTTTCTTACAGAATTTCTTAGTATCTCAGGGGACGCATCACAAAGTTTATTTTTACATTTATAACCAGATATTGGCTTTAAATTGGGTCTAGTGAACAAGTGAAATTCACGAAGGCATGAGTCTAGACTTCTACGGGGCATTTGGTACTGGCCTTGGAAGAGGAAACCAGGCGTTTCCTCTTCCACAGATCCAGCTTTTCTACCACCAAAGAGAGGACTTCCGGACTCTCCCGCAGAAATAACGCAAAAAAGGGAGGATTCCCAGGCTAATCGTCACTGCACCAAACACATCATACAAGGCGCCGGGTTTTCCAACGTCTTGTCGCGGGAGCTTTTCTGCTGAAAGCAGTGCTGCACAAATGCCCCTCCTAGTGTCTATGGGATGAATATAAAAATATATGTAGAAGTTCATAGTAGTCATCATCAAGGATCATGAAGCACCCACTGAATAATCATGTGAATAAGTAAACCACATCCAAGTGAAGGAAAAGAAAAGGCACCAAAATCCTAGAAACAAACTAAAAATAGTTGAAAACATGAACTGCTGAACTGAGGAAGAATTTTAAGTGCTGGAAAAAAGGGAAAGAACTAACCTTCGGATGATGATCTGACTACTACAATATGCATTGTGGCATTGTTTGGAGGAAGATGCAGCCGAAGGGGATATAACATTCCATTCAAAGGATTGCGAGAACACACAACGATATCTTCCAGCCCTGTTTCCTCCTCTAACTTATGGGTCAATTCTTCTACGCTGGCTCCCTTGAAAGTGAAGAAAAGCTCCTCAGAATCATTGTCTACGTTACCTCTGTCATCTCCAATCATGAAGTAGATACTCCTTCCATCTGTCTTGGGTGGTGAACCAATAGTAAAAGAATCAGATGACTGCAACACAACACAAAACATTAAAAAGAGCCAGTATTGTTAGAGTTGAAAGGAAACAAGACACTCAGGACCAACTTCTTCAAAACTTCAAAAGCCCATGTAAGAAACACAAAAGTGCGTACTCGTTGTAACAGTCAGTTTGCAATGTTTCAAAATAATGGGGCGAATATTCGGCCCACTCTGTGTCAGGAAGTAAAAATTGGCACCTATATGGTTTAAATTTTCACCTATGGGACTCCTACACAACGATGGTGCAGGTTTTCAATCTTGACTGTCTACCAAAGTAGGACATTCACCTACAGGACTCCTGCACAAGGATGGTGTACCTTTTCCCCAACTTTTCTAACCCAAATCATTATCACTAATTTGTGATGGCAATGGTTTGGGCGGTGGACAACACCATCCAACTGCTCCAAATGTGCCATTTCACCAAAATGTCCGAACTGCTTGTGGTTTAAGGTTCATTTAGATAAAATCACATATGCAAGTCCTAGAATGAAAACAGTTGGAAACAAATAGCACAAACCTCCAATTTAGATATATTTGTTGACATCATCTCTGATGTCATCAAACCTAAGTCAGCTTCAGATGCCTGTGAATCAACCAAGGGCAATTGTCTCGGTGGATCTACTTGGAATTCAACAATATCAACCTCCCAAAGCACCCAATCTTGATGTGAGGTTCTATGAGGAATGTCGTGCGTTATAGAGTTCCGCAATGGTGGTAGACCGCCATTTGCACGCAGGAAATGGCCGTACCTGGTTCTAAGTCTAACCAGTGAACCTTCTCTGATAGGCTCCCATTCAACAGATGAATCCAACCTTTTAGGAATAGTCTGGATGACTTTCTTACCCGTCACTCCAAGAAGGAATTGCGAGTTTGATGCAGTCAGATATTTACCATAGCAGCTACTAAGGCGCAAGACATTACTGTCCTCAACAAATTCCACAGACCATCTTGCTCTTTTGGATGCGCCTTTGCGTTCTTGGTTAACTGATTCTCCATCATCGTCTGCAAGTAGATACTTGTCATGGTGACTTCGAAGCCGGACGGTCTTAGCTCTGTGAAAGAGCTCCATGTCTTATGTATAGATGACGGAGAAGCAGAGCTATAACACCCAATGCGGCAACTAGCAGGAATGTATAAGAATGCAGGTCAGAAGACATACTAAGAATTTTCATTTTTCAGTTAAGCAAAGCAATATGAAGAAAATGGAAATGTCAAGTATAATAAATCCCACACACAGAAAGCCGAATTGGATCTTCTATCATTGTTCACAAATTATTGGGGCTTGTTGTTTGATCATGTTATAAGTGCTTAGGAATTTAAGTAATGCCTTCCTCTCAAAGGAGTTCATATTAAAGAAATTAAGGTGAAGATCTACAAGTGCCATGATAGTCTCCTCTTTGATAGGAAACAAACAATTGCTGATCCATAACCCCAGTAAATCATAGCCAAGGAAAATAAGGGTCCCATGCATCTACATCTCTAACTTATAATACTTCTTTATTAGGAGTTTGGACGCAGTTTACTGGTAATTACTGGGAATTCAATACAAAGTAGGCAAAGAGGCCCTAAATGTCTGAAAAAATGAAACAAAGCAGAAACATAAATCAGAAGGGAAAAAAAATCTTCTTACATGGAACAGGGCCATTCAGACCAAACACAACCTAGAGAAATAAAGGAAGAAAAAAATTCACAAAATGAACAGAACCCAGAAATAGAATCAAATACTTTTTCCCTTCCTCAAACTTTCTGAAAAATATCAAATAGAAACAGACCAAGATATCCAATGGGCCTGTTTGTTACAAGTAATTGAATACCTAGGATTACATTTCTAAATGCAGTTAAAAATGAAGAAACAAAGGTAAACATCCAAAAATAACTATCGAATAACCTCTCCTTTAATAGACACTAGCACAATAACTATCAAATAACCTCTCCTTTAATAGACACTAGCACAATAACTAGTGCTAAATACAAAGGTAAACATCCAAAAATAACTATCAAATAACCTCTCCTTTAATAGACACTAGCACAATAACTAGTGCTAAGCACGAACATAACACATGTGGCTAGGGTCCCCGTTCTATCTACCAATTTTTGAGATTTTTTTATAAAAATAATGAATTGAACCTAAGTTGTGTGGTGCAGTGGTTAGATTGATTTGATTTAAAAGGCTATAGGTGATGAGTTGATCAAATCTCTCAATGAAGAAAAAAAAATGAAAAAGATCATGTCAAAATTGAATACCAAACCCTCGGCTTTAATATATAAATAATTGAATCAAGAAAAATGAATACCCATCCATCACCTAAGAAATTCAATACTCAAGAAAATCACTGTCCCATCTACATCTCCACCTTATATCCTTCACTCCTCATATTGTATCCTTCACCCCTCACTTCTTTAATAATCCTTCAATGGGGCCCATATGACAATGAATTCAAATGTATTTTATGCAAACAAATATACCCTATACTAATCTAATAGAAATTTTGCCACATATGTGTAGAATTCTCTCTCTCTCTCTCTCTCTCTCTCTCTCTCTCTCTCTCTCTCTCTCTCTCTCTCTCTCTGTGTGTGTGGCATTTTAACAACATCAAATTGAAAGATTCCGAAAATAGCCAAATGAATTCAACATAAAGCAATCAGAAAAACAAGCAAATCAAACCCTATACGCGTGGAGATCAAGTCACTAGAAAAGATGGGAGCATACCTGAAACAAAGAGACAAGAGTAATTATCCTGTTATACGTAATGTTAATCAGGATTTAGAGGGATTGGGGTTCGAAGAGGGAGATGGATGGAAATGCAATGGCAATGAGAATCCCAAATCCACTCCCTCTCTCAGAGGCTTCTTAGAATCCTAACCAACCAGGAAGTTGCATGCAGCTGCAGCATTTCTGTTTTTGATGAGGGAATGGATGGAGAAGGAGAAGGAGAAGGAGAAGCAGAAGGTGGCCTTTTCTTTTTCTGGCTTGAGAATTTCTCAGGTTCTTGTCACCAACCGTCAAAACGGTTGAAAAGGAACATAGGCTCAACGGTTGAAATCTTTTAGAGGATCCGACATCCACGTTCCCTTTATTATGAAGCTATGTTTAACAAGATGGACCCCACACAAAATCTAGTAAGTAGGTTGGGGCCGACACCAACGGGTCAGGTCAACAAAGGTTATCGACGGGTTGAAGTTTGACCCTTTCTAAAAACCAGGTTGAGGAACTTCATCCCAAGCCCGACCCATATATAATCTGTATTCAATGGGGTCCACCTTTTTAACCTGACCTTAATTTTAGAAGGTTGGGTCAAACCCAATTAATCTCAAATATTAAGCCTATATTTGACTTGAACTGCAGGCCGAAAAAAGCCCAACACAAACTCGGGTCAATCTGTATAAAATATACTATTACAAGTACCAAAATATTAAACCACTGAATTACTTAAATGGGTTTAGATGCGTGGTTGACCTTATGGAGCCCATTTAAACAGGTTAGGCGGGTTATGCGGTTTGAGCGCATTGACCCTATACTCCGACGGTCTGACCCATATATGTAATTAGACCCCTAACTTATTAGTAAAGCCTCAAGAAACATGAGGAGTCATGAGAAGATAACCGGCTGCACTGTAGAATTGAATGTATTTTCCATGTGACATAATGTGTGTAATATAACGCTATGGAATCGGATGTTCAGGTTATTGAAATATCAAATTCACGGATCTGATCAGTCAGAGCCAAAAATGGAATGAAATATTGGACTTATATCAAGCTATTTCCAATCTCTGCCATTGGAAATTTGAGACCGATTTCACACGAAGTTTGCTCTAAGAAATTAACATGGCAATTGAGGGGTTGCTACCAGTATGTACTATGAACACCACCCTAACTGAGGCCAGTTTTGGTTGGGTTGGCAGGTTGAAATGACCAGTCCAAAGTTTTCTGAATGTCTCGTTGATGCTTCCATTAGTGAGGAGAGTGAGACTCCATAGGGGACCAATTTATTGAATATCCGAGTTGCTAAAAATGAGAGCCCTTTCTTTGTATGAGTTGGCTCAATTTTTATTTTCATGCTAGTTAGGTTACTGGTCTATTTTAACTTGTGGACACGGGGATCGATCCCTGGAGGATGAATATGAAGCTAAGATGCCAGCACCATGATTTAATAATTAAAAAAATACATTACCCAACCTTGAGTGTGTTGATGAGTAGTCGCAAATTTTACCCCAATTGACGTTGATTTGTTTTGAGTTGCTCACATGAAATGTGGAGAGATTGCATTTAAGGGAATGCATTCGTTTTAAGCGGTTTGGATCTTAAGTAGTTGGGCATACACGCTGAAGTTTAACGTCTTTTAGGTCAAGTTTGGCAATCAAATCTTCGGAAATTTCTCACTGATTTTCCGCATAGTCATAAAAATCCTACATTTAGGAATTGTAAACTCTGAAGAATTGGGTCAGCAAAAATCCTCACTCTTGTTGATTTATACATCGATTTAATTATCAGCAATACACATTGAAAGCCCAATGATATGGGCATGAAATCCTCAATGAAGAATCCATATTTCAAGGGCAGCAAGGAACCCTCAAATCTACTAATTGTGCCCATACCAGGCGGGTGAGACACGAGTATCTGGACCCCATGATGTCAGGATTGTGATATGAATGTGGTTTCGTAACCATCATGCATTCATGAAATGGTAACCACATAGATGGTCCTAATTCATTCACATCTACCACTGCGGCTCTGCCACAACCACATCTGGGCCAGAATGGAACCGATAAATATCGATGGATACGGTTGTCATGTTATATAACATAAAGTTCCTTGATTGAAGATGAAAACCACATTAAATGACCATAAATTTTGTTCTTGTGCACCATACGGTCTGTGATTTATTTACCTCTCCTTATGGCTACGTTATAAAGCACATGCAGAGGCTGCAGACTGCAGAGAACAGCGCAGATGGTCATGGGTCGGTAAATCATCAATGGCATAAACAGAGTCTCTGAAAAGTTTGGTTCCTTCTAGAAACAAAGATGGGGGGATTTTCTCCTGGGAACATCACTGCGTGTGATCATCTAAGCTGTGAAGGCGGGTGCCATGGGGTCCCTCAGTTTTTATGAGGGCCCCACTTCTTCACACGTTTGTGCGGAATATAGGTTATGTGTAAAGAAATTTCCATTTTACTTAGAAAATCAAGTCCAACCCCATCAAAAACAGTTTTCCATAGAATTGTGAAAAAGAAAAGTTCATTTCTTCGCTTTTCCCCCACCAAATGTGAAACTTTCAATGCCACGGAAAGCTTTTCCACTTTCCATTACTCTCAATGTAAAAACAACTAGAAAAACATGGCCTTATAATGTCTAAATTGAGACATCCACATGCTGGTGCTCCTTATGAGAAAATTTCACGACTCAAAATTGTTGATGCTTGATAGTAAAGATTTTTAAAGATTCAATGCATTACCATATTCTCACAATACCATTCAATTAACATAATATCACAATACCATTCAATTGAAAAATGATCTCAATTTAAATAATAAGGAGAAGACGTAATAAAGAATTATTTAAAATTCAGACTCCCTAAAATCTCTAACAACCAATTTAACCTTTATATATATTAAAGCAAAGAGGGAGGTGGGCTGTGAAGGGTGCCACCCCAGCAACCATGAGTTCTCCTTTTAAAGAAATATACACAAAAAACCCACATTGTTTTAAGTACCACCTCACTTTGGGCTGATCTTTCTCTCCTAAAACCTCTTTCATAAGAGATTTTTACCAACATTTGAATTTGAGTTCTATTTCTTGCTATTATCCAAATTATAAGCAAATCTTTACAGTCGGTTTGTTTTCTTTTCCTTATATTTTCAATCATCAATGGGTCCCATGTTAAATATATTTTGTGGGCCCTACCGATGAATGAAATCCAAACTGTTGCTCCTTTACTCTCCTTTCAATTATTTCCCCTAAATGGATGGATCCAGTAGTAGGTACCGGTTCGTATTAAATATATTTCAAGATTAGACTCCAGTATTGGATGAAATCCCAATGGCCTTCTCTTGAACTCCTTTTTTTAGAGTGGGCCCCACTGATGGAGGGAGGCAAGCCTATTGGCTGTTGTTTGGTTTCTTAATGGATGCAAATCAATTAGTGGGCCCGGCGCATTTAACTTATTTCTACAGTGGGAACCACTCATGGATTATGCATAGATATTAGTTTTCTAGGTTAGTATGTATCCGTAGTGGGCAATCAGATTGGGTCGGTAGCATACACAAGCTTAATTTCTTTGATAATTGTTAGGATGTGATCTGTGTGTGCATGAGTTAGAACAATTGGAAACATACTATGATGATGACTTATATCTATGTCCATGTACACTTATCCCATGCAATGTACATCTTTTATGTTTTTTTCCTTCTCTTACACCTGTCCGCCCCCCTCTCTTGCAATTTTTTTCTCATACTATCAATCATCTGTGGGGGCCAACTATTCAATCACCATAAATCCAGATGTTGGGTGTGGCCCATTGAGGATGAAATCATTTGATTTCCATTTCCTTTCTTCTTATCTTCCCTTTTTCCTTTTTGGATGCAGAGCCATCAGTGGGTCCCACATGTTAAAAACATTTCAAGGGTGGCCCCCACTGATGGATCAAATATGTTAATTTTTTTATCCCTTTCTTTTAGTTATTTTTAGTAGATGGAGATCCATCCGGTTTGTGTTCTTTTCCTTATATTTTCAATCATCAATGAGTCACATGTTAAATATGTTTTGCAGGCCTTACTTTTGCTATCCTGAACCCACTGGGAACTGGAGAGATCTCGATTGTAGGTTCATTGTGGTGACACTTTTGAGTTTATTTCAAATAGAGTCAGATGAAAATCACAATCTCATGTACAAATCTTTTCCTCGCTTTGAAATTTCAAATAGTCCAATATGAAATGTGTATTTCTATAGTCATATCCAACCGCATTTCAAATGTATCTCATGGTATCTTATATCCAACCCTATTTCATCGAGATGTAGCTCTCTACTTTCCTTATCTTCTTCCCCTCGCTTGATCTATCCTTTCTCTCTTCATCATTGGCAACAAAGGTCTCCATCTCTCCTTCTCATGCACCTTTTAATAGACTCATTAGTTTCTAATGCTTGCATTTTTATAATAAAAAAAATACTTACATTTTTCTTTCTTGTATTCCCTACAGTTAGATCACCATGGAGAAAGGTTATCCTTTCTTGCATGTTTTTATTTTTATTTTTTCTTTTCTTGCAATATGCACATTTCTTGTATTTTTTATGGTCATGCTAGGGAGATGATTTGTCATCTTACTGATGACTACAACTTTCCAGCAATTGGCTTTCATTTGATTTGATCATAATGGTGAGGTTTTAGTTTTTTTTCCTCAAGTGGATTAATCTTTTTAAAAAAAATTATATTTGATTCTGTGTCCGATCCAGACCTTCCTACTGCTTTATGTATTTAATTTCTAATCCTAAATTTTGTATTTAATGGATGCTTACCATAAATATACATACTTTATAGTTGCAATGCTAGAGTATATTACTTATAATTAATTGTTTATTATTTTGTTCTTTCCCTCACATGATCTTTAAATGGTGGGACACTTTATTTTATTTTATTTGAAAATAGTAGGACTTATTTTATGGATAGATGATCTGGACATGTATATATATATTTAATATATCCATAAGTGAGATGGTCGTAATGGTCAATGCATTTAAATTCAAAGGGTTGTTGTGTTATGTAAATTTACTTCATTTTATATTTACTTTCGTACATAGGAAAAAAATTAATATTCAAAGATAATAAGAAAAAAGCTTATTTTATATTTATTTTATCTTGACAATATTTCAAAGGAATTTTTAAATTTCAACATATTTTCATTTCACGGGCCTTTGTGGCTAGTTATCTAACATACCGATCTCTAAACAGATAGCTATTGGCTCTTCCAGTTTTAGGAGCTGAAAATGATTTGGAGAAGATTTTCCTCGAGTCCCGGAAGGGAAAGAAACCAAACACAGACTTTGATGTGAAGGGCAAATATCCCTATGTTCCGACAAGAATTTGATGCATGAGAGGAATTTGACTCTCGTCCACTTGCCGAGATAGATTCAAGGTTTCCACTCATTTTTGCTTGGCAATTGATTTGGAGACTGACTCTCGCCATCGTTTTAGAATACACGTCCAACGGGCACGTCAAAAGACTAGACTTGGACCGAGAGCTGAAGCAAGTGGTGAAAAGGGCATCTCATCTCACAGGTCACAAATAATGCCCCCAACACTGGAAGAACACAGAAGTGAAGTTTCCTGTGGCGTAGAGTACAATAGTGGCTATGCACTTGTGGTGCACAATTACAAATGGAGATCCTATGGCAAAGCACTGAAGTGGAGCATCCTTAGGGATGATCCCAAGGTTTTTAGAATAAATAATAATTAGCAACAAAGGCCCGCACTTAGCCTGGGCTCAAAATAAAAATATATTAAAATTTAGATATGGCTGTGTTTTTTTTTTTTTATTGCAATTAGGATAGGAGGAGTCCATTAAGATAGCTAATTCGAGATAATGTAAAAAAAAATTTAATTTTAATTGATTCTATATGAAAGAGATATATATTAGAAAAAAGGTAATAAAATCTAGAGAGATTTAAGTTTTAACTGATTCATATGAAAGATAAGAGATACATATAAGTCTATGACATCACCGCTAGAAAATCCATTGTCTTGAATTCATGGTGGGGCAAAGTTTCACTTCAATCAAATTTAAACCTTACCAATGTTTTATTGGCATTAGAATTTTAAAAGAGGGACTCACTAATAAAATTTTAATCTTCCATGAAGTAATGTTATAAATTTATTGTGGGACCAAGTTTTGGTTAAATCGGACATAAGCCCACAAGCATATTTTTCGCAAATGGGATTTTATAAGAGGGGCCTCACTAACGTGTTTTCTGCATATAAGATCTTATAAGAAGGATTCACTCATAAGTTTCAATGTTACAATGAAAGTAATATTATAAATCTATTAGTAGGCCCTTTATAAAATCTATAATATTTCCTCAAAATTAATCATCAACCTAAGTTTCAATCAAGGAACACCACTTGATTATATTAAAGATCTCACTCATCAATGTCTAAATCATATGAAAATATTTTAGGAGAGTATTAAAATATAATATTTTTTAAAAATATAATTAAGAAAAAGTAAATATAAAAGAAAAATATATTATATATAGTTCTTAAAATCTATTTTATTTATCAAAATATAAAGAATAAAAAAATTAAGTAAAGATCACCAAACAATGCTAAAGAGGAAAGAGAAGTACATTTCTAAACATAGAGTGATTTGATATATCGTAAACTTTAACATCTCCGAATGTAGTTTGGAAATTCATATTAAATTAAAATTAAAAATGAACTCATGTAATTTAAAGATACTCAGGCAACTATTTTATAGTTAGAACACCGGGCTCGGGTTTAAAAATACTATGCCCTTAATGAGTGGCCAATGGTAATCCGGGCCCAATAATAAGGCCATAATTATAATGTGAATATTGTTGTCCCTTAATGAGGCCCGTGCAGCTATTGTTGCCCTAACATTATAACTTTGAAATTTAGATCTATAGTTTTCAGGTTTATAGTTGGAAGCAATTACAGGGCATATCCAGGCCAGGGCATAGCATTCTTAAGCCTGGACCTACTATTTTAGATTGAAACGGGCCACTGTTTTATTGTATAAGCTATAATTATAGTCCATGCCACTTATATCTATATATTGTATGGGCCACTATTGAGTGGCCACAAGTTAGGTGATTTTATGTTAATGTTAGGGCTTATTTGAATTTAGAAAGATTTAAAATTTTAAAGAGTATGATAAGAAATTAGGAGATAATAGGAAACATGTATATTAAGTAATGAATAAGAGAGATTGCAGGGGAGAGTTTAAAACTTATCACCATCCAATTATGTGAGATAAAAATGAGATTTGACTGAGATTATTTAAAAGGAAGGGTGTAAGAGAAATCTTAGGGAATTCAAAATGATTTTAGGAATTAGAGAGATTAAAGGATGAGCTTTATTATTGTGATGTCACATGGCTTTCGTAAGAACACTGATGTGGCATCATGAGGTTGAGAAAGGATGATGTGGCACCCTCTACAGCTCACCTCCCCATTTGCTTTAATATATACTAGTTCAATAGGCCTGCGTCCATAATTAAAAAATCATTAAAATTTCTAATTAGAAGTATTTTTAAATATTTAAATAAGTTATAAATAAATATTAATAAATAATTTATAATAAAGATGAAAACTCATTATAGAATTTTTAGGTAGTTGAAAATATTTAGGGAAAGATCAAGTAAATAGTAAAATTTTTAGGACCTTGATTTTATGATATTTGTGCTTAGCCATAAATTGAGTGGCATTTCAAAATTAAATGTGGATTTGGAATTAATTGGCTTCCACAATGGGTCCCATAGATTAATTAATCATACCAAATATCCAAAGAAAAAGAAGTAGAAAAATGTCCATAATGGGCCCCATAGATTAATGTTACTCAATATTGAAAGGAAAATAAGAAGAAAAAAATAGCAGAATACAACCAATGAAAATGGCCCCCACTCTGATATCGAAAAGCTTTTCCTGTGTTGGTATAAAAAAAAAAGTGGCCTCTGTAAATTGTGAGTTTGGAATTAAGAAGACTTGGATTTCATAATGGGGCTCATAGATTTATTTAGTTAAATTAGTAAATATAAATAATAATAAAAAATCATGATAAAGATGGAGACTCATGAGAGAAAATTTATTTGGTTAAATTAGTAAATATAAATGATTATACATTAAGTGTGGATTTTGAAATTAACTGGCTTCCACAATGGTCCCCATGGATTAACCATACCAAATAGGAAAAAATGTAGCAAAATACTGCCTATGAAATTGCCCCAAATTTATGCAATTTGGATCTAACATGAGGGTTCTACAAATTGATATGCAACAACATTTAATACATACATGTTCGCCAATCACTAAAATCATAGCTAAAGAGCCTTTATTATTCTATTTTTTTGTTAGTTTAATAATACCTGGGGCCCATTGAAGGTAACTGAAGAGAAGTTATTATTGTACGCTGTGTTTTAGGCAGCAGATAATTATCTTATTTCAAGAATATCTTAGATTTGCATTGAGATATTTTAGGTGATGAGATTAGATGAGAAGGGCAATTCCGGAATGTGGCATTACAAAAAGTTTGAAGATGCGCCACATGTCGCTCTCCAAGGGATTCCCATGCCGCCACATGTTGCTCTCCCAGAGAATCGCCTGCTGTCTTTTATTATATAATAACTAGTGCTTCAGGGCCCGCACCCAACGCGAGCCTTTAATCCATCAAAGGAGAACTTACTTTAAATTAAAAGTAGACTTCCAATAACCAACAAACTACATTTAATACAATTATATTGAAAATTCAAGATTGTTCACCATCTTTTTGAGAACCTCATATATGTTTATGCCTTTCCGTTCATGGGGTGTGTATATTTGATAGAGAGAGGGAATTTAGTTGAAAGCAAATTTAAATATAAATAGGAAGTAATTGTTGGTGAAATGCATATGAAAACCAATATAAAATAATCCAATAGTATACATTTCTTACCGTAGATTAAATAAATATAAAATAAGCTGTTACAATGGACATTTCTTTAAACAGGTGAAAACCACTTTAATAATCCAACAGTATACTTAATCTAATGTAATTATCACTGCATCTTTATCTGACCCATAAATCTCTGTTGCCTTTACTTTAATGTTGTCGAAGATGATCTCCGGAAGTTTATTTGATAGATTGATTACATGTCTTGAAAAGGCTCGGTTGACTCAATTACTCAGTTGACTCGACCAAAACTTAAAAAAACTCAAATTCACTTACTAATACATCATTATCAGTTTTGTTGACAAAGCACTTTCAAACTTTGTTACAAGCCCAAACAAATATAGACATTCGAGGGATTATTTTTAGACGCCTTGAGCACTCCCTTACAAAATGGCAGCACGTCCAATTAGTTCCAAGCAAATTGATAATGAAAAGAGAATAAAATGGCTTTAAGCCATTATTACCTCCCTTCAAATTTCAAACAGAAGCCACCAACATGATTCTATTTTCCATGCCACTCAAAACAAAAAGTAATTCTTCCACCCCAAAAATAAGAAAGTAAAAAAAAAGGACAAAAAAAGGGGAAAGGAAACGAAGCCCTTTTGCCTCATCAAATGAACCCCCAAATACGATTAATCCATGGCGTGCAAATTACAAAATGGATTAACTATACCAAATACTAAAAGAAAAAATAGGAAAAAAAGTAGCAAAATACTGCATACGAAAGTGCCCCAAATTTCTACAACTTGGATCTAACATGAGGGTCCCACAAATTGATATGCAATAACATTTAATACACACATGTTAACCGATCACTAAAATCATAGCGAAAGAGCATTTATTCTTTTTTTTAATAGTTTAATAATATGCGGGGCCCACTGAAGGTAAGTAAAGAGAAGTTATTATTGTACACTATGTTTTAGGGAAGGGAAAAATATCTTATTTGAAGAATATTTTAAATTTGCATTGAGATACTTAGGTGATGAGATTAGATGAGAATGACAATTCCGGAATTTGGCATTGCAAAAAGTTTGAAAATGCACCACGTGTCGCTGTCCAAGGGATTCACATGCAGCCACGTGTAGCTCTCGTAGAGAATTACCTGCTGTCTTTTATTATATAATGCTACTTTAGGACTGGGATTGTTTACCATTCCTCCCTTGTACAAGCACCATGTGATTTCCAGATAGGATTTAGTTGGGCTCCGCTCTGATCTAGCCCTATGGAGCTCCAATCAAAGTCATTTGCCATTTGATGGACATGATTGGATGGTAAGATTGGGGAGAAGGTTTTCTCACAGGCCAGATAGGGGTTAATATGTAGAAAACAAAAAAAAATTGAGGGGCTCATATGTAAAAGTTACTTTTAGGTTGCATTTGTGTGGCAAGAGGATTCCGTGATAAAGAGAAATTCTTTTGATTTTTTATGTAGCCTACTATTATGTTGTTTAGTGTGATATATTTTCTCTTGGAAAAAGAAACAAATCATGAATTGATATTTCTTAGCAGAAGGGATTTCAACTTCCTATGAAAATAGTAGGAATACAAGATTCATCTCTCCTATCAAAACTAAAATCACAAGAGCACGGACACCTCTCATTGCACAAAAGTTTTAAGATTTCAACATCATCTGCAGGGCCATGGCCACCCCGTGTCCCCATGCAGTTCATTGATTCAAATACAGTTATTGTGATCCATGGGCTCCCTTCAATTTACAATGGGGCCCAAATTAGTGTTGTTTTTTTTTTTTTTTTTCTTTTTTCTCAAGTCTTAATCGACCCTCCTAAGCTCTTCTACCTAACTTTTTTTTTTTTTTTTGTAAGTGCCACAATATTGACCGTACCCCACTATTTGGACAGGGGCTCGAATCTAACTAAACTGCCTCCTATAAATAAAACTTAGATGTCCCTTTCTAGTTGAGCCAATAGCAAGGGAGACAAATTTGTGGTCGATGCAACAGTATGATCCACCAAAACAAACAAAACAGAATTAAAAAGCATGCGCCAGGTGTGTGATGCCTGCATAGTTTGAAGAAAGTAATGCCAAAGTAGCATTATTCATATCTAAGAGAATGCATATTACTAGCTGCAAACAGGATTTTAGTCTTCTTTGGTAGATCAATGGTAGATGAACATGACGTACGTTGGGGATTCTCTAGAAGAAGAATAGATCCATGCCTTAATGCAAATGCACAGTTGGTGGGTAAAAGATTGATATATCAATTCAATAGTAGAATATAGAGAAAGATTCCAGACTCAATACTATTTTAATCTGAGATTTGAATGGAAAGAGAATTATTAAGAGGCACTCCTTTAGAAATTTTTTTTTTGAAACATACTTTGTTATATTGATATTTTATTAGTATATAGTAGTGGATAGTTGGTGTTTGATGCAAGTCCTTATTCCAATTGTTTATGGTCTGTTTGTGTCAAGTAATTAGATTTATAGGAATTTTAAGACTCTCTATTGTTTTTATTAAAAAAAAAAAAAAGTTAAAAACTAAGAGCTAAAAGTGAATATTAAAAAATGACCATCAAATAACCTTTTTTTTAAATGAAAATTGGATTAAGAGGAGATAGAACATGAATAAATAATCATCATCATTAAAAGTTTATCTCAACTATGTTGCGGTCAGCTATATGAATTCTAGTTCTCCATTTCATGGATGTTGTTTTTTCATGAGACATTTGATTTATGACATAAGTTTTACGTCGGCGATCAAATACCTAACACAACCCTCCTTTACCAGACTTTATATCGAGAGAAAATTTTGATGAAATCAATTATATAGCCGTGTGATTTAAATAATTAAATAAACAAATAAAAACAAAACGAAACAACAAAGTGAATGACATCGTCTGGTGGAGCAAAGATCCGGATTACATGCCAAGGAGGAGGATGACAAAATTTGATTTTTAAAACTGTTAATATGTAGGATTCTTCGTCAAAATTGACAAGTGAGACAACATAATGTGATTTAAAACTTCAAGCGTTTTTATATATTGGACCCAATATAGGTGTGAACCACAGATGATTCAGATCCAAAAATCCAAAGAAACCTGAGAAATGAGAATCCAAGAGGATGAAGCAGCTGTCTACCTTCGTATCAGCCGTCACATCCCAGCTTTTGGGATGGTAGGTATGTTTTCAGGTGGACCCATTTGAGGTGGACATAAAAAGGCCTGGTGTGACCACGGCTGCACCAAAAAGTTGTTTTCCGGTGCCACCTTTTGCACAGTGACAGCGCGTCCCCAAATAGTATAAATATTTTTTTAATCCTAGTTGTCCAAATCGTGGCATGTTACTTTCAAAACTAGCAGGCAATTGGGGATTTTTTAATGCCGACAAAACAAATTGACTTGTCTATTCCAGCGGACCCACACTCTCAAGGAATATGAAACTGCTCGAGCCCAAGGGTGCATTTGTGCATTGGCCGTGGCAGCGAAAACAACGCATCGTATCAAGGAAGTCTGGATTCTGTCTGTAATATTTAATTTGGAGTGTTCTATCAGTTTTAGGGTTTTTAGTATATTGGTTAGATACATAACATTTAGTATCATAGTCTTCGAGTTACGGAAAGGGTTATCTAGAGTAGAGTGAGAGCCGTCTAAAAAAAAGAAAAAAATGACTACATGCCGCCAGAGTGAAAGCCGCGTTAGCTTCACTATAGCGGTAGATAATCATTTTCTCTATGTTTTTTAGACGGCTCTCACTGTACTCCAGGTGGCCATTTCCGTGACTCGAACTTGAGACGAGAAAAAGAAAGGAGAAGGAAAAGCAAGAAGGGCGGTTTGGGTCTGGCCGGGCCCCACATCGCCGGAAAAAAAAAAAAAAGCAGGAGTCGCCACCTCCGCTTGTCACCAGAGGAGAGAGGGTCACCGCTGCTGCCACCGGTGTTGTGCGGGTGCCCGCTGCTATGCTGTTTCCGAGGAAGAAGAAGAAGACCAGAGAGGAGAAGACCTCTGGATTTCTGAACGAAGAAGGAGAAGAAGGTGGGCCTGGCCTGCAGCAGTTCCGGGTTAGTTTCAGGTCAGGTAAGGAAGTCTGGATTCTCACTATCGCAGAAAATATATTTAAAAAGACAGTTATTTCTCTTATGAATCCTCACAATGAAAAACATAGTAGGCCCAAATCTCTCACTATTTCTGATGAAGGGAATGTTGCGAGCACACCTCATTAGTGGAAAACTCTCACCATTAGGGGCGGACCCAAGTGTTAGCACGTAGGTGCAATTCGAGAGACCTTTAGATAGGGTATTAAAAGATTTGATTTTATCATTTAATTTCTTCACTTAATCATATGCCGCACCACCCAAAACAAAATTCTTGTCAGCCATTGCTCACCATATATGTAGTTGCATTACTTGATCCAAGTAATAAAAGTCAATTTTATTGTTGTCAACTGTTAAATCGATCACTGAATTTTACAAGGTTAAATCATTACCTCTTGGGCATTCATGTTGATTGCATTAGAGAGGCCAAGATAGACAATAATTCCCCCATTACAAGTTTTTTTTTTTTTTTTTTTCAATGTGTGTGCTGTGTTGTGCTCTCCAAAAAACAAAAACTCTTCTCAAAATCTCAGAGAACTTATGATTTTGGAGAACCGAACTGCATGAGAACAGCAAAAGAGGAAAAAACGAAGGAAAAGTTGATCACATGCTCGAGATGAAGTTGATCTAGCAGTGGTCATTTAAATAATTTAAGTAATATTTTATACAACACAAATATCTTGGTGGTACAGGCATGTTACTCAAAGGGGGTGACTTGGGTTGATCCAATGGCGGATCCAAAATTTTTATTTGGATGGTGCGGACATTGGTCGAGTTAAGAAGTCAAACAATAAAATAAAATTTTTAAAGGTGTTATTTAAGGAGTTTTTCGATCTCGTGGGAACAGTTGCACCCGCACCATTACACTTAGGTCCACCCCTGGGTTGATCTCCCACCCTCACAGTTGGAGGTCTATTTCCCTTCCCCATCAACAGGGCACCGCAAGAAGATGAAAAAGAAGAAAGAAATATAAATAATTGTTTGCCTGGTTACAAATAGTACTCTTACACAACATATGATAATATTTTCTAATTAAAGGTTTTCCCCATGACATTGGAGGAACATTACAGAAATAGAATATTTAATTAAATACAAAAATAATATATTGTTGTAGAATTATTTTTGTAGATTTCCCCATTTTACCATTTATTTGGATCTTATCACAGTTTATTTATTTATTTATTATTCTGATGTCATTTTGAGAAATATTACACTGTTTTTGGGAAATATCATTTTACATAAAATATCGCAACATCACTGTGATATTTTCAAAATGTCACCTATACCCATGGCACTGGTTTTATGTAATATTCACTCAAGACCAGGTCCCAGTTGTAGTTCACAAGTCTAAAAAGAGTCCTGGCTTGACAATCTAATTCATGTGAAAGTGGGATGTTGTTCTGGCAAATGCAAATGTGGAATGGAAATGTTCACCTAAGAGGGGACCCCTTTGGGTGTACCGCTGAATGGTTCACCTCCATGGAGTAGTATTAGGCGTGGATTTGCTCCCCACTCCTGGATTCAAAACCGTCCCAAATTTTTTAGATGTGTGTTTGTGTGGGTTTAACGAGCGTCATTCAGGAATTAGTAAAATTGATAATTCTTGATTAGAGGGGAAGTTTTGTAGTCTGTTTGCAGGGGGGGCCAGGACCATTCTCCATCAAAGAATCACCATCTCTTGCTTGGTGACATATTTGTCACTTTTCCAATAGTAACACAAATGTATAATTTTGGGGAATCATAGCTCCAGTAGATACATGAGGATCACTATCTCTTGCTTGGTGACCTATGTGTCACTTTTCCAATACTAACACAAATGTACAATTTTGGGGAATCACTAGCTCCAGTAGATACAGGAGGCCTTTTAGCCATCCATAAAACTCAAGGCCAATGGATATCAATGATTATAAGTTCTAAAAGCCGTAAAATTGACAGTCAGAATAAAGACTTCGCAACTTTTTTTTTTTTTTTTGTTAATTATCTAAATTATCTTTAGATCATACTACTTCAATATGTAGTGAGCTTGTAATTTTTGGAAATGGGCAGCTTATGGAGTTCCTGTTTTTTCTTGCAATATCTAATAAAGATTGTAGGCCTTACAAACTCTACCATGTGTTGGAGTAAAAATAAAAAATAAAAGAAACGTTTCCCAACAAAAGCTTCTAGAGGATCTCAATTCATACAAAAAAATGAGCTTTTTGACTAGACATTTGCTGAAATTAGTATCTTTAGCCACTTCTAGCCACCCGGCGCACCCTATAAGTAGGACTCTCAAAGGTCTGAGCCAAGTCAGGATTGGGATGGTACAAACCCTATCTTTCAAATATGTAGGGCAGGCTCGAGGTGAGTGAAAAGCCCTAAGAGGGCCTACACTATCTAGACCCTTGCTTGACCCAAGGCTTGAATAAAAGAAAATCAATATATAATTCTTTTAGACATTGTCATTGGGCATCAAGTGTAAAGCTAGCATTAACCCTCCACTTTTATTCAAGTTTGGGACGGCCAATGCGATGCAAAAGGTAACATTGAGAGATGAAAATTCACTTAATTGTAATCTAATTTAAGGTGATGATTTTTTTGGTAACCCTGCCAATGGGGTGGGCAGGGACCAAAGAGAGCGCCCCCCCCCCGCCCCGCAACACACACGAGAAGATAACTCGCACAAGCTGGAAGAAGGTCTATGCAAGTAGGAAAGAATTCCACACAAGTGGGAAGAGGTGTACCCAGCATGATTCAAAATCGCGGTTCGCGGTCATCGAGTCATGGTTCGCTGTTGTTGTGGTCCTTCGCGGAGTGAATTTTTATTTGACCCCCAAAAAAATTTGCCGACTGATATTTTAAAAATAACGGCAATTATTTGAAAATAACGGCTATAACAGGCGTTATTTTGGTGATATTTTGCCCATAACACTAACGTTGACGTTATGAGCAAAATATCGTCGCGGTCGTGACCGTTACCGTTACATAACGGGTCGTTATGTAACGGTAACGGCCATTATTTTGAATAATGGTATCCAGGGTTCGAATCTTGGGTAGCCAGGTGAAAACTGCCGCCACTTACTAGTGAGATAAGTGGCCGTTCTCCCGTGAGTGTAACCCATTTGTTCTCCAGTGAGATAAGGTAATGGCTGAGAAATCATTTACTGGACCATATGATGTTATTGGTGAATATTATCTTTTAACTCATTAATTTTAAAGTATGTGATTTAAAAATAAAAATAAAAATAGAAGTCTATGATAAAATGCATCACATTGAATTCTCATGAATAAATAACAAACAAATAAATGGGTCCTCTGAGAAAAAATAAGAAAATAAATTGTCACTTAATTTCCTCTTTGACACTCCAATACTCCATTGGGCTTTTGTTGCCTTTTCTTTTCAAGTCCATCCAAGAGGTTGTCCATTTAAGTTAAAAATGAGTATGAAGCTAAACACCATCCCTCAACTAAAGAGAAGTGATCCAATGCTAATGAGAACACACTTTTTTTAATGGTAAATAAACTCATATATACACCAACTTCATGCAAACAGGCCATTGAAAAAAAAATCACATAAGAATCATGCATATGGCTTATTAACATAAAACCAACATAGTTATCATATAAAATAATTAATACAAGAATCGTCCAGATAAAAATTATATAAAAACATAACCACATACATATGGTAAATAAGTTCACAAATACACGATTACATGTAAATGGGCCATATGTGTTACATAAGAATCATTCATGGCTTATTTAGATAAAAACTACATAAAAAGAAAATGGAAGAATTAATATAAGAATCACATAAGAGAATTGCATAGATCCATGCTCAAATAAATCTACCATATATTAATAAGAAAAATAAGAGCGTGGTGGGTTAACCCAACCGAACCATTCGAAATAGAACCATAAAAAAAGAGATTAAAGCTTTTATTTTCACAAACCTAAAAATGGGCATTTTATTCTAGGAGGATTGACCTCTTCTTTTCTAAAGTGGGTAAATGATAGAATCATGTGTCAATGGCACTTATTTTACAAGCCTCTACCCCATAGAGATGGAGACAAATAAAGGTAGGAAATAGGGATGCTCGACCCAGGCCTAGCATAGATCAATGTCCTAGGGAAGGGAGGGTGCTATTTACAGCCCTACATATAAGACCATGAAAAAAGCAAACCCTATCATCCCCTGCTTTGCTCAAGTGGATTTAGATATAACTAGAAATCCACCATTCAGGCCTCTTTCGATTTACGGTGAATTGAAGTATGATGAGGTGAAATATCAAATCAATAGAGAATAAAATATAAGATATTAGGATAGAGTTTTGTTTTTAGTTGTTTAGTATGAAATATTTTTGACTTTTTATATAGAAAATTAGAGGTTTTTTATTTTTTAGTGGAAAAAGGAGGTAGCATTTTTTGCTTTTTTTGAAAATTTTGAAATGAAAATTTAAAATTATATACTTTTGTGTCTCAATTCACTTTACCAAATATGCCCCCTGTGAAGTAGATGGGCAAGTTTAACAGCCTAATCAATTGCCTTAGCTCGTATGTCAACCCACATTCATTGCATCTTATCCTTGATCATTTGATATGGTAATTTAGTGGGCCACATAGTGTGGCATATGTCCTGCCATAATTATATAACCTGTAACAAAAGACAAAGCACAGAGGATCCCAAAACAAGAGAACTTAGCTTGTGCAAGCGGCAAACCTCAAAATCTTTGGGAGTTGAATCCTCTCAATCGAAATAGTAATGATAAAAGGAGGAGAAGTAGTCTTCTTCCATACCTAACAAAAGCCCCATTTCAACCACCTTACACACACATAGACATTGCACAAATCCATTGAAAAACCTATTCACAATCTTGTTGTTGTTGTTGTTCTTCTTCTCTTCTTCTGCAACTCTCAATCTCAATCCACAAACCCCAAAACCCCAAAATCCCAGTGAAAAAACCCCAAAAGTGAAATACCCCATGTTTCAATGTCCTCTTTTTTTTTTTTGCAGTTTCACCCCTTGTAAATTGGAGATTCCACCCCAAAAACCCGAAGTGAAATACCCCATGTTTCAATCTCTCCTATTTTTGTGAGTTTGAATTATTGGAAGGAAAGTGCAGCAGATTCTACCCCAAGAAGATGAAAAATCCGAACCCAGTTCATCTCCTCAGACCAACAACAATAGAACGGAAATGGATCCTTCCATTAGCAATCGGGTCTTTGGTTTCTCTAATCCTCCTCTTCTTCACCACCCTCTCTTCTCCGGATTCCCTCTCCTTTCTCCCTTTCTCCAACGTCCGATCGCCCATCTTTGTGGAATCCAAGCTCCGCCCGGTGGGAACCACGTCGCCGTTGTCACCCCCGCCGCCGCCCCGGTTCGCCTATCTGATATCCGGCTCCGCCGGAGACGGAGAGATGCTCAAGCGGACGCTCATGGCGCTCTACCACCCCAACAACCGCTACGTGGTCCACCTCGATCTGGAATCGCCGCCCGATGAACGGGTCGATCTGCAGCGATACGTTGCGGGCCACGCCGTCTTCACGAAGGTCGGCAATGTGAGGATGATCACCAAGGCGAATCTTGTTACTTACAGGGGGCCGACGATGGTGGCCAACACCCTTCACGCGGCGGCGGTCTTGTTGAAGGAAGGAGAAGATTGGGATTGGTTTATCAATCTCAGCGCGTCGGATTACCCGCTTGTTACTCAGGATGGTGTGAATTGAGTTCCTGATTTGCACCCATATCTCTGATTTTTTTTTTTGTTGTTCGAGTTTGGATTTTAATGGTTTGTTTGGTTTTGAATAGATCTGCTGCATACCTTCTCATATCTGCCACGGGATCTCAATTTCATCGATCATACCAGTGACATTGGATGGAAGGAGTATGGAAAATCTGAAAGATTCAATTTTTTATATTGATTTTTTCTAATATGTTTTGTTGGTTTATGTATTGGTTTGAAGTTATGGGGGGATTGAAATTGGATTGATATGTCGTGTTTGAACAGATATCAAAGGGCGAAGCCGATAATTATTGATCCAGGGCTGTACATGACTAAGAAGACAGATGTTTTCTGGATTACACAGAGGAGGAGTGTTCCAACTGCTTTCAAGCTTTTTACAGGTGAAAGTTGCCTTTTTTTTTATTTACAATTGGTCTGTGATTCTACTTTAATTTTCTTTACTTTGATTCTGTTCTCTGTTTGTGTGTTTTTGTTTCTTTGTTTGTGAGATTTTCTATCTTGATTTCCCACACCCATGGAGCGAGATAAGGTAGTCTTTTTTTTTTTTGTCTATTGTGTCCCTGAGATTCTTTAAAGAGGTGAATTGCCCCATTTCAGACTCTTACT
This sequence comes from Persea americana, assembly GCA_029852735.1. Classification (NCBI taxonomy): domain Eukaryota; kingdom Viridiplantae; phylum Streptophyta; class Magnoliopsida; order Laurales; family Lauraceae; genus Persea; species Persea americana. Next base: position 63,621,707 of record CM056813.1, on the reverse strand, counting down.
GGATTCCATTTTATTTATTTATTTTTAGTCCAGTTCTATCTAGAGCCCCACTACTCACCAGTGTTGGCATCAATGCTGATAAATCAATAAAACAGGTAACCATCTGTATAAAATTTAGAATTGGTTATAACATGGATCAACCAAGAACTTTGTTACTGATTAGCGTTCATATTTGACAGACACAGAATGCCCTAGTGTCTGAGGGTCACCATTGGGTACAAAATCAAACTTAGCCAAAATAGTGTTGCATAACAAAATGAAGTGGGATTAGAGTGTGATTTAGTTATTCAAATGGGGCCAATCATGAGTTTATACAAATAACATTTAGACTTTGTTGTGAAACTAGGTAGTTTGTTAAATTTTCTCGAACTGAAATTTGAGAGGCCAGTTTAAAGTCTACTTTTTATTAGGGTGATGATTAAATTCTTTTGCATTAGAACAAACCTTAAAATTTAAATGTGATGATGTACCTGAAAAGCAAGAGATCCAGTAGCTGTGGAGGATGTCTCTAAGACTCTAACCAAAGCCTGTCTTTAGGAATTTGGAATGACAAGTCTGACAAGTGACAATTATTATGGTAGGTGAAGTTTCAAAATTGGAAACTTGTAAAGCCAATACAGGGCATTGGTGCAGAATAAACACGGGATGAATTTGGACTTGGTCATGGATTTTGCTTGCTTAGCCTGGAAGACACCTGTCCACACCTTGCAACCTGCAAGTCTCTGGATAGAGGGGCATTTTGCTCCATACTTTAAAAACTCAGTCTTCCAAAGCAGCCGTCTCTACAGTCCCATCCATCAGGTGCCCAATCAAGGGGCAGTTAAGTTCCTCTTTGAGATCCTCGGAGATCCTTCTGTCCACCCAGATCTTCTTGCAGATATCCCCTTGCCCAACAAACCATTCCCAGAATGAGTGATAGTATCGTGAGGTGTCCCTCTGTGTGGTGGTTAGATACTACTGTGGCAGTTTTTCCTGTGAGAGACTCCTTCCTGAAATTACATCTTTTCTTTCGCTGGACCATAGTTGGACATCAGGGCTTTGATTCTTCTCCCACCGCCAATATCTTCTCTCTCCACAGCTCTATCAGGTTCCTTGTCACTCCAAAGTGACGAAAAAAATCCACTCCCTTCACCCAAATAAGGATATTTTGGTAGGAAGCAGTCGGTTTCTCTATTACACAGCTTCTGTCTCTGTTCAGGACATTCCATCTGTCGAAAAATGGTGACTTACTTGCTTCAAATCTGTTCTAGTGATGTTTTCCTTGTGCCTTCTACTCTCTTCATTGTTTCTCTTTGTAGATGACTTCCTTCAATTAAATGGAATTATACTAAAATCAACCTGCTATTGAAGTAGCAAATAGCTTTTTCAACCAAAACACAAAGCATCCATCCCAACCCTTCAAAATGTCCATTCCAATGTAGCAAACTGGAAGGTCATGCGATTTTCTTAAAGCAAATTAAAAGAATTCTTTTTCGTCTTAATCTTTGATTAAGAAAGAACTGATCCTAGTGATGTGATATTTATCAATCATAAAATACCGTAAGTGCATGGGTATCTAGATGAGACAGTGGCAAGAACGGGTCGAACTCACAGGGAGCTAATTAAAGAAACTTTTAGATTAAGAAAACTAATTAACTAATAATTAAGGAAAGTTTTGAGTATTTAGAAATAAAAGCAATAAACTAATTTAGAAATATGAAATCTACCAATCAATGAAAGTGATTAGAGCATAGGAATCCAATAAGCATCCACAAATTATTTATCAAGTAACCCTAACTTGTTCCAATTTTTACTTCAAATCAAAGACAAATCAATTTTTTTAATTTGGAAAATCTAACTTTTAAGAATTTTTTTTAATTATAAAATCCAAAACCCAAGACTTCCTTCACCTGATAAAAGAATAAAAATAACCTAAGCACTACCTATCAAAAGTAAGCATAAACCATAAAAAAGATTTAACTCCCAAGCATGGATAGTCAAAAATCAATTTTTATTTTCATAAATTAAGAATGGAGATTTACCTAGGGCACGAAGACAAGTCTATTAATCATTAAGAACATAACATATGCAAACAAGTTAGAATTACAAAACAAATAAAAGGCAATCACTTATCTTCATCCTTCGCTCTAATCAAAATTAGCCCACCCTTGCAAAGAATACTTCTTGATTTGTCATTAAAGATTGCATCTTTATAACTTCTCCTTCAAGTACTTGCTTGGACAAGGCCCAAAGCTATCCAAAATAAAAAATATGGAGAACTAGAACTAGAAGAGGGGAAAGAAGAAAAGGGAAGATGAGAGAGAGAGAGAATGGCTTGGCCACTTTATGAAGGAGAATAGGCTTGTAATGTCCTACACTAGTGGCCTCCTTTTATAGTGTTGCACACCTCCTTTTGTTAAGAGTTGTTTCCTTTTTGAAATGATTCTTGGCTTAGCTTTCAAGCAAAGCTTCTCACTTAGGCAACAATTTGAATTGGAGAGGATTTGTTACTAAGTGTGGTCTCTTGAGTTCTAAGTCTTGCCAAATCGAACTCCTTAAACATCTCTCATGTTGCCAATTTTGAACACTTTTTGCAATTCCCGTATAGAATTATAACAGGCAACTTCCCAATGTCATATCTCAGTCAATATAGCTTTGATTTATGAAATATTGGGCTCCACGGATATCTACTCGAAAAGAGCTTTCCAACGGTGGGTAGATTGCGCCAATCCGATACTCGGTTTGAGAGTTATGGCCATTTCAATTTGCTGAACCTGAAAAATCCATGAATAATTTGCACATATGGAAGTTCTATATTTGGCATGCTATGGGGTGTGTGGGACCCATGTTGGACTTCCAAGGCATGCTTGAACTCTTTCTTTGCTTGCTTATTTGATTCTTTTTCCATATTTGTCATGCTTTTTGATTTGCAACTTTGACTAATCAACTCGCCTTGCAAAGCTTCTAATTTTCTCTCTTTCTTGATTTTGGTTTCCAATTTAGCAAGTCAACACCATCTTTCCAAATCTAAGTTTCTTTCCTCATTGTGAAGTTTCAAGCTTTCCAACTCCACCAAGATGCTCAGATATATGGGCCAACCATGGAGGGTGTCCCGCCTTTGATTTCTCTCAAATTTCACCAATGCAGTTCCCATTGTTGATTTCTCCTACAAAAATAAAATTAAATAATGTCAATAATAATCAAGTGTGAGGAATCTAGATGGACTATGTATGGGACCCTACATGCCTACGTAATGCACCAAAAATATCCAACTTTCCAAAAATAGCACATGGTGTCAAAATTAGCAGGTATGCATTAGTGAAGCTAAAAAAACTAATTTTGGGGTGATGGATGAGATGAGAACCCTAATTTCACAAAAGCATGCAATGTGATGGATTTTGACCAAGATTTCAACTATGATGCTCAAATGCATGAATTTATGAAATTAAGTGTAATTCTATGCAATTAACCTAATTAAGTCCACACATGCAAATAAAATGATGAATGAAAGCTACAATTTTATGGTCTTGTCACCTAGCCATCCAGCCAGATATAGAAACTTAATACACCCATAGATCTAAACTGGTCAGTAGGCCAGCCTAACAAAAAAGAACAAAAAAAGGTTATACTTAGTCAAATAAAATTTAACTGTCATAACTTAAGGCAGTAGGCTTTTTTAAGTCCCTTGGAATGTTGCTGTGATGAGTGGCCCCCACATATCAAAATGGATTCCTGTTGTCGCACACCTGCATCATTAGAAGTTCTAACATGCAATATAATTTGAGGAGATGGTCTAAATTGTTGAAAAGCTTTGGTTAATTGAACAATATTTGGCTTTGAGGGAGATGAAACTGACAAAAGACTTATTACCTATATGAATGCCTGATTCTGTTTCGAAAAATGTGAGGAGGAATCTAACTTTAGGTAAATCCAATAGAATATGCAGAAAACTGAAATTGTTGAACAAGGATCTGTTCCAGAAGCTAATCACAGCATTGCTGGGGCATCTTGATACATTACATTTACATGGTTTAATATTTTAATTGTTATCAATCAAGTTTGTTAATGTATGCATTTTTTGAAAGCAAGTCATTTTTTAAAATAGTAGGGAAAATGTTAATATATGCACATATGAAATCCTCTAAACATTAGTAATGTGCAAAAATGGGTTTGCTGATGATGAATAAGGGCTGCAGATTCAAATGCTTGGAAGTCCATGTTTGGTTTTTGATGTTTCTGGGAGCAAATCTCAGATCGGAGGTTGATATGAAACAAAACTATAGCCAGGTCAACCTCACAATTCATAGAAACTCTAGAGGAACAACTATGGGTGAAAGGTTCATAGGAAACAAATCTATAAGCAGGTCAAGTGCACAACTCCACAAACCCTTGGGGGAGTAATCTTGCTGTCTCGTCATATATTAAACAAGCTGCTTTGCATATGATAGCAACCCTTTGTAGTTTCTTGATCTAAGTATGTTGAAGTTCAGTGTCTCATGTACCACTACCACAAAATACAAACTCTCACAGTTAGCTAATCCTGAAGAATTATGTAACGGTTTCTAAAGGTCTCAAAATAGTTCTATATGAAAAAGAGTAATAGAAGAGTATGCAATATGAACTTAATTCTTGTAACGTGTACATTTATTTTTATCAGCAAAGAAACTATTTTATTAAAGGGGAAGGAAAATAGTACAATCCTGGTGTTACAATATAAGATAAGTATACTGTATGCAATTACTACGACAAGTTACCCCTTAAAAAAATCAGAGTACTCTAACAAAGGAAAACAATAACTAAGCAATGATTGGTACATCCTGATCGGCTCACTGTTTCACCCTTGTCTTTGTTGGCTTCTCGGAATGCATGTGAAAATACAATATTCATACTTACTTTGAGATTTCGTACCACCCTCAAAATGAATGCCACTTTCCATGGTGTTGCACTTGCACCTTCATTCTTGGCTCAGTTGGTTGCATTTGAAATTCGAATTAAATATTTTCAATGTCTGTTGAATTGCTAATAGCTCCACTTAATTTGACACTTTCAATTCCACTTAATTGGCTCAGTTGCTTTTTTCCCCATATTTTTGAACTTCTTCTCTCCACAAAAGTTCTCTCTCCTGTAAAAACTAATAAACTTCTTGGCATCCGATATCATTCCTAAAGAGATCCTAAACCCTAATTGAAATATATATAAAAAAAAAAAAGTTAACTTTCTAAAATTGATTAATTCACTTTAATCAGGGACAACACAAATTTTAAGTGTCAGATATGATACAACATGACTATGCGTTGCCTATTTTGAAGGGGTATATCATGGGAAAAAAAAAATATTAATATATCCAGATGCATCCCAAATATTTTTTGGGGGCCCACCAAGTTAGACAAATCTACTGGTTTTGATCCCACGCTGATACGTAATTTGGCATGTTGGCTTCTACAACAGGTTCTGCTTGGATGGCACTAACTCGCTCTTTTGTTGACTACTGTATATGGGGATGGGACAACCTTCCAAGAACTGTCCTGATGTACTATGCAAACTTCATTTCTTCACCTGAAGGCTATTTCCACACCGTCATCTGCAATGCCCAGGAGTTCCGCAACACCACTGTTAACCATGATTTGCACTTCATATCCTGGGACAATCCCCCAAAGCAGCATCCCCATTATCTAACCCTCACTGATATGTCAAGCATGATTGACAGCAATTCACCATTTGCAAGGAAATTTCATAGAGATGATCCAGTGCTCGACAAGATAGATGCAGAACTCTTATTCCGAGGCCCAAGGATGCTTGTACCAGGTGGCTGGTGCATTGGGCCAAGGGAAAATGGAAGCGACCCATGCTCTGTTGTGGGCAATACAACAGCCCTTAGGCCAGGTCCAGGTGCCACAAGGTTAGAAAAATTGATTGTATCTCTCTTATCGGAGGGGAATTTTCGTCCAAGACAGTGCAAGTAAGATGAAGGGAGTTGTTTAACTGGAGACTACCCATCTCATATCAATGTTATCTCAACGGATTCAACTGCCATCACAGTCTGGTTCTACCAGTTTCATGTAAAAACATTAACACAGGCAGTGTGTTTTATTCTCGCTGCAAAGGGTGACGGTTCTTTGTTATGTGCGGTTAAAGACATGACAATGGGGCCTGGTGCATGGAGCTCTGCAGGTGGCAGAAGCGAAGGTAATATGTATTTGCATCTCTTCTACTGCAATGTAATAATATGATTGCTGAGAATGATGCTGAACGGAATTGTTCCTTTTGTTTCAGTTATTTAGTTATTTTCACGGAGGAATTTTCTTGAATTTAATTGTCATATGAATGCTTCGTGGTGTGGTTTTCCTATCTTAAGCCTTAATGTTTTCATTAGATTTTTTCTAAGTGGAGTTATTGAATCCTTCTGCATCGAGGAACAGGTTGAGATTAAGCAAATGGTAAGTTGATGCTTGTCTGCTTCCACTGTCTATTCAGCTAACGTCATATGTGGCATACAATGAATTTGTTTTACTTGTCATGTTAGGTTCATCTCTCCTTCCCTTAAAAAGAATGTTAAAAGTTAAAACTGATGCATTCATCATTTTTTTTTTTTGGGTATTTGTTGTCAGTTTGCTTTGAGATGGTTTGGAGTTCGGACTTGTACATATGAGAATTTTGAAAAATTGTGGTTTTGTAGCACATGCTTTGTTCTGGTTGGATCTGAGAGTTTTGAAAAATTGTGGTTGTTTTTGCAAGTAATCGGTGATTGAGATTGGGTGATTTCAAAATATCACCTTGCCATATTCTTGTGAGATATTTTTGACATTTTCTCCCCGTGTTCCATCCTCTTGGGGTCTTGTTTGGATGAGGAGAAAAGGTAGAGAAAAGTTAAAATTTGTACTGGTAACAGCTTTCTTCACCTGTTTTCTCTACATTCAAACAGAGGCTCTAAAAAAGTACATATTGTTAAACAATATTCTATATATAGGGGGACATTCATGTGCATCTATCCTTCATCATAGGGTGGGGGCACTTTCCATATTTGCACATGAATCCCCCTCTTGTACTTCACCCCATGCACTTGAAATTCCCCTTTTGTATTTGAAAAATACCATTTATGGAAGCATCCTTCACCCTATGGTGAGGGATAGATGCACATGAATATTTTCCCTATATATATTTTCTTTTATTTATTTTTGTGAGCTTTTCCCTATATTCTGAGAAAGACCCAAAAATCTTAAAATGTCCTCAAATTCTTCTACGATGAAAAAAATTGTTAAACTATTTTTCGTTCTTTCCATTTTATTTTTTCAGCCTAGCCTTGCTAGAAAGCTTTTTCATTTTCTAGGGAAAGCGCATTTGAAACCTGGTCTTCCCATGCAGGGGGCAGTGTCTCACTACCGATAATAGGTAATCTCCAGGGTTTGAAGCTTGGTCTTTCTTTCTGCTAGCTATGTAAGATTATTAGTGAGCACAGAAGGTACCTGTCAAATTGAAGAGAACTCTTCTTCTTCTTTTTTTTCCCTTTTTTTTACATTGGGTACTCAAATTTGGAGAATATTCGTATGTATTCATCCCTCATCATAGGGTGAGTAATACTTTCATAATTGAAAATTTTCATGTATAAAAGAGGAAAAGTCATATGTTCGCATAAAAGGAATATTCATATGCAAAAAGGGAAAGTTCCCTCACCCTATAGTCAAGGGTGGATGAACATGAATGTACCCCCTCAAACTAATGCACTCTTAACGTGGAAATCATGTACCTGATCAAATGCTACATATACAATAGTAAGAACAATCTTATTATGGAAGTCATTCCATATTTCCTTGTCATCTATTAATTCATCTATGGAATGAACAAATGAGATTAGAAACTGTGTAAAATCTGGCAGATACCAACTATGTAATGATGTTACAACGGTAGGCGCAAAAAAGATATATCTACCATCCAGTAAAGCTTTTAGGCCCATTCAATTCGAATGTGGACCCTACTTTTCAATGTAATGTTGCGATTCATGGAGTAGATGGTCAAAAAAAATTTTTGTGCATGAAAATGGGAGTTTATCGAAGAGAATGAGTAAGGGCCATTTGTTTAATATTGAGGTTTTATGATTTTTAAGCAGCTTCTTTCAATCACGTGGATTTAAAGTGAAGATGCAATAGGGCAAATCAAATAATCACCCTACTGAGAAAGAGTCTATAATGGATATCTATGTTTGTGGCTTTGATTGTTTGCATAATTACATTATAATACATAAAAACTCATGGTCAAATGCGTTCCATGTAAGAATTATTAAAGATGCCAAGTGTGAATGAAATGAGGTGAGGGGAAAGGTTCTAAGTAGTAATGTGGATCGGATCTCGACTTACCTTGGATTTGAATTATTATGTTGTTGTCTGGTTAGTCATTGCCCATTTTCTCTTAATTCATTTTTCTAATAAAGGAGGGGTTATTTGATGGTCATTTTTGTACATTCATATTGACTATTCATTTTTAACCACTAACGACATGAATTCCCATGTATTCAGTTTCTATAATATTTTATGCAAATAGACATGCACTTAATTAATTTATTTATTTTTAAATAAATGCCTACTTCTATGAATTTTTAGGAATTAAAAATGAAGTATGCAAACATGGCCTTAAAACGATGAATGGAAGATATCTAGAGGTTTGAGCAATAAAGTTTCCTCTATTGGGGTAGAAAATGGTTACCCACTCTTCACCATATGAATACAAAACCTTAAACTGGTTTGAGTTTTTTCAGATTTACAAAGTTGCACTTCAATGAATGATATTGGAATATATGATGGTAAATTGTGCTTGTATGCCCGTGGCTACTGGAGATGTAGGAATGAGCAATGCACACCTTCTCACAAGTCACAATACAGGGGAAGAAGAGGCCTATTAAAATATACAATTACATTGACTGAAGATTCCTATGTAAGAAAAAGTTGATTTTTGTTAGAAGAAGGAGAAAACTTGGAGGAAGAAGATTGGAGGGAGAAGAGAGAGAGTTTCTTTTATTATCTCAAGTATATATAGATATAAAGGGAAGAAGCTTATTTATAGACAAAGTAACCTCCTAATTGAGAAACCTTAATTTTAATAAGATTTTAACCCTAACTCATCTTACGTGGGCATCTTATCTCGTAATAATTTTCATTTGAAATGACCTTTTTTTCAATTGCTTCTCTGTCGGCACTCGGCAGAACAACAGTCAAGAGAGTATAAATTGGAAAAAAAATGTTGGGAAAAGAATGCGGCAGAATGACAAGAAGACACTCTGCTGAATGCTGAGAATATGAGCGTTGTGTGTAGGACCTGACATTCATTTTATGTATAAATGATCAAAGATGTCCTTTCTTGAGTGCCCTGAATATCTGGCCTCAATCCAGTCTGACTGTGATATTCTGATTCTTCTTTCTCTATTTCCTTTTCTCAGTTTTCAGACCTAGTCTTAAGCATATTTGTTAAATCAGAGAATTGACCTCATGTGGATGTTTGGATGCAATTTTTGTGTTCCTCTTTGCTTTATTCAAGCCTTTCATATCACACATCTTTCATCATTATAAGCTCACTGGGACATCATTCAATCCAAGTAATACACACCAATGAACTGAGTAATGTAAAAGGAAAAAAAAAAAATGTCATTTCATTTTACTCATTGATCAATCCAACCTTCTATAATATTTAAAAAACTTGCATTTTAATTTTTCTTGCTGAAACCCTTAATATGATGCGTATCGGGTTAGATCTATTGGCTGCAGGTGCACCATCAAATTTAAATTGCTGATTAATTATTGATGATGTAATTTTTAATTGTGATTTGCTTAAGTAATATTCCAACTATCAGTACTGGCCAAATTACCTTTTTTTTTTTTTAATGATGAAGAGCTTGAATAATGAGAGCTCTAGGGGATAGTGTTCTTCCCATTAAAAACAGCATGTAAGTTCGAGCAATCCAAAAGAACTAAACGATGGTTTGGTGAAGAACATGGGAAGCAAATTTACCGTGGTTTAGTTGTAAAGCCTGTGGTTTCAGAGGCTGAGCAGGGTCTTTCCAGCCTGAACTGGTATATGGGCACTCATTTCAAGTAATTTATGATCAGTTTCTGGTGAGTCCGGATCCCCTGTTTCGTCCAAACAGGGAGCCCTGTTTGGATGAATCAGGGGGCTACACATGGGGGGGGCGAGGGGGCGGAGGAAGAGGAAAAGCATTTTTTCTTTCCTCCGCCCCCCTTCGCCCCCATGTGTCACCCCCTGATTCGTCCAAACAGGGCTCCCCTGTTTGGACGAAACAGGGGATCCGGTTCCGTTTCTGGTGGGTGCATTGTCTTAAAACCGACCCAAAACTCGGACTGGATTTGAAACCCAGTTAAGTCAATTGAAGCAAGTCTGACCTTGTTTTTTGTCAAGCTCAGTTAACCTCCCTCTATTTGACAGCTACCAGGGTCGAGTCAACTTGGCCGAGTCTGGGTTTTTGTCAGGCCTGTTGTTTGCAACTAGGTCATGTTGGATCCGTATGTTGAATGCAAGAGCTGACATGAAATCCAGTTGGAAGCTTGTCTCGTCTCTGTTTTTTTTTCTTTTTCTTGATTTTGCTATGGTATACATACTTATATACCTACTCACACTTACCCAAGTCTCTATCGAACACGCCCAGAAGTGGATCCCCGGTTGTATATGTAGAGAGGGAAGTGTCTTGCGGTGGTTGTATGATGCAGCTAAATTTTTGCGTTAGTGCCACATTTAACATTCCATATGATAGCCAAGTTGGCCTTTAAATTACTTTGAAACTTGTCCCTATGGTTACATATAGGCAGGCTGAAATTTGCCCATGTATGTTGCCCAAGTTGGGCTTAAGATTGAGACTCTGATCCAGCCCACATTCCAAAAAGTGAAAGCCTGGCGACAACATCTGTGCTGCTTGTCTTGTGTATGTTGCGTCTTCAAGGGAAAGTAACCTTGTGTGTGTTGTGTTAGGTAAGGTTTGAAATGTGGGGTATCGACAGTTTGGGGTCAGGCTTACCTAAGGTGTCAGGCTCACCTTAGGTCTAGGCCTGCTCTTTAGACCAATTTGCCAGAAGTGCTAAGCCCAAGCCTAGACTTAGGCACTACAATTTTAACAAAATCTTATCTTTTTTCTGTCACTGTGGATGATTATGTATTTTGCTTTAAAGTTGACTATTTTTTTTTGTTTCTAACACTCATTTTAACACCCCTAATCAAGCAGTTCGGATGATCTTTCTCCAATTTCTTTGATCCAAATCCTTTGATTTACACCTTTAATGCACCTTCTATGATCAGAACTTTTAATTTCCATTTTCTGTGGTTTTGATAAGTTCATGATTATGAATCATGGAAGATTATGAATAAGTTCAGACTTAAGGAAAAAGAAGTGAGGTTACTTGCATAAGTTTTGAGTGTCCACTCTATAGAAAAGGTTGACTCAAGTTGGTTTGACCCACTAAACTATCGCTACGTGTCTATCCCTAAAAAAGGGACATGCAAAAAAAATGTTGCCATACAAGGGAGCAAGAGCAATTGAAATAGATAAGGATAAATCATATAAGATCGCTATAAGGAGAAATTTAAGGGTGTCTGGGCCTTAAGACATAACTCATCATTACATCGAGGCCCTTAACAGTGCTAATGGCTTTGGGTATTATAATGGACCTGAAGCGTTTGGGTTCTTATATCTTTGGACGCGACCCACTATTACCAATAAGATTATGGTTTTCGTGCTGCCCTTTATATGGTCGACTAGGATTTGTACCTATAGTCAGGGACTCGGGGTAAAAGGATTGGGAGGCTTAGCAGTAGATGAGAATTGGACAAAAAAATAAGTGGCACCACTGTTGGGAGTAGGCGGGCATCGTATATAAGTATTCAAAAACTTTTGACCTATTTAATGCAGGGATTAAATATCCATAATGGCCAAGAAGCCAAGTCCAAGATCTAAAACCATATTCTCATACATTAAGATCAAACATTCATCAAGAAGATAAATCAAGAAACAATAAGCATAATTAGAATTACTAATTCAAATAAATAATAGATCTATATATTTGGAGCTTGGTTGTGCTTTAGTCGAGAACTTGATATCTACAAAAAACTCTTTTTGCAAACTTTGATCTCCCTTGCTTTTGTGTTCTTCCACGTAATGACCCTCTTAGAGAACTTCCAAAGGAGAATGATGGCATCTCCAAATAGAAGAAAACCCTAACACTCTAGTAGGAAACTAGAAGAGAGAGAGAGGAAAAAGAGAGAGATGAACTTGAGAGATTATTGTATGTAGAGATCTCTAACCCTTACATCTTATTTAAAGTTTATGGCATACCTCTTTTTAGACAAAGATTAAAAGTCTCACTTCTATTCTTAATAAATGTTTTACTCCTCCTTTCCTTAAGAGTCCTAATGAGATTGGTAACATTCTCTTTTTAGGGTTAGCGTGGCGACCACTGGGGATTCTTTAGAATCTGGCTCTAACTAGGAATTTAGACCCTACATCTCATGTGAACTTTAGACCCACAGTTAACTACAAATAAATACACTAATTAAATGCAATTGCACTCCAGTCTTAAAAAATAATTACTAGAAGACCCTAAACTTTTCAATTACTATGAGTAGGCCCCTCCATCAATTATATCCATGGATATATTGGAATAAATCTGTCCAATCAAATTGGATCCATCTCTTGTTATCTTTGTGACCCAATTAATCACAGTAATCATCAATATTATCTAATTAACTCTTAATTGAGATGAGTGCGTACTTACCAATGATAAAACTCATTAATTGGCACAAGGGATATTTAAGATGATAGATCTCATCTTCAGAATTATATGTTTCCGCAACCCCACTAACATGTACCCAAGACATTGAGATGTTAACCTGCAATTGGCCTCACTCATTGATGATTCAAAGTAAATGTATAGTAGAAACTTGAGTCCATTAATTTCTCAGGATTAAGCCCATATTGCTTGGAAATTATGAGGCAATCATTTAATTAAAAACATATTTGTACAAGGTGCTTCTCATGACCTTTCAGTACATTTAATGTACCAGCACAATAATCCAGAATTTTACACTCTGATGATCAAGACATATCACACTATCTCACAGTGATCATAGTGCTGCAACCTTATCAGATGAGATGCTCAATCTCATCACTGGTTGTAAATTGATTTCAGTATAAGAATTGTGGTCTATGTCTTCTATATATGGATCTCATCCAAACACATGGATCACATCTAATATACTTGTGAGCTCCGGTTCATTTCACGAACCACCATGTCAATTTGTATTGGTCACGTGCAAACAAAGAATACCATTCATCTCATGAATAAAGCATGAAAAAATAAATTAAATAATGAAACAGATCAATTTATCCGTATTATCCACTGGTTTGAGGTCATACAATCTAACAACAACATTGTGACAAGCTATGATTTAAGGACTTACAAGTTCAAATTGTTCCATTCAAGATTATATATGTCACCTGTAATTGGGATTGGTGCCAATTCATCAGTAAATAGCGTAGGAATCATGGGTGGCTTCATTGCACCAGACAAAACATGGAGAGCACCGAAATTATACTGGTCATGATCAATTTTGGGTTTTTCACTCTTACAAGTTATTCATAAATCATGGGTTCCTTTTTTATCACCCATTTATAGTATAAATGGTGCACGAGCTTGGCATTTACGAATGGTTAGATTTGTTTGAGGTCCTTATGCATCGCATAAATGAGATATGAAAATACTGTGAAAGGTGGCAATTTTCATGTGAAAATTTTGGCACTTGAAAAGATTACACACTTAAGGAGTTGTTAGTTCAGAAGATGCTTGAGACAAATTGCAATATCAAATTTCTTTGCTACTTCTATTTTTGCAGCTCTTGCAGGCCTCTCAAACTCCAAGCAAACACGGTATATTTCACATACGTACAATGCATGTACATTTGTATTTAAGATTCACATGTGCAAATCTTTATATATAGAAATCCCATTTTTATATCACACTTGGTTCACCATGGTGAGGGCCAAACCAAATGTACAAGCAATCAATACACTACAAATATTTTAGACCGTTTAAATGTACCCATTGCTTTAGTCTATACATTTTAAAAAAGGAGTTGCAGTAAAATCCCATATAGTCACTTTGTTTTGTTTTTCTTCAATAAAATCAGAGTCTTATGAGAAACAGAAAGTCTATGGAGCCCGATTTTAGAGCCCAAGTTGGAGATTGATCTTAACTGGACGGTGACCTGGACGCCAGCTGGGTTTCATTTTGAGAGAACGAAATAGAAAGTCAATGGTAAGCCCGCTCCTTTTTTTCAATTGCCCGCCTGAAGTTGGAGTGAGATGCAACTTCCCTGGAGAGGAGTAAAAAATAATTCAGCAGCTCTCTCTGTCTCTCTCGAGCGACCCTCTCTCCCCATCAGTAGACTCTCTCTGTCTATCTCGCGCGCCCCTCTCTCCCCATCAACTGGACTCTCTGTCTCTCTCGCGCGACCCTCTCTCCCCATCAGCAGCTTTCTCTCTTTCTGTAACACCCTGTCCCGAGTTAATTAAGATTAACTCTAATTAATCGGGATTAATGCTAATTCAACATGTTAGATTGAATTAATGTTGATTAATGGCTAATTTGATGTAGAATGTGGCTCAAATGGACAAATTGAGCTTAATGGAAAAGAGTAGTGAATAGTATGAATGAATTGAAATGGTTTCAGGCTAAATCAAGTAATGTAAGGACTTTTTCGTAAATACGAATTTACGCGTATTTCGTCGAATACGGAAACCTTTGATACTCACACGTGTATCTCGAGGAGTACGTTAACTTCCGTAAATGTAATGATTCCATTCGGCATGAATTGGTTCAAATGACCATTCATTTGACTTGAATTGTAATTAAAGAAATAGGAGGGGGGGTTTAATGCAATTGAGGGTTTATAAGACGTGGATGAACTCATTTGAGTTCATTCCTTCATCCCAGCCGATCTCTCTTCTTCTTCTTTCTTCCAATTTCTCTTCATTGAGTGGTGATTGGGAGAATTGGCAAGTGTGCTTGTGAAGAGGGACTCCATCTTCACCATTCTCTTCTTCATCTCCTTTCTTACTTTCTTAGAGTTAAGCTTGAGAAGATCTCAAGATTTCCACCAAAGAAGCTACAAGTAAGTGTTTGAGTTGAATTCAGCACTTCCATGTTTTAATTATTGAGATAGAATGGTTATGGCCCAAAGAATTCACAAGAATTCTGTTTTGTGGATTGATTTTGGGTTTTAGGTTCAAAAGAAGGTTTGGCTTGAGGAATTCAGCTTGGATTCAAGATAGACAAGGGAATTCTTGCTGATTCGTTTCCAAACAAGGCAAGTATACTCAATTATATTGATTTCAATTGTTAAGTGATTTGTTAGAACTCAAGGAGTTCAGTTACAGAAAATTCAGTTCAGAATTTTCTGAACTTCTGCGGTTGACCGACACCTGACCGAGAGCTGACCGACATAGGTTGGCTAGCCGAAATTGTGAGTTCGGCTAGCCGAGGGTTGACCGCAAGGTGACCGAAAATCTTATCAGGGTTTTTCCATCAGAAGTTTAGCTTTTGAAAAACGAATCGTAAGCTGACCGAAGAATTCGGCTAACCGAAATTTAAATTTCGGTCAGCCGAGTAGGTGACCGAATTGAACAAATTATCTTGTAAATGGAGAAATTCTGGAAAGCTGACCGAATGTGGTTCGGTCAGCCGAACTCCATAATGCGGCTAACCGCTAGGTAACCGACGAGGTGACCGAATTAGAGGGAATATCAGAATTGATTTATGATAATTTCCTAAACCTTCATGGGTGTTAGCTAAACTTATGTGAATGTAAATTTCACTAAAAAGTGATGTCATCTAGAATAACACCTACATTGTATAATGAACGTTTCACCTGAATGTTGTTTTAGGAATTTAATTGTTATGACTTGAGTTGGCTTGTCCTCTCTCGTCTATTACTGTTATGCTCCTTGTTGAGCTACCATTGAATAATGTGTTGAATTATTAAATGAAATGTAATGTAATGAAATGAAAAGAAAAGAATTGAAATTAACAAACACTGTAATGTATGAAAGATTAAGTCTACTGCAGTAGATGGAGCGTTCCGGAGCTCCGTGGTGATGCCGGTGATCTCTGATCAAGACACTGGTAAATCCCACACATTTGAAAAGCCACTTAATAAAGTGAGTAATATTGAAATGAAATGAGTCCTTGAAAGGCTGGGTTGTGAATGGTGCGCCTTCCGCCTATGCTAGAGGACAACGAAAAGACACTTGATAAAGTGTATATAATGAATTGAATGCTCTCTTCAGGGGAGAACTACATGAATTGAAGAATTACATGAATTGAATGCTTCCTTCAGGGAATGACTATATGAATTGACTTGAATAGAATTGTTATACATTGGAACCAAAATGCTAAACATATGATTATCATAGAATTGTGTATACATTGTTGAACCGTCGTGTTCACAGTGTTATTGATGACATCACAGGCCAAGTTGCCCGTTCCAGTGGTTCCGAGACCGCGCCGCCAACGGAGGAGACCAATCCGGTTCCCCCAGGAGGATTGAATGAATGGATGTAAATCGGAAGCGACCGGTTTAGCAATTTTTTTTGTGAACGTTTTGAATAAATTCGTTTTGTTGTAAATAGTGATCACATGCATTGTATTTGAATATGCATGGTTGCTTTCAATAGGAATGAGATGTGTAAGTAAACTTTACTGTATGTAAAGGACTTGTACATATTAACGTTAAATGTCAATGTATGTATATATTTTCGCAAAATAATGTACATTTGACAGGTATATGTAAGATCCCTTGTGAATCTTGTATTGGCTTCGGCGATGCGAGGTTTACGGGAGTAAGTATGGTGTTCGCGACTCGGAGTTTGGCCGTGGTAACCCTAATTTCGGGCCCGGGTTGTGACACTTTCTCTCTAGAGCGACCTTCTCCATCCCATCACAACGCCTCCTTTTTAAAATCGCAGCAGCAGCATCATCTATCTCTGTGTTGCTCGCCCTTGGATCCAGCTGGAATCGCAGCGCCTCCCACTCGTGCAATTGGTACCCCCATCGCAACAGCAGCCATGCCTCAGGTTAGGGTTTTTTTCGAATCCTTCTCTCTCTCTCTCGATCTTGAATCAACGCCTGCACAATTCAGACGTAAAGGGGTTTTTTCTTCTGTGTAGGAATTGCAGGGTGCACAAGTTCCTTTGTATTTTATTTGACAAAATGTACCTGATGGACGATCCTTACTGTTCATGGGGTTTTGAATATATATTTTTGCTTGTTTCTGGACAAATTAGACAAATGTGATTGTAAAAATTATATTTTGAACTTTTCTTTTTTGCAATTCTGTCTTATTAATTACTTTCTTTCTCTGTTCTCTTAATAATCTTTGTGGTTACTTATGGATTCCAAAATCAACAAAAAAAAAAAAAACCCAAAACCACCCGTCACAGTGGCTGGGTTCTTGCTAAAAACCCAAAATCACCTCCACAAATTAGAAAGCTCGCATTTAAATTAATGAGAACGCCCAACCAACCCGACCACATCCATTGATTCCACTAATTTCCACCAAGAAGATCATTCCCCCATTTTTCACCAATTGTTTCAAAATGACTTTGTCAAGTTTTTCTTGCACTTGGTTTGCGTCTCTCTCACTGCCACTCATTAGCTCTGGCTTCGACGTCTCTGCGAAGGCACATATATTAGTGCAAAAAAGAGAAGTTCAAAATCTAATTTTTACAATCACATTTGTCTAATTTGTCTAGAAACAAGCAAAACTATATATTCAAAACCCCACGAACAGTAAGGATCGTCCATCAGGTACTTTTGTCAAATGAAATACAAAGGAACTTGGGCACCCTGCAATTCCTACACAGAAGAAGAAAAAACCCCTAACGTCTGAATTGTGTAGGCGTTGATTCGAGATCGAGATCGAGAGAGAGAGAGAAGGATTTGAAAAAATCCTAACTTGAGGTGTGGCTGCTGTTGTGATGGGGGTACCAAATGCACGAGTGGGAGGCACTGCGATTCCAGCTGGATCCGAGGGCGAGCGAGATAGAGATAGATGATGTTGCTGCTGCGATTTTAGAAGGGTCGCGCGAGAGAGACAGAGAGAGCTGCTGATGGGGAGAGAGGGTCGCGCGAAAGAGACAGAGAGAGTCCGGTTGATGGGGAGAGAGGATCTCGCGAAAGAGACAGAGAGAGTCCGGTTGATGGGGAGAGAGGGTTGTGGGAGAGAGACAAAGAGAGTCCAGCTGATGGGGAGAGAGGGTTGTGGGAGAGAGACAAAGAGAGTCCAGCTGATGGGGAGAGAGGGTTGCGAGCGCGAGAGAGAGAGAGAGAGAGCTGCTGATGGGGAAAGAGGGTCGCGCGAGAAAGATAGGGAGAGAGCTATTGAATGATTTTTTTCTCCTCTCCAGGGTAGTTGCATCTCACTCCAAACTTTAAGCAGGCGATTGAAAAAAAAGGAGCAGGCTTTCCATTGACTTTCTGTTTCATTCTCTCAAAATAAAGCCCAGCTGGAGTCTAGCTAGGATCGATCTCCAATTCGGGCTCTAAAATCTGGCTCCATAGACTTTCTATTTGAGAAATAGGATTAGCAGAACATGGATCCAAACCATCAGCCTAATCTTCTGCCATCCATCCCTAGTATAGAGAAAATTTCAAGTCAATAGGATCAATTATCAGCATGGAAATGAACACGTGAAAATGTGGGTAGATTGTGTGTTCAGTCAAACATTGAAGTATTGAATGTAACTTCAACTTAATTGGAATTTCATTCAATTATGGAGAAGGAAAAAACATGGCTCTAACTACGGTTGTTAATTGTGACACATAGACGTGGGAAACCGACATTTAGAAATCCTCAGGTTTTCCACAAAGACGTAGAAAATGTACATTTTTGAAAATCTGAGCCGCTAAAAATCTTTGTTTTTTTTTAGATTTTTAGGTTCGAACCCTCCAGGCTCCACCCCTCATATGATTTGAAAATCTTCATTTTTGTAGATTTATGCAACAATACCATTCCCAACTATACACACTAATATCAATGTGAGATCTTCATCTCTACAAATCCTCAATGAGAAATCCTAGATCAACGGGCAATGAGAAATTCTCAAATCTACGAATTTCTCTCATTTTACCAAACATAGGGGGTGGGCTTCCACAACTTCTATGGAAAATCAGTAATAAATCATTGAGAATTTTGATTTCTAATATCGATGTGAGATCCTCAACTTTACAAATCCTAGATCAAAAGGCAGTGGGGAATCCTCAAACCTATGGATTTCTCTCCTTTTACCAAACATTTCCGGTGGGGAGCAGGGGTTCTACAAGTTCTATAGAAAATAAGTTAAATAAGATTAATTTTCATCGTCGAGCAAACACATGTAAAAATATGGGTAGATCGTGTGTTCAGTCCTAGAGTGAACTTAACTCCATTAATTAGAGTTTCAAACAATTATGGAGAGAAAAAAATGTATTTTCAAACAAACAAATAGGATCACCAAATTGTAGTTTCTCTTGTGCACAAAAAAGTAAATTTATTGGTGAATCATCATAAATCACATCTTCCTGCAGTTAAATAATTAAACTTGCTTTTTATCCGGAGATAGTGAAACCTACCATAAATAAACAAGATGCAGTCACAACTTCGAGTGGTGTTCTCCTACGAGTAACATAATATGTAGTCTGTGGGGTCCACCTGTGATTAGGTGTGTTATTGGGTCGGGTACAGGTTCCTCCAAGCTCGGATGGCCTTTAGAAATAGAGACCCATATTTGGGCCAAGCCCAACATGGGCCTTAAGTGCCTAGCCATAACCTCCCCATTTAGTTAGTTGGGCTGGGCCAAGCCAGGTTTTTTTTTATCAATCTTTTATGCTTTCTAATTAGTTGTTTGGGTAAATCAACATTAAACTATGGTAGCGTTTGGTTCACTGGAATGGTTTTATGCAGGAATTGAATGGAGAGTGGAATGAGTCTGAAATGAAATGAGGCAGGAGTAGTCATTTCTATTCCAGCGTTTAGTACGCTGAGGAATCAACCCAGTAAAAAAATTCCGGATTCCTGTTCCTAGGTTTGGTACAGTTGAATGATGTCCGGAATGGCATAAAATTTATATAAAACTGACTAAAATCCTCTTGTATGAATGTTTTAATTTTAAAAAATTCCTCATTTCAAGCTACCCAAAATATACTGTTCTTGTTTGAGGGCCTAATTGATATATGGTCAGATATATTGATATTTTGAACCTATAGATAGTCCATAATAATCATTTTATGCATGTAAAACCGAAGAAAATGTATTTATATATTTGCACTCAAGTAAATGGGTACTCAATCTGAGACTTGATTATTGATCATGATCAATAATCAAGTCTCTCTGAGGTCTCTCCCTTCCTCCAATTCGTCAATTTCACTTCCAATCAGGTCCTCCTTAAAGCCCTCCACGGATTCGAAGCAATCCACGTCGTTGACTTCGACATCGTTATTAAAGCTGTTGGTAGGGTTTTGAATCGAAAGCAGCTGCTGCTTACTGGTATTCATCATGTTGCCATTCAAACAAGCAAAATCAGCCGCGGCAGCACAAGTTGCAGGAACGCCGAAACAATTCGCACTTGCATTTGCCAGAGAATTAGAAGAAATGTTTTCGAACACAAAACCCATATCAGGAATCCCAAGCCCTACACTGCCGGTGCTCTCAAAATTCCGACGTTCTTCCGCCGCTCTGCAACAGCAGCTTCAGAGACGGGTCATCCTAGTCTCTCCCAAACCATTAGAAGAAGGACTGATCGTTGCTGGGCGAAGAAGCTGATTCTGGCAGCACGCTCTCCCATTCTTCCATCCCAGACCGTATTTCTAGCGGCCTCCGGCCCCAATCTCCAACGACGATGCCGGTATCGGCTGATGAAGCAAGTGTTTGGCCCATTCCTCCTTCCTGCTTCCGCTGCTGCCCTCGTCCTCCGGGGCAGGGCTGGTGTGCTGAGAAGACAGCCATTTGTAAGGCGGATTATCGGAGGCCGCCACCATGCCGGCGGTGTCCCCAAAGGAGGAAGAGAGGGTGGACGTGGAAGAGGTTGGTGGGCTTGGGCTCCTCGTATCCAGGACGGAAGTGTTACAGGTTAATTTGAAATGGTATTTTGGTCTCACCAGAAAGTTATAAAGGAATGGAGTGGGTATTCCTCTACCTCTCCATTGAAATGATCATTCTTCTACATAAAAGAATGGTGATTTCGGATGTAATAGTCATTCCGATACTTATTTGCGAACAAAAAGCGGTAATTGTCATTCTGTTGGAATGACCATTCTATTCTGACCTTCATTATAGCAAACCACACGCTACCTATGTATATTACTTACATGGGCTGAGCTCGCTTTCGGGCTTTCTTACTTAATTCAAGCCCGGCCCATATACTAAACAGGCAAAAAAATTCATATCAAAGCCCAACCCAAAGTGGGCTAGGGCCTAGCTTGATCACCTTTACCTTTCAACAGTTCAATCCTTTTCCCACTCTAATCCCCTTTTGATCGAGCACGGGCCCAATTTCACTCTCATAGCATCTTCATTCACCATTCACTTCAATATCAAGGGAATTTATGGTTAAAAGACCACTAATGTTTCAAAAAATTATTAAATCAAAGATTAAGATGATATGACTGGCAAGCGCATCTGAGTGGGCCCATGAACTCGATTGCTTATTCAATGTGCTTGTAGGACAACATCCCCCAATATGAATTAGATCTCCAGAAGGTGGACCACCCCCACATGAAATCACTCCTCCTCACCAGTCCCCACTCCACACCAATACTCCACTGTGAAAAAAAAAGGTAAAAACCCGCACCAGTCCAAACTTCTTACACCAAGGTCAAACTAGCTACAATACAACCCTAGGCTGTCTTACAGGCACGAAGCCATTATTTACCCACATCCAAGGTGGGCCCCTTATCACACAAACTCTGCATCCGACCGTAGACACACTGTTCGAGGACCACAAGACTCATCCTCCTCCTCCTCTCTCATGTACGCTGCTAGTCCTCCACACCCGTACGCATGGAGAAAACGTTATTCCCGCTCCCTCGTGTTGTTAAGAACCAAAAACCCCTTCTCTCTCTCTCTCTCTCTCTCTCTCTAGGCTCTCCTATTCATTCCTATATACGCACTAACCTCGGCAAGTAAAAAAGAGTTTTAAAATAACCTAATCATACAAATCGGCTCCGTGTATTCGCCCTCGCAGTGCTTTCTCTCTCCTATCTCTCGTATACATTCAATCTTTGGTGTATTCGCTTCTTCCTCAAACCCTTCTTCTTCTCTCCAAAGCTCTCACCTTTTCCCTCTCTCCATCCCCCCAAATCTCCCCCTCGCTTCCTCTCCTCTCTCTTCTTAGCCCCCAGACTCCATCACAGCCGTCCAATTCCCCTCCCGATCGACCCTCAGCCGTCGGATCCGATGATGTCCGAGGAGCCCTCGGCGGCGATCCTCCCCGAGGCGTCCCCGTCCGGAGACCCCTGGCGCCGGAACCACCTCAGCCGGAAGGAGCGGCTCCCCCGCGCCTGCACCTCCCGATCCGCTGCTCGCTTCTACCCGGACCCCGCTCCCGCCGCCGATCGACGCTCAGCCGCCGCCAACAAGGAGGAGCAGCCGGTGAAATGCGGGAAAATCATTACGCCGCTCGTCGGAGACCCCTTGCCGTCGGAGATTCCGCAGAGGGAACTGCGGTCGATGTGGGAATTGGCCTCCGTCCTCCACTTCTTACATGTGAGTGAGAACGCCGGCGATCGATGGCGGTGAACTCAGCTTTCGTCTTGATCTATTAGGATTGTAGGTGTTTTGATTTTTTATTTCTTCTTCTTTCCTTTTTTGGGCAGATTTTTAGGCCGTTTTTGAATATTGGGATCGAGTTCTCCGCGGAAGAGCTCGAGTCGGCGTTGATTACTCCTAATGGGATTTTGGATGACATACACATACCGTTGCTAAGGGTACGTACGTTTTGGGTTTTTGAAAAAAAATCGTCGATTTTTTTTTTTGTTTTTTTTGTTTTTTTGTTTGGCTTATTGAATTATAGATGGGACCTTTTAGATATCACAATGGTTTGATACCTAATACTAACTATTCTATTACTGTGATATGCAAACCATAATAGTTGCAAAATCCAATCTTTGAGTGTTGCATTGTGAAAGTTTTCTGCTTTATGAAGAATGCTTTTGACAATGCAATAGTTTTTTCACAGAAGTTGGGGATTTTGCAATGGTTAGCTGTCCACTCAAATGCAGCAATGGTTTTTGTTTGAATTGCCTTTCGCAGTTTTGTGTGGAAACTGGCATGTCTCTGTTGATTTTGGATGAGTTTGGATTCCCTAAGTTTTAGTTATCACATTTTATTTTACAGTTTCTATCTTGAAAGAGGCATTTTTGTGGATGACATTTGTTACTTAATTTGAAGTCTATGGTAGTTTATCTGATCCATATTTATGAACTTTGGTTTTTCCACACTTACTATCCATTCAAAATCACAAACATTGGGAATTTAAGCTCCGAGCAGGATCAAAACTGTTAAGGATTCAGCAAGTTCAATATCTTTTTGAGTCAAAATCGATGGAGGCCATACATGCCATAAATGATTATTTGTTGATTAAAAGGAGAAAATTTTACACTTTTGGAAGAGATGAAACGGTTGTTGTCTATCAGGTCTGTTAGCTCATGTTCATTGAGTCTAAGTTACCCAATTGCAATAGAAATTGAAATTGTAACTCACAGATGCAGTTTCCTCTGTTTATTCTAGTACAAAGTAGTTCATATTTTCCATGCCATCAGCCATTGGTTTCACTCCAAAATTGGTTGAATTTGAATTGTGAAAGGACGAAGAAGAGAGGAGAGGAGAAGAGGAAGAGAAAGGAAGATTGAAGGGTAGGGTCGTAGGGTTGAGCGAGTTATAGAAGAAACATGACCCAATCCACACTTTACATCCTCCCTCAAGTTTTTGAGTAGATATCCTCAGTCCATAGATTGTTAGATATACTGAGAATGGGCTAACGTGGGGGTCTGACATAGATTGTTTTTTTTTTTTTGGTTAGCATTGAAGCAGCTGCAGACTCGGGATTGATGACTATGGGAAGAAATACCGAATCCTAGTTTGTTGGCGTTTGTCACATTCTAGAAAATTAATTTTCCTTGAAAAATAGTGCTCCATCTCATCCCTCTACGGAAAATAACCCAAGCACATTGGGTGGTTGGAAGCAATCATCCTAGAAAATGTTGAACCAAACATGGGAAGAATCCCAATTCCTAGGAAAATGAAATGGCATGTTCTCTATGCATTATTAAACATCAATGCTTTGGCCATAGATGTTAAGATGCCCATGACCTTACGTTGCAGAATCAAGACCCTTGCAATAGTTTACAGCATGTTCTTAGAATGAGATAGGTAGATTTTTATTTTAAAGTTTTACACTCGAGTATAAATGTGGTGTGAAGAGCATGAAAGCTTCATTTTATATGTGAAGTTATCCACAAATTGCACAAGCATCTCTCCTATTAGTTGAAAAACTCTTGCAAAAGATCCATAGAAAAGCCAGATAGCAATGAGGACTAAATACTACAAAAGTTTCCCCCTTAAAGATAGCACCTTTGGCTTGTATTTCATATCAAGGGATTCCTGTCGATTCATGGAATGGACGAACACCTCTCTTAGGTTTGTAAAGGTTCTTTTCTTTCTTTCTTTCTTTCTTATTCCTGGAAAGATATTTCTGAAGATTCTCGAATAATACAAAAATGTTTTAATCTCTGTGACAACACTTGTTGCTCTCAGTATATGACATGGATCATTTTCCTATTGACAGTCACTATAAAATGAGACTGAGAGTGAGATTAAATGGTTATCATTGTCTTTGGATGTTTCTTTTGACCACATGGTTAAGCCAATGAAGTGGCAGACCTGTTAGCTAACTATGGAATTGATAGATGCTCTCTCTCTCTCTCTCATGCGTGTGCTCACTTCCTTTGTTTTCTTTTTTTAATGGAAGTGCTACTACTACCTCAGAGAGAGACCACATTTTTTTGTCCAACTTTTGTTCTGCCAAATTTTCTTTATTTTATTTTTAACAAAAGGTTCATCATTTTAGTTTAGGAACTAATTTGCTCCACTGTAGTCTAGTGATTATGTAAATGTTTTGATTTTATGTTATTTCAGGCTATGAAATTGATAATTGAAGGTGAAATCTGAGAATGGATATCATAACATTATATTGTCACAAACAAATATGGTTTATAAATTATTTGACATGTGGAAATAACATATTGTTTTGTTGATTTAGTTGGATGATGTAGACATATATATTATATATGCTGATTCTACTCTTTTTTTAATAATTATTTACATATTTTACATCATCATCAGCATCGTTAAAGCCTTGTCCTAGGCTCTTAGCTATGTTGGGGGGCAAGTGCATGAATTCTGTTTCGTGCCATTCCAGTCTATCCCACAGAATGTTAGAGCCTGTTTGGCATCATTCAATGGACCATTTCTGCATTCCCATGAAACAAAGAATAAAGGAATGCATTCGGTTTGAAAAATTTTGCTTTTCTTTTGAAACATTTTGACGGAATAATCCCTATTAAGAATGGAATTTGAGGAACGATCCACATTGGGTATGCTTAATTTCTAATTCTAATAAACTTAATATATATTATGGATGTATGAATATGTTTAAAGACTTTTTTTTGATTTAATATATACAAAATGGATGTATGAATATTCTTTGATAAAGCCAAATTAAAAAAAATATATTGTCAAACATGATTATGATGATTTTGTTTATTGGAAGAAATTCTGATAGAACGTTGCCAAACAAGTTTTGCACAATTCATTCCTAGAATTGAATCATTCTCAGCACGGTTCATTTTAGAATAAAAATATTTTGAGCAGAAGAACAAAGCCAAACAATGCCAAATGGGCCCTTAGTGTCTCATAATTCTTGTTGTAGCTGTATCAAAAGTTTTAGGCCGGCTGTCAACCTACCTGATGCGACGCTCATATTCTCTCTGGGCTTGGGACTGGTAGTTACAACAAACTGGCAATCATACTAGTGCCAATGCATCGGATCCCATCAAAATCTCCCAGTTAAGCGTGATTGGAAGAGAGTAAGTACTAGGATGAGGGACCTTTTGGGAAGTCCTCGGGTTGCACTCCATTTTGCTTTATATTTTTAAATCACATATATGTTTTTTAAAATTTAAATTCTACTCAAATGGAACTCTAAAATGAAGTACCAAAACGCTGAACTGACTGAAATGTGCCAGTTTGGAGTGAGACCAAGATTGGGGTCCAAAAAGAAATTTACAACCATGGATGTCTATCACGCTGTGCGTGGAATGGAGCTCTTATATGCCCATGCCAAAAATGTGCCCAACAACTCTATGGTTATTATATTGTATGCATAGGATCAATGAGCCTTGTGCTCATAATAGTTTGTTGAGGAGAATACATAATACTGCTCCCTCCCTTGAGAAATTGAAAGGTTGAGCACTCAATCCTCATTGTGATTTTTTTTTTAAATGTCACAATTTTTTTTTATAAAGGTAAAAGACAGCTTCTACAGAAAAAGGGTAAAAGACAAGACAAGGATACTAGGCAATTCGGTGTAAGAATATATCCTGAAATTCAAGCAGAATACGGTGAAATGATACAAGAATCATGGGCAACAGTATAAATGAAGAATTGCACAGCTCTGTTTACCCTTTGTTTTGTCAGCACGTTAACTTCTCTTTGAATGTGTCAAAAACTAAATTTGATTGATTTACATTGGTCCTAATCTGGTTCAAAATAGAGATGCAACTATTGAAGAGAAGAACAAAATGGTCCAGCCTGCCGCACAAGGGAGAAGTTACTGTTCAAGAAATTGGAAATCCTCATCTGGGATCAATGATCCCTTTCCAGCTAATTGCCTGCCATAGCCTCATTATTGGGCCCATTTTAAACCAATAAAAAAGGATAAGGACTAGGAGGGTTCTAGCTCACTCAGCTTGCGATTTTCCTCAAATGGCTGCCAATTACTGAGGAAAAGGACAGCTTGAACAAGCCCATAAAAGTGCACATTTAGAGTTATTCCATCATGAGGAAGTCGCATGAAATCCAGCTGCATGTTAGTGTACGTTTTTCTCATGATCTGACGACTGATGCTGTTTTTTCTCTTCAATGCTGAAAGTCTGTGTTATCATTTAGTGATTTTAACTTGTATGCAACTGCTTCAGTATCATGCTTTATGTACTGCGTTTGTGGCTTAGAAATGTAACCTAACTTTGCTCACAGTAGGAACAAAGTAGAATTACTCATTGTGATCAATCCTTCTTTTTTTTTCTGACCTGTGCACAGGCAATTCCTCCTGTTACCCGAATGGCTCTTGGGCGTGCTACTTGGGTTACTGTATTGTGCAGAAAGCTGAGGGATTGGTGGCAATGGGTATGTGATTCTAGTTTTTGTGATGTCTTTTGTTCTGCATTATCACAGTCTGGAAGTGGTAGCTTCCTTTGTAAGCTTGAGGTGGGCATAAATTTGTCTTTCATGGCAGGTTGCAGATGGGGAGGTTCCAATTGTTGCATCACATGGGTGAGTATCTTGTGAGCAAAAATGTTTCAGAAACATTTTAGTGCCTTCTTAAACTAACTTAAATTGTATAACTTGTTAGAACGGAGGTTGAAACGTATAAGATGCTTGATCCTGGAACCCGTGTGCGCATCTTGAAAGCGCTATGTGACATTCGTGTTGAGGTATCATCATTGCTTGAAACATTCCTGACTGTTGTTTATCCTTCAGTCATCTCAATATTCTCCATCCTTTTCCTACTTGTGAAATTTAATTATTTTCATTATTAAATTCATGAGAAGGGAATCCGTTGATTTCTGGACTGTTAAAATTCAACTTTTTTCAAGACTCAGATTGCATTGGTTTTTAGCATGCTTTTTGTATCATTTTTCATTTGTGTTCTTGTTAGCTCAGCTTAGATTTTATCTACTTCCCATTATTCATCGATGATGGTGAATTTTCTTTATGCACTGTGAGTTTCACTGCGACCTGCTTCAGGTTTTTTTCATTCAATCATTATATAACCATCTGCACAGGGAAATTATCGTCTACCTTATGCTTGAACATGATTCAGTGGCACAATTTAATGAATGCACAGAATAATTGTTGTCCATCTACTTCTGGTTGAAATGCTCAGATCTGTATTGGTAGTCTGATTCAGGTTCTTGGTTTTCTCTGAAAATTTGACAATGCTGCATTAGTAATTGTATAAAAGATTGGGCATCATATTCTAGTACATTCTCATGGTTCTCTTCAACTGTGGCCTTGCGTTCACTGCTGATACATTTATTAGATCTTGGTTACAGCTTTTGTCAATCCCTTTATACATTTCAGTCGAATTTATTGCCATGTAAGACGGTGTGGTTGATTCTGTGTCCTTCATTTTGCAGCAAGAAGATATTAGGAGCTATATTGATAATTCTGTTAAACGCGGCATACCACTTTCTGCATTTCGAAAAGAACGGGTTGGAGGTGACTCGCATGGAACTTCATTCTGGTAACCTAAATGAACTTGTGAATACAATACCCCGTTTTATGAATTCTCCTTAGTTTATATATTTGACTTTATAATTGGCAATGTCTGCCCCTTTTTGTTTACTTCTATTTTTATAAAATGATTATATCACTTTATAAATGGAGGATCTGAAGCGTATGGCTTTAGAAAGCAAACAATAACTGTTTTGTCTGTGAATATTCCTGACTTTCTGGCTACAATGTTTTCTAATTTCTACTACATCTAAGCTTCAACTTTTTCCACAGTTTTACCATATTATAAGATTCCATGTCAATTACTTCAGAACAAGGATTAAAATATCGGCCGCTATGTAGCGTAGCGGGTGATATATCGGGCGTGGCGGCCAAGGTCGCCACGATATTTGGTATTTGTCACCGCTTACAAGTGTGGCAGCCCGTAACGGCTGCTATTTATCCGTATTGGCTGCTATTTACCCATAGCAGCTGATATGCACTGATACATATATGTATCGGCTGCTGCATGCTAGAAAACTTAAAGGGGAAAAAACTACCTGGTGGAGAAGAAGAAAAGGAAAAAAGGGGTAGGAGGAGGAGGAGATGATAATCGTACCTGGAGGGAGCAGCAGCCAGCAGCATCCAGTCCCCATTACTGCAGCAGCCAGCAGCATCGCACTGGCAGAAGCAGCAACGCCCAAGGTAGCAGACGACCTTCCTCCTTCCCCATTTTTTCTTCTTCTCCCCCTGTTCCCTCATTTCCTTTCCCTTTTCTTTTTTCTTAGTCTTTCTGTCAAGACGATAAATTAGGTCATCCACAAGTGCCTTGCGTTCCATTTTTCTTTTACTATAAGTGTAATGTGTGGCCCCTGCAGTAGTGAACCCACTTAATTAACTTGCTATCTCTTTAAAAAAAATGTGCATCCCTTAACCATTAATGGGCTCCACAATGAGGCCCAAGTATTGAAATAAAAAATGTCATGCCCTAGTCAAATCTTATTTAATTGAAATCTCAATTAGGGTCTTTACTAATTTTTTTACTCTAATTAAAAATTATGCCCAATGAAATTCTGCTGTAATTGGAAGTACGGCTATAGCCAACTTTCATGCTAACGAAAAATAGAACCCTACCAAATTGCACACTAATTGGAAATAGGCCACATCCAAATTTCACTCTAATAGGAAATAAGACCTAACAAAATTTTACTCTAATAGAAAGTAAGGCCATAGCCAAATTACACTTTAATATCATTATTTTATAATCATATAGCGATACAGGATCTCATATATTGAGGGCACCGCTACGCCCCCTTTTCTTACTTTTGCAAAAGAACCACATTTTCTTTCATTTTACAATTTTCTGGGTTTTTTGGATTTTTTTCAGATTTTTTGGGCGATTTTTTCTAATCGCACCGCTATGCCGCTACGTAGCGCCCGCTTCGTAGTGGTTTGAAGGCGGGCCTCTACGCCAACCGCTACTGCTATTTTCATCCTTGCTTCAGAGACCACTAAAAGTGAAGTTTTACATATGGTTTGGTGCTGTTATGTAACCAGACTTAATTTTCAGTGGAGCATAAAAAAAGCCCTGTTATGACTGTCTGTTGTATCACATAATCCTTTCTAATGCTTGTGACCACTCATTAATTCCATGCTAAAGTTTGTCAAAAAATCTCATGGCAAGTTTTTGCAGTTTGTAAACTATCTTCTATATGACATGTTTCTCTTTGTAACAGGTATGAAGATGATCCTATCATTGGTCATCGGTTGTATCGGGAAATTAGGAAAGTTGAAGTTAAGAAGGTGAAGGCGAGGGGGGTCCCATCCCTTCCTATTATATCTTGTTTGTGGGAAACCGTTGCAACCAATTTGGATGAATTCCAAGATGTTTCAGTAAGTTTGTTATTTGGTTTTTACCTTATGTAATAAATGTTTGAACTAGCCATTCATATATTGGGGCTCTGAAGGTGATACTATTCTGGAACTGTTTCCCTATTTAGATTTATAGAAAACCAGTGCATGCACTTCCCGACCAACTGGAAGAGATTGTTCAGGGAAGGGTTTGGTGAATGTGTTTTGTGGTGTCTGGTTGTACATCTACAGTAGTACCTTTTTGTATTATTTTCAGTGAATTTGTAGCTTCTGTAGCTGTCAGAATGTGTATTTACCTTTTATCACTTCTCTTTCTGGTTTGGCTCTTGGTGCTTATTTGCATGACACTCTGGATCTATTGTGGTGGAGTTTTTTTCTGGATCCAGTGATTTGTGTTGATACAAGTTGCATTAAAAAAAAAAAAGAAAAAAAAAGGGCCCAGTGATTTGTATGTTGCTCATCTAAGTCTTGCATATAATATTGTATAGAAAGTTCTACTTCATCAAACAGTAAAAGTTCTTACTGGATCTCAATGTATGAGGAGAATAAATTTCTTGCAACAAGCAGCACCTCAAATTGATGTTATAAGGTTATGATCTAATTAATTAATCCTTAATTAGGTTAGTAAAATAATTTTACACATGCTGATTGAAGTTAAATTTTTTATGTCCTTCTTGGTGGTTTATCTAACCATGTCTGAAAGAGCGCCGCTTGTTGAAGCAACTGATTCTTTTGCCAAATCCAGGCAACATGAATTGGCATAAGCCAAATTTCTAGGTCTCATCTAGATTATTCCATCCAATGACATTCCATGGTTGTCATCTCCTCTAAAAGTATTGATGTCGACAACTCTTCAGCTCCTGAATTTGTGACATGTGTGCATGCCTGTTTATTTGTCTACATGTCCCATTAGGTAGTAGTTTCTATTGGTATCTTCTATTTAAACTTTAAAAAACATTTGTAAAATACCTGTAATAAATTATATGTAGTTATTTTCTAGCAGCAAAGAAAAGGTATTCATTTTTATCGTTACTATTAAATGCTTATCCTACAACAGTTGGTCACCTTTAGTCAACTTAATGCATATAATGAGTGTAGCAAAAATCTTTCACCATTTGGGTTTTCTTTTTTTGATATTATTCATTTGTTCCCAGGAGAAGCTTGTCTCGAGTAAAAATAGGATAGAAGCTGCTCTTGGAAAGAGGTTAAAGATTGACGTTATTCCAGAAGTTGAGAAAATTCACAAGGTATTATGTGTTCTTAGATTTTTTTTTTCTTCCTTATTTTATATGGTTAGGTTAACTTGTCACATGGGTTCTGTATCATTTCTTCCCTACCACCCTTCCCCATTAGATACAAGTAATTATGTTCTATTTATTGCTGCTGCAAGTGGAGGCAGGTTGTGTCTAATGATTAAATGCTGATCTTCTAATAACTCCTTGTACAGAGGAAAGAGAAGCTGCTGAAGAAACAGCATAGAGAAGCCCTCCTCCTTGATAGCTTTTTGACTGCAGATGGACTTGCTTCAGGACGCTCTCTTCGTGATAGGAAACCAGTAACATATACTTTTGGTAAGTAACAATGAAGTTGGAATTCCTTGCTTGATAGCTGTTCTGTTTGCTGCATTTTTCACTGTCAACTGTGGTAGGATTTGAGTCATTAATTTCTCAGGATTCCAGTTCAGCAAATAGCCAAATTGTAAACTATGAACCTCTGGAAAAAGTGAGGAAATTTGTTTACCCACACTGCATCTTCTTCCTTAACGCGCTTGTTGCAATATTACAAGCTAGCAATACTTAAATATTGTCATATTGGGGTAAACCGAAATGTAAAAAAAGTGGAAATATTGCAAGATTTGGCATTGATTTTCTGTGAAATTTGCGATAGTAAAATGTCCAGGTTAGAGTGATTGTGACAATTGAAAGAGAAGAATGTTGGCTTCTGCCAACCCCTATAACATGGAATTAGACTCTATTGATTGAAGAAAATGCAATCTTGCATTTTAGGCCTTTTGTACAACTGTAGTGTGCTAGTTCTCTAAATGCATAGTTTTGGAGAAAATTCTACAAATAATTACTATTATCCTCCTTGATCTGCTTCTAACATTCCATATGTGCGTTTGATAGAGACTTTTGAGTATCATCATCATCATTATCATCAAAGCCTTGTCCCAGCTATGTTTGGGTTGGCTACATGAATTTTGTTGCTCCATTCCTATCTATCCCGAGCCAAATCCTTAGATTTGTTGCACTTTAGATCTATTTTTACTACCTCCATCCATGTCCTCTTTGGCTTACCCCTTTCCCTTGGTGGGCTATCAACTTACATAGCTTAACTTTTTGTTACCAACGCCTTTGCAGCATGCGTTGGACATGCCCAAACCATCTCAAATGGATTTATATAATTTTATCCCCTATTGATGCTACCCCTAAATGTTCTCGAAAGCACTTATTTTTAATTTTAACCTTCCTAGTTTTATCACACATTCACCTCAACATTCTCATCTCCGCTACATACATTTTATGCATATGTTGCTTTTTGATTGGTCAACATTCTCCTTCATAGATCATAGCTGGTCTAATCGCTATCCGGTAAAATTTCTCCTTCAATTTTGTTGGCATACGATGGTCACAAAGCACTACAGAAGCAAATCTCCACTTCAATTATCCCACTTTTATCCTATGTTTGACATCTTCGTTAATCTTCACATCCTTGCTAATTATCGAGCCAAGGTAACAAAATGAATCTCTTTGTGGTATCTCTTGGGCATCAATTCTCATAGTAGTTTCAGCTTTTTGTATATGCCCACCAAAGTTGCAATCCATATATTCTATCTTGGACAGCTTATTTTAAAGCTTTTGGATTCTAAAGCTTCCCACTATCTCTTAACCATTGTGAATTTGAGTTTTGCATTCACACCGTCTTTTGATTCATCCACAAATACTATATCATCTGCAAACAATCAAACATTGAATAAATAATTACTTTCTAGTTATTCTATGTTTCTAACTTCTATTTTGGTCACTGGAACCTTCATGCCATCCCATGGCATTAACTAGGTCTGAGCCGTCTGACCAACCAGACAAATAGCATCTGCTATCGTCAAGGAGGAAGTTGGTAACACAAAATAAATTGTCACATACTCGTGCAGCAAAACCTTTTCACTGCTTTGAATATGTTTCAATTGCGGTGTGTTTTTGTATTTGATATTCAGTTACCTCAGGTAGTTTGTCTTTCCCCTGATCACTGATGATTTTTTGACATAATTTTGCAGATGATTATGACCGTTCCATTGATGAGGCTATAAAAATAACCAAGTATACATTTCATCTTCTTGTGGTCCATTTCATATTTGTTAGGCGGATTTTGTAAAGTATTCTAGGATAAAAAAAATGCCTTTTTCCCTTTATGTCCATACAGTGTTGCTATGACTGCAATTTATGGTATGGGTTTCTCATGTTGTAGGAAGAGACAGACCTCTCCTGAACCTGCTGTTAGAAGGGAAGTTGTTGTGAAGGCTGAGGCATCTATTAATGGTAGATGGAATGGTACTTCACATGCTCCTCAACGAGTATTCAATGATACACCATCGCCAAAGTCAACTGATTATGAGGACACTGATGGAGAGCAAAAAAGTGAAACTCTGGATCGCACGTATGTTTATAAAGCAGCCTTATACAATGCTTGACGTGATAACCTCCTTCATTATTATTATTATTGTTGTTGTTGTTGTTGTTGTTGTTGTTGTTATTATTATTAAACAAATGATGCAACTGAGCATTGTGTTTTTCCTCGTGTTCTCTTTTTAATTAATTTGGTTGTGAAAAATTTATCTTCTGTATACTCATGGAATGCATGAAACTGACGTGTAGCAATCGGAGGAGGCAAAGGCCCCAGAGGTATTCAGCGAAAGAGTATGTTGAAGCTATTTCAGATAATGAGGCAGACTTTGACAGCGACGATGATATCGTTGGAGAAGCTGTATATGATGATGAGTATCTGAGAAGCCGCAAACATAGGAAGGCGTCTAGTAGCTCTGAGGGAGATGAGGAATACCGCTGGGAAGAGGAAAATGCTGAAGAGGAGGAGGAAGAGGAAGATGATTCCCTGAGTGTAAGTGAAGATATCGAAGAGCCTCGTAGATCTAAAACACTTCCAAGTCGCAGTAGAAGAGGAATGAAATTGAGATCTGTCGATGAAATTCAGTCTGGCCTCAGACGGAGCAAGAGGGCCACCCGCAATCGTATTGATTACCGTCAATATGAGATGTCAGACTCAGAAGGCGACTCGGCAAAAGCCAGCAAGTCCAATGCATCAGATGGGGATTCAGATGCCAGCAATAATGTGGAGGACGACTCTGTGGAAAGCCAAGATTCTCAAGCTGATGAAGGTGGCCAGGAAATGGAGAATCACCAACCAACTAATAACTACATTGAGACAGTAGATAAAGAGCAAGACCAGAATACTGAGAAAGTGAATAGCCCAGTTCAAGAAGTTGAGGTTGTGCGGAAAAGACGATTTCTGGACCTGAATGAGCTTGCTCCAGGCACTGGTTTTGATGATGGGCCGAGCACCACTCTCGACGGTGAAGACACGGACTGAGTTTTGTGCATTACCCTTGAAAAGAATCTTCCTGCCATTGATATGCATGTGTTCTTACAGACTGTATCTGGTTTCTCAAGGTGAAGGCTGTCTTCTCTCTGTGGGAGGTGTAACGATAAATCTAAATTTTGGTACCTCGTGAAGGGGTCTGTTGAGTTCTTCCAGTTAGACGGGAAGGTCCATAAAGTGACCACACAGATGTATTCTATTTTGCGATTTTCAGTTGGGGGCAGATGATGTCCAGGATTTGTAGATAGGTAGTCTTGTCGCAATATATTTACCATCCCATGCAAGCTGTGACCAGTGGCAAGTCGATGGAACTTCTCTTCTAGTTTATCTCATGTTCAACTTATGTACAATACACCCTTTAAAGCTGATGCAGTTAGAGAAATTTGTGGGCTTTCGACTGCTTCGAATCCCTTTCTCTTGTTATGCAGGTGCTTTGCACCAGCTTACTTTCTTGGAGCATTTCCTTGGCAGGGTATGATCAACTGCTGCCTTGTTGTAATGAAATTATTCTCATCTGAGTTAAAGTTCGCTTTTTTTATTCGATATTTCAAAATATTTTTAGATTCTTGACTCCATGCTTTGAACTTTTAATTTTAGATTGTGGTAGCTGCAGTTATAGTGACATAACGCACCTGAAATCACATCACTTGGAAACTGCTTGTATGAAGAAAGAACTTTATGGATTTTCTGTGAAATTAGTAGCATCTTTCTAAGGGAATAAGAATTTGCATGGTTTGTTCTCCAATAGAAAAATCTGTCTCGGCCTTGCACAGTTCGGCTTTGGATTGAGCCTGTCTTGAATTACTGATAAAAGAAATTGTATATGGAATCTGTTTCTTTTTTGCGTCTGGTTCTACTACTGATTTGCTAGCTAATGGCTATTTCCCATGAAGGCCAGTTCAATTGTGAAGACTCTAAACAGGTTGGTGTTGGGTGTGGACTTAAACTGGATTATATTTACTCAGGTCCAGGTCTGCACTTCAATCCTGATTCATTTATCCGGGCTCGGAAATGGACCCCAGTCATGTTTAGTTGGGTTTTGATCAGGTCAATGGTTTTAACCTAGACATGCATATAAATGTTACAAAAAATGTACTATAGTATATTTAATTATAATATTTGCGTCTGAGTTGGGTTCATCCTGGTTCCATTGGGCCTTCCCATGGTACTGGATGTTGAAGACCTGGAGTTTTAAGGTCAGGTTTGAGCACAACCTGGTTTGGGATTTGACTCATGTACAGCACTATCATACTGTCAATTTGGTGCTATATAGGTTTATGCCCAAGTCAATTCTTTCCGGCCACTTTCTAAGTGACTCCTCTTTTGCCAATACATCCACCTTGCTTTCTTTCATCGAACATGGATATGTGTGACCAGATTCTTCTGATAATGTAATTGTTGACATGTGGAATATGAAGCTGCATTGCCCGGTTTGGAGTGTAGTTATTGGAACTGTTAAGATCATTTATGGTATGAGCGACAGAACTTTGTATCGTCCAAGCTTCTTGGCGACCTGTTGATGATGAAATTGCTGCCTGCTGTCCTTGGCCTTCTTACCCTTCGTCTTTTGGCAATGAATGCTGATGAATGCCTCTGGCCATTAAGATGAAATATTTATGGTTACACACATCCAACTGTATAGATTTGAGGTGGCATGGGAAGTATAGGTGAATGAGTTCAATGTGAACGTCAAACTGGCGAGAGAATCGATCCTACACAATCCCGTCTATTATCCACTTATCTCCTTTCCAAGTAGCTATCTTGAATCACACTTTTGGTCCCTTCCATATAATGCGTGCGCTGTTTCTTCTGTCAAATGTTCTTTAGAAATGGTCCTATGCTGATCACTCAGCTGGTCTTAATCCAATTAATTCATTTTTACGGGCCATATCATGGATGATATTGTTCTGACAGCATGCCCTTGGGCGTGCACCGGAGGCTTTCGTTGATATTTACCCTCAAGAGAGTGCATGAAAAGGAAAATGAGAGCTTGATTTTGATCTAATCCATCAATGTTAAAGGTTGGAGAGAAATATGTAGCAGAAGATAATCACGGGGATGGCTTACTCTGAGATTTTGATAAATGGAGTCTTGGACAATGAGTAACGTAATAATAACCATAACGATTCCTAACTCATAAATGGGCCCCTAGTGATGAACAGTTATGATTTAAACCTTGGAAGGGGCCGCGTGAACGCAGGCCTCCTCTGTCACAAATTATGACATCCACTCTCCCACTTGGGGAGATGGTAAGCTAGTGCTCCTCCTAAGTGCAATGGAGGCCACTGACCTAGGCCATAGGCCTTCTAGATCACCCATTGACCCCGTCCAGCAGTGACTACTGACTAAGGTCAATTCCTGTCCGATCATCCAACCCAACCCAGTTCAGAAAAACTTACTAACATGCCCCACTTACTATAGAAGTAAGCAGCTCATATTTGCATTTTTTTCTTAAAAAATCTATTTGCCCTAGTCCATGCTACTGCCATTGGATCAAGAGAATCCCTATCAGGTACCCGTGCCATGGATGGACCCAACACTAACACTATGTGATCGGATCCTCTTAGTCTTAGGCTTTTCAGACTTCGAGAAATCCTCACTCGAAAAGGACCATAACAGTAGTGCCTACCTTTATAATGCATACGATTAAGTTAAACACATATTTCCATGGTGCAGTCAAATTTAACGGTGGGAACAACTGCTGCTGGGTTAAAAATTTTGGAACACAGTCCATATGCAATTGAAGGGCTTTTATTTTGCCATTTTCAATAGGTGGGCTCGATCTAAATTTTAAGTCAGTCAGTTCGACGATCAAGCCCCCATCCACGGCTAAAAATTCCAATCAGTAATTACAGTGGTACCAACTCACTACCTGATGAGATGAGATGAGCATCGTCACTGACATATTATATCTTCTTCAAACGGTCCTGCTCCGTCCTCATAAAATAAAATGGCAGCCATTGCTTTCCCTCTCCCTCCTCCTCCACCAAACCTTCATTCCTCCCTCACCAAAAACTCTCACTCTCCTCCTTCTCCTTCTCCTCCTTGTTTATATCTTACATCTCTTTTTTCTTCTCATTTATTCCTCACACTTCCAAACCCTAAAACCAAAACCACCACCAACACTCGTCTTCCAAAGGTATATATATTTTCCTCTCAATCTCTCTATCTTTTTTTTAAGATTAAGATGCCTATATCTCTGTGTGTATGTATGTAGTTGAAGGGAGCTTTGAGAGAAGCAGCAGAGGAGACGGAGCAAGCTTTCTTTGAAGGCGACCAGGCGGAGATCGAAGAAGAAGAGGAGGAAGAAAGTAGTATCGACTTGCTATTCAGATTCCTTCACAACCTTCTCCGCAAGATGTCGAAGCAGGCCAAGAAGGCCACTCGATCCGTCTTACCTCCCGCCATTTCTCCCCAGCTGGTATTGTTCTAATAATTCCCCTTCTCCATGCTCATTTCAAAGCATCAAAATCCATATATATATGGTTGGTGTTAAAAATCCAATCTTTGAACTCTTCTTCTTTTTTTTTTTTTTTTTTATAGTTCCTTGGGAATGAAAAAAATAAATAAATAAAAAATAGGGTTTTGGAAAGGGTTTGTGGGAGAATTTTATGCAAAATGTGATTCTGTTTGATATCGCATAATTTTGCAAAATTCTGCGATATTGCGGAATTAAGGGCCTTTCAATCTTTTTTTTTTTTTTTTTTTTTTTGCCTTATCGTGTGCTTTCTGTATGAGGACATGCTCTTTTGAGTTTGTTGACTGAGTGGGGTAAAAGATATAGTCCAAGCTGTCCTGGATGGTCAAAACCCCTAAATAGTATTTAATGGAATGTGTATAATTAGAGGTTGAGTTACTTAATGAAACAATTATTAAACCAGTTCTGCAGCAATGCAATTTTCTCCATGAAACAATATTTATTAAAGTGGAATGTTTTATCCATGTTTCTAACAGTGTTTCAGTGTTTCCACAATTTTGACTTAACGTTCTCTATTTTCTCAGATTTGTTTTGATGTATAGATATCACTTTTTGTTCTGCATTGTTATTTCTAGAGTTTTGTTTATTTTTTTCCTTAAAACAGGATTGCTTTATTGAGTTATTTTTACTGATCCTTTTATGGGTGTGGACAAGTTCAGGTGTCTTTTGCAGTTGATGGGGTTCTTCTTCTGACTTCACTTTCCATTGCTAAAGCACTTCTTGAGGTATTGTTGATTGACTTTAGCTTATAGTTTTTGAGGTATGATCAAGTTCTTCAGAATGGAGTCTCATGTACATATGAGGTAGATCTTTTTTCTCTGTATAATTGCTATTCACAGATCAATTCTCTCTCGAGAATTTACCTTTGCCCTCCTAGTGCCGATGGCCTGGAGTGAGAACCTCAGGTTCAAGGGTTTGAATTTCCCCTGTTGCCCAGAAAAAAAAAAAAAAAAAATTCTCTCAATTGTAGTGGCTGGACCAGTTTGTATATTAATAGGGAAATTGTTCTCCTACGAGCAATTGCAAGTGCGATATAGCACTGTGAGGCCCACCTTTAATCAATGCAGTGCCTTTGATACTCTTTTCATCACATGACATGGCATTAGGCTTAATTTTACATTCACTGAACCTTCACTCACCATTGGATTGAATCTCAAGAAAATCTACATCGAAGATACCATTAAACTTTATATAAGGCTATTAAATCAAGGGCTAGGATAATCTGATAGGGCTAATTTTATGGATCCCTCCTTATCCATGAGGAGACCTTCCATCTATCCTCCTCCCATTGATAAATTTGCATCCAAGTGGGCTATGCAAGTTGGACTTCATATAGCTACATGCAGTCTGCTCCTCATAGGAGCTCCTCCCATATTATTATTATTATTATTATTATTATTTTTTGCTTGATAATGGAGGGTATCTCCCGCCCAACCTAGCCCAGGAGCCTTTTGCTTTGAGCAAACGGGACACTTGACTCTAGACAACCAAGGACTAATTTCTAGGAAAACATGCAAACCCTCTTATCCACATTGACCGGATAAAACTATATGAGATCTCTGTTTCTGCTCCCCTCCCCTGAAAGTATTTATGATACTATGGCATGAAGCATGGTTTGAACTGTCTTTCCAGAGTCCGTTGTCATAAAAGATTAACTGGTTTATTATAAAATAGACTACTGCTCAATAGATCAAGTTCACTTTCAAAGCATGATAGAGAACCTCTAGTGGCACGTGTTCATTCATTTTTTAACTGCTGCTGAGTACTTATCAATATTCTATCATGGCCATCGTTAAACAATAAGCACTCACCTTGGAGACACTAATTGAATGTTAGCTGTTATAGGGAAGCTGCCTGCTGATGGTTGAAGCCCTCCAAGTACTATTCATACTGGTCTCCTCAATAGAAGGCTACTGAACTTCGCAGCCATATAAGATCACACAGCTTTTACAGTTCCTCCGTTGTCATGCTAATTCACTACAGAACTTAGTTCAGTTTAGAAGTGGTTGAACTTGTGTTGGCATGTTAAGCTTAAAATATTCCATATTGTTCCATTTCACTGAGAAACTCTTAATGCGGTGAAGCTTCTCAACTTGTTTTCAGTAAATGAAACTGGGAACTCTTCCCATTTTAATTACACTCTCAAGTCTCAAGAGCTCGAAATGACTAGGCAAATAACGCGAGTCAATATATGATAAAGGATCGAGCCTTTTGCGCATGGAAATAACATGTGGAAAGATTTAATTAAATTTTACTGCTGCTGCTTCAAAATAATAATGACAATTTTACTGCTATTATTGTTTTTGCCTTGAACACATGTTGAGACTGAAGCGGCAGAAAACTCTTTGTTTTGTAGGTAGTTTGCACCCTTGGGGGCACTGTCTTTGTTGTAATCCTACTCTTGCGTCTGATATGGGCAACAGTTTCTCATTTTCAAATGGGTGGAAACGTTCTTAACCAGGGTGGAACCTTTGACACCACACAACCTGCCACATGAACTGCTCTTCAATTGCAGCTGCTGCTGAAATTCATCTATAGACTTATATTGTAACATGGTCCCATTTCAGGTATATATGTTTCTCACTTGTAGTGTTCTGTGAGATCAGAATTTTTAGACATGATGTAAGAGGGACCCAAATTATAAATACATAAATGGAATATTTTCATGGTAATGTGTATAAATGATAAATTAACTTAGCAGAGAGAGGAAAGCAATCGCATAATACTGTATAGTCATCATCGCTTATTGTCTGCATGGTGCTCCTGGTTTTGTTATTGACGATAGGAATGTTGTCAGTGTATACTTTTTCTCACCAACGAGAAATTGTTTGTAAACTTTTCTAACCCCTGTGTTTGGGTTGGAAAGAGCAAAAAGGCAAATGACAAAGCCGTTGTCAGTCCCCAATTAATGGATGCATCTTGAGTGCCAGACTCTTACATTTCATTTGATATTTCTGAAATTCCTTGTGCAGATTGGTTTTGGATATATTCAATTTGTAAGCGAAAAGCCGTATTCCTTTCTTTATTTTACCCCCACTGCATACTTAAAATCTGATTCTGGTCACTGAACTGGGTTTCCCATGAAATAGATTCCTTTCCTTCTTTCATTGGAAACCTTTTCAATGCTTTTGTTCGAGCAGATATTTTCCATCTGCCTATATCATTATGCTGTACGGGGGCTGGACTGGATGTAGCAAGCCCATCGAAACCCAGCTGTTTAGTAGTGATAGGGCTGAGAACCAGCCTGCAAGCTGAAAGTTAAAAGGACTGGGCCCAGCCTGTTTGCAGATCACAATGTCATTTGAGCAGTTGTGTTACGACACGACAAACTTGAGTGAGCCTTTTGAGCATTTATAGGCTTATAGGCCCAAGCTCAGGCCACTTTACTTCGGGCTACATAATAGAAATGAGCAATGGGCGCAAGTAAAATCACAGCTAATGCTCGTCATGCTCTCAATGAGCAGCCCGGCCACTGTATGAAATTTAGAATCAAGACCATGTTTCGCCCATGTTCCAGCTGGGGTCGGGTCCTTTTCTACCAAGGTCATAGATAATGCTGATGAAACAACACAAACCGTTCCA
Organism: Persea americana; assembly: GCA_029852735.1. NCBI lineage: Eukaryota > Viridiplantae > Streptophyta > Magnoliopsida > Laurales > Lauraceae > Persea > Persea americana. The sequence goes on along the minus strand of CM056813.1, from coordinate 63,579,613 downwards.
TATTCAACCACTGGGCTCATTTGGATCTTCAAGTGCAAGTGCAAGTGCAAGTGCAGTAAGTAAATTGTGGTGCATTTGGACAAGACAATTGTGATAATTATTTTGTTATTTCCCACAACTGATTACTGGTGGAGTTAGAAGTGAATAGAATTACTGGTGAGCTGATTGCATTCCAACCGACCAACCGAATTCCAAGAATGCAAGTGGATCTCAAACTGTGTGAGTAATAACAACCATGAACAAATTTTGGGTACCATGCCAGATACTCATTTACCAAAACTAAGTATGTTAGAGAGAAAATATGTTTTAATCATCATTTCCTATAAATATTATGCAGAGTACAACAACCATATTCTTACTAAGGAAACTCTTTTTTGGTTTACTATTACACTAAACTAGGAACAGAAATTACTGTTTGACTACATTTAACTATAAAAGAATGAGCTCCCTTGTACCTATCAGGAGAAACGGACTGATTGTTTTTTTAATAATCTCAGCCTCGACCGCATTAATGGAGGCAGGTCCGCAAATGAAGAAAGCAAGAAGCACATTGGTTGCCTGCCCTTTTATTTTTTATTAAATATGATTTCTAGAATCATGTTGCATTCTCGAAACTGCCACCAACCTGCATATGGAGCCATTCGGGTGGGGAATCTTGACCATATTCCCTTGTTGCTTGTGAAGTAAATGCCAACCCAGTAGTATCAAATGGCTGCAGACCAAACTAAAACATCATCAAAATAACTTATTAAATGGATTATCTCATGGATTGGTATCATATAACCATATTACAGTGATGTGCCCTGCATAGAACCTTTACTCTTTCCACTCCAGACACACAAACAAAGCTTCTTATACAGATTTCTTTTTCTTCACCATCAGTCAGCCTGATTCCATCAATATAATTATAATCATAATCATAATCATACATATAATTTATCATATTATATTTCATGTTGGGCCCCACATGCTAGGCATTAACGATAATATTACAATCAAATGGCCTCAATTCTTGTCCCATATATAGCTCAAAGCCGTTCGTTCATATCCCAAGTTGAGCTCAAGCTCAACTTAGCTCAGCTTTGTGATTGACCTCAAACTCTGAAAAACTGTCACAAGCCAAACTCAAGTTGGGTTTGTTGAGCTTAACTCAAGCTCAAGCATCACAAAATTGATTCAAGCTCGTGGAAAGTGATTCTTCTAATGTTGTCTCCTGGTCTCCCATGGTATTTCATAACCATAGAAGCTTCATTTCTTAATTCAAGAAGCCCGGGCCCTATGCTACTTTATTGAAGTCTTTTCCATTTAAACGTTAAGGGAGGCCAGTGGTATTGCAGATCCCTTGGTATGTCTTTTGTTATCACTGATGTACATTTTGTTTTTCTTTAACATATTTTCCGTAACTCATATATATATATATATATATATATTTTACTAATGCCAACTATGGCAACCATCCACTCTTTAAGCAACTTTTGATGCTTTCTAGAGGACTCTAATTCAAACATGCTTATAGAACGGTTTATGCTCATGAATTAAACTCTATTTCAACATCACCACCAAAGAGATCTCAAGACATAATGGCATGCCACAATATCCTGTTTTATTAGTGTTACTTCAAGTAAGGGCAACAAGATAATGATTGCATCTCAAGTGTGACGAGACCAGAGTATTATTTTCAATATGATATGGTACACCTGGACTGTAGTCAAGCATTTCTTTGGTGGCATTCCTTTCCAATCTCGTGTGTCCATTAAAATTGGTTTTTTCCTTTGATTAAAAATTGTGAATTAGAAAAAGGTAAAATTCGGGGTAATTATTTTTCATTTTTTTTTAAATGTGGAACTTCATCACATTCAAGCTTCAACTTACATCTTTAGCAGGAAACCCTTCCATGCTTGAGCTCATTCTTGAATTCACAGCTTCAAGCTTCATTGACAAAAACTACAAAATCCAGTAGTTCTTCATAAATGAGATTCAACAGGAAAAGAATAATTGCGAAAACCAATTCATCAAACAGTAGAAAGAAGTTACCTCAACTTGACGTTGTAGTGACTGTATGTAGTTAATTATCTCATCGAGGACCAAAGCTTTGCCAATCACCTGATCAAAGTAACATTCGTGAAAAAGATGAGAAATAAACGTAACTTCTCAACCTTTTTTCTTTTCCTTTTGGGTTTTCTGCGAGTATGAGGTAAGATAAAATTGCAGAACCCTGAGCTAGAGTAGCACAATTATTTATTTATTATTATTTGTAGAGAGAAAGAGAGAGAGACCTTATTACATCCCGGCACCAGATCTTGGAGAATCTTCATCCGCTCACTAATCTTTTCTCTCCTAGCCTGTCCAACTCCATCAGAGATACTCTAATCAGTGGAATTTATCCAAAACACCCCATAAGTGGGGGCAAAAAAAGATAATCCAGTTTTCTTTCTGGTCAATGACTAATATTTGTAGTCTTCCAATAAACCCTAAACCCCAGGGGCCTGTTACTTTGCAAGAATTCAGAGAATTCTTGTTTGGAGGATTTGTAAATCCTCCAAATGCAGTCGCCCACATGGAATCCCAAAATCCTCATGGCCAAAGAAGCATTTGTAAATGCTAAAAAGGTTGGAATTCAAAGAATTCAAAAGGATATTTGTGACTTTTCAGTTGGTTGGAATTTAGAATTCTAGCAAAGAAACATAACATTTCTAAATGCCAAGGGGGCAACTACACTATCAATGTCAAAAATCGCCAACATGACAAATTCTCATCATAAATTTTGCTAAAGAAAAAGGCACTAGGGCATGTATGTGAAGCGTGCACAGAAATGGAAGGCTTCCCCAAATCCCAACCAAAATAAATAAATAAAAGTTTTTTTTTCATAAGTGTAGGAAATCAAGCTGTTTTTTGCATAAAAATGTTCACTCCAAACGACAAAAAAGATTTTAAGTCAGAAAAAACGGCTGGCTTTTCCTTTCTTCTTCTGCAAGAAAAGTGGTTATACAAACGTGCCCTAAAGAATATGGAATCTTGTTTCGTTATTTCCTTTATTTAATCTATGCATTTAATATGGCTCTTTCACTTTTTGTGAGTTATTTTAGGATCCCTAGTTAAATGAGTATCTCAATTTTAGCTAAGGGTTGGGATTAGATTCGAAGAACTAAAGGCTGGGATTATGAACAGGCTTTATTTGTTCTAAAGCACATTATATATGCATGCAAGGTAATGCGGCCAAAAATGTTTTTGGGATTTAATGATGTTTGGCTGTCACTTTCAGAGTGAGACTTTATCGCTCACCTTCTATGTAAGGGTCTAGTATTATCTAAGGTCTCCATTCCCCTTTTTTTTTAGCAGCGATTTTTCTTGTTTTATAGCAAAGGGTCTAACTGTAATTTCATTTAATTTACATCATGTAAACATTTCTGAGATGATTTGTCCACATTATGTGGATCCCAAAGTAACCCTTATCAGGCCCCTGAAAAAAGGAAGAGAACAAAAAAAAAACTGATTCTATCCCCTCTCCTGTAATTGATTATGTACTGAACAATCCTGAGATGATTAGTACAAAACGCCCAATATTACAAAGGGTCAACAGTAGCAGCACTTGCATTTGTGGAATCCTGCCGAATGTGATTTACATTTTGATGCACCATACTACAGACATAACTGATGACAACACTGGTAGCATAGGTCCCTAAATCTGAAATTAGGAACTCAGAGAAACTATCTAAATTGTCATTCTCATAGTGGCAATCTTAATATGGCGATGATAGTGGCATTTTTTTTAATAGATAATAATTGCAATCTTTGAACATCCCAAAAATCATTACTGGATACTCGGAGAAGAATCCAAGACAAAGCACAAAGTAAAAGGATGCCAACGGCAGAGACAAGTACCCTCTCTGCCAGGCTGTGGCTATCTGTAGCTTGACCCCTTCTTGCTCTCACATGGATGTAATCTTGCTTTGGTGCCTCAGAGGGTTGAGCATTATGTTCGGCCATCTTGTTACCGTTTCCAGAACTTGCTTCCACCTCTTTTGAGTCCCCATTTTCTCCTCCAGATCCCACAAATTTTAGACGTTTTCCATTGCTGTCAGCCTGCTGCAAAAGAGAAACAAAAAACAGGGTATCAAGTCTTGTAAAGAAACCCAGAGAAAGCCCACCGATCATAGTAATAGGAACGCAATCATAGTAAGTTATCCAGCATTGAATGGATATGAACGTGCTGTACTTAACAGAAAAAAAGAAGAAGAAAAATAAATAAAAAAGGATTGAAAAAAAAAAAAGGAAGCACTTTCAAAGCAAGTATCACTAATTGAAGAATGTCTAAAAAATACATTAATATCACTGATGAAGTGATAAAACCGAAACATGATGGCATATGTAGTCAATGTGCAAAAGTCAACCATGTGCCATAGTCTGGAACCTAGATACATCAAGATCTCGAAATCATTTAGGGCCTATTTGTTTGCATAGTAGTTAAATAGGAATTGAAGAAAAAGGAATTCATAATCAAATGAGCTCCACCGAACGACTATTAAAGAGGTAAGGGGTGAAAGGATAGAAGTTGGCAATGTAGATGGGACCTTGACTTTATTAAGATTCAAATTATTAGGGTGATGGCTGGGTATTCATTTCCCATCTCCCCCTTTTCAATTTCCATAAAAGGAGAGAGGTTATATAACGGTCATTTTTGAATATCCACCTTTAATTCTTTCATTTTTAACCTCTCATAGAACTACAAAGTCTTAGAATTCCTAGTAATTCAATTACCTAAAACAGACCTGCCCTTAAAATAAAAGAAAATAAACTTCTAACTAGAAGTCAACAATAACATAAAATTTTCACTAAGTGCAGATGAAGGGGGGCAAAATAGTGATGAAATATCAGTAGTTCAGTGTCAAGGCATGAAAATGGCAATCATATGCACAACAAATTTACTAATAACACTGGTGTCATTAGTAGAACTGACTAAACTGACCACAGATTAATGGAATAAGAATATGACAATGAAGATGATAGTTTATGCAGTAACTTGAGATTCTGGATTTCAAACACACTAAAATCCCAAAATCTTTTGAGACCATTTACTATCAATCAAACATCACAAAGAAATTATCAACAGCTGAGCTAAGGAATGGAGCAAAAGCATCCAAATTGATATCATATAAAATCGCAAACAAAATCAAATCCAGATCAGTTCATTTGATCAAACAAAACGCCAACACATCACAGCAATGCCACTGAGAAAACAACAAACAAGATAATCCGAATCGTCAACGAAAACAGAGAGCAACCAAAACGATCTCACCGACCATTTCATTGCCACTGCTGGTGGACGCGAGCTTCGACGTCTCATCCTCCGACACCGACACCACGCCCCTCCTCTTCCGCCCGCCTCCGCCGCCGCCGCTCTGCTCCGTGACCGTAGACTCCTCCGCCGCCGACGCGGATCGAGCGGATCCCGCCGCCAACGGGTCGGAGAACCCCAAATTGCGGGCGAGATGACCCTTCCTGGGCTGAATCCCGAGGAGATTGCAGGAATCCAAGGGCCAGATGTCGGGAAAACCATTCGAAGAAGAAGGGATGCGGAAGAGAGAGGGAGGATCCATGTCAGAAACCTAGAAAAAGAGGGTTTCGATTTCTCTCATTTGATGATGATGAGGAAGAAAGAGATCGCGATGAGATGAAGAGGAAGAGGAGGGCCTTTATGTCTTTTGCCTGTAGAAGAAGAAAAGGAGAGAAGAAGAAGACGACAAGCAAAAAAGGGGCGATTTGAGAGATGATGCTGATGATGGTGGTGATGAGTAGAAATGAAGAAATCAAATTGAAGCCTCCCAGCCTTCTTCTTTTTGAGATTGAAATGGCAAGTGTTTATGCTAGCTTTTTAATAAGGAGTGTGTGGGTGACTGTGCCTGCTGTGTATATAGGTGTGGCATGGGGAGGCTGATGATTGAGACCTTGGGATTTGGTGGAAATTAAAAAAGAAAATGAAGAAAAGAGAGTGACATTTTTCAAGGTGGCAACATTTGATAACTTGCATTTTATGGGGGGTAGATTGATTTTTTTCTTTTTTTTGTTTTTTGTTTTCTGTTTTTTGTTTTTTGTTATCCACTCAACAACCTAAGAGGGGCAGAGTTCCCAACTATCGATTAAAATGTCTTTTCAATTCATGGTTACTCTTAAATTTTATTCTAATAAGAGTTATTACCATTCAAGCTTAGTTGTTTGATAAAAAATGTAAAAGAAATTTTTATTCATTATTCTTTTATCATGTTTTCCTTTTGTGTCAAAACGGTGGATTTCACGTGGGATCAACTCCTATTCAAGTAAAGTGTATGAATATTAGTGGGTATTTATGTTGGGTGCACAAATTCTCAATAGGTGTGCCCCTATTGTATAGCTCTACATTTTTAATTTACAGTCCTCTAAGTCAAAACCTCAAAAGAGGATCCACCACACTCTATTACAGAACACTAAGTACCTTTTCGTTTTCATTATATTGAATACATATAATTCATGCTATATGTGTTTAAAAATGATGATCAAATTTGAATTTTAAAAATAAGCATCAAGTAACCCGTCTTTTTAGGAAAATAGAGCCAAAAGAAGATGAAAAATGAACTATTAGGGTAATGGTCACTAATGGCAGGCGGTTCATTTCCCATTTTCTTTTCATTCTATTCCCCTAAAAGAACAAGGTTATTTGATTCACATTTTTTACAACTCAACTTTGATCTTCATTTTTAACTAGTAATGGTATGAATTCTATGTATCCAAGCTTCTCTTTTTTTTTCTTTTTTTTTTTTTGAATGGTTATATGTATCTAATCCCTATGCATTTTAATTAATTAAAACAAATAGGCCGTAAGTTTAGGCCAGCAAGTGGCTCATTTTTAACGGTCTTTAAGTTAATATGAGTAGTGTAGATATCAATATGTCTTCAAATTGTTGTCTAACCTATGATAAGATAGGTGCCTTACTATTGATCGAATAGAAGGTTGCCTCTATAGATGAACTCTAAACGTGAATAATACATATTCATTTTTGTTTATCTGAAATTGGATAATATAGTGCAAACAGCCTAAAGTTTTGAAAAGCATTTAGCTTGAATACACTTTCTATTGATTAAATATCACCGACTTATCCTCCCAAATCAATGTCAATGGAAAGCTGGGTCAAAGAAAGTGGGAAAACACATCTCATGCATTGTTTTTTCCAAAAGCTGTGATAATATAATTAATGCACATATAATAATCCTATTGAGTCATTTGTTTGAGATAAGAAGGAAGAGAAAATAGTCCACAATACAAAATTTTGAAACTAATGTTTCAAGATACCATTTTCTAAATGAATGTTTGGAGCTTCACTCACCTGAAGTTCTACTGTCATTCAAATATGATCTTGTGCTGCCATTAGAATATACTGGCAATAGCTTTTTATCTGATTTAACCTATGTGAAGCCTTTGATCAAAGCAGCTTATATCGCATTGACTTCTCTATATAGCAAATTAAATAAGATTTCACTCTAAATGGAGCGTTATAAACTATTGGATTAACCATGTGCATAATAACGAATAACTGTGTTACACACATGTTAATCCCAACGGCGTGTATCACTCAAATAGAGGTAAAATTTGCACCTTTGCCAAAGCACATAGAAGTACATGAAAGAAGTGAGTTCGATCAAACGAGTTCATCCTCACATGTTCAATCAATTGTTAGCACAACACCATTACCAGGTAATGGTAAATATGATATTGAGTCTCCAAAATTGAGTGTTTTGGTTATAATGATATTTGGCCAACCGTAGTCCTAATCGTCTCCTTCGCATACAACCTACCTTTAGGAGTTCAATATATCTCAGATTGGCCAACATAGGAGAAAATCACTTCACACATGAGCACATTTGGTAATAGGTGAGGAATCCGTAGATATGAGGATTCCTCTTAAAACTTGGATTCATCAATAAAAACTTGCATAGGTGAGGATTAACATAAATCTAAATGCACATCCATGCATATAGTTGGAAAAAATTGATTTCGGTGTGTAAATGTAAGAAAGCGAGGATTTTCAAATCCTATGAAGAGAGGTCGGATATGAAAATCCTCAAAGTTAGAATTTTATTTGTTTAAATATTTGAAAAGCATAAAATATTTACCTCAAAAATTTGGCTACCAAACATTACCGAAACACCCCTTTAAAATCTCATTATAATACGTTTTCAATATTCATATTAAAAAATGCCAAAACATCACCACTAAAAATCTCCCTCAACTAGAATTAGCTTTCATGAATCCCATCAAATGATTGCCCGAAGAGAGAGAGAGTGGGAGGAAATCGTTTTCTAGAAGTGATGCATCATCCCAAATGTTCAGTGTGGTTTTTGCAACTTCACGTGGTGAGATTCAATTGTGCTCCTAGCATGTGACCCAATAGACTTGTAACCATAAAATAGACTAGAAGAGGGTCTGACTTGTGTTTTCAGACCAGAAAAGGTATTTCATGTAAGAAGGATGCATTGGCTGCATCCTAATATTAGAAAGGACACACACATCAATGATCATACGGCTGATGGTGATAGTCATTCAAATAAATCTCGCGTTCCCGCCGTTGAATATTGGTAATGGTGGCACTTCTCCAATTGGCTAAATGGCCATTACATCACACCCTTCTAAGTATCAACCTCATTCCACAAATAAATGGCAGAATCGACAGGAGATAGGCATTGAATGTTTTTTTTTTTCTCTTCTGCCCAACTCTTCTGGGGGGTTTCGTTGGGCACATGGCACCAGCAATGGCCATAAAAGCTTCTATGGTCCCAGGGCAAGTGGCCCACCTTGTTAGGTAGAAAGATGGATGGAGATAGCTAGCTTGATTCTGCTTGCTATATTAGTAATGCAATTACATGCAGTTGTAGAGGAAGATTTTGGTCGCTTACTAACAGGGACGTATTTGATTGTATAACATACTGGGAACGCAAGTGGAAGACGCATACTATTAACTCGCATGTGCCTTTGTTGAGCAGTGGCTGACTCATTAACTAGAGTGTCACCACATCTAGGACTCTAGCTTGGGATGCCATTATGCCGATGAGAAGTAGGGGTTGCTCATATGTCAATTTCTTTTCATTTCTATGAGCTGTCTTTTTCACTTGTGCGAGCTCTCTTAAGTCACAGCCCCTAGGCTCGGATAAAAAAAAAAAAAAAAACCACTCTTAATAGGGACAGACGTTCTAGATGGAGTTTGAATTTGTAGATTTTGATCAGAATTAAGTTTGGAGCAAAGTTTAAGTCGCCCTATGTTTACATATTTTCTTTAGTTGGAATAAAATATATATTTTGTATAGCATAGTGGGGCTCCATAGAGCATGAGTTGAGCCCTGCTTATGTGTGCTAATGAAGCTGTGTTTGAGCTGGAGTGATTAACTCAAATGGCCAGGTTGAGCTAAAGCCTATTTAGCTGGCTTGTAAAGGGCTCAGCTGGTGCTTGAGTTTGGATCAGCTCATTTTGGTTTTTGTATTATATATGTATTAAATAATTATTATAGAAAAATATTAATACGCATTCAATATCCCTTATAAAGAATACAAAATCCATCAAAAGTCAAAGAACTAATTCAAGGGATTAATTCAAGGGATGTGATATATTCCATCAAGAGTTAAAGGAATCATTCAAGGAATTAAGATTTCTGTATCGGAAACTAATCCCACTGATTGTGTATCTTGTAATTCTATTACTATTCATGGGAAGCTAATCCCCGTAATCATGTAAATTGGACTCTATATAAAGGGCAATACAATCATGTAAACCTCACCTCGAATTTGGTGAGATCACACAAATTAATATTGAGTTTGGTGTTTTTCGTTTATGGTATCAGAGCTGAAGGTTACGTTGTGTCCAGCCACTATACTGGTCACCGGACGATCTTCATCACCACTTCAGTTGGCTGGTTTCTTCCCAACCGCCAACTTCTTCTGATTGTCAAGAGGGGATTGATTGGAATTAATACCCTTCTTCTGAACCTACACTCGAGTCAGATTGGGGTTAGGATTTTGTTTCTTGCCCAAAGACTCACATCAGCATAGGAAGCAAAGTTGCTGAAGATTTGTAGTCTGATCAAGTTAGTGAAAAGGTCAGTACACACATTCCTTTCTAATGGCTTCCAGTCAAACATCAAAGTATCCCTATCCTTCAACCTTGAATGTAGGGAACTTTGTAACTATCCGGTTGACACAAACAAATTTTTTGTTGTGGAAAACCCAAGTGATGGGTCTAATTGAAAGCCAGGAAATGTATGGCTTTATCAATGGTGAATATCCCATGCCAGATAAATATGTACTCTTACCAGATGATGACTCAGTTGAAAAAAGCATGGGTGAAAATCCTGAATACACTACTTGGAGACGCTCAGATCGACTTCTCTGAGGGTGGATAATCGGAACTCTTTCAGAGGAAGTTCTTAATCTTGTTGTGGGGCTTGAGATATCATCTGAGGTTTGGGCTGCTCTTGTTGATTCATTTGCTCAAGAATCTCAAGAAAGAGAATTCTACTTACTTCAAAAATTGCAATTTCATCGTGAGGGATCTTCAACTATCTCTGAATATCTACATAATTTCAAAAATATATGTGATGATTTGAGTGCTATTGGCAAGCCCTTGACCGATCGTAACAAAGTCTTTGCACTTCTAAACGGACTAGGACCTGGTTATGAGTCCTTCGTCACTACTTATCTGCGTCCCCCTATACCTACTTACAAAGAGATTGTGCCCCTCTTACAAGGACATGAAACGATGAGGTCCATTCACACTACTGAGAGTTATGGGGGAACAAACCAGCATATGGCCTTCTATGGTTAGCGATCTCCAGGACAGGGGAATAACAAAAATTTTAACAAGAAGGGAAGTCAAGGCCATTTCAACTCCAAGGGTCGTGGGTTCACCCAATTTGGTCAACAACCCAACCATGGAAATAACTCCCAAAACTTTCAGGGAGATAATTCATTTCCCAAACAAAATCATAATGTTTTGGCCAACAAGAATGAATGATCCAATCAACCGCGCCAGGAGAAACAAAAAGGCGCGATATGTCAAATCTGCAACAAGCCTAATCACACTGCACTGCGATGCTGGAATCACTTTAACCAGACCTATCAACCTGAGGATACATCTCAAGCATTGGTTGCTATGACTCTTGCTAATCACCAAGATAATGCTTGGTTTCCAGACACTGGCGCATTAGCTCACATGACCGCTGATATTGGTAAGCTTCAAACATTCAAACGTTATTTTGGTCCTGAGAAAATAATGGTTGGAAATGGTGATATATTGGATATTACTCATATTGGCAAAAGTGTTTTATCATTGGGTAATAACAATTTAGAATTGGAAAATGTGTTGGTTGTCCCTAACATTAAGAAGAACCTTTTGTCTGTTAGTCAAATGACTATAGACCATCCTTACAATTTTGAGTTCTCACATGATGGGTGTGTGATAAAGAACAGGGAAACAGGGAGAATAGTTGCAGCGGGAAATAGGTGTGGCGATCTATATGCACTACAGCCAAACGAAGGAATTGCTTTATTCTCAACTCGATTCCAAAATGCAAGTGACGATGTATGGCATCAACGACTTGGACACCCACATATGTAGGTTATTAATCATTTGAAGAAAAATAAACTTATCATTAGTAAAGACAACAATAAAGTTGGGAGTTTATGTACTAGCTGTCAGTTGGGAAAGGCTTGTCGCTTACCATTTGTTTTATCTGATAATTTTTGTGATGAACCTATTGCTAAAACTCATTGTGATCTTTGGGGGTGTCGCGCCCCCGAACCCGGATCCCTGCAGCGGTCCGACCTCGGGGACGCGAATTGGGAAGTAAGTGATAAATATATTTCTCCCCGGGATCCGCGTGTGTGAGGAAGGCAAAATTTCCAAACACATCAAGAACATTTCGCGGAAGCTTACGTGGCATTGCGACCCGGAGCCCGTGGCCATCGGGTTCCGTGTCGCACTCAACCCGTCAGCATAAAGCTGTCATAGCATAATCATACTCAGACTGGAACAAACATGATATCAAAATATACAGAGCTGACAGTGACAGGCTTATCAATACCCAAGAATATTCAAGTTATAATTTAACAAGTGTATTAATTACAATCCCAAAAGAAAAGGCTAACAAAAGCCTTACAAAATAACAAGCTAAGAACAAATACTACCCAGGTGTATAATGTATCTCCGGAGTCAAGCACGGCGTCTGTATGACATCACTGAAACAACAACCTGCAAAACTCGTGGCTCTACAGCCATCTGCACACGTACTAGCTCAAGACGAGAACCTGCTACCTAAGGCACCAAACAAACAAGGTCAGACACGACGGTCTGGCAGGTGATCAATTTAAGCATGAGTATGAATCATTTAAAATTTATAAGAAACCATATACTGAATTTAAAACGGTTTACAAATCTTGAAACGATGCTTGAACGATATACACTTCAAGAAAACAAAAGTCCACGAACGAAATATGAGGCAAAACTAGCATGAGTACATGTGGTCTAGCGTTTAAAACCATTTAATAAATTTCCAAATAATACATGAACAAAATGCAAGACAAAGCTAGCATGATTACGAGAAAACATCATGATTCGTAAATCCACATTGAACTCATCCTTTCTCCATCATACATGATGACAAGAGCAAGCAAAGACAAAGCAAGACAGGCGAAATGAAATGAAAGCCCGAGCCACACAAGGTGGGCGGGAAAACCGGCCGCGGAACCGGAACAAAACAAAAATGTGTATAAATACACGACTTATCTGCAGATAGTCCTTATGTTTAAGGACCCCCTAACTAGTGGATCAGACTGAGAGGGCAGTCCAAGCTCAGTGGTATTCAGCGGAATTCATGAATGCACAAAACTAATGAAGACTCGCCGTTTGAGGCCCGTGGTTGACACACTACGCCCCGTGGTTAAGGGTGCAACCCGGACCAAGTTCTCATATTTGAATGCTCAAAACTAATGGAGACTCGCCGTTTGAGGCCCGTGGTTGTGTAACGCCCCAAATTCCGAATACCGAAGATAACGCTAAGGTATCCGAAGTTGGCGCGCTACTTCCCGGAAAAACCGAGAACTTCCAAGATCGTAGTCCGCAGTGAGGTCAAATTTTTAAAACTTTTTAAACAACATCATAATCAATAGTTATATGCGGAAGCGAAATAAAAGATAGTGGAAGCAAAGGTATCAAGTATATATATCAGATGTAAAAGTGCGGAAGCCTGATAATAATCTCAAAGTGTGAATATCAAGTGTATATACATATCAGTCTAACCTACCCAATCTCACTACAAAAATGGATTCTCAAATCCCAAAACACATCTGCACTTAACCCTCCAGTGCAGGCTCTCCGTCCTCCGGCTCGACCACCTGGTCAGCCGGCCCCCATCCGTAGTCCCCGACTACAGGCGTCTCGTGGATCGCGTCACCCGCGGGATCAAGGTCTGGACCTAAGCACCAAAGATGGGTCAGATCTAAAGATCTGGCAAGGCACCATATGCAGATAACACCAGATGTACACAACAAAAGAGAGTAATGACAGGTACATAATCATATGAGTGAACAGAATACATAATCTAGGCAGTTGAGCAGTAATAGCAGTTTAGAATCAGAAAGATAAAGTATCTAATCTACACAGACAACAAGAGGCACATTCACACAAGCTAGATACACCGCGGGATATTATGCCGCGGCCCTCCCGTACTGTAAACGTCCCATACCATAAACAGTTTGCGGTGGGGATAGGGTAATAACCATACAAGGGATGACAGCCCTGATAAATATAACATACAATATACATAACACCGATCACACCCCTTTATCACACCGATCACACCCCTTTATCAGATTAGCCCGGACTTGGTATCACACCGTCCGTCCAACCACAGCTCATCATGATAGCTCTAAGTAACCAGAACATAGCTCCTACCAGAGATGATCAGTCAACTGGCTGAGCTTAAAACAACTGAGTGAATGTTTAGTGCCGACTCGGGAACTAAGTACGGGTCTGTGTCTGTCTAGGCTAATCTTGCGTGAGCAAGGTCCTACCCGGGTCTCTAAGAGGTTAAGGTACAACCTGGAACACAGTCTAACAACAAGTCCAAGTCCAACAACATTGGATCCACTCCAAGGCTCACAACCGTGGCCTGAGGTAACACAAGTACCATCCTATATCCATTCCACAACCATTTATCCTATGCTCATACACAATGAGCTAACCAACCATTGAAGACTAACCTCTCCAATCTAGGGTACCACATTCCCAATCTTAGGCCGTATGAGGGCCCGCCTAGACACAGACACGGGTCAATTATCTCCAAACACCCCATAGGGTCACCTCTAAGAAAGCCTAGGTTCAGGTCCTCCAATTCCCATTAATTAAAAGGTTTATGACAACAATAAGGATAAGAGAGAAGAACATCACATGAAATCCTCAAAATCATGGAATCAAGTGGAAATAGACAAAGGTCCAATCCTAGGTAATGGTCCACTCTCGGTTCAGGCCTCATCATGTGATTGGATCCCTAATTATAGCCTCTGATGTCAAAAGATAATAAATCTGGTGCTCCTGAAGTTATAGACACCATGGGCTACAATTAAGGTTCAAGTCAATGATGATTCGAATCCTAAAACCACAATTGGTGGACCCCACGAGTCAAGGCTGAGCCACACCATTGACTCGTGCTTGGCACATTGATGGAAGTTCATTTGGATGGTCAATGGGCCCCACAATCGATCAATCACAAAACCTAAACTAAACTCACAACTTACTGTTTACAATGTTGTTGGGTCGATCTGCTCCACAGAAATCAGGGTTGGGACTTAGCTTGGATCCTGGAATTTCTAGTGTACCTGATCGACCAGGTGGCCAGCCGGTCGACCTGATACACAGGTTTACCTGAATCAACAGATTCCAGGCCAAATCTCAACTTCTGCGGCTTTTAATGTGTTATGTCGACCCCGCACGTTGAACTCTGGGTTTGAGGGAAAATCCAGGTTATACACTAGAATTCCAATTTGGTTCATAAAATATCTAAGGCTTATTCTAATTCTAAAATCTAATGTGATTTCTAAAAATATAAATCTTAGGGTCCCAACTCCAATTATGTTCATTAAAGACTAAGGGGTTCATTAAGGCTTAGAGGTCTAATTTGTGTTCATTAGAAACTATAAAGTTTTATTCTAATTTCAAAAGCTAATGTGCTAAGCATCAAAAGTTATAAGTTAATAGGTTAGGAGGTCATTAGGTTAGTGGGCCCCATTGGTCCCAATCATCACCAAAATTTAATTTGGGTTCCTTAAAGGTTAAGGTCCTTTTTCTAATTTATAAAACTAATGGGGGTAAATAATCAAGAGTTTAAAAGGTTGTGTCATGTTACAACCTACTCATCTCAATTTCCATTCCCTCTTATTCCCATGCACCCTCAGACCACCATACTTACTTATCTCTTTCCTCACTTTTCTTTCTTATCCCACACGTGGCATCTCCATCTACTCCCTACTTTTCCTCACTTTTTCCCATGCTCCCCCAGACCACCATACACTCACTCATCTCTTTCATCTCTTTTCTTTCCAACTCGTCAGGCTCTCACAGAACTTATTTCTGTAATGGGTTCAACGACAACAGCATGAGTATTTCGGTTAGTGGCCCACTGATCAAACGCCTACCATCAGCCCCCATATACATGGTCGCCTAAGAGTCTACTATTAGATCCACGGTGCAGATCTGTCATCAGGTGACCCACATGGGCCCCACAGTCCAAGACATAAAACCAGTTCTAGACAACTTGTATTCTGGAATTTCCTAATTCAGATCTGTTTCTTCACCAATTTTTCTTGGTGGATTTGTGTTGGAAAGGGTTACTCAATGATCCTACAACAATGATACATAGTTTACATGATTTCGAGATATTAAGAGAAAGATTTCAAACTCAAATAGGGGCTGCCAGAACCGTTTCTTCCTAAACACCTCCTCTCTCTCTCACTGATCAAATGCTGGATGTTTGGCCAAGGGGTGTCCTCTCACCATGGGACCCACTTCTCTAGGGTCGCCCGTGGGTCCTCTTTCAGATCTACGGATCGGATCGATCATCGGGTGGCCCACCTGGGTCCCGGTCTCAACTGAATAAACAACCCATTCACCCCTTCACTGTTTCATCTACACGGTTACAGTAGCTAAAACCTGGATTTTCCTTCAACCCATTCACCATCCATCACATTTTATCACATACATATACAAGACCATAAAATCACTTCAATGCCCAACCATCCATCAATCCACCCGGACCATTGATCTTCCAAATGGGTACACCCATCCATCAATGGCCATTTTACCATGAAAACAAGCTCAAAAGAAGATCTAGACTAGCATTATCAACACATTGAAATGTAATTACACAAACAAGGAATAAGAGTATGCATCTAATGAAATTGCATAGGGTACTTGCCTTAGTGAAGAAGGAAAAGGAAATTGAGGTGAGAGAGAGATCCAATGGAGTGATAGTTGCCAATGGGGAGAGTCTCTAGCCTCCTTGTGCTAAGATTTGGGGGAAATTGGGGTTGCTTGGGGAGGAAGGTAGGTTAATTAGGGAAGATGAGAGGCAATTAGGGTTTTAGGCTCTTTTGCAATAGCTTAGGTTTATATAGATTAGGGTTTTAGGCTAATTACCTAAAGGGTATTTTGGTTCTAAATGGAATTGAAATGGGGCCATGGGTAGTTGGGTAATTAGGTGGGTTCTAGAAAGTCCCACACTCAAACCCATTCCATTAGTGCTAATTATAATAAATCTCTAATCAAATCAAACCTAACATAAATTAAATTAAAACTATATCTAAAACTTAGGGATATTATAAACTATTCTACTAATTCCCTATTAAATAGCATATTAAAGATAGAACATACCTTATTAATTATTATAAAAAATTAAATTGAGGGCCCACCAGGGTGGGGTCTCACAGGTTGACACGCTACGCCCCGTGGTTAAGGGTGTCGCCCGGACCAAGTTCTCATATTTTCCTCATCGACCACACGGGGTGGATGGTGCACGCAAGACAAAACAAGGTAGCATAAGCTATAAGCATGTCAAAGCATAATAAGTAGTCCCCTTTTTGGGTTCTTTGAAACAAAGCTGATACTTGTAACTCAAAACAAGTGCAAAGCTGTCATGACCCGGGCCCGAGATTAGGGTTACCACGGCCAAACCCCTAGTCGCGAACACCATACTTACTCCCGTAAACCTCGCATCACCGAAGCCAATACGAGATTCACAAGGGATCTTACATATACCTGTCAAATGTACATTTTTTTGCGGAAATATATACATACATTGACATCCAACTTTAATATCTATAAGTCCTTTACAGAAAGTAAAGTTTACTTACACATCTCATTTCCTATTTAAATCAACCATGCATATTCAAATACAATGCATGTGATCACTATTTACAACCAAAATAAATCTATTCAAAATGTTTTCAAAACTCGCTAAACCGGTCGCCTCTGATTTACATCCATTCATTCAATCCTCCTGAAGGAATCGGATTGGTCTCCTCCGTTGGTGGCGCGGTCTCGGAACCACTGGAACTGGCAATTTGGCCTGTAATGTCATCAATAACACTGTGAACACGACGGTTCAACAATGTATACACAATTCTATGATAATCACATGTTTAGCATGTTGGTTCCAATGTATAACAATTCCATGAAAGTCAATTCAATTCAATTTAATGCATATAGTTCTTCCCTGAAGGAAGCATTCAATTCATATAATTATTCAATTTATGTAGTTCTCCCCTGAAGAGAGCATTCAATTCATTATATACACTTTATCAAGTGTCTTTTCGTTGTCCTCTGGCATGGCGGAAGGCGCACCATTCACAACCCAGCCTTTCAAGGACTCATTTCATTTCAATATTTCTCATTTTATTAAGTGGCTTTTCAAATGTGTGAGATTTACCAGTGTCTTGATCAGAGATCACCGGCATCACCACGGAGCTTCGGAACGCTCCATCTACTGCAGCAGACTTAATCTTTCATACATTACAGTGTTTGTTCATTTCAGTTCTTTTCTTTTCGTTTCATTGCATTTCATTGTATTAATTCAACCCATTATTCAATAATAGCTCAACAAGGAGCACATCAGTAGTAGACGAGAGAGGACAAGCCAACTCAAGCCATAAACAATTAAATTTCCTAAAACAACATTCGAGTGAAACGTTCATTATGCAATGTAGGTGTTATTTTAGATGACATCACTTTTTAGTGAAATTTACATTCACATAAGTTTAGCTAACACCCATGAAGGTTTAGGAAAATATCAGAAATCAATTCTGATATCCCCTCAATTTCGGTCACCTCGTCGGTTACCTAGCGGTTAGCCGCATTAGGGATTTCGGCTGACCGAACCACATTCGGTCAGCTTTCCAGAATTTCTCCATTTACAAGATAATTTGCTCCATTCGGTCACCTATTTGGTCACCTACTCGGCTAACCGAAATTCAAATTTCGGTTAGCCGAATCTCTTCGGTCAGCTTACGGTTCGTTTTCCAGAAGCTAAACTTCTGATGGAAAAACCCTGACAAGATTTTCGGTCACCTTGCGGTCAACCCTCGGCTAGCCGAACTCACAATTTCTGCTAGCCGACCTATGTCAGTCAGCTTTCAGTCAGGTGTCGGTCAGCCTAGTGGCTGACCGAATTGTGCCCAGAAGGTCAGAAAATTCTGAACCGAATTTTCTGTAACTGAACTCCTTGAGCTCTAACAAATCACTTAACATTTGAAATCAATATAATTGAGTATACTTGCCTTGTTTGGAAACTAATCAGCAAGAATTCCCTTGTCTAGCTTGAATCCAAGCTGAATTCCTCAAGCCAAACCTTCTTTTGAACCTAAAACCCAAAATCAATCCACAAAATAGAATTCTTATGAATTCTTTGGGCCATAACCATTCTATCTCAATACTGAAAACATGGAAGTGTTGAATTCAACTCAAACACTTACTTGTAGCCTCTTTGGTGGAAATCTTGAGATCTTTTTAAGCTTAAACTCCAAGAAAGTAAGAAAAGAGATGAAGAAGATGATGGTGAAGATGGAGTCCCTTTTCACAATCACTTGCCAACTCTCCCAATCATCACTCAATGAAGAGAAATTGGAAGAAAGAAGAAGAAGAGAAAGAGAAGAAGAGAGAGAGCTGCTGGGATGATGAATGAACTCAAATGAGTTCATCATTATCTTATAATCCTACTTTTTGCATTGAACCCCCTCCTATTTCTCTAATTACAATTTAAGTCAAATGAATGGTCATTTGAACCAATCTACGCTGAATGGAATCATTACATTTACGGAAGTTAACGTACTCCTCGAGATATACGTGTGGGTATCAAGATTTTCCGTATTCGACGAAATACGTATAATTTCGTATTTACGAAAAAGTCCTTATATCACATGATTTAGCCTAAAACCATGCCAATTCATCCATAACATTCACTACTATTTCCATTAAGCTCAAATTGACCATTTGAGCCACATTCTAAATCAACTTAGCCATTAAGCAACATTAATTCAATAAAACATGTTGAATTAGCATTAATCCCGATTAATTAGAGTTAATCTTAATTAACTCGGGACAGGGTGTTACAAAAGCAATACCAGAAACAAAACTGATACTTGCAAGTCAAAACAAGTGCAAAACAATACCCGAAACAAAACTGATACTTGCAAGTCAAAACAAGTGCAAAACAATACCCGAACGAAACCAATGCTTGTAAGTCAAAACAAGTGCAAAACGAGATCCAAGACAAAACCAATGCTTGTAAGTCAAAACAAGTACAAAATAATATTCTTCATGTCAAGACTAAGTTTCTGAAAACAGGCTTTCAAGTATATGCTAAGGCCCTTCATTCGATTCTTGTGTAATTGAAACCCAAATGTTGGAATTAAAAGCGGATTGGTGCCCCTGAAGCTAAACAACATTTCATGTTTCAGTTGCACAACATCAAGCTAAAGACCCCTTAACATATTCTAGTTTTTTCTCTCCCATCGAAGACCCTTCAAAATTCTCCTTCTGTACACTCGGCCACCACGCGGCTACCTGGCAAGTAGCCGCCGGTTGTAGTCGGCTAGCCGACCGGCTGACCGACCACTGACCGACTGTTCAGGAATAATGCGACTTTTCCATTTTTCTGCGCAGGTCGGCCAGCCGCCTACTGACCGACCGCGGGCCGACCACACCCTGTGCAAAACTTGGTTGCTGTTATTCTGACCGACACAGGGGCGGCTAGCCGTGGGTCAACAGTCGGCTGGCCGTCGGCTGACCGACTGCTGACCGCCCATCTGCGACAGCTTCAATTCAGTTCAGATTTTTCACACCATTTCACCCATTTTACATCCTTCCATTCCTTTGTCAAATCCCTGCACATCCCTTGAGCCTCCATGCTCTCCAAGGGTCATTTCCATTAAATTTTAACAACCAACACATCTAATCATTTCACAAAATACTCCTCCATTCTTTCATCCATTTGCAAAACATTTAGGCAAGACAAAAGCCACTTCAATTGAATGAAAACCATCAAGATAAACCACTAGCATATGCATTTCAAACTAAACAAAAATTCAAACCATAACACATATTCGAAACAATACATTGCTCAAATTAGAATGGAAAAAGAATCAAACCATGGAAGCTAAAACATTCAAACATTGCATGCATAAGAAGAGCTAAGTTGATCACTTGCCTTTGTCTCTAGCACTCCAAGATTACTCAGAAATCTCACCAATTAGACACAAGCACACCTATGAAACAAAGACCCCCAAAACATACTCAAAAAGTGGCTCGAAATTAGGAATCTAGGAAAGAGTTAGAGTTAGAGCTTGCATGTTGAAATCAAGGCTCCCTAGGGCTGCCCTACCTCATATAAAGAAATGAAAGGGAGGTCTTACCTAAAGCATCTCCAACCAACAAGGAATAGCTCAAACAAGGGGTTGTCCAGCTGCTCCTCACACGAAAATGGGGTCTAGGGAGAGCTTGGAAGGTGGGGAACACAATGGCGAAATCAGATTTTCAAACGGTGATGAATCATGGTTGATTTGGTGGAGGGAGAAGCAAGGAAGGAGAGGAATAAGGCTCAGCTGGGAGCCCGTGCAACTCACTCTCGTTGGGGAAGAGAATGGAGAGAAAAGATGGAAGGTGGGGCTTATATAAAGTGATAATTATGGGGCCCACAACTTAAAACTCTTCATGGACTTAGAACTGGGCTTTTTGGGCCTCGGATGAAATCGACGAAGAAGACTAAAATGATCCTTATAAAATCTAGTTTTCACAAAGTATATTTTTGGCATGGTTCTGAAATTTCGAAATCTGGGCTCAGATTTAAATGTGAAAAGACTGTTTTGGCCCTCGAGCTGAAAAACTGATTTTCTGAGTTTCGAATAGGGTAGGTCTAAACACAAAAGTTGTTGGATCTAATTTGACCTATCAAAAGAAACCAAAATTGTAATTTTTCAAAATCAAGAACAATCCCTTACGCTTACACGTACAGCCCAAGGCATCCTCGGGCTGTCAGACCGGGTCCAACCGCTCTCAAAATTCCCCAAAGCTATGGAAAACCATTCTAAACCACAATCTAACTCAATTAGGCTCAAATCTTACTTAGAAAACTAAACGACGGCTAAAAACACACTAATCCCGAAAATTAGGGGTCGGGGTCTTATAGGGGGCCAGCCCCGGTCCTCTCTTTCCAAAGATTTAGATATTATGTGATTTTTATTGATGAATACACTCGTTTTACTTGGTTCTTTCCACTTAAGAACAAATCTGATTTCTATGATTGCTTCGTCAAATTTCACAAGTATCTTCAAAATCAGTTTGATAAAAGGATAAGGATTTTTCAATCAGATGGTGGAGGAGAGTTCAGTGCACACACTTTCCAATCTTATTTAAAAGATCATGGTATTAAACATCAAATGTCATGCCTTAAGACGCCGGAGCAAAATGGACTTGCTGAAAGGAAGCATCGCAATATTACAGAGTTGGGTCTTACTATGCTCTTTCATAGTCACATACCTAAAAGATTTTGGGTTGAAGCTTTTGGGACAGCTGTGTGGCTTATTAATAGGCTGCCTACACGTACATTAGAAATGAGAAGTCCTTATGAGTGCTTACTAGGAAAACAACCAGATTATACATCCTTGCGAGTTTTTGGTACACGTTGTTTTCCTTATCTAAGGGACTATGGGAAATCAAAATTTGACCCCAGATCATTACCATGCATTTTCTTGGGGTATAGTGAATTCTATAAAGGATACAGATGTTATTATCCTCCAACATGCCGGGTGTATCTCTCCCGCCATGTGGTATTTGATGAGGTAACATACCCATTCCGTACACCAGGATGTCTTTTTACTAATGTAAGTGTTAATGGTGAGATTACCACATTTTCTGAGTGGGTTACAGGTGCACCAAATTCAACATCTTCATTGGAGATTAACTATTGTGGGCCACAATCCAACACTACAACACCCATCATCAACCATCTTCCTCAAGTGGTTGATCATCCAAATTCCATCGGTAGTTCTGATTTTACTATAGTACCAGCAACTGTCCCTGAGCTAGAACAGTCCCAGCCCGTTGAAATAGAATCATCTCAGCCCACAATTGTGCATGTGAATGGGTCAAATCCCCTTCAGCCTTCAAACATTTCTTTGGATGACAATACATTTCTCTTTGATGAACATATTGAAGAAACTGTGTCTCTTACAACAACTGCCATGTCCAACACAAATGAAGGATCATCATGTGAATTTGAGGACACTACTGCATTAAGGTCTCCAATGATGACACGAGCCCAAGTTGGTATTACAAAGCCTAATCCAAAGTACTTTTCATCAGATTATGCTCTCATGGCTAATAATATTACCTCTGAGTCTACAAAGCTTGAATCTATACCAATTGAGCCAAAGAATGTTCGTGCTGCTTTAAAAGATCCAAGCTGGTCTCAAGCCATGAGAGATGAACTGAAGGCCTTGGCTGAAAATTCTACTTGGGATCTTGTACCAAGAACCCCAAATATGAACGTGGTTGGGTGTAAATGGGTATTCAAAACAAAGCTACATGCTAATGGAAGTCTTGAAAGACTAAAGGCACGCCTAGTAGCCAAGGGCTACACACAAATCCCAGGAATTGACTTTGTGGAGACTTTTTCTCCGGTAATCAGACCTACCACTATGAGGACAATCTTAACTGTTGCATTGGCACATAAATGGGATATTAGACAGCTTGATGTTAAAAATGCATTTATGAACGGTCATCTTGTTGAACCAGTGTTCATGGAACAACCACCTGGCTTCAAGGACCAAGGGAGACCAGATTATGTATGTAGACTTACACGTGCTATATATGGACTTCGTCAAGCACCACGGGCATGGTTCGATCGTTTTAGCCTCTTTCTTTTATCCGTAGGGTTCTTTTGCAGCACAGCTGACCCATCTCTCTTTGTGTGTCATAACACATATGGTACCCTACTACTTTTGTTGTATGTTGATGACATCATTCTTACAGGTAATAATCCTGCATTATTGAATCGCCTTATTCAGCGTCTTAACATGGAGTTTGCAATGAAGGACTTGGGCTATCTTCATTAATTTCTCGGGGTTGAGGTGCAACGATTTTCTGGTGGTATTTTTCTCAATCAAGCTAAATATGCTTCTAATCTCTTGGACCGCGCCCAAATGCGAGGTTGCAAGCCAATTTCAACACCCATGGTCACCAAGCTACGAGCACCAGTTGATGACAAGCTATTTCATGATCCTCAATTTTTTAGAAGTATTGTTGGAGGTCTGCAATACTTAACGTTTACTAGGCCAGAATTATCCTTTAGTGTCAACTATGTGTGTCAGCATATGCAAAGCCCGACGAATTTTCATTTTCAGCTAGTGAAATGCATTCTTCGCTATGTCCAAGGGACCATTGAGCATGACATTCGTCTATTATCCAGCAACACTCTTGATCTATATGGATTTAGTGACGCAGACTGGGCAGGATGTCCCATCACTAGACGGTCTACAACTGGATTTTGTGTGTTCATTGGTGGAAATTGCATATCTTGGAGTGCTAAGAAGCAACCAACAGTATCTCGCTCTAGCGCTGAAGCGGAGTATCGGGCTCTTGCATCTATTGCAGCTGAGCTCACATGGATCTCGTATATTTTACGAGATATTGGTCTTCACCTCTCTCAACCCTCAATTTTATTTTGTGATAATGTGTCGGCACTTCACATGACCATCACTCCAGTCTTTCATGTAAGGACAAAGCATATTGAGGTGGATTATCATTTTGTTAGAGAAAAGGTGGCCCTTGGATCTCTTATTACTCGATTTGTCTCTTCTGGCAATCAAGTTGCCGATGTATTCACTAAACCATTATCTCGGCAATCATTTGAGATATTTCGCACCAAACTGGGTCTTTAGCCCTCACCACAGCCCAGTTTGAAGGAGGGTATAAAGAATACAAAATCCATCAAAAGTCAAAGAACTAATTCAAGGGATTAATTCAAGGGATGTGATATATTCCATCAAGAGTCAAAGGCATCATTCAAGGAATTAAGATTTCTGTATCAGAAACTAATCCCACTGATTGCGTATCTTGTAATTCTATTACTATTCATAGGAAGCTAATCCCTGTAATCATGTAAATTGGACTCTATATAAAGGGCAATACAATCATGTAAACCTCACCTCGAATTTGGTGAGATCAGACAAATTAATATTGAGTTTGGTGTTTTTCATTTATCCCTCACCATAGTAAGGTGAAGGCACAAAGTAGGGCGGACTTTATGATCCATTTGAACCATCCACATACACGGGGCCCTCTAATTTACAGTGGGTCTATCGAGTTTTTGATGATCCGAATGGACTAGATTGTTGGATTGAAGTTTAAGTTTTTTCTTTAACATAAAGTCATTAAACTTGCGGGCAATGCATAAAGGAGTTAGAGGACCGTATATAGTGAGGGATGGATGCATGGTTATATAAGTATTATTATATTTCAAGTGAGGACCGTATTTGATAAATGTACTTATAGTATCATATGTAAATTTTATAATACACATATATTAGACATAGTAATATTAGGGGTAACAATCAAGCCAAGCCAAAGATGAACTAGGCTCAACTCGTTCATATATATAATCAAGTGTGAGGAAAAAGGGAGTGTAGCCGAACTTGAGCTGTGTGTGTCAAGCTTGCCTTAAGCTCGAATTCTAATTACTATATTCAAGATTGAGATCAAGCTTGGTCACACTCGGTGTCAACTCGTCTCCTTTAGGGCACGTTTGTGTAAACGTAATTTCCATGGAAATTGGAAATTGCCACATCAGCAAAATCCATGGGTTTCAAATACTTTGGAAAAGTATTTCCGTGGAACTCAAAAAATTATGTTTGGTGCAAAAAGTTGAACATTGGATGGGAAATGGGTAGGAAAAGAAGTTTATAAAGGGGGGGGGGGAGTTTTCTAAGGAAATGGACTTCCCATACCCCCCCATGGGAAGTCCATTTCCATAGTGAGGAAGGAAAAAGATGAGTTGGCAATAAAGTGATTCCTAGGAAAAATGCTGCACCAAACATACAAAAAGTAAGTTTTCTGCAGAAAACTGTTTCCATTTCCATGGAAATGGGCTACACAAACAAGCCCTTACATCCCTCAAGTAATGGATGATATGCCTAGCATAGTAGCATTGTTAGAAATCTAGCCGACTGATGCGTTTTATTAATATGATGAAATTGCATAAAACAAAGCTAGGCCCCATATAAGAAAATTAGGTCGTCATGAATTATAATATATTAAAGAGAAGGGTTTCGAATTCGATTTTGACTTCAACTTTTAATTTTGACCAAAAAGTTATGTTACTTTTTTTTCAAAATCTAGCATGTTCTCTTCCCACTCCTATCTTATGCAAATAACTACTTTATTACTTTATCAAAATCACTTATCTACTCTCTTTTTTTCTTTTTTTCTTTTTTTACAAGGCTCTATATTGATTCCTTTTTTTTGCAAAGCTCTATATTGATTCAAATTCTATCATCCTCTTTGTACTCCATTTCTCATTTCCTTTCTATTCTAATTCTCTCATTCATTTCTATGCCACTAGCATTTGGATTACATAAACATATACTCATAACCTCTCTTTTTTTCTTTTTTTCTTTTCTCTTTGTAAAAACTATAAATTCTTTTTAATGTATGAATATGTAGATTGCAGTGTTGGTTATATCCGTGCTGAGCATAGGTTAGTATGCCAGTAAGATATTATTGCATAGGTGGAACCTAGAAATTTTCCTTGGGAGTTGGTATGCATGGGTCAATGTAAAAAAACCTAAAATTTTCAATAAGATCGTAGGATTTTTAAAAATTCTTGAGGGGCTAATGTTAAAAATGAAGAATTCTCAAAACAGTGGGCCTAGCAACCCTTGGCACCCTCAAGTTTCGCATGTGAGGATAGGACTATTATTATCATAATAATAATTATTATAAATATGATGATTTTGGCTACGATCGCCACCACTATCACCACCACCATCATCATTACTAGTATGAACTTACTAACTTAACTTTTATCATAGTAGTAATGATGCCGACAACAATATATAGTCACCAACATCATTGTCGTTATTATCGTCCACATCATGTAGTTAGGATATACCCTAACGATGGACGATGGTTGTGCGAAGCCTGCGACTTGATGACGTGAGGGAAGCAAACCATGCTATAATGGGAACATTATGGACTTCCCGGATTATCCTCTATTTCTTTCCTCCAAATGAATTTTAAATATCTTAAACTATAATACTTAGCTTTTACATCCATGCCCAACACAAAGAAAATGCCGGTTAGAAAAAGATTTTATATGAAAGTTGATGTCCTCTAAAAAAAAAAAAAGATAGGCCAAAAAAGACATGAATAAAATTAATAACGATAGAATTGGAGAAATGCAATGTATTTGACAATTTGACTCAATTTAGACTTTAACCGAGAAACAAAATTGATGTTGCTGATAGTATAGAACTAGGACAAGACTTTGACAATGACGGTTATTAATAGTAATATATAACTTACCCAAATATGTGGCGGGGCATATTGATAGGCCATTAAAACTGGTACCTGTGGTAAACCCTACTCAGATTTAAATCTATGAACTTATGCCCATTTTGAATTCCACAAACCCACTACCAAACTTCCCTCTGATGGGAGTGGAAGGGAGTAATCTGACCCAATGCCATATCCCTATCGACCATGGTTTTCCATGGACGCTAGCTGTTGCCTGTCAATTTGAAATTGACATTTGCTGAAAGTGGAGTTTGGCAAAGGCAGCAGGCTCTTAAGATGTGCCATTTCCATTAATTGGTCTATTAATACAAACAAGTGTCCAGACAAAGTGAGGTTGATGTTAACATCAGTAGTTAGGAAATGTCACATAAACAATATTATAGATAGACATACGTTAGTGTTTGAAACTTGAAAAGGGTATCCGCCATTACTGTATGAAAATTTAAAGGGAGAACCTAACTAAAGCTCTGTACATATTTTAAGGCCTCCCAAGGGGCTATCAGGGTACGCCAGAGGTTCATCACCCTCGGAGGTGGAGTTCATGCCCTGCGACCAGTTGAACCATGCCCAATATCAGTGATGATCTTCAGTTTTCTCTCGAGGGCATGTTAGACCCCGCCCCGTACTAATCATAATTAAAGCTAATTAATCTCAATTAGTGATACTTAAGCGTGATTAATTGTACTAATTGTGATTAATGAACAAAATGAGTTGGGTTAATCTCAAATGATTGAATTAAGCCTAATGAAGTGAATTTGGATGGGATTGAATTGATTAAGATGAGTTTAAACTCAAACAAGGTAAACTAAGGACCTTTTTGTAAATACGAGTTTTCACGTATTTCGTCAAATACGGAAATTCTTGATACCAACGTAAGTATTTCGAAGAGTACGTCAACTTTCATAATACACTTGATCTCATTTGACCTAAAGTTGATCAAATGGACCTTCACTTGACCCAAAGTGTGAATAAGAAAAATGGAAGAGGGCTTTAGTGCAAAAAGTGCATTATATAAGCTAAGAGATGGGTTCCTTTCCCATTTTAGCAAACCCTAGGCACCCCCTTCTTCCTTCTTCCTTCTCTTCCATTTCTTCTCCATTAAGAGTGAGGATTTGGAGCTTGCAAGTAATTATAGAGGGAGCTTGGTCATCTTCATCTTCTCCATTGGGTCATTCTCCATTGTTGGAAGCTTGGGACTTCTTGGGAAGGAGTTGTGTCAAGCCAAGTCAAGGAGAAAAAGGGGTTTTCGTCCAAGTCTTCAATAGAGGCAAGTATAAACCCTACTTGTGAATGTTGTTAGTATTGTGGTTGTTAATGAAGATTTCATATAGTGGGTTTGTGCATTTTCCATTTAATGTTGAATGGATTGGTTGTTTATGGATTGATGGAGTGTATTAGGAATGTCATTAATGTGTGTATTAAATGGTGAATGAGGAGTGGACAGGAGGTCCAAGGTTTATTGCAGGTTGTTGTGAAATAAATGGAAAAGGAGTGAAGAAGAAAGAGAGTTGCAGAAATCCGGATTGGTTTTTTGAAGCGTTCGCTCGAGCGAACCACTCTCTGGATGAAAGCGCTCGAGCGGACAAGGATCTGCTCGAGCGACCACTCTTCTGTTTGAGTTCGCTCGAGCGAACCCAAAGTTCGCTCGATAGTTGGTTTTGGATTTCGTAGGAAACATAGATACTTTTTGGACATTTATGTGTCCTCTAAATTAGCTTTGTGGCTAATTAATGTAAAAATAGAGATCGATGGAGAATTGTGGATAATGAAATAGAAACTATGAGAATTGAACCCATGGATTAATAAGGGGTTAAATGATAATTGATTGTAAACTATACCTCTATGAGTGTTAATCACGGGGACTCCAATGTACATATAAATACAAATGTGATGTCCATCGAGAATAACACGTACATTGGATAACCAATGGTTACACTCAAATGATGGGTAGGATCTGGAATAAAAATGAGTAGAATCGGGTAGTCAGTGATTCTCTCATGCCATTGTATTTTTATCACTTTGTTCCAATCTCACAAGATTGATGTCATTGATTATTCCTTTCCATTGTTAAGAATGGAATCACTGTATAGAATTGAATCCATAATGGATTGATAATGAAATGCATTGACCCTTGAGTTTGGCACTACCTAGCTATTGTATGAAATAATAAATGATTATGTTCATGAGGCTAGGGTCATGAATGGTGCGCCTTTCCGCCCTGAGTCAAATGACTATTCCTACTGCAGTAGATGATTTATGGGCGTTCCGGAGCTCCGTGGTGATGCTAGTGTCCCTGGCCCGGACACTGGTAAGTCCCACAAATTTCGATCGTATCTACGGGTACTGATTGAAGCCTTCCATTTGGAAGTTGAATCATTCCTTTGAGGGAATATGGTAAATGAAATGACATGAACAGAAATGAAATGAAATGAATTGAAATAAAAGCTATGGTAGTTGCCATCTTGTACGTATCATTGTATTACCTATTATGCTCATCCATTGTTTAGAATTGGAACTGTTCACTAATTATATTGAATGAAATTAGTAATGTACTAACATGTGCTTTTACAAGTTTTGTTTATACATTGTTGAACCGTCATGTTCATTAGTGTTATTAATGGCATTACAAGCCCGATTGCCCGCGCCGGCCCAGCAGCGGCCCCGACGGCAGCGGAGGAGACCGTTGCGGTTCCTCCGGAAGGATTGATAGAATGGGATGGCCGGAATGCCAATTGAGATGGTATTCGAGTGCGCGAATGGACTAGAAATGTTTTGGTGATTCTTTTGAGAATTCTTTTGAATAGTTGAAATTCATTTTGGAAATGTAATATTTTGAGAATTTGAATAGTCATCACTATGCATAGTGTTTAGATATGCTTAAGTTGATGAGAGAAAGCAATGAGCGATACATATTAAAGAACCTTATTTTGTATACATGTACATTTTGGAATTAATTGTCAATGTGTATTTCCGCAAATTGTACAATTGACAGGTATGTATAAATGAATATATCCCTTGTGGATTCTATTTTAGCTTAGGTTAATTCAGAGTTCACGGGAGTAAGTATGGTTCACGGCCCTGGATTATCGTAACTCGGGCCTGGATCGTGACAGGGCATCTCCCATGAGGAGAAGGTGCCTTACCCTATCATCAAGCATATGCTCTCCACCGTTTTCATCGGCCACCAACCATACAAAATTTGCCTTGAGTTATTTTTTTTAACTTAGCCAAAGGGGCGGGGACCCAATAGAGAGCCCGTATGAAAAGACAGGTCATACAAAACTTACCTTGAGTTGATGATCCAATCAGACACATCAATAACCTCAACTAACTAAATTGCATAACCATAGAATTTTGGCTTCTTATTTTATGGGTATCTAAATTAAACCTAAAGAACAGGAAATTCATACATTAAGGTGACAGTTTTTAGTTGTCCTGGATTAGTGAATCTTATATGGACATCTTCTGTAAGAATCTCCTGTTCTTTTTGGTTTTAGATGAAGCTATAACATTTGTCTTCTCATGTACTGCAATCCATATATATATATATATTTATATTACCTTAATGATGGTTAGAATAATTATTTTAGTCAGGATAGCTAAAGTGGGTTAATCTGATAGCATTTTTTTCTGAAAGCAGACAGGTGGCATGAAAAGTGGGCAACACCATATCTAAGGGGGTCTTGTGATTAGGCTCCTTCCAAAATCAAATCCACTACTCTTTCCTAGCTTCATGATCTAAGGAGCTTTTTTTCTAATTGTTTATTTCTTCACCTCATATTAGATGTGTAAAAGTGACTAATGGACTTAATTTTTGATAGATGACTGATTCATAACCCTCCTTATATCTGGTGGGCCCCTGCATCATTGTCTCCTTTATTGGAACTTTTCAGTTTAGGTGCCAACCGATATCCCCTGGGCCTTTGTCCTCTGTATTCTTCCCTATCATCTCTGGCAAGTGCTTGTTACACTAGCAACACTCAATTAAAAATATGCATGATGTTAAAAGGAGTAGATTTAGTTGCAAAGTATAAGTTTTTATCAGCAGCTTTTCATATTTGTGTTTGTTGTAGGCCCCACTGTTATGCCACATGTTTCACTTTAAGGTATGTGTTGGCTTGTCTTAGTCAGCCATAGTGATTCATAAGACAAGAATGTCTCTTAATAATTCATAAAATTATGTCCTCTTTTTTCGGAGTTGTTTCATGCAATTAATTTTTTTGTATAGACTAGTAACAAACGCCCGGGCTAAAAAATAAAAATAGATTTAAATTTAATATTTTTTTAAGAATATTATTGATAAATAAATAAAATTTATAAATATATTATTTAGAAAAATGGCTTGGGTCCTCCCAACAGTACCTATTTAGAAAGAAAAAAAAATAGAGAAATGAATACAAAAGATCTTTTCTTAATAAGCCAAAGTAATGTACAACATGAATCGATAAGAAAAATAAAAATAAAAATAAAAATAAATAGCATATATTATTCATCATCTAAAGAAAGCAAGCCCTTGAGTTAATCATTCACCTGTGCATTTCATAAAGCTGAGTCATTAAAAATCAATAAATGAACATGAAGAAAACACAATGGCAAATGCATCAAGCAAAATCAGTATATTGAGTTTAAGATATATTATTCATATATGAAAAATTCTTTCAAAGAAGAAAAAAACTCTTTCAATCTTCTTATTTGTGGAAAACAAAAACAATTAAAGAAGAAAAATATATATAACTGATGAAGTTTTTTCCACTTAACGTTAATTATTACCGACGACATTTGGGATTTCTTTGATTAAATAGGCTGTTTTGGTTACAGTGGTAAGAGATTTCATGATGATTGGTTTCAGTCCTTTTATGATGTTATTTTTACAGCATTGCCTGTGAATAGTTGGCCTGTTTGATAAGGTAATCATCTGTCTGAAACGCTCTTGATCTATGAGATCTATTGTTAAGAGCCATATGTCATAAGTTATCAAGCTCTCTGTTTCTTTACATATTAGCCACAGAGTGAAGTTTGGGGTTTTTATATAAATGGAATGAGAAAAGGTCCAATCATTTTTTCAGATTATTCAATGGGAAGAAATCCTTCAATTGAAAGCTAAGATTCTCCAAATGGTTATTTTCAACATGTGACCAATCAGTGGTAAAGACGACTCGTCGAATAGTTCTGATCTCGCACTTGTGTTGCCATGTTTGTTGGAATAAAGAGCTTGGTAGTTAACTTGGATGTAATTTTCTAACACTAGATCCTTTATCTGATTGTTTCTAAATCTTTGAAGGTTCCAAACGGAAGAGTTGGATAAGTTTCTACCTTGATTTTAGCAGGATGTTAGTGCCTCACTGTCCGAGAAGTACCATGAGTTAACACATGGAGGGAATAGGAAATATGTTCTTCAAATGGCGAGTGGCTATTTGGGCTTTCTTTTCTTTGTATCATTCCTTGGTCCTCTTTCATTTCACAATTTCTGGCAGTCTTAATGGTCACAATTCCCCGGAAAAGATATTTGACCTCTGGGATGTCAATTGTCATGACCCATCCTAAAACATGGTTTACAAATATAAATCATCATCGCTATTATCTGTACTTGCGAAAGCAAAGATATTAACCGGGTGTCGTATCCACTGGGACAAAAGGGCTAAGTTGCGTTGTTTCCTAAATTCCTAAACCAATCCTATTAGAAAACGAAGTGTTGGTTTGATTCCTAAATTAACCAGATAAAAGACAAAGGTTTTGATTGCTGAATTAACAAGTTGAAAAACAAGGTTTTGATTCAATCGGAGAAAAGATCTCAGGATACGAATCCACTCTAACCTCGCACAATGGCAAGTATAGACCTAGGAGTTCTCTCTCAATGCTAGACAAACTCGTTCTAGTTACAAACCTAAACAGAGTCAACAAATAAATGATGCGGGTGTAGATCAGGGCATAACGTATCTCTAAGGCATAGACTATATGAGATCTACATCACATTCATTCAAGCACCATTATATGACCTAATATTCAAATCTACAATATTAAAATACCAAGGAAATATATATTGCATTAAGAGAATAAAATCCAATCAATGGATAATATCATTGTCATATAACCAAAAGCGTTTAAAAGAAAACCCTAGAACCTATATATCATCATAAACACAAGATTAGGGCTTCATCGCAACCCTAAGATGAAAGTTTAGTTACACATGGAAGACGATTGTCGAAGAATCTCTGACGAAAACTGCATTGACGCTCTTCCAATGCTCCCAAAAGCTTGCTCCCGATCTTCTCCTAAGATGTGAATGTCTCTAAAATGAAGTTGGGCTTTTATTTATAGGTTTTGGGTCTCAAAAATCACTTCAAAAAGCGCATGAGGCGGACTCTACCCGGTTCGGGCGTCTTAACGCTAGGTACTGGGTGTCCGGACACCAGGAAGCAGTGGCTTCCAGTGCAATCTGTGGCCGGGCGTCTCGACGCCGGGAGGCAGAACCTCTGGGTCATTCCAGATTTTTTCTGAATTTATTCTATTTCCTCTATTTTGCGCCAATTTCTTTCCAATGCATCTAGGGCATCTGTAAACATAAAAATAACATAATTAAACTAATTAAACTCATCAGAATATATACCAAAGTCTAAATTAAATGGCCTAAATAGTACATTTTAGGCTCTCATCGTGTAAGCACAACGACTTTCAATAGTATAGTTGTAACTGTCAACTTGCGCCTTCTTATGGCCTCCAATTCCATCACTAGGTGGCACTCTTTGAGTGTTGCAGGGAGCATCTTGGCATGGTTTGCTTTTATCTTTGTATATTCTGGTATTATAACCCCATATGCTAGACAAGAAAGTCTTCTTGAACATGTTTTAGCGTGCCATCCCTTTGATCAAGGTAATGTGTGCGGTATATTCATTGATTTGTGTTCTTGCAGGAGAACATGTTCTCTGTCTTCAATGTTTTGATGGGCACATTCTATTTATATCTCTTCCTTTTTCCTGTTCCCGTTGTTGCACTTCTTGGAGACTTCATATACCAAGGGTGAGACTTAAATATTTTATAGATGATTTCTTTTGTTTCAGTCAGCTCTGTTGGGTAACATTTGGATCCTTAAAAGATTGGTAGGACATTAAAACAGAGGGGGAAATCCATGACAATGTTCACAAGTGTGTCAAGCAAAAGGATGTCAATAGCTGTCTGATTACTGAAGGACCCAACCCAAAAACCTTGTCTATGTACTCCTTTTTAGGTCTCATGGGTAAGTGAGTGGGCCCTGTGTGTGGATCCAGTTAGGTCCATACTCGAAAACCCTTGGCCAAGTGTACAATATATAGATACTATATAATATAGTATATGGTGCAAATTATTATATATAATGGGGAGGGATAACGTAAGGTTGACCATAAGTTACTATCAAGTTTGGTCAAATGTGGGGTCCACCTTTGAAAGGCCCAAAGCCACTCAAATTATGGCCCCACCGTGTTTACCTATAGTAGGCCTGAGCCCTACGATATTTACTGTTAGATTGAAGAAAAGTATGACTAAAGCACTACTTAATAATGTTATAATGATTCATTAATAAATTTATTTTCTGCATACAATGGCGCCCCCACATTTTGGGGATCCAGAGTATTTCTTAAATGCACAGTTTCTTCCTCCATAACTGTATGCATTTTCAGATGGAGTTGCATTCTCCATCAGAATGGACAAAAAAGTTCAAGCCACAATTTTCATGTGTCCAATCCAATGGTCAATATTAAATCAATTGACTCGAAATTTGATGATTGTATGGATGCATGGAAGGAGAATTGATGTGAAGGATTGGACTTTTGATATATATGCTATATGATCCACTTTGTATCAGAATTTTGATTTTATTACAAAAATATGATTAATGCATGGCTTAACCAGATTTTTTATGTGAAAAATGTCCCAACCAAATGGTGACTGTTGCAATGAAGCATGGACCCATATAGGTGAACACTGGTGGATGCTTCTTTTGACCGGTTTGGATATTCTTCACAAAGTGGACCACAAATGTGCCTTTTGATTTGATTTTTCTCATCCACATGATATGGTCAACGTTATGCAATCATTCCCTCCCTATAATAATATGATATTGGTTATTATATGTGGGGCTATTACATGAGATCGACCTGATCATAATTCATGGTCAAGTGAGCTTAAGTCACACGCTGTGGGCTCACATTGTGAAGGCCATAATTCATAACCATTTCAAAAGTTATGCCCCACCCATGTTTACATGCATGGTTCCAAGCGTTTGTTTCCCTGCACTTCTAACAATTCAGTTTTCCTGTATAATTGTTGTTTCAAGTCTTTTATATACATGCCCAACCGTCTCATACAACATTCTATAATTTTCTTGTCTGCTGGTGCAGCCCATAGATTGCCTTTTATGTGCTCATTCCCAATGCCATAACTCTGTGTGTGCGCGCGTCTCTGTGTGTGTATGGTCTGCGGGCCCACCCATGATCAATCCATTCTCATTGCATGTCAGTTGGTTTGCTGCATTATAGGATCATACGGATACAACATTCTAACCAGCCATTTGTAATTACCTAAGTTTAAAGAGACATCTTGGCTACGTTTTGTGTAGTTTTTAACTAGTCAATCTGGTTTCAGGTTACAGAGATGGTTTTTCCCCTATGACCACCAAATTATTCAGGAAATTCACAGGAATGACCCTGAAGTGAGAAGCAGGTCTGAATTCTTGGAGATTGGAACCAAAATGACACCAGAGGAAGCGAGGAGCTTCGCCATTTGTCAACTTCCAAGAGAATCATCAAAACACATGCACTGATTTTGCGTTTGACTCCCCTTGTTATGAGTCATTTTTTGCTTCACAGGCTGGTGTTTCAACACAAAACAAAGCATGGGATGTCGCACGCAGAGCTAGTATGAGTTCTCAGTCAAGGCCAACTCAAAGCTAAATTGGTAATACATACAGTTTTTATCATTAACCTCACATCTTGTAAAGTTATCTGTGCCATATCTAGACTACATTTTTTTTGTACTTACTCAATAAAGATGAGCTCTTTTTCCTTAGTTCTTTCACTGTCCATAGGTGGAGAGATATATTTTAACTTTTACACATCTCATTTTCCACAGCTTCTCTCATACTGAGCAGACAATCAACAGTGCATTGCCGTTGTTATTCTTATTTGAAGTGAGGGGATTTTATGGATGTTTAGCTTGGATCTTGGACATGTATTTGGAAATTCCACCCACTCTGGAGGTACAAAGTTTCTCATGTTGTTTAAAGATCCCCAGAATTCTTTAAACAACATATTAAAAAAAAAAGATAAAAAAATACCATAGGTTCATAGCCCCACAGCCTAGAACCGCAAAATTCAAAATCCATGGGGTTTTGGTGTGAAAACCAAGAATTTGAATTTGATTTGAAACTTTCCGAACCATGGGCTTATGAGATTTGAAACTTTCCAATCCATACAGACAAAAAAGACAAAAAAAATGAATTCAAGCCGGTGGGACCTGGATTTTGAATTTTCAAGGGTCATACTATAACTGTAGCTGGTACTCGGTTTTTTATTAGTAAAGCTTATTGCTTGGTTATGGCTATGAAATGTCCCCATTGTATCCATGTAACACTTGGTCAGCAATAAAAATGATAAGAAGGGGTTCTGCACATGTCTCCTTTTCTATTTATAGCAAAGCCAAGATGAATTGATAATTGTTAAATATCCCTGCCTTTAGTTGAAGTGTTCAAAAACTCCCCTGAACTACAGTGACAGGTTTTTTTTTTTTTTTTGGTAGAACAGTGACAGGTTTTAACTCGTTTAAGTATCCATTTTTATGGAAGAACAAAACGTAGCTATTGTTTTATAAAGCAGGAGAGAGAGAGAGAGAGAGAGAGAGAGAGAGAGAGAGAGAGAGCCTATTTCAGAAACCACATGTTTATTCAGAGAGAGAGCCTATTTCAGAAACCACATGTTTATTTTGAGTAAGACCCACTGAAATAAACAAAATTATGGAGCCCACCTGCACCCACCCACCCATACAATAATGATGTAAATAAGATGGCCACCCATATGGTCCAAATATGGTGGGGCCTCTTAATTGATTAAGAATTCCCCAAACAGTACTGAGGCCCTGCCAAGATTATCATCCATCATTTGTCATATTATATAGTACAAAGCTATGTTAGGAGATATCAACGAATTTGATGAGTTTTGGTTGGGTCTCCTTTTATGCTTTGTCTTTTACTTGGCTATTTGATGACCCCCACAGCATGATGTGTTGAGAAAGAGAAAAAAAAAAACCCTAAAATTTGGTTCAGACAAAAAAACATTGATAAGGTCTTTTCAGCTGGAGTATGTTGAAAACAAGAAACTGTTTTCCCTGAAGCCAAAAAAAATGTGTCAGTGCGGCACAAATTCATCCATAATTACTGCAACAATAGTTATTTTCCTCGATTGATCAAGGATTCATATCCAATGGGAAGGTGAAGGTTGTGTTTAGGAGTGGATATTTTCATATGTTCATGACCAGAAATGGAGGTACTTGTTTTTTTTTTTTATTTGGGTGAAAATGCAACAGAGACAGTAAAACATGCACTGAACTTTTCATTAAAAAAAGGTGAAAATGCATCAGACCACAGGGTAACTATATATACACAATATGATTCTTATTTAAATATATAGTTATGTCTTTAAATCAGTCAGATTAGAATGAAATTTGGATCCATGCTTGTATAGATGAAGTCAGGTGTTATGTAAACTAGTAAGAGCAACCAATGTGATCCCGGTCATCTCCGGTCATCTCTCCTTTGTGCAAGGGAAAAAAACAACAAAAAGATTAAAAAACTAAATGCATTTTCCCCGTATATTGTTACGTGTTAAGAAAGTACAACCATTCGTCATCATTTACAAAAGCAGAATTCAGTGATTTCTATCCTCTTACATGTCACTAGATCCCATCAGTCATCGCATAGATCTTTGCTTGAAGGACCTGATAGGAAAAATTATAAAGTTCAATTTGGTTGAATTTTTTTGTCCCTACAATCTCTATCTCTCTCATCCGTTAACAGTACATGTTGGATGTGGGAGAAAGCCAAATAGGAGAAATTTGCACCCCAGTATAACAGATTTATCCTACTAAACAAAATATATTTTCTCCATACAATACCAAGTATTCTGTAACATTGACCCAAACTCCAAGGCAAATTCCCATCACGTAAGGAGGCTTGCAAGAGCAAAAGGATCTCAGGTTATCATATAAATTGCCATGTTTTGACTGTAAATCCATTTGTTAAGTGGCAGTTCTGTTTTTTTAGTGGAATTTATGTTAGGAATTCACTATGTTTAGGAATTTCTGGACATGATGTGACATGTTGTTCCTTGGAATTTCTAATTTTCATGTTTCTTTATTAGCATTTCTAGATTCCAGCCACATGAAATGTCTCTTTTGACCTTTGAAAATCCAGAAATTCCACTCCATTTGTATTTTGATGGAATTCTTGGATGCTCAAGCTCAAACGAGCATCTAGGAATTCCACTATGTCTAAAAATTCAAAAGTTCTTCAGACGGAAATTCTTGACAGCAAAGAAACAGGCCCTTAGACTCAACAAGAATGCCACTAGAACTGAAAACAGTTGGACCAATGCTTTTTCCTTACCTTAATATAAGCAAACAATGACAAGATAAGATCACGTGAAGTCTAAAAGTCCATGACAAGGAGACAAAGCACAATCAACTCATGTATAAATTCGTAAAGAGGGAGAGATTTTTGAATAATTGGTGAAACATGGGTGGCCCAGCCTATCAAATTTTCAACTACCTTAATGGGGGTTAGGTAGGTAGTGTTTGTATAAATGTAGAGAAATCTATAACCAAGCTTTCTATTGTGTCTTTACCACAGTTAGCAGAAAGGTTTGTGATGTAGGCCAATTAATCATTGAACCACGATTAAAGAATCATATCAAAAGCAAGCCTCATGTGTGTAATCCAGAATCATAGCACCAAGGGTGGTTGGAAAGGGAAGATTTCTTATGCTGGTCTCTAAGGATTTGGTGACCCGAAAGACAATTTACTTCTTCTTCCCTAAAAGTATGTGAGAGTTCTTCTAATGGTATCTGTTACCTTGGATGCTCCTGAAACAGAGAGATTTGGAAAGCTATTTTGGTGGGGCGGATTCCATGGAATATAAGCTTTTAGAAACTTCAAAAGAATGAACATCTTTTAGTGAGTGTCCCATCCTATGACACCCTTAATTATTCAAAGAGGTCGACCGGAATCGGTGTGTGTTAAGTACCATCTATTAAAGGTCATCTATCTGTATTATCTATAATTAGAGCGGTGAATGCGCGAGCAGTCTGAACTGACCATTTGTGGATGAGCCAGTGGTCACAATTTTCAATGATCTACTGTTTGCAATGATCCTGCGGGACTTTTTTTTTCTTGGTTTTTCTCTGAACTTTCTTATATATATATCTGTCCTATAACATAAGGTTTGGCTCATAGAAGAAATGGCCCCCAAAGCAGCTGATCTCAAATCATCATCACTATAAGGTATCAATCAAGAATTTGTAGTGTCCATACCATTTATTAAATAGTACCCAATGCGCTCCTGGTGGATGCTGAACCTACATGTTCTGTAACATGTAATCTAGGAAATACATGATCATTTTCCTCCTGAACTGTTGTGAATTGAGGTAAGTCGTTAGGATGCTGCAAAACATGAGAATGAGTATGAAAATCATATAATGATCATATAATGCCCTATATTTGGCCTATCTGGGTACCATATGTTCTTTTCTACAAGATTATGAAGTTTTTATATGAAACATGTTGAGATATAATATGAAGCATTTGACCAAGTTGCCATCCTTGCAAAACATGGATTTGAATTGTGTGGTTTGGACATGAAACATGTCAAGGTAAAATATTGAGTATGGTTTTATAACTTAATACTTCAGACTTCAAATGAAAGAAACATTAAAAAAAGGGATTATATGCCATATGCTTTGGCCATAAGGATTAAGGTGAGCTATAGTCCCTACTTAAAAAGCATCCATGCCAAGGAACTTGCTTCTCTCAGCCTTTGCAAGTCAAATACATTTATTTCCCTGTGAGATATTCCATATATCTTCTTTTCAATAAACCATGTATGCATTCCACAAACACAATAATTAAAAGGGGTGTAAACCAATGTGGGAAAGTCCATACCATGCTTTAGTTCTCAGCATTACTGCCTGAAAGGGCGAGAACATAAATTAGAACAAGTTCTAAAGTATTGAAGTTCCATGTTTGATCCCCTAACTTAAGGTTAAAAAGTTCTTAATGTAACAGCAAATGGCAAAAAATTTGCTTACTTTGGTATAGTGACTTGGTCATAGGTTCTCTTCTTTTTTGAGAGGCATCTAATTTATTGGCTTGCATCCCATACCACCCGTCAACAATAAAAAATAAAATAAAAAGGAAAAGAGTGCGTTTCATTGGATAGTACTACTTATCACCTTTTCTTTTTTTTTTTGTTCTTCTGGGAAAATTACTAATATCTCCTTGGACCAAACTTTCTGACTCAACTTTGGGCAGACTTATGCTTTCACAGAGTTCTACCGAAAACTCCCTCATGCCCACTTGTCCATCTTACAAGTTGTAATTACCATTTTTTCTACCTTTGGCCAGTGCAAGTACAAGCAGCTAAAGAGAGAACAACCAATCTAATTATGTTAAAGAGGACTCCAGCCCATTAGCTATTTTCATGAGAAAAGAATTGCCTATTAGAGGATATAAACTCTACCAAAGTTATCAATTCATCTCACAAACATATCCTCCTTGTCATCATCATTAGAGTCTTATCCCATTTATTTGGGTAGACTTTTGTAATACTTTCAAAACTAACTACATTGGTACAGACTATAAACTAGGCGGGGTACGAAATTACGACACATGCTAGTTACCAAATCAATCCTAACAAAAAAAGGGCAAAACTATAACCCATTAATCCATGTTATCATTTATTAAAATTCTCATTGGATGCTTTCTAATTGCCATCAGGCCCATGGCACCCCTAGGCCCTAACTAAAAGAAGTTCTCGAGTTCCTTAACCAAAAAACTAATGAATAGATAAAAGTCTCGAGTGTTTAAAAATGAAAAAGAGGAAAGGAGCCTAGAACACTAGATGGGTTCACAAAAATCGATGTACGTGAAAGATGCATACAAAAGATAGATAGATAGTGAGGTCCCATTGGTGATTGTAGCTGCATGAAAATACACAAACCAAAGCAAAGGCCCATGGACCCAATCTGTATAAA
Source organism: Persea americana (assembly GCA_029852735.1). Taxonomy (NCBI): domain Eukaryota; kingdom Viridiplantae; phylum Streptophyta; class Magnoliopsida; order Laurales; family Lauraceae; genus Persea; species Persea americana. The sequence goes on along the minus strand of CM056813.1, from coordinate 63,538,206 downwards.
GTCCCAACCACCCATCTACCTTTGTTCTTCTCCTGTTCGAGGTCCGATAAAGTGCAACAGAATCGCTTCCCACTATAAAGAAATCCACATGCCCTTGTAAAGGGAAAAAAAAAAAAACCAATATACTTGCCTTAGCCATCCCCTCTCCTCCCTCTTCTTCTTCTTCTTCTTCTTAAAAGACACTGACCTTCTGTAGACAACAAAATGGTCTTTTCAGTGCCTTCTACCTCTCCCATGATTGAAAAACTACAAGGTGGTATTCTAGAAGAGTGAGAAGAAGCCTAGGAGACAAGAAGGTGGAAGATGGCAAGTGGGGTTTTGAGAGCCTTGTTTGGAGCTACTGCATTAGTGCTTTTTATTGTTTTTTTGTTTGTTGAGATTGTAAGAAGTGGAGCAACAACAACTGCTACAAGGACGAGAGGAAGCTTCAAGGAATTAAAGGTTATAGGAAGAGATGGGCCAGATCTTCATCCGGGTTCGGACCCAAATTACACGAGCAAGAGAAGAGTTCCTAATGGGCCTGACCCCATTCACAACAGGTACAAACAACTGTCATTTAATAGCAACGTTTAAATTTTCATTCTTCTTTATATTGGGTGCTCAAATCTATTTGAAACAGAAAATAAGAACATAGAAGTAAGTGCAACGGAATAAAAGATTCCCATAATTTCATTCAATGGTGTGTGGGTTGCGTCTCCGATTATTTTGTTTTTGACTAAAAGTTATCCCAACATTTGGATGGTTAGGAAAAATGGAAAAAGTGAAATGGTTTATGAAATTAGTTATCTATAACTTCATAGATCTTAACACTCAGCTCAAAATCATAGACTTTAAGAACGAGATTTGCATAGATTTGTACTTTTCTCAAGTAATTATTAACAAATGATCCCCTCCATGATAGCTGCTTCTCCTACTGGAAACTTATGATTTTCGCTTGTAATCCTATGTAATTTGAACAATGGATTCATTGGATTAGCTCCATGAATCATGAGCAAGCGAAGATATGCTCCTTCCATTTTGCGGATGGTTGAACTACAATGCAGAGCCCCCACTCTACAGTGACAGAGTGCACCATTCCACCTAAGTCTATGAGTGGAGCCCACCTTGTGAAATTTAAATTACGGGTATCGCAATCTGCAACCTATCTTTATTGCCTTAGTCAAACTGTCTAATCAATTGATGTGGCTCAATGTCAGATAAACCGTGGTTTTTACACCCGACAAACTCTACATTTTTCTTAAAAAGTGATCAATCTAACGATGAACATTATACTGATGATAATTGAGTGGAACTGCATATGGTGTCAATAGAATGGGGCTTAGACCATCAGATTCATGGATTCAGGTGCAGCGGTGCGTTCATATAGTTCCACTGCTTGTGAAATATGATCTTGCTTTTGCGAAATATTATTTTGTAGTCCATTAGTGAAATAACATGAATTTTTTTTATTTAACTACTCTCTTTCTCTTTCTCTTCATGAAGCTATTGTCGTGCTTGTCCATAAACCCAATTTTTATGTCATGTGCCCAAAGTCATAGGTTTCAGTGTCCCCAACTTACCTTTAACCCATTCAAATCCAAAAAAAGAAAAAGTAAAAGTAAAAGTAAAAGAGAGTCTATTCACTTTATTCATCACAGCCATATCTCCTAATCTTGCTTAGCTCTCTTTATCATGCCTAAAAATCATAGTCTTATAAATAATTAACTACTAATGGTACACAATTCTTGGTGTGTTTCAGGAAAGCAGCGAAGTCAAGACAACCTCCAGGAAGAGCTTAGCCTTGTAGGATTGAGAAATATCCGTTTTGTAGATGGATGAGTTACAAGATGTGGGTCATCTTTTAGTATCTTTGAAATGGGCAGCTAAGCACTCGTGCTAGATTAGAGAAATTAGAAATCCCTACTTTTGCAAAGTGATGTACTTTACAGAGTGTTGTGGGGAGGTGGTGTGGACTGTGGAGGATTAAAAGAAGGCAACTTCTCTCAACTTGAAAGTACACAAAAGAATTTTTGGAAAATCAAAAAGATTTTGCAGTCACCCCACTTTAGTACTTATTTTTCATACAACATATATCATGGCTCTAAAACATGGCTATCTGCCAAAGCCAAAAACTCTGCGCATCAGCTGATGTATCAGTAATGAATCAATTTGTTTCATCTTTTTTATTAAATTAAGATCTCAAGTTTTTTCGCGTTTAAAGTGTTTACGGCCTATTCATTTGCTTTGAGATACGCAGGAATTTAATATATAAAATAAAGAGTGAAAGATATAAGGCCGTGATACAAATGGTACCCGGAGTATCTTGTGATTTGAATTACTAGGGTGATAAGTAGATAGGTATTCATTTCCCCTTTTTCCTTGGTTCAATTTCGATCAAAGAAAATATTATTTGATAGTCAATTTTGGATATTCATAAATATAAATATATAAATATATGCCGGGATAGATAGAAAACTAAGGCTATGTTTTGCACGTAAAGACATAAAAACTTTGGTACTGTGAAAAAGAAAAGTAGATGGATCATTCATGCCCAAAAAATGTTATAGTAGTGTACAAAAGATGGGAAAGCAAGTAACAATCTCTGTCAGTCTATCAGTCATTGGTTTGGCTTATTCAGTAGTTGGGTGCCCACAAACTAAAGTACCCATGGCCAATTAAAGATGGGAGAAAGTTGGTCGTCCATGGTACTATCCGAAATTGCAGTTTAATAGATGGATCCGAATCTCTCTGCCCTTTCCAAATTAGGGCAATGACAGAGGTTCTGTATGTCTCATTGGCCCACATGATCCATAAGAGTTATGGATCTAGCCTATCTAAAAAAAAGCAGCTTCATTGTAGGGCAATGCTGTTCATTTCATGTTTTAATGTTAGACATTTGGATAAGAAGAAGCATAACTTATCCAAAGATTTGACTATGTGAGATAAAATTTAAATAGTTGATTCCAACGTAATTAGAAAAAGGCTTTGTTGATAATAATGATGATAATGACTGACAACGTTTGTTGGGTCTGCCATTTATTATTAACTAGATCCCAAAATTCTCTTCTATCCGGTAGGCATAAACTTTGCCACATATCCTAACTTTAGGAGGAGGAGAGAGCATCCAGCTCCGAATCTGATTTCGCAGAGAATCCTTATGTTTAACAGATACACCCAATGAATTGAGGTTCAAACATCCAAACTGTATTCGCCCTAAATCACTAAACTTGGCAGTAGGGGTGTTGAATCGAACAAGTTTGACCAAGTCTGCCAAAACCCGGCTCATAATTGCGTAAGTAATATGGCTCAAATCTCTCTGAGTCTCTCTGCCCAATTTGAATTTCTAATCTAAAAGATGAATTACTTAACCCTAGTACGACTTGGAAGCACTAGCAAACTAAAATTAGGCTTTGACTATCCACGCAATTGATGGTCAACGATCCCATTACTTTGCATGAAGCAGGCTTAATTCAACTAATAGAATGCACTGTCTTAAATTCAAATCTGCTCAAAAATATGAAAAACCCAACTAGTGTCACTAATGTTTCGTTCAAGTTCGGCCCAATGCCAAGAGGTAAAATCCAAAAAGAGTATTTTTGAGAAGTTTAACAGTTCTTTTTTTTTTTTAAGCTATTAGATGGAAGGAATGTAAACCATATGTAATCCTTAACTAGCCTAATCCATCGGCTCAAGAGTCATCCCTAGAATATACTCCTTTTACAGTGCTCAGCATGTGTACCTCCAGTTCACACTCCGCTTGAGTGTACCTTCTTCGATGCTCCACCACTATAAAGAGTCAAATGATAGGGATCGATCCCTAGCACCTGGTGAGAGTGAGAGTGAGATACCCTTTACCATTGAGCTATATCATTTAAAGAATGACCCCCACTCTTTCATTTATATGACCTGAAAAGAAAAATAAAAAGAAGTCTATGCTTTTTGACGGCTACAGTGTTTCAGACACTCCTGCAGAGTACTAATGAGTGAGTGAACTCTTGTCTTCTTCGAGATGTGAATGCTTTAGAGGGCAATGTACTGACGGTCTTCAGTCCATTCAAATTTCTAAAACTGCATGAAGATTCTTCCAGTGTCGTCCTAGTCATAACTATTATTAAACAATAATAATACAAAGCAATCTAAAGTAAAGTGAAAAAGAAAGCAGCAAGTGATTTCTATCTCTTTAGTCTTTCCAGTGCTTTCTTTTACCTGCTCTCTCTTTTCTTTTCTTTTTTAACTTTTCTTCTTGTTTCGTTTTGAATGGATGAGAGAGCAAAGAGCAACGCAGGCATGAGAGGCATGGTTATAAGTAAGGGCACCTGTTGGTTTTGTGAATCTTTCTTATTACCAAGGTTTTGAAGAAGAATAATGGATAAGAACCCATGATAAGTAGAAAGTCATCATCATTGCAATGCAACTTTGAAATTGTGGGTTTCAGGCCATGTTCATTCGTTTTGTCCAAGTCATGTTGGATTCATAATTATTCTTCAGATTCTCACTCTCAGTGCATCTAGTAGGTGCGTCAGTTTGGAAACTTGAACTGTAAAAATGGACTTAATTTGAATTCAACTAAACTAATTTATTAGTCTTGTCAAAAAAATTAGTTTGGAATCCAACTCATATATTAATCAAGTAAAAATATGTTAATCCAAAACCAACACATTTTAATCCAACTTAAACATGAGAATATTAGGCCAAAAGGCAATGGCCATAGAATAAATCTCCCAATAAAAAGTATGTAAATATGAAAATACTATATTATGCCTAAACTATGTTATAGTTTCATATTTTATTTGCATATAAATTATAAACAATCTAAAAAAGTCTTTAAAATTGTTGGTTTTGTAAATTTAGTTTTTTAAGATTTTATTTTATTTTTTGAACACAAAGAACTTATAAGACAGGTTAAGATCATGTGGTTCTGAGCTCTAAATCTTGTATTTTGAGCCATGGTCTAACAAGGGCTGATGCTTGGATTCCAGGGCAATTGAGCCTCACTATCAGAATATAATCTCAAGAAAACCCCATTGTGGGAGAGGGATTTTGAACAGTCCAAATTTTCAATTGATGGGCCCTACTATGAAGTTCTACCAGCTCCACTCACTGGAAGAGTGAAAGAGACACTCAGAGGATCCGGGCTCAATGAGTCACCAATACTCAGATGGGCTTTCATAGTTTTACTTCCTAGTAGAGAGATAAGGTGGTGGGCTTCTTGACTAAGCCCTCTTTTATGGCCCACGACTCACAAACGCACCAATTCACTGCGCAATTGCTTTGGAAAAATGTAACCCAAGTTTGAGTTCAATGGTTTGTGAATCAGAAAATGATCAGGTGTTGGTTATTATAATTAGGTGGATTGGGTTCAGGCCGAGTGCATTCTTGCTTCTTGACCCACTTACATGACCTAACCTGACTTATTGTTATGGCCCATCAACAGAACCAGAATTTCTGTTTGTTATCTACATCCCGATTAATAAATTAGTTGGGTTCTGGTTGAGCCTATAATGTTGTCATTAGTACCCAACCTGACCCGAACTAGGCCCATTCCCACCCATAATAAGGACTAACTCTAGCCTTTCTCTTTACATTTCTCAGGACAAAAGATTATGAACTATGTACAACCAAATCCCAGGAGGAATTGGAATGCATCCTTACACGTGGCCTTACAGCTGAAGGGCCATCCTGAGGTTTTAGCCCTTGTCGAACCCACTTGTACTGGGTCATCCTCAATCTAAGGCCCACCTGCATTGATGCTTTTAGGAGTAACTGACAATCGCGTTTGAGCCTGGTTCCACAACTCTGGTTCGGTTCCAGTCCAGTATAAACTCAATGCCAGTGTATTCATGTGTTTGATAATATATATCACATATAATTGCATTGGTGGGCCGGGACATCCTTTGAATGGTTTGGGTCTTCACTTTCGCCTCCCCTCTTCTTCTTCCTCGAATTAGCATTGACCCAATTTAATTAGACACTCGTTTATTTTTCCAGCTCAGTTAAATACTCACTTGTCCCACAGACACTGCATATACGTCCCAAACCAACAGGGTGGGAAGCATTGGTCACTCCCATAGGGAGGTGCCTCAAGGCCCTCACCTGAATCGCTAACAGGATTATTTAATTAGACACTCATTTGAATTGTATAGGTCATTCAACTATATCATGAAAGCATTGGTATCCATCCCCCTCTATTAAACTGATGGGCCTTTGTTTGGACGTGTGGGGAATTGAAGTAAAGTAAAGTGAAATATCAAATCAAGAGAGAATAAAATATAAGGAGCTATAATGGTTTTTTATTTTTAGTGGCTTGATAGGAAATTTTTTTTGACTTTTTGTGTAAAAAGATTTTTTTTTTTTTTTTTGTCATTTAGTGGAGAAATGGGTTTTTTTTTTTTTTTTACTTTAAAAAAAATGGAATTTTGAATTTTGGTATTTTTTATATGACTTCTCGTCTTATATTGTCCGGATAATAGAGGCTTTAGCTCACTTTACTTCAATTAACCGTACATCCAAACACGCCTGGAATACTAATCTTTTAAAATAGTAGGGGACCTCCCTTGAAGGGATTGTTTCCACCATGATATTATGAATCGTGTTAGATCTTTTTGTTCAAAGTTTAAACCCCTTAACCTCTTAGGATTTGAATGCTTCTAAGTGGGTCTCGTAGTGTTCCAAGCTTTGGGGGCTCCTAAAAGCAACTCTATCATGGGCAAAGTTACCCACCTTTGAAATTCATCAACTATATATGGATGCAAATGCGTGGTGTTCGGGGGCATTATGCAAGGGTAAATATCTTCTTTTTATCATATAGGGTAATTTTTTATTGGGGGAGTCCGGCGAAGCTACCTTGCGTAATTTTTGGGTGCCCCTTTAATGCAAGGGGTCTTGCTTTCATGGATGGTGCAGGATATACCATCCTTGCTCAAAACTCTTGTAGTTGAGATTTTCGCCTATTATATGATTATATAACCATATATAATTATTTTGAGATGATTATATAAGGTCAACCAAAATGGTATTGTAAGGAAACTTTGGCAAATTCATTGGAATATGGATAAAACATAGATTCATTATTTACTCTTGTATTTTATAGATGGACTGCCCGGATTGAAGAATTGAAGAAAAATCAAGGTGGCAGAAAATTGCACTAGGCACTTCACACAAGTTCGAGCACACCCTTGGCAGAAGCTTAGGCGCTCAAGCTTTTTTCTTTTCCGCTCGTGTTTGACAAACAAGATGCGCAGAAGTACAAAATAACTGGAAGTTTGTTTCACGCATTCGAGCGCATGATGTGGGATTTTAGAGTTTTATTTGAAAATACTTTCTAATTGTCATCTAGTCCTTACAAAACTTACTCCTTGTTACCCTAAGAGCAACCTACAAAACAAGGCTTAGAAAAAGTCATCTTCTCTCAAACCTATCATGCCTCTCTCCTATTCTAAAACATAGAATCTTTTGAGAGATTCATTGTCTTCTCCAGGGCATTCATTGTTGTGGAGTTGAAGCTTAAAGCCTGAAGACTTCTTTATTTACTCTCTTGCAGTAAATTCACCTTGAAGAGGCATTCAAAGTGGTTGGTTCAAGCATGGTGAAGATGTACGCAAGACGTCGACAAGATCATCGTTGTCCTTTGGTTGAGTTGCAATTGGGGAAGGTTATATGAATACTTGTAACTTTTGTTTTATATAGTGCTTGGTTGTCTGTGGTCTTGATGGTAAGACCCGTATTTTTTTCTGAGTAGGGTTTTCCTCGTAAAAAATATGGAAAACTATTTTGAAAGCTAAAATTTGAGGATGTCAGAAAAAAATTGTGAGCCCAAAAAAGTCATGTTACAAGGTTGAATTTTGTAGACTTACAAAATAAATAGAGAATGTCAAATAGGGGCGAAGCCAAATGGGATGGGGTTGAGAGAGAGGAAAGTAGAACTCCATAGTGGGGCTCACCTATTAAAAACAAGAATTATTCAAAATGGAGTCTCGCCTTCGATGAAACCTCCTTAAGATTTAGCATGGTGAAAGTTGGTTTTGCCATAAGTTTGAGAATATAGCATTTTTAATTATATGCTCAATTGTATATATAAAAAAAAAACAGAAACCAAAATTCAATCCCATAGCGGGACCAACTCCTATTCAAGTAAACTTAGGGAAAAGCCTACTGAATAAGAGAGTATTTATTTTTGAGTGGTTTCAAATATTAAATAGATTGACCCTACTTTGGAGTTTCACATACCCTCATAGGAAGAGTGAGCAGGATGCTTAAGGCTTGTTTGGCATTGTTCCCGTGTTATACCTAGTTTTGTATTCAGATCAGGTTGTGACGAGATCGGGTTGTGCTGAAACTATGCTATCCAAATCTTGTTTGGCAACATCCATTATGTTATTATTCTGTTAAGAATATGTTGTTCAGAACTTATTTGGTAATATTATAAAAGTTTTGCTCCAAAGAAACGGAAGCAAGAGAATCATATGATTTATAATGTGGGACCCACCTTTTATTATTTGCAACACTTTATTATTGTCATATATGGACCCACTTGTAAAATTATAACTTAGTACCACCTTTAAAAATTGGACCACAGGGCCCATATTTATAGGATTTACGATATGGGCCCACTTTATAGGAATTATAATGTGGGCCCACTTTTTTGTGAATGTAAATATGGATCCACCTTTAGAAATTACAACATCGTACATACCTTTAGAAATTAGAATATGGGCACACATTCATAAAATTTACAATGTGGGTCCACCTTTTGGGATCATGATTTTGTAACCTATATTTAAGAATTACAAAGTGGAGACATATTTTTTGTGATTGTGGACACATGACCTACTTTTAGAAATTACAATGTGGTGCCCACCTTTAGGAATTAGAATATGGAGACTCGTTTATAGGATTTACAATGTGTGCCTACCTTTATAGAATTTATAATGTGGAGCCATTTGTTGATTGATTGTAAATACATGAACCACATTTAGAAATTACAAATGATACCCACCTTTAGAAATTAGAACATGGGGCTTATAATGTGGTCCCACCATTATAAGAATTATAAAATGGGTTCACCTTTTATGATTATGACCATGTGACCCATCTTTAAGAATTACAAAGTGGGGTCACCTTATTTGGAATTCTCAACATGGGGCCTACCATTAGGAAAAGTGAGAGGATTCGAAATCTTTTTAAATGACATGTTTAAAATGTAAGAGATAAGAGATAAGCAAGAAATGTGCCAGAAAGTTGTTTCTTAAAAAAAAAAAAAAATTTTTTTTTTTTTTGTTCCAACTTTATTATACCAGCGGGTTAAGATCTTGAGATTCCTTCCCATGAGACCAAAATTGTGAACAATAATTTACATTAACGAAATATGTTTTTCATAGCCTCAGCTCGTGGGAACATTCGAATGGAGCGATGCCAAACACACCCTTAGGCTGCAGACTCCTAACTTTTCACAATCATATCGTTACATCTTCACTAATGACCTTATAATCACTTGGTGATTAGGTTTGAATGCTACCCTCTCAACTATACTATGTACCACAATATTGCAGCCCATCAAACTATCACAGCTAATCAATCAGTGGATTTTAATTAATTAGTTGTGGGTGGATAGGTTACATGTGATTGACCCAATATGAGCCCTACTTTTATTTGAGCGAGAGTCAATTCTTAGTGTTAAAATAAGGAAAAAAAATATTATTTTAAGTGGCTTGGATTCATTATGATGAGCTATAGTATTTCTACGTTTCTACTGCACTCACATAGTTTTGAGAAATTACGCCTATGAAATGTTGATGTATTTTCAAGTTATTATTTTTCTTTTGATCATTATCAAAGCCTTGGGCAAACTATGTTGGGGTCTGCCATATCATCACCATCAAATTAAAAATTTTCTTTGGATGTTATTGATTTATTTATTTTTTTGAAAATCTTATTTTTAAACAACTAGTTATTATCAATAAATATTTAATATAATCAATGAAGCATCACTTGCCCTCCCACAAAAAAGTATCTGACTCCATCATTGATCTCAAACGCTGAAGCGACATATTATCAATTTACTTTTTCTTACATATCATCAGAAAACAACTAGAATTCTTGCAAATAAACACCCCTTATGCCTATGTGGTAACTTTACTAGCAGAGTGAAATGAAGTGAAATCTCAAACCAAGAAAGAATGAAATATGATAGGGTATTTTTATCTTTAGTGGCTTGATAAGGAATCTCTTTGACTAATTTTTTTTTTTAAGAATTAAATGACCTTTTGTATTTTAGTGGTTTGAGGGGGCTGCTTGTTAACTTCTTTTTTTGAAAAAGAAAGCGAGAAAGATTGAATTTTTGTACTTTTAATATGACTCTTTAATCATTTCATTTATCTTAAATGGAGACTTCACTTCACTTCACTTCACTCTTTATAAGTGAATTACTCAAATTATACTTTAACAATCAATAGCAGACCTTACTAAACCCAGGCAGCATGATGAAAGACTGATAAATTAGGAAAGAGATTCTAACTCAACCTTTTCTAAATTAGCACATAAGCCGAACCCTGAGCTCGAGCTGGAGCTCAATCCCTTGCAACCCGATCGAGCCGAGCCACTTGGCTCGTTGACATCTCTACAGTATACGCTCGAATCGATCTTCCAATGAGAGCGTAGATCGAAGGGTCCCCATAACTTTACCTGTCCTCTTTTTTGTGCCGTCCGTTTTCATTCTTTCCCCCTCTGAACAAAAAACAACCCTACGATTAATCGGTTAGAACAACAATCTGATCGGTCTATCCGTCAAACTACCAATCTAGTGGGACCCGCAGAACTGTGAGTTTAGATCTGGTTTAAACATGCCACGTGTAGGGTTGCGAACGTGCTTAACCCACACAAGAAGAAGTAGAAGCAGAAGAAGAAGAAGAAGGAGAAGAAGAGAGAACGAAAAAAGTCAGTCAGCCTCAGGAAGGATTGATTTCCTTGTCCGTGCAAACCCCTAGCGATCCAAATCAATCGCCAACACAACGATCTGCGACTTTTCTTTCATCAGATCGAGAGTTGCAGAAGATAGAAGATGTTCGATTTCTTCTAGGGTTTGTAGTGTTTCAATCGTTTTTTATTTTTATTTTTTATGATGATGACTGTTGGATGCGATTGAATTGTAGGGTTTAGGTCGGATTGATCAACGCTGGCGGATCTCAAGGTCAGGTGATGGCGGATCCGCCTGGTTTCCGCTCGAGTTTTGGATTCGGAAGCAGCGTTGGAGCGAAAGCGAAATCTAGTGAGGTTAGGGTTTTGTTAGGGTTAGGGTTAGGGTTAGGGAGCGAGGAGATTGGTGCGGAATCTGTAAGCCAAGAAGCATGGTGAGTGTGCTGCGGGTGCACCTCCCGTCCGATATACCGATTGTAGGCTGCGAGCTCACACCTTATGTGCTGCTGCGCCGCCTTGATGGCTCAGTCACCCCCGACGATGTCCCCGAATCGGCCCCGATCGATGGCTTCTTCTTGAGATACAAGTGGTAAGTTCTTTCTCCGCGTTCTTCATTCGTTTTTTTTTTTTTTTTCTCATTTGCTAGCTGTAATTTGATTGTTGTTTGACTCTTTTGTGAGCTACTGTGGAAAGTCTCGGACTTGGGATTATGTTGTTGTTGACAAGAAGTGATTCTTTTTACTTCTTAGTTGCTTAGATTTTAATCTTTCATTCTGATGATTACTTTTTAAGTATTTGAGTGCACTGTGGTGTTCATTTAATAACGAGAGTTGACTTGTTTACAATCCTATTTCTAGTACATGCACATGATTTACTAATTTTCCACTGTTGGATTTGTGTTGGAATTAAATGAGCAGTTATGAATTTGAATTCTATAGTATACCTATAAAAGGAAAAGGGTTGAGAAATCCCAGCTTGTTTACCTTCTCAGCATGGGAATATGGTGCAAGTATATAGACATGGAGGTGTAAGTTAATAACCAATTCTTATCGTAGAGGTGGTGGCGCCACCTTATCTGGTGCTTGCATCATGTAACATCTGTACAAAAGGATCAGATGGTTGTAGTTGTCACACTATTTTCTGGAACAAGAGTGATCGTGGTCCTTTCCAATTTCTTTAGTTTATGAGTAGGCTTTGATAATATTTAAGGCCTTTTTATTGTCTTGATATGTGAGGCAATTTATATGAAAACCAGGTCTTAGTTGAAGAATATAATGATTAAATTATTTAGAAAGGTATAAGCTTAGAGTTGGGACTTGGAATCACGCTAGGTTTGGGGCTTAGGGAGGCGTCTTGTGATATGTTATGCTGGTTTTCTTATTGAAAATGTGTTCAATTGAAAATATTTGTGAGTCAAAACTTTGAGTTATCATAAAAGTAGTTTTGATTAGTTGATGAAGTCATCAAGCAAAGTGTATTACCATTAAATAATTTTGTTTAAATTGGAAAATGGTTTCCATTAAGACATGTATGAAGAAGCAATAACGTGTGTGAGAACTACTCGTGGAGGGACAGGTGAGTTCCCAGTGACCATAGGTTTGCATTTGTGGTCATCCATAAGCCCTTATCTCTTTACACTGTTTATGCATGAGTTAATTGCTCATATTCAAGGGGAGGTTCCCTTTTGTATGTTGTTTGGAGATGATATGGTGTTGGTGCATGAATCAAGAGACGGTGTGAAGGCAAAACTCGAGAAATGGTGAAAGGCTTTAGAATCCAAAGGCTTTAAAATAAGTAGTACAAAGACATAATGTGTGAATTTCAACTTCAACGGGCATATACAAAGAGCTGAAACTACTGTGAGCAGTGGCGGACCTAGGATTTTCATTTGAGGGGTGCGGACACTAATAGGTAGTTTGGTTTTGGGGATAAACCCAGAATTTTTATGTGGATTTTGAGAGTGGACTCACCGTGCGTCGCAGTTTAACAGGTTCGACCGCACCCACATGCTTATTGCATGGGTTTGTCCTTTATTGTGAGAATTGAAGTCCATGAGATACCACAAAGAGACTCATTACATTACCTTGGCATACCAGAAAGAGATTCATTATGTTATCTTGGCTCAATAATTAGTAAGGATGGGGAGATTGATGAAGATGCCGAGTATAAGATAAAAGTGGGATAGTTGAAGTGGAGACTTGCTTCTGGAGTGCTTTGTGACCGATGAATGCCAATAAGATTGAAATAAAAATTTTATAGGACAACAATTAGACCAACTATGACATATGGAGCAGAATGTTGGCTAATCAATAAGCAACGTATGGGCAAAATGGATGTAGCAGAGATGAGAATGTTGAGGTGGATGTGTGGTAAATTTAGGAAGGAGAAAATTAGAAATGAGTGCTTTCGAGAGTATTTAGGAGTAGCATCAATAGGGGATAAAATTAGATAAATCCGCGTGAGATGGTTTGGGCATGTCCAACGCAGGCCGACAACAGTACTAGTAAAGAAAAGTTTGGCTATGCAGGTTAATGGCCCTCTAAGGAGAAGAGGTAGTCTGAAGAGGATGTGGATAGAGGTAGTAAAAATTGATTTGAATGAGTGCAACTTATTTGAGGATTTGGCTCAGGATAGATCAGAATGGGAAAACAGAATTCATGTAGCCGACCCTAACATAGTTGGCGTAAGGCTTTGATGATGGTGATGGAAAATGACTTCCATTCATCTACCTTGCACCCGCCAAACTAACAATTAGTAAAAGATAAGTTATCTTTGGTCACAAGTGAGGAGGGTTGTCCATCTGTGGAGAACCATAACCCATGTTTTTGTCTTTCACTCTGCCACAACTAAATGTGGAAAATTTCCTAATGGAGAAAATTGAAGTCCAAATTGGCTTGAGGAGGTTTTGAGCATTGTACCATGCATTCACAGCTCATGGCACACATGCAAGGTGATTATATGCTTAATGGCAGGGACATGTGCTTACATGGGGAGGGTTGTCCATCTGTGGAAAACCATAACCCATGTTTTTGTCATCCACTCTGCCACAACTAAATGTGGACAATTTCTCAATGGAGAAATTTGAAGTCCAAATTGGCTTGAGGAGGTTTTGAGCATTGTACCATGCGTTCACAGCGCATGGCACACATGCAAGGAGATTATATGCATAATGGCAGGGACATGTGCTTACTTGAGTCACTTGTGTATGATGACTTTTCAAGTGGTGGGGTACACGTGCAGTTAGATGGATAGAAGGTCCGGATTGATCAACGGAGATCTTTAAGGGTTAGAAGAATCTAAAAGATACATAGAAATATGAGGTTTTTCTTGTAAATTGTAGAAATGTTTGGAGCGTTCTGGAATAGTATGATTGATTCTGTGAATAGGGTAGAGCTGTATAGAAGATTCTAGATTAGGGGTCGAGAAAGATCCCATGCATTGTCCGAGTGGCATGTTGAAAGATCCTTTTTTTTTTTTTTTGAATATTGACATGTTGAAAGATCTTAAGCATTGCTTATATAGAATAAGGCTATAAGCAGGGTAGTCTTCATTCATTTATAATTAGGAGCATTGAAGCAATATAGATGCTTTCCCCTTTTAAGTGTTTACTCTTCTTGGTGTGAGCGCGCATAGCCTCAAGGTGTGAGTTCCTGGTCTTAGGGTAAGACCGCCGTTGGTGATGACAAACTTGCTAGCGCATGAAGCATTTGAGTGCCACATGGGTTAGAATCAAGGGAACTCGCTTTATATACGTCATGGTATTAGAGAATAGTTGCGACACCTTGGGGAAGGCAAAGCATAATGCAAGATCCATTCACGACCTGTCTGAGGAGCCTCGCCATAGGGAAGGCTCAGTTGCATTGGAGGCGGAGCAACGTATGGGTTGGGTTGAGAATACTTCCATCAAGGTAGACAATCGTATGATGAGTGCATTGGAGGAAGGCTAATGAAACTTTTCTGTATGTCTTGAGGGGCTAAGGATGTATCCAAGCTCTCTTTCATGATCAACAAGCAAGTTAGGGAGGTGTTCTTGGTCATCGGAGAAGGTATTTGGGGGAGCTTCTCATCATTGAAGGGAGGGTTCATGAAGAAACTTAAGGAGGAGAATGAAGGTATTTGGACTAGGTGGCACTCTTGGAAAGGGCCATAGTGAGAAGTGCAAGGTTAAGTGGGAAAGTGTGAGGATGACATTTCGGAGCCGAAGTATTTCTATGGATCCTAAGATGCCAAGGAGTGTGAGAATTTCCTATCGCAAAAATCTAGAACCATTTCAAGGTGGCTAGTGTCAAGGAGGAAGCCAAGGTCAACGGTTATCACATACTTGGTGGATGGCTGTGCTTCGGTGGAGGCGCCAATATGGTGACATTGAGAAGTGCCTCTGTGATCGACACTTGGTATGACTTCAAGAGAGTTGAAGTTAAAGAAAGGGAAGCGTGATGGAATGATTCGGGAATCGCGAGTACCAAGTCAAAGAATGACTCAAGGAAGTATACTTAGTTATGAGGAGCAGGAAGGAACATGGAGCTGCGGTGCTACATATGTGACAAGCCAGAAGACTCAAAACACTTAGTGAGGATTTTTTTTTTTTTTTGCGCAGTAACACAGTGAGGAATTACTCGAGCAAAAATATGATTACCGTGTTGGTGGCACTTAAATAGGATAAGGCTAAAGTGCAAGAGGAGGACAGTATGGAGCTACCTAAGATTGGTACACTCTAACTCGTGTTCTCTTTCAAGGTGAGGAGATCAACATGGAGAAGGACCCAACGGTCTTATTGTTTATAGACTTGTTCATGAATGGGATGAAGGTACATAAGTTGGTTATCAAATCTCAAAACCATCCATCCCTTTTGTTGTCGGATTTGTTTTTTTATTTCCATATCCATGCATGTACTAAGCTACTAAGCTATTTTGCATTTTCTTGATTTTACCAGTTTATTTGGGATATTGCTTCTGAAGAATTCTTCATGCTGAACTGATTTTAACTATATGTTTCAGGCATGTTACATGGATCCTATGCTTTTATTTGTTTTACAGGTATCGTATACAGAGTGATAGAAAAGTTGCTGTTTGCAGTATACATCCATCTGAACAGGCAACCCTTCAGTGCGTAGGTTGTGTTAAGGCAAAAATACCTGCTGCTAAAAGTTACCACTGCTCTCCTAGGTGCTTTTCAGACGCATGGCAGCACCATCGTGCATTACATGAACGAGCAACTACTGCTGTAAATGAAAATGGTACTGAGGAGGAAGAAAAAGAGTTATTTGGACGTCTTAGTAGTTCCGGTTCTGGAGTCAATGCAGGACTGTCTGGCCCAACATCAAATGTAGGACAGAGCCTAAGCTTGAACATTGGTTCTGCACCATTATATCCTGCTGTTACTGCAGAAAGGAGCGGGGGCGAAACATGGTTTGAAGTTGGACGCTGCAAAATATATACACCAACTGCTGAGGATATTGGTCATGTTCTAAAGTTTGAGTGTGTAGCTGTAGATTCTGAGACAAGAACACCGCTGGGGCCCTCTAACACACTTATGACCTCTCGCGTCATTCCAGCTCCATGCCCCATTCCCCGTCGCTTGATTCCTGTGAATGGAGTTGATTTGACAAGGCATTTGGATTCTGACGGACGCCTTGCATCTTCAGGAACCTTCACTGTACTGTCATACAACATCCTCGCAGATGTATATGCTACAAGTGAATCATACAGCTATTGTCCATCTTGGGCTCTTTCTTGGCCCTACCGCAGACAAAATTTGTTACGAGAAATTGTTGGCTATCATGCGGACATTCTGTGTTTTCAGGAGGTAAACTATCATGGTTTCCCATTTGTTGAGTTTCTCAAGGAAAGAATGGATTAGTCTATTATCCCAGTTCTTCATTTTTATTGAACATATATCTGTAGTTGACTGCAAGTGCAAATGGATATATTTCAAATGTCTTTCGGTGCCTAGCAAAATGGCAAGACATATGTCCGTTATGGAGGTGGGGGAATGGGATCAGAATTATGTAGGTCATGCTTGTGGTCCCTACAGGTAGTCCCATTGCCATGAGGGCAGCGCATCAAAAAAGAAAAAGGTCCAGATAATAGCTTTGAAACTTTGGGAGTTTTCTTTTTTTTTTTTTTTTCTATTTTGAGTTATATACATTCATAGTCATAGAACTAGTTAAGCTTACTGGCCTTGAAGTCCTGATGCACTGTTTGTTTTCTTCTAAAACTTCTTTCTCAAAATGTGTTCAAACAATCTTCCTCAGTACATTTTACTGTTTTTCTTAAAGTTTATAATTACAACTGATGAGCTAGTTGGTGGATTGTTTTATACTTTTTGCATTCCTTCTCCTTCCTCCTGCCCTCTCTGTCTTCTCCCATCTCATCTCTGCTTCCTCTTCACTAGAATTTCTAAAACATTTGTTTCAATGACAACTGAAATTAGGTAAAATAACTTTTAGCATGTATTATGATTTTCAACATTTTGTTTTGTGTTTAAACAATGCCAGACGACCCCTCTAAATGTTAGTAGTGGCATGGATCCTTATCCTCCTACTATTGGTTTTATTATTATGTAATTGAGACCTTGCCTTTGTACGATTTAACTTCTTTCTTAAATCTTTATCCCAAAATTAATGGCCGACCCAGAATTCTTGGTCCTTGCAAGTGGTAGCCATGAGACAATCTTCATGAACAGAAAGTTTAATCTGGAGGTTATACATTAAGAGATAAAATTGTGAATGCCTTTGTCATATGCTTTTTTTCTCACTTAAATGGTATTCAAAATTGGAGGATCCATGTAACAAATCGTATGATTGTACCATATTGTATTTAAAATTATTTGAATCCCATATACAAATTGCATTTCAGAAGATATGGTGCAATTCATACACAAATTGTACAATTCAGTTCATAATGAATGAATCGTGTGACACTTTAAAGGCAAGGAATTTTAAGGGTCAAGTGACTGTTCTTGGCCGTTTTGTGAGGTCTTTTTTCTCATATGATGCTATTTCTGTTAAAAGATGTTAAGATACCATTAAGAATTCATACTAAGACTAAAATTAAAGAGCTTAGAAATTCTGTAAGGAAGGAACCTCCATTCTAGCGAGTGAGAGCTGCATCCGTTCAACTGCAATGCAAGGTACGTTCAATCCCCCCCTACCCCCACCCCCATTGTTGGGTGAGTTCTTTTGTTTCTCCTTTTGTTTTCTTTGATCCATGTGTATGGATTCATATGACCTTAACTGTAATGTTATCAACATCATCAAAGCCTTGTCCCAACTATGTTGGGTCAGCTTTTCGTTTCTCCATTGAACTCTATCTTCAGCAAAATCCTCAGAAAGATTGTGCTTCTTCAAAGATATCCTGACTACTTGCATCCATGTCCTCTTCAACCTTGTACCTTTTCCTTGAGGGCAGCTTGCATAGAAATAGTTTCCCCACCGTCGCTGGTGGCATGTATTGGATATGCTAAAACCATCTCAGATGAGCCTTAATTTATCACCTATTCATGCTACTCCTAAATGCTCTAAATGCGCTCATTTACGAGTCTATCTTTCCTAGCTTACCACACATCTATCTCAATACTCTGCTACACACTATTTTCGTGTATTGTTCTTGATTGGCCAACATTTTGCCTCATAGATCATAGCTGGTCCTACCGATCTCCTATAAAATTTTCCCTTCAATATTGTTGGTATACGTCGGTCACAGAGCACTTTGAAAGTAAGTCTCCACTTCAACCATCCATCTATTATCCTATGTTTGACATCCTCTTTACTCTCCATCCTTACTAGATATAGAGCCAAGGTATTAGAACAAGTCTCTCTCTGGTATCTTCTAAGCTTCAATTTTAACGAGAACTTTATCTCTTTGCACATCCACTTAAGTTGCAATTTATGTATTTTGTGTTTTGTATGAGTTATTTAAAAACCCTTAGATTATAAAGCCTTCCGCCATCTCTTAAGTTTCACAGTCACGCCATCTCTCGGCATTATATTTCTGCAAACAACATGAACCAAGGTGCCTCAAGTCATGCCATCTCTTGGCATTATATTATCTGCAAACAACATGGACCAAGGAGCCTCATGAATATGAGCAGTTAACTTGTCCATAATTTGTGCAAAAAGATAAGCTTAAAGATGGCCCCAGATACAAACCAATGGTTATTGGAAACTCACCTATTTCTCCACGGGTAATTTTCAATCACAAATATAATAGTTGCCGATTCTCCATACATGTCTTTAATGATGTTAATATAACCTCGTGAGACACTCATTTTATCTAAAACCTACCAAATCAAATCTTTAGGTATGCAATTGTGGGCTTTTGCTCTATCAATGAAGACCATATGAAGATTTTTTTCCACTTCTCTCGCTTTTTCTTTCATTTTTCCATATGACTGAAACTATATTGTAAGAAATATTATTTGCCCTTCTTTTCTGAACTTGAAGCAAACAAATGCACTCTGACTGTCATTCTTTTTTGGGTTTGGAAAACTATTGAAAACCTGGTTACATCATATGAAATTGTGTGTATATATATAGTTATTCCTCCCATGATTCTCATCTGATTCTCTATTGAATATAAAGAATACAACTCTACTACCTACCTTTTTTAGTCTGGTATACTACCAAAATATTGGATGTCTTGTGTTATACGTTTTTTTTATTATTGTTTTTCCCTATTTGAATCTCATATCTTACACATTTATGAATATCTACAATTTTCTTTTTCTTTTTAAAGAAATAGAAAATTCCTGCAAAATTCATGATATGATTCACGACTCAATTAGATTCAAACCCCTGAATGATTTGTAATATGATTCCAGTTCGGCTATTTAAAGTTTAAACTATAATGTTATGTTGGTTCTTTTTCCAGCTCTAAGCTCTAACACAGGATGAAAAAAAAAAACTTTCAATGAATAAAGTGCACCATGGTTTATAAGCAGAACTAAATATGATTTAATGGTTTCTTTGCTCAGGTACAAAGTGACCACTTTGAGGAGTTCTTTGCCCCTGAACTAGATAAACATGGGTATCAAGCGCTCTACAAGAAAAAAACTTCGGAGGTTGGCGTACTAATATGTTGCTTCTCCGATTTGTAGCCACCATTTTTTTCTTAATGTTTCCTATTCAAGGTGTCTGCATGGTTGTAGGTTTATAGTGGAAATGCCACCCCAGTTGATGGTTGTGCCACTTTTTTCCGAAGAGATAGATTTGCTCATGTAAAAAAATATGAGGTATGGATTTCTTCTGCAAGAAACTGATTTTCTAGCATTCTTCACATGCTGAGTCATTTGTTCTTATGCAGGTGGAGTTCAATAAGGCTGCACAATCATTGACGGAGGCAGTGCTTCCAAGTGTTCAGAAGAAAACTGCTTTAAGTCGATTGCTTCAAGTGGGCATTGCATTCAGTGTTTATCTTTTGAATAGCTTTATATCTCCTCTGTAAACTTATTTCAATTGTCTATAGTCCATACCCTTGTCCACCATTCTTTACCATATTATTCATGTCTACAGGATAATGTTGCACTAATTGCAGTTTTGGAAGCAAAATTTAGCAACCATGGGGCTGATAATCCTGGGAAACGACAACTTCTTTGTGTGGTGAGAAACCAAGGATACCTATGATTTTCACTACTTACTGCCTATCATCTATGTCATGACTCATGCTTTTGTTTGATTGATCATTTTGATAATTGCAACCATTTCCTAGTAAATTTCCAAAACCTGAAGATGACTGCATTACCACAGTACAGCCATCAAAGATGTCAGTGACATACGCCGTTGTATCTACTCTGTGATTGCACTTAGTTATTTCTTTTGGAATATTACAAATATGTAGATTAAGAAGATCTAGAAAGTGTACAAAAAGT
Source organism: Persea americana (assembly GCA_029852735.1). Classification (NCBI taxonomy): domain Eukaryota; kingdom Viridiplantae; phylum Streptophyta; class Magnoliopsida; order Laurales; family Lauraceae; genus Persea; species Persea americana. Next base: position 63,517,449 of record CM056813.1, on the reverse strand, counting down.
TAAAAGATCGTAAGACACCATTTTGTTTCTTTGTATATGTAGAAGTTAATTTGTGAGTAGCCCAAGTTTGTGGATTTTGAAGTTGGATCTTATCATTAGCTATAGCTTAGACACAGGATATTTGGTTTTTTCAATAACATTGAAGATTTCTTATGGCTCACTTCTAATTTCTAGAGTCCAAATATAGTGAATTCAGGCTCGCCCGTATTAGTTTTGTTAATTGCAGTCTATAAATTGCCTGGATAGAAGGGAGAAACAGCCATAAGAGACATGCATAATCTGGGGCTCTGGGCCAGCGTGGTGTCAGTCGATCACGAGGTTTTCACATGCTTTTAAGGGTCTCCTCCCCATTTAACATTAGCACGTAGCACTGTTGAAGATGCTCAGGGGTTTGATTCATGTTAACAGTTAACATTAAAAAAAAAGTGTCTTCTCAGTTGTCCCCATTTCTTGTTACCTCTTTTTTTTTTTACCTGGTTCTCTCTGGATAAGATTATTCGATCCCATCCTGAAAATCAGGCTCATAACTTATTACACATTTCAATCCTTTTTTTTTTGTTGGGTGTGGTGGGGGGGTGGGGGTGGGGGTAAATGGATGACTTCATTAAAACTAGAAGAAAATGCAAAGATCACCAAGAAAAACAATAGGTCTAAGATACTTATACCCTACAATACAATTACATTGAAACACCTCCCAAGGAGATCTATCAACCACTATTTAGGTATAGTGTCTGCCAAAACTGTTGGCCAATCTAAGGACATTTCAAAGCTCCAAAATAGCCAAGACCTCTGCTTTGTTTGGGTCCTTGACCCTTACTCCTTAAAAAAAAAAGGAAAAACATACAGGTCACCTCCCTCTTATCATTATGCAACACCCCTTCAATACATGTAGGGAGCTTATCTCTGGCTACACCATCCACATTAAACTTCAACACATCATGAGGTGGCAATCTCCAAGGAACCGTTGATTTAACCTTAGCCAAACCACAAGTCCTTTTTTTTTTTTTTTTTATAATTTTTAATGTTGACTTTCAATAGATGAAAAGACTTAACAGTACAAGAGAGGTATACCGAAAAGCCAAAATGAAAAGAGAAGGGAAAACAAAGCCCACCGAGAGGAAAGAGCACAAGACAAAGCTACAATTAGCCCATGAAAGGATGGACCACCTCCCTCCAATTCCTTAGGAAGATATCAAAAGGAATCCCTTGGAATTGAGGGAGGATAGACACCCATGAAGCTACAGTGATCTTCAACCTGTAAGCAAGAACTCGGCCGAAGAGATGAAGTCCTCAAAGCATCTCAAGTGCCTTTCCTTCCAATTGAACCAAATGACTGCTGGGAATGCCATTCTCCAGATGACCCTTCCTAATTAAAAATAATAATATATATATATATATCTCCACCAAGCTGAAATTAGAGGATTCCTTCCTCGGAGGACTTCGATGTGTTAACGTGGAACATTGTATGATATTGGACCCAACCCACATGTATAATATTAGGCCCAGCCCAACTGTAAATATGAGATCAAGTCAAAATATACACAGCTCGATAGAATTATTACCTTCCATGATTAGAGATCTAATTGATCTAAATTAGGAGTTGATTACTTGATTGTAGCCTAATCTTAGGCAGTGTAAACTCTATTTATAGAACAGTAATACAAATCGAAGGGTGAACTTTTCCAGAGAACTCCTTCTCTCTCATTTGGTATTTCTGTCAATAGCTCTGTGATTTACATGGTATCAGAGCTTGGATCCTAGGAGATCTTCTTCCTTCTTCATCCTGAGACATTTCTACAGTTTCGGTTCTCCTCCTCTATGCCTGGGATGACCCTGATCAAAGTGGCCCACCTCTGATCAAAATCCTGGTAGCCAGAAATCTCAATGGTGATGATCGACTGCTCCTAAAAGAATTTTTGAAGATTTTTATGGATTTTTTCTTCATCAGATCAGGTGCCATTTACTCCTTCTTCATCTGACGACTTTGGCCATTTTTCTTCAAAACGTTTTCATCTTCACCGTCCAATTTTCTGGATTCTTCTCCAAATCCGATCACACTTGGACTAGAGAACACACTTTCAGTATCTTCCAGGATGATGTCTTCTGATCTGTGATTGGATCAAGTTGTGGGGCCCACGTATCTCTTCATCAGTGCTGTTCAAGGTCGCCTGGGGTTTTTTTCTGCTCCTGATTTGGGAATTTTTGCAACAGTTCTTCGTGATTGGGTTAGTTCACACATCTTCGTTCTTCTGATCCTCTGTGATTTATTTTCTACACGATTCTAGTTCCTCTCTTTACTATTCGGCACTCTCTGGTGTTCTTCTGTGTGCCTGCCACTTAATTTTTTTCTCTACTGGTCGTTGGATTGCTGTCTGTTTTTTTTTGTGCTGAATATCTCTCTGCCTTATCATAATGGAGAAAGGTGATATCCATTTGATCAAGTTTAATGGTAAAAACTATACCACTTGGGCTTTTCAATTTCAAATCTACCTTAAGGGTAAAGAACTCTGGGGACATATTGATGATTCAGATCCCAAACCTACTGATGACAAGCTTTTAGTTAAATGGGAGGTTACAGATTGGCAGATCATGACCTGGATATTGGGGTCCGTCGATGCACAATTTATCCTGAACCTTCGCCCATACAAGACTGCCAAAGAAATGTGGCATTATTTGAAGAAGATATATTTGCAAGAAAACTCTGCTCGCAGATTTCATTTAGAACATGAAATCTCGCAGTTTGTTCAAGGGACCTTGTCAATACAGGATTACTACTCTCAGTTTACAAGTCTGTGGACTGATTACGCTGAGCTTATTTATGCTGACCTTCCTGCTGCCTCCTTAGCCTCTATTCAAGAGATCCATCAGACAAGTCAGCGGGATCAGTTTCTGATGAAGTTACGGCCACAATTTGAAAATGTCCGGTCCAACTTAATGAGCAGGGTACCATCCCCTTCACTCGAATCATGTTTGGGCGAACTCCTTAGAGAGGAACAGCGCTTGGTGACTCAGACGGCACTTACACAGAATGCTCCTCAGGCTGCTCCTATCGATGTTGCTTATGCAGCCCGGGGTAAGCCTCAAGCCCGGGACATGACCAAGGTAAAATGTTTTTGCTGCCACAAACTAGGACATGTTTCCACTCAGTGCAACCAGAAGTTTTGTTCCTATTGCAAAACCAAAGGTCATGTTCTTCCAGAATGCCGGACGCGCCCTCAAGTCAAAATATACACAGCTCGATAGAATTATTACCTTCCATGATTAGAGATCTAATTGATCTAAATTAGGAGTTGATTACTTGATTGTAGCCTAATCTTAGGCAGTGTAAACTCTATTTATAGAACAGTAATACAAATCGAAGGGTGAACTTTTCCAGAGAACTCCTTCTCTCTCGTTTGGTATTTCTGTCAATAGCTCTGTGATTTACACGATGCACCCCTAAAAATCTAGTTTTTCCTGTCCTTCAAACTACCAAAGCATCACAAAAGGAGTGATCCTCCTTAGAATGAGACCACACCCGAAGAGAGGCCCACTCCGCAAAGCGTCTGCCAACTCCAAAATAGATTGAGGTAAACACCAAAGAATCCCGCACTTGAAAATAAAATGTCTCCAAAAGAAGGATGCAACTTCACAATGGATGAATAAGTGATTTGCCAATGCTGCCTCTTTCCCATACACTGAAGTATCAGAAATGTTCTTCGAATGCACTTCTCCTCAAGAAATCTGCAGTACAAACTCTCTACAAAATCACCAACCAGCAAAAGCCAAAAGGCCTCCACAAAAGGATGAGTCAATCCCAACCACTCAAAAGCACAAGTAGATCTTAAGGGTGAGACGGCCCCTCTTCACTAAGAAATTTCCTGAGGGCGAAGGTTGTCCATGATTGTTGTAGAATAGAAAGATCAGGTATTTATGATTAATCAAATGATATTATAATAGTGAGCTGAGTGTTAACACTTGCTTCCCGATGAACTTTAATTTGTCTCGAGAACTTTTAAAACATAAACTTATTTGGAGAAATGCTATTTCTTGGATTTCTTCCTCTGTGATCCCTCCTTGGATTTAAGTTTCGCTTAAATAAAATTAAATAGCTGTCTTATTCTCTTATTTGATTCAAGGGGAATTCATGCATATTGGGCGTTTGACTAATAGTTTGGCTAAGCAAGTGGTGGATAGATTGTTTTTGTAAGTTGCTTTCTCTTTGTAGTTTTGTTTTGCCTTTGGTCTAACGCTTTTATATCATTGTTGTCCAATCTTTTTGTTGGATGTTTCTCTCTTGTATTCCTTTCTGTTTTTTTAATGAGATTTTTTGTTACTGATAAAAAAAAAAAGCAAGAGGAGGCATGCAAGAACTTTGGGCGAAGTTGTTAGAATATGTTTTTAATTCTAAGTTTATACGCTGCATGCATCTGTTTTCCAGAAGATATTTGCAAAATTCATTCCACAAGTGAACAGACAAACAACACTAAATTGTAAAATGACTTTTGCGTTGGGTTAAATTCGTTCCACGGGTGAAAAGACAAACTGCATTAAATTGTAAAATGACTATTGCCTTGGCATCTCTTAGAAACATAAAAGACTTTTGAAATTTGACTTGGGAGATAAAGTTTCAGTATTCACCTATAGGACAGTCACAACCAACAAGGTTTTTCTGATGATTTCGTTGTCCTTGACAGAGCCAACCCTTCATTATCTTGATGTCCACAATAGTTGTCTATTTTATTTTTGTATTTAAAAAAAATATTGTCTGTTTCGATATAGTTTTGCTTTCTTCTAAATGTTTCCTCCTTCTGCACGTACTCAAATGTGAGGTTGGAATTCCCTGCTGATTAAACCATTACTTTGAGGTGCATCCATATGTGCCCATAAATTACTTGTGCCCTTTGTTTCTAGACTGTTAATCATGCATTGATCTGAATACCAAGCTGTTTACCCAATGGGGGTGAACATTCGCTTCTCGACTTACAGATGTGAATATGTGCTTATGCGCATTACTTTTGGGCATCTTGTAACTGTTTATTTTCTTATGGCATGGGACTACAGGCAAATACACATGTAAACATCCAACACGATCTCAAGGATGTTAGGCTCTGGCAGGTTCTCATCCTATCATTTTCTGCTGTTAAAGTTTTCATGTTTTGCGTTTCTAGGAGATTAACATGAATGCTATCATCAGGTTCATACTCTTGTTAAAGGATTGGAGAAAATAGCGGTTAGTGCAGACATTCCAATGTTGGTCTGTGGGGATTTTAATTCAGTTCCTGGAAGGTCTGTTTTTTTGTTCTGATTTCTTTAGTTCCCAATGTGGAACATCAATTATATAAATGTATCTGCCAGTTCTTCACCATCTCAAAAGAAGCATAATACTTGATTGCAGTGCTGCTCATTCTCTTCTTGCGATGGGGAAGGTGGACCCATTGCATCCCGACCTAGCAATTGACCCTTTTGGAATCTTGCGTCCTCCAAGCAAGTTAAATCATCAGCTTCCTTTGGTACAATGCTATTTTCTTTTTTACTTTCCCTTTAAGTCCAGCATGTTTTGCGAAGGTTGTGATAACAGACTTGTTACAGATTAGTGCTTATTCATCCTTTGCGCGAATGGTTGGAGTTGGAATCAATGCAGATCAACAAAGACGAAGAATGGACCCCACAACAAATGAACCGTTGTTCACGAACTGCACTAGAGATTTCATTGGCACCGTTGATTACATTTTTTACACTGGTAATTTTTTTGTCGTGGAATACATTCTTTTAGCTCTTTCATGTCATTTTTGCCATTCGTTTTTCATTTTGTTGTTTTGAGATTTGATGAAAACCTTTTTGCTTTCAGCGGATACTTTGATGGTGGATTCGCTATTGGAGCTCTTGGACGAGGAGAGTTTACGTAAAGACACAGCCCTCCCTTCTCCAGAGTGGTCATCAGATCACATAGCACTTTTAGCAGAATTTCGATGCAAGCCTAGGACTAGGCGTTGACACTATAGTAGGGTAAGGCAGTAAGGAACCAATTTTAACACTTATTTTAGTCTAGGGTTAACTGAGATTTTAAAAATAACTGACAAATGGTTGGGTGCCGCATACTTGCAAGTAATTTTCATGGTGTGGCACCTTTCAGCAGAGGGACGTTGAGAACATGGCCATGCGACTTCTAGATCTCATCCTTCCCCTGTGAATTAGTATGCAACTACTCATCGTTGAACTGGATCATGGCAAAAACGGGTGATAAACTCAGTGTGGGTTTTTTTATTTTGAGAAAAAAAAAAAAAAAAGGAAAAAAAGAAGACAAGCTATACAAGCAAGAACAAGAATTGTTAGACCTGGGGCTTACCTTTCATTATTTTTTTCATGAGGGAACCATGCCAGCATTGGTAAATGGAACGAATGTTTGCATTGGACATAAAAGTCTTAATTTTCAGAGTTACAGGTTTTATTTTTTAGATAGATGTCGTCACTGATACGTATGGCTATGCCTATACATTAGATAGTTTGTTCCTAATTCCTTCACTGGTTTTTTTAGCAGATCTCTGTGTTGTTTTATATATGTATGAAGAAATCCATTTGAGGGTGTTGAAGTTAGTAGAGCAGCCAATGTTTTCTTTAGGAGATGTTTATGTCAGGTGTGCATTGATTTACTTGTTCTATGTCATTTGTCTCAACAGAAAATCATGGAAATGTCATATTGAGATTTTCAGGCTATTTCTGCTCTGGCCACTGTATAAATGAATATGATTTGAAAAATATGTAGTGTTGTCTTGCAATTATATGATTATCCAGTGCGCCAGGCTCCCCCCCTCTCCCACTCCCCGCGGCTCCCTCCCTCCCTCCCTCCCTCCCTCCCTATCCCTCTCCTCTCTCTTCCATTTCACACGCCTCTGGGTTTTGCACCCGTCCGAATGAATTGAACCGTTGGATTGACTACCCACACATCTGAATGAACTGTACACCGTTAAAATCGTGGGACCTAGATGGAGATGATAGGGTTTAGGGATGGGGCTGATTTTTCTAGAGCTAAAGGGCCCAAGGAGATCTTTCAATTCCCCCCATGTCCCAATCCCAGGTGGGGCGCCATGTGGAACTTGCATTACACGAGTCGGATAGGTGTGTGGTCAATCCAACAGTCCAGTACATTCGGATCGATGCAAATATATATATATATATATATATCAAAGTTTATCATTTTTGTTAATAGTACTTGGTGATTCGTTGGCAGGCTGCCTGTGATGTGCTGCTGTTATTAGAGATGAATTGCCTTTGCTTCACATCTCATTTACTACTTTTTATCCGTTCACAATGGGGACTAACTGTTTTCATGTTCAAGCAGGTTAAACCGATAGTAGCAGTTGTCTGAGGTGTGTTACATCGGCTCTCAGTGTAAAGCTTTCATTCCACACATTGACTACAATAGGCACTTTGTAGTTACCAAATTTGAAGGTCAACATCATTCTTCCAAGTGACTCTCCAATGCATTCAGTAGTCATCTAAATTGCCTTGCAGGGGGTTCCAGAATCATCCCTGTGAAATGAAAATTAGATCATCCTTGTCAGAAGATCTATGCGGTATATATTTGCATAGTGACTAATTCAGGTTTATCTTTTGAGCGCGTGCATATGTGATGGAATAGGTCATGCATCTGGTGGGCGTAATGCGGAAGGAAATAATACTGATCTAGGAGGTTCTTTGCCACTCTTGTGAGATCTGAGTCTATTCTATTTTTAGCCACTGCATGCAGTGCTTGGGCCACTTCATGGAGAACCAGCAGTGCGTGTTCAGTATACTCGTATGGCCAACCTGGTCTGTCTTCTTTTGTTACCATTTCCGGTGGACCTCCTGACAAAGGATTCTGGTGGATATCCACATTGCAATATGGACACATGCCGCAAACTACCTGTTGCGTCAGTATTCATGTAAAATTCCATAGCTTATCCCCGTATCAGATTGCATTAGAATTCAATCCAAATTAATGGCCGACTAAGGGGAGGGGTAGGCTGAAACAACGTTAACAGAAGAAAAATAAATATAAAGAAGTGCAATCTATCCGACGATTTGACTCATGATAGATCTAGTTTGGGATAAATCAAAATGGAGAAATAGAATTCATATAGCTGACCTGAACATAGTTAAGGACCAGACTTTGATGATGGTGGCTGGGTATTCAATTTCCAACGCTCTCAATTCAATTTTAATTGAAGCATGGATTATTGATAGCTATTGATGGATGTTCACTTTGTCCAATTTTACCCTCTTTTATTTTATGTTTTTTTACATGGAGGATTCAAAATGGCACTTTACTCACAAACCCATGTCCCAGAGTTGAGAGGGTAATCAGTTTCGTCCAAACAAATGAGTTTACATTGGGACCTGGCTTTATTAATTAGCCGTGCAAATAATAATGCCTAGACTTCCGTAGAATTAGCTTGGCTAGTAAAATTTGCGGTCCCCAAGTTGGGATTATTTGAAGTTTGCAGGAGAACATTACCCTATTACAGAACGTCTGATCCAAGACCCATGCATTTATGATGCGGGTCCTCTCAGGTTTGCAGCCGCCCGTGGAACACGGTGGAAGGTTCGTGGGAATCCTAGTGTGTAGTGTACACATAACGTGGTCTGCGTTCTGCTTAATTGATGAGCACAGACATGCTTGCATGGATTCATTCGTAGTACATGTCTACAGGCTGTACAATACATCCATGCATTTATGTTATATACAATCAACTTTTAAGACCATTACACTTTGATCAATCAGACAATAGATGCATCTTCAATTAGCATGAAATTTAACAAGGGTCATCCACGGGCGAATTTAGGTGTACGGTTTTGAAGGGCCGTGGCCCCCCGTTATACTCGGAAAAGGCCCAAAAGGGGCTGTGGTTCAGACAAACCATGTACCCATCAGAATTAAACCCTACCTCCACCCCCACCGCCAAAAGAACGAAAGCAAGAAAAAAAAAATTCCCCTTTAGTTTAATCTCCAATAGAAGAATAAAATAACGATGATTGATGTTTTCAATTGACCATCCTCTAACTCGTTCAAACAAAAATCCTTAGGTCCACCATTAGCCACCCAGGAGGGAGGCATTTATTTTGAACTATTTATCTTTATTAATTGGTTGGCCGAATTTCCCATAATTACCATTCATTTACTTCAAGGACAAAAGCTAGAGCGAGAGAGAGGAGAATGGACTGAATGGACTTGTCTATGGAAATCAAATTTCATTCATATTCCTTGTAAAAACCAATTTATAGTCAATCTAAATCCTTTTAGAAAGTACCTTTATGAAAAAAAGTCTTATGCAGGTTGATAGCACACTAAGGAGGAGGGATGAGCCAAAGGTGACACGGATGGGAGTATTAAGGATAGATATGAAGGATTGCAACCTATTTATTGATTTGGCTTAGGATAGACCGAAATGAAGAAACAAAATGCATATAGCTCTACCCAACATAGTTGAAACAAGGCTTTCATCATGATGAATTGATGTTATCCTCACAAATTGATGCTCATACTGAATTGACTATAATTCAATCATTATTCACTGTTGGATTGACTCACAATGTAATATGAACTCAAAAACCATTGAGCATTGGGGATTGTTTGAGGATATTGCAATGATATGGAAATGAGATTTACATATATAAAATTTTGCATTGTAGAATTGCATTTTTAGAGCTCTTGCGCTCTTCAAGCTAGAAAGGTGTGTTGACACTTTCACTCCTTTTTAGGTGCGTGACCTTTTATATATAAAATTAGCCTCATTTATACACTATTTGCATACCACATTTATTAATATAATGTGTAAATGACAGCAAAATAACATGGCCATCCACAAATGCTAATGAAAATAGATGCAAACAAATGACCCCTAAATCTCTAAAATCGAAGGTTGGGATGATTTGGTATAAGTGATGTGGCCAGCATTGACACATTCCACCCTAGTCATTTCTGACCCTGTGAGTAGATGCAACCAACTATAGAACCCAAGCAAAGGGGGCATACCTTTTAAAAGTATTCTTCTTCTTCTCATGCTATCAGTAGACAGTTATGGATTACATCCCTTTTTCCATATTGTGGGTACAAATATTGCTTCTGCATAAAATTAAACTTCAAGTTTAGTTTAACAAGCTTTATAAACAACTCTGTCTTAATGAAAAATGATGAAGCTTCTTTGATTTTTGACTCCCTTTCCTGTGCTCGCTTGCTTCAGGCCGCACATGTTTCTGCATTGCCGTCCCAGGGTGGTGCAGGGGAGTGTCGGTGCACTTATTTTTGTACAGTGCCTTTCGAAGTTTAAACAAATTCTACTTGACTCGGAAAGAAAAAGGAAAGAAGGAAAATTTCAAATAGAGCCTTAAATTCTGGCCATATTTCAAAAAAGGACACAGGTTTTAAAAGTCTTCAAATTGAGGCCTCAGTTTTCCACCAAGTTCTTAGTTAAGGACAATCTGCCTTTTTAAGGGATTCTCCAGTGATTTTTCCCCCTATTTTATGTAAATGGCAAAATTCTCAATCTAATGCTAATCATTTTTTTCAAAATTCTAGAGACCTAGAAACGCAGCGGAGTACTTGGATCATTTATCCAAAATGGCAGGAGAAAAAACATAGTCTCTCTTGGTGATAGGTCCGGGTGAAGCACAAACACAAGACTTTTTTCCTTTTTTTGGTCATGTCTACAACCACTCCACTCGCATATGTGCACTCAAAGAAAGTCAACAAGTAAATTGTGTAATGGCACAATCCTTTTACCTCAATTGACCCATCAATTCCATAAGACCCACGTAACTATGTGTGGCTCCACGCGTCCATGAGTGGCACCTTCTCAATAACCGCATTTATTGCACAATCAAATCCACAAGACCCACAGCTAATGGTGACAATAATTCAGACACTTTCTTCGAGCCTATTGGCGGATGAGAGCATCCCCGAGATATGTGTTAAATGTGGGGATGTCTTTATGAAGATGGTGGAGGCTTCTATGATAAATAAATCCTTTACAATTTGACATTGTTATTGGAGTAAACTCCACCCTATATGTAAAATATAATATTTTATTTTTATTTTTATTTTAATTTTTTTATATATTAAACTCAATTCATCCACAATAGTCTATTTGAAATAAAATAATGTAAAATATAATTTGGCATTTCACTTTTTCATATGTTAAATTTGGCATATCACTCCCATATGCCAAATGCAATCTTATTTTTGGCATAGTTGTTGGAACAAAAATCCATGCCAAAAATCCCATGTGGCATGTCCACCTTGGATTTGGCATCACTCTTGGAGATGCTCTTGAGATGAGATTTGGTATCCAACAAACAATACGTGGAATTAAAAGCTATGCCAAAAATTTATAGCATCTAGAATGTGCAATGGTACTCTTTTATCTGATCCAAGGGCTAAAACTATAGAGGAAGTTAAAGGGCATTTTGATTTTGTACGATAGGCTCAGCAGCTGCAGTTGATTTAGCACTTACTCCAATTTGGTGGCATTTATCATAGAACTTTTGAGGCTCTAAAATGTTGAGCTAGGATTACGTGACTGATGATTTTTTCGTCAATTCTTAATTCACATCAAAGCCTTTCTGCTAAGGTTGGATGATTCGGGACTCCAATTGAATGGACCAAGCGCACGAATTTACTGCAGAACACCACAGATAAAAAACTCTAGTGAAATCTCATCACAGCACTTGCTCTCCAACCAACATAATTATTGCAGGGTTCCTGACACTTTTGCCACCTTTTTATCACACTTTCCTCTTCAGGAAGCAACAAACCACGTTCGTCACTATCTCGATCTCTCTCTATATCTCTCTTGTAATAGTTGTAGGAATAGTATCCCAGCCATGGGTAGATGGTTTCCATACACAGAGTTATCATCCATCTTAGTGGTCTTATGCTTGGTAGGGTTTGGTAGATCAGACTTTGCAAGTGACAGGAATGAGTGTGGAGATCAGCTAGTGGGCCTTGCCACATGTCTACCTTACGCTCAGGGAGAGGCCAAGATGCCCACCCCAGATTGTTGCAGTGGTCTGAAGCAAGTTGTAGCCAAAAGCAGGAAGTGTCTGTGTGTCCTTGTCGAGGATAGAGATGACCCAGATTTAGGATTCAAGGTCAATGCCACACTAGCACTCAAGCTCCCGTCCTCTTGCGGTGCCCCCATCAATGTCTCTGAGTGCATAGGTATGTATTTTTCATCCATACCAATACCATCAACATATATAGATTGATGATGATGATGATGATGATGATATTTTGTATTTTGATTTATGTTGGTGTTGGTTAGATCTTCTTCACTTGGCGCCTAATTCTAGTCAGGCTCAAGTCTTCAAGCAATTTCAAAGTAGTCTTGAAGGGAAAAACAGCACTACAACTACAACTAATGCTGGTAAGTTTCTTTTTTTTTTTTTTTTAATTAACTTGAATTGGGGTTGTGGGGTTATGGTTTTTCTTCTTCTTCTTCTTCTTCTTCTTGTTAAAGAGTGGGGTTAAGAGTTTTGTTTATGCTGTCTGTGGTCAGGTAAAGGGAACTCCATCAGCTCAAGTGGTTCCAGTGGTGGGTCGAGTGCAGCTGTGAAGAGTGGTGGAGCGAGTGATCATATAAGAGGGAAGAGAAGGGTGATGAGGGATATGATTGTGGGTGTTTGGACATGTTGTTTGGTATCGCTCGTGATTAACATTGGTGGTTAGATAGGGTCTGCTGTAGTCCACCTATTAGATTTTGGATGTGGTGTTTGATGTCATTCATGGTGATCATAGCTGGTTAGATGTGGTCTAACGTGGTCCACCACGTACACTTTGAATATAGTTTTTGATATTACTCATGATTATTGTGGGAGATACATGTGGTCTACTATGGTCCACTATTTAGAGTTATGTTAAAGTGTTAGAACTGTGTTGGCAATAATAAAAAGCTCTCTCTCTCTCTCTTCATGGGCTTCTTTGTCTTCATGGGATTCTTTAATGTGACCATTGGACTCTTATCTTTCAACCGTCCATGCTTTTTGGACGCGTGTACCGACCTTTCAAGACTCAGGTTAATTAATATTGGTAAGCCTGATGCTGATTTGATTGAGGTTTCTTGTTTTTTTATTTTTTTTGGCTAAGAAAGATAGGAAGCTTGGTTTTCTTTTTCATGCACGGCTAAGCTCGTTACAAATGTCAGTGCTATATTACTCTCGTCCCAAGTCCAACAAGAAAAGAGGAGAATTGGGTCAATAGCTGGCACAGTCAGCGTAAAACTTATGTTTACAGCTGCATCATAATTAATTCTAGAGGACTCCAACATAATTGGAGGAAAGGTTTTATAATGGTGATAATGAGAATGAAAGTATTTGGAACAATGCATATAATATTGATGATAACAAGAATCTACACTGAATAATTTGATAGCTATTATTTGATTACAAAATAATTTTATATCTCGAAGGGCCTGTTTGTTTCGGTAATTGAATACTTATAAATTGTAAGACTTTTATTTCAAAACATGGTTAAAATTAAAAAGGTAAATATAAATTTAAAAACTTACCATCAAATTGTCTCCCATCTTATGGAAAATGAATCAACTGGGGGAGGTGGGAAATGAATACCAAGCCACCACCATAGTAGTTTAAACCCTGAGTAAAGTGAGGGTTGTATTTTCATCATTGCATTATATCATTCACATCTCTCCTCATTAATAATCCTTTGGTAGAGCTCATTTGACTATAAATTCTTATGTATTTCATGCAAACAAACAAACCCTAAAAGGTTGATATGCCCCGAAGTCAACGACTTCCAATTATATAATAAAAGACAGCAGGTAATTCTCTGGGAGAGCGACACGTGGCGGCATGGGAATCTCTTGGAGAGTGACACGTGGCGCATCCTCAGACTTTTTGCAATGCCACATTCCAGAAATACCCTTCTAATCTAATATTATCACCTAAATTATCTCAATACAAATCTAAGATATTCTTAAATAAGATTTTTTTTTCCTTAAAACACAGCATACAATAATAACTTCTCTTTAGTTATCTTCAATGAGCCCCACGTATTATTAAACTAACAAAAAAAGGAATAAAGGCCCTTTGGCTATGATTTTAGTGATCGGTAAACATGTATATATTAAATATTTTTGCATATAAATTTGTGGGACCCTCATCTCATATCCAAGTTGCAGAAATTTGGGGCACTTTCGTATGCAGTATTTTGCTAGTTTTTTACCCAGTTTTTCTTTCAGTATTTGGTATGGTTAATCTGTGGGGACCATTGTTGCATATAAATATTAAATATTGTTGCATATAAATTTGTGGGACCCTCATCTCATATCCAAGTTGTAGAAATTTGGAGCACTTTCGTATGCAGTATTTTGCTACTTTTTTACCTAGTTTTTCTTTCAGTATTTGGTATGGTTAATCCGTAGGGACCATTGTGGAAGCAAGTTAATTTCAAAATCCACACTTAATATATTATCATTTATATTTACTAATTTAACCAAATAAATTTTCTCTCATATGTCTCCATCTTTATCACGATTTTTTATTATCATTTATATTTACTAATTTAACCAAATAAATCTATAAGTCACATTATAAAATCGAAGTCTTCTTTATTTCCAAACTCACAATTTACGGGGGCTACTTTTTTTGTACCAACACACAAAGAACTTCTTTGATACTTGAGCATTGGCCACTTTTATAAGCTATATTCTGATACTTTTTCTCCTTATTTTCCTTTCAATATTTACTAAGATTAATATGTGAGGCCCATTATGGACATTTTTCTCCATACTTTTCTTTGGATATTTGGTATGATTAATTAATCTGCGGGGCCCATTGTGAAAGCCAGTTAATTCCAAAATCCACATTTAATTCTGAAATTGCACTCAATTTATGGCTAAGTACAAATATAATCAAATCAAGGTCCTAAAATCTTTACAATTTACTTGATCTTTCCCTGAATATTTCCAGCTACCTAAAATTTCTCTAATGAGTTTCTATATTTATTATGAATTATATATTAATATTTATTTATAATTTATTTAAATATTTATAAATATATCTAATTAAAATTTTTAATGATTTTTTAATTATGGCCAGCGTTGGGCGCAAGCCTACTGCACTAATTATATATATTAAACCAACAGGTGATTCTCTGGAAGAGCTACACGTGGCGGCATGAGAATCTCTCCCTTTAGGAGATAAACTAGGGATGTGTAGAAATGAGAGAAATAAGGGGAGAAAAATTAGGAGAGAAGAGAAAAAATAGGATAATAGTTAGTGATCTCTATTTTTACCTTTTTTTCAAACTAAATTCATTTGATTTTTTTTAATGGTCGGATAAATTTTTTGAATTATTGCACATGTTGGGAATGGGTGTTTTTCACCATTTTTAATGCTCTTATTGGAAAATTGTGATTCACTAAGCAATTATTTTTTGGGGCCCGAGCTTAGCAAGGGCTGAAGAAATTATCGCCAACTATTCACTTAATGGGCCAGGGATGGATGATTGATCAATTTGGGCTTGGGCTTGGTATTAACCAATTTCTTAATAATTTTTTCTTCTACAGAACAACCATGCCATATAAGTGAAGGACTTTGAACAAAGCAATACAGAATCTTCAAAAGAAAATACATGAATAGCCAAACTGCCATTCCAAGGTCTCTATTGACTTTTTTTTTCCTTTGGACTTGAATATAAAAGATTACAACGATTAATCAGGAACATACAGATGGATATTCAGGCCATTTTAGATGCGTACATATGTTCAGTGATGTAATTATAAATATAAGATGGATGTGATGCTTTTTTTTTTCATTTTGAGTGGTTTACCCTGATCATATGGTGTTTAGAAATGTATTGGTTTTCTACATCTTGAATTCCGTTTATATACTTTCCAAGGCGAATTTAAAGTTGTTTTCTTCTCGGTGAGAATAAAGTTGTGTAAAATTTTATTGGAAGAAAGTTTCCATATGTGTTTGGTAGTTTATATTTACTAATTTAACCAAATAAATTTTCTCTCATGAGTCTTCATCTTTATCACGACTTTTTTTATTATCATTTATATTTACTAATTTAACAAAATAAATCTATGAGTCCAATTATGAAATCCAAGTCTTCTTTCTTTTCAAACTTACAATTTACGGGGGCCACTTTTTTTTATACCAACACACAAAGAGCTGTTTTGATAGAAGAGCGGGAGCGACTTTCATACGTTTTATTTTTCTTTCAATATTCAGTAAGATTAATCTGTAGGGCCCATTATGGACATTTTTTTCCTTATTTTTCTTTGGATATTTAGTAGGATTAATTAATCTATAGGGCCCATTGTGGAAGTCAATTAATTCCAAAATCCACATTTAATTCTAAAATGGCACTCAATTTATGGCTAAGCACAAATATAATCAAGTCAAGGTCCTAAAATCTTTACTATTTACTTGATATTTCCCTAAATATTTTCAGCTACCTAAAATTTATTTAAATATTTAAAAATATTTCTAATTAGAAATTTTAATAATTTTTTAATTATGGCCTGCGCCTGTTTCACTAGTTATATATATTAAATCAAACGGGGAGGAGGGCTGTGAGGGGCACCACGTCATCACCCACATAAGTTCTCCTTTCAGAAAAATCACTTTGAAAATAGGGGGGGAGGCTTTGCCTTCCGTGTTGGGCCTTGCTTCTCAATCTCCTAAAATCTCTCCCCCTCATCAAGCAATTATACCTTTATTTTCTAAAATCTCTCCCTCTTATACTTCCTTAAAATCTCTCATCCTCCTAATATCTCTTCCTCTAAGTCTACCCTAAAATCTCTCATCCTCCTAATATTCCTCATCAGTTACGATTTCTTCTAATCACATTCAAATTACGATTTCTTCTAATCTCTCATTCTAATACTTCCCAAAAACTCTCATCCTCTTAATATCTATCCCTTTAATACTTTCCTAAAATCATCTCTCATCCTCTTAATATCTCTCCCTCTAATACTTCCCTAAAATCGCTCATCCTCCTAATATTCTTCATCAATTACGATTTCTTCTAATCACATTCTTCTAATCACACACTTATATCAAGCCTACATATCCACCATCACACCAAATCACACCCTACAAATCCAATCCCACACTTTCCTTCCCATTTGCACAGATCCATGTCTCTTTCCCCACGCTTGATTACAACCTTAAATATCTTATTCTGGACCCCACCAACATATTAGGAGGTGGGCTGCACATATGATCACAACTTTATGAAGTCAAACAGTTACTTGGCCTATTTCCTACTTCAGTAAGAATAATATACCTTCACACGTAAACCCAGTTTCCTACTTTAGTGAGTATATTGTACCTTCACATGTAAATGTGATAGGCAAAAAACCAGTTGAGGAAAGAGAGGAGTGCACATGATATCGGCCCCAAAAACCACATGTTAAATGTCCACACAGGGAGGCTTGGGTCATTCAAGTGTGTCGCGGCGAGGCAAACGTCCTCTATTGATTTAGTGTCTTCTTCAGTTTTATTATATTTTTTTGGGTTATAATTTTTTTCCTTCCTCGTGCTGAAGAGAAGGTTCACATGCTTATAAATTTGAATCCATGTTTTCTATTGCAAGATCGATGGGTTTTAGTTTTAAATTTTCTTCTTGAAGACGAAGATAACTTTTTTTATTGCAAACGTAACAACCACGCACAAGCGCGTACAGTCAGATCTGGACTTGGGTGGGCTAGGCTGAATCTTGCCCAAGCTAAATATAATCTTCATTAGTTGGCTCTCAACTTCAATTGTCTTTAATCTTCATTAGCACTTGGTTCTTAATTTGAATTGTGTCTTTACTCTTCTTTAATCTTCATTAGCAGTTGGTTCAATGGTTTTAACCTATAAGCTATAAATATAAATACTAGGGTCCCTCATGAGAAGAGCTTGGGTATGCTAGGCCAAGTCTTGCCAAAGCTTGGCCCATTTATTTATTGAGAAAATTGTCTTAAATTATGTTGGGTTATGCTTTAAAGCACATTGATGCTCAACTTTCTAGACTTATCTTTTTGCATGAAAAGTAATTTTCTACATTTCTTCTAAAAATATTATATTTTTCTGTAGGAAAGATAATTTGATTAATAGTCCAATATTTTCTATTTTTGAGACTTTGATATATATATATATATATTTATAGAGACATGCTCCTATGAGAGATATCTCTCACCTTATATGAGAGATAGAGTGGGGGCCCTCACATTTAAGTTGTTAGCATTGGATATGGATGCGAAGGCCCCCACCATATCTCTCATAGTAAGGTGAGAAAATCTCTCATAAGAGCATCTCCCATATATAAATATATATATATATATATATATACTAGCAACAAACACCCGTGCTAAGCCCGGGCTAAAATAAAAATCTATTAAAATTTAAGAATTTTTTTCAAATATTATTAAGATAAAATAAATATAAACTAAATAAATTTATTATCTTTGAATATTAGAATCTTTTAATATGTAATAAAAATAAATATAAAATTAAGTAAATGTACATAACATGACGACCCCTTGAATTTAAAGGCATTGACCATTATACAAGAATGAATGTGTGTCTATATGGGACAGCTTTCCTAAGCTAAAGCTTAGGATAAGGTAAGCTCAAGTGTGTGGTGGGGCCCACATGGGGGTGGGGATGGAGGGATTTCAACGACTCCATAGGACCCTTCTCTTTGTAGAAAAAACGTGGCACCCCTCACAGCCCTCCTTTCCGTTTGCTTTAATATATATAATATGAGAATGTTTTTATTTTTTACTTTTGTCTATTTGTTTGTTTCGGTATCGAGGTTAATTTTTCAAACCTTTAATATGTATGAAAACAAATGCATTACATCTCACATATTAGGAAGCCTGAGAGTGAGAGGAATTATATTGGCTGGACGTGCTGTACTCTGCTTGACCATTCACTTTTATATGCCTTTTTTTCCTTTAATACATGAATGATGTGAATGTAGAAATTAACGACACTTGAGATTAAATATGCAATTTTGATCCAATATCGACTCTTACGTGCTTATTATGTATATTAAATAATATACTAATATTTAACAAATGTTATTATAGTGTTCGGGCTCAGCACGGGCCTTTATTGCTAGTATGTATATGATAACCCAATCCAAATTGATACAAGCTGTTGCGATGTACCATTATATTTTTATTAATTAAATTTAAATCACACAAAAAAAGCTGATACTCATCACTTCTTCTCTCCATTACACCACTTCATTCAAAGGCTCAGTCCATAATCCATATCCAAGCCATGAGCTCGAAGCTACATATCTCCAAGGAAATGATAGAAGAAATAACCATATAGATGAGAGTAACTCAGTGCTAGACTTGGATGTGATTATAAAGCTTGATGATGATAATAACATACAAAATATGGCCCCCGGATGATTGGATCAGATCTATCTTGCACTTATGGCATGCATTGGCACGTCTACCTAATATAAGATCTGTCTTAGTACAGGCCCACACTTCGTTTATATCTAATATGGGCCATCCTTCACAGTTGAACAGAACTACGTTGGAGCCTAGCTATTTCAAACCCAAATCAGATTTTGTGACACCGGAAGATATGGATGAAAAAGAACCACAAGCAATTGTTATCAACAATCAACTCGTATTCACCCAAAGGATGTCCACCTACGGACTACAGAGTTGACGTGATCACCACTCAAAGGCAACTTCCTAAGATACAGAGCGAAATCCACGCTCGCCACTCGGTAGAAGAATTCTCTAGAGATATAGAACACAAAACAAGAAGAAAAATACTTCTTGGAATGAAGCCAAAGGCTTTACTTTTGTTAACCGAAACTCTCCAAGATGCCTAAAAAAATATATATAGCATGCCTTTATATAGGCTAGGTTACGAGCCTTCTCCAAGTAATATAAAAATACCAAAAACCCCAAAACTTAGCCTTCAAGGAAAAGAAATCCTAAATTTAGAAGGAAATATTAAAATCTCTAAACTTGGAGAGAAATAAATAATAAAATGATAAAAATACTCTACATTAAAATATTCCCATATCATTTTGTCTATAAATATACTGATATGTGGATGACTAGAGGACTTTTCCTCTATCTTTTCTTCCCACTTGTTTTGTTTCAGGCTAGGTTTGTGAGAAGAGAGGATTCCCACACATAAGGGTCAATTGTTGGTGGGCGCACCTATAAAATGTTTGGTGGGCGCAATTTGTTGAAATGATGTGATCACTTATTATGATGCGGATGAATTAATGTTCAGCCTAGGATTAGAGTGTGTGTAAGACTGAGGTTGTCATTAGGTTATCTATCAGAGATTGGATTTATTAGCCTAAGATTAGATTATAAAAGTTATGGCATGATTATTAGCTTCGTCACTCTCACTTGAATACCACAGTGAATTGATGGAGGAGGAGACCTTAAATTTTCTCCATTAGGAGCTAAAGACAGACAACTGTCAATAGAGAAAGTAACTGCAGTAGCTGTATCCTTTCATATGGGGTCCACCTCAATAAAATGATGTACACACATCCTGGTAAGGTCTGCATGACACGATTGTGCATTCAATTTCAAGGTGGCTCCACTCATCAATATGATTTGATCTAGGTGGCCCCAGAAACCAATAAATGGTACGGCCACACTAGACTACATGTTGGCAGGTGCTGCCACAATAATTAACTTTTTTGCTTTTTTTTGGCACCATCATAAATCGGTTGTTAGATGGATAGTGCTAAGTGGCTCACCTTGATTACATTATTTTGGTGGGTGTGAGTTAACCCTTATAATGCCACCAGGAGGGCCACTGCAGAATTGTTATTCTTATTATTTACTTGAAGGGCTTGGATTGAAGAGAACCCACAGAAATGGGAAGAAAAGCTCACGAAATAAGAAGAATGACATACCCAATGATTCCTGAGTACAGGCGACATGCAGGGTTGTCAACCATATGAACAATCATAATTGTCAATTTCGTCATTATTTAGCATGGAGGAGCAACTTTTCTTATTCCATAGGCTCATAGTCAAGATTATTAATTATGTAAACCCAACGATCAAATTATTAAATGGGTGAATCCCACCCCAAGATGGTTAACTTCACCCTCAAATGCTTCACAGTGGTACGCCTCTATTTAATATGTTGTCTTCACTTATTCAATAAGAGAATCATGATGGCCCCCACGCACAAATGTAATTACAGCATCCACCACTCACAAATCCGGGTCCTTTAGTGGTCTTTTACACACTTCCCATGGGTGGGATGCGTGGAACTCACCATGAGCCCGCGTGGTCGTCAAAATGATGTAATCAAAACGTGGTCTTTTACAAACTTTCCATGGGTGGGATGTGTGGAACTCACCATGGGCCCACTTGCTAATACTTCGTGGTCAAAATGATGTAATCAAGGTGAGCCCATAGGCCATATGATTTAAATAAGGTATGCAACCTGCCAAAATAAATTAGGCAAAAGCATAGCAATATTAGCTTAGCATTCAGTGAGCTCCTAACATATATTTTGAGTTTTAACAAAAAAAATTCGAGGAATATTTGGCTAAGACACATATTAGTATGTTTGCTGCTGGGCTTACCTTGATTCAAAGGTCCCATTGATGTCACTATGAACAAGCAACTTTTTCATGAGGCTAGTTCGTTTCATTTGAATTTTAATAATTCTAAAAAACTATATTTTTAAAAGTGGTTAAAAATGAAAGATGATTCCTAAATGACCATATATCTCTTTTAATCGAGAAAATAGTAACTTGGAGATGGGATGAGTCGGGTCAAAACCGATTGGGTCAAAAGGGGAGTTAAAAGGGTTAAAGGTTTTTTTTTTTCCTCCATAGCCCTCATAGCCCTCGGGTGAGGGGGGTAAATCTCGGATGAGGTGGGGGAACCCTCCCATATATGACCTATTCTCAAAATGGGTCAAGTAACTTCAAACCCTTCCGGATACAATTCAACTTGATTCAATCTCTATAACCTGGATTTAATATGAGTCAACCTATTTAACCTAACCCAACCTATAGAATCTTAGACCAAACTCAATCCATTTGAAATATTACAGTTACATTTGAGTTAAGATGTAGGCCCACAAAAATTCCCAACATAAACTTGGCTCGTTCTATATAAATAGATTATTCGAAGTACCACAATATTAAACCACCAAATTGTTTAAATGGGTTTAGATATGTGGGGCAACCCTAAGCCAACACATTTAGATAGGTTAGACGCACTATGTGGGTCGAGCTTGTTGAGCCTAATCCGACTCATTGACATGCTTTGTGACCAAGCCATACATTGTGGGTCGGATAATGCAAGTCAAATGTGGATTGGTTTAGTGGGTCATGTCAGCTTTTGCCGCCCTCCAAAAGAAAGTTAAATTGCATCTATATCATTGCCTTTCTTCTTCACCCTCTAACCCATTTTCTCATAAATTCCTATGAATTCATTTTTTTTGGTTGGATTCTATGAATTCAATTCTGTATAAACACATGGGCCCAGAGACTTTGCAAGTGCATAGGGTGGATGAATTCTCAAGCCCCACCTGAGATAGAATCAGAATTCTTTCCACCAACTTGAGGTATTCATGTCCACCCCCAATTATTATTATTATTATTACGAGATAGTGAATACTAAGGTGTTAATACCACTCAACCATAAGTGTGTTGGCCACGTCCACCCCCATTATAAGGTGACCATACACTATATCCTATTATTTGAACATAAATTTACTTTCATAAATATCGGAGATGCTCATATGAGAGTAAGGAAGGACACATTGGATCCATATCCAATACCGGCATTTTAAATATGAGGGTTCTTCCCTTACTTTCATAGTAATATTAGAGTTACTCCCATAAAAGCATCTCCCAATAAATATATAGTACCCTCTACCACTTTTAAAACTAGCAGTACATTTTGAGATCTAATTATCTTGTCATAGGGTCAGTGAGAACTTCAAACTTCATCTAATATATATTTAAAAAAAAAAAAGGTAAGATAGGCAACTGACGTCCACCAACTTAAAAAACAGACATGTTGAAGAGTGCCCTCCAAACTTTATCTACGTTTTTCCAAAATAAGATAGGTTAAAGATATCTAACCCTATTAAAAAGAATTTAAATAATAAAAGTATCAAAAGGCTGCACAGATCAAAGGTGGGCTCAAGTGAGCCTGTTATAGCATGGACTGCACATGCAAATGCAAGCCCCATGCATGCTGGAGAACATTTTCCCTATGTAGATCATTTTTCAAAACCCTCACCAACTCTAATAAAAAAATAGTCATTTTACAAAGTTGCATAGAATCTCTTAAATTCCTTTAGCTAACAATTCATACCAAAACCTTAAAATGTAGATAACATAAATACTTTTCAATAATCCTCCTCTACTGGAGCCCACTCCTTAACACTCCCCTCATGTGGAACCGGTCGCCTCATGGGTTAGCCATTGATTTTGAAAGGTGAGTTTAGAGATCTTAAAATCATATTAAGAAGATAAAAAAGGAATATCTAAAGAAAATAAGGAAACTACTGGGTAAGTGATTTTTATTCTCACACGTGATTATTTGTTATTCTACACGACTTTTCTGCTATAGGAGGTCTCATGCTTCCCGAAAATAATAACACAACTACAAGAATATACTAGTTGCATCTTATAAATTAAGTTAAAAGATGTAGCAAACGTCAAAATATAAAGAGTATAATGTTTCAATTAAATATATAGGTCTATTTGTTTGCAGTAGAATACATAGAAATTGAATAGATGGGGTGGTTAAAAATGAAGATTAAAGGTGAATTTTAAAAAATAAACATCAAATAACATATTCTTTTAGGAAATGCTTATTTTTTTAAATTCATCTTTAATCTTCATTTTTAAATATTCTAAAGCAAAAAAAAGGACAATAATAATTTTCGTTTTCTTTCGCCCTGGTAAATTCACGAATCGCGTCCACACAATACACAAGTCCTAACCAACAAGACAACAACCAAGGATCAATTCCTATTGTCCTTGTGGAAAAAAAAATGCCTTACCACTTAACGTCTACATTGTGAATGGCTTGGCAAAAGTTATAATGTGTTTCAGTACCATGGGAAACGTCAACAGGGCCATGGGATGACATGGAATTTGCTCATATATGAAGAAAGATCAGATTGAACTTTGTAATAGAGAATGGAGTTTGTTGTACAATCCCCACTATTGACTGGCTAGCTTCTCCCATGTTAGTTTCTTCTTCTATATACCAAAAGTGTTGAATGTTTAAAAGAGGACAACGGCTCCTTTCCAAAAGTTTCATTTTAAAGAATAGAACCTCATGTTATTAGAACTTTTACCTGTTTTTGTCAGCTCATATTCAAGCTATTTTGCAAGCAGTAGCATATAAAAAAAATATATATATATATATATATATATACATATATATTTGCCTATGATGAGCCCCAGTTGTTACTTGTTACTGCCTGTTGCATTTTGCTAGCAGTTGTGGAAGCAGTTGGTCACTAGCGACTTCATTTTTGAATCATTGGGAAAATAAATACTAAATTACCATTTCATTTCATGTAATATGGATGTTTTATCTCTAACATCCTGTTGCTGATCACTTGAAAGGGAGTGAAGCTAAACTTCCTGGGTATATAACTTTGTGTAGGTGCCATCACCAGTAGTACCAATGCTAATAGTGGAGTAAACAAGAGGAAGATGGTTCAAATGAAGATTCAGTTCTGATCCTATGTTTCCAGGAAGACCACTGACATAATTTGTTTTTGTTACTAATTTCTCCGTTTAGTCATTCATACGTCACGTGTTTTTGTTTTTGCTTTTGCCGACGCCCATGTGCCGCCATCCTACAAAAATTGCAGTGAGGGGACTGCAGCTTCCATAGTAGCTTCTGAAAGGACCATCCATAGTTGTGGAACAAAGTGAGAATTCATGTCATTACAACATTTTCGTCGCCATATTTATATATAAGCATGAAGCAAATGCCACTTCTAAATGTAAGCAACCTTGAGCGGAAAAGTAGAACTTACAAAGTTAACGACAGCTAGATGGGATAAAGCTTCCACAATGATGATTATGGCCCTTTTATTATGCAATGGTTCATGTAATAAAATGAAAGCATGATCAAAATATGAAGGGCAATTTGGCAGGCACTTTATTCATTAAGATGGACTGATGGACACATCAAGAAGCCAATCATTTAAAATCATGAACCCATCATACATTTTCACCAAATTCTGTAGGCTAAGGCCGGCCATTATTTTGTGAACTAATAAATAATTGGGTGTTGCTAAGTACTCCACTAATATTACATCTATCCCCACCACTACACGAGGAATGTGGCAAAAGATAGATCCAAGACTTACATCAGTTGGTACCCACAACATGGATCACCTGACTCCAAATTCCACACCATTCCAGACACGCAGGTAGTCCCAAATGAACATTGAGAGCAACCACAAGCTGAATTTTTTTCATCCATCATCTGTTTCATACATTGTGCCCACCTGCTGAGTATCCTAATCTTTGGGCAAGAACATAGGATAGGCTGCAGAGCTTGCACCCTGTGGGTGCCTCAGATCTTCCATAGGCCTAGCTGCATTAAGACCTCTAATGATGAAAGTTAAGGATTCCACATTCCATGAGTGCCATATTGCTATTAAAACAAGTATAATCCACATTGTGGTTTTCTTAAGGGAATCAAGCTATGTTCGCAAAACATTCAACAAGTGTACATCCTAGTATCATCACATAGATTACCTGACAGAATAGCAAAGTGGTAGAACTGGAAGATGTGAAGCCTCTGTTGTATTGCAGACCAGTGTAAGCTTCTAATTCTGTTGCTTTTTAATTGCTTCAAGGGATTCCCAATGTCTTTGCATGTAACCTGACCCAGAAACCACCCAGGTACAACACCCTAGACAAGTCAATCACCATTGCAGCATGACCCTGCTTTGTTTCACGGGTCTGCATAAATGAGAAGGCATTTCATAAAAAATTCAGGAGATTTATTGAGTTCAGCTCTGGCAGTGATGAATAGATGGACAACTTCGCAATGAGATTGCTCCAGTATAGTGTAAAAAAAAACAGCGAAGCAGATGTGGATATCATCTCAAAATGGCAATTTTATGTTGTCCAGCGCCACTGTCCAAAAGATTCATGCATCAGAAACTGTATGGTTCTTGCCACCAAATTCATCTGGAAGGGCAAAGGTGAATGGGGATTGTGGGCTCTTCAGAAGTCGCCTGTCCTCAGGCCTGAAGAACTTGAGAGTGAACAATGTGACTTTTCACACCATTTCGTCCTGCAATGCTTGACCACAAGTTCGTGACAAATGTCATAAGGTGACCTCTGCCAGATATATTCTCCCATAGTGTAGCATTGCTTTCTGCATGTTTATCAGAGCTAGAAACATCAACCATACAAATGCTCATGTTGTTACGAATTATGCAAAGCTTCCCATTGATAGAAACAAGTGCTGCAGCTTCCCAGGCCCATGAGCTACCCAGGTGGAGCTTGCTGTCAAGGAACTTGTTCCACGAATCCGTTACTTCATCATAGACTCTGAGCTTGCATCCATCCCAGCAGTCCGATGCATAGAGCTTCCCGTTGAATGAAATACTCGGGTTTCGCCAGCCAGCAACCATCCCATCATTGACCGGGGCCCAGCTGTTGGTTGCAGGAAGATAGGCTTCGCTCATGACCTGACGGTGAGAACCAAGCCCTTTGAGAAACCATTTTCCATCATAAACAACCCCGATAAAGGGAACCATAGGAGAGCTCATTTCAGTGATACAGGTCCATTTGTTCTTGTTGGGATCATAAACCTCAGCCGAACGCAATGTTCTTTGGATCCCTTCACACTCTCCACCAGCAACATACAAGCAGTTGTTTATGACACAAGAACCAAAGAAATGTCGCTTACGCAGCATATCTGGAGCACGGTGCCATCTGTTTGTCCGAGCACTATAGAAGATGACGCGCCTCATGGATCGTCGGAGTGGATCTCTTCCTCCAAATAAGTAAAGGTGACAACCGCTAAGTACAGCACAACCAAATCCAAGCGCTTCAGAATACTCTCCAGGAACTGGGGGAAGCGGCTGCCATAGCTGATAGATGGGATCAAAGGCATGAAAAGAGATCTTACCATCACGGTCTCTTTTGATGACATAAACCCACTCTTCTGCCATACCCATGTTCTTTCTAAGTGAGTAAAAGAAATTCCCAGCAAGAAGACGATACCATCTTTTGCAGACTAACCGAAGTTTTCTATGCTCAACACGTGGGACGCGAATCAGACAAGCAATTGCAAGATCATCAGGCAGGCCAGGCAAAAGTGGAGCATGTGTTCTGTTCCTCTCCTTGCGCGAGTTCTTAGACTTGTGTGCATGAGGCTTGATATCGGGCCGCATACAAAGTTTTGACGCCGGAACAAATTTTCTTGCCCCTGAAACGGTTTTTAAGCTTGAATCCACTCTACAATAGCATGTTACAGAATCCACCTGCATTATGTTCCATGTTAACATACAGCTGATAGACCACCAGCAGTCTAAGATAAAACAAGTGTTGTAAATGGTAACGAACTTTCTAGGCTTCTAGCTCATTTTTTCTACCATGAAATTCAATGAAGATACACAAGAAAATTCATTTTTTCCACCAGTGTAGTCAAAGACGTGCCTAGGCTCACAAAAATGGCTATGCACCTTACTTGGGGATCAGGTGAGGCCCCATTTCTGGGCTTGCACCTACTGCGCCTAGGCATGCTCAGGTGCCTTAGGAGTCCATGAAAGATTTTTATATTTTAAATATTCCCTTTTTTTTCTTTTGATGCTCAAGTTTTTTAAAGAAGAGATCTGGGGAGAGAGAGAGAGAGAGAGAGAGAGAGAGAGAGAGAGAGAGAGGCCAAAAAAGAAAGATAAGAAATCAGAAAAGGTGAATTTTCTTCCTTTTGGACTTGTTTCTGAACTGAAAGGATCCTGCGATCCATGGACTTCTGTTTCCACGAGAGAGAGAGAGAGAGAGAGAGAGAGAGAGAGAGAGAGAGCATGTATTCCTATTTCCCCTATAGACTTAAAGCCATTTTTAGCAATGGCCCTCTAAAGAATTTTTTTTTTTCAAAATGCACCCCCCTTGCTTATATCCTGGTTCCACCCCTGCCCATAGGAAATCAAAACCCGCTCTTTCAAGAAAAATTAGCTCAACTTTTTTCCTTTTCTTCAAGGAAAATGTATCACACCAAGCAACGGGGGGCAGTGGGCTGCACAAAAAATGAAAACAATTTTGCTCTCCATTGTGGAATCCTCTCATCAAACAAAGACACCCTCCCCCTCCCCCCTCTCTCCCTCATCAGTCCTCTTCTTGTTCTCTTCCATACCCTGTTACTCACAATCGGTTGTTGCAAGTCCATTTTCTCTTCCAAACCCTAACCCTTGCTTTCTTATCACTACACAACATTTGACGCACACATCTCAGCCACATGTCCATTCCATTGTCTTCTTGCCGTTACTCTATTACCCAACATTCAGCTCCACATAATATTTTAGGTCTAAGTGCCTTCTCATGGAACAATTTTGTTAACAAAGTGGCACCCACAATGGCACAAAACCCCACTAGTAAGTCTCCCACTTGCCCACCTACACTGATCCTATTGGTGGTGCTATCCTCTTCAAGCCCTTTATTTCTCAGAAAGGTGATAAAGTGTTCTTATATTGGGTCCAATGCTAGGTTATACTGTAGAAGCAGTTAACCATTGGCTACATGCATACATATATATAACTCATAAGCACACTAAACATAGCATCAATGTATCACTCCAAGGATTAACTTGGATACCTCACTAATAGTACTAAACAAAGAACGACCCCATCAAATGGAGAAAACCTAGATAAACTAAAAATAATTCTAAATTACTAGCGTCGACAACATTAGACATTACACAGTAAATGGAAAATAAAAGGCAACCATTACTGTGCTGGCTTATGCTAAAAGCTAGTCCCTTCCATGTGACATTAGATCATCAATAAGTTTTCAAAAAACTGTAACACTAGAGAGTGCTGAGTTTGAGAAATTCCCTCTGTTCGCATACAAGAAAGGTTTGGATGTGTGATACAATCCTAAGCAAGAATGCTACAACTTTAGGTCCCAAAATACAATCAAAACCAATATATTTCAATCTTTATAAACCATGCAAAATGCATAGAGAAACAAAGAACCATTCTGCCTGCCAAGATATTCCAAAAAAACATTTGTGACGTATCCAGACATGCACCCTGGCCATTTGGGACTTCATAGACCAAGAGCAGGTGACTCAGTTTAGCACAAATGAAGAAGGTTCATGCATTTGGATAACCTGAGATAGCTGCTGGTCAAAGTTGATTTGTTCTTTGCAAAAACTTGTTACAGGTAAACAAGGTTACAAGTAGTTAGATTTCCTGGTAAAGTGAGTACAGGGAATCTGAGTTCCAAGGATCCTAACAGGGTTCTTAAGTCCTACATAAATTATCAGAGCAAAGAAACAGTAGGAGAAGAATCTTCTATAAGTCAATTTGTTATTTAGATGCATACCACTGCCTAAGCATCTCCCTAGAGTCTGGTAACCAATTGCCTTCTTAAAGCCAACGAAGATAGTTCAAACCAATAAAAAAGGTTACTTTTTTCTTCTCATCTTCTCTTAGGCTGGAATAAGAGACAGGAGACGTTCCATTCTCTATTGGTATGTTACATACTCCGGTTTATTTCAAAATCTCAAAAACTATATAGTAAACTTTGGTGTGATCATTTGATTTTGGGCATCTTAATTATCCCTCTGATTAAGGTTAGTAGAGATCCACATCAAAAATAGCCATTGTGCTAATTTTTGACATGCACTCCAACAGATCATCAAACCCCAAATGTGATTTCATCAGCTTGCAGAGATTTTCTTCATATTTTTCCTGTATTTATCCCCGATAACATTCAAATAGCTACAAAACAAGATCTGGGTATTTCATAAATGGGCATGAACAGTCAGAAATCAGCTTACCAGAGGAGCTTGAACTCGAACAGCACTTCTCGGAAGATCAGCATAAGCTTCAATAGCCTCCATCACACAAAACCCACCTCAGTAGAAGGAAGAAAAAGGTCTTTAAAGGGCTTCTTCAGATCAAAACTTCTTAAACCACCATCCTAAGCTCTTTGCTGATAAAACCAACCCTTTTCAGATTCTCTCTTCTGTTTCTATCTTCTTCTCTCTTTCTCTCTGTTTATGCAATGAAAAACAAGAAGAAAAGATAGCATCATCTTCAAAACTTGATTTCTAATGTATTTATTTTCTCCTCTCCACTCTCCGAAATGAACGTAAAAGATGCCAGATAGCTCCCACCAACTCCCAATTTCTGAATTTCTGTGAAGGTGGTAATTAGAGCCCTACATTAGACGCTTATCTCCAGTCAGAGGCCAGTTGTAGGTGTATCTTTAATTGCTGACAAATAGATTTGTACTTATGCGGAGAATGGTGAGGAGAAAAGTGCAAAAAAAGACAAAGGAGTCTAAATATCATCTTATCTTTTGTTTCTTTATTATTAGTAGTCAACTTGTCATGAGTTGTGTCCATGTGTTGTCTTTTGCTCTTTGGAAATTACAAAATAAATGGATGTTTGTGAGGCTCATCATAAAAAGATGTTGGAGTTAAAAGAGCATCTCCGATGATAAATTTGAATATACTTTTTTAAAGGGGTCATTTTATGCATACTTTTCTTATTATACAGTGAGGGATATTTTATCTTTTGAAAATTTTCAAGTACAAAAGGAGATTTTCAAATATATATAATGAGGTACACTTGTATTTAAAAATCCTCAAAATGAAAAGTGTCCCTCACAATATGGTGAGGGAAGTATGCATAAGAAGACCCCCCCCCCCCCCTCCCCCCCTTTTTAAAATGAAAGCTTATATGGCAAATTGACCCTTTACATTTGACATCTTCGTTCCTATATGTCAAATGTAATATTTTATTATTATTATTATTTTTCCTCTTTTAATAATTAAACTCACCTCATCCACAATAATCTATTTGGAATAAAATAATGTAAAATATAATTTGGCATTTCACTTTTTCACATGCTAAATTTGGCATATTTCATATGCCAAATGCCACATCATTTTTGACATAGCTGTTGGAGTGAAAATCTATGTCAAAAATCTCATGTGGCATGTCTACCTTGAATTTGGCATCACTCTTGGAGATGCTCTAATTGAAGATTTTTTTTTTGAATTTACGGGAAAAAATTCAATAAGTGGTCTCTATACAAACAACAACCTAGTAATAGCCCTTGCCGGGACCGATCCCTAACACAGTGGTTTGAAACTTTTCTCTCTTGGCCACTAGGCCAACTCAGGAAAAAAAAACCTTTGAAGACGGAGGTCCTCAAGTTGATTTTCTAATATTTTCTGTTATTTTGCAATATGGTCAATATTTCTGTCGTGTTCAACAAATATGATAATTGCATGTTGGAGAAAATCTTATTGGCAAATTGATCGATATCGACCATATGGCTAAGTGGTGATGGTCCATATTGATTATTCTATCGTATTCAGTAAATAATACGACCAAATCACCACCACCCCTCTACAAATATCAGAGCTCTAGTTAGTCATCTTTACACAAGACCATAAGCTACTGAATGAAATTTGAAAGGGCAATCTTTACACAAAACTAGCAATATATATCGTTACTATGTAGTCTATAGGAAGAGGATCCCCTGTTTGGTCCAAACAGGGAAACCCTGTTTGGACCAACCAGGGGGTGCCACATGGGGGTGGAAATTTTTTTTTTTTTTTAAGGGGAGATGGGATGGGTGATTGGACTTTTTTTCTCCATGTGGCACCCCCTGGTTGGTCCAAACAGGGGATCCTCTTCCGTAGTCTATAACTTCTGCCCGTTTACACAAACGGACAACTTCTCTCTCTCTTCTCTCTCTCCTTTCAAATGCAGGCCTCTTGCCCTTTTATGGAATTTCTCGAGCACCCATCAACAGATTTTCCACCGCAAGGATCTCTTTAAGACCTTGGCAAGAAAATCGCGTTCAAAGAATATAAAACCAAACATGGAAAATAGAATAAATCATAAATCAAACAACGGAACTCAATATGAAAATAGAGAAAATGCTTTCCACAATCTATATATTTTTCCACATTTGATGATATCGTTAGGGGTATTGGAAGATCTTTTGCAGTGTGCTATGGCGCTCCACTGGGTTTTTTCATGTAAATCTCTCTTTTTATTATTATTATTATTATGAGCCGGATCTCAAAGCACTTTATTATGAGGCCCACCTGTGGAGATGGGGCTAAGTGGGTTTGGAAGATATAGATGGCCCTACCTTCTCACAAAATTTGGGGTCTAATCAATCATCCTAAACCTTTGATAGATTACCCATAGGTTTAATATTGACTTAATATAAAAAAAAAAAATCACTCGATTCAATGGTTCAGTTGATTTAGATTTGTGCAAGCTTATGGGTGGGTATAATTTAGCAAGGCCCATGTGTTTGGACTCCTTCGAATGGATCATCAAGTGGGCCTGTGATTAGGTTTGCCACATGTGCAAAGTGCACAACTGGTCATTTGTAGTTTATTATTACTGGTCAACCTGTTATAGGTTGTGCTATGTTTTCTCAGTTTACTTGATAATATTATTGATTCTGCCCTCTGGATGTAAAAGGACATACATACATGGAAGTTTGTGAAGGTCATTAGAGCCCAAAAATGAAAAATAGAAAAGAGTGATGGGTAGTATAGTATTACACTTAGAAAATACAGAGAGTCTGGAGAGACTGAATGAGAGACCGATTAGGAGCCTGAATTCTATTGTAATGATATCTTTACCCTCAAATGCCTTCCATTCAATCACTCAAATGTCTTTTCAACATTTTATTTTCGGAATTTGGGCTCCCCATCGGTCTCTCTAGACTTAATGTAGGAAATATCAGATAGCATAGTTAGTCATCTCGATATACTATATCCTTATGTAATAACTAATAATTACTGCAATGGGTGTAGTTGGGCCCCACCAACATATCATTTATTTACTAATGTAAATATGTGATGAATTACATAAGGTCCTTTAGGAAAGGAAAATTCTCTCCTGGGCACGCAGGACTGCAGGAGAGCGCATCTCCTTAGATTTTACTGGTCTAATCAGCCATCACCCTTGCACGGTGCAAAGGTGCATGTACATGGAACTCCAAGCCACAATATGGAGCACATTACACCGTGCCAATGCGACTTACCATGAGATGAAAGACTAATATAAAGATGGTGAAAAGAGAGCCAAAGTGCATTTCATAAAATGGGTAACATTCATTGGTATAACCTTTGAGCATTGGGCTATACGATCTGTTTATCTCTAACTTCTAAAATATGGCATCTTTCAGAAAAAAAAAAAAAAAAAAAAAACCCTCTTAACATATGGTATGAAAAGAACTCCCAATTGCTTTTCTTGTTCATCATACGCAATTGGCCGTCGTTTGCGGCTCGCTCATTACCACATGCAACTTGCACAACACTAGATACACAGCTACTCCATGAAATATATAATGTCATCTTGGATGGAAAGCTAAATTTCACACGGCTTTGGCCTTGCACAGTATATTGCATTATCTCAAGAGGATAACATTTCTGAATTTGCAAAAATCTAGCCTTTTGGATTTGCATTTTTTAGGCTTAAAAAATCCTCCAAATTTCCAAATATTCAAGTTTCAAAATGCTTGGGAGTGATTGAAGATTTGCGAAGCTAGATGGGGATAGCATTTGGAATTCTCACACATCACTTCAGTGGAAGTCTTAGAAATACAGAAACCAATCAGGGCGAAGTAAGTGAAATCTCACAGTTAGACCTCTGAGTCCATCAGTGTAGGGGTGATAAACTGAAAAATTATTCTGTCCACATATATGGTTAGATAGCATAACCCATTATCCATTTAGTCAAGATATATAGATAGCATTGGAAGTGAGTGTTGAAAAGCATGTATGTGAAGCATTTAGTCAAGATATATAGATAGCATTGGAAGTGAGTGTTGAAAAGCATGTATGTGAAGGAATTCCATTGTCAATGAAAGAGCATTATGCAACCGCGTGATTATTAATCATGATAATGATTTGGATTGAGACCACTGCACTCGACTTCTCAAAGTGCTGGGACCCACTTTGTATTGCCATATATTGACCAAATGATTGGGACCATGTTTTCACACCCTCATTGGCACAATAAGAATACCTTTCTTTTCTATTAATACTAGAAACAACCTCAACAGTTCTTGTGCCGTAGCTCATCTAGTTAGAAATATCTGTCTGTTTTAAATCACCTAGAACCAATTTTATCCGCAATCATTCGAAGAAAATAATATGTGTGGACTCTTTCTCTCTCTCTACCATGCACACACAAATTTAAATCCCCTTGAACCAATTTCATCCACAATCATCCGAAGAAAATAAAATGTGTGGACCCTCCCCCCCCCCCACACACACACACACAAAATTTTAAAGGTTTTTGGTGGTAGACGTGCTCTAAGGCTTGACCTTTGCCTTTTAAGTATTATTGACATTTTAAAAGTTTTTATGAAACGATTGTACAATTAAGCACAGTGCGTAAAATCAGAATTTTGCTTCTATAGCATGCGATATTTCTACATTAAAGGTAGGATATTGCATACATTCACCTTTTTTCCTGACCCAAGAAACTCCCTTTCCTTTACATTGTTGGGTAAGCAAGATTTTGTTTCATATCCTACATGCATAGGTTATCACACATTAAATTGTCATTTTACACTCTCATTTGTTGTACTAAATATTATGCAATAATTTCTTAGATATCAACATCTATGAGGTAAAGCTCAGGTGTTAAAAAGGACCTGTACGATCAAAATCCCTTTATTTTTTATTACATTGCACATCATTTTTTCTATAATTATTAATAATATCGGTTATTGATGTACTATCAATTGATGAGCACCTTAACCAACAACCGAAGACAAATCAAGCCTTGTCATAAAAGAACAAAATGTCCTTAGAGCTGATTTGGATTAAATTCCACACATTAACTAATATGAAAAAGGCCATTAAAACAAAGTCTAACAAATATCAACACTTCCAGCTTCATATTAAACATGTTAGAACTATGAAAATTACACCCTTCAATCATCATCAAAGCCTTATCACTCCCAAATTCAATCATCATCAAAGTCCCGTCCTAACTATGGTGGGATCAACTACGTGAATTTCTTTTTTTTATTTTCCGTCCACCCTTTAAGTAAGTGGGATGTGTGTAACTCACCATGGGACCACCAGCCTAACGATCCGAACCATTGAAACTAAAAGTCATCTCCTCAAGTAGCATATCCTCAAAATTTTTACTTTGATAGTATTTCGTCCCACCCACTAGGGCTGTACAAAATCCGTTGATTTATAAAACCGATTCGATCCATGGATTTTTAATCGAACCGAAGGTAAACGAATTGGTGACGGATTTCACTATCAATCCGTGGATTCAATCCGATCCGATCTGTTGACATTAAATATAAAAAGAAAAAAGAAACTTAAGGGGTCTAAATATAAATTAAGATATCTAAATATAAAAGAACGAAAAACTTCAGAAGTCAAAATGTAATTCACTTTTATATACAAGTATAACAAATGAAACCCTAGACCAAATTTTACCCTGGCCTTGAGAGTATGCTCTTCAAAAAAATTTTAATATTAGATTCAACGGATTGAACGAATTAAATCGATCCAATATGGTCCTCCATGGATAAGTTTTTAACAGCTATAGGTTGACGGCGAATTCTAAATCTATCAACCCGTAGGTAACGAATTGAGTACGTATTTATCCTTATCTTCACCAATTCCAATTTGATCCACGTATACCCCTGCCCCTAGTGTTCAATTGAACACATGATTGACAAATCAGAGTGTTTAGGTTTGGGAGCGTCACTGGGCAGCGTACTACCAATACATCATGCTCCGAAACGTCCCAAAAGGTTGGAAATAAAAATCGGGATCTTGTTTTCCGCGGAATGCAGTTTCCGCGGCGTTTTCTCATCCCCAACTCAAAATAAAAAAAAAGCCCTCGATGAAAAGCCAAAGGGTTTGCCTCTCTCTTTGGTTGCATCAACCACCACTCCGTTCCCTCTTCCGTTTCCCCGTTCGATCGACAAGAAAAAGCATACGACAGAAAGGACGAAAACGAGGGTTAGGGTTTCGATTTGATCCCTTTGTTTCTTTTCTGTTCTTCTTCTTCTGATTGGGGATAGAAGAAGATCCGTTTTCCTGCTGTGGCAAAGAAGAAGATGAGTGCAGTCTCGATCGCTTCCAATTCGCATGGCAATCTCGACGAAGAGATCTCTCAGCTCATGCAGTGCAAACCCCTCTCCGAGCAAGAGGTTCTCTCTTCCTCAACCGATCTATCCAAACCCTAGGTTTTTTTTTTCTGTTTGATCTTCTTTTGGGTCGTAGTTTGAAATGCTAGTTTTTTACCCTCTCGATTTGTGCTTGAGCTGGCGAAATTGTCCGATTTTCTTACGATCTGTGTCGATTTGGAAGCGTTTTCCTTTTCTTCCCGCCGAAACGTGATTGATTGATTTCCTTTTTTTGTCTCTCTGTGTTTGATTGATTGCGATCTGATCATTTCGCATTTTGTAGAGTTACTTTTTGAGGATTTGATCCGGGGGAGGGAATTCTAGATGATGATGGACGGAGGATGTCCTAGACCTGCTGTATCTGATCTGTGATTTTGTTTTCTTTTGTTTTAGCTTGCAAGTTTTCTCCTTTAGGCTGGTATCTGTCTGAAACAAAGGCATTTTGTATCTCTCTCTTTGTGTGTCTTTAGGAAGTTTTCAGTGGATCTGCCAGAATGTGAAAATCTGATATCGAATGTGATGGAAAAATATAGTGCTGGAAGATCTTTTTTTTTTTTTTTACATGGAGTTGTAAATTTGGTTTCTTTGATTGAATTTCCCTTCCACAGTAGGTTTGGATCTGAGAGGATGTGGAATGCAGCATAGTCTTACATTTTAAAGCCCTACCAAAGTGTTTTTGCAGATCTATGACTGCACTGTGCGTGTCAACATGGCACAATATCTTGATTGTGAAATTCGTGGGTCTCATTCGTATGTTCTGATGGCCCACTTGGAGGAAATGATGGGGAGAAAAATGATCATGGCGGAGCTTGAATCTTGTGCTGTCATCAGATGATGATATATATACTTAAGATCTACATCTGCCTGGCTTGATGAACTGACCCCGGCTATGTTTGTCAATGAACATACTGGGATTTGCTTGTTCAACTGTCCCAATATCAGGTCTATGTGGGCCTATGAAGGGGGTGGTGGGGTGGTGAGGCATTTATGATGGAACTAGATTTATCATTTATGGTGGACCCTGGGTTGTCCATTGTATGCTATCGCAGTTGGTGAATATTTACATTTTTGAATATGCTAAATGGCTGTCCATTTTCTGTTTTTTGGATCAATCCTTCTATGAAAATTTTGTTGCTGGTTCTCAGTTTCTGTAAGAGATTCAACTGTAAACATGATTGAAAAAGTGTTCCTATTTAACAGATGCTGCTTCAGTTCGGTTCACCTCTTCCTGAAATTGGTGAATGACAAATGACAATCACTGTAGTGTCAAGAGGTCAACCATTGGGTTGATAGATTTTGTTGCATGCTTAAATAACAGCATTCTTTCTGGCCATTGCACTAGTTTGACATTTCAGTAATAATAATAAAAAACATTCTTCGACATTTAGCATGTGAAGCATGTCATACTTGCTGCATTAAGTCAATTCATGTTGTCATTTCTTATCATTTTTGTGGTTTCATGTAAAAAACCATAAAATATTCAATCATACCTCATCCATGGTATCACATTTTTATGTACCAGATGTTTTTTCTTTTGCAAATTCGAGTACCATTTGGCTGTAGATTCAGAACATCAGTATGAAACTGAGCATATCTTGACCATTAGGGTGTAATTTGCGAACTTAGTTTGTTTATCTTCTGCTGCAGGTTAGAGCCTTATGTGAGAAGGCCAAGGAGATATTGATGGATGAAAGCAATGTCCAGGTGGGTTTTATTTATTTATTTAGGGGTCTGCAAATCCTTTTTTGAAAAAAATTGGTTAGTGGACAAGTTTTTCAATTGCTTTGTATTTATACTCATATATGATGGACACATTGAAACACAATTTTAGTTATTTTTTTGTTTTCTTTGTTGCAGCCTGTGAAAAGCCCTGTCACAATATGTGGTGATATTCACGGGCAGTTTCATGATCTCGCAGAACTCTTTAAAATTGGAGGAAAGGTATTTGTTTTTGGTGGCATTTTTTCCCCATTCAACCCTTGGGTTTGAACCACGTGAAAAACTAGTTAAGTACTATTTGAGTCTGAAAGTGCTAATAAAGATTGTCTTTCCTGAGATATTGGAGAAACATTGATTGCAGTCAGAGAATTCATTACTTGCATTGTACATTTCTTGGTTTTTCCATCTACACTATTCTGTTTTTGTACTGGATCTTTTATTTACCTTCTCTCTCTCTCTCTATATATATATATGTTTATTTTACTTAGATTGTGCTTTGGGTTTGTAGCAGAATAATAAAACATCCTTCATAAGGAGATTTTTTTAAGGCATTGACCTCGTCCAGATTTATTTAAAGGTTAACCATTGTATTTAGCCTTCCATTCTTGGCTGATATTCTGAGAAAACATCATTGTGAGAGCACAGAACTGGTTCTGCTGGATTTGGACCTAACTTTTAGGTTAAATGCACATCTTTTTTTCTGCTACACTAAATACCTCTGGATCGTATGACTTGATTCTAAGATTATCATGGTTCTTTTGAGTGATTGGGGGATAAGTTATTGTGCGTAATTGATTGGAGGGAAGTCAACTTTTAATGGATAATGGACCATCTGCTACTGTTGTCAATTTGGCTGAACTATTGGCATGTTTTAGTTTTCTTATGTTTCAATTGCTCGAGTGTCAAGAGAAAATGTGAAGTGATATCCTCTAGCATCTTGAAATATGTAGTAGTGTGCAGTTTACATCAGAAAGTTCCTCAATTGCTTGATTTTGTCATGATTTGATTGTAAAAGTGCAAGGCTGTTATATAAGTTACTGCAATACGATAAAGTTGTGGTGCTTCTAATGTCCAAACGTCACTTCTAGCCTCTAGGACTGTAATCATCTCTGAGATCATCGTCGTTGTCATCATTATCAAAGCCTTGTCCCAACTATTATCTCCTAGCTCATCAGTTTCCAAATTTGCAATTTGCCTTTTAAAATTAAAATTTCAAGCTTATTGAGATTAGAGTAGTAAGGTTAACCCAAAGCAGCAGCCAATCCTTAGGTCGCTGGTTCGAATCCAGCAGGTTAGATTTATTTATATTTTAAAATAGTTAAAAAAAAGCTTATTGTGATTAGAAGTTTTCATTTTGACTTTTCTGTATTAGGATAT
This sequence comes from Persea americana, assembly GCA_029852735.1. Classification (NCBI taxonomy): domain Eukaryota; kingdom Viridiplantae; phylum Streptophyta; class Magnoliopsida; order Laurales; family Lauraceae; genus Persea; species Persea americana. Next base: position 63,477,984 of record CM056813.1, on the reverse strand, counting down.
GCTGTCCTTTGTTTCCTTTATTCATTATTTTGTAATTCCAAATTTGTTCCTCTATTTGTGGCTGCACAGTTTCTCTGTAAAATAAGAGAAACTTCACATATTACTCTGAACTGTATATTTTTATTATTGTGGAAATATACATCTGCTTTCATTTAAATCTTATCAGTATCATTTTCTGATTGGTAGTGTCCAGATACCAATTACTTGTTCATGGGAGACTATGTGGATCGTGGGTATTATTCAGTTGAGACTGTAACGGTAAGTGAGAGCAGAATTGGATAGATTATGTGTTCTATGATCTTAGTAGCATTAATTTTCCAAAGTATATTCACATAATTTGGTAGGATGTTTGTCGTATTCATCACATATTCTTAAGCACGACTAGCTTGTGCTCCATACTGAAGACATGCATACATGCTTTACAACTATTCTGCTGCTAAATTTGACAATTACAAAATGTGGTTATTACAATTACTTTTACAACGGGCTTTTATCGTTATAAGAGCTCATAGGTGCATTTTTAATAACTTAATGGATCCAAGGATCTTTTACCTTATGCACACACTTTCTTTTGAAAAAATTCTTCTTGTCACTGGATTTTGCAAAATATCATGAGTAGCTGTTATGTAATATGTCCACTGATATTCACATTATCTGGCCTGATATTTGTGTTATATCAGGCATTCTCAAATATGATTGGCCATGCTATCACGTCGAGATGTGTACTGACAATTCACAACTTCTCTATCCTTCTATTCAACAGTTATAGTATGTGTTTATGGTAGTCTTATTCCACAATAGGGTGTTATCCTTACTATAAGTCTTTCAGTGCCTTTTTTTTTAATAAATTCATGTGTTCCATGATCTTTTTTCCTTCATGCACAAACAGTTATTTCATAGACAATTCAAGAAGAAGATTCTTGGTTCCATTTTTTTTTTTTTTTAATTTCCAAAAACAATAACGTCATCAGCATCAATTCCTCATTCCAGATCTCTCTCTCTCTCTCTCTCTCTGAATGGTTCCTCATTCCAGCTATCTGTGTTTAGTTATTTACAATTGACATTACCAAAATGACATTAAATTTCCAAATTTAATTGCGAATTTTGTGATTTGCTACAGCAAGTATTGAATCATACGATTCAAATGTAAATCTTAAGACATACTGTAAATGGGAATCATCATGTGGATATGAATATCTTTCTATTGAGTCCTAGAATTTTAACAGCATTTTTTTCAATGTTACTTTAACAACAATGCTTCATTAAAAAAATCCGAATGAAAAGACTGGAATTAGAAATTGTCATAGATTCACTAAAACTCTTTCAATGATTTAAATTATTGTTTTCCCTGGGCAATAATGAGAAGTCATTAAAAATAAAGGGAAGGATAATAAAACATACACTGGTATAAGGGAATATTTAATTGCTTCTTTTTCCACCCCTTCTCCTTGCCTAATAGATTTGCCAATCCATTTGCGCTCCTTAAGATATGATGGTTTACATCCAAGACCAAGCAAATATCCTTAGGGCACGTTTGTGCAGCTGGTTTTCCATGGAAAAAGTGAGGATTGCGAAAACACTTTTCTAGGTGAGGCCGCTTATTGTAGAGATATGGGCCTGGGCCGATCCATATAGTCTAACACACGTGGCGCTGTTGTAATGTACATATCTTGTAAGATAAGGGCCGAGTTAGAAGCCAGCCATTGTTACCATAGTTAGAGAGATTAGATTATATTGATTGATCTGTAATGACTGTAATGTAACCGTTGATAAGGCAATACCACATGTGAAATGATCCAGAGAATGGATCAAGAAAAATCTTCCTCAAACCAATTCTGTTTATTTGGGGAAGATTTTTCTTGATCCTTTCTCTGGATCATTTCTCATTATATAGCGGTGGTATTGCCTTTTCAATGGCTGCATTACAGTCATTACAGATCAATCAATATAATCTAATCTCTCTAACTATGGTAACAATGGCTGGCTTCTGACTCGACCCTTATCTTACAAGATATGTACATTACAATAGGGCCATGTGTGTCAGATGGATCAGCCCAGGCGCATGTCTATTTGTTGTACACTAAGAACATGATGTGTCGCCTAAGGAAGTCCCTATATGGTATCAAACAGGCTCCTCCTGCTTGGTTTGATAAGTTCCGAAAAGCCATTCTTCAAGCAAAATTTTCTCAGAGTCCGAATGACCATTCTCTCTTCATTGGAAGAACTCCTCATGGGTGCACTATATTATTAGTATATGTGGATGACATCAGTATCAATGGGAATGATGACCTTGGCATTTGTGAACTCAAAACTTACCTTATGCACACATTTGCAATGAAAGACTTGGGGAAGTTGACATATTTCTTGGGATTGGAGATTCAACGTACTAAGGCCGGGATCCATGTTCATCAAAGGAAGTATGCTGAAGATGTACTTTCCTTGGCTCGCCTATCTGATGCTAAAGCTGCTAAAACACCTATGGAACTCAATGCAAAATTCAGCAAAGATGATGGGAGCCCTCTTTCTGATCCCACCATGTATAGGAGGTTAGTTGGGAGCTTGATATATCTCACAATGACACACCCTGGATATTGCTTATGCTGTTCAAGTTGTCAGTCAATTTGTGAGACCATCATACCACCCACATTGCGGCTGTTTATTGTATACTTCACTATAGTCGTGGCTCTATTGATCGTCGCCTCTTCTATTCCTCTCTTGCCCCACTTCATCTTCGGGCATATATTTATGCAAATTGGGCCAGATGTCCTGATACTTGTCGCTCTACTATGGGTTGGTGTATGTTCTTAGGAATCACTCCAATCTCTTGAAAATGGAAAAAAGAAGCCCATTGTTTCTAAATCTTCTACCGAAGGCGAGTATCGCTCAATGTCTTCCTCCACCAGAGAGATTATTCATCTTCGTGAGTTGGGGGTTCTGTTGATAGGTCCCACACCATTATTTGCGGACAACACTAGTGCCATTTGTATCGCCAATAACCTGGTCTTTCATGAAAGAACAAAGCAGATTGAAGTAGACTGCCATTTCATTCGTGAACATGTTGTCTCCAAAGATATTGCTCTTCCTTATGTCTCCTCGAACAACCAATTGGCTGATCTTCTCACCAAAGCCATATCAAAATCTCAGCATGATCTTCTAATTAGCAAATTGATGCTTCAACCATCGGCATCGATTTCAATTTGAGGGGGAGTGTAGACATATGGGCCTGAGCTGATTCATATTAATATACGTGGCTCCGTTGTAATGTACATATTATTATTATATATGAAAGAGACTGATTTCAAATTGAAATCAGCTCCAATTGATTTTGACCATCCCCACAATTTTGAATTCTCTCTTAATATTATTTAATCTAATTCAATTCAATAAAATGTCATTTATTACTCACTCCCCACCTCTCCCTCTTTCCAAACTACTTCCTTTTTAAAGGCACTCAAATCTCTCTCTGTCTCTTCCCCTCTCCACCTCTCTATCTCTCTTTGTTTGGTTCCCATCCAAGCTTGGTCTCCCTCATCACTTTTCTTTTTCTTTCTTTGTTGTCATGTTATGAGTTTTAGATAAAGATAAGTGACAATAATTTTATAAATGAGAAGGGAAGTCAAACAAACCAAAATCTGAACTTGTCTTGAACTCGGCTTGGGTCAAAGTCTAAAAACCTCAATACCTACCCTGAACCCAACCAACTCACTACCAAACCTGCCTCTAATTAGAAAATCTCATATTTTAGATTTCTTATAATTTTCTACATCTCAATATTTCATATTTCATGTTTCTACTAAAAATCTTAAATTTCTATATTTATTATTTAATTAAATCTTCAATTGTGCGATTTTTAAGAAAGTCTATAAATTTTCTCCGTGTGAGAAATACTTCTATTTTAGATTTTATAAAATATAAACATATGAAATCAAAATAAATTTTTTTTTTATTTATGTCAAAATTAAATGATATTTTTTGTATGACTTCTAATGGCTGTGCTAAGCACAGGGCATTTTGCTAGTCTTGTAAGATAAGGGTTGAGTTAGAAGCCAGCCATTGAGAGATTAGATTATATTGATTGATCTGTAATGACGGCAATGTAGCCATTGATAAGGCAATACCACTGCTATATAATGAGAAAGGATCCAAAGAAAGGATCAAGAAAAATCTTCCCCAAATCAATTCTGTTTTTCATTTTTCTCCTCTTAGACTTTTCTGTGAGCAGAAGCGCAAATATGAGCTAGATTTTCTGTGATTCTGTGGAAAACCCTTTCCTTTTTTTATTTTTATTTATTTATATATATATATATATTTTTTTGGGGGGTAGGGGAGTGGGGGTGTGGATCCTCTAGTAGCCCCACCAATGTTAAACTCTAGACCCATTGACAGAGGGCAACACACTTCAATCATCTTAGCCACTAGAAGGCCTTCTTACATACAAACCAAATTAGATATGAAATGAGCAATGGTGAAATATGCTAACTCTCTCCTTATCAGAGCCCACTTACCCACACCTGACTTTTCAGTACCGAGATCTCATTCACTTGTCCAGAATGGCCAACCAAGGGAAAGCTTTTAACTCTAGAGCGAGCAAGCCCAAGGAAAGCCCGCTAGACCAAAGCGCATTGCAGTCATGATCCAGACTTGGAAACAGAGGCCTTAAGGAAAGAGTTGGAAAAGACCTTTCTAGGAGGGCAATGCTTCCAAATCCTGTATTCTAGATTGCTTTTGCATATGAACCTTTGTTAGTGAATTTATTAAGGACATATACTACCTCTCCAATAAATTTCTTCTGTATCTCACCCTCGAAACACAATAATCTCTCTCTCTCTCTCTCTCTCTCTCTCTACACACACGCACACTAAAAAAAAGTAGGCTCTTGAGTATATTCTTTTTTACTCTGAGGTCGGGATGGGTTCTATCTCTCTCTCCAAACACACACACACTAAAAAAAAGTAGGCTCTTGAGTAGATTTTTTTTTACTCTTTGAGGTCGGGATGGGTTCTAGATTAGGGAAAATGACTGCTTTGTTGATTGGTTTTTCATTTCAAATATAGGCTTCTTTCATTATTGGCTTTCATATCCTTTGTGAATCTTCATCCTGTGACTGACACATTTAGTTCCTTATTTTGAGGAAACCCACTAATTTAATGATATTATATGGTTCACATCTACAGCTCCTGGTGGCCCTGAAGGTGCGCTATCCTCAGCGAATTACCATTCTTAGAGGAAATCATGAAAGTCGTCAGGTAGCTGTTTTGCAGCTTGAGTTTGAGTCTCAACATGTTTCACTTTGCCGCTGATTGGTCCAGTTCACTTTGTTTCTGTAGTTTAGTGTTTACACTGTCATTTCAATTGTTTTTAACCTAATACCAGATACTAGAACACATTATAGTTTCTGGACCTTTAGTCAGTGGTTACTTTCTTCTATTTGAGATTTTATTGTTCTTCTATGTTAATGCATAATGTGGTCTTTAATCACTGAACTGAACTTTACTGTTTTGCAGATTACCCAAGTTTATGGGTTTTATGATGAATGCCTACGGAAGTGAGTTTCTTAGGTTCTTTCTTGTTCTGCTGAGACAATTGTTCTGAATGAAGATTTTATATGTAAACATATTTTTATAATAATGTTCACATGGTTGGTGCCTTAACTGTTTGGCGATTTGTAATTTTTGCTGCAAGAAATTTAGTAATTCTTAGACTAGCTTATTTCTAGCTTATTTGAGGATTTGTCTTACGATAGATCGAAATGGAGAAACAAAATTCATGTAGCCGACCCCCACATAGTTGGGACAAGGCTTTGATCATGATGATGATTTCTTTATCATTTAGCTAATAGTTAATTAAATTGTGGTAATGAAGGCAGCATATTTTATAAATCTGTTCCTTTGCACTGTAGAATCCTGTAGAAGTCCAAACAATATGTTTAAGATTTTCTATGTTTAGATATTTGTGAAATAGCTAGTCTAATTGCAGCTTTGAAGGATTAGATATTTTCCTAATCTGGTTCTGTCTTCTGTGTAGCACACTCTTTCTTACCATTTCTACCAGTGGTAAATCTATTTACTTATGCTGTATAAAAATTAGTAATTTTGTCCATAGATGCCTTGCATCTTTGCGCTAGATGACGCATTCTCAATGCTGTAGATGCAAATAAAGGTTGGTACTAGAGATGATTATGCATGTATTCTTGTTTGAGCAAACAACTTCATGCCTTTATCTGTTCTGTTATCTTCTGATATAATTGGTGCTCACTTGTCCTCCTGACACTTTACAGTGGCAATGGGCTCCATATCTGCAAAATGTGATATTTTTATTTTCATGTCAGATATGTAATAATAAGTGCAAAGTCTGTATCAATGCCTCAAAAAATTTTTTTGAACAGTATATCAATGCCTCAATTATTCCATCAAAATTGCAACTGAACTTGTGTATTGCCCATGTTTGCTTCAATTTTTTAGTAAAGTCATCTGTCAACAATGGACTCATTTCTTTCCTTTTGTGAGTCACTTGGATATTAAATGCAAAAGTAGTATGCGTTTTTCACATTCTTATCTGGGTGTTGGTCGTTGAAGCATAGTCATGACTCCCGATTCCCCCAAACACCAATGCCAAAGACTTGACTTCTTAAACTGTTTATTAATGTGTCAAAAGCTTATGTAACAAACTGGTCGAGGATCTGAAGCATTTCTCATCATTTATTCATATTACATATTTAAAATCTACAAACCGCTTTTACTGCTCTTGGTATTTTTAGCTGACATCTTTTGAAATCACCATCTCTTGATTATTTTGGTTTGGAATCTTCATGTTATAATACGTGCTGCCACAATCAATCTTCTGTTGTCCATTAGGTTGTATTTGCAGTCCTATTTGTATCAAGACTGTTTATTTTATTATCTTGTACTTAGGCATCCTTTCATTAAATTGAGTATTATAATTAGGGGTTTTTTCACGAATGAGAAATTAATATTATGTTTTTGCATATATATTTACCTCCGCACTGAATGCTGTTTGGGCTTCACAAACGTTTGAACAAGTGAAAACTACGTTTCTTGTGGCACACTGCTGCCTACTTCACGTATGCACAAAGCCACTTGGCCTTGTTTGTATTAGCTTTCTCTGGGAACGGAACTGGTAACCATTTTGTTGAGGCCGTACTGCCCGTCATTTTGGTCCTTTCTGTAACTCCAGTGCCTAAGCATCAGATTTGATTTTAGAGGCTGTTATGGGTACACTATATCAGAGTATCATGCAGTAACGTTCCTATATGTTTTGTACTTTGCCAATAATTTCTTAATTTATTTTGACTGTTTATTGACAGGTATGGAAATGCAAATGTATGGAAGACTTTCACAGACCTTTTTGACTATTTTCCATTGACAGCATTGGTTAGTAATATTTCTATTTTTATTATACTTTAAAATTTTCCCTGTTTCTGTTTCTTTAGATTTTTTTTCCTGACCTTCCCTCTTATGGGCTATGGATCATTGTTATTCCTTTAGTGGGAGTGGTGTTGGCATGTGCCGACACACTCATGGTTGAGTGTTGATTCAAAAGAGTATCTAGTCAGGCTTGCGCCAACACACTTGGTGTTGGCACCTTAGTCTCACGCACATCCCAAGGATTGATCCTTCTGTCCAAAGTGAAAGTACCTACTCCTAGACAAGTAGCCCAAGATAGCAAAAAAAAAAACAAAACAAAACAGAGAAAAGATGGGCCTGCTTGATTTCATGAAACTGAATTAATAGGCGAAGGACCCATTTTACCATGAATCCCCTATCTTGAAAATATAGGGCCTGTTTGTTTGCATGGAATTGAATTCCTAGGAATTCTCCAAAGGAACCCACTTTACCATGATGGTCATGTTTATTTGCAAGTTCGAATGCAAGAAACTCAAAGACTTTACCATCAATTCTTTGTCTTGAAAATAAGGGCTTGTTTGTTTGCATGGAATTGAATTCCTAGGAATTCAAAAGAACCCACTTTAACATGAATTCCTTAAGCAGGGCCAAGGAATCCCAAATTTTTAGTGGCTCTCTGGGTGTCCATCAACCCGTCTTTTAAAGGATACTCCATAGATCAAATAGTGTACCAATGGAAAGAGCTGGCCTTCTCTTAAGCTGGGCCTTAGGCGGTTGGTTTTGGGTTCTTGATTTTATTTTGTTTTCCTGCTCTCTTGCTTTTGCTTGTCAGTAATCTCTTGTACCGTTTGCTTTTATTAATCAAAGTAACTATTAAAAAAAAAACTTGAATTCCTTATCTTTAGAATGTAAATAGGTCTTGTTTATTTGCATGGAATTGAATCACTAGGAATTCAAAAGAACCCACTTTACCACGAATTCCTTATCTTCAATATATAGGGCCTGTTTGTTTGCATGAAATTGAACTCCTAGGCATTCATGGTAAACTGGGCTATTATTGATGAAATATTATTAAAGATAAATTTCATGATATTATTACTCCCTGTTTGTTTTCATGAAATCGAACTCCGAATTCATGGTTAACCGGGTTGCGACAAATGATTATTGAAACAAAATTTTAAAGTTAAAATATCATTTTTTGTTTGATTTGAAAGCCAATGTAGATTTGATTTTGGCATATGTTATAATCTGCTGCAACTACAAACGTGTAAGTACAAAATCTGTAGATCTTTTGAAACTTCCGAACAGCAACAGTACTACAAAATTATAATATTCCAATATTCTATTATGATTTATTATATTCTCCCTATTTTTAAATCTGCAAATATTTTATCCCGCACATATGCTGGTAGGCATTGAACTATAATGGTTTTGTCAGCTATTTCTTCTCTCCAGACAGACTAAATTGGGTCTATTTGGCTGTTACCATTGATTGGATGGGCAATGCCAGCTTCTAACCTCGATTCTTCTCTGCTCTTTTGAAGGTTGAATCAGAGATATTTTGTCTTCATGGTGGCTTGTCTCCTTCTATTGAAACCCTTGATAACATTAGGAATTTTGATCGTGTTCAAGAAGTCCCTCATGAAGGGCCAATGTGTGATCTCTTGTGGTCTGACCCAGATGACCGCTGTGGTTGGGGAATCTCTCCTCGTGGAGCTGGATATACCTTTGGCCAAGTAACGGAATCACCTCCATATCCATGTCTTACATTTAAAGTATGACTGGTGCCTTCATTCACATGATAGCTCATTGCAGGATATCTCAGAGCAATTCAACCATACCAACAACCTGAAGCTAATAGCCAGAGCTCATCAACTAGTCATGGAGGGATTTAACTGGGGACATGTATTTTTTTTCATTTTTTATTTTAGCAACACTTCGTTTTGCTTTTCCATATTTTCATGGTTTGACAATCATCCAAACATTACAGGAACAAAAGGTGGTGACCATTTTTAGTGCTCCTAATTATTGCTACCGGTGTGGGAACATGGCCTCTATCTTGGAAGTTGATGATTGCAAAGAACACACATTTATCCAGGTCTCCCTCTCTATCTATGTGTGTGCGCACCTGAGTGGTTTTATGGATAAGGTTTTTTAATTTTATTTTTGTTGTTATTTTTCAGTGGACTTCTATTCTTACCCATCTATCTAATGCTTTCTGAACAATTTTTAATGGACTCCTATTCATAATTTTTTTTTTCTTATTTCATTATTTAGCTATTTTCAGAATTACCCTATGTTTTGTGCAACTGTGATCGTGTTTAATAGACTTTTTTTTAGAAAATCGTGTGTTTTACCCTTCAGTGATGACATTCGTATCTTACATATTGAATGTAGGTTAACTCCTCCCATGATGGCCCATCGTAAATATTGTCTGTTTTACCCTTCAGTAATGTCTGTTTTCCCATTACTGTGCCCACCTTTGCCACATCTTCCACTCAGACATAACCTACTACAATGGCCACCACAGCCATGCATCTCTCTCTCTCTCCCCTGTACCTTTTGGTATCTTCCTTTAGTCTCAATGACACCGCTATCACTTCCAGCTACCAGAACAACACAAACAATGCTGCAATCCAACTGCCTGGGATAGACCTGCTACATATAGTAAGGGACAAACATTATTTCCCAACCACCCATCATTCTCATTCCCATTTGTCACCAATACTGGGAAGTTAAATTAGGTTGGCTTCACGACGAGATGACGGCCATCTCAATTTAACTATTTTCAGATTGAAGCCCTTGATCGGACAGAGTCTTTGACATTCACTCTACAAGCATGATATAAAACAAAAATTAGGCCATTCTGTTATTCATGTCCTTGTAAATCACATTTTTGTTCTTTGAGATATAGTAGGAGTGCAGGACAGTTTGGCAGTTAGCATAACAAGTGATTAATTTTTTTGTTACTTCGTTACCCAATTGAATTTCTGTCACCTCTCTACATAAATCCCATGCTAAGCAGTTTAACTTTTATTGCAACAAGGGGGAAAAAGAATTTCGTGCCTGAAGACTTATAGGAGGGTTTCAAACCATGTTCAATTTGCAAATTGATGAGCATGTCTAAGAATAGATGGTTCTTTCAACCTCTTTTGTTTTTTTTTTTAAACCCTGATAACATCTTGAAACCATGACTTGGTTCCCTGGCTATTTAGTGGATCTCTCTCTAAACTTCGTGGAAGGTAACTGTACTAATTCAGTGGTTATTACATTATCTGCATTATAAATTGTTAGGATGAAGTATTGAAGTGGCAACTGTCAGGCCTTTAGCCTTAAATAATAATTATTTTCGTACACATTGTTTTCCTGCTTTACTAATACAATCAAAATCAAGTAGGGCCTTCATTTTTCCAGACAAAATGTCACATCAAATGTACTTTATTTAAAACTCTCTCCATCTTTTCCAAAAAAAAGTCAAAAAGCAACTACCTTTATCCACTAAAATCCAAAAAAACTTCACTTTTCCATACAAAAAGTAAAAAAGATTCTATAACAAACAACTAAAAATAAAATATCATCATAACCCACTTATATTTTATTCTTTCTTCAAAATCAACTTTACTTTACTTGACTCTATTAGTAGAGTTACCAAACTGGCCCTAAAGGAAACAGTCTCTTTTATGGCATACTTACATCTGAACTTTTCTTACATGGATGCAATTGCATTACTCATACATTAGTTTACAGGGATGATGCCTGAAAAGGGTACTAAAACCATGTCCATTTTGCAGTTTGAGCCAGCTCCCAGGAGAGGAGAGCCTGACGTTACCCGTAGAACGCCTGATTATTTCCTATAAAGTGACTGGAAGAGGAGTTGCTGATTTTCTGGCAGCAAGTGCATACTTTCTGGCTGAGGATGGGAGTGCAGATAATGGTTATTATCATAGTAACATTTTTATAGTTTCAGGCTGCTGTCGCTTGGGTAAATGCATTTGAAATGAGCATTCGAGGCTCCCTTGTTTATGCTTGGAACTGCACTGATCTCCTCGGGAAGGTGGTGGAAGAGCAGATGACGCTGTTGCAGCTTGTATCATTTCCAAGAAACATGTGGTATTTTTTTTAATCCTTTTGATTTTTTTTCCCTCTTTTGTTTCCTTTTGTTTTTGGGGTTATGTAGAGAAAAGCGATTCTATTTTGAGAGGTGTTCTTATCTAGTTTTCATTTACTCCTTTTATTCTGTTGTTGGTTAGCGTGTTTTGAAACTCTTCCCCCCTCTTTTGAGTTTTGGGTGAATCCTATGTACTCGAGTCTTTTGAGGGACGGTTTCATGTTTGAAAATTCACTGCATTGCTACGGGAGCTTGATTGAAAGATTTCAATCAAATCAAATGCCATGCGCTAAATGCTAATAACATTATTAGTTTGTCAATCATTCACTCAATTAATTTGGTTTCATCTCTCTCTCTCTCTCTCTCTATATATATATATATATATCTATATAAATATATTTTAATTGTTTTGGATATGTAATCATATATAAAGGGGTTAAGGCCAGACCTAGGCCTGGAGTTAATTGTCCAACCGAAAAGTGAATCTAATTTGAGTCAGGTTCTTTGGGTAACAGGGTGATCGGTGGTCTAATTGACATCTGAACCCTAACCCAAACCTGATTAGCGTGGTTTGTCTGGACCCTAACCTAGAGAGAGTTCAATGTATGAGACCCAGGCCCACCTCATTGAGCCAACCCGACTCTGAACCCAAGCCAAAGCCCTTGTAAGTTAATTTATATGATTTATATTAGTATATTACCATGTCTGTTATTATTATTACACTCAGGAGCGGAAGTCTTCGGGTAAGAACATGACTCTGGACACGCACCTCTTTCTAAATTGTATACCCAGACCTTGACCTGGTTGTGAATCAGGTCTAACCGATGCTCTGATCGTTTTCGTTGGGTCCTTTGGTAACCAGATACTCGTACTTCTGGGATCATGGTCGTCCCACACAAAATCATCATCTAGTTTCAACAAAGTTAATGTTTTTCCTTTTTCAATTTTAATCTATGCCCCACCCCCACAGTGGGCCCTGCTGGAGTTGGATCTGTCTCAGAGCCTAATTCGAGCATGGGAGGTGGGTCGTGGTAAAATAGGAAAAACAGTACCTCGAAAATGACCACTTCTAGTGGGGCCAAACTATATGTACAAGAAGCAGGGGAAGAAGTGTATGTATATGTAAAAGCTAAGAAATAAATTCAAAATTTATTAGCAGGAATTAATCAAGGGAGATGCTCCTATGAGAGATATTTTTTATCCTATTTGAGAGATAGGGGTGTGGGCCCTCACATAGAGATATATCTCTCATAGGAGCATCTCCATGTATAAATACTAAATGAAATTAAATGTAACAAAAAGCAGAAAATAGAGGAAAAGTCTCATAATCTGATGTATAAGGATTTTCAACCTAATTTCTTTTTGGATATGTGAGGCATCTGAAAAGGTATCAATTTAATATAATATTGTTATGAGATTATTATGCTTGAAGAAAAAAATTAGTATACATAGGGAGAAGTATGATTTCAGTGGATAGAATCAAGCAAAGACCAACTCATTGGATTGACTCGTATAACATAAGGAGTTTGCTTTTGAAATAATCAACTCAATGGTGCATATCATTTTAATTGAAGTGAAATTTAGATTTATTACCTTTGGTATTTTGTTTATTTGGTAAAGTTTACTTTGTTACTTGATAGGCATGTAATATATAATTAAGTTACTTGAAGCATAGATGGATCCTACGTTGGTGGTTTGTACGCAAGGTAGTTGTATGGTAAGTGTCCATTGATGAAATAAGCCAACGGCAAAATGTATGGCAGTGCAAGCAAAATTTGGCACATTGGTCATGTGCATCTAAGCGTGTAATAGGGCCAGACTGGATCAAGACAAGTCCCCTCTATTGGGTCCTGTTGCCATATTTCTTGCCGAATTATCTGCCCTTCTCTCTTTCATTCCAGATATTGTATCGTGAAACCCTTCGTTTACCAACAGTTCAAGTCCATGGTACCGAGATCTTTTAAGGAAAATTTTAAAAGAAATGAAACTTTTGGCTTATTTTTAAAATTTTAAACAAAGATTTAAATATTTCAAACAAATAGAAAAGTTTTCTACAATTCTTTTTATAAATTCCTCTTCATAAATAAATTCTGAGAAATAAAAAAAAACACCCTTGTGTCATTTTTCAAATTTTCTCTTTAATAAATAATTTAAGAGAAATGATCAAGTCCAACCCAAATGACCTAGTAGGGCCCAGTTCAATTATCTTTATGCAAGGATGGTTAAAAATACCAAAATGATCATCAAGATCAAAATTGTCAATTTTGGGGAGGAAAGAGGTTAAAAAAACTTAAAAATCTATCATATGAGAAGGGTGTTTTTGTCATTTCTAAAAAAAAATTTATGGAGAAGACTTGATTGAAACGGTTGATAAAATTCTTTACATTTTTTTTGAAATATTCAAAGTTTCATATACTATTTTTAAATGGGCCAAATGTTTTATACTTTCTTGAGAATTTTCCATTTTTTAAACCCAAGCAGAGGGCTGAGACTCAAGAGAGCCCACACATATGGAAAGGAGAGCCCACATATGGCAAGGTGGGATGCTGGGTTGTCGGCCACCTTACTAAAAAGTTGAAGTAAATCCAAAGGAAATTTTTAAGGGAAATTTTTGAGTAAGGCATTAAGTCTTTGCCTTATCTGAAAAAAGGACACAAGTTTCATAATTTTTTAAATTAGTTTCTAAGTTTTTCAGTAAGTTTTTAATTAAGAACATTGGCGATTTAAAGGTGATTTTTGGTGATTTTTTTCTTAATTTTTCAAAATAGCTAAATTGCACTTCATTTAAAGCGGTGGCATAGTTCCGGCAATCACTGTATATATGCAGCCAATTTTCGTTGTGGCGCTGGTTGTCATTAATCACCGTAAGAATATAAAGGAATTGAATGAGAGTTTTATTTCAATGAAAGGTAATTTAGGTATTTTAAAAAAAATGAGGAAAAAAGTTGCCTGAAAATAGATTTAAATGGACAGATGTTCTTAAATTGAAAACGAAAAACTTAGGAACTAATTTGAAAACTTTTAAAACTTGTGTCTTGTTTTTAAAGAAGGCAAAAAATTAAGACCTTATTTGAGAAATTTTCCTTTTTTTAATATGTTGACTACTTCCTATTCAAATAGTGGTGTACTCAAGTCTTAACTCACCGAGCGTGTGGAAACTTGTAGATCAAGTTGTTGGTTGTTGCTACTCGGTATGCTTCCAAGACCAAGGACAGTTTTACCAAGAAATATAAAAAAGAACAAGGACAGGTGATGCTGAAGAGACTCTGGGAAGGAATATCATCGACATGTGGTCCATGAATGTTCTCGGAAGGATCAGTGGATTATTATTCCACTGAAAGAAGCATTAACTACGTTATCCAGAATAGTAAGAACAAAGGAAAATGTGGTCTTTCCCTTCTCCTAGTTGAATCAAGTACCTGAGAAAAATCTTACCCAGGAAAAAAAATGCACTTGAGAGGAATGGAGTGGGTAGACTTGCTTGACATTCAGAGAGAGAGAGAGAGAGAGAGAGAGAGAGAGAGAGCACTTGAGAGCAATGGAGGGGTAGACTTGGTTGACAGTCAGAGAGAGAGAGAGAGAGAGGTTGACATTCAGAGAGAGAGAGAGAGAGAGAGTCAAGTAATTTGAATGCAGCGTATGTGAGGTTTCTGTCTCCCTACCCTATTAGAATTTGGACCTTTGTGTGGAATCTATATCAATGCACTGGACAAGGGTTATGGTTGTGGTTCTTGGTCGCTGTGGAAAACCCCTTGGCTAAGCGGATTGGTTGCTACTTCAAATGGGAGCATCTATTTTCTCCAGGAAAGAAGCATGAAGAGTACTCTGAAGACTTCCATGCATACCATATGATATGGCCAAGGAGTACGGATCCTATCAAGCTGCAAGCAATAGAAATTCAGTAAGAAGGCCTTGATGCATGTTAAGTTCATGAATTTGCATATTTATGCATCATTTTAGGATGAATTAGGGGTTTTATTTGGTGAATTGCATCATTATTCATTTAATTCCATCATCCCATGCATTTTCACCTAGAAACCTGAACTTTTATATTTTTCATATATTTTCTGCATTAACTTAGAATATTATGCAATTTTTCTTCGAAGAGTCCCAGTTGGAGTAAAACTCTATCCGGATGGGTCCCACTTCAATATGGGCTCTTTAGTGTTTAATGTGTTGAATTAGAATGTGCAGAAAATGAGAATTGCAGGCTTCTGTCACGGAACCACTTTCAAGCATACATAGTCATCCTGGGCCCTACATTGCTAAATTGAAGCTTAAAAAGAAGTAAATTGAATAATTCACCACGTGGACCCCACATACAAGCCATGTGCAAATCAATGAAAGGAGGGGTCCACTCATCATGTCAATTGAAGAGTCCTAACTACAGTAGAAGACTTCTCGTAGGGCCCACTGTTCAAGCATATGAAACGTCCCACATGGCAGGGTCCGCAGTTGTTGCAGACTTGAAATTATTAATGGATAATTCAAAGAGTAAAAGTTTGATTGGAATAAAAGAAGAAGAGTTTGAATCATCCACATCTGATATCCTTTCAAAAATGAAAGTTGTGCAGAGATAGAGTTCATTACAAATCAAGTTTTAAAAGTTAATCCCGTTTTTCTCAGGATAACTCATCTTCAAATGACCATAACTTTCAATCTGACCGTCGGATCGATGTAATTTACCTACTGTTGGAAAGCTTATTCAGAGTAGATGTCTGTGGAGCCCAAGATTGTGCAAATCAGAGCTAAATCGACAAAGTTATGGGCCCGGAGATTTTCATATTCATTTTTAGACGGGATTGCACTAAAATCCACACCGTTGATAATCCACTGCTGCATATCCCTTGTGGGACCCCATCTGAAGATTAGCCAGAGGTTTCCAGAAGCTTCCATCTCATTCAAATTCAAAAAGGATAAAGAGATATACCTTATCAATGAAGATAAACCAAATCTGCAAGGTGTCCAGATTCAATGTATCTGTAAGATAACCGGGAATTATAAAAGGAACCAAAAGAAAGCATACGGGAGACTCACCCCCACTTGGACGTCCACTACTCTCTCTCTCTCCTTTCTCTCTTCTTTTCCTAATTAATAGAATTAGAGTTATTTTTGGGTATTCTGGAGCCCTGTTCCAGAACCAGGTTAGAAGAGTATGAGAGAAGATTGTAATTGCCATGAAGTTCTCAATGAAAATCACATCTTTTGCAATGGAGGAGTAGATCCCTGGATCAGAGTATCAGATGAAGTTAAGTGTTTCTTATCATTAATTTATGTGATATTTTTGTCTCTTGCGTATTAATTATAATAATAAATCTGCCTTCTGTCATTGACAACCTATGCTATATAATTTTTTTATTTGAATAACGCTTTAATCATGTATGTTTTCTTAATAGATTATTCTTAGATTGAAATTCTTTGATAATCTATCTTTGATTAATATGTGATATTTAGTTAAGTTCATAATTTCATTAGGTGAAGGAGATTTTTGCCTTAAATAAATTGTGGAAAATTGTGCTCTTTGATAGATAAATTATCTGAATCAGAAACATTGATTTGTTTCTGATTTGAAGGATTTTTGGGACAAATTTATTTTATCAATTGCATAGAATGATGGTGGGATTGCTTAATGGATTCATGATATTCTTAACTGCTTTTTATCATATCTTATTTCTGCACTTTAGATCTAGAATTTTCTTAATTTTATTATTGTTTCTTATTATCCCTCTTGTCATTATCATTGATAAAAAAGAAATCAGATTTTAAATTTTAACTTAGTAGTGCTCCCTGTGGGATCGACCTGTAATTGACACTGTCTCAACAAGACAACTGTGCACTTGCAGTATTAAATGATTGAATTTAAAATCACATCAATGCATCCCTAGCAGGGACCACTTTACAAAATCATCTCAAAATAAATGCCCCCTTCTCAGATCCCTTCCTCTTGGCCGAGTTAGATAAAGACGTGGTCCTTTTTCCTTTCTTTCAAACAGTTGTCACTTCAATTAATCTCTACTATTTATATGGCACTGGCCTGAGGCTTTGTTTGGTTGCACGCGTTTAGGGAAATGCTGTCTTTGAGTAATTAGAGAATTTCAAATGTTGTCCCCTGGAAATGGACAGGAAGGGGTTGGCCCGGGCCAATTTGGCCCTTGACCCTTGAATATTGAGGGTTGGCCTTCAGTTCTTCAACAGATTCTGAGTCTAATTAATCTTGGAAGCAGACTCACCAGCAACTTGTTGAGAAAACTTTACTATTTTATGGAAATCATGATCTACAACTTAAAATACCTTCTCAAAGTTATCCCATACAACAATTTCCAATTGCATTCAGGTTATTTAGGCTTACGCTTGGCAGGCAATGAGAATAATATTTCAAACTGAGTCAGATACATGACAGATGATTTGGATTGGACTTAGATTTTGTTCTTTTTTATTGTTAAAAGGTAAAAATATTATTAATGAAAATGAAAACAAACCTGAGAATAACTACAGAGGATTTGAAGATCCCTGTCAACCGGTCCAAAAATTCACTCATCCATTCATCGTATTTGTAAAAGTGACCCAACCCCCAAGTGGTAAGGAGCGGTACTTCTCACCTGGCTATCCAGGGTTCAAACCCTGGGTATGCCCCCCTCTTCCTACATGTGCAAGCTTTCTTTCCACTTTTGTGAGCTACTTTCCCACTTGAGTGGGCTGCCTTTCCACATGTGACACACAAGAGTGGCCCATTTTAGCTAAAAGATGGGCTGCCTAATTGAAAGCTCCAGGGACAAAAGATAAAACTCCACCTTCTTATGACAACTAACAGTTTCTAAAATATTCAAAATAACTGAATCAATTTCCCACTCCTTGCTACCATTAATGGATTTTAGCCACTTCAAGAGCAATTGAACTTAGATTTGGATTAACATAATTGCATTCATTCAGAGGCAAAGCACATGTTCCTACACTTGGAAAGAAAGACTTTTGGGAGTGTTTATTCCACTAAAAGACTCTATGTGGATTCTCGATTGAGCATTAGCGAAGAATTTTGCATTCCTATAAATGGCTCTCTCAATAATCTAGTTCTTTCTACCAAGGAAAATTGTTTTATTGTTCTCCTTCCACGTGCACAAAAAGTATCCCAACAAATGAGGTACGAGTGCACTGTGCTAAAAATCATAATAATTTTCCTCTCCATTATTAGAATAAAACACAATAATTTTCTATAATTACACGACAAAACTCATCAATCTGACTCCAAATAGATAAAATTAATATTAACAAGATGGTGATGATATAATTCAGATGTTTGGAGTCTACACACTCATAAATTCTCATGCATGAGCATGACTGACTAAAACTTGGACTTGACTTTTATAACTCAAAAAAGATCCATTACCACAAGTGTTTTTGGTGGGTTGGGATAACCGTGTATTAGGGTTCTACCATCAATAGAGAATGAGTGGGCCAATTAAAAAAAAAATGAATGAAGATGTGGGCCCCACTTCAATGAACAAGTCACCTGTTCATGTTAGAGGAGGACCTTTTGGCGGTGACCGTAGACCATAAAAGGCAAAAGCTCCTTGCTTTCTCACAAAAACTGTATTATCTGATGTGGGGTTGGACTGGCCCACCATCTTTTGTCTTTCTTATAAATAAATAGATTGGATGTTGACTTTTTGCTCATCAGCAAGTGCTCTTTTAGCTTTCTGAGAAACCGATCGAGAATTGGTTGTAAACTTTTAATAGTTTCCACCGTCCTTTTTTAAAATATCTGATCCTTTTCTGTTTCTCACGTTTTTGAACATTGCAACCTGGAAATGAAGGGATAGTCTAGTAGTTGTTGAAAATCCCATTCTCTTCATATTGTTCGAAGTTTGATATTTGGATTCCCTCCCCTGTGTATCTAGATGGTGTTATTTTTAATGCTCCTGAGTCTCATTTGGGTCATTTGGGTATCTCAAGGGTCCTTGGTTGAAAAAAAAAAAAAAAAAACCCATTATGCATCATAGTTAGAAGGCTACATCATTTGATAAGTGGCCCTACCTTTAATCAATTCAACCTTTGACACATGCTTAACTCTCTTCAATTGCCACTAGTTCTAGTTTGGCACTCATTGTATCACTGCTCATACATGAGTGAGAGTTATAAAAAATCTGGAAGTCCAAAGATTAAACACATATCATATTGATAGGATTGAATAATAGTAGAAAAGCCCATCTTCCTTCGATGCAATCTAGGAGTTTGGGTCCTTTCAAGCTCCAATTTGGATAAATTTGGAGTTAGAACTTAAAAGAGTGAAACTTTGTAGTGAGGTCCTTGGCTCATCTATTGAAAATTTGATCCCTTTAAAATGAACGCTTTCATTGTGCAGGTGGTATTCTCAAGTTCTACTTTAACAGGAGTCGATCCCACTATAAAAATTGATCATTTAATTATTTCATTAAAAAAGATGAATAACAATGCATAAGATTATATTTAGTCACATTTCTAACTAAATGGTCAATTATATAGAGGGACCCACTATCCTGAAAGTCAGATTTGGATAATCCTAATATTGAGTGCTACCAATTTTCAATAAAGAGCTCTGTTCTTGAGTTCTGCTCGGTCAATTCAAACGTATGGTAAGGAAAAGATGAAATGCAGTGAGAAAAAGAAAAAAGGAGAGGTGTTGTAAATCAGGACTCCCAGAGCAGCATTTTGGGTGTCGGTGCTGCCGAAGCCGCGTATGCTCGTCATCAATGAGCGTTTGAAGGGAAAGGAAACGGGTAAAAAAATGGAGAGCGATCTGCCACATGTAGATGTAGGTGGACTGAAAGAGATATGGAATGCAGTGGGATTGCTGGGGACGGTTTGCAGTTTTCTAGAAGGATGAGGATTTCCCAATTCCACATTTGCTTTGTCTGACTAGAGTTTCCAACATTTTTAAGAACCGACTATTTCCATGTGAAGTTTCTGTTTCTCTTTTGCACCGAATAAGTTAGGCTTTTGTCTAAGCAAGTATACCGGGGAGGGGGGGTGTTTCAAAAATTCAACATCCGGTTATTATACCGGGGTCCTATCCAACTGTGTTATCCATCCGAATTTTCAATTTCACATTTCTTCCCACTACAATCCAAACCGATGATCATCAATGACCCCACAAAGGCCCATTTATAATTAGTTACTTAGATCTTCCACATGTGTCGCGAGTTGTTAGCCCTGGCTCATGTGGGTGAAACCATTCAAGCATTAATACAAATTACATCGAGAAAATATCATCAAGTTTAACGCTTTTCTTAGGATATTGTAAAGACAATCGAGAGAAAAAAGAAATAGGGATTTGAACTCACACACTCTACTGAGATACCAATGTCTCTAACTAGCTAATTAGCTATAACTAAGGGAGAAAGATAAAGTATTCTTTTAAACAATACAAAGTACATGTATTTTTCGATGGACTGATTAGATAAAAAGGAGTAGCGGTTGATTGGTGACCCACCAAGACTTAATCCAATTAGGGCATGCTTGTTTCATGCAATTGAATTTCTATGATAGCCTTTAGATGAGTGATAGGAAAAATTAAAGAGTTAAAGTTATAGTCCCATCTACATCACTCTGGTAGATCTTTTACCTTTTTCTTGATAATATATTTCACCCCTAGAGACCATCAAATGACCTCCCTCTCTCTCTCTTGATGAAAAATTGAATCAAAAGAAGATGAGAAATGAATAAGTAGTTAGTACCCTAAGAATTCAATACTAAGAAAGTCATAGTCCTATGTACATTACTCCCTAATATCCTTTACCTTTTTGTACGTGTCTTTTACCCTTCATCTCTATAATAATCTTAAGGTAGGGCTCATATGACTTTGAATTTTTGTGTATTCAATTTTTATGTATTTTATGCTAATAAATATTCTCTTAATATTGGTGCAAATAAATCATCTCATTGAATATTACAAGATGGATGGTTGAAATCTCACATACAATTACCTCAACTGGCCAGAGTTATCAAGTCTTTCCTTATCAGGTTTCATTTCAATATAACAGAAGTCCATCTTCAAATTATTACTTAAACCCGACTTTGCTTACATTTTGGTGCACATACTCATTTGGATGATTTTCTCATGTGCGCGTGCAAATGATAGAAATTTCCTTGATGAGGGCACTTATTTTAGTGATGAGCCTTAAAATTTAAACATCCTCGTAACAGTGGAGCCAATGGACCCAGCAGATATAAGATTCACCAACTTTAAGACCCTCGTTAACAGTGGAGCCAGTGTGAAATTTTTACACAAACTCACTCTTAAATACCAGTGCAGTACGATTTACCCCCTCGGAGAAGGAAGAGGATCCCTTGTTTGGACCAACCAGGGGGTGCCACATGGGGGGGGGGGGGAATGTCCAATCATCCCATCCCATCTCCCCCTTAAAAAAATAAAAAAAAAATAAAAAATCCCCCCCCCAATGTGGCACCCTCTGGTTGGTCCAAACAGGGGATCCTCTCCCCTCAGGGAATGGAACCGGATCCCCTGTTTTGTCCAAACAAGGGAGCCCTGTTTGGACGAATCAGGAGCGGACATGTGCGGGGGCGGAGGAAAGAGGAAAAGCACTTTTTCTTTCCCCTCCCTCCCCCCCCCCCCCCCCCCCCCCCCCCGGGCACGTGTCCGCCCCTTATTCGTCCAAACAGGGGAGCCCTGTTTGGACGAAACAGGGGATCCGGACTCTCAGGGAATTGGTGTATCAGGCGCCAGGGGGACCCAAGACAGACAGGTTTGGATGAAAGATTGCAAGAATCTCCATGGCAGTGAAACTGTGGCAGTACCAGCTGGCTTGATGGACACGAGAATGTGGCAATTTAAAATTGTTGAATGCTTTGACTAACTAATGGGGTCTATAAAGTGCCGATTAGTTTGTTGGCTAATGACAACTCACAGGGTTAGCCCATTATCCCCCATGGTTTTGTGCCCCACCGTCACAGAGAGAGAGAGAGAGAGAGAGAGGGGGGGGGGGGGGGGGGGGGGGGGAGAGGTTGACATGACCTCACTGACTTGGTGAGTTAATCATCACTTATACTAAAAGATAGATGGTTTAACCTTAATTTTATCAAATTATGTTAGTTGTTCATGGGGTTGACACTGTTTTAGATTGAATGTTTTTTTTTGTCTTTTAATAGTGTGATAGATCATTGTGAATTTACCTGCTTGATGATCGTTTGAAGATTTCCCACCCTCCCTTCAAATAATTACGAAAGTTTACTGTTGAGATAGAAGACTATTCTGCCTTAAACTTCACATCTTCGACTAAGATGAGTTTAAATAGTTGGATGCAGATATAAAACTCTCTTGCAAGAGCTTGATTCCTATTCAAACTGTTTATGGAATAGACGTCCAGTGAGAAATAATCTTTACTACTTACCAATTGCTTAATTTGATGTGAGCAAATTACTAGTTGGTGGAATTATTTCATGCAGTGGGTCCTCACTCAACGGGTGTCATTGAGTTTTAGCAGACGTGTACGTGCATGGCTTTTTTTCTCCACCTAACCAAGAGAGTTGGGACTGACGAGAGACACCAACTATAGCAAGAGAAGCTTGCTCCCACATAAAATGGAACTCGGCAACCCCTTCTTTACCTTTGACATATGTGTACATGGTTGAAAGTGGGATTTTCTCGTAAGAGAATCCTCAGCGGACCACAGGCCATGTGGAATTTTCAATAAGAACCTTTAACTAGGGCCAGGGGTTTGCTTTATGGACGGCAGAGATTGCAAATCTTGCACCGGCCCTTGTGATGACTTCCATATGTGAAAATTGGGCATGGTAGAAAATCATTTTTTAGCCGTCTCTTGTAGAAAGATGGACATCATGGGTTGGATGAGAGTATGGCCGAATCTTTCCTATAGTGGTATCATGTAGAGAGAAGTGGATGACTTGTAGTTGTAGAGCTAATGGACCACATGTAAATGAGGTAGGATGGGATTAATCTGTGAGAGGGGGACAAAGTAGTTATTTAGTTCCTTTTTCTAAAGAAAATCTCAATGGTGGCAAATGAGGCCATCAATGGTTCGGCTCCGACCAACCAGGATTTGGGTTCATTTAGGCAGCCTAGACATTCATCCGGGTTCCGGAGGGCCGGACCTGGATCCCTGTTTAGAATATGAAACCTAGATTTGGGTTGGGTCCTTAAGCTTGAGCACGATAGATGTGGGGATCAATCCCTAAATGTATTTGTAGATGGGGGGGATGATGTACTTGTAAATTAAATTCATTTTCACATGTGAACAAACTAACTTTCAAAACTGTGATCAGCTATAGGTAAGTTTTTTTTCTTTGGGGTTAAGGAGCTATAGCTAAGTTGGTTGAGGCCATCCAAAAAATTGTCCTCCGATGGCAGAGAGACTGAGAGTGCATGAGTTTGCATCCTCATGTAGGGAAGAAAAAAAAAAAAAAAAAAGAGTAAAAAACACAACTCCATTGGGCAGAAAAATCAAACAAAATATCAAAATGCACAAAAATATTCTCCTACGAGCACCAACTTGCGCAATCCAACTCCATGACGTCCACTTGGGCCCTCTTTTGATCAGTGCATATCCTTTCAAATTCTCATCCCCTCCACAACAAATGGTCAGTGCAAGTCCTTTCAAGCTCTCATAAAATCATTACCCACCGTTGGATTGAATGTCAGAGAAAAGTATAGGTAAAAGACTACGAGATGTTGAAAATAATAAGATAAATGGGTAGGCTGGTTTTTTTTTTTTCCCAACCCTTATCCACAACAAGACCTTTCCATCTACTGCACTCCTATGAAAAGTAGGCATATCTTACCACCAGGGCCCAAGAGCTGGACCCCATTAGAGCAGGAGAAAGTTTCCCTCCCAATACAATATTCTATTAGTCCAGTTGCCAAAATTGACTTGTAAACCCTGCATTTTTATTTTAATACATTTTATGTCCCCAAAATCAATATTATTCCCACCACCATAGGTTTTTAGAGTGAAATGATATTTTTTTCCCATCTCTTTTATCCTTATATGCATAATTTCACAAGCTTGGTCTCAATTTTTTTTATAACGCATATAACATTAACAATTGCATTTAGTGGGAGAGAGTAACCTCACATAAGTTAAATTTTTATTAATTTAGGAATGACAACATTAAATCCAAATTGACTACGATAATAATCAGCAACTGTACTTATAATCAGTTATGATTTATTCAACCCATATATGATCCACTGTTGGATTGATGAAAGTATCAAACTACATGACTATGCTTCATGTGTAGGGGGTGTAAAAAAAATATTGCAGAAAAGAGCAAATGTGGAAAATATATTAATTTTTAGAATTTGCGAGGGGGATGGTGTTTTGACTCTATGTAAAATTAATGGGAGGGAAATTTAGTACCTAGGCCCTTGTACCTACGTCCACCTCCGGTCATGTGCATGAGAGAGTTCTTGAGAGAAAGCATCGGGACTTGAAATAAAATAATGGATGTAAGGGCAAATTTACCATTTATATAAAAAGTTCATCACAAATTACATGATGGCTACAAATTCTTGTTAGGAATCTTATTTTTTAGGGACATGAAAGGAATTAAAAAGAAGAGGCATGACCTATCCTACAAACCTGGATGGGGTGGGGTGGGGTGGGGTGGGGTGGGGTGGGGTGGGGTTTATACAAAAAAAATTCTTCCAAAAAAACACCCAAACATTCCAAAATCTTATGAAATCTTCATGTTGACAGGAGCCCCTTTTATTCATGCATTGGAAAGCTTCTGGTTGGACTGTGGTTTTCACCGGCATGGACTGACTCCTTCCTTGGCGGTGTGGGTTGCCAGATGCACTGCAACTTTCCGACACTCCTGTTTGTCCAACCTTCTATAATTTAAATATTCATTTCGTTGACATAATACTGTTTATATACTTAACACATACTCTCCTTCTTTGTATGTATCTCTGCCTCTGACTTTACACTCCATAACGCGCTTGTACGCTCTCACACCCATGCATTTTCTTACTTATCTACTGTATGTGTGAGCTCTCACGTAAGGTGGACCCCACTTCGAATCTACTTACAGGTGGACCCAGATTTTATTAAGGTGTTTCTTGCTGCTCGTTTCCTGTCGGAGTAGTTGTGGTAGGGATTGAATGGGGAGTGATATTGAATATCTAATTAATGAGGGCCCTTTCATGAAGGACTGGCATGAATAGGTCTGCCGGCTTGCAATCGTGGGTGGGGCAGGGGAGGTTCTGCAAATCACACATGTCAACAAGTTTGTTTTTTTTTTTTTTTTTTTGAATGAATGGATACCATCAAATTGGGAGGCCCCAAGAGAAACAATATTGCTGGCTGCCTCCATTGATCCATTCCTGTTTGTTTATTGGGGGGTGGCCCAATTCCCCAATCCAAGAGATGGGATAAAGGTTTTGTGATGATAATGGTAATGATGGTAAAGACATGTTACACACCGTCTATGGCATCTTTTGTGGGGCCCTTTTACAAGGAAAAGAGGACCGCCCACGTCAGATCAAACTTGGAAAGGTAACTAGTTAATTATTAATGCTTATACAAGTCAGTCAGTCAATGGGACAGTCAATGGGACTGCAAGTCGTTCCACAAGAATGCGTGGAAGTTTTCATATATTTTCTCTTCATCTCATTCTTCCTTTTCTTCTGAACTTTCCCTTGTGTGATTTGTGGCATATGGTCATCTGTCAACTTTGGAATGTTGTTGCAGAATTGCAGTATGTAGCTAAGCTTTGACTAGCTGGTTCAACGAACCCTATCTCTCAGTTCTAGGATAAGGCTATCCGAAAATAATTACTTTTATGTCATGGTAAAAAGTCTTAAAAAAAAAAAAAACACTCAACTTGTTGAATTTAAATGTAATTATCCTAGGAGAAGTAGACTCTTTAAGCAATGTGGACCCTTAAAATTTATATTTATTTTAATATGTAAATATAATCATCCTAGTTTGGGTCCTC
This sequence comes from Persea americana, assembly GCA_029852735.1. Classification (NCBI taxonomy): domain Eukaryota; kingdom Viridiplantae; phylum Streptophyta; class Magnoliopsida; order Laurales; family Lauraceae; genus Persea; species Persea americana. The sequence goes on along the minus strand of CM056813.1, from coordinate 63,451,563 downwards.
AGGGTCCGAACTTATAAAAATCAACTTCAGATTCAAACGCTCTAAATCTTCTATGCAAGGACCAGAATCCAAATATGAATTACACCCAAATCCAAAAATATGGTCTATATCCGCTTTATTCACTTCCGGAGACTTTGGATATTTGGATAATCGGATACTCATTTGCTACGCTAACCTTAATGAGTAAAAAGCAACTACCAAACATGCTTTTCAAAATCAAGATCTAGCCGTGATAAAAACATTTATGAAAGAAAAAGCTAACCATGGATATCAAGGTGATGAACATTTATAAGAAATGATTTAGTATAGGAGCACCTAAGGTTTAGCACAATGATAAAAACTGCTTGATATTTGGCTGTTTGTCACATTTAAGTACTGCCAACTACTATGATACTAGGTCCCAACCGTTGGATCAGTGATATAATGGTCTTTAATAATCATATCTACCAAAATTAGGTGCTAGGGGACTCTAGCTAATGCTTCTTTAATCAAATGAAAATTAAATGCAGCTTATGAAGGGAGTTGACGCAGACCAGCTTGCACTCTGTCATGCAACCAAATTGAGATAATACTCCATATTTGACTTACTCCTGCCATACAACTTACCTAACAATGATAAAGTTTACAACAAGATTATTTTATGGACTAATTTAAAGTTACTTGTACTCAGAGTGATTATTTGGTAAGTTGGTAAGGTGGTGTGCTGTCGGTTTGTAGGGCCCACCTAGAACAGGTCCAAGGTTGATCCAAGTTTCACCCCATCCTGTTATACTAAGGCCGTGCTCTAGGTTATTAAAACAAAAAAGTTGTTGATTTTAAATAGACAAGATTTCAAGGACTCAATGATAGCCCTTCGATGATTAGATGGGGGTAAACTTAATTCAGTGCCTACCTTTAAGGGAGCACTTATTTGGAGGAATTTCTAACAAGAATTCCATATGAAGGGAAGTTCTGACAATAATGCCATTGGCTGTCCTCCATTTGGATTCTCACTCTTCACTGATAGATTTCTCGGACTTTAAAGAGGCCAGGGTGCACCACCAAACTAATTTTTGGTCTTCCCTCAACTAATGTAATTGATGTAATAACCAGAAAAAGAAGAAGGAGCACTTAGGTGGACCACCAAACTTACCACTTGAAACAAATAAACCTCTATGTTACCTAACCTCCTGATTTAACTTGTGGCAAGACTAATTTTTATGCAGAAATATTTTACCATGGTTCGGTAAACGCTTTTATATGAGGAAAAGCATAAAAAATAGTGCATTTTAAATAATTTTGGGTATGTTTGTGTAACAGTTTTCCATAGAAAAGTGGACGGTTTTCTGCAAAAAATCATTTTTCATGCGTTTGGTGCGGAACAATTCCACCGAAACGATTTCTTGCCTCGTCAGCATTTTCCTTGCTAATGCTGGGAATGAGTTTTTTATGGAGGTATAAGAAATGAATTTTCTTGAAAAACCTCTCCCTCTTTTCCTCATTCTTTTTTATTTCAACCAAAAACCCTCAACTCTTTCATTTTTTATTTCTTTAAATAAATTATTATTTGATGTTGAATAAATAATATAGGCGTTTTTACTGGAAAAAAACGCTTTATGTGGTCAGTACACCGAACATGAAACATTAGGCAAACATGTACCTAACAGGGAATCCGTACAGGATTCCAAGTTTTTTTTTTTTAAAACCTTTTTTTACCTTTTTTTTTTTTTTTTTTTTTTTTTTGTGGTCGAATTCGACCTTCAGTTTCAGTGTTGGAGGTCGAATTCAACCCTCAGATAGAATTCATCAACCTTCAGTTTCAGCGCTGGAGGTCGAATTTGACTCTCAGATGGAATTCATTATATATCGAATCCCATATTCCCTTCGTGCCCTACTCTTACGAATCATGTTCTAGAAGATGGAAAGTGCGTTAAAGGCAATCTTTGCCTGCTTCCACCTCCCATGGGCATCTTCCCTCTGATCTAAGGTACATATGCAATGAATGAGTAAGAATATGAGTAGGGCTGGACTTCTCATGGATTTTAAATAAATTTATTTGTTGTTTTAGGCATCTTCCCTCTAAGGTTTAGAGGCTGCTTTTCTTGTATCCGTGGTCTCAACAGTTTCCTTGAGTTTCCATGAGAATTCAAGCACTAGTTTATTGTTTTATGCATTTGTATTTCATACAAAGAAGTGAAAAAACGCAGGAAACTAAATAAGCTCTAAAAACATGTTTTCTAACATAATACTTCACCTTTTTTTACCATGAATTGGCAGTATAAGGTTGACTCACAAAATCTTAGTATGAACTTGTGAAATTGACCTCACATTTTTCACTCAATTCTTGTTGATTTGGTGAGTATCCATTCAATTCTTGTTGATTTTGATCCTTTCATTTAAATGAACTCACTCACTGAATCATCTTTTCTATAGAAATTGTGGTTAACCGAATGATTTTACGAGTACGGGTGGACGGAGCCATGGGTGTGGTCGATGGATGTGAAGGCGGACATTCCCCGTCAACAGAATGAAAGTAACTACGGTATCTTTACTTGTGCGTTTGCGGAGCATTGTATTTTCCGCCGCCCAGTTCGGTTCACCCAAGCTGACATGTCATATTTTCGCCCTAAGATTTTGATCGAGATATTCAAGTAAAGCTGAGAATTAAATGGAAATAGACTCAATCTCTATAACCTTTGGTGACAGGCAGTTGTTGTATCACTTTTATTGACATTGAGATAGGATGTAACTCTGTAACTTTAGAATATATGATTGGAATGGTTGTATTTTGATTGACATGAAGGCCGTAGAAATGAAGTTTTTTAACTTATGTCTAATAGTCGCAGTCTGTAAAGTTAATGAATTTGAATTTTATTGACATTGGATGTAATTTGAATGTTGCATGTGAATGGATTAAGGTTGTCTTTGTTAATTGTTGTATTTAGACTTTGGAAGGCTTTATTGACTTTGGAATGGTAGTATTTTGATTGACAGCTTTCTTAGAATGAAAGTTATTTTTTTACTACTTTCCTCCCAGCGTCGAGACACAAAGAAAGGTCAAATTCGACGCCGGGCATTAAGTTCACCCCTATTAATTTTAATTTCCAGTGTCGAATTCGACCTACCTTCGTGCTATTCATAGTCGAATTCGACCCTCAATACATAAAATGAAGGTCGAATGCGACCACAAAAAAAAAAAAAAAAATGGTGAAAAAAGTTACTTTTTCTGTACGGATTTCCTGTTTTGTGCAATATTGACTAAAGTTCACTGTTCGGTGTAGTGGCCACTTAAAGTTATTTTTCCTGTAAAAACCCCAATAATATACATGCTATATCATTTTTTTTCAAAAAATTGTTTTACCAAACAAAAAAATAAATAAACTAATTTTCCATAAGGAATCCACAGCCGCACCAAACAAAATTAGCACCAATTTAACAAGGAAAAAAAATTCTCACAAAACATGAATTTCTAAATTTTCTGAAAATTCTTTTTCGATGTTTTCATTTCTATAAAATTTGCTGAAGCGATAATTTTCCCTTTTCACAAAAAAGGTGTGTACACATAGGTATGATTTCCATTGATTGTGGGTAGTTAAAAAATTATCGCGGAAAAGCATGAGTCTCCGGAAGCCTCGTGCCATCAACAAACTTCCCCATGCCATGCTCTATATGTATAAACAGTAACTAAAATTTCACTCCCGAACGTGATGCAGGTTTGAAATATAATTGTATTTTATATAGCAGTTGTGCTACTAAAAGTTTGTTTATTTTTAACTACAATTTACGGTGTGTAAACAACCTGTTCAATAGTCAAGACCACGTGGTGGAAGCGTTTCAGCTGTAGTTTAGATTCTCGTTAGATTCATTCGCTCCATCTCTCTCTCTCTCTTTTATAAATAGAAGGCTTGATGGACCCTGTTAGCTCAAAAAACATTCGCGTTTTACTCTCTCTTCACCAAAAAATAGAGCACCAAGGATAAAAAAACCACCCATTTTCATCAAATTTCTTGCAACCAGTATTAGTCTCTTTGTTCTTCAATGCCTGTTGTTTGATCTCATTTGTGGAGTCCTACCTTTGAGCTGATAATCATAGTGGGTATGTTTTCCTTTCAATTCATTGAAGTGGGCCTTTTCTTTCTGTTTATGTTAGCTGAATGGAAATGAGTATTGTGCACTCTTGAGTGATTTTGTGCAGTTAAATGGAGATGGGTTTTGTGTTTTTTCTTTGAATCTTACTGATTTTTCTGGGTTTGATGGAAATGCGTTTTGGGTGTTTTCTTTGGGTTTATTTGTCCTTTATTTTTTCCTCTCTTTCTACAGTGGAATGGGAAATGGATGTTTCTGCATTTTCTTAAGATTTGTAGCTTCTGTTCTGTTGGAAGGAAATCGGCCTTTTGTGTTTCCATTCTTTTTTTCTTTTTCTTTTTTTTTTTGTGCAGTGAAATGGAAATAGGTTTTGTGTTTGCTCTTTGGATTTATGATCTTTAGATTTATTGAGTTTATTTTGGTATTGATGGAAATGGGTTTCTCGTATCTTCTTCCATTTATTGGTTTGTTGAAATGTTAATGAGTTTTCTATCTAGAGTTGGATCATTTTTTGATGATTTGCCACAGTGGGCATTTAGCTGTTTCGAAAAGATAGAATTTGTTTGAGCATTTGGATAATACACTCCCCAGAAAACATACTCACCTCTTAATTTTTTGAATGCTTTATATTTCTGTTTTGAAAAGATGGAATCTTTATTTTTGTTTGTTTTTAATTTCTAGTCTGTCTGAGCTCTAAAATCTTGTCTATCATTTTGGCAGAAGAGATCTCAGGCCTTTGTGAACAAAACTCCAGAAAGTTATTTCTGTTTGATCAAATGGGATTATTATTTTCCTGCCCTTTTGCTGATTATGATGATTTGCGTGAGAACTTTGAGCCCTTTGTTGTGAGATCCATCAGTTTTAACGATGACAATGTCAAGACAACAGTCAGATCAGTGAGTTTCAATGGCCGAGATGCCGAAACCAAAATTTTTAAATCTCTTGGGTCTGGAAAAATGATCATTGAAGGGTCTGTGAGTTTTCGCCAGCGTGACTTAGATTCCTTGGACTTGGAAAGGATGATTTCATCTAAGGTCCCTTCTTTGTCTACACCCAAGGAAAGTGCATTTGTATCAGACAGCTTCAAAGGCATTGAGTCTGGAAATCAGTTACCAGCATCAAACACCTTAACAGACGCAAACCCAAATGCACCCACTAGTGAACCAAGCAGCCCCAAACATCTAGCTGCAGTGAGATTACAGAAAGTTTACAAGAGCTTCAGGACGAGAAGAAGGCTCGCAGATTGCGCGGTTCTTGTGGAGCAGGGCTGGTATAGATCTTTGCCTTAAATTCTGTTCCCTGTCTTTTCTTTCTTCAATGAAATCTTATATGCTATATGTTTTTTTGCCTGTTGTAGGTGGAAATTGTTAGACTTTGCTGAACTCAAACAGAGTTCTGTGTCATTTTTTGACATTGAGAAACCTGAGTCAGCCATTTCTCGTTGGTCTAGAGCAAGAAAACGGGCTGCTAAGGTAAAGTCACAATTTTCAGCGAGTTTCTCAAGTAGCTTCTGAAATGCTCTTTTGTAGTTCATGTCTACAACTTGAATTTGTGTTCTGTTGCAGGTTGGGAAAGGTTTATCGAAGGATGAGAAGGCACAGCAACTTGCTTTACAGCATTGGCTTGAGGCGGTACGTTTCAAATATGTGGATTCAGATAGTTCATTTAATTCTTTCACAGTGATAGGGTTGTCTTAAGTATAACCTATGGTTGTTTTTACTGACAGATTGATCCACGCCATCGTTATGGACATAATCTCCATTTTTATTATGACGATTGGCTTCACTGTGTGAGTAGGCAGCCATTCTTTTACTGGTAAGTTGAACAAGACACCCCTCTCGGCATAAATATAAAACAATGTGATGTTGCATTTGTAACTTAGAATTTTGGAATTCATAGAATGGAAGTTTGAAATTGCAGGCTGGATGTTGGAGAGGGGAGGGAGGTCAATCTTGAGCAATGCCCACGATCAAAGCTTCAACAGCAGTGCATCAAGTATCTCGGCCCTGTGAGTCTCTCTCTCTCTCTCTCTCTCTCTCTTCCTTTTTTAGTGTTTTTAGCTGTTGAAGAAAAGCTTTTTCAGATGTAATGGTTCTCATGTTAATTTTTTGGTATATGTTTTCCGTTATTTGGTCATCATATGTATGGTTTGTTTCACCCAAATGTGGGCCTTGCATATACATGTTGTAGGGCTAAGAACATTGTATGCTTCTTGGTTAATCAGAGGCAACAATCTTACTGTAGTTTCATCTTGCAGAAAGAAAGAGAGGCCTATGAAGTTATAGTAGAGAATGGAAAGTTTTTCTACAAGGATGGGAAGCTTCTTGACACATCTGAAGGGGATAAAGATACTAAGTGGATTTTTGTTCTCAGCACGTCCAAAATCTTATATGTTGGGAAGGTGATTTTCTCCTTGCAAACCACACATTGTTCCTATTTATTTATCGTTTGCATCGTATTGTACTGAAATTGATTTCATTTCATTATCTGTGCCCTTTTTGCAGAAGAAGAAAGGTGTGTTTCAGCATTCGAGTTTTTTGGCTGGAGGAGCTACATCTGCAGCCGGAAGATTAGTGGTAGAAAAAGGATTGCTCAAGGCATGGATTCTGACAGCTTTACTTAGAAAATTTTCTCCCTTTACAATTAGGTTGCAATTGATTAATGAGGTTGTTCTTTATTGTCTTTGGACAGGCTGTCTGGCCACATAGTGGGCATTATCGACCAACCGAAGAAAACTTTCAGGAATTCATGACCTTTCTTAAAGAAAAGAGTGTGGATCTCACTGATGTAAAGGTTAGGATCTCAACTTGTTATTATATATGATGTTATATATTCCCAATCAAGACAAACTGCACTCTCTTCATTTTGTTTGACCAACAAACTATAGATGGGAACTTCTTGTTTTCTAAGCCATTTCTCTGGTGGGGACTATGCCCTATTATCTCCTTGATCGGATGATCCTGGCTATCCAATTGTTGGCTTGCAAATGACCAATTCATACATGGGTTCAAATTCAGCAGTGGTAAAAATGGACAGATCGTTCAAATGGGGGAGATCAGTGGATTATCTGCCATCCACTACAAGACCCATCACAAGAATGGAATGGGTATCCCACGGGTTGGGGCTGTAGTCCACATATCATGTTTGTATGGCCAAGCAAATGGTTCTGTATGAAGTTTGTATATTTCCAGCGCTGGAAGATGACCAACTAATTTGATAATCTTTTTTCCATGGTTTTCAGGAAAGTCCAACAGATGAGGATGATAATTCTCTGAGCAAACATGGTACCTCCATCACTTTTGGAAACAGCCCATCTGGGCTAGACTTGGATGAAGCAATAAATGATCTGACAATGAATAAAACTAACTCACAATATCATTTTGAGTTAAAGAAATCTAGGGTCGTAGAGAGTGAGACTTCTAGCATTCATATACCAGAGGCCACAGAACCAGTTGAAAGATCAGAGAACAAATGTCGAAAGTGTGAAGGTTCTTTGGTGGAATCTCAAATACGTAGATCTACATCAGAGCAGCCTTACATGTTCCATAAGTGGAATCCATTTAAAGAAAAGGAGGATGGTGCAGTACCACCAGAGTCGATCCTACGTAGGATCAATTCGCATAAAGGAATGAAGTCGTATCAATTAGGAAAGCAGTTGTCTTTCAAGTGGACAACAGGAGCTGGACCGCGCATTGGCTGTCTGAGGGACTACCCGACTGAGCTCCAGTTTTGTGCTTTAGAGCAAGTAAACCTGTCCCCTAGAAGTGCTGGGAATTCCAGAGCTTCTGCTTCTCCTCGAGCTTGCGTTTCTCCTCGCGATATATCGAGTCCACGCCTCAAGGCATTGACAACATCTTTATTGAAAGAAAGCAGCAACAGCAGCAGCTAAAATCAACCAATGTTGGTTACTTCTAGCTCTCTTCTGAAATTTAACACCTCTTTAATTCTTGTATTAATAATTTTCTTCTCTGTTAGATACTTCTAGCTCTCTTCTGAAATTTGACACTTCTTATATTCTTGTATTAATTATTTTTTTCATTGTTGATAACTAGAGTAATTGATTGGAATTTGTATATGAAGATCCTATGTTAAAAAATATGTTGAAGATTTGTCAACGCTTTTTTTTTTTTGGTAGAAAGTAAGATTTGTAAAGGTTCTTGGGTCAAAATGCCCTTGTAATAGAAAGTTCATTTTTTTTTTTTATCTTATTTTGAAATATCTAATTGAATGCAGATGGTTTTTTTTTTTTTTTTTTTTGTTTCATTTTTGGGAGTGCTTTAAGGCCTTTGAACGCCATTGTAACCAAACCAGGTAAAAAAAAAAGCACTGTAGCAATACTTAACAAACTAGCTTTGCTTGTGTCCCTGAAACAACGTCCCCTGGTCCTGAAAAACTGGATGATCCAGCAAGAGAGAGAGATCACTTGGCAGCCAAGACACCAAGTTTCATTTGGCTTCTAGTGCCCTGACCCACCATTTAGGGTGCAAAGATTATACCATTAAGCTAAGCAACTCAGTCACATATTACCATGAGAGAGAGAGGTTATTGACGTAACTAATATTGAGGAGTGGGCTCCACTCGAGTGGGAATATTGAAAAGTATTTCCGCTTCCTCTACTAACGCCTTGAGGTTTTGGTAGGAATGGCTAGCTAAAGAAATTCAAGATGGTATTAAAGTCAACCGGTCATGAGTTCGAATGATTTGAGGTTTTGATATGAATGGTTAGCCAAAGAAATTTAAAAAGAGATTGTGAGGGAGGAAGTTAAACTACCGCGTGAAGTATGTTTGCTTGCAGTAGAACAATTCAAAGGAGTTTTCATGCACCTTTGCCTGAGCACGGGCTTTCTCCTCCTAATGACTCAGTCGCTTCTGATACGATAGAAAAAAGGAGATACGGATGGCTTCTGTCAGAACAATACTTTAATCGTCTACTCATTGACCTCTTCTTGGAGGCCAAAGTGCAACAAGCAATTCCTCTGCACAGGTACCATCATGGGACCATGAGATGACTTTGAATTTTTGAAAGAGACTCCCACCTAGAGATTTCTTTGAAACAGACTCCTACGAAAGGGAAGAAATTCCTCTGTGGGTCATTCTTAGGCCTTTCTGTTTGCAATACTACATAGGAATTAAATAGGATTCGTGGTCAAATGAGTTCCATTGAAAAATTGTGGAAAAAGTAAAGGGTACTGGATATAAAGTGGAGACGCAGATGGAACATTCACTCTCTCAACTACTTCTAGAAACACCGAGTCCTAGAAATCCTGGCAATTCAATTACATGAAACAACAGGCCCTTAGTATAGAAGAAAAATGTTAGAACTAAGAGCAATGCACTTCAAAAAAAGAAGAGGAATGCAAATGCCAAACTATGCATCTTATGGTGCTTGGGACAACAGTAAGACACAGTCGAGTTGGGGGATGGAAGAGCATTTTCAATGTGTGTAGGTCATTCTTGTACTTCCTATACGCAGTTTCCATTGCCACTGGATGATCCCAAACCAAGCATTTATATCTGCTTGTGTTGGACCGTAACTAAGAATAACCATAAAGAACCCAAACCCCAAAGAATAAAGGGGAAAAAAAACAACAGTGACATCAAGAGGTTATTATTAACACATCAATAGCACCTACTGTAACAGCTCTAAGATTATAACAACTGCCCGCTCATGATGATATTCACCAAAACTAAAATTCTAAAGATGGGTGTATAGTTTAAATCTGAAGAACACAGTTTGAAATTCAAACAGATTGTACCACCTAAATATGGTGCTATAAATACATAATTAGACGTGTGTGTGTGATTGGTCCATTTCTCTGACTCTGTTTTATTATATTGGTTTTTTAAAGTACATCAACTAACAAGGTCAAATTCCTCACATACCAAACTTTATCCAAGAAGCAAGTGATTGTTGGGGAAAAAACCAAAACCCAACACATCTCAGGGCATCAATCACTCATCAAACATCAGACATCTCCTGCCAAAACACTAACTTATCACAGGAACACCAAAACATAAACAACACTCAGCTGTTTAAAATATTAATAGCATTAAACAGGCATATTCTGTCACTCAGAGCAATAAAAATTACTCCCACCCAAACTATACTCCACAAGCAAAAACACCAAAACAGTGACGACAAATACTAAACAAGAACAGTTTAATTATTACTGAAACAGGTTCATTATGAAATCAGCATAATTGAATTATTAAAAAGTAGCGGGAACACAGAAACTGAAGATTTTAACAGGATTAAGTTAACCAGTAAGAAACGGCAGCATAATTCAAATATTAAAAGATCAACACACCCACATACGCGGAGTTTTCAGGGATGGTCAGGCTGTCCCCAAGCATGGAATGGCCAAGGCTTGGAGCCCACTGTATGATCAATATGAACCTCTCACAGTCACTAGTACTCATCCAAATTTTGTGACTCATCCCAATTTGTATGCTCTTGTTTGAATATATAAATTTGACACCCATCATAATCTCTAATGGAGAGGATTTGGACAAATATGAAGGAATCAAAACATCACCTCATATGATCTATGGTTTCGATTTTCACACATAGGTAGCTAGGGGGGAATATCTCTCAAACCTCTTGCCAACCCATGATTGCCCTACTTTCAGGTGGGCCCCATAAGTAGGTCACTCCATGGTTAGAGATGGCCTAGCTATTCTTGAAAAATCAATCAATCAATCTCTCTCTCTCTACACACACAGAGGGTCCTATCATTTTAACCCCTGGATCATTTGAAGTATGACCCACAAGGGCCCCACATTGATGAAATTGTGGACCCATTGAAACTGTACATTCTATGAGGCCAAGGACTCTAATTCCTCATGGTACTGATCAAATGACCAGATACATGGCTCAAGGATCAAGGACACTATTTTTTTATGGTATCCCAGCTGAGGTTTGGGACCCAAGAGACTTGCTCATGCGAGGAGAGAACCAGAAACCAGAACCCACATGTGTTGGGAGGGGAACTCGCACATGCAAGGAAAGCGAACCCACACCGCATGAAGTGAGAACTCACACATGCAACGAGAGAGACACACATTTGAGGATTGGGGGGGGTGGTCCATCCCTGGCCATCTAGGTCAGAGGCAGCATTGCCAACCGAGGAACCCCTCGTTCTCTACAGGGACTTAAAATGAGCCAGCACTCGCAGGTACCAAACCACAACATATCCACTGCTAAAAGACAAGAAGAGAAGAAATAGAAGAATCCAAACACCTCTAACCACTACTACTCAGTTAGCAGAACAATTTCACTTTCAAGGGTATTAATAGACACACATAGGTTGCAGGCTTTGCAGTAAGTCCACAAATATCAATCACAACTCTACTGACACCGCCAAATTCCATTGCCAAGTGCCATCTCAACTTGTAGAGATCAAATTTTCCATGTTTCTCTTGATGAACTATGGTCGACATTTTACTGTAATTCCACCAAAAAAGCAATAATACAACTCATATACACACACATAAAACATTCTCCCTTGTCTCTTTTCACAGGGAAGTGAATATTGGACTCCTTGCCTCGTTCTTATACAATTGAGCTCATCATCATAAGGGCCAACAACTTTCTTCAAGAATCTCCTAGAGCAAACTGGCGAACATCTGGTTAAATAACAGGAAATATCAAATACTCGGCATAGAAGAGATTCCAGATAAACCGGTAAAACCCCGAAATGGCTTCCTGCAAAATGGTAAAACTACAATTAGGAATGATAGAGAAAGATTTCAAATCAAGAAAAATGTTCAATCATTACCAATCAATTGATTAGAGCCCCTAGGCCCTATCCAATGAGTCAAACATTATCTTTTTTATTTCAAAAATATGCTTTTGATATCCATTTCCGTTTCTCTGGATATAGTTAAACATCCATACAGTTGGCGAACAAACGCATGCATGCACACAGGCACACACATGCAAATGGATGCATGCACACACGCACACAGGCACAGACTATCTGTCAAGTTTTTGTTCCCCATTTTTTTTTTTTGGATTTTTCACATGACAAGAAAGAAACAATTTCAAAGAGGACCTAACTTTATGACATGGTGGTAAAGATAGATACTGATCCTTTAACAACATCTAAGTTTAAGCCAGAAGAATAAAGCTTGTTTTCATAATACTGCATAAAAAAGTATCTGACATGAGACCAAGGAATGAACTACAAAATGTGGATGTGTCCTCATTACATATAAATGCAATTATGTAAGAAAAATCGCAATGCTCCAGTTTTGATTTGTATAATCACACTAGAAATCAAAACTAGGAGACTAAACAGTAAATAATTCTTAAGTTCCAAGGGGAGAGACAACAGAAGAAATACAAACCACAGCCACTTCTATCTCATGAAGGGAACAGAGCACTTAAGAATATAAGAATTTTAGATTAAGATTTTGGAAAAAAGCCAGAACAAGTACATTTATGCTTTGATGCGGAATATTCATGGTAAACCTTCAAGGAAACCATCCTTAATTTAAAGTGTTGATAATATGAAAAGAAAACAATAATTATCAGTTTTCATGTTCTCTCAAAGGTCAAAGCTTCAAAACTTCCTTAAGAGCCTTGTTTTATGGGCTAATCACAAGGATCTCCATTCATAAAAATAGAAATTGTCACTCTCATGTACACAGCATTAGAATCCCCTAGCCATTTTTAGGGGAAGAGAAAGAAGAAAACCTGGTTAACTCAGCCTAACTATTTTTAGATGGAGGGGTCGTTTAGAGGGAGGGAGGGAGAGAGAGAGAGAGAAGATAGCCTGAAAAATGACTTGGCGGTCTTGGTGAAATTAAAAATAAATAAATAAAGGATATTTTTTAGTGGTTCCCGATCCAGATCAGACAGTCAATCAAGTCCAATATCAGCCTTCCCTCTCATGATGACAAGATGGAGAACATGTATCTTTGCCCCAAACAAGGTCTTCACATTTTCACAATTATAAATTGAAGCTTTTTTCACAATTCCTAATTAATGGAAACTGTTTTCACCACTTGTCACTAGTGATTTTTAGTATTAAATACAGAAATGTCACTTCTGTAGACCGCATACAAATGCAGACACAACAAATCGATGCTTGGTCCAGGAAAAGCAGACTTCTGAACAACCTGAGCCTTCCTCAAAGAAATATGGTAAAACATTATTCCTTTTATTGATTCTGGACAAAAGGTTTGGAATGGCTTACTTGAAGGCTACAAATAAAATTTCACATACCTTGGTATGATTTGCTCGTTCTAAAATCCATGCCTGCAACCACATGAAAATGAATCTTCAAAATGGCGATTTACCATACACCAAATATAGAAAGGTGATCTACCACGATCAAATAACTATGACAAGACAAATCAGAACTTGATGTTTGAAGGGTAAAATTTTCTCAAAGATATGAAATAGAAACCTGGAAAATCAAAACCAACGCTAAGATGGTATGTGCAGGTATCATTAAGCTGCGCCTGAAAGCCTGCACAGAGAGATCATTAAAACAAAGAAATAACCACAAATGCCAGTTGACTAAATGCTTTACAAAAGTTGGGGTTTGATGCCTTTCGAGAAGGGGAAAAAAGTGAGCTGATCACTAGATATGTCTTGGGTTCTAGAAAAATCTTATACATCAACATATCCACCTTTTACCTGAGGCATGTAAACTGCTGCAACAATAGCACCAACATAATTCACCAACAAAAGCCCAGAACCCAAAAATGCGATATTTCTAACACCAAGTTTTGTTGCTAGCGTTGATATCTGGTACCTACCAAAAAAGTTCTTATCAATTGAAAAATAAAGCTTAAGAAAATAAATTCACTAAACTATTTTGAAAATGAGTGGATGAACCCAATTTGGATCAATTTCTGTTGGCCATGCCAAAGCATCACTTACAGGGCAATACATTGGAATTGTGCAAGCAGAATAAGCAGCATCATTTTCTCATCAAATAACACGATATTTAGCACAAATTACTTATAAAGAAAGAAATAAGGCATCATGAGCTTCCAAAATAGAAAAGAAACTATCCATCTTGAGCATTGAGAGGTTGACTTCTTACTTACTTTCGATCTCCTTCTACATCTGGAAGATCTTTTGTTATGGCAATGACCAACGCAAATATTGTTACAAATACGGTGATGAAAGCAACAGGTGGGCTGCAAGTAAAAATAGGTTCTTTAAGCACTAAAAGCTAGCAAAAGGGTTCTGCAACCATTTATGAGAATGCATGGACTTATCTACATATAGAAAACAGAAATAGATAAATGCTTGCACATTGACAAATATAAACATGAACTACTACATAGAGACATACACATGCTCACTTATGTGCATACAACAAAACTTACGTATGCAGATAGATTTATCGATTTCTTTTGTAGACAATGGCCTCATTGATCTAAGCTATAAAAGTACAAGACAATGACGGGGTTGGAAATGCACATTGCTACAGTCACAAGGTTGTGAGTTGGAGCCATGTTACACCCTTTTTTAGAAAGTATGAACCTTGTTCCTTCTGGTTTTTTTTTCCATTCACAAGGTTTCATGTACTAATGTTACCAATAAAAAAAACACTGATAGGCACCTCCATTCAAATGTGAGACCGAGTGCAGCTCTGGTTGCATAGTAGACACCAAAGTTAAGAAGAAAACCTCGCACCTGCCAGATCCAATCACATAAAGTGAGAAAGATGGCTCCAAGAATTCCTGTTAAGATAACCCACTTCTATTAAGTTATATTAATTTCAAGAATTCAAGAAACATGAAATGGAAAATACCCATAAGTGAACTGCACTTTAAATGCCTTCATGATCAATCACTTAATTTTCAAGCATTTTATTACACTTGAAATGAAAACCAAAGATGCAATAACAGCCAATTCACTTCTCTTTGTTCCTAATGCAAGGGAAAGGAGATTTTTAATTTTTCACCTTTTCTATGCATTTTACATGGGCTGAAATAAGCTGGATCCCATAGCTGTGGGACGGAAGGCAGTAAAATCAGCATCAATTTAGCAAAGACAGAGATCCTATTGTGACAAGAATTCATTGATATTTAAAAAAACAAATTCATGTCATCAAGTTATTCAAGCCATCCCAAGGCTTCAAATCTCTCTCTCTCTCTCTCTCTATATATATATATATATATATATATAAAGGATCTCAGATTTCCTTTTCTTTTCAGGCAAACAGGTCCTAAGTGTTGTACTTGGCATTATCATAGACTTTTTTTTTTTTTTTGAAAGAAAAGGTTGAAATATTGACCATTTAATGGAGTTCACTAAAACACAATGTTGAAGACTTGAAGGTTCTAATTTAAAACGGAGTAATCACATCAGAGTGCCAGAACTTCAGTTTTGACCGTATTATTGTGCCAAGGGGTCTGCACTCTGCCATAAGCCAAAGAATTCATATTCTCAAAAATATGTAAGAATGGTACTGGTACCATAGGAATCTAATTTTTCAGAGATGCTGGCTAATTCTCTAGTTCAAGACATTTAAGTAGCTCCGAATCAAGAACTATATATTTTTCGCTAACTTATCCTGTAACAGTACTTGTTCTTAGATTGTTTGGGTTTTGCTCCTCTCTGACCTATATCTTAAACCCATTAGTTCAATAAAAACGTTTAAATGGCCCCATGCTTATTCCACAAAGAATGTGTAGAGAGTTATAGAATAGAACTGCCAGTAAACTATATGTTAGCAAAGGTTGTTGATTAATAATATCTCATCATATTTATCAAAAAAAGGAAGAAAAGAAAAGCAAAGACAAGATGGAAAGGTGCATCTTACAGTGGCAACAATAAGAAACGCTGCAACAGCAAATCTTTTTAGTCTAAACGGAGGAACAGAGTAGATGGTCCCGAGAAAAAGACCCAGACAGTAAAGCGATGAAATGAATGGCCCAAAGTTCAACCCGACAATCAAAAGACCAGCAACTGCAAAAAGTAACACCAAAACCCAAGCTGATTTAACTGAAAGGTCCCCTGCAGCAATAGGTAAATAAG
The DNA here is from genome assembly GCA_029852735.1 of Persea americana. Lineage (NCBI taxonomy): Eukaryota > Viridiplantae > Streptophyta > Magnoliopsida > Laurales > Lauraceae > Persea > Persea americana. The sequence continues at coordinate 63,435,494 of CM056813.1, read as the reverse complement.
GCTTGTTTACCCTGCCAAAGAAAACAAGAAACCCATAACATACATTAATAAAGAATATGAGCAGATCTGCACAACATGTATATTCTTTGAAGAACATCATCAATAATTAAATAATAGGAGTACAAAATGATAGAGAATTCATTAGAGACACTGTTCTCTATTTGTTTTCTGAAAAAAATTTCGACTACTTGAAACTATAAACTGCCACGAATTTTACTAGAGGCAAGACTGGCTACAAATTGGCATAGACAAATGTATGGGATTTAAATAAATAAATAAAACATTTAGCACCTGCCCGAGGGGTAAACTTGCATAATATGGGGTCACATAATCTATGCAACAGGATCTACCAGTCTAATTCCATGTTGGGCTTCATGTCAGCTCAGGAAACTATATTTTAAATGAGGAGAAGGTAGTCTACATGATAAATGTCACTTAACTTGTCGATTCCGATATCATAAATTTGATTAATCCCCACAATATATCCATTGCCACATATGAGTGCAAGAAGTCCAAAAAGTGCCTTGGGCAACAACCACCAATTTATCAGATGTGAATTCTCGATCAGCGCTCTTGTCACCAAAGCTCTGACAGTATAACAAAATGTGAACACCAGAGAATAGTGTTAAGATTAGGGAGCCTTATTAAAAGCTGGAAGCATGGAAGCAAAATGTTGGTGATTTATGCATTGTCACATGGCAAAGGGTATATACGCTTACGTAGACCCAAGAGCAGTTCCACGAATTGTGTGTGGCCTTAGAAATCTCCAGAATGCATCTTTGAACTCCAAAACTGTTTTTAATAAAGGATCAGATCCAGAAGCACCAATTTGAGAACATGCCTGCCCAGAATCCACATTCATGTAGGTGTAATAAAAGCAACTATTAGCAGTGGCAACATGAATGCCTGATGACAACTTCCGCATGTTATTGACAAGTAGTAACTACGTTATAAGAGGAATACAGGAACCTGCACTTCACAATAGTTTTCCCCACAGCCCATCTCAGTCAGTATACATCACCCATGTGAACCAATGATTAAGTGATACAGACTTTTAATCTGATGGACTCCATAAATAGATTGGGAGGTTAAAACACTAACCATGATAAATCCTAGACATATCATCAATGAACGGTTAAGAAGATAATATGATGCAGATCAACCTCAGACCATATGTGTGGGCCCAAGTAGATTTAAGACTTATTTAATTGATATTACTTAATAGTTTTATTTGATGAGTTGTACTTAGGATTAGGTTTCCTATTTATATGGTTTCCTATTTTAATTAGGTTTTCTTAGGGCTTAAGTTGTGTTTTCCTATTTATATGGCATTGTAGAGAATTATTTCTCAGAGAGTTGATTAATGAAAATTGGGTTTTCCCCATTGAGCTGCGTCCTCGTTTATTGTCTCTGCGGAGATTTATTGTGTCTTCGGACACGTACTTTGGCACCCATTGTGCTTTAAGCACTTACTTCGCAAGCCCTAACCCTAGGGATTGCATCATAATACGTCAATGGGACAGTAAAAGGGTAAAAAGGAAACAGTTGCGCTCTTTTATTACTGAAGACTTTTGGAGCACTATCCATCCCTTCCACAGAGCATATTCGGTCAATTGCGAGCTCCCATTTACAGAATGAGGGGCACAACAAACTATGCATCCACTAAGATGCAGGACCACACAGTTCATCAGATATACAAGGGGAAAGAAAACAAATATTCCATCTAGTTTTGGTTAAAGAGTTCATCATTAATACTAATATTCAAGATCTTGATGTCCAAACCAGTTGAACCGTAAGACCAGCAGTCGAAACCCATCCCACATAACCAATCAGTCAATTACCACATTAGCCCCAACCTGATCATCATGGTTCCAAATATTACCATTTATTTATTTATTTTTTTTTGAGAAAATGGACGTGGAATATTGGGCCGATATCTGATTCACACCGGCATCGCCAATATAGTTGATAACCACCGATGTGGCCAAAATTTGAGAGAGAATGCTATTTAAAATTTAAAAGCTTTCACAACAGTATGGCAGATACACTGATATGAGTTTTCAATACAGCAGATATGTAGAGGTTTCAGGCCCAACATATTTGAGGTTGATATGATATGTAAATCCTTTCTGATCGTAGGAAAAATAAAATTATCTAGTTACTTTCAACTAATGTGGTGAAAAACAAGAAGAGACTTCACATTTTCCTAAGTTCCCCAAAGGTTAAATGACCTGTTATGCAACAATTCATATGTACAACAAAAGGCAGGTAACATATACACAACATGGGATTGGGATAAAGAAAATGAAAAGCTAGAACGGCAGCATTTTTGTGATGTTCACAAGGGGATAAGTGCAGAAATCTGAAGATGGCATATCGGTCCATAGCGCCGATGGTTCATTGACCCTGGGAGAAAATATTAATAATTGGACTATCATAACAATCTGATCAATGATCTTCAAGTTGATGGAAGAAATTATATAGAAAGGATTGCCTCTATACAGTTTGTGGTCAATTGTTCATCCATGTACGAAAGACCAAATCAGGATAGATCCGAACGAAGAAACAGAATTCCTACAGCGGGCCCCAACATAGTTGAGAAAAGGCTTTGATGACGAAGACGGATGAAAGACCAACTCACCCCATAATCTTGTAAAGAAAATGAAGATCATGCTTGTCCCCAAGTATGGGGATGATTATGCTCTATCAGCCTAGGTTCTTTTAATGCAAAAATCATAGTTTGTTGCCTCTTGAGATTACAAAGTGAAGTATCAAAAGTACATTGTTTCTATGTTCAAACAATCACAAATTTACAAATGTTATGACCCAATAAGCCCCAGATAGAAATAATAATAATAATAATTGCTGCACAATCAAATTCGTGCCTTTTGGCATATAACAGAACCACTAACACTAAAATATTAGGGAAATGTATAGCTTCTTCTCGATAGCCATGTCCATAGAGTAAAATCAAGCGCAAAAACCCATAACCCAACATCCCAAAACCACCTTTCCAGATACACCAATCAATACCCAGCACTAAAAGGACTTATATACATGAACGAATCGGTCAAAAGTAGCATACCCAGATGGCGAAACGTGCTGAATGTCTGCGTTTGGGTGTTCTTATTTGGATTTTTGGAGAGATGGGTCTTCCTGAAATGGATGGAAATGGAGAAGCATTGAATGAGGTGGGGAAAGGGTTTTGTGGGGAGGTCTTAAAAGAGCAGAAGAGGGCAGATTTGCAAGTGGGTCTAAAAGGATTCTTGTGAAGTTGGGAGGTGGAGCAGTGACGGATGGTGGAGATGCAGAGAGATGAAGAAGGAGAAGATGCAGAGAATGAAAGATCCATGGAAGTGTGGATAAGAGCAGCCGCAGCAACCTCTCTCTCTCTCTCTCTCTCTCTCTACATCGTATACACATACAACAAATTGCCAACCAGATAAGAAGATGCGAGTGAAAAAATAGAGTGGTCGAACCTTTTGTATGTTGTGAGCCCTTTCAGTTCATTGGACCTTGGCTAGTGGATCAATTGAAATCCAAACAAAATAATGCCCTAATAGAAACATTAATTTAGATAGATAGTGTGTTTACAAGTATATTTATTTACCTCTTCTTGTTTTAAAACGGTTCAGTTTTTGAAGTGTTAGGTAAGTCATTTTTCCATATTTGTTTGTATTGGAGTTAAGACATTATATGTCTGTTTCAGAAAGTCAGCAAAATTGGAATCGAAATAGATAAGTAAGCATGAAGCTGGGAAGACATACGAAGCTACAACATTTTGGATGTCCCATAGGGTTGTCCATTTTTTTATTTTTTTTTTGTTTTTTTTTTTATTTTAAGCCCTTAAGTCATGATCCAAACTATTAGATAGATTTAGAAGAATAAGTATAGTAAATGGTCTAAATTTCAATCATTGGATCATCATGTATTTTGAGACATTTGTAAAAAGAAAAGTCCAAATACTTAAATCTATGTCTTTGACTTTTGTGGGGCCTAAATGCAATATCTGAACTGTTAATCCTCTCTGTATCTTTCATTTCTTTTAATGAAACTTCTTTGTTACCGTCTAAAAAAAAATCCTCTTTGGAATTCTAAACATATTTACCAAATCAAATTTCAATCCCTAATTCACAGTGGATCTTGAGATATTTGTAAAAAAAAACTATTGATGGTTGATGTACCGTGCACTCTTGACTGGGCTTTGAATGTTATAGTCCCTTTTTTCATTTTTCTTCAACTCTGGGCCCAAACTATATTATAAACAGTACAAATGCTAGGAAGCTAAGAGTACTGTATCCAATTTCAGTCATTGATCCTTCAACAATTTCGTGATATTTGTAAAAAAAACACGTGCAACATTTGATGTTAATTTTTGAAATTTGTGGGCCCCTATATTAAGATTCAAACCGCTGATCCTACTAAGAATATTAAAAAGGGCCATGGGGTCAAATATTAACCCTTAATTTATTGTGTATATCGAGAAATTTTGTAAAAACTTTTTGTAACACCCTGTCCCGAGTTAATTAAGATTAACTCTAATTATGGACTTAATGTTGATTAATTGCTAAATTGATAAGAATTTGGCTCAAGTGGTCAAATTGAACTTAATGAAAAGAATAGTGACGGTTATGGGTGACTTGCAATGGTTTTAGGCTAAACCATGCAATGTAAGGACTTTTTCGTAAATACGAAATTACACGTATTTTGTCGAATACGGAAACTCTTGATACTCACACGTATATCTCGAGGAGTACGTTAACTTTGCTAATTGTGATGATTCCATTCGACGTGAATTGGGTCAAATGACCATTCATGTGACTTGAATTGTAATTAGAGAAATGAAGAGGGGGTTAAATGCAATTTTGGGCTTATAAGATGAGGATGAACTCATTTGAGTTCATTCCTTCATCCCAGCCGGTTCTCTTCTTCTCTTTCTTTCTCTTCTTCTTCTTTCTTCCACGTTTTCTTCCTTAAGTGGTGTGCTTGGGAGAATTGTCAAGGGCTTGTGAAGAGGGCTTCATCTTCACCATCCTATTCTCCATCTTCTTTCTTCTTTTGTTTGGAGTTCAAACTTGAGAAGAGCTCAAGCTTTCCATCAAGAAGCTACAAGTAAGTGTTGAGTTGACTTTAGCACTTCTATGGTTTCATTATTGAGTTATGGCTCAAAGAATTCACAAGAATTCTGTTTTGTGGATTGATTTTGGGTTTTAGGTTCAAAAGAAGCTTTGATTTGAGGAATTCAGCTTGGATTCAAGCTAGACAAGGGAATTCTTGCCAAGAAGTTTCCAAACAAGGCAAGTATATTCAATTGTATTTATTTCAATTGTTAAGTGATTTGTTAGAACTCAAGGAGTTCAGTTACAGAGAATTCGGTTCAGAAGTTTCTGAACTTCTGGGCGCAATTCGGTCAGCCGCCAGGCTGACCGACACCTAACCGAGAGCTGACCGACATAGGTCGGCTAGCCGAAATTGTGAGTTCGGCTAGCCGTGGGTTGACCGCAAGGTGACCGAAAATCTTGTCAGGATTTTCCATCAGAAATCGAGCTTCTGGAAAACGAACCGTAAGCTAACCGAAGAAATTCGGCTAACCGAAATTTGAATTTCGGCCAGCCGAGTGGGTGACCGCGTAGGTGACCGACTTGGACAAATTGTCCTGTAGAAATTGAGAAATCCTGGAAGCTGACCGAATGTGGTTCGGTCAGCCGAAATCCATAATGCGGCTAACCGCTAGGTAACCGCCGAGGTGACCGAAATTGAGGGAATATCAGAATTTAATTTCTGATAATTTCCTAAACCTTCATGGGTGTTAGCTAAACTTATGTGAATGTAAATGTCACTAAAAAGTGATGTCATCCATAATAACACCTACATTGCATAATGAACGTTTCACTCGAATGTTGTTTTAGGAAATTTAATTGTTTATGACTTGAGTTGGCTTGTCCTCTCTCGTCTATTACTGTTATGCTCCTTGTTGAGCTATCATTGAATAATGTATTGAATTAATACAATGACATGCCATGAAATGAAACGAAAAGAACTGAAATGAACAAATACTGTAATGTATGAAAGATTAAGTCTGCTGCAGTAGATGGAGCGTTCTGGAGCTCCGTGGTGATGCCGGTGATCTCTGATCAAGACACTGGTAAATCCCACACATTTGATAAGCCACCTAATAAAGTGAGTAACTATTTGAAAAGCCACTTAATAAAGTGAGCACCAATGAAATGAAATGAAATGAGTCCTTGAAAGGCTGGGTTGTGAATGGTGCGCCTTCCGCCCATGCTATAGGACAATGAAAAGACACTTGATAAAGTGTATACATGATTTGAATGCTCTCTTCAGGGGAGAACTACATGAATTGAATGCTTCCTTAGGGAAGAATTATATAAATTGAATCGAATTGAATTGATTTGCATATTAATTATTAACATGTGATATCATAGAATTGTGTATACATTGTTGAACCGTCGTGTTCACAGTGTTATTGATGACATTACAGGCCCAGTTGGCCGTGCCAGTGGTACAGAGACCGCGCCGCCAGCGGAGGAGACCAGTTCGGTTCCCCCAGGAGGGTTGAACGAATGGATATAAATCGGAGGCGACCGGTTTAGAAAATTTTGGGAACATTTTGAATAGATTCATTTTGTTGTAAATAATGATCACATGCATTGTATTTGGATATGCATGGTTGATTGAAATAGGAAATGAAATGTATAAGTAAACTTTACTTTCTGTAAAGCATTTGTACATATTAAAGTTGAATGTCAATGTATATATATTTCCGCAAAATTGTACATTTGACAGGTATATGTAAGATCCCTTGTGAATCTCGTATTGGCTTCGGCGATGCGAGGTTTACGGGAGTAAGTATGGCATCACGACTCGGGGTTTGGCCGTGGTAACCCTAATCTCGGGCCCGGGTTGTGACACCTTTCGACCGTTACTTTTAAAAAATCTATTTCAAATAGTTTTTCTGTATTACCGAACAAACTAGTTTCTCTTACACCTATTTCAAACAAAGTCATTTTGAAACAGATTTATTTCATACGGATCTACTTTATATAGATGGGATTTGCCAAACAAGCCCTATAGAAAGGTAGCGTTGCGAATGGGTCGGATTCCGGAACGGTGCGGTGGATGGGACCCGGTCCCCGGATCTATCTCTATATATTTGGGTTCAGAATGGAACTTATATTTGACAGAGAACCCACATGTTGTAATTAAATCCGACATCAAGTTAAAAACAAAATGAATCCGAAATAGAATATAAAGTCATCATTATAATTGGCTGATAAAAGAGCTTGAAAAAAATGTTTTTTAAGTACACGAGTAAGACTATTAAATGACATGTGATTAAAGCTGTGTAGATTCTAAAATATAAATATCAAGCTATTTAGGCCCTAAAACACGCGCGCGTGTGTGTGAATGTAATCATTCTAAATTAGATCCCCAGGTTAGATTATACAAGGACCCAATTCTGAATCTCCTAGATCTTATATGCAAGGGTTTAGATCCAAGTTTCTTTGGAATAAAAAAATAGGTTCCATATCCATTTATTTAAAATTGGGGAGGCTTTAGATACTCAAATATTCTTATGCCCAAATGTAAAGGGGAGGGCAGTAGATTAAAGGATGGGAAGATCTAATGGAAGATCTAATGAGGCTATTATTTGCATACCTCTTAATGTTATTGACAGTTTTTTTTCCTCTAGGTACTTCGTGCTAATGGTTTTCACGATAATTCATCTCTGTATAAAATGACAAAGCCACTGGAAACCAATATGATTGTTGCTCTTCAAAATATTAAAAAGGAATTGCAAAAAGGCCCATTTGAGTTTTGACATGCCAAAAGCCTCCTAAGGTCTAATTCAAATTCAGGCCCTTTCATGTCCACTTTAGCATCCAAGTTATGAGGTCCCCATTGAATTTTAAGACCCGCCGAGGCCAAACTGTAATCAAATGCACATAAAGAGAATATTGATTTTAAAGCTCCTAACAGCCCAAATGAAGTATAAAAGGCCTACCAAGGCCTTAAATGAAACTCAAAGCCGATTAAGGCCCACAAGAGATAAGTTTCTAAATAGGCTTGTGACAGTTTAATATAATTTAGGCAAAATTTGAAATTCATGATCCACAAGTGTTACCAAATAAGGTTTATTTATCAAAATACATAAACTATGCCAAACAAAAGGATCATGGTCTATTATGATGATTAGATGATCATATTGGTAATTATATGTGCCAACCAAAGCCATCCAAGATTTGGGGTGGGCCATATTGTCAATTAGAAAGTAAGTAAATATAAAGTAAGTAAATGTAATGTAATACAGTCGTAGGTTCGACCCCTACCTGGCGCGTTTATAATTTTTTTAATATTATTATATTTTGTTTTTTCACAGTTCTTTTATCACAAATATTTTTTACACAAATAACACAACCTCACGCGTTTATAATTTTTTAACACAAATTTCTTACACAATTAACACAACTTATTTTACACAAATCTTCTTTTACAATCTCCTTACACAAATAACACAATGACGTAGTAGCAAAATAACATTAATCTACATTTCTTTTTCTTAGAAACATCTGGTTGATGTTAGGGTTTGACGTTTTTCTACATAAATAACACAATGGCATCCACTTGATTTCCTTTATTATGCAGTAACAAAATAACATCCAAGTAATCCTTTTATTTTGTTTCCTAAAATGACATCCAATTAACTTTTTTACTTCCTTTGTCACAAAATAAGACTTCAACAAATTGCATTGTGCACAAGATATTTATTGTACATGCACAAGATAGAACTAAATCAAATTTCATTCTTTACAAAAACTTTACAATTTCTTTCTTTCCACAAAATATAACAATAAAATTTTGTGATGGGAAAAAATATAATTTTTCACAATGCATTTGCGTTGAAGTAAAAGGCTACAAATTTTTTGTGCATTCTTACGTGCATATATACCAACATGTTTGCCTACAACAAATGTATTTATACCTGCATAAGACCATCCAAATCAAGGGTGTCAATGCTATTAAAACGTATATATATTGCAATGTGGGATGAACACAGAGAAGAAAGATCTTGCTTATCATCATCACATGATCTGATGAAAGAAAAAAAAAACTTTGCTTAGTATCTGTTACATTGGTACTAAACTAATATCTCAATTTGTTTTGCCTCTATGTCCTTTTGCGTTGAGCAATATTTTTTAAAAGATGTTTACAAAATCTTTAATTTTAATTAGTTTTAGGTAGTTCTAAGCAAGGTAGGAAAATTGGGTGAGCTGACTCTTGACTTTGTTGAGTCACCTCATTTTGGTGGATTGGGTCAAATCCAAGGGAAACACCAGCAAGTCACCTCCTTTTCAAAAGTTTCATTATTTGATATGTAGATTTGATTTTATACAATTAATGTGTATGTTTAAGCAATTGATTCTTGAGGCTTGGAGTCAACAATTTAGAAATGATGATTAGAATATAATTTGAGACTTATATTTAATCTTTCATAGATGTTTACACTTAAAAATTATATAATATGTAAGTTTTTTCTAAATTTTCTTATATAGTATATTTCTTGCACATAGATACTAATTTGAATTGATTATCATAAATACATGTAAAAGAAAGTATACTTATATTTTAGAAATGTTTTTTTTTTTTTCGTATAGAAAGGAATATCATTAAAATAGAAAAACAGTTAAGAAAACAGGGCAGCAAACAAAAACACAAGTCACCAAATGCATATTTTAAAAACGTTTGATCTATTTTTAAATATTTTAAAACTATTATTTAAAAAACATCACTCTCCCCAATCGCCGCTTCAACTCTTTTAAGCCCAAGTTTTTGAGTTGGATAATTAGTCTACTCCGAGTCACGAGTTTTTTAGCCTCAGTTTTAGGTGTAAAAAGAATAACAAGTTAGAATATGAGTGTTCGGAACAATCATCTCCAAAACCTAATACCACACTTAACTTGATTTTCTCCTGCTTTTATATCATAATAATCCCAAGACAACTGCGATTAAGCTTAGGCCCAAATGAGTCTAATTTAGCTGGAAATATTCAAATCATACAATTATGTCAGCTTTGTGCTGATAGCCCAAGAACCGAGCCTGATGTGTTATTTATCATCTGATTACGTTTCTTATTTATTATGTGATTAGGCTTTATATAAGGGATGAGATTAGGTTTCCCAGATTAGGCCTTGTCGTTGTACCTATCTAATAAGTTGGGTAGATCAACAAACCATGGACAAGAAAATGTACCAAAACCTTAAGACGTTAGTAGAGGCAGCGGAAATATTTTTCATCCGTTGCTTCTGATATCATATTAAATTTCTTTAGCTAACCATTATTACAAAAACCTTAAGGTGTTAGAAGAGGCAGCATAAATACTTTTCAATATGTCCCCTCGGATGGAGATCACTCCTCAATACCAGCCCACTTATATATAGATCAGAAAGACATACCAGGACCACTGGGCCCTACTTAAGTCTCAACTTCGAACTTCCCATGATAAATTGCTCTATTTGTATGTGGGCAGGTTTTACCTAAATAGGAGTAGGGCCCACTGGTCATTGATTTGATCACGTCTAAAAAGCATGATCAAAATAAGATTTGGAAAAAAAAGGTGAAATCACATGTGCCAAAAAGGCCAAATAAGCCCCTCTTCAATCACCCCTATTGTGCAAATAAGGATAACAAGATCTCATGTTCTCTCATGTAATTGCAACCTGTCTTATGCAGATGCTCTGCTCTATAGAATTTGCTCTTAGTTCCTTCCATCAAAAGGAAGAACCTCCTATCCCATTCATAACCACATCATTCAAGTAAAAGAAAAAGGAGAAAAAAATAAAATAAAATAAACGCATGATTTCTGCAAATATTACTTTTGGACTTAGAAAGATATCAGATGAGTGGTTTAGATAAACAATATGCAAATGATCTAAACTGTTCATCTGTTTACTTAGTCTATTTGTTTGCATTAAAATACATAGGGATTCAATACATCTTTATATATTAAATTCTTATGAATTTTAATGCAAACGAAACATACCCTAAGGTGCAAAATATTCCATTCTAGATCACCTCTACTTGGGCTCATTCAAATACCACCAAACCAAACGCAAGCTTGCTAAACAGTAACAACTAAATTAAAAAGTGGAAGGACTCTTTTTATGAGGGAAAAGTAAAATTAATTCGACAAAATGCAGGAAAAAAGAAGATGAAGAGAAGGATAAGGACCTGCAAAAAGTCCAGTCACCCTTAAAAAAAAAAAAAAAAGCTACAACAGCTACACATTTACTGGGTGTACACTATAATATTTTTTAGTGGCAACGAATCAGTCAATTATGCGACTTGTGGTGAAGTGAGTGGGGTCGCACAATCAATCCCGGGGATGACCCTTTGGTGCTTATGGTCGTCCTCAACTCGTCCTTGGCTGCTGCTGTATGTGGCAGCTTCTGAGCAGCTGCTGGCCCACCTTTGGCTCCTTGGTTTTTCAAGGCCCTACAAGACTTCATGTGAGAGTGCAGTTTCTCTGGTTTGAAGGCCTTCCCACACTGCCTGCAATTTGCATCCCAATTCCCAAACCCCGTCAATCAATCAGTGCATAATTATTAACTGCTCATGCAGAATGCAGTCTAGTACTGCAACCTCAACCCCCAACTTCCTCTGGTAATGCATGTCTCTGGGAGGAGGGGTCGTGGCATCATTTAATTGGAGAAACTTTTATCAACAACATATTCTTCTTCATTTCATCTTTAATTATAAATAGAACACGGTGTCGTCTTGGGAGGCATACAGACAACGGATGGCAATAAATAGTTAGACAAATAGTAATTCCAATCTTTAAGACCATTGATTTTCTGAACAATGGAAGTTTGGGAAATCAATGGAGAGAGGAGGTCCACAAGTACAACTCCAATTTTTATCGCAGTTCACCACCCATGCATCTGTTTTGGTTTGCCATTTGTGGTTGGTGACTGAATCCAGCCCATGGACTGTCCACGCTCCGGCTACCCTGGCTTTCCAATCTGTCATCTTATAACCAATGATGATGATGAAAATAAAACTAACTTCTTGAAAAGGGAAGGAAACATAGGAATGATTTGAATGATTTGATTGTTATTTCACATGTATTATGAGTGTCAAGTGAAAGAAACAAAATCCGTTCAGATGGATTAAGAGAAAGGTTTGCTTTTGGAAGCTGATAGTTCGAAACTGTACTACTATACTTGCACCATAGGAGATTTATCCGGCTTCTCCTAGGCTTATAGGGATTAGTCCGGTCCCAGGACACCCTCTATTATAATAAAAAAAGAAAGTGAAAGAAACAAAGGTGAAGATTTGTAAATGACCACCGAAATATCCCTATTGAATGGAAAATAAATTAAGAGGAGATAGAAAATGAATATCCCACCATTATCCTCTTAAATCAAATAGTGGGAAATCCATTATATCCTCCACCCCTTGGTCCTTTAATAATCCTTGTTGAAATCCACTTTCCCCTATTTTTTAGGAATTCATTTCCATGCAAATGACAACCCCTAATGATTTGCCCACATTGGAATTTAGATGGTAGTAGAATGACTTGGATCAATGGGGATGGAATAGATTTTCCCATAATCTACCACTAACCAATTCATAGTTTCATACTCTTTGAACCTACCAACTTCCCACCTGTCTTGCCCCTCGTCCTTCAGGTGACAGACAAGATCCCAGTGACAACTATTTCTGTGGACCACTGACCACATCAAATGGGATAATACGCGAACCAGTCGAATGGGGAGTTATGGACAATCACGGGATCAAATGTCCCCTGGCAAGCGGATGGTGAGGTTGTTGAAATTGGCCCAATCAAGTGTATGTTACACAATTTTTCATTCTCACCTGGGCCAGACTTTTCCTATGGGTCTTGGGGGTGCACTCCAGATTTTTACGTGGGTTTTGAAGGTGTTCCCAAAAATTTCACGTGAGTTTTTGAAGTGGACGCACGTCCAAGCCCTCACTACCATGTATGTTGGTCCGCTCCTACCGGTGTAGGCTGTCTTGACCAAACGACCACATTATTGGTATAGTACAGGGGTGCGGTGCCTTGTCAATTTTAACCACTCCAGAGTAACAACGACTTTATAAATAACTTGGGCTAAATGAAAACTTCACATTTCACCCATACACAACCAAAAACGTGAACTTGTAAAAATGGGAGGCAATTACGGCGTTCTGATAGAAATTTAATTGATATTTTTCGTGCTGGAAATGAAGGTCAGTTACTCACGAGCAATTGGGCTCAGCAACGGGCCTGGAAGCTGTGGAAACTTGTTTCTGATTGATGGATGAATTTTTCTTTGAACCCTTCGTTCCATCAAAACTTTTCCTGCAGCAAGGAGACGGTACTTACTCATTAGAAAAACAAAAAAGAGGAATTCGATTCCTCTGCAAACTAGTTTTATAATTTTGGCTCAAACAAACACATTCCCATCCTTCAAACAATGTGAATTCCTGCCAGATTCAAGTTTTGGGACATGTTTGTTTCCTATAATTGAATCTCAAGAAATTCCAAAATTGGCCCACATGGAAGGATACTCATTTTGTGCTATATGGATTTTGGAAGTGGGTGCTGCTGCCTCAGTGGTCCAGGTGTATAAATGTAATGCTTTTAGTGTCGACAATCAATTTTCTTTGGGGGCGAGAAATGAAAGGAAACATATTATATCCATACAGATATACAACTGTAGTGAGTCTGGATCCTCTAAATCTCTAAGTCTCTAACTATGAGAATTCCCGCCCTGTTGGATAGACAATAAATAAAATAGAGTAAAGTTAAATAGGTCATAACAGTTTAAACTTTCAACTCTATCCCGTGTGGATGAGTCTGGCCCAATTGATGAAGTAATGTTGTGAGCCACATGTACTCCATTTCACTTTAACTCTATATACTTTCATTTTCTTCAGTAAAATATATTTTACTCCAAATCTTAACTTCAAAATAAACATTCAAATAGAGTGAAGTGAAATAGTCTATTTTAACTTCAATCTATTTCTCTTCACCCCACTCCATATATGAAATCTACTTCATTTTACTATACTCATTTATCCAAACAGGTCCCGGGCGTGTTTGGCAACTCTATTAGTAGAGTTAAGTAGAATAAAACCCCCACTTAAAAAAAAATCATATCAAAAGCGCTTTAATTCAAATTTTCCTGCATATTTAAAATTAAAAAAAAAGTTCAAAGCAACCCCTTTTCTCCCTTGAAAAATAAAAAACTCCACTTTTCAATATAAAAAGGACAAAAAGATTCCATTACAAATAATAAAAAATAAAATACTATCATAATTCAGTTATATTTTATTTTTTATTTAAAATAATATTTACTTCATTTAACGCTATTAGTAAAGCCCTTAACAGCCCCACAAGAGAAGAGGAGGTTTCACAATTGAACCCCACCCATTAACAATTTGAGCTGCTAATAATGAGAATGCTCATTATGTGAGGGCATTGTCTCCAAATTCTACTGTGTCTATGTGATCCTTGTCCAACAGGACCCCGTTTGTGGGGCCCACTATCTATCTATTTTAAAAGGAATTAAAGTTCCCCAGCTGTTCGATTTGATATTCTACAGAAGATTAAATCCAACAGCCGGCCGTATGGAAACTTAACTCCAAGGACGTGTCGTAACTCCCATTCAAGCCGAAATATCGGATCCTACAGAGGCCTACTGTGAGCCCTACATCACCCAACTTTCCACAATCATTCCTTGTACGGTAGCAACCGGAAGGGAAGAGAAGGAAGAATCACCTGGTACTCTGCGGGAGCTGCTGCTGCCGATTCCAGGACCCACCAAACACCCTCTGCGACCCTCCCACGCCCTCCGCCTTACAAATCTCCCCTTTGTTCTCCACTCTACTCGCCACCTTACTCCGCCGATTTATCGGCCTCACTGCCGAATCCTTCGTATCGACCGCACCGCACGTGAGAATGTTTCGGAACACGTGAGACGCCCCGTTCGAGCTCTTGTTCTTCGACGTAGTCCTCTCACGCTTCTCTTCCTTGTTCGTCGTCTTCTTCAATCCTTCCTCTTCTTTCGCAGCAGCGGCGCTAACGAAAGAAGAATCCAAAAAACTGCTCTCCAAATCCTCTTTCCCAGCTTCCGATTCCAGAACCTTCTCATCATCTTCTTCCTCTTCGAGTTTAAAAGAGAGAGTCCGTTTCACACACTCTTCTTGCACTTTCTCCGTCTCGATTGGCTTATCCGATATATCGGCATCCTTTTTACCGTTACATTGCGCGGTTTTGTCTTCGACTGGAGCCGGTTTCAGAATCGAATCCGTCTTTTCGACCGTAGCGTTCGGATCTGTTTGTGAAATTTCATCTAATTAATTAGCCTTAATGAGGACGGATTCAAGTCAAGAAAGCAGTAGGGATTAGGTTTGGCGAATTACCGAAACAAAATGCCGATATCTCGGATCCTTTGAGGACGTACTCGTTATCGGAAATCGGTGTGATTAGATCATCATCCATCAAATCCTGCCAAACATAGCCCGTCTTGTATCGCCTGCAATTCAAATCCAATTTACAATTTACAAGATCAGATCCGATGAATCGAACAAGTGAGAATGTGGTTTGAACACGAGATTACGAGACGAACCTCTTGTAGGACCAGGAGAAGGAATCCGGCATTCCCTTTCCACGCAGATCGGATAGCCATCGCTTCACATCTGCAGCGATTCCAAGACAGATAAGATGTGAGAGAGAATTCATTCAGACATCCATGGAAGAGAGCTACAGATTCTCTCGAGATTTCAAACGAAATCGAAGAAAACGAGAACCTCTCAAATGAACGCCGGATCGATTCATGTGATTGACGCGGATCAGATGCGGATGTTCGATTCTTCCCATGCGACTGAGAAAGTAGATGATGTGAACTCGCCGAATCTCTCCTCCTTTGGCTTCCATTCTCCTGCGGAAAAGAAGAAAACAAACACGCCGACTAATTCTCAGACAAACGGCCATGGATTTTGCAGGAAAAGAAAGCATGAAAAACTGAAGATTTTCTAGGAATCTCTGCGTCCGTTTGCCGAGAAAGCTGCAAGAGAAAGAATCGAAATGCCACTTTTTCGAACCTCGATCAGGCAACGAGAATCGAAATGAGGAAGAATTTTTATGATGAGGGCGAAGAGAAGCATCGAGAATCGAGAATACCTCGTTGGAGGTTTGTTTGGTTTGTGGAATTCGCTATCTTGTTCTTGTTGTGGATGGAGATGGGGGAGGAGGACCTCCAAATGCAACAGAAAAAAAAAATGGGGAAATGAGCAGAAGGATTCGGGTGCGTTTTATATATAGCGGGCGTGGGATTCGGGATTGGAATATTTCCCCCGCGACTTGACTTCGCGCGATATTTTGAGGAGGTGAAGGTGGGTACACGTACATCAGGTTGATTATTTTTATTATTTTTTTGTTAGGGGACATCAGGTTGATTAACCAAGTAATCTGTTGTCAGAAACTATACTTAAAAGAACTAATACTAAAAAAAATCTCCTACCCTAAACATATGAATCGGTGGGCCCCCATTTCGATCCACCTTTAATCAGTGCAGTTCTTTTCAACCTTTTATTGTGTTATAATTTAGCACCGGGCCCAATTTTACATTAATCAAATCTTTACTCATCCATGGATTGAATTTTAAGAAAATCGATAATAGGTGCCAAAAAGATAATTAAATCTTAAGGCCGATAATTTAAGGGCTAGGATAATTTGATGTGTCTAATTTGCTAAAAATTCCTTCCTATCTATCCTACAGTCTGATGGGAAATCACCCAAGTGGGCCCTACAAATTAGATCACATAATAGGTAAAAGCCCTCCCATATAACTCAAATGGGTCAACCCCTTTCACCAAAGTCAACTCCCCCTCAGCAGAGGGCTAGCCCTAAGCTGGGATTAAAAAAATAAATAAGTGGGTCATCTTTTAAACTCATGCCAAACAACATTACTCTCGGAAGTTGCTCTACTGCCAAGGGAAATACTTATTTAATCATAGTTATCTTCACCTAAGGATTGATTATGTTTGGTGTTGCACCTGTGAGATGGTGAGTGAAATTTCATGACATCTTATTTATTAATAAAATAAGGTGAGAGAGACACTGATCTTGGGCCGGTTCGCATTTCAACGGTAGGTCAGACTAATTTAAAAATGGTTTAGCCCCAGCACCTAAAAGTTCTAGATTAAGGAGAAAAACTAGATTAGGGTGTTTTAGTCATTTTTCCTCAAGTGCATTTGCTTCTCTATTTGGCCGCGACATTAGGAGACAAACGGAAAATAGGCGACCAATTTGGTGCTCCCAAAGACCTCTCAAAATAGTAATCCTTTCCTCCCATATTGATCTAGATGAGTCAGTCAACTGGTTGGCCAAAGCCTAAATCAATCAGTCGATCCTAACAATGAAAATGACAGATCAAACTGATAGCACATTTCCTAAACTTTGTTTTGTGGTTAATTTGTAATTAGTAAGAAACAAAAATGCTCTTTTTGGATCAAATATATAAACAGGAAGGCAAAGAGAAAGACAGGAATCAGAACCATCCAATAAAGAATTTGTTGCACTAGATTTCAGGGAATATCTTAGGTCCACCCGCCTACTCCTCCAAATACTAAAGTTCATGAATCAACCACTCCACAAAAAATGACCAAAGCAGCCCACATAGCTTTACATGAAGGCATTTGGCATTATGTGGAATTTGGAGGGTGTTAAAAGCTTATCACTTGCTCCTCAAGTCCGTACGAAACAAGACAGGTTTTGGTGACCAAATCTATTTATCCAAATGTTATAACAAGAATTTTTTTCTTGGTTCGAGCAACTGCATGTGCCGTCTAACTCTGTGGAGCTCGTTTGGGCTCACATTTGATCATTGCAGCTTCTTTTTCACTTTTATCCCCCCATGATTGGGCACCACGTCCCATTTTATGCTTAGAGAATCTTATTCTCTATTGGATTGAATCTAAAAAAAAAATCCATCGCTAAAGTACTATTAATCTTTAAGGCTATAAACCAAGGGTTAGGATAGTTCAATGAGGCTGATTTTTTGCATGACCCTCATCCGTCAAGAGATCTTTCCATCTATCCGACTCTCGATGGTAGGAAAGCATCCAAGTGTCCTCCATGAACTGGACCACTAAGCGCAGTGTGCAATCTACTTGTAGGTGAAGATTTTCCAAATTCTCTAATACCCCTCTCTTCCCATTTCAATTATTAAAAAAGAAAAAAAAAGGACTAACCTCTCGCCCATATTCTTTACTAAGTTGCTTGTTTTACCCTCCACTAATGCAAAGCAAATTAAAGTAAATGAGGGCACTTTCGGAAAAGGATCTGAGTCTTTGAATCCCTCGTCAATGTATCGCCATGATTCAAATCGGTGGAGAAACGGGAGAAATACAAGGAACGTCTGTTACAGAGCGAAGACTGGTTAACTACCCAAACGCTACATCAACTAAAAGCATTTTGGCCTTTTTCACTACATGCTTTGCTTATTTCAACTCCAATAGTAGGCTATACCTGTGGGGCATTATTGAAAAGTATTTATATTGTTTCTACTTATGCTCCAAAGTTTTAATAAGAATAATTAGCCAAAAAAATTTAAGATGGTATAAAAATCAACCAATTGCAAGTTTAAATTTCATGAGGAACGATTGAAAGCAAAAAAAAAAATGCGTGCTACCAAAAAAGCGCCGACCAATTCACCTAAGGGGGAAGTGTTGAAGAGTGTGCTCCACCCAAGAGGGAATATTAAAAAATATTTATGTCGCATCTATTAACGCTTCAAAATTTTGGTATGAATGATCAGCTAGAGAAATTTAAAAGACCAATATATCATCCCATGCATGTGTAAAGGTTTCGGTTTTGGCCGATATAATGTCCAAAACGTTATCTTAGACCATGTTCTTCCCTTTTGTTACACCCAAATGCAAACCAAGGGTGGGGAGGGGAGAGGAGAGCCGGGTATTTTTATCAAAAGAAAATATACTTCCAATGAGCTAGAAATAAAGTGAAAAAGTACAACTTATCTAAGGATGTAGTCTAAGATACACTAAAAGAGCGAGACAAACTTTATTCCGTTGTATACGAGAAAATTTACAAGGTAGAGATTTATGTAGGACCCTCTTTCCTAGGATTTGATTTACTAATTTGGTTGTCTCAAAGCAATCATTTTGTAAAGCCTCTATTTCAAGGCCATTGTGGATCTTAATCTTTACTCCCTTCAATTTTAGCCTTTTTAATCTTACTCCCTTCAATTTTAGCCTCTTTAAAAGGAAGATATTGCTCGAAATTACACCATTAAAAACAATGACAATGCATAGAAACAAAATTTACACAAGCTGGCGATTATGGATTGGATGAAACAGTATTTCGGACTCATATAACATAAGTGATAGCCACTAAATCAGATTGGAGCAGTCCGAGTTTAGCATATCTAGTGTAATGTGGACCAGTTGTGAAATAGCCTCCAATGGAAAATATCTCTCCTAATCTTCCCTATTGTAAAGCACTAATGATTGGGAAAAAAAATTTCCTGTGCGTGCGCTTCAGTAGAAGCACGCATCTAGACAGTCACCAAAGGTAGGACTCCATGAACTTTACCCATTTCTACATGACGAATGGCATGGATGCAGAGTGCATGGTGTGCTTGAGAAAATCATTCCCGATCATCAATATCTTTCTACTCCAATGGAGGCTCAAACCCTAGAATCTTACCTCCTATATGGACTTTTGATATCCCTTTACCATCCTAGATTAAGGTTGGAAAACTCACCAAAGTGACTCGCGCGTGGGTCTGGACACCTTATTTTAGACCAGGGCTTAGTCAAAATCAGAAGAGGCTTGATACATGTGTATGTTGCAAGGACAGTTTCATTTTTTTCTCGTTTTCTTTTCTTTAATTTTTATTTTATTTTTTGAACATATAGTTTGGAAATAGTGTGTATATGGCCTGTCACCCTCTCCTCTAGCTGTGCTCATGGAAATTCACCATGCAGGCTCCCTTTTGGCGCCCACCAAGGCCTCCTATGATCCATCCTACCCCTAATACTACGTACATTCTATTTTCAGTCATTGTTGGACTAAAATTCTAAATAAATGATGCATTCTACAATCATTAAACTTTAGGGCTATTGAATATGGGGTTAAGATGACCTGATCGAGTTGAAATTTTGTACTCGTAGATGCCATCTATCTTTCATTCCCCCACCTTCCCCATGTTGTTGTGGACCCGGTGGGCCCCACAAGGGAGTTCACACCATGAATCTACGCAGATGTCCACAAGAGAGGGTGATCCATAAATATTTTATCATTTTATAAACATTTAAACTGTTTTGAAATATTTTAAAAAAAATTAAATGTAAATATGACCCTACCAAGGACCATGTTGATTCCCAGAATCAAGTTTTCTTGTGTTGGGCGTCTCTAGTCTGGGGCACGAGATTTCCAACATTGGGTGACGTACAACATAATTTCCAGAAAAAAAAAAAAAAGGATTTTCACAAAATAAAAGCTGAGACAATTAGACTCTTAATTCATGGTGAAGTAAAGAATTTCTAGAAATCATTGATAGAGTGCTTCACACATGATATTATTATTATTATTATTATTTTACAAAAATGACCTTATTGGTGATATTGCTGATGCAGTCAAGGGCGGACCTATATATATGCTATGCTATAGGGGGCAATCACCCCGTTGGCTTGGAAAAGGCCCAAAAAATCTACATAAAAATCCCGCGTTCAATCCCAAAATCCACATGAAAATATTGGCTTTGCCCTAAAAACCTAACTACTTGTTTGGGTCCACCCCTAAGAAAAACCTAGGTCCCCCACAGGGTGCAATTGCTCAATGGGGTTGCCGTTAGCCTTTCCCATTTTCTTACCAAACTTGCAACTTGATACAATTGAGAATTGTCTCTCTCCAAATCCCTTCGGATTCAAAGTCATTGATCGTAGCCCCAAGTGCAAGGCCGCGATTGTAGTAATAACCGATGAAACCGGATCGATCCACGGAGAGTTTATTTATTGCAAAACCTGTCCTAATAAAAAAAAACTAGTTCTAGCCTAAAAAAAACTATACAAATCAAATTTTCTAATTGAATTAAAAAATAATTACAAATCCGAAATATTAATTACAACCAAAGAAAATTAAAATCCTAATTTAGAAACCTAATCTAACCACTGCATCACCATGAGATTTATTAGCCCAACCAATTGCAATAATTGTTAAGGTACATAAAATAAAGAATAAAATAAAATAAATAAAATCAGAGAATAAAGAAATTAGATTTTAATTCTAAAACTTTGCAATAATTACTTTGCTTAATGCCATCAAGAAAAATCAAGACCACCGCACCAAGTGCGCACTGTCACTACGCACAAAAATTCGATGTTGACTCATTGGTGAAGACCAAGACCCCATAAATTTAATTTATTAATGAAAGACCCATTACAAGCAAATAACCATTACAAAATTCTTTTAATAAAAATAAAGTGCATCCAACCTTACCATAGACACAAGAAACACTAAACGGAGGATAGGGACTCGCGGTCTTGAATGGCGATCCAATCGGCTCTCGTTTCGCGATCTGAAATCCAAGCAAGGGAAGATGATTTCAAGGATGATCCGATGGTGGAGTGACGATAGCAACGACGGCGGCGTAGAAACCCAAGTAGTGGTAGCCTTAGAGAAGCCTTGGGTGAGTGAGCATGGTAGAGGAGAGATGGAGAAAAAAATTAATAAAAAAAAAGAATGGAGAGGCTACTGGTCGTCCAAGAGGAATGGAGGAGTGGAATTGATGTCCAGCCCTCCTTTGGGCTCTTTTTATATCTTTTTGATAGCTTGGGTTGCAAGGTTTTGGTTGGGTAAGGATTAGTAGTGTGCGGTTCAAGTTGGATTAGGATTAGGAGGGTTTTTGAGAGATTTTCTAGGGGTTGGCCCACAATCTTAGTAAAAATATGATTGTTCTTATCTCATGCAACTTCCTCTCTTGGGTCCCACTTTGGTTAAGAATCACTTCAAATCTGAAATTTCAGATTTGAAATAAATTTTGGATGCTTGGTCCCCCATCATGGACTTGTAAAACTTCTTGGGAAGGAGGAGTTGGACGTGCAACACGTCTTGGGAGGATATTGGGTTGCAAAATTCAAATCTTTGAGGCCTATCTTTTAGGAGTTAGTTTCTCTCATCAAATCTCTTTTTGCATCATTTCTTAAAATATTCAAACTCCTTTAGTAGCTTCCCATTCCTCCACTTGGCCCCACTTCTCTTCCAAATAAATTCCAAATCTGAAAATCAGATTTGATGTGCAATTTTTGAATGCATGTGGACCCCACTCGGGTGTAGACAACATGGAACGTCCCATGCTTTGGCTAAAATAATTTCAAATCTGAAATTCAGATTTGTATCTCAAATTAGAACAAATGATGGGCCCCGCATGAGTGTGCAAGCCTTAATTCTCTTGCCTTGGACGTCCTCACCTTGGAGGGATTTTCTTTTGCAATTTTGTTTTCTTCTTTGTTTGGCTTGAATTGAATCTTAGCCATCCATCTTGACATGTAAGCAATATTTGTTGGAGAGTAGATAGGACACCTCATCATCTCATGGCCCACAAATTTGGAACTTATCTTCAAGAGATTAAATCTGATTTTTTTCTTGCATATGAGAGCGGACCCTACCATGGCCGCCCCTACCTTAGAATCCATGCCAAAGGAAGGTGGGTCCATGGTGCATTTGATTCATCAATTCTCTTCCGTGGGCCCCGATTTCTGAAATTCCCTACAAAAATAAAAACAAAGATCAAAGAATAATCTAATCATATAGGTAAGGAATTATGCAAGATGCGGGCCCAATTCACACCAAATAAATGCATAAAATGTCACCATTTTATCAAGTTTTCTTCAATTAAATCAAAGGTGCAAAGAAAATTCATCATTTCATGTGTGATTAAAAAGTTATGAGAAATTTTTGACTTTCAATGCCAAAAATAGAGAAATTCATGATTTTTACGTGAAAATGCAATTTTTTTTATGAATTTTGACTCAAATTCAGACTTTGATGCTCAAAACATAAATTCATAATTTTCTACTAAAATGGTCCATGATTTGATGATTAAGTCCTTAATTACTCTAAAATGATAAGAAAATATTGCATTTTTAAGGACTTATCAGTCATCTATTGGTAGGGATGTAAACGGGTGAGTTCTAGTCTAGGTTTATGGTGTACCCGGACCTAGAACTGTTAAGGAAAATGTGGACTAGGACCTGTCTAGGGGCCAGTTTCTTGGTTCTAGACTTGGAACCAGAATCATATATGGGGTGGGTCTAGGTTGAGAATGGTATGGAAAATAAAATCTGATTTTAAGGAAAGATTATTGAAAATTGAGGTAATGTGTTAGGTCCCGGGTCCACAAGTCTAAACCAATGTGGAACCGGAACTGGACCCATTTAAGTCACGGGTCCAAAAAAAGGACATAGACCCATTTACTTAGTGGGGCCTAAATAAGGACCCAAACCCGATTTTTACTGGGTCGGAACTGCCGAATAATTGGAGAATCGGGTACCAATTTCATCCCGGGAAAACTTTCTTCCTTTGTAAATTCCAGCTATCCTCTCCTCCTAGAAGTCTTTGCTCGTATATAAAGCCTCCTGCATGCAAAGCTATCTTGGTCGTGAGTAGTGAGTAGTACTCTGCCTGTGTTCCCTTGGACAGGATATGCAGCTGCTAAAACCACGCCATGCTTCTTGGTGCCACACATCATCAAGAACCACCAAGTATGTCTTCCCCTCAAGATGCTGATGCAGACTCTGCTTCAGGTCACTCTCATTCATTTTCTCAGTCAACTCCAATTTGAAATTTAAGGCCAACGGTATTATACTAGTTCTCTACGATATTTAATTGGCTATTAATCAAGTACCACCAATTTGAAATTCCAATTATAAGATTTAGGGCCTGTTTGTTTCCATCAAATACATGAGATTTGAATACATATGAATTCATGCCATATGTAAGTGGTAAAAAATGAAGACCAAAAGGTGAATGTATTGAAATGACTATCAAATAACCTCCCCATTGATGGAAATTGAATCAAAGGTGGATGGAAAATGACTACCTAGCAATAAACTTAGTAATTCAATACCTTGCAAAGTCAAGGTCACACTTTATCTCCTCTGAATGTCCGTTGCCCTTTCCTTCATATCTTTTACACCTCACCTCCTTAATAATTCTTTTGTGTAATTCATTTGACCATGAGTTTCTACGTGTCGAGTTTCTATGTAATCTAATGCAAACATATAGGGCCTGAGAATGTCAAAAGTCTATATTTGCCCATCTCAAGCAATTAGAAGGACTAACCATTCAGAGTCACAATCTTTCCGTGTATTAGCATAAGCAGATTTGGACTCAACTTTAGGTCAATCACATGTGAAATAAGTCACTGGAATTGAAAAATGTAATGGAATAAAACATGCTTTGTATGTGATTAATCTAACAGGGAGCCCTTTCTGACTACAGTCATTCACATTTTGGAGCAAATCTTAATTCTCTGCTCAAGACCAAAGACCATGGGGTCATTTGGATGAAGTGAAATGGTAGAGAAAATAAAAGCAACACGTCTGGATGAATGATATCATCTTGATTGTTCGGCCACGCGTGCTCTACACCTACCCCTCATCTAAAACTAAAATTTAGAAATGGTAATAAAAGAATACCACCTTCAATCAAACAAAAACTGATTCTATGCTTTTGATGGCATGAAAGTGCTATATTCCTTTGAACTGGTCAATGTGCGAACAATGATATTCATCGTCATAATCTGTCATTTAAATGTGTATATTAGTCTCATGGAAGAAAATTTTGAATAGGTTTTGGCTGAAGATAGATTGAAATGGAGAAACAAAATTCATGTAGCCAACTCTAACATAGTTGGGATAAGGCTTTGATGATGATGACGATGGAAGAAAAAAATTGAATCAATGCATATTCATGAAGAGCATCTGTGAAATGAATTGACTTAAGTAAAGATAGACGTCGCTCACACACCGCAAAGAATTCTGATATGTTGTATGTGTTAGCATCTGTAACATGGAGCCCATGTGAGATCAGATCACACATGGGTGGCCCTTGAGTAAGAGATTTTACACCTCTCACTCCTACAATGATCTACCCGGATTTGATTATTGAGTTCTTCATTTGAATTTCGATCCTATAAGAGAAGAAAAAGGATTAGAAACCAAGGAAACCATTCAATATTCTAGGTTGATCTGAGCCATCAATCATCTAGTTCTATGATCAGGGTGTCCATTTTATAGCCCTTGGATCATGTGGAGTGAACTGGCGAAGTTTGATCTCTAGTAAGCAATCTCCGATCCCCACAACGGTTGCTTAATCCCACCTGATACAGTGTTCATCTTCATACTTGTAGCGGCCAAATCATCTCTAGTCAAAGCTTTTGCGACAAAAAAGGCCAACAGAATTGAGCTATCCTATTATTATGATTCTTGAGGCAAAATATCTCGGGGAGGACAAAATTCATTGTTAGTCAGTTAGTATATAGCATTCATATTAGATATGTGTGTGCTGTACTTTTGCCATATACCAAATGACTATTGCAAGAGTTAGTCCTCTAGTTGATAGCCTCTGCTTGTGGATAATTTGGATGGCTAGGATCTTTCATCTAGGAGATAATGTACATGGTGGAGTCCATCATATCAACGGATATGATCACCATATCACGGGCCCCGCATTTTCCAATTGAAGGAAAAAAAAAATCCTAATCATTTTTCATCAGAAGATGGCTGCAAGCATAGAATGAAAAACAGTTCACATCAAGTATCTGTTTTGACTGTAAAGAACATTATTAGTACAGAGAGACACTTTACTCAAAAATGGTAAACAGACCATAGATGTTTTCTTGTCACCGAAAAATGCATTTATTTGAAATTTGTTGAAATAAAAACAAAATCTAGAAATTGTTAAAGGGAGCAGCATTCTTGAAGTTTGAGACCTATATTCAGAAATTTTTGTACAGATACTGAATAAGAACAGAAGTGCAGCTCTGCCTCTGCATTAGGCAAACAACTAAGTAGTGGAAAATTTAAATGTCAGGAATTTGGGATTCCTGGTCCTTCCAGCTCCCAGCTTTTACTTGGGGCAACTTGATCATGCACTGGTACATATTCCTAAAAAGATCCAACAAAAGTGCTTTAACAAACCATAGAAAGTACTATAAACTTAACAAACCATAGAAAGTACTTTGTTCATAGTATGAATCTGAATCATCAATTAAAAGGGTGCCTTTGGCAGTTCAAGATGCTTAACCTCAAAATTTAGATTGATATCAGTAGCATTCCTCAATTACATGGAACATACTGATCAGTGTAAAATTAGAGTAAGTGCCAATTCAAAAGGGGTAGTGAATATGATTGGTCTAGGTTTATGATTAGATGAGCCCCCTATGCAACATCAGAAAGAGGGGAGGAAATTTATTTTTTTTCCTCCTAACCATTTTTGAGAATTTCCAACCAATCAAACCCAATTTTCATGCTAACATATTAATAGACAATAACTACCCCCCAGTTACATTGGCCAAGGGCCTGTTTGTTTCATGCGATTGAATACCTAAAATTATATTTCAATAAGTGGTTAAAAATGAAGAACCAAAGGTGAACATTCAAAAATAACCATAAAATAACTTCAGTTTTAATGGAGATTAAATCAAGGGAAGATGGAAAATGAGTTCCAAGCCCTCACTGTCGTAAGTCAATACCTAGGAAAGCCAAGGTCCCATCTACATTTCCACCTTATGTCCTTCACTCCTAAGCTCATATCCCTCACCACTCACTTTTCTTTAATAATCCTTAAATGGAGCTCATTTGACCATAAATTCCTATGTATTCAATTCCTATATAGTTTATGCATACAAACAGGCCCTAAATGCCCATTTGCTTACCTTAAATTGAATTTCTTGGAATTCTTGGTAAAGAGGGTCATAGCTAAGGAGTATTCAAGAGGAGAGGAGTGAAGGTTCTAAAGTGGAGATCTAGATGAGACCATCATTTCCCCAGGATTTTATTGAAGTACAGTGATGCACATGTAATCATTTCCTATCAATGGGGAGAGCATTTTATGGGTCCATGTTGATCTTCACCTAAAGTACTTCAATTTTGGCCACTCTGATAATTAAAAATGCATTACTTTGAGATCCTGGGAACTCAATATTGATATAACAAACGGGCACTAGAGAATGTTAAATGCTTCTATTCACTTACTTGTTTTCACAATTCCCTCACGTCCACCTCATGGTTTTAGCCCATTTTTATTGTTCTATACATAGTTCTACAATTCATTGGACTAGATACTGTATAGAAACAGTAGTTACCTCCATTTTCTTTATCAATTCCTCTGCAGTTGGGGCAGAGACAACGATATTCCTGCACAAAGGTTTTATGAACCCTTCTTCCACACCTTTGTCGAACAAAGCTAGCAAGCTATCATAATAACCACCCACATTCAGCAGTCCAACCTGTGTGTATTATAGATCTTGAGCTTTGATAAAAATCGAACTCAACCTTAACGGTTATATACTACATAGCCCCAATCAAAGTGTAGTGTAAATAGCTCTTTGTCAGAAATACGAGAGAGTCATGTATACGTGCATTGGTAGGAAAATTCAATAATTTGCAACAACACTTGTTAAGAGTATATATATTTTTTCCATCTACAACCACAGCTAATTTCGCAATTTCTATCCAAATACTATTGATTTGATCAGCATGTTTGTAAAGTCTGATTAATTCATTATATAAACTTGCATACGTTTCTCTGTACCCATTTTAGTTTTGCTAGTCTGGGTCATTCCTGTCCGTAGAAGTAATACAAGTCCTTCTTAAAGTAATCTGTGTGCGCGCGTGTGTGAGTGTGATAGTTGAAGATCATACAAGTTTTGAGTGCAATAAAATCAGTCTTTGTCACTTAAAGTAGGATAAACAGGTACAAATGCATCTTAGCTCGAGACCCTTTTGCCAGAAATAAACAAAAATGATGTTCCTCATGTATCTGTCTTGTTATTTTATATGCTCCCCAATTCATGGGATGTATGATGCCTTTAAAAAATTCTCACGCATCAAGTCCAGAAGAGCACTGCCTTGCTTCATTACTTTTGCATTTTGCCAAGCATCATCTCTTCTTGTCGTTTGGATATCTTTTGTTTTTTTGTTTTTTTGTTTTTTTTTGCAATAATATTATTGGCATATCATTCATATTGGCTAACACTATCTAATAAACTATATAGCAATGCTTCTTTTTTCTTTTGAACTTTTTAATGAGCATTGGTAGACTTAAAAGCAGAGAGAAAATTATACAATGTAATCGAGAAAGGGTGTTGACTGAATTAAGTAAATTAAGAAGCCAAAGAGCATACTGGTTTTTCATGAATTCCCAGCTGAGACCAAGTTATCATCTCAAGTAACTCCTCCATAGTTCCATACCCTCCTACAATAATAAGAGAGCTAACTTTACTCATTTTTCTTCTGTCATAATCATTATTAAAATTGATCAAATTTGTGCAAGTCAATTTGATGAGTCCTGGTATAAGGTAGGCTTTGTTCTCGGTATGTAGGCCCCATGTACCATAGTCTCATCAGCCATGATCATCAATGGCTACATCTTTATTGGTCATTGCCTGAAAACCTCTAGTGTTCAGAGGATTGCTCATGCTCATCAAAGAATATGTCTTTGCAGGTCACAGCCTAAAAAAACACAATGATTTAGTACTCCCAACTGTGATCTAGGGACTATTTGTGGACACCCAAATACAGGGGATTGATTAAATTAGAACTTTCAGCTATTGTGATTTTATAGGCTATTGCTATGCAGGTGGCATGTGAATGGAGCTTTTTGTATGTGCACACCAATATGATGGTAGAGGCGGTTTATAGATGATCATATCCCTTATCAATTGAAGCTATTTCTTACAGCAGATTACCTATAATGCATCAATTTAGCAATCTCTTTGTACATATTATAAATGGACCTTCTGACATACCTGGAAGGGCAATGAATGCATCAGCCTGACGAGCCATCTCGGCTTTCCGTTGGTGCATGTCCGTTGCAATCATCACCTGACCGACGGCATGACCTGATATCTGATAGAAAGTTTTCAGGACCAATGAACCTAAATATAGATAACTGGAAGTTGCCTTCCGTTGGTTCTCCCTCATTGATGCAAATCAGATTGGGTTCCCACAGGAACCCTGTATAATGTTTGAAACTTCCCTGTTCATTGCATTTATTTTAATGAAGAAGAAGGAGACATTTCATACCTCATATGGCACAAGCGCTGCAGGGATGACTCTAGCATAAGATAGAGAGGAAAAAAAAAACAGGGAATAGAATACATTAATGCAATCAGATAGAAGATAGAAGATACCCATCATGTTATATTATTGTTTGTGATTTTGTAATTTAGTGTCTTATATCTGTACCTTTTTTCTTGAAAACCATATTCTTTTTTTCATTGCCTATCAAATTAGCATTAGTAATATTGCTGTTGTCATTTCAAAACCAGATTGGTTGGTGTCTGCTTTCTTCTTAAAGAAACCATATTAACCTCTTCAAGAACAACGAAAGGAAAAGAAACTTCTTTTCTTACCCAAGAACATGACATCCACCATCATGAACAGTCTTAGAAACCAAACCCATAAGCCCAACACTTCCTCCTCCATAAATCAGATCTATCTTCCTTCTCACCTGCAAAAGAAAGCATGTAATACAAAAAAAAAAAAAAAAAGGCCCGTGAAAGATTCATAGCGTTAACACAAATTTGTACCAAGAAGAACACTCACCAGTTCTCTTCCAAGATCAAGAGCAGCATCACTGAAAACTAATCTGTTTCCTGAATTGCTACCACAGAAGACACAGACCCTGTTGAACTTGCCCATGGTTGGTCTAGTCTCTTCTGTTCTAATGGAGCAAGTCCCCATGTCATGAGAACACACAATCCTATTTAATTGCCAAAAGCAGGGTGGTGGGTGTTCAATAAGAGTGTCTTTTCTGTCCTATTCTATAATGTGCAGAGCCTAATGTCCGCTACATCATGTGGCAGATGAGGTCCATGACTCATGTATTAATGGGGTAGAGTCAATGGGGAGATTCTCTTCAGGGCTTATGAGAAACTGCCAAAGATGCCACCTCCCGACCTAACTTTTCAGTCCCAGCCGCCCCTTATATCAGTCAGCACTGCCTTTCCTTCACCCATATTGCTTGGAGCAAGACGCCTCGTGTAGAGAAAATCTGGGCATTTAAATACAAAGAAGATCTCTCAGGGCACTGAAATATGCAACAGACAGCACATGGACATTGAAATAATTCAAAGATCTCTCAGGGCACTGAAATATAAAGCAGATCTCTCTCTCTCTCTCTCTCACACATGCAAAATCCAATGAGGTGGACCCCCATGTAGGGCCACATGCACAACTTTTGTTTCCCTTTACTGCAAATGTTCCAGACAAGTTTGATTAGGACTTTCAGAATAGAAGGGTGTTAATTCGATGTTTACTATCTTTAGAACTATTCACAAAAAAAAGAAAAAAAAAATATCTTTAGAATTTACTTTACATTATTATTAGTATTATTCATGATATAATTAATCAGGATATTTTGAATATTTCTCTTACAGGTGATGGATTAGATTAGGAAGCCTTTCATTTCCTATACATAACAATGTAACTACTAACTACAAATACTGATAGAATAAGAACATCTTTACTGGGTTTTTTCTGCAGAAAGATCAATGTGATTTGTCTATTGAGTAACAATTTTCACCACAAATCATCTTCAACTTTCAAAATACAAAGATGTGTGAAGTCCTGACCTAATTAGAGGTGAGGATAAGAACTTTTTCATACATCACTATCCCAGTACTCATGGCCTCTTCGGATATCAAGGAAAGGTAGAGAAAATGGGAGAAAACCATCTACAATTCAAATCTGTACTGCGGCCAATTGTCACTTGACGTGGTAAGAAGGTGTGATTAAGGCATGGAGGGCAGTGCACTTGAAAGGGGTCCACATGAACAGGGGTGAGCCAAGATTTTCCCTCATCTCCTATTAAGTTTATAATAATCTGGGTCTGTTATAAAGGTCAACGGTTTCGACTGAGTCAATATGAAAGCTTCAATTACAGTCTTAAAATGTCCACGTAAATTGAAATTAATACACCCCTGTCCTTATGGTCCTCTTAAAAACTCCCCCATGAATTGACACCAAACCGTGTGGGCCCCACAACTCCTACCCCACAGCACAGCTGAACTCTGGAAAACTGATGAAAGAGGATTTGAGCTACAATAGTATTCTAACCCACCTCCTCTCAGCCATCTGGATTCATATTGGATGGTTATATGGGAAATATTCAAATTGATTACATGTTGCCTAAATCTTAGTTTAAGCAGCAATCATAACCGTCGAATCATGATCCCTAAAAACGAATGGTTGGGCTGATTTGATTGATTATTTTGATAGCCCATTAAGGGAGAATATAGTCACCAAATGTAAGTGAATTTTGTGCCATTGGCAGGTTTGTTTATTTATTTATTTGTTATGGTTCTTTACTGAGCCTTTTTTATTTAACTACTCACCATGCATTAAAGTGATTGAAATGGCCCCACAGTAGGGTTGGCAATTCTAGTCCAAAGAGTTAGACTAGAACACCTCCCAAGAGAGGTGGGTGATATAATCATAACCCAGTCCATACGTCTGTTTCTATATCATTTATATCAGGGAAAGATAGGAGCTGAGAGATTCTCGAAAAAGCTATGCAATCTCTTGATTTTCCTTTTCCTGTGTCTGGTGGGTTGGACCATATGATGAAAATGATGCCACCTCCTTATCTAGACAGTATGGGCAGAGAAAATGACAGAACTTTCAAATGGGAAGCGTGCAATATGGATGATGATGGTGATGGGAGCAGGGACCATGGTGGTTCACCTAGCCACCCACGCAATCCATTCATGACCCTGCTTGAAAAACCACCATGTGCTGTCGTCTGTATCCTCTAATATACAATTTTCAATGATTAAGGCTCACTTTGCTTGATCTTCAGCATGAAACAGGCTGAAAAAAAAAAAAAAAAAAACAGATGCAATAGACAAAAGCGTTGGAGAAAGTTTTCCTGAAAAAAATAAAAATAAAAGTGAGGGACCAAATGAGGCATTTTGGACCCGAACCAGATTTAATAAAAAGAAAAAAAAATCTCTATGTTGGATACAAGGACCTATAAATATAGATCCATGCACATGTTTCCACTTGAATCTGACCCATTTGCATCCCTGCTTGAGTTTGATAGCAAAACTTTAAGCCAAAAATGATAAAATAAGGTTCAATTGATAATGGTGATGATTAATTTGTTTTCGTTGCTGGGTACAGCTCTATTTTACAAGAGAAATCTTTACCAAGACAATGTTTGTCGCACCATGTACCCGACCACATCTCCATGCCATTGTTCAAACCAACAATATTTAAATCCCACTACAGTTTGAATCCAGCAAAAAACTAAGCTATAGACCATTTTAGAATGATTATAATTTTTTGTCAAAACACCTATAATATTCCAATGCAACAAATACTAGAATAAAATGAATAAAAAGAACTAGTACTAGTGGCCGAGCCACATAGTGTTGAGAAGGGTCAATTGGGAGATACACTTTACTCAGGGCACTTTTGGTAAATACCGCTTTCTCTTTCAAGACACCGGCTTTTCTACCAACCCAACGGGATGTTTGGATCCTCTCTCGTGCGAAAATTCAAACCAAATCACATGGAAACTCTGTCCGTTTCGTCACTACACCAAACACATCAAAGGAGGTGCTGGTTGTCTCCTCTCCTTTCTGTGGGATTTACC
This sequence comes from Persea americana, assembly GCA_029852735.1. Lineage (NCBI taxonomy): Eukaryota > Viridiplantae > Streptophyta > Magnoliopsida > Laurales > Lauraceae > Persea > Persea americana. The sequence goes on along the minus strand of CM056813.1, from coordinate 63,402,559 downwards.
GCTGAATGCCATTATGTCTGGCCAAAATTGTGTGCCAAGATGGTATACAACCACCATCGCAACAGCCCTGGATCCAAAAAAAAAATTCCAATTTCTTTTTTTTTTAATTTCTTAATTTCTTTTTCAATTTTACCCTCCCTCCCTGTGAAGGCTAAAATAATATGCATATGAGCACTTAAGGGCCTGTTTGGCATCGTTCTCGTGTTCTTCTTAGTTTTGTACTCAGATCAGGTTGTGCTGAGATCGGGTTGTGCCAAGACTATACTCTCCAGATCTTGTTTGGCAACATTATATTAAATTATTCTGCTGAGAATATATTGTCCAGAACTTGTTTTGTAACATTATAAAAGTTTTACTCTAAAGAACAGAAGCAAAAGAATCATAAGATTTATAATGTGGGACTTACCTTTTATTATTTGCAGCACTCTATTATTGTCGTATATGGGACCCACCTGTAAAATTATAAGTCGGTATCACCTTTAAAAATTAGAACACAGGGCCTATATTTATAGGATTTACGACATGGGCTCACTTTATAGGAATTATAATGCGGGGCCACCTTTTTGTAAATGTAAATATGGGACCCACCTTTAGAAATTACAATATCGTATTTACCTTTAGAAATTAGGATATGGGCCCACATTCATAAGATTTACAATGTGGGTCCACCTTTTGTGATCATGATCATGTGACCCATATTTAAGAATGACAAAGTGGTGACACATTTTTTATGATTGTGGACACACGACCCATCTTCAGAAATTACAATGTGGTGCCCACCTTTAGAAATGAGAATACGGGGACACGTTCATAGGATTTACAATGTGGGCCCACCTTTGTAAAATTTATAACGTGGGGCCATCTTTTGATTGATTGTAAATACATGACCCGCGTTTAGAAATTACAAGTGGTGCCCACCTTTAGAAATTAGAACATGGGGCCTTATAATGTGATCCTACCATTATAAGAATTATAATTTGGGTCCACCTTTTGTGATTGTGACCATGTGACCCACCTTCAAGAATTACAAAGTGAGGCCGCCTTCTTTGGGATTGTGAACATGGGGCCTACCATTAGGATAAGTGAGAGGATTTGAAATCTTTTTAAATGACCTATTTAAAATGTAAGAGATAAGTATGAACCAATTGTGCCAAAAAGTTATTTCTTAAAAAAAACAAAGATTTTTTGTTCCAACTTTCTTATGCTAGGGGGTTAAAATTTTGGAATTCATTCACATGAGACTAAAATTGGGAACAATGATTTACACTAACAAAACATGTTTTTCGTAGCCTCGTCTTGTGGGAATATGAGAACATCCGAATAGCACGATGCCAAACACACCCTAAACCTCTCAATGAAAATTGAAGCGCTTTAAAAGAAAGTAATCTACAATCAAATGCACTTTAATAAACCATGTGTGAGGGTGCAACTTGGGCAGGTTGGGCCAAGAATTAGCTATCCATACTATATGTAGCCAAACCCAATCCCAAACCCAACCCAAATGGAAAGGCAATATACCTTATCCGACTTGTACATTCACCACTCTGATTGCAATTCAGGTTGACTCCGGTCAAGTACCCAGATTTTTTGGGTTTGGCTGGTTTCTCAGAGGACGTGAGATTTAGAAATATTATGCATCAAACGATACTAGCAAAAGATGCCCGTGCCAATATCATTCACAATATAAGAAACATATGAAGAATCTAAAAACTTATAAGAAATTTAAAATAAGGTAATTTTTATATATATATTATATTTTGAAGGAAAAAATATGAAATTTTTGCCAAGTTATAGTAGCACTGTGGCAAGGCATTGGATGCGAAGTCTCTTTAGATCATGGGTTTAACTCTCAATGACCACAAGTGCAATTTTTCCCAAATTCAAAATGAACAAAGGATTATCCCTTTGGAAACACAATTTGTGACCCATACAAATCACCGAGTATCCCAGGGATCACAAATCATAACATTATCATAGGGTGGGTTAGGAAAGGGATTTGGGTCAGCCTAAATATATAGTAACTCTACTTAACCCTTTGCCATTAGGTCAAAAATTAGTTGGAGTCTATCAAAATCAAATTCACTAATAAGTCTCTTTCGTATCCCGTGTTAAGCACAAGCCATAATGAAAAACATGCAAGTCATTAATGTCAAAATGGTTTTTATTGTTGCTGATATATGGTTGTTAAAAGAGAATTAAGAAAGAAAATTATTCTCAATTAAATTACAGCAATGTTACTATTGCCCATTAAATGTCATTTCCGGTAAGAAAAGAAATTATGAAAAGGAATTAAAAGACGATTAAGAAAGAAGTTAACAAAGCAAATCATAAAAGTAATTAAAAGTAATTGCAAGAGAAAAAAATTAGATGTGACGATCAAAATTGCGTTCCAAAACATATTATAATTGCCATTACCATTCTCCATTAAATGGCATTGTTGTTAAGAAAGTAAGCTAATAAAATAAATAAATAAAATTATTTAAAAATAGGCATACTTTGTATCAATTATTTTTTTGTATAAAATAATTTTAATATATTACATAAATCACTCCGGTCCATTTGAGATAGGAAAGGATGAGGGTTTTGGAGAGGGAAATGGAGAGCCTGAATTAGGCCAGGGCCCAAAGATTGCAGGACTTTTATAATTTATAAGCGGAGCTTTTTCTCAACGACATAAACACCTTGTATCCTTCAATACATATTGCCTTGCACTTTTTTAAAAACCCTTTTTTGCAACCCATTTTAACGTGGATTCTTAGAAATTCAGTTCCATGCAAATAGACTGCCCCCAAGCAACCCTAATGTGCAAAACAAAAATAATAATAAAGAAAGAAAAATACAAAAAGAGTAAAAAGAAAGAATAACCTCAAAATTACAATGGTGCAACACGACAATCACAAAGAAATATTAATAAATATGTAAGAAGTTTTCATCTAAATCTGATGCAAAAAGAAAAGCAACTAAAGAACTTGGTCGACCATTAATTGTCCTCAGTTCAGCAGCAGTGAAAGCAGCAGTGTGTAGTTCAAGCCCCTCAAGAATATTCACAGTCTTCCCTCTGTTCCTCTCCAAGCAGACATGAAAATTTTCCATCTCCCCATGCTCATGAGGCCTTGCATTTGAGAATGAAAGGATTCATTTCTCTGTGATCAGCCCCACTAGATTATTCTAGCTCTTGTTTAATAGCTTAAAATTTATTGACATTTGTTGAACATTGATATACATTGTTATATCATTCTCCATCAGCTTAAGCATTTAGAGTACAATTGTTTGTAGGTGAACGTTTTCCTCTTATATAAGCCTTCCACCTAGGGTTGCAAACATGACGGTTCTGGATCAGAACTATAGTGGTTCCGGACCCGTTTCTAAATAACAGTTCTAGTTTCAGATCCGGTTTTGACTCGAAACCTGTTTTGTTGGTTCCATACCCGGTTCCGATAAGAAAACCCAGATCCGGTTCTGGAACCGAGCCCACCTAGAGGACTAGAATCTAGTTCCAAAATCGATTATAATTTCTTTTCGTTCTTCGTTTTTTCTTAAAATAAGCATATCATTCAACTTATAACAATGTATCAAGTCTACTACCTCCAGTATTAAATACAAAATTGTCCCAAAAAAAGTTGATTTTGAGGTACAAGTTACAATATCAAAGGCTCATATGCCGGGTCCCAGATCCACGGGTCATAACCTATATGGACCCGAAACTGGACTCATTTATCAATCAGAACCTAAATTGGGTTTTGGACTGGACCCGGACCCGTTTATGAATCGAAACCTAAAATAGGTTCCAGACTCGGCTTTTTGCAGGTCAAAACTTTCGAGTAATCGGAGAATCGAATACCTGTTTGCAACCCTACTTCCACCCGACGATATTTGAATTCCAAAACAACTTAACATAAGGATAGGTAAGGTCATAAGAGATGAAAGATTACAACGATGTTTTTGTATATATCAGACTCTCTTTCGAAGGTTGAACACTAAGATCAGCCTCCTTTTCTTTAATTTATTTCAAGGAAAGATTTTTTTATTTTATTGCGACTATTATTTTTTAGGATGGATTTTAATTTCAGCCTTCCACCAGGAAAAATAACACTTGCAATCTTGGACAACTTGATAGCATCTGACTGATTGCTGCATTTCGACCATAAATCCTATAAATTAGTGATGGCAATGGCATCATTCATAGGTGTGACTTATAAGTAAAATGCACTTAAGATGAGATTCACGGACAGTGCAGGGCCTATTTCTTTAATGGAATATTTGACAGGAATTTCAGCTGTGTGGGAATTCTGAAATTTCTAATAGAAACTTCAAGTCTTTTTAGCAGAATTCAGAGAATTTAACAATTTCCGAATTTCAAAATGCTCAAAATGAAGCATTTCCCAATCCTAACCTAGACTTTAGCATTTTATAAATTCTAAGATTCTGATGAGAGTGGGGCTCACTCAATTTCTATAAGTGGGCCCATCCACCAAAATTTTTAGAGGTAGGCCCTAACATTGTAATTCCTTTAAAAGGTGAGTTCCACCTTGTATTTCAGGTAAACTGAGTTCAGAGCCATTTAATCAAAGGCAATGATTAACCTCAAAGAATTTTCAAAGTCTGATGGTGATAAACAACTTTTTCCAAGCATACGACTTTACCAACTCATCAAAACAAATTTCAGATACTCGTAGAAAGTTAAGAACTACATCTTGTCAAATTCTCTATAGTGATTTCATTAAGAATAGCCTGTGGCTATTTAAACAAATACAAGGACTCTCTTACTCAAATTAGAAAACCTAATCACAACCCAGTAGGATATTAATTCACATAATAATAGAAAGTTAGTCATAATATAACACTAGCCTCATATATGCCAAATCTAATATAATCCAATCCAAGATGAACTCATCTTTTCCATATACAATCTTATATAAAGTATTCTCTAATAACACTTACTTCAAGTTGAGTTTTTTTTTGGGTTTAAAACTATGGTTTAATGTTCTTACACCAAAACCTGGCATGATTTAGAGTATTAATTTGTTCGCGTTTGGCCTTCTAACATCACTCATTTGATGCTTTTCAGCATAACTATAAATCATGTGAACAAGAATGCTATAACCAGCATGCTATTTTAAGTTGTGGAATAGTAAAAGCAGCAGTAATAAATAAAAGAGTTACAAGCAGCTACTGAGAGCTGTCTATTAGTAAGATGAGAACAAGTGAAACACTTCAATGTCTTTAACTAAATACAACAGCTTCTCAGACGTAGGAACCCCTCATGATCACACGGGTTTATCTCTTTTGGAAATTGAACATTTTTATCGAAAATGCAAAAACAAACGCGAATAACACAGCAAACCCGATTAGTACAACAGCAACCACTCCCAGGAAATCATGTCTGAATCCAAAATAAGTCTCCACAAATTGCTTTACCGTTAGACCTGTGTCCAGCTTGACCTCCTCCAAGTCCCCGAATTGTGAAGCAACCAGTCCATACAAGGTCCAAGCAATGGGGCATGCCCAGGAATACCATCTCCACCATATTGGAATTCTCTGTAATAAACTAAATTTTTTGAGCATCTATATACTCTATCTATGGTCACTTGCATATTTGGTTAAACATTGCAAGTTTACTTTCTGACTTCTGCCCAGAAATCAAATATTATAATGTTCATTATACTCGTGATTTCAACGCCAGATCTTGAAAATATTCTACCTTTGCATGGTATGAACATAGAAATTTATAAAAATTAACTAATGTTGATATATAAATATCTCAAACTACTGCAGTATTTGACCTGCTTAGGGTGCAGTTGCACTAGTATAAAGCTGTTGTGTCTTGCAATGTTTTGACAGGAAATTATTTCAACTTGCCATATTGGTGGCCTCCAAATGCAAAGGCAAAGTTATTTCAAGATTTCGACGTTTTAATCTACTGAATATAGCAGCATTACTATAGTCAACTAAGTGGTTTGTATATTGGATTGTGATATATGGAGCAGAACATGAAAGTCCTTCAATGTTTTGCCTACTCCCCTGTTATGGGGTTTTACTAAAAACTAACATGCTTTATTGGAAAGGCTCGAATTTACCGGCCGTGGGATTAGAAAGCCCGCGAAGAGATCCCATATGCCATAGAATGAGACAGAGATAATGGCAGCAATGTTGTAATTGGGCGTCATGGCTACAGTCATCATTCCATAGAATGTGAAGTATAACAATGTGAAGTACATGATGAATATGTACCAAAAGAACTTCACAGCTGTCCATTCAAATGCAATCATAGCATAAACTATAAATCCATATATCAAAGTTTGCACTAAGACATATGGAAATTCAATTGCAACCTGCAAGTAGGAAACCAAATAATAAAAGAGATGTCAAGATCTACATCAAATGAGATAAATAAATGACTGGTAATGAAAATTATATCAGTATTTAGTCCCATCAACTCTTCTTTATATGAGCAATTAACATTTTGATCGAGTCCCATAAAACTTATTTATGCGGACATCTTTGGACTTAAATCAATATAATCTCATCACTGATATCATTTCAAATGCTATAGAATAGAATGAAATACCTGTGCAAACGCATATGGCAAAGCTGAATACAATCCAGCAGCTTTTTCTCTATAATAAACTGTTCGCTCAACGGCTACAACTGGCTGTACACCTGATGCATTTTGTATCCCAAGGAACACGGTAGCAGCAAACATAGAACCCATGGTGTTAAACACATCCTGTTGCTTACTCCTGAAATATAAAACATCATGATGATTTAATTTATCTTCAGATAGATTGGAATGGAGAAACAAAATTCATGTAGCCGACCCTAATATGGTTGAGACAAGGCTTTGATGATGATGATGATGTACAAAGTCAAAATTGACACCTAAAAGTAAAGCATGCAGTTTGGATCTCTCAAGTCCACGTTTATATTCAACAAATGAACTTAATTTTTCTATAAATGTGGTCTGATGATAAGCATAATTTGTTGTGTAACCAACAAATGTGACATGAAAATACTAGTGTTACCTTTAGTTCATACTAATTTATTGGTATTGTTCGAGTTCTAAAGTAATTAATTCTATTCAAAGTGGGCAGGATGGGGGAGAATCGGTAATAGCCCAAAATTCATACCAACCGTATTATTGTATCTTATAGATATTAAGCAGTATAAAAGATAAGATGATTCAATCCATTGGTGTAACCTGAATTGGGATCATAGTTTTATGTGCCAATCCATGGGTTTGGGGTGTACATGGGAGGTGGGAAGGTGTTTGTGAGAGGGTTGAACCACCAAAACTGAACTTCTTTGTCGGATTGAATCGCCCTATTTTCCCACCTTAGACTTTTTAGCCCTTAAAGATTAATTATTTGACAAGCTGATTATTTGTCCCATCACTAGTGCACACTGACAACTTCACTCATCCCCTTGATTGCCTGTGGGGTATCAGGTATGCCCCAGAGGTGGAATACATTTAATCACATGATTTCTCATTTGAAGTAAACTTGTGCATAATTGAGCACTGTTCTGACTAGCAGTTTTGACCATGTATGTATGTAAATTTGCGTATATATACAGAAACACAAACTTTTGATCACCAAAGATCAGACCACATACTTTTCATATGCGGCCCAGCTCTATCTGGCCCACCTTTGACCATTCTACTGCCCCACCCCTTCACTGGACCCAATTTGACACTCATCTAACCTTCAATCACTTCTGGACTCAAAAATTAAAATCAAGGGTAATCTGATGGACACTAAGCTATGATGAGGCCTTTTCATCACCAAGCCCCCACTGATGCACATGCATCCAGGTGGGGGCCGCAAGATGGAATGATGGACTGTATATGAACAGTATACAGTCTGCTCATCTCTGTATTCAATAGCAACAAGTGTCCATGTATAAAAAGATTAATTTTGTTCTTTTTAAAGCACTTAAGATTTCAGCTATTGCTTACCTTTTGGGGCCAAGATTCCAGAACATTGTTCCAAACATCAATGCTGTGAAGGCTGTGAATGAGAGTCTGACTGCATTGTATGCTGGATTTCGCCAGTAAGACAGATTTTGTTTCCAAAGGCTAGCCAAGAACTGTGTGTTAAATGACTGCGGATACTGAGTGGGGAAGTAAAGATCTTTTGAACCAGGAGGAGGTTTACTCAGTTCCTCAATCAAAGCTTTGGTTCTCCTAAATGCCACAAAATTCATAAGTAAAAGAGACACAAGTAATTGTAATTACAAACACAGGCCAAAGTGTATCCATTGACCAACCCACCTATATAGATCTGAGTTTTTATATATTTCAGCAAAATTAGCCCCCAAAGCCTCTTCTTGAGCCACTGTAGTCACCTCCAACATCCATGTTGCTGGATTATAACCATCTTTTATTTTGCTAACTCCATGAATTCCCTTGATAAAAACAAACAGATTCTGTAAGAACCAACAATATTAGGTACCCAAAGCACAAACTTCTCAGGTGAGTTTGGAAGTACACCAAAGCACCTACTGCTTGACAAGTTAGAATGAATGGCAGTCTGTTCATTGAAATTTGTATATTCAGGGCAGCATGCAAATCAGGTACCACAATTGGTAAGATGCCAAGATTGTAGTAGTAAAAGTTAATAGAGCAATATTCTACTTGATTTGATCTTGCATTTCTGAATTTCCCTGAATCCAACATTATTGCAGTTTGTGGCACATCCAAGCACAGCCTTAGGGCCCATTTGAATGTGGAGAAAACTGTCCACACACACACAAAAAAAAAAAAAAAAAAATGAACCACAGACAATTTTCTCTACCGTTTCTCCCCATCCAAACAGACCCTTTGAGAACAAAGTTCATTGTCAGATTAGTGGCTCACCTCAAAGTAACTGACTAAGTGGCAAGAATTGTGCCCCAATGGGCCAACATATATTTCCTCTCCGCCGCGCTTCATTAGGAAAAGCTACAGTTCAACAGAGAGTACAGGACTTAGTTGGGGCTGATGGATCAAAACATACAAGATGTTTCATTAGAATCATGTCTCACCTCATCAAATGCTTCAAATATGTCGATGCTAGGTTGGTGAATGGTGCACACCACTGTTCTCCCTGTGTCGACGGTGTTCCTTACCGTTCTCATCACAATTGCTGCTGCTCTGGCATCCAGCCCAGAGGTTGGCTCGTCCATGAATATTATAGAGGGATTTGCAACGAGCTCAACCGCAATGGTCAGCCTCTTACGCTGCTCAGTTGATAGCCCATCTACACCAGGCAATCCTACTAGTGCTCCCCTCAAAGATGCTAGCTCTACAAGCTCCATGACCTCCTCAATAAACTCCTAAAATCATCAGCACATGAGTGAGTTGCAACAAATGAAAATTCCTTAAGACGATTTGGTGTTAGATTTGGAAGCTGGCTCTTTTGGTTTTAGTTAGCTTTAGCTAATTTTGTCAGTCTGATAATGGCTAGCCAGCCATAATTTGAAAACCATGATTTAAGTACCTGTCAGGTAACACTGAAATAGACCCTTTTAAAAAGTTCTAATTAACAAACCTTTCTTGTTTTTGAATCAACTTCAGCAGGTAACCGAAGCCAGGCGGAGTACAGGAGAGACTCATAGACTGTAAGATTGGGAGAGTGTATGTCATTCTGTTCACAATATCCAGATATGCGGGCAAATGTTTCCTGTTTCTTCGGGTAGCCCGATATGTTGATAGTTCCTTCTATGTGCCCACCAGTTTTCCTTCCAGCCAATACATCCATAAGAGTAGTCTTACCAGCACCACTAATACCCATTAGAGCTGTAAGAACTCCTGGCCTAAATGCTCCACTCACACCCTTTAGGAGCGTCAACCGATCTTCAATAAATCCTTTCGCTTTCATTTCCTGCCAATTTATAGTTTTCAAAAAAGATTCGTTATTCTCTTAGTCAATAGGAATGTGAACCTAGGATAAATAGACACTTTGACATGCTTGTAGTTGTATTGGAAACTGCACTAGTACTTACAGTAAACTGTCTCCCATTTTATTAAGTTCACAATATTCAAAACTAGTAGCAATTTTCTCATGAAATAAAGTATCAGACGGGACACATAGTTGTAGGTAATTGTAGCATCAGTTCCCTTATATCCATGTCATAGTTGGGCAATAAATGTTGCAAATAAATAAATAACTCTAACTGCAAGATGAACATGTATGTTTTGACATTGGAATCTACCTGTGGCATGTCCACAGAGTATTTGATATTATCGAAGGTAATGGAAAGGGGTTCAAATGGAAGAATCATTCCCTTCTTTCTGCTCAGATCAGCATTAGTGGCTTCCCTTTGTGCAGACCTAGACCTTTTGGACACATTGCTCTGAATTTCATCACCCGTTGCTGCATTACAAGAACTAGTTTAGATGAGTTGAATGAAGCATAAAGTAACACAGACTAATTAGTGTGCAGCCCAATACATTCTCCTGTTTTGTTTTTGTGCTTTTCGTTCACCATGTCTTCAGATAGGGTTGCCTGTGGTTTCCCAAATGCTGCAGCCATTCAATCAACCAGTAAAAAGGTGAGTGCTTAGCTCAGAAATTTAGTGTACTTTGGATATACTACATGTGCACCTCATGTGCCAAAACATTTGAATAATTTGCAAAAACAATGTGGGTGTCTGTAAAGCGAGCATTTGAATATTTGACAATATATATATAAATATATATATATATATATATATATAGGGTTGAGAGAGACCAGGCTGCACTATTAAAGAATGCTACCATGAATGGTGAATGGTTGATCGTAAGTGCCCATATGGGTCTCATTGTCAAGTTCTAATTTCAGAGGATGATCCATTAAATTAGTTGCCTTCAAAATGGATAATTGGAATGAGTTTTCCAGCCATCCATGGCCATTTGTCATGCCAAAATATTTAAATGTATTGCTATTTGAGGTACATCAAGAGATATCATTACTATGAAAAAAAATCTAAGAATTGGATTTGATTGAAGATTCATGTCAGGTAAGATGATACTCACGATTGAGAAAAGCAAGAGCTAGTGGAAAAAGGCCATTGAAAAGGAATATATAACCAACCGTTGCGGCTACACCGATCCAAAGCCAACTTTCATCAGTAAACATTCCTCTGGACTTCAAAACCAACACTCCTAGTGGTTGTGTTGTTCCAGGAAGGACCTATGAAACAGAAAAGGTCACACTCTGTCTTTAGCGACAAAAATGGGAAGAATTACTCTGTTCAGATTATGATAACCATCCAATTTGTGGCTTGAGAAACAGGCGTGACAGGAAAAAAAAAAAAAAAGAGAGACCAACGTTGGCCAATAGATTGATGGTTCCAATATTCCAATTCAGTGTGTTTGTGCATGTGTATGTGTTGTGTGCGTGTGGATTACATGGTGGCCTATGTATTCTGGTGTGGCAGAACAGGGATTCCATAAAGATGAATGGACTGGCACTTAAAACTAACTGGATCAAACTTTCTTGTACAATAAATTGTATGAGATCTTTAAGTTGATCCAATTGACCCCTCAAGTAGACCTGGCCCTGGTCATTGAGTCAATTTGGATTCTCGAACAACTGAGATTTTCATCTAGAATGAAATCATGTCCAGCCTCATATTAAAAAAAAAAAATCTTACATGTTTCCAACTTTTTCCAAAGAATTCATTGACAGAGATTGCATTCTGCGCGTACATCAAGGGAGAGGTCCAATAACCCCAAATCCACCATTTCTTCACATCCTCTGCATACATGAAAAATAGAATAAGTAAGTTCAGGAATAAATATACCTATTTCATTACTTTGTTTGCCTCTTTTAATGTGCTTAGGGAGGCTGACCCTAGTTAATTCTGAAGTTTGGAGAAAACATGCTTCATTTGTGAACCATACCTCGAGACATGATGTATCCGCCCATCACCACCATTACAAGCAAAACAAGGGATCCAAAAGTATTCGCAATGATCATATTCCTACCCACCGAGGCGATGAACCGAAATAGTCCAGAGGCCATCTGGCTAACCAGTACAAGTAGTAGATACTGCTTAAACAGCCTGCAGAACATTTTGCAATTATTCACATGAAAGAACAAAGGAGAGAATTCAAGTGTGCATCACAGAAGCAAGCCCTCCCTTGGTCTTACCTCCCAGCATCAGGATCAAAGCCAATGACATAGTAAGTCAGGCCCACCCACACAGCGACTTCCATGAATGATATGGGAATCTTGAGGACCCACGATGGAAGGGAGTATGCCCATGGAGGAAAGAAAAGGAGGTCTCTCTGCTTATAAAAGACAGGAAGCTTGTAAATGGTCATGGCCATCTCTGAGAACCCATTGAACATGACCATGAAGAGACAAAAAAACAGTGCACCCATATAAATCACCCCATCATTTACTGTGCTGTGGTGCATCTCAGTACGCAAGAAGACTGTCATTGTGATGAGCCCAACAACTGTGAGCTGAAAAGGGAAAGAAGGGTGCAAGTTTAGCTTTGAAATTTGCAAGTTCGGAACTTAAGAGAATGCCATGTTGATCGCCATTACTCACCTGCATCATCTTGAAGACGTAGACAAATGAGTTTCTCTTCATCAACAAAAACTCTCTTGCAATGCAGGCCTTCAATAGACCCATCTTGCTTGCACCATATTTGGTAGCTGACAGTGCAGCAGGATGGCTCTTGCTCTTGTCATATGGGGTGGCAAGTTCATCTCCTATTCTCTGACCAACGTGGAATGACTGGAATGCCTCGGCAAACACATTGACAGGAATATAATTGTAAGGCTTATTTTTGTGCATCCAATACTGCTCCTGATCTTTCTTAGATGTTACCTATCAATTCACAAAGAATGTATAACCATATGTTACAGTGAATTTGTCACATGTTACACATTCAACACTATGGAATGTTTGAAGAAATGGATTCGGAGAGGAAATAATTTATGCTGCATACTTCCTGTAAGAAATCAGCAGCACCTTTCCTCTCTGGACATTTGAAACCCATGGATTCAAAGAACTCAAGCACATGTTCACGGGGCCCATGATACACAATACACCCCTCTGAGAGAAGAATGATGTCATCGAAGAGATTGTAAGTCTCTGGAGCTGGCTGGAGTAGAGAAATTAAGGCTGTTGATTCTAGAATTCGAATAGTTTGCCTGAGTGCATTCACAATCTGAAAAGTAGTTGAGCTGTCTAAACCGGTGGATATCTCATCCATGAACAGCGCCTTTGAAGGCCCAACAAGCATCTCCCCTTCATATTTGTTTTAAAATCATTAATAACGCATAAAGCGATGTCTGTCTATATATATATATATATATATATCAATATGATTATGTGATATGTTGCTTTACCAGTTGTAACTCGCTTCTTTTGACCTCCCGAAATTCCCCTGAACATTTCATCTCCTACCATGGTATCAGCGCAGATATCAAGTCCTAGAATCTGTAATTTAAGAGAAATAGATGAGTAAAGAAACATCTATTTGCATCTGTAACCATTGGTCTTAACCATGGATGGATAGACATTGATATGTTTTCTCTATCTTTGTCATTACCCCTAGTACATACCTTCAGAATATAATCTGTTACCACATTGGCCTCCTGCCCTTCAAGTGCTACTGCCTGTAGAACAGAGTTGGCACAAAGTGAAAAAAAAAAGAAGAAAAAATCATAACTTCCCATGATAACCAACTAGTTTCTATCCTCCTATGATTAAAAAACTTAAGAAAAAACATGGATTGTCCTTTTATTTTCTACAGCAAGAGCTAAACTGCTCAGATATGTGAACGATCAAATTCATCCAATTCGAAGTTTGACAATTTCACATCTGCATATTATAGTTTGGCACTTCTGTGGCATGCTAATTCATCAATGTAGGTTCAGTCACTCTGTTTTCAGTTTGCCTAATTCATTATTCAAGTTTGCCAACTTCACTAGATGAATTCAATTTTCTTAATTAACATGGTTTAACCATAGTCAAAGGCAACACTGGTGATCCAGAAAACACATTTGGGCAGGTGACAACGAGATGAACTTAGGACAAAAAGATCCTTTCTTTTTTATTTTAGTTTTTTCAATTGTGGGAATTATTGAAAATAGGAAACATCATAAGAATCTATAAAGGCCACTGATAGTAAATAATCTTTTCACCTTCATGAAGACATCAATATCGGGATCAGGCTTAATATTTGCCTCCTTCTCTCTTCTCAACAGCTCCGCCAACATGGCTACAGATTGTTGTGAGGAACCAGGTAAGCACAATGCATTGAAATTCCTTGGACCAATATAAATCTTGCAAATCAAACAAATATTTTTCAACTTACCATAACGTGATCCAACTCCCTGACACCTTGCTGAGAAGGCCAATGTTTCTCTAACTGTCATTTCCCCTATATGGAGATCATATTGGCCGATATAGGCAGCTGTCCTCTGAATCACAAACTCCTTGAACCCATGGCCATTGTAAGTTACATTCCCAGAAACCTAGTGTTTCATGAGAAAAACAGAGTAGAAATCAATATTAGTGTTCTTATCTATAAGAAAAACTATTTTCAAAGTCATTGAAATTTCAGAAATTACAACCTAGCACTTCAAAGAATTATAGAGACTTTGATCTTTTTACCTTCAGATCTGAGTCAAGTTTCCCAGCCAAAGCTAAGAGAAGGGTGGTCTTGCCTGAGCCTGGGGGACCTAAAAGCAATGTCATTCTGCATAGGTGACATAGAGAAAACGAGCGATTGATATTAGAGCAGATCTTTAAATGAATAATCATACGCTAATCAATGTTGTGTGTGTGTGTGTGTGTGTGTGTGTGTGTGTGTGTGTGTGTGGTGGGGGGGTTGTTGGTGATGATTTGGAACTGTTACTGCTTACCTGCGGGGCTTGATTATCCCACTAACATCATTAAGGATTGATATGGGTCTTTTCCTGTTCTTCAGTATGTGGAGTTGGCTCAAGATCCCCTGTAAAAAAATGGAAATTAAGGTTACTAAATGAATAAGATCAATTGATGGTGAATATCTGAATGAATCTAAAGTTTTACCTCTATTGTATTAAAAGTGATGTTGAGGAGTGAGGGTAAAGCCCTGCTACCCACATAAGCCTCTGCCTCTACATTCAGATGCTCAAACCTGACTTCTATTGTAGGGACCTCAATTCCAACTCTAAGAAAAACAAGGCAAACAAAAAATCCATTGAATGAGAAATCCAGATACCCCAGATCACCCAACAAGACAGAGATGTAAAGAAAGTTACCAATTAAAAAGAGTCTAAAGAAGACTAGTGAAATTTCAACAAAGAAGTGTAACTGAGAATTGATGAAAAAGGAAGAGGTCATAGTCATACTGTTGAATTCGGTTTTTGAGCTTTAACAGAAAATTCTCATTATCCTCCTCTGCAACTTTAACCAATCTATCAAGCAAGATCTTCTTCTCCTGATACCCAAGCTTCTTCACGTCAACTTCCTTGAGATTTCCTTCAGCTGCTGTTAACACCCCTTTCCTTAACCGATCATAGGTGGGCAATTTCTCAAGAGCAGCCCACGTGGCAGCTTCTTCATCATCTTCAGATCGATAGGATTGAGAGAAAATATCGACTCCAGTGTCCCTCCATATGGAATTGCTGTTTATCCTCAAGCTACTGACTCTATAGAGATCAGCACTGTCCATGGAGCCAACCACAGGAGAGTGAACTCGCAGCAAAACCCAACTGAACCCAGAAAAAAAAGTTCAATTTAAATGTGATGGAGCATCTTTCATGAACATCTGGAGACCCCCACCTCCATTCTTTTGCCCATCAAGCAGTTGCAGAGATAAGAGAAGCTTTCTCCTTTTCTTTTCTTTTTTATTAAGTGGAGGGATGGAGAAGATAAGCTTTCTTTTCTCCTTACTAGCAGATTATAAGAGACAAGCAATGCTTTCTCTTTTTCTTCTTGTGGGTGAGTAGAAGAGATGCTTCCAGAGAGAGAGAGAGAGAGAGTATGATGAATGCTGGATCAGAGGCTGTTGATGAGGTTGCTGGTAGTCATAAGGAGAGAGGGATCAACCAACTTAAAAATAGGAAATGAAGTGATGAGAAAGAGAGAGAGAGAGAGAGAGAGCTACCAAATAAAAAAACAATTGAAATGAAGAGTTGTGACTTATGAGAGAGAGGGAGAGATGTGAAATCAGAAAGAGGGAGATGAAGAGTAATATCTGAGAGCTTTAGAATGGAATTCCTAGGCTTCTCTGTGGGGGCCTACATGTCAAAATTTCAAACCAAGCAAGACCCATATAACAGGGGTCTACTTGGACAGCCTTTGTTTTTTCACAGGGTAGGCCCTACTGAGGAGCCTCACGAGATTTCTCGTGAGTTGAAGCCTTGGAGGATTTTGAGTAGGGAATGAATGACAGCGTTAATCCGAATTTGTATTTCATAGGCTAACTAACAGCTTGAAGCAAAGAGCTTTCCTTTCACACATGAAACATTTTTAGTCTTCACACAGCCTAAAGCAAAGAGCTTTCGTTTCACACGGGAAAACATTTAATTTTCACATGGTCTCACATGCAATGCTAAAAAAAAGCTATGCTCTTCCTCCAAAACTAATAATTAGCACTTGACTAGCACTTGGTGTGTTAAAAGGTTGAGGCAGCTCAAGGGCTCCTTGTTTGGTTTGTTTGTTTGGAGGGTTAGATTATGTCTTTAGAGCATTTGAAATTCTTCGTTTGATGTTAAAAGTTAGAATATAAAAAACCACGTCTCTAAAAGTAACCTAACTATTTATCTCTTTTCATTTACGTGGGCTTTCTCCCATGTGTGGGTAGGCTGACCATGTAGATGGTGCTAAGAAGCTTTGAATGATACAAAACAACTCTTCCGAATAAAACAAGGCTCTATTTGCAATAACGAAGTGGATAGATCTACTTTGCATACTATAAAACCATGTACTGGTATCCCTGTTGATCTATTTTTCTTCAAAACTAAAAGCATCACTCCATCATATTCTAGTGTAGACCAATAATAATAAGGAAGGGAGGGAAAGTGTTAAGGAATAGTCAGATAACAGATTAGTTCAGTTCCTGTTGTATAGGCTGAATATTTGTAATTAGTTACTTTACTTATGTTTAGCAAATAGTTAGAGAGAATATCTCTGATAAGTTAATCCCTTTGTAAGCTCTATTTAAACAGGTGTTCTCACTAAAAGTGTATACAACAAAATAGTTAAAACCATCTCTCTTTGTTACATGGTATCAGAGCCTGATCCAGTAGACCACAAATATTTTTTTTTTTCATCAAATTTCGGCAGACATTCTTCTTTGCTTTCAATGGCTGCCAACAACAATATTATTCAAAATGATGGTGAACCCACTCGCCCTTTCTTCGTCGTTTAATTCACCAATGCCGTCAAACTCATTCCCACAAATTATATCACCTGGAAAGCACAGATCAAGTCGATTCTAGTTGGGTATGGCCTCTTCAAATTTTTTGATGGCACCCATCTTGCACCAGCGAAGATGATCACCACCAACAATGTTGCAACTCCAAATCCGGCCTATGCAACCTGGATGCGGCAAGATCAGTTGCTTTATGGGGCGCTTGTAGGCACACTGGCCTCCACTGTGGCGCCTTTGATCACACAAGCGGATACCTCCCATGAAGCCTGGAAGATCCTTGAAGATACGTATGCTAACCCTTCACGGGGGCATACTAATCTGCTCAAGGAAAAACTCAAAACCATGACCAAAGGCACTCAATCAGTGTCTGAGTTCCTGCAACAGGTCAAAGGATGCGCTGATCTTTTAGCCTCCCTTGGCAAGAAACAAGATCCTGAGGATATCATTGACGTTGTTTTAAAGGGGCTAGATTCCTCTTTTCAATCCGTCATTGATGGTGTCCATGCTCAGGACACAACAATCAAGTTGAAGAGCTTCACGAGAAGCTAATCAACAAAGAACTCCAAAACAAATTGGCTGCACCGCCAAGCACTGCTCCAGCATCAGCAATGACGATGCACACAAAACCCAACAAAAACAAGCAGAAGGCACCATACCCACCGTCAAACTGGTCGTCGCCGCCTCCTCCATCATCTGCCTGGCAATCCCCACCACCCTATCAACCAGTCTCGCCTCAACCTCAGCCCTTCAAGCCCTTCCAAGGGCGATGTCAATGGTGTAGAGAGACTGGCCATGTTGTTGGTTTCTGTCCTATATTCCGCCAAACAGCGCCTCACCTTCGCCCACCCCCACCGGTTCGCCCTCCATATAATCCTTCACCCCAGCCCCAGGCCCAACACAATATCATCCAACCGTCCACTCAACCATGGCTTGTTGACAGTGGTGCCTCTCACCATGTTACAAACGACCTCCAAAACCTCAGCCTTCACTATCCATATGCAGGTCCCGACGAGCTAATTGTGGGAAATGGTAAAGGTTTACAAATTTCAAAAGTTGGGAAACTTGAGCTTTCTTCTGCATCCAAAACTTTTCTTTGTGATAATGTGTTTTTTGTTCCAAAAATCTCCAAAAACATTATTTCTGTTTCCAAATTTGCTTCTCAAAATCAAGTATCTATCGACTTCTTACCACATTGTTTCCTTGTGAAGGATCTACAAACGGGAACGGTTCTTCTTAAAGGTCCATGTGTTGATGGCGTCTACTCTTGGCCTCTTTCAAGATCTCCTCACGTCTTTGTGACTCAAGTTTCGGATGGCTCTTCATGGCACCACAAGTTGGGACATCCCTCACCACCTATTTTAAAGTTTTTGCAATCTCGTTTTCAATTAGGCATTTCCCATTCCAAGTCAGATTTTTGTAATTCCTGTTCTATCAATAAAAGTCACAGACTTCCTTTTCAAAAGTCCACTATTTCATCCACTTTTCCTTTAGAAGTCATCTATTCGGATTTGTGGACATCTCCCGTCATTTCTCATGATGGTTATCGCTACTATGTTATTTTTGTAGATCACTTTACAAAATATATATGGTTTTACCCATTAAAACATAAATCTGACACCACCTTCACTTTCATAAAATTCAAAGCCCTAGTTGAAAACTATTTCAACCACAAAATCAAAATTTTCTATTCAGATAATGGTGGAGAATTTATTGCCCTCGCATCCTTTCTTTCCACAAATGGGATCACTCACCTTACCTCTCCTCCCCATACCCCACAACATAATGGCTATGTTGAACGACGCCACCGACACATTGTTGAAACTGGTCTTTCTCTCATGTCTTACTCTAGCATGCCTAAGGATCTATGGCCTTATGCTTTTCAAACATCGGTCTATTTGATCAACAGGATGCCCACACCAACTCTTCAACATAACTCCCCTTTTCTAAAACTATTTCAAACACAACCTAATTATCACAAATTGAAATGTTTTGGTTGCCTATGTTTTCCATGGCTTAAACCTTATACCTCTCATAAAATGGACCCAAAATCCATTGCTTGTGTTTTTGTGGGATACTCCCTAACCCAAAGTGCCTATTATTGCCTCGATCCCCTTACCTACAAAGTCTATACCTCTCGGCATGTGACATTTGTGGAACAAGAATATCCGTTTGCCAAACTAATCTCAAACCCACCAAACCCGCCTAATACTGAACCTGGATGGTGCTCATTAAAGCTTCCGCTCCTCAACAATACTCCAAATCCACCAACCCATCCTACCTTAGTTGCAGACACCATCCCACTTACCACCTCTCCTAACTCTCGTACCGACACCTCGCCCCCCCTCTCTCCCGCATATCAGGCCCATACTCCCAGCCCTGACACAACCTCCTCCCCATCCCAACTTCCTCCTACTGGCCCAGATTTCAAGGCTTACCCCACCACTAATCCTCCACCCCCATCCCCAGTTCATGAGATCATCACAAGATCTAAGAACAACATTCACAAACCAATCCAAAAGCTCAATCTTTCCGTCCATCTCCAGCAACATCAAGAACCACAAAATATAACCCAAGCTCTCAAAGACCCGGAGTGGCGTCGCACGATGACCTTGGAGTTTGATGCTTTATGCTCTAATGACACTTGGGTTTTGGTGCCACCGTAGGAGAAGCAAAACGTTGTAGGTTGCAAATGGGTTTTCCGAGTCAAATACAATCCGGATGGCTCTCTTGATCGGTACAAGGCAAGGCTAGTGGCCAAGGGATTTCATCAACGTCCCGGCCATGACTTCACTGAGACGTTCAGCCCAGTTGTGAAGCCGGTTACAGTTCGAACAGTGCTTGTAGTTGCCGTTACATCAGGTTGGTCTCTCCGACAACTTGATGTTAACAATGCCTTTCTACAAGGAACTCTTCAGGAAGATGTTTACATGGCCCAACCTCCGGGCTTTGGGGACAAGCACTTCCCGAATCACATCTGCAAGCTCAAGAAAGCCATCTATGGCCTTAAGCAAGCGCCCCGCGCATGGTACACTGAGCTTCGCCAATTTCTGCTTCAAATTGGGTTTGTTAATTCCGTTGCCGACTCTTCCCTGTTTATATACAACAAGCATACCGCCGTGATCTATTTGCTAGTATATGTTGATGATATCATTGTTACCGGCAACACTCTCTCGATGCTTGACGCAGTCACCAAACGCCTCTCCTCTCGGTTCTCCCTCAAAGATCTAGGTCCTCTCACCTATTTTCTTGGAGTCGAAGTTCACCACCATTCTCATGGGTTGTTCCTTAACCAGCGCAAATACATCCACGATCTGCTCCTCAAAGCCAAGATGGATGAATCAAGGCCTATCTCGACTCCAATGTGCACTACACCGCCGCTCACTAAACAGTCCGGCAATCCCTTCGAGTTAGCCACAGAATACAGGATGCTTGTTGGGAGTTTACAGTACCTCTCTCCACTGGCGGACCTACGTGTAGGCCAAGGGGGTCCATGGCCCCCCTTAAGTTTTCAAAATATTATTTTTCACCACTTGAACTTTTGTATTTTTTTTATTTTGCCCCTTATAATTTTATAATTTTCTTTTAATAATTTTCATTTAGACCCCCCTAGTTCCATTTTTTGGGTCCGCCTTTGCCTCTCTCTCACCCGACCTGATGTGAGCTTTGCTGTCAATAAGCTATCTCAGTTCATGCATTCACCAACCACAACACACTGGAGTGCCCTAAAACGCCTACTTCGCTACATCAAAGGCTCGGCAGAAACAGGTATCATCATTAAAAAACATGGCTCTCCTTTGTCGTTACATGGTTATTCCGATGCGGATTGGGCAGGAGACAAGGACGATTATATCTCCACAACTGGGTATCTCCTTTACCTTGGTCGCACCCCAATCTCCTGGACGTCGAGGAAACAAAGATCGGTAGCCAGATCGTCTACTGAAGCTGAATACAGGGCGTTGGCTGACTCCAGTTGTGAACTTCTGTGGGTAACTTCGCTGTTGAATGAGTTAGGGATCCTGCTGAAAACACAGCCGGTGTTGTACTGTGACAACATGGGGGCGAAGAGTCTGAGTGTTAATCCTGTTTTTCACTCCCCGGATGAAACACATTGCATTGGCGTTCCATTTTGTCCGAGAACAAGTTCAAAGCGGCTCATTACGGGTGTCGTTTGTCTCTACGGAGGACCAGTTAGCTGATGTCCTTACGAAACCGCTGCTCCGCAAACGGTTTCACACACTCATTGACAAGCTAGGACTCTTCTCACCGGTGTCCTGCTTGAGGGGGCATGTTAAGGAATAGTCAGATAACAGATTAGTTCAGTTCCTGTTGTATAGGCTGAATATTTGTAATTAGGTACTTTACTTATGTTTAGCAAATAGTTAGAGAGAATATCTCTGATAAGTTAATCCCTTTGTAAGCTCTATTTAAACAGGTGTTCTCACTAAAAGTATATACAACAAAATAGTTAAAACCATCTCTCTTTGTTATAGAAAGGAGGGATTGAGGTAATCCCAAATTACTCTAGCTTGAGATGTGTGTAGTGTCTCTCGACTCTCGTAGTAGACTCATGTTTTTGGAAGTCCAGAAGATAGAATTTCCCTCTAAACACAAGGGCATCTACTAGGATTCTAGAGTGGCATTTTGAAAATCACCCGATGCACAGCATCGAAAGAGTTCATAATTCTCTCTAAATAAGAATTTTCAGAATTAAAGAGTATATGACCTTGGTGTCAAATAATGCCTTTAGAGCATTTAGAATTTATCATTTGATTGTTAGAATTCTAAAATAACAACCTCCTAAATAGTCAATTTGGCCTATGACACTTTTACAATTCCAACTTTCTAAATGTTGAACTGTGCCTGAGTGTTTTGGGAATCACTTTTTTGCTTAGTTAGCCCAAAGGCCAAGAGAGGGGAGTTTAAATCACCCTGCCAGGGATCGATCCCTGATATGGGCTATGGGAGTGGGTGTTGCTATCCATAGCTAATACCCTTTGATTCCCATTTTGGGAATCACTTTGGAGGATTGCATTTGGAGAATTCATAACTCTCCCCATACAAAAATTCTCAAAATTCCCCTTACCAAGCAGGTCATTAACGGCTTATCTTAGTATGGCTATTGACTTTACTTAGGTTGACTCAAATATATTTGTTCAACTTTCAGCCCAAATGGTAAATTTGCCGCTTAAGTGTAATTTGGATTGAGTTGAGTCCACTATGGTCAAGTTGGGTATTTTGCCGAGTTTCACTTAATATAAGATTTCAAAAATGTAATGTAGCGAATGAGTTTTATGGATATGCATATAGATAATCTCGAGGGGTAGCTTAGTTGGCCTACGACCACAGTTTGCACCCGGAGGTTGAGGGTTCGAAACTGCACTACCATACTGGGACCACAAGAAATTTACCCGTTTCCCCCTGGGCCCTTAGGGATTATTCTGGCCCAAAGGGTTGGAACTCCCTCTGTTATAGAAAAGAAAAAAAAGGATATGCATATAGATGAGTATTATTATTTTATACATAAGTCACATGTGTAAGTGAATTATTAGGATATTCAAAGCCTAGAAGAACTCCCAACAGTGGACTCAAATAAGGGCTTGGACTTGGATAAACTTAGATCCAAATACATCCATACCCATTAACTAGTACTGTTCCTAGATCCAAAATTCCCGGGGATGACTTTCGTGGGAACCCATCCATTATAATAATAATATAACAGGAGAAATAATGTGTGAAAGAACATTTCCAGATTGTCTCTTCGCATCTCCTTATCTTTGTGGGCCCATTCTCTATAATCCTATATCTCCACGTTTAGATCTTCCTTTGCCCACGTTATCACCTGACAACTTTCACACTGTGGATAATAATAATAATATATATAAAACTATTTTTTTCTTTTCGGAAGTTTTGTATGTAGGCCTTTGGTTTGGACTCGTTCAACTCAGCTTTTTTTTTTTTTTTCTTATAAATAAAGTAAAAAGTATTTTAATTATTTTCTAGATGCAGCTCGGTTGGTAACGAATATGGGTGGATTGAGTTTGGCTGTGAAATATGGCAAAAAAAAAATTCCAATAACGATAAATAAAGTATTTTATGTTGCCAACGCACTCACGGTTGAGTCGTATTGGCATCTTAAAAATGAGATTTAAATGTCTTATTTAAATTTCTTCTCCAGCAAGGGTGTTGTCGACCTAGTAGACACAAGTAGGAATGCACGCGCGCACACAAAAAAGAGTTGGCATATGCGAGTTCAAACTTTAGACAGGCAGGCAGCCTTACCATTCATATATGGAGCCCTACTCAAACTTTGTTCAATTGAATTTTTTTTTTTTTCTTTTTTGTGTAAGACTGTACAGCTATATTATCAAATAAAATAACTGTTAATCAGACTGCTCCTCTGTCTACTTTTTTCTCTTCTATTATTCTATTGTATGATGGAATATTGTGTGGCTAGATTTTTAAAAAAGAGAACGTTCACGTGTGAAATGAATTCCATTCAACTCATTTGACCCTAAATTAAAGGGGACGTAAGCTTAATTATAAGCACAACTCACCCAATTTGTCTCACTTCATTAAAAAAAAAAATAGTATTTGCTCTAATTTTTAATAATTGTCCTAGTTTTACTCATCTTTCGCATGTGAGCACTCCATATAAACTAAAGCTTACTGTGTGGACGCTTCATTGCCTAAAACAAAGACCAAAAATAATAATAATAAAAACTTCATAGTATGATTAAAGCTCACTGTCATGGATTCGTCATCACTTAATTGGTATGATTAAGAAAAATGCAAGCTTTGTAGGTTTTTTAAGCATATTCTGTTTTTTTTTTAAACGCACTTTGTAGTTGGTTTTGAATCTGAATCCTTACCTAAATACACGTGAATTTGAATCCTGATTCGAAAACTTATAAACATTTTATGCATAGATCTGTATCGCAATTTTTCCAGGACCCGAAAGGAAGTTCCTACCATCAGAGCTTCGCGTTCGGATAATTAGATACCGGCCTCTGGGCCCTTTATTCGTTGGCCATCTAATTTATGATCTTAAATCATACAAATGAAAACATCTAATGGACCTCCTATTCTTCGATCTTAGATTTAGCTTAGGAGAGCCCTGCTATATACATAAATATATATATATATATATATAGGATCCCCATGTTATATCCTTTTGTCATTTAATGATACGAGAGGGTCTCTTTTTTAGTTTTTTGGTAAGAAGAATTGTCTTTTTTGTCATTTCGTGACACTAGAGATTATCTTTTTCACTTTTTTGTTTTTGCTAAAGAAGATGTGCTTTTTATGATTTAAGACCTTTTTATTTGAGCCCCTCTTCATTTATTCTCTCTTGATTTGACCATTATCTTTAATTCACCATACAAGTAAATTAATTACCAAACATGCAACGAGTCTTAAGTTCAAATAGAGATCTACCCAATTGAAATATAACAAACTAAAACAAGCGAAAACACACAAGTAGATACAAATTTAATTACTGTATTATAATTGAAAGACTTAATTTAGTTTTTTTTGGATCAATGTGTTGTACATTCTTGTAGACCCAAATAACTTAAACGGACACTTAGTATGACATTAGTAATTTATCCTTCTTTAGTTAAAAAAAAAAAAATTAGATACTTCTAGTACAAGCTTTAGTACATGATGATAATTACAATTACTTGAGAAAGGGAAAATTTACTGCTTGTTTGTTTGCATGGATTTAACTAAGGATTTTAAAGAAATGTTTCCCGTGGCATTAAATGGAAGAGATGAAAGTGAATAGCCTTAAAGTGGAACCAAACAATCTCCATTTTGTGAAAAATCATCACATAGACATCACTTTAGTAATTTAAATTCTAGGAAAGTCTAGGTCTCATCTACAATTCTACCCTTCTATGGTTGGAATCCATTTTATCAGGAATTCGTAGAAATTCAATGCCATGGCAAACAAATTAGCCCTTAGTCAACTGTAGTTGCTTCACTTGCTAATTCTTAGAAATTTTTCTATTTTCTAATAATAACAGTGTCCTTATAATATTATAAAACTTCCCTTTCTTTATAAATAAATTTTCAAACTTTTTTTTCAAGTGGACATGTGTGTCATACGGTTTCTCATGCGATGATAATTTAACAGTGAGTACACACTTAAAACAAGGTTTTCCTAAATTTAATTGATTTAGATGTGGAATTCAAAGTTGCAAATTTTCCCTCTATTGTGACTTTTGTGGCAACCCTATGAAATGCGCACTGTGGAAGTGGTTGTCATGACTAACCGATCACAGTGTCAAGTGTGCCACACATTTGCATTGTGGAAATACTATATATATGGAGAATTTTTTATGTAGAACAAACAATCCCATACTGCTATGGTGGGGCCCATTCTTGGATTAAACGCAAGGGCTTATGTTAAAGGAACTAATCCATTTTGATTTATCACATTGTTCGTAGGAGAATATTTTCCTTGTAAATATTGCCTCTGTGTTCATTTTATGCTCAATATCACCTCTTTTTTTCTTTTTCTTCTTTTCTTTACCATTGGTGTATGCTCACACACCCACACTCTGCCCCAAGTCTCTCAGCACCAGCATGCTACAACCCAAGATGAGAGGTACCTCACTACTTGCTAACCACCAAAATCTCCTTATTTTGGCAAAGGATCTCTACCATTGCAATGTTTTCTAAAAAAAATATCTTATCAACATATTATTTTGATGAGTTCAATTTATAATCAAAAGTGAATTTATAACAATATTATCAAGACACCGACACAACTAAAATAAAATTGACTTTTTATTTTTTATTTTAGAGGATTTACCAGAAAATGAACCGTATTTGGCCGTTGCACGAAATAATGAAAATTATTTTTCGATGCACAAACGTAGTCCATTAGGCATGGTTTTGGTTTTTATTTTTTATTTTTTTACTTTAGGATTAATGATGCTAACGTTGCTTAAGTTAAAATGAAGCGAAATCCTGGCCATCAATACAAGTTTTCCACTGTTATTATAAGCGGAAAAGCTGCCCGTGAAAGTTTTTGGAAAAGCTACCAATACAATTTTTCCATTGTTATTATATGCGGAAAAAGTTGTTAGTTTTCCATACAAGTTTTCCACCGTTATTATAGGCAAAAAAGGAAGACTTATCAGATCCTGCTATACCAAGCGGAAAAGCTGTCATTTTTCCATTCAAATTTTCCATAGTTATTATAGGCAGAAAAGGAAGACTTATCAGTTCCTACTATACCAATGCAGTAGGCGCTTCTCCTATAATCATTTGGGAAGAAGGTAGCTGTCCAATGGAAAATCATTTTATTCTGCCTCCAGCACAGGTTGATACCAATGAATCGAAATGGATCCGTAGTGTGACCACCCCACTAATAGTCCCAGTCACTTTCTTTTTTACGGGATTTCATTTACAACTTTTGCATTGAGATGTCCACACAAGTTTTTGTGCTAATTCCCATGCTTGCAAGCTAGAAAACAGGATGACAAAATAATAAAGTTTCATTCATTAAAGGAGAAATTACAAGATCCTCAACCCCAAACTAGTGAAAGAGAAAGGGAAGCAAAATGACATTATCGGCACAGAATTTATCTTGTCTTCTTGGCATCCCTCACATAAGAACTTTCGCTACCACCAAAGCTTCCACCCTCCGAATCTCCTCCTCCAACGTGCCAATACAAGTTTTCTACTATGCCACGGTGGAAAAGCTGACAATACAAGTTTCCACTGTTATTAAAAGTGGCCAAGCTGCCAATGTAGGTTTTCCACTATTATTCAAGGTGGAAAAGAGGCCAATATAAGTGAAAAGCCATCAAAACAAGTTTTTCACTGTCATTATAGGCAAAAATGTTGGACTCTCGGCAGAGTATATATAATAAATAGAGACGCTAGCGTCGCCCATACTTATTTTGGGCAACACTATCGTCCCTTGTGAAAAAAATGAAAAAGAAAAGGCAAATGTAGCGGGATGAATGATCTCGTGCAGCGTAAAATACTTTTCATTATTTTGTGCGACAGGCAAATACAGTTCATTTTTTGGTAAAATCCTCCTTATTTTAAATTGTTCGAAAATCACTTCAATTTCGTCTATGCTTTTCAACAAAACCTACTAATTTGAAACAACCCCATAGTATTTCTTTCCATTATTCATCGAAATTCCTTATTTGGAAACTCTATTAATAGAGTCAAGTGAAATAAAGCCCACATTTTTAAAAAAGAAAAAGTCACATCAACAGCACTTTAATTCAAAATTCCTACCTTTTCCTCATAAAAAAAAAAAAAAAGAGTAAAAAAACAACATCATTCTCTACTAAAAGACAAAAAAAAAACTCTCACTTCTTATACAAAAAGTCAAAAAGATTCTATCACAAATAACTAATACCAAAATATCATTATAACCCACTTATATTTTATTCTTTCTCCAAGATAATTTTTACTTCACTACACTAATTATAAAATTTGCAACATGTTTTCTCTCGTAAAGACGGCAATTCATCCAAACCCGACTAAGTAAATTCCAAGCTCAAGTTGAAATTTCCAATCAAACGATTGTCCGAGTCTCCCACTAGCTAATCAACTCGACGTTTGGCGAGTTGCAACGACCCATCAACCCCAGTCAAACACGATTAATGGAGTCCGCCAATCCGACATCCGTCTTTCGTCCTTGGTTGGAATGATTGAGTCGTATCTTTTTAACTTTCCTGGTTTATGACTTGAGAAAGTTTTTCGAGTGAGAGTAGGTGTCATCCTGAACGTCCACTATTGAGAAATTAAAGGTGATCCGTTGATTAAGTGGGCCATATGTGCAGCCCGGTCGAAGGGACAATGATATAAAGTCGAAAGAGGGCTCAAAGTCATGGTCTCCCACATTCAAAACGTAAGCACATGTGAGTTGTGATGACGAGGTGCACTCTCTAGAAAAAACTGTAATGGTGACGTATGAGGACATCCAGAGGCTTACAAAAATATATATATATATATATATATTTGATGTTTTTCACTAGTTTCTTAAAATTTACGAAGAATTTAGATATTAAACTAAACTTTTATTACCATTAATTGAAGAATATTGAACGGTTTAAATTATCAATTGAGAATCCACAAAAGGTGTAAAAAAATTAAAACAATATATATTTGAAAAATTACATAAAATTTTCAAAGATCTAAAATGATCAGTTCAATAAACAAGTTGAGTAGTTTGGGTTACAAAAAGGAACCTGCAACAAACTAAAGGTGTTTGATGGGCCCATAGGAATTAATGTGTAAGAAGTGTAATGGTGCCTTCTGCAAGATAGGCTTTCACACCTATTTATGCGTGAAGATTCTAGTGTATAAATGGCCTTATTTACGTTGTATTTTCACACCTCATATATAGGCGTGTGATGTGTAAATGAGCATAAATATATTTTTTTCACCCCTTTAAGTTTTACGCAAAAACTCGCCAGAAAGCACCAAATCTCACCGGATGAAGACTTAAGCCCTCATTCGAAATGTAAATTTTTTTTTTTTCTTTTTGTCATTATTTGAAATCTAGGCAAAACTTAAGCCCCATTTTGAAAATTTTCCTGTAGATATTCCCTATCCATGACAAGTGAGGTACTCCATGGCCCACCTTACAATCATTATACATTCTTCATGGTTATATCAAAGATGATATTTAATGACCAACCATCACTTCTTATTAACAAAATCCTTCTCTTTGATGGACCCTCGTCAAGTTTCACTCTAGTAGAAGTTGATCCCCACCCTTTCTGTCACTTCCAAAAATCATAAATCAAATATCATAAAAGAAAAATAAAATCAAATATTCTATAATCATCGATGTGATCCACTCACGTAGAAAAAAAAAAACACGTGAAAACTATTATAACTTCTAGAAAAATCTTGAAAGAACCTATGGAAGATGAGAAATTTATCTTGTTTGGTTCAAAGATATTTTCTGGTCTCCACCAACAAGCTTCAACAAAAAAATCTTCATAGTCCAATCTAAATCAACCATTACTAGCGCGTCGGGATCCATGTGAGAACTCTATCATGAGGCCCACATAATGATAATCCGGTATCCATCTCCCTAAACTCTACCATGGGCCCACATAATGATAATCCGTATCATTCAAGATGGCATCCATCTCCTCCACTAAGTGATTGTTAAATTTCAATTTAATTGAGTTGATCTTACTATAAGATTAAATACATTACAGACATTGTGATTAGCAAGATTTTATTATCAATCATCATATAAATGCTCAAATATATGGTGAGTGAGGCCCACTTCAATTGAACCAAATAATAGAATGTGAGGGGATGACAAGACATCTTAAATGGTGCATATTATCATTACCTGGGGATCCTGACTCATTAGTGGTGGGTGCTTAGCGAGGGAGAACCCTATAGCGACGGTGAGTGAATCATTTAGGGTTTGGCGAGCCGCGTACAACCTACCATGCATCCAAGTTACGGTGACATGCCACATGTTAAATGGTCCACTCAAAATCACAAAGTGTGAGTCCACTCAGATCCCGATTCGTCGGATCTGCTGTCTCTCACTCATGGTCACGGTAACTACAGAAGAAGTACATTTACTGCGTTAGGAGCAGGACCACTGAGAATCAGACTGACATCATCTCAAATCATCAGAAGGCACCCCAACATCATTGAAAACTGAAAAGGAAAGTGAACTGGATCCCGCTTTTGCAATTATGGCTTGTGAGGTACGTCAGTCCCGTCTCTTTTACGTCCTCAAATGGGTCAAGACAACAACCATGGTGGACCATTAATTGACCGGCTATTCCTTATTTGGGGCGCACCTTTTCCTCGACAAATAGGTAGGGATTGAAGGACAACAAGGCTTCACGTTCTGTGGGGCCCGCTCGGTCCTTGACAACTGGAGATGGGGGCATGGATAAAAGGGTCCGCTCAATGTTTATCCGAGAAAATGATTCTGCTCGGTGATTTATAATCAGGCCCGTTTGGCACTTTATTAATCCAGTATAAGTTAAATAAAGTTTTTATTTTTTCGATAAGATGTCATATTAAATATATTTTATTTAAAATTGTTTCTATCTTTTCCAAAAAAAAAGTAAAAAAAAACTACCTTTATCCACTAAAATCCAAAAAATCTCCATTTTTCTATACAAAAAGTAAAAAAAAATCCATAACAAACAACTAAAAACAAAATATCATCATAACTCACTTATATTTTATTCCTTCCTCAAAATCAACTTTACTTCACTTGCTTTACGGACTACGGTTATGGGAATTCCTAGAATCATTGCGGTACGGTTATGGGAATTCCTAGAATAATCGTGGGGAGAATCGAAAAGTTATCTTAGGGCCTGTTTCTTTTCTAAAATTATTGGAATTCATGTCTAGTGGCTGTCTAGGATTTCTAAATGCTGGAATTCTGAAATGCTACTTAATTTTGTTATTTTTGAATTTCCTATTTCTTTTATACCTGAATTCCTGCCTGAGAATTCTTGAATTCCTGAATTTCCTGAATTTTTTGTTTCATAACTATAAGGATTTCTGACTAGAATTTTACAAACCATGAGACTGTTTCATAACTATAAGAAGATTTCCGATCATGAAAATTGTCTCAAATTATAAGGATTTTCGATAATGAAAATTGTCTCAAATTTTGTACTGCAAACTCAACAGCATTCACCTCAAATGCTAGAAGAAGAGCCATTCATCGCAATTGACATAGCATCAAAATAATGAAATTCAACAAATGAGAACTCATCAAAATCAGAAGGGTGACATACTTTAATTTAAAAGATAAATCAACCCATAAACTAACTAGTTTTTAACTAAGGCATTTCATCAAAAACTTTACCTTCTATACAACCTGCCCTTAAATCCACTAAAATAAGATTAAAAAACAGTAATAAAACTTTCATGTTACATTAGATTTTTACTACAATACATCTCAACACATTCATATCAAAGAAGTAGGCATCATCCATAGGCATAGAACAACCATAGCCCTCACTTTTATGCTCCTTGCAATTCTCTTTCAGAGCTTTGCTCCATTCTATACTGTATTGGTTTGACTCATTCTACAAATTTCCTCCATTTATCATCCTAGATCCGAATCCTCAACATGCTAGAAAATAGACAAAAAGCAAAAGAAAAAAAAAAAAACAGAGAGAGTTGCAAATCCTTAGTTCGAGGCTTCAAGCCGAATGACAAGCAAACCTCAACGACATAATAGAATGCTCATTTCCATTATAGAGAAACATCCACATGATCCAAGATGTCATCCACATCATCCATAGAACAGAGTTTAAGTTTTCTTTTACCATTTTTGGATGGGTAAAACAACTCAAACTTGCAACGTCATGGTTGCAAAAATACAGTTCCAACAGTGCTTTTAGTGCAAACCCCACCCCCCAACCCCCCGCCCCCCAAAAAAAAAAAACCAAAAAGGAACAACAACATCAACAAATTTCTGAAAAAGAAAATTAATAGTAAAGAAAGCTGTAAGAGATATTTAAGAAATGCAGAGGTACTTGTAGCAAGAACTGGGTTGAGGAGGAGGACATAAAATCTGAGATATCTTTAGGCGATTTTCCATATAAAAGCTGAGTAATTTTTGAACCCACAGTGACAGGAAATGGAGAAGGAAAAAAAAAAACACAGATCTAGTTCTAGTTGTTGGATCTAGAGATTTTTGACAAGAAATGAAGCAGACAAAAAACAAAACAAAAAAAAAAAAAAAAAACAAATATGGTTCTAGCCTCTGTCATCATTCTCCAACACCATCTCCATCTCCAAAAAATTCCTACCCCTCTAAAAAAAAGATACCCAAAAACAACATGACTGAAAAAGGGAAAAAAATCCCAATACAATCTGTAGGTGTGGAAGCAACATAATCTAACCTCCTTTCTCCGTGTCGTAGCTTGAAAATCTAGATCCCACATGACCGTTTGGGTGCCAAAGCTAAAACAAAAGTCATGCCTGAATTCCTGCAATCGTAGGTTTTTCGGAATGCTCGATGGAAGTGTGGGATTTGGGAATACCAGGGTTTTAGCATTTGTAAATGCTGGAATTCCTGGATACCAGAAATTCCACTAAAGAAACATAGAATTTCTTACAAGAATTCCGGAACTCCCAGACAACCGGAATTCCTGACAGAAATTCCAGGAAAGAAATGGGGCCTATGTTTGGATAGGCAAAAAAACATAGAGTAAGTGAAGTTAAATGGGCCCTAACGTTCTAAACTTCAGCTTTACCATATTTGGATGAGTCTGGCCCGATAGATGAAGTAATGTTGTAAGCCACATGTAAACCATTTCATTTCAACTCTAAATGCTTCAATTTTTATTGAGTATAAGTGAATTATACTCTAAACATTAACTTCAAAATAAGCATCCAAATGAAGTGAAGTGAAGTACTCTACTTTAACTTCAACCTATTTATCTTCACTTCATTACACATGTGAAATCCACTTCATTTCACTCCACTCCTTATTTATCCAAGCAGGCCTCTAGGGCTTGTTTTGCAACTCTACTAATAGAGTCAAGTAAGGTAAAGCCCCAAAAGCACAACTTTCCCACCATATTTTTTAAAAAAAAGTCAAAAAGTAACTTCATTTCTCTACTAAAAGACAAAAACACTCCACAATCAATACAAAAAGTAAAAAATATTCCATAATAAACAACTAAAAACAAAATATTGTCGTAACCCACTTATATTTTATTCTTTCTTCAAAATAATATTTACTTCAACCAACTTCATTAGTAAAGGCGCCAAACGCAGCTCTATTAATAGAGTCAAGTGAAGTAAAGTTGATTTTGAAGAAAGAATAAAATATAAGTGGGTTATGATGTTATTTTATTTTTAGTTGTTTGTTATAAAATCTTTTTGACCTTTTGTATCGGAACATGAAGTTTTTTTGTATTTTAGTGGATTAGAAAGGTGGTTACTTTTTGACTTTTTTTAAAAAAAATATGGAGAAAATTTTGAATTAAAGTGCTTTTAATGTAACATGTTTTCTGAAAAATGGCGGCTTTACTTGACTTTTACCATGTTACTAAAGTGCCAAACTAGCCCTTGAGATCCTAAAAGGTTACGAATGACCAAGTGGGGAGGCATATTTAGGTTCGTTTGGTAATTTTACTTGTAAAATAAAGTGTTGTAAAGCATCAAATCAAAAGAGAATAAAATATAATGGGAAGATATTTTATTTTTCGTTGTTTGGTATTTAATATTTTTGACTTTTTGTATAGAAAAACTGAGCTCTTTTGCTTTTTAGTGGAGAAAAGATTTTGCTTTTTTTACTTTTTTTTTAAATACATGGAGGGAATTTTGAGTTAAAGTGCTATTGATGTAACCCCTTATCTAAAAAATAAAGGCTTTACTTGACTTTTACTAATCTAGTAAAGTGCCAAATGCCAAGGATGTTGGAATTCTAAGAATTTCAAAACGCTACTTTTAACATTTTAGGTAGCTGAAATTCAGAACTCTAACAAAAAAAATTCAGAAATTTCAGGGGACAACCATCACATTATTGTCTTTTAATTCCCAACGGCACAAGTTCCGGTCAAAAATTTATGTAACTGAAGAAATTCAAAGATTTGAAGTCTAATGAAATTTTAAATTCCCCAAAAGTTAGCTTCTAAATGGAATTCCCAAATTGTCATATTGGACGGAAGATTTACAAATGCCAATGAGGTTGAGATTATGAGAATTCCAAAGGTTAAAACATATTTTTCAAGTGGCTGAAATTTGGAATTCTAAAAAAAATTGGCATTTTCAAATGTCAAGAGGACAACTATCACATCATGTGAACTCCCAACATCACAAAGTCTTGCTTTATAGGATTCTTGATTTGAAAGAGTATAACTTATGAGTGGGATCTACCTATTAAAAATTCATGCAACTCAAATGAACTCTCGTGCTATGAACGAGATATCCTCAAGTTTTACTACCATGAGATTAACCATAGGAGATGAAAAACATGCAGGCCATGTTTCTTCACTAAAATTCAAAGAATTCTTGTCTAGAGAATTTCTAAATTCTCCAAAATGTCCCCTGTGGTAGAATTCCTGAATCCAACTCTTGGTGGAGGGTCTGAAATGCCAAGGAGGCTGGAGTTGTAAAAATTCCAAAGGTCATTTAAGAGTTTTAGGTGACAAAGATTTAAAATTCTGACAAAGAAATAGACATTTGCAAATTCTAAGAAGACAAGCTGCCACATCATATTTATGAATTCTCAACTTCACTAATTCTAGTAGAGGAACATGCCTAATTGAATAACTTTTAAGAATTCCAAGGACTTCTTAACCCGAATCTCAAAAACTTTTGAATGGAGAATTTATAACTTTTCCAAAAACTATCTAAAAAATGGAGTTCTTGGACCTTCCTCCCCACTTGAGCATCCAAAATGAGAAGGAGGTTGAGATTCTAAGAATTGCATAGCCTACTTTTGACTTTTCATGTGGTTGGAATTCAAAATTCCAGCAAACAAAGACAACATCCATATTTATGTCACTGTCTTTAAATTCCCAACATTTCAAATTTCAATAAAAAACTCCATCCGGGGATACATCATATCACACAAACACTTTGCTCGTGAAATCTACACGGAGATTAGAGCAGCAAATCTTATACGGTTCATATTTGGATCCTATTTGACCTGCATAACACAACCTCGATTAGGAAAACCTAACTTGCATTTAAACGAGTGGGTAGGGCTACAAACGGGATAGTTCCGGATCGGAGTCATAGTGGACCCGGACCCGTTTTTAAATAACGGTTTTGATTCAAGATATGGTTTTAACTCGGAACCTATTTTGTTGATTCTAGATCCGTTTCAGATAGAAAAACCCGGATTCGGTTCCCGAATCGGGTCCACATAGTAGACTGGAATCTAGTTTTAAAATCGATTCTAATTTCTCTTTATTCTTCATTTTTCTTAAAATTAGCATATCATTCAGCTTATAACAATGCATCAAATCTACTGCCTCCAATATTATACATAAAAATGTTCACAAAAATTTGATTTTAAAGTACAATTTGCAATATCATATGCTCGTATGCTGGGTCTTGAGTCCATGGGTTAGAACCTATATGGATCCGAAACCGGACCTGTTTATCAATCGGAACCTAAATTAGGTTCCAGACCCATATCCGTTTATGAATCGGAACCAAAAATAGGTTCTAGACCCTGTTTTTTATGGTTCGGAACTTCAGGGTAATCGGATAATCGGATACCCGTTTGCAATCCTGCGAGTGGGGTTTGGGTTTGCCTATATAACCTGCATGTCCCACTTAAACAATTTGAATTAGGTCTACCTACATAGCTAAACCCATTTAATACCATCTGTTGATTTAGTAATTCATCACTTAGAATATATAGTTTGTTTTATAAGGAATGAGTCAAGCTTGGTTGTGGTTCCTGGCTTGTTTTAAAAATGAGTAGGATATCGGTTGAACATCAAATTGCAAAAGCCTCTGATTAGCCCAATCCATTTTTTACCGACCCATCCCATTTGTCACCCCCAGTTGGATGTTTTTAAGAAGGCACTGGATGGGCCTGCTAGTTGTTAATCAGGGGTAATGAATTACACATCTTAAAAAACTGCTTAAACCTCCTTCTCCTTGAGCAACTATAGCTCATTATTCTATGTCAGTTGAACATTGATTGAGCCTTAAATACAACACACACACACAGAGACGTCAATTCCCTCCCGCTGTCCCTCTGTGAATAACAGAGTCTCAATTGACATCAAACCATTATCCACTCTTAGACCTAGCTCCATGCCAGTATCCATCATTATAAAAATGTCATTCCCAATCGACAGTGGCCGTTAGATTTATTGTCAGGCCAATATCCACCACTAGATCTATAGCCATACAAATTGTTAGTCCCAACTAGAGATGAAAATCTGGACGGGCCGCCCCGGGCCCTGCACGGCCTGGTTTCCACCTGGTCTGTGCTGGGCCAGAAAGCCTGGGCCGAAGCAGGCACTACCAGGCCCATTTATAATTTATTTATATATATATAAATAAAATATAAAAATTAAAATAATTATAGATTTCTTATTCATTTATAAATTAGTTCAGTGTTTGTGCATTTATTTTAATAATTTCAAGTTAAAACCCTCTAAAATTCCATAAAGTCTCTTTCAATTTATATAAAAAGAATTTTAAAAAAATTAAAAAAAATTAGAAGAGGGATGTGGGCTGACGCATGCCCGGCACGGCACAAATAAATCTTTGCCTTGGGCCGTGCTGGGGCAAGACCCAGGTAAGGCTGGGCCCGCCCTTACCAGCACGGCCCAATTTCCATGCCTAGTCCCAACTTATACTTGCAAGGCCATTTTCCACTATTAGATCTATTCGTTGAAATCGATTCACACCTTTGTTTTCATAATAGCCAGGCCATTATCCATCATTAGATCTACGATCTTGTCAATCAAATTTTTTTTTATGGATTTTTTTAATATATGATATAAACCTGTATTCATTTTATCATGAATTTTATTTATGCATGGGATCTTGGATTTCATACATCTCATTTTGGGTACCTTGAATTCATGCTTTTGGGTTTTAATTTTAATTCATTATCTACCTTCTTTTTTTTTTTATCAAGTTCAACCTGTGTGCATCGGATAGGCTTTATGCTAGTACCCATGCTGTAACCTCATAATAAATAATTCTTGCATTCCCAACATATCAAGATTCTATCTTTAGACGAAACTGCTCATAACAAATGAAGGATCTCAAATATAAAATATGACCATGACAGTAGCAACATGTGCATTTGTCATCACAATAAATAAATATCAAGCCAAAGTGATATTGATGAGGACTTCATCTTCTGAAGAAACTGCTTATAAGAGAACAATATTATTTTAGTCATTTAACTATTTCTCC
The DNA here is from genome assembly GCA_029852735.1 of Persea americana. Classification (NCBI taxonomy): domain Eukaryota; kingdom Viridiplantae; phylum Streptophyta; class Magnoliopsida; order Laurales; family Lauraceae; genus Persea; species Persea americana. The sequence continues at coordinate 63,365,332 of CM056813.1, read as the reverse complement.
TTGGGTGGTTCCATAACAGCCAAATTAATTGTTATGGAATTTGGTGAATTAACATGACACATAAATTTTGTTACATGATCTCATTCAAAAAAGATATTTTATAAAGTCATGCCAAAAACTCTTCTGTAACTATGTCATGTATCCTCTTTAACAATTGTGAGAATGAAAAGGATGGCATATACTAATGATAGAATCACAAGAGGCTAATACTTAGATACCATTGTGACTAAATGATATTGGGAAAATCCCACATCCCACAGACTTTCCCAACAAATGATTCGTATCATTGATTGCCCCCACAGTGTTTCCATTGTTCCATTTTGGCCCTTTGTCATTGTCATTCGGGTGAGCTTCCATTTTCCTTTCATCAGAGGGCTGACTGGATAAAATTATTAGACGGAGCCAATCATAATAACATTACTAGCACAATAATCCATTGTTAGCACGGCTGTTTTCGTGATGTGAGAGCAAATGATTTAGAACAAGAATAGAAAAATATTTTGGATAGAAAGAGAATAGAAGAGGTGCGGTAGAGACTAGATAGAGGAGTTTGATGAATTAAACGATAAGAAGGTAATTGAATGAATTGAGCAGTGGTGAGAGAATGTCAAACTTTTGAGAAAAAAAAAAAAAGGAAAATGTACTTTCAAAATAATAACTAATGGTCAAAATTAAAGCCAAATATATTATAATTAGCTAGCCCCACCATGATTTCCATCATAGGCTCTAATATCGGAGGCAATTACAATCACAGTCCCCATAACTGGGGCAGCTAAAATCTATATAAAAGACGATATAAAACTGTCTAGAAACTATATTTAATAGGATCATCCATTATCTTCTTTATATCCACGTTATCCTTGTTAGGTCCATATGGGGCTTTTGTATTAAATTACTCCAATAGTATTGAGTTAGATCAAGCTCAAATGGTCGGTTCTTTTGACAAAAAAGTAAGGCGAGCATTAAATAAAAAAAAAATGGAGATTTGTTAGTTTGAACCAAAACTGGGAATCGAAGAGCCTGTGTCATTGACCAAGTCTTTTGCAATGGTGCATTTGCTTTTCTGAGTATGGACTGCGACAGGTGTATGTTGTAAGTGGTTTATCCTTAATTGCCTGCTGATGGTCTCCTGATGGTCTCTTTAGTTCTTTCATGGTCTAAGCTTGCCTTTACCTTACCAGGTTTTGCTTTCGGTAACCCTTTATTTCTTTTAAATTATTCCTAGTTTTCGTGCTTAAACTCCATATTCATAGCTTTCATGTCAAAGTTTTATGTTTGTGGCTTTCATCATGCCAAAATCTCACATTTTCATGGCTTTCATGCCGTGCCTAAAGCTTCGTAGTATTGGTTTTCATGCCTAAATTCTATGTGCATGTCTTACATGCCAAAAACCAGATATTTTCATGCCTTTCGTGACTAAAACTTCATAATTTATGGTTTTCATTTCTAAATTCCAATGGCTTTTATGCCAAAAATCCATATTTTCTTTACTCTCATACCAAAATCTCATATTTTCATGGATTTCATGCCAAAATATCATATTTTCATGGCTCTCATTAGGGTAATGGCTGAGCTTGGGCCGAGCCGAGGTAAGTCCTTACCTTACCCTTACATATGTAGGTCGGGGCTTAGGTCAAGCAAAAGCCTTCACCATTTTGGATGGGCTACAATTTTTAGACCCTTGCCCTATCCTCAAGGGCTTGTTTTGGCCCAACATAAAGACAAAAAAAAAAAAAAACAAAGAAAGAAAGAAAGAAAATTATTTTTTATGAAATATTACTGCCTTTATAGGTACAAGTTTTATAGTCCTTCTTCAAAATAGTCAATAAAACTTTAAGTAATAATAGATCTAATACAGTAGGATGTGTTGTGCAATATGCAATACCAATGCCACTGTGGTATCCACATCATATGAATCCTAATTCCTAACACACTAGGTATGACCAAGATTGTTGACTGTTAGAGGGTCCCTGTCTTGTATAGAGTCCACTCAGATGGATCATAGGTGGGCCTCACTAGGTACTTAGGACATAGTGCTCACTTGAGGTTTTTCCATACACCTCTCCTGCTCTCATGATCTCACACGCATCTTTTGTGTGTGGGCCCCACCTAAAACCCCTATGAAGGGGATTGAGGGGAATTGAAAGATCTCCCTCCTACTTGTGTACAGTGATGGCAGATCAAAATATCATCTTAACCCCTTGAAGGAGTGGCATGTGGCATGTGGATAAATACTCAGAAGATTGTGGCCAGATATAGGATGGTGTAGGATTGTGTAGAAGTTTTTAGATGAAGTTTTTAGAAAAAAAAAAAAAAACAGTTGTCAGACTGGGGATGGTAGAGTTGAGGGACTGGGATTAGACTTCTGTATGTACATAATTATGTTGGCTATCAAACTTACATCTCTATTATCTGTGATTTACTTTTGTAAGAGAGGATCCATGATTGGAGAGAATGGCATGATTGGAGTGAATCTCTTAATTCCTAGAGCATTTCCATATTGAAGTAAATCTATAAATTTCTTTAAGGATATTCATATCCTTTTTCAAACAAATTCTATATTGAGCTACCATTTATTCCAAAACCAATCGGTAATAGAAAATTACACAACAATGGTTTTATGGTGAGGGCAAGGGCTCGACTACAATTATGATCATCGCTTAGGAGCAAGGGTGAACATTGACTTCAACAAATTCTTTCCATAGACAAACAGAGAATAAATGTATCAATCCTCGAGAAGATAAAAGACTTCCGAAGTTTAGTATGCCGAACTGCTTGAGACGTCCTTGCTGCCCTGGACTATTTTAATTGACTGTCAGTCAAGCTTGGACACCCTTTTTGAGTTTGTCACAGTTGGCTTGGACTGCTTTGAGCCCAGTTCAGGTGGGTCGAACCTAATAATCTGGTGTCCAACTATACAGGCTTGCTAAGCATATTTGAGCCTGTTTGCATCTGCTGGGCTACTCCAATTGGTTAATCAACGACTCATGTTGAATTCTCTTTAAATTCAACAAATTTTATGTTTGAACTAGACCATTTGCATTATCCAATTTGTGGTTTGACCCATCTTTCTTGATTGGGCCTCCATTTAGATGAATAAAAAAATATTAGATTAGTCAAATTGACCTAAGTAAGCATGGACCCGATCAACCACGTGATCCACTAGATCTAGACCATTTGCTCTTGCGTCAGTCTCCCTTGTTGGCCACTGATTCAACCTTATTAAGTCTACATCCACAATTATCAATTGTCACATCTGCACACTCCAAAGTTCCATATGTCATATTCGCCCCAATGATATCTGCAATTCATTCTTCTCATCATGTACACAATCTATCACATCCACATTCAAATTATCAATCGTCACATCTGCACACTCCAAAGTTCCATCTGTCATATTCGCTCCAATGATAAAATTCCACTTCATCTGCAAGGTTCTAATAGTAGTTGGGGTTATTACTGATCTTTCATGTAGTAGGGAATTTTAATGGTATGATGCATTGCTTGTTGGAACATTTGAATTCTTGCAATTTGAATATGAGCTTTTATGAATGCTTGTGTAAGATTTCTTTGTAGGATTCTTATGATTTTTCTTTTGTCTTTTCATTGTTTTTATTTGTTTCTGTGTACTTAGTGTAGCAGATCAGTATAGATCCTGCCTTAATAATAAAAGTCACCATTCAAAAATAAATAAAAATTTGTGGTTATAGATTGATTGGGTTTGGTAAAGATTTTTTTAATGGGGTTGTTTTTTTTATGCATGCCAATGTGATTTAAACTGAAAATTGTGGGTTTTTTTATTTATGTGAAAGAGCCTTCCACGTCAATCTCAAGGGGTTGAATTCAAGATGGGCATGTTTCTACTACCCATCCAAACATGCGTACATAAATAAGCTTTTTTCTTTTTCCAAGAATACCCTTATCAATTCCTTAACCAAACACTTTGAGAAGGCTACCATTTACAACTCTCAACTTATGATGTGAAAGGTGGGACCCATTTATTAGAATTTCTAAAATATAAGGCCACATTTTAATTTCATTCTATTATGATTCTTCTTTTATCTTATTCTGAAGATGTTATAATTTTTATTGGTGGGACCAATATCCACATTAAAAAAGCGGCATGCCTTTTAATTTCTATAAGATGTGAGCCATCTGTAATTCAAAAAAGACGGATTTCATGTTCTAACTTCTACATGTGCATCCCATGTTATAATTTTAAAAAATGGACCATAATGAAAAGTGGACCTTACATATAACATACTTCCTAAATGCGCCAGGTAGGTCCAATTTACTAATAGCGGGCCCTACATCGTAAAATCTAAACCGCTCAAAATCATCATTCTATTACATGATAAGAAAAAATAATTCATGTATTAAATAAAAACTATGCAACACATTTTACATGAATAATTAAGATATTAAACAAATATATATATATGTCACCCATTTTAAATGAATATCAAGCAATTAAATAATAAAAAAATATGGAATGGGCTCAAGCTTTATTCGGGGTTCAGGTATTTAATAGGAAAACTTAATTAAATGAATGAAATATCAACCATGAGCATGTTTTTTAAACAAAATATTAAAATACAAAATATAAAAGGAATCTATTTTTATTTTAACAAATGATTGCAATGTACAATGATTTTTTTCATGATGTGTGAGATAAAACATCTCCATTGTATAAGTGACATAAGTTATTTGACGATTGATTTAGCGGATTTTATTTGATAAGCTCTAAAGAAAAGAAAATCTAAGCAAATGAATAATAGCAACCATCCAATCCAAGGGTTAAAAAATGGTGGATTATAAAACTTGTTGATAAAATAACATGTCCCAATAAAAACTCTGACTAGAACATCTCCAAGTGACATGGTTGCAACTATCAAAGAAGACGACTCTTAACCATAAGAAATTCATATAATGACCTCATCTAGTCATCGATCATGGGTGAATGCAACTAAAGTGGGCCTCATAATGTGGTTTAAAATCACTATAAAAAGGTTGTGCTTGATCATTTCTTCCCATACTTTGTGTTTATTTAAAATTTTCACTATTTCATGAGTAAATTTAATTATTTGATGTAGCATGAAATAGTGAAATATTTTAGCTTTGACTGTTGATTTTTTTACTTTTGAAAGAACGTAAGTACTCCTGCTCACATTTTAAAAGAAGAACTAAGCAATGAAATCATTAATAAATATGTTGCACATATTATTTTTTTTTCTTTTAATCATGTTTTAAAAACATGATGAATCTATTGGTACCGTGGATACTCTAGTTGGAGTTTCCATTGAGACAAGTTTTTTTTATCAATGTATTAAAATTTGTGCGTTTTTTAACCTTTTGATTGGATGATTGTTATTATCCATTCACTTAGATTTCTCCCTTTCTCTATAGCTCATCAAACAAAATCTTTTATATCAATAGTTGAATGACTCATGCAACATATAAAATAGAATTTCCTTAGTTCACACATCATGCAAGAAATCATTGGACAAGGTAATCACGTGTTAAAAGTGAAAATCGACTCTCCTTATTTTTCTCTTTTTAGTGTCATGTTTGAAAAAACACCCTCAATCTCATGGTCGAGGTACTGCAATTAACATTTTCATTCATATAAGTCAATTTGATTCAAGTCTAGGTCTGAATTCAACGCAAGCTATATATCCTAATTTAAACTTCTTGGATGAGAAATATGGAGGCGTAAGCTTCCACCTATTGAATATATACCTAAACCCAAAAAAAACTTGACCCCATGCCATATTTCTTATTGTTTAATTGTTTGATCTCTTTTACAGTGTGTAATCTTTTTATCATTTAACCGCTTAATTGCTTCTTTTCAAATGAGTAAGATATATTTTGTTATTTAAGTCCTTCATTATTCTTTTAAGATGTGTAGAATATTATTTTATTATTTAACAACATAATTATTATTTTTTCTTATCATGTGCTATAGAATGATGCTTTTGAGTGATTTAGATGTTAAGATGTGCCTATTATTGATATTTACAAATTACATGGGACTTACCTTTAGGAAATAGAATGAGGCCCACCTTGAATACAAAAATTAAAAGGTATGACCCCTTTTTTAATATGAGTCTGGCCCCACCATAAGGAACTATATCATGGATCCACCTTTAGAAATTATAATTTGGCATTATATTTTAGGAATTATAATAAATGGGACCCACCTTTTATATCATGAGTTGAGACTTGAGAGTTTGTAAAGGGTAGTATTAGAAATGGTTTTAATAAGAAATTAGTAAGGGCATTTCGATCTGGAAAGAAAAAGTATGCATGCGTTGAGTAAAAGTAGGAAAATGCTGTTCTTGGAATTCATCTCTTTACATTGATGTGGCACACTTTAATTGGTAGAGGAAGGAGCTGCATAGTAGTAGCATGCAGGGCCGCTGCATCCAAGCCCGACCCTATGTGACGTGATTGGATTTATGTGAAATTAGTGGACATGATTTATCAATCATGTCGGTTTGAGTTAATTAATGAGTATTGCTTTCTTGTGTAAGCCTTTTCAACCATGAAAAAAGCTGAGAGATAGGAGGGAAGTTGTGCATATGGTTTTATTGATCTAGAGAAGGACAATGACAGTGTGGGAAGGTTGTTAATTACGGGCATTAAAGGGAAGATCCATCTCTATTGGTTATATTGTGATCATGCAGAATATGTATCAAGGGTTGGTGCCAAGTGTAAGAAGTATTGGTGATATGACTCGGCTTCAAGTTGGAGTTGGTTGCAGCATGATCTCGCATTGAGTGTGAGACTTTGACTATTTACCTTGTTTATGGACCAGTAGACAGTAGAAATTCAGGATGAAGGTCCTTGGCATATGTTGTTGTTTGCAAGTGGTTTAGTGCTAACTAGTTAATATGAAATCTGGTTGGTAATAACTAGAAATTTGAGAAGGGCTTTTATTCCAAATACGACTGAAAAATGAATGCAGTAGGAACGTCCCTCCATTTCTCAAAAAGGAGAGAGAGAGAGAGAGAGAGAGAGAGAGAGAGAGAGAGAGAGAGAGAGAGAGAAGTATATGTGGTGCAGGTTTAGCATTTGTGAGAGTAGAAGGATGACCTGATCTAAATTGAAAATCACATAATGTCACAGGATGATGGATTTTGATATCTTGGTAGCAACAACAGAGCAGTGTTTTAAAACTAGTCTACCAAGTCGGTTCAGACTCGGTCACTAACAAGTGGCTTCATAATAAGGGACTCGGCCAAGCCGCATTATTATGAAGGATTTGACTATGGCAATATTATCACTTTGATGAATGATGATCATTGACAGACTCAGGATTTTTTTATTGAGGAATGCGTACCCAAACAGGCAATTGGATTTTGGGAACAAACCTAGAATTTTTATGTAGGTTTTGAGGACCAATGCAGGATTTTTATGTGAGTTTTTAAAGCAGAGTCGAAATTTCTTTATGATTTTAGAAGTGAACTTGGGTCCATCGGGTGCGACCGCCCCCACATGGAAGTTATTGGGTCCACCCCTGATGATGATAGATGTAAGAATAGATGCAGGTATGTAAAATATCTGAGGCTGAAATCACTAGTTTGGTGGAATATGGGGTATTTTTGGGTGGTGAAATAGAGCTGGGTGACTGCGTCTGACCATATGAGGAACCTGATTAGGTCTGAAGCTTGGGTGCTGGGAGTTGGGACTCACTCTATTAGCTGCGAAAAGCTCTTGGAAATCTAGTTTTCAAGATCTCAACTGTACATCTAGGGCCAACTGTTGAGCCATATTTGACTACTGCACCAGTTGGATTTCCATGTTATAATGAGAATGTGAAAGTTGGTGGAGAAGACTGAAGAATTAGCTTGAATGGTCAGATGTTATTACCAGTCAATTATTCGGGCCTTCATTAAGTGCTAATCATAGATTGAGTTGCATGTATGATTTGGTGGTGGAAAAAATTGAAAAGTTGGCAACATGGAAGAGAAGATATGTTATCCTTGGGTGGACATTTTACATTAATCAAATTGCCAATGGCTATTTTTCTGGTGTATTATTCATCTTTATTCAAGATTCTAGCGGCAGTGGTGGATAAAATTGAAAGGCTGAAAAGAGAGTTTCTTCAGGAAGGTAATAAAGGAAAAAGAAAAGACATCTATCTTGTAAACTGTTGGGAATGTTCTAGATCTAAAGGGGAAGGAGGACTGGGATTTGGAAGAATCAGTGAAAGGAACTGGGCTCTACTAAGCAAATGGTGGTGGAGGTTTGAGGAATAAAAAGAGGCTTTGTGGAGGAAAGTGGTAATCTGAAAATGAGGGTACGAGGGTGGGAACCAAGTAGAGAGCCTTGCGCTATAGGGCCACATTTAAGTTTGTGCGTTCAAAACACATTTGCAAGTCAGGCAAAGAGGTAGCATACGCCCATTGAGCAGTTGATAACAATTAAAAGAGTGCAGACTCAACTGAATTTGTCTGGCTGGCCTTTGTTTGCATCAGATTAGGCTTCAATTCATTGTTTATGTTCCTTTCATTGTGAGTTGGAATTTTTGGACAATGAGAATTTTTGCACATTGTGATTTTCCTTTGTGTGTGTGTGTGTGTGGCTGGATCGGACTACTGTCTAGTAGGATGGTATACAACCTACACTCAGGGACCATGTGCCTTTATGGGTTTCTTTAATTCAGTAAGATTACTGGGTTTTATATATGAACTTATCTGAACACTTCCTTGCAATTTCCGTATGTTCTAAAGTTAGGAGATAACATGATTTTAGCGTTTTCCAGATTTTTTTTGATGATTTATTAAATTTGTTTGTGGTAAGATAACTCATTTGGCATCAAAGATGATGTGGCCTGTTTGTGAAGTTCCTAAAATACTTTGTAGACAACTTGCAAAAATGTTACATGAGGATAATGTTTGGATCCTGAAAATGAGGGAGTCTCTGTTTGGTTCCTCAACCATCACAATCAGGTTCTATTTGTTGTCACCTTCCCTGAAGTTAAAGCCTGAATCTCATTCTTCTTGTCATTTTGTTGATTTGATGATGATGATGTTGCTGATTTTTCAGGGGTTGTGATTGTGATTGGATTGCTCCAATCATGTTTTCAAGTCCATCTAGTACCTAGAAAGTATAGAACTAACGAAACATACTTGAAACTAGGGTCATCAATATGTGGTCAGGTGGCAATGGGTTGGGTTAAATGGATTACCTGGAAGGTTAGGCAGTGATTCTAATTGGGTGAGGTCGGTTATTGATTTATAGATGCCAGCCTGAGGTGGTTCAAGGAGGGCATGGTTTTGGTCACTCTTGAGGTTTACCCCTTCCTCACCTGCTTAGATTTTCTTAGAGGAAGTAACATTTATTGAGTATATAAAGATGGGTCCATGTCTCATATATTTAAGCTTCACACAGGAGATAGATGCGGACCGCTCTGACTGGCCCTGATCCAATTTGCTATCACTTATTCTAAACATGTCATTAGGAGTTGGGACTGGTGAGAGTAGTTCCGGAATGATTTATCCAGACCCTTACTGAGCCGGAACCATTTCCTTCCCTACTATTAAACTTCAATGTGTCTTTAATTCTATCCCTGTGATTCAAGCGATGGAATGCGAAGTTGCTGAAAAGATGGCTTTAAATAGAGTTAAGTAGGAGAGTAGGATTCAATGTCTACTGTAATTAGATGCAATGAGGCTTCAATTATGATGAGCCAGGCAAAACCAACATCTATACATTAATGATTCCCTCTTGATCCAAAATCCAATTGTTTACTGATCTAGTTTTGCTCTTGCTTGTGGGTTAGAATCCCGTTGTTTGTGACACAATTGAAAACCTAGTGCAGTTAGTGATTATGCTCTAAATGACCAGGTTGTAATTTTTAAGCATCTTCAATTTATTCAATTCAGGTTTGGATGATTATTAGGGTTTGTAGTGGATTGGTCGAAATGTGACTGGTTTTTTTGCAGTTCGCAGTTATCATATAATGGCCTGAGGTTTTTAATTGAGCTACAGATTCCGGCTTTAAGATTTCATCACTATTTTTTACCTCATTATTTATAACGTTTCATATAAATAATGGATTAAGTTTAAAAATGTTGAAATCTACTTTTAGGTGGCACTGTATGATCCCCATCAAAGGTTTTGAGATTTAAACACTAGATCCGAGTTAGAAGTTCTTTCTTTTTATTCTTTAAACTTTTGATCTGCAAAAATTTTGGTTAGATAATAGTGCTGTATAAAACTTATCTTTCGCAACCATAGCAGAAAATTAAAAATAAAATAAAATAAAAAAGTCCATGTCCTGTCTGTCCACCTTCCATGTTTCATCTACTGTTACATTTTGTAAGTTGTTATTCAGTGCAATGCAAAACAAAGCGTAGAAATATGAGTCCCCTTCCTGGAGAAGAGGAATGCGTGTTTCCATTTCCGCGGCTTTACACAAATGCTCCATTATAAAGGACATTTTATTTTCAACACTCTGGGATGTGGGACTCTAGTAATGAAGCCTAAAAAGGATTCTTAATCACTGGATTCTCAAATGTTTGAAAATTTCCAACACAATGTTCTATGCAACTTTTCTTTAATGATGCATGCATATGACTTATCATGCATTTGGATATACCCCAAACTGCAAAATCTGCATGCAGCTTCAAAGATTTTGCTAGAAAGTGGATACAAATTTTCCCAAGTACATGAGAAAGAAGTGGGGAGAGGTTAAGAAAAACTTACCGTACCTGTCACCTGCCTCTGTTTGCCTGCTAATGTTGATTCCCCTCTTTTCATGCCTGTGTTTGATTTTCAGGAGTTGATGAAAGCATGGACCTTAATACAATGCGGTTGTGTCACCCTCTTTTGACTGTGTATTGTATAAGCTAAACTGCTGTTGACATCAGTGTTCATCATCAGCCACATCATGTCATAATTGATTACACTCATACAAGGTGGCTACAAGCCTATATGGAACATTCTCTTCTATCGTCTAGGATTATTTTGTTTGATATGTTTCACAGCCATTGGCTATGTTTCAGGCATCTCAAATTTGTACTGTTTCTCTGCTTTGCTTTTGCGTGCAAGCAGCCATGGTGTTGAGCTACATTTCCCCAGTAATTTGTAACCTCTTCTGATTTGATTTCAGTTTTCTTTCTTTGCACCTGAATCAAATGGATGGCAGCAAAATGTGGTTAGACTCAAAAGTTCTATAAAGATGATATTAGCATTTTATGAGAAAAAGGAGTTAAAACTTGTAGCTGAATTGGATAGGCTGTGTCATTGAAGTCTGTCTCAAATCCCAACAAGGCTTGAATATGCAGAGTCTGTTTCTTGAATGTGACCGATTGATTCCTCTAAATAACAGGTAAATCTAATTGCTTGGGACTCAGTTACATGTAACAAGAGTTGCAGCAGGTAAGCAGGGCGGTGGCGTTTGGAATTTGGATTCCTTGTAAAATCTGATTACCCAGCCTCTCCAACTTTTCCCATGTGAGTTTCTTACTTTTGATAGGTGGACCCAGTTTTGGAGGACTTTTAGTTCTACTATGCAAGTCTGTCACATGTAAGTGGGGTCCGTGGGGACACCCAAAAGCTTGAACTCCTAACGTGTAAACTTAGTTCCTTGCTTTCTATTAGGCTCGCTTTACATGGGGTCCAAATGGGCCCAAAAAGGGCTCCTTTCTTCTCTGATTCCATACATAAAGGGCAACCTATCAGTATTTTACTTTACAAGGTCGATGTAATGGCACAGGCCTAAATCGGGCCATAACTATCTGGACCAAGCCTTGCTCGTATGACAAATATGAAGCCCGAGCCCAGCCCGAGTTGGATTTATGATTTAAAAGCTGAGTACTTTACACTATCTCAAGGGTAGTTTGACTGATTTGGTCATCTATTTTTATGTCAGATTTCTAGTGTTCTAATCCCAGCAACACATTTTGCTACCACAATTATTATATTGGGGATGGATCAGGATTTGGGCCCCCTACAATTGAATCTAAGCCTCGCCCGTATAATAAATAGGCCTAAATTAGAAAACCGAGCCCGGCCCTAATACTAAAACCCAAGGACCAAGTCTAGCCCAAAGCAGGCTGGGCCCGGGATGAGCTCTGGCCAGCCTGGTCGATGAGCACCCTAGCCAACCGTGCTATAGGCCTTGTTTAGTTTTCCGGTTTATACTTTTGTAACCATCAACTCATCAATTAGATCCTCTCTATCAGGGAAAATTGGTTCATTTTTGTTTTCTCTTGTACATGACGGAAATGTGTGGCACCAAACAATAAAACAATGGTATCATGGAAAATCAAAACAAATTCTAATATGGTGGAATCCTCTTACTGCAGAAATACACCTTTGAGGCTTGGACTCTGATAAACTCATGAGGCTCCTCGGGTGTGCCCACTTGTTGAAATTGAAATTCCTTGGAATAAATTTCCCCCTCTTGTATGGCTCATGGACACATTTCACTAGAGATTGTCAAACATGTGAAATACTTTCCTGAGTCAGAAACCATCTTCTTAAAACCAATGAATACAATTCTCCTAAACAGACAGTCTCTGTCTGGCACCCATTTTCATTTTAATGAAATTGAAAGCCAAAAAAATCTCCAGGAGTTCCCATCATCTTATAATAAGCATGAAAAGGACATCGCTATTTAAGTTAATTAACTATGCCACGAGGCCATGAACCTCTTCTCTTTTTTTAAAGTGAAAAGGACCCTCCAATTGGTAGAAGCTGTGGGACCCACCAATCCTCAATTGATGGGATGTCAAATGCAAGTGGGCCCACTTTCTCCACTGTGGCAGGGGGATGATGAAAACTTTCAAGCATGTGTGGAAAGCCAGACTCTTCTGCCACGGACAACATCACCATGATCCAGACCATTGATTTGGTCTGTCGACAAGTCCCACTGTGATGGTGGGCTCCACTTAGTGATGACCCACTCACTCAAACACATAAACATAAATAAACCCATCTTTTGTCCTCACCATAAGATTGTCAAATGGACAAAACTCTGTGGGGTACTCATGCACCACAAACCATGGCAAATAAGTGACAATCAAGACCGTCCAAATCATGGGACCCAATCAGAATCCGCTCCTAACTAATTAGTCAATTAATTATGACAGTTCAATTGGGGTCCATGATATGGAGGATTGGTTACAGAGATAATTTCAAAGTCCCAATTCAACGTGCAAATGAAGATAAGCAAGGATCATCCTAATGATTGTGAATTTCAGTGTGTGAAGAAAAGTCCTAACCTTGCCTTGATGATGAAGTTGAATGCTTTCTTTTATTAATCTTTTGTTTCTGCCTTAAGAGCCCAAGGCCATCCATCAAACCGCCCCTGTGGGTCCCACCAACAGAACACAAAGATCATGCCACTCATTTGAGGACTTTTGCTTCTTCAATGCTGCAAGCATTTTTCCCTTTTCAATTGTCATTGGATGAAATGTCCTCATCATGGGCTCCATCTACTTCATTTTTTATTTTATTTTTTCTAATCCCTTACATGTATCTCCCCTTGCATTTCATACAAGTCAAATGAGGCGTTTATCAGAAAATCTTGTCAAGTGGGCCCACCAAACATGACATGAAAACTATTGGGATTTTGAAAGCACAGGGTCACTTCTCAACACAATTTTGTATGTGCTAGGATTTTCTTCAACATTGAATTGATATTTGATATTAGTTTTATTTGAAACTCCAAGTGGGCCCACATGACTAAAACCAAACCAAGTTGGGTCACCTCAAATGAGAGACAACAAAAACGCCAATCCATTGATGGAACTTGGAGGCACTAACCTATTAATGAGAATTATAGGTGGGACCCACTTAAAATTGATGGTGGGTCATCCACATAATTAAATCTATGGTGGGGCAAAACTGTGGCTTTTCTATCTAACCGTGGGTTATCTAACGGACCTATCCACCTTCCCAACATGGGGTGCTTTAATTGGTCTACTATGGAAAGTGGAAACCCACCAATGTATAGTATTTTTTTTTAGTGGTAATAGGTATAAAGTTGCTCTTTGAATATTTAAAAAAAAAAATCCAAAGGACCCAACTCTAAAGATTTAATATAAAAAAACCTTTAGATATTTTAAGTCCAAGTTCCTATTTATGACATAGGAGAGGGTCCACTGTGCCCCTAACCAACAAGTTTGCTAGTTGCCCATTCATCTCATGATGGGTGACCTTACCTTTTTAAAATTTAGATCATCTAATCAATTATTACTTGCTTGAAGTCAAGTCGGGGTCTAGAAGGTATGTACTCAAAGTCCTGCATTGTCACAAGAAATATGCAATATGTCATTGATTTTACATAAGAGTGCTTTTTCGGAAGAAATTTAACTGGCTGTTGATTTGCATTAAATTCATGGGAATTGAATAGATGAGAATTTAGGGCCAAATAAGTTCACTGAAAGATTATTAACGACATGCAGTGTGAATGGTATGAAGTAAGGGATGAAAGATATAAGGTAACAATATAGATTGGACAACTTTTCCTTAATTGACTCATCTTTACTTGATTCAATTTTCATTAAAATTGAGGTTTATTTGAGGGTCATTTTAGAATATTCACATCTCATCTTTGTTTTTAACCACTTATATAGCATCAAGTCCCTATGCATTGACTTCTTAATTTTTCTATTCAGTTTCTTTCATATACATAATTGACCATCTAGAATTGTGATTTTATAAGTGGTTAAAAATGAAGAGAAAACGAAACTCACAAAACAACTATCAAGTAATATCTCCTTTAATGGAAAGTGAATAAAGAGAAGATGGAAAATTAATATCTAGTCATCCCCTAATAATTTAACACTTAGGGATGTGTGTCAATGTCTCATCTGCACCTAATCATATCATTCCCCTGTCACCTCTTTTTATTGTTTGGTAGAGCTCATTTTTACCATGAATTCATATATTCAATTTTTATCTTGACATGCGGCTATGAAAACCCATGCAATGGGCCTATTTATGAAAATCCAACCTACTCCAGCCCCCCTTCCAAATCGAATGGCACTCCTTCATAATTCACACATGTATCCCACAGCTAGATTAGCGCATCTGAGAATGAAATTTAGTCCATTAGAGTTAATCTTGTGATTTGAATGTGATCTGGTCATTCTCACTCTAAATGAAATAAGTTTTTGCACACATTATGAGTTTTGAAGGCCTATAAGGGATTTACCCCGCTTTTCTTAGGCTCGTAGAGATTAGTCCGGCCCAAAGAGCTAGGACACCCTCCGTTCTTTGAAAAAAAAAAAAAAAGCACCCTATATGAGTGTGCAAAGTATTCGACATATAGGTAATGTCATGTAAACAACATTGGATCCTGCCAGGCCAATCCACTAATAGCTTAATGGTGGAGCAACTTTGTCTAGAAAAATAACTAATGCTTTATCCCTTGTTGTAGCACCTTGGTTAAGGACCTGGGTAGCAAATGTGTGAGTATTTATCAGAAAAATAAAAAATAAATAAAACAAATTTCAAGTCTAATAACCCAAACATTATGTTGATAGAGGTCTGAGCCCAGTCACCATGGGTTGGGCCCGACTCAAATTCATTCCCTTGCTTAGGTCAAAATGAAAAAAAAACATAGAGCTTATTCTTCACTTAGGTCAAAATAATGCACCATAGAGGAAAGGAATGTATAATATAAAAGTAGATTATTTTAAAGTGTTTCTTGCAATGTGCAAATGCTAGGAAGGAGGGATTTGTTTTCTTCTGGGGCTTCATGCCGGGCACTAGATCAAACTCAAATTCAAGGGTTGGAAAGCCAAGGAGGCATGCTTTTAATAAGCAACATTAAATAATGTGGGGGAGAAAAGTAACATAAAGCCACTAAAGAATAATTAATGCATGTGTTTTGTTGCCTTGTATAAAATATGTACAATATCTTATGCAATAACTGTACATTAAACAAACATATCATAATAAAAAAATCATTAAAAAATTCAACAATAGAGTATTATATGTGTTAAATTATATTATATTATATTTTGCAAGAAAGATGAGATTTGAAAGGCATTCATATTCTTTTCGCATTAGCAGTAAAATAATATAATCTTCTAGGTTTTGTTTTGGTAACGGGGCATCTCAAACTTTAACTTAAGCAAGGAGTAGCCATATCAGCATATGACGTGGACCATTATCAATAGCAGAATAATTAAACACATATATAGTTCATAAAATATTTTAAAGGGTCGAGATCCGTTGAATTTGTTGGACTCACCAAATGCTTGAAGGATTCCAGGGCAATCGCACCGTGGGCCTCACCCAACAGCAAAGAAAAAGGGAATGGACTTTAATTGTATGTCATGGAAGAAATTGACATTTATTTTGAGTAGTGTATATTTAATATATTCGGAATTCCTCTTACCATATATAGTATTTGGAGGATTCATATGCAGTTTGGATCGTTGTCTCCTTCTTGCTTCACTGGAATGAAGAGAGGTAAACTCTACGCTAGGGAGGGCTTATCTATTGAAAATCGAACAATTCAAAATGAATGCATCCCTTACTCAATTATAAGGTCGCCTCATGATATAATATTGAATATATATAATTAATAAAATAATTTCATCAATTTATATATATTAATTAATCATTAATTTTAAGCTCAATCTTAAATGGGACCAACTCGTATTAGTCAAAAACTAATTAGGAGGTATCACATTCACAAAGTCATTTTCATCATATCAAATTTTCAATAAATTAGACTCCACATTAGAGAAGTTTGACTCCCTTCACTCGTGAAAATGGTGTGTTCGAAACTGAGAGGGTCCAAGTTTGCCACATTTACATGGAGTCTACATCTCGGTTGGAGGGGCCGACATCCAAAATTGGGGCATACTTATTCCACATCCTAGCCACTGAAAATAAACTCTATTATAGTGGATAGGTAACACATCCTAGCCACTAAAAATAAACTCCCTGTTATAGTGGATAGGTAATCTCTTAAATCTTACTCTAATAAAAAAAAAATTACACCTTAATATTGTCCTTTCAATAAAATAATGTAATTAATTAATTAATATAAAATATATGCAATCTTGTAATGTGACCAACTCTTGGTATATTAATCATGGAAAAGTGATGTTTATGTTATACGGTTAGGACTTTTAAAAAGTTCGAATAAGTGGGGCCCACTGTTGAGTTATGATCGTCCAAATGGGTATTCCCCGAGTCAAAGCAGAGAGTAGAGTAGGGTAGGGTAGTAGGTTTTCTAATCCTCCTCTTTTTTTCTTGTTCTTCTTTTGAGATCTGAGACGTTAGATGTGGGCGGGAGAAACGGATGGACGGTGGATATAGAAGGAGATCTCCGACACGCATGAGCGACGAAAGCGGCAGTTTGGTGCCAGCTCGGACTCGCATTCCCATTGGTCGCTCTCTGCTCCCTTTGAATGCAGAGGACGCACACGACAAGAAGGCGACACACGTGGGGGCACATGGAGGATGGGGGGGCCCACTCACAGCAATTGGTGGGTCCCACCCACACCGAAGATTTCACCCGCCAAAGCAAGAAGTACACGTCGGCTGGCAACAGGCACCTGGCCTTGCCAGCAACGGTGGCCGTGGATCTACAGCCTAAAAGGATGCCACGTGGAAATGACCGCCCGTGGCGTGGTTCGTGTCCCATCGAGCAGCATGAAGGATGCCAAGTGAGGACGACTCATTTGGTTTGCAACTCGGCCAGTCACGTCGCTAGTAAGCGTCGGTAGTTTTTTTTTTTTTTAGCTGTTCAAGATTTGAATTGGTATATTATATTTTTTCATTTGTGCGGGCGGTTTTTCTTTTATTATTATTACGGGCCTTTTTTCTATTTATACAACCTCTCTCTTGAATCTCAAAGGCCAACCCCCTTAGCTAATTATGAAAAAGAGAGAAAAAAATCAATCTCTCAACGAGCTATTAAGGTTTGATCATTGGATATGCTAAAAGGGTTCGATTCATAGATATTTTCACCTCTTTATATTTGTACAGGTTGGTATGTAGGCAAATTATTCCTTATCTGCAAGTTATATCTTGGTCCCGACTCCTTTCATTGGCGTATCAAAGAAAATCTCTTATCTTTCTCAGCAGAATTTAAGGATTAATATAGGGAAGGGTTGCTCAACGCTGAGTCATCTCAAGCTGACCCAAGCCTAACTTGCATTAGGTGGTACGCTGGCGTTGGGCCCATATATTATTGAGCGAATACTCCAATCTGATTTTTTTTTTTTTTTTTTAATAACAGGGATGATCATTTTGAAGATCAACAATCTAGATCAATGGGAGTGACAGTGAAACACAAAGGTGCTGATCTCTAGCAGACAAGTCTCGATCTCTTATATTACTACTATCAATGTAAAAGCTTGGAAGTACTTAATTGAATCTAAGATTTTTTATTATAAAGCTAAAAAGGCGTGATGATGTTAATTTATTCCTCTATTAGGCAAATTCAAGTGCAGAGTTATTATAAGTAATTACTTCAAAAGTGATGTAGCTTAAAAAGCGTGCGCCTAACAAAGTTCTAACCATGCAAAGGCCAATCAAAGAATATCACATGTTTAGGCATTTGCTGATGTAAAATTGTGAAATCTTTCCCACATACACGCATTGTAAAGAGGAATTCTCTCCAGCGGCACCGATGGCCCGGTGAGCGCATGTGGTTCGTTCAATGCATTTCCAATAAAATCAAAAGAAAAATAAATTTACCAAGGAAAGAAGGTTGAAGACCTATAGTGAAACATTAAACTTTAAAAGGGCCTATTTGTTTGCATAAAATACATTGAAATTTATGGTGAAATGAATTCCATTATAATATAATAAGTTGGAAGGTTTTTTTTTATCTAATTTTGAATGTCAGTTCCAATTTTGATGGGAAGTTATCCCCCACCCCCCACCTTTTTGTTTTTTTAATTCTCCACATTCTCTCTTCAGTACCTATGTTATCCAACTACCTATTGTTTATCTCATAAAATCTCGCGTCCATTCTCCACTTTTGAAGGTTCCACTTCTTTTTGAATTACTCTCTTTCTATCTCCACCTATTATATTATCTTTCTTTCTCAATTCTCATTTTATACTACTTAGATCTGGTAGTATGCAAACATTTATTTTTTATCTTTTATATTCTTTTAAGGATTTAGGAATAAGATTAGTAGGTGATGATTATTTAAAGGTCTATTGAAGAGTGGGCTTCGTTCGAGGGGGAATATTGAAAAGTATTTCCCCTACCTCTACTAACGCCTCAAAGTTTTGGTATCAATGGTTAGCTAAAGAAATCTAATATGGTATCAGAACTAACCAGTCGTGAATTCGAATCCTGAGAAGAATGACTCGGTGTAAAAAAAAAAAAAAAAAAAAAAAAAACGTGTCGTCAACAAAAGTGTGTCGGCCAGGTTCCACCTAATAGGGAGTATTGAGGAGCGAGCTCCACCCAAGGGGGAATATTGAAAAGTATCTTCGTTGCCTCTATTAACGCCTTGAGGTTTTGGTAGCAATGATTAGCTAAATAAATTTAATAAGGTCTTCGTTAGAAGTTAAGGAACGTATGAGTTAATCTTCTTTTATTTTTGCATCCTTTTTTATTTAAACTTGATTTTGTTTGCAATTATTTAGTATTTTTATATGAGTATTTAGTTTGCAATATTTGTAGAGCACAGGTTATTGTCCTAGCTGAAGTATTATTAAAAAGGTGAGTGGCGAGGGAAATGAAATGAGGGGTGAATGATACACAATGGAGATATAGATGTGTCTTGACTTTCCTAGGTGAGCTATTACTTATGGAGTTGAAAGTTGGTCAATCAAGAAGCAACACATGCACTAAATGAGTGCAGCAAGAAGAGAATGACCAGGATGATAAGTCGTAAAACCAAGAAGGGTAGAATAAAAATTGAACGCCTTTGGGTGCATTTAAGAGTTGCATCAATATGTAATAAAATAAGAGAATTCCATTTAAAATAGTATGAAAATGTCCAATTTAGGCCAACAACAGCGCTGATGTGGAAAAGTTTTTCCATACAGCTTGATGGCCTACCAAGGGGGGAAGAGTGGGCCAAAAAGGATGTGAATAGAAGTAGTAAGGTTGGATTTGAAGAAGTACAACATGTAGAAGGATTTTATTCAGGAATGGATAAATAGAATTCATATAGCCGACTCTAATATATTTGAGACAATGCTTTGATGATTATGATAAATTATATTTGAGACAATGCTTTGATAATTATGATAAATTATACAAAACAAAGAGGCCCTAAGATTCTATTATTAAAGGTGGGCCAAAAAGGATGTGGATAGAAGTAGTAAGGTTGGATTGGAAGAAGTACAACATGTAGAAGGATTTTACTCACGAATGGATAAATAGAATTCATGTAACCGACTCTAACATAGTTGAGACAATATTTTGATAATTATGATAAATTATATGAAACAAAGAGGCCCTAAGACTCCATTATTAAAGGTGAATGATATTCAACCTTTCGTTCTTGAAGGATGATATTTTGATAGATGACCTTGATAAATTCCCATTTTCTATGAAATTTAAAAACTCATTTGTTTGTATTTTAGTGGAGAAAGGAGGTTTTTTTTTCTTACTTTTTTTCTTTTTAAAACAGGGTGGAAAATTTGAATTAAAGTACTTTTGTTGTGAGTTTTTTTTTTTTTTTTTTTTTGAGAAACGGGGGCTTTACCTTGCTTGACTCTATTAATAGAGTTGCCAAATAAACCCCGCCTGGTTTTCCACATAAAAAAGCATAGAAAGCAGAAAAAGTTTCCAATTTACTATGGAAATAGAATACCCCATATATCATAATTCAAGCTAGCCCTAGGAAAGTCAAGGTCCAATTTACTATATTAGCTTGTATTGTAACGCTCCAATTTGAATACCGAAGATAACGCTAAGGTACTCGAAGTTGGCGTTACTTCCCGGATAAACCGAGAACTTCCAAGATCGTAGTCCGCACTGAGGTCAAAATTTAAAACTTTTTAAACAACATCATAATCAACAGTTATGTGCGGAAGCGTAACACAAGATAGCGGAAGTAAATGTATCATTGATATAAATCAAATGTAAAAGTGCGGAAGCTTGATAATAATCTCAAAGTGTGAATATCAAAGTGTTTATACATATCAGTCTAACCTACCCATCTCACTACAAAAATAAACTCTCAAAATCCCAAAAACAACTGCCCTCAACCCTCCAGTGCGGGCTCTCCATCCTCCAGCTCAACCACTTGGTCAGCCGGCCCCCATCCGTAGTCACCAACTATGGGCACCTTGATGATTGCGTCACCCGCAGGATCATAATCTAGACCTAAGCACCAAAGATGGGTCAGATCTAAAGATCTGGCAAGGCACCATATGCAGATAACGCAAGATGTATACACAAAGAAAGTAATGACAGGTGCATATCATATGAGTAAACAATGTACATAATCTAAGCAGTTGAGCAGTAATAGCAGTGTAAAATCAGAAATGTAAAGTACAGTAATCTATACAGACAACAAGGGGCACATTCACACAAGCTAAATACACCGCGGGATATTATGCCGCGAGACTCCCGCACTGTAAACGTCCCATACCATAAACAGTTTGCAGTGGAGAAAGGGTAATAACCATGCAAGGGATAACAGCCCCGATAATAATCATAATATACAATATACATAACACCGATCATACCCCTTTATCGCACCGATCACACACCCCTTTATCAGATTAGCTTGGACTTGGTATCACACCGTCCGTCCAACCACAGCTCATCATGATAGCTCTAAGTAACCAGAACATATCTCCTACCAGAGATGATCAGTCAACTGGCTGAGCTTAGAACAACTGAGTGAATGTTCAGTACCGACTCGGGAAACTAAGTACGGGTCTGTGTCTGTCTAGGCTTATCTCGCGTGAGCAAGGTCCTACTCAGGTCTCTAAGAGGTTAAGGTACAATATGGAACACAGTCTAACCACTAGTTCAAGTCCAACAACATTGGATCCACTCCAAGGCTCACAATTGTGGCCTAAGGTAACACAAGTACCATATTGTGTCCATTCCTTAAACGTTCATCCTATGCTCATATACAATGACTTAACCAACCATTAAAGACTAACCTCTCCAATCTAGGGTTCCACATTTCCAACCTTAGGCCGTATGAGGGCCCGCCTAGACACAGACACGGGTCAATTATCTCCAACCACAACTTAGGGTCACCTCTACGAAATCTTAGGTTCAGGTCCTCAAATTTCTATTAATTAATAGGTTAAGACAACAACAAGGATAAGAGGGAAGAATAACACAAGTATCCTCAAAACATGGAATCAAATGGAAATAGACAAAGGACCAATCCTAGGTAGTGGTCCACTCTTGATTCAAGCATCATCATTTGATTGGATTCCTAACTGTAGCTAAAGGTGTCAAAAATGGTAATTCTGGTGCTTATGTAGTTGTGGATACCATGGGCTATAATTAAGGTTCGAGTCAATGATGATTCGAATCCTAAAACCTCAATTGGTGGACCCCACGAATTAAAACTGAGCCACGCCATTGATTCGTGTGTGGCACACTTGATGGAAGGTCATTTGGATGGTCAATGGGCCCCACATGTGATCAAACATCACAAATGTTGAAGTCTGGAAATTTCACTGTTTACAGTTTGCCCGGTCGACATCACACCCTGGGATGTCAATCCGGTGAACTGGATGTTGACCTCCCAGGTTGACATCCTGCAGTGTCCCCGGCCGACATCATGGCCGTGATGTCGACCGGGTCCAATGAGACCTGAAGCCAAACAGTTGGGGGGTCTTAAAGAATTCTCTGTGTATCCGGTCGACATCATGGCTGTGATATCGACCGGGTACACACAAAATCTGGCCTTCTGAGAAATTACAGGTCTCAGCTAATCCCTGTGTTTTCCTGTGTTCCCGGTCGACCGAGACAGGGTTCGGTTGACCGGGTACGTTGTCTATGCACAGTTATAGAAAATTAACTGGGACTTGGTTTTTCTCAGTTTTTAGTGTGCCCGGTCGACCGGGACACGCAGAAAGCTGAATTTCCAGGTACACCGGGTCCAGGGACAGGGTCCGGTCGACCGGGTACACGCAGAAAGCTGAATTTCCAGATTTCTGGATTTCTTCTTCTCAATCCAAGTTTTCTCCAATTCTTCCCAATTCACCTCCAAACTTCACTAAAGCATCCAAACACATAGAAAACACTTCTATACTCCATCCCTCCATCATTCCATCAATCCATCCGGCCATTGATCTTCCAAATGGGGAAACCCATCCATCAATAGCCATTTCCATGAAAACAAAGCTCAAAATGGAGATCTAAACTAGCATTATCAAAACATTAAAATGTAATTACAGAAACAAGGAAGAAGAGCATGCATCTAATGAAATTGCATAGGGTACTTGCCTTAGTGAAGAAGAAATGGAAATTGAGGTGAGAGAGAAGACACAATAGAGTGATAGTTGCAAATGTGAAGAGTCTATAGCCTCCTTGTGCTGGGATTTGGGGAATTTAGGGTAGCTTGGGGAAGAAGATAGATTAATTGAGAGAGATGAGAGGCAATTAGGGTTTAGGGTGATGTTGCAATAGTTTATGTTTTATAACTTAGGGTTTTAGGCTAATTACCTAAAGGGTATGTTGGTTTTAAATGAAATTGAAATGGGGCCATGGGTATTTGGGTAATTAGGTGTGTTCTAGAAGGTTCCAACACTCAAGCCCTTCCCATTAGTGCTAATGCTAATTAAAACTTAATCTAATCTAATCTATTAAAATTAGACAAAAGCTATAATCTAAAACTTAGGAATATTACAAACTATACTACTAATTTCTATTAATTAGCATATTAAAATTAGAAATTACCTTATTAATTATTATTTAATTCAAAGTGAGGGCCCACAAGGGGTGGGGCCTCACATGTATCCTTCATCCTTCTTGGCATATCTTTCAACCCTCATCACCCTGACCTCTTTAATGAGCTTAAAGACGTTAACTCATATGTATTATACAGCAAACAAACATGCCCATATCTGGCACAATCGGTTGGCCATCTTGAATGATGAAGGGCTCACATGATACCGATTGGATTCAATTAATCTATCCACAAGACATGTTGATAAAATATGTAAGTACGTAATGCGTTCCATAGAAAGGTAGATTGGTTGGGACAAAGGGTGTGCTGGATAAGTGAGTTGTTTACGGTGGATCTTATTTGATTCAAGTAAGATGTGTGAGATATTCATTCAGTAGGTCATAACCATTTGATTTTAAGTTAGTAATAATCCTCATACTACAGCGGTTCAAGGAGAAAAGAGAGTTGGCATTTTTTCTCCAAGAAGTAATGTTTTAAGGTATAAATAAAATTATACAATATACATGTATCAGGGAGTTAATAAGTTTACAAATAAGTCGAGCATCATAGTTAAACTTGGGCACCATAGGGCCCAAATCTGAATCTGTCCTTATCTTCACGAGCATTAGGAAATTCAAGCTTAGTTGTCCAACCCAAATCGAAAATTAGCTTAACCTAATTTCCTATTTTTGTTAGGTCGGGCCAAGAAGGTTTGGGTTTGGAGCAACCCAAATGGTTCTCCAGAATACTAAAACTGGGCAACTAGTTAGATTGAACCCTAAATGGATTCTCATGTAGGATCCATATTTCCCTAATTACTATTAATCTCAAACCATCTTAAATGACTGGTTAAAAAAGCACAAATAGGCATAACTATAGGGTGCTTCACTTTCTTTGATGGGTAATTTGGTGGAATTCATTCCATACTGATACCACAGTGTTATCCAAAGTCCAAACTCATTTCATTGATTTTTGAGAGAGAGAGAGAGAGAGAGAGAGAGAGAGAGAGAGAGAGAGAGAGAGAGAGAAAGAGAGAGAGAGAGGCTAGAGCATATAAAAAGGGCACATTTATTCTGTCAACCGAGTATAGAATGATATGATGGAAAATCCCACATCACCAAATAGCAAAATTTTATTACCTCAAAGGACAATTTCATTTAATCAATTCACAATATTCTAAAAATGAAATGACTTTTCAAATGTTACTTGTAAGGTTAGCTCCAATATCTTTTTAGGGGGTGGGTATGGTGGTGGTGTTCAAATTCACAAAATATGATTAAGTACAGAACTTTTGTCCTTTGATATTGTGGGAAGAAGGCTCAAACAACTGAGTGAGGTGCGCTGCAAAACTTTTCATTTTCTTTAAACGTGGACCGTCTACATTCAATCACCCTCTCCCTTCCATTATGTGAATTGACACTCTTTCTCCAATTTGAAACCTATCCAAGTATTATTTATTTTCTGATTGAAAATTCAAATAATGGACAGTTTAAGTTTCAATGGGGGCCAAGATCAAACAATTTAGATGCTATGATGAGGTTAATTTTCTAGTACAACCAAAGGTGTAAATAATATTTATGTGTTTTCTAAATACTCCTAATCATCATGAATACTTCTGAAAAAAAAAAAAAAATACTGTCGTGAATCTAATGAGCTCCAGAGCCAAAATTTGTTTTAGATTATGTCTTGCATTTTGCGTTAATCGGATTGGTCCAACTAGGTTATAGCTAAGATTCGTCAAAGGCATATTTTGTTTGGAGGTATTTTTGACGAAAAAAACCTTGATGCTTGTGCCTCTTCGTGTTATCAAAGCATTTGTAACTCTATGCTGGAAATGTATAATTCTAAAAAGTAACATCTTTAAAAGTCGCTTTTGGCCATTACAATTATCAGAATTTTAATTTTTCAAATATCGAGTAATTCTCTTAAGGCTCAAGAAAGAAAAAAATGATAAATGCTGACTTAACTTGTAACTTGATAAATGTTAATGTAACTCGTACTATAAAAAGAAAAGAAAAAAAGATGAGAAAACACAAATGAGAACTTCTTTTTCTATAGATGTAGGCACACCGTCAAATCCTGTAATTGCCGTACTTATTCTTTCATGCCTGATTGAATGTGTGTGCATCTCGGTCATGTTCGTGTGTTAATCGCGAATTTTCCCATTGCAATGAAAAATTTGCATCAAGTGTGAGCACAGTATTTACATAACTGTCCAATTAATTAAATCATTCATTCATAAAGTATTCATATAATCCAGCTGAAGAATAGAATAATATAAAATAATTAAAATAATCATCTCTCACTTTTTTAATTGTTTGGTTGCAGTGCGGTTCAAGGTCAGGTCTGCGCAAATGCTGGGTGGGCCGGCCACGTCGGCTCGGCCACTTGGAAGGATTCACACGTGGCCATTCGATTCGATTCACTTCAGGAACGTCCAGGAGTACTGGGACCCACAAAGGAGGAATTTGGTGGGGCCAGGTCCAGAGCGGTCGTCTTCCTCTTTTTTTCTTTTTTTTCCACTACTAAAAGAGTGGCCGAACTTCTGAAGCCTCCGGAGTCTGGCCACGAGTCATGGGCAATCGGAACAGGTGGCCAATTAAAAAACCTTTGCTGTATGGGTGACGCCCAATCAAAAGTGCCACCTATTAAAAGATTTTGAGAATTTGTGTCCGTTCATACACGTGGCCCACCCAAATCAACGGCTTAAGTGACTCTACGGAGAGCGCGTGGGGGAATGTTGATGGAAAGGTTAGTCAGACCCAGTACTAGTAGTCTGCTTTAATTAGTGATGAGCTTAAATTTCAATCCCAGTGGATGTT
This sequence comes from Persea americana, assembly GCA_029852735.1. Lineage (NCBI taxonomy): Eukaryota > Viridiplantae > Streptophyta > Magnoliopsida > Laurales > Lauraceae > Persea > Persea americana. The sequence goes on along the minus strand of CM056813.1, from coordinate 63,338,695 downwards.
AGCTGGTATGCTCCCAGTCCCACCTGAAATGTATTTTTAAAAGGGGGCCCACGTGGGATTGATCTACCAATGTATGCTGTAAAATACCCTAAACTGGTAAAAAGATCTGTGAAAGGGAAATGTATATTGTTTCTATGTAGTCCTGCTAACGGACCCATCGGTTGGGGGAATGGGTAGATTCAAAGAGGTCACCATCTTTATGTGTTAGGGTCAGCCAAAATCAAAGCCTCCATAGAGTGTCTTAGCCCTTAGTTTATTAAGGGTCTTAAATTTTAACGAATCTTGACCATATTTTATTTTTTCTGAGATTGAATCTAATAATGGCTGAATGAAGGTTGGATGAGCGTAAACTTGAGCCTTAAGTAAGTAAAAAGACCCCACCTATATTTATTGGGTTTTATAAGGCCTTCACATTCAATTCATAGAACCGAATCCCCCATATCGACAGGTCAATGTTACCTGGTCCTACATATTTAACATAGCAGCAGAAGGGAGGAGAAAGTTTTGGTGTGGCCCCTGCTACACGTCATGCCCATGCCATGTTGGCGAGTGCGACGTAAGCCCACACACCCCCCCTTCCTCCAAGGTAAAATAATTACCAGATGGGTCCCACAATCTCGGGAGATCGGTGAGCGGCGACTCGGCTCTTCCCTGCAGTGCGAGCTATGCCGTCGGATGTGGAAAGATCGTCGGAGATCAAAACCCTCGCTCTTTTCGACACGCACGAAGCGGGACGTACGCTGCCAGCTCGGACTCACGTTCCTTCGGCGTCGGGTTCTGCCATATATCAGGTGATGTTATCGCCACGTAAGATCTATCATTCAACGGCCCAGATCACTTCACTTCCCGTATCCATAGAGAATCTCGTTCGTTGGACTCCTACCGTTCCCACTTTGAAAGTGGGCCCCACAATCAACCCGGGCAGAGGGAATATAATTGTTGTTTTTAGACTGAAAAATCGGGGTTACAAAAAATGTATTACTGTAAAAAATTGATCTGACCGGCTGGCCCGGTTGCCAGTCGGCGCTCTCCATCTCCATGCTTGCAGTCCCGATCCCCTCTATACAGTATGGTAGCACTGCAATTAGAGGCAACTGGAAAAAACTGTTCCCCTATTGTGGGGAAGCGGATCCAACTCTATCTCCACTGACACGTGTCCAATTACCCAAAAGAGTGCGAGCGAATCACGTCTTCTTGGCAACCTTGAGAAATCTTGGGTTGGGACCCACAGTTTGATTTGATCGGATCGAAATCATGAAACTGGATAATATGGATTCGACGGGGATGATCATCGAATGGAACGGGATTGAGTCCACCAACTAATCCGGGTCAAACACTTTCGATTTTGTTTGTGTCGCGTTAATCGAAAGGGCCCCACCAAGAGGGGCGGGAGGACGCAGGGGCGTACCAAACCTGCATCAACTGGGGGTTGATGAATGTTATTATTGCCTTAGGTTAGAAGCAGCGATATAAATGCGGCCAGGTGGCACTTTGAGGGGTCGAGATACGCCACGTCATCCAAGTACAATCGCCGCCGTAGATCTCGATCTGAAGCAATGGCTGCGATTAGAGGGAGGATGCGGTAGAGGAATATCTATCCGTCCGTTGTGGCCTATGAGTGGGAGTGAGAAAATATAAAGGCGATGAGATAAGAGGGAGAGCGAAAAAGAGAGGAAAGCAAGGGCAGCAGCAGAGAAAGAAAGCGGAGAGAGAGAGGCGGAGGGTGAGATAGACGATCGGGGGAAAAGCTCTTGATTTTCCGATTCTCGGTCCGTTTTGAAGCGCATCTACACCGGGAATCTCTTCATGTTTTTGCACTAGGACCAGAATCTTGGATTTTTTTTTGACCTTTTTCCTGCGACGGCGGTTGGATTCTGACGGAAATCTCATCGGAAGTAGGCGGATGAGATCGCCTGAGGAACGGATCTGATTTCATGAGAGAGAACCGAAGGAGATGGATAGAAACCAGGAAGCGAGAAGAGGAGCCATGGCTGCAACGGTGAACGGATTGTCAAGACGGAGGCAGAGAAGCAGCAGCTTGAGAGATTCTCCTGGTTCGTTCGTGTTCTTGAATGCCTCTCTGTCTTTCCGATCTTAGAAGAAAGTCTTGGTTTTTGGTTGGTTTTTTTTTTTTTTGATGATTTTCGTGTTTTTGTTTTTTTTTTTTGTTTTTTCTTGCAGAGGAAGATGGAGCTGTTGAGCTGCAGGAGTCAAGGTTTAGAGATCGTGCGAGTAAGAAGGATAGAGATCGAGATCGGGATAGGGATAGAGATAGGGATCGAGATCGGGATCGGGATCGGTCGAGCAGAAGCAAGCGCAGGAGAGGAGAGAGATTGCTCCATGGGAGTCATCGAGATGAAGGAGGCGAGGAGAGCTCGGAAGAGAGCGTCGATGATGAAGAAGAAGAGGAAGATGAAGAGGCTGCGGTGATGGCTCTTCGGTTGCAGCAGATAAATCCGCCGGCATCTGTCGTGTCGACATCATCGTCGGTGCCGGATCATCACCTGAGGAAGAACTTTCCGGCGAAAATCGGCAGGCCGGGCGGTCCTTGGAAGGTTGCGGAGGAGATTATAGGCGTCTCTGTCCCTAGAAAAGCTCGGTCAGGTAGAATGAGAGGATTTCTGTTTTCCATTTGAAGAAATGGTTTCTGTTTGGTTCTGATCGGATTTTCCGGAACTGTGTTTTTTCTTTTTTAAATTTTTGCAGCTTTTGCAAAAAGGTCACAGGAATGTTGGATTTCAGGTGGAAGCAACGGCGGAGAGCCGACTCCGAGGCAAGCATCGACCTCGCCGGCAAGGGCTGCGACGCCGGCAGCTGCACCGCTGGCAGCTCCGATCTCACCGTCCTCTTCTAATGCTTCGGTTCGGAAGAAGATGGTCCGTCATTTTTCTTTCTTTTTGAAAATTCTTACGTTTTCTATTGACGAGATTCGATGATTTGAGTTTGAGACTTTTTTCTATCCCTTGTTTGTTTGCTTTGACATTGCAGAAGCCGATCGGAAGCAAGCATCGGCCACCGAAAGTCTCGAAAACGTCCTCGATTCAGGAGGCCGAAATCGAGTTCGAGATCGCCGAGGTTTTGTATGGAATGACAAGAGGCCCTACGAAGCAAGAAACTGCAAGCGTTTCGCAGAAACCGAATTCGAGAGATGCGAACGGATCGAGCAACGATGCGAAATCGAGAGGCTCGTCTCCGATCTCAATTCTGCCTCCCACTGAACTACCTCAGTCCTCTGTGTTGCAGCAGAACTCGAACTTAACAGCTGTCGGTGCGTAGTACTGGAAATGGCGATTTTGATGCCAATTTAATTCCATGGAACTGATGGTTTTCCCCCCTTCTCTTTGTTAATCTGCAGCTCCGAAGAGGAAAAGGCCGAGACCGCCCAAAATGGAAGAGGAGAGGCCTGCGAATCTTTCCGTTCCTGATGCGTCTGTTTCTTCTGCCACGAAGATTGAGGCCCAAGAACAGGAAAAAGCAGAAAATTCCTTATCTAAATCGGAGAAAAAGATGCCATCCGCTGTTGAAAATGGTTGTGGGACTGAGGAATTAGGAAACTCTCAGATCCCATCCATACCTTCTGACCCGCCTCAAGACTCTGTCAAGACAAAGAGCGAACCCGTTCCTCCTCATTCAGAGCCCCCTAAAGCAGAGCCGGATGGTCTCGATGCCATTAAAGCCATGGAGGAAATTCCCTCACCCGTACAGGGATCTCCTTGTGCCAAGCCTGATGCTGATCTGGAGGATGCTATAACCACAAAACCGTGAGCATCAATCAAGATTAGAAAATTTTATTTTTTATACTCTGCCGATTTTGTGGTTGGTAATCTGAATTTTTTTTTGTGGCTCTTGCTGTCTTAATTGTATTTGCAGAGAGTCAGCAGTTTCTACAGAGGACCGCCCACGGGAGGAAAAGTTCGAGATCGATCTGATGGTGAGGATTGCAATTTGTAGATGGAAGTCTTCCTTGTGCTTTGTTTTTGACGACTGATCCGGTTTTAATAGAAAATGCAATTGATAATTTTTATTTTTTTGGGTGTTCAGGCTTCTCCTTCAGGGAAATCGTCGCCTGAAAGGGACGAAAACATGGCTGATTTGGTAACTAGCCAGAAAGCTCTCGCTTCGGAGACGGAAACCGTGAGTGAACTATTAGAATAATCGATCATGATGCATCTACGGCTATGATCCGCCCTTGTACGGTTGTACTCACTTTTTGTGATTTCAGATGGCAAAAAAGGAAATAGTGAAAGCAGAGGAAGAAAAAGAAGTAGGGCATGTGGAGGAGGCAGGGGAAGTTGGATTGATGGTGAAGAAGACAGAAACAATGCAGGAGCAAGAATTCCAGAAGCAGATGGTGAAGGAGAGAGTTTTTGACCTGCAAGTCGATGCAGAGAAACTCGATAAAGATGCCGACAAGTTGCAAGTTCCAAAGCAGGCAACTAAAGCAATAAAAATTGAATCCAAGGCAGAGAAAGCTGGTAATTTTTTCTTGACAAGGTCTATGAATGTTCATGTAAGGTTGGTGCACCTAATTTTGAAGAAAAATATAAAAAGCTGATGGGTCTTTTTTCCCCCTCTTATCAGTGCAATCTGCCTCTTTGCCACTGCCCATGACAATCGCAGGCTGGCCAGGTGGCCTTCCTCCAATCGGGTGCGGAATCACTTTAGATTTGCTCTGCTTCTGCTGTTTTGTATTTGTCTCTCTCCTCTTCTGTAGAGTAATTTTATTCTCGTCAGCAGGTATATGGGTCAAATTCCACCACAATTACCAGCAGTTTCTATGGATGGGGGCGCTGGATCTGCGACTGCAATGCAGGTATTTATCTTTCTCTTTTATTTCTACGCTTGGAAATTGCAGCAGAGCTTTGCCTGGGTTTCCAACTCATGCTATTTTCGGTCTGGGTCCCGGATATTGCAGCCACCCAATTTCCTCCTTCCGCCGCAGCGCCCCAAACGATGTGCTACTCACTTCTACATTGCACAGAACATCAATTATCAAAGGCAGGTTGCACGGATGAATCCTTTCTGGCCTGCCCCAGCTGGTTTTGCAGCAGCACAGTGTGGAACCAAGCCGTGCAATCTCAACGTCCTCCCCGCCACTGAATCAGCATTTCTTGGCAATCCATTGCAAGGCAGCTTCAGTGGGAGGAATCTCTCCTCGCAAGACAAGGCCTCTGGTGATCATGCTTTGAATGATAAAAATGCCGCTGTGATGTTCATGGATACTTCTCAGAGGAAGCAGCTCATGCTACAGCAGGCGCCCCAGCCACCCTCTGCAAATAACATGTTGGTAAGGCTCTCTCAACCTGACTAGTTATTGGAATTTTCTAATTCTTGATTTTTGTAGAAGGGTGATTTTGTAATATCATCCTCCTTTTCTTTCCAGCAGGCCCCTACTTTCATCTTCCCTCTTAACCAGCAACAGCCCACCCCAGTGCCTCCATCTGGGGCTGTTAAATCTGCGACTACTGTTAGCAATGCAGCCTCCTCGTCAAGTGCTACAAACTCAGTTCTGGGATCGGCAGCGAGCTCTGGGTCGGCACCGGGGACAGCTGCAACTGTGACTTTTAGCTATGCAAACCTGCAAGCTAATGAAGCTCAGTACCTGGCCATGTTGCAGAACAGTGGGTACCAGTTCCCAATACCTGCTCATGTTGGGGGGCCACCGTTATACAGAGGAAGCCATCACCCTGCGATGCCAGTGCCATTCTTCAATGGGTCTTTTTACTCTCCTCAGATGCTACATCCTTCGCAGCTTCAGCAGCAGCATATTCAGTCTCAGCACCCTGCAGTCCAACTGGGTAACCAAAATTCAGGCACAGCCAGTGGCTCATCTTCATCTCAGAAGCATCAACAACAGCAGCAACCGCAAGGATGTGTTGGCAATGGCGGGGTTGGGATCTCAACTGGATTTCCATCGTTGAAGCAATGCCAACAACCACAACAGAATTACTTGCAGTCCCATCACTCTCGCCAGCCTGAGAGCGAGGTGGGCAATGGTGACAGTCGATGCAGTACTGATAGCAGAGTCTCCCACACTCAGAAGAGTGTTTACAATCATAACTTCTCGATGCCTGTTCATCCTCAGAACTTCACCATTATGTCTCCTTCTGCATTGGGCGGTGGGAATCAAGGCGAGAAGCAACAGCAGCAGCAGGGTTTGAAAGGTGGGTTGGAGCTGAACCAATCTCAAGCATTTGCCATGTCGTTTCCAGCCTTCAACAGTGCTGCTGCTGCTGCTGCTTCGCCAGGCCTGGATTTCTCATCCATGGCGCATAGTCTTCCAGACCCCCCCAGAAGGAGCCAGGCAGTCTTCCAGACCCCCCCAGAAGCAGCCAGGCATGGATACCATATGGCTGCATCTGCAGCCTCCTCCCGCACTGCACAGCAGAAGAACCATCAGACTATGGAGGAAAGGAAGGCTGTTAATGACTCCATTAGCTCGAATGCCTCTGGTGAAGAAGAAAGGAAGATGAAGATGGCAGGGAAGGCTCCAACAGCCATGTCACACACACTAACTTTTTCTAGGCCAGATACTGACCCTTCAATCTCTTCAATTCTGGGCAATAGTGTGGTTGACAGCTCCTCTAAGAATTTAAATGCCATCCCAGCTTCAGGGAACGGCAGCCGAGCTTCTTCTCGTTCTGGTGTTGTGTCCCCTGGTACAACAACGCTCACCAACACTCCCAATTCTCAGTACAGCCCAAATCTGATGCAACTGCAGAAACAGCAACAGCAACACCTGCAACAGCAGCTTGCAGTTCACGCAAAATCTGCATCGAATAATCCAAATGCAAATCTCTATTCAGAGCGTGTCTCTTCTGCCATGGGCAAGTTCCCAGCAGTCTCTGTTTTCCCTCAAGCACTTGCACAGGGCAGCGGCCCCACTCAGGTTCCTCAGTGGAAGACCTCTACAAAAGCCGGGACGACGCCCGTCCCTTCTTCTGAGGCTTCAACACCATCTGCCAAGAGTCTCCCTCAGCAGCAAGGTAGGACCCAACTGGGTGTTCCGAATTCCAGCCACACACAGATATCTTTTGGGGTGAATGCCAAATCATCATCTTGTATGCAACAATTTACTTCCAACAACCCTTCTCCATCATCTGCTGCTGGAGTTGCAGGATCTCCCCCAACTTCCATATCTAAGAGTGCCGGTGGCAGCCCAAGGACGACGGACAGCAAGGCATGCCCAGGTACCATTCCATCGTCATCCCAACCAGCCAAGAACGCACCATCGAGTTCCAGTAGGAAGTCCTCACCTGTAAGTGGCCGACATGTACCGTCAATTCTCAATAATGCAAATGTTAGTTCTGCTCAGAGCTCTATTATAAAACCACAACAGCAGCTGCAGCAGCAGCAGCAGCTACCCAAACAACAGCCATTCCAGCAGCCTTCTCAGCAAACAATCCAGGGTCAGGCATTCTTCTCCAGCTCCAGCTTCTATATGCAAGCTCAATCCCCTCAGTCTACCTCCAACAGCACCAATTCTGGATCCTATCAAAAGCGCCAATCTGAACAGCAGCAGCAGCATAACTCAATGGCAGTTTCTTCCGCTGGAATGATGTCTCTGTGTCCCCCATCTATGCCGTTTTCTGGCGTGTCTACCGCCGCGGCTGGTAATCTGAAAGGGCTGCCACCCCATGGGTTTCTACATGCTGCACAATTTGCGGCTCAATCTGCTGCAAATCCCCATCTGCTCATGTCCACAGCCATTCCTTACATTCATTCTGTACCGGCGATGCCTGTGAAGTCTGCTGAGCAGAAACCTGCTGCAGGTAACTGATTTCAGTATGTCATATAATTTTGACGATGTAGATGTGGCAGCAATAGCAGTGGTTGGAGACTGGTAGAGATGTGAGCAATGATCTCCCTCGTGCTTATCCACTTCTGCTTGTGCCGTGGATGGTATCAGACAATAGTCCAGTGCATAGCTGGTTGAAATGATTTGGATCGCCTTATATTGAGTCACAGTGGGGGAGATCACTGCTGTCGTTTCATAGGAGGGCCTGTTTGATTGGGAGATTTAGGGGAATTCAGGTGAGAATCCTTTTCCTAAATGTTGACGTCCTCTAAACTCCCTAAACTGGTCTCCTCACCAAGAGCTTTTGGAACTCTGGAGATTTGGGAGGCTGACTACTTTCTGTCATTTGAATTTGGGATGAGAAATATTCTTCCAGAAATTCGGAGTGAAATTCCCTTTCTCAGAACCAAACAGGCCCTTATTAGCCTTTCTATTTGTAAGCAAGCAGTAGCCCCATCCTCAGGACTTGGACATCGATTTGAAACCCAGAAAAGATGTGTAGCTTTTGGACGGCTGAAGATTTCACCATTGGGAATCCAACTGAGTCGATAGACTAGTCCTTCATGCTTTGGTGGTTGTGAAGCTTACTTCAGAGAGACTGGGCACACGCTAATCAGTGTGGCTGGTTTCTTCTATTGAATTAAAACCTGAATCAGGGAGAAGAATTCATCTCATCTAGTGTTCTCATTTTATAGGAACACCTTTTTATTTGCGCAGGAAATGACATTTTGCATCAATCGTGGCAGCCTGAGAAAAGATGAGACTTGGAGCGATTCAAGTCTGTCTTACAACATCCAATCAGAAGTGGCCGCCTGGCATGGTGCCCTCAGCTGGAGGTCTCTCTCTCTGGTGGCTGTTCCTTCTGCTAACATGCGCGCGCCCTGGGAGTAAAAACTGCAGTGCACCAACCAGAAGTGGCAGGGGGCGTCCAGAGTTACCTGGGCCCGCAATTTTGAGTGTGGGACCCTGTTAACACATCTTCATTATCTCTGCTTTTGCCCCACGTTTGTCTTTAGGGCGCGGTGGGGTGGGGGTGTTTGGTGGGGAAAAGCATTATTTCCATTGGTTCTGGGCATCTGTTCTGACAAGAGGAAATGAATGGAGAAAAGGTTAGGAAAAAGGTAGGACCTACCACTACCAGGATGTTGATTTCCTCGCCCAAAGAGCTAGGCAGAAAAACCTGTATGAAAAAGGAAACCAAAAAGAAAAAGAAAAAAAAGAGTTGTATATGAGAGTAGAGAGAACATCCCTTAATTTTCCTCCTCCTCCTCCTCTCTCTCTCTCTCTCTCTGTTCATTCCCTTTTTTTTGTTTGTTTTGCAATTCCATCCTGGTGTACATGAATGATCGTGTGTGATGATGGAAGCCGTGGGATATAAAGAGAGTTGGGTGCGTGGGTGAGGAGGCATCAGAAGTCATGGGATTTTGCATTGGAGTTGGCAGGGAATACCTTCACCATGTCGTCCTCTATATTTTTGTTTTTTGTTCTTTTTGTTCTTTTTGGGATAAATCCTTGTTTGTTTAAGGAGGACGAGATCAATTCAATTGTAGTTACATATTTTTAGCAATTGTTTTGATGGTGATAGTATTCTAATTGCAATGCTATGATGCTGTGATATTTTATTATTTACTTTTGAGGATACGATATGACCCATGGGTTGAGATCTCAGGCAGTTGGGGAAGGATTGGGGTGTTTGGTCTTTATTTGTTGTTGTCCTTCACGTGGCTTAGGTACGTGTAGTTCCCACCCAAGTTGTGGCTCTGTCTATTCCAATATTTATATTATTTAAATTATTCTAAAATGATAGAACCATAACTTCCATTGGGCCATCAAAGTTGAGAATATTATGAAGAGCCACTCTCGACGGCTAGGATCTTCTATTTATAGTTAATAAATGATGGCTTAAAAGTAGTGTCGTTGGAGACGGACATAGAATCCTGATTCTGTCTGAATAATTGCTGCCGTGCAGTGGGACCAATCTGAAACTCCAATCACCAATGCCATTATAAGAAACCCTCTCCTTCTCCCTCTCCCTCTCCCTCTCCCTCTACTACGGCTCAAATGATTTTTGGGCACGTCACAGCCTTTTTGACACTGACCCCAGGCACCAGTAGCCCAAGAATTGAAGCTGTGGTGGTCTGAAATATTGAATGTGCCCCGAGTCCCTAGGCTATTGGCATTCGTACTAATTCTTGTCTCTCTTGAGTCTTGATGTTCATGCGTGGTACAGATCCGTCCCATAAGAAAAGTCAAAATATACCCTTTCCTTTTATTGAATTTTTGACAGAGAGTGTTTTAACCTTCATATCTTTCCCATAAGACAGTCAGGTTGAAAGAAAGTGTTTAACCTTCATTCTTGGAGGTTTGGCAACTCCTGCCCAATAAATTAAATTGATAGACCGATTCAATAAAAATAAATGAAAGGCTGCATGACTGGTAGGTGTGGCCATCTTGTCCTAGATTAATTATATATACCAACTTCATTAGGTATTTTAATCCATTACGTTAACCGTCCACTTCCATTTTGTTTGGTTTATCAGATAGTTTTTTTTTTCTACTTCAATGATGCTGAGGACTTTCTTTTATAGAAAACTGATCCACGCACCATGATTAGTGGCCCGCCCAGATGCCAAGTGCACAAAATTCATTTTACATCATTCGTCCGAGTTGGATGAGAGTGATTTGAGCATAAAAAATAATTGTTAAGTATGAGAATTCTCAACCGATCAGTGTGGAAAGTCTGATGCATCCTGCTGTCACCTCATGCGGGGCCCACTTAGATTTCATGTTCAAATTGATTTTGATAAAATCTAATCAATGTTGGCTAATTTTGAGATTATATAACTACAAAGTCAACTTGTACGGGTGAAAAGATTAAATTGACGCTTTATATGAAAATAGAAGAAAGAAATAAGCCACCGCAAGAGGGCGTCTAGGAGAATTTGTAGGCTCGAGTTGTTTTCAGATCTCACGTGTGTCACACGCCCTCTCAATAACATATAGCGTAATAGATCTTCCTCATGCCACATTGGATGCTATATCAGCTTGTTTGGTAATTAATTAGTTAAATTAAAGTAAAAGAAGTTTATATTAAAAATGACAATGAGTCATGTTAAAAGTACACAAATTCAAAACTTATTTCGAATTTTTCAACAAAAGTAAAAAAAGCAATCTCCTTTCTCCATTAAAAAAAAAATCCACTTTTTCATACAGAAAGTAAAAAATAATCTATATCAAACAATTAAAAACAAAACACTATTATAGTACATTATATTTTATTCTCTTTTTATTTGATGCTTTACCTCACCATATTTTAATTCACCGTACATCCAAACTGACAAAGGTCAAACTGTCTCACTTTGCTAAAAATAAATGTTTAAGTCTTCTACACATATGTTACTTACTTTAGATTCGCCCAGATTCTATTATCACATTATTTCATAAAACATTTGCCTTAAAATCTTATCGTAACTAATAAATTTGCATGATGTACAGCTACTGTTACTAAGCTTTAAAGACATACAACTAATGGTAAAAATCATTTGATTCCTTCATGCTTTCATATTCCTTTAGTCCATGTCAGTTTTTTTATTTTATTTTTATTTTTATTATGCTTCTAATTTATTTTCATGCACTCAGAAGTATACTACAAATTTGAAAGATTTTCACCTATACCGGATGTTTCAATGGTCACCTTTAATTTAGGGATTTTTGATTATGTGATTGGACCTCTTGTCTCTCTGACGGTCGGATAGAGAGGTTTGCATGTGAGAATATTTGACTTATAAACACATGGGTGATGTGGAGCTTGGCTCATTTTCTTATGGTCTTTACTACAATACAATCAGGGTTACCTAGAGCCCATGTGATGATATCCCTAATTTGCGAGTTACAGTAATTTATTTACATTGTGGGTTGATTCTCTACGACTCTACGAGTCATAATATCAAAATATGCAACCTTATATAGACTTTTCTTGGTTCAATTCATCAACGGGTGCAAGCTTTGATCCACTAATTAAGATTGCGACTCTATCTTTGTCAAGATTAATACATGAGCCATCATTTCAGAGACTATGAAACCATAGATTTAGTAGAGTAGCTTGACCAGTATATAAAAAGAATTGTCATAATCATTTGACGGGACTGTTCACAAACATTAAACATCTCATCTTATTCTTAAAGAATAAGGATCATTGACATAAAGGAAATTGCAACCACGGCCTACAAATCATAAGTGAATTGTGATCCTAAGATTCAGGTAACCATAATCAATGTTTTGTTGTACCCTGTAATGTTCCTATGACATTAAAGACTTAGAATGAAGTAGCTAGTCTCAATTGACATTGTCATCCAACGTTCTATGTTGATAATAGAGGATGCTTACTAAGCTTGCGTTTGCACAACTAGAAGACTATGATAGAGGTGAAAATTGTTTTTATTTTCCATTCAACGCATTTTTTTTTTTTTTTGTTTGGTGCAACAATTTTTTTTTTGGGTAAAAACGAAAAGAAAATAAATTGATTTCCCTCAATAGAGAGGATTTTAATTGACCTACGTGTGAGAGAGAGAAATAGAATAATTGTCCAGTCAGTATTCTCTACTAATGTTTTACAGTTAGGTTGGACATCCATTCCGCATCCGCATTTAGTTATTCAATACCCACATCTGTCCTTGTCTTTGGGGCAAACTATCACATTAGTAGTAAAAAAAGCCAATGCTCTTGCAAGCTTCTCAGTGTATAAACATCACAGTCGCAGTTATATATATATATATATGTATATATATATTATACATAATTAATTTAATAGTATATGTCTTTAAAGTTACAGTAAATTTTGGATCAATTCTTTTAGAGAAAGATATATGATAATGCGATGATTAGATCAACCAAATGTATAAAAACTTGTTTATTAGCTGCCATCAGTAAGGTACAATGACTCATAGTAACTTTTCAAAAAATAAGGCTTGTGTTTTATCACCTAGAAATGGAGGGACTCACAGATAGAATCAACTGAAGGAGAACAAGCCAAGTAGCTTTGACTTTTTTATTGGAAAAATCAGAAGCTTAGAAATATAATAAGACCGTGAGGAGCAAGTACATTAGAATAAAAGATTACAAGGCAGATATCTTATTATTATCAGTCAGAATCAACACTCTAATTATTTAAAGAGCCTATTCTCTTTATATTTATTTATTATGCCTCACAGTTTTCTTCATCATGCCACATCTACTTGCATTAACTTCAAAGGCTGATCCTATTAAGGTCAATCTAAGATGCCCTTACTGTGTTCTTTATTCATTACACATTTTTCTTCTGTATGACTGGTGCTATTTACTTTATATTGGGTTATTTACTCTTTAGGGCACTCATTAGTTGGCCCCTTATCAATCCATGTGTGAGTCCCCTTCTTTTGATGAAGAGACATGCTATGTCGACTCCAGATGGATGGGGTAAAGCAATGGGGTCAGCAAGGCATGCTAGGATCAAGAGACATGCATGCTACTTCAACTTGTGAGGCTCATCTAGCCCACTCTTGGCAAATATCTACCTAGTTGAATTTTTGGCAGTTGTATAATTGTCTAAATTCAATTATGATCAAATATATTTAATATTGTGGAAGGTCCTCACTATTGCAATCTTGGGGTCATGGTTCAAGCTAGGGTAGGGGATCAACCATGTTCCGATCCCCTCTAGAAATTTTGGAAAATCATTCAAATTTAATGGGGAATTTATAATTTTTTTTTTTTTTTTTTTTTTGACATTGCACACCCCCCCCCCCCCCCCCCCCCCCCCCTAGAAATTTTGGAAAATCATTCAAATTTAATGGGGAATTTATAATTTTTTTTTTTTTTTTTTTTTTTTGACATTGCACACCCCCCCCCCCACCCCCCCCCCCTCCTTCATGCCCTACAAAGATAAATTTCCTAGTTCTACTTCCAAGTCACATTATCAATAAAAAAAGAAAGAAAAGGGGCATATCTCATATTGTAATCTTTTGCCAAGGGCAGAATGATTAACTATAGCTGATAACAAGTATACTTAGGTTGGTGAGGTGATAACCTAATCAACAATCACAAACGGCAACCATATTCCCTCCTATTTCTTTTTGAACATTTCCACCTAATAAAGTAAGATCTAGTTTCAATGTGTGGGGATACAATACTTTTGTTTCAAAGTTGGCTCTTGCTTTTAATTAAGTACTTTAGAAAGGGAAGCCACCTCTCACTGAACATCCAACTACTTTTCGCCCGGCATTTTAAGTAAAAAGCCCCTCCTCTTGTGAAACCCATCTCAAAGGAAGTAGAGACATTGTTGGATCTGGATTTAGATTAGGACTTAGGAGTTAGTTAAATATCAATGAAATTATGGAACTTTGGCCTTGAGTATTACGGCTTTAGAGTTAAAACGGTTGTATATCATACATTTATTTCGTGATTAAATCTAATGGTGAATAACATCTGTTGCTGCGTGGTGTTAAATTTAAAAAAAAAAAAAAAGTCAAATTGTGACTAGTTTGAATTCATCAAAATAGTTGAGCCCATGTTCACATCACAATGAGAAAAGGTGGTAGGTGAAGTGTGTCAAAAGTAGTGCTGTCACCACAAAAGATGGGGTTGGGATGTTGATAAATATGAGGTTGATCCTTTCTTATAGGACCCACATAAAGAGTGCCACTTGGGATTCTACAATTGTTAGTGGAAACATGAAGTGGCTAGATTTTTATTCTTCAGCAGATTTCAAATGATGGGAAAAGGCAATAAACCTCCACACCAGAAGACACTTTTTTTTATTGTGAGAATGGTAGATCTGCCTAGGGCCGACACACAAGAAATTCTCAATGTCAAATGTTGAAAAGAAAAAAAAATTTGACGAGATATCTTCTCCGAATTTTTCCTGATGTCTTCAAAAGTCACTTTAGAATTTTTAGAGAAAAGCTATGTTACCTATTTAGTAATTTACTTTTTAATATGTAACAGTTTATTTACTGCTAGTTGGTGTTTTGTGTGATTTATAGCTAGAACCCAGGTGAGTTAGCACCAACTTAATGATATAAAAAGAATAAATATGATAGGACCTACTATTGCCTAATAATAGAAACAAAGTATATGAAAGTTAATTTCAATCAGGGTGAGCCCACTTGATTATGAAAATCACACTAGATGCACTAAAATGGGGGAAAGCATGGAGCTCAACCCAAGTTGGAAACCAAGGTGAAATCACCCAATAGTGGAAAACATGGTGAGATCCACCATTTGATTTTATCATTTGTAATCTCAATTATTTCCGTTGTTGTTGTTGTTTAACGCCAGCCAAACTCACATACGTGGATCAAATTCAAGGATCGATCCTTGAGCTGTAGGGTGAGAGACAGGTTGCCAACCAACCGAGTAACTACTTGCATGTAAATGGGCCACCTTAGATTTTTTTTTTACTTGGTAGTGTCACAATATTGCCATCAAATATTGCCATCACTTGGCGGGCACCATTCTTTCCATGGTCAGATTGGCTAACATAAATTTTCAACATGATGATGAGACCATACTGCTATTGTTGGGTGGCAAATCATAATTTGTTGTTTCCATGGATCACATGGGCTAACAGTGGTGGGCACAGACAGAAAATGTTCCTGTGGGGGCCACTGCATTGTTTGCCCATGTTTGTGTTTTTCTGCACATGTAAAAATGAATAATAAACTAAGTTTTCAAAAATATTAAAAAAAAAAAAGAAAAAAAAGAGCGTCATAGCCCACCCTATCCCCCTTTGGTTCCGCCCTTGTGAGATAATATCTAATTATTTGGCAGTTGAAAGACGGTTCTTTTTCAAGTTAAACACCCGCTTTGTTATATGTAGCTCACAAAGTTGACCCCAAATAAATCACTTAAAAATGAATCCTTAATAACTATTCATTGATCATCACTCAAGTGGTATTTGAATCCTTGAAACCTCTATTATTTCACTTTAGTGATGAGTCCAGACTGCCCAATTGCTGGACCACACACCCCTATTAGATGATTGCAATTGGTTTATAGTTATAGCCCATGATGGCTAAAAGCAACCGGCCAGTAATTTTTCTTTTCCTCTTTTTTTCTGAACCCATGAGTTGATGGATCTAGACCTCCAAGCTCATAAGCTAAATATATAATATAAAACTGTGGATTTGGCAAGGGAGGTAATTCAGACTCTTCATTTTACTACTAGTGCAGGGCATACATGAATTTTATAAAGTGTGCTTGATCTTAATAAATCTTTTTTCATTAACTTGTTCCACAATTTTGAATATAAAATTCAGTTTATAAACATACAAGTTCCAGTGTCATTAAATGAGATTTCAATAAACTTGGTAATCACCAGTTTCATTTAATATATATATATATATTTATATATGTTAGTTTATTCAAACTGATTTATTAATGAGCTAGTTTAATAATGATATAGGTTCCCCATGCTATGCTGATATGTACTTTTTGGTGCCCAATGGCTGTCTGTGCTAATAAATCCCAAGATTGATATTTGTCTTTCTTTGTTGTCAAAGTATGCAAGATAACTTTAATATATGATGAGGTCCTACTTGGGTGGTAACAGATCTTGTTATCAAGATCAATAAACAAAAAACCTTTTAGCCAATATACCAATGCCAGGAAGGGCCATTGTTACGATCCAGATTACATCGGATTCAGGCTCCAATCTCCTACAGTCCACACCTGAATACCCATTTACAGAGCACAACATGTACAACCTTAAGTATGTATAAATCAGATTTATTTATGTGAGAACTAGTTCATTCGTTCTATTTGAGCATGGTTTGGATGGGTTGCTAGGTGGGCTCCGCCAATAGTTATCACGGAAGCATGGTGAGAACTAGTTCTCATCTAAATATTTCAAACCATTCCTATGTTCAACTCGATCTACCAAACCAGGATAAGGCCTGCAAATCTCCCACCCAGTGATCACACGCATCGAGGTGCTCCACATATCCAAGGTTCTCAACAGATGTCTATCCAATCTTGATTGAGTCAAGGCTCAAAGTAGGGCCAAATGGAAGTACATAATCACCGTACACATACCATCTTTGGAGGCAAGAGAAATTCTAGACCATGGGACAAAATATCATTGGTGATAAATTGAATAGAAACAACCAGCTCCTATGAGGAGGCCTTCATTTGGTTCAAATTTAGAGGCATTTGTCATGCTTATGAGTTGATGCCATTTGCTAAATGGCACTACATAGTTGTGTGGGTAAAACACCGTAATGACGAAGTTAAGCAAAGGTCACAGTTGGACTCGCCGATCACCTCGGCCTCTGTGGTAATAGCCCGTCAGCTCGGCAGCCCGGTCAATAGCTCGGTAGCTCGGCACCACGGTTCGGTAGCTCGGCACAGATGCCAGCTCAGTACAAAGGCACACCACGGCCAAGCCATCCTTGGCATCAAACCAGAATACTAGAAGCAGAGTGGGCCGCCACCTTCCTCCTGGAAATACGGAGCGCCCAGACAGATATGAGCAGTCATTTATGACGATAGGATCGCTCATTTATGGCGATAAGAAGTGCGCTTTATCAGCCCTATACACCAACTGACTGAAGGCGTGGAAAGAGAGGGAGGGGTGTTGCCCATTTTACCTACTGCTGCCAGTCAGGGTAAGGATCGATGGGACCTCACCTCACCTACCCCCACTCACAGAGAGAATGAACGAGGAACGCTCACTTATATATACACATGGGATCAGTCCTATGAGAGGTACGCAATACACAACTCACAAGAGCACACATCGTCTCTTTCCCATCTTCCTCCTCCTGTTTAGGCTTCTCAAAACTAACTCAGGCATCGGAGTGCCTTCGGCTCACGGCAGCCAGGGGCTCTGACTCTAGCCTTTCTCCTTCCTTTTCAGGTTCTCAGCATTCAGCATTCCCCGTCCTAAGGATTTTTACCTCGATCTCATCTCGATCTAAGTAGGTGTCGTTTTTACCCCTTATAGTCAGCTGCCAGTTTGTCGACCTCCTCGTTCATCACGGCCTCGTGCTCGGCTTGGTACTCTTCCTTGAGTTTAGCCTCCTGCCCTCTCAGAGCCAGCTCGAGCTCGGCCGCCTTCCCCTCCAGAGCCATCTCCAGCTTTCTTTCAGCTAGCCTTCTCTCGGAGGTGAGCCTCTTGTTCGTCCCTCGCAGCATCTGCATATCTTCCTCTTGCCGCGACGACGCGAGCCGAACCTCGTCTAGCTCACAGGAAAGGTGGGCGTTTTGATTCGCCACCTCCTTTGCTTCCTCTTTGAGGTGCTCGGCCAAGGCCCGTGCTGCGTTGAGCTCGGCAAAAAGATCAGCATTCTTACTCGCCTCCTCCGCCAGGGTCGCGTCCTTTGCCGCCAGGGACTTCAGCAGCTCCTCTTTCTCCCCCGCCCAGACTGCTGCCCTGGCCTCGGCTGCGTCCAGCCTCCCCATGCTAGTTTGGCACTTTTGCAAGAGCTGCAATAAGAACAGAGTGTCAGTTGAAAGAACGCAGCAGAAAAAGAGAGGAATATGAAGAATAAGTGTACATACCGCTACCAACGACCGCATTGAGGAGAGCAGCAGCGACTCATTGTCCATCCGCCCCCACCTCGCCATGTCCTGGGGAAGGGCGCAAGCTCGTCCCAGTGCGGCAACCACTTCAGCGTTGACCGCTCGGTCCGACTCAGCTAACTGCCTCCCCAGCACGCCCTCGATGTCCGGTTTCCAAGGGACGAACTCGGAAGGAGTGGCGGATCCTTCGACCGACATAGGCGGTTCCGGGGCAGGTGGGAGTTCGACCCTCGGCCTCTTCTCCGGCCTGCGCGCCTCGACGACCTCGGCAGGACCCTCTCTGCTTGAGTCGGAGGGCGATTCGTCAACGACTATGGCCGGAGGATCAGCGCCGATCTCGACCGCGGCGGGAGGGCCGGATTGGGCCCCGTCAATGGCTCCTGGACCCGTCTCGGCCGCAGGAGCAAGAACCTCTGCAACAGCCATGGGCGTCGTAGTCGGGGCGACGCTGGCTCCCCGAAAAGGGTCCGAGGTCTCGCCCCTATGTCCCCAAAGGCTGCCGCGGACAGGTCCTCGGCCACGAAGCGCTGGCGACGACTGCGCAACATCTCAACTTCGGATTCGTCCGAGCTGGATGAGCTCCGAGACGCGCTGGAAACGACAAATTTCTGCCTCTGCCGCTTGCGCCCGGTCTCGGCTCTCACAGTCCCCGCGGGTTCACGGCCCAGAGACTTGTCGCCCGATTCTGCCGGAATCCCGCTGGGAATTGCGACAGTCACCGTCTCCGAGATGGGGACCTCGGTCTGTACGGTGTTCGGGCTAATGTTTTCCCCGGGCAGCAATGAGTCAATCCCGGTCACCCGCCTCGAGGTGATGAAAGACTTGTAATGAGGCGTATACCCCAGAAGCGAGAACGCGGCTCGGCAGTGATGGCCGCGGTACTTTCGCACCTTCTCGTGCCAGTCTCTGTTCACCTTCCACCAGTTCCTTCTGGCGAACTCCCTTCTCTGCTGAAAACCTGTAGAAACAGAGCAATGTTTAACAGGAGACATAATGATGAACTACAAAACCCAAGGGGCCTCGGTTTTTACTTGGGGGGACTCCTATTCTTCGCGGGATCCGGGCCGTGGTGCTGGACTCCGCCTCGCCGAACTCCCATGCCCCTCGGACAAAGACACGGTCCTCCCCCGCGTATTTATAGGAATCTTCCAGCGCGGTCACGAAGGCAGTTTGGTGGACCCTTAGCCGGAGGTAGTACGTATGCCCTTCTGTGGATTTACAGAGGTCATACGCCTCCTCGATGTCCGGGACACCGAGGTTGATTGACAGTATCTCGTTCAGCCGCACTACTCCCATGATGATCTTATACCCATTGGGAAGTAGCTGGCAGGGGCTCAACCCCCACTACCGGAGACAGTCCCTGAGGAGTGGGTGAAGGAGGAACCGGACCCCTCCCTCCACGACGGACACTAGCCAAAATGGCATCCAGCCGTCGCTGTATGAGATGCCATCGTCAGGGCTATCTGGCCTAACTTCTACATTCGCAGGGACCTGGTATGCCTCCCTAAACAGGCCTATGGACAATGGGTCCCCTAGCCAGTGCCTGTGAACGCCCATTCTCTACCCTAGACGGAGAACTACCTACTAGAAAGGGAGAAGACAGAAGGAAGAAATCTTACGATGAAAGGCCGTGCAAACAAGAGTGCTCGCAGGTAGTACTGTTCTTCAGCAGAATGCAACAGGGACTCTGAGGATCGAAAAGAAGGAAGACGAAGAAGGTGCCCTAATTTATAAGGGTTGGGGGCGCCGTTTCAGATTTCAAGAGAAGCCTTTAATGAGGCGTTACCTCGAATAGCCCTAACGCCGTCTCGGGCAGCCCAGGCGTCCTGCAGATGTGATTGCGTGCCCTTCAGAGAAGCGACACGTGGCACCGGCGCCGCACTTCCAGAAGACTATTAAATGCCTCGACAGACGAACGGGCAAATGCCTCGACCGACGAAGAGAATTCAATGAGGCACTCCACGTCAGCAAAAGGTGATAAGGAGGAATCCCCCCGAGACTCTGCCATCTCGGCAATGCATCACAAACCGGGTACTCTTAAAGATTAGCGGCAGTCCCGGCCTGACAAAGCCACTCAGCTTCCGACCTGCTCCAAGGAGCTCACAGGTCAAAAGCTGGGGGAGATTATGGGTACACAGCAGACCGTGACCACGATTCATGCACCGGGTCTCGGTCGTTGGCGGATGTCTCAATTCTGAGAATGGCCAGGAGTTCGGCTATCCGGACCAACAACTCAAAACAGAAAAGCAATGCGACATGAGATCGACCACACACATTTCGTCAAAGACAAGGAGAAAGGAAGCCAGAATGTGAAGAAGGTTTTCATTAATCAAAGACTCTGATTACAAGGTAAATGGAGATGCATTAAAAAGAAAAAATTACAAAAAGCCTCAGAGGGCTGCAGCTTCCACATTGCAGTCAATCTCTGGAGGGACCTCGGCCACGACCGCGCTAGCCTCGGGAGCGGTCGGGGTAGCTTCAAGAACAACCGCGCTCGCTTCGGGAACACTAGCCTCGGGAGCGACGGCTTCAGAAGGGGCCTCGACGACCGCAGTCACTTGGGAGCCCTCGGGATCAGCGCTGGCAGCTGGAGCCTCTTGAGGCGCCCAAGGGGCGGCGCTCGCTTCCGGACAGGTTTGCGAAGGAAGGTCAGAGGGGACTCGAGACACGGCTGCGAGTTCCGAGTCCGAGCAGGAGAATTTTGGGGGATTTAGGAAGAGAGGGCTATCCTCGGGGACCCCAGCCTTGTTCAAGGCTGCTTTCCACCCAAGCTCCCAGGCTCGGTCCCGGATCCCTGGCAGCTGAGCCTTGTAATCAGCGGACAGCCTGCCGACCTCCTCCCCCATGATGGAGTCATGCTCAGCGAGGAACTCCTCCTTGAGCCTGGCCTCTTGTTTTGCCAGGGCAGACTCAATCTCGGCCGCCTTCCCCCTCAGCGCCATCTCTAGGGAACCTTGCGCCTGGTTCCGCTGAGAGAGGAGCCTCCTGTTTGTCCCCTTCGCACTCTCCAGGTCGTCTTCCAGTCGCTTTGCCGCAATCCGGAGATCGTCGAGCTCAGAGGCAAGGTGGAGGTTCTGGCTCTTCTCGTCCTCCAGCTCGTCCTTGAGGCACTCGATCTCGACCTTTGACTCCTCGAAATCAAAGACGAGGCCGGCGTTCCTGGCCGCCACCTCTGCCAGCGTCGCGTCCTTAGACGCCAAGGATGCCCGCAGCTCGTCCCTCTCAACCACCCATTCCGCCTCCCACGCCTCGGCTGCATCGAGCCTCTCAATGCCCATTTGGCACCTCTGCAACAGCTGCAAGATGAGAACCCGAAGTCAATAAAGCGACACCGGACTAAAAGCTGAGGGAAGAATACTGCACTTACCGACACCAGGGATCGCATCGAGGAGAGCAGGAGTGATTCGTTGTCCATCTCGGCCCACCTTGCCATGTCTTGAGGAAGGGCGCAAGCTCGTCCTAGCGCTGCGACCACTTGGGGATCGGTGGCGCGGTCCGTCTCGGCCAGCGGCCTCCCCAAAACCTCCTCGATGGCCGGCCTCCACGGAGCCGGAGGAGGAGGCAGGATCGTCCCACCAGCAGACGGAGGCAAGGAGGGGCTAGGCGAGGCTTCGACCCTTGCCCTCTTCTCGGGTCGCCCGCCCTCAGCGACCTCGGCGGGGCAAGCCCGACCTCCGGCCCCCACGGCATGATCAGAGGGTGAGTCATCCGCGACGACGGCCGGAGGCGGAGCTAAGACGACCTCTGCCTCGTCGGGCTGAGCAGCCCCAATCGCGGCGGTACCAACCGTCTCGGCGTCTGGGGCAGGAGTACCACCCGGGAATGCCGGAGGCGTCGCAGCCACTGCCTGAGGACTCCGAACCCCGCTTCCAATGTCCCCGAATGCCGCCGCGGACAGGTCTTCCGCAGCGTAGCATCGCCCGCGCTGGCGTAGCATCTCCTCTTCCTCTTCCTCCGAGCTGGAAGCTACTAGCCTCCTTCGGGAAGGCCGGGGCTGGGCTCTCGAAGTCCCGACAGGCTCCGCGGCGGAGACTGCTGGAGCACGGTCTACCGACTCAACCAGACGTCCGGTGGGAATCGCAACGGTCACCGCCGCCGAGCCGGGCACCGCGGTCGTCGCTGTTCCTTGACTAACGCCTTCCCCGCTCAGCACGGAGTCTATTCCCGATACCTTTCTGGAGGTGTTGAAGGACCTGTAGTGGGGCACGTACCCCAGGAGAGACCACGCAGCACGACAGTTGTGGCCGCGGTAGTTTCTCACCTGCTCGTGCCACGCGCTGTTCACCTTCCAGCGGTTCCTCCTCGCAAGCTCCCTCTTTTCGCGGAAATCTGCATAGACAAAATCGTGTCAGGAGCCAGACAGAGAAAGAAAGGAAAGAACTGCAAACCGAAAGAACTTCGGTCTTTACTTGGAGGAATTCCTATTTTTCGAGGGACCCGGACCGTGGTAGCAGGCTCTGCTTCACCGAACTCCCATCCTCCTCTGACGAGTACTCGGTCTTCACTCGCGTACCTATTGGAGTCCTCCAGCGCGGTCACGAACCCAGTCCGGCGGACCCTCAGCCGGAGGTAGTAAGTGTCCCATTCTGCGGATTTGCAGAGGTCATACGTGTCCTCAATGTCCGGGACACCGAGGCCGATTTTCAGAATCTGGTTGAGCCGCACTACTCCCATTATGATTTTGTATCCATTGGGAAGTAGTTGGCATGGGCACAACCTCCACTCCCAGAGGCAGTCCCGGACCAGTGGGTGCAGGGGGAAGCGGATCCCCCCTTCCACTACAGAGACCAGCCAGAACGGCATCCAGCCATCACGATAGGTGAGGCCGTCATCGGGGTCGTCCGGTCTGACCTCCACATTGGCGGGGACCTTGTATAAATCCCTAAAGTGATCTATGGAACCTAGGTCTCCTAATAAATGTCTATAGACCCCCATTCTCGACTCAGGCAAGGGCTTATCTAAAAGAAAAGACGAGGAAAACGGAGAGGAGTCCTACGAATGGGGACTGCACACGCAGGATCGTCGGAAGTCCGTAGGTGCCGGAGAAAGTTCTCTTTTAAAGCGCAGTAGAAATCTGAAGAAAGCAGAGGAAAGTGAAGACGAAGGAGGCGCCCTGATTTATAAAGCCTAGGGGCGTCGATTCGACTTTCAAGGAGAGCCTTTAAGAGGCGTCCCCTCAATCAGCCCTAATGTCCCATCTCGCAGCCCTAACGTCTCCTCGAAGTAATTATGAGACAACCAAAAGAAGCGACACGTGTCACCACTAGCGCGATATCCGAGGGCTATTGAATATCTAGGACAGGCGAAGGGACATCTCGAAGGGGACCGCACGATAGCAGCAACCTCCAGGCCCAAGGGACCCTCCTGATCCGAAGCTCCCTCGTCCCAGTACTACCGTCATATGACTAACCCTCACTTGAGCTCGATAGCGGAGCCAGCTATACGGTCATCAAGCTTCTGACCTCCTCGAGCTGGGAGGCTCTCAGAAGTCAAAAGCTAGGGGGCAATTGTGTGGGTAAAACACCGTAATGACGAAGTTAAGCAAAGGTCACAGATGGACTCGCCGATCACCTCGGCCTCTGTGGTAATAGCCCGTCAGCTCGGCAGCCCGGTCAATAGCTCGGTAGCTCGGCACCACGGTTCGGTAGCTCGGCACAGATGCCAGCTCAGTACAAAGGCACACCACGGCCAAGCCATCCTTGGCCTCAGACCAGAATACTAGAAGCAGAGTGGGCCGCCACCTTCCTCCTGGAAATACGGCGCGCCCAGACAGATATGAGCAGTCATTTATGACGATAGGATCGCTCATTTATGGCGATAAAAAGTGCGCTTTATCAGCCCTATACACCAACTGACTGAAGGCGTGGAAAGAGAGGGAGGGGTGTTGCCCATTTTACCTACTGCTGCCAGTCAGGGTAAGGATCGATGGGACCTCACCTCACCTACCCCCACTCACAGAGAGAATAAACGAGGAACGCTCACTTATATATACACATGAGATTAGTCCCATGAGAGGTACGCAATACACAACTCACAAGAGCACACATCGTCTCTTTCCCATCTTCCTCCTCCTGTTTAGTCTTCTCAAAACTAACTCAGGCATCGGAGTGCCTTCGGCTCACGGCAGCCAGGGGCTCTGACTCTAGCCTTTCTCCTTCCTTTTCAGGTTCTTGGCGTTCAGCATTTCCCGTCCTAAGGAGTTTTACCTGCAATCTCATCTCGATCTAAGTGGGTGTCGTTTTTACCGCCTACAATAGTCATTTCTGTACTTGAGAAATATGAGGAAAGAAAACTTGCCAATAAAATAAAATATGACAAATCAGATAATTCTAGAAAAGAAGAAGAAGAAGAAGATAAACAGCTAATTAAAATGAACTTGTGAGAAACAATGCAAACGTAAACACTCACCATTGTGATGGAAAAAGATACAAAGAATCACTTAAATCTCCCATTTTGAGTCCTAGATATCATCAATACTATGAAACAATAGCTGTGTAGAACCATGAAGTAACTAGTTCCTATTAACTTGTCATGCCTAACAACTTCAGGAACATTGCCAAAGCCATTAAACATGAGTTAAATCACTTTTTTTTTTTTTTTGGTTAAAAGATAACAAAAAAATGGGCGCTAGTCTTTAATTAGTCTTAGTCGCGCTTTTAAGTGATTGAAAAATCATTTAAAAGCGCGACTGAAAGTTTAGGGGTTCGAGAGATCTCTAGATTGGTCCACTCAGTAAATCAGCCCAAAAAGTATGTAAAAATAATAACTATGCAGCAGAAATAAAATCATAAGTACACACCATAAGGACACCAGATTTTTAAGTGGAAAACCCTAACCTGGTGAAAAACCACTGATCCGAACTAAATCTAATCAAACACTATGAATCTTGCAATTACAAGAAATTTAGATTTCCCCTCCAGATATCCTCTACCTATAAGGGCTGAAGTTATCTTGTATCGCTTCACGCTTCAACGACTCCACACCGTTTATTGCAACAGACTCAATTCAGTGCTTGACTTCTCAAATATTCTCGCAAGAAGATGATCTTCTACACAGGATACAGAAGATACTGGCTCTAGAGAACTTAACAGCACAACTTCTAAATAAATCTCTAGAGATGAATTCTCTCAATTGAATCTCTAATTCAGAATTAGAGAGATGTAATTCTTAGAATAGCCATTGGGTCCTTTAAATAGCTCTGGATTCGTGCCTCAAGTGTTATAAGATGATTAGGAATCATCAACACAAACTTGAGACAAATCAGGAGAGAAAACTGAGCAAGTTTTTAATTTTGCGCCCAGGTTCGCTCGAGCAACCAGGGAGTCCGCTCGAGTGGACAAGCCACTGTATTTGAATTTCAGGTCATGGCTCAAGCGATCACAAAAAATGGGTCGAGCAAACCAGCTTATGTCTGGGGTTCACTCGAGCGGACTACATTCTATAGATCCGAACTTTCAGCGATTTTTCTTCTAGCTTTTTTCTTCTAATTTGTCCAGTCTTCTATCATCAGAGTCCTTTTCTAAATATAAAATACAACTCAATGGATTCCTAGAGTTTTGTCCAACCCATAAATTTAGCCAACACAAAATCCTAACAGCGACTAGGACGAATAAAAGACCAGCACCCATCCTTCATTATTCAAACACCTGAAAGCCAATGATAGAATAATGGGGGTCCATATTGGATTTTCATGGATAGACTCAGAAGTGCACCCAGCATATGAGGGCCATGTTGGTCTTCTAGCTTCCTAAGATGAACTCTAACCATTTAATCAATATTATGGCTAGAAGCTTACAACAGCCAAATACATCACATTATAGTCAACAGATGGTATTGTTACCGCAAGATTAACCTACTTCAGAGCTTGTTGAGCCAATAGTCCATTTAAAAATATCAGGAGTACAATGCATATATGCCTAGTATGAATTGGTGAACTCCTTTATAAATTGAAATCATGTTCATGTTTTAGACATGACTGGAGATTTAACAGATGCAAGATTAGACTTTAGTACCATTTTTTGGTATATGTTACATCATCATTATCTCATCCTTTCATAATAATAAGAACATTTCATGTATTTACCGTTGTTACTAAAAAAATGAAGAGATACGCGATGTAGGACGACAAATTTAGGATTTGGTCTAAAACTATACAAATTTAGAATTGGTAGATGCCTTATTTATGTATTAACAGGGTGCTTTGGTGATAGCGGTAGTTCTCATCAGGAGGTCCGGGCATCGAACTTAGCCTCATCACTCCTTGCATATGTGAGTTGTGTCTCCTCACACATGCACTTAACCATATGCGACCCATGCATACCTTATTGTGGGGCTTACTTGAGTGCACAACGCCTAGCTGAAATGCCTAAAAAAATAGGGGTGCTTAGGTGTGCAATCTTACTGTGCGCGCCCCATTCACACTTCACTATGGGGCCTGTATGAGTTGGGATGGAGGGGGCCACCAGAAGGTCATGATTTTCCACAACTCTCCAAAATTTTAGGACCATTAGATCATCTTAAGCCCTTGATCCATGGCTCATAAATTCAATGGTTTTACATTAAGAAAAGGAATTTGCAATCGGTGCAATGATTTAATCTATTCAGATCGGTGCGAACCCATGGGATCCTTAATTATTAAGGGTCTATGTGTACGAGAACTTTGAATTGATAATCAAGTGGGCCCCACTAGGCGGTGTCTGTGGTGAGACCAAGCAGAACGGTCAAGGGTGGTAATGGTTCATCATCAGCCATGAGGATTAGAGGAATGACCCATCACCACCATCAATCGTGAGAACTGACATCATTTCCTCTCAGGACCCACATTTGTGTGGCTAGGATGGAGAATTGGGAGTATAGTTGTTACTTCTTGTTTCGTTTCGGCCGGAATGATTGGAATTTTTGTTCTGGTCTTTCGGCTGAAACGAAAATAGGGACTTTGGTCCATTTAGGTCATTTCGGTCTATTCCAGTTGTCCATTTTGATTGTCAATCTCGGTCAATTTAGGTTTGTAATACTATTTTCACTATTTTTTTATTTTTTTAATATTTATATCAAGAAACATACATAATTTATATTATATTTTTATTTTTTTATTATATATGTATATATATTTAAAATTTTCTTGCTTCATAAATTTGCTCTAAAAAATTTTGTTGAAATTTCGAAATATCGAGGTATACTATTTTGGATGCTAGATCGAAATGATTACCAAACTGAATTCATATCTTAGGTTTAGGAGTCACTATATTAGTGGGTACCACTGAAGAATAAAAGTGGTCTGGATTCTTTGGCCAGCTGACAGGCAGTGAAAGAGAAGTGGGGCCCACCTTTGTAACGTGGCTGATGCTTCATGTTCCATATACTTCCTCCTGGACCTTTCTGGAGACGACGACCCACCGCTTTCACTGCATGCTTTCTCGGTCCCAAGACTCTCTCTTGTTGCTCTTTGAAACAAAAGGAATCTCTCTCTCTCTCTCTCTCTCTCTCTATCTCTCTCTCTCGCTCAAGATAGATATATATACATACATTACTACTACTATCTTATTACATGAGACTCAGCTGCTTTTTGTCCCACAGCCTTTTCCGCCGTTGCTCGCGCTCTCTCCTTTGAAGAGTAAACTTCAAAGTAAGTCATAAAGTTTCTTTTCCTTTTCTTTTCATTTTGGATGATTCTGTATGCATCCCAAGTCAGAAACTTTCATGTTAGAAGACATAAAAATGGGATTTTTACAGCGCATAGAAGTAAGGAAAAGAAACGAAACGTTAGGAAAAATCCTCTTGGCTTCATTTGTATTATCATCTTCTTTACTGTCTTTTAAAAAAAAAAAAATAGTTTTCTGGAACATTTGCTGAACACCCATGATCCGAATCATTGTTTTATGAACTGGGGTGGTACTGATTTGATGCTTACTTGTCAATTTAGGAAGTGGGTTGCCGTTGAAATAGTGGTTTTTCTGATGTATCTCTTAATTTGGGTGATCTAGTATCTTGATTTTTGGTATTGGCATGTGGTTTAACCATTTGTTTTAGATTTGAGTATTTTAGGCCATTGTGAAAGTCGTCAATTAGAGATTGACTAAGGTGATGAACTATGTTTTCACGAACTCAGAAAGTATTGACAATCGCTGGTTGTGAATAATTTGGGGGCAAGAAGATATAAAAGAAATACTTCACCTCATATAGTGTACTATTTCAATGGGCCAATGGTGAAGCATCTAATCTAGTATTTAAGTTGATTTTGGTTTTGGGTACTCTAAAGGTACCATATTTATTGTGGTGACATGGACTGATTTGGTGGGAAATAGGATTTGTATATGTTGATGGACAGCTCTACATAAGCCAATCTTCTAGAGTCTACAAAATCCAGACAACAGTAAGCTAATTCAGTTAGGAGTATGCTCTGTATATTGCTTGCAGAAGAACTAGATTGGATTGGAAGTAGAACATGTTGCAACTTCTACAATTAGAGAGTTGTAGGTAGGGAGAAAAAAATTAAAACCTGACCACAATTCTAAGACCTAAGAATTTCTCTGTTTTCTCTCTAAACACCCTTGAATACCTAGGAATGGTTCTTTCTATAGAAGCATGAAGTAGCACGAGGGCATTGAACTTTTTTGGCAAAGCTAGCTCCAAAGCACTTGGCCTTATTTTTTTGTTATTGGGAAATGATATGTATATTATATTAACTAAAAAAAAAGTGATAACATACCAATCGCCGAAGGCTAACACTTAGAGAAAAATCAACAGTTGGAATAGTTTCTCATCACCATACCAGACACTTTGCCAAAGTATGGAAACAGACATCAACGCCAACTCTTTTAGCGGACAGAACCTATGAGATAATAAAAAATTGTGCCCTTGAAGCCATGTCATAATTAATTGCAACCATATCATTCAAAGTCCGCCTGTTCCTCTCAAGCCATAGGGATGAAAAAAACTACTATCGCATAGAGGAATTTGCTGTCCTTCAACTGAGCTAGCAGCTCGGGATGAGCGACAGGCTTATTTGGTTAAAGGAGAAATTATGTTCCTTTACATTGACATCTTGAAAAGAATGAAAAACTCTTTAAAAAATTAGGGTTAAGGAGGTTCTGTACCAATAGAGACATAAAGAAAGAAAGAAAACCCGCTTGAGAAAACAGATTAGTGTTATCCTCTGTAGGCAAAAAACATCTGAAGAGTCTTCAGTGTATGCCAAGTACAAACATAAGATTTTATTTATTTATTTCTGAATTGTTAGGAATCTTAGTACATTAGAAAACCATCTCTAACAATTTTTATGCCTCTAATTCTAATAATAGAGGAGGTTTTGTTTATTTATTTCTGAACTGTTAGGAATCTTATTTCCATATCTTGGATTGATTTGGGAAACAGATTATAGAACATGTGCAATTGACAATTTCCCTTTTAAAGGGAATGAAGAGGAGATGTTTTGTTCTCTGACTAATCCGATAGCTTTGGATTGATAAAAAAAGAGCAGATGACAACATCTGAGATATCCTTTTGTGCAACCTTTGTTCAAAACATAGTGAGTATCGTCGTTGAGTGAGAGCATGTGAGTGAGTGCTAGTAGAATTCAATTATGAAAATAAATCTTCAAAAAGGAGAGATTGAAAACCCATTGTAAGCCAATGGAAATTTTTAGTTTTAGTTGAGTGAAGCAGAAGGATATTTGGGGGAAAAAACATTTTGGACATGGTTGTGTTTCTCTCCATGTTGTTGGTTTGCACAGAACAACTGCTGTGCACCCATATTACTGCAGTATACTTCAGGACTCAAGAAGATAGATGGCTACAATGGGACTTCACCAGATCTCAAGATAACTTGATCAACTTACAGTCACCAGATCCTTCTTGCTCTTCTTTTTTCAACTAGGTGGTTTTTCTAAGTGGTTTTTCAACTAGGGAGTGCTCACAAGGCTCCCGCAATGCTGTTTTCGCGTTTCGAACCCGTTACACCCAGGTTGCAATGGAGATACCTTACCATTGCACCAAGGCCCACCTGCAATAGGAACCATGTGTATATATTTTTAAAATAATATTGTTCTCTTATAATTAGATGAAAGATTTGTGATGTGCTCTATGTTGGTAGACCAATGAAAGTTTTGATGGATGTTATGGAGTCCTGTTTTCATGAACATGAAAGGAGAATTATTATTTTTTCGCTTTCCAATAATGTACACCTTCTGCAGAAATGGCT
Organism: Persea americana; assembly: GCA_029852735.1. Taxonomy (NCBI): domain Eukaryota; kingdom Viridiplantae; phylum Streptophyta; class Magnoliopsida; order Laurales; family Lauraceae; genus Persea; species Persea americana. The sequence continues at coordinate 63,308,142 of CM056813.1, read as the reverse complement.
GAAGCAGCGTACACGGTGGCATCTGACAGTGAAACAACTGGTGGTGAGAAACAACTACCTACTTTCCCCGAGCTTGCAATTGGAATCGATATTGGAACTTCACAGTGCAGCATCGCTATATGGAATGGATCACGTGTGGAACTGCTTAAAAACACCAGGGATCAGAAGTTGATGCGATCATATGTTATCTTTAAAGATGAAATGCCTTCGGGAGGAGTAAGTCAGGCGCTGGGTAATGACGAGAATGAGATTTTCTCTGGACGTGCTGTCTTCAACATAAAACGCTTAGTTGGTAGGATGGATACAGACCCAGTTGTCCATGCTAGCAAAACCGTTCCTTTCTTGGTACAGACATTGGGCATTGGTGTTCGACCATTTATTGCAGCTTTAGTAAACAATGTCTGGAGATCCACTACACCTGAAGAAGTCCTCGCAGTCTTTCTTGTGGAGTTAAGAGCCATGGCTGAGGTCCAGCTGAAGCGTGCTGTGCGTAATGTTGTCCTTACAATTCCAGTCTCTTTCAGCCGATTTCAACAGACGCGAATTGAGCGAGCCTGTGCTATGGCTGGTTTACATGTACTGAGGCTGATGCCAGAACCAACAGCTGTGGCACTCCTATATGCACAGCAACAGCAGCAGCAGACCATACATGAGAATGTGGGAAGTGGGATTGAGAAGATTGCCCTTATTTTTAATATGGGTGCAGGGTACTCCGATGTGGCTATAACTGCTACAGCTGGAGGAGTTTCACAAATCAAAGCATTATCAGGCAGCACTCTAGGTGGGGAGGACATGCTCCAAAACATAATGCACCATCTCATGCCGAATTTAGACAGCCTTTATTCAAACCATGGTTTGTCAGAGATCAGAGCAATGGGCTTGCTAAGGATTGCCGCCCAAGATGCGATTCACAGACTGTCTTCTCAGGCCATTGTTGAAATTGATGTTGATTTGGGCAACGGAGTAAAAGTACGTAGAACCTTGACTCGGGAGGAATTTGAGAGGGCAAACGGTAAGGTATTTGAAAAATGTGAAAGCCTGATAAACCAGTGCTTATATGATGCGAAAGCAGATGTGGAAGACATAAGTGATGTTATACTAGTTGGCGGATGTTCAAACATTCCCAAGATCAGAAGCCTGGTTCTTCACTTGTGTAGAAAGCAGGGCAGCTATGATGGGATGAATCCACTAGAGGCTGCAGTTTCTGGTGCGGCATTGGAAGGAGCTGTGGCTTCGGGAATCAGTGACCCATCTGGGAGTTTGGACTTGTTAACCATACAAGCCACTCCTATGAGCCTTGGCATTCGTGCTGATGGTGATGGATTTGTTCCAATAATACAAAGGAACACAGCAATACCGGCAAGGAAAGAAATGCTTTTCACAACTGCTCATGACAATCAGACTGAGGCTCTCATAGCTGTTTATGAAGGCGAAGGGAAGCGGGTGGAAGAGAATCATCTCTTAGGCTACTTTAAGATTACTGGGATGCCACCAGCATCTAAAGGAACTGCAGAGATCAGTGTTTGCATGGACATTGATGCTTCAAACGTGTTGAGAGTGTTGGCAGGTGTTGTTTTGCCTGGAAATCAGGGCCCTCTAGTGCCTCCTATTGAAGTTAGGATGCCCATTGTAGATGACGCACATGGGTGGTGTGTGGAAGCGTTAGCAAAGATGTATGGGTCCACTTTAGACCTCTCTGCTGTGCAAAAGAAGATAAAATAGCGAGGTATGGGCTAATAAACTGCTAGTTCTATGAATTCACCTGGGCAGAAAGAAATCGTTCTTCTAAAACTGTGTAATAATAGGCATGGATGCAAATAACTAATAAATGCTTCTGACTTTTTCTGTTTTACTTGGGTGAAGAAGCTATTATATATGTTAGCATACTAGGTATGTGTCTGTCTTGAGTTGCTGTTTTCTACCGTCTTTGATGGTAAACGGTCTTGAGCTCCCTACAGTAGAATTCAAAAGGATATACCCGCTTTCTATTTTACCTCAAGGAAAGAGGATCATACTCAATAAGGTGCCAATTGTGTTACAATAAATGGAAAATAGTATGACTTCCTTGATCTTTTGCTTCAGGCTTGATGTAGACATGGTAAGTTGCAGTCTTCTTTGTGAGAACCACTTGGGAATTCTTCCACCAATTACATGATCTGGGCGGGGTGGCAAGGTTTCGGATGAGGTCTTATTAAAAACCACTGGTGTAAGCTTAAAGGGGACTCAATCCTGCAACATAACCAGCTCTGATTGAAATCAATTTTGGGCAATCCCAACACACGGCGGGTGTGAGGGGGTTTGATTGACTATAGGTGGGCCGTATTCTTAATCATTAATTTCTTTTTTGGATGAGTATCACAAGTTGTTACTAAAAAGGTACTTATTAAAAAAGAAAAAAACACAGTGTGTTCTTTTTATCCTTTTTGTTAAGTAAGTCAAAGCCCTTTATCAGGCTTGGGAACAAGCCCCACAAAATAGAGGTCGTGGTCGACCAATGGCATTTAGGTCTTGGTGACCAAAATTTTGGAGATTCTCTACCTGTGTTTTTACTTATCTTTTATATCTAGTGAAAACCCCTCCTACATATGATTTTCAAGCTCTCTTCTTTCTTATACCTTCATCCCATAAAATCAACAGACCTTCATTAGTTCCATCAAGCTTATAAGATGTTAGATAATAAGAATATTTTACTCAATAAAAAATCTAATGTAGGGAAACAAAACTTATACTTGGATGGTTGACTATGCCACTCTCTCTTTTCCTAATTTTTTGGTAGGTTTCTTTGAATAGTTTATCATCCCAACTGAACCAGTGCTTTAAATATGGAAAGCAGATGCCTGCCTTCTCCACCATTGAGTTCCATTGCTGCATAATGGTGGGATTCAAAAGTGTGACTATTTTGGATGTCCAAGAAGGTGGTTTCAATCAAGACGCAGACTTTTTGCTAAGTCACTTTTGAATGGTGTATTATCCTTCCAACTTAACCTGTGCTTTCATTTTGGAAACTAATGCACCTGCCTAAACCGCCATTGAATACGCTTGCTGCATGATGGAGGAGCCAAAAGTGGGACATTTTCTAGAAGGAAAAATCAACACAGTACATGTTTTGGAATTTTTAACTCATGCACTTAAATGTGCTTTTGCTATCATAACATATTGGATCATCTTACCAAAAAGTGGGGGAAAAGAACTATTGATGCATATGATGCTTGTAGACAAGTAGTGATGCTTGTAGATAAGTAGTCGATATAAGCCAAAAAAATAGCCAGTTTACTTGTGTTGATATGTTGAAGCAACATCTGTAATTTTGTTCGTTAGAAAAGATCTGTATTTGTTCATGATGGCTTCAGTGAAACTACGACGACTGCTCCAATTGATAGTTTGATGATGAGTCATATAGGTAATAATTTTATCACAGATATGTTTTTCTTTGTGATATATTATTTTGGATTGGAGTGGATTCAGATGATATTTTCAAAGAACTGTCCCAACAGACTGGATCGAGGAATCACACATGGAGGAAATGTGTAGCCTTTTAGACTTTACTAGGGCTTATTGGGTCGTTTTGGTGCATGTTATGAATGGTTACAATCGCACCTGGGCGGGCTTTCATGCGAGGGAACTTGTTTTGTTTCTATCCTGCCCTCGTGAACCATGACTTATATCCTGAAATATTATGGTACAGCTAATGCTTTTGTGCTGGTATTGCATAGATTGTGTTGATTTCCATTTTCAGGCTAGAACCGCTAACCCATTATATATTTTGATTTGATCAATGTTGTTTTGCTGATTTTGGCATGTGAATCTTATCTAGATCAGTCCTGAGACGAGAGGTAATCAAGTTGCAGTTAAGGGTCACCATTTTGACCCCTGGCTGCATCAGTGTGGCCAGCTCCCGTGTTTAGGAACTGAAAATTTTCTTGTAACCTTCAGTCTTTTCTGATCTCCCTTGTACTTCCAACTTCAGTTAACTAAATGGAATTAAGTCACTGCATTTCTCACATTGGCAATCCCACGTTGGTACTTGTTTTTCTATCATTCTGTTTACATTCGACTTTATAATTCTGATGTCCTGCAATTTCTCCAATTATTCTGTATTGAGAAGACCAGATTTATATTTGATTAATGAAATGCCTCGAGTTTTTCATTCTTGGGAACGGTCAGGTTTGTTTTTGCAGTTCCTTGTCCATCCATTTTTTTTGCTTGATTAACAGCTTTGCTACAGGCTCAACTCACTACAGGAGAAGATACAAGTACAATGAATGCAACAGTAGAAAGTTCACATTTCACAAGTGAAAAGCTTATACACAATGAAATTCATGTGGTGTGTAGTCTTTGAGTGTAGCCAAAGAAATGCCAGCAATGATAATCATAAAAAATTGAAGTCTATATTTCGTGGCCCTGTCATTTTTTCTATCTAAGGTTGGTTACATTGCTAATATTGCTTTAACAATCTGCATATTTGTTAAAGTGAGTTTGGTGAGATCCTAATTACCTAGTTCATGATTAGATTAATTTGAGTTAGAGCTTGCAATTCATAATTCAAGATAGCTTGATCGGGAAGTTCAATGGAGTAGGTTCATTTGGTTCACTTCTCAATTCATCTTATTCACAGTTCGAGTTCGACAAGTTAATTCATTTGTGCCATGCTATTAGTCCATCATCAGCGTTTATATCTACAACCCAAATCACTTACACACACACATACACTGGGCAAAATTTACTTCAATCAAAGTTGGGCCTAAAATCAGATTGATTTGTATGTAAAATAGACAGTTAATATGAAAACGAAAGTTAATTTTCATGTTGTATTGGTGATCAATCTCAAGGTGGGGTCAAGTCTGATTGGAGTTAAAAATGGATTAGCATGATACATAGGGGTGAAGTCTTTTGAATTGCTAAGAATTTAGGTAGGCATCACTATTGGATTTATAGGACTTGACTATGAGAACTAAGTGAGATTAGCTTGATTTGTGAATTTGATAATAATTTAAATTTATGGAAATTTCATTAATAAGCATTAAAGCAGCCCCGTTTTCAAATTATGTCTTAACAGATACCAGTTTGAACAACATTATCTGATAGGCACCGTTTGCAAAAACATTGAAAATATGTTGGTATTTTGCTTTAGGGAATCTTGCAAATAAAACTTTGATGATACAAGGAACTATCTTCCTTATTTTTAAAAAATTAATACCTCTATTAATGTGATACTCTCTCACAATCACCTTTTTTTCCTGGAAATTTCTATCAATCATCTTGATCATGGGCCATTTTTTCAATCAATTGCCAAGTATAGAGCATTACTATGCGGATTCCATCAATCAGATGAAAATAGTTAAGGCAGGTTTGTTATCTTTAATGGTCAGAAATATTGATGGTTACATGGGCTATACACCATCATATTTGCCCATGTCAAGCAAACTGAGATTGTCAAATGAAAAAAAAAGAAGTTCATGACACCATATTTATGCCTAGGGAAAGTTTGATAAATTTGACTGAAACAACATGGTCACAGGGTAAGATGCCAGACTTTGATGGGTCTCAATGATGGAAATGGTGATGCAGGGAGAAATCAATCAACTTAGGCAACTGTAATTGAAAGAAAACTAACAAAATCGAATGGAAAGATAACAAACTTAGCACCCATAAGAAGTAAGATTAGTGAGGATACCAGGTTAAGCTTTAAACGAATATTAGTTAAGATGCATCAAGTAACAGAAATCTGCTTTACTTTTACTTTAACAGTGTTCTGCTTTTGGTTATGTACCTGACGTCTGTTATACACACATCAGTATCGTATGTAGGATGATATAGAAGTTCCTTTTCCAAGCCAAAAAAAAAACCAGAAATCTGCTTTCACCTTAAAAGGGAAGGAGGAAAACAGGATATCCAATTCCAAGCTTATGTGTTTGGATGTTCACTTCGACTTGTTTGTGATGATTAAATTGCAATTGCATATTTTTCTTCATTATTGTGGTAAGTCCTCAAATCAGCTCATGACTTATGTATTTATGCTAATCATGCTTAGTTGCAACTTTTGACGGTGAATGAAACAGAACATGGGTTAGTAAGTCGGTCTAAATAAAGTGAGACCTACCCAACTCAGAAAATCTGACTTTGTTGAACTCAACTGTCACAAATCATGATCCCAGTCAACTGTACATCCAAACACAGCCTTTGTAGAAATTTGATGGAAGTGGGTCAGTGCCAAGGCCTCTTGACAGGGTGTCACAGAACATGCAGCTTTGTGATCACAGTTTCACGTGGGAAGAAGCCTCTCCACTTTCTGGAACCACAATAAATACAAAACAGGGCTCTTGTTTTGGTACTGACCAACCCAGCCCATATATGTTAAAATCACATCCAGATATCTGGGCCTCTGCCCAAGTCCAGCCACCAACGACCTGGACCCATTTTGGTCGAGTCTGGGTCGAATTCAGCAGTCATACTGTTAGGGCCCCACCGGGCTCAATTATTTTGGGTCAGACCCATTTACAACCCTCAACCTTTTTTTTTTTTTTTCTGGGGGATGAAATCAATGTGGGAGATCTCATGTGGGTCTTGATGTTGGGATTTCCTTTTCCTCAGGAATATATGAGGTTTTGGTAAAGAAAGACAAAAGGAGTTGAGTGAGGCCTTGTCAGAGAAATAGTAACAGTACCCATGGTGTGATTAACTCAACACTAGTGATTATGGTGGTTGAGTTGAGTGTTAAAAAGGAAGATTGATAGAGAAGCAATTTAAGCATCATGTGAACATATTTGTTGGGTATCATGAGGTCTCTTGTACGAGGAAGACAATGACATGAGTGTTAGCTGTGACATGAGTTGAGTTTGTTGCGGCTTGATAGGAGTATTGTCTAGCTATGTAAGTAAGCCAAAATATAAAAAAAAATAAACCCTAAAAAGAAAAAGCACCCATCTTTCATTACTTTTTCTCATACAAGCATTTGCATCTTCTTATGCCAGCATAGTTATCAGTCTTTCACATGCTTTCTTCCATATAATATAAGGTAATACGGTTGATTGGGGTTTACAATTTCATGTCTATGATCGCTCCACTTAAAAGTTGGCTTTTACTATTTTAGAGTAATACCTAGGTACCCCATAACTTTTACAGGTACCTGTGTATTTTTTAGGATATTTACCTAAAACGTTTACTGGTGTTAGACTTGTTTGTGTAACGAGAGGATTTTGGGTTTTCGCTTCTAAGAGAGAGAGAGACCCAGGATCAGTTTAGAACAAGAAAATTTTCCTTGAAGGTGCCGTTGTAAGGAAGAAAAAGAGTATTGGGAGGGACGACGTAAAAAAGACCATAAAATTTTGCATATAGGGTTTTGCAAACTTTCTGGCGGGGCCATGTTCCCCTACACTCCAATAGGAAATTGAAATTCTCTCTATTAAGGAAATTCAATTCCCTTATGCCCCTCATTGGATGGAAAATGTCACATCAAACAAACGGAACAGTTGGTATGTTGTATGGAAAATAAGAATAATTATCCTCTCTATTGTAGAATACTTTTGTCACATAAATGCGGCCTTAAATTCATGTAATTCTTATCATTTTAAGATGTTTTAAGACTTTTTCTTATTTTAAAATCCATGATATTTTCCATGAATTATCATTATCATCATATAAAGCCATGGGTCCACCATGACCATGACCTGGTAATGGATGGAAAAGGGTGAAGGAAATCTCCTTCAAACCCTCATTCTACCTTCTTCTACTTCTATGATGAAAGGGACATGGAATGGATGCGTTGATAATGTTTGGTTGCAGGCCCAAGGAAAATTGAAGAAAGGAATGATGGGTACTCATAAGGGCGTTAGGAAATAAAAGGCAAAAGGTTGAAAAGGTGTTTAGGTGCCTTCATTGCATGGCAGCTTTGCACTTTTTGCACTTACATCTCACATGAAAGAAGTACCACTAGAGCCAGATTTGAGAGTAGTTCAAAACCCAAATTTATTTTCTTCTTAACATGGGCCTTGAAGGGTCTGTTTCTTGCATGTAATTGAACAACTAAGGAGTTCTAGGACTTTAATTTTCAAAAGCGGTTAAAATTAAAGAAACAAACATGAATTCTCAAAATGCCCGTCAAATTATCTTCCTGTAGCGGAAAATGAATCAAGAGAAAGTGAAAATGAAACCTCGGACACGACCCTAATAATTCAAATCCAAAAAAAGTGAGGATTGCATATCCTTACCTCTCGCCTTTTTAATAGTTCTTTTGTGAAATTCGTATGACCATAAAGCTTAACCCCAATTTTGAAGCATCAAGCTTCCAACCCCACCAATATTTATCATTTACTTTCTTTTATAGAATCTATAATCTACAAAACCTTTAGGACTACAGTGGACTTAGTAGAATTTGCGACTTTATATCTCTAAGTTTCATGCGGTATCCATTACCAATACAAGCTATATGTTCTATATATGATCAGCATATGCAATATTTATATACTATTGGTAGAGATGTGCACAAGAAATATACAATCAATGGGTGTCTAAAGGCTACAAATTTTATAGAATGTCAAACCAGTCCTCCAATAGTCTCTTTGGCTAAGACAGACCCATCTCTACAAAAGTAGAAAAAGGAAACAACATTAGCTCAGCTTCAATTCAACAAAAGACAAAAAAAAAAAAAAGGGGGGGGGGGGGTGGGGGTGGGGGTGGGGGTGGGGAGGGAAACCACCAACCTATTCAATATTCCTTGTGAAATGACTCTACACTAGTCCCCATTTCTTTGTATAAAATACTGAGGAGCCGGTGTGAGTCATGTACAATTAGTAAATAGTATTATCAACTCTGCAGAGAAGCCTGATTTGAAGCATATGAACAATAGAATTGGCCTATGGTGGATCATTTCTTTCTGAATTGCCATTGATCACTGATTGGACATTAATAACTATACAATCCTTTGAGTATGTGATCTGCTGAGGGACCTCCTGCAAGTACTTCCATATTGACAGCATGTGAGGCCCACCTGAACCTGGATTGATGCAAATGAAGGATGGAAAGCCCTCTTTCTCAATGATGGTTCTGTGAAAAATCAGTCCCATTTGACACTCTTAACCTTTGAATTTTTTTCATTTGGATTCAGACTGCTGGTCCGGGGCGGGGAGTTGTGGGGGTGCAGAGGCGGTGGGGCTGATTTGGATTGATCATATGATACGGGGCCTCACTCTCTCAATCCTGATGGCCAATCTTTTGGATGTGGAGAAATTCAGAACAATGAAAAATAAAAAAAGTTAATAAATTAGTATTTTATCCCAGAATCAAGCTATAACATTGATACGAATTAGTAAATTGGTAAATATTTGTTATATGGGTTGTACAAAGATAGAATATATGTATTGCAAATATACAAAAGAATTGAAGTTACCGTGAGAATTGAAGCCCATGAGATTCCGCAAACATATCGATTCTGTTAATTAGTCAGGATTGAGAGATTGATGATGATGTCGACCATATGATAAAAGCGGAATGGTTGAAATAGAGACTTACTTCTGGAGTACTTTTGTGACCAATGAATGCTAACAAGATTTAAGAAATTTTTTTTATAGGACAATGATTAGATTAACTACCACCTATGGAGCAAAATGTTAGTTACTCAAAAAGCTACATATGCATAAAATAGAAGTAGTAGATATGAGAATATTGAGGTGGATGTGTGATAAAACTAGGAAAGACAAAATTAGAAATGAAAGCTTTAGAGAGTATTTAGGGATATCATTAATAGGAGATAAAATTAGATAAATAGAAATGAAAGCTTTAGAGAGTATTTAGGGATATCATTAATAGGAGATAAAATTAGATAAATAGGTTCGAGATAATTTTTAACATGTCCAACTTAGGTTGGCAAAGGCATTGCCCATCAATGAGAAGTGGTAAGGCGAAGAGGACATAGATGTAAGTAGTAAAAATAAATATGAAAATACACAACTTATTTAATAATTTGGCTCAAGATAGATCTATATGTAGAAACAAAATCCATCTAGTCGACCCAGCATCATCTGGACAAGACTATGAAGATGACTTACTATTGCTTTTTATAAGATTGATACCGATTAGTAAATTGGTAAACATTTTACTATTGGCTTCATTAAGGAGAGATGATCAGTTTATCAAATTCAAAAGGGAGTCTCTACTATGGGGCCTATCTTACTCAATTTATGTTAGATAAATCCCTCTACAATGATTGAAATCACATCCAAATATTACATCAATCGAAGTAGTGTTAACCATTGAATTGAAACAACAAAGAGAAATTTAGAAATTTATCCATCGGTGTGAATTTGACCAATGCGCACCACCCCAATTTGGAATTTGGATACCTCTTGGAGATATACCCAACTTGGTGGTGTATCCCTGATATTTATACATGAAAATGATAAGCATTCCATGTTCCCAAACCCTAGTATTTTTTTTTTAATGGGGTTTTTCATTACTTTGGATGGTCAAGATTGAGATTAAACAAATGACAGTACTTTTAACCATTTAATGTCACCTCGTGTCCTGCATTTACAGCCTCTGTTCCAATCTAAACCCAAACCGTTTTGGGGTTCACCAAATTGCCATTTATATTCCATTGAACCCATGGATTTCTTTCTTCTTTACAAACCCCAAAAACCTGTTAAGGAGAATCTATATTGAGTTGTCCCTTGTGTGAAAGTTGTCACCATATCTTTGTTTTTATCTCAGCTCTTTAATGCAAGAAGCCAGTTTTGTATGAAATTGAAGGAAAGGCGTTTATGACAGGAGGATGGATGACCAGATGCTTTTTCTTGCCTTTTGAGCAAATGGGTATTTGCTATATCACCCATTTTCCATATCTTACTTTAGATGAATCTGCCGTCTCTCTCTCTCTCCATCATCCCTATATCTATGCTTTCTAACCGGCAATTGACAGGTCACTGGTGCCTGTTTGTCAGCTTCTCTGCATTCTTACAGCTACTCACATTCCTTAAAATTGTCTCTGATTTGGGAGGTCTTTGTCCTTTCTTTCAAGTACTTTTGTATTGGGTTCTTGGGTATGAAAGAAACCCAAGTTTCAAATTTTCCGGAGCCTTACAGAAGCAGTTCTCTGCAGCATTCTGGAAGATGGGTCATCGAGTTCTTCAATGAATCAGGTAGGAAAAATCATCTTTGATGGTTTATTTCATTTGGGTTTTTTTTTTATTTTAGGCCGGTTGTGAAATAAAGATTAGATTTTTACCTAACAAAGAAGAGAAAAGGAGAGAAGATTGGATCTTTATGATCAGGATGAGGGATTTCCCTTCTTGCTTTGGAGAGAATGGAGTCCAAGTTGTAGATTCTTCATCTGGGGCAAGCAGGAGTGCTCAGAATTTGGTTACATGTGTTTATCAGAGTAGATTAGGTGGTCGATCGTGTTTGATTACGATTACATGGAGCAAGAATCTGATGGGTCAAGGTCTTTGTGTTGGGATAGACGATTCTACCAACCACTGCCTCTGTAAAGTAGATATAAAGCCCTGGTTGTTCTCTAAGAAAAAAGGGTCTAAAAGTTTGGAGGTAGACAGTAGAAAAGTCCACATTTTTTGGGACTTGTCAATGGCAAAATTTGGATCCGGGCCTGAGCCATTGGAGGATTTCTATTTGGCAGTCGTTTTCGATCGTGAAATGGCTCTCTTGCTCGGCAATTTGAGCAAAGAGGCTTACAGGAAGACGAACGCTAGGCCACCACCTTCAAATGCTGCATTTGTATCCAAGAAGGAGCAGATTTCGGGTAAGCGTGTGTATAACACGAAGGCCCAATTCTGGGATGATGGGCAGGTTCATGATGTTTCAGTCGAGTGTGAAACGGCAGGTGTGAAGGATCCATGCCTCTTGATCCGCATCGATAAGAAGATTGTCATCCAGGTGAAGCACCTGACATGGAAATTTCGTGGGAATGAGACCATCTTGGTGGATGGACTCCCCGTGGATGTGTTATGGGATGTCTATAATTGGCTGTTCAGCACCACTCTGGGGAGTGCAGTGTTCATGTTCAAGACTAGCCTTTCAGCTGAGAAATTGTGGTCAGCCAGCGGGAATTTGTCTGGCCCTTATCCATTGCCATGGTCTTGCTCACAGATTTTCAGAGAAACCCAATTACAAAGTCATGGTTTCTCATTGTTATTGTATGCCTGGAAGAATGAGTAGGTTCATTGGAGAGGGGAATTTGTTACCTCTTGTCTCCAATTTGCTAACAAATACTTTGGACGAGTGATTTTATTAGATGTGCATGGATCGCATTTCATTTGTAAGTGACTTCATTTTATTTTCTTTCTACCATGCTATAGTCCATCTCTCTGAATTTGATTTGACTAGAAATGATAATTATCTCCAATTGGTTCTATCATTTGTTGTTTATCTATGTACTGGTGCATCGTCGATGTGATTCTTGATCTGTGTTCAAAACTCAATGATTCTTGTTACATCAAAATGCCAAAAACTTGAGACCAATACTAGCTCTGTTGGGATGGAGAAAGCATGATGATGACTTGAGAATGAAGTAAGATTATTTTTTATGTGAGCTTTTGCATAGAGTGGTTGCATATGGACTGTGGTTGCGGTTGGAGAATCCTTTGGTTGGTATCTATCTATAATCTGCCATGTCCTCTTGCTTCTCACACTGGGATCATCATATTTGTTAAGCACACCATTTTATTTCATTGTCACAGTAATGTCTGCCTTTGCCAATGTAAACTTGTAGTTGTATACAGCTAATAGAGAATATTATAAGGTTCATTCTTTTGACCAAACACTGCAATATGGTAAGTTTTAGGTCCTAGCTAAATTTTGGAAATTGCAATATTTAGAGAAATGACAGTCAACTTTATGATGTCTCCACTTAGGTTGTTTGGATGCTATGGACATTACAAAATCCAAGTGGAACTGCTATGTGCATTTATGGTTTTTGATAGAAGCATGCATCTTTCTACTTTTGGATAGGACAGCATAAAACACCCTTTTAAACATTCAAATACTTGAAGTAGAGAAGTTGTTTTTTCTGCTAAACATATGGGTTTTTACATCATTTTCGTATCAAACGAGTCATATGAGACCAAGCCTATTTGTATTCAAACCAGGGCCGTAGTGAAGATACATAAAAGAAGGTAAATACTTAACATTTAAACTGGGTTTTCTCTCCTTTTTACTGTGGTATTGGCTGAGTATCCTTTGTGTGGTGACCTTGACATATGTGAGTTAGCAAAATCATTCTGCTTCTTGACTGAAGTTATAGGAGTTGAGCCCGTGGTTATAATCTATATTTAGAGGTCTTGAAAAGTGTGGACCTTTTTTAACCAAGTAAACTTCGATTTCTTGGAGAATATATACAATAGTGTATTTAATTCATGGGTTAGCACTCTGGGTCCTCAACAAACATCTGCTTCAAAATGCTTGCCCTTGAATCAGACTGATGTTATTATGTTGCCATTTTTTGGGACATTAGCCCATTGCACGAGCAGCTGCGGCAAGGCCAAAACCAGAGCAACCATCACAAACTCAATCCTTGGACCATCCTCTGCTGGGACAATGCCAAACATTGTGCTACCTGAGTGGTTGGCTATTATGTTGGCTTTTAAGGTCAATGCTTTCAGATGTTTATTAATTTATTTTCATTTCATTTTTCATTGAACTGCTGTCGCTGCAACTGCTGAGGCTTTTTATTGGAGATAAGTGCTCATCGTTTTTTTAATTAAATTTTATCAATAATCACAATGTGGATGGGTGTACAATAATTCATCCATTCATCATCTAGCAGTTGCTATGGATGAATGATCTACTCACATTGATTGGACAATTCTAAATTCTAACCCTTTTGAAGATTTTTCGGAAAAAAGAAACGACACTTGAAAGAGCTTTGGTTGACTTATTCACTTACTGCCCATTAATTTCCCTCGGTCGTCAAATTGAATGGGCAGGATTATCGTCTTGGTTCGATTTTCAGGCACATTTCATACATACATGCCACTGAACAAAATCCAGTCACTCATCTAACAACTTGGATAGCTGCAGGTTACAGTGTAATCCAAGTCTTCCTATCATTCTTCAATTTTATTTTGCATATTTCTTTCTTTGTATATTAAAGAGGTTATGTGTGTTTGGTGCAATATATCTTTTTTGAAAGCTGCCCTACCTCTTGAAGCCATTCCTTTTAATCTGAAGGCCATTGAAGGAGAGTTGATGGGAATGGATTAGGGGAACTACTTATTTACATAGGAGGCTGTAGCAAACAAACTTCCATTCCAAAACCTACACCCTGTAAGTTATCTTTGTTGGATACTTGCAAGTTCTGGTTGCTGTCATGAGGATTGAGACGAGATGGGCAACAGATGTATTATGGATAACTCAACCCATCTTGGCATGTTGGTAAGTAGATTCCTATTTCACATGATGTTCATGGTGGCACTGTATATTAACTTTTTTTGGGTAAATACTGTATGTTACTTGAATCTGCTGTTTTTAGTCCTTTCTTATATCCCTGAGTCCTTAGTTTTTCATTGACCAGAAACTCGGGCTTCAAAATTTGATCTGTGGGTGTGATGCCCATAAGAACACAGGTTTGATTCCATAATTTCAGAATCTTGAGTGAGGTTACATGTACGAGTCTCCAATCTGAGTTTTTTTTGTCCTTGACGAAATTTCTAGGATTTGAGTATTGAAAGAACTAATGAAGTGTGATACTCTGTTTAAACTGTATTCTACAAGTATCCATGCAATAGTAAGGAATCTGAATCAGTATTGAGACGATGTGATGTCAGTACCATAAATATATACAAGCATCCAGGTATCACACATCTGCACGTGTTGTGTTTACCTGCTGGACTTCAGTACCTTCAGAAGGAGGAATTATATGATCCTTGGCCGAGGGATATGAATATTATCCTTCTGGGTTTGAATTTGTCCATTTGAAGCCCATGATTCAAGATCTAGACTGCTGATCTGATGGACATCACACATGGAATGTATCATGCACCATGAAGAAAGAAGATTGGAAGATCCTAGAAACCCATTATTTGGCTTGGTTGACATTATTTTTTTACTGCCTATCTGCAGGACAATGATTCAAGGATAAATATATGCCCCATCAGGGAGATTTTTCAGTCATATAGTTATCCATGGATGGCTGCACCCATGGTTTCCTCTTTTAGTTTGTTTGGTCACAAGAACTAACATAAATCCTCCAAGCTAAAGAATTTTCGTGTATAGCTTCAGTTTGTGTGAGTACTGCCAGCGTCTGCCAAGATTCCCTTTCTTCGGACAAGGTAATGAGTTATATAGTGAAAATGAAACTGATTGTGCGATAGCAGTTTTCCTCTTTTTTGCATCAGTTTTAGATTTGCCCCCGAATTTTCTTCAAACATGTTTTGGGATGTCACTGTGCCACAATATTCTACTTGCAATGTCTTAAATATACTTGGACACTTTGTGAGGCCAATTTTTCGTGGAAAAAGTGAGAAATGTGAAAATGCCTTTTCCACACTACGGTAAAATATACGTTCAGCTTCTTTTCCGCAAGAAAAAGTAAAAAAACTGAATTAAATGTTTTGCAATTCCGTAGAAAAGCTTCTTCCCATGGTGGGGTGGGTTTAGGAATTTTCCTTTTCCGTGGAAGAAGATACACGAAACTGATTTTCTTCATACGGACACAAACATGCCCTTAGAACCTATTTATGCAACGAGGATTCTGCTTCCTATAGATTTTTGTTTTCATTGGAGAAAGGAATTCTACATTCGAACTCCTTCCATTGGAAATCAAAATCATCTATTGAGGAAAATTAGTTCATTTTCCCCCTTTTTCACAAGGAAAATGTGTCGCACTAAACAACATAATAGTGGGCTACACAAAAAATAAAAATAATTTTCCTTCTTATAGAAGAATCCCCTTGTCACACAAATAACACCATTAGGGCCTGTTTGTTTCGTGCTATTTGATATATAGGAATCCCAATACTTCTGTTTCTAAAAGTGGTTAAATCTTGAAAAAACAAAGGTGATTTTTCAAAAATGGCCATCAAATTATCTACCCTTTAATGAAAAATAAATTAAAGGAGGGAAATGAACAGCAGACATCACCTTAGAATTCAATTCCTATTAAAGGTCCTAATTACACCTTCGCCTCTCCTTGCCTCTTTAATAATCTTACGGGAAAGCCGATTTAACCGTGAATTCCTATGTATTCAATTGCCATGTAAATAAACAGACCCGATCTCATTTGTCCAGTGTCATCAACTGCGCTCAAGTTTCAAAACAAACGTTTTAATTGGCTTATTCATTTAGTGAAGCATGTGATCGGACAAACAATGGCAGACACGGTATTTCAGAATCCATGGGAACTCTCAGTTCATTTGGAATCGTTTGTTTGTTTGTTTGTTTCTAATGGAAAAATAGAATTAAAGGATAAACAAATCAGCACAAGAGGGATATACTGACAAGAACACCCAAAAGAAAAGGATTGATAGCGACAGGATTGATAAAACATATCCAAAGTAGTACCCAAACATCAGTGTATTTAAGCGTCTTTCCTCTGTAAGTTTTTCTGTTGTATTTCAGCTAATAGGAACATTCCCATTTGTGATTTAAACATTTTCTGTACTAATGGTTCTACCACCATAAGAAAAAGAAAAAAGGAAAAACAATTCAATGTCTTGACTTTTTCTTTTTTCTTTTTTTTCTTTTTTTTTTATTGGTCTTTTTTTAATGATCTGTTCTTGACTTGCTAGGTCTAATCAACATTTTCAATAATATGCCTGTAATTTACTTTGCCATCGTGAGAGCAGTATCGTTATTAGGTTTTGTTTCTTGATTTGAGTTCATATCAACACCTACAATGGATGCTGATCAGTGAGCATTTAGAAACGAAACAGAAGGTTAGACCACATGATCACCTAAAAATGGTTATGTTTTCAGAAGTCTCCCCAAAGGTCAGGAAGCCAGCTCAACACCCTTTTGCATCTGTTTGCTAGCTCTCAGGGCTTGAGCTCGCACGCGGTTTGAGCTTGGTCTTCGTTGGGATGGAGAGATAACAAGCCACATTCATAAATCCCCCTCATCAAATGATCCAGTTGCCATGCTCTACACAGCATCAACAAAGTCAATCACTAGGCACTCACCCAGATTTACCTACAATTTAACCAAGTCCACCCAGTTGAACGCGGTAAAGTTTATAGAATCAATGGACAGAATACTGACCAGCATATCAAAATAAGAATAATCAATTCAAAGGCTATAGAACAATGGCACTGCTCTTAGATTGGCTCAAGTGATGCAGCCGCTGATCTTACATGTGTCCCCACTAATGTGCTTCCCAGCGAAACAACACTTGGCATCATTCTTTTGAGGTCCACAATATTCAACTATGCCTCTGCACTTAAATAAATTTTAACAGTGAGCAGTTTTTTCACCTCGGGAGAATAATGTCCACAAAGCTGGAAAACCCCCCAACCCTTCCCTTAATTAAAGGTATTGACCAAGAGTCCCGTAGGTGCAAATCACCCACTTTGCCTGCCACTAGTGGATACTGCTGGGTTTAAAGTTCGTGGAGTCCAATGCAAACCAAAACAGATCATATCATTTTTGTTTTCTTGTTTTCTAAATGATAGATCATATCATTTTACCCATATGAGTAAAACATCTAATCCACAGAATTTCCATCCTTTACATAGATGAAGAATCCTCGCACATTTACTGAGCTTCATGCTCACATCTAAAACAAATGAGAACAGAAAACATTCAACCAAGAATGGATTGAGAGCAGTCTTTTGATAACATTATCCACTTTCTATAATAGCCAATTGTTGGGTAATAAAAAAGGATAGGATAGTTTAAAAAAGGATGGGTTTTATTTCTTTGGGCTGCTTGGGCTCTCCAAATTCATCTCCTGAAGATTGAGCAACAGGCCATCTGAACTCAAGAACACTTTATTAGCTGAATTTCCAATTGTATGTGCTATTTCTCTGGCAGCTTCAATTTTTCTTAATGTGATAAATGCTGGATTATTTGCAATGGCTTCGCCAATAAGCTGTGCACTCTTGGCCTCACCCTGAATACCAAAGGCAAAGACAAATGTTTTTATCATTTTTTTTCTAGCTGAAAGTCATGTAGCAGGACAAAGAGAAATGAAAATGCAAGTGAAGGATCACATTTACTCACCTGTGCTCTGATGACAGCACTTCTCTTGTCTTGTTCTGCTTTTTCAACCACAAACTTGGCCCGCTCGGCTTCTTGAGCGGCAACTTGCTTAGCTTCAATAGCTGCTGTGAACTCCCTCCCAAAAGTTAAGCTGGTAATAGATACATCATCCAATGCCATGTTGAAATTCGCTGCGCGTTCTGTTAATATTTTCCGTATTTCCCTGCTTACGGCCTACAAAAAAGAATCAGATTCTTTACAACTCTGTAAGGTGTGAAGAATATAGACTGTTACTGTAAAATGTCATCAACTGTGTGTTCATTGGGCACTGATCGAGGGCTTCCTTCCGACCCAGGGAGTAGTATATTTTGAAAGGCAGTGCAATCCACGTTGGGCATTATCAGGAATCTATATGACAGGAACCATGTTCTCTGCTCTACAGAATCCTAAGCCTTGGTCAATTATAATTTTTTTTACCAGTTCGATGAACCTGATATTTTGAAGTTCAAAGTATCACCAAAGTTAATGTTGTGTATTGACAAATATCTATTGCGGTCTTCATATACTATTTTCGCTATGGTTTTTACTTCAAAAGAGAAATGCCGTGCTTACCTCTCTTTGAGTGATCAACTGACTGGCATTGTATTGTGCTACCACAGCTTTCAGAGTCTCATGAATGATTGAAGGTAGGACTCTTTCATTGTAGTTCTCTCCAAGGGTTCTGTAGATAGTCGGTAACTGATCCGCCACAGGACGTGTAAGAACTCGAAGTCCAATCTTGACCTGTGTACAACACAATTTTCAGAAAAGATAAGCAGCAAGTGCACAGAAAACAAATGTCTTTTCAGTTAAACATGGAAACAAATCGGGAGTAGAATAATGCAATGGCCACATGATAGCATGCAGTGGCAATTTGCAAGTTCAGACAATGATATAAAATGAGAAAACATAACAAAAAAAAATTAGAAAAGGAAAAAAAAGAATGAAACACACATGAACACAAATATTAAAAACTTAAAATAGGTTAACATATCCAGATAATTACATCATAAATAAGAAACAAAAACGCACCTAGGTGCTTTCATCATATGCAAACACTTCCATTCATCAAGATCTAATGTAAATAACAAGATGATTTTTTTTTTAATGATTATTGTCTTGTTGTTTACATAATTGAAACCAGATGAAAAAGGAAAAGAGAAGATGAAGTTGCATTTGGAGACTGCAGTGGCTAAATGTTTGTTATTCAAAAAGTGGGAGAATTCATATGTTGGGATTTGATTGTTGGTCAGCCTATAGCATCATAGAGCAAGATTTGTTGAGCACCTTTGACAGAGTCCATTGGAATAGTCCATCTTCCAAAATTTCCTAGATGACTTCTCTAATACTTAAATTATGTTCTGATTGATATATTCAAGTTGGGATGTTGTTCTGAGTCTATATTATATTTTCCAAGATTGTTTCTCTACTGCAAAAAATTATGTTACAGCCGTGATTATTTAGTTGGGCTGCATTGACAATCCAAGTCGGTCTTGGATTGGCCCGATACCCAATTTGACACTCAAGTTGCACCGTTGTTAAACATAAGTGAAAGACTGAATATGCTGTTGCAACTTCATCTTAGTTGAAAACTAAAGCAAAGTCGCTCTAAAATTTATCATTCCAGCTTCTCTTAATAAAGCAAAGTAGATCTAGAGTTTACCATTTGGAGATCACGACTTCCAGATGTGCTCTCCACTAGATGGGGGCGTGCACGGACATCATAGATCACGGGCCTCTCAAACCAAGGGATTCTCAAATGTGTTCCTTCAGGATAAACCTACAAATGAACCATATCAGTTGATCAGCATAAAATATATCAAATTCAGCAGAATAATAATAATAATAATAATAATAATAATAATAATAATAATAAGAGTGATAATAATATAATAAATCATCATAATAAAAGAGTAGGACATACATAACAGCGTAATAACTACACTTATTTTGTAGCTTATAGCTTTCGGTTTTTTTTTTTCTTTTTTTCTTTTTAAATGACTTTCATATTTCATTCTTTCCTTTTAATTGCTGTTCTGATTCCATGAAGGCCCACGACTCAAACAAAATTCAATTAAAATAGTAAAACAAATACTGGCTGACTTTGATAGAAAAGGATAAGTCCTAAAACAAAATATACTGAAAAGGGACTGGTTCTAGAATTATGCAGGTTAAAAAGTATTTAGCATCCAGTTGACTTGTTCTAGAATTACTGGGGTTAAAAGTATTTAGCATCTAGTTGTCTTTGATTCCCTTTCCATTTGGAAGACTTCCAGAAAAATCCAAACTTTAGACCTATCCTTGGAAGTAAGCCTGTCAGATACTACATATCAGGTATGCGGTATGCGAAACCTGTTGCCCATGACTAAGTTGTTTAAATTGTCAAGAAATCTATTTTAATCAACTCCCTTGGAAGTAAGCCTGTTGGATACTGCATCATATCAGGTATGAAATACATGTTTCCATGACTTGGCTGTCCTCAGGTGTTTTAAATTATTAAAAAAAAATATTTTTAATCATTAACACAAATAGGTGATATCTTAATAGGAAGAATTATTTAATGATTGGCCATCAATTGTGGTGCCACTATATCCTAAGATTTTGTTCACAAATGAGTTTGATACCACAACCATGTCCATATCCAAGTAATTTAGCAATCCAATACAGAAGAGCATGATATTGATATGATGAATACTAATGAAGAATTGATGGTAGATCAAATTATTGCGATGCCCGAAGCATTCATGGAGCAGTATGAGAGAACCAAGAAGGTACGCAAGGCCTGGATCAAAAAAAAAAAAAAAAAATGATAACAAGGCTGGATCAAAATTTTAGCGGTTTAGATTAGAGAATAGGCCCAAACTGTCCTTTGGAGATCATTAAAACTGCAAAAGGGCTGTTTCAAATTTCCCAAAACAACAGTGAGGTCTTCTATAATTTACAGAAAATCTGCAGAGTTCAGAAACAGCAGACATGATGTCTGCTTGGACCAAGTTTAGTGCGCCAGCCTGAGCCCAAACCCACTAGGGTACTGTACTCTTTGGGTCACCCAAGGGTGGGCTTCAATCCAGTAGGGTGAAATGTATGGGCCCCACAACCAGAGACGTTGGGGATGTTCTGGACGTTTCCAGTCAGCAAAAGGTTGGGTTTCTTTCTATTTCTTTGATAATTTTTCCCAACAATCAAGAACTAATGATCATATATTTTAGGCAAGCAGATCTTTGATGAGTAGGGGAGAATGGGTGATTCAGAACTGTAACTAGAAATTTCTATATACAGGTTGGTCGACTGTAGTAAGCACTTCAGTTTCTTTTCTAGAATATTAATAAAGTTGAGTGGACTTCTACTCTCCATTGGGTCGATTGCTGCCTCTGTGCCTCATTTCCTTTGGATTGAGAATTTTCTGCATTTAAGGTTAGTTGCTGTGGTCAATCTGGGTTCATTGTTGATAAATTTCTGCAAACTTTTCCTTGCAGTTTTCTGGGTTGTCAATTTTTGGCCCCTCAATAATGCAATTGGATTAATTGAGACTGCATCAAATACGGACTCATTTGTGGAAGACCATACATACAATTGTATATCATCAAATCACTCAGTGGGGCACCTCAAATCAATCAACCAACGTTACATCTATAAATCTAAGTTAAATAAGATTGATTTATCATCAGTGGTCACACATGGCAATCCAAGTGGAATTCAATGGTTGGATCGGCTCGGAATATTGTATTAAACCAGTGGTAAAGTGGTTACAAGAAAATCCAATCATTGGATGGAAGATCTTGTCGCATATATGTCTGATGAGAAAGGCTTAAAGGAAAAGTAGCCAACACATGATGTTATTATCTGGCTTAAATTGTTCTTGATAGATAGCTACCGAACTGAAGGTTGAGTTTCTGCCAAACCTAGAGAGTGATGCAAACTAAGGGTGCAAAAGACTTCATTTGGAGTCAACGACAACCTATGGATGAAGGAAAATATCTCATGGGGGACACAAAATCCCACGTTCGGTTGGATTTCTCGGAGGTAACCAAATTGTCATGGCTCTTTAATTGTTACTAAGGGTGCAAAGGACTTCATTTGGAGTCCATGATAACTTATGAACGAAGGAAAACATCTCATGGGATGCACAAAACCCCATGTTTGGGTGAATTTCTTAGAGGTAACTAAATTGCCATGCCTCTTTAATTGTTACCTGTTATATAGAGCGCAGTCACCTCCTTTTTTTGTGTGTGTTTTTTTCATTTAGGAGCGTTTAAAATTGGAAATAAACAGGTAGATTACAACATCTTAAATTAGGGATAAGATTAGAAAGAGACTAAGTTTTGTTTCTCAATTAATAATAAACACCCATGAAAGCCAACAAGTGCCAATCTCATTGTGGAGGTTTTGTTTAGAAGTTAATGAATTAATGAGTTGGTTTTTATTGTGAAAAACTCCTCTATATTCTGTGTGAAACTGTGCAAGATCATTATCAATTTGGATCTAGCCTGATCCAAGGATAGGGGTGAGGACCTTGTTCTGTCTTACATCATGGACCCAGGTCCCACCCAAATCTGCCCGAACCAGAGTCTGATAACTGAGGATTCGAATTGTCAGCTGGCCAAGCCTGGACCCGGACTTACAGGTCAGGTACCCTTTTTGGGCCATACTTAGGCTTGGGCTCCAGGCCCATTTTATTCTAGTTATTGATAATTTAAATATATATATATATATACAAGTATGCATATGCAATTATGCATGCTTATTCATTAGCAAATATGTATATAACACCTTTCTAAAAAAAGTACGTAATATACTTTTTATATGTTTATTTGAATGGTATTAGAGAGCTCTTTAATGAAAAAGGGCCATCTACAGGCGCAAGCCTGTTTTATAATTGGGCCTTTTAACAGAAACTCAGGCCTTCTTCTGCTCACATGTAGGGGTCCAGACTCCCACAAAGGGGGAGGGAGTAAATCCTATATTTCTTTATCAGGCAGGCTTAGACCAGGGACTAGATTCAGTATCAGACCATACCCAGGCTCAAACATATTGATCCGTTTTGGAACTATACGCAGGCCCAGATAGGTTTGGCCTGAATTCAGCTTGTTGATAGCTTATTCACAAGGCTATGACAAGATACAGATAGAGGAGGATATCGTGCTCTTGTGCTGATTGAATCAATGAGGAAAGAGTCAAATTTGCGAAGATACTCCTCACATGGATCTTAGTTTACTCATCACCCTATGAGAGCAAAATTCTCTTAGAAATAGAAGTCTTATTCCCAAAATCTGAGATTAGTGACCACCCTGCATTGTTTAAATAACTGAGGGAGAAAAAACTCTAATATTAATCCTAGCCATCAGCTGATTAGCCATCAAATCAAACTTTAGCCACTAAGATATCCTAAAATTAAGAAATAAGGAAACCTGGAATTCTAGAAATAAAAGAAGAGTGATTATTTCATTTAAATAAAGAAAGAGTTTTACATATATTTCTTCGAGAGAGCTTGGTATAGATAGCCATGGACCCCGCTCGTGGTCCACCTCACACAGGTGGCATCATTTCATCAGATGTATCATGGTTTCTTTAATGAGGTAGTAACCATCCATGTCAGATATAACTATTTTGACAAAACACTTATGGTTTTCTTTCACTCGATTTTACCTAAAACTCCCAGTTAGAGCTTACATAAACTCACATGTACTAGGAGTTTTGTGATTTGCCCCATTATAGAAATTCATTATAGGAAAGATAAGACACTGTCCAATGCAATGATAGAAAGCAGAAATCAATGGAAGTATATAACCAACAAACTAATAAAAATATGGTAAAGCGGAAAAAAAAAAAAAAAAACTATATAAAAATATGATCTTTTTCAAACAAAATACTACTAAATTTACAGACATGTTATCTTATCCAAATCAAACAAAATCTCACCAGTGTTAAATTTTAACACTCAAAACCGCATCCATACAACTTAGATTCCAAAAGGACACATGTCGTTAAGAGATTTCAGTAGAACTAGCACAAAGGTGCTTTCCTAGAAACTACAAGCAGCAGCATATGTACACAATAGCATTAATGTTCTGCCAGTAAGTATTTGCTCTTGTAGAGTAGGAGTAATGGCATCACGTTAAGAATTGTGAGCTTCAGGGGCCCAATCTTCATGCTTACCAAGCAAAATGAAGAAGCTGAAATAAATTGGCAAGGGTATCATGTACCTCATTTTTAACACCAACTAAACGATTGAAGACAATAGCCCGATGGCCTCCCTCAACATTGTAGAGACTATTAACAGCAGCATAGAGACCGAGCCCACCGATAATAGCAACCTTTACCAAACCAGAACCTGCACCACCCCCTGCCATTCCTCGGACTTTATTGAAATCCATAATAACTCAAAACTGTAAAGATGAAAAACTAAATGTCAATGCAAATATGTAATACATAATAGTTCAAAAAAGTCAACACTGCAACAAAATTGGTGATCCACTATATAGGCCTTTTTAATAATTAACAAAGAGCTGTTGTTAGAACAATGAGCAGCAAAGATTAATATTCTGCTTTTAAACTATGGAATGAAAACTGGAACTAGAGAACCCTAAACCAAATTTCAGAGAATCAGCAATGTGAGGAGCAACACGTTCTATCCAAATTGACAAGTCTAATAATTATCAGGTTATAAAAATCATATTAATGTAGTTAACTGACCAGATACACAATGGTAATATAATCACAACTCAAACTTATGATCTTAGTCTCACTACCAAGTCAATAGCAGAGTGATCGAACTAGAGGATCTTGAGAAGACAGGAGATTCAAGTTTGTATTTCACTTTAAAGTACAGGTCACCTGTGTCCTCTGTGTAGACATTATTTATTTAGTGAAATGGAGCGCATTCAAGATGCAAGGAAAGTTGTGTTAGTAATGTGGGTTGATTAAACATACAAATGCCTCAAGTTAATAAGGCATTTACACTTTAATGCCATCTCTGGTTGGTAAAGGCACATGATTATTCTGTCATCGGTTGCAAGATCGAAAAGGCATCGCATCATCATCAATACCAACAACCAAACAAGGATTCAAATTGGTTACAATTATAATTATTGTTGTTTGTTATCCATAAACAAATACAGAAATGTGGCAGATTCAACAAACAAGGAAAGTGAAGTTCCAAAACAAAAACTCTCCAGTATTATTATTCATATCTTCATTAGAATGGTTGTGCAGTTCTTTAAAATATACAATATGTAAAAAGTACGCAATCCAGTTTCTTATTTTGTAATGACAGAGGAAATTCATCTCCAAAGCAAAGATCTAATAAGGGATCCCTTTATACACTTAGGGTGTGCTTGAAAGGTATCTCCTCAGAGATTTTGACCCATCTTGCATATCTTTTTTCTAATTTCATCTATTTCAAACTATATGGCCCAACGGAGTTTATTATCTCCAAAATCACAAGCAAAAAAATTCATTTGACTGTTTTAACTAACTTTTAGCTGAAGTACCCTTTTTAAAAAAAAAAAAACCAAAAAAATGAAGGGGATAACAACAAACTTTTTATCCATCCATCAAATGAGGGTTTTATGACCTATTTTTGGGGTTTATAGAGAGATTTTCCGAATGGTAATGCTTTATTAGTTGGACGTGTCAGCTATACAATATAAGAGAGCTACACTGACATAGGGAAAAGGAGGAGGGTAAAGGAACTCCGCCAGTTGTTTTTTTTTTTTTTTACTGCCAGTCCCAAGCTCAGGTAAAGGAGGAGGATTGCGTTAGGCAGGTTAACATCCGGAGTAAAATTTTGTCACAACCCAAACATGAATTTTGAGATAGATCGGTATGGAGAAACAAAATTCGTGTACCAGACTCCAACATAGCTGGGACAAAGCTTTGATGATGATGATGATACTAACATGGGGAAAAGGCAACCAGCCCACACATCAACCTCAAAACAGAAAAATGCATCCAAAATGTACAGCCCGCCAACCAAAAGGCACCAAAGCCTGGCCCTCAAAGAGGGATTTAAGCTACATTTCCAAGGATCATAAAATTTCACTTGACCCCTTGTTTAGTAAAAGCATCTTCCACCTCCTTAGCTCCAAATCACAAAGGCGAAGGTAACATTAGCCACACAAAGAAATATCCTAGATCTTGTCAACCACCTCCGCCAGCCGCCATGGCACACCACAACTACCTGAAGCCCAGTGAATAGCACAATCCGAGTCTCCTGTCACTACACTCAGGTTTAAGGTTCAGACTCACAGTTTCATGAAGACCCCACTCGACTGGCAGAATCAACAGACTGAACTCCCACCAGCCCTTAAAAAGTCCTAATAACAAAGGCAGCACTATCCCAAACAAGATCACCCACCTTGGCAAAGCCTTCTTTTTACCCAAACATATCAATATTAAACTTTTTGCAGCCACCCAAATTTTACCACATTTTAAACTGCCCAAACAAAATATACCCCCACAACATACTGGGTGCAATTTTTTTTTATCCCCAGTGACTAATTATGCTTTCAAGTTACCAATCAACATTCTAATCCTAAAACTTTCACATGGAAAAATGCCCCCAAATGGGAAAAACCCAAACAAGCTAAGAAAAATAGCTCAATTTCACATTCTACATAAAATGGCAAAAAAAAAAAAAAAAACAATAAAGAAAGGCTTGGGCATCATCAGGCTATGATCAGTGAGGACCACTTACACAAACTGAACAGAAACAAGCATACCACACATTTATAAATTCAATCCCATCATTCCAACTTACATTCGAATATCCAATGACTTCATTCGGTTCAAAACGAACAGAAAGCATGATCGCAAAATAGTAAATGAGAAAAGTATTTCAAGCCAAACAATTCGATTAAAACATAAGCAAAAAGCATTTCCATTAGCAGATTTCTCCAAGCATTCCACTTTCTTTCCTATAGTCACCGCATCAATGCAATTCAATTTAATGCCACTTAAAACGATCTCCCACAAAGAAGAAACCAGAGATTGATAGATAGAGAGAAAGAGGACGAGACAGACAAATCAGAGATTAGGGTTTTAACATTGAGAATGGAGAACGTGCAGAAATAGAAAATGACTTACATGGATGTGATCCTCGAGTTTCAGCGGTAGAGATCTCCGGCCGCTGCTTGAACAGAGAAATCTAGGGTTTTGGGAGAGAACGAAAGAGGAAGTACGGGAGAGCTAGGGTTTATGAATTTTTAAGGGTTTTATGATAAAAGGTTGACCTTGGGGCAAGCAATTAGGAACAAGTGGTGGACCCCACTGGGCCAGCATCCACATGTATGTGATCGGAAAATGAATTCTTTTTTTTTAATACTCTCGAAATTTTAATGAGTTTGTAAAAATTTTTAAAAAAATTAAATTACATTTAAAACCGTTGGAGCATAAAATATATGTCACATGTGCAATATGCGTACATGTAGCATATTTATATTTTATTAGGAGTTGTTTGAGGGCTTTACTAATAGAGTTGAGTGAAGTAAATATTATTTTAAAGAAAAAAGAAAATATAAGTGGGTCATGATGGTATTTTATTTTTAATTATTTATTAATAAATCCTTTTTATCTTTTGTATTGATTGTGAAGTTTTTTTATTTTTTAGTGGAGAAATGATGTTATTATTTTATTTTATTTTTTAAATATGATGAGAAATTTAAATTAAAATACTTTTGAGATGACTTTTTCTTTTTAAAATGGGGGCTTTCCTTTACTTGTCTTTATTGGTAGAGTTGCCAAACAAGCCCAGGTGTTTAAATACACGTAGAAGATAATATAGGCATCCTTAATTAGTTTCATATTTCATCCTTACTAAACGAAATAGTGTTATATTATAATATTATGCTAATTGTGGTGTTTGCCGATTTTGTAAATTTCAGCGAAACATAAAGTATGGTGTTTGGCAATAAATATAGAGATTTTATTAGATGTTATGCCTAAAGTTAGAAAAAGCAAAATGCAAAAGAGTGATTGACTCACTGCGGGACCCATTAATTAGTAATCACCGTGCAGTCGTCCAACGGAGGTTATTGAAATGAGATTCATCTAGTACAAGAAAATAATATGACCCATCTACTGATGATAAATTGTGATGAGACTTTATTCATTGTTGGTGATCATAGTGGGAGATATCTAGTTTTTACAAAATCATTGCACCATTTAATATTAAAACTGATAATATCCATTTGATGTTAATTAATTATGCTGGGACTTATCAACAAGTTTTTTGAGATTGTGATTAAACGTCAAATAGAGATTATTTGGATAGCCTTGATATTATTCAGGGATATATAATGTTAAAATCTTTGTGGGGCCCATTTTATGTTAGTAATTATAATGACCCGTCTAATTATGATATTCAATAAATAAGACATCTACTATTGGTACACGCGTGCGACTTAGCAAATTTTGATTCCCATAATGCCACTGTTTAATAATGTCCAGGTAATAATTATAAAAACATAATTTAATATTCGTGATGGAACCCACTTAACGTGAAAGTTGTGAGCCCACCTAATATTAGAAACCAAAAGGGAACCCATCTAATGTTGATAGTCATATTAGGGTCTACTAAATATTGGTAATCATGACTGGACCTACTATGGTTGTGATCACAGTGGGACCAATATAATGTTGGAAATTATACTAGGACACATTTAATGTTAGTAATCATTATAATGATTATCGATGTACTTGAAAATGGTAGAGGGGTCACTATGACATATGGTTGTCCATGAACTCACATGGAGATATTATGCTAAATACCTTTATAGCCCATATTTTCAAGATTTCTATATGAAAGATCATTTTACACACCTTATCCTTGAGTAATTTAATCTGGAGGTATTTATTAGAAAATAGCATATTATATATAACTAGTAACAAATGCCCGTGCTTAGTCCATGCCCCAAAAATAAAAATAAACTAAAATTTATTTTTTTAATAAATATAATTGAAAATAAAAATAAGATATACTAATTCTCGAGAAACATGAGACACCCAATAGGTTAATGCATCTCATCTCACAAAGCCACCAAGAGATCCAAAGGCTGGCGGTTTATCACAAAAAGTAGCATCGCTTACCCGTCTAGCATAAAAAATATATATACATGCTAATTAACAGTTCAATAATGCTATCCTGATAAAGATTTAATTGTGAAGAGGAAAAAATATGCTCTAAAAAGACTGTATTTATGAGTGCGTAATCCCGTTACATTCTCATAGGAAATGAGATGGATTCAACTGCCTCTAGTGATGATGTAACATTTTTCTTCAATCAATTCTCATACCACAAGCTATTTTTATATGTATATTTTTATAAGTATTTCTTTATAAGGAGTAATTATGGTGCTGACATGGCGCTCTCTATAGCCTTCCTCCCTATTGCTTTAATACACACACACACACACACACACATATATATATATATATATAATGCATTCGAGGTTAGGCAAATATTATTTTGGAAGTGAGTAGATTATATCCTAATCTAGCAAATGATATAAGAAAGTTTTTAAAAATATCTTATTTCAAAACACCCCCACATTTCGATCTCTGACATTATAGCGATTGCATATTTCTTTTGTTAAATGAAGTATGCAGGTTGAGATTAGCCACTTTAATGCTATGCAAATGCTTTTATTCAACCAATTCCTTCATTTCAAAATAAGTTAGACAACCATCAACGAATACTTTGAATCTCATTAACATCATTCCTCATAATGATAAGATCATCACCATATAGAAGGATAATAACAGCAGGTCTCTTATCAATATGAATAGGGTTAAGTTGTTTTGTGCAATTGAATTTCTAGGAGTTCTAAGACTTTGTGATTAAAAATAAAGAATCAAAGGTGAATATCTAAAACTGGGGAGAGATACCCCGGGTTATCACAAAAAAATAAGAAAGGAGAATATCCAAAAACAACTATAAACAAATCCCCCCTTTAATAGAAACGAATACCCAGTCATCATCTTTACGGTTAAATCTTAGAAAAGTCAAGGTCCCATCTACATTTTAATATTATATATTTTATTCCTCACCTCTTTAACAATTCTTTTGACCGTAAATTCTTATGTATTATACGCAAGTAAACAGGCCTTTAGGCTTTAGCAAACAAATTAGAATTAGCATGAGAGAACTTGTGGAAACTAGCCAACTGAGCTATTAGCGGTCCAATTCAAAACCGGTCCTATTCAAAACCATGGTACCAGAATCTTCATGTCGACCAATGTTCCTAGTAGAGGCTTGCCTACTATTGTAATATTCTATGAGATTTGAGTTGACTGCTTCAGGCTCAATACTTACTGAGGTTTTGGATCAAAACATAATTTCTTAACAGAGAACTTAAGATGTGAAGTCCACATTTTTTTTTTCGATGTGATAAGCTTTGTACTTAACAAGTTAGATGCTACTTCTATACCCTTTTAACATGTTGAGGCTTTACTATTACTGACCATCCCACACTTATTTGCTACTGTTGTTATATTAAGTTTTGTGCCCTTGATACGTGATAATTACTTCCATAATAATGCATTTGAAGGAACTCGTGCATTTAGAAGTCTTATTATTCCTGTGGGGATCTTTATTTTGTGATAGTATATATCGAATCAGTGCTGGGCTTCAACTGGGTTCTTTCTGTCTTTGTTCCCATCCTCTCAACACTTAAGAAGATTTTTGGCTGTCTATGGTGAAAATAAGCCAATCTCTTTAGTGCGAGGTACTTAAAAATTATCCTTTCGGACCTGATCAGAAGACATGCTAAGAATTTTTGTTTTTCCTTGCTGGATATATACTACTTAACGGCTATCCATTCCAGTTTACATAGCTATTTTGCTGTATTTTCAGCTGTGTTGCTGTTAGCTGGGGTTGCTTTTTAAGACCTATGTTGTATTGGCTGAAATATGATTGGACTCTTCATGTTTGCATTACCATATCAAAGTAATCTTTATGTTATTTCCTGAGCCCTGTAATTAGTTGGACTAGTAACATCTTCCCTAAAAAGCAATGAAGGAAACATTGAGAAGGATTTTTTCCATTTTCTTGTTCAAGGATTATAACGACAATATGGATGATGAAAGAAGCAACTCCATTAGGCAAGCAAGGAAGCTGCCAATATATGTGTGATACAAGGAAAGAATTAATAGCAGTTCCAACAAAAAAAACAAAAATCGCATCTATAATCAGGGCTAGGGAACTAAGCAAGGATACAAATAAGCACACAAGCATAGTCTTCCATGATGTCGATATACCAGTTATTCTATTTGAGCCCTAAATCAGCATCATCATCCTCACCTTATCCCATCAATTTGGGTTGGGTTAAAGAGTTCTTCTCCTTGACTCTAAATAAACAAGCTAATGTTGAATATTCCCATCTTTTATAACAAGAAAATAAGCTCTCTCTCTCTCGCTCTCTCTCTCTCTCTCTCAAATTAGCTGTGCTTCCCACCCCCTGTGTTTTATGTGTAATCTGATGAATGTTAGTATTATGTGGACAGAATTGTATACTTCTGATTTAATGAAAGGTTTAAGCCTCATGATGGAAATATCTCTAGAGTGCCAATTAATGTATAAAAACTTATTTTGAAAGTAATTAAGAAAATGTCTGGGGAACCAATCAAGCAATAGTCGACGAGGAAGACAACAGCGAAAATAGTTGTAAAGCAAAGCTTACAAAGCGACTCAAATGGATGATGAATGATAGCGATAATAATCACAGTACTAATAGTAGTAATAGCAATTAGTATTAAGGTTAGTAGAATAATCACATGACTCATGATTGGAAATTTGACACCACTTGAGCGACTCTGACAGTCACTTATCAAACGGTTGTAGGTGAATAAGTTTTGGTAAAAATAATCCTAATTTCTCGGTGTAGGACCACAAACATTGCTCAGTGTGCTTCATTTTATTATGGAACTAAAAATGTTAAGAACTTTTGGTAAAAATAATCCTAATTTCTATTGTATTATTAAAGAGTGTGCTCCACCCAAGGGGGAATATTAAAAAGTATTTCCGCTGCCTCTACTAATGCCTTGAGGTTTTGGTAGGAATGGTTAGCTAAAGAAATTTAATAATATAGTAGGTGTCCCGTTTCTTATTGCTTATATTACCGCCTTAAAATCCACATAACAGGCCAACTCCTATCTTATAAGATGATTATACATATGCCTTTTGACATCAAGCAAGGAGCTCTTTTTCTTTCTTTCTTTCTTTCTTGTGCTTGGTGTTATCTTATGGACAACTTTTTGCAAGACAGATTAAAACCTCCCTTTGCATAAGCTTGCCAATTTTTTTCATTTTACAGATTACATGGGAAAATGGTATTGGTTCAAAAGTGAAGAGTAAATGTATAATGACAGATATATGATAGTGGCCATCAATCTAAGACCACTAAAAAAATATGATGGTATTCATTGTTGGTCATATTCTTTTGTTCGTTGCATTCTACTATTCACTTCTCTCCTACTGCTCAACTTTCATGTGTAAGAGGAAAAAAAATGTTTGGTGTCCCCCTTACCATGCATCTTATGCTTCGTATTATTGTATTAATAGAATTTATTAATAAATCAATCAGAATAGATCGGACTATCAATTCATTGATTACCTTTATTATTAACTCTCTCATCCGAGAACAGCTTTTTACCCCAGTGGTAAGGAGTGATTACCTTTATTATTAACTCTCCCATCTGAGAACGGCTCCTTACTCAAGTGGTAAGGAGTGACAGTTCTCACCTGGCTGTCCAAGATTCGAACCCTGCATACGCCACATCTTTTGTGTGTGCAAGCTTCCATTCCTTGTGCCGGCTTTCTTCCCGCGTGTGCCTGCTCCTTTTCCCACTTCAATGTGATGTCTTCCTATGTGTTTGTGGGCTTTCACTTGGGCCCCAGCCCCCTTAGCTAGGTTACCCAGGAAACAAAAAAAAAAAAAAAAAATCTCTTATATCCAATGTTCACCATCTTTAGGGCATACCTACTCTGACCCAACGATACAAGGCGCTACATTCAGGAAAAGCAAAATGTGCTTACAACAACTGGTTCAAACTTGACCTCGATGGCCTAGGAAGAACAGTGGACAGCAAACAGAGTGAGCTGGATGAAGCCCAATTTGGATCTGCTAATACCAGGGATCCTATAGAGATGGGCATCATCCAGTTCCTGTAGGCTTGTTTTTTTTTTTTTTTTTTTTTTATGTCTGCACAACTTTAAACTTCTTTTGGTTTCTGGTATTAACTTTCTGTTCTTTCGCCCTGCTTGTACCCAAAATAAATAAATAATAAACATAACAAAAAAAAAAATTATACCAACAAAGGAGACTAGATAACCACTCTTGATGATTATCAAGAAATCCAAACTCTTCATCACAAACATAACCAAGCGAAGATAAATAATAGGCTACCCCATTGTATTTTCTAAAAATAAAATAAATTTCAATTTAGAATCCTAAAATTATCCAAACGAACATAGCTTTTAGATCACTCCTCAGTACCATTAATGGCCCTAGACCACCTCTAAAGTATCTAAAAAGATTTGAATATTGGATCATCTTCTCTCTTTGGCTTTAGTCATTGCAAGCTTGATCGTCCACGCTTCAGTCACCCAATGCTGCTTTGTCAATGATGCGACATACATAGTGATGGTATTATGTATCGGTTCCAATCACCCTACTCTCATCATTGACCACCAATACAAACTGATACATCTGCTAGCTGTATCTGTTGACTTTTTTTCTCAAAAGAAAAGATATATTCAGAATTGTTAAGTATAATTCTTAGAAATGAAGAACTGTTAAGTATAATTCTTAGAAATGAAGAACCAATGCAATCAAATTTTGTTGCTACATAATAATTCTCATTCTAGAAAGATGTCATGGATTTTCAACAAATTTCCTTGGGGAGCATTTGACAACATCTGATTGAAAACAAATAAATTTTGAAACCATGATAGTCTCAAAAGAACTAATTGAAATCATAAAAGATTTAGAAATCGGCAAAAGATTTGCGAGTTTTCACAAAAAATTT
This sequence comes from Persea americana, assembly GCA_029852735.1. Taxonomy (NCBI): domain Eukaryota; kingdom Viridiplantae; phylum Streptophyta; class Magnoliopsida; order Laurales; family Lauraceae; genus Persea; species Persea americana. The sequence continues at coordinate 63,273,939 of CM056813.1, read as the reverse complement.
CTTGGGATTTCAAACCTCATTAAGAATCCCATAATTTCCATGATATTTTCCTTGAATGGATACCCCACAAAAAAATTATATTTTCTGAAAATATCATTGATCTTTGTGTAGGGTTTTTCACTGTTGACAGCATATTGGTTGAATGAAAAATCACTGATAGCCTTGGCCAGTATTCATGTCTGGAGACTGTATTCCAGTCATGTAAATTAAGACTACCAGCCAAGCATAGGCTCCAAAAGTTTCTTTTCTTCTCATGGAAAAAGGGAAAAGGTGCTCTCCATGCAATTTTTTATGTTAAAAGATGGGGTGAAGCTGGACGTTCCTTTGATCAGGGGTGGAACCACATGAGGGCCCGGGGGGCCCCTCTGGAAAATCTTTGTAAATCACCAAAATAGGCCCCCCTCAGGTTTTTGGAATTATTTCTTACCCCCCTTCCCACCATTCCACCCTTCCATCATCTCTTGATTTGTTTCTTTTGTCTCTCCCTTTTAATTTGTTTTGTAGAGTGCCAAAACAATAATAGAAATTGAGAAAGTGATCTATTGTTTTCAGAAGGGGTCGAGTAACTAATTATTATCATGATAAGTGGCCTAGATTTTTTTACAGCCACACTTACCCACTTTAAGGTAGCTTAAATATATATATATAAGGGATAATTTTAGTATCATGACTCATGAGTCATGAGGCTGGATATCCATAAAAGTAATATCTATTTACACCGTGTGTTTATTGAGTTGCTTGATGAATGACTCATATTTTTTATGCTGCAATTGATTCTCAATTACAAGAATTAAATGACGGGTTTAGTGAGCATGTAGTAGAGTTGCTTATTCTTAGCTCAGCTCTGGATCATCAAAATGCACATGAATTTTTTAGAGGCGATGATATTTGCAAGTTGGTAGACAATTTTTATCCTCAAGACTTCACAGAAAATGAGAAAATGCAATTGATAATGCAACTTCACCATTATGAGTATAATGTAGTTTGACATTTAGACTTTCAAAATTGTCAACTGTTTCTGATATATGTCAATGGTTGGTAAAGACTAAAAATTGTCAATTGGTATTGTAAAATTTAATCGTAAATCGTAATATATTTTTCATGCTTGAACTTACAACTATGTTGAAAGAAAATTTAAAAATATGATAGTTATAATAACTGGTGAAATAAAATTTTATTCAAGTTTTGGCCCCCCCGGAGATAAAATCCTGGTTCCGCCCCTGCCTTTGACACTACTATTAGTGGGAACTAAAAATGGGACAAGATGCTTTCCATGAATCTCCCACATGTTAGAAAAAGGGAAGAATTCCCACATTACTTTGCATCTTTGAATAGGGTTACGTGTTTCTTTTCACTTGCCAAATTCCTTGTTTGGGGGATGAAATCTAGTCACATGGGTGGAAAAGACCCACTTTCTTGGATATTCATGACATGGGTCGGTTCACACAGACATTGGATTCATTTAACACCACAACCAAGAGTAGAAAATGAAAATAATGGCAATTAGCACCCACACTATCACATCTCGGACCCGAATCACCCTGACCTGGGATAATCCCCGATGTACGACACTCGTAGTCCTGTGATATTGTACCTGTCTTGAGTCAAATACAACACATTAAGGAAAAAACTAATCTTTTCCATTGTGAGGCTAGCCCACCAAAGACTGTCAATAACATTTAAATAGCGGAAGCATTACAAGCATTCCACATCTAGATATCATTTCACATTCAGTACAGTTAAATGTTCCATATTTATACAAAGATGTATACATTGATTAACAAAATAGGGTTTATAGGAAGACCCTGCACACTATACAAAAGTTTAATCAAAAGTATTTCCGTATCTTCTAAGTGGGACCCACATAAAAAGAAGTTAGCCATACTCTTAAATTAGCTCTCAAAAATATCACATCGCTTTCCAATGGAAAAAGTGTCGACATAGGGCCATTATCCACCCACTCTTCTAATCAAGAGGTTCCTTCTCTCCCTCATGGGCCTCCTCAAGATAGGGCGCTGCACCTGCGTTTGTGGCACCAAAAGTAGTATCATGAATACGACGATTCGTTAAGTGCATGCATCAATAATGAATTACCTAATGTATCAAATAGAATTAATGACAATTGATTAAAAGATGCCAATGTCAAGTAAAACTAGACAATTGTGCAATATCGAATAAATCATGCTTTATGAATCAATTGGAGAACAAACAATACTAGTTTGTTATTACATTAAGCTCATCTTCTCAAATAGAGAGCGAATCTAGTTTGGATGTCACAGTGGCCCGGCCAAAGGCTTAACTGGGTACCCGATTCTAGAGTTCTTGTGCTCTAGACGACTTACTGCAGTAGTCTCGAATAACTAAATCGAGTTTAACCCCGTTAGACATCACAAGGTCAGAGCTAAGTAGTGTCGACTCAATCAAATCGAATAATATTTAATACGAATAAATTCTTTATTTAATTTCATCTCAAGTCGAATCGAATCAAATAGTAATTGAATTGGAAAAACAACATTTATATAAATTATAATCCAAACCCAAGTTCAACGATAAGACCCATTTCAATATAAAATTCAATTGATTTAAGGAATTAAAGTAGTTACTAGCTAATCATAATCTAATTATCCATTGTTTATCACCATCCAATCCGATATAGGTTTAGAACATCTATATGTATTACTATTCTAATTTAGTGTCACATGATATAATAAATACATTATTAGATTTACTAGACTAACACCCATGGCATAATGATAGACTACTGGATAGTAAACATGAGAATATCCTAGCCTCCCTAGATATTTCATGCTCTTATGGGTTTCGTTGGATATAAAAAGGGTCAAGGTACCAAATTGTAGCCCTATAAGATCTTTTGAATTTTCCTAGAATTTTAGGGTTTTCTAGGCATTCGGTCACCTTGCGGTGACTTGGCGGCTAGCCGCCAGTGGTCCACGCGGCTGACCATTAGGTAACTGCCTGGTCACCGCAGCCTACCTGACAAGAACATTATATTCTGGAATGCTGACCACCAGAGGACGGCTAACCGCCAGATGGGCACTCGGCTAGTAGTCGGGTGACCACCTGCCTCGGGCAGAATTCTAAACTAAACTCTTTAACATTTCTGAAGCTCTCTCTCTCCTCATTTCATTTCCAATATCTTCCTTTAACATACCCGGCATAACCGAGCCTCCTTGCTCCCATTTACAAACATATATACACTACTTCCATGACCATTTCACTCTATTAACAATTAAGAGGCTATAATGCTAACATAATAGAAAGTCTGAATTAATCAAAGGAATAAACACCATGCAATACAATTAAAGCTTATACTTGCCTCAATTTCAAACCTACTTCACTAATCTTTGCTCTCAATTGAACCAACAACCCCAAATTGAAACCCTAATCAAGAATATACAAGAAAATGCTAATGAATATGCATGCATGGGATAATTATGAGTCTCTTGACTCCCTTCCAACTCAAAACATAGAAACAAAACAGAGTTCTTACTGATGGGTTGGTGAAGCCTGATTTAGACCTTATTTAATTACAGGGGTTTATCTGTAATGTGTCGGTTTAATCTGGACCATCTGTTATGAGGCTAGATCCGACGGTTGTGGTTGTCTAGAGGTTTAGGGTTTCATGTATTTATACTGGGTGGTGTGAGTATTGTTATTACGGTGAAATTGAGAGAGAACGAGAGAGACAGTGAGTGCTTGTACTCTTGTGGGAATCTCCAATAATAGTGAACGGCGTGAATCTCCCGTGGATGTAGGCAATCTTGCCGAACCACGTAAATCTGTGTCTCGTGGATTGATTGTGTGATTGTTTGATTGTTTCTCGTAGATCGTGCGTGTGTTCTTGAGATCCCTAACAACTGGTATCAGAGCCGAGGGTTTCGCGCGCGATCAGGATCGAGATTGGAGAAGAGATCATCTTGATCTCTTGATTCGCAGCAAAGCAATCACAAAAAAAAAAGGGGTTTGTGCACTATTGCAGATCGACGATCAAAGTCAGTGGGCCACTGTGCACGAAGGATCGTCCGGATCGTCCCAGATCGGTTTCTGCCGCTGCTCGTCTTGTCTCACAGCCATCGCCGGGGTTCTGTTGCTGCCCAGATCGCCGTCGCAGCCATCGCCGGACGCTGCCGTTCATCGTCGCAGCCATCGCCGGGGTTCTGTTGCTGATTGTCGTCGGGAACGGAAGAAAAAAAAAAAAAACACCAGACGATCCTAACACAGAACGATCACCCTCCGTCCATCCCTGCACGACCGCCGTCGCCGCCGTTCCGTCGCCGTGCCGTCGTCGCCGCCTCGCAGTCCGGCTACCAGCCCGCCGTCGCCGCTGAAGAAGAAGACCGAGAGCTGGGTTAAATCTCTGTTCTGAAACAGAGAAAGGGAGGAAGAAGAAGACCCAGTTGGGCCCAGGTTGGTTCAGGTCAGGTCCGACCTGACCCACTGAAGAAGCCCAGCAGTCCTTGGGTCAATTTACAGGCCAGGTTCAGTCCAGGTCAGGTCTGACCCGGCCCAGTCCGTGCAGGAGAAGCCCAGTAGTCAGCAGGCGCTGACGTCATCCTGAATCAGTACAGTCAACCCTCCAGTTTGACCGGATTCAAGGGCCAGAATTGTTTCTTGTTTTCTGAAGCCATCCGGACTCAGAATTGCGCTCCGTTTTTTTTGTTGGATTCGTATCAACGAGATCTACAAGGTAGACGGAACGGATTGACAGTTTGACCAGCAGAATTCATATCAAGTAGATAGAGCTTGATTTGAGTGGGAGCAATGACGGACGACATGAAGCTCACGATTGAGAAGTTTAATGGCACAAACTTCGCGTACTGGAAGATGCAGATTGAAGATCTCCTCTACCAGAAGAATTTCTACCTGCCGCTTGGGGGAAAAGCCCAGAAACCTACAACAATGTCAGATGCAGAGTGGGAGGTACTTGACAGGAAAGCCTTAGGTACTGTTCGTCTCTCTCTATCAAAGTCTGTTACATTCAATATATTTAAGGAGAAAACCACTAAAGATGTTATGGATGCCCTATCTCGAATGTATGAAAAACCTTCTGCCTCAAATAAAGTTTTCTTGATGAGAAAGTTGTTTAACATGAAGATGGTTGAAGGTGGGGTTGTTGCTGAACACCTGAACGAGTTTAACACGGTCATGAGCCAGTTATCCTCTGTTAACGTACAATTCGAAGATGAAATTTGGGCTTTGTTGGTCTTGTCTTCTTTACCAGACAGCTGGAATGGTATGGTTACATCACTGAGTAATTCTTCAGGATCAACCAAACTGAAATTTGATGATGTTGTGAGTGCCATCCTCGATGAGGAAATTCGCAGGAAACCTTCAGGTGAATCATCAGGAAGTGCATTGAATGTGGGAAACAGAGGGAGGCCATCTGATAGAGAGCAAAGTCATGGAAGATCAAAAACACGGAGTAAGTCAAGATCTTCAAAAGGCAAAATCGAGTGCTGGAATTGTGGCAAAAGGGGACATCTGAAAAAGGATTGCAGAGCTCCACCAAAGAAGAATAAGCAAAAGAACGGTAATAAGGATAACGAAGCTTCCGCAAATGTCGCAGGTGATGCTGTTCAAGATGCCTTAATTCTTGCTTTTGATTATAAGTCTGAATCTTGGGTTATAGATTCAGGTGCGTCCTTTCACGCCACTGCACATAAAGAATATCTCAAAAATTATGTACAAGGTGATTTTGGAAAAGTCTATCTTGGTGATGATGAACCTTGTGACATAATTGGCAAGGGAGATGTTCAGATTAAATTGCCAAATGGCAGTATATGGCAATTGAATGATGTCAGGCATGTACCTAGCCTGAAGAGAAACCTCATATCAGTTGGTCAGCTTGCTAGCTCTGGTCACGTAACTGTTTTTGCAGATGATTTCTGGAAAGTTACAAAAGGGAGTATGGTTGTTGCTCGCGGTAAGAAAGAAGGAACTCTTTATTTGACTAACAGCTCTACAAGTTCCATTGCAGTTGCAGATAAAGGCATTGACTCAAACACATGGCACTATAGACTCGGACACATGAGTGAGAAAGGGATGAAGATTCTTCATTCTAAAGGTAAGCTAGAAGGACTCAAGTCTTTGGACTTAGAGTTCTGTGAAGATTGTGTTTTCGGGAAGCAGAAGAAAGTTACATTCTCTAAAGTAGGCAGGCCACCGAAGTCAGAAAGGTTGGAACTAGTACACACGGATGTGTGGGGACAAACTCAGGTACCTTCTCTTGGTGGATCTTCTTACTTTGTTACATTCATTGATGATGCTACCAGGAAATTATGGGTATATCCCATGAAACACAAGTCTGACGTGTTTGATGTTTTCAAAAAGTGGAAAGCTTTGGTTGAAAACGAAACAGGTTTGAAACTGAAATGCCTAAGGTCTGATAATGGGGGAGAGTACTGCAGCAAAGAATTTGAGGAGTATTGTGCAAAAAATGGCATTAAGCGAGAGAAGACCATTCCCAATACACCACAGCAAAATGGTGTGGCTGAGCGCATGAACAGGACAATTGTTGAGCGTGCCAGAAGTATGAGGCTACATGCTGGATTGCCCAAGCAGTTTTGGGCGGAAGCAGTGAATGCTGCTGCTTACTTGATCAATCGAGGGCCTTCAGTACCTTTGGATGGTGGACTACCAGAGGAAGCTTGGACCGGAAAAGAGGTAAACCTTTCACACTTAAAAGTATTTGGTTGTATCTCTTATGTTCATGTTGATGCTGAAAAAAGAGACAAACTAGATTCTAAATCTAGGAAATGCACTTTCATTGGATATGGTTCTGATGAGTTCGGTTACCGCTTCTGGGATGAAGAAAATAGAAAAATCATTAGAAGCAGAAATGTTATATTCAATGAGAAAGTGATGCACAAAAACAAGGACAAGGTGCATGAGGACAGCAATGAATATTTAGAACTGGATGACACTTCTGAAAATGATGTACCTGAAGTACGTGGAAATGAAAACCCGCAGGTGGACCCTCAAACACCTGCCCCAGTAAGAAGGTCATCTAGGACTCCTAAGCCTACACAGCGCTATTCACCTTCTTTGTTTTACTTGTTGTTAACTGATGGTGGTGAGCCAGAATGTTATGAAGAAGCATTGCAGGTTGAAACTCGGGCAAGGTGGGAACAAGCCATGGAAGATGAGATGAAATCTTTATCATCAAACCAGACATGGGACTTAGTTCAGTTGCCTAAGGGAAAGAAAGCTTTGCACAACAAGTGGGTGTACAAATTGAAGGAAGAACATAACGGTAGCAAGCGATACAAAGCCAGATTAGTTGCAAAAGGCTTCCAGCAGAAGGCAGGTATTGATTATTCTGAGTTATTTTCTCCTGTGGTTAAATTGAACACAATCAGAAGTGTGTTGAGCATTGTGGCGGTAGAAAATTTACACCTTGAGCAATTAGATGTGAAAACTGCATTTCTCCATGGTGACTTGGAAGAAGACATCTATATGCATCAGCCACAGGGATATGCTGTGCCAGGAAAAGAGGAAATGGTGTGTAAGCTCAAAAAGAGTTTATACGGTTTGAAGCAAGCCCCAAGACAATGGTATATTAAATTTGACAGTTTTATGTACAACACAGGTTACAAACGATGTCATGCAGACCATTGCTGTTATTTCAAAAGTTTTGATGACTGTTACATTATTTTACTTTTGTACGTAGACGATATGCTCGTTGCAGGTTCAAATATGCATGCGATAAATAATTTGAAGAAACAGTTGTCACAGGAATTTGAAATGAAGGATTTGGGTGCTGCAAATCAGATTCTTGGTATGAGAATTAGTAGAGACATGAAAAATCGCACATTGAAGTTGTCTCGGGCAGAATATGTTGAAAAGGTTCTAAACAAGTTCAACATGCATGGTGCTAAGCCAGTTAGCACTCCGCTAGCCAGCCACTTCAAACTCTCAAAAGAGTTGTCTCCTAAAACAGAACAGGAGAAGGAGAACATGTCCAAGGTCCCATATGCTTCAGCTGTTGGTAGCTTGATGTATGCTATGGTTTGCACCAGACCAGACATTGCTCATGCAGTGGAAGTTGTAAGCAGATTTATGAGTAATCCGGGAAAAATGCATTGGGAAGCAGTTAAGTGGATTCTCAGATATCTGAGAGGCACCACAAAGGCAGCATTGCATTTTGGAGGATCAGAGATTAAATTGCATGGCTATGTTGATTCGGACTTAGCAGGAGATCTTGATAGAAGCAGAAGCACTACAGGTTATGTTTTCACATTGGGTAGTGCAGCAGTCAGTTGGAAGTCTCAATTACAGGATGTCGTTGCACTTTCAACCACAGAAGCAGAGTATGTTGCCGCTACAGAAGCTAGTAAGGAAATGATTTGGCTACAGGAGTTAATGGAAGAGTTGGGTAAGAAGCAAGAGTCTAGCAGACTTTACAGTGACAGTAAGAGTGCCATCCATCTTGCAAAGAATTCAGCCTTTCATCCAAAAACCAAACACATTCGGATCAGATATCACTTCATACAATGGCTTCTGGAAGAAAAAGTGTTGAAACTGGAGAAGATTTTATCAAGTGAGAATCCTGCAGATATGTTCACTAAGGTGGTAACTACAGAGAAACTGAAGCTGTGCTCAGCTTCAGTTGGTCTTCAAGCATGAAGATGAGGTATCGAGATTCTTAGCCGTGTTCTGTTATTGTCAAAGCCATTCAGTATGATCAGTCTTCAAGTGGGAGATTGATGGGTTGGTGAAGCCTGATTTAGACCTTATTTAATTACAGGGGTTTATCTGTAATGTGTCGGTTTAATCTGGACCATCTGTTATGAGGCCAGATCCGACGGTTGTGGTTGTCTAGAGGTTTAGGGTTTCATGTATTTATACTGGGTGGTGTGAGTATTGTTATTACGGTGAAATTGAGAGAGAACGAGAGAGACAGTGAGTGCTTGTACTCTTGTGGGAATCTCCAATAATAGTGAACGGCGTGAATCTCCCGTGGATGTAGGCAATCTTGCCGAACCACGTAAATCTGTGTCTCGTGGATTGATTGTGTGATTGTTTGATTGTTTCTCGTAGATCATGCGTGTGTTCTTGAGATCCCTAACACTTACCTATAGAAGTAATTTCGAATTTGTAGGAGATGGAGGAGATGGGTTCTTGTCAACAAAGAGTAGGGGAGGATGAAGAAGATGAGGAGAACTCCCATTCTTGTCTCCAAATGCACATGCAACAATTCCCCTAGCTGAATTGGAAAGGAAGAAGGAGATATGGAAAGGAAAAGCAGGAAGAAAGGGTGCTTCTCTCCCAGCCAACAAGAAGGGATCGATTGGAATGGAGTGGGGAGTATTTTCATTTAGAGTCAAATTAATGAAACTCCACTTACTCAACAAGTGATCAAATGAAGTAAAGTTAATACGAAAATATATATGTGCTCATCGAGATACACCCGATGATACCAAGATAACGTGCATATGATTCAAAATTAGATAATCTTAATTACGGAAAAGTCCTTGACTCTACCAAACCAAGTCAAATCGATTTCAACCTACCTACCTAAGACTCATGATCCAACCCAAATGCTAATATAAGACTAAATTACTTTAAAAGACTTAACTAGCACAAAAATATAATTAAATTAAATAAAACATAATTAATTAACACTAAACACAATTAATTTGGGTCGGGGTGTAACACACACCAAGTTCTTTCAATCTGTTATGGAACCTTTCATGCAAGTGGAGCCCATGGTCAAGCAATCCATAACTTTTATATGATGGGTACACCTGGATGGAGGAGCCCCGGCCCATTGGATGTTTGTAACCATGAAATCATTGGCCCTTCTCCCACTTTCTGCTTCTTTTTTTTTTTTTTTTCTTTTTTTTTTTTTTTTTTTTTTTTTGTGAAGAAGAAGAAGAAGACAAGAAGATGGAAACTTCCATTGTGGCATTCCATAGGGTTCATCAGATCAATGGACCAACCATGGGTCCGCTTCCATGTTTTTCCATGCCATGTGCTTCTTCTTTTCCATTAGTTAGGCTTAAATATGTGTGAAAGTTATTTTCCACGTACAATGACAGAATGTATCTCAAAAGTAGGACACCTAATTTCTTCAACACCGTGCATCTTTTCTAACTGCTTTCTCAGCCTATTCCAATTAACAAGGTCAGATTACATGCTAAAGTGATCTTCATTCAACTCCACTAACTCAAGCATCACACCCAATTCCACACGTCTTCTTCCCCATTTGATCTTATCCTCATCTTCTCTAACAACATCTCATGTGGGCCTTGTCATTGCACTTACCAGACAGGAGAAAATTGCCTTTGATGTTGAGGCCCCACCAGCTTCATTCTTCTCTAATTGGAAAGTACATGAATGAAAGGAAGTGGTGATGATACAGCTGCAATCCACAGGCACACAACTAGAGCTAAACAAGGGCATATTAGGAGGTGGGCTTGGGACACGCATTGGTGTGTAGCTTTGCATATATATTCATGGAACCAAGGTTTTGGCAGTTGGAGTAAGTCTTATCATCTTACCCAAGGTTTGCCCAATTGTCCAACTTGTTTGGCGAGTAATAAAAGTTTCAAAGCCTCATAAAACTTCTGTAGGTTGTGGTCCCATTTAAAATTAACGATTTTAAAAAACTGAATTTAATATTTTGGAGACCATAGTAGCTTTAGCTCCTTTACATGAGAATTCATGCCTCCATATACTTACAATCTTGGGTTTGTTCATTTAAGCGGAATTTCTAATTAGCATTTGTACTATTGAAAATTCTAATAGCTAAACCGCTGAACCGATTCGGACAGATCCAATCCGGGTGGTTTGGATCGGTTTTGTAGTAGATTAGTTCGGTCATGGTTTAGATTTCTTTCAAATCGTTCGATTTGGTTCGGTTTTCAATTTGAATGTGCGGTTAAGCCGCTCAAACCGAACCAATTATATAAATATATATTTTTTATAAAATATACAAGGAATATGAGAAATTACTTAAAGAATACTCGAACACTCACTCCGTTACTAGAAGTCTAATGTTGCTTACCGATTGAACTGTCATTTTTTTTTTATGAAAAATAAAAAAAATCGTAACCAAATCTGTTCCTTTCGGTTTCGGTTCGATTTGAGCACATGGGCGGTTTGGTTCAGTTTGGGAAAATAGAAAACTAATTAATTCGGTTTGATTAATGATTTTCCCTCTAAACCGATCCGAACAGCCCACATACACCCCTAATTAGCTTTGAATAATTCATAGACACTGATTGCTAACATAATAAAAAGAGAAAGCCATATAACAATGGGAAGAATGATAAATATAACAAATGCTAAAAAGCCAAAAAAGTGGAAAGTAAGTACCAGGATTTAATACCTCAATAGACATGCAAACCCATTAAAAAAACAGAAGCACAAAGCATGCTCTCAAAATTGCAATTAAAAAAGAAGTATCTAACTTTAAAACCGAGTGTCATCCCTGACATGTAAAGTTAAAGATTCCAAAAGAAGTCCACGTGGCTCTGCAACTTAAAAAGGAAAAAGAAATGAAAAGCAAAACCACATACCCAATTTTCTCCTATGAGGTGTGGATTTGCTCTCCATGACACCATCTATATTTATCTGGTGCATATGCATTGTAGGGTCATGCATATGCCTTGATGATTTTTTTCTCTTGTGGATATCATCAAAGACCTTTATATTTTTCATTCCTAGGAGTCCCATATTTGCTAATCAAACCTTTCAATCTGTTTATTAAAGTAATAAGCTCGAAGATCTTGAAACTTATTATATTAAATCTTTATAATTTTTGAGTAATTTGTGAGAAACTTCATAAACATAGATCTAATTTTCTACACATTTGTAAGTCCCCATTTCAATTCATGATCAGAACCATTTGTATTGGTTGTAAAAATTTGAATATATAGGAATCACAAAATAGTACTCATTTCTAAAAATGATTGAAATTAAAGAAATAAATGTGAAATTCAAAACGGACCATAACATTATCTCCCCTCTAATAGAAAATAATACAAGGGGATCGAGGTGAAAAAAATCACAGAGCCACCATCCCAGTACTTCAAATCGTAGGAAAATAAGGGTTTTATATATGTCCGTAGGTATCTAATATTCTACACCTCTCGCTTTATATCTTTAACTCCTTCCCTCTTTCATAATTTTTTTTTTCTTTTTAGGATAAACTTTAATAATTCTTGGTGGAGCTCATTTGACATTGAATCAATTCCTTTGTAATAGGGTGGCCATCAGAACCCATACTTCCAATTCCTAGGAATTTCAGTGTCGCACAATGCATCCTAAGCTTTTCACCCAACGAAATATTGCAGTCACTATCCTATAGAAGAGGTGAACGTAATCTCTAGCTCATCTGTTGATTCGATTCTTTAATGTGTATACAGTCATCTTCCCATGTCACGCCATCAAGGATTCCATTATCGGGTTCTTCTTCTTCTTTAATGCAGTCTCTGCAGTTGGCGTCGAATCCATGTTATGATTATAATCAATAATAGACTTTACAGAGGAAGAAAGTGACAAAGGAAAGGGGACTTCTCTCCATTTCTTAAGCTGATCTTGTAAGCCATATGCGATTAAAATAAGCAAATTCCTATTCAATGCTCGAGGTTAGCAAGTACTTGTCTTGCTTTCTTACAAGTTACACACTGTACTGCAATCCAATACTCATTAATAATGGTTGGTCATGTGCATGGTAGCTTCATGGCAATTGTTTTTTAACACATTTCCCCTAGTTTATGGTGGGTCTGGCATGCATCTTGGTTTAAAAATGGTAACGGGTCAGATCTGGGTTTAGGGTCTTAAGTAAGATTTGACTATTGTTTGACCCTCTTTTATTTTATATGGGGGCTTTGGACTGTACAGTGCACTATTTAGAAAGAGAAATTCCTTCTATATCCTCAAATTTACAAATTTTATGTAGAGCCTTTTCCTTGTTAGTTTTGGTCCGGATAACCGGAATCGTTAATGAGAAGATGGAACCGAAACCGTTTTAGAATCGTTGTTGAGAAGATGGAACCGGAACTCAAACCATATATGGGACGGGTTCAAGTCTAGGTAGAGAATGATATGGAAAAACCAAGGTTTTATGTGAGATTCTAGAAAATTGAGGTGATATGTTGGGTCTTGTGCTCGTTTACTTATTAAGGCCTAAAAAAGAATCTAAACCCGATTTTGAACAAGATGGAGCCTTATAGGAAAATCAGGGACTCATTTACATCTATACTTTTCCTACTATCTAAACCTTGGAAAAAGGACCAAAATGTCCTTTTTGTGATATCGCATGATATCACATTTTTTTTACAATATCATATAAATTAATCATACAAAAGTGAAAAGCCGAAATCAGAGTTCTTTATGTATGTGTGTGTCTTTCCTGTGAGTACCACCTTTCGAGTTCAAAGTTTTGGATCATGTACATAGCAATATTTGATGAAAACCAATTTTGATAAATGAAAACATAAAAGTCCACCTTTGAGATTTGTATTGTCCACTTATACAGAATAAAAAAGAAATAAAAAGAGCGAAACACATTGTGGCAATTTTCATGCTTTCATGGGACCTGGATATCATCGATTTAACCCCTTCATAAGAACTTTCATCCCACTGAATTTCTCAGTAAATGTGCATTGTAAGACCATTAAAATTTGATGTGCCTTTGAATCTCAAGCTCAAAATAAATAAATGGGGTTGATTCTTCACAAAGTCATAACCATGAGAAGACTTCCTAACATCACTAATTTGCATCTTCTAGGTGAGTCCGAAGGAAAGGATAAATATCAAACCTTATTTGCACCCACTGCACAGTAGAGCCCGCAGTAATTCCCACACCTCAGAAACAGAGGCACTGTAATATGAAGCAAAGACCATTCAAGATTTCTGGAGGGCCACTTTACAATCCACACCACTCATCAAGTGGATCCAACAATAGAAGGAGCCATGCTCCAACCTAACTCACCTCATCAATGATCCTTGCCCTTTTTTTTTTTTAAACTCTGAAAACCCAACAACCAGTGAATGACATTTTCTAAGTGGAGTGATTTTTAGGTTTCAGCCAATCAAAGGAGGGGCACCGCTCATGAATACACAAGGTTGAGCATATGTACTGAACAAAATATATTTTATATAGAGGAATATTCATTTGGATGAGGGACACTTACATAGCGGAAGAAGAATGTTCATGTGTAAAGAAGAAAAGCTATGTATGTGCCGTTCACCCTATGGTGATGGATGAATGCGTATAAATATTTATATACTATACATTCAAATGCAAAAGTACTTTTCTAAGAGAATCATAGATAATACAGTGGTATAGGCATCTCATTCTCAGCAAAGCACCATGGATCTACTAGTTTGGAATTAGAATGGTTTACCATGCCTCCCATGTGGGTTATATTCCTGTGCATATGGTGTGCATAGTCTTACCGTCCACACCGGCTGCCGTGGCCCACTTGGGGCCCTAAAGATCATGGGACATGGGTGGGATAGAAAGATCCACTCATCATGGACCCAGTTATAAAAAACGGTATCAATTTCTTGAATCTAACCCCTTGATCTTTGGCCAACAATTTTAAAACCTTTATATTAAAAAGAAAATTTGACCCTCGATCCAACGGTCCAGTCTAATCGGTGGGTACAAATCCCGGAGTTTTGTGACTATCAAGGGGGTCCCGTATGTGTGAATAGTTTGGATAGATTATAAGGTGGGGCCGTTGAAAGTTCTCAGATAATTTTAGGAATTTGGGCATGATCTCAAAGCCCACATCCAGATGACCTTTTATCCATTTTGAGCACTTACGGGGATGCACCTGTACAATAAAAAATAAAATGTGCTCAAAATGAGAAGCCTTGTTTTAGAGGTGCTTGATATTTTTATTATGTGGTCATCTCATATTTTGGTTTCTTTGACTAGCTTTGCCTTTCATGCGTGATGTTCCACTGCAAACCATCAAACAATTACTAGGCCAGGATACATGCAAATCATGGGTTCTGAGAATTTATAGGTTCCTCATGGATAAGTAGGCACACATGGCATCATCTGATGATCATGATTATCTAATTATCTATTGGGTTAGCCAGGATCAGCTTTTGGGTCCAATAATGGTATCAGTCTTTCATAGATTTAGAGAAAGAAAAGGTAATATATTTTCAATATAACTTGTAAAACCCTAATCCAAATACTAATATTGAGGGTTTCTCCTTCAGTGACATCAGCATATCAATAGACAGTCAAACCAACATGAAAGCAAACAAAGATTCATGTGATTTGATTGTCGATTGTAGGTTTTTCACTTCCTCTTGCACATCAACCACCGTTTAGACTTGTTGATCTAAAATCAACTATTCCATGGAAGATGAGCATCATCGCACGCGGAATTGTGACTGACCAATAATAGATTGATAAAAAGAGAACCTTGACTGCAGAAACACCATTTCGCTTTCCTTCTTATCTAGAAAACCACCATGAGTAAAGTCATTTACAGTACTAAGCAATCTCCACAAGGAATCCAAATTGCTGTCTGATTTTATTCTCTACATCATGACATTTATAGTGCATTACAGATGTTGGTTTCTAGATGAAAAGAACTCATTGAACAATGAAAGGTAAATAATCAAGATAAAATTAGTAAAATCGGCTTGGACATAAGAAAGATTTTAATTAGAGAATGTATGAAATTATTTAAAAAAGCAGTTAAGACAATAGAATATAGAAGAAAAAAAGAGGATAAATTATAGTGTATTTCAAAGTTTTTTTTAGCCATCTTGTTGATGTTACCTAGAGCACCCGAGCAGAGCACTACGCTGGAAGCGGAACACAACAAAGAAATAATGCACCCCAGGGATGATCTCTAGGCCTAGATTAGGCTACTTTAGGACTATGATAGTTTACGATTCCTCTCATGTAATAGCAAAAAAGCAAAAAAAGATGCATAGCAATATTCTTGGTGAAAACAAGAGTAAGAAAGAGTAGAACTCTAGGCTATCCTGTGGTTCTCACAATGCATCCATCCACATGGAGCGATCTTTAATAGATAGAAGCTCATTATATAGTTTTAGGGTAAATTAGCAAGAGATCCCTGAGTATTGAGTTGTAAAGTCTCTAGTACACAGTATTATTGTTTAAGGCCTAAAGTCCCTTACACATGTGATTAAGTATTGAGTTGTAAAGTCTCTAGTACACAGTATTATTGTTTAAGGCCTAAAGTCCCTTGCGCATGGGATTAATTCAGACGGTGGTCCCTTAACCGTCCATATTGAACTTTTTCATGACTAATTTGCCCTTTCAACTATTTAGGCATAAACTTTAAATTTTCAAATCTTCCATTCTCCCTCAATTTTAGGACAAGGGTCTCTCTCATTCTCTATTTGCAGAAGATTTGAGTGCAGAGAGGGTTTTGGCTCTCAGAGTACGTATGCTCATCGTCAGAGAAACAAGACTTAAAAGATCCAGAAAGGCCCCGGGTTATTTCAGGCACTGTATCAGAAGACAAACTTGAGCAGGGGATATGGGATTGCCATCTCCATCATTGGAAGTTCTTGGTTTCTCAGTTTTACCAGACTGAATGCATGCCGATCGCTGCAGCCGTAGCCAGTGTTGCTCCATCATTGGCAAAGAATAAGACAACATATTGTCGTCTCTTGGTTACTACTGCAGAACCAGAATAAAGGTGGTATGGGGTTCTGCCACTACACACGGTATCCGACGAGAAAGATGGAGATCTAAGTTTGCAGAGAAGATAATCGGAAGTCGCAGAGAAAATCGGAGTCGGGGCAAAGGCAGTGAAGATCTAAGAAGATTTCTGGTTTCGTTCACCATCGCCGGAGAAAGAGGAAAGTCTTACCCGGAGACCACCGCTTATTTGAATTTTAATGAGATTTATCTGAGTTTTTGTGAAATTTATCTGAGGTATTGTGAAATTTATCTGAGTTTTAAAAAAAATTATTTAAGTTTTTTGGTAAATTTTGAATTTGCCAGAAACTCAAATTTAAAATTTTTTAAATTTAAACTTCCAAGAGGGCCCGAACTCTGTTAGGTAAAAAGGCAAATTTTTGGAAAATTTATCTGAATTTTTTAGCATATTTTGATTTTTGAATTTCAAATCTTCCAAGAGGATTCGAATTCAAAATTTGGAATTTTGAAATCTATTTGTGTTTTTTTAATTTTATTTGTTCTTTGAAATGGTAGTTGACCATTATTAATGGCATATCCCACAAATCATGGGATATAATTTATCTTTAAAAAAATAAAAAAATTTAAATAAAGGATAACTTGGATATTTTAGGTCATCAAATTTGGAAAAAAGACATACCACACTATAAAAAAAATATTGTGGATCTAAGAACCGAAAGTGAAATGTTCAGTGACTTATCGCCACCCCAATAACAGAACTTTTAAGGCACGTTTGTGTACAGGTAATTTCCATGGAATGGGAAAATTGCCACATCAGCAAAATCTGTGGTAAATAAATTTCATAAAAAAGATTTTCCGTGGCTATCATAAATCTTTTTTTGGTGCATAATTGTTTTCTCCATTGAAATGGTGGTTTTCATGTTTGGTGCAGTAGAGAGGAAAACAACAATAGCATAGATCAACATAGCAATAGCAAAAATGAAAACAACAATAGTAGAGATTAACACAACAATAACAAAGAGGAGCACAACAATCTATGTTTATCATCCAATCGCCTTTAAATTGCAGAAAAATCAAATCAAGAACACAACATACTTGATATTGAACACAGCAACAACCGCGTTGCAGGTTATATCAATCGCCTTTATGCATCCAAGATAGGCTATGATTTGGGTTTTTACTATTAGGGCATGGAAATTGAATAATATAAATGGGATTTGGGTTTGGGTTTGGGTTAGAGATGGTACCTCATGAGAGAGATGGAGATGGATTATTGAGAAAGAGGGAGTGGGATGGAATGGTTGAGAGATGGAATGGTTGAGAACGGGAAAGGGAGATAGAGATGAGCTAAGATGCCATGGAAGAGCTTTCTGTCTTTTTCGCTAGACTTGTGCAACCCATTTCATGATGAGGAAGAGAGACGAGAGAGGTTCCAGTGGCTTTGGGTGATCGGAGAAGATAAAGAAGAAGTGGTTCAGTGGATGAAGTTTATCGCTAGAGCATTTTTTATGACTAGAGGAAATGAATGGAAAGGAGGTTGGAAATGAAGCTTATACAGGGGGTAAGTTTTCACGAGCGCGCCCCCCCCCCCCCCCCCCCCCCCAGGAAGTTAATTTCCAGGGTTAGGAAGAAAAAGGCTGACTTGACAAAAAAGTAATTATGTGAAACACCGCCGCAACAAACGCATAAAAAGAGGGATTTCTGCAGAAAACTACTTTATTTTTCATGGAAATGGGTTACACAAACGTGCCCTTATGCTCCCCCGCTCAAAATAGAACAAGTCTACAATGATAACGATAATGACATTGCACTAATTGATTGCAAGCAACTTTAGTAAATGTTGCAACTGTGATTTAATAGATCAAAACCCACCTATGCATGCCAATTGCCAACAGGATTGGGCTTTCTTGTATATCCATAATCTATAATATCAACTTTTCATATCTCCTAAAAAGCTTTCGAGAGGGTTCCGTTTAGCACTTCATTTATATGGAACAAAAGAGCTAACCCAGGTCAAGCCTTTGAGTAAACCATTCTACAATGTTGATAGATGATCATGGAAGCATTATATTACATTTTTTTTTTATAAATTCTCTTCGTTCTCAGCCTTACCCAAAGTAGGAGAACCGTGCAATAGAGTTTTTTTTTTTTTTTTTTTTTTTTTTAACCAAGTCAAAGGGGCTAGGACCTAAGAGTGAGCCCGCATGCACACGAGAAAGCAACCCACTCAAGTGAGAAAGGAGTCTGCACAAGCGAAAAGAGGTAACGTATCCGAGGTCCGAACCGACGCTCCTTACCACTTGGGTAAAAAGCCGTTCTTTACTGTGTTATAGAATTAATAGTCTCACGAGAGAGAGATTGCTGACCCAAAAACTCCAACTCTATAGTGTAAAAAAAAAAAAAAAACCTCCATAGTGTAACGCCAAGAGTGTGTGTGTGTTTGTTAACCTAAAAATAGACATTGGTTTGTTTTTTCTTCTCATAAGAGGAGTAAGGTTATCTTTAGTTGAAAATTGACTATAAGGCTTATGTCTTGTAGTCCAAGTTAATCAAATTGGTTTATTGGCTTAGTCAAAAGACTAGAACCAGAATAATTCATGTCAAAAGTGGCTATAAATGAAGACCAAAGTTGAATGTCCAAAAATATCCATCAAATAATCTACTATTAATTTCCTCATAAATTTGATACTCTTCTGAATTTTGTAGGTGCCCAATTGATCATACAAAACTTGATAACTCTCCAACTTCATCTAAAGACTAGAACTTAGCAACTTTGAGTCCCTGTGAGTAGTACATGTCACATACATATGAGCGTTTTTACTTTCTATTCACATAATTGTCCATGCACGTTGATTGTCCCCCTGGGAAAACGTTAAGCCGAAAATGATATGGAATGGTAGCAATGATAATAATTAAATAAAAGTAATGCAACTTATACAGGTATAGATCTCAAGATGGACAAATGGTGAAACAAAATTTATACAACTAACGTCAACATAATCGGGACAAGGCTTCGATGATTATTTACTTTTAAGCAGGTTTCCATGACTATACCTAATTTCAAGTGGACTCGAGACTTGTCCATATATTTGGTAACATTTTGAAAGGTCAAACAGAAAATAACTAACAGCGTAAACCAAACCATCTGTACCCACCATTTCACAAAAAGAAAAAAAGAAAAAAACATAAAATAAAAGAAATAACAATAATTTTTAAATGGGGTTAGCTCTCCTAAGCTCAAGCTTATAATAAGGTAAGCTCAAGTGTATGGCGGGGCCCACCTAAGGACCCACATGGGGATGGTGGTGGGGGGGATCTCAATGACTCCCTAGGATCTTCCTCTTTGCAAAAAATCAGCTCCAACCGTGATTTCTATCATCTCCATATGGGCCCAAAAGTTTAATGGTAAATAGTTCATTCGGATCAATACATAGTCAATCCAACGGTCTAATAAATTCGGATCTAACCAAAAATTGGTGGACATGTGCAATTTAGAGGGTTCATGTGTTTGGTCCATTTGGATGGGCCAAAGGTGGGCCCCGCAAGCATAAGCCTACAAGATTTTATCCTAAGCTTGAGCTTAGGAGAGCCTTGCTCTTTTTAAATTACCTAAGGAACAGGTTGGATTGTAAATGATATCATGCCGTGGTCCTAAATCAATAAATTGACGATCAGCCCATCACCTAAACATGGTTTGTTGTTGTTATTGTCACCTGCTCCGGAAGGCATGAAATGAAATATAATGCGGACAAGGAGGAGGGGAGGGTTGGTGAGGGGAGCCATGTTCCAAGACATCACTATCTGTTGTTTCATGCAAACCATGTGGCATGGTCTGCTCTAACATTAGCCATGCCACATGCAAATGAGTGGGTGCTCCATGCCATTATAATATATGAGGCTAATTGGATTTGATTTCCAATTTCATTTGTCAATTGCCAATTGATTTTGACCATGTATATTTTTTTTCACCATTTAATAACTTCTCTAATAATCCTTCTCCCATTAGTTCTTATCATTCAATTTTGTAACATAACCCATAACTCCTATCACTAGAAACTCCTCCCACACTTTTATATGAATTTTGATTGGAATGTGATATTTTTTGTTAGAATTCGATCATGGAAGGAAAAAATGTGGAGTTTCTGTTTCATTTCACTTTATTATAGTTATTTATTATATTGGTAGATGTAGGCACAAAGATTATCCTTTCAAGGCAACTCCAAATTGATTGGTTAGGTAAATAAGATAAAGATTATTTAGAAACTTGTGGACAATCGATGACAATTTTTCTATGCTATTTATTTTTAATATAAAAATTAATGTTCATCGGTATTTGCCACAGTCCCAATGTTTTACATAAAATTCTTCTATACAAAATTTTCCTCCTTTCACTAAGAGATTTGTGTTTGCATTGTTGAAGGGAGATGATGCAATGAAATTCTTTCATTTCTTTTGTGAATGAAGATTTGTATTTTAAATATAAAAAAAACTTATGTGTAATTATTTTTAGTGATCAAGTAGCCTTGAGTTTGAATTCCAAAAGTCAGTTTCATCCATGTATTATACAAACTAGCTTTTTCTTTAAGTACAAACTATAAGATTTGAACTCATTTTATATTATTTTAGATACAAAGAAAAATGATTTTTACCATGTTAATGAATTTACTTGTTTCTTTGTGGTCGATTCTTAATTTTATTAATTCTTTCTTTCAAAAAAAAGGTTTGATTCTTAATTTATTAATTTTTCCTTTGAAAAAAATAATTCTTAAGTTAGGCACTTATGTTTTCCTAAATAAGCGTCCAAATTTAGCATGGAACATAATAGCTTACCACATGACCAACATGACGATAAAGCTTGGGTGCTATAAGAGATTAAGAGGTTTATAAAATTATAAAATTATATGATATCCATAAACCAAATCATCAATTTCAAATAAAAATTCTGGTTATTTTTTCAAAAGATATTGTTATATTTTTTGTTAGAATTTATTTTGTATTAAAAAAAATTATGTAGACTTCTTACATGAAAAATCAAAATACATTAAATTTTATAAATTCAGGTTTGATTTCAAATTATGTGATTTTTCTATACATTTTACTTTTAAATAATTTTAATAAATGGAATTCTAAAAATGATAAAATGGTATATTTGTTTGTTCTAGATTTTTTTTCTCAATAGTATCTCAAAAGTATTTTAAAATTAAAAATAATTTTATTTTTTGGGCCCGAGCTTACTGCAGGGGTATTTTGCTAGTATTGCTTGATCCCAACAAAATCTAATTTAACCGGGGTTGGCCAACACACTCACGGTTGAGTGGTGTTGGAAGTGGCACGATCAATCTCTCTGGGTCTTCAAGTTTAAATAACACTCCAGAACCAATAAAAAAAAAAAAAAAAAAAAAAGAGGGTTGGAATGGAGGGCCTAGCTTTTGGAAAGAAGTGGGTCATTTGATGGAACCACCACACCTTGACCAAATCACTTGAATGACTTAGACACTTAACAGCTCACCTCATGCTTCATTTGTTGTGAGGGGAAGCAGAAAACCTACAAGTGACAATGGTGTACTTATGAGTTCAGTTCCCTGTTTTGTAGAAAGAGGGAGATACTGTTTCGTCCAATATATATTAACCAAGTGTGCACAATCCCTTCCTTGATCCCGACTCGTGTACTTATTTTCTCCACATGAGCAAACATATATGAAGGGAAAACACACAAAACAAACAAATGAAAATCATACAAGAAGTTTTTAGGTCTAGGGTTTATAGGTTACATTTGTTTATAACCTTTTTTCTAAGTTCTTAAAAAAATCTAATACAATTACCAAAATACCCGTAATCCTAAATATAGCCCTCAACTAACGTGATAGACAAATCCAATTGACCAAAAATATAAGACATCAACCCAACACCATTTCATTAATTTTCTTTCTATCAAACCACAATTTCTCCCAATTTCAATAAGAGGGGTAGGTACTGAAGTACATCACTCCCTCTCACTTCATCCAATGTATAGGAGGAATCTGAAAATTTTCAATACCTTCTTATTCTCCTCAAATGTAAATCATTGAAAGGCATTTGGATTTCGAGTGCGTATTTCTACAATGACAATTTTGCAGATGAAGAGCAGAAAACATGTCGGTTTTTTTATTCCGCTCCTCTATTTCACAATTGATGCAACCTCATTGCACCAAGAAATGGGGAGAAGAAGACTATTTTTCTGTGCTAGCGAGGAAATGAGTTTTCCATGGTAGGGGTTAGGATTTGCATGGCTATGGATCCACGGCATGTAAAAAACATTCAGAGTTTGAAGCATTAAGGGCATTTTTGCCATTTCATTATAGGTTGGATCTTGAATTCTCTCCAATAAATAAAGAACTTGCAGAATATATTTAGAGACACAAGATTGACTAGCATATGAGACTTCTATGCTTGTTGAATTTCAATTAAAAGAAAATTATTAAAGAAAATCTTACCTTAATTTGCCTTCTAAGCAAAGGTAAGAGTCATGAAATAGGAAGAAAAGGGAAGGCTATGAAGGAGATAAAAATATATTGAAAGGAGAATGAGCATCTAAACAACACTTATTTATTGTATTACCTAAAATTAAGGTGTATTTTCATGAAAGAAAATAGCCAAGTGCAATTCTAGTCTTTAGTATCATCATCTGTGTCTTATTTTATTGATTTGGAGCCAGTACGATTACTCTACGCTTAATAGCAAATAATTTTTGATACCAAATTTCTAACATATCGAATAAACATGAAAGTGGAGTCTTTCTCTCCAGGGGCAGAATTTCAAAAACCCCTTTTGTTTTATAGAATTTGCTCAAATTTTGAGTATTAGTCCCCCTAGAGTTTTACTTTTTTCAAGTGGCCCCCGAGCTACATTTTCGGGTTCCACCGTCTCTCTCTAATGTGTCCATGCACATGGGAAGAAAAGCACACACGAGATTAAGGTTGTGTTTGCTCCACCTTAAAATTTGGTAATCATTGTTCCACTTTTTGGTGCGACCCTTTCTTTAATATATAAAAAACAGAAAAGAAAAAATTAAATCTACTTGATAGAGAGGATCATAATTTTCCATGAAATAAATAGAATACAAATTCCTCTCTCCCCTGCTTAAAAAAAAATCTAAAGAGAACAGTATCCTGCCATTACACAAATAAGTCCTAATAGTGGACGGCCATTTACCTTCCTATATATGCCAACCACCACACTTGGACAGATTGCTGTTACTCAAACAAACATTTTCAAAGTAAGCTATATTATATATGCCAGTGTTGTTGCCTACATTCAATAAAAAAATGTCATTTAATCCATTCTTTCAGTCAAAAGAATAGGTTTAGACAAAATAACTATATAAAAATGAAGAAGGGTTGTTTGCTTGCATGAATCTACAATCACCAATCGATGAGGAGATTGAATATTGGTAGTATGTAAGGTTAGCAACTTAGACATTTTACCAACCAATTGAATCTGATTGGCCCCTTCCACTTGATCTTGATTTTGATGGCATGAATTTCATGCACAAGTTTTGGGTGTGAGACACGTCTAATTCTAATTCTGCCTATTAGAATATAATAACTTCAGACCGTACATCAATTGCCCTAGCTGGCTCTTGGGATCACATGCATTTACAACATATTTTTTTCTGCTTGCCAACTTATCCATGTCATGTCTGCACTGCTGTCAATGGGCTAGAATCGGGCGGACCTGTCATGGGCTCAAGTCCAGGCCTGATAATGGAAGGGTCTGAGTCTGAGTCTATATTCGAAATGGACCTTGGAATTTTAGTCTGAACCTGCCTGATAAGAAATAGAGGAGGGTAGAGCCCACCCATTTATGGCAGAGCCTATTTAAGGCTTGAGTCTGTTATAAGCTCATTTCAAGCTAAACATCTTCTTTATTACTATAAATGATTAATTAAAATTTACATTATATGCATGTCCACAAATATATAGTATATAACTGCAAATACATATGTTATTATGTATATAAACGTCTCTACGGAGGTCTGAGGTTGTTGCTCACCTTAGTCAGAGACATGTGTAGTGTGTATGTGGGTCCCTTGCATACTAAGAAAACAAAGAAGAAATGTTGGAATTGGAATGATGCATACGTATACTAATATCATATAGCCCAACACGCTTGGGGGCAAGGCAAGAGACCAGCCTGACAAGCAAAACGGATCCTAAACCTAGCCTGAGATAGCCTCCTTTGGCCCATTAGACACCCAATCCCCAATCATGGGACTTTGGACTTTTTTTTTTCCTGTGAAGAAGAGGGTGGTACCAATCCTTGTACCCTTGACCTCTCGTACATACTCCTAAATCAAGCAACCAGTTAGGCACAATTTGGTTATGGTACTTGGACTTTCAACTGATAGGATTATTAGTTACTCTAGTAAATATCGATTTAACTGTAGTTATAAGTTAATGTAAACTTCCTGAATTAGCCCCTCAGAGAATCTCAAAACAGGGAAAATTAAGAATTCCAGAGATCATACATATGCATGTGCTCATAAAATGATAAAATAGGTATCCAAGCAGCTTCTTTGTGTGAGAGGCTCGGGGAAGAGAGAGACATAAGGAGGCAGATCAACATGAGGAGTTGAATAGTGTTTTATTTTTATTTTTTTTAATTAGCCAGACCTTGCTTTTGTCCTTTCTTTTTCTTTCGCTTTTTTTAGTCCTGGTGTGGATAGTGTGCCATTGCAAGGGCCAACTTAAATCTGAGTTGTTGGTAGTCATTGTCCTTTTGATGAACACTACTGTGCGATATGCATCAATTCCTTCTTTTATTTTCTTTTTCCTTCATTGACTGAATCTTCTGTTTCTCACACGACTGCATCTCCAACTCATTACTTTTTGGTTTCCTGCTTCTTCTTTTTTCCTCTTGATAGTTGTGAAGTTTCATGGTCTTTCAAAACATAGAAAGTTTCAACAATCAATTACTACAATGACGGGCCTTCATCCCCCTGAACCAGATTGTTCTGAGTTTGTGGAAGTTGATCCCAGTGGAAGATATGGAAGGGTATTATAAGTAACAATCCTTGACACTTTCTTTTGGTTTATTCCTCTGTTCTTGTTCATCATTCCTCCTTTTGTAGCTGGGTTTGCTATTGTGATGTAGTTTCAATTATTGGGTTGAAAAAAAAATTGAATATTTTTCTTTGTTGCAGTACAATGAGATCCTCGGCAAAGGAGCTTCAAAGATAGTGTATGGCCTTCTACTCAGATTGCCCACTTACCCTTTTCATAATTTCTTAAATGGGTCTTTTGTAATATTATTCCTTGGGGATTTCATGTGCAGCTATAGAGCTTTTGATGAGTATGAAGGGATTGAGGTTGCTTGGAACCAGGTCAAGCTCTATGATTTTCTTCAGAGCGCTGAAGATCTTGAGAGGCTCTACTGCGAGATCCATCTCCTAAAAACCTTGAAACACAAGAACATCATGAAGCTCTACACTTCTTGGGTTGATGTTGCCAACAGACACATAAATTTTGTCACTGAGATGTTCACCTCAGGGACTCTCAGACAGTAAGTGATGTGGGTTTTATGTAGTCTTTTAACACTGATACCTTTTTTTTCACTTCTTCTTTTGCTTATTTGGTTTAGATTATATTGTATTATGAGATTTGAAAAGTTCTGGCTTTTGGGGTTATTTGGGTGGTAGGTATAGGCAAAAGCACAAGCGGGTTAACATAAGGGCAGTGAAGCATTGGTGTAGGCAGATTTTGAGAGGGCTTCTTTATCTACACAACCATGATCCACCTGTGATCCACAGGGATCTCAAGTGTGACAACATCTTTGTGAATGGGAATCAAGGAGAGGTCAAAATTGGTGATCTGGGTCTCGCTGCATTTCTTCGAAAATCCCATGCTGCTCATTGTGTTGGTGAGTGCTACTCATCTTTATCTTGTATCTGATGAACATTAATGTATTTGCTTGGGACTAGTTCTTTATATGAAGAAATTGTTGTTGTTATTTCTGATTCATATGAATTTGCCGATGAATCTTTAAGAGCAGTAGTAATCCAGTCGGGAGTTTATGGATTGTTTTGGTATACGCATTTTATGCAGCTTTAGATGGGTTCCTCTCTCTTTCTCAGGCACGCCAGAATTCATGGCGCCAGAGGTATATGAAGAGGAATACAATGAATTGGTGGATATCTACTCTTTTGGGATGTGTCTATTGGAAATGGTCACCTTTGAGTACCCATACAGTGAATGCACACATCCAGCTCAGATCTACAAGAAAGTCATTTCTGTGAGGACCCCAACTTGCTGTTTTAGCCTTATCTTCGTCTTTTTTCTCTACCCCAAGATTTCCTTCTGGGTTTCGTCTTATAGTAGGCATTGGTTGTTTGTGCTTTTTTTTTTTTTGTAAAGGGGAAAAGGCCAGATGCTCTGTACAAAGTCAAGGATCCCCAAGTGAAACAATTTGTGGAGAAATGCTTGGTAACAGTGTCCAGGAGGCTTTCTGCTAGGGAGCTTTTGAAGGATCCATTTCTGCAGATTGATGATCACAGATGTAATTCAAGGAAAATTGAGTGTCAGACAGACTTCGTTGAGATGAGGCCGCTTCTGAGGCAACCCTTCTTTGAACCTCATGATGATTCGGGTTCTTTAATTAGTGGGAACTCACACAACCAATATCATGAAATTGAGAACGGTTGGGATTGTAATCCAATGGGAATGGACACCCATGGAATTGACATTTTTACTGGCCAAGAGGATGAGCCTTTTACTAATGTGGGTATCACAATCAAGGGAAAGAGAAGAGATGATGGGGGCATCTTTCTGAGGCTCCGCATGGCAGATAAGGAAGGTCAGTCATTGAAATTCTCGTTTTCAACTTTCGTTATCATGATTTTTTATTTTGGAATATTCTATTTTTTTCTGTTAGTGTTGAATTATCTGATTGAAGTGAATACTGTCATTTATTCTGCAGGCCATGTCCGCAACATCTACTTCCCTTTTGACATTGAAACTGATACTGCGTCGAGTGTTGCAACTGAAATGGTTGCAGAACTAGATATAACTGATCAAGATGTAACAAAAATAGCAGAAATGATAGATGGTGAGATATCCGTTTTAGTGCCAGAGCAGAAGCCAGGTCTGGGCGTAGACGAAAACTCCGGCTTCTTGCCCCTGGGTGTCTGTCACCATTGTGCCTCCAATGGTTCCTCAGACTCTTCCCTTCTTGACCACTACTCAAACAACCCACAAGGTGACAACACGCAAGTTCTTCATTGCTCTCGCATTGGATGTGCTGCTCTGCATGGTAGATTTGAAGAGGTTTTGTATCAGGTGGAGGAATCTGAGCACTGTGTGACAGAAGGTGCTCCTGTGGTATCCAGCCAGTCAGATGGTCTGCAGTATACAGACATCTGGGCTCAGCACGAGGGGCCCAATTTGAGCTTGGAAGGGTCTGAACACACTCATTCTGATAATGAAAGTGAGCAACTAAATCGGTCAACCTTGATCAAGGATGATACTATATTCCATACAAGCGATCATATGGAACCCAGTACAAGAAAATCCATGCTCGAATTACATTATAGCTCCATTGATCATCAGTCAATTACCAATGTAACTGGTCACAATCCTCCGACCACCCCTTCATCTGTATCTGATGATTATGAAAATGATAAAAGGCAGGAACTAAGGTGGCTGAAAGCCAAGTATCAGATGGAATTGAGAGATATCAGCGACCGACAAATTGAATTGATCAGCAGGAAACAGCAGATAGAAAACAGAGTTACAGATTCTTCAGTTTCAACAGCATTGCAAGGAGAGAGCTTTGAACCTCTCTTGAAATCCTTTGCTTTGGGAAAGCAGCTTTCCTGTCATTTCCCCTTGCCCGACAGCCGGAATTTAGATACCAGTAGCATCTGCCCCTATTCGGACACCCAAAGGGACCGATATTGTGAGGCGAAACAAGTTTACAGCCCTGAGCATATTTTCACTGCCAAAAGTTTCTTTACCGGACCCATTTTTCCAAGTAGTCTTCACAGGTCAAGATCGCTTCCAGTTGATGCTGTTGATGTCTAAATCTATTAAGGTCCTTCGATTTTCACTCCCTATTTTCCCCATCACTCTTTTACATTCTACGTACTTGCTTTACCCTCTATTTGTTTTAGCTTAGTTGTATCTGCCTCAATTGATTGTGAGGGAAGTGAAATGAAAGGGAACGGGATTGACCTAAGAATAAGAAATCGTGGTGAGTTGTAATTTTTCGCGACTCGTATGATGTCACTAGAAGGATAATTTATGTCAGTTTATCCTCATATGCATCTCATTTACCTTGCATTACCAAAACAGAAAACATGAGTTTCCTCTTCATCCATAATCTCTGAGTTGATGAGTTCTAGGATTGTTTTTTTACATGCGGAGTGTGGATGTTAAGGCATGAGCACACATACCACTGTGGATAGGCAGAGTTTAGGTACTTACAGGGTCGGCTTTTCTATTGCTCTGTTTGCACAGATTTAAAAGTTTGGAGGACGAGAAGAACCTTCTATTATTGAAGTGTGGGCACAGGTATTAAGCAGTTAAGAACTTTCTTGTTAAAAGGGAGAGATCCCACTAATCCTTTTATAAACAATGAAAACTAAGTTTAGAATAGGAGGCAATGGGTTTCCTTGGTGGGTAGATTTTCTGAATGGTGGAGAGAACAGCAGGTATCAATCCCCTTTTCATGAGGGCTACTGTTACAAGTGTATTTATGACTACTGGTGTGCTGCTCCTGCTCTGCAACATATGGGGATAAGATCAATCCCAGAAGAACCACAAGGAAGGCAAAAATCTGGGCGTGGTCAGTGGACATCCAATTGATTCTTTGATTTCATTTGGTGGTTGCCAAACTTGCATAGCATGAAGGTTACTGTGTCCTATCCTATAGGTGCTTCGTCTCACAATCAACCGCCCATCAAGTGCGACGTGTTCATAAAGCCTTCTGGCCAGCAACTAGAAATTTAGATTTTTGCCTGCCTTACGTCCCACTTCACGCCTATAAAATTCTTGTCCCAACCAATGCCTCAAAGAACCTTTACAGGTTCATTCTCTGGTGGGTTCAACCATGCTCTACTTGTGACAACATAAGGAATCTTGTGAGAGGATTCAATGCTTTCTGGGACAGGCAAATGGAGTTCGTGACAAATGAGATGACTGTGAAACACAATATGTAGTGTATGTATGATTGATTTTATGTAAAGTGAAACGCATTAAAAGGAAGATGGCTGATGGAGTTGTGTCTCTTTTTGAATAATTGGAACTTTATCTCTCTTTCTATGCATGTATATGGAGATATGAAGCTATTCTTCTGTGTTTGCCACTCAAAGTCTTGTCTTATACGAACACAGCTAAAAGTGATTGCAGTTGTAGAATGGAACACGTATGTCTGGATTCCTTTTCCTTTTTAAAAGTGTCTTTAGGTCACTGTTCATTCCAACCTTCTAAGAACATTTGAAATTCTCCAGGTAAGAATTCTTTAATTCTTTCTATATCATACAGACCCAACCAGCAGAACAACATAGTAACGGCAGGCCTGACTACTCCAAGTTACTAAAATGCATGTACCTACTTGGAGAAACTTTCTCAGATAAACCAACAGCTAACTGCCTTGCAGACAATTGGAGTTGGGATCCTTGAGAAATTGCAGAGATTGCCCTGGATGCCTTGCAAGAAATTTCTGGAGTTTAGCATCCTTTTATGTCAAACACTCAAAACTACTAATCTAAACCCAAGTCCAATGAGCTTTTGATTGTGTCGGCAAGAAAAGTTTACTCCACAATTTGTAATATTGGAGAAAACCCTGAATGATATCCATTCCCAATTAATCAGTATGGATGGTTCACATGAACTTTAAATTACTGGTTGCACTATGGATCTTTGGTGTTTCAGATCTTTTAATATTGTCGAAGAAATGTGGACATGAGCTACTTGTTCGTAGAGGGGGTTCATGAAGGCATATCCAGACTCGGCCCAACTTTTGAAACACAGGTCCGCATCCAGCGCAAGCCCGACATGGGCCATAAGTGCCTTGCACAAGTCTGGCCTGTCTCAAGCACGTCTGGCCGGGGCTGGGCCAGGCTTTCTATCACTTGTTCGGACACACCAATAACTAAACTACAAGCACTAGTTATTCGTGCCAGGCTGGGCTGGGATTTAGGCTTTCTATCAATTAATCAAACCATGCCCAAATATTAAAGGGACCCACATTTTGGATCCACACCTGGCCTGATTACTGAAGCCCAAGGCGAGAATCCAGCCCAAAGCAGGTTGGCCCAGCCCATGAGCACCCTTATTAATTTGCTCTCTCACTGAATTAGCTTAGCTTGAAAATGAAATTCTAGAGTGATTCAATAGAAGAAGGGATGTGAATTTTGAGCTACATTTTTCTTTAGAGACTTTTACCAAAAGGAGCGAAGACTGGAGATATGGGCAGATCATCAAGTCTCTGTATCATAGAGGTATCAGAAGAAAAAAAAAGAAACTTTAAAAGAAGTAAAAAGCAATAGGTTCTTCTTATATTTATTCTACATAAAATTATATAAGTTATTTCCCTCCAGCTAGGGGGTAAGGTTTGTCAAACTCATTGATGTCTTGGGCTTAAAGATATCAAAAATATCGCTATATTATCATATTATCTTGATAAAAATGAATCTGGCAAAAAATTGAATTTATCATGATAATATATTTGGATAAAAGATTTTCAAGAAAGTATCATTGCAAGACTGCAACAGATACAACATATCAGCAATATTAAATTTTCGAGAAAATATTTAAAATTTTTCAAAATATCAATGATGTCGCGACACTGCTTCGGGCAATGCTCAACAATGTTTGCTGATCTACTACAGAATTGAAATTTCCAAATTTATTTCCATAAAACTATCAAGCCCATGATTCTGGTCCTGCCCTTTGATAAGCACATCTCATCCCTGTGGAAGGCTTGATTGTTTTTTCTGTTAGTGTGTAACTGACTAGAACAAACAACCTCGATGTTGTGAACTGTAACAGTGAGAACCTTCTACTGTATCACGGGATTTTTTCATTGAAAAAGGATCAACGGACCCATCAAATTTTAATTTTAATGCATCCAATGGCACCAGCATCCATTGCTATAGTGGTAGTCATTTAGGCTACACTACAATTTTCAGAGACATTCCCATTCATGAAGTGAAGAAAAGGTATTTTAAAGCACAGCTTCTTTAATCTTTATATTTCCTCGTATCTTTATATTTCCTCATTTTTCAAATAGACCAAGCAATTATGACCCCGGTTTTAAGATGGTCTGGAGTTTAAAAAATCCTGGTTAAAGTGAAAACTAGTGGCTGGGATACCGACTCATTTTGGTCTTTCGGGCACTCACAATTGCAACCTCAAAGTTGGGAGTTCCACACATGTTACCAAATAAAAAAAGGAAGAGAGAAAGAGAGAATCATTAGTCCTGTAGTTCTCATTTTGCATGCACTGCCTCTGTTTTGTCCTAACCCCATGGCTTGCTGAGCCTTCCTGAAATTGATGTGCAGCATCCGAATGTGTCCTTCCTGCTTCACGCGAACTTTTATATGGCTACAATTATTGGTTCCTGTAGCTGCCAAATTATTATCATCAATAGTCCTGTAGTTCTCATGACTTGAATTACACTTTCATACCAACCCATTTTAGTCCTCACCTCATGAGGTACTCACAATTGCAACCTTGAAGTTGATAGTTCAAGTCATGTTACTAAATAAAATAAAATAAAAATCCTGAGAGAGACAGAACATCAATAGTCCTGTAGTTCTCATTTGGCATGCACTGCCTCTGTTTTGTCCTAACCCCATGGCTTGCTGAGCCTTCCTGAAATTGATGTGCATTAGGATCAGTAGTCCTGTAGTTCTCATTTCTAATGCACTGCCTCTGTTTCGCCCTAACCCGAAGGCTTGCTGAGCCTTCCTGAAATTGATGTGCATCATCCTAATGTGTCCTTCCTGAATCCTGCTTCATGCTAACTATTATATTTCTACAGTTATTGGTTGTGCAGGTACCAAGAGGTGCCAAATTATTATAATTCTTGATGGCCCATTCGGATGTATAAAAACTGAAAAGTGGAAAATCTCCCACTATGTATAAAATGAGAAGAAAACTAGGGGTGGAAAATTCCCCTGATAGTGGTTCTCCAGTATATTTAGATTCAAATGAAAAAAAAAAAAAAAAAAAAAAACCCTATGTAGGAGAGTATATTTGAATTCAAATTAAAAAAAAAAAAAAACTATATAGGAGAAGAATCATCTTATAAAGGAAAAAGTAAGTATTACATAATTAAATTTCAATTTTACTAAAGAAAATGGCATTTTCACCACCCCCAAGCGAGAAAATCTTTTCTTATACTTTAGAATAGATTTTTTTTCTACGTTTTGGTCAAGGAGTAATACTTTCACTAAGTACCCAGAGATCGATCAATGGGCATGTGTATGAGACTAAGGTGCCACTATCACTCAACCATGAGTGTGCTGGCACTTTAGAAAAGATTACTTAAGAGGAGAATGGGGTTCTTTCTTGGAGGCTTGGAGCAACAATTTCTCCACTTGATATTTTCACCTATAATCTACACATATAAACACATGGACAGGGCCGCTGAACCACTTTTACATCTCCTTCTCCACATGAGCAATCAAAGATCGATTTCCAATTGTGTTAATGAGAAACTTAGATAGTATGTGTGGATGCTTGAGTATTTATTTAAAAATTAAAAATAAAAGACAACATAAGGGCAGAGCAGCCAAACCACTTACACGGAACAGTGGCAAGGCAGAGATCTATCCTGGTCCAAGGCAGGATTTTTTCTTGGGTTCCATCTAGGCACACCCTTGGGTTTCAAAAAGTAGTATAAAAAGGAGTATATTTATTTTAGTAGAGGAAAAGAATAAAAGTGTATCCTCCCTGCTTTTCTCTACATTTGAGCCGAACTAAATACTTTATGCACAGTATGAAAAGAACTACAAAAATGGTGGAGCCACTTGACTTGCCCCTAGTTACATATTGATAGATTATGAATTAAACATCCAATAAAAATCGTATCTGTTAGTCATTGTTGAACATCTTATCCTAGAGTTTGACTTCTGCAAATGAAATGAATTTGCACCATCTTAGCAATTACTGAAGGAGCTGATTTTTTAGAGTGTTTTTAAGCCCCAGCCCCACTTGTATTCAGTGGTGCCAATTTGTACACCATCATGCTACATATCATGTTCATTTATTAAGCAGTGGTGGGAACCAGGACTCTAGCCTCATCTGTAACAAGGAAAAGGTTGTAGGATGAGAAAGGAAGATCTAAGGTTTCTCATTGAATAAAGAAAACAGGCTTCTCTTGCAAGCACAATAAACTTGAATGATGAATTGCTTGTTTGAAAGGATTTTGGCGGAAAATGAAAGAAAGAAAGAAAGTTGTTAGGCTCGTTGACTTTGGATTCTCATGACAAAGATCATTGCAAATGAGCCTTTGTCTCCCACATCATTTATAGGTGAAGAGAAAATAAAGGTGGTGGGCACTTATTGGTTCTCAAATTGATTTGCTCTTATAGGGGATCTCCACTATTTCTGAGTGTGTGACATTAAGACATTTAATATAATTTAGGGAATGTGTTTGCACCATATACTAAAACAAGATATTACATACAACTGAATAGTACTATCATGGCTTTATAAAGGAGTAAAGGATGTCTATTGTTCGAGAAGGTGGGCGTGGGGAGGATAGAGCAATGGGTTGTGATATGTACCCTTTTACATAATAAAATGAAAAAAATAGAAAATTAGAATGGGAAAGAAAGAGTCCACTTTGAGGGGACAGAGACCTCCTAAGGTCTAATTTGAGGAGAACCACAACTCCTAAGATAAGAACAAAGTCTTGAATTGTTCTTTATTCATATCTTCAACCATACAACATCGATAAATATTTATAGACATTTCATAACGGTTAAAATAACTCTACCACTAACCACTACTCCACTGACCCACTATCTCTCCACTCTTCCACATAGATAAAGCATATTTACATACAATCTGGACAACACTATTTTAAATACAATTAAAATTTCTAATAAAACTAATTCCTAAATAAAATATTATAATAAAATATAAAATACTGAAATTAAATAATGGGTACATATCAAATTGGGTCGGCTTGGCCTGGCCTTTGAAGGTATTGGGTACATGTGCCGAACCAAATCAAACTTTTTCTTAATTGGGCATGACATTTCACCACCAAACTTGATATCTCTACTTGAGTTCTGGCCTTGTTGGTAGGTTGGATAGAATACAAGGACTATACTTGAATCCGACCAGTTTATTGTTCGGATCGGAACTGTCAACCCAGACTTCGAAATCTCCTGCTGTGTTTAGGTCAGGTTGGCTGGGCTTAATAGAATATGTGGGCTCAATTTGAATTTCGTGGGTTAGAAATGTTAACCCTAACCAAAATTATCGGGATTGGTTTAGGTGCGGTTGGCAGATCCAATTGAAAAGAAAGTGTAAGGGCTCCCTTACTCTCCCAAGGAAGGTTAAAAAGATAGCATATATGACTATAGTTTATGGCTTATTTGTTTCATGTAATTGAGTTCCCTAGAAGTGTAATAATTGGTACTTCTATAGACAGTTAAAAAGAAGAATCAATTAAAGATGAGCATCCAAAACTAACAATCATATTAATAACCTCCCCTTGAATGGAAATTAAATAAAGTGAAGATGGAAATCCAGCCGTCACCCTAATAACTCAAATTTTAATAAAATAAATGATTTATCTACAACACTATCTTATATCCTTCACCATTCGGCTCATATCCTTTGTCCCACACTTCCGATGAAGCACATTTAACCGTAAATTCTTATATATTTAATTTCCATGTATTCTATGCAACTGGACAAGCCCTAACCAAACAAACAGGACCTCACAAATCTCTACTCTCCTAATATGCTTATTGTGCCATTAGGAAGTCATTCGCGATATAATATTAAAAAGAAAAAACCTGCTTTTTAATTCAAACCCTTGTGAGACATCATACTGTACCTCTTATTAAGTGGTCCTATCACTCCAACCCCACACACCCACATCGAATTCCCACGCAAGGCTCTTTTTTGAATTTTCAAGAAACATGATTGATTTTTTTTTTTCTCTTGGTTTTTTTAACCACACTTGGATTTTGAGTAAGATTTCTTTGTCCCTCCAAATCAACGGCATAGTACACCATAGGTTTGGTACCTTGATGATGGCTCTTGTCCTGGTGCATTGAGCATCGTAAAGGTTCCTTAAAAGAACAGTTTATGCTTCATTTGATTGAATATTACTGTAGCCTCGAAAGTAATTTTGATAAATCCAATCAGGTTGCTATGATATTCTAATTTAATTTAATCGAGGTAGTTGCAGCCGTTATCAAATACAACTGCTACCATCCTAACATACTTGTCTTCATTTCTCCTTTATCATGTGTTGTGCTTTAATATATGAACAAAGTAAATGCGAGTTGCATGAGACCAACCATGCACGGCAAACCTTGTTGGGTCTCAGATACCACTGTTTGGGTACTATTACCGCTAGATCGGAATGATTAGGGCAAAATGCACATGATCAATCACAACCACAGACAATTACACGAGACACAAATTTACATGATTCGATAAACTCGCCAACATTTGCAGGGCTAAGGATTTCACTATGGCAACTGGTTACAAAGATTTCAAACCCTCTAACACTTAATTTACTATCTCTCTCTTCATAGGTCTCAATCTTGCTTTCATATATATCCCTTACCTTCGGAAAACTCTGATACCACGCGAGAGAAAGAGCTCTAACCTCTCATTTTGAGACTAGTTTACTGATTACATCAATATATTATTTCCGCTTTTTTTGCCCCTAAAAAAGTTCTAATACAATAACTAAAATACCATTTAGTCATAATATGATCATTAACCAACCCAATGAACCAATCTGGCCAAACTGAAATACAAGACATAAACCTAACAAACCTAAATTTGTCTACTTTCAAATAAAATAAAATTTAAAGAGACCGCGATGAAGAATTTCTACTACTGATATGCACTCAATGATAGCATATGTTCATGTGATCATGATCACATTTGGTGATCCCCACAAGTAATTCCACATTAGGATACCGTAACATTGTTTGAGCAGGAAAGGGATTTGAGCACCCCTCAAGCAGCTTCCTATCTTTTCCCTCATAAATATGAGTACGTGAAAAAGGAGAGAAAGAGAGACACTTTAACCTTTTGGAGCTGATCTATTTACGAGCCCAAACAGCCACTCTGTAGAAACTCTATTTACAAAGTACAACCCAATATAGACAATTCATCATTCATACCATCCATCATCTCACTCCACTATTATCGTGATTGCATTCTTAGCGCAGATTCTTCTACCATCAAAGCTCTTCACCAACATCTAACACTCAAAATCTAATGATTACTTTGTTGATTCAAACCAAGAAAATTTAAACACTTCTGTAATAGTTAAAAAAAAGAAAAGAGAAGAATATGTACAACAGAAGAGAAGAAGAAAAAATAGTGTAAGGGAGCTTTTTTGTATGAGCGCACAATCAAAATATCACTCATTTCTAATTAAACCCAAAGTTCTTTTGAAAAGAAAAAAAAAAGATACTCCCACTCCAAAGAGATAAAGAACAATTCAAAATCTAAGAGATAATCTTAAGTCTTAACATCATTTCAGCTCCATCTTTGACACTAAACCCACGTTCATGCTTTTTCCTTTTGCTTTCTTCCTTATACCTTTTCCATCCCATGAATCTCGCATTTGCTTTACTTGCTTATTTCTTAATGAATCCTTGGAACTTTCTAGGAAATGGGCTTTTATAAAAGAAGACAAAAGGTTAAGCGTGAAAGAAAAGAACTTCAGTGTGCCATCAAAATTGATCCACTTTAAATCTGATCGTGATCCTCTCTACAACTTGAGCCAGCTTTGAGTAGGGCATGTGGAAGAGTTTCTTTGACCCACTTGCTTTATAAATTCGAAAGGTGTTTGGATCTAGTCATATACAAAAAATTCAGGTTTAATGGGTATTGCAAACTTTCCAACCGAAGGACATAAAATAGTTCACTTTTCACGCATCCATAGTAAACCGGTATAAATTAGGCAAACACAGCATGATCCCACCTTATTCTATTGCTTTCGGGCATGTTTGGATGTATGGTGAATTGAAGTAAAGTGAATTGAAGTGTAAAATCAAGAGAGAATAAAATATAAAAGGTTAGGATGGTATTTTGTTTTTAGTTGTTTGGTATTGAATTTTTTTGACTTTTTGTATAAAAAGGAAGAGTTTTTTTGTTTTTTAGTGGAGAAATGTGGTTGTTTTTTTTACCATTTTTTTTTTTAAATGATGATGAGAATTTTAAAAATATGTACTTTTGATATGACAAATTGTATTTTCTTGTCTGAATTCACTTCACATTAACTTAATTAGTTAATTGCAAAACACGCCAATATCTATACTCTGCACTAAACAGTGAAAATCTAATTCTATATATAAATGGAAGAGTGTATTCACATTATATACCCTCAGCCTATATTGTTTTTATTTTTCTTCGTGCTTCATGTTGACACTCCTCTCGTAGTAAAAATAGAGGCAGCTTTCAGTGCATGGAAGAGGATCCCCTGTTTGGTCCAAACAGGGAAATCCTGTTTGGACCAACCAGGGGCTGCCACATGGGGAAAAAAAATGTCAATCACACATTCTATCTGCCATTTTAAAAAAAAATAAAATTTTACCCCCATGTGGCAGCTCCTGGTTGGTCCAAACAGGATTTTCCTGTTTGGACCAAACAGGGGATCCTCTTCCTCAGTGCATAGTCCATTGGTAGGTCATGATTCATGAACAAAGATCCTCGATGCAAAGGGATATGCAGCCATTACTGACAAATCAAGCACCGAACGTTTGAAAATAAATTGTTCCCCACTGTTTGGTTCCGGATGACACCCTCCCGCTCTATATACCCTCCTATGTCTTATCTGATGCTCATGAAGACACTGTAATGGATTGGAGACCATGGACTGTGGGCCCATCACCCCAGACATCAGTACCAGAAAGTCTCACTTGAGTGGACAGTGTAGTGTGGATATTAGACTTTAGAGCTTTCAAATATAGGTAACTTTTGGCAGGTGGGGCCTTCCACTTTCACCATGGAAAAAAAAAATAATAGATGGGGCCAACAAACGCAATTAGCGCATTGTTATGGCCCTTCCATTGATAGCGAAATAGCAAACATTGGTCTGGTGTCAGTGTTGATGGCATTATGCACATCTTCCAAACCACAGAATCCAATGTTATCCTCATAAAGAGCACAGAGCCAAGTTGTCACCGTGATCAATATTAATATTCCACTTTCGGATTAATTCACTTGTAAGAAGGTGATTAAACACCCATGAACCCAACAGGAATTACCGTCCAAGTGCTGTCCCCATGCTAGATTTGCCCAATTGAAAATTGTTTGGTTATATGATTCCTCACTAAGGATTTCTTAGGCCACATTTGATTACTAATGAAGAATCCGTAGATATGATGATTTTATACCCTCCCCTTCGAGCGGAGAATTTATGCATCCTATGAAATTTGAGGAAGAACCCTGAAAAAATTTTAAGGATCTCATATGGCACAAATCCTATAGAGGACCTACCGTAGCCAAACATTTATTTTTAATGACTTTTTGGAAGCAAAAATCTTTTGTCCAAAAATCTGATTGCCAAATGTAACCCTTCAATCCTATTTGCACTAGTTGCATTCTATCCTAATAAGTATAGGTTTTTAATAATTGGAGTTGGTTTATCTGATGGAATATTTCAATCATTAATCAACTAGTGGTGCTGTCAAGCAGAAGATTTCTCATCTCTTCTATGTTTCTAATCAAGGTTAGGTAGAATCAAGCTTTCCTAGCTTGAATGATGGTGGCCTAAATGGACTATTGAGTGTTCACTTTTCAACGTTACTCTCTAGCCAGATAATCATTTGTTGAGGCAAATTCAACTCTTCCATATATGATATATACTCATTCTAATCCTACCTGGTTCCAGCACATCAAAGAGAATTTGATCCAAATTACAGGATAATTGAGACCCATGACCATGAGTACCAATCCTCTGATTTTTTGACCTTTTCACTTGGACCCTACAATGTGGTGAAACTCAACAATAGTGTGATCAATAGTGATGGGCTTGCATCAGGCCTAAATGGCATAGGTCTTGATCGGGTACATGGTGTGGCCATACTCAGATCCAGTTACTAATTGAGACAACACAGTCCAATGGATCCTATTGGACCCAAACTTGGATCCCATATGTGATTATTATTTTTATATTATTTTTATTAAATGAATTATTATATATCGCGCATACAACAATACTCAACATTAGTCACTGGATCTTTATCAAAATAAGTTTGCATGATGTCTAACTATTAAAATATGAAGACTTAAAATTAAGGGCTATGATCGTTTGACTATTATTATAATATATGTAATTATTAAATTTCTTTAGCCAACCATTTCTACCAAAACCTCAAGACGTTAGTAGATGCAGCGGAAATACTTTTCAATATCTCCCATTGGGTGGAGCTCACTCTTTAATACTCCCCATCAGGTGGAACCCGGCCAGTGCACTTTTGGCGACACACTTTTTTTTTTTTTTTTTTTTTCGCGCCGGATCGTTCCTCCTGGGATTCGAACTTACGACCGATTGGCTCTGATACCATATTAAATTTATTTAGCTAATAATTTCTACCAAAACCTCAAGGCGTTAGTAGAGGTAGCGGAAATACTTTTCAAT
The DNA here is from genome assembly GCA_029852735.1 of Persea americana. Lineage (NCBI taxonomy): Eukaryota > Viridiplantae > Streptophyta > Magnoliopsida > Laurales > Lauraceae > Persea > Persea americana. Next base: position 63,233,468 of record CM056813.1, on the reverse strand, counting down.
ATTTGTGAGTTCGAATCTTAGGAGGAACGACTCGGCGCAAAAAAAAAAAAAGCGTGTTGCTAAAAGTGCACCGGCCGGGTTCCACCTGAGGGGGAGTATTAAAGAGTGAGCTTCACCCAAGGGAGGATATTGAAAAGTATTTCCGCTGCCTCTACTAACGCCTGAGGTTATGATAGAAATGGTTAGCTAAAGAAATTTAATAGTAATCATATTTAGCATTCAAACCTTTCTGTCATCAGCCAATAAACACATTTTAGGTTGAAAGCATGGCCCAAGTCCACTCGATTGAATTCGGTCCAGGCTTACAAATTTGATGGATCCAAGTCGGTTCCAAATACACATAAAGGGATATATTAGGGATGCAAATGTCCAGATCCAATGTGAAACTACTGTGAATTTGGACCTAGATCGATCTTCATAGATCTAGATTCAACATAGTTTGTATTTGAATTCGACGTAAACTTAAAATAAGAGACAAGAATTCAAATGCAAATTTAAAATAACATAACATGGAGAGTGCATTTAGCTTAATTGCATAAAAGAGCTTCATTTCTTTTTCTAAACATGCAAGTTTGACTGAACTAATAAACAGCATATGATTAAAGCTAAGTAGACTACCCACATTAATAGAACTTAAGAACTGCAAGCAGAGGAGTAGAAAATTCACATGCTCGCTCCGCACGGACGACGAGAGGCAGCAATTTTTCTCTTTTCCACTTTTACCCCACCCTTTCGAGGGGCAAAAAGGGAAAAGAGAAAAAACCACCGTCAAATCAGACGAAGCTGTAGTGCTGTCGCCTTCTCTCTTCCTTGGGACTCGAGAGGCGTACGTTAGCGAACTCAGGGGGATAAACAACCGGCCATGGTGAAAAAGCCCCTGTCTACCTTTCCCTTCTTCTTCTTCTTGCTCTTGAGAGCTGCTGGGTTTTGAGGGGACTGAGAGAGGAGTGCTCCCACTCATCGTTCTACCATGGAAGCGCACGTTAGCGGTGGCAGGAGTGTAGTTTTGCTGCTTTTGGTCTTGGTCATGTTGTCATGCGCCGGGGGGGCGTCCATCTCTCGACAGAGGTTGGAGGTTGGGAAGCACTTGAAGCGGTTGAATAAACCAGCTGTTGAGAGTATAAAGGTTGCTCCTTTTTCTGTATTTTGATTTTGTTGCTCTGTTTTTTGGGAACTTGGGTTAATGGGTTGATGGGTTTTCCGTCTTTCTGGTTTTCTGTAAGTACATTGTTCCATTCTGCTTCTTGGGTGTTTGTATTGTAAGCTTTTTTATGTGGGTTTTTGAGATTTTCAGTTGTTTTGCCTTCTTTGGGGTAAAATTGCTTTCTTTCCCAACAGCAAAACTGGGTTTTCTTTTGTAGATTATGCTTCTTCTTTCTAGTTTTGCTGTTCTTTATTGGAATAATTCACATTTTACTTAGTATTTCGAGTGTTAGGAGTAGAAAGGAGTATGTATTGAATAAAAATGGGTGTCTATCACACTTCCACTCCATTTCTAGATTTTTTACTCATTTGAGAGAAGAAATGTTTTATTTTTTTAAGATTTATGTCTTTTTTTGTAGTGTTCTCTTTCTCTAAAATTTCCATCCCTTTCTTTTATTTGAGTAGTATTTTTAGAGAAATAAGTTCTTATTTTCATATTCTTTTTTTTTTTTTTTTTTGTGTGGTTGAGAAAACAGAGTCCGGATGGGGATATAATCGACTGTGTTCATGTCTCTCATCAACCTGCTTTTGATCACCCATTCCTCAAAGACCACAAAATTCAGGTCTGGTTGCCAGTTTGTACTTTACAGTCCTGTATTTCCCTCTTTTTCCTGCTTTTTTTTCTAATGGGAGTGGGATTTTTTTAAACTTGATTTAGATGAGGCCTGCTTTCCATCCCGAAGGGCTTTTTGATGAAAGTAAAGCTTCTTCAAGTGCTGGAGAGAGGAAACCCAGAGACATTTCCCAGTTCTGGCATTTGAATGGAAGGTGCCCAGAAGACACTATACCCATCAGAAGAACAAAGAGAGATGACATTCTAAGAGCAAGCTCAGTCAAAAGATATGGGAGGAAGAAGCATAGAACCATCCCTCAACCAAAGTCTGCTGATCCTGGACTGATTAATGAAAATGGTCATCAGGTACACCACAACAAAAATTATAGTAAAAGGAAGTTATAGAAAGGGAAATGGAATTTATGTTACCCAAATGCACCACTTGCTTTTAATATTCTGGGCCTAAAAAGTAGAAGGAAAATACCCTTTTCCATCTACTTTCTTTTGCTTCTTTCCTTTGGTGCTTTTATTATCTTATTAACATCTTTATACATTACCATGTTCTTTGCAGCATGCTATTGCTTATGTTGAAGGAGATAAGTATTATGGGGCAAAGGCTACAATAAATGTGTGGCAGCCAAATATTCAACAGGCCAATGAGTTCAGCTTGTCTCAACTCTGGGTTTTGGGGGGGTCTTTTGGTGAGGATCTTAATAGCATTGAAGCTGGTTGGCAGGTATTACTGCAGTACTCGGTACTCGCTTGCAGAAGGAAAATAGTTTTTGTTCTTTTTTCTAATTGTTAGTGATATTTATCTCAATGTGTACTTTTTCTGTTGGGTGTATTAATTGAAGTGAAGGTGTTTACATCAGCTTCTTCATTTCTGTCTTTTTTCCCCTAACCTTCAATTCAATGTCACTACAGGTTAGTCCTGATCTATATGGAGATAACAACACCAGGTTGTTCACTTATTGGACAGTAAGTCTCTCTCTCTCTCTCTCTCTCTCTCTCATATGCAAGATATTGCTGTCAAATTATTTGGAGGATTTTTTTTCATTGCCAGTTCTATATGGTTCTGGTGTCCATATACACCATGGATTGACATTCTATGCAGTTTTTTTCCATAAACTTTCTTTTTCTCTTGCTACTGTTTTTTTTTTTTTTTTTTTTGGTCTTCTTGAGTTTTCCTTCCATTTATTTTATTTTATTTTTCCCTTTTCCATGGATGACAGAGTGATGCATATCAAGCCACAGGCTGCTACAATCTCCTCTGCTCTGGTTTCATTCAAGTAAACAGTGAAATAGCGATGGGTGCCAGCATCTTCCCCGTCTCTGGATATCGTCGTTCCCAGTATGATATCAGTATTCTTGTCTGGAAGGTAAAACAAAATCACCCAGATTAAAAAATAGATAAGTAGTTATAAAAAGAATGAATGGAAGAGAATCTTTGACTCCTGTTCTTAACCATGCAAGAGTTTTCCTTTTTCTGTGTGTTGGATGCAGACCTTGCTTTTCTTAAATATACCCTTTTTATTTCTACTTTTTGCCTGTCGTTTACTGCATTTAGTTTAAACAGTCCACGCACATGCTTTGTTATCAATTTTTCATTTTTACACTCGTTCCTTCTATTTGTACAAAAAAATTTACTATTATAATACCTATTCTGTAAAGAATGGTGTCTATCAAAATTCATGAGTCTATTTTTCACTTCAATGTGTAAATGGCAATGAAGCATGATATATCATCATCAGCACCATGATCATGGGCCATTTCTCTTTCACTCTCTATTTTTTAAAAATTTATTTGTCTTCTGCAGGACCCAAAGGAGGGGAACTGGTGGATGCAATTTGGGAATGGCTATGTAATGGGTTATTGGCCTTCATTCCTGTTCTCATACCTGGCAGACAGTGCTAGTATGATTGAGTGGGGAGGAGAGGTGGTGAACTCCCAGCCAGATGGGGAGCACACCTCTACTGGGATGGGTAGTGGTCATTTTCCTGATGAAGGGTTCAGCAAGTCTAGCTACTTCAGGAATATTCAGATAGTTGATGGGTCCAATAATCTAAGAGCCCCTAAAGGGATTGGCACTTTCACAGAGCAATCCAGCTGCTATAATGTGCAGAATGGGAAAAATGGTGATTGGGGCTACTACTTTTATTATGGTGGGCCTGGCAAAAACGCCAATTGCCCATGAAGACCACCATGATTCCCATCTCTTTTAACTCCCACTTTCCTATGTATCATTACTCCTCCACGCCCTGTTTTCTTCACTATTTAGGCAGTGGTAACATGTGTATGTACTGCTTTCTATCCTTCAGGTCCTGGCATGTTCTTTTTTTTTTTTTAACTTGCTCTCATGTTCTTTTTTTTTTTTTACTTGCTCTCCTCATAATTGATTGGAGAGAGGTCAAGTTTCTCAAGCTGAAGAGAAACTGGCCTGAAGTTCAACCATATGTATCTATTGGTTAGGGAGTGAACTGTTCAGTTGTTGATGGATGGATGAGATTATGGCGTGTGTATTTTGATCATGTAGACTATTGGGACTGTGACTGTAGTAAAAATTTATGTGAATATTTTGGTTATTTGTCAGCAACTTGCGTTTCTAGAAGCCTCAAATTTATAAATGTGGGCCAATCAAAGAAGTATATATGGGATAGCCCCTCCCTCGATTGGGATGACCTAGGAACATCAGATATGGGTGTTTGATCCATGTTTTGCTGGTCAGGACCCTTTAAGACTTATTGATCCAATAGGCCATCATGGTTGTATAGGATGACCCAGGTCCTGCAATGCTGGCTTGGATCTCTCTAATTTTCAGCTTGTTAAGCCTGCAGATAATACTTCATCATTTGGGGAACTGGGGATCCAGACCGTCGGTTTGAAGGGCTCCTATCAGACTGCGGATGCCTTAAATAATCTGCCAGAGTGGAAAGATGACTACACTAAGATCTGGGCCCACTAACAGTTAATGAAGCCAAAATGCTTCACATGGGCTACATGTACTCGATGCCTTTTGTAATGTGAAGTGGATAAGGATTATGGAGCAGACAGTACTGTATATGACACTGTAAATGGAATTATCATACAGAAGCTGTGCATGTGAGTGGGGCATGCATGACATGCTCTAATCTGCCACCTTTGTCTTCTTATCTCAAAGCAGTGAGGGTTCCACCAAATACTTAGATCATGGTAGATTCATCCCCATTATCCAGGGATGGACTGCAGACCATTTCATGTTTTTGTCATTTGTAGTCCTTCCTATTCCATGGGTTGCACTCATACTGTATGGTATTGAGATATCTGAGTAGCGGGGCACTCGATTTATCAGATGGTGGGGCATTGGAATCGATGCATGGATTCCATTTTTCTGTGTCTCTAAGACGAGTAAGAAACACTGACTTCATTTTTCTGGTCAAGATCCATCAGAGGCCCACATCTAAAATCCAAACTGCTTAAAATCAATATTCTCCTTTGTATCAGTTTTTGTGGCAATTTTACTTCAATCAAAGTTAGGCCTACTGCGAGAGTGAACTTGTGCAGAAAATTGATAAATTTTGCTGAACCATATGGCCCAATGGGACCATGCCAAGGGTCCAAATGGCCCTAATTAAATTGAACAATTAGGGCTGGTAACCTGTTTCCGATTGGGGCGGGTATGGATTTATAGTTTGACTCAAGTTGTGCCCAGAGCACATTCGAGTTTTTAGCTGCCCTGCTTCTTCCCCTTCATAATTGCTTTAGATGTTTTTTAAATGGGCTCTAATACACAAATCACCTGTGGTCCAGTTGATAGATTACATATTAAATATTCTAAAGAGTCATGGGGCAGGTTTAGTTTTGAGAATCATAAACCTCTCATAGGGTGGGTTGAGCTTGACTCATCCCAAACTGACCCATTGCATCCCTACCCACTAGAAGGCCCAGTTGGCTAAACCTAGCCTCTTAGGCAGGTCTAGCAACCTCTGGAAAAACAGGCTCGATTTTTCTGAGGTTCCACTTTTCTGTGGTTTAGTTTGAGGCTTTTCTGCATGAGAAAAGAAAAAAAAAATTGAATTGGTTCTTCTCCAAGTCTGCATAAGACTTCTTTATATTTTTTGCGGGAGATGAGTGTTTTGAACTGCTTTCTTGCCTGACCCATGGTTATAGAAATTCATAGAAATGTGATGCATGAAGAAAATCAAAGCCCTTTTCCACTGTAATGAGGAATCCTCGGTATTAAACAAACGTCCTCGGGATTAAACAAACGTGCTTAAGAAGAAAAGCATTTTTCATTTCCACTTTCTTCTTTATCCAAACAGGCGAGTTGATCTTGACACAACCTTTAGGCTTTAAGCAATAAGCATATAATAGCAGAAAGTTTGTGTGATGCACGGGTTAAATCTCACTAAAATTAAATAATAAGTTAGATTTGAAATCTAAGTATTAATTAATAAGAAACACATAAACAGATTAAATGATAAACTGATTGTGCAATTATCAAAAAACAAATTACCAATATGTGAGCAAATATCCGTAAATGAGTTTGAGATTCCTCAAGCTCAAACTACTTATATTTAGTTAAACATGTTCTCATAAGTTTAAACTTTTTTTAGTATTCCTTAAATGTTTAATGTACGCAGTCTATTTGTAAAAGGCCTCCGAGATTACTAATATATATCTTCTGACTGACATTCAAAATCAAATCTAACGCAGGTCCACCTAAATAACATTGCCATTGTGGGATCATGAAAATAGTATCTGATAATGGAACTTCTTAAATGACAATTGACTTACATGATACTCATTAGATTTAACTAATCTATCTGCCTACGAGGCCTACTGACAATATATAAATAATGGGTCTTATAGAAGGGTGGGTTGGATGTGATAGGGTCACATTCATACCAAGATGAAGGGTGGGCCGGATAAATAATGGATCCCAAACATATTGGTTTATGGGTGAATGGTCGTGTGTCCTTCATCTAGTGGGTGGATGTTCATGTCCTTCATATAATAGGCCATTGTTCAAAATTTAATCGAGTCGATCTCATCTAGCTTGTTGAATTTAGGGGGTCCGATGTAGATAATATGAGATGTGTATGATCTCTTAGATGGGTTTAGATCTCTTGATGGGTTGGATATGCTAACTCATGAGCCACATGCTAGAAAAGCCCAGACGACATCTTAAATTGAACTTTCCATGACAATCGATAAAAGGGCAATTTTCAAATATGGCCTTCATCTTTTCTCTTATTTCTAAAAAAGGACACAAGTTTTGAAAATTTTCAAATTAGTCCTTAAGCTTTCTAGTAAATTTTCCGTTAAAGACATCCAGCCATTTAAAGGTATTTTCTGGTAACCTTTTCATTCAATATTTTAAAAATACTCAAATTACCCTTCATTTAAATCCATGACATGGTTTCTGCAGTCACTACATACTGCGAAGAAAATTGGGCGTCCGTGATCACCGTGAAGACAACAGCGAAGGAAATGAGGAGAATATAAAGGAAGTGAATGAGAGTTTTATTACAATGAAAGGCAATTTAGGTATTTAAAAAAATAAAGGAAAAAAGTTGTCGAAAAATAACTTTAAATAGATGGAGGTCCTTAATTGTAAATTTTTTGAAAAACTAAGGGACTAATTTAAATTTTTTTTAAACTTATGTCCTTTTTTGAAATAAGGCCAAAACTTAAAGGACTTTTTTAAAATTACCCATTGATAAAACCCTCTTCTCATTTTCCCCGGCACGTATAGGGCGAGAGAGATGAAGGCTCTACATTTCCTTCCGATTTCTATTCGCCCACCTCCTTTCTCTCACTTGACTCATAAGAAAGATGGCATTTCCACCTTCTTTCAAACACCCCCTATTTCCTTCCATTCCAGACCCTTTCTCTTTCACCTCCCTCACCCCAACAACAACCCTTTCTCCTCTTCTCATCTCTCCATGGCCTCTGCACCTTCTTCAGCTTCTTCTCAGGCAACCCCAACTCTCTAAATCCCTTCCTGCATCCTTTTCCTTTAATCCTATCTATCATATGCAATAGCTCTTTAGTTTGTATATGTGTACACATCTCTTCTTCTGCTCTCATCAACTCAGATTAAAAAAAAAAAAGGAAGAGGAGTTTTCCATTTGGGTTCTTAGCAAAAGGGTTATGCCCTGTATGATTAATAATTGCATATGACCCTTGATTTCTCAATTTCATCACATGAATTGAAATGGGTATTTTCTTTTCTTTCCCAATTCAGAGCGTGGCACCTGGAGATGTTGATAGCAGCGCCGATTTCCACCAATTAGTTCAGGCTCACCAAGTACATGTTCCTCTATTTATTTTTCTCAGATTACTGTATTGGGCTTCTTGATTTTTTATTATTATTATTTTTTTTTTGTTATAATGTTTTTAGGCGGCGGCAGCCCGGCTTCCACCCCTTGAAGAAGTTCGCACACTGCTCGATCGAAGCGCTCGGGGCATGCTCTCTACTTTTTCTCAGGTATTGTGTATGTTTTTAATGATTTTTCAGTGGTTCATTTAGAAACTTCAATTGAGATGTGGGTTGAGATATTTTGTTGGTTCTAATGTCAATTTGCTTTCTTGATTATTTGTTTGTTTGTTTTTCTTCTTGTATTTAGAGTGGAATCATTTGCAGACCTTTATATGTAATTTGGGTTTCAATAAGAAATCAGAAGCAGTTATTAATTCTACTGATAAAAAAAATTTATTCACTTTTTTTGATGAATGGGGTTTCTACAAGGGCTGGTTTATTGTAAAAGAGTATGATGAGATTAAGCAGAATGTTTTTAGGTTTTGTTCAGTTCTTTTGTATATGTCCCTTTTGTGGTGATGACCGAAATTAGACTTGTTTTAGACACAGCATGGATGTTGATGTCATAAACAGATGCTAAAGAAGTGTGCTGACAGCTGCATAAATGTATATGAATATATCTTAAAAGAGTACGTATACAATGGTAATTATAGTTGTTCTCATAAAAAAAATGTATATATAAATAGAGCTATGATCTATATAGATTGTACAAATGCTACTAAAATATAAGATCAGAAGTGGGGATATGGACTTGCTTATTATTTTCACTATTTTCTTTCTGGTTTTTATGATGAGAAGTGTTTAGATGTGTTTCTGCATGCTCAATGTGGATGCTAGTTTGGATGGAGCAAGCTTTGAAGAAAATGATTTTTTTGTTTCATTAGTTTTATCATGGATGAACTTCCAGTAGAACATTGGGATTGCTTGCTAATTTTGTCCATAATCCAGGTTATGGGCTAAACTGGATTCCCACACGAGACAGCTGAGCACCCATTTTCCTATGCACTTGGGGTGGCCCATAAGCCTCAGGAACTGCTCATGCATTTTCTGGTGCCTTGAACTTGGCCCCAAATCACTAATGAGGACAATGGATCCAACCATTTTGATCTTTCTTGAGATTCAGATGGAAATTTAGTGCCCGTGTGAAGGATGCTTATACATACATACGTGCCCCTTGGCAGTGAATTGGCTGTCTGATAAAATGTGAACAGGTCTCTTTACTGTAAATATTTAAATGTATCCTCTTAAACTATTTCTAGATATATAATGTTTGGAATTATAGATCTGATTTTTCGAAGTCAGCGGATGGATAATCATTACGTGGCTATCTTTATTCTGTGTTTCACTTATTATGGATTCATTCTGCATGTGCAGTGGCATGAGGGCTATCCGTCAGGATCAATGGTTGACTTTGCATGTGACCACGATGGCTTTCCTATATTGGCAGTCAGTAGCTTGGCAGTCCATACAAAGGTTGGCACTTGTATAGATGTGAATTGTAGCTTACATTGCTGGTTATGGCTGATCTAAAATCTACCCTAATCGAGCTTTATGAAAATTACTCTGAGAATGATTTTATTTTTCCTGTTTACTCATTAAGACCCTACTTGTGTTTATGTTATGTGCAGGACCTACTAGCCAACCCAAAATGCTCATTACTGGTGGCAAAGGATCCTGAAGATAGGACTGATCTAGTCATCACTTTGCATGGGGATGCTATATCCGTATGTTTTTATTCCTCTCTTCTATTTATAACTCCTTGAATAGCTTTAATAAACCAGAACTTTTAGCGAACACATTATGGACAATTTGAATTATAATGGAGATATGGCGAGGACGTTCATTTATTTTAATATATCCACCATTTGATGGGAAATGTCTTAACAGTATAGTTGCTAGCTTTGTACACATTGCTTGCTTAGCTGCACCCTTTCTGTGTTACCTGACACCCCAAAGTGAACACTATCTAATTTAAGGGGCAGATGTCTTGAATTCTTTTGGTGCAGGCTTGTGCGTGTCCCCTAGGCATTCCAGTTGACCTTAGATGCTTGTTTTTATTACTCTGGTTGTGTGTGTCCCCTAGGCATTCCAATTGACCATGGATGCTTGTTTTTATAACTTTGTACCAGAGATTCTTTCGAGTGTCAATCTGGGAGCTTCTAATTGGTTCCAAAGCTTTGTTTCTTCATCGTAGTGACTAGGTTTAGTGGCATCTGATTATGAAGTATTTAGAGATCATATATTTATTAACAGATTTGGATTTTTTTTCTTGTCATATTTATGATTTGAGATTTGCAGGGTTTTCTCTTTTTCTTTTTGAACATATGGAGGCCTCTACTTGCCTTGTCATCCCATTAAAATTGCTCTCTTTTAGATGGTGTTTAATTCTTTGGTTTTAATTTTGAGGCAACCATTATTTTTTATTTATTTTTTGAGTGAGTAGGTGACCATTTTATATGGATTGTAATCTAGGTTGCTGAAAGCAATAGAGTGGCGGTACGTACTGCATACTTAAGAAGACATCCTAATGCCTTCTGGGTAGTTTCTCTTCTCCTTTATTGGCCTTTTTTTCTGTGTCAATGTGCTTTTAACGTTGTGATTTAAGCATTTCACCGAGGGAAACATTTTTATTCAAAGGTTGACTTTGGTGACTTCCAATTCATGCGTATTGAGCCAAAAGTTGTGCGATATGTATCTGGGGTTGCAACTGCTTTACTGGGATCTGGAGGTATGGGAGATGATCTGAAATGCAATTCTATTAATTTTTGGCTTCTGTTTTCAAATAATGCATAGTTCTTAATAAGACGTGGGAGACCATAGTCTCTGTCAGATTCCTCTGGTGTTTAATGCTCTTAGGCAAACCAGCTCTTTCTCATGTCTTTTAATTGCAGATGAGGGTGGCTCTGCTGATCTTGATCATTTCAGTTTGTTTGCACTATAGAGCTTCCATTTTCCATTTTATTTATTCCTTCTTTGATGTACAACCTATGATGCATTTACCTGTTTGTTATTTTTCTTTGGTTACTTGTTATACTGCTACCTTGCAATGATTAACTTGTTTTTCCTCAGAATTTGGCACTGATGAATACAAAGCTGCAAAAGTTGATCCAATAAATCAGTTTTCTGCTCCTGTCGCGGTATTATGGCCATTTGAATTTTTAATTTTCTTTGGATTTATTGCTCAACCTTTTTTATTTATTTATATTTTTTATAGAGAGATAACTTAGAATATATTTATTTTGATGGGTCTCTTGTGCTGAACTCCTTGTTTGGTTAGTAGTCCCACATGAACAAAGACCATGCAGAGGATACAAAAGCAATTGTACAACACTCAACATCAGTTCAGGTAACAAGCTTTATTTCTGCAATATTTGATTTTCATTTAGTTTGAAAACAAGAGGACTGGATATCCTGCACATAGGATATTGGACGTTTGAAATATATAAGAAAAAAGTGAGATGCTCTTCATTCACAAAAAAAGAGAAAAAGAAAAAGAAAAGAAAAAACGTGAGTGAGATGCTCATAACAATGTTTTCAAAATCTATTGTCATATTTCATAAAGTTATTGATGTTCCCAGAACTGTCCGATGCAGCCCAGACAGCCCAAACATTGTGGGGTGCTTGAAATATGGTCATTTATTTAAACATGGAAACATATTATAGTGGTACATGTTTGATGCAATAGGTTTGTTAGGGATGGTTCCAATTGGCATTCACTGGTCTTGGATGTCTGATGGCCTAGATCTATATTTTCCTTGTATTTGTATAGTTTTTTTTTTTTATAATAAAGATACAGCATTACCATTTAATGGAAAAAAAGGCTGCAAACATGGACTCATAGTCTTATGGCCTTAACAATTAACTTCATTGTTGTTCTGAGCATTCTGATTCTACATTATTGGCCTCCTTAACTTGTTGAGAACTCTTTCAGGTTGACTTTGCTCATATGCTGGATTTGGACAGTCTTGGTTTTTATGTGAAGGTGATTCTCATCTTTCGATCATATGACTTCATGTGTCTCTTTCGTACTACATTTTTCTTGTTACAATGTCTTCTGCTCTGAGGCTTATTCTATTTGGCAGTATGTATTTTCTTGTGATGCACATGTAAATTGCAGTCCCAGAAGTCCAATTAAATTATCGGTTGTTGGTTTTGGGATGTGTGTGTGGCTAAGGATATGGTGGTGGGGTTGGTTAGCTGGACACAAATATGTTCCTTTCTTTTTGTGCTTACATCACATTCAGCACTCTGTCGGGAGTGCCAAGTGCCAACTTTGTAACCATCAGCTCGTTGTTTTTTGTTCTTTTTTTTTTTTTTTTTTTTTTGGACTATTGGGTCAATGCAATATGTACTCCAAATAAAGCCAAGCATATTTCATTTCTTTGTCTCCATGAAATGATACTCGACTGAAGGAGCTTCACTGCCAAATAATCTTCTTCCCCACTTCTTTAATTTATTAATCTAAGCTCTGGAACACATTTATGTCATTTTTCAAAGTGTCAAAAGGTATGTGCAATCTTCCGTAAAACAGTTCCATCTGAACTTTCTACAAGAAATTTCATGTCAGTTGTTATGGTACCTGGAATAGTGCTGCATATAGTGCACCCAGATCATCTACAAAGGTTTTTTTATTTTTTTAATGTACTACCCTAGCGGTAATAGGGAATCATTCCCTGAGGGAGAATGAACCTGCACCTTCACATCTAGAGGGAGGTGCCTTTACCACTTCACCAGCACAGGAAAGACATAAGGAGCATGAATCCGCACCTCTGACTCTGAAGGGAGGTGCCTTTACCAGTGCATCAACACAGGAAAAACATCTACGAAAGCTTTCTGTAACTATCTTTTTACATCTTTGCACCTCGATGTCTAAAGTTTATCTTTTCTCATTTTATTGACATTGGTGTTTCAAAAACATCTGTATGAAGATTTGAACTTGCTCAAGGGTGCTGATGCATCTGGTGATGAAACCCATGATGCTCAGATTCAACCACAAGACCTAAAATGTGCTAGCCCACCTCCTTGCTACAATTCTGGAGCTCCTCTTTTGTGCTTTGTTTCTTTAACTTGTCCCTTTTAATACTTCCTAGGAGTTGGTTGCCCTAAGTCGGCATCATGGTTCAAAATAATGGCCGCCATGCTATGTAGTGGCCGCATTATCAACCGCTACAGTCTAAAACCTAGTAGAGCCAAGTAATTTTAATTTTAAATGTTGTTTTTTCCTATTTTTTCTACTCAATAGCCTTTCCTAAAGTTGTCTCTACCCTTATATGGTTTCAAATCACTAAAAAAGCATAAGATTGGCCATTATGCAATATTCATAATTTTTTTACCACTTAAAAAATTCACACCGCTAAACTACTACTATCGTTGCAAGCGCTACGTATAGCCAGCTACGTAGCGTTTTGGTCACTGGCCGCTACGCTTGCCACAACCACTATTTTGATCCTTAGTCGGCATGTATCTATGTGTTGACATAGAATGAAAGATAGGTTTTTTTTCCCTTTTATGAATGGTAATTTTTGGAATGAAAGATAGTTGGGTTGTGATCTTGAGAAAAATCTTTTATACTTCGGTGTCAAATTAGGTGACAGCCGCAGGAGCAGTTGCCCCATGAAATCCTCCATGTGAGCAACTCTACGAGGTGCTTGTTGAGGGTCCTAGATCCTATGGCGTCACCATTTTTTTTGGAAATCTCGTATTTCTGCTCCGCAACCCTAGTCATGGACATTCTTTCTGCGCCAGGTGAAAACAAGAACTTGTAAATAATTAGGAGGATAGTAGCATAGAAATGTCTCTTCTTAGGAGAAAATTTCCTTCTAAAATTTCTTCCACACGATTGTCTTTTTTATGGTAGACCATCCTTTGTTTTGGGCACTGAAATTATCTGTGTTACTTCAGCATTTGAAGAAAGAATATATATGATTCTTTAACGATCAGGAAAACTTTATCTCATTCCTGTGGGAGAATATGTATAAATAAACTTTCTTAAGAAAGGGAATCATAGCAATACCCTTTGGAAAGGCATTATATGGTGATCATAAGCATTAGTGAATAGGAAAATATACGTTAACAAAAGCTAGTAAAAAACCTATAAGCTCGTAATATATCCCTTATGAGGTGTACATGGTTTTGTTTCATGCTGCTTTATAATTTTGAAATGTACCTTGTAGTTTTTTTGTGTTCCACGGGCTTATCCTTACGACATTGCATAAATAGCATCTTGTTCTTTTTCTAACTCTGTTTGGACTGTGTGTTACATCTTCACAAGGATGAGCTAGGTTTCTTTTTCTTATAGAAAAATGGTTTTTGCTTGTCTTTTCTGACCATGCAATGTCTGCCACTTGCCAGTAAGAAGAAACCAGTGACAATGGTTTGTTTGGACTTGTTAGTTTTATGACTTAATCAATCATTAAAATGTTGTACCTCCGTGCTCTTTGATTTTAGATCATATGATTTGGATTCCACTTCTATCAAGTCTCATTCACTCATGCAAATCCAAGAACTTTGGTGAAATATCAATACTAGTTTATGATAATCTAAACTTGTGAAAAGCATTAACTCCTCATGTATTTACTGTTCTCATCTTACTTATGTGATCATTATATATATATATATATATATTTCAGGGCAAAGTTCTTCCACCTAAAGGTTTAGTTTCTCTTTAAATGCATTTTTTCAGGCTGGTTATCAAGGGAACACTCTCAAGCTTCGGATTCCTTTCCCCAGGCGGGCAGAGGATAGGAAGTAAGTCCATTTTGTTATCAGGCTACTAAATAATTTTGGCACGAAGGAAGTTGCCCGTTGCCTCGACGATGAGGTTGAGGATACAAGTCCTGTTACCAATATATATATATATATATATTATAGAATGCTGATAAAATGGAAGTCTAGATCAGTTATTCTTCTAATTACATGTCGGTGGGACCCAACAATGTTGGTTACTTTGATGATACAATGGAAGCAAATGCTGCTACAACTGATTAAAGAAGATCTGATCAGAAAGGATTTAGCTTTTCTTCCATGGATGGCTAGTTTAGCTTGGCTTATGGTAATCTTAAAGTGGTGGATCTTATAGCACAACTAATGACTGAGGTTAAGTTCGGATAAAGAATGGAAAGCCAACATCGCATAAGGGAACATCTGGGCATGCCCCAGTTTTTTCAACTAGTTCATCTTTCCCCTGACATTTCCATGCGACCCACCCGAAGGAGCGAAAAGCCCAAGTCCTTATTTTCCATCCTCGTAGCCCTTTTTACAACGTTGTGGAAAATATGGGGCTATTTTTTGAAATTTATGAAAACCCAAGTCCTTATCTATAATTATTCCAAAAAGATACGCATTCCTTTTATTACTACTATTTTTTTGTTTTTGAAAGGAAACATGTATATTACTAGAAATACGGAAGTAAAAGATAGGCATCATCATGATATTTATTACTAATGATAATGATAGTCAACTTCCAAAAAGAAAGAGAAGGTTCCTATGGTTGTAATATAGGTTTTGGTATCGCTAAAAGTCCCAATGTAAAGAATTCTTACTCTTCTATACAAATGATTCCATTTGATGGCCAGATACATAGTTTTCTGATCTCAGATGAGCAACATCGGAGCTATTACTAGATCATGGATGCTTTAGGGATCATGTTATACAAACCCAATTTGCAAGTGAAATGTTGGCATGTGTCTAAGGGCCTGTTTGTTCGCATTAGAATGCATAATAATTGTATACATAGGATTTATGCTCTCTCTTTGATTCTATTTCCATAAAAGGAAAGGTTGTTTGAGGTCCTATGTATTCAATTACTATGTATTTTAATGCAAACAAACAGGCCCTTAGTGGATTTAGGTCTGTTTTTCACGCATGTCTTTGGATTGGCATGGAAAACCTAGACAACATTACATATGCTTTGGTTTCTCCATCTTTCCATATCATTATCCCTTTTACTTCAGTTTGGTCCAGGTAAAGATTTTAATGGAAAGTATCTTGTCTGCCCTGCTGACTTTTGAGCACATAAATGTACCATAATTCTATTCCTTGAATTGAGAAATAATTATTGTACTGCTGAAATTGGGCCTTCTGTACTGTCATGGTTGGATACTAAGAGATACGTGATAGCCTTCATTTCAACAACTCATGTTTTTATGTCTTTTCTTCTTTAGAGATGTAAAGAATCTTATAGTGGAAATGCTTCAAGCTGCCAAAGCTTCAGGTAGAGCCAGCTGAGAGCCATCAAGGTATGAGGTATCCATCTGTTGATACAAAATTCTTAATTCTCAAGTTCAATTTATGACGAGTTCATTACCATTAATTGTTTCCTTTTGGGATCACAATTATTAACGCTAAGAAATGTATTTCTAAAAGTCGTTAAAATTGAATAAACAATGGTGAAGATCCAGAAATGACCATCAATACCCAGCCATCGCCCCAGTGAATTGAATCCTGGGAAAGCCATGGTCCCATCTATATTTCCACCTTATTTCCCTCACCTCTTCAATATTTACCATTTGGAGCCCCATTTTAACATTAATTCCTACGAATTCAGGTTTTTATTATTATTATTATTATTATTTTAAGACAATAAATTTTATTGCTCCAAAATGAGAAAAACAAAAGAACACACCCAAAAAAAAGGACAACAACAAGAAGCCCCCAACAAACTAAAAATAAATAAATCAGCTAAACATTAAAAAGAATGCAAAAAACGTCCTCTTTTGCAAGAGCATCTGCCATGACATTAGCCTCTCGTAAAATATGATGAAATGAAGCATCTAAATATCTAGAGATATCTTGCACCTCCTCCACCCAATCCAGCGCAATCGCCAAGGAATAGAAGCTTCACCGGAACCTCATTGAATAGCCGAATAAGAATCCCCTTCGATAATAACATTGAGGTTTTCCTAAGATAACAACAACTCACGACAACCAATAAGAAGAGCATAAGCTTCAGCTCATTAGCACTCAGAGAGTCCATAGGCCCCGAGAAGTTCCTTACAACGTTACCATTCCAGTCCCTAGTAATGCCTCCAATGCCTCCCCTTTGAGAAGAGTGTAGAAAACTGCCATAAAAATTTTTACTTTAAAACACCATTAGGAGGGCAGTTCCCTTGCAAACAGACTGGCCGTTTATAATTGCAATTTTCACATACTATTTATCGATGCTTTAAAGAGTTCTCTTTCTTTAAATAGTGAATGTTGATTATCAGAAAATAAAAACAAAAATGATGCTGCAATACCTATTAAAATAAGTCCTCCGGAAATGAATTCAGAAACTTGATTGAATCAATAAAAAGGGAGGGTCTGTATTCCCACATATAAATTAGAAAAGACCAATATTCTCTAACCCAATAAAGGGGCAAAAAACTCGAAGACATCGGTCTAACAAACAAATCTCTGGGAAGTTTCTTGAACTTGGATAATTTGTATAATAATTTCCAATGTTTATTGTGTTGTTCAGAATACTTCATGCTCGTTCCCATAATGAAGACATCTTCTATATCATCTTTTTAAATGCAAAACCATGCTTCTACCTGTTGACTCTTGATGCTAAAGTTTTATTATGAGAAATCTTAGATGAGGAATACTATAATGTTGAAAAGTGTTCACTTCCATTATCTGATTTCTATAGTTGTTGCAGGAGTGAGCTATATGATCTTATAAAAGGCTGGATCCATTATTCGAGCATTACTGTCTCCCTCTTCTCTCTGACTCGCATCTCCTATAATGAGTCTCTGGAAGCCTTTCGGCTGACAGCTTAATCCTTATACATACCGCATGCCCGGGTCAGATGCATGCAGAAATACGTCTTTTCCTTCATACTGTTGTGTAGTATATGGAACAAAGGATGTTTCTGTTCTTCTTGCTTATGGAATTATTTTCATACGAGAAAATTGGTTATTGTTGGTTGCAATCTCTGGCTTGTTCCCATTGATTTGTTTTCACTTGGTTATTGTAATTATGGAGTAATGTTAGGAATATTTTGGAAAAAAAATGGAGTAATGTTACGAATAGAGATGTCACAGAGTATAAGAAAGCTGCGGCTTGTATGTGTAACGAAACAAACAAGAAATCTGCTGTTTGGCTCTTATAATTGTTTGAATATCAACTTTTTTATATACGGAGAATATTCATGTGCATTTACCCTCACTATAGGGTGAGGGATACTTTCATAATTAAAAATTTTTATGTGCAAAAGAGGAAGTCATATATGGTCATATGCATAAAAGAAATATTCATGTGCAAAAAGGGTAAGTTTCCTCACCTTATGGTGAAGGATGGATGCATATGAATGTCCTCCTTTATATATATAAATATATATATATATATATATATGGGAGGTGCTCCTATGAGGCATTTTCACCAACTTGGTGAGAGATGAGTGGGCGCCCTCACATTTAGGTTGTTGGCATTAGATATGGATGTGAGGGCCCCCACACTATCTCTCATATATATAAATATATATATATATATATCACGTATTCCCATAGACGAATTAAGGTAGGGATGTGCTCCAATGTATCAAATTGCCACAGAAATAGCATCCCTCTCTATAACCATCTTTGAAAAATATTCATATGTTTTATCAAATGGAAACAGTGTTACCATTTGAAATTTATATTTGAATTTCATTTCTTGTATTAATGTTCTTTATGTAAGGGAATCAACATTCCATTCAAAGCAACATACTAAATTTGTCATTTGCATTTTGAATCTTGACACTTTATGTGGAGCAAAGGTTCTTTTTCAAATTTGTGATGTTGCAGTCTTTATTATTAATTCACTGAATAGTCTATATTAGTATAAAACAAAAAAGGAAAACGAAAAACGTGGGCGCCCTATGGGGATGGAGTTTATCTCAGAAACCACATTAATTGGGTGATACTTTTGATATTGAGCCATTACATTACAACAAACTCAGTAAGAGATTGAAGTACTTAATTGAATGAGTTATGAGAAAGCAAGCGAAGTACTTGAATAGAAAGATGGAGAGCTCAAATGAGACACACCACCAACCTCATTCATAAATCATTACCCATGTGCTTTCAGTGAAAGCAAAGTTAAAACTAAACCCTCCCACCTAACTTTTTTTTTTCTTTCTATTTTCTAATCAATCTTAATTATCTTTCTCCCAGCAACGAAGATAACATACTAGGAGGCTCTGCTGGCCTTTGCTTTGTGATGGGTATCCTCCTCCAAAGCTAGGAGAACCTTCATTTTATGGAAAAAAAAAAAAAAGAGAGAGAAGGAAAGTTGAAATACTGCATTTTGTATTGTGTAGGACTGCAGAAAATAGTTTTCTTCCTCTTGGGTTTGAACGTGCTTAGGGGAAAAAAATTGTCAAACATACTTTTACCTGAAAAAGTAAAAATCACAAAAGAAAATGTTATCGAAGAACAGCTAAAAATAAATGACCTGATTTTGTCCATGTTTAGCTTGAGACTACTTGATTTCTGTGGCTCCCACTTGATTCATCCTGATGGCAAGGGCGAGGGGAATGTCAAAAAGGGTTAATTCTCTCTTAGTTCGGGGAGGACTGCATTGCAAACCAGCTCTACAGGACCCACTAGGGCCCACCTTCAATTAGTGCATTTTCTTTCACACTTTTATCATCCCCATGATATTTGATCATGCCGAATTTTATGTTTATATTTACTTACCATTGAACTGAATCTTAAAAAAAAAAAAAAAAAAAAAAAAAAAAAAAAAGCAATGGTTAAAAGACCATTAAACTTTTAGACCCTATAATAAGAGGCTAGGATAATCTAAAATGCGAGACCCTTATCTACCAAGAGACCTTTCTTGGTTCTATCCACCCCACACCCAGGGCAGACCCATGTTATCATCATATGGGGCGGCCGCCCCAAGTTGCATCTTAAAACCCCAAAGATTTGGATGGGCCCTAGACCATGCCCCACATATGTCCAAAAAAATTGCCCCACATGTCTTTATGTATAAGCCTTCGTCTCCTCTTTTTTTTTTAAAAAAAAAACCTTTTTTTTTTACACTTTTCTCTTCCGTCTTCCCACATTACCCATGGCTTGATCATTTTCAAACTACCCAAATCTTAGGAAGTCCATATCTCTCGGACCAGCTTTGTTGCTGGTAAGGGTTATTGGATTCTTTCCCCCTTCTTTCATTTTTTGCTTTTCCCTTTTGGATGGTTTGGTGCTGGAAATCAATTATTTTTTTATTTTTTCACTAATCCATGGAGAGAAGATAAACAGGCCTTTGGAATGTTTTATTCTTGCACTTTCATTACGATTTTAAACACTTGTCTGACATTTTCTTTTGTAGATCCACAATATTAATCATGTTGCCCTTTCAATTTGTGTCTGTTGAATATTATATGGATGGAAGAGATTTTGATTTGTAGGTTTTGCGCATGAATTGGTTGATTTAAAGAAAATGAAAATTGGATCTAGTGTGAATTGTATTTTTTTTTGACCAATGTGTGTTTGGGTTTATGATTTGTTTAGATTGTTGTTGTATCATGTTGTGCCTTAATTATTACATCCAGTGGCTGATTTTCACAATTATGCTACCCATCCTGTATTCTTGTTATTACGGAAGCAAGTGATATTGATATTTTTCTTGCTAATGATATTATTTTTTCAATTGACCATTGTCCGCTACTGTCCACACCTAATCCAATGGTAGGAATGTATACAAGTGGGCCCTATAAGTGGAATTCAATCTTTTGTGAATGATGATGGGTGATGGATGAAAGAGAGGTTTAAGGAATGTCTTAACTACATGATAACCCACATGGGCAAATGGTCCAATCCAAAGCGTCCAAATGCTACACGGCACTGCCGTAGTCACTCCGCAATCATCGCCAGCATTCCATCATAAGTGGACCCCAGCTGCTGTTAACTGTTGCCATAAATAATCCAGGCGTGACACGTGGAAAACTAATTGGGGGTGTGACCGTTGGAGCCGAAGCAAATTTAGGCGTTGATAACTACAAATTTGTCTAGCAAATTTACATATAACCCCCAGGCTTTTAATCTTTACAAAAATAATCCTTTTTTTTTTCTTTTAGGACTTTACATAAAACCCCTACATTAGCCAATGGCTGGTGAAAGAAAAGGCTTCATTCATGATCATTTTACTAATATTCTCTACTGTAAAAGGACAAGAAACCCTATTGGTGTACAGTCACTCTCTAATCTCTATAGTTTCACCCAGTCAGAAACTATGAGGGTCTAAATTATTGTAAAAATTGTAAAAGCATGACTTGTTTAGAGACAAGATGACAATTTAGTATTTTAGATTGAGCTATTTTAATTAGGATCAAACACTAAAAGAACTAATTACATGTAGAAAAATAAATAAATACTATCAATGAAATTTAAACTGCAAACTGCTTTCTCTCTCTCTCTCTCTCTGCCTTTTTTTATCTACATCTAAACATGCTAATGTAAAGATAAGTGTATTTTCATTGAGCATAATGAGAAAACATACTTCTTGGGAGTACAGGTTGAGGTACCTAATATAGATGGGTTGTATTTAAAAATTTCTGAGAACATAAAGTGGTTATTTATAAATATTGCAAAGGCAGCTGTTTAGGTTTGGCCCTTAAATTTCTGTCTTCGAACTTTCAAAATAAATGGCAATCCCAAACGTTCAAAATTAGGCAGTTAAGATTGACAGCCGAATGCGTGGGTCCACATCTCTCAATCCAGCTGTATGACACCTAACATCTCCCCCGGGCAGTCCGGGCAGCCCAATCACAGAGGGAGAGAATACCCAGACAGCCAGGCTACGCATCACCTTCGGCGGGCAGCCCGGGCAGCCTTCTTCTTCGAACGTCCTCCGGCTATATAAACCCTCTCTCTCCTTACCAAAGCCTTCACTCCACCCTTTCTCTCTCCAATAACCCATTACTTTACTTTACTTTATTTCTATTCTACAAGTCCTCTTCTTCTCTCTTCCAAAGAGGAAGCTCAGATTCAAAACAAAACACCCCCAAAAAAAAGAAACCAAAAGAGAAGGAAGGAAAAAAAAATGGAGTCTTTGAAGCTCAGATTCTTCGCCGTTGTCTTGGTGGCTGTCGTCGCCATGGCCTCCGTCCAGATGTCCGCTGCCGCCGACGCTCCGGCACCGAGCCCCACCTCCGACGCCACCGTCTTCACACCCACCCTCTTGGCCTCCTTCACCGCTCTTCTCTTGGGCTACTTCTTCTGTTAAAGATGGCATCTTTTTATCATTTCCTTTGATGGGTTTTCTTTCTTTCATGCAGAGGAGCATGTAGTGGAACAGGAGATGGGGTGATTGTTGCCTTTTCTTTTATTTATATTTTTGGGTTTTTTTCTTAATTTTTATTTCATTTATATGTTCTTGTTGGAGATGTGAGTGGTTGTGGACAAGATGGAAGGGGAGAGGTGGTTTGATGATGAGGTACGGTGTTATGGGGTTTGATGTTGGTTTTTTTTCATGTTAGATGGTTAGGCAATAAAGGCTTGAGAGGTCAGAGGGATTTCTGAGGGATTGTTTCTATCAGCATCTTCTCTGTTCTTATTTGGGATTGCATCTTCTTTGTTTATATATAGAAATAAGAAGTTTTTCTTTCTGTGTTGTGTTTTTGTTCTTTCTGTGTTGTGTTATATATATTTTTATGATTGATTGGTGATGTGAAATACAAACTTGTCCTTTGATCACGGCTCATTGTATATGTAATTTTGCATGTTGATTCCAAGCATGGTTCAAGGATGTGGATGGCCTGGAATGGATTGGCAGAAAATCAAAGTTCTAATAATACAAGAGTTAGATTTCCAAGAATTCTGTTGTCAAATGTGGCCAATGAATAGCCCTATTGGGACCAATGTGAATGCTATGATCAGCTGGAATTTCCAGTAAAGGTGTATGACCACCTGGGCAAAGCTATTATTTATTTATTTATTAGAGCAATGGCTAGATAGTAGTGATTCTTTAGCTGGTCATATTTGGATCTTCACTGGCATTTTTTTCAATTTGTGAGTCCACGAGATGCTGCTGCCATCAGATCAAAGCCATACAAGTTTTGGCATTGGACCATAGACGACCAAGGAAAATATCTTCTTTTTTCTTTGGTTTCTCTCTCTCCTAAAGAATTATCACGATATCGACAGGGACAGGGCCATCTCAGCTAAGGCCAAGATGCACATGGATCCTCACACAGATGCATGTGCCTGGGTGACTCCTCCAGAGAGGTGGGTCCCTGCACTCATTTTACTTTGTCCCTTTTCCATTTATAGGGTTAAAAACCTTGTAATTGAAGGATCTGGTGTGCGCACTTTCGGAGAGGAATGGCGCGAGCTTGGTTATCGCACAGAAGTTTTTCTTTTCATATCTCTCTTCTATATGTGTTTTTCTGTATTTCATGAATCTCATCATCCATATATATACCGTACTTAGAGAACGGATTTACCCATCAAAGCCGGCGAAGTGGTTCTCCGATTATGCAAATTGTGTGAGAAAATCATGCATCCAAAGCTCAAGGTAGCAATCGCTCATACGAAGCTTCGAAAAAAAAAAAAATCTCCCATCTTCGAAGCTGAAGAGTTTGTTCAGTTGGTTGACAACCTGTATCTCACCAGCCATCCAGGGTTTCAACTTTCATCCCCTGTGATGCTGTTCTCTTCCCACATATGTTTGAATTCTCTTTCTGCATATGCGGGCTTCTTTTCTGGGCTATCATCTCACATGCACTGGATGTCTCATGGGCCCAGCCCCTTTGTTGGGTTACCCGAAAGAAGTCTCTGCAATTTAGTAGCACTTTAGTTGAATTGAGGTGGACTTGGATATTGATTTCCTCAATCTGCTACATTTTATTTATCACTGATTTATATATTTTTTAATAAAAGAAATATACCATGCTTTCTTGGATTGGCAAGAGTCCTCCTTTGGATGTAAAGGGCTTCTTGTGTATCGATAGGAAAAGAGGAATGTCTTTGATGAAAATTGCAATAAAAAACATCTTTATCAACAAAGATCAGTTGTTGCACCAAAAAACGGAAAAAATAGAATAATTTTCATCTTCTATGAAATCCTCAAGTGCACCCAAAAAAAACGTCAGAGCAGAAAGAAGCCTCCTTTGAACAGAAATAAATACAATGAGTATCAAACTCGAGCAAGTTTGAGTAGGCATTTTGTAAACCTCCACTTCTCCTCTTCTGCATACTCTTTTCCTCCAGAAAGCCTCTTGAAATGATTTTTCATGGAATCACAAACTATAGAATAGGGACAGCTACGGAAAAGCGTAACCTTTTCTATATGGAAACGGATCCCCTGTTTCGTCCAAACAGGGGAGCCCTGTTTGGACGAATCAGGGGCCGCCAGCTGTGGGGGCGGAGGACAAAAAGTGTTGTTTTTTTCCTCCACCCCCCTTCGCCCCCGCAGCTGGCGGCCCCTGATTCGTCCAAACTGGGCTCCCCTGTTTGGACGAAACAAGGGATCCGGTTCCTTTCTATATATAGTATTCCTAAAAGAACAATGTTACACAAGGTATACAGTGTGTTATAACAAATAGCAAATGTCGTCTTGAAAAATTAAATGATAATGAGTAGAACAAAGCCTGTTGGTTATGGTTGAGTCGAACACTATGAGTTACATGAGCATGATCAACCCATATTCGACTCATTGTTCACTAGTTAACCAGAACTCAATGTATGAGTTAACATATTTATTTTAAAACTATTGACAATGTAAACCAGAATTCAATCTAGAAGTAAAAAAGGTTATAGCCAGAAAAGGTCGGGTTAGTGGGTCATAATGCAATGCATTTGGTTTAAGTGGGGGAGTCACATTTAAGTATGGTATCAAGTAGAACGTAAGGGTGGCAATAGGGTCTTAAAAAAAATAAAAATAAAAAATTTATGAGTCAAATATGGGCCACCCTGGGTTTTATGGGCTCAGCCCATTGCCAAAAGAGTTTTTGTGATAACAATTATCTTAAGTGACTCAAAACACAAAAGTGTTTTTTCTATATTTTCTCCATAAGGTTTTTAGGATTTGTTAATGGGGCCCCCACTTTTTCATTTTAATATCTTCCATGTCTCCAAAATCAATATCCTTCCAACCTCCATTAAGTTTTTGGAGTGAAAGACACTTTTTCCCATCTCTTTATCCTTACATGCATAATTTTAAAAGCTTAGACTTATTTCTCTCTAAAACTTGTAACGTTAACAATTACTATTATACATTTAATGGGAAAGAACAACCCTACATAAATGCATTTTGATCAATACATAGCACATTTCATTAATCCAAATCGATCACAATGACAATCAATGCATGTGCTTATAACTTGTTATGATTGGTCTAATTTAGGAACGATCCATTATTTGACTGATGAAAGTTTCAAAATACATGATGAGGCTTCATGTGTATAAAAGAGTTATTGTAAGAGAGATCGTTGGGACTTTGGAAAAAATAATGAGATTTTTGTAAAATAATGACATGCTCATTTTTATTTAATGGATGTAGGCGCAAAGCCATCATTTTTTATCAAAATTCAATACAAACCACATGGTGGTTTTCCATTCTTGTTAGAACTATTGATTTTGGAGATATGAAAGGTATTCAAATTTTAAAATAAAATAAAAAAAAGAGCCTATTTACAAATACTAAAATCACATAGGCCTATTTACAAATCCTACAAACCTTAGGGGGTATATATATATATATATATATATAAATATATATAACTCAAAAAAATACAAGTTCTCTATGAAGTTACTTTTTTTCCTAATTATTTTCTTATTACTTTTCCTTTAAGTTATCAACTTATAGTTTAAAGAATTTTATCTGAAAAAATACTTTAGAGGTCCACTAACCAAAAGAGGTACTCATAGTTTTGGTGCAACAAAACCGGCATTCCCCTCAGAATATTCTTTTTTTTTTCTTTTTCTTTTTTTTTTGCCTTTTTTCAACAAGCGGTGACGTTGTCGCTTAATATCAAGAGTTAGTGTCAACGTCGTCGCTAATTCATCAAATGTGCCTTTTCTCCGACCTTTATCATCTGCGATTGCTAGTTTTTGTACCAAAATGAACAAAAACAGAACTCTCCTCTAACATTGAATACTCCTTGTGGAGGTTGTTGATCTCCATTAACAAGGTAGGCATAGCACAGTTTGACCTTCTTTCATACGTTATCTACCATAGAGCTTGAGTTTCATGTTTACTTTCCGATAAAAGTTCATTAGGGTTTTAATATACAGTTTATTCATTTCATTATCTTTGTTGTATGATTATTTTTAAGTGGCTAAATCATCAAGGTAATAATCTTTTGAGAAAGGAGGAAAGAAAACTGCCAGAGAAAGGGGGAAAACGATGAAATGAAGAAGGGGAAAATGGGTTTGAATGTGATGACGCATTTAAATCTTTAATAAAGAAAAATGGAAACCATGCCATATTGACAAGTGGCGCGTTTTTCATTTAGTGACCATCTAGGGTCATTTTTTTTTTTGGTAGTTTTCTCTATTGTTTATAAGGATGCGTTGGGTTGGGTTATATGGATACTAAACTCGACTCTAATAGCCATGATGGTAGTGAGTCGCTTTTGGTAATAGGCCCAGCCCACAAGCCTGGGTGAGCTTGTAAGGTCACTGAATTAAAAGCCTTTCATCAGTCAGTCCAGCTGGTTAAGCTTTACAATGGTGTGCCCACAAGGGTTACATTTTCAATAGGCTCAGCCCATAAAACCTACTCTGCTGGACTAGTCCAAAATCTGGCCCATAACCAATCTGAGATTATCTTGCTGACCACCTGGGTGTAACCCTCTTGACACCTGAGCTCAACCCATGACCTATAAAGCGAGGAGACACACACACTTATGGGGCCATTGACCCCATTAGATAAATGAGGCTTCAAGAATCTAGATCAACTCTTTATAATAGCTCACGTCCATTGAATATATTGCTTGAGTATCCAGACACTAATCATTGGTTATTGCTTGAGTATCTACTCTCTAACTTGGGTGCCAAATCATCGCTGAGAGCGGGTAAACAAATTTCAGTACCAAGTCACGGATGAAAGTGGGTTAAAAAATTTCAGTGCACTTTTCAGTGAAAAATTGTGCATCTCTGAAATGAATTCATGGAGAATTTTGGTGATGGGATTAGAAGAATCTCATCTGAACGTGAAAAGGTGATGGGATTAGAAGAAACTTTGGTGTGCAAATTTGAAGATGAAGAAAAGGGTTGTGAACTAAGGCTGTGCTTTTAAGAATCACTCCATTGAGATAAAACACTATAACCTTTCTTAAAACAACCTTCTTAATTTATACAAAAGAGGAACTCAAAAGAATGACTAAAAATTCAAATTGAGTTTTATCCTGATATCCTAGTAATCTAATCCAAGTTGCAAGCAGATACATGCATTCTTGATGAATTGAGTATTCGGATCGAATGGATTGTTTATCCATTACTTCGTGAATTTGGGGCAGCAGCTAAACAAGAACTTAAAATAGGTGGTGGTCGGTGCTCTTCCATATTTTGAAGCCCCAGAACAAAAGCAGTGAGATACGTACGTATTTTAGACGGAGGGGGGGAAAGAAGAGCACACCACCTTATGAGTCGTATGATTTGGGCTACATCCTGCTGGTGCAAGCTCCAGATTGCATCAAGAACAGCTGGCACCAATACATCCAAACGCACCATCAGTTGAAATCATCATTTGAACACCATCCCCATACCATTCAACGAGGAAACATTGCCATTGGCCACTTTTTCATACCATTCAACAAGGGAACATTGCCATTGGCCACTTTTTGGATGAGACATGGCAAACTATCCAAATAATCTTTTCGGGTATAACACATTTTTCTTCTTCTAATGATCTTCATGATAACCATCTAATTTCTTTGTATTGGTTGAATTCCTTATCAAACTTCACTTTCATCAGTAGGAACTTCCCATTCTCTCTTAATGCTTCTCAGTTCTCGGGCAAGCATCATTTCATTGGTTCCATGGAAATTCCACTGTTACTCAGCATTCAGCAGTACTATTTTGACAAGAGAATCTTTTATTTAACTAAACAATATCATTCCTATCTTGAGAAATGATCGTGCGCTGCTTTTACTATGGTATTGACTGCAGCTAAAAGATGACCCCACCTTTACGAGGCCCACCTTTGTATGATCCAACTCCTTGTATCGTATGCCTCCCTATGTATAGGTCAACCTATATTTCATTCCAATCATAATGATATTCACCGTTGAATGAACCATGTGTAAAATATATAGTTAACTATACATAAATCAATATAGCAGTTTGCTCTGTGCCCACCACGCGGCTGCGTAATATAGCAGCAGTTTATAGAAACTCCGATTGGAGTGAAATTTGAAAATTTCCTGTAAAGAGGGTCCATGTGAAAAAAGACGGTTTGATCAAGCAAATTGCACCCATACCAAAACCATTACATTATTTTTCTAAGATATAATAAAATCTATACATTAGAAACTGTAGAAGCTTACGGTAATGCAGCCTTCACATCAAACAAGTTCAATGATTATTCAGTATTCATGAACTGACTTCATTTTTGCATCTATATACATCCTAATACCTATTTCCATATACAAATGTAGAGGACTCGTTAGATATATAAAAATTACCTAGATCAAGATCGATGCTGGTGTATATATACTCGATCTTCTTGAGCATGTTTAGAGCACGAATTCGATGCTTAAAGGCCATCGTAGTAACCGCCGAAAGTTATTTGTGCTCTTGCAAGAGGGACTCCTCTGACCGATCCAAGTGCTTGGTTGAGCCTGGTAGCATGGTGAACAACTTGTTTGATGCTCTGTAACAACAAACAGAAGATAAATAGATTGAAAGTGCTTTGAGGATTTGTCTTCAGCAAATGAAAATTGAAAACATGACATACACACCCACACAGAGATTCATCTCACTTAATGCCACTAAAGGGTCTGATTGCACGCATTACGGGAACTGATGTTGGAAGAATTCAAAACAAAGCACTGCAAATTCATGTCATAAAATCTGCTGGTAGAATTCTTAAAATGCTAATACCAAACAATCAATTCAAAAGAAATCTCAGAATTATGAGAATCCTGCCTGCTCTTTTAGCCATTTTACCGTAGCATATTATAGTGCTTTTGAAATTCTTCCCATCATACAAGAAATTAATAAAACTTGAAAGCAAATGAGCTACAAGGAAATTGGAATTTAACAAAATAGAGTTCCCAACAATGTGATCTTGTCACAAATTCTGCAATAAGAAGAGACCTTTTAAGGTTCCATTTGGTAGCAAGAAGTTGAGGAATTCCTTCTTCCAGAGAAATTAGATCCCCTCAAGTTCTTGTCAAAATTTGGCATTGGAATTCCTAAAAAACTCTTTCTCAAAAATGCATTTGGCATTTTAGAATTTGAACTTTGTTTCAGCCATTTTACTGTAGCAAATTTTGATGCCTTCTGAAATGCTCTCCATCAAATAGGGACTTCCAAGGACACGGAATTCGAAGAGACATGATCTGACAAGAATTTGAAATTCCCCAATACAGTGAATTCCTGTCAAAACTTCTATTTATCAAACAGACCAAATTATTAAAGAGTTTGGAATATAAGATGGATGGCTTCTCATAGTAAGAAGGTAAAAAAACTCTAAAATGATAACATTAGGGTAAGATGATGAAAATGGCTAAAATTCAGAAAGTCAGAGAAATTTGGAGATCTAGTATTGGGTGGAGAGATCTTCAAACCTTGTCATCTGCATAGATCTGAAACCGAAGCTTCTCGTTTTGGTGGTGTAGCTTCTGCCTTTGGTGACTGCCAAAGATGAATATGCAGACAGCAGCTGCAGCCACGCCCACAGAGCAAAGAGCTCCAATTCCAGTCACCCCCAATTTCCAAATGTTCAATCCACCTTCCTCATAGCTATTCCCACTCTCCTTCTCAATCACCACTTTTGCAGAATTATCCTCCAGGTCCACACCTTTGCACCCCTCTTCCTCTTTCTCTTCGAATTGGATCGCACCCAAATCGATTTGGGGTTTCAATCCCCTCCCACCGGACCATGGAGAGTCCATTTTCATGTCGACGAATTCATTCTCCTTCATTTTCTTGAAGAAAACTTGTGAGATTGTGTCCTGATCAGAAACCCAGTTCGGATCCTTCATCTTCTCCAAATCCACTGGCCCTGAAACATTGATCTCGATCATGGGCACTTCTCCGATGTCTTTCACCAATTCCCCATCTGGGTTCTTCTCCACCATCGGTTCCAAGCGAACTGGGACTGGAACCAGCTTTTTTCCTCCGATCCGGGTGCTTGGTTTGTTGGGTGTTTGAAGATGGCGAGGATTATGGGGAGATGGGCAAATGAAGTAGTTCATGTCGATTACAGCCTTGGGATCGAATCCTGTATCCCTTGACAAGAACCCCTTTTCATCTTTGTGTTGGAAATCAAGGAACCCATCATCAGATAGGATCTCCCACTCTTCCATGTCCACCTCACCTGAAGAAGCTTTCTCCATGGAGAAGAAGGAAGGAAGGAAAGTAGGGTGGCCGAAATTTTGAAATTCTTGTGGGGTTTGTTTCTCTACAGAGAGAGAGAGAGAGAGGGATGTAGAATTATTGGATCAAAGAGAGGTGAGTAGCTTTCATTGAATGTTGGTTGCCATTGGTGATATTTCTACAGTGGCAATTGGCAACTCCATTACGAGTGTCCGGTTGGTGATGGGAAGGAGGATGCCTTGGGGCCTTATCCTTGAAAGGTAACAAATGGGGAAAGGTCAAATGGGCCCCACCTTTGATGGAAACAAACCCCTTGATGGATTTGCTAGATATTCCTCTATAAGGAATGATAAAGTCTTAACAAGCAGGACTGCTAGAGTTCCAATTCAACCCCTCTTGTGGGGCCCACTCTAAAAGCAACCAATCAGCATGATCAATGTTCGGATTTGGATAGATAGCAACCAATCAGCATGATCAATGTTTGGATTTGGAAAGACCGTGTATAGATTCATTTGGATAAAAGATAAGCTTCATTTGTGATTGTGATAACCATCATCTCATGAAAGACCTCTAAAATCAGTTGTTAAAAAACAATTTCATTCAACTCATTGTCATAGTGAAATTTAGTAATCAACAATGTGTCATTCATGCTCGCCCAGGGACCATGCCCACAAGGGTTGATTGGATTAGCAGTGTGGTCCTACAGATTGGACTAGATCATTTGGCTGTCTGTCGTATGAATTGCAGTGATGATTTTTCTTCTCTAAGAAGGTCTCTTTTGCTTTGCCGTATGAAATGGGCTTTAAAAGTTAAAACCATGGTGTAACTGTAAAGAAGGAACACTATAATTGATATTCCTGCTAAAGTAATGAACATGCACACTGGCATTGCTGGCTTTGCGTGTGGGTGGTACATTGGACCTCAAACATGAACCGGCAGAAAAGATTTTGGGGCCTCAATTTTGGGCTTGGGCATGTTTGTTTCACGTGACTGATTTTTTGGGATTGTATTTCTATAATTGGTTAAAAATGGGGAATGAAAAATGAATATTCAAAAAAGACCGCCAAATAAATTTTTTTTAAAAATAATAAAATGAATGAAGGGAAGGTGAGAAATAAATATCATTTCATTACATGGTAATTTAAATCATATGGAAGTTCGTTATCTTATGTCTTTCACTCCTTCACCCCATGTCATTCACCTCTCTCCTTTCTAATATTTGCTCTAAGTGTATGTTTCATGGATGCATCTATAGAATTAAAACTTTTGCGGGAGTAAGATATTTTACCAAAGATAATAAAATATAAATGATTAGAGCCACAGTTTTACAATTGAGATAAGAGTCTTCCGTAAAAATAAAAAAAGAAAAAGAAAAAGTGTTTCCGGTGCTTGTAACTTGTGGGTATTGAATATTAGATTGGGTAATTGTGATTTTGATAGGGAAAGAGATGTAGAAGAAAAGGTGATGGTGATAGGGGATTGATTCTATGCATGGGTTGTTTAGTGGTCAAACAATATTGTTTATTACAGCTTGCACTGATTTGTTTATTAAGGGAACTAGTTAATAACCTGGCAGCAAATGACTGGTTGACCATTGCATACGTAACAGATACATCCACTCTACCTCTATCTACACCGTTGAAACTTAGCCAAGTGGGGCATAGGCATAGCCCCATTATCAGACTAATTAGAGCATGTCTTTTTGTTGGATTTAAGTAAATCATTTATTTTCCATTCTTAACAGTCCATTTGAAGAACACTAATTAGACGGTGAAGAACACCCCACTTTCTGTGATGGATCAATGATAAGGCATCTCCCGTTTTCACATGGACAATCAGAGATCAATTCCCTATTTTTGCTTCTTAGATCAGGAGCTTATATAGCGCAAGTGGTGCATGACGTTTACCAGAGGAAAAAAAAAGGGGAAGCCAGAAGCCCCATAATCTGGATTTGCCGGCCGGTTAAGTTGTGGGGGGTGGTGTGGTGTTGTGATAGCTAGCATGGGCTGGCAGACAGTGACAGAAATTAGTGGTATATTAAGAAACAGATTAGGAAATGGATTAGGATTTCAGATTAGAGAATTCTATAGGTTTTGTTAGATTTAACAAAGAGAGAAAACAGAGTCCTTCCAATAGGACATATCTGTCTTTGTTTTTTGGTTAAGGAATATGACATATCTGTTGTTATTCAAGCTACACATTTGGACAGTAAGGAATTGCATGCATTGCTATTTTAGCATCTTTTACATTCTTGGAAAAGTAGCAGAAACTCTCTTATTATTCACCAGATTCATCTGTGCTTTCCCTGCTTGTCATCTTCCAAGAGAGAGAGAGGGTAGACTATGCAGGCCTGGAGAAGAGTTCCTAGTAAGTGGGAAATATCAAGTCCAAACAAAGATGGGAGCTGCGAGGCTGCACAAAAGGAACTAGCCAATTAGGGAGAAAGGGATGCATTGCCTATTGTTGGCCGTGCAGATGACAATATGATGTGGACTGTTCATCTAGGAGGTCTGCTACTTCCATGGGTATGCCACTAGTAATTAATTCCCAATCAATGACCTTTTGTCTCTGGTGTAGATAACAAATGGGTTGGTTTGGGTTGCATTGCACCTATTATTAGCTGCAGCACTTAGTTCAACTCAAGCCCGCAAGACAGGACTCAGTTGCCGCTTAGGTGCACGAATCTATAAGAGCAAGCTGCTACAAACGCGATAGGGACAGCGTCGGCTTAAATCAGGCACTGGTGTGGAGATCTGTGATTGTCTACGAGAGATCAATCACATATGATTCACTCTTCAAGATCCAAGGGCAAGGATGAACACCCTGGATGTAGAAGATGATGATGGAGAATTGTAGATCTAATGGAATGAAAATTAATTGTAAAAGTTGTTCCAACTAATATCTCTCATGTCTATATATAACTTTTGGCTAATGGGTGATAAGATCTCTATTCAAATTCGAATTGAGAGATGATAAGGATAATATGTTGGATCAAACTCTCTCAATTTAAATTTGAATGGAGATATGATAAGGATAGAGAGTTGGATAAAACTCAAGCTATTCTTATCCATATCACCATGAGATTGCTTGTGAGGTGTGTCTCTTTGTGAGTAGGGTCCACCTACATGTAAACACAAGTGGGCCTCATCACAAATGCCAACATCTCCCACTCGCACTGAACAAGATTCATCCCATTAGATCACTGATTTCTATCATCAAATTCTACAAAGTAAAAATGGACCTGAAGAGTGGGACCTCCATGATGCTTATTAACGGAGAGAATGTAAACTAAGTCGCCTGACTAGAATACACCAACTCACGGATACATCAGTCTGCCCTAGACACTCGCATGACCACACTGGATTTGACGTTGACTCATACCCTTGAATCGTGTTCAACCCACATACGTGCTTATTCAACTTATCGAGTAAGCAAAAACCCTTTACAAACATTTCTTTTTATAAAATAACATATTTATACGTATATATATGTATTTGAAAAATTGTTTGTCTTAAAATTTTCAAAATACTCAATATAGCCCGGGTTGATAAGCATCTTAAGCATGTATAAACTAGAGTGTGATGTCAAGGGATCTTCCTATGGATTTATGAGGGTCGGAATCAAACAAGCAGCTTTCCTAACACGGCGGCTCGTAGGCTCTTATGTCACCGTGGCACAACCGAAGCTAAAGTAGCATCATCGATCTCATCTTTCCAATGTAGAGGTTGGTATAAGGGCACAAGAGCTTCAAGAAATGGTTCACATGATAACCAACTCTAAGCTTAAGAGTCACCTACGGGACTAACTCTCGCACAACAAACAGGATTTCTAGGGAATACCCATAAACACTATAATATGGCCCAAAAAAAAAAAAAAGTGGATCCAAATAATGCTATGTAAAAGGAAGAAATCCCATCGTGAACACATAACATGATACAGAATTGAGTGCTCAAATGGTAGACAGTGGGTAGGTGTAAGCATAGGCATCATAGTGACTCGATCCATCATAGCCAATTTAACTAATGATTTTTTATTTTATTTTTTATATATAATGCTTGTCATAAGCTTTGGATTCAAAATGGACAACTTCCAAATCCTATAAGCATGGATCCGAATCTAAATCTGATTTGCCCAAATCCAAAAAAAAAAAAAAACACTATCTCCAGCTTAGAGATAGATGGATAAGAATGAAAGTACCTTTCTTATTTTGAAGAAAGCAATGTCACATAGATTGGGTTTGTTGGGTACAAGACATAAATTAAGGTAGGGTTGCAGGACAACTACCAACCCACCATTAAATAGTAGTAAATAACTCCTCCATTGAAATATGTTATTATGTTAAGGATAGTGATGAGTTGGCAAACGAGTCACATGATCCACCCCAGCACAGGACTCACAAAACTATTCTTGGGCATTGATCATGAACTTGGGACACTCATGATTCAATGAACTAAATCGTTCAACCACTGCATGGACCCCATAGTGGGTACCCCATGAATCAAATCTTCTTGATTGTAGGGTTCTAACAAATTGACTAAATTGAAAACACCATGATGGCTAGGAACTTCTAGTATGGATCATCCTTTTGCTTGGATACATGTGATGAACGGTGTGGATTATTTTGAAAGTGACCCCACATGTAAAAACCGGAGACCCAAGAATGCTTGCCATGTCTGTGGTCGAGGATCATATAATTACCAAAGTTAAAAGAAGGAAGGAATCAAATCAATACTATTATGGTGATCTTCGCTTTGTTTGGGTAAACTTGGCCACGTGATCACATCTGAATGTTATTTGTCCACTTTGCTATTTTCATCTAAACAGTAGTGAAGTAAAGACAGCGTGTACAGATTCACACAAAAATAATATCCAATTCATAAAAATAATATTCCATTAAATAGTATCGTCCCATGCATATTTATCTCCATAACTAGTGCAGATATCCAATTCAATTATCTCAGGCATAACAACTGTTTGCGATCATACCCTGGATTAGGCCTGATAAATGAATTGGATTTGAGACTTTTTAATATTTTCTCATAATTAAAAATACCGTGGGATTACATCATGCAAAAAGGAACATTCAATTTTCAAAACAATCTAATATTATTGCCAAGGTTTCGGGTTACTTGATTCGCAACAAAAAAACAATCCAATCCTCGCATGAGCGCGCTAACTTTGCTCTGATACCAATGAAGGTAGTTAATACAGCGGAAGCATGGATCTATAAAAGCAGGCTGCTACCAATGCGATAAGGACAGTGTCGACTCGAATCAGGCACTGGTATGGAGATCTGTGACTGTCTACGAGAGATCAGTCATATATAATTCACTCTTCAAGATCCAAGGGCAATGATGGACACCCTAGATGTAGAAGATGATGATGGAGAATTGTAGATCTAATGGAATGAAAATTAATTGTAAAAGTTGTTCCTACTAATATCTCTCATGTCTATATATAGCCTTTGGCCAATGGGTGATAAGATCTCTATTCGAATTGAGAGATGATAAGGATATTGTGTGGGATCAAACTCTCTCAATTTTAATTTGAATGGAGATATGATAAGGATAGATAGTTGGATAAAACTCAAGCTATTCTTATCCATATCACCATGAGATTCCTTATGAGGTGTGTCTCTTTGTGAGTGGGGTCCACCTACATGTAAATACAAGTGGGCCCCATCACAA
Source organism: Persea americana (assembly GCA_029852735.1). Classification (NCBI taxonomy): domain Eukaryota; kingdom Viridiplantae; phylum Streptophyta; class Magnoliopsida; order Laurales; family Lauraceae; genus Persea; species Persea americana. The sequence continues at coordinate 63,197,273 of CM056813.1, read as the reverse complement.
ATGCCAATAAAATACACAAAGAAAAAAGAGAAATAGGGTTTAGTTGTCCAAGCCTTGATCTTTACAAAATGTCGAATAGGTGCTAAATCTGCGTGATTTAATTTTAAGGGCCTCAAAACAAGCTTTTCATGGGAAGGATATAATTATGAAATGTTCATTTTCAGCTTCATGAATGTCAAATTGGGATGCGTGCGTGCTGATTTACATGGGTACAATGAACTTACATACTTAAGAATGGCTATGAGGTTTCAGAAGCTGAGATATGAACCATCCCCATGGATCTGTACTGCAATGGATTTTATTCAGATCCACATGTTGGACCCTGACAGTGTCCAAATCTTGGATTCACACTTTGGTTCTTTTTTTCATTTTTAGAATTTGTCCATATTGTTTTAGAGAGACCCATACCCTCCATACAATCAGCAGGAAGAGGAATGAATATAGGTGGCCCATGAATATGTGATCAGGAAGAAGAATATAAGTATTGTCTGTGGTTTTGAGACCATGGTTAGTGTGAGCCATAATTCCATCTAGTGGGGTCCATGCTTACGTGATATAAGTTTCTCCACTTATCATCATATTCATGGGAGTGGGAAAAAAAATAAAGAAAGAAAGAGTGGTTTTGAGATCATGTTTAGTGTGAGCCCCTTGTCATCAGGGGAATGTTATAAAAATAGAAAGAAAAACGTCGACAGCAGGATTCGAACCTGCGCAGGCAAAGCCCAACAGATTTCGAGTCTGTCTCCTTAACCACTCGGACATATCGACGGATTAGCAAGTGTTGCTTCATTATTTATATATTGATATAAAGATAACAGCCTACCATTCACCCGCTTATATAGTTCCGTAAGGACTCAGATAGAAAATGCAGCAAAAGAACAAGATTCAACTGATCACAGTGCTTCAAATTTAAGGTTCCAAAATTGAGCATACAGTTGGTCTTGGGCCTGATGTTTTTGGGGTGGGTTGGGCTTGGGCTAGGCACCAATGGCTCGTGTCAGGCATAGGCTGGAAATGGGCCGACTACGTCGTTCATTGATGGACCCACCCCAGTTCTTTTGGGTATCACCTGACTTTTTAAAGGGGTTTTACTAAAAAAAAAAAGAAAGAAAGAATCTCACTAATTTCTAATTAATGATAAGGATTTGATTTATTTATTTTTCCCCAAAAAGATATGCTCATTAGTAAGACTTTTTTTTTTTTTTGAACCTGAGTACCCATAGGTTGCGACATAGCAACTTATAAGTTTGCCAGCAAGGAAGTACTCGTGGAAGATTTTTTCCCGGAGCTATTAGGGATGGAGGAAATCAGAAAATACAAAAATGGATGGATCAAACTTAAGACCCACTAGCACAGTAACCTGTGTTGAGTACAAGTAGGTCCAAACACTGCTAACTAAATATTCATATATAAAAGGACTAAACAATTGTAAAGAAAATCAAATTGACATAAAAAAGGGACATAAAAATAAAAGAAAGTCAACTCATAGATTTATTACCTTCTAACGAAAACCTTCAAATAATTATCACCGGCTAATCTTATTCCTAGATTTTAGAAAGAAACAAGAGGTCAAGAGTAAATGTTTGCATATTATAAGAGTTACGTGATATAGACCGGAAATAAGAATTTGTGATAGAAAGATAATAGAAGAGGTGGGACAGAAAGAGAGTTTTTGAAAAAAGAAAAAAAGTGGAACCTTGAGAAGTAGAGAGTGGTCGTAACTCGTAAGTAGTTTTATGAGAAGAAAATATAGGTAGTCGGATAGGTAGTGGGGAGAGCATGTGTAGTATTTAAAAATAAAATGATAGTTTTCATTCAAAATTGCAATTGACATTCAAAATTAAAGCTAAAACCATTGGCTTTAATATATTATAATTACTCCATTGGGGTGTTTGCATATGGGGTGGGACACACCTAAAACCTTTGGTCACTTGTAACACCAGAGGTGTTCGGTGTTCTAATATTTCTTCTGGTAAAAGTGGATCGCATGAAATTAATTGCTGGAGATCAGAAGATTAGAGTTCTAATTCGTCCATTAAAAGGCTAGAATTTTAAGAATTCAAAAGCTAAAAGTAGCTTTTCATGTCAGCTAGTATCCAAAATTCTAAAAATTCTATTAATCAAACAAAGCATTTAAAATGCTCACGAGACATAGTGTGAAACAATGTATGAAAATTCCAAGACACCCAATTCTCAGTTATAAATACCACTGACCAAACAGGGCCTAACCAAGGGTCTATTATATCCTTGAAACTATTTTATATATGTAAGATCTTCATACATCTCAAGATCTATACGTGTTTAAGACTTGAAACTAAAAGTTTTGGGGTATGATTAGTCAATAATAATCTTGAAAATCTTTATATTAAAAACTCGGGCTCACAACAGTGGAAAAAATAAAAGGTGGTGAATGTCGTGACATGTCCCAAAACATTATTTTTATGGACGCCTTCTTAGCCAAGGACGTGTGTGATTGTTTTAGTGATTCTCCAAGAATCTTCTACTGAAAATAGCTTGATTTACTTACATGTGTGAGCAGAAGTTAATAAACATTAGGGTTGCAAATAGGTCCTCAATTCTCTGATTACCCGGAGGTTCTGACCCATTAAAAACCAGTTTTACATCATTTTTTAGGCTTCGATAAATAAACGTGTCTCGATCCACCTTGGTTTTGACCCGTTGACCCAGGACCCAACAGATTTAGAGAATCCTCCTCCTAAAAACTAGGCATTTTTTTAGATTATTCTCTACTTAGGCCCGGACCAGGACCATATATAGAACCAATTCTAGCTTTCGCTCTAGTTCTATCTTCTCATCTTCTCATAAATGGTTGCAGCGGATCCGAATGGAATCAAGCTGTTTACATCCCTAACAAACATCCCATCCTCCAATCTTACACGTGCAAACAAACGGCCCGGACATTTGTAAGGTGGGAGATTCAAAAGGTGGACACTTGACACTACACAGCCTCAATGCTTTCACTCTTTTGTTTCTACTGCTTATGGGCTTTCGACACTACACAACCTTAATGCTTTCACTCTGTGTCTCTACTTCTTATGGGCTTTCTTCTTTCTTCTTTCTTCTTCTTATCTTATGTTCCTTCGTGCTTGCACGTCATGTGGGCCTTTTTACTCTTTTGATCTTTTTGTTTCTTAATCATCTTCTATACTTAATTTCTCAAAACTCAAGGTAGCTCAATTACGACTTCTACACAAAAATAAACTCAGTTAGGTTTGGCAACCCTCTGTCCGGTAGAATGAAGCATACAAGATACCAAGGCAAAACTTGTATAATGCTCGCTACGGTGAAAGGGACCATCGAATAGGAGACAATGAAGGAGAGGCAGTCTCTAAGATACTTAGACAAATGGATTAAAGCCCATAAAAATACAGTGAATAATTTGGGCTGGGTTCTCCTTCAATTTGGGATATTGTTTCTGGTTGGATTGAGAGTACCAACAGAATATGTGAAGTCCAGATGATATACACTCTTCAGAAACAGTACATATGGTATATAAATTGTACTTCAGTCTAAAGTTCGAAATTAATTATGTGTTGGGAGTTAGGACAAAGTGAAAAGGGGCCCACCTGGGCACAATGAGGGGAGAGAGAAGGGGATGAAAGCCCCATTTCTACATTTATTACCATCCTGCAGATTGGCTCCTAATAGATAGAAGAAATTAACTATGAAAATTGAAGCGCCAACATTTTAAAGGTTTAAAGCATTGATTTTCTATCATTTGATCTAACGGTGAATATTGGTTGGATAGGGTGAAACTTCACCCACTTTAAGCCTAATGCCCAGATTGATGACCTCGATTGATCAACTCCAAGAAGAAGATAGAAGAATAGAATTTTAATGGTTTTATAATGTGCTGGTTTCTAGTTGTAAGAAATCAAAAATGGAAATTAATTGATTTGGGGTGAAACTTCACTTATTCACTATGGCAAATTCAACAAAGTATATCCTTGAATCAAACACTAGGATCTTTTAATCAGTTGTCCCATATATAGTGAAGATTATCATTTGGAATTGTGAAACATAGTATAGAATATAGTATAACAGTCTGTCCCCACAAGCACAGGGCAGTTTGTTGGCAATAGTTTTGAAAATTGTACAGGCCGAAAATGACATTTTATAAGTTGATTTTATAAATTCTCACCATTCAAATAGAAAATTCAAAATTCTTGACGTAAGAAATTTCCTCATGTTCACCTCCAGGCAAACGGGCCTACTATGTGGTGGTAGAGAATTCAGTTCTCATAGGAGAGCAAGAACATTCAAGTTATATGCACACCCTTTGCAAAGACTCCATGAAAACTAGTGTGGTGGCCCACCAAAAAAGGATTAAAAAAGAAACAAAAATAATCCAACCATCCCACTTTCACTAACATGAAAACAAGAACACAAGGAAATCTTAACAAATAGAAACCAAAGCTACAATTCGTCAAAACCAAAATCTAAATTTGCAAGATGAAATTATTCTCATGCTAGAAAGGAAAAATAGTAAGAAGATCATTTTTGGAACCCATCTTCAATGTTCTTCATTTTGGTATCACTGACTTCTTCATCACCCATGTATCTCTTCCAATACCAGTGTGTTTTCCATGCCCTTTCCCCCATCTCATCGATGGGAATTCCCTTTGTCTCCGGCAACAAGAAGATGACGAACAAGGCCATGATCAATATCCATGCTGCAAAGAAGAAGAAGATCCCAGCACGAAGATGACACATCATCGATAAGAAGGCTTGTGCTATGATGAAGGTGAACAACATGTTAGACACCACCGCAAAGGCGAAGCCAACAGTCCTTGTCTCCAGAGGGAAGATTTCACTTGGGATTAGCCATCCTAGAGGCCCCCATGACCATGCAAAGTTTGCAACGTAAACACACACAAGTATCACCACCCAAATTGCTGTCCCTTGTCCAAGAGTGTTTGTAGCTTTTAGATGCACGTGTAGAATTGATCCAATTGCAGTCTACAATATATGCATATCCTCAAAATTAGTCCATGTGAATTGAATCACTACATAGCAGTGCTATCCGTGATCAACAAATAAGTGCAACTTTTCTGACTATTAATATAAACCATCCATTCAATCATATGATATTATGATCTAGGAGCTCCTTTTATGGATTGAGAAGTTTGGGTTATAAAAGCTAAGGCCAATATTGACCAGGTTGGGATCATCCACTCTGTCGTTTCTGTTCATTGACCCATGAGTTCTGGATTCAATCAGATGGTTTGGTTCAATGTTCTGATTTTCCACAGTTAAAGATTTGAATCAATGCATTATAAGTTGTTTTGGTCAAGAGTCACTTACTAAAACATGTAGCATTTTCATGTACATGTGCTTAAAATATTTACAGATAAGGAGTTCCTCACCTGGGTGATGAACATCAAGACACAAGCCTCAAGGAGCAAAGCCTTTCTTCCAAGCCGATCAACCGAAAAATTCGAGACCAATGTGCATAACACATTTACTGATCCTGTGATGGCGGCTGATAGCAACGATGCATCGTTCTTGAACCCTATAGTTTGAAAGAGGACTGGAGCATAGAACATGATTGCATTGATCCCTGTAAATTGTTGGAAGACTTGCAACACGATGCCGATGACCAAGGGCGGCCTGCTTGATCGCTTGGCGAGATTTCTGAAGGGTTTCTTCACTTGTCTGGCCCTCTCACTTGCAGCCACAATTTCATTGTACTCAGCATCAACTTCTTCTGTGCCCCTAATCTTCTTCAACATGTCCTTACCCTCATGGAGCATTTCGCGCTCAATGAGGCTGGTTGGTGTCTCAGTAATTACAATGGACCCTATGAATAATATGATTGCTGGCACGCCCGCAAGGCCCAAGGACAACCTCCATCCCCAAGGATGAATGTCCGACACTGCGTAGTTGACTAGGTTGGCACATAGAATTCCAATTGTTATGTCCAGTTGGAAAAGAATGTTGAGCGCGCCTCTGATTTGAACAGGAGCGATTTCAGATAAGAACAGGGGAACTGCCTGCAAGTAATTTTAAGTGTGTTTTGATTAGGGTGGATAATTGAATATGTAGTGGTCCAAGTGTTATGATCAAATCAAATGCAACCCTAGTCTTTAGAAATAGAAGGTTGGTCCCCTCATCATTTGTACTAAGTTTTTTTTTTTTGGTTGAACATTTGTACTAAGTTGAATGTGAAACATTGGATAGGTCTTCAACCATTCATTCTCTCATACTAGCTGTGTTACTGTGGCAACATGCTCTAATAAACTTATCACACTTTTATTTCAGTCTTGGAGCTAAAAGTATATCAGTCTTGGTGCTAAAAGGTAGCATTGTAAAATATCGACATTTATCTAAATGAGATAGTGTTTGTATCTTTGTGCATTAAAGCAAATGTTTTTCTCTTTTATTTACTTAAGAGAGTCCCACATCGGTTGTAGAGAACTCTATTAAAGTCATTTAGTCTCAGGAGAAGGCTTAGGTAGTGGTGACCACATACTTTCACCACGCGCGCTCTGTCCAGCCAACTGGTTGCATGGCGGGTGGGCCCGGCTCGACTCGCAAGAGTGTGTGCTTAAAGTCCGCTGCTCTTTATGGCGGAATAAAGGTATTTCGTTGGAGACACAAGCTCTATAAAAGTCCCAACGGATCTCTCTGGGTGAAGGCTTTCTTCAGGTTTTTTAAGTTTTCTTTCAAAAATTTGGTTTCTAGTTTTTTCAAGCTGTTGCAAGACTATGATTTTTGGGATTCGACATTCTCATCCCTTTGAGTGCACGAGTGGTGGTGATCATCCGATCAAGAAGCCGTCTTATCCTGTGGCAGACGTCCAAAAATCCTTTTGCACCTATGTGGGGGTGAAATTTGCCAAAAGAAAGCGTCTTCAAAGACGTGATTTGGCTACCAATTTGTTTGGTCATTTCTTTTATTTCCCCATTTTATTTTAATATTTTAATTTATTTACAATTTCCGCAAAACATTTTTCCAATAGATAATGCTATAACAACGATGACAAATATGATAAAGATGGATAAACTCATATTAAAAATTGAGACTAGAGTTAAGAAAGTGCGAAAATTGTAATTACTTGATTGGCGAACCCAACTCCAGCGCCGAGAAGAAGCCTTCCTAAGATCAACATGGCAAGATTCACTGCAAAAGTACTGATGACAACCCCAACTAAAAAGAAGAGTGATGCACCAAGCATGGTATGCTTCCGGCCATATTTTGTACACACCCTTGATGCAAGGAGGCTTGAGACAATGGCCGCAAGGTAGAGGGAAGATGTGAAGAGCTGGAGGCCTTGGTCATCGTATTTGCAGTAGTTGTTCTCCTTGGCTATATGTTTCTTAGCGAAGACGTGAGGGAAGAATTTCTCTAAGAAATCATCCATGGATGTCACCCCTCCTACATCATTACAAGTATGCAATAAAATTACAACTTGATGAAAATATATACGTTTTAATTGTTTATTAGTCAGAAATATGCACTGAGTAGGCACTTTAGGAGGGCAAATGATTGCCATCAGTTTATCATCATTATCATCCTAATATGAACTCATCCATCCATAACCATCATCATTATCATCTTAGCCTTAAACCATTAATTTAGGTTGGCATCATGCGTATAACCAAGAAGTGTCAATTTATAACATAATGCAATTGGTGTAATTGTACTCAATCGGAGAACAACCTCTTTTCTTAGTGGTAAGAGGTGTCACTCCTCACCTGGTTGTTTAGAAATAGAACTCAGGCATGCCACCTTCCTTCATCCAAGGGCTCTCTCACCTTACACAAGGTCTAATTCCCTTGTCCGAGGGTTCTCTCACTTCACACGAGGCCTACTTCCCTCACCCGATGACGGGGTCCAAGACCCCTAGTGTGAGGCCCTCACACTAGTATACTGCCCCAGTCTCAAGTTTAGTTAAAAAGGGGAAAATTGCATTAGGCTGACGGTTAGCGTAAAACTTTTGTCACATTTATACTATGAAATCTGAAACACTGTTTTGAGATCAGGCATAGATTTGGCCCGAAATAAACTGTAATAATGAAAAAGAATTCATGTAGCTATTCAACATTGGTGGGAGAAGGATTTAGTTAGTGATCAGTTGGGGGGTGGCTTGTTTTGCTGTTTAATATTTATATACCTGAAATCCCAATATCATATCCAAACATGAGACCTCCTGTAGCAGCTATAATCCCACAGATCACAACATAAAGGGTGATCTTCCCATGAAATTCGGGCTGTCCATCTCCATCTGCCACTGCAAAACCCGCCATCTATCTTTCCTCTCTAAAGCCAAACACTCCCAAAAGGCAAAATAGGCAATAGTTGTTGAAATGACACAATAGATAATCTCTCTAACTTCCAATGTTGGAAAGTTTTTTTAAAGTTACTGAGAGGTTGGCTAGTAATTCAAGCTTAAATAGCATCATCCCCAAGACATGTGGAGGATCTTCAGTTAGAAATTTACGCTGTCTGAACTCTCAACTTGTGGAAGGGCACAGGCGATTGAAGTCACATATTGAGATACTACTACTGCTCCAATATGACCGGAGCCTATTTCAACGAATTGGGATGAATGGGTCAAGTTCTACACGTGGAAGTGGAAGTGGCCCCATAGAATTCTAAGAGGCCAGGTCTCAGACCATTCTGTTTGGGTTAACCACCGTAAATCAATCAAATTTGGTCTATTCTACTTTGAATTCAACTGTCAAAATCAATGTCCTGCCTATTTGTATTAGCTTTGGACCCACATATGAGCGGTCTAGATAAGATGGGACCACATATCATGAAATGCACTTCAGCTCATGGGGCCAACTTAAATGCATTCGTGTGATTAAGGGCTAGGCCGACAGAACTGTCTTTTCGAAGGGAAGGGTAATAAACCAACTCAATTATATTAGAGCTTTTTGTATATACCCCCCAAGGTACGTAGGATTTGCAAATATGCCCATGAGGTTTTAGTATTTGCAAATAGGCTCCTGCTTTTTCATTATTATATCTTCTTTGTCCCTAAAATCAAAAGTCTTCCGACCACCATAGCTTTTTAGAGCGAAATGATACTTTTATCCATCTATTTTATCCTTATATACATAATTTCAAAATCTTAGACTCAAAATTATTTTTTTTTTTATAAAGCATGTAATATTAACAATTGCACTCAGTGGGAGAGAACAACCTTACATAAATTCATTTTTTCTTATAAGTACAATGATCATTTCATTAAATCTAAATTGATCATGACGACAATCAATACCAGTACTTATAACCGATTTTGATTTATCCAATCCATATATGACCTATCGTTGGATTGATGAAAGTTTCAAAATACATGATTATGCTTCATGTGCAGGAGGTGCAAAAAAAAATATTAAGGGAACGAGCAAATGTTAAAAATAAAAAATAAACATTAATTTTTAAAATTTGCGCGAGGGGGGTGTGGGGGGGGGGATTTAAACTTTTCTCAGATATGGGTGGGGGCTTCAGCCCCCAGAGCCTTGTACTTGGGTCCACCCTTAGTCATGTGTATGAGAGAGTTATTGAGAGAAACCATTGGGATTTGAGATAAAATAATGATATTTTTGTAAATCGTAATATACTTATTTTTGTTTAATAAATGTAAGGGCAAAGCTGTCATTTTTATAAAAATCCAACACAAATATCATGGTGGATGTCCATTCTTGTTAGGAATATTGCTTTTGGGGACATAACAGTTATTAAAAAGAAAAAACAGGGGCCTATTTACAAATATTAAAACAATAGAGGCTTATATACAAATCCTACAAACCTTAGGGGGGTATATACAAAAAGCTCATTATATTATCCTAGCTCACAATTTAACAGACGTTTAAGTTTACTAGTTTATTAACCATGGAGATTTTTAAAACTTAATCTAATGGAGACAGATTATGGGAGCAAAGATTATCAAAGGGCTGCACTAATCCAAGGATGAGACCAAGTGGGCCTAATAGAGATCATATAAGAGAATTGGTTTAGATAAGATAGTTAGAAACATCTAATTATCTGAACTTTTGTACATACTTGATCATGAAAAACCATGTTGACCATTTATGACATTAGAATAAAGAAGTTGCAACATTTGATGATTTTTTTTCTTCTTCTACATGCTATCTTAAAGTCCTCTTTAATCATTATAATTGATTCTGTCATTTTCTTATTTAAAAAAAAAAAATTAAGAGCTTCCTGTTACAAAAGCTTTAGAGCGCTTATATCACAAGATTAATTGCCTGGTGGAATCTATAGTGGGTCCGATCTAATGAAAACCCAAGCCACTCAAAATAAATGCTTATCGTGTCCTCGCACGTCCTTAAAAATTCTTACTTCGAAATGAATTGATCTCGCTCTAAGATTGAACATATCTTGGATAGCATGATTAATTAATATAATCTTATGTATCATTAATCAATGGTTAGGTGGTCACTACTGTTGGTTCCACTCCTTCCCCTCAAGAGCCCCATGATTTGAGTGGTCCTATCATTTTGAGTGGCCATGCAAGGACATGTGCTGCACTTTAATAAGCACTTCTTTGCCACCCCTAGTCACACCCAAAGAGGTTAACCATTGTGATTTTCATGTTAGAATGAGTCTACTACAATTTTCTCATCAAGAGAAGGGCCACCATCTTTTGCCATGACCCAGAGGACTTTTAGGTCGAGTATCTTGACTCTTATATCCCATCCAGACTTGGACCCACAGGAGATTCCTGAGTCTCCATAGCTTGTCATTCACGGTGAAGTAGTTAGATGAACAGCCCAGATATCTTTGACAGGTCGAAAGTGGAAAGAAAAGCCCGTTTCTCCCAAAAGTGATGGGTCCCCACTATATATCTACATTTCTTGGAACGTACTGCGAAAGAAAGAGTCGAGAAAAGGGGAGAAGACATTTTCCAGGAAATCTGACATCCACACAAACAACAAAAATGAACAAAAATGTGATTAACATAATCCTACGCAAATTTATTACCATATTTTCATCAAAAAATCTGTCTAACGGTGGGTCAAACTCAGATTATCATAAAATTTCAAGACACTTCATAAATTTGAAAGGCAATTATTTTACAAGGTTTAGATTTCAATAACTAAGATCCCTAGCTTCACTCCTCTTAACTCACCGATTTTTCTAGGTTAAAGCCACCTACCTAACATCCAGCCTCACCAGAAATATTCACGAAGCGTTATAACGGGCCCACCCGTTTAATATCTAAATGCGTCACACAAGGGAATACCTCAGCCTAATAGGATACCGCATGTTACTTCCACCGCTAGATGAACGTCCCAGATCTCATTGACAAGGCCAAGTGGAATAATGAAAATCCCCGCCTTTCTCCGAATAGTCGTCGGGTCGTTATTATATATATATATATATCCATTTCTTCGAACAAATAGAGAAAGAGAGAGGAAGGCATTTTCCAGGAAAACTGAATTCCACACAAACGACAACCGAACGGAAAAAACAGAGAGCCCTTTCTTCTTCCTGCAGCAGTTGCAGTAGCTGCAGAACCATCAACCATGGCCGTGGAGAAACCAGAAGTCGAGATCTTCAAGCCCCGTACGGACACGAGATCGTACCGTCGGATCGTCCTCCCAAACGCCCTCGAAGTCCTCCTCATCAGCGATCCCGATACCGACAAAGTAAAAATCCCTCTTTCTTCTTTTCTCTGCCCAAGAAAGCATTTTCCATGATTCCTGAATCGACAACTTTCCCCCCTCTTCTCTCTCTCTCCAGAAGAGGGATTTACGTTTTGGCATAGATTCTGAACCTTCGTTTGGTTTTGGGGATTATTAGGCGGCGGTTTCCATGGATGTAAGGGTAGGCTCTTTTAGCGATCCCGATGGTCTCGATGGTCTCGCTCACTTTCTAGGTGAGTGTTATCACAATATCACTGATCTATTGCATTCTCTCATGTTGATGAATCCAGCCACATCGGCATCCGATCGTTTTGATTGAGTTGGTACTTCATGGTTTGATGTAAAGTTTCAATTTTTTCCCCTATTTCTGCAGTATGTGATCTGTATGGAATGAATGGCGGGGGTGTGTTCTTTGAATTGGGCTCTTTTTAATGGCATTAGGATGCATTACTCTTTTATAGTTGAATTTGAAGCATCTGCCAAATTACTGTACAGTATAAGTGTTGTGTAGTAATTAGGGGGGGGGGGGGGGGGGGGCGGCGGGGGCGCGCGGGGGGTGTTGTGGAATGAAATACTTGCAGTTGTAGGTATCTGAATCTCAAAATTTTCTTAAAAATGATATTTGGTTTCATAGTTTTTGAAATTAGGTTAGCATATCAACTTCCTGTGAAAGTAGGACACTTAATGAAGAGCATTAAGCTGCATTAGCTGCCTTGAATCTTTTGATCTAATTTGGAACTAGCTCCTACTAAGTACTAATAACTATTCAAACTTGCTACCCGAGGTAGCAAAGAAGTAAAGAAGCCAGTTTTTATGCGTTTTTTGCCCCTAAATAAGGGCATCCATTAATCCATTAAATTAATTTTATAAGCACAAATTCATAAAAACCAGGAGTATCAATCATTTCGGTCGGAGGAGCTTGGTTCAAGTTTACAATAAATAAACTGGTGGATCATTGTAGAAGCGGCAAAATCATTCGTATGACTTTTTTTTGTACCTTTTTTTTTTTTTTTCCTTTTCACTGTGAATTTCTCCTACTCTTGACTTAATTCATCTTCAACTTATTTTTTTCTCAGAAAATGTCATTGCAAAATGAGCATTCATCCTAGAAATAACCAAAATATTTACTAGGGTCCAGACAGGCCATTAAATGTTATATTATCATGTTGATTTTCCATGAGGGAACACAAGAAGTCTATCCTTCATGTGTGGGTTTATGATGTCATTGGGATATTCCCAAACAATAATGGTTTGATTGTTTTGATCGAATGGATGGTTATCCATTTTGACGTATGCTTTGGGAACAGGGAAAACTGGAAATTGGAAAGCACATAAGCTGGTAATGTGTTTTTCTCTCCTTAGAAAAAAAAAAAAACATTATTAATAATTTTTTTGGATGGCTAATGCAGATAACATGTATTCCATCTGTTGGTTTCTGATTTTTGTGTTTTCTCAAATGCATGTAATGGAAGAATGTATATAATCATTAATCTGTCAAAACATTCAAACATCCTGCAACTTTAGGTACAGGAAAATGCACCCTACTTTCAATGTCAAATATCTTGTTGATGCTCTGGTAAAGTGGCAGTTGCTGTATACTTGAGGTTTATTTTTACTTCATAATTTCACTTTCTTCCTTATATTTTTGGGAGGGTGCGTGAGAGTAAAGCATTTATATTTTGGCAAACCACAGATGAGTGGCCCATGCATTGTTAGGCTCTACTTGTGTCCTTGCTATCTTTCTGCTTTGATGGAAATTTACTTTGGCAGAATAACTGAACTTTGTAAAATCAGGTTTTTTCCTCCTAAGTGGATGGATAGAGCTATAAAAAGGCAAATATGGCCATAGTGTAATTTCATTTCGGCCAAGTTATAATATCTTATAATGCATTTTAAATATTGAGGGGACAATGTAGAGCATATGTCTTAGCCATTTCATTTAAGCTGTATTAATATCCTTACTTACATATTTAAAGGTTGGGTTTCATCATCAAATATACTCGTATGTTTTCCTGCAGAACATATGTTGTTTTATGCTAGTGAGAAATATCCATTGGAGGACAGTTATTCAAAGTACATAACAGAGGTATGTCCTGCTCTTTAATCTCAGCTGAGTGGCTTTTGAATCAATTTCACCTTTGGGTTTTCATTAGACATGGTCATAGCCAAGTTTTTTTTACTGCCAGTCCTAAGCTCGGGTAAAGGAAGAGGGTTGTGTTAGGTGGGTTGACAGCCAGTGTAAAATTGTCACAACCCAAACATAGCCGACCCCATCATAATTGGGACAAGGCTTTGATGATGATGGTCATAGCCAAGTTGGGCTCTAAAACAGAAAGTCCTCATTAGTCATTACCACTAAGGCAGCACATATAAACCCTATAAGAGAGTGGTTTTTTTTTTTTTTTTTTTTTAACTCTGGTTTGTGTGGGTTGATAATTGATTTCTAACTCTCTCTTTTTTTTTCCGCGCGGGGGCGGGGGGGGGGCGCTAAACATACATTCCTAGTTTAGAAATCCTAAGAACATTTCTTGGATCGTTCAAGATAATTGATTGACATGGAAACAATAACAGAGAAGAAAGACAATCCTATTTAGAAGAAAGAGATGGACATGTGATTATTTCATGGAGAGGAAATGGTATCCCATCTAAGATAACACAGGATTGTCATCCCATTGTCTATAAATTTTATTGTATTCTCTCATTCGTGCTTTCAATGGAAATTTACTTTTCCCTCTCATTTTGCATTGAGAAAGAATTTTCCCTTTTGACTATTAAAAAAAGAAAAGAAAAGAATTTTCCCTTTTGTGAAGACTCCTAGGGTTGCCAGTGATGATTATAATAAAGGCCAAACATCCATGATGGATGTGTAAAGACTCCATCCATCATTGGGTCCCACTAGTGAATCAGACCAGGTCCAACATGTACTGGACGTGAGTAGATCCTCTCCTGCCATTGGACCTTGTAAGATTTTTGGGCCCCACAAAGTCAAGCTCAAGTAGGCTCCCTTGGTTAATGGAATTTATCAAGTCTTACAGGGTAAGGTCCCAAAACTTGTGGGAGTCCACCTTATTTTTTGGTCCAATCTAATATGCAACTGAAATCCCCTATAACCAAGGGAGGGCCGTCTACGTGAACTTTCATTTCATCCTAGAGATATGAATCTTAGAGATTTCTTCTCGGATCCTTTTGGTAGCCGCATAGACAACCAACTAGATGAAGGGGGATAGGGGTACAAGTCAGATGATCAAAGCATGAATAACTTGTGACATGGGGGACCAGTATATGCTTCAGAAACTCATGATCTTCTGTAATATCCACAAATCCCCTTAATGACCTGGGCCATGGATGCATTTGTGTTGATCATGTATTTGGAACAATCTATCCATGATTCTTTATGCCGGAATATGTTATGCTTGGTTCTCTGTGAGGATTAGTATCAATGGATTGTGCCTGGATCGTTTGAATTAGTTGTGGCATTTGAAGGGTTTTCAAATTATGCATCCAATTTTTCAGTACAATATTTTTATTTGAGACGCCAGTGGGTAGCACGATTTGAAGGTTCTGAGTGTTGAATCCACAACTGTGTTTCCATTTGGGGAAAAAAAACATTGGAGATAAATTGTTGAGAGAGTTATACATTCAGCTATTATCTGCTGCAATGGCAACTGATGGTGCTGTGAATTTTGTGATCTGCATCTGCTTGAATTGCATGCTAATTGAGACGCCAGCGGGTAGCACGATTTGAAGGTTCTGAGTGTTGAATCCACAACTGTGTTTCCATTTGGGGAAAAAAAACATTGGAGATAAATTGTTGAGAGAGTTATACATTCAGCTATTATCTGCTGCAAGGGCAACTGATGGTGCTGTGAATTTTGTGATCTGCATCTGCTTGAATCGCATGCTAATTGAGCTTTTGGTTACTTATGTAAATTACTTACTGTAGGACAAGGTAGTGGTTGCCGTCTTTGCACCAGAGGACACATTGAGTCTGAAGTTTGGATCTTTGACAGAGAGCGCCGTAGGTTGCTCAAGTCTGGCACTAGGAATTTCTAGAGACTGACTAATCATAGTCCAGAGTCTCAACTGTCCATTGATTAAACTGGTGTACACCTCGAGTCTTACCTCATGGTGGGGCTTCCCAAAAATGCTCAGTGCCTCATGATTTGCTCCTCAAGTGTGAGATGTAGCTTGCATTCAAGGCGTGCCTTGTTAACATATTTTATTTCAAGAAAAATGGAGGAGAAATTTATAATGTAAGCACTTAAAATTCTTTTACATATTTCTAAGTTGTTGTAACTAGATTTAATTTCATCCCACCCTCGTTAACTAATTAAAATGCTTAGAAGCAACCAAACTGCTTGTTTTCTATTATACTCTTTTTAATTTAATTACAACCAAACTACTTGTTTTCTATTATATTCTTAAAAAAAAGCATGCTTATGAGGTTATGCTCCACTAGTTGGACAATTGGAAAGGTTCATCTCATGTGTCAACGTTTGAAGGTATTGAATATAATATATGGTGCTTTGGAGGTGTTGGCGTGGTGCAAATCAGATTGCCAAAGGGAAAATCTGTTGCAACAACTCAACCTATTTGAGGTTTATGATTGTCTTGTTTCTTCAAAATCCAAAAGCTCCCTTCTTCGTCCTCTTCTCATTCCTATATAGGTTTATCAAAAAGCCCTAACGATAAAAAGACAAGAAAAGTCTAAAATTCCCTCAACAAATGGGCTACAAAAGATGAAAATAAAATAGAGCCAACAATGGCCCAGACCCATGCAATCAGGTGGCCCATATTGATCTGCATCAGTCTCCCCTTCCTGGGAAGAACTCGACCTCTAGTTCTTCAAGTGCCCTCCTGGGTCCAGCGTACAAACTTCGATTGTGCTTGTGGATATTCATACTCCTCAAATGACTTGAAAACTTCACTTGATCTTTTCCTTCGCGTACACTTTAGGCTTTTCTCTTTTCGGTGGCAGGATTCAGATTGGATGCTTAAACAAATCACGAAGTGCTTCAAGTGGATTATTTGAATTATCAGTCTGCAAACTTTAACCAGCTGAGGTTCATCTTGCCATTGGATCTCTTCCAAGAAAGGATCTAAATAAGAGGTCGCTAGCAGACCTAACAACTCCAAATCATGCTTCTCATCATTTGCACAATCTATCCCATCCACACCCTTCAAATTTTCATCTGTCATAGCTACACCCTCTAAAGTGTCATTGAAAATTTATGTGTTCTCCAATGTCCCTATTCGATCATCACCCGGGCATTCATGAAATCTTTTATCCATGCCTGTTCCACGTGCTTCCGAATCTTCAGCTTCTACATAATGATATTCACTAAAATTTGAAGCATGCTTTTCATGATCTTGATCCACATCAAAATCAATGTTTCTATCAGCACCATTCTTGAGGCATATTAGTGAGCTCATCACATGTGTCATCTTTGTCCTCAGGATATTAATCATAGACTGAATCATCAACAACATCATTGCTAAAATCCAATCTGTGATCGCATCCATGGTCATTGATTGATAGAACAATTACTTCATTATTAGAATTCCCATCCATCTCAGCTATGTAAATTGGATCGTCAAAAGCATTATCGTCATCCGGTCTATCACTATAAACCGAAAGATCATCACAACCTTCGTAGGCTGACTCATGAAACAACTTATTTCGGTGGAGCTTAGTCCTACTCAAGGATTCAAAACACGGACTCGGACTCGGACGACTCTTGCGACTCGGCCGAGTCCCAAGTTAAGTGAAAAAAAAAAAGGGGAAAAAATGTTTTTCTCCTTTTTTATTCCCTCCATCCATCCAATCCATCCATATATATATATATATATAGTTTTACTCTCTTCATTGATCATTCTAATATGTTATTTAAGGATAGAATAATAATAACATAATTGTAAGCCCTTTTATAATTTAATTGCAATTAAAATTTAAAACTAAAAAGTAGAAAATACAATATACATGTTTCCAACTTTCAATATCCACTCTCAAGTCTCAATTATCAAGTCAACTAGTAAGATCAATCATCAAAGATGTAACTTAGCTTCAAATTTTAATTATATTTATAGCTTATAAAAATGTAAAACCATACCTTAGCTCTTTCTTCTTAAAATTTAAAATTTAAATACTAATCCCATGTTGAATGCCTTGCGGGTTCTAGATCTTCATTTTCGTCGTTATTTTGACTTTGACGATAGTATTAAGCAACATCAAAATGAAAGAACCCTTGCCCCGCTCTTGGAGTTATAAGACCTTCTCCATAGTTTGATGATGGAGCCATAACTTGAAGTTGAGGATATGCATATGGTGGTTGCACTTGTGGGGGTGCGGTCATGGGTACTAGTAATACTCCATATTGTTGTTGCCCATAGGCCCCATACCCATGCGAAGGACCACCGTATCAACCATACTGCTGCGGCTGGCCATACTCAGACGAAGGATCATGGTGTGAGTGTCCATATTGTTGCCCATACTTGTATGAACTATCAGAACTTGTGATCCAAGGGCTTGATGCCATTTGATGTGGCTGAGGATATTCATCCGATGGCTCATTTCCTTTACCTCTGCCCCACCCACGTGACCCACCGGCAGGCCACTTGAACCATAATATACATTAATGTTGTCATCTCCACCACCACCATCACTGCCTTCGTATGCCTCCTCGTTCTGGCCCTATTCACCTCCTCGTGAGCCACTCTTGTTAGAAGATGATGTTTTCTGATGTTCTTCTTCTTCTTCTTCATGAGTGACCAACCTTTGGCTTTGACTTGTCTTTTGCATGGGTGCTTTTATCATTTG
Organism: Persea americana; assembly: GCA_029852735.1. Lineage (NCBI taxonomy): Eukaryota > Viridiplantae > Streptophyta > Magnoliopsida > Laurales > Lauraceae > Persea > Persea americana. Next base: position 63,178,814 of record CM056813.1, on the reverse strand, counting down.
ACTTCGCGCGTATTGGAAAGTTGGCACACTTGAACCAGTTGGTTTTGATCTATCTCTAGCCCCCGCAATACATTCTGAAGTAGAACGTGTCAACTCTGGCTCATGGTTATGACCACATTGTAAGCCTTGTGATGACGAGGTTGCTATACCCTTACCCTTATCGTGCACTGATCGCGTTGTAGAAGTAGGCGTAGCAGATCTGGAACTCAGACGTTGCGGTGGGGAATTATGTCCTTCATCCGACCGAAAGTCTTCAACATCAGCCATTGCTTCATCGAGGAATGTTGTGTCATTCAATACTGGATCCTCTCTTTTAGCCAACCATTCATCAAAAGGGTCATCTTCCTCGAATATATAATCCAAATTAATTGGTTGGTAGTCTCCGTTGTTTCTTCTCATCAGATTCCTTGCCTTTATCCTCATGTTGTAATGGATAAAGACCAACTTCTCCAACTTAGCCATAGTAAGGTGATTACGGGTCTTAGTGTGTATTAAACTGAATGTGCTCCAATTCCTTTCACATCCCGAAGATGATGCTGTTTGGCTCAATATTCTTTTTGCAAAAGCTCTTAAATGGGGAACCACATCGCCAAATGTAGCCCACCATTCAGCTGTGTTAAAAGACCAAAACAATAAAATCAATTGTTTGTTATTATTCATAAATTACTATATTTCATCTAATTTAAGTATTGAAATTTGAAATAATACCTGGATCCATCTGCTTACAACCCAATATGGCTGCTTCTGATCCAAAACTACCTAGAGCGCCCTTATAATTTTTCAACTATAAAAGTTAAAATTTAGAAGTTAGCACTTAGCACTTAGCCCGCTAATATGTGAATAACAATGTAATGATCCATGACATCTTTACCTGGTTAAAAATTGTAACTTGATGTTGCGGGTTATCTGTCATAGCCTCTAATGTTTTTTTCAAGCTACAAAAAACTTTTTCATGGCTGGAAAAGTGTTTGCTATAGAAGCAGCTTGGGTTCAAGTAGTACGCTGCATGCCATGACGTCATTAAGTAATAAGTTTTGATTATTGGATTCCAAAATAAAGTAATTGATGCAGGCCCAGGGGTAGGGCTTGCTTGGAGTGCCGAGGCATGTGTCCGCAGACACTTTGAATAGTCTTCACGAAGACTTAAAGATACGAGGACGCACCTCTAGGGACAAACCCACAATTTTATTCAATAATCAAAGTCTGAGAAATAACTTAGTACAAAGCCATATAAATAATAGAGCAAACTTAAAGCCCAAGAAAACCCTAATCTAATAATGGAAAGCTTCCTAATACTAATATAATTAGAAATCTACTAATAAAAGACTAGAATCATAATCTAACTAAGAAGGGACCAATTGTGGGGGCCCCTACTGCATCATTCCCCCTAGGTTGAAAGAAGAGTTCGTCTTCGAACTCAAGGTGTCTTCAGATTGCCTTTATAAATGTGATGAACATGAAGGACCTCTTTGGCAGTGGTGCGAGCATTCCGTTTTGGTGGTTTTGGCTTTTTAGCATGAAAAGTAACTTGTTTTCCACCATGCATGAATGTATATGTGTTGTCGCGCATTCCATTAGTTCCATTTTTGTCATACATCCATGGACGACCTAATAAGATATCACCACTATCTATAGGAAGCACATCAGACCAGACTGTATCCTTGTAATCTGCACCAATGGCAAAAGTAACTTTGCAAGTATGTCGAACGTGTGCTTGATCAACTTTCATTAGCCATTTAACAAAATAAGGTCAATTGTGTTTGTAAACTTTCAAGTGAAGGCAATCAACAAGGGACTGAGAGATGAGATTTTCGCAACTTCCACTATCAACAACAACTGTGCAATTCTGCCCATGAACGGTACTTGTGGAACGGGAAATATTTTTTCGCAACCATTTCTTCTCAACAGTGGGTATAGACTCTTGCTGTACCAAGAGAAGTGCACCATCTGTTTTTGCTGCTATTTCCTCCACTTCATCGGATTCTTCACTTTTGGGATCATCTGTAGTTTCCAGTTCTTCTTGTGTTCCTTCTATTAAAGTTATTCCTTTTGAACATTCAAACGCATGTTGACCCTTTTGCTTACAATGAAAACATGTGAACTTGTTTTGATCTTCAGACTTGGAGGAAAACTTTTCTGAGGAATTAGCACTTGGATTGAAGTCTGGCTTTGTGGGGCTCTTTTGTGCAGCCCATTTAGACACTAAACTTTCGGGCTTGATAATTAGCAATGTCTTCAGCTTTAATGGCATGTTGGATGATCTCATCAACATTATCAAAATTCTTGAATGTAAGGATATGTTGTATGTCAATGCGAAGCCCATGAAAATATCGATCAACCAACACATCATCATTCTCATTCAAGCCACAACGAGCTTGCATGGTTAGGAACTCCTCAAAATATTCAATAATAGGAACCTTGTTTCAAATCTTGAAAGCTAGACCGAAGATCTCTTGAATAATTCACGGGGAGGAATTTTTGCTTCAACAAATTCTTCATCTCAATCCATGTGTCAACGGGGTCAATATTTTGATTTCTCATTTTCTTTTGCAACTCGGCCCACCATATCGCAACATAATTGCGAAATCGAGTGGCCACCTGTGTAATCTTATCACCATCCGTCATTGGCTTGTGTGCAAAAATATTTTCAACACACAGTAACCAATCCATGAATTCACCTGGCTTCAATTTCCCATCATATTCGGGAATCACAAGTTTAATGCCCAAATCACGATTAACATTGACTGCATGTGGATTTCGTTGATTCCGATTATGTCCTCCATCATCCTGATGATTATCCTCATGCCAATTAGTTTCCAAATGGGTTAATCGGGTTTCAATCATTGCAAGAGTCTCTTGCATGTGAACCATCATTACTGAGAATTGATTAACAGTTCCCCTCAAATCATTATCATTATTGGAGGAAGACTCCACTTCTATATGCTTCTTGGGAGGCATTTTTCTATTTACTACAAATTTAAAAATTGTTGACTGACCTGAGGTGTAGATCTGCCCTCCACGATCACAATGGGAAAGACGGATCTAAAATATGACGGTAGATGAGCCCGATATCGTAAGAAGAAATCTCAACCGTTGATTGGGTCAAAGTTGTTGTTGATCAGATGTGTTGATGTTTGCACTCTGCTTGAATTTTTAGTTTTGTATAGACTGCTAGGCTCTGCAAAACAGGTCGGGTGCTGAACTGGCTGGACAGTAGAGGGTGGAAGCAAGTCGGGTCGGGTCAAACCCAAACTAAGAAGAGGCCCGCCTCGGTCGTCATGTCGAGGGAGGAGAAAAAGGATGGAATCCAATTCTCTGCTCGATACAGCAACGCAAGAGAGGAGATGGCTTTGTCATCTGGCGTTAGCTCTGGGTGAGAATGGAGGAGCGGATTAGCGCCAGCGGCCGGAGATGATGAGATGTTGGAGAAGGCGATGCTAGGAGATGTTGCACGGCGTGGCGTTGGTGACAACGGCTGTGCGGTAGCGGGAAGGACTCATATGCGCTGGTGCAAGGTATCCTTCTCTTTCCTCTTCTTTTTTTTTTCCTTCGTCTTCTTCCTCTGTTTTTTTTTTTTTTTCCTCCCGTCCTGGTTCAGGAATGGGGTGTCGGACGAAGAGCCGCTGGGATTTTTTTTTGTCGTGCAATGGGGTTTTGGGAGGCCGGAGGGAACTTTGGGGTTTAAGGGGCTAGGTAGACGATGGAGGAGGTGATTTTGGGTTTGGGGTTTCTGGGAATAGGAAGGAGGCTCGACTAGGTTCTGGAGTTGAAGGTTGGAGGTAGGAAAGGGGGTTTTCAAGGTTAGGCAGTGGGGTGGGTCTCGGTTATGGAAGGTGCGGCCGGGAGGGTGCTGACGGTACTGGGATGGTGGGAATCAGGGAGAAGCTTGGTTAAGGGAATAGGGGTGTATGGCTGATGGGCTCCGGAAGGTGGGATGGGCTGTAGGAGGGTTCTATGGTGGATATCGGGGTTATGGAATGTGGCTGGGATCTGCGGAAGGGTGTACGATGAATCTGGGTAGCGGGATGGGTGGTGATAACGGTAACAAGCCGATCAATCGACGGATTGTTCACTCTGATACCGAACTAATGCAGGCCCAGGGGTAGGGCTTGCATGGAGTGCCGAGGCACGTGTCCGCAGACACTTCGAATAGTCTTCACGAAGACTTCAAGATACGAGGACGCATCTCTAAGGACAAACCCACAATTTTATTCAATAATAAAAGTCTGAGAAATAACTCAGTACAAAGCCATATAAATAATAGAGCAAACTTAAAGCCTAAGAAAACCCTAATCTAATAATGTAAAGCTTCCTAATACTAATATAATTAGAAATCTACTAATAAAAGACTAGAATCATAATCTAACTAAGAAGGGGACCAATTGTGGGGGCCCATACTGCATCAGTAATAAACAGTAACTAGTTAGTATTTATAATAACCATAATAGTCAAAACTTACTTGTCGCATGTATGTCTTGATGCATCTGGTTGTCCTATCGATTATCAATGATTTTCCATAGCAGCTTATAATAAGTCTCATACTTTCCTCTGGACCTTTGCTCTATCCATGACATCATACACAAAGCCCATTGTGGGCTTTGTATTAGCATCCACTAGTTTCAAGACCAAGACAAGAGGCTCGAGTAAGTCAGTAATTCGTTCTGCCCTGTTCCAGAAATCCTCCCCAAGGACAATCTGTTGTACACGGCGTGCCAAAGGTTGATGTGAAAAATCTGATTTCACATATGCTGTACTGGTCCACATCTGCATTATGTTAGCCTTGGCACGACAAAGACTCTCAAGGGCTACGTGCGTAGCAAAGCGTGTGATACCCGGCCTCAAAATCTCACGACCCTCATTAATTTCTCTTAGCAGATCGGTCATGAAGTGATGGTTATAGATCAAAGATGTCACCATCTTTCCCTCATCTTTCCCTCATCAATAGTATCACGGACATCATCTAATTTGCCAATGTCCTCCATCATGAGATCAATACAATCTGCCGCGCACGGCACCCAAATAATACTCTTATGCTTTTTCACGCAATTTCTTCGCCGCAGCCTTAAAGTTAGTCGCATTATCTGTCACAATTGCAACATATTTGTGCCAATTTTTAACCATACCTAAGGTATCATCAATTAAACTGTACAAATATTGTACATCCATTCTATGCCCGCTTGTATCTACAGACTTGACAAAAACTATTCCCGTTACACAGTAAGCCATGAAATTAATAATGTGTCGCCTATTGTTGCTTGTCCACCCATCACACATAAGTGTGCACCCATACTCCCAAGTTTTGAACTGATCTTCCAAGTATCTCTAATAATTAGAAACTTCCTTGTCAAGATACTTTCCGCCAATCTCATAAGCGGATGGAGGTTTAACTCTGGGCCCCACCTCAGCTATAGTATCAACCATGGAGCAATAGTATGGTGAATTAGCAACATTCGGCGGAATTTGATTATAATGGAAGAACTTTGAGATGGCTCTTCCCATTTTCATGGCTCTAACTTTCATATCACCCATGATAGAGCTACTAATCTTTGGTTGCTTCGTACTTTGAGACCGATGTAAGAATGGATCCAATGTCCCACTCCTCGCTGTATCCCGATAAGGGTCAGGAGGAGCTTTAGAAGAACCGGCCCCAGCCCGTGTCTCATCCAAAGGAGCTTGCTCAGAAGCAAACTGTTCACGGCTCACTCTCATAGCCCTCCTTAACTCCCTCTCCTCAACATCACCACCACCGTCAGAGTCATCCTCAGAAGTGTTAATCCTCTGCATATTTACAACCTTCTCATCTAATTTTTTCTTCTTTTCTTTCTCATTCTTCTTTTCAAGCAACATGTCTCTCATTTGTTTCCTCACTTCAGTGGGGACATTTGCACATGGTTTAGCTTCTTCATGTATACCTGCTAGGTGTTGTTTAAATCTGTGGATCCCACCACTGAGAATCTTATGACACCATTTGCATTTGACCTTATGACGGTCTCCTGCAACCATCTCCCCATGTTCCCATCCGGGGTCAACTTCTTTCTCTTTTTTTTTTGGGCCATTTGTGATATAATCTAATTATCTAAGTGACAGTAATCTGCGTAATCAAGAATTCAAGATTCTACACAATCAAATGTTTATATTTTAAGAATGTAGAAACAAAAAGAACATATTATTAATGCACACATACAAGCATAGATGATAGATCCATGTTATAGACTGTTCTACACAATCAAAATAATAGTCTCTTAGTCTTACAATTTACCAAAAAATATTATTAATAATTAGTTTTACAAGAAAAGGAGTGGAAAATATTATTATTACACAATACACATACAAGCATAGATCATTAGATCTAGAGTTAGAACCATAGGCATAGATCCATGTTATATACACTCCCAAAATAATAGTCTCATACAAAAAATATAAATCAATAATGAAAAAGAATTCAGATTTTTATTTTTATTTATTTTTATTTTATTTTTTAAAAAATTACATCATAATCATGAAAATCACATTCTTTTAAGCAAACAATAGTTGAAATTTCATCTACAAACAACCCACACATGTAATCATCTATTCGACATAATTTAAGAATGTAAAATGCAAAAAATCCATATTATTAATAATTATTTTTACAAGAAAAAGTAAGGAAAACATTATTATTGCACGTATATGTGTAGATCTAGGGTTAGAACCATAGATCCATGTTATATACACCCAAAATAATAATTTCATACAAAGAACATAAGTAAATAATAAAAAAAAATATGGATTTTTTAATTTATTTTAAAAAAAGGACCCAAAAATTCAAAAAAATGCATTTTTAGAAAAAATAATGATCCTCCATACCATCTTCAAGCAATATCTTCATCTTAGCATCTTCCCTAAACCATATATGCATGTAGAATCAAGGAAACAAACCTCAAAGTTGAGAAATAAAAAAAACCCTCTTTGATTTGAATAGTGGTTGGATTCTTTGGTAGGCTTGATCTTTCAAAATGGATGGATTTGAGGATGTTAGATGCTAGAAACACAATTTGGAGCCAGTTTCCTTCAATCTCCAACAAGTAGAAACAAAATAAATAAATAAATAAAAATGATGCTTTTAGGGTTTTGAGGGGCTTTTAAAGCCCCCCACTTTGTCAGGGACCGACTCGGACAAGTCCAGTGGGACTCGGACGAGTCCAACTGGACCTGTGCCCAGTCCAGGGGACTCGACTCGCCCCTTACCGAGTTCGAGTCGACTCGGACGATTTTTTATTCCTTGGTCCTACTACTCTAAACAAAGTCTGAACTCTCTGCTTTGATCTACTACATACCGAATTGGCCCACCATGAGATTCAAATCAGGTCACGCTTGTTGCTCTCTCTTTATGAACACCCGATCAATCATGGGACCGATGAAGCTCTGATACCAACTGGCGCAAATCAGATTGCCAAAGGGCAAATCTGTTGCACCAACCCAACCTTTTCAAGCTTTATGAGTCTCTTTTTTCTTCAAAATTCAAAAGCTCCCATATTCATCCTCTTCTCATTACTATATAGGTTCATCAAAAAGCCCTAACCCTAAAAAGAAAAGAAAAGTCTAAAATGCCCTCAACAAATGGGCTACAAAAGATGAAAATAAAATAGAGCCAACAATGGCCAAGGCCCATGCAATCAGGTGGCCCATTCTGATCTGCATTACAGCATTGTGAAGATGGGATCTAGAATGATGCGGAGAGCAGCATGAATTATGGTTGAACCATGACACTTCAAAGACCTTGGGGTAGAAATTGAATTGGGATTGAAGAGAATAAAGAAAGTGGGGAAAGAGGGTGAGAAGAGGGTTGAATTTGGGACCTGCACATGGGGAAGTGATGACACATTGACACATGGGGAATCATTTAGCTTCATCATCTTGTTACTTTCGTTTGGATTATTGGCATCTTTTATGGTGGCAGACTGGTTGATATGAACCTTCCTTTCTTGATTTGTTGGTCTTGATACATTGATCAAAGTGATATTCACAATTTATTTGCCTTCTGTTAGGCCTTTGATGTGCTGTTTAGTCGGATTACCTTTTTAACTGGGGCAGATTACTTAGTTTATTGTAAACTATGCTTTTAGAGGAAATTGTGTTATTTTGTTCTTTTTGAGGTTTTCTGCCCCAATATGAGATCTGTCTATGTTCTCCTTTCATTTAACCATGTTCTTTGTCTGAGATGTCTAATTCATGGTCATGATTCTTTTTGCCTGGGTGATGACGATGATCAGCATGGTGGTAGCACAAATGCCTTTACATCTTCTGAACACACAAACTTCTATTTTGATATTAATAGTGACTGTTTTGAAGAGGCCTTGGATAGGTGCGTGATGTTCTACCAATTGGGCAGTTGGTTTGTGTTATCAATTATTTTCTTTTACAGTTGTGAGTTCCAAATATTGATGTGATTTTCCATTCAGATTTGCACAGTTCTTTCTCAAACCATTGATGTCTCCTGATGCTACCTTGAGGGAAATTAAAGCTGTTGATTCTGGTAATATTCTATTTGTAAAAATGTTTTCTGTTGTGAAATTTCCACAAGTTCTATAAATTGCCAAGCAACTATTCTGAGTTATTACTTTTATTATGCAGAGAATCAAAAAAATTTATTGTCTGATGCTTGGCGTTTGAATCAGGTATCAGTTAATTTACTACTATTACTTGTGATCCTCAGTTAGAAACATTGCAACATAATCCATTTTGATACTGCACCAATTTTTTCAATGGTAACTTCTGGGATATTCACTTTAATGCCACACAGAAGATGAATATCAATTACTTTGCTTACAAAGGCACCAAATCTTTCCACCAAAGTTAGGACCAGAAAAGTCGATAAAGTGTTGTCTTTTCTTAGACGTGAAGAAACCATGTAGAAGCGATTTGGACCTCATTAGTAAGCATCATGATAATTGGGAACATGAGGCAGTTCCAGATCTATCTTCCCCATTTAGCTACAAAACCACTCCATCATGTAAATAAGAAACCCTAATAATCCACCTTATGATAGGCGGTCTCCTAATCTAACTTTGAAACATTTTGAGTTGGCTCATTGAGTTTCTCCTTTTGTCAATGCATTTATTAAAATGAGGTTACCATCAAAGTTATGTCATTCTTTGATAAATTCAGTATGGGCCGGGGACACTGTTAATGTAAGTATACCATCTTGGTTAACCTGCTACATTGCTTAAATTATCTAAATTATGGTTTAGAGAATGTATCTATAAAAGGGTAATTACAATACCCTACATTATAATAATCCATTGTTAATGAGTGTTATGCTTTGTAACCCAAATTACAGACCTTTTAGTAGGAGATGGTGGCAACTGGACTTACTTTTTAAGGTTGAGGCTGGGCCATGGTATGCGCTGATCCCAAATCAAATTAGAAGGATCTAAACCTCAGGATGATCTTTGTACAAATATGGACCCATTATTTTATGCATGAAGCATACCCAGCTGGCAGCCGGTGATGTTGATTTTCATATTTTGCCTAGTCTCACTCACTACATTCAGTTGTCTCACATATTAATGATCCGTCACCCACCTTTGAAAAAAAAAAAGTGAGCCACTGAACCTAACATGAAAGTGAGATGCACAAGGTGCGGAGAACACATAAACAGTTTTTTATTTTTATTTTATGGCCTGGGCACTGGCCTAAATTGCAAAAACTACAGAGCAGGGCCCAAGCTGGCCAAGATCAGGCCAGACATTTCGTTTGTTTTATGGGTTACCTGACCATTGTCATCCTTCTAAGTTTCTCTGCTGAATATCATTTCTCATGGTTTGATAATTAGTAGTTAAAATATTTGTATATTCATGAAAATGAAACATGTGCTATTTTTGCATGCAACATGAGTTTTTCCATTTACTTCTCTATTTTACCACTTTCCATTTTTTTGTACTTATAAACTAGTAGAAGCAAACCTTTTCTCCTATTTGCTTAGTACCTATTAAAGAGTAACTAGTGTTTCTGTAAATTCATTATTCTTTTCAGCTTCACAAGCATTTATGTGAAAGCGGTCACCCATACCACAAATTCAGTACAGGTGAGCATTTTGAAATCTTCTGTCACTGTAGGATGTTCATCTGGATAATTATTGCGTCTGTTGAAGTTTCGGTATGTTTTGGCCCTTTTTTAGTCTTGATTTATATAATCATATCCACATAATCATTCCTTGTTGAAATATTGACGAACATCCTGAGAGATTGGATGTTCGATATATGATGGTTCTTTTAGAGCCTTGTAATCACAATTGGGACTAGGGGTGTAAAAGAAAACCAAAAAACCGTCTAACCGAGCAGAATCGAACTGCGGTTAATAGTCGTGTTTCACGGTTCGGTTACGGTTATTGAAATCGGAAAACCGTGTTTCACGGTTTGGTTACGGTTTTTGTCTTGACTCATGGTTATTAACCGAATTGAACCGTTAACCACGGTTCGGTTAGCCGTGTTCCCAAAACACACAATTAATCGAACCGTTTCGCTAATAAGAAAAAAACCTAAGGGCCTGAATGAAAAATACATTTTTTTTACAATAACATATTATGCCATCCTCCAACTATAGATTTTTTTTTTTTCATAGTAAGTTTGATTGGTAAACGGCAAAATTTTCACAAATTTTTTTTAAGTGACAATTAATCGTTAACTGCAGTTAACCGCGGTTCGGTTACGGTTATGGTTACGGTTTTTAAAAACCAAAAACCGTGAAACATGGTTCAGTTAATGGTTTTCCCAAAATGAACGGTTAACCGAACCGTTACACCCCTAATTGGGACAAAGAAAATGGTATTCTGATTGGTGAGCTGGTGATATTTTTCCATAGAATAAGAAAATGGCTATCCATACTCCATAGTCATTCGATTACAAAACCAGATTGGAAAATCATGTTTTTTGAGTACTGAAAACTGACGGAAGGTGGCATTTCTTCTTAGTGGTCAGTAAATAATAACATGAGTTTTATGCCGAAGGTAAAAGTAAAAATTGACTAAGCCCCTCAAAACTTACTGCTATGATTGCATGGTATTAAAATGAAGTTTCAACCAAGGATCCTGAAATTGAAAGCTACCATTGCATTGTGAGAACAGTGACATCTATGGAAAAAGATTACTTGGTGGAAAGGGTACTCAATATAGTAGTGTAAACTGTAAAGAGTTACATTTGGTTACATTTTAACCCTCTCATTTTTGCTGATGTGAGATAGATTCTTGAGTTCTTACTCTTTATGTAAAAGGAATGGTTGATAGTGATCCATTGAAAAATAAATCAATCAATAAATAAAAGTTTCTGATGGTGATACCCAGGCTGAATGATACAGGATATCCTGTTAGATTATGATGATCATGCCGCTCTCTTCTTTGATACCAAATGGGTGGTGGTGGAAAGAAGGGTGAAAGAATATTAGAAGTTAACATGATTGATTCATAGATTTATTGACTTAAGCACTTTGAATGGGATTAGCTTAGCACTAACTGATCATTTTAAGCATCACAAAAAGAAATTTGTGAAATTACTCTTCAATAGGCTTTGATAAGTAGATGTTTTTCTTGGGTTATTAATCTTTCAAAAATCTTGAATGTTAGTGTGGGTTCCCCTGTAAGGAAATTTCTAATCTAATACTTTGCCTTTACAATACCCTTAAAGTAGACCTTAGCCTCTATGTGTTGACAACTTAATAGAATGAAGAAAAACTTTGGAAAAATTGGATGGTCCTTGTTGATCGATCCTTCCTTCTCTTTATAATATTTCCAACCTTAATCAAGGCAATTACAGACCATTACAATCTACATATATGTAAAGTATATATGTTACAATCCTGTACATATAAAGAGAATGATATACACAGTAGGATTTGGTCAACTACAGATATCCCACGTGATGCATATACAATGGGCCTTATGACATGGGCTTTTTGTGCATGGGGCTTGTGGACCCTGTAGGCCAGTTGGTGTTAACATGTATAACTGAAATTTGTATATTTATCAATAACAACTTAGCTCAATTTTGAAGTGTGGAAGAACTAAAAACTCATAAATTCCTCAGACGTGGATTTTGAGAAAAAAGATCAAAATCTTTATTTTTGAGCAACAACACAGCATCTCACGAAATCCTCACATATATGTCTCAGAAATTTATCAAAATGAGCATGCTGGGTTTTGAACAAACACTGACAGAGTTAAGATGCCTGTTAGTGCCTCCAACTCACACACGGGTACATGACGGGTAGGAGAATACAGCAGATCGGGTGCATGCAGGAATGCAGGGTTTCCATTTTGAGGGTTTAACTAATCATTTGTTATCGGTTCTTTTATTTTTTCTGCTTTGATTGTTGCTGTGTAATATGGAATTGTAAAAGGAAAAAAAATTGAAAGGAAACTTGCAGTAATCAATAATCATTATACATTTATACTACAAATGTTTCTTATCTGTACAAAAATTATTGCGTTATATAATTATATTTCTGCTTCCCTTCTAATGTTTCTTGAAACTGTTTCTGTTTTTAGTTGTTCTTTTAACATATATGGAGCAATTATAGTAAACCTATGTGAAAACCCATGCAGAGGGTAGGAGGCTTGATGGAGCTCCTTGTCTTTCAGAAGATGTGGAGTATTCTGCTTGCCTTTCATCCTAATATCTCATCCTTCCAAAAGAAGGCAATTGAACTTATTTTAAATCTTTAGGCTTCAGATATTTGAATTAATCCAGGTATTTTTGTGTGAAAATATTGCTTGGTTCCACCATATTTGTTCCTTTTACTATAGACATTCCAAATATCAGGTAATTGGGATACACTGGAGGTTGGCCCGAAATCGAAAGGGCTTGATACAAGGCACGAGCTAATTAAATTTTATGAAAAGAACTATTCAGCCAGCCTAATGCATCTCGTTGTGTATGGAAAAGGTAAGCATTTGTTTTGCATATGCTCAATTAAGCTGGAAAATGCCTTACGGCTAATGTCATTTTATCATATGCTACTAGATAGCCTTGATGAAACTCAAAGCCTGGTCGAAAAAAAATTTGAGGGAATTCGAAATACCCAAAAAAGCTCTTCACATTTTCCTGGCCATCCTTGTACCCATGAACACCTTCAGGTACTTCTGATGTTATTGTGTTGAACTCTCAATTGCCTTTTGGCTGTTTTCCAGGTAAGGGTTTACAGTCTTAATTTCTGATGGAAAAAACATTTATTTACATCAAAACGCTTTTTTTTACTTTTTTTTTTTTGCTAGAAGCTTGGTTATACTTTTAGTCAATCTTGTTTTTGTTAATTTATTGCAGATTCTTGTTAAAGTTGTCCCAATAAAGCGAGGTCATAAATTGAGAATTACATGGCCAATTACTCCTGGCATACGCTATTACAAAGAAGGGCCTTGTAGATATCTCGGTCACCTTATTGGACATGAAGGAGAGGGCTCTCTTTTTTCCATTTTGAAAGGATTAGGCAAGTTCTGTCTCTAGTTTTCTCATGTTTCAGTAGAGCTTCCTGGCTTTTCATATCCATTGATGCACAAAAATGATGTCCAAGTGGAAACTTAGGCAATTGGATTATTTGAGTGACCTCAAGTCCTGATTACATAGTGATACTTAATGCATCATATAATCTTGTTTCTAGCATTTGGCTGTAATCATGCTTGTCTTCTTTGTATGAATATCAACTGATCACAGGTTTGCAATACAAATCTGATTTCATGATTTTTATAGCATGAATGGAAAACTCTCTTTACTGTGATTTCAAGTTTGAAGAGAACCATGTTGAAAGCATGTTGCTGTAATCTGTGATCAATATATTCTAACAAAGCTTATTTAAAATGGAAAACTCTCTGTTGTTGGCTCTATTTCTTTTTCTAAGCAAACATTTTGGGCTGTACTTTCTAAGGAACTTTGAGCATCCTTCCTATTCATCTGTTATATTTAACAACATTTTGATCTTGCAGTTGATTGTAAAAAGTTGATATTAAACAGTGACTTCATCATGAGCTATATAATTGACAACTTCAGCTCTGTTGGTTTGCCTTGTTCCTGCTGTAACCTGTTTGGTAGGAGCCACGGCCACTCATGATGGATTTTTTTCTCTGCTATTCCTGTACAGACACCCCTGTTTGTGACTTCTGGCAATCTGTGGGACATGAGTAGTAGATTTTAGTAACATTCCTTTTATGTAAACCAAAAGCATCTCACTTGGGCGTTCCCTTTCAGTGGGGCTCTATTTTTATTCTGCCATGATCCCTAAATGTCTACCCATCCCTCCCGTGAATTGTTCTTTCTGGATATCATGATTTTAAATTTGGCCTAGTCAATTCACCCGAGTCACCTAGTTGGTCGGGTCTTATGGATTTTGTACCCTAAACACACTTATTTCCTATTGTTCTAATTGGGAAATGCTGTTGAAACTTGAAAACTCTTACCACTCTTAGAGACATTTTGCACTGATTCTAGAAGAACAAAACATTTTTTCCCCCAAAGATCCAAGCATTTGGATATTGGTCGCACTGTTCATTCGATTGAATGAAATACAAGTTTTCAAATTCTATATTCTTAGAACTATAATTTCTATTTTTATTTTTTATTTTTTATTTTTTAAAGGTTATTGGACCTGGGTGTGGCTCAGTCCAAGTTGGCTTAGTCAACTGGACTTCAGGGTGACTAAGTCGCCCCATCGAGTTTGATTTTAGAACCTTGTCAATAGTTTTTTACGGCATGATAAGGGGTTTCTTTACCCTTAAATTGTTGACAACCTCTGACATAGTGGGCAAGTGTAGGCACCTCACTTTTTGGTAAACCCAGCGGATCAGAGTAGCCAACCCAATGAACCCTAACCCAGGACCCATACATTCATCCAGATCTAATTTGATGGGAATTATTTATTTCCCAAATCCATTGGTTTGAATGGAGAATTAACCCTAATCATGCCATGATGTAGCCCATTGATCTAAGTCATCTAACTATATGATTCATATTTCATACCCTACTATCTGTCTATCCCAGTCTTAAACGGAACGACCAACATAAACTCAAAACCATTAAGATCCTAGCTGTATCTAGTTGGGGTGGAGGTGATTGATTCCTGAGGGTAGGCGTTTGGATTCACAATTTAACTACTCGGTCTCACAATTTCCTTCTACTACTCCTAGTTATGTTAAAAGAGGGAACATGTCCTTGTCATATAAATACTCGAGTTTTAAGTAGAAATAATTTTGTGCTATTTTATATCTTTATTGTAGTATGATGTGTGTGCATGCGTACGTGCGCGTGCGTGCATGCGTGTGTAATGCTCATTATATTATATCATTGATTTGTTTTCTTACCATAGTGATTTTCTAATGTGGATGAGTACTGAAAAATAAATTGCAGGATGGGCTACGGCTTTGGCTGCTGGAGAAGGGGATTGGACTTACGAATTTTCATTTTTTGAAGTAGTTATTGATCTAACTGATGCTGGTCATGGTTAGTTTCCTTTTTTAAAATAATTTTTAATATTCATGGTTTTTATCTGGTATCCCTGGATTTATCTTTTATTGATAACTTTTTCATAATACTTGTGTGTTTGGGTTGAACTTTTTTTACTTCCGTCTTGGGAAAGTTTTAATAGTAAGATATTCCTTTTTCTTAGTAATCTGAAAATAGATTTTCTAATTAAACTGCAGAGCATATGAGGGATATTGTTGGGTTGTTGTTCAAATATATTTTCCTCTTACAGAAGGGTGGCGTAAATAAATGGATTTTTGACGAGGTATGCGTGTTCTGGTTGTTCAATATCCAAACCTACTAATATGATTTCCTATGCATCAATGTGGTTATTGAAAACTTTGAACGTGTTCTCTATTACTCAAGTTCTAGTAAGGCTTTCTTATTAATTTGAACATGTGGTTCTGGGTAAAGTTAGGAGGGTATCACCAAGTTCCAGAATTGAATTTGGTTGGTAAGGAGCTTGCTTTACGTTTTGCTTTAAACCTGGGTGACATAACATTGGCAGAACCTTTTGATTGAATTCTTTACCAAAAGGGTATTCTGAATGCCTTCTTAATTTGTTCTTGTAACTGCATGATATAAGAGATGTGGTCCTCAATTCTTTCTGTCATGTTTTAACCCAATAGATACTCACAAGGCAATGATTTACTGGAAGACGAATTTATGGTTTTGTCAAGACTGGCACAGGAATAGATAAACTCGCCCTTAAAAAAATGTTGAAAAACAAGTTGGCGGTCCAAAAATATGCCAGGGAAGTTATGTGACTCTAGTTGAAACTAGTTTTCTTAATAAGCTGGCAATTAAATCATGTGTCTTCTTTGTGCTCAATAAAGATGCTCATGCAGCAGTATGGAAGAGTGGACTGGGGACAGTAATTAAGCATTTCATTTGAGTTAGGAGTTTATTTATTTATTTATTTTATTTTTTTGTGAAAATACATCCACATCCACTTAAATACTAATACGATTCAAGAAATCGCCACAGGATATGAAAACTTCTGTAATTACCTGCACTTATCTCTTCCTCTATCCACTCCCAGTCAAATTAAATTTTAAAACTCTTATACGATTCAAATTTTAGCTGATATTTTGACAAAGCAAGGAGTGGATGGGGAGTTCCTTTTTGTGGGCTACATTGTGCTGTTCTCTAGTTAGTGTGTATGTCTGAGTAATCTAATGTTTATGCAACTTTAACATAAAGTTTTTAGTGATCAAAAGATGTACAATGTGTTAGTAGCTGATTTCATTTTTCAGTTGCAGTTTTAACAATTGGGGTGGAAAAAAAGTGGGGTCTAAGTTTGTTTATACCCTCTTTTCCCTTCTTTTTAGAATTGGGTTGGATGGGAAGGGCATTCCACAAACACATCATCATCATCATTATCATTGTCATTATCATCAAAGCCTTGTCCCTACTATCTTGGGGTTGGCTACATGAATTTTGTTTCATTATTCCAGTTATTCTGAGCTATATTGTCAGATAGGGTGCACTTCTTCAAATTTATCCTTACTACTTTCATCCATGTCTTCTTTGGCTTACTACTTTTACTTGAGGGACCACCGATCTACATAAAAAAACTTCTCACCGGCGCCGTTGTTGGCTTGTATTAGACATGCTCAAGCATCTTAAATGAGTCTTTCTTAATTTATAATCTATTTCAGGTGCCCCTAAATGCTTGTGAATGCTCTCCGATTCTTTCTTAGTATTATCACATATCCATCTCAACATTCTCATCTCTGCTACTCTTTTTTTGCATGTGTTGTTTCTAATTGGACATCATTCTTCTCCATAGGTCATAGCTGGTCTAATCGATGTCTTGTAAAATATTTCCTTCAATCTTGTTTATATATGCTGATCAAAAGGCACTCTAGAAGCAAGTATCCATTTCGACCATCCAACTCTTATCCTATCTTTGACATCCCCCCCAATCTCTCCATCCTTACTAATTATAGAGTTGGCATTCTGTGATCATGCATTCCACAAATTACATATGGCCTAAATATGAAATCGATTCTCTTATTAAAATTGTTGAATCATGAGTCATGACTATGCAAAATGAATGCTTGGACCACATTTCTATTTGTCTTGTTTCGTGGCCCCTCATGAGATGGTCGCGTTCATTAAAATACCATGACATATTGTCAATGTGATGTCCCTTCCACCATGCAATTACTGATTGCTATGGAATTTTAATACAATTGCAATTTCTGTTATCTGTTTCTATAGCTTATTACAATCGCAATAACCTATAAGACTGTTATCTTTTTCTTTTTCTTTTTTTTTTTTAATAACCTTGTTATCGATTTCTTAAGAATGAAGATTCTAAAATGATTTGTTTTGGTTTTGTAGCTTTTGGCCATTTGTGAGATTGGGTTTCACTACCGAGACAAAATCCGTCCTAGGAATTATGTGGTTAATATTGCATCAAATATGCAGGTAATTAGTTAATTGTATTCAATTTAGTGATAGTGAAATAGCTTTACCCCTTATGCATTTTCACATTCTTTGTTCAGAAGTTCACTTATGTAACTCCGCGCAAAAGGTGTTTTTCATGGACTTGTGTTTTCCATGGAGTCATGGAAAAGTAGTTTTTTTAATTCATTTTTCGTCATGGAAAAGTGCCAGACCAAACCACAGAAAAGTAGCGAGCACAAGAAAGTGAATCCTTTTCTGCAGAGTTGCTGTTACACAAAACATGTCTTTAAACATAGCTTTTGCTTGTAACTTGTGGATTTATTTCGTAAAGAATTCTGAAGATTTTTTTTTAATTTTATTTTCATGAAAAGGCCTTTATGAAAAGTAGCGTAAGGACACCATATGCTAATTTCACTTGGTTGAAGGGGCAAATTAATTTTTTTAACCTTTTTCTTTTGAAATAGATGATGTCACCTATTCGAGAGTCATTTTTCATCATCATCATCATATCTCTCTCTCTCTCTCTCTCTCTCTTTCTCTCTCTCTCTCTCTCTCTCTCTCTCTCTCTCCACACTTTTGTTTCTACTTTGCATTTTGTATTATGAATGGTCGATAGTCTTTCACACCTTGAAGGTATGTGGACCAAAATTATTAAGTTATTCATTTTTGAAAAATCGAAAATTATTTGATGGGTGGGGGTTAGGGGACAGACGTGATGCCCAAATACTGATTTAGGACAGAAACACAAGGTTCGGAGATACATTCTACGCTTTAGGCATCTAGGACACAAATGGGTATGGGGGTTAGGGTACAGACATGAGTGCCGAAGCACGTGTCCAAAGACACCTCAAATCGTCTCCACAGTGACTTCAACACGAGGACGCATCTCTCCGAGGGAAAATCCACAATTATTTTCAATTTCAAAGTCTGAGATTTCCATCTCTACAATGTACTATAAATAGGAAAAGCAAGCTTAGGGCCTAAGCAAACCTAAACCAATAATCAAAATTAGCCTAATTACAATTAGAAATATACTAACTAATAATTAGGAAAAATAAAAGGAAACAAAATAAAAAATAGAGGAATTTACGGTACAGGTCCCCATAGGGACCCTATACCACTCGAGGTGTTGGTATTGTGTTGAACATGGGAGAGGTCCTTATGTGGCCTTTTTATTTATTTTTTTTGTCATTTAGCGATTGGTCGATATCGACCATTATTATGGTCGATATTGACCATTCTTCGGTGGTTGCTCTCGATTTGCAGAACCTAAATAGAAATTGGGTTTTTAGGAGAGAGAAAAGGGGAGGTGAGGAGGAGGGAGAAGGGGGGAAGAGTGGTGTTGCATAGGGGTGGTGTCTCATCAACTGCATAAATCCCCAAAACCTATTTATCAATAGATTACTAAAAAACAATTGTTGCTATTACACTTTGGAAAAGAAAAAACAAACATTTTCAATCCAAATCGGGGAAAAAGCTGGAAACTCAGTTGAGAAGATGAATCCAAGCAAGAAACCCACATCTCAGAATCTCAAAAGAAGATCCAAGCTTTGAGCTTATCCTGGAAAAAGATTCAATCTTGCACCGTAGATGAGTGGGAGGAGAAGAGGGTAGAGAAGGGCCAGCAGTATCAGCTTCCACCTCCTTCCTCCTCTCCACCATCCGTTCTCCATCGCTCTGCCTTCATTTCATTCATTTATTTCTTCTGCTTTGTTCCCGTTTCCATGGTTGCCATAAAGTTCCCTATTCAACGCCACGCCTCCCCTTTTCCATGGTGAATTTCTATTTGGGTTCTCACTGCAGAATGGTCGATATCGACCAATCGCTAAACGACAAAAAAAAAAAAAAAAACCGCACCTTGAGGACCTTATCCATAAATACAGTGTTTCTTAGACCTTAGGAGTGGTATAGGGTCCTACCGGGACCTATGCGGTAAATTCCTCTAAAAAATATCTCTAACTGGGTGGGACCACTTGTGGCCTGTTCTGCATCATTGAGTCGGAGTTCGTCATTTAGCAATTCAAGTCACAGTCTGAGTGAGTCACCCCCTGGTCGAGTCCTATTAGGACACAGGCTAACACTACATCTTTTTTCTTATTCTATTGCTGTGAGATGTTGGATGCTTTTGGGGTCCTTTTGCATTGAAATTGGCAGATCAAAATCACATTTTGTGGAAATCTCTGCATTCAGAGATCAGAGGTACCATTTATTGATCACAGTGAAAAGAAAACATGACCACCTGGCACCTACTGCTGCTAAAATGCATTTAATTAATTAAAACACTTGTTCCTTAAAGTTAAAATTCTAGATTCACAGGACATGAATTTATATTTTAATCTTTTTTCTTCAATTTTCATTTTTTGTGTGGGGCTTGTTAGGGGCTCTATGGTGTGATTTGGTCCAGAGGATGACAGATATTCCAATCCCACAACAAAAAAACCCCAACCCCACCCCCCCCGACGGTACTTTCTTCGTTGTTGCCTTCATATGAAGTTTCTTATCAGGCCCATGCTTCTCTCTCTCTCTCTCTCTCTCTCTCTCTCTCTCTCTCTCTCTCTCTCTCACACACACACACACACACACCAGCTTACCACTAATTCTTTGAAGTTTGAACATCCTATTCTGTACGGCAGTATGGGAACCTAATGAAGCCAAAATCTTGATTCCTCCTTAAAACTATATCAGATGGATGACATCTACAAGCAGATCAGTGTCTCTGAAATGCAGTAATGTAATGGACATCCTCTTTTGAAGATTACTGACAAATAGAGGCACAACTCGAGCCATCACCCTCCCCCTTTGAAATTTGAAAAACTCCCATATATTAGAGGAAATTTTATGCTTTTCTTATGTATTCTCCTCCCCGCCAAACCCACCCATCCACCGCAAAGGTGTTTTTTTTAGTGGCCTCCCCAAGGAAGGTTTCCTGATTCTGCCACTGTACGGTCGGAGCCTTTGGTTAGTCTGTCCATCTCACAAACTCTGAAGACATAGCGAAAAGCTTATTTTCTATGAAATCTGAGGAATTGAGCATGAATTAGGAAACTTCCTTAGAAAGCCGAAGTTCAGAAATGAAAAATGGCATTCTAGGCATAATAAATTGGTTGCTGCAATTATTTTAAGAGGTTTTCAGTTTTCACTAAGTAAATTGAATTGTCTTTTCATAAAATCTCCATTGACTGTCTCGGCATTTTTCCTTAATTGAAAATATTTTCTAAATTGGACCGTGTGTTCCAGTTTTTTATTATTGTGTTCTATACTGGGAAAAACCTTTCATTTTTTTGTGGATGATAATAAATTCTTCAGTTATTTCCTAAATTATTTCCTGATTAGAAGGCATGCAGTTGATTTCAGTTACACGATCTTTCATGTTCTTCTATATGCATGGATCACTAAATGATCTTTTCTAGCCTATATGAATTAATTGCCTGTTCAGTTACACTTAAGAAATATTCTTTCAGCTATACCCCCCAGAAGATTGGCTGGTGGCATCATCCTTACCTTCTAAGTTTGTTCCAGACACTATTCAAAAGGTTTTGGATGAGCTCACTCCAGACAGGGTCAGGTAACCTTGTAATGTAGATTACTCTAGTAGATTAAGCTTATTTTATAGGTGATATGTGGGCATTCTGTAATGGCTCCCATCTTTTTCTTTTTGTCCAGTTTGTCCACCAAGGCTATATATTGGTCCGTTTCATTTACATTTTTACTAAAGATGTTATTCTCTGTCATTATTTGCATCTTTTATACTTAAAAAATAACATAATTATAAATGTTGGTTTGGCCTTGTGATGCAGAACGGCTACCACTCCACCACTGGTCCCACCCAGATATTTATTTTTTAGTAGTTTCCTAATTTTATTGTAATTAGGATTAGTATATTATGATTTATTTGGTTTCCTAGTTTGATTATGATAGTTTCTATTATTAGATTGGATTTCTTAGGCCCTAAGTTTACTTTGCCTATTTATATTGCATTGTAGAGATGATAATTTCAGATTTGGAGTTGAATAAAAATTGGGATTTTCCCTTGGAGAGGTTTTCCTCGTTTTAGAAATCTCTGCGGAGATAATTTGAAGTGTCTTTTGACACGTGCTTTGGCATCTACGCAAGCCCTAACCCTGGGGCCTGCATCAGTTGGTATCAGAGCGAAGATCCACAATGCTCTGGTCACCGTCCGGTCACAGATCGGAGCCTATCCGTCCATAGTACCCATATCCCGTTTCCCATCCATACCGTTACCCTCCAATCCAGCAATCCAGACCTTCTGGAAATCCGCTACCTTTCTCCACCAAATCCGCAGCAACTTGATCCATCCCAGCGGAAACCCATCACTCCAAACTGACAGACATTCACCCCAGGATATTCCAAACCCCTTTCGACCGAGCCCCTGTCCATCACCATCGCTTCCCGACCCCAAACCCACTCGTCCGAAAACCCATACCTGAACCAGGAAAAAAAAAAAAAAAAAAAGGCAACAGAAAAAGGAACAACGTAGAGGAGAAAGAAGAAGACGACGTCAGAGAAGCAAAGAACGGAGTACGAAGTGTACCATTCACCAACGCGTCGTCATCACCAGCCACGCCAGCTTCTTTCCTCTTTGTTTCTTCCTTCCTCTCTGTTGAGACGTTACAACAAAAGGGGGTTTTGAAAACCCTTTTCTCTTCTCATTCGACATGGAGACCGAGAGTGCCTGGATTGGGCTTGAAACTGGGTTCAGTTCAGGAATAGGTCAGGTGGACTTGACCATCTTTGAAGCCCAGTACCATCAGCAGCTTTTAGTTAATTGCATTTTTCGTCCAGATCAACGGCTACAATTTGTTTTTGCTATATCAGACTCATCTACCCACTGATTTTATATCCGTTTTGATCAACATGATCGTGGAGAGTAGATCTACACATCAGGTCAGTCCAAAAGTTGGAATTTTCATTAAAAAAAAAAAAAAAAAAAAGCCTCCCAAGAAGCATATAGAAGTGGAGTTTTCCTCCAATAATGATGATGATTTGAGGGGAACTGCTGTGTAGTTATCGGTAACTGTTAATCAACTATCCGCAACGATGGTTTCAATCCAAGTTCAAATGCAAGAGACTCTTGAAAGGATTGAAACCCGATTAACCAATTTGGAAACTAATCGGCGTGAGGATAATCATCGAGATGATGGAAGACATAATTGGAATCAACGCAATCCACATGCCTTCAATGTTGATCGTTATTTGGGTATTAAACTCATGATTCCCGAATATGATGGGAAATTGAAGCCAGATGAATTCATGGATTGGTTAGTGTGTTGAAAATGTTTTTTCACACAAGCCAATGACTGATGGTCATAAGATTACACTGGTGGCAACTTGATTTCGCAGTTATGCTGCGGCGGAGTTTCAAAAGAAAAGGAGAAATCAAAATATTGACCCCATTGACACATGGATTGAGATGAAGAATTTGTTAAAGCAAAAATTCCTCCCTGTGAATTATTCAAGAGATCTTCGGTCTAGTTTTCAAGATTTGAAACAAGGTTCCAAAACTGTTATTGAATATTCTGAGGAGTTCCTAACCATGCAAGCTCGTTGTGGTTTGAATGAGAATGATGATGTATTGGTTGATCGATATTTTCATGGGTTGCACATTGACATACAATATATCCTTACATTCAAGAATTTTGATAATGTTGATGAGATCATCCAACATGCCATTAAAGCTAAAGACATTGCTAATTATCAAGCCCGAAAGTTTAGTGTATCTAAATGGCCTGCACAAAAGACCCCCACAAAGCCAAACTTCAATCCAAGTGCTAGTTCCTCAGAAAAGTTAACCTATAAGTTTGAAGATCGGAACAAGTTCACATGTTTTCATTGTAAGCAAAAGGGTCACCGTGCGTTTGAATGTCCCGAAAAAATAACTTTAATGGAAGAGACACAAGAACCGGAAACAAAAGATGATCCTAGAAGTGAAGAATCTGATGAAGTGGAGGAAATAGCAGCTGAAACAGATGGTGCACTTCTCTTGGTGCAACAAAAGTCTATACCCACTGTTGAGAAGAAATGGTTGCGGAAAAATATTTTCCGTTCCATCGGTACAATACATGGGCAAAATTGTACAGTTGTAATTGATGGTGGAAGTTGTGAGAATATCATCTCTCAAACTCTTGTTGAGCGCTTGAAGTTGAAGGTTTACAAGCACAATCGTTGCTAATTTGTGAAATGGCTAATGACAGGTGATGAAGCGCAAGTGCGACACATGTCAAGTTACTTTTGCAGTTGGTGATGATTATCAAGATACAATTTGGTGTGACGTGTTACCAATGGATAGTGGAGATATCTTATTGGGTCGCCTGTGGATTTATGACAAGAATAGAACTCACGGGATGCGCGACAACATGTACACATTCAGGCACGGCAAGCAAGAAGTTGCGCTCTATCCTAAGAAGCCAGATTCATCGAAGAAGAACTCAAGGGCCCATGCTACAAAGGAAGTGCTTCACGTACATCATATATATAGAGGCAACTTGAAGACGCCCCAAGTTCGAGGTCGAACTCTTCTTTCAACATGGGGGGAATGATGCAGATCGGCTACCACTCCACCACTGGTCCCACCCAGATATTTATTTTTTAGTAGTTTCCTAATTTTATTGTAATTAGGATTAGTATATTATGATTTATTTGGTCTCCTAGTTTGATTAGGATAGTTTCTATTATTAGATTGGATTTCTTAGGCCCTAAGTTTACTTTGCCTATTTATATTGCATAGTAGAGATGATAATCTCATATTTGGAGTTGAATAAAAATTGGGATTTTCCCTTGGAGAGGTTTTCCTCGTGTTAGAAATCTCTGCGGAGATAATTTGAAGTGTCTTTTGACACGTGCTTCGGCATCTACGCAAGCCCTAACCCTAGGGCCCGCATCACCTTGGTGATTGTATATGTAATAACCTATTTTTAAGTGTACTACAAGCATAAATTTTTTTTTTTAAAACACACGTACTACAAGCATATATTTTCAAGT
The DNA here is from genome assembly GCA_029852735.1 of Persea americana. Taxonomy (NCBI): domain Eukaryota; kingdom Viridiplantae; phylum Streptophyta; class Magnoliopsida; order Laurales; family Lauraceae; genus Persea; species Persea americana. The sequence goes on along the minus strand of CM056813.1, from coordinate 63,153,918 downwards.
ATACTGCAAGCATATATAGGGAAATGCTCTTGTGGGAGTAACTCTCACACTATTATGAGAGTAAGAGGAGGACCCATTCGATCTATATCCAATGCCAACAGCCTAAATATGAAGGCCCCCACCCTTTACTCTCATAGTAGCATGAGAGTTACTCTCATAAGAGCATTTTCTATCTATCCATCCATATACATATACACATATGTACATATATATGTTATATATATATATATATACACATGGGGAGCGCTAGAAAACTCTTGGGAAGTTTTTTTTTCAAACCACCCCCCCCCCCCCCCCCCCCCCCCGACCCACAATAGGGCCCACCATGGTGTATGACAACCATGGAATGCCACCGAATGGACTAATCTAGATGAGATCTACCTATATGAAATTTTTTAATTCCATTGGATTATCCTAACCCCTTGATCTATGGCCCCAAAGTTTAATTGTTTTAGAGGCATCACTTTCTTGTGATTTCAATCCAATGGTGAGTAAAAGTTAGATGAGTGTCAAATTTGGGATTTATACCAATTCACGGGGGGTAGTATGGTGTTAAATGATTGGATTTACTTAAGGTGGGCTCCATGTCCTAAAAACATAGGGGAGCGAAAAGGGGAGTTTTTTTTAGAATTCCTCTCTCTCTCTCTCTCTCTCTCTATATATATATATATAGGTCCTAAATAGTTTTAAGATTTAATTTGACGCGTTCCATCGGTCCTGGGGCTTTTGGCGTATTGGTTAAGTCCATAACATTTGGTATCAACCAACCTCCACGTCTCGGGTTCGAGTCACGGAAAGGGCTACGTGGAGTAGAGTGAGAGTCGTCTAAAAAAAAATAGAGAAAAGGACTACCTGACGTTGGCTCACTCTAGCGGCAGGTAGCCCTTTTCCCCTCTTGGGATGGCTCACACCCGGCCCCAGGTAGCCCTCTCCGCGGCGGCTCTCACTATAGCAGCATGTAGTCCTTTTCTGTGTTTTTTTTAAATGGCTCTCACTCTACTCCAGGTAGCCCTTTCTGTGACTCGAACCCAAGACGTGGAGGTTGGCTCTGATACTGAATGTTATGGACTTAACCAATACGCCAAAAGCCTTGGTACTGATGGAATGCGTCAAATTAATTCTTATAACAACTTAGGACCGTCTAGTTCATCTAAATCCATGTGAATTCATGGGATTCGATGCCTATAAGGGGGTTGTGAATGTGTGGTCAATTTGGATGGGTTATAAAGTGGGTGTTCCGAATTGTGCAGACCGTAAGGACCGTCCTTACAGGACCGTTCCCACACACACACACACACATATATATATATAGGGAGATGCTCTTGTGAGAGTAATTCTCATAATATTGTGAGAGTAAGGGGTGGGGGCCCTCACATTTAGGCTGTGTTGGCATTGGATATGGATGTGAGGTCCCCCACCCCTACTCTCACAGGAGCATCTCCCATATATATACACACGAGGAATTCTACAAACTCCTCCTATTTAAAAGGGGCATTTTTGCCAGTCTTTCAATGGCCAAAAAGAGTATCACATGTCATCAGCAATGTTGGTTTGCCTTGAAATTTGCACTCTATGTTTGTTGCAACTTCGGTTCCCAATTTCATTCAACTCCCAAGGGTCCTACTTGTGAAAACTCCAAATAGTGATTGCAAGTTATCTCTTCCCAGATCCAATGTTTCAATCATTTCACAAATAGAGATTGCACAGTATCTCTTCCTCTTTTATCCTAAAATTTGGATAAAGTTGATTTAGGAAAGATTACGCCTAAGATTCGATAGGAAGCTTTTTCAAAGGAGGCCATGTGGGAACAGTTTTAAAAGTGACAACCTGTCGCTAATAAGAACCTCTAAATCTCATTGGAAGAAATAGTTAGGCCCCGTGAGATTATGAAAATTTAAGTTTTCCATGGTGCTCAATCTGTAGTGGGCCTACCTAGTATTGGAGTGAATTTTGGTGAACGCTAATAAAAAATGAGGCCATTAATTTTGAATGGATTGGATTTCTTTATATGTGGTCCCCGCTAATATGTTCTCCAAATTGCCCACTTTGAAAATGGGGTTCTCTAAAAACATCAGTTACTTAGGGAAGTATTATACTATAGTTGGAATCTTTAAAGAAGAAGAAAAAGTAGGAATTGAACGTCGTCTTCAAGAGGGGAATTGTTCATTTAAATGCCTTAAGTGTTCGTCCTAAAAATTAGGACAAGAGAATAATGTCATGTTGTCATTCGTTGAAAGAATGGGGCGGCGTGCTTTACAAAACACCTGGGCATTTTGTAGTGCTTTGCGCTCCTCTATACATACGTGTGTGTGTATATATGTATGTATGCATGTATGTATTGTGTATGTATGCATATATATATATATGTATGTATGGTTACTGGTATTAATAAAGGAGGCTACACAGTATAGCCCAAAGCTAGGAATATAGAACTTATTATATGCTTAATTGGGCTCAATTTCTATTGTTATATTGTTAAAAAAAAATTCTTTTCCAGTGTGTTTAAAGTTTACAGAATGAATTCTACTCAAACAGAATCTTCTGGGTTTCAAAGAAGTTTGAAGGATCTATGGGTATGGTTGAGCCATGGTATGGAACAGAATACTCTGTTGAGAAAATCACTGGTGCAATGATACAGGTTCGCTATTGCTTTACATGTTTCAGTTTATAATTTTCTGCCATCATTCCAATTTATTGCTATTTCATTTATGTTGTTGACCATCTTTTTGAAGAAGACTAAGTGGCAGTTGAAACTCAGATCAGTAAGTCTGTCAACTACTCAATGGGCGGAATCCATATCTTGGATCCACCATCTGTCAGACCGTTAGACCTATTTAGATTTTACTTGCTCTTTATGCAAATGCGATACGTTAATATGGTATTGTAATTAATAGTGTACCACAATGTATGAGGGAAGTATTTCGTAATAGTTCTTTAATGAAATTACATTAGAATATATCCATGATAAACATGTTGGAGAAGTAATTAAAGAGAATACTGCATTATGATGGGCTATGTAATCGGTTCCATATCGGAATCTGGAGCAGGCACACTTAATGATTTTAAGTAGGCAAACTGGCGCTTGACGATATGCTAATAGGGTGGAGTTCGGCCTAGGCTGTTGGGTCCTAACTTTCTGGATGTGGGTTTGGACTCAGCAAAAATAAATGCACCAAGATCCATACTCGTGGATCCAGCCCATTGAGATCCCTAAAGATCAGTTTTATTGAGTGAAGAGACATCGTGGACTTTGAATTTTTACATTTTGCAGCAATGGGTAGAGGCAGCTCCTGATGTAAATCTACATTTACCATCACCAAATGTATTCATTCCCAATGATTTGGCGCTTAAAGATGTGCAAGAGAAGGTAATTATATTTAAATGCACATGTTTCATGTTTGAATTGTTCCATGTAGCAATTTTCATTTTAAGTATATCTGATATGATTAATTTTATGGTCAGACTAATTTTCCTGTTCTGCTAAGAAAGACTGACTTCTCGAGATTATGGTACAAGCCTGATACAAAGTTCTCAACTCCCAAGGCTTATGTCAAGATTGATTTCAACTGTCCACAGTCATGCTACTCCCCTGCAGCAGTAGTTCTTACCGATGTTTTCACAAGGTTATTAATGGATTACTTGAATGAATATGGTGAGCACTTGGAATTATCGCTATACTTTATTTTGAATGGAATTTTTTTATAATATAAGTATATAACTTATAATCACCTTTACCTTATACCATCATTTTGGGGGCGGCTAATGCGTTATACTATCTAATTCTAATATATGTTCATATATCACCTTCCCAAAACAATTATATGTCCATATTCCATTATATAACTATTGAAATTTAATTCTCTATTTAAGTTGTATGGCATTTTTCATTAACTTGTATATTTCTTGTTTGGTTGGTTTTTTACTTAGTAACGTGCAGTTTCCATTTGTTTTTATCATTTGAGTTCAAGAATAGTTTGTTTTCTTGTATTGCTGATGCAGTGAAACATAAATATTTATATAATTGGAACCTAATTGTTCCATCTACTTGTTGTGCTTGGTCCTAACAATCTTTTGTTCAATATTAAACAACTAGAGATTTTATGATGCAAATTGAGATACCTGATTCAGTGGATGAGAATATTGTTGGTAAAGTAAAGCCCCACATCCCACTTCACTTAAGTAAAATGCCCTTGGCAAGGCTTCATATATACATGTTTGGGCGTTCCACCTAAGAGCTTAAACTTTTGGGTTGGTACATGGTTTCTTACATGGTATCAGAGCCGGTTCCGATCCTGTTGTTCTTCTGTAGCCCACGTGACAGGCCGTCCATGAAATCTGTTGGGCCTGTACGTGAAAGGGAGTGTTGGTAAAGTAAAGCCCCACATCCCACATCACCTAAGTAATGCGCTTGGCAAGGCTTCATATATACTTGTTTGGTCCTTCCACCTAAGAGCTTAAGCTTTTGGGTTGGTTCATGGTTTATTACAAATATCGACCCACATAAATACTAAATTGGTGGTAAATGACTCTCACAATGTTCAACAATAATAGAGAGAAATAATACGTTGAAAAAAGGAAAAAGTATAGAGGAAAGGATAAGGGAATATACCTTAAAGAGGGGAGAAGTACGCAAATTTAGCAATTTTGTTGGGGAGAATGCAAAGAAAAGTCTCAAACAGAGGTGCCTTTTGCGAGAACTTAAATATACAAAAATTGTATAGGCAGGCAATTGCAACAACCCTTCTCTGTTTTAGAGCCATGCAATTAAAGTAGAACCCTATTTCTAATGGTGATCATCAATCCTTAAAAGTCACTTAGCATTTAAAGTGGAATTCTATTTCTAATCATGATCATTAATCGTAAAAGGTCAATCTTTAGTCTGTACCATACAAACTACTAACGTGCCAAAGTTAGGAGCATCATTATCATCTTAGCTTTATCTCATTAATCAGGGTTGGCTTTATGGTTCATCATTGTTGTTGTCGTTGTCGTCATCATCATCAAAGCTTTGTCCCAACTATGTTAGAGCCGGCTACGTGAATTTTGTTTCTCCATTTCGATCTATCCTAAGCCAAATATTCAAATAAGTTGTATGTCTTTAGATCTATTTTTACTGTCTTCATCCATGTCCTCTTCGACCTACCCCTTCCCTTTGGTGGACATCAACTTGCATCTATGTCCTCTTCGACCTACCCCTTCGACCTATCCAAACTTTTCCTTACCAGTACTGTTGCTTGTCTGCACCTAAACCATCTCAAACGGGTTACTCTAATTTTATCTCCTATTGATGCTACCTCCTAAATTCGTTCGGAACAGCTCCTTTCTTATTTTATCCTTCCTAGTTTTACCACACATACACGTCAACGTTCTCATCTATGCTAACATCCATTTTGTGCGTATATTGTTTCTTGATTGACCAACATTATGCTCCATTGGTCATAACTGGTTTTATTGTTGTCCTGTAATATTCTCTTCAATCTTGTTGGCATGCACCATTCACAAAGCACTCAAGAAGCAAGTCCCCATTTCAACTGTCCTGCTATTGTCTTGTGTTTCATATATTCAACAATCTCTCCATCTTTACTAATTATTAAGTCAAGATAACAGAATGAATCTGTTCATGGTATCTCCTGGTTTGCTCAAGTAACGAAATAAGCCAAAGACCAAAGATCGAATCTTTCTAATAAGAATTCTCTCTCTCTCTCTCTCTCTCTCTCTCTCTCTCTCTCTCTCTCTCTCTCTCTCTCTCTCTCTCTCTCCAATGTTCCAGCATTCATGCGTGAAAATAAAGGACCAACGGTGCAAGGCGCCGACATTGTAGCTTGATACTATTTTTGTATGGTTGTTGACCTTTTCTTTTCCACCCATTTGATGCCATTTCCTTAGCAACTTTGTAGCCTAACATGTGTTTCCTCACAGTTTCATTCCAGGCCGTAATGTGTCCCCTCCACCTAGTTACAACATGTCATACAAGAGTTGATTCAGGCCTTCTAAGCGCATGACTTAACCATCTCAAACAGAAATCCTTATTTTTTCTACTATATAAGCTACTATGGATGTCCTTCTTATGTGCTCATTCCTAATTCCACCTTTTTTTTGTAACTCCACACAGTTATCTTAGTTTGCACTAGTTCTTTTATTATGATTGACTACAATTTGAATGAGAAGGGAGACATATTAGTTGTCTATTGTAAGTGTGTGTTTTCAAGATGTGCTTTAATACTTGGTTGGTGGGGGGTAAGGCTTTCCGTTGTTTGGAGTAAGTGGTGTAGGGATTTATTCATCATTGGGAGGCAAAGTTCTTTTATTTTTACATCGTATCTTGTTTGGTGTGTTTTTGGTTGCAATAAAATGTCACTACTTTTTTAAGGGGCGGGCACTTAGCATCACATCTTGGCATATGTACTTTAGCTCTTTTTGTTTCTTCATTGCCCAACATTCGGTTCCATACAAAAAGTAGGTCTGACTGTTGTTTTATAGAAAATGTCCTTTCAATTGAGGTGGCACTTGATGATCTCATAGGACTTCTTTAGTTTCTCTCATGTTGTCCATATTGATCCTATTTGCTATCTCCAACTTAAACCTCCTTTTGTTCTACAGTTGACCTTAGATATCGAAATTTATCACACATGGTACTAAATTATCTTTAATTTGACCAACTCTTCCTCTCTACTTGCATATTCACTTATTCTATCTTTGATCTGAAAATTCTCAGTCCATTTGGTTTGAGTTTGAGTGCCTTCTTCCGAAGTTCTAGCTTATCCTTTACTTGCTTTCTTGTCTAATTAATGAGTACCATGTTACCTACAAATAACTTGCACTGCAGCACTTTATCATGGATATTCATTGTTACGCTTGTCCATAACCTAGGCAAATGAACAGGGGCTCATAGAAAATCACCTTCTCCATTTTTCCTTCTTTTTGTGCGTCTGCTATGTTTCAGTTTGAGTTTCTGGAGAGTTGATCCTGGAAATGAAACACTAACTGCTTTTGTTATGGCTTGCAGCTTATGATGCACAAGTTGCCGGTCTCCATTATGCAATATGCCACACTGATTCTGGATTTCAGGTTATTCTGTTTTTTAATTTACTTTCCCATTAGACTTTTACATGTTCACCTGAGTTTTACTCTATTGAACTAAGGGTTAAGGAATCTAATTCTTTGTGTCAATCTCTTATGCAAAGGAATTTCAAATGCGTTTCCATAGCTTGTTTTCTACTGTATTAAATGAGAATTATGGAATGTAATAGATCCTGAGTTTTGATCTTTAAAGGATGTAAAATGTGTTCAACTCTTTAGTGGTTTAAAACATTAACCTCTGTGCGCGCGCGTGTTTGTGTATGTGCGCACATGTGTTTGTAGTGACGTGGTTTTAGAACTTGGTTGTGCAAGTCAACTTGGCTGACTCGACTTGGACTTAGTCCTGACCAAGTCGAGTTGGGGTCTGGGTCCCCTTTTCTAAAAGCGAACGACTGAGTCCAATTCTGAGTCAGCCTAGTCCCATCATAAAGGGATTATTTGTAAGGTTTATGGGGCCTGGTGCAACTCAGCCTGCTCAACTTAAGGGGGACAACTGAGTTTTAAACCTGATAAGTACATCATTGTCTTCATGATGTTGATGGAAGTAATGGTAAAGTATTATGGGTTGTATATTTGGGGTTCAAAATCTGAGAAATACTACTAGCGTCTGTACTGTTCAGATAGAGAGAAGGAGAGAAGAGGAGGGCAGGTGGGGGGGGTTGTTGATGTAAGATTTGCTTCGATTTAGTGTGACCTCCTTGATACAGTGTGACCTTGGAGGCATGACCTCCTTGGAAATATTTACCCCTATCGTCAGTGTTTGCCTTTTGTCTATATGTACTTCTGTTTATAGATTCGAATTTTCAATAATAATATTTTGTTTTATGTGAAAGATAAGGAAGATTCAGTGGACTAAAAGTGGAGTATGAGAAGTTTTTTCCAATGTTTGAAGACCAACAATTGGTCCTACATAAAATGATACATGGATCAGAATCGCTTCCATTTCATCTTTTTTTTTTTTTGCATTGTTAGCTTATTTGCAATTTTTTTAGTCACTTGATGTATCATTACTCTCTGCATATTAATCTCTTGCCTTTTCCTTTAGGTGGTTGTGATTGGTTATAATCACAAAATGAGGATTCTATTAGAAATGATTATTGGAAAAATTGCGCAATTTGAAGTAAAGCCAGACAGGTATTCTGTTATCAAGGTAATGATGAACCTATCAAGCTCTACCCAAAATGGTTTATGGTTTTCTCAGTCGTTTTTTTCCATTTCTGTTTTTTTCCATTTCTGTATAATTTTATGGTTTACTTCCTCCCAATTTAATCTGAACGAGTTATTGAGAGTAGATCTGTATTGACAATATAATCCCTTTTATTGGTAACGAATACAACCGTGGATTTAACTTATTTGTATAGACATGTAAAGCGGATTAGCCCAGTATACAAACTGAGCTGAGCACACTTTTAAAGACATCGTGAATGCATTGGTGCCCTAGTATGTTGGGTTTGTGAGAGAGAGATAGAGAGCGGGGGGGGGGGGGGGGGGGGGGGGGGGGGGGGGGGGTTGGTGTTGTGGTTGAGCTGAGCACACTTTTAAAGACATTGTGAATGCATTGGTGCCCTAGTATGTTGGGTTCGTGAGAGAGAGAGAGAGAGAGAGAGAGAGAGTTCCTGAACTACTATGGAACCTACTATTCTATTTTATTGTTGGTGACTGGATCAATGTCACCAATCAGTTTACACTACGGCAACAAGCCATTGGATTCAAACATGTTATTCTGCAAACTGATTTTGTGCATGTAACTGATAATTCTTCTTTTTTCTGTTTCTTTGCTTTTTCTAAAACAGGAAACAGTAATAAAGGAGTACCAAAATCTCAAGTTTCAACAGCCATATGAGCAAGCTATGTACTATTGCTCACTAATACTTGAAGATGATTCCTGGCCTTGGAGTGAACGACTGGAAGTCCTACCACATCTTGAAGCTGGTGATCTTACAAAATTTTGGCCTTCCATGCTCTCAAAGGCTTTCCTAGAGTGTTATGTGGCTGGTTAGCATATCTTTTAGCTCTATTTCTGTTAGTTATTTCTTAAAAATCGTATTTCTTATTTTCATGCTTATTAGTTACACTACTATTTTTTTAGGAAACATGAAACCAGATGAAGCGGAGTCAATGATCCAGCATGTTGAAGGTGTTTTCTTTGAGGGTCCACGGCCCAAAAGCAAACCTCTATTTCCATCTCAGCATTTGACGAATAGAATTGTCAAGCTTAAAAGGGCCATCAACTACTTTTACCCTATCGAGGGTCTAAACCAAAGTGATGAAAATTCTGCTCTAGTGCACTATATTCAGGTGAGACTTGGTGCCTTTTCCATTTCTCATTTTGTCAGAGTTACCCTATATACTTTGCAGATATGATTTAATGCCCACATAAACTGATAACAAATTATGAATGGTTCTAACTTCTATGGCCTGATTGAACTATGGCATAGTAAGTTGGGCCCACGCTATTGGTCCGATTCATTCATATTTTGAGTTTTTTTAATGTCTTGTTTGGTTCTCTTGATGTTATTGACAAGAAGGTGCTTTTTCTCAGAAAAAGAAAATAAAAGTTTTTTGTTTTCCCTATTATAGAACACAATTTTAACCAGTCATGATACAGGACTAAGTGAAATTGGCCTTAACATGAATGATTGATAAGAGAACTACCAAATGACCAATCTAAACCTACAATATGGTTCAAGGGTCATAAAAAAATGAAAAAAATGTGGAAGAAAAGAGAGAAAGAAAGAAAAAAAGAAGATTGAAGAGGCGGACACTGTAGACTGCTTAGTTGTGTCTGTGATCAAGACTAAAAGTTAATTTGAAAGGGGGGAAATAAAAAAAATTGAAAAAAAGAAAAAGAAAATAAGAAATATAGAGGGAGAGCTTTGGTTCCATTCCAGTCTTGAAAAGGTGGTGAAAGAGGGAGAGCAGGGTTTCTAGATACGGTTTTGACGGGTTTGGTCCTTAATATAGGTGGAACTTTTAAAAAACTTTTCATTGCTCTCCTTAACTCCCTAAATTGTCATCTCATTCATAACAATAGACCAAATGCTAGAGTGTGGATAGCCTCTAAGAATGGATCCTTTTCTATGTCCTCTTTCTTTAAGGCTATCCCATGCAATCCTAGAAAGAAGAGTGAGCTGTATGGAATTTGGAAGTTGAAAGCTCCTCCAAGGGCGCTTGGTTTTGGGTGGCTGGCTCTAAGAAAAAGGGTCCCTACCATAGATCTTTTAAGAAGGAGAGGGATGACGACTGTGAATGGCTGCCCTATGTGCTTGAGGGACGAAGAAACTGTGGACCATCTCTTGCTAATTTGTAAATCTGCTCATTCAATTTGGATGTCTATAATTGGTGACTTTGGCTTCTGTTGGGTCCTTCCTCTCTCTCTCCTTGAGCTCTTCGAAGCCTGGAAGGCCCCAGTTGGGAACCCTAGAGGCAAAATGATGTGGCGGCTGTCTTTTTTAGCGGTGATTTGGACAATTTGGAATGAAAGAAACTCAAGGTGTTTTGAAGAAATTACATCTAATGAGAGCAGGTTGGTGGAGAAATCAAAATTTCAAGTAGCTCTTTGGCTTTCTATTCTCCCTTCCTTTAGAGGATACTCTTTAGATCATATTGTGTATCATTGGAAAGAGCTGGCCTTTTCTTAGGACTCTTTTTGTCTTTTGCTTTCAATACTTTTCTCTTGTACTGTTTGGTTTTTTAATGAAAGTGACCATTTCAAAAAAAAAAAAAAAAAACCGAAAAAATTGATTTCTTGAGTTTGACTAGGCTCACTCATCTTGACCAGGCCAAGTCGAATGAGTTCTTAGTATGCGGTGGGTCAACCAGGTTTGGGACAGACCTCGCCCAGCCAGATTATGCCCAAGCCAGTCACCTAATTAAAAACTGGGCTTAGTTGACTTGGCAGAGTTCGTAGTCAACTCGTTGCGTCAGACAATATGGTTGCATGGATTCTTCAAAATGAACAAGGATACTGGTGTTGATGACAGGACCATCAGATTCTTCGTTGATTCCTCTAGTACAGTAGTGCTAAAACATTGTTTTGCAGCTGCTAAAAAATATTATTATGCCTTCTCTTCTTTTGAGATCTAAATAAAATTTTGGAATGTTTACTATTTGATTGCTTGGTGTAAGAGGTATTTATTTAAACTTGCTTAAATATTATGCCATGTTCAAGAATTCAATGATTTGGAGTTTGCTGGTGGATGTTCTGTAGCTAAATTAGATTCTGACAAGCATACTTTTGCAACTCAATATTCAAGCCACGAAAAGGTGACCAATATAGGATGATTTTCTCCTGAGCATTGGTGCCATTTGTCATGCAGGACCCGGTGAAAATTCAGGGGGATCCACCCTTTGGTGACGGTCCAGATGCATGCTCTTGCACAAGTGCGTGTGCAAAGAGAATTTTCCAACCTATATATATATATATATATATATATAGGGAGATGCTCCTATGAGAGCATCTCTTACCTTACTATGAGAGATTAAGGTGGGGGCCCTCAAATTTAAGTTGTTGACATTAGATATGGATGTGAGGGCCCCCACCCTTATCTCTCATAGTAAGGTGAGAGATGCTCTCATAGGAGCGTCTCCCATATATATATATATATATATATATATATGACAGAAATTCGTCATTAATAGTTAGTGTTTCTCCTAAATTACTCAAATGCCTCTGATGAGTTGTCAATCAGATATTTTTCCTCTCTGGGCATCTTTCGATCATGCCTCTCTCTCTCTCTCTCTTTCTCTCTCTTCAGAGTTGAATCATTTCTCGACCCAACCAATCAACTTGTACTAAACCTTTACTCCGCCACCCTCTATTAACTCAGCCCGTGTTCTTAACCTTGTAAAACCCTTGACCCATGCAAACACATATCTTGGTTGCCTAAAGGAATGGTAGAAAGGGTTAGGTTTAAAAAAAACGGATGATTAGAGGAAGTTGGGTTTAGAGCATCGGTTAAGAGGGGTGCTTTAGGATTTGTATGGGTTAAATGGTGGGGTACAAGGGTTTGGTTAAATGGGCTGGGTTTTAACTCCACAAGGGCATTGGGACGTTTTGCAGCCCAAAGTTAACATCATTACAGGGAAACTATCTTTCTTTACTCGATTTTAACTGCAGACTTGATTGAGGGACTAATGAATAGATTTCCAATTGGCAATTGCAGCCCAAAGTTAACATCATTGTGAGAAAACTCTCTACTTGATTTTAACCCAAGACCTGAGTGAAGAACTAATGGATCAATTTCCAATTGGCAATTCATTAGGGGCTTGAGTTATTTTGGAAGAAAGCAGGGGATGATTACAAATTTCCCAATCTTTATTGGTTCTTACTATATTTTTGTGTTTGCATGGCCTATTGTTGGGTCACTTCCACAAGGATTTGGAATATTGGACAAAGTATGAGATTTATTGGTTTGCATTGAAGTTTTTGCTAATACTAGTGTCAGGTGGCAGGAAATGCATTGTTATGTTGTTATGTTCACTTCTATTCCTTCCACCCGTTCATATCGCTTCTCTCTCTCTCTCTCTATATATATATATATATATTTGATGTGTTATTCAACATCATTCTAGTGACTATACTTTTTTTTTTTTTTAAATATTCCAAGGTTCATCAAGATGATTATAGGTTAAACGTGAAACTTCAGCTGTTTGCTCTTATTGCAAAGCAACCAGCTTTCCATCAGCTTCGAACAGTCGAGCAACTTGGATACATTACAGTTCTCATCCAGAGGTTTGCAGATTAGATTAATGCTTACAAGTTGTGCTTCATGTGATCCTGCTGTTATACATGCTAAGTTCACTAAATGCAGGAATTATTCAGGGATCCAAGGATTGCAGTTCATTGTCCAATCCACTGTGAAGGTAATTGTACTTTTTATCTTCCATTTGTTTATGTTGACTCTACTTCTCAAAAGCAATAGTTATCTTTTGTTTGACAGGATCCAGCACAGCTTGATTTAAGAGTGGAGGCATTCCTTGAGATGTTTGAGAGTAAATTATATGAAATGACCTCTGATGAATTCAAGGTGAGACTCGAGCTCCATTTTTCCTGACCATCTGTGTGCCTGTAACTTCATGTCATGTTTTCACAAGGACCTGTTTATAAACTGGGAATGCTAAAAGCAAAGCCTGCAATGCCCCTTTTTTCACAAAGGCTCACAAAAAGGGTGAAATGTGCTGTCATGGCAACATTCTAATTACATCACAGCAATCTTTTTCTCAAGAAAACACATTGGCTAATGCTTGTCTTACTCTAACTGTCAAAAAAAAAGAAGTAAAAATGAGATTATTTTTGTCCTCGGAATTTTATACATGCTCATAGATATGATAGTTTACTTGGATGCCCCTTTCAGTCCATGGGATGTTTAAACCGCTCTCCCATTCTATACAGAAGTTCAAATCCTGTTCTTTTATGTTTATGAAGTATGAACTGCCTATTTGGGAGGATTAGTATATGGTTTAAGTACATTTAGGACTTACTCTAGTGGAAGTCATTTTTCAGTACCGTGAGTTTCTCAAAGTTGAGTTTGACCTTGCATCCAGGCTAATCTTAGCCATTTACAATTGTTGAGTCCCACAGAGTAACGTCAATGCACTGATTGATATGAAGCTCGAGAAGCACAAGAATTTGAATGAGGAATCTTCATTTTACTGGCGAGAAATTGCTGATGGCACTCTTAAGTTCGATAGGAGGGAATCAGAGGTAAGTGTTTGTTTCAAGTCCACTGTTTCATGGCATGTTTCCATTCTATTCTCCTTCGTGGATGGTAGTATTCTCGGTTCCAGTAGCACGTGTTTAACTTGAAACATTTTCACCGGTGACAACCAGCAGGTTGCTGCATTAAGAACACTCAGTCAGCAGGAGCTAATAGATTTCTTCGATGACCACATCAAAGTAGGGGCACCCAAAAGGAAGGCCTTGAGTGTACAAGTCTTTGGGGGGCTGCACAATGCTGAGTACCAAGCAGCAAAGTGCAATACCAAGCGACCCCAATCAGTTCATATCAATGACATTTTCTGCTTTAGAAGATCACTGTCTCTATATGGCTCCTTCAAAGGCGGGTTTGGTCATATGAAACTATGAGGGTTTGTTTCTCTTTATATCATCAATCATCATACAAGAAACATAAAAGGAAAAGGGTAGTCGGAGCCTGTCTTCGTGAAATAGGCAGTGGTACTTTAGAAAGATGCCTCTGAAATCCTGCAATAAATAGTTTTGAGGGGCAGAATGATTGTTTATTGTTGGAAACTGAAGTATGATTCCTAATCAAAATTTTAAACGAAAGGCTGTATTAGTTGTGTGCAACTTCAATTGAAAGGGTTATCTATTTTTGGTCGGAATAGATCCGTCTTTGATTGTATGCCCATGGATTTAATAAAATTGTATTTCGAGGGTTGTCTTTTTTTTTTTTTTTTTTGCTTAATTTTGAGGGCTGTCTTATTTAGGCTCAAATTAACATGTTATGTTTTCAATTGAAATGACCATCCTTTTTTTTTCTTTTTTTGGGCACTTTCCATCCCATCGTCTGGCATCTTTAGCAATTTTACACTTATTGAGCCTTTGCTCATCATTGGATTCGTTAAAAAAGATATCTACGGTTAAGATGACATTGAACTGAAGGGCCTTTCTAGGAGACCTTTCCATCTGCCCTCTTCCCATCAATAGACTAGTATCCAAGTGGGCCCCATGAGCTGGATTGCATATTAGCAATGCACGGTCTGCTCATAGAACATTGTCCCTGGCTTGCATGCCAGTGAACTGGGTTCATTTTCAATGTGGTAATAGGCAGGTATATAATATGTTAAAAGTAGATATCAAGAGTAATGGAGGCCCAACAAGAGCCATAGTACCGAGGGCAAATTGGAGGGCAAATTGGATCCATTAACTGATTACCGTGAGTTCTGTATGACTTCTCTTCTCCACTTTAATTTATGTTCTACTAATTCAACAAATAGGGGTACTCTATTGATTGTACTAACTTGGCATATATATATATATATAAATAAAAATTATATGGGAGGTTCTCTTATGAGAGGCACTCTCACCAACTTGGTGAGAGATGGGTGGGGGTCCTCACATGCCTCTCATAGGAGCACTTCCCTGTATATATATACCTTTTTGTAAATTATTTTTTGAAGAGTGCCAGTGAAGATTAAAATACACTTTTTAACGTCAAATTTATAATGTTTGTCCCTTGTTTTTATCTTATTCATGAAAGAAAGGATTCATTATCAAAATATTGTCTACTATTATTATGACCCAGACGTAGAAATTGAATCCATTATTATATTCTATATATGACTCCGTTTGAGTGGCAGAATTTTTGTTCAAGTGTTTGCATGCCATCTGTTGGCTGTTGCCTCCCACCTGTAAATAAAATGCAAAAGAAATTCCTGCTGCTCTTCTTATCCTCTTATACAGCCTGTTTGCACTCCTCTTAATCCTCTCCTAGTAAAGATCAATGTCAAGACTGACCATGATGTAAGAGCCTCTCATTATTTATTTAGTAGAGAGATAGACTCTCAGCAGACCATCTGGAGCTGCAGCATTACCTGGCATTTAGGTATCATGTGGCCTTGTTTGGATCCTTGAGACTCAGTTCACCTTTGAGTAATTAGAACACTGGACTTGGTTTTCATGTAAATGAGTGGTTCATGTGTTTAATTAACCCGCAGGTAACAATCCTGTTTTGTGCTGTGACACTTAAAGTGCAGGGAAACCAAGTTCTAAGGATCCAAACAAGGATTGTTGTCAGGTTATCAGTTTTCTGTAACCGTAATTACCTGTAACTGCTTGTTGCAACAAGCAAAAGAACAGTAGTCACATACATTAACCCAGACAAATAAAGTTATAACTCTTGAAGAATAAATAAAAGAGAGGAAATCCATTGTGAACTCATCAGTTAGATCATATCCAAGTCTTCAAAGAAAACAACTGCCTCCTAGTTAACTTCTACAGTAGCCAAACTGGGATTGTCTGAATCTGTATGGGGCTTCCGTGCCAAGAAGAAGTACATAGGTGTGAAGATCTCTTTCCTGCACAAATCCACACATCCCCCCATTCGTCAATGTCCCTGCTTAATACATTTACTTTTGAAAAACACAGAAATCAACAACACATCCTCATTCTTGAGTGCCTGCTTTATGCATGAAATTTTCTATACACATGCAGACCCGATTTATAAATGGTCTCAAAATCCATCCTACAAGTAAATTGGCGTAAGGAAATCAACATGATTATTCAACCAGGTAGAGATCATTGCATCCCTCCCTAATCTTAAGCAAGAATTCAGGGGATTCTTCTTCAACCAGCACCATGGGTGTAGAAAAACAGAAGCTCTTGCCAGTGGGTCTCCCCACACGCATGAGTTCATTGCATTGTGAGTGCGGCCCTATTTTATCACAATACACATCGAAAAATCTCCATATCAAGTGGGTCTTTCATGCTGTTACTTAGCAGAACATCAATAGACCAAATGTGTATTTTAGTCCTCCAGAAGGTACGAGTTATTCGCATCAAATTTTACAAAATGACTGTTACTGGATAAAAGATTAAATACTCATGCATGAAAAAGAAAATGCACTGTTTATGTGAATATGAACTCACTTTCCGCCTTCAACAAGCCCCTCTGCAGCTTTCTCCAGAAAAGATGAAACTCTTTGACTTCCTTCTGGAGCAAGACCCAAAAACTCTAAAGCTTTGACCTAAAGGTGTCGAGGAATTTCTTGTTAACTTTTCTTTATAATCTTTTTTAATGGTAAATGCTTGTTAAATGTTAACTCAATATTTTTGTGCAACAAAAAACCACCACAAACAACTCAGGTACCATATTTTTCGTGATGAAGCGCCCAACACTTGTTAAACGGAAGCTGCTTAAAGAGAAGTGACTTGTATCCAGAGGCAAATACCAAGGTACAGGCGAATCTGCAGCAAGATCCTTCTCCCAAATCACCTTCAAAATAAACAGCGCATTCTTCAAACCTTCTTTTCATTTTGTTTAAAAAGATCACACCAGGACAAAGGTGAAATGGGCATATTTACCTCAAACCCTGCAAGCTTAAGAGCTTCAAGGCATTGTCTGGTTGACCTTATGTCGGGAAGGCCATCACCAATCTCAATCTCTCCCTGTCTCCATGAGAACAGTTCATTTCAAATACATTCAAATGTGTGCATGCATGCATGTGTGTGTATGAGAGAGAGAGAGAGGGGGGGGGGGGGGGGGGGGGGGGGGGATCTGGACCTTTATTCGCTGGTGATCTTTGTTCTTGGGATCAAAGGAATCGGTCATACACCACTCATATGCGGCAAAACACTGGCCAGGCTTTAATACTCTATAAATCTCTTTATAGCAGCCAAGCTATTCAAGCCAAAAATGGATGAAAAGTGTAAGAAGTTTTGAAAAGTGAGATTTTCCTGCAATCAGACAAGAAATAGCTAACAGAGGAGAATTCAGAGCATGTACAGCATCTGGCGCATGGCAGGTAGCTTCTATTGCATAAATTGCATCAAAAGTGTTGTCAGTAAATGACGTATTCATGAAGTCGGCCTGCAAGGATAGAGAACGAGAATAATCAATGCAACAATAATTGGAAACATATATAAGCTTGATTAGAACTGATGAATTTACAAAGTTGGAAGAAGTTGGGTTCAAATAGAACGAAAGCAGAAACTGGCCAGTTTGGTTAAAATGAACCTACTTTCACAAAGTTGCAGGACTTGTCCAATCCTGATAGACGATTCAGTTCCTGCGCAGCAATGTTTGTCAGTAGAAATTCCTTAATGAAGACATCATGTTCAATATTAGGAGAATGGAAAATTCCCCCCTCGTGAAAATAGAAATGAGAACTCAGCATGGATTTGTCATGGAGAACTCAGAAAAGAACAAAATACTCACAGTTCCTCTAGATATCTGGTATTCATTGTTATTCAACCCTGTGATGAATGTCGAGCTGCAGTAAATAACCCAACAAAGTCAACAGTCATGGTTTTCCCTCCCTTTTTTTCAGTAGTAATGTTAATATGGAACTGTTTCCATTTGGTGTATGTTCACAGCCATTGTACTAAATGGTAACATTTTTTCCATGTTTAAAGATCACATCAATTAACTGTCGCCAATGAAACATATACGCATGCACGAACACATCTTGTGTTGCAAATGGCTATCCAATATCTTAGTATCCGAAGTCTCCGGTTAAGAATAAAGTGGGTATGAAACCTATTTTTGGATCTAGGAGAAATTCGGATCCGCATGCAAGCATATAGGATCCAGGACAAGCGGATCCAGATGCGACAGGTTCTATGTTGGATACGAATCGGGGCCCTGGGGCCTGGATCCACCAGGGTTTGGCCCTGGATCCGACCAGTTTGTATCCCTGCACACAAAGGATGTGTGTACATGAATATTACTCCTAACATATGAGGAACAAAAAATTCCATGTTCTACTATATGGGCTCAAGAAATTGCACCTATGAAATATGCTTGATTCGATACTGTGTCCCAAAAAGAGAGAACAAAAGGTGGCATCTTGTTCATCTTCAATAGTGAAATTAGAATGTTGTGCCTTGGCCCCCAAAACTAAAGAAGGAAGCATACTGAAATTGGGTTTCTTATAAAACTGCTAAATCTACTTGACCCTAGGAGGAATCCCAAATAATACGTTAGATACCCAGTCAAAAATAAATAAATAAATATGTCCCTTGGATGTTGCTCAGTTGGTCAAGGACATGGGTAGTATATGTGGGTGAATGAGTTCAAGTCTCTCGTAAAGGAAAAATAATAATAAATAAAAATAAATAACAAAATCAAATTTCAATTTATGCATGAAGAAAAGGGCCAGTAAAAAAAAAAAAAAGCACCATACTTCTCCCAAGAATTCATACTTTGCATTATTAATTCCTTAAAATTGAACTTCGGGAATAATCAAAACCTGATCCAATTGAAGAACTGTTTAGGAGCTTGGAATCCAAATATTCATTATAGTCATCATCAGATTCCATGTGTGCTTGATTTAACCATTTTGCAACAGAAAAATGTTTCATAGATTATTCAGTGAATATGCCAAAAGTATAGAAGGCATGTTTTCATTATCAGGTCATATATTAATGGCTACTGCAAAACCATCCAAACCTGCAGAATGAAGAGTTGAAGCATTACTGCTGAGTGCTATATGAATTGAAAAACTATAATGTTGAATGAAAGATATGAAGCTTACCTAAATCTAGCAATTTCCCGTAGTGGTCCACCAATGCCACATCCCACATCCAATACCTAAAATGACAAGTCAAAATCACACATTACTGATTGCTTAAAACCTATATGAGGCAGCTTAAGGATATTCCTTTTTCCTCAACCTAAATGAAGAATTTATCGCACCTTCATTCCGGGTTTTAAGCTTAGTTGTAAAGCAAGAAAGTGCTCATGACGTTTGATGCTTTCGCGAAGTGACTCCCCTTTCCACCTAGGAAAAAAAATAGAGTCAAACGTGAACTCTTAGTTCATCAGTGTGGTTACCAAGAATTTATGGAGATGCCCATAAAATGCATATCCAACTAGTAACTAATTTGCATTTGCATTTTGTAATCAGTAGTATGCATTTGCATTTGTAAGAGAATATAACACTCCTCTGTGTCCCTTTCATTTACTTGCATTCCTTTTCTCGTCATCACCAAAAAGTTCTACCCTCTGCTCCAATACAAGCATGCATGGGCGTGTGGACACACGCACAAAGAGAGAGAGAGCTCACATTTATGCGCCTTAGATATAAGGGATCTATGGGCACAGCTTGTATTGAGTAAATAATAGAATTCAAAAGGCCAACCCTAGTTTGATGGAATCAGTCTATGATCTGTGAATGGAATGGCAGAAGTAGAACCTCCAAGTATATGGGCATCACTAACCTCTGAGCAAAATGAAAGGACTCTCCCCAGCCATATTCATAGAAGCTGGTCGCAAGATCATAGTATTTGTTCACCTGAAAACCACATAAAATTAACATTGCAGTCAAATTTGACTGCCATTTCAAGCTACATCATAGCAATATACTATTACATTGATGTCAAAATGCTACTTTCGGTTAATCGAACATCTTGGAACTAGACAGTGAACAGAAGAAAGGTTGGCAAGATCTCCCTCCTGCATTAATAACACTTGGCACGCTAATGGCAATATCAAAACCTTAATCTTTGGATGTACAAGGAAAAGAGAAAATCATTTTTTTCATGCAATGATTTGTCATGCTAATGCCAATGTCAAAACCTCCATTAGTGAGGATGTGGAGAAAGTGAAAATCGAGCATTTCATGCTATGAACATTTGCAAATGTCAGCAACATATATGCATAGGAACAGGTCAATTTCAAGTAGTGAAACTTAAGTTAAAGCAGACTACAGTATATGACTGTGGAGAATTACTTAAGGAAATTGCAGTACAATAAATAAATGAAAATGAGACAAAAATTCTGCTACCATGTCAGCGTAGTTGGCCTTTCTCGCTTCCTGCTCCCCTCCATAATGGACATGATATTTCTCATACCTAGAAATTCACAGAAATGTGGAAAATAAAGAGTTTATTTATAGAGATCAGCAGGAAAAGGCTAAAAAGATAAGCAACATGTAAATTTAAAAGCAATGCTGTTTATAAATGACTTCTACATTTCACCACTGCAATCCTCTATATCTGTCTTAACTGAGAGTGCTAATGGACAGATATGACAAGGTGATGGTAAGTCAATAAAATCCAATAGTGTTGATTATTCATGATCCTTAGGTTTTGTTTTGTGATAAGTGATGATCTTATTAGAGAGAGAGAGCGCAACAAAGAAGGATTAAAACCCCACTAATTAAAAGAATATTTGAAACTTCCCTCACAAAAGGTCCTCCCCTACAACATCAGCCTTACATGGGCATAAGCAATGTGATAACAATGTTACAGCATTCATCTAATTAATGCGCGCAGAAGAAATCACATGACTAAACACTCAAAATCAAGTTTATTTTGGCACAAACACACAACTAAATTCTGAACTTGAAAATGTATGCATTCATACAGTCAGTTCTCTACTGGTCCAAGACCAAATGTGATGGTCAATAACAGTCATCCATTTACAACTCATCTGTAATTTGTCTATCACTATTGCATTCTTGCAGAATTACTGCATATTCTTTTACTGATACAAACAAATGTCTCACATACTTTACGAATACAACAGCAGAAATTCTTCTAACCATAAAGAACAAAAATAGTAGGGATACGGATAATGATAGGATATACATTGATTGTCGTCCCTGAGCATCTATTCATTTCTTACTTATATACGTTGTTCTGACCATACCGCACTACTTATCATTTAATACCTCAAAAACTCCCCCATACTTTTGGTTCAAGTGTAATCCCAGATGGAGAAAGCATGGAAAATTAATCTCATATGGGAACACTTGTTTCTACTAAAATTCATAAACATTGTCATAAAAAGAAACACACTATTCACAAGCACATAAAGGAAAGGGGAATCTTGAAGGAAAAAGAAGCAAAACTAACCACTAGTATGTACAAAGTCACCTGCTTCATGCTTCTTTGTAAGGCTAAAACCAACTGCTTAAAAAATTGCAATATTGTGCATTTCCCTCCCATTTAGTTAGCTTACATCAATCCTCTCAAGACATACCAACAACCAACGCTTTGCTACCATACAATCATCATCCATAGATTCCAACAAATATGAAGACATTGAGATCATCTCGCCAATCATATCGCCTTGGATCTCAACTTTTCCTTGATGATTCTATTATCAGTCTTAGACTTTCATCAATCAATTTCAACATAGACCGATCTGCTGTATACAGACCTTAAAAGCATTCATCTACATCTCTAATTTCCACATAAAAAACACACATTTGCAATCCATCAAAAAGATCTGCTTCTTAAACACTACAACCACCGCAGGTGATCTAAAACATTTAAACAACAACAACAAAAAAAAAAAAAATACAAATCATAACTTCAAGTAAGCGAAACATCAAGAAGCACAAAAAACTGCAAAGAAATTATCAAAAGAGCATCCAAAGAGAAGCAAAAAGAAGATCAAAACCGAAACAGAGATGGATCTAGCAAACAAATCACGACTGCTGAATCGAGAATGAGGAGAAGTAGAAAGAACGCACTGATCGACGGCTGAAATAACTTCCTTCTTGTCAATCTTGCCTCCAAGGCCAGATGCCAGATCCAATGCTCCAGCTTTCGACATCTCTCGATCGAAGATCTGCTTGCAAGAGATTCGAACTGCATCAGAATCCTTACCTTTTCCGTAATCTATGAAAAAAAAAATCTCTCCTTGTATCGAAGAAGAAGAGGAGGAGGATGAAAAATCGAAGAGAGCCAGGAGGAAACCTACATCGGAATGTACGCAAGTAGAGCAGTAGAAAGGAAAATGGGAATCTGGATTCTCTAGTGCGTGGTGATGAGTAATGGCTGATGAGGAGGAATTTATAGTATATGAGCGGTTTCAGAAGCTGCTGCCGTAGGAAAAAAAAGCAAGTGGATGAACACTGTATTGCGGCAGGCCCATCTATGGATGAAAGTTGGTCCCACCAAGTTGGTTTGATGAATGATGTGATTAAGGAATTTGCATCTATTAATCGCATTTTTAAGCTAACGATCAATCTCATGGTGGGACCAACTCTTATTAATTTAAAGAGTACGGATCCCTTGATAAAATCTCATGCCAACTAATCCAACCTCCTTGAATGGAAAGGAAAATAAAAGAAAAAAAATTATTCGGTTGACATGATTTGATAGACGACGAAACGCCTTTTTATTTTAGCGAAACAAGGGATCTGGACTCTTATTTGAATGGTTGGATATGATTTTAAGTAGGTGGTCCCAGTGTGAGTTCCACTAATTTTAACTTAGGGCTTCATTAACCAAACTTCAATACTTCTTTTCAAAGGGGTATTCGGCTCCATTTAAAATATAAAAGTCCATACTATAGATGACCAAAGTTTCAGAGCTCTGACGGTGGTGGTACCCCAGTTGTGTTGGACGTTCTAAACAAATTTAAGTAAGGGGAAGAAACCGGGCCCTACAAACCTGTCATATGCTTAGTTCATAACCTATGTTGTGAAACTACAGAGAGTATCGATCCCGCTGCCAGAAATGCTACTTTTCCCCTTACTTTTCATAACCTATGCGGATAAGATCGGATCGGATCGGATTTTAACAGGCACAGATTGATGACGGATTTCAAATCCGTTAATCCGTAGGTAACGGATTGGTGACGGATTTGGCTCAATCCTCACCAATCCGATCCGTGAACTTTGAATTAATGAAACTAATCTAACCATGGGGAAAACTCTAATAAGGGATAGATCCAGAAATTTCTCCTTGGAGAGGCTGTCCATCGTGTAAAAATCAAAATAAAAAACTTGAAGGGGCCATATATAAAAAAACTACATAGAATTTTTTAAATATTTAATCGGTTTTAAGTATATGATAAAATTATAGTTTGGGGATGAAACAAGGTGGAACAATGATTTTGAACTGTTAGAGATTTTAAGATCCAGGTGGTCTCCCCCCTCTTCGAATCTGGATCCAAGTATCTAATTTAGAGAGTTTTTAAGTCAAAGAAATGGACCTGCACAATAAGGCTCATTGAATATCCATGTTGCTCAAAATGAACACCTTTATTGTGTAAGAATGTCCCCAATTTCAATCTAATCCCTCACCTTAAGACCGACCATACTTTTTACCAAAAAAAATAAGAAGACCACCCATACGATGAACAAGGTAATGAATAGATATGATTTAACAATGCATGTGATTGTTGTAATAATGTTTTGTAGCCAATTTTCACAGTTTGAATTCTATTAGAGTGAAATTTAGGGACATCCTATAAGCATGATGGGGGTGTTCATTTTGGCTAGCTTTGATTTTCAATTGAAAAGACCCACTACAGAATTCCATTCCAACACTTGATTCCTCAACTTGGTAAATCACTAATCGTCCGACTTTCCCTCGCAAAAGATTAATGAGGCTCCTTAGTGGGGCTTATTTATGAAAAATTCAAACCATTATAAGTAAATGATCTCAAATTTTATTTACTTGCTGAAAAAAAAAATTATTCTTAAGAGAAGGTAAGCCCACCCATTATATTGATCGCTACTTGATAAAATATTATGAGAATTTTAAATATCTTTTTCTAATTAATTTGACTGTGAGCCATCTTTATTGTCTGAGATTTTCTAAGGGCTCAAAGGACAGGATCATTCACTTTGCATGTTTACATTTTGGTACTTTAATGCGAGTCCTAGCGAATCTCACGAGGCGTTTGTGCAGCGCCCTCTTCTGCTAAATTCAATGTCCTCTTTCTTCCCTTTCAGTGCACCGATGAAAAAGAAGAAAATGATTTTTAAATATTTTTTTCTGTGATAGAGGGAATCCGGACTTCCCACCAATCCAAATAAAAAATTGGTGCTGCAAAATACGAAACGAGAGATTTCATCTTCCGCGGTTGTGCACAAACATCTCCAGATCCTGTTGCCAAAAGCTACGCAATTTCTCACTTCTATTTGGAGCCTTTCATTTTTAGCTCATGCAATAAAAGAATTACAGCCACACAGAGAACACAATTGAATTTAAGCCGGCGGCCGGCCTCACTTGTTAAGTTTCCTTATTTGTTTTTTAATTATCTTGTTATTAGTATATAAGCCCTGATTTTATGCTGAGTTCAACTTGGTACACTCAAGAAAAAGATTAATCTTGCATGGCTTTCAGCATAAGAAATACCCACTTCAAATTGACCCCACACAATATGAGAATCAAAGAACACTCAGTGATCGAAAGGTCTAAACATGGTTATTAACCTCTTCAAAAGCCAATTGATAATGGACGTAGGTTAACATCACACACAAGGTTATGGATTAATCCATCCACTTAATAGTTTAATTATCATCTCCAAGCATAGTTTGGTTTAAATTGTGGGTCCGTTGTGAATTAATGAGACCGTCTTCAATATGGATCTAACTTTATTGTTGTGAGACTGTGAGGGTGGAAGAAGCTGTCATACTTTTTGAAAAGACGAGGCACAAAAGGACCTGAGATTTTTGAGAATATTCTCATTTTCTAATCGTTGTCTGCACATTGTTGGAAATTGGGTGACGTGGAATATGGACAACAGAAAAGTGTTTCATATTAACTACGCCGAACTCACATGTGGCAAGCCCCCACATCACATGCTTCCCGTGAGTCACCGAGTGTGACGTGTGGAAGAAAAAGCGCCCTGCGGCCGTCCCAATATTTTGAAAATTTGAAGATTTTGAGAGGAAGCCCATAATTTTGTTAGACTTTTTTTTTTTTTTTGTAGTGGAGGAAGCCCATCATGGTTTGATGGGTGGGACTGCACCCACGTGAATGTACTTGGATCAGCCCCCCATAAGACCCACCTATTGATAAACAGGCTGTTGAATGTCATGGTGTCGGCCTCTAATGGTGTATCTGTTGAATGTCATGGCCTCTAGTAGTGTATCTTTAAATTTTACTTAAAACCGATGATGGTCCCACTGTGAGGGTGTGCACAAGATTTATAATTAGCATCTTATTATATATTAACTATATTCATAATTATGTATTCAATTTTACAGTAAAACCAACTCTTAATTAAGTAAAAAGTTAAACTGCATCGTTTTGGTATTAATTTTAAAGGGTAACGATTTTTTTTTTCAAAAAAAAAAAAACAAATAAAAGTGTAAGGGTGACATTTTTCGATCCAATCACCTAATGATAACTCACAATTACATGAAGAATTAAAAACATATGTTCATCTACATTGACTATTATAATACAACTACTTGCTCTCTTTTTTAACCCAAATAACTGCCTGTATTCATTTATCAACTCCGGTCGGCCACCTTGGCTTGTTAGATATACTATAGTTTGGCAGGATGAAAACAGTTTAAAGGGAGCGATTCAGATTAAATTGACTCAAATTTAAATTAGTTTAGTATAATCAACCTTGATTTAATTTGAGCAACGCCAAATCTAAGGATTCTTTCGTATAGATATAGTGGTTGTCGTTAGTTGGTTGGAAATTAGTAATTGATTGATGCTCAAGATGGTTGGCTGGGATTCTGTCATTAATATATGTGGCTATATGTAAGAGGGAAAATGCATTTCAAAGATTGTTGTGAATAAACAAATAGTTATACGCAAATACGCATTAGGATATGCTTTAAGAAAATTTCATAGTAGCCCCAATGTTTACCCTAGTTGCAAAAAAATAAAAATATAACATTAAGATTTATTGCTATGAAAAGGAGGTGGGCTGGAAAAAAAACTGATCAGCACAACCAAGACAACAGAATGGTTATAACAAGAAACAGGAAAACAAAACAAAGAAAAAAAATTTGAAGCAATCAAGCAAAATTAAATATCAAAAGAAATAGAATCACGAAACACTCTCTCGTTGGCGAGAGTTTCGGCCAAATCAGGAGCCTCTTGAAGAATATGATGAAATCATGCATCAATGTAACAATAAATATCTTGCACCTCCTCCACCTAATTAGACAATCACCAATGTTTAGCGAATCACTGCCATAGAAAAGATGTAAGTTTTAGGTGCACCTTTCAAGTAAATTGTAAGATTTTAGGTTGGCTAATTCATTAGGTAATGGACAAAACCGGGATTCTTTATAATGTAAGTTTGATTAGAAAAGGATTGCCCAAGATTGTCAATGAAGAAATCGAGTTTAATATGGATCTGACTCTGGTCGCTCGAGCGATCCTCAATTCGCTCAAGCGACCCCTCACAGAAGCTCTTTTGCTCAAGCCATCCTTATATTCGCTCGAGCGGATCCTACATTCGCTCGAGCGGATCCTACATTCGCTCAAGCGAACCCAAGACAGAAGTTTTTTCGCTCAACTCAACTTATTTGATCACTCGAGCGATCGTCTGAAGTTCAAATTCTCAAAAACAGAAGCTTGTCCGCTTGAGCAAACCCAATGGTCGCTCGAGCGAACCTGGGCACCAAAATATAAACTTGCCCAGAACTGTTTCCTGTTTTGTCTCAAGTTGGTATTGCCGATCCTAATCAACTTCTAACATTTGAGGCACGAATTTAGGCCTATACAAAGCCTTTATCTCTCTATTAAGCGTCACCTCTCTATGAAGATCAAACCCTAGAGAGAACTTGAGAGATCTATCTTTCCCCAAGTCAATCATTTGCAGTGCTGAAGATCAAAGCTTTGGATTCATGCTTTATCATACTCCTTTGAAGTAGAGATTCATTGAAGATGACTTCGAGGCGTTCGGTTCAAGTACAGTAAAGGTGCACAGCGAGTAGTCGGCAAGATTGTATAGTCCCTAGGTTCGATTTTCGACTGGAAAGGGTTGTGAGTAACTTGTAACTTTCTTTACATAGTGCTTGGTTGTCTATTGGCCTAGATGATAAAGCCCGTAGTTTTTTATCGAGTAGGGTTTTCCACGTATAAATCATGTGTCATTCTCTTTGTATGGATTATTTCTTTTAATCGAATTTAGGATTAGCCACTAGTTTAATCACTGAGATTGAAATCTAGTAGTTATCAGTTGGTTGAAACCCGAGCCTGTGTTAAGGCCAAAATTACTTTCAACTTTGCCAAATGCCGTTGAAAGTGAAAAGCGAATACCGTTTTTAACTAATGTCCCTTTTCATATTAAATAATTAGGATTTTAATTGTTCACTAAGTCAATTCAAAATGCATCCAATTTGACCACTCCATCCCCGTCTCCACTCTTAGCCACCACCGCCTCCTCCGACAAAACCACCTGGCGGGTAGGGAGAGGGGGGCGGAGGGGGGCAGGGAGAGGGAGAGTGGGTGGAGGGTTTGTGGAGGGTGAGGGGGAGAGCGGGCGGCAGGCAAGAGGGGGGGTGGGAGAGGGAGAGAGGAAAAATGGAGTGTGTAGAGAGTAGTTTTGTTAATTTTTTAACTTAAGTGGTGGGTGTAAAGAAAAATAGTGTGTGGAGAGAAAAAAAAAGTGTGCATTTAGATTTGAGTGCATTTCTCGCCCAGCCCTATCTCGTAAAAACAGGAACCCTCTTCAAAGTATGACCTTCAATTTTTCACAAATTCAACTCATCTACATTCTAATGTATATAGCCACATCTCACTATGAATGGGCCCCACAAGGTGCAACCCACCTCCATTAATCATAAAAAATCAGAACTGATCCCATCCGTTAGCTCAATCAGACAATCTTAATCCATAATTTTTATAATATCAAATTCTGATGTCACATATTTGAAGATAGATTTAACAACTTAGGTCCTAAACAAATTGAACTTTGATTCCAACAAACTTAATTTTAGAAATGGCAAGAGGTTAAATTTTAAGTGAGTGGACTAAACTTGAACGCACAACATTGCATGCAAGGGGCCATTTAGAAATTCTAATCCAATTAACAAACATCTGCTGAGATCTGAAATCCAAACTCAGCCTTGTGAAAGGAACTTGGATTGGTTTCACATCTCAAAGTGGAGTTCGGATTGAAAGTTCAGTTGGAGTGCGAACACGCGGACCCCGTGTGATATATCCAATGTCAGTCAACCAACAACAACGCCCAGCGGCGAGCGGCGACTGGCGACTGGCGACCGATGAAAAGGAAAAATCCATTCATTCTTCTTTAGTTTCAAACACTAGTTTCTCGATTACAAATTGATTGATTCTCTCTTTCTCTCCCTCTCACAGAGTAAATAAAAACCCTAGCTCTTTTGCTTTTCTTCTTCTACTTTCTTTCTCTTGCCTGTCCTTTACTAGACACTGCTAGTAATCATCCAAAGCCGATCTGGTAAACAAGAAAAAGGCTATCATGAGCCACTGGATGGTATGATTTCCTATTACAATTCTTTCTACAAGTTTCATTTTTCTTTTTTCAATGCTAATGAAATCACCCCATTGATCAAATTATTGCAATTCATTTTTCTAAATTTGTGTATGTATCTATGTTTTTTTTTTTTTTTTTTTGAATAACTGGTTTTGGGTCTTGTTTGGATGTTGATTAGTCAATGAACTGAATCCTGCAC
Source organism: Persea americana (assembly GCA_029852735.1). NCBI lineage: Eukaryota > Viridiplantae > Streptophyta > Magnoliopsida > Laurales > Lauraceae > Persea > Persea americana. The sequence goes on along the minus strand of CM056813.1, from coordinate 63,124,785 downwards.
ATAACATGTTGATGCCATTATCCAAAATTTCAGGAACCAGTGCTGAGGGAGGAAAAACAAAGATGGGCAATATCTTTATCTAAACCAGACATGGTTTTTTAGAACCAGAACTCTAGGAACAGTTTTAACTTATCATTTATTAAAATATAAGCTGCGGGGTAGAAGTGCACAGTCAACAACTCCACAATTGTGTCTGGGTCTGAATCTTTTACCTGTTCGGACATTCTTGGATCATTACATCAAGTCAAATGTATAAAATTCTAGATTTGACTTGTATCTCAGTTTAGATATGATTGTTGTCCATCATGTCTATGTATTGTAAACTGATTTGTTATGTTCCAGCTCAAATTGAAATTGTGCTCTTCTTCTTCTAGTGAATTGGGTGTACTTGATAAAGGATTCTGTTGCTTACTGGTTACATGCATTCATACAGAGTACAGAACCGGCTATGAAAGAGATGGATGATGAAAGTGACTTCACTTTCTGCCAGGCAAGTTCCTACCTCTTCCGTTGGAATGATTTTACTATTATAACACCCTACTTGATTCTTTTAACATGACAAGATACTAGTTGCAACTTGAAAATCTCGTATATACATTCGCACAATCATATATGGAAATGGTATTTTAACCTCTGAAATTGCTAGGTGCATCTCCAATGACGGTAGTCTCGTAGCATTTGTGGGGGGGACCACATATATAGTCTTGTGGTTTGGCCCCACAAAAATCAACCATTGATAAAATGAGAATTTTCAAGGGCCTAGACCATAAGGCTAGGCTTGATTGGATAAGGTTGGCTATTCCTTGTCCACATGCCCCGTACACATCCCTCCCACCTGTGTCTATTAGCAGTCATCTGGGTGAACCCCACAAAAGGTGCTCATTATATGTCGATGCCTTTCCAGTTGTTCGGGCTGTGCATTTTTCTTTGTAACCTACATTTGTATTTTTCTATTGCATAGTAGCATTTTTATTCATAAAATCTACCGTTTTGGTGGAAATAGCTTTTTCAGCATGCACACAAACTAATGCATATCAAGTCTCATAATTACTCCATGATTGTTTGAATTGTGTAGATCTAAAGCTACATTTGGGGAAAAAATGTTGCTGACTTTTTCCTTTTTTCTTTTCAGGTTGGTTTACAAGGAAATGAAGATGATTTGGGATCCCCAAAAGCCATTCCTGACATTAGCAGTATCACAATCAGTGACAATCCATCTTCTAGTGCATCAGGTAATTCAATATCTAAGGAGTCAGAAGCTGATGGTTCTTTGACTTTTAAGGCCGTTGATATGCTGCCTCCAAGACTAGATGTTGTAGATTCTTTTCATGGTTCTCAGGATCAAAAGGCCGTCACAAAAAAACCAGTTGCTCGGGAAAAGTTTCTTTTTGAGAAAGGGTTTAACCAAATGGATTGGTTAAAGATTACACGAAAACACTCTGACCTTGCAGGTACTTCACAATCCTTACTGATTGCATGATTTATACATTTTTATTTGATCATATCAATAACAGTTTATGCAAGAGAATTTCAGTCAGATGTCATTTTATTATTTCCATTTTAACATGGTTTCAGTCCCCCCTTCCAACAATGAATAAGGTCTGGCATGTTGTTTGATATTTTAAAAAAGTCTGGATGCTTGGCCGTGCTTTTAACCATTTACCTAGGAATTCATAATCCATTTTAGTCTTTGTGGTTGATTGTGTACACTTTCAACTATATTGCTTCTGTTATCAGACTTCGTTCAAATAAGGATGCCCTTATACGGTACATCATACAATGGGGATGGAATTTTCAGTTTGAATAAAAGATCTCTCAATGCCCTCATTTGCCAGGAGTTTAAACAATTCACTAGGTAATTCTTGCATTATAAAAAGGCTGTCCCTGCTATTGGTTTTTGAATAATGAATGTTTAGTTTCTTTAATTCATGCCTCTTCCCTTGCCATTTCTACTTTCTATCGTGCTAGTAGATCTAACTCTTTTCCATGCATCAGGTTTCCTTTGTCTCCCTGCCATTTTAAGTGGCCAAAAATGTTTTCTTATAATTGCAAGATTTCTGAGCCGATAAAGAGAAGATTTAATAATAGGGGTAATCATGTCCACCCCTTGCTCTAACAAAAGCGGGTAAGTCCAACGCTTGCTTGACTAATAAATTTAAGCATTAAGAGGGTAACCCTGTCCACCCCTTGCTTGACTAAAGAGTCTGCCATCGCACTAGCAGTCCTTTCCACATGTTGGAAAATCACTGAGGGAGACGAAGAAAGCAACTTGTTCCCTTGAAACTAGGGGAGAATTTTCCGAGGGCGGGCATATGTGGAATTCATCCAAGAAATAGCACTGGACGAATCACTCTTCACAACCAAGCTATCAAGGAAGCCATAAGAGTAAATACAAAGATCTTCCAAAATGGGTAGCAACTCTGCCTCACTAGGATCTTTAATACCAGATTCTTGGAAGACATAAATAACACCCTCCCTTTCTCATTATGAAGAATGCCTCCTATGCCTGCCACTGCCAGTCCTGGATTACCTCTGGTTGCCCCCATCCACATTGAGTTTTAAAAATCAATACCATGGAGGAGACCAGAAAAACTAACTTCTTTTCCTTAGAAGTCCTCAAATTCAGTTGCAATTTGCATGCCCATTTTTTTGCCTGGATGAGCTATAAGCAGGGCGTCATGCTCTTTGATCAGATGATTAATATGTTTTTTTGCGTTCTCAAACACATGATTAGTTTACTTTTGTTCTTTCTGTTCCTGCATTTCAAACCACCATAATAGATCAATGTAAGATTATTTGCCAATTTACTTCTTTCCCAGTCACATCTTCCATTCAAGTTACTGTTAGCACCAGTTATAAGTTCCTCCGGCAGAAAGACTGATTACCACTTGCTGCTGGATTTTATGCGTTGTTTGTTTCAGGACTAAAGGGGCAATCAAATGAAAGGCTCATTTCTATGGATGAAGTCAAGCAACACAAAACAGGGGAGTCTATTTGTTGGACGGTTTTAAAAGGCCGCGTTTATAATATTTCACCCTACATGAAATTTCACCCTGGAGGTATGCCTGGTTTTTTCAGTTCTTATTTCAGTCTGTTAACTGCATATCTTTGACATGTCAAGGTTATTGTCACACTTGGATTCATCCACTGACCTATTCACTCTGTGAAGATATTTATTGGTTTGAACAAAACACCTTCCAACATTTTGTGTATGATGCTGTCTTCTATTTAATGTCGTTTGCTTTTTTATTTTTGTTGTTATACTAGAAAATGGGTCACCTATTCTGTGGAACATTATAAATGCTTTTTTCCTGATGTGGAACAGTTGCTGCAGTTTCCTGAAAGTGCTCATTGGTCATATAAAATTGGTAATATAAGTTAATAATTTTACTTGGAAAAGGTGGACCGTGTGTAGCTGTAATTTCATGAAGAACGTGATTCATTGGATGTGAAAATGTGAGCACCAAAAATGAACATGTGGCTGCACCTTTTAGCGACAGTTTGTATGATGGGAAATCTCTGGAAGAATATTTTTTTTAAGAGACATGTATTGGTCACCAAAAGGGAAAAATACAAACAAGATTTCCAGAAGATTTACCCTGTCGTGGATGGGAAACAACTACTGTGAAAAGTTGAGGATGGCCTATTCCACACTGGTGTTCCATTTACAAGCAACAAATTAGATTGCTGTATATAATGATAACACTTATTATTAAATAAAAAGAGAAGAATACTAATGCAGATCTGAGCCCTTGTAGGAAGCCAGATTTGGTTTTTGATATAGGTGAAATTCGGATCCCTGTGTATTCTGAACAGAGGATCCAGATCCAACACAATCACATCCACATATTAAAAATATATAGAGGTTTTAAGGGTCTCCATAGCTTGAATTATGTTGATATTTGAGAGTCTACTTAGCTTTAATCATATATAATGTAATAGTCCCACTTTTATATTTAAAGAAATCATTTTGAAACGCATTTGTCTAATTATATTAATGCACTCTGCATTTTATTTTGGATCCATATTTGGAACTGGATCCGTATTTTTAAGTTGAAGCTGGATCTTAGCACAACACATAGGTTCGGTGTTGGATCTGGATCCGGACCTAATTTATCAAGACGAATCTGGGTCTGGATCTGCCCCGGTTCTGCCCTGAATCCAACCCTTTGGAATCCCTACTTAGAAGTCTTTCAGTTTATTAAAGAGTACGTGTTATAATTAGGGAAGGATTTGTTTTTCTTGACTAATAAGTTTTCTCCAATTGTTTTAAGTTGGGAGATCTCAAAGAAGTGGCCGAGGACTATTAGCCCTGCATCGACAAAATTTATGTATATGGAATTCGACTGCCTTACAGTGATACGATGATGAGAACTAGGCTGAGGTGCTGGCCCAGTGAAGCCGGGCCCAGACCCAACCCAGCTAAGCTGTTCTGAAACCCAGATCCAGGCCCAACTAGACAAAGTCTAGATCCAGGCTTGAGTCCAATTGAGTCAGATTATGCCTAGGTCTTGATCCAAGCTCAATTCAGGCAGGCCCATGAAGAAAGTTGTCTCTTCTGGTTGACTCACTACTAGGCTCAACTCTTCCTGGTTCAGCCAAGTTCAGCTCGAGCAGTTTCATCTTTGAATTTTGAAACAACAGATGAAAACTATAAATAAGTTCAATGTGTTTTTTGAATTACTATATATTTATAATAGAAACATATGTTGGTGCAATGAGAATCTTTGTAACTGGCTACTGCAAGTTTCCTCACGGGTACAATGGAAGTGGACACATCCACAGAAAAATGCATTTTTTTGAAAGGTTCATTGAATGATGCCTTTTCTTTTGCAGGTGTCGATATGCTAATGAAAGCGGCTGGAAAAGATTGTACCTCATTATTCAGTATCCTTTGGAATTACAATGTCTTCCTCAGATCCTTTGGCAACTTTTTTTTTCCCCATTTTTGTTTTTAGTTCCGTCAGACTCAACATTAGAGTCTAGCGGACCTGATTTCTTCTTTTTTTCTTTCAACAAAGCAGGAAAAATGATACTTACATATGTTTTCCATCCATTGCCCTTTATTCTACTCACAGTATTTAAGGGAAGCAGAAATGTGGTGTGTGAATAAAGTTAGTGTAAATATCAGTTCCTGAAAAAGGGTTCAAGTTTTTTTTTCGTTATTTCTGTTTGAACCTCCTATAGACACTTTTATTTTTACGTAGAAATATGGGTAATATTACCCCATGGTAACTTCCAAGTTGCACACACTTGGAAGGGTTCCTTGCCGCAACCACAAGGTTGTGGATTAAAGTCATCAAACCATGAAAATAATAAAAAATGAAAAACCTAGTATTATTCAATCAATTGAATACCTTAATAAAAAAGATTAGAGTTTATCAATGAAAAAAAAAAAAAAAAAAAAACGGATTAAGAGTGGTGAAGGCTGTATGGTATTGAAATTAGTGGTGTTTTTTTTTTCTATATCTTTGCAGTGTATATTCAATATGAGACTACAGTTTTTACTTATTTTACAACATATTTCAAGGTCTGGTCTTTCTTCTGTATCAATTAGGAATTAACTAATAGGCCACTTGATGATGAGTCAGTGGTTAAAGATGATTGGTTGTTTCTAGTTTTTATCCATTCAATCAGGTGACTTCATTTTTTCTGAACTATTGAACTAATATTCTCTTTATTTTATCGGTAACAGATAACATGAGTTGAACCCACAACCTCAACGTTTTACTGCTTGAAAAACTGAGTTATGTATTGGATGGTTAGGAACTTTCATTTAGCATGAATCTTGTGCCATGGCTCATCCTGTCTAATACTTGCATGATCCGGATCAATTTCCAAGCTTCCAAGCTGTACCTATTATGGGTTTGTAGTGTGGTCACCATTAAACCAAAGAATACTATTGAAGGAAACCGACTCATACATTTTCTGTAAGATTAAGGTTTCATGAGTTTTGATATCCTTAACTTGGATTTAGATAAGTACCATGCGTGGGTTAATGCTGAATTCTTGCTGGAGAAATGCCTGGTGGGCATTTTAGATGGTGACAGATGAAGCAAAGGAGATCACTGGCTGGATTAAGCGCGGTCACAAGTGATTTCAGCCGGCTTATTATAAATTTTGGTACATTATCTTGGCTTTTTATAAGCGCCATATATTTATGCGAAGTGTATATGATTCATAATTACTGACATGTCTTAAAATATTAGGTACACAGTTGTCCTTTCTTTTGCCATGGGAATAATTGATGGGCTAAAAAATTGGACCTACCTGTGATTAATTGGGTACTTGCACTAATTGGGACACTTATCTTGGTTATGAATATCCTAATATTGTTCTTTTGTATTCTACCCTAGATGTGATGGAATTATGGAATAGATACGATTGCGAAGCACTTCTTTAATTATCCAAGGAAAGTTCGATTTTAGGAGCCATAAGTCGGGGCTTTTTTTTCTGACAAGAATAGGTTAAAAGATATTAGTTATAACTTCAATTCATGGGCAGATCATCTGAAGACTGTAGATAATTGAAGTCTTTGCTCAAGTCTGATTCATCAAACTGTTCCTGGAATCGTATTTAGCCCCTCACTGTATGATAATGAATAGATTTGGGTTCTCCATCAACAGGCTTGGAGAGCCAAATGTTTTTGGGTTGGGTTTTGTGGGGACAAAAAGACTACTGAAAGAAGCTAAAGCATCCAGACTTTTTAAACCTGTGTCCAAGCTACACTTGGGACCCTATTTAGACTCGTTATGTGTTTTTTTTTTTTAATTTTATTTAATACAATGGAGGGTGTCCCAGCCCTTTGGGCTGGACTAATCCCTACGGGCCAGGGAGAAGCCGGCTAAATCCCTGTGGCTCCAGATTTAGACCGGTCATGTTACGAGCAAGTTTTGGAAACCGTATCAGAGGTGAACTGCTGAGTGGACAGTCTGGTCCAACTCGGTTCAGCCATCCAATTTAACCAAGCTCTATCATGGCATGTAGAAAATAATTAAAAATAAGAATTATTGTAAAATAACCAATGGTGGGTTCAACGTTAGGTTTTGCCTGTTTCGACCAATTCGTACTGGGTTTGAGTGTTTTCTTGGAAATTTCCAAACAAGGCCATAAGTCTTGGTCTTATTTCAAAAAAGGACACGCGTTTCAAAATCTTTCAAATTAGGGTCTTTTGTTTTTCAGCAAGTTTTCGTTTCAAGAACAACCGGCCATTTAGAGGTATTTTCCAACAACCGGCCGACTACCATTGATATTACTTTATAAAAAGTTGCATTTATACTCATATTAATCACACTATCCCAATATGGCTGCCTTCTTAGGCCTCCGATGTTAGACTTAACCTAATCACAAGATCCTCTTGAACGGATCAAATCTGGGGTGGGGGAGGGGTGGGACCCTAAAATACCAAAGACGAGGATTCCTTATTTTCTTTAGGTGCCAAGGTGGAACCCACGTGGTCAAGTGGACCACACCATCCACGCGTTCAGACATCCAATGCCCTGGTGGATTGGCATTTCATCAATCGGTTAGGTAGGATAGGTCTGAAATGGCAAATTCAATACAAACATCTCTAATAATTTTCTAATGAACTGAATGTATATGTAACCTTTGGGCCGATGGGCTGGATAGATAAATGGGGTCCAAATGGGACGCTTTGGCCCAGCCCTCCTTGACCATCTTCTACCCTAGCCCAACCAGGAGAATAAGTAAGCATCCCTGTGGGTCCGTTTTACTCTTACCATCTATGGTGTTATTTATTTATTTGTTTTTTCAGTGTAGTTTTAGCTAGAAGTAGCTAATTAGTCATTAGCTTAAACACCGCTATTGTTGTTCTTATAATGTAATTGAAGTCTTTTTCAAATTAGAGTATGAGGCTTTAGATTTTCACTCTATCTATGCCCCAAAATCTTGAATTTGAGTATAAAGTTTTGCCATATGGACTTTAGAGTGGCTCCACTTAAGCCAATTATCATATCTTCCTCTACCACTCTGTTATTGTTGTTGTTGTTTATATATATATATATATATATATATTTGAAATAGGTTTTTTCTTGTATCAACCCACCTTTACTTATGTCCTTTTTCTTCACCCCTCTATTTTTTTATTTTTTTTTTACAGTGGGACACGCTCAAGCCATTCACAGTCACTTGCGCCCATGAATTTGCCTCATACTCAATTTTATTTTAATTCAATCATCATTGGATTCAATAAAAAATGCACTTAATAATCCATTAAACTTTGAGGTTTTAAAGTCAAGCATTAGGATTATCTGATCATAGTGATATATGACTCACCCCATTATAACCGTCAACATCCCATACCCATACTACCTACCTCTGTGGATTGGATACATCCCAAGTAGTGATGCAAACGGATATCCGATTATCTGATTATTCGAAGGTTATAATTTATAAAAAAAAAAGTTTAGAACTTGTTTTAGGTTCCGGTTTATAAACAGGCCGGGTCCAAAACCTAATTTAGATTCCGATTGTTCGGGTCAGGTTTTGGGTCCATACGGGTTCTGACTCGTGGACCTAAAACCTGTCATACGAGTCTTTAATGTTACAAACTATAGTTCAGAATCAGTTTTTGTTAGACATTTTATGTTTAATCCCGGAGGTAGTAGATTGGATGCACTACTATAAATTGAATAATATATTTACTTTAAGAAAAACTAAAAATGGAAGAGTTAGAATTGGTTTTAGAACTAGATTCCAGTCTTCTAGATGGGCCTGGTTCCAAAACCGGTTCCAAATCCTTCAATTGGAACTGGGTTTGGAACCAACAAAACATGTTCGATTCAAAACTAGAACAGTTATTTAGAAACAGATTTGGGTCCAAATCTAATATGGTTTCGACCCGAAACCATCCTTTTTGCAACCCTAATCCCTTGTTTGCCCACATAGGAGGAAAGCACTTTTTAAGAAGTGCACCCAAGTTAACACTGGTGCACCCTTTTTTAAGTTTATGGATGATGGTAAAGAAATAACTACTTTACGTGGATCATTGTTTTAACTCAGGTAAACAGTCCACAGGGCAGGGTTCCCGAATCATGGGGGAGAAAAAGGTGGATGCTTAGTGTGATGTGATTATTGATCATATAGGTGGCCCCTATTTTAAAGAATCAAAGTGAGGGAGCGCAAAATTGATATCAACCTAGTCTGATCATGGTGTTAGACTTTGCATAAGCTATCATTGGCACTGTAGGCGGTAAAAACGACACCTACTTAGATTAGGATGAGGTTGAGGTAAAACTTCTTAGGACGGGGAATGTTGAACTCCAATAACCTGAAAGGGAAGGAGAAAGACTTGGGTCAGAGGCCCTGGCTGCCGTGAGCCGAAGGCACTCCGATGCCTGAGTTAGCTCTGAGAAAACTAAACAGGAGGAGGAAGAGAGGAATGAGAGCTTGTGTAATATTGAAAGTAGCGGGCTGTGTATTGCGTAGTGCGTACCTCTCATGGGGCTGATCCCATGCATATATAGGCGAGTGTTCCTCGTTCATTCTCTCTGTGAGTGGGGGTAGGTGAGGTGAGGTCCCATCGCCCCATACCCTGACAGGCAGCAGTAGGTGGAGCGGACAACACCCCTACTTCACTTTCCACGCCTTCAGCCGGCTGGCGTACAGGAATGATAAAGCACACCTCTTATCGCCATAAATGAGCAATCCTATCGCCATAAATGACCGCCCATATCTGTCAGGGCGCGCCGTATTTCCAGAAGGTAGATGGCGGCCCATTCTGACTCTAGGAGGAGAATGGCGGCCCACTCTAACTCTAGTGCTGTGGCTGGGGATGCTGTGGCCTGGGACCAAGGATAGCTTGGCCGTGGTGCGCCATTGTACCGGGCTGGCGCTCATACCGAGCTGCCGAACTGCGGTGCCGACCTTGCAAGCTGGACTGATTTACCGAGCTGCCAAGGTATTGACCGAACTGCCGAGCTGACGATCTTCCACCACAGAAGCTGAGGAGCTCGGCGAGTTTAGCCGTGATCGTTGCTTAACTTCGTCATTACGGTGTTTTTCCCACACAATTGCCCCCTAGCTTTTGACTCCTGAGAGCCTCCTGGCTCGAAGGGGTCAGAAGCTTGATGACCGTATAATTGGTTCTGCTACCGAGCTCAAGTGAGGGTGATCGTCATGAAGGTAGTACCGGGACGAGGGAGCTTCGGATCAAGAGGGCCCCCTTGGGTCTGGGGGTCGCTGTTATCACGCGGGCCCCTTGGAGGTGTCTTTTCGCCTGTCCTGGATATTAAATAGTCTTCGGATATCGCGCTAGTGGTGACACGTGTCGCTTCCTTTAGCTGTCTTGCCATTACTTCGAGGAGACGTTAGGGCTGCGAGATGGGACGTTAGGGTTGATTGAGGAGACGCCTCTTAAAGGTTTTCCTCGAAAGTCGAACCGTCGTCCCCAGGCCTTATAAATCAGGGCGCCCCCTTCGTCTTCACCTTCTTCTGCTTTCTTCACCTTCCCCTGCTTTCTTCAGATTTCCACTGCGTTTTGCAAGAGAGCTTTCTCCAGCGTCTGCAGACCTTCGTCGTTCCCGACTGCGCAATCCTTATTTGTGCGAGTCTTCTCTGTTTTCTTCATCTTCTTTAGATAGGTCTGTCTGAGTCGAGAATGGGAGTCTATAGGCATCTGCTAGGAAACTCAGACTCCATAGTCCATTTTAGGGATTTATACAAGATCCCCTCCAATGTGGAGGTCAGACCGGATACCCCCGATGACGGCCTCACCTATCGTGACGGCTGGATGCCATTCTGGTTGGTATCTGTAGTGGAAGGGGGAGTTCGCTTTCCCCTGCACCCACTGGTCCGGGACTGCCTCTGGGAGTGGAGGTTGTGCCCTTGCCAGCTACTCCCCAATGTATACAAAATCATAATGGGGGTGGTGCGGCTCAACCAGATTCTGGGAATTGGCCTTGGTGTCCCAGATATTGAGGACACTTATGACCTCTGCAAATCCGCAGAGGGGGATACTTATTACCTCCGGCTGCGGGTCCGCCGGACAGGGTTTGTAACTGCGCTAGAGGACTCCAATCGGTATGCTGGCGAAGACAAAGTGCTTGTCAGAGGTGGATGGGAGTTCGGCGAAGTAGAGCCTGCTACCACGGTCCGGGTCCCTCGAAAAATAGGGATTCCTCCAAATAAAGGCCGAAGTTCTTTCGGTTTGCAGTTTTTTCCTTTCTCTTCATCTGGCTTCTGACACGGTTGTGCCTGTGCATATTTTCGCGAAAAGAGGGAGCTCGCGAGGAAGAATCGCTGGAAAGTGAACAGCGCCTGGCACGAGCTGGTGAGGAACTACCGCGGCCACAACTGCCGCGCTGCCTGGTGCCTTTTGGGGTACGTGCCCCATTATCGGTCCTTCCACACCTCCAGAAAGGTGTCGGGGATAGACTCCGTCCTTAGCGGCGAAGGTGCGAGTCATAGAACAGAGGCGACCGTGGTACCGAGATCGGCTGCGGTGACCGTTGCGATTCCCGCCGGTCGCCTGGTTGAGTTGGCAGAACGTGCTCCAGCAGTCTCTGCCGCTGAGCCCGCCGGAACTTCGAGGGCCAAGCCCCTGTCTTCCCGAACGAGGCTAGTAGCGTCCAGTTCGGAGGAAGAGGAAGAGGAAGAGGAAGGGGAGATGCTGCGCCAGCGCGGGCGACGCTATGTCGCGGAGGATCTATCCGCGGCGGCCTTCGGAGACATCGGAGGCGAGGTCCGGGATCCTCCGCAGGCAGTGGCCGCGGCGCCTCCGGCATCCCCAGGTGGCATTCCTGCCCCGGATGTCGAGGTGGTTAGTCCTGCCATAATCGCGGCTGCTCGGCCTGACGAGGCAGAGGTCGTCACAGCTCCGCCTCCGGCCGTGACCGCAATCGTCCCCCCCTCGGATCATGCCGCTGGGGCTGGTCGTCGGGCTCGCCCGGCCGAGGCTGTCGAGGGCGGACGACCCGAGAAGAGGGCAAGGGTCGAGGCCTCGCCTGGCCCTTCGACTTCGTCTGCTGGTGGGACGATCCTGCCTCCTCCTCCGGCTCCGTGGAGGCCGGCCATCGAGGGGGCTCTGGGGAGGCCGCTGGCCGAAACAGACCGCGCGACCAATCCACAAGTGGTCGCAGCGCTAGGGCGAGCCTGCGCCCTCCCTCAAGACATGGCGAGGTGGGCGGAGATGGACAACGAGTCTCTCCTGCTTTCCTCGATGCGATCCGTTGTGCAGGTAAGTGCAATGTCTCTCCCTCAGCTTTTAGTCTCTGTCGTTTTATTGACTTCGGGATTTTCGTCTTGCAGCTGTTGCAGAAGTGCCAGGTGGGCATTGAAAGGCTGGACGCGGCCGAGGCGCGGGCAGCTGAGTGGGTAGTCGAAAGGGACGAGCTGCGGGCGTCCATGGCGTCCAAGGATGCGACGCTGGCCGAGGTGACGGCCAAGAACGCCGACCTCGTCGTTGATTTCGAAGAGTCGAAGGTTGAGGTCCAGCGCCTCAAAGACGAGCTGGAGGACGAGAAGGTCCAGAACCAGCACCTCTCTTCCGAGCTCGACGATCTCCGGGTTGCGGCGAAACAGCTGGAAAACGAACTGGAGAGCACAAAGGGGACAAACAAGAGGCTCCTCTCTCAGCGGAACCAGGCGCGGGGTTCCTTGGAGACGGCTCTGAGGGAGAAGGCAGCCGAAATCGAGTCTGCCCTGGCAAAACAGGAGGCCAGGCTCAAGGAGGAATTCCTCGCCGAGCATGACTCCACCATGGAGGAGGAGGTCGGCAAGCTGTCTGCTGATTATAAGGCTCAGCTGCCGGGGATCCGGGACCGAGCCTGGGAGCTCGGGTGGAAGGCAGCCTTGCAGAAGGCTGGAGTCCCCGAGGACAGCCCATTGTTCCTGAATGCCCCAAGGTTTTCCTGCTCGGACCCGGGACTCGCAGCCGTGTCTCAGGTCTCCTCCGACCCTCCTTCGCAGTCGTGCCCGGAGGCGACCGCCGCTCCCGAGGCGCTGCAAGAGGCTCCTGCTGCCAGTGCTGATCCCGAAGACTGCCAAGTGGCAGCAGTCGTCGAGGTCCCTCCTGAAGCTGCCGCAGCCGCTCCCGAGGCTAGTGCGGTCGAGGTCCCCCCGGAGATCGACTGTAATGTGGAAGCTGCAGCCCTCTGAGGGTTTTTTGTAATTTTTTCTTTCTTTTATGGAATCTCCATTCATCTTGTAGTCAGAAGCTTGATTAATAAAAACTTCGAAACTTTGCTCGCACTCTTGCTCTTCCTTGTTTTTGATGGAATGTTTGTGGTTGATGAAATGCTGCATTGCTTTGCTGTTTTGAGTTGTAGTTCCGGATTGCCGAACTCCTTGCTATTCTTTAGATTGAGACGTTAGCCAATGACCGAGACCCGGAGCAGGGCCGTGGTCTCCGTCGGTTGTTCCGTACCCATTATCTCCCCCCCAGCTTTTGGCCTGTGGGCTCCTTGGAGCAGGTCGGAAGCTGAGTGGTTTTAGTCAGGCCGGTACTGCCACTAACCTTTTGACAGTGCCCGTTGTGCCGAACTGCCGAAACGGTGGGGTCTCTGTTCGATGGGGTCTCCTCATCGTCTTTTGCTGACGTGGAGTGCTGTGTTAACTTCTTGCGCTGACGTGGAGTGCTGTATTAAGTTCTTTCCGTCAGTCGAGGCGGTTGCCCTTTCGTCTGTCGAGGCATTGAATAGTCCCTTGAATAGTCCTCTGGGAATGCGGCGCCGTGCCACGTGTCGCCTTTGTTGAGGGCGCGCAATCAAATCTGCAGGACGACTGGGCTGCCCGAGGCGACGCTAGGGCTACTCGAGGTAGGGCCATATTGAAGGCTTCTCTCGAAATCTGAAACGGCGCCTCCATCCGTTATAAATTAGGGTTCCTTCTCCGTCTTCCTTCTTTTCGATCCTCAGAGCTCCTGCTGCAACCTGCTGAAGAACAGTAAGTTGCTTGTTGCCGGCGACCATTCTGCTCGTAGACTCCTCCCATCGTAGGACTTCTCCCCCGTCTTCTTCCTTTCCGGTGGGTAGTCCTCCATCTAGAGTAGAGAATGGGTGTGCATAGGCATTGGCTAGGGGACGCACTGTCCATAAGCCTGTTTAGGAAGGAATACAAAGTCCCTGCGAACGTAGAGGTTAGGCCAGACGGACCTGACGACGGTATCACATACAGCGACGGCTGGATGCCGTTCTGGCTGGTGGCCGTCGTGGAGGGAGGAGTCCGGTTCCCCCTCCACCCACTCCCCAGGGAATGTCTCCGGGAGTGGGGGTTGAGCCCCTGCCAGCTGCTTCCCAACGGATACAAGATCATCATGGGAACAGTGCGGCTCAACGAGATCTTGTCCATCAACCTCGGTGTCTCGGACATCGAGGAGGCGTATGACCTCTGCAAATCCGCAGAGGGGCATACGTACTATCTCCGGCTGAGGCTCCACCGGACCGCCTTCGTGACCGCGCTGGAAGACTCGTATAAATACGCGGGGGAGGACCGCGTCTTCGTTCGCGGGGCGTGGGAGTTCGGCGAGGCGGAACCCAGCACCACGGCCCGGATACCGCGCAAAATAGGAGTCCCCCCAAGTAAAAACCGAGGCCCCTGGATTTTGTATTTTTATCATCTCTTTCCCTTGCTGACACTGTTCTGTTCCTGCAGGTTTTCGGCAGAGGAGGGAGCTTGCCCGAAGGAACCGGTGGAGGGTGAACAGTGATTGGCACGAGAAGGTGCGGAAGTACCGCGGCCATCACTGCCGAGCTGCGTATTCGCTGCTGGGGTACACGCCGCACTACAAGTCCTTCCTCGCTCCGAGGCGGGTGACCGGGATCGACTCCGTGCTTCACGGGGAAGACACCGGACCGGGCACCGAACGGACTCAGGCTCCTGCTCCGGAGACCGTTACTGTCGCAATTCCCAGCGGCATTCCGGTAGAATTGGGAGGACAGTCCCCTGTCTGTGAAGCAGCTGCGACCAAGAGAGCCGAGACCGGGCGCAGGCGGCTAAGGCAGAAGTTTGTTGTCTCCAGCGAGTCCCGGAGCACATCCAGTTCGGAAGAGTCCGAGGTCGAGATGTTGCGCGGTCGTCGCAAGCGCTTTGTCGCGGAAGACCTCTCCGCCGCTGCGTTTGGAGACACGGGCGAAAGCTCGGTTCCCTCCCGAGGTGCCGACGTCGCTCGAAGTATGTCGGCGGCGGACGCTGCTGAGGTAATCGCGCCCGGGACCGAGACGGTTCCGGAAGCTACCAATGATGCTCAATCGGGAATGCCTGCTGCAGCAGAGGTCGGGTCGAGCACTCCGGCAGTCATTTCTGAAGAATCGCACTCCGACCTAGGCAGAGGGGATACTGCCGAGGTCGTCGAGGAGCGCAGGCCGGAGAAAAGGCCCAGGGTCGAAGCCCCGTCTGCCCCTGAGCCTGCCATGTCGGTTGGGGGGTCCGCCGCTCCTTCTGACTTCATCCCCTGGAGACCGGACATCAAGGGGGTGCTGGGGAGGGAACTAGCCGAGTCGGACCGAGCGGTCAGCCCCGAAGTGGTTGTCGCTCTGGGACGAGCGTGCGCCCTTCCCCAGGACATGGCAAGGTGGGCGCAGATGGACAACAAGTCCCTGCTGATGTCCTCAATGCGGTCTCTGGTAACGGTATGTACACGCTTGACTCAACATTCTTTCTTTTTCTGCTGTGTTTCATTTTGTGACACTTCTGTTTCCACTGCAGCTCTTGCAAAAGTGCCAGACTGGCATGGGGAGGCTGGATGCAGCCGAAGCCAGGGCAGCAGATTGGGCAGCCGAAAAGGAGTTGCTGCTTAAGTCCCTGGCGGCAAGGGACGCGGCCCTGGAGGAGGAGGCGAGGAAGAAGGAAGATCTTCTTGCCGAGCTCGACGCAGAGCGGGCCTTGGCCGAGCACCTCAAGGAGGAAGCAAAACAGGCGGTGGATCAAAACGTCCAACTGTCCTGGAAGCTAGACGAGGTCCGTCTTGCGTCGTCGCGGAGGGAGGAAGACATGAAGATGCTGCGGGGGACCAACAGTAGGCTTATCTCTGAGAGGAAGCTGGCTGAGACAAAGCTTGAGATGGCTCTGGACGGGAAGGCGGCCGAGCTCGCGCGGGCTCTGAGAGATCAAGAATCGAGACTCAAGGAAGAGTACGTCGCCGAGCACGAGTCCGTGATGAATGAGGAGGTCAGCAAACTGGCAGCTGACTACAAGGCTCAACTGCCAGGAATCCGAGAGAAGGCGTGGGCACTTGGGTGGAAGGCGGCCTTACGGAGGGTTGGTGTCCCTCCGGACAGCCCCATTTTTCAGAATTCCCCCAGGTTTCCTCGCTCGGACTCGGAGTTGCGAGCCGTCTCGGGAATCGCCCCCGCTCCTTCAGCCTCGGAGGTCCCTCCAGCAACAGTCGCCCCTGCTCCTCCAGTGGTTCCCGAAGCTGCCCCAGCTGTAACTGGCAAGAGTGCCGCCGGGACTAGCTGTAATAAGGGAGCAGCAGCTCCCTGAACTATGTAATTTTTTTTTGTTTTGCCATACATTGTATTTAAGCTGATCTTATAATAAAACAACATTCTTTACAAACAACATTCTTTGCATATACTGTGTCGTCTGTCTTGCTTGTGGTGGGATGCGTAGCGTGTCGATACAAGTAACTTGCCGAGTAGATTGATAGGTACTAAGCGAGGGCGGTTGGCCCTCTGAACAGAGGAGCCGAGCCGTGAGGGTGGAACCGAGACCGGACCCTGAAATGCTTATGGCTGTGCCGCAAGAGCTGGTGAAGGCACCGAGCTCGGGATGATTGGCCCTCTGAACAGAGGCGCCGAGCCGGGAGGGTGGTACTCTTACCGGACCCTGAAATGGCTGTGCCGTCAGAGCTGGTGAAGGCACCGAGCTCAGGACGGTTGGCCCTCCGAACAGAGGTGCCGAGCCGCGAGGGTGGTACTGTTACCGGACCCTGATGTGCTTATGGCTGTACCGCCCGGGCTGGTGAAGGCACCGAGCTCAGGACGGTTGGCCCTCTGAACAGAGGTGCCGAGCCGCGAGGGTGGTACTGTTACCGGACCCTGATGTGCTTATGGCTGTCCCGCCCGGGCTGGTGAAGGCACCGAGCTCAGGACGGTTGGCCCTCTGAACAGAGGCGCCGAGCCGCGAGGGTGGTACTGTTACCGGACCCTGATGTGCTTATGGCTGTACCGCCCGGGCTGGTGAAGGCACCGAGCTCAGGACGGTTGGCCCTCTGAACAGAGGTGCCGAGCCGCGAGGGTGGTACTGTTACCGGACCCTGGAATGCTTATGGCTGTGCCGCCAGAGCTGGTGAAGGCACCGAGCTCAGGACGGTTGGCCCTCCGAACAGAGGTGCCGAGCCGCGAGGGTGGTACTGTTACCGGACCCTGATGTGCTTATGGCTGTACCGCCCGGGCTGGTGAAGGCACCGAGCTCAGGACGGTTGGCCCTCTGAACAGAGGTGCCGAGCCGCGAGGGTGGTACTGTTACCGGACCCTGGTGTCGGAGCTGGCGATGGAACCGAGCTGACAGTTGACATTCCGAATAGTGGGATCGAGCCGCTGCGAGCCTTGGAGCAATGCAAACACTCATTCCAGAAAAGTTGCCTTTTATTGATATCTGATTTCTTGAATACATTTTTCAGAAATAGAATTTTTTTAGATGCGCCGCGTTCCATGGTCGCGGGAGCGGCTTCCCTTCCATATCTTCGAGTCGGTAGGCAGATCTCCCCGCTGTAGAAGTTATTCTGAACGGTCCCTGCCAGTTAGGCGCCAGCTTGCCTTCGTTGGGATCTCGGTCGCCTGGAAGTGTTTTCTTCAAGACCAACTCTCCTATCGCGAATCTTCTCTCTCTGACCTTCGGGTTGTACCCCCTGGCCAACTGCTGCTGATAGGCGGCCAGGCGGATAGCTGCCGCCTCTCTTCGTTCTTCAGCCAAGTCCAGCTCCCGTGCTACATTCAGATCGTTTAGACCCTGGTCACAGAGTTCGGACCTCAAGGTCGGGAGGCCGACCTCCAGGGGAATGACTGCTTCCATGCCGTAGGCAAGGGAGAACGGGGTAGCCGAGGTGGAACGCCTTGGCGTAGTTCGGTAGGCCCATAGGACGCTTGGCAGCTCCTCCGCCCATCGACCTTTGGCTCGGTCGAGTCTCTTTTTGATTCCGTCGAGGAGCACCTTGTTTGAGATCTCGGCCTGGCCGTTGCTCTGAGGGTACGCCGGGGTAGAGTAGATGTTGCGAATGCCGTACTCCTGGCAGAAGCTCTTGAAGAGGTTGGAGTCGAACTGGGTCCCGTTGTCCGAAATGAGAGTGCGGGGAATTCCGAACCTCGTGATGATATTCTTCCATACAAAGTTCTTCGTGTCTAGCTCAGTGATGGAGGACAAAGGTTCAGCTTCGACCCATTTTGTGAAGTAGTCCGTAGCCACAATCAACCATCTTTTGTTCCCTGGAGTTCGGTGAAGTGGTCCGACGATGTCGAGGCCCCACTGGGCGAAAGGCCACGGACTGGAGAGAGGACTCAGGTCCTGGGCTGGCTGGTGGAGAGAATGGGAGAACTTCTGGCACTTCTCGCACTTCCTGGCGTAAAGCTGGGCGTCCTTCTGCATGTATGGCCACCAGTAACCCTGGCTGATAGCCCGGTACGCAAGTGACCGACCTCCTACGTGACTGCCGCAGACTCCTTCGTGGATCTCGTAGAGGAAATCGTCGACTTTGCTGGGGTGGACGCACTGGAGGTAAGGCCCCGTGAATGACTTCCTGTAGAGCTTGCTGTCTGGGGACAGCCAGAAGCGGGTCGCCTTCAATCTGATTTTTCGAGCTTCAGTCCTGTCCTCGGGCAGCTGGTCGTCTTTTAGGTACGCGATGATGGGGTCCATCCAGCTCGGGCCGAGGTCCAGGCACATGAGCTGCCGGGGTTGCTGGAGCTCGATGCTGGGCTCGAGCAGCGTCTCTACTTCAATAGTTCTCTTTTCACCGGCTTCCACAGCCGAGGCGAGGCTGGCGAGGGCGTCCGCATGGGAGTTGGATTCTCTGCCGATCTGCCGGACCTCGGCCCTTTCGAACTGGGAGAGAAGTCCCCGGGCGTGGGCGAGGTAGGCAGCCATCCTGTCATCCCGAGCTTGGTAGTCTCCGCTGAGCTGGCTTGTCACCAGTTGGGAGTCGCTGAAAACCACCACGGACCGGGCTTCCAGGATTTTGGCGCTGTTGAGTCCGGCGATCTTTTCACCGGCTTCCACAGCCGAGGCGAGGCTGGCGAGGGCGTCCGCATGGGAGTTGGATTCTCTGCCGATCTGCCGGACCTCGGCCCTTTCGAACTGGGAGAGAAGTCCCCGGGCGTGGGCGAGGTAGGCAGCCATCCTGTCATCCCGAGCTTGGTAGTCTCCGCTGAGCTGGCTTGTCACCAGTTGGGAGTCGCTGAAAACCACCACGGACCGGGCTTCCAGGATTTTGGCGCTGTTGAGTCCGGCGATCAGAGCTTCATATTCGGCCTCGTTGTTGGATGCCTTGAAACCAAGGGTCACAGCTTGTTCGATAACGAGGCCTTCGGGAGACTGGAGAACTATGCCAGTGCCAGCTCTCTTGGATGTTGAGGATCCGTCGACAAAGACTTTCCAGGACGAGTCTAGGAGCTCTTTCCAGGACTGCTCTTGCTCAGTCTTGGTGGCAACCTCTGCACCCCTATCACCCCCCAGTTCGGTATCGAGCGCGGTCGGTGCCGAACTCTGAGGAGTAAATTCAACGATGAAATCCGCCAGGACTTGAGCTTTGATGGCGGTTCTGGGTTGATAGCCGATGTCATATTGCCCCAGTTCGACGGCCCATTTGGAGATTCGTTCGGAGAAATCTGCCTTCCGGAGAAGAGCCTTCAGTGGGTATTCGGTTACGACCACTATCGTGAAGGTTTGGAAGTAGTGGGAGAGCTTCCGAGAGGCGCTGACGAGCGCCAAGGCGAGTTTTTCAAGCTGCAAATACCGGGTCTCGGCGTCCAGCAGGGTTTTGCTCGTGTAATAGATGGGCCTTTGCTGGCCGTTGTCCTCTCTGATGAGTACCGAGCTCACTGCATGGTCCGAGACCGACAAGTACAAGAACAGTGGCTCTCCAAAGGTCGGGGTTGACAGCAGTGGGGGAGAAGAAAGATATTGTTTGAGCTGCTGTAGCGCCTCAGAGCATTCTGACGTCCACTGGAACTTGGAGCCCTTTCTCAAGAGTTGGAAGAAGGGTCTGCATTTGTCTGAAGCGCGGCTGATGAATCGGTTCAGGGCGGCAGCCATTCCGGTCAGCCTCTGGACTTGTTTCGCCGAGGTCGGACACTGGAGGTCCTGAATCGCGGTGATCTGGTCGGGGTTCGCTTCAATCCCCCTTCTTGTGACCAGGCTTCCCAGAAACTTGCCGGAACCGACCCCAAAGGCGCACTTGGACGCATTCAGCTTCAACTGGAACTGGTGAAGGATGTCGAAAATTTGGCGGAGGTCGGTCAGGTGGTCCTGCGACCTCTTTGACTTGACGACCATATCGTCGATGTAGACCTCCACCGTTTTGCCGAGCTGGGCCTGAAACATCTTCGTCACCAACCGCTGGTAGGTCGCTCCCGCGTTTTTCAACCCGAAGGGCATCACCTTGTAACAATAGGTGCCCCGGGGAGTGATGAAAGCTGTCTTCTCCTGGTCAGCCGCGTACATGGGGATCTGGTGGTACCCCCGGTAGGCGTCCAGGAAGCTCATCCGGTCGTGTCCGGCAGTGGCGTCAATGAGCTGGTCGATTTTTGGAAGAGGGAAGCTGTCCTTTGGACAGGCCTTATTAAGGTCGGTGAAGTCCACGCAGACCCTCCATTTGCCCGTCTTCTTCTTGACCACCACGGTGTTGGCTAGCCACTGCGGATAGTGGACCTCTCTTATTGCACCTGCCTCGAGGAGTTTCTGAACTTCCTCAGTCACGGCCTCACTCTGCGGGACCCCAGACCGGCGCGGTTTTTGAAGCACGGGCTTATGGTTGGGATCCACCTTCAGTTCGTGACAGATGACTGCGGGGTCAATGCCGGGCATTTCATACGGTGTCCAGGCAAAGACCGCCTTATTCTCCTCGAGGAGGTTGAGCAACTCTATCTTCTCGGTCTCGGGGAGCTGGCTTCCCACGAGAAAGAATCTGTCGGGGTCGGCGGGATCAATATTGACCTTGGTGAGGTCCTCGATGCTCTTCTGCGCCGGAGCCCTGCCGACGTCCTCGAGCTCGGCCTCTCTATCCAGCTCGGTCACATTGACTTGGGACGGCCCGGCCTCGTCAGACAGCACGGCCAGCAGGCATTGCCTGGCCATGTGCTGGTCGCCTTTGACGGTGATCACCTCCGCTCGTCCAGATCGATTCTCCAAGGGGAACTTGAGTTTTTGATGCCGGGTGGAGGGCACCGCCTCCATGCTATGCAGCCATGTCCTCCCCATTATTACATTGTACGGGGAAGGGACATCGACTACTAGGAAGTCGACCTGTCTGCAGGCGCCACCGACTTGGACTCTAAGGGAGATCCTGCCCTTGGGATAGACAGGTTTGGAACTGAAGCCGACCAGAGGGGTGCGGCATGCCTGGAGGTCCTCGTCTTTCAGTCCCAACTTCTTGAAGCAGTCGTAGTAGAGGACCTCGGACGAGCTGCCAGGGTCGACGAGGGCTCTCTGAACCAAGAAGTTTTGTAGCTTCAAGGTGAGAACTAGAGCGTCGTTGTGCGGTAGCTCGACGTCTTCCAGGTCTTTGTCAGAAAACCATATTCTGACCCCCTCTGTTTTGGCCTTCTTCGCGGCCGGCTCTGGCGCCGCGGTCAGCACCTGTTTCTCATGGGAGGCGCGCCGGGCCTCAGCGCGGGCCTGAGAGCTCTTCTTAGGTGGGGCTGCGAGGTGAATGACGTGGATGACTCCTTCCGGCTCGCTGTCCTGGTTATCAGCTTCCCGCCGCGGAGGTCAGCCATCACCTCGGCCCTCCTGCTTGATGTACTCCCGAAGGTGCCCCTCCTTCACGAGGTCTTCCAGGTGGAACTTGAAGCTCTTGCACTCGTCGGTCCTGTGCCCGTTCTGCTTGTGGTAGGCACAGAACCTTGTCTGGTCCCGGGAAGAGGGGTCGGCCGTCATTGGCCGCGGCCATTTGAAGAACGGCTGCGCCTTTATTTTATTGAGGAGCCTGTAGATTGGCTCCTTAAAAATGGTATTCACTGCCACGTGGGAGGTCGGCTCGTGGCCCGACCTTCTGCTGCCCCGTGATCCTGACGTCGAGGCGGAGGGAGTTCGGCGCTGCTCCGAGGACCGGGCCTTGCGCCGATCTGGGGACGGATCTCTGCGTCGATCCTCCCTTCGGGACGGCCTGTTATCTCCCTTTGCCGGTTGGCTCTTCTTAGTGAGGCCGAAGTTTTCCCGACCTCGCGCCTCGTCCTCTTCCGCCAATATGAAACGGTTGGCCCGGGTCATCAGCTCCTTCATGGTGGTCACGGGATACATGACCAGCTGCGCCCGAAGTGGGATACCCAGCTGCAGAGCCAGCTGGAAGGACCTCACCGCTAGCTCCTCAGAAGCGCTCTCGATCTGGCTGTAAACAGTCCAGAACCGGCGAGCGAACTGGGTGACGTTTTCGTTCTCCTGCATCCGGAGGGCCATCAGGTCGGCATCGATCTTTGGGATGACGCGATGAGCCTGGAATTTCCCCAGGAAGGAGGTCCGAAGCTGTTGCCAACTGGAGATGGAATTTTCGGGAAGCGAACAGAACCACCGTAGGGGGAGGTCCGCCAAACTGGAGGAAAAGACTCGACAGTTCAGGGAATCGTCGTCCCCCCAGACCGACATCCTTTGAACGTAATGTCGGAGGTGGGCAGCGGGGTCCGAGGTCCCGTCATATAGGGTGAACCTTGGGACGCTGAACTTCTCGGGCAGCGTGTATCTTCTTATCTCCCTAGAGAAAGGAGACGCGCCAGTATCTTCAGCTTCGAAGGTGGCATACTGGTCCCGGTCGATACCAGCAGTCTCCAAATTCTGGCGGATAGTCTGCTTTACCTGCTGGTCGATCCACCTCTTTAGTTCATCGTCCTCCAACCCCTGGCATTGCTTCTTTGGCCCTTCATGTATGTGGCTGCTGCTGGAGCCTTCTTCTTTTTGGTCTCGGTCACGCCTCTTATTGTTGAGGACGTGCCTCAGGTCTTGTCCGTGGCCCGGACGCCTGGGCGGCGGGCTCTGATCCTTCTTGCCTTCGAGCCGTTGCGTGAGCCGTTCGATAAGCTCACGCTGTTCCTGGATGAGGAGGTTTTGTGCTCTGATATCCGCCAGGCGGGGGTCTTCGTTGTGCTCAAGGCTGGCCTGATGATGAGACTGCGATCTAGCCCGGGCTGACTTCTCCTATGGTTTGGTGACTGACTTGTCACCTTGCGCGGGCCGCTTATGGCCATGGTGGGGTTGTTCTGGAGGTGGAACGTCGCGAAGGGAGAGCATGGTTACTTCCCTGGATTGTGACGCTGTTTGGACCGTGAGAGACCTCCCGCCAGACCTCCTTTGCCGAGGGGGAGGAGGCGGAAGATTTTGCGCCAGCGTAGGCTGTGTGGACACAGCCTTGCCCTTGGAAGGTCCTTCGCCATTTCTGGTTTTCGGAGGCATGGTGTTTACAAGCTTTTTGTTCAGTTTCCCACAGACGGCGCCAAACTGTAGGCGGTAAAAACGACACCTACTTAGATTAGGATGAGGTTGAGGTAAAACTTCTTAGGACGGGGAATGTTGAACTCCAATAACCTGAAAGGGAAGGAGAAAGACTTGGGTCAGAGGCCCTGGCTGCCGTGAGCCGAAGGCACTCCGATGCCTGAGTTAGCTCTGAGAAAACTAAACAGGAGGAGGAAGAGAGGAATGAGAGCTTGTGTAATATTGAAAGTAGCGGGCTGTGTATTGCGTAGTGCGTACCTCTCATGGGGCTGATCCCATGCATATATAGGCGAGTGTTCCTCGTTCATTCTCTCTGTGAGTGGGGGTAGGTGAGGTGAGGTCCCATCGCCCCATACCCTGACAGGTAGCAGTAGGTGGAGCGGACAACACCCCTACTTCACTTTCCACGCCTTCAGCCGGCTGGCGTACAGGAATGATAAAGCACACCTCTTATCGCCATAAATGAGCAATCCTATCGCCATAAATGACCGCCCATATCTGTCAGGGCGCGCCGTATTTCCAGAAGGTAGATGGCGGCCCATTCTGACTCTAGGAGGAGAATGGCGGCCCACTCTAACTCTAGTGCTGTGGCTGGGGATGCTGTGGCCTGGGACCAAGGATAGCTTGGCCGTGGTGCGCCATTGTACCGGGCTGGCGCTCATACCGAGCTGCCGAACTGCGGTGCCGACCTTGCAAGCTGGACTGATTTACCGAGCTGCCAAGGTATTGACCGAACTGCCAAGCTGACGATCTTCCACCACAGAAGCTGAGGAGCTCGGCGAGTTTAGCCGTGATCGTTGCTTAACTTCGTCATTACGGTGTTTTTCCCACACAGGCACATAAAATAATTCAGTGATCATGTTAAGGGTACCCCATTAAGAATTTGCCTTAATCATTCAACAAATAATCAGGTAACAAGACTTGAAAAGGGTCCTTGTGTTAAGCTTGATAATTCTAATATAGGGCTGGAAAGTGAAAGTTTGTTACCAGATGGGAATGAAATAAAAAGCAAATGAACATATGTTGAAGAAAACTTCTAATTAGGGCTGAAAAAAAAGTGAAAAAGTTTGTTACCAGCTGTGAATGAAATAAAAAGCAAAGCAAATGTAACATGTGTTGAAGAAAACTGTAGTAATTTGGAAATTGACCAGAAGAAGACAGGAACAAAGGCCTAAAGTGGATGTGATGGACCTTTGATGTCTCAAAGCTGTGAGACAGTCCATGGGACTAATGCTTTTGAATCCTTCTACAGATGTCCACAAAAGAGGGCATCCCAGTCCATTGATTGGACAGAGAAATCTCTTAGCTTTTGAATTTTTTTATATACAAAGCAAAAGTGACACCCCACACCATTACTTTATCACATGGAATTGCAGTGGTTGGAGTGCCTAAGAAAAAGTGGATTTGGGCTCATGGGTCAAGAGGTAAAGAAGATAAAAGTTATCAAAGACCTTAACTACCCACTACTTACTTTAAATAAACACAATTAGTTTAATCTACCTCATCATTAGGTTCTATTTGCTGCCGAGGCCTAGTACTGTTCGTGATGCCAATGCGTCTACATTTCTAGTATTAGTATCAGATCAATATAATTCAGGTGAAAAATAAGTATCCATCAGCTGTCCAAGTCCAATTTTATTTTAACTGCTGACGTGGCACATTCTAATTGGAGGTTTCAACCATCTGGTGGGTCCCTGACTCAAGTGATCCAAACTTGCATGCAAGTAGTAAGATACTTGGAGATGTTCCATGTGGCGAGCTGGCCCACATGATGTTGATGAAATATATAAGATCACTCTTGTAGTTGTAGGACATGCCACATGCTATTGCAAGTGAAGGCCACCCAAGATGTTCCAAACAATGAAAAGGAGAAGGAAAAGGTAAGGAAAGGAAAGGCGCCGTAGCAATTGCACAAGTAAAACATCAATGAAGGTGGTGATTGATTATTCTAATAAACCCTAAGCCCTAGGGGCTTCATGCATATCATGGCTACCCTTGACTAAAAAGATTTCAACATACAATAATCAGATTTCCCATTTCTTTTGATTGAGCTACAAAGTTACACATTTATTTTTTTTACATTCCATTCTAATATTATATATGGGGTTATGGAGTTAGGGTCTTTATCTTTGTCTTGGAGCTCTAAAAATCCAGATTTCTAGCATAAATTGAGGTAACAAACTTAGGTAGAGCCTTTTTCTCTAGTTTAAATCACATGATCAATTTGACACATGATTTGTGAGGTTTTCTGGATGTGAATTTTCCACTCATTTGGAGTTAGACCCATCACCGGATTAACCATATGTAAAGCACATGATTTGACCCAAGGGGCTTTGCATTTAATTGTATTTTACACATGATAGTGAGCCAAGAGACCACAAGAGATCATGATCTTAAGCCCATTTAATTTAATAAGGTGGGCCCATCTGGGTGACTGCTGAGATTTTACAGTGGTCCACCGTACAGATGATCCAGGCAATGGAAATTTTTATTGTCTTCTAACACATGATGATAATTTAATGTGTTCTTTGTTTAGTTGCTTGAATTACAAGACTGACGAGCAAAAGGAGGGTGGGCATACATCATGCTGTCCATGTTAGCTTTGTCAAGACAAAGGCCAAAAGAAGGGGTTTGGAGTTGAAAGGGAATGAATGTGAATGGGTGTGGGCCATCATGTGGGCATGCTTTTATCATATGATGGAGAGGTCAGTCCACTGTCATCGGACATGCTTGTCCCCCCCCCCCCACACCATGTCCCTCTTGATTCCACCTTCCCATGTCCATAGAAAACAAGCAGTAAGAAGTTGATCCCTACTCCAGAGGGAGGCCACAGGAATTTTCAGTTGAGGAGACACTGTCTTTAAATAAATTAAAAGGAAATCCCAAGGGGGTTATACGTTAATATATATATAAGGGGGTTATCCATTAAAAAAACTAAAAATATGAGGGGGTCATACATTATAGAAATAAAATTATCCGTTAAGAATATGTTATAGAAATATAAATTTGGAGAGGGGTCATTTGTCAAAAATGAGATTTCACAATTGTTTTCCAATTTTTCTTTTGAGTGGGGGATCATCACTAGAGCATGTTTTCTTATTGGGTGAACTTAGTGAATTGTGTTTATCCATTTTACTCTACCTTAACTCAAATCCTTTGATACGTTGCACTTTTTAAGATCAATCATTACCATTATTTCTATTTAAGTCCCCTTTCGTCTACCTTCTTTCCTTGGTAAGCCATCAACTTTCGTAACTCCATTTTTTCATCAGCGTCATTGTTGGCTACACTGCACATGCCCAAACCATCTTAAAAGATAATTTTTTTGCAACATTTTATTTCTTTGGTTGTTCATTTTCTACAGAAAATGAAATTCTGTTTTTTTTTTTTTTTTGTTATAGTTTTAGTTATCAATATTTGGTACAGAAAAATCTTTTTTAAGGTGAAATTTGTTTATAATAATTGTGTAAAGAGATGCTTTCTACAAAACTACGAAAAATTCCTATACTTAAAAATGAAAAATAACTTTTCGAAAACTATTTTCATTTTGGGAAGAAAATCCATTGCACGACATACCCCTTGGGTTCAAAAGAAAAAAACTTTAAAAGAACTGTATTTTTCCATTTTTTTTTTCTACCCATACAAGAGAATGTCCAACTTCAATGTGCTTGTGATCTTCCAGTATTATTAACAAAAAAGGTATACAATATCACTTGTTCTAAAGTAGAACCAAGATAACCATTTATTTAACTGCAAAACAAACAAGCATATTTATATATCTAGGGATTTTTTTTTCTCAAAAAACCCCTCTAGGGCAGAGAGTGCCAGAAGCATCCTGGGGTTTATTGAATTTTAGTGATGGGATACATTGTGTGTCACCTAAATTGATGCTCTCCTCAATATATTGAGGCCCTCCTCAATATATTGAGGCCCATGTATGATGATCATGGTTCTAAAAGTAGGCTGCCACTCGCTGACTGATAATGTATAAGTTTTTATAAAACCAACACCCATTATCAGCAAGATAAGCACATTTTTTTGTCATTGAAGTGCTGCACCCACCAAATTTATAAGTGGGGCTACTTCCAGACAACCTTCTACAGAGACATTAACACCCCTTCATATTAATGGCATTATATTTAATATGAGGCCCACCATTGGATTAAGGTTTGAGAGTGAGAACTCATTTAAGAAGAATCCTAGGTTCACAAAGCAGCCTCTCCTAGCTTCCATTTCACATGAGATTTGTAACCCGAGTGGGGCTGTCTTTCTCAAAGCCTGATAAATTATCTTCTTGCTGAGATTTCTCCTGTTCCCTCTTCATTGACTGCTGTACTTCCCCACCTGCGCTTTTCTCGTGAGGGAATTTGCATTGCAGTACAAATATGATTCAGTGGACTCGTTTCCACCAATGCTCCTGTAGGACCTAACTCTTCGGCTCTCCCTCCTTAATAGGCCTCCTTATTAGGGCTCATTTGTCATTTATGTATGGGATATGAAAATAAATTTTATTTATGTAAAGGTCTTACATGAAAACATTTCATTTGTGAAACACATTATTATGTTTGTTGAAATCACCTTTTTAAGTGAGTATAGTGAATAGATCAAGCAGTTTTAGATGTGTTTGGACTTTTACATATTTTTCATGAGTCTTGCAAAATCTATAAGGATTTAAGATATAAAAGTAAATGTCTTGAAGCTTATCAGTAAATTAGAATATTGGATGATCCAAAACATGAATTGGGCTCCACCAAAAGTGCAAATGATTGGATCTATAGGTTGGGTCCTCTGGATGGTTTTCACAAATTTGTCAAGTTTTATGAAAATTTAAGATATGAGATTCAATATTTTATGATTTTTTAGATCAATAAAGAAGATGATAAGCTTTATTGAAACTTGCAAAAATGAAAAAGTAACAATGATAAATAAAAAATTGTGATGAAGCGTTTGAACTTTGAACCCGTAACTTGTTCGAACAGGCCCTCTAGTGCTATTTATACCGTTGCTTCTCCTCACTCCTTCTAGTTAGGTATGTAAATGAGAGGTTGGAAATGACTTCGTTTACGCACTATTTTCACAATTTATTTAGGCATTACTTGGATATAATGTACTGATTCAGCTAAAGAGTCCCGCTACCGATGGTCACTTTTTGACACAACAAAAGCGATGTCACTCAATCCTAGCCATTTATTTCAAACAAGAGTTTTTTTTCTAGTCATTTATTCAACTTGTTCTTTGGACAGCAATAACAATTTCATCCCTACTACTTTGATACAAAGATTGCCTCCTTTAGCCTTAAAGAATGTGTTAATCATTTTCTCGGATGTCGCTTTTAATACCAATGATGGTAAATCAACTTATAATTATGTTATGATAATGA
Source organism: Persea americana (assembly GCA_029852735.1). Classification (NCBI taxonomy): domain Eukaryota; kingdom Viridiplantae; phylum Streptophyta; class Magnoliopsida; order Laurales; family Lauraceae; genus Persea; species Persea americana. The sequence continues at coordinate 63,095,810 of CM056813.1, read as the reverse complement.
ATGAGTCACCTGAGTCACCTAAGTCACCTATTCTCACATGTACGAGATGTGGATCATCTCTCTCTTCCTAAGAAGTTGAAGTAAGTGCTATTCTCTTTGCATTAGAAGAAGCGTCCCAAATATATTGCTCGAGGATTGCTTTTCATTCTGACACCAATGAAGTAATTGATAATATTTACGGGAAGATGGACCGGACCATCAACCCTATTATTTTGAACATTTATTGTTAAGGTAGTTGTTTTTCCTTATTTGAATTTTTTTTTTTTCTGTCAAAAACTCTTAATGAAGCTGTTCGTGTTTTGACAAAGTACTATGCTAGACTTGGCATGAGTTTTTACTGGGCGGTTATATTTTATATTGGATTTGAAGTTGTTTGCCTCCAACTTAAATGCCGGAGTATTTTGTTGGTAGTGTTTTTCTCTGACAATCCCTTGCCACGGCCCACGTGCATGCATAAGGAGGTTCTATGGCAGCCTATGTGGAGCCGAGTTTACTGAATCATTTTCTATCCTGTTTCTTACTATGCACAACGTAGTGAAGTACTCGTGAATTTCTTACTCCTGGTAAGTGCGCAGAACCAAGCCAAGTCCTTGTTCTGCTCTAGGAAAAAGGGCTTTTTTGTCAATACACTTGTTTTTGGCAGAGGGATTTGGTGTTGCTTCTTGTTCACAGAGCTTAAAAGTGAGGTCTTTGTTGATTATCTAAAAACAAGTGTTTTGAGTTCATGGGACTACCTGTTTTTAGACATGAATCAGAAGGTTTCAAATCTGTGTAAAGGAAACAGATGTGTACCGAAATGCCTGGACTATTGGTAAAAGGGTAGTGTGATTCTTTGTGGGTTGAGAGAGATTTGGGCATTGAAGTCTATGGGTTATTGATTGAATGTGGGACTTTTTTGAGCGAAAAAGGTTAGTGAATATTCCATGTATCTCTGATATTTGTGGAAATTGGGGAATGAGTGGTTTTGTTTCTGGCCTTTGTTCAACAAAAGGGCATTAGGGAAGTGAGTGTTGGTAGCAGGGACTTGATCTTGTACCCTTGAGTTGATAAGAGAGGTGGATTTCACACCAAAAGCTCTGATCTTTCAGGTTTGTTGGGCATTTTGGAGTTGTGGAGTTTTGATAGGAGACTACTGGGTTTTCATTCAAGAAGCTCTAGCTTTTCAGGGAAGTGGGGTGTTGGAGTTGTGAAGTTCTGAGAACAGAGAATTGGGTTTTCACCAAAATCTTCAATTTTCCATAGGAAAGGAAGATTTGGGGTTTATTGAATTTCTTTTGTTCCAAAAGCAGTTGCCCAAGTTCCAGCAGTAAAATCAGAGTTCTTTAACAAGCTCTGATTTTGGGTTTTGTAATATAGGCCTTGTTAATGAAAAAGCCAGCATAAATTGTGCACAAGATAAGTGGATTTGATTCTGTAACTTGCAGGAGTTTCCCCCCTCTCGATTGCTTTCTTCTCAGTATTGTGAGCAGAACTGTTTTTGCAGAAGGAAAAAGATTTGTTCTGCTGGAATCCAATGGCATCTGTTTCCTATTCTTCTCTTTTAATGGTTGGTTTTGTGTTGAGATGCCTCATTCTTGTGGCTTCTCAGCAACATGATCTTTCAACCATGTTGGCTCTTCAGAAAGAGCTCCTTGTACCTGGCTGGGACCCCAACAGCTCTGATTACTGCAAATGGATTGGAGTACACTGCAACTCAAACGGCTCAGTGGAAAATCTTGCGCTTCCTCATCATGAACTCAGAGGTAATCTCTCTGTAATCTCTCTGCTCAATACATTGAAGTGGTTAGACCTTTCCAACAATTTCTTTCATGGTTCAATTCCGTCTGCTTTTGGAAACTTAAGTGAGCTTGAGTTCCTTGATTTATCTTTGAATAAGTTTGAAGGCTCGATTCCTGTGGAGTTGGGTAGTATTCAAAACCTCCGATCGCTAAACCTTTCTAATAACATGCTCACTGGGAAAATTCCTGATGAGTTAGGGGATCTAGAAAGGTTGGAGGAACTTCTGCTGTCTGGGAATATGCTGAATGGATCTATCCCTCATTGGGTAGGCAATTTAACAAACCTCAGAGTGTTTAGCGCATACGAAAACTACTTAAGTGGTAGAATTCCTGAAAATCTAGGCCTAGTTTCCAAACTCAAAGTATTAAACCTTCACTCCAACCAGCTAGAAGGACCCATACCGGAGAGTGTTTTCGCCTCCGGAAAGCTGGAAATTTTGGTGTTGACATTGAACAGATTGAATGGAAGCCTTCCTGAATCCCTAGGGAACTGCCCCGGTCTCTCAAATATTCGAATTGGGAACAATAGGCTTGTTGGAAGCATACCCATAGCCATTGGCAATGCCAGTAGTCTAACATACTTTGAAGCTAATAACAACCTTCTATCTGGCAAGATCGTCCCTGAATTCGCAAAGTGCTCTAACCTCTCGCTGCTCAACTTGGCCTCTAATGGATTTACTGGTACTGTTCCGACGGAGCTTGGAGAGCTTGTAAACCTGCAGGAACTGATTGTTTCGGGCAACAGTCTCATTGGTGACATTCCGAGGTCTCTTCTCCGGTGCAAGAACCTTAGCAAGCTCGACCTGAGCAGTAACAGATTTAATGGTAGCATTCCAAAGGACCTCTGCAACATGTCAAGATTGCAATATCTGCTTCTGGGTCAGAATTCTATAAGAGGAGAAATACCGAATGAGATCGGGAATTGTGTAAGATTGCTCATGTTGCAAGTGGGTAGTAACTATCTGACTGGCACTATCCCCCCTGAGATTGGTAAAATCAAGAACTTGCAAATTGCTTTGAATTTGAGCTTCAATCATCTGCATGGACCTGTCCCACATGAGTTGGGGAGGCTTGACAAGCTGGTTTCCTTGGATCTTTCTAACAATCAGCTCTCTGGAAGCATTCCACCCGAACTTAAAGGCATGATGAGCTTGATAGATGTGAACTTTTCAAATAATCTTCTCCTTGGTCAGATTCCCACCTTTGGGCCATTCCAGAAGAGCCAGACTTCAAGCTTTTTGGGAAATAAAGGGCTCTGTGGTGATCCATTGAGCTCTTGTGGAGGTTCTTTCGGTTCCAATGGTGGGCTCAACCACCACAAGGTTTCTTACAAGATTATTTTGGCAGTTGTGGGTTCTGGTTTGACTGTTTTTGTTGCGGTAACAATTGTTGTTCTTCTGTTCATGATGAGGGAAAAGCAAGAAATGGCTGCAAAAGCTGCTTCTGTTGTGGTTGATGATAACACTAGCTCTCCATCAATTGTAGCAAGCAGCATCTTTGTCGAAAACTTGAAACAAGCTGTAGATATCGAGAGTACTGTGAAAGCGACCATGAAGGATGCGAATAAGATCAGCAGCGGGACTTTCAGTACTGTTTATAGGGTGGTTATGCCGTCTGGATTGATTCTCTCAGTGAAGAGGCTGAAATCGGTTGATAGAACAGTACTACATCACCAGAGCAAAATGATTAGGGAGCTTGAGAGGCTAGGGAGGCTCTGCCATGATAATCTGTTGAGGCCTATTGGTTTTGTGATCTATGAAGATGTTGCCCTCTTGCTGCATGACCACTTGCCTAATGGGACATTAGCTCAACTTCTCCATGATGGAACTAAAACCAAATTTGAACCCAACTGGCCTAGGAGGCTCTCCATTGCTATTGGAATAGCAGAAGGTATAGCATTCCTACATCATGTGGCGATTATCCATCTAGATATTTCCTCAGGAAACATATTTTTAGATGCCAATCTCAAACCTTTGATTGGTGAGATTGAGATATCTAAGCTCTTGGATCCATCAAAAGGCACCGCAAGTATCAGCGCAGTGGCGGGGTCATTCGGGTATATCCCCCCAGGTAATACTCTTAATTTATCAGTTGTTTTGGAATTTTGCTGTTTAATATTTCCCCTTTACAAATAGATGGAATATACAATATTGATTCAGACAATCTGTGCATCCTAAACCTTAAGTGAGCCAAATTATTCATTATTTGGGCCCTGTTAAGGATGCAAGAAAGGCTGAAATATTTTTAATTCTGTCATTCCTAAATGTAGGTGATTTGCTCTAATTGTCAATTTGCAAGGGGATACCTAAGAGTGTGCTCCATCACAAATGGGCCCACCAGATGAGCAAATAAAATTATGAAACGTGTATGCCCCACCCATACCATTATGGGTCAAAGAAAAATCATGCTATTTTTTATTTCAAATCTCTTATAATACTTCTAAGTTCTAACATATGCCATATTTCACATACAATTGCCTATTTCTCATTCTTTTTCTTTTTCAATCAGAATATGCTTATACAATGCAAGTCACAGCTCCTGGAAATGTTTATAGCTATGGTGTCGTGTTGCTTGAAATTCTTACAACCCGATTGCCAGTCGATGAGGCCTTTGGTGAAGGGATTGATCTAGTGAAATGGGTTCACGGCGCACCTGCAAGGGGAGAGACACCAGAACAAATACTTGATTCAAGGCTGAGTACAGTATCCTTTGCATGGAGGAAACAAATGCTTGGAGTTCTGAAGGTTGCCTTGCTTTGCACTGACACCACGCCAGCAAAACGGCCAAAAATGAAGAAAGTCGTGGAGATGCTCCTCGAAGTAAATCAAGAGTGATGGTGTTTAATCCACATTTGGGGGATCAAGAGTCAGGTAGCTGTGAACTTCTGATACTCTGATGCATGGAGTTTCTTATAAACAAATTCAACTATTGGTTAGGCTTAGGCATTGCCAGAAAAAAGTCAAGGGGTAAATTTAAAAGCTGAGAGAATATCTTTGAGAATATGATAGTTGGGTCAGTTAAATTTCAGATAATCTTCTTGTGTTACATAGGTGGTTTCTGGGGAGTCTTCATATGTGCATAATCTGCATTGATCTGAGAGTCGAACTGGGTAACATGGTGGGAGCTGGGACCTTAAATAGGGCAGGCATTTTTTGGGGTTCTTCGAGATTTAAGGCCTATCATCAAATGATTAGTGATGCTGATCCCTATATTTATCTGGAGCTGAGAAGAGAGATGCAAAATGATCACAAATGTGAATTGATATGGCTCGTGATGATCTCAAAAGAAGCTGATAGTTATATGCAGCAATGTACTCGTGAGTTTTCAGTAAAAATGTGGTTTTGTAGTTGCATTTATGTTTTCAGAATATTAATGTACTGCTACGCCTTTTGCATATCTGATTTTGTTTGATAATCTGCCAACAGTTAGACATGTCAGATAAACAGGATTTGATGCCAAGTGGAGCTCCACAGTGAGACCCACCTATTAAAAAACTAAGCCACTCAAAATGAATGCCCTCCCTGACTATGGGATGATCCAATCTTTTACACCAGCAAGAGTTGGACCGGTCATATATGGAGTATATGGTTAATAACATAATCATTGAAAATTATTAATAATACATAAGGTTATGATAAGCCTAACCAGTTTTAAAAAAAAAAGGTCTAACCAGTTCAAATGTTAACATTAAGGGTCTTTTTGTTTGCATTGAATAAATAGGAATTTATGGTTAAATGAACTCGGGGATCAGTAAAGAAATGATGGTAAAAGGATGTGAGGTGATGAAGGGTGAAAGATATAATGGAGGGGTGTTGATGGGACTTCGACTATCTTGGGATTTCAAATATTCAATTCCCATCTTCTCTTACTTGATTTCCAACACAAGGGAGGTTATTTGCCAGTCATTTTTTAATATCACATTATATGTTTTAATGGCTTAGAAAAAAAAATGAAGTCTTCAGATTTCTAGGAATTCAGTTTCATGAAACAAACAGGCCCTTTAGACTCGTGAAAAACTCTTGAGGCTACACAATGAGGGCACTTATTAAAAAATCAACCCCTAAAGACAAATGACTTTCTTTTGTTCAGGTCTTTTTCCAAATTTCACTTTAATAGGAAGTGGGACTACCGTGAGATTTATCATGTATAAACAATCTTTTTGTACATGTTTTTATGTAATCAGGTGGTGGGTCCAACACTTAATTGAAATGATATTTTCTCATATATTATACAAGAGAGGGCATTTATTCAACCGGATTACATTTTTATAGATAGGCATCAGCTTAGGTGGACCTCATTGTCTTCAATGCACTAGATTTGGCAGTTGTATTACAGGACAAATTGGAGGGCCTTAGCTATAATTGGAGTGGTGGTCCATTAATTAAACGTTCTGGATCCATCACCTTTTGGGCTTGTGCATCTATCAAAGCCTTCAATGGCTGTCCATAAAAACAAGCTTTTTATTCTAGCATGGCAAGGCGCACGATGCAATTTAGAGGGCCCCAACATTGATGGCCAAATCCTAAAACATGACTTTAATCAATGGCCCAACAGAGTATTGGCACAATTCCTTCAACTGGGAGCATGATGGATGGCCCAGAAGTGATGATCCTGCTGTTCCATTTTTTTTTATTTTTTTTTTGTGTGTGATGTCATGCGGATGTCACTGTTCTGCTGATTAGACCAGGTTCAACCAACCCTACGCTGTAGCTGATCAATGGCTGGTCCTATTTTCAGAACACTGATTAAAACACCATCTCATGTGGGTAATTGAAGTGGGCCCACAAGATCCTCTCTTCTTCTCATTCTACCATTTAGAGAAATAAGCATGCCAAGTATCCAATTTGGACAGATCACCCTGTTGGCCTCGTTCAATGAATATATATACACTCAAGCTATTTGTTGACTTTTGAGGCTACCATTTTTTTAGCAATCAGGAATCAGGAGAAAGCTCCAAGGAAGAGAGAAGCAGAGGCATTGGAACCTTGAAATCTTGGGGGTAAATCTCTTCACCGATCTATTCATGTTCTCCAATTGATCTCATCTTTTAAACAGGACTCAAGTCTCTGGAATCTCTTTTGTTTAATACCTGAACACAGGATTCAGGTCCATTTTAGTGGTATTAGTATTGGTAGATTTCTCAATGTTGATTTCTTTTTATTCTTCTCTCTCTTTTCTAGTATTTTTTGTCTTGACAAGTGACTGAAATTCATACACCTGCACACACTACACATGTCCTTGATCAGCGGAGCATCATGTGAGGACTTTCTTGCTCTCTCTTTTCCAGCTCAAAATCTGAAATTGTGCATATTCTCTTCTTTTTTTTCTTTTTTCCATTTTTTATTGGATGCAATTGAAAGGCACACAATCACCTCTAATGGGTGTGTTAGGTGTTCCTAACAAGATGAGCTACAGCTTAGTCAAATATTTTGAAATTGATATCAATAGCTAAGTCGAACACAATCACCGCCGCCCCCCAACCGTAGGGGAAGAAAATAAATAAAAAATAGGCATGCTCTAAGTGGGCCCAGCGCTGAACTGCATATGAACATTACCCATCCTCGGTGAATGCTACAGCATGAAAATAACGTGCCTTGAATAATGATTGAATGATGGGCTTCACCTGCATATGTGAGTGCTTGGCACAAATGCGAACACTCATAATTGCCATCTAGCATGATATAATAATACCCTTTTATTGCTGGCCTGTTTGTTTGACAGAATGTATAGTATATGAATTTAACACAGGAATTTATGGTTGAATGAGTTCCGCCAAAGAATTATTAAAGAGGAGAGTTAGAAGGATATGATGTAGAAATGCAAATGAAACCCTCACTTTTCCAGGATTTGAATTGCTGGGATGATGGCTTGGTATTCATTTCATACGTTTCCTTGATTCATTTTTTCATTAGAGGGGAGATAAATTTGATGCTCATTTTTGGGAAATTCACATTTGTTATTTGGATTTAAACCATTTTTAGAAATGTAAGCTTACAATTCGTGTGTATTTAATTACATGAAACAAAACCAGGCCCATCATTGCCCTGAATTGCCTTCTTGTTAGGGATGTTCATGGCCCGGGCTGGTCCGGACCAAGGCATATCCAGGCCGGCCTGGCTTTAGAAATAGTGGCCCGGGCCTGACATGGGCCATAAAAGTTAGGCCAGAGCCCGCCCATTTAATCAACTGGGCCGGGCCGAACCGGGCTTTTCATTACTTTTGTGAGAATTAGAACACTAATTAAATTAAATTACATGCATTTCTTACACAAGCCAGGCTGGGATGGGCTATGGGCTTTTATCAGTTAATCCAAGCAGGGCCCAATTATTAATCGGGGCCCACATTACAAATCCAAGCCCGGCCCAAAGCTGGCCAGGCCCGGAGGGTGGGGGGGTTGCGGGCCAGCCCATGAGCGCCCCTACCTATTATTAACATTAGAAGTCACAATTTTGCCGTTTGGACATCATGATTCATGACATCCAAGTACATCATTGCATCTGTGGCAGCTGCTGGTGCAATTGGCTGTACTTTGGATTTCTTTGTTGCTGAAAAGAAGATATTTGAAGGTAAAACAGTCCTGGTTGAAACATAATGGCATGTTCTTAGCTCAGTATTCAATTTCCAGGAATTCTAAGCAAAGCACTCATATCAAACGGGCCAAAACTGAAGGATTAAAGGTGAAGATCCATAGGGTCATCAAATAATAAAGTTAAACTCCAAGAAATGATAACCCAGAGTCATCACCCTAATGAATCAAATCCTAGAAAAGCAAGGGTCCCATCGTACAGCAGGACCTCCGGTGGTCATGAACCCCCTCACCCGGCAGAATTATTTCTCCCTGAACTTGAATAAATAAGCCGTAGCTCTGCAGGGTGCTCGATGTCTTTTCGTCATATTTGATGAAACTCATAGTTGAGGTGGGATTTAATAGGCAAATTTGATATTATCTGATTAATTTTAGACTGCATTCTCCATTCTCCCTTGTGACGGTTCTTTCTGATCAAATCGATATTGGTAGATGCCTACTTCTCTTGGAGGGAGAAGACGCAAAATGGAATAGTAATTAAAGAGTGATTGACCACAGCTTCTCCAGATAACAGGCTGGCTTTGGTTTGGTCCCCATGGTCTACCCAGTCCCAAACTCTAGCGCATCTATTATACAATATATAATTCTAGATTAGTTACTAAACGGACATGCTACTGGCACACAAGAAATCTCCCATCCCATACACACATTTAATATATATATATATATATATGAAGTTACATTTTTGCTCACCCTCCTCCTCCTCCTTCCTCTCCCCCCACCTTCCCTTCACCTACGGCGCTGGACTGGACTGGCGGCGGCCACTGGCCCGGGATGGCTACAGATCCCTCTCCTCCCCTCCATTTCCTCCCTCTCCCTGCCCCACTGTTTTCTCTCCCTCCCCATCTTTGCCTCCGGCATGGACCGACGACGGCCATTGACTCCGGCCTGGGCCGGCAGTAGCCACGTCCCTCTCCTCCCCCCCTCCCTCCCTCCCCCACTGTTGTCTCTCCCCCCTCCCTGTCTCTCCCTCCCCATCCCTCTCCCTCTCAAAGTGAGAGGGATGGGGAGGGAGAGGGAAGGGAAGAGAGGGACATAGCCGCCGCCGGTCCAGGCCCGAGCCGTAGAGGGGGAGAGAGAGAAAGGGAGAAGGGAGAAAGAAAACAACAATGGAGGGAAGGGATGGGGAGAGGGAAGGGAGGGGAGGGAGACGGATCCGCCGCCTACCCGGGCCGGAGCTGGTGGCCGCCACAGGTCCAAGCTACCGCCGGAGGTGCAGGGAAGGTAGCGGGAGAGAAAGGAGGAGGGTGGGCAAAAATGTAATTTCATAGGGTTTTTTTAATTTATTTTTTAAATGTGTGTGGGAAGGGAGATTTCTTGTGTGCCAATAGAACAACCCTTAATAAATTATTATTATAATCACTCAGGCCGATATCAATTGGGTTTAGTAAATACATTTCTTAGGATTCTTAGAAATTCAATTCCATGCTAACAAACAGGCCTTAAGTTATAGACCAATCAAATTGTAGCCCTTCCTACACTACTCTATCATCAACTCGGGATGCACACTGGTTTGTCCTGTCCAGTCCCCACGTTAGTAGGGACTCAGAGCCCCGTCTATCCACTTGCCCCTCCCTACTGGATTCTGGATTTTTTTCATCATGCACACCAACAATTTTAGTCTTTGAAACGTATAAGAAGAATCTTCTACCCCAAAAAAAATGTAAGAATCAGACAAGGAATTTAAATTCTTCCAGAGAATACGAACTGACGGACAAATGAAAATTTGGATGCAACCATAATGTTTCAAAGATACTTTTGTCATTATTAGGACAAACCCATTGTGGGGATGGAGGAAAATTATCCCTCATCCACAAGACCAAGACTCCAGCCCTTAAACAACTAGTATTCTGTAGCGTTGAAGAGAAGCCGGAGGAAAGTGAATGATGGAAACAAAAGTTTTCTTTTCGCTGGAGAGAGAGAGAGAGAGAGAGAGCAGCCTGTGTCTGTGATTCCACTACATCTGATCCTGCATTGTCACAAGCTTCTCCAACCTTCAGAATCAGCTGATTCCTAACTTTCCATGGAACTAACTCATTTTATCCTTTCACAAAAAACAAGTTATAAAGGGCGTGGCATCTAAAATACTAGAACTAATTAATTCTTTGCAGAAAGCAGCAAAAAAGGCTGATGTGTCAAATTCAACCAAAAATCAATGTAAATCAATTTGCATCCAGAAAACCCTCTTAGGAGACACCACCAAAATGCTATGTAAATCCATTAATAGACAACCTCTTTGGAGAAACAAAGAATCAGGAGTCATAACTAATAGTTGTAGTAATTGGGTTTTGGGGTACTACTACTAGTAATTCAGTTTTGGGAGTGGGGTGTTCAGAACACAGCCCACATCATGAAGAATCTGATGCAGAGCCTGATGCCTTAGAATGAGAATTTTTGAAGGCTATGTTTCCTTTCCTAGCCTCAAACCATTCTTAGAACTGGAGCATCACAAAGGAATCTGACCAACGCAGGATATGAACATCATGAGGAATGGAACTCCCTATCAAGACAATGCCATACTGAAAGGCATTCACTGGACACGTCAGAGTACTGGAGGAACGATGACAGAGGCTTTGTTTGTATCAATTCCAATTTCCAAATACTAAGCATCAAACCCAACTGGCCTTGTTTGCTGTTCCACACAAGCATTAGACTGAGGTGTCTGAATCCTTTTTGCAATAAATGAACATGTCTCTCGAAATTAGAAAATAGTAATGGGTTCATTTTGTTAAATTGAACATAAAATGTAATCAGCATCATACAAAATCTCATTTCAACTTCAGATAGCAATGACCACTGATACAATTACCATTAGTACTGCCTCTGATGCCGTTCTCAAGCCAGTTTTTTGCTTAACACTTTTCTGGTCAACATGAACGCAACACATCTGCGCAAAAAGGCATCTTATGGCATACAAGTATCAATAGTTAGATATCAGAAGATTCAAAACAGGTTCTGCTGGAGCTTTATACAACCATACAACACATTTGCACAAAAAGCTTATATTTTAAACTGTTCAACTCCTAGAATTTAGGAGACAAATCTTATGATACGTACTGAATCCTAGAGAAACAGATTCACATCTGTACAACAAATGCTATTACAGGTAAAACTAAGGATTCAAGTGTGAAACTTATATTCCATTGCTCATATCGAATCCCACAATTTAGGCAAATAATTTGGGTGGGAATGGCAATAGCCAGATGAATATGTTGTAGTCATGTTCTCATTCTATGTTTCATTTTATCATTCCATCTTCAAGAGTTTCTCTAGTGATTAAAGAAGCATCTTAAGAATTAACGGGATTTTGATAGTGTTAAGAGAAACAAGGAATATGAATGCCATTAAAGTGTTCTCGCTGCATGAATGAGTTTCACCCTATATTCCTTCCCCTTTTTTTGGGATTTTCTCATTTATTTTTCTTGAATCACTTCAACTTTAAGCGACACATCCTAATCTGTTAAGTTGATAATTTGTCTTTTATTTTATTTAGAAAGAAGAAAAAAAATTGAGTGGGTTATATTTCCTAATACATTGATGTTTATTGCACGCACGCACACTTTTCAATTCGAACCCACCGCTTGAAAGATTTGCAATACAATTTCAATTTTCAGAACAATGATATTAAATTTACCGACATGATAATCATGCAACCAAATCTTCAGATGAAATGAACTGTACCAATGGATGCAATACAATACAGATAATATTCAAAGGACATCTGCTCACTCTTTCACATTATTTGTTATCAAGAATGTCAAGCTCGGTGAAGCACTGACCTGGTGATAACCTTCACAATCCAATGGCTTTCATTGAATGAATTCAAGAATTCTAAGTTAAACATCCATGACTCCAAAATGGAGATAGAATTATCATGCTGCTAGTGGAAGAGGCCACTACTATTGTTGCTTGACAAGCTTTTACCTCAATCGATGCAAGTGTACAAGAAAAAAGGATACCAAATTGACTGTTAACTTTCATTTGGAAGGAGTTGCAAGTGTGACATGATGAAGCATTAGGATGAAGTGAAATAATCAAGCACCAATAGTGATGAATGGTAATCAGTTCAGTATGCTATGGAAAGGTAATACAACATAAAGTCTATTGTGTCCATTTATCACAATTATTCTTCAAAGAAGAGGCAAAATCATATCTGGATGATGTGAATGATGCAAAGGAGCCAGCACTATCCTCAAACATCAAATTCCAGCACATTCTACCGAAAGAAAAAATTGTAGCTGCAAATCACTGATTTCCAATACTAAACAACTTGGTAGTCCTACTGTACCAGTTATTGCTATTAACGACCACAATTGTACCCGTAGAAATTTAAATAGAATATAGAAATGAGGCATTCTACAGGTAAATTAATATTAACAAGAACAAAGTTATAAGTTAATACAGTCTGGAACCAGTACCACAATAATAATCATGATGACAACAGAAATGCCTGCCCAGAAAAGAACCACAAATTTCAAATTTAAAACAGATTATAACTGAACGACACTGTTACTTAGAGGGAAAATGAAAAGAAATTACAGTCCTATAGTTATACCTCATTGAAAAGCACCTGCAAATCCATAGGAAGCAAAGAACAACAATATTAAGAAGCACGAAAAATGGCTACGTTTTTTTTTTGCTCAAGAAAAACAAGGTAAGAAAGAAAAATCATTGGTAATGGAAAGACAATCAACTACAACTAGTTTTATGGCACCACTAATGCATTCACCATGCAATTCGAGAAGATTGCAATAGATAGATGAGTTGGCAACCAGTAATCAAGTAATCAATTTGAATTGTATGGTGGATGCCATAGTTACTCATTGCTTTTCTCCCCTTCTGCTATCTCAGAGGTCCATAGAACCATTGCTCTTACTGTAAGAACATGATACCAGACTGCCAGTGAAATATTGCTTTATATGCAAAGGCATATGAGGCACTTGAAGTCTCAAAGCGATAAGTTATATCCTCTTTCAATTTACTGGCATACAAGGAAAAGAGTAATATAGCACAAGAAATTGAACTGTTTATGTACAGACTCGAGTTGGACCAAAGAAAGAAAAACAAGAAAAATCTAATCTGACAAGCTAAATTGTATACAATAAAACCTGAACTGCAGTAAAGAAGGTAAAATGGATGAAACGTCTGAATCCTATGTTCTGCATATGGAGCACCATCCAAAAATGTCCAAGGTACAGTTACCTGAGATTAATATCAGATCGCTGAGATCCAACATTCTCTCCAGTGGCCATTCATGTCATGAACTGAGATTATGCTTCTTCGTGGCTTCCACCTTTAATAGCAGATCCTTGATATCTGCTTCCATCCTCCTCTTCATCTTGAAGTACTCACAATGTGCCTTTTCTAGGGCATGAAGTTCTTCAAGCTTTTGTCTGCGCTTTTCCTCGACTTCAACCAAATGCAACTTTGCAATTCGTTTTGCATATTCTTCTTCAATTTTTTCATTTTTAGCTATTGCAATGCGCTTCAGGGCTTCAGCTTCCCTCCTTGCATCATCAGCACGTGCTTGGAACATTTTAGCCTCTGCCTGTTTGATTTGCACGATGCTCTCTAACTCATCAGCTACAGGCTTCTTTCCAGCATGCAATTGTAACTCCTTGACTTCAGTTTGCCTGCCTATCCTTTCCCAGTCCAAGCTGGGAAGAATACTGCCTGCATTTTCAATGGGAGGAGCTTTCTCTGCGGACATAGATCTCAGCCACTTGGTGTCCAGGCTTGGACCAACCTTACCATTACTCCCTTCTCCTAACCTATGGGATAGATCCTTTGATGATGAACTTGGAGGATTGTTCCCAATCTTGGAATCACCTTCTAAAATTAGAAAAGAGAAACAAAAAGGGGGAAAATGAGATTTTTGGTAGGTCTGAAGATCATGACACATCAACAATAAAAATATATATTTTAAACCGGCATGCATAAATAAAAACACAATAACAATTTATATTCTACATTTTGACAAGAACGACTTATGGCCACAGAAGTCGTGACATGGTTTTCAATCTCCCAACACATCAGAGTAAATTAGATTACACTGCAATATGAGAAAATGTCCCGCTTAATAGTTACATTCTACAGCTGCTCTTATGGATAATTCATCGTCATTTAGAGAGAGAGAGAGAGAGATGTTTTGTGGGGGGGGCGGGCGCAATTCAGTAATAAAACAACGGCTGTGCCTGCAACGCATTTGTCACTCCCAAGCAATAATTTTGATCTATAACATGTCAATAACATTTTCCTTTTGATAATATCTTAGGGGATCCAACAAAAGTTCAAGATCAACTACAATCACAAAAAAATAGAAAACAACTACCAGGGGTCCAGGTTTCTCTTAATGAGAAATTAAAAAAACATTGTAACATAATATTGAAATTTTGAGATTGTGTGTTCAATCTAATTTTACCAATTAACTAGTTATTAGATTATTCGTCAAACATGATAAAATTGATGAATAGGTGTTGCTCTCCACATCCAACAACACTTAATAATGGGTCTAGAAGATTAAAGAAGAATTACATATTGCTTGATTTTAGCATATTTACTTGTAAGCAAATGATTATAAATACAAAAAAATCAAATTAATTTATTTTCTTGAACGTCATATTATGGGGAAGATGTTCACAAAAAGTCTTGATCTTTGGCCCATTGTTTAGAGTTCAAATCTTTCACTACTTAGACAAAAATGTTATGGTTGATGGAACCTTCGGGCATGTAATTAGTGTAGAGAACCCTCAAGCGCCTCGTTATAGCCACATGAAATGTCCTACCAAAGAGTTAATTAGATCTAATTTAATTCAGGCTTTAAATTAAATGTTCAAAAACTCAGATCTGATGACAACTTAAACGGACAAGTATTTAAAATGTTCTACTTATGTGTGCCAAACTTCAGTGGATCTAAATAATACACTCAATAAAAAGAAAAGGAAAAAGAAAAAGAAAAGGAAAGAAGGAGAAGCAATGCAATGCACACATATAATCTTCTTTTTTTTTCTTTTTGAGAACACGTGCACACATATCTTATTGGAGGAATAGGAAAGGAAGGAGTTTGATGAGTGTCTTCCTGACATAACTGCTCTTAGTGTTATAATAGTTCTCTTATTACCAAAAGGCAAAAAAAAAGGTTTGATGAGGGGCAAAAAAGAAAAATAAGAAAGTTGAGGAGAGGCAAAGTGGATAAGACAAAAAAAAAATGCCCATTTGAAGTTTTGTACTTCCTTTTCCTATTTAAAGGAAAATAGGGGGGGGTGTGGGGGGGGCGGGCACCCTCTCAGCTGGCTCCACCACTGTGTTAAGGCATGTCATTCATTCACCAGAACTATGGCAGAAAGAGTATTAAAAATAAGTACATTGTTGTGTTCTTTGATATAAGCAACAGCTGAAGTGAATTGGATGTTAATTAAGCAAAGACCAAGATTCGCAAGTGTTTCTTCCTCCAGTCATTTGGTAAATACTAAATACAGGTGTCAATTCAAGAAAATCAAATTACAAGCCTCCTTGTTAATGAGTATAGTCCAAACAATATCCACAGTACGATTTCTGTTGAATTTGTACTACTGGCAACTGACTTGTTAGATATCCAGCGATGAACACCAATAAGTGGCTGACTTGGATGTGTGCTTCAGCCTTCATCCATTCATAGTGGGACCCATGATTTATGTGACCTGGATTTGCACAAACATATGATGTGCATGCTATGGATGAGTTGCCACAAAAAAAAAGAAAAAAAAAAGAGAACCCTCTGCTTCAAGGGAAGTGCACTTTCCTACACTACCATTCATTAAAAAAAAGGCGAGTGCACATTGGAGTATAGCCTTCAAAGAAAAAGGCATAACAGAGCACCCTAGCCCAGATATAGAATGCACTTATGACTTATGAGGCCAATGCTCAAAAGAAAACATTAATAAAAGGATGAAACAAAGAATTCAAAGCACCACAACGAAAGTATCAAAGTGTTCCTAGATTAATCACAAATGTCCAAAAAATCCCAATAATTATTCGTGGCAGAAAGACAACTTACCGGTCAAAAATGTCATCATACAGTCATATACATCCGAAGGATTAGATCCATTTTCCAGCTTCTCCAGCATCCGAGCGGCCACATCATGCATCTGCTTCCCGCGTAGATCTTCACTGGCACGAAAGATCCTCTTCACATATTTAAGTTCCTTGCAAAGTGTCTCAGCCTTCCAATCCTTTGCGCAAGTTCTGAATACTTCTTTCACAAAGCCAAACATCTCAGATGGATGACCACAAGCAATGCAGTGAAATTGCATCTCTGTTTGACCTTGAGTCCCGCTGGCACTGCGTCCATTTCTGATGTGACGATTCCTTAACCCACAGTCCGTATGGCACCAGTGAAGACAAACATCGCAGCCTACCCAACTACAGGTATTAGATGCCGTGTCAAACTTCAGACAAACCAAACACATGCAAGCACTGCAGAAGCCATTCTTCTTAACACAAACCTTACACTCGCAATCTTCCACGGGCAGGCTACTCCGACATGCAAGATTTCTGCACTTCAAGTTCAGAAAGATATTGGCTAAGTCAGAAGATGGGATACGATCTGTCTCCCTCAGGAAATCTCGAAGACCGGTCTTAAGGGCCACCAAAATCTCCAACTGAGTTCGATGGCAATTTGCAAGTGCCTCTAGTGTAAGGTCAGACCTCTTCCAAAGGCGTTCCTGAAATGCATGGAGCTGACCTTGCTTTTCTTCTTTATCTATCAACTCACAGACGCTCTCCTTAAGACAAGCTATGGACTGTTCCGCCATTTCTTGGATTCCCCTAGCCATAATTTGTATTGGCTCAGAAATTATGCGGGCTACGATCCTCACACAAACGTCAGTGCTATTAAGAATATTTTCCATCTCTCTCTGACCTGTCCTTAACAAATCACCACCATTGCTCTCTCTCATAACCTTCTTCTTATCCATGCTACGATCTGATCTAGTTTCACGAGAGCCCACACTATGAGAGGGGGACCTAGCTCCATCATGCCTCAGCTGTCCTGAGAGTTGTCGCGAAAGACTCAACTGCTGATCCAGGCCATTAGGTATTCGGTTATTTACTTCTGACAATTTACGAGTCCGGAGTCCTTGCACAAAATGACCTTGTGATGCATGGGATCCATTAAGAGTCCCATTCCCATTCTGCAGCATTCCTTGAAACAATGGAACTTCCTTGCACTTCAGCTCGTTCGACGACAGTCCTTGCCAACTGCCACCCTGCGGCACTTGATCAACTCCTTGAAATATAGGACGACTGCCAACTGAGTGCTCATAGTTCTCAAATGAGTTGTGTGTGAGAGAGCAGCTCCGGTTATGGACAAATTGCTGAGAACCTGAAAATGAAATGGATGCAGTAAACCCATCTGAGCCTGTACAGAAAGTGGCAGGCATTGACTGCACACTCCTCCCATGACTTGGGGAATTAGGGGCACAACTTTGAGATTCAGCTGCCTGCTTTGGATTCTGGGGATCAAGTGCGGGCAAAACGTTAGGCAGCCCAAGAGAAAGTTGAAGCGGCTCCAATGTCAACTTCGTGTCTCCATTCAGATTAACAACTGCTGCTCGGTTCGCCTTTTCTGCTCTTGTAGCATCAGAAGGGAAGAACAACTCGAAGCCTCTACAGCTAGGTCCTTCTATATCAATTTCTCTGCCAGTGCCACTCAACAGATCTCTTTCCAGCCATCCACCATCATCAGAAGAATCTCCGTCATTAGAGGAATAAACAGCCACGCCTTTACCTTTATCCTTGCAATTTCCATTCAACTTATCCGACAAAAAGCTCAAGGTTACATTAGCCATCTTATTTTCGTCTGCAGCTTCCTCATCTGCATGGAAGGAATCATCTTCTTCTGCTTTGACCTTGGGATCAATACCCTTATGTTCTTTACATCCCACCTCTGAAGGCGATCGCTTCTCGAGATCGGTTTCCTCATTTTGTTCCTCTCGTCCTCTGTCACTTTCGGTTTCATAGTCAGGGGAAGGTAAAGACTTCCATTCCTCCCCGGCATTGGTTTCTTCTTTCTCTACACCTTCACTAGCTTCTGGTTCTTCTTTCTCATCCGATTTATTTACAGCATCCTCATCCTCATCCTCCTGATTCGAGGTCTTATCTTCTGTGGCCACATTTGTTGCATTCTCCACAATCTCCTCTTCCTGCGACTGCTTTTCATCACAGTCGCGCTTTTCCTCAATTCCCAATTTCTCTTCATCCAATGATTTCATTTCTTTCCCGGACGCCATTTCGCATTCAGGTATTGAGCATTCGGCTTTCTCAACTCCATCAAGTGGTTTCGACTCGGTTTCAGGTTCTGGCTCTGGATCCGATTCAGGTTCAAGCTCCCCTTCTTCCATCTCACTGCTTCTGCTGCTGCTTTCTCCATGCGCCTCCCCCGACTTCTTCAACTCAACGCTCTTCGACCGCTCGCTACCTGAGTCCTTAGACCAGGGCGGCGACTTCGCAATCTCCCTCGACCCCGCCGGAGATCTCAGGGACGCCTTGTCCTCGGACCCGGACTGACTCCCTTTTCCCAAATTGGCACCGCCAAAGCCCCTCTGATCCTCATCAGCATCTTTCCCGATCACGCTCCTCCGCCACGCCGAAACGCTCTCCTCCCGCCGCAGCCGATCTCTCTCCGTCCAAAAGCTCTTATCGAATTCCCTTCGCGACACCGAAAGGCTCTCAGACCGATGGATCCTCTCGCTGGAGTAACTACTCCGAGGCGATGAGATCGGCGCCGATCGATCGGAACGGTCCCGATACCGATCGAAACCCTTCCTCCGATCAAAACCTTCGGATTCGTGGTCGGACCGTTTCCGAGAGGATCTCGACCCCTCACGTTCGTCGTCGTACGATCCCCGCCGGCCATTTTCTTGCTTAGGGTATAATCTCCGGTGAGACAAGGAACGGTCGAGATCGTGGTCTCTGCGGTCCCAGTCGTCGTCGAGATCTTCTCCGTAGGATCTCGGCCGCTTCATCGCAGCCGTTGGAGAAAACTCGCAGGTTGAAGAAACGAAACCCTAGATTCTGGAAACCCTAAAAAGATTTGATTTTGCTCCCAAAACCCTAGGAGAGAGCGAGAGAGCCAGAGATAGGTACCTGTTTTCCGGGGGATTCCGGCCGGATGTGGCCGGAGCAGGGTTCACAGTCGCAAGTTTCCGACCGGAGAGGATTTGGAGATTCTTCTTTCCATAGAAAAGAGGGAAATGCAAATCCCCGCTCGGTTTTTAAATGAACGAAAACTTCTTTCTTTTTGACTCGGTAAGTTATGGCATCTAATTGTGACTTGCCATCTAAATAACTAGAGCCGTTTCATAAAATCCAATTCAACTTTGGCCTTTTATAGACGTCAGTCAGGTGTGAGGGAACAATACATTGATGCCTTTCTCTTCTCTGGGCTGTTCACGACTTCCGTGGAAAATCGGTGGGGGAGTTCTGACCGTTTGATTGCCAAACATTACATGGAAGCGGTGTTCAGGTCCGACAGTTATACTTAGCACTTGGTGTTATAACTTGCAATATGTGTTTGGGTGCTAGGGAAAGGTTTTAGGGCTTTTTCTTTGAAGGAATTTCTCAATTTTCAGATATAGTGGAATTGTTGGATGCCCGAGCATCTAAAAATTCTACTAAAATGCTCGAGCATACATTGTATGGGTTTGTTATGATAAAAATTAGATTCCATAAACATATGAAAAAGTATATTTGAACATTATGTAACATTTATGTTGGAATTTTATAGAAAGCCACTTTGTTGAAATGATCCTTTTTAACATTGTTTTTAAGTTATGTGGCTCAAAAAAGGAGAAAAAAAGAATTTCATAGTGTATGATCGTTAAAATTTGAGAACTTAAAATTAAAGGTTGGCATAATGTAATTGACTGATATTTTATAATTCTCATGTCCCAATGTCGTCATCTCTTCCCTTCTTTTGGAAAAGAGTCCATTGAGTTTCTTGAAAATATGAGCTTCTTAAAATAAATGTCCTCCCCATGCATTAAATAGCATCAAATTTTATCCTAATAGAAGTTGATATTGTGGTAAGATTAAGCAAATGAATAGAAAATATACTCAATGCATATGATTAATAATAACTAAATCATGTAAATTGCATTTTTAAATATATGTACTCATTTTACAGTAGGACTAACTCCTATTTAGAGAAGAGTTAAGAATATTCAGTGTATAGAGAATATGTATATTTTGGATGACTTACGTTTTCAATAGGTGGATCTTAAATTGAAGTTTTACTCTTCCCATTCACATCAAGTGGAAGGGAAACCCTTCCGTGTATGTCCACACAAAAAAAAAAAAAAAGTTAATGTAATTGACTGATATTTTATAATTCTCATGTCCCAATGTCTTCATCTCTTCCCTTCTTTTGGAAAAGAGTCCATTGAGTTTCTTGAAAATATGAGCTTCTTAAAATAAATGTCCTCCCCATGCATCAAATAGCATCAAATTTTATCCTGATAGGAGTTGATATTATGGTAAGATTAAGCAAATGAATAGAAAATATAATCAATGCATATAATTAATAATAACTAAATCATGTAAATTGCATTTTTTAAATATATGTACTCATTTTACAGTAGGACTAACTCCTATTTAGAGAAGAGTTAAGAATATTCAGTGTATAGAGAATATGTATATTTTGGATGACTTACATTTTCAATAGGTGGATCTTAAATTAAAGTTTTACTCTTCCCATTCACATCAAGTGCAAGGGAAACCCTTCCGTATATGTCCACACAAAAAAAAAAAAAAAAGTTTCACCTACTTTTTGCTCTTTGCAAATGAAAACTTTTCCTTAAAATCACAAAAAAATATATATTTCAATGCCTTTTTTCTAATGGAAAAGTAAGCGGTTGCACCAAATATTAAAAAATAATATGATAGAAAAGAGGTTAAATTTTGCATGCCTTTTGCAGCATAAAAAATTACACAAACATGTCCTTATCTGTCTAGCAATTTATTATTAAAATAGAAGTGATATAAAGCATCAAATTAATAAAAAAAAAAAAAAAAGGATGGTAAAGATTTCTTTTGACTTTTTGTATAAAAATTGAGTATTTTTTTCATTTAGTAGAAAAAGGATGTTGATTTTTAATTTTTTTTTAACTATATATTTTTGATGTAATTCCTTATCTAAAAAATAAAGACTTTATATTATGTTTACTAATCGAAGTAAATTACAAAACTTTTAAACGTACCATAAGATGAAAGAGAATCCCTTGTACTGGGAAGAGGATCCCCTGTTTGGACCAAACAGGGAAATCATGTTTGGACCAACCAGGAGCTGACACATCCCATATCCCCTTTAAAAAATAAAAATAAAAAATTCCCCCCATGTGGCAGCCCCTGATTGGTCCAAACAGGATTTCCCTGTTTGGACTAAGGGTGCACAAAAAATCCATCAATCCGTCAATACGATCCGATCCGATCCGCGAATTTCAATCCGATCCGAAGGCCAACGGATTGGTGGCGGATTGGATATTGTGTAATCCGTTAGCAACGGATCGGTGGCAGATTTCACTCTCAATCCGTGGATTCAATCCGATCCGATCCGTTGTTATTAAATATAAATAAAAAATATATAAGGGGTCTAAATAAAAATTAGGTGTCTAAATTTAAAATAAGGAAAAAAATTTAGAATATATGTCATAGTGTATTTAAGTGATAATAATTTTTTTTGCAATTTGAATTTTGGCTGTGGACACACTGATGATATTTTAGGAATGATCCAAGAGGATTCCAAAACCCATCAGGTTACTTTCAACGTTCAATTATTTTGCTTATTCTAGTTAGCTTAGTGACAAAAGGTCACCACCACCCTTTGAAAGTCTCTTAACTAGTGTTCTGCTCTTCGACATGCTTACACTTGCATTTTCTTATCTTTCTGTCTCCCTCATTCCTTCATTTTCCCACTTGAACATTTCGATCTCTTTCAAATCATTTCAAAAAAATATGGCCACCAATCTCATATGGGGTATTATGTACATGTGAGTATTATGTACATTGTGAAATATTTTGATTACATATGCATCCATCTGTCTTGCTTATAGTATCTCTCAATTTCTTATTTTATTCATTGCATTGTTGGAGTATGAATCTTAGAATGGTGGAGAGTAGAGGAAAAATCTGAATTTTTTCATGGGGTTTTTTTTTTTTTACATGTATTGTACAGTAACGGATTGAACGGATTAATCCGATCCGATCCGCTCGTCCACAGATCGAATCGGATTGGATTTCAACAGTAACGGATTGGTAACGGATTACAAATCCGTCTGTAGGCAACGGATTGGTGACGGATTTGACCTAATCCAAACCAATCCAATCTATGTACATCCCTAATTTGGACCAAATAGTGGATCCTCTTCCGTGGTGCTGGCGTCCCAAAGAGTGAAAAAAGGCTATCACGTGTTGTAGACTTGTAGTCAAACTTCAAAGTTTTTAAAACCAGTATGTACATTTATGTAATAGGACGCATCGGTCAATCCAGCGCAATTAAATTCGCACGTCAGAGATTCTAAAAGTCTAAAGATGAGCTGGCGAGATATGAGTAAAGTAACTCCACTGCCACAGTGCCACTGGTAAGGAGCATTTATATATACATATAACGACGCCGTTTAGACGTCCCATTGGATTTGGATGTGGATTTGGAATTGAATGGACGGAAGTAGATGGTGGGACTGGGTGCGTAGTGCGCACGGCTCGTTGACATATGGTGCATTAGGGTGTATAAAAAATCCGTCCATCCGTCGATTCGATCCGATCCAATCCACGAATTTTGATTCGATCTGAAGGCCAATAAATTGGTGACGGGTTAAAAATTGTGTAATCTGTTAGCAATGGATCGGTGGCGGATTTCACTCTTAATCCACGGATTCAATCCGATCTGATCCGTTGTTATTAAATATAAATTAAAAAATAAATATATATAATAAGAAAAAAAAAATGTAAGGAGTCACTAACCTTATGAATAGAATAGGCATATAGCTCTCAATTGATGTCCCTTTAATTCAGTGGTTTCAAAATTTATGGATTTTTTCTTCTTTCTTTTTCCATGTAATGTACAGTAACGGATTGAACGGATTAATACAATCCGATTCGATCCGTACAGTAACGGATTGAACGGATTAATCCAATCCGATCAGCTCCTCCACAGATCGGATCGGATCGGATTTCAATACTAACGAATTGGTGACGGAATTATATCGTAGGCAATAGATTGGTGACGGATTTGGCCAATCCGCACCAATTCGATCCGTATACACCCCTGTGATGCATCAAAATAGCTGGAATTCTGAAAAAAAAGAAGAAGAAAATCTGACATGAGAATAAGATGACGATGTCTTGTTATTTATTTTATTTTGACTCTTTTGACAGCTTTTTGACGCCTAGGTATTATCGAACTTGCTTTTTTTTGTTTTGTTTTACGCCTTTTGTTTTGATGCCATAGTCTTCGGCACCTCCTCAATTTTCATCTCCTTTTCCAATTTAAATACACCATGATTCACAATGGTCATTCCTCACTTAGCATCCGTTTCATAAATTTAGTTGGCAAGTAAAGCCAAGCCAAGTTAAATATCAAATCAAAAAATAATTTAATTTAAAACTCTCTCTTTTTTTTTAAGTAAAAAATCAACTATCTTCATTTACTAAAAGACAAAAGAACTAAGTAAAAAATATTTCATCCCAAACAACTATAATTAAAATACCATCATAATCCACTCATATTTTATTTCTTCTGTTTATTTTACTTCCCTTCAAATTTATTTTAAAAATAAAATACCAAACCGACCTAAAAGAATCTTCTCAATTTGACAAGTCAGCTGTTTGATTCTACTTTCATCAAGGATTAAATTAATTGGGTTGATGTGAAATGATCAGTAACCCAAATGAGTAGAAAGAATTATTCAGTTTAGTAGAATGCTTAAATTGTTAGACAAATGATCAAGTCCAACAACATGTGTGATTGATGGTTGAATGAAATGGGCTTTGTATAAAATATAATGTTAGGTGTAATTCTACTTTGTTCAAAGCAGAATTAGGTTTTGGTTCACCGAAGTTTTGTAGTTGATGGTCAATATGACAAGGACTCTCCAATTTTTCACAGGCTTGATACCTACTTATACCGGGGAATGATACATGATAGAGGAATTATCATGGTGGGACAAGTCACCAACATTTCGTTATCATGGTGGACCAAGTGGTTCATATAAATATGTATGTCAAAAACTTGCTTTCGTTTTGACCTCTTGATTCAATTGAGCTGTTCATCTTGCATGTTGGTACTATAATTACAGCTTTCAAGTGGGACAGAGAAAAATCATTCCACTACTTCTAGCTCAAGAGATGCAAACTTGAAAAATGTCATGTGATAATGAAGATTCACTATCTGGGAGATGTTCTCCTATAAGCAAAGTCCTTATAGCTTATATGAAGTCTAATTTATGGGGCTTGTTTAGATACAAGTTTATTAATGGGAGACGGGCAGATGGAAAAGTCTTTTCATTGATAAGGGGGATCCAAAAAAATCAGCCCCGCTACATATTTCAAGCCTTTGATTTAACATTCTTAAAATTTAAAGGAATTTGAATCGTTGATTTTCTTGACTTTAAACCCAATGGTAAGCGGAGGTTTAGTGATTGTAAAATTGAGCCTAATACTAACTTATGGGATGAAGTGAGTCACAAAGGAGCTGCATTGATGAAAGCTAAGACCAAATGGGCCCCATAATGTTGTAGTGCACTTGCAATTGCTCATATATAGGAGGACATTTTTCTCACTGCTCGTAACAAACCATTTTCATTTTTCTTTAAGTGTAACATTTTCTTTTCTCCATCATATTTTCCAACTCTTACATGATATAAATTAGCCAAATGCACGAGGGACCAAAAAAGGTTTAAATCCTATACTACTATTGCATAACAAAGCTATGCTATTTTCAGTTTAAGAGACCTACCGGAGTTTGTGAGTCTCATTGGGACATGCCAATTGCTAGAGAAGCTTGAGGATTGGTTGTCTAAAAAAATGGTATATTAGTATGGTCATTTATGGGTCGTTTGTCTTTTACGTGTGGGATATGTAAATACAATTTACACATGTAAATTATGAATATTCAAATTTTAAGCATGTAACGTTTACACATGCGTTTCTTTTTACAACGTTTGTCTAATAACACTATTTTCGCATCATTTACACATGTGATTTATTTTTCTATATTTGTTTCAATGATATGTGTATATGTATTAAAAGATTTTATAAATCATACTTATTAATCATTAAATTATATTCTACTATAATGATATGAAAAGGAGACAAAAAGGTCTAATTTATTTCAAAGTTTTCATTTGCATTTTAGATCTTTAAAAAAAAAAAAACATGTATTTCAACATGAAATAGACTTTTCAAAAATGTACATTTCTATCAATAATCACCTTAAAAAAATGCATTTCAACATGTTTGGTTAAGGAAATATCAGTTTATAGTACGATGGTTAAGAAAATAGGATTATTATTAATATTTTTATTAATTAATATTTAGTTCAATATTATCTTAATTCATTATCAATTTGCATAAAACTTAACCCATGCATCTCACCATCTTTATGCTAATATTAATCAATTATAGAAATAGATTTTATAAACCTATTTTTTTTATAGCAAGGCAAGAGAGAGAAATAGAGATGTTACCTTAATAAAAGGGGATGAGATGCAGGGAGGGTTTTCATTAATAGGTTTCATTAGTCTTGAGGCATCTTTTATTATTATTTTATAAATGCATTGGAAGGGGGTTTCGAACCCAGAACCTCTTTGATCGAAATACCTCTTTTATTATTTTTTTTCTAAATACGTTGGAGGGAGGTTTCGAACCCCGAACCTCTTTGAAGGAAATTGCCCTAAAACCAAACTGTTCGCCTCCAACGGATATTCTTTGAATTCACTTTTGGCTTGGTATTCTCTTTTCCCACCTGAACAGGTATTCAAATCTTTGTGTGAAAATGAGCTCATTTTCACACCATTTACACATTTTATTTACATACAAGATACGTAAATACTTATATACAAACATGACTGATGAGTAAATATTACGCATATTCACCATTTACATACGTAAATGGGTGTAGACAAATGACCCCTTAGTTGTGCAATTCAAGACCATCAAATGGCCGATAAATAGAACTTCTATTTTAATCATCCATTTCACGCCTAAAGGGGCCCTATATAAATGGTAGTGGTGGAATTAGGGAATATGCCTGGGGCCTATAAAAAAAAAAGACTCGGGGGGCAATGTGAAAAAAAAAAAAGAAAAAGAAAAGAAGAAGAATAAGAATAAAATTTTCAAAAAGTTTCAAGATATATACATATATATTTTACTGTGTGTTTGGAGTGGAACACAAATTTAGTTTCCTATTGCAGATACTCTCAATGGTTGTTGGAAATGCTATAAAAAGTTTGAACATGCCCGGTTAAACGTTTCTAGACCCAGCATCCTAAGTCAAGCTTGACTCATGTACGCACATAGGGCTAGTGGTAAAAGGCTTAAAAGTTCTTAAAGTGTAAAGAAATGAAAATACATATAAAACCTAAAGTCTTGCACTTAACCGATGTGGAATCCCATACACTTGCATAAAGAAGACACAACCTACTTAAGAAACAAGTAGAGAAAAAGACAAAACATCTTTTCAAAGAACGTCAACACGTTTTGAATTTTTTTAAACACAAAAAAAAACCAACATCATTTTCCTCGTCCACTGGATCTCCACCAGTCAAATTATTAGAACATGCTGCTGGACTTCCTCATTAAGTCACTACAAGAGTTGATTGTATTTTAATTTTTATATCGGAGACTAGAACTCATGCAATCACACTTTCTTACACCCATGCCCCTAACCAACTCCTGAAGACGAGAATGGCTCCATGACAGAACTTTGAATATGCCACCTTTCCCACATGTGTGGGCTTTCTTTCCCATGTGTGGGCTTGATCGTCTCCTGCATGTGTAGGCTCTCTCCTACGACCCAACCCCCTTGGCTGGTATAAACAAAAAATTGAAAATTTTCAAACAAGGCCTCGAGTTCTTAACTTATTTAAAAAAAGGACACAAGATTCAAAACATATGAAATAGTCCTAAGTTTTCCAATCAGTTTTCAATTAAGGAAATCCAATCATTTAAAGATATTTCCTAATGATTTTTTTCCTCATTTTTTTTAAAATACCCAAATTACCCCTCATTTTAAGCTATAACATGGTTATGACAGCCACTACATGCAATCGATCGTCGTGGGGGATGCTGGTTGTTCTTGATCACAGTGAAGATGCCAGTAAAGGAAATGAGGAGAATATAGAAAAAGTGAATGATGGTTTTATTTCAGTGAAAGTAATTTCGTTGTTTTAACAAAAAAAAAGAGGAAAAAAAATTGCGAAAAGAGCTTTGAATGGACAGATGTCCTTAATTGAAAGCTTTCTAAAAAACTTAGGGACTAATTTAAAAAAATTTGAATCTTGTATCCTTTTTTAAAATAAGGTAAAAACTTAAAGTCTTATTTAAAATTTTTCCATAAAAAAAAAATTCTAGGACGACTGGGTGGTAGGTTTACAAATGCTTTATACACCGACTTTTTATGCATGACCACCAAGCCCTGCTAATTCCTAGTCTACTTTTAACATGTAATCTATTTACTTTACCAAGGTAAAAACATGTAATTTATTTAGACTTTAGAGAGAAAGGACACGCTACTGCAAACTTTCTTTTGACTCTCCCACTCTTTTACTTGTATAATAGACAAAAGCTTTTCTATTCATCCCCGCTTTCAAACAAGAATTCCAAACCTACTTGTCCCTTTAATTTGGACCTGCTGCCCTTGCCCACTTGCCATGAGATGTGACCAACAAATGCACTGATTTAGACTGTGTGTGTGTGTGAGAGAGAGAGAGAGAGAGAGAATTTCAAAAGTACACAAGTCCAGGTTGAGTCTGAAGCATAGGAAAAGTCATCCCACACTAATCAATCCTCACCTATATCATCTTTAAACTAGATATAATTCTTCGGGTCCATTTGTTGGGGATGTTTCAAATGAGAATTTTCTCTGTCTGTAGAAAATTCCTAACAACAGTGATGCCTGTTTGTCCCTTGTTATTTTGAGTTTTTTGTTTGGAGGGTGAGAATTCACAAAAACAGCCATATGTACATGCTTCGAGCTTAGCTTATACAATTCTTCATATTTCAATTCTCAAAATGTTAGATTGTATTTGAGGATCTTTGAAACCAAGAGAAAACCACTATTTTAGAAATTCATTATCCTCCCAACAAGAACTCTCAAAATAGTCACAAATAACCAGGCCCTTATGAGCTGATTATTGAAGAGTGGGCTCCACCCAAGGGAGAATATTGAAAAGTATTTCCACCACCTCTACTAACGCCTCGAGGTTTTAGTATAAATGACTAGTTAAAGAAATTCAAAATGGTATC
The DNA here is from genome assembly GCA_029852735.1 of Persea americana. Classification (NCBI taxonomy): domain Eukaryota; kingdom Viridiplantae; phylum Streptophyta; class Magnoliopsida; order Laurales; family Lauraceae; genus Persea; species Persea americana. The sequence goes on along the minus strand of CM056813.1, from coordinate 63,066,947 downwards.
AGAGCTAACCGGTCGTGAGTTCGAATTGCAAGAGGAACGACTCGGAGCAAAAAAAAAAAGTCAGTCGTCAAAAGTGCGCCAACTGGATTCTACCTGGGGGAGAGTATTGAGGAGTGGGCTCCACCTGATGGTGAATATTGAAAAATATTTTCTTTGCCTCTATTAACACCTCAAGATTTTAATATGAATGGCTAGCCTGCGGCGAATATCAGTTTTTTCACTGGCTAATGCATGATCCGAGACATTCTGAAACCATGGTGACAACTCACTGGGCCAAATGAACTAGGCCGATTGAGAATAGGAGCATATTACGATATATAATCTTTGACATGACCCAAGGACACATTTTTCTTGTATTGACTACTTTTCCAAGTACTATGATGAACGTGCTGGACTCTAATTCAGAGCCAGTGACGCACACAGCGAAACAAAAAAAGATGGAAAATTTTCATCAGATGGCAAAAGCAAGATGTGAAAAAGATTACATACTATTCGCTCAGGGTCCAATGAAAATGCTGATACAAATGCTCTCGTATGAAAGTGAAAGTGGGAGTATTTCTTCCTTTCACTCTAATCAAGGAAGGTAGCAATACCAAGCTTGATGTTTGAGTCAACAAAGGTTTCTCTGAAAAGGACTGCTGAGAGCAGGATGTGAAATGTCTGGAAAGACTTTACAAAGCAGCCTTTGAATGTAAGCTGGTGTAGGGTTGCAATAATTTTGGAGAAGTTAGATTGTATTAAGTTATATGCTGGATTTTATCTTTTAGGAAGGCCCTGGTTAGAGGGGAAAATTGAGGAAGATCGATAAGAAATGGCGAGCTCATTCTATTTCACAAGTGATTTGGTTTTTTTTTTTTTTTACACCAAATTGAGAAAACTAATGTGTGGTTTGATTGGTTTACCTAGTGTATTTATTTGACTTAAAGCAGATTTAAATAGATATTTCAATGTATTAGATTGATTGGCAAAGTTTTTGTGGTTTCTTTCAATCAACTTTGAGACCTTTTGTCTCTTTTTCGGAAACTAACCAAAAGGCAACCTTGTCAAGCAGACATGAATGTCTAAGGTAATTAGATGCGTTTTTTTCTTTACAAATTTGTTATATAACTCTTTTAATATAATAAGTTTGCCTAAACTATATTTATTTTATAATAAAGCATACTGATACTACTTTTATTATATGGCAACTTTGTCAGTATAATTTTCACATTGTGACAAATTTGCTCTTGCTAATACAAGTAGATGTATCAAACCGTATATTTGTAAAAGAATTTAATAGAAACCACACTATTTTAAATAGATCTATTTGAATATGTTTCAAACAAATAAAGATTTACCAAATAGATCCCAACGAGTATGGAATAGTCTTCTTTCATTAAATAAATGAGCTCTACGTGAGAACGGTTCCTTACCAACCCGAGTGGTAAGGAGTGGCAATTCCTACATGCTTGTCCAGGGTTCAAATCCTAGGTACGCCACCTCTTCCCACTTGTATGCGATTTCATCCCTCTTGTGCAGGCTTCTTTCCCACTTGAGTGGGCTATCTCCCCGTGTGTATAAGGGTTCTCAATTGGGTCCCAACCCCCTTGACTAGGTTAAGAAAAATGAACTCTTTTCTTGTGGAGCCGACTGTATATGGCACCTTATTATCAAATAATCTCCTCACATTTACTTATACCCCTCTCCTTCTTTGCCAAATGGTGACAATAATAACCAATCATGAATCTGCATAATTTTCATATATGTATAGATAAAAACATATAAATATATATATATATATATATAGAGAGAGAGAGAGAGAGGAATTTTTAAGAATGGCTAGGGCATATCATATATGAGGCCCCCCTATTAATTATGCAGAACTTGTATGCATCTGGGCCATTTGGAAAGCTAATTACATTAAGGTCTAAAATAAAAGCTCTAATTTTTCAATTTCTAATTTACAATCACTGTGTTAGGTGAAATTATATATAAATAAAAAAAAAAACGCTTATTTCATGAGATAACTGGGACCACGTGTAAAAACTATAGTAATTGGAGCCTGCCTTTTATAAATTACAATGCAGAACCCACTATTTGCATCATGTTGAAAACTTTATGAGGCTATTTCATCTAAAACACTTATAAATATTGCATTGTCCACCTCCATCCGTTATAACTAAAAAAGCTCTAAAAAATAAGCAGCCCACCTTCATCTCTATCTCTTTCTTTTTTTTTTTTTTGAAGTAAAGACTCTAATTTGTAAATAAGCTCTAAAATTAGAAAACACAATTAAAGATTTACCAAATTATCTAAAATCTAAATAAACTCTATAAAAACTTAATTTTTCTTATACAAAAAGGGTACTTATTTTCAGAGTTACCAAACGCCCCTGACTAAATAACCAAGAGAATCTCAAACCAGTATCTTAAGTGGTTAGAATATGGTTACCGGTTGTTGAATAGAGTTAGGTGATAGGGATGCCTTTCAAACTCTTTTGAGTTTCATGCTTTATTAAGGTGAGCTTCCTGGCTGTTTCTAACTTCTGTTTTCCTAAATATAACACACATTTAGATTCCACTTCCACTTGGTGAATATGTAAATATGACCGTCAAATAAGTGGAAGGGAAGATGGAAAATGAATATCGTGTCATCATCCTACTAATTCAAATACTTGGAAAGTTAAAGGTCCCATCTCCATTGCTACCTTATGTACTTCCACCCTCACCTCATATCATTGAAATCTCATCTCTTTAATAATCCTCGTTGACATCTCACCTCTTTAACAATACTTAGGTGGAGCTCATTTGATCATAAATTCTTATGTAATCTAATACAAACAGTAGAGTGTTGGAGGCTGAAGGATATGAATTAGCAATATAGATGTGACTCTGACTTTCCTAGGATGTAAATTACTAAGGTGATGGTGGGGTATTTTTTTCCATATTTTCTTGATTTAGTTCCCATTAAATGAGAGGTTATTTTATGACCATTCTTTTATATTCATCTTATATCTTCAATTGTAACAACGTACTAGCACAATAACTCGTGTTAAGCAAAGAACGGCTCCTTACCTAAGTGGTAAGGAGCATTAGTTCTTACTTGCCTGTGAGGCATAAGTCACATCTTCCTACTTGTGCAGACTCAATTCCCACTTGTGTAGGTTTTTTTTTTTTTTTTTTTTTTTTTCCGCTTGTGCAGTCTTCTTTCCCATCTTATATCTTCAAATGTAACCACTTATTAACACAATAACTCGTGTTAAGCAAAGAACGGCTCCTTACCCAAGGTAAGGAGCGTTAGTTCTTACTTGCCTGTCAAGAATATGTCACATCTTTCCACTTGCCAAGACTCCTTTATCACTTGTGCAGGTTTTTTTTTTTTTTCTTCTGCTTGTGAAATCTTCTTTTCCACTTTTTTTAGCCATTAGTTTGATTGTTATAGATCCAATAGCTAGAAATAATGCCTTATCCACAACGCCTCGTACGGGACCTTTTTAGTGGGTATACAGTGGATCGTAGATGGACCAACCACGGTAGACGGCAGCGACGTCACCGTAGCTTTTTACCTCACCAGATCCGTCAGGTGGCCCTTCCTTTGTTGACTCTAGGCCCAACAGTCATGTCTGTAGAGTATCTGAAGTTCAGAATATGGCATATGCTTCATACCTGATGATCCACCTAATTGGATCACGATTTCCTTACCTTGGACGGTGTGGATCTTCCATTTATGACATGTGATTTTTGGAAACTCCCCATCCACAATAGTTTTCATCAAATCAACCCCTTTGATCACTGAACCATGGGCACCAGACACATCGGCTGAAGGTCCTCATTCTCAGTAAAATAAACATTCCTGAGGCTCAGGTCTATCTACAATTCCACCTCGAGCAGATGGATATTTTCTTCCCCCTCCATGCATATGCTTATCCTCTTTCAAATGGGTCAAAGAAAACTGTCTCCATCTCTCCATTTCTTCACGTTAAACGCATCCATGAATCAAAACATCTTCTTCATCTGAACCTCTTAAAACCACCCATCTCAAATACCAATCTCCACAACACCAATAGGCACCAAAACTCAATTTGTCCTTCTTCCATGGCTGCTCTCTCAATCAAGCATTCATTCCACTCTAAGAAGAGCACAATTCCTCATATCAAACCCTCCTCAAAGAATCAATTTTCAGTCTCTTGCCAGGTCCGTGAGCCGATCGGATCATCGGATGTGAAGATTAAGAAGAAGAAGACAGACAAGGAAGAAAGGCCATGGGTGTTGGGTGTGTACGGTGAAGTGGAGAAGGCAGGGAGGAGGTTGAAGGATAGTTTGAGTCCTAAGAAGAAGGGAGATTGGCAGGACTTGATGTTGATGAGCCTCTCATTTGCCGTTTATGTCTACATATCTCAGAAGCTTGTTTGTGCTTACTGTGCTTGGATGTCAATGGTTAAAAACTTCTAATAACGTTGTCTTAGATTGGGCGTTGATAGATATGTTACAGTTTGTTTGTTTTATGTATGTATTCTCTACCACTCTACTTGCGTTCCCCATATCTTTTCTTCTGGTGGCTTTAGCTTTAGATATGATTTTCATGTATGGCGGCGACTAATGGTAGTGATCCTCTTACCAAAAAGAAAAGGTGTTGAAGACCCAAGTAATTCACAGGCATGGGGTCTCTAATTCTTAATTGAAATGCATGAGGTTGGATCACTCGATCATGGATCGGATGCACATCACTAATCCCCGTGGACCATTGTTTTCAAGGCCTTTTTTCCTTGCAACTAAAGATGCAGATGCTGCAATCCAAACCATGGATCCGGTGGACCCAAATTATATGACACCATTGTAGAACATGTTGCTGAAGCTTTCATTCCCCTTTCTTCATTTACCCTTTATGTAAACTCAATTCAGGGGGTGGTAGAAAGAGGATAAGGCTTTAGTTTCCTGTTGGGTCTACCAGCTGTAGCTGATTTTTTTTTTCTTTCGAAGTGCCACCAACAACCATATAGAGTATAGAGTATAGACTACTACAACCATAACAACATCACTCCATTTTGTCTATAAAAATGAAGAGATCATGATTGAAGAGATAGATCAATTTTAAAATGGAAGAAACCTCCTGAATTGAAGGCCATCGTTATGCATTTGAAAATTAGGATTAGGGGGCCGAATTCATGAAAGTTTTACACAGCCAGTGAATCACAGTATAGCATACTTGCAATGCCCATGGTTAGATAATCCACATTGTTTATTATGGTGCGATCGATAATAACTCAAAAGTTTCCACTTTGGGCAATCCTTGAGACTGGTGAATGGCCTTCTCAGTAGACTGGTAGAAAAAGAATATGGAGAATAAATTTCAGATTAACGTAGAAGGTCTAAATGTTAAGAATATGATTTTTTCTATTATATCTGGACCTCCCAGGACCCTGCTTCAGTAGGACCCGCACTGAGTAATTACCTTTTATTCTTGTGGATACACAAGTATTTAGATTTCTACAATAAAAAAAGGGATTTCAGAAAGTATTTTATAGAGCTGTAGCCAGCGCTCTCACTCACTCCTAGAACAAATTGATATAACCACAAATCACCAGAGGCAAAGACCATGGTATCCTCCAATTATTCCACACCTCCTGAGTCCTAAGCCGGCTTTCATATCATTTTTATACAAAAATGGATGCTGCCATTTAACTTAAAAAGCACCTCAGAACTCTCACAACCTAGTGAGATTTTATTTGGGGGTCGGTTATATATCCAGCATTTCTGTACAGACAAAGCTCCACACAATTGTTTTTTTTTTTTTTTCACCCAGCTATTGGGGGCTGGGAAAAAGAGAAAGAAAGAACCTGATAAAAAGGCCAAAAATCAAATGACCTACTTTTGGAGGTTGAAACTTTCATTAATCCAAGTGCAGCAGCCAACAATTAATAGCCACCAGTAACTTAACACAATTTGGGAATTCCCAAGTTGAATAATGTAGGTGGGGAAAAGAAAGAAATAAAGAATAGAAGACCTGAAATTTATAGTTTATACACAACTTCAACCTTGAATACAAGACAGCTGTTCTTCCCACTTGAGCAATGGCAACTAAAAGCAGACCCCACAGGTTCTGGGAGAACAACTGATGGTCGCAGTCCATGAGCATTAGCACCAGAAATTTCTAAGCTTTTAGCCTCAAGTGACTGACCATTGACTACTATGTGCACTGGCCTGAAGAAATTTCTCATAGTCAACAGCCAGCTGCCTTCAAAAAGTTATCATAGGGACTCGATGCGGGCAAGTTAAGGTGGAGCTGATGCTGGTATTCAGTTGCACATAATGAAAGAGTGATACTGGACGGTCTGGATGGGCTTGAATAAAAGTCCTGATCAAGGAAAGGATTCCCAGTGTGCTGTTCACAATGTACATCCAAGACAAGATAATTAGCGGTTCAGAAATGTAAGATGCATGTCTTTGTGTATGTGAACTTATATGTCTATGACTATTAGTTTTCCACGTGCGCGTGAATATGTATATGTGTTCTTTTATGTGCAGTCCTCAATGGAGCCAAGGGACTAACTACAAGGAGTACGAGCACGGTCTACACAGGTTTGAACCTATACCCCTGCTCTCCACGATGGAGGGTATTTCTTAATGTTGTACCAAGCTCTTAAATACATAAGATTTCTTTGAGAGTCATTTAATATACATGGGTATATGTTCAGGGTGAAAATGCAGGATGAAAAAAGTTAGGTACCAAATAGAAACTCTGATACATGATAAGTTTGCATCCTTGAATTACTAAGATCTTGCAAAAAGTCACTGACCGAAATTTCTGGTTTCTGTTGGACACCCATGAACGCTGACATCCTCTGCTGCTTCCCCACAAGAAGGGCCTCACATTGATCAGCCATTTCTTTGTATGGTACATCAGGGGTGCTTGAAACAGAAGACCTTCCAACTTGCCGTGCAGTCTCCAGAACCTGCACATTTTTATCTTCCTAAGTATAATGAGATGCAAACAAATTATCAAGCATAAGGTAGGTTCAGTTCTAGCATTCAGGGAGAGGGAGCTTGGATTCTGCTAATGACATGGCTAATTGGTCAGACGCCCAGTGTTTATTTTTGGGTCTACCTGCCTGAGTATTTATGGTGTCACGTGTAGTTCAATAAAAAGGTGGGGAGCTCATCATGGTAAGGATACCATATGCAGAGCAATTATATGAGACTAAAAAAAAAAAAAAAAGTTGAAGAGTGAAATGGCTAGCATACTGATTCCAAAAGTTGGTTGGCACTTAAAAGATTAGGATTCTGCATGGAGATCTGTGATTCAGGATCTGCTTGGCTTTCAAATGTCTCAGGAAAGATATCTTCGTCTATTGAGATAAGAGGAGGCATGTCCTGCTAATTAAAATGGAGATACAAAGGTCAAACAAATTTTATGTATAAAATTTCAGAAAGAATATTAAACAATTACCTCAACAAGATATATGTATATTTTTTTTGAAAGGTCACAACAAAATTACCTCCAGAGGAAGTTTTTGGTCTTTTAAAGAAAATTGGGACATCTGTCCCTGTATCTCTATCAACGAAGCTCCTAACGGGCATATATCATCAGGCAAAAATTCCTCTAATAGTTGCAGCTTAATAGTAGATGGCTCTTGCTGCAGAAAGATGAGTCAAATATTCACGGTGTACTGCCGATAAACTATTTATGAATTACAATGACAAATACAAACAGATGTCTAAGTAGTCCATGTGAGGAGTTACATCTGATAAATCTGCCAAACTCTTCACAATCAAAGAGGCAAAGGACTCTTTTGATTGACTCTCTGTCACCGAAAATGCAGAAACAGAGTCTAAAGCATCACTTTCATCTTCTTTTGATCCATAAACTTTTGTCTGAGGGATGGCCTGTAGTTTACAATCTTCAACCAAATGAAGAAATGGATCAACCTGATACAAGGATAACCAGTCATAGTGATAACTGACCAATTCAAAGTATGAAGAGACCCAAAAACATTGTATGCTCATAACACCCTATAATTCAACTCCAGCAAGAACTAATCAGCTCCAAACTACATACCGTTTTATCTGTCAGTGTTGTTTTAACACGAGGGATAAGAGAGAGAACATTATAGGCTTTAGCTGATAACACAATCATAGATGTTGCCACTGTAAAGAGGGAGCGACGACGTGATGGCTGCAGCTGGCCTACAAAATATGGGAAGGTGACACCAACATGGATCAGATGTGTTGTGCAAAAAAAGAAAAAGAAAAAAACAATGGAAAAAAATAAGGCAACACAATAATTGAGAGAGGGAGAGCAAAAGTGAAATAACACTTATTGATGGAACATCTTTATTCTTATCATTGTTAAATTAGGGAATGATCACATATAGCCAAATATATCAAAACTCATAATAAATCCCATTAAAACACAAACATGAAGATCAGATGAAGGCAACTATCCCTCAAGAGCATATAAGAGTCCAACCTAGAAAACGTGAGTCCAATACAGTGATTCTAATGTTTTACAATGCTCATCTATGTCAGGTACACATGGCATGCATGGTGCTTTCCATGTGCGCCGTCCATCTCGGGATGGGATTGGTGGGGATTGAAAGATCTGCCTAGGCCCCTCTCTGCAAAAAATCAGACCCATCCAATCATCCTAACCCTATCATCCGGGGGGCCACAAGTTCATCCCATTGGCGTGGCATCACTACTGATGCTTCTTAATAGTCTTAGGACACATTTGTGCAGGAAGGTTGCCGCAGCAACACGATGGAAAAGGTGCCAGAAAATCCGATATCTTCTTGATCCTGTTTGGTGTATAGATGAAATCTGCCGAATTGATCTGTTTTGGTTGAAATTTCTGTGCGCAGAGAGGATATAGGGGTTTCAGATCATTGGAAGAGGAAACGCACCTACGCACATGCACAAACATACCCTTAATGTGACAAAAAAGACTGTCAACATCAGTCTAGGAATGTCTATAGATGCCACCCCCAATTAATGCCAACTGAAATTCAAAATCTTCACCCAACCCTGTCCATTAAGACTTGGACTCAGTCAAAAGAGAGAACAAGCATCTCAAGCACTCCCTAAAGTACCAATGTTTGCGCATACTGGCTGACATAATCTAATCATCAGAGTATCAACCAATAAAGTGAATAAAAAGAAGTGGGATTCAGAGAGACGAGTCTCCAATTAAGACAGCCGAAGATATATTATCACATAACAATCCATAATAACATACAACAGTTTAAAAGCTTACCTCCTCCAGTAAGAGCAATGCTCCTTAAAGAAAATGCAAGCTGAAAACTCCGAATTAAAGCCTCATGACTTGAGGCCTGCAAGATGCAGTGGACAGTAAGACATGTGTGCTAAACAACGAAAACAGAAAAGTGTCCAAATATAGTCACAAGAAGGAATTCAGATTAGTTATTTAAAATGGCATACAAACACTAGTCATTCCTATTTTCTCCAAGATTATTACGCAATAAAATCCTAACAATGTAAAATAACTACAAAAGTAACGTCACAAATATCCTCATATACCGTACAGTTTTTATCTAAACGAAGTTACCATTTTCAATATATATATATATATATATAAACCACGGTTACGTTTGATTTTTTGCACAGAAGAGGGTCCCAAGGAGTCCTTGAAATCCCCCCCCCCCCCACCCCCATGTGGGTCCCTAGGTGGGCCCCACCACACAGTGGCAGATCTAGGATTTTTGTTTGAGGGGTGCGAACCTTAATAGATAGTTTGGTTTTGGGGGCAAACCGAGGATTTTCATGTGGATTTTGAGGGTGGGCCATAATTTTTAATGGATTTTTTGAAACGCACTGTGGTTTAACGGGTGCGATCGCAACTGCATGGTTGTGCCTAGGTCTGCCACTGTGTGGGCCCATAATTTTTAATGGGCAAACCGAGGATTTTCAAGTGGATTTTGAAGGTGGGCCCATAATTTTTAATGGATTTTTTGAAAAGCACTATGGTTTAACGGGTGCGGTAGCACCCGCATGGTTGTGCCTTGGTCCGCCCTTGCCACCACACACTTAAGCTTACCTTATCATATATATATATATATATAGAGAGAGAGAGAGAGAGAGATGATATATCACAGATGAATCACCAAGACCAAGTCCAAGCGTTACCAAGTATGCACCATATGTAATGGATATCACTATGAATCTCATACAGATGGACAAGGAAGACTACTAATATCTTATATAAAAATTCTCATTAGCACTTGAGACAAAGACGACAGTCCCTAAATGAATTGTCACAATCCAGATTATCACCAAGTTATCCGGATGCTCTAACATCATTTTGATACAAATTTAAGGTTAGTCAAGCCATAATCAACATAAAGCATGCAAGATCAGATCCAACTTACCAAATTGACTCAGATTAAAAACTTGGACTTTTACCAGCACAACTTTAGGCACTTAAAATATTATTCAGCAAACTAAATAGAACCCTGGCAATGACCAATTCCACTTTACATGAATGGCCTTCAGGTTGTAACTTAATGATCAGGATTAACAGCTGAGATATGTCCTAATAAGAACTACCTTTCCTTGATAGCAGTTCCACACTTGTGTAATAGATGAAAGGGGATTTCTTAGTTTCTGTAATCATTAATGAAACCACCCAAATATAGAAAAAGGTGGATAGCAACTGGAGACAAATAGCATTGCGTTGCCGTTGCATCAACGTGCAATAGCATGATCTAATGAATCTTTTCAATGCCCTTGCAGTGAGGCAGAGAATCACTCTATTAAAGGACATTTCCAAACTACTTGATTCCAGCAAGTGTCCACATGACCCAATCAATAGTTTTGAAGTTTCAGGCAACTTGCTTTCTGTGTTGATTGTCCAAAGGGTCTAGAGACAAAGAAGGTACTGATGTTTGTAACTCTTATCTTCTGTTTAGATGAGATCTTCAAGTGCAGAAACTACTGAAGGTCCCACAAGACCCATACACTCATGGTGCAAGATCAGGCTAGTTGCATAAAGTATAGGTGTCAAGGGAACCATTTAATGCTCAACTAAATTAGCCAATATGAAACAGGAAGTCGGGAATCACAAGGAGTTGCTGTGGCGCTCCCATACACCCTGCCAGGGATTGATCCCTGGCAGGGTGGGCTACAGTTCCCTCTCCTGGCCACTGGGCCACCTCAGCAAAAAGAGAAAACAAGAAAAAAAAAAAAAATTTGAAACAGCAAGTCCTCAGAGAATACCCAAAATAAGGTTTTCTGCTCCCAATAAAAGATGCCACTCAACTGTCTGTTACGATCTATATAAAGGACCAGAAGAAAAACCTTAATAATTGATATAGACTTTTATGTTATAATAGAAACTAAATCCTAGATATCTAAACTATATGTCATAATAACAAGTAAATCCTAGCTATTTAAAGTATCTAAAACACCCCTGAAGTAGGAGTCCTTAACAAAAGCAAATAAACAGAGCCAAATAAGAGATTTTATCAAAATGGAAACTTCATTGCTTTGTAGAAATGAATATAAAGAGACAATATCAAGCTTCCCTCTTGGATTTTGGTACAAAAAGATAGACATCATATGTTGTGGGACCTTGCAACCTCTGCCTTTTGCGAATCAATTAAAGGAAAGGAAATTCCAAGTTATCAAGATTCAGCCTTCCCCAGTCCTTGGTATAAAGAGTGGCTAAGAAATTCCTTATATGATGAATAATTGCTTCTCTTTCTTCTATGCGAGCATTACCCTCTCAAAATGCACAAATTCTGTTGCCCTGGTTACTAATTGACTCTAATCCATGGAAATATGTGGTGTTCTTGTCACCCTTTGCAAGGCATGCACACCATGATTGTTGCTTTCACTTTTATCAACTAGAAGACAAGCAATATGAATCATATTAAAAAGAAAAAACGTGCTACAAGTACAAATAAATGGGGAGAAGGGGAGGCCTATAAAGACTTGGAATTAAGGAGTTCGAAGGAAAATGTTTTATTGTGGAAAGAGAGTTTTTAATGGTATGGCGTGGCTGAAAGTCCATCCTTAAATAGAAATGAATGGAGAAGAAATTCTAACTCTTCTAACAAACCTGATCCAAAAGATGGGATAAGTGGATGAGGCTTTGATAATGATGATTATGATAACGGTAATGACTTTGACAATTATTATTGAAAGCTTTGCACAGTGCACGCATTCAGTTTAGACTTCTGTAGTTGCCTTAAATTAGGATTCTATGCATCCAAACTCCAGTTCCAAGAACAAAATCTTGCCATCCAGCCAAACCTCTGATCCATTTCTGCTCAATTCACTGCAGCTCACCAGTCAATATTTTGTGTCAAATCTCCTTGGTCAAATAACCTAACCTCCCACCACTGAACACTAGCCCTTATGGTCACAATGGGATCTCTGGTCGACTGTTAGAAAGAGAGCCCGATAGCTGCACAAGAGCTAACCTTAGTAGTACTGCTTGCTGAAAAATCATGTGGCACAATGGCGCAGCGCCTAAACCTAATCGTAATGTAGACCAATCTCAAGAATAAGATTGACAGAATCCAAGGGATTCCGGCCCTAGGGCTGAAGACAAACCATAACACAGAGAGAAATAACTCATGATAATAATTTTGATTGAATAAAGCATAACCTTACAATGAGGGGCTTCTCTATATATAGAGTAGCATTGTTCTAAATAAACAAGACATTCTAAAATAAGAATATATCTAATCTTAATAAAAATAGGATTTAGGAAGCAAATATATTAAGCAACTCTACTAATGTAGAGATTAACTAAACTAATGATAGGGATCTCAAAATTAGAGATCATGTGGACCCCATCAAGCGGGTCCAGTAGGGCCTGCAGGTCCTGGTCTTGGATTGGCCTGCATCACACAATTCCATCATCATCTAGCTGCATTACTACATTAGTCTACATTAGGTGATTTTGACAAAAATGGCCACCGGAAGATAGAAAGGCAAGAGGACATCAATCATAATCCCATAATCCAGGTGCTTCTTAACAGTCTTGGGTGAGTAATACCTTCATTTCCCAAAAACTTGTTCTTGATATAACTAAGGTAACTACAGTATCTATGAGACTAACGCCTTCAAGAGCCCCTCATCATGGAGTCCCTTAAAAAGATTCAGTTGAAAAATAAGAAAATGTCTGGATTCATTTGAAACAAAAGAAGGTAGCAGAGGATGAACTGCCAGGATGATGCTGTTATTTCTTTTTGATGATGTGGGTATCCCTGAGGTCTTTGACCCCACAGGACTAATAGGCGGCGCCTGCTAAACCCACACAAATGCACACCGGGCAAATATGGGGCAATTTCGAATACAAGACATGGGAGCAAGCCCACACCTTATGCCACTCCACCAACTCCTAGGATAAGGCCATAAGCATTAAAACATCTTGATTGAACAGAAAATTTGTTAGCATAGTCATTCATTACCATCATCAAAGTGCAACCTATCTGAGGATTTGGCTCAGGATAGATCGGAATGGAGAAATGGAATTCATGTAGCCAACCCAACATAGTTGCGACAAGGCTTTGATGATGACGATGATTCATTACCATCATTGAATTGGGCATTCTTATCATAATCCATAGGATAACGCATGGCATGTGGGAACAAAGAATTTTTGCATACCATGAATATGATGATTATCAAAGGAAAATGAGTACCGCTACCCCTTGTTGGATCAGTGGTGAGGCACTTGCCTTGTTATTGGGGGCTAGGGTTCAATCCCTGGCAATGGAAGTAAAAGCTTGGCACTGTTTGGAAAGTGGCACTCCAAAACAAATGGAGAGTACCATTATCAACCTTTTTGACAAGGTACTATTGTAGAAGACACAATCGATATAGAAAACAGGCAGTCATGAATTATTGGTATGTATTACCTTTGCTCTGGAAAACAATAATACCAAACTGTAAGTGTGAGCAATTGCTTCATAATTTTTAGGAGTATTTTCGGGGGAAATAGCTTGAGCCCATATTGAAGAATGCAAAAGTGTAATTTGTCGACCGCTCAATTTAAGAGAAACTGGGTCCTGAAGTAAAGGATTTGAAATAACAGTTAATCAAGGTGAAACTTGAAGCAACATTTCCGGATTCAGAATGAAAATAATTTGACCGGAAATATGGATACCAGAGTAGTCAATCGGAGTTAATGATAATAAACAGTAGTACCTCATTTGAATTGCTTACAGATGGAACATCTGTATTTGAAGGTGGTAAAGAAGAAATTTTCAAGCTTTGAAGTCGACATGACTGCAACGTATAGAGACTTGCATCATTGCAGCTCTTTTCATATCCCTCGTCTTTAACTTTATCAACTCTGTCCTGATAAAAAATTTCTCGGGCGGAGCTTTTTTCCTTTCTTAGCTTTTTAAGAAGAGCAGCTGAAGAGGAAAAGACAGATACAGTTCTTGAGAGTGTCCTTTTTAGATCATTTGTCTTGGCTGGATCTCGAGTTGTTGAGCATGGATGAGGACAAACAGAAGATGGCACAAGAACAACAGAAAAAATACGGTGAGCCAGCACCCTTGTTTCATTGTCTGGGTACATCATTGCTAATATTAATTGTTGAAATAATGCTTCAGGAAATGCCTGCAAAAGGAGGAGTGCAACTCTATAAAAAATTAAAGTCTAAGAAACAATGGGCTAACTGAATATGTGCTTGTTAACTCACCTTGTTCTGGTATGACAAATTTGGTATTGCTGCTATAATCTGTGCGATACGGTAAACGGCAGAAATTGTTGTCCTAGCTATAATTGAATTACTTGAAATGTTTTCCAACATGACAGCCATCATGTCAAGAACAGGCCCTGAATCCCCAACCTGTATACCCATAGATACCAGCAATTTACATTCTTCTGCTGCCAAACTTGAGGCCAAAGAAAAAAAACTACAACAAAACCTCTGCAAAGTATGTTACTTGTGTCGGATGAATTACTTGAAACAGTTAGCTAAAACTGAAAGCATAAATTAAAACAATAGATACTTTACGATCACAATTTTGTGGGTTGTGGCCGTTAATATTGTTATACCCACTTGTATCTTAAATGGGACTTGGCCCAGTATACATTAAAACCATGTGAGAGAATACCTAGTCAATAGGACAACTGTACATAGATTTTCTTTCCTCTTTTGTAAAGTTTGACAACTAAGATTGATTGTAATTAGAGCCTTATTCAAGGCCTCTGAACATTAGAAATAGTGAGGAGGATCGATCCATTGAGGGCATCCAATTAATCCACAATCTCTCTGTTATGTGTATCGGGTACTGAATGACAGTATAGGAGCCAGAGGTGTAGAGTTCGAAACCACGCAGGTCAAAAATGCCCCATGCCACATTTTGTGTTTGTGCGGGTGCAAGTGCGCAGGGCAAGAAGGCCCCATGCCGCGTTCTGGTCTTGTGCGGGCGTGTGCTTCAGTTCCGGGCAGTGTCCAGCCCGAGATATTGTTATACCCACTTGTATCTTTAATAGGCCTTGGCCCAGTATAGATTAAAACATGTGAGAGAATACTTAGTCAGTAGGACAACTGTACCTAGATTTTCTTTTCTCTTTCGTAAAGTTTGACAAAAGATTGATTGTAATTAGAGCCTTATTCAAGGCATCTAAACATGATAAATAGAGAGTAGGATCGAACCATTGAGGGCATCCAATTATTCCACAATCTCTCTGTTATGTGTATTGGGTACTGAATGATATCAATGGCTACAAAAGTTTGCTTTAGAGACCTCACTAAACAACATTGCAATGTCAAATTGATCTATAGAAAATGTTAAGTAGATTGAATGATACCCTTTTTGATAACTGCACAAGGCACTCGTCTACTGCTGCTCGAAACTTTTTGTTCCGTTTGACTATTTCAGCGCCCAGGTTTGCAACATCAAGTGAGCAGTGTATGCTTTTCCGCAAATGCTTCATGAGGTCACTAATTGCACCAACTATTGACACAGAAGGCGGAGCCTTCGAGTGCTGACTAAGGGAAGTGGTAACCTCAACAATGTCTAGCTGCATCTCTGGTTTTTTAACAACACTCTTATGGTCAAGACGCTTAATTAAGATAGATAACATTAAGTGTGTGCTCTGCCCTGCAAGTTAAACAAAAATCTAATTAGGATAAAAAAAAAAAAAAAAACTGGAATACCATCTTATCATACGATAAAACTCTATTAGGTCCTCACAAGCAGTATAAAAAAATAAACAGTAGGACAATTACAAATTGAAAAAAAAATTACCATATTTTTCCATTATGAGTTGCATATCCAACAAGACAGCAAGGGCAAGCCCATGTTGAGCTGACCAAAGATTCCCACTATCAAAATAACGGAACAAAGACTCCAAGACACGCCTTACAGTTGTAGCCTCCTTGGCTAGCTTGGCCATGTTATGAATACAAACCCTAGACCAAAATTTGGGGTTCTGGGCATCTTCCCTGTAGAAAGACAACAGAAGATAGCCAGCAGGCATGATTTACTGTGAAAAAAGTATGAACTTCATTTACAGAGTCTTGTTGCATGAGGTCTTACGCAGTTAGATTTACTTCGCCTCTGCCAGTTGCAAGATTACTCCAAGATGGAACCTTTGTTATCAAATGTGGTGAAGGAGAGACGTGACCCTCAGCTTTAATAGTTTCTTGTTGGTTTTGGGGACCTTGTTGCTCATAATTAGGATTCTCAGAGTCTTTTTCTAAATTTTCAAAATTGTCCAAGACCACTGAGACAATCTGTTGTCATAGAATTGAAAATGTGAACAGAGATACAGAGATAAGGCGTTTGAGCAAGAAGCAACAATGTAGTGGAGCCCATTTTTCCTTTCAAAATATAACTATCTAAATTCTTGTTATCAGTAACAAAGATTGTATGCAATGAAACCTCACAGTATAAGATATATATACTGTATACAATAATTGCTATAAACTCCCACAAAAACTAGGAAACTAATTTGTTAAAATAGATTATAGATCTAAATAAAATGCCCAGCCTATATACTAAGGACTTGGCCCGAAAGTAGATGTTACTCAGTCAGCATGTTTATCCACATAAAAAAAAAGGACACTGACATCCCCGACGTCAACTTCTTTTTCTTTCCCAATATAAATGTTAATCTCTAAGGTGAAAACTAGAACTATCTTGGAAAGATGAAAAAAAAAAAAAAAACATTGTTCAGCTAAGTACGTAAACAATAAAGGGGAGTATAACTCAAACAGTACTTCCACAACCCGTTGCTCAAATATCTTGAGAATTAGAGACATACAGAATTCATTGTAGCTGATATTGAAATACTAAATGTTCACACCAGGTTACAGAGAAATTTAGAGATATAGCATCAAGATGAGATGTTCTTATAATGAGATGCTGTCCCCATGATGATGTTATGCATTCTCTTCGAGGGGCTCAGTTCTTTGGAAGTTGATTCTAGTTGCTATTCATCTATCTGGAGAAAAAGAAATAATAAAACTTTCAACAAGATGGATGCGGTCTTGGACTGTGCATGAAAGTTCAATGTAACTATGTATGACTCCCATGGGCAGTGAACCTGAGATATTTTCACGAAATTCAATTTCAGGTCTTCACAGAAATACGTTAGCTTGCCTCTCTTGTTATGGTCAGGCAAATGTCCAATTGATCGATGAGTTGCTCCGTACACGTGTGCTGTGAAATTAATTTTGATGGAGACTTCAATACAGAGATGAATGTGGCAGGAAATGTGGTCTTATTAGAGACTGAACTACTGGCACAGCTATTAGATATTATGGGTTCAGTTTCAGCTAGGAGTGCTAATGAAGTTTTTGCTATGTTACAAAATTGTAAGGAAAATTTTCTCTATGCAGGGTAGGTCTTCAGTGAAGAAAAGTCCATGACAACCATTCAGTGGGCTACTCCTACTGTAATATCTTGAGTACCTGGGCCCCAGGATTAGTTTGGCCCAGGTAGGACCCTTAGTTGATTTCCTATTATGGAATTAGAAGTTGTCTCACATGAATGGTTTTAGGAAGGCAAGAAGTTGTATTTCAACTCTAATTAGAAAGAGGAAGAGACAGTATAAGGGAAGGAATAGGACTCTACTTTGTCTATTTAAACAAACCAACGGCCCTTAGTTTGGTATTTTCTCTTTTTCCTGTTGAGAAATTGAGAGGAGAATCTTGTGACTACAATCCAGGAAAAGAAGAAGAAGGCGACGATCATCGGATGTCCTATTCGCGCCCGCATATTGCAAACGCAACAATCATGTACCGGAGGTGAGTGAATCTTCCTTAATTATTTCAATCCATGTTGATGAGTGAGATACTGTGGAACTTAGATTTTGTGGAATTGCTATCTGTGTAAGTAGTTCAAGGTCAATCGACACATCCAGACTCTGGGTGGTGATAGAAAAGGTTGATTTCTTTGAGAAATAGAAGAGTTTAAATTTTCCATTAGTAATCTTGCTTTGGATGATGATTCATGTGGAAAGAAGATCAGATGATGAAGCTGTGCAAATTCTGCACTACTGTTACTCTTTCCATAAGGAGAGATTTCTCACGGTAGGGATTGTGGGACCCCATGGCCCACTAGATACTAGATCTGGTCCATAGATCTTGTAGTGAACCCATGGTCGACCAAGGTGGACTTGGACCCATGTGTGGTAGATCCTGTTTGGGTCACCATCCATTCGATCTTAATGTTACAGTCGTCATTATCAGGAAAATCTGGCTAAATGTCGTCAGGGGTTATGGGACCCATCAGTGGACCTGATCAAAGATCAGAACCTCACATCTTGAAGGGAACCCCTAGGAGCAAGACATCTGGGTTTTGGACCATTGGGTCCCACTGTACAAAAGACTAAAAAAACCCAGGCGTGACTTTAGTGCAGGAATTATCAGAACTCAGTTGAGAGTTGTGGGGCCCCATGGGCCATCTGATCTCAAATCAGATATGGTAGGATGATGGAGGGCTACTGGTCGACTATGGTAGTGCAGGACTAGGATGCAGTGGGACCCATCTGACCACTATCTTTGTGTAATGGAGTTTGGGAGGCGTGTTGAAGCAGATATTGGAATTCATGGACGACATTTGTAGTGAGACCCATCTGAGGATTTGATCTAAAATCAAGACCCTAGATCTTAAAGGAGACCCACAGTGGACCCTAGTGAGGGTGTACTCATGGGAAGTGGGCCCCATTTGATCAACTATTGAACAACCCTAAGAATCTTAAGCGTGACTTATTGTAGAAATTTCTAGGATTCTATTTGGGGGTTGTGAGGCCCAGGGAATGGTCAGATGATGAATCTGATCCATTGGCATGAGAGTTTAGCCTTGGGCGACCAAGGGCATCAAGTCTGATCTTGGATTAGATCAGTGGGACCCACTGCATTATACTCCAAGATGTTTCAGATGTGAGATCCATGTTTTGACATTCTATGTGTGTGGATAAGACCTGGGAGAAGTTCATAAGTTGGGTCAGCCCCTGGACTTGTTAGTAAATTACAATATAACCTTATTCCTTGAATGATAGAGTTTTATGTATGTTCCGATGGATTGTGTGGACTGTTTGGGGAATGTTGGCATGTTCTGTTACTTGTGTAATATTTTATGAAGGTGGACCACTCCTAAATTAATTCTTAACTGTTATGATTAGAAGTGGGGCACTAATCTGATAAAGACTTGAATGGGGTTGGTTCCACACTATAAATTGTGTAAATTATCAATGATGTTGAATTCTAGTTGCTATTTGATTATGAGATATTGTGAGGTCCCAGACGTGGGATGTTGGACTTAGTGTCCGGGCCATCATAGCGGCTGGTCCTTGTGGACGTGTCTGATGAGACAGGGTCATGGTGACCGTTATACATGTATACGATAAGCCTTGGAGGCGTGATAATGTGTATGGGCACGAATATGTTTATGGATGTACTTTTAATGGTAATTGATTTATGTATTCAGATTTGTTGTTTATGCGATATTATGTCTTATGTTGTTTGTGTAATTAGAAAAATTCATGCACCAGTAATACTGATGTTGTGCTGCCCCCTTCAGGTAATCACGTTGCGGGTGGGGCACAGCAAAACGACGTTCAGCACGTAAATTTTGGCCTGCGTGGCTGACGGGAGAGAACGAGAAATATTCAATTAGTTGATAAGGGGATTAACCCTTGTTTAGGGAATTTTATTATATGATTTAAGACATTTTGAACTGAATTAGTATATGGAATTTTGTTTACTCGAAGATATTTGATATTGTTCGACATTCATAATTTAATTAAAGTTATATTTTGATCTAAATGCTTGATCCATTGTGGAAGTTATTTGATGAATGCGTGGTGAATATTTACTAAATAATCACGATCCAGAGTCCGATAGGGCCCTGGAATTTGGGTCGTGACACCTACTTTGATATATCTTATGAAAAGTCGCGAATTGGTCTGAAGAAGTGATGTTCCTTATTCAGAAAGGAGATTTACAGCTAAGACGTTCCACAGTTGGCAAACTCAGAAGCAAATTTGCTAGCTAACTAGAGAAGTAGCTAGATGTTCTTCATATGTATCTCGATTATCAATTGTTTGAATCATTATGTCAGCCGGTTTCCGGCATGTTGTGTAATTGTTTCATAGGGTTAAAATGTAACTTTCTCAAAAGGGTAAAAGAAAAGGATGCAACATGGTAAAATGAAACATGCATGATACAATAATTAAAATTTCAAAAAATAAAAAATAAAAACTAATAGACTGGCTTACATTATCAAATTCTGCTGAAATATGAGAGTATTCACCCATGAACCAGATCTGTGCATGAGAAGATGAACCAAAAAACAACATCAATCAACTAGATGAATGGAGATATAATCTCAATGCACAGATAATGGTGCAAGAGCAGCAATTAAAAACATGTTATTTGGCAATCCAACTAAAACAACCAGTAAGGTTCTTGAGATTTTTTATTATTTATATATTGAACTATGTAAGTTCTTGAACAATGGAAATCTTATTCAATATTTTTTAAATTACTCCAAAGGAATAAAAGATATCAGAAGTTTAATGTGAAAAAAGCGACTGACTTGTGTCTTTTCAAATATTTTGGAAGATTGAAAGATCTTTAGAAGCACATGATCTACAAGACATATATGAATACAAGTAGAATTTCAGAACTTGGATTCTTCAGATAAGGTGAGGAAGTGAATGTATATAATACAAATGAAATTTCCACATTGAAACACTGGCCTTGAAGAAACATCTTCTGTAATGAGGATAATAAGAAAGGAACTAACACTCACAACTCTACCTACTACATATCTGATACAGTAGAGTTGTAGCTTTTCAAAAGAAGCATCATGGTCATACTGAAGGCTAAGATGAAGATGGTGATAACGATGATGATTATGGCCATACTGAATTGCTAAAATCCCCAAGTCTAGTAGGAAAATTCATGACATCGCTTGGATAATTGTGATGATGTGCATTATTGGCCATGACAGTGTTGCAGTAATAAATTCATTGCAAAAAAAGTTTCATGCATGCAATTGGGGTCTCAACTCTCAAGATAGCACATCTCTTCCATTCTTGAGAGAAGGGGGGGGGGGGGGGGGGGGGGGGTGCGGGGAGCGGGGGAAGGTGGGTCTACTACGGGATCTGTTTTGAACAATTAATTTGTTAGTACCGAGCCATTGCCTCTCTGAAATGCATTCTTAATCATATGTGGGGCCAACTCCGACAGAAATAAAACTTGGAGACATCCTATACAACGGGAAGGCATTCACCTTAAGCTGCTCAGATTTTCAATAGGTGCACCCCACCGTTACCACTCCCTTCGCACACAGGAAGCATGGGTGAAACACTCAAAGAATCTGGACTCCCAAATCTTTTGTCTCCCCTTTCTGAAAGAAAATATTCTGCGTTCTCTCTTGGTCATCAATGCCCCATCAAGACCAGGTATTTAGTATTTTATACATATCACTCAGGTGGCTGGTTATTCGAGTATATTAAAATGAATATTTATATATTTTGTATAATATAATAGTACTTTATGCATACCACTCAGGTAACCGGGTATTCAGGAATGGATTGGACCCTATTTATTATCAATTGGGTCCAGAAAGAGGCACCATAACTGAAGCTTTTGAGGGTTGGGGAAATTGGAGGTCATTGACAAATCCATACATGAGTGGTGTCATTTCTCATGAATTTTAATGAGAACAGATTCCCCCCACCCCCCCTTAACCTGGTATATGCATGGAAGGAAAAAAAAAATGAGATTCCTTATAAAGAAATGGACAATTATTAGAACAAAAAAAAAAAAATCCTTATATCATGATTTAGGTAACAATAATCTGGCAGGAACATGAATATTTTCAAAAACTAAAAGATAAAAGGTTGACATGAGAGAAGAAATACCATTGAAGAAAGGGCTTGCAACCCTGCAGAACGCAGATGGGATACCCTTTCATCTTCACCCATTTCTTGAGCTAACTGACAGAGCTTTGGAATCATGCCTTCTAAGTTGAACATGTAAGTTCCATCCATCTGCCACAATTCAACAACACGACATGAAGCTAAAATCTCATGGAAAAAGTAACTAGCATATATAACCAGAACTTGCAAATCCCTCACAGGTAAGTATGAAAAAGCACCATGTTCCGTAGGGAGGAGTCAAAGGACCAAATCTCATAGTCACTACTTGTAATAAGTTTCTGCCTACCTAAACCGATTTGTAACCAACTACTAAAACAAAAGCAAACTTTGAATGACTGGAACTGTGCAGAATGCCATACACAAGTGAACCTAATGCATAACTTCATGAAAACAGAGGTGACTCCCAGAATAAGAAATTAGATGGGAAATAGATAAGATCATGAATCCCACCTGACAATTTATAAAGTCAAAAAGAGTATGGCATCCTATAATGCGCATATCATCCTGCCTTGTTTGATCCAAAAGGGTCTGAATAATGCTTAGTAAGCTACCCGCAAAGAGTGGCCTGTAATATATTAAAAAAAAATCAAATTATTCAATAAAATTCAGTGAGCATGGACCAAAACAGAATAAGAAGCTACTGCTCCTGATGCATCAAAGCATAACCAAAATAACAAGTGTAGTAGAGGAAGTTAAATCAAGGCAGCATGAGGAAACTAAAGGACTGTCCACAAGAACTGAAGAGCTATGGTAGGAGCTTAGTTACCCTGATTGTCCACAAGAACTGAAGAGCTATGGAATAAAAAACAGAACAGTTTGTCCAGATTGTATTCAACAAATAATATTGTTAGCCCGATCTATAAGTTAATATGTTAAATATTGCTGAAGATTGGTGAAATTGGCAGGCAATGTTACTATGGTTCATACTATTTCTACTGTGACTTTTCATAGTGTGTGGTGGATGTTCATTTCCAATGGTGGAGTGGTGGTTATTTGTAAACACTTGCCTTGTGTGGATTAAAGTGATCACCACTTGATATCATTCTGGAAACTAAGCTTACTTAAGCAGTTAAGCTTGAAATGAAATCCAAAGACAGATGGAATAGACAAACCAAACAAATAGATGGCGGTAACACGCCTCTCAAGGTTTCGAATTCGTAACCTCTGTCCTTGATACTATGTTAACAACCAGTAACACCAAAAGATCGAGTTGTTAGTGAACGGCATAACAATAACAATGTACACCAACATTATATCACCCCAAAACCTTCAGTGACTTTTTAAACCCATTAAATACCTTACCCCTGAAACGACTGACCCAATTACATGACAAAATGTATTTCCGTATGAATTTTAGTTATCAGATGTATAAATGACAAGGACATCTAATAGAATTTCACTAGTATAAAAGGAAGGATATCTGATGAATTATGCTAGGAGCAATATAAAGAAGCACGTAAGTATACTATAATTTAAGAAGAAAAACCAAAGTTTTCCCCAGTAGAAGTGTACACATGTGTCCACATCTCTGACAAGTGTCATTGACAAGTTTTTTAAAAGAAAACAAACAGTAAGTATTCCACGTAAATCTCCAGAACTATTACAGCTCCAAATGCAACGAGATGTTACATAGGTGAAGTAAAATAGCACCAGGCGATGTATTTGGAAGATGAGTTGTGTTTATGCATTTACGGTAAAAAAAACAATCACAATACAACCTGAAATTGAGCTGCATATATACTAAAGTATTAAATTGTAGACATGGAAAGAAATAAGTCCTAAGCTGTTAACTACTGTAGTTTAAGGAATTATTTATTCTGAAAGATACTGAGATTAGATGTCCACTTCAAAATAAAATACTAAAAGCTCAAATAATGTTGATATGCAACTAAAAGCCAGTTAAGTACCTATTTACACATACATCACTCAAACTCAAAATAATCTAAAAAATGAAACAGAAACCAAACAGAAAAAAGCAATGGCCTCTGTAAGGTACAACTCACATTTGCTCCTTACAAGAAATTAATAATTTCCTGTAAATACACATGACAACTTTTGCTAAATGGAAGCGCTGATTTCTCAACTCCTTGTAACACTTTTGCTCAAGATAAGTTGTAATCTGTTAAGCACAACAATACTTGGATTAGTAAGCATCAAATAAATCAAAGAGAACATATGGTCACCTTTATGAATTTCTAATAGGTGCTAATGTTATTTAGTTGACTCTTGGTACTAATGAAAGCAGGCAATGACATGAGCACAATTGTGTAGGAATGAATGATAAATATTATCAATAAGTTGAAAAGAGTAGATATATACAAGACCATCATTGTAACTTTATCCCATAACCGAGGTTAGCTTCATGAGTTATGTCTCCAATTATCCCTATTTAGAGTTGTGGTAGAGACCACTTTATAATCTAACATGTCACTTCTATCTACTTCATTTGACGACTTAGTACACCACCCCCTTTCAACACTCAAATTCATTGTTTAAGGGTGGTTTGTGATCATCTAAACACATGCCCAAACCATCTCAAATGGAATTCCTTAATTTTTCCTCTTCCGTTTAGCTTGGCTAATTAACAAGTATGCCCGAATAATGGAAAAAAAAGAGCGCTATTGTCTATATTATGTACAAAATTTTTAGAACTGTTTAAAAAGATCCACTGAATGTTTAGAAGTGTGAAATCCACCGAGTTATCAAGCTTTTGAGTTCTTCAATGAAACTTCAGGAGATAGTAATAGAGCAATCTTCTAAGACATGAATATTATATTTCAGGGTAGCAAATGTTGAGGCTCAGTTGATCCACAACACAAACATCTTTCCTATTGGGACTCAGAGGATAAAAAATTTTCATGTGGTTCTTATTGATTTGGCATACATTGAAGAACAAAAGCATCCCTAATGGATATCGTAAGACAATACAAAACATATGTAAAGGGCCAATAATGAGTGGAAGAACTTTCTTAGAGAGATAGCTTAGTTCCGAAATGCAGTTAAATTGGATGAAGGTTTCACTTGAGTCCTTATTTATTTGCCTTGTTATGGGTTACTTGATGTCAAATTACAAGACGAAGTTTTTTCACCATTGTTTGCAAATGATAAGGTGCAAATTGGGTAAACGAGAAGGTGCTAACTGATGAGGTTAAAGTATGGAGGTCTTTTGGACCAAATCATTTAAAAATTAGAAAAACAAAGATAAAATATGCGACGTGAGAGTCCTGTGGTCTTGAGAGAAGGGAGGAAGATCATGTCCAAGTGGAAGCTAATAAGTGCCAATATATGAGATTTTGACACTTAGAAACAACTACAGAACAAAACAAAGTGCCTGATGAGGATATTATAAATAGGATTAGTGCACCCAAAGTGAAGATGAGCTAGTGGTATTATGTGATTGGCAAATGCAGATTTATTAAAAAAAGCTTTTAGGAGATGGGAAATAAAATTTATTTATTAGTAACACGTCTCAAACCCTCAACCCCATTCTTGACAAAGAATTGCCTTTCAACTTGGCCACAGGCTCATGTCAATTCTTCATGGATGCCAAATTGTCAATGATTTTTGTAAGGTAAAAAGATTGCAACTAAAAGTTGTATCCTTTTTAAATGAATTGCAATTGAAAGGGTTGAGCAGTGGAGCTGCAAGAATTACCATTAACCCAAAAAAAATTGAAAGAAGGTTAAATAACTCCAAATATTTATCAACATTAAGAGGATGGACTCATAATATCTTCAGTAAAAATATCTGAAGCAATCCTTTTAAAAATTATTGAGGATCTTGCTGTCATGAATGCATCACCTAGTAGATGCACAAACATGACATTCACTTTGAATGGAATCCATCTGAAAAGAGTAGAGAAACTAGTTCCTACTGAGATCAAAATCCCAAGGAAACTTTCGTAAGACTCAAGATAACACCAACATAACTCAAGACCCTAGTTCCAACACTAATAAATCTAGACACACAGCTGCTATAGGAAAAAACATAACTTCTCAAAAAGTATTTTGCATCATATAACTACAAATGCAATTTATAGATCTGTTATGTCAATAAAATTGCAAGCAGATAATAGGGAGAAGATGAGATACCCTTGGGATGCGCAAAGGATTTTTTGAAACGTATTCACACAGTTTTGCTATCTTCCGGTCATTTGGTTCTTCACCCTATTACAAAATGGGAGAAGTGGAAGTCATATAAACCATGTGAAGACTGATTCATAGTAAAAAATTTCAGATCATCAGATAAATTGTACAATTCCATCATGCTCATACTGCAATGAAAAAAAAAAAAGATCCATAAAAGGTCAGACATCAGATAAATTGTACATTTATAGTGCACTATACTGATCCACCAAATTAAAAACTATGAAAACAGAGTAAATTTGGGCCATATGTTAATTCATCACTTACTGCCCGCTTTATATTGTTTTGCCAATTCGTTTCCAGGGTGTATGGGCTGAAAACTAAAGAATCAGTTATTGGTCAACAGCTGTCTTTGAAATTAAGTTCTCCACACTCATTGGGCTATTAGATATGATTGTTTCATGAGTTTCTAATTGTTGTTCTGAGTCCTTTAAATTATGGGGTCAAAGAACTTATTTTGGGACCGTTATTGAAAGAACTGCCGGTTCAAATGCGTGTAAGAACTGAATTTGCTGACAACCTTTGTGCGTTCCGGAGATAGATCCTACGAACTTGCTCGCTGCGAATGCTCTCAGATCTTCTGGATAATCAACCAAGGTTTCTCATCTCCCTTATGTAAAGCAATCCCCAGGAGTCACGGATACTATGGACTCTACCCCTCCTAGAATCCCACCACCGCGGGAATTCTGTTAAAACCGAAAGTCTGATCCTGATCCAAACTCTACAGCCAAGATTTTGATCCTTATCTACTCTACTAGATCAAGACTTATTGGGAGTTCATCTGTGACACACCGCAGGGCTCAATCTGGCATGGGCCCCATGGTAGGCGGGCCACAAAATATTCCAAAATTTTGGATACTAGCCTTTTAATTCAATCGGAACATTGAAAAAAAATCCCTTTTCAGTGTTTGGATTGCGTGACAAGTCCTTACAGTTATTTGTAAAAGTCTCAAACTTGTGCCTAAAGCCAATCAATGGAATTGGAATAGAGAAATGAAGGTGCTGACAAGAACAATGAGAAAGTGGGCAACGCAATAGAATTCTTGTGGAGCTTGATGTTTGCCAGACATTTGGTACAAGATGACTTAGAGCACAAAAATGAAATAAAAGAAATCACTATTGTCATCAGATACACAAAGGACAAATCCATATCCCAGTTCTCTTTTAAAACTATCAATAAAGTTTCCACCCCTTTCGCGATCTGGAAGCGCAGCAATTAAGAATAATTACTTAAACTCTAATTTGAATCTAACAACCTTAATTCACATTATATATAACATTTTCTCCTCTTAAAAACCCACAAATAATCAAGTATAAACGAACTATCATCACATCTTTAAATTCTACCTTAAAATGCCTTAAGAAAAAGCATTCTCCATCTTTCTCATTCAAACATGGTCATAGCCATAGCTTCACTAAGGTCAATCTAAGCAATCTAATACATTTTCCTTAAACCTAGAAGAAAATCAATATTTCCTATTTGAATTGTCTGATCTTCAGATTGTTCTTAGTGCTGATGCAATCAAATTCCAGTCTATAACATAAAACGCAGGTGTTTGGTTGTATATATAGTATTTTCTGGTCGTCGAAATTCCACAATAACTTCCATCACTTTTTTTCCATTTTATCTCAACAAAGGCAAAATTGTGGGATAAAATAACAAATATGGAAAGCAAGATTGAAAACAAACCAACATTAATCAGAAATGGAAATTGACGATAATAATCGACAAGGTAAGCAATATGAAATGAGAAACAAATAGCAGGGTAAGAATTAATCCCCATTGCCATGAAGAAAAACCCAACCGGCGATATACGAAAGATTTCTGCAAGCAGCTTCTTGTACCGCTTCACCGGTTGCCTAGATCTCGTTCGCATCGAAGGGCAGAAGTAGCAAAGGCTATCCGCCACTGGCAACACCTTCCTTGACATTACACCCATTTTTCACAGCAGAACAAAACCTAAATCCAAACAAAGCACCAAAAAAAAAAAAACAAAAAACAAAAAACCCCTTCATTTCTCCTTTCTCTTCAATATTTTGCTAAATCAACAACAACCTCAATATTCTCTAATCTATGATTTTAAAAAAAAATTGAGAAAACACAAAGTAAGGATAGAAATTAAAACCTCTTTGGATCGAAATCGGGCAAATTATCAGTCTTAGAACCGTAATTTGATGAATTGGAAGGACATTTCGACGCCGCAATAGGTGGATTGAGGAAAATCGTTGAAGATATATAGGAAAGATGGATTTGCGATGGAATTTTATGTTTTTTTGTTTAGAATCTTCGGAGATCGGAGGGTGGAAATCTATGAAAAGGAAGGAAAAACTCTAAAAGATATGAGAAGCTCCGGATCTCCGAGATCCTCCACCGCAAAAGGTTTGAAGGTCTCTTCCTTCGTTGTGTTTTTTTTTTTCTCCCTTTGCCTTTGTTCCCGCCCTTTTATATACTCTTTTCGCTCCACCTCGTACGTCTGTTATTAACGAACAACGGACGGGAAAAACTAACATGCATGAGATGAGATCCCATGCTCGTGGGGCCACGTTAAACCTATCAGTGGTGCCCATTTATGAAAGAATCTAAACCGTTCAATATCAATGGCCGGTACTTTAATAATCAGCGTTGGGGTATGAATAGTTTTCAAATAGTCTTTGCAGACAAGGTCCAATCCCAACCTCACCCAGCTCATATTCATCACTCAAACCATGTTGTGGGCCACTGCCAGAATGAAGCTATATTTGAGATATTTTTCTAGAACACGTGGCATGTTTTAGGTCCCAAACTACTTCTATATCCAATAACAAACATTGATCTGTCGATTGTCATGAATGAGATTTTCACTTACAATCTCATGGATATTTGTGATGTGAGGTCTCCAATCAAATTGCATGTCCATCGATCGACCAAAACCGCCAAACAAGCTCCACCCAAAAATAAAATTTAAAAAAAAAAAAAAGGAAGAATTTTGAAAAACAGATTTTCTATGTGAAATCAAAGACCCTCTAAAAAAAGAAAGGAAGAAAGGAAAAACATGCAACGATGAAACTGCATGTAGTTGCAGCTGCCAAAACGATGGAACTGCATGCTTCTGATGAGAAAAGAAAAAGAGATCATTAAAAACTCATAGGCATTCTCATTCTCTCTCTCTCTCTCTCTCTCTCTCTCTCTCTCTCTCTGAGGCAAATGGAAAATCAAGTAGTTGCAGGAAAATGCGAGATGCAAGCCCAGAGCAAACTTTATGTTACATACGGCTTCTTCTTTTTCGACATGATATTCATCCTCGTCGGCTGCAAGGTCACCCATCTCGGACTCAGGAAATTGGGTCAGCCTCGTATGGTCTCTCAAATCATTGTATATATATTTCTCTCTTGGTGCTTTTATTTGATGCAATTGATGAACTGGTAAAAGTACTTCTAATACCTTGTATGATTAAAATTTTAGATATATATATATATATGTGAATATCCAAAAATCAACATCAAACAATCTTGGAAACGAAAGAAATCAGAGATGGAAATGAATATATGAATATCTTACTCATAATTCAAATCTTAGAAAAGTCAATATTTCATTTGCATCTCCACTCCCCTAAGAACATATTTAACCATAAATTCTTATATATTCAATTCCATGCAAACAAGCCATCTCTATCCCGCACATTCGTCAGCTGAGAGATGAACCTCTTTTTAATACTCTTTTGTGGAAACTATTTTACCATGACTTCCTGTATATGCAAATCTCATGCAAAAAAATGGGGCTCATATGTACACTGTACACACAAACACATTTGTAATATGGTAGTGTTTGGAATGCAGGTTGGGTTGTTAGCAGGCTATATCCAATCGAAAATGACCATATTTTCAGTGCTGGACGCTCGCGTCCCAAAGCTCCTTCTCACAGTAGCCAAGATCTGCATTCAATGTTACATGTTTGTGCTGGGCCTCGAGATGGATCCGGGCTCACTCATCCGCCGTCCATCCAAAGTGGCCATGCTGGCCTACGCGGGCATCATCACGAACGTGGCCCTGACCATGTCCATGCAACATTTCTTATTGGACCCACACATACAAATGTTCAAAAAGGTGGGCTGGAGGCCCTTAATGGGCTTAGCCCTGGTCTCGTCCAACACGGCCTCTCCGATTCTGACCCGACTCGTCACCGAGCTCAAACTCGGCAAGTCCGAGATCGGGAGGATGGTGGTGAGTGCAGGGGTCATGAGCGACATGGCGTCGTTGATCCTCATCGCGGTCTCGCCTATTTGGTACGATGGCGCGTCTGCATCGGTGGTGGTGTTCGTGGTGCTGGAGTGGGTGTTCTTAATCAAGGTAGTGCGGCGGTTCGTGGACTGGATCAATGAGAAGAACCCAGAGGGGAGGCCCATGAACTCGTTGCACCTGTTTTTGACTGGTGCACTAGTGATGGTGCTTTGCGCGACCGCAACATGGGTGTCGTATGATGGGTTCTTGAATGCGTTCCTGGTGGGGCTGGCATTTCAGAGGGAGGGGAGGTTGACTAGGTATTTGGTGCACAAGATTAATATTACTTTGAGCTTGCTTGGGTTCCCTCTCTTCTTCTGCTGGATTGGGATAGAAGCAAATGACCCTCCTAATGTTCACTTTGAGGGACCAGGGTTCGTCGCATCGGTCTTGAAGTTCTTGGCCCTGATGATTGTTGGGACGGTTGGGAAGGTGTCTGGGACTCTGCTAGCTACAATGAAGATACGGTTACCTTTGCCGGAGGGTATTGCTGTTGGTTTGATGCTCCATATCAATGGTCATTTCCACATCTTCACTGCTGCTATGGCCAGGGGGGTAAGCCCTTTTGCTTCTTCTTCTTCTTCTTCTTGTACTTCCTTATCTTCTACTGCTAATAATACTCTAACTCATCATTTATGGGGCTTGTCTTGTATTGCATTTGAACTTTTATGAGCGGGGCTCACCTTTGAAATCTTAGCTGCACAAAAACAGTATACTGTACATTGTGAAAAAAATGGAGAATATACATGTTGAGTTCAGATTCTACGAGGCTTTGACCTAGAGAAGCCGAAGAGTGGAAATCTACAGGGCCCATCCATTGAAAATCCCAGTTGCTTAAACTAAATGCCTCTGCAGTGCTTGGGGTATCTAAAAAATCTATCCAAATAGGAGTTGGTCCCACATAGGGTTGAATGTTTGATAAAATTAAAAACATAATTAAGAAATAATGTATAAGATTGTGCTATGCTGGTTTCTATCAAATGGTTCCTACAGAGGGACCAGCTCTAATTTCAATAAAATTTTGTGGAATAATGGAAGGGCAAGTTATTTTAATTGCTTAAATTCATCTTTAATTCTTCATTTTTAGTCACTTAATATGATTCTAGAAATTCAGTTACATGAAACAAAACTTCTCACTGAAACAACCTCTCATTTTTTATTTTTTTTTAATTGCAGGATGGGACAATAACAAGAAACACTTTTAGGGTGATGCTTTTTGTTATAATATTCACAATCCTCTACATCCCTCTAGTAGTGCGGATGATCGTGAGTCGGGCCAGGAGGAGGGAAGAGAGCCTGCAGCTGGGCCTACAGTGGCAGGACCCCACCGGCGATCTACGGATCATGGTCTGCTTACAGGGGCCCCACAATGTGCCCGCCATCATCAACATCATCGAGCTGACACGCGGCGCGCCCAACGCAGGAATGCTCACTGTCTACACCATGGACATGGTCGAGCTCACAGGTCGCACTGCGGCCACGCTCACGTTGGGAGATGGCATGGATGCGGTGACAGTGACGGATGAGCAGGTCGTGGAGATGCGGGAGGAAATCACGGTCGCTCTGCAGGCGTATGAGCAGGAGAGTGGGGAGGGGTTGACGATAAGGCGTTTGCTGGTGCTCTCTTCGTATGAGGACATGCATGTGGATGTCTGTAACAGCGCTGCAGACGCATTTGTGGCTCTTGTGGTCATGCCTTTCCATAAGAGGCAGAGGGCTGACGGAGGCATGGAGGATGCATACCCACGGTTCCGCCATGTAAACCAGAAGGTAATGTAATGTAAGTGATTCAATCATATCTCACATTCTGATTATTAGAGCTTACAACTTTTTTAGGTAATGAGAGGATTTCTATTTCCATGAGAAAGAGGAATCTTGCATTTCTTCCCTTCCATAGAAAATTAAAATCTTCTATGTAGAGAAAACTCAGTTCATTTTTTTTATTTTTTACAAGGAAAATGTATTGCACCAAATAAGAAATTAGTAAACTGCATGGAAAATCAGAAAAAATATCTACTCTATCATGGAATCCTAACATCACACAAACTCACCTAAAGGGAATGTTTGTTAGCTGGAATTTAGAGATTTCATGTTTAGGAGGATTCTAGATTTTCCATTCCCAAATCCGCCAATACATCTTAATCAGGGTGTATTTGCTTCCAAGAATTTCTTATTGAAATTCTTGTTGTTGGAAAATCTCAACTTTGAGGATTGGCTTGATTGGCTTATAGAATTCTTCATATTCTCATATATTCATTTTTCAAAATCCTCAAGACCCTTGAGTACTTGTGAGTTTAGCTGAAGAATAACATTTGGGGAATTTAGCTATCCCTTTGATAAGAATTCAAAGATATGATCATCTCAAGATCAAACATGCACTACAATTCAGAATACTGAAATTTAGTGTAAAATTTGAGAAGGCTAAGTTTTTTTTTTTTTTTTACTCTTAGCAATCAAATAAGAAGTTTTAAATGCTTCATAGAAAAGTTTCTAACAAATGGAACTTTAGTCTGAGATTTCTCCAAATAGACACCCCTAATATCTTTTAGGATTGGATTCAAATTCTCCGTAACAAGAAAGTAATTTTATTTGAAAATATATAAATAAATGATACATGCTTAGAACATGTGGAGGAACACTTGTCTACAAAATTCATGAATAATAATGGGGATTTAGGATCTAGCTATTCAAAATAATTGATGTTTCCAGACTTTTCAGTTTAAGGTCATGAAATTGAAAATTAGAATAGACATTTTGTTTCATCGATCTCACTTATTTCATGATCTTTGGTCAAACAACTAAAGATATCGAATATGCCTGTTTTTAAATAGTTATATCTCATAATCCTTGTATTACATAGTCGGATGGGGAGCCCCACAAACTCACTTACACATTGATGCATGACTAAAGCCCAACACAATATACATTAGCTTATAAGAGGATATTATTCTCCTTCACGTGGCCATTTTAGATCCAACCACAAATCACACAAGAAAGGCAATCTTATATATATTTACATTAGCTTCGTGGATATATATACAAACCTACAAAATATAAGCATTAATTAGTTCCAATAGAAAACTTATAAATTCTAGATGTACAAGAAATATTAATTCTTTAAACGAAGTACCACCCTGGCTTAGATTTCTGAGAACATGTCAGTGACTTGAACCTCTCATTTGCATTAAACAAGCTTAGCTTCATTTTCCTTCACTTGGTATCCAATAAAATGGTACGTACCTTTCTTTCCATTGGATTCTTGGGCCAAATGGCTTGTCCATAGATCTTTATTTACTTCAAGTTAGGAAGTTGGTTTACTTAACTGATGGAAGTGAAAACAGGTGCTGGAACATGCCTCATGCTCAGTGGGAATCTTAGTGGACCGCGGGCTCGGTCGAACCAATCGAGGCTCGGTAGGATCAACAACCCAACAGGTCGCCGTCATATTCATCGGCGGTGGAGATGACCGGGAAGCGCTGCATCTGGCTAGCCGGATGGCCTATCACCCTGCAATAAAACTTACTGCCATCAGACTCTTGCCAGACCCTGATGCCCCAGTTACACTGGGGGGCAGCTCAAGAACATTAATAGACATGCAAGAGGAAGAAAATGAAATGGAACTTGATGAGCAATTCTTCTCCCAATTCTACCAGAGACATGTGGCCAATGGCCAAGTGGGTTACATGGAGAAGTTTGTGATTGATGGGGCCGACATGTTGGCTATCCTACGAACGTTGGTGGAGATGTACACATTGTTCATTGTGGGGCGTGGAGAGGGGAACAAATCGGTGTTGACAGCAGGGATGAGTGACTGGGAGGAGCATCCGGAGCTGGGTCCCATTGGAGATGTTCTTGCATCATCAGACTTCTCACAAACCGCGTCTACCTTGATTATCCACCAATACAATCCCCATAGAAAAAGGCAACAGCAGAGCTGGGATGATGAGTTCGGCTTCACGTAATGTAGCCACTGTAAACAATTAAGACTCTCACAAATCACAATTGAATTAATGTTACCTGCACATGGGGCATGCCCAACTCAACACATTTTTAATTATACAGCAGATGCATATGGGTAATATTCATGCACGTCCGTACACACAAGCTGCCGGGGTCTACCTACGGCCCCATGGATCATGGGACACTGGTGGACGGGGGATGGAAAGATCTACACATGACTGACCCATATAAAAAATATGGGTCAGTCTCATGCCTCTGACTCTTGATCCGTGGCTTAGAAGTCTTGATCCAATAATTCAATCCATTCGGTTAGTGCAAACCCTCGGTGTATATACAAATAAGAGCCTGCTTATATTATCACGTACACATAAGTGGGGGTGCACCTGGGGCCATCCCATCTTGGGCCGGGTTTGATCCTTACCTTTTAGTGCTCTGGCTGGGATTGGATATAAAATCTGGGCTCTTTTAATATTGGGTCGAGCTCAGATTAAGTGGTAGAAAGCCTGAAGCCTGGCGCTGCTAGAGTATGGATTGAACATACGTTCTTTCACAAACAAACAAACATCCTAACTAGGTGAGTTACAAGTCAAGTCGGTAAACGTCTCCCCTTTTCTCTGTAAAATATAGTATACCAGGGAACGAGCTTACCAATTCTAGTTGGGCTGGGCTCAGGCCAGGTACTTATGGCTTGTTGTTTAAAATCCGGGCCACACCTGGATATTGCCCAGGCCAGCCCAGGCCAGACCATGAACACCCCAACACATCAGTCTCACTCACTCATCATATCAAAGTTCAAGAAAATTATACACGAGCCCAACAAACAAAAGTCCACAACTATCGTGAAAAATAAAAGCCCATTACAAACGAGAGACATAAAACCCTAGCGACACATAACGAAAAACCCTAATCTTCCACCCCCCCCGTCTCTATATATATATGCATATGAAGAGAAGAAACCTCTATCGCCCATGACACCTTCGCCTTAGGGTTCCAAAGGGGACTCCAGTCTACTCTCTTCTTGCCAAGGTTTGAAAGTTTTCATCTTTTTCCCGGATCTTAAAATCATTTGTTTCTTTCAAATGTAGTTTTCAGCTGTTGATTGGGAAGAAAGATTGCATTTTGGTGTGATTTTAGGGTCCGTTTGGATGTTTCTTATATCCGAGATAACCAGTTCGGTGTTTGGATGTTTCTTATATCCATATGAGATAACCCCTTCGGTTTGAAGGGACCCTGCTTTGGTTACTTGGGTATTCATCTTCTTTAAAGATGGATCGATTCATGTGAAAATGCCCTCGTTTTTCATTTCGTATTCTGTCTTTCTCTTGTTTGATTGAGTAGCGCTTTCATGTAACTTCGGCCCTGTTTGGATGTGGGAAAATAGGTAAGAAACTTCAAACATGGCACATGTGGATGAGGAGAAAATGACAAGCGGGGAATCCTCACTAAGTGGGGGAAATAAAGAGAAATCTTGGGTCCCTTTGGATGTGGAGAAAGCTGTTGGGGAAAACTGTCCACAGTACAAAGTTGAACTGGGCACCATTTTTTCCACTTCCAAATGGGCCCCCCCCCCCCCCCCCCCCCCCCGTAGAGGTGGAGAATCCTCATTTTTTAGATATATCGCTTTTATTGAGTGGTGATTCTCCATTATATTTGGATTAAAATGGTTATATAGGGGAACCGTTTTATGATTTTTTTTAATATACAATAATTAACTGGCTAACTTCCACTTTTGGATGACTAAAAATCTAGCTTCACTAGATGAATGAGTTTTAATTCTAGTACCTGCTTGTTTGTTTAGCAAAAGTAGTAATAGAAGAGTAAGAGTAGGCCATGAATATGATGTAATTTTTTTTTCATTAGTTGCTGTTTGGATGGAAAAAGTGAATTGAGAAGTAAAGTGGTGATATTTTTTTCCTTTGTTGCTGTTTGGATCGAAAAAGTGAAGCGAGGATTAAAGTGGTGGGACGACGTGTTTTTTCTTTTTTACTTTATTGCTAAATAGATGGAAATGTTGAGGGAGGAATCACTTTTCTACTCTGTAAGATATCCTCACCGGAGAAATGGAGTTTTTCTATGAAAAATAATTTCTCTACATATCCTGCATTAGTTTCATCCATTAGTTTGTTATTTTTTAGCTACAACCCACCGAGTGAGATATTGGAGATATCTAAATGTACCCCCTAGAATAGCATTGAAATGCATGCATCTTTGGTGTATTGTAAAGTTAATGAAGCTCTGACCTTCTTTTTTTCCAATTTGAACGAAGCACTTCCTGTTGCTGTTGACACTTCCTGTTGCTGTTGAGCTATAACAATTTTCTCTCTCCGATGGTGTATCAATCCACTGTTACATTCTTGTGAATATCCCCATATCAAATGGAGTCCACAGTACCCATGGAAATATTCTGGAGGGACAGTCTCAACTATTGTTCATGTGAACAGCCTAATATCAAATGGAGTTTGGATCCCCTGTGTGTGTCCCATTCCTGTGTGGGACATTGAGTAAGTTAGTGAGTGGGCCCACATTCATAATTCAAACTGCTCAAAATCACGGATTCTTCGTGTACTGACATTGGCCAAATTTCACTCCGGTTGTAGTTTAATCCGCTATCAGATTTAAATAATGAAGCAATGCTTTTCCTTTTGTGTTTAAATCATTTGTGTAGGTGATTCGGTCTGATGGTGGATCCAACTCCAATTGGAGTGAAATTTGGTGTAACTCCAATAGATGGAGTGAAATTTGGCGTAATGCCAATAGATGGAGTGCTCTTGACTTTTGAGTGGTTTGGATTTCTGAAGGTGGGCCTTACTCATTTGACTTGTTTGGTGTCCCATATGTGGGACTCCCACAGGGGATCTTGATTCCAAATGAATGAGTGGCTAAGATCTCATTGACGTGGGCTACATGATTAAACATGTGTGGAACTGTGGATACATTTTTTAGGATTCAAGAATGAAATATGATGAGGGAGTAGAGAATGGGATGATTCCTAAATTGGAAGGTAATTAGTGGGTTTTTTTCCTTTGCTAAGTTTAGTTAAGCAATTTTTCTTAGTTTTTGTTGGCATGCTTCCACATTTCCTAATGATGAAATATTTAGTAATCTGAATTTAATCAAGTTTAAAAGCATGAAAGATCGGCGCTCCCTCGGCAAGCATTTTACAGAGGTTTGAGGAACCGCAAATTCATGCTAAGGTTGATAATTGGCATTCTGAGGGATTTTGTGGATTCTTCTGAGGGATTTTGTGGACTCTTCTATCATTGAAATAACTGGATTGGTCCGACTACTGTTCAATGGAAACTCTTGATTCTCAATGTCAGTGGCTGGTTTGGATTGTGATTGGCTCCTTGCCATTTGGAAGTAGTGGGAAGTTTTTTCCTTCTTTTCATGGAATTCTATGAGCAGTAACCTTATTAAGTTCGCTCCTAAAATTAAGCCAGAAGCCAATTACAGCCATGATCAACTTCAACTTTAAATTTTTTCGGATTAGTGTAAGTTAAATAAAGACTGGACATTATTCTACAACTTGTTTCCATTTGCAAATGCATCTGTGCAATTAGGATTCTCTTTTGATTTGTTCCTTCTCCTCTAAATGAATCTCTCTCCCTTTTCCTATGAATGGAAGGCTGTAAAATCTCCATGAAAAACCCAAAATGCAAGCTTTGTTCAGGTTTTCAGGTTCCTCTCTCTCTCTCTCTCTCTCTCTCTCTCTCTCTCTCTCCTGCCATTTGCACTTTCAAGCGATGCAATGAAGAGTAGTTGGAAAAGGAAAATCCATGGATCATGAGATTCCTTTATCTGATGACATGAATTTCAATTTGGTTCGTATTCACTGAGCATCGGATATGTAGTTTTCATTTTCCTGTTTTCTTTAATTTTCATTTTGTTTCCACCGAAGGACCTATGGAAGAAGTGCTTTACACTGTGCTTCTACCCAAGTTTGCCTTCGAAAAGTATCACATATGAAATCAGATCAGTGAATTGAGTTTCTTTTCTCAATTCAGGTTTGGATCTCTCTTTTCATACATTAAAAAAAGAGAGAAAAAAAAAAGAGTAGATTGCTAGACAAAAGAGAAAGCGAAGGTCCCAGCAGGGGGTAGACTAGATAGTGAAACCTCACTAACATATCTGTAACCTTCGCAAATGAAGATCCTTGTCTAGGATTGGACGATTCGTAGGACATCTGAATGATATTAATGTTTTCAGATTGTCTGAACCCTCGTCTACATTGCTCTTAAGTAGTTCTTATTCCCCACATCAGCACTTTATATAATGAAACCACAATTCCAAGCCTACCAGATGCACATGTAGGATGTGGATCTGGGTTTTGCAAAAATTAAG
The DNA here is from genome assembly GCA_029852735.1 of Persea americana. Taxonomy (NCBI): domain Eukaryota; kingdom Viridiplantae; phylum Streptophyta; class Magnoliopsida; order Laurales; family Lauraceae; genus Persea; species Persea americana. The sequence goes on along the minus strand of CM056813.1, from coordinate 63,027,886 downwards.
TCCCTTTAGGCATTTCTAGCCATCTAGTTACACGTGAGAAAATCCATGGTCTGAATGCCTAATGATAAGGCTTGGATTTTGTTAGATTAAATAGTTTGAAATGGTATAATAGGGCTAATTTTTGCTGGACCCCTGTTTTAGTCTGCCCATGCATCCAATTGTCGTCAGTGGGCCATCAGGATGCCAGGTTTCTTGGCAGACTATTTGTCTTCTCAGGTCTCTCTCCCTAACAAGTATTTGTTGATTATTAATGCAGCAAATGCTCTCTTAATCTTTAGCGGGCCTCTGTAATTGCAGCCCAGCTTACAATCTGTTATTGTGGCAGAGCTTTTCTCTGAATCTCTTACAGGTATTTATTTAGCAAAAATGAGTGGCTGTGGTGGTGGTTGTATTTGTGCCTCTACACTCTCGAGTAAAACAATGTAAGTTTGCTATTAACTTGGTGCCTGCTCAAGGAAAAAGGGTTGTTGTTGGCCCTGTTTTGGATCGTTGTCACCCAAATGCTCTGCACTTAGTTTACTTGCAAATCTAATAGTACTTATAACTAGAAAATCAATTGCTATGTTAAACTATCGCTGTCCAAATGCTTCAAGTGATCTCTGGCCTCCATTGGATCTTTGGAACTCAGTTACCCTACACTCAGTTTATGTCTACTTTTAACTGGTAGAACTGTTGCAGGCAACTCTGGCTGTCAAAAAATTACGCATAAACTCTTGGGAACCTGGTTGAGTATGAGCTGATGAATTAAATCTGTGTCTCTGGTGTTTGAGTATGTGGCCTTGGCTTCAATTTGACTTGATCATGACGTTCCTAACTTTGCAAAATGAGCTGTTGCACTAAGTTGTTCCAAGTCCTTAAATTGGATACTCCTCGTGAGATGGTTATCGTGCATAATCTGTGCAGGCAACTCTCCACCATGTATGTGGGTGGTTGAATTAAAGACTCAATGCAAATGTCAAATCAGAATCCCCACAGGGTTAAAGTTGTCCTCCCTGGTTGCTCTGGTAGAAGAAAATTCCCCATTGTAGGTGATTGTGCAACTTTGTTAGAGCTACTGGAGGAAGAAGGAGCTGAGAGATGTGATCGAGCATTGCAACCGAATCAGTTATATTTGAAATGAAGTCCAAAGAGACCCGTGTTCTTTGCATAATCTTTTTCTTTGGTCTTTTCTTTGTCCTTTATGTTCTTTTGGCCTTCAATGTGTGATGGTTTGATCCTTCTTAATGTGTACATACATATGTAACTTTTAACTTTTCCGCGGTCGTTTTAAATGAAACATCTATAGTATATAACATGAAGTTTTGGGTCATTTATTTTGTGTTTGTGGCCCTTCTATTCTTTACTGGAAAAAAAATTAAGTAAAGAGCCTCCTCCAACAGAAATACAACGTTCATAGATTGGATGGATGGACCATTGGACATGTCTCCCCCAATCCTGTTTGGCCTGATCTACCATTGGTAGAAGCCAATGCTGTGAAAGAAAAAAAAAACTGGTCTTGCCTCTAGTCCTCCTAGGTTGGCTTGATTTTTCACGTTTCTATGGGGACTCTCTTACTGACATAAGGCACATGCATATGAAAAGATGTTTTAAGGCCCTGTTTCTTTTATGGAATTCCTGACAGGAATTCCGGTTGTCTGGGAATTCCGGAATTCCTGTCAGAAATCCAGCGTTTCACTTCAAGAATTCCTGGCATTCCAAAATTCCAGCATTTAGAAATGCTAAAAAGCAGGCATTCCCAAAAACCAGGTCTCCACCTGGTATTCCAAAAATCCAGACAATGTGGATGATTAACATGAGTCAGGTATAAGGCCACGTAATAGGACTTCAAGGAGAACTTCTTGGAGATACATGACTTTTAAATACAAGTGTTTGCTTACCTCTTCAAATACGTGTCTCCAAGTCTGTTCTTGTGTGAATCAAATATTTGTGGGGCATGCAAGAATGATATCATCATTCTAGATCATTTGCAAAGCACAAAACACATTATCATTAATGGCCATATTTTGTCTCAAGGAATGCAAATGTTAATCATCTCTTTGTAAATTGCCACTATTCAAGGGTGCTCAATTTTCCGTTACAGTAGTGTTCCCCTCAGTCACTAGTTGCTTTTGTTGTGTTCTGGACTTTAGCTGTTACAGGTAGATGAAATATTTTGTGGCTGCTCAATTTGGTTGGAAAGTAATAACAAAATTTTTGGGAACAAATTCTCCACCCAGTAATGTTTAAAGATTTTGTTTTTAGTCTCACCATAAATGGAATTTGGTTTCAGTGCTTTTCTTCTTGTTGGTTTCTGAATGAATTCAAACTATCTATGTTCCTCTAGTCCAGTGAACTGCTCCTAGTTGTTTATTATTTTGTGGTTGTATTTGAGCTGAAATTGCAATTCAATGACTGCGCTCACCTATTGATATTGTGGTAGTTGTAACTGTTTGGCCATGCATCAGATAGAGCCTTTTGTGGAGACTGTCAAGGCAAATGGCCTTAAAAATTCCAATTCAAGTTCTCAGATGGGAGAAGCCGTAAAGCTCACTGGATTTTAAAACTTGGGCTGGTAGGATTGGGTATTCAGTCAACCCAAGCCCTACCTGAACGGCCACAACCAAGCTTGAACCCAAATTAAAATAATATTAGCCCAAGCCCAGGTGATTGCATAAATAATATAAGATCCCTTGGTTGTTTCCTTTCATTTTCTTAACTTTTCTTTAGATGGTTGGTTGGTTGAGATTCCAGTTTAATGCAGTTCATGTTTTGTAAAATATCTCTCTCTCTCTCTCTCTCTCTCTCTCTCTCTCTCATGGTTTGTAAAATTCTAGTAAGAAATCCTTATAGTTATAAAATAGAGAATTCAAGAAATTCAGAAATTTAGGATTTCTCAGGCGGGAATTTAGGCATAAAAGAAACAGAGAATTCAGAAATGACAGAATTCAGTAGCATTTCAGAATTCCAGCATTTGAAAATCCCAGACAGCCACCAGACATGAATTCCAGGAATTCTAGGAAAGAAACGGGCCCTAAATGTGCTCTGATTTGATTGGTGAGACAGGGGCCTTCTTTTCATCCACAGCTATCCACGAATGTGGTGGCCATTTGGATGGACCTTGTCGTCTATCTATTGGTTTGTACACCTGTTTCCTTCATTGGGTATTGTCCAGCGCTCGGGCCTCACCCTCTTGGATTGTATTTTGTTTCCTTGATGGTACGATTGTTTTCCAATGAATTGGAATTTGAGCATCTCAGGCATTGTGGTTTGGAGAAGTATTGTTTGTTTTATTAGAAAAAATAAATCATCGATCTGTAAATTCACGCAAGCGCTACAATACTAGGGTCCGTTGTTTTATGTAATTGAAAGACCACACATTTTTTAAAATGGTTAAAATTGAACAATTAAATGTGAGTTTAAAAAAATGATGATTAAATTATCTCACCTTTAACGGATAAAGGAAAGTGAATCGAAGGGGAGGTAGAAAATGAATACTCATCTATCAACTTTGTAATTCAATTAAGTAGAGAAAGTGCCGCATCTCCATTACCATCTTATATCCTTTCTCCCTTGTCTCTTTCATTCCACGTGGTACTCTGATCGTCCTCACATGGGTATGGCTTAGTTGAATAGTTTGATTGTGCTAGAGAAGAAGAAAACAGTTTCTTTTGTGGAGGGATTGAAGGTCCTAGGTGTGCACTATATCATTATAACATATATAGAGCAATTGTAAAACTTCTTTAAGTAGAAAATATAAATTGAGAATGAGAATTTTTTGGCCTAGGTTTGCGCTATATCATTGTAACCTATAGGGCGCAATTGAATAACTCTTTTCTGTGAAAACAGAAACTATAAATAAGTAAAAAAAAAAAAAAAAATCCTATTTGGATAGAGTCCTGTGCTATGTGCAAATGCTTTTCAAAGTAAGAGCACAAAAAGTAGCTTATTTTTAAAGGGTGAAAGCTTTTCATCAAAATGCAAAAGTCTATGAACATTACACAACCCTGACTAAATTGCATACTTTTAAACTTTCCTTGTTTTTTTTTTTTTGTTTCCTTTGCTAGGCGGCCTTCTATTTAGGAGTGATACTGTCAATGCCATCCATTTGGTAATTTACTACAAAAATTCTCTTTTTACATTAAAAAAATTAAAAAGATTGCTCATCAAGCCACTAAAGATAAAAGGGCATCATAAACATCTTATATTTTATTCTTCGCCGATTTGAGACTTCAACTCACTTTACTCCGCATGTAAAAACATTAAAGGTGCTTGCACACTTAACCATGAGTGTGAAAGGGTTAGGCTGGTCGGCTACTCATGCTTAAGGTTGTGAACGGGTCGGGTTAGGCAGGTCCGGTTACTCATCCCCTACCCATCTGAGCCCAACTACCTAACGCATATAACAAGCACGTCACAAATCGAAATTCCCAAACCCATCTCTGTCTCTATATAAGATCTCTATCCGACGTTAGGGTTTCTCTCCCTTCCTACTCCAAATCCCTCTAAGAAAAACCCTAACCAACAATCACCATCCCCATGGCAGAAAGAGAAAGAGGCGGAGATCGTGGTGGATTCGGCCGAGGATTCGGCCGTGGGGGTCGCGGAGACCGCGGACGGGGCCGAGGCGGTGGCCGGAGAGGTGGCGGCCGCCGCGAGGAGGAGGAGAAATGGGTTCCGGTCACAAAACTCGGCCGCCTGGTGAAGGAAGGTAAGATTCGAAGCCTGGAGCAGATCTATCTCCACTCTCTCCCCGTCAAAGAGCACCAGATCATCGACACCCTGCTTGGACCTCAGCTCAAGGATGAGGTCATGAAGATCATGCCCGTCCAGAAGCAGACGCGCGCCGGCCAAAGGACCAGATTCAAGGCCTTCGTCGTCGTCGGAGACGGAAACGGACACGTCGGGCTCGGCGTCAAGTGCAGCAAGGAGGTGGCGACGGCGATCCGCGGCGCCATCATTCTGGCAAAGCTGTCGGTGATCCCGGTGAGGAGGGGGTACTGGGGGAACAAGATCGGAAAGCCACACACTGTCCCCTGTAAGGTCACCGGAAAGTGCGGTTCGGTCACCGTGCGTATGGTGCCTGCGCCGCGGGGGGCGGGGATTGTCGCTGCTAGGGTGCCGAAGAAGGTGCTGCAGTTTGCGGGGATCGAAGATGTCTACACATCGTCCCGTGGATCCACCAAGACTCTGGGGAACTTCGTCAAGGTTTGAGGAAAAAAAAAACCCATCTTTCTCTGTTTTTTTACATGCTTTTGTGCTTAATTTGGTTTGAACTGATTTGGTGATTTGGGTCTTGAATATATGACGTTTGTTTCGTGCAATTGAATACCTAGGATTGTATTTCTATAAGTGGTTAAAAATGAAGAACCAAATGTGAGTGTTTGAAAATGACCATCAAATAACTGCAGCTTTAATGGAAATTGAAACGAAGGAAGATGGGAAATGAATACCCAGCCTTCACTCTTGTAATTCAACCCCTAGGAAAGGAAGGTCCCATCTAAATCTCCACCTCATATCCTTCACCCCTTTCCTCTTTAATAATCCTTTGGTGGAGTTCATTTCACCAGGAATTCCTATGTACTTTATGAAATCGAACAGGCCCTTTGTAAAATGCCAATATATCTCTTTTCTCAAATTCTTTAGTGTTTAGTATACTATCATAAGATTGGTAAACTGGCACATCCGCCTCATGGTGTCCGCCTCATAGTTTCCCTAGGTATGTAGCTATCATCCAGCCATTTGAGATGTTGCTGGTTTTGGTTGAGTCCTATATACTAAAGAGAACTGAAACAATCCAACGGTCAAATTGGGGTAGTAATAGGGGAGAATGAAAATTATGCTCTGCCCAAACAGTGAGAAATAGAACATCATCTGCTGTAATTTGTTGGGTCCGACGGGTCTTCAGACCTGGATGTTGACTGATAATAAACTCTTTATTTCTTGGGGTGGGTCTAGTTGGTTCTTGGCTTTGAATTGACTGGTCTAAAGTCAGAGCAATTCTGCAAAAATAAATTAATTGAATTTTAGAGATATCAATTTAGCATCAGAAGATGATGGGGACTGATTGCATGGGGGAAAAAGAACAGCAAGAAGAAAATAGTAGAATTGAACAGTTACCTTCCTGCATGGATTCAGCATTGGGATCAGATTTCTTTTTGTTCCTTCTATTGTAGGAGAATATGGAGTTATATTCTTATGAAGAAGGGTGGTCAATAAGTGGAAGTTATTTACATTCCATTTTCTGCTTATCCGCTATCCATCTATTCAAGAGCAGCATTTTCCTTCATGTCTATCGATCAAATCAAGGACAGAATTTTTCTGTGCCTCTGGTAACAAGCAAATCAAGAACTGTTTCTAGGACATTAATCAGTTGACATGCTGTTGTCTTTTATACAACTATTCAAACTTTAGAAGGATTTTTTGTGATTGCTTGTCATGAGTGTCTTAATATGTTATATTTCCACATTTGCATCATTTATGTGGTAATTGGTATGGCTACCAGTTAAAAATGTTGTGGCACTCGTAAGCTATTAGAACTCTGGAGAAATTCCTTAGTTAAATAGGTTGGCTTGTGTTGCGGTTCTATCAGTGTATGATGGCATTGGGGAGAATCACAAACAGTGGCAAGTATTGTGGTTCTAACAGCGTGGATGATGGTATTTGGGAGAATCACAAAAAGGGTTTGTGTAGGGTCGGTGAATTGGAAACAATCTAATGCTGTACGATTGTCTAGTGCCACTCTGATGAAGGGAGCAATTGCATGAGCCTTTATTTTGATCCCATGGGGCCAGGGGAGGAGTTGAATGTTGGGCAATTGAGGAAACTAATAACAAAAAATTAAGATTTGCTTATATAATGTACAGCTCTTCAGTGTAATATGGTAAAGGCATCGAAAAAACTTTCCAAGAATATGGTGATACTCTCAATTTTGGTACCTTCTGATTACTAAGGATCCCTTCTACACATAAAAGATCTGCAGTGAATGCAGAATATTTGGTAACATCTTTTTGCAAAATGGGCGTGCGCGGGCAAATAAGTGATTGTGTTTCAAGTTGAAATACAGAATAAAAATGCATGGTCAGTTTCCGGGTGTAAAAGGTGTAATGTGGAATCATACAGGCACACCTTATTCTGTTTCTTCTTTTTATGATGAAATTCTTTGCACTTGAAATTCTTTGGGTTGAATTTGGTTTTTATTTTTTAATGTTTTGGGGTAAAGAATCATTGTTATTAGACTTATAACTACAGTTTTCCGGTTTTGGCTTGATCTCAGCTGATGGGTGGAAGAAGAAATATATATTTTTCACCTTTTCTTTTATTACTGCATTTAAGATTTGATCCTTTTATTATTGGTCTATGCAGGCCACATTTGATTGTTTGCTGAAAACTTATGGGTTCCTTACACCCGACTTCTGGAGGGACACCCGCTTCACAAAATCGCCATTCCAGGAATATACAGATCTTCTGGCAAAACCAACCAAAGCAATTATTCTGGATGATGTAGAAAAGTTAGAAGCTTCGGTTTAAAAAGGAGAGTTCGAGATTTTCTCTTTTAGTTTCTTGTTATGCATTTTTGAACATGGTTGTCATAATGACTATTGAGTTTTTAGACATTACCAGCTGAATTTAGATTTAATTGAAGTGTCTTGTTTTGTTATTGTTCTTTTTATATTTGTAATAAAGACAATTGTTCTTCATATGGCTAGTAGTCTTTACATCTTATGTGAGGCATGTTGGCAAGCATAATCAAATTCTATGACAAACTATGTCAGGGAATGTAATTTTCTATCATAAGATTTTCTCCTACGCACTGATTCAGGGGTTTCCCCCCTTCAGTGACAGTTTGATGCACGTTCCTACAGGAGAAAATCTTACCCTTAAAAGGCCCACCGTGTTGATGATTCTATTTAGCAACAGGAGGGATCAAAGCTAGGAAAATATGCTTGATACAGCTCAAATACAGCCTAGATTGTGCACACCAATCTAATAGTTAAGACTACTGGATTATGGCCTTAAAAGTAGATGGAGCTTAAATGGAAAAGGGACCAGCTTGTTTGCAATAAAATAGATAGGACCAATGGGTAGGTGAAGTGAATGATCTGAGGTGAGGGGTAATGGATGTAAGGTAGCAAATATTGACTTTCCGGCATTTTGAGTTACCATTTTCCTTTAGACAGGAGGTTGTTTAATGGTCTTTTTCGTGAACTTACCTTGTTTCTTTAATTTTAACCACACATGGCATGAATTTTCACCTTAAATCTGTGAGTAGCCCAACCCAAGAAAAATATCTTATTTGGAGCTAATTGCTTCAGTCTCCATGGTCGACTAAAGCAGATTTCATGTGATTGGGATATTTTGTCTGTCCCAGTGCAGTGCAGGATACGCCAAGTTCCACGTGCTTCTTATCTTATTTAAGAGGCATGCCGCTGATGGACTTTGCAGGGGCTGGAATAACAGAAATTTTCTCGAGTCCTACAAGGACCTGATTGTACAATTTTGGAATTTATTTTGTCTTAAATTATTATTAGAGGATTTTACGGGAAAATTTTTGAAATTTGGGCATACCCCGGAAAGGGTCCCCAAATATTGTGTTGTACTAATGAGATCTGTTAGGCATTTTTTTTTTTCAACTTTCATATGAGTGACGATGGTGTTACTCTTGTCTAACGAGGGCGACGCCAGCGTCACTCGTCTGAGCATCTCCTAATGTCTAACGTCACTCGTGTTTGACGAAGAAGATGCTAGCGTTGCTTGTCAAAGCATCTCCTAATGCCTCCTTCTTCCTCTCCTCCTCCTATTTCTCCATCTCCTCTACACCATATATTAGTGAGATTCATTCTTCTGAAAGTGCACCCCTGAAGCTAGTTTTAGCCCCCTGGCCGAAAATAACTTAGGCGCATTGATTCCTTCGCTTTTAGAATAATGACCCAGTGAATCTGGAATACTAAAAAGGTTCATCATATCACTAAAACTCCCACCACCGAAACAAGAGAACCTGGCAGCACTTTCAATGAAAGCAGATTTTGGGGAGGACTAAGAGAAGCTCTGTGGTAGGATCCCAGCATCAGTATGCATAAACAAACCCCCTTTGGACATTGAATTTGGAAGGTTCCAGCCAAAATCAAGTGGTTTTTCTATCCCTGATCTTGAAGATCCAGGACCTAAATTCCTAAGGACTACACCATTGGATATGCTCGTGCTGCTCTGAATGTTATGCTCGCTGAAACCTAAGTTTTGTGAGCTTTTGTGATCCCATAGCCCAGGGCAAAATGAGTCATCCATGGAAATAGATGAACCCATTGATAGATTTGTGATAGAATCGTCTGTAGGAACCAAGCTCGCAGATGGGTTGGTGAGATTGGCACCACTGAATCGCCAATATGATGATATATTGTTATTAGATGTGTGGAAGTTTAAAGGATCATCACTTGCACTCTCCTCCAAGTAAATCCCTCTAGATTGTCTGTTTGGATTCACAACTATATGTGTCCAATGATTAATAGTGATGAACCTAAAATGTCTATTAAAGATGGAGTGGGGGAGATGGAAAAATAGGAGGAGGAGAAGAAGAATATATTAGGAGATGCTCTGACGAGTGACGCTAGCGTCGCCCATGGTGACGCTATCGTCACTCAGAAAAAAGTATAAAAAAATAAAAAAAATTGGCGGGAAGACCTTATTAGTACTACACAATATTTGGGGACCCTTTCCGAAGAATGTCCAAATTTTGGGACTTTTCCCGTAAAATCCTCTAAATTATATAGTATGCAATATTTCTTCTTTTATTTTTTTTTTATTCTTGTAGTTCTTTTGCTTATATAAATTTATTAGGAAAAACTTCAAATAAGACTTTATGTTTTTGCCTTATATAAAGAAAGGACATAAGTTTTAAAAATTCTCAAATTAGCCCCTAAGCTTTCTAAGAAGTTTTCAATTGAGAACATCAATCCATTTAAAACTAGTTTCCTACGGCTTTCTTCTCATTTTTTAAAGTACTTAAATTACCCTTCATTGAAATAAAATCATCATTCACTTTCTTCATATTCTTCACATTTTCTTCATCAGTGTCCTCACAGTGATCGAGGACAAGGATGATCAGTTGCATGTAGTGGATGCTGAAACCATGTCATATATTTAGATGAAGGGTAATTTGGATATTTAAAAAAATCAAAGGAAAAAATCACCAGATATACCCCTTCATTAAATGGCGAATGTCCTTAATTAAAATTTTATGAGAAAACATAGGACTAACTTAAAAAGTTTTGAAACTTGTATCAATTTTTGAAATAAGACAAAAACTAAGGGCCTTATTTGAAAACTTTTCAAATTTATTAATTTGAATTAATTATCATAAATGCATGTAAATAAATAGAGGATTTTACCCGAAAAAAGCACTTAATGCCCATGTGTGACCCGATCAAGCACTTTAGATGTTGGTGCACCAATTAGAGCAATTTGGTCGAAAAATCCTTCTTTTTTACCAATTTGGCACATGGTTGGTGTCGACCTTAATTTACACTACCTAAGGTCGGTGCCGGCCCTATTGTCATGAAAAGTTACAATTCTGTGCGAAAAAAATAGAAAACCTGCATAAACACGGAATTTATTTTTAACTAGTAAGGTCGGTAACCGGCCCTGTATCAAAATTAGGGAAAAAAGGTTTATTCACACAATGTTCTTCACACATTCTTTGGGGGTGGGGCTTTCTTCACACGTTCTTCTTCACTCATTGGGGCGGGGCCACAAAAATATTTTTTAGTGGCTTGATCATTTGACATCCAAAGTGGGGGGGGGGGGGGTGACAAAAATATTTTTGAGTGTCTTGATCATATGACATCCAAAGTGAGTTTTTACCCTTGGTTTGACTTTGTAGGCCTTGTCCAGGGTTTAGTCTTTTGGAATTTGCTTTGCAGCCCTATCTGTGGCCTGATCTTTTAGAATTTACTTTGTAGATCCTGTTTGTGGCCTAATCTTTCAGAATTTGATTTTTTAGGTACCGCAACTACAACAAAGATAGTAGTAATGTCAACAACTCTCATTAGTTGGGTTTTTTTTTTTTTTGGAAACTCCCTTGTCCGAAGGAATTCTTCTTTCTAGATGGATATGCATGAAAATTGACCGATGTAATGCCTTATACCCAATTTGTGAACGTTAGGAAGGTTGATCGAACACGCTTTATTCCATTCTGATTGTGCTATAGCAATTTAATAAGGATTGATTTTGGACTATTATCTCATAATATCCAGGAGGATGCCATTGTGGATTGGTGGAGAGATCTTTTTAAGTCTAATCAACTCTCTCTCTCTCTCTCTCTCTCTCTCTCTCAAAATAATGATCTCTCTAAATCATGAATCTCAGTATATATTATGACAAACCATTTGAAGGGCAGAACGCTGCATGGTAATATGATGCAACACCCAGGTTAAAATTACAGGTGGGGGGCACATTTGAAAAATCCAAACCGCTTCACTGCCCAAAGGCCCATTATGTACTCTGCATCTGAATATTCAAAATCTATTTCAGTGGGCCAACCGATGGATTGGCCACCAGATTTCACACAAAGAGGCTCCTTCCATTTATACCCTTTAAAAGGAGGAAAGAAAAGAAAGTTAATCATAGATTTCAAATTTAGTTGATCCAACGGTAGTAATCTCACTAATTTGAATAATAATCTAACATTTGATCACTATAAGGGTCCGAGGACTAACAAGAGGTTTGGATTTTCCAAATGTGGCCCCCACCCACTATTTTAACCGGAGTGCTGCATCATATTACCATGCATCCATAAATGAGTTTCTATTTAAAGGATAGATTTCAAAAGGCTCAAACTTGTTGGAGTTCCCATAACCTTCAAAACGAGGGTAGTAATAATCTCAAAAAGCTCAAAATATGTTGGAGTTGCCTAAACCCTTAAAAGAGGCCGGTGATAAAAAAGAATCTTGATCGTGATCATTAGTTTTGATCAAAAGAGATAATCTGGTCTTTTTATTTTTCAATGTGACCTTTCAAATTCTGATGGTAAATCAACTTTTGTCTCGCTTCCCACATGTGTGATTATTAGCAAAAAATAAGGTCGGTGCCAACGCAGGTTTTCTATTTTTTTCACACAAAGTTATAACTTTTTCATGACAATAGAGTCGGTACCAACCTTACGTAGTGTAAATTAAGGTCAGCATTGACCACGTGCCAAATTGGTAAAAAGGAAAGGCTTTTCGGTCCAATTGCTCTAATTGGTGCACCAACATCTAAATTGCTTAATCGTGTCACACGTATGTATTAAGTGTTTTTTCTGATAAAATTTTCAAATAAACATATTATATATTTTGTAAAAAACACGACTCTCACCTATCTCAGCATTTAACCTCTTTTTAAGCAATTATTTTATGTTATACGAGTTAAGTCCGAATCACAGGTTTTTGAACCTAGATTTTTACTGTCAACCGCATCTTCTAATTTTTACTCTTGATTTGTTACTCTATTTTAGTGTACCCTTCACCCAAACAAACATGCCTGCGGTGGAAAAAATCTGATGATACTTGATACTCTTCCTTTGGCAATCTGTCAAAACAAAGCCCCAATCTTAAAGTGCCATTTGGCATACAAAATGGTACTGAACATGATCTTCCAGAGTCGAAATGGCCTCTTCCTGATGAGCGAGGATGGGTAGCATTGTAGGGAAAAGAGATTTGGACCGCAGAAAATCGTCTGGCGAGGGATGAATCGATCTATCAAACAAACAAAACCCCCCCCCCCTTCCCCTTTTCCCAATTGCATGCAAGGAAGAGCAAACACCCCTCTTTCTCCCTCCCTCTCTCCATCAATCTTCCTACCTTATAGTTCATCTTAGATTTCCTCTTGAACCCAATATTTTTTTCAGATTTTCTTCGTGAGTTTCTCATATTTCAATCTCAGTCGCGGTCGAGAAGGAGAAATCTGTGATTTTTCTAGACTTTCCTGCTGCCTTTTGGAGTGAGGATGGTGGGAGTTGGAGCTATGTCAGTTGTGGGTTCCGTGGTCGAGTCTCATCTCTGTCCCTGCCTCTGTTTGGATGCTCTTTCCCTGTCCAATATCAGGAGCAATGGGGATTTGGGTCTGTATAGAAACTTAGTGGGAAGCAAGAAATCGAGGAGGCAGTCGACTTTGAGCAGTTCCTTCGTTGATGCTGCATGGAATGAATGGCTTCTATCTGCGAAAGTACTTTCTGGGATTGTTCGTGGCTACTCCAGACGGTGCCGAAGGATTCAGAAAATGGTGGTAGTTAGCGAACTTGCCGGTCAGTATGACGACAACTTCGAGGATGTTACTGTGGTAAGGGAGTTGTTCTACTTCTCGTCTTCTAAAGTAATCTTTGTTTTTCTAAAGTAGTTCTTCTGATTTTTTACTTCTTTTGGATTACCCTACTAACCCAAATGCAAGATTGACTATGCTTGTATTGGATTTGAAATCTTCCAATTGTGGTTTGAGCCAGAAAAGTAGAGGGAAAAGAGGAAGAAGAAGCTCAGGTATTGGGATCTTGGTTTCTTCCCCTGCTCCCAGTGGACAACTGATGGCTATCGGTTTTGTTGGAATTTGGATGCAACAAAAATTTGGGTACATCCAATTGCATCACATAACATTAATCCAGCAACAGTGTCTTTATAACATGCTTTGTTTTATTGAGTTGAAAATCACTTGGCTCATGAGCAAAACAACTAATGACCCATCTGAAGTGTTTGAGAAGTCCTCCTCATTCCTCAATTCAAACATGATGTGTGAGAGACGATGCATTGAGGTCCACTCCATTTTGAAGCGACACCTTACACAAAGTGAGTGGCGCCTTTACAACTAGTCATTTCATGAATGCTCCTTCATCGATCCCTGATGCTGTTATGGCCTTTTGGGACTTGAGTAGGGTGTGGGTGTGTCGAGTATTTAATAGAGCCAAAAGAAGATACAAAAAGATGTTAAGGTGTGTTTAGTATGAGGATATATCTGCAATATTGATGATAAACAGTGTCATTCTTAGCTGAAAATTTCTTTGTAAAACATAGAAGCTGCATTTAGACTAAATGCATCCCAAATCCCAAATCCCAAATCCCAAATCCCAAATCCCAATATTTTATTTTCATGCCAATCCAACTTTTTAAGCAAAAAGCCTGGGCCACCTTTTTTCTTTTGAAAAAGAGGACTTTGAAACTTTTCTAGCTTTTGATTTATTATTTTTATTGTTCTTCGGGCTTTGTTTATTATTTTACTTCATACAAGTCACAGTTGCCGTCTCTAATAATAAAATGACAACAACAACAATGACAACGACAAAGACAACTAAATAAATAAATAAAAATAAACACAAAAGAGTAAAACTGATGGTGGGATTTTTTATTTTTTTTAAATCTACCAAACCGGTTTCATATGGTCTATTTTAATCACCTCCATTGTTAACCCATCTGGGAGTTGGTGGAGTGGCATAAGGTATGGGTTTGCTCCCTACATCTTGTGTTCAAAGCCCCGCCCTAGATTTGCCCAATGTACATTTGTGTGGTTTTTAGTGGGTGCCACCTGGGGAATAGTCCTATTGGGTTGAAGACCTCAGGGATACCCACATCATTAAAAAAACCACCTACATTGTTCAATAAATCTTTCATATGGTCTATTTTATCAGCTTCATTGTTCAATTAATCTTAGTCACTGTGATATCAGGCAGTTACCGTGCAATTATATTTTCATATTGGCAGAAAATACAGCCCCTACGCTTGGCAGGGGTGTCCACATGGTTTTGGGCATTGTTCCCACTCTCCCAGATATTCAACTTTTGTAACTCTGTAGCTTTGAAAACCAGAGAACCTTTGTTTCGGATTTATTTGGGGCCTTTGCTTCTGCTCATCTTGTTTCCTGTGTATTTTACCTTTAGATTTTCTTGTTTTCTAGTTTATGAAATCACTTTGCACTGCTTTATGGTGGAAGTTGCACTTATTCTTCCTCCATTGGATAAATCATCACCCATCCTATATGCGGGGCTAATCAGAAGAGAACAGCCATTATTGAAAAAAAAAATGTCTTACAAAAGTTTCTTTTTTATTAAAAAAAAAATAATCACCAAGCATCTTCTTACTTGCAGCAAATACTCAACTATTTTACCATAAAAGCAGTGAGGACTGTTCTTAACCAGCTTTACGAGATGAATCCTCCTCAGTACAGGTGGTTTTATGAGTAAGTCATCCTTTATATGGCATTGAATCTCATAATATATTGAAGAGCGACTGACCTTTAAATACAGTGATCTCAATGTCTTGGTTTGCTTTTGTACATCAAAGTCCAACTTAGTGGTGCCAATTTCTCTGTTTTCTTCTCATTTCTGTTTGATTCACTTTGTTTTACAGTTTTATAAGAACAAACAAGCCCGGAGATGGGAAGAGATTCATTCGTAATCTTGGGAAGGTAGCATATGATATTTTATGTGCTTAAGTAGCGCATGTTAGGTGGATATATTTGTTTTGAGTACCGCTTATTATTGGCAGGAGAAGCATGAACTTGCTGAAAGAGTGATGATAACGCGCCTTCACCTTTACAGTAGATGGATTAAGGTATGCAATGTGACTTGTGTAATAGGAGCTATATGATTCTTGACTTGAGGATGTGGTCAATCTTCTGTACCTTGAGTCTGTAAGTGTGTCTTCCATGCTTCGGTGGTCCCACCAAGGATATAATATGATCAAAGATTTTGAAGAAATGATAAGAACTCAGCCCAATATTTGCCACTGAATGTTGACACAGGCCATATTTCTTTCTGGACTGCCTATTTTGGGGTCACCAGTCAAAAATTTCTGTCGGGAAGATGTTTGCGGTGGCTTTCGAGCCATAAGATGAACAGTCCGGACCACCAGAACGTGGACCCATTTTTACATAACCAAGGACCGAGGATGCCAGGCATATTCTTTAATTGTGGATCATATAATCCCTCAACTTTGGGTGCCATTTTACTGAAATTATACAACCTTCATGGTGTGACTAGCCTACTATCCACAGAATTTATAAGGAATGTATACTATACACTTACACTGCTTGCTGTGATTCAGAAATGTGATCACGCGAAAATATATCAATATATTTCTGATCAGAACTTGGAGTTGATGAGAGAGAGGCTGATGGACACAGTCATATGGCCATCCGATGATACAAACACCGAGAAGATTGGGTGATGGTTTGTACTGAGATATTGGTGTGCAAATCTTCAATGTATTAGGAACAGAAAATGTAGCTTGATTGACTTCTTGTATGTAAGTTTCATAGTCAATGTGGTGTTCTACAGATTTTCGATTCTATTGTATTTTCCTCGATGCAATAATATTAACATGAGAGTAGTGTATCTCGCATGCTTTTAGTTTGTGTAACAGAGGACTATCTTTACAGTAATCTGTCAAGACTTCAAAGAGTGCGGCATGGGGCCTTTTGAAGAAGCTACTTGCTCTGGAACCTATGGTATATTGCACTTGTTTAAGTGATCTGGTTTTCTGCATCTCACCTTGTAGACTGGCTATGGAATTCCCCCAAAGCTGGAAGATCTTATTTAAGAACAGAGAAGATGGAAATCCATTGGAAATAAATATGGGAGTGAGACCTTCACATCCAATGGCTCTTTGTTAATCAATTTGCTGCTTTCAGCATACACATAGTTATAATTTCCACAGGAATTTATCATCCAGGTGGTGGGAGTGGTTGGAATGTGTGAGGGAGCATATCCTACATGCATACAGCAATTTCACGAGTGATCAGGAATTCAGGATCGCTCATGATGTGGGACCATAGGACCCACTTGGGAACAACCGGTTGCATTTTATCACTTGGGCTGTGCTATCAATAAGGAGTGTCTACTACTGATGTGAAAAAAATAAAATTACATTGATCTAGTGATCCAGTTCAACCATTTGTTTCTCCTTTTCATATAAGCATACATCTCCTAAACAGGAAAAATGTAATGGCTTCAAGGAAGGAGGCCATACAAATAAATTATTTCGATTGATGAACAGGTTCTTTTTTTTGGGTCGAAGGGACTCTTATCCATCGAAATTATAACATATGCAATCGTCAGATCACCAGACTGGGGTGATTTTCTTTTACTTGGACCATGGAAAATGATTGGAGCAAATGGGCAGTTGCCATTATAAATTTATAATATGACTTGATGCATGTGCACAGTGGGAGCACATCCTCTGCCTTTTTAAACTACTACTCAACTATTTATGATCCAGTAATGAATCATCACATGTTTTTCTTTTAACTCAATACCTGAAAAAAATATTGCAACTAAATGCACATTCAACCTGCAAAGATAAGAATGGTATAAGCAGTTAATATTTTATTATGTACTACACTAACTCACCTATCTCATTACATCCCTTGAACAACAAACTAAAACATTTCCTGTTACTAAACAATCAAGAGAAACAATCTTCTTACAATTCCTAGCCCAGTTCAACTAATATTATAACAAACAAAACAAAATTTGACATGATTGAAAACCAACAAAATCCATCCACATTAATGAAAATTAACCATAGTTCCTTATAATTCACATAGCATCTTTCTTCTCCACTCAATAATCCATGGGCGACTAAGGAAAGGAAACCAATACAGACACTGTTATTTCATGGGAAAATGTACACGGGCAAGGACATTTCCCTTTCTTTCAGAAGCAAGGATGAGGGTAAACCGTCCCTGCTGAAATCCCTTTAATATTTTTGCATGACCCAGTTGTGGGTTCCCCTCCATTTCCCACTAGATTGATATCTTGCAACACTATGTCATGGCATGGGAAGTTCTTGCTACAGTGAAATGTCAAGGCCACTTCTGATGCACTTGTCCCTGTGATGCTTTTGTAGACCACATTACTTACTTCCACGGCTGATTGCTGCAAAAACATGGCCAAATCACATTGTTGATTAGGAACAGGAAATGGCAACTCAATTATATAGAATAATCAAGGGGTAGAGGTGGTTCAAGGTGTTACCTGTTCTGAGGGGCATGGTTTCATGGAATCACAGTAGTATTGATCTATAACAATGGGCCTGGTGACATTACGCATATCGATGTTTTGGAATTTGATGTTGCTTGCATTCCCGGAGCCTCCCTGTTTATTGAGCACAGACTCGATGATGTTAAAGTATCTAGTGATATACTTGTTTGCAGGCGCTATACAATGTACATATATACAAATGAATTCAGCTCACACATTGACTTAGTTTTAGCATTATAGAAGCATGCAAAATTCTAATGGAGAGCTAAACTTTACCTGCCAAGTTTTAATCCTAACTCCATTTGTTGTTCCAAAAAATTTGGCACCATTTACTGTTACCATTGCCACATGGTCTTCTGATTTGCCATTTCCTAAGCTTCCAATACTGTTCTCCCAAAAGAAAGGTTTACAAGAAAACATAAGCTGAAAATATTATAAAAAAATTTCAATCAAATTAAAGATTTTAAGAAGCTTTGATTAAGGACCTGATTCCATGGCCTGGTCCACAGGTTATATTTGTGGCAGTGACATTTTGAGATCCACCCACTAGTGAGATACAATCATCACCTTCAAATCATGGAGAAAGCGGGCATTAAACTCGAGTTTCGGTCTACTATTTAGATATAGACTGGGTATTTTGAGTAGGATTATTGTGTGTTCAATAAAGGTACTTAAAAACTCAAAGCTTCATTGTAAGAAAATAAAATCCTTCTATGAATGAAATTTGAGAAAAGAATAATTCAAATGGAGCAATGAGGTGTTATCTGCTTGTACTTTTCCAGTTTACCTGTTCCTATCATACAATTCATTATCTGCATGTCTCGGGTGCTTGCGACATGAATTCCATCTGTGTTGGGGCTTGTTTCTGGTGCAGTTACAATGAGATGAGAGGCTACTACATTTACACATGCCTCAATAGAAACATGCATTTGTTGGCTGTCCTTGATTCTTAGGTTTTTCAATACCAAGTGTCTGCAGGAATAGAAGCTTAGAGCCTGTTGAAAAATTAGAAAAGCAGAATAACTTCAGTTTCCTCCTCTTTTTTAACTAGAAAGCCTTGAGGATTTAAGTAGAAGGAATTTGTTGGAGAGAGGAAAGTGTATCAAAGAAAAAATCTCTATAATTGTATGTGTGTCAAAGCAGATCATCAACATACCGTAGGGGCATCTTCACAAGGCTGCCAATTCACAATATAAGTTGTTAGTCAATTGGTCATTGTTAGATAAGAGGTGTTGTTGGCAAAGTGAATTGATAGATGGTGAATTTTAAGTACTTACTAGTGTTTTGTTGATTTTGCATGAATTTTCCCACCAGATCTTTCCATTACCATTGATAGTTCCATGTCCTTCAACTCTAAGGTTATCAATCTCCCTAAAGACAAGCCAGTGCTTTTGATCTTGTCCGTTCCAATCTGATCGATTAGAGGAAGCTTCCAAGGTTCCAGAAATCTGAGAAAATGAAGGCAGTTGTCTTAGGCTCTTCGCTATCATATTGAAATCAAGACCATTGGATGAATTAATTACATGGATCATGATCATGTACCACCACCAAAAACATGGAAGAAGACCCATTTGTTATGAAGAGATTAATCTCACCAGCACTCTAATAGAAGATCTGCAAGGGCCTGAAAAGATTATTGGTTTAAGTAAGTAGTTCTTGTTCTCAGACACCATAAGAACAGACGGAGCAGATGAACAAGCTTCCTCCCAAGCAGCCTCAAATGCCTGCCAATTGCACCAAGAAAAGTAAAATTAGAGCTTTTCAAACCATGCAAGTACAAACGAAATAATCTCATGCATCAATCATCAACACCCAATTAGACAAACTTATAAGGCCATAAGGCACATAACTGTAAGATCTTTTGTTCTGTTTTCATTATCCTCATACCAATGTGTACCTTTGTATCGTCTGCCCCGTCTCCTTTAGCTCCAAAATCATCAACATTCACAACTCTGTCTGAACTTTGAGGGCTACCCACATCATCAAGCCTTTTGAATTCGGAAATGGCAGGTTCGAAGTCAATCACGCTCATTAATTCAGGCCGGAGTTCGTGTTCATCATCATCAATGGCGCTGAAATATGTTGTATAGGGACCATCATCATAGGGAAGGGCTTCATCAACCCAATTTGATAGTGGGTCCTCGAGCTTCCTCCCATCACAGGAATTATAACAGAACCATAGAAAGAATATAGAGACCAAATGTCTTTCTCGACCCATGTTTTCTTTTGACTTATAAGAGACAGAAAAGGGAACCTATGTTATATCTAAGAGTGGTTGATATGGAGCGATGTGATGGCCGAAGTATACAAGGATGAGTCCGTATATTTATAGAAAAGAGAGACAGGTTAACAAGCTATGTGGTTTTCGGCATGAGAGTCTTCTACTCAATTCTTGGAAGCTTGGGTGTTAGTTATTGTTCTCAGGTGGGATTGAAATGCAAGAGATTGAGACGGAAGGATCTCTTGAGATATCACTGGCCTTCTTACAACTTCTCCTTCCACTGCCACCACATCTCCTGGAGGAAGAAAAAGAAGAGATTGGATTCATGCACATGTATAGTAGGCATTGTTCATGTGGGTACGTAGGTGTTTTAAAGGGATATCTCCTTCTCCCATACCATGTAAGTATGTGAGAATAAGGGTGATGACTTGGAGCTTATGCCACTCCTTTTTAAAGGAGTGCAGGTCAGGGTAAGAGAGAATCTGGGTAAGATTAGAATCGCATTGGCATGTGCTTGAAGGGGTAGTGGTAATGCTATACCATGAGACTTTTGCTTATGGGTGTTTGGCAAAGGGTAGAGATGGGTTTGGAGGGAAAACTAGTGTCGTTTGTTGACTTTTCGGTTGGTTACTAGTTTGGCTCCCTCCAATGTTTGGTGGACACGGGCACAGTAACAGTAGGTCGTGTCATGCATTTGCGGTGGCGGATCAGGATTTTTATTTGGGTGTGCGAGGATGGTCAATTAATAATTGAAAAGGCCAAAATCGATACCAATTACCAATAATCTCCACTTATTAATGATATTATTTTTTTTTGACAAATTAAGTATAAAGAACTCATAGCCCGCTAATGATAAACATATTGCTTCCCCACGTTTTGTGTAAAGGCATGGTAAAAGGGCAGACATTTATACTATGCTATTATGTAGAGGCTGAACTGCATGAGTTTGAAGCGGAAGAAGGAGCCCGATTGAGCGAACGGCTCCAAAATTTTTCGTTCGGGAGATCTCTGAAACCAAGAGCGATGGGATTTTCGAGACCTAGGCTGGGGCGATTACTTTACTAGAATGGGGCATGGGCCACTTTGAACATTTTTTGGATCAAACCTGAGGCGACCACCCGAGATCCGCATAATGTAGGTCCGCCAATGCTGCATTTGACAAAGGAACCCCCTTCTCCTCCTTCTGCACCCTTTCTCTCTCTCTCAACACACACACTACACTCTTTGAAGCAATGGCTTTAAAAATCTGCTGAGTTCTGATTTGATTCCCCTAGCCAAGTTGACTTGGGCTGTCAATATGCATATTGCATATGTAACAGTACTGAATCTAGTCATTTCCTTTCTTTGGTCTTGTCCTTTCTTTATATGGAAAATAAAGTCAAATGAACACGTGTGGAAGCTTTTTGCTTGAAAACCACGATTGAATCTAAGGAGGCATTGGTTTAGTTAGTGCGAGTTCTTCATCTTATAAAACATCCAATTCATTAAGTCATGCTGATTAGATCATTCCAAGGCTTTTATATTTATGGGTCTTTCTCCCAACTTTTTAGATTTGAAGAGGGTGTGAGAGGTCTCCAATATAACTTTGGAGGAAGTTGTAAAGAACAAAACTAATTTTTTATAGTCAAGGTTATTATTTATTGGGACATAAACCAAAGAGCCTTAAATCTCATCTAAAGAAACGGTAAGATAGATGGAAAGATCTCTTTGTGGATGAGAGTCTTGAAAAAAAAAGGTCCATTAAATTATCTTAGCCCTTGATTTAGCACCCTTAAAGTTTAGCCATCTCCTAATCATAGAGTCTTTTTTAAATTCAATCTAATGATGAATAAATGTTCAATGAAAATAAAATTGGACATGATGCCTGGTCGGGCGGCTAAGAATTTAAAAGGAGAAACACTAACGAAAGGTGAGCCCCAATGAAGCTCTCAGAGCAGAAAATTCTTCATTGTGTAAGTGCATATTCTGACATGCGGTCCGCATTGCTGTCCCTTTAGTTCATGTCGGACATCACACATGATGTAAGGTTGATTCCTGTGATCGTAGCCTAGTCACTAGATACAATTTTCAAGGTCTCATGCATAAAAAGGAAATTGCATGCTTTCACCACTTGTTTTGAGTGTCAAGTTTAGCATAACGAGCCATTTCCAAGTTGATTGGAAACCTCACCTCTCATCCAGATGCCCTGGGATTGATTAATAAGTCTCTCTCATCGCATGTGCAAGATTCCTCTTGTGCTAGCTAGTGCTTTCTCCCTGCACATGCAGGTGCTCTGATGGGTCCCTCTCCCTTTGGCTGGGGGTTAAAAAAGAAGACTGGAAGCCAAAATTCCCCTTACGTAAAAGGATTTTATAACAAGAGGAATGTCAGTCATCAGTTTTCCATTCAAGATAGATCGATCACGAACAGCCGTTTGTGACTGACAGAGAAAAGTGAGTCCTAACACCTCTAGGAAGGAAAATAGTTCCATTTTTCTCTCTTTCCGAATGAAAAATCTAAACTGCTGAAAATACATGTCCTCTTGCATTGGCTCTAGCCAAATTCCACTATGATAGAAGGCCCACGAAGAAACAGATCACATTCAAAAAGCGAATGACTTGTATATTTTATTCATGGCTTTTACAGGTAATCAATTTAAAGATGGCCACAACTCTTATTTAAGTGAAATTTGGTCAAAGGCAATACAAGAGAGATATTTATTTTGATCAGTTTAAATATCAAATAAGTGAGCCCCACTGAAGAGCTGAGATTTCTCCCAACTCCAGCCTCATTCTTGCGATTCGGGCCTAAGGAGATGAGACTCTCCTAAGCTGAAATACTTAATCAGTATGCCTTTGGTTTTGGGATTCCCTGCAATTTGACCCTTTTGAACCCAGGTTAACATCTCTGGGAAAATTCACCCAAGCATACTCACTTTTGGTAATAAAGGTCGTGGATCTACTTCAAACAGAGAAAACATAAGATGTACAAAGCACCTTTGAACTCAAAATAAATAAATAAATAAATAACAAACCTTTGGTTCTACAAAAGAATAATACACAACATGTTAGTATTTTTGTTGGCTAATTCATGGGTTGGACAAAACTTTGAGTCCATTGAGTTGTATTTTTTATTTTATTTTAAAATGGACTGTGGTTGTGGCACCAATAGAGCTGAACCGACGAAGATTGAAGACCAGGCGAACCAACCCAGGTCCAATCGATCTGAGCCTCTGTCCGATCGATCGGACATGCGGCACAGTTTCAGAAAAGTCTTATATTTTGCTACGAATTGGTTTCCTTTTGAGACTTGGTTTCCCAATTTAAGTCCTACTTGTGCTCTAAGTCTAAAGCACAAATTTAGGACTATAAATAAGGTATTGCTCTCAACCATAAAGTGGGTGTGCATATTGAAAATTAGAAACACACCTCTCATTAATCTGAGTCAGAGATATCTAAGAAAAAGATTATTCTCTAGAGCCATTGAGAGATTGTTCTAAAGGGTTGCTCTAGAAGATTGTTGCTGCTTCTACCTTTTTGTAAAAGATTGTTTCATATTGACTGACAAGGTGCGAGGAGATCAAGTAAGGAGAAACGGACACGGTGGATGTCATGTTAATGGATTCTTTACAAGAACAACTACAATCCTTAGGTCGAGGTACAAACTGAGATAAAGGAGCTTGTGAGTATATCTTGTAACTGTTTGTGAACTCTTGATTTCTGGTTCGTGGTTTTTCTCCCTGAATAGGGTTTTTACGCTAAATATTGTGCCTGCCTTCTTGTGGTGTGATATTGGTAAATAGCTAGTTCTATTGTCTGATTGATTATTTCCGCTGCATGTTGATTGGTTAAATTAGAACTAGTAATCCATTCTAGTAGCCCCTGCAAAAACTTTCACAACATAAACCATCCAAAATGTCCTATCTACAGCTGCTAAACAATGTAACAGGGGAAAAAAGGAACACCAAAATGTACTTTCAAATTAACCACCCTTGTCTTTCAATAGCATTTTCAATCTCACAATTCCCTTCTATTTCTAGCAGTTGATTCCACACTGTTGAATATCTGGGCCGGTAACTTGGGTGGTGAACGGATCGATTCGAACCCACAACAAAGAGAATATGGATGCAAGGAGAATTGACCAAACAACCACAATGGTGGGTGTTCGGTTCTGGCGCCCCATCAAGCCCTTGAGGAAGGGGTATAAGTGAACGATCACCCAGAAGGCGAAGAAGAGCTTACCGAAAAGTGGACCCCAGGACTGGTACCCGCTGTTTATAGCATAAGAGATACCAGCAACAACTCCTACCAGGTTGATTATGAGGAGAGTGGTAGGTGGTATTAGCAAGGTTGTCCATTTGAACATGTACAGCTCAGCAAAATCACCATCATCTGAAGCCTTGGATGTAACTGTGAAGTTTGTATCGATACCAGCAAGAACTTTTAGCAGACCTTGGAAAACAGCAAAAAGATGGGCTGACACGCCTCCAATGACCCAAAACTGTTCATTCCTCCACCACTCATCAATCCCAACACCACTCCACCTCATTTCCAATATTCCAGTGGCAAAAATGGAAAGGAAGAGAGAGATAAACCAGATACTGGCAACGTTGCTGATCTGCAGCCAGAAGAAACAAGTAACAGGAATCAGAATTCAAGCCCAATTTAGTACCGCGCATTCAACTTCAGTTGCATCATAAGAGATCACAGTGTAAAGCAGCACAT
Organism: Persea americana; assembly: GCA_029852735.1. Taxonomy (NCBI): domain Eukaryota; kingdom Viridiplantae; phylum Streptophyta; class Magnoliopsida; order Laurales; family Lauraceae; genus Persea; species Persea americana. Next base: position 63,002,991 of record CM056813.1, on the reverse strand, counting down.
ACATAAGAAGGAAAACTAGTTTTTGTTTTCACCTAAAGGTACATTTGGATCAATGTTTCTTTGCAGACGCACCATGGATATGGCAGGTACATGGATTTAACACTGAAGTATAATATATGATATGATACAAACATATGCATAATAAAAGTATCCGAGTGTCATAAATTTGTACAGCTCTACTGAGGCAGAACTCATGTGTGCTTTTTCATGTTAATTGGATTTACAATGCAATCATGTGGCAGTGTAAGATCCACAATATTTTCTATATTAGATGGAGCTGAAAAGCTAGAAAATTGGCATCCCACTGACATGGTTCCTGTTTTCTATGCACTCACAGGTGCAGAAGAAGACAACCAGAATATCTGTTCCACATGCTGACTGTAATACATACAAAGGCACCCTATAGCTGCTACACATTTCAACTTCATTCATTTTTGAACTGTAAGATAAGTTATGATCTCTCATAAAATTGACTGCTTTACCAGATATGTATAAGATATTAGATACCTGTGGAATAATGAACTTCCCAGTGATAAGACAGACGGCTGGCAGTGTACAATATGCAAGAAGAGGAATTGCAGTAATTGGGTAAATGGTGGTGTTGATGTATGCAAGTCTTTCTAGCCATTTTAGCCTTCCTCCATAGCCATACCATATTGGGCAATGTCGACTGAGTAGGATTTCAACAGAACCCAAAGCCCATCGAAGTACTTGGTTCAAACGATCTGAAAGGTTAATAGGAGCAGATCCTTTGAAGGCGGGGCGGTGAGGCATACAGTAGATTGATCGCCAACCACGGGCATGCATCTTAAATCCAGTGAGAATATCTTCTGTAACAGAACCATAAATCCATCCAATCTGCAGAGAATGCTTTTGTTAGAAACCTAAGATGAGGTAAACAACAATAAAAATCAGAAGTTCAAGGCAGCAAGATTTTTGTGTGATAACTTATAAGATCATTTACTTGTATTCTGATGTGACGGGCTACTCATATAGTCATATGTAGTCCACATAGCTAACATAGTTGATCTATTAATTACATTTAACAAATTGATCACACGGAAATGGTTCTGTTTGATGGGTCATCAAGTTTCCTTTCTTGAAATCCCAATCTTGAGACAATAACTTGAGGAAGTTGTACCAAGATTGCCTGCTTTAAGGCAATAACTTGAGAAAGTTATGGTCAATCTTCAAATTGAGTGCAGGTTAATAATGAGATTGTCAAGATGCAAGCCGGTCAGTTTAATAGTATTACAGCTCAGTAATAGCATAGGGTTTCTTTAGGACCTCTTATAGAGAGGGCATTTCCATAAAAATGAGAACCAATTTTCACAATTTTGGTATATTCTAAAACTTCGGCCAATAATTCCCCCACTATGTTTCCTGCACCAAGGTATGGAATCAAGGTTGGCAATGGGGCAGGCCAGCTTCTCAGGCCTCTTAAGTCTGGGCCGCTTTAGGACAGACTTGGACAGGTTTTTAAGGCCCATGGGTCAGGATCGGGCTTCTACGTTGAAGCTGTTGGCCTGACCCATTCCTAGCTTGTTTGATAGCCTATTGCATTATATATTAATGATAATAAATTACGAGATAAAAAGCATATTTAATGGAAAAGTTGTTGATATGATGATGATGACGATTATGATGAAATCAAATTTAATATCATATTATCATCCACAGATCAATTATGAAATTTTACTTGTTTTTATAATTAAACCACTCTTACTATATAACTATTATAGGCCCATTGACACTCTTGTATGGAATATACCAGAAGTGTGGAAATTGATTTCCATTTGCATAGAAATACCTCCACACTTCTATCTGAACTTGTTTACTTGTGTGCGCTCAACTAGAAAAGATAATAACATGCAGTTTCAGAATTGCATCTGGAATCAGACATTTAGGTAGTTTATTCATAAGTGTATTAACTAAACATCAAAAAAGGCGATGAGATAATCAAAGCATCAAAAAGGAGAGACTGGTACATTTATTAGGTAAGATCAAATATACCTCACTTCCCCACTCCGTCTTGTCCTCGTATCCACAGCTGATGACATGGATTGCTTCTTTCAGAAGAGATTCAGGAGTTGCAGACTGAGGCACACCACCATGTTCCATAAGTGTAGAGGCCACAAAAACAGTTGATTGGCCAAACCTTTTCTCCAAGCTCATCTGTGACATGAGCAGTGACTTCTCATCATCAAATCCAGCACCTGAGTTTCGGAATTACAAACAGAAGAAAGTCAGTGTCATGGATCAAGAATATGATGAATCAACAACTAATCCATAGAGATGTATGAAATTTTTTCAGAAAAGGACTAGTGTAAAAAAGAATTGAAAGAGAGCATAGAAAAATCACCATGCATGGATCCAGTAGTAGTAATACACTAATACTAATAGTACTAGTGGTAGTTACTAATAATAATAATAATATGATAATGGTAAAAACAAGGGTAAGACAACTTCATTAAAATATATAGACCATCTACACACTCAAAATTTATGAAACCCAGACAAAAATCGGAAGATGCTCAAATCAGGGCATGTCACCATTTCTGAGTTATGTCAAATTCTGAACCAGAGGGTGCCACAAAAACTTCAACAATCTGATGTTTTCTTCATCGGGAAGTAATTCCCTGAGTTTTTAGGAATCAAAAGGTTAGTATAAGACTAACCCAATTGCTCATATTTAAAATTGTTAAACATTCTTGTCATGTATAAGCACTACAACCATGGATGATGGATGCCTTAGTTTTATTTATGCAGGCTTCAGAAAGCTTTATAAGAAACATCTAATGAATATTCATGATCATACATACCTTCAACCCCTTCTTCAATATCTTCTAGATTATATATCGGCATGGTGGAGTCTACATGCTTGCCTGATTTCTTTTTTTCCAAATCATATTTACTAGATTTTGATTTCTTCTTTCGTGATCCTCCACAGAATGAAGAGAAAAATCCTGGTTTTCTGTGTTTCTGTTTAAGAGGAGGTTCATAACCATATAAAGCAGTTCTGTTGAAGACACATCCTGTTCCCACGTAGACAGGACCTTGGATGCCGTCAAAGCCTCGTAAATTGATCTAAAAACCACATGAAAAATATGCAGAGCTCAATTAAATAGAAACAGCCAAAGATAACAATAAGCTGATTGGAAAAGAACGAAGATGGTAAGATCTCAGATTTATTGGCATGTTGCTGCACCTAACCTCCCCATAGCCTAGGTTACTGGTATGGGCAAGCTACATCTGTGAATAGCATGTCATGCCTCAGGAGTCGGGACATTTTAACCTGCGGCATTACTGTTATAATGCCACAAAAAGGATTGAACAACAGCGTAGGGTGGCTAAACACCTTTAAAGCATGGCAACCGCCAAAGTTCTGAGATCATGAATTCTTTATTGAAAAGAGAGGAAGAAATCAAGATCATCCTTATGAAAGAAAGGTAACTTACATCAAAGAACACAGTATTCCGATTGGCATATCTATCATTCGTATCAATACCATCAAATCTCTGGGGAAACTGAACATAACAAACTGATCTTCCAAGGTTCGGATCCATCAGGAAGCACATTGCTTCCCTCAATGCCTTGCTATTGTTTATGTAGTGATCACAATCAAGATTCAACAAGTAGGATCCATTGGTAAGAACTGCTGACACACGGACCTGTTGAAGAAGGGTTGCATTTATTATTACACGTGAGATACATCTAGGCATGAATATGATTCAAGTTAGCATTGTTATATAACTCACAAGTGCATTCATTGCACCAGCCTTCTTGTGATGTTGGAAGCCAGGACGTTTCTCACGAGACACATAGACTAACCGTGGCAGTTCATTGCCCTCAGTGTCAAGCCCTCCACTGTGGCCTAAGAAAACCTGGCAAAAAGCAAAGTATTGAAGTTGTTAGTAGAAAACAATGTCCATGTGTGCATTGCTAATGCAGATAGCAATGATCTGAATCTACAAATTATGACTAGCTTGCAGCCCAAACACGATTGTTCATTCCTTAATATAATCAGGTCAGGAACTCAATCAGGAAAGAGCACATAGGAACAATCCAAAATAGGACATTTGCCGAGTAGTTCCTGTGATTGAAACTGCAGTTGAGCTGGAAATGTAACCCAGGGTCTGATCCCAAAATAAGTCTATAGGCAATTATGCATACGTAGAAGATCAAGCTAAATAAATAAATCCTGCAGATTCATAGAATTTTCAGCAAAACAACCTCCAACCCCCCACCCCAAATACAAAGTCTGCTCCATGAATGTGCGACTCTGCTGATGTATCAAGAGATTTGCGGAAGGGAATATTTCTACACTAGATCTGTAAATTCTAATGTCAGTTACAACCATTTGGCAGTCTCTTAATGAGGACACAATAGTTTACAGCTTTATATTCAAGTTTTTTTATTTTTTTTTGAACGGTAACTGAAACTTCTTAATTTATTATCTCTTCCACTTTATTTTCCTTTTCTGTAACCTTTATATTCAAGAGAGTAGTGGCATCCATCCACTGCCAAGTTTGAATGTGCCACTTGCATCAATCAAAACACACGAACTTTCGGTTTGATGCTCCCATGATCATACAGGAAGCTCAAGTTACAGAACAAAGTGGAAATCATAGAAAAAATGCATGTATGCACCAAAGAACAGGAAAGCACAGAAATCAAAAGCATGTACCTCACGGAACTATAGAAAATAAAAACGTGAAGCATGTATTCACGTGAACATCCATCTATCTATATGTATATATGCATCAAACTTTCTTAAGATTCAGTTTTTTATACATGAATTTTTGAAGAAAAAGAACTATTTGTGATCATATAAAAAGAAGTTTTTACAGTGCACTAGAAAATATTTTCTAAACACCTATACAGTTCGAGCGACTGTCAAAAAGGCATATCAAGATATGAGCCAGATCTACCAGAACCAAAATAGAAATAGAACATACTTGAATCATCCCTGGATGATCTCTGGTGTTATTCCCAGGCCACGGTGTGCCATCTTGCATAACCCATCCCTCATCAGGAACTTTTTGTGCCTTCGCAACAAGTCCATTTACACGAATCTTAAACTCTTCATATTCTCGCTGCATATTAATGATAGCATTTTGATTACGAAATATCAATGAAACAATAAATGCAACTTAGATTTAAAAAAATGTGCCCATCTACCTTCATGGCTCTGCGGTCTTTGACAAATGATGGCTGAACCTTATCTTTCAAGTAGTCAATCTTCTGTGCAAAGTACCATTCTGGGGCACGGGGTTCAATGTTGTATTTCTTGCTGAAAGGAACCCATTTCCTTGCAAATTCTGAAGTTTCTGATAGAGTTTCAAATGTCAACATGGAAGCTCCATCATCAGAGACATAGCAAGAGACCTTGTCAACCGGGTAATCCACTGCAAGAATTGAAAGCACAGTATTGGCAGTAACGAGAGGAGGCTCCTTTAATGGGTCAACAGTACTGACGAAAATGTCAACAGCAGCCAACTGAGATGGTTCTCCTTCTCGATCATATCTGTTAATCATATGAAAACATGCTTAGAACAATTGAAGTGCTTTCACAACATGCTACATACTCGGAAGACATGTTGAGTACAGAATAATGACACAGAAAACAAGAGAGGAAAACTTTAAGAGAAAGAGAGTTCTGCTAGAACAATGCATTACCTTAAAGCAAGTCTATCAAGATATGTCTCACGATTCACAGGAAGCCACTTGGGGAACTGATCCAATATCCAAGATATCGCAAACCATATCTCACATATCACAGAAATCAACCACAAAGCATAGGCATTGGTAACAGGATTGGTTATCCGATAGTGCAAGAAAATGCTGAGTATAATAAGCCGCAGAACAATGACCATCCTATATGGATTTATCCTGGACGAAGGAATAGACACCTTCCTTGAAAGAGGTTGGCGGGCTTCATCATTACTGCAATGCCATGGAAACAGATTTAAGAACAAAACTAGCAATGCTTTCTTACATTACATGAAGAGCAACCAGAACCACAAAGGATCATGATTTTGGATAATCACAACAGACAATAAAAAATAATGCATAGAACACTATTAAGCTAGTAAATGCTCATGTGGCCAGGATAAACAATGCAGAAAGCAACCCATTAGTGAGTTTTACTTGACAGATAAATCCATATTACTAAAACTCTGCAAAAATATTTCAGTTAAAAAAAGTTGTTTTTTTATGGAGAAACGGTGACCGGAATAAAGATGCCATCAGGAAAGCTGGAAACTGAACACTAATAGGTATAACATCTACAAATTAGCAAGACCCACTAAAGAACACGAGCTCTAGTCTAGACTAGGAATGCTGAAACCTAAACAATACGAAAGCATATCCTTGCAAGAAAGAATCTATCAAGAACCAAAACGAGTGATTGATTTTATTTCAAAAACTTGCACTAGGAGACCTCCAGTACAACTGCTAAAGAATCTCCACTGTTATTCTTCTAATTGCTGCACAGAAGCTTGTAAGAGATGGCAACTTGACAAAAACTTAATTATGAGCTTAATCCCCAACAAGCAAGCTGGCTAAGACGCCCTCTGGCTAGTTCGGTAATAATCATGTCCAGAATCAGTTCAAAATCAATCTATAACTAAACTATTTCAATTGCTCTTTTTTTCACAGGGTGGTTGGGAGAGAAGATAGGATAGGCAGGTTGATCTGAACATGCAAAACTCAGAATCTCAGTGTTCAAAACCATTCCATCAAGTTGAGAACTTACAGCATGGAGTCATCCATATTCACATCAGTGCTGGCATCAATATCCCCAGCTCCCCGGCCTTCCGAAGTGCCATGACCACCAACACTCATTGAGGGCGCCACATTCTTCTCTTGCTTCGTCTTCCATCCATCAATCCTCTCTTTCCAAGCAACATTACCAAATCCCTGTGAACTGAATTCTCTTGATGGATCTACAACCCTGATATTAGCTGCAAAATGCACATTATTTTCAAGAAACCGCAATCAGTATAGAAACAATTAAAAGCCAGTATCCCAAGAAACCCAAAAGGGATGAGATCTACGTGATTGATTGACATCTGCATAAGGGAGTGGATGCACACGTTTCCCTCCACCGACACTTCCAGGCGACGGCATCGAAACATGTTCAGGAGAAGCTGCAGATAATTCACCTGAAAGCTGAAAACAAATCAACAACAAGAGATTCAATCCACTGCAATAAAAGCAATTCCAAAGACAGGAGAGCAAAACGAGTAAAAGAACAACTAAATCGACTCACCATATGATTTGACGGAACATCATCTCCATCATACTTTGGACCTTCTACATCTTCTCCTCCTCGTCCATATCTCATCTTCCAACTCAGCATTCTTTCCGCGATCTTTTGTTTCTGGCTTCGATTTCCAGATGAACATACGAAATCACTTGCCACATCTTCAGAATCACCTTCCTCCTCTCCATCGCCCTGGATAGGAGGGCTTCCTGTAAAAAAAAATCCAAACTATAACATCCTACGCATTTCATGCTCCAAAAAGATAGACAAAAGAGAAATTGAGATGGAATCGAACCTTTATGCCTCTTGTATCGGGTCTTGCACTGAGGGCAAGATTGCTTTCCGTCTTTCCTCTCGTACTCGTAGCACAGCCTGCAAACCGGAAACGAACAGACATCGCATGCAACGAAAAGCTCTCCATCAACAGCCGTACCGACTTCATCGCCGCAGATCTGGCACACCTGACCGCTCAGATGTTTTGTAGATTTCGCCTAAAACAACAGAAACATGAAACATTTCAACAAACAGATCAAATCAGTTACAATGCGCGGCGATTGAACAGAAAACAGATCAGATCTTCGAAATATAAGCAATTAACATGGATTCGCGTCCATAAATGATCAAAAATCATTCAAGAACACCTTTTTTTCAATGAATTATGACAGAAGTTTGGTGCTAACCGGTGGATCTCCGTTTCGTTCCATTGGATGCAAGTTCGATCTCTACGAAGAGCTTAAAATCTCCGCCAGATCTACAGCAAAATGGCGTGGCGGAGAAGCTGTAGCTCTAATCCTTCTACAAGCACAAAGATCTCTACTGCTACATGCGTAAAAAGCTTCAGAATCTATTTTGAGCTTGATCTGTGAATTCAGATCAGATTTCTCTTTAAATCACCTGAATGACAGCCAGATCTACCTCCAAACACAAAAGACATGTTCAAAGACAATTCTGTATGGGAAGTCGTGAATTTGACCCGATTTGGATCTGGAACACTAAAATTGAAGCTGTTGAAGGTCGTAAAAAGAAGTACTTAGCGCTGGTATTTCGAATTCTAAAGAAGAAGCTTGTTGAAGACGTGAGATTTGAACTAGTTTTTCTTCTTCTTGTTTTCCTCTTGTAGTGTTTGAAGGTTAAAAAATGACCGAAAGTCCGAAACAAAAACCCGATTCTCAAAATCTCACTTGACCAGAGCGTAATTCCCGCGCAGAGAGACTAGAAGGTGATTGGGACTCAGGAGTGGGAGAACGGGAGTGGCAAGTGACCGGGCGCGGGCGAGTCCGGATCCTCCGAGGCTCCACAATCACAATCACAATGGGCCCCACAGACAGAGAAATTCAAGCAGCTAAAAATAAATTAATGAGAGTTGTCTATGACTAAAACAGTCTTTAAAATTAGTAATTTATTTATTAATGATAATATTAATCTTTGCTCCATGTTTTAGTGGAACAAACTCGTATCAAGTTAAAACTAAAAATCATCTCATGTAAAAAGGAGGGTATTTGTTTTAACTGACTTAATTTTAGCAGGTGATCTGTGCTGCAGAGCTCCATTCCTTCTGCTCTACTTTAAAAGAATTCATATAAGAAGATTTTCCGCATCTTGGGATATCATTGCCAAATTTATGTCAGGCTCTCTTGGAAAATTGATCTCCAAATGGGATAGAGAATGTAGGGAGGGTATAGTGCAGGTCGATTAGATATAGAGTTCAAATATGTAATTTGCATGCGATCATCTTACTGCTGAGCTTTGAGTATGAAGGTTCAATGGTTGCATAAGTACTTTTTTTTTTCTATTTCATCATCATCACAAGCTCATTCCAACTACGTAAACGCTCAAGGGCTAATAGTGGTTGGACAATTTCAATTGATATTATGTTATAGCTGATTTGAGTCAATGTTGAAAAACTCACCAAGTTGACTCTTGACTCTTCGGAGTCATTTCGTTTTGAGGAATGACCGAGTTGCATACATTGAAGATTCACTCGAATCACCTCATTTTACTAATTTGTTTGCATTCTAAACCACTTGATAGGTAGAGCCGCTTTCAAACAATTAATTTTTTACTTTTAAGTAATTATACATAAGGTTTGAAGTCAGCAATTTAAAAATAATTATTGAGATGTAATTTGAGACTTATATTTATTCTTTTACATTCGATGTTTGAACTAATAAATTGTATAATATGAAATATTTTTCTTTTATTTATTTTATTATGGTATTTTTCTATTGCATATGTAAATCTATTCATTTGAATTGGTCATCATGAATGCTTGTGAATAAAATATTTATTTATACTTTGCAAGCATTTGATTCATATTTAAATATTTTAAAATTATTGAAACCTAACATGCCTCTCTTGAGGGTTGACATTGATGCGTCCGAGTTTTTTTTTTTTTTTTTTTTTCCATCGGGTGAGTGCTGTCCCACTCGTTAATTCTCAAACCTTGATTTGAGTAGAATGTATGTAAGCCATGTGACATCTGGGTCAAACCATCTCCACAGCTTTTACCTAGCATAACTTGTTTTTTTAGGAACCATGGAAACGTAATTAGAAGAGCGTGTTAGGACTTTCATCAGTTTGTACACGCGCCCAGTCCAATCCCAGTTAGTATACAGCTGGTACTGTCGGTGAACTTTGACTATGATTGGAATCCGTGGGATTATTTGGTAGCGCCCAAAATCGCTGCATGGGGGCTGGTCCACTGCGCCGATAAGAGTTGGCCGCCCATTGGTGTACAATTTGGAAACATCCCATACGTATATTGAGGTTTCTCATTTTGAGCGCAATACGTAGACTTTATTGTTTGATAAGTTTCACTCCTCCAACTTAAAAAGCTTTCTTCAATTCATACGACACTGCTATCAAATTTTGAACCATGTAAATTTGTGGCACTTCTATTAGCTTTTTATGTATCATAAATCAGTTATGTTACATTTTAATTTTATAGTAAGTGAATCTTTGAAACAAATATCATAATTTGAAGCAAGACAACCAACTACAAAGAGATCTGCCAAATTTTGAACCATGTAAATTTGTGGTACTTCTGTTAGCTTTTTATGTATCGTAAATCGGCTCTATTACATTATAGTTTTAGTTTTGTAGTAAGTGAATCTTTGAAATAAATATCATAATTTGAAGCAAGACAACCAACTAAAAAGAGATCTTTAGCCATGCACTCTCAGGGTGGGCACAACTACTTCCTTCAAACTTCATAAGAAAATTTCATGGAAAATTCATTATCCTAGCATTTTAGTAATGTGGTTGCATTGTTAGACATGAATAGTCTGAGAGTAATACTGGTTCGACCTGAGATGATGCCTTGAATGAAGCATGTATAATCATAAATAAAGACAATTAGCACCCTCAAACGAAGTTTAGCACGTGGAATGATAATGAAGGAATGCATGTTGCCAGAATGGCCTAAAACAAAAACAAAAAAACAAGGGCCCTAAAGCAATCACTTCAAATCAACATAAGTGGGTGGATCTAAAAACATGAGTTGGGATATCAAAATGATGGATTCCATTGCATCATACTTATAAAAACTTCAAAGGAAAAATAAAATACCTTATCATAATTCAAAAAGTAATAAGATAAGCCATTATTAACTTGCATTGAATGTTGGTTTGATATATAGCAATAAACTTTTAAAAAAAAACAACATGCATAGAATGAAGAAATCAAGAAAAGGCTTACATGACAAAAACCTATATACGCTTGCATATTGACAAAAAAACTCTCATGACACTGAGATTATCTGGCTACTAAGAAAATATAGCATCTAAACAGACCTTAAACCTCTCCACAGCATCTCTGTATCTTTGGCTAGTGCACTCACACATCAATTAAATATATTCCTTATTTCAAGCCACTAATCTCACCCAAGTCCTCATCACTAAGCATGAAAATACCATACTTTCTTAGTAAAAGGGATATATATATATATATCTGTCCCACGATTTCTTTTTATGATCTGACACAAGCATACTATCAAACCACATAAAATATTTTTCTATATTTTTTAGAGTGACTATTTGGTTAGATCTACTTGTGCATAGTGTTTTGTATCGATTGCGGATTTCTACCGCACCCTAACATATTTGCTAATATACATAGGAATTTATAGTGAAATAAGCTTTGCTGAAAGATTATTAAAGAAGTGAGGGGTGAGAAACACGAGGTTATGGATGCAAAAGGGACCTTGACCATAGTGGGATTTGAGTTCCAGGGTGATGGATGATCATTCATCTCTCATTTTTCCTCAAATCAAGTTCCATTAAAAGAGAGGTTATTTGATTGGCATTTTTTAATATTCATGTATGATTTTACATTTTTAACCACTAATGAAAATTTGAAGCCCTATAACTCTTAGGAACTACATGAACAATTTTCTGTCATTCCTCATAATGTTTGATGCACTAAAATGTGTAAAATGTTACAATTATTTTTTTCTTTTTCCTTTTTTTTTCAAGAAAGAGAGGAAAGCATTAAAAGATTAAAAAACAATAAAAAATGTGTCATACCTTATGCCAAAACCACTAATGTCAAAGATGACACACAAGATAACCAATCCACCAAGCTGACTAATACAACACAAAAACAACCAAAACAATAGAGAAAAAAAAAAAAAAAAACAAAAGCCCAACTGGTTGATCGTTGCCCCAAGTGCAAGGCCGCGATTGTAGTAATAACCGGTGAAACCGGATCGATCCACGGAGAGTTTATTTATCGCAAAACCTGTCCTAATAAAAAAAAAACTAGTTCTAGCCTAAAAAAAACTATACAAATCAAATTTTCTAATTGAATTAAAAATTAATTGCAAATCTGAAATATTAATTACAACCCAAGAAAATTAAAATCCTAATCTAGAAACCTAATCTAACCACTGCATCACCATAAGATTCATTAGCCCAACCAATTGCAATAATTGTTAAGGGTGCATAAAATAAAGAATAAAATAAAATCAAATAAAATAAAATCAGAGAATAAAGAAATTATATTTTAATTCTAAAACTTTGCAATAATTACTTTGCTTAATGCCATCAAGAAAAATCAAGACCACCGCACCAAGTGCGCACTGTCACTACGCACAAAAATTCAATGTTGACTCATTGGTGAAGACCAAGACCCCATAAACTTGATTTATTAATGAAAGACCCATTACAAGCAAATAACCATTACAAAATTCTTTTAATAAAAATAAAGTGCATCCAACCTTACCATAGACGCAAGAAACACTAAACGGAGGAGAGGGACTCGCGGTCTTGAACGGCGATCCAACCGGCTCTCGTTTCGCGATCTGAAATCCAAGCAAGGGAAGATGATTTCAAGGATGATCCGATGGTGGAGTGACGATAGCAACGGCGGCGGCGCGATGGCGTAGGAATCCAAGTGGTAGTGTGCCTTAGGGAAGGCCTTGGATGAAATATTGATGGAAGGAGGAGAGATGAAGAAAAATTAATGGAAAAGGGGGAATAATTGTTGCTGGTCGTCCAAGAGGAGTGGGGGGTATGGTATGCACGTCCAGCCCTCTTTGTGTCTCTTTTTATATATTTTTGATAGCTTTTGTTGCAAGGTTTTTGATTTGGGTAAGAATTAGTAGTGTGTGGTCCAAGTTAGATTAGGATTAGGAGAGTTTTTGAGAGATTTTCTAGGGGTTGGCTCACAATCCTAGTAAAAATAGGATTGTTCTTATCTCATGCAACTCCCTCTCTTGGGTCCCACTTGGATTAAGGATCAATTCAAATCTGAATTTCAGATTTGATGTGCAATTCTTGAATGCATGTGGACCCCACTTGGATGTAGACAACATGGAACGTCCCATGCCTTGGCTTGACTTTCTTTTGCAATGTTTTCTCTTCTTTGTTTGGCTTGAATTGAATCTTAGCCATCCATCTTGACATGTAAGCAATATTTGTTGGAGAGTAGATATGACACCTCATCATCTCATGGCCCACAAATTCGGAACTTATCTTCAAGAGATTAAATCTGATTTTTTTCTTGCATATGAGAGCGGACCCTACCATGGCCGCCCCTACCTTAGATTCCATGCCAAAGGAAGGTGGGTCCATGGTGCATTTGATTCATCAATTCTCTTCCGTGGGCCCCGATTTCTGAAATTCCCTACAAAAATAAAAGCAAAGATCAAAGAATAATCTAATCATATAGGTAAGGAATTATGCAAGATGCGGGCCCAATTCACACCAAATAAATGCATAAAATGTCACCATTTTATCAAGTTTTCTTCAATTAAATTAAAGGTGCAAAGAAAATTCATCATTTCATGTGTGATTAAAAAGTTATGAGAAATTTTTGACTTTCAATGCCAAAAATAGAGAAATTCATGATTTTATGTGAAAATGCAATTTTTGGATGAATTTTGACTCAAATTCAGACTTTGATGCTCAAAACATAAATTCATAATTTTTTTACTAAAATGGTCCATGATTTGATGATTAAGTCCTTAATTACTCTAAAATGATAAGAACATATTACATTTTTAAGGACTTATCACTGGTCACTACCACCCCTAAATGTTAAAATTTTATTTCATTTCTAGCATTACTAGTCATTTTTTAATATTCATTTTTTAACTGCTTATAAAAATTTAAAGTAAATTTCACTATTTCAATAACATAAAAAAAAGCCCCAACATTAAAAAAAGATTTTCTATTGTCACAAAGTTCACTCTGTCGAATCTTGTTGGAGCATTAAATGTTTAAAATGTCACAATTCTATTTCACATATTTCATTTATAGCATTGCAAATTCAATGAAACAAAACACCAATCAGAACAGTAACCAACTCATAGCTTTAAACGGATCAACAACAAATCACAAGAATTCCAAGCATTCTTTGGCATTCTCATTTCTTCCTCTGACAAGAAAATTGTATCTTTACAAGCATTGAGATCGAAGTTGAAGTTTTATACAATGAAAATCTCATTTGAGTTCTTGTAGCGAATGTACAAACTCTTCAAACACAACTATTTTCATGATCATTTGAGCTAAGCATTTCATTGAATAATACTAAGTGGGGCTCACAGATGTGTAGTTCTCTTTTATTTTATATATTTAATATAATATAATATAATAATACTAAGTGGAGCCTACAAATGTGTAGAGAAAAAGCAAGACAAGTTCTTCTACTAAGTGGGGCCCATAGATGTGTAATTCTCTTTTATTTTATCTATATATAATGTAATAATACCAAGTGGGGCCCACAGACGTATAGATATAGAGAAAAAACATGACAAGTTCTTCTACTAAGTGGGGCCCACATATGTGTAGATATATATATATATATATAGAAAATAATAATATAAGTGGGCCAAGGAGTGTGGTGAAAAGCAGGCCACTTTTCCTCCCTTTCTGATTTATAATAGTAGATAGATATAATAAAATAGTAGATTTATGATTTTTAAAAGGGTGGGCCCCACAAAGGTGTGTAATGAAAAGGTGTGCAACTTCTTTTCTTTTATACTTTTCTTTCCTTTATGATTTATAATAGTAGATAGATATGATATAATAATATATTTATGATTTTTATAAGGGTGGGCCCCACAAAAGTGTATAGTGAAAACGCTGTGCAACTTTTTCTCTTTTATAATAGTAGGAGTAGATATAGATATATATAATAAAAGTCGGCCCAGGTGTATAGTGAAACCAAAGTCATTTTATTCTCTTAGATTTTATATTATAAAAGTGGGCCTAGGTGTGTAGTGAAACCAAATATCATTTTGTTTTCTTAGATTTTATATTATAAAAGTGGGCTCAGGTGTGTAGTAAAACCACATGTCATTTAAATGTGGGCCCAGGTGTGTAGTGAAACCAAATGTCATTTTGTTTTCTTAGATTTTATATTATAAAAGTGGGCCTAGGTGTGTAGTAAAACCAAATGTCATGTAAAAGTGGGCCCAGGTGTGTAGGGAAACCAAATGTCATTTTGTTCTCTTTTATAAGGGTAGAGGTAGAAGTGGGCCCAATTTTGTAGTGAAACCAAATGTCATTTAAAAGTGGGCACCAAATGTCATTTAAAAGTGGGCCCAGGTGTGTAGTAAAACCAAATGTCATTTTGTTCTCTGTTATAAGGGTAGATTTATGATTTATAATAGTAGATAGATATGATATAATAGTAGATTTATGATTTTTATAAGGGTGGGCCCATAAAGGTGTGTAGTAAAAAAGGTGTGCAACTTCTTTTCTTTTATAATAGTAGGAGTAGATATATATATATATATAATAAAAGTGGGCCCAGTTGTGTAGTGAAACCAAATTTCATTTTGATATCTTAGATTTTATATTATAAAAGTGGGCCTAGGTGTGTAGTGAAACCAAATGTCTTTTTGTTCTCTTTTATAAGGAAGTGGGCCCAGGTGTGTAGTGAAACCAAATGTCATTTAAAAATGGGCGCCAAATGTCATTTAAAAGTGGGCCTAGGTGTGTAGTAAAACCAAATGTCATTTTGTTCTCTTTTATAAGGGTAGATAGAAATTGAATGAAATTCAGAACCATAGTATTAGTTTGGCCGGCCCAAACCATGAAGAGTAGGCTCAAATTGGGTTGAACATTGTGGCAACAATGTATAGGCTTATCACTAACTGGACACGAGAATGGCCCCTTTCCTCACTTGTAAGTGGCGGCAGTTATTACTTGGCTGCCCAAGGTTTGAACCTTAGGTACGCACCTCTTCCTACTTGTGCGGGTTGTCCTCCCGTGTGTGCGCGAGCTGTCTCTTATTTCCAGCCCCCTTAGCTGGGTTACCAAAAAGAAAAGAAAAAACACTAATGGAACACATTTGTTAAACTAGTTATAAATGTCCATCAAAAAACAGTTTGGAAGTTAAAAATCAGTGAGAGTAAAATTAGGCTGCTGCCTGATCATGGGATGAAAAAATTATCAAAGGGGCCACATTGATGAAGGGTGGGCCTTATATTATTGGACCACACTTGCTGTTGCTTGTAGGAAAACATTTTCCATGCATTCTATGTAAGCAAACAAACAGGTAGCTGCAATGTAGAACTACAATGCAACTTCCTTGAACCTCCGAAAATTTTACTGTGTAGAATTAGCATCCAAAAATCCAAACGGATGATCCAACCATTAATAGATCAGCATACAATATGACTAGCACAATGCTTTGAGCTAAGCACCGGCATGTCCAACCATGAAGTTACTGTGAATAAATTTAAGAAATTATAGCAAATTAAAAAAAAAAACTCAAATTAAAGTGACAGTAGTACATTAATGAAGCTTATATCTCTTACTTCCATAAAAATCACTAGCCATTAAACATTCAAGTACCAACAAAATCTATCAAACAATCCAAGCCTTAATCCTAATCCAAGAGGAAAATGCTTTGATTTCTAAATCTCCTCAACCAGCCAACAGTAACTTCTACTCCCATTTTGGTTGATACATTCGAAAAAGCTTATTGTGAATCAAATCCTCTCATGGAATTACAAAGAATTTCCAGTTGGAGTGTTGATGATTGGAAAGGCCACGGGTGGATTACAAGGGTGGGTCACCTTGATCTGCTCGAATTATTCATGGATTTGCACAAGACATAATTTCACCTATTTATATATCAATTAGAGGCTGATTTCAATTGAAATCAATATATAATTGATTTTGACTCCACACAATAGATTTTGAACCCCTACTAATTAATTCATTTATTGTCATTAAAATCGTGGGTCCAGCTAATCATGAAATAATTATTAACATTCATTTTTCTCCACCCCTCACACTTAATATAATTTTTTTTACTTGACATCCTTTAATTAAAATCCCCACCTGAAGAATTTATTTATTGCATGTCCAACCTATAATGGATCCCTACTCTTTTATTGCCTTGATCTCTAGAGCCATACAAACCAACATCATATCCTTAAAATTTCTCCACCCCTCACGTTTATTATAATTTTCGTATTGACCTGTGGACTCAATCCTCATTGTGAAAGCCATGCGCTAGTCAACACTATGAATATTTCTTCGCTAGACACCTCTATTTGTGTGCCTTCTATAGAAATACATGCGAGGCCATGATAGAGTTTTCGTTACTTTTTTAACTAAATGCACTTCAAGCAACGGATGGAAACCGGTGGAGGGAAATGATTTAAAGTCTCTTATCGTGGGAATTTGTTTGGGAAAGAGTCAAAATCGTTCCATTCTAGTCAGAAATGCATGGGGGGAGAGGTGGAGTTCTACCACTAATGTATGCCTAATGAAATCCTAAATCCACTTTCTTAGAGGGCACTGAAAGGCTTCTTGACCTATGGACTCATTCCTCTCTCCGAAAACGTTGCACTAGTCAACACAACGAATATTTATTTGCTCGAAGCTTCTGTTTGGGAGCCGCTTTTGGACATGCATGCGAGGCCAAGATAGATTTTTCGCTCCTTTTTCAGCGAAATGCACTTCAAGCAATCGATAGAAACCGGAGGACGGAATGATTTGATGTCTTTTATCGTGGGTGTTTGTTTGGGAAAGACTCAAAATCTTTCCATTTTAGTCTGAAATTCTTGGGGGAGAGAGGTTGAGTTCTACCACTAACAAATGCCTATCGTAATCCTAAATCCACTTTCCTATAGGGCACTGAAAGGCTTCTTGACCTGTGGACTCAATCCTCATTATGAAAGCCATGCACTAGTCAACACAAGGAATTTTTCTTCGCGAGACGCCTCTGTTTGTGTGGCTTTTGTAGAAATACATGCGGGGCCATGATAGAGTTTTCGTTGCTTTTTTAACTGAACGCACTTCAAGCAACGAATTGAAACCGGAGGAGGGAAATGATTTGAAGTTACTTATCTTGAGAACTTGTTTGGGAAGGACTCAAAATCGTTCCATTCTAGTCAGAAATGCTTGGGGAGAGAGGTTGAGTTCTACCACTAATAGATGCCTAGTGTAATCCTAAATCCACTTTCTTAATGGGCACTAATTGACTTCTTGACCAGTGGTCTCATTCCTATGTCTGAAAACCTTGCACTAGCCAACACAATGAATATTTCTTCGTTGAAGTCTCTGTTTGTGTGCCATTTATAGAAATTCATGCGAGGCCATGATAGAGTTGTCATTGCTTTTTTAACTAAATGCACTGCAAGTAACGGATAAAAACCGGAAAAGGGCAATGATTTGAGGTCTTTTATCATCGGAGTTTGTTTGGGAAATACTCAAAATCGTTCCATTTTAGTCCGAATTGCTTGGGGAGAGAGGTTGAGTTGTAGCACTAATAGATGCCTAATATAATCCTAAATCCACTTTCTGAAAGGGCGCTGGAAAGCTTCTTGACCCGTGGACTCATTCTTCCGTCCGAAAACGTTGCACTAGTCAACACAAAGAATATTTCTTTGCTAGAAGCCTTTGTTGGTGTGCCTTTTATAGAAATACATGCGAGGCCATGATTGATTTTTCGTTGCTTTTTAAACTAAATGCACTTCGAGCAATGGATCGAAAGTGGAAGACGACAATGATTTGATGTCTCTTATTATTGGAATTTTTTTGGGAAAGAGTCAAAATTGTTGCGTTCTACACTGAAAAGCGTGAGGTGAGTGGTTGAGTTCTACCACTCTTAGATTCCTAATTTTATCCAAAAACCATTTTGTTGAAGGGCGAGGAAAAGATTGGCAATTAGTGGACTCTTTCCTTTCTCCACAAACCATGCTCTAGTCATTAAATCAAATATTTTTCTCTACAAGCCTCTATAGTTTGTGTGCGTTCTACAGAAATGCGTCAGATGGCATGATAGATTCTTTGTTGCTTTTTTAACCAAATGCACTGCAAGCATCGGATGGAAATCGTTGGAGGGAAATGATTCTAGGTCTATTATCATTGGAATTTGTTTGGGAAAGTCTCAAAATCGTTGCATTTTTCACTGAAAAGCATGGGGAGAGCGGTTGAGTTCTACCACTTGTAGATGCCTAATGTAATCCTATATCCTTTTTGTTAAAGGGCATTGGAAATCTTGTTGACTAGAGGACTCATTCCTCACTCCGAAAACCTTGCACTAGACAGCACAATGAATATTTCTTCCCTAGAAGCCGCTGTTTGTGTGCCTTCTATAGTAATGCATGCGAGGCCAGGGTAGATTCTTCGTTGCTTTTTTAACTAAATGCACTGCAAGCAACGGTTGAAAACCGGAAGAGGGCGATGATTTGAGGTCTCTTATCATCGGAATTTGTTTGGGAAGGACTCACAATCGATGCATTTTTCACGGAAAAGCTTGGGGAGAGGGGTTGAGTTCTACCACTAGCAAATGCCTAATGTAATCCTAAATCCACTTTGTTAAATGGCACTGGAAAACTTATGGACTAGAGGATTGATTTTTCTCTCCGAAAACCATGCATTACTTAACACAATGAATATTTCTTCGTTAGAAGCCTCTGATTGTAGCCGTTTTATGGAAATACATCCCTGGCCATCATAGGTTCGTTGTTGCTTTTTTAATTAAATGCACTTTTTGCAACAGATTGAAACCGGAGGAGGGAAATGATTTGAAGTCTCTTATCATGGGATTTGTTTAGGAAAGACTGATAATCGTACCATTTTAGTCTGAAATGCATGGGGAGAGAGGCTTGGTTTTGCCACTTGTAATGCCTAATGTAATCCTAAATCCACTTCGTTAAAGGGCACTGAAAATCTTGTTCACCAAAGGACTCATTCCTCACTCCGAAAACCATGCTCTGGTCAACACAGCAAATATTTCTTCGCTAGAAGCCTCTATTTGTGTTCGTTTCAAGGAAATGCATGCAAGGCCATGATAGATTTTTCGTTGCGTTTTTAACTGAATGCACTACAGGCAACGGATGGAAACCGGAAAAAGGCAACAATTTGAGGTCTCTTATCATAGGAATTTGTTTGGGAAAGACTCAAAATCGTTCCATTTTAGTTTGAAATGCATGGGGAGAGAGGTTGAGTTCTACCACTAATAGATGGCAAATGTAATCCTAAATCCACTTTGTTAAAGGGCACTGAAAAGCTTGTGGACCCGGGTACTCATTCCTTTCTCCGAAAACCTTGCGCTCATCAACGCAATGAATATTTCTTCGCTAAAAGCCTTTGTTTGTGTGCGTTTTATGGATATGCGTCCGAAACCGAAAGAAGGCAACAATTTGAGGTCTCTTATCATAGGAATTTGTTTGGGAAAGACTCAAAATCGTTCCATTTTAGTTTGAAATGCGTGGAGGAGAGAGGTTGAGTTCTACCACTAATAGATGGCAAATGTAATCCTAAATCCACTTTGTTAAAGGGCACTGGAAAGCTTGTGGACCCGGGTACTCATTCCTTTCTCTGAAAACCTTGCGCTCATTAACACAATGAATATTTCTTCGCTAGAAGCCTCTGTTTGTATGTGTTTTTTGGACATGCATCCGAGGCCATAACAGTTTCTTGATTTTATTTTTTTTGTGTTTTTTTTTATTTAACTAAATGCTCTTAGAGCATCGGATGGAAATCGGAGGATGGAAATGATTTGAAGTCTCTTATCATGGGAATTTGTTACAGAGAGACTAAAAAACATTCCATTTTAGTTTGAAATGCATTGGGAGGGAGGTTGAGTTCTACTACTAATAGATGCCAAATGTAATACTAAATTCACTTTCTTAATGGGCACTGAAAAGCTTCTTGACCTGTGGACTCATTCCTGTCTCTGAAAACCTTGTATTAGTCAACACATTGAATATTTCTTCGCTAGAAGCCTCTTGTTGTGTTCCTTTTATAGAAATACCTGCGAGGCCATGATAGATTTTTTGTTGCATTTTTAACTAAATGCACTTTAAGCAACGTTATGGAAACCAGAGGAGGGAAATGATTTGAAGTCTCTTATCATGGGAATGTATTTGGGAAAGACTCAAAATCATTCCATTTTAGTCTGAAATGCATGGGGAGAGGTGTTGAGTTCTGCCATTAATAAATTTCTAATGTAATCCTAAATCCACTTTCTTAAAGGGCACTGAAAAGCTTCTTGACTTGTGGACTCATTCCTCTCTCCGAAAACCATGCACTAGTCAACACATTGAATATTTCTTTGCTAGAAGCGTCTGTTTGTGTGCCTTTTATTGAAATACATGAGAGGCCATGATAGATTTTTCGTTGCTTTTTAAACCAAACACACTGCAAGTAGCGGATGGAAAGCTGAAGAGAGTAATGATTTGAGATCTCTTATTATAGGATTTTTTTTTGGGAAAGACTCAAAATTGTTGCAGTTTACGCTGAAAATCGTGGGGAGAGTGGTTGTGTTCTACCACTCTTAGATGCCCAATTTAATCCTAATTCCATTTTGTTGAAGGTCGGGGAAAATATGGCTATCTGTGGACTGATTCCTCTCTTCGCAAACCATTCTCTCATCATCACATTGAATATTTCTTCGCTAGAAGCCTCTGTTTGTGTGCGTTTTATGGCAATGCTTGCGAGGCCATGATATATTCTTTGTTGCTTTTCTAACTAAATGCACTGCAAGCAACGAATGAAAACCTGTGGAGGGAAATGATATGTGGAGTCTCTTATCACGGAAATTTTTTTGGGAAAGACTCAAAATCTTTGCATTTTACACTGAAAAGCGTAGGGAGAGAGGTTGAATTCTACCACTCTTAGATGCCTAATTTAACCCTTAAACCATTTTGTTGAAGGGCGAGGAAAAGATTGGCAATTCGTGGACTCATTCCTTTCTCCTCAAACCATGCTCTAGTCATCAAATTGAATATTTTTCGCTACAAGCCTCTGTTGTTTGTGTGCGTTCTACAGAAATGCGTTTGATGTCACGATAGATTCTTCGTTGCTTTTTTAACTAAATGCATTACAAGCAATGGATGGAAATCGGAGGAGGGAAATGATTTGGGGTCTATTATCATTGGAATTTGTTTTGGAAAAACTCAAAATCGTTGCATTTTACAATGAAGAGCGTGGGGAGAGAGGTTGAGTTCTACCATTTGTAGATGCCTAATGTAATCCTAAATCCACTTTGTTAAAATGTACTGAAAATCTTGTTGGCCACAAGACTCATTCTTCACTCCGAAAACCTTGCACTAGTGAACACAGTGAATATTTCTTCGCTAGAAGCCTTTGTTTGTGTGCCTTTTTCGGAAATGCATGCGAGGTCATGATAGATTCTTTGTTGCTTTTTTAACTAAATACAGTGCAAGCAACGGATGAAAATCGAAAGAGGGCAATGATTTGAGGTCTCTTATCATAGAATTTATTTTGGGAAATACTCAAAATCGATGCGTTTTACATTGAAAAGCATGGGGAGTTCTACCACTAGTAGATGCATGGGGATAGGTTGTGTTCTACCACTAATAGATGCCAAATGTAATCCTAAATCTACTTTGTTAAAGGGAACTGGAAAGCTTGTGGACCCTAGGATGCATTCCTCTCTCCCAAAACAATGCACTACTTAACAAAATGAATATCTCTTCTATTGAAGCCTCTGTTTATGTTCGTTTTATGGAAATGCATGCGAGGCCATGATAGATTCTTCTTTGCTTTTTTAACAGAATGCATTCCAAGCAACGGATGGAAACCGAAAGAAGGCAATGATTTTAGGTCTCTTATCTTAGTAATCTTTTTTGGAAAAGACTCAAAATCGTTGCAGTTTACACTGAAAAGCTTGGAGCAAGTGGTGGAGTTCTACCACTTGTAGATGCCTAATTTTATCCTAAATTCATTTTGTTGAAAAGGCAGGGAAAAGATTGTGATCCGTCGACTGATTCCTCTCACCGCAAACCATTCTTAGTCATCACATTGAATTTTTCTTGGCTAGAAGCCTCTATTTGTGTGTGTTTTATGGTAATAAATGTGAGCTCATGATAGATTCTTTGTTGCCTTTTGAAATGCAGTGTTAGCAACGGATGGAAACAGAAGGAGTATAATGATTTGTAGTCTCTTTTCATCGGAATTTGTTTGGGAAAGACTCAAAATCGTTGCGTTTTACGATGAAAAGCATGGGGAGAGAGGTTGAGTTCTACCACTTATAGATGCCTAATCTTATCCTAAATCCATTTAGTTAAAGGGCGAGGAAAAGATTGGCGATTCGTGGACTCATTCCTCTCTCCGCAAACCATGCTCTAGTTATCACATTGAATATTTTTTTACTACAAGCCTCTGTTTTTTGTGCGTTTTAAGGAAATGCATCCAAGGCCATGCTAGATTCTTTGTTCCTTTTTTAAATAAATGCACTGCAACCAATGGATGGAAATCGGAACATGGCAACAATTTGCGATCTCTTATTGCATGAATTTGTTTGGGAAAGACTCAAAATCGGTGCATTTTGCACTGAAAAGCGTTGGGGGAGAGAGGTTGAGTTCTACCACTTGTAGATGCCTAATGTAATCCTAAATCCACTTTGTTAAAGCGCACTAAAAATCTTTTTGACCCGATGACTCATTCCTTACTCCGAAAACCATGCACTACTCAACACAATCAATATTTCTTCTCTAAAAGCCTCTGTTTGTGATCGTTTTATGGAAATGCATGCGAGGTCATAATAGATTCTTCGTTGGTTTTTTAACTAATTGCAATGCAAGGAACGGATGGAAATCGGAAGAAGGCAATGATTTGAGGTCTCTTATCGTAGGAATTTGTTTGGGAAAGACTCAATTGTTGCATTTTACACTGAAAAGTGTGGGGAGAGGGGTTGAGTTCTACCACTTGTAGATGCCTAATGTAATCCTAAATCCACTTTGTTAAAGGGCATTGAAAATCTTGTTGACCAGAGGACTTATTCCTCGCTCCAAAAACCATGCACTAGTCAACACAATAAATATTTCTTAGTTAGTAGCCTCTGTTTGTGTGCCTTTTATGGAAATGCATGCGAGGCCATCATAGATTTTTTGTTGCTTTTTTAACTAAATGCATTGCAAGCAAAGGATGCAAACCGGAAGAGGGCAATGATTTGAGGTCTCTTATCGTAGCAATTTGTTTGGGAAAGACTCAGAATTGATGTATTTTACACTGAAAAGCATGGAGAGAGAGGTTGAGTTCTACCACTAATAGATGCCTAATGTAATCCTAAATCCACTTTGTTAAAAGCAATTGGAAAGCTTGTGGACCCGAGGACTCCTTCCTCTCTCCGAAAATAATGCACTACTGAACACAATGAATATTTCATCGCTAGAAGCCTCAGTTTGTGTGCGTTTTATGGAAATGCATCCGAGGCCATGATAGATTCTTGGTTGTTTTTTTAACTAAATGCAGTGCATGCAACGGATAGAAACCGGAGGAGGGAAATGATCTAAAGTCTCTTATAGTGGGGATTTCTTTGGAAAATACTCAAAATCGTTCCATTTTAGTTTGAAATGCATGGGGAGAGGGGTTGAGTTCTACCACTAATAGTTGCCTAACGTAATCCTAAATCCACGTTGTTAAAGGGCATTGAAATGCTTCATGACCTGTGCACTAGTCAACACAATGAATATTTTTTTGCTAGAAGCCTCTGTTCATGTGCCTTTTATTGAATTACATGTGAGTGGCCATGACCGATTCTTCGTTGCTTTTTTAACTAAATGCACTGCAAGCAACAGATGGAAACCGGCAGACAACAATGATTTGAGGTCTCTTATCATAGGAATTTGTTTGGGAAAGACTCAAAATCGTTGTAGTTTTCACTGAAAAGCTTGAGGAGGGAAATGATTTGAAGTCTCTTAGCCTGGGAATTTGTTTGGGAAAGTCTTATAATTGTTCCATTTTAGTCTATAATGCATGGGGAGAGAGGTTGAGTTGTTCCACTCTTAGATGCCTATTGTAATCCTAAATCTACTTGGTTGAACTGGCTTGGTAACCATAGGAGGACAACGGTCACAGGGTTCTTATCGTTTGGAAATGGCTTGGGGAATACTGAAAATTTTGTTGTTTGTAGAAAAGCTTAGTGAAAGAGGTCGTGTTACCGACAGCAAATGCTGTTTGAAATCCTAAATCTAATTTTATTAAAGGGCATTGAATTGATTGTTGATTTGTTGAGTCATTCCTCCCTCCACAAGACATGCATTTATATATCAAATCGACTAATTATTCCAAGATGATTGGTTTTGGTAATTTTTTGCAAGCAATGTCTAGCCGCAAAGGGGATTTTTGAGATATGCCCATTAGAACATGTCTAAATTTTCCATTCAGTCCGTGATTTCTTTTAATTGGAGAGATGGCATTTCTTTTTCTCCCAAAAATGAGATTCACAAGTCACTTTCTTCCTTCAATTGGCACTCGCTCCGCGACATTAAACTCCATCAATTAGTACCCTCTCCTTGCTAAATAAAGCTCCATCAATTAGCACCCTCTCCTCGCTAAATACGGAGCAAATAATTTGAATGACAATCAGTAGCTTGTAATAGGTCTTCTTCTTGGTGCTTGAGAGTGTTAGGGCTAGTTTCATGATAGGTTTTGCTTGATTAAGATGGTGGGTTAATATGCCAATCTGGTCGATGGGGAAAATGCCAAATTTTAGTGACAGCGCTTGACTAGAAATTCTATTTCTCATAAAGAATATATCCGAATGCAACATCATGAATAACCTTTTTGAGGTGACCTCTCTAGGATCCTTTGTTGCTTTTTTAACTAAATGCATTACAAGCAATAGATGGAAACCGGAGAAGGGCAATGATTTGAAGTCTCTTATCATGGGAATTTGTTTGGAAAGATTCGAAATCTTTACAGTTTACAATGAAATGCATGGGGAGAGGTTGAGTTCTACAGCTAATAGATGCCTAATGTAATTCTATATCCATTTTATTAGTGGGCACTGAATAGCTTGGTGACTTGTGGACAACTAATAGATCTCTTGGGTGAGGAATTCAGCTATAAGGGCATGCGGAGGTTTTATTTTTTTTCTCAATGGAATAAAGTTTCTTATCTTTGGAGCTGGTGGTGGAGTTTAGGGACATTCTTTGCTCAACGAATGAAGAGGCATATTTGTCGGCTATTTCCTTGTAATTTGTGGTTTTTATTTGTTTTGGGTGGGGCTATTAGCTCATATACCCTTCGACCCTCGCATGTAGTTCTTTTTTTTTTTGTGTTCCCTGCTTTTGTTTCCTTTGCTTTCTTAATATATTTTCTATTATTTTTTTAGGAAAAAAAACAATGGTAAATGCATCTCTATCTTTAATCTTTATAATTGATGAGACCTCTTTTTAGGCATGGCTCTTTTGCTTTCTAAAATTTCTCCTCTGCTTATTATGCACGTTTGGATGAAGCTGTATTTTTTTGGAGTTGTCCCTGATAAATAATTCCTTGGAGGTAGGGCTTTGTCCCTTTTTTAACGGAAGGTAGGCCTTTTATGTTTAAATTAAACAATTATATTCGATTTTGAGGGAATAATTCACATCAAAAGTGGTAATCATGTCTTGTTAGGCTCATAGGGAAAACTTGATGTTTCTAGTTGGAGCAACATTAGTGGAACTTGTAATACTCTTTATAGGTATTTCATTTTAACGATCATCATTATCATCAAAGCCTTGTCCCAATTATGTTGGGGTTGGTTACATGAATTCTATTTTTCCTTTCTAATCTACCCCAAGCCAAATCCTTTGATAAGTTGCACGCTTTATATCTATTTTTACCACCTCCATCCACTTCCTCTTTAACCTACCCCTTCCCCTTGGTGGGCCATCAACCTGAATAGACACAGTTTTCCTTAGCAGTGCCATTGCTAGCTTGCGTTGGACATGCCCAAATCATTTCAAACGGATTTATCTAATTTTATCACCTATTGATGATGCCCCCTAAATGCCCTCTAAAGCACTCATTTCTAATTTTATCCTTCCTAGCTCTAACACACACCCATCTCAACATTCTCACCTCTGCTACATCCATTTTGTGCGTATGTTGCTTCTTGATCGGCCAACATTATGCTCCATAGGTCAAAACTGGTCTAATCGTTGTCTTGTAAAATCTTCCCTTTAATTTTGTTGGCATGCGCCGGTCACAAGGCATTCCATAAGCAAGTCTTCATTTTAAGTATCCCACCTTAAGGTTTTGCTTATTTAATTGGTTTTGAATTATTAGGATTTTAAGCATTGCTTCCAGTATCTTTCTATGAAAGATGCTGAAAGTGAAAAATTAATTGCCTATTTGCTTTCATGGAATTGAAGTTCCTGGGAATTTTAAGAAATGTATTTCCTAGCAATGTGGATAAAATTGAAGAAACAAATATGATGATTCGCAACTGGCCATCAAATGTTCTCTTCTTTGGTGGAAAATGAACACCCAGCAATCATGCTTGTAAATTGAATCCCAAGAAAGTCAAGAATCCCATCTATATCTCCACCTTTTGTATCCTTCACCGGTCACATCTTTAATTTTCTTTAGTTGGAACTCATTTTACCATGAATTCCTAGGAATTCAATTCCATGCAAAGAAATGGGCCCTGATGGTGAAGGTCCACAAGGAGCCATCAAATAATTTTCCTTTTGATAGGAAATAATTTCACATTCATCACTCTAGTTAACTTAATCATAAGTAATGGAGCCCCATCTGGATCTCCGCTCCAAACCTTTGACTCACGTTTTAATACTTAAAAATAAAAACCCGATTTACTGTGAATTCCTAGGATTTCAATAGGACATAGAAACAATTAAATGATAATCTAGAGTAAATTCTGGATTTAAATCCACTTCTGCTCGCATTTCAATGTCCATCGAAGTTGAATTTGTATTCCCCAGCACCATATGCAATGGAGTCCTGTGCATGGGTTTTGTTGAAGTGTAGTATCTGGCACTTTGGTCTTGCACAACATCAATTTTCATGTACAACTGCAGCAAAATACAGCTGTATGACTGCCAGATGCAGTACTATATTACTTACTATATGACTGGTGTAAACAGCTTTGTAGCTTAAAAAACCCTTTCATTCCAGACTGTACCTGTAATGGTATATGAAATTTGAACCAAGCAGAGTCAGTCTATTGATGAACAAGGCACCCGTTTCAAGCAATGCGCTTTGATCGTGCCTGTAATTGTTTGTGAATTACTCTGAACTGTGAATTCCGCAGGAATCTGTTCCAAATTGTTTTCTCTTTCCCTTTTTTTAAAGTTTCATTTCCTGGTGTGGAAAGGATTGTCCAAATTCCCCAAGAGCTTGAATGGTTCAAGGGCTTTCCCATGTATATTAAGTATGTCACTAAAGAGGCTGCAACTGAGTCGTCAAAAGAGAGTGGCGGTGTTTTCAATCTCGCTTCTCTTGATTTGGAATCAAGCTACTGTTGCACTTGGAACATAGCAGATGTGAGGAAAAACAGAGAACAAGCAGGAAGAGGAAGAGGAAGACCGCTCAGCAGGAAACAAAGACAGTGGCAATTTCTAATGCCTTTGATTCCTTGCATCTTGTTCACATATGCAAGATGCAATTTCGCATGCATCAAAATTCGAAGCTCTTCATCAGCAAACAAAGAGACTCTTGATAAATGCTATGGCACATGCTAGACTTTTTGCGGATTACTCGTCATCAGCAAACTCAAACCCGTCTGTGACACTTAACATAACGTTGTAATATATTTGCTTTCCAGAATGAACTGATTCTCAACAGCTTTTGCCAGTGTAATCTAGCTTAAAGTGGATTGAGACAGAGGAAATGAATCTATACTGGAGATCAAATGGCAAGTTACCAATTCTACGAAGCGGAATTTCACTCTAATTCAAGTAAATTCAATGTTGAATTTGAATTGATGCTGTGTGATTTACTTGCACAGGTGAGGCGACTCAATTTGGACATGAATCAATCAAATTGCAGCTTTCAACCATCTCAATGAAGGGTTCACAGCTTGACGTTGATGAGAAGTGGGCCACATGGTGCAGGTGTTTATGCAGCGAGTAGGGTGATTTATGATACAATCACAAGTAATAATGAATCATTTATAAGATTCTTAATTCTTGTTACTGAAGGGAATTCAGCTGAATTTAATTAGTGGTTAGTATGGTCGATTGCCATTTCATGCTGACTCAGTCTGTTCATGACCTATCAACCCTTAGTGCTGAGTCATCTCTTGCTGACTCAGTCATGGAACAAACAAAGACTATTTGTTGCGTATTGGGATTGGTTGAATGGTTGCAGCAGGGGACACGGATGCAGGGAATCATGTAATGAACATTCTAATTGATTGGGCCCATTGAGATCCATCGATGGGATCAACAATTAGGCATCCCTCAGCACAGTAATGGATGATACCCAAATAAAATTGGCAGGAGAATATTGGATAATTTCAAACTTTATGTTTTTATTGGGATATCAGAAAATCTCATTTAATGAAAAATAAAATTTATTTTTAAAAGTTAAAAATCTTGAATATACATTATAAATCTTTCAAATACTATCGGATAGAAATGTTGGACCATGAGGACATCTACTAGAAAAATCTCCTTAAATAGGGTAAGCACAGTTGAGGACCCTAAACTTTTATAATGATGGCCAAGGACCTCCAATCCAAATCATCTCTATTTTTTTTCCGCTTTGCCCTTTCTTTGTTGATGTCAACATAACCATATTCCCTATTCATGTTATAAAAAAAAAAAACCGTATTCTCTTCACCCAAATCGACAGAAACTAAAGTCTCATTTTCTGTCATGAGTAATATTTGTTGACATCAACAAAACATTTGTTGACATCAACGTATACTTTTGTCGACATCGACAAAAACGTCCTGCTAACAAAATCAAATGACCCTTGTACGGGTTAAGCATTTATACATAGAATTTGTTGACGTCGACCGAAGATTTGTCAACATCAACATAAACTTTTGTCGACATCGATAAAAACACCCAGTTAGCACAATCAAGTGACCCCTGTGCACAGCACATGTTAAACATTTATACATAGAATTTGTTGGTGTCGATAGAAGATTTGTCGATATCAACATAAAATAACCTTAACCAGGGATTAGGGTTATGTTGACATCAACAAAGAAAGGGCAAAATGGAAAAAAAAAAAAAAAGAAAAGAAAAAAAGAAGAGATGATTTGGGTTGGAGGTCTTTGGCTGTCATTATAAAAATTTAGGGTTCTCTACTATGGTTACGCTATTTAAGGGGATTTTTCTGGTAGATGTCCCTTTATTCTAGCAAAGACTTTGCAAAGACTGCTTGTATGCTAAGTGGTAAGCTTTATCCACTTTATATTTGATGTTGGGCATTTTTTTGTTTTTATTTTTTTCGACATGGTCTGTGAGTGGTTTTCCACTTGAGAACCTAGGGTTGATCCCTGAACATTTGTGTGAAACTGTATGAAGATTTTTTATTTTATTTTATTTTTCATTTCTTAAGTTGGCCTGTTAGCCAGGAGTGATCCGCGGGTGTGTGATAATGCGTGGTGCAGCACCGCTCAACCATGAGTGTGTTGGTATGTGAAACTATGAGTTGTGAATTCATTTTGAGCGAGTATATAAAAAAATCGTTATATAGAAAAAAAAAAAGAGATGATAATTATATCTTTCACCATAAGTCCACAATATCACAATAAATCACACTACAAGTGATTAATAAGCATGTGGTGTGGAATCCACGCTACCCCATGCATCACATGCCCTCATGAAATTAGTATTAGTATTCCTTTTTGGACGTACCACCATATACACATACTACCCAAAAAATGCATCTCTCATCCTCCAACCATCTTCACGTGTATGGCACCTTCCTTGGAGATGGCAAAAAGTGTTTGGTTGGAACAAAAGGTAGAAGACAAAACAAAGGTAGAGACCAATATATATCTGCTACCCTTAGCTAAAAGTGAAGAACTTGACATGCTAATTTTCTCTACATACTTGTGGGGCCCACTTAGAAACCCAGCTCATGTCCACCTAAATGCAATCAGAAGATGCGTGCTTGCCAGGTGGGTGTGGGCCCAAACCTCTCCACTGTTAGTTTCCTTTCCCCTCTCGATTCTTCTTGATATAATTGACATGCTTTTTTCCATTCTCTACCCCCCCCCCCCCCCCCCCCCCGATGTGGGGGCCACTTACCTGCATGTGTGCCACAGGGAGGGTAGATTTCTAAAGAGACAATTACCGTACGGATGGCAATAAATCCGACATTTGCCCGATAAAAGATGAAAAAGTGAAAACTACTGGATAACTGTTCGTACAGGAAAGGGTGCCGGATTGTGGCGATTTTACCCTTTACCGTGGGATATCCTAAGGTTGTGGGATATTCTAGGATTCGATATCCTATGGATGTAGGATATCTCACCGTTACCTACTCTCGCCCAAACGAAAAGCACGTATAGTTCATCACGAATTGAAGAACTCTGTTTCATCTTCTCCGTTTTTACTTGTGTGTTCCTATGGGATTTTACCATTGCATCTTCTTAAGGTATGTGGGCCCACATCCTAAGGTATATGGGCCCACATCATTTCTGAATGCGTTCAAAAAATAGCTCATACATGTGGTATTGATAAACCTTTTTCTGTTTTGATTCTTCTAATGAAAACTGTAAAAACAAAGTATTTTTTAGTCTAGGATATTGAATCCTAAGATATCCTATAGCTCTAGGATATCGCACCCACGGTAAAGGGTAAAATCATCATAATCACGGCGTCCTTTTCTGTACGAACAGTTATCCGGTAATTTCCGCTTTTTCATCTTTTATCGGCAAATGTCGGGATTAGTGCCATCTGTACAGTAATTGTCCCATTTCTAAACACCATTGCACACGCCCACTTACATGCTACCCTTCCTTCTCTCGATTGTTCTTGACAAGCTCTCTGGAGAAAAAAGTCTCTCTTTCGTCTCTCTCACAAGGCTTCTGCTCTCTCGTCTATCTCAATCCTCCATCTCCATCTCTCTCGCTCATATCCAATTCTCTCTGTAGAACCTGAATCACAAATCTCCTACTTCATTAACTTCAAACCCCAATCCCTTCTCCCACCCAGAGCATGAATGGAAATAATAACAGCAGCAGTAGAGATCGTCGTTTTTAATACAGAGATCGAAACAACAATAGCAGCAGCAGAGGAGGAGATATGGAAATATTATTTTCTTTAGTCATGAGGTAATTTTTTTAATTTTTAATTTTTATGTCTTGATTTTTGTCACAAGAGAAATAGAATTTATGATGGTTGATTGACATTTAAATACCTTTTTTTTCTGATCTTAAAGAGATTGATTTTTTCCTTGTTCCAATGGCAAAAGGTCTGAGTTTATGCTTGGCTTTAGAAACTTGGTTTTTTGTTTTTAAATCTCTTTTATTGAGTAGATGCTTATATTTTAAACGTAATAAAATTTCATTTTAATACATTCCAATAAATCGAGCAATTTTTTTGTAGTTTCTTTGTTTTTTTATTTTAAAGGTGGTGGAGAAAAGAAACGGAAAATGTGGATCATATTGGAATCTATCTCAAATCAACATCTCAAATGTTTTTTTCCCTCTTCTTTTTTTAGTTTTCTTTTAACATTCTTCTTATTCAGATACTACGAGATTTTCAATGCAGGGGTTTTGTGGGTATGAGGTTTTTCCTCTGTGAGTAATTGTGTAAGGAAAAACATGACATTTTAAAAGCTTCTTCGTTGACTCTTAGCTTCTTTTGGAATGGAGGGAGTTTTCATACATGTAAGTCAACATTGTCTACTGAAATTATTATCGTTTGATTGTGTCTTCTTCTTTAATTTTTTTTAATGTTGCAATAAAATCTTCACTCTAAGAAAAATTGGTGCAACTAGAGTTAAGAAAATGATGATGATGAAGAGTTGATTTTTGCTTTCTCATTCCTGTTTGGGCCAATGTTAGGCCCATTGATAGCCTTCGTGCTCTGATAATTTTAATTGTTTGCCTTTTTTTTTTCTTGAATCTGAACTGCAGGCTCCCAAATTGTGCGCATTTCGTGTTTCCTTATGGTAGAACTTTGTATTTAGTTCTCACTCTATATTTGGATTACGAATTTGTGCATAGCATTTAAAATGTAAAATTGAAACTGCTTTGTTATGTGAGATAGGAAAATGGAAAGCTCAATCAGCAAGCACGAGACACATTAACTAATTACTTGTCAATAACTTGTTAATTTTGCATAAATGAGATACTTTTCTTATAAGCCTTTAGAAAAACCAAATCATATTCCTTTCTCACTATAGTATTTAAAGGTCTCATGTAAATATGACTGCTATTTGTAAAATATTAGCCATTATTTACACAAGTTAGTTCTGAATTGTATGATAGAAGGAGGCTCGGTACTACATGTTATAGTTTTTTCTATTCTAAGATTCAGGAGGGGCTAACTAAGGAAAAAAAAAAAAAAAACTATATGGAGCACTTATATTTCTTAGGTTTGAGATATCCTTGACACTCCACGAGTTGCCATGCATCTTTCAAGCATTTGCAGCTATAATAAATTATACTTTCAATAAAAGAAATACTGACGGACTTTTCAGTTTTGGCACATTTATTAAAATTTACGTCTGAAGTTAACTCTATCAAATGACAAGTATTCTCAATGTGATAGTAGCTGTACATTTGGCATGGGACAAAAATCTGCTTATACTTGGTCATGTAATATAGAAAATTGGCCTGAGACGGAGAAACATGAGCAGTGCAAGTCAATTGATCTATACATGGAAGTGTGTAAAGCTTGCATATTATAGTTTTGTTAATTGCATGATAATGAATACTGATGGTTCTATAGGACAACATAGAACCTTTTGATATTGCCAGAATCTAATCAGTTGTCCTCTGTTAATGGGTCAAAGATTTGCTCATGATCCCCAAATTTATTTTCATCTTGCATATGAAACTACAATATGTTTTTTGGACTCCTCAAATCAGATAGTGTGTCGAATAATATTATATTTTTATTTTTATTTTGTAGAACTTATGCGGATGTTAAGTGCATGATAATTAACACTGATGGTTTTTCAAGACAACATATAAGCTTCTGGTAATGGGTCAAAGATTTCCTCATGATTCCCAAATTTTCATTCATCTTGCATATGAAACTACACTTTGTTTTTGGGCTCCTCATATCAGATAGCGTGCATAATAATATTATAATTTTTCATTTTTATCTTGTACTACTCATGCCTATGTATTAAGCAACCAAATCTCAAGGATTTTGCCTTCTTCAAAATTTTTTTTTTTTTTTTTTCATTTTTATCTTGTACTACTTATGCCTATGTTTTAAGCAACCAAATCTCAAGGATTTTGCCTTCTTCAAATCTAGCGAAACCAAATATCTCTATAATAATCCTGTTTTTTTCCCTTGCTTTGCAGGTTTCTACTATTGAAAAGTTAGAGTACTAATGTGAAGATCCTGTAGCACAGTTGGAAGGGGATCACTGTCGCAATAATGAGATTAAGGGTTTGAGTAGTTATCATCCCAAAAAAATGGAAAAAAAACTATAATACTAACTACTTATACTATTTAAATACAATATGGGCCTAATTCAATACCGTAAATAAGAGATGGCATTTTTCTATTTTACTTCCAACTTGATGATGGTAATGTATCAAAATAAAGATTAACCAACTTGTTATTTGCAGGGTTCAAAGCAAGGTGTACTCACCTTGGAAATGGTGACATTCATGAAGGCCTATATTTTGTTCATTCTCAATCACCTCTATTAGCATTCAAGTCTTTCTCAATTGGAGAGAATTTATCCATGCTCAAAGTCATATCTGTATCCAATAGGGTAAAGATGAAGCCAAAGGTACAATTTATGGCATCGATGCAATTTAACCTCTCTTTTTGGCTTTTAGGGACTTAGGTGTGACTGCTTTCTTCTTCCTTCCCATTTTTTCTCTTTTAGTGTATGGGATAATTTTAATTTCTTTGGATAATTTCTCTCCGTGACAGTAATTTTCTTAACTTGTCACATCCATGCGTCCCTCTTGTGACGTTTTGTGATTTATACTAAATATTGTTTCTTGTTATTCTCTACGCTCATTTGTTGTAATTATCTTTTCAGAAGTTATGGTAGTTTGCTAGTGTAAGTTCGTATCTAATTTGCAACATGTAATGGTAACTGTGAGGCATCCCCTTCTTCCCTGTATACTTTCTTTTCCTTTTTATTTTTTGATACATTTACATGGATTGTTAATGTCCCTTCTTTTTAGTTCACAAACTCAGAGAAAGGTTTAGTAGTATAAAACTTTTCTCGGTCTATTTCCTGGTTCTGTTTGAGTTAACCAGAAGGGTGGTGTAGTTACCAAATGGAAAAAATGATAAAGTAAAAGAAAATCTTTTAAGGGGTTGTGATTTAAGACTTGCCATTTGGAACATCCTCTTTGGATGTGCTTTCAGCATGTATGATTGTAAAAACATGTAGGGTGCAACATGGACTGATGTGTTTATTTATTATATAGATCGGCCTGATCGTGCTATGATAAATATTTGGGGGATGTCTGCTTTTTGTGCATTTAGTCATTTTCATGCCGATCTATAATATAGGACTTCAATTTGGCCATCTTCAGGCTGTTGTATGCAAGTTCTGTATTTTTATCATGCATTCCAAGAAAGTACCATCCTTTTCTCTTTAACCCCATGAATCTCATATGCTTGTTGCCATTGCTTGTTTACATGCTCTTTTACTTTATTGATGCAGGCTATGGGATGTTGACTTTCCCTTGGACTTGGACTTGGACTTGAATTATTAGGATGGTTGTTCAACTATGCATTAGTTATGCTCTGAGCTTCTTGCTAACATGGAAGGAGCTACTATACAAAATTTACAATATGAAGAGGTAGAAAAAACACCTTATGCATAGTAGAGTTCGAGATTTACAGTATGAGTATGGTTAACCCCTCCTCTAACTCCCTAAGTGTTATTTAGTATGCATGTATAAATGATATGATGTATGTGCCGCGAAGTAGTTATTATTATTTTATTTTTTTTTGGGTTTCTCATATATATAGCTGGAGAGAATTTCTATTCTTTTTTGGGGTTACTCACATTTGGTCTATTCATGCCTTGATGTAAAGCTTACTTGTTCTTATCTATATCCTACAATGTGGATTTGCTCATGGTAGTGTCAACTGTAATTTTTTAGTATATTTGTTTGGACACCCGCACATGCGGGCTCCACTAGTATTTATATAAGGGTAGGAATCAGGATTGGTGTTATCATGTGACGAAAGTGTTACACAGTCTACCAGAAAAGTTCCTAATACCTAAGCTTATTAAGTACCTCTTATTGGGCCATTTTTTTTTTGTGTACTTGGGCAG
The DNA here is from genome assembly GCA_029852735.1 of Persea americana. Classification (NCBI taxonomy): domain Eukaryota; kingdom Viridiplantae; phylum Streptophyta; class Magnoliopsida; order Laurales; family Lauraceae; genus Persea; species Persea americana. Next base: position 62,966,610 of record CM056813.1, on the reverse strand, counting down.
CGTTAGAAACCATTAAAATGCGTAACATTGAATTGAGATGACCAACTCAATTAATCAATCTATCATGCGACCCACATCTAAAAATTCAAATAGATTTAAATCACAATCGCTCTGTGTTACTAGTTTGGGCCACGTTTCACCATAAGGTGAAACGTGAGGAACTTTTTTTTTTGGAAACCCGGCCAAAGGTGTTGGGATCCAAGAGAAAGCCCGCACACACAGGAAGAAAGCCCACAAAAGTGGAAAGGGAGCCCACACACGCGAAAGAGGCGTACCTAGGGTTCCAATCCTGGGCAACTAGGTGAGAACTGTCACTCCTTATCACTCGGATAAGGATCATTCCTCCTATGAGGACCTTTAATACCAGTCCTAGCAACTTACAGGTAAATATTCTAATCATGATGATCGTCTACAGCCACGCTCAAGCTTCCAAACTTGGATTCATTGTGGCAACCTGCTGACTTGAACAATGAGAAGCGATAAAGGGCCATTACACTCACATGGGAAAAAACTTTGTTTTAAAAGAATCAATAATTCTTTTCCAAAATCTGGAGCACCTTATGGTGAGCAGCATTAGTAATGTGGTTTACTTGGGCCTAACTGCTTGCACATTCCAATGGTTTGTGGGGTCTTCGTACAAGCTTTCCTTACAGTGTTACAATATAAGCCACCTCATGGGGCTTAGTATTGATTCATCCGAACACCATTCAAACCCACCCCTCTTTAATACATGGGTCCATCTAGTTTTGATAGATCCAAATAGAGTGAACTGTTGGATTGAGGGTATATATTATTATTTTATATAAAGCTTTTAAACATGTGGACCAAGAATGAATGGGTTAGAGGTATTAGTTTGCCTTCAAATTTGATATCTAGGTTAGCCCCGTTTGGATCTTTCGATCCACCCCCCATTCCATGATTTGCAAGGTCTTAAGTGGGAGACACGAGGTGGTTTATACTGTAAGATGGTAAGGAAAGCTTGTACAAAAGCATCTCTTTCTCTCTCTCTCTCTATATATATATATATGCACAGAGACGCCTCGGAAATATTCAGGTGAGAACTAGTTCTAACCGTGCTTCTGTGAGAACTATTAGTGGGGTCCACCTAGCAACCCATCCAAACGTGCATAAAGAGGGTCTCCCTAGCCCCTTGATAGTCACTGATCCCGAGGTTTGGCACCCATCTAAATGGATTAGACCGTTGGATAGAGGGTCTCTTTTTTTTTACATATAAATCCATTAAACTTGTGGGCCGCAGATGAAGGGCTTAGGGGCATGGGGTTGGGGCCAAACTTGATACATGGGGTGGTCCTGCATAGATCTTTCTATCCCCCGGTCCCATCCCAGTTCTCACCTCAACAAAGCCATATATATACATAGAAGAAAGAAAATGTCCACCTCACCTGTTTCGATGGAGGAATAGACTATCAATTTTACAGCTATTATTTTCTAATCCACTTGATTCATTGGTCCACATAATCTTGATTTCTTTGGCATGGGGTGGCTAATGGGGAGAGACAGTTTAACCCCGTTGCTTGGGGTACACTAACCAAATCTTTGTGCAATACAAGGCTCGGCATTCGACTCTCTAAACTCAAGACAGAGCTTTCCTGGCCTATAGTGTGCCGCTCCCAATACTGATTGTATAAAGCTACTAACGCATAAACACTCAATGACACTAAGCATTGCAACAGTGACAAGAATCTACAAATTCTAATTACTTGGAAACTCCCATATGGCTCAAATAATCTGGAAGTGCCTCCCCCACACTTTGCTAACCCAAGCAAACCATCTGTTGTTTGATATTTGGCTTCGGCCATTAGCATTACCAACATATATGGTTATGTGGGCAGATGCCCCTGTTGCACTTCGCCTCCAAAACTCATATAAAGATTCCGGGTCTACATCCATACCCACATGAAAATCCTAGGCTTGCCCTAAAAATCCAACTACCAGCCCATTTGGGTCCACCACTATTGCAATGTGCATTCCCATTCTTCCAATGTACGTCGGTCACTATAGCAAGGTATACATGGAATACAAGAAATCCTTATATACGTCCCAAGCAACTCATCCTCCATCAATATCACAATAGGAAAAGCATTGAATCAAATTCATGAAAGAAATGCATCCCATGAGCTCTCTTTCTCAGTTCATAAATAGAACACATAAATACTGTAGACTACAAAATACTCAGACAGAAAAACAGAAGACCTAAGAAAACAACTGCAACTGACACTTCAACAAACAATGAATTAAACTTCTTCCATCATTCATTTAAATTCGACATCAAGGAAACCGTGAACTAGATATCCAATGAAATTTCTTTTAAGTGAAAAGAGAAGTATCTAGATTCAAAACAAATGGTACATTGGGAAGGAATAGCATAAAACTGCAATTGCTCTGGAACCATGAAATGGGTCATTCAGAGCACTCTGGAAAAATGGTTGCAAATACAAGATCCAAGGCTAAAATTTCAAAATACAATTGACCAACTGAATATTTACAAATTCTGTTTTAAAATCTCAGATGTGAAATGAGCGTAATGAATATATATTACTATTATAGCAGTCTAAAGGATTATAATACCATTATTAGAAGACTCAACTTATAGTTACAATGATGAGGTTCACTGTCACACCATCCAACTATTTCCATCATTTTTGCAAGATTATTTTTTCACAAACAGAGAAGGTAGAAAATACCATTGCAAAGATATCGATGCATTCAACTTAGAAAAAATAGTTTGAAATAGTTCAGCTTTTTTAGAAAAAAATTGCATCATTTCAAAGATAGTTTGATTTAAAAAAAAAAGAAAAATATCTATGCATTCAACTTAGAATTCAAAATAATAATTCCAAATACAATGCATCAACAAACTCCTTTTAAGTACATTACAAACTGATTATGAAAGAAAATGACTAACCTGCAACGCAAGGGGTGTTGAATTTTAGAGAGTGAATCTGCATAGAGAGCAGGAACTACTGTCTTCTAACCATGTCATGATGCAATCTTCATGAAAAACATGCATGCAGGGCATGCACCTGAGCGCCATACCATCATTCACATCCACGAGGGAATCCAAGCAAATTGAACAGGTGTCAAGATCACCCATAATCTCTTCTTCTCTTATAAATTCCTCCGTCTCCAGTTCTTCTATTGGATTGTCTCCAGTTCTTTTATTGTAACTGTTGTTGATGAAGGAACAGTTGTAGGTTCCCTCTCCTCAGCTAATAACACCGGTTCCTCTATCACAGCAACCAAGTTCTGCGACTCGTCCAATTGACTTGTGCTGCCATCTTGTGAAGGCATCACAATTACAGCTCCATTAGATATCCCTGACTGAAATGATTGTCTAGGTCTGTGATGCATCCCCAGTGGTTGTAATGGCATTAGAGTCATGTCCCCTGTGAAGATAATTGACTTGTATAATCACGTTAAGATGTTACTCACACATATGGTCGTGGTTGCATCATGTTAATGCCTCCATGGCACGCTGTTGATCGGAATTGAAAGATAATTGCTATCTCAATCTTAGCATAGATTACGATCTCCTTTACGGGTAGGCGCATGGGCCTTTTGGACATGTAAACGTGATTCAACAGGTCGCTTTTTTACTCTTTAGCAATATGAAAAGCTCCCATACGAAGGAGAGCGTTGGTAACACCATATTTGCAAATATTATGAAGGGGCTAGCTTTCCTAAGCTGAAGCTTACCTTATCCTAAACTGAAACAATGCTGGTCTCACAAATCAAAGTCGATTGTTGTTGTTTTTTGCATGATGATCGTCTCTAAAATCAAGATAAATCCACAGGATCTTTCAGTTCCATCATGTAAAAAACAGATATAATCAACTTTGATTTATGAGACCAGCACTATTCCATCATAAGATAAAATAAGCTTCAGCTTAGAAGAGCCCTGATCTATTATAAAAGCCAAAGCTTAGACGATAGTGAGCTCCATAGTGAATAGGTATTTTGGATATTCATTTTTTATTCTTCATTTTTAACCAATAGGAATTCAATTGTTGAAACAAGCAAGCCCCAAGTGATGTCTAAGTGTATTCACAAACACTCAGTATCTTCTACCAGTCAGAAAGTTGAAATTTAGAGAAACTTTACATTGCTATAAAAAAAAATCCCAGGATATGGAATTCCCCTAAGAAGTTCCTCCAAATACAAGTCTTCTATTTCGTCTGCTCTAATTGCTATCGATTTTTAAGAACCACATTCTTACAGGGAGGTCAAGGTTTGAACCCTGGCCTCTCCCGTCTCGTTGCACATGCAAGTTCTTTTTCCTCACTTTTGTGAGCTTGTGTTCTCCTCACTTGTGTGATATACACCCTCCTGGTTTGTGTGAGTTTTCTATCTCACTGGACTAAAGAACAAAAAAAAAAAATTTCGTTGATGTTTGCTTTTCTTTTCTTTTAATGACCATCTACTTCATTTCAACGACCCAACTGTTACATACTAGTTTGTGATCCATTAGATAATTGGTAGAGAGATCAGTCAATCATAATCGGCACATTTACATTCTCAAGCTCCTCAAAAGTGGGGCCATGTGAACTTCGCGGAGGCTAGGACTTGATAATTCATCCGTCTTTGTGGAATACTTGGTGACATTTTGGCCTTTCTTTTTTCCTGTAAAGGTTTGTTTGTGGGCCCACTAGAAACATAAACAGTCAGCAGATAGGCTGTGTGCACAAATTCAGATTTTGCTAGCCAACGATCTAGGCGGCATCAAATGAACCATTGAACTAAAAGGCTCGGTCTTCATACTCTAGCTACTTAGCTGTTCATTTCACTACTTTAGATGAAACAAGTCGGATCATGTTGCATCATTGGGCATCTTCAATCAATCTTTAATGAATGACACGTACGTTCTTAAATTTTCATCTTGGGGCCTCTAATTTAGATTTGCATTTATTCTTTGTTGCACTAAGAATATCGCATAGCAGATTAAGACCTCCATATGTAATGACAAATTATGGGCGAGGTCTTAGTAATGACAAATTGCTAAGAATATTTGTAATGCTCATTTACAAGGTATACCTCTATTTTGTTATCATATAATTTGAATAAAAAATTAATTTCTTTAGGAATTGGCTGTTGTAGTTAAAAAGGTTTTATTGGAATTGAGTTCTTTATAATTAATTTGTCAAAAAATAAAAATAAGAATAAAAGTGAAAAACCATGTCTTTAAGCCATGCAATTAGTGGAGATTATCCATCATTGGCGTTGATGATTGGTGGTTGGCGATGATTTTGACATTTTCAATTGAACTTCCTCCACCCTACTCGAACTAAAATCCCGAGTCCACCACTGGATATGGGTATCTTTCAATAGCAAAAGCTCTATATATTAAATTTTTTTATAATAAAACACATGACAAAGTTAGCAGGGCTTACTATCTTACCTTATACAAGGAGAACTTTTGAGTATTAGAAATCTATAAAAGATCACGTACCGTTTACAAGAGGGCTATATAGGAAACACTATTCATGACTCGTGAGAAACAATTTTCAAATTTATTCTTCAAATGATGGTCAAGATATATATAGAGCAAAATCAGATGAACATTATCCATCTGCTAGATGGAGATTGGGTGGGTTTTTTATTTGTTTTATTTTTATCTTTTCAGTTTGTACTTTCATTTTTATTTTGTTTTTGGTACCGCAGCCGAGGGCAAGGACTCAAGAGAGATCCCGCCCAAATATGAGACAGACCACTCAAGTGTGAATGGAGCCCGCACATGGGGGGAAAAAGCCCGCACAAGTGTGAAGGGTGTCCACACATGCAAAAGAGGTGGCGTTTCCAGAATTCGAGCCCCGGCTAATCCTTGACCTTATTACAAGTGTGATGGGTAAATATCAGCACAGTAATTAAAGGATTCATTTTGTGTGCTTCCACTATGATAGAAGTAAAACCTTCGTATATTTTTCAGACCATTATATTAGATTATCATCAGACGGTGGCAGGGGCAATCCCATTAGAATCAACTAAAAACCATTGTGGCTCTCAGTAGTTTCATGCAAACAGTAAAAGAGAGATACATATTGTGATGGAAAGAGATTAATTTCCGAGTCATGAATTGTCTGGGTTAGATTACGTCCAAAGAAAACGAACAGAGGAGACAATACTAGAAAAAAGATACTACGGTGAGAGGATTCAGTTCAGAATTAGTTGTAAAAGGTTATACAAATAAAGATTATATCATATACATTCAGTTTATTTGTCAAAGTTAGGTTAAATTTATGTTAGATCAGGAATCTGCGATCAAGAGAGAAACTGCTCCAATTTCAATGTGGCGAAAAATTTTCTGTTTGGGGCAATGATTTTTCAAGTAACAAGGGACACTATTTAATAAATTTTTCAACATTAGTGTTGTGCACGGTGGAAACTTACAATCTACACACAAACAAGACGTGAACTACAAAATCAAACATGCAAGATGAACATCTAAGATTTGTGTGGCTAAACCTTAGTGATGTGGTAACTCCCACGGTAAACAGAAGAAATCATTGCTAGTATTCCTCTCTCTTCCCTTTTTGCCCTTTTAGGATTAGGATTTGCGTTAGATAGGTTGACAGACAATATAAATTTTGTTACAAGTTACAACCCAATTATGAATCATATATATAACATAATATTTCTTAATCCCTAAGAGAGACTAATACAAATAAACAAAATACCTCTGAACCCTAGACCTATATCATGGCTAATCAAGATGATCAATCCGAGTATGTAGAATATAAACACAAAATGTGCTCTCAATACACAAAAGGTTCCTTTCGGGAGAAGGTGTGGAATCTATCACATTAAATTTAGCAATGCTATATCTGCTGCTGGAACTTCATATACACAACGACATACATGCATACATGTGTGTGTGTGTGATTTTTTACTATAGCTGGATCATTCCTAACCACCTTAGGATAATTGGATGGGAGTATTCCTCTACATATATAATACAATTGCGCACTCCATAAAACTTATAGAGGTTGACAAAGGCTTAGATAAGGTACTTTACACAGAAATTTTATTTGGTACTGAAGAAAAGACCACGAGGCGATAAAACAGCAGTGAATTATGGAATGGCAAAAACAAAAGAAAAATGAGTACATAGGAGAAGATTGAGATGGATTGTTGAGTTAGTGAAAGTGCTGCTGCAAATAGGGTTGAGCGGAAAGTAGACTTACAAAGCCGACCAAAAACTTGCTAGAGAGGAATTGATAAAGATAATGGCAAGGAAACGTTGGGCCAATTACTAAACTGTCAGCTAGAAAAAAGAAAAATAGTAGAGAGAAATCACATACGCTTTAGACCGTAAAGAAATTTGGATGGGAACTTCCAAATCCAACCCAAATACATGGGGATAAAGTTTTAACAATGATACTGAAATATTGCAACATTGTAATATTAGGCCCTGTTCAGAGGACCTGTCTCTGTTCCCATGAAGGCTCCATTGATGCAGGAAATCCTACCTTAGTGTCTGTTTGTTTCTTGTGCACAGAAAGGAAACTTGTCCATTTTTCAAAAGGTTCTAAATATCAGTTTTTGTCTTCAATAAAAATTGAAGAGTGATAAATCTAGTCTCTAGACCTCTTACATGAAGTGGTCATAGAAACGAATTTCTCCTTAATTAATCAGGTGGCAAACGAAAGCTAGAATCCTTAGAAGGCATGAAGGGCAACTTTCTTGTCAAGAAAGACATCAAATAAAAGAAGGAATTCATATAATATCCTAAACTTTCTGAATAAGCATTTGGGAAGAATTTCAAACACAAACAAAATCTATTACAGTAAAATATAGCTAAAATAGTATTTTGAGATTTGAGAATTTTGAAAAGGGAAATGCCTTTTTGAGGTTGGCATTTGAAGACGTATGGCTTGTTTGATTGCATAAAATACTTCGGAATTGAATACATATGAATTCATACTCAAATGAGCTCTATCTAGGGATTATCATATTTGGTAACAATGTAGAATTGTAGATACAACCCTCACTATCTTAGGTTTTGAATTACTAGAGTGGTGGCAGGATATTCATTTTCCACCTCCCCTTGATCTGTGTTCCATTATGGGGGATAAAATTAGATGGTCATTTTTCAAAAATTTACATTTGATTCTTTAATTTTAATCATTTTTAGAAATGGAAGTCTTACAATTACTCTGTATTCAATTACATGAAACAAAGGGGCCCATAATTTCTAACAGAAATTTGAGTGGTCTCAAATATTTTCCAACCAGAATTTCGAAATTCATGTGGTGAAACAGACCCCTTTTTTCCTGGAAACTGAGATGATTCTATAACTGTTCAATTAAGCATACAAACCATGAAAGAGATGATTTTAAGATCGTTCATATGATTGCACAATTTAATGCATACCAGGACTCGCCATATGATAAATGCTTTTATGACAAGACTCGAATCAAAACAACAGATCTACCAAAGTCACATTACTTACACATGGACATTCAAATGACAACCACAAGACTACCTAGACAACAATATGCAAGTCCTGCCTGTGCGAGCATTGGCACCCCCCTCTCAGCCTAATTACTTGTGACAGATGCGAGCTGTGGGCATGGTGACACAGACTGGAGCATAGAACTTCTTTGCTTCTGGGGTACCTGGCTTTGGTCCTTCGGCGGCCATGGCATCGCCCTGACTGGAGGCAATGCAGCAAATGGCAGCAGCCGCAGCCGCAAACATCACCTCCCTCCTACCATTGTTAGCCTTGTTGGTCGCCTCGTCGCAATTCAGTTTCACAGCCCCGTCTGCAGCCTCGGCCTTCATCGCCTTAGCCATGATGGCCCGGCGATGGTGCACCGATGGGCGGTCGCAGACGCTGATCCCACCAAGCAATGAGGCTGTCATGGTAATGGATGCCATCTCTCAGCTGGGTCTGTAGGGGCTCTTTTGGTCTCTCTCTCTCTCACTCACTTGCAGAGACACTTGGTTTCTATGTGAGAAGAATGAAATGGATATAGCTAAATGAATAAGGAGAAACCTCACCATGAAAGTAGTGGTCCTTAGACCTTGGTGCATCATCAATCATCTTATCACTTAACAACATTACAGGGGCAATTGGAGGTTGCCACGTGTCACCTTTTTATCCGGGTGGGCATGTGTGGATCTCAGGATTGGTCGATTGGGAAGCTGAAAATTATAAGTTTGGTTGTGTATACACTGAAAAACATTGTATATCTATAACCATCTCGTATCTCGAGCACTGTACTACCATGATACTTCAAAATAAGTAGCTTCTTAATGTGTGTATACTATTGAATTTGATATGTGTGAAATGTGTGTCTTTGCCTCATTTCTATCATATCCATCTGCATCTATGGATCATGGCGCTAGTATCCAAATTAGTAGATCTAACAAATTTTTATTGGATACTCCAAGCAGCATTTTAACATAGGACATGTAAAAGAGTTTCTTGGATAGGATACCAGAGCTTTAAAGAAGAGGCGTTGCAATTCTTGGTCTGTGGGTCATCTTTTGCTTCATATTATTTAGTGATTCTTGTTCGTTGGGCCTAGAATGAGATAATTTGTATTTATGGATCACCATTGTTGATACAAAAACTCTTTCTAATGCGTAAGTCACTTTAGGTTTAGGATGTTAGACTTCAAGTTATTGATGTTATAAGGCTATGTCTTGTTTTAATCAATTTGCATTTTGAATATTAAATTATGAACATTTAGAACGCAAAGGATTAAGTTTTTAGTTTTTTTTTTTTTTTTTGCTATCGGAGATTCCAAATCCTTTGGGTTGGACTAATCCCTTCAGGCCCAAAGGGAAGCCGGATAAACACCCGTGTTGCCCCAAAGTGGTAGCACTAGTGGACTCAACCTTCGAATCCTGAAGAAGGGAGAATGGGGGGTCGATATCAAAACCTCTAGGTCCGGAAGAAGGAGGAACCATGATCCCGACCACTCGGCCAACCCCTTGGGATTAAAATTGTTTTTTTGTTTTTTTTTGTTTTTTTGGTCTGCCAGAGAATTAAGTTTTCAGTAATTATTATTTTATTTTTTTTTGTACTTTGACAGATAGAGTTATGAAACAGAGAGTGTAGTTAGTTGCATAGTGTGACCCATAAAGACCAACACAATCTAGCTAGTTTGCTATGACCTGGATTGCTGGACACCATGGTGATTGGTGCACGCTCTTGGTAATCTCCTTCTCCTCACCTGAATTATCATGAATGGCCCAAAATTTGAAACTCACTGAGTTATTAGGCCCTTCAAATTATCATGCTTCAAATTATCATGCAAAGTTGGGAACTAATTTTAATTAATCTTATGGGGTTAGGACTTGACAACTTGAAACCCTCCAAGCATCCTCTTTTGATTAGATGGCTCCCATTTTTATATATTGGATTTTTGGGATACTTTTTACAATTTGATTAAAATCTATGAAGATTTAAGATATGAAACTAAATTTTTTGAGGTTTTTTAGTTTAATAAAAAGATGAATGGTTCATATCATGGACGTGCATGATTTGCACTATCGTTTTTGCAAACTAATCATTTATCTCTTGTGCATGCCTGTAAGCTTGAGGCTAAAAATGATATATTTACAGACTATTTCACACCTCATTTATGCCCCCATAAGAGAACCAATAAAAATAAATGTGACAATAGATAATAATTATACATGTGAATCATTTATATATGAATGAGTGTAAACAAATGATTCTTAAACTCACACAATCATTTTAATATTGGAGTATGTTTTATGTTTTCAAATTCCATATATATATATCAGTCTACTATTCAAGAATCCAAGTCTCATGTCACATGATCATGAAAATACTGGCACGATACAAAATCCTACTTTTGAATTGATCACATTTAACTATGGGTGCTTTTGTGCGATTGCCTTAAAGAAAAAAAAAAGTATGAAAAGTGGCAAAAAGTTTTCCGCACTATAATAAAGACCTACGTTTGGTGCAGTTGCATGCTTTTTTCCGAAAAAGCAGAAAAAATAATTTATTTTCCTGCTATTCTTGCGGAAAATCGTTTCCAATTGTTTTGGGGGGTGGGAGGGTGGGGTGTTGTGGGGTGGACTTTTTTTTTTTTTTTTTGTGAAACTGAAAAACCTTCTTGCATATCTAAGTTTTCACAGTGCTATACAAATGTGTCCCACGTGATTAGCACCGGTGAAATAAACAGCATTACTACGTTTGCTTAATACTCCAATCGAAGTAAAATTTGGATAAATTTCAATTTGTAGGTGGGCATATGGCATGAGGTTGTTGGATTTTTCACAGACGATTGGATGAACCCATTCACAGATTTTAAAAGAGCAGAGCAAGCACCCACTCATACAATCGGAGATGATGATACACGGTTCACCTACACAAATCTGGCATCAACTAGAAAAATCAGAATGGGTTTGTCATGGTGTACCAATTTAAGATTTGGGTCTAACATTGATCTTCTGCGTTGGATTCTGAGCATAATTTGCAATCAGCTTGAAAAACAAAAGATCTAATTCCAGACCCAAATATGAGACGAAAAATGGGGTTCAACCTTGTTGGGTGTAAGGTGTTATTCTCTAGATGGATCACTGCCGCTAGAGGAGGCAAGCGGGCCAAATTTGGTAAAAATTTGTCATGTTGACAAGTCGCATCTATGGGTTGAAGTGCAATCTATATCACTTCAACCTGCACCCATTATGAGTCAACTCGATTCGACCCACATAACCTACATTCAGCACTGGTCAAGCGGTTTAACCCAACCCAACCAATAGAAGCTTGGCTCAAACCCAATCCATTTTAAATATTAAGGCTGTATTTGGGTTAAGGTATAGGCTGAAAATAGCCCAACACAATCTAGCCTCACTCCGATTACAATATAGTAGTTTTAGTAACAAAATGTTAAACTACAAAATTGTTTGAATGGGTTTACATATGTTGGTTGGCCCTAAACTTAACCCAGTGAAATGGGTTGAGCAGATTGACCCTAACCCAACTCTTTTAAATGTGGGTCAAACTCGACTAGAATATAGTGCAAGTAGGAGACTTAGAGTGTGAGGGTGGCTAACGGATGCAATCAAGCTGAATTTTCCACACCTAAGTAAAATCTCTTGGAAGTTGGAACTCTAAGGGGTTGGCCGAGTGGTCAGGACCACGATTCCTCTCTCTCTTCTAGAGCTAGAGGTCCCGGTATCCACGGTTCCCCTCTCTTTAAGAACTGAAAGTTGAGTACACTAATGTTACCACCTAGGGGCCACATGGGTTTTACCTGGCTTTTCTCTGGGCCCGGAGAGATTAGTCCAACATAGAGAATTAGGAATCCTCCGGTAGAAAAAAAAAAAAAGAGTAAAATCTTTTGGCAGTTCTCTTGCTCACCACATAGCTGGGGGCAAGGTAAAATTTTGAATAATAATTCAATTCAACCGTGTATCAAGAAGCCTTAGCAGAGGAAGTTGAAATAAAAAAAAAAACAAATCTCTGCACATGTATAATAAAGTAAGACTTGAATTTGCAGGGCTTTAACTTTCCACTCTCCGGAATGGCCAAATTTAGGACAATAGTGGTCCGAACATTAATAGTGCCCAAGCTTGTTTGGCCACTTTATTCGTAGAGTTGAGTTGAGTAAAGTCCCCAATTTTCAAAAACAAGCCACATTAAAAGTACTTTATTTCCCATTTCCCACTTCCCACCATATTCTTCACAAAAAAGTCAAAAGGCAACCATTAAAAGACAAAAAAAAACTCCATCTCCCAATAAAAAAAGTCAAAAGGTTATATTACAAACAACTAAAAATAAAATACCATCATAACTCACTTATATTTTATTATTTCTTTAAAATAACCTTGACTCCACGTAACTCTACAAGTAAATCCCCCAAATAGGTCCAATGTTGCGGGCCAATTGGAGAGTTGGACTTACTATCTGTATGTAAGATTTGTCCCTAACTGGTTGGGTCGGTAGGGATCATGTTATCAGTCATCCCAATCTGAACTAAATTTATTTATGTCCCTAGTGACATGTCTGATTTACTGCGCTCATATGCTAACTTCATCACACAAGCGTGGGGTTGTTTACGAATTATGGGCCAGAGTCAGGCTTGTCCAATCCCAACCCATTTAGTGAGGCAAAGCCTATAAGCACTTTTTACAAGTTTATAAAAGCCTAGACTTGAAAGGTCACTGAATCAAGCAGGACTTCTAATGATCAATTCGCCACAACCCCAAGTCATTATCATGGCTGAATTGACATAAACCTAAATTTGGCACTGATGCACTTATTTGTCTGCATCGATTTAACTATGAAAATTGATGTGTTTTAAAACCATTAATTTCAATGGCAACGGATAAAGTGATTATATATACTTATGAAAGAACGAAATGTGATAAGGGATAAGTTCTCCTTTAGATCTTTCGATCTTCACGTCTACTATCAGTGCGGTAATAGCTAGTGCTAATTGAGCGCTTTCTACGGCTACGAAGTTGGTATTTTGTACAATCCAACGGCTAGAATTTCTGGATAGACAACGAAACTTAATTAATCACTTGACCAACGAACTCGATCATCTACTAGTTTAGGTAATCGCCCGATCAACGGCAGCTAATGTCTGTAAGATCCTAGCCATCCAACTTTAACATGGGACATTTGATCAGCCAACCATGACCCCACATGTATATTTCTCTCCCTCCCTCCACCGAACCAGGTCATTTTTAACTTTAGAGAGAGAGAGAGAGAGAGCAGGGAGAGATGACGAAATCAGGGGCAGAGAAGAAGAGGGTCCGTCGAGCAGCGACTCACAACGGCACCAGAGATCCCAACGATACTCCTCCCAAGGTCTCTTTCTAGGGTTTTTCTTTATAGCTCTTTGTTGTTCTTCTCTCTCTAGGGTTTCATGCATGTCTTTTTTGTTCTTTTCTGTTTCATTTAGGTTAGGGTTTGTCATCTTCTATCCCATTTGTTCGGTTTCATCCTCTTTCTTTTTCCTCCTTTTTCATTTTTCAATCCTCTCTCTCTTGTTTAACTCTATTTTGTATTTGATTTAGGCTTTCTGCTTGTTTATACTCGGAACTAAAGATGGAATGTGAATTAGAAACCAATAAGAAGAGTAAAATCTCAATATGCAGATTGGACGCAGATTTCAGATACGTAACGGTCACTGTTTTAGTGATATGTATTTCACATGTGGAGATGATAGGAAAATGGGTAGAGAATAAGGGGTGCGTCGTGATTTAACTTCAGGCGTGTTAGATGGGATGCGAGTAAAGTTTGGGTTGGTTTTAGCTCTGGATTTGGTGTGGGCACTCAGCAGTTGACCCAACTTCATAAATGTTGCTTTGTTGCAATTGGCAACTTAATTGTTACAATCAAAGTCAAATTTTTTGTATACAAACACTACCCAAGAGAGTAATGGGTGTGAACTTCTTGGGAAATGGTCAGTTCTGGTGGAAAGATACTATGCTACTGATATAGTGTGAAAAACATTCTTTCCTTCACCAAAATGTGAAAGGATGCATGGGAGAGCAAAAAACAATATATGTATATTCTACTTCCGTGGTAGAATTTTTTCTTTGAAATGAAGTAGATCTTCAAAAATTACAAGAAACTGTGGCAACAAAACAGCAAATGTTGTGTGAATTTTCTTTGGTTCTATGACCGAAGCTTGAAATTTTGTTTCTATACATGAATCCAAGTGAAAATCAAACCTCTGTGATATGTACGCAAACCAGAGGATTCTTTCTTTCTTTCTTTTTTACTTACCGATTAATTTGTGATTTGCTGATTATCCTAGCGGCTGAGGCCACTGCCCCATACATTTACATGTTTGCCTTATACTACATTTTTCTTGAACTGTGAGCTATACTCCTACAAAGTAATGCTTTCAGTCCAATTTAGGTAAGAAGAATGGAGATAATGTGCTAGCTGTTCTACTGCGAGAAAGAGTATACTATCAATCATGGGTTTATTTCACATCACAGTAAATTGTAGTGAGAATTTTTATTACTCTTTCTTGCTTTTCATACGGACATTATCTCCTTGTCACCCAACTCATTGGTAGAAGTTCTTTTTGCTTCCTTTTTTTTCCTATCTGTTTTAGTGAATGTTTGGTGCGGGCACAGCAATAAGTTCATACATGACATACTAATTTAAATTTCCATGTGCTCTGTTCCTTTCTGGAACTGTGATTGCAGAAGCAATCCACTGGAAAAGATGTGTTCCAGCTTTTTGCTGATAAAGTGCGAGATCATAAGGAACTTGAATCAAGATGGGCCATTTTACAAGAGACACGTGTTGAATATTTCAGAGGAAAGGACTTTGTTGGCTTTCTGAGGAGCCATCCTGAACTTAAAGACGTTCTTGGTTCAGATACAGGTTTTGAAGTTGAAGATATTGCCAATGCACTTCTAAGGAAGAACCTTTTAGTGCGATGTGATCGTGTTGTAAAGACTGTTCGTCCAGGAAAGAAGAAGTTATCTACCTGGCCAGCGCACTTGGAGATCTTTCCTGTAAGTTCCTATAAATATAATAATTAATTGGAAAGAACAGGTAGACATTTTCATATCATTAGTTGCACTCTTTGCTAAGTCATTCTTCTTCAGGAGAAATGTCTGGTGGTATTTTTAGATGGACTACGCATAGTATTGTAATTATCTCGGCGTTTTATTTTATTTCGTTTAAGCTTGTTTAGAGTAACGGCCATTGTGTAATGGTTTCTCCTATTACATACTTGCTTTGGTAATCACCAAACCCTTATTTGATCTTATTGGTTTCTACTGCATCGCCACTCAAATTTTATATTCAATGTTATATTGTTTTTCTGAAGACTTTAGTTATGCTAAAAACAGCCTTAAGACAAGTATGGAAGATTTAAATCAAACATGGGTTACTCCTCTGTGATACTTTTGATAGTTGAAATAAAAACGGTTAATCCTTACAGATGTACAAATGATATGTAATGCATTATATGGCCTTCATTGTCGCAACCAAAGACAATTATTTAAACCAGATTCCATTACAAAGCCATCCCCAATAGATGGGATAAGGTTTTGATATTGATGATGGATGTGGGCCCAAGACTCATGGGCCAGGCCCAGGTCCATTGGGCCCAATCCAGTTGTATGCAAGTAAACATGACCAATAAGGCACTAAATCAATGTGTCCTTTGATATCTTTGTTAGGATAATTATTTTCTTAAGTATCTTCCTTTGATTTAGTTTTTCTATTTTATTAGAGTTTATATTCAATGAATGTTGATTGGAAGTGAATGAATTTTGAAGAGGCCTATTTAAGTATCTCTCATGTATCATGGAAAAGACATCAATAATATTTCAGAACTAATCCTCTTTGGGTAGCCTTGAATTTCTGTGTTAGCTTGAAGGTGTTAATGTTTGGGCGGATCCTTCCGCCAATTTGGCTGTGGTAGACTGGTATCAAGGCCAAATCTTTGGTGGATCATAACATGATCAACAACCCGTAGGTAGCTTTATTCAACTCCCTCATTATTCGTTTCATCTTCAGATTGCCATTTTTCCTTTTGTTTGATTATGTTCCTAGTCCATTCCTTTTTTATCTTTACATTCCATGTTGCATTTAGATTTAATTTCCTGTAACTTTCGTTGTCTAACTTTTCTACAAATTTTCTGCAATTTTCGTCACTCCAGAAAAGCCCCAAATCCAACTTCCAAAACGCATCTAATCCTGACTTTTCACCTTAAACCAGCCTTAACCTATACCCAATGACAAGCCCTAAGTTTTTTCCTACAAAATCCTTTCAAATTGAGCTCCAGTCATCCCCAATTTTGGCCCTAAACCCTAAATTCGAAAATACATAAAAATTTCCCCCATCAATTCCAACCCCATTCTTCTCAACCGGCCCAGCTAACCACATTGTAGCCACTTGCAGGAATCTCTTATCATTTTTCAAGTGAAAAAAAATGTGTATTTTCTTTGATTGCTCATTGATTCTTCTTCATTGTTTCCCATTTGTTTTCATATCTTTGCTCCGCTGCAATCTTTATGCCAATTTTAACTCCTTTCTAGGCTATTTCTTGCCCATCTTGTCTATCTTCTATGTTCTGCTTCTCTTTTGTCGACGTTACTTTGCTTTTTTTATACGATAACCCGTAGTAGTCACAAGCTTAAGATCAGCAGTGGGACAATGGTATCATTGAGTTATTCCAAGAGTAGCTAGTTTAGAAGACGTTGTCGACCAGCTACAAAGAGAACAACATGATGAGTGACCTGGTCCTAGTGGAGATCCTAATGGCAAACTTCCAGCCAGAACCTTTGGTGAATCAAAATGGTATTGGCCCTTGAGATTCTGTCTATGACTTCATGCAGCAGCTTTTTGCAAAGAGAGGCCTTGATTAGCCTCTGGAACCACACAAGAAAGACAATATCACCAAGAAAGTTCAAGTTGAACTTTCAGATTTCATAGTTGTCTTGATGCAAAGGCTTTTGTTGACTGGATCACTCCACTTGAGGATTATTTTATATGGATGATGCTCACGAGTGGCCTTTGTTAAGGTCAACCTAAATGGTCCAGTAAAAATTTGGTGGTGCAGCATTGATGACAACAATCTCATCATGGCTACCCTCGTATCACCAAATGGGCTGACGGGAGAGAGAAATTAGAGGATATTTATTTTTCGTCAGATTACTTGGATACCTATCTCCACGATCTCCTCGCATTCAAGCATGGATTGTTATTGGTAGATGACTACACTGAGAAGTTTAGTGACCTCATCGTCCATCGTAAGCTTGAAGAGGCTGGTCGCATGTCAGCTAACCACTATTGGGTGGGCTGCGCCATGAGGTCTAATGTGAGATGGCGGTGCATGACTTTGAGCCAGTGGACGATGTTCATTGGAAGGCTCGATGAGTCAGTGACAACTTCAGCAACAAACTCTTCCACATTCGGCTCTACAGCCGGAGAGTCCTCCGCGAGGAAAGGCCCGGATCCACAGTTTTACCGAACTCCATTGCAAGGCTACCAACCACCTTCAAACCAGCTGTGCTCATTGATGTACACTCCAACTTTGGGACAACCACAACCAATGCAGAGTCTAGCAGCCAGCACTGCAAGGACCCAACACTAGAGGGTGAGGTCCTGTTTCTAATTCTCCTAGGTGAGACTGGCGAGATGTTGATTGTTTCCGCTGTAGACAGAAAGGGCACTATTCCAATGAATGTCCACAAGCCAGAACCTCCATTACTGCAGTAATGAAGAGGATCCCTACTACTAGGATGACTCTGAGTATTACGATGAGCACATTGAGATGGAGCAGCCTTATTTAGAGCCCGTACCATAGCTAGCGGACTCCCCTGTTAAAACTGCAGTCGAAGCTGAGATTTGAGATTGAAGGTTCCACACTTATCATGCGCTGATTCCTTACCACCACTAATGAGGAAGCAGAAGATTGGCACTGAACCACTATTTTTTGTATGCTGATAAAGTCTCAGGGCACACTTTGTTGATCATTGATGGCGGCTGTGGAATGAGCATTGTCTCCCAGGACGTGATCGCTCAAATTGCCACCTGAAAAGCATTCAACACCTTTCAAGGTTTCATGCGTCGATGACACTGCCATCCCCATGATCCACTGGTGCCTGGTGTCTTTTAAAATTGGCATATACGGGGATGGCATTTCGTGTGACATAATCCTAATGTCATCCATATACTTCTTGGTCGAACTTGGTTCTTTGATCTAAAGATTCATAGATTGTCGAGCTATCAACAAGATCACGGTAAAGAATTGCTTTCCCATTCCTCTACTTGATGGTATGTTGGACCTCATGCCAGATGCTAGCATCTTCTCCAATATTGGTTGTTGTAGTGGATATCACCAAATTCGCATCCAACTTCTTGATGAATGGAAAGCGACATTAAAAAATGAAGTACAACTCGTATGAGTGGCGAGTTATGCCATTCGGTCTTACAAATGCACCAAGCATTTTCATGCACGTCATGACCCAGTTATTTTGCCCCTTTATTGGTGAGGTGGTTGTTGTTTACTTTGTCAACGTTCTGGTCTACAGCAACTCGGAGGAGGTGCGTCTCTATCACTTGGCTCATATCTTCAATCTCTTTTACCGCAAGCATTTTTGCATCAATCTTAAGTAGTGCACCTTCATGAGTACCTCTTGGGTGGTCTTAGGTTACTAGGTACATTGTCTAATCACAAGGTATAGAACTAGATCTTGCCAAGGTGAAAGCCATTGTTGATTGGCTGACAACTACCACTATCTCCGAAGTTCATAGCTTCTATGGGCTTGCTACATTTTATGAACGCCTTTCGTGGAACTTCCACAGCATCATGGCCGAATGCACCAATTGCATGAAGCAAAGAGAGTTTCGTTGGTCAAGTGCAGCAGTAAGAGCATTTGATACCATCAGACATAAACTAAAGGAAGCTCCAGCTTTGAGCCTTCTAAATTTTAAGAGTGCATTTGAAGTGAGTTGTGATGCTCCCAACATCAATATAGGTGCAGTACTTCGTTAGGAGCACCAACAAAAGCTCTGGTTTTGTGCCTTCCACTTACAGCTTGGGGTTTTATGCCGTTGGTCAGATGCTATGGCATTGGTGTCGCTATTTGGTTGGCAAAGAGTTTGTCTTGTACTCTAACCATGAGGCACTCAAGCATTTGGAAGATGAATGCTCGTTGTGTCAAGTGGAGCGCATATTTTCAAGAGTTTTCCTTTTTGATTCGACACAAGTCCAACAAAGACAATTAGGTTGTTGATGCTTTGAGCTGTTGTGCACACTTATTGTCAGCAATGTCAATTGCTGTTCTAGGATTTGAAGTGATACTGTGGGAGTATGCTAAAGACAAGGATTTCAAACAATTTTATGCAGTCATTCTTAATGGAGAGCATGTGAGACACTTATACTTCAGCATTCATGATGGCTATTTATTTCGAGGGGTATAGCTTTTCCTACTAGTCACACCCATCTGCAAACATGTGAGAGAATTACGTGTTGGAGGATGTAGCGGTCATTTGGGTTGTGATAAAACCCTTGCATTCATTGGAAATAAATACATTTGGCGAATCTAAAATCGGTCCTTGCAAAAATTTGAGAGTTGTGCGGAGTTTGTCAAACTTGCCAAGGGTCAAAAGAAAAACGGCGGACTATGTCAACCACTAGTGTTCCCACATTCTCCTTGGGAAGATCTTGACATGAATTTTGTTTTGGGTCTGCCGAAGACTGTCCAAAAAGTTGATTCAATGTTCATGGTGGTTGACCAATTTGCAAATATGGCTGATTTCATACTTTGTTCAACTATAGCAAACACCTCCAAGATCGCTCAATTACTTTTTCGAGAGGAAGTCCCTCTTCATAGGCTTCCAAGGACGATTGTGTCATATCGTGATACCCCTAGTCTATGATGCATGGATACTTCAAAATGGGCAACGTATTGTGTCGTATCGCATCCGGTACTTCACTTTTTATGTGTAAAATCCAAGTCCCTGCCGTGTCTATGGCGTGTCCTTGCCGTATCCATGCCGTATTAGTGCATCATAGACCTAGTTCATGAGCTATTTTTTGGAAGACTTCTTTGGATAGCAACAAAGACCAAGCTTCAGTTCTCTACTGCTTATCACCCTCTGACCGATGGTTAAATGGAAGTGCTAAACTGCAGTTTGAACAAGTTATTAGTGTGCCTTGTCTGTGATCATATGGCTATGTATAATAACAAAGTCAATAGGTCTACAAGGATGTCTCCTTTTGAGTTAGTAACTAATATACGCCCACACCTCCATGTGACTAAGTTCCTCTACCCACTGAGTTAAGACCAAGTGTAGATGCAGATGACTTTATCCGCCATGTTCAATAGGTACATGACGAAGTTTGACGCAATATCACTACAAATAACAAGAGTTGTAAGCAACATGCAGATGCGAGACATTGTTTCGTCGAATTTGCAGGAGACCTGGTTAAGGTCTGAATTTGTCCTGAACAACTACTCCTTGGATCCTCAGAAGCTTAATCCTCTAAGCATTCAAAATCATAAAGAATATTAGTGCCAATGCTTATGTTCTAGATCTCCCACCAGATTAGTGATCGACCCGACCTTTCATGTGGATTTTGGAAGATCTTACCATCTATCACGGGCACCATACTGATGATGGTAATGAGGTGCATGCTTTTACACTTCCAGCCATTCCTCCAACTAGAGAAACAATCATCAATTTGAGATTGTATCCACAGCCCACGAAAGGTGGGTGTCAGAAGTTTCTGGTCTGTTGGCCAGGATGTCCTCTTTCCAATGTTGCGTATTATGACTATAGACTTCCAGCGACTTAATCTTGACCTGTATTTGCAATTTCAGGCTCTCAACTCCTTGGAGTTGAGTCCTTTCAAGCAGGGGAGAGTTGATGCAGCCCGGTTGGCATCAAGTAGGAGCAAGACTCATGGGTCAGGCCCAAGTCCATTGGACCCAAGCCTAGGCTCATGACTGGCCTAACAAGTCCTTTGAGTTGTGTGCTAGTCAACAGGACCAATAAGGCAATAAATCAGTGTCCTTTGATATATATCTCTTGGGATAATTATTTTTGTTAGTATCTTCCTTTGATTTAATTTTCCAATTTTTTGGAGTCTAAATTCAATGAATATTGATTGTAAGGAAAGGAAATCCTAGTGTAGTAAGGAATTACTTTCTTTGGATTCTAAATTGGAAAGGACATCAATAATATTTAAGAGTTCCTCTTCTTTTGGTTTTACTCTAGAGTAATTTTGTTGGCTTGTGCCAACGTTTGGGCAGATTCTTCACCAATCTTGCTGTGTCTTAAACTAATCTGATAAATCCCACATTGATATCGGTCTATGATTCTGTTTGAGGAACTAGTGTAATACCTTTAAGCCTTTTTTCCACAATCACCAAGTGGATTGGTTGTAGTGGACCCCACTGTCTATGGGTCATGCAGGTAGGTAGTTGGGGAAAAAAATTTAGTGGTCCACACTAAAACCTACATTGGTAGTCAGCATAATTGAAGGCTTGTTTTATTGGTTAGTTTGTTTTCTCGATGAGATTCACTTTTCTTGTGGCTTGGATGTGGTACATGTGTGGTATGTTCACTTGTGGCTGCGTGTGAAACCCACATTTGAGGACCTGTGTGGACGTAACAAATCTTTGGCCCCGTGAAGTCATATAGTTCTCTTGGTTGTTGATTGTGTCCGAGTTCGTCTTATGTTATCAATCCAAACTGTTGATATGTTGTGCCCTGTATAGAGAGAACCAATCAACTGAATTTCTTTCAAAATTCGATTCTAGCGTTTGGGAGAACTTAGAAGGAAAAAGAAGAAGTCATAAACGGCTTTTAAGGGTAATTTTGTCTCGAGTTTTAAACTTTTAATGGATTAAGAGATGATACGAGTGCAGCAGGTATTGTGTCTTTGGGTAAGACAAACAATATGAACTTTGTAGGGATACATGGAGATAGATAACTTTATGTTTGCATGGAAATAGATAACTTTATGTTTGCGTAGAATTATAATATATTAAGCCGGAAGGTTTTAGATCTAATTTTGACTTTACTTTTTAATTTTGACCAGAAGTTATTTTCGGTTTCTAGAACTACTAGCAAGTTATTTTCGGTTTCTACAAATATACTCTCCATCCACTTTCCACTAATATACTTCCCCTACTAATGGACTCCCATCTTCCCCCTTTTTAACATACATAGCTTCCTATCTCTTCATGCATACCCGTGATTAGCACGGGTTTTTGTGCTAGTACTTATTAATTGAATGCAATTTCATATGTTTGCATAAGATTTCGTACTTTATGTTTGCAGGTAGTTTGTTTGTGCTCATTTACATATGTAAATGATTCACATGGATAATGGTTACGTATTGTCAGTTTGTTTTCACTGATTTATGCATATGATGTGTAAATAAGGTATGAAAATGGAGTGTAAATAAGGCCATTTATTCACCAAAATTTTCACACCTACAAAGGTGTGGAAGTGATTCACACCCCCTCCTGCAAAAAGGCACTAGTATAGTCTCCACACGGGGATTTTTTCTCTTGTGGGTCCCATCAAAGACCTTTAGTTTTTATTCGTATGGGCCCCATATTTGCAATCCAAACCGTTCAATTTGTTTGTTGAACTAATAAACCCCAAGATCTTGCAGTTGATTATCTTAAATCTTCATAGATTTTGAGTAATTTGTGCAAATGTCCAAAAAAAAAAAAAGAGATCTAATTTCCTGCACTTTTGTGGGCCCCTAACTCATGATCCGAACTGTTAAATATTTGATGCAGGCCAGACAATAGGTCGGCCAACCCATTGGGTCCAGTCTATAGGCCCAACGGGACATCCATTTAGTTAGGAGTATTATTAAGTAGTTTGATTTGTTTAGGATTATTATTAGTGAGTTTTCTATTTTATTTTCAGCATTATTCATATATTAGGAAATATTGTTGCTTAGGGATCAATGCAATTCCTCTATATAAGGATGCTTGGCCTAATTGTAATGCAATGCTTATTTTTAATCAATTGAAAGTTTTTTTTTTTTTTTTTTTTTGTAAGATTTATCTCTTATGGCGTTTTCTCCTCTTGTGAGAGTGCCCTAGTGGCTGAATCCATCTTTGGATTCGATCAATCTTTCGGGAGATTGGTCTATTCTTCGATCGCGGATCCGGGCTACGCCAGTATTCTTGTATTAATGGTAAACATCAAGATGTTTAATTTCACATCGTAGTTCATGGGTTTTGAGAAATTTGTCAAGAATGTCCAAAAACTCCAATTACATCTAAAACCAGTGGATGTACTCAATTACTCATGTGAAAATTGTGATTTTGTCAAACATGGTAATTTGTGTCACGTGTAATATTTGCATATGTTACATTTACATATGTAAAACCCGTTTCCCCATCCCATGCGTGGGAAGGCAAACAAGCTCTAAGGGGTTGTTTGTTTGCAATCATTTACTTATGTAAATGATTCGCATGCGTAATGCTTACACATCCCCACATTTATTTGTGCTCATTTACACATGTAATGAGTAAATGGGGTATGGAAATGGTGTAAATAAGGCCATTTACACGAAGATTTTCACACCTAAAAATGTGTGAAAATACTCACGCCTCTTTTGCGTAAGGCACTGGTACATTTTTTACATAGTGTTGGCTTTCCTGTGGGACCCATCAGCCCCCTTTATTGTTTTCATTTATGTGGGCCCCGTATTTGTAATAGAAACTATTCAATCTATTTATTGACATAAACCTCAAGATCTTGAAGCTGATTATCTTAAACCTTCATAGATTTTGAGTAATTTGTGAAAAAAGTCCCAACTTGTAGATCTAATTTTCTACACTTCTGTGGGCCCCCCGTTCATGATCGTTGATGCAGGACAAGATGAAATCTAGCCTAATATGGTATGATGAGATCAGATTTAGAATTAAAATTAATATTAACTCGAAATACACCATTCATATTGGTAAATATTGCAATCTAATGGGAAAATCAGTAATTGATCCCAAAACAGGCTTGCAGTCCTGCAGTAAAAGTCCCTTTCAGATGAATGGGTAGGATCCCAATGGAAGATAGAACTCCTAAAATGCTTAGGGAAGACCCAATTGTGCAGATCTCGTAATTCTTGTGATTATCTGTGGGTGAGATGGACTATTGGGGAAAACATGGGGTTGCCCAATTGTGCAGATCTCGTAATTCTTGTGATTATCTGGGCAGGGTTAGGGAGATGGACTATTGGGGAAAAAACTGGAGTTGAGATCTAGCGATAAGAGTCGTAGATCTGATGATTAAGATCTTAAATGGAGATTTAGGGTTAGAGCGGGAAGTTTGCTCGTAGGAAAAGAAATAGAGAAAGAGAAGAGGATACCTTTGATTGGGCTCTCACCAAACTCCGATCCGGAGGCGTTACGTTCTTTGAGCAAGGGGAACCCAAGAGACTCACAGAGAAGAAGAGAGAAAATCCATTCCTTTCATTACTCTCAAAGTTTCATTACAAGATAGCATAGCATAAGGAAGAAAGAAACCAAGATAGTTTATTAATATTAGCCCTAAGTGATGACATCATCACATAATGAAAAGAAAAAGATAAAATAAGAAATGGAAAAGAGGGAGGACTTGCGCAAGGTCTCGGGAGTCGTGCGTAAGGGGATTTGCGCAAGAATCCCCAGGCCTTGTTCTCTTAAGTGGTGGCCCCCCTTGTTCTTCTATTCTTTAATGAACATGGCCCCCTTTTTTTTATGACTCTATTTTCATTAAATAACTTGGGCCCCTCTCAACTTTAAAAACCCTTTTATTTCAACCCATGTGGCACTTCCCAAAGTAGGGCCTTCTATTTGATTGCACACATGGGGCCTTCTCTCCTTCAAATGGTAGATCCGCCAAAATCCAATTGTCGGATATCATTGTAATGTTAATCCAACGGTGGATTTATGACATCTTGGCGAGCAAAGTCATGATATACATCATCCATCCACATCATAGCTTGATCCGCCACCCTACGCTTCCTCCTTTGGTAGACCTTGAAGGAATTGGGGGAACTAGGCATGATGTCCCCATCAATCGTGAAGGCTTAATATTCTTGTATTAATGGTAAATATTAGAACATCTAGTTTCGTATCTCAAGTCTTTATGAGTTTTGAGAAATTTGTGAAAATTTCCAAAAAAATCCAAATACATCTAGAACCGTTGAATGTACTAATTTTCTCAGTGAAAATGGTGATTTTGGCAAACATGGTAATGTGTTTCACATGTGGAACATTTGCATATATGACATTTTCATATGTAAATCCCATTTTCCTATCACGGGTGTAAAAGGCAAATGACCCTTAAGTGGTAAAAAATGAAGATCGGAGTTAAATATCTAAAACTGAGTGTCAAATAACCTTTCCTTTTATGGGAATAGAATCAAGGGAAGATGGGAAATGAATACCCAGCCATCAACCTAGCAATTCAAATCCTAGGAAAGTCAAGGTCCCATCTCGGTCGCCTTATATCCTTCATCCCTCACCTCTTTAAAATTCTTAAAGATGAAGCTTATTTAACCATGAATTCCTATGTATTCTATGTAAAAGAACAGACCCTTGGTGATTGAACTTAGCTTATCCCTCTTTCTTTTTCTTGGTGGCTCCGTAGTTGCTACTTTTTTCATCTTTGTAGAGCAAACCTGGTGTTCCTTTGTTACAATGTCCTTACAAGTTACATTTTGGCATCTTATTTAAATTATTTTTTACCTTGTCATGCCAGGATCAAGTCTTTTCAGAAAATGATGCTTTTTTTGCATGGACATTTGTAAAACGACGGCCTCTTTGGCAGACAGTTCTCTCCTTCCTTTGGCCTGTGGCAACCCTAGCGATTTGTTTGTTTCCCGTATTCCCCCACCAGTTGAAGCTGATAGTACTCTATTCTTGTGCTGGGATTCTTCTGCTAATAATGAGCTTGCTTTTGGGTAAGTTCCATTCTCTCTTGTGGTCTGTTCACTTCTCTGAGATTAAACTCTTTTTTATATTTATATTAAGATCTGTCCACTTCTCTGAGATTAAACTTTTTTTTATATTTATATTAAGAGATGAAATGTGAAACGATCCTTTTCTTTGTCGACGTTACAGTGAGAAGTGTAATCTTTGGTGCTCTATGGATTATACTTGGAAAGAGGGTTTGGTTCTTCCCCAATATCCTAGCCGAAGAAGCAACATTGTCTGAGTTATTCCAGTTTTGGCCCACGAAAGATGAAGGAGAGCAGCCCAAGTGGACTGCTCGGCTTACATATGCAATAGGGGCTGTTCTGGTCATAGTACTGCTAAGGCACCATGCACCTGATGAAGCTGCCAGAGCCAGGTATGTATCATGAATTCATTTAGCTTAAGACATTCTTCTGGCATAAACCTGCACTGCATGCATACCTTATCGACCTCATTTTTTAAATTATTATATCAAACTTTTCTGTGGTAAATTATTATACTACAGAACTTCTTTCTTGTATCAGAAAAGGATGGAGAAGTTCACTTGTGCATCCAATCCATGCATGAAGTTTTGCATGTATGAAGGACTGCAGCTTCTTTCATTTCACCTGTTTGGAAGAATATTATAGCACTTAACATTAGCCAATCAATATGCTTAACAGTTTGATTCCATCAGATTTCTGGAAATAAAATTGATATGTTAAAACTGTTCAGCATTTTTCAAAGAAACTTGTAAAGTATTGGAAAGCATTTCCTTTCTTTTCATTTGTTTCAGATAAATACACAGCATTAAGTTTTGACAAACTAAAATGTCAAGAGATTTTTTTTCGGACATGTCTTCTAAATTTTCCGTTATTGCTCTCTAAATTTCACAGATTGCAATCCTAGGAGCAGTTAAAAGTTCTTTTATATATATATATATATATTAAAAAAAAAGAAAAAGAAGGGTAGCTGGCTTTTAAAAGAAAAGTAAAAGAAGTGTTATTATGTGGAGCATGTGTCATATTGTATGAGGTATATTTAAGGTGTACGACCCAGATAAAGCATGCGCTATAAGTCACACTAAATATTTTGGGTTGAGGGCATATGTGCCACTAACACATCCTGCTTTAAAGATAAAAATGTACGGTGAAAAAGAAAAAGTGGTATTTTTTGTTTTACCTGGCGTAACAAGGATAATGTAACTAACAAGTAACAGCTAGCTTAAGTCAACCCTGATTGGAAGGCTTGAAACAGCCAACCCGCAGTTGTTTTTATTATATTAATATATTTTATAGGGAGATGCTTATCTCTCACCTTATATGAGAGTAGGGGTGTAAAAAAAAACCAAAAAACCATCTAACTGAACCGAACCGCGGTTAATAACCGTGTTTCACGGTTCGGTTATGGTTACGGTTTTTGAAATCGAAAAACCGCACTTCACGGTTCGGTTATGGTTTTTGTCTCGACTCACGGTTATTAACCGAACCAAACCATTAACCGCGGTTCGGTTAACCGTGTTCCCAAAACACACGGTTAACCGAACCGTTTCGCTAATAAGAAAAAAACCTAAGGGCCTAAATGAAATTATTTTTTTAACAGTAACATATTATGTCATTCTCTAACTATGGTTTTTTTTTTTTTTTCTTTCACAGTAAGTTTGATTGGTAAATGACAATTTTCACAAAAAAATTTAAGTGACAATTAATCGTAACCGAACCGTTAACTGCAGTTCGGTTTTTAACGATTTTTCACGGTTCGGTTACGGTTATGGTTTTTAAAAACAAAAAACCATGAAACACGGTTTGGTTAACCGTTTTCCCAAAAACCGCGGTTAACCTAACCGTTACACCTCTATATGAGAGATAAGGATTGGAGGGCCCTCACATTTAAGTTGTTGGCATTGGATATGGATGTAAGGGCCCTCACCCAATCTCTCATTTAAGGTGAGAGATATCTCTCATAGGAGCATCTCCCTATTTTATATATGTATATTCATTTATTAAAGAAGGCATGCTCGAGAGGCCTGCAATCCACATTTTGATGCTTAATGCAGTTATGCCTCACACACTGAGCAGTTGGCATTCGTCACCTTTCGTCTTAGAGTTCTAAAACATTGATGGAAACCATCAAGCTTCTAAAATATGTGCAGACTATTAGATATAAGTTAATAGAAACCTCATAATTGTGAGTGTTTAATCGAATTCAAGATTTGATATTAACCTTGTAGTTGCTTTATGTTGTATCCCAAATGGATAGCAGTGTGATATTTTGACACGGACTGATGGCTATCCAATATCTGCTCCTCAAGGCATCTTGAAGTATTGAAATTCGAAACAATACTTTCTGAATTTGGTGTTCGACCTTTCATGCTGGTAATCATTATCAGCATGTTGATGTGGTGTATGGTTGATCATAATCGGTAAAACACTATTTTATGGTTTCTGATTTTGGCTGCATGAAAGCATAGCAGATGTTAGAGCCATCTATCACACCACCCACCCCCCGGGGCCCCCCCGGGGGAATGGGTAAGAGTGGAATAATCGTGTTTCCAGCTAGGGACTCTTGTCCAATAGGGACTTTTTCGCTGCCAGCAGGATAGTAGGAATTCTCTCTATTATCTGTATACCAACTCGTACTATTATCTTTCTGCAGGTACCATAAGCGTGTTTCAAATATAATAGATGATGTTCTTGAGTGGTCTCCAAGATTGGCATTGTCAGGGATGATGGAAAAGCAACCAACCGTGGTTAATGAGACTCAGAACAACCATTCTGGGGATGGGAGTAAAACAGCTGCGGAAGAAGTAACTGTAGCAGAGGATATGAATGTGGATAGCAGTTCTGCTGGACATGTAAGTGATGATATTGGAGATGAAGGGTCTGATAATCATATATAATGGATGTAGAATGAATTTATATATTCTGTTTTTTTTCTTTTGTTGCATTTTGAGTGTAGAATTTATGATCCAGCTTCTTCAGCGGAACTCAAAATTGTGTTTTTGTTTCTCTTCCTTTTCTTTTCTTGGCCTTAATAAAGCAGTTAATTTGAGTTTGATCCTCTTTTTTATTAGACTAAGGTGGTACTAATGTGCCATGCTGATTTCACTTATATGACATCTCTTCCAACCCTTTAATGACTGGCATATGCTGCTGAGATCTTAAATCCTGGAACAAAATGCTCTCTCTCTCTCTCAATATTTTTTTTCTTATAGTGGTTTGTCAATCAAGCGATTTTAAGCAAAAAGCCTGACCTTGGGGTTTGCTTACCAAGGAATTCTTGCATTTCTCATTTCACTTGGCATTTTGAGTTAACAAAATCAACTGAATTCCTAATAATTAGGATGGGAGCCTGAAAATCAGAAGAAATGTCATTTCTATTGTATGTCATCTATTTTTTTTCCCCCTTTTTCTGAACATCAAGTAGATGTCCGATTATTAATGATATTGGCTAGTCACAGAGAAATTCCAGTCCCAGCTGCTCATTTCTTTAAATTGAAGGATTTAAGCCGTGTAAATTATGACAGTAGCCGCAGATAGATGCATATTCTTTTGGAGCAAGAGTAGCCTTTATCCTTGATCTTGGAAGGTGCTTTTTGCAACATGGGTGAGTTGAGTAGATACTCAGATTTGGAGGATAAGGCTGCCTATTGCATCTTTCCTATGTTGACAACTATACCAAATTTAAAAAAAATGAGTTGTACTTAGAATGAGCTGTGATAAACTTCCTCTTGTAGAATCATTTCTAATTAACAAAATCAGCATTCTACCAAAAAAATTAAAAAAACATTAACAAAATCTTGCAGAATGATCTTTAGTAATATTCTGAATTTGAATCATTTCATGAATTATTTATTAATACATCCAGTTATACATTAAAAAATTATTAGTCATTAAGAATATATGAATATCATGACACACATAAATTTTGAAAAAAATTAAAAGCTAATTAAATTTAAATTACCCATAACCTCTTTCATAATCTTTGTACAATCCATTTACCATGAATTCCCTGGAATGCAATTCCTCTTTTAATAATATTTTGAAAATTCTGCTTATTTGAAAATGGATTGCGCAGAGAATTTTCTCTTATGAGAATGAAAAGTGATGAACTTGTTTGGTAAAATTATTTTGATGAACTTGTTTGGTAAAATTATTTTCAATTATGAGAACTAGTAGAATTATGTTTGGTAACATTCTTGAAGCTTGAATGTTTTTGGAAAATATCTATGCATTGATCGTATTAACTAAAAGGTGAAAAAAAGAACATTCATTAAGAATATTCATGACATAAGTAAATTTTGAAAAATTAAAAAACAATCATTAATCAAATATTCAGTTCATGTTCACACGGATGGGTCGGGCCTTTCAGGCTCATAATCTGGATCTATTCATGGATAATAGGCCCGATAGCTAAATGGGCCTGCCCTAGTCAAACTTCAAACAGGTTCCTCATGAACCCTAATTTTCAGGATTCTAACCATCCAATTTGCTGGCATTACGGGACAGATCCATCTTTGGGCTCATCTGATAATTGATTTGACCTCCATCATCATCTCCCATTTGTTACTCGCTAGCGTTGATCAAGACCTCTAATCTAGTACATTTAACTGTGGATTGTCCACGCTCCACACAGAAAATATTTGTCCTATTGAGGGCTTATGTTATTTCCAGGGTCCATATAGATAGATGCTGAATTAGTTTAATGTTGGTTGATTGTATTCTTCCCTCGCAATGGATCATATCGACCAAACAAAGCTTAAATAAATGGTGATTTTTGCATGTGGCCCACTAAACGTGGTACCTGGTAGATGAATGATCACAATCAAGACGGGAAGAGAACAAAACGCTACCATGTTACCTGAGGATCTATAAGACCCCTTTCTCCCTCATGTTTCTCCTCCAATTATATGAGAGAAACAAAGAGAGGAATTTATTTTATTTTTTTTAACAAGGAAGTGCTACGGACGTTTCACCTGTGCAATGTGTCTCAATCTCTAGACCGGTGCGTGAGATGAGACACCCTTGCTACTAAGGTGTCCACAAGAGAGATGATTTCATAGTGGCGCATAGAGAGTTTTTTTAACAAACAAAATGAGGGGGTTGTGGGAATTGGGGGGATTCAACGATGGGCCATCTTTTGTAAAAAAATAAATAAAAATAAAAAAACTTGAAAGCTTCCATCAAATTTCGTCTAAGAAATGATTTTAATTTGTTTCTACATTTTTCTTCTAGCTTCAAATTGATCGCAATATATTTCCTTTTATTTCTATAATCTCCAGTGCAGATGCATTCAAATTTTTTTTCTATTTCAAAGAAATGAGAAAAAGATATGTGGGATTGATCCCATTGTAGATATAAATAATGTCATTCACAGTTCTTGACTATTAGTTTATATAATTGATTGGTATCTTGTCATGTGGAGAGTCCACTAGTATAATCATTTGATCCACTAGTTTAATCATTTGATCAGATGAGGGCCTTCTCCTCCTATATGATGTATCCTAGGAATTTCTTGGTGATTCTAATGAAAGGTGGCTGAAAAAGCATATACATCTGAGCTTTCTTCTGTCTGATACATCTCCCCTGAAACTTGAAAGCCAAGAGATAGGTCTTATTCTTGTATAGTTAAAGTTCTCCTGTAACGCGTGCCTGTAATCGAATCATTAAGGCGGCAGGCACCTACACAGGTTTAAACCATGTACTTACACTTTTACGTGTGTCCATTCTTCTCTCTCTGGGCCCGATCAATGAGTTTGCCTCATTGGCATTAAAGAAAAAGAAAAGTGGCTTAAGAATCAATCAAATGAGCTTGATTCTATTCTCTCTCTTGCTGATTGGTTGATTGATTTATGCTAATTAGTCCATTTCATGAGAGAGTGTCCTCTTTTGGCTTAAAATATGGACACCTATTGTGGGATCTTCCACCTAGACCCATGAAAATCGGAGGGGACCTCCAATTAAAAGGTTTGAACATGGATTAAGGGGTTGCTTTCCTTTTATATATGTGAATTGCCAATAGGCCTATGTTATTTTTTGAAGTGTTACACATGGGAATCACGTTAAAACAATGTTTGTCAAAATCATCATTTTCACATGAGTAAGGAGTATATCCAAAGATTTTAGGGTTTTTTTTTTTTTTTTTGATAATATTTTATAAATTTCTCAAAATCCATGAAAAACTAAGATATGAAATCTTACTTCTTGATGAATGTTGAAGAGTTTGGATCATGAATTTGGGGCCTATGGTCCAAAAAGTTAGATCTATATGCTGGGGCCTTTCACAAATTACTCACAGTTTAAGATATAAGATAATCAGTTTCAAGGTATTGGAGTTAATTAGTTCAGTTAAAAATGAATGGTTTCGATTACAGATGTGTGTCCTAGTTTTATAAGAAAAAATTGAGGTCTTTCATGGGCCACAGGTGAGAATAGGGATGTGAACCATTTTCACACTTGTGGAGGCGTAAAAATGGTCTCATTTACACCCCACGTGCAAAAATCCGAGCAAACAAACGTGACAGATGTGTTATCGTTACATATGTAAATAATTTGCATATATAAATCAGCACAAACAAAGGACCAAGATAGTTTACAATTCCTCCCATGTAATAGCCAAAAAAGATTTTTTTTTATTGATTTTAGTGAAGGAAATCTATTGTTGCCTCTCTGGATTTTCAACTATGATTCTCCAAAATGGGCAGTGATGAAAGTGAAGCACCTTGTCCACAACAAAGTATCTCCTAAGAGGAACAATTCCACTCTATATTGATGGCCAATTTGCAAATGAACGGTTGATAACAAACTGTGCCCAGCAGGCAAGTTGGAGTAAGTCCATGTCATGGATCAACCAACACGGATTACTGGAAGATGGGTCCCAGTCAAGTGGACCATTCGGCTTTAGTTCAATATACTATTGATGCCACCTGTATTTTATGAAAATTAACAGAAATATATGTATCTAGAACATTTAAAGGGCCTATTTATTTGCATAGAATACATTAGAACTTATGATTAAATGAGTAAATAGGTGAGAGGTACAAGGACATAAGGTGGCATATGGACAAGACCTTGATTTTTTTAGAATTTGAATTCACAGGGTAATGGCTGGGTACTCATTTTCCATCTTCTTTTGAAACAATTTTTATTTAGACACTTGTTAAAAACAATTCAAGTAAAGACCATCACAGAGGAAAGTGAGGGTTGCATCTACATCTCCACTTCAAATCCTTCTTATTCACCCTTTTTTCTCCCGCTAAATTTCCTTCCACCTCTTTATTAATAGCTATTAATAGCTGATGAAGATCATTTTGACCATGAAATCTTATGTTAGCATTTCCTATGCAAATTAATAGGCCTTGAAAACTTGAGGATTTGAAAGGCCAAAAGGCAATATTTTAAAAGGAAATATTCAAGTGAGAACTAGTTCTCACCATGCTTTTGTGATAACTATTGGTGGGGCCCACCTAGAAACCATTTCAAACCGCGTATAAACAGTGACCTCCATTGATAATTACTAATCCCGAGGTTTGACATCCATCCAAATTGACTGGGCCGTTGGATGAATGATTGGATTTTTTTTCCTTAATATGAAGCCATTAAACTCATGGGCAATAGATGAAGGAATTAGAGGCATAAGATTAAGGTCAAACTTGATACTTGTGGTGCTCTCATATAGATCTTTCCATCCCCTCTAGTCCCATCCCTAAATGAGACCCACAAATTGGCCCAATAAAAAGTTCTCGTAGTGACTGTGAGAACAGTTCTCACTAGAACAAAGGCCTATTTTAAAAGATCTTTTTTAAAACAACTATATAGACCCAATGGTAGCCCATTGGTGAGCATCTCCCTATCTACGGATACAAAGAGGGATCCATCCCTTTCCTGTTGAATAGGAATTTGGGTAGCCTAAGCAACATCTATGAGAGGATTGAGCATGGGAAAAAAATCAAAGGCATTCCAGAAAGTCTATGTCAAGTCTCTAGAACAGCCAACCCATAAAATTCCTCTTGAAAATTTCAACAAACAACTGCCAGTCCTAAGTAATAGTTTTGAATTTATTGACCTTTTCAACAATACTAGAATAAAGGAAGAAGTTAGAAAAGGCTAGCAACTTTTCTTCAATAAAAATATCTGGAGGTAAGATTTTAAAGTCGGCACCGCGTGGTTGGTTCCCTGGGCAGTGACACGCAATAAAGGTCCGGGCCACATCCGTTAGCTGATGAGTCCACATCCTCATCCTCTAAAAACCTCATATGTCATCTAAGATCTCATACCCCCTTGATTACTTATTTCAAAATTAATTAGTGATAGAAACGGCACAACAATAGTTATTTTATGATCTGTTGGTTGTGTTAGGATACCACCCGAGAGGAGACTCGAACCCGTTTTATGATTTGTTGGTTGTGTTAGAATACCACCCGAAAGGAGGCTTGAACCCGTTTTATGTTCTGTTGGTTGTGTTAGGATACCACCTGAGGGGAGACTCGAACTCCAGGGCTCCGACGCATACCACTTGTAGGATCTCAAAATGTCCCCAAGGCGGAACCTCCCTAAATTTCATAGGGTTGGGGGACCTGCAACGACCAGAACTCAACCGAATGAACTGCAGATTTTATGAATGCCAGAGAAAGTCACACTCCATAATGTGACTAGTAAATATGATTGGTGGTATATTCAATCTTATAGTAGGATATCCTCCCATAGTAAAATTTGGGAACATTTTAAACGCCCAAACAACATTTGTTTTGAGCTGGGCTGATTTTCGAAAGGCTGACCCATTTTAGAGTTTACTCCTTCCACTCATGGCTTCTTTGAGTGATAATGCCCCAGAAAGTATTCATGTATAGCTGTCGCTAGTTCCAGGGAGAAGACCAACAGACAAAGGAATCACAGTATCACACGCTTACTTCATTGTACGCCGGAGATGGGAACAGGCCGACTGCTAGTGTCGATCATGGACCTAACTGGCAGAAGTTCAGAAATCTTTCTCAACTTTCAACTTAAAAGGTTCAGTGAATTGATATCACAGCAGAAGATGAGCTTTTCTGACCATTTCACTCAAATATCGAAAATATATAAATATATATATATATATGCATCTATCCCTCACCATTCTTTTTTACACCTGAATCCCCCTTTTCTACTTTACTCTATGTACTTGAAATCCCCCTTTTGTACTTAAAAAATACCATTTATAGAAGCATTCCTCACCCTACAGCGAGGAATAGATGCACATGAATATTTCTCATATATATATATATATATAATCATATATTGGTTTTAAGGCCTTTCATAGATTTGAGTTATATTCATATTTAAGAGTCTATTGAACCTTAATTATATATCGTTTTAAAACTCCACTTACATTTTTTTTTAAATTATTTTGAAGCACTTTATCTAATTATACTAATGTACTTTCCATCTTATTTTGGATCAGGATTAGGAATTAGATTTGTTCTTTTAAATTGATGCATGATCTAAGTACAATGCATATGTTCCATGTGAGATTCAAATCCAAATTTATGAAGATGGATCTAAATCCTCCATGATCTCGCTTTGGATCCAACCCTTTTGCATCCCTAACAACTACCCATTTTCCTATTTTTCTAGGACAATGTTTAACTTCAAAAACTCATTCTAGGTTTTTGTTTTTTTTTTATGAAATTTCATTAACTTAATACCTCCTCTTCTATTTTAAGTTGAGTTTAAGATTTATCTTAATTCTTTATCTTTTCATATATCATGGGTCCCCAGCCCCATAGCTGGGTTACCAAAAAAAATTAGAGTTGAGTTGTTGATCTCTATAATATAATCTTCATTTTCTTTCTGTTCTAATTTTTTTTAACATATAAATGGTTAGTGGGTAGAAGTAGTGCTCCTGGAAATCAATGTTGATTTGAATTGTGCTTACTTATTTATTTATTTATTTTAAAATGATACAAAGAAGAAATGTTTTTTTTATCTCAAAAAGATAGATCTAACCATATAGTTATTATTTTGAAAACGTAAGAAATAAAAAGTTCTTGTCTTCCTTATTTTAAAAAGTTTGTGGATTTATAAAGGCGAAAAAAGAAAACTCTATTTTGAGAGGGTTTTCAATTCTCATTAAAATAAATAGAGTGAACAAGATTGAGATGAGGTGGACTATGGGAGTTGATGGGTTGGAAGATGTAACTAGAGCCCATTTGATGTAGAATGGATGATTGAATGGGCACACTCATGATTGTGTTAGTTGAAAGAAACCCATTTATTTATTTGAGTTTCAGTTGGAAAATTTGTAGGGAGAAGTGCAAGTGCCACCGTGGCTGAGTGGGGTCTGGCTCAACTCAAGTGAGACCAGATCATGTTCGACCTGACCCAACCTAAATGATATATGATACTCTAGACCAATACAATTCAATTATAATTAAGCTGATGGAGTCGGGTCAGATACCCGTACCAACCCGAATCTCATGTGGACATTCCAAGATCTGAACAATCTAATAAATCTCACATTTGGTCTGATCAGGCCCAATGGGTTTAGCTTGGCCCAACCTAAGTTGCAACTCTGGGTAAGTTAATGGCCATTAACTATTTTATTCTCTTCCAAAACTTTGTGACTATTTCAAGTAGAGTGATGTTACTTTGTAGTTTTAGTGATGGGTTATTATCATTATCCAAAATACCTACTTTTAGTACTTAGTTGTTGAAAAGATGTTAATTACATTCTTATTAAAAGAACCACATAGAGTAATTTTATTTTTTTATAGGCCCAACAAAGTAGACTTAAAAGTGACAAAAGCATTCTAATAGATTGTTAAATTGTATAGTAATCTTAGTCTTAAAATATTAACAAGGGAGTTTTAAATGTTAATAATAGTTAAAGAGTGTGATTTAATTTTGATCTTACAAAATAAATAGGTATTTTTAAATATTGACATGAATTTCATTAAAAGTCAACATTGAGAGAAATCGGTCAGACCTGAATAAAAAACCTTGTGGCTTGATCTACAGCTTTAAATGGACGGTCAACATTTTCAACGTCAAACAGAAGTTGCAATTTCGATGGTCAGGATCTCCAATTTGGGCCACTCTTTTTTTTTTATTTTAAAAAACCTGGCCCATGTGGGACCCACCATCCAAAGTGTGTTGGATCATCAATTCCTTGGGGACCCTGGCCCCACATCCATAGCCAGAGGCAGAATACCTGTAACTGTAAGTCTGTAACCAGCTGGCGGTTTCCAGCAGCCCCGAAACAGAAGCTTCCCTCACGTGCTGTATGTACATCACGATGAGTGGGGCCCACATCAGCATAGACTTGACTGAGTCTGGATCCCAAGAGACTTTGACGCTGGATATCTGACTTACTGTGGAACTCACAATGTGGCCCACTTATTGAAGTGGTATCTTTCATATCACCTCAACATCAAAATTAGTTCCTCCAATTTGAGAATACCTAAGTACGTGGGGAGGGTCTCAATTTTAAATGGATCAGATTTTCGATACGTATACTTGACTCTCCTGGATCTAGAGTGACTTTGACTTATACATCCTACTTTGAGGGATGTATACTTAGTATCTCTAATATAACCTCAATACTAGAGTTAGTTCCTCCGTAAAATTCACTTCAAAGTCGATAATACCTTATATTTTCAGCAATTTGAATTTTCAATAGGTAAATTCCATATAAATTTTTATTCCCTTTTAATAAAAGTGAGGTCCTATAACGGACTTGGAAGTCAATCCGTTGGAAAATTGGGGCCTTTTATCTGCTCTTGTCCTGAGCCGTCCATTGGCTCCCATAAATCTACGGTGAGGATAGCAGATCCGTTGATCAGGTGGCCATCACAGGTGCAAGTGGGCCACCCCCACGGGTTCTAGTTCTCATATGAATGTATCTCCTCCTCGCCCTCTCTTAAGTTCCCTCTCTGCAACTGTTTCTATTTTCAAAGCTCTTTGAACTCTCTCTCTCTCTCTCTCTCTCTACTTCCGAATTCATTAAAATCCCACCACCCCATCAAATATTTCCAATTTCTTTTGGAAATATTTGATAGAATCTGAAGAGATAAAGAGAGAAGGTTGTACTATTTTTGGTAAGCGTCATTTATACCATGGCAGTTGTTTCTGATTCTGACATTTATTTTTGTTAGATTTCTCATCTGAAAACAACCGTTACACCCAAAGATCTTAACGATATTGAGGTGGGTTTCTTTTCTCTTCGTTGTATTCTTCTTCTTTTTGTAAAAATCGGGCGAGTAGATTTATTAGGTCTGTCTTCTTTCTCTGTTTCCTTGTGTTGGGAATCTTTTATTTGTTTGTTTTTATAAGTTTCTCGTTGATGGGGTTTGATTAATTTTGGAATGATATAGTTTTCCATGAAGAAGCTTGATTTTAACTTTTTTGGTTAATGGGTTTCCCTCTCTCTCTCTCTCATTTAATTGTTTATGTTAATATTTATGTATGTTCTTTGATTTTAGTTGGGATCTGACTTTTGTTCTTTTTTTTTTGTTTCCCTTTTGTTTTTGTATCTTATTTGGTGGATTGCTTTTAGCCCAGAAAATTTGATCATCTTCATT
The DNA here is from genome assembly GCA_029852735.1 of Persea americana. Classification (NCBI taxonomy): domain Eukaryota; kingdom Viridiplantae; phylum Streptophyta; class Magnoliopsida; order Laurales; family Lauraceae; genus Persea; species Persea americana. The sequence goes on along the minus strand of CM056813.1, from coordinate 62,927,653 downwards.
TTATTTGTAGTCAGGTTAAATTCTTGATTTGGAGGAAAAGATATTTCTATGGTGAGATTTTATTCTCTCTTCTTGCATTTTATTTTGATTTTGGGCATTAGAGAAAAAAGTAATCTCGAAACAGAATCTCTGTTTGTTTGCCATTGTGTTATTTGTAGATCAGTTTAAGGTTAAATTGATATATCTGAATATTTCGTTTCCATATTAGAAGTCTTGGTGGATGGCATTAGGCTAAGATGATGGTGTTAATTAAAGAGATTTTATGAGCTGTTGATCGTTTTGGGTTCTGGGGTGTTAATTTTTCTGGTTCCATGATCAGGGGGAAGCACACGAATTCTCTCCAGAAGGATTGGAAGCAAATTTCCCTGTTGGGTTGGATTTGGATTCCGACGGCGGCCAAACAGCTACAACCATCGGCGAAAAAGTAGTAAGTGAATTTGATGAATAGTCGCACTCTCCTCTTCTTCTTCTTCATCTTTGTTGTTTTGCTGTCAATTGGACTAATATGAAAGTTCACATACCCGACTCAATTGTCATGATTTTTTACAGTATGTGATTGGAGGATCAGATGATGGAGCTGTGTCTTTTGGCGTCCGAATTTTGGATAAGTCGAAGGGCAAATGGTGAGATTGCTAATCACTTTGCAATGCACTAATTACGTTATGGTTGATAATTAGTAGAATTGATGTATTAGTCCCATTGGCAGGGAGATTCCCATGGTGCTAGGCATGGAACCTGCCCCATGTAGGGGTTACTCAGCTGTGCTCCTAAACAATGACAAGATTTTGGTTCTTAAAAGTGACTCAGCATCTGATGATTGCATCTGGTTTCTTGAGGTTTGATCTCTTCCTAGTGCCTCTGTGGGTTGTTTTCAATTATATTCTTTCATGAATACAATGCAGAAAATCTCAGTATTATTTAATCAACTTATCAGTGTGCATGATTGTCTCAACTTAATGTTATAATTTACTTGTTGTGCATAATTGTTTGAACCATTTCCTTCAATGACATCAATCAATTGGTCGCAGTCACGTATAGTTCTTGTAGATCAAACGACTAAGATGGCATTGTCACAGAACCACAGTAGAGCACATATGCATGCACAAGAAAACGTTTTTCATTTACATTCTCACTCATACAAAATTCAGAAGAAACCTTCAAAATGAGGGGCAGAGATGCAATGAGGAACAGAAGCATCATCCAATATACCCCACACAAATAATTTTGATGCGTTCATATATTTGGGTTTCCAAACATTTCGTCGATCGAGCAGCTTCTATGTTTGTTGGTCCTTTTGCTGCTCTGGATTTCTCTTTCCATTTTCATGTAGACTACCTCAGTGACTAATTACTTATGGTGTTTTTCGGTATTGGCAGGTGGATACCCCATTTGTTAAAACACAGAAGAAGATACTAGAGTCAGAAGTAGTCGCCTGGAGCAAGGGGGTGAAAGGGGATGGTTCTAAGCCAGTTGTTATTAGCGGTCCCTCTGGTGTTGGTAAAGGCACTTTGATAAACAGACTCATGGATGAATACCCATCCAGCTTTGGGTTTTCAGTGAGTCATACAACCCGAGCTCCAAGGCAAAAGGAGAAGGATGGAGTTCATTACCATTTCACTGAGCGGAGCATTATGAAGAAGGATATAGAGGATGGAAAGTTTCTTGAATTTGCTAATGTTCATGGAAATCTCTACGGCACAAGCATTGAAGCAGTTGAGGTAGTAACAGATTCCAGGAAGGTAATGCATCATATACTGACTTTATAAACTTGCAGATGAAAGTCTTGTTAATGTAATGATTGGAAGCAGCACAAATTCTTGTCTTTACACATTTGATTCTGTTAATTTATCTTTGCCTTTTCCCCCATTTGCAGAGATGTATTCTTGACATTGATGTTCAAGGAGCAAGATCTGTGAAGGCCAGTTCTCTTGAAGTGATATCCATTTTTATCTGCCCACCATCATTTGAGGAGCTTGAAAAGCGCCTTCGTGGACGGTAAGTAAAGCTTGAAACCCATGGATATGTTTAGGTCGCTAGGTTACTGTGAGAGCAGGATTTCTTTTCCTCCAAAAACGAAATAGCTGCTTCATTTTATGGCTCTCTTGAAATGAACCTTTCGTTGATTTTGGTGGAATGCCGAAAACATTGAAGCTTAAATAATGTAGTTTTCGCTCTCTGCAATGCCTTCAACACACCAGCACGGAACTATCATTGCTGCAGATTTACCCATTCAGTTTATCTAGTTGGTGCCAAAAATCTATTTAATTGGTAAATCAAACACATTGAGTATGTTGTTTGAAATTAAAATTGTCTTTTCACTTGAAGGCCAATGACAAGATTTGAATGCCTTCCTCACTATTGACAGGGGAACTGAGACAGAGGAACAGATCCAGAAGCGTCTGAGGAATGCATTAGCAGAGCTTGAGCAAGGGAAGTCCTCAGGTCTCTTTGACCACATCTTGGTGAATGACAATCTTGAAACTTGCTATGCAAATCTCAAGGTGCTTAAAGCTTAACATAGAGTACATTTATTTCTTCAGTGTAGACATTTATGCTTATGCTAAAATAGTGGTCTGATTTCTTTGCTTTATTGTAGAAAATCTTGGATCTTGATGGGAGCACTAAAGCTGTATGTCCATCATGTAAGTTCATGGCTCCCTTCAATTATTTGATTTATATTCATCATCGTCATCATTAGCAGGAGAACCTTATCCCATCAATCTTGGATTGGCTCTCTTGATTTATATTATTAACAAAAAAAAAAAAGAAAAAGAAAGTATTGTCTGTGTTTGTTTACTTGAGCCATTCTCTTTGAAATGAACCTTGACAACCCAAAATTGTCATTCAGCTGAAAGCATCAAACTCCCAGCGGGTCATTCGGTATCCGTAATGGATCAAAAAGTTTTGATACATTGCGGAAAAGATGAACATGGGAAGGCCTCGAATAGCCTGTAAGTCATTGCTGAACTTTTTATGATGTTGTTAGATGTCCATTGAAATCTTACCTTCTTGGAATGATGTAAAGCACCAATTAGCTTGTAATCTTCATATCTTTGTTTGAGACAAGATCCCTCATTAATTGCTTTCGTATCCTTTGCTCTGTGTAGATTTGTGCTTGACACATCTTCGCTCAAAGGAGGTGCACCGGGGCGGACAAGAGGATTGAATGTGTATGCCATTGACCCTTTTACAGAACGTCTTAATGGGTTGAAACAAGTTGAAGGCCCAACTATTGAATCATAATATTGTATCGAAGAGCTTTATACTTGTGCCACTACTAACTCATATCTCAGTATTTTTATTTTTTGACTTGGATGAAATATAATAGTCACATTCAACTAGCGAGTTATTCTACTAGATTAGAATCAGAAGAGGATGAACAAGAGGATTAGGAGACAATAAGAAATACGGGTTTAACTTAGAATTTTTTTTTTCTTGCTGAGAATTGAGATAATTGAGAGATTGATGCATTGTATTTTTTGTTATTGTTCCCTCGGAGAAAAATGGATGCTTCATATATTATCTGCTGGTGTTATGTTCTCCAAATGCCTCTCTTTCGTTCTACCATTTAGACACTGTGTATGGCACTTCACTGTTTTATTTTGTATTAATTTTTATTTAATTGGATTCCCCTTTCCAGGTTCAATGCTAAATCAATACTACTAGAAAAGGAAAGGCTGTTCACGACAATCTTTGCTAGTTTGGCACTTTACTAGCATAGTAAAAGTCAAGTAAAGCCTCAATTTTTCATACAAGATGTCACATTAAAAGCACTTTAATTCAAAAAAACCCTCTTTCTTTAAAAAAAAAAAAAAAAGTCAAAAAGCAATCACCTTTATCCACTAAAATACAAAAAAGTTTCACTTTCCCATATAAGAAGTCAAAAAAGATTCCATAACAAACAATTAAAAATAAAATACCATCATAACCCACTTATATTTTACTGTTTCTTAAAAATAAATGTTACTTCACTTGACTCTATTTAGGGGTTGTTTGGCAACTCTATTAGTAGAGTTGAGTGGAGTAAAGTTTCCATTTCTCAAAAATAAGTCACATCAAAAATATTTTTTTTCCCATTTTCCACCATATTCTTTACAAAAAAGTCAAAAAACAACCACTAAAAGACAAAAAAAACTCTATTTTTCAATAAAAAAAAGTAAAAAAGATTCCATCACAAACAACTAAAAATAAAATACCATCATAACCCACTTATATTTTATTATTTCTTTAAAATAACCTTTACACCACTCAACTCCACAAGTAAATCCCCCAAACAGGCCCATGCACTCATTAGTAATCATGACTAGCACCTGGGAGGGATGAAAATGGGTCAGGTATGTCTCAGGCCCATTGTATCCGGACCGGTTTCTGAATTTACTGATACGACACGTATTCGAACCCAGTAGGCATAATCATATTTGAATGAAAGATCTAAATCCAAATAAAGGGCCTAGACAGAGACCCAAATTGAGATCCGACTACTTGTTGATATACACACATACATTGGATATTATGAAACTCATGGACCTCTGTCTGGACCCTATAATAACCAAGTCCAAAATATTAGACCCATATCCCTCGTTTATAAATTTGGTTCTTTGGTGTTGGGGGACTGTTATCCTCTCTTTTAGGGGGTTGTTTTCTAATGCTATTAATGTGGGAAGACCAAAACCCATTATTAGTGTAGAAAAGCCAAAAGAATGAATGGAGAGCAAAAAGTGCAGTCGGTAAGCAATGGATTGCCTTTTTCCAGAAGTGTTTTGTTGCATTGAGAAGATTTTTTCCTGATTCTATTCCCCTTTGAAGAAACTTCTCAATACTACGTACTGATGACAATGATGAAAATGGCTGTTCCATGTGGCCTCTAGTTGTCGTCATAAACCCGTCACAATCAGAATCCTGGGCGTTGATGACATGATTGATGCCCATGCCCCATCATGCTTTTGACCCTTGGCTTTTAAGCTAAGCTATTGCCTTTTGGGTTGTCCGGCTCTGGCTTTATTATTATTAGTTTTTTATAACTCTTCTACTAGTGATTGATATTAACCCACCAAACAACACCTAACAAAACAACCAAAACAATAACAAACTACAAAAACTGCTCCTCCTTGATCTTAGGAGATCCAATCCTATCTTAGGAGATCCAGCCCTCTCTCTTTCTCTCTCTCTCTCTTTATTGGGCTATGACCTAAGAGGGCTCATACAAGTGAGAAGAGGAAGCCCACACCATGGGAAGGAGACTCTACGTAGGGAAGCCCACACACATAAGAGTGACATACTGGACGGAGGGTTGATTCCTTTAGCAACCAGTTGATATGTGGGATTGCCAACCAACTTATTAAACCCATCATTTTCGATGGAATCCTATATGGATTATTAGAAATAGAAAGCTCCTCAAAACTACCGATGGGTTGGAGAGATCTTATTAAATCAATTCTATGCTTTACAAGAGTAAGGAATGACCAGTTATTTGTGCTTCATGACATTCCGTACTGAAGGCCAAGAATTGGAATAGGGTAGGGTTAGGGGTGCAACTCGATCGAGCCAAAAGTAAAATTTGGGTTGGGCTTGTTTGGGTTACGTGGGGCTAGAAATAAGCTATCAGTCAAGTCAAGAATTGCCACACCCTCTCTCTCTCTGGGTGCTCATGGACTGGGCCAACCCAGGTTTGATCCAGGCCAACCTCGCTTTGGGCTGGGTCTAGATATATAATCTGGGCGCATTTAATATTTTGGGCAAGCTTGGATTAAGTTATGGAGACCCAAAGCCCGACCCATCCTGGTCCAAATAAGGAGTGCTTATAATCTTATGGTAATTTGTCCAAACAAATGCTAGAATGACCATGCAACTCACAAAATGCCCAATTCGGCCTGACCAGATTGATTAAGTGGATGGGCTTGGGCCTGACATTTACAACCCATGTCAGGCTTGGGCCAGATACTGGATTGTGTTTCTTAAGTCGGGTCAGGCCTGGATGCATTAGGTTCGCCCAGGAACACAGGAACACCACCACCACCACCCCCCCCAAAATGATCCCCTTTTGTCGTATGGTGTTGACAGCAACTAAAATGTGATTTTTTACCAAAAAATAAAAAAATAAATAAAATGTAATTTATAACTGTGCGCTTCACCTTAGTGTAAACAATTCGCTCATATCATATTGGCCCCATAGGAAAATGCAGCTTAAGTTTCACTTCAATGGGGAGTGATATGTGAACCTTTGAATTGGTCAATGCGGATTATAGCTGTATCTTTTGCACAAAATCAGTCCTAACAAGTATATCACTCTAAACTCTCAAGTGAAATTAGAGAGTTTCTTTTATGAAGGGCTTATGTGATATCAACAGGTTAGAGTTAGACCACGTGAAATCCTGCTTTTGCTACCGTCAGCACCCTACTGAAGGGCGGTATGGGATCATTTCTCATGACATAAACTACAGACTAGTCCCAAATCAGGATCCTCTGAGTGTCTCCCACAAGCCATGAATGAATGTATGGAGCTCCACCTTGAGACCCCACCTATTGATAATTCACATCGTCCAAAGTGAATTTCATTCCTTCTTAAAGACACATTTAATTTTAATTTATTTGGAGTTTATCTTGCCTTAAGATTAGTTTCTGATTAATGCATCTGATTAGTAATGCAAAAATTATACTGATTTGTTAAATCTTATACTGGGATAAATTTTTATTGGAGTAAGGCTTAAGAATATGTGGTTGGATGAAATTCATTTTGAATGGTTCAGGCCATATAGTCGTGTTACACACCCACACCACAATCAGCGTGTGAGAGACGCTCATGGGATCCGTACTCGATGATTTCCCCACTTCTACGCTCATGGGATCCGGATTCGATGGTTTCCCCACTTCTACCTGGTATGATCATGACAAACAAATCACTCACGATTAGATAAGACTCCACCTTGGACTTTAGTCACAGTCCCGCATGCAAAGTTGGCAAGTGGCACGCTCCCACTAAAGGGACGTCCTTCATTCCTTTCACTCTCATGGGACAATTTCTAAAATTGGATTACTTGGTTTTCATGTAAAAACTTTTGCTAATGTATGGAAGTTTTAAGTGGGACCTACTGGTATCCTTGTGAGAAACTTCATAGGGTTGTTGGTCTTTTGTGCATGGAACATGTAATAATGTAAAGAGGATTTACGTATGTAAAACTTACATATACAAGTTTTAAATACGTCAGATTTAAGCATTTTAAACACAATATCATATTTGTTTAAAAGAACTTTTTTCACATGAATAAATGTTAAATGATTTCACATGAATAAATGTTAAATGATTCAGATTATATATATAATTTATTATCTTAAAGTCTATGAATATTTAACAAGAACTAAATGTTCTGGGTTTAATGGGTGAATAAAAAGCTTGAAAATTTTAAATTAAAATCTTGGGACCCATAGGAGTCTTGTACTTTCTCACCTCCTTAGCTGGGTAGAAAATGATCTTATTTACACCCCATTTCACCCTTTTGTAACTACATGCAAGCAAAAAGATAGTGCATGAATGTTAGGCATATGCATCATTTATATATGTAAATTGGTGCAAACAAACAACCGTGGGAAGGAAAAGATTAGACATGTAACATGTTATCCACTTCCTTCTTTGTGGGGATGAGAGAAGTGAAGCTTTTCTACTGCCCATATATGCCAATGATTAATATTGGTGGTGTCCATCCACTGCCATTGGAACATGCTGAGTGAAACAAGTTTTAATTAATATGAACATCCATATTTGCTCCCATCTAATACCAAGTTCGGTCCTTGCATTCATAATTGTACATCGCATTATTAATCTGACTTTAATTCAGGGAGGTCCCCTTAGTAATTTTTTAATTAACGACATTTTTTACACTAGTAGTTGCCATCATAAGCTTCATTTGCACATTGATCCATTTTATTAATTTTAAGCTAATTTTATTGGGTGGACGATATGCATTAAAAAAAAAATTTCCTTCCCCCCCTTTCTTCCATCCTCAAAGCTAGAAAATACAATTTCATTGCACCCTAAATGTTTTAGTACAGCACAAAATGAGCCCAACTTCAATAAGGGAAGAGATGTGCTTAAATTTTCTCTTAAAACTAAAAAGAACCCAGATGCCTCTTTTTTTAAGAGCATTTGATTGTGATGGGTTGCCATTCTGAGTAATCCCATCCTTTTTTGAGGTATTAATTCCATTTGTTCAAGTTGTGAGAATCTGTATTGATGTAAGGAGTCCCTCTGCAATCAAAGCACTAAAAACAATGGAAATGAGAACAAAATTTAATATTCTTCTCATCTATTCATTTTTCTTGCTATTTTATCAAATGATGGATTACCATTGGATCATTTTCAAACTGAATGCGTGCCAAATACTATTCAAGGAAGTGATGTGCAAGAAAGAGTTCAGACTTTAGATTTGATTATGGGTGGGGGCCCAGTTGACAGATGAAATCTGGGGTTTCGTAACAAACTCCCAAATTATAAGTCGCTGCTAGGAGAGTGGTCAAAACGAGGAAACATCGACAAGGACTAGAACTATACAACAACACGGATAAGTGGGACCCGCCCCATTTATAGGTATGTTGTCGGCAAGTAATGTCATGTTTGTACCTGCCGCCCTGTTGACTTTGACATCTCAACGAAAGTGTCAAAGTCAACATCCTGAACAGAAATTTGTCCTAGAAAATGCATTCACCTCTTTTTGAAGGAGAATATTCTAGCTCTGTGGGCCCTCTTGGCCCACCTTTCTTGGATTGAGCCCCACAAAGATTTATATTTTATACATAATTAAATTTTAAGGCCGTTAAATCAAGGATAAAGATAATTTGATAAGGCTTATTTTGTGGCTCTGCATTGCCCATAAGAAGATCTTTCCATCTGCACCCTTTTCATTAATAGGCATACATATAAATTGGCTCCATGAGCTAAACCAAATTTTAATGCTTTCAGGTATACTTGTAGGAGAACATTCTCCATCTTTAGACCACCATGAGCACATTGAGACTTGAGGCCAACAATACCCTCAAAAGAATATTGTCTCTATTTTTTTCTTATGATTCTTATAATCCTTTGCAAAATCTCTTAAGCCGTGTTGTTTGCATAGAATATGTAGGAATAAAATGTATAGAAATTTGTGGTCAAATGAGAATCATCAAACGATTATTAAAGATGTAAGGGTAAAGGACATGAGGTAATGGTTGGAACAACAAAAAAAAAAAAAAAAAACCTTTGGGGGACCACTATGTGAAAAAGAAATCTTGGCAAAGCTATATGTTAAAAAGTACAAATTGATTGTAACTATAGGACCTTTTTCAAGGTTTTTCAGAGGGGGCCACGTAATTTTGCCTCGGGAATGTACATGCAACCTTCGCTTTTTTAAGTTTTGAATTACCATAGTAATGGTTGAGTATTCATTTGACGGTCATCTTTGGAAATTTGATTTTCTTTCTTCAATTTTAATCATTTATTAGAGGATTTTATAGGAAAAAAAATACTTTATATGGTCAGTGGACCGAAACAAACACTTTAGCGAACCATGGACAAAATAGGGCATTACGCCCAAAAACCTAAATCTTTTTACCATTTTTTTCGAGTGTTGGTATTGACTCTCATTTTATGTGTTGAGGGTCGGTATCGACCTTGAGCAAATTACTTTTAGGGATGGAGGTCAAGGATGGAGAACTAAATAAATGGTGAGGACTGCATTCTCTAACATGATTCGTCTGGAAAAGATTTTGTTCCGAATGGCCTTGCAGCTACTTAAATGCCTTTTTTTTTTTTTTTTGTCTTAATTCTTATAGATTGTTATGCTTTTTGTGATACTCATTCCTTTACTTTTGATTTTGAATGGTATTAAAGGGATGTGGGAGAATTTGTGTCCCAAGAAATTCCACGATTTGTTGTGTGAATCCTGCCAAAGTTCTTTTCGTACCACCCATCAAAGGATGTTTCAAGTAAAAATGAACTGTTTTAGGTTGTTTTTAAGCAATTGTGGGCCTGTTTGTTTGAGAAAGGAAAATGGTGCATAGGAATCTACAATTAAAATGAGTTCTACCAGAGGATTGCTAGAGTTGTGGGGTGGAGGGCTTTTCCAAGTGGAAGACCGGACATTACTCTCAACGGGATAATCTTTCTGTATTTGATGATGATTATTTTTAAGATATTCACCTTTGATTCTTCCCTTTAAACCAATTGTAGGAACACGCAGCCTTGAAGCTCTTGGGAATTCAACTGCAAACAACAAATGGGCTCCGTGAATTTTTCTAATAGTAGTTAAGGTGTCCTATCAATGTCATTGAATGATAGTCTTTTGCAACGCATTTCCCTCTTCAAGTCGTGGATTGTGGATTTGCAGGCAGGGGCAAAGTCAGGCGGCACTGCATTCTCCAACAAGCATCCAAGGCCTCCTTGTTCCACTCACCAATCATCTGCCAGTTGCTTGAAACCAAAATAGAAAGAAACTCCTTGTAATGATCTATTCAATGGCCTTTTGGAGATTTTAGAGGTTGAGAGACCAAGCGGGTCGGATACCAAGAAAGAGAGATTTAGGCAACAATACCAAGAAATTCTAAAACAAGTGAAGACATTAAAAATGAACAGAGAAGACATGACTCATCGTAAGACAAATGGATGTTAATTGAATTTCAATAACTTTTAGACTAATTGAATGTTAGACAAATGGTTGATGAATCTTGAATGTTCGACTATTTATTTGTGGCATGAAAAACCCACAGGAGAGGGTTGATGTCGACCTAGACACTCACAAGGCAGAATGTCAATACCTGCGTTGCTATCGACCCTTAACACATAAAATGAGGGTCGGTATCGACCCTCGAAAAACATGGTCAAAGAGAAAAGGTTTCAGGGCAAAATGTCCGATTTGATGCATAGTTCACTAAAGTGTTTGTTTCGGTCCACTGGCCACAGAAAATATTTTTTTGGGTAAAATATTCTTTTGATAAATATAAATATACAATTATTCTTATGTATTCAATTACATGAAATAAACATCCCCTTAGCATGGAGAGAATATCAAATTTTGATTAAAAAGTTTGTGATAAATAGAAAATAAGGTTTCAAAATGAGGTGAGAGAGAAAGCTCCCTCTTGCAATAAACAAAATCTTTTAAAATTTGGAGTCCTCACGTTACACAAAAGTCCCCCTGAAAGACTCCTTCAATCTTAGACTTTGTCATCCAAAGTAAATTAAGCCTCATCGACTTTTTGAAGCCCTTCATTTGGTTCTATAATCGGATTTTATCTTATTTTAATTTAAATTTGATTCCTGGACCAAGGGTCTCTAGGAAGAGCCCCAATAGAAAAAGAAAAAGGTATAACATAGGAAAATATGTACATGCACTTGTGATGTTGTCCATTCACACACACAAATATATATGTGGACATGTGATCGACATGCATAATTTCATAGTAGACAAATGGAAGATTCTTGAGCATTGACTTGGAAATCTTGATTCAAGAGATAGGAACTCTCAAAGTGTAGCTCCCCTATTCAAACTGAGCCGTTTAAAATGAAGATCACCATTGTGTATGGATATGCTAAAATTTTAGCTAGTAAAATTTGGCCCCACCTTTGAACCGAAAGATGAATGATATTTTTTTCCCTTCGATAAAGATTTACAAAAGCACATTGAAGCACCTCATCATGAGCACTACAATTAGGGATTTTTCATTGCACAGGGGAGGTGCCTAAGCATTGAGTGGATTGGTGAATAATACAATTAATCATATTATTCATCATATTGCTAATTTAGCGCCATGTCTATCTCTTATTTAGAACATTGCATACACAATGAGAGAGTTCATTTTGAGTGACTAATTAATACACGCCACTATAAAGTGTCTCCCCTTCACTCGGGTATCAAATGATCTAAACTAAAAAAGACTCGTACATAAACTTGAATGGCTTACACTCCAGTGAGGATGTCTAACACATCCATTGTGCGAGACAACTTGTGACGCCCTGCATGGAGTACCCTTCTGATCCGTCCAGATCTCATCACCCGTTATCACCCTTTTCAATTTTATCGATCTATGACACTAAAGAGATTTTCTTCTGTATATGTACATACGAAACATAATATACAAATTTCAATGCAGCGCTTTAAGCAATTCTCTTCTTGCATTATTGCGGGGAAACTTATTTTCATGTACTAACTCTTGCCGACAATGTTCATAAAAAAAGAGTCTTTTCTTTTATATACCCTCTTATGGTTTTAAAGATTTGCAAATTGACTCCTATGGTTTTAGAATTTATAAATAGGTCCTTGTGGCCTTGTCTGTGCATTCTAATACCTTTCATATCCTCAAATAAGTAGATTAGACGGTTAAAATAAATGGCGTTAGGTTTTTCCTTACTTTGACCATTTTGCCCTTCTCCTTATTTATCATAAAGAAAACAATTTCTCCTTCATACAATTCTATATAGCCTTTTCACTTTAACTTTCTTTTTTTTTTTTTTTTTTAATTCAACCCACGCTCTTGATCTTTCTCCTAACATAATTTGGTCATCACGTGTACATCGGCGAAATTCTTCATAATTGACAGCGGATGACATCCTCTCTTCTAACATCAGCGTATTTTTTTTAGTTTTCTTCACATCAATGTTTTTCTTTGAAATCTTAGGCCTCTTTTGCATTGGTCTTTTTTTTAATAAGGTGGACTAGAAATAGCGTTTACCAAAAGGAAAAAGAATTTTGATGTTGTTTCATGTCATCCCAGTAATAATTTGATGAATTCTCCCTCCCAGGCCCTCGCTCTCTCATAAAAAACTAACTGAATAAATAGACCTAAATATTGAAAATCACTAGATCTTTTTTTTTTTTTTCGTGGACTTTTAAATTGCATATATTTGTGTATTGATCCCCATAATAAAATGCGCTTGTAAATATAATGAAATGATTCGAACTACCCATCCAATCAAGAAAAAATTAAAATACATAAAGAATGGTTGTAAGGCCAAAAGTGTCATTTTTATTTAAATTGAGCAAAAACCTAATGCTCCTTTTTGTTTACCGTCAAATCTAATTATTTGAGGGATATGAAAGGTATTGAAAATGCATAGTGAGGGGCTTGTTTGCAAATACCACAGGGGCCTATTTGTAAGTCCTTGCAACCATAGTGAGGTATAAAAAAAAAAAAAAAAAAACTAAAAAACAAACCATTTTGACACCCATTTGAACCAGACTGTTGGGTTGAAATTCCAAAAAAAAAAAAAAAAAAAAAAAAAAAACATGTCTTCTAAACTACTTCAATTTTTTTACATACATAAGGATCATCCTTTGATCCTCCACCCTCCCACGAATGATTGGGATCCATACGAGCCCTATGAGCTGTCTTGAAAGGGAGCAAAGTCTACGTAAAGCATGCATTGATTTTGGCTAAAACTTGACCCATAAAAAAAACCTCCAAGCTGGGGGCAGACTAGGTAAGCGCACGCGCATTCTAAAAATTGATATGTTTTTTTTTTAACATTTGCCCCTCTTCCTAATATTTCTTTTACATAGAGCCAAGCACCACGCTTCTCACAATTCTAATTTTTTTTTTTTTTTTTTTTTTTTACATTTTCTCTTCCCCAAAAATTTCTTTTACACCCTCTACACATGAAGTGTAATCATGTATTTTGAAACTTTCATTGATCCAAAAGTGAGTCATGTATGGATTGAAAAATCATAACTAGTTATAAGTACAAGTGTTATTGTCGTCATTATCAATGTGGATTGAATGAAATGAGCCCTGTATTTATAAAAAAAATAAATTATATAGGGTTAGTCTCTCCCTCTACATACAATTGTTAATGTTATATGCTTTATAAAAAAAAATTTGAGTCCAAGCTTTTGAAATTATGCATATAAGGATAAAAGAGATGGACAAAAGTATCATTTCACTCTAAAATCCTATGGTTGTTGGAAGACTATTGATTTTAGGGGACAATAAGGTATTAAAATGAAAATGCAGGGGCCTATTTGTAAATACTAAAACCACAGGGGCCTATTTACAAAACCTACAAACCTTGGGGGGTATATACAAAAATCTCTTGAGGAAATTTAAATGATGTTTGTGGTGGCCCATTTTAGTGTACAAATCAGAAAATTTGAAATTAAGTTATTTGTTTTTACAATTCTGTTATGATCATTGTCTTTTTTACGCATGTGAAAATGAATTTAGCTCAGCCCTAATGTAGGATGTAGACTTCGGGTGAGGTGAGGGAGCCCTCAAGTGGGCGGGTGGCTGTCAAGGTTTAAACCCTACTTAGATAGGTAAGAATTGACGGCCCTTACTACTGGATAAGAGACTGTAATTGTGAAAATGGATTTTCAAATAACCTAAAAACTCAACGTTGCACATGCAAAATTACTCAACGTTGCACATGCAAAATTCTTTGTCACCATTGATTCCCTTTTTCAGAAATTATTTATAGGGAACTTATTATTTCAATTTCCAACAATAATCAAGGGTTGGGAATGTCATGGGCCAGCTGGGTGGGACCAGTTTCAAGGACACACACAGTTCGACCTGGCTCACGAGCTTTCAAATACAAGTGCGGCCCTGGTCTTGATTCATGGCCTTAAACTCTGCCCAACCATTATCACAAATAACATTAATGGGGTATTAGTGACAAAGAAAAATATATTTAAGAACAAAAAATTATAGAATCCCACTAAATGTGGAGATTTTGAAACTTTTCACGATATAATGCAACATTGCATAATATCATATGGATATTGATGGGTTATCGATATTTCAATATTAGAACATGTTTTTCTTTATCGTAATGAAACTCATATTAAAATAAAGAAAAGAACAATACAAAGGAAACCGAAACAATGAAAAAAGATACAAAAGCCTTATATAGCTCTAGAACGTGTTTTAAAATGGGATTCCCAAAAGACCAGAGGTATTTGTCAAAAATAGTCCATGTCAGATAAAAATGGAGCTTATTTGGACCAACAGGCTTGCCTGGTCCACAGACAGCTCTATTGTTTGCATTCTATCCGATTTGATTGAGTTTCTAGTTGTTTAACTCGGTCGCTTTTAAACAGGGTCTGCTAGCTGTCATCACACTCATGGTTGGATGGTGTAGACACTTAATTTCACATACATGCCTAGGAGCAACCCTGGATCTCTAAGTTGAACAAGGTTCGCTCCCTCCCATCACACTCATGGTTGGGTGGTGTAGACATTAGTTTCACACACATGCCTGGCGGTCAACCCAATTGAAAGTATACTAGTGACCAATTCCCCTACATAGCTAAGAAAGAAACAAGATCCACTTGCCTCATTCAGGGCAGGTAGTGTAAGTATCTAAATCACCATTCATTGGATCTAACAAGGAAGAAATTTGAAAATCAAGGGTTATTTTGTTGGTAAGTAACTCCTCTTTTGTCTACTTGTCCACGGTTCGATCTTTGGATATGCCACACTCCTTTATGTGCGAACTTCATTCCCATATATGTGAGTGTTCTTGTGAGCTCTATTTTGGGTCCCATGCTACTAGCCCTTTGGCTTGGGGTAACAAAAAAAATTCAGAAAAATAAAATGTTATAAGTAACTTAGAAAGGAAATATTCAAGTGCATCTATCCCTCACCATAGGATGAAGGATGCTTCCATAAATAGAAATTTTCAAGTAGAAAAGAAGGATTTCAAGTATATAGGGCGAAGTATAAAAGGAGAATTTATGTACAAAAATAAAAAATAGTCTCACTTTATAACGAGGGATAGATGCACATAAATATTCCCCAGCTTAGAAAGAGTCGTCTTAATAAAGTTTTTGAGGAAGCCAGGGGCTTTTGTGTATTTGTATTCTCCAGTGGTGTTGGATCCAATCATCCAAATGAAGTAGGAGATAAAAATAAAAATTCTGACTTTTGTCTGGTTTCTGGGATTTGGGAAGAGAGAGAGAGAGAGAGTGGGGAAGCAGAAGAAGAGGGAGAGGGCGAGAGAGAGAATCTGTCAGCAGAGAAGAGATAGAGGGAGGGCTCGGACAGGAAGTCTCCTGGAAAGAAAGAGCTTTGACCCTCTCTCTGTCTCCATGGATTCGTTTCACACCCAATAAAAAAATTCCCACGTTTTGTCTTCGTGTCCCTTTCACATCCTTCATTTCTGCCATTAAAATGCATCTCCATCTCTAAACACGTCTGCACTTGTTCCTCTTTATTGATTCTCTCTTCTTTAAAATTCAAACCTTCTTTCCTCCACTTTCCTTCACGAAAACACGTTTCCTCTCTATTTCTACGTGGTTTCCCACGATTTCTCCATATAAGAACATAAGCCTTCGCTGTTTGAAGCAATTGGGTTCCTTCCATTTATCGGTTCTGATATATAAAAAACAAATTAGAGATCTGAAGCTTGACCTTTGAAAGGGTGGTTGATTTTTTTGTGAGATTCCTCGTTTTTTCCTCCTCTGAAAAATTGATTGAAATTGAGATTTCTGGATTTTGGGTTTTCCTCAACGGATCCAATTAGAAGTGGGTTTTGATTTTCATCTCATTCCATCTCTACAATCTGCTCCTTTTTCTCATCGATCCGTTCTAGGGTTTCATTGCCTTTATCCTTTGCGAAAAGAGGAAAATCGATTATAAACTCGGAGCTTTTTATCATGGGTATTTGCTGCTCCAACCCCGGTGTTAATACGGTAGCGAAGAAAGGGAAGAAACAGAACCCTTTCTCGATCGATTATGCGAAATCTGGTGGTGGAAACAAGCTCCGGGTCTTGAAAGAGGCGACCGGAACCGACATCGGAGCCAATTACGAGCTCGGCCGAGAGCTTGGAAGAGGCGAATTCGGAATCACCTATCTCTGTACCGATAAATCGACCGGTGACGTCTTCGCCTGCAAGTCGATCTCGAAGAAGAAGCTAAGAACCGCTATAGATATCGAAGATGTGAGGAGAGAGGTGGAGATTATGGGGCATATGCCCAATCACCCCAATATCGTTAGCTTGAAGGAGACTTACGAGGATGACAATGCCGTCCATCTCGTGATGGAGCTCTGTGAAGGCGGCGAGCTTTTCGATCGGATCGTTGCGAGAGGCCATTACACCGAACGGGCGGCAGCAGCCGTCACCCGCACCATCGTCGAAGTTGTTCAGGTTTGATATCAGGACCACCAATTTAATTGCTTAATTTGTTTCTTGTTCTAATTGCGTGATCTTGTGATAATCCTTGTTTTTTTTTTTTTTTTTTTTCTTTTTGGGGGTTGTTTGTTTCTGATGAATTTGTGGGATTTCATATTCTATTAGTATTTTCTAATTGAACTTTGCTAAGCCATTGAAATTCCTTTGTAATTAGCCTTTTGGATTCAAATTCCACGTCTGATAGAGATGTATCTTTCTTCAGAGAAAATAAAATTCCTTCTTTTGAGTATAGAATATAAAATTTCCTTTCCTTGTATGTCTTTTGGAATCATCATCTGCCATTCTGCCTGTCCTGATCAACCTGAACCTGCTTTTCTTTTTTTCAGGTGTTGAGTTCTTATCTTATAAATGGAATCTGGGTTATACTCAATTTTGTTTTTAGGAGACTCTCTAAAGTTGTGATAGATACACCTTTAGATTTTTGCTTGATTCCTTTTTTTGTGCTTTGACTGGGTTGTGATTTCTACTGTGGGACTTGTCCTTTCCACTGTTCTGCCTGGGATACTCGCTCATTATTTGTCATCACCTGTTGAGTTGGTAGTCATCCATTCCACTTGTTTTGAGTCGTGAAGATTGGCCGTTGTAGTAGCATTGTTCAAAATTTTTATTCATGGAATCTACACAGTCGTACACATGAATTCCTGCTAAGTTTAAACTTTGCTCTTAATTTTCCTCGATGAAAAGGGTGGTTTATGCCTGAATTCTCAGGTTGGATTCTTCAGGGTAATCAGGTAAAATAAGGATCCATTGCCTTCCATCATGGATGTAAATGAGTTGGTTGGGTCTGATGCAGCAATTTATTTCAGGGAGTCTATAAAACCGATCAATCCTAAGAAGAGTTAAACACGTAGTCAAGATCTAACATAGATGAGGACAATCTGATTCTGATCTGATATCAATCATAATCTGATCATATTAAGGGTTTTGCTGTGATTAGTAACACTCATCTCATCCTTGCTATTATATCCTCCCTCCTCTCAAAACTCAATGTGGTCTATTAAAAAGGAGAATTTGGGCTAGGGTCTCAATCTGATCCATCTTTTTGACTAGCAGAGAACTCATTGTCGACAATAGAGCCACAGCAATGGCTTAGCAGACCAACTTTAAGTGCTGTTTCAGGTTAGCAGAGCAGTGTGGCATAAAGCAAGAGTGGGACTAAGGCATGTTAGTAGGGTGCATGCTAATCCCTTTTTGAGCTGCATTGGACTCACACACACTATAATTACTAATCTTTTGGGAGACAGATGATAATTTATACTAATCCCTAATTATCCCTAACATCCAGGATGGCCCATACAGTTTTTTTTTTATTGTTTGAAGGTCAGATCCTTTGTTTAATTTGGTAAATGTGACCTCTACTGAAACATTTTCAGACCCTTCCACTTCATGTTTGTGCTGTCAATTTCTTTATCTGATATTCTAATTGGTTGGATTTGGCTTTTGAAAAGTTGGTAACACAGTCCTAATTCTATTTTTGTCATCGCAGGCATGTCACAAACACGGGGTGATGCATCGGGATCTCAAACCTGAAAACTTCTTGTTTGCAAACAAAAAGGAATCAGCTCCACTCAAGGCGATTGATTTTGGGTTGTCTGTGTTTTTTAAACCAGGTAAGTCCTTGGGACCTCTCTCTCTCCCTCCCTCTCTCTCTCTATATATATATATATTATCTATATATATTTATAGGGGAATGTTCATATACATCTTTCCTTCACCATAGGGTGAGGGACACTTCCCTTTTTGCACAAGAAGACTAGGAAAATGTACTTTTCAAGTACATAGGGTGAGGTACACTTTCTTGTCTTCTTGTGCAAAAAAGGAAGTGTCCCTCACCCTATGGTGAGGAAAAGATGCATATGAATATTCCCCATATTTATATATCTATATATATCTATATATATATATATATATATAAGTTTCAGTTGTAGTTTAACTTGAGTGATTGTGTTCTCCCAGATTTTTAAATTGTAGTCTTTAATCTTTATATTTGGGATTTTCAAAAGTAGGTATCTTGTGCTGTTGTACCAACTTCTGTTAGGCCAACTTAAATTTTTTGGCTTTTGTGCAGGTGAGCGCTTCACTGAGATAGTGGGCAGTCCTTATTACATGGCTCCAGAGGTGCTGAAACGAAATTATGGTCCAGAGATCGATGTGTGGAGTGCCGGTGTGATTCTTTACATTTTACTTTGTGGTGTACCACCCTTCTGGGCAGGTCGGTAAATATGTTTTGAGTCAATGCTTTCATTGTTATTATTGTTACTATTATCATTATTATTTTCTTCTTTGTTGATATCCAATGATGCAGTTTTCATAGGACTTGATAAGTTTAAACTGGAAAAAAAGTCTGTCCAAAACTTCTTTTCTGAACTAATTTCTTTTAATTTTTGTAAATCAGATTAAATCTATCTAAAATGCCTTGTTTACCATGCAGAAACTGAACAGGGAGTTGCACAAGCAATCATTCGCTCTGTTTTAGATTTTAGAAGAGATCCATGGCCTAGAGTTTCGGAAAATGCAAAAGACCTTGTGAAGAGGATGCTTGACCCTGATCCCAAGCGACGGTTGACTGCTCAAGAAGTGCTTGGTAATGACTGATGCTTCTTTTGGTAGTTCTTTCTTGTTAACCTGAATATCTTGTGCTTCAATTTGACTTATGAAGTTCATTGTTTTGTCTACAACTTCCCCAAACTCAATTCTAACTTTTTTGCTGAAAGAAAGTGATTTGCTGCCCTTTATTGTGCTCGTCTTTTAGATTTTGGCATGATGTGATCATTCTCAATTTTCTCTTTACCATACAAATGGCTTAAGATCTGTTATATGAAAACATTTTCTAGTCCTAGTACCAAATTACTGTTCAATTGTAATTTAGCTTCTAGGATCAAATATAGATCAGAACAGAGAGCTTGAGTTCGATATAGCAAGTGGGATTATTACAGGTTGGGCAAACTGAAGACAAGCTTGTGGAGTACCATGCGGTCATTGAGTACCATTTTGATTGACCTGTGTTGTTGTGTGAAGCCCTTCTTCAAAATTGTCTTCCCACATGGTCAGGTCTTTTTCTCTGCTATCAAGCCTTTCATCCTTCTGTTGTGGGAAGGGTTGTGCATCATTGTGAAGCCTTTGTAAGATTTTTTCACAGATTCAAGGCTTCTTTTGGGAGGATATCAATCATCTAGTGCAAAGGTCTGCCCATCGGCTAGCTGATACTCTTTGTGAAAGAGCAGCTCAGCCAGTGGACATTTTCATTTCCCCTTCCCAATCATCCTGACGAGCATTGTAACTTCCACACTTTAAGCTTCTCTAAGCGCACCCACATGTTGGAAGGGCCATTTCTGGTGAAGGGTTTCACACAACAGGCCTATATGGAGAAGTTTGTTCATGTGGGTGACCCACATGTGGAAAGGACCAAATTAGTGGTCTAATTTTGGCAAAAAAATTCCCGACACCAGATGGCCTTGAGAGTATTCTTTCCTTTTCTGCCATATTTTTCGTACATATTTATGGATGTATACATTTTTCGGGTGTGTGAGTAAGTTTTTTGTTTTTGTTTGGAAGTTACTTTATTTATTTTTATTTTTCTTCCCAACTTCTCTAAATACAGATCATCCTTGGGTGCAAAATGCCAAGAAGGCTCCAGATGTTCCTCTGGGAGAAACTGTTAAAGCAAGACTCAAGCAATTTGCTGTGATGAACAAGTTCAAAAAGAAAGCTCTGAGGGTAAGATTTGAAATGTACTTGGATTTCAGGTGTTGTCCTGCATGCTTATTTGTATGGCTGATGACTGACACCACATTGTAATTTTACGTTTCCAGGTTGTGGCTGAGCATTTGTCTGTAGAGGAGGTGGCAGGTATAAAGGAAATGTTTAAAATGATGGACACCAACAGTAAGGGAAACATTACACTCGAGGAACTGAAAGTCGGTCTTCAGAAGATAGGCCAGCAGGTCCCAGACCCTGACGTTCAGATGTTAATGGAAGCTGTAAGCACCTTATTGCCATGCTTTGATAAAATTTATTCTTGAGATTTTTATTATAAAAGAAAAAAAAAAAAAAAAAAAACCTTTGCTCGTCATGTTTCTATCAAGCATCGAGAGTTGGAATATAAGAACTAGATGCTCATTGTATTGAAGATGGTATTATATCTATTAAACAACCAGTGATCATCGACACGAAATTACTACTAAGAATTCAGGTGCACATGCAATTTATGTGCATGCACATGAAGTCAACCTTTTAACTACATATAAATCTTTGAAAAAAGGAACCTTAACTCCAGAAAACTTTTTGTGTGCACATGTATATTCGCAAATAAAGTATATGAATTACAAATTTCTGGTCATTTGTGTCATGCTTTGTATTGATTTTGGGTCATTTAAAAATGAGAAACTGCATATTCAAAGAATTGTGCTGGTTTGCGAATGTTCTGAACAGGCTGATGTCAATGGGAACGGAACTCTGGACTATGGGGAATTTGTTGCAGTCTCAATTCACCTTAAAAAGATGGGCAACGAAGATGATCACCTTCAAAAGGCCTTCTTATATTTCGACCAGAACAAAAGCGGATACATTGAGATTGAAGAGCTCCAGGAATCTTTAGCTGATGACCTGGGTTCAGACCAGGAGGAAGTAATCAATGCCATTATCCGCGATGTAGACACAGACAAGGTCAGATCTACAACACCCTTCAATCAAATATGCACAGAGGCAAATAAGATTCTAATAATCCCTTTGTTAACATTTATTTTTTCTTCCCCTGCAGGATGGACGCATAAGCTATGATGAGTTTGCAGCCATGATGAAGGCAGGCACAGATTGGAGGAAGGCATCAAGACAGTATTCGAGAGAGCGCCTCAATAATCTTAGCCTTAAGTTGATGAAAGATGGATCATTGCAAGCTCAGCTGACCGCTGAAGTTAGATGAAAAAAAAGAGAAAGCAGCATAAGAAGAAACCCCAAGATCTAGACTCCACTCAACTTGGCAGCTTTCCAAGCCCATCCATGTTTCCAAGTTTCCAAATGATGGTCTTAACCAACCATTCATCTATTTCATGAATAGAAGGGATTGATTGCTGCCTTACAACCTGATTTGGGCCATGATTCATCTATGATGGGCCATCTATGAAGGGCAGGATCATTGCAACTCCTTGGACTTTTGATACAACAAGTTATTTAGAAAAAATGTCTGAATGGACATTTACTGAAAGAACATTCATGTAACGTTTTTCATAAAGCGTTATAATTTTCCATGTAAGAAATTCTTTTTGTTAAGGCGCATTCTGAAAACAAGTTGGAAGAGGAAGCCTGCCTGGCGTGTGTTTCCCTCCCATGCACGCAACCTAACCCATCAGAAGCTACAATTTCAAACATAGGCTTTCCAATTGATTTTACTGTATCCATCTTCATTGTTTCTCCCTCCTGCATGAATGGACTCGTCAATAATAAATTTTGTTTTTCAACCTCCACATTTCAATTTCATGGAACTACTCCAAGTAGCAAAACTTGGAACAAATCAAATTATCTCAGAGATCCACCCATCCAATCGACACACTGCGATGTGGGCAGCTCTGATTATATCTTGAAATAGAAGAGTTCAAATGTCAATCAAAACCGTTGGTTCTGCTTTTCCTAGGCCTCATTATTTTTTTACTCCAAAAACCACTTCAGTCAGATGAAAATAACCACCACACATATACGTTCATTTTGGCATAGAGAAGGGAGGGCCCAGTGTCAATCTGCTCGTCAATACAACGTAGCCTACAAAAAAGTTGTCTGATGAGTGGTGGTGATAATATCTGCTAAAGGAGGATGGATGGTCATGGATGCACATGAGAGGATCCGAACGTTGGGTGATTGTGCCGTTCTGGTCGAGCCGGTAAATGCTCTCATCGACATGCAAAGATGCTATTAGTTGAAATTTTGAAATAGAGTATGCGCTCCTCCTTGACATGGAAAGACGTAATTAGTTGAGAATTTGTAATAGAGTTAAGGTCATTGTAATGTAGCCAAATGTCAGTTAGACTACATATTTAAGGGCTTGCCTTGTATTAGGTTTTTAACTTTTCTGACTCAATTTTCATGCCCCTTTATCAGATGGGTAATATTTTGAACTTGATAAATCACCAATAGTCGCTTTATCCATTAATCCGATGGGCTATAGTCGTTAATGTATGAATTGCTATTGGTAACGCCTGGGTATTCATTTGCCCTCCACCTTTTCTTTATCTGCTATGTTAGGCTACTGGTAAAGAGTGATACTTTAAACTTGAAGATCTCAGGATCGATCCTTTGGCCATGCATGTGAAAGGGCCTGTTTCACTGTTTGCCACATTCTGAAAATGTTTTATTCTGAAAATAATGAAAAAAGAAAAAAAAAATCTGTTTGAAAGGCACTCTCCCTTCATTTCACAAAATGCCTGCCAAATAAGTTTTTCTTCATTCATCCTTATAATGAAATATTTCCATAATAACGCCAAACAGGGTCAGGTGCCACCACCACTCAACAATGAGTGTGTTGTAATTTCCAACTGGATCTTTGTTTCTTCAATTTGTTTTCACTTTTGGAAATACATTGCTTTGGATACACATCTCAAGATTTTCAAACATTGCCAAATACATAGTTCAATTTCAAAAGAGAAGAGCCTGCTTACAACTTTTGGGTGGGTGATTCTGGAAATTTTTCAATCAGTACGAATAAGTAGGGAGGGAAAAATGCACCCATCAAGAGCAATAACTAACACAATGTGCAGGACCGGTTGGTCTTCCATACAACGTTGCTGCAACATAACGTCTTCCATTCAATAAGAGGCAGCCATGTCATTTAAAATGCAAAATGGGAGTCACAACTTTCAAAGACTCATCGGAAGTAAACAGTTTTCTCTTGTTTCCATTATTGCCCTTTTGAACATTCTTGAGCTCCCTACCTAAAAAACATTTGCAAATACATCTCATACCTCAACATCTTTCCCACATAATGGATAATGGTCTCGTCCTAGAATATGGAACCACTTGGACCCCACCTTTAATTACTTCAGACCCTTGGACCCCCTTCTCATACCATGATTTGGCATTATGACATATTTTTACACTTTCTAATCATTCACTCACCGTTGGATTGTATCTAAAAATAAAAACTAAAAAAAAATTGACGGCCCTCTCCGATTGATAGACATATATTTAAGCTAGCCTCACAAGCTAGACTGCATTTTACCAACATGTAGTTTGTTCGTTGAAGATCATTGTCGTACAAAAATATAATAGTGAGCCAACCTTCAAATTGATCATTTATAGATGTGATTAAATTTGAAAAAATTAAAAAATAAAATAAGAAATTGAATCACATCAGATACTGGCATTGATTCACATCATCCATAATATGCCGCAACAACGTCTTCTATCCAGTTGGAGCAAGCCACGTCATATGAAATTCAAAATTTATCTCATTAAACTATTTAAATTTATCACTAAATCTCTACTCTCTATTTAATCTCCATGTTAAAATCTCTCTTACATCCCTGAAATGTCTCAAGGCTTTCCTTCTTACTCCCTGCCTAATCTCTCGTCCTTTCACGTCGCCCTTTATAACACCATGATGAGAGACCAATCCATCTTTCGTTTTGAGAAGACAAAAAAAAAATATGTATCTCAATCTCTTCTCATCCCTCTCCTTATGGTAATTTCTTTATGATGTATGGCTTGAAATACTATATGCTTAAAATATTTAAGACAAGGAAAGAATAATAATTTGAAATAAGATAGGTTATACTACATTGTGTACTATTACTTTACTTACTTTTGTTAATATTAATCTTTTAAGTGTAAAGTATCATCCGATTTAACCTTTTAATTACATCTGTTCTAGAAGTATGCACTTAAAACATTGTGCGTCTCAAGTTCTCTCTCTCTCTCTCTCTCTCTTAACAAATTCTTCTCTCTACAAGTTTCTTATTACAAATGTAGTTGGTAGCTTGCCCGTGCTAAGCACGGGTTTTCTCTTTGCTAGTCAAAATTGAATTTTGAAGTTGATTGGCTTGGGCCTCAAATTTCTTAGGTGACAAATGGGTAATGCTTTTCCTTTGTTGCATTTTTGTTAATTCTTATTATTAATTTTTAGAAATTTTTATATTTTATTTTTATATATTCTTTTATAGGGGCTTTCTCCATGATTAAATCATCTACAATCAATACATATTTAAAGAATAAAAGTTCAAAATTTAGAGGATAATGCAATACTCTTTATTTCATAAACCATAAAGTTTACATCCTTTAAATTCTCCAAGTTAAATAGATTTAGTAATTTTATTACAAAGATCTAACAATTTAATTTAGGGACTCTTTTCCCTTACTTTGCACACCCCCTCCACAAACAAAAGAAACTCCTAATTCAAAGGTATAAGACGTGGGTTTTCTCTCTTTTGAGTCCTACCCTAGACTTACCTGGAGCACGTGTGTTCCACGGCCATGTGCACACCCTAGGGAATAGTCTTGTCAGGTAAAATTATCATGGGGATACCCATATCATAGAAAAAAAATCCCGATTCTGCCTCTGTCGACGCCAGTATCTATTGTGATTCAATTTCTTATTTCATTTTTTAATTTTTTTCAAATTTAATCACATCTATAAATGATCAATTTGAAGGTTGGGCCCACTATTATATTTTTGTACGACAATGATCTTCAACGAACAAAATACATATTAGTAAAACACAGTCTAGCTTGTGAGGCCAGCTTAAATATATGTCTATCACTCGAAGAGGGCCGTCAATTTTTTTTTATTTTTTATTTTTAGATACAATCCAACAGTGAGTGAATGATTAAAAAGCGTAAAAATATATCCTAATGCCAAATCATGATATGAGAAGAAGGTCCAAGGGTCTGAAGTAATTAAAGGTGGGGTCCAAGTGGTTCCATATTCTAGGACGAGACCATTATCCATTGTGTGGGAAAGATGTTGAGGTATGAGATGTTTTTGCAATTTTTTAGGTAGGGAGCTCAAGAGACTTTGTGAGAAGTTCTTTATGTTCAAAAGGGCAATGATAGAAATCAGAGAAAGCTGTTTAGTTCCGATGAGACTTTGAAAGTTGTGACTCCCATTTTGAATTTTAAATGACATAGCTGCCTCTTATTGGATGGGAGACGTTATGCTGCAGCGACGTTGTATTGAAGCCCAACCCAGAACTTAAAACATATTTTAAGTTAATAATGGGCAGAGAGAATGTGAAAAATGAACAATGGCATGTGTGCCCACATTTAAGCATGGCAATCGTGGCAACTAAATGGGGTCAGAGGTCTAGCAGCTACAAGATTTCAATGATCTTTGCTTGCCTAAAGATCTTTGAGGACACCTTTGTACAATTGGAATTTTGTGGTACCTTCGATTCTATGATGTTCATGTATCCACCACAATGTTTATCAATCGGTCAAGTCCACCGAAATGCCCAAAATCACAATCGAATGTATATTAGTTTGAACCTATTACCAAATTGATCAAGTATACATCACAAAGCAGCAGTTGCTTTAGAGTTAAAGATAGTTTGTGTAGACTTATTAATTACATGTCTCTCAGCTCCGATCCTTGCCAATGGCGGGACCATGAAAGTTCACCGGAATTCTTGGCATGTGGATTTTCGGTGAAAAAAAGTAGGACCCTGTGAGGACAAATCACAAATATATGGTAAGGAGTTAAATAGGTTATACATACCTTTTTGAAGAAAAGCTAATACAACAACGTCGCTTTGGCCGAGTGGTTAAGGCGTGTGCCTGCTAAGTACATGGGGTTTCCCCGCGAGAGTTCGAATCTCTCAGGCGACGTTTAACATTGTTTTTTTTTCGTTTCTTTACATTGGACTTCCTAGTGATTATTTAAGTAAGGAAAAGGTACTTCGATAGTTTCAGCATTTCTTCATTCCATAGTGCCTTCGATGTTTTAGAACTTTTTTCCCCTACCAACATGATGCTCTTGTCCTTATATTTTTCCTGTGGCTGTACCCGAATTAATATCAAGGCCTGTACACCAATCTGGTCCACTGTAAAGGACCCGTACGTACTACATGTACCTAAATTTCAAATTAAATGATCTAGGCCCAGACCGAGACTCAGTTAAAAAGGCTTGAATCAAGGCCCAATTACTTGTATACTGACATAAAAAGTATAATATACATCTATAGTATATAATATATATTTGACTCCGTGCAGGTGAAATCTGTGGGCAGGGTCAAAACCTGAGTTTAGTTAGGCTCGCTCAATGCAGTGACTTAATCTTGGACCTGAACTAAAAATGGGTACCGTTATAGGACTTAACCCAGATTTTTCAATTTGTATCCTTGGAGAATCTGGGCATCATTTTCATCCACAGGGCCCTCAAAATTGAGGACATCTGTTCGCGTTATTATGCGAGCCGCTAAGATTTAAACGCCCCTAACCAACCCAGCATTCATATAATTATAAAAGAAACCCAGGACAAACTGTCTATCATATCTTTCTATTGAAATACGCATTCCTTGATTTTGGGAGATTTTGGCATATTTAACTTACCAACAAAAAAAGGAATTATTTACTACAGACCATGCCCATCTCAAATAAATGTTAAGATGAAATAAAACGAGTAAGAGAGTGGCAAAAAAAAAAAAAAAAACCAGTGTTGGATGATGCTTAGTACAACTCTAGCAAAAATCTAATTTGTCAACCAGTTGAGTGGCTGATTTTATGGTTGGAAACGAACATAATAACACATCAAATGGAACGAATGTTATTTTCCTTTTTTCTTTTCTCCCTTATTACTGAGGGATCCATGTCCTTTTTTTTTTTTTGGAAGAACAGAAGTGTAGTACCCTTCTGTTTCATAAGTTAAGGATGGCAAACATGGCCCACCACACATGACGACTACCAAGAGACAATCACACCCCCAACATTAAAGACTGCTAAAGCAAAAGTGACCCCGAGGGTGGTTTGCAGTGGCTCATGAAAAATGGTTTAAAGCTTCTACAACCTCTGGAAATTGACGGGGTCTCTCAGGAGCTTCTCCATCTGCCTCACCCTTGTCCTGATTGACATATCAAAGAGCTTTTGGCCAAATTCAACTACCAACCCTCCCAGGATGCTCTGATTGATCTGCAGAGAAATGTTAGAAATGAGATGCTTTATCAAGCCAGAGAATGAATAAACTATTACACAGCAATTACATTTTTTTTCCCGGAAGCTGGAAAACAGCAATTGTTACAGTAATAAAGAAGAGCAACTGATAGATCTATTCAAGAGTACCTTTTGTTCAAGCTTCACCGTCTTCCCACGTCCAAATATATCTTGCAATGTCTCCTTCAACTGCTTTTCCTCTTCCAGGGGAATTGGCTGGATATAGAAGGAAAACAGACCTCGGTAAGTATCTGAAAAATGATTCCCGTTATCATGTACTGGTGCTGATCAACTGTTGAATTTCCATAATCATATAATGGTACTGATTAACTACAACAGTTGAAGGGGCTGTTAAACAACAGTTCACCAGAGTATTTACGTAGAGTTTGAGACATGACTCCCATGCAGAAATAACTGCCTCAGTCTTATAATTGAAAAATGTAAAAAGAGAATTATGAAACCTTGTTTCTGACACAGAAGCATCGCTCCCCAAGGCAATGCGAATATAAATAAACCAAAACCAAGCCCATCACTGGTGTAACTCTTGCATTAATACAATATTAAGGGGTGTTTGTTTGCATAAGAATACCTAGGAATTGAATACATAAGGTGGTTAAAAATGAAGATTAACGGTGAATTTCCAAAAATGAACATCAAATAATATTTTCATTAAGGGAAATAGAATCAAAAGAAGATGCTATTTGATGCTCATTTTGGAAATTCACCTTTGATCTTCATTTTTAATCACACTAATATTTTCAACTCCTATGTATTTCAATGCAAACAAACATCCCCTAAACAACTTGATAGCTAATACAAACATGGCCCTAAACAACCATCTTTTCCACATTGAGAATACAAAAAAAAAAAAGAGGAGGTATACAGCATCGAGCACATATTTAATAATGAAATCATATAAAGTATTTAATTCATTGACAAATCAAGTCGTTCTTGATTTTACAATTGCTTTTTCCCGCTTTGGAGTAAATACAGTGATTATTCCCTCCCACCATTTTTTCTTGGTACTAATTACATATGATGGTAAAGCGAAAACATGCCTAGGTTTGAAGTCCGGCAAGAAAGGAAATTGACTTCGCACAATACTCAGATAAGGATGATAATATGAACATGAACACAAACGGGGATGGAACTCTCCATGTCTCAGAAACAAAAATAGAACTCTCCATATCACAATTTCTAAAACAAAGGCATGAACTGATGCAGGACGAAGTCCCCATTGTCCCCATGGGTGGACCCATCCTTTGGCCCCAGCCCACCTACCAGCCTACTAATTGTTTTATTTATGGTTATGTTTTAAATCGTTATAGTTGAGATTTTTTAATCTCAACCGTTGATGTGTTTAAAGGGTTGAGATCAGATCCAGGGTTATCTCTTTTATTATATAAAGCATTGTAAAGTCTTTTGGCTTCAGGGAGATTATGATTAATGAACGTTGATGGAGTGCTTTAGCTCTCCTCGATGGGAAGCTTTTCCCTGCCTGAGATAGGGAGCTTGGCATGAGGCCAATTTCACACCCACCCCACCCCCCACCCCCCCCCCCCACCCCACAAAACTCAAATCTATCCTTGCCTGCGCCACATCCCAATCCGCCGTCTGCATCATGAATGAGAGCATCCTGCTCTGGAACACCCCCCCCCCCCCCCCCCCCCCCCCCCCCCACACAACAAAACTCAAATCTATCCTTGCCTGCGCCACATCCCAATCCGCCGTCTGCATCATGAATGAGAGCATCCTGCTCTGGAACACACCCCAAACACACCCCCCCCCCCCCCCCCCCCCACAAAACTCAAATCTATCCTTGCCTGTGCCGCATCCCAATCCACCGTCTGCATCATGATTGAGAGCATCCTGCTCTGGAACGCCACCCCCACCCCCCGCCCCCCCCAAAAAACTCAAATCTATCCTTGCCTGCGCCGCATCCCAATCCGACGTCTGCATCATGAATGAGAGCATCCTGCTCTGGAATATAATCTGGAGCTACAGAATTGCATTTAACACATGAACAAAACCATCCATCAGGTTTCCTCAGCTTCTCACAGGACAACAAGTGAAATCACATACACCCAACCCAATCATCCGAGCTATCTGGATATTGGCAGTTCTTCATGCAATAAGCAATCTGAGGTCAATACTAGCAAATGAAAGAACTTACAAATCAACCTTTCTTCATAATATAGCCTGGACCAACCATTACGCAAGCCAATCAAAAAGGAGGGGGGAAAAAAGAGAACTGAAAAGGTGGACTGTGTGCAGAAGCAAAATTTCAAGGAGAAAGCGGGAACTTACAATGACGGCCGTCACAATGGCCAGCACCTCCCCCCTATGTGCCATAGTCAACTCCACGAAACTCTTTGCAATACTTTCAATGTGTCTAAGCCTCCCATTCTCAGCCAAAACAGCTTATGCGAATAAAGCCCAGCCAAAACAGCTTATGCGAATAAAGCCAAATAAGCATAAGAATAATCAATAAAGATTCATCTGTGAACTAAATACAGCAAGAGCCTCTTTCATAATAAAACTGAGCATCACGGTGACAAATAGCTAGAGTAAGAGTTAATGGAAAATAGGCAAATATTAGTGATGAGAGTCATGATAACTCTAAGGCCCAACACTTGCATGGAAAGCGAAACTTCCATATGGATGTAAGTAGAAAAGGACCACAGAAGAGAACAGATCAAACAATAAACTGGTGTGGTTATAAATAAGAGCCAGAGATGGTGGAGAAATTTCTTTGTAGATGCAAAGGAGGTGAGGCGCCATCCAAATTGAATAGTAGAGTACAGAATGAAACTGATATTGTAACATCATAAAAAACCTTATAAGCACACAACAAACACACAATGTTCATTATTGTTGATACACCAAAATAATTGCCCTAAAATGCAAAGGATGGAAAATAAAGGATGTAGTTGTGGATTATATCGAAGGATGCATGCATGAATAAAACGTTCCACTATCATGAGAAGAAATACAAGGTTAACCAAAGACTAGATCCTGAAAAATTAAAAACCGATACCAGCAGTCCAATTCAGGAACATAAATATTGAACATAATATTTAAATTAATGCAAGTGTCTTCTATAATAGTAAATAACAAATAATATTAAAACTAACACCAATAAAAAAAATAATGTAGAACTTTTTTCCCAAAAGATGACAAGGAAAAAAATGCAGACTTGATCTAAACTTGAGATGATGTTCATTTAAAAGAATCTATAACATAGGTTAAATGGGGAGGGAAAAAAAAGAAAAAGCAGAGCCAAGTTTGGTAAGATCAAAAAGCTATCATCAAAAGCCTACAGTACTTAATAGACTGGCAAATAGAAATGAAATGACATGTGGTGCCCTTAACATCAGCTTAACCTTTAATGAGTCATCACATTACAACAATCTATGGGAATTGGGTATGCTAGAGGAAATTAACCTGATAACCCCTCTCAAACAAGAGTATTGACAAGCTCATCACCGTCCCTATATAAATTGGTGAGCGGTAAGCAAGCTGGATGATCTGCTGTTTACGGTTTCATAATTGAAATATATATATGATACCGTGAACACCACAGTAAACCATTTATACAACTATGAATTCAGCCTGGGATTGTCTGGGCACGCACATAGATGATCAAAATAGTGGTATTTTGAAGTATTTTAGTATTATAAGCTGACCCAACATAGTTGGGACAAGGCTTTGATGATGATGAAGTTGAAAGAACTAGGAGAACCGGGAGACCATTATAACTCCACTCATGCACTAAATCCTTATTTTGTCCTTTTTAGCGCCCCACACATCCATCTTAGCACATGCATCTTGATCATATGTACTTTTATCTTCTTCTTGTTTCCTGTTGCCTGACATTTAGCTCTATAGAATAGGCAGATCTAACATTCATCATCATCATCATCAAAGCCTTGTCCCAACTATGTTGGGGTCGGCTACACGAATTTTGTTTCTCCATTCTGATCTATCTTAAGCCAAATCCTCAGATAAGTTGCACTTCTTCATATCTATCTTTACTACCTCCATCCACGACCTCTTACACCCCTTCTCCTTGGTGGGCTATCAACCTTCATGACCAAACTTTCATATCATAACATTCATAAAAATGCCTCTTTTATCAAAGTGCCACTCAACTATCGCTCAACATCCCATTAGCTTATCTCCATTTTTCCTATCCTTCGTTAACGATGTTTGGGATATCTAACTGAAAGCCTCTTTTCTGTTCAAAGTTGCTTCCAGATTGAAATATTGTGTTATGTCACTAAGATATTTTTAATTTTAACCAACTTGCCTTCCTTACACCCAAATAATCTGTCTTCTTTTTTTTTTTTTACATAACAGTAGATTCTATTCCAAAAAAAGAAAAAGAGAACAAAACAGGGGAGAACAAAAAACAGCTAAACACAAGCAAAAAAAACTAAACATAAAAAGAAATGTAAAACCGAAACACTCCTTCCCTTGCGAGGCTATCCGCCACGTCATTTGCTCCCCAATTAATATATCTGTCTTTGATCATCTGCTAATTTTCAATTTATTCGACTCACAACCCTTTCTCCAAAGTTCTACCTCATCGATATTTGCTCTCGTCTGACTAATGAGTACAGTGTCTTTTGCAAAGAACACGCAACAAGAAACTTTATCTTGGTATCTTGCACGGGGCCCGGATGGACTTGGCTTATCTTGTGATGCTTGCTATCATGTCTTTCAATGTTAGGGTTCTCATTGCTGCTGTTATTGGGCACGCAATCGGGTTCTTGATATTTGGGAGTAGGGTTTTCAATTGGTATGATGCAAAGGTAGAGTCCAATCAGAAGAACAGCACCGCCCTTCCTCCTATGAAATGTTAATTTCATATATCCTTTTCTTTTTCTTGTCTCCTCTCCTCCTTTCATACTGTTTTTTTTTTTTTCCTGAAGTGATTAGGTTAGGTGCCTGCTTTCTGAGAGTCTCAGATGTTCACGTATGCGTGGGTTTAATGTATTATTATAACGATTAAGTTTTATCTTTTTGCTCCTAGAGGTTGAGGGTTCGAAACTGCACGACCACACTGGGGCTATCGGGGATTTACCCGGCTCCCCCTGGGCCCGTAGGAATTAGTCCAACCCAAAGGGCAAGGACACCCTCCATTATCAACAAAAAAAAAAAATCAGTTTTATCTTTATGATGTTATGGAAATATGAAGAAGCTATATGGTTTCATGAATGTTGATTATTTTGGGTTTTCTTTGTTTTCTGTTTTTTCATTTCAATCATCTTCATCTAGTTGAGGGAAAAAGAAAGTGGATCGTCCAATGTGCTTGAAGATAAGCTTAAGTGGCTCAGCCCACTGGTCCAAGTGTTACAGAATTTACAGATAAAACATTATTTCCTAAATTATTGTTTCTTGTTAATCATACCCAAGAAATTCTTTGTGATATCTGAAAACCCAGCTTCAGAAAATATCTCTTGTACAGCTTTTACTCTGGTCTCCCCCAGGACAGATAAATCCTTTATGAACTGTGAAAAGACAGGACTTTTCTTGGAAGCCTCAACAATGTCAAGAATCTCAGATTCAACCTTGTCCAGGGTGTTGGCCATTGATGCTGCAAGGAACAAAGCAGAGGCATAGTTCCCAGACACTCCAAACAATGCCAGAGGTACCTGAAATGTTATAAAGACCCCACAGCTAAAAGAAATTCAAGTAGAAAAAATAACTTGCAGAAAATCTTGAATTTTGATGGCCATTTAAGTTTCCAGAGAGCAAACTACCTAACCAGACTATTCAACATGTTATCTTACAAGCTTACCCATCTCCAAAGTGCAACAGACTCCAAATGTGCACATGAGCAAAACTGAGAGCTCTATGTATCAGAGTTATAGGTGAACAAAAGATTAACTTTCAGAAAGCATTACGCAATTGCAACCAAATTCATTCAAATAGGAAAATTCTCATGCCTAGGTAAAACCATTTTGCACTGACTTAAAACCATTTTGCATTGAGAGAAACCCACCGCAAACTCCAATAATATACACCAAAACAGCCACAGCAAGTAAAGAAAGGGGACAACGAACCAAGACTGCCACAAGCTATGCATACACACATAACTCCACAACATCGAAGTTATAGAATTCTTTAAAAGCCATTAACAAGGGCATCGGTCTCTGTCTGAGACATTGGAGCATGAAACCTAATGTTGCAAATCAGCCATTCTATCAGCGATTCTTGCAAACCAATGGTGAAGCATTTAGAAGTGGGTATACCAAAATTCAAACTAGGATAACTCAAAGGAATAGACAATTCAAAGCACCCCTTATTGAAGATAGAATAACAAATCATGGCCTCAGAGTGCAGGCCATCACAATGAACCAATACAAAATCACTAAATACCGAGTTTTCACAGGAAACAAGGTCCAAAGATTTTTTTTACCTTAAATTTTTCTTCCTTTGAGACTGGTGCAGACGCATAATTCCTCAAGCTCTGTAAAAAGAAGAATTCCCAACAGTCAGCCTGATCCAAACTAAGGCATATGCTACTTGCATCATCATGATCATCATCATCAGGTATAAACTAGTTGACTGAGTAACAATTAAATACCCTTTTTCTCTGAATAGCCAAAAGAGATTGCACTATCTATATTGCAGAGAAAAATTAAGATGCATTGGGTTCTAACCAAATTTCTAGCATATCCTAACAAGCATTTGAGGCGGCAGCATTGAAAGGTAGCAGTTGTTGCATGAGGCCCAGGATGAATTGAAACTTGAAAGCCTTTTCCCAACCCAAAGCAGTATCCACAAGAAGTGAAACGGATAAATTCACACAGAGAATCATCCCACTAGCACATATCCCCAAAATGCACCTTAGGGCCAGTTTGTTCAATCGGTATTGAGCTCCCAGGACTCCTAGCAGCTGTGTATTTCACAGAAATGGGAAAGCAAAACAAGTTTTCAGCTCTAAGCATTTTTGGAAGCTGTAAGGAACGAGAAAAAAAGTAAAGGAATCCTGGTGACATAGCACTTTGATTTTCTGCGATTCAGTGGGATTCTTGTTTTTGAAATGAGGGGTCGGATCGAGGATTCCACGCTCATGCAGCAAGTCTGGAGTTCCTCAACCCTCAATGGAGCATTCCGTAATCTGCATTCCACGGTCATGCCCAGGCAAACCTAATCGTAAAAAAATCGCGTCTTTGTAACAACAAGAAGAAGAAGAAGAAAAAAAAGCATCAATGTAATCGTGAAATGGGATAGATTGCAATAATTCAATCAAATCTAACCATCTGATCTCAAAAAATAAGAATGCAAGTGATCAAGTACGGAAGAAAACCCTAACCCTAGCTTTCATTCACCTTAGCAAGTGCGAAATCAGGGATTCCGTAGCTTCGTTGAGGGACTGTTCTCTGTGCTAGAACCGATTCTGTTCTCAGAATCCTCTGAAAGACCGAGATATTAGATCGAAGACGCCCAGCAAACGCCACTGATGAAAGAAAGAGGAAAAACAAAACCCCAGAATTTTCGCAGTTGGAAATCGAAGGAAGAACGAGAAATGATCTGGTAAATGGAATGGAAGAGCTGAGAGGTGTGAGAGCGTGAAATGGGCCTAGATCTGGACAGGGCCGGACCGATTCAGTGGGCCGGGTTTGAGCTTTCAAACAGGGGCTGTTTAGGGAGCAAGGCTGGACGTAGATGTAGGGCTATCAATGCAGCCCTTTCACGAGGGGGCCCGGCCTGGCCCGGCTCGGTTCCCAAAAGCACTCAAAGCGAGAGCTTCGTTTTTTATCATAAAGCCTAAGGGTAGGGTAGGGCCCTATTTTGAAAAGCCCGCAATCTTGAGGGCCGAGTGAGGGCTTGACTCATCCGGTCCGAGGGGGCCCGGCCGGACCATTAGTTTATTAAATATGTAAATTTTTGAATGGTTTTTATGAAGTTACTTTAAGAATTTTAAGAAGTGAATACCCATCTATTCATTTATTTTTACCATAAGTTATTAGAATATATAGTTTATTGATACAAAAGTTAGATAGTGTAGATATTTTTTGTAAAAATATAGTTTGAAAAATGAAGAAAAACTTTAATAAATATTGAGAGCAATATAATAAAGTATTCGAAATGGTTTTTTTTTTTTATCATCAACGTAAGTTGTTGTATTTAGGGCATGCCTTAAGAAAGTTATATGGATTAAGTGAATATATGAGTATTCGTCGAGGTGATACTCTTGGACCCTTTTGGAGATCTTTATAAAGAGTATTGTGTGATTTATGATACACTTATACTATGACATTGTCAAATGTGAATAAAGTTAATTTAATAAAAGTTACTAAGTTTGAAAATGATTTTTTAACATTTGAGAAACGAATGACTCAAACAATTGCTTTAGAAAAAAATCTGAATTAGATTATTATTTTGAGGAGCTAATGGATAAATTTATAAATTTCAATATATTGAATTGGTGGAAAGTTAATTCAGCAAAATATCAAGTTATTTCAATAATGACTCATGACATTTTAGCAATTTTAGTTTCTGCACTTGCTTTTGAATCGGTATTGGGTATAGGAGGAAAAGTACTTGACCAGTATAAAAGTAGTTAAAAATCTGAAATAGCAGAAGTCTTAACTACCTTTGCATTGTTGGTCCTTAATCTGAACAAAGTAGGAGGGTTAGCATTAAGTTGGAAGTCAATAGTGGCGTATGAAAGATTTATTTTCTTTAAAGAAAAAAAAAATCTTCTTTTCTTTGGACCCTGGCCCGACCCTAACCTGGCCTTGGCCTTTGAGGGTAGGATAAGGGCCTAAAAATTATAGGCCCGCTGTAAAAGACGAGGGTTTTTGCTCGCTTGGACTCAGCCCGTACTTGTGAGGTTAGGATAAGAGCTTATCTCGGCCCGGCCCAGGCCCAGCCCTTTGACAGCCCTAGCTAGACTGTGGCCATTAACTTCACATTTGTGCGGTTCTGTGGAAAAACAAAATCATTTTTCATGAAAAATCTTCTCTAACCTCTCCCATTGGAAACAGTTTTTCATAAATTTGCGAAAAGATTATTTTCTTTTCGATTTTCAAACCAATTTGGATAATTCACTTGTAAAGTGAATAGTCACTTTAAAGAGACAACAAAAGAAAAGGATCATATCAAAAATTACAAATTTTCCAAAGTCGCCTGTTTTTGTATTAAAAAAAAAGGTCAAGAAGTTATTCTTTCACTGCACTAAATTACAAAAGGTCAAGTAAAGCCACTTTCTAGTTTGGCACTTTACTAATAAAATAGCAATCAAGTAAAGCCTCCATTTTTCAGACAAGATGTCACATCAAATGCACTTTATTCAAAACTCCACTAAATTTTATAAAAAAAAAAAAACCTCCACTTTTCCATACAAAAAGTTAAAAAAATTTCATAACAAACAACTAAAAAAAATACCATCATAATCCATTTATATTTTATTATTTCTTTAAAATCAACTTTACTTCACTTGACTTTATTAGCAGAGTCACCAAATTGACCCTAAAGTCAAGATTGGTACGAGATCAAATTGGTGGATTTGATTTAGCCCCCTAAAAAATGTTGGGTTGAAGGCTTAGAGCACAAAAAATTGCTTGGAAGGAATTAGTTGACTTGAGAGTTGATTAGCATCACACGTTTGAATACTCTTTTCTGTAACAAAACAAAAACAAAAAAACAACATGCTGCTCTTTCTATAACCTCATGTCAAACCACCAACAACATTTATTAGTCTCATCCTCTTTCTACAATATATAACTAGATCCCATAGATGTCTCTTTTAATTTGATGGGGCCACAGACAGAGAGGATTAAGATCGTCTGCATGTGTGGTGTACCTAATTGGACAATATCTCCCAAGTCCCACCACAACTGTGCCACCACAACTTTGCCACCAAACAGTCAAAGCTGTCCAGCCAAAATGTAAGCCCCAACACCCATAGACTGGTAGGAATTGCTTGTGATGATGGTGGACATGAACATGGAATTTATTTCTAGTTGTTGAGATGATGGTGGACATGAACATGGAATTTATTTCAAGTTGTTGATTCAGAATCTCCATCATCCAAAATTAAAAGAGGATATATATATATATATATGCCACGTGTACGGTAGAGGAATTCGCAACTTACAAATTCTGTCTCTTCTATTCTACAGGATCTTTCATACAGCACTGTAGACTGAAAGAATGAAGGAAGGAAAGAAAGAGAGTCGTCTAGTCGTCGTCTCTGGTGCCTTGAGATGTTGCAGCTGCTGGTGGCCGTTGCCTTCTCTGCGGTGCCTCTCACTCTCTACTTGCCGCCCGTACGGAGTTTAAACCTGTTTGTAGAGACCGTAGAGAAGCTTCTGAGGTATACGAGGGTATATACGGGGAGGGTGTATATCCGTATCCGACACGCTTGGGCGAGGGTCGTCGCGTCGCTGTTTCGTGTCAGGTAGAGGTGGATTTCGGAACCGATATGTGAAATGTGAACGTGTCGGGTGTAGATGGTTTCCTCCTAATTTTCCTTTCAGATTCGGATCTTGCAAGTGTAAATTATTTTTTATCCTGTGAGAATTACGAATAACATGGTTGTGGTTTGAACTTTGAATTGTAATGTGAGTTTTCTTTTGGATTTTAGATGGATTCCAAAAGGATGAGTTTTTTTTTTTCTTTTTTTTATACTATCCATTAGTAAGAAATTGTAAACTATCCTAGTCCTTGACTTTTCCTAATTTAGGCTTAGTGGTCAATCCTATGGTGCTCCCTTCCTTTGCTGTGGTTGGTGCTTTGATTCCACCATAGTGATCAACCCTATGGATTTTAGATGGATTCCGAACCAATAAGCTTTCTTTTTTTTGTATACTTTCACAAGGAGTTGTACACTATGCTAGTCCTAGACTAGCCTAATCCAGGCCTAGGGGTCAACCCTATGATCCTCCATTCCTTCGCTGTGCTTTGCTTCCACCAATAGTGCTCTGCTCTCCACGCTTTGCCGCCAAGCACATTCCAAAGATGGATAGGCTTTTATCGGAGCAATTGCGTGTGTGTTTTCTTTTTCATTTCATAAAGTTTGGAAATTTGATCTTTTATTGAAAAAGACCTAGAAACTGAAAAAAGGTGAAAAAGGGCCCCAAATGTAAAATATATGGTGTTTGATTTGGGTATTCTTTGATATGTTTTGTTAACTCATCCATGTCTTTAAAAAAAAAAAACCCTCAATCTATGTTTTTTTTTCTTCTGTTTATTGGATTTGCTATTAAGTTTATTTGGGGATGTTT
The DNA here is from genome assembly GCA_029852735.1 of Persea americana. NCBI lineage: Eukaryota > Viridiplantae > Streptophyta > Magnoliopsida > Laurales > Lauraceae > Persea > Persea americana. The sequence goes on along the minus strand of CM056813.1, from coordinate 62,888,127 downwards.
TTGATATTTCTATTATCTTATTTTATTTTGAGAGATTTGGGTTATGTCCTTTTGGGATTGATAAGAATTTCCACTTGAAATTAACATGCAGATTTTGATGTTTATGACTGTTGCTTTTATAAAGCATTTAGTAATGTTTGGTTTTATTTTTCTTTAGTCTTATTTTATTTTCTATGATTCTTGGGCCTTGAGAGGATGGTATAGTTGGGAAAATCAATGTGTCTATTTTTTTATTACCTAAATAGAAAAAGGGCTGTTTGGTATATAAAATGTTTTTTGAGCAAAGATGAGAATTCTGTTGAAATGAATGGGTAGAAGTAGAGTCCCTTTTTAAGGTTTTCCCCTCAGCTCCTCTCCTTTTTCCTCTTCTTTTTTTAATAGTTATGAGAGATGGTTGCTCAAATTAAATTTGTGCATCTGAGATCTAAAATTTTTCATGTAATACTTCAACTCATTTCGACCCTATGGCTTCATTGTTAGCAACATTCACCATCTGATTAAGACTGTTGTAATTGAATTAATCATAAATTGTTATTTTCAATCAACCATGATTTTCAATAAAAATTCAATATGATATGCAGTTATTACATTCGTCATCATATGAAGCACATTTCTATCAACATGATATACACTGCTGGACTAGGTGATCAAAACTTGATTGGTTTTTCTTTTCTTTTTTTTCAATGGAGCAAAATTTCCAGCATCCACCAGAGTGAAAATGGCAGATTGAATGGACAATTTGAATGTAAATAGCATAGTCCCCAATTGCACAACTGATTAAATTTATCAAAAGTCAGTCATGTATTACGATTCAATCATTATTATTTTTGCTGACACATTCATAGTTGAATGGTGTCGGAGTATCATACACTTGCCTAGGGATTGATCCACGGGTCTTCGAGTTTAAAATGACACTCGTGATGGTCCCACTTAGCAAAAATATATAAAACATTTATTTTTTTTTGTTATAACATCTTTTGAACAATTTATCCAAAAATAAAGGTGTACAATTTAAGCTTACTTGACCTTATTAATAAAGTTAATCATATATTTTCACTTCCAAATTAATTTGAAGCATTGGCTAGGATGTGATTATTATCCTATGAGTTCTGGCACGTATATGTATGGTCTGCGCGTTCTAACATGGTAAATGGGTAGCCGTTGAGATGCTAAAAATTGCAAACGAGTCCTGTATTTTGGCATTGGCTGAGCTAAGCTGCTAACACTCCTTCAATAATAATATTGAATCGGGTTCCCCTTTTCTTCAATGGTACAATTAATGGATTCCAACACATAACTAGGGTGCATCCGTGCGTTGGGAGGATTCCGTGAGAGAAAAAAGAAACCGTTTTGAATTTCTATGCAACCCATTGTTTATTATTTCGTTGTGTAGTGTGATACAATTTCTTTGAAGAGAAAAAAGGAAAAAAATGAAAGAATTTTCCTCAATAGAGAGGCGTTTTCTACACGTTCACAAATAAATCCTCAGTAGTTTTACAACTCAAATTTTATTTTCCCCATGCATCACATCCCTTGTTTGGCAACTCTACTAATAGAGTCAAGTAAGGTAAAGCCCTTATTTCTCCAAAAAAAAAAAAAGTCTCATTAAAAGCACTTTAATTCAAATTTCCAACCATATTAAGAAAAAAAGTAAAAAGGTAACTTCATTTCTCCACTAAAAGATAAAAAACTCACAATCAATACAAAAAGTAAAAAAGATTCCATAATAAACAACTAAAAACAAAATACCATAATAACCTACTTATATTTTATTCTTTCTTCAAAATAATCTCTACTCCACTCAACTCTATTAGTAAAGCCCCCAAACAGCCCATGGAATAAGAGAGCAAAGGCACAATTCTATAGAAATATAAAAATGTTCCACAAATATATTTACAACTTGTTTGGTAAAGATTATTTTGTTTGCAAATGTGCCTCTAGAAACAAAAAGTCTACCCAGCCTGATAAGCTTGCCCGAATTGAAGACTGATCCTACGTGGAGTCCAGGTGGCGCTGAGGTGGACCTAAATAGGTTTTCATCTTTTCAAAGCCCGCCAAAACGAAAAAACAGTTAAAATCGAGCTTTGAACAGAAATTCTATTTACATTCTTCTCCTATGCTCCTTCTCCCCTCCTAGCCGCTCCTCTCTCTCTCTCTCTCTCTCTCCATTCACAAGAGCTTTGCCGAATCGCTCATCTCTCTCTCGCACGCGGTCGCCCGACTGTCCCTCGCTCATGTCTCTCTTGCACGATTCTCCTCCTTGCCTATCGCTGCCCCTCGGCGTCTGACGTGAATCAGCATCATCATCTATCTCTCCGTCTCTCTTGCACTCGGATCCCTCCCCGTCGCAGCTATTCAGATCGGATTTGGTACCACCATCGCAAGAGCCCCTGACTCTTGGCAGATCTCCCCACGAGTTGGGGGCTGTTTCTTGTGTCAAAAGAAGGGTGAGCTGTTTCATGTGGATTTGTCTTAGTTGAAATGAGTTTTGTGGATTTCATGAAAAAACCATCTCTGTTTCTTCTCCATGCGCAGGAGATTCATGAACAACCCATTTCTCCATTCAAACAGAAGAGTGTTACAAATAAAGAGAAGCTTCAGAAGATTCGAGCAAAGCTTAGAAAGATTCCTTTTGTGTCTCATGAGTTTGGCCTATTTCTCTCAGTTGCAGCTGCAGTTGCAGTTGAAGAAACATTTGAGAGACACACAAGAAACCCACAATAATATGGAAAGCATTGGTTGGTTTTGATTTATTGGTTTCAATTCATATCAGGTTTTGTTATTTTTCCATGTTTTTTTCATCATCTCAATTTATAATTCTCTCTATTTTTCTCTCTTGCTTTCTTCAGTGGGTTTGGTGATGTGGAGAGACGTACCCAAATCGGCATTTGTTTTTGGCTTGGGGGTTTTCATCCTTCTTTCATCTTCCCTTACTAAAGATCTAAATTTCAAGTCAATTAAACCAACGTATACTCTTAAAGTATACCTAACTTTTTCCTTCATATGAATTTGTTCCTGATTGTTTTTGTTTATTTTTGTTCTTCTGCAGCTTGGTTTTGTAGGTTCTCGCACATATATGGTGAATGATTATCAATTTCTGTAGCCGTAATCTAACATTAATGGATAATTACTATTATACATTTCTTGTGGTGAGGTGCAAATCCACCGTGGACATTGATTTCTTGTGGTGAGGTGCAAATCCACCGTGGCAGTTGATCAATTGGTGGCATCAGATTTCAGCTGTGGTGGTTGTTGCTGCATTTTGATTTGTAATTAGTTGAGGTGCTCCACAGGTTGTTTTGGTGGTGGTTAATGTTGATTTTTTGTAGTTTCATATGTCCGCTTTTGGACATTTGATGTTGGACTTTGTAATGTATTATGCTCATTTGTTTCAAATGAAAGAGGTGTGTTTGAATGCGTGGTGTTTGATTAGATGCAGCTGGCAGTGGCTCAATTGGTGGCATCAGATTTCAGTTATGGTGGTTGTTGCTGCATTTTGATTTGTAATTAGCTGAGGTGCTCCACAGGATGTTTTGATGTTGTTAATGTTGGTTTGAACTTTTTTCTAGATTGCTTGAACAGAACCCAGATAACTGCCTCTATCAACAAAGAGCAAAGAAGAAAAAAAATGCAAAAACTTCTTGGTCAGTTGTTCTAGAGTTTTGCTCCGTGCATTGTATACTTATTTTTGTTAAAACTCACTAAAGCATGTGGCAAAATGTTGACCACAGGTGGACTAGTAGTGGGTTAATTGCGGGTTAGATTTGATGCAGTTGAAGGAATCTATTGAAAATTTGGACATTTTCCTTTCAGAGATGGCCCCTGATCCTCCAAGCAACACTACCATTATTGTCTCCATTGTTGGGGTTGTGGGGTTGCAGGCTATGATAACTGCCTCTATGTAACAACCGGGTATGTTCATTATCTGATTGACTACTTTTTTTTCGTTCTTTTAAAACCCTTATAGAATAAATGATCTCATGCTACATTAGGGTGCAAATACAGAGTTTTTTGGGGTATAATCTTTTGATATATGTTTTAGTAATCATTATACTTATAGCATTTTTCTTTAAAATCTCTCCATTATCATTGATGGGGCTTTGGTGTTTCTTCAAGAGTAAGGTGAGTGCGAATAGTTCTGCAGGACCTGCAACTTCAACTTCAACTTCAACTCCAACTCTTGCCAAGCGAGTTTTTGATATCATGGAAGGACTGAGGTTGATAGAGATGGATAGGCAGAATGAGATATTGTGGGCAGCAGTTGAAGAGATGAAACATGCATATGAAGAAAGGAAAAAATCAAATAAATTAAGTTGTATAGTGATGTTTTTGTGTTGTCTTATAAGTGTGATTTGCGTGTTCAAAATGGTATGTTAGAAAATGTGTTGAAGAACTATTGGAAGTGGACTTTTGATTGATGTAACATATTTTGAATGAGTAGAATGAACTTATGTCAAATGTTCTTTTCTTGTTAGGTGACAATGTAATTTCAAATGGTGGTAGTTGAGAATTTATTTGTTCTTAAGGGTTTATTTTTATTTTTCATTTTATTTTAAGCTGCTTCAATAAGGTCCATGATCAACACTTGGGATCAATAAATAGTGGTGGTGGTGGTGGTGCATCTATGCTGTTAGATATTAGATCTTAAAAATATTTTCATACAAGTTGAACTTGAGCTTACAGTCAGAAGGGGCCTTTCATCCTTTTTTCCATTGTCTATGGAGATGTCATTTCTCTGAAACTTAAGGAAGCAGCAGCACATGCATGTGGACAAAAGCAAAGTCCCTGTTACAGTTACAACAATGGAGACAATAATGGTAGTGTTGCTTGGAGAACCCCTGTTTAGGGCACTTTTTAGCCCGCTTCCCGAGGGTTTTTTTTTTTTGCTGATATTTGGAGCTTTCAAAGACTATATTATGAACTTATAATCTGCTATTTTTCACTTAATTACAATCATGTTTGCTTGCGTTTCAAATCGCGCACTTTTGCAACTCGGTTAAAAAAATCTACAGAAATCTCGTTGAGTACCCTTGTTTAGGGTACTTTTTAGCCCCGCTTCCCGAGGGTTTTTTTTTTTTGCTGATATTTGGGGCTTTCGAAGAACATATTATGTACTTATGATCTGATATTTTTCACTTAATTACAATCATGTTTGCCTGCGTTTCAAATTGCGCACTTTTACAACTCGATTAAGAAAATCTGTAGAAACCTGGCTGAGTACCCCTGTTTAGGGCACTTTTTAGCCTGCTCTCAAGGGTTTTTTTTGCTGATATTTGGGTCTTTTGAAGACCATATTATGAACTTATAATCTGCTATTTTTGACTTAATTACAATCACATTTGCCTGCATTTTAAACCGCGCACTTTTCCAACTCGGTTAAGAAAATCTACAAGGTTTCTGCTGAGTATCCTTGTTAAGAGCACTTTTTATCCTGCTTCCTAAAGGGTTTTTTTTTTTCTTCCTGAAATTTGGGGCTTTCCAAGTCCATATTATGGGCTAAAAACATGCTCATTTTTAGTTAATTACGATCACGTTAGCAATATTTTTAACTTTGGCACATTTTCAACTCGGTTAAGGAAATTTGCGCAGACCTTGTTGGGTACCCCTGTTTATGACACATTTTAGCCCACTTCCCAAGGGTTTTTTTCGCTGAGAGTTGGGGCTTTAAAATACCATATTATGATGTTAAAATATGCTATGTTTCAATTAATTACAATCGTGTTTGCTTGCGTTTCAAACGGCGCATTTTTGCAACTCGGTTAACACAAATCTGCAGAAGTCCTATTCAGATACAAAATATCCCTTTTCAGAATCACATGCAATCATTTCAGATACAAGATAGCCCTATTCAGAATTAAAAATTTCCCCAAAAAACCACAACAACATAGCCCTGTTCAGATACAAGATCATGCAAACTTCCAACCTGAATCCTAATAGAAATTTGGAAGATAACATGGTGGAAGTAGGATCAAGTGTATGGGTCTTTTTTTGCTAAAATCCATGGAGGTAGTATGTATACCATTTACAACTATAACAACTAAAATAGAGACAAATCAAGTGTATTTGTAACATGGTTATCTGCATCAAGTGTATGTGTAACATCACATAAACATGTTTCCAACATATGCCATTCTCCAAATCCAACAGAAAAATGTTTACATCCAAGTCCAAATATTCAAATACCACAAATAAAATTCCAGAACTACAATTCCAAATATTTGAATACCACAAATAAAATTCCAATCACAAAATTCATATATTTCATGTGTGGTTTTTTTCTCTTTTTTTTTTTTTTTTTTTTTTTTTGCTACTTTTAATGAATTAGTTTGTTACAGATCATTTTCTTATATATATTCCATAATTTTGAAGGATGAGAAGGGTCTGGGCTTCTTTTTATTTGCCCGATGCGCTCCCTCCTCTTTTACCATAAGGTAGGCCTCAGTAATCGTTCTTCAATCACGAAGCAGTTGAACCCACAAACTAATAAAGGTTGGGTGTATATTTGTTTGCATTGAGGTCAAGCAAATTAAAGAAGATTAAAAAGTACATGATGTGACTGGTTAAGCTCTTATGGTAATTGAAAGCCAAGAATAAGAGCAAAGTCACATGTGTGCCAGATTTGAAACTTTAGTGACACAAAGGTTCACATCTAAAGATGGTGCATCTTATTTTTATTTTATTTTTCTAAAAGGAAAGGCAATTAGATGCTTATTTATTGTGAATTCACCTTTAATTTTTTATTTTTAACTATTTATTATAGGAATCTTACGTGTTTAATTCCTATCTATTATGATGCAAACAAACATGCCCAAATTTGTGTAAGGTCGCGTAGTCTATGAATCTATACTACAACATAGAAAAGTCAAAGTCAAAATAATTTTGAAATGATCTTTCACATAAAAACTAGTGTCAACAAAGATATTTTAAATGAAAACACCTCCTTTTGTTTTAGAAGAACAAATAAATAGACATAATTTTTAAGGGTGTGATTACACATGATCAAAATCAAACAACTATGTGTCTTTGTTTCAAGAGAGTGTTCTTTCTTAATCTGAACCAGCTTTGCTTCTGATTCACCATATTCAATTTAGCAAATATTTATTGATCTTCTTAATCAAAATGGAAACATGGACATCCTCTTTATGATTGTATATCTTTTATGCTTTAAACAAGGAAGCAAGAAAGTAATATTTTATAGTGAATGATTTTCATTTTTCCTTCCCTCCCTCCCTCTCTCTATCTCTAACAAAAATGAAAACATGCGGACCTCAACAATCCATCCCTCAACGGTACACCCGCCGCGTCTCCTACTTTGAACTCGCAAAATACATGTCCTGTGATTCGAACATCCGACCTACTAGGCTCTGCTACCATTTGTAAGAGCTTACACCCCATTCAGGTGTCATCTATCCCAAAACCAATTAGTGATAGGAAACGGCACAATAATAGTTTTATGGTGAGGGCGATGGCTCGACCACAATTATGACCGCTTAAGAACGAGGGTGGACGTTGACCTCAACAGTATTATCCACTTGGTAAAAAAAATGATATTTTAGCTTTTTCACATTTTTCTTACTCTATTAAATGGTCAATAGATGCTCTATGGTGAATGTTATTTGTTTGGCTCAATTGAATAAATTATAAATAAACCGGGCCCCTGTATTGCCCATGTTCTACTAAGATTAGAGGTAGGTCTATTATCATAGGTCTACTGTGATTAGAAGTAGTGTTTGTGTGTAATTGGGTATTGGGCTGATATTATAAATAGAGACTTAGGGTCTCTATGATGTACACCTTCTTCTGATAATAAAGTGAGTTCTCCCGTCTTCCCCGTGGACGTAGGCCAAAAGCCGAACCACGTAAATCTCCGTGTTCTTGTGTGTGTGATTGATCTCTTTCCATAGGCCCTAGATCACAACAAACTGGTATCAGAGCTAATTGTCGTGATCGGAAGAAATCCGATGGATCGGATTTGAGACGGTCGATCTAGAAGTGGGCCACGGAAGATCATCGAAGAAGAAGGAGAGAAAAGAAATCAGATCAGACGATCCAGGCTGTTTCGCTTCTGGTAGGATTGATCGGAGAAGAAGGTCGGACGTCACCGGAGTTGTTGCTCGCCGGAAACGAAGGAGGAGCACCACCGCTACTGTCGCTGGAGTTCTGCACTATTACATTGGAAGAAGACGCAAACCGGAGATAGATCGCAAAAAAAAAAAAAAAAAACTGTTTGCGTTTTTCCGGCTGGGCCCAACCACGCAGTGTAGAACCGTCGCCGGACTCCTCGCCGTTGCCGCCGCTGCGTGTCGCCGCCGTCGCCGGAGAAGGGGGTTGCCGCCGCTGCCCCGCCGTGCAGTGGTCGCAAGAGGCATCACTGGTTCTGGTTCTGGAACAAAACCAGAACCTGACGAAGAAGACAACCCATTTAAACTGGGTTAGTTTCTGGGTTGGGTCCAGTCCAGGTCGGCCCGACCTGTTTACCAAAGCCCATCTGCCAGGATAGATCCAGGTCGGGTCAAGTCCAAGTTGACCTGGCCCGTGGAGAAGAAGCCCAGAAACAAAGCCCGCTGGTAAGGTCTGCTGACGTCAGCAACACGTCAGCACCTGTACGGTCAAAGGCAGATTTGACTAGATCGAAGGCTGAAAATTGTTTTCGCGATATCTTGACGATCCGGAGTCCGATCAGAGATCCGTTTGAACCTACGGACTCTTTGCGAGCAGATCTACGCTGTTGTGGAAGAAGTTTGGCTATTCAACGGTCAACAAAGAAGATTGACTGATCGGAGCGCATAAACTTATTTCTGCGATATCTTAGTCGTCCAAAGTCGGATTTCAGATTCGTTTCTTCCAGCGTGCTCGTGGTGACCAGATCTACACAGTTCCAGTGAAAGATTTGCGGAATGGCTGCTAAATTCGATATTGAAAAATTCGACGGTAATAATGACTTCGGTCTTTGGCGTCTAAAGATGCATGCTTTGTTGGTCCAGAATGGGTTGCATAAAGCTTTGAGGGGAAAGAATGCTCTATCTGAAAAATTATCAGATGAAGAGAAGGATGAGTTGCTGGAAAAGGCGTATGGTCAGATTCTACTGTTCTTGAGTGATGGTGTACTGCGAAAGGTTGTTCAGGAAAAAACTGTTGCTGGCATATGGCAAAAGTTGGAGAACTTGTACATCACAAAATCTCTCACAAATCGCTTGTATCTGAAAAAGCGATTGTTCACATTACAAATGCAGGAAGGTACGTCTGTTTCAACTCACATTGATTCTTTTACAAAAGCTATTTTAGATCTTGAAAATATAGATGTCAAAATTGATGATGAGGACCAAGCTATCATGTTGATATGCTCTTTACCACCCTCGTATGAGAACTTTGTTGATACCATGATGTATGGTAGAGAAACTCTTTCTAAGGAAGATGTTGAGTCAGCCTTGAACTCCAAGGAGTTAAAGAAAAAGGTTGCAATTGAAAACCATGACAGTTATGGTGAGGGTTTGGTAGCGCGTGGCAGAACAGAGAAGAAAGAGCATAATAGAAGAGGCCGATCTAGGTCAAAATCAAAAACTAGAAAATTAAAGTGCTTCAAATGTCACAAGGAAGGGCATTTTAGAAAAGATTGTCCAGAGCGTAAAGGGAAAGAGAAATCTAATTCTGGAGAAATTGCCGGAGTTGCAACCGATGTTGCAGAGACTAATTCTGATGGTGCAGAAGTTCTTTCGGTTACTGTTGGTAGCTCAGCCACTGAGTGGATTCTTAATTCAGGCTGTTCCTATCATATGTGTCCTTACAGAGATTGGTTTACCAATTATCAATCTATTGATGGTGGTAAAGTGCTTATGAGAAATAATGCAGTTTGTAAGGTTGTTGGGATAGGTGCAATCAAAATTAAGATGCATGACGGTATTGTGAGAACATTGTCAGATGTTAGGCATATTCCAGAGTTGAAGAAAAACTTGATTTCCTTGGGTACGCTTGACTCCAACGGTTGTACCTACAAAGCTGGAGGTGGAGTTATGAGAATCTCGAAGGGTGCTCTTGTAGTGATGAAGGGACTGAAGCAGAATGGTCTTTACTTTCTTCAAGGTAGTACAATTACAGGTGCTGCAGCTGTGTCGTCCTCAGATTCAGATTCAGAAATTACCAAGTTATGGCATATGCGACTTGGGCATATGAGTGAGAGGGGTATGGATGAGTTGACTAAACAGGGTTTACTGTGTGGTCAGAAAACAGAAAAGCTGGACTTCTGTGAGCATTGTATCTTCGGAAAGCAATGTAGAGTCAAGTTCAGGACTGCTGTTCATCGGACAAAGGGTACTTTGGATTATATCCACTCTGATCTTTGGGGTCCATCTCGTGTTCCATCTCTTGGTGGTGGTTTATACATGTTGACCTTTATTGATGACTATTCTCGGAAGGTCTGGGTGTATATCTTAAAGCACAAACATGAAGCTTTTGCACAGTTCAAGCAATGGAAGGCTATGGTCGAGAAGCAGACAGGTAAACAGCTCAAGCGCTTGAGAACTGACAATGGCTTGGAATTCTGTAATAGTGCTTTTAATGAGTTCTGCAAGAATGAAGGTATTGTGAGACATCTCACAGTCAGAAATACACCGCAACAGAACGGAGTTGCAAAACGGATGAACAGGACTATTCTAGAGAAGACTCGGTGCATTCTCTCTAATGCAGGGTTACCTAGGAAGTTTTGGGCGGAAGCTGTTAACACAGCTTGTTATCTGATAAACCGGTCCCCATCAACAACTATAGAATGCAAAACTCCTGTAGAGGTATAGTCTGGAGCTCCTGCTGATTATACCAACTTACGGATATTTAGTTGTCCTGCCTATGCTCATGTGAATGATGGAAAGCTTGAACCAAGGGCAAGAAAGTGCATATTTCTAGGATATGCAGATGGTGTTAAAGGATATAGGCTGTGGCGCCTAGATGGGAAATCTCCCAAATGCATTATAAGCAGATATGTGACCTTTGATGAGTCTGCTATGTTGAAACCGAAGGAGCGTCAAGATGCTGGAAAGGTGGAGGATCAAAACGGTGTCAGTAAACAGGTGGAGCTTGAGAAGGAAGCTCTAGAAAAATTGCAGGATAAAGTGCAAACAGATGTCCCAGTTCAACAATATGTAGAGGAGATGCAAAGCTCAAACGAGGAAAGTGCAGTTCCGGATGATTACATACTTACTCGGGACAGAGAAAGGAGGCAGATTAAGAAACCTCAGAGATACGGGTATGAAGATATTGTTGCCTACGCTCTTAATACAGCTGAGAGTATTGAGTCTGAGCCGGTTACATATCGGGATGCCATCACTAGCAAAGAATCAGTAAAATGGGCCGTAGCCATGGGTGAGGAGATTGAATCTCTTCATAAGAATCAGACTTGGGAGTTAGTAAAACCTCCGAAAGGCCAGAAGATTGTTGGATGCAAATGGGTCTTCAAGAAAAAGGAAGGAACTCCAGGGGTGGAAGAGACTAGGTTCAAAGCACGACTGGCTGCAAAAGGCTATACTCAGAGGGAGGGTGTTGACTTCAATGAAGTGTTCTCTCCTGTGGTAAAGCATAGTTCTATCAGGGTGCTACTTGCTATGGTTGCTAAATTCAATTTAGAGTTGGAGCAGCTTGATGTCAAGCCTACGTTCTTAGATGGCGAGCTAGATGAACAGATTTATATGTATCAACCAGAGGGGTTTGAAATTCATGGAAAGGAAGACCATGTTTGTTTGCTAAAGAAATCGTTGTATGGTCTGAAGCAGTCTCCTAGGCAGTGGTACAAGCGTTTCGACACCTTTATGGTTGGAAACGGTTATTGCGGGAGTGCATACGACAATTGTGTATACCACAAGAAGCACTCCAATGGCTCATATGTCTATTTGCTGCTATATGTTGATGACATGTTGATTGCTGCAAAGGACATGTCTGAGATCAACAGGTTGAAAACTTGCTTGAGTGGTGAATTTGAGATGAAAGACTTAGGTGCTGCGAAGAAAATTCTTGGAATGGAGATTCAAAGGGACCGGAAAGCGGGCAAATTGTCTTTGTCACAAAAAGGGTACCTTGAGAAGGTTATGGAGCGCTTTGGTATGCAAAGTTCGAAACCTGTGAATACTCCATTGGCAACCCATTTCAAACTTTCCGCTGCTTTGTCACCACAAACTGAGGAAGAGGTGGAGCACATGTCTCGTGTTCCTTATGCTAGTGCAGTTGGGAGTATCATGTATGCCATGGTTTGCACAAGGCCAGATATTTCACACGCGGTTAGTGTAGTTAGCAGATACATGGATAACCCCGGAAAGGCCCATTGGCAGGCAGTGAAATGGATACTCCGTTACTTGAGAGGTACTACTGATGTTGGGATAATTTATGATAGAAGTAATAACACTTCTGGAAGTGTTATTGGATATGTTGATTCAGATTTTGCTGGAGATTTAGACAGAAGAAGGTCCCTGACAGGTTATGTCTTCACTTTTGCTAGCGGTGCCATCAGTTGGAAGGCAGCATTGCAATCCAAAGCTGTCTTGTCTACCACTGAAGCAGAATATATGGCAGCTACAGAGGCAGTGAAGGAAGCTATTTGGCTGACAGGCTTGGTTGGAGATCTGGGATTGGAACAGAAGTTAGTTACTGTTTTCTGTGACAGTCAGAGTGCGATCGATCTGACACATAATCCAAAGTATCATGAAAAGACCAAGCACATAGATGTAAGGGCTCATTTCATTTGAAATGTCATCGCCGAGGGTGCTATTGCAATAATTAAAATTGCTACGGCGGAGAATCCAGCAGACATGATGACCAAGACTATTCCAACAGTCAAGTTCAAACATTGCTTGGACTTGATTAATGTGATCAGTACCTGAGTGCCCTAAGGGGCAGGTGGAGACGGTGAGATGTGCTAAGTGCATGAAGATCAGCTTCAATGTTCGCCAATGTGGAGATTTGTTATTTGTTTGGCTCAATTGAATAAATTATAAATAAACCGGGCCCCTGTATTGCCCATGTTCTACTAAGATTAGAGGTAGGTCTATTATCATAGGTCTACTGTGATTAAAAGTAGTGTTTGGGTGTAATTGGGTATTGGGCTGATATTATAAATAGAGACTTAGGGTCTCTATGATGTACACCTTCTTCTGATAATAAAGTGAGTTCTCCCGTCTTCCCCGTGGACGTAGGCCAAAAGCCGAACCACGTAAATCTCCGTGTTCTTGTGTGTGTGATTGATCTCTTTCCATAGACCCTAGATCACAACAGTGAATGCTTTTCGTGTTTCCATGTCTTTTTTATTCTCACTCAATCTCTCTCTATAAGGTGTCTCATTGGGATAGGCGTAGTCTTTTTCTTTCTTTTTTCTGTCTGAACAGAGGATTTATATTAGTGGATGAAGCAAGAGTACAAAAGTTGACCTCTCCTTGTCTTTATCAACCCAGAGATTCTCTTCCATAATAACAACAATGAGTTGAGTACCTTCAAGAAGGTCCGTAAAGAAGGTCCATAATAGCAACCCATAGTGTTTGTAACTTTTCATGGTTTTTGTTTGTTGCTTGTCTTTGTTTTTTCTTTTTTCTCTAATGAAACTGTATTTTACCAAAAAAATTTAAAACAAGGTTTCATTTGCAGGGTGCCTTATTTAGATATCCAAACCATCGATATTATGATTCCTTTTAAAGTCTCTTAAAATTTAGAGATCCTGATCTTTTTTAATTTATTGTGTTATTGTAAACACATATTCACAAAATGGATGCTACAATGATGTGGAAAAAAGGAGAAAGTTCATATAACTATTTCATTTATTTCAATCATATCACAAAAGGGCCTCTTCACCCATTTCTTATAAAATTCCTATGAAGTCATAGGGGATCGAAAGGGTTTTTCACGGAAGGAGTGTTGAATGGGTGAATGATTAAAGGTTGAAATCAATAGGATATAATCGATTCTAGAATTCAGATCACACGGTAAATGTTAGGCAATTATTTTCTAAAAAAGCAAAATATTCAGTTGTTCGAACTTTAAAGGTACTGATCATGACAATGATGACATCTAAATGTGGAGGCAGCTCTAGAGAAATTTACCCTTCTAATTGTTAGGTCCTAGTATAGCCCCATGTGCACCTGTGGCAGAGTGATCCTTGAATGCCTTCCTAACACAACCAACGGACCATAAAACTATTATTGCGCCATTTTTCATCACCAATTGATTTTGGAATAAGTGGTAGCTTAATAGGGTTTGAGATTTTATATGGAGTGATTCTCGTATGCCTACCTAACACAACCAACAGATCATAAAACTATTATTGCGTCATTTTTCATTACCAATTGATTTTGGGATAAGTGGTAGCTCAATGGGGTCTGAGATCTTACATAGAGTGATGCTCGAATGCCTTCCTAACACAACCAACAGACCATAAAACTATTATTGCGTCATTTTTCATCACCAATTGATTTGTGGTCTGAGATCCTACATAGAGTGATGCTCGAATGCCTTTCTAACACAACTAATATCTTAAAAAAAAGAGAGAGAGAGAGAAAAACACCCACACACACACCCCTAACAACCATAAAACTAATGTTGTGCTATTTCCAATCACCAATTGATTTATGGAATATGAGATCTTACACTAATAAATATAACTATTTTGATGGGTGAATCCATCACCTTCCACTTGTAGCACCTAAATAGAAGGTCCTTCTGCAATAAATAGAAGGTCTCAGCATATATTGTTGTTCAAGAACTGAACATGGTTTGGTGGTTTGGCATGAAACGACTTTACTTTTTTTTTTTTTTGTTTTTTGTTTTTATTTAAATACTCACACACATGCGCACTTACCCAATTCCTTCACCATCAATTCTACACTCAAGTTGAAACAACTTTACTTATATTATAATAATAATTATTTTCTCATTATTATTAAATAAGTTAAAAACATATTTAGGTGATCAATTGTCATGGAAAGGTGATTTACTTGCAAATTGGTTTTTATCAAAGTGAGTGAAAATCCTCCTTCTCAATTGATAATCAAATGATTAATTCTAACTTTTTTCCAGTGTATTTTTTTTTCTTATTTTAATTTTTAAGATCTATAACCATTGAAATTATTGTTAGGATAGTTGAAAACTTCTCATTTTCATCTTGAGTGGTAGCTGAGGTGATTGGGGGCAACAAATGCTTGTGGAAAGATCCTGAGTCATAGTCCTCACCGAATCATAAAAAGAAAAAATGAAAAGTTATCCCTTTGTTCTTCTCTCTTTTACTTTATTGTGTACTTCTTTGCAAGACCATAGTTCTCATTCTCAGCGTTTTTTTCTAGTATAACTATGTTGTGTTACTTTGCGCTAGGTAGAACAACTGACGACCGGTGAAAGACCTGGTTCTTAACCATTTTGTTTATATATACGATTACCTTGGTCACGACTCGATATATTTAATATAAGAAGGGATAGGACAACAAGGAAATGAACGAAAGTTGCAAGGATAAATTTAAAGAGAAGCTAACATATTCGAGAATTAATTAATGATACACTACAGTCACATTTGGCTATGAAATAATCACATACTCTTCACTAATTTTCCACAAAGTCAGAAAAACAAATGTTTTATCAATTAATGTTTAGGCCTGATCGCATTTAAATTGGGAAACCCTGTTTTTGCATATTTATATATAGTATTTCAATCATACAGGTACCTTAGGACCTAACTTTTGTCGACATTTAAACGAATCTTACTAGAATGGTTCGTAGAACAAAGGCCGATGCAAAAATTAGACTTTTGCCCTTACTATATTTGTACAAACAAATGTCTTTGTGATGTCCTCCATTCTTAGGATACCACACAAACTCTCCAGTCCCCCAAAATTTGGGAACTCCCTTTATTTTTGCAAAGTTAGGCTATTAGTCGGAAATGATACTTGAACCCTATAACTCCTTTTTCCTATGCATCATTTTGCTTGTTACGAAAACCCCCACTCAAAAACTCCTGAAATAATATTCTTCCATCATCCAGTCATTCATCTCACTCGTGACTCATGCCCTTTCACATCTTTTTTTATTATATTTTATTAATGGATGAACATGTAAAATCTCATTAGAAAAATATGATCATTACACCTTGTGAAACCTCATTGCCCCAATACTTACAGGCATGTTTGGCAATTAATTAGTTAAGTCAAAGTAAAGTGAATTCATACAAAAAATGAAAGGGTCATATCAAAAGTACACAATTAAAAATTTCCCTCCGAATTTTTTTAAAAAAAGTAAAAAAGGTAACCTCATTTATCCATTAAAAGATAAAAAAACTCAACTTTTCTAAATAAAAAGTAAAAAAGATTATATACCAAACAATTAAAAACTAAAATACAATTATAACGCTTTATATTTTATCATCTCTTGATTTGATGCTTCACCTTATCATACTTCAATTCACCATACATCCATATAGACCTGGGAAAGATGGTAAGGTGAGAAAAATGGAAAAAAAAAAGAAGAAGAAAAAAAAGGTAGTAGTATGATAATAGTAAACATAATTTTTAATGGCAATTTGGGTTCTAGGGTTTGAAAGGTAGGAGCAATTTTTCATTTTCTCATTGTACCTTGTCGCAATAACCATTCTAAGGAGTTATTTAATTTTTTTTTCTATAAAAAAATCTTATTAAAAAAAAGGAAGAAAACAAATTTATTAAAAAAAAGGAAGAAAACAAATTTTGATAATATATATGGGGTCAAAACATAAAATACAGATATCAAAATTTTCTATACATCCACCCACCCACCCAAATTGATGCGCAGCGCACCCACATCGATTTGGCACGTAAGACCGCATAAAGTTTCTGCCTTTTCCCTCTCTCACTCTCTCTCTCTCTCTCGCGGTCGAGACCAAAACCCTTGTCTTCTCTCAGTAGCTTTTGCAGACGCCCGCCATGAATTTCTCTGCTCTGACCTTCGACTCGTCTTCTCTCCCAATCTCCCACAAAACAACCTTCACTGGCATCAAAATCCGAATCGTGACTCAGATCAGCGCCCCTGTAAGCTTCAAAAAGCCTATAGAATGCTCCGTCGTCTCCCCTTATTCTTCCCCTCGAGTGGCAGTAGAGCAGAAGGACCGAGTCGGATCTCTGAGTCAGGTTTCGGGAGTGTTGGGCTCTCAGTGGGGTGATGAAGGCAAGGGCAAACTTGTTGACATCTTGGCCCCACATTTCGACATCGTCGCTCGCTGTCAGGTCCTAAAAACCATCCCTTTTTTCGCATATCGTCCTCGTTGATATCTACTGATTCTGGGTTTTTTTGCTTCTTCTATTTCTGGGTTTGATTGGAAATTTTTTTTTTTTGGCCTTTTTGGTGGAATCTTTGAGACACGATCGTTATTAGCAACGGTTGCGTTTGGGGTTCTTGGCTTTTCTGCCTGTGGTGAAGATTCTATTATGGTTTTTGAGGATTAATTGGTGGAGATTTTTTATTTGCTCTCAAAACTAGAATGACCCAGATGCAGACTAGGCTACATCAACGTGTCATTTTTGCAATGATTGTTGTATGAGAGTGTTTTGATTGAGTTGTGAAATTCTTATGTTTTAGTTCCTAAATTAAAGGGAGTTGGGGATCGACAAATTGAGGATTTCATTAGTTTAAGTGAGGTTTGTAGGTTTGCTAAACTCAATTGTGTGGTTCGAATCAAGATTCTAATTGATTCGATTGAGAAATCACTATTTGTGGTCGATAAACTTGCTTGCAATGAGTTTAAGGGACTGAGATTTGTGATTTTGTTACCTCTTAATTCCCCCAAACATGGTTCTTGAATCAGCTAACTCGTATTCCCCTCATCTTTGTAAATTTACCGAGGAGGGCGACCCGGTGCCCTTCAAGTAGAGTCGAGTTGAGTAGGCCGAGTAGGGCTGAATTGACCTGATTCCCTAAACCCCTAAAAGAATTAAGTAAAAACCATAAAAAAAAAGATACATGTCTATCAGAAGATTTCTGCTCTTATAATGAATAACCGCCGTTCACAAGTCAGGGTTTTCATATTTTCGAAGTTATGTTTGTTCTTTCTGTTTTTTATTTGGGCAATGGCCATCATTGGGATTGCGAGATCCAAGCAAGAACCGTCGGATGAAATAGAAAAGCAGTCATCCAAGTTTACGGATCTTCCTGGCAGGAGAAGGAAGAGAGAAGTTGGAGAACTCATCTTCTTTTGCTTCTTCACCAACCAAAAACCTTTCATTCAGCGGAAAAGTAAAAGAAAAAGAATCAAAACACTGCAGAATCTCTACTGTGATAAGATTCCGTACGTAGAATAGCAATCAAAGAAGAAGGGATGTCTTTTGGGCATGTCTTAAAATCGCTGCTAGGGTTTGGTATTCTTCTTTTTCATAAGAAGAATGGATGTCTTTCAGGGAAGGGTTTCATCCTATAGGATTGGAATGAGTGAGTTGCCAAATATAAAAATTAAAAATCAAGTCCCAGTCGATCCCTTCCCAACTCGTAAGAAGGACCGAGTCCGAGTCGAGTCACCCAAGTCAACATGGACTTGACCAAGTTTTACTACCATGACCAAACCCTTATTTCTCTGGATTCAGGAATAAAGATCATCCAAAATCCAAAGGTTGCAAGATAGAAGGAAAATCTTACTCAAATGAACTGTATACAGACCTAACCTAACTGTTGAGAGGCTATCCAGTTAATTGATACCATTAATTAGATGAATTGATGATGGACCAAATCAAGCAAACTGATTTGTTTGGGAAATTGTGAATCTTAAACTGTGGACTGAACCCAGTGGTATAGAACTGCAACCCTGGAAATCATTTACCCATCAGAAAGACAATGACACTGTTGGTGGTTTAGCTAATCATGACATTGTTGTTGTCAATGTGTAAAATTTTGGAGTCAACTCACAACAATTGATGTATCTCTGAATTTCTTTTTTTGTCTTTAAAAGCGGGGCCTTTTTATATTAATATGCCGTATTAGTGGGGTGGCTGATTATGATAAACGGAAAGCCTTGGGTGCGCTCTCATGAAAGTACCTTAACATGCATGCGGGCCATTGGATGGGACGTGTGACGACATGACATGTCCCATCCAACGACTGAGTGCGTTGTGCACATGAGAGCGCACCTGAGGGGGGCCCTATGATAAAACTTGCTGCATGATTGGTTAACTGCCTGACAGTTTCATATCCTACATGTTTTGGAAGCTTGATTTTAGTTGATTCTTTTCTTTCAAATCCATCTCATCCATATCTTTCTATTAAGGATTTACCGTGATAATGAATTCAAGAATCATGTTTGTATGTATGTATATATATGTGGAGAATTCTACAAAATGCCCCTTTCATAAACGGATTTTTTTGCCCCTATGTAACACCCAATAAAAAAATAGCCACATTTATTACTATGAGAGGAGATAAGAAGAGAAAAAGAAGGTGCTCGTCGATGCCATTTAAGCCGCGAGTTGTGCTACCCATCTTCTTTCTTTCTCATGTTTTGACTTTCTATCTTCCTAACTTACAAGGGGCCCCATAATGGAGTTTTAGCACTGTCATCCAAAAATGCTATAAATTCATTAGTGGGTCCACCTATAAAAATCCAAACTGCGGGGTCTCTAAAAATTCAAATTTTTGTAAATTTACAATAAAGTTCTAGTTTTTTTAGTTTCATAAGCAGGCCCCACTTATGAATTTTAATGATGACATGAAAACAATGACATAAATCAATTTGTGGACCCACTTATCTAAAACAATTGAAATTACAATTACTGTAAGGCTCACCACCAGATTTTATAATAGGACCCACCCATAGAGTTCTTAGCAATTAGCTTGATTTTATAAGAGGGCCCACCCATTAAAGTCTTACCGTCCTAGTAGAAAAATGACTCATTACTTTTTGGTGAACAACTCTTTACGTAAAAAATGAGAAAAAGTAGGAAGTTGCCCCAACCATTATACTTCTATTCCTTGAAAGTAGGAACCTCTTAAAAGCAATATTTATCTCATTCATTGGAAAGAAGGGGCTTTTTTTCACAAGAAAACGCCGAGGTGTTTTGTAGCATGCCTCTATATATAGTGTGTGATTCTCTCTCTCTGCTGAGATGCTTTTGTATGAAGCTTGTTTTGTTTCTTGATATAAGGGTGGAGCAAATGCTGGACATACAATCTACAACTCTGAAGGAAAAAAGTTTGCACTTCATCTTGTTCCTTCAGGAATCCTTAATGAGGAAACACTCTGTGTTATTGGAAATGGGGTTGTGGTGCATCTACCTGGCTTATTTAAAGAAATTGACAGCCTTGAGTCTAACGGCGTCCCTTGTAAGGGAAGAATATTAGTATCTGATCGTGCACATTTACTGTTTGATTTCCATCAAGTTGTTGATGGACTAAGGGAGGCAGAGCTTGCTAATTCATTTATTGGGACGACAAAGAGAGGTATTGGGCCTTGTTATTCAAGTAAGGCCATCCGGAATGGCATAAGAGTAAGTGACCTGAGGCATATGGATACTTTCGGTCCGAAGCTTGATACTTTATTATCAGATGCAGCATCCCGATTTAAGGGATTTAATTATAGCCCTGACATGCTTAGGGATGAAGTTGAAAAGTACAAGAGGTTTGCTGAGCGGTTGGAACCTTACATTGCTGATACAGTACATGTCATGCATGAATCCATCTCACAGAAGAAGAACATACTGGTTGAAGGCGGTCAGGCAACGATGTTGGATATTGATTTCGGGACCTACCCATTTGTGACTTCTTCTAGTCCATCAGCTGGTGGGATTTGCACTGGACTTGGCATTTCTCCAAGAACTGTGGGTGATCTGATTGGAGTTGTAAGTTGGTTTATCTTTTCTTAATAATTTTTATGAATGAACTGAAGCATCTTATTTTAGAGGACTTATATTGTATGTTTCTCCACCTAATGATTTATGATATGCATGGCATCCTCAGTCCTCAAGCAATTCAACTTGTTCATTCGGGCCCATAGGTTGGTGGTCCAGACCATTTTATCTGATGGTTGGCATTGCTACATCAAATAGGACCTTTTTTCCCCTTTCTCAAGGCTGTATGCTAGCGAGCTGTCAATTGAACATTAGGATTGTCTCGGCATGGAGATTTTGCATATTATGGGGTCCATCACATTAACAATCTGTACCACCAAACTCTGGGTCTATCTTCTACATACTCCTTATGGGAGGCTAATATGCATTTCCATTTACCATCCATTATTTTATTTAAAAAAAAGAGACTGCATGTTCCCTTATTATTTATTTATTTTGTGTGTGTCTGTATGGGTGGGGGGTGAACATGTAATTTCTTTTCTTTTTAAATATCTTGTAGATCCATTAGATTTTGTGTGGGCTTCTCTCTTAAACAAATCTTTTGTGTGTGTGTGTGTGTTTTTTTGGGTTGGGGGTGGGGTGGGGTGGGATATTCATATTTGATGAACATGTAATTTCTTTTCTTTTTAAATATCTTGCAGATCCATTAGATTTTGTGTGGGCTTCTCTCTTGAACAAATCTTTCAATGCAGGTAAAAGCATACACTACAAGAGTTGGCTCGGGTCCCTTCCCAACAGAAATCCTAGGTAAGGGAGGTGATATTCTTCGGGTTGCTGGAATGGAGTTTGGCACAACTACGGGGCGCCCTAGACGCTGCGGCTGGCTTGATATAGTCGCTTTGAAATATTGTTGTCTTATCAACGGCTTTTCATCACTCAACCTCACAAAACTTGATGTACTATCTGATCTCCCTGAAATTAAGTTGGGAGTTTCATACAAACTAATTGATGGCAGACCGGTTGAGTCATTTCCTTCAGATCTTCAAGTTTTGGAGCAATTACAGGCAAGCATATGATATTTTCTCTTTGTCTGCTTGTTTAAATTTGCAGGATCTTATTTAAATGCTATTTGGCCAGGTCCATCTTCTAAGGTTTTTGTTTTGAAGTTTTAAAGCTTTCTTTTTTAGTGAAATTTCAACTAACCATGCCTCTGCTACCTTTTCCTTATTGCTTTCTATCAACTTGTATTTATATTTTTTGTTTCAACAATATGGGTTTTTGGTGCTTGCGTAGATTTACTGAAGCCCACGGTGGTCTAATAGTGGAGCATACCAAGACCATTAGAGTAGCTCTTTTTCAAAAAATAAAAATAAAGCCTTTTTTCATCTGTCATGTTATCCAACTGACACAGAATTATTTATGTTTCCTGAACTGTTCAATTAACTTTCCAAATAAACCAAGTTTGTTCAATTCTTTTTTTTTTTTTGTTCGGTAACGAAAACACTTGCATTAAAAAAAGGATGATGCAAGGAAGGAAAAGAAAAGAAAGACAATGAGAAAACCAAAAGATAATAGGTACAAGGGGAATGTACCCTAAGACATCAATCTACAAAACAAGACCCTAAGGAACAACTCTCCCAACCCCCTGGTTGGCTAAAGCATCAGCCGTAAAAGTAGCAGATCTTAGCTCATGGCGGAAAACAACATTAATCTTGGTAGAAAGAATATGGATTTCATTAAATAGGAACTGAAACCTCCAAGGGGTAGCCATCCGATTCAACACCCAAGGAACTGCATTAGAAGAATCAGTCTCCACAATTTCTGCAATTCTGACAAGTATTGTAGAAGTCATGACCCATTTTCTGATTGGGCATAATGTAGTTAAGAGAGTCAGTTTTGGGTTCAAGTTATTAGTGATGGCTTTTGATATGCGTTAAAGTTGTTAGTCATGCTCACTTAAGTCATCAGTGATAATTGTTAAAGTGAGTTTTTGTTTCAGACCGGCTCAGCCTGTGAGCCCTCTTTCATGCATGGCTTTCAGGGATAAAAGGGAGAATGAAAAGTTATATGTTTGACCCAAAGGAGTGCAAAAAGTGGGGGCCATCTGATCATCCACTCTTCTGCTGAAGGCACCAGAGTTACACAAATTTTAGCCCTTAGAAGTGCGTACTTCAAAAAAAAAACTTTAATGATTAATCCAATGGTGAGTAAAACTACAATGAGCATCAAAATGGGCAGAGTGCCAATTCATGAGGGGACATCGATAGGTGGCCCAAGTGGGGGCCCTACAGGCAAATAGCGGCATTGTTGCCTTGATAGTTCCTCTTGTTAAGTTATTAGATTTTGTCTTTAAAATGTAGGGGTACAATAGTAAGAGGTGGTCAAGCTTTATTATAACTAGGACCACTAAATTGCTACAAAGCATTAAATCCAGATAGCTTGTAGTACATGTGGCTTTATTTGCCAAACTAGTGTTTGGCAGAGTGGTATACTCTCAGCATTTATCAGATCAAGTTTGAACTATTCAATGAAAGAACTTTCCATCCCATCCTTGTGTGACCTCTTGTGGGGAAGAAGACTCCATGCTTACTTGAAGGTGATCTGTGATGATTCCTTGGTGCTGGCTATTAATTAGCTTTTATCCAGCTGAAGAAACATAGGTGCTTACCTATTAGAGAGGAAAAGGAAATCCTCGGTGCCGAGTCTGATGCCTATTCTGCATCAAGAATATTTGAATGTTAAATACTATATTATCTACAATATGTTTCCTCCCTGAGAGTCGCTCCAACCTTGCACTTGTGTTTTGGTACATTCATATGAAATTGATCTATTTGAGAAAGAGCGAATAGAGGGCCTCTTGGAAAGGGTTTTTAGCATTCCTGGGTCAGATGGTTACCCAATACAAGCTTTCAGATTTCATCGTTTCAGTTTTGTGTGAGTTTTTTTATATATCTAGAATGTAACCCCTCTTGCATATTCTTGTGTGGCCTTAATTTTACTTTTTGATGCATGTGGCATCTTTGTAAAACATCAGCCTTTGTTAATGAGTTATGTGCCATTTATTAAGAGGGGAAGCAGGGGTTCAATAAATGATGTTTACTGCTCTCGAACCTTGCACTTGTGTGTTGGTACATTTCAAAATTGCTCTCTGAGAAAGAGTGAATAGAGGCCTCTTGGAAAGGGCTTTTAGCATTCCTGGGGCAGATTGTTACCCAATACAAGCTTCCAGATTTCATCGTTTCGGTTTATTGTTAGTTTTTTTTTTTTTTTTTTCTTTTTCTTCAATCTAGAATGTAACCCCCTCTTGAATTTGCTTGTGTTGTCTTAATTTTACTTTTTGATGCATGTGGCATCTTTGTAAAACATCAGCCTAAATGAGTTATGTGCCATTTAATAAGAAGGGAGGCAGGGGTTCAATAAATGATGTTTACTGCTGTCTAATATTTAATTTCTTGCTGTTCAGGTTGTCTATGAAGTTCTCCCTGGGTGGCAGACAGACATTTCTTCTGTCAGGAAATACAAGGATCTCCCTATTGCTGCCCAGCGATATGTTGAAAGGATCGAAGAACTTGTGAACACACCCATTCATTACATTGGTGTTGGACCAGGTCGTGATGCCCTTATATACAGGTGAGTTTTTAATGTGGATAATTGGAGGAAGATGCAGACTGGCGGAGCAAATTGTCTTCTGGGTTGTATGCATTTGGAGAAAAGTGACTTATTAAAGTTGCTATCCTATTGTCTGGTTGCTGGTTCAACTCATAAATTTTATTTCCAAAGTGAACCGTGCTTTTTTCATCATTTTTCTTCAAAAAATAAAAATTGACTTTTATTTGTGGTTTGAAGCAGTGACCACACATTTGACTTCTCTCTCTCTCTCTCTCTCTCTCTCTCTCTCTCACACACACACACACACACACACACTCACATAGGCGCATGCAGGCATGTGGATTACATGAAAGAATAGGACCTTTTTTTTTTGGGTAATAGGTCATGGGGGCTAGCAAACCACTAGTTTTCACTGGTACAGTGTTGATGTTATCCCAGTGTTAAAGATGACCCGTCTCCCCTGTGGATCTACCATCACACTGGGATGAGAATGGGCAGATGCATAGCAGGTTGCTTATAACTGTTTCTCGGATTGTTCAGATTAACTGCCTTAAGAAGTTGCTTGCTGAGGGCTGTGTGGCCTAGCACGTGCACGGCCTGTTCCAGCCTGGGTACCCAGCCCGACCCGTCCGGTTTTTGACAGTAATCCCCTTCCCCTCTCTTGCCTTTGGTCTCTGTTCTTCTATCTATGTGTTTTTCCTCATTCTACCGATTTCCATTAGAGCTGTAATGGGCAATTCTTCAAGTTTGCGTCAGCCTCAGCCATGGCCTTTTTCTTGCAAAAGAGATTGAATGCAGAAAATGTTGGTTTGGATGGTACCTTGAAAGCGATCCCAATCTCTTCTGCCTCTGTATTTCAACTTGTTCTTGATGTTATTAGCCAGCCCACGTTTCACTCAGTCAAATCATAATTCAATCAAAATTGTCTTAAGATAGAATACTTAGCTCAAGTCTTTGCAAATGATTCATTCAATCATGTTGCATTCATTCAACCCAAGATTCACTCAAATCAACATGTATTCACCTGCTGGCTGTACAGTGGCAAGGAATGTGTGTACATGTTTACTAATATTCGATATTCATTCTCTTCCCCTCTCACGTTGAGATAGAAAAACCAGATTTTTGCCTTGGTTTATAGATGTGAACATTACTGTCACCCACCTTTATAATGCTTTATTCATCACCACCTTTGGGGTTTTGAAATGGTTAAGGGGGACTTTGGATTTTGTTTGAAGTGTGTCTTGTTTTTTTTTTTAATCACTCTCTTGGAAGCAGGCAAGAACTTAGGCCTCACAGACAATGGACTCTACTTAAATGGAAATGGAAGTAGGTTAGAAGGCGTCTATTTGAGAAGAAAATGTAATTGACAGAATGATAATTCATTAATTTTGAAAAAATATTTTTTGGCCTGTGTGAAAAAAACTTCACACAGACCGGTTGAGTCATTCCCTTCAGATCTTCAAGTTTTGGAGCAATTACAGGCCAGCATACGAATTCTGCAAATATAGCAAGGAATTAATTAGGTTGGACTTGGACCCAACTCAGAGCAACAGAAAATTAGTGATTCTATTGGGTGATTGCTAGTTATAAATATTCTCACTACAAAAATATCTTCTTAAGTTGCTTGTAACTGTTTCTCGGATCTTGTTCAGATTAACTGCCCTAAGTTGTTGCTTGCTGAGGGATGTGCGGCCCAGCATGTGCACGGCCTGTTCCAGCCTGGGTACCCAGCCCGGCCCACCAGCACGGCACCATTGAGCCTTGTTCCTTCAAATCATTTATAATTGCATTTACATATATATATATTTATATATATATATTCTTAAGAAAACGTCTTATTTAAACAACACCCCATGCCCAAAAAATATATATATAAAAGAAAAACAAAAAATGTCTTAGGGGTCGTTTAGCCACTCTGGAAGGAAAATTGCATGTTGGAAAGAAAGCAACTTTCAAGAAACGAAGGCTTTTCTGTTGTCTACTTTTTAAACAAAAAAAGAAAGAAAAAGTGTGGCACTTCATGTGGTCTCTGCTTTAGAGCATTTCCAACAGCTCCTTCAAACCTCTCCTTTGCCGATATTCCTAGAATTGTAAATGTGTTTGGTGATGTCTATGCGTCTAGCTTTCATGTTAGACTTTGGGAGGTTTTGCATGCTCCTCCCTTTTTTTTTTGTTGTAGATGTTTTTCTCTGTCCTAATGAAGTCTTATTTCTACAACAACAAAAGGAAAAAAAAACACGCTCCTTCAAATCCAAGGTCGACATGCTATCTTAGATATTCTGCATAGAGCAGAGCTCCAACAGCCATGCCAAAAATGACATGACATTGGACATGTTGGAGCTCATTGTCAAATTTGACATACGAAAAATGGAGATACCAAATCTTTTTTTGGGTTATTTTATTGCAAAATGAACCATTGGAGACGGCTTGGTTATTACTTTTGTAGAGTAAATTTCCAAAATGGTAAGAAAATAATAAAATATTAGATTTGACATATGGGGTGGAGTGTTACTTT
Organism: Persea americana; assembly: GCA_029852735.1. NCBI lineage: Eukaryota > Viridiplantae > Streptophyta > Magnoliopsida > Laurales > Lauraceae > Persea > Persea americana. The sequence continues at coordinate 62,861,250 of CM056813.1, read as the reverse complement.
TTGGAGATGTTAAAATCCAAAATGCCATCAAATGAAATTTGGCATTTTCAATTTAACATATCTGTTGGAGATGCTTATAGAAAGAGAAGCAAATCCCAAAATCTGTTGGAGACTATCCATTTTGAAGATTGGAATTGCTCCTTTTTTTTCAAAAAAAAAAAAATTATTAAGAAGCCAACAAATGTTACTCGTCTCTGTGGAAACAAAGAAGACTCGTTCAAATGGCACCTACTTGATGATATCTTTGTGGCCATAATTATAAAACGCTAGAAATTGGGGTTGATGTTCTCCATTCATCTAATAGCTGGGATCTCATCTCACATCATGAAAGGATTGTGTCATTAAGACTACTGCGCCAATTTTGTAAAGCTGTCATTCACAGCGGCTCTGTTGGGCGTTCAATGAATGGGAGCAACTCACCTGAATAAAACGTTGAAATAAATTTGTTGGAGGAAAATCACTTGAGATTCTTCTGGAAGATTTTGAAGTCAAAAGTCAAACAAAGCCCTGATTCAAGCGCAGTTGGCAATATATTGATGCATAAGCCCTCCTGGCTCAAAAGGAATGCAGGTATAATTAGATTCGAGCGAGCCTCTTACAGGCAGTAATCATACAGGCCAGTAGCAGATCCCTTTGTTTTCATATAATGAAGAGGCTTTTGTTTTTCTTCGTCTTCGTTCGGTGGTGATTGGTTTAACGCAACCAGACCCCTGTTCTCCTCTTGGGCTACGTGCCTTCAGCTGCCCACTTGCGACATACCATAACCTTTATACCTCCACCGGGGCATGCCTTCAATGGAGGCTGTTTGCCCATTGCCATGAAAGTTTTGAAAGAGGACTTCTTTAAGGTTAAATTGCTACCAATTCAATCCGAGTTCTTGGGATGTCACGTGATGATAACCCGGACCGTTCATCTTGAATCTCATTCCATTTAAGTGAAATTTGAGGATCTATCACGGGAGTGGAATGAGATTCAAGAAGAACGGTCGGGATTATCATCATGTGGCTCGAACTGTGGAGTTCCAAGCACCTGTTACTGCGAAGGACTGTAACAGAAGCGACAGGGATCCGGACTCAATTCAATCCTGGTACATGTGGCACCAACTTCTTAGACCTTTGGTCATTTCACCCTGTAGGAGCCATATAACTTTACTCTTGACATGTAGGAGCCATATCACTAGACTCAGAACTAAATGCACAAAACCCTAGCCGTTCCCTTGTCGAATATTTTGGGTAAAGGTCATCACAAAATAAGTTCAGTTTTTCTCACCGACATAGGCCATCACGGGATGTACAAGACTCGCTTTTCTCCTACTCCTCCCCTCAGAACTTCCACCAACTGAAAACTCATTGCTCACACATGCTAGCATGACAGTAGTACCTGTACAGCTAAGATCTTAAGATATAAGATAGAACTCTAGGATGACTTGCTTATCAAAACCCTCCTACATGCTTAATGGCCTACCTGAAGAGCAGATTACACTGAATTTCAGGCTAGGACAATTACATGAATGGCCCCTACAGATAATGGCCTGGATCTTACACATGTCCGGAGCCTTGCCTGCGCATATTGACTGGGCATTTGAAATATCTGCAAGGTGCAAATGTTGGGGCACAGTTCATTCACATATGCAAGAATCACAAGAGTGAAATGGACATGTGTCCATGTACTTCGTATAGATGATGAAATGGGGTCCAGTCAATAAGAAATATTTAATGCTTGTCATTGGATTATAAATGGTTGGACAAGCCTTGGTCTTGCATGCCCTGTTGAAAGCATAACCCTATTCATTGTAGCAATGATTTTAAACAGTAAACATGGTTCTGCCTAGATCCTCAGAACTTCGTTGTCCTGCATTCACTTTACCTCATTACCTGTAAGTTTAGTCAACATATAATTGGTTTATGGTAAAAAAAAAAAAAAAACTGCCTCTATTTCAGGTTATCCAGACACATGAATCAGGTGGTACACAGAGTTGCCAGCATTTGGTTTATGAAGATCCAAACACCCAAGGAAATTCACCAATGTATTGAGAGTAGTTACAAGTATAAAAGAGCAGCCCAAGTACTGACAGTGGTCTACGTATATGGTGTCACCACAGTGCCAACTAGTTCCACTGGTCGTACCTTGCCTGCTCTCTCGTCTCTACATCTACATCTTCCCAGAAAGGCTCTTACAATCCCTGGTAGTTTCACTCATCAAGTTGAGTTCTCTTGAAATGCATGTACACCACAAAAAATAAAGTAAATGGAATCTTGTTGCAATGCTCACAAGGTGTTGGCATCTTCTCATGGCACAGCTATTGTTTATCATCCAGGACTACATTTGGAGACTTCAAAGTACGAATAAAGTTTATGACATTCCATTTCTGGTTTCAGAAAAAAAAAATCTGGACTCCATTCAGCAAGAGATGAATATAGGAAAGTTCTCATGCGGGGTAAACACAAATCACACTGCAAAGGAAACTAAAAAACAATTACTAGTTTACATCAAGTCCTACAGTCCAGCATTGACATCTCCATCTTAACTGCTTTTTGAAACAATGCCATTCTCGACCAAGTATTCTACAAATTCATCGATCAGATAAGGCCAAGCTCCTTCTGCATCATAGTTGGTCAATGCAGGGTCAACTGTCTGCATACAAGAAAAACACAGAATACCAATCATATCTCAAGAACAGAATCCATCGGCCACCAACCAATAAAAGTATCAGCAGGATGAAGTCATTTTATGCATGGTATATTGTATTTTTGCTGTTGGTATACTCTGGACTGGCTGGACATGTGTGAACTCATTTAGTAGATATTTCCTTTTTAATAAATGATGGAATTTATTAATCAATAGATGTAATTAGAAGTGCGACATTCACCAGAATCAACGAGAGGTACTCCAACCATACATGAAATCATACTTCATAAAAATAACTGCATCTGCGTTTGGATTTCATCAGAGTTCTTTCCTACTCCTCAAAATGTCCCTTGCTCAACTCTTTTTTCATAGATGCCCAATGAGCAAAATCAACCTTTATAGATTCAGTAATTTTCCGGGTCAATGAAGATTCATCGATTCTCTCTTTCCAATCTTCCAACAAGCATTATAGATTCTGTAATTTTCTGTGACATCTTCAGAGTCACTGAAGATTCAATATTCATCAGCTCTCTTTCCAAACTTCACAAGAAATGGCAAAGATAAGTAGCAACTGCATCAAATTTCCATGCACTGGCGGTTGTTGTAACATGGGTACTGAGAGGCTGCCATTGGATAACAGGGCAATACCTCAATTCTTCATTGGTGTGTTTAAAGCGTTTGTTAGGGGATTATGGGAACTCATTTTCTGCAGAAGAAATATTGATATGGCAGTTTTGGCCTCTCCATTCTGGAACAATCCAAACATGCCCTAAATGATCTCACCTAAGGATCAATGAATTATCCATTGTATCTTGAAAAGCCTAAAAACCAAAAGAGCAACGTAGGAGAAGATGGTGGATGTCTCTACCTCTTCTTGGCACGTAATGCAAATAGTCAGATAATAATGCTGAATACTCAGAGGATTAAATGCCAAGATCTTATCAGGAACTGCTCACTAACAAAATGCCTCAACCCTAGTTGGTGCCTTACACCCTTACTCTTTGCACATGGAGGAGACCGCATGTCAGGGATGGCAATGGGTCAGCTTAGGTACAGGTCAGGGTAAATCTGAACCCAGCCACTTGCCCTGCTCCATGCCCAACCCGCCCCGATAACATATTTATGATATGTGATACCAAATCCGCTCTATGCCAGGTGCAGGTTAGATCAAATATGATGTTAGTTATCATTTATTTTTTTTAAATAAAAGAATAATTATATATAAGATGTTCCACACCATATAGGGCTCGCACCTGGGAACTCACAGGTCCCACCTCTCAAAAGTTCAGTACCAACTGTGCTAGGTAGGCTCATGTGCATAACATATATTTTTCCGCCTTTGCATAATGACTTTGTGCATTATGCTCTAATAAATATATATAAATTGATATATATATATATATAGAGGAGGCCTCTCCTTAGCTCAAGTGCAGCATAAAATCCGCTCAAGCAAAAAGCCACGTGCGATAGAAATCTTCGTCAACTTGCGGAAATTTTGGAAATCCCTCCTCTAACTTAAATGAAACTGGGTACACAAGAATGAAAAAAAAAAACCCTCCTCTTTCATTTCATCCCTCTTCTCCCTCCCTCTGCGCCATCGCCCCTAGATTCCTCCCATCGCAAGTCACCGGATTCCTCTCATCCCTTTGCAAGAGCTTTAGAAATTTCTGACGCAGAGACACTCCAAGATCTGGAAAGAAATTCCATACGCTCTTGAGGAGTCTGCGGTGGAGGAGTTTTGTGAGGGATCTTCCTTTTTCATGTTATTTAGCGTAAGTGATGAGCTTTTCCAACTCCAAATGCTCCCCTTCTCCATCCTCTTTTCCTCTTCTTTTGCAACCACGAAAGTTAAAAAAACAAAGCTTGACAAGTTTTTTCACACTGCCCATTTAACCATTTCAGGCACAAATCTAGTCGAGATCTCGTCACCCCACCATAAAGACTGGGCCAAATATCAAATTGTTTTCTAATATTCTTAAAGTTTTCACCTTTATGCGAGTTATTCGGCTTGGATCTCAGCTATTTTGTTATTTCTCATTGTTTGGGTGTTGTTTTTTTCAATTTTCATGCGCCGTTTTGTCATATTTTTACTATTTTGTTTTGTGAATGGAATGTTTTCCGTATTTTGAGTCAGAATTGCTGAAACTATTGCATTTAGGCATACCATTTTCTGCCAATCTCTTTCAATCAATTTCAGCCTCTTTTTTTTTTTTTTTTTGCTGTTGCTGCAAAGATTGGTTGGGTTTTGCAGAAATTGTTTAGATTTGATAGTTCTACATGGGTTTTGTTGGTGGAGTTGCAGTGGATAGGATACTTTTTGATGTTTGAAGATACAGGGCTGTATTGAGAAAGCAGCATGTGGTTGGCATGGAGATGTGTATTGAGATGGAGAATAAGTTGGGTCTTGCTGGGTGCTGATGATTAAGTGGGTCCAATGGCTATCATGTTTGTGTGTGTGAGAAAAGTGAATAAATGAATATGATTCACTCTGTGTGTAACAATACGTAGTTGAATTGTATATTTATATTGGTCCAAGAGTATTCGATCTAGTGTTCATTTGCAGAAATAGAAGATGTCTTACTGTAGTGGAGACTGCTGTTGTGGGTCAGGTTGGGTTGCATGTATGGGAGTGGCTGTGGAGGGTCCAATTGGCTTTTGAGGAATGTGTGCTAGTGATGTTTTTGTGTGTGTCTAAGTAGTGCAAGCCAAAACTGGGGATGCTGTATTTGTTTTACTTTTTTGCTTGGTTGGGGATGTTGTAATAATCGCAGTACTATATATATCAGTACCTAAATTGAATGAAGTTGAGTTTTGAACATTACTAGGTTGGGGATGTTGTAATAGTCACAATTCTATTTGTATCAGTGCCCAACCTGAATGAAGTTGAATTTTGAACATTTCTGGATAAGGGTTGTTTTACCAGATATTGCTATTGTATAACTGTATAGGTTGCTGAAGGTAGTTCCTCCCTAGTGGATTTTGGCTTGTTCAAACATATTATGCAATCTGTACAAGGCACTCATTATGTTTGATGTTGAATGCTATAGCCATATAGCACCAAGGGTATGGGAAAAAAAACTGAATGTTGGGATGCACCTGAATTTTCAATGAAAAGCCAAAAGTCTATTGTTTCAAGTACTATTTCAACATTCAAATCCATTCAATGAAAAAAATGAAAATTCCACCATTTCAACATTCAAACCCATCCAATGAATGAAAAAATAAAAGAAAAAGAAAAAAAAAACACCATCATTGATTCTAACAGAAATAACTTATTACAATTTTGATCAACATATCTTTTCATATAAGCTAGGCCCATTTCCGTTTCATGATTCAATTGAGACTAAATTCAGTACCATGTACAAAATTCAATAAAAAATACCAATTAAAGACTTAGGTACAATTACAAAACCATTACATATCCAACTTCCATTTCTATTACAAAACCATTTTCATTCATGTACAACCCCGACTTCCTTTTCTATGTACAACCCCAACTTCCTTTTCTATGTACAATTCCTTTAAAATCCTAACTTCTAGAATTCTGAAATCCCAATTTGATACCAAATCATATTTTGAAATCCCAGTTTTTCTGGAATTTCTGTTAGGAAAATTTTAAGAATTTTGGGATTTCAACAATTCTTTTAGGCAAGCCCTCTAAGTCCTCCAGTCAACCTAATTTCATTTTCCTTGCTAGAGGATTAGGAACACTCGGCCAAGAGCAAGAGAGGATGAGAGAGACAGAGAAAGCCAATACTATGCCGGGGCTGCTAAAAGGGTCCGGTGCATTTCCAAGCATGGGGACCTAAAGGAAGAGTTGGAGCGTCGGATCCATAGGATCTTCTCTCGCTTTTGGGCTGAGGAAGAAGAAAAGATGTCACACTGGCGTCTGGTGTCGGGAAAATGGATGTAAAATGAGGGAAGGGAGCGTGAGTAGCTAGACATTTGGTGTTTGTATCTTGGAGCTACAACAGAAGGAAGAAAGTAAATATCCAAAAAAAAAAGAAAAAAAAAGAAAGAAGAAGGAAGCAGATCTGCTTCTCATATGCTTGAGGGAGACTTAATAACATGAAAGAGGAAGATCCCTCACTAGACCCCTCCACCACAGACTCCTCAAGAGCGCATGGAATTTCTTTTCAGATCTTAGAGTGTCTCTCCATCAGAAATCTCTAAAGCTCCTGCATAGGGAGGAGAGGAACCTGGTGACTTGCGATGGAAGGAATCTAGAGGTGATGGCGCAGAGGAAGGGAGAAGAGGGGCGAAATGAAAGAGGAGGGTTTTTTTTTTTCGTTTTCTTGTACCCAGTTTCATTTAAGTTAGAGGAGGAGGGGTTCCCAAAATTTTGGCGGGCTGATGAAGATTTTTGTCGCACGTGGCTTTTGGCATGCTTGAGCGGACTTTATACTGCACTTGAGCTGAGGAGAGGACTCCTCATATATATATAAATTGTTCATAGACAGGGTAGACCAGGCCGGGGCAGCCAAAACTCAAACCAGCCCCAAACCAAGGGTCAAAATTATAATCCAATACCCGCCTTGAGCCCGACAGAATGATTGCCACAAGTCCCCCACACAACCCATCTGTTCCCATCCCCACTGCATGCTTCCAAGTTCCAAGTTAGCTTTCTAATTGTGAGTTTTATTGAACTCTCCCATCGTGGATTATCTCCAAACTAAATCTTCTTCACAAGAACCAGAAAAATATAGGAGATATTTTTACAATAGAACAGATGTGCTCCCGATAGTATCATGAGAAAATAGTGAACCTACCAAACCTAATAACTTAAAAGCTTTTTTTTTCAAAATACCAGAAGAGTTGAAAGTATCCGATAGTTTCAGGAAATATGCCTATAATCTCTATATTTTTTTACCTTTAAGATGCTTCAGAACCTCTAAACAGGTTTTTTTTTTTTTTTTCATATTATTTTAAGCAACATTTCACCAACATCATCTTGACAAAAAAATTGAAAACGTCCCAAAAAAATCCTAGACATTAAAACACAAAACACAATTTGGTGGATGTTCGTGTTCCTAATTTGATCCAGCAAGATTCGTGCAACTCTGCAAGCTACTAAAAAAATAGGGATTAAAAAAAATTGTGTTTCAACGCTTACACCATGCCCCCACACTTCTCCCAATGATGTTGCAGCATCCCTAGATCTTGGAATTTGTATATAAAAATAAAATAAAATTGAACAGTGTTGGAAATTTGATGCTAGGTTCTCTCACGGATCGGATCATCCTTCCACATGCATATTGAATTTCGCTAAGTTCGGGGTCATTCCTTGTGTTTGGCACCTAAACTTTTAGATGGCTCGAATATTATATAGTGATCTCTTTCCATATTAATGATCTTCAGCTTGTATTTGATTTCGGAAGCCATCCTCCTGCAGTCCCGTATCTATGTTCTCCGCCCTCGTGCCAAATTCACTCCGCTTTGCCAAAGCACCATCCCATTTTTTAAAAAAATACAAGAAACTTTTCTTTGGTGACTAAACAAGTTTTTTTTTTTTTTGGTAAAAGGTGGCTGAACAAATTAAAAACATGAAATATATGTATATTTGAAATGAAGAAATCTACAGGGTAATAACCAGGAACAGGAATGTACAGAACCAGAAAACACATTTTTCAAGAAAAGAGCAACTGAAGCAGGGTCCTTACAAAGGCATGCCAATCACAAATGAAATTGCATATATATAAAAAATAAAAAATAAAAAATAAAACCATAAAAAACACAGATGTGCAAAGAAATGGGACAGCAATATATGCCCATTAGTGCAGGCATATGGGAAGGATTGGTGCTTGTGTCACCAAGTTGGCTTTAAATTTGGATGCATGATATTGTAGCATCCAGGAAGATGCATAGTAGTTGTAGGCCTATAGTAAAAACTCTACCTTGGCAAATTCCAAGAGCTGAGACCAGGTATCCCTTGATATGGCTTTGTTATGCCTAGCCTATATACAGAGATCAAAATCATAAAAAAGGTATTAGTTAAACAGAAAGATTATAGCATTCAGTACAAGAAGTCAAACAAATGAAACTCCTCAGTTCACTGCAAACATAACATATAAAAGTGTTGCTTAAAACATCTTAAACAAAATGAGATATAACCTTCTTCCATGGTACAAACACATTACCAACAGTGTACTTTTAAGGAAAGATTAGACATGAACATATAAGAAATTATCAGAAATTAGTCTGTGATCCATGTGTTCAGTGTGCATTACATGCTGCACCAGGGGGACAATGCAGATGCATGCCATTTCAGAAGGGAGGGAAGGAGGAGGGGGCTGGTGGTGTTGGTTGAGGGGGGAGTTAGCAAGGTCCACATGGATTTCCCGTAGTGACATACCAATCAAATTGATAATCAGGTTACAGTAAACTCACGTCTTTTCAAGGAGGAAAAAGAAGTCTACAAAAGATGGCCAGATTCACAGAGGGGTATAATAAAGTGAATTCAATATTTAATGAATCACAGGAAGTAGCTGTGGGTAGCAACTCCCACTCCCATCGCCCCTGCCAGAGATCGATCCCTGGCAGGGTGGTTTCCACGTTCCTCTCCTGGCCACGGGGCCAACTCAGCAAAAAAAAAAAGAAAAAAGAATTCAATATTTAATTACTAAAGATCTCATAGGAAACTGTTTAAAACATCAGTGGACTATAGTCTCGTGACAGGTTTCTTTCCAAGTTTATAGAGTGACAAAACAAGTAATACCTGCAAGAACAGACACCAATGGTCAACCAAAGGCCATTGCTTTTCCGCAAACAATAATTGCCACATGCCAATAGCTGTATCCAAAGCCAGCGACTTCTGGCCCTATAATAAACAACACAGCAATTCTTATCAATTAAAAACTGAGAAAGAAGGCAAAAATAGTGAGTTGATTTTGAAAGTATTTGATTATATAAGCTATGACTTTATCCCAGCCAACTATAGTCTGTAGAGGTTTCTATTTCTGATTTTTGGCAAGGTGTTTGGTATGGTGATGCTAAACTGTTCTAATTGCTGATCTTTAATTGCCATGGCTTTAAGAAGTTTGTTTTGTGCCATGTTATTTTATTTTATTTTTTTTTAAATAGTTAACTTCTCCCAAAAAGAAAAAAAAAAATCTTCATTCCACCAATGCAGGGAGAGTGGAGGTTATTACGGGCAGCACATAACTAAGAGCAGCAAATGGAAGAATAAGTAATTTTGTAAAAATTTTACAAAAGTAATATAAAGGCTCTCTCAATAACAAATGTAAGTTTTTTTTATAGCAGTTCAACACACTGGCTCATTGCAGCAGCTATAGTTATACACATGGTGCAGTGAATTTGATACAATGTTGACTGAACATGCCCAAGATATCAATCAGTTTCGACGATCTTAACCATTTGATAAAAAGGCGTGTTAAATGAATGGTTTGATCAAATTGGTTTTGCTGTTTATTTTGGAGGCCCCTCATAAGATGGTTGTGCTCATCAAATGAATCTTTTAGCAGTTAGTAATCCATACAAAGTCCTCATCTAACCATCGAATTTGTATATGGGTAGCAATAGTAGGCCCCATAAGATGATGGACTAGAATGTAATAGCACCAGCCTGGCTTGATCATTTCTCTTTCCTAACAGAAGTACGAGTGTCCATGTTTTTGGATACAAGAGTTGGATACGTCAAGGTTTTTGGAAAATGGAGTTCACTAAATGCCTAGTGACAAGTACAAGGTTTAAATTATTATTTTCAATTAAATATGAAGAAAGTCCCCCCTAGAGGTTAAAAACTAATTAACAAAACAGTGAGTTAAAGACACTCAGCATAAGAAGGAAATAGATCTCAATAAAGAGCATAAGCATACCTTTTCTTTGGCCCAGCCAAAAGCAAAGTTGTATATCTCACGAAATTTTTCTAGATAAGGAAAGAAGCCAGAAAATATCAGGTTTGCTAAAAAGAAAAAACAAAAACACCACTTAAGCTGAATCAGGAAAAGGCTTCGGTGCATCCCATAGAAATATCAAGCCTAGCAAGATCTTGCCAGGTAGCATTTAGTTAGATCATAGCCAAAAGTGAGGTAAATGCAAAAAGACCATTCCCTAACCAAATACTGAAGAGGGAAGGGGGATAAAGGGAAGCTTTCCTGGAATAGGTATGGACACATACGTTCATCTTTTAGCTCAGCGCGCATGAACTGCATTCTTTCACGCAGCTTCTCTAGTGAATCTACCCTGTCATGCAAATGCTCAGCTTTCAACGCGATTCACTTGTCCCAGTAATTTCCATTACAATGGTAACCGTTCCCAGTAAATGGGAGAAGGAAAAAAAGATAAAGGAAAATGTGCAACACTAGTTAACCAAATGTTACCCCAATGCCTGCAATCCACTGACAAACTCCTGTCGAGAAAACTCACACATTGTGGCAGCCTTCATATGCCAGGACAGGACTAGCTGTGATTAAGGAAGGATTCAAACTATTAAGCACATAGAAAAGAAGTTTGATGTCAATGCAAAACCTGCAAAGGCCTTCATTTGCATTATTTGCCACCCATGTACAAAACTCCAATGAGTTGCATGCTGTCAGACAGTTGAATGACGTGTAAATTAATATCTGTCAACAGTACCCCCCAAATAAAGTTTAAGGTGGATCCAGTCATTTCTAATGACATTTCTAACTAGTTTTTGTCATAGTTGTTATGGGGATTAATGATTAGACTTATCATTCTTTTTATTGGAAATTATATTGGTGGGACCCACTCAGTCCGCACAAGGGAGACCACTTGCTCAATGCAATAACAATAATGAGAGAGAGAGAGAGAGAGAGAGAGAGAGAGAGAGAGAGAGAGTAAGTTTTCATTGAATGCAAGCAAGAAAATTTATAGAGGATAGACCATTCCAAAAAAAAAAAACAACAGAGGATAGGATGACAATGTGCTTATTAGGGATTCTAGATAGGACTTCTGCTCCTCTCCATCCAATCAATTATCTTTCTATGTCAAAGAAATCTTCTTAGGATTTCTTTAGACTAGGAATGAAATAAAAATACATAATATATGTTACTGCCACCTTTTTTTACTATTTTTCATATTTTTTAGAAAAAATATTTTTAAACTTATTAAAATTTTAAAAAAGGAACTCCAAGATAAAATACCAAAATGCTGAAGAGGCAGAAAAATTTCAGCTCAAAGCGAGATCGAAACAGGGTGTAAAACGAAATTGACAACTATGTAGCGTAAAGAATAATTTCAAGAAAAACTGTGCAAAGTAATGTATGCCTCAAATAAATCCAAGTAAATATGCAATGAGAAGGTGTCTGAACTTCAGAAAATTGAACATACCATAACAATATCTTGAGGATCCACCTGTGAACAGACCAATGGTAAACCATAAATATGTTGCTCACACTACAACAAGAAACTTCAAGAAAATGAAGCAGATATTAAGAATGGAAAGGCCCAAATATCATTTTACCATGTGCACTGTTTTTTTTAAACCATCTGGCCATGACCAAAATCAAGTGTATAGATAGCACTAGGATAGATGGTAACAAAAAGGAAGGATGAAACTTATAATGGTAGTTTTACAGTTGCCATTAAATCATTCAATTAAATGAAAAGTGCTGCCTAGAATTTTTCATTTTGACAAAACAAACATTAATGCTGCATTACATGGTCAGGATTCAGGAATATGATGGGTACTATAATAGCATCTGCCAGGACATTGTATTGGACGATTTCACAAGCAGTTTGTCAATTCCATAAAGTACACCAAAGTCAACTCAAGTAAAAAATTCTTTGATGCACCACATTAAGGCTTTTCGGGTCTGTTGCATTGTAAGAAAGCAAAAACCAAAGAGATGGCCCAAGGTCAGGTTCTCAGATAATATTCAATAATATTATATGTAGAAAATGACAGTTACTATTTCATCCTTAATGAAAAGCGAGACTGGCTTTGACATAATCTTACACAATTTAGAAGTGTAACAACTCCTGCATGATGGCAATTTCTATTATGTCCTGAATGACTAATTAAATGTAACTTTGCAGGAAGAAAGCTGCAAAAACTCCTACACAGACATAAGAAAAAATGAAAAGGTTCTGACCCATGTCTTAGCCAAAAACTAATAACCACATCTATATCATTGACGTCTAGCTCATTCTCAAAAGTAAGCTTTAACATAGGAAATATAATCAACTCATTTTGGCCGAACCAGGAAACCAGAGACTCCTTACAAACTAAGAGACCGGATCCAGTTTTCCAATGCCACAGACTAATCGCACAAAATGGCCTGAACCCTAGTAAAGCGAGAGTGAGAGGGCATTGGGTTAGGTTATTAGAATCCAGGTTTGGGCTGGATCTATATCAATCTGGATATAGATGTGTTTCAGATTTAAGGGCATAGTTCAAAATAGCGGCCGCTACGCTATTTTGAAAAAAATAGAGGTGCTACGATCTGAAACCTAGTAGAGCCAAGCAATTTTTAATTTAAAACATTATTTTTTTCTTTTTCTTCTCCCCAATAGCCTTCCTAAAGTTGGGGCCTGTTTGGATGCACAAGAAAACACAAGAAAATAATATTTTTTAGAATATAATCTTTTATTTTTTTAAAGAAGAATATCTTGTGCGTTTGGTAACTCAAGAAAAATTTGAAGAAAAGATTCTTTTTTTTTCAAAAAGCTCATTATTCCGCGCCCCCCCCCCCCACAAAAAAAATAAAATAAATAAATAAATAAATAAATAAAATCTACAAGATAAAAATCTTTCTTTCAAAATGATGATTACAAAGTGGTAAAGTAAAGACTTTAGTTCAACAAATCCATCATAATGTGTATGTTTACATATATGGAAAAGTAAAGCAAAAGTAAATCTCACAGGACGGTAAAGGTGGGGTAAAGTAAAGGTGGGATAAAGTACATGGTGAAGGAAAGTGGGAATGAATGGTAAAGTAGTTTCTTTTTTTTTTTACTTTACTTTATCACATTTTATCGTAGTTTTATATGGTAAATAAAAAGTGACTTGTTTACAGGTGTGGTAAAGTAAAATAAAGATTAATGTCATATCACGGTAAAAGATGAGGTAAAGTAAGGTAAGATGAAGTATGTGGTAAAGCAAAGGGAGAGAGAGAGAGAGTTAAAATGTAGTTGTTTTTTCATTAAATTTACTGTATTTTACCATGGTTTTATGTGATAAAAGAAAAGTAACTTATGGTAAAAACATGAAAGTTAAACTTTACTTTACCACATTACTTTATTAATCCAGACGTGGTAAATTACATATAAATTAAAATATTTAATAAAAAAGTATTCTTATAATGTAATTTACTTTAATCATAGTACCTTCCAAAACATCTCAATTTAAAATCTGTAATATTTTTCAAAAATTGCCAAACAGTAAAAAAATTATACTATTATAACATTATATTATTGTATTCTACACAATTTTATTCTTGCAATATTTAAATATGTAAATATTTTATTATGTAGACACCCAAACGGGCCCTTATCTTTACCCTTATATGGTTCCAAAGCACTAAAAAATACTATTTTTCTTTACCAAAAAAAAAAAAAAAACAAAAAATATTGGCTACTACACAAGATTTGAATTTTTTGACAACTTAGAAAATTCAGATAGCTACGTATCGCTGCAACCGCATCGTATCATCCGCTACGTAGTATTTTGGCCACTGAACACTATATATGCTGCAACTGCTATTTTGATCCTTGTTTGAGGGCATAGATCTAAGTTCACCCATTCAAGTCAGAGCAAAATCTAAGCCCAGGACAAAATCCCGAGAACCAAATCAGGCCCATTGAACCTAAAATCATTTCCTGAATCACCTTATTTGAACCCAGACCTAAGCCAGATCAGGCCCGTTAATGCCCAGAGGGCTGCAGTAGCACTCTCACGGCAGTTTTCAATTAATCATAAAAAACATCTAAGTAGTAGTCAAAGTAGAAGCCACACCTAGGCTATAATATTTATGCAACAAAGGTCAGTTTTGGACAGGTTAATGACAGAATGACATTGCTTATGATACTCGTATTAATATCACTTGTATTTTATACTACAATTCCAGAGGTAACCAACTAGCCACATAATAGGCTTCCTCAATAAACTCCAATGACATTGCTTATGATACTCGTATTAATATCACTTGTATTTTATACTACAATTCCAGAGGTAACCAACTAGCCACATAATAGGCTTCCTCAATAAACTCCTTTAAAAGAGAAACTAAAAACTTTTGATATAATAAGAAATAGTTGTTCTCTCCATTCAACAACAATAGAACTCATCTTCTTAACATCAAAACTATTAGAAACAGTTAGAAAATGAAAATGTGCACATTCTTTTTCTTTTTCCCAATCTTGTTTTAAGCTATATGAATAATAAAACTAAAGTACCTGTAGATCATTGCAAAGGAGAGTTATACCATCGACCATAATCATATCAACATAGGTGTCTGCAGAATTAAACAGTTCTATCAGAATCTCAAACTGAAGCAGGAAAAACAATTTGTACACCAACCATTAAGTAAAGACAAAATCATTAGTAGTCAATTCCTTTTTGGTGCTGTTCTGGTTCAGCCATGAAATGAAAAGTTCCAGTGTTTTGGCAACCCCCGTTCATTACGAAAAGAATGAAATGCAATGAAAAATGAAAATAAAATAAAAAAGATAAAAATAATCAAAGATAAAACAACACTGAAAAAAGTTAATTTTAATATAAATGATAAATTACACAACAAAATAGCTATAAATCTACATGTCAATATTGTCAGCGTCATGTATCTAAGCCACGGATTAAATAAAAAGACAATTCCAACAAGCAATTGTGCATGCTATCTCTCTAATTACAACGAGCAATCGTGCATCCTATGTCTCAATTGAACGTCTCTTTCATCACCTCGTGGTTGAGGCATTCCCCATCAACAGAGAGGATGGTCATTGGAGCCTCATTGCAAATGTCTTAGACAATGAGCAGCTAAACAAAATGAGGGTACAAATGCGAAAAATAAAAATAGCATGAAACTTCTAGTCAGCTAAAACAGAACAGAACAAGCCAGAATGACTGGAAATATGGGCCAGAAATTTTAAGGCACGTTTGGGAACAGCCAGATTCCACGCATTGCAGAATCCACATCCACGGAGTACTTTTTCAATGGATGTTTTCAGGTGTGGTTTCCACACTCATGGATTCTGCAATTCTATTTTGTGCAATGATGGAGAGAGGAGCACAAGAGAAAACATTTTCTACAAACTGGCCCCCCTCCCTGGACTTCAAAATCCTGCAGATCGTGGATTTTTTAAAAAAAAATTCTGTCAAAGATTTTCTGCCGAAGCTTCTGCAACAACATCAGATTAGCACTTATTCACAGAAAAACTTCAGTTATTTTTCACAGAAATATCACCACAGAGTCTGCACTTAAGGGGTGGTGTTCTTTTCCTGTACGTACTCTTGGATGGAAATTTGGGCCGTTCAATAAAAATATGAGGATTTGAAATTAAAACATGCGGGCCCTTTCAAATACAAAAACATCAAAATAAGAAAGTTCATTATTTATAGGGTTTTACAATTATGAGAACAGAAGAGAGGGCAGAAAAGAATAGGACAAAGGGCCACTGGTCGAAAAAATGCTTGGACTCGTACGAGACTAGATATGCATATGTATATTTCATAATCATCATCCTCATTTTGAAACATTATCCCATTGATATGGAGTTACTTTTGCAGGTTCCATGTTTATACTCAACCCTGTCCAAACAAGAGGTCACAAAAGGTTGGGTGTGGATCACAAGTTAGGACCAATTCAAGGCCTATTTGGCGCCCACAAACATACACATAATACTAGGAGGCCCAAGTCCTCACTGTGTAACAGGCTTGAAGTGGACCATTCCCAATGGTGCTACACTTTTTACATTTTTTGAAATGGTTATGGTGCTACACGTCCAAAAAGTCCTCAGATTAGTTGAAGTTTTTATTTCTATGTTTCAATCATGTTAGGAATCTTCAGTGTGTTAGGAGTCCAAATCCCATGTTTTTTTAAAAATGGGCACATGAAAATAGGTCTATCTGATGGGGTTAATCAGTTACTTATTTAACAAGCAGGTGGATGCGGGTTGTTGATTTGGAAGGTGATTCCTTCTGCTATTCTTTGGTTGAAAGAGGGAGAAAAATAACAGTGTACTTAGGGCTCTTCTTCTTCACTTCAGGATCTTGTATAGAGGGTGCTCTTCCATGTGGCTAAATGGTTCACGATAAAAAAGGAGCTTGCTAGTGTTAGTCAAGTTGGGGAAATTCTATGCAATTGGGAAGCTTAAATGGAATGTGGACCGCAAAACGTGAGAAAATTGGTCATGTGGTCCTCCACCAAATGCTGGAATTCAAAGTGGATGGAACGGCAAGAGGTAAGCCTTGTCCAGTGAGCATAGGAGTTCTTCAGAATGACAAAGGGGTAGTCTTATACATGTATTCCAAAAATATGGGGATCAGAGATTCTATTGAAGCAAAGGTGTTGGCAATTCTTGAGGCTTTTTGGATCTTTGCAACATTCTTTCGGGGAAGATTAATAGTGCAGGGTGATTCTTCTAAAGCAGTTTTGTGACCTTCTTCAAATACATTTTTCATTTTAAGGAGATTAAAGCTATTTCTTCTCATAAGCAGGTGGATTTCTGTCATGTTAGTCAATCCGCAATAGCATTGGCATATGCTTTAGCAAAACAAGTTCTGTGGGTATAATGCTCCATATGGCCCATTTATTGATGAGGTGTTATCCATTTGACAGAATTGAGACTAGTTTATTTTAGCTAGAAGCTAGGGCTACTCTGTCCCCTCTATAAATGTGTTAAGTGTCTTATTTCCATACATGATATTTTATAAATAAAATTTCTGAGCTCTCTTGTGGATTCGCAAATGTTGTTCTTGAATGGGAATCCCAAACAACTTCCGGCTAAGGCTTAGAATCTAATCCTTTGATTGAATCCATCTAATTCTCTACACAAATAACTCTGCAATTAATCATGTCCTCCCTTACTACTTCATTCGATATCTTTATTAGTCTCTCCCTTCTCGTAGTTCCTTCAACTTATAACCATTACGTTCCCTCTCTTCATGTATGTGAGGAAACTACCTCAAAGGACATTCCCTATTTTTCTCCTCCAATCAAGCTACCTGTAAGTCTTCTATAGTGTGCACTTAACTCCTAATCCTCCACATGCCCATCTTATGCACATCTCATCCATGTTTCTCAATTCTTCATTACCCAACATTCAGCAACATACAACACAGCAGGTCCACCTGGTGCCATAAAAATTCCACTTTATGGAAGTAGTACTCATTGATTGTATAACACTTCACTAGCTTGTCTCCACCCGACCTTGTCAAATCCGACTCAAACTCTTTGTTTCATTTATATAATTGCTACTGAATATTAAAACCTATCACATTGTAGCACCAAGTAAATTTCAATTTTTACCAACACCTTCCCCACACACAGATCCACTGATCTTGCACTCTGTATTTTGTCTTTAATCTGGCTTGTCATTTAATTTCTTCCTTGTTTCACTAATGGGTGCCACATTATCTATTAAACAACAAACATACACCAACAGATTTCATCTAGGGTATCTATCACTAAGTTGTCCATAACAAAGTGGATAAATAGAAGCTTAAAGTAGACTCTTGGCGCGATCAAACCCCAACTGGGAATTCACCTCATAAAGTTCTCACCCTCATAATTGCCCATTCATAATGTCATGCATAATTTCAAAATAAGTAAAAAACCATTCGAGATGCATTTTCTCTTCAGTGTCCAACAAATAAAATACCGACTTACTCCATCATAAATCGTAAGCCTCTCTTTAAAGAGAAAAAAAAACCACATGCAAATTTTCCTTCTCTCTAAACTTTTCATCAGCTGTCTTACTGTGAGAAAGATTTGCATTAGTAGTTAAGCATAAACCTATACCGTTTCTCTAAATTCTTTATTTTTGTCGAATGTGTCATGGTCTGGCTCAGACGTAGTAAGTTTAAAATGTAAATAGTCTAGTGGCAAATTAGTGCAAGCACACAAGTACCAACTAACATGGCCGTGCACAAAAATATCATTGAAGCACTTCCCACCAATAACATAGAAGGAATGCAATGAAGTATTTTTATTGCAACCCACTGTGTGAGAATAAGTCACCTTTATATCTATGATAAAGCTCTTCAAGATGTCTCGAATCAGTCACTGATCTAATCTGTGGCTGGCTGTAGAATATATCAAAAGCCCCTTCAAGATGCCAATCGCTTGCCTTTAATGCCTGGAGAGCAACCTTTTCACTACAAAATAGCAGTGTAACACAAAGTCATTAAAGATAAAAGTAATGTCAAAGAAAGCAGTATTTTGGTATGTTACGACTAAATACAAGGGAAGAAATGCCAACCTTAAGATATCCTACCTGTATAAGAGGAAAATGACTAAAGCCTAACTAACACAGATACAATTATAATCCATTAATGGTACTTCAGAAATGCTTATTACACAAGACATTAAGAAGAAGGCCTTCACTTGTTCAATAAAAGAAGCAAAATAAGGTGAAAAATGGAAATTAATTTTTTTTTGTACGGTTCGTATGGGAACCGTGCGCCAGGACCAGAAAAAAGGCAGAACGCACCTGTGCATGGTTCCCATGCGAACTATGTGCTGGGTATGCATTTTTTATTTTTTAATTATGAAGAGAAACTCAAAATTATACAACTCTCTCTCTCCCCCATGCGAACTGTGCGCTAGGTATGCAATTTTTATTTTTTACTCTCTCTCTCTCTCTCTCTCTCTCTCTCTCTCTCTCTCTCTCTCTCTCTCTCTCTCTCAAACACACAATGAATGCTTATAAATTGGATCCAATTACTTGTCATTTCTGATACCACATACTTAGGGACCTTTACTTGTCATTTCTGTAACCACATACTTAAGGACCTTTTTTTTTTTTTAATATTATATACTTAGGGACTTGGACTACGTGGTTATTTAATTGGACAGACTCAAAAGCTACAGGTTGGGTCCAGGTCATTTTTTTGGTTTTGGATCCTGCAAAAATGACAAACCATATTATGGGAGAGAGATGAAACTACACTATTGAGCCTAAACAATTGCAAACATGCCTCAGAACAAGGGAAAAGAAAGAAAAATGTGTTAAAAGAAAGAAAGAGTTTTTCAGGTCCTGTTAATTCTTTGGATGCTAATGGTGCGTAAGTTTACGCTTTATTGGTGGGTTGTCAGGAATTGTGGAAGTTGGGCAGTTATAATGCTATTATTGAAGGAGATTCTTTTTCCGCAATCCAGTGGGGATCATGAAAATACTTTTTTCCTTGGAGATAGGAAGATTGGGTGGAGGAGGTGCAAGATATTTCTTCTCAATTGCATCTTACTTTTAATCAGTCTTGCGAGAGGCAAATGCTAGGTCACACATTTCTTTTGATATTTAATCTTGTTGTTTGATTTCTTTCTTTTGTATCGTTGGTTGTTTCCCTGTTTTTATTTTGTTTCTTTTTTCAATAAAATTTACCATTATAAAAAAAGAAAGTCAACAGACAATCAGCTTCACAGACAACGAGGAGAAAATGCATCCAGAATGGTTGTATCAAAATTATACAACGCGTATGAAGGGACAATAGCAAGCATGAGAAACATTTAACCATGCAACCACTGACGAAGACTCATAAATGATGCTAAATGTGTGTTTTCAGTCTCCAACTATGTCCAAGATTCATCAATGATGATAATATGCATCGAGCTGGCATAATGATTAAGGGTCGGGCTATTGGTAGCGGAATGAATTTTGGGCTATGCTATCAAATGGAAAAGCTTAACACGACCAATCCTCGATTATTTGTTTTCAAGGTGGAACATTGTAGTTGCTTCTTTGGTACCTTTATAGTCTCTTCATTTTTTATGAAGTCTTCTTTTTTTTTTCTCATAGGTATTGAGGGAGGAAAAAAGTGAGATAGGTATGATACATTAGTTATTGGAATATGCGCCTAAGGGGAATACAGTTTCCTTTTGTACTACATTAAAATGAACAGATGCAACCATATGTATGAACAACAGAAAAGGTTTCATTAGCCCGGCTAAAGAATTTATTAGTGATTCTCTAGCAAGCAGTCACTTGTTCAGTTATTTAAGGTAGAGATAACGATAAATCTGCAATTTTAGATCACAAATTTATTCATTATAATTGCCAGTAAAAAATATATTGATTCTAATTGGAAGGTGCTCATTGTTGCAACCACAAGGTCATGGTGTTTGAGTCATATTACCAATAAAGATAAATCAATGCATCAATTTTCCAAGGTAAAATTACGATCTCCCATCAAGAAATTATTTTCCCTACATTGCATGCATGATTCAAAATTGCAATCCACTCAAATATAAATGAAGGAGTACAGAGACCTCGATGCTTGGAAGCCAAATACTAAAATTATTTACAAGAAACCAATTTTAATGCAAGAAGTTTACCTAGATCCAGTTATTGCCATGAACTGTTGAACTTTCTCGCGGTGTCCTCTTCCCATTTTATGCTATAAATCAAGTAGCAATTAGTTAATACAAACTTGACTAGTGTTGGAATTTATGGTTAAAAAAAAGGAATACTACAT
The DNA here is from genome assembly GCA_029852735.1 of Persea americana. Taxonomy (NCBI): domain Eukaryota; kingdom Viridiplantae; phylum Streptophyta; class Magnoliopsida; order Laurales; family Lauraceae; genus Persea; species Persea americana. Next base: position 62,840,013 of record CM056813.1, on the reverse strand, counting down.
TGCAAACAAAGCTAAATCATGGTGCGAGGGAATAGCAAAGGAAAGGAACAAAGAAAAAGACTCCAGAACAGCTTCATACAAATTTTGTTGGAAATTTTCAGGTAGTCAACAAATAGGGAATTGTCGAGAAATAGGGAGTTTTGCATAGTTCAAAAATTGGGAGCAAGACTCCATCAGTCACTGGTTCAGGTGGACTTGAGAGATGGACCTACCAAGCATGTTCGAAAGTTAACTATAACTACATTTTAGTTACAAAGTGTGAAAAAAAATGCTTGAGTACCTTCTTCATTGTAGAATTTGTAAATAATAAATAGGTCATCTCTTTCATCTGATAGTAAACCAACTAACCAAAAACTAAAAATGCCAAGCTTGGTTCACAAACCACATTATGACTAGGAAAATCAAGCTTAACTTCAAAGAAGAAAAATCAAGATAGGCATTTAATAATGACCTCATTACCTAATACTTGACCACATCAAATTGACTTTGGTGAGTTCCTAGTCGATAAGCCAGCTTTCAAAGGTAAAATAATTTGTGGAACAAACAAAATGATGCATTACAACTACAAATAAATAAATCTCTAGATATATCTCTCTTTTGACTATTGCATTGAAATTATCCAAGATAATACGGCATCATGTGAGAAGGATGATTTTCAATCCATTGATGAAAATTTTTCTAGTGTGGGAAACAATCCAGGCTTCTTGGAATTCAAGGGGGTTCAATTTGATCTAACTGTAAGCAGGCCCCATGGTGCAAGTTTTGGACTCCCATGTAGCCAGCAATATATGATCCTCTTTCATCAAGGTAGTCTGTTGGACTAGACCACCACCAATGAATATCGATCTGCCCATATATCAAAGAGATCTAAGTTACATTCATTCAGTTGGAATCCACTAGGAGTGGCATTGATCAGGAGAGATTCAATGGGAGCCAGCCCAACCATATTGTGATAAGACCCTCATCATCAAGACCACCTAGGCAAACTTGCATGGTTGATGGATGGTTGGATAGGATGGGACCAGTGGATTCAAAAGATCCAACTATACCCTTATTAGAAACCATAATGCCCACAAAGAAGACAATTAGAACAATTTAGTTCGACTCTCCATTTCATACGCCCTTGATTCTAGAGATATGATCATCCAATCAATTTGTTTTTTAGTCATATCCATTATACAACAGTCCCCTCCTATCCAAGCAGGCAGTAAGATGGGCCCATCATGAGCATCTCAGTATAATACAGTCTGGTCATCACTATCTACCACTCTAAATTGTAGGCACACTTCCTGTCAGGGTAAGAGCACCCGATTAAAACCTTGAATATTAAATTTAATCTTTAAATAGAAAATTCAGGTAATTCTTGGAGAAAAGTATCTAAACATAATGGTGCAACTATCAATTTTTTATGATATTTTAATAATCTCAAGATGTTATCAGATTTATATTGATCAACCATTCTACCAGTCCGGCAAGAGGTGACGTCACCAGTCTGAGCTGAGGGAAGCCCTGTGAGTCACAGAAACGGCGGCAGGATGATGCAGCAGCAATACCACGTCATTGCAACACGACTCGTGGGCCACATGTGGGATCCATGAAATTCTGATTTTAATTGTTATTAGTTTTATTTTTAGCAAGAGTATAATTAGGATTAGTTTCTAATTTGTTATTATGTTTCCTAGTTTGATTAGGATTGTTTTTAGGGCCAAGTATTTTATTATAAATAGAGCATTGTAGAGATCAATGATCTCATATTAGAGAATTGAATTAAGGTTTATCGTTGAAGACTGTTTCTTCTTGTGTGATTATTCTCTAGGAACCCTAATTGTGCCCGGCACTTGCAATCGTATCTACGATTGCATCACAGGAGGTGCACCCTAAGCCTAGCTTCTTGAAGCTGCTATTGTGGTTCTATAATTTTCTTAAAAAGATATTGCAATTCCAACCGGACTGAAATCCGTGACAATTTTCTATCCCAACCAACTGTGATTGTTTCAACCAAGTCTTGATCCTTTTAAAATTTTCTTTTCAATATAATAGGCTAATTCTTTTGTAAAATCTTAAATAACAGCAAGACCAGCCACAGCCAGGCTGACATTCATATTAAGGTTTTCTTTACTGGAAAATAAATTTGTCGTAAAGCAAGCACCAAGCATGCCAAGGAAATAATAAGAAACCAACCTGCAATCCCCACTAAGTGACACCACCCAACACAAATGCCTAATTTTTTTGAGATGGAACAACACCAATCCCTACATAGAAACCATAAACTCTCAACCAGATCCCAGACCTACTCAACACAAACCATCTGTACAAACTAAGAGACTGAGAAATCACGATCACAATTAACATGATAATGAAGGTTTGAAGGTCATACTTACTCTTTCCAATGGATTTTGTCTTTGAATGATAACCCTCTCTTTCAGCTTTGATACCCTTTTTCTAGAAACCCCTTGAAAAAAAATCACATAACCTCTTCAATATTTCCAAAAGAGATCGCTACCATTTTACATTTGCTCAACATCTGTTCCTTCGTATTTTCATGTTCAACGTTATCACCTTCTTCTCAGAATTCTGAAACCTTTGACATGCAATCTGGGTCCCTTAAATGAGATTCATTACTAACATTAGCACTATAGCCCACATCTTTGAAATGAACAGCCCAATGAATATGATCCTTTGAATTGCCACATTTAATGCGATCGTGCTCATCTAATTTGAGAAGGTGTCATTAACCTTGCAACAGGAAGCTTCACCATTCACATTTATAAGCTATGATACCTGGATACTTGCACAAGCCCAATGTATCCACATCGGACCAATACAATACTTGTATTGGTACCCGATACTGCACCGATACTTCTAGGGTATAAGTTTGGCAGATCCTACTTAGCAAGTCCATTATTTCATTTAGTTCTTTAAATTTTTTAACTTCTCAACATAGAAAATGTTAGAAAGGAATATAAACAATGATAATTTCATTAATTCAAACATGATCTAAAGGAACATTTTGGACACTCGTATTGGTATCCATGTCCTAGATTTCCTTAAAGTGCAGCGTCGTATCCCCTATCCCCGTATCCATGTCCGTACCCATATTCATATCTGGGCATCATAGTTTATAAGCATACGAGAGGCCATTTCCAGTACTTTTTTTTTCCAAGTGAGAAAAGCATTGATTGTGCTTCACACCCAAATCCCAATTCACTCAGAATCATCATTAAAGATATATCAAATCTATTTAGAGATGGCATCACACTCAATCTCATTATTTTGTTCTATCACTTACCGGTGAGAGGTGATACTTTATCCCTATCCTCTTCATTTTTCAAACTTTTATGTTTCAAATGTCTAAGATTTTTTCTTATCAGACATAGCAAAACACATTGCACCTGTGCCAAACCCAGCCTATATATCCAACAGATCAAAGTGTCATTCAGTGCTTGATTCAAGTCCTCTACCTCTTTGCATGCTGAAGTCAAATGCATCTTGTTCTAATCCCAATGCAATATGCGGAATTCAACTAAGAAAAAAGTTACAAAAAAAAAACCTCACTTCATGAAGAACCCTCAATCCAAACTCATAAACTGGATTGCACCTACACTAATGAAAAATGCCCCCAATAATAGCAGCGACACCACCACCACCACCACCACCACCACGAACAATGATCACGACAAGGACGATGATGATGATGGAGACAAGCTTCTTCTTAGAAAGGCATGCAGGATGGCTGTTTACTAGCAAAAACTAACAAAGGACGCACTTCAGCTAAGAGCTGAAACGCTTTGCGATTTCTATAATTCAAAAGAGAAGAAAAACACAAATATTTTCGCGTCAAACCCATCTGGATTCAGTTTCCAACTGCAATCAACATCACTTCCATTCAAAACAATAATATTTCCTACTCTCAGAAATCTAGGATTACCGTGCAGTACATCCAAACGCACCGCCAGTATACGATCGGATCTTTCCACAAAAAATCTAAACATCGATATTTCATTAGAAAGAATACTTCGTGTCAAATCCTATCAGAATCAATCTAAATCAAATCGAATGAAGAAAAAAAAAACACTCGTATCTATACTCTATAATCACATATGATGGATTTAGTTGAACAAATCTTGATTTGCATCTCAAGTTCATTCTGATACTGACCATTTTGGATCCCTAGAAGAAATGAGAAGGAGCAGCTCAAGTGATTTTTGGAGGAAGAGTTTCTAGGGTTTCAATCGTCCGCTTCTTCGCTTCACCTCCTCCTCCTGCTGAAACTGCTAAAAAGCATAGTGGGGACAGATGCCAAGGTATAAAGGGCTGTGGGGTCTACATTTTATGTGATGGACCGTAGATGTGATTGGATCCACGTGCTTCAGACTATCTGTGGGTCCCACTGTCCCTTGTAATAAAAAATAATAATAATAAGAATGTGGTACAGCATGTCACCAGGACGTAAGCATTGCCACTTAATTGTGTGGGGGGCGTTATCTGACGTGTCGATCATTAAGCCTCGGACCGCAGATCTATCCACTGGGGGCCATCCCATCATGTGGAGGTTTGGAGGGTGGCAGTGTGGGCGCCACTTGCCAAATTTAGGCCTCGTACAATACAATGGGAATAGGGATGTATAATTATGATCTAGACGTGATTTAAGCTTTAATCTTTGGATTTGGTTTTGACACGGAATCTATATCTTGAAATTATATACGACAACAACTTAAAATAAATTAATTTGATCTCATTTCTAAATTTGAGAATACGACGTGGTTTGTATGTATATATAATTTGATAAAAGAGCGTTGAGATAAATTTTCTAAATTTGCAAGTGAAGCTATTAAATGGTACAAGGTTTTAAAGCTAGGTATACTCTCGTATTTAAATACAACTAGAAGTCCTTAAAACCTATACAAATATTTAATGCATGAATGTAATTGTTTCTTCTTGTGCAAATATGGAGGAATGGTTCAAAACGTTATATAGATGGATCCTAATCCTAATTTTCAGCGATATTTCACCTAAATTCAAAAATAGGTTCTATTCCATACTTGCCTTTTATTCTTTCATTAAAAAAAAGTGATTTTTAGTAAAACAAACTTTTTTCAAGCCACTAAAAGCGTCGTTTTTATCTCGAGACACACCGTCTAGGCTTTTTAGACAATTTAGCAGTGGAAAAATTTTTCCACCACTAAAAATCACACCTATTTGACTTTGAGCAATGGAAAAAACATGCCGGTAAATGCGGATTTTTTCTATCACTAAATGTCACTTTTTTTAGCCCTAGTTATAAATGTCATTAAAGATGTCATTCATTGTAATTCAAACCATGAGATCCCTTAAGATTTTCCAACCCCATAAATCCATCATTTTGAGTTCTTCTCTTAAAACCATTTGGTTGAAAATCAATGTCTCCTCTGCAAAGGTACTTTGGAAAAGAGGGTTGTAAAATATTTATATTTGCTATTATAATTATCATGGTTGGATTCCAGAGCTGATGAATATAGAAAAAATCAAATTAGAAACGGATTTAAGGATGCCTCTACCATGCTTGAGGTGAGCGGATTGAATTTTGAAGATGCTTGCTTGACCTTCTCGTGGAAACCTATTCTTCATTGACAGCGAGCTTCTTCTTTACCAAGTCGAGAGTGATGGTATTCATTCCATCAAGGTTCTCAAATATTTCAAACAATATTCATTAAAAACTTGTCTTAACTGCCCTTTCATCTAGCACCTATTTGTTCAAAATCTCGAGGCGTTAGTAGAGGCTGCGGAAATACTTTTTAATACTCCACACACACTTTTGGCGACAAGCATTTTTTTTTTCTCTGAGTCGTTCCTCTTATGATTCGTACTTAAGACCGGTTGACTCTAATACCATCTTGAATTTTTTTAGCTAACCATTGTTACCAAAAACCTCAAAGCATTAACATAGGGAGTGGAAATACTTTTCAATATTCCCCTTCAATGTTCCCCCTTGGGTGGTCAACTCCTTAATATGGTTAACCAAAGAAATAAATGCTAGTTTTCGAAAATGAAACATCAAATTACATCCCTTCTAATGAAAATGAATTTAGGGAAAACACAAACCATCCTAGTAATTCAAATTCTATGAAAGTGAGGGTACATCTCCACTTTATATCATTGACCCCTGTCCTCTTTAACATACCCCTAGGCTATTCAGGCCAAAGCATGTTCACTCGATGGCTTAACCAATTTGCAAAATATTATATCCAAACTCATATTAAAAAGTCGACTTAAGTGGTCCAAAATACATCATTAGCCTTTAACCAACCATACAAAGATTTGGGACTTGTTTGATGTATAGTTTCCATTTAGTTTTGTAGTTTTTTTGTCTAGCAATTTGTTATTTTATTGGGCTTGGCTGGGTTGCTTTGGGTTAGAACTCTAAATAGAAGAAGTCATTTTGATTCTCTAGCCCTACCAAATTTATTTATTAGGTCAGGAAGTCAGGCACCCATATTTTAGGATCAAAAGTATTTTCTCTCTCTCTCTCTCTCTCTCTCTCTCTCTCTCTCTCTCTCTTTTGAGAAACAAAAAGTGCCTTGCACCATCAAATTAAACCCTTACAAGGCCGCACACACAAAAAAAAGAAAAGAAAAAAACCTCTAAACTTATTGGAAGTGAGATGTCCAATTAGGATATTACCATTCGACTAGCATTCGAAGAAACTCTAAACTATAATAGCACACTTGGAGATTTTAGTGCTTACTTGAAAGTTGCCGGCCCGGGTTATGCATCCCTTGATTTCCAATGAAAGATTTTCACCTACATGCAGATGACACATTGAGCATATGCAGTAGAATGGTTTGATTATGGATAAAGGCCATGCAAAAATTCAGCCCCAAATTATCTTAAACTTTTACTTAGTAGCTAAGTTTTGACAGTCTTTTAACTATAAATTTTTTGTTACATTCAATCGAATAGTGAGTAAAGGTTTAATGAAAAAAAAAAATTAGCCATAAAAGGCAGGCCCAAGTAGGCCCCATAGAGCTGGACTTCACATGCAGTCTGCTCATAGGAGAAAATCTCTATTTTCCAAAGTAATTTAAATTAGCAAACTATTAAGTAAAATGCACCCAATAATTATAAATAATGAAGCTAACTAATTTCAATTGAGAAATCAACCATGATTCTCAATCTGATTTTGACAGTGTGAATCTGTTTTTGACCCCATCAATTGATTCCTATCCAACCTCATCCCTAGAAAAATTCTTTAATACTAAAACTCCTTATGCCTCATTTCTATGCGTAGTAACTCCTCAAGCATTGAATTTTTCTACAAAAGCATCTCCTCAGGCACCGCCTCCCTCACCCTTACTCTTTTGTCTTTGCTTTTTTCTTTTTCTTTGTTTCTTTGTTTTTTCCCTTAGTTTCTCCATCTTAGACAAGAAGTCCAACGTCAATATGGACTTCCTTTTGCATTATGAGTTTCATGGCCTGGTTTTTTTGGTTTTGATGATATACTTTCTGCTTGGTAGCTTGTAAGTGATTGACCTATTTTTTATTTTTTTTATATGCTTATGTTGATTACTTTTATTGAAATAATATTATATACATAGATAATACTATCGAAAGTTGACTGTTTTTTCTCTTTTTCTAATGCATATAATATATTTATTTCTCTCTAATGTTTAAACATTATATATGAATTGATAAGTGTCTAGGGTAGGCTTTGGGTAGCTTATGGGATCCATTTGTGGTGACGTTGTCGTTTACTTTATTATATTTTCACTTGTCAAGGTAACTTCTTGGAAAACCCTTTTTTTACCACTTTTTCTTTTTTTGAATGATATCCAAAAACCTTTTAAGAATGTAAATCGACAGAAATCCCCATTTATCCCACCTGATCATTCATTATTGAAACAAATAAAGTTATGATCCTTAGATCTCAGCCTCTAAATTTCTTATGGTCTATAGTCCTCAAGCTTCTTATTAAACACGGAGATATGTGTTTTTGTTTTAATCTATTTGTATATTAATCATATCAATCTGGTTATAATTTGATCTCTCCTTTCCACATTATAAGATTGCATAAAAAATTGTTGCTAATGGAAAAAAAAAACTCTTTAATATATTGATTCTACTTTGATCGAACACTTTGCTTCAATTTGTCTTCTATTATAGAGATTTAAGTGAGAATGAAACAAATATTTCTCCAACTATATTTAGTGAAAGTAATGAAAGAAAAGAGGGAGAAGAATATGTTACGGAACTTCTTTTGTAGCATAGTTACCTAGGTGTTTTGATGCCATGAGGCTGACATGCATTGGTTGTTTCAGCTCTATTGGTTTCGATTTAGGAATTTTAGGGCCCATATATACAGTTATGCCAATCCATTATATTGGTGATAGTTGACACCCAAATCTCAATATGGTAGAATGTATCATTGTCACTTGATATATATATACCGCATAAATCTACATTTGAGCTATGATGTGTTGGTTCACCTTTTGAAGCTCTATATTCATATGTTGGGCCACCTGTTGGACGAGATAGACCATCTAACTCTACGTCATTGGATAGTTCCAACTTACAATTATCTGAATTGGAAACCACTTAATATAACTTGGTTATATTTTCTTATCATCAAATGGTTATGATAATTTGGGATAGGAGATACTGGAATTTGGTCCATTTTTTTTTATAGGGACATCATATCAATAGCTTATTAAGTGGCCCACATCCATAATAAAAAGCATATTGACGACCCATTTTATTTTTGTCTTATTGCATGGCCATCCTTCTAGGAAGCAAACTAACAACTCATTTTTGTTTGGGTCTTACTACATTGCCATGCCGGTTGGATTCTGAGCTTTATAGTATGCTTTTAGTCCTTTTATTTAGTTAATGCTAAGTAAAAAGTTACCCAATAATCTACCACATCTAGATACTGTCCATGGTGATAGACTTGACATGATTTGTTTTTCCTCTCCGGTGGTACCCATTTTAGTTAATGCTTGAAACGTCGTCGATTCGTTGTAAACATACGATTTTGAGATGAAACTTGAGATTGATGCATTCTATAGGCTTGCAAATCCTTTTATGGTTGATCTATTATTAACTGGAAAAACAAAATAAAAAGTTTCGAGATTAAGATCTATAATTCAGAATAATCTTTTAGTGGTAGATACTATGGGTTATAATGGCAATGCAAAATGACATTTACTTTTAGTTGGTCTACTATTTATAGGATGAAAAATATTTTGATATGTTGTTTGAATATATTATTACAACAGTTAATATTGTAAATGGCATTTATATTTTATTTTGCAACTTTCCCTCTGCTCTGAAGGGAGGAAATGTGGTTTTTTTTTTGGCAACTTATAACTTATTTTGCAACTTTTTCTCCTCTTAAAAAGGGAGCAAAAATGGCCTTTTCAGGTAGCAGCCATATACATTGGCGGTATACTTAGAGTTTTTCTCTGTTATAAAAGGAGGAAAAGCTGTTCACTTCTATTAAACTTCTGGAAACTTAAATACAAAAGAATCTTATAACGGTAGCTACTATGCGTTATAATGGCAAGGCAACATGTCGGGTTGTTTAATGAGCTTTACTCTTAGTTGATTTACCCTTTATATGATGAAAAATACTTTGATTGGTTGTTTGAATATATTATTACGACAACAATTAATGTTAATTTTATTTTTCATTCTCAATATAATTAATTCAAAAGTATTATTATTTTAAACTTCTATAATTTTGTAAACTATGAATTATATTGCCCATGCTAAGCATATGTATATTTTGCTAATATATATTTACACTTGTTGTCATCCGAGGCTTATAAGAATGCTCAATGGGCAATCAAAAGAGAAAAAACAATCAATAAAAATAAAAAGTTCTGAAGAAAGAATAAAAATTAAAAGTATATTGTATTATATATGCTCTTAATCAACGACTCAACACAAATGGTTATAATCACACCAAACCGTTCATTTTGCCTGTCATCAACAAGATTGTTAGGATCAACCAGTCAAAAAAACCATTGAGATGCAAATCAAGGTTGCAGATGCAGAGACTCAGCAGATGCATGGCCGTGATCCCTTATTGGAACTTTTCATTATAATTATCCAGGTCCATTGGTTTTGTTGGCCGTTGAGGTTAGAATTGTTGGATGAAAGTTATTCTTTCGCAATCACAATCCAGGATAAGGACAGCATTGTGAGAATCTTGATTTATTTTTGAAACGGTAACAAGAATTTAATTAAAATGGATTAGCAATACAAAGTGCAAAGAAGAGTAACAAGATATAAGAGAGATGTATCCGCTTACACCTCAATTACAAAACAAAAGCCTTCCGAGGAGTACTCCTTTCAACCCCCTAGTTGACAAGAGTGTCTGCCATATAGTTGGCCGATCTATGCTCATGTCTAAAGACGAAATTAGAGCATGAAGATGAGGCATGGATTTCATTAAAGAGGAATTGATTTTCAAGGTTTTTGCTTCTAGATGAAACCACATTAGAAGAGTCACTCTCCGCGATGAGCATACCTTGGAAAATTTTTGAAAAACACCGAAGAGCTTCCAAACCATCGGTGACAATCTTAATAGGCCGATATAACGCATGATCTTTTATTTCACAATCTATTAGGGAACCTTTTTTACATTTTGCTGTCCTTTTAATAGGACGATGAATAGCATATTTGATCAAATTTGCCCTAAAGATTTATAATTTAAGATGGACCGCAACGGGTGTATCATCCAAACCATTGGTTCAGATATTTTTGTCATTCGATCAGAGCTTTTCACTTCCCATGTCGTTGGATGAATTGTTGGGACCAGTCAAACGAAAGAAGAACATACATGAAATAGGCTCCTGAAGGTGGACCAATCCAGACGGATGATTCAGATAGGAGATTGTGATTTTCTTTAAGTCATGCTGGGCCATCCATTAAATACACTTTGATTAAGTAACCATTGTTTGATTAAACCGATTCTTTATAGATGGTCCTCAATATAATTGGCATAAATGATAAAGAAACTGTATTAAGAACTATGAAGAAAGGATCTTATACATGTCCAAAAATGAGGAATACTATGCCAACCAATGTTGGCAACGCACTTGAGCATTGGCCAGAACATTACTTCATCCCTGAAAAGAAAAGCCTTGTCCACTAAAAGGGAATTGGCATGAAGAGGGGATAAAAAATAAAAGAGGAATACCATACTTATCCTTCTCTTTTGTACTTGTCTCTTGGAGACGCATCTTTGGAATGGAAAGATGGAGAAAGATGGAGTAGAACACTTCAGTGGGCCTTGCCCATAGTTCTAGATATTTTATCCATGTATGGGACGATTCCAAATTCTACTTTAATAAGAGGCCCAAATTTTATTTCAATAGTAGGTGTCATGTAAAATTGAGCATAAAATTAATGACTCGATTGAGAAATTTAATTAATAATGAATAAGGTTGTATTAATCATGTTTTCGATCATATTTCTAATATTATGTCGGGGCTGGATTCATTAGAGTAAAACTCGCCAACATCCCTTGCTTGAACAGGGCATCCATTTTACACGGGTCAAGTTATCAATAGGCGTATTTTAAAGTCGATTTTTGCACCTTCCCTTTTTTTTTTTTGTTAGAAACATCTGGTGGTTGATGTTTGCTCCTTCCCCTTAGAAGAAGCCGGAGTGAAAGCTCGAGGATCTGGACTCTTTATCTCTCAACAGCTCAGAAAATTGTTACCAAAAAAAAAAAAAAAAAAAAACAGCTCAGAAAAAGTTTATAGGAGTCTTTCATAAGGCCATGTGGCCAAGTAGTATATATCCAGTTCCTACCTTCTAAAGATCTAAACCATGCAATTTGTGGATTTGCCCTATTTATTTATAGCATGCTTTAGCTCTTCTCTAAGGTCATGTTTTGCTAAATCCTCAAAGATCCCTTGCCTATTTTCCACAAAGTCGTGAAAAAAATCACGTTCAATAATTATAAATCCTCAAGGGTTTGGCTAGCATAAATCCTCATTTTGAGAATTTTCAGGTCCATAGGATTTGAAAGTTCCTCATTTTTATGGATTTACACACCTATGCCAATTTTTCTTAGCTACATGTATTGATGTTGATGTGAAATTTTCAGACGTACTAATTCTAAAGCTAGCACTGATGGCAATGTGAAATCCCTAACTACACTAATTTTCAATGAAGAATCCCTGTGCCGCCTTAGTAAGGAATCCTCAAAATTTGTAGATTCCTTACATGTTACCAAATGTGCGAAAAAAATCTTCTCTAGTCAAATAGGTTTTTCCCATTTGGATATACTTTAAAGGAGAAAAGTAATTTTATTTTCAATCAACTTCTCAATATATATATATCGAGAGAGAGAGAGAGAGAGCGGGGGGTGGGGGGTTTAGAGAAAACATTATTTTCTCTTAGAAAAATAATGTTTCATTAATATGCGTGACACTTCACTTCTTAATAAATAGTTTATATTGTACTTTAAAAATGGTTTTCTCTTAGATAATTTTTTGTTCATATCTAATTACAATGGCGAATCACTTTTGTGTATATACAGAAAACAATCCCTAACCCCCTTTAGGAAAAGCTTTCATGTGGAGCTTTAGCTCAATTTTACGTTTTTCCTCGTGGAGAAGTGTTTGCACCAAACTAGATTTTACTCTAGCGTAGAAAAGTATTTTCACAATCTTCACTTTTTTCCATTGAAAATTGCAGGGTACACAAATGTGCCCAAATCCAACATATATAATGAAAAAAACAATATCAACAATTGGATCAAAGATAAGTACAATTAAAGGAAGCAAATACACTCGATCAATTATCAAAACACAAAATATTAAACATTTGAAGCATTTAAGAGAGCAATTCACTTACATGAAAGTATATTTAAAAGAAATATTATTTGGTTAAATTTTACAAATGTTTTGGCTCAAGCTCTCACACTATAGCATGCATGTAATGCTTGTAAAAAACTAATATAAAGCCTATGATGCACCGATACTTTAAAATGGGGAGTGTATATATATATATATATATATTTCAATAGAAGGGGGTTGCGATCTCAAAAGACGTGCACACGAGAGGAGAGAAACCTACACATGCGAGGCGCAGGGCCAACATAGTTGACACTTGGTTTTTATTTGTACAACCCTTATCTTTGTCATTTTCATTGCATGTACATGTCATATCTATACTATATCTTGTGAGACGGCGATGGGTTTAAATGGAGATCTGCCCCAGCCCGGTCTTATTAGGCGTGGATTTGATCGTAATTTCATTGGGCCCTGGGTGGGCATCAGTTACAAGGTTTAATCCAAGTTAGGTTCAGCACGGTTTGGGTCTTAGTTAAGGTCGACTCGGCCCGTCACGCTTTCATTAATTTATGTAATATTTCGCAATCTTTTTCATGTAAAAGAAAGGCTGCACAAGTAAAATAGGGACAGTCTGTGTCGTCTCGTGGGTGCAGGGATGGATATGTCTGAGCTATTACCCAAACCTGAACCCAACCTGACCCTAGGGGCGGACCTGGGCACAGGGGTTTGGGGACTACCAAAATTGAAAATGTTAAAAAAAATAAACCCCCGCCAATTCTAAGAATTATATGTGCTTTTCTTTTACATTTGTCTATTTCTCCCATATTTCTTTTACATAGAGCCCTCCAACCCGAATTTCCTTCGTCTACCCTTGCGTGACCCATTGCCATCCTAGCATCAATGTAATAATGGATTCCCTCTTGTACTGCTGATACGTCTAATGCATACCACGTTACTGATGCGGCCAATATGAGCTGATACATATATTTAATATATTTTTTTGCTGAAAAATAAGTGAGTCTTTCATTTCTTTTCAATAAAACAATAATATATATATAGATGACGATAAATTAATCCTCACCAACTATAAAAGAGACACCCACAGTCCGAGTCAATCAATAAATCAATGGCCCACAACTTGGAACAAGTCTAAACTTACTTTGGAGCTTTCTAAGAAATGAAGATCTTCCATTGAAAGCTGGGCATAAATATTACTCATCAAGTTTTATTTTTTATTTTTTATTATTATTTTTTAAATCCAGTGAAGGGGGTTGGGACCCAAGAGAGAGTCCGCACACACACGGAAAAAGAGCTTGCACAAGTGGGAAGAAGGCTCACACAAGTGGAAAAATGTGACGTACAGAGGGTTTGAACCTTGGACCGTCAGGAGAGAACTGCCGCCACTTACCAGTGAAGTAAGTGGTCGTTCTCATTCATCAAGTGTTGATGAGTGTTTTGTGGTGAGATATGGATGACCCAACAGATGGTGTGATTAAATCCAAGTTGGATTTTTATCTTAATACAATAATACTCATGGTGTTTTCCAGCTTATTCCAAATGATGTCATAAATCTATCAATTGTAGTAGATAGTGGCAAGAGGAAAACCAGGACATGCAGATATAGGTGGCATCGTGAGGAACTACAAGGGAGATGTATTGTTTATGTTCTAAAAGTATATAGGCATCAAATATTCTAATGAAGCGGAAGTGTTAGCTATATTGAAAGCTCTAAGGATTTGTGTCTCAAATAATTTGTATAGCATAGTGGTGGAAAGCGATTCCTTAAATGCAATTTCTTAGAAGTCTTGTTTGGAGAAGGGTCTATGGAAATTTCAATATCTTTTCAATAAAATCAAGTCTTGGTTATCATCTTTGAATGTTGAGTTTCATCATATGCCTTGGTCGGGGAATGACATGGCGGATGCTTTAGCTAAATTGGGGGTAGAAAGAGAGGTAACTTTACTTGCTCCTTTGTAATTTGTTGTTTTGTGTTGGTATTTAACTCTAATATATTCGTAGGTTTTTTTCTTCCTATCTACTTTGTATCTTTCATATATCTTTAATATATTTTTACCGTTACCTTGCTGAAAAGTCTGAAGGATCAAAGCCAATCAATGTAGAGAGATCGGATTCCGACAAGGGCGCTAAGCGGCGTAACTTTGTCAATTTAAAAAAGCACAGTTCCATTTGATCATTTAATATTAGTTGATACAATACCACATATTCATATCTATCATGTTACCTTTTTCATTTAAAAAAAAAAAATAGACCAAGATCGCTGCTACACCGTTCCATATCACAGTACGGCCTATATACATCGGCTACTCACCCGGTTGATATCGGGCCTGTACCATTTTTAATGCTCTCTCACAATTATTAGATATGCATCCGGTCGAATGGTTAGTAAGCTCCAGATGGATTTTCATGGGTATGCTCTGTAATATAACTGTTAAAAGGAACACTGTTTAGGTTGACTCTGTTCCTAATCCTCTTGCGTGTGAAGGGTTCCATAAACCATGATTGTTGGTGGGATGGGGCTTTCTTATTTCAATTTCATTTGAAATAATCTCCTACCAAGACTTTATTGGCCAATGGCAAGGTAATGCATCCGTTACATATATGTATAAACCCCCAAAAACGGTGAAAGAAACAGGGCACCTAAAATGAATGAATAGAGAGAAAGAACTTTGGGCATCAAGAACTTTGGGCCGTATTCCACCTTTTGGAATCGTGAATGGATAAAATGCCTGCAAATCTTCAAAGAAAGGAAAATGACAGACTCACAGATGCGGGGTGGCCAATTGAAAAATAATTTGGATTCGGCGTTTGTCATTACTTAGCCATAAAATTCCAAATGGATTTGTGGTAAGCTCTTCATCAATGCAAGGAGTCAGTGACTCAATATATTCCAATTATCTTCAGTTTCAAAGAATATGGAGAATAGATTAATAAAATTGATCTACTCTTTAGAAGTGCACCTCAATTTGTAGCTCCTAATTTGATGCATACAGAACATAGGAGTAGTGAAATATCATGGCGTGGATTAGAGGTGAAGTACAAGTATCCCAATAAAATGAAAATCTCCATAAATTGGAATTAAAGGCATAGAGTTTAACAGTTTATTCAAGTACATAATCTTTTTATGATCTAATCCAACAACAAATAATAAGTGGCCTAAAATTGGAATTGCAGTCAATTTATATAGAAGGTTCTTTTTATTTATTTTCTTAAACTCACATATCCACGCACACTATATAGACATTCCTAACTAATGGGATGGGAAGCCGGGACCGATTCCTTGTCACCTCAGTGATAAAAGAGTTGCCTTACATTGAATCAACAGTGGGTTGGCGATTTTTAGAGGAGGTAGTTTGCCATGGTTTATATTATTATCGAATCCTTTGGTCCAATATAAACCAATTAGCGATATTGGAAGTGAGTATTGGTATTGGTCAATGTAAGTATGTCAAAGTGTAAAATATCTGTGAAAATTCAAAAATCAAGAACTGTGAAAATTTCAGAATTTCTATCTTTTGGAGATTATCTCTCCCATTTTGTTTGCACATTTATCCTTGCACTACCATAAGATGGTTTTTTCCCGCATAAAGCTCTACTATAAGATGTTGTCTTACACTTAACATAGATCTTGTGTAACATTTAACATATTAGAGTAAATCTTTAGTAGAGCAAGTCCGTTACTCTTTAGACTGATGAGTGTGTTTTGGTGTGAACATATTCTTATAATGATGAAGATTATTTGATTTTTATTCTTTTGAGGTTGCAAATTAGATCATCAAGACTTTCAAACAAATGTAGCTTTATGAAAATAATTCATCAATGAATGAAAATTTACAGGTTTTAAAGCGGGGAATTAATTAAGAAGAAACTAGGTCTCACGTTTATACTTGCTATATCATAAAAGTTCTCAATAAATATAAAATAGTTGATAAACTTGTTATATTACAAAAATTATACGATATACTTACAAAAATGAGTATCTTATTACCTTACACACTCATGTTTATTTGAAGAATTATATTTTATTTATTTATTTTAAATATATTAAATTAAATATCTAAATAAACTGCCAAACAGTGTAAAATCCACAAGCATCTTTTTGAATAATTTTAAAGTCAAATAGACACCCAAAAAAAAAAAAAAAAAGGAAAAAAAAACCTCTACATGAGAAGCCTCACGAATTTCTCATGAGTAAAGGCCGCAGACGATCCTGTCTCTTTCTTGCCCAAACTGATCCAGAGAGCCATGTGGGCCATGCAAGTCGGCATTATCCTAAGTCATAACCATTCCTTTAAATAATGTTATATTATTCTAGAAAGAAAATAATATATTATTGATACAAGTGATGTAATTACAGAATCCCATAAGAAACGCGTCTTTGACTCCAATCAACGACGGGTTTGCTGGCAAATGCATTGTCCGCTAGAATTTCTACCATACTTGTTTGCTGAAATATAATCCAAGTGTACACCTAACTAGTTTTGGCTCACATCTGGTTAGGGAGGAATCCGGATCTTCTAAACCTAGAAAATTTCCAAGTTAGAGGAGTGAAACTCTATAATGGTATTTGTTGAAACCCGAACTAGCCAAAATAAACATCCACGTTGTGGGTTTTTTTTGAATTTTACATCAATCTTGGATTTGGTCTACCTCAGGCCCACCATCCCATTAATTGATCATATATAAAGCTTATGATTTACTGCGTTGATTCTTGTACTTTAGTCATGTATTCTAGATGGCAGACCCTTCTCTTCCCACATTCACTAGACAATGGGTGTGAAAAAAGTTCAACAGAGTGGTGAGAGGATAACCAAGAATACAGACTTGATAGGAACTAGTAACCAATTATAAAAGACTCCAAATTGCCTTCCATTTTATAATCTCACATGAAAACTCGAAAGGTACATGACCCAACTTGTAGCAGAGAACTGGTGTTCACACAAAACCTGGGTCACATCAGAAAACAAGAAGAAAGAACCAATTTCCCCAGCCAGCCAAACTCCCACCTACGCTCATCCTCTGAGATACTTTGCTATATCTATTTCATTGACCATTTCAAGCTATTAACTTGATCAAACAAATATAAACAAAAAAGTCAGTAAGCACTCAATTAGAGATTATGGAAATAATGTAAAAGATGATTATAATATAGGGTGGTACAGGTTGGCAGCCTCATTATTCAAAACGTGCACAGCTGCCAATAGGCAAAGACTTAAGGATCTTTGCTATATAAAGGGTTGTCAGGACACTCTCCTCTCATTAAAGCAGTAAGTAGGAACAGAAATATCTTGTGTTAGTTATAGGACTAGCACAAGTTGAATTCTATCAGGGTTGGGAGTGCGGCAAATCAGACGGCCGGCGATTTCTAAGGTTTGGTCCTGATATGGGGAGCCAGGTGAAGGTGGGGCATTGGCCTCACCTGATATTCGCTGTGTCTTTATGCTTGTTAGCCACAAGCATTGCGGCCGATGATAATTATTATTATTCATCTCCGCCGCCACCTTATTACTACAAATCACCACCTCGACCTTCGCCATCCCCACCTCGACCTTATTATTATAAATCGCCGCCACCACCTCAGTACTACTACAAGTCTCCTCCCCCACCATCTCCATCTCCACCTCCTCCATACTATTATAAATCACCACCACCTCCCTCATTTTCACCGCCTCCACCTTACTACTATAAGTCTCCACCGCCACCATCTCCTTCTCCACCCCCTCCATACTATTACAAGTCCCCTCCTCCTCCATTGCTGTCTCCTCCACCTCCTTACTACTACAAATCTCCACCACCACCGTCTCCATCACCACCTCCTCAATACCACTATAAGTCCCCCCCTCCACCATCTCCCTCTCCCCCACCGCCATACTACTACAAGTCACCACCTCCACCATCGCCATCACCACGTCCCCCGTACTACTATAAATCACCACCTCCTCCATCTCCCTCACCACGTCCCCCGTACTACTATAAATCACCACCTCATCCATCTCCCTCACCACCTCCTCCGTACAATTATAAATCACCACCACTTCCATCTCCATCACCACCTCCTCCATATTATTATAAGTCTCCTCCACCGCCATCACCATCACCTCCCCCTCCATATTACTACAAATCCCCACCACCACCATCGCCATCACCTCCACCTCCATATTACTACAAGTCCCCTCCTCCGCCATCACCATCACCACCTCCTCCATACTACTACAAGTCCCCACCTCCACCGTCACCATCACCACCTCCACCCTCTCCATCTCCTCCCCCTCCATACTACTACAAGTCCCCACCTCCTCCATCACCATCACCACCTCCTCCTTACTACTATAAATCCCCACCTCCACCATCTCCATCTCCTCCCCCTCCATACTACTACAAGTCACCACCTCCTCCATCACCTTCGCCTCCCCCTCCATACTACTACAAATCACCACCTCCACCGTCTCCATCTCCTCCTCCTCCATATTACTACAAGTCCCCACCTCCTCCATCATCTTCACCACGTCCTCCTTACTACTACAAATCCCCACCTCCTCCATCACCATCTCCTCCCCCTCCATACTACTATAAATCCCCACCTCCTCCATCACCATCACCACCTCCTCCTTACTACTATAAATCACCACCTCCGCCTTCATCATCTCCACCACCTCCATACTACTACAAGTCCCCACCTCCACCATCACCATCCCCACCTCCTCCATACTACTACAAGTCGCCGCCTCCTCCATCACCATCCCCACCTCCTCCATACTACTACAAATCCCCACCCCCACCATCACCATCCCCACCTCCTCCATACTACTATAAGTCGCCGCCTCCTCCATCTCCATCCCCACCTCCTCCATACTACTACAAATCCCCACCTCCACCATCACCATCACCACCTCCTCCGTACTACTACAAATCTCCTCCACCCCCATCACCTTCAACTCCTCCTCCCTACTATTACACTTCTCCCCCACCTCCCAAAGGCTACAATTAGAAATTCCATCAGTTCCATTTCAATGGAGTAAGTACCTACCATCCCTTGGAAATGCAATGCCTTGATGCAATCATTACACTACAAGTTACAGGTCACTAAGTTTCATTTGGAGACTTCAGTGATCTGAAACATCTTTGCATTAATTCAATTTTTTCACACGCTATCTTACGGAAAAAAAAAAAAAAAAACACACAAACACACACCCACTGATGGGTTGACTTTTTGGCCATTGCCTAATCAGAAGGATGGTTAAGATTGTTTTAAACATGAAAGGTTTCCATCAATCTGATCTATCCATTTAGTTGGATCCAGCTAGATTGCATATAACTAAGAAGAATCACTTCATTTGGACCAGTTACTGGTACATTGTATCTTACAGTGAACCTAGTGAAGTGGATCATTGATTCGTTGTCCAATTGTTTCATGCATTTGTAGTGGCCTTTTGTTTTTATTTTTTTATTTTTATATTTTCGCTTTTTGGTGAAAATAGTGGCTTTTTGTTGCTGACCCTTTTGTTTTTGTTGCTGTAAGCAGGAAGGTCATGCGAATTAGGAGAATTTTAAGGACATGGAGTGATTACATTGGCTACAGTGGGATGCATTTGAGAATAAAAGAATTGAAAGGGCTATTCTTAGCAATTCATTCTTAAGTAATATACACTGTAATATGGGCTGTCTTCTGTTGGGTCATGTGAAATGATTGACATTTTGTTTCTCATGTGGTTTGTTCAATTAATGAAATTAATTTCAATAAACTCTATGCAACGTAGTTTCCTTTGTCCCTCCTCTTTTTCAGTAATGCACTGAAGCAAATGATCAATTCAGGCTTCCAATGTTGTCCTTTCATAGTTCAATAACTAAGAAACAATGCCTAGCTCATAAAGGTATACTGACTCGGCCGAGTGTTGACAGAGTCAAAAAGTCAAAACTCAGTCTGACTAGATGTGATCAATAAGAATAGAACTAGCTTCGAAAAACTTCTATTCAACTTTGACTCGAGTCTTGACTCTGAGTTTTGACAGATCAGCTAACCAAAAAAATGTAGCAAAAGCCCGCTAAGAACCGAGTTTCTGAAGGTGTCTTTGGTTTTTCTATTGATCTGAGCAACTCGCTTGAGTTCTACTGAGTCACAGCAAGTTCTATAATATGGCAAAGGAGCGTCCTGTTTGCAACCTTAGTGCTAACGGGCTATGCTGTTTAGTCTAATATGCGGGATGGGGCAGTGCCATTAATTTGGACCTTTAATTAAGTATTCATAGTCTCAAGCTTAGCCGGTTTAGACAATAAGCAAAAAGTGAGGTCAGTCCTAGATTAAATGAAATTCCTAAAATTACAGCTCAAAATCTAGGTCCAATCCTTTTGAAATTGGACCATAAAATGAGTCTTCACCCTGCCCATGGTCCAATAAAATTAGCCCAAAGGTCAACTACTCATATGGTTATATGTCAAACGTGTGTATTGTATGGGCCCACCATGACTGGTCCTGGCACAAAGATCAGTGAAGCTCATGAGTTCCAAGAAATGAGCAAACGATAACGGGCATTCTCTCAATCACCATATCCAGATGATCAGGGCTCTCTATCATCTGAGCACTCAATGGAGGGTGGGTCATGGTCTAGAAATCTTGACAACAATTCATGGTTTTGATCAACCATTGCCAATAACCGTACCAGATAAAATGGAGAGTAATTGGCTAGCTTTCTACCAAATGCATAACTCACTTTGTATGGCCTCTTATACCTCTTTTTATTTTTTATTTTTATATATATATAGATTAGTCATTTCATAGCTTTAAATTGGACATATTAAAGTGTTTATTTTTAGCATACGACTAACCCTTGAACAAAAGTCTTTTCTTGCCTCATAAATGAACGGTTAGATTTGGACCATATTTTCCAAGGCACCAATTCCAGTCACGACTCGTCTAACTCTATGATAAGGTTTAATTTTCAATTTGTACAACTAGGGCCAACGAGGAATGAAGAATGATCCAAAGTCTTGTTACTATAGGCTTCACTGTGCCAAAGCAGTGAGATTCGTTTTGAGAGAAACCTGAATCTTCAATCGGTGACCAATATATTGTTAGATGGGCATGCAAGAAGTTACAGGAGCAATCTGGCCACATTGGATTGGACACAAGAAGGGAAGCTATTGGATGGTTGGGATGCCATGACCGGAGATGTGAGGCCCATTAACAATGTATCTGGATCCCTTATCAAAGGATCACTTTTGTTTGCAAAGGAGAAAAAATTTAAAAAATAAACCAGAGGCATCCTGTAACATGGTTACAAGCAGCAAGGGTCAAAGTCAACGAGTAGAGCACATGTTAGAGTCTTCCTGCAGATCTCGTCTCCTCAGAACTGTTAAGATCAGTCTTCCTGCAGATCCCGTCTCCTCAGAACTTACTCATAGTAAGTGCTAGATGTTCGTTGCGGTTTAATGCAACAGGCTGATGATAGCCTCAAGCCTTCAATTGCAAAAACCCAACAATCATCCATCAAAGATCATTTGCATAGCCATATGGTGATGGGTTATTGTCATGTATTTCAGGTTAATCAGATTGGTCCATTGAATTTGTCAGCAACCATGTTTTGGGCAACGTTGGCACACTGTGATTTTCCCTTTTTGTGCTTACTCCTGTGTGGTTGATTATGGACTGGGGGTTTCAACTGCTTCATGCACGACACATTGCCACATGGGCCAATTAATCTATCTATGCGGGCCCCACCATAACATGGGTGCAATCCTGTTCAATACCTAGACTAGTCAGTTTGCAAGTGGGCATGCATGTTTCACAGGTGGGTGAGAGAGAGAGAGAGAGAGGTCCCACTGTGACAAGTCTCATCCGTTTTTGTAATTACATAAGAAACTTCCAGCGGCTGCCAAATGAAGTCACCCAAAACGCGTTCCTATTTGAAAACCTCTAAACATCCCAAGCCCACCTACTTTACCCTCACCAAACCTTACCCATTATCTTCTCTTTGATCTTTGACTTCATGTTCTCCTAAAATGTATAGAGAAACAAAATAAGTAAACTATGTATAGAGAGACAAAATGAGTAAACTAAGTAATGGGAACCCACTATCAGATTGTAGACAAATGGGATAACAATATTACACTATTAGCTCCGTACAGCTTTTATGCCCTATTAAAAACACAGACACTTGACCACATGATGATATACAAGGCCTTGCTATCTAAATTAAGGGTTACCGCCCCTCTCCATGCATGTCATAAGCAAGCTTACACAGTATCTTGTAATAGCAGTAGTAGTCATACTAGAAATGGAGGTGGCATTGACCTCCTCTACTGGTTGGGGTGATCTTATGCTTGATAGCCACCAATGTAGCTGGAGATAAACCTTATCTGTACTCTTTTCCACCAACCCCTTACTACTACAAGTCACCACCTCCACCTCCTACTTAACACTACAGGTCACCACATCCTCCATTGCCTCTGCTGCCGCCACCATCACCATCACCATCACCATCACCCCCTCCTCCTTATCACTATAAATCTCCTCCCCTACCATCACCCTTACCACTGTTGGCCTAGCGGATTCAGACCAAGTGAGTTCATGGTCATGGGTATTTTGGTAATTGTACTGGGACTTTCTTATTGACTAAAATAGGGTTTCTTGGGATATAAGAAAGAGAGCATTATATATTCATATAATGTATAACCCATGAGATATACTGTACTAATCATATACAGAGTGAACCTAATGAGAGTCGAGTTTCTTTCCCGTGGACGTAGGCAAGTTTGCCGAACCACGTAATTCTATTGTTTGTAATTGCTTGTTCTTGTGTGGTTGATTGATTCACGTTTCCGCATACAAGCGCACAACAACCACGTCCTCCTTATTACTATAAGTCTCCACCACCACCATCTTCCTCTCCTCCTCCACCTTACCATTATAAGTCTCCGCCACCTCCATCACCATCCCCACCGCCTCCATACCATTACAAGTCTCCCCCACCACCATCACCATCTCCACCTCCTCCATACCACTAAAAGTCTCCTCCTCCCCCACCTTCTCCCTCGCCACCTCCTCCATACCAATACAAGTCTCCTCCCCCACCTTCTCCCTCACCAGCTCCTCCATACCATTACAAATCTCCTCCTCCACCATCTTCATCACCTCCTCCCCCATACCACTACAAATCACCACCTCCTCCTCCTCCATCCCCACCATCTCCTCCATACAATTACAAGTCTCCTCCCCCACCATCTTCATCACCTCTTACTCCATATTGCTATAAGTCGCCACCACCTCCCCCATACCATTATAAATCATCACCTCCACCATCACCATCGCCACCACCTATGTAACGCCCCAATTCCGAATACCGAAGTTACCGCTAAGGTACCCGAATTTGACGCGCTACTTCCGGAAAATCTAAAAACTTCCAAGATCATAGTCCGCGGTGAGGTTAAATTCTTAAAACTTTTTGAACAATAATATAATCAATAGTTGTATTACGAAAGCATAAGAAAAGATAGCGGAAGCAATAAGTATCATATAAAATGATCAAATGGAACATGGCTGAAGTCTAACAAAATCTCAAGTGTAGTTATCAGAAGTTTATACAAAACTGATTACCTCCTTGCTCATTACAATAAACTCTCAAAAACCCAAAATAAATATGCACTCAGACACCCGGTGCATGCATCCGACTCGACCACCTGGTCAACCGGTCCCCAACTGTACTCGTCGACTATAGGCGCTTCGTGGTAAGCGTAACTCACAGGGTCAAGGTCGAGACCTAAGCATCAAAGATGGGTCAGATCTGAGGATCTGGCAAGGCACCATATATAGATAATACATGATGTATGCAACAAAAGATAATAGAGATGAGTATATAATCATAGGAGTAACAAGGAAACATAAACTAGGCAATTGAACAATAAATAACAGTTTAGAATAAAAAATATAAGTAATCTAATATAATTAGATAACAATATGACACATTCACACAAGCTGGATATATCGCGGGATATTATGCCGCGGCCCTCCAATACTGTAAACAGTCGCGGCGGGGAAAATATAATAAATATGCAATGGATAACAGTCATGATAATAACAATATATATAACACCGATCACACCCCTTTATCAGATTAGATCGGACCCGGTATCATACCGTCCGTCTAATTACAACTCATCATGATAGCTCTAGTCACAACCAATATAGCTCCTACCAGTGATGATCAGTCAATAGGCTGAGCTTAGATCAACTGAGTAAATGTCTAGTGCCGACTCATAGAAACAAATACAGGTCTGTGTCTGTCTAGGCTTGTCTTGCATGAGCAAGGTCCTAATCAAGTCTCTAAGAGGTTTAAGTACAATATTATAGAATACAGTCCAATATCCAAGTCCAAATTCAATCATCATTGGATCCATACTAGGCACATAACCATTGCCTTAGTTAACAACAATATAGGTAACCAGTCATACACAACCCTTCATTATAACCCACCTCTCCATTCTAGGGTACTACACACCCAATCTTAGGCCGTATGAGGGCTTGCCTAGCCAAAGACACGGGTTGTTTTATCTCCAATTATATCGTTGGGTCACCATTAAGTAGTCCTATGTTCAAGTCCTCCAATTTCCCTTTAATTAACAAGTTTATAACAATAATAAAAATAGAAGAAAAGAACAATATATATAATCCTCCAAATAATAGAATCAAGTAGAATAAACAAGGGTCCTACCTAGGTAATGGTCCACTCTCAGATTCAGGGCCACATCAGATGATTGGATCCATAACTGTAGTCTCAGATGCTAAAATGTACTATATTGGTGCTCCTGAAGTTACGGGCATCCTTGATTACGTTTAAGGGTCGAATCGCTGACAATTCTAATCCTTAAACCCTACTTGGTAGTCCCCCCAAGTCAAGGTTGAGCCACACCATTGACTCGTGCTTGGCACCTTGATGGAAGCTCATTTGGATGGTCAATGGGCCCCACAATCGATCACGAACTCAAAATACTAAAATCTGGAAAAGTCACTGTACACAGTATGCCCGGTCAACCCCCTAGCCTGGGCGGTCGACCGCACGCACTGAGATCAGTGGACAGTCCCTTGTCATGCATTTGCCTGATTCCAGAATCTCCAGTGTGTCCGGTCGACCTCCTGGCCTGGGCGGTCGACCGTACGCACTGAATTTCTAGAATAAGGGAAATTTCAAGTTTCTAGCATTTCTCAGGAATCCCTTTGTCCCCAGTCGACCTGGCACAGGGCCCGGTCGACTGCACACACTGACTCCTGGATCTGAGATGAAAATCCATGTCTCAGCTATACCTGAGCTTTGACTATGTACCTGGTCGACCTGGCACAGGGCCCGATCGACCGCGTACGCTGATCTGCCAGTTCTATAGATGAATTAACTGGGAACTGCATTTTCTCAGATTTCTGTGTCGCCGGTCGACTGAGTACTGGGCTCGGTCGACCGAGTACACGGGACCTGAGTTTTCCTCAGAGTTCCTAACTGGGACTTGATTTTTCACCATTATAGTGTGCCCGGTCAACCTAACAGTAGGCCGGTCGACCGGGTACCTATAACAATCCAGGATTTATGGGGTTCCTTTTCCTTCATTCCAATTTTAGCCCAATTCACCCCTAATCTCCTCCATTCATCACAGAAGCATATAAAACAATTGAAGCACTTCTATAACCATCCATCCATCATCCCACCTGGCCATTGATCTTCCAAATGGGAGAACCCATCCATCAAATGGCTAACATCCATAATATAAAGCTCAAATGGTAGATTTAACATGCATATATATTCAATTGAACTGAATTTACAGAATCAAGAGAAAGAAAATCATGCATTCTGTGGTACTAGCATATGGTACTTGCCTCATATTAGTAGAAAGGGAAATTAGAGTATATGAAGAAATCAAATTAGCAAATATATGGATGATGAAGTAATTGGGGATGACTCATTCTTCTCCTTGTGCTGGGATTTGGGGAATTAGGGTTTTCTTAGGGAGAAAGATAGGGAAAATGAGAGATGAGAGTGAATTAGGGCTAGTTCATTGCAATAATAGCGTTTATATAGGTTTGGGGTTGGTGGTTATTTACTAAAAGGCCCTTAGGGTTTAACTAGGGGAAATGATAGGGTAATGGGCAAAATGGTCAATAAAATGGATTCTAGAAGGTTCTTTAATTCTAATACTCCTTTAAATAAAATTAAATTACTAACTAAGGCATAGACTAACTAAAATCTTAATAAATAACAAAGATCACCCTATATCTATAAAAAGGTCTAATTCTAAAACGTAGGAATAAATCTATTAGACCTATAAAATAGTATAATTAAAATAGTTAATATTATAACTCTAAGTATTCAAATCAAACTAAGGGCCCACAAGGGGTGGGGCCTTACAAACTACCCCATACCATTATAAATCACCACCTCCACCATCACCATTGCCCCCTTCTCCATACCAATATAAGTCACCACCTCCACCCTCGCCATCCCCACCTCCTCCTTACCACATAAATTGCCTCCACCTCCATACCACTACAAATCGCCACATCCACCATCCCTATCTCCTCCCCCTCCATACCACTACAAGTCACCACCTCCACCCTCTCCATCCCCACCTCCTCCTTACCACTATAAATCACCTCCACCTCCCTCGCCGTCGCCCCCACCTCCATACCATTACAAATCGCCACCTCCGCCATCTCCATCTCCATCTCCTCCCCCTCCATATCACTACAAGTCACCACCTCCACCCTCTCCGTCCCCACCTCCTCCTTACCACTATAAATCACCTCCACCTCCATCGCCATCGCCCCCTCCTCCATACCACTACAAATTGCTGCCCCCGCCAGCTCCATCTCCTCCCCCTCCCTTCCACTACAAGTCCCCACCTCCACCCTCTCCATCCCCACCTCCTCTTTACCACTATAAATTGCCTCCACCTCCATCATCACCACCTCCTCCATACCACTACAAATCGCCGCCGTTCCCGTCTCCATCACCACCTCCTCCATACTAGTACAAATCTCCTCCACCCCATCTATATCCCCTCCTCACTATTTCTACTACTCTCCTCCACCTCCCAAGGGCTACTAGTAGGCACCTTATCCACTCCGTTTTCATTTGCACGAGTCTGCGCGTCGAACTCATGTCTTCATGCACCATAAACAATTATATCACATGGGTCCTCTTCAAATGCGAAATTGAGAGATATCTGAGTTGAATAATACAAGTAATGCAGGAAGTGCATTTGAGAAGAAAGGAGTTCTAAAATGAGAAGCTTTTGGGTTTTATTAATTGAGTGGGATTACCTTACTTTACGTGGAGTTGTTTTTTTGAACAATAAGATTGGCAAAGGAAGCTCCAAATTAGCTATTGTATTCCTTTATTGCATTCCTTTCTCATTTCTTAGCTGTAATGTTCAATTGAAAATATTTGGAAATAAGAACTTGTGAGAATAAATCCAAGTACTTGGTAGTTTTAGCTTTCACTCTGTTTTGATTTCTTCATGTTTTTTAAGTCTGCATGCCGTCTTTTCTCGTTTTCATTTTGTGACTTTTGGAAACTCGTCTGATTAGCCAAACCGCAGTTATACTCTAATTCTTGCTGGCGTAGGGAACACAGGTGGAATGATTATAGGCCTTTGTGTTCGAGAGATGCAGAACTCTTTCCTCTATGTGAATCCTTTACACAATTAAAGAAACGTAAATGATGCACAATCTAATCTAAGCAACCACAACGAGTACCATCGAAGAAAAATAACGAGAGCAAGAGCAAAGGAACCACAAACAAAATTGATGTGAAAAAATATCTAAACTAAGATGGAAAAACTATGGAGCCGCTATACAAAATAGGAATTTATAAGCTTTTCATTCCCAAGCTACAAACCTGAGGATCACCTTCCCATCTACCACAACTCCCATTCACTCTCTTAATGAAAGAGGGAAAAAACCTAAAATTTCTTATTTTCTCACTTGCAAGTAAGAGAAGCTAACCTTGTTTTTTTGGGGCTTCTCTTCAAGTGTCTTACAAGTTACAACTCTCTTGTTGATTGATCATAAAAAAAATTAAGATCAGAGGATAAGGATTTTAATTTCCTCTACCCTCGCACATGTAAACTTTAAGTCAAATCCCATATAGGCCTTTACATGACAATGGGTCCAAAAGACCCAACAGTTTGTGCCAATAAAATGAAGGATCAACATTGTATATTGGCCATTTAGCATAGTTCAGCTCGAAGGCATTGTTTTTATTTTCAACAGTCCACTTAAATGCTTTGGATATGACGGTTAGAAATATCGGATGAAGTCAACATTTTGATAAATGACTAATCATAAACTCTCTTGCATTTTCTGGGATCAGATTGGTCATCACCATGCACATGACTCTATAAGTTGTATGGAATAAAAAAAAAATGGTGTAAAGAGCATTGCCTGGAAAAAGGTGGAATTACTAGGCCCCAGTCACAAATGACTTGTGGATGTCATTATGAACACCGATTGGCCCACTAGCTGGGATGGGCGAAGTGCCAGTTTTGGACTGGACAAATATAAGCCCATGTATGGATGAAATAAAGATTTCAAAGGTCAATTTTTTTGTAGTCTGGCTTGAAGATAGGCACTTGAACTTGGATCCGTGCCTTCCCCATGAGGGTCATTAGAGGTCTGAGTCCGACTGAATAAAAAGCTTGAGCACAAGAAGCACGCGAGTATGATAACGGCCCAACCGCCCAAGTCCAATAAGAGTTCAATGGCAGATGCAGTTTCATGCCTATCAACTCCTTGAATAATAATATTGGGCCAAGGTCTTGTTCATTGGCCATGATCGAAGTGTGAATCCAATGCTATTGGATTGGTCTTGCAAAAATCCAGGCCAGACTCGGGACCATTGAGAGCCCTATCTTGATGGACCCATAGATCATGGGCCATGTTAGGAAGGAGAATGTACAAAAAACGCACAACGCACAATGATTGGCACAATCTTGACCATTGGTTACAAGGTAATTGATGGACAGTTTGGAAAAGGCATATTCAAAGGTCAAGATTGAATGATTTCTAGCAGAAAGATTGGATAGTAGAGATTTATTAGTTTGCTTCACAGCCTAAAGCCTGTGTATGGTGGGCCCATTTGTACAATTGAGGCCCAGTTGGTATGTGCTTTATGATTTTGACTTGGGCTTGGACGAGATATTCAATAGGGCTCACTAATTCAAAATCTAAACTGGAAATTTTCAAAAAAAGGCCTAAAGTTATGATGGTCTTTTGTTAGCACAAAATCCATCCATTGGGCCTTAAGTTAAGATGGTAAAAAAAAGGCTAAACTATATACATAGGGTTGTAAACGGGTTGGTTCCGGTCCGGGTCCATGGTGGACCCAGAACCGGAACCGTTAAAAGAGAAGGTGGAACCGGGACTGTTTCGGAACCAATTTCTTGGCTCCAGAACCAGAACCATACATAGGACAGGTCGGGATCCGGGTTCGAATCTAGGTAAGGAATGATATTAAAAAACACTATTTTTATGAGAGATTTTTAAAAATTGAGATAATATGTCAGTTCTTAGGTCCACGGGTCCGAACCAAGGTGGAACCGGACCCGGACCCATTTATTTATCGGGGCCTAAATAAGGACCCGGACTCGGTTTTTAATGGCTCGGAACCTCCAGGTAATCAGAGAATCGATGACCCATTTACATCCCTATATATACACCATCGTCCTTGGTCTTCTCTGTTGAATGTGGATTGTTGTTGCATCTCAACCGTCCATTTATTATCTAAGAAGGTTCCTGTGCATGGCGGCATGGCCCATCATCCATCAACGTATGCATATCATGGAAGATTTTCACCTACGGCTACGAGCAGAATGCATACTTCGTGAATGCAATCCACCTCGTGGGACCCACTTGGATACATTTTTATCATTGAGAGCGGATGGATAGAAAGATCACTTTATGAATAAGGCTCATACGGAAAATCGGCCCCATCACATTATCCTAGCCTCTGATTTAACAACCTAAAAATCCAATGCTCTTTTAACGGTAGAATTTTTTGAGATTCACACCAATAGAGTAAAGGTTTGATTAGCATAAAATTGGATATAATTGCAGGTCATGTGGGGGGGTGGGGGGGGTGCATAAAGTGTGTGAAAGGAGTTGTACTGATCAAGGATGGAAAAGAGCCCCATATAGTCTGCTGCTAGTAAAAAATTCTCCTGCATATCTGATACTTTTTAAGGGCCACCCCTAGCAAAATATTTCTTTCCAAATTAAAATATACTTGATGAAAGTGATGAGTCTTTTATATAATCCAGGTCTTTTCTACGGAGTGGGAGACTGACCAAGCCCAAGTCAATTATAAAGCTTGCAAGTTTAACTTTGTCTCTATTTCTTCATTTCTTTTTTTTTTAATCTTTTAAACCCTTTGATGTCATTTTCAATTTGAGAGTTGGTTCTTTTGGTAAAAAAAATTTGGGAGTTGTTAAAAACCCCAGTAAGTTAAGAGACATCGAAGTTCAAACAGGTCGATTGTACATCGAACCATTTCTTTGGGCCATGCCCAACTTAGTTTGTTATTATCTTCTTGTATTTGAAGAACTATTAATAAAATAGTATATGCTCAAGTAACATTAAATCAAATTCAAAAAATATTCTCATGGGCACCTGCTCCCGAGAGAGTGCGCATCAAAGGTGGGCCCCCTGAATTTCACCAGGTCATGTACGGCAAGCATCGCCTATGCACAATGCGCAGGACAAAATCGTCCATCAAATTCGTACATGTTTAGGGCTTGTTGGCATCATACCTGTGTTAAAAATTACGCTTAATTAAAAATGATGTGATGAGAATTCTCTCTTTTGAAAAGGAGTTAACTACCGTCGTTTTGGATTTATTTGACTTAAAACTAATTTAAATAAATGTTTGAGTCCTGATAACTAACTAATAAAATTCTTGTGAATATCTAAGTCATTCATCTTTTACAGCTTTTGCCTTTTTTTTATAAAGCAATAAAAAGTTAACTTCTTTAAATAGACGTAACGTCTAAAGTAATCAAATAATTTATGAATTTTTTTTACATGTTTGCCCATGTAACTTTGATAAGATTGCACGTACAACTTTTAATATAAAATTTGGATGTTTTATGTTTTTACTTTTAGATGTGATTTGCACTTTTACTGTTTGACAAGTTTTAACTGAATTAGACATGCCCAACAATCTATTGTAAATGGTGTTTTTTTTTTCTTTAAGAAAACTGTATCAGTTTCCAATCTTCCGCTTCATATAAAGCAGAGAATCTCTGCTTTAACCCATCTATATCAATGATCAGAGTCCATTAAATCACTCCCTTGAAATTTACATTGGATTAAATTTTACTCTAATTGGAGTTTGCCTTTCGTCTTTTGAACTCACCAGTTAAATGTACAGATATTGGCCGGATTTCAGTTGGAGTGAAATTTTGCCCCGTGCCATTACATGGGAAGAGTGTGTTACTCAATTGCAAGATAAAATCATTCAAAGGGAGAGCCCACTCATTGGTTTAGAAATTACTAAACTTTCGAAGAAAGCAGAGTGATCCGGATGAAATTAGACTTACGGGACCAGAGCCACCTAACCCAACACCCACTCGCCATAATCCTCCTAATCATATGAAAAAAATAACAGTTCTATCTCTATTCATGACTTGTTCTTAATCTCAAGTTAAAAAACAATATAACAAATAAGTCTATTCAACCTTTATTCTTCTAATCATAGGAAAAAATAACAGTTCTATCTTTATACATGACTTGTTCTTACACCCAAGTGAAAAATAATATAATGAATACGTCTATGGAACATATTCATTTATATGTTTTTGTTCCTGTAAGGACCCTGTCAAAGCAGTATGTTCTAAGAGAGAAGTTATATAAAGGTGTGGTCGTAGCTCTTGTAGCATTGAGGAATAGCTGCTCTCACCCATGGTACCAAACATGGGAAAGATGTGGCTCTTACTCATGGTGGCACTGCTTGCAATGACCAACCAAATCACAGCAGATGATGACCCTGACATGTACCCTCCCCCTCCATCTCCATACTACTACAAATCGCCGCCGCCGCCCTACTACTATTACTACAAATCACCACCCCCTCCTTACTACTACTCATCTCCACCGCCTTACTACTACAAGTCACCACCCCCACCCTATATTTATAAGTCCCCGCCACCGCCACCTTACAATTACTCATCACCCCCTCCACCACCATATTACTACAAGTCACCACCCCCACCTCCACCTCCACCTTACACTTACAAGTCACCGCCGCCACCACCTTATTACTATTCATCACCACCTCCCCCACCATACTACTATAAATCACCACCACCACCATCACCACCGCCTCCGTATGTTTACAAGTCTCCACCCCCACCTCCACCTTACATTTACAAGTCGCCGCCGCCGCCCCCTTATTATTATTCATCACCACCTCCACCTCCATACTACTATAAGTCACCACCACCACCATCACCACCACCTCCTTATGTTTACATGTCGCCACCCCCACCCCCACCTTACATTTACAAGTCGCCGCCGCCGCCATCTCCTCCGCCTCCATATGTTTACAAGTCACCACCCCCACCCTACATTTACAAGTCCCCACCGCCGCCCCCTTATTATTATTCCTCACCCCCTCCACCACCATACTACTATAAGTCACCACCTCCACCCCCACCTTACTATTATTACTCACCTCCTTACTATTACTCCTCTCCACCCCCTCCGCCACCGTACTACTACAAATCACCACCACCCCCATCACCACTGCCTCCATACATGTACAAATCACCACCTCCACCTTCACCTTACATTTACAAGTCCCCACCACCCCCACCTTACTATTACTCTTCGCCACCCCCTCCCCCACCATACTATTACAAGTCGCCGCCGCCACCTCCATACATGTACAAATCACCACCCCCACCTCCACCTTATATCTACAAGTCTCCACCCCCACCACCTTATATCTACGAGTCTCCACCGCCACCTCCCTACTACAAGTAGGGACCACACTTTGGCAGCGCAACCATCTCCACCTCCTTCATACTGCTGCAGATGTTCTTCACTCAATCAACCCTCTCCTTTTATAAATCTTCCCCTCCTCCATCCACACTACTTCTCTAAAATCTATGCCATCCATGAGGTCAGAATTCTATTTGTTGTGTTGTTGTATGTTCATGGTCGTGGATCCATGCACATTAAATTGGTTGTCAGTTTTCTTCTGCTTGATGGAGCTGTTGTCTATGGTTACCTCTGCTTTCCTGTGAAGTTCTTATTTTGCATGTTTTCTTTTGGAGAAAATAAATGGCAAAGATGTTTGCCAAAGAAAGTTGTGAGAGTTATTATTAGGGGATTGCTTGTACTAGGTCTTTGTCATTGGGTGGTTTGATGTTCCATGCGTGTAATATAAGTGAGCTCAGCTTACATAGAAAATAAGAATTCTGTGTTTTATCATATTGTTAACTTAAGTTTTCTGTAAGCAGTACCCTCATCTAAAAATTCAGTGATTAAGTTTGTTATCATTAGTGTATTTAAAGATGGAAAGTTTCCGTATGCCATTGGCCCAACCATAAGGTGGTCCATTAGCCCAGACTGATCAATCAATCCCAGCAATCTTAAGAGTGCTGAGGTCCATAGCTGAAACCATTTTGTAAGGAGTGCTCAGAACACACTGACCATGTCTGTAAAATAACCCGTACCGAGGGAATAAGATCTACTCTTGCATGTGTTGATGGATCCAGATCATTCAACCAGAGGCACATGCCAAAATTTGCACATGTTGATGGTATGCATGATCAAGATACGACAATGGGGTAAATACCATAGCTTAAAAACCTGAATGAGTTCAATGTCAAACCGAGTCAGTCAGGCTCTGAAGACTCAGTGAGTCACGGGTGCTGATGTCAACTTAAAGGTCCCTTGTGTAACTAATAAAATATATTTATATTTTTAATTAGCATCATAATTGGAGTAAGTTAAATTTAAGAATCTTTAGTCAACTTAGGTGTCAAGATCAACTTGGTGAACACAAATCCCATCATCTGTTAATGGAGTCAATGCTTATGCCCAAACAATCCAAACATGTTTTAATATCGTTTTATGTGATGTGGACAAATAGTTGTTTAGTACTTCTTCGTCCTCTTCTTTTCAGTCTCCTTCGTTAGTGTCATCTTCTGGCAATGTCATAATCATTTTCTCTGAAGGATACAAGAAGCAACCATCTTTTTTAAAATCTATTGGGATGGGCATCTTAGAAATATATGGCATAAAAATAACTATGGAGTCGTAAATTTGCAATTTAACTTGTCTGGTATCAACTATACAAATGCATTTGAAATTCGTCAAGAAGAAATATGAATTTGAAGTTCACAAAAATTGAATTTGAAGTCCACAAACTAGTGTCAAGGGATTATGGAATACGCAGAAGTGTCCAAATCAGGACAGGAGGCATTTTTCCAGTCTCTGGTTCGTCCCAAAATCCATTTGGGACAAGAAGCACATCATGAGATCACATTGCCTATATATCAACAGAAGCAGGGAGCGTGTTAAGAGAACTTCTACCTAGTCAGGCCACAATGGATGCAAGTGCAACCATAGCTCAAAGTCTCAATCACAAATGCCTACCTGCCTGATTGGTAACCTAAAAAAAGTATATTAGTAACAGGAGCAACATACCTGAGAAGATGAATCCTTGAACCAGAAATGTTAGCCATTCAATGCAATTCTGGGGACAGCATGGCTGCTGAAAGAACAGTCCAGACATTGATGGAATTCTGGGGACAATGCAATTCAGTGTAATTTCTGGAGAAGAATTTCACACAGTTCAAATCATGTGCATTTCATTAACGAACAAAAGAAATTATGAGTCCACCATTTGAGCAATGGATCTCTCAGCAAGTCCCAATGAGATCGGAACAGATCTGCAGAGTGGATACAAATTCAAGATAGATCTCCCACACAGAATTTGGTGAGAAATAGGCAAACAGGGCAGAATGCAGCATGGCAGGCATTAAAGAATATGCTACAGAATTCCATAAACAGTTCTACATCACTGGATAGAAGAGGACTGCAAGTCTCTACATGGAACCTAGCCTCTATGGAAAGACAATCAGAGGGAAGAAAATCCATTTCAAATGGTCTGTTACATTCAATTATTGTAAACCTAAGAAGATACTTTCACTGTGAAAACATGTAAGATGAAAAAAAAAAAACATTCGAGCCAATGAGGCCTCCTGGTATGGCAGAACACCAAATCTGTGGAAGAAATGCCAATTTGAAAGATTGGGAACTGGAATACACCAATTTAGAAGTTTTTGCTCACTCGAGTTTAATGCCTGGATTCCTCGCCAAATACCTCCACAAAGCAAACTGGGCATGCCTGAAACAAACAGAACATATGATGTGCTCAGTACGGCAAGAAGACCTTACATGTGTTGGCAGAGCTCTTCTTTTTTTTTTTAGCTTCTCATGGTAACAGCTGACCTTATTGATTCCAAGCCATCTGGAGACACAGCTGGCATGATAGATGTGCTTGCATGGAAGAGTCATCTGACGATCTCCTCTTTTATAGACCATCTGGCATATGACACACCTATTGCCAAGAAGGCATGAAATTTGCAATATACGGTCATTACAAAACAATTTAAAAAACATTTGTGCAAATCCTCGCAGTACTGCATCTGAATTCTGATCACCACTTTATCAACCAAATCCAGAAGTTCCAAAGGAAAGAGTGCAAGAAGAGACAGGCAAAAAAATATGTGTGTGAGAGAGAGAGAGAGAGTGAGATTGGCATCCAGCATCTCAATAGGAAAGTGGTAGCCCTTTTTCCATGACTCAGTAAACCGAATTCTCAGTAGCAGTTACTTTTAAGTACAGTTTTATCAAATATGATTCTCTACATGCATTCATACACGTGCATCCATATCAAAAGTTACATGTGACCACGCACACTCAGATAGCAATAGTTTGCTTTCAGTTGATTGCACTAAGGGCCCATTTTCCCTAGTTTGCAATGAATACCTAGGATTTTTCAAGGAATAATCTTCTACCAAAGGGGTGAGTGAAAGCCGAAGGTGGAAAAAGGTAATGCTCAAGTATCCCCACACGAAAGGAAATGAATACCCACCTTTCACCCTATGAAAATTAATCATAGGATTTTGGAATCTGACAGTCCCCTCTGGGCAATATTGGGGGGTAAGAATGCTTTTCCGTGAGTATGGAATCTTAGCATTACACAAAAAAGTCCTGAGATCCCCATCTCCACCCTTGCTTCCCTTTACTCTTTCACATTTATTTATTTTAATTATTTTTTATTGGAAACAAAGAGAACTGCTAGCTTTGCTTCTGATTGACTTCCTTTGATTACAGTTAAGTTTCTAGCTTGTATTCACACCCACAAACACACATGTGCATGATCTCTGCTTGTCTGATTCAACATGGACAAACACATTTACCCAAATATGGAGAAATAAGAATGTCTTGCATGAGTTTCTTTATTTCTTTCTTCATTCTTTTTTTTTCTTTGGAAATCATTCCAATGTGTTCATTGCAGTTCCTAATGAAAATTCAGTCGAATAGACAGTTTGTGTTATTTACAATGGTTGATTTCTAACAGGGGCCACATGGTCGCACAACTTTTTAATCATCACAAGTGGTTTAACTGGAGTTGGCAGACAGACAATGGAAGCTCTCCTTGCTATCAATAGGCACTAGAAGTGTAACAGTCCACACCATGCAACCAAATAGAAAATTCATTATTAACGATAAAGCATATCCAACTTAACCATGTACTTATTTTAAAAAATGAAAAAAGAATAGAACACAAATTTTCTTGTCTTGCTTATCCACTTCCTTTTTCTCCTCTATTTTAAAGAGAAAAAAATGTAGAACATTAATATGTGGTCTGACATGGATATGTAAAAATCCATTATATGATGCAACATGTACACCTACATTGAATGCTTTCCCTCTATACTTGCTGGTTTTCTGGTCCTTTACTACGATCTTACTTGAAATTTACTGGAAGATGGAATGTCAACTTTGAAAATTATGCCAAATTGGAAATTTATCAAATATGAGTTTACCGGTCGCATCGCGCCTTTTTTCTCAAAAAGAAGCTACACTTGTACTTCGATACTGGAAGTGAAGAAATACGCTCTTGGGAAAGACCTCGGTTGTGAGTACCAACTGCTTCTCCTAAATCCAATAATTCCTGTATATCAAAATTTATTGCCATTAATCAACTAAAACTAAACGACCACGAGAGAATAAACCATGATAGACACTAAAATAACAAAAAAAACAAAAAAAAAAAACCAAAACTAAACAGGTCGCCAATCAAGTCAGTATATAAGTTGTCAACATCACTGAGAGTTGGGACATCAATGGAAATCAGAAGAAAGAGACTTGCCAACTGACATTAATCAACTCAGACCAAAAGTTAACACTGCTCACTTTCATGGTTATAAATTGTGTGATTGTTACAAAATCTGACACGAATGTTTCATTGCATTGGCTGCACCAACAAAAATCTCTATAGCCTGTGTAAAAACCCATGCAAGGGCTTAGGGAACTTTGGTGGTTATTCAGTTGACAACATTCACTGAACTTCCTGCAACGCAAGTTCTCCAATGGTAGTTGTTTTAAACCACGCGCACGCTGGGTCTGGGCTTGGGACCTGGGGGGATTTCAAGATCTCTGTGGGCCCCTCATCTCTGCAAAAAATCAGTCCCAACTGATCATCCTATCATCTTCATACGGGGCCTAATATTTTAATGGTGTACAATCCATTTGGAAGGGTGCAAACGCAGTGGGGCCCATGTAAATTGGGGTGGGGGAATTTTTTGGTCCACTCGGATGGACCCACTGGTGGGCACCACCCCCGGTGTGCAACATGCGCACCAGGCGCACCTAATTATTCCACACACACACATATATGAGCATCCATTGGCGATAATCAATCATAACCTTCAGCTATTATTAAGCAAATGATGACATTTCTACATTTCAAAATTCTACATAAACCTTGATATAATTTCCCACCAACTCCTATTGTAGGATATTCTGAAAAATTATCACACAAGCA
Organism: Persea americana; assembly: GCA_029852735.1. Classification (NCBI taxonomy): domain Eukaryota; kingdom Viridiplantae; phylum Streptophyta; class Magnoliopsida; order Laurales; family Lauraceae; genus Persea; species Persea americana. The sequence goes on along the minus strand of CM056813.1, from coordinate 62,801,111 downwards.
AGATGCCTGTCTTTCGACAATTTGCTGATTTCTAGCATTGTAAATAAATAATGTATACAGCCTTGGAAACAAACCTCGTATGTCATATTATCTGGGTCAATATTGTCTTGCCAAATGACCTGCAATCTCTACCACAGACTTAATAAGTCATTTTTACTATGGAAAATACTCATGCAACATAACTAAGCGAAAAAAAATTGCAACCATGCAAATATGCAAAAATGCAATATCTAAAAGTAAGAAAAAACAAGATATATAGAAAATAAATGACCATTACTAAGTCCATTTCATTGTTGACAGACTTTATGCTTCAAAATGGGCAGTTGCATGCACCAAAAAACAGTCATGTGAAATGGTGCTGCTACATAAAAATTGTGGTTATGTGAGTCAACATAACTGATATATGTTGTATAGTTCTGAAGAGTACCACAGCCCACTATGTAGTGTAATGTATGTAGTAATGCAATGTGCCATAATTATATTTATCTAGGAGATTAAAATTTTGTACTGTCCACGAGACCAGGTTAGATTAGTTTCCATTTATTTCTAATGTGTGTTACAATACCTTATGGCTTATACAAAGGTTAAGTTTAGCTACCATTAAAATGAAAAATTCATCAAATCTACTCTCGTTTCAATGTGTTAGGTTCCAATAATTCACATATTCTTAAGCGTATATACCATAAAAAATGGAAACAAGAGGGTTTTGTATAAATGGTACTCACAGAAGCAACAGACCTGTATAATCTTAGTACATGTACAAAAATATCAAAGGGCTCAAAGAAACATGTGCAGGTAAAAAGTTTGGTGCAATGCTGAAGAACATTAACTTGTGATTAATCAATGTATGCATATATCACCATGCCCCTTGTCCAAACTACATGCAAGTTTTAACAAATGTAAGTGGAATCGAATGCTTATTCACTCTAGAAGTGACTGCAACTTGGAATACATAAGCCTAGAAATTTTATAGAATATGTGATCCTTGCACGAATGCAAGAAACAGAAGAAAAACAGAGTACTGAGATTTGTATTACACATCATGTGAATATCATACAATCCCAAATGAGGCTACAAGTGAACAAACTTTGTACCTGTGAACTGCTCGCATTGTGGTGACTTCGGATGCCTGCAAAAAGAAAATGTGAAAACCAATAAAAAAAAAAGGCACTCACATTATAGCTACAAATTGCATTATCCATAAATCTATAAATCAACACATTAATACATTCACATTGATAAAATCCACTTCAGGTCCTCAAACGCTTATTTGGATCAAGTCCATGATAAATGGCTCTTCTATAAGTTTAAAGATTACCCAAACCAAACCCCACCCACCCCCACCACACTTCCAAAAAAAAAGAGAGAATAAATATATGCCAATATGCAAATTTCCAGGAACAGACAAAACATTCCCAGCCCCCCATCTCAAATTTAATCCCTTGACACTCATTACCCTTCAAGTCCACTCATGAATCAACACTAACCCAAATTTGACACTCATCTAAGTTGTGTAAGCCCTCCAATTGATCATGCCAATTTTTGCACCAATCTAGCTAGGATTTGGACAACTTTAAAGTCCTAAAAAATATTACCCATCATAGTCAAACGGTTTCCATCTTTTGGCATACAAGTAGGTGATAGGGGGAACTTTCAAACCCATAAACCTCCCACTCAAGGTGGGCCCAAGGCAAGAGCATTACTAAGCTAGGGGCTGGCTATCTGGCCATTCCTGAAAATGGCTATATGCATACATGGAAAATCTTCTCCTATGCACAAAGCTCTGTGGAAGCGCTCATCTGGCAAAAGGCAGGGACCCCCCCTGAATTTCCCGTGCTCCCCTATGACATCGGGCGGCAATCTAAATGGATTGCAGAGCGCAAAACCACAGGAGAAAACCATCCATCCATACATACATATAATAACAGATGACCTTTAATAGAAAAACAACGTTTAACAAAACACCTAATCTACAATGAATTACAACAAAAATCCATCAATCAAATCGACATTCATGGATTTTAAATAATCTTTCCAGGTGGATTCATCAGAGGGAATATAGACTTTTGGTCACATTGGTTCTCCTAGCACTCTTTTTTCCAACTCTTCTGGGAGGATGTGAAGGAAAAGGTACTAGCTTTCTTATTGGAAATCAGCAGTCACAGTCTGGTCTTCCTTATAAAGTTGATTGTGGTGCACAAGATTCAAGATCTAAGTTGGTCTGGTCTTCCTTATAAAGTTGCCTTCTACCTTACGAGGATAAAATGTAACATATTCGCATGATACCATATCATATTATAATTTTATATATGAGTTCCACGTCCCCACAGTATACATGGATTGTCCCAGCCAAACAGGCTTACAGTTGCATGGTCCAAAGTAACTTGTTGCATACAATTCACTGGACAAGAGTTGAGGAAAGTTGAGAGGGTGGAAAAGGGGGTATGAGAACTGCTCATGAGCATGGTGAATGAAACCATTCTTAATCACTCGCTTCTCTAGAACTATATTATATGCAAAAACAGGAAGAAAAAAAAAAAAAAAAAAAGGTCAATAGATAATTCATCAATATTGAATCCAACTGCAAAAATAAATATCAAAACCTACACTCCTCAGGAGCAGCATCTGTCGGATTGGAATTTTCTCCCTCATGCATAACCAGTGAGGAAGGCTCTTCGTTATTCACCGCTGAGACGTTTTGCCAAGCCCCCATGTCTCCATCCATTCTCATTAAATGATCATTTACCCCATAAGGATAATACGAATAACTGCCTGAACCAGATAGACCATACTTGTAGGCATTTGTATGCATTGACCAATATGCACTCTCCTGCATATATACCAAGAAACTTCCATTAGTCACCAATGTGTGCCATTCAATGTATCAGATGCCAATGATTTTTCGGTTAAGAATACATCACAGTGAAACTTAACATGTTATTGACTTCAAATATAGAAACACAATACAAGAACTAAAAAGTGCTTTGAACTGCTACCAGATCAGCACAATGGTTCTATGTATCACAAGTCAATGGTTTTTCACAATAATGAGGACCCATCGCAATGAAATTTAATAGGTTGTTTCCTTCAAATGTAGATATAAAATCATGAGAGCTAATGAGTACTTCGTGTGGCTACCTGATCCACAATCGTTCAGATTGTTTTAAAGATCACTAAAAAATCCAGTCATTATAAGAAATAAAAAAATGCACACCAAAAATATTGAATCCCACATTCACTTCTGCCATATTCATAAATCAAACACAAGGATGGAATGCCAAACACCAGCCCTACTCTTCCAAAATGGTTGATTGATATCCATGAAGAGAAAAGAATTAGATCCCACTGTCAGATATAGAGAAGTTACAACAATTTAAAACATTACCTGCTCCTGTTCAGGCCAAGCCCCCGCTAGAAAGAAATCCGCATGAGTATATGTAAGACCTTCAAACAAATCCATAAAACTCTCGGTAACAGTGTAAGGAAATCCAGTATTTATATAATGAACCTCCACCTGCCGGTTGTCATTCATTTTCAATCACTATGTTTTATCACAATATCTGCAGAAACAGGATATAATAAAAACATTACCAAGAAGAAAATTAAAGGGGCAGAATCAAAGAGAAGAGAATCAAATCAGATGAGACAACAATTACCAAAATCAGTTTATTCTAGAAGAACGCTGCCACTGACAGTCAGGAAATTGGGTGTCTGAAATACAGAAACTTCATTCAACATGGAATTCTGCGATGAAACACCAACTTCATTTCCTGCTATTCCACTATGTAAAATCACTCAAATAGGAAAATCACAAAAGCAATAGCTAAGAAATACAAAACACAGATCATAAGTTGTCTCATTTACTCAGAATCTGTTTCTGATTTCCACAGATCACTGCAGGAAATAACTATCACTCGAATCAAAATGTTGATTGAAAAGATGATCCAAAATCAACTACACAGCACATTTTACGGCAATTTCAATAATCACAATTTAAACGAAAGGATGAATTACAAAGGGAAAAATATCCAAGAAACCAGCATTTTCACATTTTAGGTCGACAAATTCCTATAGTTGATCTGCTTTTGATGCAATGCAGAAGCAATGAACTCTATCTAGCTCAAGGGAGACAGATTCTCCAAAGACATTACCGGCATTGATCATTTTCCTCAGTTTCCTGCGATCATCTATAGAAAACTGAAGAAGATGAGAGAAATATTTCAACTCCGGAAGGAATATGTGAAGGTTGAGACATTTCTCTCATTCTGCTCCAAATCTCTCTGCATTCCATTCCAACTCGAAGACAAGAGTGACAAAAATGAGAAAAGATCGGGTTCTAGGGGAAGGAAATCATATTATATGCACTTCTTCTTCAACAAGCTTGTAACTACTTGAACAATATTTCTCAGAAAACCGAGGAAAACGATCAATGCTAGTAAATGCAATGTCTTTGCAGGATCTAGCTCCCGTAAGCTAGACAGAGATCATTGTGCTTCTATTGTTCATTCAATTGAATCAAAGCCGAAGAAAATGAGAGAAATGTTCAAGCTCCAGAAGGAAAATGTGAGAAAGTTGAGACATTTCTCTCATTCCGGTACTAAATCCTAATATATGCATTCCAACTGGAAGATAGGAGCTAAAAAAATAAAGAAAAGATCGGATTCTAGGGCAAGGATATCATATCCACCTCTTCAACAAGATTTTGAACTATTTTCAACGATTTCTTAGGGCTTCTGCAATCTCTGCGTGAGAGAAACGAATTGGAAGTCAGAGATTGTGTCTACGAGCGTCGCATTGCACATGATCTTAGAAGATCTGAATCAATCGCTCTGTTCCTGCATTCTCCAAGCAGGTTTAGCTTCTGGTACTTTGGTTCTAACTCGATCTTCCAAGGATGATTTATGATTTCTGCGATTTCTCCATGGAGAAACAGCTCCCGAGGTTTTGTTTCTTTTGCAAGATGAAGAAGAAGAAGAAGAAGCAGCAGCAGAGCAAGAGAGGAGAAAAGAAGGTTCACATTAGATGAGAAAGGCACGAGGGACTGGAGATTTCAGAGCTTTAAACGGGCATGGATTGGATTGTCGCTCTCTCTCTCTCTCTTGAGTGTGCCTGTGATTTGGCTGAAGGGAATAGGGATGGTCGTTGTGGGCCCGGTAAGAAGAACGCATGGGATTTTGGTCTGTCCTTTGGACGACTTTATCCTCGTCCCTACGGAACACGACAACTGCAAAAGTGAGATATTCATGTCGCGCGATATGAGACTGTACTTTTATTGTTGTCTCGCGATATGGAAGCACTGGGGTTGTTAATGGGTCACTTTCGGTTCGGGTATACGATAGACCTTGAATCGGAGCCGATAAAGAGAATGTGGAATCAGATTTAGATCTGGATTCGGATTCGAAACCGGTTTCTTAGCTCAGAAATCGAAATCAAAATTATAAATGGGACGGGTCTGGATCCGAGTCCGAGTCTAAATAGAGAATTATATTAAAAAAATATGGTTTTTAGGAGAAATTTTAGAAAATTGAGATAACATGTCAGGTCTCAAGTCCACGGGTCTGAACCAAGATGGAACCGGACCCGGATTCATTTACTTATCATGGCCTAAATAAGGACTCAGACCCAGTTTTTAACCGGTCGGAACCTTTGGGTAAGCGGAGAATCGGAGACCCATTTACATCCCTAACTGGACGCCGATCATCGTTGTTGAACAATACATATCTCTGTAGTTTAAAAGTTACTTCAATTTTTTCACACACTTCTATCTTTGAAAGTTTACATCATTCTGATCTAACAGATAGCAGGGGTGTATAAAAAACCCATTAATCTGTAAAATTAATCCGATCAATAGATTTTTAACCGAATCGAAAGCAAACAGATTAGTAACGGATTAAAAATATTGTAATCCGTTAGCAACGAATCGATGATGGATTTTACCCTCAATCCACGGATTCAATCCGTTCCGATCCGTTGACATTAAATATAAATAAAAAAAAAAACTTAAAGGGTCTAAATATAAGTTAAGAGGTTTAAATATCAAAAAAGAAAAAACTTCAAGGAAATGTAAGAGTTCAAGGTTTCAATAGATGGAGTATGATTTTTATGAATTTAACAACATATTTGGCTTTATTTGTTGATTAGATCTCTTTTGGTTGTAATGTTAGATAAAATCAATTCTTTTCTATTGATCAATTGGGTAGCTTCCGGGAAAAAATATATATTTGTAATTTTTATTTTATTTATTATTATTATTTATTTTATTTTATTTGTAGATTGTTAGCTTGTATGCTAAATCTCTTTACAACATATTTGATATCTTTCTTTAACATTAGATTCAACGAATTGAATGAATTAAACCAATCTGATCCGGTCCTCTGCAAAACGGTTTTTAACAGCCACGGATTGGTGACAAATTTAGCCTAATCGGCACCAATCCAATCCGTGTAGACCCCTAGTAGATAGTGAACAAGTTGCATATGTATAAAACTAACTTGACATTCAAAGAGAAATGTAATATCTGTTTGAAGGCCAAAACATAACTTTTTTTTTTAATGAGTTGATAAAAGAAAAGGGTTATGCTACAATAGTCAGATAACACTCAGAGCAATTATAATAAATCATTAAGAGTGATTGATTAAAACGGCATGTTAACATTGTGAATATGGATTATATTATCTTAATATGAGTTTGGATCCCTCGTGTTTCTTTGGACTAAAAGGAGTGCAAAGCTTAAAGCTTTTTAAAATGATCACTCTTTCTGTGTATTAGATATTTTCCAAATTTTACCTCAATTGGAAGTGCTCTCATCATAATGTTGAACTAGCATAATAACCTGTGCTTAGCACATGTATGGTCGACATTGCAACTTAAACATTCATTGCATGAAAAAATGTCCATAAATTTTAGAAAGAAAGAAAAAGATTGAGAGTACCTATTTATGTAATCTAAGAGCTAATCACAAAGAAAGAAAAGAGGAGAATTGGAGTAGAAAGGAAATGGTAGAGTTTTGGTAGAAAAGGGAGTTGCAGAAATGGAAAAGTGGAAGTTTGTTAATTTGCATGAGAAAAATGGGAAGAAAACTGAAAAGATATGGAAAAAAAAGAATAACTAATGACTGTCAAAATCATAATTGATAGTCAAAATTAAAGCAAAAAACCCATGGCTTTAATATATTATAATGTGACTTATAATTTTATATAAATACATTAATCATGTCATTAACAATATATTTAATTTTAGAATAAGACCCAACTCCTATATGAGAAAAAATTGAGAACATTAGATCAATAGAGAGGCAATCATTTTAAACAACTCAGATTTTCAATAGTTGGGCTTTACATTGGAGTTCCACTCTTAGGAAGCACAAAGCTAACACTTAGGAAATCAAACTATAGCTTCCTAGACTGGGACCACAAATTAAAAATTTGAGGTTATGGTTTTGAACTCGCACTCTCTCTTTGAAACCACTTGCTTATGGAAAAGCCCGAGTTATGTGGTGCGTGTGGAGGCGGAGACTACACGTGCGCGGGGAACAATCATTTCCCGAAGAGGTTAGACACCCTCGTCAGAAAAAAAAATAAAATGGTATGCAATAGTTTTAAAATATTGGTAAAATTGAGAATATAATGATAAAATTATGATTTGAAAAAACGGAAAATAGAAAAATCTTAGCACCAAATTTTTATCCTATAATAGATTTATATTTATTTATTATTTCGATATTTGCATATTGGTTTATTCTACTATATTTTTTTAATATTCCGAGAAAACGCACAACATTTCTATTATTTTTAAAATATCTTCTTTTTTTTTTTTGCTGAAGAATATCTTTGTGATATTTGTTCTGAAATTTGTGTCCATCACCATGCTTGAGAGGAGCATTGGATCCCACCCGTCTACAACACGAAATGATAAATTCGGCCACCACACACCATTGTTCATCATCATCATCTTCTCAGGACACAATAATTCGTGGGGGCACCGGCAAAAGCAGACAGCGTGATGAATCTCCTCAGCTCTTTTGACCAAAATGCCCTCGGATCGTTCTGACGACTGAGAATGAGTCGTCTCCCTCGGTCTCTTCCGGTCCCGTCATATTCACAGGAACGACACGAGCACCCCTCGGTATACGACGAAAAACTGGAAACGTTACACCTGATACTACCGCTTCAACACGCGAGATTTAAAGATATATTCTCGTAATGACATCTTCCCGAAAAAAGCGTGCGACGGACGAGACATTACGGACTGCATTGAGCAGGCCAGCTACTCGACACGGGCTCTCTTGTCCGCAAACGGCTCCGCCTTGCAGGTTCCCCGTGACACGTGTCGAGATGCCATATGAAGGCAGTGCAGATGTGAGTGAGTAAGACTCACGCTACCGGATTAAGGAACTCAGGCGGGGCCCACCTGTATAGATTTAGGCATCTATAAGGTGTGAGAGTGATCAAATGACCTTTTCTTTAATTTTGGCTACTCAGTTTTTTTTTTTTTTTTTTATGATTATGCATGGTGCATGCTGAGTGTGATAAGAATCCAAGCGGTGATAGCTTTGGGTCATTGTGAGATTATAATCGGTGGTGATTTTAAGAGGTGATGTCTGATCCTAGGTGGGCCTTCTATGTGAAGAAAGAAGGGAGAAAAAATGAGATGGGGGCCACCTCCAAAACATTAACTACCAATAACCTGATAAGCTTAAACTGAAATTCACAAAAAAAAAAAGGATCCCAACTGAATCTAATAACTAATTAGTCTAGTAAGTTCTTTTTTTCTTTCAAAAAAGGATAAAAATGAATTGGTTTTCCTCAATAGAGAGGATTTCAATTCATATTCTCTCTCCTGCAGGATAGAAATTCGCGGGTCATTGGATTCTCCCATTGCACAAACAAGTTTTATGGTTCAAGCTTCACACATCAATTGAGGTGGGGCCCAAATTAGTAACCTAATAAGTAGTCTACTCCCACTGGCCAGAGAATTTGGGCACATTTGTTGGGAAGGTCAATGGTTTTGTGGTCCAAACCATCAACTAGGCCGTGGCTCAAATAAAGATTCACCAACCAAATATCCCAATTGAACCTATCAGACATGGTTGGGTCAAGCAGACCGAAAAGGTGGGACCGAAATGCGAAAATTGGTGGCCTAAGCATCTACCTAGACTAGGTTATTGTAAGGCATGGTAAGGATGGGTATCACATTCACTCCATGTCTGTGATTTGTGGTCCAGGCCACAGTTGGACTCAGAACTTCAGAAGAGGTTTAGCTTTTTATTCCACTCCACATGAAGGCTAGTTGGTAAGAGGCAAAACCAATCAATTATCATGTGGGCACACCAGTACAAATAAATACATGGCTCAAGGATCATATGATCACTGGAACTATTACCTACCTCACTGTACCTGCTCATCTAAAAACATTTGCACGAAAGCTGAATTATCACAGGAGGAAAAAAAAGGATGGTAGGCATCGGATCAACGAAAATTGGTGCCCAAATCATACAAAAGCTATTAGTTGAACATAACATGAATGGCGTACCAAAGAAATGGGGTAGATGAGTACGTAAATGAAATTAGTAAAAATAAGTTGAAGAAGTGCAACATATTCGAGTATTTGGCTGAAAATAGATTGGAATGAAAAAAAAGAATTCATATAATGATTCCAAGACAGCTGGGACAAATCTTTGATTATAATGATAACATGAATGGAAGCACGGAGTTCCGAGTAGGAGAAGTCTCTTTCTTTTTCTTTTTTCTCCTTTTTTCAGTTGTATCATGCTCTATTTTGAGTCGATTAAACTCTTCTATTTTTTGTCAGTGTGACCAAGATCACAGCAAATGCTATTTGCAATAAAAGGAGAAAATGAAGTTTGGCACAGTTTTAAATCCTTTCACACTTTCCTGTTGCAACCCAACAATTGACGATGAGAAAAATGATTCTACAAGCTTATTTGTTTGCATAGAGTACACATAAATTAAATATGCTTAAATTAATAGGCTAATGAGCTTCACCAAATGATTATTAAAGAGGTGATAGGGTAAAGATGCGAGGTAACGGTGTAGATGAAACCTTCACTTTTTCTGGAGTCTGAATTGCTATAGTGGTGGCTGGTTATTCATTTCCCACCTCTTCTTAATTTGTTTTTCATTAGGAGAGAGATAATTTGATGGTCACTTTTGAAAAATCACATTTGTTTCTTTAATTTTATTCTTAAAAAAAAAAAAAAAAACTTCTAATTCTTATATATTCAATTACACGACACAAATAGGCCCTCCACTATCTACTTATCCATTCATATATTTAGCCATTGGGAAAGGAGCCATCTAGTCAAAAGGTTAGGAAAAGGATTAAAAAGGGGAACTTGTTAGTTCATGAAAAAAAAAAATGATTCCATATGTGATGTAGTTTATATGATCAAAGATAAAATGGTAAGGAGGTCCAAGTCCAACCAAGGAGGCTGTACTTGAAGAGCAGTACATAAATGGTGTATATACTATAATCATTTGTCAGGAAAATGAAGTGTATGTTAAGAAAACCCAGGGATCATAAAATAATGATAGGTCACAACCTACAATCAGTAAATGGCTGTGAATGAAGTTTGGTGAGAAAAGATAACCAAATCTCTACCTCCCAGTGACCAAGGAAATTAGGGTTGGTTGAAATCAGTTTGGATTAAATAAGGCATTTGGGAACTCTGATAAAGTTGAGCCGTCTTGGGCTCTTTTTATCTGCAAACGAATCCCTAGGATAGGTACATAGACAAAGTGTGACTTGGATTTTGTGCTTTGGGAATAGTAAATAAAAAAGAGAAAAAAGAGATGGAACCTAATGCCATGGGAGGCTTTTGGATGGGAAGAGATCACTCAAAGGAAGATGCTTCAGGAATTTGGACACTAGAAAAAATATATTTGCTACAAAAAGGCAAGACTTAGAGGATACAGCTCCAATTAATGACCAGCCTGGCTTGGTTTTGGGGCCAATGCAATCAAATGATAAGAGCCCATAATACATATATTGTTTAAGATGTTCATTGTCAGACGGATCAAGTTTTTGGTCAGGTTTTTTTCTAAATAATTGTATTGAGCTATTTTAGGGCTAAAAACTAGGAAGGAATATATATGATATAACTTCAAAATCCTATACCCAACTGATAAAAGAGTGAAAAGAAAGAAGCTTTTCTTTACCTACGAAAGCAAGCAGTATATCACCGAACCATGTAAATCTCATTGCGATTTGGTTTGTCGATCACGAACTTCTGCTTTTACAAATAACAATTAACTTAAAAACAAATAAAAAATTGAAGTGGCAGCAGTGAGTTTGCAATTGAGTAACTGAAGGGGCCAACATTGATCTAGAGTTTATTTCTAAGAGCTTTGCCTAATAGAAAAATTATAAACTTCATTTAAATTGTAAGCATTTTTAAGTTTTAAGATTATCATTTCTAGCCTAAAATATAAAGGATGAATAATACCTTACTCTGATATCAATTGAAAGACTAGAGAAGATAAGTTCGCCTTGGTTGTATATAGACGATGATGCCATGATGGAGAAATAAGTCCTTCTCTACTACTTTAGACTATTTGAGAATCACCTTTGAGTCTGAATCTATCATTGGATTCTTCAAATCAAAATGTGATTAGGGACCAAATTCTAATTTTCAACACAACTAGAATTAGCATTGAAGAGTTATTTAAAAACTCTATGAAGGAGTTCTCAATGGAATGTAAGCGATATTTTCAACTGCTTTATAACCATTTTGAAGTTCTAACATCAGCCAATTTCAATGCACTCCTCAACTTCCCAGTATGATTTCGGGCATAAGTTGTTATGTATGGTTGGTGAGCCTGAATGGTTGTTCTTGTATTATTAGTAATGGTTACATCCAACTCCTTTATTGTACTTTATGATATATGATGAATTTCTCTTTCAAACAAAAAGGCCCACCAACTTAAAATTTGGTAATGTGGTAGAGGCATGCCATACGCATGATCTTTGGTGGGCCCAAAGTAATTATAAGATCAGAACTTGTTGGGTTCATCTCACTTCTTCATAATTATGTTATACATTGATGATATAGGTTCTACTGTTATGTATTATACTCTTATTTCAAGATACACAATTTTTTTTTTTTTTTTTTGAAAAAGTTTGATTTAATGTTCTTCTAGAAGGAATCCGACGCATTAGATATTGTTGAATGTCCAATCAATGGCTGTGATTATGATTTTATGAGTGGTCCACTAGTTTTTTCATTTTTTTATTTTTTTTCCATTTCTTTCATCACCTTAGTTTGATGGTTAAAAAATAACTGAGAAGATCATAACCATTGGTGGACCCTAACCAACTGTGCCTTTACTTGGTGGAGTTAGTAGATGTGTCACATTCCCTACTTTTAACATAACCATTTTGAATTGGGTTGTCATAGACAAGTAGTATTCCTTGTGTCACTTAAAATATCAAGACAAATCTATTTCTGGTCTTATAAAAGAGTAGTTCAATTCGCACTGAAATCAGAATTCTTTTTTTCTTTTTCTATGACGTGTAACTCCTTGACTCCACTTTGCAAGAAGATAGAACCCCGAATCCATTACACCACCCATAAGCATTATTTATGAGATAAGGCACTCAAAGAGGATTCCAAGTGTGGACACCCAACCGAACACCGAACACGAGTGTCGCTTACAATGTCCATTTTAATGGGCTAGTTCATACCTCCATTATGAATGCCGTCCTTTCTTCATAACTTCTGCTGATTTACAACCTTTATAATGGTAACTTCCAAAGGCTATAGTAACTTTGAAAAAGCTGCAGTAACTTTCAAAAAGTAGGAGGCTTTTTTGGTGAGGTTGTTCTACGCAAACCTTTTTGTTTTGTTTGAAGTTTCCAACATTCAGGCAGCATCCGTTCCGTCCATTTTGATGAACACTATGCTGATAAGGATGCAGGAATACCTCAGGTTCTAAATCAAGGTGAAATCTTCACGCAATGACTCCATTGCATGAAATTAGATCCCTTCGGTTAATGCATAAGTGTGCTTGATGCAGGAGATGCATTTTCACGCAGAAGAGTTCTTATGGACTCCCACATATTCAAATCTCCCCCAACTCAAGAACCAAAAAAATATTAGAGAACGAAATGATGGTTTAAGAATTAAAGAACGAAAGAAGGTTTAAGAAATGTTTTAGTTTTGTGATTCAAGAAAGTTCATCTCACCACTAAACTTGATTTTAGGCCATGAACTTTATTTCTATCCAAAATTCTCAATTTTACCTGCACATCATTTCCCTTCCAAAAGCTCCAACCAAATTGACCCTAGAGTCTGTTTGATCAAATGATTTTTTTCTAAGATAGCTTACCCCATGGGGCCTACCCACATATATGGTAGGGCGGTTGCCCCCATTGGACTTGAGCCTGCCTCTAAAACTAGTATGAAACTCTTGTGTCCACCTCCAAAAATTCACATGAAAGTTTCAGGCTCGCCTCTAAAACGCACATAAAAATACTGGATTTGCCCACAAAATTCAATTACTTATTTGGGTTTGCCTCCTTAAACCAAAATCCCGAGTCCGCCACTGGTTTTTCCCATCGAGAGTTTCTTAGGAGTCAAGAAGCCCTGCTTATACAATTTTGTCATTGGAAATTAGGGAATTTTAGAAGTCTTTACAAGACATGATTTCTTCCACAATCTTGTTACGACGAGTTGCCTTTGTATGGGGAGAAAGAGGAAAATGAAGAAAAATGCCACACAGTTCAGATTTCCCCTCCCTGAAGCCATCCTCTTTCACCTCACCCAAGCAACTATTGCCGGAGTTGTTCATCAGACAGACCATGGAGAGACATTTTGTTCCACTGCCAACCCCAGACAGTGAGTTCCATCAGATGAATGGTCTGGATCACCGGACGATGGGACACATTTGTGTAAGAGATGTTTTTTGTAGAACATAAAAATTCAAAGAATCACCTTTTTGCATTCATTGTAAAAAAAGGTTAAATGGAATCCCGTGAGAGTACGGTAAGGAAGCTATGAAGATTGCACATGTGCACCTCCGTCACAGTTCACATGCTTCCACCAAGAGCTCACCTTACCTTCCAGTAAAATCTGAGAAAGAAAGAGCAGAGAATCTGTTCTCTCCCAACATTTGTAAAAGCTTGCAAAAGCTGGTCAAAATAATTTATAGGATAGATATGAAAAAAAAAATAATAATAAAATGGCCTGATTGGGAGTACAAGGTGTGGTGGCACCAAATTAGTGACTGGAGAGTTCTTCTTAGGGTCCTGATTGAGTTGAGCACTGGGTCAATCAGAGGAAATAAACACCATTTGGGAATTGGGATCCATTTGGGTGCTTGCAAAAAACATGACTTCTAATCTGCTAAGAGAGAATTGTGTCTTTTAAACTCAGCACTTGTATTGGAGGGTTGGAAGGAAGTTTTGAGGAATCAATAAAAGGAAGAGACCAACAAGGAGCTTGAATGAATTGGAAATGAAGCCTGGTTGGAGTGGTGTTAGCACCTTAGTTTCACATACATGTAGAGGGATCGATCCTTGTGTCCTCAAGTTAAAAGTATCACTCATGACCTGTAGTCCATCATAGCGGTAAAAAATGGAAATGAAAGATAAGGTAGATAATGAAGTTACAGAGAATATCCATTTAAATAAAATTCAGTGGATGGCCAAAACTTACAATGCGACAAATCCTACAATGATGATCATGATTATGTTAATGGTGACGACGATGTACCTGAGATCGTCATTTAGTGGTCTCACGAATGCTGTTCTCATGCGTAGTGGGATTCCTAAAGTGTAAGTGGGTGAATCGATTTTTTGTGAGAAAAACATTAGAAGCAGTGCAACTTTCAATGAATTTGCGAAAATGTTTTTCTGATTTTTTTTTCTGGATTCGACCAATTTGTTCCCTAGACGAGTAAGCAAGTCATCAAATTTTGTTCTTTCTCTTGGGTCCATGGCAATACACTATACTAGTAACATTTTTTTCTTTCCACTATTCTAGTAACTGGAACTTTTCATGGAAACTGATTTGATTGATTAATGTGGAGTTTTCCCTCCTTTCTGCCTGCATTTAAGATTATAAACTGAAATCAGTTTATTTCTCAAGGTAACTCGCATATTTTAAGTCCATGAGTTTTCTTACAACTTCTTTTCATCTTGCCGCTTGTTAACAGAAAAATAGAAGGGAAAAATTTAAGCAATCCCGAGTTCTGGTCGACTGTCATAAAGGGTTTGTTAAATGACTACTTTGAAGGACCCCAAACCTTTGGGTTCACTTTCAATTTGATCCTTGTGATGTTAAAAAACCCTTGATGCTGTCACAAATGGTGTTTCGAGAAGAGGCAAAATAATGCAAATGCTACTTTCCTCACAACTCTTGAAATGTTAAACCCACAAATAACTAGGGTTTTGGCTTCTCCCACTAAGCCAACCTCAAAAGCACCCACTCAAACCATCCATTTTATATCAATGGCCCTATAAACACCACATGACCCATCGTAATCCCTTCCCAGATGGCTCAACCATACCACAAATTCTCATGAAAATCGAGAGCTTCAAAAGTATGGGTAAAGTTAATTGAAGTGAAATCACAAAATGAGTCAGTGAAAATGGAAATGGCTGTAGAAGATGGGCAGGTGTTGAAGGCTGGTAGCTCGGTGGTGAGGCACGTGCACCTCTCTTCCAAAGAAACAACCTGAGATGATTCGCGCTGATGGCTAGGGACTTGGGTGAGTGTGAATATTTACAAGAGCATAATAATAAAAATAATAATGATAGCAGCAGCAAAGATCACTTTGAAAGTAATCCCAAAGCCTTGTAACCTTTTAATATTAGCAATTGATTGAGCTCTTTTCCGACATAAGATCAGAACACCTCAATATTTATAGAGGAATCTCCATGTAACCCACGAACCTGTCCAATTTGTAATCCAATCTATTCAAATGTTGACCGCCTTTGGAATTGGCAATCATCCTAATTTAACATTGTTCCATTAGATTTTATTGCAACAAATTTGCATGGCATATAGCAAATAAACTTTTGAGGACTTAAATCTAATGGCTAAGATCATTTGATCAGCCTTATCTCATATTTCCCTCCTTTACATTCAAACTTGCGATTGACGTAAATTGTTATGGATCCAAGTGAGCCCCACTAAAAAGGCTCTATAGGGATTTATTTTTGTTTTTTGGGCTTGAAAATGAGAGATTTCATTACAACGCACGAGCATAGAGACCTAATGCAACTTACTAAATACAAGACCTAGACTACCCAGCACGACCAAAATAACCAGACGAGGCCAGACTAGAGACTACATTGCAAATTTGAACATAGCCAAAATACTACTGGACCTGAGGGGAACTATCATGCTACAAAACCATCAAAAAACGAAGCCCAGGACAAAAGACCAATATTGCTATATATTATATGAAGTGCTGGCTTGGAGTTGGATAAACTAATGCAGAAACATGTCCTAGATCCAAGGCCCGACCATTCCAGTGACTTGCGGAAGAGGATGAGGGACGATCTGCAGCATGTGACTGCATGGCCCATTGAAATATTGTATCGATAATTAGACACCTGTTGGAGATCTTGGAGATACAGATCTTGAATTGGATAGGGAAGACACGATTTGAGAGTCTGAACTGAGGGATACTCTAGCTGAGCTACTCCATCTACCACCCAGTTTCTTTCCCTTCTACAGAAGCTTACTTCACACCAAGGAATATGAGTGACTGCTTGAATTAGTTTTCTCCAAGTCACCATTAAGTCCCAAGATAGGTTGCCACATTTCTGAAGGGACTCCATTAAAAGAAAGCAATCTCCCTCTATTATCACCTGTTGTAACCATAGTTCGGTGCATATTTCAACTCCTTTGAGCAAGGCTCTGCAAAAATCTATAGTGCCAATTCACATACAAAAGGTAATTTCACTTGAGAGGTACCTCTCACAATTCAGAGGTAAAAATCTAAGCCCATTGTATGACCCAGTTGGATGCATGTAAATCATGGGGAATGGCTTGGTGGAAAGGTCTCCTTGTGGATTAGATTTTGGGCAAAAAATAATCTCAGTCAGATCATCACAGCCATTGATTTAAAGGCCTTAAAAGTTCAATGGTAAAGTTTAGTGGTTCTTTTAAGTTGCATTTATTATGAAATTGATCTCTTATTAGGGACTGTTATGAATTTCAAGGCCCAGTTTGGATTTGTTAGCATTTTACAGCCTTACTAAGAAGGAATTACCGAATAAGTAGCACCCATAAAGCCGAACGCAGATAGATGAACAAGGCTTAAAATGATGATGAGGACAATGATGGCATCTTACGACAGTTTGATCAATAAGATATGCACATTCCCACAACTTTTAGAACATAATGCATAAAAGACAAATAACTGCAACACCAGAAGGACACCGCAAAAGCAAAACTCAGAGTATATTATTAATCAAATGTTGGTGTTGAAACTAAAACAGAGAGCAGCAGTGCACACGACCTTGCTGCCCTGCACACTACTGCATCATGGTGGAACTCGAATGTGGAGCATACTCAAGACTACTCCAATAATGAGGTTCGAATGAACAAAAATATGTCAAAAAGGTCGAGGGACTTCCTCAGAAGCAAAATTATTCAAATAAAGAGTCTCACCCAAGAAGAACAAGGGGAAAGTACCATTTAGGCACCACCAGATCCATACTTCTTCCCCAACACAATCACCTGCAACTTGTCATAGCCAGCAAGGACACCAGCGCCCGCAACTGCCCTGAGGATATTCGCTCCAGCACCTTTAAACAGCGACTTAGCTCCCTCATTCTTCAAAATCTGAGAAAAGGCATCTAGAGAGCTCTTGTACTTAACAGCTTCGCCAGAGGTCATCATCATTCTTCTACGGACAGTATCAATAGGGTAGGAGGCGAGACCAGCACCATTTGTGATCACCCAACCCAGAGCAAAGCTTGCGAAAAAGCTATCCTGAAATTATCCAAAAAAAAGAAAAGATGCATTTGATAGAAACATAAGAGCTACCTCAACATGAACTTAACATAAGGAAATGATCACATTTGAAAACACACAATGCTCGGCCCAAGATAATTCATTCAGGCAAGCAGTCTGTACTCTGTGCAGGTGGAAGTCACTTTTCAGCCATCTAGACAGCTAATCTAAGGGGGTCCACTGTGATCAATGGAAACCAGATGCTTCACAGACTGCCTACCATATAAGTCTAACCATTTGATAAGCAAATTGACAGTTCAAGTAAAGAAACATCTTGCATGTTCAACTAAAACATCAACACCAGATAGCTAGGATTGTTCTATAGTGATCTTATTTTCTGTTGCCCATCCATGATTGGTAAAGAAGATAAGTGATCTAGACAAGTGATGGTCCCACAAGTATAGAATGCCTGTCCGAATAAATAGGCCTTTAACTTTATATACTATCCCAAACCTAAAAATACAAAATGATGTTCAGATGTCTACTGACCTGCAGCTTCCCAGTCAGGACAACTGGCTTGAGGGAATCATACATTCCAAAGTAAAGACCACGATAAACAATGATCCCAACACAAGAAATGTTGAATCCACGGTAGAGTCCAGCAATGCCATCAGACTTCATAGTTTTCCTGTAGACATCGATTAAACCATTGAATTGCCTTTCTCCTCCCTTCTTTGCAGCCTTTGCATCATTGGCCAGACGAGTTCTAGCGTAGTCCAGAGAG
Source organism: Persea americana (assembly GCA_029852735.1). Taxonomy (NCBI): domain Eukaryota; kingdom Viridiplantae; phylum Streptophyta; class Magnoliopsida; order Laurales; family Lauraceae; genus Persea; species Persea americana. Next base: position 62,782,401 of record CM056813.1, on the reverse strand, counting down.
TAGACAAAGAGAAGAGATGAAGCACCAGCAGCACCTCCAGATGCCAAGTTGCCAGCAAACCATTTCCAATATCCATCTCTATCTTTCTTGAAATTAAACAGTCTCTTGAAGTAATCCTTGAAGGCAAAGTTCAAGGCCTGGAGAAGAAACAGGCAACAGTAAATCAGACTTGGAAAGATTACAAAGCAATCTAGGCTGGGTTCAAACTGAAAGGACTTAAATGATCCTTGACCAAAGATGCATAGAACCACTGCCATATGTTTGTACAGGAGCTCCCATTTTCCAATGATTCAGATGGTTATTGTGGCCCCACATAGGATAGCCCAGTAAAAGACCAAGATCAAGCAATTCTAACCATTGAATCAGCAGCCTGCAATTAGAGGGTTACAGATGAAGAGGTAAAAAAAAAGTCAATTAGATGGAAAAAAACAATCAGGCTGTTTCATTCTCCATTATTTTTGGGGTATGGTCCATCCAATAGTACTGACCACAAAACCATAGGACTGGAATGTACTAGTTCCTCCCGGTACAACTAAGAACTTCACTGGGGGTAAGATCAATTTCAATCAGCAATCAGCACATGGCAGCCTGTCAAAATGGAGCCATTGATTCAATCCCAGCACACAACCGAAAAGAGAAAGACATCCTCCAAAATACCCTCCTTACAATCTGTTTTCATAGAAAGGGCCCACATATGATCACAACCCCTTCACGCACACTAATGCCCTTGAATTAGCAATGATCCTAGTTTATTGGATTTAAATCACCAAAAATATAAACTTACAAAACCATTAGAAGCTGACTGGTTAAGATTATTTGTAGCCACATTGATATTTCTCTCACCCTAAATCCACATCTAGATCTACCCATCCACCCTAATTTCTTCGATCGTGATGCATCCAGTTGGGCTTCTCAAGGGTTCATTTTCTTAACAAAAGGCCAGTGAGTTTTGTAGTCGCACTAAAGAAAGAAGGGTAAATATACAATGTTAGACCAGACCATTCACTCGGCCACAAAAGTTACACGTAAGGCCCAGCTTTTAGTGATCTGGACCAATTAGTTGATGGGCGATATAGTGGATGATAGAGAGCCCAAAATTTCTCCGTTGGATAGATTCTGACTGAACAGTTTTCCATGCGACCTTACTTGAACTGAACAATTTTCCACTTGTCAAATGCAAAGCACTGAGTCACTGACTAAATACTCTAATTGATAGCTGCCAATGATCCAAAGATGATTTCACAAGAAAAATCTTAAGAATAGCCACCAAATTATAAGGCCTCTATATGAAAGTACTGCTTTAATGAATAGTAGACTCCACCTGAAACCTAGTGGTCAAACCCAAAACAAGTTGTCATGTCTTTCAAACAAGCCAAGTACAATGCATATGCACATGCATCTCCATATTAGAGTGATTGAAAAGAAACCCTAATGAGGGAGAAACAAACCTGAGTAGGAAAGTAACGAATCACATTTGCAGTGTTCCCTCGCCACAAAGACCCAAAACCTTCATCCTTGATTGTTCGTTTGAAACAGTCACCAATTCCCTTGTAGGGTTCAGAAAGACGACCAGCCTTGATCATCTCATCCTGGTTCTGGATCAAAAGTTTCACACGCTCGATAGGAGCCGCAGCTGTTTTGGATACAGCAGCAGAGACCCCACCCATCAGGAAATCAATGGCAAAACTGGCAAAGCCTTTCTCTGAGGGTGCTTGAACAAAAACAGGGGACATGGGGTTAAAAACAGAGAGACTATGGCTATGTTGCCGCGGCTGCAGCCCTCCATTGGTATATCTCCCATTTGTGAAATGCCTCTCATACAGACCAGTCCTATAGAAGCCACATTCCCGAGCCTGCAAATCTTGGGAGAAGTTCGAACTAAGGTGGAGTTGACCAACAACCTTCTGAATGACGGTTGGGTGGTGACGTTGATCCTCCATGCCTTGCAAATGGAGCCCTACAGCTATAAAAGATATGATCAGAAAAGCGCCTGGGAAAAAATAAAGAGGAGAAAAAAAAACATTTAAGATCAAAAATATTCAATGGCATTTCATGAATTGGACATACTTGTGTCAGAAACTTCTTATACAAATCACTGGTACCAAATTATAGTTACTAATCAAAATCTTTGTGGGCATTCATCTAGTAAGCAATGAAAGGAGAAGGCAACATGAATGGGAACATTAAATATTGAGCATCCACCATGGCAGCACCCTGGAATTTTATACAACAAAGCGACATCCTTTAAGAGGCCCCAAGAAAATATCGAAGTATTCCTTGAATCTCTTGCCACCACTGTCACAGATATCACTGCTAATTTTGGGGTTTTTTCCTTAAACAGAAATATCACAGAACTATTGCATAAATTGAAATATATATATAAAAAAAAAAAGTAGGACCCTAACGGCATATGGTTCGACCCATATGAGAATTCCACTAGAATATCATTCCTACAAATGTCAAAATCTCTCTCTCTCTCTCTCTCTCTCTCTCTCTCTCTCTCTCTCTCTCTCTCTCACACACACACACACACACACACACACACACCAATACTTCAAAATGGGGCAATGTATAGTCTCTCTCTGAGAACATGCAACTTTTTATTAAGGAATCATTGTACAACTCCCTCAAGGGGAGATCGGTATGAAAGCCTTATACCCTACAACACAACAATGCTGAAGAAATGCCTCCCAAGGAGAATTCCTAGTAACTCCCAGCTTAGCTAAGGCAGCCGCAAAACCATTGGGGGACCAACCTCATGGTGAAACGTCACAATATGATTGGAGCCAGAGCCTTGATCTCAAGAAAGTAGAAATGAAGCTTTCACAGCTTGCTCTTGCCCAAATAGACCTACAAAATTGCATTGGAGTGGTCACTCTCCATGACCAAAATCTCTTGAAATGACTGACAAAAAATCCTCAATGCCTCTAGAATGGCCAAGACTTCGTCTTCATTAGAACCCCTAACCCCACACCTTTTAGAGAACAAGCACAACTCCTCCCCTTATCATCATGCAAAACCACACCAATGCCTGCCTCGCCCGGTTTACCCCTTGTCGCACCATCTACATTAAATTTCAAAACCCTGCACAAAGGGGAGGACCAAGAGATACATCTCTTGTTCTTAGTTGGGCCACAAGTCATACAAGCTTCCCAAACCTCAGCTTCATTAGAATCCCTAAACCCCACACCCTAAGAGAATAAGCACAACACCTCGCCCTAATCATTACGCAAAACGATACCGAAACCTGCCTCGCCCGCTCATCTACAATAAATTTCAACACTTGGGCATCGCCTGTTCTTGGGCATTGATCATTTCAAGAAGAAACAATATAGGTTATTGCTACAGATACAGATTATTGAAAAGAAACAAAAAACATGCTTCTTGGGAATCTCTTCAACTAACCATGAATATCCTTGGCCCAAAAACATGAAAAACTGAAGAGTTGAGTATTCGAATGCTTATGAGACCTAGCAAACTGTTAGTTGTCCGGTCACATGTTCCCTTCCTTTTTTCTGTTTCACATGTGGACAAAGTGCAGGAAATAATGCCAAATGACATGTCTAGGAGAATCACAAGAAATAGGAAACCCAAGAAATTACTCAAGCACAAGAATCTATGGCAGATTGAGGGCTTCATTCATACATCCAAATTTCAAACATTCTATATATAAAAGCAAATAATCTGAAAGGATATTTACCGGAAAAATCCCCTTAAATAGGGTAACCACATATGAGAATCCTAAACTTTTAGAATGATAGTCAAGGACCTCCAACCCAAATCAACTCTTTTTTTTTCCGTTTTGCCCTTTCTTTGTTGATGTCAACATAATCCTAATACCAAGTTAAGGTTATTTTATGTTGATGTCGACAAATCTTCTGTTGACGTCAACAAATTCTATGTATAAATGTTTAATCTTTGATGTGCACAGGGGTCACGTGATTGTGCTAACAAGGTTATTTTGTCAACATCGACAAAAGTTCATGTTGATGTCGACAATCTTCTGTTGACGTCACCCAATTCTATGTATAAATGCTTAACCTGTACAAGGGTCACTTGATTGTGCTAATTGTACGTTTTTGTCGACTGACAAAAGTTTATGTTAATGTCAACATATATTACTCATCACAGAATAGGGGATTTTAGTTTTGGTTGATTTGGGTGAAGAGACCGATTCTTGGGAATAGGAAATATGTTTTTTTTTTTTTTTTATAACATGAATAGGGAATATGGTTATGTTGACGTCAACAAAGAAAGGGCAAAACAGGAAAAACTAGAGATGATTTGGGATAGAGGTCCTCGGCCGTCATTGTAAAAGTTTAGGGTCCTCAACTGTGATTACCCTAATTAAGGGGATTTTACCCGTAGATGTCCCTAATCTGAAATACTTTCTCTTAAACAAAAAAAAGAGAGAAAGCCCCAAAACTCCTTTAAAAAACACATACAAAGAGGAAGTTCCAAAGGGGGGCTATGCTCCATCTACTGAGCAATCTACACACGGAAACTCAGTGTATAATCCAATTCATCTAATAGAATAGAACACACCATGTCAACAATCAATACAAGAAGAAATAGACCATTCCAATCGATCTCAACCGCCGAATCAGTGGACACTCCAATTATTACAGTCCAAAATCATGGATTTTACAGAATGGTTAAGAAAAACATCCGATCACTCTACATCTTGAAGCAAAATCCAATCCAACAAACGTCCAGTTAGCTGGACAGTCCAGATCCGCAAGATTTAACAACAGATCCAGTTCAAACACTAGGATCCAGTGTACAGGTTGTCCCAAAAGGTCCATAAAAAAAATGCAATAGCAGTAGAGCAGTTCACATCGCCCGATCTGGAGACGTGTTCATCCGCTATAGCGATTATAAATGGTTCCGAAACGTTACATGAAATGGTTTAGAAAGGAGAAGGAAAGAAAGTAAAGGAAAGAGAGAGAGAGAGAGAGGGTATACCTTTCGGAGAAGTAGCGGGAAATGGGAAGATTTGGTTCTCCGAAAACTTCTCTTTTCGGTTCGCAGTGGCGGAGAGTGAGAGGTGGACGTTTGACGCTATGGCAAGAGGGAAAGAAGTCTATAAATACAGAAGAAACGTTAAAGGGTATAGAAGGATAGTAGACTGGAAAGGAAGGTGAGGGAATCAATGAAGATATTAAACAAACAAAATATATATCTCAATTTCTCAGTTTTCGTCTCGCCAGGGATAAGGAGCAAGCACTATTTTAGAACTCCATTGTCAAATATATAGATAACAACATGAACTGCTCAAGATAAATTTCAGCCCATTTAAAAAAAGTGAATCCCACCTTCTGATTAAGCAACATTACAAAAAAAAGTGACAGGCTTATGACGTAGTATCACTTTGACGCGTGTTAATTATTGTGAAACCCACTCATTTTGAGCTCAAACGTGAGACATTCAATTTGAACAGTTTAGATGATCTTTACAAAGATCTCACGATAGAGTTATCGAAAAGTATTATACATTTTCGTGTAATAGCTTCAAATAGAGGATTTGGACTCATTTTCAGGAGGTTTCTTTGGATTAAAAAAAAAAAAAAAAAAACCTAAGCACGTGTTTAAGAGTAGAAACACAGTAATACATTAAAAAAACTCATATTGAGAAGTTGATGTTGGGTTAGGATGGTAAAAACCTGGGTTATTGATAAACCAACCAGCTTGGTTGAGCCAAATCATGTTGTTTGTGAGCTAATTAATTCAAGTTTGGACTTTGTTCCATTAACAAATGAGCTGAGCATGACTTTGCGCCAGTTCAATTCAAATTTTGATCTTTGAGCCATTGTTTAGAGGCGAAATCTTTTCTAAAACTTTAATAAAACCACAAGCCTTGATGGAACCTTTGACATGTAATTAGTATAGAAAAAACTTAAGCACCTCTATTCATAGCAACCTGAAACTTTTAATAAGAAATTAAATTATGTATTATTTAATTTAGATTTTGAAGTAAATGTTAAAAACTCAAGATTTGATAATAAACTAAACGAGTTGTGGTGATTATAAATTTCAAACTTTGAGAGGATTAGGATTCTAGACTCAAAATTCTGGGCAAGAAAAAGAAAGAATAAAAGGAGAAAATTCACACCATAATGCATACCTTATTGGTGATTTGATGAGTTATTTATTTATTTATGAATAGAAGACCAAAACTCCTTTTGTGCTTTAAAAGTTTCATTTTTTATTAAGAGGGAAAAAAGATTGTTAAGGGACAAACATGAGAAAAAAAAGAGTTGAGGAGCGGCAAAAGGATATGATCAAAATTCATCTATCCATATATTCCTCCTAATTTAAAAGAAAAGTAAACATTGAGAGGAGGCAATTGACCCCTCTCAAGCACTGGGTTTGATAGGTTTTCGCTCGATATTTAACAATCCTAATAGAAAATTTTAAATGCTAAAAGGAATACCATCTAAAGTTGTTGTTAGGACTTCTCGTATGAAATTTTGCTTTGCTTGGCAAAATCTTGTTGGGGGTGGGTGGTAATTTCCTTGACGATAGTTTGTAGAGAAATGTGTGAGACAATCTCGAGATGGGGCGATAAAATGGAAGTTTTGTGTGGCGGGTCCTTTGAGAATCCCATCACACATTGCCACTCTCTCGGTGATTTGTATCTGCAATGCCACCCTGGCACATTTTTCATGAATGTCAAAATCTGATACAATCGGGGAGTGCACCCATCTTTTCAGGTATTTGGGAAAGAGGTACAATAAGGTGAAGAAAAAAAAAAAGAAAAAAATGGAGAGAATGTTAAAATTAAGGGTGTTTGGGAACGGGGAGAGAAAGTGGGGGAGGGAAATTTAGGGGTAAAATTAGTGTGGGGCCCATTCTAAAATTTTTTCTTCAAAACTGGGGGGAAAATATGAGGCAAAGAGAGAATTTTTTAGCAAATTACTAAACTGCCTTTCTATCAACTTGAAGCTTTTGCAAAAATAATGATAAAATGGTAATTGTCTCTCTACCTCACAAACAAATAAAATTATGCTTTTTTCACTTTTCTCTTCCTTACTTTTTGACTATCCAAATAAGAGAAGGTAAAATTAATTCTCCCCTCCCCCCTCCCTCCCTCCCCCTTTTCCCAAACATAGTGTTAAAGTCCAACCTATTTTTTGAGGGTTTTTTTTTCCTTTGGACTAGGATATTGGACTTGGATCCTAAGAGTGATTTGACCCATGGTGACCTTGGGTGAACCAATTACGGCCTACTATGTTATCGTGGGCAGACCATACTTCTGCTCAAGTGAGGCCCAATTCATGAGCACCCCTAATTATCTCTACAGAAGAACAGGTCAAAGTAGGAACAAATTCGCTCTCTTCCAACAACAACCGTACAACCATCTTTTCCATGCAAATGCAAGGACGCCCTCTTATTTCTCCAACTGTTTACTCCTTCAAATAGCCAAGAACCTCTCTATAAATGCCTCTCCACCTCCTCATTCCCTCCTCAGGCCTGCTAAAAAAGAGAGCTTGAGATATCAATCCCACTGTCTAAGGCGGATTTGTGAGATTTTTGCCCTTCTCCGCCATGGACATGAAGAAGGTCTCCTGCGCTGTCATCGTTGCTGCCGCCACAGCCACTGTGGTTGTAGCCGAAGAAGTGAGCTCAAGCCCAGCACCAGGGCCCACCAGCAGCTCGGCCATGGTCACACCTGCCCTCGGGTTGGTTGGTGCCTCTCTCTTTTCCTTCTTTGCCTTTCTCTTGCAGTAGGCCTCACACGAGAATAAAGGAAAGGAATGAGGAATAAAGGGGTCTCATGGAATGAAAAGAAGCAGATCAATGGTGGTTGATTTTATTGAAAGAGTGTAACTATCAGTGGTTCTGCTTTACATGGTTGTGTTTTCTGTCCTCTTCCTTCTCTATGTTTTGATGGTTGATATAGAGGGTTGGATTGCATTTTGATATCTGTTTGTTTGAGAATTTAAGTGGATGAAATAAAAAAAAAAAAAGCTTTGCTATGATGTGTTGTCGATGGCCATGGTATTATATCCCGTTTTGGTTTTTGTGAGTCTAAGGGAACAGTGATTTATGTTACAAGCACATGTGAAATAGATGTTTTAAAATACGAGTTTCATCAAAAGATCATTAAAGAGGTGAGAAGTAAGAACACCTATGAAATAGATCGTTCTAAAATACAATAATTAAATATCTATCTGTTAGCCTAAAATGCATAGGAATTCATGTTTAGTGAGTTTCATCAAAGGATTATTATAGAGGTGAAAGGTAAATTATATGATATGAAAAGCGGAAGGACGTGAAATGTAGATTGAGTTCTTTTAACTTTCGTAAGTATTGAATTGCTGAGAGAGACTGTTTCTTCACCCTAGCTCAATTTCCATAAAAGGAGTTGTTTGATTGTCACATAACACACAGGCCCATCGTATATTGCTAAGCTTTTCAGATGCTAATCAATCAAATGGTCAATTAACACTTCAAATCTTTGAAGAGCAACAAAGCGGTCAGTGGATGTTGCATGTACTGTCTATGAGCTCCACCATAGAAATGGCGCATCTCTATGTCCAATTGAATTCTGACTTCTTAACCAAAGCTATTTCTAATTGTTACAAAAAAAACAAGCTATTTCTAATTGAAATGTCGATCGATTAGCCAAAATCATATTGTTGATGGAGTGAGCTTTCCACACTAGCACAATGGCAATAGAATCATCACCGAGTGGGCTGTTCACATCATCCATCCAACTTCCATTATAAATGCAATGGAATGATGATGGCCCCCACACCATGTGAGGTTATATAAGAGTAAAATTAATTGGGATCTGAGCCCTACATGATGCTTAATTAAAGAGAAACCTTCTTATAACATTTAGGATTGGAAATGCAGGCAGCAGGAGGCAGGCAGGCAGACAATTGATGTGTATATCCTCCTACGGCGGGATTGCCCCATCACCGAGCGGCTTTTGCTACATCGCCCGTTTCACGCTACTTTTGGCTTTATGATGTTACACTATGGCGTTTCTGTATAAGTATATATAGATTTCTGTTGGGTTATCATGTATGCGTCTTTTTTCTGGTTTTATTTATTGATGGTGCTCTTCTTTATGTTGTTTGTGCATGCATTCGTCTGTGGAGAGAGATCTCGAGTGGGAATCGTTTAGTGTTTTAGTGTCTCCGCAACGTAATTTTTGCTACTGCTCCAGCTTTTCAAAACATTTTGTTGGATTAGCTATGTATCAATTTTAGGGGTTCATATCACACAGACCTCTCATTGCATAGTTACCAAGAAAGAACGACTAAAAAATCTAGATAGACCTCGTTTCAAAACCCGATTCATATTTAGGTTGAGGTCATATTGAGTTTCAGTGGAACGTATTTATAAAAAGATAATTTTCTCCAAACGGACATCCGCACCAGACAAAAGGTAATTTTCTCCAAACGGACACTCGCACTGGGAACTCCAAACAACTGGGACACCACTGAATCTCAGGGCATGGACTGTAACAATGCAGACCTCCACATAAGAGAATGTTGGCAGGAGAAAATTCTCCTTCTGACTGTGGGAGAGGTAAAACTTGAGCCCCTTGTGCCTTATGGGGACTGTTAGGATCGAAGCGTTCAATATGATCAGAGCGGGCCTCAGTCTTTCTTTTCTTATCCAGTTGGCCTATTTTGATGAAAATTGGGGATCTTTGAGTGGGGGAAAACAAGGGACAAGTGGGTATACTTCCCCAACAACCTCCAAAAGACACGTTTGGAGTAATTTTTTTATCTGACTAAAAAAAATGTTAAGATTAGTAGCCACTGAACTGACTCACCCATTCATTCCTTTTACAGTAGCAACAAAACTAGACTTCATCAATAAAAGAAAAAAAACCTACCTATATCCCACGTACACCCATTTCCTAGCAATTCTAACAAGCAAACTTCTTTGACCCACGCCCAGATCACACGTTCTATGCAGTTCTATGCATGTCTGGGTCATGTACGTAACAGGGACACACTTGGTTACATGCTAATATGAAAAGGTGTCACCAAGGATATGATTTTGGGCAAAGATTATCTAAATCAAATCATCACAATCATTTAGTGAAGGGCCTTCAACAATGTTGCGTGAGTATACTTTTAATGAGTATCAAAATTAGAGTGAATGTTAATTTATGTGGGGTTAATGAGGGTAAGGGTGATGGGATTTCAAAGGAAGTCTTGTGTGATGGCAAAAAAGTCACCGCTCACGCAATCCATAAGAGGTGCTTCTTCACCTAGCAATGATCTATTTTCTGAAGCATATAAATTTGGATTGATCCCATATTAAAGACATGATCAATCTAATAAAATGAATTGCATTGGATCAATCCAATGGAAAGGTTCATCACTCTAATAAGAGTGGATTTTTTTGGATCATCATCGGTTCTTTGGGCTTTGGGCATTGATTGTCCAGAATCAGAATATGACTACATTTGATATGCAAGGCTGACCCCGTGAAAATTAAATGAGTGCATGACGCACTTCTTTCCTTGGATTGGGAGACGGCATTTTTTGAGACCTGGACCTGGCCCCTGGCCCCGGGCAATGGTTAGAAGATGTGAACAGGAAACGGTAAATCAAAGCAACCACCACTTTCCCAGGATTTGAGTTTCTGTGGCCTGGTGTTCATTTCTCGATCTCCCTCATTCACGTTTTATTTAAGATCACGTTTGGAAATAAAATCCTTGAAAAATCCTCATTGATTTTTCATAAAATCATAGTAAAATTCATGTTTGACAATTGTAAACTCTCAAAGATTTGGACGAGTGATGTTCAACCTCCTCTATAAGATTTGAAAATCTTCATTTTAACAGGTTTACGCACCAATATTAACTTTTATCAGCAATACAGAACAATGCACATTATTATCAACGAGAAATCATCTATAAAGGGTCTTTGTTCTAAGGATGTGAGGAATCCTCATATCTATAAATCCCTCAACTACTACCAAATGTGCCCTAAAGAAGATATTATTAGATGGTCATCGTCGCCATCCTCATCATCAAAGTCTTATCACAACTATGAGTTTGCTACATGAATTATATTTCTCCATTCTAGATAAATTACACTCCTTCATATTTATTTTTTTTCTACCTCTATCTATGTCCTCTTCAGCCTACCGCTTCTTGTGGTAGCCAAACTATTTGCGCTATATCCAAGACTTTTCTTTACTAGCGCCGTTGCCGGCTTGCATTGGATATGCCGAAACCATTTTAAACAAATTTATCTAATTTTATCTCCTATTGTGCTAAATGCCCTCGAAAGCCCTCATTTTTAATTTTATCCTTCCTAATTTTACTACATTAGCAAGCATCCATGGGCCTGAAGCCCTGTACGTATCCTTTCATCCTAAGCCTCTCCTCACTATACTTCAGCATCAACAGTAGCTCTCTACTGAATTTACAGGCAATGCATCACAGACTGCAAGACTCGAGCTAAACTTTTTTTCAAAACTATTGCTTAATGCCCAACAGTCAGCATGAAAATTATGTCACAACCCCAATACGAAGTCTGGGAAATCCTTTTTATCCCATGATGATCACACATCTCCAAGGAACCGTCAAACAGGGAGGCTGGCGTAATGAGTTCCTCCATTTCAGGAGGCTTTCATTCATGGGAAGCACATTCTTGATAGCGTCTTGATTGCAAATGAATGAATTCACTATTGAGAAGGCAGGAAATCCAGTGCCAGTGTGCAGATTGGATTTGGAAAAGACCAATTATAATGTGCATGAGACCTCATTAACGCATATGCTCCAGAGAATCGGTCTTGGCCACAAAGGCAGGAGTGGGCTCAGGAATGTGTTTCGATGGCCTTAGAAATGGCAGGAATGAATGTTGGAAATGGGTTTTGGCTACAAAGGCGTAAGGTTTCAGGTAAGAGACGGAGCAAATATTAAAATTCGGAAAGACACATAACCACACGAGTCGGTGATTATACCCTAGAGTCTCACTTTCCAATACCATTCTAGACATTTGCATGTGCGTGTGCATTCACGCACATACGAAGAATAAGACTCCAAACAAAGTGAATAAGCTTTTGTTGCCCCACCCAGTTAAAATCCAATGCCAGCTGTACAAAAATCTGAAACTGCCAAATTACTTGTTGGAGTTCTAACTACCTAGGTCAAAAACTGACTTCCAATATGAAACCCCCACGTTGAAGAAAAACCACACTAAAATAGATGCCAAGTGTAACTCCATGCTCAACTTCCAGATATTGATAACTACCCACATTATTCAATCTTCTTTTCCCCCAATCTAAGAAACTAAGTATACCAAAACCAATAAAAGAAACGCACACGTACACAGCAAAAGTCCGAACAGGTATAATCTTTTGAAATTAGAAAGGTTCACCAAAAGTGCAAGCCATCAACTAACAATAGAGAATGAAAGGCCAATTGAATCAGTTCAAGTCCTGAGTTGTTTTCATAAAGGTCAAAGAAGATGATGAGGCTAATCTATTGACCATCAAATCCTAAAGAACCAAACCAAGAATCTTCATTTACCTACCAATAACAATAGCATTGTTCAATTCATGTAGGTGAAAAGAGTGAAAATGTTCTCAATCTTCAAGCAAGCGCACATGCACATGCGCACGCACACTCACACTCAAACAGCCACTTAAGGACTTTGGAATCGCCACACAAATGGATTGAAGTCTTCAATACTCACAATAGTCAGCCAACATACGTTGGACTCCTAAATAAAACAGAAAACATCATACCAGAGTCAACCAACACATCTTGGACCCTGAGACTACTCGGACTCCTGACACAAATACAAAGAGCACTGGTGACTCTTAAATCCTAATACTTCTCCTATTAATGCTAACATTTGCCTTAACAAACTTGGACTGGACATGGGTCCCTCTTCGACCTCCAAAGCATACAGATCATAAAAGTTTGGTATGCATGTCCTTCCTATTTTTGTCTTTTTACCCTATAACGTTCATCAAGCCCTAATTTGCTACTTTCAAATAACCGACACAGCTAGCCTGCTCCAGACTTGTGAACTGAAAATCCTACCAACTGGCAACCCAAAACCATCCTAAATCCAACTTGTTCAGAACCAGCACACATTTTCCAGTTTCACAACAAAGGAGACTAGCAGGACTCTCTCTCCCCCACCTCACATGCACACTTGTCTCCCTCCCTTTTCTTCTACGCTTTCTTTTTTTCACAATTTAGTATTCCAGTTTCCCTTTTTTTTTGCTCCGTTGGACTACAGGTCAGGAATGATACCTTAATCTTGAAGACCCAGGGATTAATCCCTGGACATGTGTAAGATACCAAGATGCCAACACTACTCAACCATGAGTGTGTTGGCATCTGTTTCTTCTTTTTTGTTTCTCTGTCTGCAGTAGAGTTCCTTTTTTTATCTCTCTTGAATTTCGATGGAATGATTATGTAAGTACTTGCCAGTTGAGTTAAAATTACATGACTCTAGTCTAAACACTACTTTGGATGTTGAATTATGTTATAGGTAAAAAGATATTGATTTATGTTAAATGACATTGTTGATTATATAAGTGTTTCAATTCCATTTGCCAATCACATTTTCTCCCTGTCTTTTTCCCCAATTTTTATTCCTGTTTACATTAGGAGTTCAAACCGGTTGAATAACAGCATAATAATGTTACAACTCAGGAAGAAAAAAGGACGCAACTTAGCAGCATTACAGCTAATTGTGCTGGAGTAAGCACAGCAGCTCTGAGCATGATTTGTACAAAGTAATAATAATAACAAGGAATTGTCTGGTGACAAGTAAAATACAATCCATTGGGGCATGATCTAAACTTGACCACAGGACAGAGATTCACAAGTCAGTATTGGCAATTACTAACAAAATACCTGTCAAGATAATAAACTAAAGAAAAAATATTGTATGAAGGACAAAGAAGAAATCATTTTCAATCGCTAAACACATGCAACAAAGAGGATTTAATGCAAACCCAAACAATAAATTACAAGGCCATAGAATCAATAAACCATAATGTTGTCCTCCAAACCAGTAAAATAGAAGCCCACACAGACCAATGCCAATGAACAAGAGAATATAGAGTTCTTGAGACTACAGAGATACCCAAACTAGCATGCCTGATACCTCCAAACATATATATATATATATATATATCTATAGAAAAAAGACAACTACCAACATAGAGAAGGATAGAGAGGACTGAGAGAATCATTGAATTGGAGTCCACCGAGTTCCTCTAATGAACTTTTATATCTTGTCGAGCTTTTCAGCCTTAACGACAGGGTTAGCCTTTGTAATCGCATCCTGAGCAGCCATCCGATAATCAAAGGGACAGTCGTGCTTATCAGAATAGCGATGGGATGCACAGAAAAGGTTTCCACAGCGGCAATTGAACCCCGTCAGCCCTACACGCTTCCTGCAAGTGCTGCATCTATTGGGACCCTCTTTCGCCTTCGCATCCCCTCCCTCGCTCAAGGTTGAAGCATTGCCCGCCTGTGAAGATAAATGTTTTTTGTCGACAGACCCAACTGATAAATCAACAGTCCCAGCAACAACAGGATCCTTCCCACTGCTGCCTCCATTGCCATTAACTATGCTGTCAACAGACGAAGCCACGAGCTTGGCTTGTTCCTGATTCAATACCAATTCCTTGTGGCACTTGGAACACATGTTCATGGTTGCTGCGCTTCCAAAGAAGCCGCAGTTGTTGATGCAGAGGATTGGTCCTTCTGGGGCATGGCATCCGGTTTCTTCGCGCTCCATCTTTTCTCAACCCTCCTGTGGCAAAACCCCTCAAAAACCCAGAGCAGAAAATAGGGAAAAGATACTCCAACCCTAACCAAAATTAAACCTTTCGTCTAATCTCAGAAACACTAACCCTATCCAACCATGACCAAATCTTAAAATCCCCCATATCCCCAACTGAATAAAAAAAAAACAGCAATTGTGGCGTGCCCAAGTAAAAGAAGATAAAGAAACCTACAGATTCCAATCTAACCAATCTCAACTACAAGGGAAAAAATACAACAAGAGAAAGATTTGAAGTTTCTCACTATTCAAATACAAACCCTAACCCTAATCACCTCCACCTGATAAAACAACTCAAACGCTACAAGATCAGAGAAAATAAAGCACATACCTTTTTTTTGCGTGTGATCTTCGTTGCGATTCCTTCGCGTTGAGCTGAAGAACTAGGTCAGATTTCGATTTCCTACCTCCACAAGAAAGATCAACAGATGATTGAATCAAGCATATGATGTAAATCAAAATCCAAAGCGAGTAAAAAAAAAAAAAAAGGAAAGGAAGAACTTAAAAGAAAGAGTTACCCAATTGAATGGGAAGAAAAGACGAAATCAAAACCCTAACCCTAACCCTAACGAACGAGACGAAGAGAAAATCTCCACGAAGTTCCGCAGGAGGATGGGAGAGGGTGAGATGTAAAGTCGCTCGCGTGGAGAAAGATAAGTGTGAGATATAACGAAACATAATAATCTCTCTCCCCTCGTATTTATTACTCTCTCTGGCAGTCTGCCCTGCCAACTCACGCTGTGGCCTGGCTCGCGTGCCTCGGGTTCGGCTCATGGGCCTCAGCTCTGACCCATTTATTTTCTATATGGGTCGGGGCAAGGGCTTGAGTCCACTATAATGAAACATGTGAGTAAAATGAGAAATTGTTATTCACTTTATATGGAGAATTTTACTTATGAATTGCGAGCTTATTGTTTGCGTAAAAGGCACAAGAAATTAATATATAGGAAGTCACAGTGAAATGAGCTCCAGTGATGATTAGATGGGTAAAGGGTATAAAGTAGAGATGACAGTGCGGCTTTGAGATTGGTAGGTATTGAATACAAGGGAATGTTTGTGTATGCATTTTTTCGTAGGAGTGAAAAATTCTTTTTCCTGCTATAGTAAAAAATGCATTTGGTGCAAAAAGAAACTACTTTGCTTTTGTAGAAAATTGGTTACTATGTGCGAAAAGCCTTTTCCATGGGAGTGGGTTTTTGCAATAGTACGCAAACATGTCCTAAATTGATGGTGGGGTATTCAATTTCCATTAAAGGAGATGTTATTGGTAGTCAGTTTTGGGTATTCTTCAATTTTTACCACGTGTGGAATAATGATGCTAAGTATTTAATTACACCTAACATATAGGGCATAGTATGCACCCACTTGCATGCTTAGACGTCAAATATTATCATGCTTAATACCATTTGATTTTTTTTATACTTAGAGCCAGTCCCAACAAGGGGTTTTTTTAACACCCTTCCTCCTCCCCCAATAGAAAAAGGATTTTCAAGATTCCAAAAGATTTAACTAATTTTTTATGCTTTTTCTGAAAAATAAACAGTTGCTCCAAGCGTAGATTTTTCTATGGCACAAAATAGCAATTCTACAATCCTTGGTAATTTTCTTTTTTGGGATATCATCCTCGGCCTTAGCAATCCCAATTGAGCTCAGTTCTCATTCAACGCCTGCTCAATAACAAGTCCCAAGAGGTCTCACACAACTTTAAAACAATTGGAGATCATTTGGACCAAAATCAAACTTGAGGCAAAAGTGACTAGCCATCAAGGTTGTGAAACTCACATTTGGCCAATTTTCAGAAGTCAAATGATGGTAAAATCTTCTTTTAACATCCACGAATAACTTCAATAATTTCTCAAAGTTTCAAGGTCATTGGAGGTCAATTCTTCCATACTAACTTCCCATGTTCGACCAAAGTTTGTTTGGTCAGACATGGGCTTGTAGTTGGTGTTTTGTCGCACCTTTTCAAATTGTAACTCCTCAAAACCACTTGAAATTGCTGCAGCTGCCCTCCCAGCCTATAAATAGACCACTTGAGAGCCCATTCAACTCTCTTGGACCATCTATATAGGCTAGCAACCCCTTCAACTCTTTAAACTTAGAGAATTCTCGAGGAAAACTCTTCCAGCCCTACACCTCCCTTCAAGATTGTGAAGTTTTGTTTCAAGGCTCCGCAGCACACATCCTTGGCCTTTGAAACTCAATTTTCAATTTAGAAGTGTTCCTCCAAAACAAGGAACCGAGCATTCATGGTTTTACTGGTCTATATCAGCTAGAATTCATGGTTTTATGATTGTCTTTTTTTATTTTCTCACTTAAAGGAGTACGGGTGTCCTTGCATTCAAGGTTCCATTGTGCATGCCCTTTGGCATTATTACAGTTCTCCATACATAAGAATCCAAAGTGACACAACCTTGGACACCCATCGACACAAAAACAAGCAATTTCCTTGGACTTTACAAATGCATTCCTTGATGAACAAATGATGAACTTCCAAGATCATTGTTAGTAAAAAAAAGTAAAAAACAGAAACAAATCCCATCCATCAATCATTTGGTAAAACCATTATAAATGAGTGGCAAAGGCATATCAAACACTTGGAAGTCAAATTTGAGAGAAAATGGAAGAGAAGAAAGTAAATTTGATAGGAAGAGAGCTATGTCCAGCCAAAACAAAATTTGTTAGACATTGGCTTATAGAACATCATTTTGCAATTTTTTTCTTAAATTTTGTTTAATTTTTGAATTTTTGTTCAATTGAAACCATCTAAGGCTGGATGGAGGAGTTGTAAAAATCAATTTATAAACAACTTGTATCCACAGGGCCTCTGGAATGCGAACCTATGTAATACAAATCTGAGGAACGAATATAAGTTTCTCATATTTTTTGTGTTTGAATTTTGTGAATCATACACGTCAAAATTTTCACAATTTTCTTCCAACAACTCCATGAAACAATGTTACAAATTTATTGTGGGGCCATACTTAAATCATGCTTAAGCCCACCAGTGTATTTTCTGCACGTAGCATTTTATGGGAGGGACCCCACCAACTTATTTTTTTGCATATAAAATCTTATTTGAGGGATCCTGATAAGTCCTTAAAAATGCATAATTTCTTCGTCATTTTAAAATAATTAATGACTTAATCATCAAATCATTGATCATTTTAGTAAAAAATTATGATTTTATGTTTTTGAGCATCAAAGTCTAAATTCATGTCAAAATTCATTCAAAAATTGCATTTTCACATAAAATCATGAATTTCTCTATTTTCGGCATTGGAAGTCACAAATTTCTCATAACTTTTTATTCACACATGAAATGATGAATTTTCTTTGTACCATTGATTTAATTGAAGAAAACTTGATAAAATGGTGACATTTTATGCATTTATTTAGCGTAAATTGGGCCCGCATCTTGTATAATTCCTTACCTATATGATTAGATTATTCTTTGATATTTGCTTTTATTTTTGTAGGGAATTTCAGAAATCGAGGCCCACGGAAGAGAATTGATGAATCAAATGCACCATGGACCCACGTTCCTTTGGCATGGATTTTAAGGTAGGGGCGGCCATGGTAGGGTCTGCTCTCATATGCAAGAAAAAAAAATCAGATTTAATCTCTTAAAGATAAGTTCCAAATTTGCGGGCCATGAGATGATGAGGTGTCCTATCTACTCTCTAACAAATATTGCTTACATGTCATCATGGATGACTAAGATTCAATTCAAGCCAAATAAAGAAGAAAAAAAAATTACAAAAGAAAATCAAGCCAAGGAGAGGACTCTCAAGCATGGGATAGTTCAAGATTGCATTCTTCCAAGTATGGCCCACTCCTATGTCATGTTTGGGATGGAATTAAATTCAGATTTGAAGAGATTTTTAAGGTGGGCCATGCTAAGAGGTTTTTATAGCCATGAAGAGTTCAAAAGATTGGAAATCTTGCTAAGCAATCCAAGTTGGAAACAAATTGAAAGAGTGCAAGATTTTAGCTCTAAGTTGTTAAATTTATCTCCTAAAAGATAGGCCTCAAGATTTAAAGTTTGCAAACCAAGATTCTTCCCAAAAAGTGTTGCACGTCCAACACCACCTCCAAGGAGATAAAACACTTAAAAAAAGGGGGCTGGCCTTATTGTTTCGAAATTTGAATTAAATCTGAAGTGGGCCCAAGAGAGGAAGTTGTGTGAGACATAAAGAATCCTATTTTTAATAGGATTATGTGCCAAGAAATCTAAGGAGATAACAAGATGGAAAACCCCTAGAAACTCTCTCAAAAACCCTTCTAATCTTAATCCAACTTGGACCCCACACTACTAATCCTTACCCAAATCAAAACCTTGCAACCCAAGTTACCAAAAAAATATAAAAAGACCCAAAAGTAGCTATACGTGCATTCCATCTCCCCCTATCCCCTTGGACGACCAACAACTATTTTTCCCCCTTTTCCATCACTTTTTGTGTTCATCTCTCATTCTTCCATCAATATTTTCATTCAAGGCCTTCCCTAAGGCACACCACCACTTGAATTTCTACATCGTCGCGCTGCCGCCGTTGCTATCATCACTCCACCATCGGATCATCCTTGAAATCATCTTCCCTTGCTTGGATTTCAATTCGCGAAACGAGAGCCGATTGAATCGCCGTTCGAGACTGCTAATCCCTCTCCTATGTTTAGTGTTTCTTATGTCTATGGTAAGGTTAGATGCACTTTATTTTTATTAAAAGAACTTTGTAATGATTAGTTGCTTGTAATGGGTCTTTCATTAATAAATCAAGTTTATAGGGTCTTGGTCTTCACCAATGGGTCAACATCGAATTTTTGTGTGTAGTGACAGTGCGCACTTGGTGCGGTGGTCTTGATTTTTCTTGATGGCATCAAGTAAAGTAATTATTGCAAAGTTTTAGAATTCAAATCAAATTTCTTTATTCTCTGATTTTATTTTATTTTTATTTTTATTTTATAAATCTTAACAATTATTGCAATTGGTTGGGCTAATAATTCTTATGGTGATGCAGTGTTAGATTATGTTTTTAGATTAGGATTTTAATTTTCTTTGGTTGTAATTAATTTTGAAGATTTGTAATTAATTTTGAATTCAATTAGGAAATTTGATTTGTATAAGTTTTTTTAGGCTAGAACTAGTTTTTTCATTATGACAAGTTTTGCGATAAACAACTCTCCGTGGATCGACCCGGTTTCACCGGTTATTACTACAATCGCGGCCTTGCACTTGGGGCTATGATCAGATCCACTCATAAGTTTTAATGTTACTATTAAATTAATAGTATAAGAATCCATTAATAGGTCCTTCATAAAATCAATAATAGTTCAAAATTATAATATATTTTTTAAAAATAATCATCAACTCCAGGAACACTACTTGGATGTGTTAAGGGTCCACTCATTGATGTGAATATTATATGAAAAGGTTTTAAGAGACAACGATGTATAGATAATATGGAGAGATTTTTACCCCATTAATAGGAGAGACTTTACGGGAATTAGATGGAGGGAATAAAGAGAGATTTATTATAATTTAAGGGACTGGCGTTCCTAGTATAATTCAAAAAATTGATGTATCATTCTGGTAATATTTTTAAAATCCTACATGTCATCAGCCATGATACCACATGACTTCTGTGAAACCTTTGATGATGTAGTTGTAGCACTGTCTAGAACATGGCTCTCTATTGCTTTAATATATATATAATATATAATTTAAAAAGTTGAAATATTATTTTGGTAATATTCTAAATCCTACGTGTCATTAGCCATGAAGCCAAACGATGTTAGCGAAACCTCAAAGATTTAAGAGCACTGAAGCGGCACATTTAGAACATGTTCTCTGTTGCTTTTATATATATATATATATATATATATATGCCCAGCCCTCTCCTCAGCTCAAGCGGATGGGAGAGGGCTGTCCGCTGCCTAGGCTGGGGCCCACTATTTGGTCCATCCAAATGAACCACATTCAAGGCCCTACTAAGTTGCATATGTCCACAAAAATTTGGCTCTGTTCGATTAAACTGAATCGTTGGATTGAGTGACACCCATCCAAATGCATTGTACACTGTAAAAATTTTGTGTCCTAGATGGAGATAATAGAAATTATATTTAGGGCTGATTTTTTTGTAGAAAAGAGGGTTCAAGGAGGGCCCCCAACTCCCCCCAATCCCTATTCCCATTGGGTCCCCAGGTGGGCCCCATGCCACTGAGCTGATGTCCTTATCCTCAGCTTGAGCTGAGGATAGGGGGCCTCTATATAATAATAATAATAATAATAATAATTTGAAAACTCTTTTTTTAATGTTTTTTTTTTTAAGCCAACATTCATAGGGGCCAGAGTGACGCGATTCGATTCATCAAGTAGGGCCCACCGCAGGTAGGCCCCGCGGGAAAGCCTGCCGGCATTTACATATGTACCCGCGAGAAACCGCTCAGATTCCTCACCGTCATTTCCCCTCTCCCTTCTCTTGCCTCCTTCACCGCCAATTCAAAAGAGATCAATAGAAATCTAGGGTTCTTGCTTCGTATTTCTCTGCAAAACCCGTCATCAAAAGGAGAGAAAAACAAACAGGTTCTCTCTTTCTGACAATGGACGGCTCGGATCTAGACGATCATCGGACATTTAGGGTTAATTTCAGCACCGATGGTGCTGCGAAGCTTCGAGATCGAGTGAAATACAAGCTCAAAGAATTCATGGGGGATTACACAGACGATACTCTCGTTGTAATGTTTCTCCTTCCTCTTTCTCTTTCTCTCGCTCTCTCTCTATCGATACATGTGTTTTTGTATTGGGTATTCTGTAATCTAGTGAACTGTTTGTTGCTTTGGTAGTGGTTTGGAAGATATGATTTGATCATCTTCAGTAATCTGGAAGCGATTCTAAACCTAAATCATGCATGTAAATAGAAAGATAGCAACTTTATAACTTGTTTCTTCTAACGTTTAGATTTTTTTTTGTTTGTTTCTGCAACTCTTGTTTGTGGGTGCTGTTTTTCTTTTGGGAACAGATTATCTTTTCAAGTGTTAGTCTATGGAAAGGGAAGAATTAATTTCTAAATAGTTAATTTTCAATGAACTGTATGACTTTTTGTTTGTTTATTTCTTTTACTAATTGTTCTTGCTACTATGTGAAACATGAATTTTAGAGGCTGCACAACATTGTGGTTTACAATTTAAATAAGGAGTCAAGTAGATATTATTTTTTTAATGGCACTAAAGACCATTATTTCATATAGTTCTATTACTTTTCTTACTTTTCAAACACAAAAAATGTTGAAAGGAATGTAAAGTTTGATGATTACATAAATATAGAAATGTTCTAAAGAAGAAAATAATACGCCGTACATAGAAGTTTTAGAATAAAACATGAAATCTAATGTTATGAATTGGATAATCGCATCCATGTCCCTGTCCTAGATTTCCGAAACTGCAAAGTTGTATCCCCAACCCTTGTATCCTTTTCCACATCTGTATACATAGTCTGGCATCATAGGTTCAATGATATGGTATCTGTCACTTATTTGATGGGGAAGACACAGTAAGAAAAAGAGAGGCGAAAAGGGTCAAAATCGACCATACCAGCGTTGGCCTCACATGAGTCAGTGTTCTTATTTATAGACTTTATACAGATAAGAACTTGTCTGAAAGGCGTTAAGTTGCTTTAGGATTGATTTAGCAGTGTCTGCATGTGACCCAATTTCTTGTTTCTTCCCAGTCCCAATTCTTCATATGAATACAAATTAGTGGCATGGAAGTCCATGATTCAAGTGGGGGATAGGTCTGGCAGGGTGGGTTCTCTTTGGAAGTGGGATTAGGTTTGAGGCTAGTTTGCGGGTTAAAGGCAGATTTGTTGTTATATGCTCAAGTTCTATGTATCGTGTTGGAAATGATATAAGAATACTTTTTTGCTGCATTCGTGCTTTACAGGCTACTTGTAGAATGTGCTTTTATGAGTCTCTTTGTATTAGATATTGTTGTATACCTGTATAGAATTTGACAAAATTAAATCCTATTACATAGCATGCTTGAAAGAATATTTTATTCCCTGCAAGAAAAGCATAAGCATAAAACATGGTAAAATGTATTAAGTAAAAATCAGGAAACATCTAAACTATATGTTATTACTTGATATAAAAATGTTTTATTTTGAATGGTATTCTCCATATCCATATCAATACCCTGGATTTGGAGAATTGGGTGTCATGGCCCATTTTCTGTATTCATCTCAATCGCTGTATTTGTATTGGTGCATCATTGGCCTGTAATGGAATATAAGAAGCATGGTCTGCTTAAGATATAATGTCAGAGAAAAAATGCTTCAGAAAAGAGACCTAAGAAGAGAATTCTGACCTCTCAGCCAATAAATGCGTTTATATCTACCATTTTTAGTGATGTAATTAATTTTGATTTTAGTGAGTAGATTCTCCAAGGATCACTCTCTAAGTTTTTTAAATTCCTCTAGAAGGTCTGACCCCAAGTGGTATGACTCCAAATAGATGAGGTGGGTTTGCACAACCACCAAGATCAGTTTAGGATACTGAAGACAATGTGAACCATCTTCTTGTTCTTTTGGCATCAGCATAGGATGTTATCATTTATCAGTCCTATTTTTTGTCAACACCAAACTCTACATTCGTCTATCAGTCCCAATTACTTGGTTATTTTAAGTGTCTTATACTGTTTGAATCCATGTATTGGAGCATTGCCAGCAGCAATAATTCTAAATAATCTGAACAAGGTTCCTGTAAATTTAAGTATGTAAAATTCTGGGCTACAGTCCTCTGGTGATGCTTATCACTTTAACATGCCATCTTTTTGCAGGCTTGCAGCTTTATCTTTTAGCTGGGTTTTATCTAAGGATTAACTTGATCTTTGCATTTAGAGATCCAGACAGAGTCAGAGGTTACCAATAACTAGTTGCATATTTTCAAAACAAAAATTCATTCTGCTTTTGCATTATGCATGCAGGAATATGTCATTGTGTTACTCAGAAATGGCAGACAGAAAGAAGAGGCCAAGAAAGAGCTGAATGTATTCTTGGGGGATGACAGTGATTCGTTTATAAACTGGTACCCTTGCTCTCTCTTCATTTTTATCAGCCAGAATTGCAGTTGAGTCGACAGATTAAAAAAAAAAAAAAAAGGAGGGAAAATGAAAGAAAGGAAGAAAAGAGAGCAAAGTGGATTCTTAGAAGTTGTATAATGGGCCATAGTTTTAAGTAATTCTCACATTGATTGTGGTGCTTTTCATAAACAGGTTGTGGAATCACCTCTCTTCAAATTTGGATCTGTATGTGCATCCTCGGGAATCTTCCTCAGATGAGATGGCAAAGACAAAAATGATGTCAGAAAGAAATGATTCATTGCCAAAGCAACTCAGTGGCAGCTTACACTCAGATTCTGATTATGACAGGGAAAAACCTGTCAATCAATCTAGAAGCCGTCGCCATAGAGAATGGAAAGGGCTCGTGAGGGAGGCGGCCGACCCCCCTCCTCTTTGCAGCAATGCAATTGACAATTTTCATTCTGAGAAGCCCCATCATAAGTCAGATCGGGTGGATCGGACACGCTCTCCAAGATCATTGGTTCATAGGAAACGGAAGCTGCAAGATGAGCGACAGTCAAAGCAGGTCAGAGCTTGTGATATACTTTTTCTTCTGTTGTTGAACTGAATGCATTAATGGTATTTACTTGCCAGCAAATTTTTACTAAAACTATGAGACTTGTTTACTTTGATTTTCATAACCATTCTGTGTTACTTGAGTGGTCTTTTTTATGCATGGGATACGAGAATGAGATTTACATATGATGTAAATTTTGCATATGTGAATACCATGTTTGTTTGGAAGCACCATTTTCACATGAGTAAAAGTGAATGGTTCATATTACACATGTAAAACTTCAAATATCTCAAAATCTATGAATGTTTAAGACATCAACTAAATGTTTTGGGCTCTAATGGGTCAATAAAAGAGTTGATCAGTTTGGATTAAAAATTTGGGGCCCAAAGGATTCGCAAAAAATAAAAGATGGTAAAAAGGATTTGATACCGCGACGAGTCCCGGACATCCTTTGCGAATTATGCTTAAAAAGTTGTATGTGCTGTATAATCTATACACTCGTTGTTAACAATCAGTTCTATTCTTTGTTCCATATTCTGTTTTGTCTTTTATTTATCTTATTTTGTATGGGTAAAGATAAAACACACATAAAAAAATCAATCAAGGAGGTTACTACTCCCAAACAAGGGCCAGAGCTTGTTGTTTCCACTTTTCTAGATAGCAGAGAAATGTGTATCTCATTTGTTGAAACCTTTAAAGGGTAGCAATAATAGGGCATAAAATTAGAGAAACCCATTTGAGATGGTTTGAACATGTCTAACATAAGCCGTCTACTGCGCTAGTAAGAAAAAGTTTGGCTATGAAGGTTGATGGCCCACAAAGGGAAAGGAGTAGAAGACCATAGATGACGTGGATGGAGGTAATAAAAATGGATATAAAGATGTATAACTTATCTAAGGATTTATCTCTAGATGGATCAGTATGGAGAAATAGAATTCGTGTTGCCGACCTCAACATAGATGGGACAAGGCTTTGTTGATATATATATCTATATAGATATATATATATATATAGCAAAGGAGAGGAGTTAATAAAGAGTTGCTCAGGTGGAATTCTTATCTTCTTAGGAAAGAAAGCTAGCAATCCCAAGATTTTCTCTTTCCTAGATTCTCTCTCTCTCATGCATAAACCCGACGGCCATTCGGGGCCTTACGCATTTAAGAGTATTTTAGAGCAAAAAAAAGCCCTTTGATAATGAATTGGAAATCAATCAGTGGGGCTCTCTTATTTTTTATTATTGAATTTAACCATTGTTAATGGTTGAATTGGTGTAAAATTAGAAATAATCCCAATTCACAGGGGTTAGTGAATGTAAAATTGATTACTATGAAACTTGATATTTTTATAATCTTACAGTGGGCCCATGGTCACTAAAAAGATTGAAACTTTCATAATCCAATGGTGAGAGAGAAGTTTGTGAAGCTCTCAATGGGGTCCACTTATGAAAGATTCAAACCAATTAATAGAAATAACTTAACATCTTCAGAAATAACTTGATATATTGATAATCTTGCAACTAAAATCCAATAAGACAATCTCAGGTGGCATTTTAAATTCAAAAGTCTGGTGTAAATGTTACACAATTGGAATGTCTTGACAGTTGTGTGGAATTCAATATAGGCAGTATGAGGTGCCACTTTTATTCGATGCAAAGAGGGGGCCTCTCTCTCTCCCTCTCTGGCAGCGCTAGAAAATGCCGGGACATTTTTTAGGAGGAAACATCCCTCTTAGTTGGACCCCCCGGGCTACATGATGATCATGGAAGTTTGTTGGATGGAAAGATCTATATGAGACATACCTATGTGCAAAGTTTAGACTCCGTAAGATCATCCCAATCCTTTGATCCATGGCCCTAAAATTTAATGGTTTTAGAGGCATCATTTTCTTACGATTCTAATCTAGTGGTGAGGAAAAGTTGGGTGAGTGTCAACTTTGGACTTGTGACTATTCGGGGGGGTAGTGTATGTGAAAAGACTGGATTGGCTCAAGGTGGGCCCCATGCCCGAAAAAAGGAGGGGCAGAAAAGGGCATATTTAAAGTGGGGCGTTTTGGAGAATTATCCTATAGAGACGCACACATGTGTGAATAAACTCAAGTGACTGTGTAGCTGTTTTAATAATTTTTGTGGCTGCTTCTTATCACCTGAAAATCATAGTTCCTTGAGTTTTCAGAGAATTTTCA
The DNA here is from genome assembly GCA_029852735.1 of Persea americana. Lineage (NCBI taxonomy): Eukaryota > Viridiplantae > Streptophyta > Magnoliopsida > Laurales > Lauraceae > Persea > Persea americana. The sequence goes on along the minus strand of CM056813.1, from coordinate 62,755,798 downwards.
TAATTCCAAGCTGCCAATGTTAGAAATGAGATTGTTGTAAATAATGGAATCATTCTTAGTTTCATTTGTTGCTTTACTTAAATAAATCCATGCATCTCCCTTATTGTTTCTTCATCTGCTCTTAAATTATTTTTCAGAGAGAGGTGGCGTCACATCCAACCATTGATGCCCCTCGTAGGCTTCTTCAGTTTGCTGTGCGAGATGCAGTGGGGACTTCTCAATCTTCAAGTTCAAGACCAGAGCCAGTGTTTAAACGTCTGCGCTCAGTGGTTTCTACGTCAACTGGAGATGCATCGCTGGATGATCGATCTAAGAAAATGAGATCTGTTGCAAGTGTGCCACATGCTGTGGCAACTGCTATCAAAGCTGCAGCTGAAGCAGCTGAAGATGTGATGAAGGTTAGATGTTCTGGAAATGTGTTTGATCGGTTGGGTCGTGGCAAGGTCACATCAGAGGCTACCAATCTATCATCTATGCTTAGAGCTCCCACATTGGAAAATGCCGAGCAGAATAATTCTGATCAGATGATAGGAGAAGCAGGGTCTAGATATTTCCAGAGTGACTATAGTGGAAAAATTGAAGGAGATTTGACAATGTTGGACGATGATACTGGATTAGCCTCTGATTCTGCTTCTGATAACGATGGATATGATGAAGCCAACATTACAAGAGACAGGGTTGTAAATGCCTTTCCAATTGCTTCATCTGGAAAAAAGGATGACGATTCACTGATGGTACAGTACAGTGTAGCTAATGATGCAGATGAAGTTATAAGGAAAACACTGATGAAGGACCGGGATACACCTAGATCTGCAGTGCCTAATGCTTCTAGCAAGATTGTGAATATCTCTGTGAATGTAAATACATGGAAGCCACCACATTACAAGGCAGCAATGGAGGATATTGAAATAGATAACCAGGTGGCTATGCAGGAGGGAGAGGCTGCTGCTGGCAAGCTTGGTGTTCCAACAATGAAAGATAACAATACAGTCATGGCAGCGAATGATAATGTAAGTGGATTTATAATGACCCCACTTTACTGAAATCAGATAACACTTTTTTTTATTTGAAAAAAATGTGTCAGGGAATTTTTTTCTCCAACATAGAGTAAAAGAAGATCCTGAATACCTATCAAGAGAAAGCAGAAAAGTTGGGCCATTGCTTCTATAGCTGCACTTTTCTGCAGTTGCCTCTTAATCTATGAATTATAGAACTTCAATTTAAATTGCTTTAATGTGAAAACCATCTGACTTAGGATAGATCAGAATGGAGAAACATAATTCATATAGCCGACGCCAACATAGTTGGTACAAAGGCTTTGATGATGAAGATGAAAACTATCTCCCACTAAGATAGCTTGTTGCCACTGTTATGTTAGAATTCACCAACTTGACAGGAGAAAACTGCGAGTCTTTCCTTCACCATCATGCATTGGGCCTCACATCCTTCGTGGGCCTGGTTTTTCCTGTTGCTGCATTTTGTGCTCCATTTTCAAATTTCAGGGCATCAGTTGAAGGGTTGTTCCTTTGTTTTGTTTGTTATCTTTTATACTGTCATGCTTAAATCTCGCTGATAGGTTTTTCATGTATTGGTTGTATGCTTCTTAATATAAATTTATTAGTTACCATTCGGAAAAAAAAGGGACAGATTGTGATCATTTGCCACTTTTTGTCTCACTTATCCGTGGTGTGGGATCCACCACATTAGCTGTTCGCTTGATACAATATTGGATATCTGTGATCTTTCTTTTAATTAACTAATTCTGAAAGTACTTGTATGGATATTGATTCTGTTCATTTCCTGCAAATCAGGGTTTTGAGGGGTTCATTTCTATCATCCTTGTGCTCTTCTGTTTAACTGTTTTACTGAATTATATTTATCCCTGTCATCAAACAGGAAATGGTTCATGTGGGTACTCAAAAGGAGGTCCAGAAGACTATGCCGCCAACACCTGGTAAGAGTCGAGTTTGTGCGAACATACACCTGTGCTTCCGTTTGGTACCAAGCATTGATTTAGTGTGAAGTTAGCGCGCATCAACTTTTTTCTTCAATTTCCCTTTGTGAATAAAAGCTTGGCAATTTTTTCCATTCTGTGTTTTAGAAATGGTTCCCTGGTGCATGATTGCAAACAAATATACAATGTATGATATAATTGTTTGACTTCTTAAAATAAAGTATATCAGTTTCTAAAAGGTTGCACCTGTGCAATTTGGTGAAAATGTGTTGCCTTTTAATTAATTAATTTATTTTTAATTTTCAGCTCTTCAATAATTGAATTATTATAAAACTCAATTGTGTATCACCTAGTGCAGTATTTGGACATATAATTGAATAAATGTAGAGATTCTCTCTCTCTCTCTCTCTCTCTCTCTCTCTCTCTCTCTCTCTCTTTCTCTCTCTCTCACACACACACACACACGATCATTTTCATTTTTTCTTTCCAGTATTTTGAATTGATCATGTGTTTGTTATCCATCATTTGCAGGTTCATATTCTACTGTTCGGCCATCAGAAGATGTTGATTCTCGGACCATCTTTGTAAATAATGTAATTACCTGTGGTTTTGAGATTTATCACCAGCCATCTTTATATCATGGTTTTAAAGTAACCAATGTATGATATACAGGTCCATTTTGCCGCTACAAAGGATACACTTTCTCGACATTTCAATAAATTCGGAGAAGTGCTAAAAGTGATTATTGTGGCAGATGCTGCAACTGGACAACCAAAAGGGTAAAGAAGTCTCAACAGTCTCAGCTTCTGTTTCCTTTTCTAAGTGTCAATTTTCTGAAGATGATCCCTTTTTTCCCTTAAAGAATGTCATTGTTCTCCTGTGAAGCAGGTCGGCCTATGTTGAGTTCATGCGCAAAGAAGCAGCAGAGCATGCATTATCCCTCAATGGCACATCATTCATGTCACGTATTCTGAAGGTAAATCAATTTAACTGTGTCATCGTTATAACTTCTACTTCCAATTTACAGTCAGCTGAGTTGAAATTCCATCTACTTTCCAACATTGGTCCAGGACCTGAAATTCAGCTTTAAATAAATTTGTTAAGTTTGAGTAACTTGTGTGTTTGACTGTAAATTGTATGTATGTATGTTTACATTCATGTACACTTGCCTACATGGTGGTATTTATCGACATAGCTTTTTTACGCTTGTGCTATGGATGTATGAATGTATGATATTTTCTAGTTCCTACTTACAGTGTGAATGCATTGCCCTAGCCAGTAGCTATTAGTAGTTAATTACAGACTTAATTGACAAATGAAGAGAAAAACTATGTTAAAAGAGGGGAAGGGTTTTCCCAAAACAAGGTTCTGATCTATGGATACCTTCATTTGCTAATGAATCTTCTGCATGTATCATCCCGTCTGCCCAGCCCATGGTTAGGAGACATCACAACTGTCCTTCTAGGGGAAATGACTGCAGGTTTGAGCCCTGCTGCTTCCGGGGAGTCATCTACCATATGGGCTCTCTAGGCTGAGGTTCGCTGCCAGTAGGACAGTTGCCTGCCAAATAAGGAAATCTTCTGTATGTTTGAAGAAAGGAAATATTCTGTATGTGTCTCCTTCTGCCTTCATTTGCATGGGTTTATTTGCTTATGCAACAAATCTGTCCCATTTGGGAGGTAGCCGGGCAAGTAGTTAGTTATTAAGAGTGTTTATTTCCTTTGATGTTTAGTTTTTTTTTTTGGGTAGCTGTTTGTGGTGTTGCTTGTGTTTGCCTTTTTCGGTTTTCTCCTTTTGGTGCAAAAAATTTTACAGTTATCAAGAAAAAAAGAAGAGAATGGCCTAAGGTTGGGTGAACTGGGATTGTGAAATTTTCGGATGTTCTTTCTTCCTGGGTGGGACCATCATATCTGTAGTATGAACAACTGAACCAGGGCCACTCATGCAGCGAGGCCCCTGGAAACTGTACATATTTTTGTCTTTTGGGCCTGGCTTCATATGATTAGGGGTTTCAGTGGATTGATCGGAATCGGGTCCGTCTTGAACCAATTTTAGAACATGGCTGGTTGGACTGGGTTGTCAGGCGCCATTTTTCAATTTAGGTGGTTCAAACCTGAGATTCAGGTTGGTGACGAGTGCCACCTTTTGTCCATTTGCATGTTGTAGGCCAGTGTGGTTTCTATCTTAAATGTATGAGTGGCACTATGCCAGACATTTTGCTTGATGATTGATGAGTTGATGACACAATCAGCTGTGGAGTCCACCACTTTTACGGTCCAAACTGAGAGCTGATGAACAGAACTGCATTCTTTCTAGCAAGGAGGCAAAAGTTGGGTCAGGTTTGGGTCCACCATAGAGGTGATCAGGTTGGGTCCTGGTGACCTCACCCACCTCCTGACCTTGCTTGTTGACACCCCCTATGTTTTGTTACTTGAATACAATTATTAATGTCCACTCCTGGATGTTGTCTGTTCTCCTCACTGACTTCTGTAAATGCATGTCCTCATGCAGGTTGTCCGGAGAGGCTCTGCACATCACGAAGCAGCTCCTATGTTGGTTTGGCCCCGCATGCCTCGGCCCTCTCCCTTTACTGCCAGGTATGCCAGAGTACCGTTCCCAAGAGCTGCCATCCCAAATGCATTCAGGACCCGACTCCCAATCAAATCTGGTGCTCGGAGCTTACAGTGGAAACGAGATGACCAGGTCACGCCACTGAGTATGGCCAGTGTGGCTGCAGGCAATATTCAGAATGGAGCTGTGAACTTTGGCAACAACCTTTCTTCTCCAAGCAAACGGAACCTCACTTACTTACGGACTTCAAATTGAACAGAAGCAGGAAGGGAATATTGGTCCTGCTTAAATCAACAAAATTCAATGTTCTGAATAATATAAACAGTGAAAATCAGTGACAGCCTGTCATGATGTCAAGAAGCTACTCTGCAGATTTACAAGGGGACTTCAATGAACCTCTTTTTAAGAGTGGGAGGGTGGGCTAGCAGCTTCTTTTCCTGTTTCTATATTTATAGGAGGTCTAAAAGGAAGTGTTCCGAGTTGGGTAGCAGGTCTGTCTGTTTTGCTACATATGCAATTCGACAATCTCAAGCATGGAATCTATGGCTCGTAATGCATTAATGGGGTGTTCTTATTTCCCTCAGATGAAGTGCATTTGGACCTGTAAGAGATTTCTTGAGTAGTGGAATTTTGGGAAGATTACTGCCTCTAAAGATCATATCTAGGTTTCTTGTGAATACGAAATGCATAAATGGGGTGTTATTATTTGCCCTCAGGTGGAGTGGAGTGGAGTGCATTTGGACTCCTGAGAGATGTTTGAGAAGTGAATTTTCGGGAGGATTACTGCCTCTTAAGATCAAATCCAGGTTACTTGAAGTTCCTTGGATTCTGCCTGACACTTGTCCATTTATGTGGTCTATGATTTGTTTATATGTTTTCGACTGGCCCATATCTGAATATAAAATGCTTTTGAGTGCTTTTGTTTGTGCTTAAAGACTTTCTTTTTTTTTTTTTTGACCCCAGCTTTTGGGATGTTTTTAAAGCAATTAAAATAGCAGAATCATGCTCCATGGTGTTCTGTGAAGAAGACTCAGCCCAAACGGTATTTGATTGTGAGCCTGGTGGATCCATGTAACGAGCAATATTGATTGTGAGCAACATGGCACCTGATAGGTGCCCAACTGTCACTTATCACTTTGATCAAAGTGGGATCCATTGGTTTGAAACATTCAAGATGACAACAGTTTGATGAATTACTTGCATCTTCAATGTCTGTGTTCTACTGATACGTGAGTGCCTCCCGTACAAGACGGAGAGTTTGACCAACTGTTTGGATTGAGAGAAGTTGCTCCCACAGAGATCTGTGGAGGGATACACTTGTGCATTTCTCTTCTCATGTGATTGTTTTTGTTGACATTTTCTTACGCAAAACAGTGGTTTGGCTTAATAATTGTCATTGTTGAATCAACTGATATTTGAAGGCAGAATGAAGAAGATATCATTATGCCCAACACATTAGAGTTAACAAACCTTCTGTCAATGCAGTGTGAGTGCTATTTGATATTTCGAATTTGACTTGGTGGATTCATAAGGGTTTTTTTTTTATTTTTTTTTATTTTTAGAGTTTTTGGGGGGGGGGCGGGGCGGGGCGGGGTGGGGTGTTTATAATCCTTTTTTACGTAGGCAACAACTGTAACAGAGGAATTTGATTTATCACCTCCTCCACTTCATAACGGCATTATAGGATAAATATATATATGTATATAAACATATATATATATATTTATATATATATATATATGAGCAAGACTCTCTTAAGTTCAAGCTTAGGATAAAATCTTGTAATCTTATGTTTGTGGGGCCTACCTTTGGTCCATCCAAATGGACCAAACACACGAACCCTCTAAATTGCATATATACACCATAGATTAAATTAAGTGTAATGGCTGTCGGTGCTATATGTCTGATGATTTGGTTCTAGATAAATTGTAATGGCAACATAATTTATGTTGGCAATTTTAACATGGTTGGGACAAGGCTTTAATGAATATGATGAGATTACCGGCTATTGTTACACTATAGATTATTGAGGAATCTAATCTCCATGCAAGGCTACATTGCCCTTGATATTATGCAAAGATTACTGTTAGCAGGTCACATTTGATACATGGCTGGGATGTGGTATCGTGCACGACATCCATGTGGCCGTCCTTGTGTCAAACGTAGCATGATCAAAGGCTGTCATCACTGTTATCTGATCAGTATGGACCTTTTCAGGTGGACCTAAAACACCAAACGGTAGACCCCACAGTATGGTGATGATCAGTTTTGTACATTTGGAATATAGGGCCCGTTTCTAAAATATATAAGAATTGAATACATATGATTTATGTCGTTAGTAGTTAAATATGTAGACCATAGCTAAATTTCTAAAAATGAAATCAAATAACATTTTCTTTTATGAAAATAGAATCAAAGAAAAATGAAAAATGAATAACCAGTTATCAACCTTATGGCCTGTTTCTATATTGGAATTCATATAATTCCTCTCTCTAGAATTTTTGAAGTTTTTAGACATGGTGGAATTCCTAAATCCTCTTTTGTACTTGAGCATTCAAAAATCCTACAAAAAAGGAGAGTGGTTGGAATTATTGAAATCCCAAAAGCCATTCGAGACGTTTTAGATAGCTAGGATTTTGAAATGCTTGTAAAAAAATATGACATATGCAAATGCCAAGGACAAGATGTCACATTGTGTCCAAAAAACCCCAACACGGCAAATTATTGTCATAAATTCTAGTAAATAAATGGACCGTTAGTTATTCATTTCCTATCTTTCTTTAATTCTAAATTTTTTTTAAAGAAAAGCTTATTTTTACCATCATTTTTAGAAATTCGCTTTTGGCCTTCATTTTTAGCTACTTATAACATAAATGATATGTATTCAATTCCCATTTATTTTATTGCAAACAATCAATGTCTATAGTGTGAAAGTAAGTAGAGGGCTTAACAGTAAAACCCATTTTAATCTTTCTCTACTCAAGATAAAGCAAAAATATTTACCAAAAAAAACAAAATAAAGCAAAAATAAAAACCCCCAAAAGCTGAGATGACACGTAGTGTGTACAGCTTCCTCTTGGCCTTTTCATCTTCCTTTGTTGCAATGACATTTTATATTGATGGAAAGCCACCCACCATCAATGTCCTTTTTTTTTTTTCCATCCCTTTTCCGGAGACAAAGGCTCTGAAACATTCATGTTTGGGGAATTGCAATCAAGTGAAGACGGAAAACCACAACCAACCTCGAAAATCATGTACCGATTTTCAAGGGAGCTTTGATGTTGAGGTTGACTTATATCCTGGTTAAAAGAAAAATAGGATCACTTGTAACTTTTTAAATGGAGTAAAGTAAACGACCCCAGAGACAAACTTCATTTTCACACTATTTCGTCGGTCATGATAACACCAATAATGATCATCTACCTACCATGTGATGTGCCTCTGGCATAACTTTTTTGAAGTAAGGCAAGTTTTTTCATCTCAAGTTGGGATGGAGTCATGGAGACATATGAAACTAAAGTTACACTCGTGATCAAGCCTCGCAGATCCAGAAGTGGGGCCCACCTCTTAACCATAAACTGGTCAAAACCAGTGTGTATGGGTGGTGGGCCAAATTTTGAAGATAGTGGTTTTTAGCTGTTAAAAAATCCAATGAGGGACCCAGCGTTAAATTTATACGTGCATGGCCTCGGAAGATGGTGGGATCAATGGCTCTGCAATTAGGTTAGAGACCTGTCAGTTGGCATATATAGTTTCACTCATCAAACAATCCCTTGAGCAGCACATTTGCTCTGCAATCAGTTCATTTATCTGAAGTTGGGTCTCAAAGACTCGAGGTTCCCCCATACGACTTACTTAATCGGAAAGTTACACAATAGAGAAGAAAATTATTTTAATTTTTCTTAGAGTACTGATTTTAATTTGATAAGTACAAATGAAGATTTCTCTTTCTTTTATTAACATGAATTCTCGCAAAGTAAAATCCTCTCCTTATACAAATAAAGCTTCCGAGTAGAACCTCCACAAACTATTGATCTTCTCTTATCGCTTTCTCAAGAGTGTGTGATCGATTATCTAAATAGTTCATTAGTTATAATTTATACGTACAATACAGCCGTAAATATAATTTATACATACAGTAACATACAAATATACATTAAACTATATAATTATATCAAGATTCATGCATTACTAGAGTTCAATGGGCCTGAAGCCTAATAAACAATCTAGTAGCTTAACTTGGTTTAGTACCCAATTTCATGGCCCATTGAGCAGCCTGAATACACACACTTGACCCGGACCTGTATCCAATGGCAGCCCTGTTTAGGCCTGTAATTTGCAAATTTTCTTTAAATCTAAAAGGGTGGAGGAAACGTTGACTTTTGAGAAAAAATCCACATCGTACCAGTGGCATCTTTCGCACGTGGGAAGTGGACTTTTGTGTAACGTGGACCCATCCCTGTCTTATCAGCATCGTCTCAGGTCTCTGGTCCATCATTAAAAATAGGGAGAATTTCAAAACTGTCATTAAGCTTCGACCTTATTTAAAAAAACGACACAAATTTAAAAACCTTTTAAATTAGTCCTTAAATTTTTTTAGAAAGTTTTCAATTAAAGACATCAATCTATTTAAAGTGATTTTTCGGCAACTTTTTCTTGTTTATTTTTTTAAATACCAAATTACCCTTCATTATAATAAAACTCTCATTCACTTCCTCTATATTATCCTCATTTTCCTCGCCGATGTCCTCATTGTGGTCAAGAACACCCATATTTCAGCAACGACTGACTGCATGTAGTGGCGGCTGAAACCATGTCATAGCTTTAAACGAATGATAATTTAAGTATTTTCAAAATATTGAGGGCAAAAGTCACCATAAAATACTTTTAAATGGCCGGATATCTTTATTGAGAATTTATTGGAAAGCTTAGGGATTAATTTGAAAACTTTCAAAACTTGTGTCCTTTTTTTAAATAAGGCAAAAACTTTAGGCCATATTTGAAAAAAACTAAGAAAACTAGAAAATGATACGGCGATCCTGATCACAACGTGTAATACTGGTCCAAGCTGCGCTGTGAAAATAGGTGGGCCTGATCTTGACGAGGACCATCCATCTCCTCCACTTGATTGGCATAAGGTCATATTGATTTGGTAATTCCGACCGTATGATAGTGACCCTCTTGAAAATGTCAAAAATTCCTTATAGTGGCACCAAATGTATTAATTAAACACAAGTGATTTTCTAAATGAGCTTCATCAATTTTTTGGATTGGTATTAAGCTCGGGTGAAAAAAGAGGATTGTATTAGGTAGGTTGATGGGGAGCATAAAATCTTATTATAATTTAAATATAAATTTTAAGATAATAATAATTAGATCATCTACAATCTAGAGAGTTGAATACTTGACTAAATAAAAAGTAATATATGTATAAAATGATTGTAGAAGAAATGAAAATGTTGAGGTGAATGTATGGTAAAATTCAAAAGTACAGTACAAAAAATGAGTTATTTTTGGAGCATTCAACATTAATGGATGATAAAATAAGAGAAACCATTTGGGACATTTTGAACACGTCCAATGTTGACCACTAATAATACCTATGAAAGAAATTATTTGATATATGTTGATAGCCCACCAAAGAGAAAGTGCAAGTCAAAGAAGACATAAATGCAAATAATTAGATTGGATCTTGATAAGTACAACATATTCAAGGGCTTGGCTAATGATAAATTAGAATATAAAAATAAAATTTATGTAGCCAACTCCAATATAGTTGGAATAAGACTTTTAAGGGGATAATGATTTTCTCAATAAATTAAAGAATCTTGATATAGGTTGATAGCTCACCAAAGAGAAGGTGCAGGTCGAAGAAAGCAGAAATGAAAATAATTAGATTGGATCTTTAGAAGTTCAACATATTCAAGGGCTTGGCTAATAATAAATTAGAATAGAAAAATAAAATTTATGTAGCCAACCTCAATATAGTTGGAACAAGACTTTTAAGGTGATAATGATTTTCTCAATAAATTAAAAGATTCTGATATAGGTTGATGGCTCACCAAAGAAAAAGTGTAGGTCAAAGAAGACATAAATGAAAATAATTAGATCGGATCTTCTTGAGAAGTACAACATATTCAAGGGCTTGGCTAATGATAAATTAGAATAAAAAAATAAAATTTATGTAGCCAACTCAAATATAATTGGAACAAGACTTTTTAGGGTGATAATAATTTTCTCAATAAACTAAAAATCAGATGAATTTCCCACTCACACACACAACCTAACTTCCTTGCCACTCAAGTGTTAAAAGACAGACAGAAAAAAAAAACTTCCCTTCCTACAGCACAAGAGGTAGATCCCCAATAGTTGGGGGTGGACAAGGAGATAGCCCATCGGCCACCACTGATCTATTAATGTATTTATAACCAAATTGAGTTAATAACATATAAAATATCTAATTATTCAAACTATAAGCCTAACACTCTGTTGGAACACCTCTGTTAGTGATTCCGGTAGTAGTTTAGATTTTTAAATGGGGGGCTCCAATAAATTTAATTAATCAAATAATTAGCCTAATCTCTGCTGGAACAACTGTTTTAGAAAGTCTAGGCCCCTAGGGTCTCTCTCTCTCTCTCTCTCTCTCTGTCTGGAAACCTGTCTTGTCTTGGAAAAGCTCAGTAAACTATGCACCAAAGTGATGTCAGGCGTTGACCTTTTTCATAATCAGGATTTCTATCATTTCCAAAAATCAATAGGTGTCACCTCATCATCTGGTGGGCATTACAGTGATCATTAGTTGTATCAGCTGTAATCCGATTTAACCTTTATAAGACTAAATTTAATTTAATCAAATACTCCATAATAATTAGTCGTATAAATTAAACTTACTCATTTCAAACTTTTGATTGTATGATTCAATAGTGTTACATTATTTTTACCCATTTCAGCATTTGATTCCACCATTTTGATGTCATGTTCCAGGGCACAGCCAAACTCAAAATTTTTTGTTTGGTAAAAGTGTATAACCCAAATTCCTTAAAAAAAGCTGTGAGCATAGAAACAGATTTTAGTGTACCCACTGGCTATGGTTATTGTCATTTCCTTCACCTGCAAGACAGCAGAATCTCTGCATAAAAGCACAGGATCCCATTGCCTTTGTTCCACCATTTCCTCTCCAATGCTTCACCAAAACACTGGTCTCCTCCAAAGTCCAGACCATAGAGCAATGAAGAGAAGAACAGCATTTCCCATGGCTGCCATCATCTCTCTCCTCTCCTCTCTCTTCATCCTCACCTCTGCTACAGAAACTGAGTCAGACCTCCTTCTCACCTTTAAGTCCTCCATCCAAGACCCCATGAACTCCCTCTCCACCTGGGCACATTCAACTTCAATGCCAAACACCTCACTCACTAATCCCTGCAACTGGGTTGGAATCACCTGCACCCAAACCTCTCCTCCTTCAGTCATCTCTCTCAGTCTCCAAGGCCTAAACCTCTCTGGAGACATCTCTCCATCTATCTGCAAGCTTCCCAATCTCTCTCACCTCATCCTTGCAAACAACCTCTTCAACCAATCCATCCCTCTACACCTCTCCCAATGCACTGCATTGCAGACTCTAAATCTCAGCAGCAATCTCATATGGGGTACTTTGCCAGATCAAATCTCCAAGTTGGGTTCCTTGAAAGTACTTGATTTGAGCAGCAACTATCTGGAAGGAAAGATTCCCCAGAGCTTGAGCTCACTCAGTAGCCTCCAAGTCCTCAATTTGGGGAAGAACAGGTTTTCAGGTGAGGTTCCTTCTTCTGTTGTTGGGAACTTGTCTGAGCTTCTTTTTCTTGATCTATCTGAAAACCCATTTCTCATGAGTGAAATTTCTCAAGAGGTTGGGCAGCTTCAGAAGCTGCAGCAGCTTTTGCTGCAAAGGTCTGGCTTTTATGGTGGGATTCCTGATTCCTTTGTGGGTTTGCGTGGGTTAGTGGTCTTGGATCTTTCTAAGAACAACTTGACTGGAAGTTTTCCTTTGGGGTTTGGTTCTGGTTTGGCAAAGCTGGTGTCTGTGGATGTTTCTCTGAACAGCCTATCTGGGTCTTTTCCTACTGATGTCTGCCATGGAAAAGGCCTTATAAACCTCAGTCTCCACACAAATTTCTTCTCTGGTCTTATACCTGACTCCTTTCAGGACTGCTTGAATCTAGAGAGATTTCAAGTTCATAACAACGGGTTTGATGGGAATTTTCCTAATGGGTTGTGGGCTTTGCCCAAGCTAAAACTAATACGAGCAGAAAACAATCGATTTTCAGGAGAAATACCCATTTCAATTTCCATGGCTTCTCAATTAGAGCAAGTTGAAATAGACAACAACAGCTTTACGGGTAGAATTCCTCGGGGACTTGGAGTAATTAGCAGTATGTATAGATTCTCTGCATCTCTTAATGGATTCTATGGCAATCTTCCTGACAATTTTTGCGATTCGCCCGTCATGAGTATCATCAATCTCTCACATAATTCATTGTCAGGTCAGATACCTGAGCTTAAAAAATGCAGAAAGCTAGTGTCTTTGGCATTGGCAGACAATAGTTTCACCGGACAAATCCCTGCCTCTCTAGCTGAATTACCAGTGCTCACCTACATTGATCTTTCTAACAATAATCTCAGTGGGGAGATCCCAATTGGGCTCCAAAACTTGAAGCTTGCTCTGTTCAATGTCTCCTTTAACAAGCTTTCAGGCCGGGTCCCGTTTTCACTCGTATCTGGCCTTCCTGCTTCATTTCTGCAAGGAAATCCTGACCTATGTGGCCCAGGATTACCCAATTCATGTGCCGAGGAGAGACCGAAAAGGAGGTCTGATCAGCCTGCTGTCCTTGTTTGCTTGCTGATTTCAATTTTATTTGCCGCTGGAATGATGATCTTTGTTGCTGGATTCTTTGTAATGCATCGATCGATCCGAAAACAGTCCCATCAGGGTTGTTATAATTCAATGTTCTTCTATCCATTGAGAATTACAGAAAAGGATTTGGAGATGGGAATGGATGAGGAGAATGCCATCGGGAGTGGGGCATTTGGAAGAGTTCATGTAGTCAATCTACCAAGTGGGGAATTTATTGCTATCAAGAAGCTTATGAACACAGGTTCTTTGTCTTCAAAAGCTTTGAAGGCTGATGTCCAAACATTAGCAAAGGTCAGGCACAGGAACATTGTTAAATTATTAGGTTTCTGCTATTCTGATGACTCGATCCTTCTGATTTATGAATATCTCCAAATGGGGAGCTTAAGAGATGTGATGCATAGATCAAATATTCTGTTGGAGTGGGATATCAGGTTGCAAATTGCAATTGGAACTGCACAGGGCTTGGCGTATCTTCATAAGGACTGTGTTCCACATTTACTGCATAAGAACATCAAGTCTAGGAATATTCTTTTGGACAAGGATTTTGAGCCTAAGATTGCGGATTTCGGACTTGATCGTATAGTTGGAGAATCTGTGTATCAGTCGGTTATGGCTTCTGAATCAGGTTCCTCTGTTTACATGGCACCAGGTATTGTGCTCCTGTGTCTGTTTCTAATAATTTCTGCTCGTGTGAGAGCCTTTACTGCTACTTTACTTTTTCTTAATTAGTTTGTTTATCTGTAGTTATGCTATAATCCTCCATGAATATGTCACTTAAGCTACTTCTATTTTTCACCATTAAACGTATAGCAGTTCATGACAGTTTATTTTCATTTCAATAGTATATGATTTTTATTTATATTTGTCGTAAAAATAGCCTCACAAAGCTGACCTTGGATAGATGGGAACTGGGATAGGTGTTGAATACATGGATGATGGTTTAACTTGCGTTGAAGCAAATGTAAAATAGGATTGGTTCATATACTACTCAGTTATACTGATAGTACCATTGAAATCTTTGTGAGGTCATATCATTTGGTAAGAGCAGGTTGGAAGGAATGGGTCAATCAGAAAATGGATGATCATACAAAAAAACACAATCAATTTAGGAACCGATGAGAGCATACATAATACAGATTTAGGAATCTGATAAAAGGCTCTTGTTTGGCAAACCCCTAAACATAGAATTAGTTGATTTGGCACAATATATGTAATTTGAAAGAGCACAATTTATGTAATTTGAAAGCGATCTTTATTTTTTTAAATGAAACAACATGAACATTTTGAAACCAAGAGAAGTAATATATGATTCCTTCTCTGAACAATCAAGTAATAAACATTTTAGTATCTTAGACTTTAAAAGAAAAAAAAGGTGTTAGAACATTATATCAATTTCAAAATAATGTTTACATTAGTACTGGAAATATCTCTAATCTGAAAGTACATGTCCCAATATTTGACATGGGGTACATAACATTGCCCACTTCAAATAATCGGTGCAACTTAGATGGTATACAACACAAGTATATGATTGTGAGTATTCATGCATCCATGTCTTACTCCTCGTATTTAACATTTAGAGCCTTATTTCTCATATCTCTTCTCTACTTGAGACTGGAAAAATTTTAGTTCATTTATATATCTGATGTAACTATCTTTATACATGAGCTTGCCTATAAAAAACATAGATTTACACTTTGTCCACCTCTTGCAATATGTCCTTGATGTGCAGTGTGTACGAATGTATATATTTCTCCATGTAATACTTGTGCTGAAATTGAGATTTATGTATAGACAAAATAAATCTCTAATGCGTCATTATTTTACTAAATCACAGAACACGGGTGCATTAAGAAGGCAACTGAGCAAAAGGATGTTTACAGCTTTGGCGTGGTGCTACTCGAGCTAGTGACTGGCAGGCAAGCTGAGCAGCCGGAATCTGACTTTGTTGATGTTGTGAAGTGGGTGCGGAGGAAAGTCAATATGACAAATGGAGCTTTCCAAGTTCTGGATCCCAAGGTCTCAAGCTCATACCATCAATATATGTTGAGAGCTCTGGATATTGGGCTTAATTGCACTTCGGTCATGCCTGAGAAACGCCCGACTATGTTTGAGGTAGTGACATCACTTCAATCCCTCGACTCCAAAAGCCAACCCACTCCAAGCTGTTTACCTGGCTAACTACCTGAGTCCAGCAGAAATTTGGAATTTTGGTTATGAGCAGTAGGTAAATAATACCATGACCATCTCTAACAGGTTTTGTAAATACAAGAGCAGAATACTTCGAGCTCTTCACATTGGTTACAGTTTTTTTGTTGGTTGGAAATGGTTTATGTTCGAAGAACCAGCTTCTTGTAGCCCCTGGTTTGTTGGTTGAATGAAATGATGATGATACCCTGTTGGAAAAGTAGAGCTTCTGTTAATAATAGAATGATAAGTAGCTGCATTGCTACATGCTCCAAAATGCAGTCATGTGGATTTAGAGTTGTATCAGAAAGAAGCAAACCTAGATGGTTTACTTTCCCTTCATGCATTCTAGGAAGTCAGCAAGAAAATTTTCCATTTTCTCTTCTTGAAATGAATTTTTACAGTTTGACTCAGTTATACATCTACACGAGAGGAGTTTGGGTAGCATGAATCTTAGTTAAGCATAGAGTATTATCTTACTTTCTGTTTGTGAAGTAGACAACTCCATCTTTCAAAAAATCTAATCTTCAAAGATGGGGCAAAGTCTTCAAATTAATGACTGTAGCCATGCCGCCTAACTCATTAGCTGGATTTCGTTTGAGTTCGCAATTTAATTTGCCTCCGGAACATAGACCAAATTATTTTGTTGGGTATGAGCCTTGTATTCCAAGTTAACCGGATTTGGGTTTTGGGGTATTTTGATTTCCAGTTTAGTTGCTGAGCGGGTTTTGAATTTAGGGGTATTTTGGTCATTATGCCGGGCTTTCTTAGGGCTCAACTAAGTGAAAGTCACGTAACTTGTAAATCCCAGACCAACCAAAGAGTGCAAAAGGAGGAGTTTTCTCCTTGTCTATGGACACAGGCACACCACTGAATTAAATCCCGTGTATGATGTTTGCTTTGTGTGGTTGATTGTGGATCGCATATTTTCTCTCCCACAAGTGCACAACATTTTTGAACGCCGCGCCGAGTTGTGATGGGCCGGCAATCTAATCAGATAAAGGCTTTGGGGCCGTCTGGATGAAGAAAACTATCCACATTACAAAAAAATATGCAGGTTATTCTCTCTGATTGTTGCCTTTTGTCCTCATCTCTCTCTCATACTCTCACACCTTTTGTTAGTCAACTAGTGTAGTTTAGAAAAGTCTTTATTTAAAGCAATCGTTTGAATATCTTGAACATAGTTGGAAAACTTTCCGAGTTGATTTTTAACTATCCTGAGTCATCTTATTTTGTCTGTGGACCGAGCAAAAAATAGGAGAGACTCGGCCGAATTATCTCATTTTAATAACTTGTTTGCATTCCAAATGATTTATTAGGTTAATCTGATTTTAAACAATTATAATTTATTTATAAGTAATTATACATGGGGTTTGTAGTCAGTTATTTGAAAATAATGGTTGGAATGTAATTTCAAATTTATGTTTGATCTTTTACATTTGATATTTATACAAACAAATTTTGTAATATGCAATATTTTTCTTTTATTTTTTTAGTATTGTACTTTAATTGCATATGTAAATTTATTAATTTGAATTGATTATAATGAATGCATGTAAATAAATACATTTTTATATTTTATAAGTAAGGGATTCATTTTTAAATAATTTTAAAATTATTCTTAAAAAACATGACTCTCATGAGTCTCCGCATTCACTGTATCCTAATAAAATTTTTTGCACCGTACGAGTTGAATCCGAGTCCCGAGTTTTATTAACCTTGATTGTAAACAATGAGCTAGTTCGGGTGGACAATCTTTTTTTTTTTGGGTTAGTTCAGAGTCAGCTTTTTATCTGATCTAGTGGTATCTTGGTGGGTCCTGCGACCCAATTGAATGGGTAGAGGAGTTTGTGCAACAAGCATTGACAACAGTAATAATAAAGAAAAAGGACTATATTGAGGTTTCTTGGACATCCATCCATTAAAATCACTCATACTGTGCACGAGAAACCCCCGCACACATCTATGTAGGGGCCCAGGCACTGGGGGATGAAATTATGAACAGATGTGGATAGACCCCGACTTGATCCACCTAACATTTCGATCAACGAGTTCCAAGTTTTATACCTTAAAAACGTGTTTACAGTTAATCACACAGTCCAGTCTATTTGAATGAGAAAAGGCAGGGATCCAGTGTAATTAGGGAGCTCCTTATCTGTGGTCCATTCCGATAGACTATTAGGTGGGCCCCACTATCAGGTGCAGTGGCGGAGGGGACGAGGGCCATGGCCCCCCATAAATTTCAAAAAACCCCTTGGAATTATTGAAAATTTAATGATAGTTTTTGTAATGGCCCCCAATGAAATCTCTTTATTCAAAGTGCCCCCGAGGCTTACATTCTGGTTCTGCCCAGATCTGGTGCCCACTAAATCACCTAAAAGAAAAATAGGTGCACACTTTATGATTTCTTACATCTCACAAGTCACGAAACACAATCATCATTGCCTTTGAATAAACCCAAACATTACACTAGTTACTTTTGTAAGAACACCTCTAATGTGCATGAACCTTGCACTTCTAAATTTTTTAGATATCCATCTCTCGTGTTCATGAACTAAACATCAAACTCACCGAACGTTCCAAATGTACGAGAAATGATTCCATTAATTGTATCGACAACATCACAAAGTTAGTTGTATCAACCAAAACATAAAGGGATTTTTACTAAATAATTAAGCTTATAGTGTAATTAATCGATTTTATAAAGAATGATAATAAAAATCAATATTTAGTTGTTTGTACTTTTTTTTAAAAACGAAATTATCCTAAGTTGGAGATATCGTTAACTGCCTGTATTTAAACCCACGAATTTTCTTATTTTTCTTCGTGAAACCCTATTATCTCTTTTACCCATTCTTCCGTTTCATGATTAACCTGTTATGGATTCTTTTTGTCATATCATTGAATAAAATGTTGAACGAAAATTGGACTGGATTGTAAGTTATTCATGGGTTTCACGAAAAAAACCCAAAAAGAGAAGAGTGTTTCACGAAGAAGAAAAAGAATTCGTATGTTTAAACACAGGCAGTTGACGATATCTCCAAACCCACGAATTTTCTTCTACTTCGTGAAACACTCTTACAGACTTATAGAAGATGTTGGAGATATTGTCAACTGCCTGTGTTTAAACCCACAAATTTTCTTCTTCTTCGTGAAACACTCTTACAGACTTATAGAAGATGTTGCTTACTGTGACATTTTGTTCTCTTTTGGTTGTTGCTCTTGGCTGTTGATTGAATACTTTTCTATACCTAAATTTTGTTGCCAAAGAAAATCCCTCAAGGACCCAAAGTTAAGTTGGCGATATCGTCAACTACTGTGTCTAAACCCACAAATTTTCTTCTTCGTGAAACACTCTTACAAATCTACAAAAGATGTTGCTCACTATGACATTTTATTCTCTTTTGGTTATTTCTCTTGGCTTTTGATTGAATAGTTTTTCAAGCCTAAATTTTGTTGCCAAAGAAAATCTCTCAAAGATCCAAAGAAATGAAGAAAATCCGTGGGTTTAAACACAGGCAGTTAACGATATCGCCAACTGCCTGTGTTTAAACGCACGAATTTTTTTCTTCTTTTTCTTCGTGAAACACTCTTACACGCCTACAAAAGATGTTGTTCACTGTAACATTTTATTCTCTTTTAATTGTTGCTCTTGGCTGTTGATTGTAAGCCTAAGTTCTGTTGCCAAAGAAAATCCCCCTATGACCCAAAGAAAAGAAGAAAAATCGTAGGTTTAAACACATGCAATTGAGTTGGCGATATTATCAACTGGGGTAATTGCGTGAAAAAATTATACGAACAACTAAATGGTAGTTTTGTTATCATTCTTCATAAAATCGATTAATTACACTAGAAGCTTAATTATTTATTAAAATCCCAAACATGAAACGAAAACTTCAAAACCTCAATCCAACTGGGCTCAAGAAGCTACCACGGCAATTGGCAAGTCAATCGAAAGAGTGAGGCAACTAGACCGAGTTAATAACAACCGGTGCAAAAGCATATAATAATAATTAAAAAAAACAGATTGAGTAAATCCAACATAATTAATGAATATCGATAAATTTATATTATCAAATTTCTTATCAAACTATTAATTTTATGATGGGACCAACTTTTATTTGGATAAAATTTGAGCGCAGGAGTGTAGAGTTTCACTCCTAATTAGGATGTTTCTCCTTTATTACAAAATCTAAAAGAAAAAAACACCAAGCCTCAGGATTTCTCTAGGTCAATGCCGCAGAGGACCATAGTCGCAGGATCAGATGCCTCCTTCTCACATGAAGTGCGTGCATGCGTGTCAGTCACATCACGTAGTGATTTTATATAAGTTTAGCGACTCAGCGTTGAAAGCCGCTAGGTCTGGAGCCGGTGGACAAGCCAGCCAGCTCACATACGCACGTGACTCCGCCTCGTAAGCAACACCTTGGCGCTGACGTTTCACCACGTGTGCGGTACGCCTGGAAAGAAAGCGACTCCTGATGAAAGGAGACGCTGGTCAGATGGGGCGGCTGGAATGTCGAGCGACATATCTACAAAGCAAAGGCGAGGCCACCTATAAGTTTCTGCAATTACCAAATCATCCCTGCAATACGTAGGAAAGAAAGATAGTAATCACATCATACTGAGGCCCACCTTGAAACCAACGATCCTAATTAATATTGACTCGTGAGCTTGCCAACGAATGGTATCCACCCATTATCAATCAAACTCCTTTCAATTGGCATTACTACTTGATTTACTCACACAGATTCTCCCTTTTGCTTTTTAATCTTTATTGATGCCATGTCTCATGTCCAGGACTTGATAGTTTCAACTAAAGACTCGATTTGAATTTCATAAATAAAGATATAATTCAAAAAACCATTAAACTTTTTTTTTTTTTTTTTGGATAGAAACTATTAGACTTTAAAGCTACTAAAATAAATATTGTGATGACATGATTGGTATAATATTTTACTCAAAATTCTATATTTATAATGAGACATTCTCATCAAACCATTCTCACTCAAGCTCCCACTAAAAGCTAGCCCAAGTATATTTTGCACACCTTGTAATAATATATGTTGGGTCATTGCATGTAATACACAGTGATAAACATTAGCTTGCTTTAGTACCATAGGAACATGTTAGGTAGGATCATCACTTTATACCACTGCTTGAAAGAGAAATTTGACCCACCACTAAAACTTAGGCAATGCTTGTTTTCCAGCAATGTGAAATATGTGAAAGAGTAATTTGGGCAGTCAGAAATTGACATAAAAACAAATCTTCCTTACATAAATGACGAGTAAAACAGTTTACTTCGTCGTTTACTTTATCGAAAAATATACCTCACCGTACCATTACCTCTTGTAATCCGACACGAGGGAGAATACTAGTATAGTTTTTTTTCAGATTTAAGACCGTGGTGTGGGCGCTGCAGTCACTTTAAGTAGCGGTGTGGATTGGCTTTTTGTTCTACTGTTAGGTTCATCTCCCCTGGAAAAAGAAAAAGAAAAGGTGTAGAGGTTCCGGTTTATCTTATTAAAGAAAATTGGAGAATGAAGAGGGGCAGCGTAGTAAAAATGCAAGTGAGAGAGAAGCGTTTGAAGCGCGTTCCAAAAAAGAGGTCGGCTTCATCCAATCTCTTTCCTCCCCATTTCCAATCAAACGATCCCTAATTACCGACCAATTTCACCGTCTTTCTTCCCCTCTCCCTTTAAATCTCATCAAAACCCCCACCACCTTTTTCCTTCATTCACATATACCTCCTCTTCTCTTCCTTCCTTCCTTCATTCCCATCTCCACAACAAACAAGAAGAGACTTTGAGAAACACAAAAGGAAGGAAGGAAACATGGCGCAGAGAGAGAAAGAAGAGACCGAATTCAAGGTCCCCGAGACCCTAATCCTCTGCATCAACAACTGCGGCTACTCAGGAAACCCCGCCACCCAAAACATGTGCCAGAAATGCTTCCTTGCAGCCGGATTCCACTCCCCTCAGCCCTGCACCGCCCTCGAGAAGCCAAAGCCCGCCTCCTCCATCAGGCCGGTCGAGGAGGAGAAGCCGGCCGATGTCATCCACATCCTGAATTGCGAGACGGCGGATCCCCCGGTTCGGCAGGTGAACCGGTGCTCGTGCTGTAGGAAGAAGGTGGGTCTGACCGGTTTCCGGTGCCGGTGCGGAGATCTGTTCTGCTCGGAGCACCGGTATTCGGATCGGCATGCGTGCAGCTACGACTACAAGTCGGCTGGAAGGGATGCGATCGCCAGGGAAAACCCGGTGGTCAGGGCGGCGAAGATCGTTAGGATTTGAGCGAAGATGGTTAGTTTTTTGAGGGGTTGGGGGGAAATTATAAAAATAAAAAAGGACGAAATAGAAGAAAAAATTAAAATAACAAGTTTCCATGTCCTCTATTCGCGAAGTTCGGCAAAAGAGCAAAAGGAATCGAAGAGGATGGGGGCAGGGAAAAAAAAGGGGGAAATTGATAGAGTGGTCTTTTGTAATTTTGTATAATTATGTTAGGTTTGTGTGATGTAAACTTCTTCTTCTTTCTTTTTTTTTTTTTTTTTTTTTTTTCTATTTGGCTTTTCTCTTCTCTTTTTTTTCTTGTATAAATCGATTGAAAGACAGTTATTCAGCCAAATTAATTGTGGGTCTCCTTGAGCAGATGTGTGAATCTTTTTTTATTTTTTATTTTTATTTTAAATTTAAAGATGAACGGTTGATATTAACGTCCAAGATACCAAGTGGATGCATACGTCAGCAAATACGTGTCTCCAGCGGTGATGAAGAGGCTACAAGCCTACGCTACGGCTCTAGAGTGGTCCGTCCCGTGCATGGGTGCAGTGCATGCATCCAAGCCGTGGAACTCCATAGTGGGTCCCACCCACCCGTCAGGTATATATATATATATATATATATATAAATGAACAGCTCGAATTGAATTCCCACCCACGTGTGTACTGTACCCGGATGTTTTAGAATTGGAGGAGCCCAACGTGGAATAGGGCGCTTGCTCCATAGCTCCACCCAGGGATCGATCCCTGGGTGGGGCAGCCAACTCAGGAAAAAGAAAGGGCCCACCGCATATACAAAGAAGAATGATTATTGCAAGCGATCGAACGTGCAAATGATTGTCTTAAACACATTCTTAATAATATGCCTCAATCACGTTCTTAATGATAGTACTTAAATCCTGTGGGGACAAGTTTTAGAATCGATAATTTTGAGCAGTTTCGATTTTCAAATGGTGGGCCATGAAAGAGTAGAACTCACACTCAGGAAAGCTCTCGCCCATTTGTACCCACTCCTGATGGGAAGCTCTTGAGTAGGTGGGCCTCACCTTTGAAGCCCAAAATGAATGCCCTCCCCACATCCGACATGCCCCTTAGATTTCATTTCATGACAAGTTATCCTACTATAAGAACGGGCATACGATTAATAACATTAGTGAATAAGATTGTATTAATCATGCTTTTAATCAAATGCCCTACACTGGGATGCCCGTGCCGGTGCCACTTGGGCAAGGCAGGCTGGGCCTATTTGTCCAGCATTGGGATGCCACTTGGGCAGGACTAGCCCCAGCCCACATGTCCGGCATTGTGAAAATGCAACTGGGTCTTGGGCTCAAGATCGGGCTTCGACTGAGTCAATCAACTCAGTCATATGACATGACTTAGAAGTTAGATTTTATTCATGTCAGGTGGGGAACAAATGGTATTATACTTCAAGAGATCCAAGACTAAAGATCTGATCTCTCTAATACCTATTTTAAATCTATGAAAGGCACAACTGCAAAAATGAGAAGGTGGTTTTCCATGAGTTTCGCTTGGTCTGAACCTTCCTTCTAGGAAAGGCACAATTGCAAAAATGAGAACACGGTTGTGCATGAATTTTGCTTGGTCTCTAGACCTTCCTCCTAGTAAAGGGGGGAAAAAAAAAGAGTCACTGATCTATCCATTCATGATTTTTCTTTACCAAAAAAAAAAAGAAAGTAAAGGAACAAACAAATGTAAATATTTAAGCCCTTGGCCGGTTTCAGTCATTTAGAAAATAGGATGTTCACCCGTTTCTCTTTGGATGTTAATTTGGGCCATATCTACTATCTACTACTATTATAAAAGAGGAAATGTTGCCAAGGTTTTTCACTAAAGGTTTTTCACTACACCATGTGGGGCCCACCTCCATATATTATAATAGAATATAATAATATATTATTATTATTATATTATAATAATTATCTACTATATATATATATTTATATATATCTATCTATCGACTATTATAAAAGAGGGAAAGTTGCATAGTTTTTTCACTACACCTTTGTGGGCCCACCTCTAAATATTATAATGCAAACTTTTTCACTACACCATTGTGGGGCCCACCCCCAAATATTATAATATAATATAATAATATATTATTATGAGAAATTGCAAACTTTTTCACTACACCTTTGTGGGACCCGCCCCCAAATATTATAATGCAAACTTTTTCACTATACCATTGTGGGGGCCCACCCCCAAATATTATAATATAATATCTTTACTCTTATAAAAGAGAAGAAAATGCAATTTGGTTTCACTATACACTTGGCCACATCTAAGAAAACAAAATGACATAACTTGTGTGGGCGCCACTTATATAATAATAATATAATCTATATATTATTATTACTCTTCTAAAAGAGAAAAACTTGGGCCCCACTAATATAATAATAATAAGATTCTAAAAGAGAAGAACTTGTGTTGGCCCCACTTATCTCTACTCTTATAAAAGAGAAGAAAATGCAATTTGGTTTCACTACACACCTGGCCCACATCTAAGAGAACAAAATGACATAACTTGTGTAGGCCCCACTTATATAATAATAATAAGATTATAAAAGAGAAGAACTTGTGTGGGCCCCACTTATATAATAATAATATAATCTATACATTATTATTATTATTATTATTATATATGTATATAACAAAATGACATAACTTGTGTAGGCCCCACTTATATATTAATATTATAATCTATACATTATTATTATTATTATTATATCTATATCTATATCTATATCTATATCTATATCTATATCTATATCTACCCTTATAAAAGGGAAGAACTTGTCATTCTTATTTCTCTACATATATATGGGCCCCACTGTATAATAATAATAAGATTATAAAAGTGAAGAACTTGTGTAGGCCCCACTTATATAGTTATAATATAATCTATATTATTAATATTATTATTATATCTATTATTACCCTTATCAAAGAGAAGAACTTGTCATGTTTATTTCTCTACACATCTGTAGGTCAATTATAAAAGAGAAGAACTTGTGTGGGCCCCACTTATATAATAAGATTATAAGGAGCTGGCCTCATTCTGGTATTTTTTTTCCTACTGTTAAGCTTCATTTCATGCTTATATATCTTATAATGTACCATTTATTTCTCAAAATTAAGAGGCAAAAGCCTGGCACAGTAGAAGGTGCTCCCTATTGCAACCTTGAAGTTGTGGGTTCAAGTCATGTATCAATAAAAAAAATAAAACTAAAAGGATTGTTGGATAAAAAAACCATACCATTGATCATATGTCGTTTTCTTTCTTATCATCATCATTATCATAATTGTCATTATTGTCGTTGTTGTTATTATTAAATTCTACTTTTGGATGGTATTCAAAAGATGCTTAGAGCATGTATTTTCTTCTAAATTCTCTGGAAATCTAATGCTTGGCTTTCTATGAGCAAACTAGAGAAGGCCATGACCATTAATTTAAATGCCCTTGTGAATTGTCATGAAGAGATGATTATTAAATGCCCTCATAAATTGTCACTAAGAGCCTTCATTTCATGGGAGAATTTAATGAAATTCTGGAGCCTTGATATTTTTCTTAGGCTGCAATGGTTTTATTCAGTGGGTGGAGATAAATTTGTCACAGCAAATTGATTGTTACTTAACTAGCTTAAGTAGGGCTCTAATAAGAACTCCTATTGTCATGAAATGCTGACTCATTAAAAAGCTAGCTCTACCTGGTGCTGGCGTACCACCTTGCATGCAAGCGAAGCACTATTGGCGACAATAAATAGCTCACTGAGCGATAATTGATGCAGTCAGTCAGTGCCCTCAATTGTTCAAGAGAGAAGGATTATGGCGCCCCCGGGACCGTGACATCCAACAACAGAATTTCCTTGCATACGAGAGACTTCTATGCCGGCCGTTATTCTCTGAGTCTGTTATGAAAGAAAGTGACAACTAAAGCAACTCTAAAGCGTCAATTGCTTTTTGCTTCTTATTCTTAGTCAACCAATCACTTTGTACCAAGCAACCGGCTAGCTATTGCACTTTCAAAGTAGAATAGTGGTATCTTATCTTAGAACTGGTGGTGTAAGAAGCGCATTATCCTCTTTGTCTTGAAAGAAGGTGAGTAAGCATAGCGAAGCATATACATTAGATAAGTCAGCGGCGTAATAAGCCAGCCTTTGAAGAAAGAAAGAAAATAAGAAAGTCCCTAATTGAACTAGAAAGAAAAACAAGTAATCAGACTTGTCCTGAAATAAGTGATCCGATGTCCAAGGAACAAAACTTCTTGTTGAACAAAGAGCACTTATCCTTCTTAACATAAAACTGGTTGTCGCGTAATATCTGGAAGACAGCTCTTCAAGCGTTCCATGTGCTCTTCAAGCGTCCCACTATAGACCACAATATCATCAAGATATACCACCACAAACCGGTCCACCAATGAGGTAATTATGTTAATTTTCCTATCTTTAACCGATTTGTGATAATTCTCTTTGTTCAAATTAGTTCTACGAGGGAGAGATTCGTTTAGTTTTTACAAAGTATTTGGATTATTTTATTTAAGATTTACACCCTTCTTCTAATTGTTTGTGATGAGTATGGTTTCATTTCCAGTGAATATTGCATTGACTATCAAAGAAAATATCCAAAAGAGTATAAGGAGTGTAAGTTGCGGTTTGACCTTGCACGTGCCTTGCACGTGCAGGGCTCCACTAGTAATGATAAAAAGGAGTACCTCTTTTTCCTCATGGTGTAATCAATAAAGTACACCTTTCTGTTTTGATAATTACCCACAAGTTGGCGAAAATCTTGTGCAAGAGGGTGCACTTAACATTTTCTCGTATCCTAATCCTTGCCCTTTTTACAACATTTTTACACCACTTGGAATCTCCCTCCCTCCTTCGCTCCCTTCCTCCCTCTCATGATTTTGCTATGTAGATATGTTAGGATAGAGGTGCTTGTATAGCCTCATAGTATCACTGATTTTCTGCTCACACCAAGGGTGACAAAGCCACTGATCTGTTCTCTATGTGCGTGCTTGTGCGTGCGTGTGTGTGTGAGCATTGGCTGTAGCTCAAAGTATGCCCGCCAGCAGCCAATGGATCTTTTCACTTTAATAATCTGAATCACAGAAACGAGAAGGTCAATCTTTTTTTAAAATCATAAACAAAGTAGTGCTAATAATAAAAAATACCAGAAATCTAAACTTCCTTTTTTAACTTCTTGTAGTCTTTGTTACAGCGATCAAACATAAGATCATTTATATGGCTTAAAGGAATATCAGAGATAGGTTCAATGGGCTGCTCAATGCCTTCACACGAAGCCATAAATGGTGATGGTTCTCGACTATATTCATCTGCCAAATAGAGCAAGTTAAACAGAATTTGATGATACAACTCCAATAAAACTTTCTAAAGTAACCACGTTTCTATCAATTATACAACATTGATCTAGTTTTCTAACGGCCAACATGCATTTAACAACCTGGTATGTACAGAGATAAGATATGCCTTCAAAATTAAGTGATGCTGTTTTGAGGCTTACCAAAAATTGTGTACAAAGCAGCTGGGGGTGGGGTGACCATGAAGTTCAGGCCGAGGTAAAATCCCATGGCTAAGAATATCGTTACCATTGCATAAGCTGGCGCTGCCAATGCCCAATACCTGAAAATACAATTATAAATTCAGAAGCCTGGGACAACACAATACATACATAGATAAAATCCATTTCAGTAAATTGCAATCATGTTGTAACAGCAGAGAAAGGACAATTTAACAAATCATCTGTTTGATCTATATGATTTTTAAATAATAGCATGATTTTAAGTAAGAAATTTCGAAAATAATTAAATTACATGTTGGTTAGTGCAAATGCCTGTGTTTATCATTCTTTATTTCCTCATAGGCAGAATGGTGCACAGAGTTTCCTGTATAGCCAGACTGGTAAATAGTTTTTTTCCTTTTTTTTTTATTTTTTTATTTTTTTAAGTCTATAGCAGGTTCACATGCAAATTAGAATTGTAAATATAATATTTAGAATAATAAAAGGTTCACCTGTGAATTAATCATCTAATTTTGATAACTAATTTTAAAATTTAATCAGAAATCAATACAAGCTTAAGTTAGAACAAAAAAACTCCACCAAAAGAGCACTTCAGATAATGGTTTGCAAAGGAAAAGTTAGTTACAATATGCATATCGACATCATCACCATCTCATATAACACTATTGTACACAATTGGGCTGGCCCTACTATTTTCATGATAGGTAACGCCATAACACTATTGTACACAGGATGTAGATGCAGGAAGAACAGCATGGGTGCATAAAAGCTTTAATTAAATAGAGGTCTTTGTTAAATATAAACTCTTAAATTGGATAATTGCAAATAGTTGAGATTTTCTCCACAAATGAAAAAGATTTTTTCTTACTTCCTCTTCAAATTGATTCTCAGAGGATAGTCATCCAGTGCCTGCATTATAGTAACAGGAACAAGGCAACTTGAGGATATCTTTTCAAGTCAAAACATTTTCTTTGACATACTGCTAGAGATACAACTGGATCCTTTTATCTCAAGGGACAAATATCAGTAAAAATGCCACTGGTATCTAGCACACCTTGCCATCAATTTATTCAATCAGCACATTTTGAAGATGCTCATTTGTCGCAACCATGAGTCATGGGTTCAATTGACAAAAAAACACTTATTTTCTTTCATTTATAAATTATCACAGGTATCAATTAACTCAACAATTAGATCAGTGTAGTTATCGTGTCATTAGTCTACGGTTTACTTTTTTAACCATAGGTATTCTTTTGGGAGTAGTATGGGCTAATGAGGCATGGTGGTCTTATTGGAATTGGGACCCCAAGGAAACTAGGGCATTTATTACTTGGACCATATTTGGGATTTATTTACATAGTAGAACAAATCAGGGCTTTCAGGGTGTGGATTCGGCAATTGTGGCTTCTATTTACTGAATAAAAAAAATCATCGGTTGTTTTCACTGTCACAGAATTAAACATTGTTGGCATTAGAGAATGGATCTCTAAGCAATGAAACGAAAATCTTGCACAGAACCAGATGAGACATCGAAAGTTGACACAGTTTCAACCTGCGACACTTTGGGTTTTTCAAAAAGTTCACTAGCACAAGCTGGTGGGTCACTTTTATATCATAGCCACCTCTCTCTCTCTCTCTCTCTCTCTCTCTCTCTCTCTCTCTCTCTCTCTCTCTCACTCTCTACATATATATCCAAATGACATGCGTCAAACTAACCTTGTGGTTGCAACAATAAGCACCTTAAAACTGTGCTACAAGCTCTTTTCAGTATACGCCTTCACTTTCATAAGAATAAGGTGAAAAGGCACCCCGTATATTTGGTTTAGGGCAAATCAAAATGCTCCCCTGAAGTTGCTTGTTTAACAGAAGATATGAATTAAACAAAGTGGCATATCACAAGCAAAGAAAATAGAACAGTCAAGAACAACACCACAACTAAATGTTTCATTCCGATTATTCATAAAGAAAGATCACTTTTATCAATGATGTACAAAACAATTATAGAGGTTGGGTGGGACTTACTGACCTGCTCGGGTAGTAGGTGATTCCTAGAAAATGTAGCCAATTCTCAGGAATATATGCCCATGCCAGGAAAATAGCTGCCAAAAGAACGATGCCAACGGAAGTGGTTGAAAACTAAACAGGTTTAGACCAATTCCAGTTCAAATATCAGGCTTGAGGAATATTTATATAAGGCCCATTCATTACATGGAATTGAATTCCTAGGAATTCTACGAAATGTATTCCTAAAAGCAGATAAAACTTAAGAAGCCAATCTCCCCTTTAACGGAAAATGAATTAAGGGGAAATGGGAAATGAATACCTAGCCATCATGTTAGCAAATTAAATCCTAGAAAAATCAGAGTCCCCTCAACACCTCCACTTTATATCCTTCACCCCTTACTTCCTCAACAAGCCTTTGCTAAAACCTGTTTTTTCCATAAACTCCTAGGAATTCAATTCCATGGAAACAAACATAACCATAAAGGTGCGTCGACATAGACCTGTTGCGACTACAGCTGAGATAGAGCCCACGAATCCATAAACTTCAGAAGGTTTAGGACCGTGTTCTTCAGAAACAGCAAAAGCAGAAGCCTTTTCATCTGGATCCAAGAGAGAGACGCTTGCTCTCTCCTTCGACAAACTCAGCATTCTCCGAGGGCTGCTGACTGATGAATCTGCCATAGTTTGCTTGTTTAAGTACTATTATCTGAATCACGTCCTGTTTTCCTGTCACGAAAGCCATTCATACCTGATAAATCCTCAATAATCATAGTCGGACAACCAATTAGAATCTCCAAGCAAAACCCTAATTAAAACCCCTAAATCTAACCAAACCTCTTTTCCTAACCCTAATTAAACTTTAAATCACGCACACAAACACACACACACGAAGACAAAGCTATCTAGAGAATTCAAAATAAATAATACCTTGGAGAGGCTTCATCTTCTTCTCCTTTCAGAGAGAGAGATTTTGGGTTCTTGGAGGGGACGTTGGGTGACTACTTCACAATTTTTCAAACTATCACAGGGCCGATGGGCTTGGGTTTGTAAACTGATCAGCCAGGTCAACCCATGCTCCACTCGTTTAACACCAGGTCAACCTAAGCTTGTCTGCTTTGCATTTGGTTTGTGAATTGGGATGTCTTTAGGCCCATTGATTTGATTTGGGCCTCATTTAGTAATCCCATAGGGCTATTATATTATATTGAAGTTGTGTGTTTTCAAGCTAATCTTGATTGTAACTTCTAATTTTGACTGTTAGTAATAACTAGCCTCTATAACTCACGCACGTTCCCCTCCCACTTCCAACATGAAACCACTCAAGTTTTCTTGCCACTTTTCGCTCTTCTCAGCAACTTCATTTCCTCTTACAAAAAAAAAAAAAACTTGATTTCCACCTCCAATCTCTTGTACCCTTTCCCTGCATATTCTTAGTTTTCTTTTCACCTTACATCTCTTGTTTCATTTCTATTCTAGACTCTTGGATTAAGAAAAGAGATACCATCATAATCTCCTCTTTTTTTATTCTTTATTTAGAATTTTATGCTCTATCTATACAAAATCGTTGTTAGTTGTTAGAAAGTGTCAGAAGATAAATTATGTGATATGAATTTCTTTTTAATTGATACTTTATATATGTTATTACAAATTTAATCAGCAAATAAGCCCGTGCTTAGCACAGGTTATTGTGCTAGTAACTAATTACCCCAGCCATATGCCTTTAAATGTTATTAGGTGCATTTATTGTATAAACTAGTAACAAAAACCTGTGCGGATGCAGGGACAAAACATTAAAAAGAAAGAAATGTGCAAATGAGGAAAAAGAGTTAAAAGTAAAAATGAAATTTAACAATTAGATTTTACTGTTTTTAGAATATACTTTTGAAGAAAAGAATGGTTATTAACGAGCACTTAGGGACTGTTGGTTTGCATTAGCATGCATAGGAATTCATGATCAAATGAGCTCCCCATTTGGTTATTAAATATGCGAGGGAATTGAATACGTAGGAATTCATGGTCAAATGAGCTCCATGGGATTATTAAAGAGCTGAGCGATCAAGGATGTGAGGTAAGAAGTGAAAGATATAAGATGAAGATGTAGCTGAGACCGTAACTTTCCTAGGTATTGAATTATTAGGGTGATGGATCAGTATTCATTTCTTTATCTTCCCTAATTTTCTTTTTGTAAGAGGGGAGGTTATTTTGATGGTTATTTTTGTAAATTCACCTTGGATCTTCATTTTTAGCCACGTATGACATGAACTCTTATGTATTCAATTCTGCTGCATTCCATGCAAACAAGCATGCCCTTTTTTTTTGTTGGGAGGGAACAAACACGAACAAGCATGCCCTTGGCTTCCGGGTCCATGGACCTAGAGAGCACGATTTAAAAGACTCAGTAACATGTATAGGTCACTGGAGCTGACCCACTTGGATTGGTTTTGGGATGCCATAATCTCTATGGGCATGGTGACTACATGGGCTAGGCTTGGGCAAGTTTAGCTCGTTGATTATGTAGGCTAACCCATTAGGAAACCTGTACTTGCACTCCATCCCCACATGATTCTAGATTACAAGGCCAGACCCATTAACAAAATCAAATGAAGAGAAGCCTGAACCTGGGCACAAAGTTCAAATAAAGGGTCTAGACACAATGGCGGACCCAGGATTTTCGCTTGGGTGGGGTGGGTGATTTTTTCAACATAGGTTAAGAACATGATTTTCAATAAATTTGTTCTTTTTCTAAGGAATCCTACTACTAACACTCAATTCATAATAAGTTTCTTAGCTAAACACCCAAATCCCAATTCCTCAAGAAATTAGGACATCAATTAGCAACCTTACTACAATAATAATTGAAAAACTTTAGGAACTTCAAAGGAGCAATAATCATTATCGTGTGAAATTAGTACATATTAGTCCTTTCCTTGAACTCCTAGTGGTTTCTCTATCATACAAATTCATATGAGAGCACCTTTATTTATAAATGGACATGGTTAACGCAAACATCATATTATGGTCCAAGAAGAAATTTAAGGAGAAAAAAAAAACAGACAAGAAGAAGAAATAAGTAGTTAAAGCTCAATCGTATAATTTTGTCGTGTTCTATGCAAAGTGACAAGTATTATAGGAGTTTTCAAATATATTTGTTGCTATCTACTTTCCTTTACAAGATAAAAATAAAAAATAAAAAATAAACCTCTTGCAATTCACTGTATTCTACTTGAGTAAAAGGAGAGAAACTATTGTCTTTGTCCAGCAAAAGCAAAGGTTAATGTACTTAAATTAAATTATTGAAATACTTATTTCATGGAGGCATTATATGGTCTCAAGGTCAAGAAATGCAAAATGATATGGTAAAAGGGAAACATTACCGTGCATTTATGTGCCCCTTAGCTGTGGTGATGATGAACGGTCACAATGATTGGTCCATCATCCATGTTTGGTGTACTAAATCCATCACTAGTGAGCTGTCAGGTATGAGGAACATGCCCATTGCAAATGAAAATATCCAGAAAGATATGGCCAACTAAATGAATGGTTATAACACAATGGGTCAAACTGGCCAACAATGATCACTAGCAAACCATGAATTCCAGCAATTCCCCATCAATAATCAAGAACCCCACTTATGCAATATTGTGATTTTGGCACCAACTACTTAGGTTCAAACAGAGCTTAATCCGGGGCATCCAACACAAAAAAAAAAAAATCATAAATACCCAAAAACTCAAAATCCATTAGTAGGGATTAGATTCCATTTTTCAGAACAACGAAAAACAAGAGTAATTTATCTTCAACCAAAATACTCGTAACTATACAAGAAATAAAACAAATCCAAAAAATCATATAGACCCAGAAACTCACAACTCACTAGTGAAAAGTAGATTTCATTGCGGAACAATGTAGTAATAATACTACTTCATCTTCACAAGAATCTTCAAACTATACAAGAAATAAACCCTAGAAGTAGAAGAAACTGCCCATGCCTGATGCCCCATAGTCATGATTCAAAATCTAAACTGGAGACAGACAGAGAAAGTTCTCTCCACTTTCATTTACCACTATTCCCAGTCATCCAAACACACATCTGAACTCTCAATAATCAAAGTGAAAAAATAAAGACAGAAAGATGATTGCAAGCAAGGCGACAGAGAAGTAGAGAGGGAGAGAGAGGAAGATAGAGCAACACAAATAAAGGGAGATGGACTTACCTGAAAGACGATCGAACGTATTCAACGAGGAGAAATAAGCTTTTGAGAGTTGAGAGATCGGCGCCAGAGGGGGCTTTTTGTTTTGCAATCTTCGGGGTGGAAAAGGAAAGGGTCGAGAGTTACGGGGTTTGCGGTGGCTTTGAACTGACACATATCATGACCCATATACTTCTAAAGCGACCTGACCCATATCATGGCCCATGTACTTCCCTAATATAACTAGGGATGTAAATGGTTCTGATTCTCCAAATTATCCAGAGGTTCTAGTCATTTAAATTGGATTTGGATCCTTATTTAGGCCCCCTTAAGTAGATGGGTTTGGATCCGGGTCCGGTTTTAGTTCTACATTGGTTCGAACACGTGGACTTAGGACCCGACACATTACTTCAATTTTTAAGAATCTCTCATTAAAATTAGATTTTTTTTCCATAATACTATTTTCTATCTAGACTTTGGAGCCGAACCCAAACTTGCCTCATATATGGTTCTGGTTTCAAGTCAGGTTCCAAAACCAAGAAACTGTCCCCGAGACTGTTGCGGGTCCACCTTCTCCTTAAGCGGTTCCAGGTCGGGCCAGAACCGGCCCGTTTACATCCCTGAATATAACAGGATGTATATATAGCATATGGTGGAGGCATCATGTATCTCGGTTCTCCCAAGTGGACCTGAGCTGGACCCAACCTAGAAAGCAGATCCAAATCTTGGACCCATATCCAATCTTTTCAATTGAATCTTTTGCTTGGGTTGGGTTGGCTTCTATTTTCATCCCTAACTGGAGACACTTGACAGGCATTTTTGTTTGATTTGCTACTCATAACCAGCACAATTCTAAGGCACAAATAGATCTCTTATCTAATATCTACCCAAGGGACTGCCTCACCTTGCATCTGCCAATAACTGAGACCTGAGTAAATTATTTGTCTTCTACTTCTTTTCCATTTCACCTTCACAGTCATGTTAACATCAACCAGAGTTTAAGCCACGAATGGAGAAGGACATGGCGAGAGCATTATCACAGATGCAGCAAACATCACACTCGTTTGGCCCATGACAATCGACAACTAACCACCTCTCGTCACATGTGGAACCATCATCAACCAACTTGCCTGGACAGCTTATATGATTACTTAATTCTTTCTCCTTTCCATTCAGAATGCTAGATCCACAATTGCGTGTGCGAAAGCGGAAACTTGTATACTCAAATTATGCAACGAATAAATAAGATGATGTGATTTGATAATGTGCCTATCTTAATGAAAAAAAGAAAAAAAAAATCTCTTTAGAGCTCAAGTTACAGAGTTCATTGTTAGTCCAGAGTCAAGACGATTTAGATACAGATCTATTCTAATATCTTGGCCGTCTTATCAATATTTCACAAGTCGTTGATACTGCCAGATCAACTAGCATACTGCATTCAGTGTGTAAAGAGCTCTAATAAAGTGGGCAATAATGTCCACACCAAAGATCTTTAAAAACTGGGCCATAATGTCCAACCACCAATTTGTTCTTTAGCCATGAGGACTTGGGATGTAAACAAGTTGTCTTTGGTTTGAACTCGTGAGTCAACATCTTGGCAGGACCACCATCAAGACATTTGAAACACCATTTTTTTTATTTTTTTTAACTGAGCTCGAACCAAAATCAAGATTATCAGGACTTGACTTCCTATGTGAGGTAGGTCTCAATTTCAAACCCTTTTTTTTAACCCCAGCTAAGGGGGCCGGAACCTATGAGAGAGCTTACACACATGAAAAGAGGGCATCATATGTCAGGATCACATTTTATGCAGCTGAATGAGGGACAAGGTTGCTAACAGATTACTAGTGAATTGAACAACCCCTTGTTCTCAATCCCATATTTGAAAGAGGCCCTAATGACTAAATTCAAGTTCTTATGTTAGTATGTATATTTGGCCGTGATTAATCTGAACGTAGATTGTTTACGCAGGTAGGGATTTGGATTTAAAAAAAAAATCAAAATCAATATCTTCGACTTGAGTGAATCTAAATTTTTATCAGATACAAAATTAGGTTCTATGTCCAATATTGTTAGTATTAAAAAAAAGATGCACATTTTCATCGAGCTTGAAATTTTTGGGACTCGGACTCAACTGGCTCATCTGGAAAAGAAAAGTGGAAGGAGAAAAGGAAGAAAGACAGACTTGGCGGAGTCAATGTGGTAAATGAGAAACTATTCTTTTTATTTAAAATAGATTAATACTATAAAATTTATAAAAATATATATCAATTCACTTTTACTCACAATAATTAATCCAAATTAATAAATTCACATTTTAATAAAAATGAAAGTAAGAAGAAAACAAGAAAGAAAGAAATTAAAAATAAATCATCCTTACAACATTTTCCACACAAAGTCTTCTTTCATACTTACTCACACCCACTCCAGCCCCTTTTCCCAAGTTCCTCGCTATTAGTTCTACAACTAAGGATTGATCCATGGTAGTTTCTATAAAAGGGAGGTACCACACCAACTGAGCTACCGGTGGATTGACCATGTGTAAAATGGGGTGACTCAACTAAGTCAAAAGCCCACTCGGTGAGATTTTCAACCTTATTTGTTGTGTTATAAGTAGAAATTGATCATTACAAGTGGTTGCAACATACAAAAAAAAAAAAAAAAAGTGTGTGCTTAGAAAAGGGAGCGCTAGAGAGTGTCCCTGCATTCTTAAGTGAAAAACGCCTCTTCTAATTGCACCTATTATGATGCATAATGATCATGAAAGTCCGTTGGATGGAAAGATCATTATGAGACCTATCGACATGCAAAATTCTGACTCTATAATTAAGATCATCTTAGACATTTAATCCATATTCTTAAAACTTAATAGTTTAAATGCACTATTTTATTATGATTTCAGACTTACAGTGAGGAAAAGTTAGATAAATATAAATTTTGGACTTATGACTATTCATTGAGCGAAAACTAGATTGACTCGAGATTGGTCCCGTGATTAATAAAAAAAAAGGGTTTAAAAAAAGGAACTTCTTAAAGTAGGGCATGTTGGAGAATTCCCTATTTAGAAATGTGTATGTATGGGTGTTTGTTTTGACATTTCACGACCAGAAATCAGCGGGTTCTTTTCCCCTCAAATGCAGAAACTTCAAGAAACAATGAATACATAAAACAATCAGTATCCTTTTTTTTATTATTATTGATCGATATGTGTATATACAACCAATATACTTACGACTATCGAGGGGAATCTAATCTAGTACACACACATTCACATGCTACTTCGAAAAAAGAGAAAACTTCCAATAACAACACAATCATGTGAGTGCAAAATCACAAGATTAGGTACATTGCAACCGGGAGATGCTTCACATCACATGCCTCTGGAGCCACTCCAATTGACTTGGCTTGCCCTTTTTTAATGTCACCTATTACCTATTGCCAATTGGAAGAAAATGTCAAAGTGGTTAAAAACAACTCCATTTCCAATTGTACAAAATCCCATGAGATATTTGGGGAGGGGGAGACGGATGAGAATTATCCCAACATTAAAGGTGTCTACAATTATATAGTGTGAGGCCCACAGGACAGATGGTCTATATAATGCTGACATAAATGGGACTGGTCGATTCCCTTGATTGCTAATATACTGCTCGAGATAATGGCATTCATCAGAGGCCTCTTTTGTGACTTTACTATTTTAGTAAAAATCAAGTAAAAGGATTAATTTTTCATACAAGGAGCACATAAAAAGTATAATTATTTTTAAAAATTTATTCTTTTCCTTTTTTTAGAAAGTCAAAAAGCAACCTCATCTAAAAAAAAAAAAAAAACTCCACTTCTCTATAAGAAAAAGTATAAAAAGATTTCATATCAAATAACTAAAAATAAAATACCATTATAATCCACTTATATTTTATTCTCTCTTAATTTGATGCTTTACTTTATCTTTATTTTACAGTAGAATTACCAAATGGGCCAGCATGTCCATTTCTCTTTTTTTTCGTTTTCTTTTTCACAGCATCTACGGAGTAGTGGATCCTTTTCAAAGATATCACTTTGGGCCTGTTTTATATAAGTGGTTAAAAAAATAAAAACTAAAAGTAAAATTCAAAAATGACAATCAGATGACCTCCAATGGAAACAGAATTGGGGGAGATGGTTACACCAAGCCATCGCCCTAATAATTTGAATAATTGGAAAGTCACCATCCATCCTCCTACATCTTTATCCAACTGATATGATTTGGACAACTTTAAGACCTAACTCATTTTCTTAGAACGTTCGTAGATAGAGATAAGGAGAAGACCTTGAAACCCCTCCAAAACGTCCTATGATCATGACTTTATACAGGTCTCACAAGCCAAGTTGTTCCGTGTCGTTCTTGAAAATGACTCTATATAACAGAATAATCTATTTAATCTACACTAGCATTAGAGCCATCGCGATGAACACAGTGAAATTTCATGTAAATCAAATAACAAATTAATGGTAATATTAAGCTTAAGTATTATTAACAAAAAAAAAAAAAATTTGATCAAATGATCAATATTCATTTGGATAATCATCAGAATATAAAGCTATATTATAAAATAATTAAGTAAAAAATAAATTCACATATATAACTTGAATAATACGTGAATAAATATCTATAAATTACTCTATAATTTGAATTTAGACCACTTATGCATTCGGTTAAATGTTTGTATAAGTTAGAGCTTTTTTTTTTTTTTTATCTTGTGTCCTCATAAATGTTCGAGAAAATGACTATTGAATCACCAAAATGTCTTTTGACTAAAAATAAAATTAAATCTTTAAGTGGGCCCCTAAATAATATAATTATTAGGGATCACATAAATAGTGTAATAATAGTGGACTCTTCTAAATGATAGTTAATGTTGAGCTGCAACTTATGTGAGGAGAAAATCAAGCCCCTTAATGGGTTAAATCTTTAATGTTCTTTTTTTTTTTTTATCTTTTTTTGTTTTGTAAATGATAGTTAATGTTGAGGTGTAACTCAAATGAGATGAAAATCAAGTATCTTAATGAGTTAAATTATTCTCCTCAATCAGATGAGAATTAAATAGGCCTTAATTAATGGGTTGATAGTTGCAAAACACTATGCCAAGGAGAGAAGAAATGGCTGATGTAATAGATGAGCTCATGTGACTCAAGGACAAGAGAGATTTGAGGCCTTTTCTTCTCACCATGTAACCCCCTCTCATCCTTGATGTTAGATGGAGATTCGTTTCTATTCTAGGATTTTTTGTTGTTGTTGTTTTGGATACCACCAATCTAGTCTTTTTCTAAGTTTTATTCACTAAGTTATCATTGATCATAAGACTAACACGACATCTCAACACCGTCTAACCTGTGCGATTGTAGCAGCATAATCGACATGTCAAGTGATGTACCCTCATTTTAGGATCATCTAACATTCATGTGCAGTCATCAGTCTAACTAAATGAACAGAGATGTTAGAGCAAAATATTTGTGTAGAGTAAATATAATAAAGACATGCACTAACATGTGCGTACATATATAATAAGTGAATTTTATTCTAATGAGAACCTGCGTGTAAAAAAATTATTAATTGAGTGAACTCTCTTGAGGGGCGCCCCTCTTAGTATTGTGCCAATCTTTTTTTTTTTAACCTTAGCAAAGGGCGTTGGGACCCAAGAGAGAGCCTCCACACACACGGGAAGATAGCCCGTACAAGTGGGAAGAAAGTCCACATCAATGGGAAAGGAGCCCATCTAAGGGGGGAAAGGTGACGTACCTGGGGTTCAAACCCCGAACAACTAAATAAGAACCTACGCTCCTTACCACTCAGGTAAAGAGCCGTTCTTAGGTAGTGCCAATCTTGAAGGAGGTGAGGGACGAAAATATTTCAGGGGTGTGCAAA
The DNA here is from genome assembly GCA_029852735.1 of Persea americana. Classification (NCBI taxonomy): domain Eukaryota; kingdom Viridiplantae; phylum Streptophyta; class Magnoliopsida; order Laurales; family Lauraceae; genus Persea; species Persea americana. Next base: position 62,716,261 of record CM056813.1, on the reverse strand, counting down.
ATATCACCCTTATTAAGTCATCTAGGTTAATTTACTCAAGGGCCTGTTTGTTTGCATGAGAATTTAATACATATGAATTCATGATTGGATGGGCTCCAACTAGTAGGATTATTATAGAGGGGAGGTTGAAAAATATAAGGTGGAGATGAAGATGTAACCCTTCCTTTCCTAGGATTTGAATTAGTAAGGCAGTGGTTGAGTATTTGTTTTCCATCTCTCCTTCATCCATCTTCCATAAGAGATGAAATAACTTAATAGTCATTCCGGATATTCACCTTTGTTTTTTAATTTTAATCATTTTTAGAAATAGAAGTCATACAATTCCAATTTATTCAATTACGTAAAACAAACATGCCCTAATTGTTTCAAAATGCATCATCTTTTGAATTTCAAAAGCATGGATGGTTGCCAAATTATACTTTTGACAATTTATAGGCTTATTACTGTGTGTGGGAGTGATTCTTGAACATAGTGTCTGGTGGCTTGGAAAATAGGGTGGGTCGCATATAAGTTTCGTATGAATGGTTTTCATCTAAATATTTCTCTATGTGCATAATTGTACATAAGCATAGTTGTACATATATTATATAACTAAGCATAAAGCCCATGCGATGCACCAGTTGAATTTCATACGAATTAGATGATGCATTAAAATTAACACCCAAAAGCATATGCCCAAGACACTCTAGCATGATATGAATGAAGTCAAAAACAGAACTCGAGTAACATTAAAATGATAGTAGGCAATCCTCTACTGAGACTGAGAGCCACTTGAGACTTATATGAGAGAGAAATTTGAAGTCCCTTGTGGGACACAATCAGAGGATGTTAATTATAAGAACACAATTCCCATATGTTGATATGGAAGTTTAGTGAGTGTGAGGAAGTTGGCTTGAAATTTGAACACTAAAAACACTTCATGTAGAAAACAAAAAAAAAAAAAAAAAGTTTCTCTCACGGATGGTGGCTCCTAGCTATAGGGTTTCTACTTTCTAATGATAATTATATCAGATGAGAACATATCTCATTTCATTGTCTATGAACAGCTAATTATGTCATGTTAGAGGGCTTCTCTTTAAATAGATATTAATAGAAAGAACATTGCGTGGCACGGTCTCTTCCTTTTCCTTTCTCACCAAAAGCTCGACAAAACTTGATGAGAAATAAATACCGATCTTGTAAGCAATTTTCTTCCACTTCAACACTCTTCTGACATCAATACTTCCTTTCTAATCCTAATCCCTCGGAGACCCACAAAACCATATCCACCAAAAGCAACAGTTATTTATTTTATTTGTGTGTGTGTGTGTGTGGGTTACTGATGGGTAAGTTTCATAGAGCCAGAAAAGACAGTTACCCAAACGAAATAAACAAAAGAAGACCAAAAAACCATCCTTATTCAAGAAAGAAAACTAATTACTCCTCTTGAGAATCTGCAAATTCCTTTAAAAAACCTACAGTGATTCCAAAGAAAACGACAAGGAATCCGTGAACTATGGGTCTTCATCAATCTCATTTTCATTTTTCCTTATCTTCTACGGGACGGTTAATCTTTACTTGAATTCTTTCTTCTCCATTCTTTATAAGAACACCATTCCCAGTCTCTCTTAGTTTTCAAATTACTCTCGCTCTTTTCCTTAAGGAAAAACAAATGAGCTTGTTCATGTATTTTCTCATTTCTTTCTGCTTGTTTGTACTTTTTCCTCCTGATGTAGTTCTTGGTAAAGAATGCACCAACACCCCCACTCAGCTGTCATCTCACACAGTCCAATATGAGCTCTTCAAGACCAACAATCTATCATGGAGAGATGAAATGTATGAGCTTTACCATCTGACCCCAACTGATGATTCCACATGGGCTAATTTGCGCCCCCGAGGAAATTTGATTCAATATGGTAGAGAGGACTTCAATTGGGAAATGCTGTATCGCTGCTTGAAGAATCCTGGCATCACAACAGAGAAATTCCTCAAGGAAGTCTCCCTCCATGACGTGCGGCTGGACCCCGATTCGATCCATGGGCGGGCGGCACAGACCAATTTGGAATACTTGCTGCTGCTGGATGAGGATAGTTTGGTTTGGAGCTTTCGAAAGACTGCGAACCTTTCGACGCCAGGGAAAGCTTATGGCGGGTGGGAGGATCCTGCTGTGGAGCTCAGGGGTCATTTTGTAGGTGAGTCTAAGTTGGTCATTTTTCATTAGTAATTATAGTTTTGTCATTTGAATTTTTTGTATATTTGATTTTGATTGTTGGGTTCGATGCTTTTGGCTTTGATCAGTAGTAGTTGAGTAAAATCTTGTTTGAAAGGAATGCTAATTTCACGAGCTCTGTCAGTAGTTGTGTATATATATAGATTACAGTGATGCGAAAAGAGAAATTTTAATTGATTATGAGATGAATTTCCTGCTACTAATTGATTCTTTATGTCATGATAAAGATTTCACAATTCAAACTCTCACTCGATTGAACTGAAATATCTGCTCTAGTTATATCTATAATGCATTTATTTCTCCAATCAATTACTGTAATATGAATTTATATCATAATTTGAAAATTCTTCTTCTTTTTCGTTCTTTTTTCTTATCAAGTTCTTGTTATGTGAGTTTTCATTTTAATTGTAAAAGCGTTACAGTGTTCTGTAGCTTTATCCAGTTCATATATTCCTTCAATTGAAGAAGCTTTTCCATGAAAACATATTCAATTTCATGAATATAGTTAACTTGGGTCTGGCTATCATTATCTCTTTAAGTATGACGAGTGGTTGCCTTCTATTGTATTTAGTTACATTCATATCACTACTTGGATGTTTTTCGAATATGGTGTGATCCTTTAATTAGATTACGCCCATCCATTTGGGCCTAATTAACGTCAGACACAAGCCCAGGTCCTACAATCTTAACCAAGTTATTACTTTCTTCAAAATCTATTTATTTAATTATTCTTGTTATATAGTTATCTGCTTCTATTCCAAATTTATTTCTAAAGGCTATTAAATAGGTGGATATGATTATCAGACGAAATGATTTTATTTTTTTTTAAACTTTATGCATTATCATGTAAATTGTATAGTGCAAATAAATGATTGTGTATGTTTATTATTGTTTACACTAAACTGGATTTCAAAAATAGAGTGGTAAAGTGGATAGGAGCAGTGTGGCTCATTAGCTTTGAAATAGAAGCTTGGATCCATCCCTCTCATTTGACAGGCATGACTTTTATGTCAAATCTTAGCCCACAAGCCCACAAGCCTGTCTAAGCCTGCCTGATCCATAGCCCCATAGGCCACTCTGGCCCATTAGAAATTGTATACATATTCATAGGTCCATGTGTGATTATTCTTCAAACGATGAACAGCCTATAATCTACAGGTAACTTCTTTTGGCGGTTGATCTATGGAAAATCATGTCAGAAGTCTCAATATGGCTGAGGTTCTTGTCTGCTTTAACATGCTACATAGCCTACACACTTCATCTATTACTCTGTAATGTTACAGTGCTTGCAGAATGTAATCCTTCATAGTTGGCTTCCCATAGGTCATTACTTGAGTGCATCGGCACGCATGTGGGCTAGTACTCACAATGATACTCTCTACCAGAAAATGTCCAAAGTCGTTTCTGCTCTTCATGAATGTCAAGAGAAAATTGGAACAGGTTATCTTTCAGCTTTTCCTGACGAGCAATTTGACCGCGTTGAAGCTATTAAACCTGTTTGGGCACCATACTACACCATTCATAAGGTATTTCCACTAATATAAATCATGAGATCACATATTTATATGAGAAATGATTATGTACATTTGTCTATTATTGATTATAGTATCAAATCATACCTGAGTGGCTCACTTTTCATCGCGACCACCTCTTGGATCTAGCCTTGTCCATGTTTTTTCTTGTGCTTGCATATCATCTGTACACGATTGATGCTCACTGTTTGATAAAATGAAGCAAAGGAGTGTGATTATTTTTTATCTTCAGGTATGATTGTCTTCATGGGAATCAGTGATCCTTTGAGGTATGGTTTAATCTTACAGTGAATATCAATCGTGCATGGTTAGTATTGCGGGCAATTATGTACCAAGTTTGGTGAATATCACCCAATTGTATGATTAGGTGACACCCATACATGGGAGATTACCTACCATGGGCAGAGCTTGAGGTCCAATGATCTGTTGGCTTCACTCATGACCTTATTTATATTGAGTTTGCTTGATTGTATCATAATTATGATTCACTTGATTGTATATATTACTCTATTAAACATTATGACTATTTTTACATTAATGGTGATGTGCTTACAGATCATGTCAGGCCTTTTGGATCAATACTTATACGCTGGAAACAATCAAACTCTACGGATGGTGGTCTGGATGGCTGAATACTTCAGTGAACGGGTGGAAAATGTCATCTCGAAGTACACAATAGAAAGGCACTGGACATCACTCAATGAGGAATCTGGTGGCATGAATGATGTTCTATACAGGCTATATACTGTAACGGTAAAATAATCAATAGTTTCTGTCAATTGGATTTCACTTTGATTAAGAGAAAAAGTGATTGGGCTTTTCCATGGCAACCCTGAGCTCGGGCTAGTATAATTATTCACTACCAGAAACGATTCTGGTTCAAATTACAAGTCATCTGATGTTCAATCATTTGACAGTTTTGGTTGTTCGGTTAAGGGTTTGTCAACGACTATTTCATAACAGTAGATAATATATGTTCCTTTATAAAATCTGTTGACTTGTATAATTTATGTAGACTGTTTCTTTTTTAGAACATTGAGATGATGCGTTTGGTGTCATTTATATTCTTTACAAATTAAAATCTAGATCATTTTGACAGAATATTCCTAGAATCACGTGTGGTTAAGTCTATCCAATTTTGTTTACAATCCAATGCATGTAATATTCTAACACCAGTAGAATACTTTTCTCATTATTCCCTATCCAAATTATAGAGGCTAGTTCATATGGATATACTTTGATTTGCATGAAGTTTTAAAGGAGAGTCTACTATTGAAATGAACCCATTTGTTGCTTTAAGAGTTTTCAGCTATGCAAGATTACTCCCAAGGTGCCAACGGATTCATGTAGAAAAAAATTGAGATAAAATCCATCACAAAATTCCCTTTAAGTATCACCAGTGGTCGCTAACATCAGCGATATGGAGTTGGAAACAACTAGGGATTGCCTATAATAACAGTTCAGTTCTAGTTCGTTGAAAGTGCGAAAGAATATTGCTCAGAACATTATTAAAGTAGCCTAACCTGTGCAGTTATGTCAGTTATACTAAATGTAAGTTCTTACAAGAATACCGGACATAAAAAGGAAAAAAAAAGAAGAAGAAGAAGGAAAACACATGCACAGTTGGTTGACGGTAGCAGGGCTTCACTTTTGTATGAGATTGTCAACAATAGACATTTTTTTCACAATTCAATTCCATACTTCTATTATGTTTGCCAGTAATTACCTTCCAAAAAAAAAGTTTGTCAGTAGTTTGTACAGTGAAATTGATTTAAATCTGTGAAGTACTGTAATTGGGAAGCAATCATGCCGTTGGATTTGTTACTTCAAAAAATGTAAGAGCTTTAGAGCGGTCAGGTTGGGTCCATGTCCAATGTCTAACACCAGAGAGAGTACTATCATGACGAACCTGACATAAACCAAAATATCATGATAAAATTATACTGCTATTGTTTATATTAAATATAATCAATTTTGATTTATGAATTGTGGTTCTTGCGGTTGTTGTCAGTTACTAACTTATGGTTTTTACTGGAAATTATGCTTGCGTCTTGCATAGGGAGACCAAAAGCATTTGGTGCTGGCTTACCTTTTCGACAAACCATGCTTTCTAGGTTTGCTTGCAGTACAGGTGATTTCTTTGTCAATATACTTTTCCTTGTGGGCTTTTAAACCCTATGCTACTTGCAATGACTTATATTTTAAATTCTTTCATCATGCAAGTTTTGCTTCTTGTTGGTTGCAGGCAGATAGCCTCTCTGGTTTTCATTCTAATACACATATTCCAGTTGTTCTTGGATCTCAGATGCGATATGAGGTTACAGGTGACCCTCTCTATAAGGTACCAGAGCTGATTAATGCTACTTGGTGATGAAAGCAGAAAGCTGTTGATTTTATTTTGTTGTATTTCTTGATAAAACAACGACAATGAATCTTATGTATATTACACCATCCCCCTAAGATAATATTACCCTAAGATGACATTATATATATATAAGTTTTAGTTTCTAGGAAAAATAATGACAATGATTCTTCAGTTATTACATTATTTCATTTACCTATAGTTTTGTGTTAGCAAAAATGTATATTCGCTTGAGTTAACTGGTTTTCTTTTTCCTTTCCCCCCTCCCAATCTCAGTTTTCTTTTTGTTTCCCTACTGTACCTACTTCTGTTTTAAACAAGTTTGCTGGCTCATGTCAGTATCATTTATTTTCTAGATCATCTGAAATCTAATGGCTGTATTGTTTTGTTTGTTTGTTCGTTTTTATTTCTTTGCTCCCTGTCTGACAGATACCTTTTCCTTTGGTCACTATTCTTTTTATTTCTTCTAAAAAGGAAAATGTATACAACAAATACCTTATGTTTTCAATTGATTTGTGATTAAAGAAATGTGAATGGAAAACCATGCTTGAAGTCTTGCATTCATAGTTTAGCTAGAACTTAAGTGATATTAGTTTAAAATCTCTTCAAGGTATTCAATACGTAGTGTAATATGGTGCAATTGCCTTTTTTAGAACATTTGTTGGTTTTTTTTTTTTTTTTTGTGTCTACTATGTGTGGCAGGCTATAGGAACTTATTTCATGGATATTATCAATTCTTCTCACTGCTATGCAACAGGCGGAACATCAGTTGGAGAGTTCTGGTAATAGCACTACAGAAAGATTTTTGTAATGAAAAATATTTTATCCTAAATGTGTACATCTACTTCCAAATTTTTTTTAAACTTCCTACCATTTCCTTTGGTGGGAAATTTTCATTTAAGTAGTTATAAATGTTTTTGTTATGAACACTATTATGGTTGTCATTGTTTAGGTCAGACCCAAAACGTTTAGCTGCTACTCTAGAAACAGAGAATGAAGAATCATGCACTACTTACAATATGCTCAAGGTTTGTCTACTTGCTTTTCATCAAGACATGAATAGCTTTTTTGACATGATAAAGTGAACATTCTTCTAATTGAGAATCAGATATTGATTTCTATTTCAGATTGCATTCATTCTGTTTTATCCTATTCATTCCAATTGTATATTTTAAGATACTTTTCATTGTCTTTTGTATGCATGAGGATTGACCTTGTCTAATAGAATTACATGTTTTTTTTTTCCATATTGAATGTCTATTGTTTTTAGATTGCACACTATATGAGACCTTTTCCATCTGTGTTTTCTTGTAAGAGCATTGAACTATTTTTTTCCCTCTCTTACTTTGCTTTCCTTATAGGGACTTATATTGTTTTTATGCAGGTTTCACGCAACTTATTCAGATGGACGAAAGAAATGGCATATGTGGATTATTATGAGCGTGCCCTTACAAATGGTGTCCTTAGCATACAAAGGGGAACAGAACCTGGGGTAATGATTTATATGCTTCCTCTTGGACGAGGACAATCAAAGGCACATAGTTATCATGGTTGGGGAACACAGTTTGACACATTTTGGTGTTGTTATGGAACAGGTAATGCTTTCTTATCCAACTTTGTTACTCAAGTTCTCTCAAAATAATGTGCACACTTAGTGAAATATGTTTTATTTTTTTATCTTTTTTTTATTTTTTTCCTTTTTGGCTAAATGTAAGTATGTTTTCTCATACAATGATGTTTGGTTGTTTTACATGTGTATTCAGATTCTAGAAGTCTGTTCCTTCTTGATTTCATATTTAAAAATAATTACAATTTTCATCAAGCACCTAGTCCCAGACAGGGGGCATGCCTCCTGTTTTTAGGAATAATGACACTCTAAAAATTGGTTTCATGCAGCATAGAGACTTCTAAAAGTTGCATGTATAAGTGAGATGGATACATACATTTCACTTAGCATCATCAGAATGAAGATGTACAGTACACCCAAGTTTTAGGGAAAAGAATTCCCAAACATGCTTGGTTATAATTCTTTCAATATCTACTTTCTATATGTTCTGAGAAGGAGGTTTCTTGGCATTTGTCATGATTCCATACTTGAAAAAATAAATGGTTTTGCAGGAATTGAGTCATTTTCGAAATTAGGAGATTCCATTTACTTTGAGGAAGATGCTGATGTTCCTGGTCTTTACATCATCCAATATATATCAAGTTCTTTTAATTGGAAATCTGGACAGATCATGCTAAAACAAGATGTAGAGCCTGTCATTTCCTCAGATGCTCAACTTCGGGTGTCATTGTCATTTTCTACTAAAGAGGTACTGCATGTTTCATCTTCTTGATAGCTGCTAATTAATCATCATGATCATCATTGACAAAGCCTCCCCTTGTCTAGTTGCACTCAACACACTCCCACCATTGCATTTGATTCAATTATTATTCTCATGTATTTCTATTTCCTATTACCAACTTAAACAAGCTCATCAATTGCTTGGGTCTGGTTAAGCATCTTCATATGATAGGTAATGGTTTTGATAACATCATATTGTTCATCACTTTACACAGATACTGATGTTAAAACCCTTCTATTGTCTTGCTTTAAAACAGGGGGTGAGCCAAATATCAAACTTATACCTTCGGATACCATTTTGGACGAATTCTAATGGTGCCAAGGCAACATTAAATAGTCGAACTTTACCTCTGCCGTTTCCAGGTGAACTTTTGCTCATTTTATCTTTAAGTTTGATTATTATCATTATTGTTGTTCTTATTTCTACTTTTTGTTGATAAAATGGATCTCATATCAGTGTTACATGAATAAAATCACGTCAAATGTATATAAACAATAAATGGAAGTATATATGGAGTTGGGCCTGTCAATCTAGCCCTAAGACAAGAGGGCTCGGCTTGGCCCTCAAAAAGCCCTTAAAATGAGGGCTTTGTTTTTAAGAAAAAGCCCTAGGGCCGGGCTTGGACAAATTTTTGTAGGCCAGGCTTGGACAGTACTAGGCTCGACCTAGACCTTTTATTTTTCTTTATTTTATAATATGCATTATATATTTAAATATGGGTAGGGGTGCTTTTTGTGTGTGGGTGGGTGGGTGGGAATGGAAAGATCTAGGTTGGACAATCCCCCAGACAAGAAATTTCAAGTCAATCCAATTTTCCTAACTTGTCCTTTAAATATATACAAAAATGCCTCCTTTAAGGTAGTTTTCCGGGGCTTTATTGTATGAAGCTTTGTAATTCTTTTACTTTTTAGGACGAAAAATAAGGGATTTATATGAAATACGTTGCTCTTCTCCCTATGAAATGAATCTATGTTTGATGACTGGCATTTGACCCTTTGGATAACTTTTTGTTCTAACATCTCTTGGATTTAAAACTTAAAATGAAAAGTTGCATCAACTGCCTATAACTTGTTATTATAATTTATGTAGCTACACTGCATATTATTTGTTTATGTACATGCTCATTTATGTGCATGAGGGGCTGGTCATTTCTTTTACTTCCCTTCCTCTATCCTGCAGTCCATCACTTGGCAGTGAAGTATGGGTTCAAAAATACGTATTTTGCCAATATTTCTAGAACCCTATAAAGGTGATGTTGTGCCTGTGCCTGAGAAATGAATACCCTTCAAAGCGTTTCTGTAATAAGATGAGAGGGAAAAGTTGGCCATTTTTTTTATTCTTTTATGTTAACTTCTTTATTTCTATTTGTAGTTCCCACATTTGTTCTATTTCTTCTTTGTAATTGGGTTAATCAGAGAAAGTCAAGTTTGTTATTCCCAAGCCCAAATAAAGGAGGGTTAATGCTTGGTGGCAGTGTAGAAAAAGTTGAAAATTAGTTTTCTTGTTTTAAGGCCATAGACCCTGGCCTGCTATGGTAAGGTAAGGGCCTAGTTTGTGCAGGCTTTCCAAGGGCATTGGCCTGCCCAGGCCCAGTCCGGCCCTTTGACAGCCCTATATGGAGCACAATTACTGACTTGTTTCCCTAAACAGCTATATTTCCTGATTTCATTTCATGTTTCTATATAAATACTATACAATGTGTTTCAAAAATGAGGTGTTAAATGTCTGTCTCTTGCATTGCCTTTTGTGTTCTTACCTAGTCAGCCAAGTCTTAGTAGTTCAGTTGTCTTCTGAGATTATGAACGTCTATCTAGTTAAGTAAACAAAAGAAAAGTTTTGTCGCAAATTTGATGTAATTTTTACACTATTGGTTCCAGTAGGGCCATGTAATGTACAAGAAGTCAAGAACCACCCTTTGTTATGGTGTTCAAAACAATAATTAATAATAAGCAGAATCTGCAACACAAATGCATGTGCATGGTCTTTTATGTCATTTTGGATAAAAAATCACAAGCATAGTTCTAATGATCTATTTTACCCTTGATTAGGTAACTTCATGTCGGTCACAAAAAGTTGGAGTTCCAACGATAAATTGACCGTTCAGTTGCCTATCAGCTTGAGGTTGGAGGCTATAAAAGGTAATGTTACATAACATTTTTATACATGACAAGATGATAAGAGATTGTAGCACAATTGGAAGGTGCTCAGGGTCACAACCACATGATTGCATGTTCAAGTCATGTTACCATTTAAAAGAAAAGAAAAAAGAAAAAGACATTGTGATGATGAGATACACTGATATGGTCTTGAATTTGTTCAAAAATCCGACTTTGGTTTGGATACATGCATGTTTGCTACATGTTTTGTCCATTCCAGATGCAGGGCCTAAGAAAGAATTTTCGCCAGCTAAGTATCAGTTGAATCTGATTTTCAACAAATTATTTAGAAATTCATTCCGAATAATGACCTGATTGATTTGAGTCAATTAATGGGTTCAAAAAAATTCTGTTTATACATGAGGAAAACAGGCTATATGGTCTGCTTAAATATATGTTTTCCACCTCTTTATACGTTAGATGTAACATCATACATGAAAATTCACTTCCTTGGTTGGAATAAAACTTAAGCTTGCTAATATTTACAGATGAGCGGCCGGAGTATGCTTCTGTTCAAGCAATACTTTTCGGTCCGTATCTTCTTGCTGGACTCAGCGATGGGGATTGGGACCTAAAACCAGGGACATCAAAATCACTCTCAGAATGGATCATACCAATCCCACCCTCATACAATTCTCAACTAGTCTCCCTTACTCAAGAAGCTGACAACACAACTTTGGTACTCACAAATGCAAATAATTTAATTACAATGGACAAACTCCCAGAACCTGGCACAGACTCTGCAGTGCATGCTACTTTCAGGCTTGTCCCTTTAGAGACAAATTCCTTGCAAGTTTCATCAGTGAGGGATCTCACCGGAAAATCTGTTATGCTAGAGCCAATTGACCTTCCAGGATTAGTGGTGGCTCATCAAGGACGAAACAAAATCCTCATAGTGACTAATTCCAGAGGTGAATCAGACTCTCATGTGTTCAGGGTGGTTTCCGGTTTAGGTAAGAAATCCAACACATTCTCATTGGAGTCAGAGTCGGATCGTGGGTGTTTTTTCTATAGTGTGGGTGACCAAGTGGAGCTCAGATGCAAGTCCCAGAGTCTGAGTGAGGATGATGGATTTAATCAAGCTGTGAGCTTTACGTTTAGTGAAGGCATGTCTGAGTATCATCCAATCAGTTTCACGGCAAAGGGGGTGAAGAGGAATTTCTTGCTGGTTCCATTGCTTAGTTTGAGAGATGAGTCTTACACTGTTTATTTTAACATTGTAACTTGAAACAACAGCTAAAGTTTTTATTTTGTGAATTGATATGATTGGAAGATCATATTAAGATCTTCATTGATAATAATTCACTTGGTAATTTGTATATACAATTATTCAATCTCTTTCAATGCATTGTTTTTATTTCTGCTATACACCCATATTTTAAGAAGCCTAATGACCTACAAGAATTCACAGTGTTAGTCACAAGTTCAATCAATGACATTTAAACAGGACTGTCCATCCAGACTCTATAATCAAAACCCATACGCTGTTTGGGAGGATGAATTTGTGATCCTTATAGCAATGTTAAGATGGACTGTTATGTCAATACATTCTCCTGCCAAAATGGTAGACTTTTGGGACAATGCATTCTTCTCCTGCAAAATGGTGAGACCGACATGAACATTAATTATATTGAAGTGATATTCTCTACTGTACTGTAGTCATCTTCTTGTGATTTTATCTTGATGAACTTGATCAATTCAATCATATGGTAAAATATTATTTGAAGATGAAATGACATCTTGACAGGAACTTCCGGCAGGGTGTGAGTGGTTCACTATTATGCCCATTTAGATAAAAATGATCTTTTCCCATGATAATATCCAAAGATGGTTCATTTCAAGTAATTGTAAATATAAATTTTAGTTCAGTTATACTGGACTAGTTCCGAAGAAACATAATTCTCTATCACAGAAGCATATCTGTAGTAGTATTTCTAAGATGGGGGATTTCAGGCTGCGACGAAAGCTTTATCTCTGTCATTGTGAGTGATATCTCAGATCTGGTGCATGCACACATAAATAAATTTGAACAGAAGTATGAGAGTGACTATTTAAAGTTTTCTAAGTGTGAGAATCAATGTCCACGTCATCGACATCATCTGGGCGTTATCAATTTAGATTCAGCTGTATAAGGAATAAGAGTAAATATAGAACTAAAAGGTCTCCTAGGGGGAGCTCATCCATCAAGAAACAGTATGCTAATACAACTTGATAGTCATCTGGGTCACATCAGATATATACAATTGTAGTCCACCTATCAAATATCAAAACAGTTTATGCTGTGACTCCACCGGAAAAAGAAAAAAAAAATGCCAATCATTGGATTGAGAAAAATATGATTAAAGCACAAATTAATAACGATTCAGTGAAAACTTTATGTTTTTGCACAAAATATGGTCTACATTTAATGTCTGTACGAAATATGATTTGCACTGAGAAACTGCGCGTACCAACAAACAATGCCATAATGATAATGGTGTGTTAAAAATAACCTGCGGTGACAACAGCTGAGATGGAACCCACGAATCCAATAGCTTCAGAAGGCTTAAACAGCAAAAGCAGCAGCTTTTTCATGTGGATCCTATAGAGAGAGACTTGGCCTCTTGTCACAACCCAGGCCCGAGATTAAGATTACCGCAGACAAACCCCGAGTCGCAATAACCATACTTACTCTCGTAAACTCTGAATTAATCGAAATTAATACGAAATCCACAAGGGATAGCATACATGCATACCTGTGAAATGTACATTTTTGCGGAAATACATATACATTGACAAATTAATTTAAACCTTACGAGTTCTTTACATAAAAGTAAAGTTCAACTTATATATTTCATTTCCTATTCAAGTCCATTATTGCATATTCAAATACAATGCAGGTGACGACTATTTACTACAAAATGAATATACAAAATATTTCTCAACTGTTTCCAAAATATTCTAAATTGTCGCCCTCTGGTTCACGCCCACTCAATCAGCCCTCCTGGAAGAACCTGATTGGCCTCCTCCGCAAGCTGCGCGGCCTTTGGATTACCAGCAAGGGCAACTTGGCCTGTAATGTCATCAATAATACTGTGAATACGACGGTTCAATAATATATACACAAGTCTATGATAGTACATGCTTATATATTGTCTATCAATTCTATAATCAATTGCTAGATAATTCAAATCAATAACACTTACAAAAGTTGGCAATTACATTAGTATTCGTTCATTCAGTTCTTCCCAAAAGGAAGCATTCAGTATCAATGTCCTCGTTTGGCACAGGGTAGAAGGCGCACCATTCATAACCCAGGCCTTAAGGAAGTATTCATTCAGTTATCTTAGTGGTTACATTTTATTAAGTGGCTTATCAAATGTGTGTGATTTACTAGTGTCTTGATCAGAGATCACTGGCATTACCACGGAGCTCCGGAACACTCCATTCTATCTACTGCAGTAGGATTGTTCATTAATCATTCATTTTATTTCATTAATTCCTTTCATTTCGTTAATTCAATTCATTTCAGCTCTATGGTGAGCTTAAGAAACATTATGTAGTGCTAAACACGGAAATCAATTAAAGGATTAAACCCTATTCAATTTCCTAACAACAATCAGGTGAAATGTTCGTTATCTAATGCAAGTGTTATTCTCGATGACATCACTTTTAAGTTAAATTTACATTAGCATAACCTTATCTAACACCAATGAAGGTTTAGGTAAAAATACCATCAATACAAGCCTTAGACATTGGGCTTCCATTTCAGAAAAATTAGACCTCAATCTGAAATTTCCCACAAGTTCGGCCACAGTGTCGATCACCTGTCGGCTAGTCGAACTCTGAAATTTGGCTAACCGAAAGAAAATCCCTTACATTTCTTAAGGGAATTCGGTCAACTGTCGGTCGACCGAACCCACAGTGTCGGTTAACCGAATCGGTTCACAATCCAGAGAGCTTAGATGAGCTTGGTCAGGTAGTTCGGTCGCCTGTCGGTCGACCAAATTGCAACTTCGGCTGACCAAACCCAGTTCGGTCTGCTTTCCAGAAGCTACAATTTCATACGAAATTCAGCCCAGAAACGTCGGTCAGGTTTCGGTTAGCCTGTCAGCTGACCGAAGTGCTCCCAGAAGTTCAGAAAAACTCTGAACTGAAAATTCCGGAATTGAGCTCTTTGAGCTCAAACAAGTTCATTAGCATCTTAAATCATTAAAGATTACTATACTTGCCTTGCTTGAAGAGTAATTAGCAAAAACCCCTCTTTGTTAGCTTGATCTTGAGATGAAAATCCCTCCAATCCAAGCCTAATCCAACCTAATAATTAAACCAAATTCACAAGAGAACTCCTATGAGCTCTTTGGACTAGGAAACCCCCAAAAATCACTGAATAGAATTTGAAAGTTTTGTAAACAAAAGATTACTATACTTGCCTTGCTTGAAGAGTAATTAGCAAAAACCCCTCTTTGTTAGCTTGATCTTGAGATGAAAATCCCTCCAATCCAAGCCTAATCCAACCTAATAATCAAACCAAATTCACAAGAGAACTCCTATGAGCTCTTTGGACTAGGAAACCCCCAAAAATCACTGAATAGAATTTGAAAGTTTTGTAAACAAGTAAAACACTTACTTGTAACCTATGGAAGAGAATCTTTGAGCTTTCTCTCAAGCTCAACTCCAGAAAATGGAAGCTAGCTAGAAGGAGAAGATGAAGTTGTCTCTTCAATCCACATGCAAAGCTTCAAGTCTTGACACTAGATGGAGAGAAAAATGGAAGAAAGAAGAAGAGGAAAGAGCATAGGCTGGGTTGGGAGTGAATGGAATGAACTCAAAGGAGTTCATCATCATCCTTATAAAGCCATTTTTGCATTTAACCCCCCTTCAATTCCATTAATTACATTTTGAGTCAAATAGAAGGTCATTTGAATCAATTCACGTAGAATGGAATCCCGTCTAGTACGGAAGTTAACGTACTCCTCGAGATACACACGCGGGTATCAAGAGTTTCCGTATTCGACGAAATATGCGGAAATTCGTATTTACGAAAAAGCCCTCGTATCACTTGATCTAAGCCTAAAATCAATTCAATTAGTTCAATTTCATTCATTATCTTCTCACTAAGCTCAAATCAACCATTTGAGGCAATTTCAATTCAATTTGGTCATTAACCATTATTAGCTTAATAAGCATGCTTAATTAGCATTGATTTCAATTAATTAGAGTTAATCTTGATTAACTCGGGATAGGGTGTTACACCTCTCCTTCGACAAACTCGACATTCTTCACTAATCAATCTGCAGTAGTTTTCTGATCTCTCCCCTAGTGAAAAAGGAAAAAGAAAAAAACAACCTAATTGTCTGTTTGGATTCCTGCAAATTTACCTGTAATCAAGTACTTTTTATCTGAATGACGTCCTGTTTTCCTGTCACGAGGGCTTTCGTACTTAAATAAAACCTCAATAGTCATAGTTGGAGAACCAATTGGAATCTCCAATCGAAACCCTAATGAAGCCCCCAAATCCAACCAAAACTCTTCTCACAGCCCTCAATTCGAAACTTAATCAAGTCAAGAATCAAATCTTTAGTAAAAACCTAACCCTAATCAAACTTTAAATCACACACACGAAGAGAAAGCCATCCAGAGAATTCAAAATAGATCGTACCTTTCAGCAAATCTCCCCAAATTCCACGAGAGAGAGAAAGAGAGAGATTTCGTTTCTTGGCGGGGACGGTTGGCGGATACTTCAAAGTTCAAACTATGAGGGCTGGTAGGCTTGGCGTTTGTAAACTGGGTTCAACCCATACCTGACCCGTTTAACTGCAGGTCAACCCAAGCCTGGTCTGTGTTGCATTTGGTTTGGACCCTATGCGCATTTGGGCCTGTTGGATGCATTTGGGCCCCATTTAGTAATTCCATGGGCTATAACTAATTATCCCAGGCATATGCCGTTAAATGCTATGAGGCAATGAAAATGACACGAATGTTATATATCTGCAGCATTGAAAAAACGACAAAATGAAATGCATATCGGCATTGGAGCAAGTAATTCAATTCAACTACATTATTGGGGACGGAAAATAATGCAGCACAATCTGAAGTTGCAACAAGTAGATAATCTATTAATTATTTTGATGGCATTGTAACCTGAACTACACATTTTAGATAAATTGGATCAACTCACTGATTGTTTCACATTTTCAATAAATTAGATTTTGTACAATCTCTCTTTTCTTTTTCTTTTTTTTAATATCTTTTCTCTCCTTTAAATATTGAATTTTCTACACATTATGGTATTTACTGTTTGTCTTTTTCTAATTATAGCACGAGCTAGGTATAACTAGTTGTAGAATATCACGTATCAACCCAAAAGCTTAAGTTATAAGTGGATGACCCAAACAAGCACATGAAGCCATATCAAATCGGGAGATGTGATGGGGGACTTTCCCGACACTTCCCCTCATATGTAAGTCCAACTAGTTTTATGAAAGAACTTGCCACGTGGGTTACACAAGAACGATGGGATCGAAACCCGCTTTAATACTATATAAGGTAACATGTACAAACCTAGAAGCTAAAGCTTATAGATGGAACGCCAAAACAGGTATATTAAGCCATATATTGACAATCACTTACTCTAAAAGTGTAAGTTCGTATCATATTGGCAACCACTTATTCTAAAAGCTTAAGTTGATATAGAGAACAATGTAATAATATATATCAAGGTTACAACACTAGCAACAAAAATCTATGTATATGCAAGTAACAAAAGAAAAAATATAAAAAAGAAAGAATTGCAGAATAATCAAGAGGGGGAAAAGTAAAAATGTGATTTAATAATTGGGACCTGCATTTTCGATCCGTCCAACTTGATTCCAGATTATAAAACCCTACCCACAACCAAAATTAAATGAAGACGGGTCTGAACCTAGACACAAATAAAGGCAAAAGATTCTCTTGCCTAGCATATGGGGCTGTGTCACCTTGCATTTGCCAATGACTGAGACATGAGGGAATTATTTGTTGGGAATTATTTGTTGTTCTCTGTCTTCTAGTTTCCTGTATTTATCTGTTTCTTCTTTGGTACCTAGCCAGAGGAGTTTAGATGTAAAAGAGCTTGCACAGGCAGAAAAACAGAAGCCAATAAAGATGGCCTACACACATTAGAAGAAAAGCGTAAGTACGCACGTGAGAAGAGTGGGATCCTAGAAATCTATTCCTGAACAGCTGAATGACAAACACAGCAAGTAAATGGAAAAAGGTTATTATAGATGCGGCAAACATCACACTCGTTTGGTCCATGACAAACTACTACTCACGACTCTCAATATATCAATACTACTACCATGCATCGACTTGCTCAACGACTACCATGACAAAAAAAACCATCTTCCTTTCCTTACTTTTTCCTTATTCCATCACTCAAAAGCCAGATTCTACGATTGTGTGTGCAAACATGTACATCAAATCAGTGAATCACATTTGGCGAACACACAAGATAAAAATGATGGGATAAATTTGCCTGATTTTGGCAGTCTGCCTATCTCTATAGTGAAAAAGAAAAAAAATTTCTTTTGATGTATAGGATTTACCTGCACGTAACACTTACATGTACTAACCTTATATATATATATAGAGAGAGAGAGAGAAAGTCCTATGAGAGATATCTCTTACCTTATATGAGAGATAGGGATAGGGCCCCTCATATTTAAGTTGGAGTAACACAGTAATGGCCCACACAGTAGCATAGTGAAGGCCCCCACCCCTATCTCTCACATAAGGTGAGAGATAAGGGTGGGGACCATAAATATATATATATATATAGTGTTACATACATGTAAATCCTATACCTCAAGAGATTCTTTTGTTTTTTTTCCTTTTTTTTTTACCATAGAGATGGGAAGACTGTCAAGATCAGGTAAATTTATCCCAGATATATATATATATATAATATGTAACACTATATATATAGGAGATGCTCCTATGAGATATGCTCTCACCTTACTATGAGAGATAGGGCGAGAGCTCTCACATCCATATCCAATGCCAACAATTTAAATGTGAGGTCCTCACCTTATCTTTCATAGTAAGGTGAGAGATGCTCTCACAGGAGCATCTCCCTATATATATATATATAAATATATATTTTATCACCAGCAACCTCAGCGCTAAAATAGCTTTGCTTCTTCGGGGAATGTTCTCTTACGAAGTCGAGATCATGGGAGCTCCTAAAATGCCTTCTATATTGTGGAGGGGGGTACATTAAAGTCGTCTACAATCATCTAGTGTGAGGCCCACGAGACAAATGGTCTATATAGCACTGACAAAAATGGGGCTGGTTATTTGACTCATTTCCCTTCACTAGACAACTACATGAAAATAGTGACCACTGCTTGTAATACTTGTATACAGTGACACTAATCAAATAGAGGCGTAAATCTGGATGGGCAGCCCAAGCCCAGCATAGAAAAACCATGCGTGGGCCCTTGACTTGGTCAACGGGCTTGCCCAGCAGTCTCCCACTGGGCCGTGCTAGGCCAAGATTGTCAGGCTCGTGGCCCCGCCTGAAAAAATCCGTGTTGTACTGGGCCAACGCCCCAAGCCCGCGGGTGGCACGGCCCAAGCCCAATAGTCTGATTTTAAAGTATAATCTATTTTTTAGAATCTATCATAGGTTTTTTAAGTTGTAATTTTTTATTTTTTCTTTTATCATAAGGTTTGAATTTCATTATATATTGATTCAAGTTCAAATTTGTAATTTTTTTGAACTTTTGTAACTTAAACTACAAGGAAATATAATTTATTTGATGTATTTTTCAAAACATCATTAGTGTTACTCTATTTATTTATTTCTCTTAATTTATTTATTTTAATGAAATTGGTCCAAGAGTTTAAGTCCAAGTTTATGTCCGTCTAAGTCTAACTTAAAAAAAAGGGGAGGGGGAGCTGTGGGCCCCCCACGAGCCCACTGCCCGGCCCGGCACGATCAGGGCCACGCTAGGCCGAATCCCAAACGAGTGGGCCCGGCCCAGCCCGGGCATGATTGGGTCCAATCATGAGTGCCGGCACGGCCCGGATTTACATGCCTACTCATCATGTTTAATAAATAAACACCTATTAGTCATCATGCCACTCGGATGTTCCCATATTCTCATTAAGTAAGATCGTAAAAAAAAAAGTGTTCGGTAAGTGTTAATCACCGTTTCAAATTTGATTTTGTGGGAAAGATCTCCAAAAACTAGACCCACTCGACCTAGAAATTTGAAATGATTCAACTTCATTTTATTTTTTTTTCATTTTTGAAACAACTCGCTAGCATGAGGAAGTCTCCTATGCGTCTCCCACCTTTTAAACTACTTGTCTCCCACCTTTTAGAGTTGGATCCCATGCTCAACATCACAAAGGGGAAAAATATTCTCCGCATAGTTGCTCGCACAGAGCTTCTCATCACATCGACAGTGGAGTGAATCTCAAATGTAGGTCCCACCTCTCCCACCGTCCAGATGCGGAGTTCTCACGTGAACAATTTACATGAGAAAGTCTTCTCACAAAAAAGTGACTCCCCTCTAAAATTCAAAGGTGACTCATATGTACACAATTACAAAAGGTGAGCCTACATTATAATTCAAATAAATATGGGCTTACATTGTAAATCCCATAAAGATGGCCCCCCCGGCTATATTCTAATTCCTAAAGGTGGGTCCCAATTATTTTTTAAGGTGGACCACTTGTACAATAACTCCTACATGTGGCAATAATTTCTTAAGGTGGGCCCCATGTTCTATTTCATATAAGAGTACCCAATGTTCTAATTCTATTTCTAATCCGGGATTTTCTTCACTGTGACCATGAGGAAGTCAATCAGGACTACTACCCCCACGTGCATGGATTGAAAATGAATATAATATAAAACAAAAACATGCTTAATATAAATATGCTCATATAACCCTATCTAATCCTTGATGTGAGATAAATATTCTTTTATTCTCTATAAATCTTTTTAAAAAATTCGGAATTAGTCTTTTTTCTGATTTTATTCACCGAGTACTCATTGTTGATCACAACACTGCCTAACCTGCTTTCGTAGTAGCACAGTCAATCATGCCAAATTGAGTGTTCCTTATTTGTTATACGGTCATACTCCATTCACGTGCATTCCTTTGTTATAGGGTCACTCTCCATTCATGTGCAGTGATCCAACTCAATGAACATAAATTTTAGGCACAAAATATTTGGGAAGAGAGTCTCTCCATGGCTTGTGCCGTGAGAGTAAAATTCTAATTATAAGAGGACAATGTGATGAAGATTTCCTATTGTTGATATAACTTTAGGTAAAAACCACTTCAATCATACCATTTACACAAGGGCCTTAAAGATTTATGATTTTTCATATTACATATTTTATAAAATTCTAATTCACCTATGAGTATAATTTGGATTAATGTGAAATTAAGGTGAGCAACAGCAACAAGGAGGTTAGTGGGTTTGAGGAGTTTGGATTGTTTGCGGAGGTATTTGATGGTACAAAAAGTTTTTCCTCCCCCCATATATTGTCTAATCAAGTTTTTCGAATTATATTAGATTGGATGAAACTAATGTCATTGTCTTTGTTTTCGTGGATAGCCAAATTGTCACGTCCCCTTCCATTCCTTCCCTCCCCCTCCAAATAGATATTATTATGAGAAATAACATTACGTGGTACGGTTTTTTTCATTTCTTTCCAATTATTAATGGGATGAGAGAGATGTCGATATCGTCAGCAGTGTTCTTGCTTGTAACATTCTTCTATGCATCGCCCTTCCTTTTTCATCCCTCCAAAATGCTTTTTCCCAAAACCTTATCCACCGAATTCCACATAAACAACTTGTTAGCCAAGCACATAAAAAAAAAAGGTAAAACCTAATTGTAGATTACCCAATTCAAGAAATAAATTATAAAATCAATTATCTTAAAAATCTCATGCATAAAAACAGAACCTCATAGTTCCTTCATAACAGTAAAGGTCCTCCCACCAAATGAGTGTCTCTTCTCCATCTCCCTCCTTTTCACACATCCCACGTCTCTTCTTGTTCCTCCTCTTTCTCCATGTCTCCCACTCTATTTCTCATCTTCGTGTACCTTCCATCTCTATCTCTCCTCAACAACGAGATGTTCTTCTTGGAGTGTTTGGTTGTTGTAGGTGAGATTTGAAGAACTGTGACAGTGATGGTAGGATCATGTCACATCCCGGTCCCGAATCACCCTGGCCTAGGGTAATCCCCGAGGTGCGACATGCGTAATCCCGTGTTACTGTACCTGTCTCGAGTCAAATCCAGCAACACGAAGGATAAAATTTCTCTTTCCACATACCATTCATAATTAAATAGCGGAAGCATAACAATAATAATCACTTGAACCATTGCACAGTCCTAATTAAAAGTTGAGTGTTGAGTTTATACAAAACATAATTACATATTCAACCCAAGTAGGGATTACAAAAATACCCTACATCCTATTACAAAAGAATTTAATTGTCCAAATAGTGTGGCCCAGGGGCTAGCCACACTCTACAGTTTGATTCTCAAAAGAATATTTCGTGGCACTCTTCGTCGAACCAGACTACATAGGCTCATTACTGGCCCACTCTTCTAGTCCTGGAGGAACCTCTTGGGCTTCCTCCTCTCCCTCCGGGGCCTCTTCAAGGCCGGGAGTTGCATCTGCGTCTGTGACACCAAAGGTAGCATCATGAATACGACGATTCGACAAGTATAAGCATTAATAATAAATCACATGCTGTATCAAATCGAATGAAAGACAATTAATTAAAAGATGCCAATGTTAAGTAAACTAGGCACTTGTGCAATATCGAATAAATCATGCTCTCTGAATCAATGGAATAATAAAACACACTAATTGGCTACCACATTAAGCTCATCCTCTCAATAGAGAGCGAATCTAGTTGGGATGTCACCAGCGGGCCGGCCAAAGGCTAACTGGCTACCCGGTTCTGGAGTTCCGGTGCTCCAGACGATCTACTGCAGTGATCTCGACTAACTAAACCAAGTTTAATCCCGTCGGGTATCACGTGGTCGAAGCTCAGTAGTGCCAGACCAATCGAATCGAATAAATACGCACATGAGTAAGATTGTTTTTACTTGAATCGAATCGAATCATCATATCTAGAATATTTCACACATAACTTACTCATCCAAAATTTCAACTGAGTATCGTATAACCGTACAAGTGTAACGAATAGAAATGAAGCAATTATGCATATAAATCATTATTTAGAATTTGGAAGTCAAATATAAAATAAATTCCAATATGCACATGCACTGATTAAGAAGAATCAAGAGTCATTTACTAAGTTATCGTCCTTCACATTCTCACCCGATGAAGTTTGGAGATCCCGTGTATAGTTATCTTTAATTTGGTGCCACTTTGTATAGGTGTAGTGTACCGCATTCTTCGAGCCTCATCCATGACCAGGTGGTAGACGAAAATATAATTCACATGAGATAATCTTAGCCTCAATGATCTCTCACGTGGTTAATTACCATTGGTCCATCGATCTCGTTAAAGGTGCCATCTTCTAGGGTCCCACAAGTACTTAGGAATCCAAAATCCTAAATGGTTTAGTAATTATATAATATCGGGATATTCATTAATTCTTAATGCGAAAAATAAGCACTTTTGTTCTAGAATTCCGGGCCCTACACAGAACCCGTCCTCGCTATAGCGAGCTTAAAGCTCGCTACAGCGAGCCATCCAGAAGTGGACCTCGCTATAGCGAGCTCCATCCTCGCTATAGCGAGGGACTCTTCTGGTTCGGTGTCCAAAGTCCACTCTGCTTCCTGTTTCTCCATTCCACCTGCTACCTGATCATTCCCATTCCAACACTATTGACATACACTCATTCACATGCATTTATATAATCCAGCCCATGCATTGAATTCTCTGACTACTTTGAAAAAGTAGAAATTCCAGCCCATTTCAACCTCCTGCACACATGTCATCAACATAAATAAAGACATATTTTCCCACCTTCACTTTAACTACTCCACATGCACAAACTTTTATATACACCTTCCATCTACACCCATTCCAACCATCTCATAATTACCATTTATTTCCAAGCAATCCAGACCACATCCATTCTTAATTTTTAATCAAAGAGGCTAATCACTATAAAAAGGTAGTTAATAGAATTTGATAATCCAATCAAAAATTAAACCACATGCATTAATCATTAAAGCTTATACTTGCCTCAATTAGCTTTCCAAACCTTTTTCTCTAACCTTAGCTCAAAAGATTCAAAAACCCCCAAATCTCAAACCCTAGACAAGAAACCCACAAGAAAATGAATAAATATGCATGTATGATTACAATGGGGTCCTTTTGACTCCTTTCTACACAAAAACACAAGAAGGAGGTGGGTTGATTCTTACCTTTATCAAGAAATCCGAAAATGGGTTTTGGAGAAGAATGGATCCTTGCAACCAAGAGTAGGAGAAGATGAAGAAGATGAGGAA
Organism: Persea americana; assembly: GCA_029852735.1. Classification (NCBI taxonomy): domain Eukaryota; kingdom Viridiplantae; phylum Streptophyta; class Magnoliopsida; order Laurales; family Lauraceae; genus Persea; species Persea americana. The sequence continues at coordinate 62,692,167 of CM056813.1, read as the reverse complement.
GCTGGCTTCAAACTTTACCTTCACTTGGACAACTGTTAATGTGATTGGACAAGGAAGAAGAATGGAAGAGACAAGAAAAAGCTGGAGAGAAAGGAAAGGCACAGCAACACCATCGAATGGGGAAAGTGTATTGAGTCTTTGGGTGATAAAGGCCCCCTTTTTGCAAGAAAGTCCACCTATAAATTGTATTTCCATTTAGAGTCAAATGGGGGTCCACTTCTCTAACGGTTGGTCCAATGGGGTAAGGTTGTATACGAAAATTGACGAGCTCGACGAAATACACGCGATGACACCAAGATGACGTGCATATGATGCAAAAATATAAAATCTATAATTACGAAAACGTCCTCGACTCTACCCAACTGAGTCAAATCAGTTCAACTCACTCATTCGAGACTCCAACTAACTTCCAACTCACCTATAAGGGTCTAATCAACATTAATTACTCTAAGTAGCGACTAATCACAATTAAATCAACTAAAGCCCGATTAATTAGTATTAATTAGGCTAAATTTGGGGCTAGGGTGTAACAGATCACGTTTGGTTTGGTCGAGGAAGGTATTGAAGACGGGGTATTGGGCATGTGGGGTTGTGTTGGCTGAGAGGAGATGAGTTGTTGATTTGTGGGTGGGTGGTGTCTCAAAAGGTGAGATGAGGTGTGACGGATGGTGAGACTGAGGTATAATGGATGTGTTTATTGAAAAGTATTTCGCTTCCTCTGTTAACGTATCAAGGTTTTGATGCGAATGGTTAGCTAAAGAAATTAATTTAAAATGCTATCAACGCCAATTGGTTGCAAGTTTGAATCTCCAGGAGAAATGACTTGGCACTGGGAAATAAAAAAGCATGTCACCAAAATTGCGCATACCCGATTCAACTTGAGTGGGAGTGCCCACGCGAGGGTGTATATTGAATAGTATTTCTACTTCATTTACTAACGCCTCAAGGGTTTGTTGTACATGTAGTTGTAGGCGTGGTGTTTGGATGTTTGGCTTGGTGAAGACGGCGTCCAACTCATGTTTGGGAGGGTTAATCAGATTTGCAGATTTGTAAGCTACGGAGAAAAGAGAGAGAAGTTATAGAGTGATGAGTTGACTGTGAAGGTTGGAAGTGGTGGGGCTAAGTAGATTGTTGTGCTGAAGGTAGTGTGTGAGAGAGAGAGGTGGGAGGGCGAGAAATGGAGAGCGAAAGATGGAGAAAGAGGACGTAGAATAAATGAGCAATGATATCGTCCCTCGAATAAAAGTGAAAATTGATGGGAGGCTATTGGATATTACACAAAAACTACGAGGGCCTTTTTGGTGCCTTATCAATATACGATGAATTTTCCTATTTATTTAGCTTTAATTATGGGAATTCTCCCAGGAATTTATAAATTCCTAGAAAAGCTGCACTGATTCCAAAGAAAACGACACGTACCCCGTGAACTGTTTTTGGTAGAAATATTGGTTGACGTTACCCGTGAACTTTCTATCTCTGTCACCACCTCATTTTCATTTTACCTATATTCTACGAGACAGTTAACTCTGCTTGAATTCTTACTATCCTACTTTGACTCTACCGACTCTATAATAACACTCCGGAAAAAGTGAAAAAATGAACCTTTTCACTTATCTTCTCATTTCTCTCTGCTTATTTGCATCTCTTTCTCCTGATGTTGTTCTTGGCAAGGAATGCAATAACGTCATACCAGAGCTCTCATCTCACCCGTTCCAATACGAGCTCTTCAAGACCAACAATCTATCATGGAGAGATGAAATGTACAAGCTCTACCATCTGACCCCCACTGATGATTCCACATGGGCTAATCTGCACCCCCGGCGGAATTTGATTGAAAATAGTAGAGAGGACTTCAATTGGGCAATGCTGTATCGCTCCTTGAAGAATCCTGGCATCACAACAGAGAAATTCCTCAAGGAAGTCTCCCTCCATGACGTACGGCTGGACCCTGATTCGTTCCATGGGCGGGCGGCACAGACCAATTTGGAATACTTGCTGCTGCTGGATGAGGATAGATTGGTTTGGAGCTTTAGAAAGACTGCAAACCTTTCGACGCCCGGGAAACCATATGGCGGGTGGGAGGATCCTGGTGGGGAGCTCAGGGGCCATTTTGTAGGTGAGTTTAAGTTGGTCTTTTTTTCATTGGTAATTATAGTTTTGTCATTTGAATTTTGTGTATACTTGTTGGGTTTGATGCTTATAGCTTTGATAGTAGTAGTTGAGTAAAATCTTGTTGGAAAGGAATGTCGATTTCAAGGCTATTGAATATGTGAAAATGATTATCAAACAAAATGTTTTTTCTTTATTTTTTTTAAATTATCTAGGATCTTTAATTTTTTCAAGGCCCTATTTACACTAGGATTTGAATGGGCTGGACCCTTCGTCAATATATATATACACACACACATAAAGCTGCTGAATTTGTGGGCCATGGATGAAGGGGTTAGAAGCATGAGATTAACCCCAAATTTGATATTTGTGCACATTCCATATGGCTCTTTCCATCCCCCTCGTTCCATCATCAGTGGGTCCCCAGATGTAGGGGTGGACCCAAGTGGTCACACGCGGGTGCGCAAAAAACTCTTTTAATAGTATATTAGAAATTCTATTTTCTTATTAAACTTCTTCATTTGGCCATTCCCCGCACCACCCAAATAAAAATTTTGGGTCCGCCTCCATCCGGTTACCTCAGACCGTGCGAGGTAAATGTACCAGAACTTCTGTGCGAGGTAGATGTACCGGAACACGACCCATGTACATGTGTTATTATTCTTCAAAGGATAAACGACCTATAATCAGAATGTAACTTCTTTCGTGGTTACACTGTAGAAAATCATGTCAGAAATTTCAATATTGCTCAGGTTCTTGCCTACTTAGACATGAGTCAAGACACTAGCACTATTACTCTGTATGTTCTAGTAATTACAGGATGTAAATGTAATCCTTCTTGCTTGGCTTCCCCCGGGTCATTACTTGAGTGCATCTGCACGCATTAGTACTCACAATGATACTCTCTATCAGAAAATATCCAAAGTGATTTCTGCACTTCATGAATGTCAGGAGAAAATTGGAACAGGATATCTTTCAGCTTTTCCTACTGAGCAATTTGACCGACTTGAAGCTATTAAACCTGTTTGGGCACCATACTACACCATCCACAAGGTATTTCCATTAACATAAATCATGGAAAGATCATTACTAATATGAGAGATGATTATGTGCACTTGTCTATTATTGATAATGGTACATTCAAGTCAAATCAGACATTTTTACCACAAAAAAAAAAAGTCAAATCAGACATGTGGGATTACTTTTCGTCACAGCCACCAGTTGGGTCTATCCCTGCCCATGATAGTTGATGTGCTTGCATTGCATATCACCTGAATACAATCAATAGTCACTGTTTGATTCAATGATTCAATGGAGTTTTGATATTAACATGTCATTGTATTCATTGGAATCAATGATCCTCTGAGGTATGGTTCAATCTTCCAATGAATATCACCTGTGCATAGTTGACGATGTACCATGTTAGGTGAATATCACCGAATTGTATGATTAGGTGACACCCATACGTGGATGATAGCTACCATGGTCAGAGCTTGAGATCCAATGGTCTGTTGGCTTCACTCTTGACCTTCATTCTATTGATTTTGTTTGATTGCATTGTAATTATGATGCACTTGAATGTATGCATTACTCTGTCATTAATGGTAATGTGCTTTCAGATTATGTCAGGCCTTTTGGATCACTACTTATTCACTGGAAACTGGTGGATCAATTATGTCAGGCCTGTACGATGCACTTGAATGTATATATTACTCTGTTATTATTGGTGGTGTGCTTACAGATTATGTCAGGCCTTTTGGATCAATACCTATTCACTGGAAATAAGCAAACTCTGCGGATGGTGGTTTGGATGGCTGAATACTTCAGCAAACGGGTGGAAAATGTCATCTCAAAGTACACTATAGAAAGGCACTGGGCATCACTCAATGATGAATCTGGTGGCATGAATGATGTTCTATACACGCTGTATACTGTAACAGTAAGATTATCAATAGTTTCTGTCAATGGGGTTTCACTTTGATTGATAGGTGATTGAACTTTTCCATTGCAAGCCTTGAACTCTGGCTAGTATGATTATTTACTAGCAGTAACAATTCTGGTTCAACTTACAAGTCATCTGATCGGTCAATCATTTGACAATGTTTTGTTTTTTGGTTTAGGTTTTGTTGACAACTATTTCCATGAACAGTAGATAATATATGTTTTTTTTTCCTAGTGAAATTTGATGTCTTGTAGAATTCATATACGTTGTTTCCTCTTGAAACATTGAGATGGCGTGTTTTAGTGTTATTTATATTATTTAAAATCTATATCATTTTAAAACAACATTTCTAGATCATGTGTGGTTAAGTCTGTACCACTTTTACCAGTGTTATTTATATTATTTAAAATCTATATCATTTTAAAACAACATTTCTAGATCATGTGTGGTTAAGTCTGTACCCTTTTTACCGATAAAAAAAAAAGTATGTACCATTTTGTCTACATTCCAATGACATTTAATATTCTAAACACCAGCAGATTAGTTTTCTCTTCATTGCCTAGCCAAATCATATAGGCTAAGTTCAAATGGATATCCTCTGATGAAGTTTTATAGGAGAGTCTGCTACTGCTAATGAAGCTGCTTGTTTCAAGCATTTTCAGCTAGACAAGATTTCTCCCAAGGTGCCAACTGATTCATGTACTATTTTCTTCATGTAGGAAAAAGTTGAGATAATACCCCACAAAATCACCTTTAAAAATCACCCTTGGTCACTAACATCAGCCATTGAGAGTTGAAAACAATTAGGGGTTGCCTATAATAACAGTTCAGTTCTGCTTCATTGAGAATACGAGAGAATATGCAATGCACAGAGCATTATCAAAGCGACCTAAACCGTGCAATTATGTCATTGATACTAAATGTAAGGTCATACAAGAATACCAGGCATAATAAAGAAAAAAAAAAAGAAGAAGAAATAAAACACATGCTCAATTGGTTGACATTTGCAGACAAAAGGTGGTTTCCATTTCGGATCCTGATCTCCACTTTTGCATGAGATTGTCAACAATAGACTTCTTCACAATTTACTTTCATACTTCTATTATGTTTGTCAAGTACTGTAATCACTAATCAGGGAGCAATCATGCGGTTGGGTTTTTTTTTTTACTTTTAACTCTGAATGAGCTGTAGATGGGTCAGGTTGGGTCCATATCTTATGTCCAACAGCTGAGAGAGTACTATAATAATGGCACGGACATATACCAAAATACTATTATAAAACTATACTATTATTCTTTATTTTTTCTTGTTATTGCGCTTATACAACATGGATTCTGTTAACTATAATCATTTATGATTTATGGATTGTGATTCTTGTGTTTATGGTCAGTTACTAGTGTTTTTTAATGGATAATTTTTTATATTTGTTTCTTATTAATTTAAAATTCTGTTTGCATCTTATATAGGGAAATCAAAAGCATTTGGTGCTGGCTCACCTTTTCGACAAACCATGCTTTCTAGGTTTGCTTGCATTACAGGTGATTTCTTTGTCAAAGTACTTTTCCTTGTGGGCTTTGTAATCCTATGCTACTTGTAATAACTCATTTTATTAACTCTTGCATCTTGATTTTTTTTTCCGCTTCTTGTTGGTTGCAGGCAGATAGCCTCTCTGGTTTTCATACTAATACACATATTCCAGTTGTTCTTGGATCTCAGATGCGATATGAGGTTACTGGTGACCCTCTCTATAAGGTACCTGAGCTCATGTCTGCTTGGTGATGAAAGAAGAAAGCTGTTGATTTGTTTTTGCTGTGCTTCTAGTTAAAACAATGACATTGAATCTTATATTATGTATATTACACCATCTCCCTAGGATTAGAAATGTGTGTATAAGGTTGATTTTCCAGGAAAAATATTGACAAAAATTCTTCAGTTATTGAATTATGTCATTTACCTATAATTCTGTGTAAACAAAAATTGATATTCCTTGCTGAGTTTACTAGTTTCCTTTTTTTTCCCCTCTCCCAGTTTCATTTTTCTTCTGTTTCCTTGATGTGCCTACTTTTGTTTTAAACGAGTATGTGGTTCTTGTCAATATCATTTATTTTCTAGATCATCTGAATTATAATGATTTTTATTCTTTTGTTTTTTTTAATTTCTTTACTCCCTGTTTGATGGATATATTTTTCTTTGGTCAACGTTCTTTTTATTTCCTGTGAAAAGAAAGCCATGCATTAAAAATTCACTTTTGATTTTGGTACCGCAAAATCAAATTTGACTTTAAATATCATTGAAGAAGGGAAAATTTTTCCATGCTTGAAGCCTTGCATTCTTACTTTAGTTGGAATTTAAGTGATATTAGTTTAAAATCTCTTCAAGAGTATTCACTTTGTACTTTAATGCAGTGCAATCGCCTTTCTTAGAACATTTGTACTTATGTGTATGCTATGTGTGGCAGGCAATAGGAACCTTTTTCATGGATTTTGTCAATTCTTCTCATTGTTACGCAACGGGTGGAACATCTGTTAGCGAGGGCTGGTATTGGCACAAGGGAACTTTTTGTATTGAAAAAAAAAAATATTTTAAATGTGTACATCTACTTCAATTCTTTTTTATTTCTTTTTCTTTTTTCCTTTCTACCATTTCCTTTGGTGGGTGATTTTCATTTGGGTCGTTGTAAATATGTTTTGCTTATGAACAGTATTATGGCTACCCATGTTCAGGTCTGACCCAAAACGTCTAGCTACTACTCTAGAATTAGAGAACGAAGAATCCTGCACTACTCACAATATGCTCAAGGTTTGTCCGCTTGCTTTTCACCATGATATGATTCACTCTTATGCCTGGATAAAGTGAACATACTTCTAATCGAGAAATAAATATTGCTTTATGCTTCAAGTTGCATTCATACTCTGTTTTATCCTACTTATTCCAATTCAATACTGTAAGATCTTTTTCTGTGTCTTTTTCTATGCAAAAGGATTGAGCTCATATGATAGAATTACATTTTTTTTTCCCATTTTGAGTTTCTTTTGTTAGATTCTATAATGAATGAGACTTCTTTCTTTTTGTGTTTTCATTGTAAGAGCATTTTAGTATTTAATAGAATGCATGCTCTAGTTTTTCTCTGCTTTTCTTTCTTGATCAGGACTTACACATACTGTTTCTATGTAGGTTTCACGCAATTTATTCAGATGGACCAGAGAAATGGCATATGCGGATTATTATGAGCGTGCCCTTACAAATGGTGTTCTTGGCATACAAAGGGGAAGGGAGCCTGGGATAATGATTTATATGCTTCCTCTTGAACGAGGAAAATCAAAGGCACACAGTCATCATGGTTGGGGAACACAGTTTGACGCATTTTGGTGCTGTTATGGAACGGGTAATGTGTTTTTTAGCCAACTTTGTTCCCAAGGTCTCTAAAAATAAAGTGCACACTTAATGAAATGTGTTTCTTCTTTTTTCGTTTTGGCTAAATGAAGTGCATTCTCAGAAGTACAATGATGTTTTAATTGGTTGTTTACATGTGTATTCAGATTGTAGAAGTCTGAGCCTTGTTGGTTTCATATTTAAGGATAATAATAATTTTCACGAAGCAACAAGTCCCTAACAAGGGCATGCCTCCTACTTTTAGGAATAACAGTACTCTTAAAATTGGTCGATGAGTATTTTAAGCCACAATAATACTGTATGGTGACTTCTAAAAGTTGCATCTGTAAGTGGGATGTATTTTGCTTGGTGTTGTAAAAGTAAAGATGTGCGGTACTTCAATTTCTAGAATAAGAAACTTTTTTAAGAAACAAGCTTGGTTAAAATTCTTTCCATGACTAATTTCTAGATGTTTTAAGTGGCATTTCCTGGGCATTGTTTGCTGATTACAAATTTGGAAAAAAAATGGTTTTGCAGGAATTGAGTCATTTTCAAAATTAGGAGATTCCATTTACTTTGGGGAAGATGCTGATGTTCCTGCCCTTTACATCATCCAATATATATCAAGTACTTTTTATTGGACTTCTGGACAGATGATACTAAAACAAGATGTAAAGCCTGTTGTTTCCTCCTCAGATGCTCAACTTCGGGCGTCATTGACATTTTCTACTAAAGAGGTACTATACATGTTTCATCATCTTAGATGCCAATTAAGCTTCATGGCAATCATCGACAAAGCCTCGCCCTGTCTATTTGCATTCAGCTTACTCCAACCATTGCATTTAATTCATTTATTCTTCTCTTATATTTCAATTTCCTATTACCATCTTATACAAACTCATCAATTGCTTGAATCTGGTAAAGGATCTTCATATGCTAGATGGTGGTTTTCATAACGTCATATTGTTCATCACTTTAAACAGATAACGATTTTAAAACCCTTCTATTGTCTGGCCTTAATACAGGGGGTGAGCCCAAAATCAAACTTGTACCTCCGGATACCATTTTGGACAAATTCTATTGGTGCCAAGGCTACATTGAATAGTAAAAAATTACCTCTTCCATTGCCAGGTGAACTTTTGGTCATTTCATCTTTCATTTTAATTATTATCAATAAATAATAAATGGAAGTATATACTATGGTGCATAGTTAGCATGTTTCCCAAAAAAGTCATATATTTATTGATTTCATTTCATGCTTCTTCATAAATACTATACAATATGTTGCAAAAATGAGGTGTTGAATGTCTCTCCTGCATTCTCCTAACCTATTCAGCCAGGTACACACCAGAGCTCAGTTGTCTTATGAGAACATAAACATCTTTCTATTTAAGTAAACAAAAGAAAAGTTGCATTTCCATGATGTAATTTTTTCTGAAGTTGCTAGCCAATACACCCAAAATGCCTAGGCATTAAAGGTGTGGCAAACTAACTATTTAACACCCTCATCAGGTGGGACACCACCCATACTCGAAGCACACGCCCACACAAGATGTGGCATAGGGCCTTTTTGACATATGCACATGTGCCCGAACGCAAGACACGGTATGGGGCCTTTTTTGCTTTGTGCGGATTCGAACGTTAGACATGTTGGTTCTAATACCATAACAAGTTGCTAAACAATACACCCAAAATGGATAGGTTTTATAGGTGTAGCAAACTAACTAATTAACAATTTTTACACTGTTTCCGTTGGGGACATGTAATGAACATAACCACCATTTGTCACGGAGCTCAAAACAATAATTTATCATAAACGGAAGCATGTATGGTCTTTAATGTCATTTTGGATTAAAAACTCCAAGCATAGTTCTAATGATCTGTTTTCCCTTTGATTAGGGAACTTCATGTCAGTCAAGAAAAGTTGGCGTTCCAATGATAAATTGACCATTCAGTTGCCTATCAGCTTAAGGTTAGAGGCGATAAAAGGTACTGTTACATAACTCTTTTATACATGAAAATGTCTTATTTAAAAGTTGTGATGACAATATAGACACTTGGATGGTGCTCAGTGTCGCAACCACAAGGTTCTAGGTTCAAGTCGTGTTACCATTAAAGAAAGTGCTTTGATTACTAGACTTTACATGGTCTTGAATTTGTTGAAGAATTCAGCTTTGGCTGGATATATGCGAATTTGCTACATGTATGGATTCATTCCGGATATCAGTTTAATTTGATTGAGTAATTTAGAAATTCATTCATCCAAAAAGTAACTAATTGATTCAAATCAACTAATCCATGCAAGATTTTCTCTATTTATATTTTATACATGAAGAAATCAGGCTATATGATCTGCTTAAATATATGTTTTTCTCATCTTTATATGTTAAATGTAGCATCATCATACATGAAAATTCACTTCCTTGGTTGGAATAAACTTAAGCTTGTTTAATTTACAGATGAGCGACCGGAGTATGCGTCTGTTCAAGCAATACTTTTCGGTCCATACCTTCTTGCTGGACTCAGCAATGGCGATTGGGACCTAAAACCAGGGACATCAAAATCTCTCTCTGACTGGATCATACCAATCCCACCCTCATACAATTCTCAACTGGTCTCCCTTACTCAAGTAGCTAACAACACAACTTTGGTACTCACAAATGTGAATAATTCAGTTAAAAAGGATAAGCTTACAGAAGCTGGCACGGACTCTGCAGTGCGTGCTACATTCAGGCTTGTCCCTTTAGCGACAAACTCCTCGCAAGTTTCCTCAGTGAAGGATCTTATGGGAAAATCTGTGATGCTAGAGCCAATTGACGTTCCAGGAATGGTGGTGGCTCATCAAGGACCAAACAAATTCCTCACGGTTAATTCCAGAGGCGGATTAGACTCTCATGGCGATTATGTATTCAGGGTGGTTTCCGGGTTAGATAAGAAATCCAATGCATTCTCTTTGGAGTCGGAGTCAAATCGAGGGTGTTTTCTCTTTAGCATGGATGATCAAGTAGAGCTGAGATGCAAGTCCCTGAGTCTGAGTGAAGATGACAGATTTAATCAAGCTGTGAGCTTTATGTTTAGCAGAGACATGTCTGAGTATCATCCAATCAGTTTCATGGCAAAGGGGGTGACGAGGAATTCCTTGCTGGTTCCATTGCTCAGCTTGAGAGATGAATCTTACACTGTTTATTTTAACATTGTAACTTGAAACAGCAAGCATTGGCTGAAGTTCTTACTTTATGAATAGATATGATTGGAAGTATATTAAGGTCTTCATTGATGATTATCCACTGGTTCATTTGTTTCTACAATTACTCAAATCTCTTTCGATGTTCCTTTTTTTATTTTTTTTATTTTTTTATTTTTTATGCGACGTGCTGATATTCTAAGAGGCTTGATGACCTACAAGAACTCACAGGGTATGTAACAATCCCAATCAATTACATCTAAACGGGTCGATCCGGCTAGATTCTATGTTGAAGAGTGGGCTCCATCCAAAGGAAAATATTAAAAAATATTTCTGCTGCCTCTACTAATACCTTGAAGTTTTGGTATAAGTGGTTAGCTCAAGAAATTTAAGATTCTATAATAAAAACTCCGCATGTGGATCCCATATACATTAAGGTCTGGAAGGATGAATTTGAGATCTTCATAGTGATGTTAAGATAAACTGTTGTTGTACCAATACTGGTCCACATAGTTTTCCTCACAAAGATTCACTTTCTTTCATGCCCGCATAATGCATGATAATCAAGTGAGACAACAACGAACAAAATACATGAGTTGAGATCCTCAGTCGTCGCAGCTATTACAGGACAGTACAAAAGGAGTAGGTCTCACTTTTGATTTGGTGCTGATGTGGAACCGCTGCAGACATGATGTCAATTACATTTTTGTCATGATCATCGGTGGGACAGTGGGACCCACACCTTAAAAATTGAACCTCTAGGATCTTTCGTGGGTAGAGATGAAATTCATTTCGAATGATCTGGATTATTTCCATGCTAGCTCCAAAATGGAGTTCCAAGAAATTGTTACACAGTTCCCTACATAATAGTCGCTAGAAAGGATCCGACAAGAAGATACATTTGGAATTTTTTTTTTTTAATCAAGGGAGGGATGTGGTGATACAAATTATTCTGGCCCTTAATTTTGGATCCTCTGCGTTTAATAGCCATACATCATCCAAGATTGTGATAAAATATCCAAATTAATGTCAAACTAAGACCGCTAAATTGGCTGCGTTGATCATAAGTGGGTCCTTCGAATGAAAAAACAACCAACCAAAGAAAATCGAGACCGGGAAGTAAAAACCCAACTCTCATTCTACCGACTAGAGATCAATCATTGGGCCTCTCCCTCATTGATGTGGGCCCCGATAAAAGAAAAAAAAACAAAAAAAACACCCGATCTCTCATGTTTCTGTCCCAGACGCGCCGTTATAAAGGCGTTGATTCACCCTTAACGGACGTTTAGCCTCCGTTAATCCGCTGGTGGGAAGCTTGCCAGAGAATACTGCATTTCATTTTTCAAAAACGCGCCAAAAGAACCTGAAGCAGTAAAGAGAGAGAAGTAGAAATCGTGGCGACAGCGGAAAAGCTTTCTCCAATCCCTTGGAATCGGTAAAACTCTTTCCTTGGAAACTCTGATTCATGAGATTCCTACTCTTCTTTTTTTTCCATCGATTCTCTTATTCTCACGGATCTGCATTTTCTTCTAAAGTAGAATTTTGTTTCCCCTCTCTCCGATTCCTATGAAATTAGGGCTCGCTTTCCCTAAACTCAATTTACTTGTAAACTTAATCACCTGCAACTCTGTTTACCTGTAACTGTTAATGGCGAATAACAAAGCAAACTCCAGATTGCAGGTAACTCTGTTTATCCAAACGCATGAATCCTTATTTACGTGTAAACCGAATTACCTGAACGGGCCCTAGGGTTTTATGTTTTCTTCAGGAAATTTTATTGATTTCGTGAACTTCGTTTACTTACATTGAATGCATTTGCTGCGAAAATTCGAAACTGGAACAGAACGAGCGCGCAAACACCATTGAGTTCATCAGTGTTTCTTCTATGCTTCTTTTGCGTGTGTTGGTATCCGTTATTGAATCGCAATTCTTGATCGATTCTTGGTAATGGAACTGAATTACTGTCCTCTTCGCATTGAGTAGCTCTCATCAAATGAAGTGCCAAAAATTCTCAGCAACATATGGGGATATTTTCAAATTTGAGGGTTTTCTTGGGGCATTTTAGGGGAATGGCCATGCAAAAACAATATAGTATTATAAGTAATTGAAATTGAAATAGAAAATAGAAAGTGATATAAATTTATGTCAATGCAAATTATATATATTTCACGAGTTTGCTATCTTATTACGATGACATGGAGATTCGCGAGCATTATTGTCATGATATATTCAGTTTAATCTGATATGTTAAAATCTTGTGATATAATCAGGAAACCAACAATTTGGTTGATATCACTGATATTTGTGACTCTGATCAATAATCAATATGATATACATGTGTTAGACCACAATCTGCTGAAGAACTATGCTAAGATTATTCACCACAACGCTCTGTATGAATTCTGAAACGCTAATCAGGTGTGTGTGGGAGATTGGGTTTGTCAGATAATCCTAAACTGTTACTTTTGTGCTTGAGTGGACCATTGGTCAAACCTTTCTCCTTTGGGTTGTCATATATCCATGTCAGCATTTCCTTCCCCAAAATGATCAGTTGGGATTTTCCAACTGTCCTGATTCTAAGTTCAGATCAAATCCATCGTGGGCCTACTTGGTGAGTGGCTTAGAGCTTTCATGTAGAGCCAGCATGTGGAGTTTTGAAATGCTTGAAATAAATATTTGTCAGATTGGTATCTCTTGGAACCTGCCTAAACTGTTGAGGTAGAATATGAGCAGTCCTTATAGGGAGGTTTGTGTTCCTTTCAGCATCACCCTGCATTCTATTGATACATGCTTCAGTGTGACTGTGTCATGTATGATGCCAATGTCAATTGCAAATCTGCACTTTAGAAGATGAATCAAATTCATGAGTTCATTCAATGTGTAAAATACCAAAAGAGTCAATGTAAAAGGGCCTCAATAAGATTGTGATGTTCTTGCTGCATCCATGAACTTGTTTATCATGAAACAAAATATGCGAGGTGTTGGTGAAAAATTCTGATTGGGTGGACCATAATGAAGAACCTGGAGATCAAATTTGCCGCTTTATTGCTACACCATATTTTTCCCATGTTTCAGGGAATCTAAACTTGCAATGTATTTAGAATATGATAAAGTTTGAGCTGTGCCAGTAAAGTGAAGGATATCTCTGTGTTTAGTTAGTTTTGTGTACATGAGAAATTCTTTCATAAGCTGATGCTAGTAACTAGATTTGTTTCTTCTTTTGAATGTCTGCAGATGCCTACACTCTCTTAGTTTCTGAATCTTCTGCTCCAATTAGTCTTTGTATTATTTTGAGAAATGGAAGGGGACTTGCAGAGTTCACCAGGGTTAGACTATTCCTTAATCAATGACGACTTAAAATACTTTGCTCGGCTCAGCACCATCCTGGTGGCCACCATTCAGGAAGTGAAAGACAGAATTTCTCAGATAGAGTTCATTTTCTGCAGCCAGCTCTTCCCCAGTTTCCAGTCAAGATCTAAAACTTTGCAGAAAAGGCTTGCTGAAGCCAGGAAAGCTGCAGAAGACGACTGGAGAAGGAAGGAAAGCTCTCTCTTGTGTCAAATAGAAGAGCTTCAGCGTGGGAAGGATCATGCCCAAGAACAAATTCAGCTTGCAGTTACTTCTCTTGAACAGGAGCAAGCAAAAGTCAAAACTTATGAACAGTTATTATGTGCACAAGAAAGTGACAAGAAAATCCTCTTGGCCAAACTAGAAAGTGTAGAGAAGAAAGGAGAGGTTGTTCAGCTCCAAGAACAACTTAGACAGAAGACTGAAGAAATGGCTAAGGGAAAAGGTCTAGAAGAAAAGCTACTGCAACAGATCAATTTGAAAGACCAGGAGCTGTTGGCTGGACAGAACAAAAGAAAAGAAGCAACCACGCAATTTTTAAAGTTGAAAAATTCCTTTAAAGAGCTGAAATCTCAGTATGAGTTTCTCCTCAAAAGGTCTTGTCTTACGATGGAAAATAAGATAACCCATGACAGGATGGAAGAGGAAAAGAATTCACCAAGGCATCATCAGAATCAGCAAAGCACAGCAGGCAAGATTTCTGTTGCTCCTGTTTTGTTTTCAGGGGTCATGAAAATGAATCCGTTACTCATGTAACTGAATGCTCTACTCATTGACCTAGTTTCATCATGGTTTGTAAATGGTCATGCTCTGCTGAATTATATATAAAACCCACCAATCTTTTTCTTTATATATGAATATTTCAATTGAGATGTTTGCTGATATCACATGCTTTTGACCCCTATTTTCATCAGGTCATGATCAAACAGTTACTTGATGCATATATGCTACATCCAAGTCATGCACAATGTGGGTTCATTTGTGCAGACCATCTTCCCAATTTCAGCTGGACCACTGGTCAAGCGAGCCCCACTTGCACATTGAACTGTATAACCTATATTAGAGCTGGAGCATTTTGATTGTGAGGCCCCCGTTGAGGATTGTCAGGATCCTGAACATGTGCTTTAGCAGCCAGCTGGAAGATTTACAGGCCTCCATAGTTTGATTTCTTTTGAGTTATTTTCAGGATCTGCATGACTGTGCATAAGCTTAGAACAGTCTGGCCTTTGGAGCCCCACATGCAAGCATGGCAATCTTGGAAGGGATAGGAGTTTGAAAGGTCTTCCTATGAAATACCCGTGTGCAAAAAATGGGAACATCCAATAAAGGGAGGTACTTTTTAGGCCTGAAGGGCCTCAAAATTGTTATTACTGTAGACATTAGATCAAGTGGATGGGTGCAGAAATTCTCGTGATCAATTGAAGGGCCGACAAAACTAGGATGAGTGCCAAATTTGGGTATAGCTCAGAAGGGGTTGATGAGGGTTTAAGGATGATGGGCTTAGGTTGATCATTAGGGTGGACCGGTGGCTCCTGTAGAAAACAAGTGGGCCACTTGGTCCAACTGTCCACTTGCTTTCTACAGCTCCCACAAGCCAGACTGTTGTTCCTCAAAATTTGTGTCATTCATGTAACACAGGCTGCACATGGAATTATAACTGACAATGTTATGTTGATATTTTTTTAATAGTATGTTACGTTGATACTAAAAATATACATTCTCTTACCTGTAGGTTCTAAAAAGGAAGCTACTCCTCACAAGACTCATGAACAGGAGAATGATGTCAGTTTCGAAGAAAAGTTAGAGGATGGCAGAGGAACCAGATCAATTCAGAATTCAAATTTTCATTCCGACACCAAGCCCCCTTCTACTTCCAGCTCCTTCCATGTGCATAAGTGCCCCATCAAACCAAAAGCAGAGATATCTGCTGGTCAAAAGCGTCCACTTTCTTATTGGAGAGAGACCCGTTCTCGTCAAGAACCAGGTGGTGCAGATCCACATGATGATTTTCTTGACACTCCCCTGGAGAATGCTAGGGGAAACATGAACAAGGTTCTGAAAGAAGAAGCCCAAGATACTAAAGACCCAGCACTGAAAGGCATGAATGTTGACGATTCGGATGATGAAACCCAGGATGCAAGCACCAATCTTCCACTGCAGAAGCAGCAGATCTCAGTTTCAGTGCCAGAGAGAAAAAGTTTCAAGTATGTGGAACCTGTCAGGAAGAAGGCTGAGAGAGAGAATCTGAAAGGGGTTGAATGCAAGCAGTGCAAGAAATTTTACGATGCTGTTCTTCCCAACGAAGGTGAGAACAATGATAAAAATAATTGCAATATTCGCTGTGAGCATCATGATGGGGTCTCGAGGCATCGGTATAGGTATGTTCCTCCTATGACTCCTGATGGATTTTGGAATATTGGATTTGACTCGGATTTGTGAGTTTTTGTTTCTTTTATGCTTGAATAGAGTTGTCTGTTGAATTAAGTTGATTCTGTAGTTCTTTCTCATTCTTTTACCTGAAGAGGAAAAAAAAAAAGAAAGAAAGAAAATAGGTACTTTAATCGAAGGTTCTGGACACTTATAATAGAGAGGGTTTAGTCTTAAAATGACAGTAGTAAGACTTGCAGCTTGTAATGCATCTTAAAACGACAGTGTTATTTAACTTCTGAACACCCTTTTTTGGGTAAAGGAACACCCAGATTTAGATTTTATTTTATGGATGTGGCATGTCTACATTCAAGGATCAGAGTAAACTTCTCGACACCTTCAGCATCTAAATGCATCACTCATCTCTTAAGAAAACTGATTTTAATTTGTCAGCGCTGTCAGCATGGTTTGAATGTCAATTATTCCTCTCAATTTCTCAAGGGACCCCATGAACCATTGGATCACCTTCCTGTTTAGAAAGTTGTAACTCCAACTAGAAAATGCCCTGGAGTGGGATACAAATCAAGGTATGGAATTGAACATATGTACCAGGCTCGCATATCCGGATTTCACATACAACCTCAATTTATTGTCAGATATCCAGTTCTCAAAAGGTCGAAGTCTAAGCTTTGAAGAAAAACGTTAATTGTTCCTACTTGCTTGGCAAAGCTCTTGTGACTTGCGGGAGCGAATGGACTCGAGTAGTTGGGATGGCAGCACCAATGAACAAAGGTTCAGTAGTAGTCTTGAAAGAAGTCTTGGCTATAGCCTACTATGGAATCACTAGATGGGGCCCACTAGTAACAAAGGGTGGATTAATATGGAGTACTCACACATCATGAAGCCATGCCAATGGTGGTTTCGTACATTGGAGAAGCAAAAGAATCTTTATTCAAAGCCGAAGATGTCAAGATGTCAAGAGAGGAAAATATTCATTGAATTCTTTATGGAGCTTCTGCAAGTTCTATAGACAAGCTTGTCTTTCCCCAATTAGAGATGATACTGAAATCGGGATGGACAATAATCTTGACTACTAGCAAGAGATTTTGTCTTCCAATTATGGTTCATAAAGATTATTGACTACCGTGGCTTACGGAACTTTTAACATATTACAACCAAAAAGTTTCTCACAGGAAAAAAACTTTTTAAAGTACAAGATTGCAATTGATTGGACATATGGCATGGCTATAATGTACATTTAGTATGTACCTAATTAAATACTTTAGTTATGGACCTTTTAGTCAATTGTGCCTGTGATGGTCTTCTTGGGCCTTCTTTTTCAAGTCCTTTTTTACTAATGGCCTTCATAAACCAATTTGTCATTTTGAATGCTACTCTGAGCCACTGAATGAATGGGTCATCTTTGTAAAGTCACCACCTGGACTAGGCTCAGAAGTGTCCAATTGGGTCTCAGTACCTCCTACTTCCTTGCAGATAGTCTCCCACACATTTTGATGTATTGCTGTGTTCTAACTGATGATACCAGGGATGCTTATGATCCAATCAAATGCATTCCACTTGGAAAAGACCAGAGACTTCAGTCAGCTGACTTACTCAGCTGACTTACTTTTTATGAATGAGGGATTTTGTACATGTGCATGTGTACGGGCCTTTTTGCAGAATCTTAGATGAGCTGTGTATGGGAGCACGTCAGAGAATCGGAACCGGATCCCCTGTTTCGTCCAAACAGAGGAGCCCTGTTTGGACGAATCGGGGGCGACACATGGGGGCGAAAGGGGGCGGAGAAAAGAAAATACCAGAATGCAAACGAGAGGGTGAGGAAAAAGAAAAAAAAGGTGTCTAACTATCCAAAATTGTTCAATATCCTCTTTAGATAGACTTATTTTATATAGGGCTTCCTTTTGAGAGGCCTGGCTGGTCCTATACTCCGACTGCATGGGACTGAAAGAATACCTCCCATAATTCCATTCCTTGAATTCTCAAGTTGGACGTGGCACCAGCTTACAGCCGAATTTTCACCTATGGATTCCGCATGAGCGATCTGAGATTTTCAATGGCTCCTGTCTACAGAAGCAGACCACCACCCCCTTCATCCAAATTCGTGCACAGAAGACCAACAGAAATCTGGTGGGTGACAATCAATGGAAGTCATCCGCGTATAAAGTATAAACTCACTTTTCGTACATATTCTTTCTTTGCACAATTGCATTTACTGTAAACAACACACCCAATTGATTGATTTTTGAGAGAGAGAGAGAGAGAGAGAGAGCTTGTGAACAAACTGTACAACTATGTTAGGGGGAAAATATTCTCCTACGAGTGGGCTGTCAGTCCCTCTCTATGGAGTTCACTTGGGCCCACCTTTGCTCAGTGCAGCTCCTTTGACAATTTTGTCACCCATCTGCTTGAGGCCTTGTTTGTTACTCTTTGAACCTTCACTTACCATTGGATTTGAATATAAAAATATATATAGTTAAGATGTTATTAAACTTTTAAGTTCTTAAACCAAAGGCTAGGACAATCCAATGCGTTTGGTTTTCTTTATTTTTTATTTTTGGCTCCCCATGTCCATAAGGAGACCTTTCCATCAACTAACAAGTGGTAGTTCAGTTGGCTAAGGACTTTGGGCCTTAGAAAGCGAAGAGGTCTTGTGTTCAACACCTACTTTCGTTGGCCATCTTCCACAGTTTTACCCGGTACATGTGGATAGGAGGGTCTGCATGTACCTCTAGGGATTAGTTCTCAGCTGTCCAAAACCGAGTGTCCTTCGGGGTCGGGGCCAAAGGCTCCCAAATTGGGCTGGGCGGGAGATACCCCTAGCTTATCAAAAAAAAAGAAAAGAAATGAGACATTTCCATCTGCCCTCTCCACATTGATAGACATTCATCTACATGGGCCCCACAAGCTGGACTGCATATTCTTATATGCAGTCTGCTCTTGGATAACATTCTTCCTATGTTAGGAGGTTAGGTTTTTTTCTCTTTTAACGTCTCTTTAAATAGAATGCACTAAGAACGTTCATGGATTAAGGCTTAGAATATGGTGATCATGTCTACATCAGCATAAGGTCATTTATTTGGTAAACTAGGAACAAGGGTATCTGCACAACCTAGTAGCTCTTGATGGAAGTAGTGATGCAATAAGCTTTTGGCACTGCCCTCTCCATGCGCCTGGAGGATTTGGTTAATGTCCTAACCCTTTCCTCCATGCAGTAGCCAGCCATAGTTCTCTTTTGGAGCCGGTTTTAGACAAGTAGACTCAATTTGCTTAAGTGACCTTTTTATGACTCTGTTTGGCACAGGCCCTCTTACTGCACTTGAAAACAGTGCATGCCGAGGCCCGCTGTTCTCCTGCATTTCTAGAGCAAAATGCCTCCATATTAGGGCAGGCTTAAAACAGTCCTGATTTCTTCCAAAAAAATGATTGGAGGAGCATTCGAGTAACAAATTTTCCATTTACATATTGAAACAATGTTTAAGATACGACTTTTTGAAAGGGCAACTTTATCATTTATGAGGGGCAATCAATTCTAAAATCCAGATGATGTAGCACATAACTTGATGGACTGCGGATAAATACCATTAAGTTGCACTGAGCATCACCTGTTACCTTTATCATCATCACTTTCATCATAGTTGTAGTCTTAATTCTTTTAAGCCAGCTTCCTGAGCTCTCCTTCTCAACTCTTACCTGTTTAGAGGCATCACAGCTAAGTCTTGTGCTTGCAAGATTTCAATGCCTTGTGCAGAGACCATCTTAATTCTTAACAAGGGTGCCCATGAATAAACTTAGCACAGAGTATCATAAATTAATAATAACTGCATACAGCATACAATATTTGCAAATATAGTTGGTTCAAAACTGTATCAGCTGATTAAATGTGGAATTGCCACTGAATAAATTTAAGGACTAAATCAGTTCCTCTATGAATCAGTACAAAATCAGCTCAAACCATCCTATTCCTAACATAAATTATACAATTATCCATCAAATGAATCTGAAATCTCAATCCGTAACAGCAAAGGAATCTGAGTTTGTGAACCCATTATGCTGATGCAACTCGCATGCTCCTTTGTAAGAAGACGATCCAAAAGGAAATAGAGCACAAAAGTTCAAACAGGCGACTATTTTCAACAGTTCTCAATCAGATATCATGTTTCTGAGGCCAACACAAAAGCAGCAACACGGAAATGCAAGCAAAGTGTAACTCCTATCAGATGATTCCAAATTAATGCTTCTCGCCCTGGAAAAAAAAGAATTACCTTGTCAAATAAGAATAAAACAAGTATCAGTCCCACACTAGAAACCATTAATACATAAGATGCTTTCCATGTACTCAGCCTGACATATTTCAACCTCTCTACATGGTGGATCATGGATGCCCAGAAGAAATTGAAGTCATATTTTAAAGGCACTTGGATTCTAAAGTCCCCTCCATCTCTCAAGTTTCACATTCATGCCACCTCTTGATTCATTCACCAAAACTATATCATCTGCAAACAATGTAAATTGAAGTATCTCCTCTTGAGTATGAACAGTGAACTCGTCTATAGTCAATGCAAAAGGGTGAGGGCTTAAAGCTGACCCTTGATGCAAACATATGAGAAAGAAAGAAGCAACGCCACCAAATAAATACATAGTCAAATTGCCTTAATGTCAAAGTTGTGAGTGCGACATATCAGAGCATAGCAGTCATCAGCTTAGCTATCCCGATTTTCCTAGGCTATGCATCATGATAATGTAGGCAATTTGCAAGTTGCCATATCCGGCGTCATATCTTCATGTCTCTTTGATTACAGTATGTTTGTCATATTTTTGATAAATGCAAATATCAATAATGTCATTTTATCAATTCAAGGTGGCTCCTAACATATTTTTTTCAAGTAGAGCAAGGTATCTGACATTTCCAAGTTCATGGGGGAAACCTTGAAATGACATCAAAACACCGTCAGGTTTCATCAAAGAAACCAAAACCTCATTAAAGAAGTCCTTTAGCAGTATATTTTTGGTATTTCTTTAGCTGTATATTTTAGTATTTCAGTGTTCTTGTCAGGTAACTACATCCTATTACACAGCACAACACCAAAAACCAGTTTAATAGCATGCTCATTCCCATTTAAATACGATACACTTCATCTCTGAAGAACAGAAAGGCTACATGCAACGATAAAATACAAGAACAGCTAGCCTATTTCAAAGACATTTGAGATAATCAACTTACATTGAGCGGATGATATGACTGAATAATGGGGTTTCAAATTATATTCCAGATCCCAGTAAAGCATCGTCTTCATCAACAAGAGAGGTAACAGCAGATGCCACAAGCCTTGAATAAGAAGAGAAAAGGAGAGACATTAGCATTCAAAATACTGTATTCGCATTCAGAACAGTAAGAAACTAAAAGGTATTAAATGCAAATTTGATCATCCAAATTCTCAGAGTGACTTCTTTGGAGTCTAGAGAATTAGGAACTGCTTACAGTTGAATCCAACCCATGCAATAGTAGAGTGCAACCCAGAACCCCAATAAACTGTCAACAATGATGATGATGATGATGTCCAACAAACAAACGAGGATGGAGAGCAAGAAAAGTTGATGAGAAAACAAACCGGTAAATAGTAATAAATAATAGAGTCAAATAGAAAACAAGCTTAACCAATCGAATCTTCTTCTCATCATTAAGTAACCTAAAGATCTCAGTAACATCTATTAAATGCTTCCTTTGCAGATACCTGAATCACATAAGAAATTAGACAATTTTAGAGAAATGAAAGACACTGACCTAAAAGTTTAAAAATTATTAAAAAAAAAAAAAAAGCCTTGAAGCTCAGAATAAATAAATGCAAGTTTAGGAAACCATCAAGATATGAATGTTAAAGAGTTAAAAATGTAAAAAGAATGGGCTCGCAGACTGCTATGTATAATGTAAAAGCATGACAAAGTGACTAATGATAGAAAATCAAGACGAATATCAATATATGAGACAAATGGACAAGAAAAAGGCACAATTTCTGAAATGCCTGCATAGCAAGAATACAGCCTGATAAAATATCAGACTGGATGAATCAATTCAAGATCTACTTTTCAACCCACAGCCACAATGCTTAATCAAAATGATTTCTGCAGCAACAGCAACAGGCAGTAATAAGTAGCCCAGCTGTCCTCTTGTACTAAAATTGGAAACTCAACCAAAAAAACAGAACCAATCAAATGTACAAGCAAAGCAGGAGACTGAAATAAGTGTTAAACATGAAAAAATGGATCAAAAGCCTATCCCAATATCTGAATCATATGCAACTGTATATGATTACACTGTAAAGTCTGGTTTAGATTCATGGCGAGCAGAGACAATTAGGCCCCAGCGCAAACCCAAACCAACCCCCACCCCCACACCAACCCTGCCCCCCGCCCCCCCAACCAACACCCAAAAGAAAAAAAAGCCCCACCATTAGGCTTATGTTTCACTTGTAAATAAGGATTCAGCAAATCGCTTTGAATCAAACGATTACTTAATGAGTTGGAAGCTAAGATTTCTGTGAAATTGCAGTAGATTCTTGTCAAATCAATCCCATGCAATGCATGTAAGCCAATATTTACAGATAATTAGGATATATATAAACCTTTCCAACTTCTAGAAACCAGGCCTGTTGTAGGGTTCTGGCCGAGCAGATTCAACCGCTCTATTGCTTGAAAGAATTTAAAGTTCAAAAACAACCAACTTTACTCGATTAGTAAGCAATGAGAAATTCTTGCGACATTGTAGCCTTTGAAATGTGATAACCAATTTAATGTGGGGCCTAAACGAACATGTCTTAAAGATCCCAAAGAGTACACGTCTTACCTGTGCTGGGGCTACATTTTAAAGTACTATAGTATATACTAATCTGAACCATGGTGCATGTTGCAGCATATTTGGATGTCTGTCCTAGCAGGCTAGAAGCATGAAATGTATGTAGCTTTGCTGTGTAGGATGCTCTTACAGATTATAGGAAAACCACTAAGTTTCTTTTCTTTTTTATTTTTAATGGTCACTGAGTTTCATTGTTGTTTCCTTTTTTTTCTTTTTTCTTTTTTTTTTTTTTGGTAAAAGTTTCCTTTTTTCTTGTTAGAAGCTAAACAATCACCTCAAACTCTTGTACTTGTCAATTCTACAATGTAATTCTTTAATAGCCCTAAGTTGTTGCTCTCTTGCTTCTTTTGTACCATAATATTTCTATATTTACAGAAATAAGTTTTGCAACACTTCCAAATATCCCAATACAACTTTTAAGTTACAAATTCAAAACCAGTATGTAATTGATGATCAGAACATTAAATACAATGTAGTTAACAATAAGACTGCATAACATAAATAGGTTCAGACTTCAGATCGTCCTCAATAATCCTTGCCAAAGTTTAAGATCTGCAAGGATATTGTAGCAATTGAACGTGACACAAGAAACAGCATGCTGTCCTTCATGACAGCAAGAAATGAGATACAATAGAAGATTAGGATCATAGGGAATATTGTACAAAGGAAACAAGCAGCTGCCACCAACATACTAATCCATTTAATGAAGGAATGATACTTACAGTCTTATGTGGAAGTACGTTACAGGTGCCATTATTAGGAACATGAACCAGTGCCATGTTATGAGGAAAAGAACACAAACCCCTCCCTGGATCACAAACTCTGGGATGACAACAGCATTAATGCGAGATGCTGAATCATATGGGTTGATATAGTCGAACTCCAAATCCGACAAACAGATAAGCTGCCAGTTTAGGAAATAAACAGAGAAATAGCAATCAGTTTTTGGAGCAATAGTGCAGATTACGTATATTCACAGCAGTTCAGTATCAAACTAGAACTTCCTTCCATGTGCTTATAAGCCAAGCAAATTCCTGAAGTGAATTAAAAGGTGGCCATTTAACATAGAAGCAAGCAAACCAATCATCTCAAGAACAATTCACATTTGGCAATGGCAGTTACAATTTTCAAAGCAAGCATTATAAAAGAATATAACAAAGATGATAGTAAACATCATTTATAATAATGTGTTGTGTCATGAGGAAACAACATGAAACAAATATCATTTGAAACATCAATAACACATCAATAGCTGGGTTGTGCCTTCTATTTCCAAAAGCATAAAGTTAATGCATCAACATAAAGAAGCTACATGGTCCTGAAGCCCAACATGCCAAAACGACACAACCAAAGAAGCTTGTTGAAGTATTGATGTGCAAAGATAGCTCAGCGCCTCTGACCATTTCTTTAATGACCGAAATCAACGGTTAGGATCATCCAATCAGTTTGGTTTTTCAATCTATGTTCCATAGATAGCTCAGCCCGTTGAATTACATCAAATTCATACATTCAAGAGCGCGGGCGGGGTTAGGTTGGGGGGTGGGTGGGGGGGTGGGGGGGACGGCAAATTATCAATGAAATGATTTGAAGACCAATATAACCAAGAATCCATCAAACACGTAGCTCCCTGCAATATTTTCTTCATGTGAAAACCAATAAGCTGCACAGCACAACATTGTAATGTGCAAAACTTGCAGGCCTGTTTGGATCTTCCTAAATCAGAGCGCAATCAGGGTTCATGAGCTTACTTTACAGGCAATTAGATTGATTTACAGCTTAAACGAACGATTGACGATCCAAATAGAAGCAATGCTAACAAAACATGAGGATCGATGAGCAAAAATCGATGAAAGAAAGAGAAGAGTTTTGAAATTGAAAGATTTGGGAAGGGGATGAATGAAGCAAAAGTGCTTTCTAGGGTTAGGATTAAATGTATATGTGATATGGTGGAGTACGAACCTGATAAAAGGCCAAGGCGATGAGTGCCATGGAAATGAAGAAAGAGACGAGCCACAGAATAACTTCCCAGGCCATTGCTGAGAATCTCCACTCAAAGCAAACGGTATTTCAAGATCCCTGGAATCCGAAAGCTTCCAAGCATCTTATTGATTGCTTTCTTCTCCTTCTTCTAGTTGTAGAAGAAGATGATCGAGAGAAGAAGAGGAGAGGAAAACGAGCTTCGATGATCCGGAGTAACAGGAGAGGTTCGGAGTGGATATAAATATAAATATAAAGAGAAATGCTCGTGTAAGAGACTCTTATCAAATTGGTGAGACGTCGGTGGGCCTCGTATAAATACTTTGGGTCCTTGTATTTAAATGGGTGAGAGCGGATATTTACATGAGAACCTCATTCATCTTTCACCAATTTGGTGAAAATGTCTCTTACATGAGCATTTCTCAAATATAAATATATATATATATATATAAGTTAAGCTTGAGTATGTAGTGGAGCCCACCTTGAGACCCATATGGGGATGAAGATGAGTAAGGACTCCTTAGGATCATTTTCTCTGCAAAAAATCAGTCACGGCCATGATTTTTATCATCTCCATATAAGCCCAAAAGTTTAATGGTCAACGATCCATTTGGATCGATGCATTGCTAATTCAACGGTCTAGATAATTCGGATCTGACGTAAAGTTGGTGGACATGTACAATTTAGGGGGGTCATGTATTTGGTTCATTTGAATGCCCCAAAGGTGGACCCCCACAAGCATTAGCTTATAAAATTTTATCCTATGCTTGAGTTTAGAAGAGCTTTGCCTATATATATGAGCAATGCTCTATATATATATATATATATATAAAAGGTAATATTCAGGTGGGAACTGTTCTCACATATTATGTGAGAACTTTTTTGTAGAGCTCAGTTGTGGGTCCCATTTGGGGATGTGACTAAGGGGGATGGAAAGATCTATGTGAGACCACCCCAAGTATCAAGTTTGACCCCAAACCCATGCCCCTAACCCCCTTCATCCATGGCCCACAAGTTTTTTGACTTCATATTTAAAAAAATATTCAAGCCTCGATCCAACGGTTCAGTCCATTCGGCTGTATGCCGATCCTTAGGATTAGTGATTATTAGTAGGTTCCTTATTGGTTGCTAGGTTTAGATGGGTTGCTAGTTGGGCCCCGCAAAAAAGTTTTCATATAATAGGCGACAATTAGTTCTCACTTGAATATTCCCATATATATATATAAATATATATATATATATATATAATTTTGGAATTTGGAATTTGAAATTTGGATCTCTCTATATCTTACAACGTAGGTACTGGTCATTCGATTTGTTTGATCTCTTATAATCAATCTCTTGGAAAAGATTTGAGCATTGTAAAAAGACATGATGTGTCAAACTGTGGGCCTTGTCGATTGATGTATTCTCTGTACCCTCCATTGTTAAAGGCTGGGTCTATCCCCAACTCATCCACATTTTGTTGGTCCATCTTGCTGGACCATACAACGGGGAAATCCACCATAGTCATGGGTATTGGGGTTTGGCACCGACTTGAATGGATTGGACTATTGGATCGGCTGTGCAATGTATTTTATAGACAAAGAAACTTTGTCGGCCAGTGATCAACGGGTTGGGATGATCATCCGAGCCTATGTCACTAGCGGATGGAAAGTCTCGACCTCTCACACAAAGGTGAGGGCTCAGGAGGCCTTGGTGAGGGCTGAAGAGGTGATGATGATTAGGGATGGGATTGATTTTTTTGCAGGGAGGATGGGCCAGGGGAGATCTTTCAATCCCCCTGGTCTCGGTCCTAGTGGGGCCCCATGTGGGCCCATGAGTGCGAACCTCAACATTGGGCCCGCATGGGACCCCACCACGACTAGGACCAGAGGGTCGAAAGATCTCCCTTTGCCCTTCGTCCCTGCAAAAATTCAACTCCATCCCCCACCTCTATCATCTCCATCTAGGGCCCACAAGTTTAACGGTGTACGGTCCATTCGGATGGGTGTGCAGTCAATCAAATGGTGTACAGTATATCGGATGTGTGAAAAGGTGGGTCCCACTCCCAATGAGCAAGATGCGCACCTGGCACCTGAAAACTCCTATATATATATATATATTAATACTCTACTAGCCCAATAACAAGTTTGTCAATCTACAAGTAAAATAAAAGCCAAGTAAAGCTTCCATTTCCAATACATGAAAAGACCCATGGGTCATATAAAAAATACACAAACTCAAACTTCTTCAAAAAATCTCCAATAAAAAGCCAAAAAATAACTCTTCAAACCGCTAAAAGACAAAAAAAATTTCATTTTTTACATAAAAAGTCAAAAAGATTCCCTACCAATCCACTAAATATAAAATACCATCATAACCTTCTTATACTTTGTTTTCTTTTGATTTGATGCTTTATTTTACCTTAATTTTCCGAGGAAATTACCAAATGGGTATGAGTACATTCAGTTGTTCATTCATCTCAAATTAAATATCAGTACAGTTAAAACATAAGCATCCATACATTGCAAATTAATGCATACATTGTAGAAGAAAATAAATAAAAACTTTAATAAATGATTATTATAAATTTAATATTTATAAATTTGTGGAGTTGTAATTTATGAATACATACAAATGAGCGTCAAAGTTTCATTTTTCATTATGAACCTTTACTTGGCTAATGCCATAATTTATTGTGAAATTGTCATTCTATCCAACAAACCCTTAAGGTTTTATTTTTAAAAGTCATAGAAGAAAATAGAAGAAGAAAATACTAATTTTTTTTACCGGTAACGAAAGATTTCAATCAAAGAAAAAAGGTACAATGTACAGAAAACCAAAGAAAGAGAGGAAGAGGATGTCCAGGAGAAGTGCACCACCTCCAACCCTACTAACATAATCACACCCACCCAAAGAAACAACCCATCAACCGCTTACTTAATCACAATCACCCAATAAAGCAACCTATCAACCTCTTGCTTGGCTAACACATCTGCCATGGAGTTAGCCGATCTAACCTCATGGCGGAAGGAAACATTGATTTCAATAGATAACTTTCTAATTTCATGCAGGTGGAAATAAAATTTTCAATAATTAGTCTTCTACTTAGACACGCATGCAATCACATTAGAAGAATCACTTTTCATAATAAGCATACCGCCATATCTACTTGAAAACAAACGAAGACCTTAAAAAATGGCTAGCACCTCCACTTCATTGGAATCGCACACACCTACAAACTTGGAAAACATAATTAACACCACCCTCTTACAATTGCGAAGCGCCCCTCCAATCCCGGCCGAACCTAGCTTACCCCTCGAAGAAGAAGAAAATATTATAAAAGTGCCTTTTTTATATAACAGGGTTATAAAAGTACCTTATTTTGCAAACCGATAGAGAGAGTGGAGTAGAAAGAGAGTAGGAGAAGTGAGTTAGAAAGGCAATAGCAAAATATAGAGAGTGGAAGTTGTTGTAATAGAAAAATAGAAAGTGGAGAATAAGCGTGAGTAGTGAAAAGATGTGAACTGATAATTGAAGAGTTATAAGAGATAACTGCAAGGAGATGTAAGTTGCATAAAATATAGGGATAAAGGTGCAGTTGAAGAGTTATATGGATAATTGCTAGGAGATCGAAGTTATATAAAATATGGAGATTGATGTGCAATTGTTCAAGAGTGACATCACATTTTATACAGGTGGCACTCCGAGATTGGATGAAATAATATTCCTCCTGTTTTATTGGATCTGGACTCCAATTGAAAACCCTCCTCTTTAATATAGTATAATTTGAAAAGGTTCCAACTTCCAATATCAGCGTGTTAATTTTGCAAAAGGAATAATAAAAAAATTCATATCAATGTTTTGAGCTAATCATGCATCATGCATGGACAATAAACGCAAAGGATTATTTGCTATTGGGCCCATAAACCTCACCAAATTCAACCAGGTGTGCTGTGAACCACTAACTCAACTAGAATCCGACCTTTAATAGTGCATTTAGGTTCAGATTTTCAACTTGATTGATAAACAGGACAAATGTTTAGCTGTACATGTCCTTTTAATGCTCAATCCAAACTCAACCCAATACCAAGTTGAGGCTTTTCTGGTTCTCCTCTTCTGATGTGCAGCATTAACTATTCAGCGGTGCCATAATTAGAAAATTTTGATTTGTGTTTTTAACTTCCCAGAAACTCGAAATGATTCTTCCTTTTTGTGCACTTGTGCGTTAATTGATTAGAATGACTGGGGCTTTTAGTTGGGCCTTCGAGGATATACTGTGCCATTTTCATCATTCATGCCATATACCGTTTAGATCAGAATAAGCCTTCATTCAACCCACAAGAACTTAAAATCACAGCCAAAATGCAACCTGATGGAGGGCCGTGTTGGGGTTGTCCCCGGGCTGACTGGTGCCTTGAGTACTCCTTTTCTTCGCATGAAAATCATATGTGAGAATTCATTGTCAAATAAGCTCCAAGAAAGATTACTAGAAAGTGAGAGATGAAGGATACAAGCCCGAGATGGAGATGCAACCCACAATCTCGGGATTTAAATTACTAAGGTGTCCATTTCTCGTCTCTACTTCATTCATTTTCCCTCAAGGCAGATAATTTTATGGTACTTTCGAAAATATACTTTTAATGACGTTGGTGTCGCCAATCTCGTTGATCCAATATGACTAATCCCGGGCCCTGGTAGCGCCTACTAAACTCACACAAATGCACAGGAACAAACACAAGATGCGGGGAACAAAACGTCAAAACTACAAGACCACACCTTATGCCACTCCACCAACTCTCATGTGGGTATTATTTTTGAGAATTCACTATTGTTTTCTAGTTTTAATTACTAAGAATGTTCCATCAACACTAAACAAACAAACAGGCCACTTTACCAGGGTTGGCTTTACCATAAAACCAACAAAGCCATTGCTTTAGGCCCAAAGAAATAAGCCCCGGAAAAAGGCCCCATAATAGCAGCTGACATTTTTTGAAATTCCAAAAAAGAAAATTTGTCAACTGCCATCCCTTTTTTTTTTCTCCTGCAAATATAAGACCCCATAAAAACTCTCTCTTGAGAAAATATAGTTAAGATTTTCATGGGGACTTAAAGTGTCATTTACGCCCTATTATATTTCCAAATATACCGCTTATATTTCTATTGCTAGGAGTCTAATTGATTTTAGCACACCATTATATTTCTAGTAGTCTATCTGTATCAAATCTCAACCATACATTCAGTCATAAACTTGCTTCACAAGCCTTTCTCATTATTTTTGTATATCTTATTTCAACAGGGGCCCATTTAGATTTGATCCATGATGTGGTTGTAATAGACTCATAGCTTAGAATTTCAGCCCTAATGATAGATCTTAAAATTTAAGATAAATCATCCGCCCGGACTTCATTCATTTGCCTACATTGCATATGAGTATCGTGCATCTAGAACATCCAATACGTGGGGCGCACCTCTAAAGCCTATCTTGGATGGTCTTGACTCTTGATGTATATGCGCACTGTGCACAAGTGAAAATGCTCTAAGCCCCATCAGCGGCAGATTCAAGACTTTTGTTTGTGAGGGTGGAGCCAAATAAGTAGTTGGATTTTGTGGCCCAAAAATTTCCATGTGA
The DNA here is from genome assembly GCA_029852735.1 of Persea americana. Lineage (NCBI taxonomy): Eukaryota > Viridiplantae > Streptophyta > Magnoliopsida > Laurales > Lauraceae > Persea > Persea americana. The sequence continues at coordinate 62,661,383 of CM056813.1, read as the reverse complement.
GTTTTGGAGATGAACCCAGATTTTTATGTGGGTTTTGAAGGTGTACTTAAGATAAGTTAGCAAAACTTGAATATAAAAAACTTAATTAATAGTTTTCCATCACAAAAAAGCAAGAAAAATAAATTTTAAATAAAATATTTATAATAATATTAAAACATAAAAAAATGCCTTAATTATCGCTTTAGACCTCAAGAGCAGGCCGGCCGGCGCTTTACTGGCCTGAATCTTTATTGACTTTGTGTTCACTTCATCAAAGCATTAAAATACGAGATCACCGTGTGAAGCATTCGTTGACTTCCATTCAATAATACAAATATTCGGGTATTCGCTATGCAACGTGAGACACGCAGTCTATTTTTTATTTCCTAAATATTTGGAAGAGTCATTTTACCCTCGCAGAGGGGCTCCAATGATTGTTGGATGAGTCCTTATTAGGTATGAATATGATGATGGTGAGGTGCAGAGCTGTCGGATCCAATTGAAATAATATATGTGATGATGATGATGACGACAAGGGGTGGAGAAATTGAGATGGGCCCCACAAGGACTTTGGATGATTTAAAGTCTCATTCCCATCCAACCTGTGAAGCCCACCAAAATCAACCTTTAATGATTATAAATATTAATCACTTCAAGAGCCTTGTTCAGTTAGCCTGCAGACCTAATCTCTCAAACGAAAAACACCCTTGTACTCGTCCCAAAACTTAATGACGTTAAATAGTAAAAATTCTTGAACATGCCTTGTAGCCTGTTTTCCAGTTCAATTCTTAAATCATACCAATGCATAACATGATATTAACACATCAATACCATGATAGTCTCATTTGTGTTGGAAATTTGCTATAAAAAACTGAGATTATTGAGAACAAATCTTTTCAATCAAACCCTAGAAAGCCTATGTTCCTCTTTGGTGAGATGAATTCCAAGTATTCTTGTCTAGGAAAAATTACCAATATTGTACTTCAAGTGGTTTCTAAGACATGAAGTATGGCTAAAGATGATCGTGCATGAATTGACGACATCTTGAACACATGATTTAACTTCCTCACCCTTTGCATGCATCCGGTGATCAGCCCACCAAAATTGACTTCTTATATATTTAGATAAGATCAACGCAATTCAATGCGCTTCAGCTACGTAGTCTTGGGATTTTTTCAAAGATGTCCCTCCTATGTGTTTAATGGGTGGGGTGCTACAATGTAAATCTGCCCAAAATATCGGCCGACACACAAACCTGTGAGTCGGAGCTGCCCCATCTTGAGGATCTTTGATGAATGGAAGGAGCATTGACCGACAAACCCCTTTTAACGCTTCGGATACCAGCACAACAGGGCAAAACATAATCACTAGCTTCCAAAAAAAACATCACTAGCTTCCAAAAAAACAGATGGGGATTGCAATGAGTGACTTTAATACCAACCAACCCAACCGTGTATGTACTTAACTATGGTCTACTTCAGGGGTATTTTGGCCAACCACCTCAAGGGTGTTTTCACGATCTCAGCAAATAAATATAACATTAGGGATGTAACTGGCTCCCCGCGGATTACCCAAAGGATTCTGACTCACCAAAAATCGAGTCTGGATCTTTATTTAGGCCACGATAAATAAATGGTTTCGAGTCCAGTTCCATCTTAGTTCGGACCCGTAGACCTGAAATCTGCCATATTACTCCAATTTTAAAAAAGTTCTCCTAAAAACCATAATTTTTTTTAACATCATACTCTACTTAGATCCGAACTTGTCCCATATATGGTTCTGGTTCCGATTCGAGAGCCAAGAAACCGGTTCCGAAACAGTTCGGGATCTGGATCCGATTCCACCTTCTTCTTAACGGTTTCGGTTCCGGGTCCGAGTCCATCATGGACCAAACCGGAACCTACCCGTTTACAACCCTATACAACATCTTAAAGTTTGATCTGATTTCGTTTCTGTAAAAGTTTTTCAGAGCCAAAATGACACAGATGATTTCCTAATCGACCAAATCTCAGAATTTCTTCTTTTGCTGAGAAGATTGGAATTGATCTGGTCAAGAAAAGCAGGAATCCGGATTCTTAGGCATGAGCAAATGAAGTACAATTCCCAGGAATCGAATTACCTGAATCCATCGTTTCCAAATTAGTTCAAACACGTGAAAGGAGAATTGCATAAAAGCAAGGTGGTGGCTATGGTATCTGATCTCTGCAGTCAGCAGCAGCAACTTAATTCGAGCTTGATGCGGTACCCCTCAGCGCCGAGCTCTCTAATTGAAAATTTCATCAACGGCAACGGCGATGGATGTGACGATTTCAGCATGTTTGCAACGTTCTTGTCTCGTGGTGGCAGAAATTTTGTATCTTCTCATCTATATGATAATGGAGAAAAAACATCAGCTCCGAGCCAGAGTAGTAGCCCTCAGTTCATGGCGCCAAATCACCGCTCTGCAGATGATGTAGCAATTGAAAGCTCATGTAAGAATTTAATGGCTATGGATTCAGAACATGTGATGAAGAGTAGCAGCAATTGCTCCAATCTTAACAGGCATGGAAGCTCCCCTGCAGGGCTCTTCTCGCACATGGACGTCGAAAATGGTATGGATTACAGCTACAAAGATAGAAGTTTATCTCTTAGTTCTTTTACAGTTATTTTTGTAAGTAGTAGTTAACAGATTGACTGAGGTTTGGGGTTCAGTTCTTCCCAAGAGATTTTGTGAATAAAGTTTTCCCCAGTCAACCTTGTGAATAAAATTTTAAACAGGAGAGTTGAACAAATTAACGAAGAGTAATTGGATCCCAACAGGCTATGTTGTAATGGGAGGCATGGGTGATGTTAAAGGTGGGAATAGTATTAATGGTGGAGCGACTGCTTCAACTAGCAGGTTCAACGATCAGATGAGCCCTTTACCAAGGCCAATGTCTCGGATCTCTGAAATGGGAACTGAAATCATTGGACCAAGTAGCCCTGATAATGGGAACTTGGGAAATAGTAATGGAAATCTCAGAGCTTACATCTCAGGGGAGTATGAGTTACCCATTTCTTCATGGGAGGACTCATCACTGGATAATTTCACAAGCTTAGAAGGTGGTGGAGATACCCATGGGATGAGCATTTCTTGTTTAAACGCATCAGAGGCTCAGGTATCATTTGCAAATTCGATTGTTCTTCTATAATGATTTGATGGTATATATTTGTCTTCTGCCGTCTCTCTGTTTTTTGATAATTTTGTTGTTCTTCACTAGAATGGAAATGTTGGAAATCAGGCTTCTTTGATCCACCAATTTAGTTTTCCAAAAACTTTGTCTGAAATGCCTGCCATGGAAAAGATCCTGCAATTTCAAGACTCACTTCCTTGCAAGATCCGAGCCAAGCGAGGCTGCGCCACCCATCCCCGAAGCATTGCAGAGAGGGTATAAGAGCTACTGCTTTGTTTTTCTCACTGTCATTGCAAATACTTTGTTTTGTTTTATTTTGTTTTTTTATTACTAAGACTTTGAGCCCATTTGGATCATCCTAAACCAAGTGCAGGTACTTTGATTTGTGAAAATGGCAGTTCATGCCTTTGTATCACCTGAGTTACAGTTAAGATACAGTTGTTTTGCTCTTTACTATGAGCAGGTAACTAGAGTAAACAGGTAATTAGGATTACAGGTACCTTGATTACAAAGCAGCCAAGTTCTGAGGATCCAAACACGGCCTTTGGTCTGCAAATTAGCTGTGGTTGGACCTATCATCTGAAAAATTTTAAGAGCCTTTTGTTCTCAACCACTGAGTTTTTATTCTACTAAATGAATCATTTCAGGTGAGAAGAACCCGGATAAGCCAACGGATGAGAAAATTACAGGAACTTGTTCCTAACATGGACAAGGTAGTGAGTAGTGACACTACACTTTCTTCCCTATAACAAAATGTCTTGACAATCTCAAATTCTTCTCTCCAATGTTTTGCAGCAAACGAACACCGCAGACATGTTGGATTTTGCTGTGGATTACATTAAGGACCTCCAGAGACAGGTGAAGGTACTCAGAGAGGAACCCAAGACCCCCTTCCTCTGTTTATCAAGTCATATTTCATTCCCCACTTTTCATCACTGGCTCTTCTTTTCTTTCAGACGCTTTCGGATATTCGAGCAAGCTGCATTTGTTTGAGCAAGCAAAAGCCATACACAGATCCTGTTGTGTGATTTTTCGCTTCGCTTCTGTAAAGGAAAATAAACTAGATGGAAAGGTAATGGAGAGAAGCTAGGTTCTCTTTTAGTGCCGGGAAGCAAGAGTCTTACGGGTGAAAAAAAGGAGGGGGAGAGAGAGAGAGAGAGAGATTGTGACTCAGGAATAGAAGTGGGTGCAGAAGGGTGAATCTCAGCGATTGGATCCCAGAAAGTAAGATAATGGAGCTGCCTCGAGTCTTGACAAAGAACAAATGTAAATATGTACTCTGTTGTACCTTGTTCACCTGTTAATTGTAGTTTATCGTCCTAACTGTCCGCTAAGCTAGTTAGGGACACTTGTAGTGTGTGTTAATATGGTAACTTAGGAATCTAGAGTTTTCCCTAAGAGTGGTGACATTTTAAAAATTCTTACAAAACAGTTCGTACAATAAAAGAGGATGCAAAAAGATAATTTTGTCCTTAAAATGCAATATCCTACAACACTTGTAAGATATAGCACAACGCAGTATCTTGATATACCAGCTGGTCCAGGTCCTCACCTTTTTCTCTAACTCAAGAAACTTTCTTTCTCTTTGCATAGTTGGGTAAGCAAGATTCTACTCTACAGGCATAAGAGGCAATATTGTGATTTTTGCATCATGTTTTTTTCATACAAGTAATTATGCAAAAGAAATTAAATGCCAATACCTACAGGATAAAACTCAAGTTTAAGGGCACTTACAGGGTCAAAATCTTATCAGAAAAGGTCAGTTCATCAACTGAAAACAACATTTACAACCGCCCAAAGTGATTCCCAAGTCACAAATGACTTCACCTTCCTATACAACAATCCTTTGCCATAAAAGGAAAGAGAGCTTGGCCCTGTAAAGGAAAGGGCATGACGAGTATCATCTGCTTTGCACCAGAGAGAGTGGAGTGCAGTGGTGGACCCAGGATTTTTGTTTAGGTGGAGCTAAACTCTTACTTGACTTTGCTAACTTTCTTTTCACAATAACAAGATCAAAAAAATCTATTTAAATTGACACAATTTTTTTTCCATGCTTGGTTCTCCTGGCCAATTGAAAGGTCTTCTCACTACCTCTCCCAAATTCAGGTGGTGAGCACTCATTTACCCAATTTGAATTTTAACCGGGGTTTCATTTGGATATAAGAAATTTGGTTGCCTGCATTTACCTTAGCTATAAAAATAATTCCTTATAGTTGGTCATGGGCTCGCGGCAAAAAAGAAAAAAATGTCACTTAACTGTAATTCAAGTTATCCGAACATATGAACCATAAGGCCTAATTTATGTATGAATTGAAGTTTAAAGTGTATACAATGGAGATTTGGTCATCTTCGAGCTTGTAGATATTCTGTGATTTAGAGCTTAGTGTTTGGATTAAGATTTGGAGATTTAGGGTCTGAAATTAGGATTTGAAAATTAAGGGTTTACATTCAGGTATAGAGTCATTATGATTATATTACAACTGATGAGGAAGATTATTTTTTTTAGAGCTATTTGGTGAGAGAGAGACTAAACGGCCATAAGAGGACCGGGGATGAAAAGCTCGATCAACGCGAAGAGGATCTCAGACTCTCACCAAAAAGATGTCGAAAGAGATTGGCACAAAGATGATTTGTTTTCAATCTTTTTAGGTTTGTAATGTGGAGCGATTGCAAGATTTAGACGTGGGGCAACCGTTTATTAAATATATTGAGAAATGTCAAATACCCATTCAAATAGCATGTAATTTCAAAATTGACTTGGGGCGGTAGCCCCAGAACATTTACATCTAGGTCCGCCCATGGTGGAGTGTGCACTACAATGAGAGAAAATGTGGCTGGTTACCCTGACAGACACGTTGCATGTGGGATGGAGTGCATCGAAATCAAAAGGCCAAGAAAGGGGCAGTGAATGTGGAAAGAGCAAACTATAATGAGTGGGGGTGAAACGAACTTGGATGAGATGATAAATATGGTAGTACTTTGAAACATGTCACGCCCCCGATCGTGAAACCGGGGTTTATGTGTGAGATTAGAGTCAATTAAAATTTTTCAACATTAATAACAACACTGGGCCCCAATCATGTCCCAATATGGATCGAAGATCGCTGTGAGGTATAAACATTTTTTCAAATACATAAAACGTATAGCGGAAGCTTCATAGTACAATTGGTATCTTGAAGTATATAGTTAAGAGCAAAGACTGATCATATATATTAACTAGAGTTCAAGTTTGAAACAATTAAACAAAAGTATTATTTACAACAATAGGCCACAACCAAAACTCGGGCTTAATCAAAAGATGAAGAAACCAAAAGATGAAGCTACACAAAATAACGTGAAGGCGCTCGTGTACGGGGTCGTTACGGCTATACAATGCCATCCGTACTGTACTCTAGGAAGTCATCAGGCTGATCTGCCCGAACTTCTTCCATCGCCTCCTCCTTGGTAAGATAGAGCTCGGTACCTATGCACCAAGAGTAGCATCATCAGACACGAAGGTCGGCAAGCAATATATATATATATATATAAATCATCCAGATATGTAGAACGAATCAGAGTAAACGATAAACAAAATCATATGAAATGCATAGCATCCTGATCGTAGGAAGTGCATAGCATTTGAATCAAAATCAAACTAACATAAACATCTAATAAAGAGGCAACCCACATAAACTAATACACCACGGGATAGTTTCACATGACCCTCCCGACTCAAAATTTTAGCTGTGGTAGAGTAGCACGGGATGAACCCCGGCAAACAAGCAATCAAAATGGATACCAAAAAGGCCATGAGTCATCAAAGTCAATCGTTCAATATGTATCCGATGGTGTACAGCCATCAATCAAAATATTAAAAGTCGTACTGCGCAGACGTTCAATCCAAAGTCCTCACACATAATGGTGCCCCATTTGTGTTGGGCGTTAACAGTCGAGTGTACCTTTCCATCATCAATTCAAAGTCAAAACCATCAATCTTCTTCAAAACAATAACAACACCGGTAGTTCTCAAACAAGCTTTACAATCAAAGCCGTCTAGCCTCAACACTTCCATCAAACTTTGAAACAAACGAAACATCAAAGGGGATCCTAAATCCATCAATCTAAGTTCTCAAAAGTGATCCCAAAACAAAGCAAATAAACGAAGCTAATGAACATGAACATTTCATGTAAACAATACCAGACGGTACAATCCAGAATCCAAGGCAATAAACAATCCAATCCTAAGTCAATTGTTAAACCCGAAGCATCGTACAATCCTACTTAGTCAGCGAAAGGGTTTAGGGTTCGCGATACCTGAATATATGATCTTCGTGCATAGATATAGAAAAGGTATCCCGTTGTCCCGTACCGTTCAAGATTGAGTGAAATTGATTCCCGATACAACCGGAATAACGTGAAAAACGTTAGCTCAAACGTCTTCACATATAGTCAAATGAGTCTTAAAAAGGGTAGCCAAAGTTTCACATAAAGTCCTCAAAACATAGGGAAAAGAACCCCTGAAACAGAGTTTCCATAGTTGACCCGGTCGACCGCGCCCCTGGCCGGTCAACAGCCTATACAGTACCCCTGTCAACCTGCAAGAAGCAGGTCGACCTCCTCCTGTGTGCCCGGTCGACCGAGCCATGGGCCGGTCGACCGGCAGTTGTAAGTGAAAAAGGGGAATAGTGTTCTCGTCAGGTTCCAGACAACCTGGCTTAGTGTCTCCGGTCGACCGGGCCCCCTGGCCGGTCAACCGGGTACACTGCGGAAACAAAACCCAGGTTCTGTTTCTGCAGTGCACTGAGTCTAAAATCCTTCCCTGATTCCCTGGACCTGAGAAGTATCTATAACAGATATGAAAACATGTCCAATACCATTCCATAATCAAGTCAATCTACCTATCTAAATCAAAATCCAATCCAATGTACAATTAGGCCTAATTATCATGTTTTCATCCAAAACAATTCAAATGAGCAATCGGTCATCTAACATCATCAATCATCAATCCAAGGAAGAACAAAGCATATCAAATCATAAACATATATATTAACTTGCCTTGATGAAGAGCTTAAGGAATTTCAAGAAGAAATTTGAAGAAAACTCCTCTAGAGCTCAAAGGAGAAGAAGAAGGTTTCCAAACCAAAACCTCCCTATAAAAATGAATGCAAAGGTTTGCTATAAGTCTCCCTAGTCCATTTCTAATCCAAAGGAAGAAGATTAGCTAAGTCTAAGAGCTTGGAGAACCTACCTTGTAATGGATTGTTGATGAAAAACTTAGAAAATTGGATGGTTGAGTTCTTGGAGCCTTGAGGAAGAAGATGGGTGCATTGGCTAGCGAAGATGGACTCCGGTGGTTGTCGTTGGCAACTGGCAAGGCAGCAGTGAGAAGAAGAAGAAGCTTCGAGATGACATAGAGAAGTGAAAGAAGAGATGAAGATGAATGAAGGAATGAGTCATCCGTTGATGACTTGATATTTAGAGGATATTTAGGTGCAAATTTGGGTTAAGCCCCTGGTTTGATAAATGTGATTATTTGGGCCTCTTCAACGCGTCGAATCGAAACGCGGCAGAAGACTAAAGTTCATGAAATGACGAGACCTGTCCAATGCACCCAAACTCACAAAACTCATAATTTCATAAAAACCCCTGAAAACTTCCCAAAATTGCAAACCAGCCCCCTATTCTATCCAAACGCACTCGGACTCGCACGGGACTTCGCACGCGCGATCCCCACGCCAAACCCGACTCGCTAAGACTCTAAACACACCTACTAACTAACCAAGCAATTAATTATTATTAATACGGGGTTAAGGTATGGGATGTTACAAAACATGTCATCCAAATCCAATCCAATTGCCAGTCCACCAAAGCAGAAAGGATTGATTCACGGTCATTCAATGCACCTTTGCTGAAAGGGCCAGAGACGCATAATCTTAGAAATAACGAATTTTTTTAATGGCTATAGCTAAGTATCATCTAAGTATCAGTTAGTATACTGACATGTATAGCCAATGCGGCTGATACCACCAAGGCTTTTAAAAGGTCAAAAGACAAAATTTGTATTGACTTTCAGATTCCTTTTCATGGGATTTTGGACGTGTGGATGCCTTACATCAGATATTTGCGCTACAGTTGAAGTTTAAATATTTTTTTGACAGAATTATTCACAGAGCAACAGTATGATATCTTATACATATAGGATATCGCATAATACAATATATATATATATATATACACATGATATCGCATGATTCTAAGATATCACATAGTGCAATATGTGCAATACTGTGAGGCCTAAGAATATCACATGGACAACTATGTGGAAATTTACTGAACTTCAACGGTTGACGATCAAATGTTAAATCTTAAGGTAGCTGTACGGCAAAATCTTATTTTTTTTATTAGTATTAATTTTATGTACAGTTCCTCACATAAAAAATGTAATGAGGTTGTTTGCCTGTGATATAAAAAAGTAACTATCAATATATTTTAACTAAACAATATATTAGAATTTTTAAATATAAAATAATTACATAAGATATAAAAGCCCTTAATAAGTAATAAATGACCTCATGTAAAGTATCATTTCATGACACAAGGAATATGATACATGATATCGCCACTATCTTATCATAGAAAAATGAGATATGATTCATCCGAGTCAGAAGTCAGGACTCAGGACTTAAGCATTTCGTTGTTCTCGATATTAAGCATATAAAGTTAGGAAGATTTTCACCTGGTCCTTTTGGCCTATTCGGATCAATGCCATTGTCATGGTGGGACCAGTGAAATCTAGGAGGGTGTTGAAGAGTGGGCTCCACCCAAAGGGGAATATTAAAAAGTATATATGCTGCTTCTATTGGCCCCACCAGGTTTTGGTAGGAATGGTTAGGTAAATAAGTTTAAAATGATATTAGAGTCAACCGGTCATGGGTTTGAATCCCAAGATGAACGAGTCAGAGTAAAAAAAAATATGTACCGCTAATAGTGCGCCAACCGGTGCTCCAACCGGGTCCACTTGAGGGGACTTTTGAAGAGTGGGCTCCATCCAAAGGGGTTTATTAAAAGGTATTTCCGCTGCCTCTGCTAACGCAAGGTCAGGGATCCTATCTTTAGGGAACGGTGAATAAATGCCCCATGGAGCGCATAGCGCAAGAAAGAATTTTCCTATAAATCTATTAATAGAGCATATATGCAAAATTCAACTCCAAAAAGTGAAAAATGCTTTTTGAAAGCAGTCGTGGTTTGCTTCTCAATAAGCTATTTTTTTACTTTCATCTTTTAAAAATATAATAATCAAACCAGCTTTTAAAGATTTTGAATTTCTAAAAATACCAAAAGCACTTGGACCAGTTTCAGAAGTCGAATCAAACACACCCTAAGAAGTAGAACTATAAAGCCACATGTCATTATCGTTACTTTTTGTCTAATGTATATAAATACCTCTCTTGTTTAATCCAACCTTCTTAGCAACGTCTATTGTCTTGCTCTTTGAACTACTAAATAATATTAGTTTGACACTATTAAGTAATCACTGTATTTTATCACAATGAATTTAAAAGATGTAAAAGTTGAAGAGCTAAAACCAATGTCTATAATCATTTGATTTGACTAATATTGGAATCGCCCGCAAATATCTTTTATTTTCATTGTTTGAATTTGTACATGTGACGTCCAACTTTCTTGATTCACCACGTTAAAGACCAATGCCTTTTCCATTGGTATGGTTGATCAATTGTTTTGTTTTTTTTAATCTAAAAAAGAAACACTACATTCACTTGAAAATTCTAATATTAAATTCTATAACCACAAAAGAACAAAAAAAAAATAACGTTAATCTACAAACTAATGCACTTAACTATAGAAAAATAAAAGAGGATTTTACGGGAAAATTCCCAGTAAATGGCCATTGTACGAAAAAGGTTTCCCGTAGTTGGGGCCCTACTAAAGGGTTCCTTTATCCCATTTTCGTTTTTTTCTTTTTTTTTTTTAACTTTGAGAGGAGTGACGCTAGCGCCGCTCGTCTCTGACTTAAGTGGCGCTAGTGTCGCTTCTCGTTTCTTATGGAGAGGATTTTCTAGGCAAGTCTCAAGAAAGGAAGGAAGCAAATTGATGACTTGAGGATTTTTCAGGCTAGTCCCAAGAAAGAAAGAAAGCAAATTGATGGCCTGTCTCTCAAAAGACCTCCTTAATTCGGAAATGGGCTACAGTTTTTTTTTTTTTTTTTTTTTTTTTTTGGTACCCCAGCTTCAATGGTTGTGACCCTTTTTTTTTTTTTTTAGAGAGCCCGGTACACCCGGGAAAGAAGCCAACCGAGGTAGGAAGAAAGTCCCGCACACCCGAAAAGGAAAGCCCACCGAAGTAGGAAGAAAGCCTGCATAAACACATGTAGGAATATATAAGAGGGGAGGTGGGGGTAGAACCCCTAACCTCCTCAATAAGAACCCAACTCCTTACCAGTAAGGTAAGGAGCGGTTCTTGAAATGGGCTTTAGTTGTTGTTGTGTTTGGAGTCGTTTTTCTTCTCTTTTGGGTCAGAAAGAAGATCTGGTGATTTCATTTCCTTGATAGCACCCTTTACTACAACCTATCTGCCAACTGCCTTATGTAAAAGACCGATGTTGTTCCCATTACAATCAGTTTATACAGACTGATCCTAAGCCCGAATTGCAGCCAGAATGTCCAACTGTACAGTTGGGATCAAAGAGGTTTCAACTTTTCATTCAAACCCCTCTGATCCCAGCTGTCCAGCTAGACATTGAGTCTACAATTCAGGCCTAGGATCGGTCTGTTTAGACCTTTTGTTTCCCTTATATATATATATTTTTTTTTGTCATGAAGGAACTCTTATATTAGAAGAACGTAGGTGCTGAGGGTTGTATAAGGCCCGTCAGCTACATAGGAGTTAAAGTTAAAAGAGTACGAAGCATAAACAAAATAAAGATACAAAAAGAGAAGCAACCAACGATAGGCAGCTATTGCAAAATCCGTTGATGTAAACAAAACAAACAAAACCATTGTGACCAGTCAACCCTCTTCATAGTGTATGTTGTGCAGAAACTTCCAAATTGCCATCCAGAAGTGCTGAACCCATTGGAATCGTTGTTTATTGGGCATTTGTTGTCTGGGTGGTATCGTCTGGGCCATGCGCCTGTCCCATTATATGTTACCCAACCACTGTGAAATGGGTTTCATCCATATCACCACTTCAATGATATTCCAGGCAGCATAAGGTTTTTGGATGGGGATTCCGACAAGAGGTTGGTTGAGTGGATTTGACCTGGTGCCGACTACATTTACAAAGAGGAAAAAAATCTTCAGAAAGTCTAAATTCAATTGATTCTTTAATGTTTAGTTAGAATACATCAAGACTAAGTAGTAGGCATCGGAGGTCTTATGTGGGATAGGCCATCAATTTGCTTCCTTTCTTTCTTGGGACTTGCCTGAAAAATCATTTCCGTAAGAAACGAGGAGAGATGCTAGCGTGGCCTGAGTCAAAGTTTGAAAAAAAAAAACGAAAATTAGATGACAGAATACTTTCATAAGGCCCCAAGTATGGAAAACATTTTCGTGCAACCACCGTATTCGTGGAATTTTCCGTAAAATCCTCAAAATAAAACTTTACAGCTTATCAAGCTGGGAAAAAAATCGGTAGCCTTTGGAATTTTGCAGAATATAGACCGGTTAAAAACATCTTGTAACAGTGAGGATTGATAAGCACACAAAATGTGGCAGATAATCTATATAAAATGCAAATACGAAGATTTATCTTTTTTGGACTTTCAGACCACCCCCCACACCACGCCCCCCCTTTTTTTTTTAAGAACTTTAATTTTTTTTCTAAATGATTCGCACCTATGCATATGACCATTTGGCATACATCTATTTTTTGAAAAATCAATACTGATCCGATATCGATATCTAAAATCATTCACACCTATTGCCTCTTACCCTAGTGATAAGAGAGTTCTTACCAGCCTACTAAGGTTTCGAACCTAGGTAGACACATTTCCACACCTGAGGTTGTGCTACCTCACCAGAGGTTAACTCCCCTCACCAGATCATGGGTTTTCTCACCTCAGCCGATGTTTACTCCCCTCACCAGAGGACTCCCTCGTCAGAGGGCTTGGGGCCCCTACCCCACAAAGCTGAGCTACCAAATATAATGATAATGATGGTAATTAGATATCTAGTTTGGTCTCGCCCCAAATTGACAGGATGGAGATTAGCTAGATTAGTATTAGCTGTGTGATCTAATCTTGTGTAATAGTGTTCGTAAATGAGCACCGGAAGCATTGATATGTGGAGAAATGTCTCTGGTGAAAAAAGTTCTCCACCACTAGCACCCTACACACACCAGGGCTCACCCAGCACAACAGGTGTAAGGTGCACGTCTAGGCATGGCTATATTGTGGATCCATCCAGATGGACCAAACACACAGAATCTATAGGGTTCGCATCTATGCAAGTGGATTTAACCCCATTTTACAAATAATCCCTCATGGATTTATTGGGGCTGCACTTTTTTCTTGGTAGGAACAAGCTACGACAGAGTATGTCTTGTTTATCTCGACGAATGGGAGGAATAGCTATCCCAATGCCAAAAATATTTACCATGTTCAGTAGCTTCTCCATGGCTTCTCTTGCATTGCCAACAATCCTCTACATGGGACACCACCTACTGGGGTCCATTTTATCACTGATCCAAGTGAAGCACACACAGCCCCATTTAATAGTCACAGATTCCATGGATTTAAATCGATCTGACTAGACATTTGGATTGTGGGTCATTATTTTAATCTAGAGGAATTCAAGTTGTGGTACATAAAATCAAGAGAATAGAAAAACCAGATTGACTTGAAACTTCATATCTTCACCACACACACTACCCATGTACCATGATCCACGAGGCCCCATCAGCCAAACAATATTATTGTATATCTATCATGTGCACCACCTAATAGGGCCTACTTTATCACCAATACGAGTAGTCCCAGTCCCCACCCACCCACTACCAATAGTCACAAGATCTCATGAGTGTGCACTAACCTGAATGAATTGGACTGCTGGATCAAGTGTCATATATAAATATATACATATATATATATATATATTTCTAATATAATGGTGTTGAACTTGTGATCCATAGATCAAGAAGTTTGAAGCATTGATATAACTTCAAACTTCATATCTGGGTTTATGACTGCTCATTGAAAGACTGCCCCAAGACCTATGTGCCCAAGGATCAATCCTAGGCTGCTCCAGAGGTTAGAAGCTTCTTTGCAATGGGCTGTGAGGAACTCCTCAACTTGCAGGCATTTTAAGTGGAAGCAGGTAAAATGGTTCCATAAAAAAAAGGTGAAACGTCGTCGCAGGCAAAAAAAAAAACCGGTTTCTCTATTTTTCATGTTTTCTTCTGCTGGAGTAAAAATCTTCAATGATCCATGCTACATGAATACGTTCGTTTCACCCAGTGGCAGACCCAGGATTTTTGTTTAGGTGGGGCTAAACTCTTACTTGACTTTGCTACCTTTCTTTTCACAATAACAAGACCAGAAGATCAAAAAAACCTATATAAATTGACACAATTTTTTTTCCATGCTCGGTTCTCCTGGCCAGTTGAAGGGTCTTCTCACTACCTCTCCCAAATTCAGGTGGTGAGCACCCATTTACCCAATTTGAATTTTAACAAGGGTTTCATTTGGATATAAGGAATTTGGTTGCCTGCATTTACCTTAGCTATAAAAATAATTCCTAATAGTTGGTCATGGGCTTGCAGCAAAGAAGAAAAAAAATGTCACTTAACTGTAATTCAAGTTATCCAAACATATGAACCATAAGGCCTAATTTATGTATGAATTGAAGTTTAAAGTATATACAATGGAGATTTGGTCATCTTCGAGCTTGTAGATATTCTGTGATTTAGAGCTTAGTGTTTGGATTAAGATTTGGAGATTTAGGGTCTGAAATTAGGATTTGAAAATTAAGGGTTTACATTCAGGTATAGAGTCATTATGATTATATTACAACTGATGAGGAAGATTATTTTTTTTAGAGCTATTTGGTGAGAGAGAGACTAAACGGCCACAAGAGGACCGGAGATAAAAAGCTCGATCAACACGAAGAGGATCTCAGACTTTCACCAAAAAGAAGATGTCGAAAGAGATCGGCACAAAGATGATTTGTTTTCAATCTTTTTAGGTTTGTAATGTGGGGTGATCACAAGATTTAGACGTGAGGCGACCGTTTATTAAATATATTGAGAAATGTCAAATACCCATTCAAACAGCATGTAATTTCAAAACCTCAGGTCATTTACATCTAGGTCCGCCCATGGTTTCACCCATTGACAAGCTCACGAGCTTACCAAGTGAATTGAATCTTCCTAATGCGGAACTACACGCACCCGCACAAGTTTGTCTTCTGCTAACGCGGCACTCGAATCCCTTGTACCACGATTACGTTCCTCTCATCAGGGAATTCTTCGCACTTGCACTTTAGGGCCCGTTTCTTTCCTAGAATTTATGGAATTCATGTCTGGTGGCTATCTGGGATTTTCAAATGCTGGAATTCTGAAATGCTACTGAATTCTGTCATTTCTGAATTCCCTGTTTCATTTATGCCTGAATTCTTGCCTGAAAATTCATGAATTCCTAAATTTCCTGAATTCCCTGTTTCATAACTAAAAGGATTTCTGACTAAAATTTTACTCCTATATACATTGTTTATATACCAATTTAACCCATCAATGTATTTTTACAACTCAATACGCAAATGAGTTTAATACTAATGATAAGTTGCAGGGCTTAAGATGATCTTTTTTTATCAAATACTTGACTATACCACTCGCTGTGAGGTTTATGATAGAATGCAAGAATCAAGATATTACAGCAATCATCCGTCAATATGCCAAAATTCCCTAAACTCAATTCCTTAAATGGTCACCCAAGCAGAAAACAGATAGAAATGACAAATGGAGAAAATTGTTCATAGCACAAATTTGAACTATAAGTAGTTTTTTTTTTCTTCACCAGACCCACCAGACCCATAAGTCCAAGAGATGGAAAAACCCAAATGGCAGAATTTAAATCCAACAAAAATAACTTCTCATAATAAAAAGAACATAAAGGTAGAGACTTTCTTAACAGATCTTTGAACAAACACATCAATATCATTCTTATACAGCAACTTCCTATTGCATCATCCACATATATGAGCTTTACTTATTAGTATTGGGTTTCTTATATCAATCAGGTCCACTTCAATTTCAAATGAAACAAAGAAAAAGAAGAAAAAATTGATGAAAGATTCGTATCCGGAGAAGGTGGGTTTTTGGAATCCCAGTTGAAGAGGTGGGTTTTGCAAATCCCTACTTTTTGGCATTTGTGAATGCCACAATTTCTAAATTCCCAGAATTCCACTTAAGAAACGCTGGATTTCTGACAGGAATTCCGGAATTCCCAGACAACAGGAATTCCTGTCATAAATTTCAGAAAAGAAACGGGGCCTTAAAGTCCATCAGTGGGGTCCGCCTTTTAATTTAAATCAACATTCTACCAAAAAGACTTTAAATCATTCAAATAAAAGTGCATTGACTCTCTAAAAATATCAAACTCCAATAAAAATCCACAAGTTGAGTCCACCCATAAATCCAAACCATTGAAATAAATGTGGATCGATCTAATGTGCAGTCCCTTTCTTTTAACTCCAATAAAGACTTCTTTGTGCAAATAGATGATTCCCCTCTTCGCAGAAATTTGTTTTTATGGGAGAGAAGAATCTCACACGATGCTCAAAAAACTTTTATTTTGAGAAAAAATAAATTCAAATTTTGCCTTCTTGGCAAGAGTCATGAGATATGTGTTGCACCAAATAATATAATAGTTTGACGTATAGAAAACACTAACAGTTTTTATCTCTATTGTGGATCTCTGAGTCCAAGTGTGCACCTAACTTGTTTGCACAACAACATGATTTTGTGCTACTTGGATTTTGTTTTCCATAAGATAGGAATCCTACATTTGCACCGTTCCCCACATGGAATTGAAATCCTCTTCATTGAGTTCATTTTCTCTCTTATGCAAAGAAGGACATCGTACCAAACAATGAAACAACAAGCAATATGGAAAATCAAAATAATGATTCCCTATTACGGGATCTTCTCACCACACAAGCAAACCAATGGCCTATTTGGCTGCAAGTATTTGGGACATTATATTTGGGAATTTGAAATTCTTCCAATGTTGTCCCCCATATAAAAGTTCAAATGCTTAGGTCCCCTCTAGCATAGGCAAATATTTAGAATTCTTAAACCTAACATTGCATTTGAAATTAACAGAGGACAAATATGAAACTAATGGAAAAAATCTCTAATCATCTAAATTCTCATTAGAAATGCCTTGAACAAAAAATAAAGAATTGTTTGTGCAATAAAATGTTTCTTCCCCACATTTCCATCCCTTTTATAGAGAATTGAAGTTTTTTCTATAAAAGAAACTCAATTTTTTCTCTTTTATGCAATAAAAATTTATTGCATCAATCAAAATAACAGCGAACTATTTGGAAAATCTAACGATTTTTCGGACTCGTTTATTCACTAAGAAGATTGTATATAATGTGAATTTCTATTTTACGAGAAAGTGGAATCATACATTTCTACCACTTTCATGAGAAATCGAAATCTTTCCTTGAAAAAAAATCAATTGACTTCCTTTTTAGAAATAAATTTGGATCACACCATGCAATCCAATTGGGATCGATCGATTTACATGGTAGTGGTACACGTATAAAAAACAATCTATAAAGAAAGTGAAACGAAAACCAGTCCCATTGTATAATAATTATATAATAACTACGTAAAAGGTTGTCGTTGTGGGGCAGAATCATGATCGACCTGACCTGATTGTGACCTTTTCAACCTCTACTTCCTCTCTCCCTTTCCGTCTGGACCGATCCCCGACTTTTCTAGGGTTTCTCTTCCTCCTCCTCAGGAGACCGAACGAGGATCGGATCTGATCTTTATCTGATCTGGTCTGAATCGGAGAGAGATGTCGAGGTCATATGGAGACTTCAATCAGAAGATCGATTACGTATTCAAAGTCATCTTGATTGGTGATTCGGCGGTCGGGAAATCTCAGCTCCTTGCTCGATTTTCAAGGAACGAATTCAGTGTCGATTCCAAGGCAACGATCGGTGTCGAATTCCAGACGAGGACCCTCCTCATCGATCACAAGAACATCAAAGCCCAGATTTGGGACACAGCTGGTCAAGAAAGGTATCTTTTTTTTTTGCTTCCAACTACATGCCATCTTGATTAGATCCTGAGTATTGAATTTCAAATAGAAATGTGTTCATGTGATTGTTTTGGTGATTTCTCAATATTTTCATCTGGGTTATTCCTAGTGGGTTTTTTTTTTTAAATTATCATGATTATTTTTTGTATAGAGTGGATTAGCACAAGTCTTTCTAAGATGACCCTAGATCCCCAAATTGATGGGATATGGCTCAGATGATGATTATATGGTGATGAGAATAATACAGTCAATGAGCTGGGTGGATTGATTATTGTAATGAGTGATTTTCTTGAATTGGAGTTTGAATCATGTTGAGACTTGCAGTAAATATTTAAATTTCATGACTTTAGATTGGATATCTTTTGTCTTAATGGACGACTGAGGACTACCCTGTGTTGTGGATGGATTCGCCAGTCAAATAGATAGGCTGACAGGCGGTTTAAAACTTTTGTGATAATCCAAGAATGAACTGTGACGGCTCAGGATAGATTGGAATGGAGAACCCGAATTCATGTATCCAAACATACTTTGGACAAGGCTTTGATGATGATGATGTGTGCTTTAGTTGCACTTTTGCCCAAGAGCAATCATATTTTACTTAAGCTATTAATTACTCTTGACATTGGTGTAGAATAGCATATTCACAAATGAAACCATATTGTTGGTGCAAACGTGCTACATATTAGTATTTGAAAGAATTGAACAGCTTCAGTTTCTGTAAATTCTGATCTCTTTAGTTCTGTAATCTGAAATGGACTGGTTATAGCTTCTTTTTAATGCTTTTGTGGAGATCTCCTCTTTTACAAGAATTATTATTGTATAACGAAAAGAATTTGATACTCCAAGTTCACTAGATAGATCCTTGTTATAGTTTGTGCTTAGATTCCTTCTTAATCATGGGAGAAACCTTATTGTAGATCATCAGTGTATGGTGCCGAATCTAGCAAGCTGATATACAATTAATCTTCTTCTAAAAAAGAAAATGATTTGTCACTCATTCGTTAGTAAAAATAGATTTAAAGCTAAAGTACCCACAAGCTACACATTCTTTAAGTATGATTACTCTCTCACTTGTTGGATTACATTTCTCTTCTTGGGCTAGCTTCAGAGAACTTTAGTTGGCTACAACTAGCTAAATATGCTCATGGGCATCATGCATCTTAATTGATCTGCCTTCATCTTGTTTAAAGCCTTGTAACACATATCTAATATGGGGTAGGCTTTGTGTTTGCTACTTCTTCAGTCATCCATATTTAGTGCTAAATTCTTTTTGCCCTGCAATATAATATATTGTGTATAACTACTTCCTTCCAAGGAGGTTGATCCCTTTTCCTAGTTCCTCTTTGTCAATTAATCTGTATTCTGTAGATTTTGAATGGATTGAATCTTTTGTTCTCCAGACTAATGACAATTTATTCAACGGCAAACTGAGATATTATTTTCAAGTCTGTCTTTGCTCTCAGCCATAGTCACCCAGCTATGGTATTTTTGCAATAGTTACTGTGCATGAATTTAAACCTCCTAACAGCTTCGTCTTTAGCTTTTGTTTTGCTTACTTTCAGTACTGGGCTAGTAGAAAATATATTGAATTAATTTGATTATAGTACTCTCGCAAAAGTAAGGCGTCCATTCTCATTTGTCCAATCCAAGGATAGATATTCTTCATTTCAAAATAAAATTATATATATATATATATATTCTTCAAGGCAAAAAAAAAACGTATAGGAAAAATCATTTGTGACTTTCAGCTTTTTGTGAAGACAATAATATCCTCAAAATCTAATCTTAACTGGTCATCTTTTAAGTAGTATGGTTGACGGCTGGCCCCATCTCTGATGTGTAATCTGTGTCAGTATTCAACACAGAGGTTTTGCTTTTTTGTCTGAATGTCTGTCTTAAATAGAATAGAAACACCAAATGAAACAAGTACATATTTCTTAGCCTGCAACCCCAAAATAAACAGCCTTCCAAACATGATGAGTCTAGAATGTGAAAGTCTTAAATTGAGAGATTAACCAGGCATGGCTAATTCATATGAAATACCCCTGGCTTTATTTTCTGTAACTGATCTGTTTCGTTTGATTGGCCATCAAAACCAGAATCCTGTTTATTCAGTTCATTGTTTACAGTTATCTGAGAGTTGACGCTAACCTTCATATTAGTTGTACAAATAGTTTTAGCTTTCACCAGTCATTTATTGGCACCTTGATGATGGCTTCAGGTACCGTGCAGTGACTAGTGCTTACTACAGAGGAGCAGTTGGGGCAATGGTGGTATATGACATAACCAAGCGCCAATCTTTTGACCATGTGACTAGATGGCTGGAGGAGCTCCGAGGACATGCTGATAAGAATATTGTCATCATGCTGATTGGAAACAAGTCGGACCTGGGGTCCCTGCGGGCAGTTCCTACAGAGGATGCCAAGGAGTTCGCACAGAGAGAAAACCTCTTCTTCATGGAAACTTCCGCCCTAGAAGCTACCAATGTAGAGTCTGCCTTCGTAACCATCTTAACAGAGATCTACCGAATAGTCGGCAAGAAATCCTTGATTGCTAATGATGAACAGGATGGAGGTAAATCAGCACTTCTCAAGGGAACCAAGATTGCTGTCCCTACCCAGGAGCAGAACGTGGTAAGTAGCAAGTCCACGTGTTGCTCGTCCACGTAGGAAAACTCACTGTGATGACTGTCTTATAAAATCCTTTACTCTTTTTCTCTCTTTAAAATGTTCTCTTTCTCAAGAGGAATTTATTTTCATTGAGTTGTTGTGAAAGCTTGTAGTATGATTAAAGAATGAGAATTTAAAGTTCAGAAGGTTTTTGATATTTTTCAGGTAAAAATGGTGAAGAAGTAACTTTCTTTGTTGGTTTGTTCATGTGAGATCAAGCAGTTTCTAGTTTTACTGTTTCTTATGTCAAACCTAGAATGTTGGAATAGAGATTAGGGGATAAAAAATAAAAAAAAAAGAGGGATAAGCTGAAAAATCCAGAAATCTCCTGTCATTGAGGTTATATTTTCCTTCCCTTCTACTAATTAACCAATGGAAATTGCAGAAACGGACCTTTATTAGGTAAAGTTTTACTTAATGATCAATTGTGGGACCTATTAATCCTGGTGGATTACTTAAATTAGCAGTTTTATGACTTTATCTGATCTATAGGTGAAAGTATTCATTGGAGAAGCAATAGATTTAAGTATGGATATTCCAAGGAATTGTTTAACTTGGTGCTGCTACTGAAAGTCGGAACTATTGAATAGGATGACAGGCAAGATGACTAAGGTAATGGATTCAACATAGGGAAAAAAAAACTATGCTCATTGATTCAAAGCTTAAATGACCATCTCTTCGTGTCTCAATAACGTTGTTCCCATGCAGTGTTATGAAAAGGTGACATGGAACATCCTCGGCCGGTGGTTTTTTTTTTTTTTCCTTCTTTTTGCAAGAGAATTGAACTCATGCACCACGCACATGCGCACACTATGTCCTTTTTTTTCTCCTTTTTGGAAGAGAATTGAACTCATGCATGAGACACTATGTCCCTAGCCAACTAAGCAAAAGATGGAGGCTATGGATTGCATCATTCACGATAGTACGCTACATGTCCCTAACCAGCTGGGCAAAAGCTGGAGGCTCCAACGGCAAATTATTAATGGTGTTAGTTACTTAAGATTTTAACACATGTCCAAATTACTGTCAATGGACAAGTCCAAAATGCTGTTAGTGGATTTTTGGTAAAACTATTCATTTGGCAGAGAGAATATGAAAGGAAATAGAAAAAAATCAAATAATTTTGCAATAGGACTTTAATGTCCATTACCAATTGAGCTACCTATTTCTTAACGCGCCCACTGAAGTGGCTGGGGGTGGGGAAGGGAAAGGGTGGCAGCAATTGCCACCTTTGACTGAGATTGACCCGGTAATCATCTATCGAATTTCAGATCATAGGGATGACCAGACACATGACATGCTCATCTCTGTCCGTCCCTCTTATCTTGCCACTGGAAAAAATAAAAATAAAAATTGCCTAGGAGACTGTCATTATAGTTGGATGACATTTTGGATCTAATGACTAATTGATCTGGATAGAAACCACTGAGCTCCACCTTGGCTGGAGATATTGACTTGGTTACAGGGTTCAACAGCCTCCCTTGTAACCATGCCTCTTGGACTTCCACACATCTCGCCTTGAAATGCCTGTGAACAGAAAGGGTAACCATGGTACGAAATACATTAGTGGTTTTTACATACACCCAACTCCACTTTATACAATTATAGGTAGCCATGTCCCCTTTTACTTTAAAAAATCACCGTCTTCCCCAATCTAAAACTCTCTATCAACCAACCACCTTGATTTGTAATCAAAGTCCAATTTTTTTACCATTGATGAAATCTGACATGTTATGAAGTTTTTCTTAGATTGAACTAACTGAGAGTGGTAATCCGACCTTGACACTGAATTTGATTTAATGGTCTTTGTGTGTTATCACTATGAATTTAATCTCAGTTTGTGTGTTTAAGAAAATGTTTGTGCTTGTGCTTGTAGGACGAATTACAGTAGGTTTCATAAATCTACTGAAAATAGGCAGTCTGACGGTCAAAGTTGTTGGCCAAGGTTATCAAGTATTGAGAATCCTGAGTACACAAAATCCTCTTGGGCCCACCTCTGATTTACGCGGATCCTCGACAAAGAATTTTCTGTCCGATGTTGTGATTCATGATTGAGCGGACTGCCCGCCCGTAGACGTTCATTTGCACGCGTCTCGGTTTAACACTGGAGGAGAACCTCCTACAAATGATTCCATCTCCTCTGCCTGCGGCTTTAACTCAGAGAAATCCAGAGCGGAAGCAGTAGAAATCCACACCGGGCCCACTTATTTAAACATCTGAACCCCACAAATTAAACACTTTCCTATATCCTTAGAGTGCAGGAGGTGGTCTCAGTGTAAGATTTCATCATCATGATTAAAACCTTACTCCAATTATATAAAGATAAATTTACAGATAAATTATACTTTTTCATATTTATTTTTATTGTGCCTCAATGCAGTCTTCTTTGCCCTATCCATTTTTTTTTATGTGCCATCAACCATCATAATCAATTTTTTCTTTATGGGAGTCGTTGCTGTCCTACATTGGATATGTCCAAACCATCTCAAATAAATTTTTCTAATTAATCATGTTATAAG
The DNA here is from genome assembly GCA_029852735.1 of Persea americana. NCBI lineage: Eukaryota > Viridiplantae > Streptophyta > Magnoliopsida > Laurales > Lauraceae > Persea > Persea americana. The sequence continues at coordinate 62,637,793 of CM056813.1, read as the reverse complement.
ATTTATTATTTGATAAAAAATATATATAATTAATAAATATTGCATTAAATTATGTGATTCTCGTCTTTAATTAAAAGTTCAATCTTATGGTGGAATTTGTTGATTGCATTTTTTATCATTAAATAAAATAAAATTATAGTTAAACAAAATTTAAATATTATATCTTTCTTAGTTAAAACTGTATTTATAGAAATTGGAAATCACAAGGAAAGAAAAAGAGCATTTTTTTACTCCATACACTTTGAGCTGTTTAGATTTTGAACGGAGAGATTTTACTGTTTGGGGGATTTGCTTGTAGAGTTGAGTTGTGTAAAGGTTATTTTAAAAAAATAATAAAATATAAGTGGGTTATGATAGTATTTTGTTTTCAGTTGTTTGTTATGAAATTTTTTTTACTTTTTTATTAAAAGATGGAGTTTTTTTATCTTTTAGTGGTAGCTTTTTAACTTTTTTTTATGAAAAATACGGTGGGAAATGAAAAAATAAATATTTTTAATGTGACTTATTTTTCAAAAAGAAAATTTCACTCTACTCAACTCTGCTTATATTGTTGCCAAATAGACCCTCGGAGGATCCATCCTCTGGGCGCCCGCGCTCCCGCGGACTTGCTAACATTTTACCACTTTCGTTCTCTCTCGGTCCAACGCATCATGCCTCCTTCCATCGCTTCCAACTCGTCCGTCCATTTTCTTCTCTTCTCTTGTTCGAAACACATCCCATTTCGTACTCTGACCTTATCAACAGATTCGATTCATAGTATCTGCTAGGAGCTACCGAGAAATCCTCCATCATTTCCTTCGCTACTTTGGAAAAGCGATTGCATCTCTTCTCAGCAGTCGACTCTTCAGGTGAGTTTCCACCCCCAATCACTATCCAAAACTTCGCAGAATCGCGTTTTCCAATCAGCTTTTCTTCCGTAATCAATCGCTAACCACATGAGTTTCGTTCTTGTTTTCAGATTTCCAGAAGCTCCTCGCCGTAAAACGGTCCAAATCTACATAAATCAGCAGTTCCTTTCAAGATCTCGATGCCTTATTAGGGAAGATATTGAATAATTTGAGTTCTGATTTTCCAGTAAGATCATCTCTCTGTCTCTCATTTTTGCCTGATTGTTGTTGTTCGACGTTTGAATTTCCTTGATTTTGCAGGTTTTGATCGATGTAACTAGTGAGAGTTGAAGAAGGGAAGTGAAATATTATTCAATTAGTGTGGAAATCTCGGGAATCGGAGGAGGAAGATGTGAATGGATCGAACAGGATCTACGGTGGTGGCGATCGAGTGCTTGACAGGGAGCTCGAAAGCGGAGGAATGGAGCGAGAAAATGCTCCAGACGGGAGATATCGTGGAGGAGATCAAGATCGGGAGCTCCTCGACCGTCCGATCGCCCTTCAAGAACGGGAAGAGTGGGATCCAGAAGCTTCTCCACGGCTCCTTCAAGAAGAACGAGACGTTGGTGGTGGTTCGAGTGCGGCGTGGAGAGGAGCTGGTGGAGCTGCAGGCCTGCATCGTGCCGTTCGAGAAGAAGAAGCAGTACGTGCTGCGTTCCATCCACGATCCCAACTACAACGTGGGGTTCGTTGATCGGACGGAGGGTGAGTGCTTTGCACTCCAAGGTAAGCTTCTTCATTTATTTTTTTTTTCCAACTTCTCCGTCTTTTTCTGTGTTTGGGCATTTTTATTAAATTCCTTGAATTGTAAGTGGAGTTTCAAATTTGCAACTGTTGCAGGTCAACTTTGACCTTTTAAATTCTCTAAATTTCAGTGTCTTAGATGTTATTAGAGTGTACCCAGCATTTGAGAAATCTAAATTCCAACAATGAAGTTGCGGAAATGTCCAAAATAAGAATTTTGTGTTAGGCATCTGACAACAATGTTAGTAGTTATCAATGAGATTCCTTATTTTATTAGTGGAACTTTTTATTAAATGTAGTCCTTCGAATGTCACTTTTATCATTCAAATTCTCCAGGGTTTATCATCCTGGATGTTGGATGTTGTGGGGGCATGTGAGATTTCGGAATTTGGAAGGGAAACCATTGGGAGGATGAAGAAACACTTGTTTGGCATGTATTTTTGTGAGAGAGAAAATGCCTATCAAACAAGGGTTTTTTTTTTTTTTCATTTCCGAAATGAAAACATCCCCGGAGTGATGACAAACAGGTCCTAATATCTTTTATCTTTGATTGGAATTCTCTAAATACCATCAACCAAATGCCCCCAAAGAAGCAACAGAAGTGCGTTTCGTATGTCATTTCTGAGCTTTTACTGTTTGCAATCCTAACCATTGATGTATCGGTCTAACTGTGGATGGAGATGTCTCCTTCAATCTTCTGAACTGAATGAATAAAGCTTTATTCAGTGTACCTTTCCACTTGCACAAACTTCTTCTGTATGGTTCCCCTTTTCGCCTGGACACTACAGAACAAGAGACCTGTTCTATTGCGGTTCCTTCTTGGTTGCTAGAAATTCTCAAGTCTTTGAATGACCTTTTTTCTGGTGGCCTTTGGAGTTTGGACCCACACAAGTAATCATCTTCTCTTTTGAAAGATGTAACCTTGCAACGTAAATCTAGTGTGTTTGCACGTTGCTTAGCTTTTTATTAGATACGAAGTGATGCATAATTCTGTTCTTTTCAGTATCTTTTGGGCTTAGAAGGAATGTTCATATAAAAATAAAATAAAATAAAATAAAAATAAAACTTATTGAAGTGGGAAATGGGTCTCACAAGAACAGAGTGCAAAGTACCCAGCTATATTGCTGCTATGCCTGTAGCCCTGTACCTGAGCACAAACCATGTTTGAATGGATTTGTATAATGCATTTGAAATCAAGTCTTCTTAAGTTGTCAAGGCTAAAAACTAAATACACTCAACTCCCTATTTAGATGCAGAGAAAAGGCAGAGAAAATTGCATGCTTCACATTTATTAACTATAGAACAGTTTTCCTCACTTATTTTCTCCATCACTTTTCTCTGCATCTAAATGTAAACTGGAGCACATTTGTGTAAACCGGAATTCTGTATCCATAATTTTTTGTCTTTTGGTATCATAAAAATGGTTTTGGACTAGGGGAAAATCAATTTGAAGCTCCTCCTTTTTTGCATGAAAAAATGCTGCATCAAATTGCGAAAATGTGAAAATGAGGAAAATCAGAGTCTTTTCTACGGCATCTAGAATCCTCCCGTGACCCCATCATACAGGAAGGCGTCCTTAATTCTTCGCAACTAAGATTTTTCACGTGTGGTTGTGTGGAACCTTGGCATGGAACCTACATACTGGCATTCATACACCAGATCCATTTTTCCAATTTTCCTACACAAATAAATGCTTCGTATCTTTTGTTAACAAGCACAATTTATGCACAGGTTCTAGAAGCTCGAGGGTGGTTTGTGCTCTAAGCAGAGCTCAGCTTCAAGATGGATATGTAGCTTACCCGTGGGAGAAGAAGATGAAGGAGATACTGCCCGTCTGTAATTTGAGCTGTTTCCTTTCTATCCTTCTCCTTCCGAAGGCGTCGGATCATGCTGCTTCTCGCTACAACGATCAGGAAGACACATTGACCAGGGCCAATGCTTGGCTCCATGCTTCTCAAGCATCTGGGGTCCCTATTGTCTTCATGAGCGTTCAAACCGAGGCCCTTCTTACTAAGGTAAACAAACTTTTGTTACATTAAGTAAAAAAATCATTTAAGTTAAAACGAAAAAGAAAGAAAAAAGTTGGGCAACTATTGGAGGGTATTAAGCAGATGGCAAACATATCCATGGGATTATGGTTAATCACGATGGGCCACCATGTCAATGAAGTACCTTGTACATACTGTCTGCACACTGATATCACCTTCTATACCAACATATGGATCACATTACCAATGATCCAAACATGCCTCCACTTTGATGGGTGGGCCAGAGCTTGAGATTGCACCAATCGTGGGCATCCAATTAAGGGAATATCTTCGGTGGTTTGGGCGGGTTATGGAAACAGTTAAAGGGCCTATTTGTATACATATGATACATCCAAATTGAATGCATGGGAACTCATGGTTAAATAAGCTCCATTTTTTTTATTATTAAAGAGCTGATGGGTGAAGGGACCTAGGATTTTAATTACTAGGGTGATGGCTAGGTATTCATTTTCATCTTCCCTCGATTCAATTTCCATAAAAGGAATAGCCACTTATGGCAAGAATACCTATGTATTATGTGCGAACAAATAGAATACATAGGCGATATCATACAATCTGTTGGTAAAGGCGCTAAAACCAATTCTATATTATTTCTTTTGTCGATTTTTATAATCTGGTTCAGGCCAGTCTTCAAGTGATTGTATAAATTTACAGTACACTACACTCATGTAACCAGATATCAGGAGAAACGGCTTCTTCAACTGTCAATGCAGGGTCATTGTCTGACCTTGGGAATCTCGCTAATGTCAGTCTTTATGGGTTTGAAGATTACCATGGTCTTGACATTGGAGTCATGAGAGCAGTTCGTCTGTGGTATGCTCCGATCGCAGGAGAAGTTGCAGTGGAGATCATGCTACAAGAAGGCGATTCCAAGCTTGGTTTTGCCATTAGTCGGACAGAAGAGGTCTCTTTTACTTCCCCTCTCTTTTACTTCCCCTCTGTTGATTTTCATATCTTTTTTGGGAGACTGAACTCCACCTGGCTCCAAATAGGACACAATTCATGAGTCTCTGGTATACCTTTGGGTTCACCTATGAAAAATCTGAAACTCTTGGATAAGCCTCCCTAAAATTCACAGAAAGGACTGTTGGGGCCACTGTCATGTTTATCCCTATAGTCACTTGGATTTTCTGTAACAGTTGATTTGGGCTTTTTATAGTAATCATTCTTGCAGTAGCCTTAATTCTTATTCGGAGTAAAATTTGTAATATGTATTTATTTTGAGTAGTTTGGGTCCAATCAAAAGGTAGCCATCACGCCTTACGGTCCATCAGTCAGTCAAGAGTAATATCTCATTATATTCTTATCATTATTATTATTAGAGATTTTTATGCATTAGTACCTCTTTAACTTGATTTTCACATACTAGTGACAAAAAACATAAGAATGTCACAAGAGTGCGTTGACTGCACTTTTTTTTTTACGGTCATACCCCTCCCTAACCCACAATATTATTGGATATCCAGCCTCAAGCTCCACTTCTGACATCCGATCCCCCATCTCTTCATCTTCTTCACCTCCTGTCTTTGCCTCTCCTCTGCATTTCTATCATTCAAAGAGGCTCCCATATCAGTAAACATGAATATGGTTGTCCCAGAGCCTCAATGTAGGTGAGTAGTATGAGAGCTGCAGGACATAAAAATGGAGAGATCACCCCCATCAACTTCTTGGTGAAGGGGAATGGCCCTCCTCTGCTTCTCATGTATGCCGTTCGCGGATTTGAAGGATTTTCTTCTGTGGATTGTGTTTCTGGGAGGTCTTAGTTTTTCTGTTGGGTTCTTTTCCCTTCGCATTATGACAGCTAGAGGGGATATCCCATGATATCGTGAGTCATCAGTCAAGGCACTCGTGAGACATTGTCTTTTGCCTTTGCATTAGGCCTTTTGTCACTAGTCGTGGAAATCAAATTGAAAAGGAACTAACATCATCCCTGTATTTTTTTTTGCCTCTTAACTTCTTCCACTTGTTGACAGGGCTTCATCTACATATCTTCTGTGATTGATGATGACAACAACGAAACAGCATCCACCCGCTCTGGGCTTAGACGACTGTACAGGGAAGCAACAAGCGCATCCAAGCTCTTGGTGATATCGAGGCTTTCAAATGAGAAAGTCCTTCCATGGATAGTTTCTTCATCAGGTGCTATCCGATGTTTTGACACTGTATCCCTGAGTCATAAACTCTCACTGCACCGGCATGCGATGCGACCTATCCTCATCCACCTCTTCATGTGGGATCGAACACTGCCTCTCCCCAATGAAGGCATTGCCGGGTGGAGATCCTCATCTCCTCCTCTCTTGACTCAGCACCCACGACTTGCGAGAGCGGCATCTGGGCCAAGGCTCGACGGAAACACGGTTGGAGATTTGTCTTTCAGGTTCCATGACTTGTCACTTGGTGATAACTGGGTGTAAATTTTCTTTTCTTTTCTTTTCTTGTTCTTTCCCCTCTGCAATTGTATATACATACAAGAGACTGTTGTTTATTGTTTATTGAGCGTGGCTTGTGCTGACATTCAAGTGGCAATGTTCGAATAATTTATCCTTAAAGTAAATGTAGATTAATGATAAAGATTATGTTGTGCAAAATAATAGTATGTTTTCCTATAAATTATATTTGCATTTATTTTTCGTTGAGGTAAAGTACTTTGTAGTGAGATAATAAGTAAACAACTGATAGATTTAGCAACACGAAGGGCTTGGCGTAGTGGTCAAGACCACGGTTCCTCTCTCTTTTGGAACTAGAGGTCTTGGTATTAATCTCCGGTTTCCCCCTCTTTAGAAATCAAAAGTTGAGTCCACATGTGCTGCCACCTGGGGGCCACGGGGGTTTTACTCGGCTTCTCTACGAGCCCGGAGGAAGGCCCAAAGGGTTGGGAACCCTCCATCAGCTGAAACAAAACTGATAAATTTATCAGTTTCAGTTTAGTTGTGTTTTAAAAGGTAAAACTCTTGGAAGACTGAGAAAGCAGAAGTAAAATTCATTAGTTGTTGTCAAGCCCTTGATTTAAGGTTAAAAATTCAGGCCTGCGTGGCATCCATATAATGCGTAATTCTTATATCTAGTTGGAGAAAAAAATAAGGGTAACATCAAAGAGTTATTGTCTGTAATGTCAACTCAAATGACTAGGACCCTACTAATAGAATATCCGCTCAGATAGGGTCCATGCTTATCAAACCCATCCCATGCATGGGACTCATGCACAAATGAATCCAATCGCGGTTGGGGTGCTCATGGACCGGGCTTGGATATATAATAGGGATCCATTTAGTATTGGACTGGCTTGGATTAAATGATAGAAAGCCCAGAGACTAGCCCACGCCATGGCCACTACTACTCATGGTGAATAGATTAGTTGGATCCAATCATGTCGAGTACTGCCATTTAAGGGAGCCTTCGGTTGTTTATGGAATAAAATATTTACAAATTTAAATATTATAAGAATAAAATAGTGTGATATTAAAATATTATAATATTTTTGTTGTTTGGTAATTTTGGAAGAATATTACACATTTTAAATTGAGTTGTTTGAAATGTGTTATAATTTTAATATATATATATATATAATTCAAGATAACAATAAAGTAATTTCATTGATCATAGTAAAATTCATTATAAGAATAATTTATTTTTAAAAACTTTAACTTATATATAATTACCACATTTGGATTATAAAGTAGTGTGGAAAAGTAAAGTTCAACTATCACATTTATTTTATCATAATCCACTTTTCTTTATCACATAAAATCATGGTAAATTGTAGTGTAAAGTAAATACAATACAAAAGGCAACTATTTTAATACTTTTTCTCCGATTTTACTTCACCACATACTTCACCTCACCATTTACCATGATGTGACATAAGCCTCTATTTTATTTTACCACAAGTGAACAAATATGCCTTGACCTAAATGCGATATATTATCTCTTCACTATGTTTACGAGAAAAGGCAGTGTCGTAAAGTTAAGTCTAGCTGTCATTTTTCCATAAACTTTATCACAACTCACTTTTATTTCATGAACTTTATTACTTAACCACTCTCTCCTACTTGACTTCACCATATGGTACTTTATCCCCCCTTTATCGTGAAGTGACATTTACTTTTTTTTTTTACTGTACTTTACCGTACACACAAATAAATACATCATAATAGATTTGGTGATGTAAAGTCATGACTTTACTACTTTGTAAACATTATTTTGAAATATCTTTAGATTGTAGAAAGTCTTTGAAAGAAATTTATCCTTTCTTGATATTTTTCTTAGATTATCAAATATACAATATTTTTTTTCTTATAAAATAAATAGGATTTTACCAAAAAAATAACTTTAAATGGCCAAAGCACCAAACATGAAACTTTAGCCGGTAGTACACTAAACAGGGAATTTGTACAGAAAAAGTAACTTTTTTCACCATTTTTTTTTGTGGTTGCATTTGACCTTCATTTTCTATGTTGAGGGTTGACTACGACCTTCGCTATAACAAGTGAGGGTTGCATTCGACCCTGAGCAGGCATAACCACTTCATCTTCTTCTTTCTTCATCGAGTGATCGAGTTTTCAATTAAAGGAAGAGAGGACTGGAAGACCCGCCACTTAAAGTTATTTTTTGGTAAATTTCTCATAGAAGTCTACGGTGGGCCCCAATTATTAAATGTGAACATGGATCCGGTGTAACTTTCCCGCTCAAGGTCGCATGATTGAAACATATTAGGGCAAAAAGATTTGCCTCAACATTTCCCGCTTCAATTCGAAGAGAACTGCGTTTCGCGTGAAGACCCTCGTACTCAATCCCAAGCGTTCATTCAACTCAAATCCAACGGTTGATAAGCCTCTCTCCCCATCTCCAAATTCCCTGCTCGCGCCATCTCCCTCATCCTCATCTCATTCAATCCCATTCCCTCCAAAACCAAATCTCTCTCTCTCTCTCTCTCTCAAACTCACTTCCTCAATCGAAGTATCCAATAGCCCGCACGAGGCAGACGGCCGGAAAATCGACAGGCGGGAAGGCGCCACGCAAGCAGCTGGCTACAAAGGCTGCTCGGAAATCAGCTCCGGCAATGGGAGGAGTGAAGAAGCCCCACGGCTTCTGGCCGGGAACGATGGCGCTGAGGGAGATCCGAAGGTACCAGAAGAGCACGAAGCTGCTGATCAGGAAGCTCCCCTTCTAGCGTCTAGTGAGAGAAATCGCTCAAGACTTCCAGATCGATCTCAGGTTCCAAAGCACCACTGTTGCCGCCCTGCAGGAAGCCGCTGAGGCCTACCTGGTTGGGCTGTTCGAGGACACCAATCTCTGTGCGATCCATGCGAAGAGGGTGACCATCATGCCCAAGGACATCCAGCTTGCCCACAGGATCAGAGGCGACAGTGCATAGAACTCTCTCTGATCAAAAGAAGCTAATGCTATCTGTTATCTTTGTTTTTTTGTCTGACTAGGAAGCTATGTAAATCTTTAGGTTTATATGCAATGGATGCTTTACTTGCATTTTTCTGATGTTTGGGTTTCTAATGGATAGAATTGAAGTAGTGATCTTTAATATTATTATTCCTCTTTTTCTTCTTCAACTAAGAACTGTGTTTCTCCTCTTCATTTTTTTTTTTTTTTTTTTTTTTCATCAAAAGTTGTGTGGCTCATTTCGTTTCTTCTGTGAAATGGACATGGTAGAGAGGCATATTTATTGATTAATCTTTATTAAGGCTGCTAAAACTGCTGATTAGACACAAAATTTAGTGCACGTGGGTCAGCAATGTGTATAGGTCTATGCCAATTGTCTTCATTGATAGTCAATAGCTGTTGGTATAATCAATCAACAAAACCTACTTTAAAAAAGGTTAGGGCGTGTTTGGCAATTAACTAGTTAAGTTAAAGTGAAACGAATCCAGGCAAGAAAAGGCAATAGTCATATCAAAAGTATATATTTTTAAAATTCTCACCATCTTTTTTTTAAAAAATAAAAAAAACAACATTCTTTCTCCACTAAAAGACAATAAAACTCCATTTTTTATATAAAAAGTAAAAAAGATTTCATACCAAATAACTAAAAATAAAATACCATCATAACCTCTTATATTTTATTCTCTTTTGATTTAACGCTTCACTTCACTTTACTTCAATTCACCATATTTTTTTAGATGGTGTAATCTTATTTTTAGTTGTCATAGTTAATCTCATTAATTTAAGTTGAATCCTGCCTCCGATGTTAAAAAGGAGAAAACCAATCTGAATCATGTTAGATCTTTTGATTCTTTACATAAAGAGTATCAGGCCTTTTATTATCCAAAGGTGGTTGATAAACTTTTAGATTCATAAAGTTGGATTTGTAAAAATTAGAATCGGTAGCGCGTTGTGGTTGTAGAGCTATTTGGGTGGTCAGATGTGGGTTTCCCCTTTTGTACATCTAAATCATCAAACTCGTCTACCTGTAAATTTCAATGAATCAGTTGGTTCATTGCTATATAAGGTCCTAATACTCATCAATGGTCCTCAATCAAGCTCCTAACCATATATTGTCTCCAGTCCCCCAATTTTTTTTTTCTTAGGGCAGGAAAGGATTATGCGCCGGGGCATCTTTTTACCCTAAAATGCTCCATCGACCATAATTGTCGAGAATAGCTCCTTACCACTCTAAGTTGTAAGACGTAGCAATTTTCACCTGTCTACTCAGTATTCAAATTTTGAGTATGCCACCTCTTCCTACATGTGTAGGTTTCCTTTTCACTTGTGTGGGCTTTCTTTCCATGTGTATGGACTCATATCCTATGTGAGTGGTCCGTCTTCCCGTGTGTGTGGATTCTTTCTAGGCCTTGGGTCCCAGGCTCTCCCAGCCCCCTTTGGCTAGGTTAAAAAAAAAAAACCATGACTGTTATGGTTTAATCCTTCTAATGAAAAGATGGAAATGTTGGAGGGAAGACCTTTGGTGGGATCAATGATCATTTAAACTGGTGCTTAGAATTGCAAACGGGTATCCGATTCTTCGATTACTTGGAAGTTTCAACCTGTAAAAAATCGGGTATGAAACCTATTTTAAGTTCTGATTCATAAACGGGTCCAAGTCCAAAACCCAATTTAGGTTCCGACCCGTAGACCCGAGACTCGACATATGAGCCTTTGATATTACAAATTGCACCTCAAAATTAACTTTTTTTTTCATTTTTATGTATAATTTTAGAGGTAGTAGATTTGATGCACTGTTATAAGTTAAATAATATATTTATTTTAAGAAAAATAAAGAATAAAGAAATTAGAATGGATTTTGGAACTAGATTCTAGTTCTCTAGGTGGACCCGGTTTCGGAACCGGATTCGGGTTATCCTATTGGAACCGGATCTGAAAGCAACAAAACAGGTTCCAAGTATTGGAACTAAAACCGTTATTTAGAAATAGGTCCAAGTCCGAATCCACTATGGTTCCGATCCGAAACCGTATCGTTTGCAGAAAATATGCATCTGTATATTGTGTAAGCCTAACATGTTTAGTAATTGACACTAAGAATCAGACATGAGTTTGAAAGGACATTTAAGAATTATCTCAACTCCATCTCACTGAGATTGACTCCCACAATCACATAAAGAGTGTGGAGACAAGAATATTCCTTGCAAGGAGCTCATCCAGACATTCACCTTGATTCCATCATATAACACTTAACCCACTCACTCTTCAACACTCCACTCAATCAATTCACCCAGACATTCCTATCAATGCAAAATCAAATTTCATTCAAGTTACTTAAAGGCCATTAGACAACTTCCAATTTCTTTCAAAATTACATTCATACAAAATTTAATAATTCACCATATTCAGAACCTTACAACCTTCCGTCTATTCATTTCATCTGAATACACAATTAACATTTCAACAATGCAGACATAGATATGGTTAACTTTTTTTTGTATTCTTCTTACTCTTTTTTCATTTATTTATTTGTTGCACTTAAAAGTTAATTCAACACCAATAAACTTGCAAAAGAATGCTAAGAGCTAAGATTTGCAAGAAGGAAAGATGATTAAGCATGCCAGTTTAACTAGAGCAACAAAGAGAAAAAAGAAAATCAGTTGAGAAGAAAAAATATAAACAAGATAACAAGATCCAGAAAATCAGTTTTTAGGATGAACCAAAAACGTGTAGTAAGGTCACTGACTAAAATTATTAAAACAAAAAACTAATATTAATAAAAGAATAAAAAAGGGTAAAATTTATAAACAAGATTTTGAAAACAGAGGATATATGGATGCAATATAGGAGATGATTCAGGTGCATTCGGCCATGGGATTTAAGTTCAGGCATTGGGAATTGAATTTCAATGATGGGGTTTAGGGTCTCTCTATTATGCATTATGGGTGATGAAAAATGTGAGATGGGGAGGTAGGATTTGGGGTTTGGGCTAAAGGAATTAGGGTTGCGGTGGAGCACATTTGAGGGAGAAGATGATGATCGTAGAAGAAGAAAGAGAAGAGAAAGATGAAGCAGTTTTGAGGTGTCAAAATCAAGCGTTGTGCACATTTTCCTCCTTTTTTTGTTGAAAAAGAAACGAGAAGAGGAAGATCAAGCGTCCGGGGAAACATTTTCCCTATTTTTCTAGTCGTCAACAAAAAAGAAGCAGCATTTTGATCTACTTTTGGAGGTTTTTTCCACAAATTTGCCTCGCAATCCGACCGTCCCAAAGAGACTTCTTAATGATTTCTCACCCAATCATTTTAAAAAGTAGAATGCTCGTTATTTCCAACCACAAAATAAGAGTTATTCATTAGAATATGCTTGTATCCTTGCACTCTTGCTTATTTTTTGTTCTTAAACAAATAATATGGGTTTTAAAAATCCAAAAAGATCGTGCCCCTCACTGTACACTGTCTTTTTTAACTATATGTTAACATTGAGTGATGACAAAGGTATGGTATTAAGATCTAATGAATTCAAACAATTTGGATCATGATAATTAGGAAGAAAAGGTCAACTAAAACATCCAAAATCATTGTCAAACCACTAATATTCCAGTGGCAAGGATTCAAGTGAAAAAAAAACAAGGTCCTCATGTTTAGTAACAGTAACACTCATTTACCACGACCCAGTAATCCAAATCATTCAAAAGATGCATCCATATGTTATTTTATTTAGGTATAAGTTTTATTTACTTAAAAAAAAAAAAAAAAAAAAAAAAAAAACACACAAAAAGTAATTGAATCCTACACTATGTCACCAAACTTTTTGATTAATCTATACAATGTAGGCCCTTAAAGCTTACCGAGACTTTTCCTTCAAACTACAATAATCCATGTTCTATAGTATTCTGTAGAGTGCTTACAATACTGCACGATCATCAAAAGTGTTTATCAAAGGTTTTTTGAAACGCACACTTACATAATCATATCCCAACCAACTAATCTACAACTTAAACAAATATTTGACAATAAACAAATCACAAAGAAAATTTGAATCCCTAAACACTACATGCTATTATAAGAAAAAGTTAAGAATGACTAATTTACTATTAAGAATTCTCTGACTACACAACTCAAATTAAGCAGTGAGCCAATAGGGAGCTACTAAATTTACTATGGGTGTGATTAAAAGCAGATCAGGGGTCCATCCAATTCTGCTTGTCCTATTGCAAGAATTGTGGATTTTTCTTCATTGGTAAATTCCATTTTCTTCATCAGTTTTCAAAGAACAATAGTAAATCTAAAATTTAGAGAATTATAAAAGAAGGAGCCATCATATTTTTTGCAAAATGAAATATCTTCATTTGAGAATCACCATGAAGAAACCCAAGCAACATTTAAGTCAAAATGTCCCAATACGATGTCAACATATTCAACTCATCAGGGCTGAGAATCATTTCTTCCAAAACAACAACTTGATTTACAAGAACCCCAATTCAAAGAGAGTGAGAAGAAAAGCATTAGATGTGGAAATTCTAGGCCCTCTCGCCTCGGATCCTGCGGGCGAGCTGGATGTCCTTGGGCATGATGGTCACCCTCTTCGCATGGATCGCGCAGAGATTGGTGTCCTCGAACAGCCCAACCAGGTAGGCCTCAGCGGCTTCCTGCAGGGCGGCAACAGCGGTGCTCTGGAACCTGAGATCGGTCTTGAAGTCCTGAGCGATTTCTCTCACTAGACGCTGGAAGGGGAGCTTCCTGATCAGCAGCTCCGTGCTCTTCTGGTACTTTCGGATCTCCCTCAGCGCCACCGTCCCCGGCCTGAAGCGGTGGGGCTTCTTCACGCCGCCCGTTGCCGGAGCTGATTTCCGAGCAGCCTTTGTCGCCAATTGCTTGCGTGGCGCCTTCCCACCCGTCGATTTCCTGGCCGTCTGCTTCGTGCGAGCCATTAGATCTTTTGAGAGAGAGAGATTTGGTTTTGGTGGGATTGGAGAAGGATTGAATGAGACGAAGGTTTGGTGCATTTGGGAGTATTTGAAGGGGAAGGCGGGAGTTTTAGCGGGAGTGGGAAAATTTTGAGTGGTTTTGGGCGGAACGGGAGAGAGCCTTCTCAACCGTTGGATTAGAGCTGAATGAACGGTCAGAATTGAGTGCGAGGGTCTTCACGCGGATCGCAGTTCTCTCTTTGCTGTTTTAGTTTTCGAGTTTCGGCTCGCCTTGATTGCATCAGCGGGATGGGGCCTCTTTTCCCATTTACATTCTCTGCCATCTCCATGTCTTCTTCTTCTTTTTTTTTTTTTTTTGACTCCATCCATCTATGAGGGCAACACACATTTAAATTTAAAAAAGGATGAAAAAAAAAAGAAAAAGTCTTCAACACTGATAAGACCAGTTAATTATGAAAATACAGAATTGACAAGTATTGTTATCCACCAAACACTCATTTCAGTCATTTGCAAAAAGACAATAATACCATTGGCCACGCCCATTTTAGATTAGATAATAAAAAGGAGAATTAATGAATATCACGACTACAAAAGGCATCGAGGAGCTTGGAGAAAATGAAGGTTTTTCATTTCATGGTCAGACATCCCCATTGCACTCCGGAAATTCACGTGCCCAAGGATTTGTAGATGAATAGTGAAATGAGCCCTAATTTTAGGGGTTACCATTTTTGTTTTGGAAACCTACCTTATGCATTTGACGATTGTGACCGTTAACCGTGTCTAGAAGATCCTAAACGGTTAATTGATTGACAATCGCAACCGTTAATTGTGTATACAAGTTCCTAAATGGTTAATAGGTCAAAAATCCACCTTTGATTCCCTATACATGTTGAGATATTTTTGCAAAATTTCAGACCATTGGATCATAATTTTTGGACTTCTATAGGGCCCTTTATCAAAATCCAAACCACTTTGTTTCTTCAGAAAACGGCTATGTGGTCTAATTTGACATCCCGCTTCATCATGGATTGTGAGAAAATGACAGAAAATGGGCTATGTTTGTCATACAGTGCAAAAAAACTTCTTCAAATGAACAATGACACAGATGGTGACTATAGGCTTACCATGAAACCCTACCTTAAAATCCTTAAAAGCGTGATTTTTATTCCGCAAACACACCTACAAAGACATTTCCACACCAATCATCGAAATTACATCATATACACCTTGCTTGCTTTGCAAGACCCAAACAGGCCCCTTAGTTTGCCTCATTTGAGGCACATTACCAGTGGCATTTAAATCTGATTTGCGATTAAAATTTAGAGCATGCAGATGATCACAAGCCTAAGAAAAGTATGAAATAGAGCTAAAACGGAAATTCAGCTGTCATCTGCTAATTTAATGACTAACACTTTTCAGTTCACAGAGCTTTTAAAAACACCAGGAGTCTGTAAGACGTCAATGGAGTACCATTTGATACTAATATTATTGTTTTGCTCCGTATATTATAATCAATACAAAAATCACATTTTTGTAAGATTGATCCCAAAATCATGGGATACAATTTGTACTTCTATTACTTTCTGCTCTCTACATGCAACTAGTGTTACAGGTATTAATAACATTTCACAGGATGTGTCATCAGGAAACAGATTTGCTGCCCTCACCCCACCAGAAACTAACACAGAAACTTTTGGTAAGCGACCTCACAAAATGCCACCATTTGGGTGGAATGTAAAGCATTTCGCCTTCCTCTATGATGCAATCAATAAAATCAAGGTCTCGTGCCATTGGAAACTCTTTCAAGTCAAGATTGTCAAGATCCACCTGCAAACATGAATGCATTATAATACCCAAATTTAACAATTCCACAATACTTATCTAGACATATTAAAAGGTACATAAGAAGCGAAAACGAATACATGGAATTACAAGTTCCTTTAACGCAAACTGCGAGGTGATGATAGACAATGTGCTACTTCCCTAAAATACAGTCTCTGCTTACCCTTGGAATTGGATGTTAAATGCTAAAAATTAACTCTCTTTCGTGAATTTTTTGAAAGTCAAACTGCTTTTTAAGGAAGATCCAATTTGCAGTGTAAAGAATAAAAGGTCCAATATCTTTTCAGAACATATCATACATTGAAGAGGGTTAAAAGATCCCTAGAATCATGATATGCACATATCTTGAGCTAACATATGGAGGTTAGACAACTCAGAGTTGAGGACTGCCCTTGCTCTGTTTTTTTAACCATCTGAAAATGATGGATAGAACAGTTATGAACTTCAGAGCACTACTGTTTTCAAGGAAGGCTCACCAAAGAGGTGATCCACAATTCAACAGTCCATATACAAAGCAAAGTGCAAAAAAAGAAGTTTGTAGGGTTAACACTGGATAATTCCTACCTGTAACATGCCAGCTCCTGCACTTAAAATTTAGTGTTCATGTCTAGAAGGGGCTGTTCAATATACTTTGTTACCCACATAAACACACACCCCAACTGAATTGCTATTTCATCTCTCTGAGTCCAGCATGTTCAGGATCATCTGGAGAAACAGACTATAGGCTGGACTTGTGAGCACTTAGAAAAGGGGGGAAAATGGGGTATAACCTTCCTTTGGCGTGTTTATGAAACATAAGAGGGTACCCACATGCAAATTGCCAAATATTCGACCCACCTCTCCACAATCCCCTAACAAAGATAATTAAGAAGCCACAAAATGAGATTGTAAATCCTTTTTTTTTTTTAGTTCATGCTTTCATTCAAAGCCGCAGCCAACGTGGAATATAATAGCAATTTTTTTTCATGAATAATATAATAGCAAATATCCAATGTCAGTGGAAAGAATTATCAGAATACTATCAGGCAACAATAGCTAACTATTAAACTTTCAAGATAGCACTCTAGCGAAGGTCAATATCAAAGCCATCAAAGAAAAGACAAATAGCATAATCATTAATGATACGTAAGTGGCACAATCCATGTAAATGCATGCACACTGAATAACACCTTTTATGCATGCCATACCAACTTCCAACTTCTTTAAATTAACTGTATTTTATTCTATGCTCTCTGAAAATTAGCTAGACTTCAGTAGTGCGAACCTGACTGGAGTTACTCAGCATGGACTCAGAGTAAGGGTACAATTGTTCTGACACTGAAGCAGGATAAAGTCTTATATATTTTCTGCCGACAACCTGAGAACAGGAAATTTTGAACATACAGAAAAAATTTATAAAGATGTCTGCCAAGCTTTTAAAACAAAATGTACCAACAGTTTTTAGAAAAAAAATGTATATCGAAACAAATTAGTGCAGCATAAAGTAGTTTGCAATAAAGACTTAAAATAAACTAGTTATTTTAGCTCAACCTCATCAAGCATGTGATGGATCTTCAGCTGTCAATTCTGTTCCCTTATGCAAGTGGACTTCCCAGATTGGCCCCATAGAATGTTAACAAACAGTTGAACAATGCAGTAAAGTTTGCATGTGAACAAGGCCTAACATATATCATCACAGAAGCCTTATCCCATTTATCCAGTAAGTTCTATGAATTTTACTTCCCTAAAAATCCCTGTTTAAGAAGGCTATGTCATTTCTATGTATTGGCTTCCCACTTCTCCTGCTTGTAATTGCAACACTTTGATTTTCATATGGCAGTTGTTATGTATTCCAAGCACATGCCTAAACCATCTCAAACAGCATTCCTTAATTTTCTTTTCTACTGGAGCCACCAATAAATTTCCTCCAATGTATTGGCTCTCATTTTATCCATCCTTGTTACTCTGCATATGGATCTTAGCATATGCATCTCAACCAGACAACCATGTGTAATTTGTCTTACTTTAGTTTCCTTGTCCAATATTCAACTCAACATAGCATTGCGCGTCTAATTGTTTTAGTAGAAAAATGTCCATAAAATCAACGTAACACACGATGATCACAATCTTGCCTGGCTTGTATCTGCTTTAGCACCCTGCACTAACAATTTTTTAACTGCCCATACATATTGGAGCACATCCTAAGTTTTCAATTCTCAAATGACTCTAGGGTAATGATCCCTTACAAACTGTACATCTCGGTTTAACTGTGTGAGTCATGCAAATTAAGGGGAGGAACAAAAGGAAAGTCTTAGATCTGATTAGGAATGGTCCAGAAATTATCCTGATTAGGTCAGGATACATATGGATTTTCATGGCCTAAAAGATCTAACTATAAAAAAATTGGTGGTTCAATTCAGCAGTGAAAGCAAGTGTGCAACTCCAATCGGCTCTATGTTTCAATTCGACCATATGTAAAATCAAATTTATCTATATTTGACTTACCCTTTTACCGGTTTCTTGTATTTAATTTTTTTTCAGCAGTATTTTCCTGAAGCCATCCAAGAAAACCCCCAAAGCATAAAATTTTCCAACGAGATATGTGACGTTGTTCCCATTCAATAGCATATACCTCCAGTCACAAAAGGAACTAGGCAATGAAAATTTTTAAAATGGTATAGTGCAATGGGAATTTCCAGTTAAGAAATATTCACTTTAGGCATAATTGTCACAATATGAGTTTCAAAGCTAAACTAATCATAAAAAGACAAAGATAAGCTTAGGCCAAAGACGTAGAAAGACTTTATAGGAAAGAAAAAAGTAAGTTCTCAAATGAAATGAATTGTCAAAGCACATCATAGAGCTTTGAAATACCTGAGCAAAAAGATTATGGTGCGGATCATGGTGCAATGGTGTCACTGTCCCAGCTGGACCAAACCAAGCATTAAGAGACTGAAGCTCCCCTCCACCAGTAAAACAGTAGTCTGGAACAAAAATATCATTGCGTAGCTCTTGTATCTAACAACGAGAATAAATAAATAAATGCTTGGTAGGTTGGTAAAACTCCAAAGTCCAAACTCCTAACATAGTAATGGTACAATTGTTGTTCCAAAAGGATAGTTTTCAAGGAAAAAGGGGTGAGAGACCTGATCGAACAACTGATGCTGAGCAAGATATGTTGGGACTTCAGAGCAACGCTCAGCAGACTGAATCCTCTCAAGAAACTCAGAGAAGGTGATCAACTCTTGCTTCCACTCAGAGGACAAATAGTTTTTTCCAACCTGCAAGATAATATAAATTTACCAGTTTACAACAGAAATAGTCACTTCAAAGTTCAAAGCTCAAACCCTATTGCCAAAATAAGAAATGAATGCAGAAAACTTCTCTCTTCACAACTCCCATTCTTGTAGATCTGTATATACCCAGGTGCATGAAATGAATGCAGGAATGTAAAGCAAGAAGAAAAAAATGAAAAGAAAATAGGTTTTATCTGCTGCAAATGCAGCCGATAAGGAAGCATGGATAATTGTTTTTTGTGATCTCTCTCATTTAAGAGCATTAAACCATAATTGCATCTATCTTCTTACAGAAATCAAATATTAGTATCTATCAAATTTGAACATGATATCAAAAGATGAAACATCATGTTGAATCCACAGCAAGCACATGCGCCTTCTTTGGATAAGCAACGATGAAATGATTTTGACCGTGCAACAATAAAATGGTTCATCAAGGTAATAGATCACCTCAACTTCTTTTGAAACTTCACCTCAAACTTGAAAAATATACTAGTATAGAATCAAGGAAAGGGAAGAACCAATCACCTCAACGGGAACTGTTCGGTCACCTGCAACCTTTTTCAAATACTCCATGTCTTTCCACTTAGTCCGTGCAGGCCAATGAGACATGCAGTCACTGATTATAACTGGATGACCAGTTAGAAAATAATCACGCAAGAAACTCTCCAAAGATAGAGAAGACCTCCTTTCAACCATCTTGGAAGATAGTGACCTGTTTGGAAGAACTTGAAGCACCTAAGAAACATAGAGATACAAAGGTGGTATTCGTCAATATTGACCTGAAAACAAATAGCCCTGGTTAATGTCCTTAAAATCAGCAAAAAGATGGAAACAAGGTGACAACCAAACAACATTTATAAATTATCATAATATTCCTATCGTTTCTTTCATGCCTTCTTAAAAGATACATAGTACATTAAAAAGGAGAAACTAAACAAAATGACAATAAATTAATCCAGAAATGGGAAGAGGGTGGTAGACAAACAGGCAGTCAATGCCCCACTATGTGAGAGAATCAAACACCTATTAGACCCACTCGCGAATTAATCATCATTAAAGTCTTGTCCCAACTACGTCGAGGTTAGCTTCCGGCTTCCTCTTTGGCCTACCCCTTTCCTTGGTGGGTCATCAACCTGCACAAACAAAACTTTTTCTCAACATAGCTATTGATGGTCTGTGTTGGACATGTCCAAACCGTCTCAAACGAATCTCTCTTAGTTTATCACCTATTGATGTTACCCCTAAATGCTCTTGAAAGCACTCATTTATGATTCCATCTTTCCTAGTTTTACCACACATCCACTTCAACAATCTAATCTCTGTTAAATACATTTTGTACACATGTTGCTTCTTGATTGGTCAACATTCTCCTCCATATATCATAGCCGGTCTAATCGTTGTCCGGTAAATTTATTTTCCCATTCTTGTTGGTATGCACCGATCACAAAGCACTCCAAAACCATGTCTCCACTTCAACAATCTCATTTTTAGCCTAGATTTGATATCTTTCTCAAACTCTCCATCCTTACTAATTATCAAGTCAAGGTATCAGAATGGATCTCTTCATGGTACCTCTTGAGCTTTAATCTCTTTTCTTTTGTACAAACACACAATTCAATGTGGAAAAGGAAAAATAAATAAAACTAAGCAGTTTCCTTGCTGTTCAAGCCCCTACAGTAGACATTGTGAACTCTAAAAATTTTATTCTCTTCTACTTTGCAGATGTTTCCATGGTTTTTTCAGGTTTTCATTAAAATAGACTCATTTTTTTTCTGTATTATTCATATTCCATTCTATTTTGCACTTACCTCGCATCAACAGAAAATTTAGCATAGCTGCTATATACACTCATATTCACATACTTCACTGCATCTAGAATGGAACTCTTTATATTGATATAGGAGTTTGTTACTTTTGCTTCCCTATTGATAGTGGGATTGAGTAGCTGGAATGGCCAAGTTGCATCAGCTTAGCAACCTCAATAGATAGTTGGGAACCATTTCAGTACCAGGGTTTCACTGTGAGCAGTGTGTGCAGGATCTATATTGATATAACTATGATCTACTCCAATGACAACTTTGCAGCAAAAAGGGAGGCAAAAATATCTCACTGAGAAACTATATGTTACAGACATCACTGATAAACCAATCGAATCCCCATAAAACGTGGAGAAACAAACAATGGGAAATCAAAATCAATTATATGTAACAAGAGTTGCACTACAAGTTGATGAGGATTTCACTCTTAGTTTTTTTCTTACTATTTATGGAAAAATAGTGAAAGAGTATGGCATTAAGCAACTACTGAAAAGACCATGTCATGCAAGCAATGTGTGAGCGGTGCTAGACATGTCTTAAACAATGATGAAGCTAATTAATAAAAAATTATCCCAGAGGGCTAGGCTGCAACCGAATCTAACATACACACCCACATGTGCCTGAACCATATTTCTCCCTTGCAGCCAAACACTACAATAAAAGAGGAAAACCCCTTTACATAATCAAATAGAGAGACCCCTATATTGTACCTTCGAAATTGCTCCACGTCGGATTGAAAAAATGCTTTTTTTTTCTTCATCTCCCTCAACTAGCATACCCAAGGAAAATGGGGAGGAAGAAACTCCCAAACCGCACAATTCAAGTGGGGTTTTCCTATGATTTAAAGTTCATAATGACAACCTACTGACTACCGGACACATTTGGAGTTTTGGAGTGAATAATATAAATGTTTCAAAATCATTGAAGAAATTTAGATAATGTTAACAATAATAGTCACTCTTTTCCCGTGATAGGCCCTAGATTCAAGCTTAATTTCTTTAAATTCTTCCCCTCACCAAAACCCAAAAAAAAAAAAAACACTTTGCAATTCCTCTTTTGGTTCTCCTCATATTCACATCTTCAAATTTCTCATTAAGGGGACAAAATTAAATCGCCAAGACAACATTCATACTAGGAAAAGAAACAAACAAAGAAATAATTTTTTGTTTCCGAGTTGAAGCTTGAAACGGACTCTCACCTTGGCCTGATCAACACAGTACAAGCCGCACTCGGTTTCCCCGCCACATAAGCTCCCTTTCTCGCGCCCATCTCCATCCAAACCCTTCTCACCCTTCGATATGAGGATAATCCTCTCGATGGAGGAATCGAGATCTCGACGGAGGAGCGTTCCTCCCATGATGAGCCCCATGTCGAGAACCTTGAGCGCCTCCCGGAACTGGCCGGCCCCCATGTGGAAGGCCGCTACGTGGAGGCACGCCATCGAGTACGCGTCCCTCCACACCGGCAGCACCGAGTGCCACGGCCCCGAGTGCAGCTGCTCCCATGCCATTTCCCGCGCCGCCTCCGCCGCCCGGAAGTCGCCACCGGCTGCCAGCGCTGCCACGTTGACGTAGGCAAAGCCGCCTTCTTCAGAGATCCGCTGAAGGAGGTTGGATCGCTCTGCGTCTAAGGTCGGGGTCGGGAGGAGCTCCATGGGAGAAGAGGAGGGTGGTGGTGGTAATAGTGGCGGTGACTTGGTGGTGGGAGGTGTCATCTGCTCATGGTATTTTCTTTGCAAGAGTGGATTGGGGGTGGATGTGGAAAAGCGGTTGGGTGTTTTTTTGGATGGAATTGGAAACTGTAGGCTAACGTGCGCACGGTGTGGGTGGGAGGTTTGTGTCGGGTTTAACTCATGGGTGTATGAATCTGCAATTTTTGACCTTTTTACCGGCAGTGACAGCATCTTCAATTTTATTTTTATTTTTTTTCAACCTTCGGGGCTCGGGGCTCGTTTTGAGTGCACGTAAAAAAAAAAAAAAAAAAAACATAAAATTCATTTGGATTTGATAAAGACAAAAAAATTCCTTAAATTTCAATATCTACAAAAAAGCCCTGAATAGGAATATCCTTGTTATTTTGCTTAGCCGCAATATCACAGCTTACCTGTATGAGCGGAGATATCGCTATTCGTTTCTCTTTGCTATACATGAGTCGAGATATCTCCATTAAGCCCTCTTTCGTCGATATTGAAGTTTTAGACTTTTTTTGTCTTCACAGAGTCTACAGAGATCTTTTTAAAAAAATCATCAAAAATCTATAAGCTTAAAGAAAAATATTCTCTTGAAAAACATCAATTCTTTTTATAAAATAGTTGAATTTAAATTTTGTTTAAATGATTTTACCAAAAAAAAAGTGAAAGTGCACAAAACATGAGAAAGGAAAAATGGGAATGGAAAAAACCATCTCCACAAATGGCACATGTCATCAAGGCCTTCTTAAATGGACCCACTGCGCACATTTTCATGGTCAAGTCCAATAGACAATGAGCTAGGCCTAATGGGTTGCACCAATACTGCACAAATCCGGCATAAATGCTCATTAGGGAAATTACTTATGAAGAATGTGTAACCCATAAAATAAATAAATAATTAGCGAATAAAGGTGAATGTGAGAAATTGAATAAAACAATGATAGAAAAATGGACAAGGCTGGGATGCTTTCCTAAAGACAACAATTTTCCCTGTACAGGTAATTTTGATGAATTTATGTCCTTATGGTACAATGCCCAACTTATTTTTTAAGTTTGCACGCTAGAATTAGGAATATAGAATTGCCTTTGAAAATAAGAATAAGAGGATTTTATGGGAAAAATCCCAGAATTTTGTCATTCACCGTGAAGGATTCCTGTAGACTGTACAGCACAAACTCGGTCTTTCTGCCACATCTTTTTATACTTTTTTATGAGCAGCAATAGCACCGCCTAGAAAAATTCTCCTTCATATTTCTCCATATCTCCATTCAATTTTTCTCCCAACCCACCAACCACAATACTTTTATCAACTTCAAGTGTATGGGTTTTATGATTATTACCTCTCACCTTTCTATCCAAATGTCCCATAATCTCTTTGTCGCTCAATCAAACTTCACCCCGGCGGTCATCCCTGGCAATTCATGAATTCCCCTAACATAATGCAAAAACCAACCATTGACATTGGATTTGATGGCTACAATTGGTGCAGGTCATAGTTGGGTTATATTTGGATCTTTCATAGTAGATCGTTGTATTAGTATTAGAACCATTGATCCACGTTATGTCTGCTATATTATTTTTTCTTTCTCGTCTCTTTCACTTTTCAAGACAAATATTGAGAACATGAAAAGTAGAAAGAAAGAAACTGTATGGTGGTTAGTAGTAATCCTTTTATATATATATGAAGCCTATGATACTATTTTCTCAAAATGATTGGGAGAAAATGGAGTGGGGGAGATTGCATTTGTAACGCCCCACCCTACACGCATGCATGATATTGTCCGCTTTGGCCCACGGGCCTCACGGTTTTGTTTTTAATAGGTCAGAACCCATCAAAAGGCCTCATGCAAGGTAAGGGTGTAGGCTCTATATATAAACCCATTCACTTTCCTCTCTATAGTCGATGTGGGACTCCGAGGCGTCACAATCCACCTCCCTTAAGGCTGCACGTCCCTGTGCAGTAGCCTGCCAGCCCTCTTGGCCCGCCCACATGGAAACCCGCCCACGGCAGGGGACCCACACTCGAACTAGTCGAGAACCTGGCTCTGATACCATTTGTAACGCCCCACCCTATACGCATGCATGATATTGTTCGCTTTGGCCCGCGGGCCTCACGGTTTTGTTTTTAATGGGCTAGAGCCCATCAAAAGGCCTCATGCAAGGTAAGGGTGTAGGCTCTATATATAAACTCATTCACTTTCCTCTCTATAGTCGATGTGGGACTCCAAGGCGTCACAAGGTGGGAGAAAAGGAAGAAGAAATAAAGGAATTTCCATATATTTAGGAAAATCACGCAGAGCAATGCTAGCGTTTTTCTTATTACCGTCGCTCCCCTCATCATTTGAAAGAAAATGGAAGAGGTTTCGACAGAACCTGTTTATGCTGCATAGTCTGCGGGGGAGCCTTCGCGATGAATGGCCAAATTCCGAGATTTTCCCTTAAAATCCTTTAAAAAATAATGGTAAAAGATAAATACTCTAATCCACTTAGGTGATCCCTTGAGTTAATATCGAGTCAAGTGGTCCTATGAGCCAATATAGGGTAATTCGCAACGGTAAGCGTGGAGTGTTTTGGTTAGTACCGTGGAGATTTATCCAAGTCTCACATCGAAAATATCTAAGTATTGCCCTGGGTTTAAAAGTCAAACCCTGTCTTAACTTGAGATGATGCATCCCATAAGACAACCCAAAAAACACATCCCATCCAAAGGGCACAAAATTATATTTTAAAAATATAAAATTTGAAATAATTTGAATTTTAAATCATCAATTTTTAGAAAATATCCAACACTGCCGTCATCGCGAAGAAATGGGTTGAGAAAGGCTGAATATTTTTCATCCTCCTTATGTGCTAGTTTTATTGATTTTCTTCCTATTTTCCCTTGATAAGAGAGTTTGTGATATATGGATGTCATCCAATTGAAGAAAGAGTTTCTATCTTGCTCCTCCTTTTAAAAGTGAAAGATTGTATTCCATTTTCAAAACTTTGTATATTTCTCTACTATCCTGTAATTTTAATTGCTCATATTGTATATTTAAAATGTATAGAAATAATGTAAAAATGACTTTAACCAAAATAAAATTGAATTTTTACAAAAAAAAAAAAACCTGAAAATCTAATCAGAAGGATGACTATAAAA
The DNA here is from genome assembly GCA_029852735.1 of Persea americana. NCBI lineage: Eukaryota > Viridiplantae > Streptophyta > Magnoliopsida > Laurales > Lauraceae > Persea > Persea americana. The sequence continues at coordinate 62,612,030 of CM056813.1, read as the reverse complement.
AAAAAAAAAAACATGTAAAGGGTGATGTACTTTAAAAAAGAAAGCAAAATTATTTCGAGTGGAGATATCACCACTCCTTGGCAATAGTGCTATTGTTAGTCTCTATTTTCTTTTTCGTTTTAAAATCCCATCATTTTAGTTCTTCCAGTGCTCCAAAGCCTATCTCTCCGAGTCTCAAACTCTCCAAAAAAGTTGTAAACTATATGTATATTCTAATATTGATCGCCTCTTCATCCAAGTAGTTTATTTATAGGTTTGATCCATATATTTTATTTTCATTGTACTGCGTTCTTTATACTGTTTCTCTTCCATATGTTACGATTTATATTTTCACGCACAAGGAAGTTGAATGGTATAAAGTGAATTATTCTCATTTTCCATATGAGGGTTCTCATTATAAAATATTGGATTCATTTGGAAAAGTTTCCTCTTTCCTAGATTCTTTAAGGAGAGGTTGAGACTCAAAGGAACATATTTTGAAGTGCGGTAAAATAGAAAGTGACAAGGCCAAAAAAAAGAAAAAAAGATGAAACTTGACGATGTTGCCAACGAGGGTAATTTTTGTAAAAATAGGTACGCCACACCATGCCATTATTTTTATATTTTTGTAAACTTATTCTTCTAATTAGAATTTCAGCTTGTTTTTCATAAAAATTCCAAACAAAAATTAATGTTGGATAAATCACATTTAGTTAGAAGATTAAGTATAGCATTTTACTTTGTCGAGGGATCAATTTAAGGACGAGATTTTGATTCGACTAACTTCCTTTAGGCGCTGTTTGGGGCTTTACCGATGATGGAGTAGGGTGAAGTAATAGACTATTTCGAACAAAGATTAAGATACAAGTGGGTCAGGAGGGTATTTTATTTTTAGTTGTTAATTATAAAAAAAATTAGCATTTTTTATTTATTGTGGAGTTTTTTTTTTATTTTTTAGTGGATAAATAAGGTTATATTTTGATTTTTTTTCAAAAAATATAGTAGAAAATTTTAATTAAAGTGCTTTTAATGAGACTTGTTTTTTATTTTATTTTATAAATGAGGGCTTTACCTTTTTTGACTCTATTAGTAAAGTTGCCAAACAAGCAAGTAAAGTAAAGCCCTCATTTATAAAAAAAAAAAGTCTCATTAAAAGCACTTTAATTTAAATTTTCTATTATATTTTTTTAAAATAAATCAAAAGATAATCTTATTTATCCACTAAAAAATAAAAAAACTCTACGATAAATAAAAAAGTTAAAATTTTTTTTTATAATTAACAACTAAAAATAAAATAGCCTCGCGACCCACTTGTATGTTATTCTTTGTTCGGAATATTCTATTACTTCACCCCGCTCCATCATCGGTAAAGCCCCAAACAGCGCCGGCCAGTGATGCTAACGAGGGCAAGGCAAGCCCTAACAAGCTGACAAACTGGAAAGCTTGAGCAAGCCAGTCTTGTGCTCATATCATCACTCTCTTTCTCTTTCTCCTTCAAGACAAACTCTCTCTTTACGCATTCCATTCTCCACTATCTCTTTCCTGCCTTACCATGTTTTCGTAGAAATCGTAGAATCTCGTTTCACTGCTCACTGCTCTATTTTTTTACTCCCTCGGCGTTGTTGAGTTCTTAGCTGTTGCCTATAGCTATCTCGCGCATTCTGAGCTCAGTTCTGCTTCTATCCACAAGTCTTTATTCAAAGCAATCAGTTTCCATGGATTCTGTTTTCTCGTTTTTTTAACAAACTTTCCTTAACATATGATCTATTTTTTTTTGGTCTTTGTAGATAGGGACAAATGGCTGGGAAATCCAACAGAGGGAAAAACAGAGGAAGAGGGACAAACTCTACAAGGTCGTTAGAGCCTATGAGCTCTGTTGACTCATCTGCAACATCCAATGGTAACTCCAAGGCTGTAGAATCCTCAAAGGTTGATGCTAATGGAGCACAAAACTCAAATTTAGATGTTAAGCTTTCTAGCATGGATGAGTCAACCAAGGAGGCGTTGGATTATACAAGTGCGCTGTCAAGCATTGGACCCAAACAAGCAGATGGTAAAGAGGGGAAAAAAAGTTAATTTAGGGAATAAATACTATATCAATAGCAACTTCTGACATTTTCTTTTTTTTTTTTTAAATCCTTCTTTTTCTTTCGAGTAACGGGTGATCTTGGTCTCTATCCTATATCTGTCAAGACTCAATCTGGGGAAAAGCTAGAGTTGCAGGTCGGTTCTATGTGATTAATGGCAATGTTGATTTCATAACATGGCGTAGCGGAAATAGATTTGTTATGCTCTGAAGTCTTTTTGGTTTGGTAAAATTTATCTGGACTGTACTAACTAAAAACTGTGTGTGTGTGTGTGTAACACTTGAAATTGATATAGAACTTGTTTGTTTCATGTTAAGTACAACTTTCTGGAATACTTTCTTTGTCTGGCTTCTTTTTCATTTTCTCCATTGTATGTATGCTAAAGGCCATGTGCTTCTGCTGAAATGTATAGACTGGTTTGGAATTTGCATTTTAATCCAGGAGATTCTGTTATGAATTTGAGGCAGTTCCTTCTCGAAGCTCTGGAGACATGTTTCTTTTCGTGTTATGATTTGATACTGCATGCCAAAGATGGTTCAGTTCATCTTCTAGAGGACTACAAGGAAATTTCTGAAGTTGCAGATATTACTGCTGGTGGTTGCTCCTTGGAGATGGTAGCTGGTATGTTCAACCTATCCAATTAGCGTGATTAATACCTTTATTTAGCATGATTTGTCAGTAATTTGTGGCCCTGATGGGGATGCACATTTTCAGCATTGTATGATGACAGATCTATAAGGTCTCATGTCCGCCGAGCCAGAGAATTGCTTTCTCTATCCACTCTTCATGCTTCACTATCAACATCACTTGCATTGCAGCATGAGAAGGCGCAAGAAAGGGCTCCAGGTTCTGTATGCTAAAGTTCACTCCTGCATTTTATTTATTTATTTATTTTATACTTCTTTCCTAGCTGTATGTCTGCATTCCTCATCCTTTGTTGTTCTTTCTTGTAAATAATTATTTCTATAGTCTGAAGCTGCTTGGTTTTTTCTATTAACTGTTTTCCAGGTGCCATGAAAGAAGTCCCAGAGTTTGATGGCTTGGGTTTCATGGAGGATATTTCTGGTTCTCTGGGTAATTTGGTATCATCTTCTTCAAAGGAGATCAAATGTGTGGAGAGCATTGTATTTTCTTCTTTCAATCCTCCTCCAAGTTACAGGAGGTAGTTTGTTGTTAATCTTTTTTTATGTCCAGAGATTATTGTCATTGCTTGTCCTTGTAATTCAAATGTTTGCCATTGCCATTGGTTTTTGACCCTCGCTTATTAGTTTCTAACTGGTTTTATATCTGCTGCATCATCTCTTCTGATGAATTTATTTGATTGCTTCATGGCGCCTCAACTTTTGCAGCAGAACATATTTCTTCCTGATAGATTCTGTTTGAATTGGTTGTACTATTTAATTATCCCAGTTATTGGCAGGACTTGGGTGGTGTTATGTGTGCCCCTTCTACTGAAATAAAATTTTTATGCGCCTCTGAGAATTTTCCTACTATTCAGCCACCCTGTATAACTAGTCAATCATGTGCTTTCCTTGAACATTTTAATTCAGACCCTTTCAGCGGCTCATTTCATGTCTAACTGCAACTAATCTGCTACTGTCTTTTCTGTTTTAACTTTTTTTGTTCTCATTTGTCTGTTCTAACTTGTATCTGCCGAGGCACCAGACAGTGTTCCATTTCATTTGTAATTGGAATGTTCACACGCGCACACACATATAATATGAAGAATGAAGCAGTTTCTCCAATTTTGTGGGACGCATAGAACATATATATTATGCAGAATGAAACAGATTTTCCAATTTTTTTGGATGCATAGAATTGGTGATTTACATTGTGTGCTGATAAAAAAAGTGATTTACCATCGGGCTTTTCCACCTTCACCAGGCTAGTTGGAGACTTGATTTATTTAGATGTATCCACTTTAGAGGGTCATAAGTTTTGCATCACGGGAACCAAAAAGATGTTTTATGTAAATTCAAGCTCGGGAAATATACTGGATCCAAGGCCTGCTAAGGCTGCTTTTGAGGCGACCACGCTTATCAGTCTCCTGCAAAAGATTAGCTCCAAGTTTAAGAAAGGTAATCCAGAATTTGCAGGCATAAATTGTTTATCGGTAATGAGTTATAGCTTCAGTCTCCTGCAAAAGATTAGCTCCAAGTTTAAGAAAGGTAATCCAGAATTTGCAGGCATAAATTGTTTATCGGTAATGAGTTATAGCTTAACTAGAGATATCACCATCATTTAACATCCAAAATGTACTTTTGTGAAGGTTTCCGTGAAATTTTGGACAGGAAGGCCTCCGCACACCCCTTTGAAAATGTTCAGTCTCTTCTTCCAGCAAATTCATGGCTTGGGTTATATCCCGTTCCTGGTAAATATAATTTTTAAGACGCTGTACTTGTTAACTTTGCTTCCAGAACCTTAGGTTGCATTTGCCTTTATATTCAAACAGAATAAGGAAAAACCCTGGTAGCCAGCAATTTTTGTGTTGTTACTTTCAGGTTACCTAGCTGATCCCAAAATAGTTGGGACAAGGCTTTGACCATGAAGATGAATTTTTAGGTTACCTGATTTCTACTTCTAAAATTTCCTATCAGATCACAAAAGGGATGCAGCTAGAGCAGAGGATGCCTGGGCCCTTTCATATGGCAGTGAGTTAATTGGTATGCAGAGAGACTGGAATGAGGAATTACAGTCCTGTCGGGAGTTTCCTCATACCACTCTTCAGGAAAGGTGTACTTGGTCATTCTTATTACAATAAGTCACACAAGTTCATTGATTTTCTATTTAAAATATGCATCCATGTTATTTTCATAATTACAAGCCACTGGCAGATTAACGTTTTTCCTTTTTTACAGCGTGGTAGCAGTTTAACTTACTTACTGACCACTGCTTTTATTTAGAAGTTTTATTAAATGAGTGTAGTTTCAATTGTCTTATGGTTTAGAAATTGATCACGCCACATCTTGTTTATACCTTCCACTAATATTCTTGTTGCAGGATCTTGCATGATATAGCTCTTTATAAAGTGACTTGTGACTTCGTTGATGCCGCAATTAGTGGTGCTGTTGGAGTAATCAACAGATGTATACCTCCTATTAATCCGACTGACCTAGATGGTTTCCGCATGTGAGTGTGAACCATGGGTGGAATAATTTCATGTTCTCCCCTTACATCACTTGATAGCTGATCATTATATAACATCAATATACTTTGATCTGAACATAGTGGACTTCTATTTCATCTAGTAGAATAACCTAATTTTTTTATAGTTTGTAGTTCTTTTGATGATGCAGGACAGACCCATGTCCCCATGGGCCAACCAAGTCCATTGGGCCCAGCCCAGTCAATTTAAGTCTTATTTAGAGTTGTCTTTTTAAAAAGATTTATGCCTTCTAAGTTAATACGTTTTAATCCTTACCATCAATGTGTTTGGATGGTCCAGATTAGATCTTGGTTATTTCTTTTCTTATATAATGATGTAAAGCCTCTTGGCTTAGACTATGATGAGATTATGATTAATTATATTCAAGCTTCGTGATCTTCCCCAAGTTCTCCTCAAGATTTCTTTGCCTCCTGGGTTGGAGTTTGGCGTGAGGCCAATTTTCAAGTGTAATGCCTAATCTATCCCCTATCTTCTCCATCTCTATCTTACCTATCCCACAAACTCTTTTCCCTTACGCATTATGTGATTATTTGCATCTTATGATTTGAACATGTTATTATTATCATTTTTTTTTGTATATATATTTGGAGTCCACCTGGAACAAGTTTGTGGATCTAAATTTATTCCTGGATTTGATTTTCTAGTTTCCATCGCTAAATGAAAAATTTGCTCGATGGAAGTTATGGTGTAGAAGTTGTGGTTGGTATATCAATAAGATAGACCTTTACATGGAACAAAAAAAAAAAAAAAAATCTATTATGATTTATCGGTAATATGCTAGCCGCATTTTCCTGGGTCTTTGATAGGGCAATAATATACTATTACCAATGCACGCACTTGCATAAGTTATGAGATATTTCAATCCTGAACTACTAGTTCCAGTGTCTCGTCTTTGATATTTTATAACTCTATTATGTTTGTGGGCAAACATGGAATTGACAAATCCAATATTAACATGAGCTTTTCAAAATGTAATAAAATTTTTGATTGTCTTGCGACATTGTAAATATTTTATCTGGTATCTCCATATTTTTAAGCTATAAACTTCTAAGAGATTATCTATATATTATTTTTCTAAGCTATATTCTCTTTAACTTTTAAGAAGTTATATTTATGAATTGATCTTTCTATTTCTAATTATTTTATCATCATCATCATCAAAGTCTTGTCCCAACTATATTGCTTTTGGCTACATGAATTTTGTTTCTCCATTCTGATCTATCCCGAGCCAAATCCTCGGATAGTTTGCTTTTCTTTAGATCTACCCTTACTCCTTCCATCCATGTCCTCTTTGGCATACCCATTTCCTTGGTGGGCCATCAACTTGTATAGAAAAACATTTTTTTCAAGGCACTGTTGCTGGTATGCGTTGGACATGTATAGACCATCTCAAATGAATTTCTCTTGATTTATCACCGATTGATGCTACCCCTAAATGGTCCAAAAAGTGCTCAATATCTGATTTTATCTTTCTTAGTTTTACCATGCCTCTTTTTCAAAAAAAAAAGTTTTACCATACCTCCATCTCAACATTCTCATCTCTGCTACACTCATTTTGTGCATATATTGCTTCTTGATTGGCCAATATTCTCCTTCATAGGTCATAGCTGGTCTAGTTGCCATCTTTTAAAATTTTCCCATTCTTCTTGGTATGCACTGATCACTAAGCACTCTAGATATTTCTAATTATTTTATCACGATGAGATTTTCCACATGATATAGAGAGAAACACATATTTCTCGACTTGAAAAATAGTTGGGAACTGGATTTGTGACAATAGCTAAGAATTTCTATTGATGCCCAACTCTAATCTAATGATTTCAAATAGTAATGTGCAATGTTTTGGATTAACTTGTTTTGCTTTTCATTTCAGGTATGTACGCAACAATATATTCTTCAGTTTTGCTGTGGATGCTGACATTTGGCAGATGTCCAAAGAAAATGAATCAATTGTTAGGTCCACATTTGGACACATGCTAAACATTCTGCAAATACAGAATCTTTACCTGATTCACTGGAGAAGGCGTTTAACAGCCCTAGAACTGGTTATGACTCTTCTGAACACAAATCTAAGGGTTCAAATAAGGAAGAACTTAGCAGTGTTGCAAGTGTGATTTCTGATGTATCTTCTGAGGCACTGATGGTTGACTGTGAGCAGGCAACATATGCATCTGCAAACAATGATTTGAAAGGAACCAAAGCTTACCAAGAAGCTGATATTCCTGGAATCTATAATCTTGCGATGGCAATAATCGATTACAGGGGACATAGAGTTGTTGCACAGGTGCATAGCAGAATCGTGAATCCCTTAATTATGTTTCTTCTTCTTGTCTATTTCCTGGGGAAGCATCTTGCTACTATCTAGGGCTGCACATGGGCGGTTCGGATCGGTTTAATACTAAAACCAATAACCAAACCGAACCTGTCGGTTTTTTAATTAACCGATCCGATCCGACCGATGGAGAGGACTTAAACCGAACCGAACCAAATCTAACGGTTCGGTTCGGTTCGGTCAGTTAAACCATTGTTTTTTTTTTTTTTTTTTAATTTAAATCAGGCATTGAAAATTTCAAAATGATGAGACCCCATCCTTTGCATTTATTCCAATGTTTAGTGCAAATATAAAAATCCAACATTCCAGTGATCGATATAAAAAATAATTCTACTCCAAAAAGAGAGTTTGGACTAAACGCAAGCGCACAATCATATTATAGAATAGAAATTCTGCAATCCAACCAAGAAAAGAAAATATCAAAAGCTGAAAATTGAGCGTGGAAAAAACTGACACAAAACCTATCAACTATGAGGTTCAGAGACAGTATTGAGTTCATGTAAGAATGAGTTGTTGAATGTAACTATGAAAGTAGTGAACGAAACCCTAAGGCCAAAATTGTAAAAAAGCAATACTTAAGTTAATGTACACGGACGGTTCGGTTTAAGCGGTTTTTATAATATCCAAACCGTTAACCGAACCAATCAAATATAAACCGATCCGAACGGGCCGGTTCAGTCGGTTCGGTCCGGTTTTGCGGTGATATCGGATTTTTTGTGCAGCCCTACTACTGTCTTCTGTGTGGTTACCTATAGCATGTATGATTGTTGGTTGCTTATAATTGAATGTTCTCCGTTCCTTTCATTGTAAAAAAATATTCACCATTCCTTTCTGCTACTTTTAATGTTTGATCTTCTTGATCTTCTGTTACCCAGAGGGTTTGGCTCCTTGTTTGATTTTTTGTTTTATTTGAGTCATGGTTGTGTGGTTTTGCCTTCTGTTTCATAGTTTATGTAAATTAAGGTTGCACCGCTTTCAGCTGTATGCCACATTTCAATGGCAGTGAAAACCATAGGTTTTGAAATGATGCAGTCTATGTATAATTGTATCAACAATTTTGTGATAAAACAAATATACTGGATGTAGGAAACATGGCTAGCGAAGTTTAATGCTTCACCACCCTTTTGAAATAAATTCATGAAGTTGAATGACAATGGTTATTACGAAGTTTGTCATTTTCTTTTGAGAATGTTACTGGATTGTTATATAACAATAACAATATCCACTCTTGGGTTGTTGCCTTCTACTCTTTTTGATTTGACCAACTTACCAGGTAATGTTTTTTTTCTTTTTTAAATTATTATTGTATGCTGATGCTCTGTTTTTCTTTAAGCATAGATTAAGATTATTGTTAAATCCCCCTGTCATCGAAATATCCTTTGTTTTTGGGCAGAGCATAATACCTGGTATCCTTCAAGGCGATAAATCAGACTCTGTTTTGTATGGATCTGTTGACGATGGAAAGAAAATTTACTGGAATGAAGCATTTCATGCCAAGGTGAGGTGCCTGCTGTAGTTTAATTATTTGGTCCCACCTTTTCTGGATTTGCATTTGCTTTGTACATTTTGATTTGGTAAGGATTTTACTTGTTGTGAAGTTACCTCTCTATAAGTTCCCTCAGATGGATCTCATGGCATGCTGTGTATTAAAGAAAGTGAAACTATCTGACCAAATGGTTGATTGTACATTTCATATCCATCCGAGCAATGTATCAACCTCAAAAGTCACCTTGATCTTGCCAAAAATCAGACTCACTTTTCAATGACTTAAATATTGGTAAGATTTGTTGTGTGATTTCTTGGATGGCTCGGATCTTTTAGTGTGAGTTCTTTGGCGCTTGATCTGTCCTTGATGTTGTCCATCAAATCAATAGTTGGATTGTTTAATCACGGGCCTCACACATTGCAATCTCTAGGTCTGAGATGTTAGGGTGCTTGCATACCTTAAAAAGAGGATTACATGATTTCTAGGCTAGCAGTTTGTGTTTTAATGGTTATCATTTTTTTTTCTTTTAATTTATTGCAGTGGTCATTGTATTAACTTCTAGGTTATGAAATATGCAACTATACTTCCATCCATTTATGGATGAACTGGCCAGCATTTGATACCTGAGTGTTTTTCTCCCCTTTCTTTTTTTATTTTTTATTTTCTTCTGTTTTTGCCTAGTATCTTTCTAATTGAAAATTGTGTGCAGTGTCATCATTTTTCTTGTTCTTTCAGCCTCTGTTCTTTCTCTGTCTTATATATTTATTCCTTCTTTTTCATCTGTAGATGCTACTCTCCCATGATTAACAATCAGCTTCCATGTTTCCTGCAGGTACTAGAGGCTGCTAAGCACCTCCACTTGAAGGAACATAGGGTCAAAGATAGATCTGGAAATGTTGTAAAATTAGCTGCACCTGTGGAATGCAAGGGTATTGTCAGTAGTGATGACAGGTGATGGTTAACTGGGTCTTTCTCAATGCTTGCTGTCCATTAGTCTTTGTTTGCCTGCTACATCCATCAATAAATCTTTCATGCAATAGTTTTCGCTGTTGATGATGATTGTAGTATTAAAGATCTCTGCAATATCTGCAAAAGCTTCTAGCTACCTAACTTCTTCACTATTTTTTTTTTTTGGTGTGTACATTTCACAATCTGAGATCCTTGGGACATCATCCAATCTGGCCCTCATCATTTCGACGAGCGGATGTAGAGCAAGTAGTAGCAGCAAACCGTATATTGTACTACGATAAATTGTTGAGAAATATTGCACTACGATTTTTTATTTTAAAACCATGCAAAAACTTGTTAATGAACTACACCACTTTATGAAGAGACCTCTTACAAGGTCTACTTTTTTAAATTATTTTTTTCTGTTAATGAGTTAATCCAATTATAAGCAGAAAGTTTCGAGGCTTGGTTCAGAACAAAATGATGCTTTTTGAGCTTGAATGATAGAGGATCTATTTGAAAACGGAGGTTTATAGGAGATACTTCGCTTCCTTTCCTCCTCTGGAAACAGAGGTTTACAGATCTCTTAGAAAACTATGGAGCTTCTCCTCCTCCTCTGTTGACAGTTCACTCTAATACCTCTGACTTTATTATTATTTAACTTCCATACATTATGGAAAACTGTTTCCGAATATCTTGCAAAAATTGTTCAAGTTATATCAATAAAAAAAGAAAAAAATGTAAATCAATTTTAGTTACAAAATGCAACTCAGAAAATTATGAAGTGTACCTTTTCAACTAAACCTTCTGGTTAATATGTTTCTGCATGCGTCTCTTCTATCATCAGACACCAGATATGAAACTTGATTTAGACATGTCATCTTAATGATATGCTTCTTACTGATGCATGATGCTTGATACTTACAGCAGCCTTTTTAGTGCTGTCTGTAAAAATTTCTTGCCCAACACACATAGATTTACTGTCCAACAAGATTGTTGTTGATGATGGTGATGTTGTTATCACTCTGCTGTACAATGATCTCAGGTCATGATGCTGATGATTTTATGGTACTGTGTTGTAAATTGATCTCAGGCATTATCTCTTGGACTTGATGAGGGTAACTCCTCGGGATGCAAATTACATTGGGCCAGGGTCATGGTTTTGTGTTCTGAGGCCCGAACTTGTTGCCACTTTTTGCCAGGTAACCCTTGTTTTATTCATTCATAAACTATGTTCTTGTCTAGTCTCTATGTGCCCTTTCTAATCATAGCTAGGGGTTAATCTGAGCAAGGCTGAAGCTGCAGAGAGGTCAAAATCATCGGCTATAGTTGAGGGAAAGGATCCAGTGGCACTTGATTCTCAACAGGTTACCGACGTTTCTGCAGATGTGAGTACTGAGACAGATGTGACAGCTTCCAGCTCTCTGGTAATATAGATATATATATTTCTCTTCAATGCCTTTTAATTTATGACTTTATGTTATTAATTACACTTCTTATCTTTCTGTGTAGGATTCTGCAATGAATGAATATGCTCTGTAGCCAACAATTTTCTATGTTTTCTAGATTTTAATGCCTTTTTTTATTAGATGGTTTTACATATGAAGCATGCTATCCTGACTAAGGGTAGATAGCAAGTCAGGCACTAAGCTGGGCTTACTTTGGTCACACGACACATGCCATGTTGGTACAACGGGGTTGTGGATCAGCTGTCTACCAAAAACCAACTCCATTGGATAATCTTTCCCATCTGATCCAGGGTTTTGGAATAAACAGTCAAAATAAAAAAGACGCCATCACATAATTATCACATTGCTGTGACACATCAGATTGATGGAAACGGCTATGATGGCGATAATGATGATTTTGATATCATAATCTTCACATTGAAATGAATGGCTATCAACATTCTTTTCCCCCCTTGTTTGGCATGGTTGTGAGGAGAATAGTGGGTAGAGGACTATTCACAGTTTCTGCCTTATGGAGGAACTCCACGGGCACGCCACATTACTGGGCCAAGGAAGTTGGGCTTAGCATCTGACTTGTAAAGTTACAAAAGAGTTTTCCTTTGTTTATCTAATACATTATTACATTTGAATGTCTTTTTTCTACAGAAAGCATTTATCTGATAGCCCCATTTGTTTTTTGCCTGGGAACTTATCTTCCTATAGACTCCTTGTGCCAATTGTTGCCGTAGTATTGCCAACCCACTATTAGATAAGTGGCAAGGCACCTGCTCTATTATTGGGTAGTCTAGGTTTTGATCCCTGGCGGTGGAAGGAAAAGTTTGCTACCCAAAAGTTCAGATTATAGTAGTTACTACCTGGAAACTTGTTGCCCCGCAAATAAATAAATAAAAAAATCTCTTATGCCATATACAGTTATACTACTTACATTTTCCTGAAAGCACTCTAATATAGTCGATCTGTGAGACACTGACAAGAATCTATTGTTCATGTGGAAGGTGCTCATTTGTCCCAACGATGTGGTTGTGGGTTCAACTTATGAAAAATTTAAAAAGTAGTCTTAGTTTGTTTGTGCTTAAAAAAAATAAAATTGACAGTGCTTGGAGCCTTGAAGTACAATGCATGTCAGACCATGGCAATAATTTTGGCTTTGGCCTAACATCTGTTCATGAGTAAATGGCAGTTGCATTGGTGCAGGTGGAACAAAAATCCCTTTTCTGGGTAAAAACATAAATTTGTGCTGCACTTTTTTCTCTCTCTCGTGGCAATAGCATACCTTCATGGGAGGGACTTAGTTTGAACTTTCTCTTGCAGGGAAAAACATATGCTCTGAAGAACGACACCTCATACCTTGTTCATATAAACGGAAACCTTTTTTTAGAAAACTACAAGTAGATTGGATGAGTGTCACAGGAGGAAATGGGCTTTAACAAGAAAGGGGGAATTGTTGAATGGATCCAATTTTCAGACTTTAAGCTGAATAGCTTCTTCTTCTTCACCAAATGGAGAGCATGTGTTCTAAGCGGCAGTCTAAGGAGCAAAATCTAATTGGTTTCCTTCCTCACTCAGTTCTTTGAAATTTAATGTTAATGGGCCCTCTAGAGTTAAAATGGGCCACTCACTAGCGGCGTCTGCTCCTGACCAGCATCTAATAGGGGTCAGGTGCGGCTTGGTTTCCTGACCCACACTTATGCGGGTTGGGTTATAACTTGTGCCTGGCTGACCTCAGGTCAAGATACCCAGGCCCAACTTTCCAACCCAACCCTTTTATATATTAAATTCCTTTCTCGCCCCGACCTAAGCATGCCGAATTGTGGACCTTTTGGCTAACAGGGTACGGATAGATTTAATATGTACTCAGGTTCTTACCATTCATAGTATAAAAAGGGTACTCAGGTCCCTCTATGTAGTTGTGATTTTGCTGGTTTGTGTCTTTTGCTGGCATGCTTCTCTGTTGCCGCTCTTGTATTTGTTGCCTTGTATAATTGTTTTCTTTGGAATGAATTGCACCCTTAGTGATTAAAAAAAAAGATGGGTGTCATAAGTCATAACTTTGTAGGTTTTGATAATTGCTCCAGAACTGCAAAACGAAGACATGGTGCCATAACTTTTATGTTCTTCTTTGTAGGACACAGTGGAAGAAGACAATGACATGGCTACACAGCCCACTGAAAGTGGCATGCCATGCAAGGATGTGGTTTTGAATCCCAATGTCTTTACAGAGTTTAAACGGGCAGGTAGTCAGGAGGTCAGGCCCAAGTGCTTAACTCTAGCTTGTCAGTTTCTTCCAGTTTTTAATGCATTTTTGGTACCTGTATGCTGCATCTTATGGCCCTTTTCCTTTATGTATTAGGAGATAGCTGCAGATGAAGATGTTGTGAGGAAGGCTGGGAAGTATCTTCTAGATGTTGTTCTTCCCAAGTTTGTTCAAGATCTTTGCATGCTTGAGGTATCACCAATGGATGGCCAGACATTAACTGAAGCATTCCTTGCTCATGGAATTAATGTCCGTTATATTGGTAAGGTAGGTATTTCTTGATTCACAGTTCATCACTTGTTTCCCATCCAACTCCCATTGCATCCTTCTTGATGAATCTATCCTGGCCTACAGATAGCTGATATGACCAAACACTTCTTGCACATATGGGATCTCTGTGTCACAGAGATTGTAGTCCGTTCTGCAAAGCATATTCTCAAGGTAACCCGTCTAACCTATTTCAGCATTTTTCTCTTAAAGAATTTCTCAGAGGAACGTTTTTCATTAGGCACCCCTACGTTCAAAGCTTTTATTGGCAGTAAATGATGAAACTTCTGTTACTCCTGGAGGTTTCGATTTGGAAATGGTAAACTAAATAAGTGAGAGCCTAGGTATTAGATAAAGGTAGCTTCTAGGTGTCAGCCTCCTGAAACTCCTCTTGCTTCAGCTCTTGCTCCCACTTTTCCACCAAGACTGCCTGTGGTATTCTTTATTTGCCAAATCTAATTACTACTGTAAGTTGGAAAAGCTTGAAATGACTAATTTAGGTCACTGTACTATTCTAGCAGGTTAATACAGCGGCCATTCAAGTTTAACTTTTGAATTTAGGGGGTCTTTCTTTATATTTAGATTTTAGTGAATCGGCCTAATGCGAAAGGATAGGTGGTCATATGCAACTACCTGTACCCTAAGCTTAATTTATGACTAAACCATTCTGTACAGTGGGCCCAACTAAGGTTTGGCTATAACTTCCTATCTATCTTCGTAGGCTCATACTATTCCATTGGGTGTAATTTACTCCCTATCCCTAAGTCGCCTATAGCTAAGTGTGAGGGAAGTGGGGGAAATATGCCCTGTGCAGTGCTGAGTATTGCTCCCATGATGTGGCAGCTGTCAGATGATGGTAGGTTCCTCTCTCTCTCTCTCTCTCTCTCTCTCTCTCTCTCTCTCTCAGAGATGGTATGAGGTTTCGTAGATGATAGTGATAGTGATGATGCATATCAGTCTTAATTTTTACTAATTCCCTAGGGCATGACAAAATTTCTTGCTTCCAATGCATTGTGTATTGGAATTATTAGCTAAATACTAAATTTAATAGGGGTTCTCATGGATCGGGCCAGCCTGAGTCCCGGATTGGCCCGGGCTTAAGCCTTAGCCTTAGTTCTCTGGCTGGGCCTGGATATAAACTATGGGCCCATTTAATATATGAGCCGGGCTCGGATTTAGTGGTAGAAAGCCCAAGCCCAGCCTGGCCTGAGTGAGAGACACTATTTAAGTGAAAAATAATCATATTTTTGTGGAAGGGGGAAGTTGAACACACATATCCAAACACACCAACAAAGATCCTAACCAGGTGAGCTACATATTGGGCCTGCCAACATTATCATTTTCTTTAAAAAATACAATACCCCCGGGCTCGGGCCAGGTACTGAAGGCTCAAGTCGGGCTTGGGCCTGTTGTTAAAATCCGGGATGGGCGTGGATATTGCTCAACCTGGCCCAGCCCGGCCCATGAACACCCCTAAAACTTAAACTATTTTCTTGCAAACAAGTTTACAAACAATTATAATTTCTCGTAGTATGGTGGGTAAGTTTTGCAAACAAGTTAAATCTCACCCTTTTTTGTGACATGCTCGGCGGACACAAAGTTGCACGGTCTTAAGGCACTGCATATTGAAACATTAGCTGATTAATAAAGTTAAAATTTTCTTTCAAGTTAGTCTACAAACAGATCATAGTTTCTCGGTAGTGTGGTGGATGTGTCATCTTGTTAATCTTGCTTTCTTTTGTTACATGCAGGATGTTCTGAGAGATACCCAGGATCATGATCTTGGGCCAGCTGTCTCACATTTCTTCAATTGTTTTCTTGGGCAAATTATACTGGTTGGCACAAAAGGTAGCGCTAACAATATGCAGATGAGAGACAATAAGAAGGTATGGCAAAATGTAAATGTTTTCATTTTGCATCTTAATATCTCTGCTGCTAATTAATTTTATGCTCTCATCTGTCATTTTGTGGGCACCTTAACGGCAAGATAAAGCCATTTTTCTTACTGCCTAAAGATTTTCTTTGAACTGCTTTAATGCTTTTCAAGACGATGAACTAGTCCATCCTGCCACTGGCATATGCTTTTGACTGCAAATCTAGTGGTCCTTAATAGTAAATGACTAAATGGTATTGGATGTTTATTATATATTTACAAATTTGAGGAAAATTCTAAACTTAGAGGACTGTGAAGAAAGATACATGGAAGTGCGAGGATTCTCAAGTATCAACAGGATAATTGAAGCATTTGCATAATATTTTATGAATATAAATAAAATGTTTTTACCGATTGAAATATGATTTTTTTATTCATTTCAATTTAAAGGAGAATAACCAGTTATGCCTATTTACCAATTGAAATATGTTTTTTTTTTCATTCATTCAATTTTAAAGAAGAATAACCATTACCCATAAAAAAGAAAAATCAATCAGTGATTATTTGGATCTGTGAAGTTTTGTTTAATTTACTACACATGAAAACAAGAAAACTTGGACAACTCCAGATATTGAAGCCAGAGTCATCTGTTTTCTGTCAATGGTTATTTTTTATTTATATATGTTTATAGGCAACGTGATTCAAACCCACAAGCTCGTGGTTTCAACTCAATGGTAGTTATTTTAAATGTACTGCCATTTGCAAAAGGAAAACTGTACTGGGAGTGACCTAAATGATTAATTTTGCCAGTGTCAACTGCTTTGTGACTTTCTCCAAAAAAAAAAAAAGAAAAAAAGAAAAGAAAAAGGAATGCATGTATAATTTTTATTTTGGATTATATTTAATGTATATGTCATTGAATGTTCAAAAAGATTTTTCATATAAATTTATCTTTGTATTTAAGTTCATCTTCTGTGGTTAACTGCAGCTGTAGCTTGTATACCATTTTTGCAGGACCAAGCAAGCTGTCAGTCATCAGGGAAGTCAATTAAGGGGCAGTCATGGTCTAAGCGCGGATCATCTGCAAGAAGTAATCAGTCAGTGTACATGCATATTACCTCTGATGGTTTGTGGTCTGACATACATCAATTCTCAAAATTCAAATACCAGTTACAATGTCCCCATTTGTGGTACCACAAAAAGAAGAAACAAACACATACACAAAACTAGTTAACGTGTGAATTCTTGGGTTTTGATCTTCACTATTTTGTGTTCTAATTAGAGATTTCCCCCAATGTAGTTTGAGTTGCCGGAGGATGTAAGGTCACAGGTGAGGAAGGTTTCAGTTATCCGTAATCTGTGCCAAAAGGTAAATTTCTGTTTTATTTACAGTATATCTCCTATACTGTGGTGGCTGTATACTTCTCACATCAATGAGCTTTTGTAACAAAAAAAAAAGAAAAAAAAAAAAAAAAAGAAAAAAATAATATAAAAGAAATGCGAGTTTTGGTTTATCATGTCTAACTTTGATTGCTGGTTTTTACCTTGGAATGCCAATGTTGTTCTACTTTTTGCCTGTATCTGTATTTTGTCTAATTTTATTTTGTATTGCTTCCCTGTTCTTTTCAGAATCATTTGTTTCATGAATAAGATTTTTTTATTTTATTTTATTTTATTTTTTCCACAGAACTACTTTATTTCTCTTTACATGTTTTACATTTGGCTTCTTGAACAAAAAATCTTTCGCTTTCTTGTGACTCAAATCATATTTGCTTGGCTAGTCTGGATGTGATGGAATTGTTGCACTTTCTGTCCAGTTGGCTTATCTTATTGGCTCGAGATTTCCTTTTTTGTTGATTTTAAGTTGAGGGCTAGCTCTACACATAGGCAAATTCAAGGATTGGAGATGTTGATGTTTGGGAAATTTGAGGATTTAAAAGCTCTTGAATTTTGCAATATTCATGGATGGTGAGCTCTGAACCAGCAAGTGGTTCTTGGTAAAGTTAAGGGTGGAAAATTCATGAATTAAATCCATTCAACTTAATGAAAATGGCGGGACTTTCTAACACTCATGAAAATATGAAAGCACTATTATCATATCTAGGATATGCAAGTGATATTATAAATGAAGGATAGTATTAGTCATTGCTATTTTATAACTCATGCACATGTTAGATTTGATGGATACTTGCATGAATTTAATGCTCAGTTTGAGCATATTTGGTCTTCTTGTCTTAGTGATGGTTTGCAAGATTTGCATTAACTCCCCACACCGCATGACCTACATGCTTTTGGTATAAGGCCGTGGATGAAAGGACACATTTTCCACTTACAAATGGGTTTCTTTGGATGGGGTAGTGATTCTAATCTCATGAAACACAAGTAGACATTTGTTGCAGTGATTTTACTGGACACTGGCTTTGTGGATTTGAGGAGATGGCTTGCTTGTGGTTCCATTGTGTTGGTCACTCTACTTTGTGATTTCCAGCATCATACATGCAACATCATATTGAAGAAAATTGATTTTCCATTAAAAAAAAAGAGAAGAAAATTGATTTTCTCGGCCAGTGTTTTCTGAGGGAGGCCATGTCAGAGGTGTGCGGCAGAGGAAATGAGTTTATGGGTCATTTGTTCGCAAGATTTTATATATGTAAATTATACACGTGTTGTGTTTATGTATATGGGCTTCCTATTTGCAT
This sequence comes from Persea americana, assembly GCA_029852735.1. Classification (NCBI taxonomy): domain Eukaryota; kingdom Viridiplantae; phylum Streptophyta; class Magnoliopsida; order Laurales; family Lauraceae; genus Persea; species Persea americana. Next base: position 62,593,470 of record CM056813.1, on the reverse strand, counting down.
TTTCTACATATATCAAAGAATCACGAGAGTGGTAATAAATGGTCTGAAAATGAGTGATTTTTTGTCCAGTAATTTTTGCCTGTCTGCCTGTGGGGAAATCAATTGCACACAAGAACTGTGAATGTACTTCACACAATTAACAGGTGCCAAAGGTTTGGCAAAGCTTTTCCATCACTTTGACTTGGGTTTGAACCCAACCAATAAATATACCTTCACCCAATGCAAATACCATCCCTCGCCCCTCACTATTTGCCCTCTCTTTCTGCAATATTCTTCCTCACTCTACTCAATCTGTATTCTGACGGAGGACTCAGATTCTTTGAGCCATTGCTTTGAATCTTGCACTAGGACCTACCTCTGAAATCCAAACTGCACAAGATAATCCCACTTGGTTCTATAAACAAGGACGATTAACTCCAATTAGAGTGAATCCCTAGCATCAGATTGATCATGTGAGCCAAGCCAAGTGTTTTACACATGATCAATCTGATGGTGGGCATAACTCTGATTGGAGTAGGATTTTCTTTGAAGATAATAACGAGGTGGGACAGTGATCTTGAGTAGTTTGGATTTCAAAGGTGGGTCCCACTGATGGATTTATAGGATGGGCTTAAACCATCTTCGAGTCTGCTCTCAAAGAATCTATCTGTACTCTTCGGCAAGATCTCCGGCATGAGTTTCATATCTAGGTGATAGTTTTAGTCATTCTATCAGTAACACTCTCTCCATCAAGGGCGGAGGCAGGAATGTTTCTTTGATGGTGCCACCTTGCTAAAAATAGTACTGAGCACCTTATCATGTGTCGTAGCATACGAAGGACTTATTAATATTTTTGAGCGGTCACCCACATTTGCACCCCCCTTCCCCACTTCCTTTCTCGTCTCTTCTTCTATCTTCTGCTTCTCCCAAGTTTGTGTGACCTGGTTGAGAGTTTTCTAGTTTATTTTCTCTGTATTATTACTTATCAAGAAACACGATGGCATGATGAAAGGCATCTCTGACTAAGAGTGAATATATTTTCTTTTCATACAGTTGGCTCTGCTCTTCGTTGCTCTATTGGATAGGGTTTCATCTGAAACTAGACTGTTTTTGTACCCTGAATTTGAAGAGTTGTAGTGTGGCTGTTGGTGTTAATGGAAGTAGAACTGTAAACTACAATTTTGGGGCATGCTTCTAAGTGCAGAAATAGGATAGTTTTGTGGGGTGTGGAGTGTTACTGTTGCAAGCCTTTTTCCAAGCCTTCTATCTCATCCATTCAAGCCTTTTTTTTCCCAAAGGGCTTGCATCAATTATTGGGCAAGTTGGAACCAGTGTAAGTTTCGAAGCAAAATAAGGTGTTGCCTGATTTACAGAGAAAGGAAATGGCTGTAAGAGAAACATGTTATAAGCAGATGTTGGCTCAGTTTTGGATTGAAATATGGCGGTCTACTGTGCTGCCTAATGATAGGTTTCAAGTGTGGTTTTGTGCTGGCTAAAATTGGTGAAGGGGTATGGGCACCAATGGTCCTAGTGCCAAAAGTGGCTTTCGCAAATCTGTAGTGAAAAACTTCAAAGGAAAAAGGTGCACAAGCTGAAGAAAAATATGATGCAGTAATTAGTATTACTTAAAATGAAAGCACGAGAGAGTTGACCCTGTACATATGATTTGGCATACTAATTCTTTTTATCACTTCAACTGGTGGAGCTATAATATACGATTTAGTTTACAATTGAATATGTATCGGTTATTATTTGAATCCAGTCGAACCTTCTCTCATTTTCCATTGAGCTGTAATTTAAATGAATAATGCCTAAATGCCTATTGTTTTTATCAATCTCCAACCTAAAATAAGCGATCAAGTAGACATGTAATGGTTTTTTCACCACATATTTTGAAAAACTTAAATGGTTGAATTGGTGAGGCCTGAACATTTCATGGTTGAAGTGTAGACCTTTTCATTTCATTTTATAGGAGGTATTCTATAGGTTAAATGTCTGTGGGTCATAAACATTAATTTGTATTCATTTTATAGGAGGTATTCTATAGGTTAAATGTCTGTGGGTCATAAACATTAATTTTTAAAATTTGTACATTCACAGAACTAGTAAACAAACATGATAAAATAAATTGCAAATGAAAATAAAATGTAAATGGTTTTCATCGAAAAAAGTTTGTAACATGTGCAATTAACATAAAATTTACCAGCTTCCATTTGCATATTTAACGCGTAAAAAACAGCAAAGAGTTGCTGTTTGAGAATGTGTGGGGTCCTGAGTTCTTGGGTAATGTAGTGTTTTGCGAGTGTTTAATATTTCTGTGATCTGAGGGGTTGACATGGTAGGCCTATTTGTAGATGGGGAATGCCCAAAAAAAGAAAAAAGAAAAAAAGAAATTGGGAGGTCAAAGATATCTATTTTTCTTGACTATTTTGGGCCACTGTGTTCTGTGCCACCAATCGGTGGCAGTCAATCAAATATTTTGACAAAATCCTAATAATTTTTTGTATCTATATCTAGTCCATGAAGTAAAGGACTAGCCAATGCTGGTATTCTTTTGTCGAGAAGTCCCCATTCATGTTTGGGCTCTTCCTATTCAAATGTGCATATCTTCAATAATGGTTCCTGCATGCATAAAAACTAGGGATCGGAAAATGTACAGTTACTTGAGGTTCAGAGTTCCTTGGAGGCTTGTGATCGGAGCAAATTCTTCCTGGTTCTTTGGAATTGAAAGACACTGCCCTCATGCTCTTGTCAAGAATACTTGAATGAACTAATTTATTAAATTGTTGTTGTTGCTGACTTGCTGTTATTATGTTGTTTGCAATAAATTATTTTATTAGGATATGCATAAATATGCGTAAAGAATGTCGTAAAAGCTTGTAGAATAGCTGTTCTTGTACCAACTTTGATATCTTTTGATTTTACAGGAAACATCTAACAAATTAACAACATTATATTTTTGTATGTGCAACAAAGTTGATGTCTATAGCATTGGAAACATAGCTCATTTAACTGATTATTTATTTTCAGCAATTGTATTGCTACTTGCTACACTGCTTGTCAAATTAGTATAAATTATCTGCTTTAACAGGTAGGCATAGCCATTGCAGCTCGCAAATATGATCTTGATGCTGCAGTCCCCCTCCAGTCTTCAGATATTTTAAATCTACAGCCGGTTGTTAAGCACTCAGTACCAGTATGCTCAGAAGCTAGGAATCTTGTGGAGACAGGGAAGGCTCATTTGGCTGAGGTATCTCTGTGTGTGTGTGTATCATGCACAATGTGCACATTGTGCGCGCCCTTAGTGGGCCCCCCCCCCCCCCCCCGATGGGCCATCCAACTGGACACACCCTTGGTTTGCACCCATGCAAATGGATTGGACTTTTGGATTGACTGTGCACCCATTTTAGGCCATGAAATCTTGTGGGCTGTGGATGAGAGGGCTAGGGTGATCAAAGGGGGCTGGATTTTTGTACATAGGAGGGCCCCAACAAGATCTTAAAAACCCCATCCCATCCTGAAGTGGGCCAGCAGGTGGGCTTCACTGCACAGTGAGCATAGGATTAGGATTGTGCGCGCGCTCGCGTGTGTATATATATATACACACACGGTAATATTCAGGTGAGAACTAGTTCTCACATATTATATGAGAACTTTTTTGTGGGGCCCAATTGTGGGGCCCATTTGGGGATGGGACCAGAGGGGGATGGAAAGATCTATATGAGATCACCCCAAGTATCAAGTTTGACCCCAAACCCGTGCCCCTAACCCCTTCATCGGTAGCCCACAAGTTTAATGGCTTCATATTAAAAAAAAATTCAACCCTCAATCCAATGGTTTAGTCCATTCGGATGTGTGCCAATCCTTGGAATTAGTGACTATCAGGGGGTTTCCTATTGGTTTCTAGGTTTGGATGGGTTGCTAGTTGGGCCCCGCAAAAAAGTTCTCATAAAATATGTGAGAACTAGTGCTCACACACGCACACACACACCCCTCTCTAACCCATATATATATACACACGCACACCCACACACCCCTCTAACCCACCTCCTCTCCTTTTGTCATGCTTCCAGGTGGGCCCTATAGGGAAGACTATGCCTTGCATTGGAATGGTCCAACCACCCTGAATAAGCTTGTACACATAGATTTATAAATGAGCTACACTGTTGTGGGGCCCACCAAGGCCTCCTCTCAATGTTTTATGATATTGAGGTGTGAGACAAGGCATTCCAATCATTGTTCAAAATTTTGTCTGCCAGGCGAGTTTATTGGTACTGTTTAGTAGTGGTACACTGGTATGAGTTTCGGACCAAGATCCTTGAAAAACCTAGACTCAACCAAGTTGATTCAGCTCTGTCAGTATTGATACATAGAACTGGGATCTTAGAAAAGCTTCAATGAGTCGGTATCAACTCAGTCAAGTTGGATTGGCACAAGATGACATAGAGTGCCATGAGATTGGCACAAATTGACATGGGATAGTATGGACTTGCACAGACTAGTGAGGACTAATTCTCACAGTATAATGAGCATATATATAAAAAAGTCTTATTGTGGATTAGGTTTTGAGCAAGAAGTTTGATGGAGCGGGTGGATCTCTCTCTGTTTTTTTTTTTTCTTCAAGCAAATGATTCTAACCCTTGATTTAAAGGCCTCAAATTTTTTTATTCCAACCATGCGGTTTTTTGAGATCCAATCCAATAGTTGGTATATGTAGGACAAATGTCTAATATTAAGATACTCCTCCAGGATATCATATGTGGGGTGAACCACTCAAGTCCAGTGCACCTCTTTTACGCCAAATGTATATTTTTAAGAATCATGTAAGATAGGATTAGCTCCAATCACCCCAATTAAGGGAAATCTTGTATTACTTGCCTATAATAGATAATTATGAAAGATAAATAGGGGTAGATCACTTTCGTTGAGGACACCCAATTCATTCCCAACTATCTTGTTTCCCAACTCTCTTCTTCTTCTTCTTCTTCAAGTGGGAGAGGTGGTTCAGCATTTGAGAGAGCCTATGGTGATTGGTGACTTTGTGCTTGAATGAAAAATATGGTCAGATTAGTGGTCCTTGTTTGGACTTGGGACCACATGGGTCAGTCTCTCATCATGATGCGGGGTGAATTGAAGGTTCTCATTGTGGATGAGGTTTGGCCAGAAAATAGCTGAGTGATGATAACTATTAATTTGAGGGCCCTAAATATTTAACAGTTGAAACTAAGGCTTATTAATTCCAATGGTGGGTATCACTTTGCTTGTATCAATAGTGGACTAGTGTCCGTACATGGGGATAATGGAGTATACAGGCTGCATTGGCCCCAAGTGGGCCCAGCAAAATGATTGTACTGTCGTCATTCAACGGATGTGGCTCCAAATGTTATATGACGCTCGTGTTGCAGGGTATGCTCAATGAAGCCTACACATTATTCTCTGAGGCATTCTCTATACTTCAACAGGTAAGCTGTTTTCATTATATCTGCTTTCTCCAAGCTCCATACATACCCCTTCCTCTCTTCTTTAGTTTCCTTCTCTTTTCTGCTGACAATTTGCTATCTGGTCTGTGATATATTTTGCAGGTTACTGGTCCTATGCATAGAGAGGTTGCCAACTGTTGCCGGTAATCTTGCACACTTGGTTGCCAAAAGAGAAAAAACAAGAGAACTTCGTATATATAATCACTTTTTTCTACGTATCACATTAGTTTGGGCTTCGGAGAAATACTTGTGAGAACCGGAATTATTCTGATGGTTACTACTCAGCCCCGAAACTTTTCTGATGGTTACTACTCAGCCCCGAAACTTACATCAGTCAAGGAATCTCGATTCCCAATTGGACTACCTCTGAGAAACACATATTGCTGATTGATTAGAAAAATGTCTAACCACTCACTGAGCCAAAAGAAGAAGAAAAAAAAAAAAAACCCCTCTATACAGTGGATATGATTGTCAGATTGATACTGACAGGCCATCCATGATAGGACCCCACCTAATGAGTGGTCAAGTTCGCATTATTTGCATGTTTATAGGATAGAGTGCCTGACATGTATCAAGATATTGATAAATGTATACTTTTTCCCCATTTTCTTGAAATGGTAAATAAATTCACGAGGCAGAAGTGCCAAACAATACAACAATGGAACAATACAGCAAACAAAAGAGTGGTGACTAGTGAGGCAATCTATCTGCCTATCCACTGGCTACCCTTGAAGTACACAGCTACATTCAGAGGAAAGAGATTGCATTTTTTCAATGAAATCAGCCAATCAAGGTAGTGCAGTAACAGAAATCCATCAGATAGTGGAAATGGAGTCACACTATATCATGGCATTAGTATCTATCAACTTTTGTAGCTCACAACTGCTTCTTTCAGATCCATACTCCAATGTATTCATTGGAGAAAAGTGTGTATAACCACACTTTCATGTTTCCAAAGCACCACAACAAACCCTGCCTTCATATCATCCCTCACTGAGCTCCCATGAAAATTCAGTTTCAAAATCCCCATTGGGGACTATCCAAACTAATGGCCTGGCAGCTGGTCTTCCACATTTTGTACACTTTCTACAATCTTAAGTCAGGGACCTTGTCCCCTCAGACTCTTCCACAACAGCAGCCAAGCCAATATGTTTCCTTTCAACTCTTATTATGTTTGATTTTGCCAAAAAAAAAAAAATCTTATTATGTTTGCTGTTATAACTTAGTGTAAGATATTATGTGTATGTTAACTCTATTTAGGATCTTTTTTTTTTTCTTTTAGTTCTTCTAAAGGCATTTTAAGATTATGCAGTTTTCATGGATAAAACGCAATCATAACAATTTAAGCTTTCATGTACCTGTACGGTAACCATATCTAAGTGAATATCTCAAGTGTTGTTTCTTTAAAAAAATTCATTTAATAAACCCATTCTTGTTAGGCATGTAGGTGTAAATTAAATGGTAAAACATCCAACTCCTTGTTATTCAATGTCTTCTCTTATTTTACAGATATCTTGCTATGGTTCTATACCATGCGGGGGACATGGTGGGTGCCATAATGCAACAGCATAAAGAACTGGTTATAAATGAGCACTGCCTTGGTTTGGATCACCCTGACACAGCTCACAGGTATCATCAATTAATCAATTGGCACCCCCATCATAGTTCTCATTAACAACATTTATAAATTTTATTTGTATATATTAAATAAATTACCTAGATCAGTTGCAGCTAAAAGCCGCTCAGCCTGTGGAGCCTGCCTGGACTCACCTATGGCCAATCTCTCCCCCGTGCCTAAATTGGCAGCGAGTCACCCTCGTTTGACTCTCATCTGTGTCTTCTACTCATATGCAAGGATTGAAAATGTTAACCTTGAGGCCTCTGTGTGACGGGTTAGGATGATCAGATGCTCCAAATGATCCTTTTTGGCCCATACATGGCCTTTCTATCCTCTCCCCATTTTTTTCATGCATCCAAGTGGGCCCTTTTAGCTTAAGAATGGCCTAGTTTGGATTTCCTCCTGCCACCGTATATAAGAATCTTCAAGCTTTTTTGGGGACCACCATTTTTGTGGGGCTGGTTTTGAATCTTTTGATGGGATGGTCGGCTGGTTGAATCTTGGATCAGCAATGGTATACCAGTAAAAAAAATGAGAGTTTGAAAGATTTAACCTTTTTTAAATTAGGGCACATAAACTCGACAGTGCTTACCTATCCAAGGATCAGAATTGAGCTAATGCCAACACACAGGGAGTGGGTGAGTGGTGAGAATGAAGGGTTTGATTGACCACTGGTGGGGCCCACAGAAAGGTTCGATGAGGGTTATCATATTAAGGGGTTTTCATTTGAATAGTTTGCACCACAAACATTACACATGGAGTATGTATGTAGGAGGTACACATATATCATCTTTTTCATCTATGGCTTGCTCCATGATTATGTTGTTGCAGCTACGGGAACATGGCTCTTTTCTACCATGGTCTCAACCAAACAGAACTTGCACTACAGCACATGTCACGAACTCTACTACTGCTGAGTTTATCATGTGGGCCAGATCATCCTGATGTTGCTGCAACTTTTATAAATGTAGCAATGATGTATCAAGATATTGGAAAGATGAATATTGCTCTGCGTTATTTGCAAGAAGCTTTAAAGAAAAATGAGCGGCTTCTTGGTCCGGAGCATATTCAAACTGCAGTTTGTTATCATGCTCTTGCCATTGCCTTCAACTGTATGGGTGCTTACAAGCTCTCTCTCCAGGTATGCTTCTTTGGAACTATTTGGTATGGATTTGTCCATGAAGTGTGGTGATGTCCAACACCTCTGTGTGGCAGCATGAGAAGAAAACTTACGATATACTGGTCAAGCAACTTGGGGAAGAGGATTCAAGGACACGTGATTCACAAAATTGGATCAAGATGTTTAAAATGCGTGATCTTCAGGTAACTGAATTTCTCTTTACTTGTGGTACGAGCTTATTTTGATGCTTTATGATGTGGTCTCAAGGATAGTTCTGGTGCGAGGAAATGAATTTGAGAAGTGAAGTGGAAAACAGGAATGGGAAATGGAGTCTGGTAAATATATGGGAAATAAACTGCAATAATGATACTCGTAATGAATTTGATGCAACTCTTGAGGGAGGTTTTTTTTTTTGGGTAGAAACATCTGGTTGATAACTCTCTTGAGAGAGGTACCTTACAACTTGGCATATTGAAAAAACCAGTCATAAATGTAGAAAAATATCAAATTTGATAGCTTCAGAGCACTCTGTATGCACTGTCACACTTGTTGGGACTTGGGACTGATGCTAAAGGATTGATGTACGTTTGAAGAGAGGGGGTGTAGTTTGAGATAGGGGTGTTCATGGGCTGGGTTGGGCTGGGCTGATCAATATCCAGACCCGGACCAACTTTATAGCATTTGCCCAAGCCCGGTCCTAGCCCGACTCGGGCCAGAAGTGCACAGCCCAAGCTTAGCCCACCTGAAAAGGGTTAAGCCCTAGCCCGGGTAATAGTGATCTTTATAATAATAAAAAAAAAGGCATTTATAGATTGCACCAACATGTAGCTTAGGTGTGTTTGTGCAGTTTCCTATCACCAATTGGTTTTGGGATTACTGGCTAGCAACTTTGAGATGGTATCAGAGCCAACACGTCCCGAGTTCGAACTACATAGGGCAAAAATGCATATGTTGCATTGTGTGTTTGTGTGGGCGCAAGTGCGCAGGGCAAGAAGGCCCCATGTCGTGTTGTAGTCTTGCATGGGCGTACTTCGGGTCCAGGTGGTGTCCCTCCCCCTGGTGGGGGGGGGGGGGGAGGGGTTGTTAAGTAGTTGTTTGTGCAGTTTCCTATCACCAATTGGTTTTGGGATTACTGACTAGGAACTTTGAGACCGCATTCCAACAAAATTTATTGTTTTTGCTTAAATTGTGTCCTTCGGGCCAGGCCAGGCTTGGGCTCTCTACCACTGAATCCAAGCCCAGCTCATGTACCAAATCCTAAGGCTGAAGCCTGATCTGACCCAGCCCAAAGCCTGCTGGTCTCGGGCTGGCCCGGTCTATGTGTACACCTAGTTTGAGAGTTATATTTTGATGATTTTAATCCAATTGGAGGACAGTCCTGAATCAGAGTCAAATTTGATCTGGTGTGGGAGTCCCTCCCCCCCCACCCCACCCCCCTTTCCTTTTTTGCTATGAAGAGTTGTCGCCCTCTGCGTGATTTCACTCTGGAGTAAAATTACATCTATAAAGGACCTCAACATCCTGTAATCTAGCTATTTACTATTCATGGTTTTATCTGTCATGATTTTATGAGACAGTTTGGTTATATCAGAACATTGCAGTTTATTGCAGAAACATTTGTGAGCAAATAGAATAATTAATAATATATTCCATGCAGTCTCCATAGAAAGAACTACAAATTGGGTTAGATTAACTAACAATCTTAAAGCAATATGGTATTAGTATTTGTTTATGCTCATAAATAGGCCTGGAATGCTCTATGTGCCTTGTAAGTATCACAGTCCTGCCCAACTCAGCATGATATTGTCCGCTTTGGCCCACGGGCACACAATAGGACTGCCTGCGCGGTCATCCATCCCAATACTGCTCCCGCCCAAACATGCTTAACTGAGTTCTTATGGTTTTTGGGGCTGCACGGCTTTAGAATGCGTCATGCTGAATTTGGACGTGGTTTGACTTATAAGCTCAGGGCTAGGACTCGGATATTTCCGATGTGAGACTTGGACAAAGCCTCATGGTACTACCGAAGCACTCTACCGTTACTCATGCGGATTACCCTTTCTTGGCTCACAGGATCACTTGACCTGGTCTTGCCTTGAGGGATTACCTAGGTGGATTGGGGTCTCACAGTAAGTGCTAGTCCCTAGTAGCCCTGGTTACAGTGAAATCTATTTTTCTGTTAGTGAAAGTGTAATAATATTCTTTAAGAGTGCGTAAACTTAATTCTGACAAGGTGAACTTTTCTGGGAAGGTGAATGCACAGAAGCAGAAAGGGGAAGCAGTGAATGCAGTTTCCACTCAAAAGGCTATTGAAAATTTAAAGGCGCCTCTGAATCTTTTTTCCTTTTTAATCCCACTTTTGGATTTCTATAAATGTTATGATTTAAGTTAAAGTAAAAATTTTGTTGGGTCAATTGGTGGTCAGCCATTCCAAATTGATGTATTTCTCAATAATGATAAATGAATTAGGTCCTGTCTGCAGGCATGTGTCAATGCTGGGCAACCTGACTATTAATATGTAGAATATCATACATGTTATTAACCTATTTTTACAATAAATTTCACAAATTATGTACCATGTGCTCAACCTAATGAAAATGGGGTTTATAATTTTTGAAAGAAACGGTGCAGGTGAGGCCCACCTCAAGTTAGGCAGTTCAGTTGCTGGATTATCATGAAGGGATCATACCCCAAAATCTTTTCCATGAGAAATTCTGTCCAACCAGATGCTTAAACTCTTTCCTGTTGCATTTTCACCCTATCGATGAGGACCACTGGATAGCATTTCGAGGCAATGGAATTGGACGATTAAGTTCTGTGCAGAAAATCCTGGTTATGACCACATGTTATGTTGCCTACTAGAGGAAAGGTCTTGCCGCAAAAAGTTGCGTTGACTTGTCAAATTAGATATCACAATCTGGGACTGGAGATACCTTTTATCACGCATGATTTAGAATATTATTAGTTTTTTAGAGCGCTGCCACTTTGCCTTCTTCGAGTACTCACTTTCCTGACCTCTTTGAATGATCTTGTCATTAACTCAATCTTTCGCTCAATGAAACACAAGCACACACCCAGAGAGACCTTTATGTTTGATCAAATTATGATGGATGATAATCCGTAGTATAAGCAATTCTCTAATGCTTTGCATTACAGGCACACCCCGACCTTGTACAGGTATTCCAGGCTGCAGCTGGGGGATATGGGGCTTCTGGATCCTCAGTTAACAAATCCATTAATCCAGTGATAATGGGCGAGACTCACACTTGAGGAAGAGGGGTCAATGAGAGGGCTGCCCGAGCAACAGCTGAAGTTAGAAAGAAAGCAGCAGCCAGGGGCCTCCTTGTACGTCCACATTTGGTTCCTGTCCAAGCAGTCCCACCACTCACACAACTCCTTAACATCATCAATTCTGGGGTCGCACCAGATGCTCCACCTGATGCACAAGGGAACGAACCAAACAAGGGGGCAGATAGCTCCACTGATAACAGGAAAGAAACTGCTAAAGAAAATGGATCTGCTGGAGCCCAAGAGGGTGAGGCTCCTGTTGGATTGTTTACTAGTTTAGCGTCTTTGGATTCCAAGAAGCAGAAACTGAAAATCAAAGGCCGTGACTTGATATGCTGAGAGATCGACCATTAGATTTGTCTTTGAGCTTTGGTCCTCACTAAGAGTTTACCAGTGGGAGGAACAATTGGTTCCACAAGTGGTAATTGTTCACATCAAGTGGTGAGCCACTGTTTTTCTTTTATATTTATTGGTCCAATCATTTTTAACATGAACATTTTTGAGGATTCATATTATTGAGAAATTTGGAAGGGGAGGGGTGGGGAAGATCCCAAGATTTTGCTCAGGAGAAACAAGATGGATCCCATCTACAAATTCATGTTCTGATCTAACCAGATGACTTTAAGAAGGCATTGTTTGACAATGCAATCTTCTTTATAATGTGCATTTCATTTGCGGCAGTAAAATATAGTGCTTTCCTTCTCTTTTTTCTCTTTTGATTTTGGTACCAACTTGCAGAGCCCACTCCTATCAGCGGGGTATGGGGGCAATGGACTGGACTGCATCAGAATGAGTTGCTTTTGGTACATTGTCTATACATGGTTGGTTGGAGAATCACCCAACTGTAACAAGGTCCAAATATAATTTCTGGTAATGGATATTTCTCAAAAGGAGTTGCTTACGTGCTAATGACCGCAGGGGACTCTCTGGGACTGTCATCACGTGTGGGGCCTACCTAAAACTTGATCCGGTCAAAGTACACCCAACTGGCCAGATTGGTGGGTCGATAAAAGGTGACAGTACAGTGTCAAAGAGTGCTAGCCAAACTGCTCAAAAGCGTTCTACTGGGAAAACTTTGGGTAGGGATTGGGCTTGAAGGGTATTGATTCAAAGTGAAAAGAAGAAAACACCCACGGTTCAAGGACACATTATCTCCACACGAATGAAAAGCTCCTTAGAACACTTGTCCTAGCGTGGGGCCTGATATGGATGAATGCTTGAAGAGTGAAGGTGGAGGAGGAGGTAGTCGGCCAGGCCGTCTTTTTTTAGATCAGCGAAAAACATGTCTTCACCATCTCAATCTTTTGAGCAAGTTCGATCTCATTGTATCATCTTCATCATCAAAGTCTTATTTTAACTATGTAGAGTCCTTTTACCTAAAAAATATAAAAAAAATTATGTGGAGTCGGTTGCATTAATTTTGTTTTGCTATTCCAGTCTATCCCATATCCTTGGATGGGGTGCACTTGTTTAGATTTATCCTTGCACTTTCATCCATGTCCTCTTCAACCCACGTGGAGAAAGAATTAACATTTGGCTTGAGCAATCAAGCTTCCCATGAGGGTGTTCATCGACTGGGTCAGGCTGGGATTAAGACATATCCATGCTCAATTCAACTTCAGAACGCAGGCCCAACATGGATTGTGAGTGCTTGGTCTGAGCCCGGCCTGCCTCAAGTATGTCAGCCTAACTCCTTTAGTCAGTCAGGCCCAGGCCCAAACTCGACTAGAGCCTGATTAGTAATAACAATAAAAGAAAAACAAAAGCTCTTAAATTAAATATGAAAGTCTTAAATTGAAATACAACTATACAGATAACAGTAATAACAAAAAAAAAAAAAAAAAGGAAAAAAGATCATGTGTAAGTCTCGTTTGGACTGGGCTTCAGGGTTTCTATGACTTAATTCAAAAGCCAAAATTTAGATTCAGGTCCGGACCGAAATCTCAAACCTATGGCCCAAACTTTGCTGAAGGGGACTGGGCCCGGGCTTGCTCGGCCCATGAGCAGTCGTCCCCACAAGTACTGCCAAACGATACAATTAGCCCTCTCAGTTCATATCAAAATATCTGCAGTTTTATAGGAAATGAAGGGTTCATGATCAGTAAGTTTTTCCCCATTCAACCCCTCAATACCACTTCTTAAAAAGGGGACATGAACTGTTGTAATTCAGTAGAAATTAGGACAAAGGCCTAAATTTTTATGGTAATTTTTAAAGGTTGCCTATGTAATACTCATTCTGGGAACCTCAAATGTACTTGAGCTCCAGATCCAAACAAAAGAGCACAAAGCTTTGTTTGGCAATGAAACAAAACCCTAAGGTGTAATTTTGCTTTCACGGTTTTGTTCCATGGGATTCTAAGCGTAGTACTGACTTGACCTGTTTTTACTGCCTTGCTCAGAACACCTTTCAAATGGCAAGGGAATCAAACACTATTAAACAGATCAAACATATTTCTTCTTGTTAAGGTTGGTCTTCTCTGTCACAAAAGAAAAGAATTTTACCAAAACAAGGATTATTGTTAATTAACTAACCACAAAACTAAGGCTATTGTTGGTAGCTTCCAATAAGAATTTTTAGAGCTTCATTGCCCACCACGACGAATAAATCTTGAACACTTCAGTTTGCATCAATGTCCAAATCTGGGAACTGTGATCAAGAACTTAGCATTCCCTTAAATAACTCATTCTAAAACTCCTATTTATGCATGTGCCTAAACCTCCAGACAGTAACCTAGAATTTTTGGATTAGTTACTTAACCTTCAATTCTCTACCTACGGGCTTTCTACAGTATCTATACATAGTCCCCAACCTTTGGAAGCCCAATCTGCATGCAGCTACTCAATCAAAGAGATCTTTTCCTTCCCACCAGAACATAGTCTGCCCATCTGTGAAAAGAAAGAGATCTAGGTCCCTAATTATTCCTTCCTTTTACCTTTTGCTTTCCAAGATCACAAGCAGAACAAAACCTTTGCTTCCAAATGGAGCTTCAGTTTTCTTGCAAAGGGAATGATTCTAGTAAGCTTCTTGCAGCAGGGACGAAAAGGATTGGGATAAAGATGGTGGTGGACCTAGTGAAAGCACACAACCTCGTGCCCAGAGATTGCTGGATCACCCAGCCCAAGCTCATTTTGCACCTTGACGACCCAAAAAGCCTTCATAACCACAGAACCCCCTGGTGTAAATTGCTTGAAAAGGTAACAACTCTTGGTTTCAATCTAGCTATAGAAGAGACGTTTTCTAGAGATGTTGGCAGTGAAACTCTCTCATATGTCCAACAATATCAACCTGTGAAGTTATATTTCAGCCCAACACAAATTTCTGCCGAAGTGATAGCATTGCACCTACATCTTTACTAGTGTTTCTCAAACAGCTACGGTTACTTATAACTTGACTATTGCTTCTGCTGCTGCAGCCGTTTCTCGAAGTACAGCCACTACTGCAGCTAAAGAATCAGAGGAAGGAAATTTGAGACAGCCCAACATAAACAACCAGCAGGTTTCTCAGTGAACAGAGATACCAGTGGAGCAGAACCAGAAGGTATCCATTGAAGATGCGCCAGACCAACTCACAGTCCCATCCTGACCACCAGGATGATAACAGTGTGAAGGACACACATCCCAACCTTGGACATCGATGGCCAATTGGAGGACACGGTGGTGGAGGATGGACGAATGGTGATAAATTCACCGGTGCATTCGACCTTGTGGAACAGATGTATTACCTCTATGTGAGGGTGGTGAAGGCCAGAGATCTACCTCCCAACTCCATCACTGGAAGCTGCGACCCGTATATAGAGGTGAAGCTTGGCAACTACAAAGGAACCTCGAAGCACTTCGAAAAGAAGCACAACCCTGAGTGGAACCAGGTGTTTGCATTCTCCAAAGACAAGATCCAGTCATCGCTGGTTGAGGTTTTAGTCAAGGACAAGGAAATGATCGGACGAGACGACTGGCTTGGAAAGGTAGTGTTTGACATGAATGAGGTGCCGACCAGGGTTCCACCAGATAGCCCCTTGGCACCACAGTGGTATAGATTGGAGAATCGGCGTGGTGATGCTAAGGTGAGGGGCGAGATTATGCTTGCAGTTTGGATGGGAACACAAGCAGATGAGGCCTTCCCAGAGGCATGGCATGCAGATGCTTCCTCTGTTCGTGGTGAGGGTGTGTTCAACATCCGATCAAAGGTTTACATCTCTCCCAAGCTCTGGTACCTCAGGGTCAATGTGATTGAAGCCCAGGATATACAGCCCAATGACAAAAGCCGAGCCCCTGACGCCTTGGTCAAAGCTCAAGTTGGCAACCAGGTGCTGAGGACAAAGATCTGCCCCACACGAACCATAAATCCACTCTGGAATGAGGATTTAGTCTTCGTAGCAGCTGAGCCCTTCGAAGAAGCATTGGTTCTGACAGTTGAAGATCGAGTGCACCCTACAAAAGATGAGGTGCTTGGGAGGATCTCCTTGCCAATTTCCATGTTCGAGAAACGACTGGATCACAGACCAGTTCATTCTCGTTGGTTCAACCTGGAGAAGTTTGGGTTCGGCATCTTGGAAGGCGACCGGAGGAAAGAACTCAAGTTTTCAAGCAGGATCCACCTCAGAGTCTGTCTTGATGGTGCATATCATGTACACGATGAATCCACCATGTATGCAAGTGACCTACGCCCCACTGCACGGCAGCTATGGAAACCTCCAGTTGGCATCTTGGAAGTGGGTATCTTGAGTGCACAAGGGCTGCTACCCATGAAAATGAAGGGTACAAGGGGCACAACTGATGCTTACTGTGTTGCCAAATATGGGCAGAAGTGGGTGCGAACCAGAACCATAATTGATAGCTTGAGTCCCAAATGGAATGAGCAATACACATGGGAGGTGTACGACCCCTCCACGGTCATCACGCTCGCAGTTTTTGACAATTGTCATCTAGGCAGCAATGAGAAACCCGACACCGGCGGCAGCCCTGCTAGAGATTCCAGGATTGGAAAGGTAAGAATCCGTCTATCAACCATGGAAACAGAAAGGATGTACACACACTCTTACCCTCTTCTCGTTCTCCACCCATCCGGTGTGAAGAAGATGGGGGAACTTCAGCTAGCAGTTCGTTTCACTTGCTTGTCACTAGTTAACATGATACACCGCTATGGTCAACCCCTATTACCAAAGATGCATTACGTTCACCCGTTCACGGTGAACCAACTAGAGAATCTGAGGTACCAGGCCATGAACATAGTAGCAGTCAGGTTAGGCAGGGCTGAACCGCCGCTGAGGAAAGAGGTTGTAGAGTACATGTTAGATGTCGATTCTCATATGTGGAGTATGAGACGAAGCAAAGCTAACTTCTTCAGGATCATGTCACTGTTGACAGGGCTGATAGCCATCACCAAATGGTTTGGCGATGTTTGCGATTGGAAGAACCCAGTGACATCTGTTCTGGTTCATATCCTCCTCTTGATTTTGATATCATATCCAGAACTGATACTACCAACACTATTTCTATACATGTTCCTCATTGGAATATGGAACTTTAGGTTCCGCCCGAAGCATCCACTGCAGATGGACACCAAATTGTCATGGGCCGAGGCAATCCACCCTGATGAGCTGGACGAGGAATTTGACACTTTCCCAACATCGAAGTCCCATGATCTTGTCCACATGAGGTATGATAGGCTTCGGAGTGTAGCAGGGAGGATACAGACAGTGGTGGGTGACATTGCAACACAGGGGGAAAGAATCCATTCTCTGCTCGCATGGAGAGACCCGCGAGCTACCAGTCTATTCATATTGTTCTGCCTGACTGCAGCTGTGGTGCTGTATGTAACTCCTTTCAAAGTGGTGGCCCTGATCAAAGGCCTGTACATGCTTCGTCACCCAAGATTCAGGAGCAAACTGCCTTCAGTTCCTAGCAATTTCTTCAAGAGATTGCCAGCTAGGGTTGACAGCCTGCTTTGACATCAGGATTTCAATTGCAAATACAGAATTGCCCTGTTCCTTGTTTGAGCCATGCAATGGCTACCAGCTTTTTACTTCGGTGTTTTTATTCTTCTTGTTAGTAATTTACTATCGAAAATGTAAAATTTCAGCATAAGGTGTGAGGTCCATTAGGAACACTTATGGGGTTCTGGGCCCTATGTAGGAAACGGCATTTGCAACATTGTTGTTTTGATGTTTCTTTCTCTTCTTTTTGTTTTTTTATTTTTTTTTGTTATTTTCTCTCTAACCCATTATAACTAATATTGTTATTTACTTTTGAAATAATTAATGTGGCCTTTTCTTCTTTTTTCGGTTTTGATATTGGCTAATGTTGTGGTTTTCTTTTGTAATGATTCATGCTAGTTTATCTTCCCAGAAGACAGCTGATTAGACCAACCCACACAACAGAGATGAGAACAACATTGGCATAGATAATTTCCACTGCTGATATCATGAACAATGATTTCAGCAATATACATTTATACCAACCAGAGAAAGCCATTTTAGCAAAAGTGGCAATGCTTACCTAAAAGCTCATTCTACCAACTGGTGAAGGACTTTACTCGTCAAACCTTCCCATGCATGACCTTCCCATTATGATTTTAGTTTACCATTCTAAAACAAAATTCATCTTCCATCAATATAGATGGACATATAAACTTCCTTGATTGATATGCATGGACAAAACCTAAAAAGACGGGATGATGGAGCAGCTTTCAAAAATTAAAAAGAAATGCAAAGCCTTAATCTGTCAGAGCCAAAGTCCAGTGCAAGGCTACTTCAGAGAACTAAATATAAATTCCATAAACCTCAAGCATTAAACAAGTCTTTGTAAAATAAAATTCAGACAGCTGCTATCAGTCAAAACTGCAAACATGACAGACATCAAATGTAAACCCAGAAAAAGAGTCTCAACTCCCTGATAGGCAAACTTCTAGAAAACAAGCTCGTGAGGCTTCATCCCTGACCTAAGCGAGAATCTGGCAGCCAAGTAAGCCTTCAATTCTGGAACTGCCTCGATGGACTTAAGCAACTGGGAATCAATGGCCTTTTGATCATCCTTTTTTTCCTGTGGGAGGGCCTTGGTTTCCTACAATTTGAGATCAAAGGAAATTGTGAAAAAAGAAGAAGGGATATGAACTTGGTATACAACCAAGTCCAAAATACCATACATGAGAAGAATAATCCTGGGACACAATTAGTGGAAGAATAATCTCAAAATTTTAATGACAATGAAAAATACCTCTTTCTCTGCTTCAAAAAACTCGCCCTCTCCCTTCTTCTGCTTCTTCTTCCTTTCCTTGGTGAAATACTTGTCATCAAATTTTTCAACATCTACACAAGATATGTCAACCTTGGTAGATGTTGCAATCACGTAAGCTTGATTGACACGTCGCAGAGGGACACCATTGACCTTAAATGGCCCTGTCCAATACAAACAATTGACAATTTAAAAATAATGACACAGATAAAATGGGAAACACAGGGGAGAAAAGACCAGGTGTTATTACCAGGTAGGAATATCAATAAACTGAATTAGCCCGTGAGGTTTTTAGTCTCATATTAGTACATTTTTTATAAGCCAGAGCTTGCGCCGAGCCTATTTTATAGGATTGGTTGAGAATATTCTGAGCTCGAGCAAGGCCTTGCTCAGCTTGGAATCATCTTATGAAAGAGGGCACCAAGAAGAATTGTGATTTTCATCCTTGAATTGTTGCTAGAATTCCATAGATTTAACCTAGGCATTGGCTCATTTTTATTTAAGACAAGCTCAGGCTCAGCTCAAGCTCAACCAAATGTTTCTGAGTAAAAACCTTGACAGTTTAAGTGCGAGCTGAGCTTACGCAAAATGAACATTGCCTGATTCTGGCTGATTGACAATGCTGACCAGGCGGGGAAAAAGGTAAGCAGCATCGTACAGAAAGCTTATACATAAAATGATACGCACATTATATAAAAAAGCTCTACCTAATTAACCACACTAAATTGCTAGTGCTAACATAAATAAATAAGCACTAGCAAATAGCAATTAGGACTATCTCATAAAAAATAAAAATAAAACAAAAAGAGGCAAATACTTGGTTCCTTGGGCCATGCCATGTTTGAACTCTTCATACCATTTTCCATAGAAAAGGAAGAGGTTGAGGATTTAGTAAATGAGAAGGATGGAAATTTCAGCTACATGGATCAGATATGATCTAGTTTTCGTATAAATTTCAGTCAGTTAATTGCTTTATTCACCATGCCTCTTTTCTCTTTTGTTCTCACCATTAAGATTCATTCCTCCCCTTCCACGGAAACCAAGCTGGTGACATACAAACAAGAGCTCCTACTTACCAATGTTTCCTTGGTTAGTACAGAAAGAGGAAAATAACCAGACCAAATAACTGCATTTTCAAGTTTCAACAGCTCTATCACTTGATAAGAACAGTGGCCTAACAGGAGAGAGGATCAACGGGTGGGCTCTAGCACATTACCAATTCAGATCTCAATGAATGCCATACAATGTACATATCTTCATTGTGGTTGGTTACAAGAGTTGGAGACACATGATAATAAAAAACCAAGTCTGAAATTTAACTGTTACTTGATGTATGCCATTGCAGGTTATCAAATATTTCCCAATCCTTAGGGTTTCTGACTATATAACATCTGCAGCATATATCCATGTCGGACCAATACTGCACCGGTACTCATCGGGGTAAAAGTTTAGCATAATCCAACTCTCATTTCACATAGTTCTTTTAACATTTCCATTAATTAAGAGATGTTCTAAAGTAAAATTTAGGGCGGTCGCATTAAAGCACAGAGTCATATCCTGAAGATCCCCGTATAGGGCTCGTACTCATATCCCTAGAACAATAGGCATTCCATTTACTGTGACATCGCCAGACAATAGGCATTTCATTCATTTCTTAACCACTATTTTTTACAGATTTCTAGCAAGCTCATTAATCTGAAACAGACCATCATCCAGAGACAATAAAATAAACAGATGGATCAGATCTTTTCGATCTCCTACTTGATCTAATACTCATTTCATAATCCATAAACAACAGAAATAAAAAGGATAAAAGAACAGAAAGCAAAAGATATCTCACCAGTAACAAGAAGCAAACCAGAGGGAAGCTGCTTCAGAAAAACGACTCTCTTTCCCATGAATCGCCCTGCGAGTATGATCAGAACCGTTCCAGGAGTGATGCTCGCCCTAAAAATACACAAAACAAACGCATTGAGAAGCAGAAAGCAAAACCCAAAGAACCAACAACATGAATGGATTTGGATTAGAGTATAGAAGGGAACAAAGAAAAAAAAAAAAAAAAAAACCTAAGCTTGGTGGGTTTGTGCTTGCGGTGATTGAGGATGGGCTTCTTGACGTCGTCTGCAGGGTAGAACTTGGGGGGTTTTTCCTGGGGTTTTGGGGCTGAGGGCTTTGGATCGTGGTGAGGGAAGACGCCGCCGTTCTTGGCCTTGATTGCCCAGAGCCCTCGCTTGTGGTACATCTTCGACCGCGAGAACTTGCCCACCCCTCGAATCAGATTAGGGTTCCTGCTGCCCGTCCTTGGCGTCCTCTCTTTTCCTGCTGCCATGGCTGCTCTCTGCTTCTTCTTCTTCTGCTTCCGCTGCTGCTGCTCAGAAACCCTAGAAATGAACCCAATGGAAACCCTAATCCCTCCCTACTACTCTTTATATGCAAAAATTGTTAATGATTTGGTGATCTGCGGGAGCAGAGTAAATTGTAAACCTAAGTAAGGTATTGGATTTGGAGGTTCGGCCGGCAAAATCTGACCCAACTAACTAAATACCCAAAAAGATGCGACCCACATGACCTAACCACTATCATTTGATCTAAAATAGATTTAATTAGAATTGACTCGCATATAATTCATATAAAGGACATAAAGTATTTAAAAAGGAAGAGGGAGAAGAGATGGGTAAGGTCCAAAGTGGCAAAATCTGTACCCGCCCATTAACTTAACCCATACAGGTGTTGAAATGGGTTAGAAAAAATTGACCTGTATTTAAATGGGTCAAGTTAGGATTACCCCCGTAAACCGCCTAACCAGTTTAAAGGAGTTACATTAAGATTAGGGTTGGCTCAAGTCTAGATCCATTTAAACAATTTAGTGGTTCAAAATTTTGTTACTCAAGAGTAGGCTATTTTATATGGAATGACCCATGCTTGTTTTGGGATTTTCTAGCCTACAACTTATTTTAAATATAGAATTGTCAAACAAAATATTTGAGACAATCCCCATCGTATTTTTATCCAATAAGACTATTCTCCCAAGCACAAGCATGACCCTAAAACACATGTGCACCAGGTAAACTATGATGCACGGATACTTTAAAATGGACAACGTATCGAATCGTATCGTACTTGATACTTTACTTTTTTTTTTTTTATAAAAAATACATGTCTCTAGCGTGACCTTGTTGTATTTGTGCATCATAACAGGTAAGTCTAAGATAAGATTTGACCACTTCAGCACAAGATGTGGGGAGCAAATCTACATCTTATATACGCTAATGACCTATGTATGGATTGAACTTATCGGCCATGGATAAAGGGTTAGGAGCATCAAGCTTGATATTTAGGGTTGTTCCATATAGATCTTTCAAACCCACTGGTCCCATCTTAGAATGGGACTTCAATGAACCTCACAAAAAAGTTCTCACGATGACTCTGTGAAACAGTTCTCACTATATCAAATCACTTGGGCATGTTTGGCAATTAACTAATTAAACTAAGGTAAAATGAATCAAAACAAGAAATGACAAGGGTTCATATTAAAAGTATATAATTTTAAAATTCCCTCCGAATTTTTCAAAAAATGTAAAAAAAACAACATTGTTTCTCTACTAAAAAACAAAAATACTCTTTTTTTCTATACAAAAAGTCAAAAAGATTTCATACTCAACAACTAAATACATAACAACTTTATAATACCTTATATTTTATTCTCTTTTGTTTTGATGCTTTACTTCACCCTATTTCAATTCACCATACATCTAAACAGGTCCTTTCATAATTTGCATATGTAATACTGTTCAGGCATAGGTATATGGTTCTTTAGCTTGGACCCATATTAAAAACTGGTCTAAATATTGGATCCACAACTGTTTTCCACCACCCCATTCACTGGGTTAACCATGCGGGTTAAGGTTTAGCCGAACCAACTCAGATCCTACTAAATAGGCTAAAAACCGGCCAAGCCAAAATAAAAGGTCCTTTGCCATCTTCCTAAGATAACCCAGAAGAATGCTGGGGACCGAAGGCCACATGGACGCATGACTTCAACACTCGGCTTCCACCCCACCTCAGCCGTCTGCCATTGCAGACAATGAGATTCTTCTTCTTCTACTACTACTTCTCCTTCTTCTACAGAGAGGAGACTGGCAAAACTTTTTCACGCAACAAAAGCAGACCAATCAAAAGAATGAAAAACATGGCTTCATGCCATCTTTAATTATCCATTAAAGCACGACTAGCTGTACATCCCTACGCGCCATAAACAATGAAGGTGGTGAAATGAGGTATCCATTCCTGCTCTCTCTCTCTTCTGCAATTTTTTCTTTTCAAGGTTATTGACCATATCTAGCACTGTTGTTCTTGTCCTGGGCGAGCCAACCACAAACAACTGAGAGCTCGGAGCCTGTGGAAATAGTCGGCTATGGCTAAGAAGCAACGAGCCGCCTGATGCGCGGTGAGAATCTGGTGGAGCCGATGAAAGGTCTGCTGCCTCAGGTTATCTGCCTGTCAGAGAAACTCACCTTAATTATAATTATCAGACTTTTAACTTTACTGTATATAGAAACTTTCATGCATCATCCTTTCAAAGATAACCATACATATTTTCAGAAAAAAAATAAAAATACTAACATATCTATTTATATAGAGACACACACACACACTATGATTTTCTATATTATAAATTCTTGAAGATGATAGAAAGGACCAGGGAATCGCATGCGGTCCAAAGGGGTGAGCCACAATTGGTCAAAAAAAAAAAAAAAAAAAAAAGAAAAAGAAAAAAAACATTCACTTGATTTTTCTCAGATTAGCTGATAACCTTTACCTTTTCTTCCAATCAAGCCGATAAGATAATTAACCGCTAATCGGTCAAATATATACATAATATTGAAAAGTATTACCACAATCTCTTCTTATGCATGAAGGTTTTGGTATGAATGATTAGCTAAAGAAACTTAATCCATAGTTCATAATCATGAGCTCTTTTGTCACCTCATTTGCCTAATTTACATTTAATTCCTATGAATTCTAGAAAAAGATTCGTGAAAGGAGTATTAAAGAGGTGGGGAGTGGGAGGGTGTGGTGATTATGCACATGAAACCAATACTTCAGGCCTAAGATTTGATTTAATAGGGTGAGATTGGTGATTAATCAATTCCTACTAAAGAAAAGATTATTTGATGCTCCCTGTGGTTCTTCATCTTTAATAATTCACTGTTAGAAGAACAGCAAAACGTAATTCAATTGGAGGTGGAAAATGCAACAGGGGTTTTTGATAGGACATACCAGCAACTGAATTTGGTGCGAATGTAGAGAAACGACATTATTTTCAATCCCAGTGGTGAAAATTCAACGAATACCAGGATTAGCCTCTTATTTTATTACTCAAGTCATACCACAGTTGACTTTTTATGTACCGAGTGGGTGGAGAGGGGGAAGGGTGTTTGGGTTGGTTTGGTTTGGTTTGACGTTGCATTTCTTCTTTTTTTCTTTTCTTTTTTTTTTTTCAGAAATAAGAGTAAGAAAGTAAACCCTGTGAAATATCCTGACCCTTCATTTAATATGGCTCAGAATTTAACAACCAGCCAACTATAATTTTTCTTATAGATCCATTCCAACTGTGATAAAGAAAGTTCAAATGTAGGTCAAACTAGTCCTTGTGCCAACCCAAATGTTGTCAGTGAGTGTTAAAAGAGTAGAATGATAAAAATAATGCAAACAAATAAAACAGGTCCAAGTACACCTCGTATGTGGCTCCAATGCATCATCTGCTTATTTCTTGGGATTTTGTCCATACAGTTGCCATTAAAACTGGCATTTGCTTCAGAATTATTGAAATAAAAGTATTTTTTACAGAGTTATTCTTGTGATATCTTTGAATAATATGATATAACACCGTTATTATATGCACAACTCTGTTGAAAATATTTAAACTTCAACAACTATTTTGAAGAAAATGTCAAGTTTAAGAGCAAGTGTACAGTTAAAGCCCCTTAATTCTATTTTAGTTTGAATGTTGATAATACAATTATCAAAGTCAGCCTCACCACCCCCTCGGCCCCGGTAGATGGGCAGATGGGCATGTTGGATGTTTTTTTTTTCAAGAATTATAGGGCCCATCTGAGTAATTAATTTGTAAAGCGGATAAAAAGTAAGGGTCATTAAAAAAAAAAAAAGATGAGTCTATAAAAACCTACAAAATCTCAAAAATTACCTTTTTGACCTTTTGTCATTTTGTGCTATCAAAGAAACTTTTTTTACTTTCTTTTTGGATAAAAAGAAGAGGGCTTTTGTCAATTAATGGAACGAGAGAATAACTTTTTTGACTTTTTTTTTTTAAGAATTGGTGATTTTTGAAATTTTGTATTTTTGGATATGGCCCCTTTTCTTTTATTGTATCTTAAAGTGGTCATTTACTTTAATTCACTTTATAAGTGAATTACCCAAACTAACCTATCATAGAAATTAAATTGTTTTGACTTGGCCCACAAAAGCATCATAATATTCCGCTTATGATATATTCAAAGAGATTTGACATTTCAATACCACTTAGACATGAAATTCTCAATTTCATTACTAAACTTAAGCAAATGTCACAAGAGTCGCTTGACTCCGATCAACTTTTTTTTTTTTTTAACTTTTTTGCCTTGGATCCCATGATATCATAGGTTTTTTAAAGCCCATAATATCATGAGATCTAAATTTTAAAAGTTAAAAACCTACTTAAATCACATGTTTAAAACCCATGATATCATGGAATTAAAGGCAAAAAAGTTAAAAAAAAAAAAAAAAAGTTGACAACTCTGTTGACATTTAGTAAAGTTTAGTCATAAAATTAGGAATTTCATGTCTAAGGAGCATTCAAATGTCAAATCCCCTTTATTCAACTTTAGATATTCGGGCCAATACACTGCAGTAGAATCACAACGGTTCAAGGTTATGGCCGAGAGAGAATCAGTGTAATGAATTTCATTTCAGTTTTGCATACCATCAAAACTGATGAAGCCCATCTGATCATCTTTCCATTCTATTTCATCATGATACAAACCATTATATAAGGGGACCATCTATTCAACGATGTCATTAGCTATAAGAAAATCAGAAACGATGATATTAGAAAACACTGCATATATAAGAAAGTGTACAGCTTCCTACATGGTTCTACACCTAATCAACCTCACACATATAAAAGAATTAGAGGACTGCAAGAAGAAGTAGTTACCTGTCCAACGAAGCCTTGGAGGGTGGAGAGCTTGTTGAGGGCTACGGCCATGTGGCCCATGTAGTGGGCCATGTTATCAGGAGGGCAACTTAACGCATCGGATGCAATGGTTTCCGAGAGAGACTGGTGGAGAGCTTCCAGACCGTGACTCAGAGCATCCTCGGCCTCTTGGGTGGACTGCTGGAGACTACAAATTCCCACGATCTGCGGCTCTGTTAATGGCTCTATGTGGCTCAGAAGAACCTACAAGAACACCCAAATTGAGTAAGTCGTTTGCCCCTCAAAACCAGCTTCTTAGTCGTAGAAGACTAGAAGCTACTAATTAAGAAATGAATCTAAGATAATAGATAAAGTTTGTCTGTATATAGTAATGGTGAAATTCATTAGCAGTTAAGGTGAAGGTATTCGGTGCACCAACCATGGGGCCAACAGTGCTCCGCCATGCACGTTTGTCATCATGTAGCATGATAAGTGATGATTTCAAAGGCGCAGCAGCAGGTACTGGATGGTTATCATAATCAGGTCAAATATATGGTGGGTCCCACCCTCATTTTGCATGTTTTTGACTTGAGGGTAATTATGAGCACATAAAAATCTTTGGCCAAATATAATGACCATTTAATCATTGCAGTCTGACCACGTGCAGTTGGCACCACCAGATGGTTCATTCCATCAGGGTTAAGTGATCATGTCTCAAAATTAAAAGCTTAATTCCAGTTATATCTTGTGACTGCTAAAGATCTTTCAACTATTTCTGCTTGGTGCTTATAGGGTGACTAAAGGGCTGAATATGGTCGTAGAACTTTTGCTTCGTTGTTTCAGTGGTGACTAGTGGCCCAAACAATTAAAAGTAACCAAGGAAGAAGAATAAGAAGATCTAAGTCTCAAGTAAATTTACTTGAAACAAAAAAAACTTCCGAGATGGGTTTTGCACCTTGATAAGCTCCGATGGACGAAATCCACCCATCCACATAAAGCAACGTTCTGCCGGCGTCTTCCACACGCCAGAGATGAGATGAAAGACGTCGGATTTCACCGCCATGCTCTTCAAGCTCATCATCTCGTCGTAATGCACCAGGCAGTTGTGAACAAATAGGCTCAGATCATTTTCTGGAAGGTCTTCCTGAACTGCAGACCGGAGCTCAGACATGAGCCGGTGGTGTTCGTCGAGCCACTGCCGGTATTCCATGTCAAAAATTGCCGCCTCTGAATCATGGAAAGAACTTAAAGCTTCCTGGAAATGACTTAAAATGGTATGAAATATGAACTAGTGAGATTTAAGATTAGAGAGATGCCTGAGCTCAGACTAGCCGCGCTTGTGGGAATACTCTGATCTCCCAAAAGGACTCCTCCACCCCCGCTGCCGAAAACCACACCCTAAAACCAATAAACCCAAGCATTATATGACACTTCCAAGATCCATGAATTGGGAAGCGTAGTGTAAGATTCATGTAAAATTGCGAGAGGTCAAATTCAAGAATATAATAGGTCTCTGCTGTCAACATTTCTCTCTATCATTCACTTCAATGCTTTTCTCATCTAAAACAAATGAGGGTCACCTGACTTCTAGCCCATTGAAGCTCCTGTTCTAGCTGAGCTAATTTCATCCTACTCGACTCAAGCTGCTGTACATAAGCCTGTTGAAGATCAAAAGAAAGGAAAAATATAAAGGGTTTAATCTCAACACGCACATGTGTGTATATATATATATATATATAGATAGATAGATAGATAGATAGAGGAAGTGTAAGTGTGTATTGGACTGGCCTTTTTCCTTAGCCTGCTTTTCCGAGCTGCTTCTCTATTCTGTGCAAGCCTTCTAAGAGTCTGCCCATACATAAAATAGCATAGACATGAAACTAACTCTCAGAAAAGAAGAGAGTAGACGGCTTTTGTAAGTAGAAATAGCGTAAAGTGGTTTACTTTAGCATCTGGCGTTTTGGGTCCTTCATGTTCTGAACTAGAAGTTGGGCCCTTTCGGTTTCCCTCACGCTGCTGCACAAATTGTTAGACAACTATCAGAGAACCAAAACGTTGAGAGAGAGAGAGAGAGAGAGAGAGAGAGAGAGAGAGAGAGAGAGAGAGAGAGAGAGAGAGAGAGAGAGAGAGAGAGAGAGAGATCTTATATAGATCATGATCTCTATTTCTTCCTTTAATTAGCAGTGCAATTTAAAGTTAGAGAGAGATAGAAGAGAAATTTAATATTTCCTAATGTCTTTCCCCATTGCTGAATACCTTCAACCCCAGATTAACTTCTTTCCTTGGTTGAGGTACAGTTGCTGGACCTTTTCTTGGATTGGCTACTTCCATGGACGCCTCTGGTGGTCTACTACAGGCACCAGTTGTGGAATAAACTAAACTGACTCCACACTACAAAGAAACAAGAAACAACAAAAAAATATCACATCTTTCAGCGGTTAGAAAGAGAAAACCTTCTTCTTTCAAACCAGTACCTTTGCAGTAGGCTCGGCAAGAATAGGTTGAGAAGGAAAAATGTTCAAAGTTGGAGACTGTATTCCTAAGCTTTCTGCACACACGAAATTACATTAAGCATTAACTATCTGAAGGAGATGTTTGCAGTAGCAGAAAAGAACAGTGGATAAAACAACCCCAAGATGAGAGCGAGGTGTCTCTTCTTCCGGACATTATCATGCTAGAAGAGCCCATCACAAGAAGATGAGAGAAAAAACAAATGATGCATATAAACCATCGGAAGCATCCTCCAATTTGAGATTCCCATCCATTTGTTGCTCCCACCTAGAGAGGGAAGGGGGAGGGGGGGGGGGGGGGGGGGGGGCGGGGGGGGTGTGGTGTGGGGCGGGGGCGGGCGGTGTGTGTGTGCAAAGAGAGAGACCTTTCCAGCTACCGGAATTTGCAAAGAACTCAGGAGTAGTTTGTTACATGCCACGATCTTAAAATCACCAGGAAAAAATATTTCCTGGAATCCAGATCTCTCTCTCTCTCTCTCTCTCTCTCTCTCTCTCTCTCTCTCTCTCTCTCCTCCGGTCAAACTCAATAGTTCAGCACGCTTCTCTCATGAGTCATGACCCAGAAAGCTCTTTGGAAGGAATCTCAACAGCCTTCTCAGATTCCCCACTCCCTCTCTGACGAAAAATCTCTTTTCTAGCCTCTGATCATGTACTTACCAAATAGAGAAAAAGAAGAAGAAATGAAACTTACGCTTTGGTTGATCAACTGATGAATGATCTTGACCCTCCAAATACGAGATAAGTGCCCGTTCTAATTCTCCCAACTCATAATCTCCAGATCCTTTACTTCTGTCAGCCAAAAAAAAGAAAAGAAAAATGAGTGTTTGCTTTAGAAATCATACTTTGAGCTGGTTTTGCAGTATACAAGCGTTTGATTGCTTGATTACATGAAATTCTCAAAGTTGGTCGATTGAGACTGCATCATCCCAGAAGAAATCTGATGTGGGGTTTGATTCTCTTTCTCTTTGGTTTCCATGAAAGAGATCCAAAAGCCTTCCCTTTCCTTCTCTGCTTCAAAGGTCCTGAAAATAACCCATTAATGAAAAAACCGACTTCTGTTTTCTCACAAGGATAAACAAGTAGAGCATCTGTCAAACTGGAGTCGGTTTTTTATCATAGATCAACAAATGAATAAAATAAAAATGACTAACCGGAGAAAAAGGAACACAATTCAATGCAAGAGAGGAATTAGAGACCTGACCACTGACTTTCTTAATCGAAGCCGTTCACAGCCACCAACCCCACTCCTATTGTAATCCTTTTAAATTGCATAGAAAACGATCGACGCATACCATTGAATTGATGTAGAATACATGATTAATCCAACGGTAGAAATGAATGTAGTGGATGTGAATTTTGGGCCAGTATCATTACATGAAGGGATCGTTTCTCTAAGTGGTTTGGATTTAGAGAATTGGGCCCTTTCAGAATGAACAGGAATTGTCAGGACTTGGACTTTTGTGTGTAGTTTTGATAATATGGGCCTCCTACTGATTAGAATCCACCGCTATTGCAGATCGTAATATCACTGTCATTTGTCTCTTTGTCAATGGAACAATTTTCTATCCGCAGGCTAGCCTTATTTAAATCTTTCCAACGGTGTGGATAATCTAGAAAATGGACCCATGGAAATTCTAGAATGCCCCATAAGTCCTTATCAGATGGTCTGGACTCTGGACTCTGGACCCTCTGCTTTCAGAGTCCGGTTCCTACAAGTCTTTGACTTAGAGAAATCTTGCGTTGATGGAGTGTAACTCTCAATAGTGCCCACCTATTTATTTTCAATCTGTTCAAAATATTAAACTCCCTTTCTGTATACTAGCATGAAGCGCATCCCACACGTTATGTCCTCGATAATATATTAAAATTAATATCCCTTCAATATGAATCTATGTATAACAAACTAATTAAAAAATTTAAATCAATAAAAAAATTATGAAAACCAAATCTTTCTTCGCTTAATCCACGTCAGCATGCACGTTTCGTCTTAAAAACAAATGATTCATATGCATTTATGCTTATTTTGAATACTATATTAAAACTTTGGAAAAAACCTTAATTTATGGAGTTAAAAGGCATCCATTTGAATTGAATTACATCCACACAAATGGGCTCAAGAGACATTTTATTGAAAATGCACATATTTAGCACAAGAGACATGTTTTATTGAAAAGGCACATATTATGTGTTTTTGAAAAGACACATCCACAAATGGGCCCCAAAAAGCTGATGTAGCTTCTTTTAAGGCCAGAATTGAGGTTTTCTTTATGTTTTTTTTTTTAACTAACATTCAGCTTTAAAGAGAAAGAATGGGATATCTCCGAATTTTATTCTAATAAGAGTTAATCCCATTGCGAGATTGACTATTTGATTGAAAACGTGACCTAACAATCTTACACATATTCATGAATCATGTTTTTTTATAATCAATGTTCAATCTTCTGTGAGACTAACTCTGAATTACGGTGAAATCGGGATCTCTTATAAACCGAAGAGGACATTTATTTTAAGCAGAACCTATATTTAATAGGTGGGCCCTATTTTCGAATTCCACCCCTCCAATTCAAGATTTTCTCAAGTTAATTAATGCCTTCCGGACTCTTACAGTCGTGACTGGAAAATTCTTGCAGTCAGCAAACGAGGCAAGGCAGCATGACGACCTTACCAAGCATAAAATCCCATTATACGTAATCGCTTATCTCGATGGACAATTACAACCATCTGATACGAAAAGAAATCAGTCAAATCGATAGCCACCATCCAATTTAATAATTAAAAAAAAATCATTTTGATAATCTTAGAGCATATGGTTAAAAATACCATATAAGACGAGGTTTGAGTGACGGCTTATCTAACCTTTTTAAGTCATGGATCAGTGGCTACCACTGTCAAAAACATAGAAAAATCCTAAGTCAAGAGAGGTGGGACCCATGAGAGCACCCAGGTGAGGAGAGCCGCATTACATGGAATGAGACATCCACGTACATGTACAGGGATTGATCCTTTGGTAGCTGAGTGAGAGATGGGGAGTGGGGGTGTGGGTGTTTATGGATTATCCATAAACATCTTAATTTATATAAGATGCCCTATGTAAAATAGGGCATCCTATCTAAAATACATTTTGACCCGAGTTCAGATTCAAAATGAGGGTCGGAAACGGAGTTTTGGGTGTCCCAACTTATTACTCTTCATGTATGATTAAGTTATTGTTAACAGAAATAATATACGAAGTCGACTTAGCACAGTTGGGTGGGATGTTTTCATTAGATTAAAAGAAATGGTTTTATTGGTTAGGAAGTTATAGTTTTTGAGTCCCTTTAGGTGCAGAGAATAAAATAAAAAATAAAAGATGACTGGGACCAAACTCCACCCTCCTGTACCATCCACAATTCACAAAGCAGCTATAGTATCTCATCTGATTAGGTGTAGGTGCTGGTTTGATTGTTGTAACTTTCTGTCATACTTTATTTGGAGTCATTTTTTTCAATGCTTCCACAATTCATCATGCTTCTTTTCCCCAAATGTACCTCGCCTATAATGTTATTATTCTTCAAGTGAAAAATGTATGATACCCATCTTTTCATTGCAGGTATTTAGTACTACAAGATCCAACATAAGAATTATCCAAAAATAAAAAATAAAAAAATCTGAATGTATAGGGCTGATATTGAGGGACTTACATAGAGTGTGTAAATATTAAGCAAAAAAAAAAGAAGAAAAAGACTGATTATAGTTTTAGATGTAAGCTAATGCAAACTTTTTGACTGATAGTAATCGGTTTTACAAAGAATTGATACAAAATATTTGACCTGATCCTTACATGCATGTTGCAACAATACACCAAAATTTATTAATTGTTCCGGCCAATACAGGCTGGTATGGACCGTTATTTTGACCTTTTTAGCTGAGGATGAAATTATGCTGGTACAGCTGATACAATAACAGATACTAGCTACACTGGGGAGAATTTTTTCCTTGGAGGGGACAATATGTACAATCAAGCGCTATGGGGTCCACTTGAGGTCACCATTGATCACTGATCAGTGTAGTTCATTTTACACTCTTATTTCCCATGATCTGACACCATGTCCAGAAAATGTAAGGTTAAAAGACTATTAAACTTATAAATGCTAGGCTAATCTAATTGGGCTGGTTTTTTTTGCATGAATCCTATCCGTAAAAAGACCTTTCAATCTATCCCAACCCCATTTAGAGGAATATTTCCAAGCAGTCTCCTTTCTCCACAAGCTAAACTGCATACTGGACCCCTTTGCAGTATGCTCCTAGGTTAATATATTCCGCCCCATTGAAGATAGGTATTGATTGCTCGACTCACTGATAGGGGCTGAACCCATGATCCTGACTCCATTAACCGAAATAGCCCAATTCGAATGCCATCTGCTACTACTGGATCCTGCTCGAAGGGTTTACAATCAGTGGGGCTCACAACCATGAAGAGGAACGTCCAGGCTCACCACAGTCAAGGGTGGTGGGTAAAGACAAGTTTCTTAACCAAACCTTGCCTCACTAGCGTGAATTGGCTTTAATTTCTCAGGACATGAAGATAAGCGTGGGAACGGGACATCAGGAACATTAACAAGTCCATGTGGAGTTGTTTGATGTTACATATATTAGCCAATAAAGGAAAATGAGGTTGGGCAGGGAATCCTCATTGAAAATTGAATCTGACTGGAATGAGGCTGATAGAAGAGAGAGTGAGGTTGGGGGAATTTTACCAAAACAAGGAGCTACGTGACTTGCAGGTTTAGAATGCTCTAGGAAAGGGGGTATAGGTATAAACCATCACATTGGTTTTCTTGAATCAAAATCCTGGATGGGGCCATGGACACTTTTCTGTCTTTCTAGGAACAGTAATTTACCACCTTTATCGGTTAGATCTTTTCTGTTTTTCTCATTTTTAATGATGAGGGACCCACCAACCCCTATGTTTAATCAAGGTAAATCCCACACAATACCACCCGCCTGCACTGTGTATTAGGTAAGCCCCCAAGGACCTCCAGCTTGTTGCTGGACTTTCTAACCACCGGAACAATTTAAGTGTAGTCATGTAGGCGAACAATTTAAGCATGGTTGAAAGGGCCTTTTTCACGTTTGTTGGGTGTGCCTTCCTTGTCGCCATTGCTTTTCAAAAAGTAGAGAATCTCTACATTCGGCAGATTAAAAGTGATGAGTGGTCTCCCCTATGCATTGGGGCTCGGCACAATTTCACGTTGGGAATATAGATTGATTGATCAACGGTAAAAACCACATCCATTTACTCAAAAAAAAAAAAAAAATAGAGGGCAAAAACACATCAGTACAACTTGCGACTCTTTGGGAGGGGCCACTTCATGTCAGGAATGTGATTTGAACGGTTTGAATTTAAATTGATGGGCCTCTTTCATTGGTTGAGATGTCCGAAATGTCTAGCTAATTTACACCACCACACCGGGCCTACAACCCACCCTCGCAGGAAAATCCAGTTCAGATCATCCATATCTCATAACGATAACAAGGCTGATGGTTTGTGTTCAACAAGCAAAATTGGATTTATTATCAACGCCGGGGGCTAGGTGGATTAATGGCTCTGATTACCAAGGGTAGGCCCTTGTTCAATGGATGGACCGATGAACAACAATATCTTAGTAGCGACACAAATGATAAAATAGTTGCTGAGATGAGCTAGGGTTTTACCTGTGGCACTGTTACAGCCCTCATACAAGACTGGTCAGTAAGTTCTAATTATAATATCCAAAGGTAAGGTCGAACTTTCTGAACCATGACATTTGCAACCAATCATTACATTCTAAGGAAAGATAATTTGATGGTCCCTGTGGATCTTCACCTTCAGTCATTCACTTTATAGATTTTTCATAGGAAGCTAGGATCTTTCATAGGAACACACAGCTTAGACCATAAGAAATCAATATGTTTGTTTCAAAACAAAGAAAACACACTAAACCCTGAAAACTTTATAACCATTAATAAAGAATGGAAGCCATTGTATCTGAAAATGAAAATATAATAAATGAACTGAAAAAGAACAATGACTCAAATCACTCACAGATTTTCTACCAAGTCTCCCTTTCTCTTTCTCTCTGCCTTTCTTTCCCCTTTAGGTCATTCTTATAATGAAACCAAAAAGTTAGAAGAAATCAAAGACAGTCCACTTGACAATCCGAATTAGAAGAAACTGAAGACCAAAGCCCCATCTTTCCTTCCATATCCTATAGTTGTCTTTTTGACAGAAAACCCTATTAATAATAATTAAAAAAAAGCATATAGTACAAGAGAGATATACCCAGAAAGACCCAGGCTGAAGCTTGAAAAAAGAAAACAGAAAAACCAAACACACCTACAATACAAATGAGTGATCCCCATGGCCAAAAACTAGGCTTGGACTTCCTACTCCTTCCTTGGCCAGCGCAACTGCCATGGAATTAGAACTTCGCTTTATATGCGGATACAATGCATTGAGATGACAAGCCAAATTCATCACCTCCTCTAGAGCATCTGCCATCATCCAAGGGACCTTAAGACTAAGAGGTACACAGAGCCCATCAAATTACAAATAATGAGTCTACCTCCACTACAATATGCCGAAAAATCTGACAATGCACTTCCTGGAGGCCAATATGAAGAGTCAACAATTCAGCCAAGTTAATGGTAAAAGGACTGGCTTGGCCAGAATCATCTGGAATCACAATCACAGTAGGGGAAGAGAAGGCCAAGAGGATCTAAAGGAAAGAACCAATGGGGAAGAGAAGGCAATCTCTTTGCAACACCGAACAACAGTCCCTGTAGAGATGTCAAGGAACTGAGGAAGGTTAGAGACCCAAGCTGCTATAAGGGAATTAACCACCACCACCACCAACCGTTCTGCACTAGAGGTCTTCCCTTCAAAACATTAGCTATTCCTCTCTTTCCATATTACCCAAATCACAACAATGAAGGAAGCCTTCCACATGATCATGCTCCTCAGCAACCAACTTCCAATTTTATAGATCATCCCAAATACTTGACGAAATGATAATATAAATTATAAACTACATTCCCATTGAGATGTGGCTATAAACAACTACCTTTAGTGCTGAGGATTAGCCGAAGAGAGATATCTCTAAAAGATGAGATCTCCATAATCATAGTAGAGGATTTGTATAGAATCTATCTATCAATTCCCTTGCTTAGACCTGTTCGATATTGCACTTCCTAACTGTCCCCAAGTCATAGCAATTCACATAACCATACTCTGGAAGAGGATAAATACTAGATATAAACATGCAAGAAGTCACCAGAACACCTGCGACTGAGGTCGTAAGGGATACCTTCCACCTCCAGTAACTTCTCTACATGTATCAACCTCACGAATTTGAATCTTGCTTTGGCAAATGCACCACCCCTTTGATTTTATCCTCTCCAGTAACTTCTCTACATGTATCAACCTCACGAATTTGAATCTTGCTTTGGCAAATGCACCACCCCTTTGATTTTATCCCCTCTCTCTCAGTAACAAGAATTATATTAAAAAAAGAGGAGAAGAATAAAAGCTGAAACCACAAATGAAAAATAAAGTAAAGAGGATGGGGGTTAAATTAGCTAATTCTCTCCAACCAAACAGTCAAAGCAACATATTAAAAGTGATAAATGCACAAAGAGAAGCTGCTGCGAAGCCCCTCTCTGTAGTCAGACAGTTTCTTGATAATTTTATAGTAGGACTCTCCTAACACCAACTCCAGATTAGTCAATAAGGCAAAAAAAGATGATGATCTCCAATCTTTTTTTCTTTTTCTTTTTAATGGTAATTTACTAATCTTATTTGACAGAAAAAAAAAAAAAAAAAAAAACTGAAAGAAAGAAAAAAGTAGTATACAATAATTCCACATTATTGTGTATCAAACCAAATGATTGGCAATTGGCACCAATATTGTATTTGTACCTGACCAAAATCCAAATCTTGGAACTTAACTAGTATACAATAATCCCACATTATTGTGTGTATCAAACCAAATGACTGGCAGTTGGCCAATATTGTATTACCTGATCAAAATCCAAATCTGTGAACTTGTTTATTCGTTCTGTTTTTCATTGATCCCTATCTATTTCTATCTTTGTTGCAAAACAGAATTGACCAAACCAAAATACTAAAAAAAGGCACTAATCCCATACAGAAGAATGTGAGGCCAAACATCTATGCACATTTTACAGCCTCAGGAGTATCAAAAGATGAAGAAGACGACCTGCCTAAGTTGTGGAATACCACATCACCATTCACCGCAAAGAAATCCGAGGCCCACTCCCAGCAAAGCACCTCTGCAATTAATAAAAATAACACATCAGAAGCTTGTCTATGTTAAAAAATGACATTATGCTCTCTCTTTGTGACTAGTAGGAAACTCCCTACCCGACAGGTGGAGGAAGTGAGGCACATCGTTTAATGATCTAGACATTTAAACTGATTGGGCATGCAATATATGGACCACGCTTCAAAAGTTTAACAGATAGGACAATCCTAGTGGTCCAGTATTTGCAAACTATGAGCCCAATTGTACTGTTGGTGTGCAGTGTGCCTAACAGGGAACTTCCTACTACTCACAAGCAGAAAACTCAGCCTCTGGGGGAATATTATCGTAGAAAAGAACTCAGCAACTTTTACAATGAAACAAATTAACAAGTTTCAGGCAAGATGACTCACTCTATGCTCCAAAATAGTGAATTAAGTCATCATCCATATCCATTGTGAAGTCTAGATCAGCTGTATCTAATGAACTAGTGTCATTGATTCCAAGATTAAATAGACTACTGAATCCAAAATCTAAGGAAATGCCATCGATTGGAGATCCACAGTGACTTTCAACAAGTTTAGCTTCTCCATTTTGGAATGTCTCCTTTGCCAAGTTTGTAACATGTCCTCTGATAGCATTTGAGTTCGCATCTAACAACACCGCATGCCCAAAGACATGATTTTCACCAGGAACTCCTGTATCCTCAGGCCTAATCTGGTGATCAACCATGGGAATTTGAAGTTGCTGTCTATCATCAGATATCCTATAACCCTCAGAGGAGCCGTAGAAGTCAAAAGCAGTTCCAGGAGGCAAATCAGCATTTTGGACACTTGAATACAATAAGGGCTGGCCACCTTCATTCAGTCTTTGTGCAGCAATATTATCAGGAGAGAGTGAAAAGTAGCTTATCCCAGATCCAGTTAACTGGTTTTGGTCTCGTAAATCTTCTTTTTGGCGTCTCATTGATGGATCCTGTTGACTAGCATGTATTTGATATTTGTTTGATTGCAAGGCCGCATGGTTCATATCAGGGAGACTGTTTCTTGAATCCCCATGCTGTTGTTCATTGTGAGGCAATGAGGCCCGCTGCTCAGCATGCGCAGGGCTTTGGCGGGGTCTTTTCTTCTTGAGTTGTTCTTCTACTTTTTCTTTTTCCTGGGCAAGTTGATCTGTGTTTTCTTGTGTATGGCATGTCCTCACTGTCGATTCCACATTTTCTGAACAAGGAACCAAATCCACCTGCAGGTTTCTCCTATCATCTTTGGAAGAAATAGAATCCCTACCATCTTCAAAACCTTCAACATCATAATCGCTACTGCTACTCGTTGTAGCCTCTCTTCTTCCTTTACGACTTCTGGGTCGCATTTTAGTTGCACCCAATACCCCATTCTCATTGCTGCCCTGCTGTATCATTGACTCCTCTTTGTTTAACACTCCCAACCAAATCAAGCTCTCCTTGGCAGTCATCTTATCCTGCAAACACTTTGACTGCCGGACATGCCTTCTGATCTTTGCGATATCAGGAGACATGTGCTTGATCACTGCGGTTAGCACCCCAACTTTCCATACTTTCTTCAGATCATGGGGCTTCTTATAAGGTGGAACTTGACCTTGAGGAAGCCCCATATTGATCCACCAATCTTCATTTCCCAAAGGCCACCACGGTGGAGGGACACCCTTCTCTAGAGGATACTTACGCTGTGGTGGGTTGCAATGCTGCATTAGTGCAGACAAAAGGGATCCTAAAGTAGCATCTTGGAGATTCTGAAGAGTATGGAAGTTCCCATTTCCCTTGTTCTCACCATTTTTTATGGCAATATTCTCAGCTTCATACTTATCTATAGCAGCTGGTCCATTCTTGTCAAATTTCACCTTTTCTTTCCACCAAGCTCTTATGTTATCCGAGGCACCGCTTACTGGCTTCCCCTTTTCAGGTATGATCCCATAGACAAAACCACGCGCATTGCATACTTCCATCAACTTAAGCATGTATTTGAGAATTCCGTCTTGGGCTCGCGACATCTTTTTCCTCCGGGCCTGATCGGTGGTGGGCTTGTTCTTCTGTTTCTCAGCAGCTTGTTGCGCTGCGAGCTTCTGCCGCTCCTTGATTCTCTTGAGCTTGATCCGATCTTTCCACATTCGCCTCTTCAATTCCTCTGGCTCGATTTCTTCATCACTGACATCATTCTCCCCCAGATTTTCGCATCCAAAATCATCAACTTCGAAATCCGAACCATCCCCCAATTCATTCACAATCATGGCTAGTTGATCCATTTCGAAAATACCAACGGACGAAAACAAACCTTGGAATTCTCACAACCAAACCCCACCTTCTCCAATTTCAATTGGAGTTCCAGAGATTTTTGTCCAAAATTCTTAAGAACCCCATCAAGCAGCTGCTCCCTCGATCTCTAAAATACTTTCCTTAACCACGTCAAGAAATTTCAACCACAACTTGTATTCAACCGACAGAAAAGAAAGAACCCAGTTCTCAAAATCCCATTTTTGATACGGGAATAAGAAATCCGAATCGATATGGACGAAAGGAATCCGATTTCTACACCAAGCAGTAAAAATCTGGAGAAATCGAATATCACTTTCTTGATCAAACCGTCTCGAATCGTCCACAAAAGATCATTTCCTTTTCTCTTCAACCCAGAAGAACCCAAAACACAAAATCTCTAAAAGGCCACGATAATCGAAGGGAACAACTATAGAAAACTCTTACAGGCGAGAGAATCAAAGCCCATACCAGATTTTAGTTTCAGCTTCAAAACTTTCCCCATACCTTAATCTTCTTTTTCCATCTTTCATTTGCAGTCGATTTGCAAACCCTAATATTTTGTTCCGCTTCCGTTCTTTCGGGTTTCTGCAAAAGGGAGGGAGGAAACGATCCACTTCGGAGAGGAGAAAGAGAGAAGAAAGCGCGAGTCGCTTCTCCATCGAGCCTTCGCAGCCTAAAAGCGGTTGGATCCGAGCGTCAATCAAAAGGCCGTGGGCCCCACCGTATGTCATCTGACATTGACTCTAGGAAAGCGGAATAAACGTTTTGATATGGCCCATCATCATGGACGCCCCCTGATGGAGGGTTCGGATCACTCGTCCTTCAATTGGAGGATGTTCATGCATCTCTTCATTTTTAAAGTGCCCAGCGTTGATCCCATGAGCTTATGTTGGTGCCCAAGCTACCCCCTCATGATTGTGAAAGTGGCCTACGTTCATTGCATCCTTCTGGGAAGAGAAAGCAGTGTACCTCATCCTTATCCGTTCTTACATAAATAGCACGTGTCCAGCGATGCCAACCTTGATTTTTTATTAATACAAGGGACTCACCTGAGATCAATTTAATTGGATTTGGACTTACCTATCCAAACCCTTGACTTGGCATTAAGGCTATTTTGAAGCTGACCGGGACATTTGTTACCGTTGGATTTATTTAGGGAGATTTGTGTGATATGTGGTTATAAGACTTTGAGGATGTAAGATAAGTGAAAAAAGGTTTAGACTTTATTTGATCGGATTAATAATGTGCCCATCCATGTCTATATGCGTCTAAACCTCATCCATGATGCACTCCCTCGAATGGTCGTGCATCCAGATGGTTCCCACAGCAGGTTTAACGGACACAATAGTAAAGCAGTGATGATTATCAATTTAAAAATGGTCTGCATGTGGTCGTGACTCGTGACTAGCCAATGAATGCATTTCCCTTTACCAACTTTTGCTTTGCTATTGTAAGCGCCATCAGTGCTAAAGATTCTGCAGAGTCACTCTGTCCTGACTACTAAGATTTGAGGGCTTTAAATGGATTGATATTGGATAGGATGCTGCAATCAATCGTAATCATAACTGTTGATTGATATTTTTTCCAATTTTAATTTGGACATTGTAATGTTATGCAGCAAATGTTATCGACCCATAAAAAGGATTTGCAAGTCTGATGCTTGGACCGGTTCCGTTCGGTAGCTCGGGATCAACTTTTCTCACTGTCAACGCTACAATGTTGCTTTGATTGGTCTTTAATAGTTTATTAAGCTCACCTGGCCTCTCCTATATTGTCATTCTAAGCCCTTTACACTTGCTAACTAACACAATCTCTTCCCTCCAATACCCCAAGAACTTGCACTGAAAGGCATAAAATTAGCATCCATCTCGCTTTATCTAATTGCTTCTCACTTTATCTAATTGTTAGTTTTAACTTTCTGCACGCATGAAGCATGATACACCTTTAGAAGGCCAGACAATTTGATGTCCATTCGTAAGAATTGATGCATGTGATAGATAAATAACTGCACTCGCCCCCACCCCAAAACCTTCTTGGTTCCTGGTGCAAACAATAATAGTGGAGAAATGTGAAACGGCCCAGTAGTAAGTGCATCCCATCTCGCATGCCTAATCAAGGGATCGAGCCATGTGTAGGTACATGGTTTCACGTCTTGTATCACTTACCAAACACCGAAACAAATAAGAATCTTATTTGGGGTAGTTCACTTTTAAAAAAGTACTTATAAAGTGATATAAAGTGAATGAGTAATTTATGAGATAAGAAAAGGTCACATAAAAAAAATATTAAATATAAAAAATCGCCTCTTTTTTTTTTAAGAAAAAAAACAAGTAAGGTATGCTCTCTTCCAACTAAATGATAAAAAGCATTTACTTTTTTTGTCTTCTTATGCTACAAAATTACAAAAGGTCAACAATGTAAATTTTGAGACTTGATACTTTATTATTTGACCCCTATTTCTTTGGTGTCTCAATTTAAACATTCACTTCAATATATTTTACAAGTAAATTACCAAAACCTGCCAAGAGTCCATGCTGGCTTATATTCGTTAGAGGATCCGTGGACATGATATGATATAATGTCTCCTGCACAATGTGACATCATGTCTCCTTGCATTCTCAAATGCCATGTTTTTTCACAAGTAATTCAAAATTCTTTTCACTTAAGAATTCAAGAATTTTAGCTCATTTATATTTTGGTGAAATTTTTAAATGTTCAAATACAATAGAGTAATTAGAAATTCTACTGTATCTTAAAATTCATAAATTCCTCGTACAGAAATCTCTTGAATTCTAAATAAAGAAACAAGCCCTTGAACATGAAGAATCTTCTTCACACAGCAGCTGGAGATCACTGGAGTGGGGTCCACCTCAAAAGTGTACTAGTGCCATGATGTACCCACTTCTCTAGGGGCTAACGAATATGTGTACAAGTGCCCATGGACCACAGGAACGAATAGATGCCTGAGGCCACGCCAACCACGGCACTCACTCACCTCAAGGCCATGAGCCCTTTTTTTTCAATTTTTCTTTAAATGGTTACAGAAAAGGAAGAAATGATAAAGAACATAAAAGAAAGAGGAAATATAAGAAATGATAAAGAGCACAAAAGAAAAAGGAAACTTAAAAGGAGAAAAGAACAACAGAAAAAGGAAACATAAAAGGAAAAAAAAGCAACCAGGTACATGAGTACTGCATTCCAACATAAGCAAACTGAAAAATAATATCCTCTCAATGAGACATCCTCTCAACCCCTCTTTAGAAGCATCGACAAAATAGTTGGCTGATGTAAGCTCATGGCAAAAGTGAACATGGATTGTAAAAGATAAAGCCGGAATTTCATTAAAGAGGAATTGAAATTTCCATGGATTGCTCTTCTGATTAGTCATCCAAGCGATTGCATTAGAGTAGTTACTCTCCACAAGAAGAACACCGTGGAAATTTCTAGAGAAACAACGAATACCTTCCAAAATAGCTAATACCTCTACTTCATTAGAATCTATAGCCACGCTCCTGAACTTCCGCGATGTCTGGAAAAGAAACTCAGATTTCCCACCGGCAAATGCAAAATTTGATGCATACACGCGCAGGGAGACTACACAGGCACGTGCAACTTGACAGCAGTGAGGCATACCGTATGAGTGTGTAGTAGTCACCGCCTACTTCCTCAAGGTAGTTCAGTTAGTTTTTTTTTTTTAGTTAATACATGTCAGTTGCTGTCTTTAATTTGTATTGATCAGATGTGTTCATTTGTCAAGATTGTACTGGTTAAGAAAAGGGATGGTAGTTATCATGTAATCTCCAAATATTCATAAATGAAAGGAGGCAACGAGTATTTTTCCTATCCAAATTTCACTTTCGCGTGTGAAAAGGTTCCCGTAGAAGTGAACCCACTGTCTCAATTTCCAGTTTTTTCCACGCAATTTTTCCTGTCTCAGAACTTTCATCCATAACAAAATTTATGAATTCCGGATAAGAAAACGGTCTCTAGCCAGAGGTTTGCCACTAAATTTTGCAATGCACAAAATCAAATGTTACAGATAAAAGCCCTAAATAGTTAGTCCTGATCCCTGCATTATTTTTGAGAAAGTAGAAGGATAATGTCAGTGATACCTCTACATACCTGAGAACCACTTGGAAAACTTTATCAAAGAGTCCAGCTCGCTTCTTCCTTGAGCATCAGAATTCAACCCAATTTGATGCTGACCCAATTTTTATCTACCATTAAATTTTATACACAAAAATAGTCTTAATGACCATTAAGCTTTAAAGCCCTTGAATAGCTCACAAGATCAGGCTAATTTTAAGCCCCACCTGTAATCCATTCGAAGGCCTTCATCTCCTTCCATCCAAAGTATGTGAGTAGCATACAACCACGTGGGTCATGAAAATTGCTCTCAATTTAACATGTGCCTTGGATTCTACGGTCCAGACAAAAACATAACCAGGAAAAAGAGAGTGAAGCACCTCTTTTTCTTTGCTCTTTATAGGAAAAAGAGAGTGAAGCACCTCTTTTTCTTTGCTCTTTATTCTTGGGTGTGGGTGTGGGTGTGGGTGTGGGTGTGGGTGTGGAACATAAGAAATCCATCAACATATCAAAATACAGCCAAATAATACAATAGCACAGTATTTTAGAAGAATCCCACAATATTTATGCATGCACCTAAAAATTCCATAGTATCTAAGTATCTTTTACTCAATCGTCAACATATTTCAAATTAATTTTTATTTTATTGCGTAACTTATCTCAAGTATAATTATGAGATGATGAGACGGATTCTCTATTGGTGGATTCACACAGTTTTTGGAACAATCAAAGTGCCACATCACAAGGAACAATCAAAGTGCCATTCACAGTTTCCATCATCAATAACTATCATTTCAGGGTAAACCTCCTGCTCGTTCTACCAATTGGTCGTGATCCCAAGTTGGCCCAGAAAGAAGACAACACCACACTAACAGACTGCATTTGGCTCACTCTGCACGGGGCCTCAAGATACTCTAGCAAGGCCCCAAACCTGAACTGAATGAGCTGATTCACTGATAATATAGATATGGAAAATGAGAATTATTATAAAAAAAAAAAAACAACAAATTCACAATCACAGTGTACACAGATACAACGTACACACCACTTACTTAACCATGAGGACCAGGACCCATGACCATTCCATTGAAGATGAAAGGGAAGCTGCTCCGTCACTAGCTGCAATGCCTTTAAAGACAGAAGGCAACTCGATGAATCTCAAAGCTACCTGACCAACAAAAGACAACAACAAGCACAAAACCATAGCAACCCTATTGGCTTCTACTCATAACATACTGTCAGTTCTCGCAGGCAGCCTTCTGAAGAAGTTAAGCGGCACAGAAGGAAGCTTATGCCGGAATCTTGGATGCCTCAATACATAAAAACCAGCGACAAGGGCCACAACTTGGAATGGAGTCACATAAAGCACGATAGCAGCAATCAAACAGAATGTCACAAATAAGGCAGTTGCTCTTGGGTCTCGCCAGCTGAGAAGATTCTGTAGCCTCTCTCCCTGCGTAGCCAAGTCACCGACCACTGTCTGTATCCTTCCTGCAACACTTCTCAGCCGGTCATATCTCATTCTCACAAGATCAGGTTGTCGAGAAGTCGGGAAAGTATCAAACTCTTCATCTAATTCATCAGGATGAGCATTGTCTGCATGAGACAGCCGCGTGTCCATGTGTGGAGGATTCCTAGGCCTCCATCGGTAGTACCAAACCCCAATCAAGAATAAGTAAAGGAAGATAGTTGGCAGAATAAGCTCAGGATACAAAACCAGTATTATAAATAGGATGTGAATCAGACCTGTCGTCAAAGGGTTCTTCCAATTACATATCTGATCAAACCATTTCCCAACCGCAATCAACCCACTGAACACATTCATGATACGGAAAAAGTTAGCCTTGCTTCTTCGCATGCTCCACATATGAGAATCCACATCCAGCATATACTCAACAACTTCTCTTCTCAAC
Organism: Persea americana; assembly: GCA_029852735.1. Taxonomy (NCBI): domain Eukaryota; kingdom Viridiplantae; phylum Streptophyta; class Magnoliopsida; order Laurales; family Lauraceae; genus Persea; species Persea americana. The sequence goes on along the minus strand of CM056813.1, from coordinate 62,548,485 downwards.
GGTGGTTCTGCACGGCTCAGCCTCATCGACACAATTTGAGTCGCTTGGTGCCTCAAGCTATCGAGTTGAACTACAGACAGAGGATGAAGGTAATGCATTTTTGGCAACAATGGTTGTGAATAAATATGTAACACATTAAGCAAAGAGGAGGATGTGAACCTAACGGCCAACTGCACCTCTCCCATCTTCTTCACTCCGGAAGAATGCAAAACCAGAAGCGGGTATGAGTGTGTATAAACACGATCAGTCTCAAGTGTCGACAGCCGAATCCTTACCTTCCCAATCCTGGAGTCTTTTGCCCCAGACGCCTTATCCCCGTGCAAATGGCCATTATCAAATACTCCAATTGTAATCACAGTACATGGATCAAACACCTCCCAAGTGTATTGTTCATTCCATTTTGGAGTAGAACTATCGATGATTGTCCTCGTCCGCACCCACTTCTGTCCATATTTTGCCACACAGTAAGCATCTGTTGTCCCCCTCCCATCCTTGGTCTTCATAGGCAACAACCCCTGAGCACTCAGAATCCCCAATTCCAGAACACCAATACTAGGCTTCCACAACTGCCTTGCTGTTGGCCGAAGATCACTACTGTAATGTGTTGACTCATCTAGAACATGATAACCACCCTCCAGACAGATCCTCAAATGAAGCCTACTATAAAACTTCGTCTCCTTCTTCTTCTGATCACCCTCTACAACCACATGCTTCTCGAGATTATGCCACTTAGAGTTCACAGGCTTATAGTCCAGCCTCCTTGGCACATTCTGCAAAGGTATAAGAACCTTTCCTAAAACCTCATCCTTGTTTGGCCCAACCCTATCTTCCACACTCAAAATCAAGGGTTCCTCAAACGGTTCTGCTGCTACAAACATCAGATCCTCATTCCACAAGGGATTAACTGTCCTACTCTGAGAAACTCTTGTTCTCAATGCCTGGTTTCCAAGTATAACCTTAACATAAACTTCTGGATACCTGCCCTTATCACTGGGTTGCAAGTCTTGCGCTTCAATCACATTGACCCTGACATACCAAAGCTTGGGAGAGAGATATACCTTCGATCGTATGTTTGCCAGGGCATCAGGGTGAACTGCTGCAGCATCAGAATGCCATGCGTCTGGAAATGTTTCATCTGCTTGGGTGCCCAACCAAACAGCTAGCATGAGCTCCCCTTTAACCTTATTCCCCTTGCGATCTTCCAATCTATACCACTGTGGGGCTAAGGGGCTGTCTGGGGGTACACGTTTAGGGATTTCATTCACATCAAACGTGACCATGCCAATGAAATCATCTTTCACAACATCCTTATCCTTCACCACAACCTCAATCACAGAAGATTGTGAGAAAGCAAAGACCTGGTTCCATACGGGATTTATATTCTTCTCGAAATGGCGAGTTGTCCCCTTGTAATTCCCAAGCTTTACTTCAACGTAAGGGTCACAGCTTCCAGTGATATCCTTGGCTGGAAGGTCCCTCGCTTTCACAACACGCACATAGAGGTATTGCATCTGCTCAACAAGGTCATAGGTGCTTGTGAGCTTGTCGCCTGCGACCCCGCCCCCACCAAGGTTGGGCGAGGTCTCTTTCAAGCGGAAGTCTTCTGGTGAAGGCCGCTGCATTTTCTCCAAACAAAGGTGACCCAAAGTCTAAGGAGCGTTGCAGAAGAGGAATTTTTGAGCACTGAGCTGTTAGAACTGCAAATTCATTGAAAATTCATTGAAGATCAGGATTTCCTCACCCATGGAAAGCAAGGAAAACGGCCTAATAAGTATCACATATTTCATCCTCACATGGAACGAGGAAATTCGAGAGAGACGAAATTTGGAACTAGAGAAACAGAAAAGACGGGATATACCACAGCTTAAGTGAAACTTTAAGACCTCAACTGCTAAAACCTCCAAAGAGAAGAAACCAGTTCTGATTTGGAACCGTGGGGAACTGAGAAAAAGTCATCTGACGCATCTAGATATCCTCTGAAAGGGGAGAAAAATAAACCATTAGATTCAGATACAAACCCCAACTCTCGAATCTTAAAACACCCAAATGCCTCGAAAGATATACTCACGCACTTCTTCCAGTATTTAGCAACAATATGCAAAGGAGAACGAAAAAAACAGACTCTTTGAAATCTAACCTCTTTCAACTTCTCAGACCCTCGATCGTTACAGCAGAAATATGTAAATATATATAAATATATATATATATATATATGTGGACAGTTTTGCACCTTCTTTAACAAAAATGAACCTTTCCACAGTTCTAAATCACAAGAAGAAACGTATAAACGCTTTGAAAAGCTAAGGGCCCGTTTGGATGTGGAGAAAACTGTCCACGGTACAAATTTAAAACAGGGACCATTTCCACCACCTTCATTTTCTCCATTTTCCTCTACATCCAAACAGGCCATAACCGCATATTTCCATGTCCACATACAGAAAATGCACCAAAACTGCGCACTCTAAATCCCCAAACTTTTGACATCGAAAGCTACAGATAATAGGATCGTTACAGCCATTTCAAAGTTTCAGATGATTCTCAATTAGAAAACCTAGAAACTCTAAATGCTTCAAGCAACAAAAACTCGAACAACAAAATCCTTTGGAAAAACAGTAACAAAACCAAACCCTAAATCGTTAGTGAAGACCTTGAAAACTCAGGCAATGGCAATCCGAGCACGTCCACTGCATTTCCAAGTTTCAGATGATCTTCATCTGTAACCCTAGAAAACATGCAGAATTCTCGACTTCCCAAATATCAGTGCCGGGCAAAATTGAAATGTAACAAAGATAAGAAATAGAATGCAACGGTAAGTTCCAGACCTGGAGCCTAAAAACGACTGCTACAAACCCTAGATCTTCGATCAGAGCTTGACGAAGCGACAATGGAGAATCGCCATTTCATTTGATCATCTTGCTCTAAAAAGATCTCTTTTTGCTGAAGAAGGGAAAAGCGTGGGTGTTAAAGGCAAAGAGGAAAAAGAGTAGATAGAGATCTGAATCCGGATGGATGCACCAGAACCTACCCAACGCTTCTTTTTCTACCTTTTGGAAAAGGATGGGAGCCGGACGAAGTCGCACGTGGCAAGACCGTGGTCGGGCTCGCACATGTGGGGACCGCTGTCGTCTTTTCGACGACGATATCCCGCGCGACTTTCTGGTTTTTCGTCGTGATGAGCTTTGAAAAGTATTTCGCGGGATTCTCAGACTAATGATATCAGTCTATCAGATGTCCTGCTTTCGAGCGACAGTGATAATCTGGAACCATTCGTCTTGATCCATTCGTCTTGATCTTAAGCAACGGAGTATCATTATATTCAGTTGGTGCTGAACTGACTGTTTCTTTTCCTTGCTGCATCTTGACCTATCTGGTAATTTTCTTTTCAAAATAGTCTAAGCTTTAAATATTATTTGCTGAGCAGTTCCTATAATAATCCCTAAGGGCCGGCCGACTAATCAGGATCACAGTTTTTTCTTTTTTCGAAGTTAGAGATTTTGGTATTAACCATTTGTTCTCTCCTTTTTCATAAATCGAAAGTTGAGTCCACGGTGCTCTATCCCTTAGACCACATGGGATTTACCTGACTTCAATTTGAGTCCGGAAGGGATAATACAGCTGGGACATCGTCTTTCATAAATATATATATATATATATTAATATAATGAAGGTGTGATATGGCACCGTGGTAAATATCACTAGAATGAACAATTCTTTGAAAATACTTGAACTTCAACATTCATGGACAAATTTCATACATAAAGATAGTTTTGTTTATGGTAAATAAGATATAAAGATGGTTGATATCCCTTTTTTTTTCCTTATCCAAGCCACTGCAATAAAAAAAAACCCACACAAGTGGTGATTGGTTACTAGTATGGTATGGATCCTTGGGCCGTTAGTTTTCCAATAAGATTCTGTTTGAAAAGATTTTTCTGTCATTGGTGGTGCGAGATGAATTTGCAAAGAGTCTTACCCAATCACAAAGAAGCAGTTCTCATTACTTTAGCTAGTTGGTTGTTCAAAATATAAGTATTTCTTCCTCTCTCTTCTTCTGTTTTTTGTTCTTTTGTTTTTAAGTAGGCAGTGTCGATTTATAATTAGGAGTGCCACTTGACGCGCATGCTTGTTTTCCTCTATTAGGATTCGACCCGTGTTCTTTCTACGATGCAGATGTCCAGCAGCATGTTGACGTTTCATGTTGAACTTCTGATACTGCGAACATTGCAGCTGCTACGCTGTTCATTTCCTGAGACAAATTGAGGGTGTAGATCGCTTTTGGCATACAAATATGGATTTGTATGCTCTATGAATAGCATCTAAAGTGAGACCGATCTTGCCATCAATTTAGATTATTACTAATAGGAATCGCTTGTGTAATAAAACTTAACTAGTCTACTAACCCATGTTTAGCATGGTTTTTTCATGGACTACAAAATAAATAATCACATACCAATAAGACAAGTTAAACAAAATAGAAATAAAGAAATTGGAGTTAAGCGGATATAGTTACACAGAAACAGCTAATTATGAGTGGTTTGGTGGAAAAATAAATCGGTAGTTGCATGAGTAGTTAACATAACCGTCAGCCAAAATTACAACCGTCGGCCAAAATTGTAACCAACGGTCAAAATTGAAGCCAAAACCTCATAACTTAATATAGTATAATGGCCCAATTGGATAGCTATTAATCAAATGGTAAACTAACCCCGGTTTCTGTGATAAACCTTACACCCACTTGTTTACATGGAATTTAATTTTTAGGAGTTTTAAAAAACATAATTTAAAATGTGTCAAAATTAAAGAAACAAAGGAGAGATCCACAAAGAGTCATCAAATAATCACCCCCTGCGTCAAATAATTATATCTCAACAGTTGTCTTGCATCGTGCGAGATATGCCGTGGATCCCACTTGGATGGGTCCTATGGGTTTTATGCCAATCTCAGTGTACTAGATAATTAGATAAAAATACAAGAAAGTGTGCATTTTTTGACCTATTAAACTTTGAGGGTTATTAATCAAGGGGGGATTTACTTAAATGGAGTGCTGGAGTGCTACACAACGCCACGCCCCTCCTAATTGGGCCTACTTAAATGTATGATAATCATGGAAGTCCATTGGATAGAAAGATTCACATGAGGCTTACCTATATGCAAAATCTTGAGTTTATAAGATCATCCTAACCATTTGATCTATCACATCAAAATTTAATGGTTTAGAGGATCTTTTTATCATAATCTCAATCCAATTATGAGGAGAAATCGGATGAATGTCAAATTTGAATTAATGACTATTTATGGGGGTTTGTGCATGTGAAAAGACTAGATTGAATCAACATGGGCCCCGTGACCAAAAAATGGGGGGGGGGGCGCGGAAAAAAGGTCATTTTTAAAGTGGGGCATTTTTTTGGAGTTTCCAAACTTTTATATATATATATATATGGGTTGGTCCCACTTGAATGTTTTGATTCCCCACCTCATCCATCATTCGAAAGCCTCAAGTGGGTCCCATAGGACTTCTCGCATCGCATGCGAGACGTCCGCACCTGAGCATGCACGCCCCTTGTATCTAATCTCCAACTTGCCAAAATCTTAAGTTTCCATAAACAATGAGTTTAAAGAAACTGCCCTTGCGCCTCAAAATTCAACAGCGGTTGTGAAAACAGAGAGTTGGTTATAGAGTTAGGCGTGTGCAGGTTTGGGGAATAGCCATATTTTCTTTCCCTCTGCAGTCTCTCCTATCTTGTCTTTCTCCTCACAGTTCTTTTTTAAACCTAACTACCACCTGCGTTAATGTTCCAACTCTCCCCTCATTTCTATCCAGAATGTTAGACCTATTAAAAATAAAATTTTGCTTTAATCATGCCCAATGAAGACAGGAGAAGCCTGTTCATAAAGTAGGCCAAACTTAATAATGTGAAGAGCTACAATCCCATGACTGTTCAAAGACAGTCTTCTGTATTTCTCAAGAAAGGAAATCATTACTATTTTGGACAGCATGAACCAAACGTAATTTTGGTAGCCAATACAGTGGAAGTGTCCTCAAATTATGCAATAAAGAAAGAAGGAATCATCATGATACTGAAACAAGAAATCTATAAAGAAGGCAGCAAAAGAAATGGTGTTTGTATTCTACTGCTGTGATCGTCCAATCTAGCATGGTTTGGGAGTATCGACATACGCCGATTGCATTCCTGTGCATTTATTTCACTGAAACATGGATCCATGCACGTGGAATTGGCACCTGTGAACCTATTTGGATTTTCACGGATAGATTTCAGCTCATTCGGTTTTACATTCGGGATATTGTGGTCGCTGTCATCATCAAGGCTTTGTCATTACATGAATTCTATTTGTCCATTTCACGTCTACCCATTTCATTTTACCATGTTCATATTAATTTCTTGAGAGTTCGGATAATTTAGGTCCATTTGATTGAGAAATTAGTAGAAAGAGAGCAAAAGAAATTACCCCATAGGTAAAAAAATCGAGAGTTTTTCACGCAGCTAAATTCACAAACAAGGAAAATAGCAAAAGATTCATTTGGGCATATATCACGGCACATGGATTTTAGACGTGCCAACTCAACTTCTACCATGAAGGGCAAATTCAGGATTAAATTTCAGACTCCCATCCTTGAAAATGACAATTCCACTCAATGGTGTAAAGGTAAAATACCACATTGATAAGATCCTCGCTAGAAAACTCCCATGGAGATTTAAAAACAAAAACTTAGTATGGGGCTCATTATGGTGCATGACAATCATGGAATGTCATTGGACGAAAAGATTTAGATAAGACTTATATGTAAAATCTCAACTCCATTGGAACATTCTAACCCCTTTAATCCGTGACTTCCAAGTTTAACAGTTTTTGAGGCATCATTTTCTTAGGAGTTTCAAATTTGGACTTGTATTAATTCATGGTGATATAGTGTGTGTGAAAATACTAGATAGACTTAAGGCGTACTTCACACTCTAAAAAGCAGGAAAGCAAAAATGGCATTTTTTGTATATATATATATATATATATATATATATATATAGGGAGATGCTCTTATGAGAGCATCTCTCGCGTTACTATGAGAGATAAGGTGATGTGAAGGTCCCCACCCTATCTCTTATGGTAAGGCGAGAGATGCTCTCATAAGAGCATCTCCCATATATATATATGCGTGTGTATATTTTTATGCATATGCTTGATCATTTTTTAAGAAGAAAGTATTTATTCTAGTTAAGCCTATTGGGATGCATGATGATTATGAAAGTCCATTAAATGAAAAGATCTATATGAGACCTAACTATATGCAAAATTTTGATTCCATAAGATCATTTAACCTTTTGATTCATACCTTTAAGATTTAATAGTTTAGAGACATCGTTTTATTATGATTTCAATCTAATAGTGAGAGAAATGAGAAAAAAAAGAAAACAAGGAAAAAAAGGGATAAAAAATGGACGTTTTTAAAGTGGGGTGTTTTGGAGAATTCCCCTCTCACTCTAAGTGTGCTTATATTGGTCCTTATGCTAGCTTTATTCACCATAAGATGAATATCATCATTAATAAGTATCATTAACGGTGCATAAAAAACTATATTAATCACATTATTCCTCACATGATCAATCCAAAGGTGAATCTAACTTTTATCACCATAAAAATTTAAACATATTTTATTTATGATAATAATATTCATTTTGAGCGGTTCAGATTTTGAAAAAGCAATTCCACTCTAAACTTTCAATTAATAAAACTCAGGATTTTCACAAGTGACAAACTCAGAGAATCCCTACACATTCACTAACCGTCCTGATCCCTTGACCCATATAGTCATAACAAACACTTCACAGTTCCCATACTCTTCAGTGTCTGTCTCTCCCTTTTCCCTCCCATTTTTCTTTTGACTCTTCTCCCTCTCCGTCATTTCCCAAGATCCTCTCCCGTCATTTCGCTTCCCCTCTCTCGCGCGGAAATGGGCGACGAAATCGAACTCTCGACAGCACCTGCAACGCAAGAACCGCTTCTTCTCCTCCTCCACCCGAGAAGAGAAACCTTCGAACACGGCCTCCTCCTCCCCCTCTCGAACCTCGTCTTCTCCGGCGGAACCCAGAACCTAGCCCCTCTCAAGGCCAAGCTCCTCTGCGCCGCCTCCTCTCCTCCTCGCATCGACGCTCTCGCCGTCTCCAAAACCCTCGAGATCGCCCTCGACCACGCCCTCCTCATCCTCGAAACCCTCGCCGCCGTCCTCCCCTCCGATTCCGATCAGCCTGCTGCTGCCAATCGGAATGACGAGATCAGCGCCGACGTCGACGATCTCATTCTCTTCTTCTACCTTCAATCCTACAGGAGGCTCTTGCCAAGGCCGCAGTCGCACAAGGACTCTGCTTCGGTCGCAGATGTTATGCCCATGCCCTCGACGTCTGCCTTCGATGAATGCCTCTCCCTCCTCTCATCAACTCAGGTTTTGTTTTTCTTCTTTACTTTACTTTTGTTGCTTTGAGTTTTACTTCTCTTTTCTGTTGTTGTCTAGTTCAAGATTTTGGGCTCTTTTGCCTTCTTGGTATTAAATTCATAACAAGTCATAGTAAATGAGGTTTTATCAGAGTATTGGAGAGGTGAGGAGTGGAATGCCTGAAAAGTTGTGTAAGTTTCAATTCTAGTTCAAGATTTTGGGACATTTTGTCTTCTTGGTATTGAATTCCTAGGAATTCATATGGTAAATGACGTTTTATAGGTGAGGAGTGGAATGCCTGAAAAGTTGTGTCAATTTTAATTTGAGTTCAAGATATTGTCCTCTTTTGCCTTCTTGCCATTGGATTCATAGGAATTCAAAAGAGGCTTTATCAGAGTATCGATGAAGTGGGAGTGAACTGCCTGGAAAGTTGTGTAAATTTCAATTCTAGTTCAAGATTTTGTGCTCTTATGCCTTCTTGGTATTGAATTATTAGGAATTCATTGTAAATGAAGTTTAATTTTATCAAAGTATTGAAGAGGTGAGGAGTGGAATGCCTGAAAAGCTGTGTGAATAAGTGAATTTCAATTCTAGTTCAAGATTTTGTGCTCTTTTGCCTTCGTGGTACTGGATTTATCGGAATTTACAGTAAAAGAGTTTTTTTTTTTTTAATCAAAGTATTGAAGAGGTCATTTGGAGATGGGACCATAACTTTCCTAGGATTTATTTTACTAGGTTGATGACTCGGTAATTGTTTGGAGATTATTGGATGGTCCCTTGTGGATCTTCAACTTTAATCCTAAAGTCTCTTTGACAGAAAGGTGCAAAAGAGATGCAGATCTAAACATTCAGGCCAAATTATATAGATCTTTATCAATCAGTTTTCAATATATGCATGACCTCTTGTCAATTCTCAGCTCGTGCACAGCAATGGCAGGCGGGTTGCGCCATCAGAAGCTGAAGAAGAGGCCTATCAGCTATCTTATCTGAAGAAGCACCTGGCTAACATAATTGCTCTCTTGGCGGAGCCTGCGGGTGGTGAAGATGAGCAATCCCTGGTTAGTATACTTTGAACTTGCGTAGGTTTATTTATTTATTTATTTCTTTTACCCCTTCATCGTAGCTTAATATGGTCTCAAAACTGAAGTTTATTTGGCTGTTAAGTTTTGAGAGAGATGATTAATCTTGACACTTGAGTGAAACCAACATCAATGGAGAAGAATGAGAGTTCATATTCCTTCTGTTTGAGATTGGATGTAAATTGCAATCCACGGTGGTGATGAGAAGATATTTTGGCCCTTTCATACTCTAGGTAGTTGTATCTCAAATATTATTGGGAAACAAAATGTAGCTTGTTCTAGTTTCAATCTTGTGCATTTGTAAGGGAGACCATCAGCTGTTTTATGAACATGTCTGTTCTATATATTCCTTATGGTATTGCCTCAATAAAGATAGTCCACTATTACAATTCCTTGTAAACATGTCTGTCGTCATCGTCATCAATACACTTTCCAATTATTACAATTTCGGTGATGTGGAAATTGTGATTCTTGGCTGTTTCATACATCACGTTCATTAAAAGTGCGTCCTGAATGAAATGAACACAGCAAACATGTATGATTTATAATGATCCAAATGCTGCCCACAATGAGTAATTATGCATAATTTAAAATGATCCAAACGCTGCCACAAGAGTAATTTTCTGATACTGCACAACACACTCAGTAGATGAATGGGTATGGAAGTGTTATTTCACCTAACCTAACACACAAAACTTAGGTTGGTGGAGAATTGGAAACAAAATAAACAGCAGAAAGAGACATTTGTTGATAGTTAAAAACTTGATAGGCCCAGTGTCTTTTTTTGATCGGTTAATAGGCCCAGTGTTTTAGATTGATAGTTTCTTACCATTGGCAAGAAGGACCTGTTGTCCTTTATTTTAAAGTTGGTAATTATTTAGACCATTAAGTTCCAGCTGTGATTGAAAGCAACTGAGTCTACAAACCAAGCAGAAGTAGAATCAACAAATATGGAAGGAAGCATTTCACAAAAAAATACCCGACAGGGAGACCCGAGGCAACTAAATAAGTAACAGGCTCAAATCATTTTGTTTGATCTTCCTGGGTCATCTGGTGCTCTCAAATAGAAATGCGATCTGTTCTTTCGCAATGGGCATAGTGACTCTTCTTCTTTCAATTAATATGACTCACTGCATCTCCTTATCCCTTTATTTTCCTTTGTCCTGAAGCAGTGTTATTCTCGGATCCAATGGTAGGAACCAGGAAAGCTTAGGATGAAGTTTCTTTCTTTCTGCTAGGATGATACTCTTATCTCTTCTTTAAGCGGTTCCGAGATACATGTATCTGGATGCAAGTTGAGTCTATCTGTTCCTACTTGCAGCTCTAGCTGATTCAATCTCTAGATACAAATTCATAACAGACTGTTAGACATGTGATTCTTTATGTATTTCAAGCGCTTCCAACACTGCTAGCATACCCTTTGGCACCGATTGAATAAGTATAGTATTTTCTGCTCCGTAAGTCCTGAATACCATTATAGCAATTCCAAGTTGAGACAAAATCTCCTTGCCTTGTTCACTTTTAATATGACATTTTAAGATCAGCCGGCATTTCCTGTGACTGTTAAGTCAGTCCTATATTTTGGTCAATGGAATTCAATACCCAAGTGACTACCTTAAAATGACTTTGAAGCCATTTGGCTTTAAGTTTTGGCTCCTCAAAATTTTTGGTTCTTTTGCTTCAACAAAATGTTGCAAGTGATAGAGCCATTGCCTGTGTTTTCCCCCCTTTTTCTTTTTTGTCGAATCTAACAGAGTTAGGCTCAGTTTTATTCATCTTGAAAAGGAGATTCTTCAGATTCTCTTATTGAATATCAATGATTAGTCTATGGAAGAAAGTTCTTAACAGAAGAAATGCCAAGAACAAAATCCTTCAAATTGGATTTCAGCCTTCACAGGATATACAAGAATAATCTTCACAGGATATAAAAATTTAATCTATAAAATATGGTGTTCAAGTTCCATTCCAGTATGCAATAGCCGGTAGTCATAGGAAAGTGTCAAGTATTTTAAAAGACAAATTCAGACAATCTTTAAAACAAGAGTATTCGAAAAAATATTAATCAGATCAAAGTCAAACAGAGATTAAATTGCGTTAAATTAGGTTATATCCAGAAAATACTTAGAGAGCAGGATTACCAGAAAGGATTGGAGTGTCCATACTGTTTTCCAACCAAAACTGACAAAATCCCTCCTAAATAGAACATTTTCCCCTATCGGAGATTATAGGGATTATCTCTAGTAGAAACCTCAGTCCTTGTAGATAGGAGTGTTCATGGGCCGGGTTGGGCCAGGCTGAATCCAGGCTCCTATCTGGCCCAAGCCTGACACAGGCCATTAATGTCAGGCCTAAGCCCACCCATTTAGTTAATTGGGCTGGGCCGGGCCGGGCCGAGCGGATCCAGGTTTTTACAATTGAATGTGTTTTCTAGCAATTTTTTGGACAAAATATCACTAAACTACAAGTGGGACGGGCTGGGCTTTTGGGCTTTCTGTCCCTAAATCCAAGCTCGGCCCAAATCTTAAACTGGTTATATATATTTAGGACCAGCCCAAAGAGGCTGGGCCCCGGCCACTAGCATCTCTACTTGTAGATTTTGACCCAAAATCCTAGGGACTATGAAATCTAGTCAGACTATTTTAGGTTTGCTCAAAAGTTGTAATGCACTGATCTACATAAACAAAAAATATTAGATAAAGGGGTCTCTAAAAAGCTCCTCAAAATGTTATCTTGCCGTTGTCCTACTTGTACACAATTGATCCAGCAGAGGGGGCTGGTGCAGGCCATGGGCAAAAATCATCCTAAAGACCAGTATCGGCCCAGTCAACCAAAAGCGCCCCATCACTTAAGTGTTTTAACTAGTCACATGTTGAATGAGGGTGTTATGGTCATCTCACATGCCCAATTCGTATTTTAGGAAGTTTTATCTTGTGAGAGTCAACTCTTCCTTGCATGGACTCCATTGGCATGGCTCCAAGATGTATGTGAAGACTCCACTTTGATCCATCCTCCATTAATTAATTTTGATACCATAGCAAATAAGATTCTATGGTTTGTCTTGTTTTGATTCCCTTATCTAAGATTAGGGTTTCCTTTGATTTTTTCCAGAGAAAAAATAATCATCTGAATAGTTCCCTGTTTTTACTTTCAATTCCATTCAAGTTTGTGTCGCAATTTGGTTTTTTATTGTTTTGATCGGCGAACTACTCCTGCTAATATTGTGCCTAAACTATTTTTGGATTCATATTAAATCCTAAACCATAACTCTACAACATGCCTTTCAAATCCAGCATAAATCAGCCCCACCAAACCTTTTGACTAAACCAACTGTGTCTAGATTTTTCCAGTTACAGGAACTGTATTATTGCAGTCCCTGAACCAGCCCACAAACCCATCCCCTTACATCTTTAAAAGCCCCCCATTTAACTCAAGCCAAATCTTAATTTTTACCTTCTGTCGATTGTCCAAAAGGCCCAACCCAGCTTGTGCAAATTTTTTGTTTTTGATAGGTAGCTTGTGCAAAATTTCAATCCTACCAGGGAGAGGAAGCTGAAAACTGAAAATTTGTTACGACAAAGATTTCTTGTGTTCATCTCCTTGTCCTCACAAAAAGAAAATTCTTGGAGCTGTCTCATTTATTTGGATATTTCTGATAAAAGGATGTATTTCTAATTTTATGTTTGCTATCTGTGCTGTTTCCAATTACATTGGAGACAATTCAATCCCTATATGGATTGTAACTTCATTAGGCTCTTTATTTTTTTGGTTCATGAGGATGGATTGGACATGGATTAATATGGTTTAGGTAGGATGAAGATATTCATTTCATGATTCTGTTTGAGGGGTTGCCTATGTCATGCATTTCTATTTTAATAAGTAATGATTTTCTTTTAATCGCGATACTGTTAGTGGAAATATTTTCTTCTATACATTTTCTTACATTGAAAGAGAAGTTTTCTTCTTACTGTTTAGACTCTCTCTCTCACGCCAGTCCTTTGCAAATATGAAGTGTTTATCTGTTCTTTCATGTAGGTTTTGACCTCAGAAAAGTTTGAGCGCCTCGGGTTTCTCATTCAGTTTTGTGAAAATGGGTCGGAAGTGGTTCCATTGAGCCAGGCAGCAACTTTTTTTGCAAATTCAGATCCAGTCATGCCTCCTGTTCCTTTTCCTGCAGCACAAGTTCTTTACTGGCTTCTGCAAAATATAGGCACTTCTTTGGTACATATTGCTAAGAAGGTTTCAACAAAAGAAAGTGCCCCCTCCAGAGCCTTTGATCTGGATGTTGCTACGGATGATGCCAACACAAGTCATTTGGAGGGGCAAAATAGTTCCCCACCAAGTAGGACCCCATCAAATAGCAATGCGGCATATTCTAGGAGTCAAACTTTTGTGGAGGGATTTTCTAAAGCTTGTATTGTAAAGCAGGCATGTGATTGTGATATCAAAGGATGTTCGGTAAAGGTGAGTATTTAAGTATCAAAACTTTAAGAATTAGATAAAATTTGAAAATTTTCCTCGATAAGCCTAGACATGCCATGAATTTTGAGGTAGCTTGAATGACAGATATGAACTTCTCTATGATCACTGTCTGAAATGCTACATGGAAGAGCATGAAAGCTTTGCTTCATGAATCATACTCATGTTACTTATTATTTCTTGTCTCACGTTTAATTGTTTCAATGCAGATTCTTAATTGTCATGATTCGATGATTTACATACTAGCACCTCTTAGATATGCTACTGTTTATGGATGTTCTGATGCAACTATTGTTCTTGGAGCCATTGGTAAGGTATGCATGATTTCATGACTTTTCTATACCAATTTATGATTGTTTTCATGAGGACACAGAATTAAACAATCAATCATTTTGAATGTTCTTTTTCTGATAATTTACAGTTTATTGGGTCTATATTAATTTCTACATCTTTATCCTTCATATCTGACTACATATCATCTTGGATTTCCGGGCTACATACTGAATGATGCACCCGTGAATAGTGATCTGCAAGTGGGTCCCCATAAAACATACAAAGAGTCGAGTTGTGTGCAAGTCTCGTTCCCACTAGGGAGCAGATATTTGATATATTGCTGAAGCAAACCCTAGAGGGTTTGGGTCAAAAGCTCCGAGGCACATAAAACAATGTTTCCAAAGAGACTCTCACAAGGAGGACAAATGCCAAAAGATAAACCCACAAAAGAATTTTTTTTATTAAACTGTTAACCATCGTTAACTTTCTACAATGCTCATATAAATAGGAGATCAAACCCTATGATCAAAGGAATCCTAAGTCCTAACCAAAGTAGGAAACTAAATAGAATTAGAAAACTAATCCTAACCACCACTCATTAGGGAAATAAAACCCAAATAAAGACTCCTATTTGGAACTAGAAGGCTAATCCTAATTACAACTCAGTAGGAAAACAAAACAAGAAATTTCCTAAACTTTCTTGGGTCCCGCACTTGGGCCACACGTCTAGTTGCAATGGGTCATTGGCTTTACATCATTCTCCCCGGGTTGCAGGAGAGTTCGACCACAAATTCAAGTTCTATTTGGTTTCCTCTATAGTACTTGAAGCACTTCTTATGCGACAACTGCCTTTGGTATTTTCTTTGGTGATTCTGTCTTCATAGGATGTGTGTGACGGGCTTTTCATTGTGAACAAATATATATGTATACTCCTGCATCCAATGGGTTCTATTCTTGTTGTACATCAACAATACAACAGTTAGATGCAGATAGATCTATGAAATAGCAATGTAGCACATCAAGAATCTTTCAAGAATCCCAGGATCTAATGACAATAAAATATAAGAGAGAGATTCCAAAACTCTCAGTCATTTTCATTTTTCTTCTTTGATTAGTGACATGATTTGAGCCTACAACCATGAGGTGTTGGCAGTGAGCACCTTCAAACAGTTCGACTGGAGCTTGTCCCTACCCATGTTATCTATTTTCTACAACTCGTGTACAACAGTTTTTCCAAAAAGCTTGTGTCCTGTTATAAAACCTTTATAACTTACTATATTCATAAGCTCAAATTAGGGCTCCAAGGGTCCAACCTATGGAAGTCCCCCCCTATTAAACACTGAGAAAAGAAAATATCATTCATGTTTCCATATGAACTTGCAGTCTCGCGTCTGTGCTTTTTGTCAGTTGTTGTCTTGTTGATGCAAACCCTAGAAGGGTTTCGATTGAAGTGCCGAAGCATAGAAAAGATGTCTTTGAGAGACTCTTACAAAGAGGAATGAACCTTAGAGAAAACTCCATCCACGAAGGAAAATTTTATCAATCTCCAAAACTGTCTTCCTTCTTGCCCTATATAAAGGAAAAAAAAAAAAAAAAACCCACACTCAAAATATTTTGATGGATATGGGAAACTACTCCTAATCTCAAAAAAGTCCCTTCTAGGGGGAAACTACTGCTACTACCCTAATCCAACTTCTTTTAAGAAGCCCTAATCAGAGAAATAAATCAAGATACTATGGAGGAAGAAGTCCCTTGTCTTTTGCTCATTAGACTCCTTTCTATGGGTCCCACTTGGGGGGCATGGGCCTAGCTGTCAGCCCATAGGCTTTGCATCAGTTGTATTTAGTTTCAAGATGTTTGGTGTTGATTTCTTATAGATAGAAGTTAAATGGCTGACATGGAGAGAGGCTGACTTTAGTTTCCATCATCACGTAACCACCATTCCAATTGTATGATTCATAATTCACTATTGCTTTACAATGATCTGTAGCTAAATGAATGGTTCTTCTGTAACTTGTGTGGGTTTGGTTTGTGGACTTCCTAATTTTTATGTAGCTTTTAGGATTCTCTTCACATTTGATATTCATATTCAGCTGCTGTTTGCTACTAATGTGGTAGAGCTTGCTATTGGCTATTATCTTAAAGCAGGCAGAGCATGTGGTGTGGGATGCATGTTGGTATTAGTTAGGTTCATGTTTAGTCTGAATGCTCAATCTATTTCATTCTTGATTTTACAGTCTGTAAGAGTGGATCACTGTGAAAGGGTACAACTGATTGCAGCTGCAAAACGCATCTCTATTTCAAATTGCCGTGAATGTGTGTTTTTCTTGGGGGTTAATCAACGACCAGTTCTTCTGGGGGATAACCATATGCTGCAGGTGAGAACTGTGATGGTTGTCATTTTGTTTGTGTGCTTTGACTTTGCTTTCCTGCAACACTGTACTGTTTTTAGTCCTTCTCTATTATCTCTATCCAATTGCTGAAAAAAGGATTATGACATCATATCCATTTTCAAATATGAAAGTTGTATATATCTTGTTCTTTCATCTGTAACTATGCTTCTCAGGTTATAACTGAGGTGATCTTGTTTAGGAACAATCAGTTTAATCCTTTTGTTTGGGTTCCATTGATTGTTCAGTAACATATTATATGCTTTTACCCTTTTCATTCAATGTGTTTGTTGATGTGTTGTGCATTTTGAATGACTTTTTCCCAACGTTAACATGACAAGAGCCTGTGATATGACTGAACAGCTTCCAGCTATGCTATGGGCTCTGATCATGCAGTTTTCTTTTTGGTAGTTTTCATCGGTTCAGTTATTCATGTAGCTACCAGTTAGGGATGTAGATGTGTTGGGTTCAGGTTGGGTCAATGGTGGACTTGGACCTGGACCTGACTCCGGTTAGGTTTATATAACTGAACTCAAACCTGACCTTACCTGATGGTTCTAATTGCATCCAGCTCCCAATTCAGGCTCGATTTAAATTGAAATCCACTAAAAAAATATGATTTGAGAGGTTCTTAACAAGTTTGAAGCAATGACCTAGCATTAGAACCACAGAGCACCCCACCAACTTTGCTGCAAGCTGTTGATGGTTCAATATTCAAATATAATATTATTAATATACTATCTATAATATATTTTATCTAATATATCTTATTGTTATACCAACGTAGGTGGGACAAGGCTTTGATGATGATGATGATCTTATTGTTATACATATTACTCGGGTACTACACATATGGGTGTGGAGTGTGGACCCGGCTGGACCTGGACCCAATTGAATCAGGTCCAAAAAAGTGTCTGTATGCAGTTTTGTGTGGTCCGGTCCTTAGCCTAACATTGTAATCGGAGGTCCATTAATGTCCCCACTACCTGTGACCTTGTGATATGATCCATATTCCAATAGATGGTCTTGAGGTCTACAGACCACAATAGATATAATTAACACTTAATTTTGTGCTGAATCTTTGATAACACCAGAAATGACTCTTATAGGTGTACTTTTGTATCATAGTGCAAATCAAATTGGATATAATCATGTGTATTCTCTGTGGGTACTGGAACGTATTGCATTTTTTTTAGTTTTTATTTTATTATATTTTGTTCATCAGGTGGCACCACACAACACTTTCTATTCACAGTTGACGGAACACGTGAATCAAGTTGGCATTGATTGCACGGTTAACAGATGGGATGAGCCTCTGGCGATGGGAATGGTTGATCCACATGGTTCATTATCCTGTTTTGCAAGGGCCTCTGATGTTGAAGCCCCGTCTGCTACATGCCTTGATCCTTCACGGTTCACCAATTTTTTGGTAATACTCATTTTTGTTAGGGTAATGTCTGAAAAAGGTTGGTTGGCTGCATATAATTTCCTGTAGGCTCCCATCGGTGTGAAGCGTTGGGGCTGCACTTGATGTTCTAAACTAATAATAGTGCAGGAGCCTGCTATTATACAAAATGGAAATCCAGCAATAGGTTGTTTATACTGAATACAGAAACATTGCTTTGAGGGCCATTTCATACTTCCTAAATGTTGCCACCAGTGTCATACCGTTTTCTTCTTGGCCTTTGCAACCCATTCATATTCCGTGCCAG
Source organism: Persea americana (assembly GCA_029852735.1). Taxonomy (NCBI): domain Eukaryota; kingdom Viridiplantae; phylum Streptophyta; class Magnoliopsida; order Laurales; family Lauraceae; genus Persea; species Persea americana. The sequence continues at coordinate 62,530,109 of CM056813.1, read as the reverse complement.
CATGAAAGTGTAGTATATTTTAAGTGAATCCTACATGAACTTTGAACTTTTTGCTGAGGTTGTACTAGTTTTTCTTCAATTTTTAGGTTACACATAATCTCTACATACAGAATTTTATTGCATACGTTACATGTTTATTGCAGATTCCTAACTGGTTGGGAGGCGAATCAACCCAGTCTGAAAAACATAACCCATTTCCATTGCCTGAGATTTATAAGTCAGCACAGATGAAAAATGTATGTACACGGAAACATATGACCATGCAGATTGTTGCAGGCTCTCTAGTGCTCCTGCAGTTTTAATTGATGTCATATATGTTTCCTTTGTTAGTTAATAAGGTTTCTTTCTTGAATATGCTTAAGCTCTTCATACACTTCTGTTTGCAATGATACTGCTGTCCACTTGCCTGCATATTGCTTACCTTGACAATCTCCACTTTCATAGTCATTGATTACACTGTACTTTTCAGAATCTGGTTTCAAAAGAAATCAAACAAGCCTTGAGGGACGCACCACTTGACGAGAATCAGAAACGCGAAATAGTATCTGCCCTTCACGTTCACTTCAAAGATTGGCTATATGGTAATCACCAGAATGTCCTGTTTACTGTAATTTAATTTAATTTTTTTTACCTGGTAAGATGACTTGAACCCCCAACCTCATGGTTACGACTTGCAACAATGAGCACTTTCCAACCATGCTACGAACTCTAGTGAATTTCATTTGCTTTTTCATGATTTCAGACAAGGAAGATATTGTAAAGCTTAACTTCTGTTAATATCCATGAGTTGACCAATTAATGAGAACTTGAACGCTTGATGAAATAGGCTTTCATCCATGAAAACATATAGTAACTACCCCCCACCCAAAAACAAAGGAAAATAAATTAGTGGGAGACCCTTTTTTGCTCTCGAGCCAGACTGTTCTAGAACAAGCCTGATGCACACAAACATACATTATAAATATATTGAACTCTTAGAAGTGCACAAATAAATATGAATCAGGGAGGAAAGACATTGCTGATGTAGCAATTATCTCTATTTACACCCTCCTTCACCAACTTATGCTGCATCCTCATTAGCAGCTATACAAACAAGGTGGAAGAAAATTCAAAATGGGAGATAGTGGCTTTATTTAGTCTGTTAAATGACTGCTTTAGGTCGTTCTCATCAATAATTCCCTATTTCAAGCCTCTCATTTTCTATTTAGGAGGTGGTCTCATTAGCAGCTCTACAAACAGGGTGGAAGAAAGTCCAAATTGGAAGATACTGAACGCTCTGTTAATGGCTGCTTAGGGTTGTTGTCATCAATCTTTCCCTATTCAATCGCCTCATTTTCTATTTAAGAGGCAGAACAATTACTGTATAGAACTTAGTAGGATGGTAATGAGATGTTTATTAAATTATCAACTAAAAACCTGAAAGTGGCTCATCTAGTGCAGCTCCCAGTTATGCTATACAGATCCTTGCATGTAATACTGTCCTGCCAATCTACATGGTCCCTGCCTTAGCTTCAGTCACTGGTGAGGACTCTTAAGGACAATAAGAACTGAAATTTTCATTTGTTTTTTCCAGATACTGCTTTCTTGTATTCTAACACACTTTTGTTTAGAAAATTCTTGAGCTGAAGACAAATACTGTATGCTTTCATGGATTCACAAAATGCACAATTACGATATGGCAAAGTTGCGAACTTCCTCTGTTATGTATGCTTAAACTTTTGATCGTGAGACTGATAGAATGGATGCATGCCCAGTGAAAATTGAGACCTATGACAAATGTTAACAAACACAACTTTGAGTGATACACATCGATTTTTTCTTCTTCCAGTAAATGCAATTTCAAATTTATTTCATGAAACTAGACAATACAGCATCTCTCTTGTATTTAAATGTGCTTTCTAGTTATTTATTGACAGATGACAGTTCCACAGTGTAAAATTTGAAAATTGTTTACAACTATGCAAGCTTATTGATTGTAACATCTCTATTTACGTTGACCGAAATAAGTATTTTGTGTACCTAATGACTGTAGTCCTATATTTCAAGTATTACCAATATTACCTTCAACCATCCTAAACTACCTGCTTCATGGCAGAAGGTAGAAAGTGGCTTTAACTGAATTGATTTTATGCTATGTAACAGCTTCTGGAAATATCCGTCAGCTTTACTGTCTCCGCCGTGACTGAATTCATGTTGTGCTATGCTCTGTTCCCTCTGCAAAAATGGATCCCTAGCAATCTATCTCTTCCAGCATTTTCCAAGTTTCTCTCACAAGACTACCGAGCCTGCAGAGGCTCTTGTATCATATGGGGACACACATTAACACACCTCTATTAACAGATGAAAGAAAAGCATTGTGAATGTGACGATAATCTTCCTGTGTTTGACGACATCACTTTGGTACCTTGAGTGAGGTTTCATTCGGTTCTGTTTTTCCCTTACTGTTTTCAATGCCGGGTGGATGACTTAGGGTGTGAGTTTCCACATGTACTTTTTTTCTGATTCAGAGAGCCATTGCTTCATTTGCCTGGCTGCTCCAGCAATAGTTAGTTCGGCTGTAGAAATTGGATCCACTGAATGTTGTGACATGTACAGATGTATAGTAAAAGTAAAAGTACAGTGTATACCTTTTCAGGAAGAATTTTCAGCCCTTTCTGATTCGAAAGCAAATTTTCAGTTGACAGCTGTTTCACTTTTGGTATGTGTGATGTTTGACTTCTCTTGTGTGTAAATTTGATACCACAAAGATTTCCTTACAGCAGATTTGCATGAAATGTTCACTACAGATTTGTTTTTCACTGCTATTAATGTCTCCAATTTATTGAATGTTCTGCATTAATTTTGCATTTATCCCCTCAAAATCTAAAATGACTTGAGACATGAAACTAAACGGTTTGGGGGTTTAATGATCAATAAAAATTTGAATGATTCAGTTTAAAAAATTTGGGGCTCGGAGTTGCAAACAACAATACGTGTATGATGGGTTTTGATACCATGTCCAATAAACTGTACCAGCAAATGGTGTCCTCTTTGACGATGGAGGTGTGAAAAATGGCCCATTTAAACATCATTTTCACAACAAAGTTTATACATGTGATGCATAAATGAGTGCAGGCAAACGTCTTAAAATATCACAGTTACATTTGTAAGTGAGTGCAAGCAAACAATCCCTTAAACTCATAATATTTGAAAATCCTCTTAGCCTTTGTTTTTAATTCTTTTTTCGTTGATAACCCAAGGATAAACTAAAGTTTTTAAAATCTTGCCAGAAGAACTTGGCCATTATTTAACTTGTGCATGATACTTGTGAGCATGTTATTAGTGGTGCTTCAATTATGAGTAATAAGCAAAATGTTTAGAGACCCTAAGTATGTTGCAGCCCTTGATCCATGACCTATAGCATGACCCATGAGGCAGTGGAGGCCAACGCCGAATTTGGTCCTCGCAGGATTCACTACACGTTCTCCCTTAAAACCAGAAAGTTTGGTTATTCTCCGATGCTCACTAATAAAATATTTTAGGACAGCTTCTTATGGCAGGCATACGTTTAGGACAGCTATGTGACTATCTTTTCATTCTAGATTTTACATAATAAAATATTTAAATATAGCATTACATAGTAGAATAATATAGTATTTTAATATTATAGTGTTTTTAAATTTTTAGCTATTTTTAAAGAATATAACATATTTTAACTTAAGTTGTTTAGCAAGTGCTACAGATTATGACATATATTAACTTGTGGTAAAAAGTTTAACCACCACTTTTTTCTTACCACAAAACTATGGTAAAGTGCAATAAAGTAAAGTCAATGCAAAAAGGCAACTACTTATCACTCTCTCTCCTACTTTACTTCACTATATACTTATTAACATATTTATTAAGTTTTATTTGTGAGGGTAGGTAGAGACTTTCAGAAATAAGGAAGAGTTTGTTCTTCTGGGAACAAACTTCCTACTTTTATTTTCCTTTTTCACTGACATTGCTAAATCGCCCTTTAATAGTATTTTGGCTGTGTGTGTACTGCACTTGAGTTGTTGATGTTAACGGTGCTTGTTTAATGTGCAGAATATCGTTTACTATTCTGTATTGAAAGTAAAGCATTCTTTTACTTGTAGTATATGAGTATGACAGTAGTGTTGCGTTGCCCATTTGAACCAACGGGGTAAGGGTGGTTCTATGCATTAGCCATCTCAATCTCAATTGATACAAGCTCACTTTAACACACTCCTCATCCTAAATTGTGAGGCACTCATTCAGCCTGCTAGAGATAAAGCGCTGCTGCCCACTAAGTGCAACCACGCTCCTGTTGCAGCAGCAACTCAAATGTGCCACTAAGCATAACCAAATTCCTAAAGTAAGCCGATGTCAATAAGATAAAAACAAGAGGAAGAAGGCTCTTGCGCATCCATGGTGTTTTTTTTTTTTTAAACTTTTTCGCCCGCTTTTGAAAAATCAAGTGATTTGAGTTCGGCCCAACTGGACCGACCATCAAAGGCAAAGGTCCTAGTAGAACCCAGTTCTCAGGGATGGCAATAATCTTTTTTGGTGGGTTATCGGGCCAAATTCATCCAATCAAGGGTGGTCAGGCAAATGGCAATGAATTTGTTGTGATCCAAGCAGGTATGGGCTTATGGATTTCAACCAGACATGAATTGGATTCAGGTTTTGCCTGCTCCTGCAAGTGCGAGAAAGTTTACACCAGCTCCTTGAAACCCATGGCACCAGTGACAGGGTAGTCTTGTTTTTCATATCGCAATTCAGCAAGTGCACTACATTGTTTGTTGGCTGCCTCATGTTATCCAAAGCCCCAGGATTTTATAAATGTTCACAAGGCATTGCATTTCGCACTCACAAAAGGCAACGACTAATGTACAACAAGACATTAACAAGAGAAAAGGGTAGAATAAGATTTATTACAAATCCTCTGCTTTGGAAGTTCCAGAAACACTAACTGCCTGAAGACAAGTGCCATTTCCAGAATGCCGCCTGTAGGCGGTAAAAACGATATCTACTTAGTTAGAGATGAGATCAGGGTTAAACTTCTTAGGAGGGGAATGCTGAACTCCGAGAACCTGAAAAGGGAAGGAGAAAGACTTGGGTCAGAGGCCCTGGCTGCCGTGAGCCGAAGGCACTCCGATGCCTGAGTTAGTTCTGAGAAAACTAAACAGGAGGAGGAAGAGAGGAATGAGAGTGCGTGTAGTATTGAGGGTTATGCGTTGGATATTGCGTACCTCTCATGGGACTGATCCCATGCATATATAGGCAAATGTTCCTCGTTCATTCTCTCTGTGAGTGGGGGTAGGTGAGGTGAGGTCCCATCGATCCTTACCCTGCCAGGCGGCAGTAGGTGGAACGGAACACCCCTACCTTACTTTCCACGCCTTCAGCCGGCTAACGTACAGGGGTGATAAAGCACACCTCTTATCACCATAAATGAGCAATCCTATCGTCATAAATGAGGTACCCTATCGCCATAAATGACCGCCCATATCTGTCAGAGTGCGCCGTATTTCCAGAAGGAAGGTGGCGGCCCACTCTGATTCTAGTGCTGCGGTATGGGACTAAGGATGGCGTGGCCGTGGCGCACCCTTGTACCGGGCTGACGCCCATACCGAGATGCCGAACTGTGGTGCTGAGCTTGTAAGCTGCCGACCGATCTGCCGAGCTGCCAAGGTATTGACCGAGCTGCCGAGCTGACGATCTTCTCCCGCAGAGGCTGAGGAGCTCGGCGAGTTTAAGTCCGTGATCCTTGTCTAACTTCGCCATTACGGCGTTTTACCCACACAATTGCCCCCTAGCTTTTGACTTCTGAGAGCCTCCTAGCTCGAAGGGGTCGGAAGCTTGATGACCGTACAGCTGGTTCTATTACCGAGCTCAAGTGGGGGTGATCGTCATGAAGGTAGTACCGGGATGAGGGAGCTTTGGATCAAGAGGGCCCCCCTTGGGTCTAGGGGTCGCTGCTATTGCGCGGGCCCCTTGGAGGTGTCTCTTCGCCTGTCCTGGATATTAAATAGTCTTCGGATATCGCGCTAGTGGTGACACGTGTCGCTTCCTTTAGCTGTCTTGCCATTACTTCGAGGAGACGTTAGGGCTGCGAGATGGGACGTTAGGGTTGATTGAGGAGACGCCTCTTAAAGGCTTTCCTCGAAAGTCGAAGCGATGTCCCCAGGCCTTATAAATCAGGGCGCCCCCTTCGTCTTCACCTTCTTCTGCTTTCTTCACCTTCCCCTGCTTTCTTCAGATTTCTACTGCGTTTTACAAGAGAGCTTTCTCCAGCGCCCGCAGACCTTCGTCGTTCCCGACTGCGCAATCCCTATTCGTGCGAGCCTTCTCTGTTTTCTTCATCTTCTTTCTTAGATAGGTCTCTGTCTGCTGTCTGAGTCAAGAATGAGAGTCTATAGACATCTGCTAGGAGACTCAGACTCCATAGTCCATTTTAGGGATTTATATAAGGTCCCCTCCAATGTGGAGGTCAGACCGGATACCCCCGACGACGGCCTCACCTATCGTGACGGCTGGATGCCCTTCTGGTTAGTATCTGTAGTGGAAGGGGGAGTTCGCTTTCCCCTGCACCCACTGGTCCGGGACTGCCTCTGGGAGTGGAGGTTGTGCCCATGCCAGCTACTCCCCAATGCATACAAAATCATAATGGGGGTAGTGCGGCTCAACCAGATCCTGGGAATCGGCCTTGGTGTCCCAGATATTGAGGACACTTATGACCTCTGCAAATCCCCAGAGGGAGATACTTATTACCTCCGGCTGAGGGTCCGCCGGGCAGGGTTCGTGACCGCGTTAGAGGACTCTAATAGGTATGCTGGCGAGGACAGAGTGCTTGTCAGAGGTGGATGGGAGTTCGGCGAAGTAGAGCCTGCTACCACGGTCCGGGTCCCTCGAAAAATAGGGATTCCTCCAAGTAAAGGCCGAAGTTCTTTCGGTTTGCAGTTCTTTTCTTTCTCCTTATCTGGCTTCTGACACGGTTTTGTCTGTGCAGATTTTCGCGAAAGGAGGGAGCTCGCGAGGAGGAATCGCTGGAAAGTGAACAGCGCCTGGCACGAGCTGGTGAGGAACTACCGCGGCCACAACTGCCGCGCTGCCTGGTGTCTTCTGGGGTACGTGCCCCACTATCGGTCCTTCAACACTTCCAGAAAGGTGTCGGGGATAGACTCTGTCCTTAGCGGCGAAGGCGCGAGTCAAAGAACAGGGGCGACCGTGGTACCGAGCTCGGCCGCGGTGACCGTTGCGATTCCCGCCGGTCGCCTGGTTGAGTTGGCAGAACGCGCTCCAGTAGTCTCTGCCGCAGAGCCTGCCGGAACTTCGAGGGCCAAGCCCCTGTCTTCCCGAACAAGGCTAGTAGCGTCCAGTTCGGAGGAAGAGGAAGAGGAAGAGGAAATGCTGCGCCAGCGCGGGCGACGCTATGCCGCGGAGGATCTGTCTGCGGCTGCTTTCGGAGACATCGGAAGCGAAGCCCGGGATCCTCCACAGGCAGCGGCCGCGACGCCTCCGGGATTCTCGGGTGGCACTCCTGCCCCGGATGCCGAGGTGGTTGGTCCTGCCGTGGTCGCGGCTGCTCGGCCTGACGAGGCAGAAGTCGTCACAGCTCCGCCTCCGGCCGCGACTGCAGTTGTCCCGCCCACGGATCATGCCGCGGGGGCTGGACGTCGGGCTCGCCCGGCCGAGGTTGTCGAGGGCGGACGACCCGAGAAGAGGCCACGGGTCGAGGCCTCGCCTGGTCCTTCTTCGTCTGCTGGTGGGTCGATCCTGCCTCCTCCCCCGGCTCCGTGGAGGCCGGCCATTGAGGAGGTGTTGGGGAGGCCGCTTGCCGAGACGGATCGCGCGACCAACCCCCAAGTGGTCGCGGCGCTGGGGCGAGCGTGCGCCCTCCCTCAAGACATAGCAAGATGGGCGGAGATGGACAATGAGTCTCTCCTGCTTTCCTCGATGCGATCCGTTGTGCAGGTAAGTGCAGCGTCTCCCCCTTGGCTTTTAGTCTCGTGTTGTTTTATTGACTCCGGGTTTTCGTCTTGCAGCTGTTGCAGAAGTGCCAGGTGGGCATTGAGAGGCTGGACGCGGCCGAGGCGCGGGCAGCTGAGTGGGTAGTTGAAAGGGACGAGCTGCGGGCGTCTGTGGCGTCCAAGGACGCGGCGCTGGCAGAGCTGACGGCCAAAAATGTCGGCCTCGTCTTCGACCTTGAAGAATCAAAGGTCGAGGCCGAGCGTCTGAAGGACGAGCTGGAGGACGAGAAGGGCCAGAACCTCCACCTCTCCTCGGAAGTTGACGACCTCCGGGTCGTGGTGAAGCGTCTGGAAGACGACCTGGACAGTGCGAAGGCGACAAATAGGAGGCTCCTCTCTCAGCGGAACCAAGCGCAAGGTTCCCTGGAGGCGGCTACGAGGGAAAAGGCGGCCGAGATCGAGTCTGCCCTGGCTAAACAGGAGGCCAGGCTCAAGGAGGAGTTCCTCACCGAGCACGACTCCATCATGGAGGAGGAGGTCGGCAAGCTGACTGCTGATTACAAGGCTCAGCTGCCGGGGATCCGGGACCGAGCCTGGGAGCTCGGGTGGAAGGCAGCCTTGCTAAAGGCTGGGGTCCCCGAGGATAGCCCCTTGTTCCTGAATGCTCCAAGATTTTCTTGCTCGGATCCGGGACCCGCAGCCGTGTCTCAGGTCTCCTCCGACCCTTCCTCGCAATCGTGTCCAGAGGCGAACGCCGCGCCCGGGGCACATCCGGAGGCTCTTGCTGTCAGCGCTGATCCCGAAGGCTGCCAAGTGGCGGCAGTCGTCGAGGTCCCTCCTGAAGCCGCCGTGGTCGTCCCTGAAACTGCCCCAACTGCTACCGAGGCCAGCACGGTCGCAGCCGAGGTCCCTCCAGAGATCGACTGCAATGTAGAAGCTGCAGCCCTCTGAGGGTTTTTGTAATTTTTTCTTTCTTCGATTGTACCTCTATTCATCTTGTAATCAGGAGCTCTGATTGATTAATAAAAACTTTGAAATTTTGCTCGCATTCTGACTTGTTTTTGGTGGAATGTTTGTGGTTGACGAAATGCTGCATCGCTTTTGTGTTGTGTTGTTGGTTCGGATAGCCGAGCTCCTTGCTTCTCTTTGGATCGAGACATCGGCCAACGACTGAGACCCGGTGCATTACCGTGGTCGCCGTCTGCTGTTCCGTACTCATTATCTCCCCCCCGGCTTTTGACCTGCGAGCTCCTTGGAGCAGGTCGGAAGCTGAGTGGTTTAGCCAGGCTAGTACTGCCGTTAATCTTCTGATAGTGCCTGGTTCGTACCGTACTCCACATGGCGGGGTCTCGGTCCGGTGGGGACTCCACATCGTCTTTTGCTGACGTGGAGGGCTGCAATAAGTTCTTGCGCTGTCGTGGAGGGAGGAAGACATGAAGATGTTGCGGGGGACCAACAGTAGGCTTATCTCCGAGAGGAAGCTGGCTGAGAGATCGTTAGAGATGGCTCTGGACGGGAAGGCGATCGAGCTCGCGCGGGCTCTGAAGGATCAAGAGGCCAAACTCAAGGAAGAGTACCTCGCCGAGCACAAGTCCGTGATGAACGAGGAGGTCAGCAAACTGGCAGCTGACTACAAGGCTCAACTGCCAGGAATCCGAGAGAAGGCGTGGGCACTTGGGTGGAAGGCGGCCTTAAGGAGGGTTGGTGTCCCTCCGGACAGCCCTTTCTTTCAGAATTCCCCCAGGTTTCCACGCTCGGACTCGGAGTTGCGGGCCGTCTCGGGAATCGCCCTCGTTCCTCCAGCCTTGGAGGTCCCTCCTGCTCCAGCCGCACCCGCTCCTCCAGTGGTTTTCGAAGCTGCCCCAGCCGTGCCTAGCAAGAGTGCTGCCGGGACCAACTGTAATAAGGGAGCAGCAGCTCCCCGAACTATGTAAAATTTTTTTTTGTTTTGCCATACATTGTATTCAAGATGATCTTCTCATAATAAAACAACACATTTTTTTTTTGTGCCACTTGCTCTGTGAATGGCTTGTTTCTGCTTATGCTGGATTGTGTATTGACGCAAGTAGTTTTACGAGTAGCTTGATAGGTGCTAAGCGAGGGCGGCTGGCCCTCCGAACAGAGGAGTCGAGCCGCGAGCCCCAGGTTAACATCCGGCTGTGCCGCCCGAAACGAGGGCGGTTGGTCCTCCGAACAGAGGTGCCGAGCCGCGAGGGTGGTACTGTTACAGAACCCTGATGAGCGTATGGCTGTGCCGCCAGAGCTGGTGAAGGCACCGAGCTCAGGACGGTTGGCCCTCTTAACAGAGGCGCCGAGCCGCGAGGGTGGTACTGTTACCGGACCCTGATGTGCGTATGGCTGTGCCGCCAGAGCCGGTGAAGGCACCGAGCTCAGGACGGTTGGCCCTCTTAACAGAGGCGCCGAGCCGCGAGGGTGGTACTGTTACCGGACCCTGATGTGCGTATGGCTGTGCCGCCAGAGCCGGTGAAGGCACCGAGCTCAGGACGGTTGGCCCTCTTAACAGAGGCGCCGAGCCGCGAGGGTGGTACTGTTACCGGACCCTGATGTGCGTATGGCTGTGCCGCCAGAGCTGGTGAAGGCACCGAGCTCAGGACGGTTGGCCCTCTTAACAGAGGCACCGAGCCGCGAGGGTGGTACTGTTACCGGACCCTGATGTGCGTATGGCTGTGCCGCCAGAGCGGGTGAAGGCACCGAGCTCAGGACGGTTGGCCCTCTTAACAGAGACGCCGAGCCGCGAGGGTGGTACTGTTACCGGACCCTGATGTGCGTATGGCTGTGCCGCCAGAGCTGGTGAAGGCACCGAGCTCAGGACGGTTGGCCCTCTTAACAGAGGCGCCGAGCCGCGAGGGTGGTACTGTTACCGGACCCTGATTTGCGTATGCCGAAGCTGGCGACGGCGCCGAGCTGACGGTTGATATCTCAAATAGAGGGGTTGAATCGCCGTGACCCTTGAAGTAATGCAAAGACTCATTCTGGAAAAGTTGCCTTTTATTGATATTGGATTTCTTGAATACATTTTTCAGAAGTAGAATTTTTTGAGATGCGTCGCGTTCCATGGTCGCGGGAGCGGCTTCCCCTCCATATCTTCGAGTCGGTAGGCAGATCTCCCGGCTGTGGAAGTTACTCTGAACGGTCCCTGCCAGTTGGGCGCCAGCTTGCCATCGTTGGGATCTCGGTCGCCAGGAAGTGTTTTTTTCAAGACCAACTCTCCTATCGCGAATCTCCTTTCTCTGACCTTCGGGTTGTATCCCCTGGCCAACTGCTGCTGGTAGGCAGCCAGGCGGATAGCTGCTGCTTCTCTTCGTTCTTCGGCCAAGTCCAGCTCTCGCGCAACGTTAAGATCGTTCAGACCCTGGTCGCAGAGTTCCGACCTCAAGGTCGGGAGGCCGACCTCAACGGGAATAACTGCTTCCATGCCATAGGCGATGGAGAAAGGTGTAGCCGAGGTGGAACGCCTTGGGGTAGTTCGGTAGGCCCATAGAACGCTTGGCAGCTCCTCTGCCCATCGACCTTTGGCTCAGTCGAGTCTCTTTTTAATTCCGTCGAGCAGTACTTTGTTCGAGATCTCGGCCTGACCGTTGCTCTAGGGATACGCCGGGGTGGAGTAGATATTGCGAATGCCGTACTCCTGGCAGAAGCTCTTGAAGAGGTTGGAATCGAACTGCGTTCCGTTGTCCGAAATGAGAGTGCGGGGAATTCCAAATCTGGTGATGATATTCTTCCACACAAAGCTCTTCGTGTCTAACTCGGTGATGGAAGACAAAGGTTCAGCTTCGACCCACTTTGTGAAGTAGTCCGTGGCCACAATCAGCCATCTCTTGTTCCCTGGAGTGCGGTGGAGTGGTCCGACGATGTCCAGGCCCCATTGGGCGAAAGGCCATGGGCTGGAGAGGGGACTGAGGTCTTGGGCTGGTTGGTGGAGAGAGTGAGAGAACTTCTGGCACTTCTCGCATTTCCTGGCATACAGCTGGGTGTCCTTTTGCATGTACGGCCACCAGTAACCCTGGCTGATAGCCCGGTACGCAAGTGACCGACCTCCTATGTGACTGCCGCAAACTCCTTCGTGAATCTCGTAGAGGAAATCGTCGACCTTGCTGGGGTGAACGCACTGGAGGTAGGGCCCTGTGAATGATTTTCTGTAGAGCTTGCCGTCTGGGGACAGCCAGAACCGGGACGCCTTCAATCTGATCTTTCGCGCTTCAGTCCTATCCTCGGGTAGCTGGTCGTTCTTCAGGTAGGCGATGATGGGGTCCATCCAGCTCGGGCCGAGATCCAGGCACATGAGTTGCCGGGGTTGCTGGAGGCTGATGCTGGGCTCCTGCAACGTTTCTACTTCAATAGTTCTTCTTTCACCGGCTTCCACAGCCGAGGCGAGGCTGGCGAGGGCGTCTGCATGGGAGTTGCATTCTCTACCGATCTGCCGGACTTCGGCCCTTTCGAACTGGGAGAGAAGTCCCCGGGCATGGGCGAGGTAGGCGGCCATCCTGTCATTCCGAGCCTGGTAGTCTCCGCTGAGCTGGCTTGTCACCAGTTGGGAATCGCTGAAAACCACCACGGACCGGGCTTCCAGGATTTTGGCGCTGTTAAGTCCGGCAATGAGAGCTTCATATTCGGCCTCGTTGTTAGACGCCTTGAAACAAAGTGTCACAGCTTGCTCAATGACGAGGCCCTCGGGAGACTGGAGAACTACGCCAGCGCCAGCTCTCTTGGATGTCGAGGATCCGTCGACGAAGACTTTCCAGGACGAGTCGAGGAGTTCTCTCCAGGAATGTTCTTGCTCCGTCTCGGTGACGACCTCCGTACCCCTATCGCCCCCCAGTTCGGTGTCGAGCGCGGTCGGTGCCGAACTCTGTGGGTAAATTCCACTATGAAGTCTGCTAGCACTTGGGCTTTAATGGCTGTTCTGGGCTGATATTTGATGTCATATTGCCCCAGTTCGACAGCCCATTTGGAGATCCGTCCGGAGAAATCAGCCTTCCGGAAGAGAGCCTTCAGTGGGTATTCTGTTACGACCACTATCGTGAAGGTTTGGAAGTAGTGGGAGAGCTTCCGAGAGGCGCTGACGAGCGCCAAGGCGAGCTTTTCAAGTTGCAAATACCGGGTCTCGGCGTCCAGCAGGGTTTTGCTCGTGTAATAGATGGGCCTTTGCTGGCCGTCGTCCTCTCTGAGGAGTACCGAGCTCACTGCATGGTCCGAGACCGACAGGTACAAGAACAGTGCCTCTCCAGAAGTCGGGGTTGACAGCAGCGGTGGAGAAGAAAGATACTGTTTTAGCTGTTGCAGCGCCTGTGAACATTCCGACGTCCACTGGAACTGGGAGCCCTTTCTCAAGAGTTGGAAGAAGGGTCTGTACTTGTCCGAGGCACGGCTGATAAATCGGTTCAGTGCTGCAGCCATTCCGGTCAGCCGCTGAACTTGTTTCGCCGAGGTTGGACACTGGAGGTCCCGGATCGCGGTGATCTGGTCAGGGTTCGCTTCGATCCCCCTTCTTGTGACCAGGCTTCCCAGAAACTTGCCGGAACCGACCCCAAAGGCGCACTTGGACGCATTTAGCTTCAACTGGAACTGGTGAAGGATGTCAAAAATCTGGCGGAGGTCGGTCAAGTGGTCCTACGACCTTTTGGATTTGACGACCATGTCGTCGATGTAGACCTCCACCGTTTTGCCGAGCTGGGCCTGGAACATCTTCGTCACCAACCGCTGGTATGTCGCTCCGGCGTTCTTCAGCCCGAAGGGCATCACCTTGTAACAATAGGTGCCCCGGGGAGTGATGAAAGCTGTCTTCTCCTGGTCTGCCGCGCACAGGGGGATCTGATGGTACCCCCGGTAGGCATCCAGGAAGCTCATCCGGTCGTGTCCGGCAGTGGCGTCGATAAGCTGGTCGATTTTTGGAAGAGGGAAGCTGTCCTTTGGACAGGCTTTATTGAGCTCGGTGAAGTCCACGCAGACCCTCCATGTTCCCGTCTTCTTTTTGACCACCACGGTGTTGGCTAGCCACTGCGGATAGTGGACCTCTCTTATTGCACCTGCCTCGAGGAGTTTCTGAACTTCCTCAACCACGGCCTCAGTCTGCGGGACCCCAGTCCGGCGCGGTTTTTGAAGCACGGGCTTGTGGTTGGGATCCACCTTCAGTTCGTGGCAGATGACTGCGGGGTCAATGCCAGGCATCTCATAGGGTGTCCAGGCAAAGACCGCCTTATTCTCCTCGAGGAGGTTGAGCAACTCTGTCCTCTCGGTCTCGGGGAGCTGGCTTCCCACGAGAAAGAACCTGTCGGGGTCAGTGGGATCGATGTTGACCTTGGTGAGTTCTTCGATGCTCTTTTGCGCCGGGGCCCTGCCGACGTCCCCGAGCTCGGCCTCTCTATCCAGCTCGGTTGCATTGACCTGGGAGGGCCCAGCCTCGTCAGAAAGCACGGCCAGCAGGCACTGCCTGGCCATGTGCTGGTCGCCTTTGACGGTGATCACCTCCGTTCGTCCCGATCGATTCTCCAAAGGGAACTTGAGTTTTTGATGCCGGGTGGAGGGCACCGCCTCCATGCTATGCAGCCATGTCCTCCCCATTATTACATTGTACGGGGAAGGGACATCGACTACTAGGAAGTCCACCTGCCTGCAGGCGCCACCTACTTGGACTCGAAGGGAGATTTTGCCCTTGGGATATACAGGTTTAGAGCTGAAGCCTACCAGAGGGGTGCGGGCTGCCTGGAGGTCTTCATCTTTTAGTCCCAACTTTTTGAAGCAGTCGTAGTAGAGGACCTCGGATGAGCTGCCAGGGTCGACGAGGGCTCTCTGAACCAAGAAGTTTTGAAGCTTCAAGGTGAGCACCAGAGCGTTGTTGTGCGGTAGCTCGACGTCTTCCAGGTCCTTGTCAGAGAACCATATTCTGACCCCCTCTGTTTTGGCCTTCTTCGCGGCCGGCTCTGGCGCCGCGGTCAGCACCTGTTTTTGATGGGAGGCGCGCCTGGCCTCAGCTCGAGCCTGGGAGCTCTTCTTAGGTGGGGCGGCGAGGTGGATGACGTGGATGACGCCTTCCGGCTCGCTGTCCTGGTTATCAGCTTCCCGCCGTGGAGGTCGGCCATCACCTCGGCCCTCCTGCTTGATATACTCCCGTAGGTGCCCCTCCTTCACAAGGTCCTCCAGGTGGAACTTGAAGCTCTTACATTCGTCGGTCCTGTGCCCGTTCTGCTTGTGGTAGGCACAGAACCTACTCTGGTCTCGGGTGGAGGGGTCGGCTGTCATTGGCCGCGGCCATTTGAAGAACGGCTGCGCCTTTATTTTGTTGAGGAGCCTATAGATCGGCTCCTTGAAGATGGTGTTCATCGCCACGTAGGAGGATGGCTCGTGGCCTGATCTCCTGCTGCTCCGTGATCCCGACGTCGAGGCGGAGGGGTTTCGGAGCTGCTCCGAGGACCGGGCTTTGCGCCGATCCGGGGATGGGTCCCTTCGACGATCCTCCCTCC
Source organism: Persea americana (assembly GCA_029852735.1). Taxonomy (NCBI): domain Eukaryota; kingdom Viridiplantae; phylum Streptophyta; class Magnoliopsida; order Laurales; family Lauraceae; genus Persea; species Persea americana. Next base: position 62,514,673 of record CM056813.1, on the reverse strand, counting down.
TGGAGGACCTGCTGTCTCCCTTGGCCGGTTGGCTCTTCTTGGTGAGGCCAAAGTTCTCCCGACCTCGCGCCTCGTCTTCTTCCGCCAAGATGAACCGGTTGGCCCGGGTCATCAGCTCCTTCATGGTGGTCACGGGATACATGACCAGCTGCGCCCGAAGTGGGATACCTGGCTGCAGGGCCAGCTGGAAAGACCTCACCGCTAGCTCCTCAGAAGCGCACTCGATCTGGCTGTAAACAGTCCAGAATCGTCGGGCGAACTGGGTGACGTTCTCATTCTCCTGCATCCGGAGGGCCATCAGGTCGGCATCGGTCTTTGGGATGACACGATGAGCTTGGAACTTTCCCAGGAAGGAGGCTCGGAGCTGACGCCAACTGGAGATGGAATTTTCGGGAAGCGAACAGAACCACCGTAGGGGGAGATCCGCCAAACTGGAGGAAAAGACTCGACAGTTCAGGGAATCGTCATCCCCCCAGACCGACATCCTTTGGACGTAATGTCGGAGGTGAGCTGCAGGATCCGAAGTCCCGTCATATAGGGTGAACCTTGGGACACTGAACTTCTCGGGCAGCGTGTATCTACTTATCTCCCTAGAGAAAGGAGACGCGCCAGTATCTTCAGCTTCAAAGGTGGCATACTGGTCCCGGTCGATACCAGCGGTCTCCAAATTCTGGCGGATAGTCTGCTTCACCTGCTGGTCGATCCACCTCTTCAGTTCATCGTCCTCCAACCCCTGGCATTGCTTCTTTGGCCCTTCATGTATGTGGCTGCTGCTAGAGCCTTCCTCTCTTTGGTCCCGGTCACGCCTCTTACTGTTGAGGACGTGCCTCAGGTCTTGCCCGTGGCCCGGACGCCTAGGCGGTGGGCTCTGATCCTTCTTGCCTTCGAGCTGTTGCGTGAGCCGTTCGATAAGCTTACGCTGTTCCTGGATGAGGAGGTTTTGTGCTCTGATGTCCGCCAGGCGGGGGTCTTCGTCGCGCTCAAGGCTGGCCCGATGATGAGACTGCGATCCAGCCCGTACTGACTTTTCGCGCGGTTTGGTGACTGACTTGTTACCTTGCACGGGCCGCTTATGGCTATGGTGGGGTTTACCTGGAGGTGGAACGTCGCGAAGGGAGAGCATGGTTACTCCCCTGGACTGTAACGCTGTTTGGACCGTGAGAGACCTCCCGCCAGACCTCCTTTGCTGAGGGGGAGGAGGTGGAAGGTTTTGCGCCAGCGTAGGCTGCGTGGACACAGCCTTGCCCTTAGAAGGTCCTTCGCCATTCCTGGTTTTTGGAGGCATGGTGTTTGTAAGCTTTTTGTTCAGTTTCCCACAGACGGCGCCAAACTGTAGGCGGTAAAAACGACACCTACTTAGTTAGAGATGAGATCAGGGTTAAACTTCTTAGAAGGGGAATGCTGAACTCCGAGAACCTGAAAAGGGAAGGAGAAAGACTTGGGTCAGAGGCCCTGGCTGCCGTGAGCCGAAGGCACTCCGATGCCTGAGTTAGTTCTGAGAAAACTAAACAGGAGGAGGAAGAGAGGAATGAGAGTGCGTGTAGTATTGAGGGTTATGCGTTGGATATTGCGTACCTCTCATGGGACTGATCTCATGCATATATAGGCAAATGTTCCTCGTTCATTCTCTCTGTGAGTGGGGGTAGGTGAGGTGAGGTCCCATCGATTCTTACCCTGCCAGGCGGCAGTAGGTGGAACGGAACACCCCTACCTTACTTTCCACGCCTTCAGCCGGCTAACGTACAGGGGTGATAAAGCACACCTCTTATCACCATAAATGAGCAATCCTATCGTCATAAATGAGGTACCCTATCGCCATAAATGACCGCCCATATCTGTCAGAGTGCGCCGTATTTCCAGAAGGAAGGTGGCGGCCCACTCTGATTCTAGTGCTGCGGTATGGGACTAAGGATGGCGTGGCCGTGGCGCACCCTTGTACCGGGCTGACGCCCATACCGAGATGCCGAACTGTGGTGCTGAGTTTGTAAGCTGCCGACCGATCTGCCGAGCTGCCAAGGTATTGACCGAGTTGCCGAGCTGACGATCTTCTCCCGCAGAGGCTGAGGAGCTCGGCGAGTTTAAGTCCGTGATCCTTGTCTAACTTCGCCATTACGGCGTTTTACCCACACAATGCCGAAGTATAAACTAAGATTAGATAAGAAGTTCCTTTTCGTTTTTCCTTTTTCCCCCTTTTCCAGTGTGCAAACATGAAGTTTGGAAACACCAACTGGAGGAAAGGTTTGATACTTTTAAACCTCTGAACAGGTGTAAGTACAGTAATACAAAGGATGAGCATTACAAGGCCATCCCAAGAGCTGACTGTTTTTTCAAGGACAGAAGACATCAACTAGATGAAGGCCTTTTCTGGGTAGTGTAGGCTGCATACTCCTTACCATTGTCAATTCTTGTAGTCTGCCCACCAATATCCAGAATAGCGGAAGTAAAAGCCAAAGCCGCTCCAGCAGAAATGGCAGTTGAAATGCTCCTCCCTGTAATATGGGCAGCAGAGCACAACGACAATAAATTCTTCTGGTTTCAGATAATATATATGAATTCCATGACTCTAAAAATATAAATTTCAGAACTTAATGAATGAACACAATTACAATGTCCATAAAAAATGGTTGAAAACAGGTAAGTCTCAAAACCTAATGAACAATCAATATATCAATAAAAATGGAAGTCATGCAGGATCGATACATTTTCTTTCTGCTTTTTTTTTTTTTTGTTCTACATTTTTTTTAATGGCAACTGAATTCCTAAACCTGATGGGCTATTACACATTTTTGGCAACAAAGCCATCACAGGCAATCCTTTTCTCATTTCCATACTACCATAAACACACTTTATGGTATGAAGTAAACCCTTGTCCAATAGGTAACATCAGAACCAGAGCATTACTTTCTACAAATCTACAGACTATTGCTAATATGATGCAATGTTCAAAATGAGAGCTGTCCTCATCCTGTACTGACCTCATTTCGTGATAAGAAATTCAATAATTTATTAACTGTAATAAAAGCTTGCCCACCACTCACATTCACAGGGATTGCCATATCTTACAAAGTAATTGAATGGAAAATGAGGAGCATACTTAGGAATTGGACGTTACTATTTGTTGCCAGCCCTTATAGGGATTTGTCAAACAAACTGACAGTCCTCGAAAGAACACTTTCCACTCATAGGTGAGTTGGTTAAGACACCCTTGCTTTTAAAAGAGGTGACCTGGGTTTGAGCAAGTCGCTAAGCTAAATGATCCTACTTGAATATGCTGGCCAGTTGGGGTTCGCTACCAAAACAAGAAAATTAGAATTTGTATCCTGAGAGACAATGGGTGGGTGATTCTTCTGCAATTTCCAGAGTATTCTACAACAAAAGTGGTGGCAGTAGTGTATTCATCAATTACAAAGTACATACCAATAGTGGTTCAATTTCCTTCAAATATTCATTTCCTAAAAGCTAACTGCCAAATATCAGTTCTATCACCAGAAAACCTTTTAAACAACAAAAGAATTAGAGTGTATGCATTTCCATTTGGTTTCCACAGAGAGCAGGAGTTAAACTTAATGATGAGAGAATAGGCATGCCATGGTTAGATAATGCTGTGGATGACCAACTCTCTGCAAAAAGGGGGAAAAAAAGATCTCTACCCTCCCTCTATGAATATGAAACCAGATCCATGTAATTCATTACCATGACCCTTCATCCTTCTTCCCTTTTCAAAAGTCTTCAATGATGCCCATTCTGTGGAATCCGGGACAGAACCATTTGACTATGCTCTTATTGTGAGGGAAATCAGTTAGTTGTTGGCAACTTAATTCAAATGATGTTTGGCAATAAAAAGAATCATAATCCGATACATGACAAGTCATTTTGTCATACTGCTCAAATATGCAATCTCAGAATATTTTTTTTTCAAAAATCATGTATGTTCTTTGACACTCGGCCTTCTCTAAATAGTCCAATTTTGCAACAATGAAATTCTGTTCTTAACAACAACAATACCAAAGGATGGGGCAGAGAAACCATACCTTTGTAGCCCAAAACAGTAGCCCCAGCAGCAAAACCACCCGCTGCACCATTAATGAAATCTCTCTTCATCCTGTATTGCTGCATCAACTGCTCTACTCCTATGTAAATTCCTCCAATTGCAGCAAAGGTAAGACCATAGTTACCCATCAACTTGACAGTTCTTATCAAACCCGGAAGTGCAACATTCCTCTCAACACGCGGCACATCATACCATGAGGCAACAATTGTGCCCCACACAGTTCCAGCTGCCAGACTAGTAGTTGCACCCTTAATTGTCTTCATGATTGGAGTATCATCATCTTCTAAGTATCTACGTTCTGAAGGATCCATGCTTTATTCTAACCAAACCCATATCAGAACATAACAATCAAAACTCTAAATGCGAATGAAAATGATTGGGCCAATCAGTCTCCGAGTAACAGTGAACAATTTGTAAATAACATATCTTCGAAGTCAATTCACACACTAAATTATTGCAGGCAAAGAAGAATAGAGAACATAAAGACTGACTGTTGTAGAATATGGAACCTACTAAGATGCCAAAGCAAGTTGATTGTCAATGGGTTCCATTAGCCCGCCTCAAACAACCCAAGTTAGGGCAGGGTCTAGGACCTATTTTTGCACCTGTCAGGTTGGCCGGGTAGGAATTTCAAGATCCATTTCTTAATCAGATTGGGTTCATGGTGGTCAGCCTGAGATCCATCACACTTCCAATTCCTCAACATTTAGATTGGATCTTTTACCATGGACCCCACCTTTGTCATGTTTTGATACCCAAGGCCTAAACAAAAACTTCACATTTATGTTTAAATTGTTTTATTAGAGCAGCTAAAAAATATTTTTTCAAAAGAAACTCGGATGAGTCTACTTTTGTGTTTCATTTTGGCAAAAAGGAGTCCAAGGCTAAGATTTGTTTACCAAATTATGACAGGTCCATACAGGAAAATTTAAGAACTATAGGTTCGTTAGTAAAAGTTTCCCAAGAAGGTGAAGAGGTATGCCCAATTCATTAGACGAGAAGTTTTTCCCATTCCAATCAACTATGCTAACTCATTGGATTTGAAAAGCCCCAGTCCATGTCATATGCTTTTCAAAATCCACTTTACAAGCAATAACCAGCTTCCCGCTTTTATGTCCAGAATCAAGTTTTAAATATGAGAGAGATGATTATAAGATATGCAGCAAAGTTGGAACTGGGAATCACATCCAGGACCTTTACAAAACCAAGTTGACCCATCCTATATCTACTACATAATGTAAACCAATCTAGCAAACACACACAGCATTTTCTTTAGCCAATAATCATCAGGTGAAGTAGGTATGTATCGTCAAGATGATCTTTGGGTCAGGATCCATGGACAGTGAGGTCCACAAAACCAACAACCTTAGTGTAAACTCTAGTCAGATGATACTTCTCATATCTTCAGACCAAGAATCATATAATTCTCAAAGAAATTATAAAGCAGCAGAACCTCTCAAAGGTAAACAAATCGAATTCCATGCAGCATTAAGAGAGATTGTCATTTCTGTTTCTCCAGCAATATCCTTATCTATGATCTACTGCCTTGACATGGTTTGATTAGTAGAAAATACCGTCTCGACTAGGATCTATATCGCCCACATGCTACCAATCAGAATTGTCATTGCGGATCTAGATGCTACATGCAAACTATGATATCAGTTATTTGGCATAATCAATAGAAAAGATAGGCTTTTGCCTTGAAAAGAGGTCAGACGTAGTCGATAAATTGATGGATACATCCTATTTATCAGCTAATACGCATTGTACTAGGGCGCATTGACTTAGGGGCAAGATACCCTCAATATGCATGTGATCACCAATAAAGTGTAAAAGGAAAACTTCACGGTATTCACTGTTTGAAATTCTGAAATCACAAACTTCCAAAACCCTAAAATTGCTTCACCTAAAACAAGATTGGAAGCCATTTGAATCACAGACTGCAAAATTTCATTTTCCGAAGAACCCCCCACATCCAAAACCATACATGCATACCATCAGCTTCACAGACATCAATTACTTAAATTTTTAGGCAGGATTCACATCATAGACCCCAATTTCAGTTTCCTTTTATCGGTATCGGTGGGGGTGGTCTTTCCTTGCTGGTTTGTTCTTGAAAGATTAATTCTATCTTAGAGCCGGCTTCAAATTCAAGCCTTCATCCAGAAATGGCTTTTAACAGTGGAATAAACTTCACATGAAGTTTCTCAAGATCAGCAGCAATTGAAAACTGAGTTGTTGTTCTCAATATCAGATATCAGGTGCTGTTCCAATTTGGGGTCATGGGAAACACAGTGTAAGCAATCAGTTTCAACTCAACATGGATCGTTTGGACTCGGGCAGAGCAATTGAGGAAAGATGAAGTGAATTTTAAAAAGATTGGTAGAATTGGGATAGCAGAAATACTGAAGATGGATTGAAAGATAAAATCCCTAGAAGAAGATATTGCAAATTGATAGTAAAGTAAGTAACAATTAAAGTATTCCAAGTAAACGGAGAGAGAGAGAGAGAGAGAGTCACAAGTCACAGCAGAAGGACGCTCGATCTCTTTCCTCTACCTCTTCACCGCTACAAGACCAAAAGGGTATTGAGAGTTCTTTTTTTTTTTTTTTTCTATTAAAAGTATACCAGTCGATCCGGGCAGGCCCGGCCCGCTATTGTAGGGCCTGATTTTGAAAAGCTTGCAATCTTAAACGCTGCGCTTCGACAAAGTCAAGCTTGTAGGAATGTAAATGGGTACCCGATTCTCTAATTATCGAGAGGTTCCGACCCGTGAAAAACTGGGTCTGGGTCCTTATTTAGGCCCGATAAGTAAATGGGCCCGAATCCGGTTTCACCTTGGTTCGGATCTGTGGACTCGAGACCCGACATATTATCTCAATTTTCGAAAATCTTTCCTAAAAATGATGTTCTTTTTAATATCATTCTCTACCTAAACCCGGACCCAGATCTAGACCCGTCCAATATATGGTTCTAGTTTCAAAGCCAAGAAACTGGTTCTAAAATGGTTCCGGGTACGGGTCTGGGTCCGGTTCCACTATGGATCCAGACTGAAACCAACTTGTTTACAACCCTACAAGCTTGGCCCAGCCATTTGTTCATTATATATATATATTTATATGAGGAGTATTCTTATGCATACTTCCCTCATTATATGGTGAGGAACACTTCCCTTTTTGGGAATTTTCTAGTACAAGTACCTCACCCTATGTACTTGAAAATTCCCTTTTGTATTTGAAAATTTCCAAAAAGGAAAGTGTCTTTCACTCTATGATAAGGGAAGTATGCATAAGAATACTCCCATATAGGGAGTGTGTGTGTATATATATATATATATACGGAGATGCTTATAAAACTTAACTTCATATATATATATATATATATATAGGAGATGCTTCTATGAGAGACACTCTCACCAAGTTGGTGAGAGATGGGTGGGGGCCCTCACATTTAAGTTGGGGGTCCTCTCATTTAAGTTGGTGAGAGTGGATATGGAAGTGAGGGCCCCCACCCATCTCTCACCAACTTGGTGAGAGTGCCTCTCATAGGAGCATCTCCCATATATATATATGAAGTTAAGTTTTATAATTACACTAAATAAATATCCATGTTTTTCATCTTGATATATATGTGGATTCGATTTTATGCAAAACAACAATTTGTTTGGCAATGAATTCCTTCAAATTTCAATTCTACGTATGTATTCAGCTTGTTTAAGCCAAAAATAAAAAAAAAATAAAAAATAAAAAAAAATAAATCCAATTCTATGCAAACAAATAGGATTTTTTTTATTTAATTATTTTCCTTTTATTTCAATTCAATGCAAATGAAAACGCTCGTTTGAATAAATTACTTCCTATGTTGTTCAATTCCATGAACACTAATGGGCCCATTGGACAACACATTTCTATACATCCCAACTAGCAAAACCCCGTGCTATGCAAAACCACGGAACCACCAAATGCACAGACTTATATGAATTATTTTTATTAAATTTATTAATTAGTAAACTTTTGAGTCATTCTTTTTGTTGCTAATTTGATCTTTATGTGTTTTTCCAAATGTTTTATTCTTTACGTGAGGTATAAATGGAGTTTGATGAAGCCCGGGCACGTGTAAAAAAATAAATAAATAAAAGATATATTTTGGCCTAAATTAGGCTGCATTGTGGCCTGATTTAGGCTTGTAATTCTGGCTTAATCTTGGCCTGTTTTTTGACCCATAAGTCTAATTAAATTGGTTTAGAATTATAAGTATGGACTTATTCTGAACTGACTTGAATCTATAGTTCTGGCCTAATTTGGACTGCCATTCTGGCCTGAGTTAAACCCAGAATTCTGACGTGATCTTTTACTCAAAATTTGGCATGAATTAGACCCAATATTTTATTTTGAATTAGACTAAAAACAAAAACCTGGACGGTTGTCAATGTGCCTATTATATGTGGATGTGTCCAAGGGCCCATTTGCATAGCAATGACACAGTGCATGGTGAAATAATTATATGTAAGAAAATACTCTGACAGCGGTCATCTGGAGAAACAGCAGAAAACAGCAGTCATCTGAAACCAACATAACAAGCATATTAATATGGTTGTTATTAATATGACCCTATCCTGTGATTCTGAATTTGAGTGTTTACTTAATTATTTTTAGTTTTGGATCTTTCGGTGCCATCTGGCCCAGTGGCTGTCCATTGAGTAGCACCCATTAATGGTCCCATTTTCCTAGCATGTCCTCTGGCAAGTATAGAAGCATCAATTGGTCCATTTTCCTCGGCCACTATTGCAACCATGAGCACCTAAATCCTCATTGTTGCATACATGTTATGATCATTCTATCAGGATGAGATAAAGTTTGGAAGTTTTAAATCCAGGAAAGAAATGAGATATACTAAGTTTGTATTTCAAGTAAAATCACATCCTTGTTTTGGACTTAGTAATAGTTAGGAGAACAGATATGGAACTAAAAATAAGAAGACAAGTTTGTTTTTGAAATCCAAGGCTACTATTGACTAAACTAGTGTTAAATTCAAGTAAATATGACATCCTTAGTTTATACTTCATCATATATGGATAAATATTAGTATGGTTGTTATTAATATGACCCTATCCTGTGAATACATGGACTCAAATATAGATAAAGATATTTGAGTGTTTACTTTACTTTAATCATACGCCTTTTAATATATCAACTCATAAAATTCTAAAATCTTTATTTTGGAATTAAGCCCATTTACCCAATAATACTAACACTCCACATCTTATTTCGGATCTAGATTCCGAGCCGAACTCCTTTTCCCAGTTAGATGTTGGATTCATATAGGGCACATAAGTTCCTTGTCAGATTGGATCTAATCTATAAAGATGTATTATGGTCCAAATCCACTGTGGTTCGCCTCAGATTCGACCCATTTACATTACCAAGAGCACTCAGCACAATCTTAAACTATAGTTTGTACTCATGTTCAAGAACAAGAATACATACATCGAGAAGAACTTGATAGTTTTGAGAATAAAACATTTCTAGATATAGCCCTTTATTTAAGAACAAAAAAAAAAAAAAAAAACCCATTTCCCATTGGATTGGTCAGTAATGAATCTCTTGGAATATACTATAGTGTAAAGAAGGAAAAACTCAAGCCATCAAATATGAAGAATATGGGGTTGAGATGTAGATGGAATTATTCTTTTAGGAATTGAATCATTGGGGTGATGGCTGGATAATCAATTCCTACAAAATAAAATACTATTTAATGGTCATTTTTTGGTACCTCACCTTTGCCTTTTCATTTTAGTTCCTTCGCGCTATAGTACTTGTTGGTGAAATGATAGGATCCATGCTTCCGTGGATTTCTATTAGTATGAGAAGGAAATCTAGCATTCTTACCAAAGGAACTCTTGCATTCTTACATCTCTTGTAGGAAACTAGCAAAACAGGCCCGCACTAAGCCTGGGCCAAAAGGAATATTTAATTTGGGGAAATTTTATAAGAAACTATTTGAAACAAAATAAATTTAAAACAAAAATATATATTATTTATCATTTTCAAAATTCAATATATCAAATTTTATTTAAAAGGAGAATGTAAAGCAACATTACATAATCTGCAAATCAAATTTAAGTTTATAAAATCTCATGTATTTTGGTTTTTCAGGTTAAAAAAATCAATGAAAAGATTTGAAATGTAGAAAAAATTATAAAATAAATATAACAATATTTTTCAAAAAAGTTAACTAGTACTTATACATTAAATTCAAGTATAGTCATATGAATATCAATCATTGGCTAATTGTATAGCTCTCAATTCCGTGGGTCTCCTTTAGTGGTCCAACATTTAATCAAACATCTTTCACTCACATTACCAGAATTATAATTAAAAATTAAAAATCATACAAACACATAGAGGCATTAAAAAGATGGGTTGTCAAGTAATTTGTATGTACTGGTAAAAGGTTTGGTTGAAGAAAGTATTGTGAGCAAGCGGCCAGGAAGTACTCTGAGCAAGTGGCGTAGACTTTTTTGGTAATAGAAAATTGCATACAATCGAAACACTCTTATTATGGGTTGTTTTCTGTTACACCCCGTCCCGAGTTAATCAAGATTAACTCTAATTGATTGTAATTAATGCTAATTAACCATATTTAATTAGACTAAGAATGGTTAACGGTCAAATTGCACTGAATTCGTTTCAAATGATTAATTTGAGCTTAATGAAAGGATAATGAATGACATTGAATGATTTGAATTGATTTTTGACTTAAACAAAGGAAAATAAGGACTTTTTCGTAAATACGAATTTTCGCGTATTTCGTCGAATACGGTAACTCTTAATACTTACGTGTGTATTGCAAAGAGTATGTTAATTTCCGTAGAAGACTTGAACTCTTTTAGCGAGAATTGGATCAAATGAGTCTTCATTTGACTCGAAATGTAAATAATAGAAATAAAAAGAGGTTTTGTGCAAAAATGGGCTTATAAGAATTGAGATGAACTCAAATGAGTTCATTTACTCATTCCAAGCACAGCCAAACCATAGGCTCATCTTTCTCTTCTTCTTTCTTCTATTTTCTTTCCCTCAAGTGTCAAGATTTAGAGCTTTGTATGTGGCTTTTAAGAAGCTTCATCCACTTCATCTTCCTCATCTTCTCTTTCCATTTGTTTGAGGTTAGAGCTTGAGAGAGAGCTCAAGAAATTCTCTTCAAGAGGTTACAAGTAAGTGCTCTATTTGTTTACAGAGCTTCTGGTTCTATTCAGTGCTTTAGAGTGTTATTTAGCACAAAGAACTCATTGGAGTTCTATTTGGGAATTTGGTTTTGGTTTTAGATTGAAGAAGGCTTGGATTGAGGAGATTTCATCTCAAGGATCAAGCTAAACAAATGGCTTCTTGCTAATTAATCTTCAAGCAAGGCACGTATACTCATCTCTTATAATTTATGATGTTATTGAACTTGTTTGAGCTCAAAGAGCTCAAATTCTAAATTTCGGTTCAGAAATTTTTTAAAGTTCTGGCCGAACTGCTGACCGACCCTTCTGAGTTAAGTATAGCAGGAAAATCTAGCTTTTGGAAAGCTGACCGAACTAGGTCCGGTCAGCCGAAATAGCAACTTGGTCAACCGACAGGTGACCGAACTACTGACGAGCTCATCTGGAGTTCTCTGAATTGTGAACTGAGGGGTAACCGAACTATGTTCGGTTGACTGACAATGTGGGTTCGGTCGACCGACAAGGTGACCGAATTCCCTTGAGAGATGTTAGGAATTTTGTTAGGAAAGTGCGCCTTTTGAAAGCTGACCGAGAGTTGACCGATAGTGTTCGGCTAACCGAACTTATAGGTTCGGTTGGCCGAAGGGTGACCGAAGTTCTTTGTCAGAATTTTTCATCAGAAGTCAAGCTTGTTGAAATCTGACCGAAGTTTGTTCGGTTAATCGAACTCGAGGGCTCAATCAGCCGAACACCTGACAGAGCCAGTGACCGAACTTGAGGAAATTTCAGATTGAGATTTGATTTTTCTGAATAAAAAGCCTATTGACCAAGGCTAGTGTTAATGGTATTTTACTTAAGCCTTCATTGGTGTTAGCTAAGGTTATACTAATGTAAATTTCACTTAAAGTGGTGTCATCGGGAATAACACATGCATTAGATAACGAACGTTTCACCTGAATGTTGGTTCAGAAGTTTGAATAGGGTTTATTGGTTTGATTTGATTCCTGAGCCTGGCACTACATAGTAGTTCTTAAGCTCGTTATTAAGCTATAATGAAACGAATTAATGAAACGGATAAATGAAATGAATTAATGAACAATCCTACGGCAGTAGATGGATGGGGTGTCCTGGAGCTCCGTGGTGATGTCAGTAACCTCTAATCAAGACACTGGTAGATCCCACACATATTAAATGATAAGCCACTTAATAAAGTGCACTCACTAAAAACCGAATGAATGAAATACTGAATCCGTTAATCGGATAACTGAATGATCCCTTTTGGAAACCACTGAATGGAAATTATACTATTGTAGTTGACAATTCTCGTAAGTATTGTTACTTGACTCTAGTATATAGATTTCTGTCATTAATTTAACTTGTTTAGGATTATTGAGATTATTGATTATAGAATGGATAAACAGGTTTGTTAACATGTACTATCATAGGCTTGTGTATACATTGTTGAACCGTCATGTTCACAGTGTTATTGATAACATTACATGCCCAGTTACCCGTACTGGTGCTGCAGAGGTTGTGCTGCCTGAGGAGGATGCCAATCAGATTCCTCCAGGAGATTGATTTAGTGGACGTAGATCTAAGGGTGAACAATTTGGAATATTTTGGAAACATTTTAAGAAGTGCTTTGAATGTTCATTTTGGAATGTGGATAGTTGTTACATGTATTGTATTTTGAATAAAGAACTTGCATTGTTTTAATTATTTTGTCAATGTATATATATTTTTCGCAAAAAATGTATATTTGACAGGTATGAATGTCTGTTATCCCTTGTGGATTTCGTTTTAACTTCGGTTGATTTGGAGTTTACAGGAGTAAGTATGAGATCGCGACTCGAGGTTTGTCCGTAGTAATCATACCCTTGGGCCCAGGTCGTGACATTTTTTGATTACGTACTTCTTTGTGGAAATATGTATACAGAGAAATGAATATCTAACTTCTGATGTTGCAATGCCCTATTTTGAATTTCTCCCATAGCATTTGCATGCTTCCTTTATAATAAGAAAAAAAAAAAAAAAAACAAAACCACGGTGGTAGTAGGCAGTATAAAAGACACAAATATCTCCATATTGATGCATGCACGTATAAATAAAAGTGATATCCATAAACTCAAGACTTGGAAAGAAAAAAAAATTAATTCTAATTTGGAATAAAACTCAAGATTTGGAAAGCCCCCCCCCCCCCCCCCCCCCCCCCCCACACACACACACACACAAAAATAAATAAATAAATAAATAAATAAAATAAAAAATCTTCAACACAGAAAATCCTCAATTAAATGGATTTGCACACCAAAACCTATTTTTCTCAACTATATGCATCGATATACACAAATCGCAATGTGAAATCCTCAACTATAGAAAACCCCAGTGAGGAACCTTATTCCAGTGGTAGTGAAAAATCATCAAATCTATAGATTCTTTGCCTGTTACCAAACATGCTCGGTAAAGAAATCATCATGAGTTTCAAGAAAGAGGTTTTAGATTGTTGGAGCTTCAATTTATAAGGAAACTCCAAAGGCTCCTTCTCGCTCCTCCTCTCCAAAGTGGAAAGTGTAGCCATCAATAGAAAAAAATAAATAAATAAAAAAGAAAGAAAGAATCGCTGCTTACCGTTGGGTTCTTACTTAATTGGGAGGTCAACGGTTCAACCCCCACCTCCCCATTATATTCCCGCATGCGTATAAGTGAGCTTTCTTCCCACTTCAGGGGCTTCCTTTCTGCTTGTACCAGGCTCTCTAAATAAATAAACAATGGTCCCAGCCACCCTAGTGTTGGAGATTTTGAGTTTTACAATTTGATGGATGCATTATCATTTTAACATCATTCGAATTTTCACATGAGCATTGATTTTGAAATACTTGAAATCTTGATTTTCACATACATTGTTTTAAAACCTTTTAGAGCTTATGTTACATGCAAGTTTTGGATTTTAAACTTGGATGATTAAGTTTTGGAAAAGAAGAATTTCGAATCTTGCAAGCCTTTAGACCTAGATTTTAAAATCATATTAAGCATTGATAGGTTCATGTTTTGAAAAATAACTTTTTGTTGGTCTCTAGTCAAACCTAGTCCTCCAAGATGAAATTTCTCTATCCAAAATCATTTTTACAAGTTTTTATATCGGAGAAAGTTCAGTCAACCGAACCAAGTTCGGTCAGCTATCGGTTCCGCTTCCAGAATGTAAAAAACTGTTTTATCAGGGAAGTTCAGTCAGCTTTCGATCAGCTGTCGGTCGACCAAACTTCTGTTTGGTGAATCGACAACTGAACCTTGGCCCGAAAATTTTCAAAATACATGACCGTTGGGATATGACCGTTGGGTTTGGTCGACCGAACTCCAAATGTCGGTTAACGGAACTTGAAGTCGGTTTATCGACAAACTAGCCGTTGGAAAATCTTTTTCTATATAAACAACTCATTTCAAAGACAAATTTGAGGAACTAAGGGGCCCTCCTTGATGTGTTTTGAGGCCAAACAAAGAGGAATGAGCTAAGGGAGGTTAGTTGGTAAAAAAGGAAGCTAAAGCTTTGAATCAAGGTTTAAATCATCTAAGTAAGCTTGGTTTTCCTCATCATATGTTTCATGCCTTGCTTTAATTATTTAAATCTTTTCTAGCATGTTTAACTATGATTTGTTGTGTCCTTAATATGTATATGTTTTGAATTGATTTATTGTTTTGGATGCATCACTTTGATTCAAACAAAGTAGTTCTCAAATTGGTATATCTAAGTAAATCATATTTTTGAAAACATCTTTGAAATTATATGTAACATGATTCCTATACTTGGTTGAATCTTTGGTTGTTGTTTTTCATCATAAGAAAATCACTTTCAAATCTATCTTATGTTTTGGATTCAACAACTTCACAAATCATATGTACTTTTATTTTAAAGTTTCAAAACTTGCTTAGCATTGATAGGTATATCATTTTCAAGTTGAATTTTTAATTATATGTGGTTTGTCCCTTAACTTCAATCAGATCTATTCTTGTGTTTTACACTTTCAAATGCTTTTAGCATACATGTATTGAGCTACATTGTTAAATTTGACAGAAGATTTCATGCATCAAATGTTTTGTTCTTAAAATTTCATAACTTATTTGGAATAAATAAGTATATCTTTTACAAGTTGTTTTTTAATAGGTGACTAGCATTCTTTCCTCAATTATAAATGTTTTTATGAACTAAAACTTTTAAAAGCCTTTGACATACATTTATGAGCTTTTATTCTGAATTTGATTGATGACATCATATATAGCATCACATGTTTTGTTCTTAAAATTTTACAACTTGTTTGGAATAAATAAGTATATCTTTTACAAGTTGTTTTTTTAACATGTGATTAGCATTCTTTCCTCAATCATAAATATTTTTGTGAACTAAAACTTTTAAAAGCTTTTGGCATACATTTATGAGCTTTTATTTTCAAATTGATTGAGGACATCATACTTACACATTGAGCATTCATCTTTACATTCATATAGTGTTTGTGTGAGTTAGATTTACACTTTTATAACCGCCTAATTAAGAGGCATTGTATTGAGTTAAAATTTTATATCTTCAAGTGTTGTGTAGACACTTCTGAGAGAAAATCTTTTAGTTGCATAGGTTATTGCTTAGCCTTAGAAAAGCATAAGTGTATGGTTAGGGGTGAACTATAAAATCCAAGAGGTTATTGCTTAGCCTCGAAAAGCATATTATAAAGTTATTGCTTAGTCTTGAAAGCATTTTGTAAAGGTTATTGCTTAGTCTATTGAAAAGCATAGATAGTGGAAATCCGGTGGGGTGTAGGAGTACAAACCGGTAGTGGATGTAGGCATTGAGGCCGAACCACTATAAATCATTGTGTGATGGTGCATGCTTTGTTGTGATTGTTTTTATTTGTTTCCGCATTTAGTTTGATAATCATCACTAGTGGCTAATTTAATTTAAAAAAGTTAAAATTGGTCATAATCGGTCACTAATTTAAAGCTCACCCTATTCACCCCCCCTCTAGGCTTCTGATCCCGGACTTTCACCTAGCTGGGGTATCAAAAAATAGAAAAGAGAAAAAAATATTAGAGAAATAGTCCGTCATCATTTTTTATGATTGCTGCATTGAAAGGAAAATTGTAAACCATCAGTTTTGAATGGAATTGATGGATGGTTGCATTGAAAGGAAAATTCTAAACCATCTGTTTTGAATGGAATTGATGGATGCTATTAAAGCAATACTAGAGAAACGGTTTCTTGATAATAAGGACATTTCCTTGTAGAGAAAAGGAATAGTGGGTCGAAATCAATTGAGGCTGATTTCTCTCTCGGAATCAGCCTCTTTCATATATAAGAATTGAAACCCACTCTGTCAAATAAAATCAATTCATTTTTTTAAATTTTTTGTAAGGAAGATGCGTTGCACTAAATAACAAAAAAGTGAGTTGCATGAAAAATTAGAACGATTTTTCTCTCTATTATGGAATACTCTTGTCATACAAACTGAGCAATTATATTTTAACTCTGGCAATGAAAGCCCAAAACATGGTTTCATAAATTGTACCTGCCAATGTTTACGAATTAGTTGATATATCAGCAAACCATTGGTATTTTACTTTGTTTTGGAACTTTTTTTAATAAAAGTAATACTTTAATTTTGAGTGAATTTTATAGTGCTTCATATGTAAACAAAACCACAAAATGCATTAAAAAAAAATGGTGAAGAAGGCAATCCCATACATTTTTCATTTTGGAATTAATCCATAGAATCAGTGTAGGCAGAAACCTTGGGTGATAGAATTTGGTTTCCACCAAGTTTTATAACTATTGATAGCAGCGCATTCTAGATGTGCCAAGGACCAAGAAGTGCCCTCTTCTCTCTCTCTCTCTCTCTCTCTCTCTCTCTCTCTGTCTCGACTTTTGAGTACACTGAGGAATCAAACGTCAAATCACGTCGAGTTGGTAGGAGCACGGATTCCATCAATGGAGCAGCGTTTTGAGCCGAGTCACTGTGGCACTGTAAAAAGCCCGGCACCATCCATGTGCTGGAATCTGGGAAGTGAAAATTCTCCCTAGTGGCCACACCACTAATACGTTTTGAGTCTTTGACCTTGATGCTAATACTGCACGTTGTTGCAAGAGCAGTGCACCATAGATTCTAATCTTCCAATAACACTTACCACAAGATGGGGTGCAGTTCCTGAGCCAGCCAGTCACCCCAATCACATAATCAGGGTTTGGGTGATCAACCCTTTTTATTTATTAACCTGGTTAATGAATGGGTTGACGTTTGGTTGAGTCCATTCTAGCTATTAGAGAAGCAAACCCAACTAATTGCACTCTTACTAACTATAGCAATTCTTAACCTACTTTTAGGGGTGATCATATAAGAGGTTGTCCAACTTTGATCAATCCAATCCCTTCACGTAGACTCCCTTTGAACTGATACTGGTCCTCATTTTTATATTGCTTTGGACAGTAATTACCATTGAGTTTTATTAGAATAAATCTGTAAAACCCCAAACAAAAAACAGGGCTTTTAATCCACCGGGTATCTCATATTCTCTTTTTCCATAGTCAAACCTTTTTATTTGTATGCTTGCTTTCTGTCACAACCCGAGCCCGAGATTAGAATTACCACGGCCAAACCCCGAGTCGCGATGCCATACTTATTCCCGTAAACCTCGCATCACCGAAGTCAATACGAGATTCACCAGGGATCTTACATATACCTGTCAAATGTACATTTTTGCGGAAATATATACCTACATTGACATCCAACTTGAACATGTACAAGTCATTTACAGAAAGTAAAGTTTACTTACACATCTCATTTCCTATCTAAATCAACCATGCATATTCAACTACAATGCATGTGATCACTATTTACATCAAAACGAATCTATTCTCAAAATATTTCCAAAACATGCTAATGTGATTGCTCTCCGATTTACGTCCCCTCGTTTAATCCTCCTGGAGGAACCTGATTGGTCTCCTCCGCTGGCGGCGTGGCATCTGTATCAACGGGACGGGCAACCTGGCCTGTAATGTCATCAATAATACTGTGAACACGACGGTTCAACAATGTATACACAATTCTATGATAACCATTTGCTTAGCAATTTTAAACAATTCAAATCAGTCTAAACATCTCAAATCAATAACAATTACATTCATTTATTTCTTCCCTGAAGGAAGCATTCAATTATCATGTAGTTCTCCCCTGAAGGAAGCAGGCAAATATCATGTAGTTCTCCCCTGAAGGAAGGAGGCAAATGTCATGTAGTTCTCCCCTGAAGGAAGCAGGCAAATGTCATGTAGTTCTCCCCTGAAGGAAGCAGGCAAATGTGTGGATTTACCAGCGTCTTGATCAGAGATCACCGGCATCACCACGGAGCTCCGGAATGCTCCAACTCATCTACTGCAGCAGACTTAATATTTAATTCATTACAATGTTTATTCACTTCATTTCAGTGCATTTCATTTCATTAATTCAACACATTATTCAATGGCAGCGCAACAAGGAGCATAACAGTTGTAGACGAGAGAGGACAAGCCAACTCAAGTAAAAAAAATAATTAAATTTCCTAAAACAACATTCGGGTGAAACGTTCATTATGCAATGTAGGTGTTATTATGGATGACATCACTTTTTAGTGAAATTTACATTCACATAAGTTTAGCTAACACCCATGAAGGTTTAGGAAATTATCAGAAATCAATTCTGATATTCCCTCAATTTCGGTCACCTCGTCGGTTACCTAGCGGTTAGCCGCATTAGGGGTTTCGGCTGACCGAACCACATTCGGTCAGCTTCCAGAATTTCTCAATTTTACAGGACAATTTGCCCAATTCGGTCACCTATTCGGTCACCCACGCGGCTGGCCGAAATTCAAATTTCGGTTAGCCGAATTTCTTCGGTCAGCTCACGGTTCGTTTTCCAGAAGCTAAACTTCTGATGGAAAAACCCTGACAAGATTTTCGGTCACCTTGCGGTCAACCCGCGGCTAGCCGAACTCACAATTTCGGCTAGCCGACCTATGTCGGTCAGCTCTCGGTCAAGTGTCGGTCAGCCGAATTGCGCCCAGAAGATCAGAAAATTCTGAACCGAATTTTCTGTAACTGAACTCCTTGAGTTCTAACAATTCACTAAACAATTGAAATCAATGTAATTGAGTATACTTGCCTTGTTTGGAAACTTTTTAGCAAGAATTTCCCTTGCTAGCTTGACTCCAAGATGAAATCCCCAAACTTGAAACCCTCTTTGAACCTAAAAAAAACCAATCAATCCATTCAAGAAAATCCTAATGAGTTTCTTAGGTAAGAAACCATTCCAAATCACCAAAGATGACTCAGAAATTCTAGAAACAACATAATTCACTTACTTGTAGCCTCTTTGGTGGAAATCTTGAGATCTTCTCAAGCTTAAACTCCAAGAAAGTAAGAAAGAAGATGGAGAAGAGGATGGTGAAGATGGAGTCCCTCTTCACAAGCACTTGTTAGCTCTCCCAATCATCACCCAAGGAAGAGAAATTGGAAGAAAGAAGAAGAAGAGAAAGAGAAAAAGAGATCGGCTGTGATAGAGGAATGAACTCAAATGAGTTCATCCTCATCTTATAAGCCCTCAATTACATTTTACCCCCTCCTATTTCCTCTAATTACAACTCAAGTCAAATGAATGGTCATTTGAACCCATTCACGTCGAATGGAATCAATACAGTTACGGAAGTTAACGTACTCCTCAAGATATACGTGTGGGTATCAAGAGTTTCCGTATTCGACGAAATACGTGTAATTTCGTATTTACGAAAAAGTCCTTACATTGCATGGTTTAGGTTTTAGGCTAAACCTTTACGATTCATCTCATTAAGTTTAGCCATTAAGCAACATTAATTCCATACATCATGTTGAATTAGCGTTAATCCCGATTAATTAGAGTTAATCTTAATTAACTCGGGACAGGGTGTTACACTTTCATTGTTGGGTATCTAGGTAGGCCTGTTAAAAATAGTCGTTTTTCAAGGGAATTAAGATTCCAAGGTTTGAATTTGGATATGGTTTCAGATTAGCCCTATACCCGACTCAACCCAATTATTGCACTTTTACCCCACAAAGTGAATTTAGGGTTTTGATTAACGTTTCCAACCTAAATTAATAATGAGCCAAATTAGGTTTAGTCACCCTCCAAAACCAGCAGGATATCTCTACTTGATCCTAACCCACCATCTACCACCCTTTTTTGATTGGCCGTCTTTTTTCTAGTTTTGACTGGTCGATGGAGATCTGAGATACTATCATTGAAAATAGAAACAAAAATATTCTGATTTTTCTTTTAAATCTATAACATCCTCCACCTCCTATAGCAACCATCTACCCTTTGCTACCCTTACTTGGTGAGGCCTTTCTTTTTCTCCTTTTTTTTTTTTTTTCATTTTTCTTTATTTGGCAAGGAGATGGAGGAGTATCATTGAACTGAAAATACAAAAAGCATTCAAATCAATTAGCTAACTAATCATTAAAAAAATAAGAAAAAGAAGAAGTAAATGCAAGAGCTGCAACTGCCCTTGCCATATGAAAAAGGGTAAGGATTTTATGAGAAAAACTCCTAAGATGGCATGTGCACGAAAAAGGACCTTATAGTAGCCACTGCACAAAAAAGACCCTCCCGTCAATTTTAACCTCTTTTCTTACCTTTTAGACCGAGTAACGATATCGTTGCTCCTTTTAGTTGAACAACGATATTATCACTCGTGCCTTTTTCTTCCTCTTCTCCCTCCTCTTTCTCTATCCCTCGAACTCCATTTCTCACTCAACTCACTACCCACAACCTCCATCTTAGTGAACTCATTCTTGATTTTTACCTTCTCACATCATGCACCTTCATCTTAATCTTGTATAGAACCCATCCAAATCAAAGGGGCTAAAATTGAAGGCAAAGCTGAATATCCACAAAAAGAAGAAGAAAAAAAGATCTCCAGAAAAAAAAAAAGATCTCCCTTTTAATGGGAATGATTGTTCACCCATCATGCTAATGATCAAAGAAAAACAAAAAACCAATAGAAGAACTACATAAAGGAATTTCTCTATATTTGTGGAGCATCTTCTTTTGTTACAGAAGTGTAGGTAATATACTTAGATGGAGCATGAGAATTTCTAAAGAGTATGCCATTAGAACCAGAAGGAAGCGCGTGGGCGCTCTTCTGAGAGCAAGGGATGGAGTGGAGGAGATGGAGGATGAGGTAGAACAAGACACAAGTGACAATATCGTTGCTCAACTGAAACGAGCAACAATATCGACACTCACTCTAAAAGATAAAAGAAAGAGGTTAAAATTGGTGGGAGAGTCTTTTTGCATAGTAAAAGCTATGAGGCCTTTTTTCGTGCACAGGCCATTTAAGGGCTCTTTCCCAATAAAATCCTCTTCTATAAAAGAGATAAAAATTCTACTAAATCTCAATGAAAACGTTGGGCAGATTTCAATTTATAAAGCCTAAGAAGAGGTTCATTATCCATATCACATTCATAGGATATAGTTGAAAAGAAAATAACAATTATATATGCTTCTTTGGATAACTCTAAATTCAAGTACAAGCTCAAGACCTTCAATACCAACTTAATAGAGTTGAAAGACTCACTTATCTTAAAAAAAAAAAAAATAGAGTTATCCAAAAAAGTGTATATAAATGTCATTCTATTTCTCTCTTCAACCAAGGGGATCTCTATCAATTTAGAGAATCCCAACATTATCCCACAATTTCCTTCTAAAGAGAAGTCCGTTTCATATTGACTTTTGTGTGATGCGACCAAGTGAAATGAATTGGGACGTTGCTTAAAACGTGATTTACTCGTTTTCCATCCAACACATTTCCGAAGTGATTGAACTGAACTTGGATGACTCGATCAAATAAAAAAATTCCAAAAAATCAATCATACTCTTCCATTTTATTGACAATGGGCAAAGTCCCCTTCTAATAAAAATTGCCTTGTCAAATTAATCCAATACATGATACAAGGGTTTATATTTCACTATAGGTGGGCCTCAATTTAAGGATCCTCATGGCTGTAAAAGTGAAAACACCAATACAATTCCAATTGTTTATTATTTTTCTCATTACAAGGAGAGTTTAGTCTTTTAGATAGGATTGTAAACGGGCCGGTTCCAGTCCGGGTCCATGGTGGATCCGGAACCGTTAAGGGGAAGGTGGAACCGGACCCGGATCCGAAACCGTTTCGGAACTAGTTTCTTGGCTTCAGAACTGGAACCGGAACCAGAACCATATATGGGACGGGTCTGGATCCGGGTCCGAGTCTAAGTAGAGAATTATAAATAAAAAAAAACATGGATTTTAAGTGAGATTTTAAAAAATTGGGGTAGTATGTTGGGTCTCAGGTCCACGGGTCCGAACTTAGGTGGAATCAGACCCGGACCTATTTATTTATCGGTGCCTAAATAAAGATCCAGACTCGATTTTTAACAGATTAAAGCCTTCGTATAATAGGAGAATCGAGATCCATTTACATTCCTACTTTCGGATGTTAGAATTCGGACAAGGGAATCAACCACTTCGTGGATAGCAAGGCATCATCAAACGAAGTAGGGCCCGTCTTATCCTATCACTTCCAAGTTCCATCCCAAATCTTATCAGCTTTGACTTCTTGCGTTCGGGTCCTTTTTCTAACTATAGC
Organism: Persea americana; assembly: GCA_029852735.1. Lineage (NCBI taxonomy): Eukaryota > Viridiplantae > Streptophyta > Magnoliopsida > Laurales > Lauraceae > Persea > Persea americana. The sequence goes on along the minus strand of CM056813.1, from coordinate 62,491,744 downwards.
TTGTTATCACAGGCATCACACCCGGTTCCATTTCTTACTGGTTCCTGCAAAGGTCTGGTAGCAAAACAAATTTATTTTCTCTTGTACCATCTTTTTATATCTGTTACATTATTTTGTACGTGTGGGTTGTATCTTTTTGTATTTGCGACTTCCTTTTATCTTGCATGTAAAAATCTCACAGGTCAGCCCGTTCGTTGGACCACCACAAAAAAAAAAAAAAAAAAAAAAAAAAAAAAAAAAAAAAAAAAAAATCCCAAAAAACCAACCAGGAGCAACTTGGTTGCGTTTATAGATGGTAATTTAAGATAGACTTATTGGGCCAACATTGACGACGACGACGACGACGACCACATGAAATCAATAGTAGACTTATTGGGCCAACATTGACGACGACGATGACGACCACCACATGAAATCAATAGTAAACTAATTTAATTCTAAAATAGCATAATCTATCATACTTTTGGGCATTGGCAGCAAGAGAGGTCAATCACTGGAGCTAGTCGTGTTACTATTGCGGCTTTTTGCTCACATTTACATATATAGAACTTTGTGCACATGATCAACCCCACAAATTTTTAAATTTTTTTTTTTTTTTGATAACTTCTTTAATTCCCAACAAAGATAGTGTCCATAAGCACCACTCGGGGCCTGTTTTTTCATGTAATTGAACTCCTAAGAATCTCATAGTTTATATTTGTAAATGATTAAAAATAAAGGATCAAAGGTGGCTATTCAAAAATATCATCTAATAATCTTTCCCACAATTGCAATTTAATCAAGTAAAGATGGGAAATGAATACTTAACCATCACCCAAGTATTTTAAACCCTAGTCAAGGTCCCATTTACATATATCTCATATCCTATCAATTTCAATGTATTTTATGCAAACAAACAACTCTCGATAAAGGCTACCTTATTTTCACAATAGAATTTGTAGGCTGAATAGCATAACTGGTCAGTTTTATACAAATGATACTTAAGTGAGAAAGTTGAACCAAGTTCAACCCCTCTGCTCAAATTGTTTAGCGGTGAAGCTTTTTGGTTAAGAAAAAATCTAGCTACATGACCGGTGATGACCCTCTTGTGTGTACAAGCGATTTCTCTCCTACATGTACAGTCATCTTTTCCTTCGTGTGTTCCACCAACTTTGTGGGCACTGATCTATATCTTTTAAGACTAGATGAGTCAATATTTTTTATTCATCGAGATTTTCTTAATGGCTGTTGGGATTAGGAAGATCTTCATACCCTATTCTCATGCTGAAATTGGGTCCTAGACAAATTGTGATCAACTCCTTCCACATGCACCATCACATTACTAATCTCAGCATTTTATCATCTCAGGAAAACACGAGATGATTAAATGCTGACATCACAAGTTGTCTTGGCAAAATTAGGGGTCCGTATCATTTTCTCTTTATTTTGTTTCTTTCAGGGCTCAATAATATATACTTTTTTATCCAAAAAAAAAATCTCAGAAAATGCAGTAATGTTCTTAAAATTGGGTTTTTTTTTTTAATATTACCAGAAAGAAATGGAAGAAAGCTAAGATAATAAATATAATACAAAATAAAATAAATAAATACAATAGAATGTTATGAAAGAAAGATTTGCGCTTTCTTTTCTTTCTTTTTTTTTTTTTACATTGGCTTCCCCAGACACATATATAGAGATTCGACAAAATGTTATATATAATTATTTTATTTTACATAGTGGCCCTTAGGCAAATTTCCTGCATTCACCACTAAGTGAGACTCCCTTGAATTAAAGGCGGCAGCCGTGCAGCAGTTTTGTAGGTGAAAATCACCCTTATTTTCAAAATATAATTGATATTGGTGACCTTGGCTGCTCTTCTTGTCTTGAACCTACCATTTTCACTCGTTTAGACCCATGCAAGCCCAATGGTGAATAGCGTGGTTAGGTGATGTGGTTAGGTGATGCCATGATGGTACTTATTTACTAATGGAACCAGTATCACAAATTATTGCAACCAGTCTCCCAATGCATGATATTGTCACGATCCTATCAAGAAACAATGATATCTTAATAATATTGCGATCTTTTGGAATTATCATGAAAATGAAAGTGCAGAAAGAAATCAAAGGGATAAGATCATAATAAAATATTAAAAAATATATTATAAATTTCAATCTTAATAGCAACTTATTTATTTTCAACTATCATGAAAATGATATCCAATCCACACGAGCTACACGTGAAACATGACTTGTTGATCTTTCGAATCTTGTCTGTATATATAGATCAACAACCTTTTTTTCTTAAATTAATGTTCATGGCTGCTGAGAATCTGAAAGAGACAGTAATAATAAATCAATGCTTTAAGAAATTATAGTTGAATGGGAACAGGTACATATATATATATATATATTTATATATATTTATATATATTTATATGGGTGTTCCACATGCATTATCCAACCCAGCCTATTTAGTCACAAGGACCAATTTTAATATGACAAAATATATAAACCAGTCAGGCTATTCAGACTTGTCATATGGCAAAATAAATACAAATATTATAATTGTTACTATTTCCTCTTTTAAAACTTCATCTAGCTTTTTTTAATATATTAGTTTTAGTCATTTGCATTAGAATCATTCTTTTGAAAATTGTTAAGGGCACATTTAGTCATCTTCAATCGGATATAAATACCCAAGTGACATCATCTTTTTTTAGGTGGTAGGATTCAAGATCCTCTCATAGTCGACGGTGGGTTAGTGTCTACACAAACTCCCTACATATTCTATCAGTTTGTCAAACACATCAAAGAGTTTGTGGTCTCTTTGATGGCAGAACCTTACAATTTATCCATATACAAAATAAATGAAATCCATCGAATGTTACTTGCTATCTTACCAAAGATGTTTAGATAAACATTAGAAATAGAAACTTCGCACACCATCCATTACATCACCTTAAATGAGACACCTGACAATAATTAATAGGCTTGTTCTATTGTGATTTGTGAATGGCTACTTTGAAGCCCTCTTCTAGCAGTTCGCTGGTGGACCATACTAACTTTGGCGTTTGTTATAATATAATCACTAGTAAATGGTTTTTTTTTTTTTTTTTTACTCTAATTCTAACCAAAAAAATCCAACTTGGTTTGGGTAAAAAAATAAAAAGGTTTGGGTGATGGGGATGCTATAGTTCTTTGGGACGCTGAAAGTTTCCTTGGTGACAGATCATTTCATGATAAAAATAAAATCGGGTGTGGTTCAAATGCATGTAACTGGTGGACAGAGCAATGAGGACCACTAAATATTAGATTTCTGACTCCTTAAGAAAAGTCCATGTTCAGGTTGCGACGAAGGCGGTTCCGCTATGGCCATGCCATGCATGCGCCCATAATCGAAGTGACATATTCACGAGCATCCGTGATACGATTACGACGTGTCATCTGAGAGAGACTATTTTTTCTTTTACATTGATACGACCGGGACATAACATGTTCGATAGAAATTTTTTTTTAATATCCCAGCCAAGTGGGGCTGCTACCAAAATAGAGAGCCCACAATGATGGAAAGAGTAGCGTACCCACACCTATGGATCAATCATCGAAAAGTTAAAAATGGGTGCTTGAAAGACCTTTTCTTCCATTTCTCTGATTGTTTGAGAGCATGATTAAAATGAAAATCAAAATAGTAACATTGAATGAATAGGCTGGTGTCATCTTATTTTGGGCTTTTAGATAGTATGCAAATTTCAAGCTGAGAATTATATTTGAACAATGTCATCATGCATATTCATCCTTTTATTTATTAACCTGCTTTCGAGTTGGAATGGAGGCTGACTTGACACTAGCAGATCAAGCCCGAATAAGAGTCCAGGGGCGGACCCAAATAGAGCCCCACCCAGATGAAAAAAGGTCCAAATTTTGTTAAAAAACCCCTTTAATTTCTAAAAATTATATATATTTACATTTGCCCCTTCCTCCAAGATTTTCTTTTTACATAGTTTCCTAAGGAGAATTTCTTTCGTCCACCCCTAAATGAGACTTTGACCAAGTTTTTAAATCCATGCTCCAAATCAATCTAAACATTGTTACTTGGATTGAGTGTTTAACACTTTAAAGCTTTATAAGTCTTTTTTAAAAATAAGCTCATTTTCATTTTTTTTAAAAAAAACCAAAGAACCAAATAATAGAAACTTACAAATGACCACCTAATCTTTTTTGGAGTGATATTGTAACGTTTTGATTATTTATATATATTATTTATTTTATTATTATTATGTAATTGATTGTATTTTAGTTAAATACGTGATTAGTCTAAGTGGGGACCACGTTAGACTTAGTTTTGGTGAGTTATGCTTATTGGATATGTGTCCTGACCCATAGTTGACCCGGGCTTGGTTTAGTAGGTTTAGATCTTCTCAAACCAAAACTTTTGTTTTCTTCTCATCAAAACTCTCATCTATTTAGAAACTCTATTCTTTGTAGAATTTAATTCAGATTATAACTCATATTCTCATCATTTATTTATACAATACCAAACTCTTTTATTCTCCTACAACTCTCTCTCTCTCTTTCTCTGGGTCACTTTGGGCTTTAGCAATCGGATTCTAGACCGTCTCCTTCAATCGCGGACCTCAGACAAGTACTTAACCATAATTTATAAATTTAATGCTCACTATAATTTTATCATAGAGACCACTTTAGTACCAAAATATTCATAATGAACCTAATTTTATTTAGTTGTTGTTTAGGTTATTTTGAAAACTTTAATCTTAAATATTCAGCTGGATATGTGTTGGTTTGGTTTCAAATATTGATACCAATTGAGTTAATACTTCCGCAAATACTTTATTATGACTCACCATATTTTGGAATTTTGTGGGTCTATATTTGAGAGCTTGTGTTGCATTAAACACAAGAAATTGAATGTGTAAGTGCCTAAATCGACAAGAACTTGTTAAGGTGGATGTAGAACTCCTTGAGAAAGATTGAATGCCTGAAACCTGAAAGGGAATAAGAGAAGCAGAGGTCAGAGGCCCTGGCTGCTGTCAGCCGAAGGCACTCCAATGCCTAAGTTAGTTAAACAACTAAACAAAGGATGAATGGAGAGGTGAAATGCAAGATTGGGTGTGTGTATGCGTATGTGGGTGCGTTCATGCGTTGCGTACCTTGTTGGGACTTGCCCTTTGCATATATATATATATATATATAGGCGGAAGTCCCATTGATTTTCTTTGAGTGGAGGTAGGTGGTGGTGAAGTCCCATCGGACCTTACCCTAATACCTTGGTGGTAAGTAGAGGGAGAGTCCTATCGGATGGCTTCCCATTCTTTGTAGGACCGCTAACGTGACCGCCTGATAGAGATATCTCCTTTTTGCTATCAGTCGCCCACCCTATCTGACAGCACGACCTATAACGTGTCAGTGCCTTTCATAGGAGCATTGTTATACTTGACTGGCACTCAGTACTCATACCGAGATCAGAATAGCCATGAGATGGATGCATCCTGGCACTATTGCTGAGACGCACATATAGCCGGAACCGATGCCGAGTTGAGTATAACCGGCACTATTACCGAGTTGGCACTATTGCCGAGCTGCACATGACTGACACTGTTGTTGAGCTGACACTATTATTGAGCTGTACATGACTGGCACTGTTGCCGAGTTGCATATTAACCGAGAACAAGATAAACCCAGTTTGTACTATTACTGAAGCTAGCATAATCTCGATACTGCGGGATTGCCCCTACATTTACTTATTGGTCGAGCTATATCACATTTACTTCCTCTCCACCTAGTAGATTCAGAATTTTCAATTAGGTGGAGCGGATGATGGTCGATTAAGACGGTCAAAATCAATACCAACTACCAATAATCTCTACTTATTACATGATTTTTTTTTTTATTTCTTGGCAAATTAAGTATAAAGAACTCATATTCTACTACTAACACTTAATTCATACACAACATTTTTAACTACAACAACCATTTCCTCAAAAAATTAGCCGTTTATTCAAATTAATGGGATGAAAATCAAATTAAAATCCATACTACTACAATAATAAAGAAACTGTTTTTTCTTTTTTATAATTCAGGGTATCTTAGCCTAGCCCAGGAGCCTTTGACCCTTAGCCCAACGGACACTGAATTCTGGACAACCGAGAATTAATCTCTAGAGGCCTGTGCAAACCCTCCTATCTACATGCATCCGGTAAAACTATAAGAGGTGGCCAACGAAGGTAGCTATCGAACACGAGACCTCTCCGTTTCATGAGGTGTATAGCCCTTGGCCAGCAATAATAAAAATATATATATAGAAAACTCCAAAGAAGTAAAAACATTATCATATGAAAATAATCTATCTTTGATTGTTTCCTTAAGCTCCTTAGAGCTCTTATATCATATGAATCCAAATGAGAACAACATAATCAGAAACATTATATTGAGATTCAAGAAAAGAATCAATTCAATAAAATCTAAAAAGAAAGCAAAGAGAAAGTAGCTATAAGTCAAGACCCAACAATAAATCAAACAAAATCCAAAGCAGGGTGTTTTGGAGAAAAATTGGAATATTGGGTCATTGTCGTTGAGAAAAAAAATAGCAAAACATATATTTCATAGAGAAAAGAAGGCAAAACACATAAAAATATATCAATCATAAATCAAACCCCATTAACAAAAACATCATAGTAGGAAAAATTAAAAGAAGAAAAAAGACAAATAACATTATACAAACCAAATACCTTAATAACAAGAATGAGCGATATAACCAAAATGCAAGAAACTATAAGGGTTTTTCAAGGCCGGGGGTGGGGGCGACGACTTTACTGAAATGGGCATGGGCAAACTTTTAACCATTTTATTATCTGCCCCAGGTCCACATAATGTAGGTACAACCCTCTGACCGTGTCTGTATATATATATATATATATATATAGTGGAAGAGGATTCCTTGTTTGGACCAAACAGGGAAACCCTGTTTGGTCCAATCAGGGGGTGCCACATGGGGGAAAGATATCCCATCAACATATCCCATCTCTCCAATGAAATTTTTTTTTTTTCCTCCCCATGTGGCACCCCTGATTTGGTCCAAACAGGGGATCCTCTTCCATATATAGTAGGTAGAGCTACCATGTTCCCATCATGTTAGGACACCAAGGTTTTGCTCATTTTTAGTTACCATCAATACTTCTTACCTTATACTATATTTTTTTGGTGGAATTTTGGAATCAGAGCCCCGACCGCCCCAGATCCAAGTCACCCCAAACCATTTGCCAGATCCTTCTTCTTTCTTTCTTCTTCATTTGTTTTTTCTTCCTTCTTTGGTTTACGGCGGGCTACGTGGGTCAAGTTGGTTTTACCTGTTGCAAGTGCAAGTTGAAATTATGTAACCCATTTTAAAAATTGGTTGGATGTTGGTTGGCCGTCAATTGTTAAATTCCAAGTCACCCCGAACCATTTGCCACCCCTACATGGAATGTAAAGGTTACTTGGAAATTGGAACTACAATATTATCGCATTAAAGAAGACAAAACTATAAAAAAAGATTTTAATGTTATTTTATAATATATTATTATTATATATAAATTAATCTACATTTTAGAACTTTAGTTTTTTAAGAAAAACATGAACAACACGGAAAGATGAAAACATTCTTATTTTTATTAATGAAAAGTATCCTGATCACGTTGGCTTTAATCTATGGAAATCTTAAATCAAATAAGAGAAATTTTACAGTTAGGCCTACCTATCAGAATCCAAGCCATTAAAAATAAGCTCTCATCGGGTGTATAGGGTATCATCATGATAGTACATCTATTCAAAATTTTTTTCACTGTTAAATTAAACATTTGATGAAAAAAATATAATAGTTAATTTCATATAATCGGATTAACCCTTTCTGCTTCTTTTTTTTTTATTTTTTTTATTTTTATTGAACGGACAATCCAGCGGTGAAGCAAACTTACATTGAGGGTATCGACTATCAATATCAAATGAAAAATGGGTGGGTGTGAATTAGTGGGTGGGTGGGTGTGTATTATTGAAGTGTTGATATTTGAATATGTGTTCCCACATTGGAGTTCCACGTGGCCTTCTTTCATTGTATTCTCCGAGATTTCCAAATAAGCCCTCCATAATTACATCTGGAAACCGATCAAGTCAAGTCGGAAAAGGCAAGTGTCACATGTGATACCGAGCCCGCCAAGGGGCCAGACTGTCCCCACAACTTTTGAATTTTTCTTCGCTTTAAGAGGCAGGACGGACACCGACCTTACAATTTGAAAGGACATGTACAATAGACTAACCCCGAAGGGCTAGACGGCTAGACCTCATAGGAGAGGCACTTCAGTGTGGACCACTTTATTTAAAAACCCGAGCCCACTTCCATTTTATAAAGTGTATATGTGTAAATTTAACCTAGTAAGAGTTGATCACATTCGATAAACTGTATGATTAAAAATGTAATTAGCATAATCTTTGCATACTTATCAATAATTTTTTTTTTATCAAATGGTCAATTTTTATGGTGGGACCACCTCCTATTGGGCAGAATTTGACCTATGCGTTGGGAGGGCATAAATTTTGAAAAGTTCAGATATTTAATAGAGGAACTCACTGTAGAATTTCACAACACCAATTCAGGGCTTGTCTTTTATACCAAAAAAAAAAAAAAGAAAAAACTCAGGACTTGTCTTAAATAAATGCCGAGTAAGATCCAAACTCCTTCTAACCATTTTAGTCCATTTCCTCTATTGGAAATTCTCGAGTCCATCCCAGTGTGATTATAGAGGGGATCCTCCCTCTCTTTGGAGAGGAAAGAGATCTCTTTGAAACAATCACTAGATCAACAGAGAAGGTGATGATTCGAGTTCTTTCACGTTTGGGTTTGGATTAGAGAAATTCTAATTTGAAAGAGTTGAATTCCACAATGGAGCCTCTCTATTGAAAATCCCAATTTCTCAAAATGGAACACCTATCCATTTTATAGGATGTCTTAGATTTTAATGCGACATGAGTTTGTTCCAGCATACGATGGACCATTTGTTTAAATATATGATTAATACAATCTTATGCTTTACTGATCATATCAATTAATCACATTTTAATCAAATGGTCAATATAAGGTGTGACCAGTTAACATTTGTAGATATCTCATACCCCAAAAAGTGCCCATTTTAAGCTGCTTGAACTTTCATTAGGTCGTTTGGAGTTCCACCCATTAGACTTGGGATTTGTCCAAGTTAGACCTTAGAAAGTCCAAACTCAAGATATTGTATACCATAAACATAAAGTTATGGGATTTTGACATATTAGTCCTCCTTAAATATGGTTTTTTTTTTAATTTTATGACCAGAATTCAATAATTTCACAAGAGTTTCTTGACTTTAACCAACATTGTTTCAAACTTTTTTATCCCAGATACCATGATTTCATGGGAACAATGTATCTCATAGAACTTGATGAATTTCATGATACCATGAGAATGTCACATGATGTCATAACTTTTATGTAGCAACTTAGAAGGAGAATTTCCAAATGATAGAATCTGAAAAACAATGGTAAGATGTGTATTTATTTTTTTACAAATTACCATTTTTTTGTGTTGGGTGAAAAACGAATCCGCTTCCTAACATATAAACTGAAACTGATAAATTCATGATGTCATGGATATAAACTCCTAAAATCATCCACCTGCAATCCAGGGCCTCCATGGCTTCTGTCAGAGAGGAAGCCCACTGCCCTGAATGGAGTTATTTCAAGTGGGCTCCACATGAGGTGAGCATTTAAAAAAAAAAAAAAAAAAAAACCATACAACCCCAATGTAAGATGGTTCTTGTATCACAAAAATTGGAGGCCGCTAGTGGATCGACTTCATTTCCTTTGCAGTTTAGGTTGTGCAGGACTTGACTCTTGGGATGAGTGTGTCTTTCTTCAAAAGGCTGACTGACTCCCCTGCGGTTGATCATTGATGTGTCGTGAATCGAAACGGATCTCCTGTGTGGTCTAAACAGGGAGACCCTGTTTGGTCCAATTAAGGGTGACACATGTCCAAACAGGGGATGCGGTTCCATAAATTGTTCATTGATGCATCTTCCTTTTACCCAACGGTGCAATGTTTTAAATCCACCCTACAACACCCGCCGCTACCACACCACCGACAGGGAACGATTCCTGGCGGGGCCTTTCATGTTCCACCAACCGGGCCCACTCAGAAGAAAGAAAAAACCGTTTTAAATCTTAACATTTAATGCCATTGACACGACAACCCACAAGTGTGGAATCTATGCAATTTGTGACTTCATTGCTATATTATGAAATACCGGGTCGAACAAATGTGAGATGTTTTTTTTTTTTTTTTTAATTATTTTTTATTTTATTTTAAGTGTTGGCTAATTTATGGTTGGATAAAATTATGAGTTAATTGAGTTATAATTTTTATTTTTTTAGACCTAGATTGTAGTTGCGTGTCCTAGAAGATTTGAAGCGAATGAAGGCTTAAAGAAAAGGTAAACATGCGAAAGACTAGATTAGGGTCAACCGCTCAGCGGACCCCTATGCGCTTGAGCACAGAATGTCTAGAGAGAAACCGCGCTCAAGAGCAGGCGACGCGAAGAGTTATGCATTGATTGAAAGTTTATTTCTAATTTCTCTCATGCTTGTTTTAGTCGTTATCTTCTTAGGCAATTTTTAGCACGTCCCTAAGCCTATAAAAAGGGCAAAAGGATATCCTATTGATACACCTCTCTCATTGTTCTGATTTGGAAAACCTAATTCGAAAAGATTTTCTCTATAGATTTTTCAAGAGCTGTACTACAAGAGTTCAACTAATTCACAGAAAATTCTTTTCTTGATTCACAGAATTACTTGATTTGGTCTTGCCTCAATGGCTCATTAGATTTCAACTCAATCTTGCAGCACGATTTTAAAATGCCTCATGTGGAGTTAAAATTTGGTCACACACATATAAACCAAATACCAAGACTAGCATATTTCTGATGTGGGACTTATGCACCACTGTATACCCAGTTTTCGTTGGATCCAATGCCCATAGGAGTGAACACCCATCAACGAATGTAACTATAAATCAAAATATTAAAGAAGATCTGATATTTTGAACTCAAAGTGAATTGGCCTAGATCTAGTTTACTTTGACAAATAACACAATTTACAGGGTGGGATAGTAACTTAGGTACGTTTGATTACAATTTGAATAAGATCATAACGTATTTTCCAAAAAACGAAAGAAAAAAAAAAGTCTAAGCACATTTGATCGCCTATAAAATTTAAATTTTCAATTCCAAGGCAAGTTTATTTACATGCAGGGGTAGAACCACACTAGGGCCTAGGGGCGCTCGCCCACCGCCCCCCCCCCCCCCCCCCCCCCCCCCCAACACACAGACACACACACACACCAAGTTTTGGCCATTAATGGATTTAAATTCAATATAGATTCTATTTTTTTGAATCAAAATTGAAAATAAGAATTGAAGTTTAAAGTATACTTAGACCAATGGGCGTCAAAATAGATCTGCTAATCATACAAGTGAGTCTCTTGATTAGAATATATTATTTAGCCTAAAGTACACTCTAATCCAACAAACTGGATGGCCTGTGACAATGTATTAAGAAATCTAAAAATAAAAAGTTACAGTCAATTCCAGTTCTGGATCTAAATCGAATCATATGATCATGCACACCCACTTTTTTGTTCTTTAAATATCTCCATCAGCAAATCCGTAGATGCAAGGAGTGGAACTCTGCGACAAAGCCTACCTATTAAAAATTCATCGCCACAAAATATAAGTGGACTTATCGATTAATCAGATAATCAGTTGTCCTGAAAATAAAAGAATTTATTCTTTATCCACTTCTTATCTCTAGTTGTCTCAAGGTGAAAGCAGCAAAACTCTACACCATGGAATCCACCTATTAAAAATTTGGTCAGCTGGGGAGGATTTGGAGCTTGGGGTCTCTAATAATTGGATAATAGGTTACATCCAAGTCCATTCACATCCCAACTTGGACTGTTCTGGGGCTTGGGTTGTAACTTTGAGAAGGATTTTAAATCCGACAGCTAGATGCCACTGAAAGTCTGTATGTAGCACTGACAACAGCACTGAAATTCTTGAACACTAATTAGTAACTGATATGTGATGTGTCAAATTAGTAACTTAACTGACATGGTTTTGGTGCTTTTTTAAACAACTGTGTCTGTGTCAATGTCAAATTAGTAACTCATGATTTTGGTGCTTCTTTAAACTACTGTGTTAAATTTTAACTGATGCAGATGAATTCAATTATACAAACTATGAGAGGTAAGGTCATGTGAATTTCGTGTCATCATTTAATGGATGTATCATGATACATGCATTTTGAGCACTAATTATGCAAGAGTGCAGTTACATAAGCTTGGGATGCAATTAATCATCATAATTGCAGAAAGCCTGTTTCTCTTTTACCATATGATGAGTTATGGTTGAATTAAGCTTTCTTTTCTTTTCCTTTCTTTTTAATACTGAAATCAAATAAGTTTTTATTGGATACTAAACTAGCATTTTAATCATAAAAAAAATTGTCAAATGTTTCTGATCTATGTCAATGGTTGGTAAAGATTAGAAGATCAACAGTCTACCAACTTGTTTTTAGAGTGGTTGAACTTGTGCTTACTCTTCTAGTTTCTATTGCAACTACTAAACGATCGTTTTCAGTCATGAATATTGTCAAAACTAAGCTTTGCAGCAAAATGGAGGATAATTTTCTCTCTGACTCTTTGATTGTGTACATTGAAAAAGAAATTGTGGAGAAGTTTAACACATAATCAATCATAGAAGATTTTCGAGATTTGAAAGAACGTCGAGTTCCATTTTGATAGATGATTGAGTTGAAATGTACTAAGAAATAATTATTTTACGACTTTTCTTTGCTTATATTTTGTTAAGGCTGAATAGATACTGATTTTAATTTTCATGTAAAATTTAGTAATTTTTTATATTTGAACTTACAACTATATCGAAAGAAAAGTTAAAAATATGATAGTTATAATAATTGGTGAAATATAAATTTATTCAAGTTTTTGGCCCTCCCCCGGATGAAATCCTGGCTCCACCCCTGTTTACATGCGAGGTATAGTGAAGGTGAAGTAAATGTGACATAATGAAAAAGGTAAATATAAAATATAAAATATAATGCAATATTGAACACGTTAAACTGTGATATCCTAAGCAGTAGGATATTACACATATTGTCCTGTGTGATATCCCAATATAATAAAGTAAATGCAGATGCGTGGCAGAAAAATCGGCTATATACTGATGTGTGGTGAGAAAAAAAAGGAAAAACTAAGGCCAGATGGAATCTTGGGCACGAACACGAGCACGAAAGTGAACAATAGGATCAAACTTCAGAAACATGGTTAATGTGCTGAATTAATTCCACGCAACAACAAGATAGATAAGACGCAGCCGTCGATTTTCATGTGGTCCAAACGTCTATATAATGAGGTCTCCTCCTTCCCACATGTCACTCAAAAACCTGTTCACAAAAGCCCCTGTGCTTGTGCACCCAACAACTGTCAAAAAAGAAAAAAAGAAAGAGAGAGAGAGAGAGAGAAAAAAGGAACAAAGAAGAGATGTTGAGCCCTCAGGTCTACCAAACTTACCGTGCTCCCTCATTGACGGCCTTTCCCAATTCCCTAATTCCAACCCCAGGCCATGAATGCTTCCTGCTGCGCCCTGCCCGCTGCACGCCCCATACCCGGCGGAGTGACACAGCCTCGGGCCGTCGGATCTCCTCCACTCCGACTAAAAATAATATTCGGGCAGCCGTTACCAGCACAACGGAGAAGACGGTTGCCGTTAAGGCCATTGTTACCGTTAAACTGACGGTTGGAGGGTTGTTCTCCAACATTGGACTGAGTCGTGGACTCGACGATCTGGCCGACATGTTTGGCAAATCTCTTCTTCTCGAGCTTGTTAGCACCGAACTCGACCCGAGTAAGTGGGACTCAACACACTCAGTACTAACCTGGATCTTCCTTCCTTCCTTCCTCCTCCTCCTCCTTTTTTCTTTCTTTCTTCTTCTTTAGTTTTACGTGTGTCTTGTTTTTGGAGAAGATTAAATAGATCTTACTTTCTATAGTTTAAAAGTAAGAATCAGTCTCAGCAAACTTTCTTCTTTTTTTTTTTTTTTTTTTCTGGTGGGGGGTTAGAACTCGTCAAACTGTTTAGGAATGGATTGACATTTAAATAATTAAAAGTTATAAACAGATACGAAAAGAAACTAATTTTTTCTGTTATGAATTATTTTTTTATAGCCTTCTTGATTTTCTTCGATTTTAATCCGACATTAGTGCAATTTTCTTGTAATATTTTCATGTTGGATGTTATTGCAAATATCATTTCAGTTAAAAATTTTGATAAATTTATAATTTTATTGATATATGTGACGGCGGTTGTAAGTTGTAACTTTTTCTTTTTGTTACATTTAAAACATCTTATAAATCATAACATAGATACCTTTTAATGGGTTTTTGATCTTTTAACTTTTTCAGGTTTTTGTCTTTTATTTTGATCACGGTGAGGGACCTCTCAGCTCACGCACTCATCAGCTCAATTTACATATGAGATAGTGGGAACCGGATCCCCTGTTTCGTCCAAACAGGGAGCCCTGTTCGGACGAATCAGGGGCCGACAGGTGCGGAGGCGAAGGGGGGCGAAGGAAAGAGAAAAGAGAAAAAGTGCTTTTTCTTTCCTCCGCCCCCCTTCGCCCCTGCACCTGTCGGCCCTGATTCGTCCAAACAGGGGAGCCCTGTTTAGACGAAACAGGGAATCCGGACTCGAGATAGTGGGGGGCTCGCCAGATGATCCATCTGAGTGGACATAAAATAAGAACCCACCTAATAGTCACCTGTTCCGATGTTTGGAACCATGCGGGTGGACTAGGCCGTTGGCCCGATTGTACACCCATCACCTTACACAAATAGGCAAGAGCCGGGTGGGAGATTTTTTCGATTCCTCTTACCCCATACGCAAGTGGTCCCTCACCTTCTTGCACGTGACCGACCGACCTTACGGTTTATGGTGTGGAGATTTTATTTTATGTATATATATAAATATAAATACACACACAACACACAACAGTAGTCACGTTTATATATATACACACACAACAGTGGTCCACAATAGCAAATGATGGAGATTTTCTTTTACATAGCCGAAGTGCCTAACTATAAAAATACTTATGCGTTGGGATGTAAACAAGTTGGTTTGTGTCCAAGTCCAACATGGACCCGGAATCAAAGGAATTAATGAGGGTGGAACTGAAACAGGAACTGTTAATCAAAAGATGGTATTGGAACTAGAACTGGTTCGTGTTGGGACATACATGGGTCTAGGTGGAGAATGATATGGAAAAAAAATCTAATTTTTAGAATGGATTCTTAAGAATTAAGGTAGCATGTTGGGTATCGGGTCCACGGGCTAAAACAAGGTGGAACCGGGTCCTGACCCATTTACTTATCGGGGCATAAATAAGGATCCGATTATGATTTTTAATAGATCAGAACTTTTGGGTAATTGGAGAATATATATATATATATATATATAAAATAGTGGTCCACAGTGTGACCTGTAAACCCTAAGAGAATAAAAGAGAATATGATAGAGGTTTTCTTTTACATAGCCTAACCATAAATATTCTTTATACGTTGGGATGTAAACAGGTCAGTTCCGATCTGAGTGCACAATGGACCCGGAACCGGAGCCGTTAATGAGAGGGTGGAACCAAAACTAGAACCGTTAATCAGAAGATGGAATCGAAATTGGAACCGGTCTTTTGTATGGGACATACCCAGGTCTAGGTAGATAATGATATAAAAAAAATCTAGTTCTTAGGATGGATTCTTAGAAATTGAGGTAATATGTTGGATAATAAGTCCATGTGTTAAAACCAAAGTATTTAGGGCCGTTTAGGTCATGGGTTCTAAAATAGGATACGGATCCGAACCCATTTACTTGTCAGAGCCTAAATAATGATCCAAATCCGATTTTTAACATATGGCTAATCGGAGAATCGGGTCCATTTACGTCCCTATTTATATGATTACTTGCTTTGTGTAAGTAACTTGTCTGGCTGTCGTGCACAACAAATGTAAAACGCAAAACTGTTGATTATGGAAGTTTTGTACTTTTTCTTTAGGCAATGTCATCCTGCTAATATTTCATTTTCTCAAAATTTTACAATCTTTTTAAGTCCCCCCGATATTAATGAGTTACAGGTTTTTACTACGTCTTCCTTACCATAAATACTTCCAACATACCATAAATACTTCCAACAATGGTCCACACACAACATGACTAGATGTCCTTTTTCCCCGTGGTCCTTTGCAGTGAGAGAGTGACCGTGGAATATGCCGTTTGAGGAAGGAAAATCTTTTAAAAAATATAACAGGGATAATGTTTGTATGACTTCTATTATACGGGGCAATTGTCCCAAAATCATTGAAAATAATTTATTGAGCTGTTTGTACAGCGAAGGACGTTTCAAAAATTACAATTTTATCTTTAATTTATTCTGTACGATGTCCTAAATCCGATGCAGAAGTTTTTCATCCTCTTCCTTTCTTATATGAACAGCTCTAAAATCATTACTAATTATAAATTAAAAATTAAAAATTTAAGCTTTTATTTTATATCTTAATCTAATTAGCTCTTATTAATTAGATCAGAGTTTCCAAATGGCCCCAAAGTTTTTTGCAGCTTCTTTAATATGATTTTATTTGCCTTTTGGGCTGACTTAATTAAGCGGAATGGGCCATAGTGCAGTTCTATTGGGTATATACACCACACTTTGTGGCAGATCAGATGCATTAAATTATTTATGATTTGTGAGCTTTAGCCACTCAAGATACTATTTGATTGAATGACTGGATTTTGGATGCATTGAGCGATCCAACCAATGGGATTCTTAGAACCTTTGAAAATTTCTCAAATTAAAAGGGGTACATAAATATGAAAAAGATAGTTTTCAATCCAGCAATTCAAACAAGGGCCATGGGTTTTCGAAAAGGAAAGAGGGAGAAGAAAGGTAGTCTGTCTTGAGGAGGGACGACGGAGAGGAAAAGACCAAAACATTGTAAAGGTATTTTTATCATTTTTAATTTTTTATGAAAAGGACTTGATTGAAAAAACATGAAAAACCTTTTATACTCTTTTGAAATGTTCAATTTTTTATGTATTTTTTTAAAAATGAGCTAAAACCTTTATACTTCTTTGAAATCTTAAAAAAGAAAAAAGAAAAAGAAAAGAAAAGGTGATTTTACCGTTTATGGCTCCAGTGAGAGATACAGTCTTACAGATGCTTGCCATCAGTCATCTCAAATTTGTGGCTGTCACCTCAGTCAACTTGTCATCATTTTGGGAGCCAATCAGTAAACCTTGTTGAAATTGGACACAACTGATTAAGGGTGTCATACTTAGTTGTGTTGGCCAATCGTGTCTGAGTTGTGGGGACTTAATTAGACACTCAATCATATAAATTATGTGGACTGAGGGGAGCCAATCAGTAAACCTTGTTGAAATTGGACACAACTGATTAAGGGTGTCATACTTAGTTGTGTTGGCCAATCGTGTCTGAGTTGTGGGGACTTAATTAGACACTCAATCATATAAATTATGTGGACTGAGGGGAGCCAATCAGTAAACCTTGTTGAAATTGGACACAAGTCACACAACTGATTAAGGGTGTCATACTTAGTTGTGTTGGCCAATCGTGTCTGAGTTGTGGGGACTTAATTAGACACTCAATCATATAAATTATGTGCACTGAGTTTGAGCCAACCAAACGACTTACGTACTGTCATAAAACAACAAAGGTTTAAATTCAATCCACAATTATACCTGATTGAAGATGGGAAATTCCTGAAATATAATTATTTTTGTGGACAGAGTTTGAGCCAACCAAACGACTTAAGTACTGTCATCAAACAACAAAGGTATAAATTTAACCCACAATTATACCTGAGTGAAGATGGGAAATTCATTAAATAAAATTATTTTCTGCGGCTTTAATCCTGCAATTATACTATATTAAGCTAAGAGGTTTTCAAATTAATCTTGATTGTAACCTTTAATTTTGACCATTAATTATAACTATTCTATAACTTATCCACATTTTCCTTCCACTACTAACATGATATCACTCAAGTCTTTATCTCAGTACTCTTCACTGTCTTCAACAATGTCATTTCCATCTCCAATCTCTTATACCATTTCTCAACATATTCTCCTTTCCTTCTCACCCCAATTCTCTTCATTTCTAGTATGTGTTCTTGGATTTAGAAAAGAAGTACCTCTATCCTTTTATGCTCTATCTATTCTGAATCGATTTTAGTAAGTATTTGAAGCTGATTTACATGATTTGAATTTCTATTTATGGGTCTTTACATATAGTTCTACAAATTTAATCAGTAAGCACGGGTTATTGTGCTAGTGAACTATTACAGCCTGCAACAATGAAACTCTAGACCCTGCAGCCATAAGCACTGAGTCGAGTCAACTTGAAGACTTGGCCGAGTCTTGACAGTGTAAAAGCCAAGACTCAGTAATTTTTATAGTCTTTAGTTGAGTAAGCAGAGTCTTGACTAAATTTTGAGTGTTTTTTTTTTTTTTTACCCAAAAAATAAAATAAAAATGTGAGCTTTTTGAGTTTTTTTTTATTATCTAGTCTTAAATTTTAAGGAGCCGAATATGCACTTCAGAGTGAAGTTTTCGCTTACTGAGTCCATTGTGCAGCTCATAAAATTAGATTATTTAGAATCACGTAATTTCAACTGAATATAAAACCTGGCCTTGGAAGAATCCTACACGTCACTCCAATACAAATAACTATTACTTCATAATCATCACCAAAGCAGAGAGAGAGAGAGAGAGAGAGTGGCTTAGGTTGCTTTATTAACACAGTGATGATGATCGATGTTGATTAACACAACCTAGATATTATAATATATATTACTTTATTTGACTTTTTTATCCATCAAGTTTTAAAATAGCTAGATGATAAGAAAACAAAGAGAGAATGGCCCAAAATCGTACCTGGCTAAAAATGTAATATTGGTGATGTCCAATCTACAACATAGTAATATTGGTGATGTCCAATATCTACAACATATTGGTTGATGTCAATCTCATATTCGTCTTATTCTATCAATAATTGATTTTATTAATTTAATCTAATTATTACTGTATGCTTTTCGTTTATTTTAAAAGGGACTAATTAATCTTACGCACCCCCACACACAACACATCTCTCTAACTAGCTGACCAGCAAGCCGAGACATTTCCTTATACTAGTTTATATACTACTTGTGGTTGTTAATTAAATCTTATTGTGTTGAGCATATTTTACATAAAAAGAAAATTATGATCGAGAGAGAATGACTTCTAATTGTTTTGAGCTCATATTTTTATTTTCAAAGGTAATTTTTTTTTATTTTTTGATTTTTGCAAGTTTTCCATAAAGCAGATTCTGATTTTTTTTTTTTATAAAAAAAGTAGAGAATTATTTTTAGCAGTATTATACAAGAGGTAAAAAAAATATATTTCATTGCACTAAACACTAGAAATCGAAACCACAGGACATACTAAAATATATAAATTCATGGGGGGCATAAAATTTCTAAAACTATTGGTATTTCCTCGGGGCCATGGTCAACCCCAAGCCCACCTTGGTGCCCCTGTCCCCTTGAATCATCAAATGCCCAAATATGATACTCATCCAACCATTATTTACCTTTACCAGCAGATTGAAATTCAAAAATAAAAAAGATCCTTTTTAAAACCATTAAAATTAATGGTCATTAACTGAGTAGTCATGATCTAATGAGATTGTTATTTTTACACAGGCCTCCCACGTCTCATTTCCATTTTTTTTTTTTTTTTTTCTGCCTTCTCCTCTTCCATGATTGTGCCCAGGTGGTCATCCCTGGCGAGTACAGTCTCACATTTTGAGGTTCATAATAGAACAGATTACAGTGATAGTTTGGATTTTTGTTGGTAGTAGCAAAGATAGGAGGTGAAAATGATGTGCTTTTGGATTCAATGTTTTCTTTGGTGGTCTCTATCCTAAAACTGTAACAAATATTCAATTTTCTTTCGCAATTCCTCTTTCAAGAAATCAGACAATAGATAAGAACATAGAAATGGCTTATATTGTACACTTGAAATTCATGGTTTTAAATATGGATAAGTGCTTTGTCGACACACAAGGGGTGAATTTGTTTTAATGAATTAATAAGGAACGTTGGACAAATGCTTACTACTTATCTAGCTATGAGTACAATTTTACTCAATATTCGACCAAGACCGCAAGAGTTCAATTCATAGTTGTCCATTCCGTTTCGGTCATTATTTCGGTCTAGCCTCAAAGATGAAATATTTCGGTATTTCAAAATTTCGATAAAACTTTTTGGAATTACTCTTTGAAATAATAAAAATTAAGAAATATTTCTAATATGTAAAAAAATAGAAAAAAGATAAATTACGCATGTTTCTTGATATGCCGAAGGACCCATTCCGGCCAAAACAAAATGGAATTGACTGTTACAGCTCAATTATCATTATTATCAAAGCCTTGTCGAAACTATGTTGGGGTTGGGTGTATGATTATATTTCGCGGAGATGATTTAATTGATATGTGTGTGCATATTTCTTAATTTGCAGAAACGGGAACGGAGAGGGTGCCTGTCCAGGCCTTTGCGGGGCGGCCAAGCAGAGATGGGGATATGGTGAAATACGAGGCCGATCTAGTGGTAGGGAAGGATTTTGGAGTGGTGGGAGGAGTGATGGTGACAAACGAGCACCACAAGGAGATGCACCTGATAGACATTGTACTCAATGGCTTTGCCAATGGCCCAATCAGCATCGAGTGCAATTCATGGGTCCATGCCAAGAGTGACGACCCTGAGAAAAGGATCTTCTTTGTTAACAGGGTTGGTACATTCATAACTTTATCTCTCTTTCTCTGAGATTTCTCGCTAGCATATACATGTGGTGTTCTCGCTAGACATCCTCTAACCACATAGGCCCTTGTTGCTTCATTCGAAATTTTGTTGCTTATCTTATTCTTCCATTTTCTTGAACCTGTGACCCTTCAAAGTATTATGGACAAGTTACTTCTAATTCTCTGCTCCATACAAATGTCTAACTATTTCAAATGACATTTTCTAATTTTCTCTTCTAGATGAGTAATTGGAGAGTTTCCTCTTAAGTGCTCGTTTCTAGTTTGAATTAACTCCAAAGATCCATTTTAATATGTGTGCATCTCACAGCATAT
Source organism: Persea americana (assembly GCA_029852735.1). NCBI lineage: Eukaryota > Viridiplantae > Streptophyta > Magnoliopsida > Laurales > Lauraceae > Persea > Persea americana. The sequence continues at coordinate 62,470,430 of CM056813.1, read as the reverse complement.
ACTTTCGTTTCCTCTCGTTCTCTCATTATCTATTAAGTAACCTAATAAAATAAAATAAAAATAAATTTAGTCATTATTTTGTAGAAAGTCCATTAATCCACAGAAGAAGAAAAGTTTATATGCATGTGTATGTGTTTGCAGAGCTATTTACCATCACAAACTCCAAGCGGCCTAAAGCGGTTGAGGAGCAAGGAACTTGAACTTATAAGAGGCAATGGGCAAGGAGTGCGGAAGAGTATTGACAGGATACATGACTATGACACCTACAATGATCTTGGAGATCCTGACAGTAAGCCTGCCTTGGCGAGGCCAGTTCTTGGTGGGAAGGATCACCCTTATCCCAGGCGTTGCAGGACGGGCCGCTCTAGATGCAAAACAGGTTGAAATGCGCTACACTCAATATTGATTTCTCATCTTCATCCTCATCCAACATGTTTGATGCATGCACATGTGGTGGTCACTCGCCACCCTGATTAGAAATTGGTTGGGTTGGGTTGGGTTTGAGTTGAGCTCATCTCAAACACCATATAGATACAATAGATATGGGTTCAACCCTACCTGACTTGTTATTATTTGGGTATAAGTTTTTAATGTCCGACTTGAAAGTTAGAGGCCCTGTTGATTTAAATCACTAAGAATTTTTTTAAAAAAAATGCATTTATAAAGGTGGCTAAATTTAAAAAAACAAAGGTGAAGATTCATAAATAGGTATAAATAATCTCAGGAACAATGGAAAATGAAATAAGGGATGGTGGGAAGTGAACACCTAGTCATCACCCTAGATTCAAAGAAGGTGAAGATGCCCCATGTATTTTATTATCATCTCCATCTTCACCCTACATGTTTCATGGGTATGGCAATTCACCATGCATACATAGAAGATAGGATATATGAGTCGACCTGACATGCTGAACCTACAAATTTGAAGTTAAGCCCCGTTTAATTAGGAACAAAGGTGATGATTCAATATAGTCACTCATTAAATGCCAAATAAATGAAGAATGAATACTCAGCTATAACTCTAGTAAATTAATAAGATTTAGGAAAGTCAAGACCCCATCTATGTTTATCTTTTTTCCCCAATCACCTCTTTAATAATTATTAATTGGAGCTTCCGGACCACCGATTCCTATGTAATCAAATCCATGCAGCAAAAAGGGGCCCAAAAAAGTGTCTTCAAACCTCTTTCCATCCTGTCAGATTTGGGTTAAGTCGGCAGGTCTGAGTGCAATGATCAATTGGGTTCGCCAGCTGAATAGTAAGTGGTTATCAATAGGATTGAATATTAGGATTACAAGAATCTAATTAGGAAATTTAAAAAAGGGTCAATCTCAAAAACTTTGAATTAACATTAACAGGTAAGATTCAGGCTGGATCATGAAGTGCCACATGGAGTATTGCAGACTGAGCCATTTGGCTCGAGAAAGTCAGCCATCGATCCCAAACACAAACACATCAACAGTGGGGCCCACTGTTGATAATCAGAAACACTAGGGACCCTATTAATACCCCATGACACCAAAAGCTCGAGTTGTTAGTACACTATTAATAACCAAAAACACCAAAAACTCGAGCGGTTAGTAAAAGGAACGTGTATCAACACCCACAACCAATGAATAGTGCTGTATACATGCTCAAAAATAACAGACCTATATGCATACTGGGAAATATGGTGCAGATCCTCTATCGGAGACAAGGAGCAGCTCAGTGTACGTGCCGAGAGACGAAGCCTTCTCAGAAGTGAAACAGGTGACCTTCTCAGCCAAGACGCTGAGGTCGGTCGTCCACGCTCTCTTACCTTCCATCGAGACGGCCCTTGTTGATCCCAATCTGGGGTTTCCTTTCTTCACAGACATTGATTCCCTCTTCAACGAAGGCATCACCTTACCAAAGCCCAAGGAGCCCGCAGGGGTCTTCAAGCTCCTCCTTCCCAGGCTCGTTAAAGCCATTGCTGATGGTGGTGAGGACATCCTGCTCTTTGAGTCCCCAGCCATGATTGAGAGTAAGAATATGATATCATATAACCATTTCTCATCTCTCCCTCTCTATCTATCTATCAATCAATCTATCTCTCATTACTGTTTGTTCTCTGCTTTGCGTGATGTAGGGGACAAGTTCTCTTGGTTTAGGGACGAGGAGTTTGGTCGTCAGACTCTTGCAGGCCTCAATCCAATGAGCATTGAGTTGGTTACGGTATGGAACATATAATTTTTAAAGCATCTCTTGAGGCCACCTTTTTGTTGACCCACGAGCGGGCCGTCTTTTGTTTTGAACCAAGTCGTTCATATTACAAATTTGTGTATGAGTAGTTTGTATGCTAATTTCGCTAAAATTGGATTTGTATGCACCGTTAAATTGATTGATCAATGTCTGAAAAATGAGATTAACTATAGAATTAAATTCTCATTTTGTGCCAATTTATTTGTATTAGAATACATAAATATTGAATGCAAATGGTGGTTAAAAATGAAGATTAGAGGTGAATTTCCAAAAATAACATCAAATAATTCTTTATTTTAGGACAATCAAATCAATAGAAGATGTTATTTGATGCTCATGTTTAGAAATTCACCTTTGATCTTCATTTTTAACCACCATATGTATTCAAATCATATGTATTTTAACGCAAACGAGGTACGGCCTTTTCAAACATTGATTACCTTAATGTGGTATGGTCGTCTAGAGTTGGAGCTTCCCAGGTAAGGGACAGCAAACGTGTCCTTAGGGGGCAAGAGCACGTGTCTCAATCTTCTAAAAAATATCATCTATCCCACTAATTGGAAAGAAATTTGGATCCTTATATGAAAGGGTGTGCAAAATGAAACAATTGGATCAATATAAGGTGAGGCGCACATGGTCAGCACCAATGACAACATGGGAAGTTCTAATGCTGGACATGGATGCATAATTAATACCACATTACTTGTAATGTAACAAATTGCATGCATGAAATTGAATCGAGCATGTTGGTCAATGCAATGAATGCGAAAAATGGATGTTAAAAAAAAAGAATATGGCACTGGGGGGGCATGTTTCCTCGTTTCTGACCTGATTTCTCAGGGAAGAAGGGTGATGGACTGATGGTTTAATCAGTAAGTGGATGCTAAATTGTTGGGCAGAATATAAATTCCCACCTTTAAAATGGAATCAGACAATTAATTTAAATCTCTACTCGATCCCCTTTCTCCCTCTCTCCCCCCATTCTTTCAAAAACGAGGCTGGCAATGCACGGAGATACCATAATCATCTTTTATTACATTAACTTATTATTAACTTGGCAAGGCTCGAACATATCCACAAGGGAGTTAGTGGAGTGGCATCAGGAATAGATTTGCTCCTCATGTCTTGTGTTTGTAACCCACCTTGAATTTGTCTGGTGTGCATTTGTGTGACTTTAGCGGGGATTTGTGTGACTTTAGCGGGGTCCACACGCAGGGGCGAACCTACATGTATTAGGAGCCCCTCCAAAATTGGGAAAAGCCCATGAGGCCCCTAAGAGAAGTCTAGCCCAGCCCCCACTTAAAATTACGCATAGCCCCCACCTCCCTTTTGCCAACTCAAAAAATTTCCTTTCCTGGTCTCTCTTTCCCTCTCTAAAAGATCCATTAAAACTTAAAAGAACTGAGCATAATGATGATTACCATTAATCTGAGAAAGTTAATGATTTAGGTCAAAAAACTGTAACCCACGGATTTATAGGTTGTATCTTTTTATATATATATATATATATTTCTTTGCAAATTGCTCAAAATCCATAATCTTTTTGTCCACTTGTAATATATATGGATTTTGAAGAAGAAGCCTTAAAACACTAGTACAAATGTTATATAAATTTTGATGATAGAATATTAGTTGATGCAATTAGATATTTTTTAATCGCAATACTTTATCTTTTGCCAACGAAATAATGATTGACTTGCTCAAGTAACAATCATAAGCCCCCCAAACAAAAATCCTGGGTCCACCATTGGCCACAGGAGGTATATATACACGCATGTATACAATTTATGAAAAAATGCTCTTATCTATCACATTGGTTACATTTCTTCCATCTTACAATTCTAAATTAAATACAAACTCGTGCAGGAATTTCCATTCAAGAGCAAACTTGATCCTAAGATCTATGGTCCGCCTGAATCTGCAATCACAAAAGAAATAGTGGAAAGAGAAGTAAAAGGGATTATGACTGTGGAAGAGGTAAAGATAAAAAGCCATCTATTTTTTTATCGTACCAAGCTTTGTTTACTTCAAAAACGGCCGATGCTTCCATTTACGTGCTGGTGCTAGCACTACTGCTGCAAGCACAAGTCATGACCCGCTCTTCGGCTGGCGTAAGACAGTGGTCCAATCTTAAATTTCCTCAATCTATAAAGCCTATCTATGGTTACTAGTCAGGCCTGTAACCAAGTTAGGCCAGTGGCATTGTCCAAGCTCAGGCCCCTTTAGTAATGTTAGTTGTGATAACGAAGAAATGGTCGCTAAACGTGTCCAATTTGCGCAGGCCATCAAACGCAAGAAGCTCTTCATCATAGATTACCATGATTTATATCTACCATATGTGCACAAGGTAAGAGAGTTAGAAGGAACCACCTTATATGGGTCGCGGACGCTTTTCTTCCTCACCCATCAAGGGACACTGATGCCTATTGCCATTGAGCTCACTCGGCCCGCTTCACCAACCAAACCCCAGTGGAAGCAAGTCTTTACTCCAGGAATTGATTCCACCAGTTGCTGGCTCTGGAAGCTTGCTAAGGCTCATGTTTGCGCTCATGACGCTGGCTACCACCAGCTCGTCATCCACTGGTAAGAGTCATTAGTTGGGTAGATGTGTTTTTCTTCAGGACCTTCACTGAAGCAGCACTGATTTATCAAAACCTAATACAGGAGACTAGTGTCGTGGCTACCATAGCTGAAACTAAGGATGCATATACATCCAGGATACATGGCATTTAAAGCAAGGAAAATGACTCTTAAGTGCTAATCAACTGCACTATATTACAAATCTCAATCTTATGCAACCTTGATCACCATCGTTGAGTCCGAGTCCCAATGCCAGTAGTTTCCAGGCCCTACAATTAACTGGTGTTTAAGTACTGCTCATGTGTTGGACCCCATACAGTGTAACTAAAAGATTATTGCTTAATGTCTCAAGGGGCTAATATATCTGTCATTGCAGGCTAAGAACTCATTGTTGCACAGAGCCTTACATCATCGCAGCTAATCGGCAATTAAGTGTACTGCATCCGATTTATAAGTTGCTTCACCCCCATTTCCGATACACTATGGAGATCAATGCACTTGCTCGTGAGGCCCTCATCAATGCCGGAGGAATCATCGAGAGCTGCTTCTCGCCAAAAAGTTACTCAATCGAGTTGAGCTCTGTGGCCTATGACAAGCTTTGGAGATTCGACTTGCAGGCCCTGCCTGGTGACTTGATCCATAGGTAATTCAATTGTACATAGGGAAAATGTGGCTTGGTTGAAACAATATCTCCTCCATTGCTTAGCCAAGTAAGATGTATGTTACATGTGAAGGATACACCAACATAATCAATATCAAGTGTCAACCATGTTGGTGAGCCAATTCAATTCCTGAAGATTGATAAACTCTGGAGCTATGATGCCAAGACACTGGATTTTACACATGAAACTGAAGTATCATATACAATATGACATGATACATTGTCTGTTTTGAAGCACGAGTATCATAGCTTTGAAGATTGAACATTTAAAAGTAGGTCATTGACTGGAGTTTCAGGAGCATCTGATCAGTGTCTTACTTCTACCGGTGGTCATTTTAGTTTTCCATGGATTGAGCTACTACTGAACTTGCATTTCATTAACTTGACAGGGGCATGGCAGTTGAGGACCCAACAGCTGAGCATGGCCTGAAATTGACAATTGAGGACTACCCTTTCGCTACCGACGGTCTCCTTCTCTGGTCGGCTTTAAAGGAGTGGGTCACCGAGTATGTCACCCACTACTACCCAGACAATGGCCAGGTGACTTCAGATACGGAGCTGCAGGCATGGTGGACTGAAGTCCAAACCAAAGGCCATGAAGATAAGAAAGATGAGCCATGGTGGCCTGTGTTAAATACCACTGGCGATCTGATACAAGTCTTAACCACTATTATCTGGGTCACCGCAGGTCATCATGCTGCCGTCAACTTTGGACAGTACACATATGGAGGCTATTTCCCAAATCGCCCAACAATCACCCGCACGAACATGCCAGTGGAGGATGAGTCGACCGAGGAGTTCAAAAGGTTTTGGAGCAGGCCTGAGTCTGCAATGTTGGAGTGCTTCCCTTCTCAAATTCAAGCCACCACTGTGATGTCAATCTTGGATGTGTTGTCATCCCACTCCCCTGATGAGGAGTATCTGGGTGAATTGCCGGAATCCGCTTGGACAGATAATCCACTCATGAAAGCTGCGTATGAGAAGTTCAGTGGCAGGTTGAAGGAGATTGAAGGAATTATAGATGCTCGCAATGCTGATCCTAATCTAAAGAATAGAACCGGAGCTGGCATTGTTCCATATGAACTCTTGAAGCCCTCCTCTAAGCCAGGGGTGACAACGATGGGTGTTCCTAACAGCATCTCCATTTGAGACTAAACGATTAAGAAGCGAAGAGCCTCTTATCTTTCACTGAAGGATCCTTACTCAAGTGGCCTAGATGCTGTTTTTCAAGATAGCCTAGATGCTTTTTTTCAAGATAACCTGTAGAATTGTGCAAGAACATCAATCTATTCCAAAATTAGCTTTTGTTTTCATGCCCCTTTATAGACATATTTTGATGGCTATGCTTATTATGTAATCAGATGAAGGAGAGATTGAGCTGTTTCTTTTAGAAAGAACCCTCATCTTACTATCCAATGCCAGTAAGGATACTAGCTATTCCAAAGTATATGGCCTCCTGCAGCGCATGAGGGAAAAAAAGAAAAGAAAGAGGACCCAGAAAAATCACCCATACAGAACAAGGGACACAAATCAAAAATTGCCCACAGCTTGGGCACAAGCAAAATAAAAGGACCCCAGCCCAGGCACAAGCAATATACAATAAAGCCAATAGCTTGGGTTGGGCACGGGCATCTATCATCAATGCCTTGTTTTAACTATGTTGGGTCAGTTGCATGAATTTTATTTCTCCATTTCAATATACTCATGGAAAGTTGTTTTCTCAAAATTTATGTTTGAGTTGTGACAAAATTTCACGTTGACGGTCCAATAAACCTAACTAATGCAATCCTCTTTTATTATACCCACTCTAAAAGCTAGAGAAGCAAGGGATCATGAAATAGATCATCAAGACCGGGTTCTTATTCCATAGTACTCACAAATCTGAAACACATATTCTTAATCCAAAATAACCTAAAATAAAAAAAGAAAGAAAACCTATAGTTTAGATACAAGATGGATTGGATCAATGCTTTGATCATGGGTGGGTCTCTCACTCTAAATCCAAATTGAGCGGGCCCATAGTTTCTCCCACTCGTGGCATTAACGAGTTCGTTTTGAAGCTATCGGCGCGTACGGCGTGGTCGATTCCCAATAGGCTGTTGCTGTTTGCATGGTAAAAAGAGGCCATTTTGACGGTCAAAATATAATTTCTGTGCAAAACTTACTATTCATAGTAATTTCCACTGTACTTATTGAAGGGGTTTTTTATTCCGTTTGAGTTTGGATTTTCATAGGAGGCCATGAAAAGTGATTTAGAATTTGGTTTGCGGGTTTTCTGTAATTAACTTTTTTTTACTAAAATAGTTTGCGTTTTGGAGTTATATATAAGATCTTGTTATACTACTATTGGAATAAGAAGTTAAGCTTCTCTTTTAAGGTCTTCCCTAGTTCTTTCCATTAATTTTTAGGATTCCGCTATTAGGTTGAGGAGATGATCTTGAAAATCCGGCCTTAATACAGGCTGAGTCACAACCAACTGATCTCTATTAGATTTCAATAATCGTGATTAAACTAATGATTAATCCTAGATCCGATTAAAATCAAACAATACACACAAAGAGAAAAACACATGATTTATACATGGAAAACCCTACTCAGGAAAAAATCACGGGCCTTATTGTCTAGACCAAGAGACAATACAAGTAACTCACAACCATTCACAGTCGAAACTCAACCTAGGGACTGTGCGATCTTGCCGACTACTCACAATGCACCTTCACCGTACTTGAACTGAACGCCTCGAAGTCATCTTCAAGGAATCTCTACTTCAGAGGAGTAGAATGGAGCATAACCAAAGCCTTGATCTTTAGCACTACAGATGATAGCCTTGGGAGAAGATGGATCTCTCAAGTTCTCTCTAGGAATTTTCCTTGTTGGAGAGGTGATGTTGAATAGAGAGATAAAGCCTTTATATATGCCTAATTTCGTGCCTCAAGTGTTATAGTTTGATTAGAATTAGGAATGCAACTTTAAGACAACTCAGGAGAGAGTTTGGGCAGTTTCTAATTCTTACGTCCAAATCCGCTCGAGCGGCCAAGCTTCTATTTGGGCAGCTTGGAGACAGAATGGAAGTGGCTTGAGCGCACAAGAAGATGGATCGAGCGAGAATGATTATGTGAAGGTCCGTACAAGCGGGTAATGGTCAACTCAAGCGACCACTCAAAAAGCTTGATGCGTTCTGAAGGACTTCTGTTCCTTGAAAAACTCTTGATTCTTGGTCCTCGACAGTCCATTCTAATGGAAATTACACATTAATAAGAATCCTGGCTTTGTCCACTCCCCAATGAATTAGCCAATACTAAGTGCATGTTTGGTATCTCTATTTTTCACCTCTATTTGACTATTTGTCTAAATCGGACAGAGGTTAGAAAAATTAGAACGTTTAGTAAATGACTTTATCCTCTTCTTATTTTAGAGGAGTAGAGGCAAATCCTTTAAAATTGAAATGCCCACTTTTTGGACATGTGAAAAATGGAGGCACGAGCTCTAAAAAATGTAGAGGCAAATCCTTTAAAATTGAAATGCCCTCTTTTTTTTATAGCTCTTTTTTTAATAGCTCTATTTAAATGGTCTATAAAAAAAAAGAGTAGAGATGCCAAATATAAATACAATAGAATTATAATCCTTACATATCTTTTTCCTTAATCATTTCACACCTTCCCCACTAGGCCAGTTGTTATTAGATCTAAGTTTTTCCTAGTTTGGTGGTCAACAGCAAATTGAATATCCACTCCTCAAGACAGTATTCATGGAAGCAATCATGACTGTAGTGCAGTAGCATTCAAGACCTTCCAATATGAAAATCAATGATAAATGGTAGAGATGCAGGAGACAGGATGAAGATAGATTCCTTGCACTTAAATGGAAAACTCCATATCTTCATATCTCATCCTTCTTTTACACTTCATATCGCAGAATGATACTAGCCTCAGGTCATGGTTGTATCATATCCTTCTCATAATAAAGTAGTAGAGACTCTTTAGGCCAAGCCAAATTTATGGGAAAAGTTACATCATGCTGATGAGCGAAAAGTATATTACTGATGATTTGGTGCAAGTACAACTACATCTTAGACCACATCTTTCATAGCCCAGGCCATTCTGACCATGCACTTGATTGATCAACACATAAGCATGTGACATAGGCATCAAAGTCACACTCGTCACTCTTCAGGAATCTTGTTGACAACATTATGAATTCTCAATGCTCTAAACCAAATTAGTAGGATGAAAATTAACCATCTGATCCATAGGGGACAGAAAAAACCATGAGATGAGTGTGCCAACATCAGTCTGAAATTTACTTCTGAGTGCTATTTAATGCAGCACAACATTAACGAAACATCCTTTTATTCGTATATTAGTACAAATACAATTTGTCTATTAATACACTACAATATAAAAGATTAAAAGAATAAATCCTAGATCTACTTTCCCAAAATTAAAAAGAATAAGCCATGCATGATATACATACAAATATATGTATGCAGTATATATGTATGTATAATGCATGCTCCTCGTATGTATTTACATGAAGAGATGCCCTCCAACGTTGTTTTCATAGCGAGCCAAGGGACCCTTGAAAATAACAAGATTTTGGCCCCTTCTAGATGCAAAAATTCAATATCTGGATCCCAAAATGATCGTATAACCAGGCCGCATGAGAGGCTTCCGCAGTGTAAGATTACAAGACGTGCTCTGTTCTCGAGTCATTACACATGCACTCGGGGACCGGATATGCTATAACATCCCTCCCAGCCTTGCTGGTCCTGATCTCCGGTTGTCCAAGTGAACCCTGGTGCAGCTCTTTTATGATCCTGTTGAACTCAGACTCCGGAAGAGAAAAATTCAGAAAGTAAGGCAGCATCTCTCTCTTGTTTGGGGTTATGTGCTTCTTGTGCCCTGCATAGGCCCTGTGCCCCTGCACCAACATTTTCCAGTGATAAGATTGATGCTCCAATTCAAGTTTTACCATTTTTCTCGTGGAAATAGATGCAACCCTTTTCATTTGGAAAACGACCAAATTCTCTTTCTCCTCATTCAAGGAGAACCACATGCCTCATATGCACATAAGATGACAAAAAGGATAACACACACTTTTCATTGATAGAGCCCACAGGCATCAAAGATTGGTACATTCCACCAGTGTTATGCCTTTCATTTGCTCAGATCAACTACCCTGGCTCATGTAACAAATCATTGGATGCAGGCTCCTATTTACTTGTTAAGATTCCAAATCAAGGTATAACTGCCTCAAGCTTGGAAGATTGGGTTCAGGTAACACAGCATGTCTAAGTCATCTAAAAAGCCTTTAACCAAGCTTTCAAGAAACCAATTGAGACCCTCCTGGTACTAGACGGATTCTCAAAGCACTTGCTCATGTTTTTCAAGAAGTTGATCAAGTTCTTTGGGGCTCTAGAGAAACTTGACCGGAACTTATTGGAGTTGATTCAGCTAGTTTTTTAAGATCTCAACCAGGTATCCAGATACCCAAAAGCCCTAAATTGGTATTTATGGGTTGTTCAATTTAATTGCAGAATTAGCTAAATGAGAGTGGGAATGTAGCTAGAACCCTGATGAAATACCTGGATAACATGGCCCATGTTGCCTCCGTGAGATGGCATGAAAACGTCACTGTTCTCTGCCACTATGTAATCAATGGCAGCAAGAAGGGAGGCTTTATTGGAAAATGGCTCCAGTTCACCTGGCAATGATAGACTATCCTTATTATGAAAATGGGGAAACTCTTTGGTCAGAGGTAGCAAGGCGTCCTGTCCACCAAAAGGAGTTCCTCCCGCCCAGTATATCTGTGCCTTTCTAGGGGCGCCTAGTGCTTTAAGCAGCCTGAAACACCATAACGAAGAAAGAGAAAAAAGCTGAGGTTGGTATATGATAGAATTTACTTATTAGGAAAAAGGTACAGGAACAGAATTACAACTCATACCTTGTAACATCTAAGGCATTTAAGGGGCAAAGTCCTGCAAGCTTCCTGTCATGATAAGTCATGTGAGACCTTGCGGTAAGAAGCTCTGGTCGTAGCTTCCTCTCATTGTTGATGATCTCATCATACTCACGGCTCAACCCAGGAAGGCAACCAGTCCTCACCCAAACATCCTTTTCCAATCGCAGATGCAGAGCAATATATGGACCCTTGCTTTGCATCCTCTCTGCAAGCTTGTTTCCTAACTCCAGGATAGGAGCTGAGAATCTCAATGCATGAAATGCCACCTACAACAATTAGAAAGTGAAATAAAAAGATTGTATCATTCAGAGTACCAAAGTGGGAAAGAACTAAGAGTGGATGGACATGACCAATTACAACTATGATGGTGGCTGAAATATATTCAGTTGAGATAATTATAGACACTCTGATAAGTGAGTTAATACCAGTAGAAGAAGTCAGATTTGGGTCTAAAATTTTGGGAAGGATATAAAGCCTGGACACTAAGATTAATGTGGTCAATCTATTAGTAAGAACAAAGCAAAAGATTATCAAGGGTTGACCATTTAGTTACCTTGCATCGCAGTTTCTGAAGATCAGAAGGTAGATCCTTGGAGAGCCTGGAATCCAATCCCCGTAAAAGTAAAACTCCTTCCCTGTTGAGCTGCAAAAGAGGAAAAGGGACAGAAAGCCATCAGTATAAGCTAGAGGCAGACGCATGTAAAGATGCTAACAAAAAAACAATGGATATCAAGATCATTTTCCAATCAAAAACATACTCAGAAAAGGTAATATTCATTAGTAAGATGACTTTAGATACCAGCTTGAAAATGAGTTTAAGAAGTTCAGTGAAAACAGAGCTAAAGACACATGTAAAGTCACTCCCAAAAACAATGGATATCAAGATCGTTTTCCCATCCAAAAAATACTCAGAAAAGGGGCAATATTCATGAGTGAGAGAACTTAAGATACAGCTTGAAAATGGGTTTAAGAAGTTTACCCGCTTCAGGTACCTTCCACGTATCCACTGGGGGCTCACATGAAGAGGGGTCCGCTTCTCTTCAACTGGCCTGGACATTAGATGCGTAGAAGGAAGGGAAGAAACTATCCGCACATCCTTTGCAAGAGTCTTCTTGAAGTGCTCCAAGTCAAAAATATCAGAAAATTCACTGATGAAACAAAAGAATAGATGAAAAAGTTAAGACCCATTATAGAAGAAAACCACATACAAACCGGTACGCACATCATATTACACTAGGACTTGATGAAAAAGAACATAGCATCCAATTGGAAAAAATGTTGATTTATCAGGACAAGCCAATCGCTGAATAACTTCTTGAATGGTCTAGAGAACCAAAATTGGACTGATCAATGGATCATAACCCACATATCAGTTGGTTCCCAGCTGATAATCAGTGCAATCTTGTCCCTTCACCCTCCCAGTTGGCCACTAGCTTATGCGTGGTTAGGATTATCAGTTCATGACCTAATGACATCATTTACTCAACAAAACAAGTAACAAGAGGGTGAAAAAGAATCTTAAAGGCAGCTCTTTCCTGAAGGAAAGCTTAGAATGACACTTGCCAAATTTTCCTACTTAAAATGGCAAAAAGTAAACATCATTGAGGGAAAAAGAATAGATTTTGCTGACATATCAATACATATTTGAACTATGGGTGGTTTTCTCCGATCTCCATTTTCTCCAATTATAGAGACCCTCGTTCTCTTTCTGGGTGTGGAGACACAGATTGAGAAAACTGTCTTAAGAGTACAAACTAGAACTGTGGACAGTTTTCTCCCACTCCATTATTTACTCTAACAAAGAATAAGATATAGCTCAAATAGAAAATCTTTCTGAAATCTACCAACCAAAGAAAACCCAGATTTTTCTCTAAAAAAAAATCTTTTCTGTTTTCAATCTTTTCCTTCTGCAACCAAAGATTGCACCAAAGAAAAAGGCAAAATGACAATTTAAACTATCATCACTTCAGGTGCAGAAACTTTACAAACAGAGAGAAATTGCTTTTCATTTTTTACCTATCATCTCCCCAAATCACATTCACTTGCAAGATTGGAACGACAAGAGCAGCCCCCAAAATCCTCGCTATCACGACCGCATCAACAATCTGATTCCTCTGCTGATTCAACCCTCCCGACACCACAACCATCAAATACTTCTTCCTCTCCTTCGCCACCGTCACGCTCCACCTCCGATACTCCCCGCTGAAATCCAAACACGGCCGATACCCCAACCCCTCCGGCTGCTTCCAAAACTCCGCCTCCCCATCATCAGATCCATTCTTCAAGATCGAAACTCCAGAACCAACAGCTGCAATCGACGAAGGCGCGTCTCCGGGCCCCGAGCACGGTCTCGAGGACGAGAAAGTGAGGAGAGGGTCGAGACTGACTCTGATTCGGGCGATTCCGAGCAGGGATAAGAAGATGAGGAAGAAGAACCAGAATTTAGGGTTTTTGAAGGCGGAGATGAATCTGGAGGGGGATTTGGAGGATTTTCTGGGGGAGAGGAGGAGGGACTGGAGGGAGGAGGAGGAGAGGGATGTGATTATCTCTGAAGGGACTGAGATGTATGAGACCTTCTTCTTCAGCTTCGCCATTGGAGATGTTTTTCGGAGCTCTTCCTTCTTCTTCTTGTTCTACTTCTTCTTCTGCAGTGCAATGGAGCATTTGATTTGAAGAGAGAGAGAGAGAGAGAGGATTTTTATTTATGTGGAGACGGCGATGTGTGATGGTTTGTTTCTTTGCAGAGTCCGCGTCTTCGACTGTGGAAAAGGAGAAAAATTATGAATTTTTGAAATGTCGCTTACGCAACTTCAATTCGCACTTAACTTTCTCACCTACTAAACAAAATGTCACGAGTGCCAATTTTCACACGTGTATGGGGGCTTCTGGGAGCGAGTGATATTTTCGCTTTTTATTATTAATTTAAATAAAAACGCGTGATGGAAGGTTGGAGATTTCATTGTGGAAGTTATGTAGAAATTTTGAGAAAATGGTGATATTAGAAAAGCAGTGAAATGTATAAAAATTACAATGAGTAATAGCTTTCTAAGTCTATTCTCACCGGTGTGTGTGTTGTCCAAATTATTATTGCTTTACGAACATGTTTAGTTAAAGGGATTTTACATGTTATCGTGCAAGGAGAACTACCAAATATTTGCAAATGTAGCATTTTACGGTGCTAAAGTTTATTTGAGCATTTTATAAATTATATAGGAAGGCAAATATTTGAAAATTTTATAATTCTCTCTGCTAAGAACTACCAAAATTCTTGTAACCAAGTGAGACCCAAGTAATTGTCCATAATTGATGTAAATGTTAAAATCTTCCAATTGACTCATGATCACCCTCTAGTTTCTCTGTTGTTTTGTGTATATATATACTTTAAAATTGAAAATCGACACCATATCAATGGTGGAAAGAGCGGTTTCTCTCATTGATACTCTATATCGGATAAGGTAGAGAAACGTTAAAAGAGCACATTAAGAATGTTTAATATTTTTTTTTTCACTGGATTGGGCTACTTATCCAAGAGTAATACTTCAACTTGATGACTTACTGATTGTAGGCATGTGCGTGAAACTAATATGCCAACACCAACTTTACCATAAAGCCAACAAAGCAATTGCTTTAGACCCCAAAAAATAAGGCCCCATAATAGCAACTGACGTCTTTTGAAATTCCAAAATAGCAATTTTGCCAATTGTCATCCCTTTTTTTCCTTCCAAAAATATAAAGCTCCATAATGACTCTCTCTTAAGAAGATACTGTCAAGGTTTTCATGGGGCCTTAAAATGTCATTTATGACCTATTATATTTCCAAATGTGCCCCTTATATTTCTATTGCTAGGAGTCCAATTGACTTTAGCATACCATTATATTTCTAGCATGTGTATCAAATCTTATCCATACATTTAGTCATGAATTTGTTGCACAAGCCCTTCCCATTTTTTGTGTGTATCCTATTTCAATAGGCACCCATTCATATTTGATCCATGATGTGGTTGTAATAGATACATGGCTTGGGATTTCAGTCATAATAATAAATCTTAAAATTCAAGATAAGCAATGAGCCCCCGCCTGAATTTATTCACTTGCCCATAGTGCATATGAGTATCGTGCATCTAGAATATCAAATACGTTGGGCAAACCTCTGAAGTCCATCTTGGATGGTCCTGACTCATTGTGCATATGTGCACCATGCGTAGGTGAAAATGCTCCGAGCCCCACTAGTGACAAACTCAAGATTTTTTATTGTGGTGGCTGGAGCCAACTAGGCAGTTGGATTTTGTAATCCAAGGTTTCCATGTAAGTTTTGGGAAAGGACCCAGAACTTTCATATGGGTTTGGAGGCGGACTTAAAATAAGTTAGCAAAACTTTAATGTAAAAACTTAATTAGTAATTTTACATCACAAAAAAATAAAATAAAATAAATTTTAAATAAAATATTTATAATCACACTAAAATATAGAAAATGCCTTTTTAAGAATTGTGGCTTTAAGTCTCAAATTGTTTTGAGCCGCCCTCTCAACTCCATTTACCTGTTACTGTAGTGGCGCTATCGTGGTGAGTAGAACCAAGATTCTCCAATCGGTGGGAAGAACTTTCTCTTCGAGAGTTTGAGTTGATCAATGTTGTACGGTAACATATTATCTGTATGTGTAGATGGTTTCATCAAATAAAACAACAGGTCGTGCTGGTTATTTTATTGTCGACATCACCAATTCACCATTGTTGCTCGGAAACTGCATATGCACCCTGATGAAGCTTCTGGAAATGGACAGCTGAGAAGCAACAACTGGGTAATTAAATTCCTCGTGATAAGAACCCTTCAAACCATACAGACAGACTCCCCAATGCAGCCTCGTTTTCGATCAATCAACCTTGTAAAATTCTAATATAATATCTTCTACTCACTAATGCAGCCTCGTTTTCAACCTAGTAAATTTTCTTTTAAAATAAGACCTTTCTTTTTTTATGTTCAAATCGTACTCGAGAATGAAAGCCAAACCTTTTTGACCAGTGCCCATGGTTCGGTCATAACATCTGGAGAGTCGATTGGGTAGGCGTAGAATAGATGCCAGGTTGTCCTTAGATGGAGATACTATAATTGGTGGTCCACACCTGCAACTGGAATAGATAGAAATGACACCGGCATTTGTCAATTGTGCCCAGCTGTCCCTTGCTTGTTCATGTGATCTGCTCTTAATTCAATTAACTATTACCAGACAGCCTGGTTATCTAATTTATTAAATGTGGATTATGAAGGCAATGCATTAGGGGCATAGTGCCTTGCTGGCCTAGCAGTGATATGTGAAAAATTGGCCTTACCACAGGCAAAAGTCTCAACCAACCAATCTCTACTAGATTTCAATAAGTGTGATTAAACTAGTAATTAATTCTACATCCAATTAAAAGCAAATAATGCACACAATGAGAAGGACATATAATTTTTACGTGGAAAACCCTACTAGAGAAAAAACCACGGGCCTTATCGTCTATGCCAACAGACAACCAAGCACTATGTAAAGAAAGTTACAAGAAACTCACAACCCTTTCCAATTGAAACTCAACCTAGGGACTGCGTGATCTTGCCGACTACTCATCGTGTACCTTCACCGTACTTGAGCCAAATGCCGCGAAGCCATCTTCAAGGAGTCTCTACTTCAGAGAAGTAGAATGGAGCATAACCAAAGCTTCAAATCTTCAACACTTCAGATCTTCAAGGAGCCTTGGGGGAAGATGGATCTCTCAAGTTCTCTTTAGGGTTTTATCTTGATAAAGAGGTGAGGTTAAATAGAGAGATAAATGCTTTATATAGGCCTAGGTTTGTGCCTAAGGGTTGTAATCTCATTAGGAATCAGTTTGGCACTTTGAAACAAAGAAGGAGCTGTATTATGGGCAAGTTCCTAATTTTGCGCCAATGTTCGCTCGAGCGATCATGAGGTTCGCTCGAAAAACCAGCCTTCTATCTTGGAAATTTTGCAACTTTAGATAATGGCTCAAGCGAGCAAGTCACTTGGGTCGAGCGAAGGTAGTTTTATTTCGGGTTCGCTCAAGTGACCAAGTGGGTTCGCTCGAGTGAATTGCTTACTGTCTTCAGGTAAATGATTGGCTCGAGCGAAGAATAACTATGGCTTGAGCGATCAACGTTCTGTGAGCAGTTCGCTCGAGCAAACTACATTTTGTCTTTGGCGCTGAGCGATGGGTCGAGCGAACAAAATGAAAGCTTGAGCGAATGAAGTTCTGCAAGGGTTTCGCTCGAGCGAATAGAGGATCGCTCGAGCGACCACTGTCAATTCCTGATGGAACTAGACTTCTTTACAACAGATCATTGGCAGTCCTTTTCTAATCAAAATTACATTGTAAAGAAACCCGGTTTTGTCTATAATACAATGTATTAGCCAACCTAAAATCTAACAATCTGGACATTCATCTATTGGGTCCTTTCACATACCATAGATATGGACAAGCCTTGTTAGTGGTCGCTCATTGTCTATAAGTTTTCTTTGTCAAAACATTTAACTCCATGCAGAGGATCAGTGTAGTTTGGATTGATCATATGTAGAAAACAGTTCTTCAAAGGAATAGATTTTTAAGAGGTGGCCACACCTTCATAAGAAGGGCTCAAAGAATCCCATGCCATAGAGGAAGAGTTGACAAGAAATAGTAATATATTTTTCATTTTTTATGACTGGAGCTCTAGCCCTTAAAGTTATGCCTCTAACCAATTGATCTATAGGTGAGGATGATTCAGGGCCTGTTTGTTTACATTATATACATAAAAGTTCATGTCCTAATTAAATAGTTGAAAATGAAGATCAAAGGTAAATGTTCAAAAGTGATCATTTAATAATCTCTCATTTTATGAAAATTTAATGGAGAAGGTCGGAAATGAATACTAGTCATCATCTAGTAATTCAAATCCGACAAATGTCAACATCCATCCATAGTCACACTACAAGCTCATGTTCTTTACTCTTTAATTAGTATTCTTCACCCGATACCTCTTTAATGATCTTAAAGATCAAGTTCATTTAACCATGGGTTTGGATCTATTCTATGTAAACAAACAACACTTAGTCATTTGATCAAAGATTTTGATGAAGGAAGTTATATATAAGCCAAATTAACCTTAGTAAAAAAACCCTAATCAAAGCCAAATCAACCCTAGAGAGAATCTCCATTCAACCCCCAAATCGAAACACCTAATCAATCTCAAAGGTGATGGAGCATATGACAGTGGGGCTTGGATTCTATGCTTTTCTACAAAGGTGATGGAGTGGTAGACCTCCTTAATCAATAATTCCTCATTCAACTTGTCCATATCTGGTATTGTCTGCGGGACCAATACCCACCAACAGCTGAAAGCAGCCCACAGACCATTGCTTGCATTTCTGTGGTTAAAATGCCTGATGAGACGGGAGCTATACATATTTTATGCTTTTTGAACTTCTCAAAGTTGCAGCAATTTAATAGGAGATTACACCATGTTCCCTTTGAAAAAGGGGAAAAGCGCACCTCCTCTAGCAGTGCATCCCACCTGAATGGATGTGGGAGGGAGACTGATAGATGGCTTTGGTAGTGGATCAGGTTTAGGTGCAATAATATACTATCAGGCCAATTAGAGGATCCTGTGCTTTAATTTTATGCCCTCCAAGTTTAATAATTATATATGGTGTAAATTTATTGTGATAAAATCGAATGGTAAGTTAAATAATATATACATTTTTTCTCTAGTCAACTTTAGATTTATAAATTTCTTGAATTATTATGGAACAATATATTTATATGCTTCATTGTGCTTAAGGGCTCGTTTGTTTCTTGTAATTGAATCCTTAAGAATTCTCATACTTTTTTTTTCTATTAAGTTATTAAAAATGAAGAATCATAGGTAAATATAAAAAAAAAAAACTGACAATCAAATAACTTCCTTTTTAATGAAAATTGAATCAAAGCAAGATGGAAAACGAATACCCAATAATCATCCTAGTAATTCAAATCTCAGAAAAGTTAAGCGTCTATATGCATTACTAACTTTATTCTTCACCTCTCACGTTATATTCTGCAATCTTCACCCCTTGTCTCTTTTATAATCCTTTGATGGAGCTCAATTAACTATAAGTTTCTAAATGTTTTATGCAAACAAACAAGATATGCTTTAACTTTTGGCTATGAGTATTTATTTCTTACATGGTGAGCAAATTTCAACTAAATTCATCATATATTTTTTCTCTAAATTCTAGGATTTCTTTTCTATTTTCTACAAAAAAGTCCTAAGGTTAACTAATTTTACGAGAGTAGGTGATCTTTTCTTATTGTTTATGTGCACCTATTACTTAGATATAAACTTATAAAAACTGGTTGGTTTGGCTTGTTAAAATCATTGCTAGTTTAGGACTCTTGACTTATTTGGACAGCTTACTTTCTTTGTTCCAAATATATGTATTTTACTTCAAGTAAAACAACTTATGTTATATCAGTATTGTTGTGTTGTTTTCAAGAAGCCTAAAATGAATTGCTGGAGAGAGTTTTCCCTCTTCTTCTTCCTCTTTTACATGTAAGATAAGGTCTATATTTTTGTTTGATTTTAATTCTTTTTCTCCTTTCTACTGAAATTTAGTTGCGAGTATTCTACTCTTTTAAGCAAGACAAGATTTGAGGTGATGACATTACTCAGTCTTGGGCATCCCAACTTTGTACTTTTCTCACCTGCAGGAGTCTCTTACAAGGGTGGTGTGAGAATTCTAATTCCTACTGTCCACAAAATGGAACCCAATTAAAGGTTGGGACTAAATCCAGCACCTAATATTGCAAGACTCCAACTCGAAGGAGAAAATCCGCCTCTCAATAACTCTTTACTAGAGTTAGTCCTCCATTTGGCATCGCTACTTTTTACCTCTATTTCTATAAATCTCGAGAGCATATAGAGATTTTGAAAATAAAGGCATTTTGCAACTTATTTCACCCTCTAAATAGTGTAAAAAAGTAGAGGCGGTGCCTCTTTTTTCCACAGCCCACCATTGGATGCATGTAGAAAGTAGAGGGAAAAAAATAGTGGCGGGTAAACAATGAAATTGGCCTAACAACACCAAGTCTGATTTTCTGATTGTTTTAAAAAGAATCTAAGAGTGTGAATCAAGTTCCAAACCATTGGAAATGTTCATAGGATCAAACATGGCCATGAAACTAAATTTCAGCCATTGGATTATCACCAAACTCGAGATATGTACAAAAAAGTGAACAATTGTAAGCAATTTTGGGGAGTATGTGGGGGCCCAAACACAAAATCCAAACTGTTAGATCTCTTTGGAAGGCTATAAACAATTGTATGGGCAATCTTGAAGGTTTGATATCTTGTGGATCTCAAGACATTTGTAAAATAATATCAATAATTGTGCTCAATTTTGGATTTGTCTATGAGCAGTAAAGTTCTTTTATTTTTCATTATTGTTTATGAGATAGTAGATTGCTATCCAAACCATTGAGATTGTTCTTAAGATCAAGCCTAGCTATGCGACTAAATTCCAGCCATTGGATCATCACCAATCTTGAGAGATGAGCAAAAAATGTGAGTCCTTTGATAATATTTTTTGGATTACATGTGGGCCCCAAACACAAGATCCAGACCGTTTGATCTCTTTGAAAAGCTGAACATGGCCATGGGTTCAATTTTCAAGGCTTGATATCTTGTGGGTCTTGAGAGATTTGTGAAAAACCTTCAACCATTGATAAAAAAAGTATATTTAACATATATATATTTATATATATATATATATATATATCTACACACACTTGCATTACCAAAAAAAGCCCCTTAGAAGAATTTGACGCTGAAAACATCCTCAAGCAAATCTTTGACTTCTTGTGCAAGTATTGCAAATGGTAAAAATTAGGAACTTCGCCATGTACGAGCCATTAAAGGAGTCTACCTGCTAAATGGTATTAAGAGGAGACATAATCAGTGTCTTCCTTAATGGTCAGATAGTGATGTGATGTGGAACCCAAAACTGATGGGCTTTTGAACCCCACAACCTCACAAACATTGAAGTGCTGGATATCATCTAGGCTCAAAGGGATCAAGACGCAAGACCCTACCAACAGCTATATTCAATTATCCAAAAAATAAAAGAAGAAACATTAAACCATGGCAGCATCCACTTGCAGGGATGACCCACCCTGCACAGTTTAAACTTTAAAGGCCAAGTCTCTAATTTTCATCCTAACAAGACTTTGTGGCAATTGATTAATTGAGAAAGAGGAATACATGTTGATGAATCCAGACTGTCCAAACCACGCTGATCTGGTGATCTTAACCATTCAAGTTGAGCCCATTGAATGGATAGTTAAGAAGAAAAAAGGTCCATTCACTTGTCCGTGGGTGAATTTTTGGTTTCATTGTTGGCCGGGAAATTCAGCTGAGCAAGGAATTCTAGCAGCAGATTCTCTGGTTTGTAGATGTGCCCACAAAACACGCACTAAAGTCTAAGGAGGCTGCGGAGAGAGCTTTGGGAGAAAGAAAATAATTAAACACAAATAATGGATGCAATGTGATTTTTTTTTATTTGTGATGATTGTGGGTTGGTACCAAGAGCAGAAAGTCTACCATTGGCTATAAGTTACTAAAAATTATATATAAGATTGACTTGGCTAATCAAGATTTTTATTTTATTTTTATTTTTATTATTATTATTTTTTATTTTTTTTGCTATCGGAGAGTTTCCAACTCTTTGGGCTAAACCAATCCCTCCGGGCCAGAGGGAAGCTGGGTAAACTCTCATATTGCCCTAGTGTGGTAGTGCAGTTTCGAACCTACAACCTCCGGGTGCAAATCATGGTCCTAGGCTAACTTGAGTCAAATAGATTGTGATGGTAAAATAGGAGAGTGTTTGTTTGAAGAAATTCCATACATAGGGGATTTCTAAAAGCAATGTTAGTTATTGTACCTCAGCATTTCAGATTTCTTGTTTGATTAGCGAGATTTCAAAAATTCAGCTAAGTGGATTATCATTTTAGGCTAATAGAATTCTCTAAATTCTAGCTTCTAAAATGTTAGGGCATATGAACATTCGTGAATTTAGCTAGGAGGCAACACCTAGGGAATTCAAATATCCCCCCAACATGAACTCACAGATAACCCCCAAACCAAAAGGGCAGAAGACAATCACATTTACGGTTTAAAACTGGGTCAAAATTGGGTTGTAAGCTGATTCGGACACGGCCAACCTATTATAGCTATTATTTTTATAGTGTGTGATTGAAGGACAGCACCTAAAGAGACAGGACCTTCTAATGTGGCTCTAAACTGTGGTCCCATGGCCACTAGGTGGACACTGAACAGTAATAATCCAATCTCCCTTTGCCAAGCATTATGTGTCAGGGTGTAAGGGGTATGTATCAGAAGAAGGGTCACACTGAAATGATATCTCAATTTGAACAAATACATTGGATGGTTCATATGAGTTTATTGTTAATTATGTTCTAAAGACATATTTAGCTCCAATCCTTTATAGGCCTATTTGTTCTTAAACTTGGGGTAGGTAACTCTTCGTTTTGGATAAACTGTGATTCATGTGTTTTTCACAGAATAAATAAATAAAATAAAGATGGTGGGGGTGGTACAATGCTTGATGAATACAACAAAAGTGTACGAGAGAATTTGGATTGGCCAAGAAGATAAGACATGAATGCCAATGATCCACATAGACAAAAATAAGTTGGGCTCAGAACATTGTTTCATGGAATGAAGAAACATGACAAGCTCCTCTTGTCTGCAACATGTGACTATTGTCTCTGTGCCATGTGCATCTCTCTCTCCATGACTGCAGCTTTTCCCAAGTCCTCGTCTCCACTCTCACGTCCCATGTTCCCAATAGCGTTCAAGGGTCTACCGCAATCATCAAAACACACACATGGGATGACAAGACACAAAACGTTTACAACAACTGCACCATCTTCCTTTCCATAACTGTGGCATAGACATCTTGCTTGGGCTTTCTTCACGTGGGGTGATGTGAGATGTTGCAATCAACTAACTCCATTTCCAATTGCATCATCAGTATGTAATGGTTGGGTACCCCCATGTGTTTAATGTTGGAAAGATTGGATGTGCATACAACTTCTATTTCAATCCAATAATGCAGATGCAATAATAAAGAGACTAGTGTTTCTTCTATGAAAAAAAATATATAAGGTCTTTTTGTCTTTCTTAAACAATGATATAGGATTGTTTGGTAAGGGGAATCTTTGATGTGAATAAATTGGGAAACTTCAAGTTTTTGTTTGGTGTTTTCTCCTGAATTCTCTATATTTTATGTTGAAGGTAAAGAATTTCAAAATTCATTTGAATCTTTTATTTAGTTATTCTTTTAGAAGTTAGCATTTGTAAAATTATGGTTGTAATATGTTACCATCATTTATATATTTACCATCACTTATATATTTTGATGGTAGAGGCTACTCGTTGCAACCTGGAGGTGTTAGCTTCGAATCTTGATAGAGGCTCCAAGTGACGACTTAGTGGTGTCCAGGCTTTCGGGTGGTAGAGGCTTTGAGTGCAAAGAAGTGGTGTCCATTCCAAAATATTAAATAGTGGTAGGGGGTTTGGAAGCTACCAGAGCCCCACAAAGTGCAACTGTAATGGTGGATTTCCTTCCTTAGCCATCAACCCCTAGCGGGGGCTTAACTTGCAAAAATATATATATATATATATATATTTCTTAAGAAATCTGAATTTCCCAGACTGTTGCACTCACAGGTGACAGGACTGGCACCTAAATTTACCTTGGATGGATATTGGTCGAGTTTGGGTCAGATTTAGCAATGTGCCTAAACTCAAATTACAAGAAAGTATTGTCAATTGGGGTCGAGATATGAATATGGGTCTTTCACGTCTCATTCCCAACCTAATGATGTCAATGAGTTTGGGTCCAGGTTGAAGAAACCAACTATAAGTTGATTTGAGCCGAGCCTATATTTGTTGAGATATGTGGATGGACCCATATGAAATCACTTGTGGGTGGGCCCCAACCACCGATAATTACGACGACCCTTCACGCGGATATGTATTATTTCCTGGCCTTGTAGGAAAGGGTTGACAAAATCTCTTAAATCCTCTCACCCTTTAACCCCTTTCCTTACCACCTCTAAATGAATAGGATTGTGATTGGAATCAAAATCCAAATCAGTCCTTGATTGGTGGTGGGTTGAAGGGCCTATAATAAAGACAATGAGAGGACTCGTTGGATACTGACTGAGAGGAAAAAATTAGAGAAAAGTCATGAAGAGAGAAAATCCTTGTATAAAGCTGTTCCATCCTGTTCCACGTCAGATGTGGACCGTCGTCCATCATCATCTTCCGCGTCTAGAGATTCCATTCTAGCCCTTGGATCGTATGGAGTATATCTCACGACATTCATCTCTGGTAGACTATTTGGGTCCTTGACCATTGGCATTGGGTGTGTTTGTCTCGGCAGAGAGAGGAGTGGCCAATTTGTTGTGCTATTTTGGATATATCTCGGTGGAGTCTAGAGCTTTTTGTCAGGGTTGGCTTTTCTAATATCTCTGGAGATTATAATGGGGCAGCCGATTATTTAGCTAAATTAGGTTTTGATTTCGGTGACGACGTGTTTTTTTTTTTTTTTTTTTGCCAAAAAAAGAAATGAAAAGGTGCGTTTCAATTTTTCCCCATATTTAATTTTTCAATCATTTAGTGCGGACTAATCTTCACCGGTAGAAGAACATTTTTTTCTTTATTTTTTGCAAACTTGTGCAAAAGCATTTTTTTATTTTTTTTATTTTTTATGGTGGGTAGGAAAGGTGGAGCATTATTAAATGGAAAAGCAAACGTATTCGTTCAAGCTTGTCCATGCCTGAGAATATTTGGATAGATTAGTCAATTGGATATCTTATTTATCATCCAACTGTCCTGGGATTGATCCCTAGGTTTCTCTCAATGTGTCACGCGTGGGTCTCTGCCCGCTTAGTTCGGTAACAAAGGACCAAAGAGCACCATATCTAAGAAAATTAGAGATTACATCTTACCAAGGTCTATGGTAATTTCAGTTCCATTGGCTATTAATAAGAATATAACGATTCAAAATAGTGAACCTATGTGAAACTAGTAAACTTAAATCACAACTCTATCAGTATACCAAATCGCATAATAATTAATAATGGTAAACATAATCCTAATATGCACACTAATCTAAAATAATGAACTTATCCATTTCATATCCAACCTTGTTTACAATATTTCCTATGAATAAATATCCATTATGAGTTATCCGTGCTCAGACAAATGACTACAGTGGCTGGCATCCAAATTCAATAAAAGGACAAGACTGGACATGTTCAGCTGAGCTATTGAATTTAAGGTTGGGCTCGCCCATGGGCCTAAAAGTCAGGGATGGGCCCAAGGCATTATGGGAAATACTTGTCGCACTTGAATGAATTTGTGGGGTTTGGACGCATCGATCCCATTCAACTGTGGACAAAAATCTCCAGCCTGGGCTCGGTCAAGGGCCTCTTGTGTCAGCTGGTGATTTGGAGGCTACACATACAGTATGAAATTAACGGCCACGATGAGATAATCCTGGCTGTCCACATAACTGACTTTAGTCAGATGGCTAGTAATATCTATAATATTAATTTCAATAGACCCATATGGCCATATCCAGATATGCATGCATGTATTAGGGGGCCCCCCTGACCTACTGTAATTCCATTTGTCTCAGTTGACTACAAACTAACAGCCGGGCAGGTAGAGATGGCACTGGGTCAAAAGCCGGGTTGGGTTGACATTCAATGGTAATGGGCATGTGTTCCAACTGAACCCATGGGTGCAACTTGGGCTGGGCCAAGAATTGAACAGTTCAAGCCCAGCCTATGAGCTCACTTGAGCCCTGACTCAAATATCTTAGCCCATTTCTTCATTTGTTTGGCAATAGTTGTTAGGTGCTAAACCCACCTTTATTTGATCCAATTTGTCCTAACAAGTACTACTAATTATCATCCTACTACGTTATCAATTTTGATTGGTGACGTTAGGCTTGGTGATTACTTACTACTCATACGCATTAGAGGGCTCAATTTGAGAATTTGAGGCCTGAGGCCTGAGTATTTGCCTAAGCAGGAACAACCCCGACCCAAATTGAGTTGTTGTTTGGAATGGGACATTGGGGCTTGGGGGTTAGTGCAGCCCCCATTTGAACTCGACCTGTCTATTAATTAGGTTGGATGGAAATGTCCTCCAGAACTCTGAAATCTCTGGTTAGGTCCTCCTGCTTGGGTTGGCGGATCAAACTAAGTTGGGTGGATTCAGCCGGGTCCGCTGGACCGAGGCATATCCAGGTCTAGCCTGGTTTTAGAAACACGGGTGTAAGTTACTAGCCCAAGCTAGTTCTAGGGATGTAAATGGGTTCTCAATTCTCCAATTATACGGAGGTTTCGACCGGTAAAAAATCGGGTTCGGATCCTTATTTAGGTCCCGATAAATAAAAGGGTCCGGTTCCGGATCCTTTTTTGGACCCGGGGCCTAAACAGATCCGGTTACAGATTCACATTGGTTCCAACTAGTGGACCCGAAACCCAACCCATAAGATAATATAAATACTTAATATTTTTTGATAACCCCTCCAATCTTCCATTCTCCATTCATTAGAATTTATTCCCAAACTTACCACTTCGTCTCCGGGTCTATTTGCTTGCAACTGAGTAAAGTAAAGGAGGATTGAAATATATCTCAACGGTTGGATTATTTACCCCATGATGTGTTTGTTTGAATTAGCCCAGAAAGCAAAGTAAATAAGTCTGCCTAGTTCGCAGTTACTCTAACTCTACTTTTTCTCTCTCACAATTACTCAAAGATACCATAATAAAGTAGGGTAGAGTAACTCATTCCTCATTCTCTTTATCCAATCAAATACAAATTTTAAATCCTTTTACTTTACACCAACCATCCAAACACGTACAAAGTAATTAATCTATTAATTTATTTCAACTCACTCATCTTTAACTTTATCTTAATGTAACATCCTACTCCTCTTATGTTCCTCCCCTAATGAAAACAAACATGCTAGAGTCTAGAGAAGACCGTTGCCGCCCCCATTTTGTTTGAATGGACTCTTTCCTCTCTCTTTTAGGGTTTCATTTTCTAGTGTTTAAGTTTTAGTAAGGGTATTCTTATTTTTCTTCTTTTAGGATACTAAGCTCTAGAAATAATAGCAGGTCTTCAAAGAAGTAGGATTTTTATCTTTACCTCTTGAAAGATTTTGTTTTTCCTTGTTTTCAAGAAAGATGAGGGAAGTGAGTTTTGTAGTCTCAAGGCCTTTACTACTTAATTTTGATGGTTTTCTAAACTGAAATTTCAGCAAAAGCATTTCAAGATCCATTTTTTATATGAGTTTAGCTAGAGGGTGTTTCTTATTGTTTTTCAACTTCTTTCTACAATTCTAGTCAAACCCAAAAGAGGTTTTGTATTCAAGGTTTTCAAAATCAGAAGAGTGCGTTTTTATAAAGATTTCAGTCGGGGTTCTTATTTTGCTATTCAGCACGATTTCTTGTTAAGCTGACAAATGGGTATGTAGTTGCATTTCTTCATATTATATTCAGAACCGGACCCAAACCTGCCCCACAGACGGTTCCAGTTCCGGAGCCAATTTCCTAATTTTGAACCGGGTCCAGGTATGGGTCCACTCCTCAATAATAGTTCCGAGCCCGGGTCCAGGTATGGGTCCACTCCTCAATAATAGTTCCGAGCCCGGGTCCACTAGGGACCCACACCAGAACTGATCCATTTACAACCCAACAAGCCACCATGCCTCAATAATGTTGGGCCCAATCTTGCCCGTTTAGTCAACTGAGCGGGGCAGCACCACGCAAGGCTTTCAGTCACTAAACTACAAGCATATTTATTTGGCCCAGCTTGGCCAGGCTTCAGGCTTTCCATCACTTAATCCAAGTCGGGCTTAAATATAAAAGGGCCTAAATTAAAAAAAAGAGATTTGGCTCGAGTACTAAAATCCAAGACCCGAACCCATCCGAAAATGGTCAGCCCCCGGCTAGCCTAATTGACAATAACCCTTAGGTAACATTTGATTCGCTATAATGAAGGTTGGAATGAAATGGTCATTACAAAGGAATGATCATTACAGCGTTTGGTTCGCAAAAAAGTGGCGAAATGACCATTGTCTCCGGAATCACCATTTCTTTTATGTAGAGGAATGGCCATTCCATTCCTTTATAAAATTTTCTTGAGACCAAAATGCCCTCCACCCTCCTCCTCCTTCACCGGCTAGCCTCATCCCTGACTTTTGGTTCGCAGAAGCTCCAACCCAGGCGACCGGCTGTTCTTCTCCATTCACGGCGAGAGTGGCAACGGGGATGCAACAAGAAGTTCGGCACCCCTTTTCCGGTCTTCTCTTCCTACGTCAGGTAAACCCCGATCAGTGTGGTGACCCATGCAGGTTTTGTTGGGGCTTTGATACTGAAAGAGAGGATCAAGCTTGATCCTCGCTGGGCCACACCCTGTGGTCGAACGACAGAAACAGAGAGCTTAGGTCGAGGTTTGGTCAATCGGAGAAGAAGTGGCGCTGGGTTCTGTTTACAGATCTCATGGCCTAATTTATATATTCCATGGGGTAAATAAAGTTGAACAGCTGTGGTTTAATTTCATACTGGCCACCTGTGATCGAATCTATTCAACTGTCCATCAGTTGTCCACTTCATCAAAAAAAAAAATATATATATATATATATATATACATGTGGTACCTGCTGTTTTAGAATCTATTCTGCTGATTTGATCATAGGCCCACTGTGGATGGGGAGTAGTCTTTGAAAAATCGCATTCTACCATATTAACCAGTTCCAAAAGTTGACCGAGTTTGAACCAACTCAAAGTAAGTAGGTGGTGAAATTCATACATGGGGGAGTAGTCTTTGAAAAATCTCATTCTACCATATTTTGGATAGCTTGAAATATGGAATTTCTTAAAAATAAAAATAAAAAATCATATAAGGGCATTTTAGTCAATTTCATGTAAATTTTATTTCATTTTAAGCGTCATTCAAGCGTACCAAATGCAAGAATATGAATTCAGAATTCTATTACTGAATTGATTTCTCAGCATATCAAAAGCTGGAATGGAAATGACTATTCCTACCTCATTCCATTCCAGGCTCATTCCACTCTCAATTTCATACCATTTCTGCCTAAAACTATTTTTGTGAACGAAACCCTACCTTATTTGATAGTAGATTGGAAATACCCGACCTCTATGTTTGCTAATTAACCCAACCCGACCCGCTTACTGCTAGGGTGTTGGACTCGGATCCACCAAAACGGGTCTGCCATCTGCCTCCGTTCGTGCGTTTGCTTGCCTTGCCCTAAGCAGCACCAAAAACACTCCTCAGCTGTTCATCTTCTGCTTCTTCTTCTTCAGCAGCAGCGATATTTGGGGAAAATGCAAGAACCCTCAGATATTCAGAATCTTCCAATCGACATCGCATTCTCTCGTCTCGGAGGTATTTGATTCTCTCTTTGTAATCTCTTATCGAGACCAATTCTCTATCTATGTCGTCTTTGATCTTGATCTTATAGAAAGTTTCAATTTTTCTTGTTAATTTGATCTCTGTACTTGCTGTGTTAAAATTATCGGATCGTAGAATGGCTTGTGGATCGGAAGAAGATCCCATCAGATTGGCGAAAGCGTCTGAATTCAATTAGACTGCGGATCTCTTCGGCTTTCTCGTCTCTGCCTAAGAACATGGATCCTTTCTTCCAAACCCTAGATCCTGATGGTATGCTAAAAGAACTCATTTTTCGTACTTACTTGTTTGTGTAATTAATAAGGTGAAGCGATTCCAGCCAATCCACTGGTAGCTCAGTTGGTGAGGCACCTCCTTCCACTGAAACGATTAGGGATCAATCCCTAGCTGTAGTGGTGATGGTGCGGGACTTGATGAGTGTTGGTGTGTGACTACTTACCTTAGCAGTATAAAAAAAAAAGCAAAGCGATTTGAGATTTAACAAAGCACCCACCAATTCATTCGCCTTTGGTTGATATGGGAACAAATTCTTTGTATAGATGTTTGGAAAACAAAAAAAAAATAAAATAGAGAGATAGAGAAGATCACTCAATCAAGCATTTGCACAAAACGAGAACAAAAAAATTTACGTGGTTCGGCAATGTGTTTGTGCCCATGATCTGAGAGGACCTCCCAGTTTGATTTTTATTGATAATTGATTGAACAAGGAAATTTTAATTTCACATGTGCAATAAAATTTGTAACAGAGCTGGCGTAAAATTGTTGCAATCCAAACATAGAGAGAAGCATAATTCACAAAGCGGATCCCAAGAGCTGAGATGAGGCTTTGATGATGATATATTAAAAGAGTCAGCAAAAATAAAATTATAATGAAATAATTAGTAATAAATGAATATATATATATTCAGGGAAAAAATAATTAATAAAAATATTACCAGTTAACTGTCGCTTGCTCCTCTACAAGAAAATCTTGGCTCCACTACTGTCACAGAGTCCTAAGTCCTTTGATGGCTATGATGACCTTTTTAGTGTCTACAATTGTAATCATAAGGTGTGTCGCATATTGACAGACCAATAAAGGGAAATTTTACAAATGAGAGTATTGGAGAAAAATCTATCGGTGTCTGCAATAAAAGGGAAAATGAAGGATTTGTGTCTATGATGGTTTGGCTATATGCTTAGATGACTTGAAACTGAGTAATCAAATGATGTAGTTAGAAGTGGCATGTTAGATTGTAAAGAGGGAGAGATCTGATGACAATTAGGATATGTAAGGTGTATGTTGCCACTCTTATGCCCATTCAAGATTGGTATGTTCTTATGCGTGGAACAAAGGGCTTTTTATTCTGCTACGTGGTTGGAGTGGTAGAAAAGGGAACCACATTCTACTGGTTATTATTTCTCCACTTTCCTTGCCTCAAATCAAGAGAAGGGCCATTCCTTTGTGTACCCGAAAATAGCTGATTTTTGTTTGGGCGATTGGCATCCATCCACTCCATATAAGTTGGGACATCTGAATGAAACTTTAGTTGTGCATTTGATAGGATTTACTTTGTTCACTGGTTGTGTCCAGTTGGTCAAATATTTGGGTTTTGGGTTTTGTGATTTGACTCAGATTTGTGCACGGTCACTAGGAAACATCTCCTGGAACAAGTTGTTCTCTCAAGAACATAATGACAACTGAATTTCAGTCCATAAAATGTGAATTGATCATACTTTTATTATTTCAATATATTGCAAGTCTCATTTGTTTTTGTTATTGCATACTTTTTTATGGCCTTCTACTGTTTTCAGCAATTGGGTACACAGAAGCAAAACAAATATATGAAATTCTTCTGAGATCGACTTCTGAAAGTCGGAATTTTTTCGGTCGGCTCTCGGGCTCTGCTGTAAGAACTGTGAAGTGTGAAGAAGACACGTCTTATCCTTTACCCCTCTTCAAGCTTTTCTAGGCTTCCTTATGCTTTCCACCTTTTTGTTTAATTGTTGATCATATGTTTCTTTGGTATTTCGGCAGGGTGAGTGGGAGTCCATTGTTAAAGCCTTTGAGAAGGATTACATTTATCTTGGTGAGGCTGCTCAGATAATGGTTCAAAATGTTAACTATGAAATGTAAGCCAGTCCTTTCAGAAAAATACGTTACTTTGTTTAAGACAAGATGATGTAAAATATGTAATGTAGCTAATAGTTTTATTTTTCATGTTGAAAAAAAAAAAAAAAAAAAAAACTTTGAAGTCCTTATCAGAAAAAGCAGGTGCAGAAGATTCAGCAACAACTAACAGAATTGGATCGTAGAGAGGCTGATATTAAGAGAAATGCAGCTTTATCAGCAGCTAAATATGCAGAATCTTGTCAAGAGCTTGGGTTGCAGGTTGTTTGTTGCTTTCAATCTGGGGTTTTATTGGGATGCTTGACTTTTGAATCATTTAATCAGCATTTCTGTGAAGCTGCTTAAAATTAATGCAACTATTTTCAATCTTGGCAATAAACTTCCATAGGGGAGAAATGTGAGATTGGAACTTCTGGAGACAGCAAAATCTCTTCCAACCACATTCAGCAAGATTTTGGAACTCTTAAATGGCGAATCTGTATCACAGGCAATGAAGTATTATGCAGACTTTGCTAGAGATGCTCATACTGACAAAGAGGTAGGGCTAATAATAGATGAAATTTTGAATGATACATCTTTATTAGAACCCTGTGCTGGTAGTGGCGTTTACGCTTGCAATTTTTGTTACTTTGATATGGAAACACATGTTGCCACTAGATCATCATCATCATCATCAAAGCCTTGTCCCAACTGTCAACCATGTTGGGGTTGGCTATATGAATTTTGTTTCTTCATCCCGACCTATCTTGAGCCAAATCTTGGATAGGTTGCACTTCTTCATATTTGCCCTTACTACTTCCATCGGTGTTCTTATCAACCTACCCCTTCTCTTTGGTGAGCTATCAACATGAATAGAAAAATCTTTCCTCATCGGTGCTGTTACTGGCTCGCATTCGACATGTCCAAACAATCTCAAATTAGTTTCTCTTAATTCATCATTTATTGATGCTAGTTGCTACCTCTAGATACTCCAGAAAGCGATCTTTTCTGATTTTTTTTTTCATTGTTTTACCACACATTCATCCCAACATTCTAATCTTTGTTGCACTCATTTTGTGCATGGATTACTTCTTGATTGAACATATTGCTACTGGATATGGATATTGAATGGAACACTGACCTCAGGAAGCATTATCCCCTGAAAAGTCTACTTGGAACTAACTTTTTAATAGAAGGAATAATTATCTAGAAATCACTGCACCATATGGTTATGTCATCCATCAAACACTTTAAGATTACCTAGACAACTAATTGCTAGCTTATCTGCTTCGAGTGATTTTTTCGAAATGTATGAATTTTTCCATACAACAATTTATATGGCCATTTAATGGAGAAGGTTTTTTTTTTTTTTTTTTTGTTATTTTTTGTTTTATTTGTGTATGTAGTATGCATCTCTTATACTGTATAACTGTTTCCTTTTCTGCATTTTCCATACTGTTGTCAATGATTAAAAAAATTAGTTGTATCGGGTCATCTCTCTTAAGAGGTAATTTTGTATATGAAAAACATCATAAAATTAAAGGAAAATGTTAGAATTTCCATGTCCACAATACATTGCAATCACATTGCTTAGGTTGCCACCACAAGTAGTTTGAGACTACCACTCACATTAATAATAATTGTTTGTCATGGTGGTTGCAGAAAACTTCAGGCACTGTGCTTCCAAATCTGAGGGACCTCTTTGAAAATCCCCCTTCTATCACTGTTTCTGTGGGTCCTGATGTCCTTGAGTCTCTAAAGGATCCATCAAAAGCAAATCCATCTTCAAATAGCAATGGCAATATGTTATCAGATGCCATTGTCGAAGCAACAGATAACATTGATTGGAATATTTCTGTTGATAACACTGAAATTGATTGGGAAATTGGAACCATTGAACAAGCTAATGAACCAGGCGATGAATTTGGTTCTTATGAGATAGTCAATACTAATGAAGACCTAAAGGCTCCTGTAGCAGATAATGGTACAGCAACTGATCATACTATGTTAAATAAAGCAGAAGATTGCCCTATCTTGGAGATTCCTACATCTGAGGTATGCTGGGATATTAGCATCGAAAATCCTCAAATTGACATGGTTGAAGATGCTGGTGTACCGGATCCTAACTCAGAATTGTCTGTCCCAAATTCATTGATGCCAAATGAGGACATTGAAGAAGAAAGAAGCCAGCTTTTGGATACTGAGTATCGGAATAAGATTCTGGACGATTTATTTGAGGTATCCTATGATTTTGTCTTTCTTTTAGTTGTGTGTGCTTCTTGTTTTGTGGTTTATATGCTTGTTACTTTCTTACTTTGCATTCATATTGGAATTATTCTAATAATAAGAGTTTATGAAACATGTTGAATTGGAGGGTGTTGCAATTGAAAAGCTTCATTAAGTTTGTTCATGCAGACAGTTCTCACGTTGGTTTGGCTGCTTTGTCAGAACCATATACTGTTGGTCTGAGCACTTGTTCTTAATGGAACACACTTTTCTGTAGGTTGAAATGCATACAATAGAGATCTCAATATGCAAGAAAACTGGTTCCTATATTAACAAAGTCTCCTTTTAGTTCATCTCAGTATACAAGAACATCAGTTCCTATATTGATTAGAAGTTTCCTTCTTTTAGTTCCCATCTTTGGGTGCAATATTGTTCTTGGTCTTGGTCTTGGTCTTGTTCTTGATGGTACACATTTCTTTGGAATTGCTTGGGTAACGGTCAAGATCTATACTTTCAGTTTCACCAGTATTTGTTGTGCATTAATATATGATTGTGATATATGTTTAGCTTAATAAGAATTCATGTGTAGATGAAATCATTTCTAAACCAACGGATAGTGGAGATGGGTAGTGAAGAGACTTCATCTTTGCAACACCAAGTTCAGGCAGTTGCCCCATTTGTGCTTCAGCAGTACACTTCTGATTCAATTCAAAAAATGCTATTGGATGTATCCCTGGCCATTTCCATGCTTACCAATAGGAAGACGCGCGAGTTAATCATGATTCTGAACTCCAAAAGGTGATGCTTGATGCTTATATCTTGTTCTCTCTCTTCTTCTTTTTTTTAATCTTCTTGACTTTAGTTTGCACAATAATATAGAGACCCAAGTACATGAGACCCTGGCATGTGGGTTGCAATTTTTTGAAGTGCTACTTTTCAATTCTTTGGTTTTATCAATAACCAGGCTATGTAATAGTCAATTTCCTTTCATATGAACATTTATATTAGGGAATGTTAAAATGTATCCTTAGTTTGTGGGTTGGTCTGACATTGTGAGATCACCTTGACTCGAATCAGTTAAGTACAGCATGGAAAGTGGAAATTGGATTGTTTCGGCTGTGCTTTTCCACCTTTTATGCCTAAACTAAACTGCAATGACAGAAATTTAGTGCAACAGTGTAGAATTTTTTAGGGTAAGCCAGCTTGCCCATCCAACATGCAAGAGAGCTTTAGAATCCCCAGGGAATGATTTATGATTCAACTTTGCTTAATTTAACTGGGATCATATTATTCATCTTGGAACAGTCTAGGATTTCTTTACCTGAAATAGATATTTTGTGCTTGTTTTTATTTTAAGAATGGAAGAAAGTATTATGAAATTAAATTGCATGAATCATATACAGCCATGTTTGTTGGATATGGAATGTTAAAAAGGCTTTTATCAATAAAAGAATGCTTTTAACCTTTTTTGTTTTGATAACTAATAATCTGTTAAGCCAGACTGAAACCAGTACAACAGCCTCTAGTAGGATCCTGGGGGCCGTACTCTAGAGGGACAAAGTCATAATCAATGTGCTAGTTGCACTGTTGGCTGAATGTTAAAACTTGACATGAACTGCTAGGTTATGGTTGATTTTTACTATAACATAGATTTTGTATTTTTTAACTTTTAAGGTTTATTTTTACTCTGAAGTTTTTTTGTTTTGTTTTGTTTGTTTGTTTTTTGAAAAGATCTTATAATTTCCTATGAAATCTGAAGATTTAGTTCTTGTGACAATCTATTATCTAAGAGCTTCATTTTGCTTCTTCGCTGTTACTAAATTGGGTAATGTTCGTTCTTGTTTGTTATCATATTCCCTGGGTTTGTTTGGTTGAGGATTTAGTAGAACGGAATGGAATAGAATTTGAATTATTGTTATAAAAAAAATGGAATTTGAATTATCCCATGCAGTGAGAAATTGGAAATTTCTTGTGGAATCCATTCCGTGGTGATATGATGTCATCATTGATCTTACTCTGGGAATGGGGGAAAAGGCAAGTTAAAATGCACTTTTTAGGATCTACAAAATTCTGAGAATTCCATTCTATCAACCAAATAAAGAATTGTGAGATGGAACAATTCACAGCAGCACATGGTTCTAATTATTGCCACATAGGGCAATTCCATTCTTGAAGTTTATAATTGCTGAATTAATCCGGACCCATGGTCGTAAATGATCCTGGTCTGGGACAGGTCCATGGTGTATCTGGACCTGTCTGATATTCTAGATCCAGACCCATACTTGGACTCAGAGGTAAATATAATTACAATATGTAATGCATATTTTTATGTACATTACCATACAATATATATTTTGTATTACATTTTTCTATATAATATACTTGGGTAAATGGGTATTCAGGTATGTGCTACACGGCCCACACCCATATTTCCCAGGTAGGGTCTACCTGGGTATTAGGGGTCCATTTACAGCCTTATTCCTAAGTGATTGGTATTGGAATATTTTGTGATAACATTTGATTTATAACCCAAATCTGTTGGAATTATAGATTTCTAGATAGATTGGTATCCACTATAGAGGAAAAGAAGCATCACGAAGTGAAGTTGAAAGAAAGCCTAAAGGATTTATCCGCAAGACGAATGGAGCTGCAAAACGCATTGTCCTCATCTTGGCCAAAGCAGGTAAATCATTCTCTGCCGATTTCATTTTTTGTTATTTAAATTTAGTAGGGAGGATCTTGCTGTAGGGTCACAGTGGCAGTCATGAACTAGGTAGATATTAATCTTTTGGAACTGGATTCCAGACCCATATTGACATGAAATATTTGCTGCTTTTGTTATTTTATAATGAAACATTCCAAATCCATAAAATGCATTGCCCTGTCATCTATCCAAATCAATAATATGAAGATGAGATGATAAGGCCTGTATTTCTTGCTTTTGCACATTGCACCAGATTTTGTCTGGGA
The DNA here is from genome assembly GCA_029852735.1 of Persea americana. NCBI lineage: Eukaryota > Viridiplantae > Streptophyta > Magnoliopsida > Laurales > Lauraceae > Persea > Persea americana. Next base: position 62,433,178 of record CM056813.1, on the reverse strand, counting down.
AAGGACCACTTGGATATTTTTCAGACATTTTCTTGGTGGATCTAAATGACACTGCAATAATCACCTATGAACAATATGCCTTGGTAGTATGCAAAATTTGGGGCTGCATCCATTAGCCCATATTGTTGCTGTCCAAAAGTTGATACAGGAAATTTGTTATGTATAAAAGGCTTACAAGTATGGATCTCAAATCCATTTAAAACATTTTCTACGTATTGCAGGAGGCAGCCCTAGCAAAAACCAGGGAGCTGAAGAAGCTGTGTGAGACTACATTATCATCCATGTTCAATGGACGGCCTGTTAATATTCTTGGAGAGATCAACACATTGTTAAACAGTAGCATTAGTGCATAAAGTTCATGGAGAGACTTTTCTCGGTTTACATGGTTTTGTATCTTTTACAATAAATTATGTGTCAGTTCTCAGGCGGTTTTGACTTTGTAAAAAATGCCACCTGCTTCCGTCAATGACTGTAGGACCAAAATGGTATTTCAATGGGTATTTGACTTGGTAAAAATGACATCCACTTCAATCAACTATCGAAGAGCCCTTGGTTATTCAGTGATATTTGGAATAATTGCAACCATGCGCTTCATGTCATTTATATGGGACACCTTGGGGGAGTGGTGAAGTTATCCATCCATATTCATCAGAAAACTAAGATTAAATGTGGGAGTCTTTTGGAATGATTCATCAATACAGTGACACGTTAATTATCAGATCATTGGTCTGAATCATCAAAATTATAGCCTCAACCAGTGGTCTCTACAAGGAAAAGGAGTGCTTTTCTTCTTTTTATTGGTAGGGAAAAGAGGGGTTTTCTAAAAAGCAAAGGATCTCCATCTGTTTCTAAATGAGGAATCAACCTCTGATAACGCCAAAATAATGCAAGTAGCCTGGTTATGCGCTGTGGACAATACTTGAACAGAGTCTTATTCTTAAATAGAACAGAGTCTTATTTGGTTATGTAATCAGAAGTCAGAACACGTCACAGTGAGTGTCAAATTGGGGCAAATGCAAATAGAGAAGAAGTGAGAGTGTATGTAAAAACTTGGATTCATCATAGTTACACCCATGCTAAAAGTCCCTCGATTGAAATCGACTAATAGAGTGCCAATTTGATTATTAAGATTTTCCTCTCACGTGAAGATTTTTGATCATTTGGAACTCCAATCTGTAAGCACAAGCCACATGTAAATAAGCACTGCAGAAAGTAGCTACAGTATTTTGCTTTGCTAACAAAATGCAATGACTGAAAGGAAGATCTCCAAGTTCAACCGCCTGCTTACTCTCTGCAGTCTGCATACTGCAGCTATTCAAATTAAAAATAAAAATGATTTATTGGTCATTCACTGTATTTTAGTGATACGTTAACACACCTGTCAAATGTGACTGCAGCCACTACTCCAATTGGAGTAGAATTTGGCCCTGTGCCGTGACAACTATAGGGGAAGAATATTATTCTGAGCTGTTTGAATTTGAGGTGGGCCCCCCTTAATTGATTTAAATGGCTGAACACAAAGGACCCAAATTCTCAGTTCATTGCCAATTTAGCATCTGCCAAGATACTTGTCCACGTGTATAAAAGCTACGAGTAGCAAAAACCATCTAATGAACTTATGCCAAGTCCCTCAACCAGTAGTAGTAGATAGATAAAGAAATCCATGACCACACAGAAATCCATAGATACAAAGAAAATTAAGATGGAACTGAAGATAACCATGCAGAACTGGAGAAAAGAGCGAAGAAGAATACAGCTTCCAAACTCTAAATGAGAATTCAAAGAGACCAGTGGATTTGATTGCTGGATGCACCATACTGTCTAAGCTGCTCGCGGTCATCCATGCATTGCTTGCTCCCTTGCCGAGTGGAGTAGAGCTCACCTGCACCTGAGAACTCAGTACCGACAGTCTCGCCAAGCCCCAACTCACGTGTGACTCCATGTGAGCTGCTGCTGGCTTCTTGGCCCTTGAAACTCCATGCGCTGCTCATGAAACTATTTGCCATGGCACTATGACTTGGTGGAGCCACTGTGGATCCTTCATGATTCATAAAGTCATTGGCTGCGATACTACCTGAAGCTCGGTTTCTGGGGCCCCATGGCTGCGATGACAGAAGAGAGAGAGCACAACTGGAGTTGGAGATTCCTGTGAAACACCCGCTTGAGGGAATATCCAAATTCGCAAAAGCATTCACACCCGCCGAACCTTGCAGATACTGCTCGGGTCCGTGGGTGGAGACATTGGCAGGAGGAACCTCTATGTGGCCCTTCCAAAGGGGCAGAGGAAACCTTCCCAATGCTGGAGATTGATTGCCTGATACTGGCTCACCAACCCGAGCAGAAGGCCATACTTCTCTTCCTGCAGATCTTATGTAAGTGAAGTCCATGGGGAAGCCTCCAACTCTGCTGATGTCTTCTGTCAATGAAGTGCTATAAGATTTTACACCCACTGAATAAAAAAAAAAAATGGAAGATTTGGAACTAGTTGACAATTGTGTAGCAAAGTCAAGCAAGTGTAAAGCATTCTATTTTATGATTTCTGACCAGGGAAGGATGATGATAGCCGTCCATTACGTGATGTAAAAGACATAAGGGGTGGCTTCCTTCGACGCTCATTGTGACCAGCCAGACGTCTACGACAACTGCGTTTTCCTTGGTCAAATTCAGGTAGCTGATGAAATCTGTGTGGAAACTATTCAAAAAGTCACTGGCTTCGATAATCACAAGCATCAGAAACACAACTTTATTTGTATTATGATCAGGTAGTGTAAGGCTGAACAATGAACATCTGTGGAGAATGATCTATTATAGAATGGAGGTATCCTTTTTTTTTTTTTCAAGACTTATAGTTTGATATCTTGCTACACCATGAATGAGTTATCTCTTAGACTTTGCAAAATGATTTTCACATGTAGCACATCCCAAGGGCTGATTTGGATGAATAGAAAATGAGGGGGGGGGGGGGGGGGGGGATGAGAATCCCTACAATTCACATTTTGACGCTGCTCAATCAACGAACAAACTGGACCTGAGCTGATCTTAGCATTCAATTAGCTCCAATCTACTTTGATAGTAGATTCTAAATGCCATGTTTTTATACAAGTAGATGAAAGGAAGCCACTTCATCAAGTAACAATTTACAGATAATAGAAATGTTCATATTGTATGTGGATAAAGATCAACTATGTAAAGAATAACGTGTCCAAGCCCCAATCTTCAACCGACCCTCACAAAAAATGAGGATTTGTGATTTGTAGGGTCCTGATGCATTGGGCTCGCACCAAATGGGAACAATAGACATTAAAATAGCATCTGCATCTTGATGCATTTTTTATGCATTTAGACCAAGCAATTCCCACATAAGAATAGGTGTCAACGATGATAGTGTTTCAACGAGTAATATTAGAAAATCAACAAAGTTCGTACAAGGAAAGATAGAAGATCAACACAAAATATTGACTGGTCTACTCTAGACAACACGAGAACACACAATCTTTAGTCCGGTTCTCAAAGGCAAGAACATTTCCACACATGAGACAAACAATCATGCATGAAACTACATATCGCAGAATGATATGTGAAATTTAGAAACAAACAGAATTCTAAACGGTAAGTAAAGAGATGAAAGCAAGTATAATAGCAACATGGACAGACTTCAAAAAATTTCCAAAATGAGTATGAATTATGCTCTATTAGATGGGGCTACTCATTTGATCTAAGGCTTTGAAATAGACTATCAAAATAGAAATTTACCAACCAACCACCCACATGGCTGGTGATGTACATGAAGCTAATCATTGTTAAATGGCTACTCAACAACAATTCAAATCCTGAATTTATGGGGTACTGGGTGCTACCAAACATGTCAAGTGTCCTGTATTCTGCTGCAGGTTCCACCTCTGTCCAGCTAAGTTTCGGAGAGCATCTGGACTCCAACTAAGTATAGCTGACTTTTCACAAATGAAAATACAAGGAGCTCAATGTGTTAATTTTGATGAAGTATCTGCTAACCAAAATCTAATCAAGAGAAGAGGATTACAGTCCCCTTCTTGCGGCTCTATGGAAGGTTCAAAAAGGTTCTGGTGGCAGCATAGCATACCTAGAAGATCTGGCAGACAAGCAGTTCTGCATTCCTTAGAAAACAAGTTCCCCTCCTTTTTTCAACCGCCTTTCCCACCCGACTGAGGAATTGCAGAAGCCCCATATCACCAAAAGGCAGCTGCTTTTCTCATTTCACTTGTTACACCAACTGGATGCAGTGAGTTTTACTGTGGGATTTTTTTTAAGTTTTTCTAAATTTCATTAGTACGCTACCAATCCTCCTATGAATCCTAAATGGAGAACCTTTCCCATTCTTTTTTACATTCCAGGGATCAACCAGTTGAAGTATACAGAATCAAAATAAACTGAGTATTGCAGCTCTGTTAATCATACATTCCATACTCCAACGCAGCTGCATATCAATCATCCTTATATAGCTGTAAATTTATGAGTCACCATATCTCTAATAAATCCTCTAAATACAAAGATCAAAATCATTAACCAAGTTGAGAAACCCAATTCAGGATCTAGATTATAGGGGGAATAGTTCAAACCTTAAAAAAGAAAATCGCAAACTCAACTTCCCATCAAAATCAAACGTACATTTCAAATCCACATGCCAGGGCACATCAAATTCAAATATAAACTGGAATACTGGATACTTCCAAACATTTCTAACAGAAAGATATCAACCAGACCCTTCAAGGCAACCAAAGCCCAACAACAAAGTCAAAGTAGTAAAACATAAACAAGCCTCCTAACATAATAAAGATAAATAACAACAAAAAACACAACAGGAACCAAGGAAAAGAGGAGAACTCAAAAAGATCCCAAATCAAAATTAAGCCTACAACTCAATTCTCCAAATCTAGACAAAAATAACTAAATTCAAAACAAAAAGGATGACTAACAATCGCTACAAAACTATTACAAGCCAGATAGATGATCACAATAATAATTCAAAAACATAAACCGTCACCCAAGCAACAAAAGTCCAACAACAAACAATCCAAACCCCAAGAGCAGAATCTAAGTCTGAAAAACAGAAAGGAAAAAAAAAAAAAAAAAGCACTCATACAATTAAAGAAAAGATACAAGAGGGGAAATAAAAAAAATGCCCATCTGACCTGCTGCACTGCTGACAGAACCTCTGCTCCAGGCCATTAACAATTACCTTAGGAGACTTTGAGTGCATTCCACAGACCTTGTGCTTGCAGTAATAAGGCTTTGCACCAGTCAAATCCACCTTGCAGCCCTCCACCTGACATCTGGGTGGCTGCCCTCCCTGAACCACCCCTCTCCCCTTCCTGGGCACCATTTTAGCCGCCTCCGACGCCGTTGCCGGAGATGAAGAAGTAGAAGACGAAGAAGAAGAAGAAGAAGAAAACCCAGAAAGAGTGCCTGCTTTGGCGGGAGCTCCAACACCCACATCCTCAAAATAGATTTTTTTGCCGAACTTCAATCCATTTAGAGAATCAGTTGAAGCAGACGCCCCTGAAGTTGAGCTCGAACCCATCTCCATCTCTCTCTCCCTACATTCCTTCCATGGCCTGATTTGGGGTGGTGCAGAAGAAAGATACGGAGAACTCGAGATGTGGATTCTTAAAGATAAAGGGAAGGTGATTTAAGATCCAAGAGAAAAGGCAGTGGTGGGTTTGGCTATTTACAGCTCTGCGGGCTTTTATGTAGTGCTGTTGGTGTTGCAGTATAAAGCAGACACCACCCATTTGGGCCATGCCAGCTCTACTTATTGTACTGAAAGGTGTAGAGAAAGGCAGAGAGAAAAAGAGAAAGCAGCAGCAGTACTTAGGCTGCAGTGTGGGGCTTTTGGTTTTTCTGACTCTTTTTCTCCTTCCAAAGCATACTATCATCATACTCAATAATTTCATATGTGAATTGGAGCCTCACATACTCACAGTCTACTTAAAGTATAAACAGACACACACTCCCTCACATACTCACAGTCTACTTAAAGTATAAACAGGCACACTCTCTCTCTCTCTCTCTCTCCGCATCTACCATTGAAATACTGGCACCTGTGATTTGTGAACTACACTACACTGGCCCCAACCATTTTATCATCATCATCTTACTGAATCCCAGTAAACTTGGTGTTTTACTTTTAAATAACTGAAAAAATTACACTGAAAGAAGAAAAGTTCAAATGTGCTCCCACTTTGAAATCTGATTAGACCGCAGGTCTGTTGTTTGGACAAAAACAAAGTTAAGTCCATGAATTTTATAAGCAAAGACAATGCCTATATGTTGTATATGTGTCTAATGTCATGATGCAATACATTGCACTTTCTCTATCTAATGATTGTAAAGCACTTGTTAAGCTACCCTCCTAGTTGTTAATTTTTCAAAGAAGACAAAAACAATTGCACTTTATAAATTTAGAAATATTTTGGTCTTCATTCATGACCGGGTCCAAACATTTTATTTGTGTTTTGGTTTGAGCTCGATTTGGATTCCAATAAGGTCTGGATCCCTATATGAACCCCTATATTAGTTATTCAGGTGTAGGTCTGGTGCAGTATGGACCAGATTGCTGGCTCTTCATCCCTTCTTTGGCCTGTCAATTTAGGTCATATTTCTTTATTAGGATCTAAGGAATTCATATAGAAAGAATTTTAAAATTCTCCAAAGGTTGTCCCCTTTATGGCACGTTTGGTAAGCATCCATTGTAGGAAGAGGATTTTATGCTCCTGATGATTCCTCTGGAAGTGGAATCAAGCAATCCTCATATGGGATTTGTGCAGAGAGATCTAGGTTTGCCACTGAAAGAGAACTCCCACCATTGGTAGAATATGTAATACAATAGTTGTAGTTTTTTTTTAAATAGCTCACGATCTATGACGAATAAGGAACTCAAATTTTTACTTAAAGTCAATTTGGGTCATCTAGTGTATTTGAACGATTCAGATCGTGCAAAGAGGCCCCACAAAAATAAAAAAAATATTTTAGAATCTGGACTTTTTTGCAAATATCTCGATATCCAAACATGATCAACGGCTGAAATTTGATCAGCTAGCTCATTTTCACCTTCCAAAGATAGCTAACGGTTTAGATCATGATATGGGCCCCACAGGAACCAAAAAATTGAAAAAAAAATGCACTGTTTTTCATCTCCTTTTTTGCCCTGTGTGAAATCAATGGTTTGGACGCTTTTGTAAATATATCAAACTCCGTAAACAATCAACGGTTGAAATTGACGTCCTAGCTATTTTGGGCCTTTTAAACAATACTACCTGTTCAGATCTTACTTGTGGGGCCTAGAAAAGGTCAGATTTTGAAAAAAATGGACAACCCTATATTACTGTGTGGATTTACTATAGCTCTGCCTTTCAGTGACTATGGATTTTGGGAATGAGAGGGGGGAAGCTCGGACCTGAGTTATACATGGAAGCAGGGATGCATGGAATCACAGAGGCTCTGTTTTGGGACTTTCCTTGCATTGCCAAATGTTGACTTTCCACGGAATCACAGAAAATGTGTGCTGAATCCTCGCTGAGGATGCTTACCCAACGTGCCCTTAGTGGAATTTCGTGATCCTCAGGGATTGAAGTAGAGATCAAGAAATTAGAATTCTGAGAATTTCGAAAGTTAAATTAGACATTTCAGGTGGTTGGGATTTGGAATTCTGGCAAAATATATATTGCATTAAAAAATGCCAAGGGGGGACATCCAGCCGACAACAGTCAAGTCACGGTAAAAAGAATTCCCAGCAACAGGAATTTCTATAAAAAATTCTAGTAATTGAATATACCTATTGATTTTGTAATTTTAACACCATGGTAAATGAAATTCAAAAGTTAACGTTAGGCAGGTCAATGGGTATCTGATTGTCTCATTAGCCAATGTCTGGTTTGATTCTTCTTGTCTAAGAAAAAAAAGAGTATGGAGCTTGTTTTTTTTTTTTTTTAAACATTGAGAAGATCAGAATTCAAGCCCATAACTAATTTCAACTCTATATCAAAAAACTCATGAAGACCGAGCTTGAGTCATATCATTTTCATAACAGCCCTACTTGTATACTAACATCATTTTTAGAAGTCAAAGGCATTTTTTTTTTCAGGAGGTAATGTTAAATCTATGAGAAAGTAATTCCAATAGTTAGAAATTTTACTCTACTCATGTTTTCTTCATCACAAGTAAGAAAGTAAAGTCCTAGCTGCCAAAAAATTTTACTTCTACTTTTTAGCCATAAAATTTTTTTACTCTATAGTTACTCGTCTTATTGGTTTCTCATCTCAGCTCAAATTACTTTAGTTACTTTACCAAGAAAGAAAAAACACTTTAGCTATGGAACAAAGTATATGTTTACTTTATATTCTTCTCTTTTGCATTATCATGCGTTTAACATTTACTTTACATTACTTTATTATTTCATCACCATACTACTTCAAATATGCCCTGAAATTGGTCTATTTTTGGGGTTCACATGAGCACTACTCACTGTCTTCCAACTGGCAATCTGTATCTTTATAAAATGGTTCCTGATCCAAATACCCCATGTGGCTTACTAATGTCAGGTCTATTTACTCTCGGTGGTCGCTTCTCTATACGGCTGAGTTCAGTGCTCCTACCCTTTTACGTAAATGCGGGCAGTTGATCTTAAAGAGAGAAAAAGAGAAGCGACAAAAGTTTCATAAATCTTACTTTAGGACTATGAATGGGAAGGCTTCTTTTTACTTGTACTTTATTTAGTTGGGGTGTTACTTTTACTTGCTTACTTGCCTACTTGCTTTATTTGGGTTGGTTTGGGGTCCCCTGTACTAGAAGAGTAGCTTTTGCCTTCTTTGAACATATCTGCTTGTCAAGGTTTTGGTTCTGGTTTAGATTGTCGGCATCTGTTTTGAGAGTCCAAGGTGGTGGCGTTGAATTGTTGAAACAAAGATCCTTGGGAATATGACGGTTTGGATTCTCTTCCATCACTTATGCCCTCTTTTTCAATCCTCTCAGGAATCTTTATCCACTCTTTCTTTCGTGTCTAAAGAGGACCCACTACATCATCATCATCTTCGTCGCCATCATCACCACCGCTGCCATAGATTTATTTCATTGAAGGTGGTGGAGTGCTTGCAAGATTTGGCTTGACAGATGCTTATTTATTTATTAATTTATTTATCAAGGTTTGAAGATGGTACATGTCCAAGAATGATAGATGACTAAAGAAAGTGAAGGAAATGATCAAAAGTAGTCACCAAAATGAGACATTGGATAGATCTTTGCAATGGTTGTTGCAATAAATCTTAAGAGGAGAAACAAGTAATATTCATTCATCGCACAATGTATTTCACCATTCATTCATGTGTGTTACTAATTATATGAAAGAGTAGAGGATCTATCCCATATGTGTGGGAAAAATACCGTAATGACGAGATTAAGCGAGGATCACGGCAGTCCACCTCGGTCTCGGCAAGCATAGCCTGACAGCCCGGCGGCTCGGTGAGGAGCGCCGGCTCGAGAGGCACTATGCTGCAGCTCGGCAGCCCGGCTAGGAGTGCCAGCTCAGCAACTCAGCTCGGCCGCTCGGATAAAGAGTGCCAGCTCATTGTATCAACTTAGCAGCTCGGTAGCTCTGTTCAGAGTGCCAGCTCGGCAGGGGGCAGCTCGGCTGCTCGGCATCTGTGCCAGCAGAGAGCCAGCCCAGCCAGACCGCTCCTGGTCCCGGCAAGAGTACGAAGGCAAAGAGTGGGCCATCACACCTACCAAATGCGCGGGCGTGCCCTGACAGTTAGGGGCGCTCATTTATGGCGATAAGAAGTCGGCTTCATCATCCCCTCACGTCAACTGACCAAAAGATACTGATGGGACGCGCCCTTTTTACCTACCGCCGGATGTCAGGGTAAGGCTGATGGGACCTTACCCCACCTACCCCCACTCACAGTAAATGCACGAAAAAACTCCTTGATATACACATGGGATCAGCCCCATTGAGATATGCGATATACAACACATAATACTCCAGACTCTCGCTCATTCTCTTCTTCCTCCTCCTGCTGCTTAGTTTTCTCAGGACTAACTCAGGCATCGGAGCGCCTTCGGCTCACGGCAGCCAGGGGCTCTGACCCAAGCCTTTTTCCTTCCCTTTTCAGGTTCTTCGACCCCGCGGAGGCTCCCGGCGTTCGGTCTTCCCTGATCTAAGAGGTTCATCTCCTCAATCTAAGTAGGTGTCGTTTTTCCCGCCTACAGTTTGGCGCCGTCTGTGGGGAACTGAACAAAAAGCTTTCAAGCGCCATGCCTCCAAAAACCAGAAATGGCGAAGTGCCCTCCAAGGGCAAAGGCCACGACAAAGAGCGCACCGGGCAAGGTGACAGATCTGTCACCCAACCAGGTGCGAAGTCTGCACGGGCTAAGTCTCGTCACCAGACCACTCCCGAAGACCAGGAAGATCCTCTCCAGGATGCTGTCCTTGCTCGAAACCTCCTCATCCAGGGGCAAAGAGAGCTCATCCGGAGGCTCAAGCAGCAGCTCCGGGATGGAAGGGCCCCGAGCCCGCCTCCTGCGCATAGCCGTGCTTCGGGTCCTCCACGCAGGCACGACCGAGATCCGACTCACGAGCGAGACCTGAAGCGCGTCCACCGAGAAGAAGACTCCAGCAGCGACCATGTGCTTGAAGGGCCAGAGAAGCAGCGCCAGACGCCAGAAGACGAAGAGGAGCTCAAGCATTGGATTGACAAGCATATCAGGCAGGCCATCCGTCAAGATATGGAGACAGCCGGTATCGCACCAGACCAGTTCGGCATCTTCGGAGCTGAAGACTCGGGCGCATCTCCCTTCTCCAGAGAGATCCGGAGGCTTTCCCTCCCTGAAGAATTCGCCGTCCCGAGGTTCACCTTGTACGATGGAACCGCGGACCCTGCAGCGCACCTCCGACACTTCGTCCAGAGAATGTCGGTGTGGGGCGACAACGATTTCCTGAACTGTCGAGCTTTTTCCTCCAGTTTGGGAGATCTCCCCCTGAGATGGTTCTGCACACTCCCCGCAGGCTCCATCTCCAGTTGGCAGCAGCTCCGACACTCCTTCTTAGTCAAGTTCCAGGCCAACATGATCATCCCGAGGGCATGCGCCGACCTGATGACCCTCAGAATGCAAGAGGACGAGAGCGTCACACAGTTCAGCCGGCGTTTCTGGACTGTCTATAGCCAGATAGAGGGCGCTTCCGACGAAGTAGCCGTTAAGTCCTTCCAGCAGGCTCTGCGTCCGGGCACCAAACTACGGGAGCATTTGGTCATGTTCCCCGTGGCCACAATGAATGAATTGATGACCCTAGCAAGTCGGTTCATCAAGGCAGAAGAAGACGAGGCTCGAGGACGGGATAACCTTGGCAGCTATTACGAGGGTTGGCCACCTGAGACTGACGAGCTCCTTCAAGAGGAATCGACCCAGTCCAGCTCGGCATCAATGCCAGAAGATTCAGGGGTCCGGTAGCAGTACCACCCCCGCGGCTCGGCGCCTCTGTTCAGAGAGCCAACCGTCCTTAGCTCGGTGCCGGCACCAGCTCTGGCGGCACAGCCATATGCACTTCAGGGTCCGGTAGCAGTACCACCCCCGCGGCTCGGCGCCTCTGTTCAGAGAGCCAACCGTCCTTAGCTCGGTGCCTGCACCAGCTCTGGCGGCACAGCCATATGCACTTCAGGGTCCGGTAGCAGTACCACCCCCGCGGCTCGGCGCCTCTGTTCAGAGAGCCAACCGTCCTTAGCTCGGTGCCTGCACCAGCTCTGGCGGCACAGCCATATGCACTTCAGGGTCCGGTAGCAGTACCACCCCCGCGGCTCGGCGCCTCTGTTCAGAGAGCCAACCGTCCTTAGCTCGGTGCCTCCACCAGCTCTGGCGGCTCAGCCATATGCACCTCAGGGTCCGGTAGCAGTACCACCCCCGCGGCTCGGCGCCTCTGTTCAGAGAGCCAACCGTCCTTAGCTCGGTGCCTCCACCAGCTCTGGCGGCACAGCCATATGCACTTCAGGGTCCGGTAGCAGTACCACCCCCGCGGCTCGGCGCCTCTGTTCAGAGAGCCAACCGTCCTTAGCTCGGTGCCTCCACCAGCTCTGGCGGCACAGCCATATGCACTTCAGGGTCCGGTAGCAGTACCACCCCCGCGGCTCGGCGCCTCTGTTCAGAGAGCCAACCGTCCTTAGCTCGGTGCCTCCACCAGCTCTGGCGGCACAGCCATATGCACTTCAGGGTCCGGTAGCAGTACCACCCCCGCGGCTCGGCGCCTCTGTTCAGAGAGCCAACCGTCCTTAGCTCGGTGCCTGCACCAGCTCTGGCGGCACAGCCATATGCACTTCAGGGTCCGGTAGCAGTACCACCCCCGCGGCTCGGCGCCTCTGTTCAGAGAGCCAACCGTCCTTAGCTCGGTGCCTCCACCAGCTCTGGCGGCTCAGCCATATGCACCTCAGGGTCCGGTAGCAGTACCACCCCCGCGGCTCGGCGCCTCTGTTCAGAGAGCCAACCGTCCTTAGCTCGGTGCCTCCACCAGCTCTGGCGGCACAGCCATATGCACTTCAGGGTCCGGTAGCAGTACCACCCCCGCGGCTCGGCGCCTCTGTTCAGAGAGCCAACCGTCCTTAGCTCGGTGCCTGCACCAGCTCTGGCGGCACAGCCATATGCACTTCAGGGTCCGGTAGCAGTACCACCCCCGCGGCTCGGCGCCTCTGTTCAGAGAGCCAACCGTCCTTAGCTCGGTGCCTGCACCAGCTCTGGCGGCACAGCCATATGCACTTCAGGGTCCGGTAGCAGTACCACCCCCGCGGCTCGGCGCCTCTGTTCAGAGAGCCAACCGTCCTTAGCTCGGTGCCTCCACCAGCTCTGGCGGCTCAGCCATATGCACCTCAGGGTCCGGTAGCAGTACCACCCCCGCGGCTCGGCGCCTCTGTTCAGAGAGCCAACCGTCCTTAGCTCGGTGCCTCCACCAGCTCTGGCGGCACAGCCATATGCACTTCAGGGTCCGGTAGCAGTACCACCCCCGCGGCTCGGCGCCTCTGTTCAGAGAGCCAACCGTCCTTAGCTCGGTGCCTCCACCAGCTCTGGCGGCACAGCCATATGCACCTCAGGGTCCGGTAGCAGTACCACCCCCGCGGCTCGGCGCCTCTGTTTAGAGAGCCAACCGTCCTTCGCTCGGTGCCAGCACCAACGGTAAAGCCAAAAACATCGCGGACATTTGACTTCGGCAAACTTCTCCCCAGCTCGGTATAGGTCCCAGCCCGGCAGTTAGCTTCCGACCTCCACAAGTTGGAGCACTTTCAGAGGTCAAAAGCTAGGGGGCAATTGTGTGGGAAAAATACCGTAATGACGAGATTAAGCGAGGATCACGGCAGTCCACCTCGGTCTCGGCAAGCATAGCCTGACAGCCCGGCGGCTCGGTGAGGAGCGCCGGCTCGAGAGGCACTATGCTGCAGCTCGGCAGCCCGGCTAGGAGTGCCAGCTCAGCAACTCAGCTCGGCCGCTCGGATAAAGAGTGCCAGCTCATTGTATCAACTTAGCAGCTCGGTAGCTCTGTTCAGAGTGCCAGCTCGGCAGGGGGCAGCTCGGCTGCTCGGCATCTGTGCCAGCAGAGAGCCAGCCCAGCCAGACCGCTCCTGGTCCCGGCAAGAGTACGAAGGCAAAGAGTGGGCCATCACACCTACCAAATGCGCGGGCGTGCCCTGACAGTTAGGGGCGCTCATTTATGGCGATAAGAAGTCGGCTTCATCATCCCCTCACGTCAACTGACCAAAAGATACTGATGGGACGCGCCCTTTTTACCTACCGCCGGATGTCAGGGTAAGGCTGATGGGACCTTACCCCACCTACCCCCACTCACAGTAAATGCACGAAAAAACTCCTTGATATACACATGGGATCAGCCCCATTGAGATATGCGATATACAACACATAATACTCCAGACTCTCGCTCATTCTCTTCTTCCTCCTCCTGCTGCTTAGTTTTCTCAGGACTAACTCAGGCATCGGAGCGCCTTCGGCTCACGGCAGCCAGGGGCTCTGACCCAAGCCTTTTTCCTTCCCTTTTCAGGTTCTTCGACCCCGCGGAGGCTCCCGGCGTTCGGTCTTCCCTGATCTAAGAGGTTCATCTCCTCAATCTAAGTAGGTGTCGTTTTTCCCGCCTACACCATATAACCATCAACTTAGTAAAGTAGTTCCAAGGCATCCAGCCTAATGCAAGACAAGGCTAAGGTCAACCATATAGTAGTGAGGCCCATGTGTTAGATCTAATGTAGTTTGCAACATAAATTAAACCTACGGATCGAGACTTATGTATTGAACAATGGATAATTCGATACATTAAAAGCGTACGTACTATACATCATGATCTTGATGATATGTGATTTGGATATGATCTATGGCTTATCCTGCCTTGTGATCAACCGTCTTGATCAAACTTGATTTTCTTTTATCTCCCTTTTCACTCACTCTTAAATGCATGGAAGTTAATGGGTACTTTTCAATATAATGTAAAGAAAGAGATAATTAAAAAAAAAAAAAAAACTATTCATAGAGATAACCCAAAAAAACTATTCATAGAGATGACCCTAGAGAAATCTCTTTCCATCAAAAAAGTCTTATTAGATTTCAACATACTTAATTCCCTCGTTCATCGGTCAAACAAGAGTCCTAGTGGATTAGGCTTTCTAAAAATGCACCCATACAAGAAGAACAGTTCCCCTAGTTTCTTTCTATTTATTTATTTTTTCAATGAAACTTTTCTAATTAAAAGGAAAGATTCTCATCATTTGCAGCGGCTGTGTGCCACCTGGGCCATTGGGTCCTAAGTGAGATGGGGGACCTAAGGAGACAACCTGAAGTGAGAGTTATTCAAATTTCATTCCCATGCAAATATGCAATCATCCTGACCCATATAAAAATATCAATGCTATAATTGGCAAAACAAGGCAATAATTTTTTTCGAAAGGTAAAATAAGGTAGTAATTCTACAACATGATTCTCTTATAGAAGAGGGCAAGAAAATCTTACAAGTGCATACTGGAAAGCACCCCACTGGATTCCACTCTTTTTCTCATTGTCTGGCCAAAAAGGGACTGTTTGAATGAAACAAACAAGCATGATGACACACCTTCAAAAGCAAAGAGAGGGAAAATTGAGGTCATTACTCAGTAATGCATATAAAATGATGTACTTACTGTTTATCTCACCAAATTTATTTACTTTGGGAAATTACTGCTCCCCATTATTTCAGTTTTATTATTTATTAACCTACTGACACATTTGCCTCTGCCTCATACTATATCAGTAGGGTTACAATCTAAGGAGCATTAATCCTTAGATCATGAAATGACCCAATTCCATTCCAATAAGCTTAACAGTTGAACATTGAGAACAATGGTTTTTGGGTACTACAAAATAAATTGTTAAAGAACCCCTCCCTGCTGGCCTCACATCTCGGGTCTATTTGTTTAACATAATTTAATACTTGGGGTTATAATTATAAGTGATTTAAAATGAAGAATCAAAGGTGAATATTAAAAAATAACCATCAAATAACCTCCCTTTTAATGGAAATTGAATCAAGGAAAAATGAGAATTGACTAAATTGATTACCCAACCATAACCCTGGTAATTCAATACCTAAAATAGACGAGGTCTCATCTACATCTCCATCTCATATCTTCCACCCCTTACTTCATATCCTTCACTCATCTCCTCTTTAATAATCCTTTGGTGGAGCTCATTTCACCATGTATTCTCATGTATTCAATTTCAATGTATTTTATGCAAATAAATAGGCTGCTAGTGTTCAATAGACGGCCAAATTTAGCTATATATCAAAAATCAGTTTTTTTAGTTGTTCAACAAAAAACAATGATTCTAATTTCATATGGCTAGCAATTTAAGATGGTTTTCATTTTTGGGACATGCTAGTGTATAATCTCGCTTGCATTTGTTTAGACATCATGCAAACCCTCCAACAAATAGAGAAAACTGTGACCTGCCAAGTCAAAATTTGGCTTTTACTTTGTAAAATGATATGTGAAAATTTTAAAGTCATTGGTGCCCCTATTTTAGACACCTACGGTTTTTTAGTCGAGTCCAGTGATTTTCGCACCACTATAAGCATTTCACTTATATTTATTTCAATCATTTTAAATCCTTAGATTGGATAGATAAAAATGTAACATATTGCTTGTTTTTTTGTTGTTTATTTATCGAACTACCATGGAACACTTTTTCTAGGTTGTATAATAAATGAACTCATCAACATATCATCTGGCACCAATTTAAAGCCTGTTATCCATCACATGTGTGACTGGCCCAGTCAAATTAGTTAATAAGATTGGTCCAAGTAGCATGTGCTTATTGATGACAAGGGCCCCATGCAAAGAAAGAAGTTATAAAGAGGCATCATGGCCTCGCTCAACTTGTGGGCCTACTACATACCAGAACAAAACACCCAAAATGGCCGACCTGCATCATGAACCTACTTACACTGCAGCATCATGGACTTATCAACAGGGTTGCCATAGATTTATTTCATTGAAGGTGTTACAGGGTTTGCAAGATTTCATATTATAATTGTCGTCTTTTTTTTACTATTTATTTAGGTTTGAATTTGGCATATATCGAAGAATAACACATAATCATCAAAGTGGGACATTAAATGGACTTTATAATAATTGTTGCAGCACATTTTGGAGAGGAGAAACATGCAATGTTCATTCACCATCATTATCGTCTTCACCGTCATCATTATCGTCATCACCCAATCCTACGTGTCTCATTATTCATTCGTGAGTGTTACTAATTAGATGAAACAAATAATGGAAGTGCCCCATTTAACTATAGAATTAGTAAAATAGGCCCAAAACACCCAGCCTAATGCAGGGTGGGGCTTACATGAAGTACCATTTCCTTATTTTTCTTTCATTTTTTTTAATTTTCATTCCCACGCAGTCATCCTAGCCATAGAAAATACCGTTGTTTATAATTGGCAAAACAGGGTAAGAATTCTACAACATGAACAGCCTCTTTCAAAAGAGGGCAAGAAATTCCTGTTTAAGTGCATATACTGAAAGCACCCCACTGGATTCCATTCTTCTGGCCAAAAGGGACCTCTTGGAATGGAACAAAGAAGCATGATGACATACCTCCAGAAGAAAGAGAGGTAAATTTGAGGTCAGTACTGCATAAAAAATGATGTACTTGCTATGTTGATAACACTGTACATTGCAGCATGGCAGGCGAAATGATGTGAAAGCTGCTTAAACCCCGCTCAACAATTTATTTTGGGAAATAAGTTCTTCCCATTACTTTAGTTTTAACATTCATTATCCTACTGACACATCTGTCAAGCTTCCTAGCCAACAGTAGGTTTACTATTTCAGGGGCATTAATCCTAAACATCATGGAATCACCATATTCCATTCCAGTGGGAGTGATCTAAACAGTTGAACATCCAACACAGGACAAAGCTTTTTGGGTACAACAAACTAATTTTTTAAAGAACCCTTCCCTACTTTCCTCACGTGCTAGCTTGCCCTCGTCTCATCAAAGCTACTTAGGGCCTATTTGCTTGGTATAATTCAATACTTAGGATCGCATTTCTTTTGTTTTTGTTAAAATACATAAGAATTGAATTTATAGGATTCATAACATTAGTAGTTAAAAATAAAGGTTAAAGATTAATTTTAAGAAATAAGTAGTAAATAATTTTTTCTTTTAGGAAAATAGAATTCAAAAAAATAGGAAATGAACTACTTGGGTGATGACCGGTGTATTCATTTCCCATTTTGTTTTAATTCCATTTTCCTAAGAGGAAAGGTTGTTTAATGTTTATTTTTAAGAATTCGCGATTAATCTTCATTTTTAACTACCTGTGATATGAAATCTATATATTCAATTACTATGTATTATAATGCAAACAAATTGGCCCTAGGTGATAAAAAAAAAAGAATCAAAAGTGAATATTAAAAAATGACCATTAGATAACCTTCCCTGTAATGGAAATTTAGTTAATAAAAGATGGGAAATAGATACCTAGCCATCATCCTAATAATTCATTACCTAATATAGTCAAGGTCCCATCTACATCTACCCCATATCCTTCACCCCTCACTTCTATAATAATCCTTCGGTAAATCTCATTTCACCATAAATTCTAAAGTCATTGGCAGCCCTTAATTAATCATCTACAGTTACTTGGTTGAGTCTAGTAAGTGCATTTCCCTTAGTTTTATTTCAACCATTTTAAACCCTAATTTAGGGCCTGTTTGTTTGCCATGGAGTATAATAAAGATAGCTTAATCTATCCTTATTATATTGCATGACAAACAATCAGGCTTGGATAACTAAAAATGTAATACAATGCTCAGCTATTTATTTATTGAACAATCACAAAATATTTTGGAGATTTTACCAGAAAAAAAATCCCCTTAGATTTAGTGAAGACAAGAAATGCTATCAAATTTCAATATCGACCAAAAAGGCCCTAATCAGGAATTTCCCCCACTCATTTCTTCTTCTTTTTCTTCTTTTATTTTTTATATATATTTTTTTATTGTTGTTGTGCGGGCTGCTCACCCCCATCACAAGCTGCAACATAAAAAGAAAAAGTTAAATTAAAAAAAAAAAGAAGAGAAAATCCAGATATTGCTGAGCCTTTTTGGGCTATATTGAAACTTGAGAATTCTAGACTTTCTTTCTTTTTTTGGTAAAATCCCCAAACACTTTTCTAGATTGTATAATAAATGAAGTAATCAACATATCTTCTGTCACGAATTTAAAACTTGTTTATTCATCACATGCGTGAGTGACCGAGTCAAAGTTGTGAATAAGATTGGTCCAAGTAGCATGTGCTTATTGATGACAAGGCCCCCATGGAAAGAAAGATGTTGTATAGAGGTATCATGTTCTTGTTTACAAGGAGTTACGTTTTGTGGGCCTACAGTCCAGAACCAAATACCTAAAATGGCCGACCTGCATCATGGACCTACTACACGATGGCCCACCTCATAACTGAAGTGTGTCCACTTTGGCTACCTTTACCAGACAGATCATGATCAGACTAACATCGTATCTCTTCAATTTGAAACCTAAACTAAAAAAGTAACACCACATCAGAAACACAAGCAATAAAAGTGGGCCTAATATTCTAGCTAAATGTGATGAACTAATAAACATTTAATTGTCAATAGAGGTGTGAACTAGCCGAGTTGGGCCAAGACTAGCCAAGCTTGAGCTTGACTGGCTCATCAACAGCTCAAGCTTGAGTTGGGCTTGGGATCAGCTTGTCTTTATTATGAGCTGAGCTAAATCTTGGGCTTGGCTTTTTCATTGTTTGTTTTTTTTTTTTTTTTTTCTTGAAGGGCAAGATATAAACAGTTAAAGAAAGAAAACACAGCTAAGACCCATGTAAGTAAATCTCATAATGATCCAAATCCTCGAGGACCATGCTCTCAATCCATGAATGGAGCCCGCCTATTAAATTCAAACACTCAAAACTACTTCCCCACCTTGTATTACCTTCAGGCCAAATTTCACTCTGATCAGAGTAATGCCCACAGATTAGATTGGTCCGATCCTCTATGACCTCTTATGAAAAAACCCAACTGCAGTGGACACTGGATGAACAGGATCCTGATTTCATGAATGGTACCAATCACAGAGCTTAAAATGGAGAAGCAAACTTTCAGGCAAGAATAGAAGAAACCGTATTTGACTGGGGTCAGGAAATTCAATGGTTCATAAAGATCATTCTCATCATCTTAACCTTATCCTATAGACTAGTAACTTGACAAAGAAAGCGTGGAGATTCGTTTTTGTAACTGAGCCTGAGACTGATTTGGCACGACCCTTCTTTATTCAAGCTTGGGGTCAGTGCATACCAGAGAGACACACCTAGCGGGGGCATAATAATGTTCACAAAGATTATAATGGATAAATTGAACTCCCAACTTCGATCAACATAAAAGAAGCCCCAGAATCTGCCTCAAAAACCATAGTCATGGGATTATGGTGAAAACGGCAGACAGCTAAACAGGCAGTAAGGGAAAACTGAAATATTATTCGCTTACAGGGCACAAACAAGTTCAGAATAGTGATAGTGGAAACTTCCAATGGTGGAGTGAAAGCAAGAACTAAAACCCAAAATACTAGCAAAAGCAGACTTGGACAAGAATGCAGACTACATGACTTGTGAACAAGCAAAACCCCGTTCTAAAGATGTAGGGGTTATAAGATATCTGCTATAAAAGCTTTGCTGCCTCTAGAAGTTACCAGCTTAACTATGCGAAATGGTCATTTGTAGTTGGTGAGCCACAGATTTCTCTGAACAGGAATAAAATGAGGACAAAGATTGAATTATCTGTGGATGTGGAAATGGAAGATTGATAAAGCTCAAGATGGGAATCGGGACAATGTCATGAACCTGAATCTAGAAAGAAAGTCACAGCATGGAATCCAGGCCTGTTTGGAACTGTATCTACAAAAAAAGCTGTGAGATCTGTGAGGCACTACATAAGGTACAAAAATGTTCCAAGAAAAGCACAAAGTACCCATTTTTTACATATAGAGGCTGAAGAAAATGATAACATGGTTCTGAAAGCCCGTCCGGGACTGGATTAGCATTGAAAATTGTGGGATGTGTGTATGTATGGTGCAGATTACAGCTGATACTGGAAGAAGGTAAAAAATCAATCAAGGGTCAAAATTTTCTTTTAAGTATGACAGAGCAAAACGACAAGGCATGCTAAAAAAGATAATTTGTGGGACCCACACCGATACAGTGAAGCATTATGCTTATCCCTCATACTTCATCCCAAGTAAGCCCTAAACCAACAATATTAAAAAAGGCAATAAATGAAATCAGGGAAGGCCATAAAACCAAGCATTGGGTCATTCCTAACAAAACATTGAGACATTGATTGGAATGGAGTAAAACAGACTTCATACTCACTTCAAAAATAGCCAAATCTTTTGTAAAAAGAGGAGGTAGGGGTATATGAAGTTGTTTCAGATAGTAATACCAATCATCAAACTATTTGGCTTTAAATTGTTGTTTGCTCCTGAAATTCCCAGATACACATTGATCGTATGTTCATAAGATACAGAAAGAGAACATGCAATTCTGAAAAGTGGATTAACAGATAATTCATTTTTTTTTTTGCCACTCAAAAAATTGAGAACTATGACTAATATATTAAAGTATTTTTAAGATAAAAGAACATGCTCATGTGGGTTATGTTCTGCTGCTGTCACCTTAATGACCACTTTCTTCCATATTAGATGACCACAAACAATGCCCGTACGGCCACAACTCATAACCACACAACTTACATCGATGCCCATTACTTCAAAACTTGATTCAGCCAAATAAAAATAAGCTCACCAGCAGCCTAGCTTTATGTTCTGTTTCATCAGTTGATGTGGTAATAGTTTTCTTTTTAATGTGAAATGAACTGGAGTTGACAAGAAAGAAGCCAACTAGGACAGGATCATCTATCTTTTTCAACAGTGGCTTTCATAGCTCTGTGGTTTGAAGCCACTACAGTAGGTTCATAAGTCCTGGTGCCTGGATGTATCTTAAATTCTTAAATTTTATTTTATGAGATTGGGAAAAATTCCAGATGAGATTTTTGGGAATCATGCATGGATAAATATACTGATGGATACAATAAGATAACAATATGCCAAGGAACCAAAGACCCTAAAGAATCTTCATAGCTCCATAAAATAAGATAAGACCTTTAGATATTAAGGAGAAAGGGGTCGTAGTAGTAGTATAAGTGAGTTTTGCAAGCGTTTCCCCTGGAATAGGGATTTCATAGGCAATGTTACAATTATTGTTGTTGGGATCATTTTAAATTTGTCAGGAATATTGGTGATATTTTCATAGGGGATGATGGCATGGGGTAGCATACAGGTTCTATGTTTGCCTTTGGTTGTCTCCTGGTCGCTCTTTTGAATAAAATCATTTTCACCCAAATAATGATACACCGGCTTAAGTTAACAACCCAGAGGATCCTTGAAATACTGTCAACTTCAACTAAGGAACTAGGTTCACTAACATCCGAGAGGCTGAATTACATGCTCATGCACTAAGTTTCCAAGAAAACAATCTTGCACCAGAGTCCTTTCATTTGCTCTTGGAGGGTTGCACCTGCAGCCCATTCAGAACAAGGGGTAAAATTACTAGGAAAATGATTCCACTAGCTATAGCTTGGTGTAATGGAATGGGTGCAACAGAACATTATTTTTATGGCAAAGATCATCATAGGCGCCCATGGTATTGAGAATTAAGCCTCCCCTTATAGCATGGGCCCTTCAAGCAAAGGAATTTATGGGCATATACATATATGCATCAGATATATGAACAAATTGGATGGAGTCAGTAAACGGGCATCTGATGCTAGTCTCCCCCAAGCAACTAGCAATGAATCCTCCTGCAGGAGGATTTAAGCTAATTGTAGATGGGCGCTCCAAAGTAAACCTAGGCCCATAGGGTAGCTAGGAGGAGGGATGAGGCTTAAAAATGATCACTAAACAGAGTAATCTTTTCCAAGACAACAGGTTATGGCAATTCAAATAGAGGCAAAATCTTGACAATAGAAGATCTCGAATTAGTGAGGTCGCATTCTCATGGTCCTTTTCAAGTGGAGGGGAACTCGAGAAATACTAACACCTAGGCTATTGGAGAAGTACAAGCAGCTTGGTGCTTCTACATTATCAAGGATATTAAGGAACTGTTGAAGGACACCCAATGCCACAATCTATCACGTCCCAAGAGACCTCAATGAAGATGCAGATATTTTAGCAACATCAGGATCTGACAGGCAAAGTATCTTGATTGTTAATGGATTAATATTTTATGTTTTTGTGAATGAGTCTTGTTTTCCACCATCCATACTCATGATGGATGGTTCGTTTCTACAAAATTTTAGCTTTATTTATGAAAGTTTGTAAAAAATAAAATTAAATTAAAAAGAAAAGGTTTCTATGGTCCTACTTGAGGTGAATTAGTGGTAGAATAGTCTCCAACCTTCCTTTGAGGTTTGTTTGGGCGATCTCTCATCATGAATCTATCACTTCTCCTTTACGATACTACATGGGGATGCTTGCAAGGGGAAATAATAAAGTCGGTAAGCCAGGTCTTTCAATTTATTGGCTGCTTTTTGTCCATACCATAGGGTTAGTGGACCAAATTAACCTCCATTGCCCATTCACCTCTGATGTCTGGGGCTTAGTCATGAATCTTCCACCTGAGGTTATACTCCTGCTTAGGAATCTCCTATCATTCAAGCTACTACTTTTAGTCCCTTTCATTTCTAGATCTAATCCAAAGTTTCTATAAACACTATCAGTAAATAAGATAACTCCTATATTCTAGTAAATAACTTTTGAAACCATCAGTGGCAGCAAGAGTCTATCAGTAAAAATGGCTCATGATTTATCTTTCCGTGGACAACTTTTGCCTTTTGACAAGCAATCTCATCAACAGAAAAGCAAAACAAAAGAGAAAAGACTTAAAACAAATATTTCTTGAAGAGGCAACAAAATTCCCTTAGAACCATATAATAATGCACCCTAACTGGAAAACTATCCACCATATAAATCAGTGAGGGAAGACAAAAGACTGATGATGGAGATACCAAGATTATGATTAGTGGCTGAGAAGTCCATGTATGGTGCAATGAAAACATTCAGAAACTCAACTTGGAAGGCAATTAAAAGTAGGGATGGGTACCAAAACCAAGAATCCAGGGGTATGCATTGAGGCGCCACCTTAGTAATTTGTAAAATCAATGATCCCAAAAAGTTCAATATGTGCTTTAGAGCTGATTATACAGAAGCATGCTTTACCAATGAATATCCATGCATATATACACAATTGCATCTATCTAAATTGAGAGAAAAGTGATATGGTCATTTTTAAGTTGCTCAACTCCAAGTTCCAACTCATGCAGTTCAAGACTAAAAGTTCATTTGACAATTGTTTTAGATCATTGACGCATACCATCTTTGAAATGACAGGATCAATTGCAAGTTAAAATCTTGGGTCCAAATACCAAAATAAATTGGAATTTTTTCAAAAAGATTTGAGTAATATAGAACTTAGGATGTTGGACTGGAAAGTGCCAAAGATTGCATTGTCTCTTTCAGTTTTTATTTTAATTCCTTTCATTGTGACAATTGAAAAGTTTTGAAATTTTCAATATATTAAAGTTCCCACTATTCCGACATTTTTGTACAGAATAGTGCTCCTCTAAGAGAATGAAATGATAAGAAGATTATAAAGAACAAATTTGCACATCTATATAGAACACAGCTGCTGGCAAGAAGCATGCAAAGCACCCCAAAAGCATGTGAAGCCGATTTCCAACATGCATTCAAGAAGCAGAAACCATTTAACTCTGAAACTGTTGAAATACTTGTGAAACAATTTGGAATTTTACAGAAGGATATAAAGTAGGGGGGAAAACAAAGGAAGAAAATAGCAGAAATCTACGAACTAGTCGGAAGTGACTAAGGCTTATCAGAAATTCATGTGAAACCAACCAGAATCATAAAATATTTGTAAACAAACACGAGAATAGTTAAAGTTCCAAAAGAGACAGTTGAAACCTGGCGCAAACCCAATCAGAAACACACGATAAAACTAATGTACGTGTTGATGCAACAAAATGAGAAATAGATATTCAAACTATGTTCTGCATTAAATTAGAAACAGAAATAAATGAAAATTGACAACGTAAAGCTTACTGAAAATATAGAAGAGCTCCACTATATACAAATTACATCTTCTTTATTGAAACCTCAAAACTCAAAACATATGTATGTGTGAAATAGCGTATTGGTAATCATCAGACCCTCTATGATTAACACACTCAGACTATTAGATTTTGAGTAGTTTCAGAACTGGAAGTCTTACAGGTGTCAGAAGAGAACTTGAAAATTAATCTCACCTGAAAAATAAAGCATTGCCTGTAATAGAGGAAACAATGCAGCAAAGCACAATGACTTCTATATCAAATAAGCTGATAAGAGAATACTAGCAAAACATCCAAGATTGATATTAGATTTTAGCAATGATTCAGGGTATAACCTGTTCATAGTCTCCAGCTAAACTCATCCATGAATGAGTAAAAAGATGGTAAAAGTGAAAGTTAAAACAATAAGTTTTAAGATGTTAACTAATAAAGTCTCTCAGACCCATGATTTAACTGGTAATAGTACTAAACAGAACCTTTTCAACCACTATCTTGATTCTTACTTGCACTCTACGCCTGCTTCAGCAGCCCGGCGAGGCTTGCTCTTGCGCCTACTTCCATTTGGTCGAAATCCATTTGATTTCATCGGTGCATCATTGGTGGAACCTACTGCGACGCCGTTTTCTTCTTTGACCAAATCAGTGCTCTCTTTTACCTGTGTGTGCCTCTTCCGCTTCTTTCCATTCTCTGCTGCTGCAGGGCTTTTGATTTCTTTGCCTGAATTGGAAGTGGCTGAATTGTCTGCATCTTCCTCTTCAATTTTTTCAGCCTCTTCTTGGTCGACCTCTTCTTTCAGAGGTTTCTGTGGACGTCCTCTTCTCTTACTGGAAGGAAGCGTTTCTTCCTCGCCACTTCCAGGGTCCTCATTGCCAGCAAAAACAGTTGGCTTCTTCCCCTTTACTCTACCTCTACCCATAACTCCAGAACACTTCAGAAAATAAACACTTACAGGAATTGCTGCAATAACAAAGAAACATATACATTCCATTAAAAGAAAACCACAAGAGAAAGAAACAACTAACAAGATATTAACCAAAATGAAAAAGCAATTTTATCCAAGAAATTCATATAAATACATATTCTACTTCAACCAAGAAGAGAATGAATCCATTTCCATAATTTAAAATTAAATAAAAGGAGATAGTCCAAATAAATTTACCTATCAGAAAAGGTCTCTGTTTGCTAACCAAGGAAACCCAATAAAATACACTTCATAACACACCAGAAAAACTTCATTTTCATCACTAAAAGCAACAACACTTCAAGCTATCTTCACTCCTAGACCAAAAATAAATCACTAAATGAAAAGTCAAAGAAAATATTCAACCATAGCCCCTACAAAACCAAAACCAGGGGAAAAGTTCATCACAAAATAATAATAATAATAATAATAATAACTCTAAGGGAAAATTTGTGCTTTTTATAACAAAAGGAACATAGATCCATGTTAGTTTTATATAAATATATATATATATATAACAAGACAAAGCATGAGCAAATACGGATCCATGGTAGCTTCACTTTCAACATGAAAAACATAGAAGATAGAAGTAAAAACTGATAATCAGACCCCTAAAACTATTGGCTAAAAAGAACAGACAATCTCCAATAAAGCCCAACAAATAAAAACAACAAGACATGTGGAAAGTCAAATTAAAATCCCCCCGCCTCCCCCCCACTATAAGTGATACAAATCCATTCTAGAATTGTTTGCAGCAGTCAGAGTAAAAGACTGAAAATCAGACCCGAAAATCGCAAGCTTCAAGAAACAATACAACCTTCTACAAATACCCATCAAAGAAATAGCTACATAAGTTCCTACGCCCAAAACAAAAACACAAGAACTATGGCAAAAAAGATTTCATCTTTATAAGCAAACGAACATAATCCATGCCTACTGTATCATCCATGCTTTAAAAATTAAGACAGAAACTGTTAACCAGACGTCTGAACCCTTTCACAATAGGAAGACCAAACCATATATTACAAACATATGCAGAAAAGGAGGGAGAGTCAGAAACTAACTCCATATGTATGCACCTTCATCTGCAACAATCTCAGGAGACCAATTCCTCTGAATCTGATGCAAAAAGAAATAAAACTGTAGAAACTAAGATCCAGAATCAAGGAAATGGTTTAGATCAAGGAAAAGGTACTATCTTTTCACTGGTTTCATTCAGGCAAAAGGGGTACTTGCTTGGGTGTAGGAAAAGAGATTTAACAGGATAAATATGTGATCTGGGTTGAAAATAATGAAAACCCAAATCAGAGATGAAGAAAAAGAATGAGAAATCTCAGCAAGAAAATAGAGAGACTCAAGGAAATGAATCTCAACAATATGAGCTTCAAGAGCTGAGAGCAGGTGGGGGGAGAGAGAATGAGATATTTGTAGAAGCTTATAAACAC
The DNA here is from genome assembly GCA_029852735.1 of Persea americana. Classification (NCBI taxonomy): domain Eukaryota; kingdom Viridiplantae; phylum Streptophyta; class Magnoliopsida; order Laurales; family Lauraceae; genus Persea; species Persea americana. The sequence goes on along the minus strand of CM056813.1, from coordinate 62,406,005 downwards.
TGATGACTTTAATTTGTATGGTCACAACAAACTCAGCACTGTCATCTTTCTAAAAAAAAAAAACTAGGAAGACTCCAGTTTTGATTAAGAGGAACGACAGGATATGTGGATTATTCACCCAAATTCAGTGTATGGCCTCTCATGTCAATTGATCTGGGGTGGGCCACAGTTCAAAGTATTGATCATAGGAGGACATCTGTTGATTGATGGCTTTTTGAGATAAAATTTAGGATGCCCAAAACACAAGATTGTCCTGAATCTCAAATAAAATTCATTGACACACGATGAGAATGAGATAGCCGTTGGATATCTTGGCCGTGGACACATGGTAAAGGTGGCCCACAGCTTGGGATGAATGGGATTCTGTGGGCTGCGCCAATCCAACGGTTGAGGTGGTTTGGACAGATAAGAGACACCATTTGTTTACCTTTGTGGCTTTTATCTACAGCATTTATTCTTGCCGTGAGCAATGGAGGTAGAATTGTCAGTTGCTTTTTCTGAAAACTTTAGCTTATTGGTTATCCATTATTTTAATATAACGCAGTTTATTTCAGCCTCTTTTAGTAATATTAATTATTAATTACATGTCTTCATTTTTTTTAAATTAAATCTAAAGTAGTTTAGATGTAAACGATTTTTTTATAAAATGAATGTAAAATGCTTTCTCAATTATTATATATTAAAGTGGAGGGTTTTGGAATTAATTATGACCATATGTATTGGTTTTAACCCATCGTTATCTTCGATTTCTTCATCCATTAACTTAGGCGGCAAATTTTATATGTTTAAAACAAATCTACATAAAATAGATCTGTTTCAAATGGTCTCCATATGAAATATAGGTTTTTAAAATAGACTGCTTGGCGGCACACAAGAACTAATTGAAATAGACTTTTTAAATCCAACCGTATATGTTTTTTCCATAAATTTCTCTATATCCAAAATATATCAAAGGCTCATTTTTGAACCCATGATGACTGTTTGTAGTATTCCTAAGAAGATCAATAGTTTAGATCATGATACAAGGGCCCGCAAATTTTAGAAAATTATGCCAAATAGTTCACTCTTTTTTTGCAAATTTATCAAGATCCGTAAAAGATCAACGGCTGAAATTCGAGCCTATAGCCATGAGTGGACTATTACATATTTCCAATGGTTCGGATGGCAGTTTACTAGCACGGAGAAATGAACTACCAAAGTCACATTTCAATGTTGGGTTAGAACATGAGCTGTCCAACGGTTCTTAAATATGGTTCATTTTCTCGAGATCTGGACGAAACTAGGGGTTGAGAATTTTATCCATAGTCGTTTTTAATATTACAAAGAGTATTAATGGCTTGGATTGTGATTGTGGGGCCATAGATGTCCAAAAAAATAGATCAATGGTCATTCGGTTTTTAACAAATATATGAATATCTGAGATAGATCAACGGTTGAAATTTGACCCATGGGCCTTTTTTGGTCTTATTAATGCTTTCAACGGCTTGGATCATCAGTTAGGGTCTCAAATTAAAAATAAAAATAAAAAAACGGTGGCTGAAAAATCACCGCTAGTGACACTGTTCACCCGCGCGTCTTCAAGCTTCAGAGGCAAGCGTCTGCTCCAAAATCAGCCCGTTTTTGGTGCTGTCCAATTCAGACATAATTTGTCTTTTTGCCAGTTGAATCAGATATAGTAAGTGTGGCTTCCAAAAGCAGTAAATGCATTTTAATTCCGTTTTTAAGACAATAAGATGGTGGAAATAGACTTCCCAAACAGGCAATTACTCTCTTTCCGCTTTCTACTAATGTAATTCTCAATCTACCCGGTTTTTAACATGTCATAGAATCTAATAACTCCCCTTACCCTAGTGGTAAGAGGTGCCTGATCATCTTTCCTCGCCCGATGATACACTACCTCACCAGAAGTCATCTCCCCTCACTAGAGAATTGCCCTAACTCACCCGAGGTTTACTCCCCCCACCCGAGGGCTCCCTCACTAGAGGGTTAGGGGCCCCAACCCCCCCTAAGCTGGGATACCAAAAAAAAAAAAAAACATGTATAGAATATGACCTCTTCATACATAACTTCGCTTAGCACGGGTTTTTGAGCTCGCAAATTTTAAGTTTCAGATTAGTGCACACTTTTATGAGTAAATATGGTTGATGTTTTAAATTTATCTAATTATCATTTAGGTTAATAAAAAAAATACATTGATCCAAAAAACATCCATTTGAACTGTTGTCTTTTTCTTCATGATGATTTCTGAAACTATCAGAAATAATTATATTTGCAAGCAATGGTTAGTCTAATTTTCTGTTTCCTAATCACCAAATTTCTTTTCACACGACAAGAAATGAAATATAATGAGAAAATAAAAACTTTTTTAAGCCATATTAGATTATCCAAAGAGGACAGAATTTTTTTTTTTTTTTAATAATGCGGGTATTCTTGATGTCTTTGACCCAACATGATTGCTTTCCTTGGGTGCGCCCTCTAAATTCACAAAAATATGAACCGAACAAATTTAAGCGGGTGTCAAACACAAGCTTAACCCAAAGTGGGTAAAGAGGATAGAATCCTCAATATGAGATTTGGGGCTTCCCAGTTGTTGTGAAGTTGAGACCAATCAGTAACATACATATTGGATAAGATTAATCTTCTAGTTTAAACCTTTGCTTGGGCCAATGTCCAAAACGTGGAGCAAGAAAATCTTTATTTTGGGCCGCAGGGTAAATTTTCCAGAGGGCCATTATGCAAATAATGCATAGGATTATAAAAGAAAATGTGGGAAACCCTCAGGAAGTATAAGCACTTCATTTATTTATTTTTTTGTTTGTAAATAGGAACGTGTACATGAAATTAGCCACCTGAAATTTTCTTCAATATTACATCAGAAGAAAGAACTGATCAAGGAATTAGTGAAATGCAATAAAATGGATTTATTTCAGGCCACAAGAAATCTTCTCATGGAACTCATTTCATAGTGATAATATATATATATATATATATATTATTTTTAGTTTTTATGGAAAAGAACATTAATGGCTGCAAATGGCCCCTATTCCATGATATCATGAAAAAACCTACATGCAAAATTGCAAAACTTACCAGAAAAAGGTATAATCTATGATATCATGGAACAATTCAACATTTCATGATATCTTAGAATTAGGGCATTTGCATGTTACATTATCCGATGATATAATGGGATGTCGAGTTATTCCATGATATCACAGAATAGTAGTCATCTATTGTCATTATGAAGTGTTTGTGACCACCCATCATATTTCTCTACTTTTTTATAGAATAAGAAAATTAATATTATATCATCATTAGAGTAAGTGGAAAAGTCAAGCAAAAAATAAGTGAAAAGACACTTTAGTAGTTTCAAAAATTACAAGGATTTCATTTTTTTTTACAATTAGAAACAAAACTGAAGATGAGACTATTCACATCACAACACTATTTATTTCATGTAATTGAATACTCAGTATTGTATTTTTATGAGTGGTTAAAAATGAAAAAAATGAAGGTGGTTATTTAAAAATGACCATCAAATAAACTCCTATGCAATTAAAAATGACTATTTATTTCATGTAATTGAATACTTAGTATTGTATTTTTATGAGTGGTTAAAAATGAAAAAAATAAAGATGGTTATTTAAAAGTGACCATCAAATAAACTCTTCTTTAGTCATCGCATGTTATATTTTATTTTTTGGTAATACAGTCAAGGGGGCTGGGACCCAAGTAAAAGCCTATATATACACGGGAAGACAGCTCACTCAAGCAGGAAAGGAGTCCGCACACGCGGGAAGAAAGCCCAAATGAGTGGAAAGGGCAGCCCGCACACGTGGAAAAATGTGGCATACCCGGGGCTCGAACCCTGAGCAATTGGATGAGAATTGTCATTCCTTACCACTCAGGTAAAAAGACATTCTCCATCACATGTTAAGTTAATATCTAAGAAAGTTAAGATCTATTTATGTCGCCACCTTATATTCTTCTCTCTTCACCTCAAAATTGTTTTATATTCTTTTCGTTTTTATGTAATATCTTTTCCACTCAAGGGCATGGAAAACTCAATTATCTTTGTAGGTTTTCTTTATCTAACTAACATGGGCTGCCATAAGCTGGCGTACAATGGATTCAACAAAATCTAAGACATCTTCTTCTGCCTTCTTTTCTGTGGTCCACGAGCGGTTTGTGCCCACTGTTTTTCGGTTCGGCTCTCCCTCCCTGAGTCTTGACCCTTTTTTTGTTATTTATTTTGTTTGCTAAATTATGACATCCCAATCAGAGTCTATCAAAGGAGTGATCAAGCTGATTTAGATGGTCCAATCAAGCAAATTGATTTCTTATGTGGTTATAAAAACATTGCTTTCTTGTCCACATGATCAATGTAGCTTCTTTCACACTTTTAACACTCCACGATCAGACACCATGTTAAAATTTTATGCTCGTGATCTTTACTCACCATTGACTTGAATCTAAAAATATATATATATATGGTTAAAATATCATTAAACTTTAATTAATAGCTAGGATGATATAATGAGGTTGAATTTTCTGCCTGGCCCTTGTTTGTAAAGAGACCTTTCCCTATGTCCTATCCTGGATGATAGGAATGCATCTAGTGGCCCCACACGATGTACCCCATTGGCGAACTATGTTGTCTGCTTGCTGGTGAAAATCCTCCATTTACTTCCTTGTAATCAAAGAGGAAAGAGATCACTGGTGTAGTAATTAAGTGTTTCGGCAGTGTACGCGTTTTTTAAGAAGACCAATGTGTGACCTTTCCCATTAAATAGGTAAGCAAGGTTTGACTTGAGAATTTGGTCACATGAGTACAGGTTTTCCAATTAATCAAACCTAACTGTGATTGGAGGGATGTTTCTTATAATTTAATATAGGTTTAGTAACAAGTGGCTATCTTTTTATGCCCATTTTTCTCCTAGTAGGAGGTAAGGTAGTCTATATAGGATACCCAAAATAACTCCTACTCGGAAAAGTGCACGCTTGGGTAACCCTCCACATCAACTCACAGCCTGACATGATGAGTTAGGGCCGTTTAATGTTATTGATGAATAGTTAGTTTGGATTTGGGTTCGGTTCATACCTAATAATGACTAGCTATCCGAGTTGAAGTTAAAACAACCCTACTACTTGCACTTTGACCTACCAAGCTGGCATGAGCTTGCAATGGTAATTAGGGTTTGGTTTGATCATTTGACATTTTGGTGGGGTTTGAGTTAACATTTTTGACTCATAGTACAAAAAGGTTGTGCTTGGGTTGGGCCTATACTTGCTACCCTACTTGTCAGCCCAACCCATCTCAGTACTACCCCTGATGACCCACATTTGATGATGGGATACACCTTAAATGGTTGGTTTCTCATCGGTTTTTCTAGAGTCGTGGAAATCAATTGTTAAATTTCCTGGATCCACCCTTGGTTCCTTGCATTTTATCCTAACATTGTCCATTTAAGCAAATCGCTTGATCTTATTGAAGGGAAGGTTTTATTTACTCATAGCCCATTTGCAGTGGGACCAATCACATGGAGGTTGACATCTAAGATATGGATGGCAAATTGGGGAAGTAGAACATCAGTGCTTCCATGGAGTATGGAATATCTGTGCCTTTTATTTTCTTCTACTTGTTAGTTACGAGGTAGCAGCCCACTGCACTTCAAGTATTTTAACAGGCTGTAAGGATCTTTCCCAGTTGAAATATAATAGACATATATAGTGCAGCTAAGCCAAGTGTATTACTCTTCACACATCTTTGTCATTTAACTATTATATGAAGTCACCTGGACCATTCCATCTAAGGGCACAGTTGTGCAACGCTGAGTTCCGCAGACAATAATATCATACTCTCCACCCTCTTTCCCTGGAAATGGTTTTCCTTGCTATTGCCAAAGATTTTATCTTTGGCAACCAAATTTTCATGGGTTCTTTATCTCTTTTTTTTATTTTTTTTTAGGATTTGGAAAATCAATGTTTGGAAAGCTTAGCGGATTTCGACCGTTGCAAATCCTCATTGCTTAAGATTTTTAGGTCAGACCCTCCCCCATGGGATTTGGAAATCCTCATACTCTGGAATTACATATTGACACCAATTTTTAGGTTGAGCGTGTTGAGACTATGTTGACTCATTTAAAAGCAGATCACGTTTTTCCTGACTCGTATATATTGCATGTTAAGTTGCCAGGGTCCCATTAGAGTTTGCTGAACTTAAATTTCATGACTTTTAAGTTTTAACAAATAGGTTTAGATTTGTCAAAGGGTTTGGCCCATGGTTGTCTGTCATACCCTTTACAAGATATAAGCACATCGAGGCCAATGTGGGCCAATATCATTAATGGCCAAGACTATCTTGGGCCCTTATCCTATCATCAAAGTAGAAGGATAGATATGAATGGATTGGACCGTTAAGTCAACTGTGCATTCTTGTAAATGGTGTGAACTTATTGTTTAGCAACTCTACTAAATAGAGTCACGTAAAGTAAAGCTCCATTTCTCAAAAAAATGTCACATCAAAAATACTTTAATTCAAATTTCACACAATAATTTGAAAAAAAAAATCATTCAAATTTCACACAATAATTTGGAAAAAACAAATCAACCTCTATTCTCCACTAAAAAACAAAAAATAAATTCCACTTTTCTATATAAAAAGTAAAAAAAATCCTACACCAAATAACTAAAAATAAAATACCATCGTAACTCACTTTCATTTTATAATTTTTTCAAAATAATCTTTACTTCACCCAACTCCAATAGTGAAGCCCCCAAACATCTGTTGAGTGGTTTAGATGATGATCCATTCCCTAGTCATCGCAAAGAGAGCCCAATTGCCAACCCTAGTTAGGTTCTACTGTGGAGCCCACCTACGGCCACTTCCCTGCGACTGCGAGCGCTTCCTGTCTAGACCTGACCAGGAGCGCAAGAGCCGAGCTCATCCTTCGCAGCCCGCAGCCTTTGTTTGCAGCTCAAGTACTTCACCTTTCCCTCTCTTTCTCTGCACTGTTACGACGTAAAAAAACCGTCTGTATTGGCTGTTACGTTCGATATTTTGACAGCATTTTCACAATACGGGCCAATACCGAATCACTCGGTTCGATACTTACCGGTACCCGATTCATATCAGCCGATATTCTAAACCATCCGTCTTCTACAAAACCCTAGCAGAGCTTTCCTCGTAGACTCTTTGGATTATTCATTCCGTCCGTGTTCAAAACCTACATCGTCTATGACTCCGAATAAGCAAAAACCCTAACTTACTCCTTTTGTATTTTGAACTTCTGATGCTTAATTGATTGTTCGAGGTGCATCAGCTTAGTAGCATCTGATGCAGTGTTAGTGCTTTTATATGCATCACTGAACTAGGTAGGACTAATTCAATTCAAGCTAGGGTTTTTCCTTTTTTTTTTTTTTTTCCCTTGGGTGTAGATTAGATTCCCAGTTTTGATGAAGGCTTGTAACGGAGTAATACATGAAGTTCTCAAAACATTTGTCTCATCCTCTTCTTGATTGATGCAGGTGGACCCAGAAATCATGCAATGACAATGTTGGAATTGGACGAGAGCAAGTTCGATGTAAAGCTTGAGCTGTGGGCTCTACGCGTTCCTCGTGAGCTCTGCAAGCGCATCGGTAGCATACTCCATGGGTATGTTCTTTTCTTGCACTTCTCCAGTGTATTATTACATCATCTTTGGCCCCTTGGATGGATGCTTGGGTTATGCTAGTTAATTAACAATAAATGAATAAAAAGAGAAAACTTTTGAGTTACCTGTAAGTGACAGTTGCTTCGTTCTTTGCCAAAACCAATTACAGGCGAATAGAATTACAGGGAATTAGATTTGCGGGAAAGCTGAGTGCAGGGCAACCAACCGAGTTCCAATGATCCGAACAGTGCCCTTGAGTAGCCATGTGAAAAGATTGAATTTGCTCTTAAGCACTTGTGTTACATTGTGTAGGTTTTCCCCTCGCTTCTCACCATTAATGACTTGGGCATCGGGCAGAAATTGAATGTCAGTTCTATATTGGTGATATTTGGATTGTTAGATCATAAGATTCATAACCAAGTGTTTGTCGGGTCAGAAGAACTTTCTGCTTATGACGATAAGAGGATTTGGTTAAGCATTAATAAACCAAGTGTGTATAATTCTGGAGAAATATTTTTGTACATTATGCAGTTGATAACACTATCATTTGCAATTGGACTCTGATTCTGGTTTTTGTTTTTGAGGAATTTTATGTTTGTAAACTCTCTTATGTGGGTCTTTTGGAGCTTTTAGTTTTTATTTTTATTGTTCAATTTACCCATGTTATGATGCTTTTTCTGTTTTGCAGATACTTGCTCGATAAGGTCCGTGTCAAACCCATTACTGAAGATCCATCATGTGAGAAGAATCGATATATGATATTATCTGAAAGGATTCAAAATCCTGGTAAGAGTGACAGACTTTCACTTTTTTTTTATACACAGTGGTAAGCAGCCAAAAAGCGGTGAAATCAGAATGGTGGTCAGAACTTTTAAAATTTTTCAAACACTTTTGAGAAAAACATATTCCAACTATAACCTATAATCATGCGTCTACATTCATCCATTGACAGATCAACCTATGTTGGTTTTGTTGTATGCATTGAAAGCTTTTTCAGTTCATCACGGTAAACATAGGATTAAAAAAAGATTATGGCATAGTAATTAGAGTAAAATCTTATATATGTATGTTTTTAAAAAAATTCTAGAAAGAGATTCCTTTATTTTGCTTTTTTATTTCTGTGCTATTCTTTATAAGTTGCAAGAACTGACTAGAGTATTTAAGAAGCTACATTTAAGTGTTAAGAAATTCTTTCTGTTGAACAATCAAGGATCTTTTCATGCTTGCTTTTGCATTTGAAACGAGATTGCTAGTAACTTTTCTTGCCATTCTAGTTCATCCAGACAAGACCAGTTAATTAAATATGGACACACCAGATATGTCCCATTGATTAGGTGTCTTTATTGTGTTTGGTCTTCTGGCACTTATGCTTTTTAGCTGACACTTTTGTATTATTATTGTTATTATTATTATTATTATTATTATTTTGAAATGACACATTTTTTTTGTTCAGTTCTTTTTTCTTTTTTCTTGTTGGGATTGGTGTCACTTTTGTATTGTTGAATTATCATGTCATCCAGCACACAACTTCGAGTCCTACTGATATTAAAAAATTAATGGAAACTTTGAATCCTATCCCTTTCTGTTTGTTAGTTTACTAATGAACTTTATGATCTGAAACAGACTTATCTGAGATTCCAGAGCAAAAACTTGATGATTTGAAGAAATTATGTGAGCTTGAAGTAGTTCCTTACTCACTGACTCTTGGATATTCCTATTGGGGTGCAGGTTAGTTACAATTCTCGTAAAAAGCATATACAGATGCTTGCGTTCCCTCATCCGGTTGGTTCTTTTTTGATATATAGGATGGATTAAGCAGCATACCATGCATAACTACATCTACAGTTTCACTTTTTATGCATGGTCTGAAAACTTTAGTTCAACTTGAATTTGATGAGTGCCCAAATGACTTGCCTAGATCCTATTGAGTTTCATAGTGAATGCTTTTAACTTATTAATTATGTACCAATCCACCGATATCTTGGTGGTGAGGCATCTTTTTCTCCACAGAAACTTGGTGGTGAGGCATCTTTTTCTCCACAGAAACAACTGGGAATCAATCTCTGGTTGTAGGTCTGATGGGTAGGGACTTGGGTGGCGTGTGCATGTGTGAGAGAGTATTTACCGGCTCTGTTTTTAACCACGTGCAATCGGAATGAAATCCTGTTAGATGCTTATGAATCAGTCTACTCAACTTATGATGTACTACTAGTTTTCTTGTTTTGAAGTGTGTGTGTGTAGATAAATTCCTTAATTTTAAATATACAACCCACGACATGCAATTTGGGTGAGTCAGTATGCAACTTGGGCAAGTTGTACCGGTATTGGCAGTGACCGAGTTGCACACGAGCACCAGGATTTGATATCATGATGTGCAAAACTTGTATCATTGTTCTTTTACAATTCAGGTCAAACATTAATGCATTAGCAGTACTAGGTTTAGGTTATGAATTTTGTAGAAGCTACTCTTTATTGTTTATCAGTTATAATGAAAGAAAGGCATAAACTTTCATACCTTGAGGGAGAGCACCCCATCTTGCATTAGTGAAAACAATGTACATTTTGGGACTAGCGGTCAGCCTTAAGCCTAGCATTGGAATTTTTTCTGGGCTTGATTAATAATATGGAGCATATGCTATTTGACACATTTACACACTTGTAAGTACTTAGAAATTAAAATGATGTCAAAAAGGTTGCTGATGAGGTAAGTGACACGACTAGCAAAAAAGAAAAAGTTCTTAACTTGATGAATTCTACCTTATTAAGAAAATTGATGAATGCAAAGTCTCTACAATGCTTATGAGTTCATATTTTTTTGGAAAAAGTTCTGCATAATGCTATCATTTATTTATTTTAATAATACCTGCCTGTACCTTTTTAATGAGAAGGTTTTTTTATCACTTGCCTCTTGTTTTATCTTCAGACTATATTTTGAAGCAGATACTACCCCCAGGAGTGGAAGTACCTTCTTCCTTTGAAACAATAGTTAAGCAGCCATATTCTTTCTCTTTATTTTTTTATATTCTTCGTTATCCTTTCCTGTTTGTTTTGTATTGTAAGTTGTTACCATCTTGATATGGTCTATAACTTGGCCAGTCTACATTGATCAACGCATACTTGTTGCCATTTAAGTGCGTTCTGGTCTCGCTTTCTCTTCTCTTTGATGATGGTATTCAGTAAATAACCTCATTGTCGTGGCATGATGTGAAGAACTGTCGAATCGATCTATGGGCCTAACATGACTCCACTTGCTAGGCTGAAACATTATCTAACCAATTCTAGCCATTTTCCTATTTACTTTGGATACCCACTTTGGGCTGCAGCATCACCTTGTTTGCTTGCAACAATGTTTTGATTTTGTGTTATTTTTATTGGTCAGGCTTCTGTATTAACAATGATCATATTTATTCACAGGTCATATTGCTCATCTAAATATAACTGGCGAACTACTTCCCTACAAGGATGTTATTGCAAGGGTTATCTATGATGTATGTTTACAGTTATTTCAATCTTTCATGCTTTCTTTCCTTGATTAGTTGGACAACTTAATAAGAATAGAAATGAGTAGAATGCCTCCACACTGAAAAGTTTGCAATGATATAGCCTTTTTGTTTGAGCTGTAGATTTTTCATCCCCTTCAACTTTTGTCATTTTGTGCTTAATATATCATCCTTCCCTTTCAGTAACTGTATGCAATTCTTTTAGGCACCCTGTTTTTTTACAATTAATAGCATCACAGTGTTCACTCCTCTTGTTTAATTTGGTACAATAACTAAAATGTTGAAGTTCATAAAGCTGGAGCTTGGCTATACTGCTGAGAGGACAATGAGTTTTCATGCTTGCTGTAGAATGGTAGGGGTACTCCTTAGGGTTGGCTGTGGGTTGCATCAGCCCATGGCCCATGTCAACTGATCTGCTTCTTAGTAGTTTGGGCTATTTCATAATCCATTGATTGGGTTCAGGACTGTATTTGAGCCATTTGATCAAACAGGTTGATCTTCAGCTGCTCAAACTGATCCTATGATTATAAATGATGGCAGTCATTTTACTTGTGTTTCCCTTTCTGCGATAATATTGCAAAAGAGCGCAATCTGTTACAGGTCTGGTCAGGCTCGGCCTTAACATTCTGTACATGGGCATAATGCATTCTTTTTAGATCATGGATCAGGAACAGGTTTTACTTCAAGTTACCATATTTTATAAATGATGGCAGTCATTTTACTTGTGTTTCTCTTTCTGCGATTATATTGGAATAGTGAACAATCTGTTACAGGTCTGGTCAGGCTCAGCCTTAACATTCTGTACATGGGCATAGTGCATTCTTTTTAGATCATGGATCAGGAATAGGTTTTACTTCAAGTTACCATATCAGAAAAAATAAGAAAAAGGGTTTTACTTCAAGGCCTGTTTTATAAGCAGACTTGGGCTGAGCCTAACCTGACCTGACCCCGACCCATTGGTATCCCTACTGCTAGTTTTGTTAATGGTCGTGTCTGACCCCGTTTACTCAGGCACCATGTTTAGAAAATTTTTTGAAGCATCACCTTGTAGGTTTGGACCAGGGTTTGAACCCTTGAAAGAATGCAGCCATGGCATTAGATTAGACCTTTGAGATATGCAGTCAAGCATTATCCACTCGGTGTTGATACCTGTTGGGTTGCTCTAGTGTTTAACATTGAGCTATACAATCCATCACTCATAGAATATTTAATGCGTGATCGAATGATTTTCTTTATCATTATAATTTTCTTACACAGAAAAACCAGCCAAGGATCCAAACTGTGGTGAATAAAGTTGGGACCATTACGAATGAGTTCAGAGTGCCAAAGTTTGAAATTCTTGCGGGGAAAAATGATATGGTTACCGAAGTGAAGCAGTATGGAGCTACTTTCAAGCTTGATTATGGCATGGTTTATTGGAACTCAAGGCTTGAACATGAACACATGCGTCTGGTTTCTCAGTTCAATGAAGGAGACACAATTTGTGATATGTTTGCTGGCATTGGGCCTTTTGCAATCCCAGCAGCTCAGAAAGGATGTATTGTGCATGCAAATGATTTGAATCCAAATAGCATTGATTATCTAATAATTAATGCAAAGATTAACAGAGTGGAGGATCGTGTTTTTACGTATAATATGGATGCAAGAGCGTTCATGCGGCGGTTAATGAAAACACCGATTTGTGAGGATACACTAGAATCAGAGCTTGCTGTCTCTAGTGCTTGCACCATACACAAATTGCCATCGAATGGAACTACAGATTCGGAAGTTGAAAGGTCAACAGGTACCTATTGTTCTCAAATCAATAAAAAATGTTCATTCAAGAACAATAATTATATTTTGTTTGCTGAACTGTATGTTGACATTATCATGCCTCACAGTGGAAGCGAAAAAATTGCTTGTCAGTGATTCAAATGATCGAGATCTTCTACAGGGTTCATGTCTGAATTCAGATGATGCTGCGAAAAGACGCTTGGAAAATTTTGCTGATGGTATGCTCCGCTAGAATGATGATTCCTCTTGCGATGATGACCTTCGCCATCTCTGATTTGCATAGAAATGTTTAATACCGATATGAAAATTTCAATGGTTCCTATGTTCTGAAAGCATCAGGCTATGATTTTTTTTTATTTTTTTTCAATTCATATTGCTTTTCTTTCTTCACATTTACTTATGCAGATAGATTTGTGAATGATGATGCTGTAACTGCAACGGGTAGGAGAAAGGGAGGTGCAAACAAGAGAATGAGAGGCTCTATGAAATCCATTAGCAATGCCTGGGAGCATGTTGATCATGTCGTTATGAATCTACCTGCTTCTGCTTTGGAATTTCTTGGTACGCATTTTATATATTTTGGTGACTGAGAAAGTAGTTAGCCATCCTGCATATGATTTCTTAGGAAGTTGGGTTTTCTTTCCTTTCTGTTTCTCTAACAGCAGGGGCGGAGGGTTGGCAGGGGCCATGCCACCCCCCCGCCCCCAAAGATTTGAGATCCTCTACAAATTAGTTCTTTGGCCACCCCATTGTAAATGGATGGCCCCTCCATCTATTAGGAATACAGTTAACGTAACTTTGATTCTTAAAAAAAGGAAACAAAATCATAGCTGATTTTGGAAAAAATTAGAATGAAGAAGCAAATGAAAAGAAAGAAAGAAAAGGAAAGGAAGGAAAGAATAACGAATGAGAAAGAAATGATGGAGAAGATTTTGTAACCTGTCTAACTTGCCTTCCTAACACCTCCTAAGATCGTGATTGAAGAGAGGTAGAGAAGACTGGGTTGGAGATTTTGGATAGAAGTTTCAAGTTGCAAAATCCATGTGCTACATGTACAATTGGAAGAAGAATCCTACCCATCTAAACTTTATTTGTTTACAGTGGGTAGATGTACTATTTTGCCATAGGCCACTATGTATTTTTAATCACGGGGGCTCGTAATGAAGTCTAACCCACTCAAAATTAAGTTCTCTTTGTGTTCTACTATTACATAAAATCTTAATTCAATTATAGTTTTAGCCATTGTGGGTAAAGAGATGTAGTTGTATTTTTGTGTTTTGATTATTATTGTCTGTGTCAACATAAATCCAATTGAAGAAATTTATTTTAAGGATAGAAAAACTAGTGGGACCATGCTTTTAAACGGTATATATTTTAAAACTGGTCCCGCTCATACATATCTATCAATGAGCATACTTTGCTAATCAAAATTAATGATCCATGACATCACTTTGAGTGCTACTTGATAAGCGCTATGACTGAATTTCTTAGATTATGATTTGTCCAAATAATAGTCATTAAATATATAATATAGATTTTAGGCTTGGGTATTCATGCATTATTATTTGTTTATGTTATAGTAATGATTTGAGTGTCATTTGCCTTTCCATTTATTGTAGTTTTTGTTTTTATAAATACATTTTTAAAATTTTTAATGTTTTTAACTTTTATTATTTTTTTCTAGGAGTGTTGACCATAGTTAGCTCACCCACCATCGATGCATTTTTTAAGAGAAAAATGCTCAAAATCTAAAGGATAAAACAATATTACCCTCTGGTCCCAATACTTCATCTCATTAATCGCATCCAAGATTTCAACTTAATGAAAGAATGTGGAGTATGGCTTCAATATTTTATTTATTGTGTATTATATTACTAAATTTTGCAATATTATTTTAACATATTTTTTATTTTGGCCCCACCCCCGCCCACCAACACCACCCCACCCCCCCCCCCCCCCCCACCCCCCTCCCCCCCATCCTGGTTCTGCCTCTGTCTAACAGGTTCTGGCTTCCTGCTTCTTTTTCCCTGTTTCTTCAGTCATATTAGGAATGTCAATGGACTTCCAACTCCCCACCATCCTGGTTCCGCCTCTGTCTAACAGGTTCTGGCTTCCTGGATCTTCTTTTTCCCTGTTTCTTCAGTCATATTAGGAATGTCAATGGACTTCCAACTACCCAGTTACCCAAAGTTCCAACCCAAAAAATCTGGTATGATCCTTTTTGGACCTGATCGGTAATCGGGTCTATGTCTGGGTTCAGTGGGGTCCACACTCGAGATTCTGATTATCTGAGTGATATGCATAAATACTATATATAGATATTATATTATTTTATACAGCATTTAACCAGCAGATTCTTGTGGCCCAAATGTTGAACCAGCGGATGTCTCGTGTTTGAATCCCAGCATTGCCATCTATTTTTTTATATTTCTAAAAAAAAACTATATTATATGATTCTGAGTTGGATTCGGAGTCAGGTCCGGGTTCAGTAGATTCCATCGCAGCTGGACCCACATCCCGTTATATATTTAGTCCATACCTGGGTTCGTCATCAACCGGTCTGTTTACATCCCTATTTCATATAATGTTTGGATACTAAAGGTACGTGATGTATCACAAGTCTTCTCAGATCTTGTGAGATGATTTATCTGTAAATAAATAGTACCCTAATTGAATACCAGCCATTGATTTGCCTCCATTATTGCTGTTTTTTTTAATAATTACTCAGAGTTGGGAAATCACTATAATTCAATGATAGATCCATCTTCATGTAGGGATCATTAAGCATGCACATTGAGAAGCCTGCAATAATAGTAACTGGCAATATTTTTTCCCCTTTCTGACAGTGGCATTCAGATGTCCTGATTTGTTTCCTTTTCATATACTGATGTTTAGTGCTGCTTTTGAGTGATACTTTGCTCTTATGGCATTTTCAAAGTTTCATGATTTACCCTGTTTGCATGGTCTGCTTAGCACTAGTGATAATTTCTTGACAAATTATTCCAACAGATGTTTTTAAAGGACTTCTCCAAAGAAAATACTGGAAGGGGCCTTTACCTTGGATTCATTGTTATTGGTTCATGCGATCAAATGAAACAAAAGAATCAATAATTACTGTAAGTTTCATTTTGTGACCTTTTTTTTATTTCCTTTATTCTGTGCAATTTGTTTCACTTATTTATTGAACTGCTTGATTGTTATTCTTAAACTGCTAGTTCTTGATTGTTATTCTGTACCTGCTATCCATTTGAAGAGCTGCATTTTTTTTCTAGTTATCTATTTCCCAAGTCAGATCAAAGCATCTTTTATGATGATTCCCATTTTATTCCCTTTCACTGTTGTGCCATTGCCTCCAAAACCAAGATTAATATAAAATTCGTCATGTTCATCTATTTACAATATTACTCGAGATGGTAAATTTGTTTCCTATGACAAAGATTTACAGAAAAGATAGTAGTACAGAACAGACCTCATTATCTGGAGCCAAATGGATGGAATTAAAAACTTGTGACCAGACCAGGAATTTGGCTGTTTAGTGACAAAATGCGCTAACCAGCATATCTCCATTCTTGATGAAGTGTGCCAAATTGAAACTCCCTCAAATGTTGGTCATTGTTGGGTTTTAGCCAAACAGGAAAAAAAAAAAACCTTTTTCTGAGGGTTGAGAATTAATGAACTGAGGAGGCCCATAAAATGACATCTATACCTGTACCCAATGCAAACTAGATTGTACTCTTTGTCCTTATCATATAATCTGCAGATGCCTATCCTTGGGCTAATATAGCCATCTAGGTAGCATAAGCTTGTATGTTGTCTTTCTTTTTTTTTTATGAATAAAATTAAATTATACCTGATTCTCTTAATTCAGTTAGTGTTGTACTTCATGGAAATATCTATTACAAAATTTGATCTTTTTGTACTGCAGCAAGAATAATTGTCTTTTACTGATTACACAGCCGCACGCCTAAAACAAAGCTGATTACACACGGGCACTCCTACAAAAAACCTATCTTCTGGATTCGCATAATTGGCTGATAAGAACACACACCATGTTTTCAACCTGGTTTTTAGTTGAGGCCACTGATCTGTCTCCATCTTTGTAATTTCCAACCAGATCCAACTTTTACAATATAATTCTTCTAATAATCACTCTGTACCATTCACATATTCTCTTGTTAAAATGTTTTTTTTCCTATGCAACTTTTCAGGATGTTAACAGCTTTTCCCATTTCAATGCAGGAGGCAGAGGTTACTTTGAATGCTAAAATTCATGACCCAATTTTTCACAGAGTAAGGGATGTTGCTCCAAACAAGGTAAGAACTAAATCAGAATTGCTTTTATTTCACATTTAGTCAACTGAGTACTCTTTTTATTAAAAGAAATTCTGTATTAGTAGTCGTATATGTAGTAGACATGGAGACGCAACTTGAGTTCAACAAATCAAAAAAAACTCATATATCATTTTTGTGCAATTATGTTTTCATTGAAAAATGCATTCTTGTTGCAGGTGATGATTTGTTTAAGCTTCCGCTTGCCAGAAGAAACTTGTTTCAAAGAGGAAAATACAAGTGATACTAACGATACTATGGTTTAAGTTTTTTTTTTTTTTGGGTAGAAACTGGTTTAAGAACTTGTTGCTCCGTTTTTTACCAGAGAAAAGGTGGTGTTCCCGAGTTTGAATACCAAGTCTATATATAACTCTTTTTCCTTGGAAGGGCCTGAAATTGGCCGAGTGAATGTAATAATTTAGAAGATTCAGTTTGGTTGATTTGTTGTATGTTTTGCACAAGAGGTTGGTGAATGCTGACCATTTGGTTTGACCAATTGATGAGCTCATGGTTTGGCCAATTCTAGATAATAGCAATTGGTTGTTTCTAATTATTTTATCCACCCTTTTTGGACCATTCATTTCTTAAAAGATATTTTTTTTTACTTGCCCAAGTCAGTCTAATTGAGTACTCAATCAATCTGTACTCATTGAAATAGTTATTTCTAAAAATGGTGAGGAGGAGAGAGAATACAAGACAGGCATCCGTTCGAAGTGGAAATGTGGCATCTTGGTGGAGCTCAACTGTCCCACCTAAAAAAGGGGTTTGTGAAATGACTATGTACTTGAAACAAATTATATTGGGAATTGCAGGCCATCATATTGGCAGTAACCTGTCTTTGCTGTGCAAACTGCGAAGACGACTCTTTATTAAAAAACCATCCACCTGCGCCTGCCAATAAGGTATTATCAGTGGCTTGGAAATGTGTAGCCAATAGAAGTATGAAGAGAGGCCAAAGATGTAATCCCAATCAGATTGGAATGCAGTTAACTAAATAACTGAACCATGGGCTATGATTGTACAAAATGGATGCAATTGTTTGGGTATAAAAGAGGAAGGTGCAAAAAGATGAGCCCCAACACACAAGAAACAAGAACATTCGGTAACCTGATTGATTCAAGCTTCCAAGGATTGAAATCAGAACTAGAAACAGCAAGAGGGGCTTTCTTTCCCACAACAAGATGCTGTCATAGAGATCTGTTAGCTGGCCATCATGAGAAAATCTGTTGAGAGGTCCTACAATTCCTCTCAAAGTCTACAAATGAACCACTGAACTTTCCTCTTCATCTGAAGAATGATGAATAATTAGAAGAAAACCAGCAGCTGAATCTGATGCTGGATGCATATGCAAAGACCAACAATCTTGATGACTGTATCTGGCCCAGATTTGAAGCTCTATTGGAACAATGAACCCGGGATGAGATTAGTTTTTAACTCTTCTAGTTGGAGGGAGGAAGGGAGGGAGGGAGAGAGGCAAAGCCATAGAACAAATCTCAATCTGTATACAAGTTCCATCTCAATCTGTATACAAGTTCCAACACCATCTTCGTAGTTGACATTCATTGTCTGTGTTCCTCAATCTACACAAGGATTTAAGATTCATATCGCTTCAGACATGTCAAAAGGGAATGGGAAGAAAAGCATATACCTGTTGATGCAATATGGGAAATAATGTACATGTAGACTCTTTAATGTGGGAAAGTCATACATTTAGGTTCCTCGACTTGAATGTATGGAGGACACTGAGCTCTAAAAAGAACATGCATGGGCAAGTTTAACAAAGTTTTCCCTACTCATTGCAGCTGGTTTACAGCTGTTTTCTTAACTAGTTGAGTTTCTCAGTTGCCGACTCTTCCAAGTTATCATCATCATCAAAGCCTTGTCCCAACTATGTTGAGTTCAGACTCTCCAACTGCTATAAACTTCAACTGAAGGGTCAAATTGAGTTCTGAACAGCCTGAGATGTTAAAGTTCTTTTGTGAAAACAAAGTCAATGAGTGTTGCTCATTGAGTGAACACTCAACTTGCAGAAACATTGCTCTAGCTTCCAGGGAAGCCTTTCCTATAGTCCTAAACAGCACCTTCATGGTGAAATGCCAACATTGTAAAGCATCAACTTGCCCTCAACAAGGCTGGGCTAGGAACCTGGAATAATGCCACAACCCCTTCAGTGCCAAATTTTGCAAATCTCTCGCATGGAATGTAGTTTAAGCGTCTGCCAACTGGTGCTCCTTGACCTGAAAATCCAAATCAGTGAATCCCTATGAGAAAATGATGCCCCATTTGCTTCCAACATCTACACTGTCAATTCCTCCTCTGTCTATGGCAAAGATTACTTCCCTAGTAGGGTCTGAGGATTTTCTCACAGCATTGACAGTCCCATCAGGGATAGGGTGGCAATCTACAGCAATGTATTTGATGCCAACCTTTAAACCTTTAAAGCCTCATCTAGACCCTGAAAAAGGGCTATCCATACTTGCCGACCATCACTGGAGAAGTTGGTACAAACATTGATAATGCTGAGAGATTCAGCTGGGGATTGCTTTCCCATGCTGAGTGAGAAGATAAATGAGCATCTATTTAGCCTAGTTGATGAGAAAAAGGAATAAAAAAAAGGAAAGAGCAGTGCAACTGGAAACTTTAAAAGCAGCAAGGGAATTTTGGAATTCCGTTTAAAACAAGGACAACTTCGATCCATGAAGACTAAAACAAAGCTCTGCAATGCGCAGGGTGCCTAATCAGAAGGAACTGTGTTCTGAACCCAGCTGGAATTACCCGCACAAGCTTTAAGTGTTCTATAAACTTTGAATACATGGTTATAATCTGATTGTTAATTGACCCACCTTTAATCCATGTTAAAACCTTCCAATCCCACCCTACCCATGGTTCGCTTGCATCAAGTGGGCCCTACTACATCTGGTTTGCAAATTTACTTTCTGTGGCCAGTTCATAATTCTCTCTCTCTCTCTCTCTCTCTCTCTCTCTCTCATACGCACACTTAAAATGGATATTTCAATCCAATGGTGAGTAAAAGCTAGATGAGTATAAAATTGGGATGGTGGTGTGGTTAGTGTGTGTGAAGGCAGTAGATTGATCATAGATTCATGAGGGTAGTACAAAGTAGAAACTATTTCTCACAAAATTTGTGTGAAGATTTCTCATGACAAATTTTTTGTTTTTGTCTGTATTAGTTTGGGTTTATGTTAGACATTTTTCTTTGCATCTGGAATTGGTTGTGTTACTTGAAATGGAAGAGAAGATTTTTTCTGGGTCACACATCGACAAGCTTGGGATGATTCCCTTTTTCTGCTTGAATAAGATGTCTGTTCTCATGGGCAAGATGCTGTTACATATAAGGGAAGATTCTACCCCAAATATATTTTACCACTTTTGGTCTTTGTATGGGGCAATGTTGAGAATGCATTAAGCGTTTTTCTATTTTATTATTTAAAATATTGGATACATGTCAAAATCATCTGACAACAAATGAACTCTCTCTCCCTTTTCCCCCTTCTTTTCTAGTACCTGGTTCTTTTGTCAGAAGAACAATGCAACCATAAATAGGATGATAACACAATGCAGTGTTATTAAATGCAGCTACCTTTGCTATCCATGATGAACATATGCCTGTTCATTATTTCTCCCAGTGGGAGCTTGTGGAATATGTAACTTTGGAACTCTCATGTAATACAAACAAGACCTCTTCCATAAAACCTAAGATTCCTCTTTTCTTCTCACAATAAGGAAAAGAAGAAACGAGGATTTTAAAGGGAATGAATGTAAAATATCAGTCAGTCAGAAGCTGTCAAAATTTCAGAAAATTTTCTTAAGTATCATAGTTTTAACTCATGATTAAGTTCATACGCTCAAAGCAGACTAACCAGACATCAATGTCATCCTAGTATTTTCTTGGAGAGAAAATAAGCATGTGTTAAACTTCTTATTACTTCATCTGATCAGGTGGTCTTGTTCTTCAATACAGAAATTGCTAGGACAACAGCCACGATGTCTGGTCTGTCTTTCTAACTCATTAATTTTCAACAGTGTCCATCTGCAAAATGCAACGCTTAATTGTCTGATAATAATGCAGAAGGTGTAAACCCTTAGTCGGATCTCTCAAGAAAATAACAAATCAAGGGCCAAAGCAGTGAGGCTTGAGCAAAGTCAGTCAAAACAATGCCCGCTCACCCAAGTCAGATGGAGTATCTCCAGCAGACTCTTAGCTTTCTAGGTCCCTTGTTTAAGATTCTCTAAATTAAAACTCCAAGAGAAAGCTTACGAGTTGATGAGTAGGATGAATTGACTAGCTTAATTCTGTTCCATGTATTGATATGTAGGGAAGGGAAGATGATATCAATTTTGCTTACTGATTGAGAACAGCAATCAATCTGCAGATCCTTAGAAACGCATCCACTCAAATGTTACCATCTAGCAAGCTCTCAAAAAGGTTGGATCTGTGAAGAGGATCAACATCTTGAAACTATTATTTTCTTATCCTCTATAAAGACAAACATTTCTACATGCATTTCACCTCTTTCAGTGATACTGAGTACTAAGCTCATCAAGGGGAAGGAAAAAGCCTATTCCAATTGATTGATGCCATCTTCGATGGTTTATTCACATTTAATTCCTATCCGCTCGAAAACCCCTGGAGCCTCTTGACACTTCCTAGTGAATTGGACTAAAAAGATTCCCAACGATCTTTCTGCCTAAAAACAAGGCTTGTTCACCAGAAGAATACAGTAAAACCATCCAGGTCAAATCTCTCTGAGTCATCCATATTGCATGATTGTCACCATAAGTTGGCCGGCCTACTTCTCTGACAATGATGGACATCTGGACATAATCTACTCCAAATGCATTCAGTGCTACTCCATCAATGCATAGATAACAAAGAAGATTTAACCAAGAAGTAATTCACCACGTTCGAGTAAGGAACTCAAGGAAAAAGGCGGGACATTTTATAAGGATCTCGTCAGCCAGATTGGCATGAACGTAAGAACGAGCATCTTTGAGAGACAGTGGGTAATTTTCAGAGTAGAAGTGAAACTTCAAGATGAAATAAAATAATCTGTTCACAACGAAAACCAAGGTTTAAGGAGTGCTGCAGTTGTAGAATGTATTCTGACCTGATCTTATTGGCTGTACTTCGGCCTGCAGAACTTTAGTGGGAGTATCATTTATGCTTGCACATTCTCTGATTAGTGATAAATTTCTCTGGAGCATAGGACTTCTGTCACCGGACCTGTGTTTATTCATGCAGGTGCCCCCATGTGCCGTAACAAGTTTTATCAGATAGAAACCAGCAAGTAGGTGAGCGTCTCTTTGTTCACTTATTGTGATGGTAAATCTAGCACTCACCTCTGCAGTGTGACATACACAGGTAAATTGTCTATCAGTTTCCTCGCTACTGTCATATAGGAAAGAAATGGTACGGCCAAAGTAATTAGTGAGGATGTCTGCGGGCTAGTTAATTAATGTTGTGTTCGTGTCCCAATTCAAGGAGCAGGCAACTCCATTGTGAATTTAGGTCCGATAGTTTGTTTTTTTTTTTTGGATGACAGAGGGTGTCCCAGCCCTTTGGGTTAGAATAATGCCTACGGGCCCAATGGGAGCCGGGTAAATCCCCTGTGGCCCCGGTGTGGTAGTGCAGCCTCAACCTCCGGGTGCGAATTTAGGTCGGATAGTTTATCATGACCTTTGATTATAATCTGGAACCTTTAAGCATAAAATCTATCTAGCTGAACTCAATTTTGCACAACAGTCCATACAGGCTATGGTTTGTGTGTTCTCTGCATTGAAAATCTGACTTGCTACTTTCTCATGAAGAATATCCATTACAGAAACTGATACTGGTAATACAATCAAGCCCAACATCATGCAATAAGCCAATAACTACCTGTTGATGCACATGGGATAAAGAGCACTCAAGGCTAAAGTTTAAATAGCTAATTAAAATAAACTCGGTTAAAAAAATGGTTCAAAAAGGATATGTTACCTTTTTTCCTCTTTTGTTAGTAAAAATGATACATTGCTGATTGGCAGCTCAGTTTTGCTTTATACAGGTCAAATTCAATTATATTTTCAACAAATGTAGTAAAAAAGAAAAGGTAAAAAGGCCAGCTCTAATTTACTGACTAATAAGTTCCTGGAAGGGAAGGAAGTAAAATAAAGTAACAATCTGAATAATAAAAACTGAGTAAAAGAAGATGTTTAGCTTAAAGATAATGCTTTTTTGAATGCTTTCCAGACCTCAGGCCCCTTTGGGTGACGATTTACATACTGCAGAGCAAAAACCTTCTCTGAACATACAAGGATAGTGCTCAAAGCCAATGTAGGGATCACCTTTTCGTGATCCTTGAGCCACTCATACATTAAAAACCTCAGCTTAACTCTTTCAATGGTGTATGACATATACCTAGGAAATTCCAGTAGTGACTCCAAGGGAAAACCAAGGCTATTTACAAAAAAATCAATCTTCTTCTGCAGCATATCTCTGGATTGATTTAGAACCTGTGGAGCGGCTTTGATCATGTTAGAGACATCAGTTGGTTTCAGCCCTGCTCTCACAAGAAAATCAAATCTCTCCTGCAATTCAACACTACTGCCTCAAAACAACTTTAGGGCATTTTTCATTTCATCTGAGCCCTCAGTAAAACCCAAAGTCACCAAGAATGCAGTCTTCTGCATCAACCTTGCATCTCTACTGGGCTTCGGCAAAGGGCTAATCTTTGATCCAAAAACCCAGTTCTTTAATTGATTTGGATCCTCCTTTATGATACCACACAACCTCTTCTTCCCAACATTCAGTTTTGCAAGCACGCTGTTAGGTCTCTTCAAAGAACACGAGCCCAAAACTTGCAGGTGAGAATGCACAATCTTTACAATCTGTTCGGTCTCCATTCCAATCTCAATAAGAAATGCCAAACCCTGCCTCATGTTCTCAATGAAATCCCCAATTATGACTTCAGGAAACTGCAGAAACAAGGTTATTATCTCATTCCTTGCAAAGCCTAATTTCAACAACAGTGCAATTAATGAAAAAGCTGTGTCCCCTGAACCATCTAACAACAATTCTGGATGACTTATGAATAGTCCCCCTAGTTCTTCTTTACTGTACCCCATCTCTCCGAAGAAATGCAGCACTCCAAGCATTCTACTCCAGTCATATGTATTATTTTCAGACAACTGCCCAGTAATCCAATCACTCTCAATTCCCAAATTCTTCAATTCCTCTAATACCTTGACAAACTCCCCTTTGACATCCTCAGTCAAAAGAGAAGGACTAGTGACGACACTAGCCTTACCAAGACCTACATCTTCATAAGCCAGAAGCTTTGAACCCAAAACCCCATTCTCATATCCAAAAATCTCTCTTTCTTCCGTATACATTTTACCAACATAACTAGGTGGAATTCCATAATCGCAGAGTGCGCGGACGTTCTCAACTAACCACGGATTGTCACAGAGAAACATCAAGTTATGAGGCAGAAGCTGAGAGACCTGAGACTGTTTCAATACCAAGCTCTCAAAGAAGGGCTCAAACTCATTAATGGGGTGGTACTGAAGGAACCTGACCATGGATTGCCTAATTTCCTGCTCGTTTTCGGCATGTTTGAGGAGCTTTCTGAGGAAAGTTGGTGAGTTCATGCTCATCTGCTCAGCATCAATGAAATTCAAGCATCTGGTGCAGTGAAGATAATCCAAGAGAGCAGCTTGCGCTTGGGTTCGCGAGCGACGGGAGTTCTGTGACATGGTTTGAGAAGCAGGTGTAGAGCCCCCATACAAAAGAGAGGATTTTGTACAAAGGCGAGCCCTACCGCTGTGCCAAAATGGGTACTTTACAGGGTGGAAAGCTCTTCCATTGTGAAAGAGATGGGATTTTGATGATCTCAGATGTTTTTCTGCTGAAACTGCAGAAACCCATTTGAGAACAGACGATGCTTTGAATTTCTGGAGATGGGTCATGACGATTTGCACATAGAAGGATAGAATGTAACTCAAGGAATGAAATAGAGCCGTTTGGGGTAGGTTCTTTTTACCTTGGGAGTCTGAATCCTCAGAAATCAAGAGCCCCTTGAGTGGTCCGAGTATTCGATATTCTGAAATGGCGTTTCACCTCGAGAAGCAGCCATTGGAGGAGCTTGTTGCAGGTACACAAGGGTTGTAACCGTTATCACTGATCCGCACAACTGAGAAAGACGAGCCTCTTCATAAATATCTGTCGAGGGGAAGGTTACAGAATCCTTTGATTGATGGGTGCTTACTCCTCATGTGCATAATCAGACCAGAGTTTTAATAGAAAGAAATTGAGGATTGTAAAGACAAGAGCAGGGTGAAGAGAAAGAGAGGCAGAAATCAGTATTCTTTCAGAACCTCAATTAAAAAAACAAAACGATAGAAGGGTTAGTTTTGCTGTGAAGACACTTGATACAGATTTTAAAATATTCAATTCAGGTACCTCATATGAATTTTCTTGATGGAAGGTGTAGGCGGTAAAAACGACACCTACTTAGATGAAGATGAGATCGGGGTTAAACTTCTTAGGACAGGGAATGCTGAACTCCGAGAACCTGAAATGGAAGGAGAAAAGGCTTGGGTCAGAGGCCCTGGCTGCCGTGAGCCGAAGGCACTCCGATGCCCGAGTTAGCTCTGAGAAAACTAATCAGGAGGAGGAAGAGGAGAATCAGACAATATGGGGCTTTGTGTGTTGTGTATTGCGTGTTTTTTTTATATCTTTGTCCGCCTCATCCCATGTGTATATCAAGGAGTTTATTCGCGCATTCATTGTGAGTGGGGGTAGGTGGGGTAAGGTCCCATCAGCCTTACCCTGACACTCGGCGGTAGGTAAAAAGGGCGCATCCCATCAGTCACTTTTGGTCAGTTGACGTGAGGGGATGAGGAAGCCAACTTCTTATCACCATAAATGAGCGCCCCTAACTGTCAGGGCACGCCCGCACTCTTGGTAGGTGTGATGGCCCACTCTTTGCCTTCGTACTCTTGCCGCGACCAGGAGCGATCTGGCTCTGGCTCTCCGCTGGCACAGATGCCGAGCAGCCGAGCTGCCCTTGCCGGGCTGGCACTCTGAACAGAGCTACCGAGCTGGTACTCTGAACAGAGAGACCGAGCTGCGGTGCTGAGCTGTTGAGCTGGTACTCCTAGCCGGGCTGCTGTACGGTACCTCATGGGCTGGCGCCCTCACCAAGCCGCCGGGCTCCCGGGCTATGCTTGCCGAGACCGAGGTGGATTGCCGTGGTCCTCGCTTAATCTCGTTATTACGATGTTTTTTCCACACAATTGCCCCCTAGCTTTTGACCTCTGAAAGTGCTCAAACTTGTGGAGGTCGGAAGCTAAGTAACTGCCGAGCCGCGGGGGTGGTACTGCTACCGGACCCTGATGTGCATATGGCTGTGCCGCCAGAGCTGGTGCAGGCACCGAGCTAAGGTCGGTTGGCTCTCTGAACAGAGGCGCCGAGCCGCGGGGGTGGTACTGCTACCGGAGCCTGATGTGCATATGGCTGTGCCGCCAGAGCTGGTGCAGGCACCGAGCTAAGGTCGGTTGGCTCTCTGAACAGAGGCGCCGAGCCGCGGGGGTGGTACTGCTACCGGACCCCCTGAATCTTCTGGCATTGATGCCGAGCTGGACGGGGTCGATTCCTCTTGAAGGAGCTCATCGGTCTCAGATGGCCAACCCTCGTAGTGGCTGCCATGGTTATCCCGTCCTCGAGCCTCGTCTTCTTCTGCCCTGATGAACCGACTTGCTAGGGTCATCAATTCAGTCATTGTGGCCACGGGGAACATGACCAGATGCTCTCGTAGTTTGGTGCCCGGTCGCAAAGCTTGCTGGAAGGACTTAACGGCTACTTCATCGGAAGCGCCATCGATGTGGCAATAGACAGTCCAGAATCGTCGGCTGAACTGGGTGGCGCTCTCGTCCTCTCGCATCCTGAGGGTCATCAGGTCGGCGCACGCCCTCGGGATGATCCTGTTGGCCTGGAACTTGACTAAGAAGGAGTGTCGGAGCTGCTGCCAACTGGAGATGGAGCCCGCGGGGAGTGTGCAGAACCATCTCAGGGGGAGATCTCCCAAACTGGAGGAAAAAGCTCGACAGTTCAGGAAATCGTTGTCGCCCCACACCGACATTCTCTGGACGAAGTGTCGGAGGTGTGCTGCAGGGTCCGCGGTTCCATCGTACAGTGTGAACCTCGGGACGTCGAATTCTTCAGGGAGGGCGAGCCTCCTGATCTCTGTGGAGAAGGGAGATGCGCCCGAGTCTTCAGCTCCGAAGATGCCGAACTGGTCTGGTGCGATACCGGCAGTCTCCATATCCCGGCGGACGGCCTGCCTGATATGCTTGTCAATCCAATGCTTGAGCTCCTCTTCGTCTTCTGGCGTCTGGCGTTGCATCTCTGGTCCTTCAAGCACATGGTCGCTGCTGGAGTCTTCTTCTCGGTGGACGCGCTTCAGGTCTCGCTCGTGAGTCGGAGCTCGGTCGTGCCTGCGTGGAGGACCCGAAGCACGGCTATGCGCAGGAGGTGGGCTCGGGGCCTTTCCATCCCGGAGCTGCTGCTCGAGCCTCCGGATGAGCTCTCTTTGCTCCTGGATGAGGAGGTTTCGAGCCAGGACAGCATCATGGAGAGGATCTTCCCGGTCGCCGGGAGTGGTCTGACGACAAGACTTAGCCCGCGCGGACTTCGCACCTGGTTGGGTGGCAGATCTGTCACCTTGCCCTGTGTGCTTTTTGTCGTGGCCCTTGCCCTTGGAGGGCCCTTCGCCATTTCTGGTTTTTGGAGGCATGGCACTTGAAAGCTTTTTGTTCAGTTTTTCCCACAGACGGCGCCAAACTGTAGGCGGTAAAAACGACACCTACTTAGATGAAGATGAGATCGGGGTTAAACTTCTTAGGACAGGGAATGCTGAACTCCGAGAACCTGAAATGGAAGGAGAAAAGGCTTGGGTCAGAGGCCCTGGCTGCCGTGAGCCGAAGGCACTCCGATGCCCGAGTTAGCTCTGAGAAAACTAATCAGGAGGAGGAAGAGGAGAATCAGACAATATGGGGCTTTGTGTGTTGTGTATTGCGTGTTTTTTTTATATCTTTGTCCGCCTCATCCCATGTGTATATCAAGGAGTTTATTCGCGCATTCATTGTGAGTGGGGGTAGGTGGGGTAAGGTCCCATCAGCCTTACCCTGACACTCGGCGGTAGGTAAAAAGGGCGCATCCCATCAGTCACTTTTGGTCAGTTGACGTGAGGGGATGAGGAAGCCAACTTCTTATCACCATAAATGAGCGCCCCTAACTGTCAGGGCACGCCCGCACTCTTGGTAGGTGTGATGGCCCACTCTTTGCCTTCGTACTCTTGCCGCGACCAGGAGCGATCTGGCTCTGGCTCTCCGCTGGCACAGATGCCGAGCAGCCGAGCTGCCCTTGCCGGGCTGGCACTCTGAACAGAGCTACCGAGCTGGTACTCTGAACAGAGAGACCGAGCTGCGGTGCTGAGCTGTTGAGCTGGTACTCCTAGCCGGGCTGCTGTACGGTACCTCATGGGCTGGCGCCCTCACCGAGCCGCCGGGCTCCCGGGCTATGCTTGCCGA
Source organism: Persea americana (assembly GCA_029852735.1). Lineage (NCBI taxonomy): Eukaryota > Viridiplantae > Streptophyta > Magnoliopsida > Laurales > Lauraceae > Persea > Persea americana. The sequence continues at coordinate 62,377,159 of CM056813.1, read as the reverse complement.
GACCGAGGTGGATTGCCGTGGTCCTCGCTTAATCTCGTTATTACGATGTTTTTTCCACACAATTGCCCCCTAGCTTTTGACCTCTGAAAGTGCTCAAACTTGTGGAGGTCGGAAGCTAAGTAACTGCCGAGCCGCGGGGGTGGTACTGCTACCGGACCCTGATGTGCATATGGCTGTGCCGCCAGAGCTGGTGCAGGCACCGAGCTAAGGTCGGTTGGCTCTCTGAACAGAGGCGCCGAGCCGCGGGGGTGGTACTGCTACCGGAGCCTGATGTGCATATGGCTGTGCCGCCAGAGCTGGTGCAGGCACCGAGCTAAGGTCGGTTGGCTCTCTGAACAGAGGCGCCGAGCCGCGGGGGTGGTACTGCTACCGGACCCCCTGAATCTTCTGGCATTGATGTCGAGCTGGACGGGGTCGATTCCTCTTGAAGGAGCTCATCGGTCTCAGATGGCCAACCCTCGTAGTGGCTGCCATGGTTATCCCGTCCTCGAGCCTCGTCTTCTTCTGCCCTGATGAACCGACTTGCTAGGGTCATCAATTCAGTCATTGTGGCCACGGGGAACATGACCAGATGCTCTCGTAGTTTGGTGCCCGGTCGCAAAGCTTGCTGGAAGGACTTAACGGCTACTTCATCGGAAGCGCCATCGATGTGGCAATAGACAGTCCAGAATCGTCGGCTGAACTGGGTGGCGCTCTCGTCCTCTCGCATCCTGAGGGTCATCAGGTCGGCGCACGCCCTCGGGATGATCCTGTTGGCCTGGAACTTGACTAAGAAGGAGTGTCGGAGCTGCTGCCAACTGGAGATGGAGCCCGCGGGGAGTGTGCAGAACCATCTCAGGGGGAGATCTCCCAAACTGGAGGAAAAAGCTCGACAGTTCAGGAAATCGTTGTCGCCCCACACCGACATTCTCTGGACGAAGTGTCGGAGGTGTGCTGCAGGGTCCGCGGTTCCATCGTACAGTGTGAACCTCGGGACGTCGAATTCTTCAGGGAGGGCGAGCCTCCTGATCTCTGTGGAGAAGGGAGATGCGCCCGAGTCTTCAGCTCCGAAGATGCCGAACTGGTCTGGTGCGATACCGGCAGTCTCCATATCCCGGCGGACGGCCTGCCTGATATGCTTGTCAATCCAATGCTTGAGCTCCTCTTCGTCTTCTGGCGTCTGGCGTTGCATCTCTGGTCCTTCAAGCACATGGTCGCTGCTGGAGTCTTCTTCTCGGTGGACGCGCTTCAGGTCTCGCTCGTGAGTCGGAGCTCGGTCGTGCCTGCGTGGAGGACCCGAAGCACGGCTATGCGCAGGAGGTGGGCTCGGGGCCTTTCCATCCCGGAGCTGCTGCTCGAGCCTCCGGATGAGCTCTCTTTGCTCCTGGATGAGGAGGTTTCGAGCCAGGACAGCATCATGGAGAGGATCTTCCCGGTCGCCGGGAGTGGTCTGACGACAAGACTTAGCCCGCGCGGACTTCGCACCTGGTTGGGTGGCAGATCTGTCACCTTGCCCTGTGTGCTTTTTGTCGTGGCCCTTGCCCTTGGAGGGCCCTTCGCCATTTCTGGTTTTTGGAGGCATGGCACTTGAAAGCTTTTTGTTCAGTTTTTCCCACAGACGGCGCCAAACTGTAGGCGGTAAAAACGACACCTACTTAGATGAAGATGAGATCGGGGTTAAACTTCTTAGGACAGGGAATGCTGAACTCCGAGAACCTGAAATGGAAGGAGAAAAGGCTTGGGTCAGAGGCCCTGGCTGCCGTGAGCCGAAGGCACTCCGATGCCCGAGTTAGCTCTGAGAAAACTAATCAGGAGGAGGAAGAGGAGAATCAGACAATATGGGGCTTTGTGTGTTGTGTATTGCGTGTTTTTTTTATATCTTTGTCCGCCTCATCCCATGTGTATATCAAGGAGTTTATTCGCGCATTCATTGTGAGTGGGGGTAGGTGGGGTAAGGTCCCATCAGCCTTACCCTGACACTCGGCGGTAGGTAAAAAGGGCGCATCCCATCAGTCACTTTTGGTCAGTTGACGTGAGGGGATGAGGAAGCCAACTTCTTATCACCATAAATGAGCGCCCCTAACTGTCAGGGCACGCCCGCACTCTTGGTAGGTGTGATGGCCCACTCTTTGCCTTCGTACTCTTGCCGCGACCAGGAGCGATCTGGCTCTGGCTCTCCGCTGGCACAGATGCCGAGCAGCCGAGCTGCCCTTGCCGGGCTGGCACTCTGAACAGAGCTACCGAGCTGGTACTCTGAACAGAGAGACCGAGCTGCGGTGCTGAGCTGTTGAGCTGGTACTCCTAGCCGGGCTGCTGTACGGTACCTCATGGGCTGGCGCCCTCACCGAGCCGCCGGGCTCCCGGGCTATGCTTGCCGAGACCGAGGTGGATTGCCGTGGTCCTCGCTTAATCTCGTTATTACGATGTTTTTTCCACACAGAAGGTATGAATTATATGATACCACCTTATAGAATTCATGCATTTGCATATCTACAGAGACAAAAAAAATCTCATCTTATGTGCTATTATTTTCCAGTATCTATATCCTAAATCTACAGCTTAGACTATGCTCGTGGGAGAGCTCTTCTGCTCCTGGCCTCCTACACTTAAAAAAGACTTCTTATTTTGGTGTGAAAAAGGAAAGATAAAGAGTTAGAACTCGTGCGACCTACATGTGGGTCGGTTTCCTTGGTTACTATGCAAATGTTGTAGGAAAATATTCAAGTGCATCTATCCCTCACCATAGGGTGAGGGATACTCCCCTTTTTGGAAAGTTTCAAGTACATATGAATACTCCCTATGTACTTGAACCTTTCAAAAAAGGGGAGGGTCCCTCAACCTATAGTGAGGGATAGATGCACTCGAATACTCACCAATGTTATATATGTAAATATTATATAGGGATTTTTTTTTTTTTTTTGGAAAAAACCCCTCGAAAAACCCTTTAGACTTTTCCTAGATCAAAAGGTACCCCTAAAAAACTTATGGCCGGGTGTAGTCCCTCTGGCTTGTTTCGTTTTTTTTTTTTTTTAAATGTTTTCCACGCACAGCGATATCGTTGCTCGCTTCATAGCGATAAAAACTTAAAGGCCCTCCGCTCTTATTTCCTTCCTCTTCCTCATTTCTTACCTTTTTCTCTCCATCGACAGAGATGCCCTCTTGCTGTTGTGGTCTCAAGCTCCTCCAGATCAACCATTATAAGAACTTTCTAACCTTTGATTCCTACCAAAGACTTGTGGGTTTTCTTGCCTACGTATTCCTCTTTGTGGCCCACGGGTGGACGGCCTAGGTTTGACTTTCTTCTTTGATTCCTGCCTCTTTATAGGAGTCCACCTTTTACTCTAGTAGAGTAATGCAAGAGAAAATTCCAAAAGAGAGTTCTCAGATGTAAAAGGTTACAGAGATTCTATTCTTGTACGAAAAAGATGAAAAAAAAGAAAAGAGAATTCAAGTCGCTTAAATACTCTGTAAGTAGCGATATCGCTAATATCGCTGCTCAGCAGAAAAATACAAAAAAATAGGTAAAGTGTGGCCGGAAGTCCAATCGCTTATTAATGAAAATTTAGGTCCTTTTTGGTCTTGTAAGAGTCTAAAGGTTTTTTTTTCGGAAAAAATAAACCCTATTATATATGTTAAACACATTATCATATTTTTTAAGATCACCATTTTCACAAGTAAATTAGTAGTATATTCAACGGTTTCAGATGTATTTAGAGTTTTTGAAAAATTTTGACAACTTTTTCAAAATTTATGGAGATTTAAGATATGAAATTAAATTTTTTTTATGTTTATCATTAATATAAGAATATTGAACGGTATAGATCATGAAGTTGGAGGCCTAAAAAGTGCAAAAAAATTCGATCTATAGTTTGAATTTTTTAATATTTTTTACAAAGTTTCTCAAAATCTATAAAAATTTAAAACTTAAAATTACAAGTATCAAGGTTTATTAGTTCAATAAAAAAATAAAAAAAGATTTTACATTCTGAATTACATATACAAGGCCCATATGTATGGACAAATAAAGTGATTGTTGGGATATATTCCCGTGACCAATTGCACAACTAAATGCAATCACTATGTGAATACTTTACTAGTGCCATTTTGTAAGTGGGCGGTGTGAAAGTGAGTTCGTCACCAATTTACTTGTAAACTCTCATAATGAAAATGGACTTGTCTATGTACCACTTTCACACCTCAGTGCAAACAAACGTGATGGCATGATCATCATGCATGTGCATTATTTATACATAAAAATGAGTACAATCAAATGACCTGAGTGACGGGTGAGGAGAATGGTGGCCCACATCAATGGCTAATGGCTTAAATTAGAAGCCCAAGAATGAAACCCCTTAATAATGCCTTAATATATTTTCATGCAATCCATTTATTTAAATTCAAACTACACAAAATAAATCTCTATTGAATTGCCTCAGGCCAAATTTTACTCCAACAAGAACCCACCCGAGAACTAATACATATAAGGAAGATATCTATTTTATCTCCTACAAGGGAAGATCTCTAAGGAAGAGACATATAATGGAAGAGGCTATAATTTCATGGCAGCATGACTTGATTAAGCACCATGCGCGCTGATGGCAGACAAACCAACGGATCTAGACTCTCAGCTCGTGGAACACACTCATGACATTAGGATAGGGAATCCAGATAACTCGCAGAAACAGAGTTGCAGGTAGAAATCCGAGTTAGGGCCCACCTATTACAATCCGAACAACTAAAAAAAACCTTTTGTACAAGTTTCTTTCATTAAACAGTCAATCCAATGGTGAAGATAGACTTCAATTCGATGACCTAAATTCTTATGATACCCCGTATACCTGGTCAATAGATGGGCACCAGAAGGAAAAAAAAAAAAAACCAAAGGATTTCCCAAGGTTACAACGTCAGGACATGGACTCTTGGATAACGACAATGAAGGTGTAAAAAAATTCCTCTTTGGTAGAAAAAATATCTAATGTGAGACCACGCATGCTTGGGACATGAAGAGCGACACCCATTGCTTTATGTTTTATTCAGATTTGTTTTCAAATCGACCAATCAGTAGAATTATAATTGGCAGGCTGTCACTCATCATCACCCGAAAATTCTTCTGCAGCGAAGGTTTCTGTTAGCAGCTTTGTATATTAGTCCAGACCAAACACTAGACCAAGCAAGCCCACAATTGTTTTTTTTTTTTTTTCCTTCTCCTCTCATTCAACACCCCCATGGCTTTTCTGCCCAGCATCAATTGGACTGCTAAGCATATCCCAAGTGTACAAGAGCTTGCACGAGAGCCGTTGGATGCTGTGCCAAAGAGTTATGTATGCAAAGTGGCAGACAATCTGGTTGCCGATCGCTGCAACCCTTCTCTCCAAGTTCCCTTGGTCAACATGGCAAGTCCGGTCAACGAAGGAGAATCTCGAGAGGAAGAGCTCCAAAAGCTTTACTTAGCTTGCAGGCATGGGGGGTCATTCCAGGTACTTCATACAACATCGATATCTTTAGTTTTCCTTGGAAAATCGATGAATTATCTTAATCCCAGTGGGGTTTTCTGCTTCTAAACCTTTTTTATGGGCATGTTTGTGTGCACACCCTTTTTGCGGAAAGGAAAAATTTTACGTTAGCAAATTCCATGGAAATGGAAACCTCAGAAAAGGATTTTCGCGGATTAGAAATTCATGTTTGGTGCAAAAAAAATTTCCTCACTGAATTAGTGCTAATGTTGTTTGGTGCGGCTGTGGATTCCTTATATAAAATCAAACTTTCATGTTTGGTGCAACAATTTTTCAAAGAAAAAATAACATAACATGTATACAATTTATTCAATATCAAATAATAATTATTTAAAGAAATAAGAAAATGAAAGAGTGTAGGGTTTTGGGTTGAAATGGAAAAGACGGAGGAAATGAGATTATGTAGGAGGAAAAAGTTTTTTGAGAAAATTCACTTCCCATAACCAACACCACACCCGCCCCTGCGCCGCCCCCCCCCCATGGGAAACCCATTTCCAACATTAGCAAGGAAAATGTTGACAATGCACAAAAGTGTTTCCGTGGAATTGTTCCGCACATAACACATGAAAAATAAATTTTCCAAGGAAAACCTTCCTTTTTCCTTTTTTTTTTTTTTTTTTTGCAGAAATGTGTTACACAAACATGCCCTAAATGTAATTTCCATCTTCAAGTCTTCAACCCCACCTGCTCCAACAATTTAATTTTTCATGGAAAATCGATGGTCTTTGTCATCACCCACCACCCCCTCCTTTTTTTTTTAACTTTTCTAAAGTCTTTATCCCCTGTTTGTTTTTCTGTTTCTGAATGATTCTCCAAATCTACGGAGAATTAAGAAATGGAAGAAATGCATTCTTATCGAAGTGAGTACTAGAATTGAATAGACAACGGTAAAGATAAATATATATATATATATATATAGTAGTTAGATAATTTCCCCCTCTTGTGGAAGTGATTGATTACAAGCCTCCACCATGGAAAATAAAATACTTAGGAAAATCATGGTCCCATCTACATTCTACCCAACATCGTTGGACTGCTCACTTTTTAAATATTCCTTTGCTAGGAATAGGTCTGACCATGGAATTTAGGAACTCAAATTGATGCAGACAAATCACTCGGGTAAAAGGTGAGATATCCTTTGACTGTCCCTAGAGCAAGGATTCCTCACCGATGAGTTTACATTGAAATTAGTGCATATTGAGGCGTAAAGATGAGAAAAAGTGGTATTAGTGTGCAAACCGACGAAATGAAGATTTTCAAAACCCATGGGGCATGATGTTGGCCCAAATCTTCAAGGATTTATAATTTTCAAATGTGGATCTTTCACGACTTTGTCTGAAATTAGTGAAAAATCCAAGGATTTGATTGTCAGACGTGACCAACAGCAATGGCGGAGCGAAGAGTTTCTTTCAAAGGGGGTAAGCGACGTCCAATGATGATAAAGAAAAGAAAATCCGATGATGGCCCTGAATTATATTGGAGTGAATTTCTCAAAAAGGGCATTTATTTCAAAGCTTGCTAACGATATCAAGATCATTTGCACTTTAGACACAAGAAAAAAAAACAAAACAAAACAAAATGAAAAACTACATAAGATCACCAAAGTTTCAGGAGACCCCTGAGTAGACCCAACCATGAAAAGTCTAAATCAATGAGTATTCCCCATCAAATTTCACTCAAATAGCCTCTTCTGAGTGATAACTTTTAAAATACTTAAATAAATATTATAAGAAAAATTACTATTTGGTATAGATATATATATATATATATCTGGTGTTGGCCTTAAGTTGTTTTAAAGTTAAGATTTTCATTGAAAATGGATAATTTTTATGAGATTTTGATTTTTCTTAAGTGTGGAATGTTTTCGTTTTTTTATTTTTCTTAATGGCCTACAAACCTTAAATGATTAGGACTTCGCAACTTATTCCTATTTTTCTTAGCTGGAACTCACTCAAGACCGTCGCAAAATTCTACACAGGAGCCCAAGAGGATCCCATCTATAGGATATCCCCCCAGACTTACTCCACTAGAGCTGTTCCATCATAAAATTGAGCCACATTAATTATGTTAATAGTTATATGCTTAATCTTAAGGTGAGACCCACTCCTAAAAATTTGGAAAGCCCCACTGGAGGATGTTCATTTAGAACAATTTTCAACAAAGTTTTCATTAGATGGGGCTCCACTTTGGAGTTCCTTTCTCTTGATTCATGTTTGATGAGAGACAAATCTAGAAAATTCAGGGAGAGAATTAACGGATAGATATGTTGAGTTCATCGTGTCATTTGGAGAGAAGAAAATGATGAAAATTCCCATAATCTTTGATAATCTTTCCTTCTCTTATGAATAAAAATAAGAAATGAGAAGGGGCAGAAGCAGAAATATACATGGTATAAATTTTTATTCTCTTGTACGAAAGAAAAAGAGAGAGATGAGGGGGCAATTGCCCCCCCTCCCCCCCCCCCCCCGACCAAGAGTTTCATGCAGTCCCAGTCGAATATTACTTGAATGCCAGTGTATTTTTTTTCCTGCTAACGGAGGGTTCCCAACCCTTTGGGCCTGACTAATCCCTTCGGGCCCAAAGAGAAGCCGGTAAAACCCATATGGCTCCCAGGTGATAGTACAAGTGGACTCAACCTTTCTTAAATATGGGGTTCCCAACCCTTTGGGATGGACTGATCCCTCCGAGCCCAAAGAGAATGCCTGTGTATTGTTATTTGTAAAACTAAGTGCACTATCTTCTTCTTCTCTCTCTTTTTAATTTCATTAAACCAAGTGGTATATAGCCAATTAATCTTCAAATTTGGGGGAATTGTATAGTTGATAAACCATGAAGTGTCAGACGAATTGAAAAAAGAAGTGAAGAAGCAAACACGGGAATTCTATGATCTCCCTTTGCAAGAGAGAATGCGTTATGCACATAAGGAGGATAGCTTGGAAGGTTATGGTCAACCCTTTATTAACAATCAAAAGCTCCAATGGAGTGACATGATGTTTCTGAATGCCCTTCTCGTAGAAGATAGAAATTTGAGTTTCTGGCAAGAAAATCCCCAAGGTGTAACACCATGTCCCGAGTTAATCACGATTAACTCTAATTAATCGGGATTAATACTGATTGAATATGTTTTAAGGAATTAATGTGGCTTAATGGCCAAATTGAATTGAACATGTCCCAAATGATTGATTTAAGCTTAATGATAAGGTAATGAATGGATTGGATTGCTTTTAGACTTAGATTGAGGAATATGAAGACTTTTTCGTAAATACAAATTTTCGCGTATTTCATCGAATAAGGAAACTCTTGATACCCGCCCATGTATCTCGAGGAGCACGTTAGTTTTCGTTATAGACGCTATTCCGTTCGACGTGAATTGAATCAAATGACCCTTCATTTGACTCAATATGTAATTAGTGGCAAAGTAGGGGGGCTTTAATGCAAAATGGGGTTTATTTAGATAGAGATGAACTCAAAGGAGTTCATTCTCTCTTCACTCCCAGCACACCTCTCTCTTTCTCTTCTTCTTCTTTCTTCCAAATTCCCTCCATTAAGTGGTGATTTGAAGGCTTGACAAGTTGTTTGAAGAGGATAGATCATCTTCTCCATCTTCTTCCTTGATTTCTTGGAGTTTAAAGCTTGAGAAAATCTCAAGAGTTCCCTCCAAAAGGACTACAAGTAAGTGCTTTGAATGAATTTCAGAGCTTCAGGTTGTAGTTCAGTGATTTAGATATTTCTTGCAAAAGAAACTTAGTGGAATTCTCTTGAATGGATTGGTTTTGGGTTTTAGGTTCAAAAGAGGGTTTGGCTTGGGGATTTCATCTCAAATTCAAGCTAGAAGAGGGGATTCTTGTGAATTAATCTCCAAACAAGGCAAGTGTACTAGAATACTTGTTTGAACTCAAGGAGTTCAATTTCAGGAAATTCCAATTTAGGATTTTCTGAACATTTTTGAGCAGTTCAGTCAGCCGACAGGCTGATCGACACCTGACCGATGTTTCTAGGCTGAATCTTATAGGAGATTTCAGTTTCTGTAAAGCTGACCGAACTGGGTTCGGTCAGCCGACATTAGAACTCGGTCGACCGACGGTCGACCGAGCTACCTAACCGAGTTGTCTGAGAGCCATTTGGTGCTCTCTGGAATTGGAACCGAGGGACAGTCGAACCGAGTTCGGTTAGCCGACACTGTAGATTCGGTCAACCGACACTTGACCGAGTTTCCTTGGGGAGAAATGTCAGGAGTTGTATCAGGAGATTGAGCTTCTGGAAAGCCAACCGACAGAGTTCGGTCAGCCGACAGGTGACCGACATTGTTGAGGTTTCAGAATTTATTTCTGATATTTTCCTAAACCTTCATGGGTGTTAACTAAGCTTATGTGCATGTAAATTTCACTAAAAAACGATATCATCTAGAATAACACATACATTATATAACGAACGTTTCACCCGAATGTTTTATTAGGAAAATTTAATTGTTTCTGCCTTGAGTTGGTTTGTCCTCTCACGTCTAATACTGTTATGCTCCTTGTTGAGGTACCGTTGAATAATGTATCGAATTAATAAAGTGAAATGAAATAAATGAACCAATGCAATGAATTAAAGAACATGTCTACTGCTGTAGATGGGGCGTTCCGGAGCTCTGTGGTGATGCCGGTGATCTCAAATCAAGACAATAGTAAATCCCACACATTTGAAATGAGCCCTTCTTAAGGCTGAGTCATGAATGGTGTGCCCTTCCGCCCATGCCATTGAAGACAATAAAAAGTCACTTAATAAAGTGTACAATATGGAAATGAAATGAGTCATTCTTAAGGCTGGGTCATGAATGGTGTGCCCTTCCACTCATGCCATTGAGGACAATGAAAAGTCACTTGAGAAAGTTACATAATGATATTGAATACTTCCTTCAGGGAAGAACTAAATGAATGAAGAACTGACTGCAATAAATGAATGTAATGGTTTATTAATTTGAATTGTTTAGAATTGCTAAACAAATTGTTATCATAGAATTATGTATACATTGTTGAGCCGTAGTGTTCACAGTGTTATTGATGACATTACAGTCCAAGTTGCCCGTCCCGATACTGCAAAGGCCGTGCCGCCAGCGGAGGAGGCCAATCCGGTTCCTCCAGGAGGATTAAATGAGTGGTCGTGGATCGGAGAGCAATCACATTAGAATTTTTTGGAATGTTTTGAGTATAGATTCATTTTGATGTAAATAGTATAGATTCATTTTGATGTAAATAGTAGTCACCTGCATTGTATTTGAATATGCAGGTTGACTTAAACGTAAATAGGAAATGAAATGTGTAAGTAAACTTTCCTTTTATGTAGAGAACCTGTACGGTTTAAATTGATTGTCAATGTATATATATTTCCGCAAAAATGTACATTTGACAGATATGTATGTAAGATCCCTTGTGAATCTCGTGTAGACTTTGGTAATGCGAGATTTACGGGAGTAAATATGGGGTCGCGACTCGGGGTTTAGCCATGGTAATCCTAATCTCGGGCCCGGGTTATGACACAAGGCTTCAGGTAATTCCAGCAGTCCCTGTTCTTGTTAAAATGTTAAACCTGCATTTGGACAATTTGGTCATCTTTAAGAACATTAAATTGACAATAAAAAAAGAGGGATAATGATGAATTAATGGGATTTTGACATATTAGTCCCCCTCAAACTAAGATGTTCCAATTTCATGACCAAAATTAAGGTAATGTCACTAGAGTCGTTTGACTCTGGTCAACTTTTTTCTTTTTCTTTTTTAACTTTTTTGCTCTGAAACCCATGATATCATGACTTTTATGCAACATCTTAGGGAGATATTTTTCCAAATGATAAAACATAAGAAATGATGATCAGATGTGTATTTACTTTTCACAAAATGTCAGTTTTTGTATTCTATAGAAAATAAATTTGTTCACTAGTTGCAAAAAATATATGATACAAAAATTGATAAATCCCATGATATAATGGGATATGGTGACATTATGTAAATTTGAGTCATGAAACTAGGAAAACAAAATCCAAGGAGAACCAATATGTCAAAACCCCTAAATATGACCAAGAACCTCCCACCAACACAAAGTTCTAGTCAGTTTTCTCCTCTAACAAATGAACTTTATGATAATATAATTTCTTTTAGTGACTTCTAAATGAAGAACCTTCCCCCTTTTTCAAAAAAAGAAAATTTTAATAGGGAAACCATAGACAGTTACACTAAGGAGATGAGGAGGCTTGCAGTTTCTCTATTTGGCTTCATGGGCATGGCCACTGGCTTAGAGGCCCACGAATTCTCTGACGTTTGTGAAGATGGAGTACTAAATTTCAGGATGAATTACTATCCACCTTGTCCCCAACCGGATCAGGTCATTGGGTGTTCGCCACATACTGATATCACAAGTATCTCACTCTTTCTCGAGTCGGACGATACGCCGGGCTTACAGGTCTGAAAGGATGGATACTGGGCCACAGTCAAGCCAGTCCCTGATGCAGTTGATGTAATTAATGGACATATCACAGAGGTAACAAATTTACAAGATAAATTTCACCAGCCCATGCATGAAAACCACATGAAAAGAAGCATACAGCAGGGATTGTGTGTGTTTATTTTGATCCAATGGCTAGGTGGGGAAAACTCTTTCTCCACTAAGCAAGTTGGAGCCTTAGCCTGACCTGCCAAGCAAGGCATCGTTTGCCATGTTGGTGGCGCCTACTAGCCTAGGAAGTATAATTGCTATGCAAATAAGCCATCTACCAAAATCAAGTCTTATCATCTGGTGTTAACTAATTTTTGTTCTTATTTCAAAGCTTTGGATTTGATGGCTATGAATGCAAAATAGAGCTAATTTTTGGTAGCAAAGTAATTCACAGCCTGCTATTGTAGGGCAGAGCTACAATACAGATGATGCAGTCCCTGACATACGCACATCGGTGGGGCTATCTTTATGAAATCCAATCTGTTTATCAATTCTAACACTCGCTGTCGTATATACATATGAAATATTATTCAAATTAGCAATATGCATGCCGTCGGATTAACTAAATCATGTGTCAATCTAATGGAAACCCAAGAAATACACTTTGAAGTTATATTTATAAAAAAACAGGATGAGTGTTAGAACTAATGAATGGATTAGATGGCCCTCACCCATGTGCACGTGTGGCACGCTGTATTATAACTTTGCCCGCTAGTGTATTTAATGAGGCTGCTGGAACCTAACAACATTTTTAAAGCTATGGGTCTTATTAAATAATGTAGCCTTGGACAGTTGGACCTACCAATATTTTCAGCTGACTATTCAACCTTGGATCTAAACGAGTATTAAATTTTAGTTTAGATGCAAGTTGACATCGGACATAGTGGAAGTGCTATAATAATGACAATAATGATGAGTTTAAATGCATTTGTTTAATGAGTTTGGACAGGCATTGCTGTCTTGGTTAATGAGATTGTTCTGATATATTATCTATATATGGACTCGTGATCTTGTTCATTGAACTCACTTGGTTCCACTTGATATTAAGTTATCCCCCTCACACGCTACACCACCCCTTCCCTATTTGCCGCAACACCAAATTTAACATTCATCCAACTGCGACTCTGAAATTCAGAAATACATACATTCTTAAACCATTAAAATCGATGGTCATAGATCAAGGGATTGGGATTAGGATTATATTTTGCATGGCCATAGGTCTCATCAAGATCTTTCCATCAATCCCCCACCTGCACCATGAGTGTCATGGTCTCAAGTGGGCTCAAGTTGGGTTGATTGCATTTGTTGCACCATAAGATATTTTGAACACATATAGGTCTCATTGAGTTCTTTCCGGCCCTCACCTCCACCATGATTGTCATGGCCCCACGTGGGCCATTGTACCATAATCACACCCCTAATGTTCATTGCAGTAGATCGAAACCATGAAGCAGGCGAGCAAACACCCCCACCAACGCGCGCACACACACACATGGCCACTTTGAAAATTCTCCTGGTTCAGCCATTGTAATTATTACAGGCATTTGTTGAATTCTCACTTGATTACCACCCTAATTTTTGGATTATACAGATTATGAGTAATGGGGATTATGAAGCTACAGAGCACAGAGCAGTTGTAAATGAATCAAAGGTAAGAAAATCAATCATTTGCTTTTGTTATCATGAAAAAAATGCCACAATCGAGCCAGCACAAGATCTTATCAAGCCAGATTATCCCGCCATCTACAAAGCCATAAGCCAACTTGAGTATTTTCGTGCATATTTAGACCAGAAGTTAGACGGCAACCGGCAGTTCATTGATACCTTGAAAGTCCATGGGCCTTCTGATGGATTTGGATACAGAGACTCCAACACGCGGCCGGAGATTTATGTGCATTTTGACGATTGGGAAGCTCCGCGGATCTCTTCACCTCTTGTCTCTCCTATGGATGGAATAGTACCTAACCCTGGGGCTCCCTTATCTTATATAGACAAGTCCCAAAGAGTCACACTTACTAGAGACTTTTTCGCCAAGAAATCCACATCCACTAATCCTATTGAGAGTCTTATTAGTAAGACCAGATCAAGTCTTACATTAAGTGAGATTGTATTCTCTATTGGCATCAGCCCTGCTTGATCTGAAGTGGGACCCGTAGCATATAGGCCACACAATTTCCTACACATTGAAAGTCATGGTTTCTGTTAGATTTGCAATTAAAGAAATTATGTGAGTGTTGAGTGATTACCAAGCAGATCTTGTCAGTTTGATATACTTATCAAAGAGAACAGATTATGTGGATAAGCTGAAGACATAATCCTGAATATATGAAGCCAATAACTTCGTGCGTAGGAGTGATGGTCAAAGGAGTAAAAACATTAGGCTGTTATGATATTTAAAAATAGCAACTTATCAGTAGTTTAAGCATGACTCATAGCATGAATATAAACAACCCGTGCCGGTTCGCAGGTGAATACAGCCCTAATGGGATGATGATTCCATATGCCATTTGATCAATCACGGACTCAGGATTTTCGTTTGGATAGTGTGGAATATGATCAAATGAAGACATTAAAAAATAAAATCAAAATTTTAAAGATACTATATGCCTATTTGACTTATAACTAATTCAAGCATTCTTAATATCTCATTCAATAAACTTTTATGATTTTCTCCTTTGAAAAGTAACAAAAAAGGCTACTTTTGTGAGCAATCATGAATGTCCAAAGCAATTTGACACTACACTTTAGTTTTTCTTCCGAGTTTACTCATTTAACTTCTTTAATATGATAAATTTGCTTGTATTGTTACTATACAACAATTTTGCCTATATAACTTTGACAAAATGACAAATTTGTGTTTTTTTAGTTGAATGAGACATACCAAAAAAGTCTATTAGTAAAAAAAAGTTTCTTTGAAAGAACTTTATTTCAAACAAATTTAGTTGAATCAGCTCTATTTTAAATAGATAAGACTTTCCAAACAGTCCCTAATTTATACATGAGGTTTTTGGTTGGGTTGTTGTGGAGCGCCTCATGGTTTTGATTCCATGACTTGGGACTTGGGGATGTTGGGTTTTTGTTGATTGAAACCCAATCTGAGTTGCACCCCCCATCATAGGTAAGGTTTCAAGTAAAAATACAAGAGTTTAGTGCAAATAGTATGTGTACGAGTGGCAAATAGATTCTCACCCTTGTTTCCTTTTCCCATCTTTCATGACCCCATAAGGAGAAGTGAACACGGCATCCCACCATGGGTTACAAAATTGCAACCCATCAATTGTTTATGGTAAAAAGCAGAGGAGCAGAAATCAATATCTGAGAGAAAAAAAAATTTCTTTACAATGGCCCCACCAATGCCTATATACTAGTTCCGCCCTGGCTAGAAGATAAATAGATTTTATGATTTTTTATTTTTTTTAATATATTTTACTAAGATAGACTAGTGGCCAGGAGTGATGGTTTAAACTTGAAGACCGAGTGATCAAGATCTAATAATGCCCTCATTGACGACTGGTATATAGAGTGGGTGTTAAGGAGAATGGTAATTGGTAATCCACATCAATTAATAATGACTTAAATTGGGAGTCCGAATCATTTCAGGGCAGAAAATGGAATCCCTTAACAATGCCTGAATGCATTTCTATGCAGACCCTTTATTTAAATCTTGACCACTCAAAATAAATGTCTCTATCTTACCTACTCATGTCAAATTTTACTCCAACAAAGGTGGAACTACTAACCTGCTAATGAAAAAAAAGGAAGACATCTATTTAATCTGTTAAGGGAAGAGTTTATAATTTCATGGAAGTATAGTTAAGGTCCAATGGCCCAGTAATCAAAGGATCCAGACCATGAGTTCATGGGACATGCTCGTGATTCGTGTCACGTGGATAACGATATCGACATGGTTGAAAATTCGCTGTTTGGACAAAAAAAATCTCTCTCGGAGACAGAGATTAGAGAGTGACATGCACAAAGTGCGGTCTTAACCCGTAGTTGAATGTGGGCGCCTTTGGCGGATACTTGCCAATTGACCAACTGGTAGAACCAAATTGCCCGGTCAATCATCATGACCATCTGCAGTGGGTCCCACAGCTTGAATTGCCTCGAAGACTTCTGATGGTAGCTAGCTTTTGTGTAATAGATGCGACCAAGGATCCAATAGTGGTTATCAGGCGCGCCTTCGAGGTTGGACCTAGCCGAGGATGGGACCTGCGGGGACTGGAGCATCTCAGAGGGATATGTTTGAGTACGGTGACGGGGCTCATGTGATCATCCAAACCTGTTGATCAATTACCTGTAGTTTTTAGCCGTTCAAAATAGATGGATAGTCGATCCAACAGTCCAATCCATATTCAATGGAGTGAGAGAAAATCCTTTTCAAAAGCCCTATTACAGGTGGGCCACCATAGTGACTTTTGGGATCTGGGTACCTCAACAATTATTCAACTTTTGGATCCGTTTTGATCAGATTAAATAAGAGAGTGCCGTCTCTACTATCTGTAACCGGAAAAAATGGGGTGATATAGACAAGTAGTGGAGGCAATGATACACAATCGACATATAAAATAAAAGTCAACCAGACTTGAGGTTGGTGGGGGTTGTCCCTGTACAAGTTTCCTTGTATCTTGATTGGTAGAATTACTTCATCCAAATTGAGAGTCATTAATAACTTCCTCTACTTTGACTCTGATTTAAGAAAAACTATAAAATTATAATATTAGGGATGGAGGATTGGAATCCAAAACCAAAACTACCATCTGCTGACCGTTGAAGCGAGACCTACCAAACTCCAAAGAGTTTCTTTGTAGACCATCCTTGCATTTTTTTCCATTTAAAAAGGGGAAGGGGAGGGAGGGGCTTTGTATTGAAACAATCAAACACATTCTCCTCTTCTTTCCATTGACAGACCGCCATGGCTCTCCGGTCCAGCAGCAAGGCTGCTAAGCAGACATCCAGTGTACAAGAGCTTGCAAGAAAATTGTTGGATGTTGCCCCACAAAATTACATACGCGACGTGGCAGACAATCCAGTCTCCGATTGCTGCAACCCTTCTCTCAAAGTTCCCCTGGTCAACATGGCCAATCTAGTCAATGGAGGAGAAGCTCAAGAGGAAGAGTTGCACAAGCTTTCATCAGCATGCAGAGACTGGGGGGCATTCCAGGTACTTAATTCAACCCTAGTTTTTTTTTTAATATATATAGATGAGAGTTATTTTTTATTTTTAACATACCTTGATTTTCTAAAGTAATGACTAAGTATTAATTTCTCGTCTTCCTTTACATCTCCGTTTTTAACCACTTTGGAGACATATATGTTTTAGAATTCCCATGAATTCAATTACACGAAATAAACCCAGCCACAAGCAGGAATGCAAACAGATCAGCATTAGATCAGATCCCTAGCCGAACCATGGTGGGGTTTCAACTTAAACCCACCTTTCTAGATGCAGTTTTGGATCTGAATCTAACACAACCTTATTCAGACATGGCATCGGCTATAAATAACAGATTTGATTAAGGATTTGAATCCAAATACGATGCAAAGTACATTAGTATAATCGAACTTAAAAAACTTCAAAATAATTTTTTTTTTTTTTAAATATGCAAGTGAGGCTATTAAATGACGCATTATTAAAGTTAAATGGAGTCTTAAATATGAATATAACTCAATCTATGTAGGGCCTTATATATACATATAGAGCAAGGCTCTCTTAAGCTAAAGCTTAAGATAAGGTAAGCTCAAGTGTGTGGTGGGGCCCACATAGGGACCCACATAGGGATGGGGTGGGGGGGATTTCAAGGACTCCCTCGGATCTTCCTCTCTACAAAAAATCAGCTTCAACCGTGATTTTTATCATCTCCATATGGGCCCAAAAGTTTAATGGTTAATTGTTCATTCGGATCGATATATAGTCGATCCAACGGTTCAGTAAATTCGGATCTAACCGAAAATTGGTGGACATGTGCAATTTAAAAGGGTCATGTGTTTGGTCCATTTGGATGGACCAAATGTGAGCCCCACAAGCATGAGCTTACGAGATTTTATCCTAAGCTTGAGCTTAGGAGAGCCTTGCTCATACATATATATATATATATATATATATATCCGCATCTCATCTCAAGCAGACTGCCCACCTTTAGTCCATCCAAGTAGACCAAAACCCCCACTTCCTATAGTTCAAGGGTCCCACCAACTCTGACCCATACGAATGGACCATACACTATTATACTTATGGGCCTAGATAAAGATAATACGATGATCAGATGAAGACAATTTTCTAAACCATCCCATCCCCATGTCGGCCCCACAAGTGTGAGCGGACTGGTTCCCAATCATCTTGAGCACAGGGAGGAGGTCCCATGTGTGTGCGTGAATGTGATTTTCCTGGATCTGGTTCCTTGGGCTAGAATATCCAAGGGTCCAATTTTGGATCCTTTAGATCCCAATCCGAATCTCTCCAAAAAGTAGGTTCCATACCTACTGGTTCCATACCTACTTTATTCAGAGCTAGAAACTTTGAATTCTCGGATAATTCAATGTCCATTTACAGCCCTAGCCCTAGCCCTAGCCCTACTGGGTTGTATCTAATCTCAGTCAACTACTACTTAAATGCATATGTATTATTATTTGTAAAATTAAATGTGATATCTTCTTCCCTTCTTTATTTTAACTTAAGTCAATGATATCAACGTAATTGATATTCAAATTCGGTGGAGTTTTGCAGTTAATAAATCATACAGTGTCGGATGAATTGGTGGAAGAAATGAAGAAGCAAACAAGGAAATTCTATGATCTCCCCTTGCAAGAGAAAATGCGTTATGCACGTACGGAAGGCGGCTTGGAAGGTTATGGTCAACCCTTTGAGAACAATCGGAACCCACAATGGAGCGACATGATGTTTCTACATGCCCTTCCTGTACAAGACAGGAATTTGAGTTTCTGGCCAGAAAATCCTCAAGGCTTCCAGTAATTTCACCAATCCCCTTTCTTATTTAAAGGTTAAGGTTTTGTTTATTTGCATGGAATACATTAAAATTCATGGTCAAATGTGCTCTGGTGGATTATTATTAAAGATGTGGAGTGTGAGTGCTTTGAGTTGAGAGGTAAAGGATATAATGTACGTATGTATTTTAATGCAAATAAATACTACCTCAATCTACATTTGGGCTTTTGTCCTTCATAAAAAGATATGGTCGCTACAGAACAAAAGAGAAAACCATGAGTTATTATTAAGCTCTACAACATGGGACCGGTCACCCGCCTTGCCCAATTCACAACCTTTTTTAAACTCCTCCCAAATGAGTAGTAGCATGCTGGAGTATCATCCATATTCTTGAGCATATTTCTAATCACCAAGGGGTCATTTGTCTTTTACTTATGAAAAATGGATTTACTTATATAAAATTTATATATGTGAATTCTACATTAGTAAATGTTGAACTGCTAGTGTTGAGTAATATTTTCATATTTTCCAGATTTTTCTGAATGTTTAAGATTTGGAATTAAACGTTTTGGGGGTTTAACTAAGGTGGCAAAGGGATTCGATACTGCGACTATTCCGGGCATCCTTTGTATTGACATCTTCTTAACCAAGGAGGTGTATAGAGGCATGAAGACTGTTTTAATAAAATTGACCTCATTTACATATCTCATTTAAGCATGCACAAACAAATGTGACTATGTTTATCTATTAAACATTTGCAGCATTAGAGACGTAAACGAGGGAGGAATTATCCAATAGGATGGATTGGGCAAAGAGGGTCTTTTTTGATACTCTGCTTAGGGGGCTGGACCCTAGCCCTTTAGTGAGGTAAAAAAAAACCCTCGAGTGTAGAAAGGTGACTGCCTAAGTTTGAACCATAGGCAATAGGGTGAGAACAGACGCCTCTTAGGCCTTACAGCTGACATATCTCAGGAATACAATGGTTCATTGCTTAGGATATTTCCTTCATATTAATTTTTTTACGATTTCTTTATTTACTTTTATCAAATTATCTTCTTTAGAAATTCTAGAACTAGGCCCGTGAGAATTTCTTAGGAGGATGGAATTTATCACCAAACATGAAATTTCTGACACCCCAAGCAAAGTTCCAGGCAGTTTTTTTTTTTTTTCCCCTCTAACAAACGTATAACCTTGCAATAATAAAATTCTTTTAGCGATTCCTGAACAAAGAAATTAACTTCTCCTTCTTCTTCCTTAATTTTAACAGGGAAACCATAGATAGTTACACAAAGCAGATGAGGAAGCTTGCAGTTTCACTATTGGGTTTCATGAGCATGGCCACTGGCTTAAAGGCCTACAAATTCTCTGAGGTTTGCGAAGATGGAATACTGCATTTGAGGATGAATTACTATCCGCCTTATCCTCAACCAGATCAGGTCATCGGGTGTTCACCACATACTGACATCACAAGTATCTCACTCTTGCTCGAGTTGGACGATATTCCGGGCTTACAGATCCAAAAGGATGGGAACTGGGCCACAGTCAAACCAGTCCCTGGTGCAGTTGACGTAATTATTGGCCATGTCACAGAGGTAACAAAACAAATTTCACAAGCCCATGCATACAAACCACATGAAGAGAGCCATACAACAAGGATTATGTGTAATGAGGTTCACTTTGATCATATGTCTAGGAGGGAGGATCACGTTTGAGATTGCATTTTCATCTTTGTGATACTTTAGAGGATGGATAGGTGAGGAATTTGCATATTTAACGATTCCTCAGTGTTCCAGGATTAGGGATTCCTCACTAAAGATTTTGCATTGTTATTAATGCACGTGCGCGCACATATCTAAAACAAATCTGTTTAAGTGCGTAAATCCGCGTAAGTGAGGATTTCCAAATCCTATGAGATGAGGTTAAATTATCATCAAAAGTAAGGATTTCTATAGGTCCAAATCCTTAGGATTTACAAATACCAAAAGTGGATTTTACACAACTACGTGGAAAGCATAAATATTATTTTCGAGGATTTGGCTGCCAAATGTAATCAAATGGGTAAATTCTTATCCCCACCAACTAAGTTTGATCCTTAGCTTGAGCTGTCAAGTAAGGCAACAACTGCCATGTTTGGTTGCACCTACTGGCCCAGGAAGATTAAGTGCGCTGTAGATTAACCATCAACCAATAATCAACTCTTCCAATCTGGTGCAAAATAAATTTTGAGTTGTTAATTGATTTTTTATTCTTATTTGTTTGTATTTGATGGCCATGATTGCAAAATGGAGCCAATTTTTGGGAGCTAAGTACTTCACAGCCTTCTATTGCAATTCCTGTGGATGCTGGGACCTACCAACATTATAAATAATTTATCCTTGGACCTAACAATATTTTCAGCTGATTATTCAACCTTGGATCATAACAAGTATTGAATTTTAGTTCAGATGCAAGTTGACATCAGATGCAAGCAAGATGAGTACAATAATGATGAATTTAAATGCATTTATTTACATCCCCTCCACCATGAGTGTCATGGTCTCGAGTGGGGCAAAGTTGGGTTGATCACATTTGTTGCACCATAAGATATTTTAAACACCCATAGGTCTCATTAAGATCTTTCCAACCCACACCTCCAACATGATTGTCATGGCACCAGGTGGGCCATTGTGCCATCACCGCACCCTACCATTCATTGCACTAGATGAAACCCAGGGGGACCCAACACACACAGACATGGAAGACTTTATTGGTTCTGCCGTTGTAATTAATACAGTACATGTATTAATTTGTTGAATTCTCACTTGATTACCACCCTAATTTGTGGATTATACAGATCATGAGTAATGGGATTTACAAAGCTGCGGAGCACAGAGCAGTTGTAAATGAATCAAAGGTAAGAATATCAATCATTTGCTTCTGTTATCCTGAAGAAAATGCCACAGTCGAGCCGGTGCAAGATATAGTCAAGCCAGATTGTCCTGCTAGGTACAAATCCATAAGCCAACCTGAATATTTTCGTAGCTACTTAGACGAGAAGCTTGAAAGCAAGCAGCAGTTCATCGACACCTTGAAAGTCCATGGACCCCATGGTTTCTCTCAGAATTGCACTTAAGAAGTTGTGGCAGTGTCAAGAGTGATTATATCTTATCAGCTTGATTTACTCATAGGAAAGAACAGGATATTTGTATAAGCTGAAGACAAAATCATCATTAAATAAAGCCAATAATTTTGTGTGCATGGAGTGATATAGTCATAAAAGTGATTACATGAGGCTGCTATGATATGCAAACAGTAACTTATCAGTAGTGTGAGCATGACTCATAGCATAAATGTAAACGGCCGAGCCAGTTTGCATGTGAACACAGCTCTAATGTGATTGATTTTGGTGAATGTACTTTTAATGTCTATTTGATATATATATATATATATATTGCTACTCCAGTTTAGGGGTTTCGAAGCCTAGAGAGTCCCATACAAGTGGGAAGTGAAATAGAGATATCAAATAATTTATTTGTAAAGAAAATCCAATTGGATCGACTCTACTTCAAAATGATCTGTTTGAGTCTACTCTAATTTGATTAGATAGGACTTGCCAAACAAGCCTTAATTCGATTGCATGAGGTTCAGGTTCCATTTAGGTTTGGATTCACCCCAGCCTGATCTTAACTGAACCTATAATCATGACGGGTGAATGCTTTTTGTACAAAAATTGAATGAATTGGATAGCATGAATTGGATATAGAATTTTTCCTCATTTTTCTCTTTTTTATCTTTGGATAAATGAGGAGTGGAGTGAAATGAAGTGGATTTCACATGTAGAGTGGAGTGAAGAGAAGTAGGTTGAAGTTAAAGCATAGCACGTTAAAGCATAGCACCTTATTTTACTCCATTTGGATGCTTAGGTTTGGAGTAAAATCCACTTTTACTCAAGGAAATATGTGTATTTAAAGTTGAAGTGAAATTGAGTACATAACTCACAATATTACTTCATTTATCTGGCCAGACTCATCCAAACGAAATATAGTTGAAATTTTAGACTGTTAGAGCCTATTTAGCTTCACTCTACTCTGTTTTTTGCCTATCCAAACGGGCTCTAATAAACGAATAAGGTCAAGTGAACACGGTATTGCACAATAGGTTACAAACTTTTTTTTATATGCTTGATGGTTACAAACTTTAATTAGAACCCATCCTTTTTTTAAATTTCTTATATGGTGGAATAGAACTCATGCACTTAAATATTGATACACATACCCATGCACTGATACTCATGCACTGAACCATGGGTCCACCATTAAGTAGTCTGGTGGTATAACACCCCAAGATCCGGGCACCTCGAATCTCGGGACGCTACGAGAAAGTACCCAAAAGATAGGAAAAATCCAATAATATAATCAAGTGTAAATCTCATATAAGTAAGTAAATGTACAAAGCCCTAAAATTTTATTTTACTTTAAGGGATTACAAGGTGCTTTTCGTAATTAAACTAACTATCCAATCATATGCCAACACGGCCAGCTACAAGGAAAATGAAAGGATAAAGATCTATACGATAGACGCCTCTCGATGCAACAACTGCATCGCTCTCCAAACCCTGCGGCAATGGATCAGCCGCCAAGCAAATCTACTAATAAGAAAAAAAGCGGAAGAGAAGATACCTGAAAACACTAAGGATTGGGTCAGGCTCGATGAGCTAGGCAAATAGGCATTTTAAATGGCAATACATTATATTAACAGATAAGGAAGAAGACCATACCCGATCTCAGTTGAACCTGCGTGATTAGTACCTTGATAATAATATAGAATATCAGAGTGCAACATAAATAGTGTGGAGTGTAGTGCTTGAATGATAATCGAGATAGTAATATAACAGATGTTGGATACAACATATCATGTAAGTAAGAGAAGCAATTATCATCAATAAACCATATACTTCATACAAGCACAGCAGTGTCACTAGTAATATAAGTAACAGGGGGAAGTAGCCCTACTATATCCACAACACTTAATAATCATTCAACCAATATACATACATAGGATCACACAAGGGTACGTCCACAGTTGAAGTACAAGGGACGTGGGAGGTCAAAGCAGCCCATCGTCGTCGTCCCGACAACTGTCGATAGACATCAACTATGGGGTTCATAGCCACCCATTGCTGTTGTCTCATCGAATAGAAGCGTACAAGAGTTCATCAATATCCATTGCCACAGCCAAGTCCCAGCCATTGGTCTTACGTGCTCAATAACTCATCCATAGTCATAGCCAAGTCCCAGCCATTGGTCTTAAGTGCTCAATCACTCATCCATATTCACAGCCAAGTCACAGTTATTGGTCTTACATGCTAAATCAACATCACCATCCATCCACACCCGGTCTAAGTGTCGGTGGTCTCAGTACCCCTCCCACACCGGTACCTACTGTGTCATCTAACAATATATCATTATCAATATCCATGCCGGCATCATAACCCTCGGCAGACCTATTATACATCCACAAATCCTAAAGACCACCAGGTGGGGTACTCCGAACTTGATAGCCTTATCATAATTAATATGAGATGATATTAGTCAAGGGCATGAGACACGGAGTTCGGGTATAAGTAATCCATCCTTACGATTCCCAACAGTTAATAATGCATACCCTTGTAAACTCCCCTTCTCGATACGCTTAATTAACATTATCTCATTATACAGTCCATCCATCAATATCTACTGTTAAGTTCCCAGTATTACGGGTCAGGACTTCAAGTGCCATGTCCTGACATCTCATCCAATACGGACCGTGATCATGGATCAGAGCCTA
The DNA here is from genome assembly GCA_029852735.1 of Persea americana. Classification (NCBI taxonomy): domain Eukaryota; kingdom Viridiplantae; phylum Streptophyta; class Magnoliopsida; order Laurales; family Lauraceae; genus Persea; species Persea americana. The sequence continues at coordinate 62,352,442 of CM056813.1, read as the reverse complement.
AGTGTAATGCCATGATTATAGTACCTCTCAAGGCCAACATCCAAGGTTCAGACCTATCAGTTAGCTTCAGTGTCCGTTTCATCAACATAAGTATCACATATCACAAATCCATCGATGATTGTTGCCCCTCTATTCAGGTCTAGGGTCTCACTTCACCTAAGACAGTGATCACAGAGTCTCAGATGTTTATTATATATCCATAGTGCTCCTGAAGGTATTTAACATCATAAGACATCCATAACCATTGAATCAGGTTCCGCTTATAACCTTAGACCCCACTTAGGTGGCTACACGGGTCAAGGTTAAGCCCGGCCCTTGACAAGTGTTTAGCGTATCCCAAACAGTTCGAATGGAAGAAGGTCAATGGGGCTCACACATGATCGGATCAAGAAAGGGAACTAAATATGGAAAATCGTTGTTTACAGTGTACCGGGTCGACATCATGGGTCCACGGGTCGACCTGGTACTCTATGGAAGTAGATAGCTAATTGGGAGTCAAAAAACACAGTCTACAGTGTCTCCGGTCGACCTGAAGGGTCCTCTGGTCGACCAGGTGAACTACAGGCATTGCGCATAACAAACTAATCCAGTCTCGCCTAAAAAACATCTAGGCTGCTGACACCATTTGGTGGTGACATGTGGACATTTGACTGTAATTTTGTCCCTTTACTAGGAATTGAACCCAGGCATGCGCTTGCCCCATTCGAAAAGATCAACAACCCATAAGAAAATCTTGAACCCACCTTCAAAGCTCACACGAGAATTCTGATATGCTCGAAAACCTATGTGAGATTTTTAGATTTGCCCCCATAATCTAACTAGAGGTTTGAGGTATTCTCTCCAAAAACAAAACTCTGTCATTGCTCTCAGACACATTGTGTCCCTGACTCCCTAGCCCCTAAATTATTGTTTTGGACATTAAAAACTGTCTATTTCTTATTTACTAGAATTTCTCACGAGAATTTAGTATGTTGGAGAATTCATAACATTCTGTGATAGTTCGTCTCTTAGTATTTATAAATTTCATGCTTCTACACTAAGATTCTAATATTTGAGCCACCTAAAAGGTCTAAAATGACATTGGAATTCCGAAAGTTTTATACACTATGCCTCCTTTTTTTTCTTTTCTTTTTTTTGGAGTTTATGCATACTCAAATATAAATGACTATCTCACTTCATTCCTCTTTGGTGAAAAAAAATCTCAATGAGATGATGCTCACCTTTGCATTTGTCACGCCAATTCGATCCCAACTTTTTCCCACACACTTCTTGTGAATGATTGTGTGGATCTTGACTGTGGGTGTACCTATTGACAATCCATGCCAATTACAATGAATTTCATCTCTTCCAGCGACTTTTTCACTAATTATAATTAATTAAGAGTTAGTCTCATAGTAAGATTGAGCATATAATTATAACTAGATTAATGCAAAAGACTTATTAATCATGTTAGAAGTCATATACTCACTCTTAATAGTGAGGCGTTGGAGTTCATTTTGAACAATCCACATCAATAAGTGGGTCCAAAGAAGAATTCCACGCATCATGGATAGGGTTGCAAATAGGCATCCTATTACCTGGAAGTTCTAACCAGGAAAAGCTTGGGTTTGGAATCTATTTTATGATCCGATTCATAAACGGGTTGAGTCCGGAACCCAATTTAGTTCTATATTGATAAACGAGTCCGGTTCAGAGTCCATATAGGATCCAACCCATTGACCCGGGACCTGGTATATGAATCTTTGATATTGCAAAGTGTACTTTAAAATCAACATTTTTTTGGATATTTTTATGTATAATCCAGACGGCAGTATACTTGATTTACTGTTATAAGGCGAATGATATGCTTATTTTAAGAAAAATAAAAAATAAAGATAAATTAAAACCGATTTTGAAACTAAATCCCAGTCCTCTAAGTGAACCCGATTCTAGAACCCGATTCGGATTTTTCTATCGAAATCGAGTCAATAAGTATAACTAACAAAATATGTTTTAAGTCAAAATCGGATTCAAAATTGTTATTTAAAAATATATCCGGGTCTAGGTCCAATACGGTTCCGACCAAAAACTATCCCATTTCCAATCATAATCAAGGATGGAGCCAAGATTTTCTTCTAAAGGAAAGCAAAGTTGATCGACCAATAATGTCAGGGGGCCTAATTATGAAAAATATAAATCATTCAAAAAATACCCGTTCCCTTATTATATACATAAGATTCACTTAAGAAGGCAGGTTTTATTTTATTTTCGTTTAGAATCAAAATTCTTTAAGAAGTGCTCTGGAAAGGCTGTCCCGAAACGACGTGACGTAATGTGATTTGTCGACCCCACTCACCGTATCCGATCGTAGCCTTTGTTTTACTACCGTCGGTCTGTCCTAGAACGCTAGGAATATTTTCCCCAATCCCCATTATCATTTGTACTGCAGTGGGTCCCACATCTCGAAGTGCCCGCATTCCAATATTTTGTGTGTTTTATCTGAATGGGAGAAGGATATTTGTTTACAGCGTTAGTTTTTCTGCACCGAGTCTACTCCACACCAGCCAAGAATAACAAGCAGCGTGGAGACGGCCATGGCTCTTCTGTCCACCATCAACTGGGCTACAAATCAGATCCCAAGCGTACAAGAGCTTGCACGAGAGCCGTTGGATTCAGTCCCACAGAGCTACGTGTGCGACGTGGCAGACGATCCGGTCGCCGATCGCTGCAACCCTTCTCTCCAGGTGCCCCTGATCAACATGGCCAATCTGGTCAACGGAGGAGAATCTCAAGAGGAAGAGCTTCAAAAGCTTTACTCAGCTTGCAGAGAATGGGGGGCATTCCAGGTATTTTCAATTCTTCTCTTTTTTCCATGGAAAGAAATCGATGGATCATCTAATTCTTTATCCCCTGTTTGTTTTCTGTTCCGGACTAATTCTCCATGGAAAATCTACCGAACCAGGATGGAATTGAATTTTTAGAAAATCTAGCACTAATAGTTGCATCTAATCTCCAGTCAAATTATAATATATTAAATCCAATGATTTTGGGTTTAATTTTGACCGACAAGGTTATGCTTTTTTGTTCAAATGTTCCACGTTCTCAGCCTACCGCTTATCTCTTGCAACTACCCACTCGTATCTTTTTCTCATTAAACCATTCACGTCTATTTCCACTTCTTAAAGTTTTAGTTACTCCTTTATGTAAAAACTCCCTCATCTCTGCTATTCTTTTTCCGTCCCAATTTTCTCATTTCCATTTTATGCAACTTACTCTCTGGAAGGAGGTACTTTCATAGCCTATTTAATGTATGATTATTTATTTTGCAATACATGGGGATACCGTGTTAAGCAGGGTTTATCGTCCTAGTAGCGAGATGCTCTCACATGTTAGAGTAGCTCTCACAGGCAGCACGAGAGTAAGGGGTGAGCCCCTCGCATTTAAGCGGTTGACATTGGATATAGATGCGAGGGCCCTATTAAAGAGTGAGCTCCACCCAAGGGGGGTATTGAAAAGTATTTCCGCTGCCACTACTAATGCATTGAGGTTTTGGTAGGAATAGTTAGCTAAAGAAATTTAATATAGCATCAGAGCCAACCGATCGTGGGTTCGAATCCAAGGAGGAACGGCTCGGTGCAAAAAAAAAAAAAAAATGCGTGTCACCAAAAGTGCACCGACCGGGTTCCACCTAAGGGGGAGTATTAAAGAGTGGGCTCCACCCAAGGGAGAATATTGAAAAGTATTTTCACTGCCTCTACTAACGCTTGAGGTTTTGGTAGGAATGGTTAGCTAAAGAAATTTAATAGGCCCCACTCTTACTCTCACGACACCATGAGAGTTACTCTTACAAGAGTATCTCCCTTACTTAAATGCACTTGTATTATTATTTGTAAAATTAAATGTGCTCTCTTTTTCCCTTTTTATTTTCATTAAAGCCTATGTATCTATATGTGTAATTTGATATTCAAATTGGGTGGAATCGTGCAGTTGATAAACCATGGAGTGCCAGACAGATTGATAAAAGAAATGAAGAAGCAAACACGGGAGTTCTATGATCTCCCTTTGCAAGAGAAAATGCGTTATGCGCATAAGAAAGACAGCTTGGAAGGTTATGGCCAGCCCTTTATTAACAATCAGAAGCTCCAATGGAGTGACATGATGTTTCTGAACTCCCTTCCTGTAGAAGACAGGAATTTTAGCTTCTGGCCAGAGAATCCTCAAGGCTTCAAGTAACTACACCAATCTCTCTGCTTATTATGTTGTTTATTTGCATAGAATGTACAAGAATTCACCGTCAACCAATCTCCACTGAGGAACTGTTAGGTGAGGTGTGAATGATATGAGGTGAAAGGTGAAAGACATTAGTTAGCAATGTAGATGGAATTTTGATAACACTTTGGAGCTCATTTGACCATGAATAGTAGCATGCTTGAGAGTGTCATACATGCTCATAAATGTGATGACAAATATCACTCTAACCAAAGAGATTCTCGGGCATAATTTCTAATTATATCCGAAAGGGGTCATTTCTACCTTTTATGCATGAGATATGAAAATAGGATTTATGTATGTAAAATTTGCATTAAGTGAAGTTTATATGAGTAAACTTTGAATGGTTGATATTATGTTTAATCTTCATATTTCTCAAAATCTTTAAATGTTTAACTCTGAAACTAAACGTTGTGAAGGGATTAGATACCACGACCCATGCTTGGAATCCTTTGTATTGGCATCTTCTTAACCAAGGAGGTGTACATGGGCGTGAAAAATTTTTATATGAAAATAACCTCATCTGCACATCATTTTCATACCTTAATTACGCAAGCACAAACAGATGTGGATGTGTCTAAATGTTATGCATGCATGTGCAACATTTATAGAGGTAAACGTGTAGAAACACGACCCCTGTGGGAGGAATTATCTTAGGAATGCAATGGTCCATTGCTTAAGTTCTATGAGCCCATGATCTTAGCCACTCTACTATAGGATATTTCCTTCATATTTTGCTCTATTTTTTATTTGCTTTAATCAAATTATTTTCTTTAGAAGTTCTAGAACTAGCTAGGGCCGATGAAAATTTCTGCAGATGATGGAATTTATCAGCAAACATGAGATTTCTGACATGAAGAACTAATATGACCAAGAACCTAGCTCCCAGCAAAATTCTAGACAGCATTTTCCCCTAACAAATTTACCTTGCAATAATAAAATTTCTTTTAACGATTCCTGAAGGAAGAAACTTCTTTCTTTTTTCTTAGGGAAAACATAGACAGTTACACAAAGGGGATGATGAAGCTTGCAGTTTCACTATCAGGCTTCATGGGCATGGCCACTGGCTTGAAGGCCAGCGAATTCTCTGAGGTTGGTGAAGATGGATTACAGCATTTCAGGATGAATTACTATCCCCCCTGTCCTCAACCGGATCAGGTCATTGGGTGTTCGCCACATACTGACATCACGACAATCTCACTCTTGCTTGAGTTGGGTGATACGCCGGGCTTACAGATCCGAAAGGATGGATACTGGGCCACAGTCAAGCCAGTCCCTGATGCAGTTGATGTAATTATTGGCCATATTACAGAGGTAACAAAAACAAATTTTCACAAGCCCATGCATGCAAACCACATGAAGAGAGGCATACAACAAAGATTATGTGCAATGAGGTTTACTTTGATCCTATTGCTAGGAGGGAGGATCATGTTGAGATTGCATTTTTACCATTGTCATACTTTAGGGAAAACTCTTCCCTGACTAAGCAAGTCTGATGCTTAGCCTGACTTGCCAACCAAGGTGACACTTGCCATGTTACTGGCACAGCCGCTCCTACCCATGATTCCCATACACGATGTGGATATTGCAAGGACATGCTAGAGACATGAATTTTACACACAAAAAGTATAGCATCGGATACCATATAGCATAAAACTTGTCCATTTTGAAATATCCTTGCATCATAGGCGCTTACTGGCCCAAGAAGTGTAAGTGCGCTATTGATTAGTCATATACCAAAAATCAACTCTTTGGATTGTTAACTGATATCTTTTTTTATTCCAAAGCTTTGATTTGATGACTATGAATGCAAGATGGAGTTAACTTTTGGTTGGTACCAAATTCATAGCCTTAGATTGTATTTCATGTTGCTGGTGGAATCTACCAACATTTTTAAAGCTGTCATAATAATAATTTAGCCTGGGATCTACGAAGATTCTCACCTGATTAAACCTTGGATGTAAACAAGTATTAAATTTTAATTTAGATGCAAATGCAAGTTGACTTCAGATGGAAGCGAACGACCTCAATGATGATATAATAATGATAAATTTGAATGCATTAATTTGTTTAATGAGTTTGGACAAGCATTGCAGTCTTGCTTAATGGAAACGTTGTATCAATAATACATATATATATATATATATATATGTAGATTAATGATCCGGTGCAATGATCTGACCTGGCCATGATTAGGTGTCCCCTTCACACACTAGTAACTTCCCCTCCCTGTTTGCGACAAACCTAAATTTTACAATTAACCGGGTGTGGCCCAATTTTTTTGAAAAAAATGATATACTCAATTAAATCATTAAACTTGAAAGTCATAGATCAAGGGGTTATGGTGATTCTTTTGAATGCCAATAGGTCTCATCGAGAACATTTCATCCCCCACTTTCACCATGGGATGTCATGACCTCAAGTTGCCCAAGTTGGGTTAATCGCGTATGTTGCACTGCAAACACCCCCGAGAAACTTTCCTGGTTCTGCCATCATAAATAATATAGTACAGGCATATGTTCAATTTTCACTTGATCACCCCCTAATTGTTGGATTATACAGATCATGAGTAATGGGATTTACAAAGCTGCAGAGCACAGAGCAGTTGTAAATGAATCAAAGGTAAGAATATCCATCATTTGCTTTTGTTATCCTGGAAAAAACGCCACAATCGAGCCGGTGCAAGATCTTGTCAAACCAGATTGTCCTGCCATCTACAAATCCATAAGCCTACCAGAATATTTGCGTACGTACTTCGATCAGAAGCTTGAAGGCAACCAGCAGTTCATCAACACCTTCAAAGTCCATGGACCTTGAAAGTCATGGTTTCTCTCGGAATTGCACTTAAAGAAGTTATGCCAGTGTTAAGAGATTAGATCTTATCAGTTTGGTTTACTTGTCAAAGAGAACAGAATATGTGGATATGCTACTGAGTACTTAATCCTGAATATGTAAAGTCGATAATTGTATGTGTGTGGAGTGATAGTCATATGAGTGATTACATGAGGCTGTAATGATATGGAAATAGTAACCTATCAGTAAGTAGTTTGAGCATGACTCATAGCATACATATAAACGGCCGAGCCAGTTTGCAGGTGAACACAGCCTAATGTGATGATGATTCAAAGGTGCCATTTGGTGAATGTAGTTTTTATGTCTATTTGACTTTTGTTTTTAGTTATATATGCCTGTTTAACTTAAAATTGATTCAAACATATGTTAAGAGTGTTGTAGTAAATTTTATTTGAATGTTTGATTGAGACTTCTTGTCGTCTACCTTTCAATCATACATATTTTGCATTGTTCTTGACAAGTTTTTATCATATGACAAGTTTGTCGATAATATTTCTATTTTCTGGAAAATTTGCTTGTCCTACTTTTATCATATACAACCTTGCCCATATAACTTTGAGATTATCGGAAGTTTTTTTTTTTCAATTGAATAGACATATCAGATAATCTATTTCAGAAGGATCTATTTAAGTCAAACTCTACTTACCTGCCAAGCAATCCCTAATGCGATTGCCTTTGAATGAGGTTTCAGGTTTATTCTGGTTGAACACCTCAGGTGGTTTTTCCCATGGGTTGGGATGTTGAGTCTGGTTGACCCAACCCGATGAGGAACCTGATCTGAGTTGCACCCCTCATCAGGTTTCTGGGTACATATACAAAAGTTGAATGTAAAGAGTATTTGTACTTAAATAGATAGAGAATTTTCACTCTTCTTTCATTTTTCCCATTTAAGGTGAAGTGAAAACGGCATCCCACAATAGTTTACAAACTCCCTTCTTATCCATTTTCTTATTCATTTATTTGCCTATAAGGTGGACTGGAGCTCAAGCACTCAGCCACAAACCCATGACCCCAACTGATTCCACTGATGTGATTCTGTGACCATTCAAGCCGAGCCAACTCAGAATAAATGTATGTAATACATGCCAAGTCAACTCAAAATAAATGTATCCAGTGTACCACCTTTGGTGAAATTTTAATTCAATAAGAGTTGGTCCCACCCTAATCGTGACACGGTTCTATAATGCATAAAGGGTGATATCTATTTTTACCTGTTTGAATTTTAGTTATTTCAGGAGTAAATCCAAATTAGACCGGACATCTATTTTTACCTCTCTTCTACATGATAAATCAAAATTGTTCTAATTAACAGGAGAGTTGCGGTTTTATATGGGAATAGCATTTGATTAAGAACAATGGGCCCACCATTAAGTGGGCTGGTGGCCCATAACCATCGGCCCCAACAAATCTCGCTTCAAAAAGAATTTGTGCTGATGCCAATTGGTTGCGAGATTGACAGCTTGTGAGTGGTATGCTATGCATGAAACTCTAATGTCAGACGTATTTTTTGAAACTTTATTTAAATAGAAGTTGGTTTCACTGTAAAATTGAACAAGTGTCTGCTAATGAAATTAGCATCAGTCAAGTTATCAATCTTATGCTCACTTTCACCGTAGGAAAAACATATTATGTAAACCATATGAATGTCACTAGAGGGAATGAGACCACCCCCACTTACAGAGAGCCTGTGTGAGACCTGCTCTTAGTTGGATTGGATGTAGACTGCCAAAGCAGATTTTTTTTAAGCGGCCAATCAGCAGACCTCAATTGAATGGTCTCTCCTTACTCCTTCCTCCTTCCTCCTTCCTCATCGTCATTTCCGTCTGGAGTGGGACCCACATCTTGTACTGCCACGAAGGCTTCTTCTGTATATAGCTTTTTTTAATGCACTAGTCTTCTTCTAGTCCAGAACAACAAGAACTAAGCACAGACGGCCATGGCTCTTCTGTCCAGCATCAACTGGGCTACTAATCAGATCCCAAGCGTACAAGAGCTTGCACGAGAGCCATTGGATTCAGTCCCACAGAGCTACGTATGCGACGTGGCAGACGATCCGGTCGCCGATCGCTGCAACCCTTCTCTCCAAGTGCCCCTGATCAACATGGCCAATCTGGTCAACGGAGGAGAATCTCAAGAGGAAGAGCTTCAAAAGCTTTACTCAGCTTGCAGAGAATGGGGGGCATTTCAGGTATTTTCAATTCTTCTCTTTTTTTTCATTTTTCCTTGAAGCAAGTGGTAAGTGATAACTAGGAAAGTAATCTTCAAATTCCTTGGAATTCTCCAGTTGATTAACCATGGTGCGTCAGAGGAATTAATAAAAGAGATGAAGAAGCAAACGCTAGAATTCTACAATCTTCCCTTGGAAGAGAAACTGCGTTATTCACATAAGGAAGGCAGCTTGGAGGGTTATGGTCAGCCCTTTATTATCAGTCAAAAGCTCCAGTGGAGTGACATGATGTTTGTCAATGCCCTTCCTGTTGAAGACCGGAATTTGAGCTTCTGGCCGGAAAACCCTCAAGGCATTAGGTAATCAGAGCAGTTCCTCAACTTATTATATGTTAGGTTTTCGTGTATTGGGTAATTCACGGGTTAACAAAACTCTGGGTACATTGAGTTGTAATCTTTTTTTGACAGGACTCTTAGGCCTTGTTTGGCATCTCTACTCTTTTTCTTACGGGCCATTCAAAATAGAGCCTTTAAAAAAAAGCTATAAAAAAAGAGGCTAGAACAAAAAAATGTGTTTGGTAAAGAACGGGTCTACTTCAAATAGCCCATTTGGTATGCCCTCTATGTACCTCTTTTTAGAGGGTATCTTCTGTCATTATGTAAAAAATTAACTTATGCACATTTTCATCAAAATATGCCCTCTACACACATACCATAGCATCATAATCTCTTATCATGTGAAAACTACAACCATTTCCATCAAAATATGGCATGTAACTTGTAAACAATTTAAAAATTACAACATCAAACACAATTATATATTATCTCCATCATTCCATCATCACACACCATCACTCCATGTTGCATGACATAAGATAAACCATGACATAAGATGATAAAAATCAGAAAAAACCAAAACCACGACATAAGATGATAAAAATCAAACATCAGAAGAAGCATCTCTCCAAATGGCATCTGCAATTGAATTCCTCTTGACATCCATTTCTGTCCTATCTGTGATATCAAATGTGTAAGCGTTTTCTCCATGTGATTCCTCAACATCAGTGTCACGCTCTACATGGGCATCATCCTCTGAAAATTGTGAAAATAATCAATCCTTCATATTGACCCCACCTGATGCAAAGAGATTTGAATTACTGGCCTTATCTAACAACTTGGATGTGGCACACATGAGGCCACATGGATGGAAACAATTTAACAAAGCAGCCACAAACCTCTGCAGAGATCAAACAAATTTAACAAAGCAAAAAAAAAATGTAGGAAACAATCCTCAAGGCAGGAAACATACTCCAATAGAACCATAAAACACAAACTGATCACCATTAATGAACTAATCCTAATAAAAACTCAAATAACACAGCATATTAGGAGTTTTGGACTGTGGTGGACAAAAGCAGGACGAATGCAAGCACGCGGTGATGCTGCTAATGGGGGCCTACACTCGCTGCTGCTGCTTCTAGAATAGGTGGGTAGCCTGGCAAGAGCTTTCCAATAAGAGAATATGGCCAGTCCATTGCTCCTGTTGGCATGTGACCAGGAGCAACTACTCAATCTACAATCTTTTTCATGCATGGTCAGCAATTTATCACTTTCCTTCTAGACATAAGAACATGGTTCATATACATATGTATAAGATCAGTTCAAAAGCACGTTATTTGGGTTTATAACTTGAGGATTGGTTATAAAAGAAATCACCATCTTCTAGATCTAGCATTGTAATGGGATACCATATAATATATACATCTTCTAGAAATCACCATCTACTTCTAACTGTCAACTACAATAGAAACAAAAAATTCCAAGCACCCAATCAAATGGAAACGGGATGAATATAGGCAGAATATCCCATGTACAGACTAAAAGCATCATCAACTTGTTGGGCCAAGCCTTAATAGAGTTGACCAATCTGGTTTGGACCATACCCACAAAACAATCTCTCCTAGGAATTCTATCGAACATGTTGATGAGATGAGCTCACAACTCAAATGCCCCATAAAAGATCTAGAAATGCACCAAAACTTGAACACCCAAAACCCCATTTTCTTCATCTTTCCAGCAATGCAAAACAATATAGGAAAAGGTAAAAAGAACCCATCAAATGCCAACTCAATTACAACCCTGTCTCCAAATTCTCCCTAACAAAAACTTATCATCTAATCAAGCAACACACAAGAACCAACAAGCCAATAGATTCCCAAACATATCAAGCCATAAAAGTTTCTCTGGATACTTAATTGATGGGAACTACTTGATATTCATGCCCCCAACAAATTCAAAGTTCTTTGAAAAAAAAAAGATCTTGCCCTTTTCTATTTCATCATTCAACAAAATCAATTGGCAATGTGGTGTTTGATGAAATCTTGCAGACCCATAAGCTAACTTTGAAAAAAAAAAAAAAAAAAGGGAGGGTCTAGGAAGAGAAGAAGTGAAGAAACAAAGAAGAAAAGTGAAGGAGACTTGTGCAGAATCAGAAATCATCATCTTCTACCTTTTCCAGCCACACTCATTATTGGCGTGAATGAACAAGGAGGCTTTTGCAGAATAAAAAACAACGAGAACTGATTCATCTCTCCGTCTTTCTTGTTCACATTGACAAAAGCACAACCGAAAGCACAAACACCCTAAATCCTAAATCCAATACCCTAAACAAAACCAAATCCCCCCTCCCCCAATCATTTCCCGCTGCACATCTCACCAAATTTATTTTAAACTTCATGAATCCAAATAACTCATCATCTTTGTGAAATCAAAACCAATCCCACCAACCAAGCAACCCCTGCAACTCCCCATCATTTGTCTCCATTTCCAAATCACACAACCGATCTCATCCTCTAGCCTCATGTAATACCATCCCAAACTAAAACCCATCCCCAACCCTTTCCATCATCATTCAAACAAAAAAAAAAAAACCACATCAATTGAACATGGACAGAGAAAGACAGTAGAAAGCAACTGTTCTGCATAGAGAAAGAAACAAGAAGAAAAAAAAGAAAGAAACAAGAAGAAAAAAAAGAAATAGAATACACATGTTGAGAAAGAATGAGAACGGAAGGCGGTTTCAAGTTGACAAAGAATGAAAATGGGTTTTATCAAAGGACTTTCGTTGCCAAAAGAATTTCCATCAAGGGCATTTTCGTCATAAAAATGAGGCTCCGCCTCTACTTGAAAAGGGGGCATTGCCTTTGATTTCTAGATGTAGAATTTTGGAGCATTTCATTTTTAGAGGCTTTGCCTCTTACTCTAGAGTGTGTAGAGGCTATAAACCATTGCCAAACAGCTCTAATTTCAAAAGCTCTATCTGCTTTAGAGAAATAGATGCTTAGAGGCAAAAAAATAGACATGCCAAATAAGGGCTAAAGATAGAAGACTAGAAGGACTCAAAGAAGAAAGTCTGAAAGAATTAGAAGAAGAAAACCGAGAGACAAAGAGTGTTGAATTTCCGGATCAATCATAATGGGGTCCGCTCGAGCGACTGGATCATCCGCTCGAGCGGGCATGAGTCAGGATAGCTATTGCCTGACAGAAGCTCTATTTGCGCTGAGACAGAACCTCATCCGCTCGAGCAGATGAAAGGTCCGTTCGAGCGGACATGTGGCAGAGTCCTACGAAAATTAGAAACTTTGTTCTAATTGTACCCAAACTACTTGTTTTAATCCTAATTAAGTTAGGCAACCTTAAGCACGTCCCAAAGACTATTTAAAGGACTCAATGGCCATTCTAAAGATATACATCACCTCTCAAAGTTGTGAGTTAGAGATTTAATCGAAAGAATTCTTCTCTGGAGATTTATTAAGAAGTTGTGCTACTAAGTTCTCTAGAGTCAGTCTTTTCTGCATCTTTTGTAGAAGATCGTCTTCTTACGTAGAAGATTTGATGAGTTAAGCGCATGATTGAGTCTATTGCAATCAGCGGTGTGAAGTCGTTAAAGGGTGAAATGACACAAGGTAACTTCAGTCCTTAGATAGGGGATATATGGGGAGGAAATCTGAGTTTCTTGTAATTGCAAGATTCATAGTGCTTGATTATTGATCCAATTCTGATCCGTGGTTTTTCCCGCGGTTATGGTTTTTCACGTAAAATCTGGTGTCCTTGCGGTGAGTGCTTGTTGATTTTATTTCCGCTGCATAGTTATTGTTTTTGCATACTTTTGGACTGATTGTTGAGTTGACCAATCTAGAGATATTGAACCCGAAACTTTCATTATAAATTTAAAATGTTGAATCTGCATTTGGGTTTATGGGTGGTCATCAATTATTTCCTTTATAAGGAATTCTAGAACTAGGGTGAACTGAAAGTTCTTAAGATGATGGAATTTACCAGTGGGATTTCTTACTATATTCTGCTCTGTTATCCTCTACCAAATGAACCTTATTTGAATCCAACCTAGTCATTTCCTTAATGTAGAAACCTTCATTTTTTTTGTTTTTCTTTACTAGGGACACTATAGATGTTTACTCAAAGGAGATGCAGAGGCTTGCAGTTTCTCTATTGGGTTTCTTGGGCATGGCCACTGGCTTAAAGGCCTGCGAATTCTCTGAGGTTTGTAAAGATGGAGTAGTTCAAGTAAGGATGAATTACTATCCGCCATGTTCTCAACCGGAGCAGGTCATTGGGTCTTCACCGCATACTGACTTCACAAGTATCACTCTGTTGCTCGAGTTTGACGATACTCCGGGCTTACAGATCCAAAAGGATGGGTACTGGGCCACCGTTAAACCAGTCCCTGGTGCAGTAGATGTAATCATTGGCAATGTTACAGAGGTAACAAAGCAGACTTTTCGAGCCCATGCATTCAAACCACACATGGAGAGAGACATAGAACAGGGGTTATTTGCAATGAGGTTTACTGACTCTGATTATAGGAGTAGAAGTACTGTGATACTTTAGCAAAACTCTTGCTTGACTAAAGCAAGATACAAGGTAAAACTTACAATGTTGGTGAGGCCCACCGGCCCATAAAGTCTGAGTGGGTTGTGATTTGGATTAGCCATCTTTCAGAAATCAGCTCAATTTGATGTTTATCCATTTTGATTTGAAGCAATAATTTGAGTGGTTAAATGAATTTTATTCTTATTAAAAAGCATTGGATCTGACGGATAAAAATGTCAGATTGGATTACCTACTCTTCTATTTCATGTGGCCGGTGGGACCTACCAAGATTTTTTAAAGCCCTCAGTCTTGAATCTTGATAACTTAGCCTGGGACCTAAGAAGATTTTATTCAACCTTGTATCTGAACAGGAATTAAATTTTGGTTTAGATGCAAGTTGCAATCACATAGATAGGATAGGGCTTTAGATGACAATGATTATGATTTTTTTTTTTTACTTTTGTTCAATGATTAATTTAAATACAGTTTGTTTAATGAGTTTAGACAAGTACTGCTGTCTTGGCTATGGAAAAATTGGTCTGATGTATAAATAGTACATGCATTCTTCAGCTTTTACTTGATCACTACCCTAATTTTTTTTATTATATATACAGGTTATGAGTAATGGGATTTACAAATCTGCAGAGCACAGAGCAGTTGTAAATGAATCGAAGGTAAGAATATCAATCATTTGCTTTTGTTATCCAGACAAAAATGCCACAATCAAGCCGGCCCAAGATCTTATCAAGCCAGATTATCCTGCCATCTACAAAGGCATAAGCCAGCCCGAATATTTTCGTAGATACTTTGAGCGGAAGGCTGGCAGCATTCGGTTCCTCGACACCTTGAAAGTGGATGGAGCTTGAAAGTCATGGTTCATTTGACAATTGCACTAAAAGAAGTTCTTTTTAGTGTTGAATGATTAACTCTTTAATCAGTTTGATGTACTCATCAGAGAACTGAATATCTGTATAAGCTGAAGACATGATCTTGAACTCCATTCAACCATAGCTATCGGCACCAACCTGATCTGGACTCCATTCCTAACCATGGCTAAAAGGTTTAAAAATGAATACCATTGAGTTTTGAATGTAAATAGTTATGGCATGAATGAGGATATGAGGTATATGCATCAATGTCTTGGATATTGTTAGTTTTTTATGTTACATTGTTATTTCCTTAAACTATCTTTTATATACACGAGGCATGAATGAAAGTAGTAAGGATAAATACGAAGAAATGCAACATATCTAAGAATTTGACTTAAAATAGATTGGAATGGAAAAATGGAATTTATGCCGGCCCAATATAGTCGGGATAAGTCTTTGTCGCTGTTGTCGTCGTGGTTGTTGATGATGATGATCTTTAATAACTAAATGAGGATAAGTGAACCTACCTCCCTGCTATAGTCTCATCATTTAATTGATCAAATTAGGGGGGAAAAGGAATGTGATTATCTCTCAATAAATTTTAAGCACATACTTAAGTCTCATCATACTTGCTGGAGTTATTTGACTTTGATTTATTTATTTATTTTTGTAGAAGGAGATATTTGACTTGATAAACATCAGAACACGTCTTGATAAATATTGATGAACTTGGCTTAATTAAGTTGACAATTTATGTGAGCCCAAGCTTAGCTTGTTATTGTACATATATTTATGCATGAAATTGACAATGATGGTGCATAACTAACTAGTTGAGAACTGATTAGGTGTAAAGTGTTTGATCCAATGGTTGTCCTTTCTTCATACTCTATATACTTTGGTTTGTGTCTAGGGTGCTCATGGGGCAGGTTGGGCCAACCTCTTGTCAAGGCTAGCTTTTTGTTACTGGACTTCATCGGCTGAGATCCAACACATCGGCTCAAAAAATAGGCCTTGACTCAGTCAATTGTCTTTATGGAAGATGTTCCTGCCTATCTGTCTCTCACGGCACCATGCGAGGTAAATGATACTGTGTCCCACCTTGGTCCCTACAAATCATGGGACTACAGGGCATGGAAAGATCCTAGGTAGGGCCCAAATATTAAATCTCAAGTCAGTCAATGCCCCTAACCCCTTGATTTAATGGCCTAAAAGTTTAATGGCTTTAAAAAAAATGACCATCGATCCAATGGTCGAAGCCCATTTGGATTGGTACAAACTCATGGGATATGGTGACATTTAGCGGGGGGGGGGGGGGGCTTTGGATGGTCCATTTAGATAGTGTTCGCAAATAAGATCATGCATACTAACCTATGGGGTCCACCTCTCCTCATGCTGATCATGAGGGAGAGTGTGGGGAGTTGGAAAGATCTGAAAGTGACAAGGGGTGAAAGATATCGCCTCTAATAAATCATCCTAATCTCTTGATTTATGACCCTCAAGATTAATAATTTCAAAAGACATAACTTCTGTTTTAATCCAATGATAAATAATAGTTTGATGGTTTTCACAATCTCAGATTTGGTCTTGTGGCAACTCATGGGTTGGTGAAAGTGTGCGAGAGGAGGGTAGATTTGTGGGGCTGTGATCTGTGAGAAAGGACGGGCTAGGTGGTCACAAACTTTTAAAGACCGTGCTGACCATTCTTATTTAGACATTGATTCTATTATGGGTATTTCTATATCTATCTATATATAAACCTTATAAGTTTGCTAAAAGGTCTTTCTCTAACTAATTTACACGAGTTAATCTTTTATCAGTGCATGGGACTCTTCCTTGACAAATTCAACCCTCTCACACTTACTAACTCCCATGAACTAGTTATCACCATAATTTGACACTAATCTAAATAATAATTACCGTTGGATTAAATTTCAATGATTTTTGTGGTTGTATTTATCATAAAATCTAATTCAAATGATGATTACTTATTGAGAGCTTCTATTGGCACCGTTGTTGTTGCTCTCCCTACCACACAAATTTTTTTATTTATTTTTACCTAAATTGCCCCTCCTTCCTCTCCCTCTCACTCCATCCTCTTTGACCCCAACCCCCACCCCAACTCTTCAGCAGGGTGGGATCCTGGCCGGCCTTCCTCCCCGTCTCCCTCTTTCTTCCTCCCTCCTCCTCTATATTCTCTCCCTCTCTCCCTTCCTCTTATTCCGCAGCAAACGGAAACCCATCTGCAGCCCCGGGCGGTAGCCCTTGTTGTCATCTGATCTCCCTCCCTTTCGGCGATCGCGGTGGGAATGAGAGGGAGGGAGAGAGGGAGAGGGAGAGGGAGAGGGAGAGGGAGTGGGAGAGAAAATAGATGGAGAGGCAGGAAGAAATAGGGAGAGGGGAGAGGAAGGCCGGCCGGAGCTGCCTCTATGCCGGAGACAGGGGCGGATGGGTAGTTTAGGATATTTTTTTTGTTTTTTGGTTTTTACTTTTTAGTGCAGTGGGGAGAGCACTGCCAATAGAAGCTCTCTTATTATTTAGATTTGCACCAAATTATGGGTGAGTAATTGGGGTGGTAGTGCCTCTTAGAAGAACAAAACCCATAAATACTATATCGACCCCATCGTATATCAAAAGCCTAAACCATCGTCCATCATCATGGAAAGTTCGGATCATCTGACCAACTAAACAAATGATTGCATAGGCTTTCAATGTGACTCCCGCCATCTAAGGTGTTCTATGTTCATAGGCAGGAAGAGATCGACCGAAACTTTAATCAACCCAGCTCATTTAATTATCAGGCTTAATAATTAAACCATAACATACTACCACCCACCTGAAAATAAGTTTTGGGCCATCCTTCTTATAATCAGTGTAGGATCTGGCCTGCCCATGAGGCATGAGCACCTTACCCTTTATGCAACTCCACTCTGCCAATCCTCTCTTAGCTCATAAGAACAAATGGGTTAATAAATCTTGGATCTTATTGCCACTATCTTTAAAGTATTCCACAAACCATGGCCAAAAATGTTCATAGACTGGATGGTCTATATCATCCAATTCATGTAATTTTGTACCATCGTTACATGGCTCAGGAGCCACTCGATCACTGGATGTATTGTTGTATTGACTGGTGAAGACACCTTTCTTTTGTCTATACAACTGATCCCACTCTTGCCAAAGAAAAAAAAAAACCTGATCCCACTGTAGTGGCTTAGGTCAACTGAAACAATGACTGCTTGTAAATCACTCCAAATACAGAGGCCCACTTAAGAGGAAAATCAAATTGCTAATAATCATGAAAAGTACTTTCGGTGGTTATGCTTTCCCATCCCTAATCCTTGACTGATGACTACTTTTTATTCTTTTCTTACCATCTAATATTTCATTCCCATGTACACTTTTTCAAAGACCATGTTAGGATGCTAGTGGCGCACGCATGCAGAAAGACAGCCTACATAAGTGAGAAGAAGGCTCACACAAGCGGAAAAAGGTGGAGCACCCAAGGTTCAAATCCTAGGTGAAAATTGCCACCACCTACCAATGAGGTAAGTAGCCGTTCTCTTGGCTGAGTAGTTAAATAGATCATTCTGCCTTTTTGGTTATATGCAATTTTTAAGGCGCAACTCAGAGTGTGGGACCAACCCTTTCCAAAATATGGCCGATATGTCAATCGTTTATGGGCTTTGACAAGCTTTCTCTAACCCTAACAGGCTCAACGCCACTCGTATCGTCGCTTTTGCTCTCTCTCTCTCTCTCTCTCTCTCTCTCTCTCTTTTTCTTTTTTCTTTTTTTCTTTTTTTGCTCACTTTCATCTTTTTTGTTTAACTAGATATCACTTTCGTGTACACATTTGTGTGCTTGAGTTCTATGGTCCCTAGAAAGTGATTCCATCCCCTTATCGTAGTATATTTTTCTGCACATACAAGAAAAAAAAAAAATTTCTTTTCGGCCGAGAGGTGGTGGAAAAGGTGATAGTTGAAGAATACTTGTGGCACTTCCATTGCTAAAGAATAATTAGTATTGTACAAATGTATCATTGAGGCCAGTTTGTTCATGGATAATTTTCCATGTCAAGAATCTGTGAGAGCAATCACACTTTATGTCCTCAAGGAATTTTGAAGAGAGCTGCTAATGCCACAACAAGAGCTTTTCCTTCCACAACTCTTTTTTTTATGACCAATATGTCCCTATGTGAAATTACCTAAAAGGACATCCACCCCAACCCCATCTTTCTACACTCCCCCACCCCACCCCCAGCCTAGCCAACACCACCCCCTCCAACAGCATCGCCGGAGGGGAAGGGGGAGAGGGAGAGAGAGAGAGAAAGAGAAAGAGAGAGAGGGATGGGGAGAGAGGGCGGCGGGCGGGTAGAGGGTTGCGATAGGAAGAGGGAGCAAGGGCGGCGGGGTAGAGGGTGAAGGGCAGAGGGAGAAGGAGAGAAAGAGGGAGAGAGGGCGGCGGTTAGCGGGGGGCAAAGGGCGGTTGCTGGGAGGGGGGAAGAAGGGTCGTGCACTGAGAAGGGAGAGAATGATATTTTGGGAATAATGGAGTGTGTGGAGAGAAGTTTTGGAAAGAGAATAGATGTGCGAAGAGAAGGGATGTGGAAGGAGAAGATCTGGCATTAGCGGCTCTCATTTTGAATTTTCGATTTAAACCATAAGAATTCATCTCTATGAAACATTACCTTGGGCGTGTTTAACAATTAACTAGTTAAGTTAAAGTAAAGTGAATCAATAAAAAAAATGACAAGGGATCATATCAAAAGTACACACTTTCAAAATTCTCTCTAAGTTTTTCAAAAAAAAGTAAAAAAAGCAACCTCCCTTCCCCACTAAAAAATAAAAAATTTTCATTTTTCTATAAAAAAAAGTAAAAAAAAAAATTCATACCAAACAACTAAAAATAAAACACAATTATAACACATTATATTTTATTCTCTATAAATTTGATGTTTCACATCACCATACTTCAATTCACCATACATCCAAACAGGTAGTTTATGGAGTTCTTTAAATCCCGGTTTTCAAAATGTTACATCATAATTAGTTATTTGTAAAATATTACATCATACTTAGTTATTCATGAAATTAAGTGGAAGCAACATTTGGAGGATTCCTGAAACATTCCAACAAGAATCATCAAAGATTCAATACTACGGGCCCTTAAAAATCGACATATGAGTGACATCTCACTTTTAAAAGAACAACCAAAAAAACTAGAAGTTTCCAAAAATATTGGACGGCTCTGATCTTCTAATCTGGTTCTACGGTGCTGATGATGATTCTCAATCACATTAACGGTCAAGATTATCCAATCACGAGCCACACATTTCTCACACAGTGCCGCGGTGTTCATGTGACCCACGGCTGCTTCGCATCGCGCGTTCCTCAACCGCTATAAATGCTCCCTTTCCATCTGTAGTGCTAATGAAGACGCCTCTCTGCACTACGAAGCTCAATCAATCTCCTTTTTCCGGGGGAAAAGACTCAGATCTTCCTTCTTCAACAAGCGTTCTGGTTCAAATCTGCCACCGTTGATTTCTCTCTTGCTTGGATATCGCATCGCAGGTACGAAAATCTCTTCTTCTTTTACCATATTTCCTCCTTCGAATCTGCTCTCCGAGACAAAGATTTCAAGCTCTGTGACGGATCAGCAGCTGATTTCCTCTAAACTTAGGTTTCTGCATCTTCTTTATCTTCCGATCCTTAAAACATAAGCACTTTCATCCCAATCGACCGTGGAAAATCGATTATCGGGCTAGAAAGAGGCGATATCTCGTTTTTGTTGTAAGAAACAGTTGGTTTTTCGAAAATTTTAAATCTGCGGATGCCCTAGATCCGTAAAGCCACTGGCTTTCAGGAGAAAGATCTGCAGAAACTTGATCTAGGGTTTGCTTGTACGAATCTGTAACTGTAGACGGAGTTTTAGGTGATAGAAGGTGGTTGATCTTTATTCGAATCCAAAACTTACGAAGTAGAAGGTGGTTGATCTTTATTCGAATCCAAAACTTACGAAGTAGAAGGTGGTTGATCTTTATTCGAATCCAAAACTTACGAAGTTTGCGGTTTTGGATTTGTTAGATACACGAATTGAGGCGTTTTCACATAGATCTGCTGTTGAGAAGAGAAAAATCAGCTGCCGTTGGTGAAGCTGTGCATCTTATTGCGGCGCAGTTATATAAAAAGCCTGTAGATCCTTTAGATCTGTTGATCGGTTGCATTGTTTAAAGCATGTGGAGGATCAAGCAATTCATGCCTAAAGAACCGACTGGCATGGAAGGCCGGACTGTTGAGATCGGCAATCTGAAGGTTCACGTCCGCAACGCCATCGCGGAAGGAGGATTCTCTTGTGTTTATCTTGCACGTGATGCGGTCCATTCATCGAAGCAGTATGCTTTGAAGCACATGATATGCAACGACGAGGAATCATTGGATCTGGTGAAGAAGGAAATCTCGGTGATGAAATTGCTTAAAGGGCATCCAAATGTTGTGGCACTTCAGGCGCAGGCTATTTTTGATATGGGACGGATGAAGGAAGCATTGCTTGTGATGGAATTTTGTGAAAAGTCGCTGGTCAGTGTGCTGGAGAGCAGAGGAGCTGGGTATTTTGAGGAGAAGCAGGTCCTCTTGATTTTCAGGGACATCTGCAATGCAGTGTTGGCAATGCATTGCCAGTCACCGCCCATTGCTCATAGGTAAATAAATGATGGTGATTCTTGTCGTTGTTGATGTTAACTTCTTCTATGTTGATTTTTTTTTTCTCACAATCTTGTCTATCTGGATTTAGAAAAATATTCAATAATCTCAGAAGAACCATTATGAGTTCTTGACAAGAGGATTGCCTTCTTGAGTTCTTACAGCATGGATGTTAATATATTCTCTACTGAAAGCTTAAGGAATCCAGTATAATTCTCCGCTATGATCAGACTGCATGCTATCAGTTAGATTTTGAGTTTTGGTGAGGTGCGGTTAGAAAAGTCTCATCATTGATCAGTGATTGGTTAGGGCAAAAGTAGCTCTATCACATTATTGTAACCCTTTATTGCATTAGACTTGGTTGAGGTTCCTTTTAGCTATACATTTTTCCATTCAATTCAATAGCTTAGTAAAGGTTGGATGAGTCTTAAAAAACAAAACCATCAGCCTTGTGCCAATACGCAGGCAGGAGGAGGGGGTTGGGGGCATTTCTGCGTTTTTCACTTTTGTTTGTTTCATTTGGATATTCAGTTTGGTTCTGAATTTACATAATAATTAGATTTTCTAGAAGCCTGGAAGACATGATTGCTACAATGCTGCTACTTTTTCCTCTTTTTTTCTTTTCTTTTCTTTCTCAAAAAAATATGTTTTGTGTTCAAATATGGAAAAAAGCAAGGGAGAGATGCTGGATCACTGACCACTTCATGCATAATAATGCGTCTCTCATTTTATTTTGGTATGTGATTAGTAGGAACCATTTGAATACATTTGTTCTTACAGTTGTCACAATCCATTCAATGTGGCCCATGTCTTAGTCCTTTTGTTCCCATACGAAGATAAGTTACAAAAATATTTAAAGTCTAAGCTCCTTCCTGATCTGATGAACTGTATCTTTTACAACGAAACATGAATTTGCCATTTTTATCCTTTAAATGTATAGAAAGCCAATTTTACACCATTTGTATACTCTACATGTATAGAAAGCCAACTTTACTGTTTGTTCCTAGTTTATGTAATACTAGGAGAGTATAAACTTTAGCTGTGTTACAGAGGCGCTGTTTTAATCATATCAGAAGGTACTCTGTTGGCTGTTTTAATCATATCAGAAGGTACTCTGTTGGCTGTTTTAATCATATCAGACTGTTGAGTGTTTTATTCATCCTGTTATCCCTCGTGAGCTGAAGCTGATGTTTTGGTGTTCTGCAGAGACCTCAAAGCTGAGAATGTTCTACTAGGACCTGACGGTGCATGGAAATTGTGTGATTTTGGTAGTGTTTCAACCAATCATAAGTGTTTTGACCGGCCTGAAGAGATGGGTATTGAAGAAGACAATATAAGAAAGCATACAACACCTGCCTATCGAGCTCCTGAGGTTTAATGATTGACTAATCTCCTGTCACTTATTTGTACTCTTGTTTTGATGCTGAAATGATAGCTAAGAAAAAAATAATGTTGAAAATGGTTGCTCACGTTTCCCCCTTTTCTATGCTTAACCTCAGATGTGGGATCTCTTCAGAAAAGAAACCATAAGTGAGAAGGTGGACATATGGGTAAGTTTGTTATTAATTATTTTATCGTTCCCAACAATGGGTCTTCATACAAAAGTTGTTTTAGACAATGACCCAGATTTACTGAGTAGCTTAAATTGGCTAGCTTTCTCTTTTTAGTGGATTTTATGAAGTTAATATGTTGGTTTGGTGCATTAAACTGATATTAGGCTGATATGTGCATCTGTTTTCTTTAACTTTACAACTGGATCTGTTCCTTGTAAGCTGACCTTCTTTATAATATGCTGTAGGCTCTTGGATGCCTTCTGTACCGGATCTGCTACCTGAAATCTGCATTTGACGGGGAATCAAAGCTACAAATCTTGAATGGAAATTATCGCATTCCAGATTTACCAAGATACGGTTCTTCCGTAATAGACTTGATCAAAGACATGCTTCAGGCCTCTCCAGACGCCAGACCAGATATCACGCAGGCAAGAGATTTGCTTGATTGGCCATTCATCTCCATGAATCTAGGTTTGTTCTAGATTGTTTGTGTCATAATGGTCCTGGATGCCAAGGCATTTGCCTTCCACTAACTGATATCAAATTGCTCTTGTAACAGGTCTGGTTTCGTGTCAATGAACAATTGCCACTAGAGTTGCAGAAAGAGACTCCTGATGGGCCGATATCAACTGTAGCAGCTGACATACACCTACCAATTACAGATGCACATAATGAAGGTGAGGATTCAGAACAAAACAGTATATAACCTGTCATACTCTTAGCTTGTAGGTTGTGCTCAAAGACACTTGAAAATCTTCTGCCAAGAGGTACTTCTCACAGAATTTTGTGACAAGCATTTCAGTTCCTTTATGGGACCTTAAATTAGGAGTATGGATTATTCCTCTGGCCTGTCTTTCTCTCTCCCTCCCCCACTCCCCTTAAAATCTAATCTACAATGAGACCTTTTGATGATCGTGTTCGCCCATGGTTAGCATATAATTACCTCTCAGCAGAAAATCACCATGTATATTATATATATGTAAAAACATAGAACATGTATTGAATTATGATTTCTGCCCATCAGTGATCTTTATATTTAAGAATGAAATGCCGTCGTTACTATAAGCCGCTGAAATTGTTTACTTGACGTTGACTATGCTACATGGCCATAAATCATATTCTTGACATGAAGATGGGATTTTGTAGGTCCAATGCATGCAAAGAGGGCTTCCCGAAGAACTACTCCGCCCCCACCCTCTTCAAGAGAACAAGCTCGAAATGCTTCACCACCATCCCTATCCACAAAAGCAGCACAGAAATCAAAACCATCTCAGGGTAGCACTCCAAAGCCAACTGGAGGGGGAGCTCCCTTAGGTGCTTTTTGGTCCACCCAATATGCTAAAGATCCACCTGTTTCAGAAGACAGTGGTCCAGTTTTTGACGATGAAGGTCCAAGGGGTGAAACCACATTTAATCGCACTCAACAAAATCCTGAAAGTCTCCGTCATATGGACAGTACTAGTCCTCTGAAATGTCAGAATGTCCGAGTTGGGCATCAGAACAAGATGAGCTTGCATGGGAACTCCAGATATGATGCGGGTCCCGAGGACTTTGAAATTAGATTTTTCTCAGAGGATAAAGATCATGATTCTGAGAAAAATAAAACATCAACTGTTGCAAATGTAGGAATCTTTAAGAATGAAGGTTTTAATACTTTTGTCGCTGAATTTGATAGCACTAAGCTCAACTCAGGGAATAACAGAACAGGAAAGGAAGCTTTAGAGGCAGAGGTGGAGAGGCTGAAGGAGCAGCTGAAGCAAGCTAACCTGGAAAAGGCTGAAATAACATCAAAATACGAAAAGCTGTCAGCCATCTGCCGTTCTCAGCGGCAGGAGATCCAGGAGCTTAAGCAGGCCCTTGCTGTGAGGTCCCCATCACCAAATAAAGATGGTTATAGGATGCAGCAGAGCTCTCCAGGAAGCTCACATACCTCACAGGTACTGTCATCATGCTGCTCATATAATTTCTAGGTGATTTACCGTGGTCTTCATTCTCTTTTTAACTATTAATTAATCTAGAAACCATTTAAAAAATATAAATTAATCTAGAAAGTAAAGAAGCATGCAGTAGATGGAAATTTTTAAAATGCTCGGGTTTTTTCTTTAATGGAAGTTGTTGTTAATGTTTCATAGAATTTTTCCAATTTAGAAGATTTTTTGACAAGAGCCTATGGCACATTGGAAGGTGCTTGCTGTTGCAACCTTAGGTTGTGGTTTCAAGCCAGGGTTCCAAATAAAATAAAAATAGATTTTTCTTAAGGTTGTAAGTTTTTTTTTTTCGTTTTGTTTGGCTGAAGTAGGAAAATGAGAGTAGGACTCCTTTATTGTTAATATAGAGGGTGGAGATAAGATACTTTTAGCACCCATGTATGCGATTATTTTGAGGGTGTGTTTGTGTGATGCATTTTCGGCAGAATGATGGTCCATCCATGGACTTCATTTTTCGTTGTTTTGGTGTGAACAGTTTTCCCCAAGGAATGCAGCTTTTTTGGCTTGAGCTGCGAATCCGTAGAGAAGCCTTTTTTATTAGTTGGTGTTGGAAAAATATGGAGCATTTCATGGAAAAGCAAAAGTTTGCAGACATCGATTTCCACGGAACCCACACAAGCATGCTGGTTTTTCTTGTGGCCATTTAAAACTATGCAACAGTTGTGGTGATTTGATTAACTAATATATGAGAATAAACAAAGTTTAAGTCCTGGGAGCAACTCTGGTTCCATATTGATGCATCATGGACTGCGAAGACCTTGAGTTGGGCATGAATCAAATCCCAATGATGCGCTGCCATTCTTGCTTTCTCTTTTGTGATTTAAACATGAAACTAGGTTAATTCATGGTGATCTGCTGCTGTTATTCTTGTACCTGTAGCCATTGTGAGCCAAAACAAGCCATCTTTATTATTAGTGCGTGGCTGCTTCTCAAGTCCATTGACTGGTCCAACACAGGGCAGTGGCTGCTCTACCGTGTGAAACAGCACCAAATAGCTGGTTGAAAAACCTTCGGAAACTTCTATACAATTGATATTAGCAGGCCGGTAGTGAGCTGTTTGAGTGAGGCTCGCTTAGCCGAAAGAACCTAGAGCTGCTCTATTTAATTTACTTTTGGACAGGACTTTGTACTGTCGGTTTTGTCTTTCTGCTGAACTGTTCGATGCAAAATCATGTGTCCCTTGGTAACCATTATGTGGTTTGCTCAAGTTCCAAACTATATATTAAGTAGAATTGAGTTGGGCACGCACCACTGAAGATAATCTTTTGTTTCAAATACCATGGAAATAACTTGAGTCTGAGTGTCTCAGACGATTCCGTCTAGCCTGAATTTGTTTGCCACTAAACCTGTTTGCATCACTCGGCTCAAACCCAGTTTTCTATTGCATCATATTCATACACACTTATCTAGTAGTAACTGCCCTTCACTCCTACTACAGCAAAGGGAAATCATAAAAGGATCTGTATGGGAGCTTCAGGAGGGAATGCTTACGAATAACTCACCTGGCCCAGCCTGTGAGTCATGGAAAGCTTTCACCGACGAGCCAGAAGTGCAGCCTTTATCTGGAAACAACCAGCCCAGATCTGTACGGACATTGAATGGCCACCAGAAGAATAAGAAGGCTCCTGTGAACTCTAGTGCTGATGATAAATGGGGTTTTAGCCAGGATGCTTTTACAGCAATCCCTGCCAGTTCTCAGATGTTTCTATCTTCTGGTCGAGGCAGCAACTCCCAGCAATTCAGCCACCAGAAAAGTGTAGAGAACAAGCAGAAGTCTACTCAGCCTGCTGGATGGGCTGGTTTTTGAGCTCTAAGGACTTGGAGCTTCCATTTAGCAAGAAAATACTTTCAGCCTATACCAAAATCTCTCTGAAGCCCCTTTTTGTGTGAATTATGAAAAAGGAAAACGAAACAAAAGGAATTCATTGTTTTCCTTTTCTTGTTTTACTGTTTTCTATTTTTGTTATGTTGATGTCCTGAAAGGGTAAAAGGAGAGCATCTATGAAGGTCTTTAGTGCTTGGGACAATCAGTAAGTGTACCTGTAAAGATCTTGCTCATGTTATTATTGCAAATTTGCAAATTTCAATAATGGTTTGTGTTATATCATTTTTAATCAAAAAAAGTGTTAGTGTGGGTGATGTAGGTGTGAATTGGGTATCACAAGTGGTAGCTTTTTTAAATTTCTTCAGCTAACCATTCTTACCAAAATCTCGAGGCGTCAGGTGGATACCGGTCGTCACACTTTTGATGGCATATAATTTTTTTTTTCAGTGCCTAGTTGTTCCTCTTGGAATTCGACCGATTAGCTCTGATAGCATGTGAGATATCATGTAGTGGAAGACTCAAACAGGTATATGCAGCCATGTCAAATCCTATTACTCGAGTGATTTGGGATGTAGGACTTTCCCAATACTTCCCTTCTTGGGCAAGCCCATTAGATTTCATGGTGGGTATGCCATGTGTTCTATATAAGAACAATAAAATCCGCACTAATACCATTTTAAATTTCTTTAGCTAATCATTTCCAACGAAACCTTCGAGGCCTCCATATAGGCAGCATAAATACAAACAATATGCAGTATCCATATGAAGGCCCATCGTTGAATTGGTTGGATTTGAAGCTTCCTTCGTGATGGGCATAAACGCAACGTGTGCAAGAATGAAGGAGATTCCGCACGACCCTTCACGCTCAAGACCCATCTGGATTTACGTCCATTGGTTTAGTATGGCTATATCATGCTTCAATTGTACGGATTTTAGAGTTTTCAGATTGGGGGCTGGATTAAATTTCATTAAAAAATATAACTTAATAAATTATTAAACTTTAACACCCCGAATCAATAGTTTTGATGATTTGATTGGGATGATTTTTGCCCCAAATCACATCCTCAGTGGGAACTTTTCGTCACACTATCTCATGACCAGGCATGCATCCAACGTTAAAATGCCTCCAAGTTGAAAAAAAAAAAAGTGATCTAATTGCTTAAAATGGATGGTCCCAGGGTTTCTCTCTTCATTTTATAACCTTGGATTGATACTTGGTGACAACATACAAATATTTTGTAGATGCAAGATTACATGACCCTCTTGTATACAGGTGCTCCACAAAGTACAGACTCGATCAGGTCTATTTTCTCAAGATAAAAAATGAAAAAAAAAAAGAAAGAAAGAAGACTAAGGATCCGGATCATGGCTTGCAACACGACCGTACCACTTTCTCTAAGTTAGTGATTCTAGTAAGTTTTTCTCACAGTTAAACCACTATACGGGCCTGTTTGTTCACATGAAATTTTCAGGAATTCTAAAATATGCATTCTTAAATATGGGTGCTAAAATTAAAAAAGCAGAGGTGAAGATCTATAACTATCTAGTACATAATTTTTCATTTTATACAAAATAAATCAAGTGAGATCCCATCTATATTTCCAACTTATGTCATTCACCTTTCACTTCTTGAAGTGTGATGTTTGTTTACAGACATTTGCACTCTTATTTAAGGTCATAAAAAAATCATATGTATAATTAAGGTGTGAAAATAAGGGGTAAACAAGGTATTTTTAGAACCCAAAGTTTTGAAACGAACTCCAGGATGAAATTCCGTCAACCATTTTATATTTCTTTGCAGTTTTGTGGGCTCCAAATTTGTAAATTTAATCGTTCAATTTTTTTCTTAAACTATTAAATCCCATGACGCTTTGTTTCGCATATCCAATAGCTTCATATATCAAAACTCCATATACTTCGAGAAATGTATGAAAAATGCAACAAAAAAAATCAAATCATATATATTTTATTTTTGCAATTCTTTTGGGCATCCAATTCATGATCCGAACTGGTTAGCATTCTCATATAAATGCTAAACCCAAGAGATGAAATTTCATATCTTAGATCCTTGCGGTTTTTGAGGAACATGGGAAGATATAAAAACATCTCGGTCCCATTTTTCTAATTATCTACACTTTTATGGCCCCCAAATCATGATTCAAACTGTTCGATATTCTCATATATATGATGAACCCAGTGCATGAAATTTAATATCTTAAATACTCATGGACTAAAAGAAAGATGCAAAAATTAAAAAAAAAATAACATAATTTTCTTCTTTCCAATTTTCTTCACTTTCAATGGACCCAATTCATGGACCAGGCCATTTACTGTCCTATTATTTCCTCTTTATAAACTTTTCGGGTCCTGGAGCCCACTAAACTTTATTTAAAAGAAAAAATAATATAGATAATTTCTTTCTCCTTTTCTTTTCTTCCACCTATATCATTAAGTCATGTGTAAATGGTGGTAGCAAACATAATAATCCTCTAAGAAAACCTAGGTATGGAATGGTTTGGATGCGGCGATGAAACCGACGTGAATTCGAGCCTAAATTCACACACACACACACATATATATATATATATATATATGGAGATACTCCTATAAGAGATATTCTCACCTTAAATGAGAGATTGGGTGGGGGCGCTCACATCCATATATATAGATATATATATATATATTTTTTCCATATTCGAATCGAAAATAAGATATAAAGTGCATTAAGATCATTTTAATACAATTTGATAAATGAGCTTCAAATTTTATTTTATTTTATAAATATACAAGTGATATTATTACATGAAACATGATTAAAGCTCAGTAAACTCTCAAACATAAAATATTGGTTTAGTGATAGATGGTAAAAACTCTCAAAATATTTGAGCTGGTTAAGAATAAAAACAGGTGGTTTTCAGCAAATTTCATAAAAACAAACGTTGTTATTTATAAAGTAGCCCAAATCAAAATCCATATCAATGTGGGATGGATTGTTTATACACCCACCCTCCTCGAGTACGAGACGAGTTGGGATTGGGCGGAACTCAAACGAACCCTTAACCAAAAACAAAGGCGCAATGCATCGCCTTTGGGGTCCGTGTTTTTTCTCTTCTTCCTTTCCTCCCTCTCTCTCTCTCTCCATCTCCCTCTCCCTCCCTCCTTTCTTCCATCTCATCCCAAGTTTTCTCCACCTCCAGAGCTTCAAATACCGCATTCTTCAGCCTCTCAATGCGTTATCCTCGTCGATCTTAGGGAAAAAGAGCTCGAAAGGAGCCTCAAATACGTTGTTTTTACTCCCTCGCCGCTTCCTTTCTTGAAGAATCTCTCCTCTTATTCGGCTCAGGGCCTTTTCTGCGGATTCTAGGGTTTGGATTTGACATGTACAATTCTTCTGACAGCAGTGGTGAGTTTTTTGTTGGATCCTTTTGTTGATTCTCGTTGTCTCCCACTTCTTTCTACTTTTCTCTTTGCTAGGGTTAGGGTTTGGAGACTCCCAGCATTTTGTTTATGGATGCTATTTGAGGACAGTTAGCGTGTTTCGGAGAAAGATTTGAAGGAATTAGGGTTTTGCTGGCTGTGTTCTTGGGAAGAAGCTGAAGGAATTAGGGCTTTTGAGGTGGATAGTGGGGGATTAGGGTTGGCGTCTGAGTTGAAGTATTGTTTTTTTTTTTTGCCCCTAGCGTATTTGGGTTTGGTGTAGCGGGGCTTGAAGCTCTGAGCCTTTGATTTGATGAACTGGTTGAGATGAAACACGATGCAGATTTGGTGCTTACTTTCATTTTTATCTGGGTCAATTTTCTATTGTTTGGTGTGACTTGAGAAATGGAGAAGATGTTACGGCTTTAGATGGTGGGTAGGCTACTGTGAGGTTCTTTGGGAGAAATCTGACTGTTATGTTAAAGTTGAGATGCAATGTTAAACATGAAAGAAATGATTTTTAAAGAACTTGACTTTTCTGTAGTTCTGTGCCACCGAGAAAAAATGGGGCTCAGGAAACTTCATATGTATCTCTATTTCTTCTTTTTAGTGGCATTGTTTCTGTTATTTAACCGCAAGAACAAAAGCCACTGGGATCACTCATTTCTGTTTCTGGAGATTGGAAAGTTTCTCATAGGCTTGGATGTTTGTTGAGAATAAATGCCGAAATTAGAGACGCTTGTAGGTGATTGACTGTTTAGGTAGAAAGTTAGAGCTTTAAGCCTTAAATGTGTTTTAGGAACATTTGGTTTGAACAACTTGTTATCGACTCCATCTGTTGCTCTTTTGATCGGGGCCTTCAGGCTGTACTGGTTAGGCATCGCTGGGCAGGTCTGCTGGTCATACCTGAATCATTTTTATAATGGATCAATGATCAGCTTATGTTGAATTTTAGTGTCCTATTTGTTTGTGATGCATCAAATGACTTTGCAAGTATTGTCCCACCAATTTGACTTCTTTCTTTAGCATCACACCGACTAGTTGAATTTTAGTGTCCTATTTGTTTGTGATGCATCAAATGACTTTGCAAGTATGGTCCCACCAGTTCGACTCCTTTCTTTAGCATCACACCGACTATCAGAATTGTGAATAGAGCCACATATCAGCCCTCTTACTCTGGCTATGCTACCATCCGACAGGTGCTTGAATTTTCATACCATGGTGGTGTTGTTATATTACCTCGCAGGTCGTAGTTTGTCGAGATTCGAGTTGAAATATGAGAAAAAGATTCTTAACAACAACCTTGTTGCTCATCTTTCTGCATTTATATATTTTTACGGTGATTTGAAGATTTTTTTTTTGAAAATGGTGATTAAAATTCATTGCTTGAAAGAAACTGTACAATATAAGAGGGGTATACTGTATACAAAGCCCAAAAGATGGGAGAGCAAACAGAAAACAAAAACACAAGAGCCCCCAAATAAAAAACGGGCAACAAGCCCCAAAAAAGAAAGTACAAAAGCCATTAAGAGTCAATGGTCAGAGAAGTTTTATGGACTCCCTCTTTGGCAAGCCTATCAGCTTCCTTGTTGGCCAACCGCTTGATATGATAGAATGATACGTTAAAAACTCCAGAAAGCTGGACCACCTCTTCAAAGATATCTAGAAGGTACCATGGTGGATTAGAGGACCGGGTTGCCCATTGAATGACTCAATAGGAATCCCCTTCCACAAGTGTCCGCTCGGGCTGCAAGCTTGAAGCTTGTTGAAGACCGATGTTAAGAGCCAGGAACTCAGCTTTTTTAATCGAACGAAAACCTACTGGACCCGAATAGGAAAGAAGGATGGTTCCTTCCTCATTACGAATGACACCCCCTAGACTTGCAGAGACAGGATTCCCAGTAGCACTACCATCAAAATTAAGTTTAAGAGCACCAGGAGGTGGAGGACACCATCTAGGGGAAACCTTTTGGCGGTGAGCCCTGGAAAAGGCTACTTCCTTCCAGTTCTGAATAATGGAGTTCATTGAGATACCTTTGAATGGATGAAGGGGAGCGGCCCAACTGGCCACTAAATACTTTACTTTGTCAATCAATTTATCAACTTTGGTAGATTTCCCTTCAAAGCACCTCGAGTTTCTCTCTCTCCAAATAGTCCATATATTTGCCAAGAAACAGAGATTCCACATAACCCTTCCCCTCCTAGGTCCCACGGTCATTTGAAGTTCCACTTCAACAAAATCATGTTTGAAACGTACTCATGCTTTTTGAAATTGGAGGCAGGACCTGAAGGTGCAGTGTGCATTGAAAAGGCATTGACATTTAGGGCCATTTGTTTGCTCCATATTGAATTTCTAGGAATTCACTATAAGTTGAGGTCTAAAGGAGGAAAAATAAAGAGGTGAGGAGTGAAGGATATGAGATAAAGATGTAGATTACAGCCTTACTGGGATTTGATTTGCTAAGGTGATGATGGCTGGGTAATCAATTCCTACCAAGGAGAGACTTTTGATGGCTCTTTGTAGATCTTCACCTTTTTGCCTTTTCAAATTTTGACCTTTTACTAGCAAGGCAATACTTAGGCCATGTTTGGTATCTCTACTCTTTTTTTGATAGACTATTTAAAATAGAGCTATTAAAAAAAGAGCTATAAAAAAAAGAGGGCATTTCAATTTTAGAGGATTTGCCGCTACGTTTTTTAGAGCCTATGCCTCTATTTTTCACATGTCCAGAAAGTGGGCATTTCAATTTTAGAGGATTTGCCTCTACTCCTCTAAAATAAGAAGAGGATAAAGTCATCTACCAAACGCTCTAGTTTTTGTAACCTCTGTCTGATTTAGACAAATAGACAAATAGAGGTGAAAAATAGATATACCAAACATGCACTTAGAACGCATAGCATTTTAAACGAGAAAAACTAATGGGCCTGTATCACTCTCTTGGTTTGGGAATCTGATCTAAATCTACCGATGAGGAGCGCTGCAAAATGACCTATACCATCCTCTTCACAATTTGGTTTCACATGTTTTCTAGAGTACCAACTTTTCAGATTGTACCAATCTAGTTTCATTAGCAAATTTGATCCCTAGGTGTGTTTCATAGCATATTTGATCCCTAGGTGTGTTCCATGCCATCCTCTTCTCATTAGCAACTTTTTTACAAATGGGGCATGCAGAGAAGAGATTAGGTCCGACAGGAATTTGGAATTTGCAGACCGTATGTAGTTCTAGTAAAAGTTCCACTTGTCAAACTGACCAGAATAAAATTGTTGCTTACGAGTGATATCAGCTTCATACTACCAGAAAAGGGCATGCTAATCCTGGGCCCTAAAAATAAACTAATATTTTATAAGTTTTAGAAATTTATTTAAGCTGACTAAAATAATAGATATATTCAAATTTAAGGTTTTCCTTGTGATATTATTAGGAAAGTGGTCTGTTTTTCTCATAAATGGTGGGTGTCCTGACCAAAAAAACCCAATACTAATTAAATAGTTTTCTAAAAAAGTATCTCTTTTTATGATTATGTTTGAAAGAGAAAGAGAGTTACAATTAAATGAAGAGCTATCCTCTTGTCACATACTCGAAGACAAAATCTATCTTGGTCTTGCTTGCCATCACCTTGAAAAATAAACCCAATATTCTTTAATACATAATCCTAAAAATAAAAAATATTAAATAACTTTGAAATTGAAATAAATACATATAATATAGATAAACATTTTTTAAACATGAAACCTACCTTAAAGAGATGAACCACATTTGGGTGTTTAACCAATGTCATATTGGACATCTCCCTCTTAATCTGAAAAATCAATAAGAAATTCATACAATTAAAAAAAAAGACTACCCATCATCGAAGCTTCTCTATTTTATTTGAAGGAAAAGGAAAAAGAAAAAGAAAAACCCAACCAATTCCCAACCCCAACCCAAGGTGTAAATAACTTTGAATAGAAAGAAATACATATAATATAGAGAAATGATTTTTAACCTTGAAACTCGCCTCAAAAGGATGAACGGCATTTAGGTGTTTATCCATTTTCATAGTGGAAAACTCCGTTTTATTCTGAAATAATCAATCAGAAATACATACAATAAAAAAAAAGACCATCCATTATCAAAATTCTTCCATTTTCTTTTAAAGCCAGATTCCAGCTAATTCTCAACTCCAGCCCAAGACTTAGATTTATGATTCTTGATCATGGAACCCCACCTCAAAAAGATGAACTCAATCTGAAAAATCAATAAGAAATACAAGCAATTAAAAAAAAGAAAAAGAAAAGAAGACTACGCATCAGCAAAGTTTCTCTAACTTTTGCTATTGTCCATGGATTCAGTTCTAACTTGGCTCATTTTTTGAAATTTGGCTCAGGTGAGGTTTGAGCCTATGAAAAATGAGTTCTCTCAAGCAGAACTAAGCTTAGCCCCAAAAAGAAGAGTCGCTGGCTATCTCAGCTTGTTGACAGGCCTAATTGTTCCGTTCTTTCTCACAGTTACACATACCATAATGCAGGGCAATGTAGCTCCAATAACCAAATGGGGCCTTACGGAAATACCCCATCAAATTCTCAATGCATTCCGTATTCGTTTTTTACATTCCAAGAAGTGAGGTGCCTTGTTTCACCAATTAATCTGGAGTCAGTGGTAAAATTTGTAATAAAACAGTCCACGTACAGATGCCAGCACACACACAGAGGGAGGAAGGGAGGGATGACCTCCTTTTGGGGCCTTCTATATATATATATTTTTAATGGAATTGTGGCGCCTTTAAGGATTTTTCTTTTCATGTTTTTCACCTGAAAACAAAAACTATTATCTACTATGATTGTGCAAAGCCCAGTTTGCTAACCCATTGGGTCAACCAGTCTCTGCCATTTAAAAGATCAAGTTGATCGGGAAAGTGGAAACCCATAGATTGCTTTTTAAATATTTATATTATACTTATATGCATTTATTGTCATTGTTTTAAAAATTGGCCAAGTCTGAGTCCACTTGGTTGAATTGACTCTTATCTCATGCACTCTCAATCTTAATTTTTGCTTATGTGTGTAAATTTGGATAGATGGAGCTAAAATCTTTAGTAAGTTGTGAATATTTACAAAATACATTGACACACTAAAGCAACTCTACATCATCCAATGCTGGTGTATAGGATGTGCCTCTTGTGTATCTATGATGCCCTAAAATGGCATGGACACAGCAGTGGCATGGATATGATGTCCCAAAATGGCATGGATTTAGTAGAGAGGGTTTTTTACTCATAAAAGTGCTGTATAGGATTCAATGTGTTCAGGTTGCCTTTTTGAAGAATGCATGCGTTATAGGATTCAATTTGGATTTTTTTCCACCTCATTTCATGATATGCTGGTGGTGCAAAGTGATTATTTTAATGTGGTTTGGTGGGCTTCAAACTGTTGATCTGAGACTATGAAACTTTAGTTTCATCTTAATGAGATTAAGAATCTTCAACTTCGCATGTAACTTTTCAGCATGTGTTTTGTTCTGCCAAGCGCACAGTGAATGATCTAGCCAAACAGGAGGTAGATAGAACTTTTCTGTGGGTGGTTGTAATTATGTAATAGCTTTGATGGGGTGTGGGTATAATGCTCTTATACCTTGTCGGATTTGGTTTGTATTTGGTCTCTTTTAAATACTAAATGTTTGTAAGTTACAGATTAAAAAAAAAAAGGTGTTATTGTTGTTTATGGCAAATGGCAATACCTTGCAACTGCTTCAGGGTGTCATTCTAAACCATCTTAAGAGTCAAGACTGCATTGAAAATAAATCAATTGCTGATAAGGGTGTGGATGCTGAGGTATAGCATTTTTAACAAAGATCAAGTTGAACACTCCACAACTTTGCCATGGTAGCTTAACTGTTATTATCTGTTTTCATTTTTTAAAGCTTGGTGTAAACTTGCCTGGGTTGAGAGGCAATGTTCTTTTTTTTTTTCAAAACCTACTCTATACTATAGTGCATCTGATGGATTCAGTGTTTGAGCTTGTCATCCTGGGCCACCTTGAGTTAGATTGATTGCTTATTGATTTTATGCCAAAGTTAATATTTGTTGGCTGTCCATGCCTATGGTTTTATTTATGTTCAATTCCCTTCTTCATAAATGATGGCAGGGACAGATGATGATCTTCCTCCATCACACCATAATAGAGTTGTGAGAGGAAGCCGTGTCAGTGGCAATGGAAGGCCTGCTGTGGTAGGCACTCATCCGTTTCCTAGGGTACAAAATGATATGGAGACTCAGATCCACAGACTTGAGCAAGAAGCATACAGTTCAGTTCTTCGGGCTTTTAAAGCTCAATCTGATGCCATTACTTGGGTATCCTTCCAAACTTCATTTGTGCATTAAGCATTGCATAAGTCTAATCTATTTCTGATCATCATCTCAAATGGCCACCATAATATAACCTCTTCAGGAAAAGGAGAGTTTGATAACTGAGCTAAGAAAAGAGCTTAGAGTATCCGATGAGGAACACCGAGAGCTCCTTAGCAGAGTCAATGCCGATGACATCATCCGGAGGATAAGGTCTGAAGTTATTATTCAAGGCCTAGTACTTGTATTATAAGCTGTATGCCGTACTACTTTTTAACCAAAACCATGTCTTGGTGATAGGGAGTGGAGACAAGCAGGGGGGCTCCAGACGGGCTTTGTCAGTAGTGCTCAACCTGTTCCAGAAGCAATACCTAGTCCAACTGTCTCTGCTTCTCGAAAGAAACAGAAGACATCACAATCGATGCCTTCTATGTCAGCAGGTGCACCATCCCCTGCTTTGCACCCGCAAGCGATTGTCCCTCCCATGCAGCCATCATCATCAGTTGCGAAAAGAGGTGCTGCGGTAGGAGCCAAGGGCAAGAAGTCTAAATCAGTAAGTTTGGAATATTCAAATGACTTGACTTACCCAAGGTAGTTTACTAATATGCAACTGGTTTCTTTTCTTTCTTTTTCCCATTTTCTTTTGTAGGGCCAAACATTGGCTGGTGGATCCTCAATGAAGTCCTTACAATATCCCTCCTCAGGTCCTGGGAGGGCCCAAGTTGCGAATCGGGGTTCCTCTGGTGCCCTTGTGACAAATGAACCTGCTGAAACAGCAGCTTTTGATCCATATATTGGGAAGAAAGTGCTGACAAGGTGGCCTGAAGATAACAACTTCTATGAGGCTGTTATAACAGATTACAATCCTACAGAAGTATGTGGTACTTTTGACTGCTTCAGTTCTAGCCTTCTATCCCGGTCATCTTTTCACCCTCGTCTGTTCTTTGTCAGGGCCGACATGCTTTGGTTTATGACATCAATACAGAAAATGAGACTTGGGAGTGGGTCAATCTCAATGAAGTAATGCTTGCACTTCCCCTAACGATTAATATCATTTCTTTTTCTACACTTACTATTGTTGCTTTAGTTCCATTCTGTAGTTGTCAGCAAATACAGGCTTATTTTCTGTTGATTCGCTACTATTCTGTACTAATGTTCTAAGGTTGCTGACACGTACAGAATTTTGTATCTGAAGTTAGTATGGAAAATAAATGCCGTTGAATCATTCTTATGTATGCATGATTTTTACAAGTCCATGTTGTCCTGAAAATTAATCTCTGGTATTTAAACAGTAATTTTTTCATGTAAAAGTGCAATAGGATTTTGACTTAAAGATCTCAGGGGAGAAATCTTCCATCCAATCCTGTCTGGCAGTTCTACAGGAACTAAGCCATCATCAGGATCATCTGAGCAGTTGGCCAGGCTGAACTTCACTTCACCCTTGATGTAGTCCCAATTAATGCAATCGGACTGTTGAGGACTCACAAACGAGAAACTCCAGAAAATTTGCTGAAATTGTAAACATCAACAAGTAAAAATCAACACTACAACTAACCTTAGATGCAGAGATATCTCAATCCAAAGGGAGCCTAACTGGACCATGGAGAGAAGAAAACTCAGAAAATTTTATTGCTGCAGACTGTATGTACTGAATACGACTAGACAACCCTGATAATACTTGTATAATGCCATTAAAAAATAAATATAAAACCCTAACAAACTTCCTAAGACTTCCAATACATCTGTACTTTCCTGCTAAGGCTAACAAGATTCCTAATCTTCATTAAACTTACAATAAACGACAACATAAGAAATCTGGAAGTGGATGGATGTCCTGGACAACTTGCAGCTTTGCTGCCTACATGGCCTCCTATTTAGGGATGAGGGCCCCACCATTTTAAAGAGCACCCTTGGGCAACCCGGGTTATATGTCCCAATCGGGTTTGGGCCCAGATTAGCCCAATTAATTAGGCTTGACATTCCTGTTTGCTCGCTGTTTTATGACGCTTTACAGACTTCTATAAATTACAGAAAACCCCTGCTGTTTCTGAATTTTTTAAAACAGCCCTTGTACATAGTATACTAATGAATTTTATGGACTGTTTCAGCCTAGTCTTTAATCTGAACCGTTCACACTTTGATCCAGTCCTTGCGGGTCCTTTTGGTGTCTTCATATTGCTTGATGAATTTGCCAGCAAGTGAAATTACACATTTTCCAACTAGATTACTATCAGTCATGCTTCTCATGTTGATCTGGGTTGATAATTATCTGCTTAACTGCATTTCCATGGCTTCTTGATTGGACTGATGGATGAATAAGTGACAGTTGATAACAATTAGGAGAGCGTTTAAAAAAAAAACAATTAGGAGAACTTCTTGGTCATGCCATGGATGAAAATAGCGGTAGCGGCGGGCGTAGCGGCCCGCCGCCAAACCGCTACGAAGCGGGCGATACGTAGCGTAGCGGGGATACGTAGCGGCGTAGCGGTGCGATTTGAAAAAATCGCCAAAAAAATATGAAAAAATTCCAGAAAATCCAGAAAATTGTGAAATGAAAGAAAATGTGGTTCTTTTGCAAAAGTAAGTAAGAAAAGTGGGCGTAGCGGTGCTCTCAAGATATGAGGTCCTGTATCGCTGTATAAATAGAAAATAATAGTAATGATTAGTTTTTTTACATGTATTCATGTTTCTTAGTCATGCTAACCTAGAAAGTAATGTAAAGCTTGTAAAAAAAAAATTAGAACATGAAATAAAGGCATAAGACTTAAGAGCTAGGTCATTACTCATTACTCATTACTCATTAGAACATTGAACAATCAAATATCAATACTTCAACATTCAAGGTTCAAATTCAATGAAGTGAATGAACTATGAAGTGATCAACAATCAACATTCAACAATCAACACCAATTTAGAAATGACAAAGAGTAGAGACTAGAGAGTTAGTGAAGGAAATAGGAATACCTTAATCACCACCAAAAGGAATGTCTACCAAGATTCAAGGCGCCATGGTCATCCTCATCCCCATCATTGTTATCATTTCTGTTGGCACCATATTGAATTTGATATTGATGAGAATTGGGATCAACAAATCCAAACAAGGCAGCCGCATCATAGGAACTTACAGGAGGTGGAGGTGGATTTCTTTGCATTTCACCATAGTCACCATATGGTCCATATCCATATGAGTAGGACCCTGAAGTTGAAGACTCTTCTTCTCCTTGTTGCCCTTGACCATATGGAAAATATTGTGAGAGTCCTTGTCCACCATATCTAGGGTCCCACGAATCAGTCCATGATGCTACTTGTTGTCCACCAACATCTCCACCCATATTTCCTTGCTCACTACTACCTCCAGCCCCAGGTGGTGAGTCTCTTCGGCGCCGTTGATAACCACGGCTTGGATCAAATCTTCCAGATGGAGGTAACTCATGTACTTCCTCTACAGGAATGTCATCGTCTTCATCATGTTGATAGTATTCACTAGTACCACCTGTCCCACTGTCTCCTCCTCCAATTCCCCCATGGCTACTCGAAGAGACGGTGGTGGAACTAGCTTTCTCAGAAGATCCAATATGAGCAGGTTCTTTCCCACTCCTCCTAGTCCTACTGGTACCTTCTCCTTGAGGTGGCTGACCTCCTGCAGGTGCCTCACCCATATCCTCATCTATCAACTCTTGAACCGTTCCTTGAAAAGCCGGATCTGAATCTAGCAGTGGATCCTCTATCTCGGCTAGCCATGGGAGTAAGGGATCGTCATCTCTGAATATGTGATCCAGATTAATAGGACAATAAGCAGGATCATCCCTTGCCCTTCTCTCCCTAGTTCTGTTTCTCAACTTCAGATTGTAATGACAGTATACAAGCTTGTTGAGTTTGTGCATGGTAAGCCGATTTCTGGCCTTCGTGTGGATCAAGGAGAAAGTGCTCCAATTTCTCTCACAGTTGGAAGATGTTGTAGTCTGACTAAGGATGCGAACAGCCGCTTTCCTTAGATGTGGAGCACTCTCTCCATAATTCATCCACCAATCAGCTGAAATGCAAAAAATAAATAAAGAAAATTAGATATTCGTAACCCTCAAATCCTTCTAATCAATTAAGATATAAAGATCAAGACTATTGGGTGGGTTCTTTTGTTCATAGTCATACCAGGTGGCATCCTTCCAATCGATCGTTGCACAAGAGGGTCAGCAAAGGTTCCTCTCCTTTGTGTATATATAGATATCTACGATGTGAAAATTAAAAATAAATCAGTAAACCCCTACTGCATGTATGACAATTGGCACTTGGCAGCATAATTAAATTCTCTTAAGTAACCACCCACTCACCTCTTGTATGGCATCAATTTGATCATCTAGGTTTAACAATCTCTTTAATACCTCCCGTAATCCTACGCGCAAGTCCGTATCTATTGCTTCGGTATGTAGTTCGGCATTGCGGTAATAGAATTCGGGATTTAAAAAATAACCTACATTAAAAATATGCAGAATGTACTGTGAGCAAACAAGATAATAAATACATTAGTTAGGAAAATAAAAGGTATTAAAGATATATATTAATTACCTGCAGCATGCAATGGATGGTGCAACTGATCGTTCCAACGGGCATCGATAATTTTGATATATTTATCGTGATATTTAACATTTTCCATAATGGCTTGCTTTGCCCGATCCATTGCCTCATATATAAAGCCCATTGTCGGCTTGTCATCACCATCTACAAGCCTCAACACTTTAACTAAAGGCTCAAAAACCTTTAATACCTTCCTCACTTTCTTCCAAAATTTATTGTCTCTCATAAGGTTTGGGACTTCAAACCCCGGACCACTAGTTGCATTGCCCCATTTCGAAAGAAGCCATTCTTCTGATGCAAACATCTGAATCAGCTCTGTTCTAAACCTTACAAGGCTTTCCATAGCCAGAAAATGGGTTGCAAACCTAGTTAATCCTGGACGCACCAAGGCATGGTTATTTGTGTATCTTTTCATCAAGCCTAACACCCATGAATGATCATATATAAATCTTGTAATTCCTCTACATGCCTTGATCAGTGAAGCCACTTTTGTCTTCCTTCCAATTTCTTCCAAGATGAGATCTATGCAGTGTGCTGCACATGGGGTCCAGAATAAATGGGTCCTCTTGTCCATTAATAACTGACCTGCCTTCTTGAAATTGGCGCCATTGTCTGTAACAATCTGTACAATGTGCTCCTCTCCCACACTTTCTACAACTCTATCCATAAGAGTGTATATATATGTGGCCGTCCGTCTATGTTCAGTTGCATCAACGGACTTCACAAAGACGGTCCCAGCAACTGAATACACCAAAAAGTTTATTAATTGTGTTTGGGTGCCGCTGGTCCACCCGTCACACATGATGGTAACACCATTTTGTTGCCACATGGGCTTAAACTGTTCCACCCAAGCTTTTATTTCTCTATATTCTTCTTCAAGGTATTTAGTGCCCACATCATATACGGAGGGCGCCTGTATACCCCGCCCAGCTTCGGCGGCAACATCAAGAATAGTTTGGAAATATGGGGAATCTACTGCTGTAGGTGGTATGTTCTTATGAATTAGCCATTTTGCTGTAGCTTTGGCTAACCTATCTCTTGCAGACTTCATTACCCCTTTCATAACACTCGATATTTTTGGTTGTTTATCTCCCTCTTTTCTATGTGCTAGAGGATCAACAGGGGGAGGAACTGCTCTTCTAGAGATAATTTCTACATCAACATCCCGTTCCCGGGTGCTAAATGCCCTACGCATGGCCCCCGCAATGCCCTTGCCCTTGCTTGGCTGCTGTGGCACAGTAGATGAGCCCCCTGCATCATAATATTTGCTTGCAGCAAATGTACGACGTTCCTGTTCTTCTTGTTGACTCATCATGGACTCTCGGCGTGCAGCCTCCATCTGTGCATCTTCCTCATCAAAGTATTCATCCCCAAATACTTCATAACGGGCAGCATCAACATCTTGCCGCCTCTTTTCTTTTATCTCTACTTTTCTAACTTTGTTTTGGCCAACCAAAGCTTTCATTTGTTCCCTGACTTCCCTTGGTACTTCAGTACAGCCAGCAACATTACCAGAAATGTGGCCCAAGTGGTGCTTGAATCTTGTAATGCCTCCATTGGTCACTTTCCCACAAAATTTGCATTTGATTTTCAACCTGTTATTATCAACTGCCTCACCAAAGCTCCATGCGGGATCAATATTACGAGGCATTTTAAGTTATCAATAGAAGACTCAATACCTGG
This sequence comes from Persea americana, assembly GCA_029852735.1. Lineage (NCBI taxonomy): Eukaryota > Viridiplantae > Streptophyta > Magnoliopsida > Laurales > Lauraceae > Persea > Persea americana. The sequence continues at coordinate 62,309,357 of CM056813.1, read as the reverse complement.
CTATAAATAATTAAACATGAGCAAGTAGTATGTTAAAAATTAAAAAAACAAAGAAACATGTTAGAGGAAACATATATCTAATGCTTAGGAATCATTCTCTTGACATTTAAGTGGTATATCATTTAGAATGCATTTCCAAGTGGTTTCATGGGTTGTCCATGAGTATTCACATTTTTTTTTTCAAAAAATTAATAAATCCGAAAATAAAAAATAGAGAAAAATCAATGAACATTCAAAATGTGATGGATTGATCTATGTGAAACATAGATCTATCATTTAGAATGCATTTCCAAGTGGTTTCATGGGTTGTCCATGACTATTCACATTTTTTTTTTCAAAAAATAAATAAATCCGAAAATAAAAAATAGAGAAAAATCAATAAACATTCAAAATGTGATGGATTGATCTATGTGAAACATAGATCTATCATGTAGAATGCATTTCCAAGTGGTTTCATGGGTTGTCCATGAGTATTCACATTTTTTTTTTCAAAAAATAAATAAATCCGAAAATAAAAAATAGAGAAAAATCAATAAACATTCAAAATGTGATGGATTGATCTATGTGAAACATAGATCTATCATGTAGAATGCATTTCCAAGTGGTTTCATGGGTTGTCCATGAGTATTCACATTTTTTTTTTCAAAAAATAAATAAATCCGAAAATAAAAAATAGAGAAAAATCAATAAACATTCAAAATGTGATGGATTGATCTATGTGAAACATAGATCTATCATGTAGAATGCATTTCCAAGTGGTTTCATGGGTTGTCCATGACTATTCACATTTTTTTTTTCAAAAAATAAATAAATCCGAAAATAAAAAATAGAGAAAAATCAATAAACATTCAAAATGTGATGGATTGATCTATGTGAAACATAGATCTATCATGTAGAATGCATTTCCAAGTGGTTTCATGGGTTGTCCATGAGTATTCACATTTTTTTTTTCAAAAAATTAATAAATCCGAAAATAAAAAATAGAGAAAAAAAAAAAGTACATACCTAGAATCTTGATTACCTTGTTTTGATGTTTGTTTTTCACTTTGTTGTGCTCCTTGTGGAATTTGTGGGCTTAAAATTGTAAAATCTTGAAACTACCTCACTTTGGGAGGTTTCAAAGCAAGGAGAAGAAGAAAAAAGTGAAAGAAGTGAACAAGTGAAGGGGAAAGTGAGGAAGAGAGACGAATTGGGGGGGTTTTAAAACCCCCCGCTACGTGGCGGCCGCCACGCTACGTGGCGGTATGTATCGGCCGCTACGCATGCGTAGCGGCCGATACGGCACGTTGGCCGATAAATCCAAAATAGCGTGGCGGCATTGGCCGCCACGCCCGATATATCGGCCGCTACGCTTCGTAGCGGCCGATATTTTTATCTATGGGTCATGCACTTCACTTCATAAATTTTATACCTAGGAAGCATTATTACAAGTCAGCGAAAGTTTTTTAGTCTTCTATATCTATGTTCCAAGATTCAAGGTGCTACACTTGATCATCCCATTAAGATGGGCACATTGTGGACATTGTGTGTTTTTGCATCCATTTGAAGGATAAGAACATGCCTTTGGAGAAGCTATTCACAATCCCTGGTGTTTTACTGGTGATATCAAATAGCCATCAAGTAGCAACTTTTTAGCCGGTCTTAGTAGCAACGGTGTGAGATTGGTTGATGGTCTTGTTGCTGAACTCTCAAATTTCATGAAGCTATTAGCATAATTAACATCCTTCTATTTTTTTTTATTAATAAAGTCACCATTTCGAAAAAGAACTTTTATTTTAGGGGTTTATCATGGAACACTCGACTCAATTTCACATTTTGTGCTCTACTGAGATTATCATTGTTTGGCTATCTGTACTTGACAACTTTGCGAGATGCTCATGATATATGTATTCCTCAGGGACTAGATGGGTGCTAGTCAGTGTTGATTTATTTATTTAATTATTTATTTGATATATAAAATTAGCAGATATCTCATGAAGACATTCGATGGGAAGATGAAGATCCAGGTATCTCTCGTCGGACAGTCCGTGGTGGACCAGGGCGTGGGGTTAAGAAGTCTGTAGGCCGGGGTGGTGTCACTCCAGGTGTAGGCAGAGGACGAGGGGGCCCAAAGAACCAGACCAAGAAAGATTTTCCTCCATCACAGAACGGCATTGGAAAGAAAAGCTCAGATGACATTGAAATACTTCACACAGATACATTAATTAAGGAGGTATGCGTATGCAACCTTAACCCATCTTGTGAATTTAAACACACCAATTCAATTTATTGACAATTTTTCCTGTTGTGATTTTAAGCAGGTAGAAAGGGTTTTTGGTGCCAGCCATCCTGATCCCCTTGAGATTGAGAAGGCAAAGAAAGTGCTGAAAGTAAGAAGTGCCGTTTTTGTTTTTCTTGTGGTGTTGCCTATCGATCCAATGACCTCTTCAGCAGTGAAGAAATGCCTTCACTACTGATGTGTTGTCAATTGCTGCTTGTCTTAGACCTACTGTTCAGCAAATCAGATGCTTTGTTTTTGTTGGCAGGAGCACGAACAAGCTTTAATTGATGCAATTGCGAGGCTTGCAGATGCATCGGATGGCGAAAGTGGTAATATATTGTTTACATGACATTTAATATTTATCCTTCTGTTTGCAGCTTTTGACTCTCCTAACGTCAAGTACCATTTTACCAAAAAAAAAAAACATCAAGTACTGTTTTGCTTTATACAAATTAGATCTAATCTGTTTTCCCAAATTCTCTTTATGGATTTGGTGCTTTCCAGATTGGGCTATTTGACCAAGTTCTAGTGCACCCGAAAGTTGCTTATATTGAAGCATCTGTCACAGAGAAGCAAACTACTTGAAATGTAATAGATGAAGGCAGTCTTAATTTTAAAAGAAATTAGCTTACTTGAAGCAGTATTATTTCACTCTAGGAGGCTGATAAATTACTGGAATTCAAGTCATTATATATCCTAACTATGTGGTGGATGCAAATAGGTCCCCATCTGTTTAATGAATAAGGACTCAACCCATTCAAGCAAGGAGAGCCCATTGTTGCTCAATGCTCATCTACCAGTATCCAAATATTTATGCTTAATAAGGCAGTTCTAACTGTATATGTACAATGACCAGTTTTCGCTCAAATGGTTTGCCGCAGGATCTTTCAGCAGTAAATTCTCCATACAGAGATAGGCACCCATCAAATGGAGACCAGCCATTGAAGTTAACATTTAGTGATGAAACAACAACCAACTGGCATTGAGTAGGATAAGATACTTGTAGTTGCACTGTCACAAATAATCCCGCCCACTCTTCACCAAAGAAGCAACATAAAATTTCACTTTGTCCACTGCTGAGTATTCATTAGAAGATTTCCAATTATAGCAACCCAAGTCCTCCACATTTTTATTCCCCTTAATGGACCCGCTTCCATTTTCTTTGCATCGAACAACCGGGAAAGGTTATTGGGAAGGACCAGACTACAATCAAACCACGATATAGAGACCTTCATGGACTTGAGCAATAAATGGTCCACAGATCCCCAGTCAGTTAGGCACGTAGGCAAGCATTAACAATGACCTTACACCTCCGGAGGTTGTTCATAATAAGAAGACCTCTTAGAATTACCATCTAACTAAAAGCAAGGATCCTTGGGGAAGCTGTTGTGTTCCATAAGAAAGATACATTGTTAAGAGCAGATGATCCTCCCTTTGTGGCTGTAAAGAATCATGTGACTGAGGAGCTATCATCTGTCGTCCCCATCCACATCGTTTGAGAGAGCAAGCATAGCATAAAAGTGGTGTTCCTCCACCTCCATAAGATTTAAGGATCCTCTGAGTTTTTTCTGTTGATATTTTTTGTTTGATCAGTAGCTGAAACATGGTTATAGGACTCATGTCTTTTTAACTTATACAGAATGATGTTAACATAAATCTTTTAACAATTTTTTATTTGTTATAGCTATTGCAGCCATTGAAGCAGCTATTGGGCTGCCTATTGTTTCTTCCATGCATTTCAATATAAAATCAGCTTGTATCAACCAATCCAAATTGTTCAATAAATAGTTGTAATGCTCTAAGTAAAGACATGTATAATATATTCATCAATTTAGAATAACTGTGTATGACATTTGATTTTTACCGTCCTTTCCTATAATTTTTTTAGTTGTTTTGATAGGCACAATTGGTAATAAATAATAGATGCTTATGGTTGGAGATTCAAAAAGAAGCCAACACACTCATGGTTGACTGGTGCTGGCACAGTATCACTACTGACCAGTTGTCCAAAATAGCCAAAAAAAAAAGAAGAAATTCAAAAAACAAAAAAAATATAGTCTCTCTTTTTTTTTTGTTGTTATGACAGTAATTTTCCTTCTAGGTCCTATTTCATGTTCTATTGTGCATAATATATTGAGATTGATGTGGAGTTGATTAATGATGACCTCGCAAGTACTTAGTTTAAGTGGTTTTCTATTTTCTATTGATTTGTATGGATTGAAGCTCAAGCTATAACCATCTGTTTCCAATAATATAATATTGAATTAATCAGTTTGAATAAAAAATGAAAAGATCAACGATCTGTTTGACTGCTTTCTATCCAAAAATAGAAGAGTAAATTAGTAACAAGGCTGATTCACAAGACAAATGTACGAAGAGGTAGGAAGAGATTCGCCTTCCTCACACATATTTGATCCCTCTTCTACAAAGAAACTTGCAACACCTAGTCATAATTCCATCAATTACTTGTCTATCCTATCCAAATAATGTGCTACTCTTCCCGGTTGTAGCTCAGCTGCTTAGTGACACCATGGGAAGAGAGTTGCATGAGTTCCGAGTTTTCAATGTGGTGACAATAAAAGAGAGAAAAATGTGTTACTTAGGCTAATCCTCTTAAACCTTTAGATGGATATGAACCATAGTGAAGGTGACATCTCTACAAGTAATGCTGTATTTTTATCATTCATCATCTATCATCTAAGCCTTGTCCCAACTACGTTGGGGTTAGCTACATGAATTTTGTTTTTCCATTTTGATTTATCTTGAGCCAAATCATTGTTTGAGTTGCTTTTCTTCAGATATATTGCTATTCCATCCATCCACATGCACTTTTGTCGACTGCATCCTGTTATTATTTATTTTGGGCTTGGACTTGGGCGGACTCTATCTGAATAAGTGATGGAGAGTGTGTAGTATGTATGCCATAGCACTAGATATGCATAATGCAGTAAGCATGATGTATGCTGATATGGGGTGTTTGCTACTCAGAGGAAGGCGAGCACCGGTTTTCACATGGGCAGTCCATGGAACGGGAACGAGGATGGAGAAATCGACAATACAGCCGTGGTGCAGACTACGATGACATGACTGTAGAAGGCAGGGGAGAAGGCTTGGAGAAGGCAAGAGGGGGCAGAGTTGCTTCTGATGATCCGCAAGATGGTGATGACGGGGACGAGGACATCTGATTGATTCATCATATCCATCATGGGCCTCCAGCCAGACCAGCTGTAGCTCCTGACTCTTTCAAATGGATTGGGAAAATTCTCACTCTTTGTACAATGATGTGTGCTGATTATATTATTCACCACATTAAAATAACAGCTTCCTTGCATTGCTCTCGTGAGTAGCAGGGAATCTCAGGAGGGGTGGTGTCTTTTAATTATCCACATCTTAATGGTAATTTGCTAAGAAAGCTGGAATGCCTCTGTAAAATTATTGAGCAGTGAATATAACCCTTAAATGACCGTGTAACATGTTTTGAAAGTGGCCCCTATTTTTATTTTATTATTTTTGCATCCACTTCATATTAGTCACCCAGTTCTTTTTTCTTTTTTATTGTGTTATTGCACAAAATGCTTGAATCCATGTATGCTAACTAGCTTGTTAGTACTGATTATGACTATGAAAGGTTTCTTTGCCGCTCTCTCTCTCTCTCTCTCTCTATATATATATATATATATATATAATTTCCAGTTATAGTTATCACTTTTGGGCATTTCATCTGATACACTATTCTTTTTTCTTGTACATTGCATTTGAATGTTTGGTTTGTGAATGGTAAATGGTAGAGCACCTCTACCATTTTAAGGGAGCAAGTCTTGAAATGGTGTGACTGTACTGTTTTTGCAAATAATGACTAAAACAGAAAATAGCACTGGGGGAATATGATATTTGCCAGAACTGTTTAGAAGGTAGTCACCCGGAACAGATCATGGCTGCACTACGTCTTTCAAGGTCTATTACCACTCAATCAAATATACCAGGTATATATGGCAACACACCCATAGGACCTTTTTAAGGGAGCAAGTCTTGAAATGGCGTGACTCTACTGATTCTGCAAATAATGATTAAAACAGAAAGTAGCACTGGGGGAATATGATATTTGCCAAAACTGTTTAGAAGGTAGTCACCCGGAACGGATTATGGCCACATTACGCCTTTCAAGGTCTATAACCACTCAATCAAATGTAGGTATATATGCCAACACATCCATAGTTGAGTGGTGTTGGTACCTTAATATTATACATGCCTGCTGGTCGTTGAAAACTGCATTTCGAGAACAAGTGTCCCATCCAACAAGGGGTGTCTAAATCGTTGGGAGCCCCTTTCTCACCAAGTATCTAGGTATCAAACCTGGACACCTGTGACAGTGGGTGTTATATCTCCAAGGATGGAGTTTCTCACCCCAGAGCAGATATTATGTCCTGTCCGCCGAGTTTCTGCTGCAGGATCGGATCGGGTATTTTCTTCCAGGGATGGGTCTCTCATGCGTCCCATCCCCTTTGGCAGGGTAAAAAAAAAAAAATGCATTTTATCAACCTGCTTTTGAGTGGATAGCTTTGTAGGGTGAGGTTATGGAATGGCTTTTACCCATTGTGGGATTTGCTTCTAAACAGTTGATTTTTAACAATCCTTGAGGTATATTGTCAGTTCCTGCAGAAGATGGAGGGATGAGGTGTTGATGGTGAGAATAATGGAGCCATTTGTGGATAAATCATGTAGTGAATGCTCAATTTCTGCAAACAATAAATTATCAGCAAATCAATATATTAAAACACTCCCTAGGAATGAAATCAGAGCCATGTAGATCACCACCACCTTTCGCCCTGCATCAAAGTCTTCACCTAGCCCCATTCTATGGAAATGTTGGACAGGCACAACTAAATCATTGATGCACATTATCAGTTTTTCCATCTGGTGCAGTCAGCCTTCTTTGGAAGTCCAGATATACATTAAATTGTCCCATGCTGATTGGAGAGGTGGTCCGCTCTGCATCTTTGGACACGTATTTGGGTGGGTCATCCTGAAACAAAGGTTACAATGGATTTGCAGCGAGGCAACTGATGAAATGTGGGGCTTGACAAAATAGAGAGTCAGGGAACAAATATTGATCTCCAAGATGTTGACATACACTGCTTTCTTCAATCTCTTACCAAGCAAGGTAGCTTTTACATGTAATTGGTTATCCCGAGCTTTTATGGGATGTTGCACCTATAATGATTGAATGAACTCTATGATAAGATCCACCATTCTGGCATCATAGGCAGGTCCCTCCATTTGGAAGTGGCCAACACCTTCAAGTAAATGAGTTTCATGGCGCCCTGCTGCTGATTTTAGCTTGTTCTCCAACTGCTTTACACTTGTGAAGCAATCTTTGGTACCCATAACAAAGAGCTTCGGTTTGGTAGATTCTAAAATAGCTTTCTGATGTCTCCCGAAAAGAATGGAAGCCATCAAACCGAAAGGGTACCCTAAACTCACATAACCCACAACTTGTTCAACCTGGTCTACTGCAGAACCTGATATTGCTGCACCTGAACCAGAAAAACGGAGGTTAACATGGCCTTCTAAATGCATCCAGAGTTTCGCGCCCTTATTTTGTGATAATAAAGATAAAGTGACACGTCAAGGGATTAACAGAAATTAATTCATCCTATTCATAGATGAGAGCTGCACATTTGAAGACGATAGTGCAGTCGTTGAAATATTGATGATGGTAGTGACCATTCAGACATTGTAAAAGAAACTCATGGTGATTAAATAAAGATTAGGAAACTACTCAATTGGCAATAAGAGCTAGTGAAATATAGAGACTCATGGTTAAAAAGTTATTTTTAGGACCCATGCAAGCTGTAATTTGATCCCAGCATTTCAACAATGGTACGATATTACTCCAGATAACTGACATCAAGTCACCAACTTGCTTTTTTAACCACATGGAACAAATATCCACATGCAAAATATATATATATATATATATATATGTAAGACCTCGTAAACTACATTCAATAGCATGAGCGAAATACAGTGCGTGAAGCTACCAAGTACCAACCCCCCATGCCTGACAGGAAATCCTTAACAGAACTACAAGAAGAGCGAAGAAACTTTGAATCTTGCCCTGATTCTTGTTTCTCTCATTCAATTGCAAGATGAAAATGACCTAAATACAGCAACATCCAGATAATTAAAAAATATGCCTTCAAATGTTATTTGCTAATAAATTCCTTCAGTACAACTGTTTCAGAACATATTCTTACTCCTGCTCTACTTCCTTTAAAGTTCTGACCAGCTACACTATGTACCACACAATTGACTTCATGCTCTTAGGACATTCTTCTGTATGTATTGCAAATTTGCAATATCCACACACACACACACAACAAAATAAAAATAAAAATAAAAACTCTTTAATTGATATAACAAGGACAGTAGAACAGGCTATGCATCAAGAACATTAATGTCTTGGAGACATGACATATCACCTAAAATCCACACAGAGATGCCCTAACATCTTCCAGCTTACAGTGAACAGTTGTGAAGCAATTCAGTGATCTGTGTCCAGTTCCTCTGAATGGATTGCACAATGAGTAAGGATGTAAACAGGTCAGATCGGGTCCGGGAACATCACTAGAACCGTTAATGAGGACGTGGAACCGGAACTGGAACCAGTTGGGTTGTTCTGGAACCGGAACAGTTAATGAGAAGAGGGAACTGGAACCAAGGTCGGAACCATTAGAAGAGATTCTCGAAAATTGAGGTAATATGCCGGGTCTAGAGTCCACGGGTCGGAACCAAGGTGGACCCGGACCCATTTACTTATCGGGGCTTAAATAAGGACCTAAACCCGGTTTTTAATGGGTTGGAACCTCCTCATGATCGGAGAATTGAGGACCCATTTGCATCCCTAACGATGAGCAGTTTGCATCATCCATCAATAATTTTAATTGGGCCATTACGAAGTGTCGAGTATGTCTAGTGGAAGGGTGCCTCACACTATAGAAACACAGAGGATATATTTCATATCATTGCCAGCACCATCAGCATCATTGAAGCCTTATCCCACCAATCTAGAATCAGGTTTGTGAGTTCTACTTTTCCATTCTTAAGAGCCGTACATTTTAAATATTAAGTCATTATGTGATTACATGTGTATCTAAGATTAGTTGAATTGTAATTAGACTAGGACTGGATCATAAATCAGTTGCAGAACAACATGACAGTACAAAACTCCAATATGTTCACATGCATCACAGAATAGCATAGTTGAAGGCAGTACGCAAATTCTTAAGTATCTAAATAAATATACTAAGGGCATTTCCAGATTCTGCTGCTTCAAATTGCATTCAGAAACTTGATTCCTCTGGCCAGGAAAGAAAATGGAATTTGGAATATCTCCCTAACCATTTGTGCTCAGAAGTTTAATTGGATTTTCAGCATTGCATATTGGGGTCTTTTGGAGTTTGGTATTTGAGGATCTTCCCGACAATGCCCCATCATATAATTGTATGGACAAGTAATTACAGGATCCATGCATCATAATATCGATGATTAATCTCATGTTCTTTCTTCTGACTACAAATATATGGTTAAAAGGGCATTGTGACAGGAAAAGGAAAAAAGAAAAAAAAAATGGAATGGATCTCTAGGACCCAATACAGATTTGTGTTAGCTGCCTACTGATGCAAATCAGAATAACTAAATCCGCAGAGAGCAAACAAACGGCAATGCAGATCATATACCCAGAAGAAGAGAAGAAAATAACTCAAAGCACAGAAGACATGAATATAGAAGTACAGGAAGGAAATAGCAAGTATAACCCGAAAGTGAGAATCCACTAACAAGTGTCCAAAAATGTACAAACCATTATTAGTGTCAATCTAAATTTGAGGTTTCCTCAAAACCACATTTATAGTCAACAGCACAATCTTAAAATGCAACTTTCTCTCTCAAGAAACAATCCTCATTCTACTTATTTTAAGAGCAAGACTTTACGAACATCCTTTACCCAAAAAAGAAATTGAATTAAGTTATGGTATAACATGAAAAACTTTCTGAGAACCAAAAAACATGATTGGATCTGCATAGGCTATGTTTGATTCAGGTCAAATTGTACAATCTGGGCTTTGTGGGAATGGTAAACCAAAACTTAAAAACCATTTTGAAGTGTTTTTTTTTTTTTCCTCCATATTATGTTGTAGATTGTAGATTTTTTTACTTGCCTGGGTGTTGGTTCACTGGCATAAGGCATAGGTTTGCTCCCCACTTCTTGTGTTCAAGTCCCACCCTATACTTACTTGGTGCACGTTTTGTTGTTGGGTCGTGCATGCGCCTGGGGGAATAGTCCTGTCAGGTAAAAATACCGTAGGACATCATGGGGGCAGGGGAATAGAAGGGAAAGCAACCATTTCCTATCAAAGAGATAAAGTATTGACAGTTGGGTTGTTTGCTAGAAGTCCATCCTAAAGAAATCCTTGAATTTCAACAAAAGCTACTTTGATAAATGGGATTTCTGATGGGAATTCACTGGGAGAAATTCCAAATTTCTTTCAGACTAGGCCAGCTTGTATTCTCCTAGTTCTACATTTGGAGGGGAGAATTCTATAAAACACTTTGTCAAAATAGTCTTGGAAACCTCCAAAGTGCAGAATTTCAAATGCCTCTCACTGAGTGTTTCTGACAGAGATGAAGTTTATTCCCCAAAACTATTGCCATCAAACACATCCTATTTAAAATATATAAAAAAAAATCTCAGGTCTTGACAGAACTAAAACTAAAAAAAAAAACATAAATCACCCCTCATTACACCATGTAGATTTCATTTCAACATCCCAGACATCACATAAAAACAACCCAGCGACCAGGGATAGATTCCTGTGCATTTGTGAGAGTGTTGGCAAAAACAGAAAACTCATATCACCAAACTCATTTCCCAATTACCAAAACATGTCAAAAACATAGTCTTTCACAGAGGAAACAAAAGGATCTAAAAAAAATCAATACCTGCAGAAGAACCCACCACCAGAATCCGATCACAAGAGAAGTTTTCAACAACCCATCTGCAAACCGCGATGACGTCTTCAACTTCAGAAGAACCAGTGATAGAAGGGCGTCCCGAAGATCTTCCGGCTCCTCTGGTGTCGAAGGTGACAGCAGTGTATCCTCTCTCTGCCAATCCAAGGGCCATCCCTCTCAGAAGGCCCTGGCAGCCGCCGAGGATGGAGAAGGGATGCACTAGTACAATGACCAGATTATTGTTGGGGTCCTTGGGTTTGAAGAGTCGGGTGTGAAGCTTAACGCCATCGCTCGTCTCCACTGTGTAGGACTCTCTAGTAGAGCTTTCTCCTGCTGCTTCTGTACTCGTCATTGAAAGAGAAAGAGTAGAAGAGATATGTAGAAATGGAAATTCAGAGAAATTATTGGGTTTATAGGGCATGGCAGAAGGATGATAATGGCATTATTAATGTTTGTTGGTGTGCGGGTGAGGGTTGGAGCTGGAGGTTTTTTATTTTATTACATGAGAGTAACTGTAAACTATTCTTGATCCTAAACTATTCTAATCTATACTCTACTCAAACATGTAAATTACTTTAGTCCTAAACCAGCCTAATCTTTGCTCAAGTGTCTAACTGAGGTGCTCCATTCCTTCACTGTGCTCCACTTTCACAATAGTGTTTGAGTGCTTTGTGTTCTATGTATGCTCTCCCTGGCCTTGACATGTTCCAATTGTGCTTTGTTGGTGCCAGGGCCGATCTGATCTCTGGCACTCAAGGTTAGCTGGAGTTGGAGATGGGTCGTTTTCTCCTTTGTTTTGGATTTCGGCCTCTTCTTTCTCTTGTGGGTAGAGATAAAAGACTATTGTGCAAGACACTTCTTTGTCCTTTTGTTTTGCATAAATCTAATTTCCATGAATTCCATGTGTTGAATAATTTTGAGGGCCTGTGTTTTTTTTTTTTTTTTTTGAAAGAATTGGAAGAAGAGGTTTTGCTAGTACAATAACCTTTAACCATTGATAACTGTTGAAGACCAAAATTTTCCTCTATTAAAATGCACACAAATATTGGTGTGGTATCGCATAGATATATTCCTTTTTTAACCCAATAAGAGGGGAACTCTTGTGCGATTGTGACATATACTTAAGAAATTACGAAATTGCTTAAATATGGGCAATTCTATCATTACCGCAGTATAGAGAACATGTGGAAAAAAATATTTTACCTTTCGTCACAAGATAAGATTATCCATTGGCTAAAGCTTACCGCATGAGCAAACCCTTATAAAGAATTCATGTATGGGTAGGTTTTAAAATTACAAAAGCTATAAGGCTATAAACCTACTAAATCAACTCATTGAAAGTAGGGTTTCATCTACATCTCCAACTCCTTTCCTTCATGTCCCTCACAACGGACTCATTTTATCATGAATGCCTAGGGATTCAATTTGATTTTCTCGAAAATATGGTTTAAATCTGAGATTTATCAAAAACATGATACTCTTAACAAAAAAAAAAGGGTCTAGGTTTCTACATGTTGGATAAATTCCCCAAGATAACTTAGCTATTTTAGTTGTCCTTTTAGGTTTTCATATAAGCGCTTCACTAATGATCAATTTGATCACTTCACACAGAAGCTCTTTGAATTGGTATTGATCTTAATTCCACATTATTCACTATTGAAATTTATTACATTTACCATTCATGAGGTATAAGCATTAAAGTCTCAAAATTGAAAACCACACAAGAGGATTGCTTAATTCGATTGATACTTTATACTCACGAACTACACATCCAAACCTTTCGGTTAATGTGCCTTCTTGATTTTCATGCATCTTGGAAGGGTCCAAGGCGGCCTTTTTTAAATAAAAAAAAGAAAAGAAAAGTGCATGACATCCTATTTTAAATCTTACTTCAAGTTCACAAGATTTTGAATCAAGTGTCTTTCTCTCAAACAAGAAAACCCAAAATAATATATTCCTAATTGTTCTTGATTTATATGGTCATGTGGGACGACCCAATTAGACACACTTATTAAATAGGTTTAAAAGCCATTTCTCTTCGTTTACCTCTCATTTATCAATCAAGTTTCTTTCTCTCAAACAAGGAAACCCAAAATAATATAGTCCTAATTGTACTTGATTTATATGGTCATGTGGGACCACCCAATTAGACACACTTATTAAATAGGTTTAAAAGCCATTTCCCTTCTTTTACCTCTCATTTGTCAATCCACTAGTAGCTTTGTTGTGAGGCACTGTGTGCAGGGTGTGTGTGGGTGCGTGAGTTTACAAAGGCAAAAAAAAAAAAACACAATCACTTTGATTTTTCTAAAGCTAGTTAAAACTTGCAGTATAGGAGCTTGTACCAGTTAATTTGGAAGGTTTGGTAATTAAAAGATAATCCTCGTAATATCAAGATTAAAGGTAGCGAGCTTGTTTTATCAAATTCATTCCAAACCAAGCTGATGGAGATTGTCCCCATATCTATCAAATTATTTGATAACTCAGTCTTTTCCTCACCAGCATAAGGTAAATTAGTTGGGGAAAGAGGAAAAAACAAACAAACAAACAAAAAGTAGGAAACACTTCCATGTATATTTCCAAAAAATTACATTGCTTTTGTGGCCTTTTCTAGTGGAAGAACGTTAAACTAAATGATGGAAAAACATTTATAAAAAAAAACATCTCCCCTTAGCGTTTTCATGAAAAAGCAGTTACCCAAGCGTGCCCTTAAAATATTGCCACTCATAACCAATCCTATTCTCGAACCCTTTTGGAAGAGTGGATTTATCAAACATTCAACATTCAATTGACTTTTGGCTGTCAAATTGGGACGGACTTCCTAAAAGATTGTTTGACAGGCTAAAATTAAGGATTACAACTAGGCGAGGCTGGAGAAAGACAAAGATTATAAATAAATTACCGAACACAATACCATATTATAATATTTGGTTCTCTCTCCATGACCATCTTTTCAGAGATCCCTTGTCCATGGAGGAGTTACTTTATAATCAAATCGACCTAATTCCTCAACCCCTCATTCCTGATGGGCCATGACCAGAAGCGATGGAGCCTGCCCTATAAGTGGATCTGGTCCTGTCACTCCTGCCATGTTGGAGTGTAGATGAGACCTACAAAGTGAGGCCTTGCCTAATAATGGGAAATAATAAGGTGAGAATTGAATTATGGGTGGGGCTCATATATCACCCAATCCAAATATTGCAATGCACGGGGACCCCCTTGATAGTCACACGCCCCAGGGTTTGGCACCAAAGTGAAAGAACTGGACCGTTGGATCGACTATATACCCATATAAATGGACTGGGCTTGTTGGCCATAGATAAAGGGGTTAGTAGCATGGAATTGTGTCCAAACTTGACATTCAAGATGATACTATATAGGTCTTTCAATCTCCACCGGGCCCATCCTTAAATGAGACTCCCAGTGGGCCCCATAAAAAAGTTCTCACGGGTTGAAATGCCTAATACCAATACGAAGACAAGGATGCACATCTAACAAGAGAAAAAGATGAACGTAGAGGTAAAATAATAATAATAATTTTCTAATACAGAAATATTAAACTGCCGGTCGATCGATCTAATGGTCAATGATGTGCCTCTAAAATCGAGCACAAATTATGGTGTAGTTAACTTATTTTTGTGGAAACATGTCACATTCTACGAGGCAAGGAGGATCATTCATGGCTAAAAAGCTGGAAGAAGTAGATGTCCCAAGTAAGAAGACGACCAAATCTATAAAAACAAGTTGGTAGGAACGTGATGACCATTTGTGTCTAAGAAAGGGGGCCTCCCTTGATCTTGCATAAAGCCTCAAGGAAGAGTTGAAGACATCTCCAGTGTCTCAGAGAGGGGTGCACTGGGTATAGCCTAGTGTGTCACAGGAGTCATGGGAAGGCCTTGACCCCACTTGTGAGCGTCCTTTTGACTTCTTTACTCTTTGGAGTTTGTCTATATAAATATATATATTTATATATATATATACATCCTGGTGCGTCATATTAATCTGTCCATTATCAATTTTAAGGGGTAGCTTAGTTAATTTAGGACCACGGTTTACATATGAAGGTTGTAGGTTTGAAACTGCACTATCACACTGGGGCTACAGGAGAACCCTCCGGAAAAAAAGAAAAGAAAAAAACTGTCCATTATCATATATTCATATGCGATTACAGTGAGTATATTGATATGTAAATAGCATTTTCCATTCTAAAGACATTTGGGAAGGGTGTGGGACAATCACTTGTTGTATTAGGCGGACCTAGAAAGTTTTTCTTGGCCCTTAGGGGGCCATTGCATGGGAATCTTTTGGACTTTCTAATAGTTGTTGAGGCAGTGAAATTCTCTTATGCGGACCCGCATGAGACTTCATGTATGAAAATCAGTCACTGCCTTTAGTGTTGTAGAGCAGATGGATTGATTTTCACGCATGGTGTTTGGTGAGGACATAAACACGGAAGATGGGCATAGGATCCATTTTGAAAACTAGTGATTGATGATCATGTAGAGAAGTATCAAGATTAATTCAAGATCCCGCACATCATGATTGAAAAGACCAATATCCCTTGGCCTGCCAGCAATATAACTCACTGCAAACATAGAAGAGGAAGAGTTTGTATTGGAATTTTCCCAAACACACTGATGAATGTATTGGATTTTGAAAAGGTGGGCCTCACCATGCATTGAAGATGGGCATTAATGCACCCATGCTGCAGTGCAGCATTTCAGTTTCACATGCATAGGTGAGTCTTCAAATTTAAAATATCACTAATAACTAATAGCCCGAACATAGCAAGAAAATAAAATTTGTATTTAAGTAAGCTGGTATGTAAAAAATGTCAATTTCATGCAAATTTGTTGAAATGTACAGCTAAGATAAATTAAGTGAACAACTCACTCTTGGCCAGCAATTGTCCATGTAACTTCCCTTTGCACATTAAGATCTTACGGCTCCACCAACAAACCAAATTTGATAGCTGTCCCTATTTTGTTGTCACAATCGGTCCTTCTCGGAATGAATGGAATTTATTACGGAAGATTAGTCTCATCATAGATTGTTTACCCTAGAAATGAATGTGTGCCTGTATAATCCATGAAATATTTTTTAGTATACATTTACCATGAGCACCTACTGGATACTGCTAGGGTCCGGAAGTCAACGGATTGCATTGGGCCTACATTTGCACCAGGAAATACCCAGCTGGTTTAGGGTCTGAATGCCTAATTGAGCTGGACTGGGGCCTTGCGTAGCCCACTGGACTCTACCCTTCCAAGTATTTTATATATAATAATTGCATTGTATCAAATTATAGAGGTTTTGTACCTAAGACTTTGAGTTGAGAAAACCCACGACTACTATATTTGTTTACGTTAAAATGGACTCGTACTAGTACCAAAATTGAATCCTAGCCCATAATAATGTGGGGCCATTGAACGATTCAGTCCACTGGACTTGGGCCATGATTGGGAGCACTTGGAGCTTGCAACTCTTATTTGACCGATTATTGCTCCTGCACTCTATGGTCCACTTGTCAATGGTGAGCAGGTGAATTTCAGTGGGGTCCAGCCTTTGGAATGGTCCCTATGGGGGCCCCACACAGCACTTTCTTTTTTCTTAGAAATTAAGTCAGAGTTTCTATTTAAAATAAAGGGAGAAACCTATACAACCGGAGGACCACGTGGCTATCCTACCTACTCAGCCCCGGCAAGGGGCCCAGCCATGTTTGGAGGAAAATTTTTTACCTGCAATCTTATTGAGGAGGAGTCGACTCTGGGGGTTCAGCTCCCTGTGAAAAAACTCGAGTCTCATGCCAAAATACCGACTCTCCAATTCGTCCTCGAGTCCTTTTAACCCTCAAAATGAGACAATGGGTGGGACGAAATGGATTGTACACGGCCAAAATAGATCAGTGGTGCCACTGGTTCTCCTCATGTTTAAGTATCACTCTTGAGAATATCCTTAGTTAAAGTGTAAAATTCCATAGCAAGGCTTACCTATTGAAAATTGAAGCCCCTTACAATGAAAGCATCCTCAGTGTCAATGTACTGGAATCATCAAGTTTTATCCCAACTGTAGTTGATACTGTTGTAAGATTGAATTTTTGACAAACACAAGATAATGAATAACATAATTATTACTTTTCCACCAAAATGGTTTTTTTTTTTGGCAATCCAGCTAATGGGACTGGGACCCAAGTGAGAGCCCGCACACACGAAAAGATAATCTACTCAAGTAGGAAAGGAGTCCGCATACGCAGAAAGATATGGCGTTCTCAAAACTGCCACTCTTCACCACTCCGGTGAAAAGCCGTTCACAAAATGGTTAATCATACAATGGAGCCAAGTCGGTGGGATAAAATTTGGGGATACCTGATGGATGAGGGCCTTTGTTATAAACATCTCATGGTTTCAATAAATAGACCATACTGTGGAGTTCTACTCCATTTGACTTACGATTTCTGTGAGTCAAAGACGACTCCTGTTTGTACCACTGTGTAGAAGAAAAAGAAAAAGAAAAAAGAACAGTGTGTGTACAGGTGGGAGTGATTATGGGACGGGCCACCTTGAGCGCGATTGGGGGCCCAGTCCTCTTTGGGCCAGGCTTGGATTGCTTGGATTAAGTGATATTAGCCCAAAGCCCAGCCAGGCCAAGGCTGAATGTGGAATGCTTAAAATCCATTAATAATTTGACCAAACAATTATTAGAAAGACCATGCAACTCATCAAAAGGGGCATATTTGGCTAGATATGGGCTTGTGTTTTTAAATTCAGACCGGGCCTAAGTACGCCTGCACTCGTGTTGGCCCATGAATCCCCCTATGAACACGTGCCCATAAGTCCATCCAAGTTGTCCCACTATGACTGCATATATTCTATACTTATAAGTAGCCAATACAATGGAAAACACTGTAGTAGTCAAGCTTTGGTTTTTTTTTTTTTTTTTTTTTTTAAAAGGATGCATGTGTTTCCTCTTCCACTGCACGAAAGTTTGAACTGAAATAGTAATAAGATTTCCTGAGTCAGAACTTGAAAGGTAGAGTTCGGATCAACTCTTGCATATTTTCTGGTTGTTTTGTCATTGCACTAATCGCAACAAGGAAGGCACTGGACATCCCCTTGCATAAATGACCCCTTAGTTTTTTGTTTTTTAAGATGCGCGTGTGCAATTTTTCCACTTGTCAATCTTTGACCATTTTTTTTCCCTGCAGTTGGTATCGCTATAGTATTTCAATCCGATGGTACTATTCCCCTAATTCTAATATGAGACTCAAAATACAGACATTAAAAGCAAACCCATCTTTGGCTACTTGGTGTAGGCAGTGTTTTTTTGGAAAATCCTAGTGACAAAATCCTCGATTCTTTTAGATTTTTGATAGATTTCTCATCGGTCACCACCACACGTGACCAAACATTATTAGTACTTTGCACGCCCCAAAATGCCATTTTTTGTGAGAACCTCGAATCATTTTTCCACCCAGAGAACAAGCAAGAGTTGACGGAATAAGATTTTAATGTAGAATTCCCCAACATACCCTTGGAGGTCACTGCTTTCATCTTATCTAAACGGAGCCACCTGTGCTCTAACAATTGGGCTTACAAAATGTACAAGCATGAAATGTCTTTGAACTACCTGATAAAGATTCACCGAAGACGACATTGAAAAAAAAAAACCATTACCAGAGTTCGTTTTAACAAAATTAACGCATAATAATGGTCCAAACCTGGAAATACGGAATTTGACATATTAATTTCTCTTAAACATGTTCTCCTAATTTCATAATTAAAAATCTATTAATGTCAAATGACTCTTGTCTACAAATTTTTTTTACTTTTCTGTCCTGAATCCCATGATATCAAGGAAATTTAAAAACCCATGTGGCAGATAGGCTGTCTAAGCTCTACTTTCCAGAAATCACTACCTTCAAGAGCTGCTTACCTTTACACTATGTTTGGGAATGAAGAGGGGAGAGGAGGGGAGGGGAGGGAAAATTTGATGGGAAAGGAAAATAAAAGGGAGGGGAGAGGAGGGAAAACTAATTTTCCCTCTTGTTTGTTTAGTCAAAGAGGGGAGGGAAATCCCCTCTTTGCATCCCTCTTTCCCCCTAGTTTTGAAGGTAAAATTTGGAGAAATTTTTTTAAAAATTTTACTCCCAAATTCCCCTCCCCCACTTTTCCTCCTCCTTTCCCAAACACCCTCCATTTTAATTTTCTCTCTTTTTTTTCCTTCCCCCCACTTTACCTCCTTCCCAAACATAGTGTAAGGAGTTCACGGGAAATACATCTAAGATCTCCAAGCAGCAGCCTCCTATCATCAGATATAGGATTTCGCTCACCGCTGCTCTAACTCAGATTCGATTGCATCCTCATCTAATGGCATCTTTCAAACGGAGAATCTCATCATTTCTGACTATGAAAATAATCAAACTCAAAGAAAATAGCAATTCCTGTAGTCTAGTTGTTTGGTTGGGTGTGTTAAGTTCGTTTTTTAGTTGGTTTCTTTATTGCCTTGTCTTTGTCTGTTTGAATTCCCTCTTTAGCAATTTTTTCTTTTTTTTTTTAAATCATGATATCATGGGATCATGGCCTACATAAGAAGGCGGTCTAGACTTTTTAATGTACGGGCTTTTCAACTTTTTACATTTGAGTCCCATAATATCATACGATCCAGGGCAAAAAAGTAAAAATACAATGTGGACTAAAGTTAAACGACTTTGATGACATTAATAGATTTTCAGTAATAAAATTAAAGTTTAAGGGGGATTAATACGTCAAATCCCCCTGAAAATATCTAGAGCATATCATCTGCGTTAATTGAACTTTGTAGAAAAATCTGCATTAAAAAAAGAGGAACAAGCAACAACAGTAAAATCCACATAATACACACTAGGCATCATTAAAATCAATTAAGTTAGTTTAAATCCCAAGCTACTTTTACACCACCAAAAACACAGGCGTTTTAATAGGAAAAAAAAAGAAAAGAAGAAAGATAATTGGTTACAGAATAAGTCCTACAAGGCACAATAATTTACAATACCTACCCCACCGTCATCTCCTCGCTCGCTTTCTAGGCGGAGGGTGCTTCGCCTCCGTCTCCTTCGCTCTCCTCGACGATGACGTCTGAACGGGTGGAGCCGCCCTCTTCGGCGGCCGACCCACACTCCTCTTTCCAGCCTGACTTTTCTGCTCCTCCATCTGTTTCACAGAACTCTGCCTTAGACTCGAATCTCTCCGTCCATCTCCCTTCCCACTCCCACCGCCTTTCTTCTTCTGCTCCGATCCCCCACCACCGCTCGTCGTGCTGTTATTAATGGAACTCTTCAATGAATCCAACAGCGTCCCCTCTGTCGTCGTGGACGATGACAAGCTCCTCTTCATCCTATTCAAGAAACTCGCAGCGCTCCGCTTCTTCGCAACCACAGCTGAATTAGCAGCGCTCTTCTTCTCCAACTTGGCCTCCGAATTCTCGTTCGGCGCAGCAGCTTTCACAGTAGAATTACTATTAGAACTGGGATTAGAGATAGGATTGGTGACCCTGGTGGTGCTCATGGAATTGTGATTATTATTACTGCGGGTGGTGTTATTCGTCCGAGTTCCTCTCGCAACAGAAGACGATCTCTCCCTCGTTCTCTTCTTTGTGACTCGGCCTTCAACAGCTCCCAAATTCGCAGGGGAAGAACGTTCGGGTTCCTTGGGCTCGACGGCTTCATGTTTCTCATCAACTAATACTGTTTGGACAATCGGCTGAGCCTTGGCGGAGGCGGAGCTGCGCTTTCCAAGGGCGATTGTGGGAGCCGACGAATTGGGTTTTGCCGGGAGGGAGTTGGAGGTCTCAGGAGCGGATTTCGGTAGAGAGAGGGAAGGGGGAGCGGGTTCTTTGGACGGAGGAGAGGATTTCGGGAACGATCTTCGAACTTCCTTTGAGACGATATCTCGAAGGTTGGAAGCGGCTACGGATTCGGGAGAGTTCCTGGGGAAGAAGACGATGGCGTTGTTGAAAAGCAGCAGCAGGTCGCGGAAGAATTCGGGGCTGCGATCGGAGTAAAGGCCTTCTTCAAGCTTCGTCCTCACCATTTCAAGATCAAGGTGCTGCCTGATGATGCTGTGATAACGGGCGCTTTCCTGCACACACGGACAGAAAGAAATCGGTATCAGCGATTTTCAACGGCTGCAAGAGGCGGAAATGCATGCAGATGGACGGTAAGGATCGTTCCATTTCCCTACGCAGGAAGGAGGAAAAAGAAAAAATGATTACTGCTATGGAGTATGTGGAGCCCGCTGAACAGCTAGAGAATCTCATGTTCATAAACATTATCATGTCATGATTGTAATCTACGGTTCTGATTTAAATAAGCAATTCAAATTAAAAAAAAAAAAACAAAACACACATAAACTTCGTGGCCATTTTAACTCTCCCACTTGGCTAAAAATCCAATTCATCCGTACGTGTCTTGATTTGAAAATTTGGAGGGTACTGCGTACTGCAATCGACGATCCAGAGTTGTTTTTTTTTTCTTTTACACGTAAGCCCTAGAGTCTCTTTGTTTTTTCTTTTTTTTTTTTTAAGAACATTTCGCAAGGGGCTCTAACGTGCGCCAGTGGAGGTGCTAAATAAGTGCCCTCGCGAGTGGCTGATGTTGCACGTTTAAGCGGAATGTCTCAGTAGAGGTTCGTGTATTGGTTAGTGAACGTCAGCAAAAGAGAGAAGAGTATCTGGTGCTGATGACCGTATTTAATCTTTTTGACCCACGTGGGCTCTTACTGATGATTGACCCGATCCATTTATATTTCACTCCGACCTTACCCACCATTGGATTCTTTTGCAATGTTAGTTGAATTCCACGATAGAGATTAAAACATCATTGGATTGCTTTGTAGCGGTAGTTTCATCAATTAGCGCATCTCATGGTTTTTTATGCCTTATTATCAAAGAAATCAAGGAGATTAAAGTGAAAAATAAAATAAAATGAACTAGTACCTATTCCGTACATAGGTGTGTGTGTAATGAATGAGATGATCAATAGGTGCCCATGTAACGTGCGAGCATGGAAAGCTCTCTCGCGGTCAACAGCGTGGGACTCTTATTATTATCGTTATTATCTTCAACTTTTGTACGACTACATTACAATGTGTCTGTAATGTGTATATACAGCCCCGGATACTCGTGAGCCGTGAGAAATAGGAACGAGTACTAATGAAGTTTTAAGAAAAAAGGAGCCGGCTAAAAATTCAATAATACAGACGAAAGGTGATTGATTTCTTGATAATACTTTTTCCACACCCTTTTCAATTAAATTAAGTTTTGGCTGGAACTGGGAAATGCAGAAAGGATTTGTAAAATTCTCGCGCGAAAACAAAAGAGTACGAAAAAAAAAATTTCCCCAAAAAACCTGTCCTTCCTTTTCATTGGCGGACCCCACCCACAGCAGCAGCAGCAGAGCCGAGTCGACTGGAGCCTCCACTTTACGACAAATCCCAACTCGACTCGGATATTTCAAATCAAAATATCGGAAATGGCTTTCCATGATTAGAATTTCTGGAAATGACTTTCCATGATTAAGTTTTCGGTAATTTTAGTATTTTATGGGAAATAATACGCGAAGAAATCAAGGAAAAGCAGAAAAGGAAAATACGAACACGGTCAGATCGTGAGAAAAAGGAAGGGGCAAATGCGGTTCAAAATATCGTGAAGAAATACGGTAAGATGGGGAAAATATCGTGAAGAAATACGGTAAGATGGGGAAAATATCGTGAGATATTAGAAGGAATTACCTGGCTTTCGAGCCGGCGCTCGAATAAGGAGCCATGTTTGTGAGATCGGATAATCTCGAGGAAACCAACCAACGGATGGGATTTAACAGAGATCCGTTTGCTGGCCGGGGAAACCTCGTCGGGTTCCGGCTCATCACCGGAGCTGTTACCGGTGGCATCCTTTGTCCGGCGCTTCTTCCTCGATAGGCTGGCGGAGCTCTGCACGTCGCTGTTCTCCTTCATCCCTTCCTCTCCTCCCTTCGACTCGGCGACCGATTCGTGAAACTCGGCCGACTCGCCGACCTCCGGCACGGACGCCTTCACCGGAGACTTCACGGCGGAGGAAACCACGGCACCTTTTGCTATGGTATCCGAGCTACCGTTGTATGAGCCCTCTCCGGCAGCCTCATCTGCCGGAGACTCGCCGCCGGGGACGTCCGGATCCGTCGGTTTACGACTGCCGGCTTCGGCCTCCGCCTCTTGTTCGGGCTTCGGAAAGCGCTCTTCCGTTTTCCGGTTATTCTCATCCGTTCCGATTTCCATCTCTGGATTTCGGTATTTTGAGTCGGTCGAGTTTGATTCGTTGAAGGACTGATTCTCGCGGTCGGAATCGTTGCCTGAAGCCGGCTTGGATCTCTTCTCTCCTTCGTAATCCCGTTTCTCATCATCTCTTTCGTTTTCCGTTCCCTCTTTCTTCAGATCTGGTTTCCCATCGTCATTGTCCGTTTCTTTCGAGCTCTGCTCGCGATCTTCCTTCAATTTCTTCACCTTCGATTGCAGAGACCTGGCAAAAGAACGAACAGGTAGAAATTTCAAATTCGCAAACAATCAAACCGTTCGTTCAAAAACAAAAACACGGATCTTCGAAGAAAAACATCAAGAGTAGAAAGACAAATGGAGATTTACACGATCGAAACATCGTATCGTTGAACCTCGCGTCTGAGCTCTGCCACACGCAGTTTTCGGAGCTCATCAAGCCAAGGGATCTTATCATCACAGTTGTTAGATTCATCATCCACACCATTAGTTTTGCCATCTACGGCCTTGAATCGGCGCTGAAGTTCGTGGTATTTTTGTTTACAGTTATTCGCAGTGAGAAGGAGAGAAGACGATGTGCGATTTTGAATTTCTATGGCGATCGAATCCCAGCTCTTGGTACCGTGTCGATTGATGGCGAAGGCGAGCAAAAGCTCCTCCCAAGTGGTCCAGTTAGCGTTCGGATCTTCCGTTCTAGACATGATTTCTCATCTCCTTGTGTTCAAAAAACTCTCAAAGATCATCTGGTGTTCAAACACCCGTAAAAACCTAGGGTTTTTGGTTTTCCTTTCTTTCCCTCGCCCCTTTCTTGGCTTTCGATTTTGAGATTATGATGTTCGTTTTTCTCTTCTTTAGCCTTTTTTTTTTTTTCCTCTTTCTTCTTCAAGATATAAGGGTTGGATCTGGAGCACGCAATCGCAACTCCGTCGTTGAGATTTCTCCCTTTTGGAAACGAAAGTTACGAAAATGGCCCTAGTTTGGGGACGAAATTACGTGATCTTCCCCGGGAAATGATGGATTAATTATATTTATAACCTGCATTTGTATTTGTCGTTTGTTTGTTTTGGGTAGGTAAGATGAGAAAAAACCTAATAGTCTCGCTACAAGTCTAAAAGGAGAATATGATGGACGGCTGCGATGATCAGAACTGGGTACCTGTCTTTTGCATCCGCATCATGATGATGGGTGGTGGTATTGAAGATTAACGGCTAGGATCTTTTTAAACATCCAAGCTCAAAGGAAAAGTGCAGAGGAGGCCCCTTGTTCGAGATAAGAGGCACGCGTACGAATCGAATCCCCTCCTGGTCCGAGTCCTGCCCCTTGTAACACGACAAACTCAGGACGATCTCTAGTGGGGCCCAGTTTTAAATCTGCCCCCGTTCAAATTTGGGACATTCCGTTCGGTTCTGTTGGACGTGGGTCCCACTGGGGACCATCAACGAAATTTGATGGAGTTTAAATAATTTGTCATTTATCCACCGGGCTAGATTGAATTGTGGGCCCCATCAGTTCAGATGTTTTGGTTGAACTGTGGCCAAACAAAAAAATAAAATAAAAAAATGCAGCAGAAAGTTTGATCGAATGCAGTGATTTTATAGTTCAAAGTTACAAACTACGTCCGTTACTCTCTGTATCACGTGCTGTGCAGACGCTGGACTCCGGAGGAAAACGGGCTACTTTTTATTTCCATTTCCAGCATTGCATTTGAAGGAACTGTTTTTTAAGGATGAGGCTGTCGAATGGAAGGTTAAACAGATCTTGATGACTTCTCTTATTTGAGGAATTTTCCCTATTTAGAAGCCCTGTCATTGTACGAGCTAGCACTAAATTTTACTCTTAACAGTAACTGATTCCAATGTAAAACTATCCATTTGATTCAAAAGAATGAGAATGAATAATGCATAATACCATGTCAATCACATTTCCAATCAAATGGTGAATCATATGGTGAAATCAACTTTTATCGAACGAAAATTTGTAAATACGCTTAAAGTTGAGAAGAGTTTATTTTGAATATATCAGATTTTGAATAATTGAGATCTATGTTACGGTCCAAAATAGTCATAAGAATTAATTTGATGCATTTTATTAGTCTTGAGACTTTCGGCGTATTAGTTAGGTACATAATATTTGGCATCAGAATCAACCTCCACATCTCCGGTTCGAGTCATGGAAAGGGCTACCTAGAATAGAGGGAGAGCGATTCAAAAAACTAAAGAAAATGGCTACCAAGCTGTCCTAAAAGGGGAAAGTGGCTATCTGTCCCCAGAGTGAGAGTCGCTAAGAACGCCGGCTCCGAAAATGTGGTGGCATGTTACAATCCTAAATGGTTATAAGACTTAATTTGATGCATTCCATCAGCGCTGAGGGCTTTTTGACGTATTGATTAGATACATAACATTCTACTTTAGAGTTCTCCTAATGTAATTTTAAGGATTTCTCCGGCGGAAGGAGGATCCAGATTGGAGAATTGTTGGTTTGTGGTTCATTGCATGCCCTTTCGTAAAAGGCACGTGCCTGCCAAGGACCCAACCCATGCATGTATTACTCATAGAGAGACAAGGAACCATCGTGAGACTCGATCCTCTAGAATCAAGGTAAAGTAGAACGTGTGGCACCTTAATTAGGCTTAATGGCCCAGCCCGATTAAAGTATAGTTTATTGCATTAGCAATCTATTAGATATTCATTTACCAAAAAAAAATTCTATTAGATATTCAATTCAAGAAAACTGTCCAACCAAGGGCACATTTATTTGCTTGATATTGAACACATGGTCAAGCGGGCTCCAAGTCAAACGGGGTCCAACTAAAGATTATGAAAGAGTTGAGCAGTAAAATACATATAAGGTGGTAATACAGACTTAGACCTTTAATTTTTTAGGATTTGAATATTAGGGCGATGATAGGATATTCAATTACCATAATTACCATCTCCCCTTGATTTAATTTCCATTAAATACATGTCTGTATGTTTCATGGAATTGAATATTTATAATTGTATTTCTATAATATTTAGAAACAAAAAACCAAAGGTAATTATTTAAAAATGACCATTAAATAAACTCCTCTTTAACGAAAAATGAATTAAGAGAAGACTGTAAATGAATACCCAACCATCACACTAGGACTTCTTTGGAAATCATATCACTTTTTTTTGGAAAAAAAAAAAATTCAACGAGAGCCCTCTATTATAGCTTTGCCTTCTAGTGCTATTTGCATGCACCATTGTAACTTAATGTGGAAGTTGGTGAGGAGCAAGATTAATTTGTTTCTGATTCGATGTGCAACTTGTATGATGTATTTTACTCCTTCCAGCCATGTGAGATTTACTTTCCTTTTGATCTTATGATGGAAACACAGATCTTTAGGAACTTTAGTACTGTTTGAAAACTCCTTTAACTTAAATAAAACCTCTGAATCTTAACAGATTTTCAATAATTAGATAAATGAAATGGTTTTCAATTTTCAGTTTTTAAAATCCTTGTAAACCCCACCAATGATAAATCAAACCTGCTGAGCTGATATCACATCCCTAAACACCCTCGCGCTAGCAATCATAAAAGAAATTCACTAAAGTACGAATGCTCTCATAATTTACGAGGGCATATTTGTTTCATGTAATTGAATACATAATAATAATTGTAAGACTTTTGTTTCAAGAAATGTTTAAAATTAAATAAACAAATGTAAATTTTCAAAAGGGAATGAGAACAAGTTGATATTCCTTCACTTCCTTGTTCCTCTGGGAAGGAGAAGCTACAATGCTATATACTACAGTTGTAGTCTATTGAGATCAACGAGCTTTGATGCCTACTGAAGATGGTGTATGAATAAAATTCTCAAAATAACTGTTCAAGGGGGAACTGGTAATTGGTATACCAACCTTGCAAGTTTTGTTCTCCAGGCTATTTTTAGGTAGGATTCCAGAGAAATCTTCATGTAGGCTATTTTTTGTTCCCAGGGACAGAAATAACCATTGTGGGAGAGAGGCTCTCATCTCATACGAGGTCTTGTCATTTTCACCACCATGTCCCATATATATAATCTTGCTTCTTCTGTAAATCTGTTGATGGCCTTACCAAGAGAAAAGTCTGATGATGATCCAAGTCTTTATGAGTCTTCTTTTGCCAGGGATGAAAAATGGACCCCTGATCGCGGCGCCAAACTCCTCATTTGAGTTTCCAGTTTGACTTGAACCTGCCCGGTAATTTAGGACTCGGGTTGCCATGTCTTGATTGGATTAATAAATGGGTTAAACCAGGTTTGGATTGAGTATGTTCTTATTACTGTTCCAGCCAATCCGATCTGAATACGACTCAACCTGACTAAAGTTTACTATGATCTGTCCTACAACCTGAATCAGAGTGTCAATTTTGAGTTGAAATTTGCAGCTGTCCTATCAAAAGGACCGGCTCAGCTGGAGCCGATGCGTGTCGCCCTTATATCCCACCCTTGACCCTACTCAACCTGACATCCCTAGTTGAATCCCAAAGGGTTCCACTATGTGAAACTTAGAGCATTGGCCCAGAATTTTGGCTCTAGGTTCTGTGAGTAGAGGATCGGATCCGATTGGAGTTTCATATCTAGAGATTCAAATGGATGATAACTTCAACTTAGGACACGTTTGTACACAAGTCTTCAGCTGTGAGGATTCCATGAAGTGAGAATAGTTGTTCCAGTTCTCCTTGTAACCCACTGTTTCATTATATGGTGTGACACTTTTTTTTATAAGAAAATGAACTGATTCTTCTCAATGGAGAAGATTCTGATATTCCATTGGTGAGATAAGAATGCGAGATTCCTCTCTCACATACCATGAAAATAAAAGGCTCATATGACGGGTCCTAGTTGGAACCCATATGGACTCTGACCCGTTTATCAATCGCAACCTAAATTACGTTTTGGATCCGGACCCGTTTATTAATTTAAACCTAAATGGGTTACAGACCCTGTTTTTTACGAGTCGGAACTTTCGAGTAATCGGAGAATCGTATACCTATTTGCAACCCTACCAGTAAGTATTACTTTAATTCAAAGACCTAAAAATCAAGTCCTGGACATGTGTGTGATACCGAAACGCCAAAACCACTCAAACATGAGTGTGTTGGCTGATTAGTAGGATGTTATAAGTACCACAGCGAGCTGGGATAAATATGGTAAATTTAGATATCATGAAGAACTTGCTTGTTCCAGATTTAGGCCTCAAAAGGAGGCCCTCAATTCAGGTTTGGCTCCGGTTGTATGACCTTAGGCCTATGTGGTCTGGGTTTGGGCTAGACCTTATAGTTTTGGATCCTGGTCAGATGTACCTTGGACCCAACCCAAATTGCCCCACTTCCATTCTCATCTTTTGTACACCATATATTTATTGGTAAGGTCCAAAAATATCTTTTAATTGATCCTAGCTTCCCAACTTATTGCCTCGGCCAATAATAATGATAAATAAATAAATAAACTCATTTAATGAAAATAGTAAGACCTGAAAATGATGAGTTCGGGTCCACACTAACACAGACCTGAATTGGGTTGGGCATATTCTTCCCAATTTTTTTCATGGATATGGAAGAATTATGAGTTAATCAACTCATTTATAAAAAACGATGACGACCTATTCAAGAATTTGGCTAAAGAAGGATCGGAACAACAAATATTGAATTCGTATAGCTGACTCGAATATAACCAGAACGATGCTTCGATGATGAATAGATCTTTGCCATATGTTTCTGTGTCTTTGTTTGGAACCTATGGGTGGAATGGAATCGTCTCGCTTTCAAGGAGATTTCTAAACCTGAAGGAATTTATTCTTCCATGCATTGAATCTGATATTGGAGCACGGGAAATCTATCTGAACTTAAATATCAAAAGGAACCTCCTTTCTTGCCATCACCTTCTTTCCAAATATTTTTCTCTTCTGGTCCTTCCAACTTTGTGACGTTGCTCAGCTCTGAAGGACGCCATATATTTTACCTCAGCTGGTCTCATAATCGACGCCATTGCAGCTTTATGAATTGCTTGTATTTCTGGCCCTTTCCTATTTGTAGTTGTCGTGTAATCTTTTTTTACTTGAAAATGAAATGAGCAAAGGATCAAAGGCAAAGATTTATTGGAAATTTAGTGGACCCTGTGCATCTCCACCAATGACCCTTCACTCTTCATTCTTTTGAATCCCATGGATGAAGTACGAGATTTATCTCAACAAATAAAAATGAAATGAAATTTCCCATTCATCAATTGCCAATGACTCTCGAATCCCGATTGTTCGAGTAGATAATCAATGGAAACCTACAAGGCCCAATCGTTGATAGCAACTGCCAAATGGCGATTTAGTTTTTTTTTTTCCTTGTAAACCTACGAGGCCCAATAATTGGATTTTCATAATACGTGACCATGAAGACCTTAAATTGCAAGCAGATTTCACTATTTCGACTCACTTCCCAACACTCCCCCTCACGTACGTGCAGGCTCAATAGACTTCATGCACGGGCCTGTCACGTGGGCTACACAAGAACAAAGGGATCGGAATCCACTCTGATATCATGAAAATAAACCATGTACCAATCCAAAAACTTAAGCTGATAGGTGGAAGGCCCATACAGCTATATTAAGACATGTCAAGCCTATTACTTAGGCGATGTGGGATGTGGGACTTCCCAACATCAGTTGACATAGCTGAGCAGTGACTTGGTCAGGTTGAAACTAAACTCTTTGCTCATACAAGAATATGTAAAAGTCATCCCCATTTATTTTATTCTTGTGTGTGTGTGTGTGAGAGAGAGAGAGAGGGTATTTAGTACTCCACTTAATAGTCTACATTCAATTTAATGTATAAAAGGAGTAAATGAACTTTTGTGATATTATCTCATAAATCTACAAATTTAAGTTTTTACCTTACTAGATCGTACAATTTTTTTGAAATACTCCAACGTAGGGGTTGGGATCCAAAAAAGCATGCACAAGTGGACACATGAAGCTCGAAGGAAAGGCCACACAAGTAGAAAGAGATAATATCCCAACCTAGTGGCATACATAAGATTGATCCCCTAGACAGATAAAATGTGGTATTGCTAACTAACTAGGCAATCCCTTATTCATATGCTGGAATGTACAATTGATAACTAGAATCTCAAAATTACAACTTTATTGTAGTTAAATCAAAGAGTATCAAACTAAATTAAGATAATTGTTAGGGTGTTTATGGATTGGGCCATCCCGAGCCTGGCCCGGGCCTGGATTCAGTGGTAGAAATCCCGGCCCAACTTCAAAGCTGGTACATCTTATATGTAAATGCGTGTCACAACCATTGACCATTGAGCTACCACTTAAAGACAAATAAAAATCCCTGTTTCTTTTATAAAGTAAATTTGGGCCGGCCCGGGCTTACTTACCCTTTTCGGTTGGGCCAAGCTTGGGCCAGCCACTTAAGGCCCGATTCAGGCTTGGGCCGGGCTGGACATATATTTTAGAAGTTGGGCCGGGCCTGGATATATCTCAGCCCGGCCCATCAACACCCCTCATAATTGTCCACTCACAAGAGGGTAGATGTGTGGGAGACAATTAAATAAACTGATGAAAAGTGGACCATTTACATGTGAAGAGAAAAGGAGCCGAAAAGTAAAGAGAGTATTTTGTACAATTTGCCGCCCTTTCTTTTTGAAATATCAACAACAGTACCTACAAAATACTAATAGATGGAGGGAGAGGGAGAGGGAGGATCCGAGTTTCACGCAACTTAATGAGGAAACTGGAATCAGAGATGCTGCTCGGAGGAACGGGTAGGAATGGATAAAAATTATAGTCCCTAAAAAGTGTTGTATACGCCTGCAAAATCTCCTCCTTCCCCTGGTCCAAAATTTTAAAAGCTCAAGAATCAGAGATAGCAAATATTAAATTAGACTGGCTTCCTTGACCCATCATATCACCACAATTTTATGTTTCTAAAATGAAGAAGAAAAAAAAAACTATAAGCAAATAGCTCAATAGCAAGGCACATCTGTCTCCTAGTATTTACTGATTAGGGAACAAATCCTTTTAAATGAAATAAAAAGGCGACATCAAAAGCTCTCTCATATCATATTTAGAAAATTTCAATTACAAGAGTCCACATTTTACCAAAAAAACATTCTACAAGAGTCCAACAAGGAGTTGTAGGATTGTCCTAAATTAAAGGTTGAGACCATGAGACCAAAAATCGCTCAAGAGTCTCATAAAACATTCCAAACATTCCAAGCTGCACGTCACCGGGTTGAGAAATGAGTATGACTCAAATTGTATGCGTTAAAAAAAATTGCTCCATAATTCAAAATAAGACAAACTCATTATATATGCGACAGCAAAGATATAATAAAAATAAAAACTAAATCAATTGATCAAAAATACTTATTTTTAGATTAAAAAAAATTCTATTCCACTGAAAACATAAAGCACAAATTAAATGGCTCAAATGATAAGGCCCACTTATTAAGACCATTGCTCACTTCAATAGTTCAATGGCACTGAGTCACTAACACCCATTCGAAAATAAACGCAAACACCAAGGATTCATCTTTTATTTTGCCCTCACTCAATCTGGGTCCCCACCAATTTACAAGCCCCCACGCACCACCAAGATCCATCCATCACCCCAGAATAATAAAAAAAGTTCCAAATTACCAAAATACCCAACCGCATAGTACAGACACATGGGTGACATTACTGCATAACATAGATATCTCGAAGGTCAAAATCGACATTTTCAAACAACGAGGGTTCGCCAGAAATCCGTGGCTCCTCCCCTCAAGCCCTTTTTTAAGCTCCTCGCTACTGACGTCGACCTCCGTCACTTTCCCGGCATATCCACCAATTCCGGCATGTTGCTCTCCCGCCGATCCTTCTTTCCCGCTCCGGGTTTCCAGCCATTTTTATCACCGTCTCTCAAGGCCTCGCCGGAACTCTGACACGTGGCAGCCGGAACACACTTCCCGGCGCAGAACTCCGACCTCAGCTCCTCCACAGCCTTCCTCAACAGCCCGTTCTCCGTCTGCAGCGCTTCCAGCTGCCGCCTCACCGAATAGCAAGCCTCCGCCGCGCCGCTGCCAGCCGTACGGCTCTTCTCTCCCGCCCTCTTTACTTCCGCCACGTGTTCGATCGAGATCTTGCTCATCACGAGCAGCGGAATCTTCCGAAGAGACATCTCAGCCGTCGGATGCAGATACCTCCCGTCCTCGGCGAAAAAGCCATCCGGCAGCCGGACGCCCCACCGGAATTTCATCCTCGCGTTGCTCCTAAGAGGCAGAACGCTCCGCGCGGCGACCTCCACGCCGGAGAGAACGCCGTCGAGGACGCCTCCAGATCTGGAATCCGGCCGGAATCCGTTCGCCTGCTGGCCGGACAAGATCCCGTTCTCGATCGGCGTTTCCAGATCCGAATCCGGATCTTTCTCGATCGCTTTGATTCTCCGGCCGAAAAACATCGTATCTGCCGGCAGCGCGATCGTCGATCCGGCCGATTTCTTGATGGAGAAATCGCCGATCTGAGGCTTGAATTGGAGGTAGAAGGTTGGATTTCCACGGCCGAGGCCGAGGAGATTGAACTCGGCGCTCATGGCGAGGGGAGCGGAGATCGGGGATCCGAAGGATCCGATTCCGGTTTTGACGATGAGAGAGAAGGGATTCCAGGAATCGTTGGGTTGGTAGGAGATTTTGAGAGAGGGACCGGAGTCGAAGGAGGTGGAGAGGCTTAAAGATAGCTCCTTGGAATCGCCTGCTGAGATTGCAGAGAGGAAAGGAAGGCCTAAGATGCTTACAGGGATTTTGGCTCTAACCAGAGGCTTCTGATCTTCGCGGAATTTCAACGAAGCTTTCATCTTGTTCGAGTTGTGGATTCACAAGGGTTTCTAAAAAAAATGAGGAGTTTGGATTGGAAAGATTGAATTTTGGGGAGGGAGGGAAAGAGAGCTGTAATTATATGATATGAAAGTGTGCGAGTTTGGGAACAAGGTAACGAGGGAAAGATTTCCCTTTTCAGTATGTTGTAATGAAGAGAGAGTGGGGGCCCACCATTTGTTGTTTGGTGGTGGGCCTGCAAATTTTAGGCTTGTTCTTTTCTTTGCATTGCATTTGCTCTGCCACTGGTGTCAGTGAATAAACAAGAGGAGGTCACCTGTGTGTTCAATCGAATCACTTTCACATGCATTCCATCGTCGCTTGTATTGGAATCTATCACAGTAAATCTCTACAACTCTAGAAGGCGTCCGATAAGTACGCTACAATAGTGGGTCGTCGGTCTACAATCTGGATCGGTGCTGGATTAAGTGATAAAAAAAACCTCAAGCCCGGGTTGGCACAATCTGAATATGCACTTCTTCTAGAGTCATATAGGTTTTTTTGGGTAACCCAGCCAACACGAGTGTAAAGATGTGGCCTACCCAGGGTGGTTCAAACTTTGGACACTCAAATGAGAATTACCTCCACTTACCAGTAAGGTAAGTGGCCGTTCACTCTGGAGTTATGGTTTAGGGGTTTGAGCTGCTGCCACTTACCAAGTGGCCATTCACTCTCTTGAGTTACTAAATGCACTTACGGCCCATGTCAGATTAGGACCAGATTCAGGGCTATATTTTCTAAAGTCGAGCTGTGCCTGGATATGGCTTGGGCAAGGCAAACCCAGCTCATTAACACCCTCTTCTTGGATGATTGAGTCGGATCACGAGCAGCAACACATTTATCAAGCTAGATTTGCCTAAGATTGATACAAGGAGATATATGAATGTATAGATCGAGAATAGATACTCTGATTTCCCTGTTCCGGGTTTTTGCCTTCTCCAACATACTCATATAAGTGCACCGATCAGGCCGCAATTTCTTCAGCAAAAAATTAGAATTGCAAACAAATATTAATAAGGAAAATAAATAAAATAAAAGGATAAATGGTGTTCCCAGTTTACCTCCCCACTTGGAATTTGGCCCATTTCATCGGATATTATATTAGTATTGCAGATTATTATTTCCCTCTTTCCCCTGCTGTGAAAGAGATTGCCATTGTTATTTCAGGAGAGTTTAGTCCCCAATGTAAAGATGAAGAGAAAATAAGCTTCAAACACGTCGCACAGTCTCGGCCGTTGAAATTTTATCATGGAAGAGTTTTATTGACTTTCTTGCTCTATTTTGTCTTGGATGTACTACTACAAAAAAGTAATGAAACCACTTGCATCCTTTCCCCTATTTGGAAGCCACGACGGCAGGCTCAATGCGACCCTTCTTGACATAGCTAGATTTCCACATCTTATCCTCTGCCTCAAGCTTTTATTATAATATAATAATTGATTGAGTTTAATTTCTCTCCTGGTTTTTAGAAAAACATAGATTTATATTTTTTTCAAAAGGAAAATATAATTCCATTCCTACACAAAATAGGATTTAGGATGTGTTTGTTTGCTTTAAATACATATATGAATTCAAGGTCGAGTGTGCTCACCCAAGGATTATTAGAGGTAAGAGACGAAGGATATAAGGTGATGGAGTGAAATTTACATCTCCAACTGTTTAATCACTATCTGATTTCCTACAAAAGTTTAGAAAATGCTACTGCACAAGCGAGAAATTTATTGAATTATGAAAATGAAAACCACAAAATCGTTAACCCGGAGAAATGAAAACTGAAAAGTCATTCTCATAAAACACTTTACTTTCTGCAAAATATGCTCCTCAGTGGGAGACGATTCTCATGGAAGATAATCTCAGCCAACTTTTAGTCTTGTGCTTTGTAACAATTAGCAGTTTTTAGCCGAGCTAAAGCCTCTCCTCATGTTGCGTATGAATCTACGCCCCACCCAGCCAAAAATGTCTCATGCTGCTTGGTTTCAGTCATAAAAAACAGCCAAAATTCGACACTGCTACGGGTTCATCACAATGGATTTGGACCTCAATAGCTTGTTACACATGCACTTCCTTGGCATGATCAGTCAAAACCCTGCACAGATGCAGGGCTTCAAATTTCACAAACATCGCACACAAATCCTGATTATTCAATGTTTGGGACCCAAAGTGACCACCCGGAATAACGACCATTTAGCATTCTTTGAGAGCTGGCTTGAGTACATTTTCGCTAAGCCAATCAATGTATATTTTGGCTTGCCACACATTTTGCCTGAATTCAGATGTCCTAGTAGACAAACATGTATTTTTCACCACACAAACTGGTAGAACTGGAAGCACGGGTATATTTAAAATTTCCCCGGCCACCTCATAGTTTGCCATCACCAGTAGCAGGCAAAATTATTCCACCCAAAATCCATGAAAAGGCAGGTGATGGGACATATTTAGAGTAAGGAACTGCTCCAATTGGCAGAACTATATCTGGACTCTAGCTCACCTTGAAAAAGCTTTCAGGCTTCAGAGCAGCGATCCAACTTATTTTAAACAAATTGCATTTGATAGGGGTGGTTGACGCCGCAATAAAACCATGATAGATTTATGGTCACTTTCCCAAAGATGATGCATTTCACCTTCAACAATTGATAAAACCAACTCCTTAAATGTTCCCACATATCAGATTGCCTTTGAGAGGCACTCTCTCTGCGCATGCATCTTACCTGCTAGACACCAGCTACTTAAAAAATTCCTAATCCTAGAGCAAAATGAGGAATTCCATTCAAAGTTATCCACATGTTAAATAATGCCTAAACAGCCAAAAAGTAGGGGAAAAAAACTTCCTCCCAATAAAACCTAAATTGGAATGAAACGCCAGAGCATATACCATCAGCCTAGCTCTTGGGGTCACCCTTTGGTATATTGAGATCATGAAATATAGGACTGTCGACTCCCACTCCCATTGCATGCAATCCATTGTCCACATAAATTATCGTGCCTGTAATTGCTGAAGCCAATGGTGACACCAAGAACGCAGCAGCATTGCCAACTTCATCTGCAACATTTTAAAATTTTTCAGAACATTTGCATAGGAACCTCAATTTGTTTTATCAGAAAGCAGTTTCAAAAAAGGATAGGAGGTTGATTTTGATGAAAAATATCAGTGAGAAAAAAATCAGACAATGGCCTTCGGCGATGGTGGGAAAATAGCAGTTGTTTATGAGACCCAACAATTGCTCCCTTTCTCAAGGGATGCAAAGTGGCAACGGTTTATAAGAGGAGGTGACAAAGCCATAGTTGGGAAGGTTAGGCAGAAGCAAATTTTCCAGGCTGAAGCTAAGGAAGTGGCCAAGGACCAAGGCCTTGGCGTTTAAGGTTTAGGGTTTAGGCCTACGGCGATGGTGGGAAAAAAAACAGATAATGACCTTCGGCGATGGTGGGAAAGTAGCAGTTGTTTATGAAACCCAACAACTGCTCCCTTTCTCAAGGGATGCAAAGTGGCAAGGGTTTATAAGAGGAGATGACAAAGCCATAGTTGGGAAGATTAGGCAGAAGCGAATGTTCCAGACTGAAGCTTAAGGAAGTGGCCAAGGACCAAGTTCACTTATGGTCTTGGCACAATTAATTCACACATCCCACAGGAAGAGGAACTTGAAATTTTTTATCGATCAATATGTTGAACAGAGAAATATAACAACTATTTATGAACATGACTCAAATCACTTTCTAGGAAAGAAATCCAGAAAGGATTTTCAAACCTGACATGTAGGAACTTACAAGAATTCGCCATTAAAAAAAAAGGGAACTTACAAGAATTCTAATTAACATAATTTAGACAGTCTAAATTGTATACTGAGACACTTATAAAATTGGATGTATATAAAATATAATAAAACAAATTGTGCAAGGCCCACGTCAATTAGACATGCAATAAATTTTCACACTTAAAAAAAGAGGGCCACCATTCTTGCACAGAGCTGGGGATCCCAAATGAGGATGACCCTTTCATCTTTATAACAAATGAACCTGATTTGGGGCGGGGGGGGGGGGGGGGGGGGGGGGGGGTGGGGGGTGGGTTGGTAAGGTTGTTGGATTTTCTTCTTTTTCTCCCAAACATGGAGACATGATGAAGACTAAAAGAAGAAACAAGTACCAAGATATTGTTGCGAAAGTCCCACATCCCACATCGCCCAAGTAATGGGTTTGAGAGGGCTTTATATACCTGTTTGGGCCTTCCACCTATCAGCTTAAGCTTTTGGGTTGGTACATGGTATCTTACAGATATACCAATAAATTGTGCCTACATTCTAAACTATCACCATAAGTCATGGAAACATTCATTTGACTTACCTGCTAGTAATTCTTTCTGCAATGGTGCATTGGCCAACGAGTAATCAATCATCATGTCAATAAATCCAATGGCTTTTGCCGCACGGCTTCGTAATGGACCTGGATAATTTTGTTGAGATGCAATTTGCATTACGAGGAACATTAGGGCTTACAAAATTACAATACAAAAAAAGTGATGGCAATACCAGCAGATATTGTATTAACTCGAATCTTGTGGCGCCTTCCCACTTCAAAAGCAAGAACCTGAAAAGCAGAAACATTAAAAGGATAGTTCCTTCAAATGAAAAGAGATTTCAACATGTTGGTAACAATAAGTCCCCGAAAAACCTAACCTTGGTATCACTTTCCAGGGCAGCCTTAGCTGAACTCATGCCTCCACCATATCTGCAAATTAATTAAAAAAAAAAATGATAGGTAGTCATAATCTTTTCATTGAGAATAAGAATTTATGCAGACCAGTATTTAAATGTACTTACCCAGGAATGATCCTTTCAGAAGCAATGTAAGTGAGAGAAACAGATGCACCACCTGCAATATTACACGTAATAGTCCGTTTGGGCATTACCACTACTTGTCTGTGCAAATAAAAACAAGACAGGAAAGAGTAATCGAAACAGAAGCTCGCCTGGATTCATTATAGGAACAAAATGCTTGAGCAAAGAGACAAAGGAATAGCTTGATGCAGAAATCGCTGCAAGATATCCATTTCGGGATGTCTCTAAAAGAGGTTTAGTGACCTATTGAAGGAAATTACTACTTTAGTATTGGCCTTAAGCAAGGGGGAAATTAAGCAAAATGAAAGGTACCTCCGGGCCATTGGCAAGAGAGTGCACAAGGATGTCAATGCTACCAAAATCACGTTTCACAGATTCGGCTACTTCCTGCGAAAGAATAAATCATCTGTGTGAGAAGTTAAGTGACTGCATTGTAGTTTTGCAAGCTTGTGGCAGTTGTTGGCAAGAAAAAATTATTGGGGACAATCTGTAATACAAATATGGATGAGAAACAGCTGTTTGCAAGACCTTAATTTAAGTCTAGGATATTGAGATATTACAAACTGCATTCTGCATTTTTCTCATGATGCTGAATACAAACAAAACCTTTTGTATGCAGTTCTCACCTGAACAGTCCAATTCGAGGCTCCTGCATATCGTTTGTTTGCCTTGACCTGCAAAGTAAAATGCGCCTTCATTTACCCACTAAACTTTATTGTCAAACCAAATACACGCTGAGAAGGATAACAAGAATAAAATACATGGCGCAAGCGCACACATAAACAAATAAAGAATAGAAACTAGTTTTTTTTCATTACATCTTCAGGAACTTCTGCAAGACTGTCATAGACTGCATCCAGTGGATATACTTTGGTAATATTCATCAGAGAACCATCTGGCAACCTGCAACACGGACAATATCAGCTTCCATGTACCCAACAGTGTCCTTTTCCGTGTTAATACTTGTTGAAGTGCATTGTTCCAAACTCGAAAGCTTACACGCGTGATTCATCAAATTTCCCACGTCTTAAGCTGGTCTCAAAAATATTAAGTGCCTGCCAAAGAAAAATACTTGGTATCATGGGCTAGATACTGAGATTGCAAGTGAATGATTATGAAAGATGATGTAAATTAACATACAGGCACCCATGTACCAACAAGGATTTCAGCACCTGCAGCAGCCAGCGACTTAGCAATGGCCCACCCATAGCCATTGTCGTCAGCTATTCCAGCAATAAATGCTCTTTTACCTGAGACCAATATTCATTAATCAGCTTGTCAAATATTTTTTGTTTTCTCTTTTTTTAATCCTAATCTACCTTACCTGAACTATTTATTGAAGAGTGCTACTGGAAGCATGTATACTGAGTAACATAATCAACAAAAACATACCCTTGTCTCTGGGCCCTCTAGACATCTTATTGGGTTAAAATGAATGCACAGCTAGAAGTAGGGATGTGATAAAATGGTCAAGGATGTATTACAGTCTAAAATACTTTGGCATGTGATGTCTAGAAGCTTATGTAATGGTTTGCACAGAAACCCGTAAAATCAGAAGAGAATGATATCAATGCAGAATCACAACTATAAAATGCCTTTCTTTTATGAGAAGAATATCTAGTAAAAGAAAAATTGGGGTATGCACAAACAGAAAAGGAAGTTGTGAGGCCCCATCCTCAGTGTCCTTATTAAGTGATTTATACAATCGAATATAATGAGACCTAGATGGACGGGTATTGCATAAAAATTTCACAGCTGAAGGATACTAAAGCTTTGAGTTGTGACCTACAAAATGGAAGGTTAAAAACTACCCAACAACGAAAAAAATGCAAAAGTTCCGGCTAATTCCAACCCCCCACACCCGCCCCCCCCCCCCCCCACACAAACACCCTTTTTCTATAAAAAAAGAAAAGAAGAAATGGCTCCATAGTTTTATTTCAGTAAGCATTCAAAATACAACAACAAACTGCCAGGGATACGCATTTGTCAATTTTTTTCTGCCGGGCAAGACATCCATGTTTCGCTAACACCTAACAGTTAACAGCATTAGATGCATCAATGCAGAATGAGATATTTTATAATAATTAAAAAGGTGAATAGACAGAATAAGAGTTCAACAGCAGTAATTATTCAGAAGTAAATCAATTACAAGATATTCCTTTTTTATTGGTAAAAATAATCAGTAATCTATTCTGCTGTTATATGCCCAAATTGTTTTTGCAGAGGCATAAATTACATTTGCTTCATGTCATTATTGTGCAATAGAAGAAAATTTTAGGGATTATGGAAACTTAGAAATACAAAGTGCAGCTTCAAGCATGCAAAATAAAAGATATATAAGACAATCTTTCTACCTTTTAGATCAATGGGTAATCCTGAGGCAACCCCCTTGTCAGTTGTTTCTGACATTGCCTTTGTAGCAACCTTGTTGAATTTTGCTGGGGTGTACGTGAAGGTCCGAGAGAAGTGTCGCCCAGAGGAGATATGATAGGAGCTCATTAGCTTAGACTGTGAAGCTACTTTCATATCAACTCCTAAAATTGCAGCGCCTCTCTTGCAGATCCAGCGAGAAGAAGAAACACATGGCACTGCCGCTGCCATTTGTAGCCCCGACATTACCACTTTTGGGTATATTAAATTCAGACGAATATAGGCCACAATCTGTCAATGGTATCGAAGAATCACTGCTTAGTTTATTTATGCCTTTCAAATATGTTGATAAACATATTTATTCATCAACAGTAAGAGAAGTGTAAAAAGAATCTGAATTTGCAGCATTTTAGAGTAAAATTCTTAGAACAACTTGAAAGATATCTTACAATGTAAGGCAAAGCTTAGATCTCAGAAATACTAGACCGAAATGAACGTATATCCTTTCAAGAAAACTAACCGTTTGTTTGGAGATCTTTCTGATGAGAATTCCCAATGTTGGGAATTCTTGACAGCAATGAAAGCTGTTGTCCCTCTGGAATTCTGAATTCCTTGTTTGAATGGTGAGAATCCACAAAACCAGCCCTGCAAAATGTCACGTTTGGCCCGTAAAATTCACCAAATTCCGGTTTCTAAAATGATACAATGTACTTGAGCATTTGTGAAACCAGGTGGGGTACAACATTTGCGGAATTCTTAAACCTATAAGAGTAATTCTTGCAAACAAACATGCCTAACAACCAATAAATGGTGTCGGGTACGCCCTCAAATAATAAAAAGCAGTGTATCTCATGATAGAACAGTGGATTCCGTTTCGTGAAGACACTGATTTTGGTTTTATTGGGACACTTGTTAGGTAGAATAACAGAATTTTCCTCCAGGCATTGTTATTGTATGAAATCTTTTAGTACCACTAGCAGCCACATCATCATAGCGAGTAGCAACTGTTTCTTCAGTCTTTTCCCCCTCTAGAATAGCAATGTGCGGATGAGGGAATGCTACACCCAATGACACCCTAAACATAAAGTAGCTGGGTTTTAAACTAAACTTCCTCACAAGATACAGGAAGAATAGAGAAATCCAAGAAGAAGCTCAAATGCACATAGTCTGTAAGGAAACCCTAAGAAGTCTCAAAGGTGAAAGAAAATATTACAAAATCTCAACTTCACACAGAGTAAAAGAAAAGACTAAAAATTTATAGCATTCAAATCTGTTTACAGCACCTTAGAATCTAACGTGGGAAGCATGCTGAAGAAAACACAAAAGAAGAAGAAGAAGAAAAACCGATTAAAACCTAAATCTGCTGCATTTGCGGTATAATACAAATCCTCACAAATCAAAAGACATATGAGCAAATGGAAGCCGACTTTCTGATGCTCATGAAGCTCACCTTTATGTGAATAGAGCTCCTCTTGCAGGCAGCGGCACTGTGGATTCGTTTGAAGCAGATACCCGAAATGGATTGTTCTTATCCGCACTCAAATACGATTCGATGAAATCGAGAACAAAGATCTTACTGGTTTTGCTTTGGAAAGATTGAGAGTAGGATCGCTCGCTTGGCGAAAACTAGGGTTTCCACCTTGGATTGGTTCGTCTCGTTCTAGGGTTTTTGGAGGGTTGAAGATCTGGAGTCGCAGTTGCAGATAGTGCCGAGGTGGGACTTGTTTTGAACTGCCCCGCAAGCAGCAGGCCAGCGCACTAAGTAAGTCATAAGGGAGTGGAGTGGGGCCGGGCTTGTAGTTGTGGGCCCATTGTGGTGGGCTTTATTAAAAGCTTTTCTATGCTATTGATAAATCTTTTACCTTTTGCAAATTTATAATAGGGCTAATTTGCTTTACATCATAATGGAATATATTAGAATTCAAGTTTAATCCGAATGAGGATTAGTAAAGTTTTGAAGGGTGAAAGATATAAGATAGAGATGTAGTTGGGCATTTATTTTCTCCCTCCTTCTCTCTCATTCATTTCATATTAGAGAGATTATTCGATGGTCATTTTTGGATGTTCGCACTGATTTCTTGTATTTTAATCATTTTTTACAACTTTATAAATCTTTAAATTTTCAGAAAATTATGTATATTTGGTCCCTTTATAGGCAAAAGATAAAGCCTTCCTTTGCTTTTGGTCACTTGGTTGACTAACAAGTCCAACTACGGTTTGTAACGGTAGGAATTTATCTATACGGCCAACACACTGAGGGCCAACACACTTAGGGGTGAGTGGTATTAACTTGGCAGAATCACAAAATTTATCCATACAACAAGATTTATCTATACAGCCAACACACTCATTTTTTTATGAAGCACCACCTCTGTATCAGTAGCCCAACCTAACGAAAAAACAAAATTTATCCATACAATAGGTGGGTCAAATCTAGTCACAAGCACTCTAAAGCTTGAAGCCTATATTTATCTTGGTTAGATTCTAGAAACCTGCTTTTGGCATTGTGCCATTTGGATGTTCCCATGTTCCCATGAGATAAGGCCGCATAAAACATATTTGGTATGTGTAAATCACTGTTCTGAAATTTAATTTCACAGGAAAAATTTTCAAAATCTTAAACCGTTAGCATATGAAAGTTGGAATGAAAAAAAACTTTATTTTTTTTAAGAAATAACTTGCTGGCATAGTTGTCTCGTACTTATCTCTTGCCTTTTAAAGATTCTAAATCCCCCCACTTATCATAAAAGTAGGCCCCATGTTCTCAATCTCAGAGAAGGTGACCCTACTTTATAACTCCTAAAAGGTGGGCCCATATTATAATTCTATAATAGTGGGACCACATTATAAATTGTATGAATTTGGACTATATCTTCTAATTTATAAAGGAAGGCATCACTTTATAATTTCTAAAGGTGGGTCTCGTGTCCATAATCACATTTTAACGATGACCCCTTGTTTGGATTTTTAAATGTATGTACCACATTGTGATTTTTTAAAGGTGGTTCCCGTCTTCACAAGTAACAAAAAAGATGGCCATGTATTATAATTCCTATAGAGGTGGGGTCACATTGTAAATCATATGAATGTGCTGCCTAGTGTTCTAATTTCTAAAGATGGGTACCATATTGTAAATTTTAAAGGTGGGTCCTGTGTCCACAATTACAAAAAATGTGGCTCAACTATGTCATTCATAAATGCGGGTCACATAATCATGATCACAAATGGTGGACCCGCGTTGTAAATCCTATGAATGTGGCCCTTATATTCTATTTTATAAAGGTGGTACCATGTTGTAGTCTCTAAAGGTAGCCGGGTTCCACATTTACATTCACAAAAAGTCGCCCCACTTTATAATTCCTATAAAGGTGGGTCCATATTATAAATCCTATGGATATGGGTTCCATG
Source organism: Persea americana (assembly GCA_029852735.1). NCBI lineage: Eukaryota > Viridiplantae > Streptophyta > Magnoliopsida > Laurales > Lauraceae > Persea > Persea americana. The sequence goes on along the minus strand of CM056813.1, from coordinate 62,265,336 downwards.
CTCTAAGTTTCAAATGTGGGTACCACGTTGTAGCTTATACAAGTGGGTCCCATGTACGGTAATAAAAGTGTCATAAATAATAAAAGGTTAATCCCGCATTGTAAATCATATATTCGCTCTTTGAAGCAAAATTTTTATAATGTTACAAAACAAGTTCTGTATAACATATTCCTAATAGAGTAATTTAATATAATGTTGTAAAACAAGTTTTGTTAAGTGTAGTCTCAGCACAATCTAATCCGAACAAAAAATTAAAAACACCACGAGAATGATGCCATTAGGCCCTAGGTTGACTTGAGCTTTTAACATACTCAGGCCACTGTCAGGCAAACTAAAGCATTCTTAGCCTCACGAGCAGGCTGGAATTCAGGTTCATAAGTAGGTGTTTGGTGTTGATTGACCAATACTTCAGCCAGTACATCCCCCATGGCAGTTTTAGAAGTTTGACTCTTACATGAAAAGATATCTCTCCCTCTCTTTTACACATAATAAATAGTTTGGGTTATAATGTTCCTGTTCACCTCCAAGATCTTATTTTCTCTCGATGATCCAAAGGCATTCAAAATAAAAACCCTATAATGTAAGAGAATTTCAAATTCTATGTCTTAAACCAACTCCTACTAGAATAAAAATTTGTAATTTCACATACATAGCCATACATTTATAGGGCTAGTGCATTTAAGCAATTCGAATTAAAAAAAAAGGAGGAATCTGTTGCGATTGTAGTTCTTATACTAAAAACAAGCATGAGCGAGATGCTAGGACAGGGACCAACAAAATTAATGACCATATATATTTTGTGTCTTCACTATATGTTTTCAATGTGAAAGAATTATATATATTCAAGTAAATGGGGAGATGGGCTGTAAGGGGTGCCACCCCACTCCTGAAAAATCTCTCCTTTCAGAGAAATGCAAAAGAAAACATGAGATTGTTTGCCTTTGACGAAAGGTGAGATGGTGAGATGGTTTGGCTTTGGTGATTTGATTGAGGGTTAGATTCTGTGAAATTTGAATACTCTCAAGTGGGGCCTTCTCAATCTCCTAAAACCTCTCTCTCTCTCTCTCTCTCTCTCTCCATTAATAGATAAGAGATCCATCAATCCACGATTAATCTCCTAAAATATCTCTCATTTGCATTACTAAATCCCTCCGTCATCTTTCATTTGCATCTCAGTCTCCCTCACCCGTCTCCATCAAATCCCTCCAGCGATCCAGGCAGCGAAGAGGCTTCTTCCACACAGGAGGCAAACTTCATTTAACTTAAGGTAAGGGTGCCTCCCTGTCCTTTCAATTTTCCCTGCACTGTCACTTGCATAATCATCTACACAAACCCGCTACAGTTCTTCCCTTTTCCCTGCACTGTCACCTACATAACCATCTACACAAACCCGCTACAGTTCTTCCCTTTTCCCTGCACTGTCACCTACATAACCATCTACACACACCCTCTGCACTTCTTATTATTTTCTTTTCCTCTCTTTACTTCATTCTCTTTCTTATTCTTTACGTGGACTTTTTTGTTTTTAATAAATACAATCAGGAAAAAAAAACTCTTTATGAAGATAAAAAACATAAGAAGTAAGCAAACAAGGCTGCAGGTCTATTGTTTCCGGTGGCTTGCCAAAAAAAATAATAAAAATAACAATGCAGGATCACAAAAACTTAGAGAAGAAGGGATAAACGAGGCGACTCACCAACGACTCGACAATAATCGCAATAGACAGATCTCGAGGTGGTCACGTCCTCCTCCACCACATCCAGCGCCACGACCGGCTCAATCGTCGCACCGTTACTCTCTCCAATCCGAAACGCGATCTACCAGGTCATCAAATGGGGAAAAAGTGCCGGTGCAAACATCGACGGCATCTGAGCATGCTTTGATAGGAATGCTCAGACATTTGATCGGAACACCCCATCCAGCTCGACAGAAATCCCGTCTCTAGCGGATGGAAACGTCAGGAAATCGTGGAGATCGACGGTCACCCGCCTCTTCATTTTATGCAGAGAGATTTGTAGGGATTTAGTATTACTATAATTTGTTAAATTCACGAAGGTTTAAAATTGGGTGGAATGGACGTCCCTCTCCCTTTCTTTTTCTTTCCTTTTAGCTTTAACTTTTGGTCTTCGATAATGGATTCTTATATGTTTCTTCTAAGTTTCCTTTATTATTGGATTATATGCTTTCTTTATGAATTTATTTTATTTTTTAAGTTATGATGGGTTCTTTTAGTTTTCCTCACAATGGGTTTCAATGGATTTGTGGGTTTCTTTTTTTCTTTCCCTTATTGATTTTGGTTTTTTATTTTTGGTATTGGGTTCTCATCGAGTTTATTTATTTCTTTAAAAAAAATTATTATGGATTATTCTAAGTACTGTCATTTCTATTTTTTGTGTTTTTTTTTTAATGTTTTTATGGCTTTGTTTCCTTTAATCGTGAGTTAATCTTATTATTAATTCTTTCGCTTTCATTTGGTTTTTTTAGTTTTCTTGTGATGGTTTTGAATGGATATGTATTTTTTTATTTCCTTTTTTGCTTAAGTTTTTGGGTTTTGGGTATTGGGTTCTCGTGGCTTTTGTTGGTTCCTTCTAAATTACCTTTACCATTGGATTGTTTATGGATCTTCATTTTTATATATTTTTGTAGTTTCTTTTATGTTCTTGTTGCATTTATTTTGAATTTACTATTATTATTATTATTTTCAGTTATGGTGAGTTTCTTTAGTTGTCTTGGTGATGGGTTTTCATGAATTTTTGGGTTCTTTAGTCTTTTCCCTCTTGGCTTCAATTTTTTATATTTTGGTATTGGGTTCTAATGAGCTTTTTGTTTCTTTTAAATTGCTAATATTATTTTTCCATCTTTACAAATTTTGTTGCATTTTGCTACGAAATTTTTATAGAGTCTTTTTTAGTTTTCCTAGTGTTGAGTTTTAATGGTTTTGTTTTTTAGTTTTTTGCATAGGTATTTAGCAGTGATCCCTTTTTATGTTTTGAGTGCAGTTGTTGTGGCAGTTGATGGGTGGGATGCAACTGAACCTCTGCCTCTTACTGTTAATTGCAGTTTCATTGCCATTTGAAAAGTTATTTTAACCTAATTTTGACCATATCAGACTTTCTGATGGAGTTTGGATTATGTGTTATACTTTTCAATATGATACTATCTTAATATTCGTATTATTAATATTAACGGTGTTTATAGTTTCTAACCCCAAAAATTATCTCCTCCAATAAAACCAACATCTAAATTTTGGAAACGGATACATTGTTTGGACGAAACACGGGATACGGATCCCTAAATTTTATACACCAGATTCTCATCTATAGCCCTTTAGACGATTCACCACTTATCCATCTTTCGTATATTCAAGCTCCTTGTCTAACTAGCAAAGCCGGTCCAAATACACCTCAAAGATCTCTAGCTAAACCAAAATGATAAGATACATAGATGGTAGGTTGATCAGATAAGTCATGTGATTATGTGGTTAATATGATGGGCAGGAGTGGGACCCACACTTCCAGTCTATATGAGATTTGAAGTACATCGTATATAGATATGCCATTTGGGTAACTAAGTGTGCTGATCAATACGATAATAATGAACAGCTAGGCTAAAATATCACTTACTGCCTTTTCTTTAAGATATATGTTTTCTACAAGGTATGATATACCTTTTCTTTCTATAATATCGGTTTTTTCCATCTTTTTCGTATCAATACGCCTTCCTAATCTCTCTTCCTTTATCTCTATATGCTTAATTTACATATATTCTCTCCTCTATGAAACCCCCTCCTTTTAACTTAATGTGAGGTTGGCTGCTAGAACTCAATCATTCTAATGCTTGAATGAAGAAGTACCTCTTGGCATGATGTTTCCACCTTTAGGCTTCAATCCTTTTCTTTTTCTTTCTTTTTTATATATTTTTAAAGCAATCCTTATAATTTTATATGTTATTTTTTTCTTTACAGAAAATATTTAGAGTGTCTAAGAGGTTTTGTATATTAATTATTCATTTTACAGTGCACTTGCCAATCCATTGATAGCTCCATGGTGAGGTATCTTCATATTTGGTAGAAATAGTCCACGTTAAGTAAGAAGCATTTCTAACCTTTAACATTTTCTTCAATTTGTGATTCATAATATTTTAGCACTTCAATTTTTCAATTATACATTAAGCCACTCTCGTGTTCTACAGTGCACTTGCCAATCCATTGATAGCTTCATGGTGAGGCATCTTCGTCTCTGGTAGAAATAGTCCACGTCAGGTAAGATGCATTTCTAATCTTTAACATTTTTTTCAATTTGTGATTCTTAATATTTTAGTATTTCAATTTTTCAATTATATATTGGGCGACTTTAGTGTTCTTCCATCTCACTTCCATCATTTGGATCTGCAAAAATGAAGCCACCTCCCATGAAAAAATAGTCTCCCAGCCATTGGCTAGGAGACAGATGTTCAAAGGCAATGTCAAGATTCACTTTAATTTTTACGGAAAATAGTTGGATTCACTTAGAGTTCTCATGTAATTTAATAGTGGATGACAAATATCATTAACATTTTTTACAACTTTTTAAATCCACACTTACTAATATTAAATTTCCTACTAGCTAATTAGGACTCTTAATTATTCATTTTCTAAGTAATTTTTCAGGTCGGGACTATTATATGATTCATATTTGTAACATTCTATTTCCTCTTTAGACTAATAACTATCAAATCATTTTTTCTTTAATGTTTTACTAACATACAATTCTCATCATCTTAAACTAATAAAATCTCTTATCTACTCATGTAAATAGTGCACAAATCTCACATTCCATATTTCCAAAATTTTAAAATAATCAATAAAATTAAATCTACTTTTATTTTTTTAGTCTTAGCCATTGTTGTTAATAATTATTAAATCTTACACTAATAGGAGTTGATCACGGGACAAAATAGGGGTGCGCAGGGAGTGTGTACGGCCGGTGACATTAGAGAGGATCCGATCTGGTCTGTTAGACGGCGTGCGTCATCATGACGGCATGCAGGGTGCTCTCGTCATTTTCATGGACCGGACCGGTTTCGAATGCCCTAACATTTATCGCGCGTTTTGCGAAATCAATATAAACACTTTCATTTGCTGGAGGAATCTCTTTCACACTCTCTCTGCTAGGGCTTTTCTCCCTCCCGCCCATTTTCTTCACCTAGGGTTTTGCAGTTTTTTAGGGTTTTGTTCTTCCTTCTCTTTCATCCGTTTCTATCTGGATCCTCCGCTAGCAATGAATTCCTTTGGTCCGGGGAACAAGAGGGGAAGGCCCGGTGGGGCGTTCAACGGCTACAGCGGATCAAAACGATCCAAGCAAGGTTCCAATCTCCTCACATGTTTGCTTTTCCTCACATGTTTGCTTTTCTTTGCTCATTTCGATTATTGGACTGACTTGCTCCTTCTTTTCTGTTCATCTCGATGTGAAGTTGGTTTGGCTAGCTTTGGGGTTTGATCTGTTTCGTCGAAATAGCGATTTTATTATGCTGTTATTATTGTTTTCACTGAGAGATTTGGGATTGTGAGGGATTTTTTGGTGGGATTTTCATGTGTTGGATTTCTGGGCTTCTAATCTGTGGAAATGAAGAAGTTAAGCGGGTTCATTCATTCATTTATTTTTATTTAATCGAAGAAACACTAGTGTTTTGGAATAGTAACTATTTACTGATCAAGAAAAAAAAATTACTGTCTTCCATTCTAGGTTTAGGTGAATTTGGCTTCTTCCAACTCTTGGGATTCCTACTCTCAGTTCAATTAACTGTGATTTTGAAACCATTGTAGAATTTTCTTGGTTCCCGATGCTACAAGGAACCCACATTCACACGTTCAAGTTCAATGTTCTGTTGGAGATCCTTCCTTTTATCCATCTGTGTGCTAAACCCTAATCCCGGTTATTGTAGCACATGTGTCCTTGCATGCTTGTTCTTTGAACGCTAAATTTCATAAGAGCAAGAAGAAACCCTGAAATACAACAGAATTTACTTCATTCGCAATCCTATAACATGTGTCCTTGCATGCTTGTTCTTTGAACTCTAAATTTCATAAGAGCAAGAAGAAACCCTGAAATACAACAGAATTTACCTGATTCGCAATTCAATCTTGTTCCAAATAAATTAAAAAAAAAAAAAGTTTTTGTGGAGATGTGTTGTGGTGCTTTGAAAAGATTGCACCTTTTTTTTATATGTTCTTCCTGCCCTTTAATTTTGTGACAATCACCTTAATTTCTCCTGTGGTTTAGCTGGACCTCCTTTTCTTGTGTTGTAGCCTTTTGGGACAGGGGTGGTACTTCTCTTTCAGTTTTGAACTACTATTGATCTGTTAGAATTATGCGAAAGGCGGGGATTTTTGCTAATGATTTTAACTGATATTAATGCAAGTTTTCAATATTACTGAAGTAGCAAAATGAATAACTCACAGAAACTTTAACTGAGAACACGTAATTAATGTCCTGCAACAGAATTGGAGTCCATTCCAACTGCTACAGGAAGCAAATCGAAGCCATGCACCAAGTTTTTCAGGTTCTAATCTTAACTTATCTAAGATAAATGTGTTAAACGCAACTCCTACCCTTTGCAAGTATTTATAATTTCTAATAACATTTTTTCTTCTGTGACACAACGATAATATTTTTAAAGCTAATGAAATTGGCATTCTATAGTTTTGTTACAGGTGCATATGTCATGTAATCTAATCAAGTTAACAAAGACTATTGAACAGGGATATTGATTTACGAGTACATTTGGATCCAATTACTTCGGGACTATTTCCTATCCTGATGCCGTTGTACTAGGGTATTAGGAACTGAATGATGTGCTGCTGATAATGATGACATTTGGCGCCAGCCGCCATGCGATTGATGATTGTTTCATAACCCTGCTTTGCTTTATCCAGCTCTTACTAATTGCAAGTACTGAGTAATTATTTACTTTATCACAAGCAAAATTTTCATAGACATCCTGATTTACTTGGGCCATTTTGTAAAAGTGCAACATGCTGATTTACTTCCCTTTTTATGGTTGAGTTTTGTGGATTTTTTAGCAACTTCTTAATATAAGTAAGCAAAGAAAAGAAGTCTATTCAGACGGTATTTGGAAGTGATAATTTTGAGATTTGATAATTAGAGAAATTATGAATTGAATATTTATATCTTGTAGTAGTTGGCATTGATGTTTAAATGTTGAAATCCCCATCCTTAAGCCCTTAAAAAGACTGATATAATTCAAGAAAAAGGAATTCTCAGAAGTTAAATGCAGCTTCCTTCTTTTTCCTTCATTTTCATTCCCTTGCGCACTTCATTCAGTCATGCATTACCAACTCATCTATTTAAATTAATAAGTGCATTAAGTAGGCAGCAACTTTTTTTATAATTTACTAGGACGAAAGGAAATATGTTTTCTGATAAGCTCAAATTTATCATAGGAATTTGTTCTTCTGTTGGGACATACTTACCAAATTATCTTTTGAAATTAGTGAGTTACATTGGTAAAGTTACGTGATAACTATTTCACAACTTAATGGAACCAAAAGTTGATGTGTCCATCATGACATTACTAAATTGGAATCTTCTTCTTTTTTAACTGTTAATCTTTTGGTAAGAAAAGTAGTAGTGTCTTATGAGGTGTGATATTGTTGGAAAGTTTTATTTATCGTTGTTTTTATTAGCAGTACCATAATCACCATTGATATTGTTGTTGTTGTTTCCCCAACTAATGGGTTTATTATTCCATGAATCCCTAATAGCTCTACATTTACCTATTGAAAATGTTTTTGGAACTTTGTAAGTGGGTCATATGACACTTGACACTGATTTCTTGAGTGAAAAAATAATTGGAGTAGCTCTATTATTTCTTTGATATGCTACTTGGAGCAATTCTATTGGAGATTATCATTAAAAAAAACATTTTTACTTTTTTTAATTACATTTTACCATTAAGGCCATTTAAATATTTCATTAAAGAACAGCTATTATACTATGAAAGAAATATGTATTTGGAACTTGAGACTATATGCCAAGTGCGGAATTTTCTCGGTGGACGTTCGCAGAAGATATCCTGCTCGAAAATCGGCCAGGCCCGTTGATGCAGGGATGTGGGAATGATTTCAATGGGGCGGGATTTATTTTCGTGCAGAATGTTTGTGTGGACATCCTCAGATAAATTTCCTTGTGCTGAGTAATTTTCACTTACTTTTGCTAAAGTTATTTTTTGGGACGAATATTGCACCAAGTGAAAAATCAGTATATCTGTGGAATCATATGTTCTTTGATTCTAATTTTTAAGGAAATTTGTTTTTTTCCCTTCTTACCCATAAATAGTTTTGTGTGAATAGCTTCTTGGATTTAATTAGGATATTTGATAACTAAGTGAGAACATGAAGCAATCTGACTCTTCATTTGTCTTCTGTGTTGAACTCCAATCAATCTGAAATTCACAAAGCGGTAATTCAAGAGAGAACTCAGGCGTAAGTAGCCCAATTTGTTACATGTGCTCACAGTTCAAAGAACTACTAGCATAAACCTCAAGCAATTTTTTAAAATTTGTGTCAATGTAGATAATTTTTAAGTAAAAGGCCTTTCTGTCCAGTCCCAGAAGGTTTTATATTTTGTTAAACAGAAAACTAACCTCTGAAACTCTTGGTGTGTTTATAGAAGTTTCGTTCAAACACAATGGTCTGCAAAAAAGTCCTAAATATTCCTCTTGCTTTTTGTGAAACTTAACGAAATCAACAAAACTAAATAGACCTGAAGTCTGAAGTGCTAAAAGTCAACTAAGCCATGGGCCTTCAACTTCAAAGTGCATATCCACATGAAATTGAACTCATTGGGCAATTGCTCAGGTTGTGTGGATCATATATGCTAACCTGAGTGTGACCCCTCCTGGTCACATGTCCAATTTCTTTTAGTTGTTTCCGATTTTCAAACTTCTTTGACTTGTACCCTGCCAGCTGTATGAACAACTAACTTGAAGGTTGTTAGAATACTAGGAGGTGAAGAAAGATGTTCTTTGTTATATCTGCAAGACATGGACTCCTTAATAATACAAAACTGAGAAATTTGCACATTTGAAACTTGTTTTAGACTGTCGTCAATTGGTGGTATTGGTTTGTTTATTTTGTTTTCTGACTAGATAAAAAATTCGAAGCTAATTCCAACTAAACATTTAGAATTCAAGCAATCATGAACCTAAGCTAAGATCCCTTTTTCATTGTTATTTGTTAGTTTTATTTTTTTTCCTGGTCAAATGAGTGATTCTATATTTTGTTGCTGTTGAACCTGATACTGTGTATCAGTGTCAATTTCTTACACCTGTTTTATACTCGTGCAACTTTGTAGGGCCTTTAGAAACAGCTCTTGTGTGATGTATTGAAGGGTTACAAGGTCAAGGAACTTGGTGAAACAGGCCCCGCTCAGCTACAGATTAATCTGGGTTGATCTGATTCAGACTTAGTGTTTAGAATGTTCAGCACATGTTGTGAATCTAATTCAACGAAAAAATCCAGCAAACAAAAAACCGAATAAGTAAATGATTCTACTGCCAAAAGACTTAATATACAAACACAAATATGTATGGGTTATGGCCAAGTTGGATACCCCAAGTAACCCTTTATTATATTAGCAAGCAAGTTAACTAATTTCATCAATTAAAGGTAATCCATGGCAGTCTCTGTCTCACACAGTATCATGTTGAAGGGAAGAAATTGAAGATTATCAACAATAAACAGGTAGTCTCCTGACCATGTGCGCACGCGCGTGTGTATGTGTACATGTACGTATATTAATATATCAAAATTGTGAATGTAGAAGACTGCCTCAGTGCCTCTTTAAGGTACACAAATATGCCAACAGCCAACACCAGGAACTTCATCCCAGTTTTCTGTCGTAAAGTGGTACGTAAGTGAGTTGGTATTTCTGCCTGTTCTCCACGTCTCTCTCTTCACACAGCTCCCAAATGTGTTACTGCCCCTTCATGCATGTCTTGTCGCCATCATCATCCTCAAAGCTTTGTCTCAACAATGTTGGGGTTGGCTGTGTGAAATTCATTAGTCCATTCTGATCTATCTCGAGCCAAATCCTTGGATAGATCCAACCTTATTACTTTCATCCACGTCCTCTTCGGCCTATCCTTTCCATTTGGTGGGCCATCAACCTGCATAGAAAAACGATTCCTCACCGGTGCCGTTGTTGGCTTGATTGGACATGTCCAAACCATCTCGGTGGAGTTTTTTTTATTTTATCACCTATGAATGTTACCACTAAATGCTTCTGAAAGCATTCGTTTCCAATTTTATTCTTCCTAGTTTTACCACACATCCACCTCAACATTCTCATCTCTACTATACTCATTTTGTGTATGTGTTGCTTTTTGATTGGCCAACATTTTGCTTCACAGGTCATAGCTGTCTAACTACTGACTTGTAAAACTTTATCTTCAATCTTGTTTGTATGTACTGATCACATAACACTTTAGAAGCAAGTCTCCACTTCAACCATCCCGCTTTTATCTTATGCTTGATGTCTTTCTCAATCCCTCCATCCTTACTAATTATCGAGTCTTGATATCAGAATGAATCTCATTGTAGTATCTCTCAAGCTTCAATTCTCACAATAGTTTTAGCTCTTTGTACATGTCCACTGAAGTTGCAAACTTGCAAAATTCATATATTTTGTATTTGTATGACTTATTTTAAATCCCTTGGATTCTAAAGCCTCCAGCCATCTCTCAATTTCCGCATTTCAAAAATAATTCATGCATGTCTTGTAGAATCTCAATTTATTAATTCAAGATATATTTAAGTAGATTAATAGTCATGGCACTGTTATTCAGGCCTTCTTGAAACTGATGAGCATATAAAAGTTCTCTTGCTGTCAAACTTATGATGAGTTGTCTTAATTGAAAATGGCTTCTCTTCATGCGGCTACATTCTTGATTCTTGTCAGTTTCCCATCTTGGGAAATTATATGGAAAAAAATTCAAAGCTTTGGGCTTGTTTGGATCTTTGCAAGCCAATATTTACTAACTTGGTTTACACATTAATGACGGATCATGTGTTTGGATAACCTGAGCTTCTTGTAAAGGAAAGTGATGAATATTCAGATATTGATCATCTAATTCTACTTGCCGAAAGGTTAATGGCCTAGTCCGAGAGCTCTAAGAGGGCTGGCAAGGTCTGGCCAAGACGGTGATGGCTTTAGATCCGAGAACGGATCCAAGCAGTCCCAAATATTTGATGATAACTATGTGACTTGCTTTTTAGATACAACAGAAGACCACTGGCAGTTTTGTGCAAAATCTGGAATTTCCTGTGGATAGGGCTTTTTTGGGTCCTAAATAAATTGGTTTAAATGGGCCCGATCCATGCTTACCCTATACCGCCAGGGTCAACCATTTGGAATAGCAGGAACAGCACCTGAAGGAGAGTTTCCATAGTAGCAGCAGCCGTTGGGATTCATTGGTGTCCAATTCGTGTTATTCTCAAGTCGCACCCACATTCCCCATGCTGATAATGTAATAACCAAATGCTCCATTGTATGAGTAGAAAAATGGATCTAATGTATATTTGTGGTGTTCTTATCATGTCAGCTGCGTGTTGCTTTTACATAATGTTAGCTGTGTGTGGCAATTGTTTATTAAAAAAAAGTAGCTGCTACAAGGCAGAACTCGAGGTTCAGTGTTGGTGTCCTTTACATTGATGATTATAACATGCCTTATATTTAGCTGTGTTTACTTCCATGTATCTCCTTGTTTTTAGTTAATTGTAACTGTTATATGTTATTATTTTGTACTATGTTTTTTTTAATCAGTATTGTACTATGATTGTTTAGTGGACTTCTGTAGTTGCCTTTTGGAAATCAGTGTGCGTAATATTTACAGATGCAGAAGGTTAGATGAGTTCCAGTTTGACAAAGTCTCCATGGGTTGTGTGTTTTTAGTTTTCTGTCATTCAACCATATTGCTTGGGCATGTACATGGTAAACTCTGCATGTACTCAGTGATGGTAAACTAACCATGGTTGTAGTCTCACCAGTGTTATTTGTTCGTATTAACTGTCATTTTGCCATGATGCTTGCACATTTGCATGTTTTGGTGTCTAACCTGGACAGACAATGATGGGAAACAAGACATCTTTTGAATTTTTAGGAGGTACACAATGATGCTAAGAAAATGTGTTATGTAGAGACTTGTATAAAAAAAGCATGGTATTACAGAATAATATCAAGATAACTTGGTAATTAGTATATAATTGATTTATGAGAACTGTTTAAAGACAAGATTGAAAGAACGGCCACGGTTATCCACTAAGTTGAATAAAAAATCTTTTATTGCTCGAATTGTGGATGCACATGACACATTCTGCCATCTATTATGTCAGCTATATTTAAAGTGGAAAATTGTACTGCATGTGTACATTCTGATCTTATTATTGACATCCCTTCATCCCGATGGTATCTTTTTTGCAGTACTGCTGGATGCCCTTTTGGTGAGGGTTGCCACTTCCTGCACTATGTCCCTGGCGGCTTCACTGCTGTTGCCCAGATGACTAATTTTAACAATCCAGCTCTTCCTCTTGCCTCTAGGAACCCAGGACCTCCAACTTCTGGTGGATCAACTCAGCCAGTCACCAAAACCCGCATGTGCAACAAATACAACACAGCAGAAGGCTGCAAGTTCGGGGACAAATGTCATTTTGCCCATGGTGAGTGGGAGCTTGGCAGGCCCATTATCCCATCTCACGAAGAGCATCCTCCAGCCCCAATGATGGGTCGGTTGGCAGGTCAACTTGAGCCTCCTCCACCAGGTCTTGCAGCAGCAGCAAGCTTTGGTGCCTCAGCCACAGCCAAGATAAGCGTTGATGCCTCACTTGCTGGTGCTATCATTGGGAAAGGTGGAATGAACTCAAAGCGTATCTGCCACATAACAGGTGCCAAGCTTTCCATTCGAGAGCACGAGGCTGATCCCAACCTGAGGAACATTGAGCTTGAAGGGACCTTTGATCAGATCAAGCATGCAAGTGCCATGGTCCGAGAGTTTATTGTTGACATTGGTACTGCCATGGCCCCAATGAAGAACCCTCCTGTTGCAGCTTCCATGGGACCTGGGAAAAATTTAAAGACAAAGCTGTGTGAGAATTTTGCAAAGGGATCATGCACCTTTGGGGACCGTTGCCACTTTGCTCATGGTGCAAGCGAGTTGCGCAGGCAGTGAATGTGAGATCTCTCATCTTTCTTTTGTTATTGCTATCGTTTTTCACTGTTTTGGGATCATGTTGTTTTTAGTAATTAGTGATGGGTGGTATAGGATTGCACTTCTAGAAAGAAAAGATTATGTCGACCAAGTTGCTTAGCATTTTCCATGGTTACTTGTTACTCTTTATGATTTCCCCCCTCCCTTTTCTGGCTTCGGCAGTGTTCCCTTCAAATGAGTTTTCACTACCCTCGAGGACTGGTCAAGTTGCCTAACTTCCTACTGAAGATGTTATAAAATGTTTTCCCCATGGTGATGGTGTTCGATCAATGTTCTGCCTATTAATGGGTGATTTTCTATAACTTACACTTGCATGCACAATCACACATCCCCCAAAGTTCTTCTCAAATTATATCATCCTCGGCTACAAAATATTTTAAGAAAACTGGCTTTGAAACAAGTTCTGAAAACACCCTTGATTGTGAATTTATGGATGAATATCAAAATGCCCCTTGTTTCAAACCTGGAATCCTGTCTAAATCCAAATAATTTAGCCTTTTAGTGAAAACCACTTTTTAGTGAAAACTATTGGGTGGGTGGGTTGGTATGTGTGTGGGGTGGGTGGGGTTGGGAGGGGAGGAGGAAGAAAGAGAGTGGCTGGGTGGAGTGAGGGTGAGAGTGCGGAAATTGGGGGGTCAGTTTTCCGTGGAAATGGACTTCCCATACCCGCCCATAGGAAGCCTTTTTCCATGCCTAGGAAGGAAAAAGCTGATGTGGCGAAAAAACATTTCCGTGGAAAACTGCTGCACCAAACACATGAAAAAGAAGTTTTCCGTAGAAAACTACAACCTTTTCCGCGGAAATGGGCTACACAAACATGCCCTTAATGTTCCTCTAGTGCCTCAAGGTACAACATAAGCAAATGGTATTTTCTTTTTATTCCATTTCCTAAGAGAGAATGTTATTTGATGTTCATTTTTTGGAAATCCACCTTTAATCTTCATTTTTAGCCACCACATGTATTCAATTCCCCTGTATTCTAATGCCAACAAACATGCCCTCAAATGATCCTAGGATGTATTTTGTCTGATCATGCCTGGAATCTAGTTTATTTTAAATCTTGAAGTTCTGAGTCTACAGCCCCTTTTCTATCTGATTCACCTACTGAGGAAAAGGAGCATCCAAGCAGAATGAGGAAGAAGAGGAATTGGATATTACTCCCACCATGAGATTCTACATTTAGGGTCTGCTTGTTTGCGTAGAATTCATAGGAATTTAAGCTCAAATGAGCTCCACCAAAGTGATGTAGATTGGACCTTTAATTTTCTAGGAATCGAATTACTAGGTTGAGAACTTCCTTTTGAGTCAATTTCCACTGAAGGTGAGGTTGTTTGATGGTCATTTTTTGGATGCACTTTTGATTCTTTATTTTTAGTCACTTATATAGAAATAGTTTCTTTTTGTTCATATGAATTTAAATCCATGAAACAAATGGGACTTTAGAATTTAAATCCATGAAACAAACGGGACTTTAGACCATTACTTATCCTAAACCCCGAGCAAGAAGATTGACTTTGCGGAAGCCAATGAGTTTAGGGATTTGCATTGCCTGCTCTTGAGGTTTTCAGATTCTTGTCGAAAGCAAGAATTCAGGGGGTTCGATAGGGACTTTGCAGTATAAAAGAATGCTTAAATGGTCCCTTGGAGCCTGGGGACGCATCACCTGTTACCATGAATCAAACATCAAAACCTGGCCATTGGTTTTATCACAGGCAAAAACAATATATAAAAAGGCCTAAAGATTATTTGAATGGACTAATAATGGGACACGTCTATCGATTGGTAACCTATTGATCTCCTGGTGTCCTTGATAATCATCGTATAAGAAGTGGGTGCCTTTTAAGAAGAAGAAACGGCTCAGGTGGTTGTGCTTGATTTAATAGACAAAGGTATGTTGTCTGGAGGAGCACAGGCGCAATTCATCTTCATCAATTTACGATGCCAAAGGCCATCGATTCACAAGGGACCATTAGTTATCAATTATCTCTAAAGTTATACATCTATTTTGTGATTATATACTCTTATCTACTATCTCGTAAGGATGAAAAATGAAATAAAATAAAATGATGGTGCATGATTAAGAAAATGGATCTACTAAGTAAAAGCACTTAAGCGCAAGAAAAGTAGGTGCCCCTTGTCTAGATATTGATTAGGTAGGAATCGAATCCTTTCTAATGACAAATATCACTACATTTTTTATTTTTCTCTTTCCTGTAAGAAAATATGGCATACTAAAAGTTAGATAAGTATATATACTCATGTTATACATAAGAGTACTCTAAAGAGATGGATGCAGGTAGCTCACTAGGGTGATTGATTTGGATGTGAAGGGACCATGTAGATGGGATGGTGTATCAAGCTTTAGCCCGACGTAAAAAAAACTTCTAGCCTTGTGATCTAGTGCCAACTTATTTCAGCAGTAAGAAAACATTTTTGTGAGTTGGCAATAAGGCTATTTCTGCATGGTCCCCTTAAAAGTCTTATCAACCAAAGAGGGCCCCTACACTTTAATCTAGATAAATCTCAAGGGTGCATCCAATTCCAATCAGGACAGATGAAATATACAAGATTCGTTTAGAGAGGAAGGAATATGCAACAGGAAATTTTACAACGTACTCATTTGTAAGCAAAATAACAAGTGTGTTCAGTGTTCCAAAGGGTGTATGCAATAGACATCCTCATGTGGTCACAGGGGCGGACCCTGCCAGCCCCCAACCCCCCACATCAGTTACTTTCCTCAAAACAGTGCGTTGGTCCCTCCATCGTGTGGTCGTCCATCCATTATTTAGGGCCTTTTTAAGAAGGTCTTGACTCTTAGAAAAAAGGAAATAAGAATAATGGTGATTTTAGCGAAACTTAAAAGCAAAAGGGAAAGAAAAAGAAAGGAAATTAAATGAGAACAAATAAAGAAAGTATGATGGAGATTGGAAAAGAGATTTTTTAATATTCATTCCCATCTTACACTTGTCCCAAAACTTATGATCCAAGGGAGGAAGAGGAGAAAGCACTCGGAGATATTGAAAGAAGTTGAAGGAAGTGTAGGTTTTAGACTTGACTTTGATGTATGAATAAAGAAGAAGAATGAAAACCCCACTTTCTCACATATATATATATAAATTTACATTGAATAGATGTACTAATTTCATTACAACTCATTATGTATTTTCAATCTTTGTTTCTTATATTAAAATCTAATCCACTTAAAATCAATGTCTGTTTGCATTCTATTATTACATTAAAGCTCTGTTTGGCCTCTCTTATCTATATGAGATAGATCTGTATAAAATAGATCTGTTTCAAATGGCCCTATTAAAAAATAGATGGTGTAGAAATAGTTTGTTTGGTTACATAGAAAAAAATGATTGATATAGACATTTTTAAAACAATGGTTGAAAATTTTTCATAAATATCTCAAGATCCATGAGGATTCAAGTATTGAAATTTGACGTCATAGTTGTGTTTAGCCTTACAAAGAGAATTAATGGTTTTGATCTTGCATTTGGGGGCCATGGTTTAAAAAAAGGTAGATATAAATGTTTGTGGTTTTTTGTAAATATCTCAAAATATATAATGATCCAACGGCTAAAATTTGAACCCATAGTCGTGTTCGATTTTCTGAATATATCCAATGGTTTGGATCATGATTTTTGGTGGCTGAATTTACAAAAAAAAAAAAAAAAAAACCACACTGCTGTGTATAATTTCAAATCTCAGTCAATTATCATGGTACATCAACAGTAAAAAACGTTTTTATAAATATCTCAAGATCCACTTGGATTTAGAGGCTCATTTTTGGACCTGTGGCCGTTTTTGGCCATCCAAGGGGAATCAACAGATCGGATCATGATGATGGGGCGCCCAATTAATGTCCAGAATTTTAGATCAAAGGGCTCACTTTTTTTTGCAAATATCTCGAGATTCAAGAAAGATCAACAGCTGAAATTTGGAAACGTGACCGTGTTGGACCTTCTTCACATTTCTAACGGTGTGGATCATGGTTGTGGGTTTCATAAGGTAAGCAAAAATTGAAAAAACGGTATTGGCATGATTAACGTCAGTTTTACTATGCATTGAATTGTCTACCCGCTTCAAACCATTTTCACTGATTGAATTTTGCCACTTTTTGGGACTTTATGAAACAGAGACAAAGTGTCTTATTCTCATTTGAAATGGACACAGTAAAAGGTCCAACCAAACATGCTAAAACAGGTTCCAATCAGTTTTAAGCCAATAAGAAGGGAAAAGTAGAGATGCCAAACTGAACTTAAGTCTTAGTTCAATTGGATTCTTATCCATTGTGGATAAAGAAATACAGTTGTAATATTTTTTTTATTTTGATTATTATTATCCATGTCAAAAAAATCTGATTAAATAAATTTATATCAAGGAGATAAAAACTAGCATTTTCGTTACTTTTTTAATGGTTTTAAATAATAAAGTTTTAAATTGTAACCTCAAAACTACATATATAAGAAATGATAGATATTGATTGAATCACTAAGATTATGATTTGGCCCCATCGGCCTTAAATGAAATTCCTGGTTCCCGCCCTTATTTTAAGAGCAATCTTGCTACAGGGGTTTGTGTGAAAGAGCAGAGGATTCTCCTTTTATTGTGTGTAGGGCGAAAGAGAAGGGTGAAGCAATATTTTGCATATCACTCCCTCTCATTTATTTATTTCTTCTTTGTCCACCCAGTGACCGCTTCCCTGCGAAATTTCAGTGCTTTGTTCCACGTTTAGAATATGAATCACTTTCTTGGTGTCGCTTTTATTATGGTTTTGGCGCCCGAGGAGTAATACACCTGTGAGATGATGACTGCGTTTCTACTCTCTCTCTCTCTCTCTCTCTCTCTCCCTATCGTTCTTCATGTGTTCCTTGCCAATTTTAAGCACGCATCCAATCCAAAATATCTCTTCATCCTTTTCAAAATATGCATACCTAACATTTTTGCAGGCCCCACTCAACCGTCAGTTACAAAGATGGTTACTAGAACTAATTAGAATTGATTTTTAAGGTTGTTAGCAAGTATGAAATTGATGGTTAGTATATTAAGAGTTTTCAATTTTAACAGCCAATTATATGACCTTACCGACGCTCATAGGATTTGATTTTAAGTTTGTAGCTGATCAAAAGATTGCCTTGGATTCCAACTTAACAGCATCCAATGGATATCATCTTCAGCGTTGATTAGACAGACGTAACCCTAATGCCCAAAAACATGCAATGCATTTTGTTTATAAAATGTCAAAGAGAACTTTCTATTAAAGGAAGAAGCATATCTAGACTCTTTGATGATTTTTCCATCGACTCAAAAGTGACAATAAGTAGCTAATGATGTGCGATGTGTTGTTTCTGGGTCTGAAGTTCAAATACGACAAAAACAAGCCATAAAAACAACAAAATAATGTTTTAAATATAAAATAATATATTATCCATTTTGAAGTACCTAGGGATTAAAGACTCGTACTAGAATATAAAATCGATTTAAGTTTGCTAGCAAATTATAAAAGTGAAGGTTAGTATATAAATAGATATTAATTTTAACAGCCAACTTTATCCTAAAGGGCATGGTTGGACAATACAAAATTTATGAACCTTTTTTTGGATTAAAATAACCTTATAAAATTCTCAACGTGAAGCAAATGGTGGGTTTACATTGCAATTTTCAAACAGTGGGTCCTAGTTACCACTATTCTTAAAGGTAGGCTCCAATTACCAACAATTGTTTACGTAGAACCAAACTTTGAATTGGTTCGGACACTTAGAATTCATGAACTTCACTTGGAGGAGGAACCTGTAGGAATTGCAGCCATTCGTATGAAAGAAACATAAGTTTAATTTAAGCGGCTTGAACATGCATAGGTGAAGCAAAGGAGATTCTCAAAGCAATTCGGGTTATTGATTTTAAGTTTATGCGGCTAGTACTAGATCTGCAGAAGGCAAAAAAAAAATCAGTTAGCATGATCGAATATGCTACCAATAGTGCGAAATTTTCACCAATGGACTTCCACAGATAAAGTGCCAAGCGAAAATTAATCTTGACTTGTTATTATGGTATTTGCTACAGAAGATATTCAGCTTTATTCAAATGACCGAAGTTTGTGATTAAATTCAACAAAATGCTATTCTTCTGTCTTGATATCTTATAGTTTCTTATCAAATTTCTCTAAGAGGTCTTTCATCTTATCTCTTTCCCCACCCAATTAAAGAAGTTTAGCATATATACTCAAAATCAAATCCAAGACCCCAAAAGGAGTCCATTGGGTCCCATACCGTAAACCCCTAAATCATCTTCTTGCATGGATTACTGTTCCATCAAACATTGGGATCTCCATTTATACTGCAACAGAGGTTACTGAGAAGATCCAAGCCGGAGTCTGGATATTAATGGGCTAACTGTGTGTTCTTTCTTGCGAAACGGAAAGGCTGGGGCTGGATATGGTAGTAGGCACATCCCTCATGGGAGTCAAGCCCAGGACAAGCTCATTGCCATCCGCAATGACTCTTAGTGGGCCAGAACACCTGCTACTGGCTCAATTGGACCAATGATTGCTTTGGTTTTAATCTTGTAAGATCTTGTCCTATAATGGCATGGAATCTTTGCGACATGATTTCGCCTTTTTTTCCTTTTTTGGGTAAATCTTGTCAGATATTAATGGAGCTTAGGTAAAAAGCACAAGACCCAAACGTGCACAGCAAATACATGATAGAAGACAGGACGAGGTGGCAGTAGAACTGATCATGCGATAACAAACGAAAGGACCTACTACTGAGATGATTAACTATAAGACCCCAGAGATGAGTAGTCTATACCAATATATTAATACCATATAATTGGTTCATAGATAGATACTGCCCAACAATTATTTTCAACACACACAAACACAATTATTCCCAACACACACACACAAACACACCAACACATATAAAAACACAACTGCTTATTACTGGGATGTCTTGTCTCTTTCAGCATAATCAGGAACAACCAATGGTTAGGCCCTGTTGGTGGGTGTTCCAGTCCCATTCGGTACAGCCCTCCTGGCTCTGGCACCGTTGTAAGGATATCCATTGGCCATCCTCTCCTCCTCCTTGAAACGGTTTCCACAGGCATTGCAAAGAGACAACTTGATATTGAAAAAACAAAAGAGCCAAGTGAGATATATTTACGTATATATACTAATCTTGTATATAAAGTTTTCAATAGAGATGGATGTATGGAGCTCACTAGAGTGATTGATTTGGATGTGAAGGGACCATGCAGATGAATGGTGTATCAAATTTTAGCTAGACGCAAAAAACCTTCTAGTTGTAAAGTCCCACATCGCTCATGTGAGTGTCTCGATACTTGGGGTTTATGTGATTTTGGTAGACATTGAAAAATATTTTTGCTACCTCTACTAACGCCTTGACATTCAAAAATATGACTTTTAGCAGTGGGAAAATATGCATTTAACAATGTTTTTTTTTCGCCTCTAAAAGTCTATGTCAGCTGTGGAAATTGTTTTCTACCATTGAAATCAGCCCAAAAACTTGGACTGTGGGTTCCAAGGCAAAAATGACACTTTTAGTTGTGGGAAGGAAATTCATACCGCTAAAAGCAATCTTTTCAAACGCTAAAATCCAAATTTCTTGTAGTAAAACTTTTCAATGTATTCTCCTTGTAACAAAAGACAACAAGTCGATTTATTTAGAACATAGAATGTTCCAAAAGGGTGTATGCAAAGGAATGGGAGTGAATTGGAGCATTGTGTGGTAGAACCTGGATCCTATCCATCCCTAGTCTACACTGATCTTCTATAGAAGATGAATTTTTTTTTTTGCCCTTATCATATCCAAAGGAGTTTAAGGATTAGCTATCTATCATGAGTACAGAGTTGTCAAAAGCTGCTAGTTGTTATATCTATAAATCCAAATCCGTGAAATTGACAGTTGGTCGAGAAACGAGTGTTTCTTGTTCTGGACTTCAATCCGGCAGCTAGCAATATCAAATGAATATGATTTTTGATAGATCAGTTAATCTATAAACCCTCCTTATATTTGGTGGGACATATTATCCATATAAACATGCCATATACGATTTTAGAGAAAGAACCTTATATAAATCAATCATGTTTGAGATTTCTATGCAAATGAATAAGTTCAGCTTTAAATTCTAGAGTAATTTTGTACACTTGATGCAAGGCATGCTATTCTCTGCTGTGAAAACTTCGACCATGCATTTTGACACATGTATGTTTAAAAGCAAGCAGTAGAGAGAATGTTTGTGAAAATTAATCACAACCCTAAAATCTCAAGCTAATAATTCAAGATTAATCACAACCCTAAAATCTCTAATCCACTATTCCTAATATAACCCAAATTTAATCCGATTTTAATCTAAGACAAACTCATCCTTCCCATATTCAAACTTCTCTAAAATATTCTCTAATAATGCCCTCGATCCTTACTAGTTCATATGATGGTTGGTTGCATCAATGCCTCATTAATGTACAACGATATAGATCTTGGAATTTGTTCTTGATGATGTCAATCTATTAATGAGATGAAAAAATGCACATTTAGGTATTCAATGGGTACGGATTTTGTGGGCCTTTTTGAATGTGGGGAAAGAAATTGTCTTTGCCGTGTTTGGTTGTGAAAATGACAATCAATTTTAGAAGTGAAAAATAGTAGGAATGCTTTTACTTTTTAAATTGAAACTACGAGGGCTTTTTTGTTGCACCGAGCATCTAAGGCATTTCTTCTTGTAAATGTTCTCATCGAAAAACTAGAATAAAGTGCTTGGTGGGTAATTTCCAACCTGGGTTCTCCCTCTTTTGGGAATTTTGAGTTTTGCTCACTTTCCCTACCTCAAAAAGCAACCCACGAGTAGAAGAATTTTCTTGTGCCATCGATACATCATCATCAAGTCTTATCTAATTAGGTTGTGTCAGCTATATGAATTCTGCCTTTTCATTTCAGTCTTTCCTAAAATATGCTATCATCAATAAATACTAGTGCGTATTGAATATTAGATTAGATGATCAATCGCAGATTTAAAGCTGCAATTAAAATTCTTAATGTTTTTGAGGACTGACTACGTACCTTTGCACCCCTTGAATCAATATTACGCCAAAGCTGAGTTGCAGGAGATCCGCACACAGCACAGATCCTGTCGTTACCGATGAATGGGAACGGCCTCCTCATGGGAAGCATATCAGCATTGATAGTTTGATACCTTGCATACTCACTATTGTAGACATTTGGAATAGCAGGGACAGCAGCCGAAGAAGAGCTTCCGTAGTAGTAGCCGCTGGGATTCATTGGTGCCCAATTCATGCTACTCGCACCCACATTTCCCATGCTGATATTGTAATAACCAAATGCTCCATTTGCCACTCCATGAGTCTGCATCATTTTGTTATTACACGCAAATTAGAATAATAGTTAAAATAAAATTGAGTTAGATTACACTGTGGTCTGGGCTCACTGCCACAATGTCCTATGACGGGAAATTCTCCTTTTGTGAATTAGGTGAGAGAGAGAGAGAGAGACCATTTCCCTTTCTAGAAAAATATGTGTCACTGGGGTATCATTAACGAATTACGTGACAAAAACGCATAAATTTAAGATTGCATTAGTGAGCATCATCCACTGTGCCTCGGGCTTTTATTTCTTTTTCTTCTTTCTTCTGCTTCGAGGAGCAAGGATTATAAAAGTCTTTATCCATCATTAAAACTTCATGAAAGGTAACCATATCCATTTTATAATTCACGCTGGCAAAGCGTTTCCTTTACATGTTTGAAAAGATAATTTATATTTTTAGAATACGATTCTGCACTATTGTTTAATTCCTTAACGCAGATCAATTATAGGTTCATTTTATCCCACATTATAGACAGAGGCAAGCTGTCTTATTTTCTCACTTCCCAAAACTTCGTTAACAATCTCTACAGTGTAGAAACTCGAGGACTCATTAACTGTAGATAAGAATAGTAATTATAGTATATTAAGTTGAAGATTTTTTGAGGTGGTTTTGACCATGACTTATGATTTTGACTGAGAGTTATAACTCTCAATTTCTAATATATAGCCACTTATTCCCTTCATTTCATGTGACCACCTCTTGGTTCTACTCTTCACCTTTTAACTTTATTTCTATCCCTATCATAATCACCAAATCAATATCATGAATATTTGGAATTGATTTTGTATAATATGAGTTTTTCTCAATAAATTAATAAATATTCTTTTTAGTTATTGGTGAACATGCTTGTGCTAGTGGCTACTTACAAGAATACGGTGGCTCAAAGAAACAAAATAAAAATAAAAAATAGCCAAATGGTTGAGAATCCCATTCTCACCCAATCACCCACTGTTCAATTCCTTGGTCCTCACCCTTGGCCTTGCATATGTGGGCATGCAGTCCTCTCCTTAGCTTGGGCGGGGTTCTTTCCAGTGTCGATCAATTTGGTTTCTTATGGGCCTAACCACCTTGGCTGGGGTAAAAAAAAGAAGAAGGAAAGATAATATGTTCAATCTAGAAGTCCTAATCACACAACCTTCTCTGCAATATTCTCTATTATATGGTGCTTCCCGTTTTACGGTGCATTCTTTAAGTGGACAGTTTTTCACCTATTAGGTCATTATTATGCTCTTTTTTGCTTTATTGAATTGTAGGATGCCTATACTTTGGTATATCTAGTATATATCCTTAACAAAATTGGGTGATAATGGTATGGGTTTCTCCTCTGAATAAAAAAAAAAAAGAGATTTTTCGCGGCGGAAAAAAAGGCCTTTAACGACAGGTTTTTTCTCCCGCCGCTAAAAGTGCCGTTTTCGGCCCTGCTCCTACCATCTAAGAGTCTCCGCCCATTTTATAGGGGGAAACTATTTTTCGCCTCTAAAAACAGAATATATGAAGCTTTTAGCGGGGGAGAAAGACCGCCACTCAGATATTTTTTCCGCCACTAAAATCCAATTTTTGTAGTACCTTGGGGTTTTCTCATTTATTTATTATAAACTCTAACTTAATTTTATATATTTATATATATCACAATGATATTATGATTAATTGAAAATTCCATAAAAATTAAAGCACTGCCACATTAACTTAATATCATCGTGATATATTCTTGATATTCTATTTATTTCTCTATATATTTCATTTTTATTTTAGTTTTATTTTAAAACTCTCATTGTGGTTTCCGTTAGTAACATGAGAAAACTCGCAATTTTGGAAATATTCCTTTTATAACACTATTATTACCGTGACAATCATGAGAACATGAAAATAAAAAATTTCATACACCAGCACCTATATATATTTAAATATTTATTCAGTGCAGCCTACCTTAATGCAATACCCACCATGGTTGGATGAAGTGAAGCATTCGTCATATGGAAATCTCATATTTTCTTTCTTGGGTGGTGAATATATTTCGGTCCAGCAGTAAAAAACTAATGTAGATTCAACAGTTTATGTTGATGATAACTATTTCCTGCCATGATGATAACTCTTAAGAATATTGTGATATTATTAAGAGTATACCACTTAAGGTAAATATTATGATATTATTAAAATATTCTCAAAACATAACGGTTATTTGTGATACTGTTTATCATCCTAAGCAGTGGCCCTAAAATGGGACAGAACTTGCATTGGACCCGCAATACATGAGTCAATCATGGGCAAGAAGAACTTAGCTTACATTTAAACAGTTCATGTTAGGGTCTGCATATTTGACCCTATTTAAATGTTTGTTGATTTAATATTTTGTTACTTAGAACAGTTTATGTGTTGGGACCATTTTTCCTGTTTTGGTTGGATCCAAACTAAAAGATGGCCTTAATAATTGAAATTGTTTGGGCTTATGCCAAGACTGAAATTGATTGGCTTAAACCAAGATTCTATGAGTTGAGAGTTAGGTTGGGTCGGTTTAAGTAGGTTGATCCGCAACAAGTTTGGGTTATGTGGGTCGGGTCGTGTTGAAACATATTGAGTGTCAATTATGTGGGTTGATTCATATTGACCCGCATCAGGTGTGGGTTTGCGTTGATTAATGAAAAAGGACAAATAAGATTTAGAGTTCTACCTGTGGATTTGGACATCAGCTTTTAGTATCCAGGATGGGCTTGGATTTAAAATTGGATTTGTTTAATATGTAGGCCCAGCCCGATTGCCTAATTGGCCATCTCAGGCCCGAAATGTTTCAGGTGGGCCAGGCACCAACAAATCTCGGGTCCAGCCTATAAATGACGGGCCATGAACACCTCACTTGGTGACACCCTTGGTCAACCCGATCCGACCCATCTGCCACCCCTAAGAGCTAACGAAACACATGTGAGTGAGTATGAAAAATAAAATTATTCTAAACAAAGATCGACCATACATATTCAAAATATATAAGCTCCTGGTTTTTTTTTCCCTCTGGTTCTCCTTCTTTTCTATTGATGATGTGATGGAAATCTCTTCTAAAATAGAAGATAATGAGTAGCATCAAAATCCACCCATGATCCTAAGGAATCATGGCCTACTTAAGGTATCATTCATATTGAACTGTTAAAAGCTTAGAATGTGATCATGATCATCAGATCCAGTCGATCGATCATATAAATCTGAAAGTATCCAAAAAAGCTCCATCAGTTGATCAAGGAAATTAGATCACATGAATGAGATGGACATCAGATATACCTGCGGTGGTGGGGTCGCATGGATGTTGTTGGGCTGCACATCGATGCGTGGCCTTTTGCCACGATCAGCAGATGGAGGTCCAAGCTTCAAAGTACAATCAAGTTCGTCGGATTCGTACCCAGAACCTAAATCGAGTTGACTTATGAGGTCTAGCTCTTTCAGTTCACGCCTGGGATAGCTGTAGAAGAGATTGAAAGCTCCATTGGATTCCATTTCCCTGAACAGATGAGTTTTCTATCAACAAAAATGAATTTTTCCATGAATATATACATATGTAACAGATCTAAATATGGTGATGACAGAGATCGGAAAATGAGATGGAAAAAGTGGGTCTACGTTTGTTGTGAAAGATTCCATGGGCATGTCCAAAAAGAGGAAGACGGCGATGGGAAAAAGAAGAGAGGTAGATACATAAAAACAGAACTGAAAGAGACAAGGACAAAGGTCATAGAGAACCAGATCAGGTGACTGCTAGTCAGAGATCGAAGAGTCTGTTCTCTACCTTCTAATACCATTTTTGATGTCTAAAAGCCCATAAAAAGTGGCATGATCCAGGGGAGAATATCAAAACACTAAGAAGAGGTAAAGAGAGAAGTAGAAAAACTCAATATACAAAAGAAGAAGTTTGAAAAACCAGATGCAGAAAGAGAGAGGAAAAAGTGAAGGGGGAAAAAGAAAGCAGGAAGAACACCAGAAAGTGGTCTGATTTCTAAATGGTCTTATGAAAGAAAACCAGAGAAACACAGAGAGAGAGAGAGAGAGAGAGAGAGAGAGAGAGAGAGAGAGAGCGCCTCACTTGAAAAAGCTACAGTTGCTAGTGTCCTGCAATGGTGCCTGTGTGAGAGAGGAGGGCTTCTTCTTTTATGGTGTGTGGACAGATAGAGACCACTGCAGATTGGGTCCCACCATATGCCACTTGGGATGACACAATCTCGGTTGTCGCTTTACAGTTTTGCTCGCCGAGTGAGTAATACACGTGTGAGATCATACGTTTCTATTATCTCTCTCCTCGTCATACTTCGTGCCTTCCACTTCTACTTTTGAAAAGCAGTATATAGGATTTAGAATTTCAAAAGATAAATACGTGACGTATTTGTAGGACTCTGTAAAATATTAATTACAAAAACTGATATTAGAATATAAAAATTGACTTAATGTTATTAGCAAGTGATGAATTGACAGTTAATATATATATAAATAAAGAGATTTCAAATTTAAAAGCCTATTTTATCACCTCACTGACGTTCATTGGATTTGATTTTTAAGTTAGCAGCTAACCAAATCAATGCCTTTTGATCTAGCAAATTCCCACTTAGCATCGTCCACTGCAATTCATCTTTAATGTTAATAACGAATATATATGACACCCGAGCCCCAAATAATGCCGCATTGCTTTTGTTTTGAAAAGTGACATGGAGAACTCTCTGTTGAAGGAGTGAGCGTATCTAAACTCTTTGATGATTTTCGTGTGAATTCAAAAGTGAAACAAGTAATTAAAGAAGTGTGATCCGTTGTTTCTAGTACCGTTAACCGAGTATGACAAGGACACACTATAAATATGACGAAAGAACGTTCTAAAAATAAAGTAAATATATTTTACATTTTGAAGTACCCTAGTATTAAAACTTTAATACACCAACAAGTGAGGCATATCTTATGAGAGATCTATCTTGCGACTTCTAAGTTTGCAAATGTTATCATCCGGTCCACCTTGATTCAACCAGTGAGAAGGGTAGAGTGGGATAGTGCCATTCTCAAGTAGGAGTGGGCCTTATATATACTAGCATGATCTATTGATACAAGCCTTTAGATTATATCAATGTGAGGCGAAGTTCCTATGAATCATATCCATGATGAGGATTTTCAATCCAGGGGTAGAGCCGGAGGAGGAGCGAAATTTCAAAAATCACCTATTGTCTTTGGAAATCTTTGGAATTTTTTACATTGATGCCCCTCGAAAACAAAAAAAATTCATAGTAGCCCCTCCAAGGCATCTTAGAAGTGGTGGATTGGATCTGAACCCTTCACTCATGGGGTCACACCACAAAATGGAGCAGCTGAAACCATCCGGGGGCCCAATAGGCAGGCTACAATCAAAGTGGGGGCATATCTACAGTGATAGCACTTCTGTTACACAGCTCACCGTGAAATGTGTGGGTTTCGAGTCCGAACGAGAAAATCGGGTTTGTTTGCTAAAAGCAACTTTACTGTTGGCCACGCGTACATGTCTGCAAATGTGTGAGATAAGCCTTGTTATAAATATACAAGTTGAGACTTGACATGGCAGCCAAGGTTAGATAAACATTGGCATAAATTGGGGTGGGACCCATTGATGCCAAATGTCAGTATGATCACATAATCTTAGCCTTCGGTTTTAAAAGTAAGTTATCTTTATGTCCGTTTTAGTGGAACACTGTTTGTATACACCTGTCTCATTTGAATTGATCCTCCCCCTACTCAAGTGATCACCTGGATATTATTCTAGGTTGGATTTTACCATATTGCACAATTTATATAGCCATTAAAAAATTGAATACCAACAATTGTTTACATACAATCAAACCTTTTTTTTTTTTTTCGAAGTTTATGGTGCTAGTATAGTTGGATCTGCAAGAAGGAAAAAAATTCTAAATTCCTCAAAAGGTCTTCTATCTCATCTGTTTCCTCACCGAATTTGGATAGTTCAACAGAACCAGAGTCCCAATCCATCCAAGACCCCCAAAGCTAATCCATTGAGTGCAATGCTATAAACCCCTAAATTATCTCCTTGAATGGATTGTTGTTATATCAAGGGAAAATTAGCGATAGGTCCCTGAAGTGGAACTTGTAGAGGCTCTAGTCCACGGTATTTCTGTTTAAGGTCTCTGGTTCACGCAGCTAGACTTTTTGTAGTAAGAGGTTCCTACATTTGCACGATCACATATTTCGTGACTGAGATGCTCTTTCAACCCTTTTAGGTATAAAATTTTAAAAGTTCAAATTTCAAATATTGTATTCTCCCTCTGTTATTTCTATGTGCTCATCAACGGTGATCAATTGATCGAATCTTGCCACCATCATCAACACCTGTGTTGCTGCAAGAGTGGTCTCGGTCTGGTTTCTAGGAATAGAAACAAGAAAGAGTTGAAACCTTGTTAACTTGGTCAAAGATAGGACTTTTGTCCTTTTGTGGCATAAAGAAAGATCAAATTCTTTTCTATAAAGGAGAATAGAGAAGATGATTCAAGAATTTTTGGTTTTGCCGCTAGTGCAGAAACCGGAAGTAGAGTAAAACAAAGGCTCTGAGCTTCTATCTCGCCGGAGAAGATAGTCCAGATTCGGACTACTTCACTGCCGTTCGTCATTCTTCGCTAGTCGGAGACCACCGCGCCACGCCCCTCGTCGCTGGAGATCGAAAAGAACAGCCGTTGACTACCGTTCCCAAACTTCTGGTTGCAGAGTTCTGGAACAGAACACAAGAGGAAGAAGACAAGACCCAGTTGGGTCAGTTTCCAATGAGGCTTGGAATCGTCCCCTCGCATTTGAATTTTGAATTTGATATATTTCATCTCATTTGAATTTTAGAAACTCATATAAGGGATTTTTTGACAAATTTATATGAGTTTCTGTCAAATTTATCTCAGTTTTTGATTTTTTGTCAAATTTATTTGAGTTTTGTGCAAAGTTATCTTAGTTTTGAAGCAAATTTATCTGAGTTCTGGACAAATCTATATTAGTTTTTGGCTATTTATCTGAGTTCTGGAATAAATTTATCTGAGTTCTGAACACATCTATTTGAGTTTTTGAAAAAATTATTTGAGTCTTTGAAAAATATAGCCGAGTTTCTGACAAATTTATTTCCATTTTGAAAATTTTAACTAAGTTTTTGAACTAATCTTTCTATGTTTTTGGCAAATTTATTTGTATTTTCTTAGATTTATTTGTGTTTTTGAAATTTATATGTATTTTTTAAAATAAATTTAACTGAGTTTTGACAAAAATACTTGAGTTTTTAGCAATTTTTTTTGAAATTTAAAAAATTGGTTTATCTTAGTTTTAGCAAATGTATTTGTGTTTTTTTAAATTTATTTTTATTTTTTTAATTTTATTTACGTCTTTTGAAATTTATTTGCGTCTTTTGAAATTTATTTACATTTTTTGAAATTTATTTGGATCTTTTGAAATTGATTTTCATCTTTTGAAATTTATTTATATTTTTTGAAATTTATTTGGATCTTTTGAAATTTACTTGCGTATTTTTAAATTTATCTACGTTCTTTTGAAATTTATTGTATTTTTTAAATTTATTGCGTTTTTTTAATATTATTGTGTTTTTTGAAATTTGTTTGAGTTATTTTGAAATTTATTTGTGTGTTTTTAGAATTTATTTGAATGAAAATCTCATTAATGAGATTCCATTAATCGTAGCCAATTAAATGGTAGTTGACTATTATTAATGGGATATCCCACCAATCGTGGGATATAATTTATAAAAAGAGCAATTTCGACATTTCAGGTAGGAGAATGCGTGAGAGGGACCTTTGGCTGCATGACTTTAATTCGTGGACTGTTTGCTATAAAATGATGTGTTGAGCGACCTGCGACCAAAGCCCCGTTGCATCAACCATCTCGATCTTCATTTATACCATGACACGGGTAAATGAGCAGGCCCAAGCCCGAGCCCGGGTATTAACGGGCTAATTTGATGGGCATGGAAATTGAAGAAGGCTTACACTCGTATGATTCCGGCCTGGGTCAAGCTCATTGCCACTCGCAATGATTCTTAGTGGGCTAAAGGCGTGCATGGACGAAATGGACTAATGAATATTGCTGTAATTTTAATATTGTAAGATCTTAATCAATGATTGCTGTGGTTTTAATCTTGTGAGGTCTTAATCAAGCTTACATAAAAAGCATGAGATCCATGAAAGGAAGTTGTCTAACAAAGCCTACAAATAGGGTTTGATGGTGCGGGTTACAGTTCCTCACTTAAATAATCTGTAACTGCCCCATTGTTTGAGTGCGTACGTATTAAGAAGAAGAAGAGTGTAGTAGTGTAGTAAATCCCCAATCTTAGGGAAGATCGTTTGATTGAAGGTTCATAGAGATTTAACGTTTGTGATGGAACCACGTACGCATTTATGTTTCCGATAGTGAGTTAGCATTATCAACAAAATTATCCAATAGTTGTGTAGACCTGATTGACGTTATGATGATCAAATATCAGCAAAAAGATGACAAAACAGAGATTAAGTCTATACCTTCATGTTAATTCCACATAATTAGTTCATAGACAGATATCTGAGCCCAGACTTATTAGGAGCATTCATTTATTCAACACACACACCCAAGAACACACATGAAGAAGACGAAGAAGAAGAAGAACAGCAGCTCATTAGTAGGATGTCAGGGCTATCCAGCAACAGCTGTGATTAAGGCCTGTTTGTGAATGTTGCAGGCTCATTCGGTACAGCCATACTAGCTCTGGTACGGGTGCCGTGATGTCCCCTGGCCCTCCTCATTTCGTTCTTGAAACGGATTCCACAAGCATTACAGAGAGTCTGAAACTCGTTATGAAAGAACAAAAAGGAAGAGTTCAGTGAGATATAATATATATCTTATATATAGAGTTAGAGAAAGAGAGAGATGTATGATGCTCACCAGGTGATTTATTTGGATGTAGGGACCATGTAGATTGATGGTGCATCAAGTTTTATATTGCGGCCAAAAAACTTCTAGCTTATGAGAACTAGGCCAAACTTATATTAGCAGTTAAGATTTTTTTTGTGAGTTGCCCACAAGGCTGTTTCTGCATGATCTCTTTCATGCCATATTTACCAAAGAGGGCCCCATACTTGTACCTAGAGACTTACAATAAACTATACAAGCTTCGTTGGAGGGAGGAACGTGGATTAATAGAAATTTACAATGTTCTGTTTGTATCCAGAGATAACAAGTTAGGGCCCATTTTGAACCAATGTTCCAAAAGGGTGTCTGCTATAGACATGCTTGTCTCACTAACCTTTTTATAGGAGAGGACTTTTGGCCTAACCATCTTCGAAGGAGTTTGATGATTAATTATCTATGGAGAGTTCAGATTCTTCTGAAGTTGTCTGAATCCATGAATTATTTAGACAGTTGCTAGAGAAAAGGGAGGGAGTTTCTCTTTATGGACTTCAATCTGGGAGCTAGCTGCATGCAGCAAATGATTATATATGATGGGATTATCAATATCATCGACGTAAACATGCCATATATTCTCTTTAGGGAGAGAACCTCAATTTGTGTGCTTTAAATCAGGGTTCTCCACCATATGGGGATTTTGACCTTTTACCCTCACTTCCCTACATCCAAACACAATCCAAGTGTAATTAGGACACTTTAATTTGTCATTGTCATCATCATCAGAGCCTTTTTCGAATAATATTCAGGATAGATATATGAATTACGTTTCTCCATCTTAGTTTATTCTAAAACCGTGTCATTAATACACATACAAGTGATTATTAATGATTACAAATAAATGACAAATTGCGAATTTAAAGATGCATTATAAAATTTTAATGTCTTTGAGGATTGATTACCTTTGCACCCCTGGGACCGTTGCGCCATAGTGGAGTTGAAGTAGATCCACAGACAACACAGACCCTTTCATTGGGTACGGAGCGTGGGTCCGGCTCCCCCGTCCTGGGATACATTCCAGCATTGTTGTAGCCATTTGGAATAACAGTAGCAGCAACTGCAGAAGAGCTTCCATAGTAATAGCCACCGTTGGGATTCATTGGTGCCCAATTCATGTTACTAACACCCAAATTCCCCAGACTCATATTGTAATAACCATATTGTCCGTTTGCTACTCCATGGTTCTGGCATTATATATTTCGTTATCAGAGACAAATTAGAATGCTGCTAATATCTATTGTAACCATGTGAGTTGAAGACATTACACCTTGGGAGTTTCTCCTTGTGAACAAAAGATTGGTTTGGGAGTTTCTCCTTGTGAACAAAAGATTGGTGAGAGAGAGAGAGAGAGAGAGAGAGAGAGAGAGAGAGAGAGAGGTCACTAGGGTTCTCATGTGCTAACCATTAACACTAAATTAATAAACATACTATTAACACTATTCTATAGATTTTTCCTTTTTCCCATTTTTATTCCGACTATGGATGTAGCTTTTTATTATGAGGATATATTAGAAATAATATTATTAAGAGTATAACATTGAAGGTAAACGTTATGATACTATCACGATATTTTCAAAATATCGCATTTGTTTGTGATAGTGTGGATCACCTTAGAAGTGATTGCAAAATCCGGCGAAACTCACTTTTGACCCACAATACATATGATCCATCATGGGCTGAAAAAATTTGACTCGCGTTTAAATGGGTTGGGTTAGGGTCGACCCACATATCTAGCCCTATTTAAACGTTTGGTTTATTTTATATGGAAGGGGAGAAACCATGCTGGAACCTTTTTGCCTCAAATAGCCTTAATATATTTGAAACTGATTGGGCTTGAGCCAAGCTTCTATCTGTTAGGTTAGATTCGGTTGAGTTAAAGAGGTTGCCTCACGTCAAGTTTCGGTTAATTATGTGATCTGGTCATGTAGGCCCACATCATGCCAATTATGCAGCTAGAAAAGAACATGCCAGATAAGAGTTGGATTTCGACTTGTAGATAGGGGTGCTCATAGGTAGGGCCTGATCCAAGCCTAACCCTATTTGGGCCGGGATTAGATCTTAGCTTTTAGTATCGTGGATGTGCTTGGATCTAAACTTGGGCCCTTTTAATATATAGGACCAACCCAAGTTACGCGATGGGGCTTGGCCCTGACACGTTTCAGATGGGCCAGACACTTACCACCTGTGTCGGGCTTGACAGGATATGGCCCTATGCTTTTGAATTTGTGCCGAGCCTGGATATGCCTCAGCCCGGCCCGGCCCGACCAGGGCTATGAACACCCACCTGTGGACACCCTTGCTACAGCAAGTGCCTGGTATGTTTTAAATATTTTCACTGTAAACTGTAAAGGGATTCTTTTCAAATATAGATATAAAGGAAGACATCTTTTATAATTAGGACTCTAACTTCAATTGGTAAAATGTGGATCAATCTCCATTGTCACGTGTCTGTTTTGACTCCGCCCAGTTAGAAGATGATATCTGAGATAAGTCTATTAATGACACCATGCAAAAATGAAACCTCAAGAAAGAAAAATTCTAAATAACGATCGACCATATATTTTTTTTCCTACTTGCTTTCATGATGTAAGAATCTCTTCTGCTAGAGAAGAAATGAAATGACTACCATCTTCCACGATCCTAAGAAATTCTGGCCTATGTTTGTAGTATCATTCTTATTGAACTGTTAAAAGCTTAAGATCAAATCCTTTTAAAAGCATCTAAAAAAGGCCATCAGTTGATCAAGGAAATCAGATCGCATGAATGAGATGGGCATCAGATATACCTGAGGTGGTGGGGTCGCATGGATGTTATTGGGCACATCGATGCGTGGCCTTTTGCCACCATTGCCCGATGGTAGTCCTAGCTGCAAAGTACAGTCGACCTCCTCGGAATCGTTCCGAGAACCAAGCTCGAGCTGACTTATGAGGTCTTGCTCTTTCAGTTCACGTCTGGGATATTCATGAAAGGGATTGAATGCTCCGTTGGATTCCATCTCCCTGGACAAACAAAAGATATCCATCAACAAATAGGAATTTCATGAATTCATACATGTAAATATGGTCATGACCCAAATGGGAGAATGAGATGAAACAAGTGGGTCTATGTTCGTTGTAAAAGACTCCATGGCCATGCCCAGAAAAAGGAAGATGGCGATGGGAAAAAGCAGAATAGGAACATAAAAAAAGAACCAAACGGGACATGGTGAATGGTGAAAGAGAGGCCAGATCAAGTGACTGGTACTCTGAGAAGAATCTGTTTGATTTTCTAATATCATTTATGATATAAAAAAGACAAGAAAATGTAACATGCAAAATACAATATCAAAACACTAATAAGAGGTAAAGAGGGGAGAAGAAGAAAGCCCAATATACAAGAGAAGATGGTTGAAAAACAAGATACAAAATGAGAAGATAGCAAGCTCTTTTCTTTTACATATAAGTAGTCCTGAAAATTAAGACAAAAGGGCAGGAAACGTGGAACAGTAGCTAATGGTTTCATTTCTATATGCTCTTATGAAAGTAGATGCAGAAATATGGCTCTCTCACATCAGTTTTCATGAAAGAGCTCTCATAAAAAAGAATAGAAAAAAGATGGCTGCTTACGAAAGAGTGCAGAAGGCTAGCTCGTTCAAAGCCGGAGGGGGAGAGGGAAGGGGGAAGGGGAGGGGGAGGGAGGCTCACTTGAAAAAGGAGGAGGTTCTGGTAGTCATCTTGCTACCAGGGTGAGAATGAAAAAGAGGAGGGCTTCTCCTTTTATTGTGTCTTTAGGGAGATTGGGGTGGGGAATCCGAGAGACTGTTGTCTTGAGATAGGTCAATATTTTGTTAAATCACCCCAATACATTCAATTATTTTTTCTTTGTCATCTAAGTTTCATATTTAGGATAGCAACGTCTCTATTGTTTGTCGCTTTACAGTTTCTGGCGCCTAGTGATCAGTAATACACCTCTGAGATCATGCGTTGCTATTATCTCTGTAATAATCATTTTATTTTCCATGTGTTCCACTTGCCTCTTTTAACTAGGCATCCAATCTAAAAAATCTCTTCAGCTTTTTACATAATATATATACGTGGTATATTTATAGGGCCTACTCAACCATCAGTTACAAAGATTGGTTGGAAGAATTTAGAATTGACTTAATGTTGCTACCGAGTGATCAAACTTAATTGTTAGTCTATAAAGAAATCTTAATTTTAACTGCCTATTTTATCAGGTCACCTACTTTCATTGGATCTGATTTTAAGTCAATTGCCAATCAAAAGATTGCCTTTTGACCTAGTGGGATCTAGCAACATCCATCGGACGTCTTTTTTAGCGTTTTCATTTTGGAAATGTTAAAAAAGAACTTTCCGTTAAAAGAGAGAGCGTATCTAGAATTGATGATTTTCGCGTTAACTCAAAAGTAAAAACAAGTAATTAATAAAGTCCGATCCGCTGTTCCTGGATCTAAGAAACTCAAATACAACAAGGCCACGCCATGCACGCCATTGAATACAATGGAATAGCGTTCTTAATCTAAAGCAAATACATTATCCGTTTTAAAGTATTTGGGCATTAAGGATTTTTTTATTTTTAATAGACCATAAAGAGAGGCATACCTTGTGAGAAATGTTTCTTGTCAATTTTAAATATGCCAACATGGTTGTAAGGGTCCACCCTGATTCAAACAAGTCACATGCATGCGCAAAGTGGGATCGGAAGGAGTCATTCTGAATGTGGGGATGATCTAATGATAACTATCCTTTAAAGGTAGTGGTGGATTAGATCTGAGCCCTCCATTCATGGGGTCACATCACAAGATGGACCAGTTGAAACGGAGCAGGGGCCCAGTATACGGGTTAGCATCAAAGTGAGGGAATATCTTGTGACAGTGCCTGCTCTTCTAATAGAGCTCGCTTTGGGGTTTCGTTCCGACCGAGAAAATCGCGGTCTTTTGCCGAAAGAATCCATGACGCGGGCCCCGCGGTGCATGGCAACAACTATGACTTGTGAGATAAAACTTGGCATAAATAGGGGTCGTGTGGATATGGCCTGCTAGGTTAGATAAACATTGTCATTGAGTGGGTGGGGGTACCGAAATCAATATGATCACATAATCTTAGCCTTTGATTTTAAATGAATTTTCAGAATGTCCCTTATAGTGGGACCCTCTTCTTATACATCTGTCTCTTTAGAATGGGCTGGATATTATTTATGGTTGCCTTTTTTTTTTATCAAAATAAATTTACATCACAAGAAAACGTAAGAAAATAATTTTTTAGTGACTATAGTCTCTCATTTTGTGAAAAAACATTTTCTATTTTGGTATGTTTGAATCATTCAATATAAACTCCCTCAAAGCATATGGGGTATTCCCAAATTTCACCTCAATCCAAGTTTATTCCGCCATGGAATAATATTTGATAAAAAACATGTTAGCACAATCTTACACATATTCATCAAACAATGAATCTAATAGGCTTGGGAATGGATGATTTAGTAACCAATCTATTCTGAACATGGATAGTTGAGACTATCCGTAGTAATTCTTGGCTTAACCAACCAACTCAATTTGAAATGGATCCATTGATTTAGGTTTAGGATTGATCTTTTTACCTTTTTATTTGAGTTCATATTGTCATTTCTAGTTCAATGAATAAATTGGTCAGCTTTAGTGATTCCATGAACCCTTCTATCTAAGACAAACCATCTAAGGGCATGTGTGGCATGTCTAATTTGATTAAGATAGAGTTGGTTTATTTAGGTTTGTTTGAAATAGAGCTTATCCAGATAGACCCTTTTATGAATAGATTTTTTGGTATGTCTATTTCAATTGAAAAGAAGAAGAAGCATACTTGTCATTATATAAATTCTCAATGGCAAAGCTTTCATATAATATAAGTAGTTCATAAAAATTTTTCAAAAATTAAAAATAGTATAGACAAACTTGATATTATAAAAGCTACATAGACAAATTTGTAAAAAAGGGAAAAAAGTGGCTAATTGCTTTAGACATTTACGTAGATTTGAAAAGGCTACATTTTTATTACTTTTTAGGTATTAAAACTAATTGCATCGACATTTACAATAACTTTTTGCAAACAATTCAAAACATTAAAAAACATACTTGCATAAGTTTTAAGTCAAATGAATATAAAAAGTAGACTTGTCAAAACGATACCAAATTAAATTAAATCCTAACTATATATTCAAGTTCACTTTTTTTCCCAAAGGTTAAGGGTCCTTTTTTTAGGGTATGTACTTAGAGTCACGTGTGTAATCGTTTGCCATGTGGGTCCTTTGTTCGGTGCTAAAATGTTTCACATGAGTAAAAGAAAAAATACACATAAATTGTGTGAAATGATTTACCATCTTAGGAGACGTGAAATGAATTCACACCTCGCTTTTAAAATGCACCACTACAATGGCTAGAGACGGTACATTCTATATCTCATCGGGTCAATAAAAACATGATTTCCTAAAATCCTGTGATCCTATAATTTGCTATCTAAACCATTTATCTTCTGTAAACGACTAAAAGCAATTTTAGATTTTGAGAAACTAATGAAAACGATATTACTACTGGATCTGATTTTCTGGACTTCTATGGGGTCCAAATTTACGATCAGTACTGTTCATCTTCTTTAGAGGACTAAAATTGGCTAAGGGGTCAGATATCCTTTCTCAAATTTTCATAGACTACGATAAAATTTGTGAAAATAGTCTGAAAAATGAAAATACACCGTTAAATAATTGGATATCATGCAGGTTCACATGGCAAAAGTGGTGCTTTCGACGAAAGGGAATTTGTTTCCCATTTTGTATCATTTGCTTATCTAAATGACTCACGTGATCATTTACACATGTAATTGACAAACGGCACGTGAGTTTTCAGCTAAATGAATAAATGGGCCGGATTGGGATGAGATCCGACCCTGTTATTTCCACCTAGTCGGACCCGGAATTATCGGGCTCGGAGCCTACAAAATAACCCAGTTTCAAGAGCTCTGTTCTTTTCTTTTATATATATATATATATATATATAAATTATTAGAATCGTACGCACCTTCCGATCACCACCGCCACAAGAAGCCCCCAATTTTAGAATTTCGCTAAAATGATAGGGGCATTTCCGTCTTTCTCTAACTATCCTTCTTCCACTCCGTCGCCAAGGCTCGTTGTTTCCTCCTTTGTCAGATACGACAAGCCTCACAAGATTTACACTTCCTCCGTTTCACTGACGAAAATGCCCTTCTTGCGCTTCATTCCTCTGCCCCTACTCCAGTTTCTTCACGCTCTTTCTTCGGCCGCCTCTCGGAAAATTAGGGCTTCGACATTTCGCTTTCTCCAGTTTCCTTCTTTCCATGGCTTCCGTTCTCGATCTGGCTCCTTCTCTGGGAGGAGTCCGTACTAGACAGCTCTCTCCTTCGTCTTCTTCCCTTTCTCCGTTCCGATGTCCTACGAATTCGGTCGGATTCCGTCGCCGGAGCGCCGGAGGATCGAACGGAGGAGGTTGCAGGGCAATGGTCCAGCAGACGGTGCAGGGAGCTTCGGCGAACTACGCTAAGGAGATGGAGAGGCTTTCGGCTAAGGAGTCGCTTCTTCTCGCCGTGAGTCATTCAAATCATCATCTTCTTCTTCGATTCCTTTCCTTTTTTTGGATTAGGGTTTTGGCGGAGCTTGATACGTTTTAAGCTGATCTTGTGGAAGTACTCCGCGGAAGCTTAATGTATCTGGTAGTAAAATCTTGATTTTAACTTGAATTAGGGCTCTGGAGATCTGGAATGGCTGGTGTTCTTTCGGATTTCGCAATATTTTAGCTGAAGTTTTCGCGAATGTTTGTGAGATTTTGGTTGTTGCTGCTGCATTATGAACTGAGTTCCTCTGTTTTGATTTTTGCTATTAGGTTCAATGCTGCTTGTGTTTCTTCTGATGCTGAAGTTGAATTTGGAAATAGCTAGGGTTAGGCTTGGTTGAGCTGTAATAGCTCGAGTTTCTTACATATTCGATTAGGGAATAATCATACAGGTGACAGAAAAGTAGAGTTTTTTAATACATGAAAGTAAATTCTGCATTGTGGGAAGCCCACTTCTTGCCAAGGTTGGCCATTGAAGTGATACTAGCAATTTTTGATAGTGACAGGCACTAGTGTCACTATCTGATTGATATTCACTTTTGAATTGAACCTATATCTTCAGATAATGATGTCATTTTTTTTTTTTTATTGTTTCTAGGGATGGATTTGAACCCCATCCTGATCTGAACAATATTAGGGCCTGTTGCATTTTGTGCAGCCCAGTACCAGGGCTTACGGTTCTATTGCCTGTAAATAATTTCTTCTCATTTCAATATTGGGCTTGAGAAAATGAAGAAATATCTAATAAATCTTGGGGTAATTTATTATGCTTTAAATCACTTTTATAGTTTTCTGGAAATTGATGTTTTTGGGTCTATTTCTAAATACGTCAGAGAATTTTTCTTTTTTTCTTTTTAAATTCATTTTCATTCTCAATTCCAAATGTTCTCACATCTCTTTTTTTTCTCCCATGGATGATCTTTAAATAATGTGATTTCCAGTTTAAGGATTCTGGTGGCTTTGAAGCTTTGGTTAGTGGAAGGACGACTGAAATGCAGCAGATTGACGTCAATGAAAGAATCACTAGCCTCGAGCGACTCAATCCTACTCCCCGGCCTACAACGTATACTGCTTTTCAAAGGACTGAGTAAAAATTTTGGAAATTCAGATGTCATGCGTCATTTTATTTAATTAAGGACATGGTTTGGGATTATGCATCCAGGTCACCCTTTTTGGAAGGTCGATGGAACTTTGAGTGGTGTGGTGCTGGTAGCCCAGGATTATTTGCTGCAAGATTTTTGTTTGAGTAAGTGCTATTTTCTAGTTGGCAGTCTCTTTCTTCTTTGTTGTAAACTTGAGTTGTTTTCTGTAACATTGAAATTTTTTTGGCTTTGGTTACCTCCTTTCAGTTTTGGAGCCGAGCATTTTCTTTCCTGATTTTCTGGTTGATCTTATTTTATATTACTGATAAAAACTTGTTTTGGTTTCCACCCTTATCATAATTACTGAAAGTCTGAAAATTAGAGTAGGTTTCTCTCCACTTCCAGTTTCATCATATTGATAGGAGCGCTAATGTAAAACAGTATAGAGGGTTTCTTTTTTCT
The DNA here is from genome assembly GCA_029852735.1 of Persea americana. Classification (NCBI taxonomy): domain Eukaryota; kingdom Viridiplantae; phylum Streptophyta; class Magnoliopsida; order Laurales; family Lauraceae; genus Persea; species Persea americana. The sequence continues at coordinate 62,224,575 of CM056813.1, read as the reverse complement.
TGCTTCTTGTTCCTGAATTGCTCTGTATTTTGGTCGGATACTTGCATTCTTTTGGGGTTTATACTTGGGCATATAGGTCATCAAACAGTGTGTGCTCTTATATTGTATAAACATTTTGCAACTTTCTTCATTTTACATTGATACATTTTGTGGTACTGATTCAAAAAATTAGGAGCCAGATGCAGCCTTCTGGGAGCAAGGCTGCATGCATGGAACATCGGAACTCACCAAGTGTCGATGGTCATATAAATTGTGGAAATTGTTACAGTTGGAGTAGTGTATCATTTTCCAATAAAGACCCAATTCATATCTCAAACAATGTCCAAGTTACACAAAACTGAGTCCATTCCAGCAACAATTGATGAAATCATGGTCCATTTATCAGAAGATGACGTTGAGTTACAAATTTATGGTTAAATTGTGCAAATTGTTACAATTGGAATAGTTTATCATTTTCCAAGAAAGGCGCCCTATTTTAGAAGTCAAACAATGTCTGAGTGACATGAACTGGATGCATTTTGATGGGTTATTCAATTAGCTTTACAAGGACCCCAAGTCTCTGCCATTCCAACAACAAATGATGAAATCATGGTCCATTTACCATTGGATGAGGTTGAGTTTCAAATTTATGGTTATATTAAGCAGTTTTTTCGTTTGGCAGTTATTATGAAAGATATAAAACATTTGAATTTAGGGTCATTGCTTTGGTGCAATGGTAAAAGTCTTAGGTGCCATCCGTGATAACGCAGGTTCGAGACCTGTGAGTAGACACTTTGTGCAAAATTGCCAAATGTTAGGTCTGTCTCTAGTCTGGACTCTCCCAGGACCCTGCTTTGGCTGGACTGCACTGGGTGATGACCTTTATAAAACATCTGAATTTGTTACAAATAGAGGTGAGTGGCTTAGATTATATATATATATATATATATTTTAGGCTGCAGTTTTGTTTGAAACCTAATAATATCCATCTTTCAATATAAATAAATAAATACGCCTATTGGTCCACATACCCAGGCATATGATTAGTCATTTAATAGAAGACTTCTAAACTATGGACTATCTGAAAAAAAGAAAAAAAGACTTGAAAACTAAAGGAGTTTAGTTGCGAAGCCTCTCCTTTTGGGTGAGTTGCTTATATTTCGGCATTGGTGTGAAGCTAATATTTGTTCATCATATTTATTGTGAGATTTGCTTATGATTGGCTTACTTTTGTATGTTGTTGAAGTTAGATGCATAAATTTCAAATATGCGGCCTTTGTGTGTGAAGCTTGAAGGGAATATTTGGATTATATAAACCTAATATTTTTTTTCTACGAGTGATGATTCAATTTGAGTTATATATATATGTATATGTATATATATTTGTGATTTATGGGCTTGTTTGAATATCTTGACCTAAGTCAAATTTATGACCTAATTCCTTTGACATGAAGTTCAAGAAGCCCAAGTTTCACTGGGTTCAAATCACTAGAGATACGTTTATTATAAAAATCAACTAGTCTTTCCAACTTCTTATGTCCTTGGGCTGCTTGTTCTAATTTTAAAAGATTTTTGAGGATGCTATGGGCTTGTTGATCTATTTTTAAAATATTTTTGACATTGCTACTCCTGTAGTTAAAATAGTTTGGATTGGCTCCTACCATTCTAACTGCATGAAAGTCTCCTGTCGAAGAACTTAAGCACCCAATAGAAAATCCAGCTCCAAAAGTCATAGATTCCAGAAAATTACAAGAACTTGAACAAGCAAGAGCCAAAGTAGTCCAAGGTAAGATTGGATTCTCTGCATTGATATCAGACAGTGCCCGTATTTGTGAACGTAATGTCCAACCAATGGATAAAAATATACAATTAACAGTTGACCATATTGGAATTATTATGTTAGATGGGGATATTTTTGACTTTTCTTGTGTATGACTATTATGTAATATTGTTAAGAGTTTATAAAAAGGAGTAGACCTCGTTGATTCACTTGTTTTCTTCCCTTCTCTCTCTCTGTCTCTCCGTCTTCATTTTACACTTAACGTAAAAACCCTAAAACTGGATCATACATATTTTTTTGGTAGGCAGCCACACTGGTTGGCTTTGGATGATATCCAATGGGGTGAGCTGAGCTTAAACCCTGGTGGGAGTTCAGTTTCCTTCAACCATGCTATGTGTGCTGGGATTAGATCATCCATGTGTGTGCTGAATGTCTCATTTACTAGCGCTAGTGCTGACAGTAGCAGCCCTACAACTTATGTCAACAGGTCATATGGCCAACTGCTGTAGTACGAATCAAGGTCAATGTGATCTAATTTGTCCTCATTTATGAAGTTTTTACATAATGTTTATTGAGTCTTTTGAAGTCATTTAATTGAGGATTTTCAGCTTTTACTAATATATTCATCAGACAATCCGGTTTGAGTTTTGGCTTCCTTGTCCATCTATTTGTGTCGAAGGGATATATCGGGTGGTCAAAAGGTGTAATTGAAATACATATATATATATATATATATATATATCCTCCAAAAGTGTACATGGAAGAATGGAAGGTTTTCTTTGCGTGAGGTTGTTACCCTGTATTTCCAAAAGCGTGTGTGGTAGAATGGAAGGTTTTCTTTGCATATGGTTGTTACACTATATTTACTTCGACTTGAGTTGGACACTTGGACCCAATTAGGTAAGATCTGATTGATGACAAGCTTCCTCCTAAGCAGGTTGGATCCATAATAACTCATGCCACAGTCAGGTCTCTTTACTACCTTATGTTCTACTTTCAGGCAATGCTGTGTTATTATGCAAAGTTGTCTTTATTTGAATTATTGAAGAGAAACTAAATCTGTGTAACTGCTTTTCAAATATCAACTTGGTTGGAGAAGGTCCTTTGATTGAATTGGTGCAACTTTGGCTTTCTTCGCAGGCGTTTACCATCAACTATAGCAAATTTGTTAGGAATGGATGTGCTTGTGAAGGAGGGATATGCAAAAGCTACAGCAAATCTTAAGATTTTCAACTCGGTAATGCAAATAGGATAACCTAACTCAAGAAATGGAAACATTTTTAACTTGTAAATGTTTCACCACTAGGCTAAGCAGTCATCTTAAAAATTTTTTTGGCATCGTAATTTTTTTAATCTTCATGCATTTGACTTAGCAAATTGCAATATCGTTGTCTTTAGGTTGTAATGCATAAAGTGGTAATACTTGTGCAATATCTATGCTAGCGTGTCTCATGCCACTTAAATGCCATGCACTGGGAGTGGAATATTTGCTGCCATAGCCTATAGACATTTGTAGGATGTTGGTTAGATTAGAACTTCTTAAACCAATACTTTATGTTGCCCACTCACAACATAGGTATTGGTAGGAACATGCCTTGGATATAAGTGGGACATAGATTTTACACACTCATAAAAATGAAGGACTACAATACAATATGTATAGGATGTCAAATTTTTTGGTATCTAGGTATGATGGACGCCACTTTTGGTTCTTATTATAACATCTTATGTTGACTTGCATGTTTATTAACTTTTCCCTTGATAATAGATAAATTTTCTTAGGATAAATAGAGAGGTACAAAGACGAATTGCAACTTCAATGGGGATGTGCAAAGAGATGTAACTCTAGAGTCTTAATATATACCACAAAGAGATTCCTTTCGATACCTTGGCTCTATAATTACTTAGGGCCTGTTTGGATGCACAAGAAAATACAAGAAAGTAATATTTTATGGAACATAATCCTTCATTTTCTTGTGTTTGGTAACCCAAGAAAAATATGAAGAAAAGATCATTTTCTTTCAAAAAGCGCAATATTTTCTCCTATAGCTCTCCCCTGTGGAAAACTTTCTACAATATAAAAATCTTTCAAAATGAGGTTTACAAAGTGGTAAGCAGAGAACTTCACCAAATCTATCATGATGTACTTGTTTACATGTATGGTAAAGTAAAGTAAAGGTAAGTGTCACATCACGGTAAAGATGAGTTAAAGTAAAGGCGAAGTAAAGAATGTGGTGAAAAAATAAAGCGGGAGAGAGTGGTAAAGTAGTTTTTTTGTTTGACTTTACTTTATCACACTTTACCATAGTTTATATGGTAAAGAAAAGGTGACTTGTGATAAAGTTAATAGTTAAAAAGTGCCTGCTAGACTTTACTTTACCGAACTACTTTTTCATCTAAATATGGTGAAGCGATTATATGTCATATCTAGGTCAAGACATGTTTGTTTATATGTATCGTAAAGTAAAATAAATGTTGATGCCACATCATGGTAAAAGACGAGGTAAAGTAAGGTACGATGAAGTATGTGGTGAAGTAAAGTAGGAGAGAGAGAATTGTAAAGTAGATGCCCTTTGTATTGATTTTACTTTACTATACTTTAACATAGTTTTATGTGATAAAGAAAAGTGGCTTATGTTAAAAAATTTGGTAGTTGAACTTTACTTTACCACAATTCTTTTTCATCCAAAATTAAATATAAATCAAGTATTTAATAAAAAAGTTACTCTAATAATGAACTTTACTAAAATCGTTAATATTAACTTCTTGTTATTTTGGTTTTCTTAATATATATTAAAATCATAGTACCTTCCAAACAACTAAATTAAAAATCTGTAATATTCTTCAAAACTTACCAAACAACCAAAATATTACAACATTTTAACATTACACTATTCTATTATGTAAAGGTTTATTCTTGTAATATTTAAATCTGTAAATATTGTATTATGTAAACATCGAAACGGGCCCTTAGGATGGAGAGATTGACGAAGATGTTGAACATAGGATAAGAATTGGATGGGTTAAGTGAAGACTAGCTTCTGGAATGCTTTGTATTGGCACGTACCAACAAGGCAACAATTAGACTTGCTATGGACCTATGGAGCAAAATGTTGGCCAATCAGAAATCAACACATATAAAAAACGAGTGTAGTAGAGATGAGAATGTTGAGATGGATGTGTGATCAAACTAGGAAAGATAGAATAAGAAATGAGCAATCCGGCAGCATTTAGGGGACCATCAATAGGTTATAAATTAGGAGTCTCGTTTGAGATGGTTTGGACATGTTCAATGTAGCTCAACAACGATGCCGGTGAGGAAATGTTTTTTATATGCAGGTTGAAGGAAGGACAAGGGGTGGGCTAAAGATGACATGGATGAAATTAGTAAGGATAGATCTAAAGAAGCATAACCTATCCAAGGATTTGGTCGAGTCTAATATAAGCAAAGTTCATGTAGTTGACCAACATAGTTGGAAGTTGGAACAAGGCTTTGGTGATGATAAGAAAGGTACCCACTACGAAATAAAGGTGAAGTCAAAGAGTCAAACGTCATAGGTATAAGAGCATTCTACCATACGCTAAAGATGAAAACTTCAATAAAGACTATTTTAAAGCTATAGCCCTATCCAACCCTTTGCTTTACCCGAAGAATTTGCCAATCTCCCCACATACTGAAAATTCACTTGGACAGAAGAAGACATCTTAATATCTTGGAAATGAAAGTAGAATTTCCATTTGTGGTTCTCTTTAGAAATCATCCAACAAGTTGCATTGGATGAGTCACATTCAACAATTTACCTGTCGAGTAAACTGCATGAATGTAAGAGAGCTTCCAAAGTAGCTCACATCTCCTCATTTGAATCTTTAACTCCCACATGTTTAGAGAACATAAACATCACCTCCCATTTATCATTTCGGAGAACACCACTAATACTTGCCAGATCTAGGTTGCCTCTAGCTGTCCCAACTCCCATCCACATTAAATTTCAGATAACCTTTTGGAGGAGGAGACTGGTAATTTCATCAATTTAGAAGACCCCAACTCCATGCATGTTTCCTAATATTGCAGAATTCTCTTACTTTGAATTCTTGAATTCCTTCCTCGAGATGACCCACTTCGCCATCCTTAGAACAGCTAGATGAAAATAGCATTCAAAGATGATGAAGTACCTCAAAAAATTCCTTCGCCCTCTCCTTCCATATAGACTAGAGGATAGCAAATGTAGTCTTTGGAAACACTAAATTGCATCCACTAAGAGGGGCCAATGTCCAAGCCTCTATCAAATCGCCTAAATAATCTGGAGTGCTCCTAGGTACCCGCTCCTGCTAAGAAGATTACCTCATAGATGTGATGTATCATATGAAAAAACAATTGATTGACTGTCTCCCTATCCTGCATACACAAAGCACAAAAGTTGGAGATATACTCTGAAATGTTGTCCTTTTGAGATAATCCACTATGGAGAACTTGTTGGCTACCGCCAACCAACAGAAGGCCTTGTCCCTGGGGGTTCCAGACCCATCCAGATCTGCACACGAGGGGAATGCTCCAAAGAAGATGTCTCTAAAGCCAAAAAGACTTTGTAGTGAACTTTCATGAGGGATTTGGCTTCTAAATATGAATATCCTTATCTATTTACCACTAGATGTTTAGTAGCCAGTGAGCAGATGCACTACAGTTTTTAAAGGTGCTTCAAGGTCTATGGAAGAGACCCTTCAAGTTTTGCATGTAGGTCAGCAAAGTGAGTCGTCTACAGAAAGGAATTTAAAGATTTTAAGTTTGATAATGCATTGCTTAACTGGGATGCATGCATGAGGTCTGGGCTTTCCAAGGGAAAGAGTGTAGTTCCTTGATCTCCTCCTCCATATGGATCCTAAAATTTAAAGTGAACTGGGGATCGTAGAGAAGCCAGGACCTGCAGGTATTAGCGGTGTCCTTCCCAGTGATAAAGGGGAGATGTAATTTATATTTTCGAAGCATGCGGGTGCTAAAGACTCTAACAGAGTGGAGGTGCCTGCAATCTTAGAAGCCATGTGCATTTTTTCTTATGGTTTCTCAGGTAGTTTGATTATTGAGAGTGGTTTTTTCCAATGCCATTTCCTGGTTAAAATCCGCAGATAGTCGCTCTTGGAAACTCTTCTATTATTTTCCACTAGATCAAAGTGTTCAAGCATGTTGTCAACATGTGGGAAGGACATCGTGATCAAGTGGGTTAGTGGATGTTTTGGCCAAGCAATGATTGAGAGGGTCATTCCTTTTAGTGCTGTGGTTGGTAACATTATTATACCTTTGCTTTTCGCGTGGTTGTTGGCTTGTCTGTATTGTGCCCTGCAATACTTTTAATCTAATAAAATTTCTTACCCAAAAACAGAAAAAAAGAATCGAAGTGTTGATCAATTTTGATATAATGTATGTTACTAGCTGTTAAATTTGGGTCACATAAATGCATTAGTTTAGCTGCCCTATAAGTGGAAAGTATTTATTTAGAAAATAATTAACCCATTGTAGGATGAACCAAAGTGCTACTTCTCATGCAGCCTTTGAATGATTAGCATCTCTTGTAAGTTGAACTTTGAAACATAGAGAATCATTTCCTTCTTTTTTTTTTTTTTGTTTGTAATAGATCACGTGAAATTTAGTTTCTCATGTCTATACCTCCAATTTCCAAACATGTAATCATATGATACAACTTTCATGTGCTGATATTGTGATAAATATTTAAATATTTGTCTAAGGCAGTTCTACTTCATTTCATTCTATGTAGTGTGAAATATGTAATCTGAACTCCGCATGTGTAGTATGTAGTCTCAATTCTTCGCCTTTTCATTCATCTATTTGCAACTTTATTTTCACTATAGCTGCTTTTGCTTTAATGTGTGAAGTGTTCTTAACATCTGATCCTTTGATGTGTAGATTGAAAGCAAGTTCATTCTGACTACCAAGTTGTCTGTAGAGGGACCTCTTCGAATGAAAGAAGAATACGTTGAAGGTGTTTTAGAAACACCTACTATTAGTGAAGCAGCAGTACCTGAACAGCTGAAGGGTGCACTTGGACAAGCAGCTAACTCGCTACAACAACTTCCTCCTCTTATAAAGGATGCAGTAGGGAATGGACTGAAGATTCCACTTAGTAAGCATTTGATGCGTTGCAATTCTGAAATTTTAGTCATATCCTGATTCAGAACACATGCTTTTAAATCTCAGGAGAAAGTAATTGATGTCAGCTGCTTATTGATTTAGATGCTGCAAATGCTTACTTGTCATGCTCATCTACTGAATACCCCCATAGATTAATAGTGTTTTCTTTACTTCTTAAGACTTGGTACTGTTGCAATTTCCAGGATAGGAAAACATGAAAAAGAGGAATGGGGAAATTTAACTAGCGTGGTTGTTTATCGCCACATGCATGCTGCTTGACTAAGTTCTGATGGTATGGATATGGAGAGCATTCAATAGGACTCACCTTTTCTTTTATTTCCTTTCTGTGGATTAATAAGGAATACCTTCTTTTGTACACTGAAAGTCAAAGGGTATGGAGCACCCAACAGTAGTGGATCCATTAAAGAACCAAAGATTGTGACATACTCAAATTATGGGTTAATCGGTTGTAGTATTTGCTTTTGTACGAATAAAAGAGTCAGGAATGAGCCCTGTTCATGAAGATTATGCAACTCATTTGAGCTTAATAAAATAAAAGTTTTGGACAGTGCCAGAGGCATTAAGGACTATGACAGACAGGTCTGCAGGGTAGAGAAAATTGTAGATGGTGGCTCTTTGAATGCAAAAAAATTGGCAGAAAGGAAAAAGTCAGTTCCTTGGAGGTGACCTTTTATAGAGGGAGAGAGATGGGACCTTAACTGTCTCAACCTTTTATTTTTTTCATTTTTCTTTTTTGGAATGGTACCTTAGCTGTCTCATGTCTGTGTGCACTATTTTATTTTTGAATGGTATTCATGGACATTTTATGGAGTGCAGATGATATGGCAAATGGTATGGCTAAACATGTGGTACATGGAGAAGATAGGTTCATAGGTTAAGCAGTTTAATTTTTAGATTTGTGATTTTGTGAAGTGATATTGGCCCCCACACAAGTGGCGGCTCTTTGAATGCAAAAAATTGGGCAAAAAGGAAAGGGTCAGTTCCTTGGAGGTTACCTTTTATAAAGGGAGAGAGATGGGACCTTAGTGGTCTCGAAAATTTTTTTTTCTTTGTTTTGTTTTTTTAAATGTCTATGTCATTGGCGCACATTTTTTATTTTTTATTTTTGAATGGTATTTGCGCACATTTTATAGACCGCATATGATATAGCAAATGGTTTAGCTAAACATGTAGTACATGGAGAAGATAGGTTAATAGGCTAATAAGTTTCGCTTTGGGATTTATGAGTTTGTGAAGTGATATTACCCCACCCTCACTTTTGTGGGATGTTTTTGTATTTGCAACACTATGTACCTCTTTTTATAAATGTATAGCTACCATACTTTGTGCATTTATTCATTTTGAATGAATTTACGTTACCACATCATCAACATCATCATTGTCGTCGTTGTCAAAGCCTTGTTGGGGTTAGCTATATGAATTTTGTTTCTCCATTCCAGTCTATCCATGTTCAAATCTTCAAATAGGTCGCATTCCTTGGATATATACTTACTACTTCCATCCTTGTCCTCTTCGTCCTACTCCTTTTCCTTGAGAGACCATCAACCTACATAGAAAAACTTTTCCTCATTGGTGCCATTGCTGAGTTGCGTTGGATATGTCCAAACCATCTAAAAAAAGTCTCTCTTAATTTATCATCTATTAAAGCTCCGCGTAAATGCTCCCGAATGCACTCATTTTTTTATGCCATCTTTCCTAGTTTTGCCACATATTCCTCTCAACCTTTTCATTTTTGCTACACATATTTTGCATGTATTGTTTCTTGATTGGTCAATATTCTGCTCCGTAGGTTATAGCTGACCTAATTGCTACTTTGTAAATTTTTTTCTTCAATCTTGTTGGTATGTGTCATCACAGAGCACTCTAGAAGAAAGTCTCCACTTTAACCATCTAGCTCTTAACATTCTCCTTAATCTCTCATCCTTAGTAATTATAGAGTTAAAGGTATCAGAATGAATCTTTTTGTGTTAACTCTTGAGCTTCAATTTTCACATGAGTTTTATTTTGCAAATCCCCACTAAAGTTGCAATTTATATATTACAAAATTTGCATTTATTCCATCTCTTGGTTTATCCAACAAGTCTATATCATCAGCAAACAACATAAACAAAGGTATCTCCCTCCATAATTAGTGCAAAAAGAGAAGGGCTCAAACAGACCTTTGATGCAAACCTGTGATTATTAGAAACTTACCTGTTCTTACATTAGTTAGTGTTCTCTAATACATGTCTTTAATGATGTCAATTTAACTTTATGGGATACTCCTTTTATAAAAAAAATCTACAAACTCAAATCTCTAGGTACCCTAGTGTAGGCTTTCTCTTGATTGATGAAGACCATATGAAAGATATTTCCTCTTCTTTCAGTGTTTTTTCATTAATTGTTTAAGTGAGAAGATAGCTTCTATAGTTGACCTTTTTGGTATGACGCCAATTGATTTTTAAATATCTTGGTCTTTGTCTGAGTTTTTGCTTCATTACTCTCTCCCATAGTTTCATAGCATGACTCTTAAGCTTAATCCTATGATAATTGGTACAACTTTGTATATCTCTTCTATTCTTGCATATAGGTGCTACAACATCTCCTCTCTGTTCATCTGATATTTTCGTTTTCCTTGATATTGTATTAATGAGCCCAGTTAACCAAATCCATCCAATTTCTCAAAAGTATTTTTAAAGCTCTATCAAAATGCCATCTGGCCTTGTAGCCTCTCCTCTCTTTATTCTTGCCAATACTTTCTTAACTTCCGCTACCCTAATTTTGTGGAGTTATGTACTTCATTAGTAGAATCATAAGTAGTTCCTAAGCGTCTCATAGAATCTTCGTTTAAAAGTTTGTTAAAATTCTCTCTCCATCTTTCTTGAATATTATTGTCTTCACTAAATATATTTTGGTTGTTGCTCTTTATGCATCTGATATGATCTAAGTCCCTAGTTTTCTTGTTATAAAAAAAAGTCCCTACTTTTTTTCTATCTCATTCTTAGAAGTTTGAAAATATCTCTTCTCCTGTTTCCAACTTATTATATAGGTGACGTGCTTTGGACTTTGCATCACTTACTATTTCTAATTTACATTACTTAATAAAAATAATATCAAAATCTACTAAATGTTGCAATTTTTTTTATTTGAGTTGCAAGATTTGAATTGTGTACCCTTGATGTATCAACACTGTTCAATGACTATTTCAATATCATGCTGCCTCTGGTGCTGCTTACATTTCTAGCACAATCACAAATTAGCACTAAATTCTTGTTGTTTATTTTGCAGGTGGGACATTCCAAAGGATGTTTATGATTTCTTATCTTGATGAAGAAATACTAGTGAGTTCTTCATTTGGGTTGATATTACAATCTTACAACTTGAGATTTGCTAGGCAAAGACATGTTTTTGAAAATTCAAATCTTCAGATGAAATTGAATTACTGTGTCTGTTGTCTGAATTTACCTTTGAGCGCTGAATTTTGGCAATTCCACTGCATCTTCTTGAATTAAATGTTGCTATTGTTTTACCTACCTAACACACATAAGTTGACTCAGCCCCTTTTAAGTTGTCACTCCGTCAATTCTCCTCTGTCTGAGACTATTGAGTGCTATGGGGAAAAGGGCATGTATGACGCTTTTGGGGGTTTTCTTGCACAGATTTTGGGAAATCAAATCCACGTTTTCTAGCAGGTTTAAGCATTCATGGATCAGGGACAGTGTTCATCTAGTTGGATTAAAATCAAATGCGACCACCTGCTGTTACTAAAAATTCATTCTAAATAATTAAAACACGTGGTTTACATGTGCCTGACTAAAAATAACACCTTATTTTTCTATTACTATGGGGAAAAGGGCATGAATGCATAAACCTACTAGAATTTTTTTTTTTGATTTCCCAAATGGCTTACATGTGCCTGACTAAAAAGAAAACCTTATTTTTCTTTTACTATGGGGAAAAGGGCATGTATGGGGCTTTTGGGGGTTTCCTTGCACAGATTTTTGGGAAATCAAAACCAAATTTTCTAGTAGATTTAAGCATTCACGGATTGGGAACAATGTTCATCTAGCTGGATTAAAATCAATTGCGACTACCCGCTCTTACTAAAAACTCATTCTAAATAATTAAAACACGTGGCTTACATAAGCCTGTCTAAAAATAAGACATTGTTTTTCTATTACTATGTGCATATTTGGCATCTCTCTTTCCAACTTCTACTTGTCTAAATGTTTAAAGTGGGTAGAGGTTTGGAAAGTAAGAACGTTTGGTGCATGATTCTACCCTCTACCTGCTTTAGATAAGTAGACAAATCCTCTTAAAATGAGAAGCCTCAATTCTGGGCTTCTGAAAATAAAAGCCCCAGGGTCTCAAAAAGTGGTGGCGATTTTTTTATTTTTTAAGACAAACATGTATTCCGATTGTAGCCTCTCTTTTTTTATGGCTATTTTTTTATGCCTTCATTTTGGATGGCTCTGTCAGAATAAGTGTAGACATACCAAACAAAGCCTATGTTTTATCATTATTGTTTTTCTCGATATTTTAGTTTTTGTGGGGCTCTAAGGTTTGACTCAGTCCGATTCAGTAAAGTCCCATGTGATTTGGCCTGGTCCTCGAGTTGAGGATGACTGAGTCACTCTTGAAGTCTTGAGTTTTAAAACCTTGCTTCCATCTGTTTTGATGATTGGAGGAATCCATCAATTTTATAGGTTGTGGTCATATCTATGCTTATTAGATAGTCTCACATTTCATAAATTGATTTACATTTTCTTTTTACTGTTGCCTTTGTTGCTGTGGAAAAAGTAGTACTCACAAAATAGACCTTGGATGCCATAAGGCTTTTGATGGTGATGATGATCCATTGTTGTTGTGCCTGCTCTTTACTAGGCCTCGGTTTTGGGAATACGTTGAGCTGAGAATGGATTTTCGGTGTGTTTACTTACAGATAATAAGGGATACAGCTGGAGTACCAGATGTTCTGACGAAGTTGGAAGGGTCTGTAATACCCGTTGATGCTGAACCAATTACAGAGTATGAAAGTTGAGTACTTAACTCCTTTGGTTGGACAGTGAATTCTTATAAATTAATGCATTTTTCAATTCAGAGCATGAGATCAAAGTATGAACCAGTTGCCTTGATTGGGCAGTTGATCTGAGAAATAAACACATTTTTCAATTCATTTGGATGTGAAATTCATGTCTAAAAAAATATAAGCTGTTGAGTCTCTGAATCTCATCAAGTGTTGGTTTTATAGGGCGGGAATCGAGTGCAGCATCGCACACTATATTACATTGTAGATACAGGTTCTGTCCAATAACAGTAGTTCACGTCTTTTGGAACTTTAAATGCATTCATACCTCCTGACTAGGGCTGTCAAAGGGCCGGGACTGGGTTAAGCCCTTACCCTATCCTGCTAAAGTCGAGTGAAGCCCTTGGCATCCTAGGTGGGCCTATATTTTTAGGCCGTTACCCTACCCTCAAAGTTAGGGTGGAAAGAAAATGAAGTTCGCTTTCTACTTTTATTTTTATCTTTTTATAACAAGTTTCAAAGTCGCATAATGTCTACTTCTCAAGGTAAATGAAAAGATTTCGTTACTCACTATTTAAAACAATGAACTCGAAAGCATTAGACTTGTCTTGCTAATGCAAATTAGGCCCACAACTTCATAATATAGTAGCTAAGATTGGAAGCATTATTACAAATATGTAACATCCAAATGAACTACAATCCTCAGTGATCACTAATCTGCAACCAGATTTAAAGCACTGGAATTATAAAAAAGATAAGACAAATATGTAAACATCCAAAGATAATAGAATAGTATTTTTTTTTCTTGTAAAAGAATTATTAGTATTTGAAAACTCCAATTGAGATCTCACTACAACTTTAATTTCTGTAACTGCAATTGAGATCAGTTTGATGAAAACCAGCTGTAACTTCAATATTTATGTTGACAATCATACAGATATTTCAAAATTTAAAGTCACTTCATTTGCTGTTTTTTTTTATTACCTTCTAAATGTCCCATGAAAACATTTGAGTAACTTCTCCGCAAGGACCCTTAAAATCTGCATGTTACCTGCCCTTGTTCGCATTATTTTCTGTCCAGCGTGGTTTCAAGTAGGATTTTGAAGATGGAGGTTATGACTAAGCTGCGAAAGGACCCACCAAGGATGGAAAATGGATTACCCTATTCTGCCACAGATGATCTCAACCACTCAACAAGTGGGCTCAAACGCAAATCATTTGTCCTTTTTGTTGCCTTAATTTACCCAATATGTGCGAACCAGTACCACACGTTTTTGTAGCTGAGGAATAGGTATGCTTACAGGGACAGGTATTTCACCGATATCGTTTGGATGTGTGTTGGTTATGAATTCAAAGTTTCCTGATATTTGGTTCTGCCACTGATTTTAAAACAGTTTTCTGCGAAGTTTTCTTGATAATAGATTTCAGGGTGCGAGAACGGCTCCTTACCTGAGTGGTAAGGCAGGTAAGGAGTGGCAGTTCTCACCTGGCTGCTCAGGGTTCGAACTCGGGGTATGTCACTCTTCTTGTGTGTGCGGGTTTCTCTTCTCACTTGTGTGGGCTTTCTTTCCGCATGTGCGGGGGCTGTCTTTTCGTGTTTATGTGGGCTCTCACCTGGGTCTCAGCTTATTTGGCTGGGTTACTAAACAAAAAATAGATTTTAGGGTGTGTTTGTGCTTAGGGGGTTTTCAAAAAATAGATTTTAGGGTGTGTTTGTGCTTAGGGGGTTTTCTGTGGGAAGGAGAGGACACATCCAGCACCTTTCTCAGTAATGTTTGGTGCGGCGAGAAATCGAAAGAGGGAATCACGTTTTTATGCGGCATTTCTACGATGGAGAGGATTTGGACTTTCTTTCTAGGATGGTAGGAAATCGGTGTTGTGGAAAGTTTTTTTTATAGAGGCTTGAATCATTATTCCAACCACTTGATCAACAGTCAAAAAGTTTTCACCATCCGAACACAAGTGCATGGTTAATCCAACGGTCTAGTTCATTCGGATATGTGTCAACTGTCAAACTAGAGACCGATGACTATTGTGGGGTCCTTGTTTTATGGTCCACTCAAATGGATCACCAAGTTGGCCTCACTAAGTATTTAGGCACACGGTGCTCCCCCTATTGCAAGTACCAATTTGCACTAGACGTTTTTCCATATTTTATATATTATGTATTCTATATATTATATCTAAATAGGCAACAGGCTAGGTCAAGTAAGGCCGGCTTGGGTCAAGCCCTAGCCCTGTCCTAAAGGTTGTTGGCTTTTGAAAATTGGGCCTTACCTTACCCTCGAGCTTTAGAAAAATAATAAAAGCCTTCACTTTGTGGGTTAGGCTCCCTCATCAGACAGATAAATTGCTTAGCATTGGATTTACAACTCTATTGGTCAAATATTACTTCATTTGGAGGTTGGACCCGCTAGTTGATTTAATTTTTTGATTATTTATCTAATAATACATTTAATTGTGAAAACTAATAAAGTAAAAATGGAGTGATATTAGATATGTGTCCACCTTTGGGGAAAAAGGGCAATCATCGTGCCTTCCAATTTTCAAAAGAACAAATATATATATATTTTTTAGTAAAATTAGAAAGAACATGTTTCTATATCATATTGCACGCATACAAATTCAGCGTAGATATATTCTCTTTGGTCCAATCAATGCACGTGCCTATTGGGCCACTTTTTCAACGTATCATGGTCCTCAATAGCAAAAATGTAATTTTAGGAAATTATATCATGAAAGATAAAATTATTTTATATTCAATAAAATGACCTTCTAAACAAGTTAATGTTCCCACTTACTATGGTCAATTCAGTTTCTCAATTTTCTATTGCATGATTTTAGAGCTTTGCCGAAAAGAAAAGGCAAAAACAAACTGATAAAATTTGGCCGATATTTTTTCCTAATCTTCAAGGCATACGACATGGAAACATGCTCTTTAGAAAATTGGATGGCACGATGATGCCCCCTTTTCTCATTCCCACTTTATTAGCTTTCAATTCACAATTAGATGCATTATTAGAAAAATAGCTAAATGATAAAAATATGATAATATGATGGCGAGTCCCACTTCCAAATGGGTGATATTTGTCCAATAATAATGAACAACTTTGATTTCTTAAAAGTGGGCTCCACCCATACGCATATAGTATGATGCAGCGCCGCTGCACTGTAGCTTTGCCCCTGTTTAGCACTTATTGTATCATTGATTTGAAGGCCTTGAATTAATCCACACTAATTGTAAGCTGATTGGATTGGTTTTCCTTTATAAAGAGTCACATTATACGGGCTATATGTACCTAGCATAGTTAAAAAATACTTTGAGTTTGATTCTTGACTCTCTCAAATTATCTCGTTTTGACAAAGGATAGAGTAAAAAATAGGGGAGACTCGGCTGAGTCATCTCATTTTAATATGTTGTTTGTATTCTGAACAATTTAATTGGGATATCTAATTTTAAATAATTAAAGTTTATTTATAAGTAATTATGCATGAGGTTTAGAGTCAACAATTTTTGGAATGTAATTCGAAATTTATATTTGATCTTTTACATTTAATATTTGGACTAACAAATTATGTAATATGCAATATTTGTTATTTTATCTTCCTTATTGTAGCACTTCGTTTGAGCTGATTATACCGAATGCATGTAAATAAATGTATTTTTATGTTTTATAAGTAATAAATTCATTTTAAATATTAAAAAAAAACCGACTCTCTCGAGTCTTTGTGTTGACTCTATCTTAGTTATTTTTATTTATTTTATTATTATTTTTTATTTTACATTGGATGAGTCAAGTTTGAGTCACGAATTTTTCAGCCTTGGTGGGTAGATGAGCGACAATCAATGGGAAGCAAAATGCCAGATAGTTTTGAATGTTGATAGGAGAGCTCCCATTAAGTGCGTACGAGAGGGAGGTAAAAATCCCACCAAAAACCAAAAAAGAGAGGCAGGTAAATGTGGGCCCCACTCTTATTAGGCAGGTAGTCAGGATGGTTCTGACGTTAGTTGTCCAGATATGATCTCCATTTATTTATTTATTTATTATTATTATTATTATTATTATTATTATTATTATTGAGTCAATAAGATATCTTGAGTTCTAATGAATGGTCTCACATTAATTTAAAAAACCTGACTTAATCTCATGATAAAGACAAACATACTGTTTCTTCTGATCAAGCTCTAGCCCAACCTCTGCTAACCATTGGAAGAGATACTGAGGGCTTGCCTCATTAAGCCAGCCCCAAGAGATAAATGTGAGGCATTGGGGGCGGCTGTCTGTGCCTGTTATAGCAATAAATGTGATGGTGAGGTTGGGCCTGGCTGTATGGTTGGAGTGGGGGCAAACATTTATGTGGCTAAATGGCTAATTCATCTCCATTCCATTTTAAATCAAAACTAGGTATTCTACGTTTGTATTGGCCACCGAAAATACAAACCATGATTACTACAAGTCAGAATAATCAAAACCCAAATCTTATATAGGTGAAGAGAAAAAATTAAGCCAGAAAATAATCATCAATTAGGAACTATAATTTGCACAGTCTGGATTTGTAAAGGTAGCAGTAGCAGGTAACAACAGAAGGTAACAACAGAATCTAACTTTCCTACTATCTCACCCACTTTCTCCGAAGGCATCCTTGCATGAAGAATTCAATGGAACTAGAGGGAAGTCATCAATAAGCTCTCGTATGAGAGAATCCAAATCTCCAAACGACTTCCTATTCTCCTCTCCCCTCCTCTCTTCTTCTTCTTCTTCTTTCATTTTATCTCTGGATCCTGAATTACACGATTCAGTTGTCTCCTCTGCTTTATAGTTATTGCTTTCCAATGCCTTGATTTTCTTCTTTGGCTCCTCCTCACCTTTCATTCCCGTGAGTCTCTGTACCAGTTGCCGAAAATTTGAAGCATCGGTCTTTATGATCTCCGGAGCTAATACGTGGATGATGCGTATCTTAGGCTTGGTATTTGATATTACATGCGATTCATTTCGCATGTTGAGAGAACTGGTAGAGAAAAAGGAGGGCTGGGACGTGTGGGGTTTCATGTCTCCCTTCATGGGTAGGACTCGAATTGCAGATATATGAGAGACTCTGAGAGATGGGAGAAGCTTCAATATAAATATAAGAGGGGAGGCTTTAAGGTGGACTTTTGTAATGGGCAGACGAAAAGATATATACAAACGAACTTCAGTCAAAAGGAAACAAATACAAACAGCCGCTTGGATGAGAAGAAAATTACGAGTGCGGCATCAGTAGCAAGTGGCGAAATCTGGACAAATTCAGAGATAAGAACAGAGTCTATATGCAAACAAAAGACGGCTAATTAATTATAAAATGTTTAAATGTCACTTGTGATGTTAAAATTCATTTACACTAGCACAAAAAAGGGAATCTATCACTTTTACCTGCTTTTCGGGAAAATTGGTTTGTCAAAGTTGGATTACATGATCTCTTATGAGAGAAATAAAAAATTAAGAAAAGCAGGAGTTCTTCTAGAGAAAAATTGTTCCTCTCTACTTTTCTCCTCATCTAAAGAGCTCTCACTTTTATCTTTGTCCGGAGCTAGCTAGCGAAACCCATGGTGAAGATAGCTTTCAATACTTCCAAGTGAAAAAAATGTGCCCTTTTTGTCTCTTCTTCTGGTTCCTTTTACTTTTGTCAACAGGGGAAGAAAAATTCACCAAATGATTGCGACCCCTTTTTTTTTTTTTGAGAAAAATTGTTAATAGGGATGACAGTGAGTTTTCTCTTACTAGATAATTGCTTTCGCATCCTCAAGTTGAATTGGACCCTTCAGGGTACCCAGGAGAAGCCTCTCTTTACAACTTGTTCTTGGGTCTTCGAGGGTAGTTGCCATTGTCAACTTGGCTTTCATAATAAAGAGAGGGAGAGAGTCCTTAAGCCAACGTTTTTGAAGAAGAAAATAGTTCACCGCATGAGGGGAAAAAAAGCCCTGAGATTTTGTCTTTTCTCAAGAGATATACAGTAGTTCTAACTTGCGCCATTCCTCCAGTTTTGCTAGTAATTCTCCATTTTCTCTTACTAGCTCATCTGTGTAGGTAGACGAGTTTGTATATGTTAATAATATATGGTTTTTGTCTTCTAGCTCCTATAGCTTTCACAAAGACGTTTCCTCAGTTAACTGCCACACCTTGAAGAGAAGGTTCTTTACTCTTTCTATGTGCATGCATCTTTCCTTATTTACTCTTGGTTTGTCTTTTAAGAACTAAGCCTCAGCTCTAAAGTGGGCCCGTTAGCACTCCACGTATTTGGGGTATGATTGGAAGTAGAAGACATGTTGGAGAGAGTAGGTGGGAGAAATCTCATCCTTAAACAAGTTTCCCTTATTATTATTATTTTTATTTTTTTATTTTTTTAAAGGTAAGCACTCACACACCAACTTACGCACACTCGAGAACTTCACCATCAATGCTACAACAAAAGATTGATCCATGGTTATTTTTTTGGGAGGTGCATCACTAAGTGAGCTATCAGTCTATTATTCTTAAATTATAAACTGCTGATATCATCATATGTTATTTCCAGCTTGCTTAAGTATTTTATTAACAACATAACATTATAAGAAAATAAAACTTTAAATAGACATTTTGCATTATGATCAAAATAACTATGTTTTAATTTTTCTAAAACTTATTATTAAAGGTTTTGTGTGGCCTTATTTATCTCTAGCTAATTTGAATTGGTTATGCGTCTTAAAAGTTCGAAAACGGAAAAGTCAACCCTCGTGTTTGAAAACAGGCAAGGGGCCTATAAGTCGTTGTTACTTGTGGGGGTATATAAAGACAATAAATCAAACTGTACTGATGAAGCGCCCAAACTTTCGCCTTACTTCTTAAGAGAAATGATCACGGCATTATCTGGGGTCCACATAATTAAGTGTCGCAGGGTTCATTTTCTGTTGTGAGGTATTCGCATCACATCAGACCCTGCTAAACCCTCCCTAATCTCACTTTAATTGGAGTAACGTATGATTTTAAATGATAAAAATACAATTAATTTAAATGTATAAATCATTCCAATTGAGATGAGATTTGGGAAATATCTGTGTCTGACATTCAAATCGTCAGGAACTCCTTATTGGTTTCCACAAAGTGGTGAAAATCCATGTTTAAAAATTATAAACTTTCAAGGATTTGGGTCATTGAGAATCCTCATTTTTAAGTATTTTCAAGTCTGATTGTCCCCATAGAATTTGGAAGTCCTTAGTTTTTTTATGGATTTATGCCTCAATGCTGATTTTTCTTAGCTGTATGCATTAAAACTCACCGATATCGATATAAAATCCAAAATCCTCATTAAGAAATCTTTATTCCAAGGGCAGTGAGGACACCTCATATTTGTGGATTCCTCATGAATTCCTAAAATGTTACAAAATCATGACATCAGAGTTCCTAGGAAATCAACCTAGATTAAAGATACAGGCTTAGTGGGTCTTTGCACATGTTCATTTCTCTTCTTTTCTACTTGTAAGCCATTGATGAAAAACTGGAAGAAACTTGCTTCAACTAGGGTGAATTGATTAGAATCAATTAGGTTTTCATTGAGTAAGTAGAAAACTAGATCGATAATGTTATCAATTGGTTGACTAAATTCAGAGAGAATCCTCTCTACAAACTTGGTTGAATTTATATACTCACATTATTTTTCTAATTGATTTTTATTTACACGACTTTACCTAGATTAATCTCAACTTGCTCTGTCACACTAGTTGGTGCCAACAGAGATAGACCTAGGAAATTTTCCCTGGGAAGGAACTATGTGTTTTTTTTTTCTTGTGGGGCCATACATTAAAAAACCATAAAAGTCCCATAACATATGAGGGTTTTTATAAAGTTTTTGGCAGGCCATCCCCCACCTTCTCCCATGGGTGCCAATCCAATGATAGGTGAATGGTCATGCATCTCCCACTATAAAAGAATGAACCAATTATGGATTCCTAATTGTAGTTTTATTGGTTAGGGACTTGGATAGTGTGTTTGTGTGGATGTGTAATTATTTACTTAGAGAAACACACACACAAGTTGGTTGATTTTTTATTTTAAACAACGATGTAAAAAACTTCTTTGCCTGATGAGGAAGGAAATGCTAGTTCCACAATTATAGGGGAAATGGGTTGTGGCAGAGGAATGGCTGAGTTCAAAGACTTGAAACCTACAGGTTTATTACTTCCAAGTTGGGTTTTATGACCTAGTACCATAATACAATTGATGCAGTGAGATCCAATGCAATTGGGTGATTTTTTAAAATACTCCCAGATTGGAAAAATAGCATTTGCTGGTGTTGATTGTGAAATATAAGATTACTAGCTAGGAGGATGCTCCAGCAGTCAGTAAAAGCAAAAAATTGGAAAAACAATATAGGATAGAATGCTTTCATCTTCTAAATTGGGATAGTTTTGGAAAATGATGATATATGACAAACATGCCCAGTAGACCCTAGGCATCAAAGGAGTACTGACCTCAGTGGTTTACTAAAAATTAAAAAATCTGCTAAGAAGGTTGGTGGAAATGGAGCTGCTTGACTTTTTTTTTTTCCTGCTAACAGAGGGTTCACAATCCTTTGTGGCCCTAGGTGGTAGCACTATTGAACTCAACTTTTGGTTCTTAAAGATGAGAGAACCGGGGACCTCTAGTTCCAAAAAAGAAAGGAATCGTGGTCCTGACCACTCGACCAACCCCTTAAGGTTAAATTTTATGGAAGTTAAGAGTATATATATTCCAAAAGTCAATGTACATACAAATTGCCTTTACAGGTAAATGAACTATTTTTCAAAGTTGACATACATTTATCCCTCCCCAATAAACATCTTCTTCCATGCTTATGCTTATTGATGCTACTTAATTTTCAGTTCAGTGTGTTGGCTCTTTGGTGACTAATGCTAAATTAAGAATCTAATGGGGACGTGATGACGCCACCCCACGCCACCCCGATTTATTCTCTTTTCTTTTTGTTTTTACCGACAAACTATTTTGCCCGCAATAGACAGTCAAAATGGATGGTCCACGTAGAAACTCTGCTCTTTGTTTCTTACCTCCTTTTCAAGATTTTAGTTTGGAAAGTTAGTAACGTCCAGTGTACTCAAATAATATGAATCATATAGTTGGTAGAGTCCTCTGACATTTGATAGATCCAATGCCCCACTCAAATTATGCCATATGCCCTATTTTTAAAAGCTATACAGAGAATCCAGATCCTTATAGTGGTGTTTCTTTGGGCTCATTTATATATGAAAATATTATATATATATATATATATATACAGGGGGAGACATTCATATGCATCTATCTCTCACCATAAGGTGCTTACACTTTTCCTTTTTACACATGAATCCCCTTTTTGTACTTCTCCCTATGCACTTGAAATCCCCCTTTTGTATTTGAAAATTCTTATTTATGGAAGCATCCCTCACCCTATGGTGAGGGATAGATGTACTTGAATATTTCCCACATATATATACACATACATACATACATGACTCTCATGCATAATTAGTACACAAGTCATATTTTTTTAGACTGATTTATGCATATGGTGCGTAAATCAAGTGTGAAAATGAGACACTTTCATTTTTACACCTCCAAGGGTGTGAAAGTGATTCACAGGCTGAATACGAAAGGCATTGGAATGGTGTTTTTTTGGTGATTTTTTCTTCCATGGGTCGTTCAAAAAAAAAAAAAAAATTTTTTTTTTCATTCTCCTTGTAAGGTTATAAACGTTGACAGGAGACAAAAGTTGACAAGATGGTAGAATTTCTATCAAGATGTGAACCCACGTCCAGAGGCACCTTTCGCTATAGCGAGGGTGAATCTCGCTATAGCGAGGGTTGTGCAGATTGCCTTGTTCGATTCGGACTCTAATTAAAAGTCTGAGATGGCTTGATATTCTGAGTGTATTATTATTAGGAGTCTTATGCACGAATTTGGAGCTATATAATGGGTGTTTCTCACAACTCAAAAAGACACAGATCATCTCTTAAGTTCTGAATTAATGATCTAATTAAGATAAATTTTCTCTATAGATTTTTGAAGAGTTATGCTGCCAAGTACTCTAGAGAGCCAGTTTCTTCTGCATCCTTTGTAGAAGATCATCTTCTTGCGTAGAAGATTTGAAGAGTCAAGCGCGGAATTGAATATGTTGCAATTAGCAGTGTGAAGTTGTTGAAGCGTGAAGTGACACAAGGTAACTTCAGTTCTTAGGTAGAGGATATCTGGGGAAGAAATCTGAATTTTTTGTAATTGCGAGATTCATAGTGCTTGATTATCGATCCAGTTTGAATTCATTGTTTTTCATCCGGTTAGGGTTTTCTACGCAAAATTTGGTGTTCTTGTGGTGTGTGCTTGTTGAGTTTATTTTCCGCTGCTTAGTTATTTGTTTTTGCACACTATTGGATTGATTTATTGAGTGAACTAATCTAGAGATCTCATACCCTAAACTTTCACTCCTCATTAATGAGCTCAACTGTTCATCATTAGAAACCGCCAAAAGATAAAGATTCTTGCATTATTTTTTTAAGGATTTCAAGAAATTTGTGAAAAACATCTAATAAATCCAAATACATCTATAACCTTTTCATGTACTCATTAACTCTTGGAAATATTGACTTTTATAAACATGGTAATGCACTTCACATGTGTATCAAATTATCAATTGTATATGTAACATATGTATATCTGACATTTACATATGCAAAAGGCAACGACCTTATTGTTTTAGCAATAGACGACTTTGCATATTTGATTGTCGGATCCTGTTATCTCTGCTCTTTCCCACCTTGACTCTTCCTGGAACCATTTGTTTCCACCTTATGACCATCCTCGATTAACACTCGGCTGGTCTAGCTCTAAGCAAAAGCTCACCGAGTCAACTTGGAGCTTGACTGTGTCTTAAACTCTTCGTCGAGGCATTCTATAAAAAATTGGTCTTGTTTTTAAGTATTAAAACAATGCTAGTGGATTATTTTCTGATAGTAGAAAATCATTATTATCAGTCAATCCTGACCATCATATCTGCTGATGGTTGATGCAATTTTTTTTTTTGCAAGTAAAGTCCCCGCTAGGGGTTAATCTTTAACGAGGGAAATCCACTACCACAGCCACACTTTGTGGGGCTCTTGTAGCTTCCAAACCCCGATCACCACATAATATTTTAGAATGGACACTACTTCTTTACACCCAAAGCCTCTACCACCCGAAAGCTTGGACACCACCAAGTCGTCACCTGGAGCTTCGACCAAGATTTCAAGCAGACACCTCCAAGTTGCAACGAGGAGCCTCTACCATCAAAACATATAAGTGATGGTGGTTGATGCAATTTTCGAACTCGGCTTAAACCAAATGATATCGCCGCTAAGTTAAGATTCGGCCATGAGCAATACAGATGTCTTATTGATTCGTCGGAAATATAAAAACAATCTATTGAGACTATTCTTACCCTTTTATATAAATTGCCAAACACTCCAAAGGTTTATTGAAATTTGTGGGAATTGCCAAACACTATAAGTGACACGAAATAATAGGAGGAATATTCATGTACATCTATCCCTTACTATAGGGTGAGGAACAATTACATAGCATTTTTCTTTACATATGAAAATTGCCAAACACTATAAGTGACACAAAATCGTATGAGGAATATTTATGTGCATCCATCCCTCACTATAGGATGATGGACAATTGTATGGCTTTCTTCTTTACACATGAAAATTGCCAAACACTATAAGTGACACAAAATCATATGAGGAATATTCATGTTCATCCACCCCTCACTATAGGGTGAGGGACACTTGCATGACTTTCCTTATTTATACATGAACATTCCTTTTTATGCAAATGACTATATATGGCCTTTCCTCTTTTGCACATAAATATTTCCAATTATATGTGTCCCTCACCTTATGGTGAGAGATGAATGCACATGAACATTCCTCATATAATAATATGCCACTATGTTGTTCTATAATAATGAAATCTTACAATTTTCAAATTTATTAATTTTATATTATGTATTTATCCCACCCCAAGGAGATCATTCCTAAAATGACTCTTCTCCATAAATATGCTCATTCCTATTATTTAAGCTTCAAAAATAAGATACAATTGAACTTTAAATTTGAGAGGTTTTGATTTCAATTTGTAAATTGCATAGAAAATGTGATATGGCCCATTGGATTGATGTAATGCTCTTTGGATGAAGTATTAAGAAATTAAAACTTGGACTCATCTTAGAAATCATGGTAGGAATTAGTTCCTGGGTCCTACCTTTAGAAATTATAACATGTGACCCCATATTTAGGAATTAAATATGAGGCCCACCTTTAGAAAGTTTGCTGTATGTTGAGTAGATATGTAGAAATTACAACTTGGGACCAATTTAGAAATTACGACTTTGGACCAACCTTGGAAATTGTGATGCTCAGGCCAATCTTTTCTGGAATACAACGTGGAATCTACCTTTAGGAATTAAAGTATTGGGCCCACTCTTTGAAATCATGGCATGCAGGGTCTATTTTAAAAATCACAAACCTTTAACATTTCTTTTCATAAAAACTTCATGCACGTGGACCCCTTCAATCACCCTAAATCCTCACGCAAATTCTATTTCATTATAAGATAAGACATCAATGATAATCAAGACATCAATGAAGCACTGCCATGCTATCGAATGGCTATATGGCATGATCGTGTGGCCCACTTATTTAAATGTGGATTGACTATCATTATAGAAAAAAATTGTAGTTATCTAAATCATAGTCTGGGTTGCATACATGCTAGCGTCTTTCCAATCTAATGCTTAGCACCATCCAAGTCATGATGTCATCCGTTACTATACGTCCCAACTCATTCACACAGCTTCCTCCCTAAAATGTATCACATAATATCTATATGACTATCTATTTGACTATCTCTTATAATTACCAATATGTTAGAAAAGAAAGAGAGAGAATAAGAGAGAAGATTAGAGAGAAAAGTAGAGAGTTTTTCTATGATCTCATTATGTGTACAAATACAAAGGGAGAATGCCTTCTTATAGGCAAAGTAACATCTTAGAGAAACCCTAATTCAACTTATGTGGGCATCCACCCATGATTCATATCTCATACACTCCCTTAGATGACCACCATTCAATTACTGTTGCCTTATTAAAAATCTTGCTAAGGAAAAACCCAATGGAAAAAAACTAAAGCGAAGGGAAAAAGAGTATAACATTCTTCAAAATCATTGAACTGGTGTTGGACGTGCATAATGCTGTCTTATTAAAACCTTAACTCGGAAAACTCAGTGGGATAAAACCTAGAAAAGGAAAAAGAGTACAGCGCACAAATATCCTGGGTAGCATACTTCAGGGTGCCCCCTGATAAACCACTCCCCTTGATGATAGCAACCATTTACATAGTTTGATGATGAACTCTACGCATGCAAATCTCATATACAAACTTCTGAAATACTGATTTTTGTAAAGATTTGGTAAACAGATCGGCCAAGTTGTTACTCGAACAAATTTGCTTGACTTCAAGTTCATTGTTCTTCTGAAGTTCATGAGTGAAGAAAAACTTCGGTGCTATATGCTTAGTCTTATATCTTTTAATGAAATATTCTCGAATCTGTTTTATGCATGCTTCATTATCTTCATAAATTATATTCGGGATGCCTGCAATAGATGGTAATTGACAAGAACTACGAACATGCTGAATCAAAGATCTTAGCAATATACATTCCCTACTAGCTTCACAAAGGGCCAAAATCTTAGTATGGTTGGATAAAGTAGTTACCAAAGTCTGTTTAGTAGAATGCCAAAAACTGACAGCATTACTATTAATAAATACATAACCTGTCTGTGATCGACCCTTATGAGGATCAGAAAGATAACCCGAATATGCATATCCTACAAAACTGGAATCTCTACGATCTTAAGAATAAAATATTCCCAAATTGGTTGTTCCACGCAAATATCGCAAGATGTTTGAAATAGAAGTGTGGCATAATGAGGCTTGAAAAGACCGTTTGTGAAGGTCTTTGATGTTGCACGCAAACTGAGGAAGATGCTGCAAATCGTGATGATAACGTGTTAGAAAAGAGAGAGAGAGATGAGAGAAGATTAGAGAGAAAAGTAGAGAGCTTTTTTATTATCTCATTATGTGTACAAATACAAAGGGAGGAAGCCTATTTATCGGCAAAGTAACCTCCTAGCTAGAGAAACACTAATTCATCTTATGTGGGCATCCATCCATGATACATATCTCATAACACAATCATAATTATATTCAGCTAATCTCCTCATTAAAAAATCTCTCTTGTCATGTCTCTATCTGTCTCTCTCTTTCTTACATACTCTATAATTCTCATTTTATTCTCCAACAGGGCCTGTTTGGATGCACAAGAAAAATATAAGAAAGTAATATTTTATACAATATAATCTTTCATTTTCTAAAGAAGAAAATTTTGTGTGTTTGGTAACCCTAGAAAAATTTGAAGAAAAGATAATTTTCTTTCAAAAAACAAAAATATTTTTCCCTACAAATTCCCCATGTAGAAAACTTTTTAAAATATAAAAATCTTTTAAAATGACGATTACAAAGTGGTAGAGTAAAGTAAAAACTTTAGTTCACCAAATTCATTATGATGTATTTGTTTACATATATGGTACAGTCAAGCAAAAGTAAATGCCAAAACACGGTAAAGGTAGTAAGTAAAGGCGGGGTACAGTATATGGTGGAGTAAAGTTGGAGGAAATGGTAAAGTAGTTTCTTTTTATTTGACTTTACTTTATCATATTTTATCATAATTTTTATATGGTAAATAAAAAGTGACTTGTCATGTGTCGTAAAGTGAAATAAAGACTGATGTCACCATAGTTAAATGTGAGGTAAAGTAAAGTGAGAGGAAGTATGTAGTGAAGCAAAGTATGAGAGATAGTTGTAAAATAGTTGGTTTTTATATTGGCTTTACTTTACTACACTTTACCATAGTTTTATATGATAAAAGAAAAGTAACTTATGGTAAAAAATGTGGAAGTTGAACTTTACTTTACCACACTATTTTTTAATCTGAACAAGGTAAATTATGTATAAATTAAAGTATTTAATAAGAAATTATTCTAATAATATAATTTACTTTAATTGTAGCACCTTCCAAACAACTCAATTTAAAATCTATAATGTTCTTAAAAAATGGCAGCATTGTTTTAGGAATGTAGTAATATGCATCACAATTTTTTCTTAATGGTTATTTTCTTTCTTCTTGACCGCACTTATAGGTAGGTGGAAATGTAGTAATATGCATCACTATTTTCTCTTAATGGTTATTTTCTTTCTTCTTGACCGTACTTGTAGGTGGAATTTCAATGGAGATTTTTTTGGTTATTCCAAAGGAGAATGTTATTCGAAGAACGTCTTAATAATATCCATGAAGAAATTTTCTGCAACGACTATATCTAAATGCAAGTTTCTTCACATGTGATCAATTCTCTTTTACATATCTAAGACACGGAAAGTTTTTATGCTGGTTTTATAAAAAAAAAGAAAAAAAAAACCTAATTTATGCAGCATTTATAATCTATTTTCTTTTTTATTATTGATAGATACCAATTTTTAATGCCTTTTTATTCTTTTAAATTTTTTCTTTTGGATACTAATAGAATCAAGATGTTTGACTCCTCCATCAGATTTATTCCATGTTCCTTTTAGATTTGATTATAATATTTCTAAAAAATCTTTAAATATATATATATATATTTGTTCGGGATTACCTCAGGCTTTTATTGCTAGTATGAATTAAACGATTGTGTTGACCCTTTTAACTTTCGTTCAACATTTGTGTTGGTCTTTTTAACATTGGTTGGAAATTAGATTGACATTTTCAACTTGATTAATAAATGGATTGAGTCTGCCTGGGTTGGGCATTTACAGCCCCTAGGCTGGATACACCTAGCACACCTAGTTTATGCAAACTGGATTAGATAGCATTTACAGCCCCAGGACTGGATGCATGGGATATAAATTAAGTTTGTGTGTTAGTTAAAAATAGAGTCCACTACCATTAAAAACACTTCCAAAATTCGCCTATGAAAGATTATATTTGATTTGAACAACTCAGGCATGCATGCTCAAACAAATATGTCTAAGCATCCAATGCTTGGAAATCTTAGTCACACCTTCTGATTGTAAATTAAGCATCACCCCATTGTTTCTCACACATAACCTTTCCGTGTTAATATTGACAAGTTTTTAAGATTGAAGAGGTGATTTGGGTAATTTTCACAATGCAAATACCCCAGACGTATCCCATAAAAGCACAACAAACACCCCACGCAACAACCACCACCCCCCCAACCCCCACACCCACACACACACACAACACACTCTAAGCTTCAAACATCTTTCCCATCTCCATTACTAGAGAAAAAGTTCAAACATCTTTCCCATCTCCATTACTAGAGAAAAGTTCGTCGTTCCCTAAGCTTTTGGTCCATCAAGGTCCCACCTCTCAACATCTTTCTTCACCCTGGCATTTTCTTGGCAACAATGGAAAACCATGAAGGGTCCAGCAGTCGCCACCCCAACCGAGCTCATGAGCCAGGGTTCGACCCAAATCGCTGGCTAACACTAGGCACTGGACCCCAAGAGAGACGAGCTGCAAGACGCACTCATGCGTGCCTCTTCTGTCCAAGAACTTTCTCGACCTCTCAGGCTTTAGGAGGACACCAACACTTTCATAGGCGGGGAGCGAGAAGAGAGTCTGCAACCATGTTCGCACCAAACCACGTGCCCATCGTACGGGTTGAGCCCTCAACTGGGCTCCTGCTTGGTCTGGGTCTCGGTGCAGGGGCTAGGAGAATGAACCCAGTGCCTGCAAATGGCTGTCCAGATCTATTGGAAAGGAGATTGGGGCTAAGGGTTGATGAGGATGAAGGTCTGTTGGGAAGAATGGCAGAGAGTGACGGTGAGAGCGGTGAGGTAACAGAAGTTACGGTAACGTGTACTGAACTGAAGAACATGCATTGGGGGCATGAGAGTGGTGATGGTCATGACAGTGAGGAGGGTGGGGCTGACGTGAACTCCAATGAGTTGGACTTAACCTTGAGGCTGTAAGACAGATGTACTGTCTTCCAGTTCTACCCATGTTATGGTCTGGTTTAGCTAGTTAAGTGGAATGGTAGAGATTGGATGGTACTATGATGTTGTGATAGATTTTAAAGTAACAGAGCATATTTTTCTTTTCTAAGAAATAAAGCACACTTCTTATTTAGCATTTTGACTTGTTTTGATGCGGTCTACGCAGATTTTCACATATTAGTCCCTCTTAAACTCAGTTTCCAATTTCATATAATGTCACCAAAGTCGCTGGATTATAGCAAACATTTATTTTAACTTTTTTTCGCCATATCCCATGATATCATGGTGGGATTTATCAAGTTTCTATATCATACATTTCTGCAACAACAAACGAATTCATTTTTATACAACTTAAAAAATGACATTTGTTGAAAAGTAAGTACACATCTGACCACCATGTCCTATGCTCTACCATTTGGGGACTTTTTTCTTAAGATGCTATATAAAAGCCGTGACATCAGGGGACTATCATATGATATCATAGGATTTATCAGTTTTTGTAATATACACTATTTCCATGATATCAAGGGATATCAAGGGATCTGGGGTAAAATTGTTGTTAAAAAAGTTATTGACCAGAGTCAATCAACTCTGGTGATATTATTTGAATCTCGGTCATGAAATTGGAAAATTATGTTTAAGGAGGACTAATATGTTAAAACCCCAAAAAAGAAAGCCCAATACAATGGTTTCAATGCTTAGAAATTCTCTCAAAAAGTGACACCGACTATTCTTAGTGGGGCACACTTATAAAACAAAATCCAAACTAGGTAAAATAGAGGGCTCCATCTCTTATGGGCTCTCACCATGTTTCACTTTAATAGGAGTGGGGCCCGCCATGAGATTGTGAAAAAAGTCATGTTCTTTATGGAGATGTCAAGTTATTTATTTTAGTTGGTTTGGATTTTTCATAAGTGACCCTATTGACAAGCGTCATGAATTTCTCTTCCATCATTAGGATATGAAAATTTTAAGGTTTAGTTTTAATGATCAATAACATGGTGGACCCAACTCCTATCAAGTGAAACTTGATGAGGGCACATAAACAGTGGAGCTATTTATTGTGATTGGTTTGGATATTTTATAAGAGGGCCCTGTTGAGGAGGGTCACAAACCGGTTTGTCCCCTTTTTAGGGTTGAACTTGAAATTTGCCATTTGCCTTTCCATTTAGAATTTTTTTTAATTACCACTATCTAATCCTTATCAAAATGGGGCTTTCCTGAAATAAAAGCTGCCCAGGCATTTCTAATGTGCCTTAAATAAACAAATAAATAAACATATAAATAAATTAATACATATAAATAAATTATTATACGTACACCTTTTTCGTTAGTGGGACCCACATGATGACCTATATGAATGGACCACACCACCCCCACCCACTATATTACACTAGTTCATTTTTTTTTTTACAATCATCCAAATGGACTGCACCATTGAATTGACAAATCAATTTTTTGATGGTTGAAACTTATCGGCCATTGATGAGAAGGAGTTAAGATGATCAAATGGGGCCCTCGAAATTTAGTGCCTCTCTCTAAGCGCATATATTTTTGTGGTTGTTATTTTCTCTACATTTCTTTTTTCTTTTTTTTTTAATTACTTATTTTTATGTAAAAAGAGTTTAAACGAACTAAATATCTAGTTAGGATCTAATTTATTGACCAATTTCTTTATGTTCCGGCAATGGTCGAGACATTGTTCAAAACTCTATTTTAGAGCCTTGATCTAGATTATTGGATAAAGCTCTAATGACAACGACAATGTTGACTAAGAGGAGAACAAAGGTTTGCCCAGATGTATAGATTAAACACAAAATTAGAATGGCTCCTTACCCGGTATCCTTGATGAATCAACGGCCACAAGTATCTCGAGATCCAATGGTTCAGATCATCATTTCGGGTCATACAATATTTTTTAAAAAAAGGACAAAAGATGGATTGATTAAAATAATGTGTAAACCAACCTTTTTGGCTCTTCGCTGCATCAATCAGTCACGTTCTGGAGATTCATGAATATCCAATGGCTGAAATTTGACGACAAAGCCATATGTATCTTTCCTAAGAGGGTGAACGGTTCAGATCTCAATCAAGTGGTCCACAGAATACAAGTATACATATTTAATTGCCAAAAGTCTTTTGTAATATCTCGAGATCTGTATTAAATCAACGACTCAAGTTTTACATGGTAGCTGTTTTTGACCTTATAAAGAGATCTCACAGTTTAGATCATCACTTTGGGCCCCACAATTTAATAAGAAAACAGTCCCAAACACTTCAAAACCGTTATGAACCCGTTTCATGAGATATAGATGCAGAGATGCCAAACACCTTTGGGTTTAGGTGAGTTAGTTCTTCTTATTACACCGGCCAACTCAACCCACCTTAACTAATTGCACTAATCTGGCATCTTGACCCAAACCTAGCATGTTAGTTGGATGTTTGGGTTGACCCTTTTAATGGTCCAGCTGGATTTTGGCTGACATTTTCAAGTTGACTGATAAATGGGTCGAGTTCGGTTGGACCCGTAAATTTTTGCCCAAAAGAAGCTATCTATACCAGCGCCCCTGGTTTATGCAGACAGGATTAGAGACCACTTCACACCCACAGGACTAGATATACGGGATATACATTTGACGTCTGTTTTAGCTAAAATTATAGTCCACTGCCGTTACACACATTTCCAAATTTAGCCTCTCAAGGATCTTATTTGATTTGAACAACCCGGGCGCGCACTGCTCAAACAAATAATCTAACCATCCAAAGCTTGGAAACCCTTGTGCTATAGCTTCTTCTTTTAAATTTAGCATTATCTCATCCTTTCTTACACATAACCTTTCCAGATTAATAAAGACAAGAGTCATTAAGATTGAAGAGGTGATTTTTTCTTTTTTAATTTTCACAATGCAAGTACCCCACACCTTATTTGACTCTATAAAAAAGAACCCTTCAAACATCTTTCACTTCACCATTTCCATCTAGGTCCCACCTCTCACCATCTTTCTTTACCCCCAAACATTTTCTCGGCAACAATGGAAAACCATGCAGGGTCTAGCAGCCGCCGCCCCAACCAAGCTCATGAGCCAGGGTTCGACCCAAATGACTGGCTAACACTTGGAATTGGAACCCAAGAGAGACAAGCAGCTGGACAGACTCATGCGTGCCTATACTGCCCAATAACTTTCCTGAGCTCTCAGGCCTTGGGAGAACACCAACAGTGGCATTTGAGGGAAAGAGAGAGAAGAGAGTATGAGGCCATGTTTCCACCAAACCATGTGCCCATCATACCCATGTTTGGGCCCATTGTACAAGTTGAGCCTCCACCTGGGCTCGATCTTAGTCTGGGACTCGGTGCAGGGGATGAAAGAATGAACACAGTGCCACCAAATGTCTATCGCGGCCTATTGGAGAGGAGACTGGGGATAAGGGTCGAAGAGGGTCTGCTGGGAAGAATGGATATGGTAGAAAGTGCTGGTGGGGATGATGATGCAATAGAAGAGACTGAAACGTGTACTGAACCGAATAACATGCATGGAGGGAATGAGAATGGTGATGTTTGTGAGAATGAGGAGGGTGGGGCTGAGGTGAGCTCCAAGGAGTTGGACTTAACCCTGAGGCTGTAAGAGAGATCCTGAGGGAAATTGCTTCAGTCAATTGGGTTTTATTTATTTGGGTAGTTCTACCTGTGCTTTGGTTTGGCGAGCTAGTTCTATTGCTCTGTTTTTCTGCAATGAGTGCGTTAAAAGAGAACCCAAGTAGAGATTTAGATGCATGGTGTTCTATCTATTGGTAGATTTTTAAAGTAATTGAGTGGCGCATTTCTTATTTACCCTTTAGAATTGTTCCCATTTTGTCTATGCAACCATTTCTGCCTGTCTGTTGTTTGTTCCATCTAAGTGAACAGCTAGGATTCCTTTTCTTTCTTTTTTTTTGTGTGTGTGATTAAAAATGAAGAATCAAATGTGAATATACAAAAAATAACTATCAAATAATTTCTCCATTAATGGAAATAAAATCTAAGGAAAGATAAAAAAATGAATACCCAACTATCACTCTAGTAATTCATTACCTACAAAAGTCAAAAGTCTAGATCCCAACTACATCTCGTAGTATTTTATTCATTTATTTATTATTTTTCTTGCTTAGGTGAAATGGTAAGCTATCCTAATCTCCACTATAGTATGCTTTTGTAGCCATGCTCCAGTTAGGCATCTATGGGCGAACTACAAAACAAAAGTGACTTTTAACGGCGGAGAAAAATACTTTTAACGACAGCTGTTTTCCACCGCTAACCCTTTCCAAAAAAGTTTCTCTTTTATATAATGTTGCCCCCCCCGCGCTAACCCTTTCCAAAAAACGTTTCTCTTTTATATAATGTCAACCACACCCCCCCGCCCCCTCCCCCCCCCCCCCCGCTAACCCTTTCCAAAAAACGTTTCTCTTTTATAAAATGTCAAACACCCCCCCCCCCCCCCCCCCCCCCCCCCCGCGCTAACCCTTTCCAAAAAAAGTTTCTCTTTTATATAACGTCACCCCCCCCCCCCCCCCCCCCCCACACACCCCAAAAAAAAAAAGAAAATGAGATGCCCTCATGGCTTATGATTCTCATAAGAAGAGGAAAAGGGAGGGAGGGGGTGTGATATTAACTGGAACTGTAAAAGTGGCGCCGCATTTGTCCAAAGTGTACATGAAAATTTTAGAATATCTTACCACATCCACGTCAGATTAACTTATTTCAGTTATATGAGCTTTCTTAAACTAAGTTAGAAAAAAAGAAAATAAACAATTTAGAAATGTTCTTACAACAAAATTATGAAAGTCACATCCATATTAGTATCATGAATTTTGTAGAAGGTGTGGAAGCATAAAGACAGAAGTATTTTTATTTCTCTAACGTAGAAGACGGAACACACATACGTGCCCATACAACCATTTGTTCTTGCAGTCATTTTTTTCATTTATTTTTGTTACATTTCATATATCTCAGCATAAAAAAGTTAGAGAAGAATATAAATAAGGGGAAATTTTAAATAAGACTTTAAGTTTTTGCCTTATTTCAAAAAAGGACATAAGTTTTAAAAGTTGTCAAATAAGTCTATAAGTTTTTCAGTAAGTTTTCAATTAAGCACATCCAGCCATTTAAATGTATTTTCTAGCAACTTTTTTTCTTGATTTTTTAAAACTCCCAAATTACACTTTGTTTAAAGCCACGACATAGTTCTGACAACTACTACATGCAACCAATCGCGTGTGGACCCTAGTTGTCCTTGATCACAGTAAAGACGTTGGTAAAGAAAATGAGGAGAATATGAAGAAAGTGAATGATGATTTTATTTCAATGAAGGGTAATTTGGGTATTTAAAAAATCGATAGAAGAAGTTACCAAAAAATAGTTTTGAATAGACGGATGTCCTTAATTGAAAACTTTTGAGAAAACCTGAGGACTAATTTGAAAAGTTTTAAAATTTATGTCATTTTTTGAAATAAGACAAAGTCTAATGTTTTTATTTGAAGTTTTCCCTAAAATAATGGCAATTACAATAATTTACCAACGAGAAAATTATGACAACCATATCCATATTAGCTGGATGAGGTATGGAAGCAAAAAGACATGACTTTCACTTCTCTTCTAGCAGAAGACGAGCTACACAAACGTGCCTGTATTGACATTCATAATTGCACAATTACATTAACGATACAAGTTTAGAATATCCTACCATACTAAGTTCATTATTTCATTTATTTTTTTTAAATTTATTACATCTCGACGTCAAAAAACAAGTTAGTAAAAAACATAAATAACAACTTCATTAATTTATCAATGAAAAAATCATGACAATCACATCTGTATCATTGTCCTGGATTTTATACGTCGTTACCTTATTTGTTAATGAGTTGTGTTCGGGTTGAGTCGTTTCATTTTACCCTTGTAACTTCCGAATTGGATTTAAATTGACCCTTTTAAGCTTGATTACTAAATGTGTTGAGTCCACGTTGAGCCTAGACATTTTGCACACTAGGTAATTACCCCCCTAGTTTATGCAGACGATTAGCGAGCATTTACACCCAGACGACTGGATGCGTGGGATATATATTGAATTTGTGCAGAAGCTAACAATAGAGTCTGCTGCCATTAAACACACTTTCAAAAATTTGCCTATCAAAGATCATATTTGATTTTAACATTTCAGCCCAGTTTTGCGCAAACAAATGTATCTAATGCTAAGGATGTGTTTAACATTGTGCTATTCAAATGTTCCCATATTCCCATGAGATAAGGTTATGGAAAGCATGTTTGGAATGTGTAAATCACTATTTCTCATTTTGATCTTACGATAAGAAATCTCAAAATCTTAACCCACTTGCATAAGAAAGTTGGAATGAAAAAACTTTATTTTTTTTAGAAAACAACTTATTGGCACAATTGCTTCATACTTATCTCTTGCCTTCTTAAAAAAAAAATAGTACTTAAAGACTCTAAATCCTCTCACTTATACTAAAGGTAGGCCTCATGTTCACAACTTCAAAGAAGTTAACCCCACTCTATGATTTATAAAAGTGAGTCACATGGTCACACTTACAAAATGTGGGCCCATATTATAATTCCTATAATGGTGGGACCACATTATAAACCCTCTTAATGTGGGCCCTATCTTCTAATTTCTAAAAATGGACATCACATTGTAATTTCTAAAAGTGGGTCCCATGTCCCCAATCACAAAAAATGTGACCCCACTTTACATTTATTAAAAATGGGTCATATGATCATGATCACAAAATGTGGAGTTACGTTGTAAATCCTATAGACGTGGGCTACATTGTGAATGCCCCATGTTTACAATCAACAAAAAAGATGGCACCACATTATAATTCCCATAAGGTGGTCCCACATTGTAAATCCTATGAATGTGCGCCCATGCTCTAATTTCTAAAGTTAGGCATCACATTGTAAAAACTAAAGGTGGGTCATGTGTTCACAATCACAAACAATGTGGCTCCACTTTGTAATTCATAAATGTGGATCATATGATCACGATCACAAAAGGTAGATCTACATTATAAATCTTATGAATGTAGACCTCATATCTTAATTTTTAAATGTGGTACCTTCTTGTAAATTCTAAAAGTGGGTCTTATATTTATATGTATAAAAAGGTGACCCTATATTATAATTCTTATTAAGGTGAGCTCACATTGTAAGTCCTATGAATATGGGTTCTATGTTCTGATTTTTAAGGGTAGGTACCACGTAGTAATTTCTAAAGGTGGGTCCCACGTACAATAATAATAGAATGCCAAAGCAATAAAAGATGGGTGCCACGTTATAAATCATATGTCCGCTCTTTGGAGCAAACCTTTTATAGTGTTACCAAACAAGTTTCATACGGCATATTCTCAGTAGAGTAATTTAATATAATATTAAACAAGTTCTG
Organism: Persea americana; assembly: GCA_029852735.1. Classification (NCBI taxonomy): domain Eukaryota; kingdom Viridiplantae; phylum Streptophyta; class Magnoliopsida; order Laurales; family Lauraceae; genus Persea; species Persea americana. The sequence goes on along the minus strand of CM056813.1, from coordinate 62,187,078 downwards.
TAAAGGATAATCTCAGTGCAGCCCAATCTCAGCACAACCTTATCCGAGCAAAAAATTGAAAACAATACAAGAACGATGCCAAACTGGCCCTAAGCATCAAAGCGTGAAAACCCTAGTCACGTTTTCTTCTTTTAAATTAAGCATTATCCCATCCTATCTCACACATAACCTTTCCAGCTTAATGAAGACAGAGTCATTAAGATTGAAGAGGTGATTTTTATAATTTCCACAATGCAAATACCCCACACCTATTCTATAAAAAGACCCCTGTACCTCTTAAGGCTTCAAACATCTTTCACTTCCCCATTTCCATCTAGGTCCCACCTCTCAACATCTTTCTTCACCCCAAACATTTTCTTGGCAACAATGGAAAACCATGCAGCGTCTAGCAGCCGCAGCCCCAACCAAGCTCATGGGCCAGGGATCGGCCCAAATGGCTGGCTGAACCCAAGAGAGACAAGCAGCAAGACAGACGCATGAGTGGCTATACTCCCCAAGAACTTTCTTGAGCTCTCAGTTCTTGGGACACCAACATTGGCATTGGAGGGAGAGAGAGAAAAGAGAGTATGCAGATATGTTCCCACCAACCCATGTGCCCATCGTTCCCATGTTTGGGCCCATTGTACGGTTGAGCCCCAACCTGGGCTCCAGCTTGGTCTGGGTCTCAGTGCCTCTAGAGGTCCATCCAGGCCTACTGGAGAGGAGTCTGGAGATAAGGCTTGATGAGGACGTGAATCCATTTGGAAGAGTGAATATGGCAGAGTAGAGAGTGAAAATGGAGACAACGATGTAACAGAAGTCACTGTAACGAACGTGTACTGAGCTGAAGAACATGGATGGGGGACATGAGATTGGCGATGGTTAATGGTGAGGAGGGAGGGGCTGAGGTGAGCTCGAAGGAGTTGGACTTAACCTTGAGGCCCTAGGAGAGACAATGAGGGGATTTGCTTTTGTTAGTTTGCGTCTTCTAGTTCTACCCATGTTACGGTCGGTTTAGCCAGTCTGATCATTCTGTCTGTGTTATGAGTGCGTTAGCAATGAATCCAAGTGGAATGGTGTTTCCTGTGTGTGGGTGAGAAAAAAATAAGGTTCTTGAGATCTCACCATCTTTTGAATCATCCCTCCTAGCAAGGGATGCAGAACTGTATGACTAAGATTCAGCAATGATAAGTGAATTACATTGAACAAAGAACATAGAAGAGCGAACCATAAACTATATACAAAGTCTCCAGTAAAAACCAAAATCAGCATAGAAACCTGAGCAATAAGCCCATGTTTGGATCTCTATTTTCGGCCTCTATTTATCTAAATGTGTAAAGCGGGTGCAGAGGTCCAAAAACTAAGAGCATTTGGCACATGATTCTACCCTCTACCTGCTTTAGAGAAGTAGAGGCAATAAAATGAAAGGCCCCATTTCTGGACACGTGAAGATAAGATCTATAGGCTCTCTCCTTTTTTTATTTTTTATTTTTTTTTATAATATATATTTAAGAGTAGAGATACTAAACAAGGCCTAAATATTGCACAATCCTGTGGAGATTATATATACTAAAGATGGACTAAATAAAGTAGGGGCTGCCAATTAACCAAGGTACGTTGTTTGAAAAAGCTTCCCTCCCGTGTTGGCCCATTTGGGATGCATCAGATTCATCGAGCAGTAAAGGACAGAATCTACATTTTGACCATCCATTGCATGCAAAAGTTGTTAATTGGTTAAAAATAAGAGAGAATACTATTAGAGATTCAGAGAGAGAGAGAGACAGAGGCTTCAAGCGAGGTATTGACTATAATTTCTCAAAAGAAATGAACAGTTTCACAAAAATATGCAACCCAAAATCCTGTGAGAGAACAGGTCCAAATAAAAATGCTTCTATATTTGATAATTAGGGCCATGGAAGGGTCCTTTGCAAAAAAGCTCACTACCATGAGAAAGCTATCTAGCTCAAAATCAATAGAACAAAAGCTCATGGGGAATATTTGGATCTATATGAGATCGAAATAAAAAACATAAAAAGCAAATGCTCCATTTCAAAACATCATCAACACTGGTCTACCCTTTTACTTAACAAACAAAACTCTGCTTCTCCAGAAACTTAATTTCTAGTAATAAATTGAATTGAGAGAGAGAAATGGAGAGAGGGATGGAACCACTTACCAAGATGAAGGGAGGGATGGAAGTAGAAGCTGTTACACCTGTTGCGAGAGGACCAGGAGAGAAGGCGAGATCTGAGAGAGAGAGAGAGAGAGAGAGAGAGAGAGAGTAGCCTGAGAGAGGTGATCTGCGCAGAAGAGAGTCGCAGGAGAGAGGGTGAGCAAGAGAAGAGCAAGAGAGGGCTCGTTTCTGCGATTCAGTAGAATAGGGTGGGGCGGGATTGGATTTGGTGTGGCCCATAACCCTTTATGGGAATTTTTCAAATGGTATGGGTGCAACTGCACCCACATGCTACAATGTGGGTCCGCCCCTGCTGGTGACGGAAGTTGAGATAATTTCATACAAATACTCGCACAATTTTAATGGACTAAAATGCCCTTAACTATGTCATATTGCATAAAATTATAAACCGTGGGATATCGCATAGATATATTCCTCTTTTAAACCATCAGGAGGGAACTTTGTGCTGCATAAATTAAAAAATTGTGAAATCACAAAAATATGGTATGCACTATCACACGGTCAAGGACATTCTAGTCCATAAAAACTGCACGAGTATTTGGAGGGAATTATCTCAACTTTTTATCACAAGGTGGAATTAGTTATGGCTAAAGGTTATCGTACAGGCAAAACCCTATTTCATTTTTTTTTTCTTTTTTTTCTTTTTAAATTATTTATATTTTAAGAGTCAAAACAAACTAAAATTCTAATGAGGACCCAATTCGCTAGACGATTTCTAAAAGTTTTGGCAATGGCAGATACATTTTTCGGAACCATATTGTAGAACCTTGATCAAGATTTATGGGATACACCTTTAATGACAGCAACAATGGTGATTTAAGAGAAGTGATCACATCCTTAGTTAGGACTACCCTGACCACATGCTTTGGATGTAGGGACCACCTTTAGCTGATCCAATCAGGAATGTAAAAACAGCATTGTAATTTAAATAAAACTAAATAGGACAATGTTCTGCTGTGCTGTGCTCTGAGTTATTATTATTATTATTATTAATTACATTGGTGGAATGAAACTATCCTAGCCTAAAGTAAACTAATCTAAATCCCATGGCTCATCCTTGAGGTGCTCTGCGTGTTAGTGGTCCACCACAATGCTCCTGCATCCATGCTTCACCAATGCCAGGCGTTGATCCCTAACACTTTGGTGAGAATCAGACGCCTATACCACTGGGCTGTCTTGTGATTCTCACAGGAGGAGGGAGGGTGTCCGATACTTATGGGTTTTTTTTTAGTAAAAGTGGCGCCACATTGCTCCATGTGTAAGTGAAAAGTTTAGAAAAACTTACTGTATCCATGTTAGATTGATGCTCCAATCATATTTGCCCTTGTTATTGCAACCGTTACTTATATCGAACAAGTTTATAATATCTTACCATACCAAGTTCGTAATTTGATTTATTTTTATTAGCTTTCTCTAGAAGAAGTTAGCAAGGAATATAAATAATGATAATTTCATTAATTTGAAAATGTTCTAACGATAAAATTATGACAGTTATATCCATATTAGTGCCCTAAATTTTGAAGAAGGTATGAAAGTGGAAAGACAAAAGTCTTTCTGTTCTGCTTCCATAGAAAATGGGCGACAGAAATTTGCCTGAAATTTCTGTTCTGCACTGTTACTTATATGGTTCAAGTTCAGAATATCCTATCATACTTAGTTCATTATTTCATATATTTTTGTTAGAGTTCTTGTGTCTCACATAAAAAAAAGTTAGAAAAGAATATCAATAACAATATTTTCATTAATTTACCAACGTTAAAATTATGACAATTACATCCGCATTAGTTAAGAGAAGTATGGAAGCAGAAATATAGAAGTCTATCCATTTCGCTTTTGCAAAAGATGGAACTATACAAACGTGCACGTACTCGCATTCATACCTGAGCCATTACATTTATGGTACAAGTTTAGAACATCCTACTATACTAAGTTTAATATTTCATTTATTTTTATTAGGTTTCTTATTACTTAACATAAATACAGTTAAAAAGGAATATATATAAGGACAATATCATTAATTTACGGATAGAGAAATTACGACAATCATATCCATATTAGTTGGATGAGTTATAAAAAAATTATAAAAAAAAAAAAAAAACATAAGTCTTTCTGTTCCGCTTCGGTAGAAAATAGGCTACAAAAACATGCCTATAGTGGCATTCATACTTGCACCATTATACTTATAGTATAAATATGGAATATCCTACTATACTAAGTTTATTATTTCACATATTTTTGTTAGATTTCTTATGTCTAAACATAAAAAACAGTTAGAAAAGAATATAAATAACGAAAATTTCATTAATTTACCAATGATAAATTATGACAATCATATCCGTATTAATGTCCTGAATTTTGGGAGAGGTCTAAAGGCAAACGGACAATAGCTTTTTTGTTCCGCTTCTGCACAAGACGGGCTACATAAATGTGTCTGTACCGGCATTTGAACTTGCACCATTACATTTATAATACAAGTCTAGAATATCCTACTATATTAAGTTCATTATTTCAGTTTTTATTAGATTTCTTATGTTTCGACATAAAAACAGTTAGAACAGAACATAAATAATTTCAATAATTTACCGACAAGAAAACTATGACAATCAGAGCAGTATAAGTTGGAGGAGGTATTGAAGCAGAAAGACAGAAGTCCTTCATTCCATTCAACAGAAGATGGGCACAAACATGCCTGCATTGGCATTCGGATTTGTACCATTACATTTATGGTCCATGTTTGGAATACCCTACTATACTAGTTCATAATTTCATTTATTTTTGTTAGATTCCTTATGTCTAAACATAAGAACAGTTAGAAAAGAATTTAAACAACGAAAATTTCATTAATTTACCAACGACAAAATTATAACAATCATATTTATATTAGTATTCTGAATTTTGTACGGTAAGCTCACTTGTTTATTGACTTGATTAATTAATGGGTTGGGTTTCGGTTGAGCCATTATTGTTATTCCACCCACCAATTTGATCCACTGACTAACTCCACTAATCCAGCATCCCAGACCAAACCTAGCATGTTAATTAGATGTTTGGTTTGACCCTTTTAGCTTCTGGGTTGGATTTAAGTTGACATTTTCGACTTGATTAATAAATGGGCCAAGTTCGGGTTGAGCCTATAAATTTTGCCCACTAAGTACTTAACCTCCACCAGCCCCCTGGTTTAGGCAGACTAGATTAGAGAGCATTTACACCCATGAGACTGGATACATGGGATATACATTGAATTTGTGCATAAGTTAAAAATAGAGTCGTCTACCATTAAACACACTTTCCAAAATTTGCCCATCAAAGATTATATTAGATTGGAACAACTCAGGCTTGCACTTCTCAATAAATGCGTCAAAGCATCCAAAGCTTGGAAACCCTAGTCATATCTTCTTGTTTTTAATTAAGCATTATCCCATCCTGTCTCACATATAACCTTTCCAGGTTAGTGAAGAAGAGTAATTAAGATTAGAAAGGTGATTTTTGTAATTTTCACAATGCAAATACCCAACACCTAATCCTATAAAAAGATACCCCCTATCTCTAAGGCAACAAACATCTCACTTCTTCATTTCCATCAAGGTCCCACCTCCCAACATCTCTCTTCACCCAAATATTTTCTCTGCAACAATGGAAAACCATGCAGGGTCCAGCAGCCGCCGCCCCCACCAAGCTCATGAGCCAGGGTTTGACCCAAATGGATGGCTAACAGTAGGCATTGGAACCCAAGGGGGACAGGCAGCAAGACAGACTCATGCGTGCCTATACTGCCCAAGAACTTTCTTGAGCTCTCAGGCTTTGCAACACTGGCTTTGGAGGGAAAGAGAAAGAAGAGAGTATGCGGCCATCTTCCCACCAATCCATGCATCCATCTTCCCACCAATCCATGCGTCCATCTTCCCACCAATCCATGCGCCCATCATGCCCATGTTTGGGCCCATTGTACGAGTTGAGCCCCCCACTTTGTTTGACCTTGTTCTGTGTCTCAGTGCAGGGCCTTGGGGAATGAACCCAGTGCCTGCAAATGGCTATCCTGGCCTATTGGAGAGGAGGTTGGAGCTAAGGGGTGATGAGGATGATGATCTGCTGAGAAGGATAGATATGGCAGAGACTGAAGATGGGGGCGATGATGTAACAGAAGTGACTGAAACAGAAGATGAGGATGATGTATCAGAGGGGGGACATGAGACTGGTGATGGTAATGAGAGTGAGAAGGATGGGGTTGAGGTGGGCTCCAAGGAGTTGGACTTAACCTTGAGGTTGTGAGAGAGGTCATGAGGTGATTTGCTTCGATTAATGGGTCGGTTCTTGTTCTACCTATGTTATGGTTTGGCTAGCTAGTCCTATTGCTCTTTTATATGAATGCGTTAAGTACCCAAGTGGTACGGTGAAGATTTGATGGTATAATAATGTTGTGCTAGATTTTAAAGTTATGAATGGTGCTTTTTTGTTTTACGTTTCTGAGTTGTTTTCTTGTTGTCAATGCAAGAACCTCGTCTCTGATTGTGTGACTTGGTGGACATGTTTCTTCCGTTCCATGCGCTTCTTTTCATTTTTACCTCTTTATTTTATTTTTATTTTTATTTTTATTTTGTGAGTGTGTGTGTGGCACTGCAGGAGGAAAAGGTTACTTAGGCGTCACCATCTTTTGCATCGTTTCTCCTTGTGAAGAACACAGAACAGTAAGACCAAGATTTTAGTAACGACAAAAATGAAGTATGTTGAACAATGAACATAAAAGAGAACTGTGCAAGAAGCGTCTCCAGTATAAACCAAAATTAGCAATATAAACACGAGTAGTAAATTTGTGCAATCATCGTCTTTCAGCTTACCTCAGCTGGTTAGGGGAAGGGGTACATGAATAAAGCGTGTGAGTTCAAATTCAAATTCAAAAAAAAAAAAAAAAAAAAAAAAAAAAAACAACAACAACAACAACAACAATTATCTGAAGATTTTATAAAGATGGAAGAGGCCTTTCTCCAATTAACCCGGGTGCACTCTTTAAAAGTGCTTCCCTCCTGTGTTGGCCCATCTGGGACGAATCTGATTGACTGAGGTAGGTTGCATATCAGTATGTGTAGGGATATTGTGGGTAGGAGCTGTGCCAGATCTCACTCTGATCAAATATTCTTAACACTAAGTTTTGAAGCCTCAAAATGTAATAGTTTTCTAAATGCATACTTCTTTTTTTTGTTGTTGTTGAATCCAATGGATATAACAGTTAGATGAGTGTCCTTTTTTTTTAATTGGTGACATGACAGCCCCCAAACTCAAGGTTGCAATTGTGAGCACCTTCCATTGGGCCATGGGCTTTGGTAAAAAAGGCAGGAGGCCATGTTGCTCACTGAACCAAACTTTGGTTTTGATTTTGTATAAAAGTAGTGCCCAATCTAAAGAAATAGTAAAGGGGTCATTCGTTTGCACACATTTACATATATAAAGATTATACATGTTCAAAATTTAAGTATAAACTGTTTGTTTACGCTTGTGCGTAAATAAAGTATAAAAATGGTGTGTAAATAAGGCTATTTTCATATGAAAATTGATGTGTAGATGAGGCTATTTTCATATGAAAGTTTTCACACCTCTAGAAAGTCGCAAAATTGGCTCCTTGGTACCACACACATGACTAAGGATCGATTCCTAGATCTTCAAGTTTAAAGTATCACTCCAAACCAGTTATCCAACTTTGAAAAAAAAAAAAGGGTTTTAGTACAAAGGATGTTGACAAGTCATGCTATCAAATCCCTTTGCTACCTTACATTTCTTGGCAACTCGTATGGGCCCTAAGATTTTAATCCAAACTATTCAATTTTTTTATCGGCCCATTAAACCTCAAGATGTTTAGTTTTATGTCTTAAATATTCATAGAGATTCAGAAGATCTTACATAAGTTATCCAAACCATTTGATGTTTACTGGAAATGGTGCTTCCCATACAAACATGACATTGTGTTTCGCGTGTAAATTTTACATATGCAAATTCTACAGAAGCAAATCTCAATTTCATGTTAGACCGACACCACTCTCATATTTGCACTCTTTATTCCATACTAAATTCACTATTTCAGTTTTTTTATTAGCTTCCTTTAAAAGAAATTGGAAAGGAAATTAAATAATAATTTCATTAATTGACGAATTTTATAATAACAATTATGACCGTGTTGTCTATATTAATGTCCTGAATCTGTAAAAGGCACAAAAGGAAGAAGACAAAAGTCTTTCCGTTTCACTTTCACAGAAGACAGGGTACACAAACATGCCTGTACCGGCATTCGTACTTGCACAGTTACATTTATGGTAAACATTTAGAATATCCCACTATGTTGAGTTCATTATTTCATTTAGTTTTATTAGAAATCTTGCTTCTCAACATAAAAGCAGTTAGAAAGGAATAAAATTTATGGCAATTTCATTAATTTACAAACGACAAAATTATGACAACATTATCTTTTTTAGTGTCTTGAATTTTGATCCGTCAGCTCACTTGTTATTGATCCGATGAATAAATGGGCTGGGTTTGGGTTGAGTCCATTCTTCCTATTCCACCAACCAACTCTACCCACCTAATTAATTGCACTAATTTGGCTACCCAACCAAAACCTAGCTTTCCTATCAGACGTTTGAGTTGGCCCTTTTAACTTCCTGGTTGGATTTAGGTTGACATCAACATAGTTGGGACAAGGCTTTGACGATGATTTTAAATTTGATTAATAAATGGGTCGAGTTTGGGTTGGACCTGTACATTTGCCCACAAGCACTAGCCTCCACAAACGCCCCTGGTTTATGCAAACAATTAGAGAGGATTTACACCCACAGGACTGGATATACAGGATATACATTTGAATTTGTGTTTAAGCTAAAAATAGAGTCCACTGCCATTAAACACACTTCCAAATTTTGCCTCCCAAAGATTTTATTTGATTTGAACAACTCATGTGTGCATGCTCAAACAAATATATCTAACCATCCAAATCTTCTTGTTTTAAATTAAGCATTATCCCATCCTTTCTCACATATAACTTTTCCAAGTTCATAAAGACGAGTCATCAAGATTGAAAAGGTAATTTTTGTAATCCTATAAAAAGACACCCCTGACCTAAGGCTTCAAACATTTTTCACTTCTTCATTTCCATCAAGGTCCCACCTCTCACCATCTTTCTTCACCCCCAAACATTTTCTTGGCAACAATGGAAAACCTTGCAGGGTCCAGCAGCCACCCCAACCAAGCTCATGAACCAGGGTTCGACCCAAATAGCTGGCTAACACTAGGCACTGGACCCCAAGAGAAGCAAGCAGCAAGACAGCCTCATGCATGCCTATACTGCCCAAGAACTTTCTTGAGCTCTCAGGACTTGGGAGGACACCAACACTCGCATGGGAGGAAAAGAAAGAGAGGAGATTATGCAGCCATGTTCCCACAAACTCATGTGCCCATCATACCTATGTTTGGGCCCATTTTAAGTGTTGAGCCCCCACCTGGGCTAGAGCTTGGTCTAGGTCTTGGTGAGGGGGTGGGGAGAATGAACCCAATGTCTCCAAATGGCTATCCAGGCCTATTGGAGAGGAGATTGGGGTTAAGGGTCGATGTGGAGAAGAATCTGCTGGGAAGAATGGAAATGGCAGAGTGTGAAGATGGGGACGATGACGTAATCGAACTGACTGAAATGTGTATTGAACTAAAGAACATGCATGGGGGGCATGAAAGTGGTGATGGTTGTGAGAGGAAGGAGGGTGTGGCTGAGGACATCTCCAAGGAGTTCGACTTAACCTTAAGGCTATAAGAGAGATCATAAGGGGATTTGCTTCAGTTAATGGGTTTTTTTTTTTTTTTTCCCTTCAGTTAATGGTTGTGTTTTTCTGCCTATGTTATGGTTGGGCTAGCTAGTTCCATTGATCTGGTTTTGTTATGCATGCATTAAAAGAGAACCCGAGTAAAGATTAGATGGTGTTATATGTAGAGGTATATTTTTAAAGTAATTGAATGGCACATTTCTGATTTACCATTTAGACTTCTTTTCTTGTTGTCTATGCAATCACCTAGGGCCTGTTTGTTGTTGGTTCCATGTAAATGAATTCCTAGGATCGTATTTCTATGGTGTTTTTTTTTTGTGTGTGTGTGTGTGAAAATGAATAATCAAAGGTGAATATTCAAAAAATGATTGTCAAATTACCTCCCCTACAATGGAAATAGAATCTAAGGGAAGATTGGAAATGAATACCTAGCTATCACCCTAGTAATTCATTACCTAGGAAAGTCAAGGCCCTATCTACACATCGTAGTAATTAATTAATTAATTAATTAATTATTTACACATTGGAGGATTGGTAAACTATCCTATCCTAAACTAGCTAGCCTAATCTACCATCCCAGGGCTTATCCCTGAATTTTTTTTTTATTTTTTGGAAAGTTTTTGTTTTCTGAAAAGCTAATTATTATTATTTGGAAAGTCATCCCTGAGGTGTTCTGGATAAGTATTCCATGCCTCCAGTATAGTGTTCCACAAAATTTCTTCCATTGCAGTGCTCCACCATTGTATGCTTCCAAATCCATGGTCCGTCAGCAACAGGCATTGATCCCAAACACCAAGGTGAGAATGAAATGCCCTTACCACTGTGTTGTCCTGTAATTCTCATGGGAGGAGGAAGAGGAGGGACAGAGGATGTGATAATAATGGGTTGGATTAGGTAAAAGTAGAGCCACATTTGTCCCGTACGTACATGACAAGTTAAGAATATCCCACTATAGTAAGTTTGTTATTTCAGTTTTGTTATTAGCTTTCTTAACATAAGTTAGAAAGGAACATACATAATGATAATTTCATTAAATTTAGAAATGTTCTAATGACAAAATTATGACAGTCGTATCTGTATTAGTGTCCTGAGGTATGGAAGCATAAAAACAGGTATCTTTCCACTCCGTTTCCGAACAGGACAGGCCACCATGGTTTCAAATTCCTGAGTCGACCCAGTGCTGCCCCTGACCGGAATGAAATGGGCCCCGATTTTCTGTTTTACAAATATTTCGAGATGGCCAAAGTTAATATATTACATTTTGTAGGTTATCAAAAAAATATATTACATTTTGTAAATACATGCAAAGTAGTGTGTGTAGCCCGGCTGGTAAGGACATCAGGGCCTTTTCATGTCACCGATCAAGAGTTCGGCCTTATATTTCATGTATTAACTAAAATATACAAAACCTCAAAAAGACCTTATAACAAAAAGAAAACATACTCTTTCTTTTCCGATTTTTTTTTTACAAATAGGCACTTATATTTTGACATAACTTTAAAAAGGCTCATATATTTTGTATGTTTACTAAAATCTCGTTGAACTACGATTGAAACTGGATAGAAGTTAACTTGACGCTCCTTTTTTCGGTTTTTGGCCAATTTACCTCTAAGAAAATCACTTCTCCTTTCAATTAAAATATTTGCCACTTAAAAAATAAGAGTTATATGTTATACTTATACCGTCAGCAACTTAGTGCTCAACCAAACTAAATATTACTATATTTGGATAGGACACTTGTTTAACTCAATTTTCACATTTTTACTATTTTTTATTATTTTCTAATTTCTGATTCTTTTTAGATTTTTTTTATACTTCTTAGGACCGGCGTGACCATACCGGGCCGGTACAGGCGGCACGGACTGGCACAGGCGGCACAGCCATCCCAGTCCTGACAGGTACGAAGAATGGCACCTGAATTTAAAACCATGCAGGCTACACAAGCCTACCTGTACTAGAAATTGTACTTGCGGCATTACATTTATAGTACACATTTAGAATATCCTACCATACTAAGTTCATTATTTCATTTATTTTTGTTAGTTTTTTTAGGTCTGAGCGTAAGAATAGTTCGAAAAGAATATAAATAATGATAATTTCATTAATTACTAACAAAAAAATTATGACAATTATATCCATATTAGCTAAAGGAGGATTAAAGCAGAAAAGCGGAAGTCTTTCCGTTCCGCTTCTGCAGAAGATGGGGTACAAAAACGCACATGTTCCAGCATTAGTACTTGCACTGTTACATTATGGTACAAGTTTAGAGTATCCTACCAAAGTAAGTTCATTATCTCATTTATTTTTGTTAGCTCTCTTATGTCTCAATCTAAAAAAAGTTAGAAAAAAATAAAAATAATCACAATTTCATTACTTAATCAATGATAAAGTTAAAACAATCAAGTCTTTATTAATATCCTAAGCATTGGAATAGGTATGGAAGCAGAAAGAAAGTCTTTTCGTTCCGCTTCTGTAGAAGACAGGCTACAGAACTGAGCCCGTTCTAGCATTCATACTTGTCGTTACATTTACGGTACAAGTTTAGAATATCCTGCCATACTAAATTTACGATTTCATTTATTTTTGTTAGAGTTCATATGTCTCATTATAAAAAATAGTTACAAGAGAATAAAAACAATGATATTGGTATTAATGTCCTTAATTTTGTACAGTAAGCACACCCGTTGTTTACTTGATTAATTAATGGGTTGGGTTTGGGGTTGAGCCATTCTCCTTATTCCACACGCCAACTTGATCCACCCGACTAACAACACTAATCAGGCAACCTAAACCAAACCTAACATGTTAAATTAGATGTTTGGTTTTTGACCCTACTAACTTCCGGTTTGGACTTCAGTTGACATTTCCAACTTCATCAATAAATGGGTCAAGTCTGGGTTAAGCTTAGACATTTTGCCCACTCAGTACTTACCTCCACCAGCCCACAGGTTTATGTACCCACAGGACTGGTTATAAGGGATATACATTGAATTTGTGTATAAGCTAACAATAGAGTCCATTGCCATTAAACGTACTTTCAAAATTTTGCCTCCCAAAGATTTTATTTGATTTGAACAACTCAGGTGTGCTTTCTCAAACAAATATAACTAAGCATCCAAAGCTTGGAAACCCTAGTCATATCTTCTTGTATTAAATTAAGCATTCCATCCTTTCTCACATATAACCTTTCCAGGTTAATAAAGACAAGAATCAATAAGATTGAAGTGGTGATTTTTGTTTTTCACAATGCAAGTACCCCACACCTATTCCTATAAACAGACATGCCCCCTCACTCAAAGGCTTCAAACATCTTTCACTTCATTTCCATCAAGGTCCAACATCTCAACATCTTTCTTCACCAAACCATTTTCTTGGCAACAATGGAAAACCATGTGGGGTCCAGCAGCAGCCGCTCCAGCTAAGCTCATGAATCAGGGTTCAACCCAAATGGCTGGCTTACACTAGGAACTGGAGCACAAGAGAAACAAGCAACAAGACAGGCACATGCGTGCCTATACTGCCCAAGAACTTTCTTGAGCTCTTGGGCCTTGGGAGGATATCAACACTGGCATTGGAGGGAAAGAGAGAGGAGGTTATGCAGCCATGTTCCCACCAACCCATGTGTCCATCATGCCCATGTTTGAGCCCGTTGTACAGGTTGAACCCCCACCTAGGCTCCAGCTTGAACAGGGTCGCAGTGGAGGGGCTGGGGGAATGAAAACCCAGTGCCTCCAAATGGCTATCCAGGCCTATTGGAGAGGAGACTGGGGCTAAAGGTTGATGACAATCCAGATCTGCTAGCAGTGACGGAGCCAAAATTTTCTTCTAGAGGGGGCAAATGATAGTCAACCAGCAGCAGCAAAGCTAAAATTCTTTTTAGAGGAGATCGATAATATTTCCATAATTATTGATTTCTTTTACTTATCATTTAAAAAATCTTAATTTATTTATTTTAGATTTTTTTTTAAATGTCTAAAGAAAATTTGAAAATACCAATTAAATTTAAAAATAATTTATCAAAACTTTGAGAATAATTAAAATAAAAAAATAGTTGAGCCCACTATAATGAATGCAAACCGCTCAAAATAATCATTTACTCCTTATTTTAGGATTGAGAGTTGTATCGCACTCTAATAAAAGTAGGGTCCATGTCTAATTAATCACTTGTAAACCAATCCTCCCATAATTAATTTATGAATTGATTCATTACTTGTGATTATTTAATGGGCCACAAGCCCGTGATAGACATGGATGGCTGAAAATCTATAGATTAATGACTTACAATCTTTTGATGGGCCATGATGCATGCAGTAGAAGACATGATTGAGAGAACATCATTGATAGCCATTCACTCATATTATTAAATGGTGAACAACGTAGGAAGATACATGCTACGCAGAATAAAACCTCTTTCCTTAAGTGGTTTCCTCAGATTTTTAATCGTGTGGTCAATATGGTGGGACCAACTCCAATTGATTAAAAATTGTGGGCAATCCAACAAAGGAAAAAGGCTTCATTTTAAACGGCCCATTTTTTGTTTAGATCATCCTAACCTATGATCTCCACATACGGCCACTAATACGGGGATCGGGGATATGACTCCTCACTTTGACACGGATACGGATACGGGTGTCCTAATTTTTTCTTTTGATCACTTAATCTCATCAGCAGTTGAGCAAAACTAATCTCATCAGCAGTCGAGCAAAACTTCCTCGATTTCTTGTTCCATTCCTTCAACCAAGCAATTTTTACCACAAACGCCAATCTTTTATCACTGTAAAATGTTCAAATCAACAGTAATCTTTTGACTATAGAAAGGAATTCAGCTTCCATCTATGATATTCCTAGTAGCCTTCACAGGCATCCATTTCCTACTCTTCATGGAAGGAAAGATTTCCGCTTGGTTAAGCCTCCAATGGGATGGGTTTAAAGGGGAGTTACCAAAACTCTACATATGGGTGGGAAACATGTTCCCACATTTCAAACAGAGAGATGGTGATAGTTTTAATACTTTGTAACTGTTTATTAAACTCCTAAGAAATGTATCTTGAAACAAATAATTTTGTTTGGAGAAGCTTATGAGAAACATATGAGAAATGTTAAAATATTGCTTCTGAAATTAAATGAAAATGGAAGCCATCAACATGTGCAATTAATTGTTACTGTGCCATTTGACACAGTGCATAAGGGTACGTCTAAAGATACAAAAAACTGTATGCGGCAGGCACACCTATGATCAATCCAAACCCACACACCCATCTAAATGTTTTTTTTTTCTTTTTTTCTTTTTTTTTTTTTTTTGAATGGTAACACCTATCTAAATGTTACCAATGTACTCCTAGTTTGCTTCTCGATTGCTTTGTACATGTTTCCCTTCTGTTCTTTAGTTCACTTCTCAAATGTTTTGGATGTGCTTTGTAATTTGCTTCTTCATTGGTTCCTATTCTCCTATGGGACGTCTGTTGAGGACATCCAGTGGGCACCTTTAATCAGAGGGGGTCCTAATTTTGTGGCAGGCGCCTGCCTCTTTAATCATCAGATAGGAACACCCACATGGTAGGTATCATTGGAATTATTATGGCTGGCCAGTCAATGCCTTCTTCCTCCTGCCTCTACCACATTCACATCTCTGCCATAAAGACCAGTGACCACTGCTGTTGATTTGAAAATGAATAAACACACTGGATTGTATTCCTAGCTGGCTGCTGATATTCGCAATTTGTTTACGTTCAAGTACCTAAGGAAGAATGTTACCAACAAATGGAAGTCAGAAGCTTAATCAGGGCCACCATTATCCTGTATGAAGTAAACCAAATGTCTAACCAGTTTGTAAAGCACTCAACCAAATGTCTAACCAGTTTGTAAAGCACTCAATTATACTTGTAATTCCTCTCCTCCACTTCTTGCAATAATTTAAGGATTAAATTTTAATGTCTGTCCTGCTAGCATATGATGACTCTGTTCCCTACCCAAAGCTTCTTTCTTTAGAAATGGGCTACCCAAAGCTTCTTTCTTTAGAAATGGCCTACCCAAACCTCTTTCAGTAAACTTAATTATGAAGCTGCTGCTTATAAAGAAACTGTTTCAACCTTAATAACCAATCTAAGTTTCTATATGGACGTGTCTCTAAGTTCTCCGCTTGTCAACAAATGCAGAGGATTTAATGAAAGTACTCTTGTTTGTCTCCTCTTTCTGCTCATTTTGTTACTCCTCTTTCTGCCAGTCTGCTTTGGCAGGTTCTTTCTTCAGACAGGGATGCCTTTGGAAGAAGATGCGCCACTACGATTTTCTTCCACATCATCTCCGTCCTTTTGCTCCACAGAAATGACTCCAAGCACCTCAGTAAGAAGTCTTCACTATCTAGAGCCAAAATTCTCTTGGCAGCCGTCTTCAAGAGATGTACAGATCTCTTCCAGATCACTTGAAGTGCAGAACTATTCAACCGGTTCTGAATTTTTTGGGAGTTACAGATTCAAGATTGTCTATATCTGTTTTTCTGTTTTGGGTTTTGGGATCCTTTAGTACTTTTACTCCCTTTTGTACATTGGTTTTGTAGCCATCTTGGCATGTAAGAAAAAAAAAAGTACTCTCGTTTGTCTGCTCATGAATACTAATCCAAGATAACAGAGTCAAGGGAACTAGTGTGCAGCTATGATACCGAGATACTTTACAAGCTCGACGCCTCCATGTTGGATCGATACAACACGTATATTGGTATCCGATACCGCACCGACACTACTAGGGTACATGTTTAGCAAACCCTACCCACCAAGTCAATTATTTCATATAATTCGTTTCTTTTCTTTTCTTTTTTTTTTTTTACTTTTCACATAAAAAAATGCTAGAAAGGAACACAAATAATGATAATTTCATTAATTCAAAAGTGATCTAAGGAAAAAAAAAATTAGGACATCACTACCTATGTTTGTGTCCTAAATTTTCTAAAGTGAATAGTCGTATATTTGATCCCTGTATCCATGCCCGTATCCCTATCTGGGCATCTTAGGTGTGCAGTGTTAAACTTTGAAAGCATAATGGAAGAAAAGAGAGAGAGAGGAAAAAAAAAAAAAAAAAGAAGCAAGCCCTAAGATCAGGAGAATGGACATTCTCCCTTAACATATCCACACCGTGGTGGACCTATGTTAATCTGATCTAGGGCGGTAGCCCTAGGTCAAATCCAAAAAACACCAAACAGTTGAATGAGGCTTTGGCCCATGCCCCACGTAAGTTAAAACAATCACCCCACCTAGTTGACCCTTTTCTTCTCTTCACTGGTGGAAAGGAAACCCCCCGCCCCTCCCAAAAAAATAAAATTTCCTTCAATATCTACGGGAGAGTAAGACCACGCGGCTCTTCTCCAATCTATGAAGGAGGAAGGTGAAGACTCTTGTCTACTCTTCTCCGCCTTTATGTGATCTCAACCTTGTTTCCTTATATGATATCTCTTTTTATTGGTTTTCTAGGTCATCTCCAAATCTGCCATTGTAGAAGCTATTGAGAGAAGCAATGCTGGAGCTTGGAGTCTATGGCGGCGTAGGAGAATGGGTTGAAAGAACAACTATGCGTGGTTTGTCTCTCTTGTCTTGCATGAGCGACAGGTGTCTTTGTAGAGATGAGAGAGATAGCAACATTGAACCTTCATTTCTTGGTAAAAATGAAGAGAGATGGCAACATTGAACCTTCATTTGCTTGTGACAGAGGCAAGGAAAAGAGATGTCTAGTAAGGCTCGGCTTCTTTTTCTCTCCAAAGAACCCTAATGGAACCCTAGATTAGGATCAATGAAATTTGGGAAATTAGGGCTAAATTCAAGCTCTTAATCTCTAAATCTAATTCCAAACCTAAATCCCCAAATCCCAATTGAAACCCTAAGCCCTAAAACACCAAATCTTAAATGTACACCCTAAGCCCTAATTCCCCAAATTCCCTTTATTCGTAGACCCTAACCCCGCAAACTCCCCTAATTTATAATCCCTAATTCCCAAAATTCCTTTTTTTTAGAATTTTTTCCTTAGACTATACTATGTTGTTTATGTTTATTCTAATAATGTTCATTTACAAATACAGGTGGTCTCATATGATGGATATTAATTTTCAAAATATAATGATTATTACCTTTTTGGGGTTCTCTAGAGTTTCTTTAGTATTGTTGTTGTGCGGCTGCTAATTGATGCACTAATTTCTTGAGGAATTGAAAAGGTTTATTTATGAATTTGGTGTTAGTAATAGGATTCCATATAAAAAGAAAAACTTATTGAATCATGTCTTTAACGTATTATGCTATAAATGGAGGTCACTGGTGGTTGGCAATGATTTTGATGCAATTGACTTTATCTTTAAATTAGATATGAAAAAATATAATAAAAAAATATCAACAGCTAATCTATTTAAACTCAATACTTTTTCTCTTTTTTCTATTGTTAGCGTGATAAAAATCTAGCAGAAGAATTATTGACTTTTTCGATTGACCATTGTCCACCCCACCCAAACGAAAATCCTAGGTCAGCCACCGTATCCACAACTAAAAGATGCCAATTATGTTAAGACGAGTACACTATAATAATACTATACAAGTATGGGGAAAAATAGGCATTTGATAGCGTTTGTCAACATGAAACTGGCTTCTACAATTTCCTACCGCAGATCCCGTGCTTATGACTTGAATAACACAAATCAATTAATCTTGAGGCTGTCAAATGTCCAACCACTTATATTGTTAACCCTGGAAACATTTTCATGTTTGACATGATAACCGGCTAGATATGATTAATACGATATTAAAATTTTCTAAGAGGTCACTGAAGCATAATCACCTGAAATCATTTTCTATAGCTAATTGTTTATCAGCGCACAGACATCAAATCAAAATCCTTGTTAGGAGCACACATTCCCTTGCTATTCTTTTTATCCTTCATTATCGCATCTGAACTAACTAAGCTTCTCCATATGCAATGAGGATTAAGATCATCTTAAGCCTTTAATGTGCACTATTTACATTTAAGGTAGAACATCAAATTCTCCCTTGCAGCATTTCATCTCCATCAAATCTTCATCTTTATATTCTTTTAGTTCTGTCAAATCCGCAAAGAAACAACTCTAACATATTCTATATAATTTTCATAAGCATCTCATCTCCTCCAGTGAAGTTCATTAAAGCATTTCATGGAAAACTCTAATAAAGACTGGATTTTGAGAATCATGTAAAACAAAAGGGGGGGAAAAATGAGGAAATGGGGAAACTAGAATCCTCCAAGTTTCTCTACTTTTGTTACCTCTCTCCTTGAGAGATGTAGGAATCTGAAGGAGGAGATGTGTGAGATTCTCGTGCGTCTGGATCTGCGCTCTCGATTGCGTCGCGCGTGCGGTCGAGGAAGGGCTTGAAGACGAGCTGCGTGTTTAGCCACCCGAAAGCTAGGGCGCAGACCACGACCAGAGCCGATTTCATGGACTTCGTAGCGGATTCGCGTCCTCGAATCCCTCCCGCCATTTTCTCCTCTTCTTCTTCGCTCAACTCTGTTTGGTTCAGTTTCAATGAAATGAAAAATGCAAAGAAAGGAAGAGGCATGGGAGAGTGAGTAAAACTGAGTGGTGGGTTTTATGCCGATGGACGATCTGATTCAACTCGGGCGGGTTCGGTTGAGTTTCGAAAAATTTTGTTCCCCTGTTTTTGAGGTTCATTGATCTTTTTTATTGTAAGGTTTAGGGGTTTAGGGTAAACCAGTCCAGTGGGCCGCCGACCAATGAAGGCCAGATCCCAAGCTATAAACAAGTTTAATCAAATGGTGAATGGCACTTTTCTCCATGTAATTTCCAAGTTCAACACCTATCATCGCCGTAAGTTTTGAGATGAAATGGTTTGTCTTAATAAAAAAATAATGAAAAACCTCTTGTGGGGGTTCCTTGAGTGAGAGAGAACTTGTTACCCACAACGTGAGATCTTTATTCATCAATCCAACTCTCTCACACTCGCTAATCACAATGAATTGATGCTCTTCTTTTAACACTTAAACCAAAGTATTTTTAATATTGATTTGAGTTTCATAGAAAGTGTCCTTAGGAGAATATTAAGTAAATCTTTAAAACTCCTTAAACAATGGTTGTGGTAATTTTATTTGCCCAATATCAAATTTACATGACCTTTTGTCACATCCCGATTCTGAATTCCCCTGGCTTAGGGTAATCCTCGAGGTGTGATACACGTACTCCCGTAATGTTGTATCTGTTTCGAGTCAAATACAAATCGCTAAAGATAAAAAATTTCTCTTTCTACCTATGAGGCTCGCTCATCAACACCTTTCCATAACAGCAATTAATTAGCGGAAGCATCTCAAAAATTCCACAAGTAAGTACCATTCCATGCTCGGTCCAATTAAAGGTTCCATATTTACTCAAAGGATATATTCAATATTAACAAAATAGGGATTATAAAAACTCACCCTACATCACTATACAAAATAAAATCCAAAAGTATAATCGGTATTAACCAAGTGTGACCCACATAAAAGTAGTTAGACAGCAACTAAGGATGTCTTCAAAGATAATTACAATCTATCTTCCAAAAAGTACTAACATCGCTCTATGGAGGAAGTGACCACATAGGGCCATTATCGGCCCACTCCTATAACCCTGAAGGAATCTCTTCGGTCTCCTCCTCTCTTTCCTAGGCCTCTTCAGAATTGGGAGCTGCATCTGCATCTATGACACCAAAAATAGTACCATGAATACGACGATTCAGTAAGTATAGGCATTAATAGTGAATCACATGTTATTTCAAATCGAATTAATGACAATTGATTAAAAGATGCAAATGTCAAGTAAAACTAGGCAATTGCGCAATATCAAAAAAATCATGCTTTTATGAATCAACTGGGAATAAATATAGTAATTGGCTACTACATTAAGCTCGTCATCTCCAATAGAGAGTGAATCTAGTTGGGATGTCACCAATGACCACAAATGATTTACTGCAGTAGTCCCGAATACTAAATCGAGTTTAACTCCGTTGGATATCAGAAGGTTGAAGGTAAATAGTGCGGGACAAATCGAATCGAATAATAATTAGATGTGAATAAGGTTTCCATTTTATGTCATCTCAAATCAAATAGAATCGAATAATAATTATTCACATACATAATTGTTCAAGAGAAATCTAATTCAGAATATAGTAATCAAATTGGAAATAACACCATTTATGCAATTAAATTATAAATCAGAATTGAAGTCAATGCTAAAAGCCATCTCAATATGAAATGCAAATGATTTAAGGAATCAAGATAATTACTAACCAACCTTAATCAATCCATCCATTGTCTATTGCCATCCAATCTGATGTAGATTTAGAAAAACTATGTGCTACTATCTTAATTAGTGTCACATAATACAATTAAATACATTAAATTTCCTAAACTAACACCTATGGCGCAGTGATAGACTACTGGATAGAACACATGAGATTATCCTAGCCTCTTAAGATATCTCATGCCATTGTGAGTTCTGCTGGACATGTAAAGGGTCAAGGTACTAAATTATAGCCTTATAAGGTCTTATGAAAATTCCTAGAATTTTAGGGGCTTCTGAACGGTCGGTCACTTATGGGTGGCTTGGCAGCTAGCCGACTGTTATCCACTCGGGTAACCACCTGGTCACCGCGGTCCAACCGCCTGGTGATCACTCGACTAACAGCCAGGTGACCGCATGGTGATCGCCCAGCCTGCGTTCAGAATTCTAAAATGAGTCTGATTTGGTACTTCTTGGAGTTCAGTGACTTCTCTTACAATCCAATGACTATCTCCTTACAGAAACCTATAAAAGTGAATTTCCTTACTCTCATTTACAAACATGTACTAATTTAATCAATTTCCATCTCAAAGAACTAATCATTACCATCAAAGAATAAAGAATAACAATAACCTTTTTCACAAATTGATTTTACTCATAATGAAGAGGCTGTAACTAACATTAGAACTGAATTTCCATTCAGAAATCAATAAAATAACAACATGCAGAGTCAATATTTGCTTATACTTGCCTTGGAATAAAGCTCAACTACCCACTTCGCTAACTTGGTTGAAATGTAAGATAAAACCCCAATTTCCAGCCCTAGCATTGGTCAAAGAAAAGGTCCATGAGAATGTATGCATGTGTTAGAGAGAGTCTCTTGACTCAGTTACTTTTAAATTTGAAATGGGTTTGGGGATTCTCACCAATAGCAGTCAAGAGAAAGCTGTAGAGATGAATTCAGTCAATCCAAGCTTGAGAAAGTGTAGAGAGGTTGATAAGAACTCAGGATCTTCTCCCCTAATGCACATGCAGAATTCCCTCTTGAAGGTTTGAAGAGAAAGAGAGTAAATTAATGGAAGGAAAGTGAAAGCACAGAGAGAAGGAATCGATTGAAATGGGAAGGAGGCTGTTTTCATGATGGTCTTTTTGCAGACTTATAAGAAAATCCATCCCATTTCCAATATTTTCATATTAAGTCAAAATGAGACTCCACTTATGAATTTGAGATCTAATGAGAAAGTGTTATATATGAAAATCGACGTGCTCGACGATATACACATAATGCTACCATGATGACTTGCATATGATGCAAAATTAGATAATCTACAATTATGAAAAAGCCCCCGGCTTTACTTAATCGAGTGAAAATGGGTTCAAGCTAGCTATTCATAACCCAAGGTCTAGCCCAACAGCTAATATAAGACTAAGTTACTTTAAAAGACTTAATTAGCGCCTAAACATAATTAAATTAAATAAAAATATAATTAATTAATAGTAACGTGATTAATTTGGGTAGGGATGTAACACCTTTTGATCACAATATCTCACTATATAATTAGCATTCATCTAAGTG
This sequence comes from Persea americana, assembly GCA_029852735.1. Taxonomy (NCBI): domain Eukaryota; kingdom Viridiplantae; phylum Streptophyta; class Magnoliopsida; order Laurales; family Lauraceae; genus Persea; species Persea americana. The sequence goes on along the minus strand of CM056813.1, from coordinate 62,164,258 downwards.
GATCTCATAAGGATCTAAAAATGTTATCTTTCATGTGAACTGTTGTCTTAGGACAGAGTGGCCCATTAAAAATAGATCTCATACGCATGAGTTTGTTTCCACTTATCCACTGTATCCCATCATTTCTTGGTGGATCCTCTACCAAGATGCACCCACATGGCAGCTTTTGATGCTTGTAACTGTATCTTTTAAAGATTTAGGCCTAATATTAATTGGACCGGTGATAGACAGAAAGTTACATGAATTGGTTTTTAATGTAGAGTTATTTATGTGCTCAACTGGGCTCCATTTCGATTAGCATTAGCCTTTTTCCACCCCCTCCTATTGAATGGGCAAGAAGATTCAAGTAAACTCTCATTTGACCTTTACTCACTCAGTCACCCTACAATGATTCTAAAAGTATCACTACAAGAAAAAATACATTTAGCAGCGGATAAAAACCGCTGCTATATGTATGCAAACCGCCACTATATCCTTTTTGCAGCGGAAAAATGTCCGCCGTCACTTTTGTCATTAGAAGTTGGTGTCGCTAAATGTATTTGCAGCGGTATAGGAGCTGCCGCAAAAAAATTATCGATAGCGGCAGTTGTAAACCGCCACTAATGATTTTATTCCGCCCCTATTCACGCGTACAGATTTTTCAGCTGAACCGTTGGTAGGTGAGTATGTTGTAGCAGCGGATTAGAGTGAACCGCTGCTGTAAGTGTATGTTATACCGGCGGATTACATTGAACCGTTGCTATATGTGTATGTTGTAGCTACACATTACAGTGAACCGCTGCTATATGTGTATGTTCTACCATCAGATAGCACATCGCTGTTAAAAGCCCCACAAACCGCTGCTAAAAGCCCCTTGGAGCCCCATGTGTAGTACCTGTCTGCTAAAAGCCCCATGTGTAGCCCTTGGGAATTAAAGAAATAATGCTCATGCTACCATCAACATTGTACTGAGCTACTAAGATTCCATTCAACCGATCTCAACCCTATCTCTTTTTATCCAACTTATTGGGATCACATGCCTTTCTAAATTATGAGGTTGTTTAAAAGATAGTGTTTTGGGCATCCCTGGGAAGTGCAGAAAACATATAGCACATAGCACCCACATTACATGTCAGAAAGCTCTTGGAAACATGTCAATGTTGGATCAACAAAGGCATAATTATTTAATGGCGAGCCTGAAATTTGGTTATGGTCAAGAACAATCTACTAATCTGGTAAGTAATATTAGGCTTGTACTTATCCCAGACAATCATAATCATAAATTGGCCTGTGCATGTGTTAAGGCCTATTCTCAATCAAACATGTTTTTCATTGTCACAATAGTAGCCTTATCTCAATTGAACAAGCTTATCGAAGCATATCTATCAATTGGGTCAAAAGGTAACCATTTAAACCTATGTGCACCCATCCAAGTGTACCCCTTTCCAGCTCCTACACCTCCTCCTTAGTGGGTTCTACGCTGGCCTCTCACCAACAAAACCATGTACCGTTCACCCAAAGAGATCACATCTCCACATCTCAATATCATTCAACATAATGGCGCCTTGCATTTTGGTGGACCTCCAAAACACAAGTTTCAGCCCCAAAATTTGAAACTTACTACAGTGTCCCAAAAATGATACCTTCGAGAGCTTAAGCTTGGACCTATTCATACTCTCAACAGGTCTATTTTAACTTTTTAAGGTCCACTGATCTGATCATACTCATATGAGCCTTACACGTTGACTTGGATCTGCATCATAATCATCAATTCTTAGTGGATGTAGAATCCATATCAGGCACATAGGAACCATGTCAGATCCAGATATTATTCAGATTGATCCTTACCTTGCGCAACTTGTCACATGTAAGTTTTTCTCCTCTTTCCAAAAGGAACAACTAAATGGGAACAATTCTTGTGTTGGAAAGAGATGATGCAACCATGGCGATGGTTGAATGTGGCGCACGTGGGGGCATTTTTAGAACTTCTCATGTCTCATTGGTGTGAGGAAACTGCAGCAAGACATTGCTGAACAATGTGAACATTATATTAGAGAAACAGAAGTTGCTAGGTCAGCAATTTGACAGATTACATTGCATTGCATATTTTCAAAATCAAAACACATTACCATGACCTCAAAGTTAATTCAAATCAGAGACGCACTCTCCCCAAACCCCACCTTAAACCCCTTTTCCCTCTCTCAATCCCTACCACCTTAGAGTATCTGAGGCTTAATCGTGCCATTGCTTATATCATCTTAACCGCACCCAGCCTCGCCCACACCCAGTTCACCCACCTGACTGTTGTCGTCACCTGCTCTGCTATCAGCTGCCCCTGAAGCCTCTTTTGATCCTGCATTGACATTGATGATATTAAGATTCCACGCGGAATTAAAAGTTAAATATATTTTTTTCCTCAATATAAATCGCATGGCCATACCCGCTGCCTCAGCTGTTCTTTCTCTTTCTCCTGTCTTAATATGGTGTACTCTTTCTCCTATCTTAATATGCTGTTCTTGCTCTTTCTCGTATCTTAATATGCTGTTCTTGCTCTTTCTCCTATCTTAATATGGTGTACTCTTCAAGCATTGAAAGAAGCCTGACCTGCATGTCAGAGGAAAAAATAAACCAACTTCAGACACTAGCAAACCAAATTAACTAACAGGAACAAGAAGGAACAAAAGTACTTACTCCATCATAGGTGAAATCAACACCTCTCTCTCTCCCATGTTGTGGTTTTGCATGCCAATGCCTCCACGATTGCTATACCAGCAGGCATTGCAATAAAAAAAATGAAGTAATTCGCACAAATTAATGAGGTAACCCAGTAATCTACCAAGAGCTGAAGTGATTGGCAGATTTAAGCATTGGAATTCCTAATAGTGGTTAGTGGAAGTAACAAGAATTAAAAACTCAGCCGAGTCTGAAACAGTTGTTAGTGGAAGCCGAAGTAATAAATGTGCACCTGGGAGTTTGGCAACTAATGCACGAGCTTTTTCAACACGCTTCAATGTAAGATGCGCACCTCTGCCAGCATTGCAACGGTTCTCATCCTAAAATGCCACATGCATCAGCAACAACTAATAAAAGTTTCTCAACCTTTTCAAGTTGTTGATAGAAATTTTAGATAATTTATGAAGATGTAAAGTCAAAATGCCTAACCCTGTTGTATTCCTAAGCCAGCTCTCCTCCTCACATGCTGCAAGCCATTTCTCAACCTTTTCAAGAATTTATTTCCTGTTAAACGCTTCCTCTTTCACCTTTGCAATTTGAACCTCAACTTGTTCCAAGACACAAGAGGGGTCGATGGTTCCTACACAAAAGAGAAAAAACCATCAGACAAGCAAGGACAACCACATGGCCTATGAACAGTATTTAGTCGTAGTCATTAGCCAAAAACCAAACTCTGCTGCTATTAGGATTAAAACCTACCTGACTCAATAGCTTCAATTGCATATTCCATAGAAGAATCTGCTTCTGCTGCCAAGTGGGTTTGCCTGCATATCTCATCTAGCTCTGACCGCTTCTTTAAAACAAGCTCTTTCATCTTGCTTGCTTTCAGCTCTTCTAGCCTTAAACCTCTGCTTCCACCTGCATCACAAATTTATCTCTTATTTTTTTTTATGGACAACAAACGTCTCCAAGAAAGGTACCAGAAAAGAAAAAAGCTCACGTAATTAATGAAGTCCACAGAAAGAGTGCCAGGTTCTTTCATCTCATGTTCTGAAGCTGCAATGTTGCAGGTAACATGTTGAAACATCTGCTGTTCTTCAAGGGGTGTATCCATCAAATTCCAAAGCTCCAACACAGTCGTTGCCAGATCTTGAAGCTGCCACATCTTTAAAGTGAGCTAAGGGATGACTTGCAGTATCCAAAGACAAATAAATCTGCCCCCATTATTTACCTTCTGCATCCTCTGTATCTTAATCTCTCGCAGCCTCTGTATTGGAACTGTCAACCTTTTAATTGCATCATCACTAATACTCATTGATGCTTCATTGTCATATAAACTGGGATGAATTTAAAACAATACAGGATTTGGAACCATTCTCCACCAAACATAATCATCACAAGCAAAGGATACAATGTGCCCTCATTCTTGAAAACATTAGAATATCATCATTCTCTTGCCCATAAAACCAGTCATCCCCTCTTATTCAATTCATATCAAGGAGAAAAAAAAAATCATTTAGACAGCCAGTATATTGTATGTGACCTTTTGCATTGGATATTGTTTTAAAAAATCAAATGCAAAAATCAAAACATCAGGGCATATGTGTAGTTCAGAATCAAAGGCATAACTGTTGCCACTGAAACTGATACTGATAATTGATATGGAAGATGTTTTGACTACACATAATGTATACACACAACGGCTAAAGATAACAGTCGTTGTTGTTTGAGTTTGACAAAACAGTAAGGCCAGCAGTATTACAATTAATCAACCAGAGAGACATGCTATGACCAATAAACAATCAGTAATAGAAAGATACAAACCCAAAAAACCAACAGCACTACAAATATGCCAAAGCCCACAGTTCACACAACAAAACACAACAAAAAAAGGCAGGGGGACCACAGTCCCATGTCAGTTGCATTCCTGAAACAGTATTTTAGTATGATGCTCACAAAAACAAGTGGTTTGAAGTCTTCAACCATACGAAAGAGAGAAGCATTCATGATGAATTGGGCAACCATCGTGATGGCTCGGAATAACTAAAAATGAGATGAGAAATAAATCAATTAGGAAAAGTCTAGAGGGAGAAGCCACTATTGAGACAATTCATGAACACAAAGTTCACTCTTTTTTTACCAATGAAAAAAAATTATATCTTTTTTACTAATGAAGTAATTAAACTGTTACTTTACAGAAGTTGCACAACTGTTACATACCAAAAACATTACTGAACTCATACTAAAAACATTACTGAACTCGCTTTTTTTTTTTTTTCTGATCTCAAATGATTTACAATGACATCTGCCAAAGAACAACAACCCTTCCATTGAAAAATTGCAACACCAGTACACCACACTCAGGTTTGACACCAGATATATGTCATGAAATCTAAAAACAAATGTGTATGCATTTAATTAGAACTAAATTTCTTCGAAATCAACCAAAATTATTAAAATATCAACAATCAGCATCCACTTGTGATGCATCAAAAGTTTCAGAACAATTCAACTAAAGAAGAATTCTATTTCTATCAGAAAATACTATCTGCCTTGATAAATTAAAATAATGAACTTCAGGAATGAAAAATCTACTATTTCCAAGCATCATAAGGAAAACAAAAGAGATTATATTAAACTGAACCAAAACCAACCTCCAACATCAACAAGAAAACTAAAATAACATAAACAAACCAAACTTTCTTTCAACCACGGCCTTTGAGTTTAAGGTTAGGACCTATCACAGCTCCATGAATATCAACGTAGTAGCCCTATCACTTGCGACAAAGTCCTACCCAAAAGAGCACAATCAGGTTGCTGCTCCCGCGGTGTAACTGTTACATACCAAAAACATTACTGAACTCATACTTAAGATAGCTAAAATCACATTTTAAGATAATCAGACCTATGACATGTAAACAACTATTTTATTAACAATGAAAAACAGCATCTAATAAATATAATTCTCATTTGGAATCTCTGTTATATCCATAGGCAAATATGCTCATAAAAGAGAATTTCACTGTAGAAACTACTCCAATAGTTTTCAAACAATATTTTCATCATGGTTCCGTGTCTTAAAATTCGCTAAATGGTCAGGGGTATGGCAGAGCAAATTTCCTACTGTAGATGGCTATAGATGATGAACACAAGATATGTAAAAGAGGCTACGTAATGCATATTAAAATAAGAGAGAAAAATTTCGAAAGTCAGTTTCAGCCATATGATGGAAAACCTTAAAATTAAACCAGCAACAAACTGGTCCTGTCTTTAGTTCAGTCAAGCATCTTGATAGACTCTACAGTTAGTGCATATGTCTACCTTAGTCTAGGATTTAACCAAAAAAAAAAGGTGACTCTGACAATCATATAATTATTATCTTTCAAAGCAATGAAGAACTCACAAAACAATCAGCATTTAATATTTTTTAGAGCTAAGTCCATAACCTGATATCTGTGCATCATCAACATTTAAGCCAGGACAAAATGAGGAAAAAAATGTTTAGCAGATAGCTGAGAGAAAATTCTCATTATCTTAAAATAGCCAGGACAATTTTAACTAGATTTCAGGTAACTAGATTTACAGGTAACCTGAATACAGGGTAACCAAGTTCCAAGGATCAAAATGAGACCTGAATACAGGGTAACTAGTTTTCCTACTCTACAGTAAACCAGGTTTCCATTTTATAGTTTCTCAAGTCCAGATTCTCATATTCATAAGACCTGACAGGCATAGAGTTTTAGTAACTCAGTTGCAAGGCTTTCATTTAAAATTTGAAACAGTGAATCAAAGCCAACCAAGAGACTGTCCTAGAGAACTAAAAGCCAGGCTATTTCAAAAAAAGGAACAAACTGAATCCTAACAAAATAATAATAATAATAATAATAACAATCAATTTGCAACTAGTAGTAAATCCATTCAATCTACCCAGTTCAGAACACATAAGCAACTATTCCCAAAACATAAATTTCAAACAAAGGCTTCAATACCACAAAGTTACACACAAACCAACTCCAATTCTTACAACGCTTTATTTTATTTTTTTCATTTGCATTTCTGACACCAAAATATCATAAAGATTCAATCTTGCGATGTTGTTCTATACAAAAGACCCAAAGTGAGTTAAAGTAAAAGAAATTTCAGCAGCAGCAATATACACATAGGCAAACCTAATCGAGGCTAATCTAACTACAAAGTGAGTTCAAAGAAAAAGAAAATTCAACAGCAGCAATTTACACATAGGCAAACCTAATCGAGGCTAATCTAACTGCAAATAGCTTTCAAGTAGAACACGTTGAAGAGGCTAAGACCACAAGACAACCTTCAATAGTGAGAATTCCAGTGGATGAACCAAAGACAGAAATGACAAAGCCATAAATTTAGATAGATTGCAATATCAAAGCTCGTCCAAACGCACTCAAAATCAAACAAGAGAGGAAAAAAACAGAAAAACAGAGCGAGGAGATAGAGAAGAAAAGCACTTGCAGAGAGAACCCAGAAGAAATCATTTCTCGATGACCTTATACAGTAGAAAACCCTAATCACTTTGCCATTTGTGGGAAGAAAAAAAGAAGGTACCTACGGCTGTTGGGACTGTGCAGAAAACCCCATTTCAACTCGCAAAAGACAGCAGCATTCAAACATTAAAGCTTCAAAAGGCAGGGAAGTAGATCTGAAAGTGCAGGGAATTAGATCTTACCTTCTTCTTCTTCTTCCTGTATGGGAGATGTCGATCAGATCTGAAACCTCAAAGCTGGAAGCTCCAAACAAAAACCTCAAAGCTCGAAGTTCTGAAACCTTATACGTAAGGGTTTTGGGGAAGAGATATCTCAGAGATCGAAGATCGAAGATTGGAAAATGCAGCGAAGACGAAAATGCATATGGCTCGTCTTACCGCTGCTCGCTGCTCTGGCTTTTGCTTCTTCTTCTCCGCTGTCGATCAGGCCTGAAACCTCAAAGCTGCTGGAAGCTCCAAACAAATCAAACCTCAAAGCTGCTGTTGATTAGGGTTTTGGGGAAGATGAAAAGGGGTTTTGGGACTGGACGACGATGAGAAGTGGGTTTTGGGGTTGGGTTTGGTACTGGACGATGATACAAGAGGAGGTGGGTTTACGGAGTTGGATGGGGAGTATAACAGCGGAACATATTTTCCGCTGTTGTGTGTGAGTGTGTATATACATATATACATACATATATATATTTACATACATATACATATATATATATTTACATATATATATATATGTAAATATTTACAGTGACAGAATATACTTTCCGCTGATATATGTTATTTATATTTGACATTTATAGTGACATAGTATAATTTTTGTATAGTGGCATAATACATTTTCTATAGCTATATGTATAATACATGTACTATATATTTATAGTGGCATAATACCTTTTCTGCTGCTATATATATTAAGTAAATATGTAGTCAGATGTAGCGACGGACTATACTTTCCGCTGCTATACGTTCTATTTCAATGTATAGCATAAGTGTGGTGTTTATACTGGCATAATACGTTTTCCGCTGCTATACGTTCTGCTTATAGTGGCATAATACGTTTTCCGCTGCTATACGTTATGTTTATAGTGGCATAATACATTTTCCGCTGCTATACGTTCTGTTTATAGTGGCATAATATATTTTCCGCTGCTATACATATGTATGAATACATTTATAGCAGTAAAATACAATTTCTGCCACTGTATGTGTAGTGATACTTAGATGTAGTGACGGATACATAAACCGCCGCTATAAACCGCTGCTAATTGTCCCTTCTCTTGTAGTGTATGTACAGTTAAATGAATGTTCAACTCTCAACAATAATGAATCCAAGGTTGGTTTTTACATAACCTCTAGGGCATGTTTGTTCAACTGCTTTTCAGCAGAAAAAATAGAGTATTTTTTGCTAAAAATATTTTCCATCATTTGCTATGAACATTATTACATTAGAAAAAGTATTAGAAGCAGTGCACTTTTGCAAATCCACAGCCAACTGTTTTCAAAGGGAGATAGAAAATACAATTTTTTTTGGTGAAAAATCAAAATTCAACGAACTTTCATTTATACCATGCTTCACAAGCGTGCCCTTGTGGAACATTTATTTCCTGTTACTTTTATAGATAGGCATGCACTTAAAGCTGGCCAATAAATGAAAAATAATACTTGGTCAAGGCCTATAAATTAGTAAGTGTGCACATCAATGGATTCCTAATTGCTCCACGTGCATTTTAGCAATAGTGCATTGTTAAATTTTATGCAATAAAAGTTGGGCAGGAGCTTGTGATAATCATGTGGAAGACATATGATTGAAAATACACTGTAAAGTAAAATTAGATGTCTAACACGTGATCAATATGAGGATATACTTCTTTCTAAGCATTTTGAATCGATTATGCAGCTCAGTTGGCCTACGACCACGGTTTGCTCTTAGAGGTTACGGGTTTGAAATTGCTCTACCATATTGAGGCCACAAGGGATTTACCCGACTTACCCTGGCTTCGTAGGAATTAGTTCGGCCTAAAGGGCTAGAACACCCTCTGTTATAAAATAAATAAAATAAAATATAAAACCTCTTACAATCTGGTCGGCTCCATTGCTTTTAGTAGCTTGATGGGGTAAGCGTACCTCACTGATCAATTTATAAGTTCTCTAATTCCTGAAATTATAGATCTAAATTCAATTACATGAAGGATGAAAACCTCAAAAACCTAAATAACAAATCTTTCTTAATAGGTTTCTTCAAATAAAATCAGATGTGGCCTATTTGTTTACACTATAATACATAAGAATTCATGATTTAAGGAGCTCATATTTAAGATTACTAAAGCGCAAAGAGAACGAAGGATATGAGTTGTGCAGTAAAGAATATAAAGTAGTGATGTAAATGATAACTTGACTTTGTTAATATTTGAATTGCTAGGCTTGTGGCTGGGTATTCATATCTCTTTATTTCCTTGATTATTTTCTTAGTTTAATTTCCATAAAAGAAAGAGTTATTTGATACTTATTTTTAATATTCACCTATGATATCATTTAAATGACCTAGCCTATGAAATTTGATGTTATCAATTCATGTGTATTCTATACACCCAAACAAGGCCTTAAATTAACAACATTTGAGTGGACTCTATAATCTTGTCAAAGGGAAGGAGAATAGATCTTGACACTCTCTTTCAATGGCATAATCAATTATCATAGAAAGGTAACGACAAATGAAGATCCTCCCATCTTCCTCCAGCTTTTCCCATATCCATCCAAATGAGGAAAAATACATCGGGAGTTGCAACAAACATAAGCATTTACCTATACAGCACTAATTACCAAGTAATTTATACGTTCAATAATAACCTGTTAAGTACGAAAGTATAGTTATAATACATCATGTGATCAACGGTCCAGATTCACCAAGGCTCAGCATCAACCATTTGAAAGCCTGTCCTGTCGAAGGAAATTGAAGGAGACATGTCATGAGCAACTCCTGCAGCAGACAAGCCAAAAGCACCAAGACACTTGTCATGGGTGCAGTGGCTTTGCAGGAGTTGATGATCTATATCGACCCAATTGGTAATAGAGAACATGGAATTCCCCATCTTGCACTCTTTGGGAATAAGAGGTTCCTTTAAAAGGAATTGATGAGAAAGGGACTTGAGGATGGATGGGTTGGTGGGTGATGGGAGGGGTTGTAAAGTTGCTGGGTAGTGAAGTGAATTTTGGGAGCTGGGGTTGTACTCTTGTAGAACCATGTGAGGGTTTGAGAGGGTTTGTCTGGGAGAGTGTAAGGTTGAAGGATCCAGCAATGGAGGCAGGTAAATGGTGGGAGGGGGAGATGCTTCCAGGAAGTAGCTGCTGCTGCTTTTGATACATGGGTTTTTCTTTTCTCCTCCTGTCTTATAAAATATCCTGCAAATCACCCATTCATCCTGCAAGCAATTTTCACCCAAACATGAAAAAGGAAAGATGTAAAAGCAAAAGAGAAGATTTATTTGCATCACCGCCGTTCATCAAAACCAACAGAAGAAATGATTGAAACTCTGCTCACTTGGGACCGTTGGTTTCATGTAATTGAGTACTTAAGATTATATTTATGTATTATTAAAAGTGAAGAACCAGAGTTGTGAGCATTCAAAAAATTGACTATCAAAATAATTACTTTCCCATACTTACCAAAAAGTAGAAAATAAAAAAAAATAACTTTTCTCTATTAGAAACTGAATCAAGTATAGTTGGGAATTAAAATAAATATCCATCCATCACCCTAGTGATCCAATAAATAGGAAAATCAAGGTATTATCAACATTTCCATCTCATATCTTAACTTTTGGCCTCCTTAGTAGTGGAGCTCATCTCACCCGGAATTCCCATGTATTTCATGTATTTTATGCAAGCAAACAGACGGTTCATAGTCTTGAATTAATAAACATATATATTTAATATAATTCTTTATAGCTATTTGCTGCTATCAGTATGATCTAAACCGTTCGAGAAATGGGCTACCACTTGCTCCAATCGCACTGACGACCATACTTTTTTCTTTCCCTCATGTGCCAGACAACGATACAAGAGGCCCACTCTGTAGGACTCACATTTGATGGTCATTAATCAGTCAAACAAGTAAAAGTCCGAATAGCTGGGAAAGCCATGGTATATACCTTGCTGGCGTGCAGGTAAGAGAGGTGTCCATCAAGGCGATATTCATGCATTACCCACTTGGTTTTTTCCCCTCTGGGAGCTCTCCCTCTGTAGAAAACAAGAGCTTTCTTCATCCCAAGAAGTTCTCCATTAGAGGCGTTGTAAACCTTTCGGTCTTTTCCTGTGCCTTTCCAATACCCCGCTACAGTTGCTCTGTTGGTCCTCGTCCCACTTGGGTATTTTCGATCTCTGAGGCTAAAGAAATACCACTCTCTCGCTCCCATCTTGGCTACATCTGCAACCCATTGACATTATTGTAATGATAAAAGACACTGAGTAGAGGCCATGCTCAACAAAACCCTAAGAACCAAAAAAATACATCCACGCTGAAAGAGCTCATATGAGATTTTCTCTTAGGATAATGATATAAACTAAATATAAGTCATTGAAATGGGTTCTATTCATAGAATAGAAATTGGGTGCAAATAATGGTGAAAAGTAGTGGGTTTAAGTACTGTCACTTGTATTAAGTTGGTCATACCTGGAAGCTCCCATGGCTCCCACCTTCTGAGATCAACCTCGGCGATTTCCACAGAAGAAAAGCTCCGATTGAAGACCTTGGAAGCCAGGTAAAAGGTGATGAGCTCCTCATCAGTTGGGTGAAATCTAAAGCCTGGTGGCAGCCCATGCTCGTTTGTGTCCTCCCACACAACTTCTTCCAAGGCAAGCATGTCAAGCAAGCAAAAGAAATGGCACGCGCCCAAGAGAGATATAGAAAGATAAATAGCAGGGGACAAGATAGAGGAGGAAATGTGAGCTGATTGGAATGGGCATGGGTATAAAAAAGGACAGAGATCACTGAAATCGAAGCGAGAGCGATGAATCTATCCTACGCAAGGCTAGTGAGGGCTTACGTCGGGCACCTGAGAAGGTGCCCAAAACAGGAAATAAGAGTAAATACTATGGTCGGTCTGCAGAGATCTATGCGTGTGTACGGGTCAGGCTAAATTTCCCTCTCAAAAGAATTGTGGCGTCACTATTCAAATTTACCACAAAATAAAACTAAGTTCAATAAAAAAACCGAGGGGTTTCTAATATTTAATCTCATTTAAATTTGGATTCTACGGGATGATGACAAAAGACCCCAAAAATGACAATAGAGTCACTTTACTTTGGCTATTTTTTTCTTTTGACTATTTTGCCCAAAATCTTATAGTATCAAAACCCGTGATATAATAAGATTTCAAAAACTAATAAATCTCACACTATCGTTCTTTTTCTTTCTCTAAATAAGACAGTTTTTGTTTTCCAATTGGGAGAACTGGAAATCATGCAATCTTCTCCTTGCCGCCCAAATGTTGTATATGTTGTACTCATGGTATATTTCTTAAGGGGAAATATTCATGTGCATATATGGTGAGGGATGCTTCCATAAATGGTATTTTTCAAATACAAAATGAGGATTTCAAGTACATAAGGTGAAATACAAAAGGGAGATTCATGTGTAAAAAGGAAAAGTGACATCACCCTATGGTGAGGGATAGATGCACATGAATATCCCCCTTTTTTAAGAGCTACTTGTACACAAGAACTATTTGTAAAATCTCTCTTATCATAGAATAAAGTCTTTCTTATTTGGAAAACTCACTTTTATAGTGAAGTGAAGTGAAGGTTTAATTTAAGATACAAGAAAATAAGAGGGGTTAAAACAAAAGTTACTAAATCTCAAGAAATCACCTCTTCTTTTATTTTAAGAAAAGTCAAAAGCATCTTTCATTCCACTAAATAACAAAAGGCCTTTTACTTTTTACCATAGAAGTAAAAAAAAAAGGTACGCTCTCATACAACAAAATGACAAAAAATATGAGATGACCTTTTGTGATTTAGTATTTTATTTATTTGACCCCCCTATTCTTTTTTTTCCTGATTTGATCATTCTCTTCACATTAATCTAAAAGCGAATTTCTTTAAAAGGCTCATATATAGTCGATTAATATAAACATTTGGCATTCATCATATTTTCTAATAACAAATGCTAATTGTTTATCCCCAGCCCCAATCGATTATATTGGTAACCAACACACTCGTGATAGAGTGGGGTTGGAAAAAGGGGAAAAAAAAAAAAGAGATAATAGAGCTTCATTACTACCTTCGGCTCTCATGGTTGGTGTTTTTTCCTTTTTAACTGAGATTTCCTTCTGCCACCTTACATTGTCAATGGGCTCCTTTTTTAACTTTTAATTGGTAACGTGACTTGAACCCATAACCTTCAAATCACAACGGTGAGCACCTTTTACTATGCCACGGACTCTTTTTCGCATGCTCAGATGAACATACAAGAAACTCTACTTCACTCTTTAAGATAATTAGGGAAGCTTACTTAATTGTTCTCTCTATCTCCTCATTGCCTTCCATAAAGGCCTTTTTCTTTTCTGTTAGGTTTGCCTACTTACTATGACTGATACTACCAACATGAAGAACTAGAAATCAATTCATTGACATATATATAATATCGAGATGATACCTGTACGTCACCACTCAACTATGACTATGTTGGCTTCTAATAAACTTTTCATTTAAGCCCCTCCAAAAGCCTGTACGTATCGGTTGATATCATGCTCACCAACATGCCACATATCTCATGCTACTAAAGCTTTTTTCTCTCTATTTTTTTTTATTGATTGTTGTTGTTGCTTTTGTTGTTGGTAAAAAGAATTTTTTATGTCTTAAAGCAGAAGGAGCGGTATCAACTTTGCCGGTGTGTCGGCTGATGGAAATATCATGTATCTTACACACTTGGCAACATGTATGGGCCCACTGGAAAAGTCAAATATACATTTGCGATTTCGTGCTGCTGATTCAAGTAAGACTTACCATCCTTGCATTAAGTCTATTGTTGCTATAAATTTAGGTTTTCAATTTAAAAACGGGAAAATTACAAATTGGGGCCTAAGTTTTTCTCAGATTTCAAAATAGGACAAAATTAAAGACACATTTCAAAATGGCCTTAAGTTTTCCAAGTAAATTTCAGTTCAGGACGTCCGGTCAAATTGGATGCCCGCCCGCTAACTTTCCCCCTTCTTTTTACTAAAACCCAAAAATGCCCTTAGGATTCTGAATCGAAAAAAAAAAAGTAGAAGAAGAGATGGAAGAAGAAGAGGAGGGAGGGCTTGCAGGCACAGGGGCGCGCAGCCCAGGCACAGGGAAGGAGAAGATGGGCCGAACAGTGGGGGTACAGCGCAGGGGCAGGGGCGCACAGGCCAGGCGCAGGGAAGGAGAAAATGGGCGGAATAGAGGAGCAGAGGAAGACAGAGGAGAAGGAAGGAGGAGTGGAAGACAGAGAGGAAGGAGGGAGGAGAGGGAGGAAGAAAAAGAAGAGGAGGAAGGTGGGGCAGAAGGAAGAAGAAAAAAAGGAAGAGGAAAAGAGTGCTGGTGCGTGTGGGTGCAGGTGGCAGAGGAGGGGAGGAAGGGTGTACTTGGCGAGGAAGGAAGAGGTGGCGTCCGGAAGAGGAGAAAAGTGCTGCAAGGGGCGGCGTTAGGCGAGTGATCGCGCAAGGGAGGAGGATGGCGGTGCTGCAAGGTGCTGCGAGGGCTGCATGCGTTTGGCGAAAGAGATGGGCGCTGGTGTTGCGCGTGGGGGGCTACTGCTTGCGTCTGGCGCAGGAGGTGGCTCTTGGGAGAGGGGGGAGGTGAAGAGGAAGAAGAGAGGGGTGAGATGGGTGTGGGAGATGGAGTGAGAGAGTTCCAGGAGAGAAAGATGGAGATGGGGATGAAGGGAAAGAGATGTACGTGAGATCTGCGCAGGATGGAGAACGGCCTGAGATCTACCAAGTCGATGACCCCGCTCTCGAAGAGGAGGCTGCTATGCGTCGGGTTGGTCCAGCGGCGATGGGAGACGATGGGGTAGACGAAGCCAGTGAGGAAGGAGGAGAAGAAAGGGCATTCTGGGGTTTTAGAAAAAAAAATGGGGACAGTTGGCTGGCGGCACTTAATTTGACCGGATGTCCTGAATTGAAATCTACTTGGAAAATTTAAGGCCTATTTTGTAATGTGGCTCAAATTTTGTCCTGTTTTGAAATCTGAGATAAACTTAGGTCCTGTTTTGTAATTTTTCTTTTAAAAACCTGTCCTAAAGGCCAAGTGGGATGCAGGAGAATCATAAAACGAGTAATGAGGTATGTCATGAATTGGTCTAAAATAGGTTTGACCAATTATTAGTTAAATCAAATCATCATAACCTCTGCTTTAATAAAATCAAAGTTCACCAATTTTATCAGTGTAAATTTTCGTTCACCGCCTAATTTAATATTACATACTCTCTTACGGCAGAGGCGATCAAGATCAATCACTGATTATCACTCTGTCGGTTAGAGAGATATGTAGTGTGTGTGGAAGTAGGGCTATTTGTCGAAGAGAAACATTTCGCAACAATAAATTTTCTTTTCCTTTTCGTTCACTTTCCTTGTTGTGTTATGCAGCATGCTAGTGCCTCTATGGGTGTTAATCTCTAGGTGAGAGTGGGGAGATGGGAATGCAGGGTGCCCCCAAGAATTTTAGAGAACATCTAAGAGGGGAAGTATTTTTAATGTTTTTATATATGGTCCTCCAGAGTTCTTTTTTAATAATGTGCCTCCCTAAAGAAATTATTGTTGTCCCCGCCACTGCTATGGGATATATAGCACTAACAATTAAATCCATGGATAAAATGAAATGCAGTATTTGTACGATAAACCACGACACTTATAGGGTGTCTTCTTGTTGGGAAAATTTGATAGGCAAGACGGTGGATGCCCTATTCATTTTGTGAGTTTTCAAAACTTGAGTGTTATGAATTTACTTCTTTGGCTTGTTCAGTTTTCACATATTTAGCTTTTAAAATGTCCAAGGTGTCTGAGCATTTATGAATCCAATTAAGGATATCATTTGGAATTTCCAAATACACTCAATATAGCAATTCTTGGAATTCTAGCAACCAAAAATGCGCCAGCTGGGGCCTAACAATGGACCATCCCAAGCATAGGAGCTAGGATCTATTTCACCCACCCCTAGCCATTTCGCTCAATTGGTTGGCAACCCGCAAGTCACTTGGCTACCAAGAGATGGGCCCCTGGGTATACCACTTTTTCTACTTTGGGTAAGCATTTCTTTCTACTTCTGTATGTTATCCTTCCTACTTTGTACGCTTTCGCTTTCCATTTGTGTGGGCCCCTATTTCATGCCTTAAGTTAGGGTAAAGAAACACGCATTGAAAAATAGAGGTATGTACTACTATTGAGGAGTTGTGTATGTAAACCCTAGGTATATGGGGATATTCAAGTAATTTCATATTTTCTTCCTCTCTTTTTTACCCTGATTCCTTGGCAAAGTTAGGGGAGCAGACAGGGTCATTCCTAAATTTTAAAAAATCCCTCTAAGTAATTAAAAAATTAAAATCATTTTAGGCAATTCCCCCACGTAGGGGCAAAAATCTGGCCCGGTACGGCCCGCCCAAGAGTGGGCCCAGTCGTGCCAGGGCCGGGCCGACACGGCTCGTGTCTAATATGCGGGTCGTGCCGTGCCAGGCCCAACCTCTTGGGGTCAGTCCAGCACGGCCTTGGTCGTGCCGTGTTGGGTCGGGCCCTAGTCGAGCCTGGGCCGTGCAGCCCATGGGCTGCCCACAGATCCCCCTCCCCCTTTTTTATTTTTTTTGAACTTTTTTATTTTTTTTAATAATTATCAAAGCAATGCTACCCATGACCAATAAAAAAAATATGATACAAAATCCATAAAACATATAAGATAAATTGAATTTTGAGGGGGGGGGGGGGTTCAAAAAATAAGACTGTTGAGCCCTCGTGCCGCCCGCAGGCTTGGGGGGCCTGGCCCAGCACTGCACGAGTTTTACTCGGGCCTAGCAACCCTGGCCCAACGTGACCGGTTGGGGACTATCAGGCCCGGCCCAGCTGGCCCATTGACTTCAGGCAAGGCCCGGGCTCAGTTTTTTCATACTAGGGTTGTGCCGCCCTCCAGATTTACACCCCTACCTCCACACAAACACTAAGGGCTTGTTTGGATGTATGGTGAATTGAAGTAAGGTGAGGTGAAGCATCAAATCAAGAGAGAATAAATTATAATGTGTTATGATAATGTTTTTTTTTTTTAGTTATTTGGCATGGAATCTTTGACTTTTTGTATAGAAAAGTGAAGTTTTTTTGTCTTTTAGTAGAAAAAGGAGGTTATTTTTTTTACTTTTTTTAAAAAATTTGAAGGAAAGTTTGAAATTATGTACTTTTGATATAACCCATTGACATTTCTTGCCAGAATTTGCTTCACTTCACTTTAACTAGTTAATTGCCAAACACACCCTAAAAAGATTTTTTTTTTTTTTTTTCACAGCCCCCAGCGCCTATATCCTCGTTCGGCCCCTGCTGATTTCAGTAGCTTTCCATGGGCAAGGATATGGCATTACGTACGAGAGTACACGTGAGAATGGTAGCCGGCGACCTGACCGCTCTGATACGTTCGTGCACACGCCACAGTCCTAGTCGATGGGGGTGTGGGCAGGGTCTACACTCTAGCGACCGCAGAGGAAGAAGCTAGGCTTTGTCGTTTCCTGGCTCTGCCTTGCACAATGCATTGGCCCTTTGGAAACCTTTTTCCTTTTGCAGCAATGCTATTCTGGCCGCTCCCACCATATTCTCTCCTCATGGATTGCAATCAAATTCCATTTATTTTCTCCTGTCACGAGGGAAGAACCTGCTGTGTTTGTGCAAGATCTTGACCATAGGCTGACATCTTGAGTCCTAATATAAATGGCCCATATCTCTGCAACGATTTCGATCGATTAGGTAGAGGCTATAATGTGAAGAAACGATTACTAGTCCAGAGCTTGTGAGGGTCGGCTAGGGTGCTCATAGGTTAAGGACAGCCGGGCTTCAGCCAAATATAGCCTGCTTTGGGTCCAGTTTGCATTGAGTGATAAAAATGCCAATACCCAGTCTAACAGTAATGAAAGTGTTGCCCCAAAAAATTGCTAGAAATCCCAAACAAATGAGAAGCCCATATCGAGCTTGAGTCGGATATGGACTTGTATTTCTAAAATTTGACCGAAACTGAATATGCAGCATGGAATGACCTGGTCCATGAACATCGTGTCACCTTTTGAAAAATTTACGAGAGGCTCCGTGCAAGGGCAACATATATAATATATATATATATATATATAAACCATCAGATTAGATGCTTAATGTCAAGCTAAATTCCGCTCTAATAAAAGTTGAGACCATCTAAAATCTAATTATGCATAAAGTTTATAAATAAATGTTACAAAAGGATTTCTTGTTTGTACTGATAGACAATGATGAATGTCTGTGATTTAACTATGCAAATTCCAATTTTATTGTATGATTCTATTTTCAGTTAGGCGTCGTTGTTTTCCTTTTACATATGGGATAGGAAAATCGAAAATCACTTTTACATAGGTAATGTTAGATATGTGAAACACATTACCATATTTGTTAAAACCACTATATTCACAAAAATAAATAAGTACATTCATGGTTATATATGTGGTTGTACTTTTCAGATGTTTTTCACAAATTTCTTAAAATCCATGAAGTTTAAATATATCAAACTAAACATCATGATGCTTGTCATTAATATGAGAATATTGGATTGTTTGGATCATGAATTGGGGACCACAAATTTATAGAAATTAGATATGAAAGTTGGGATTTTTTGGACCTTCTTTCACAAATTACTCAAAAACTATAAAGATTTAAGATAATAAACTTAAAAGTCTAAATTTTTACTAGTTAAATAAACAAATTGAATGACTGGATGCAAATATGGGGCCCATATGAATCAACATAAATAAAAAGTAGTTAATGGGATTTTAATCCATGACCAATTAGGTAACCAATGCAATCATAGTGTGAGGATTTGTCGTGGCACCATTTTTTTTAAAGTGGGAGATATGATAGTGATGAACACCAATTTAGGTGTAAAAATAGCCTTATTCACACACCATTTTCACGCCTTTTTTACACTTAACATGTATAAATGGGGGTATATAAATATTACTATCCTTAACCGTTATGCATGTGAATTTTTATGTATGTAAATGAATGTAAAAAAATGACCTATTAGAATTGCATATGAAACTGTGCCAAAAACATATTGGTTTATATCATCACTGTGCATCATTGTATTAGTGACAATTACAAGCAAAGTAAGGGTGTTCATAGGCCGACCCAACCTGGGTCCTACCTAGGCCTACCCCTTTTGGGCTGAGTGTGGACTTTTGGATTTTTGTCTTCGGGCTATGCCTAGATCTATAGTTCAAGCTCATTTAATATTTGGGTCGGACTTAGATTAAGTGATAGAAAGCTCAAAGCCCAGTCCAAAGAAGTAGTATTTGTAGTTTAGTGACTGATTTGCTCAAATAAGTGATTGAAAGGCTTGTCCAGCCCGATAGACTTAATTGGCAGGCTTAGGCTTGATATATTTCAGGTAAGCTAGGCTTCGGCCAAGCATTTACACCACAAATGGGGCTTAGGCGGAATATGGACTTGTGTTTTAAAGTCAGATCGAGCTTAGATGAGCTCAGCCCAAAGCCGATAATACTCCTTAGGATAGGGTATCACACTGTTAGATCTAGGGGGTGGAAATGTGTCGGTTTTGGACCGTGATGGACCCGGAACCATTAATAAGAAGATGGAATCGGAACCAGTACGGAATGGTTTTCTGATTCCCAAATCAAAACCGTTAATGAGAAGATGGGATCAAAACCGGTTCCATATATGAGACAGGTTCGGGTCTAAGTAGAGAATTATATGGAAAAAAAAAAAAAGCTAAGTTTTTTTTAAACTTAAACAAGTTTAACAAAAGCTCTCCAAATCAAGTGTGAGTTGGCTTGGTGGGTTAGGTCAAAAGTTGCGACCCCTACCATATTGTCAAATTACATCCCATGTGTGACTAAAACACCCCTTCGTAGAAAAAAAAGAAAGAAAGAAAGAAAGAAAGAAGGAAAAGGACCCCATAGTTTGAAAGGAGGAGAAAAGGATTTTACGAGGAAAAAACCTCTTAAATGGCCCATGTACAAAAAGGACCCCATAGTTTGATGCACACATAAAAGGTCCTCCCGCCTGATTTTATTTTCTTGTCTCACGGAGTAATGATATCGTTACCCAAATATAAATTGGCGATGATATTGCCACCCAGAAACTCGTATCTTCCTTATTCACATGAATGATGGCCATCTAGAAATCACAGCTGGCGAGATCTCTAAATTACCAAATTAAACCCCTCCTCCTCCTGGTATCGGCATTCCCATCAATCAAAGGGCTTCCACAACAAGCATCAAAGCTCCGAGCCCACCCCCCTCTCAGCGTCAACATTCCCATCAAAGGGCTTCTCGAAACACACATTAAAAGCTTCGAGCATCCCACATCTCTTAGATGAACTTGCCCAAACCCTAACACTATAAGTTCAAGGAAGGAGAGAAACATTAGAAGTTAGAAATCATAGGTTTTGAAGCGATAAAGAGGAGAAGGGAGATATGGCGCCGGGAGAAAGATGGAGTGGGTAGGTTAAACGGGAGGGGAGAGAGAGAAAAAAGAGATGGGATAATATCGTTTACACAATTGGACCCAGGGACCACATATGTGCTCCTAATATTTAGGAGGTCGTTCTTCACGCTTGAGCCATCTTAGAGGCTTTTTCCTTTAAAAAAAGAAAAAAGAAAGTTAGAAGTAGTGGGTGTCCGTGTTCCTTTCTTTTCAATGCTAGTCTTCCACAACGAGGGATCTGTGGAAGCGCGGGGGGGGGGGGGGGGGGGGGGGGGGGGGGGTGCGCCCTCCATCCTTACTTTTCAATCCAATGCATTAGTTATCATTTTTCCGCGATTAATTTTCCCTTTTATTTAATTTAGAGGAATTTACGGGAGAAGTCGCCGTAGGACCCCATACGTCTTACCAGATCCCCATATCATGTTGGACATGGGAGGGATCCTCATGTGGCCATTTTTATTTTATTTTCTGTCATTTAACAATATGGTCGATATCAACCATTCTGCAATGGTTGCTCTCGATTTGCATAACCGAAATAGAAATTGGACTTTTTCTCCCTTGGTTGCTGCTGCTGCTCTAGAGCGGTGGATGGGGCCAGGGTTGGCAAGGAGAAGGAGGATATGAATGAATGGATGGCAATGAGCATGGGGTTATCTTCATCGGAGGAAGAGGGAGGGTTGTCATGGAGGGAGGAGAGGAGGGAGAAGAAGGGAGGGGAGGAGGAGGTGAAGAGGGGTGGGGAGACGAAGGCGAAGTTATAGGCGGAGATGAGGAAGAGGGCTGAACTTACAAGTAGTGGGGGAGGGAGGGAATGGGGCCCAAGGACTTGCAAACCCAAGGGGAGTGAGAGGAGGCGAGGGCGAAGGATCTACAGATTCGTCTTTTTTTCACGTTATTTCGTGATATGGTCGATATCGATCATTCTGTTGTGTTAAGCAAATCAGATAGTTAAATGTTGAAGAAAATCTAACTGACAGAATGGTCGATATCAACCATATCACAAAATGACAAAGAAAAAAAAATTAAAAGGCCACATGAGGACTCCTCCCGTGTCCAATATGATATGGGGACCTCGTAAGACGTATGGGGTCCTATGGGGACTTCTCCTGAAAATTCCTCTTTAATTTATTTTCATCTTCTACCGTACATGTGCGAATTTTCACAACTAAAAATAGCAGAGACTCTTCAACTGTGGGCAGACTTCATCCTCTTCATGACGCTGTCCTGCCAAGTGGCTCATCTAGATGCACTTTATGGTGGGGCTAGGATGGAAATGTCTATCATGTATAATGGCCAGGCAAAAGCTAACTCATCATATTACACAAATTAGTTGATATTTCGAATTATATTCAATAATCGAAATTCAATAAACCATTGACAACATCTTAGTTTCATCCATTAATTTAGATGGGCTGACCATTTTCTTTAATTGTCTCCCTATTCGCTCTGGAAATGAATTCATTCTTAACTGTCCCTCCATTTTCATGTCAATCCAGTTGCATTTTCTAAACCAGGGAATGACACCTTTACAGTGAATGAGCTTTGGTTTTAGTATTTTACAATCCGTGATTATATAACAATTAAAGCCTTGAATCAACTATATTGGAGTTTGTTATACAAATTCTAGCAAAACGCATGTCCTGTGTCTCGAACACCAGACATACCAGACTCTAATACCACTTGTACGATCTTATACTTCATTGAGCTACCACTTATCCAAAAACCAATTAGTTATGAAACGGCACAACAATGATTTTATGTGAGGGCGAGGGTTCTACCACAATCATAACCATTTAGGAGCGAAGGTAAACATTGTCCTCAACGGATACATCTACTTTTAAAATAGCATTAAATTTACGCCTGCGTTATTTTAATCATGACTACTAAAAACCCTTCATATCCTTGTGATAATTGATCTCCACATTCATGTTACAACCTAACTCACCTTTCTTTCTGTGGTTTCTTTTTTTCAGAATTGTTCTTATTGTAGATCTAAGATAAAACTAATACATTTAACATTGGTGATGTAATTACAATCTGTCCAATCGACTATATAAATTTCCTTTGATTTCAACTCCTAAATCACTTCTCATCTTCATTAAACTTGAAACAGGACATTGAAATCCCCTCGAGATCCATGGGCATAAGTAAAGGATCTAGATCTAGAGTTCCCCACTTGGATCATTGCTCCATCACATTATCAAATGACGAAGGATCATGAACTGATTTGCATGAAACATGCATAGAATTAAGAAACTTGTACATATTTACCATATTTGATCCACGATTCAAAATGGAACAAAGTAATAAACAAAATTTATCAACAAAATGCCCCACTCTTGGCCTCTTCAAGCATCATATGCAGCAATCTCTCCGGTCGAATTTCATGATCTAGGCTCCAAAACTTCATCCACCCACCAAACCAACGGCCATTACGGATCGACACTACTCATAACGCTCACAACACAATATTTCAATCCAAACAAGCAGAAGAAGAAAACATATGGCCCGCTAACCTTAATCTTCTATTATCTTCCCATCGTCGAAGTTCTGAGCGTAGCTGAAGGAGTCGTACCTAAACCTTTGGGTGGTGGGCAGATTGTCCGAGCCCACGAGCCTTCTGAACTCGGACCTGATCTTGTAAAAGACGTGCCTCCAAGTGCCTTTGCTCTGGCAACCCAGGGTTGTAGTCTCCTCTTCGTTCATCTCAAGATCTCTGGCAAACGTAGGCCTTCTAGACAAGATCCAAGACCAACCCGAGCCCCACCATTTCCTCAGAGTTCTCCCGGCATAGTCTCCAATGGCAGACATTGATTTGGATCTTCCGACCCATGAAGTGGATGGAGATGAAATGGGCTGGATCTTGAGGGAGAGGGAGGAGAGTCTTCTCTTAAGGCCTTGCTTTGGTGGGTCTTTTGGGTTTGTTTGGGAGATGGGGAGGGATTGATTGGTGACCATTGAAGGGAAGAAGGTTTTCCTCTGAATGGTGTGGATGATGGAGGTCTTAGTGGTTGTAATAGCCATGGGGAGTGGGATGGTAGTGGGTGTGGTGTTGTGAGAAGGAAGAAGGTATAGGTGTGTTGACAGCTCTACTACAGGCTGGTTTATTCTCTTTTCCTTTTTTTGGGGTGAATGGGGTGTTGGGAAAGTCCCACGTCCAACATTCTACAAGTGATGGTTTTCACAGTATATACCTATTGGTTTTCACGTAGTCCTGCCTTCACCTATTACATTAAGCTTATACTTTTGAATTGATACATGATATCATACATAGGCCATGGTCGTCTCCTTCCTTTTCCATCCCTCGAGATGAGTTATAGGAAACTCTCTTTCACATACGGTTCCTTTCTGTAAGTTTCCACCTTCTAAACATTTTAAATTTAATTCCTAATATCTCTCTGTTGCTCTAGTAATGTAATTTGTCTATGCTTTACTGTACAAGGCAGTGCCTTTCTCTCTTATTTTGAATCAACATAAGATAACTTTATATTTTTTCTCCATTATTAGGCAATACAATGGTGAAGATGGAGAAAAACCGTAAGGGAAAGAAAATTAATGCCACTTTCACGTTACGAAGGAAAATGGGTCAATGCACTCACACTGCATATATATAATATCATGTACATATGCAGACTATATTTATTGAATTTGAAAGATTTTTTTTATATGGAGATCTGTTTATGTGGCTGTATGAGTCACTGGCATCAAGCTTTTTCCCTGCATTATTCACATAATCATATTACATATGATGGACTCTCTATTGGGAGTTCGTTCAAGATGAATTTTATCTCCTCTCTTGACGAAAATACATCCCACAATAAGATTCAACACAATATTAAAAACACCACTGGATGTTGATGTGGTATTGCTGTTGATGCCAACCATGTTTTCAATCGAATAGTAGGGCCCACTCCTATCGATTCAAGATGGACACTTCGAATCATCATCATGTGAGCTTTACAGTGGATTTTCAAGCATGTGTTACACGGGGCATATTGGAACGGAATTTTCTTACATTTCTTCTTCTATTCCAAGTATATTTAAAAGGTCATAAATAAAAAAAACCGTGGGACAATTGGTAACAGTGGGATGCTTTGTGAATGTGGAGCCCACCACTGCTATCGGTTGCGAGGTCTGGATCTATTACTTGTACATCAGCTGAGCGCACTGCTTTGAGTGCTCCTGCCGACAAGGTAAAGAAGAACCCAGTCATCATCAGTAAATAGTAACATCATCACCAGCTGTCTAAATTAATCATTGGATAGTGCCAGAAATGATGGCAACGGCTGATCCGCCGTCCCAACCAACCTCTGTTGGAGGGCGGGTTTGGGGTGGATTTCACAGTGGGTTTGCTGAGTTTGGGGCGGGCATGGACTACTTGACTTTTGATTTTAGGAGCCCAAACTATTCCACCCAAACTGCTCTGTCTTGCTCATACCGATGTATTTATTTTTTTGCTAACGGAAGGTTCTCAACTCTTTAAACTGTACTAATCCCTTTGGGCCAAGAGAGAAACCTGGTAAAACTTTTGTGCCCCCCAGGCGGGTAACAGTAGTGGACTAAACATTCGGTTCATAAAGAGAGGGAACGGGAGATCGATACCAGAACTTCTAGTTCAATAAGAGAAAAGAGTTGTAGTTCGCTAGAAGTTTTAGGTTGTAGGTTGGATTCCTATGTGAGAAATTTATATATATAATTTGTTTTAAATTTTAAAATAATAAAAGCAAAAGATTAGCCAGTATCAAACTCAACTCAATTGGTATCTGTCACGTGACAAGTTTAGACCGACCTGAATCAAGTCAAACCCAATTCTAACCTTGATATTAAGACAATCAAACCCAAGATGAGTCAATCATAATGCCTTTCTTTAGCCAGTGTGCCTATTATATTTTGATGAGTATTTATTTATTTTTCTAAAGCCAGATAAAGAGAAAGATTAGAGCATATGACATTCTTAACTATAAGTAAAATATTATGGTGAGACAAACTCCTATTGAATAAAATTTAAAAAAAGCATACTTAAGGAAATGAAATTTATTTTGAGCGGCTCAAATATTTTAATAGGTGGTGGCCCCAACTATGTGTTGGCACACTTCATGAAAAGTGTGAGTGAGATATTCAAAAAATCTGGACTCTTAACTTTACATTATCATACCATTTATACCTTCGAATTTATCTTTTCATGAATAGGTGAATTGCAGGAAACTGAATATATTTGGGCATGGGAGTCCATCCCTTGGAATCCGGGTGTGGGGAAGCGTCCCCACACTAAGATTTGAAACCCCTACCACCACTTCTTTTTTTCTTTTTTTTATGGTGGGGGGTACCCTTCCCACCACAACTTTTGAAAGACTTAAGTTCCAGACCTTGTGCCCTCATCCTCTAATATCCTTGACTCAGACTTGAAATCCCAGGGGCGAAAGTTAGAGTCCTTTTGGCTGTAGCTCTAGTATACATTTTGAGTTCCAGTGTATGCACCTTCTCCTTTGTCCAGTCCTGACCTTAGTCTTGGAACCCTTCGGACTAGTGTGCCTTCTCCTCTGCGGTCCTTGTATCTAGAACAATCATAAGTTAGGTTTCACCAAGGATTTAAGATGCATTAGATCCTAAAACTCTACGAATCACTCTATTAATGTAAAGGGTTCGTCCCAAAGGTATTAGTGGTTGTAAGGCTAACCAAGAGCCTAGTGTCGACCCAAACCATGCACCTTGTCCAAAAATCAATGAGAAACCCAACTTTCCATATTTCCAGGCTCCTTGTGTTGATTATACGTTATCCTAGTTTTCTCTCTCTGATTGAGTACACTGTACTCCTGGTGGCGGAGCCATATATTGCCGAGGAGGGGCAATTTTCAAATGGGAAAAGGGTATACAAATTCTTAAATCGGCATTTTTGGTCTTTTCCACTTTGGCCCTCCTCAACTGTCTTTTTTCCTTCTTCCTTTTTTCCCCCCAATCGACCCTTTCTTTTCCTTTAGGCAAATAATATATTTTTTAGAGCACCAAAGGCAGTTATGCCTTTTACTTTTATCTAGAAAATAACTCTTCCACTGTTCCTTTCCTTCAACCAGTAAAACCCCTAGCCATGCACGGACAACGGAACCACTAAATGTACAGACTAATATGATATATTTTTAAAATTTTCTTTTTTTATTATAATTTATTTTCTTTTTTCATTTTTATTTTACGAACAGTAATTATTTCATTCTGGTTTTTATTTTTTTAATATATTTATGTTGTTTGTTCGCCTTGGGTGATGCTAACATAGTAGTCAACATTAAGATTCATTTTGTCAATATTGTGTAATATATTTTTTTTATTATGATTTATTTTATTTTTTCATTTTTATTTTCTTAATTTGCAAAGGCATTAAATCCTATGCCATTTTTATTTTATGAACACTAATTATTTAATTTATTTTTTATTTTTTAATATATTTATGCTGTTTGTTCGCCTTTGGTTATGCTAACACATTAATCAACATTAAGATTCATTTTGACAAAATTATGTAATAATTTATTATTATTTTTTTTTCATTTTTATTTTATGAGTGGTAATTATTACATTTGGGGTTATGCTTTTTTAAAAATATATTTATGCTGTTGGTTCGGCTTTGGCGATGCTAACACATTAAAAATCAACATTAAGATTCATTTAGGCGTGAAGCCCTTTGTTGTTTATGGCTTCTGTATATGGAGGAGAAAGGTGAGGGAAGGCATGGATACGTTTTGGATTGAGGGGGATGGACCACATGGCCCACCTGATCATAAATCTATACCTGAGATCTGAAAGGGGGCCCATGGTCGACTATGGTAGTACTGGACCCATTCTAAGTGGGCCCCTCTTGGCCCACCATCCAAATACCTTAAAACTTGGAGGCGTGAGTGAGGAGGAAGAAATATGTTTTTTGTCAACAGCCTTAGTAGGACCCCATGGCCCACCTGATCAGAGATCAGGTCCAGTCAAAGGATAAAGGACCGTTGGGCAACCATGATCATTAGGTCCATCTTAGATTTGGACCAGTGGGACCCACTATCCACCCACCTGCATCATTAGGCGTGAAGCCCTTTGTTGTTTATGGCTTCTGTGTATGGAGAAGAAAGGTGAGGGAAAGCATGGACACGTTTTGGATTGAGGGAGGCCACATGTTACAGAACATTAACAACCCATAACAAAGCATTGATAGAGATAGAGTTGCAGATTTTCAATCAAAAAAATGATGAAACATACTTATTGCATTCCCATGTTCGTTGCCCGTCTTTGTTTGAATTAAGATATGTAGGTATTTAATACAAATGGGGTTTTTTAAGTGTTTAAAAACATTCTAACAACACCAAATCCAATCTCAGCCCAAAAAAATTCAATCTGGCACCGTTTTCTCGCTCTCACCATTTTCGGGAGCCAGACGCCATCACCAACTTCGGCTTCATCGCATTTCCATTGACAACAATCGAGATCAGAGAGTATGAGTTTAAAGAAAATCCAAAATCGCTCTCACTGTTTTCTCACTCCCATCGTTTTCTCTCTCTTTTTTTTTTTTTTTGTCTTCTTCGTATTCTTTGTTTTTTAGAGCAGTTAAGAAGTTGGTAGTAGTGTGATTTTTTAAAATTTTAGGAGGTTATGGGTTTCGGTTAGTGGAGGGTGGAATGAGAGAGGATAGTGGAGAGAGAGGGGAGTGTACGGTGGAATTAGGTGATGACATTTGTATTCAGGTGTTGTAAAAAATGAGGATTCTTAAAACGAAGACCTGGGGTTAAACGAAGGGGGAATACATTCCCATAGATATATAGATAGATTCTTCTATCTTCATTTTTTTTCTATGGACCTTACAACCTGACATTAATGTTTCATATTATTATTATTATTATTTTGTTATAGAACCTTGAAAGACACCTTCAATTGTCATTTTAATATAGTCCTTTTTTTGTTTATTATTTAAGTTTGGAATCTTTTGTCTTGCTTAATTTTTAATTTTTTTAATTTTTTTTTTCTCTTGGTTTTTCGCCTTGGTCATTTAAGTTTTTAATAATTTTCTATTTTTTATATTCATTTTTTAGGATCATTTTTTAAAATCATTTTTGTGCTTCTCTCTCATCCTTTGGATTTCTCACTTTCTCCTTTGGTAACTGCTTAAGTGGTTAAAGGAATAGAAAGTGCTCACTTAGAAAAAAAAGAGATGAGAAGTGGGAATGGATCCTATTTTTTATGAGGCTGCCACGTAGGAGAGAGAATGAATGAGGATAGAGGGATGAGAGTTTGAAGACCTGTAGTTAATCAAAGGACAACCACATTATTTTAGATATATACAAAAATTTGACCAAACCTCCCAACTGTGTTTCTTCTTGTTTACTTTTCATTTCTTTTCTACAACCAAAATGCTTTTATTCCTCTTGTGCACAAGCAGCCCCTTTTTCAATTTAGGGGGTCTCATGTGTGTAGATGGTTTGGATGTATTATAAAGTTGGCTCTACTATGTTAAGGGATGAATGCACATGAGAATTTTCCTTCTTTGAAATAAGATACGTGTGTATTGCCTTGCTTTCTTCCTTCTATTTTTTGTCTTATGAGCCTCTAATCCAGGCTTGAATATTTGACCTCAAGTTTTTGATATTATAACGACTCCTCAAAAGCCGGATAACCAAACTTCCCGCTCTCACTCCCCTGCAAGAAAATCCTGGATCTACGACTTATCTTATCGTAGGCCTAGGCCACATACAAATAACATGACACTGTATTGTGGGTATAACTAAGATAACCTGGTGACTATATATATCTAACAAGAAAGTGGCATAGGTGAATTTTTAGGAGGAATTCATTTTTCTTCCTAATTTTCAGGAGAAATCCATTTATCTTCTCTGTAAAATAACTGATATACTTTCATAACTTTCTTTAACTAAAGTAAAGCTAAAAAGAAAATTCCAAAACAGACGAACAGAAATTTTAACCCAGTGTATGTTGAAATGATGATTTCCCTCACCTAAATAAAAGTTCCAGTTACATGACAGGCAGATAATCATTTCTCTACCCAATCATTCATCTGTTAACATCATGAATGCTTCTCTTGAAAAATAATGATTCATTAACTGGTCCACGCAAACGTAAGGATCAATCTTAAACCAGTCAGTACAAGTTCGGTTCATGATTAGAATGATTAGCATAACAGAACATAACGCATCTCCTTCATCATGATCATCCATTTGGATCTACTTTTTGTGATGTAACTTCTACTTTCCGAGTCAAATGGACTGTACATCAGGATTGAAAATCCTCACTCTACCCAACAACCCACCTAATAATTCACAGTCTGAGCTGACCTCTTTCTGCTTTTGGATTGAATTTGAGTTGAAATTCTTCTCTGATTAAGAAATGAGTTGAATTTTGTTTCAATCTGTAACTGCTGTTCATGCCAACACCCAACACAAATTAGACCCACTGGAGTCCTTACACCAGGCCAATAATGACACCATTGAGGAAAAGTTTCTCCATACACATTGATGGTCCACTGAGAACAAAGGGTAGACCAAAGAGGAGATGCATAAAAGTAGAAAAGATGAATTTAAAGAAGTGCAGGTCGTCTAAGTATTTGTCTCGGGATATCAATATGGAGAAATAGAATTCATGTTTGAACCTAATATAGTTGAGACAAGGCTTTAATCATATTGTTAGAGTTCGAATTGACATTTTTAATCTTAAGTAACGGTTTTGCCCGCCCGTGTAAAACCCCAGAGAAGTTGAATATGCCCCATCCATCAGGCCCAGTGCATCCAATTTCACGTCAAGGCTCAAATCAGTGGACCCTTGATAGGCCCCTACTAACGTTAAGATTTGTTGGTTCTTTGGATCCCTGAAATAGCACTATTAGTGCACACAGATTTATGGCTGATTTTATGTTTACGGTAATCACCTGAGAGTTGATTCGCTCCCCCACATCTTGTATTTAAAACTACTTTAGATTTGTCCCGTGTATATTTGTATGAGATAAGAGGAAACCACCTACGGGATTAGTCCCATCAAAGACATCTGAAATACCAACGTCATCACTAAATAAATAAAAAAGACTTTGTTTTCGCTCATAGGTCATTTGAATTCATTGATCATCGATGTTTGGTATGGGAAAGGAGGAAGATAATACCCCACCAATTCCCCACATTCCTAGGCGTCATGATGTGGTATTAAAACCACCACCACTTCATGTGCTAATGATTCGACCCTGGAATTTAAACTCTCAATGTGGACAAAGAGTGATCCACAGCTTAATACCTCTTTATGCCTCCTCTTTGATGAATAATGTACCAACTTCTTACAGATAATTTTAAGTCCAGATTCCTACATAGTTCTACCCAAATTCCAATCCATCTGCCATTTCTTTACGTTTTATACGATGATATCTCAAAGTCGTATCACAGCCACTCGTTTTGATATGATGATCATGTCTCAAATGATCCATTTAATTGAAATGATTTGCCTTGTAGGATTGATCAGAGTCTTAAAAATGAGAGTTCTACATAGTAGTTAATCTTATTTTCATGTGTTAATCAATAGTATATATTACTCCAATTGAAAACAGCATTGATTAAGAAAATGGAGTCATTACATGGATCAATAAAAGGAGGTTTGTTTTTTAATTTAGGAGATAGTAATGTAGTTAAAAGAAGAGAACATTGACTAATGTGGTGGTGGAAGATGAATCATGAGAGTATATCTCTTCTTTTGCTTTTCCTTCTTTATTTGTTACTTTTTTGCCATTCGAGTAGTCTTCCTCGAGAGATAATCAGCGATTAAAATTAGGGGATCTTTAACAAAGAATAGTGTAAGAGGCAAAGAATGAAAAAAGAGAAGTAGATAATTTCTAAATTTTAAAGAACACAAAGATCGATGATATAAATATACAAACTAGAGCTTATTTGAATGCACAAGAAAAAATAATAATAATAATATAAGTCACTAATAAAATATGATGGTTTGAGCTATATTTCAAACAATGGTTAATGGATTCCACCTTGTGCTAGCCCATAGTTAGAAAATCTCACTAATTGAATATATCTAGATTGTTCATTCACAAGTTTTCGATAAATAATTTCATCAACATCATCATCAAGGCCTTGTCTCAATTACAAATGGATTAGCTGCATGTATTCTATTTATTCGTTTTAATTTAACCTTGGCAAAATCCTTCAATATCCAATAATAAACAATTTCACCATTTATGTCAAGAGGGAAAATGTAGACAAGTAATAGCTCAGTCTTTCTTTTCTTTTTCTTTTTCTTTTTCTAGCAACAGCTTATCCAAATTAGACATGATCCATTGACCGATATGCCAGACTTGTGAGAGATTGAGATTCTTGGCCCACCCATGACCCATCGAGTACTCAATGTGGTCCATGGACCAAAACCCTGCTGAATCAACACTAGTTTGGTGGTCAAATAAATTTCTTGTACGAGAAATAAGCAATTGTTTTGGTAGGATGGCAGTTAGCAACATGATGTACCTTATGTGGTGGGCCTCAGCGCGATCCAACTTGGACCCATCACAAACCTCTCTCTACATTTGACACTCAGCCCAAATGGCAGGCCTATCAGAGTGATAGGTAGGTTATATTCACATGTATTACCATATTTAGTAAAACTATCAATTCAACATTAAATCTCTCTTTCTACCCAAAACACAAAAAAAAAAAAAAAAAAAAAAAAAAACATTGAACGCCACTCTACTTAGAACATTACTTGGACCATTTTCTAGGGCGTGTTTGGATGTATGCTGAATTGAAATATGGTGAGGTAAAATATCAAATCAAGAGAGAATAAACTATAAGAAGTTATGATGATATTTTGTTTTTATTTGTTTGGTATGAAATCTTTTTTACTTTTTGTATAGGAAAGTAGAGTTTTTTTTTTTTTTTTTTTTTTTTTTGTCTTTTAGTGGAGAAAGAATGTTACTTCTTTTTTTTACTTTTTTTGAAAAATTCAGAAGGAATTTAGAAATTATGTACTTTTGTCTTTTGATATGACCTCTTGTCATTCTTATCTGGATTCGCGTTACTTGAACTTAACTAATTAATTCCCAAACACATAGGATTAAGATTCAATGCCGATTTCTAAATACGGGTGCTCATGGGCCAGGCTGGGGTATATTTGGGCCCAGCCCAACTTCTAACCTATATGTCTCAGTCGGGCCAAGCCCAAATCGGGCCATAAGTGGTCGGCATGAGCCCAGCCCCCCCCCCCCCCCCCCCCCCCCCCCCCCCGAGTTGACTTTTCTAACACTGTCCCAGGTCGTAGCTGAAGTGGTTTGGTCTTGTATTTGTGTAAGAGATGGTATGTTTTTTCGTCCCATCTCTCTCTCCCCCGAACATTTTTTTATAGTCCAGCCATCAATTAAGTAAATCCGAGCCCGGCCCGATTACCAAAACCTAAGGCCCAACTCCATAGCACCCCTATTTCTAAGCACATCACCAGCTGTTGCATTTTATAATAGGACAATTGACAGAGCTGCATTAGCTATAAAAGTAGTATATTGAATGACTGCGGCCTTAGCTCTATCTCATGTGCCCAAATATGGCCAAAGAAAAATCCAATCCCTATCAAATAAAAGTTTCAACAAGATAAAAGAGATTCGAATTCAGAAAAACAGCCAACAAAACCAAATTGGAGCTTCATGCACCTCTCATGTGCCCCAGCTATGGCCAAAGAAAAATCCAATCCCTATCAAATATAAGTTTCAACAAGAAGAAAGGGATTCAAATTCAGAAAAAAATGAAATGCAGACAATACATATATGGTTTAGAAGAAAAGAAAGAGGTATACAGATGACAAACAGCTCTTTATTTACATTTTGATCCTTTCATTTCGAGAAACATCCGTCATCTCTAAACCTGTGTAGAGAAATTATAAGAAGAAATGGACAGGGTTGTTTTTCAATAGACCCCATGTCTTTTAAGACCCGATCGAAGTCTGTATGGGAAGGGCAACAAACCTTGAAGAAAAGGAGTGGGTCCGATAGAAATCCTCATCTTCCTTCTTCCACAGCCCGTCATCGAAGTTCTGCGAATAACTGTAGGCGTCGTAGCTCGCCAATACCTGCTGATTCGACTTTCTCTCGCGTACCATCCTCACCACCCTCCTCTTTAAATACCCAGAAATCCTTGCCACCCTCCTTACTATCCCAGCCAGGACCCTGTACTTTCCCACGTAGAATCCGATCGATTTCGCAGCCACCCACTTCCTTCTGCTCCCCGACAGCTGCCTGTACAACAACTTCCGGCCAAAACTCCCGCTGCTTATTGCCCATGCCATCTCTCTCTCTCTCTCTCTCTCTCTCTCTCTCTCTCTCTCTCTCCCTCTCCCCCGTTGTGTGTCTGTGTCTTTGGACTAGTTATATATAAAAAGGCGTTCTCCTCCTTGTTATATTTGTTATGAGGACAGGAGAGACATGGAGGGGGTTGCATTGGAAGGATGGGTATAGTCCAAGAACCAATTAATTAGTACAGCGAAGAAAGCTTGGGATTCCTTTTCATATTAAGTTATTTCATTTATTATTGTTTGCATGGTGATCAAGGTTTTTATTATGTTCTCATCCAACCGTTGTGGTCAATTCTACCTACCCTTCTTCCCCATCCACCACTTGTTTAGCAAGTGGAGGAGTAAAAGGTTATGGTAAAGATGGTAATCTCTTGACGTGATATTTCTAACCACATTGTACGGTTCTTTAACTTTAGGTATTATGTGGTGAACTTGAAGTTGGAAAAGAAAAAAAAAATGCTTCTCTCTCCCTCTAATTTATCCAAACAAATATTTTATCTCACCCCTTTTTTTTACTTCATCATATCTCATTTTTATTTTTTTTAATAACGTTGCATTCACTTCACCTTTACCGTATATACCATATATGTAAACAAACATAAGAATCCAATGTAACCGCCAGGTCTATAAAATTGTAATGAATGCTATCAATGGGCTTGGACTGAGCCCACATGGTTGTCGAGAGATCAAATCCAGTTGCAGGAAGCTTTGGTTTGGCCCCATCCAGAGGAAGCCCACAGGGTAGATGACCGTTTTGGCGTTATAGCAACTATAGACAGCTGGAACATAATTTTGTCAGGACTATATTTTGGATAGTTTGGGATGGAAGCCTATTCAATATTTCAATTTTCTGTGGCCTAGTCAATTGGTAATGGGTTGTGTTGGTTGATGTCTAATATAGGCCCGATCTCAAAAAATAAGGATTATATATTGGATTGAGAATGTCAATCTGACCTAAAATGTTCGCAGGTCATATTAGGGCACTGTATCAAATATTTCAGGATTCTTTCCTCTCAAAACTATCACAATATTCACCTAGAATTTTACTTTCCCTTTAACATCACGACATTATTTTTGGAAATATTGCCAAAATTAAAAATACTGCAAGAAAATCACTATAATGTAAGAATATAAATCATCCCCAAAATGTTGATTTTAACAGTTTTTGTATTTACTTATTATTTTATTATTTAAATATAATTATTTTCATCAGGAACTGCCAAAGTGCCACCCCTACCTGCATTCATGTAATTGTTTAGCATCACCCAATTAGATGCCAAACAACTAAACAAAACCCAATGCCATTATCAGAAGGTAGGTGCAGATGACAGATTGGAGTTTGGTCGTTGAAAGCCTAAAGGGAATCGGTTGATATTAGCACTTCATATCTTGATTATATATAAACAAAAAAGTAGGTTGGGTAGCACCATTCTAACTGAGAGGGTAGTACTTGTCTTGTGCCCAGCAATGAGTATTGATTGAGTTTGTTCTCAAAGATGCTTCTATAAGACGAATGCTCAAAGATGTGCCAATTTTCTTTCTCAGCCCCACTACCACAACAGTTGGAACCCTAGTCTCCCACTTCTCTAGACTGGACTTTGATGTGTCTTTACTCTTTAACCACCTAAGCTAAAGACTGAATAATTCGGATTCCCCTACATTCCCTACTAGCCTTTTGCGCAAAGATCTGGAGTGGCTACTGAGCATAGATTTCCTTTGTTGGGATTTTCTCAAGATCTCAGGTGGCAGAGATTTAAAAAACAAAAAAAAAATTCCTAGTCCCACTTCCTCTCTCATCTGAAAAAGGATTGAGAATCCGACTTTCTGAAGATGAAGACTTGCGAGACTGGCATGTTTCGTGCTAGAATTGGCACTAATGTTTCCATTGGTTGTAAACCCCCCGCAAGTTGATTTAATTAGATATCCGGTCTTGAGAAGGATGTAATTAGCTTTTAATGTTCAAATGATGGTTTGTGCTGTCTGGCGGACCCAAGATTTTCATTTACGTGGTGCGGGCAATGGTCAAGTTAAAAAGATTAAATAATAAAAATCAATTTTTTAAGGTATTTTTAAGGAACTTCGCAAACCTCACGGGTGCGACCACACCCACGTGGCAACACCTAGGCCCGCCCACAACTCCTATCCAGGTTTGCTACATATCTACGCTACTGCGCCTTTGATTTGTTGAGTCAAAGGGAAAAATGATCAGACATGACCTGCAGTTGGGTTTTTTTAGTTTTGAAAACTATAATTTGAACAAACTCATTAATCAACAAATTTTGAGCAAAAAATAAAAAGCCTCGTTAGAATATTCACATGATTCAAAGTCCACTTATTTTACATGGTCATAAACTTGCTACATTCCAGCATATAGGGCATTTCACGTAATTCCACAGGAGCAGCAGCAGAAAATAGAACTACAGACAGCAGCACAGGGAAAACCTCTCATCAATTGCAAACTAATCATGATGGTTTGCATAAAGAGATGATAAAATTCAATGGACAGAATTCACATGAAACAGTCAAAACACTTAACACTTAAGAGGAACATTAAGATTTACAGGTGAGGTAACCTTTGCTTGAATCAAGGACTACTAGATTGTGAATACACATTAGCCTATCACATGGCATTAACATAAATATAAGCAAAAGGGGAGATACTGATGTAAACCAGATTACGAGAGTAGGATTTTTTCTCTCTCCTTTCTGTAATGAATTTTGTATCCCTAGATTCTGTGGAATCCTTCTTTCGTGCCAATGCTCGTTAATTATCGATGTAGATTACATAACCCATCCGGACCTTGATCTGATCATTAAAAAGTTGCTGGGAAATGGGTTGGGCACCACTATAGTATAGAGGAGACATTTATCATCTCAAAGGTCGGTTTACTATCAGCAAGAAATGGAATCCATATCATATCATCAAAGTCTTTCCTCATTCAACAACAGTATGCTTCACTGGGTGCTACTTTTTAGTCTGACAAGTATGCAATCTGAAACAACCATCCTCCTTTCTTTTAGGACCAAAACATACTGACAAACTATAACATCATGGAGGACAACCAACAACCAAACGGCCATCCAGTAAGGCCATTGGCATGCATCTCAATGGGGGCCACCAAAAAGAACCAATGGAAAAGCGTTCATTAATCCATAAATATGCATCACAAAAAAGGCATTTGGCTATCTTTAGCAAGAATTTAGTTACTTGAGAGCCTATTATTTTCTTCATTTGTTCACTACATTTTGGTGCATAATTTAAGGCTAAACATAAAAAAAAAAATTGTGGAATTGGACAGCTTTTTGAGTTGTGCATCCAGTGGAACCAATAACTAGTGGCATAAAGGTCAAGGGCTTAAGTCCTAATTAAATCCAAGATAGAAGTGTCATCAAACAAGAGTAATTGTGTAAATACATTTATTTTTATTAAGACGGTTATAGGATTAGATTTAGTTGATGATTAAAATGAAAAAAAGGGTTTCTTTTGCTACAAAGCAAATTATTCAAACATTATAGAAGTGTTCTTTTGAGTAGTGAACATAAGAAGAGCTATGATACCAGGATACTTGTACAAGCCCCATGTATCTGTATCGGACCGATACAACACTTGTACTGATACCCGATATTGCACAGATATTCCTAGGGTACAAATTTAGCATATCCTACTTACCAAGACCATTATTTCATATAGTTCTTTTAATTTGTTTACTTCTCACTGTAAAAAATGTTAAGAAAGGAAAATAAACAGTGATAATTTCATTAATTCAACAGCAATTTAAATAAAATATTAGGACACCGTATCCGTATCTATATCTTAGATTTTCAAAAGTGCATAGTCGTATTCACTATCCCCGTATCCGTGTCCATACCCGTATCAATACCTAGGCACCACAGAAGAAGAGTGGTGTTCAGTTATTTTCTTCTTCCAGGTACTTCTAAATCTCTTTTATTTATCCTCAACCTTTCTCTACTAGCCTTTTTTTTTTTTTTCTAGCTATGATACCTACATACTTAATACTGACAAAGTGTTTGTGTCATATCGTAGGCAATGGTCCCCGTTGTATCCATAGTGTGCCCCAGCCCGTTTTCATCCAATATCTAACAATAGTTGTGAGCAAATAGAATTGAGCATTTTCAAAACAAATCAACATACTAAGCATCAGTTAAAATAGACTGTTTAAAGTTAACATTGATGAAAGATAAATCATAGAAAAGATATGAAGAGCTTTCTGAATATTCCAAGGAAAAAAAAAAAAACAACACACTTAGTGCAATGCTTCCCATATTGATAACATATCATAGCAAAACTAGAATACAATTCAATACTGTGTACTAGCAGCATAGGTATATTTTGTACATTGGGATTTGGGACTATAGTTTTGTTCCAAAGGGCAAGCTTCCATGTATTGTTCTCACATCAATCATTTTAGACATTACAATTTATACTGAGTATAATTTTTCTGCATCAGGCACAATACCAGAATTTGTATCTGGATACAAATTATTATTATTATATTATTTTGGTAGAAGAATCTGAATACAGCTTATTAATAAAAAGTTATAATGTCATGGGGAAAGGGGGAAAAAGTTGAAGGTAGAGAAGAAGGCAACTTATCCGGGCATTGTCATCATCATCATATGGCCGTGACCCTATCAAACTAGGTTGACAATTTGATAGTTATGTTAGAAAACTCTAAATGATTTTGTTAGGAATTTCATTGTGTTGACTAATTCATGGGCTGTACAAAACTCTGGGTTCATTTGAGTTGCAATTTTGTATTTCTTTTTTAATGGACTGTGGCTGTATCACCGGAAGATCGGAAGTGAAGACAGAGAAGAACAACCGGTAGACAGTCAGGTTCCAGCGCTAAAACAGACAAAGACAAAACCAATGTTCGCTATAGGCGAACATAAGCCTCGCTAGAGCGAAGGTGGAACAGATAAAGGGGTCTCGCTCGCTATAGCGAGCCTGGGAAAAGAGCCTTGCGCTATTCAGACTTCTAATTTGAGTTTTCTTACTATTCTGATTGGATAATTCTTAGAAAACTCTTGCACGATTTTGGGGCTATATAAACGGTGTTTCTCTCAACCCTAAGTACGGAATCAAGTTACCCTCATTGTTCTGAGGTGAGAAAATTCAGTGATAGATTTCTTCTTCTCTAGAGCTATCACAAAGAGATTGGGCTGAAGATCTGCTCTAAAAGGTTTGCTGCTTCTACTTCTTTGTAGAAGATTTGAGCATCTTGGTTCTCAAGGTGTTGTTGGAAGATCAAGCACGGGGGGTGGTGAGTGGCCTGTAGTCGTGCCAAGGAAGCGTTGTGCAAAAACAACTACAGTCATTAGGTCGACGTACTGACTGGGAAAAGGAGCTGTATCTTGTAACCTTTCAATAGTGATTGGTTTTTCTGAACGTGGTTTTTCTCCCCGGATAGGATTTCCACGTAAAAATTGTGGCTGATTGTGGCGTGTGATTCTTAGATTTTATTGCTAGTTTGCATTGTTTTTATTCCACTACATTGATTTTTGGAACTAGCACCCATTCTAGTAGATTAAAAAGGGCACTTTCAGATTTATAACAAACCCACTCTCTCTCTCTCTAACTGGGGATGACAGTTCTGAAGATTTTTATTTGCGAAAAGGAAGATGCCCAGCTTCATGATTTTAGAGGAAACTACCAAACTCTGATGGTAAAGGAATTGGCAGTCGTTAGAAGTCTGAGACAGCCTTTGAGTTTGACCTTCATTTCTGAAGCTTTTAAATGTCAAATATGCATGTACTGTACAAACACTAGATGCTCATCAACAAAAATGTTACAAAAGATGTAGATTCATTCCCTCATTTTTGTATAGCTTTGATGCGCCTCAGTAGGTCCAGGTATATATTCCACATCCATCTATGAACTGATTGCAGGAAAATATCATTAGCAGAAAAGTATCAATATTCTTATTTTCCAAAGGCATGGACATGTTATATCTTTTTTTTTCCCTCATCTAGTGTCCGAAAGCTCACGGCCTAGTCTGGCACTTGGGACCCAAATAATGCTTCCAAAAAAGAATGTTTGGAGTCAGTTGTCTTCCTAGCTGCCTCAATCAAATGTTTACTCCTAAATACTAGTTGTTTGATCAATATCGCACCCTTTTGAATTCTAAGCAATTCCCTCATATTAAAGAGGCTGAAACTAAAGGAGTAAACGTGATGATCCACAAAAGGCCTTCAAACAGTTTCCCATTTGACAGGAAATGATTACCCAAGGATCACCCTGGTAAACCAGATTCTAGGAAAGTGAGCATCCCAAGCACATCTCCACCCTATATACTTCACTTTTCACCACTCAAGCAATGATCAAAATAGCGGTTATGGTGGGCGTAGTGGCTGACAGCTAAAACACTACGTAGCGGGCAATACGTAGTAGTTGCGGCCATACTTAGTGGTGTGAATTGAAAACGCGGTAAAAAATTCCAAAAAAATATCTAAAAATTTTAGAATATTGGAAAATGGTATACTTCATTTATAGTTATCTCAATAATAACTAAGAGAGATGGCCCCCCATTGCAGAGAGGTCCTGTATCGCTGAATTATCATAGAATAATAGTATTGATCTATTTTCTATTGAGTGAAATTTGGCTGAGGTTTTATTTCTTATTAGAGTTTGGCTCGGGCTCATTTCCTATTAGAGCGAAATTTGGCCAGGCCCTATTTCCTATTTAGAGTTAAACTTGGCTACAGCCCCATTTTCCCATTAGAGTGAAATTTGGCTAAAGTCCATATATGGGTGAGAGATTTATTTTAGACCATTTAGATTTTAATATGTGGGCTCCAACGTGGCTTTTCAGTGGGCCCTATTGGAATGAAATATGCCTCAAACCATCCAAACTCAACTCACAAAAGCCTCTTTTATGTCCGAATGACACAGACAGGGAGCTTTACCCAAAAAGGAAAGAAAAAACGATAGAGAGAGGAAAGCAGGAGGCGGAAGCAGCAGAGGAGGAGGAGAGAGAGATGAAGAAGAAGAAGGGAGCCAGTGAGCCACTGCCCCGCTGTTGTGCTGCTGCTGGAGCCGCTTGTATAGTTTCTCTTCTTCTTCTTCTTCTTCTTCTTCTTCAGAGAGAGAGAGAGAGAGAGAGAGAGAAAGACCCCTGCCCCGATACTGTGCTGCTGCTGGAGCTGCTGGTACGGTTTCTCTTATTCTTCAGGTGGCCGCCTGTGAAGAAACCCTAAAAATGGGTACTATATAAGAAATTATATATATATATAAAAGAAATTATATATATATATATTTATATCAGTCGACTGGGTTGATTCCGGCTAGAATCAGAATGATCCAATTCCAATCGGGATATATAGTCGCGATTTGTGGCGGCCAGCTGGCCACTACAGATCAATGCGGGTGCTAGCAGCAATATTTTACAATTAGTGGACAGGCCACTTACATGATCCATGCTCTGTAGATGTTAGAACCCACTTTACCACGAATTTCTAGGAATTCAAAACCATGCAGGCAAACAGGCCCTGAATGTGCTTGATTTATTTAAAACAAAATTAAAAAGCCCAGATAACATGGAGACTATCATTTAGAACAACAAAAGGCAAAGTAGCACTGCCATGACACAGGAGAATAAATTAGCTCCTATGATCAACACACAAATTCCGATGATAACAAGGATAACTCATATATCATTTAATGGAAAAAGGTATGTAGTACAAGATTCTTTCTGCCACTTGAAGCTGATAGTACATGTCGTTATATTTGAAAAACATTAGATATACAGTTAGATCAACAGGCTGATAACAAGAGAAGAGGATTTCAGGGATACAGAACTAGAAGCAGAGATCAAAAGAATATTTTCCAAGGCAATCTGTCTGTGATGCTGAGCATCATTCAACATTATGATCATAGGTCCCACCAAATCCTTAATAGATCAATGCCCCTGAAACTATTTGGTACGAAATGGGAAAAAAACAAATTATAAATAAGAAAGCAGAGAAGGCCTTA
This sequence comes from Persea americana, assembly GCA_029852735.1. Classification (NCBI taxonomy): domain Eukaryota; kingdom Viridiplantae; phylum Streptophyta; class Magnoliopsida; order Laurales; family Lauraceae; genus Persea; species Persea americana. The sequence continues at coordinate 62,122,128 of CM056813.1, read as the reverse complement.
CTACCAGAGTTGCTAGCCAAAATAACAAACCGATCCAAATGAGTACTGTTCAGTTCAAGCTTCAAAGCATCAGGATTCAGGTCATGATGTAGTCCATCCCATCATGCTTCCTTTTGTTAGGCCTGGAGAAGAAACAAAACTGGGTCCAAGTCTTCTTTGCTTTAACTGGTTGAGTCTTAACATCCCTCTTTGAAACAGATTCTGCCATGTACCGAACAACAGCCTGAAAAGGGTAGCTCCAATCAGCCAATGAAAGCAAAAGGACATTCAAAAGTAGTTTCGGTTTAAATACAGATTTCATTAGAAGTGCAGTGGGGTGGTGTCCTCCTTTTTCCACCAAGTTAACCCCATGCGTTTCAGAATAGAAGAAACACATTTTATAACCATTCGTAGTGGTATAAGGTGGGAAGGGAAACTGTATCCCCATCTGACTCAGTTCTGGCTTACCTTAGTTCCAAATGCAAAGCGGAACAGAGAAGCATCTGTTCCCTATCTAATTGACGAGCAATTTGGGGTTATATATTTAAATTCAAACAATACTGCCTATATGCGCGCGCGTTCGTGCGTGTGTGTTTGAACAGTCAGCCCATAATAACTATGAACTGGAAGGAATTACCTCTGCCCCCTTTTCAGCTACATGCCTTGGTGGCACCTCCAAAGGATTTTCTTGGATACGAAGAACACGCAAATTCGATAGCAACCCGAAAGAGTCTGGCAATACCCTTATCTGGTTATTACTGATGTCCAACTCTTCAAGATTCTCAAGGTTCCCAATGGACCGCGGAAGTGATTGTAGATCAGCAAAATTATTTCCCAAGTTCATCTTGACAATCGAAGTAGCGAGACAAAAGCTCTCCGGCACTGACTCAAGTTCATTGAAGCTCATATCAAGTTCCTTTAACTTTGACATGGATGCCACTGTCGTCGGTAATCCTTTAATGTTGTTATAACGCACGGAGAGGACCTCCAAAGACTCAAGTCTGCCTATAGCTTCTGGCAAGGCTTTAAGACGATTGTATTCTGCGCGGAGCTCAACCAGAGAAGAACACTGGCCAATAGTATGTGGGAGCTCTTCAATATCATTTGTTTCAATGTTCAATTTCTTCAGACTGACAAGATTCCCAATTGCGTCAGAGAGTGCCGTTAACTGGTTGCAACTCAGATCAAGTTCTGCAAGACGAGATATTTTGCCAAAAGTTGCTGGCAATGTTGATAGTTGATTACCCCTCAAGTTCAGAAGCACCAAGCTGAAAAGATCACCAATAGAATCGGGGAGTTCGGATATCCGATTTGAATGGAGGTCTAGTTTTGTCAAGGAAGAAAGGCCACCCATTGTGTTTGGAAGGGCAATGATCCGGTTCTCAGACAGATCGAGAGTTATTAGACCAGATAGCTTTCCTATTGAATCAGGAAGCCAATCAATTTGATCCATCAACCTATTGCGCAGGTCAATGTCGCGGGTACCTTTCTTTGCCGATACCTCAATCAAACTAGCAAGTTGTATCAGGCTCAGCTTCTCACCATCTCCTAATGAATCCATCATAAAAAAGACTTCATCACAAATTTGCCTTTAAATTCACTGTAATACTAGATAAACACAGTACAAGAAGAAGATCTTAATGAAAGTACACAATATCAATCTTTTTCTTTTGTAGCTGGTATCAATTTCCATTTCTAATAAGAAAGTGAAACAGGCGATCACCGCATAAACAGAAAATGGCTTCCAATCACACAAACCCAGAAAACAAACTTACTAGAGATCCTGAAACTCGAACGGATAAGTAATAAAGATAGACTGAAGAAATCTGAGTACCCATTTTACATTGTAGCTTCATCTTTTGGATTTAAAATCAATTTCTAGTTTGCAATGATAACAACCACAATATAATACTAATCATGGGAGAAAAAAAAAACATTTTTCAAAGCCAAGGATCCAAATGGCCAACCTCAGCAAAAAGCAGCTAAACAGGATAAATGAAGATAGACGCATCACATCTTCCACCCATTTCAGATTGCATTAAATAAACCCCAACCCAATACCATTTGGACGCACACTTCAAGCTGCACCAGGTTTAAGTTAAAACACACACACAATAAACTAGAACCCATCAAACTCACCAGAACTAATTGCAGATTTGATGGAGGAATTCAACGAGATACCCTGCAATGGATCCGAACCAAGACCAATTACATCAACATACATACTTGCGTTTGCTTTCTTCAAGTAACTGTCGTCTTTTGAAAAGAGCTCAGAGCTCCTCCTGATCTCTTTCTCAGAGAAAGATCCAGATGAAACTGTAAAAGCATCAGAACCACCTATAGAAGAGGAAGCAATTGTACTAGAAGACAAACTCCCAGAAACTGTTGAAGCCAAGCTACTCGAATAATCAGAAGCTGGGTTGTAATTCTCAGAAGAGGGTACGCATTTTGAAGCCCTCTGAACAAATTCATCAAACCGAGCATGAACGTTCTCTAGATCGAGTAGTTTCAGTGCTTCCCTCTTCTGCTCTTTGCTCTGGAAATATACCAGGTTTTTCTGCATCTCTTGCAGCACAAAGAACAGCTCCTCTGGGACATTTGGGCTCTTCCTCTGCTTCATGATTGCATCGATTCTGAACTGTTCTTCCTTGTCGACGTTCTGAATCAAAGCTATTGAAGCATCTACTTCGTCGAGAGACGGCCTTGTAGGGAGAGATCTGTGGATTCTCATAATCTCTGCAACAACCCCATCAATTGATTGTAGGAAAAGACCCATCCTTTTCCCCAAAATCAGAATCACGAATTACAAAGATCCCACTTCTCCGAGAATCTAATGCCAAAAAGTCTCGAATCTGCACGCTCAAAACAAGAAACCCAGATCAGAGAAACCGCTCTCTAGCAAGCAGCAGCACTCTATGATTATATCCGCTCTTCCAGAACTTTCACACAAATCGACCGTTGTTTATTAAAAAAAAAAAAAAAAAAAAAGACAAGGGGGTCTGCACAAAGACTCCATTTTTAACGTGGAAACATTCAAAAAAGAGATTTAGATTTCACCCCAGACAGAAAAAAACCCAAACCTACTGATCCATTTTACAAGAAACGCAAAGACAGGGCATAGCCCAACACGAAGATAAAGAAAACCGACTTTTTTCCTTCAAATTGCAAAAAACCCAGATCAGAAAGAGGCTGTAACAGAGAAAAAACCTGATCTTTTCAGCTTCCTTCCATTGAATCCTCTGTTTATGTCGGAATTGCCTGGAAACCGGCTCTGCGTTTACAAGGCTGAGACTTTGAGGAAAAAAAAAAACCAGGAATAAAACGAGATTTCTATGGGCTGTATAGAAAACAGCTGCAGAGCTCTCCAGAAATCCTGCCTGCGCCGTTTTCTGTTTACTTATGGGAATCCCTTTGGCGGATTTGGGAGATCCCTTTATTCTTCTCCTTCGCCCGTTTCGATCCTACAATATAAAACCGAGGTAGGTTTTGCTTAATAAAGAGAATGTCTGGCTTCAGGAAAATTCAGATTCTCTCTCCTCTCCTCACGTGGATTTTCAAGGAATGAAAGCAGGTTAAAGCCGGGATACGACCGAGGCAATTGATCGTGATCCGTTCCCGGATTTATATTTTCATCGGAGAGGGTGGGAATTCCACACATTCTTTCTTACCTCTTCAATGGGAAAATTCAAACTTTACTATGTAGTGGAAATTTAGTTTTTGTATTTTTTCTTTGTTTTCAGCATTTTTTCGGAAATTAAGAATATGTGTTGCCTCACAAATTATAAATGAGTACGCTATGCCAAATATTAAAAGAAAATCTAACCTTTTACTATGGAATTCTCTTGTTGTACGAAAACACCGTGAAAATCAATTTCTTTGCTGAAATTTAAAGAATTTTTGTCCGTAGACTTTCTAATTTCTCTAAATATTTGGGTGATTATCTGTATGCCAAAATGCAAATGGGCTGAAATTTCAAAATTCTGTATAACATTTTTAAAGCCTTTTAGGTGGTTGAAATGTTAAAAAATTTTGTCAGGAAAAAAGGTATTTGCAAATGTTAAAGGCAAACTATGGGTTTCAAAAAAAACATCATGACACCTCAAATTCTTGATAAAAGTTATAGTAAAGAAATAGGCCTTAAAAATATATTTTAATATTTCTGTGATGCCCCTGAGGCCTCAGCTTTACCAGCTACATAAAAGGCATGCATGATATGTAACATTTTTCTATGTATGTCAGGCTATACAGGTAGAGAGGACCCTTAAAATTCGGTGGAGTCCTATCGTTACAAACGTTTTAGATGCAACTGGGGAATAATTTCCGACATAATATAGGTATATCAAGCATAGATGTAGATGTAGATTTCTCATTATGCGATCTAAGATAACAAAATCAATGGTAAATGTAATCAGTGAAATCTCTTATATAAGTTTCTTGGATGAGGTTGAAGTACAAGTGTACAATGAGATAAAGTTTTTTTTTTTTTTTTGGTTTCTTTATGCCCTTAGACCTTATGCCCTTAGACCTTATAATTCACAAAGCACCTTTACATAATATGACATTCATTGGGTTGGCATTGCATCGGATGGTGATTATTTTGGGAGATGAGAATAAAAGAAGGAAGCACACTTTTATTATATCCATGCTTTGGATTAACTCAAGTAGGTTAAAATATCACACAAAAGTAAAGTAACCTTTACAATAATATAGTATCATTAAAACAGGCTTTAAATATCCCCCAGTCACAGAAGTCATGATTGGGTAATTTCAGTTTCACCCATGACCATGAAGTTAGAAATGCGTTTCCTTGTGGTTAAAAGTAAAGAACCTGACAAGCCAAGAAGGGTAGGGCATAATTGAAATTTGGGAGAAATACATGTCTCATTCGGTCGTAACTAATGCGTCATCTTTTTTCCAACTGACAACCCAACTACAGTAAATGCCTTTAAGAAACTGCCACGTGTCCATTGAAGGACACTTCTCGGGTTCCAAGCGGAAGCCTGTTCGAAAAAGGGCCAGCCTCACTCGAGCTGGCGCACAGTGCGCAACAATCATTGTGTTCCGCAGGACCACCACATACAATGCACACCTTTCTTTCTCTTCTCTTTCTATTTTTGGACTTTTGGTCCTACTTCTATCATTCTTTTTATAATAAAAGGAAGATTTGAGGAGCTCACTGTTTGTTTTCTCAAATTTTAGCATGCCTTTCTGTAATCTTTCCTATGCCTACTTCAATATTACCGTGACTTTCTTTTAATATTTTCAATTAAAAGATATTTTGAATGTGTCAATGAGATCATTAAGAAAATATCAGTTTTAGTAAATATACTTATTTAAATGAATATTTATAAAATATGAGCAATACTTTTTTACAATAATCCACAATATAATCTTCTTATTCTGTCTAACCATGTAGTCATCACCACCAGTGGCGAACTCAGGATTTTCATTTGAGTGGAACAGACGATGGATATAATGTTATTTTTGTCTTTTGCCATGTTTGAGTTCCACATTTTTGTCATTTTATACTTTTACTCTCAACTCTCTTTTCTCTATTGATTTTACCCTTAATTTTATTTTATTCAACGGTTTCACCCCTCATATAAACAAACATGCGTAATCTTTAAGTATATGAAAGAGTATTTCTACGTAAAAGCACAATAGGATGATAGAACACTACCATATTTTTAGAATCTTCAATAGGAAGATCCCTTAGGGTGCCATTTGGATGTTCTCATGTTCGGTATGTATAAATGATTGTTTCGAATTTTATTCTTATAGGAAGGAATCTCAAAATCTTAATTTGCTAGTATAAGAAAGTTGCAACAAGAAAACTTTTTTTTTTTTTTAAACAACTTGCTGATACAATTATTCTTTTTTATCTCTTTTCTTTTAAAGAATATCATTTGAAGATTCTAAATCCTCTCACTTATCCTAAATGTATGCCCACGTTCACGATCCCAAAGGAGGTAGCCTCACTTTATAATTCCTAGAGGTAGATCACATGGTCACAATCACAAAAGGTGGGCCCCTATTATAATGGTAGGACCACATTATAAATCGCTTATAAAGGTATGCATCACGTGATAATTTCTCTAGGTGATCCCGTGTCCACAATCACATTTTAATGATGGCCCCATATTCAGATTTCTAAATGTGGATACCACATTGTAATTTTTTAAAGGTGGTCCCGTGTTTACAATTAACAAAAAGTATGGCCCTACATTTTAATGATAGCCCCATATTTGGATTTCTAAATGTGGGTACCACTTTATAACTTTTTAAAGGTGGGTCCCATGTTCACAATTAACAAAAAGTATAGCCCCACATTATAATTCCTGTAAAGGTGGGCTTACATTGTAGATTTTATAAATGTGCTACCCCCATGTTCTAATTTTTAAAAGTGGGGACCACATTCTAATTTCTAAATGTGGGCCATGTGTTTACAATTACAAAAAATATGGCTCCACTTTGTAATTTATAAATATAAGTCACATGGTCTCATTTACAAAAGATAGACCGACATTGTAAATCCTATGAATGTGAGCCTATATTCTAATTTTTAAAGGTAGATGCCATATTTACATTTACAAAAAGTTGGCCCACATTATAAACAAACAAAAGGTGGACCTACATTGTAAATCCTATGAATGTAAGCCCATATTCTAATTTCTAAAGGGAGATCTCATATTTACATTTACAAAAAGTTGGCCCACATTATAATTTCTATAAAGGCGGACCCACATTATAAATCCAATAGATATGGGTTCCAAGTTCTAATTTTTAAAGGCGGGTTCCATGTTGTAACTTTTACAAGTGGGTCTCATATATGATAATAATAGTACCGCAAATAATAAAAGGTGGGGTCCCACATTGTAAATCCTAGAGGAATTTATTCGAAAAATGATCTTAGATGGTCACTAAACGAAAAAGCGTCCACTAGTTCAAATGATACGAAAGTGGTCCCTTAAGACCACTTTCATTTTTTTTATTTAAGTTTTTATTGAGTGACGACGTCATCGCTCGTTTACATCTTACAAAGCCCCCGAAATCCTATTTTTCATTTCTCCCTCCCTATTGTTTTCCCATGTCTGGTGATTTTGTTGCCTCCTTCTTCCTCAACAGTTTGCAACATTTGGATTGAAGCATCATATCATGTGAAGGTATTCTTTTTGTCGTTTACCCATTGTTTGTTTTCCCAAATCCCGTTGTTGCACAGGCATGCAGTGGCCCAAATCCCCTGCCCAGATCTCTCCGATCTGTAAAAGCAACACGAGGTCGACCCATTTTCCAATCATCTTCTGCAACGACGAAACATGCGCGTGCTCGACAGAGCCCAACCCTCTTCATCTCTCTGTTCATCATGTTTCTACGTCAGGGCCTGCAACAAATCTACACTGCAACCACAGAAACCAGAAACTCAAGGGATTTTCTTCATCTTCTCAAGGTGTTTGAGAGAGGTGAGCCTTTGGTCTCGACGCTTGCAATAATCTTGGAGTACATAATATTTCTAGGCACTATGTTTGTAGCCCTCATCTACTTTCCAGAGAACGATCCCATCAAGCGCAAGGGCAACCACACCTTGGGAGGAAGGGGCAAAACGATAGGAGGAAGAAAGGGAAAATGGGGAAAATGGAGTTTCAGGCGATTAAACGACGACGTCGTCATACGTTTAAATGGGATATTAAGCAACGACATCGTCACATGTGATTCCTCGATTGATTCCCTTCAAAGACCCACCAATTTTTCTACTTGTGAATGTCCTATAAGATGATAAATAAAAAAAGCAACCATCATTAATAGGGACCCCACAAAAAAGTAACGTAAAGAGGGCAAAAAAGAAAATTTACTTGGTTCAAAGACCCACCAATTTTCCTACTTCTGATCAGCGTCGACGTCACTGCCCCAACCATTTTATGAAGTCTTGCTGAAGGGGTAGAATAAGCGACGACATTGTCTTTTCGTAGAATCTTAAAATACTTGGTCTCATTGAAATAAGCGACGACGTCGTCGCTCTACAGAATCTTGAGATGCTTGGTCCCATAGAAATGAGCGACGACGTTAACACTCGTCTAAAAATGGCAAAAAAAAAATAGAAAAGTTTGGCGGAAATATCTGTTTCGTATCATATAAACTAGTGGACACTTTTTCGTTTAGTGACCATCTAATATCCTTTTTCGAGTAAATTCCTCTAAATCCTATGTTCGCTCATTCGAGCAAAACATTTATAATGTTACCAAACAAGTCTCATACAACATATTTTTAGTAGAGTAATTTAATATAATGTTGTCAAATAAGTTTTGCAGAGTATAGACTCAGCACAACCTGATCTCAGTACAATCTAATCCAAGCAAAAAACTAGGAACAACACGAGAACGATACCAAACAGGCCCTTAAACTCCCTTTCTATGCAATTTGTTCAATGAAAATAAACCTTTTTATACATCAAACTTACAACTCTATGAAAGCACACAATTAAAATTAAAAAACTAAAAAATATAGTTGAGCTCCTTTATATAATATATAATTTGGACAACTTATAGCTTTGAGTTGGAAACTTTAAATGGATATTTTTTAGTGGATGAGCATGATATTTACTTACTAGATTCCACTTATAATTATGGATAGGTCAATATAATGGGTTCCTTGTTGGAGGAGCTGTAGAGATTGAGTTTTTGAGCAACGCTTATCCACATTAAGATGTTTCCACCTCCATTCCTCTTTCCTGTTGGCTTCTCCAAAATGCCATTTGATCAGTATAGATTTAAGTGGGCCCACAAGCAAGAGGAATATCCAATTGAGATTTTGGAAGGATTGGTGTTTTTTTTCTTTTGCATTTGCAAAGGAGGGGTTCGTTGGGCTATAAGTTTGGAAATTGAAAAATCCCTCATTTGTTAGAAAATAGAGAGAGACTAAGAGAGAAGACTGGAGAAAAAAGTAGAGCGCTTTTTTATTATCTCATAACTGTGTACAAATACAAAAGGAAGAGGCCTATTTATATGCAAAGTAATATCATAAGAGAGGAACCCTAATTCTACCCCTAACTCATTTTAAGTGGGCATCCACCCAAGATACATATCTTATAACACTCCCCTTTGGATGACCATCATTCAAAGACAGTTGTCTCATTAAAAAAAACCTTGCTAAGGAAAAACCCAATGGGAAAAAAATCAAAGAGAAAGGAAAAATAGTGCAACATCCTTCATGATCATTGAATTGGTGTTGGACGTGCATAATAATGCATCGTTAAAACCTTAATTAGGAAAACCCAGTGGGATAAAACCTACAAAAGGAAAAAAAGTACAACACACAAATGTCTTAGGTAGCATACTTTAGGATACTTCCTTGATAAACCACTCCCCCCTGATGATAGCAACCATTTATATAGTTTGATGATGAACTCTACGCATGCCAATCTCATATTCAAACTTCTGGAATACCGATTTTGGCAAAGATTTGGTAAGCAAATCAGCCATATTGTTACTCGAACAAACTTGCTTCACTTCAATTTCACTGTTTTTTTCTGAAGTTCATGAGTGAAGAATAACTTCGGTGCTATATGCTTAGTCTTGTCTCTTTTAATGAAACATTTCTGAATTTGTCTTATGCATACTTCATTATCTTTATAGATAATATTCAGGATACCTGCAATAGATGATAATTGATAAGAACTACGAATATGCTGAATCAAAGATTTTAGCCACACACATTCCTTATTGGCTTCATAAAGTGCCAAAGTCTCAGTATGGTTTGAGGAAAGCTACCAAAGTTTGTTTAGTAGAACGCCAAGAAATGACGGCATTACCATTAAGAAACACGTAACTTATCTGTGATCGACCCTTATGAGGATCGGAAAGACAACCCGAATCTGCATATCCTACAAAACTGGAATCTCTACGATTATAAGAATAAAATACTTCTAAATCAGTTGTTCTACGCAAATATCATAGGATGTATTTAATACTAATCCAGTGCCTTTGAGTTGGTGCAGAGCTATACCTAGCAAGTAGATTCACAGAAAATGCAATGTCCAGTCTAGTGCATTGTGCCAAGTCCATCAGGGCTTCAATAATACTTAAGTATGGTACTTCGGGACCCAATACCATTTCATTTTCCTCGATAGGACGGTATGGATCTTTTTTTATATCTAGAAACTGGACAACCATGGGGTGCTTAATGGATGTGCCTTGTCCATATCAATTCGTTTTAAAACCTTCTCAGTATAATTAGATTTATGGACCAACATCCCATTAGAATTTCTCTCGATTTGCAGGCCGAGACAGAATCTCGTTTTTTTAAGGTCTTTCATTTCAAATTCTTTCTTTAAATAATTAACAGTTTCTTCGAGCTCTTCTGTAGTTCATATCAAATTTATATCATCCGCATAACCTGCTGCTATTGCAAATCCCTTCAAGAATTTCTTTATAAATAGACATGGGAAAATATGATTGTTTTCATACCCCCTTTTAGACAAGCATTCACTAAAACGATTGTACCACATTCTTCCGGATTGCTTCAAACCGTACAATGACCATCTTAATTGAATTGAGTACGTATTCCTTGGCTTTGCTTTAGGCAAAGGAAATCATTTCGGGATTTTCATGTGAATTTCTGTGTCTAAGTCCCCATACAAGTAAACAGTTACAACATCCACGAGTCTCAAAATTGTAGGTTCTGTCAAATCTTCAGGTTTGAGGTATAACTTCTGGTTCTAACAAATGATTAAAATTCTTGGTTCTGTTAATTTTTTATGTTTAATTTCGTGGCCGTATAATTTATTTGGAATGAAAAAACTCCAGGTTCTGATTTATGGATATGAATCTATAGGTTCATATCAATATTCTAACTTCTAAGACTGCTGGTCTATAGATAGGTAAACTTCGGGTTCAAATTTAGAACTTCTGGTTATGTTTTGTGATACATTCATAGTATTGGTAAATTTAAATTAAAAAAAAAATCATGTAAGAGGATAAACAGTAACCAAACACTATAATTAATGTAAATAAGTATCATAAACCAATTTTATAGATTCTGATGGATTTGGATTTAACTATGGTTTAGATATCACTTACTGTGATTGCAGTCCAGAAAAATTTATAATCGTTGAAATGTTGATTTGTTGAATCTATTAGGTAATACTTGTCGCCACGAATTTGCAGAACCAAACCGTTTGTCAATCGGAGATCATAGCAAAGTAACCTTATAATAGAGGAACAGTGATTCTAACCCCAACTCATTTTAAGTAAACATCCACCTAAAATATATATCTTATAACATTATCGGCTTTTTCAAATTCTAACATGAGCCGTCTGTCCCAAGTACCTAATACCTGGATCATCACAGTTTACGTTAGTGTCATTTGTCATGCGGGACGTAATCAAATTTAGGAGGGCCCCGTCTTTCAGTGACGATCCGAACGTGTGCTCCCCATATATAGAAGAGTTCGCAGGTGAAAGTTTTCCTCCACATCGGCGCTTTAAAACTTGTGGGGTGTACAATTTTTTTTTTTTTGTAGACTTGGGGATGGGGTGTACATTAATGCCCTTTATAAATTGTGGGGTGTGGTTTAATGTATACCCTGGAATCAAATCACTTCTCATGCTAGCAGCCTAGCACCCACTTCTTGTATAAATATAAGTCGTTTGATCAGATCAAACCATCTCATGGCCATTTCATTGCGGAATATGTGTATACCATTGACTCAAAAATGTTCATTAAGAAAGATAAACCAGTAAATATTTTCTTAAAGTGTAATTTTAAAATGACTGAGAGTTTTCCTTGTGACCTTATATGTACGTGGTATCGTAGTAGGTTTTTTTTTTTTTTAATAGTTAGTACAGCCACAAACATTGTGGCCTACATCTATTTCCACTTTTCATGTTATTGTACTAGAGTTTGCATCCATACTAATAATTCCAGAGCAAAACTGTCCTTTTCACTCACAATGATTGGGCCCTCATCCATTTTTTAATGGGGGGCACCACTTCTTCCACCACAACTATGAATTACTCAAATGACCTTTAATAGGGTTTTTAGAAATCTAAGCTCTAAGCATTTTGCTGTAATTTTAAAGGCTCGGTCAAAATTGGAGATTTGAAATTTCATCTCAAGAAGATTTTTTTTTTAAATTTAAAATTCCACCAAATATGAAAATTTGAAACTCTAATAAAAATAATAATAAAAAAAAAGCGCCTTGAGTGGCAATCCAAAGCTAACTTGCAATATAATCAAGTAATTCATCATTCGAATTCTTCTATTCTCATGTACTTCTAAGAACCTGACTCATCTCAACTAATTGCGATTTGCAACACACCACCACAAACCAAATATGATCTAATAAGTGTTAGAGTTATTCTTTTTAATTTTTAATTTTGAGTTGAACGACATCTTTTACTTGATTAATCAAATATGATTTTTTTTTTTAACCCAACTGATGGGGCTTGAGACTAATGAGAGACCCTTACTATAGAGAGATAATGTCTGTTCACATAGGGAGAAAAACTTGCTCACGTGGGGAAAGAATCCAATGATTGAACCATAGATAGTTGGGTGAGAAATAAAATAATCCAACCAACTAAGATTTCCCTATATTCAAAATAGATGAGTTCGAGACTACATGAACGCATACATGTTAGCAATAGGGTGCAATCAGGCCCAAACCTAACCTATGAATTTTGGACTCAAATTTATATTTCCAATCTAGTTAATTAATGGGTTGAATTTGTATTGGGTCATACTCACGACAATGAAAAGGCCATCCCAACGTGACTCATTACAGCACCGAATGGACAACTTCCTTTGTGTTGCACATCTCTAGTTTCAACCATGTTTTGTCAAACTCTACTTGCTTTTTATAAAAAAACAAGGATAGCTTCTGAATAAAACACAAAAGCCCACATAAACTAGCACTCACTAATTCTAATAAAAATCCAAGCCTCTTGTGATCATCTTAGGTTATACTATCAAACTAAGAATAAATGGCAGGCTGAAATTGTTCTACCCTGAAGACTTGTTAGAGCAAAAGGAAAAACTGGGGGTGGAAACAAGGGGAGAAAGTTGGTGATCATTAATAAAATTTAACTAGCCCCCTTATTTTTCTCCTCTTCCAATTAGACCTCAATTTGTTCTAATTATCATTTTCATCACCACCATACTTTAGCAAGGTCATAACTTCTCAAAGGAGGAGTAAATGTGATTGCTTTACCTGTTTTGTCATTTTAATGCAATAAACTATGAAAGAAGGAAAGAGAGGAAAACGAAAGCCATGCAAGCTTATAAGTAGAATAATAAGATCATCCTTTTATTAAACATAATCTTATATGAAATGGTCTATTTAATGAGATTTACATAATCCACCTGCAAATCAATAATTTTTATAAGGGGAAGGTAAGGATAGCTTGAAGATGAAAATAATTTAGGCTTGAAAAAGAGGTGATGTTGACCATGGTAGGTAGACTACGCCATCAACCACTCAAGACTTAAAAATACGACCCGCAACTAAACTCATGTAAACTAGATGTGAATTCATCTAATTTCATCTTGTGCTGTGCCCATCTAACTGCCTCCATTTCACTATCAAGTAATCCTTTGGTGGAGGGAAAAGGTGACAATCTAAGAATCAGCGTGAAAGCTGCTACAACCTCTTCTGATGAAGAGCCTTGCATTTATATTCAATTATATAATTAATACCCCTTGGGAAGGATTTAAAGAAATCATGAGAGGTGTAATGGTAGAATATGAAGAACAGATTTACAAGTAGTTATCTCCAAACTCTTTGAATCAGTATTGTAGATATATTGTACTCTGCTGATTTATTGAAATAGGTACTTCGTTCACAAAAAGATGGAGAAAATTAAGTTGAAACAAACTTTCATTAAATGATTAAAAACAAAGCCATGCAAGCTTACAAGTGGAAGAGGATGTACATGATGCTTTATTAATCTCATCTTATTTAAACTGGTTTCATTTAGGGCATGTTTGGTAACAGGCGAGGAATCCATAGATCTTATGATTCTTCACTACCACTGGAATAAAGATTCTCCGCTAAAGATTTGTATAGTTGAAGATATCATATTGATATTGGTGTGTATTGATGAATATAGCTGATAAAAATAGGGTTCGATGTGCAAATTCACTTAAGTGGGGATTTTCAAATCTTATGGGGAGTAATCTGATCTGAAAATCGTATCAAATGAAGATTTCCATTCGTCAAAATCCTCATGAATTTACAATTGCCAAACTTGGATTTACCACAACTTGAGGGAAATCAAATATCTTTTTCCTAAAGATTTGGTTGCCGTGACCTTAGGCAAATCAATATTTTTATAGGGAAAACAAAAATAGTTAAAAGGTGGAGATGATGTTCAGAAACTTCAATTTCAATGATGTAAAAGCTTGCCTGAGTGAAAATACAAACATACAAGCACACATGCAAAAGAAATATTTAGTTCTTAGGAGAGCGGGCTAATGACTAGATGAAATGTTTAGGGGATATTTGGAAACTCCAAGAACAAGTACTTTTTATGAGTTCTAGTTTATTTACATATTAGATCATTTAGTAAACCTCTAATTATATTTTCTATTTTCAGAACTTATTTATAAATTAGAGCTTTTGCCTCTAAAAGAAGGCTAAGTGGAGCTTTTTTTTAGAGTACTTTAGCTAGCTAAAGTGGATGAAAACTTATTTCGAAGCTCTTTTGTCCAATTATCTAATGCATTCTACATCTTTTTTTAATCTTGATCCTCTTTTTTAATTTGATTCCAGATGTGGATATGATATGAAAGGTTTTATGTCAGATCCAAATATGAATCTGAATCTATAAAGACGGATCCATTTATGCATCCACCATAATTCCATCTTAGATCCGACCCATTTGCATCCCTATAACCACTCACTTTGATGAATATGCTCTCATTCCAACTTGACAATACATCTATCCTATAGTCAACATTCCATTGAGATGAAATAACACTTCTTCTATCAGTCATTTTGAGACCTTAAAATTCATGCATAAAAACGTGTGATTAGGCTTAATTTCCTTTTCTCTGTTTTTTATCCTTTGTTTATGGATAGACCATTCCGCCTCTAAAAATTAGTTGTGGGCCTGCGGTTCGGGTAGACCTTACAAAGTGATTCATTAAGTGTTACCCAGCAGAGAACTAATTATGATATTCTTGTATGTTAATTATTAAAATATGGATTTATTCTTCACAATATTCCACTAGTAATACTCTTGGGGGGAAAAAGAAAAGAAAACCTAAACGGTGTATTTTTTTACTGGAACTCATGAGATTCTTTTTTGGAGAATTTTAAATATAGTGGAGTTTCTAAATAATCCCTTATACTTGAACATCCAAAAAGAGATAATGAAAAACAAATATGGCCTTTCAAGAATTGGAAAGGTCATTTGAGACCTTTTGGTCGGCCGTAGTTTTGGAATTCTTTAAAAGAAACAAAAGAACGAGATGTCATATCATGTTCCAAACTCCCAAAATTACAAATTCTAATAAGAAATTCAAGCAAAGAAATAGGCTTGGGCATTTTAAAACTCTAAATCTTTATTTGTTTTTTGTTGAAAATTCTAAATTTAAGAGATTATTTGGAAGTTTTAGATCTGAACTGACATGTTTTGATCCAATGGTCTGTATTGACAAGAAGTGGGGCCAGCTCACTCTAATTGCCTGACTTGATCAAGACTACATTCTTTTTGACTGAAACACTAGAACATGGATATTGGTAAACCGAACGTCTAAAACTTGCAACATGCCATGTGCGTTGGACTTTGAACATTATCATAAAGAAATTAAATGAATGCATGGATCAGGCCAAGAAGAGAACAACACACAAGCTGTTATGGGACGCGGAAGGGTCCCATATGCTTTGTAGGTAATAGACACATGAACCTCCATAATATAAATTGTGATAATGTTAGTGGGACCCATAATAACCAACTAGCAAAATATGCCCCTGCTAATTTATAATATTAAAAATAATAAACTTTTAAATAATAATTTGTGCATAGAATAGCTAAAATACTTTATGCAATAATTCAATAAAATATAACTAAAGAAAGATTTTGAAGAACAAGGTGAAATATAAACGAATTTAAATAAAGAAAAACTAAAAATGAAAGTAAATGATGATTATGTAACCTGTTTTTAATTCATATGCGAAGAGTGGGCTTCATTTCTCATAGAAGGTGAGAGTTATGATGGTATGTTGTAAATGCCTCCTAGTGAATCAAGGCCACTCACTCTTAACTCCTTTCGTAAATATCTAATCCAATAACCTCTTTCTTCAGAAAAGACTACAAGAAATTACAATGAATAATAGTAAGTTAACAGGCTAAGCTCAATATCATAGATTTTGGCATGAAGCAAAAAAAATTACAACAAATCTCACAAAACCTCAACAAAAGAAAATTTTGAAATCTAGAATCGTGACAACAAACTTGCTGATTCCATATAAAAGATCCATACAATCAAAATTAGAAAAAAAAAAAAAAACCCTTCTAAAGAGTGAATGAGTATCCTTAATATTACCATAACGACTCAGAAAGAAATTAGCATGTAAAAAGAAATACACTACTAAATAGTGATTTAAACCAAATCTGGGAGTTTCCAATCGTGCAGTTACTTAATTAGATGGGGCCCAGAAAGACATGATGATGATCCATCCAAGAGTATGTTATACATCCAACGGTCCAGATCACCTTGTTTGTGAGTCTCGCAATATCGTCCAAGTGAAAAACTCTTCTAGAGATGATAGTGTAATAATCTCCCTAACTAATAGGAGATTAGTGCTAAGCATTTTCGTTTGAAAGGCATTATGATTAAGTTAGATACGGAATTTTGGACTTCTTGCAAAATAGGAAATGATAAGAATGCATCAAAAATCATGCCTACATCTAAAATCATGCCTAGAGAGACGCGAGCCTAAAATAAGATAAGATATGAGATTTACAACAAAATAGAAAAAGGAATCATCATGTGAGAATATCTCTATCCATAAAGAGTCCATCGTTATTTGGATTTGTTGATACTCAAAATTGAAATTGAAATTGGAGTTCCAATTTTGCAATCAATTGAGAAATTGAGCATCAATTGTGAAATCGATGCTTGCGCCTAAAATCATGCCTAGAGAGAATGGAACCTAAAATAAGATAAGATGTGAGATTTGCAACAAAAAAAAAAAAGAAAAAAGAACCATCATGTGAGAATATCTCTATCCATAAAGAGTCCACCGAGATTTGAATTTGTTGCTACTCAAAATTGAAATTGAAATTGGAGTTCCAATTATGCAATCAATTGAGAAATTGAGCCTCAATTGCAAAATCGATTCCTACGTCTATAATATATAATAATAGTTAAAACTCTAGGGTTGTTTATAATAGGGAATTTCAGAAACATAGCAATATGTCTCTCATCACTCCTACGTTAATATATAAAATATTTTATTCAAGTAGGTTGGTAGTGCAGGATATTCAATCCCTATCAAACCCCTAAAAAAAAGCCACAAATAGAAAAACCCCTCGTGACTTCCAAAATATAAAATATTTTATTCAAGTAGGTTGGCAAGTGTAGGATATTCAATCCCTATCAAGCCCCTCAAAATAAAGCTACAAATAAAAAAACCCCTTGTGACTTGCAAAATCTCCCTCCCATCATGTGTGTGTGTGTGTGTATATAGTGTAGAGAATCTTGGAGTGATGATCATCTTACACGTTGAACATCCAAAATCGTTCATCAAGGAAGGGCATGGCAGATGGTCGATGCACCAAATTATCTTAAATTAGCACTGGCCATGAATTAGGTCAGCCCAGGCCCGGCCTGCTTTGTCTCCCATTTGGGTTTGATACTTGATTTTTTAGTTTGGCTTGGTTTGCGTTACTTCCGGTTCATCTTTATAATAATCAATCATCTTCCTATGATCTGTTTTGCATTTTTTTTTTTTTTTAAATTTTTAGTACAAGAAGAAACCGGACTCAATCTAAAGAATTGGGAGATCCTGATATGTATCAAATTTGATTCTAGCATAACCGATCTTCTATCCCGCTGGTCAGGGACATGGGTACGTGTGTGAATTAACATAGTTTTTAATCTCCAATGTAGTAAGATAAAATAAAATAATCTTTTTAGATAGTGGGAGCTCATAAGATGATAATGATCATTGTGAAGGGGTGGGGGAACTGATCAAAAGTGTCCAAGTAGCTAGGCCCCATATAGGTACAACTGTACAAGAAAATCTGCCATGTATACAGATGAGAGAATTGGGAAATGTTAGGGAAATGTGTTCATTTACATATAGAAATGATGTGTAACATTTATGCATACTTACGTTTGTTTGCCTACATACATAAACGAGGTGTGTAAATTAGACAGGAGAAGGCGTTGTACACATGTACCACCTGATATAGGTTGTGGGATCAAATCCCTTTGTCCAAAAATATTTGCACCTATAGATCTGACTTTTTACACTTTTATAGACTGTCAATTTATCATTCTAACGATTTAATATTCTCATATTAATGATAAGTATCAAGTCGTTTAGTTTCATATCTGAATATCTATAGGAAAAAAAAAGGAATTTTTACGAGAAAATTTAGTTTAAATCTTAATTAAACGGTTTACGAAGAAAAACTATAAAATGACGAGATAATTGTTCATATATGTTTTTGGACGAAATCACCCCAGTTGACGATATCGTCAATTGGTTGATAATATCTTCAATCTTCATTGCAAAAAAACGATGTTCTGCTTCCTCTTTTAATAACTAGTGATGGAAATGTTATGAAAATTATTATATTTTATATTACAGTAGTCTTTCTTAAGTAGTTCTGGTAATCTTCCTTAGTTGTGTGGGTCTCATACTGAGTTTATAGACATTTGTCGCCCCCGTCACATGAGTTTTGAGAGTTCGAGTTTTGAGTGTAAGGTGTTCGGTGAAATGCCTAAATGAAGATTTTCTCTCAATTTTACAGTGACTTCAAGTGTGACTTGAAGGGATGAATTTGGTCATGCTTTTGTGAACATTTAGAGTCTAAAGCCATTAATTTGGGGGAATTTCATAAGTTTTGATTTCTATGAACAAAATGTGGAGAGCCATGTTGGGGGCAATCTTTGAATAGTGAATGTAAGGTTTTTCATATAAGTATTGTATTGTTTGTGTGGAATTTTAGATCCAGATAGTGTTTTTTATTTTGTTAATCTGGAATCTTTAAACCACTTTAAGAATGAGTTTGACGGTGGAGGAATTGAACACACTTCTAAGTGATTTGTGAAAGACTTGTCAAATCAGTTTTCTTTGATATATTTATCACATCCTTTTGATTTTTTTCATATATTTGAAATAGATATTCATCTTCTTCTGCCAAATCTTAGCATTATCCCCTCTAAAATAAAAAGACAATCAAGTATGAAAATTATCCAAAAAGATGAAGAAAAGTCTAAGAAAAAGAAAAAGAAAGTTGGAGGAGGTTGACGATATAATCAACCAAGTTGACAATATCTTCAAATGAATTGATGATATCATCAACTGGGGTAATTTTGTCCAAAAAACATATACAAACAATTATTTCATCATTTTATATTTTTTCTTCATAAAATCGTTTAATTATGATTTAAGCTTCATATTTTTTTTTATAAAAATCCCAAAAAAATTACATATGAACCCTTTATGAATGCAAAACTCATTTTCATATCCTGTAGATGTATGTGCAACTTCTACTTCTCTTGGTGTGAAAAAATAATCTAAAATGCATAAAATCATGTGTAAGAATCGTGGTTTGATAATTGAACAACTGGTCATGACATAATGATTTTGTCCATTAAACAACGATTACGATAGTCACAACCTTAATTATGTTAGCATAACGGCTTAAAATTATACACTTTTAAAGTACAAACAAAGGGAAATATCTAAAATAAGAGTTCGAATTCTCTGCGTCTTTGAGTTAGAGCAGTCTAAAGTTGAAAGAGTGAAACTCTACAGTAGGGCCCACTTATTCAAAATCTAACGTGCTCAAGCTGTATGCCCACATGCATCATATATCGAGTTCTTTTCCTTTTTTGAAAGGTATTTCTTTTTGAAAAGAAAAGGTGGGCCACATGATGAATAGAATAATTAATAAATAATGAGAAGCTCATTAAAGACAAAACAAACCACATAACAAAGACAAAGGCAACTGGGGAAAACAACCCTCCCTCACCAAGTTCGGAATACAACTATCCCAATAAAAGGTTTTTTCAAGCCGAGATCAGTACCTGGCCAAAATATGAGCAGCCAAACATAAACTCAAGAAAAGAAAAGGATGAAAACTTGATCTTCGAGGCCAATTAAGGTGTTTGAGTTTGACCAATATTCTAACTATTTGTAAAGGGAATTACAGGTGGTGGTTGTACATAAAAATCCAAAAAATAAAGGTAGTATCTTGTAAAATGTAAATAATAAAAAGGGAAATGGTTGTATGCAAATTTCGTATTTTTATTATATTACAGCTACAGCTAAGACACCCCCAAAATTACTTTTAGGATTGAAGATTTCAAAACTTTAAATTGTACAAATTAATAAAGTAATTTTGCAACCAAAAATAAAATAAGCTATGTCAAAGCGGTTTAGGCCATTCTTCGAGGCCATTTTGAGGCCACTCAAAGTTTCTTATAATTACTACTAACTGTCTGTTATTTAATTTCTACTCCTATAATAGCCAACAATACTATATTCATGCCTGGCCAATATAGTTATCAAGCCTAATATTCATGCTTGGATCCAGCCAACGTGCAGGAAACATTGCTCCAGGTCAGGCCCATTTGCAAAGTATGTTATATGTACACCCTAGTGTTAAATATGTAGGCTGAGTTGGACCCATTCAATAATCAGGCCAGAAAATTAGGCCTGGGTAGCCGACAGGCCTAAAAGCAATGCCCCAATCCTGTCCAATGCAGGCTGGGCTTGAGCTAGCCCAGATCGTATCACAGGGAAGGAGGCCTAAAAGCAATGCCCCAATCATATTGAGCCGTTGGGCATACAGCCCATCACCTTCCAAGCCGAGAGCAGTTTGGGCCTGTGTGGATTAGAGGCTACTGAGCCATTTGTAGTTTAGTAAGTTATTTTTGCATTAACAAACGAAGGTGGTGATTGGAAAATTGACTCAACCTTTCTACTAGACTGATGCTGAGGGCCTATTTGATGGATACAATCGGGGGAAAATAACTGGGCCAATTTGACGGTCGGAATTTATCACAGAAACACCATATTGGGATGGTTTGTATTATTTGGTCTCTTTAAGATCCCATGTAGTTTCGATTAAGTTGTGTTTTGGGTTTCTTCTTGTTGAGAACCACATAAATGTCAGCACTAAAACAGAATGCACATCTTCGTAGATGTGTTTAATCAATCTCTCTTTGCAAAAATCCGTTCTTGGAGATTTGTGCATTATCTATGCGCTGTGCATGCTATTTCTAAAAATTGGTGAGTGATTACATATATTTGCACTAGTTTCCCCTTCATATTTCAGTCTGATTTGCCATCTTTTGGTGGATAGAAACATACAAGCACTGTCTAGATCAAGAGATATCCCTTTATAAGTGTGTGTAACAGTCCAATAAGCTAGATTCACTTCAGAACTATTGAGTTCGTATTTGAAATGATTTCTTTCTTTCTTTTTTTTTTAAGATTAGCATTCGAGAAACTCTAGTGAGAGAATTTGAGGGACAAGATTACAAGGGCACTGAAATTCTTTCGACATTAATTGTCTGAATTCTTGCCATCAAACTAGCCCCATGGGTCTCTTTCGATTGGGACCTCTTAAATTTTGTGTTCGGTAGTGAGATGGATTTTTGGAATTTCAAGAATTTCTTGAATGTACTTTTGTTCTAAATTTTCACTTCTAATGACTAATATAATCATATCAACTTCTCACAAAATCAGGAATTATTGCCAGCTAAATAAATTTCAATCCTGACATTCCTACGGTTCTCCAACCAAAAGGACTCTCTCTCCTTGTCATTCTTCCCCTTAAAAACTCTCGGGGAGCATCCCAGATATTTAAATTCAGAGAATTTTAAAGTCCTACTTATTGGACACTTTTGCTCTCCTATTGATGGGGCATTTTCCGAATGTCCTATTTATTTGACCATCCTAACCATTCAAATTTTCGTGTGCATCTGACCATGACTCCCATTTGCAACCATTCATCGGTAATGGCCACTGATAGGATTTCCAGGATCATCCATTTGATTGTTCTTATGGGCAATGCCCCACCCACACCACATAAATGGTAGCACTTTATAGATTCTCCGACACTGCATGAATCTGGATCACATGCGTTGATGAGCATGATCCAAAGGATAGTGACCAAAAAGAAGGGGAAAAACAAGTGGAATGAGTAGTAGCAGCAAAAGAAGGCAAAAGTTTTTTTTTTTTTTTTTGGTATAAGACAAAAGTTGAAAATACAGTCAAAAAACTAGGCAGAAGTGGAGGGACCACACTCATTTCATACATGACATCCCCAGTAAAGCTAGATCGAACCCAGACACAGGCAGGCCCAGCCCACTGAGCCTTACAGCTAATTACATACGTACAAAATACAAACCAAATCCAGGACTCAAGAAAATAATCATCAAATGAAAGAAAGAGCAAAAAGAGCTTTTCCTCATGTTATTTCAAGAGAAGAAGTGGGAGGGGGTGAGATCAGTAGTCACCGGTGAGAGGAGTGTGCTCAGATGACATGAAGACATGGCCATAGATGAGACCAGCTAAGCCTCCACCAACCAGGGGCCCAACCCAGTAGATCCAGTTGCCCTTGAAGTCTCCGCTTACCACCGCGGGCCCAAAAGAGCGGGCTGGGTTCATGGACCCACCAGAGAATGGGCCGGCAGCGAGGATATTGGCACCCACAATGAAACCAATAGCAATGGGGGCAATGGTGCCCAGAGAGCCCTTCTTTGGGTCAGCTGCAGTAGCATATACAGTGTAGACCAAGGCAAAGGTGATAATGATCTCCATCACTACTCCTTCTATGGCTCCCACCCCAGCTGCTACACTGTGGATGGGAATTGCCTGCAACAGCAATGCCAGCCGTTAGATTAAGTATAGGTACTTCGACAAGGTGGCACACTTTCATGTGATTATGATGTTTGAACTGTAAGGGTACCCCTGTCTGCTTTCCTTTTATTTATTTATTTATTTATTTTGCAAATAATCCGAAAAAATTTAATTATAATTCATCATCAACATCATCAAAGTCTTGTCCCAAAAATATTGAAGTTAGGTAACTTCTAAAAATTAATAATTATAAAAAGAATTAAAAAGACTGCCTTCTGTTGAAATCTTGAAAATAAAAAACACCATCATTGATTGAGGTCAAACATTTTGGGAAGGATTAAGCAGTTTCTAGAACGTCTCCTCATAAGACTAAGATGCCCTGTCGAGGGCGAAAAGGTTGGATCTGAAAATAATACTTTCTTTTTTTTAGAAAAGGCCAATATTTTTGTGTGGGGCCTAGAAATCATTAAGAAAATAATTCAAACATGCTGGGACCTACCTAAATCTCACAATCACAATCACAATCACAATCTATCCTACCAAACTTATCTCTATTGCTGTGTGATATATAGATGGATTGAATATCACGATAAGCTAAAGGTGAGGTACACCATTATCAGATAGTCTTTATTTCATGTGGTCGATCATTTTGATGGTCCCACCATATGTCTAAATAGGTTTTCATAGGAGAAAAAGAAAGCCACACTAGAAGAAGCAGCTTTTGACTTTGCTTTAAACCCGTCTAATAGATACATGATCAGCACTTGTCTATTCAATGTTTTTTTCTTTACTTTAATAACTCTACTCACACACCCATCTTCCTGGCCAGCTATGCTCTAACCGAGCGATAAAAGATACGTTCTTAAGAAGTTCCTGTGCATACATTTTAGGAGTATAAAATGAATTCATTTTAAGGAATACAAGATGATTGAAATTGCAAAAAAAGAGAAGGAACTTCCTTACCATGCCTCCTGTAACAGCCTTGAGGACGAAGCATGCAACAATAGCACCCACAAGCTGGGCAATCCAATAGAAGATGCCTGTCAGGATGGTGATTTGGCCTCCCAGAGCCAATCCAAAGGTGACAGCCGGATTAACATGACCACCCGATATATTGGCGCCAACAGACACCGCCACGAACAGTGCAAACCCATGACAGCCAGCCACAGCCACCAGCCCCGCCGGATCTAGGGCCGCACCCGAGGTCAACTTACCTGCACATACAATCGTCAATTAACTTAGTTGATCTCTAATTAATTTACATGCAAACCAAATCAATGCTCCTCTAATCTCAAAAACTTGAAAGAACAAACAATATTGATCTTCTTTAACAACTATCCTATGTCACAAGATCCACGTCATGAAAATAACCATAGCAAAAACCAAAACCTTTACTTATATGCCCATAAATTGGTCCAAGACTTACATCCTAATTTATTTCAACCACAAGGAAATCTTTGAAACAAAGTTTAAAAAAATGGGGTGGGTGGGGGTGGTTGGGAGGGGTTGGGAAGCGGGGGGGCAAGGGGGAATGCAAATCTTTATTTCTAATTAGTGTTAAGGACTTGAGGTGTTCTACATGTAAATAAAATGACAGAATACAATGTAAAGGTGTTGAGAATAAAGTTTCACAAACCCAAATAAAATGGCATGTCATAAATGGAACATTTATGTATTGCAGGACAAGTTAAAGGGGAAGGATTCCAAGAAGTAGTTTACTAACTGTAAGCTAGAGCAGACCCAACTCCAGCAAAAACAAAGAGTAAGGTGGAAATGAACTCTGCAAGGTAAGCCTTGAGAGACCCTAGGCTGAAGGAGTCATCAAAGCGACCAAAAGCAATCTCGGCCATTGGGATCTCTTGAAAGAAAAATTTACTAGTATAGAGATACTAATATGAAAGAGATGGGCACAACACAAGCACAATCTTCTCCCCCAACACTAGCACCTATATATATATACACATATTGCTAATTTATCACAATATAAGGTTTTTTGGGGTACTGTAGTTTAATGTTGTGGTTGAAGATTGATGGTAGTGTGGAAATTATCCGGTCATGGCAATCCTAGCTGTCACCAACATGCTTTGTTAGAAATGTCTGGAAGCCAATAAATGAAGCACCCATGTGACTGACACAAAAAGGAGGAGGGGTTGGACCCATCCCACTGCTTGTGAGTTGTGACTTGTGTGTGAAATAATGAGGAAAAAGATAAAGAAAGAGTCATAAAACGTTCAACTCATGAACGTATTTAAGATGGTAAGTGCACCAACCACCTCGTGTTGATCACAAAGAAATAGTGGTTTAGTAGAAATAAATTGGGGATGAGTGTATTTTAGTGTGAGCCCAGGTACTTTTGCTGTGTTGTGTTTTAAGTATTTGGTATCTGATCAGGTAAGGTAAGGGGGTTTGGAATATACCGTAGTTTTGAGTGGGCCACATGACTGGTACCCATGGCGGACTTAGGATTTTCGTTCGAGGGGAGCACATGCTAACATCACAATTCACAACTCACAAGGACAGGAACAAAGAAAAGGGGGGAAGAAAACAAGGGTCTTCTCTTTTCCAGTAGCCGAGGTGTATGAACCAAAAAGAAAAGAAAAGAAAATTTTCAAAGAAGCAAACCACAGAACAAACAAGTTAAAAATTCTACAAGCAGATTTCAAGCCTAAAACCCCAAAACAAAGATCCATATTTCCCAGTGGCTCTTTCCTGAGTAAAAACTAATAAATTGCAAGATGACTAAGAAAACAAAAAATTCAAGAGAACCTTAAACCACACACAAAAGAAAAAAAAACCATAACCTCTAAACCCCAAAAAAGCAATAGGGCAAATGATGCAAATCATAATGATTTTAGGAACTTCTGCCATTAAATACAAAACCATTACACCAATACATGACTAAAGAAACCCTCATTCAAGCATTTGAAAAGAAAAAATAGAACACCAATACATGACTAAAAAACCAAGTAAATATGTAGAAGGAATAAGAACAAAGAAATAGAGCACCCCACCTCTCTCTTCCTTCATATTCCAAAACATTCTCCCCCAGGAATGAGTCCGTTCCCCCTATGTTTTACCCTAACCCGGCCCTTCTTTTCTGTAGCACGGTGCCAAGCCCTCTTTTCTCCTTTATAGCAGCACTAGACCAAGAGATTTAAAGGCTCTCTTTTCTCCTTTGTAGCAACAGTAGACCAAGAGATTGAGGAAGAGGGAGAGGCGCGGTTCTATGATTTTGGACGGTTTGAGAAAGGGGAAGGGTTTGCCGGTTTGGGAATAAAAGGGGCATAAGGGGCACGCGTTTCACAGCATCGGGGGCCATGGGCCATCAGCCCATTGAAATCTCTGGGATTTTCAAATTCCAACGGGTCCATTGACCCCAATGGACATAATGTGGGTCCGCCCTTGACTGGTACTGACGATGCAGGAACTTTTCTAACTTTTTTATGGCGACGTTTATTTACCTTCCAAGATTCCACAGAATTAAAGCATACAATGCTACATATAGATTTCTTTCTATTTAAACTTTGTGTAGTTTGCTGTAGTATTTATTAGTAAATAAAAAAAAAGATTTAAATTAATCTTTACCGTGATATTATTGTGTAGTGCCACTTTTCAATGTTGCGAAAAAACGAATATGTGTGTAGCACAAAATTACAGTGTTACACAAACGTTTTAGGTGTACATTTGTGTAGTTTCATATAAAATTATACAGACTTGCAAAAGAGGTAAAAGTACATTGGTTGAATAAAATGGTCTGCCACACCAAACGATTTGCATTAAAATCTGTAGAGAACAAAATCAGTTATTTTTCACAAATCAATGGAAGTCTGGCCACCAGATTTTTTGTGATGGGATAAACTAAAATCATTTAAGCTTAACTCTCACTCTTCTATCTTCAAAAAGCATTTTCCATTATACATCAATAGGAGAGATGATGAAGCAGAAAGGAGACCCGAACGTTGAACTTGACTAACAAGGCAGGCGTGAGGAGTGACTCCGGAATGGATAGGGACAGGACAGGGATAGGTGTGGATAAAAAGGAATCACAAAGTGTATTGGCCGGCTTGCTTTTGATCTTGATCTTTTATTGTAATAAGGGTGTTAAACCTCAAGGGTAGCTCAGATGGCGTAGGACAACGGTTTGCACCCGGAAGTTGTGAGTTGGAAACTGCACTACCACACTGGGGCTACAGGGGAGTTTACCTGATTTCCCTCTGGGCCCGGAGGGATTAATCCAGCCCAAAGGGTTGGGAACCCTCCAATAGCAAAAAAATAATAATAATAATAAAATATAATAAGGGTGATGAGTTCATATTCTGGCAACTTTTATTGTCTCTTAAATCCTTTTTCTATTCTTGCGAGAGTATTATTATCTTGTAGAGGATATGAATCTCGGCTGTCATTCATTCATTATTTTAGGGTGTTCATAGTACATAATCAAATTGGCTCAACCCAACTAAGGATTAGGTCAAGCTTGCCCCAACGGGGCCTGAAAAGTTTGAGGGATCTATTATACTTGTCTCTTTCCTCCACAACATAATCACGTGGGATGTGAGCTATATATAGAATAAGGCAAGTTTCCAAATAAGAAATGGATTTTCAAAAGGTTAATTTTCATGACATTCTCAATATTTTTTCTACATGAAAAACGCATGAAAATGAAAAGTGCTTTACAAGAAAACGAAATCTAGACCTTGGATTTCTTATTTTTTTGAAAATTTCCAACATATGTGCTATTTGTGCACAACACGCGTGAAGCTAAATCACTTAGTTACTTTTTCGCTTGTACCTTTGTCTTTTCTATTTTTTTTTCTCTCTTTTAGTTCTTTTGTTATGAGCCATTTAATCGAGTGAATTCAAGAGAGCATATTCCTTTCCATTCATTTGCATTCCTTGTAGAGATTGAGAGAGGAGGTAAGAGATAAGAGATTCTTCGAGAAAACCAAGAAGGGGGAGAGTAGATAGGTTTGAACGCCTATACTTGTAAGTGGGTTCCTGGACCTTCACTTACTAGTTGGCTTGTAATCTCCATTAGAGTTGAAGAGAGAACTTTGTATTGTTCTCCTGTGGATGAGCAGACCGCACGCTTCTCCTGTGTAGTCCAGCTTACAGGGCCCTTTTATATGCCTTCTTATCAAGGTAAGTTGGGTAAATAGAAAGGTCTTTTTATGGATAAGGATTAGAAAAGATTTAGCCCTATCAGATTATCCTACCACTTCATATAATACCCTTGACTTTTAATTGTATTTTCACCATAGATTTCTCTCAGATTCAATCCAATTAGAGGTAAGTTTGATGCAAGTGAGCTTGGGCCTGCTGCCATACTGAGCTGCACATGTTGCTCATGGAAGAACATGTCTTATATATATGAAATATGCAAAAATTATATTAATAATATTTTTGATTAACATCATAATTAAAAATATAGTAAAATATGTAGTTTATAATAATAAGTTACATTGGATTTGAGTTAAATCCAAAGTTCCGGTCTGGGTTCATTGGATCCAGGCCTGAATCATATGTACATTGGACCCATCTCGGGCCCATGTGCTGTCTCTAGTTCAGATACGTGGAACATTAAGAGTTCCTGTAATAGCAAGAAGCTAAGCCAAACCCAACCCATTTTTACATCCCTGAGCATTTCAAAGAGGAAAGAGCGCTTATGCAAAATGGCTTCTATAAAAACATGAAATTGTATTTTCTCAAACATACTATAAAAAAAAGGAGTTGTTCTCTTGTCAATCACCTTGCAAATAACTAATCAAAAGTGCTTCCTCTTCCGTAGGCCCCAACAAAGAAAGGTTGCATGTGTAGGGCAAATTGAAGTTAGGATGTGGGCCAAATATCAGTGTAATAAGATAATCCTAACCCTCAATTCTTAACATCAAGATTTAATGATTTTCTAAGGGTCTTTAATTCTATGATTGAATTTAATGGTGGTGGTTAATGATTAGATCAACCACAGGTACCAATTGTGTAATAACTTAAAAGTACTGATAAGGGGTTCCTAAGTTGATTGGCAACCCCGTATGCCACTCAACTGCCCAACGATCAATTCCTAGGTTTGCCATTCTTCCCACTTTGTGGGCTCTCCATCCCACTTTGTGAGCTTCCTCTTTTCACTTGTGTGTGCTCACTTTCACACTTGTGTGGGCTACCTCTTCACACTTATGTGGGGGCAATTGGCCCAAACCAAAAGTGCATATTCATCGAGAGATCAAATCACTCTCTTCCTTTTGCTTCATGGACCCAAGCTGCCTTGCCAGATGAATTATCCTTTTACCGGCCCATGAATTGGTACATATCCCAATATAAATTATACTTAATTCATTGTCACTTAAGAATTTTTTTAATTATCACTTAAATAACAGTAAGATAATCTCTCTTTCTTTTTCTTTATTAATATTAATTTTTAAGATTTTCTTCTTTTGCGTTGACAAGATTTAATAAACCTCATTCATATGAGAAAACCAGCCAATGGACCTCCATCACATGTCTTATTTTGAAAATCACAAAAATCACGAGTGTGTGTCCTGCTGCTGAGTTGTAAAGGCAATCCACTAATAGCTTAAGTGGTGAGGCATTTCCCTATCCAACGATCAATTCTTGGGTCCGTTGGATGGAGACATGAATATCGTGTTTGTGGGTGTGTGAGTATGTAGAATAAGTGAATAAATACATAAAAAGAGCAAGCTGTAGAGGAATTGTATCTAAATGGAAGCAAATTAGATCTTGTAGAATTGAAGATTTTAGATTTTGTTACAAGATGAAGCGCGCTGATATATTGATAAAAAAAAGTTGTAAATGCGTTTTTATAACTGTTAAGTGTAAAAATAAAAAAATAGAAGTAATCATTTACAAAGATCAACAAAAGCAGGTAATTAAAAGAATAAATAAATTAAAATTCATTAGACAACAGACCTGATCAAAATGGACCACAACAGAACAGGAAATGTAAATAGTCTGGTTCTGTAAGAACATTACTGAAGCAAAAACGATTCTAGAATTTTAAAGCTAATTAATCTTTATTTTATTTCTTTTAAAGGGGTGTCCTGCGATGAACTCTTTCATATTTCATTTCGCTAGGTGTTTTTAACTTTTTTCAAGGTACATAAGAGTTTATTATTAAGAAGGGGAAAAACCCAAAATACAATGCACAAAGGGCTTGATATTACGATGATAAAGGGCTTGGAAAGAGAATAAAACTTTAGGGGGTCTAATTATATTATGATGAAATTGAATTTTTAGTGGCTTGATATGGAACTTTTTTTACTTGTTAGGGAAAAAGTAGATAGATTTTTATCTTTTAGTGGCATGAGAATATTGCTTTTTTATTATTTATTTTTTTTGAAAATTAAAGGGGGGGAATTGAAATTTTATACTTTTGATATGAACCATGGTCTTTTCTTATTTGGTGAAAGGAGGCTTTACTTCACTCCACCTTACTAATGAAGTCGCCAAACAAGCCCGGATTTGTCGTTGAATTTCCTTTAGTATAGAGGAAGATCTAGGTTTATTAAGCATCCACTGCATGGTATTTAGGCTTCTAAGTTCCTCGCTATGCTGATTTCCAACTTCCAACCCACCTTATCAAATCCCAAAAAAACCCAGTAGAGAGGATTTGCACAGATACAGTAAATTTCATGTGACTTTGGGGTCACTAGGTTTTCCACTTTTTTAAAAAGAAAATCTCTTTGGACAATTAAATCACGATCCAGAATATTCATCCCCTTTAGAACGCCAAACACGACTAGGGAGTCAAATATAAGCCATTGATTTATCATGTATTTTGAGATATTTATAAAAATGTTTAAACCGATAGATGACCGCTTTTGGACTTCTGTGAGCCCCTAATTCATTATCTGCACCGTTCCCTCTCTTTGGCCTTTTCTTTGGAAAGCCATAAATGGCTAAGGGGTCAAATTCTTCATCTTGACTCATCTTGGGTCAGTCATGCAAAAAATTGTAAAAAAAAAACTCCAGACCGTTGATTTTCCATAGTGCAAAAATGTGAGTTTTTGGTAGTCCTTTTTTTTTTTTTTTTTTTTTTTTCATTCATGTGCCCCCCTAAAGCACAATCCAAATCATTCATGCATCCTCTTCAAAAAGCTAAAAACGACTAGGGGATCAGACTTTAGCATTAATTATTCCATCGTGCATTAAAAATTATTAGTTTTATTTAAGTGGAGTTCATTTACACGATCCAAACCATTCATAATCTCTAGAAGGCGGGAAACGGCTCGCGGGGTGAAATCCTTAAGATATTAATTCATCATCGATTGTGAGACATTCGTGAAAAATATGTGATAGTTGGATGTTGTATATATAGTGTAAATGATTGGATGCCGTTGTATCTGCCAAATATGGAATGCGATGATTCCTTCCCTTTGATATCCTTCCCCGGGGAATGAATGAATCCTCCAATTGCAAGATTCATTTCTTATTATCAACCTGCCCTGTGATACGCTCAAACGGTTAAAAAAAAAAAAAACCCCACTTGAGCCAACACATGCATAAAAAGAAATCGCTCCAAGCCGGGCACAATCAAAATGTCAAAATAGAAGCCCCAACCCGAAGCAAACCTCTCAACAAACACAACGCGAGATTAAACATTAAATAATCTTAGCTAGCTCCACTAAAGTAAGCTGGGAAGGCACGAAGCTTGTTCTTTTAAAATTGCTACTAATTAAACTCCATAGCTTGAAAGGATAACTTGGTGAGACGAGGGGCTTGAAATCACTTCAGGAAAGATGCCAACCGGCATTTAAAATGCATCTTGCTAGGTTGTTCCTCTTCAGAAAAGATGCCCCATTTAAAATACTAACCGCTCAAATTAATGCCCCATTTATTTATTATTAAAGGAAGTTTAGCTTAATTAAAATGATTTTCACCATTATATATATGACAAAAGAAGCATGCGACTAACAGCGAGCTTCACCATGGGTCGGACACTAATTTTGAGCAGCATAAATTCTAAAAGATAGCACTACTGATGGATTTTATAGGGTTGGTCTTGGAGGATTTACCTTACTTCCGCCTTCTGAGTCCGGATCCCTTGTCACAACTATTACATTGGAATATCCGTTGTCACAGCTATTACATGGTTACCCAGATCCCTTGTCACAGCTATTACATTGGAATATCCCTTCTTGCAGCTATTACATGGTTACCCTGCAACAGATCCGAGGATCTCCATCGTGGGTCCCACATAGACTTACTTTGAACCATTCGAGGTGATTCCCATCCCCTCCCGTAATATACCAGATTTTAGTTCAGTAGGAGTAGGTTCCACTTCCTGATCGAGCACATGATAAAAATGTGATCAACGGCCGTATCAAATATCAATAATGATGTTTGTTAGCCCCTTAGTCACATTTTCAATCATATTTAAACTTTTCTAGATTTTTTTCCTGTTTATAATATATATCTCTTTCATATAGAATCAATTAAAATTAAATTTTTTTTAGATTCTCTCGAATTAGCTATTTTAATGGACTCTTCCTATCCTAATTATAATATAAAAAAAAAAAAACATACCCATATCTAAATTTTATTATATTTTTATTTTGGCGCGTATTACAAAAGATTACAAAAAGGATATCTTTTAGATGCAATTGAGCTGTTTGGATCCTATAAGTCAGGGATTGCCTCGCCATATTGTTTTGACCATCAACTATGTCATATCTAATATGTGCTGACTCTATGTTGACTCAATTTACATTGGCTCAGCTGGATTTCATACTTACGACTGTAACCACCTTTCGGCTCAGACGGTTGAGCCTGGGTCCCTATGATAACACCATCATGCATCATGCCCTGCTTTCTTGTGATTATTACCATTTACTATACACTACCATTCAATCAGCTAGTAGTCCCAAGCCAACCGTATCTTCACCTACAATTTCAAATACCAACTTAAACACCATCTCATAAAACTCATACAGCTCTCTCCTATTTCCTAACACTAACCAGCTGCCACACCATTGATCATCCACTGTCATGGAATTCTTTAGCAAGAGATCCTCTTGGAGCTACATAGATGAAGATCAAAGACCCCTACACTCTTCTGCCGATCTCTCCTTCAAACCCCACCAAGGCATCTATGAAACAGAGCCCCCAATGAGCCCTGCAAGGCCTTCGTCTGCTTCCATGATTTCCTTTGCACCCTCAAGCCCAGAGTCCACATGGGCTTTCTCCCCTCAACACCACCACCAACCCCTATCTCCCTCTCCCACCCTCCTCTGCTACTGTCTAGCCTCCCTCCACCGCCACCACGGCAGCGTCTACTCCATTGCCATCTCCAAGGGCGCCGTCTTCACCGGCTCCGACAGCAAGCGCATCCGCGTCTGGCGGCAATCGGAGTGCATCGAGCGCGGACACATCAAAGCAAAATCCGGCCATGTCAATGTCATCTTAGCCTTTGGAAACACCCTCTTCACCACCCATAAAGACCGCAAGGTCCGTATCTGGGCCTTCTCTGCAACGGACCATTTCCGCTCCAAGAAGCTCGCCACCCTGCCCAAAAAGGCTCGATCCCTCTCATTCCCAAGGAGACCCCAACAGCACAAGGACGTCATCACATGCATGGCCTTCTACAACGCAGAAGCGCTTCTCTACACTGGATCACGTGACAAAACAGTCAAAGTATGGAGATTGACCAATAACAAGTGCGTTGACTCGTTCATCGCACATGAAGACCGAGTCAACGCTATCCTGGTTAACCAAGGCGACGGGTGTGTCTTCACCTGCTCCTCAGATGGGTCGGTCAAGATATGGAGAAGGGTCTATGGAGAGAGTTCCCACACACTAACCATGACTCTTAGCTTTCAACCTTCTCCTGTGAATGCCTTAGCTTTGAGCAGTTCGTATAAATCCTGCAATCTCTATTCGGGATCGTCGAATGGTTTGATCAATTTTTGGGAGAAGGAAGATGACGGGGGTGGGAGATATAGCCATGGAGGGTTTCTGCAAGGCCATAGATTTGCTGTCATTTGCTTGGAGACTATAGATAAGGTGGTGTTGAGCGGTTCCGAGGACACGACGATAAGGATGTGGAGGAGAGAAGAAGAAAGTGGATTTCATGTGTGTTTGGCTGTGTTGGAGGGGCACCGAGGGCCAGTGAAATGCTTGTCAGCTTGTGTAGAGATGGAGAAGGTGGTTGTTGGGTACTTGGTTTACAGTGCAGGCACTGATCGAACTGTTAAGGTGTGGAGTATCAAGTTGCTCCCGGGGGAGAAGAAGGTAATGGTGGTAGATGATGAAGAGAAGGATGAGGATGATGAGATTGATACGAAGAAGAGGATGGGTTATGAGATGAGTCCAGTGTTATCTCCTTCATGGGTGCATAGAAAAAGGCAATGAATCCATTGACGGTAGAGGAAGGAAGGAGATGTATGCAATCATGTATGTGCTTTTTTTTTTTTTT
Organism: Persea americana; assembly: GCA_029852735.1. Lineage (NCBI taxonomy): Eukaryota > Viridiplantae > Streptophyta > Magnoliopsida > Laurales > Lauraceae > Persea > Persea americana. Next base: position 62,087,680 of record CM056813.1, on the reverse strand, counting down.
TCACATGCTAAACTGTTTGTCTTTTCCATGGAATTTTATTCGGAGTTGTGATAAGAAACAGAACAGAAAGAACTATTCCAATATAGACGTCTAGATGTGTGCTTAAATCAGTGAAGTTCATTTGGCGTGGTCCATCCATGATCGGTCCCACAATGGCCGTCAGCAAACCATATGATGTAAGTAAGGAATTAAGAGGGAAGGCAGGAGAAGTAGATGCAAAAAGAAAGGCCATAAATCATCACTGCTGGCCTTTTAGGAGCAAGCGAAATAACTTATAACAACCAATGGTATATATAATAAATCTGCAGCTGCAATGGAGTTATCGTACTATTTATGCCACTGCAATTAGGGGCGGAGCCAGGATTTCATCTCGGGAGGGGCCAAACCTAGAATAAATTTTTATTTCACCAATTATTATAATTATCATATTTGTAAGTTTTTTTGTTTTCGATATAGTTGTAAGTTCAAGCATGAAAAATATATTACTATTCAAGACTAAATTTTACATAAAAATTAAAACTAATATTTATTCAACCTTAATAAAATACAAACAAAGAAAAGTCATAAAACAATTGTTTCTTAGTACATTTCAATTCAATCATCGGCTTCTAAGTTTTGAGGATTTTTTTTTTTTTTTAATCCATCAATTGTAGATGATTTTCCCATCTACAAATCAAATAAAAATTATATTTATTATATGTCCAAAATCAAATAAAAAGTATTCATTGTCTCAAAATATGAATAATTCATCAAACGACTCAATAAATATACGGTATGTAAGAAGATCTCTTTTACACATATGATACATGCTTGGTTACTATGATTTTGGAGTTACAATGGTTATAGTTTTTTCAGTTTCCTTTGCACCCAAAATGGACACTCTCCATTTCAACGATTATAAGGTCGGAAGCCCAATATTTCCGAACTGACTTTTTGACGGAGAACTCATGAGGTAAAAACTCAAGTAGAGAGTGATTCTTTTTTTCTTCTGTTTTGTGATGAGAATTGTCACTGTTTGATAGTCACACATAATGGAGGGAATGAGTGGTGCAAGAGGGATTTGAATTTGATTCATAAACACTCTTGCAAAGAGACTTTCAAACTATTCATGTTATTTATCCATCACCTTTGTCTTTGCCTATTGCCTTTAAGATGAATTCATTTAGATACCTTGAATCTTCCTTGGTAGGAATTTTTTTCAAACCCAATTCAAAAATTAGGTTCCTCCACTTCTTTTATTTTAATTTTCTTTTAACTTCAAAAAACTTGTGGGAGCCCATTTTGGACCTACAAGAGGATTGGGCCTGGAGGGGAGGCCCATTTTGGACCTACAAGAGGGATGTCTAAAGCCTTGGGGGGGCGGGGGGGGGGGGCAGGCCTCCACACAGCTCCGCCCCTGACTGCAATGGAGTTATTGTATTATTTATGCCAACATCATCTCCATCATTTCTCTCACTAGATATGGATTTTTTTTCTTGATCAGTAACACAAATTATCATTAATAAAATGTTACGACCCGAGCCTGAGGTCCGATAATCCCGATGAGTAATCCCATACTTACACTCCCGTAAACTCCAAATTAACCGAAGCTAAAACGGAGTCCACAAGAGATAACATTCACGAATACCTGTCAAATACAGAATTTGCGGAATATACATTTAACTGTGTTAATTTACAATTGTACAATTTTATACAAAAGTAAAGTCTTTATACATGTATTGCCTTATCGTTTACTTGTCAACCCTGCATATTCAAATACAATACAAGTTGACAAGTACACACTTTCTAAAAAATATTACATTCAAAATCATTTCCAAAAGAATTCACAAAATATTCATAATCCATTTTCGCACTCGGATACCCATATCAGATGGTATCCCGTCCATTCCATTCGATCAGTCTTTTTAGAGGAACCGAAGTGGTCTCCTCCGTTGTCGCTGGGGCCGCTGCTGAACTGTCATTGGCAATTGGATCTGTAATGCCATCAATAACACCAATGAACACGATGGTTCAACAATGTATAAGCAGATTTCGTAATAGCATATGTTAATACATATTCTAATACATATAATAAATCTGTGTAATATATTAGTTCACAGTTCTACAATCAATATCCCATTCTAAACCATTGTACAATGACAATATATATGTTAGAAAAAAGTTTCCGCCAGGAACCCTAGATACTGAGTACAGATCAATGCGGAAATTACTTTAAACGAATATGGTCAAAGACCATACCTGCAAGATCTCTCTGAATTGATTTTGGTCTTTTGATCTGATCTCGGTCTTGCAGCAGTCCGAAAATCTCAAGATCTTCTACTGTATTCCTATATGCTTGAATTCGCACTAGGGAGTGGGCATCTTCTGCGAATTCTCTCTGCTCTCTAAAACGAGATTTTTCTTCTATTTGACTTAGAAAGCAATAGCTCATATTTATAGGCTACAATAGGGACCTTAAAAAGTAAATAAGGATAGGCTCCTTATGGAAGCAGGAAACCCTAATTCGACTCAAATTAGAATCCTAGTTCCATAAATTACAATTCAGTCCACTAGAGAATTATAATTGCACTCCTGTCCTTATTCTCAAAATTAATTTTTCGAGCTTCATGTCATTAAATGCTTATTAATCTCCCCACGTTAAGATTTCAGATATCCATCGATTAACTAATTACTGACATCTATATTTAATCGATATCTTGAAAATTTCTTGAGACCTTACACTTAACTTATTTGATATGTCGGACACAAAGTCCACCTGCAGGCTTTGACATAATCAAAACTTAAAAGCTTCATCAAGGGGATATCTTCAATCCCAATTATGGGACGTGGATTCCGTCAATAAACTAATATGCACCACACACGTAGTGTAGTCATCCAATTTACTGAGACTATTGACCCATAAAAGATCTCACTCCTTTGTAAATCAAAATGGCAAACACTAAATATATGTGTCTATTATTTATGTTAGGATTAAGAGTACAAGCACTCATAATAACCATTTGGGTGTTAATCATCTTATATAGTCAGTATAAAGATAATAAACCCAAAAGCGGTCATGTTCAATACACATATAGCGTACTAGCATGATGAGTTGAAACTATACCATTTCCCGCAGCCAAGACAAGTCCGCTGAAACATCATGCTACAATCGTACCGATGGTGTGTCCAAGTCCATCTAGACTGTGAACAAAAACTTATATTCTATAAGAACCGACAGATAAGTCCTCTGTGTATAAGTAGAACTCTATACACCAACTTGTCTACATTATAGAATAAAAGACACACATACATAATCATAAATAATGCAACCATTTGCCCACACAAAACCTCATTTAGATGAAAAGGCAAAATATACTAATTAGTCAAAGACAAATACTTAAAAGTATGCTTTTAGTATAAATTTCCAACAATATAAACATTTAGAGTCAAGTAATAGACATTACAAATTGGCAACTACCATAGCATTCATTTCATTTACCATCTTCCCTCAAAGGAAGGATTCATTTTCCAAATGGAAGGAATCAATCAGTACCCATAGATACGATCGGAATGGTGATACTTACCAGTGTTTGGACCAGGGACAACTGGCATCACCATGGAGCTTCGGCACGCCCCCCGAATCTATCTACTGCAATAAGAATAGTTAGTTATTTATTAATTCAGTTAGCTCATTTAGAGCTTTAATACCATAGCTAGGTAGTGCCAGACTCAAGAGTCAATACATTTCTATAATCAATCCACTTCTGGATCAACTCAATTCAGTAATTCCATTCTAATAAATGAAAGGAATAACAGTAACATCAATCTCATTAGATTGGAACACAACGATACAGAATACAATAATAGAATAATAGAATTGCTAGCTATTTTAATTTGATTAATTTCTATATTAGTTCTAAACAACCATTTAGGTGTAACCATTGATTATCAAATGCTCGTATTATTCTCGATGGACATCATATTTATATATATAATGTATGCATTATAGTCCCCGTAATTATCACCTATGGAAGTTTAGTACATAATCAATTAACTATTAGAATAATGATTTAATCATAAAATTCTCCTTTTATTGTTCTTAATTCTCAACAATCTCAAATCACCCCATAATTGGTCTTAAAACTATTTAGGGAGTGCTTATACTCATAAGAAACACTCCTAACCCAAACAAAAACCCAAAATTTTGCCCCAGTTAAGTTTGGTCAGCTGTTTGGTCAACACTCTGTTAACCAAACACTGTCGATCAGCTACTCGGTTAACCCTCGGTTAACTGAACTTCCTCGGTTAACTCTCAGTTCAAAATCCAAAAACATCAATTTCTCCCAAAAATTCAAGTGTACTCAGTGGACCATTCGGTCGACCGAACCTTGCTACTCGGTTAACTGAACATAGATTCGGTCACCTGTCGGTTCGAAATCTAGATGCTCGTTTTTCTTCCAAATTGAGTTCGGCTAGCAATTCGGTTACCTGTCGGTTAACCGAACTGCACCCAACACATTACAGAATTTGTTTCAGAATTCTATTTCTGAACTCCATATCTATTTCCACCTGCAAATGAACATTGGAACCTCCTGTTCCCTCCTCATACATCATCCATACATCAAGTAACACTTCTAATCATCAATTAATCATTTCAACGGAAAATGCCCAAAAGTCCAAATCAAGTCTATTACGAAAGTCAACGTACTCTTTGAGATACACGCTTTGGTATCAAGAGTAACCGTATTCAAAGAAATACGCAAAGATCTGTATTCACGAAAAAGCCCTTGTCTTCCTTTGTTTGAGTCTAAATGCATTTTAACCAACTCAATTTCATTCAAATTCATTACATTATGCTTAATGCAATCATTTGAGACAAATTTGTCTATCTTTGGTCATTAACCATCACTAACTCAATTGACCATGTTTAATTTGCACTAATATCTATTAATCAACCTTAATCATGATTAGTTCGGGTCAGGGTGTAATATAAAAAGAGGAAGCATGTATGTACGTATAACTGATTAGTGTCCACTTTTCAAAGACATGGACTTGTACAAAGTGGATCTGAAGTCTAAATCCAAACCAAGACCAAAGTAAAGAGCTTGCGCCCAAGCCCAAATACTCATGTTGAGTAAAATATGTACTAACGTATTCTCAATTCACTTATTACGAATATAACATATGCACCAACCAAAATTTAAAATGATTTAAAAAGGATGGGGCGACTTATTGGCCCAACCAAGAGTACAGTATTTTCAATTTGGGTGTTTTAGCTTTAATATTGGGGACCCTTTTCATACATATCGATAAGCATCATGAGCTTCCTCAAATTCACCAACCAGTGATTTTGGTATGCCATACGGAGATTATAATTTTAAGGGCAAGTTTGTGCAGCCTTTTCTTTCCAATTAAAGGAACATAAAAAGTGGAGACACTTTTACACAACAAAAAAAGTCCCACATTTTGTGCAACTGCATTTTTGAAAAGAAAATCCAAAAGACGAACTAAAATTTTCACAATTCAAAAGCATAAAAGTGTTTTTTTTTTTTTTTTGGAGATTGGGGGGTGGGGGCGCGGTGGTTGTTATTTTCGTTGCACAGATGTGCCCTTACATCCGTGGAAATATAGTTTTATGGACTTTTTCCTCTTTCGCATATTTTTTTCTTTTTTCCCAATAGGAAAAGCATTTTTACAGAATTGGGGAAAAATTAGCTCCTCTCGAAAACATGGTGCACCAAATGTAGATTAACTGTAGCGCAGAAAAGTACTTTTGCAATCCTCACTTTCTCTGCAAAAAAATTGGCTGCACAGACATGCAGTAAAAGTAGTATGCTTAAAAAAGTTCTTTCTCCACTTATCAGTAAATGGGCTTATGAAATAGATTATTAAGATGATAAAGGAAAGGCCAAATTCTTATAAGCATGTAATAGAAATGTGATGCTAGATAATTTTATGAAAGGCTGATTCACGAAGTCATGAATAGAGAATTTTGCACACTATATTTGTTTGCATAGAATATATAATATAGGAATTCATGTATAAGTGGTTAAAAAGAAGACTAAAAAAGAAAGTATAAAAATGACCAAATAACCTCATTTTTAATAACTCATAGCTAAATCTGAAATTGACTTGTTTGTTGTGCGAGATGCGTTTTTCAACCCCACATTTCAATACACAAATGTGTCAAATGTTCCTCATTCACCTTAAACAAAAGGAGCCTATCTATAATGTCACATGTTCATTACCCATGTCCAAATCGTTTGAGGCTCCTTTCTTTAAACCGCTCAAAATGCATGGCCTCTCAATAATTAGATAGTTTTATATCAATAATGCATACGATTTTCTTAATAAGCCTCAGTGGACTATATGGGTAAATATTCAATTGTAAAGTAAATTGAAGTGAAAATTTAAATAAAGAAATATGAAAAAAAGAGAAATCAAATCAAAAGGTCCCAAGATTTTAAAATTCACCTTCTTCACTTCTTGACCCTTGCGTGTTTGGGACTTTACTAGTAAACTAAAAGTGAAGTAAAGTGTCTATTATCCAGATGAGAAAAGACCAATGTGTAATATCAGAAGTACATAAAGTCAAGATTTCCTCCTTTAAAAAAAAAAAAAATTCAACATCCTTTCTCAACTAAATGACAAAAAAAAAAAAAAAAAAAAAAAATCATCTTCTAACACAAAATTAGAAAAGATTTCCTATTAAGTCACTAAAAATAAAAGACCATCATAACTCCCTTATATTTCATTCTCTCACTTTATTTTACATGTAAAGTTACCAAATAGACCTTTGAAGGCTAAGCCCTTTGATTTAAACGCACCGGTATGTTACATATAGAGGTGTCAAATGAATCAAATTGGTCTAAACGGGTCAGACCCATTTATTAAACATGTTAGATGCTCCTAACCCGTATCTGTCCGGTTTATTAAACAGGTAAGAAACTCCTAACTCACACCCATTGCAGGTTAACCCGACCCGGCCCACATTAACCCTCATAACCGTTGCGTGTCGGGTTGACCCGCACAACTTGTACTCAAAACTAAATTTATTAACAACCCTCTAAGGCATTAATCATATCCAAAGTTTAAATTGTACCCAAACAGATAAGTTAATTTATAAAAACGATATAAGATCTAAAAGAACAATTCTTAACTTTCTACAATTTAAAACCTATCATATGGACAAGTTCTGTGTGGGCTATGATGATTATAATGTTAATTTGTTTCATATATAGGATCTTAAAATTAGACTTAAGCTCAACTTATGTTGAGTTGAAACTTAAAAACTTAGGAATGGGCCTGGGTTATAATTCACCATTCTCTTCGACTTGAGCATGAACTCAACTATTAGTTGATTATTTTATTTTATTTTATTTATGTCACATCCATTATATTTTCTTCATGTCTATAATCCTCCTAAGAGAAAACAACACACAAAGATATTCATAAGTAAATTAACAAATGATCTACTTGAGAAGAGAGAAAGAGAATGAATTATTTATACAATGATTATAGTATACATTTTTTCAAATAGTGACTATAAAAATAAAATAACAAAATTAAGAGAAATAAAATAAAATTTTCATTAAAATAAAAAAAATCATATCAAAATAAAAAGAGACACTCCATAGAATTACGTATCGGGTACAAGTTTTAGCAGCAAGAAAAAAATAAATGGGTCATGCGGATAAAAAGTGTTCATCCTAACTTGACTCATTTAAATTCAGGTGAGGAGAGTTTGACCCGCGACAGACATATATATTATGCGGGTCGGGTTAGGCTGGATTGGTGGGTCGGGTTTGCTTATGCTGTCTGTGGACTACATAGGAATTGATCCGTTGTTTTGCCGTGATCGATAAGAGGATTGAACTCATTGGTCATGGGCCTGTGGCATGAAATTAACTATTGAAAAAAAATGGAAAACAGGAATGCTTCCGGTGAGATAGCTCCATGTGGGCGAATTCCAAACGTTCGGAAATTACTAGGAGTTGGACAATATATCTATCATTCATTCTTATCAAATCAAAAAAATACTAACCAAGTTTACAAAGCTGCTCCACCAAATGGACAGCTCTCATCTCAGCAGCCACCTGTACATGCACCCATACGTAGGCAGGCAAGTGGCCACCGCTAAACCTCACCGTTCACTGAAGTCAGATCCTGATGGAATTCGGAATTCGGAATTCGGAATTCTGTGGGTCAAACCCTTTCCAATTCACCCCGCCCACTTTGAGAGTTTAATCGGAAAATTTTAAATAAGGTCTTAAGTTTTCATGTTATTTTAAAAAAGAACATAATTTTTAAAACTTTTCAAATTAGTTCATAAGTTTTCTCAAAAGTTTTCAATTAAAGACATCTGTCCATTTAAAACTATTTTTTTACAACTTTCTCTCTCTATTTCTTTTACAATACTGAAATTACTCTTTATTGAAATAAAACCCTTATTCGCTTTCCTTATATCTCCTCATTTTCTTTACAAGCATCCTCATTATGAAAAAGGACAACCTACTGTGATCAATGACAAGCAGTGTCCCCGTATAATTGGTTGGATGTAATGGTTGTTGAAACTATGTTATGGCTTTAAATGAAGGGCATTCTGGGCATTTTAAAAAAATTGAGAAAAGAAGTTGCATAAAATAGAGCTGCTACCTACACACTACTTTTCACTTTGCACACACTCATTTGTTTTTTTTTTTTTAAATCCCTAAACTACCATTCCCTCTAAGAGGGAGGGGTCGGGTGGAGGTGGGCGGAGTAGGGAGAGGGAGAGAAAGGGAAGGAGAGGGAGATGGTGGCGTAAGCGAAGGTGAGCCGCGAGCAGGGAGGGAGAGAGAGGGAAGTAGGGATGTAAATGGGTCGCCAAATTTTTGATTATCTGGAGGTTCTGACCCGTTAAAAACCAAGTTTGGATCCTTATTTAAGTCCCGCTAAGTAAATGGGTCCGAGTCATTTTTTTCGACTTATGACCTAAATAGGTCCGCTTCCGATTCCACTTTTGTTCGGACCCGTGGACCATAGACCCGACATATTATCTCAAATTTCAAGAATCTCTCCTTAAAATTAGATTCTTCCCATATCATCATCTACCTATATCCGGGCTCGGACCTGCCCCATATATGGTTTTGGTTCCAAGTCCAGCTCTACCTTATCATTAATAGTTCCGGGTCCGCATCCAGCACAAACATGGACAGGAACCGACCCATTTACATCCCCAAAGGGAGGGAGAGGGAGATGGGTGGTTTGGAGAATTTTTATTTCATTTTATTTTATTTTCCCTTTTTAAAATGTGGTGTGTGGAAAGTGAAAAGTAGTGTGCATGTAGCAACTGTCTTATAAAATATATTTAAATCGCCGGATGTCTACAGTTGAAAACTTACCGAAATTTTTAAAAACTAGTTTGAAAACTTTTGAACCGCATGTTATTCTTTAAAAACTTCCTTAATTAAAAACATTATACTCTGCCAATAGAGGCACCGCGCCTCGCCCAGCACCATGCCCATGGTAGTACTTGGGGCTTCAATCCCTTGATCAATTAGAAAAACTGATGCATTATATTTTCTAAAATTATATATGGATATGGAAGTTTAAATATTACCATATCTTAGGGCTACTTCTATCATCAATCCCAAGGTGGCCAAGTGATGGAGAAATGCTGGATGATCGATCCTTACCGTCAGATGCACGTGATGATGGATTGCTAGACTAATCACCCAAAAACACAAAACCCAAAATTAAATAAAGCAGACTACACAGAAATATATTATTTATTATAAGATATAAGAACTAGCAAGGATGGGAGGACTTGCAGAAAATATAATGAGATGAGATGAGATGAGATGAGATGAAGAGGATTGTTTGTACAATGGCACCTTCATCGTGTCTGCAGCTCTCATCTTTTCGCCCTCTTTCTTCCATCTTCTCTCCCTCTTCTTCCTTGAGATTGTCCAAATCTGTTACAACTCGCATCTCTCTTTCGATTTCGAACCCTTATCCAAATCTCTCCCTCTCCCTCTCCCGTTTCGGCACCAGAGGTAAGTTTTATTATTTTGTTATTTTTTACTTCTTCTACTAAACCCTAGCAACTATCTGTCTCTTTAAGATTACAGTCTTTCCTTTTTCATGATTTCAATGCATTTGTTAATAGGAAAGAGCTTAAGGTGTTTTTTTTTTTAATATGTGTGTGTGTGTGCCCCCTGTTCATGTATATATTTATTGGCATTTCATAGAGTGAAGGGAAAAAAGAAGGAAAACAAGTAGTAGGAAAAGCCCTGATATGAATAATCCAAACAACCAAGAGAACAATTATTGTGTCTGTGATTTGGACCTACATCAGATAATACCCAAATGGCAACTTTTATAAACTAATATACTTTGAAAAGAAAAATGAATTGTACTGATTCATCCATGCATTGATTTGGTATTTTAGAATATTCACTGGTTTTCATAGGTATCTTTTTCCATTGACTTGCATAGAACTGGGTTTATTTTCAGATTTGCCCACAAATATACACCTGGTTGTGCATTTACCCATATCTGTCTTGAACTGATGATTTTCCTCTCTTTTGGTTGCCATCAGATATTCATCAACATGCACACTCATTTAGGCTTAAAACATCCAATTTCTTAAGAACAGAAGGAAACACTGTGGAGGCTGGTGCTGCTGGAAATGTGGCACAAGCAAGCACCACAGTTAGCCAAGAAGATGTCCTAGAGTGGGTAAAAAAGGATAAACGGAGACTTCTTCATGTTGTATATCGTGTCGGGGACTTGGAGAAGACTATAAAGTATGCACTCTGCAGTATATGGAAGACTACTTCAATTTTGCCTCATCTGGATCATGATGCATGAACTCAGAGCTCAGAGCTTATTCATTATTGTGATGATTGCAGATTCTATACGGAGTGCTTGGGAATGAAGCTGTTGCGGAAACGCGACATACCTGAGGAAAGATACACAAATGCTTTTCTAGGATATGGGCCTGAAGATTCACATTTTGTTGTTGAACTCACATACAGTAAGAAATCTAGTTAACCTTTCAATGCATTTACATTTTGAGAGTGAAAACATTTCACGGCAATTAGCATCCATCTTGATTCCCATTTAAATGCCTTGGCAGATTATGGAGTACCTAAGTATGATATTGGGACTGGCTTTGGGCATTTTGGAATCACAGTCGAAGATGTAAGGTTCCAGTACTTAAGAAAATTCCTTTTTTTTTTGGACAACATGTTCATTATATAGTCTCAGTTGAAAAAGGTTTCATTAGATACTTTTCTTTGTCCATAATTCTTTCTACCAAAGCTAGAAACCATCACATGTTACTGGGTGAGTCCTTAACTATGCAAAAGAGTAGGAGGATTTTTGGGATCTTGAGTAGCCCAAATATCATTACAACAGTGCATTAAGAATACAGATGTTTTTGGCCAACACACTCATGGTTGAGTGGTGTTGGCACGTTAGTTTCACACACATCCCAGGGATCGATCCCTGGGTCTTTAAGTCTAAAGTAGCACTCTGGACCAGTAGCCCAACCTAGGAAGGAGAAAAAAAAAGAATATAGGTGTTTTTGAATAAGAAGAAAGCTGTAGATATCATGATTCATGAGTAATATGATAGTATGAAATTTATCATACTGCGGATTTTATCCGTGATTTAGCAAAAGTTGGGAGGGTTAAACACATCTCATCTCTTGGAGTGGGGAAGAAGTTTGTGCTGACCAATATGTGACTGTGTAGACTGAAGAGAACAGCATCAAGTATTTTAAGGTCTTCTAGAGGCTTGAACCTGGCAGAAACCAAGCTTGAACCATCTATTCTTTGGTTGAATTTTATTTTAGTTTTTTTGAAGGATTCTGATTGGCTTCAGCAACCCTTTTTGTAAAGTGAAAAGTTAGGGATTCAGTGTTTGGTCCATTATCTTGCATCTGGGCTAAGTATGGTTCTGTTGGTGGTCTTCCATTATTATTGGAAAGTAGTTAATATGGATTTATTCAAGTGTCATAGTTTTAAGATCAGGGAAGGTGTTTTGCTAAAGGACATTTACAATAGACATGGCTCTTTTACCTTGGGGAAGCTGGCACTCATTGCTAATGAATGCATGCACTCTTGTTCCAGGGGTTTTGATTTGTGGATTAGGGGGAAGTGTACTATATTAAAGCCTTTGTCGCTATACTTACTGTGATTCATGAGGTTCAGAGTTGGATGATGGTTGTTTACTGTCCGCTTGCTGTTCAGGGTTAATCATGAGGAAAATGTAGATCAATGGTCACCTGTGGGCAATAATAATCAAGGATTAGCTGAAATCATATCTTATCAAATCTATCAAGATAATACCTAACTCGTAATATATCCAACAAGTTGAAGTGCAGAGGGCTAAAAGTAGAGTGATCTCTTGGCTTCATTGCATCTGATGTTTTGATACATAATATTTCACCTGCATCAGCTATGGATGAATTGATTTGATCTCTTTAGTTAATGGATGGCTTGACAATGACTCTGGAGTTGTGCCCACCGCTATTTGGCTTCATAAAACTTAGTTTTGATGGTTGTTCATTGGGTAACCCACGCTAAACAGGGGTATGGGCTTCTTTGGGGGCACTAACAGGAACTTCATCAGCCAAGTCAGCATCCAAGATTCATCAGCAGCAGAACTTAGGGCCCTTTGTGAGGGAGGGGCCTGAGGTGATGATGTCTATAGGAGCCGATTGCTTGGTCGGGGAAGGAGACGCTGGTTACGCTAGCTTGTGGGCAAAGGAGGGTGAAGAGTACTCTTGGGAAGTTTGCTAGGTAGAATTAATTAGATAATTTTTCTTTGTCCTCCTCCTAGTTGTTTTTCATTTGCTCCTCTTGCGGCTAGTTCTAGGTGATTGTGTTTCCTATATAGGACATATTTCTTTCTACATGTTGTGATCCTCTCTTGCTCGTAATTTTCGTAATTTTTGTTTGCTTCCAATAGATCTTTTCATCTTTGAAACTATTTGGGGGACTTAAGGAAACTTCTTTTCAGATGTTCATGTTTTCAATTTAAATTCTCTTTGTTGGTATCTTCATGGCCATGAATGACAAATTGGAAGCAAGTGCAACTATTAAAGAGAATTTAGATCAAATTGAGTCATCTACCATTGTGGTTTGATCCTCTATTTATATTCACTTCTTTTCTTGTTTACAAGATAATTACAACCATCATCATCTAAGCCTTGTTTCAACTATGTTGGGGTTGGCAACATGAATTATGTTCTAGCTCCATTCCGATCTATCATGAGCTAAATCCTCAGATAGGTTGCTAGAACTTATGCTTAGGTTGTGACAAAAGTTTTTGTTTGCAGTAAAGCCTGGCGAAGTGATCCTCCACTAAGTTTGGTAGTTTACATGATTATCATATTTAATTCTCCCTCTTAAATTTATGCTAGAGGATTAACCAGCACCAATGTGCGTACAAAGGACTGATCCTGGTCATGAGTTAATGCCTCTGTGAAATGTCAGTAGTTTGGACAAGATTGGAAGGCACATGTGGGAGAGTAATTGTGTCGCCGTCAAAAGCTTTCTGAATAAAATGGCAATCGACTTCAATATGCTTGGTCTTTTTGTGAAATACTGGATTTCACATTATTTGAATAGCACTTGTACTGTCCGCATGAAGTGGAATCAGATGGTGCTGAATGAATCCAAGTTTGACCAGAAGACCACAAAGCAATATAATTTTAGAGTAAGCAGAAGAGATGGTGTGATATTCTGCTTCAGTGGAAGATTTAGAAGCATGGCCACGCAAAATAATTCTTTTCATTAAAGCAAATCAACAGTACTCAAGATTTCTCAGCCATGGTGCTCAAAAATAGCCTGAAGAAATTAGAAAAATGAAATTTCTAAAGTGGATAGCAAAAAAGTAAACGAGGGTCTAACGGCCGGAAAGTGTCATAAATCAAGTCTCCCAAAAGGTTTACTAGGAGTGGTGGTGTAAAATCTGAGGTGTTAAAAGAGCTTATTTGCAGACTATTTTTACACCTCATTTACGCATGCAAACAGATATGATGTTCCGTAAATATTACAGATATGAAACATTAGTAAACAAGGAAACGGCCCCGTACAATAATGTTTTCTTTTTGGAAAAAGTACAATAATGGCTAGTATGGCAATCTTCCTGAATCCTGATTCAATTAACAACAGGACAAAACATTGAAGGTAGCATCAACTACGCACTGTTTTGTTCTTAAAAAAAAAAAAAAAACCCCTCTACGCACTGAAGCTTGTATGGTAGATAAGGCATCTGATAGAATCATAGCGAAGGGTTGAATGCCAAATTAACCAACGAATCTACCAAAATCCTGCAGGGAACATGATCTGATTATACATAGTGCACCAACAAACTGATGCAGAAATCATTCTGCATGTAGAACCGAAAAACCATCTAGATGACCTGTCTGTTGAGCACAATTATGTCCACAAACCTTCAGGAATGATCTTATCCAAAGATTAGGGTACAAGATTGCCAAATTAGGGCAAAAATCTGACTCCTTAGGAGGGATTATTAAGGAAAAATTTCTTAAATCCACAAATCTGGATGGTTTAGATAAAAAACTGGACCAAAAATCCACTCAACCAGAGGAGGCTAAAAGACCAGCCGCTAAGCGTTGAGAAATTCCCAATCAATGGTCATAAATTCCTTGAAGATATGATGACCTCCTCCAAAAAAACCATAAACCCTTGAGATCTCTGGATGGGCCCCACAACAACTCATGATCTCACAAACAATTGTGTCCCGTTCCTCTTAAGAAAAAAATGCAGAAACTTTTCATAGCTCCAGTACCATGACAAACTAGAAGCAAATACTTCAGAGGATTTGGATTGAGTTGAGTGATCTCCCATTGTGGTTTGATCCTCTATTTATATTCAGCTCTTTCCTTATGAGATAATTCCAATAAAATTTCTCCTAATCACTATCGCTCAAATATTCTAATTCTAGTTGACTTGGATAATGAGAATTAGAAATCCGTATGGTACACCTATGGTACACACAATTGTATGTCCACCACTAAGTTTGATAGTCTGCACGACTGTCATATTTAATATTGAATGTTAACTAAGGCAATGCTGTATCGGAATTCAGAACTGGCTTTAATTTTCTTTCCTTTTTTTCTTAGTTGGCACAAATGTCTGTGTAGTGTGAATTTTGATAGCACCTTTGACTGTAGTTGGTAATTTGGTATCATTTCCTTTTTACATTTTTAACCATGTAAATATGCAATCACTATCTGCTACATCAATGCGTGACTGCATTATTTACTTATCAGTTGTTTTAGAGTTCTGTGGATTTAGTTGAGAAAGAATGACATCTTTTTTTCGAATGTTTTCTCCCCCATTTATTAAAAAAACATTTCCAATGGGCTTACTTTTACTTGATTCTTACTATAGGTTTCCAAGACAGTGGATCTTATAAAAGCTAAGGGTGGAAAAGTAACCAGGGAACCTGGTCCAGTTAAAGGCGGCGATACTGTTATTGCTTTCATTGAAGATCCAGATGGTTATAAGTTTGAGCTTTTGGAGAGGGGGCCTACACCGGAGCCCTTGTGTCAAGTGATGCTTCGAGTAGGAGATCTTGACAGTTCCATAAGTTTCTATGAGAAGGTGAGAATATAATGGGAGTGGTGTTCAACTGCGCTGTCCATCAAATGCAGTTTAATAGCCTTTTTTCGTTTTTTAATTTTATATTTTAAAATAAATCACTTTGTCAAATTTCTTATCTATTCCTCCTCAATCTGCAGGCTTTTGGCATGGAGCTTCTTCGCAAGAGAGATAGTCCTGAGTACAAGGTGATTTTACAGCTATCAACAGAATGTGCATTTTTCATTGGTTATACATGTACACGTTTTTGGCCTCTTTTCTGTAATACATTAAGAATGATATGATCCTCAACCCTAGATTTTTTTTGTACAGTATACTCTAGCATCAGTTTGTACATGTCTGGGCCATGGTATGGTGATCTAGACCATTAATCTGATGAGTGCCTTGGAAAAACAGTGCATAACAATAGGCAATTTGAAAGAACTCAGTCAAGTTTCTACGTTGAATGTTGATGGTTGTTCCTATTTTGACCCTTAACTTTGAAAATTACCGATCAAAAGATTAGATTTTGGATGGGTAGGATTTTTTGAGATATTGCCTCATGTACCATGTGTCTCACTTGATCTGTGGTCTCATTAACCAAATCATGGGTCTATGTTCGGAAAAAAAATAAGAACTTAAGGATACTATGCAAAGCCAGAGGTCAAGAATCATATGGATGCTATGTATGACTGTAATGAAAGAGTAAAGATGGATCCAACAATTGGACTAAATAAATAACAAGCTGAGTTGAAGGTTGGGCACAGGTTGTTTAGCTATAGCAAACAGTTTCACAGTCGTGTAAGTAGGTAATAATCTGATGATTCAGAAATAAAGGAAATGAGAGATTTTTGTCGACTGATCGGTTAGGATACAAGGGAGAAGATACTTTACATGGTTTCAGCAGCTTCTTAAACTGGTTTTAATCGGCTGACTGGAACAACTCTACTTGAACTTGTAGGTTTAGTAGAAATTGAGAGGGGGTGAATAGGCAGGGATGAAATTTAAAAATAATGGGGTGGCAAGAATTTCTAGTTCAAAGTATTAACGACTAGAAAGAATATTGAACACTTCTCTAAAACAGTATTGCACAATGTTTAAAAAATAAATGTATTTCACAATCTGAAGTTTGACGAAGGGCAGACTTTGTAGTGGATTTAGATCAGCAAGTTGACCTCCAGCTGTCGTCAAGAGATCCTTCCTGTTATTCCTCTTCTGCTCTTGGCCTTAGATATTTGAAGAAGAATCACACCCAAGGAGCAGAATCATGGAGAAAAACTGAGGTAGGCTTCATGTTAATCCTTGATGTGGCACTCAGGATGTTAGTGGGTCTCACTCACATCCTGACTTCGCACAAAAAAAGACTAAAAAACACAATATTCACACAAAACTGAAACTTTCACCAGGAAAGAGGCATTCAAAGCAATTGTAAGTTAATGTAAAAAGTGGCTGGCTGACTGGCCTTAATGTTGTATATATGGCTTTTTTTCATTCCCAAGTCCTAAGAACCTAGATTCAATTCTTGCTTTCTATTTAACAAAAAAAATCTCACCATTTGACTGTTAAAAACCAACTCAAAGTGGAGTAGGAAATATCCTTAATGACAAGTCTTAATGTAAATGGAAAACCTGTAACTCCCAATTAATAAAAAGTCTTTTGTTTAAGGGTATTTGTGCAACTTCTGCCCCAAACCCCATTCTGGATTTTGCTTCCACTCAACTTTTAAAAGTTGGTACTATGTTGTATTAATGTGGGATTGGGTCCACCACATCTGAAGTGGGGACCACCATATTTGTAGAGATATGGTTGTAATGTTTATGTTACATGTAAAATCCTTAGGATTAGGATAAGACCCCAAATTAGGGAAAATCACCTCAATTAAGGAATACCCTTGCTGCAATTGGTTACAAATGGATCGACTTGGTCAATGCTTAAACCCGATATATGTTTGGATTGCTATAAAGCCCATCTTATGGCTTTGGGTAACAAGCAAGTATATGGGATTGATTATGATGAAACATTTGCTCTGGTTACAAAAATGACTAAGGTGTGCATCATCCTAGCTGTTGCTTTATCTTACTTATGGTCTTTGTTCAAATAGATCTAATGGATACCTTCCTTCATAGAGATCTAAAAGAAGTCTATAGGAGCCCACATCTGGGATCACTGTTTCCTCTAATAACCGTGTCCGTTGGCTATGATGATCTCTTTATGGATTGAAGTAAGCCCCTAGAGTATGGTTTGAGAAATTTTAGACAACCCTTCAGCTTGCTTCTTTTCTACAAAACAAGTATGATCCTTCTCTCTTCCTTCGTCGAACTTCTAATGGTATCACTCTATTGCTCGTCTATGTAGATGACATTATCATCATCGGGACAAATAAAACAATCCCTTCATGTATCTTTTTCACATGAAGGATTTAGGTCCCCTCACATATTCCCTCAGACTTGAAGTTCACAAACTTCAAGGAAGGAGACCTGTTTGTTAATCAATGTAAGTACACTCAAGATCTCATTAGTTAGGCTCAATTGCAAAATACCACTCCGGTTGACACTCTCTTAGAACTTAATGCGTAGTACAAAAAAAACATGGGACCCCTCTTTCATATCTCACTATCTGCAGGAAGTTTGTTGGCAGTCTTGTTTATTTTATGATTACTCGACTGGATCTCTCTCATGCTGTTAACGTAGTCAGTCAATTCATGCACTAGCAAGCACAGCTTCATCTGGCTGCTATCAAACGCATCATTTGGTATCTTCTTGGGACATCCGAGTGTGACATTCTTTTTCCCACTTACTCTGACTCGACTCTTGAAGCCTGTTGTGATGCTGATTGGGCAGGATACCTAGACGCTCGTTGTTCCAGTACGGGACAGTGTCTATTTGGGGAATGCTTTAATCTCCTGGAAATGTAAAAAGCAAGACCATGTTTCCAAATCCTTCACAGAAGCAAAGTACCGGCCCGTGTCCTTTACATGCTCAGAGATTGTTTGGCTAAGACTCCTACTTCATGAACTTTGTTTTCTGCAGCAACAGGCTGCCCCTCCGCATGCAAACAACATAAGTGCAATTCAGGTTGCTGCTAATCCCATATTTTATGAAATAACAAAGCACATTGAAGTTGATTGTTACTACATTTGAGAGGCCTTTAATGAAAATCTCATCATTCTTCCCCGTGTTACCACTGATCTCCAAGTTGTAGGCATCTTCACCAAAACTCTTCCTCAAGTTAAACACAAATTCTTTGTTACCAAATTGATGTTTGTTGATTCACCATCATCAGTTTGACGGAGGGAGGAGGATGAGGAATTGGGTTGTGTGTGTGTGTGTGGTGGGGCGGGGGGGGGGGGGGGGGTGGGGGGGTGGGGCGTGGGTTGGTGGGTGGGGTGTTGATGGATTAGGTGGGGACCACCATATTTGTAGAGATATGATTGTAATACATGTAAACTCCTCAAGATTAGGATAAGACCCCAAATTAGGGAAATCACCCTAATTAGGGGATATACATTCTGTAATTGGTTACACTCATGGTTATAAGAAAGGAGGTTGATCACATTGATCGACACTCAATATGGTGCAATAGACCTTTCTTCTTCAAATCCTCTCCATGTGATATGCGGTGCGGTTGGGGGGGGAGATTAGGTGGGGACCGCCATATTTGTAGAGATATGATTGTAATACATGTAAACTCCTCAGGATTGGGATAAGACCCCGAATTAGGGGAAATCACCCTAATTAAGGGATATACATTCTGTAATTGGTTACACTCATGGTTAAAAGAAAGGAGGTTGATTACATGATCAACACTGAATATGGTGCAATGGACCTTTCTTCTTCAAATCCTCTCCGTGTGATATGCGGTGCGCTTAGCTGCCCATTATACTCTTGTATCATATATTATGCTTCCTTGGTTGTCTTAAGGAATTAATCTTGGTTTTAGGAGCCTACTCGTTCCTGACTAAAGCCTTTACAATACGCCAATGCTCAGTTGTATCCAATACGCCAATTTTCTGTGTAAAATCCTTGTCCTTGCCTGTTCAAGGCAAAATATATATTATAGGCTCATCTACGCAGACATGATTTTATTAGAATTTCATGTGAATGTAGTCATATCCTTATATATGTATAGATGTGTATTTTAAAATGTATAACTTACTTCCCTATTGTTAGGCCCCGCCCCGGACTAATCGTAATTAAGACTAATTAATCCCAATTAGTGTTAATTAAGCATGATTAATTGTGCTAATTGTGATTGATGAACTAAATGAGTTGGGTTAGTCCCAAATGATTGAATTAAGCTTGATGAAGTGAACTTGAAAGGGGTTGAGTTGATTAAAAAGAGTTTAAACTCAAACAAGGTAAATTAAGGACCTTTTTGTAAATACGAATTTTCTCGTATTTCGTCAAATACGGAAATTCTTGATACCAACGTGTGTATCTCGAAGAGTACGTCAACTTTCATAATACACTTGATTTCATTTAACATAAGGTTGGTCAAATGGGTCTTTATTTGACCCAAAATGTAAATAAGAAGAATGGAGGAGGACTTTAGTGCAAAAAGTCAGCTTATATAAGCTAAGAGATGGCTCATATCTCATTTTTACAAACCCTAGGCTCATTTCTTCCTTCTCTTCCATTTCTTCTCCATCAAGAGTGAGGATTGAAAGTGGGGAGAGATTTTGAAGAGGCATCATCATTTTCATCTTCTTCTTCAAGTGCTTTCCCCATTATTGAAGAACTTGGAAGATTCTTGGAGAGGGATTGTGACAAGCCAAGCAAAGAAAAGGGGGGTTTTTATCAAAGAAGCTTAAGGAGGCAAGTATAAACATTGCTTGTGAATGTGTTAGCATTATAGATGTTAATGGAGATTTTGTTGATTTTGGATGTGTATATTTCCATTGATTTAGAGTGGGTTGTTTATGGATTGATGGAATGGATTGGAGATATTATTGGTGTGAATGGTATGAATGAGGGGTGGACAGGAGGTCCAAACACTTATTGCAGGTTGTTATGAAATAAATGGAGTAGGAGTGAAGAAGAGAGAGAGTTGCAGAAATCCGGATTGGATTTTTTGAAGCGTTCGCTCAAGCGAACCACTCTGGATGGACGGAGTGAAGTTCTGAAGCGCTCGCTCGAGCGAACTTTGTGTTCGCTTGAGCAAACCACTCCCTGGATGAAGGCGCTCGAGCGGACAAAGGCCTACTCGAGCGACAATTTCTCTGTTTGAGTTCGCTCGAGCGAACTTTGGGTTCGCTCGAGCGACCACCTCTCTGTCTGAGTCCGCTCGAGCAAACCTGATGCTAGACAGGGCATTGATTGAGGCCGAAAATTTGGCCAATCGATCGGACCGTGGGACTCCGTTAGAGTCCAGTTGGTTTTGGATTTCGCAAGAAGCATGGATACTTTTGGACACTTATGTACCCTCTAAATTAGTTTTGTGGCTAATTAATGCAAAAATAGAGATTTGATGGGGATTGTGGATAATGAAGTAGAGACTGTGAGAATTGAACCCATGGATTAATAATGTGTTAAATGATAATTGATTGTAGGCTATACCTCTATGAGTGTTAATCACGGGGATTCCAATGTACATATAAATACAAATGTGATGTCCATCGAGAATAACATGTACATTGGATAACCAATGGTTACACCCAAATGGTGGGTAGGAACTGGAATAGAAATGAGTAGAATCGGGTAGTCAGTGATTCTCTCATGCCTTTTGTATTTTTATCACTTGATTCCAATCTCACAAGATTGATGTCATTATTGTTTCCTTTCCATTGTTAAGAATGGAATTACTGTATTGAATTGTATCCAGAAATGGATTGATAATGAAATGTATTGACTCTTGAGTCTGGCACTACCTAGCTATTGTATGAAATTCTAAATGAATGAATAAATGATTATGTACATGAGGCCAGGGTCATGAATGGTGCCCCCTTCCGCCCTGAGCCAAATGACTATTCCTACTGCAGCAGATGGATTTGGGGGCGTTCCGGAGCTTCGTGGTGATGCTAGTGTCCCTGGCTCGGACACTGGTAAGTCCCACAAATTCCGATCATATCTTCGGGTACTGATTGATGCCTTCCATTTGGAAGATGAATCCTTCCTTTGAGGGAAGATGGTATATGAAATGAAATGACATGGAAAGAAATAGAATGAAATGAATTGAAATGAAAGCTATGGTAGTTGCCATCTTGTACATGCTTATTGATTGACTTGTTATGCTCATCCATTGTCTAGAATTGGAATTATTCCCTAGATATATTGAATGAATTTAGTAAATGTACTAACATGTGCTATCACAAGTTGTGTTTATGCTTTGTTGAACCGTCGTGTTCATTAGTGTTATTGATGGCATTACAGGCCCGATTGCCCATGCCGGCCCTGCAGCGGCCCCGGCGGCAGCGGAGGAGACCATTGCGGTTCCTCCAGTAGGATTAATTGAATGGGACGGTTGGAACACTATTTGATATGATTGTTCGAGTGCGCAAAGTAGACTATGGATATTTTGGGAAATTCTTTTGAGAATTATTTTGTAATAGTTGAAATACATTTTGGAAATGTAATATTTTGGGAACTTGTATAGTCATCAATTTGCATAGTGTTTAGATATGCTAAAGTTGATGAAAGAAAGAAAAAGAGCGATACATGTATAAGGAACTTTATTTTGTATACATATACATTTTGAATTAATTGTCAATGTGTATTTCCGCAAATTGTACAATTGACTGGTATGTATGGATGAATGTATCCCTTGTGGATTCTGTTTTAGCTTAGGTTAATTCAGAGTTCACGGGAGTAAATATGGTTCACGGCCCTGGATTATCGTAACTCGGGCCCGGGTCGTGACACCTATGGCGGGGAGAGCTCCAACTATTTACAGATTTTATCAACTAGGGGAAACAACCATCCAAATCAATGAGTGCCTAGCAATCTATGGTTTAGTAGTCTGACTGCTCTTGAACTAACTTCCCCGTGAATGTGCAAAGCTTTCATTGCCTTAATTGATGACATGTAATGTTTTCCTTATCATCAAATTACATGTTGATTCTATTTACTTTTTCAAAATTTTTTTTTATTCCATTGAGCAGTATAGATTTCTTACATGCCATTCTTTTTCCTATGTTTGATATCTTACTTTTGCTAATTTGCAGTATACAGTTGCCATGATGGGCTATGGGCCTGAAGATAAAAATCCTGTTCTGGAGTTGACATACAATTATGGAGTCACAAAATATGACAAAGGAAATGGTTATGCTCAGGTAAAATTCTCACATTGCTTTGAGATCAACAGTTCAGACTTTAGATGTTTTTGAGCAGCAAACGTCAATTGTGATGTCTTCTAAGCAAATTTCCACTGTAATGGTTTTAACAGTTGTTTCCATTCCTTTTGGCTAACCACCATTGTTCACAAACAAGTTCCAGAGAAGAAAATAAAATAAAAAGAAATTTATATTTGTTATAAAATCATCTATGTATTTTGTTTTTCATGCCTGTCCCCATTCCCTTATATGGTTATTGCAAAACACAAGTTATATTTTTTATGTTTGTATCACAAATTTGCAGAAAAGGGCACACAGTTCCAGCTTAGGAACGATCCGGCTCATGGGGCCCACGCACAAATTTTGTTACCCATCCTGCTTTTTCTTATGGCTGGAATTTGCCAACTTTACCTTTCATCATTGGATAATTGCCATTTTTATCACATAGGTAGGTCATAGGGAGACCTTTCAAATCCCTAGACCCCATTATTGTCATGCTTCTTTTTAGGTGGGCCCTACAGCGTGGACTATTCATAAACTAGAGACGTAGGGCTATTCTTAGAAATGCCTCTATATATCATCTTCATCATCATCAAAGCCTTATCTCGAATGAATTTTGTTTCGTCATTCCATTCTATCATGGGCTAAATCCTCGGATAGGTTGCACTTCTTCAGATCTATTCTTACTTCCATCCAAGTCCACTTCGGCGTACCCCTGTTCCTTGAGGGGCTATCAACTTGCATCGAGAAACTGTTCCTCGTTGGTGCCATTGTTGACCTACATTGGACATGTCTAAATGCTCTCAAACAAGTCTCTCTTAATTTACCACCTATTAATGTCACCCCTAAATGCTCCTAAATGTGCTCATTTCTGATTCTATCATTCCTAGTTTTTCCACATATCCATCTCAACATTCTCATTTCTACTACACTCATTTTTTGCACATGTTTCCAAATTGGCTAACATTACGTGCCATAAGTCATAGCTAGTCTAATCGTTGTTTTGTAAAATCTTCCTTCAATCTTGTTGGTGTGCGCTAATCACAAAGCACCCTAGAAGCAAGTCTCCACTTCAACCATCCAGCTCTTATTCTATGGTAGATATCCTCCTCAATCTCCCTATCCTACTAATTATAGAGCCAAAGTATTAGAAGGACTCTCTTTGTCGCATCTCTTGAGCTTTAATTCTCATAAGAGTTAATCTCTCTGCACATCCCTGTTGAAAATGCAAATTATGTATTGCATCCTTGTACGTCTTATTTAAAGCCCTTGAATTTAAAGCCTCCCACCATCTCTCAAGGCACATTCATGCCATCTCTTGATTCATCCACTAGCACTATATCACCTAAAACAACATACACCAAGGTATCATGCATGTAAATGATCAGGTTATACACATATAATAGTTGGATCCCTTAAACTGATTGGTTCAAATTTGTATCTTACCAGATTGCAGTAGGCACAGATGATGTTTATAGAACTGCAGAAGCCATTAGACTTTGTGGTGGGAAGATTACACGTGAACCTGGGCCTTTACCTGGTATCAGCACCAAGATTACTGCCTGTCTGGATCCTGATGGATGGAAAACGGTACGCTTACTAAACATTTTACATGTTCTGTTTATCCGTTTATCTTGCCTGCTTGTTATCATATAATGAAAGGAAAATGCTTTTAGATATTTGCCTATTGAAACACCTTTATTTTGTTTATCCCAACTGGTAGGCACATCTACTTGGTTTATGGATACAAGATGCTGTTATTTATGCTGTTTCTTTGATGAGTATGGGAAAATTCTCAGTGATAAAAATTAACTCAATATTCAATAATTAGAATTGGCATTCATGACCGTGCACACATGCTATGATATAGCATACCATCTGCACCGAAATATGGACCTATTTAAATCCTATAAATACTGGGTCTGCGTTAATCTTTCCATATGGCTATTTTAATCTAAGGAAGTTTCTAAAAGGCATTTCGGTCCATTTGGAGGAAATTTGATTATTGAGAGTAATTTCAAAAAAGGCCATTAGTGGTTGTGAAAAAAAAGTAAGGTTCCAATGTGATCGTTGTTCACTATTTGAGATATTTGGTTATTACAGGATGATTTTGGCTCCCAAATGTCCCAATTTCTAACACATTTTAAGATCAGCTAATGAAATGGTGGATGGTTCATGGTTTAGCTAAAGTGGGAGTAAGCAAAACTTCTTAATCTGGAAATGCTTTGTTGTAGTGTTTTGGGGGTAATCTTGTGGGACACGATCAGTTCATTTAGTATAAACTCTTATAATGTATGGCCTGCTTTTAATATAGTTTTGTACTTTTTATTAATATAAATTTTTGTTGCTTTTAGAAAAAAAATCTTTGCCTTGTTTGCAGAGCGTGATCTCATCTGTTGCATATTTATGCCTTTTGAATTTGATATTTCCCATATTTGACTACCTCATTTAGTGGGCTTAATGTTTTGTTGACGATGACGATAACAAATCAGGTTTTTAGAATCATGTGTGTCAACTTGGGTTGTCTGAATGCCGGAGGACAAGCAATAGATGTAATGACAACATTTATAAGAGATTCAATGAAGTGAACCTTAAATTGTTATTTCACTGCGGGCAACTCGTCTAAAATCACCTTGATCATCTTCTTCCTTCCTTTCTTTTATCGGTGACAAGTACTTTTATTAAAATTAAAAGATAATAATGTCTACAACACAAGCCAAGAGGAAATAAAAGACAACACACACAAAACATAGGTATAAAAGAACTATACCAAACATTAAGCATTAACCCTAGAAAGTGCCCTTGCTTAGCCAAGGAATCCATCATACCATTACCCAATCTCCTAGTATGCTTAAACTCCACCTGATTTAGATAATGATTTAATTTCTTTGAGAAATAATGAAATATCTAAGGACCCTTCACTCGAAGAAGAGAGCCACACGATAGCATCAGAAGGGTCATTCTCCGGAATCAGCTTGTTGGAAAATAAAGATGATTAAAAGCAAAGGGCTTCTGGACTTCAGTCTCATTTAACTCTCTTAAGCCCACATGCATTGAAAACAAACAAAATGTCAGCTTTACTATTTCAAAGAATGTGTCCTATGCCTGCCAACCATGGCTTGCCTGTAGCTGCTCCATCCACATTAACTTAAAAAAAACCTACCCGAAGGGGTGGGACCAAAATTCGGCAAAATTCGGAAAGTCTCTCCCCATAATGGCCACTATAATAGGTCATATCAATTTGGTATATTCCACCAGTCTGGGGACAACTAAAAGAATTCTACTTTTTCACTGAAAAATAAGCTTCCCTAAAACCTTGGAAAAACGAATAAAAAGAAGATAAAACAAAAGAATAATATCAACAATGTGTGTCCATTATTAACAGGCAACTTTGATATAATGATCAAAGCTTCCCTAAAACCTTTTCTTGTCATCTGAACAGACTTTAATTGAAATGCATTTCATCATTATCCTTTAATATAATGATCAAATAGAACTCTTATTCAGTTCTGTATTTGTGTGGGCTGGGAGGTGGGCAAATATATTACCAAGATGTATCTGCTTTAGATATGAAGAGGGATTGTCTTATTTAGCTTTGATAGGCTGACACTGATTTCAAAGGATCAGATCAAATGACCCCTGCCACCCTCGTACATTCAACTTATATACGGTGGGCCTTCTCTTGGTACCCTGGGTCCTTTGGGCAGATGGGAATGCCTAGCTTCTTATAGACTTTTCAAGTCCAGGTTGATTGGGAGAACCAAACAGGGCAGAGACTGGCCTATTCACAAAGGCTTCAGGAATTTTGATTATTGCTTCTCAGAAGAAAGTGTTATGTTGTCCAAGAAACTTAATTGGTTTGGTTGGTGGCAAGTCTATGGAAACATGTTCACACACAGAATCTATGGAAATTTGGAGACTCAATTTGGTGGGACACAAAAATAAAGCTTTACTACTAAAAGTTGGTAGAGCTTTTGTCAATGTGCCAAGGGCGGCAAACTGTCAGGTGGATATATCCTAACAAAATTTGGGTTGCTCCTCAATGTACCGAGGCATGCAAACTGTCAATGTACCTCAATGTTTTTATGCTTGTTAGTGCTATACCACAGATCTTGGTAGATTGTTTTGTTGTACAATGTTCCTGTCCTATTCCTTAAATGACTAAAATGTTATTAATCCTTGAAAATAGGCATTGGGCCACCCTGATTACTTGTCAGGCATTGAACTTTTCCACAGATTATTTTCTATCTCTTTTCCAATTGCAACTCAAGTAATCTGCAAATTACGGAGTAAGAAATGTTGCACCAAAGTCTCTAGTTCAGGCTGACTGCTAGAGACACTTTTTTTTTTTTTTTTTTGAAAAGACTGCTAGAGACACTGAACTTTCCAACCCTTAATGCTGCACGCAATAAGTGCAAAGTAAAGGAATTTTGGCCTAAAAGTCTGATTTCAGGGTCTGCACAGTTAATTTACAGGATAATGTACTCTGGTGCTTCTTTAAATATTATGAAATTTGCGGGAAATTACTTTGAAAAGAAGGAAAAGAAACGACTGACAGCCTAACAGGTTACCTCTAAATTTTGTTGCTACTGTTTGGCCTTTTTCTTTTCTCATGTTCTTTCTGACAACTTCTGTTTGGGTTTGCATGGCTAATGGATACCGGACATTACTCTTCAATGGTTTTTTGCCCTGCCTTATTTATTTATTTATTTTTATGACACTTCTGTGCTACATAGTGATTGATTCAGATTGTCGTCGCATTCTTTCATTGTTGATTATTAAGTCTTGCTCCATTGCATCACATTATTTTATTCAACAGGTCTTTGTTGATAACATAGACTTTGTGAAGGAATTGGAGTGATAAAAAACAGGAAGACTGTCCTCAAGCTTCTCATGGCCAGTTCACACAGAGATGCATTACAGTTTTATCTCTTGATCTTGCCTCCCAAGTTTTGACTTGCGAAGCCCACTGAGAGATCACTTCCATCCCAGTTTTGTAGATAAGTCTTTTCACTTTCCTAATGGTAGCAATAATTATCTTGCATTTCTACAATGTGACGGGTGGATGCTATATTTTTCCATCCATTGTAGATTTCTTGTCAAATACATATAGTTTGCAGTCATCCAAACTCGTGTTTTGTAACCAAAGCGTGACTGAAGGCCCTTTTAAAATAAATGGTACTATTCTAATCGTGGGTATTTTTGTTGCAAATGGTTTAACTGGGTAACCTCTCAAACTGATGGAAATGAGCATTTTGGAGCCCAAGCTAGGATTTTGAATTTACATTCTACTGGTTCTGGGGGCATTTGGGGAACAAATGGTTGTAGTGAAGACACTTCTTTATAATTTAATGAGAACAATATTTCCTACACTTAGTTCATAAAAAGAAAGAGCTTGATATGATGAAGACCGAGGCTGCCTGTACCAGATGACAATGGTTGATATATGGTGATTGCTATTTGGAGTAACTTAAGATCGAGCTATTAAGCATATTTTTTCATTTAATTTCTGGACTGGCACTTATGAACCTGCAAATTATCATCAATATTAAGAGTTAATAATTTTTGAAAAAACTTCTAACTGTTCTACAGAAATCCAAACTTCACTCCTGTTTATTGTCATGCCTTCAGATGGGCCCCAAGTGGAGAACCGTTTTATAGTTTAAAAATATCTCGAGGAGTATTGGTTGTGATAAAATGGATCAAACGATGTGTATGTTGGGTGCTGGGCCTTCCCGATACACAATGGTGATGCAATGTGAAGGATAAAGGTTCTTGGCCTTGGAGAAACTTCATCCCTATCATGGATGGATTATGAGTTTATGATACCTTCTGTTGAAATCTCCAGTTTAGTGAATGTGATTTTAATCTGATCTAAAATCATAACTCCAGTGCAAGCAAATGCATCGAGCGAAACTTACGGGAGCTGTGATAGCAACAGTGTTTGATTGGGAAATTTGTTAAACCCTCCCGGTGTCCCTCGGGCTCAGGGCCAAAGGCTCTCCAATTGGGCTGTGCGAGAGATACCTTTGGTTTTCAGAAAAACAAGAAAAAAAACCATACCCCATTACCCCCGATTTCTATATGCTTTTCTCAATTTTGCATTATTCCAATACTATCATGACATATGTCACAATATTTCCAATTTAAAGATATTTTGGAAATATCACGAGATCTTCGAGAAAATGTCATTTCCGGTGAATATCGTGGTATTATCAGACTATGGTGTTTAGATGTGGAAATGATCACGCCATACCCTTTTTATTCATTAACCCCAAAACTGTCATGTATCCAAGGTAATAATATTCAAAGAAATTGTGGGGTATGTTTTAATTAAAAGAAACTACCTAGGTTTCTTCTTGCATTCTCCTCTAGACACTAGACACTAGACACTAGACACGTTTGTTTTGCAACATTTCCACGAAAAACACAAGTTTTCGTGGATTTCCGCTTATCTATTTTGGGTAGAAATGTATTCTAAAATCTCATAGGAATTCATTTCCATGTAAACAAATTAAAGGGCTCTTAAACAATTGTTTCTTATTTTTAAATATTTATTCTGTACATATTTATTTTATTTTCTTCAACATTTCTTCGAATACTTTTTTGAGGCAAACCCAAATTTACTAAATATTTTTGAGACAATAAATTTGCAAGAGCATATATGTGAAAATGGTGTTCCATCGCCCCTATATTTTAGGTAAGGCATGAGGAACTAGCCAAAGAGGACGAAAGAAAGACTAAGCGCGGGAAGAGGAGATAAAACATGCACTTCTACTAGAATTAGGGCACATTTTCCTCTTCCATGGAAAAAAGAAAATCTCACCCCATAGTAAAAGCTTTTACGCAGAATTGGAAAAAATCTAGTTTTTTTTTTCTGCATTTTTCTGGTCTTTTCACTTTTTTTCGCTGCACCAAACGTAAATTTTACTATAAAATAAAAAAAACATTTTCAAAATCTTCACTTTTTCTTACAAAACTGGCTGCAAAAATGTGCCCTATTAAATCGAAAATGCTCAAAGGGAGATGGAGATCTGAAATGAGCAATCATAGGAAGTCACAACTGATCCTTCTTTTCTGTGATAAGATGGAGAGCTTCTTTTGGAAGAGTAAAAACTAAAAACCAAGCTGTCATTTTTCTCTCTTTCCAAGAAACCTGTCAATAGTGGGCCTACCCATTTAAAATTGGTCAAATGTATGTCTTCTTCCTTCTATGAGATGTGGCCGAATTGTACTCCATATAGAGTCAGCCTGATTGTGGGCTCGACCTTATGTACTTTGTACATGAGGCCCTATTTTCTCGAACATGTATGTGATATAACTTGGATTAGGAAAATTGAGAAAACAAGATTATGTCCAAGATCTTGACCATTTTTTAATTTGGATTATGTGATTGGAATAAAAAAAGATTTTCATTTGAAGCAAAAATTAGGTTTGGATATTAGGTTGGATTCAGAGTCTACTGCATCGACCTAAACATGAATCGCTAAATAGAATAGAAAATAAAAAGGCGTTGTTTAATTGGTATGGATGAATGGTGGTTGTAAGAGATAATCTTCATATTTTTTGTTTTAATGAAAAGTGTAAAAAAATAACTTTTCTCTCTTTTAATAAGTTATATTTCTATTTGGCAACAACTTTTCAATCCCTAAAAAGCCTGAATTTCACGATTTCAACACTTTAGATGGAATTGGACCCACACTTATATGTTCGAGAAGGTAGGGCTTAATGTATAAAGAACATTATATTTTATATTTTATTCATGTGTTCCATACAAATTCAGTTTCATGATGGGTTCATTTCATAATGGAGGAAAATTTGGCTAAAGTTCCATAAAAAAGGATGTCGTACATTTCAACCGTTTAGATTTTCATAAGTGGGTCTGACCAGTAGCCGTTTTATTGATGAGAGTGGGAAAAATGGCTATTTCTGGAAGAGATTGAAAAGAAAATGGCAACTTGCATTTTAATCTCTCCCTCTCTCAAAAAAAAAAAAAAAAAAAAAAAAAAAAAAAAAAAAAAAAAAAACAACCTCTCCATATTATCCTGGAAAGGGAATGTAAGTACTTATCATCCTTTGTTTCTTCCTTTTAAGATCTAGCTTCATCTTCCTAGCAGCATTCAAATAAAACTCTACCACTACTATGTTCCAGATATGTATATGATTATCAGAGTATTCGAAGTCTATAGTTTCGAATATCATAGAGAAGTTTGGATCAAATGCCAGATCCTTGTATATATGTTCCAACCTGAGGATCTAGATCTGAGACAATTACCTTCTCAAAATATACATAGGTTTTGAGGGCTTACATAGCTTCAGTTACACTGAAGTTTGAAAGTATATTTAGCTTTAATAGCCTAAATGTATTTTGAAACTTGTATTTTGAAGCTCTTTTATCGATTATACTAATGCACCCTACATTTTATTTTGGACTTTATCCAGAATTGAATCATTCTTCTTCTTCTTCTTCTTCTTCTTTATTTTTTTTTGAGTTGACACTGGATCCAGATACATTACAGGTTCTATTTTGGATTTGTTTTTTATGTTGATGTTGGTTGGACCCGGATACAACAGAGGCTCCATTTTGGGCTTGGATCTGGATGCAGTTCCATGTCTGTAAAGATGGATCCGATTTCGTATCATCCAGTTCTATACTCCAAAACCAACACCACACCAACCACCCCCACCACACCCCCCCCCCCCCCCCCCCCCCAATTCCTACCTATTCCAAAACACATATCGCTGGAAGATTTATTTTGATAAACTAAATGGATAAACAATTCACAGTTTTTTCTGGATATGGTGATGGAAAAAAGAAACAGAGATGACACATTTTCCACAAAACACAAGTACATGTTCAACCCCTCCAAAACTCCTGAATTTTTGTCATAATTTCTTTATAAAAATCTCTACATCAAACATCCGATTAGCATATATCGACAAAATCTCTACCCAAAAAAAAAAAAAACATAAATCTAACAAAAAAGTCAAAGTTCTCCAGAAGAATGTCACTGCAAACATTCTTATCAAGAATGTTACTGTGTCCAAGTTCTCCACAAGAATATCTACCACTAAAAGCCGCTTGAAATTTTTTTTTCTGCCCGCACTTTGTTCTTATTTCTTCTTCGTTATTATCAAGAGTGGACACAGGAAATTTAAAGTGGGGGCTCAATGTAAAAGGAATATTGGGAAAGGAGGTAAATGTTAAAAAACACATTAATTTCTAAAATTTGCGGGATGGTTTTTTTTTTAAAAAGTCTAACTTTTTTCTAGGATTCCACCCATGTACCTGGGTCCACTCCTATATTAAGTAACCCAGATCAGATTTAATGAATTTCTCACTAGCCTAATCCATATGACAAAGCTACTTCTCCCGTTGGACTATGGATTAGTAATCCGCCCCCGCCCCGCCCCGCCCCCAACACCGACACACCCACAGAAATTATTTCTATAATTGAAACAGAGACACAAAATCTACGCTTGGAATGAGAAAATGGCTATTCTAATCACACGAGATATGCGTGGGAATGAGGAACTGGCTAAACTCTAAAGGGCCAATTAGGATCCAACTCCAAACAAACCAAATTTCCCTCTAAGAAGCCAGCTAACTGTTGAAGAGAAGGAGCCAATAAATGTCAAAGCTTGCATTCTTCTGTCTTGGCCATTATTTGCTATGAGGGGAAGAATGGAAAAAGGAGATGGCATTGTTGATGTTGAGATTTATTGTGGGGCATTTTTCAATTTAAAAAAAAAAAAGGTTTTATTTTATGTTTATCTTTTCTTTTGTCCAACAACAGTCGAGCCAAAAATGTTGAAATGTATAATATTTTCTTCTCTATCTTATTTCTCATATTCTATGTAAAAAGACCTCATTTGAGTGCACTATTGATTTGAGTTCTAATTTCTGTCATGCATCTATCTTATTTTCAACCATCGGAAATGCAGTCACACGTTTACTAAACAAAAAGAAGAGAATTCAATTGTATTTACCATCAGTAGACTGCTTGTATGGAAATGATCAAGATATCTTACTGCTTTAACGTTAGGAACCTCTCTCCTCTATTTTAGAATAGGACAAGTTGTAGAGTTGGTAGATGGGGTCACTTCACCTATCAGATACAAAATAACTTTTCAGATCTAACACTCTAAAATAATTTAGACCAGTGGATGTTGCCAAGAGAAGCCATGAAATGAGCTTTCAGCAAATTAGAAGATAATTTTTTTTATTTGACCATCCATTTTGTAGCTTTAAATTAGAGTTTGTTGTGAAGATCCATTAGACCTGCTGTGATTTTGTTCAGAATGCTGATTTTTGTTTCTATTGGGGTTGATTCTTATCTTTTAAAAATTGCACAAGAGTAAGAGGGTTTAAATCCATCTCCATAAGGGTTTAGAATCTTAAAAAAAAAAAAAAAAAAACCTCAGCCGTCTTTTAATTGGTGGATTTTTTTAGCAGGCCGTCTTAGTGCATTGTCCTAGTTAGATCGCTAAGCTACCATGTAGTTAATGAGTTCAGATACACTAGGGCCTATTTGGATAGTAAAAAACTAGAGCAGAGTAAAGTTAAATGGGCTCTAATATTTAAAAAAATTTAATCCTACCTCGTTTGGATGAGTCTGGCCCAACAAATGAAGTATTTTTGTTGGCCTACGTGTACATCAATATGGTTGTTAGAAAGGCTTTTCATAATAGTTTCATGCCATTTTCTTTCCTCATTCCATATATCTTTAATCTTAAGATTTGGATTAACCATGCAAAAAAGGGATTTTCTCAGGGCCTTGCTTACAAGGGATCCAATTACACTTCCACACTGTAAAGTTTTCCTTATTTCCAACAATCCATCCAACCCTTTTATTAATGAGATCAACTCCCTCGTCAAATCCCTTCCAAAACCAAGAGTTGCATTTTCTGAATTTAACTTCCCAAATGTTACTTTTGGGACAATATTTAGCTTTTAGAATTTTTGAGCAAAGAAGGTTTTGACTTAAGTTCACATGTTTTTACAAAAAAAAAAAAAACCCTTAAGTTCGCATCTGTGAGTGTGACGAAACTTAAAAGCCTTATTCTCTTCTCTTATTCATAACCATTCAAATAAGCATTAAGAGAGAGTTGAAAGAAAACATTAAACATCGAGGTGATCACTTCATCTGGTTTGAGAGTGAGAAAGAAAAATATTGTTTTCTTTTCTTTTCCATTAAGAGAGTGAAAGGGGCCGTAGTTTCTTGAGAAGGTGATCTTAAAGTTGAAAGCTTTGAAAGAAGAAGCTTGTAATCTCCTATTTTGCATAGTGGATTGGATCCCATGACATTGTTTTTTCTCTCTTATTTTAAAGGACTTTTCACGTAAATTTGATGTATGCTTTGTTTTCTCTCACTTCATTTATTTTTCTTCTATCATACTTGTTGTGATTGCTTGCATTAGATTGTGCATCTTTTGTTTTTAATTTGTTGAAATTCTAAGTGACTCGCATGGAGGGAAAGAGTCCCGCAATCTTCTCCACAGGCTTAGGAGGGTAAATTATGATTTTAAATATACATACATACATAAGGTATATGAAAAATAAATGAAAATGAAATATGATTCTGCACAATGAGTTGGTAATCCCAATTTTTTTTACTACTGACCATTGATTGGCATAACTTTTCTCATTTTTAAATTAATGATCTTAATTTAACTTATAAATAGCCACACTATTCTTGATGTAAAATTACACAACATAAACACCATTTTCATACGCCATTGTTTACCTCACGAATCGAATTCCTCATGGTAGCTCTGCCTCATTATTGTTATTAAAAACTTGATAGCATAATACATGTTCTCCTTACAAGACGTCGTGTTATTATCAGACTAGGAATGACTACAAGGCCATCAGTAAACATCTCTTTCATGGATTGTAAAGTATTAGACCCGATCTCAGAGCCGTGCTTGTAATGCAGTCTCTCAGCTTTTCCTCTGTCATCCTCCCTTGTTTCCTCACCTGTAAAAAGGATAAAAAAATTTCCTATTTCGTTAGTTTCAACTTCCAAGTAGTCCTACCTACTCTCTTATAAAGTCAATACCATGTACCCTTACGGGGCTTTTACTGTATCTATTCAGGTGACTTTCCTAAGTCTATAATTATTGTTTTCTGTTATTTTCCCAGGTCACTTTCTCTTGTGGTTGTTGGTGAGATTTGCCAAGCCCAACAGTGATTTACTTTCCAAAATTCTATCCTATGGTCCACTTTTGTTTGAAAAATATATGAAAAGAAGAGGTATTTGTCATACAACAGGCGGAAGAGTTTTGCTCCTCAGGTTTGTACATTTCTTGTGGCCCCAATATGAATGTCTTTTATGTAACTTTCTCAAATGTCTTCTATACAATTTTCTGAGAGAGAGAAAGAGAGACCTTTCATGCTTAGCTTTCCAAATAATTTAGCTCATTGCTTTATTGTTAATAAAAGATACTTTTTAAGCTGAACTCAATTAAGTGGATGAGTCCAAGATGACGACGATGACTACGACGCTGATAATGACCACAGATGCTTTAATAAAAAGATTTAACAAGCAAACAATGAGATTCAAAGAAGGCACCGGGATAGAAATTAGCAGTGACATGGATTAGAAGTATCTAAAATACCGAACAAATCAAATGATCCTAGTCGTTATAAGTTTAGTCCTCAAAATTTAAAGATTATACATTGTGTAAACTTATTGTAATAAAATCTAACTGTGACTATTTCAAACTATGTTTAGAGCCAATTCAAGGTGGATAGATATATATGTGAGTGGATTATATTGATCACAAGTGAACTAACCCCTCATAAGAACAAAAACAAAGCACAAACTAAACCAGGTATCATCCCAAATTTACCGAACTTTTTTTTTATATGAAAATGATCCAAGCTATTGGATATATTGTTCAAATGAGGAATATTTAATGGCCA
The DNA here is from genome assembly GCA_029852735.1 of Persea americana. Classification (NCBI taxonomy): domain Eukaryota; kingdom Viridiplantae; phylum Streptophyta; class Magnoliopsida; order Laurales; family Lauraceae; genus Persea; species Persea americana. The sequence continues at coordinate 62,051,904 of CM056813.1, read as the reverse complement.
AAACTCAAAAGATGGGTCATTTGAATGCTGGGATTAGTCAAACCCTAATTATAATTTAATGACCAGTTTATATTTTTATTGATAAGTAATTGACCATTTAGTGCGCACTAGGGTTAGTCAAACTTAGGGTACATGGTCCATTAAAGAAAGGGAAAGCTGCATTGAGTAATTGTTCTTTTACACCAAAGTGGCAATCAATAGTCAATTAACACTTATATAAATGAAGTGAGAATTCCAATATCTTTTCTGGGGCAATATTGGCAGTGATAATATCAAAATAATTTCAAATTTTTTGCTTATACTGAAGAGCAAATGAAAATATCCAAAAAAAGTAAATTTAATGTATAAATAATTTAAATACAGATGAGGAAAATTCCATTGTAAGAAAATGCTTTTGAAAAATAAAAAAGTAAAAAAAAATATTATTTCTTACTATATGTGCCTGACTGATAGAGAGAATATTCTAAGATTTGGATTAGGTTACATTAGGGTAGTGAAATGATTAGGAATTTGGTGCAATTAGGTTATATTAGCGTTGTAATGTGATTAGGAACCGGGGTGGAACTAGAGGGGCTGAGGGGTTTGGAATACTCCCTAGTGTTCTCAAGATTTTTGGTTTATTTAGCATTGGCTGCTCAAAAAATTTAAAAAACCCTCTAATGTTATAGAAAGTCTTATTTTTTTCTTTATATATATACCCCCCCTCCAAGAAATTTTATCTTTACTCGGTCCTCCCCTGGAAAATTTCCTGATTCCAACCCTGATTAGGAATATGTTGCGACTGGGTTAAAAATTAGAGTTGTAATGTGATTAAAAGATCTTTATGGTATTTTATGAATAACCATCAGCTATTCTCAAAGAAATACAACATGGAGAATCTGAAAAGACGTAGTCTCTGAAATTTCTGTACTTAAAAACAATTCACACACACTATGTAGTAAGGTTTATCAACTCCTTCTTCTGCTTTTGTCATAACTCATAAGTTTGAACCCTATTTCAACCTATGCTATTTTTCGTTGACATAGTGGGAATTAAGAATATGAGATTTTCAAGAAAATATCATGGTAATGTTGTGATAAATTCAAAATACTAGCAATATTTGCAACACTTTCATATATCAACTTCTTAAACTAGGGCATATGCTTTTGATGAGACGGTGAGATGACTTTTATAACGCCCAACTGGATAACTGCCACCCACAGGATAACTGCCACCCACAAACGGCAGTGAAAATTGAAAGAACTTGATGAGGGCAAGGTATGTGAAAAAAAAATAAAAAATCAATGCTATCCAATAAACCTAGGCCCTTCATCTTAAAGGCTTAGAATTGCAATGATGAAACAAAATACTCCATTTCACATATCAAACGAAATTAGATTGTTTCAATTTCTGCACATACCTGGCCCGCATCAAGATCTTTCACTTTTCCGTCATACATAATTGGCACTCATATGGATGGGCCCTATAAACTCATCTTGCTTATCTCACAATCTAATCAAAGCATTTCCCTTTAAACAAAAATTAAAGCATTCATTTCAAGAAAAAGAAAAAAAAAAAAAAACCACAAATCATTTTTGGCATGTGAGCTCGACTTGATTCCTATTCAGTACCCCTTTAAATAAGAAGCGGGGCGCTCTATTTTGAAACTTGTTAAACAGCAGACGGATACTAACTTTTCCATGTAACCATGGTTTTAAAGCATACACTCTAATCTGCGGACGCCTAAACCTTTATATATTGGTCTATATATCAGTTTAAAACGATATTTCCCTTATTATGGTCTCCTTTTCTAAAAGAAATCAATCTTAACAAAAAGAATTATCTGTGAATTTTTCTTCATTGGTTTGAAGGTGTCATATATGTTAACAAAATAAGTGATTATGATAGAAGAGAATTTTGATCCAATGCATGTATAATTTTAACTGAAATCGTTGGGTTGTGTCTCGTATTAATTTGGGTTAACTGGATCAGTCAATTGGGTTAGCTATGTTGTATCTTGGGTTTGCGGGTAACTTGGTCTTTCTATCGGGGCTTTTTTCAAGCAAAAGAAAGAGTGTCATATATATGTTTATGTAACTACATAACTCTAAAATATGTGAGAGGGTGAAAACAATAGTCCAAGCTTTTCTCTTCCGGTGCATGTTGGCAAACTTGCAGAATGACATAAATCTTGTTGTGTTCACTGTGATTGATTGCTTGATAGTTTGTATGTGTGCGTCGTGTTTGTGATCAGAGATTTATTTGTCTGAGCCACAATAATTACATATTGGGTGAGAGCACTCGATCTAAATTTTTGCATGTAAGCATGTAAGTCGATGTTTCACTCATATTGGTGTGTACTCCACTGCTGGATTCGCAGTGCGCAATTCTAACAATTCGATCTGTTCTATTTTCCTTCTGCATGGCAGATGGACGAAGGTTTTTTTTTTATCGGTACAATAAATTGTATTTGATGTCGTTTTGACTGGGAAGGTGGGGTAGCCGCCTCACACGACCAAGGCCACGACCCCATCACACTAAACCACCCACCTTTCAAAAAAACCCCTAGTGTGGAGAATTTTCTATGGAAAGTGGACCAGACCGTTCAGACCAAGAGAGAGAGAGAGAGAGAGAGAGAGAGAGAGAGAGAGAGAGAGAGAGAGAGAGATTATTACTTAAATGGGACTTGTGTTTCTATAGCAACTTCATTAAAGATGATGTATATATATATATATATAGAGAGAGAGAGAGAGAGAGAGAGAGAGAGAGAGATTATTACTTAAATGGGACTTGTGTTTCTATAGCAACTTCATTAAAGATGATGTATACCCACACTCTATTTTGGGATTTTAAATGTTTATTTCTGCGTGTGCTACTTCCCTTTTGGTCTCAGTGCTCACACTAGGGAGAAAGAAGCAAAAATAATGGAAGCTTACGTTGTCTTTCACCAACTTTTGTTTCTTACTAAATGATTATAATGTTATCAATGTATATGTAGGCCACGTAAATACACATTCTTGTCCAAGTTTCGAGATGATTATTTCTAGTGGGGTACTTTCCTTTGATCCCATACCCGCATCAATCATCATGAACAGACAGATGAAGTAATAAAAGATAACCCAATCATTCAATTATGATTACTACTTGATCATCAAGCTCAAATGATGGAGTATACATAGCAATAGACAAGAACTGGTGTGTAAGTCGTTGCTACACGGGCATGTGTAATGAATGGCCATCAAACGCGCAAGTGTATGGATTTTCTTACTTCCAAGACAATGAGAGATTTGTTATAATAAGGCATATAGAAATCCTTGAGCCGGCCAACTACTTTCCAATAGCAGTTCGCTGCATTATTATATTAATCCGATGTAAAATACATGATTTTAATCCTTCCGTTTTGTTTTGTTTCGTCGGCCTGTTTGTTTTCATGGTATTGGATTCCTAGAAAATCATGGTCAAAATAAGTTTTACAGAAGAAATATTTAAAAGGTGAAATATGAAAGAATGTAAGACGAAGACCTAGATGGGACCTTAGCTTATTTAGGACTTCATTCACTAGGATAATGACTGAGTAAAAGTTTCCACAGAAGTGGAGTTTAATTTGATGGACATTTGTGGATGTTCTCCTTTAATTCTTCAATTTTAGTCACTTTTGATGGGAAGACATTTCTTAAAACTCCTAAAAATTCAATACCAAGTTGGATATGTTTGTTCTATTATACCTGTTGAAAGAGAATTTAATGTCGATAAAATGTCCTTACCCTAATGAAAACGGTGGTTAATACGTGCATGGGCTTGATTTGATCAAGGGCTGTGTAAGTAATCTCGAAACCTAAGGACTCGATCACCCGCAGAACTTCTCCACCGACACCTGCTCCCCCTTTGCTCGTTATCTTCACCACAAATCTCCTATCCTCGATCTTCTCTGTATCTATCTGTTACATACACCAACCACATGTGTTTTCATTCATATCAGTTCATACTATACTGTTCGAGAGAGAGCACTAATTAACTAAAGAAAAGAACAGGGGAAGAGAAAAATATAGGGGAGTAGTTCTTTGTTTTACCTCTAGAATCTGGGACTTGGGCTTGGAATACCGCCTGGGAGGTGGTGCAAACAATCGCGAGGGCAACACTGTGTCGGTAGTGTTGTTTGGGAATGGCTCCAAGTTGTGGTTAAATTTGGAAACTGAAGACGGGCTCTCCTTAAGTTCCTTTTGGATTCTTGCAGTCTCTTCATGTATGCTTCTGAGATATGCCAAGGCGTCCACCAGAACCGACCGCTTATCCATCTGCACTAACCAATCAAATCAAATATCAAATATCAAATATCGAATGGAACGTGACGAGGCAGGAGCGTCTGGTTTTTCAAAATTTGGGTCTCTTTAGGTTAGTTGGTTCTCTTTATCGATCAATAAACTATCATGCTACGTTAGTTGGCTACAGCAAAGGTGATGTGATATATTGGCATGATGGATCCCCATAAGAGAAAAACTGTTCATTTGATAGTGATTTTCGTCCTCTCTTTGAGTCCTTATGTTAGGAGAGAGACTAGGGGAGAAATCAGTTCTTTCTGCTTTACATTGGGATCTCTTAATTAATGAAGTTAGCGTAAATTTATTGAAATGCAGAGCATGTAAGAGCCAGATAACAATTTTGCAACGGGGTCAACCATAGTCCTATCTCTCAAGCGTCTGCGATAATTTTATTGCTATTTTCTTTAAACTGGTCAAAAGGAGTAGGTTGCAATTTGGGGTATATAATAATAACTCTTTATACTATACTACACACCCTCTCTTTGGGACAACGTATCATATGGGGTGCAACTGTGTAAGTGAAGAAAAGAAAGAATTAAACGTCATTCATCAAAGTTTCGAATTTTACCTTGGTGATGTTGGGAACGAGAGCACGAAGAGAGAGTAACTGCTGACTGAGTCTCTTCCTCCTATTCCTCTCCGAATATAAGTTCTTACAATTCAATGCAACTGGTTTTCGATCCTCGTCGGTCTCTTCCTCCTCTTCCTCTTCATCATCTTCATTTCTTCCCTCCCCATCGTTCGTTAAAGGCGACATTTGTAGATTTACACAGCAAGAATCTATTGTGGTGGGTGTAGATCCAAGTCCCATAACATGATCGAAGAATTTCTCATAACTCTCATCTGGCAGGACTGCACATAGATCATCGCTTAGAAAGCAGTCACTCTCGTCTTCTTCGATCAGATTCGTTGAATGGGTCATGGGTTCAGCTGTTACAGGTATTTCGGTGAGAAACTGGTTGTAACCGCCTGTCGGGTGGGGTTGGGATCCGGAGTGGTCAAGTATGCTGTATTCCTCCTGTTGAGCGATGAGAGAGAAAGGGTCGGATTCGAAATCAGGCAAAGAGAATTGGGGAAAGTTGTCTAGGAAGTGGATGTTCTGTAATTGTTCAGGAAAGGTAGGGGCATAAATGTCATCGTTGTCAAGCCAGGAAGAGATGATGTCTGCACTACAGGTATTGGAATGAGTGGGCATTTCGATCACCTCTGGAAAAGTGAAGCGACCCAGTTCCATTTCCATTATAATTTGATTGAAGAAATACCACTTTCTCTCTCCCTTTCTCTAGATTGGAGGAAAAAACCAGTAAAGGATGTGGTTTCTTTAGTTTAACTTAGAGAGAGAGAACTTTCTCCTTGCACCTCTACTTACCCACTTGGAAAGGAGCCTGAGTGACTCTCTTCCTACTTTCGATGAGAGGAGAAGCATTGGAACACATATATAGGAAAAGGGTTGGCAGAAATGTGTAGGAATTTTTTAGAATTGATATAGAAAGGTCCAAAAGAGTTGGTGGGTGTTTGATTGTCCAAGTTTATATGTTGTTTATAGAATGTGGAAGGTAGACATGACAGAAAGAAAACGCATCTGATGTGGGGTCCACCATGAAACTTTACTTTACTCCGATGATACGATAACTTGATCACTGTTCACTGCAAGTGCAAAAGGTGCCCGCCTTGGAAAGTTGAAAGTTCCTCACCCACATGGGCTTTTCCCCACATTTGCGTACTCTGCTCTCGGGCCTTCACGCCGCCTACCTGAAATTTTCATCTTGAAATTTTGTCTTCCTTCAAAGTTATCCTAGGACTGCTATCCTTCTGTCATTTTCCAAGATCTCATTCTCCGAGAAATTTCGTTTGTGAAAAATAACAAGATCTAATTATAAACATGAAGAATAAGCATAATACGCATTAATAATATATAGTTCCTTAGTAATAGCAACGACTGTATATTCAAAGTTGGAAATGGATAGGTCCTCTCATGGAGAAAAAGATAATGATCCACAAAAATAGTCAACAAATGTGCATTATCTCCATAAATAATTGAATTCAATCTTTTTCAACTTCTTGAATAGCTATGAAATGGATGGCTGATGGCCTTATGTCAAACAATTGGAGACATCCAATAGATATGAACATTTAAAAATGGATAAATCTTAAAGCCCTCTTATATATAGTAATTTATTTGGTCCCAAAAGCTATTTTAGGTATCCTAATTGAGAAATAAACAAGTAGCTTGTAGAGAATCCCGTCAACTGTTTATCTACCATTACGTCTATTAGGTATGGAGTAGTTAATAAAAAATCACATACCCCCAATATTTTACCCTATTGTTAAAAGTCCTACTCTTTGAGTAATTGTTATAATTCGCTAACTAATTTTTATAAAATGATTGAAAACACCCATAGACCACCAATCAAATCTTTTGCAAGCAAATTTTCTTTTATTATAAAAATAAGCTATCAAAAGATAGGGACTTTGGAATATGAAAAAAGAATGAAGAAAATGACAACCTAAAATGAATACCGGAAAAGAAGGGCACATTTTCACTAAAAAAAATTAACAGAGAAACTTGGTTGTGTAAATTTGATGTATGGTGCAAAAACCTCTTGCAGATTGTTGCGAAAAGTATCGGCCAAAATTCACGTTAGTGAGGATTATTTTGAAGTCCTACATAATCTGAATCGATTCAATCAAAATCACTTCCCTTTATGATAACTGAATGAAGATGTCCAGTTTAATTAAAAACCATTCAAGCTAATTATTTTTTAAAGAGCAAGTCCATATCTTAAATTAGGAACTAAAATTCCAAAAGAACTCTAAAACTTTAAATTGGTAATAGAAACTTTAAAGCTGTTACTTTTTGAAACTTCACACTCATATGATTTCTTTTTTTTTTTTTTTTTTATAACTTTCTTAAGCTAATCATGATTTCTTGTTGATGTCATGGTCAGTCATTTTTTTATTTTTATTTTTTTGGGTAAAGGGTTAGTCAAGTTGTAACACCAAATTCGACCAGGTTCATCCTACATGTCGGTTTCATTTGTTTGATGGATGGTTCAGCTTTCAAAACATTGCGCTTATCCGTCTCAAAATCAATGATCAAGAAACATGTCCAAATGATGAGTAAATTGCCTGGTAGATTGTTGAACACAGACTCGATATTGAGGAGAATACCATATAGAGTTTTTGTTTCTATGCTTTCCCATGTTTCAACCATGAGATACAGACCATTTTTCCCCCTCTTCTCCACCTTAATTTTGTTTCAAATTGTTGTGGCCCTTTCTGTGTCAAGAAGTAACAACACATTCCAGCCATGATGCTTTCAATGTTGAAAAATCCAAGTCAGGAAGAACAGCCTCTCACCTGCCTGTCCTGAATTTGAACCCAGGCAGACACCTTTCTTCACCTGAGGCTGTGATACCTCACCAGAGGACCCCCTACCTCACCTAAGGTTTACTCCCTTCACTCAGGGCCACCTCTCCAGAGAGTAGGGGTCCCAGCCCCCCTTAAACTGGGATACCAAAAGGAAGAAAAAAAAAATCCAATTGGGAAAGGCGATTGAGGAACTGCAAAAATACCAATGAGTAAAATATGAAGCAAGGTTATGGAAGTTATACACCATTTCAGTTATTCATCTTCCTTTTTACTGTCCGGATCAGGATTCTTTGTTTGATGGAGTTCATATGAATAATATTTCTTTCTTTTCTTGCAAATGTTTAATGGTTAAGTGGGGTGACCATGGGCCAGGTTAAGTTAACAAAAACTAAAGGTTGTCCAAAATTGACCCATTTAATTATCAGGCCTGATACTTAGGACTGAATTCAGCCCATATTGTTAGCCTTTGGCTTTGCGGAAGCTAAAAGTGACTACAAACATGAAGATTAACAGTCCAGTAGTGTGTGTGGTCTCTCTCTCTGGTCCAACTCACACATCCAGTTGACAACAAAGGGGTTGCTCAGTTGGTTGGGAACCACCCCCCATGTCACCCGACTGCTCATAGATTGATCATCCTATGCCAAGCTCTTCCCACTTATATGCGCTTCTCTTCCCAATGTGTAGACTATGCTTTTCACGTTGTGGGCTTCCTCTTCCCACCTATGTGGACTGGGGTTAAAAAAACCTCAGCCATCCATTCACATGCTAAACTCCTAACCATTTAGTGCTACGACTAGGTTTCAAATTTGGTCATTCGGCGGAGAGGGTCCTAAGGATCCGAAGGGTAGGATGGACACCCTAATTATCAAATAAAAGATGGATGATTTGGATTGAATTAGAATGAATGGACCTTGTTGTTGAAATTTACCATGTGGTCCCAACATCCACATTTGTTTTAAAACAAATTTATCCTTATCTTTGATTCTTTTTTAAACAAATCCCATATTTTATATTTTTAGTTACTTGAGGATAACTCTCTCACCAATTTCAAGGTATCATGATTAAGTTTATGGATAACCATGATGGAAATGATATCATCTAGTACATATAAAGATTGCCTGCGGCCCCCGCCTCTAACCCTCTTATGAAAAAACAAAAGAGGTTTCCATCACTGGTCACAAGAGGAATAGATCCGGAATCTACTGTGGACCATTAATGGAGCATAAGCATCTGATCGAGAACCCAAACTGCTCTTCTTATCTTCATGGCATCAGGTACGCTATTTGATTTAGATCTATCATGCATGTTGTTAATTGCATAGATTTGTTAATTTTGATTTTGTAATTTTGGATAGATACATTTATGCTGCTAACACTTATTCCTCTCTGGTTTTGTTTTTTTTTTTTTTGCCGATAGTGGAACTATTATGTTAAAAGTAGTTGTTTGTTGACGAGTGTATGGCACCCGTCAATACATAGTGCTGAAACAGTGAAACACGAAGGTAAAGAAAAAACCGAGGGAGTACAGCCATATTCCGCCATCAGTCCCAACGACTGCCTCGTCGTGTGACACGTATGGTTAGATGTGTCCAGGTTCAGGCGTTCAGCATTGCGTATCAGTGGTTCTTCCAAATAGCCACCCTGTTGGGCTACACCTGTGTGACCGACTACCCATGTGTTGTTGTGGGTCTGTCTCAACTGGGACCAGTGGTAGTGGAACCCTCTCCAGATGATGCTAGAAAGCCATCGTGTACGCCCTCGCCCGTTCCTTTTTTTGCCTGGAATACAGCCTTTTTATGGGGAGGCAGTTCGGTGATGGTCCCTGCAGTTGGAGGGATGGCGTAAGCAGCCAGGAAATCTGCAACTACATTTGCCAATCTCTTACAGTATTGGATCGTCCAATGTTGCAAAGAAGCGAGCATTTGCATTATTCCTCTCTTTCTTCTGTCTCCCTTTCTAACATATATGATAGCTTTTGGATGCAAGGAATGAAACGTCGAACCTCTTTATATAGTTCTCTGAGAAATTTATTTCTTCCTTGATTTAAGGATTTGTTTTCTAATCTTTCAAACATAATCTCAATTAGACAACTATATTAGAGAGGGTAGTAAGATCTAGAGTCTAGATCCCCTGAGTGTTGTCCCAAGCTTCTCGTGGGTGGGATATGTGAAAATCTACCTGTTGGGGGCCCTTATTGATAATTCAGACTATTCAAAATGAAGGTCATTCCCTCCCGTGATATATCCTCAAATTTTACACCGTAAGATTGAGTACATGACGGGTAACCTGATTAATATATATAATTAATAAAGCATACGATTGTGATAATCACGTTATTGATCATGTGTTTAATCTTCTAGTGGGGCCAACTCCTATTGAGGTAGAACTTGAATATGAATCATTAGAGGGGATGATACTCATTTTGAATAGTTCGATAGAATGGCCCCAAAGTGGAGTTTCACACATCCCATTCATGGTAAGCATGTGAGAGAGCCTTTGGGTGATCCGGATAGTATGATCTAAACATAGTGGAAGCCCAATATTCAAATCTATCCCAATCATCTCGACAATTAAAAGTCGTATAATGTTTTATGTGGGGCCCACTCACTGTCATCTCAGATAGGCCCCATGTTATAGATACTAATAGGGATTGAAAGTAAGGGCTTGGCACAGTCCATTTGCAAAATAAATAGCAAACATTTGTGTAAAATACTTTGTATGATGCGCATGGCCTCTAAGCGTATAAGAAAAGGCCCGGCCCAAACATGAGTGCCATGGATGAGATTGGGCTACTGGTTGCAATATCGGCTGACCCCTAAACTTAATACCATCGCCATATAAGTTGATGTATATCACAATAATGATGTGAATTTTTAAAAAAATTTTCTCTAAAAAATTTGAAAAAGTATTAAAAAAGCTTTAGAATCTTGTGAAATGCTAAAAAACAATGGCTTCCTCCATTAGCAACAAATATAAATCAAAATACCAGTCCCCTTAAATCATTACATCCTATACCAATATCTTATAAAAAACTATATGGATTTTGTATAATTATATAGATTTACATGTACATATTAATAAGTTAAAATATTAGAAACATACTCGGTCTCAATTATTTGTAAAATAATATATTTATAAAACTTGTGTTTTTTTTTTTTAACTTATTCTAATATATACATGTAAATTTATTTAATTGTGAACAAAATTTGTACAGTTTCTAATAAAGATATTGATACAGGATATTATGAATTAGGTGGAGCGAGATATATCAATTTATAGTTGTTAGTAATCAAAAGACCATTATTTTTTATTATTTTGGATTTTCTAGATATTTTCTTAAGTTCTCTTGAGGTTAAGAAATTCACGCCACGACCTTAATGGACCGCGAACCCCTATCGATACTGTGACGTTATAGATTTTTGGCTGATCCGTTCCAACTGTACTCTTATAAATTTTTTGACCTGGTCAATACTATTCATGCGATGCACACGTGTGATGGCTCATCAATCACCATTCTCTATCATATACTTACGATTCCCCACGGACGTCTTGATTTGGACGATTAAACGGGAATACCAGAACGAATGACTCTTTTCCATCCATCGATGTGACCCACACCGGATACCACCCCAGCCGCTTAGTTCGAAAACTTCCTCACTCCATGCAAGTGCCAGTTGCAGCGTTAAATGAAATAAAGTTGAGTTTAAAGAAAAAATAAAATATAAGTGAATTATGATGGTATTTTATTGATTATGATAGTATTTTATATTTAGTTATTTGTTATGCGATTTTTTTAACTTTTGGATGGAAAAGTAGAGTTTTGATTTTTGATTTTTTATTTTTGAAGTGGATAAAGGTGATTGTTTTTTTATTCTTTTTTTTTTTTTTAAATGATGAAGAGAGTTTTGAATTAAAGTCTTTTTGATGTGACATCTTATCTAAAATATGGAGGCTTTACCTAACTTTTACTATGCTAGTAAAGTGTCAAACTAGATGGCACTGTGATTTGTGGGATCCGGGGCTCTTTTGCTTTTTTTTTTTTCCTTTTAACTTCTGTAATTGCTGAGAGAAATTTCAGTTGTATAAAATTCTCAAGAATTTTTTATAGATTTTTATAAAAAATTCTCTGTTTCTTGTATAGAATTTATAAAGAATTTCAATATTTTTAAAATGCTCAAAACTAGGCATGCAAATCCCACCTCACAATTTAGCATTTATGAATTCTCGAACTTTAAAGGTGGGCCCGCGTGCTATTATTTCTAAAGTGGACCTCACGTTATAATTCCTAAAAATCAAGTTCCATGTTAGATTTTATTAAAGATGAGCCCCAAGTTACCATAATTTCTAAAAAGGTTAGTTTCATTCATTTTGTAATTATTAAATGGTGGGTCTCATATTGTGATTTATAATAATAATAATAATAATAGGCTCCACATATGACAAGAATTTGAAAGGTGGATCTCATGTTGTAATTTCTAAATTTAGGTTAAACAATTCCTAAAAGGCAGGGCCACATGATAATTCCTAAAAGGCATGTCTCATGTTCACAATTACAAAAAGTGGACCCATGTCTTAATACCTATAAAGGTAGGCCTCATGTTGTAATTTCTCAAGGTGAGTCTCATATTGTAATTTCTAAAGATAGATCTCACATTGTAACTTCTAAAAATGAGCCCTACATATAACATACTGTATCCTAGTGCTCTAATTCCAAAAGGTGGAAAGGGCAGGCAGCAAACAATAATTCCTAAAGGCAGAGCCTTTCCAAAAGGTGTCTCGGCGTATATAATCACAAAAGATCACCCCACGTATTTCTTATAAAGGTGGGTTCATGTTGTAATTTCTAAAGATGGATACAACAATTCATAAGGTGGGTTTACTTTGTAATTTCTAAAGGGGAACCAAAGAAGTCACATTAAACACTGAGGGGCCTGTTTGTTTGCATTAAAATACATATGAATTGAATATATATATATATATATAATTTATGTCATAAGTGGTTAAACATAATGACCAAAAGCAAAATTTCAAAAATAACCATCAAAGAAACTTTTCTTCTATGAAAATATAATAAAAAGAAGATGAGAAGTAATCTAATAAGGTGATGGCTGATTATTCATTATTCGTGTTTCTTTGATTGTATTTTATTAAAAGGAAAGATTATTTAATGTTTGTTTTTAATGTTGGTTCACAATTACCCGGGACCTAACATAAAAGTTTCTAATGCTGTAAGTTGTAAGTTAAAATCAACTTTAATTGGTAATCTTTATATTTAATCTTAGAAGACTTAATGAACCATTATAAGTTGAATGAAATCTTTATTTTAAGAAAAAAATAGAAAAAAAAATATGAAAAAAAAGTTAGAGCCGGTTTTGGAACTGAATCTCAATTTAAATCCTTAAAAAGTTAAGGTCCCATCTTCCTTCACCCCTCACTACATTTTATTCACACTTCATTTCTTTAATAACCCTTACCTTGAGCTCATTTGGCCATAATTTCCTATTTGTTCAATTCCTATACACCCTAATACAAACACACAGTTCAAAGTGTTTCATTCCCATGTAAAACCTTTCCATCAAAGGGTTTGCATTTTCTTCAGTGGGTTTAGTCTCTTTTCTAGGTTTGCCAAAAAAAAAAAAAAAAAGGTTTTGCATTTTCTAAAATTGTTAGCTGTATATGATGAATATACCTTGTGAATGAAAGAATGCTAAAAATCAAGAATAGAACCAAAGGTCAAGAAAATGGACAATGGACTTTTGCTTGCAAAGTAGACCAACAATTAATGGAAGATTGAATGGAGCCAACCCACATACAGACAGTCATGGTGGGAGTCAAACAGCCAATGACCCCATTGAGTACAGATGGTGACTGGCAATTCAGAACTGCGGGCTTTCCGAGGGTGCGACTCACATTTTCAGAGAACAGTGTCATAAATCCATCCGTGGGGTTGTGGGGTCAGGGCATGTTTTAAATCCAAATCGCTGAAGATCACTGAACCATCTCGTTCTATCACAACAGAAACATTTAATCTAATTGAATTATGACCGCCGCTAGATTGATCATGTCTAGAAAAATGTAATAATAAAAATGCCAAGTCACATATCCCAAATGTGATCAATTGATGGAGGGCATAATTCTGAGTAGAGTAAAATTTTCTTCAATTAAAGACTTGGTTTGGATGATGTTTTGATCAGTTTGAATTTCAAAGTCAGGCACCACTGATCAATTTATAAAAATAAGCCTAGAGGATCTCTGTGTCCCATCCATAATCCATACCCTTTGGGGGAATCGAAATCATGAAAATCATTTTACGCAAGGGCTTCTTATATCTGTGTAACTTGAATTTGGTAAATCAGTTTAGGACGTGTTTGGATGTACGATGAATTGAAGTAGAGTCAAGTGAAACATCAAATCAAGAGAGAATAAAATATGGGGGGTTACAATGGTCTTTTATTTTTAGTTGCTTGATAGAGTAAATTTTTTTTTTGACTTTTTGTGTAAAAAGATGATTATTTTTTTGTCATTTAGTGAAGAAATGATGTTTTTATTTATTTTTTTTATTTTTAAAAAGAATGAGAGAATTTTGAATCTGTATATTTTTTATATGACCTATGTGTTTTCTTGTCTAGATAATGAAGGCTTTACTTCATTTTAACTTTACTAGTAAAGTGCCAAACTTTTTATAGATGGAATCCCATGGATCAGGAATCAGGGATCGATCCCCTGGATCAGTAGGTTGAATTCAGTGCCACTAACCAGTCGTGCTTCATCACACTTTTACAATAGCTGGTTAGTCTTACGGGCGAGTTCAAGGTCCGAATATATTATCTGGTTATTGGTCTTTTGTGTCAGTCAAGATTATAGGTTTATTAGTTATTTTCTAGGAGAATTACTTAGGTTATGTTTGACTACCAATAAAGTTGTGAAAAATCCACACGGTAATTGTAAATCCCTAAAGATTTAGACAAATAAATTGAGGATTTTTAGGTCCAACTTCCCCCATGAGATTTAGAAGCTGTCACTTTAGCAGATTTGCAAGCTAAAATCAAATTTTCTCAGTTATATAGATTGATATTTGATACATACTAATATCAATGTGTAGTCCTTAAATATATAAATCCTCAACAAAAAATCTTTATTCCAAGTGCATTGAAGAATACTTAGATCTACGGGTTCCTTAGTTTCAAACATGCTCAGGGTAAAATCGAATTCAGTTCTAATCAGACTAGAATAAAGAGACTGAAAATGTCCAATAAACATGTGTAAACTATAATTAATAAACACATAAAAATAGTTAAAATACACTTTTGTTTGTGGATGTATATTGTATACACGCTGTTCAAATATATAAAATCTTGTCATTTCTTCTTGTGATTGCTTATTTTGATTGTTGTGCGACAATCACAAATTCAACTGTGAAGAATATTTCAAAACTTAGAACAGAATTGAGTGACCTCAGTCACGAAAATATAATCTAGAGTTCATCCAAAATTAGTTTCAAGAATCCAAACAGGGTTAGAATGATTGCAGTAGGGATTTATGATTTTTTTTTTTCAAACAATAGGAATCAATTAAACGATATTTATCAACTTACTTAAAAACTTCTAAAGTCTGAGAGTGGATAATAAAAAAATGATACAAGTACGACCGATGAGACATTTTCCTTTTCATGCTTTCTGTAAAATAAACTAAACATGACAAAAAGTACTTTGACCTTTAGACAAGATTTGAGCATATTCTTGCCATGATTCTTCAGTTTCGCCTTACTTTTTGTCAGGTATTGGGCTCCACCAGACCAAGGATATTAGCAATATTTATGCGGTCTCTATTAACATATGGAGGTTTTACGAAAACTTAATATATTATTAAAGTCAACTAAAAAATACTTGTTCGATCACGAGTTCGGACATCAACTAAAAAATACTTGGCCCAAAAATATGAGTGTTGTCAAAAGTTCTTTGACTGGGTTCCACTTGAGGGAGCGCGTTGAGGAGCAGGCTCGACCCGAGGGAGGATATTAAAATTATTTATGTTGCCTCTGCTCACACCTTTAGATTTTGTTAGGAACGGTTAGCTTAGGAACTTAATACTTTTCCAAGTCCGAATTGTAGAAGGCATTCACTCACAAGTGAGACAAGCTTGCAGCTGAGCCTACTTATTGAAAGTCTAAATCATTTAAACCTTATTGTGGGACCTACTTGCATTCAAGTGATATTTGGCCAAATCTCATATAAGAAGAGGGGCGTTCATTTAGGGTACGCTTGGCAACAGTCCATGCTAGGGGGATGAATCCTCTATTTCGAAGATTTTTTCCATATCCAAAGAATCAACACCTCCTTAGGTGGGATTTTCAATGAGAGTTCCAGGTTTGGATAGAGGGAAGATTCCCTACAATTTGTTGAATGTACGATCCAATGATTATAAATATTTTTTTTAAAATTTCTCATAAACTATTAAAAATAAAGACCTCAACATTCACCTCAAAGTAATTTGTGGTCATCTAGAGAATTTGAACGGTTTTGATCGTTCAAAAGGAGCCCACATAAATATAAATACAATATTCTAGTGTATGGACGTTTTTACAAATATCTCAAGATATAGTAAGGATCAACGGTTGAAATTTGGTCATCTTGTCGTGTTGACTTTTCCGAACTAATAATAGGTTTTGATCTTGATTATGGATCCCACATAAACCAGAAAATTAGAAAAAAAAGGACTATTTCTTTTCCATTTTACATTTAGCGCAAACGGTCAAGACGTGTTGGCACATATCTCGCAATAGAAGAGGAATCAATGACTGATATTTGGTCACGTTGCCGTGTTTGACCTTCCCGAACTAATAATTGATTTCGATCTTGATTGTGGACCTCACATAAACCATAAAATTGGAAAAACCGACTGTTTTAATTCCCATTTTACATATAGTTTAATTGGTTAGGACGTTTTGGCACATTTCTCGAGATATAAGAGGAATCAAAGGTTGAATTTGGTGAAATGTACATTTTGGAGTTGTTAAAGGTGGATCTTGATTATGGGACCCAAAAGGTACAATTCCAAAGTAAAAACTTATTAATCGCACATTACCATCCCCGTTACTATAGCGATTACTATAGCTCCGCATTTCTATGCTTCGATAGATTCTATGCGTCCGAGGGGAGAGGTCCGATTCTGAGAATAATCATTTTAGCTGAGTTCATCAGTCCATTTTCTGAAAATCTATGCCCATCCAAACATAAAAAATACGCATGATCGCCAAAAAAAAAAAAAAGCAGGAGGAATCCCTTATGCGGGCAGTTACGAAACGTCCCCTTCGTATCATCTAAGTAATCAATGGATTGGCTTTATTATAGAGTTTCACTCGTCTCACTTTTTCTATTATGAGTTAAAGCCTCAAAGTCAAAGTACCCAACTCCTACTCTGCCGTTGAAGTTTTCTACTGTTCATTTAAAGCAAAATGTTAAATTTTATAGGTACAGTGAACTCTTTATTGAAAGTTACTTATTTTAGCCAACACACTCATATTGAGTGGTACTGTTGGTATCTTGGTATCATACACTTGGTGGTTGGATCCCTCTTCTGTAAGTCGAAAATATCACTTTTGCCTAGCCGGCCAACTGACAAAAGGAAAAGAGAAAACTTATTTTAAGAACACAGCACACCAAGAAACAGTTCCATGCATGACTCTACACCCTAATCTTGCAGTGTCTTGCAGTGTCTTGTGCGGCTCTTTAAAATGATTTATTTACAAGTGACATGTTTAGGTGTTACATTCATGTATTAGAGCCAAAGACTCTTCAGGAAACATAAATTAGAAAGATCCAATATCCCAATGATGGGGACAGGACCCAAACTGCAAACCTTTCCATCTCCACATTTTAAACATGACTCAAGTCGGCAAGCACTTAGTGCAAGCTAGTACATTGTATCTATCCATCAACACAAAACTTCAAGCTAACCTGGATTAACTAGTGCTTCACTTTCATTTATCCTCTTATATATAATCTTCACTGGCGACAAATTGCCAAGAAGTACATGCTTCATGCGTTTTTTATAGTCCAATGAGACGGCTCTGGGTCCATATATACAAATAAAAACAGGAAAAAGAAAGGCCAGAAAGATGAAGATGCAAGACGAATTATTTTCTTTTCTCTTGCACTTTTTCCCAGTAGTGGAAGACATGCATACAGTACAAGGCACGTGTATGCCGCCTTAGAAATTTAGAAAGCTCGAGCAGTTGAGCAGAGTTTGTCTCTGCATAATAAAACAAGCTGCACATTCCCGATGGAATGTTGGCAGAAATTTCTCAAATCCTATTGTATTTGTATCCGGATCCTGTGGTGTTGGAATAAGCTTATTTCCGGTCCTCCTATGTAAGATATATGAGGGTGAAAGAATTTATGCGACCCGTAATGAGGAAATACATGGAAAAGATTGAGATCTAGTCATCTGAGAGGAAAGACAAGGGGAAAAAACACCCGAAGAATAATTGGCAGATTGCCTAATCTAACACTACCAAATAGACCCTGATTATATAAATTTAAAGGCAAGCATATTTCTTTCAACCACCCATTTTATGTTTTTAGAGAAAACAACTAAAAATGTCTAAAAGCGTGTCTAGGTCCTTATTCTTTATTGAAATTCAAGGTTGAAAAACTCTTGACTTGGACTTGACTGGTTCTATGCAAAAAAGATTGACTCGGATAGAGTCAACCCTGAGACTCAGGAAAGTCATGTTTTTCTAAGAATTATTTCAGAAATATTTAAAAATAAATCTATTGCTTATAAAATATAAAAACATATTTATTTACATCTATTCATAATAATTAACTCGAATTAAGAAATTTATATATGCAAGAAAATTACTACAATAAGATAGACAAAAGAAAAATATTGCATATTAGATAATTTGTCAGTTCAAATATCGAATGTAAAAGAACAAATATAAGTTTTAAATTACATCACAATCATCATTTTTAAATTACTAACTCTAAACTTCATGTATAATCACTTATAAATAATTTTTGAATTATTTAAAACTAGATCCGCCTGTTAAATGGTTCTGAATGCAAACAACTTATTAAAAGAGATGATTTGACCGAGTCTCTCTTGTTTTTAACTCAGTCATTCGTTAAAAAGAGATGACTCGAGAGAATTAAGAGTCAACCCAGAGAGTTTTCCAACCATACTGAAATTCAAAGAATTCATATTTTGGGATTTTATAAAATCTCAAAAAAGTTGTCCCCCATGTGAAACTCATAAATCTTCCTTTGTACTTGAGCATGGAGAAATTTCAGCAAAGAGTTAAGAATTTCAAAAATTCTAAAGGTGATTGAAAATTTGAAATTCTAATTAAGAAACACGGCATTTTCAAATGTAAGAGGACCAGCCATCTCATTATTTTTCAAGAATTCCCAACATAACAAATTCTTTTCAAAAGTTCTCCTAAAGAAACTAGCCCTTAGTAACAAGTGAGAAATCAATGAAGAATCTGCAAATTTGAGAATTTCTCACTGCCCTTGAAACAATGATACCTAAATAAGAATTTGTGTAGTTAAAGAATTTCACATATATATATATATATATTTATATCAATGTGTATTGATGTATATATTTATACAAGAAAAATTTGTTTTGTTATACAAATCTTATGCGAGGAAGTCTGACCTCCTACTATAAGGAAGGAAAGTGTGTTGAGTGGTTTAGATCTTAAAAATGGGCCTCATAATGAGTTTTCAGACATTGCGTTAGATAATTCTCGAGCCCTACATCTGGGAGGTCCACATTTTTGCTGTGAAACGAAGGAAGAAAAGGTCCAACAGCTTTACTTAGTCATGCCATGTGCCCAATTAAGAGGACTCTCTCTATTCATGGACCATGTGCATTGCACGCATACGCGTATGCAGGGCAGTTACTGACCTGAACCCAAGGTCTCCTAACTCCTGGGCTCACCTCAGATTACTAAAATTAGAAATTCACATTGTTTGGACTTCGGTCGAGGATGATGTCACTTATTGTCACAGGTCTAAAGCCAAGAGAGTTATGGGTCGTGGCTACACTATCTATGTATAAAATATATTTTGTTAACGCGACACATGACAGATGACAACAACATTTTAGTTCTATATGGGACAGGCAGAATCTCTTGTCAGTGGCATCTCTTCCGTCAAGTCTATGCACCTGCTCACCAACTTGGACTGTCTGATCAATGGCAGCTTCTTAGTCCTTAGATGGGTCGTTGCATATCTAAAGTGATAAAGGATGGGTTGATCCTATCCACATGAATGTGATGTACAAGTTCGAGTGTTTGGAAAATTCATGCCCAGGTGGATGACCAAGAAGGCAATACTGCTTGAAAATACTAGTCCTCTTCCTGTAAAATTTTTCTTTAAAAAATTGATGCCCAGGTGGATGACCAAGAGGGCAATACTGCTTGAAAATACTAGTCCTCTTCCTGTAAAATTTTTCTTTGTAAAACTGGATTGTCAAAAGAGAAGGTTTTCTGAGAAAGTACTTCAAATTAATGGTTGGGGTTGATCAACCAATGTGATTTTGGACTCTGAAATTTTAGAAAAAGCTTACTGGTGTACAAGCTTGAATCTAAGAGAGATCATTGGTTTCATAGCATCAGATCAGATGACTAAGACTACTGGGCCACTGAGCTGATATTTGTTCTTGTGAATCCATAATCCGCAATCGCTTATTCTATCTAATGGGGCCAAAGGACCCCTTCAAACTGCCGCTTGTCTCATGGTGTAAACTTGGTCATCAGGTGTCACACCCCCATATTATATGTCACAACCATGGGCCCCTTTAGAAGGACGTTGGGTACGGCGAGCATGCTCCTAGAAAAGGAGAGGAGTGGGATCTAAAGGGCGGGATATCCAATAGTGCTTAAGTCCCACATCAGAAACATGCTAGTACTGATCTTGGATATATATATATATATATATATTTGTGTACCATGACTAGGGGTGTACAAAAAATCCGTCAATCCGTCAATCCGATCCGATCCAATCTAATCCGCGGATTTTGATCCGATCCGAAGGCCAATGGATTGGTGACGGATTGGAAATTGTGTAATTCGTTAGCAACGGATCGGTGGCGGATTTCACCCTTAATCCGCGGATTTAATCCAATCTAATCCATTGTCATTAAATATAAATTAAAAAATAAATATATATAAATTAAGAAAAATAAATGTAAGGAGTCGCTAACCTTATGAATAGAATAGGCATATAGCTCTCAACTCATGCCCCTTTAATTCAGTGGCTTCAAAATTTATGAATTTTTTCTTCATTCTTTTTCCATGTAATATACAGTAACGGATTAAACGGATTAATCCGATCCGATCCGCTCCTTCACAGATCGGATCGGATCGGATTTCCACAATAACGGATTGGTGACGGATTACAAATCCGTCAATCTGTAGGCAACGGATTGGTGGCGGATTTGGCCCAATCCACACCAATCCGATCCGTGTACACCCCTAGCCATGACCTTAAGTCTGCATGAGGCCTTTTAAAATAATGCGGCAAGATTGGGTTGAGATCCCACGAGCAAAAGTTGATAATATCATGTGAACAGTATGCTCAAGTCATTACAAATAGTATCAGAGCGGGGATGGCCCTGTTTCCGGTGGGGGAGTATGGCACTCCTGGGGGATCCCTGTAGAAGGGCTTTGGGTTCGGCAGAGGCTAATTAAATATTCTTCTTAATAAACCATACACTGTGGCCCCTAATCATAGTCCCATATGATCAAAGTCTAAGGTGAGCTGTGAAAGCTATAGGACATGCTCGTGGCATGTGGACATCAATACCAAAGTATAGAATTCGATTCTGATTATGCCATAATACAGGAGAATTACAATCCAATCCTAAATCAATGATTGCCCTCTTCGTATGACATCACCGTTCAGTCCTAGGGATAATGAGGTCATCGATGTCCTCATCACAAAACCTTGCTGGTAATGGATACATCTCACCTCACATCACCTTATTTCCGACTTGGTTTGTAAATCGTACCTTACTAACAATCTATAAGAGTATGTTAGCTCGAGAATTCCTCACTAATGGTCCCCAGATTACTCCTCAATGTATGGTGCCAAGGATCCCCAAACTAAGTCTACAAACCTAAGTTAAACTCCTCTTTCAAAAAGAAAAATGGGTACCTTTGGTTAGCCGTAAGATCTCTACTACTAGCCGTAGTGGACCCTACGGTTAGCCTAAAGCTAATTGTAGCTCAACCATCAAGATTCTCCATTGGTTTTCTCTTTGTAACCGTGAACCCTCACGGTTGATTGTGATTACATTGCAGTGGTCTTATGGCTAGTCGTGAAGCTCACCGTAGAACAATCCCTGTCAAACAGTCAATAAAGGCAGTCCCGGGCCGCCCTTCCCATAATTGAAGGGGGGGGTGGTTTGCTTACGATTAGCCATGGGAGTCATACGACTAAACCATAAGCTCTCAGAAACTGACATCTGGAACACAAATTAGCTCAGATTCATGGGCATTTCAATCCCCATTCAGAAGCACATGATGCCTTCATAAAAATGGGGCCAAATCCTCTCCAATATTCATTTAAAAACGTCCAATATCCACAATACAATCCATTTAAATAAAGTCACCATTTAACATGATATTATCCAAATTACACAATAACTGAGCACGAGGGCAGCTGGGATGAGATAATTGCTTGAATCAATGACAAAACACATATCAATATCATTCTGCGTGTGTATATATATACACACACTTGCCTTGGTTTGAAAATTACTTATATGAGTAAACCCTATCCAAATAGCTCCACTCTTGGATGACAAACAATCCAAACCCAAAATCCAACACAAAGGAATTAAGAAGAAGCTAATGAGCTAGGAAAATAGATTTCTAAGTTGATTGACCACAGGCCCTAGATTCTACAAAAGAAAGAGATTCGCCTGGGGTAGAGAGAAATGGAGAAAATCCTCGAAAAATGGCCAGGGGAACTTGGGAAGGCTTGACGGTGGTTACGGTGATGATGACTTGCACTTGGGGGAGGCCTTGGGGTCTTCAATTGAGCAAGGGAATTTGAAAATAGAAACAAGATAAGAAGGAAAGAGGGCAAAGAGAGAGCCTAAAGCAAAGTCAAGTGAACTACATGTGTATGTGCGGGCTTTCTTCCCATCTCGGTGGGCTTCCTTCTCGGGTGTGTTGGGCTTTCTTCCCACTTCGGTGGGCTTTCTCCCCGGATGTGTAGGACTTTCTTCCCACTTTGGTGGGCTTTCTTCCCAAATGTGCCGTGCTTTCTTCCCACTTCAGTGGGCTTCCTTCCTGGGTGTACCGGGCTTTATATAATTTAAAAAAAAAAAAAAAAAAGGGTCACAACCACTAAAGCTGGAGTACCCAAAAAAAAAAAGTGAACTACCACGGTTCTAAAAAGGGTTGGAATGGTTTTTGCAAATTGCAGTTTAGTCCCTAGTCAATTTCGCTTGCGAATTTGAAGGCTTTCGACACATCGTATTGAAACGCATCCGAAGTAAAATTAGGTTATCTACCCAACAAGCCCAAAATCACAAAAATAAAAAAATTATGGAAAAACTTCGCAAAACTTCCTAAAATTCAAAGCTGCCACCCTACTACGACCAAACAAACTTGGAACGAACTATAAAACTTTGCACACATGATCCTAATAGTAAACCGAACTCGCTTAGCCTTTAGTCGCACTTCGTTAACTAAAAATATAATTAATTAATACTAATAATGCTATTAAAGGTCAGGATCTAATATCAGGAGTCCCTCAGCTGATGTTCAGCTGGTTAGGGACATGAGTTTGTAAGCATATTATGTGAGTTTGAATCCCCAATCTAGCAAATAAAATAAAAATAATGCCATTAGAGAGTTCGGATTCTCTAGTTTCAAACTCCAGTGAATGCTTAGATCCAAATGGTATAAATTTGTTAGTAATCCCACGTTTGATTCAATACCACTAAAAATCAGCTACATATTGTACCACCACAGACTACTGCAACAAATTTTACTCCAACCACGAATACTTCCACCTTCAAGTTGTTTTCTTGGTACCCCAGCTAAGGGGGCTAGGATTCAAAAAAAAACCACATACATATGGAAAGGTAGCCCACATAAGTGGAAAATAGGCTCTCATAGGCGGGAAAAAAGCCCACATAAGTGGAAAAGGAGTCCACACATGCGGGTATAAGTGACGTTCCCGGGGTTTGAACCCCGGGCACCGAGGTAATCACTATTAATTTTATCAAGAGTTTTATACATGATTAGTCTGACAATAGAAATAATCCGATTGCAGTTAACTCTTCCTTGATAAAATAAGGGGGGACAATGATAAGGAGAAGTTTTATTTCAAAGGTAAGCCCCACTGATGGCTTAATAATATCCTCATTGCTGAGTAGATCTGTTCGTCAGGCTTGCACGGTCGATTTTAATTCATGGAAGGGGGTGTAGTTGAACTCCATCAAACCATAGAATAACATGTTAAATTAGAAGTGTTTTTTTTTTTTTTTTTTGTTGTTATGTTGTTGTCTATGTCCCGTTTCTCAGGACATGTAGGACAAAGGATCTCTTAGGATAATGGTGAGTAGTTAAGAGAATAATCTGGTAGATTACGAAAAAAAAATTAATCATATGCTTTGTTGACGTCATGTTTATCTTTAGTTATTTTTAATGTTTTTAGAGATAGATAGAACAAGTTTATAGAATGATTCACTCAGTTATCGTGGTAGAGCAGGCAAATGAATGCAGTGCATGTCCTCTTTTCTTTGTTTCTAATTGATAGAATAATGGGTGGTCTTTGATCAAATCTCCGAACATGATTGTTTCTTTGGATTAGATTTTTATATCTGATCATCTATCTTTACCTCAAATCCTGTGTATGCAAATCGATCTAAACATATATGTGAATGGCTCATATCATTTGCATATAGATCTGATCATTTACCTCAAGATGAGATTTCACGCACTTAGACTTGGTCATCTGTCGTTTTATCTCTGACTACATTGAATTGTTACTTTGGTGGATGTGATCACTAAACGCAATCTACACCATTTATCAATTGCCTCACCTGTATACTTTTTTTTTTCCCTTCAACCAGCCATTTGGAGCAATCGATATTTGGTTGCCATCATCAACATTATCGGCAAAATTCAAATCATCGATAGATCACGGTCCCAATTCATGCACAAACTCGTGCTTCTATGGGTCCACCTCGAATATGAGTGAAAATATTAGAATATATGTTTGGATAACAAAATGATTTATTTAGAGAAAAATCAAGTAATCATGATATAATCTGGAGAGATCAAGTTCATTTTTGGTTATTTATTAAGTTGGATCCATCTATACATGTTGGATATATCTTCTTAGGGCCCGTTCGTTTGGATGAAAATGAATTCCTATGAATTTAAAGTAAAATGAGCTCAACGGTGAAGGCTAAGGAATTTAAGGTGGAGATATAGTAACTTTCATGAGTATGTATTCTAAAAACTTAATTGCACCCAAACAAGCAGACTCTTAACTACAATAAGTCCAAGTTATCATAATCCACTCTCAAATATATTACAATAAAGCCGTCTTTTTTATAGTTTCTCATTACAGGTCTTTCTTCTCAATGTTTTCTCCCTAGTAGTTTATCAGGCCGAAGGAGGACACTTTTCCCATGGCAATGTTTTGCTGCCAAAGCCCACTTGAATAACGTGGGATGCTGCAGGATCACTACAAGATTTCCCTCTAAATCAAGGCAAATCGTTTCTCTGTCAGTCCCACGTGCATGTGGTTGCATGATATCATAAAACAATTTTGCTACCGCACGATAGCATCATCTTTCACAATAAGAATCAATATTTTACGTTTACCTGATGATATTCGTTTTTTAAACCAAGGTATTAATGTTAGTCCAGGCCATTGTGACAACCGTTGAAAATGGGACCAATGACACGGCTAATGTGGCCAAACAGTTTATTTTATAAAAGATAAAAGAGAATTTGATTGATTATGGATGAAAGAACCACCTCATGAAATGTTAGGTAGTCCTGGTCCTTCTAGTTATTTAAACCGTTCAAAGTCTGCATATTCATGCCAACCATTATTACACTAGCATGACCATTTTGCTCATCTGTCAGGGGATCATATGTGTCATAATATTTCCCAAGAACATGAAGTCTTTATAACAAAATTGAAGTCAACTGATATCTAATTTTGTTTTAAAATTGTAATAAATGGTCAAAATGCAAAATTTATGCCATGTTTATGCAGATTTTGCCTGATACAAAGGTTTTTTTTTTTTTTTTTTTTGTTAAAAGCTTTGAAGTTTTCCACATTGTACGAGTTCGTATTGGTTTGATGTGCCTCACCCTATGTCAAATTCAAGCACAACAATTTCAATACATGTGCTTGTAATAGTAACTCATGGCATTACAAGGTCATGCCATCACTAGGGATATGTAAATGGATTTTTGATTATCCAATCATCTAGAGGTTCTAATCCATGAAAATCTGGGCTTGGAAGCTATTTAACGTTCTGATTCATAAATAAAATCGAGTCCGGAACCCCAATTAGATACCAATTGTTAAACGGGGTCTGGTTCGAGATACATGCAAGTCCTCACCCATGGATTAAGGACGTAATGTATGGATCTTTAATGTTGTAAATTCTAGCTCAAAATCTATTTTACATCATTGTTTTTATGTTTAATTTTGAAAAAAATAAACTTAATGCACTGTTTTAAATTAAATGATATCTTTTTTAAACTAAAAAATAGAAAAGAAATCAAATCTAGTTTTGAAACTAGAACCTAGTCTTTTAGTAGGAATCGGATTCAGGTTCACTTATCAGAACCAATATAGGTTTTGCATGGAAACCCAAACCATCATTTAGAAATGGCTTAGACGCGGCGTCAAATACGGTTCAAGCCGAAAACGCACCCATTTACCTCAGGAGGTGTCTGTGAAGCCTTCCACATTGTACGTCCATCTTGGTTTAATATGTCCTACTCTAGTGTATGTATTGTCAAATTCAAGCCCCGCAATTTCAACACACGTGCTCGCAATAGTAGCTCTGCTGGCAGTTCAAGGTCATGTCATCATATTTGTGGCTTTCAAGGTCAAGGGCAGGAGCCGTAGTTAAAAGTTAAAACTTGGTTTGAGCTTTGGGTAGGCTCCTCTTTCCGCGTGTGAAACTTTCTTTCCACTTGTCCCGGATTCATTGTAAAATGTCACAGTCCATGAACAGATATCCTGTCACTGGGGCAAGCACAATCCTTTAGGCCCGACCCATTCACAGCCTCTTTATACAAGTATCAGTGACCAAATCATGCAGATTCGAGCAGATAGCTAGGTGAGAAATTTTACACCACTATGTGGTGATCATTTTGAATTTGGCTACTTTCACTCTTTCCATAAAATATTTTTTAGTAGTTTGTTTCAGATCTTTAGTGGTCTCTCCTTTCTAAGTAGTTTCTGGAAGAGCTGTTTCCAATTATTGTGCTTGGGGCAACGACGATGCGCCTCGTGGAGAATCCTCAATCTCACCATTTAGGGTTGTTGTATTACGAGTAATATGTGAATATATATATATATATATATAACTTTTTCTTTCATTTTTTAAGTCCTAAGAAGCCAATTCACTGGTATTCCAGTAGTGAAGCATCTCCTTATCCACAGATACATTAAATGTTGTGTTGAGGAGTGGGCTCCACCATATGGAGAATAATAAAAAGTATTTCTGCAGCCTCTACTAATGCGAGATTTTGGTAGTATTGAGTAGTGGGCTCCAGCCAAAAGGGAAATATTAGAAAATATTTTCGCCGCCTCTACTAATGTCCTGAGGTTTTGATATAAATGACTAGCTAAAAAAAATTGCATGTCCTAAGGGGGAGTGTTGAGGAGTGGGCCTCTACTAATGCCTCGTGGTTTTGATAGCAATGACTAGCTAAAGAAATTTGATCCCTAGATCTTTTGAATAAGGGCTTAGGTAGTGTGTGCATGTGTGAGTATGTACCAAAGTGAGAAAAAAAAATGTATCAATCCAATTATATAAAAGTACAAGACATCAACCCAATAAAAATGCAAACCCGCCTCTTTGGCCTGGCCCATGTATGCTAATTTCTAGAAAGGCTCCTTCTAGAAATTCAACAACCTAATTTTAAGGGCTCTCACTCCTTACTCTCATAAGTAGGGTAAGAGCTATTCTCGTAAGAACATCTCCTTATATATATATATATTTAAAAAAATGAAAATAGAAAAGGGTAAAGAAAGAGGAAAAGTTGTTACCAGTCAATAATAGCCAGACTGATGAAATTTCTTTGTTTTTGTCTTATTGGAGCCGACTGAAACGTCTAATCCAAGCTAGAATTTCAAATGGGTCCAAGTTGAGCCCAAGATTGTCCGAGTCCGGGAGTCCAGCTTAAAACCTTGGAGCCTGATATTTAGTCCAGCCGATAGGCCTGTTACTTGATGAAACCCTTGGGCAAAAGGCTAGGGTATAGGTTTTCTACGGATTATGCAACTCGTACTTGGGTCGTCCAAGCCTCAAACCCATATTTCCGGACGCAACCAAAAGTGAAATTCGGTTTGGGACTCTTGGGGTTCCTTGGGATCAAGCCTAGATTTTAGAATCTAAATGAGGTTGAAGTCGGGTTCATGTTTGGTAAAGTAACTTTTTAACGTTTTTTTTTTTTTATAATTAGAAAATAGCTGTGTTTTTTTTTTTTTTTAATCATATGGTACTTTTGAAATGTCCATTCACCTCATTTCATTCATAAACTAGATTTATAGGGATCAGCCCACTGAAATGGAGTATTGAGAAGTATTTATGCAGCCACTAAGGTTTGGATAGGGATGGTCAAATAAGGAGATTTTTTTATTTTATTGTTTTTTTAGAAAAATTAGCTAAGAAAACTTAATACATGGGTTGGTGACTCTTGTATTTCATTTGGGTGAGGTTTATGATTGGGTATACCCATCCACAATGCAGATTGATCTTGACTTGAACCAATATCTGTGCCTACCTGAGTTGCACCTCTATGCACCCCCTTCCACCACGGTAACCATACAAACACTTGTACAGAATACAAAATCGAAACATAAACTTTCAAACATCTACGGGACTTCATTTTTTGCAGTTGGCAAAATACAAAAGCCATCTAGGATCTTGTACGGCCAATGGGCCCTGTAAACTATGTCATGCATGTTCTTTTTTTAAAAAAGCTATTAATCTTTTTTCACAACTTCCGCAGTCTAGGTCCAGCTGTACCTTAATGTATCTTAGAAGATTTTTAAGAGAAAATGTAAATAAAATCTTGCATTAATAGTATGGAACCTGAATTTTGTCATATTTTAGAAGTATTGTCAAACAAGAGAAAGATAGATATAATTATGGATCTCTCTATTGCTAAAATAAACTGGGTTACCCGAGTGATCCATAAGATAATGTCAAGGATGAGGAAATAGACTATATATATATATATATATAGAGAGAGAGAGAGAGAGAGATATATATAGAAGGTAAGCAACCAATAGATCTACATAGAACAGCATATATATAGTATCTAGCATGAAATCAAAGATGACTTAAGTAATACAACTTTTCTACGACACAAGACGTTTGCACCCATATATATATAGGGGCAAGGAGAAAGAGCTATTTTGATCCAAAGAACACAGACAGACAGAAAAGCCCAGTGACTATGGGTGCACACACCCTAGAGACTAAAACTGGAAAGTGGGTCGACCACCTTGTGTAGGGCCCAGCGACACGTTGCCGGAACTAGTGACACGCCAGATCTTGAGTGTGCCATCAAGGCTTGCAGTGCAAACCATGCATCCATCTAGGCCATCTGCGGCGAAGGCAGCAACACACCTTACTGGGCCCATGTGACCCTCTAACACAGCTAAGCAGGTGTGAAGGCCCTCCCCATGCCTCACCCACACCCGACACGTCAAGTCGGCGGACCCACTCACCAGATAATTGGACATGCAAGCAAGACAGAGGACAGCGTGGCGGTGACCCTGAAGGGGCCCAGCATAGTGCATATGCCCAGAGAGCCAGCCCTTGAGCCAGCAGTGAACGTATCCATCAGTGCACCCACCATACAGGACCATGCCATCGGCGGTCAGTGCCAGCGCCTTCACCGGAGAAGAATCGGTGGAAAGGGTGACCGCAAGGGAATGCGGGCGGTCCCCCCCACCACCGTAGGAATGGCGCCGCCAGACTCTAACGGTTGCATCATCAGAGGCTGTGTAGAACACACCATCCTCACCCACGACGATGGCATTGATGGGCTCAGTATGGGCCCGAATGGTCTCGATGCATTTCAATTTGGATATACGCCACACCTTCACAGCTGTGTCTACTGATGCCGAATACAAGAGATCGTCGGCGGTGTTGATTGCCAGCGAAGATATGGCGCCCAGGTGCTGCTTCATCTATCATTTTAAGTAACAATATTTAACAGCAAGAAACAAACAGTCCATCATATATCAACTTTGAATTAAGACACAAACATGAAATCTATACGGTAAATATTATGGGAAATAAAGCTTCAATTGATCACAATTCTCATCCAGAGTAGAGTAGAATGAATGGTACGTAGGGGGGGTATATTATTCATCATATTAATGATAAAGAGTATTAAGTCATATGCATCATTTACATATCAAAACATGATATTAAATAACATATTAATACAATATACATATGTCATGGAAATGCAATAGGGTGTAAACGGGCTAACGTCCAAGTCGGACAAATAGGATTTCGTGTAGAAGTCTCATCCTACCCGATCTATGATTCAAGCTTATTTGGTTACTTTTTTTTTTTTTGGCAAAAGCTTATTTGGTTATTTGGTTACTTATTAAGCCCAGCTTAAGTTAACAGGCCTTTAAAATCTGTCCAAATCTACCCCAAAGTGTGTGGGCTATCCTTTCCACGGTGTGGGCTTCCTCTTGGGTCACAGCCCCTAAGCTGGGGTACAAAGAAAAAAAAAAGAGTCTGCCCAAAGTCGGGTCAAACTAGCCCTGCACATGCATTGACAGCCCATAAGGCCCACTAACTATATATATACACTACAAATGACGAAAACGCATGTGCTATTTTATGATGACAAATTCTCTGGAACAACACCCGTCTCCCTCTTTCCTTTTTCCCCCCCTCCTCGTGCAATATATCATCAATCCAACTTTTTTGAGCATATCTTATTCTTAATATTTTTTTTTTCTATTTGCCTTGTTAGCAAGGGATTGATTCTTCCCTACCTAACTACCAAGGGATCGGTCTCTTATCAGTGGGTGAAACGGGCATGCCTTTCCCTTGATCCATCACTTGGTAATCACATATATCTATCAATGGGTGAAACGGGCATGCCTTTCCCTAGATCCATCAGTTGGTAATCGCATATATCTATCTTATAAATTTATACCATGCGTAGGCAATAACTATTGGAAAAATGAAAAAGGTAGGAATTTTGCTTGTACGATGGCAATAGATGACCAGCTTTATGGCAAATGTTGAGATAATTCCCTATAGGTATTCATGCAGTTTTTATGGATTATAAAATGTGCACGACATCGCATACCTTTTTATTTTTTGCGACTGACTTTTTAATTTATGTGATATTGCACAAAAAAAGTCCTCTTCTTAGGTTTAAAAAGGAATGTATCTATGTACATTTTATGGTTTCATGCAATGCCCCAATAGTTGTTTTTTTTTTTTGGAATCCCAGATAAGCGTCGAGGACCCTGTGAGACTCACATATGCGAGGTAATGAGAATTGGCATATCTTAGGAGACACAATTCACAAATGCAAGGTAATAGAAACTCACACATGTGAGGAGACACAATTCATATATATATGAGGTACTATAGCATCTCACATATGCAAGGAGGGGGGAGATTTGAAGTTTGAACCTCCCGATGAGAATTGCCACTCCTTACGTATGGAGTAAGGAGCCGTTCCCATGTGATGCCCCAAAGTTAAAGGCATTCCGGCAAAACCACAAAAAAACTATCCTACTTAGGGATGTAAAATGGGGTGGGCCACCTAAGCCCAGCACGAGCCGTGCTAGGCCAGGGGTGCCGCGGCTAATGGCCTGGCATGGCAACCCCACACCGCTACACACCCATGCGCGGGCGCACACACTCTTCTCAATACTCATCTCACTCTCTTCTTCTCTCTAAGGGTCTAACCTCTCTCTCTCTCTCTCTCTCTAAGGCTATCAAAGTTCTCTTTGTAAAACTTATAAGTTTTTTTTTTTCCATTTGTGAGTTTTATTTTAAATTGGGTATTATCATCAAACTCGTAAACTTTATTTGAAGTTGAAAATTATCATATTTGCAAGTTTTAAATTTCTTTTTTTCATTTGTCAAGTTTGAGAATATCACTCAAAGTTGTAAACTTTATATCATATTGGAAATTATAACAATGTCTCGTGCATTTTTTTTATTTGAAGTCCAATGCTAATCGTATTTCAAGTTCAAATGTTTAATGTTATGTAAATCTTTTAATTAAATGTTCAATATTTTATAAATTTTGATTTTATTTCAATTTTTAAAAAGATTAAACTTATTGCGGGCCCACGGCATGGGCCTGGCTGTGCTCCCGCGCGGCCCTGGCCCGGCCTTACGTCCCTGCTTCGATTATTTCACCTACCCTTGTGTCATTAAAACTCTCGTAACGGTGCGCGGAAAGTAGAATAAAACGAAGTTGCAACTTGCAGGGTAGACAGACAGAAGAAGAGTCGGGAAGGGTGAAATTACATAGAACAGGCAAGCAGTGTCAATAATAAGCAGGGAATTACCACAAAATAGCAGGAAGCACATAAATTATATAGACATATCTCTGCACAAGGAGATGATACAGTACGTACGAAAAATAAATGTTTGGAGTTACTCCCCATCCCATTAGATAGATACGTACATAGGAGAGTAAGTCACCTGTACAAACCGCGTAGGGCCACTCTCTCTGACCCTTTCCTTTTTTAAACAAAATGCCAGTTTGAGAACACTTCACCAGTTTTCAACAAAATGCCCATTTTTGAATGGCCGGTAAGCGGTGGTGGTTCTCTGGCTGCTCAGGATTTGAATTCTGGGCATGCCAACAGAAGGCGTTGATATTTCTTTTAAGGTCTGTTTTTCTCACTCCAGGGCTACATCACCTCACATTTGGAGGGGGTCCCTGCCCTTATAGCTAGGATAAAAATAAAATAAAATTAAAAAAGAAAAAGAAAAAGAAAAGAAAGCCAGTTTGGCATCCTTCCGTGGGCAGTGGTTCCCATTGGATGAGGAATAAAGAAATATCTTTGACATCTACCACATAACTCTTTTAAAAGAAGCTTTTTCCTAGCATAACTTCCTAGCATTCTTAGGGGGTTGCACAATTGGTCGGCAACCCTCCATGTCACCTAAGTGCGTAGGGAATGATTCATGGGTATGCTATAGTGTGTACTTCCTTTTTCACTTTTGTGGGCCTATTTCTTTACTAGAGTTTATGATGGGATTTATAACGTTGGGAGTTTTTGTATGTGATAGAGCATTTTGTCCGCCTAAAAGGTCTCAAATGATTATTTGGATTCAGGAATTTCAGTTTGGTGGGATTTCTAAATGCTGAATTACAAGTGAGTATTTAGGAATTCTACTATGTCGAATAAATTCAAAATTCTATAAACGGAAGTTCTACAAAACAGGCATTTAGTTCAAGTAAAGAAACATTCCCTCATTTCCTCATGTACATCATCTTCCTAACACTTCTGTAAGAAAATTGAGAGAGAAAAAGATGAAGAGAGCTTCAATGGTTACCTTCAACGTGCATATTTAGATCTTTTGTTTGAACCTCTAAGAAAGTATTCCCTCTCAGAGTACAAAATCTTCCCTCTCAGAAAATAAGCTTTTTCCTACCCAGTGATGGCGAGGAAAAGGGTATTGGACAATGCTTTGCAAGTTAAAGTTGTTAACTGTCTCACTCATGCTCCACTGAGTAAGAGAAGTGAAACTAAAATGTTGGGCCACTCATTGAACATTTGGATTTTTTTCTTTTTCTTTTTTTTCTTTTTTTTGTGTGTGTGTACAACTCATATGGTAGTGAAAACTGGTGGACTTCATTATTTTTTTTTCTCCACTTCATTTAAAGAAAAGGGTATGCATTTATGCGAAGCGGGTCAGATTTTTAAAAAAACAGGATGCAGTGTAGATTTTTACTTTCCCACGTTAGAAAAGTTTAAGTGGGTAAGTCATGGGACCCATGTTATATGATAAAAGCAGACAGTAAAAGAAAAGGGGGTAAAGGTAAAACCAATCCATTTTAAATAGTAAATGGTAAATAGTAAATAGTAAATAGTAAATAGTCAATAGTCAGGATTTTGAGTTTCATGTACGATGGTGAATTGTCTCCTTTGTACTAAATCGTGACTTCATTTCAAGGACAGGTACACTTACCCAAAAACAAAGAAAGCTACGTTACCTAGCATTTTCAATTTTTAACAACTGTTAATGGCTTCTGCCGGAAAAAAAAAAAAAAATCTATTCCAGCATTGGAGACAGCTGTTCAGGATTGACATGAAATGAAGGACAAATGAACCTAGAGTTTGCATAAATGTAGCAGCCAGAGAAAGTAGCTAGGCATCCACAGGCCTTTATACACAGGTTTTTGTCTTCTCTTATTAAAAACTTGCTAAGTCAAATGCAAATAATTAATAATGCATAAGGCGGGGCTAATTACATTCAGTTATGTGCTCCATCTTCCATTGGGACCAGGTCATATTAAAGTAACAGTTTGAAATGAAATTCATTTTTACAATTTTTTACAGCTGTGAGCATGTTTCATGTACTCATTCAAATATATGGATACCAAACCCTTCAATCAAAGCTTTAATTTGGATTATGATTGGGAGAACCCCTCAGGTGATGGAGAGAGATGTGACGTTTTAAATATCATAAATATGGTTTTCCAAAAGGAAACCAAAAAGAATTTAATCTAAATGTGAGGGGAGTAATAGTCTTTTTGGTCGAGGCCCGTACACATGTGTGATCGTATGAAGTAGCAAAACATGAAAATTTGTGTCCAATGTGAAAAGAATCATTGTAGGTTTTAGAAAATTTCTTGGCGGCGAATGGTCCCCTTTTCCCCTCCTGTTGGCATCAGGGTGTAAAACGGGCCGGGCCAGCCAACGCCGAGCTGTGCCATGTGAAAAGTTTCATTGGAGGTTTTAGAAAATTTATTGGCAGCCAATGGCCCCCCTTTCCCCTCGCGTTCACATAGGGGTATAAAACAGGAAGGGCTGGCCAACGCCGAGCTGTGCCATGCCTAGGTCGACTGGGGTGGACCCAACACGGTGATGGTACTACTTATGCCATGCCTTGCTAAGCCGTGCAGCATGCGGGCAGGCACACAAGCCTCTTCTAATTTTTATTAATTTTTAAGATTTTATTATATAAATTGAAAGGGATTTGAAATAAGATCTAAATTACCAAAATAAATGCACAAGCATAAGCATTGATGCTAATTTATAAATAAAGATTAAAATTTTTAATTATTTTAAAATAATAAAATATTTTTTTACAGTCGAGTGTCGTGCCTTGTTGCAGCCCAGGCGCCCAGCCCAACATGGCATGGCCAATGTTCTAGGCAGTGTCGTGCCGCAGCCTAGGGCACCCTGGCTCTGGCCGGGCCAACGGTATGTTGGCCGGTGTGACAGGCCTGAACGGCCAGCCCCAATTTACACCCCTAGGATCACAACCCTAATCACATGTGGGCCCATCAACAGCAGCCAACAACAAGGATAAGTTAGGATTCACGTACCGTGTTCTTGTGATCTTTGCCGGTGACGTAGTTGCGGAGGTAGTCGGCGATGTTGGGGATGGTGGCGAGGCGGACGTGGGCACCGAGGCCGTCCCAGGAGCGGCGCCACACGCGTATCTTGCAGTCAGCGTAGCCAGCAAAGAGGCGGTCGTCGGAGACGGCCAATGAGCGAACGGCGCCGGCAGCCTTGTTGGCCTTGAGTTGGGCGAGCTCAGAGAAGTCGGGGAGCTTCCAGATGCGTATGGTGCTGGCCTGGGAGCCGGTGTAGACGAGTGGGCCAGAAAGGGCAATGGAGAGGATCTGACGGTCCTTGTTCAACGTGGAAGAGATGCATCTGTGGCTGGTGTGATCGTTGAAAGAGAGGGGCTTGTGGCGAAGTGGGGTGGAGGAGCGAGGGGAGGAGCGTGCCGGGGAGAAGGTGAGATCTGAGAAGGAGGGCTCTCTCGTGGAGAGACTCTTGAAGAGGTGGGTTGGGACCTTGGTGGAGGTCGTGGGTTTGAGTCTGGGCTTGGACTTGGGTTCGGGTTGGGGTTCATCTGCTCCAGCACCGACTTCGACGTCGACGTCTTCTTCTCCTCCTCCTCTGTGGATCGTGGAGTGAGACGACGATGCCATTATATGTTTTTTTCTCTCTCTAAAACACGCGCAATCTCATTTTCATGTGTATTTTAACCTAAACTTGAGCGTGGCCATGTACTATAAAGGGCGCAATAAAAGAGCAAGGTTATTATAAGAGGAGTAAGGTGATATCATAAATAAAGTTACTGAGGAGCAAGGTAATATCATAAATAAAGCTATTATAGATATTAAAGTAATAAGGAGGGAAGCCATATATAGAGAAGGCCGTGTCAGCAGCACAAGAATATGCACAAAAACTATATGTTGTTTTGACCGGCCATGTCACTTTTTAATCTCTCTTATTTAAAGTATCTAACTCTCATAAAATTCCTCTCAAACAACGGCTAAAATTTCTAATAAAAATAACCACTATCTTCTATCAATTCACTGCAAATCTAAAAAGGGAAGTAGATGATACCATATGTCTTAAAAGGCCATCCATTGGTGGGCCCACCTATAAAAATCACATATTACCATAAAGTGGCTGTAAGATGCAATTAAAGTTTAATCTCGTGAATATTACACAAAAGATGCTTCTAAAGGCTAGGGGGCATGATATTCAGATATTATGACCTAAAAATACCAATTGCTTTCACTTAAGTGTTGCCCCACACAAATCTTATGGAACTCAATAAATCTTATCCATATACCATCTGAGTGCGACCTATCAAATATTCATTTTACTAAGCTTCTTAGGATTTGATAGATTAAAAATCATAGCCATCTTAATTAGTTATTAACATTAATGACAAGACTCAATTGATGAAAGATAAATATATATATATATATATCATGGGGAAATATTCATGCACATCATCCCCAACCATATTATAGTGAGAGACAACATAGTGCAGCCGACTTTATGATACATCCGAACCATCTACACATATGGGACCCCCTGAATTTCATTAGATCTATTAAGTTTTCACTTATTCGAATGGATTGGACCGTTGGACTGAGAGCATAAAAAAAAAAACTCTTTTAATATAAAGTCGTTAAACTTGTGGGCACGGATGAAGGGGTTAGAGGCATGGGATTAATCTCAAACTTGACATATGGGCCCATCCAAGATGTCTCATTTCCTCCCTCCCAATGTCCCATGATCAGTGGAGCCCTAGGTGGGCCCCCATTAAGTTTATCCATCACCATATAATGAGAGATGGATGCACCTGAATGTCCCATCTATCATGTGTAGTGGTGTTTTATTTTTATTCATTGTGCTTTATAGCAAAACATTCCAATTATCATCATCATTCTTCTCTTTTATCTAATTCTTTAATAGCAATTTTGAAGTTAGAAGACAATAGCATTTCAATCCAAATTTAATAAATAAATTAGTTTAGTCTTTTTCCTAAATAATTTAAAATTTTATTTATTTTGCTTTATTTTTTTTTATAAGTAATGTTTTAAAGAGACCAATAAAATTTGATATATTTTTATTGTTTGGCCCAGGCAAACCAAAAGTGTCACATCCCAATTAACTAAATTTAAAATCATAAAATCTTGGCATCAATATCACACATTCTCTTTTATCTCATCCCGTATGGAGTTTGGACATTAATTTTGATAACACCATAGATTTAGTCGGTGCTATTCAGAATGCAATTTGGAATCTATGAATCAGATTTTTGTCCATGTATTTCCTTGAAACCTTGGCGACCCATCACGTGTCTTAGAAAAACTCTTCTTTGGAACTCACGAAAATGCTGCCTCGACCTCAAAGTTTATGCCCATCTTCAGTTTCCTATTTCAATATTGCAAATAATTATATAATTTAAAAGACATGACAACAGCTAACTTATAGCATTTTTCTTTTCTTCTTTCTAAAAGTCACATAGAAAATAAAAATGGGCGGAAGTTTATAATTTTGAATTTGATTTGTAGTTCTTTCCAATTTATTTCAAAGTTTTCTTTTTTATGTAGAATTTGATGCATTAAATAAATATCAATGATGATAGCTAAATGTATTTGTTTCTCTTAAAGAATTTGGTTTGTTTCTTTTTTTTTTTTTTTTTTGTTTCTGTTGAAATAGTTTTAGAAAAGCTTAAATTTTTATAATATATTTTTCTTTTTTTAAGTCCAGGCCTTTGTTACTAGTTGATAAGTTATTTGCATATATTTGGATGATTGGGAAAATGCGCAAAATATATATATATATATATATATATATTTTATATAAATACGACAGAATAAAAGTCACTTTCTTATAGTAGTGTGAGAGTAACTCTAGATAGAGAGAAAAGCAGTAAAAGAGGTCAAAATCTACATTAACAGACATGTTTACACCTCTCGCCTCTTCTGATCGTTTAAACACATTAAGAAAAGAAAATTTCCTATTGCTCAGGTTTCACTCAAGTGCAAACAAATAAGCCATCCGAACAAAGCGCTTGCCACACAAATCTTGCTCTCCAGTTTTGAAGTTTGGCAAGAGATTGGTTTAGATGGCATTTGAGATCTCTACTTTTAACTCTATTTCTCCTAATAGACTCTATTTTAAAACTCATAAAGAGTCGATACCTTTATTTGGGGTACCCTCAAAACCTGTCATATAAACTAAAAAGGGTCTTTTAGCTAGACCTTTTTTTTTTTCTTTTTAATTCTAGGACCTTAAATGGCAAGATAAACTGTTGGCAATCTTTAGAAGGCCAAACATGGCTGGTGAGTCAATTTTGAGCGGTTGCCTCATCACAAATTTTGAAGTATTTGTGAAATACAGCAAGATCCTTATTTGTGAAATACAGCAAAATCATATATAATCTGAATAATATGGCTATGGGTTCAAATATCAGCCCCTGATTCACTGTAAATTTTGAAAAAATTATGAGAACCCAAGAACCATTAGATATACTCGCGTAAAACAGTTCATGTGATTTTTAGCCTGACCATTTTTTATCTTTTTTCCAAATGTGGGCCACTAAATTAGGATCCAAACGGTTGGAAATCTTTATAAGCTAAACACGGCCATTACGTCAGGTTTGAGTCATTTATCCATCGCAGTTCTAGAGATATTCGTGAAAATGCAGAACCTTATATATATATATATATATATGCATTTCTTGACACCTATGGCACCAAAATCATGATCCAAACCATTAATCCT
Source organism: Persea americana (assembly GCA_029852735.1). Taxonomy (NCBI): domain Eukaryota; kingdom Viridiplantae; phylum Streptophyta; class Magnoliopsida; order Laurales; family Lauraceae; genus Persea; species Persea americana. The sequence goes on along the minus strand of CM056813.1, from coordinate 62,012,718 downwards.
TTTTGAAAGGCTAAAAATAACTATGGGATAAAAATCAAGCCGTAATTTGTTGGAGATCTCAACAATTTAATGAAAAAACGAGAACCATCAAATTCTTAAAACATCGATTTTGAAGAATTCTTTTTTTCTTACCAAATGGACTATTTGTAAAATATCTATTTCACACATGACTATCTTACATAGATAAGATTTGCCAAACAAAGACGAGTGACTAGGGGGCTCCTTTCCCACATGGACCTTTCCATCCCTCTGGTCCCATACCCAAATGGCACAAAAAATGAGCCCTACAGAAAGTTCTCAAGGTGACTCCTCTTCTCACCTCAACAAAGCCATTGGTTAAATAATGTGATGTAATGAAAGATGTCTGCATTCAATTCCAAAAGCTTATTTCAAAAAAGGATACAAGTTTCAAAACTTTTCAAACTAGTTCCTAAGTTTTCCCATAAGTTTTCAATTAAAGACATCCAGCCATTTAAAGGTATTTTTTGTCGACTTTTTCCCTTAATATTTTGAAAATACCCAAATTACCCTTCATTTAAAGCTATGACAATTTCAACAGCCGCTGCATTCAGTCAATTGCTGTGGGAATACCGGTTGTCCTTGAGCACCATGAGAACGCCAATGAAGAAAATGAGGAGAATATAGAGAAAGTGAAGGAGATTTTTATTTCAATGAAGGGTAATTTGAGTGTTTTAAAAAAAATTGGGAAAAAAGTTGCCGGAAAATGGCTTTAAATATGGAGGATGTCCTTAATTGAAGACTTCCTAGAAAACTTCTGGACTAATTTGAAAAGTTTTAAAACTTGTGGCCTTTTTTGTAATAAGGTAAAAACTTAAGGCATTTTTTGAAAACTTACCCAATATTCCTTTTTGAATACTTACTCAATATTCTTTCTCTTGAAAGGTAAATAGTGGTTAGAAAGTAGTTACCCAAAGAAAGATCAAATCTCTCTTTCCTTGAGCCACATCAGCAATTGGGCCCCATTTGTTACTTCAAACAACATGCCCAAAGGACATGCTAACTTTTTATCTCTCTTTGAATCAATGGTTGCATCTCTTCAAAAAAAAAGAAAACACTCCTTTCATTCTTACTAGCAAAACCCTGTGCTATGCACGGACCATAGAACCACCAAATGCATAGACTTATACAAGTTATATTTGTTAAATATATTAATTAGTAAACTTTTGAGTCCTTTTTTGTTGCTAATTTGACCTTTATATGTTTTTCCAGATATTTTATTCTTTACGTGAGGTGTAAATGGGGTTTGATGAAGCCCGGGCATGTGTAAAAATAAAATAAATAAAAGACATATTCTTGCCTAAATTATGCTGCATTCTGGCTTGATTTAGGATTGTAATTCTTGCCCAATCTTGGCCTATTTTTTGAACAATAAGTTTAAGCTGGTTTAGAATTATAAGTATGGACTGATTCTGGACTGACTTGAATATGTAATTCTGGCCTGATTTGAACTGAGTTAGACCCATAATTCTGCCCTAATTTTTTACCCAAAATTTGGCCTAAATTAGACCCAATATTTCTCTTGAATTAGACCCAAATCTGGCCCGATTTAGACTAAAAAATTCGGCCTGGTTTAGACCCAATATTTTGTCTTGAATTAGACTCAAAATCTAGCCTGATGTACACCAAAAATTCTTGTCCTGGTTTAGACCCAATATTCTGTCTAAATTAGGTCCAAAATCTGGCCCTATTTAGGTCCAAAATCAAGCCTGAATTAGACCCAATATATTTGTCATTAATGAGCTGAAACTCTAGCCAATTTCAGTCCCTTTCAGGCTAATAATGAGAGAGTTTACTGAGGGAAATCTGGGCAAATTGTAACCCAATGATGAGGCAGTTTGCATTTTCAATTTGAGCTGAAACCCATTTAGAGAGTACAGTTTAAGTCAAGTCTTAGCCCATTTAGAGAAACCAATTTGGGTCAAGTTGTAATCCATTTGTAATCCCACCATAGACCAATGTAGACAATCAAGCTAGAATCTAAATTATTCTCTATTTAGATAAATTTAACATATTTGTTGAAAACTCAACATATTTAATGTTCTGATTGAATCGGGGTTATGGGTTCAGGGTACATGTTTAGTAAAACCCAACCTGTATGTCTGATGTAACCCGATTTATTTTCAACCCTCATTGAAGCCAGGTTTGAAACTATTTATAGTCACCATTTGAGACCATATTTAACCTTTGTAGAGCCACATTTGGTTATGTACTGCTGCTTTACAATCACACTTAGGCCCATGATACAGATTTATAGCTCTCATTTATTGGCCCATTTAAAGAAATACTTAGGCTAATTTTAACCCCTTTCTAAAAACATACTTGGGTTGAGTCTTCAACCCCAACCTATTTTTATGTGGCCATATTTTTTAGCCTGCTTGGTCAAGGGTTCAGGCCTGTATTAATTAAAAGTATTTTTTTTTTTAGCCAATCCACTGCAACTAAATCTTATTTGTAGCTAAATTCTGTTGTAATTTTAAGTCTATTCAGAGATCTGATTTTTAACTTTTTCATAATAGTTTACTGAGCCAGTTTTCAATCCATTTAGGACTCTCTTTTAGTCTGTGTTTCAGCCCACCACATCTATCTATTTGGGGTGGTTTTTTACCCAATTAGAGCTCAGACTTGACCAAACTCTCAACCCATTTGCTGTTGAAATCTGGCTGTAACCCAGCCCAATTTCAGCAATTGTTTGAGATAAAATTTAATTAAGTTTTAGTCATTATTTGGGCAGATTTTAAACTCATTCAGTTTTACAGTTGTTCAGCTTGTTTGGATATGATGACCCAAGTTGTTTGTTTGGGGATTTGAATTTATTTGGGTGTTTGGTTTTGATTATTCGAGGGTGTTTGGTTGGGAGGATTCAGTTTATGGGCTATCTGTCTAGGATTATTATAATTGCATCGGGCTGATTTGCAACCCATTTGCAATTATGGCTTAGCCTGAATATGGAAACAGAATATGTCAATATGTTAGGCGAACTAAATTCAAAAGGTTTTTGGCCACTCTTTTCACAATTTCACATTTTTGTTCACATTGCCTGTGACCTCAACTCAAAACATGGAAAAACAGTCTAGAATAGATAAACAGAACACAGAAAAATCTCAACCCCTTTTCAAATCCCAAACAGTCTCCTTAGCAAAATCACGTTCTACAAAACCCATGGCTTGAGTATGACATAAACATGGAGGAAACAAATATTAAATATAATGAACATACTCAATATATTATAGAAGGATGAAAATCTTCTCTCTTGCAGAGCCCAAATAGTTGATGTGCAGAGAGTTAACCCTTGAAGTGTAGCAACAAAGAAAGCTATATCTCTCTCCTTCTCCTCCTTTGCTATTAGTTTGGAGGCCTGTGGTTAACCTAAAGCAAACCACGTTCCAATAGAGATATGGATCCCTTAAAGTTGGAAAACAGTTGTGCCATGTCAGGCAAAGTTTGCTTTCCCTTGAGCCACAACAGCAAATGGAAACGGCATTGATCCTCATTGCATCTCCTTCCTTTTCTCTAATAACACCTGCTGTTTCACAAAAACCCCATCAAATAATGAAAATGCAACGGTTTATTCACCTAAATCTCTCACATCTTCATATTCTCAGCCCATGCCCACTTTTCTTTCTCAACCCATCTATGCATAAAGTTTTCAATCCCATACCAACGTTCCTTTTCCATATCCCTCTCTCATCAATACAAAGCAAAATCCTCACTAGCCTCCCTCTCCATCCTACATTTCCAAATCTAATTTTCCTCTCCTTTTTCTCTCTCATCCTTTCCATCTATATCGATGGAGATGTAGTTACACATATCTACATTCGCCTAGACGTGGAGTCTCTGTTTGACAATGGTTGCGAAAGGAGGTGGTCCAAATAGTATTGACATAATTAACACGGTGACACCTGTTGCTGTGTGCTATTGATTTGTGTCAACTCATGCACACGTGTAGTCTTTCTTGTATAGTATTTCATCCCTTCAATTCTGAGATCCTACACTTGTACACACGGTTTGTATATATATATATATATATTTTGATACTCAATGAAAGAAAGATCACATTTCCCAACACTAAAATGATATCAGAGCTAAAAGCCTAACTCACGTGATTCTACTAGCTACCTTCAACTCATCTCTTTTATCAGTTTTTTGTCTTTTCCTTCATCATCAACCATAGCTTTTGGTGATTCATCTTTGAAGACTCCATTCAACAAGGACAGCACCCTGTCCAAGGATGATTACAATGATCCATTTTATTTGCTTCCATCTAACAATCCTGGAAACATCCTTGTTTCCGCACCTCTTGATGGAGATAATTACTCAACTTGGATTCGTGCTATGCAAATGGCTCTTACAACAAAAACTAAACTTGGATTTTTGGATGGTTCTGTTCCACAGCCCGATGCCACTTTATCAAATCATGGCGCTTGGTCTCGTTGCAACACCATGGTTTTGTCATGGCTACTCAACTCAATCTCTCCCGACCTCCGAGATAGCATTATATATGCTCACACATGGTAGCAGATGTCACCGTGTTGACAATGTCAATAAATAAAATTATCCACCAAGGGGACAGAGGTTCGATGTGTTTTCAGTGGAGGCAATAGCATTGGTGGAAGTAGAAATATAAGAGTGATTGTAGCATGAAGTCAGCAAGGAATGTGTGGTGATGAAGGCGGGCGGTTGCATAGGCGGTACCCTTGTGTTAAATTATGTTTTCACCCCCTCGTGTCTACTTATCGAACATGGGAAATATTCATGTGCATTTATCCCTCACTATAGGGTGAGGGATACTTCCATAAATGATATTTTTCAAGTACAAAAGGGGGATTTCAAATACATTGGGTGAAGTACAAAAGGAGAATTTATCTGTAAAAAGGGAAAGTGTTCTCACCCTATGGTGAGGGATAAATGTACATAAATGTCCCCCATCAACCATATATCAAAAAACCAAAAAAATTTTTTATTTGCAATATGATTTGGAAGGGTGGAATTATTGGTTGAAAACTGCAAAGGCTGTGGCAGATGATGGTCTCTGTGTCCATCTAAAGATTGGTATGTATGTCTAACCATGCATCGCACGGGTACTTTTAGCTTGTATAATTATAGTGAGGAATGAGATTCACGAAGACCAGTGAGGACGATCAGAGCATCCCCAGATAAATGCCTTTCATTTATAGCCCACCAATGCCAGTCACATCGATCAATAATACATAGCTCTCTGTGCCTCTATACTTTCAATTTGGGTTTTTAATTCTCAAAATATTATATATTTAATGTAACCTGAATAAATTAATTAAACTAAAATAATTAATAAATCAAAATTAAACTAATATAGCTATCTTTGTTTATAGATTCTTATTTCGCTACTATAATAATTTTTATCATAATATGTTAAATCCCAAGAATATTTTGTGAATATTGTGAAATGATCATAAAATACTGATTTTCTCATAATCATATATTTTAGAATATTGATAATATTAGTCAGACCGCTTTCTGAATCTAGTCTCTATAGCATTCAAAATGTCAGTGGTCACTGGTCAAGGCTCAAGAGTGATGGATGGTTAAAGAAAGAGGGCCATTACCATATTTATTAATGCTTACTTTCAAATTTCAAGATTCAAAGAAAGAATACGCCAAAGTCAAACCATTGTCACGATGAAAGAAGTTGGACATCATTTTAAACGTACAGGATTTAAAGCTAACAACCCGAGCATGTGTTCACTGCAGCTGGGGAGGTTAAGGAGGGCGGTCTGAAACGACCAATCTTCCGGTCGAAATGCTTACATTGCCGTCCGTTTAAACTTTTAAGGCTATTAAATCTATTTATTATTTGAATTATTCTTGACTTATTAATGTTTACAGAGAAATTTTAAAAAAGAAAAAGAAGGTAATTTTGAAACCCAATTGTGATTAACCTAGACTTTTAGATCCAGCCGTCTCTCACTATTTTCATACACTCATGTGACTCCGATGATGCTTATTTACTTCATATGAGAGAATTGGGTGAGTGAGATGAGCGTGGGAGGGCCAGGGAGAGCAAGGGAGGTCACCAAATGGATAAGGGCGTGCTACAGATTCAAACCAGCCCCATCACATCAGAAGCCTGTTTTTTTATTTCTCTTTACTTGCACCCTGACAAGTGAGATCAAATGGCTTCCCTCTCTCTTTATAGTTTGGTACTAAACTTGTATATTCTAGTGTAGACGCAAGGACTCAACGATCGGGAAATCCACTTTAATGCATTTGGTTGAACAACAAGGGACACTGTCAGCCGGGACCAATCAGGGGGTGACACAATGTTAAATCAGCAGACATCCTATTTCCTCCCGTGAATAAAAAAAAACTCATCACCTCTACGTGTAAGCCCCTGATTGGAATTGGAGTTGCCTCGTCGTACTTTACACTGTTTGGGAAGGGGGAAGGGGAGGGGAAATTCCAGGGAGAAGGAAAATTAGAGAAAAAATTAATTTTATCTCCTCTTATTTGGATAGTCAAAAGGTAGGAAAATAAAAAGTAAAAAAGTGTAATTTTATTTGTTTGTGAAGTAGAGAGATAATTGTCATTTTATCCTTACTTTTGAAAAAGCTTCAAGTTGACCCTTTTCCAAACACCCTCAATTTCAATATTTCCTCCATTTTTTCCTCTTTTTTTTCCTTTCCCTCGTTTTACCTCCTTCCCAAACGATACCCTACCCTCTGTTTGGGAAAGAGGGAAAGGAGGGGGGGGGGGCGGCGGTTGGTTTGGGGAAAGGAGAAAAAATGTAGGGAAAGTAAAAATTGATGATGTTTGAAAAGGGAGGAGGAAAAGTGGGGGAGTAAAACTGAAGGTAAAATTCTTGTAGAGCCCACCTTAAAATTCTCTCCGAAAAAATGAAAGGAAAGAAGGAATTCTTTATAATTTTATTAAAATGTCCTTTTAACTTTTTCACAAAACAAGAGTAAATTGGTAACCTCGCCAAGAACTGTCATGTTTGGTCCTACAGTACAAATAATAAAAAGTAGTAGGTCCCACAGTATAAATGATCAGATGGCGGGAACAGCGATTAGCATCATGTCAGCAGCAATGCAGCATTATCATGTTTCCGCCATGTGCTCAATTGCACGGTCGTATCCACTCCTCTTTATTTGATATTTGAGAAGATCTCACAGGAGGGGATGAGATTTATCTTTGCCGATTCGGATTATCTACACGTGGCCCTAATGATGAGTTTCAATAGCGTGTGCTCCCATGTAGTAGCTGGGACGAAGAATCAGACTCACCCCTGACAAGTGAATAGTTTCACGGCCTTTCTCATTCAAAATATTTATTTCATTCAGTACCTCACCCAAAGGGTCTGGGACCGCAAATGTGAAAAGCTATTTCATACAAGTGAAATCAGAGCCTTACACCTAAATAACGCATGAAACAGGAGGTTCAAACACTAAATTTTAAAATAATTATATGTCTAGAGCACCTCTGAAGCGCCTATAATGCTTGTAGGTTTATAAAAAGATTAACTAATTGGCACAAATATATCTTATTTATATATTCAAATATAAAAATTAGAAAAAATATTTAATTTTGAATTTTGATTATATAAAGTAAATAATAATTAATAAGTCAAAGAAAGTTTCTTCATTCAAAAGACGAACATCAAGCTTAAAGAAAAAGCAAATACACAAAAAATAAAAAATTATGCACGGTTTGCTCCATATTCAAGCGAACCGCACTCCAAGGATGGATCAGCTTTAAAAGCGCCAATCTGCATTTTCAAAGTGAAATTAAAATGGCTGAAAAGAGGTTGCGAGTACTAAGGCCTACACACGCAGGAAGACACTAGCATGCCCAGGACCCAAACAGTGGGCAGCTGGATGAGAAATGAGGTTGCCAATCGAGCAACCTCAAGTTCTCGACTATCAAAGTAGTTACTCAGATAAAAAGCAGTATTAAGAGATATGCTTGTTTGCTTCTCATCAATGAAGCACGCTAGCGACCAATGGAAAAAAATATATACTACTATGTTGAAAATATCTTTATTTACTATAAGAATATTTCTTTATTTTTAAAATAACACCCATTTATCAAATCACTGTCTACCCATATGAAGCCTACTCGCAGAACCCATTTAGATGCAAGTTTTCCAATGCAACCGACTTGGGGAACCCATTTAGATGCAAGTTTTCCAATGGGTTAATAATAAGAGAAAAAGCCCTCCTCATGCACAAGGCAGATCCAAAAAATTCAGGGCCACCATTTAATCCTGGACCTTTATCTAACAGCCTTAAAAGTCAATGGCTTCTCATATGTAGGTTTCCTTGAAATTTAATCCAATGGTGATTGCAGATTCAGCGAGTGTAAAATTGGCCCTAATGCCAAATTATGGGATGAAAACAATGAGAGAAGCCGCATTGATGAAAGGTGAGCTCAAGTGGGCCTACAGCGATGGACTGCACTTTCAGTTGCTAGTAGAACATTTTCCCCCAATGTTACCGTGATATAAAAGATAATATCAGCCATGAAACCTAGGAGGTTTGGTGGTCGGCTTCTCCTGAATGCTTTTTTGCAAAAAGTTAGACCACAGTAGATCTCCGTAACCATAAATAGATGGATTGTGTACTAGTAAGAATTCATTATATCCATAAATAAGAATTCAGTATATAATAGATACTATATTATACACTTACAAAATTTTATTCTTAAAAATGTTTATTTTCACCAAAATCTCCCAATTAATCTAAGAAAAAATTGAAAATATGAACAATCCAGTTTCCTGTGCAGCCAATATTTTTTCAATAATCATATTTGCAACTTTGAGTTGAATAATGCCATAAGGAAATATATCAAAACAGAGATATAGGATAGGATACCACCTCTTTGCTGTGGGAAAACTGCCCAATCAGGATTTTTTTTATTTTTATTTTTTTGGTAAAATGGATAATTTCTTTTCTTTTTTTCTTTTTTTTTTGAAAGTTGTGAAACTTTCAACTGGATGACATGCTATGATGCCAACACCACTCAACCATTAATGGCGTAAAATGTACACCTTTTGAGAATTCAGATGTTTTGTAAAATGTATAAACCTTTTGAAAATTCAGATGTTTTTGTAAAACGTATACCTTTGGAGAATCTTTGTAAATAAGACTTTGAGACAGAAATGGCTGAAGGATTACTTGAACCAAAAATCCGAACAAGCTCCAGCAATCATGCTCGGCCACCGAGTTAAAATACCCACTTGAATGAAGTGAGGCCCCCTGCACATTGACGACTCTTAAACAAGGATACCATTGATTTACAGGAGGAAGAGAAGATTGCCCGACATACAATAGAAAGCCTTTCCACAAATTCTATCGACTCAAAACTTATTTAGCAATGTAGACCCATCAATCCAGAGTCCCAATATTCAACTAAATGACGATCAGAAACCGGCAACTGAGCTCCAACGATTCAGCACAGAACAAACCCACAAACCCATGTATCAAACGTTCAACAAGGGCTTCTAAGAAATAGCAATGACTAACATTTCTGTTTCAAGAATTTTTTACCCCGATATTTAATGTGGTTGGATGTGTGGCACACCAATAGCTTCAACAATTAAGCATGCTTATGATGCCCAGAAAACTGCACTGCACAAGCTTGCCGCCTAAAAGCATTGGAAACCTTAAGAGGGCAGTTTATCCCCAAATAACTGCTAAAAGAACCATCAACCATCTGCAGGCACTGTAAAAATGATTACCTGCAATCTCTGAATAATGCCAAAACAGCAATTTAGGCACGTCATAGAGCGCATTGCATTAATTCAGTCTCAACAATGAGCCCATGGCAGTTTCAAGTTGCAAACCTCTCAATAACCCTCTCAATAGACCCAAGAAAACCCCAACCAAAATGCTCATAGGAAATTTCATAACTCATCCTTGCTGTCCCAAGTGCTCCAACTGGAGTAAACTTCAAAGATAAGCTCACTGTCTAACATCCTATACCTAATACCATCAATAGCAACTGGCAAGGACAACTGGCTAGATGCAAAGAGCTGCCCCAACATGGAACCAATCTTGACAGTGCCAAACACCTAATTCTCTTGCTGAAGAGCCAAACTGAAAGAAACCATCAGGCAACTCCATGCTTTCAGTGGCTCAGTCGATCTCACCAAAACCGACATGGTCACCAAGCAACTGCTATAGCACTAGATGCCATATTAAAAACGCTACAGTAAACCAACCAGAGCAACGAGTATGGTTGAAACCTTTATCCAAATACCAACTACAACCACAAGTATCCAAGTAAATATTCACCACCAGAACAGTACGTTGCAAAATTCAAACAGCTCTTTCAGTACTGTCATCGCTATAGAACCTTGTATAAAACCGACAGATTGGAACTGAATTGCTCTCATTTGTTTCTGTCACATACACAGTATGTGATGTCGGCTATGCATGTGGAAAGAATTCCAGTACCTTGAAACAAATCAAGGGCAGCGTCACCCACCTTAATAGCAGAGGCTCCAGAAGATAGATTTTCTTTCTTTTTTCTTTATTTCTTCTCTGAACAATATTATCACTTGATTCAACATATGCATAATTCCTGCAAGCTTCATACAAATTGCAGAAAATTCAGGTCTAATATTTCACATGACATGGTGGAAAAGTTGGAAGTACAGGAGGAATTATATATTTCTCAACCAAAGGAAATACAGAGAACCTAACACCTTGATTATATGTACAAGAAGGGCCAAATGTTCTGTCACATAAACAGAGATCTTTCTTTCTATATGGGGTAAACGCAATGTTCTAACTGGCCCAAAAGAAAAGAGGGTTTAGAAGATCCCACCAGTCCAATATTTGGCCTCTTTTAACTCTTGAATATGTATCATTATTGTACATCATTCTTAGCATTTCATTTGCAGCCAGTAGGTCAAGTGGAAGGATTTTTATCAGGAAGGCACCACAAAGGAACATCAGCCCAGAAGGCAGAATCTGGTGTCCCACATGTACAAACTCAACCAAGGATACTGCGCAACTCTTTAAGTCAGGCAGAAATAGTGAGATACCAATAAACATAGGTGGTGATGGCCCTTTTTATAGGTAAGTAAATATCGGTGGGACTCGGCAAAAATTGGTAGTGTCAATAGAATTATCAGCAAATGCTCGGTATTATTCTATGCCATGTTCAGTATAAACAATGAAAATCTTGCCACATCCTGGGATGTGCAGCAACTTAAGATTTTTTTTATTTTTTTTTTATGAAAATAAGAAAAGATCTCTTACCTCTAAGAAATAGTTGCATTACCTTCTATTAAACAGAACAGATTTCATCTGCTAAAGTAAAATTTAACCAATTACCAGATCTTTTTACTCAGATCTTCCTGTTGTTTCAAACGATGAAGTAATTAGACAGTGGGATGCCTTGTAAGGCCACGTGGATTTTGTTCAAGCACACTTCCTTTTGGTGTTTTTTTTTTTCCCAGATCAGTGCTCTTTGACAGTTTGATTTCATCATAGTTTAGAATATGTATTGTCTATTGGCGATACATGTGTGCATACGAAAACATCCAGCCAAGCAACATGGCTCCCAAACCGAAATGATAATCTCTCATGGGGCCCATCAGGGTGCACTATGATCATGCAAACCCTATCACACTTTATACCACCCGGAATTGGCCCTAAACCTAATTTGACACTCATTGGACATATACTTACTGTTGGATTTACTACCGTTGATTGAGGCCCTAAAGAAATTAACACCTAAGAAGCTCCAACTAGGCTGATTGCCTATATATCCCTTATCCATGCATAGACCTTCCCATCCCCCGACCACTTGATTAGTGGGGTACCTGAATAGGTCCCACTGTTGTGCAAGTGCCTTTAAAGTGTGGTGCGATAGAAGATGTGTATATAATTGAAAACATTAATCCAAGGACTACTGCTCTAAATCAAATGATGGGGCACATCAAGGCCTCCCTATAATCAAGCAAACCAGAGCCCCACCTTTGAGCGCAAGCATGAATTGGCATTTGGCATTATCTCCAATTTGACACTCATTGGACATAAATTCACCATAGGATTAAAACACTTTTGCTGACACTATACACCAATTATTTTAAGCTCATAAAATCCACATCAAACAAAATAGGATTAGGCTGATTTTTGGAGCATCCCTTATCCAGACATTCCAACCCTCCTCTGAATATTAGCACTGGCTCAGGGTGGGTCCACCGTCCAATAGAGTGTCATACGAGTCACAAGATTTTCTGTACAAGTATATTTATCAAGTCCGTCAATTGCAAGTTTAGTAGCTGACCAGATCTAGTTCTGTGACACATGCTCTTGGAGACCTTTCGTAGTCCTACACAGGTCACAAGGATTTAAGTGACTGGCCTAGGTGATTGCATGGGTCATCCAGGCTTTGCAAGGGGGACCAGGAGATTATCTGCTGCACGAGGAAGAGATCACCTGTTCACTACCCATGTGACTTCACCCCTTCCTAACCTAAGAAACTACATAGGGCTTCCATTCCATCCCTATTTTTAAACCCCTACCATTTGCAAGACACATTAACCAAGCTCCTTCATACACCTTTTGCACAGATCCTTCCTTCCTATCATCGCCACCTTTAGAGGTGGTCGGACTCTATGAAGGGCCTCAAATGACAAAAGAACAGATGAAGTGGTTTGACTTGCCCTGATCTTTCGGATCAACAATTTTTTGGATGGTGGCCTCTCAAGGACCTTTACCAAACTTTTTATATGAGGTGGTCAGCTTCAGTGGTTTACATCATGCTCTAAGTCCGGCAAAAGTGGTATTTTTTATGATTTCTCTACTATGATAGAAGCAAATGCTCTACTAGTTACTATTTAATCTCTGCTTCTCTAAGATACTACATCTTGATAATCGTTTAGACCCAACGATAAGTTTTTATTATTCTTGGTTAATTACGATGGATAATTTGTATATATTTGTCACATTTGTGCTTTTTTATATGTGACTAGGTTTATTCGCAAGACAAAACATCATGCATGTCTCAAACTAAAGAAAGACGCATCTAAATCTCGGAATTATCAACAAAAAGACAAAGTTTAAAAAGCACAAGGCTCCAAGGCTTATATACCTGAACTAGAAAAGCTGGTGATGTTGGGAAAGTCCCACATCGCCCAAGTAATGGGTTTGAGAGGGCTTCATATACCTGTTGGGCCTTTCACCTATAAGCTTAAGCTTTTGGGCTAGTACATTGTATCTTACATGGTATGAGAGAGGGTTCCATTCCTATCGCTCTTGTGTAGCCCACTTGGCAGGACCATCCATCAAATCTGTTGGGCCTGCACGTGAGAGGGAGTGTTGGGAAAGCCCCACATCCCACATCACCCAAAGTAATGAGTTTGAGAGGGCTTCATATACCTATTTGGCTGTCCACCTATAAGCTTAAGCTTTTGGGTTGGTACATGGTATCTTGCAGGTGATTCACATGGCAAGAATCTTTTTAAAATCTCACTCCATGGGGTGTAACCAATTCTAGTTGCAATTGCAGCAAAAGCCAACAATTGTGGGCTAAACAAAAATCAATGCGCACCTCAACAGTGCACAAGAGTATTCAATTTTTACACAAAATTTTTAAAATCAAGAATGGGGAATGAGATGACTTAATAGAGGGTGGCCAGATGGCTTCTTGTAACAATCAAGTATTCTTGATAATATTAGAAGTTTTTAAGAAGTCGATCCACATTCTCTTTTTTTTTTTTTTTCAGGTACTGTCCGTTTAGAAATATAAACCCAAATTGTCATTATCATAGTTATTAGAATCCTACGATTCGTATCCCGAATCCTAAGGGCCAATTTGGCAACTCTACTAATAGAGTCAAGTGAAGTAAAGTTGATTTTGAAGAAAGAATAAAATATAAGTGGGTTATAATGGTATTTTCTTTTTAGTTGTTTGTTATGGAATCGTTTTGACTTTTTGTATGGAAAAGTGGAGTATTTTTGTATTTTAGTGGATAAAGGTGGTTACTTTTTTACTTTTTTTTAAAAAAGATGGAGAAAGTTTTGAATTAAAGTGCTTTTGACGTGACATCTTATCTGAAAAATGGGGGCTTTACTTGACTTTTACAATGTTAGTAAAGTGTCAAACTAGCCCTAAGGAAAACGACTCATATCTATGCAACGAATCCCTTTTTATAGATGAATCTGAGGATTCATGTGTGAATCTAAGGATTCATGTGTGAATCTTACAATTCGATACTCGTTTCATCGGATCTTACGATTTAAGCAATTCAGTTGAGTGAGAATATTAACAATCTTTTACCTTTTTTCTCTCTTTCTTTTAACAATTCTACTTTCACAATGTTATTTAATAGTTAACGAAACCTCTTAAAAAAAATTGTGGCTTTGGAGAGGTTTTAAAGATGAATAAAAAATATACATTTAATTAAAGCATTTGACTGTACATATGGTGCTTGTCTATATCTTCTTTTTTGGTTTTTTTTTTTCATAAATACTTTCTTAACTTCAAGAGATATCCTACCGTGTAAGATTGATGGTTAGGATTTTGTTTTTTTACTTTTATGTTTTGATTTAAAGATAACAAAAAATGAATATATATTGATACCTTAAACTTATTTAACTATTTACATATAACATTTATAATACATTAAAATATATCTTGATATTCTTGATATGATTGTATGATATACTTATTTGTCATTGTCTTTATACTGCTATAAATGGGGAAATGGATGGTTCTAAATAACTACCTTTTTTCTTTTAATTGTTTATTATTTTTCATTTTTATTAGAAAAATAAAAATTCGATGATTCTCGATATGATTCGATTCATGGGTTATGAACGATTTGCAATACGATTTTGAATTTCAATACTATGGTCATTATAATCAAGTAATAAAAAAAGGGACCATCTATAAGAACACAATTTCAACCAAGGCCAACTTTTGGTAATACCATATGGTCCGACATTGAGAACCATGCTTTCACCTAAAAGTAATTGATTTAACAACAAAAATGTTCACTTTACCTGACCTGAGTCGTGTTTATTTTCTCCCATTGAACCAAACACAGCATCACACTGAAAATCTAGAAAGACAGAAACGAGGAACACACGTAAATATCTTAGAAAATGGAATCAATAAAATAAAATCTTACAAAATAGTAACTTACAGAAATTCCTTTATACCTGAGGAAAGGTCCATAAAAGAAAGCATTGAAGCTTGGCACCTGAAACACTACATTACTGTGCCTTATTCAGATCCGGAATACAGAATGATCCACGTGAACATGTATGGCTTTGATACAAAGAAGCAATAGAAAAAAAAAATTTGCAAGCACATCATCCTGAATAAAATGAAATACAACAAGCAGAAATACTTCAGAAGCAACCAACCATGTAACAGAATGGAAACCTTATGATCTATTAACAGAAAAAATGGAATAAAACACTTAACATGTAATCCATGTTTACATGGATCCATAAAAGCAAGAGACTTGTGAGTTATCCACAACCATTACAAGCGCAACAGCAACCAAGCTTATGAGAACACACCAAATTTTAGTATCACCCAATGTGTGTGGTCACCTTAATAAAAACACAGAGTCCTGATATCCAGAAAGCGACTCGAGCAATGAAAAGTTGCAGGCACCTTCATAGTCTCTACAATTGTGTTCTGTGAAACTCTCCAGAACCACTACTGAAACCAAAAAGAACATGAATAAATGTTCAATGTAAAAGAAATCATATAAAACATGACTAATTACATGGCATACGCACATGTGACAGATTCTGCACCCACACCAAAGGCTTCCATTAACACATTAGTCATGCACACACAATGATAAATGTGCACATGCACATGCATGCAAATGGAGCTCTTAGAAAAAGATAATTTGAGCTTTTGAATAATATTAACATTTTCATACCACTCATTTGGCAGATGAACTGCGATGGAATGACGGAAGCCAGCTGCTTGAAGTACCAATGGCATTTCCCCCTCCTTGACCTATGTATGCAGCTTCAGTTGGCAATGCCTGTTTCATGGCTGTGGAATTTTTCTTGGAAACATCTGAAGGGGCAAATGCAGTAGATGGCATGTGCATCTTGTCTGCAGAAGTCCCTACTTTCTGTAACATGGAACCCAATCAACAGCGACTTCTCAGGAAAAGAGAAGAAGAAGAACAATATGATGAAAGGAAAGGTCCAACTTTTCATTGTAAGATAGAAAGAAACAAGATGCACAGTTGCTGGGTAGCCAAACTAAGTACATTATTCCCATCTCCATCAGGAAAGAAATATGCCATACAGACCACCCCCACTATTTTATAAGAAGTATGTATAGCCTTAGCCTGGTCAATTAATTAAAAAAATGCTACATGGTGTTTCACACTGTGTGTTACTAATAACCAGCATGAACTGTAGCAAGCATTATATAACAATTTGAGTTGTCCTTAGGCAAAGAATAATAATAATAATAACTAAAGATAACTGAAGCATCAGTTCTGTATCAGACAAAATACTCGATAATTACACTGTAGTCACATCAGATTAGCTATGTTGAAAGGCATTGGCCAGTGCTAGCAAAATTGTCAATTTTATTTGCCAACCACAGTATAACTTACATTCTTTTCAGTATGAGGATCATCACCATTCAAATTCTTATTAGTTGCTGATCTAAATTGCATGCGAACACCAGGGTGAGCAGCATTCCTTGATCCCATGCGATCTGTAAACTCAGCTGAATAAGATACATCATTCCTCCCTGAAATTAGAGCAAAGCAGAACCACAAAGTCATCATCAATACAAAACCAAAATGGAAGGCTGATAATTCGATCTGTCCACAACATTTACAATATTTGTTACAAAGAAATAGGCAAAAACCAAATAAAATATGGCAAAAAATGACAGGAGCCCCTTAGTTGGAAGGTTATCATTGTCGCAATTGGAGTTGTGTTACCTATATTAAAGAAAATGGAAGACAACTCCTTTTATTTTTCCTTTTTCATATTGCCCGTGATAGATAGTTCCAACTCTAATAACAGATGAAGAGGAAAATAAAAAATAAAAAGGGAACAAAACAGATGGTTTCGAGTCTAATCATTCTACGGTTGTCTTCGAGAAATTTCAATGGAAGCATGATTGTTGAAAGTGATTCTTCTAATGCGATCAGTTGGTGTCAAACCAAAAGGCTTTTCCATGGAAATATCAGTTTCATTTTTACGAAAACAGGGAACTATCCTCGGGCTTTGATGTTGCTTTCCGTCATGAGGTTAGATTAGTAAAATGTATTGGTGTCAAACCAAAAGGCTTTTCATGGAAATATCAGTTTCATTTTTACAAAAACAGGGGACTATCCTCGGGCTTTGATGTTGCGTTCCGTCATGAGGTTAGATTAGTCAAATGTATGGCAGATGTTCTAGCAAAGCAGGGCGTTGCAGGTTATCTCCTTGGGTGGGAGTTGGTTATGTAGATGGGAGTAGTGTGGGGTTCAATGCTCTTGTACCCTATTGTTGTAGTTTTTCTCCTCTCTTCTTCTTTGTATTTTGCCCTCTTTTTAATGATGTTTTTGTTGCCTGTCCAAAAAAAAAAAAACATTCTACATTGACTTAGATTTTCAGAAAAACACGAGGAAAGTTTAGATACCTGAAAGAACAAAAGATCAACGTTCAGTCAAAATGCATTCCTTCAATGGTGATTTATAGATATTTGCTGGTTTACAAAAAAGTGCAAACAGTTGCACCACAAAATTTGTTAAGTTTCCTTGGTGAAGCAAGATCTCTTGGACCTATATACCTCAAAAATGCCAATGGCTGGAGTTCACTAGGCTCCATTCATAATAAGTCCCTTCACCTTTAGTGCACTTAACTTTTTTTTTTTTTTTTTTTTTAACAAACTCAGGCTCACATCAATGGCTAAAGGACCATAGGATACAAAAGCTACTAATAAACACTTGTCCGCCTAAATGCTAGTAATGTCACAAGGACTTGTTGATTTATGTGCTTGCTTTCAGAAACACGTAGGAGTCCCTTTGGTGGAGGGCTAGTGATGGAAAGTTTTAGCAGAACAGCACCTTAAATTCACAGAAAGCATAACCCTTTGTCCAAAATACCATTTGCCTTTCCCTTCATAAATTGATGTTTGAAATGAATTTTGATTCCAATGAAAAAAACAATGCTTGTTTCTGATGAGTTCTGTTAAAAATAAAGATAAAGAATAAACAATGCGTGTTTCTGATGAGTTCTGTTAAAAATAAAGATAAAGAATACATGTATCCCAGAGTTGTATAAAAATAAAGATGAAGAATACATGCATCCCAGCTAATCTCCAACCATACGGCAGATAAGTGGTTGTGCAGGGTCAGTGCTTTACAAGCGAACAAGTGAATGATAACGTTGCACCAAACTTTACAAGAATGTGCTACTTCAATGAAACTGGACAATACCTTGACACTTATCAACCTCCATGGGGATTGCTCGGTTGCTAGTCCCAACAGGCTGCAAATGTAAAATACTTCTCATCAGCATGCATATGAAAAAAAAATCCTCCAACAGAAGAAAGTTATATAAGAAAATAGAATGAGAAAAGTTCAAATTCTTCATGTAGTTTAAGCTCGAGTAGTCAGGGAAAATAAATCAGATGAATGCCAATTTCATGAATGCAAGCTCCCAATAAATAGTTGTAAGTAGATTACTAACAGAAACTCGAGGTTGAGACTTTGTCCTCTGGGATTGTTGATATTTTATGATGGTCCAATCAAAGATATAATCAAATTCAAATCCTGCATTCAGGGGGAGACCGAATAATGTCAGGTCAAATGATAATGTAGTAAATGAAGTGGAAATGTGACATATTAGTTCAGATCGTGCACTTCTACACTGAGATGATATTGACAGTAAACCCCATTTAGGGAATCAAAAGTGGCTACTAAGAGAACTATGGACTTCAGACAACAGCATTTTCATCATCCACATGAGATTTTAGGACCCAAGCCATTACACAACCAATTGATTTGTTCTCAATCCCATTGATTAAGATATTTAATAAATACTAGTCAATAGTGCTAAGTGGTCAACATCTGCTATATCACCAAGATAATTAAAGATGTAAATAACTTTACGATAAAATGGTCAACTAGTTTACTGAATTGCCACTACTTCATAGCATTGGCAACATAAAGCAGACATATAACTATGATCCAGATCAGATTCACTTTTTCAATTGCAAAGAAACAGAAAGCAAACTGATGCACGAAAAAAGGAACAGCGTGGAGCAGAAAAATTAAGCAGTAGGGATTATGCTGGACACATCATAAGACATACAGCCACTTGCAAAACAGTAAACAGATGCGACTCCAACGATGATGCAGGCCGATCAAAGCTCAGGACCCACAGGCCCTGATGGACCCGCTTGATGGGGTCCACATGATCTCTAATTTTGAGATCCCTATCATTAGTTTAGTTAACTAAACTAATGATAGGGATCTCAAAATTAGAGATCATGTGGACCCCATCATGGACTTCCAAAGACCATTGTGTCCAACATGCATACAAAGGTCGTTAGCTACTTTTGGAAGACATTGTGGGGCATGTCCAAAACAAAGCTGAAATTTTCTACTGCCTATCATCCACAAACTGATGGTCAGACAGAAGTCGCCAACTATAGCCTTGGGAATCTGCTACGTTGTTTAGTGCGAGGCCATCTTACCACATGGGATCAAGTTCCGCCTATGGTCGAGTTCGCATATAATAACTCAATCAACCGGTCCACAGGGATTTCTCCTTTTGAAGCAGTTACTAGCACCATACCACGTCCACCTGTTGATCTTGTTCCCCTTCTTGTAGAAGCAAGACCAAGTGTTGATGCGAACAGCTTTATTCGCCATATGCAGCAGATTCATGAAGAACTTCGGCGCCATATTTTAGCAAGCAATGATTCATCTAAAGACTATGTCGATAAGCGCCGCCGTTTTGTTCAGTTTGAGGAAGGAGATATGGTTATGCTTCGTAATTGTCCAGAGCGCCTTTCGCCGGGAGCCAATAAAAAACTGCACCCCCACAATTCCGGACCGTTCAAGATTCTCAAGAAAATTGATCCTAATGCATATGTGTTGGATTTGCTACCAGATCTTGGATTAAATGCTACCTTCAATGTTGCAGATCTCACACTTTATTAAGGGCCATGACCATGATAGTCCGTCGGAAGAACAGGATATTCAGCTACCACCCTCACCAGCCCCTGCAAATAAAATTGTTGATGTGCTTAATGATCAGATTGTCTCCACTAGACAAGGGGAATTTCATAAGTTTCTTGTTCGCTGGAAGAATCGTCCAATCTTCGATGCCACGTGGATTACAGCTACCGATTTCTAGCATCTTAATCCCAATCTTTATGAGAGATATTAGGCTATTAACTCACTGGAGTCGAGTTTTTCCAAGCAAGGGAGAGTTGATGCAGGCCGATCAAAGCTCAGGACCCACAAGCCCTAATGGACCCGCTTAATAGGGCCCACATGATCACTAATTTTGAGATCCTTATCATTAGTTTATATAGTATCTAAATTAGTATAATTGATTAATATATTTGCTTCCTAAATTCTCTTTTGATTAATATTAGGTAGTTCTTATTTTAGGATGTCTTGGTTGTTAAAAAACAACATTATTACTCTATATAGAGGAGTCTCCGATTGTAATAATCATGCTCTATTTTTAATACAATTCAGAATCATGAGTTATGTTTGCCTACTTCTCCTAAGTGATCTTAGGGCTTGAGTCGGAAGACTCGATCTCACCGTCGGAGGTGTAGATCTTCACCGTGGTCTCCGGGCTACGCCATCAAACAAACAATGGTGTGAAGACTTTATCATCAACATCACTTCCGTTGTCATTATCATCAAGACCTTCCTATCTCTCTTTGGTCGCCCTTATAAGTTATTCAAAATTTGTTTGGCCTTGGCTTGGGTTCAGGTCTGCTGAGCAGGAAGCATAATACTTTTTTTTTCTTCTCTTTTCATATTTCATTACATAAAAAATAAAAAAAAAAAAGAGTTTGAAAGTCAGACCTAAAGGTAACATTGAGCTCCTATCCAAAAGCAGAAATTAAGCTCTCACAATAAATGAAAAACAACATCCAAACTAAATAAAGAAAAAGGAATAGAGCATTCTTATAAAATTGGAATCTGAATTGCGAATGGGGAAAAATGGTGACTTTGACAATTCATGTTTAACATTGACCACAACGTTATACAAATTGAATTCTTATTTAAAACTGCCTTTAAAATGAGAAAGAAATTGCAACTAAGGCCATACATACCTTCACGAGAAAACAAATCACGGAATAAGCGTTTCAAAAATCCGTAATCTGGGCGTTGATCAAATGTCAAGGAGTGGCAATAGTGAAAGTATGATGCAAACTCCACTGGATGAGACTTGCATAAAACCTTCCGAAAAGGATTACACAAAAGGTAACTAACTCAAGCAAAGGAAAGATTTATGAAGGCATCAAAGCATATATCAAGTGCACAAACATACTTCTATAGGAGTTGACAACTTTTTCTCGCATATTTTGTCGTATTTTTGCTTCTTTGTAGCAGCTTTTAAACCCTGCCATGGAAGGCTGCAAGCAGTAAACAAAGATTGTCAAACATAAACAGTAGGGGAAGACGAAGAGTCTAGAAAATTATTAACATAAAAGATTACACAAACTAGCATGTCGATAAGAAAAGATTGCACAAACTATGTCCATTGAGTATTGAAATCATATTGCCAACAAAACATTGCTGACACTTCACGTCATGCAATATCACATTAAGGGCAAAGAAGAAAGCTTTACACACAAAGCAAACCAAGTTTAAGCATCATTTGAATTTGTGAAAACATATGCTATTCTTTACTTAAAATGGGACAAACGACCAATGATGCTGCTTATCCCCATAGTTCAGGGACTGCACCATTCCAACAGCACAATCAGCTGTAAATTGTAATACAAGCATAATTCCCAACCATAAGTTGATGAAAATATGAAGATGCAACAATTAGGCTCTAAAATTAAATAATAATAAAAAGGCTGTTCCAAAATCATAGGTAATGGGAAGATGCAACAAACAGGTTCCATAAATAATTGAGTTCGAAACTTTGCAGTGAATAGGAGGAAAAACACATACCTTCCTCTCAAAAAATATAAGAGGACATAGCCAAGAGATTCCAAGTCATCCCGACGGCTTTGCTCTAAAAACGCATAGATGAAAATAAATTACTACTGCTCTTGATTTCAAATTAAAATAGTTGTCAACTGCAATTTACTCACCAATGCCTAGATGAGTGTTGCAACTTGCATAGCGTGCAGTACCAGTTAAATTTTTGTTCTCCCTGCATTTGGTTGGGGGGGTGGGAGGAATTATAAGGAAAAAAAAAGGACATGAGAGCATTGATATGGATCAAAAAAGCAATGCTCTTACTTTAGCAACCAATAGCTTAAATTATAAGGGAAAAAGGACATGAAAGCATTGATATGGAACAAACAAGCATTACTCTTACTTTAGCAACCAATAGACTTAAATTTGGTTAAATGGTTAAAATGCTAATATCACAGAGCACAACAGAATGAGTAAATTGGTAAAAAAAAATGGAGCATAAAATGCAAATGCATAACATGTGGCTGACTTTGTTGAAATCAAGATATGCAAATGTAACATACAAATAAGATGTTTAAGCAAAATTAAGATTAGGCACTTTCAACTTAAAAGAGAATGCTTAATAGCCACCAAAATTTAACAAAAGAACAAAATATAACCTGTAAGGAATATGGCGATTGGTTGCAGAATCTCGGTATCGCTTTGCGAGTCCAAAATCAATGATGTAAACCTGAGCAAAAAAAAAAAAAAAATGATGGAAGACCAAAAAAAAAAAAAAAATATGAAATTCAAACAGGTCAATCCACAAGAGATAAAAAAAAAGTGACCTGACAACAGCCATTACCTGGGTAGCCTTTCGACCAAGACCCATGAGAAAGTTGTCCGGTTTGATGTCCCTATTCAAGAATCCTTTTGAGTGCACATACTCAATTCTCGTAATCTGGAATAGCATTAAAAGTAATAACACAATTATCGCCCAAAATAACTTGGCAGCAAACATGTGGAGTTCATGTGTCAGAATTCAAATGATGGACGAACACATGGAACAAAGAACAACCCAGGCCATTTCCAGGAAAAGAGTTGACTGATTTATGCCTAAAAGGATGCGGCAACTGAGTTATTAGTAAAAACGCGTATGCATAATTGATTTATTCTTAGTGAGGCTGTCGAACTGGAATTGAACAGACAACTCCATGGTAGCCACACATTTTGACGTCAACTATAAAGCAAAATCACCAACCATCTCAAATAAGAAGTTGCCTTAATCCTATCCTATCACATAAGTTTTTTTAAAGGCACTGCAAGTGTCTGACTGTGACATCATAGGAAACACGGACACCTCTTCAAGGCCGGCGTGACATGTCGGACGGACACGCCCCGGACACGTGTCCGACACGCCGAAAATGGTGTCATGCTTATTTTTTTTATATTTTATTTCCCGGACACTCTGGGGACACTATAGACGGAAATTGACTTCTTTTTCGCTTTTTGTATTTTTGGAATGGAAGGGAAATTGATGATCTCCCTTTTCTTTGTATGGATTTTATGGAACTATGGATATTTCATGTTAATGATTATGAATTATGTTTCAGTTTTGTATTTCTATTTGATAATTTGATATGTTTGTTAGTTGGTACACTGGTACACTGGTACTTGAATTTTTATTTATTTGATTGCTAAATTGATTACAAAGTTAAAATGATATTATTATCTTTTAGTATATGATTAGATATATTATTATTATTAAATATTAACATGTCCCCAACATGTCCGTGTCCTACTTTTTTGAGAAATGCAATGTCAGCGTGTTCGTGTCGTATCATGTCCGTATCCATGCTTCTTAGGTGACATCAAAGACACCAATCCCAGGAAATAAAGAAAATCCAATTTTACAATTTGTAGGGGCATCTTGAACTACAATATGATGGCTTTGGAAAAATAAAATTAAGCTTAAAATACATTTGAATTGATTTAGAACAGTGTGATCAAAATAGAATTGCTGGGAGTTGGAGTAAGTTATGTTACCATCTGATCGGCCAACATTAATACTGTCTTCAACGAAAACTTCCGTCCACAATAGACAAAAAGGTCTTCTAGACTAGGTCCAAGCAAGTCCATAACAAGAACATTGTCCTCACCATCTATTCCGCACCATTTGATGTTTGCAATACCACCTGAAGACACAAAAAGAGTCAAACAAGTGATGTTATTCTGGACTAATGGGAACATTAATTACAAAATAGTGTACTACATACTTCCTCCCTGAAGAATGTTATATAACTTGGCCTCATAGAGCAGTTGCGGGTGCCTTGCCTTTGTGTTTTCCTGTAGACCATCAAAGATGATTCATCGTCAATTACAACACAAAGATCACAAAGATGATAGCCACGTTCTTTAGCATTGCAATTTAATTTCCTCCCATATGCAACATTATACTATAATACCCAGATCCAGTACAGCATTTTTAACGCCAACATTAAATAAGACACAACATGGGAATCAATAAGGACTTGTACCGGACAGTCATGCCATAATATTTAATATTATAACATAATCTAAGTTAGCAAAAGAAAATGAACAAGTGCAAACTATAGTAAATATATTAAACTATCAAACAAATGGGCCTTTGGAGTATCATTAGATCTGAAGGAAAATAAAAAATTTGGAACGAAATGATTCTTGACAATAGGACCAACACCCACTACAGAACCCAAAGCAACATCCTTGCATAATGCCAAAAGCACATACATTTTATATCTAGTGAATAAAAGCATTTGAATGTAGAAACTTTTCCCTCATAAAAACGTGAAAACCACGTTAATAGTATTTAGACTTTAGAGTTAGATGAAAATGTTGGCTACACACAGCCATGCCCACCGTGGCACATGTGCCATATACGAGCCAAGCAGGTCAATCCTTTTTCTCATCTTTTTTTTTTTTTTTTTCACACACATCTAATTTGAGATCATTTTGTCTACATAGTGAGGTTTACAAACCGCCACATATGAGCCTAGACAAGAAGCCGTGTATGGATAGAGCACCACCCAAGTGTGTGATTGAGCATAATGCAAAATGTAAGGGCAAAAAGAAATTAAAGGTTCCATCATCATTGGCATGTAAAATTGGAATTACTCGGTACAAAGAGTTCTATTCTGGGTAATTCAATATTCAACTGTGGACAGAAATTTGCATTTTCAAATTGCTGCTCGCTACTTATGGCATCATAGATTTCTAGATAAACATACGGTCTGCAACCATTCTTCCAACTTTTGTGCAAGAAGCAGCATTCCAAACCCCACATGAGATTAAATTGGAATGGTTTTTTCACAGTAGAGATTTAATATTTGGCCCGCGATATTGATCTAGATGATGCATACTGGATTTCATAATCTCTTGAAGAATCATTTCTCTGTAGTACTGGCGAAACTAAGAATTGTTTCAACCGACTCTCTTGAAAGAAAACCCACAGCTTTTGCAGTTAGAGTTTATGAATTACGAAAGATCTAATGTTAAGTTTCCAAATATTTCACTAAAAAAAAAAAACCCATAGTGCCCTTTGTACCGAAAAGATCCAAATTTTTTTTTCTTGTCGCAAGACAATAAACTGTTAAACCTGTTTACAATATATAAGATCTGTTTAAAGGTCGTCTACGCAGACATAGACGATTTTCTCGGTCTGAGCTGAATCTTTTATTAAGAACCGTATGAAAACAGCTCAAGATCCACCAATGAATTCAGAACAACAAAGAAAAGCAAGTTAAAGCCGACTTCGACTAGCTGATTAGAGACACTTACGATCTTCACCGCGACAATCTCAAACGTATCGATGTGTGTCGCTGCACAGATTGAATTCAAAAGGAATCAGATGAGAAAGACTCAAACTTTCTAATAGAAATCAAGGGGAGAAGATTGAATCAGAGCTGAGAATCACCTAAATAGATCTCGCCGAACGATCCACTGCCGATCTTACGGCCTAGCTTGTACTTGTCGCCTACGATCCTCTCCATGCCCCCAATCGATCTCGATCGCAATCTGAAAAACTCTCAGATCATATAAAATGCTAGGGTAGGGTTTCTGAAATCGTTCCCTCGGAAGGAGAAAGAGAGGAGTTGAGAGAAAATGATAGGAAAAGAGAGGGAGTTGGGAGAAAATGATAGGTCTGGTTTTATTATTATTATTATTATTATTATTTATTTATTTATTTATGAAGAAACTGAAACCACACACGAATCTTTTTCTCTTTCGAAGGAGACCAGACCAATCACCATTGTGGTAACTTTACTGTAAAAGTGAAAGTAATGTTACTGCAAACGTGAAAGTAAGGTGAAAGATCAAATTAAAAGATAATAATAATAAAAAAAAAAAAGTTAAATAGTGAAGTCATAAAAATCTAGTTTTTTTACTTTTTTTTTATAATTAATAGCATAAGAAAGTAATTAAAAAAAATTAATAAAGAAGTTTTTTGAAAGGTGATACTGCTTTTTATTGAACTCACTTTTTATTGCACGTTAAAATAATCATTCACCCCACTTCACTAGTAAAGTGAATTTATCAAATAAGCTGCCGGGTTTGTACTTTCAACTGTTCTGGACACAAAAAGGTGGATTTCAAAGTGGAGACTACCTATTGGAAAATTCAAGCCGCTGAAAATAGAACCCCAATGAGATTAATCTTTGACTAATTGTGTTAATCTGATTTTTTAATCAAATGATCAATCTTAAGATCAAACTTTCAACGAACAAACAGATGATGCTTGAAAGTGTTCAGTTTTCACTCCTTCACTGCAGCATTTTTATATGAGCCAAATCATGTGAGAGGGGGAGGGATTGGGTGTGGGTTAAATGTTAATTGACAGAAATGTCCTTGGAGCAAAGAAAGAAGAAGACGAGCGAGTTTTGGAGGATTTTGTAGTTTTAGAGGGTATTTAAGTTATGGTTTAATGTGTTTTTGTTTTTTTTTTTTTTTATAAAGCGAGGGTGTTTTGGGAAAATTAGTTTTAGGGCTATCTTATTCGGGTTTCGTCATGTTTGGCTAATAAAAGTGGACGCGGGAATTCTGGTTTGAGTGGATGAGTGTACGCGTGATGCAGGTTTTGCGGGTTTATGACTTGGAATCAGCGTTGGGTAGTGAGCTATTCTTGACCTTACCCGCCACCCATAAGCAACTCAAATCCGGGAATTTTCGAATCCAGT
The DNA here is from genome assembly GCA_029852735.1 of Persea americana. NCBI lineage: Eukaryota > Viridiplantae > Streptophyta > Magnoliopsida > Laurales > Lauraceae > Persea > Persea americana. The sequence goes on along the minus strand of CM056813.1, from coordinate 61,985,409 downwards.
GAGCATTTTTCAACGGCATTAGTAGTAGGAGTGTTCATGGATTGAGCAACCTATTTGGGCCATGTTTATTAAGCCTTGGGTTTTGGGGCTGATTTTATCCATTGCTGCTAGATGGTTCATTTGGATTGATAACCCTTTGTTTGCTACATACCCACTAGGAATTTGATAGAGTTGACGTAAGATGGGGGTTTGCTCTCAAAGTCTTGTGTTGGGATACTTTATTAAATTTAAAAGAGTATATTTTTATAGGTTTAGCAAGTATCACCCGAGAAAATAATCTTATTGTGTCAAAGACCTCATGCATATCCACATTATAAATAATAATAATAATAATGATAGCAGTAAACCTCTTTGTTTTCTACTTTAAGTGGCAAAAATTTGCTCTTCGTTTTCACCTAGAGCCTAGAGCCTAGAGCCTAGAGGGCTTTCCCTTGAAGAGAGAGAAATTACAAGAAACCACGCACGTCCTTATGAAATTTGCTTTATCCGCTGAGCATGGGGCGTCAATTCTTGTTGCTACGAGCGGGTTTCATGTGAGAAAGGGATCATCTAAGGATTTTTCCTACAGTGACGTGGAAAACCTTGACCGGTCCACTCATGATCCCATGGGGGAAATCCTCACAGTTTCTAAACTCTTCATGTGAACCTTCCTAGGGTTGTACATTTCACATCCCTTCTCCTATCGAGCCCTCACCTTCTCGCCCTCTTGCCACTATTGATGCTCATGCTCCACAGAAGCCCAAAACTTCTTAATTTGTACTCGCCAAAATTGGTCGTATTGTTCTGGCAGATATCTCGCTGCTGCTCCTATAGCTCCTTTGGATTCCGGTTTCCATGCAAGACTTTCATGATCTGGACCCACTGGCGGAGAAGCTCCTCTCCCACCTGCCCATTTTCTTTGAAAATTCAAATGAAAAGCGCCCACCATCATCAGAAACATTTGAATATTTTATCATATCTTATAATATTTTATTTGATGATGGGCCATTTGATTTGAGCAAAATCTTAATGAGAGATAACGAAATTCTCCCACTCTATTCTATTCTTTGAAAAATGTAAATGATGCGGGTTCGCCGTCAAATTATTTATAAGGAACAATTAATTTTCTTATATTTTATGCAAGGGTATAAGACTGTGGGCCATAGTTAATGATTTTTTTTAAGTGGGTCACACTTAATTGAGCTTTAATCGGGCTTTGGCCCAATTGACTAGATGGGCAGCTTAGGCCTGACATGTTTGAAGCAGGCCAAGCATTTATGGCATGTGTCGGGCTTATGCCAGATATGGGCTAGCTTTCACTTTTAAAGTCGGATCAGGCCTTGATATGACTTAGCCCTATCCAACCTGGCCCACGAACACCAGTAGAAAGCCGTGAAGTTTAGTTCTTGTCCATACGCATCCAACTTAAAAACCCTACCCGGGCTTCGTTTGTCTTGATTTGCCTACTAACATTACAACCATTTTGTGAATTTGGGGTTGGCAAATAATAAATGGGACACAATTTCAATTGTTAGAAAGAACGTACACAACTAATTACTCAAATTTTTCATTGGTTTGGCCTCAAACGATCTAATCATATGCTAACAATTTCCAACGGAGCCTTCTTATAAAAAATCTAAAGATCTGATTGCACGAACGCCCAATCTACTGTTTGTTTGGAGTTTTTTTTTTTATAGAAATTCCAAATGTTGGGGAATTCCTCATAGCAATGTCTGTTGTTGTCCTCACACCATTTAAAAGTTTCCTATTTGAATGGTGAGATGCCAAAAACAATTGTGTCAAATATCACTTTTGGCATGTAGAATCATCCAAATTTCGATTTTTAAAATGCCACTATGTAGTGGAGCATTTGTGAAACAAGGTGAGGAACAACATTTGCTGAATTCATAAAACCCCTCAGGAGGGATTATCAAAATCCCAACAAACAAACACACCTAAAGGGAATTTTTTATGACTGGCTAGAGTAGGGGCAGCAAGGCGGTTAGAGATCAAAGCTTGTTGGAATGGATGGTTAGAGAGGAGTTCGAATTAGATTTTTATTTCATTGATTTCTATAAATTGGGGTTCTTTCCCCTGAATAAACCCATGGTGATTTTATGCAACGTACCCCTTTCTTTAAAAGTTCTCATGAAATCAGAGCTATGGCCTAGTAATGATCTTGCGATTAGATCTACCATAGTCCTGTCTCTCATTTTTCCATGATCAACACCGCCATTTTCTTTCCCTTTCAAATGAAAACCAAGCATCCTCCTTATTCATGCATTTATCCAAGCCTTACGATCTCATCTTTTATATCAAGCTACACAACTAAAAGCTTCTGGAAGAATCGTGATGGATTTAATTTAGTAGGACACTAACGTTGACAGACTCAAAAAGAGCAGGTTAAGACAATGATGAACTCTATGGACACAATAGCACCAGCAAAGCAAGATAAATATTTATATCAAATATCTATCATTAATATTTCAAAAACCAAGGGGTTTGTTCTTGTTGTTACCAATCCGTCACATGTACCTTTCAATGAAAAGATTGTGATTTGAGAAAGGTGTTGGATAGTAGAGATCATAGAAATAGATGGTGGGCCTATTACTTTACTGGAATTCATGGAATTCTTGTTTAGAGAATTTTAAAATTCCTATACATTATGGAATTCTTAAGTGCTCCTTTATACTTAAACAACAAAAATTCCACCAAAAAACAAAGGAGTTGGAATTCTTGAATTCCCTATAGTCATTTCAAACCTTTCAGGTGGCTAGATTTTTAATGTATTTTTAAAGAAACATGGCATTTGCAAACGCTATGAAACAAAATGGCACATCATGTTAAAAAAAACCCCAACATGGCTATTCATGTCTGAAATTCTAGTAAAGAAGCAGGCCCTTAGAGAATAGTTAGGGTGAGATCCTTATCTCTAGAGATAAAGAATAAGTCTTAGTTTGAGTTAGAAATTACTACTATTAGATTGTTTTCTATAAATTGGGATTCTTTCCTAAATAAATCCATGGTGATTTTATGCAATGCATCCCTTTCTTTGAGGTCATGTTTGGCAACTAAATTTTTAGGGAAAGTATTTTCGCTTTTCACAGTCGTGAAAAGACAATATTTGATGATTGTAAATCCTCAAGAATTTGAGAACTTTCGTATCCGGCCTCCCCTCATAGGATTTGTGCACCCAAATTAGTTTTTCTTTACTATATGCATCAATATGTACTAATAGCTATGTAAATCCTTTTAGCTAAACAAATCCCAACAAGGAAACCCTATACCCTATCCCAAGGGCAATGAAGGATTCTCATATTTACTGATTCCTCACGTGTTACCAAAGTTACCAAACATGCTTTTAAGAGCTTTAAAGTGGGTCACATATTTAACTCGACCTTTGTCACCCCTTTCCTCGATTAGGGACCTGTATAGGCTATATCCTCTACAAGGAATGCCGAAGAGGATCCCAAATTCCGAACTCTACCTGGGAAGTTGCATGCGACAGAACTATCTGTACAGAGAGAAAGACCCATCAATTTCAAATGGGTAACACCACTTGCAGTAAAGTAAAATGATTCTCTATTTTATCAAAAGCATCTTTACATTACTGTAAACACTACCAGTCGTCCAATGAAAACTTACATCACAAAGAGAATCTTGAGATTAAGTCCCTCACTTACATCTCAAGAAAGCAAGCATCAATCCTACTTACCACAACTTATGTCACTTTATACCTTTGTTTTCCTCTTTTGTTCTTTTTTACTTGGCAATAAAGCTACGTCATTCAGCAAAAGGAGACCAGAAACTCCCAAATACACCCCATACAAAAACACCAAATATAACACACCCCAGACAACACACTATAGCTACTTTAAAAACTCATGCATCCATAAAAGATATGTTCATTGAATTGTTAGGCTTCTTTCACACTGCAGTTTTCACATGTCTTGTAGTTCATACATGAAAAATTAGCAGTTGGCTCTGAGATTGTAATAAAAAAGAAACCAGCTGCTTCATGCATCACTAAGCCAAATCCATTCATCTCAGACGTGCTATAATTTCAGATCCAAGTCTAGTTCTTGCGTGTCCATTGACTCCAGAGTCGTCTGACTGCTCGAGCCCATTGAATCCTATAAAACAATGGCCGAAGAGAGTCAACTAATTAACTTTCAAGGAACATCTGATTATAAGGGAAACGCTAAAGGGTCATGTGAAAGAGAACTTTTAAGCCGACCTTCATGGGTGGCCTTAAAAATTGTTGTGTCATACTCGCCTTCGCTGGTTGTTGGGATTGCGGAATCCCACTGTACTGGTTCCATCTGGATATAGGGAAATTCAAAGGGAGATTAGATATTTGAGCGTTAGTGCGGAAAACAAAGAACATTAAGCACATAGAAAAGTACCTGGCTGCAACACTAGATTGGGATTCACCATGTCTGATGTTTGTTGTTTCACCCTCTCCCAAGCCCATCTAAAGCCATGTAGAATTATCAAAAGTCACATAAACAAGGAACACTTGATGATAATGGTAATGGTAGTGGTAATGATGAGAGAGAGAGAGAGAGAGAGAGAGAGAGAGATGACGACGATGATGATGATGATGATGATGGTGATGTTGGATTCAACACACCTGATGATGGTAGAGGCTAAATACAAATCATCCAAAGAAATTATAAATGTAGTAATAGCAAAACCCATATGGTAATTTTTTTTTCTGGTACACTGATAGATTTCAGGCACAAAGAACCTGTCATGACTCATGAGACATGGCCCATCAATGGAAACCCATAACAATTCAAGAAAAGAAAAAACAATTTATTTCTTCATTTGAAGTTTTTGCTAAGTCATTCATGTATGATAACAAAACACAGTCTGAATTATATAGAAAGATTCATAGTACAGCAATAACAAGGAAGCTAGAATCAAAAGAAAATTAAAACCGACACTATAACCAAAAAAAGCCCTGATTGAGTTGGGTGGGATGGACATATGCACTGTGAAAGGAGAGGGGATGAGAACAAACCATTTGGTCTCGTAGTCGGATCTTCTCTAGCTGAGCTACTCCAAGGCCTCTTTGGGGCTGCTTGGGCTTGTCTGAATTGCTCTTCTTTCCTTTCCTAGAAGACCCAGATCTTCCATTTCCCAGGCTCAGGTCTCCATAATAGCTGCTACCCATTTCTCCCCTCGCAAGATCCACGCCAAAAACCACCAACTAGAACATGCCTGCAACTGAACAAGTCGACGTCCCCCAATACCCCTTTTAAAGCTGTTTGCACCAAAACTGTTTATTGCTTTGTCGGATCTGATTAATGAAAGATACTCGAGAACATAATTGGATTCTATGAGTTAAAGAGATCGATATTCTTTTTCGTAAGACTAGCATGTATATAGATCATATATGTGCTCATTGGTATATATACTATATTCTAGTGTCAGATGCATTGGCAGTTTAGAGGGGAAAAAAAAGTGGTAAATCTAATGCAGACCCCACCAAGTAGTGTTGAATCAAATCTGCACATGAGGTTTCCACTTTGTGGGGATCCAGACCATCTGTGAGTTTTCTAAAATAATTGTGGAGTCCCATTAATCACAATTTCTTTTAAAATAAAATCAAACTTCACATGCAATATGGTACAAGTAACATGGATCTACACCGTCGATTCAATCCTTCTTTTGTGTATTTTGTAGATACTCAAATATCTGGTTAATCACTGTAAGATTAACAGTTGGATTGAACATGTATTAAAAGTGTGACCAAAACTGTATTTCTCAAATCAAACGATGAATAGAACTCTCATTAAACTTAAATTTCTACAGTTTTAGGAGGGTAAGCTGCACATCTATGGATTTCTTTTTCTTTTTTTCTTTTTTATTTTTTTTCTAGTTTTGGAATTTCATCTGTAGCTCTTGCAACTTTGCTATCTGGAGACTGATCAACTTCTCCGCAATGTATCATCAAGATATCAAAACCATCTAAGTATTCAATTCACAATTGGATCAAGAACCCATAACCCATTATCATTTACTATGAATTTCACTTGCGATAAACGGCTGATATGTATGCTAATTTCAAACTACGAATTGTTTTCACTTGAAAGATCTATAACATATACTGTCTTGTCGTCTTTCTTAATTTTAAAGTTCAATCAGAAGCCCAAATGAATTGTGAAGATATCACAGTACCAAGTTTTTTTTTTAATCCCTGGCCTGATTAGTTGCCATGCACCACCCATGATATTTTATCTTCGTGATCATTTGATCCGGATTCCCTACACTAGCATTAGCTGGGGAGCTCCACACAGGGCGCCTACTGGTCCACTAGTTGTAGAAGGCTTTAAAATCTAACCAACCATTAAGGAAAAAGGCCATCATATGCTGATAAGATATGATCTATGGTCATGAATGGAGTATTAAGCAAAGTATCCATTTTGACCGTCAATTTTGTGGCCTTAAAAATCAGACATGTATGAACTTTGATTTTTTAGAAATTTAGATTCCAAAATGGTCATGCATCTAGCTGGTCAATGTGCCCACAAACTTTGCCACATGACTAATCTATAAAATAGTGGAAAGCATTAGAAGATCCTGATCCATCCATCATCATATGCCCAAGGACGGATGGAAGGAACAAATTCGAGGGAAGAAACCCCCGATCTGTGATAGATAAGTTTCTAATGTGGAATCGGATAGGACAGCAAACTTACATCACTGTGCCTTGGAATAATGTCACTCAGGACGCAACCAAGGAAGTAAACACATCAGCTATAGTAAAACATATATTTGTTAATCTTAAAGATAGCCTACTTAGGGCTTTTACTTTCTTATTGCGGCTGTATGTGGATACTCGCATAGAAAATTGGTCTTTAATGTCTGGCCCTTGTCAATTGAAGTGATTTGCTAGGTCGGGAGCATGGTCGGCTTTAAGCACTTGTTTGTGCAACGAGAAAATTCTGTGCTCCATGGATTTATCTTTTCACAGGAAAGAGGATTCCTATGTTTCCATTGCAATTTTAGGAAATTAAGATCCTTTCTATCAGTGAACATTAACTTAGTTTTTTTATTTTTTTTATAAGAAAAAGAATGTCGTATCAAAACAATGGACCAGTAGTTTGTATAGAAAATCAATAAAAAAAAGAATGTCGTATCAAAACAATAGACTAGTAGTTTGTATAGAAAATCAAAACAATTTTCCTCTTTATTGCATATTCCTTTCATTTGAAACAATACTTGACACTTCACCCATTACTTACTACGCTGATGAGGAGAGTTTTGACTAGTCAAAATAAGTTCACTCGCTAATATGAGAACCAAAGTTTGCTCAATGGGTTAGCAACCATGTCTCTCACCCAACTGCTCAAGGTTGGATCCCTTGGTATGCCTTCCTATTTCTATGTACGCATGCTCTCTTCCCATGTGTGCAAGCTCCCATGGGTCCTGGCGCCCTTGGTTGGAGTAAAAAAGAAAAAAAAAATTGAGAACACACTCGCTAGTATGAGTTGGGCATGGACTCAGTTTGAGGAAGAACTTCAACTTAATATCATCATCTTTTTCTTTTCTTTTCCTTTTTTGCTAAGATATTATCATCATCTTTAGGATGGCATCATAACATGCTAGGTCATAAAGTTGTGCAATATAAATCGTGCTTTCAGTTTGTACAAGTCGGAACCCTATCGCATTATTTGTGATTTAGAATTCACGGCCATAAAAGTCCACAATAAAAAAACCTGCTTCTAAGACCCAGAAATGATATCAACAGGTGGCTTGGATTGAGTATGGACATGATTTTACCATCTTATTTCTGTGTGCAATCCAGCAGTTAAAGCTACTCTGAATGAAGTGAAATTGAAACCAATCTAAGGATGAAACTTAACTCCTGTCCCGGTGTGAGCTTGTAAGAAAGTGAATGCAGCAAAAGCATTCTTTATTATGCAATTCACTTGATTTATTATAAACCTCACATAAAAGCAGTTTAGCGGCAGCCTAATCTACCATTCTTGGGTCCTGTATATATATTAGTGCTCCATGCTCCCACTATAGTATTCTACGAGTACCAAGGAATCCATCCCTAGCATTTCAGTGAGAATGAAACGCCCTTACCACAAAGTTATCTTGTTACTGTCCACCTATAGCCACCATTTTCGAAGTTGCAAACCAGTCCTATGAGATCTGCCTTGACTCATGTCAACTACGAACAAGGATAAGTTTAGAAGTTCTCATCATGGTTAAAAGTGGGTTAAATATCAGTTCAGATTATCATGGTCATCTATTTAAGAGCCACAAAATCTAATGACAGGATATGCACTTATAAAATTAACTTTCAAGCACGTTGGCAGTTAAAAATCGCCAGATCTTTACTAATATGGTACAAACCCTGATCTCTCAAATTAAACTATCAAAAGAAATGAGCTTTCTTAAACTGATTACTAAGTTGTTAGATCAGCTGCAAACTCTTTTTGAGTGGACAAAGCTACGCTTTTTGAGTGGTTTGGGGTTAACCATATGCCTAGGAAGTTGAATTAGTTGGCTCACTGTTTGGCCAAGGCTGGGCTCTCAGAGCATTTTGAGGTGGTTTGGTCTTTTTAGCTTTGCCAGGTATTTTTTTTTTTAAATAGAATTACCTTCATACAAAATAATAATAATAACAAAATCTGCTGGAACATTTGTCCCTTCTCTATATGCATTTTCTGAATTATGAAGGAAATCAGCAATGATTTTATGAAATCTTGATTTGCACAAAGTAATTTTACATCAGCAATGTGCTACCGTAGCACATGCAAAACTTGTCATAGGCAGAAAATGAAAAATACCCTGAAAATTGGGATTAGGCCACATCTTGTCATAGCACCAGAGTTACTGATCTAATCTCTAACTTGGTTGGTAAGTACTATCATCTACAACTCCAAGTTGGGTTGGTAAGCACCTACTTTGTTAAGGAGGGATCTCTGTGGTAACGCAGCATCAAGATAACTGGTAATTAATCCCTCACCTGCTGACAACATAACAAACACTTGTGGTTTAAGTAAAAATAATTGAGACTAATCTCACTTAACCACTTTTAATCCTTTTTTATCACAAGGGAAACAATCAACCTCACTTTTGCTGATTGCTTCTATTTTTATATGATGATTAACTTGACATCCAACTCACTGTCTTCTCATGTGAAATGACTTCTCATTCTCAATCCTTTCCAAATTTCTGGATGCTCTATTTGGCAATCAGCATATAAAAAACACATCTTTCTTGTGATATTTTTTTAGATTTGGGTTTTCTCAAGGTAATAGAGAGAATAGTCACGGAAAGTAAAATAATATTTTCATATTACAACTTTTTAACTATTATATCACACTTTATTCTGATAATGTCAAGATTTTCTTGCGACATTACCAATGTTGTTAATTGTCGAAATATTGAAATATTATAAAAAATTATAATATTTTCTCATAATATCCTAACAAAATCATAGTGGTTCAAACGCTCAAATTTGTGAAATCATTCTTAAAGTTTCTGCTAGTTCAAGATGGGTCGTAATGTACAGATTTGAATTGATCTTACTAGACCATATAATTGTATTATGAACCATATGTTATTATTATAAATGTGTATCTATATATATAATGAATATGACTTGGATCTTACATAAGCACAAGACATGTAGATCATATTAGCGAACTATTTTTTTTTCTTTTTCATTAGTTTTTCTTAAAGAAAGGGGTTTGAGGAAGGGATTAGCGACCTTTTTTGGACTGACATGCTTAAAACAAGTGTGGATTAGCTGAGTTTTGTATTATTCTAATAATACAAAGAAAGTAATAGAAAAGAAAACAGTTGTTCTAGATTTTGACAAGCAGGCAATAATGGAAGAAACGAAAACCAGTGCTTTTATTAGTTAGGTGTGATTTTATGTACATGGGAATATATCATATTATTAAATAAAAGGACACAAGGAAGTGGAGGATGAGCAGTTTCATGGCTGGGAAAGGAACAATCCATATCTGATGTAGATTGTGCCCACATGCAAACTTTTCGTGCATTGCTCCAGACCATTTGTAATCATCCCTTTTAAGAAGAAATGGCATATAGTGTTTAAGATCCAAATCAACTTTAGATTCCAAATCAACCGACCAAAATCTCTCTCTCTCTCTCTCTCTCTCTCTCTCTCTCTCTCTCTCTCTCTCTCGTGTTGTGTTGTGTGTGTTGTGTTGTGTATAATGTACACCCACACAGCTTGGAGGGTTTTTGTCCCAACTTGTATAAAAAAATAAAATAATTTTCTTGAGAGGAAAGACTTTCTCATCCTTGTCAAAACAATCTCTTAATTCTCGTGGATTTTGATGGCTATTGGGAGCAATGGTCCAGTGGCATAGTGATTGGATTAATAGAGAATGCTTTAGCTAAGCAATGTTGTATATGAAAAAGATAAGTTAGTTCACCTTAGATTATCACAGATTATATTTAAATAATATTAGGCCAGTGCTAGTTTTCTATTTATTGTCTGATTAAGTTTCTTGTTATATATGGGTGCGGTATTTTTTAAGTATTTATTAGCTATTCTGAATAAAACAAAATAGATTTTGGTGAGATGTAACACCTTAATTTTATATAATCATCACATACATATATGGCAAAACCACAAAAAAAGGAATATGGATTGCTCCCACTTCCAATTAGCTCATCTGTCGGCCCCACTAAAACGCTACTTTGGGAACATGGGCCTAAATTAGGCCATGGATGCTTACCTTGAAAAAGACATGGAAGTTCTTTGGTTGGACATGAAAATTACACTCCGGCTCTACGCTTTCTAGCGTTTTTACCTAATCTGGTGGGCAGTGGTGGGCACACCCTTCCTTAATATAAGATCCACTGCTTCCAGACCAAACAAGTCTTTCTCGATTCTGTTCCGACTGTCTGCAATGCGACATCGGAAACTACCAGGAGGCATCATGCCCACCCACATGTACTTGTACTAGGTAGAGATTCTAAGCTTTTAACAGCTCCCACATATCAAGCTGATGACTTGGAAATGAGAGATCCATTAATCTCACTGAATTATAAATATCACAAAATTAACATTCCAGTATTATGAGGATCTAGATTTAGATGTGATTGGTTATGTACTACTGGTGTAAATCCAGCCATATATATATATATATATATTTATAGCAAAATTACTGTTCCAGTATTATGAGGATCTAGACTTAGATGTGATTTGTTATGCACCACTACCTACTGGTGAATCCAGCTATATATAGCAAAATTACCGGGTTTTTTTTTTTTTTTTTTGGAATAGACTGCCAAGTACATCTTAAAATGGCTTTGGTGAGGGAGTTTTTATTTCACGGAAGCTTAAAATGAAGAGGACCGAGCAATGTCTGATGAAGCTCATTTCATAAATGAATCATATAAGTCTTTACTTTTTAGGGCATGTTTGTATAACACTTTTCTACAGAAAATTTATTTTCATGTGTTTGGTGCGTAATAATTTTACTGAAACGCTTTCTTACTTTATCATCATTTTTCTTACTAATGTTGAAAATGAATTTCTTATGGGCGTATGGAAAATAGATTTCTTCAGAAAACTTCTCCCTTTTATATAATCTCATTTCCTCACTCTTTTCCATTTCAACTCAAAACCCTACACTCTTACATTTTCTTATTTCTTTGATTAAATTATTATTTGATGTTGAATAAATTATATATATGTTATGTTATTTCTTTTTCAGAAATAATATAAGCCCAACACAATTACTAAAAGGGCCTAGATTATAAATCCAAGACCGGCCTAAATGAAGTTCAGGCTAGCCTGGGCAATGAGCATCCCTATTCGCCCATTGGCGAGGATTTGGACTCTCTCTGTAATGCATGAAAGTAGGGTTGTCAAAATCTGCTCCCTACTCGCCAACATGACCCGTATTTGATCTACACAACCCGACCTACAATATATATATATATGGTCAGGCAAACCTAACCTGCATTTAAATGGGTCGGATTAGGGTCAACCCACATAATCTATTTAAATGTATTAAGTTAGTCTTGGCCCACAGGCCACATATCTAAACCCATTTAAACAATTTGGTTTTTTAATATTTCATCTTAGAATAGTCTATCTAATATAAAATGCCTGGAACTTATGTTGGTTTTTTTTCCCCTTAAACTTAACTCAAGTGCCTTAATTGTTTTATAGATTGAGTTTGGGCTAGGATACTATAGCTTGGGTCAGTTTAAATGAATTGGCCCACGTTGAATGTGGCTTATGCAGGTCAGGTTCAATTGACCCGCATTAGGTGAAGGTTGAAATTACACGAACCATTTTACAAATTGGTCGGATACAGGTTGAACTTCAACTTTTAGACACCCCTTGTCAACCTGGCCCATTGCCGCCCCTACATAATGGAGGCTGAGTTTAGGGTGTTTTCAAAACCATAGGTAACACACACAAAAAATACTTAAATCATGATCAAGAATTCATCTAGAAGCTGCCTTTTTGTGTGAAGAACCATCAAAATTGAAATTGTTGTTTATTTAAGAATTATTGAGTCTAGACATTGGATTTGTGAAGAAGTTGTGTAAGGAAAGACTTGTACATTACCTTCTTGTTTACGAGTGAAAGCTCCCTCCCGTTTTTATTCTTGAGAAAGATACAGAATTTTCAAAATTAATAACATATATATAAAGGCAGAAAAATGAAAGAAGAACAAGATATGTAGCACAGTGAGCCAGTGGTTTTCTTTTTCGTACTTGAAAATCAAACTTTCTTAGATAAACTGTTTCTAATTTCTTTTCTTTCTTTCTTTTTTTTAATTTGATTGTGACTATTTGGTGAATTTGATTGAAACCTATATCAGATTAGATTAGGCTCAACCAAACGTGTGCCAACCATGAGTTGTGGACGGTGCAAAGGTACCTTGTCAACTTCTATCATCATAGACGATGTAATTGAAATCTTTTACGTTCTAAACGTTTTGGAACATTTATACTCTTTGTTTATTTATTGTACAGCCCATTTAGACAACATGTGTCATGGGCTCTCTTTCCAACAAGTCCACCTGCAATACAGGGAAGATCACAATCTTAAAAGACCTTGGCTTTAGTTGTTTTACTCGACAACTTTTGTTTTTCCGCTTTTTCTGGAAAAGGAGTTTAGTTCACCAACATAAATGCATAAAAAAAAATTAAGCAAAAATACAAACACCTATAACTATTGCAAGTTAATATCAAACATCATTCCCAAAGTACAAATTAAGACTGACGACTTTCCACTTCAGTTTTACCTCTGATGGGCATCACAACAGCAGTTTTAAGATCTTTTTTTTATTTTTAACGGTAACGAAAGATTTCATTTAAAGAAAAGAAAGTATAAAGTACAAAAAAAAAAAAAAAAAAAAAAGGAAGGGGGTGTGCAGGAGAAATGCACTACCTCCAACCCTACTAACAAAATTACACACACCCAAAGAAGCAGCATATCAACCATTTACATAATCACACACACCCAAGGAAACAACCTATCAACCTCTTGCTTGGCTAATACATTTGTCATAGAGTTAGCCGATCTAACCTCATGACGGAAGGAAACAAGGATTCCAACAAATAACTCTCTAATTTCATTCAAGTGGAAATGAAACTTCCAATGATTAGTCTTCCGCTTAAACACTTATGCGATCGCATTAGAGGAATTACTTTCCATAATAAGTGTACCGCCATATCTGCTAGAAAACAAACAAAGACCTTTAAGAATGGCTAGCACCAACACTTCATTGGAGACGTCGCACATGCCCACATACTTGGAAAACATAATTAACACCTCCCCCTTATAATTGCGAAGCACCCCTCCAATCCCGGCTAGACCTGACTTACCCCTTGAAGCGCCATTCACATTAAACTTAAAGACCCCTAAAGGAGGAGGATACTAATGGATTGTTCTCCTCTCCTTAAAAGAGCCACACCTCATGTAAGCTCCCCAATTAGAAATAATATCGTTAAAGGTAAAATTAAATAATTCATTTCTAACCAAAGCCCATTTTGCAATCTTAAAGGTGATTTTGGATATCAAATCCGTTGTTGATGATGAAGAAACCCTAATGACCCTATCATTCTTTTCCTTCCAAATTGATCATAAGATAGCAAATGGTATCATGCTCCATAAGATTCGGCCACACCCCACAAAACACTCACCCAACCAAGACTCTGCCACATCCACAATACTCTTTGGGCAACACCATGAAAAACCGCACTTGCCAATAAAACTACTCCAAACTTTGAAGGCCACCTCACATTGAAGAACAAGATGATCAACGGACTCCTCATCCTTACCGCACATCACACAAGTATGTGAAATATTGTTAGACGTCAATCCTCTCCCTCTTAGATTATCAACTATGGAAACTTTTCCTGCAACTGCCAACCAACAAAAAGCTTCGACCTGAGGAGGAGCCAGACCCAACCACACAAGGAAAGAGGTGGCCCTATGTGCATGAGTTCCCTCCAATGCCAAGTAGAAAGCTTTAGTGGAGAACTCCCCATAAGTGGAAGGCTTCCAAATTCGAGAGTCCTTGGGATTCCTACAGAAAAAGGTGTCAACAAGAATACTCAACAACTCCTCATACTGAACCCCTTCTAATGGCCGGAGAGTCCTCCTAAATGGCACCCCCACACTATGCACTCATTCATCACCTCAAAGCAATCACTTACGGAAGATTCTTTATTGACCGCTAATCTAAATAGCTTAGGAAATAAGCCACGCAAGGATCCTATCCCCGCCTAGGGGTGAAAATCTGGCCCGGCACGGCCCGCCTAAGATCGGGCCCAATCGTGCCTAGGCCGGGCCGGCACGGCTCATGTCTGATATGCGGGCCATGCCGTGCCGGGCCCAACCTCTTAGGGGTCAGCCCAGCACAGCCCTGGTCGTGCTGTGCTAGGCTGGGCCCCAGTCGGGCCTGGGCCGTGCAGCCCATGGGCGGCCCACAGATCCCCCTCCCCTATTTTTATTTTTTATTTTAATTTTTTTTAATAATTATATGGGAATACAAATCTCCTCTATAAGAAAACATATAATATAAAACCCATAAAACATATAAGAGAAATTGAATTTTGAGGGAGGGAGGGTTTTTTTTTTTTTCAAAAAATAGACTATTGGGCCCTTCTCGTGCCTGGTCGGGCCGCCCGCGGGCTTGGGGGGCCTGGCCCAGCACGGTACGAGTTTTACTCGTGCCGGGCCGGGCCGTGCCTTGGGCCTGGCAACCCTGGCCCAGCACGGCCAGCTGGGGACTACTGGGTCGGGCCGGCTCGTTGACCAAGTCAA
Source organism: Persea americana (assembly GCA_029852735.1). Taxonomy (NCBI): domain Eukaryota; kingdom Viridiplantae; phylum Streptophyta; class Magnoliopsida; order Laurales; family Lauraceae; genus Persea; species Persea americana. The sequence continues at coordinate 61,970,132 of CM056813.1, read as the reverse complement.
CGGGCTCAGACACAGCCCAAACAAGGTTTTTCCGTGCTGGGCTTCGGCCGCCCGCCCAGATTTACACCCCTATCCCCACCCAGTTATCCAACCATAACCTAACTACTTGACCATCCCCCACACCTACAGTTTTAAGATCATGTAAATGCTTTTACCAACAAAAAAACAAAATCATGTAAATTAATGTTGAGGCTGTGAGAAGGCATATTATATACCATTGTGCACATTAGTCCACTTCGCAAGGACACCTGCAGTAGTATTAGTAATTTGGCTAGAAAATTGGGCCCTCCCCTCCACATCCCAATCTACTCTACACATTGTGAAATTTTCATCCTGGAAATCATTTAGTCGCATGAAAATGCCCCATCATTCAGAAGGGAATCTATTCAGAATCTATGACACTGAGATTGTCTCTTCAATTATAACATTGTTTATGTTCATGGAAAGGCATAATTGTAACTCAGCTAGTAGTTATAGGGGCTTAAGTTCTGCATGCAATGGGTTAGTGGGATTTGTCTTGCCCGAGAACCGTACAATGAGTGATCCATTTTCTATACGAATTATGCCTCCAACACTCGTCACTTGTGCCTCTAGAATTACCGAGCCATCGAAATGGAGTTTCACCCAGCCTCTTGGGGGACAAGTCCAACCCACCTCGGAACTCCACACAAATTGAGGACTTATGTTAAGTCTCTGGGCAACAAACCATTGGTGCATCATAATAATGGTTTTAGAGAAAATTGAGAACATAAGGTATTCAACTCTTATACTCTAAAGGAGGGATGGAGAGATTCAAAAGGGCTAAGAGACTATCTGGTGAAATCCTCGAGGCCCATTTGTCTTAAAAGACTTGAATCCACTCACCCTTACCAACCACCAAAGGCAACTCTTCTAAAATCAATGGATTGACTAAATCATAGAAGTAGGCCTCACTTTATATTCCATGAAATTTGATTTCCTTAGATGTCTTTGGGCTTGAATTCTCGCCCAAAAATCATTTGGGTTCCTGATGAATTACCCAACAAGCTATGCTATGAATGCTCAAACTTACAAATGGACATCTCTCTCTCTCTCAAACCCAATCCACTACAAGTGGTTGGGAGAGTAACTTTGGATCAAGCCACTGGAATCCTCTTGAGCCTAGTACCCATCACACTACCAGCCCACAGAAAGGATGAGCACTTGGCTTGAATACGGGAAGTGGTCTTTAATGGCATACTAGAATGGGCCAAACAATAATTAGGAATGGACAAACACGCTGATTGGAGGAGTACCATTCTCCCAAAGTGAGAGAGCACAATGCCTTTCCAACTAGATGAGTTTATTGATACATTGACCAGACTCCTCAAAGCAATCGAGGATCTCCCTCAATCCTATAAGCTACTGCCTATTAACATAGGTAAAGAAAAGAAGATCATATTCATAGGCAAATTGGAGGGCGAAGACCCTACTCCCATGGGAAGCCATATGTGGAAAGGAAATACAATTAGTGGCCTCGTAGTACAAAACCGCTTTGGCTAAGGCCTCTCCACAAAGAATATAAAAGTAAGGCGAAAGGGGATCACCCCTGCCAAAGGCCTCCTAGCGACAGTAAAGCCATCACTCATATGGAACCATTCACATTAACACAATAGGTGACAAATGGCATGCACATCATCCCTTTTATTATCTTATAATTCATCTGTTTCGGCCATTTCTCACAACCTTATCTACCACAAGTAGGACCACAAGCCTCCAAATCACGTTAACTACTTAAATTCCATACACACGTTAAGTCGAATAAAAATCGAATAATAAATTAAATTTAATATTTAAATTGATAAATAGTAAAAGCACATGAATTAAGTGAATAATAATTTCCCCTCACATGCAGGCTCGGCATAATTCATAGACGGGCCTACCATGTGGGCTATACAAGAATCACAGGATAAAAACCCGACAGACAGACAGACAGATGGAAGTAACATGTCTTACAAAGGTTTTGAACTTGCGACCTTTGATTCTAGTACTGTATTAATAACCAGTAACACCAAATGCTCAAACTGTCAGTGAACAATATAACTACTTATGAATACCCGCCCTCCCCCTCGAACTAAAAGCCATTCCAATTCATCAATCGGCAACTCAAACGGCTATCCATCTCATCAATCAACTGCTATCAGATACATTGAATGGGATAAGCTCATTGTGTAATCAACCATAATATAAATTTATTTTATAATATAATTAACTTAAAAATATCCATAAATAATGCTTTAACAATATGTTAGCAAATATCTGAAATTCTTCCAACTCAAGCTACTCGTATATCTACTCAAATGTTCACATATGTGAACCCTTTTTTGGTATATATTAGTTAAATGTACACATATAGACTAGGGGTGCACATGGGCGATTCAGATCGGTTTAGAGGGGAAAGCATCAACCAAACCGAACCCATCGGTTTTCTATTTTTCTAAACCGAACCGAAAGGAACCAGTTTGATTCGGTTCGATTACCCTCTTTTTTTTTCACAAAAAATGACAATTCAATTGGTGAGAGACGTTGGACTTTAAATAACAGAGTAAAGGTTCAAGTCTTCTTCAATTAATTTTTCATATTCCTTTATGTATTTTATATAAAATATATATTTCTATAATTAGTTTGGTTCGGTTCGGTTTGAGCGGTTTAACCGCGTATTCAAACCGAAGACCGAATCGAATCAAACGGTTTGAAGGAAATCCGAACCATGACCGAACCGTTCTTCTACAAAACCAATCCGAACCACCCGGTCCGGATCGGTTTAGCGGGTTTTTTTTTGTGCACCCCCAATATATACGGTATTGAGTGTACTTGTGAAATGAATCCTCAAACCCAAAATGTCTTTTGACTGAAATTGAAATAAAATATTGGAGTAGATCCTCTCATTAATATAATTATTGGGGATCATGTGAATGGCGTATGACAAATAATGGTTGACCCACGTAACACCTACTAGATCCAAGTAATCCATATGCCTCTATGAACGATGGGTCCTGTAATAGAGTAGATGAGTTGGATGCTGTGGATCTCATTTATACGGAGACACAATCAATTGGGTGAGTGAGTTGCTTGTGATAGAACTCATCTAAGTGAAGGTCAGATTTGCATGATAGTTATCTAGTGGGTCCCAAACAAATGATTATGGGTGGATGGTGGCATCTGATATCTGGTAGTTTCATATAACAGGTCACTTGTTGGACCCACTTAGATTGGTGTATATCGATTTATGGGTATAATATATATCCAGTAGTTCTCACTAAGATGGCTGCATGGGCCCGATTAGGTGAGGTCCACATATATTAACTTGATGGCCAAATAGATGTATTACATGTAATGGGTCCCACATATTCCAGGGAGAGGCCAGATGTTCCTTGAAACACTTTTTTCTCTTTTGGTAGCCCAGTCAAGGGGGGTTGGCTGTGACCCATGAGAGCCCACACATATAGGAAGAGGAAGAGGAAGCTTACGTCATGGGAAGGAGAGCATACATATATGGGAAGAAAAACCAACACAAGTGGGTGTTGGGGATTAATTAGCTAAAATACGCACGATCAATCACAATCACAAGCAATCCACGACACAAGAAATTTATACTATTCGGCAATTGCCTGCGTCCATGGGGGTATGAGCATTTTGCTCGATTTCACTATGTAGAGAATTAGACAACTTATTACAAGAATTCTAAACACTTTAACACTTAACATACTCTCTCCCTACAAATCTCCGTCTTGCTCTCATAGCCTCTCCCCTTACAATGCCTTTTGTGTTCCCCTTGCTTGCTTGCTTACAAAGAATAACCCAAAATAGTATATATAAGAAACTAGCCCTAATGAAGTTGGGCCCCAAGTAAATCACTCATTAGACCCTTAGACCTTTTGAGCCAAATCCAACAGTGGGAACGAGAATCCATACAGAGATCAATTCCTTGAAACACATGAGACTGTAAATATTGACTCTACCTCAAGTATGTCTGTAATGAGAGGAATCCACGGTAGAGAATAACATTGTTTTAATTTTCCATGTAACCCCTTTTTCAGTCGATTGGTATGATACATTTTTTCATTGCAAAAAAAGAAAAAAATTGAATTGATTTTCCTTAATAGAGAGAGTTTCGATTTACATTGTTATAGGTAGAAAAGCGGAATTCCTCTCCATTGCGAAAAAGGACACTAGAGAGCATAACAAGTTTGTTTTGTAAAAATACTTTGAAGGGTGCAGTGAAGTGAAGCCTCAAACCGACAAAGAGTAAAATAATAGGGGGTTTAATCATAGTATGATGTGATGAAAATTTATTTGTAGTTGCTTGATAAGGAATCTTTTTTGCTTTTTGGGTGAAAAAGTAGATCAATTTTTGTCATTAGTGGCTTGAGAATATTGCTTTTTGACTTTTTTTTTTTAACGAAGGGGGAGTTTCTAAATTTTATACTTTTGGTATGACCCCTAGTCTTTTTTTTCTGTTTTTTTGTCTGATAAAAGTAGGCTTCACTACACTTCACTATACTAGTGAAGTTGCCAAACAAAGAGGCCATAGGAAGTGTTTGGATAAGTGGTGAATTGAATTGAGGTGAGGTGAAAAATCAAATGTAGAGAAAATGAAATATAAGGGGGTTATAATAGTCTTTCATTGTTAGTGGTTTGATAGGGAATCTTTTTTACTTTTGCATAAAAAGATGATATTATTTTGTCATTTAGTAGAGAAAGAATGTTACTTTTTTACTTTTTTTTTTTTAAGAAATTTGAGGAAATTTTGAATTTATGTACTTTTGATATGATCCCCGGTCTTTTCTTATTTGGATAATAGAAGCTTTATCTCACATTAATTCAATTTACCACTCATCGGAAAATGGGCAAAGGCGGGACCTCTTCGTGAGGGAGGACACTTGACGTGTAGCAAAGTCTTCTTGAGATATCAGTCGTTGCACTTTACTCTTGGAGGACACTTGCATCAGATCGGACCTCATTCAGTTCCAGGGCCAAAACAGCCAAAACAATTTCAGATCCAATCTAACAAAAGGTCCAAGGTCCCGGTCCATAATTGAGCCCAGATTTACCCAACGAGTGTCAGGCCTTGCGGGAAATTTAGAGGTCAAAACCCAGGTCCTAACTGGCCCAGCAGACCACATCTGAAATTTTTGTATGCATATCAATTTATGAAGGAGCAGTGCTCTCCAGGTCGGGTTAACTCTGTAGAGTCAGGACAATTTGAATAGATTTTTTCTATTTATTTATTTTTTTTTTCTAGCATGGTAACAGATTCCAGGAAAGTAATTTCACAGACCAGAGTTTGGCAGTTTTTAAGTAAACCCCACACACAATTTTGGAGCCTGGTTTGATGAAGGAAAATAGGAGCAGAAGAAAGGGCCCTATTTTGCTAAAAAGATCAGAGTTTGGCAGATTTGCCATCTGCTTTCTCCTTTTCCCATGTTTGTCATCTTCGATCCTTTTTCACCCTGCTCACTTGGCGCTGGCAGGGGGACTCAATTTTTAGAATCTTGGGTACATTTGCCAGCTATTATTATTGTAACTTTCTCCCCCCTAATCGTACACTACCGCGACTGCACCGCATGGGCTTTCTCATCTGAATATCGTTGGTTGGTGTAGTGCGGAGCAAAATGCTGGATGGTCAGGATCCTTTAAGGGCAGGAATCACAGAAGAATCCTGCAAGATTTTGGTTGGGCCCATATTACTAAATCAAAAACAGTCAAAACAATATTGTTTTCATTTTGAAGCCAAATGTCACTTGTTGGTGATCAATTATTGATGGCCCAATTTTTACAGGGTTTGTTTGTGTGACTCGGAATTGAATATATAATTAATAATTTATGGTGAGATAAGCTCCAAAGAATAATTAGTAAAGAAGGAAAATGTGAAAGATATAAGGTAGATATAGACATTGACTTTTCTCAAATTTGAATACTAGAGTGACAGCGGCTTATATTTATCAACTTCCATTAATTCATTTTTAACCATTTTTAAAAATACAAGTCTTAAAATGCTTGAGGCCAGTTTGTGTCATGTGATTCAGTTTCTAGATATTTTAATAAATAATCAAAGTTGAATATTTAAAAATGACTATAAAAAATCCCTTCCTTTCAATAAAAAAAATGAACAGGAAATATAAAATGAATACACAAGCATCAGCCAAATAATACAAACATAGGAAAGTCTGTGCTGGTATGTGTAACTAAAGATCTTATAATATTGACCTCTCAATCATGTCCTCTTCCTCTTATTTCTTTCTAACCCCTACTTGCAATGGAGCACGTAAAAATTTAATTATATGAAAGAAACATGCATATTTTACATATATGTATAATAAAGTAAAAATAAAGTAAACGTTATGCTAGTGGTAAAGGTGATATAAAGTATGCAATGAAATGATAATTATTTGTTTTGTACAGGTAAAGTAAAGTGAGAGGGGATTGCTGCGCAATTGCTTTTTGCCCCGGGAGTGAAATGTAGCCAAACATATGTCAAAAGAGAGCTAAACGACTGTTGTAGGGAAGTCTCGTGATCCTGTCCCCATTTAGGTTCTGCAGTACACCCTGATCAAGTACCGAGAGAGATTAAAGAAAGGAGAAGCCAATGTCAAAACTTTCGTCCATTTCCTCTCTTATTCGTGCATAAAAATCACACTTCTCTCTCTCTCTCTCTCAAAATCTGGCATGGGCAAAAACCATTCAAGTGGGAATTAGGAAATCTGCAGTTGCCATGAAGACGCATCCAAAGCTCAAGAGCACACCTCGCCCTCTCTTCTCCTGTGGATTTTTTGGCCACTGCACTCAGTCCGTCGTCAGCCCCACCACCCCTCACAAACCCTCCCACCGCCTCCCTCCTCCACCACCTCCTGCCCCGGAATCTCTCCCTCCTCATCCTCCTCCTCCTCCTCCTGCTCCTCCTGCATCTGACCCAACACTTCCTCCATCGTCCTCTTCCTCCTCCTCTTCATCCACCTCCCCAAGCTTCACCCAATGGCGATTCCCCATCCAAAAACCTCCCTTCTCCCACAACCTCCCACCCGAATCCGTCTCAGAAACCGAGCAGGCCCCTGAACCCGCGTCGGAGCCCAACCCTCCCACCCCACCACCACCCCCCATGTCGTCCTCTAACATGGCGGAGCTCTTCCACGTGGCAGAACTCCAGCTAACCTCCGGCGTGGACGACGCCCGGATCTCCACCCTCCAGCTTCTTGAGAGAAAGCTCGTGCCGAACCCGCTCCCTGAAGGGGGAGGATCCTCCTCCTGCCCGACGGGCGTGATGGTGGGCATGGTGGGGTGCCTCAATGACGCGTCGATGACGAAGGCGGCGACGAAGGTGTTGCTTGCTCTGTGCCTGGCGGAGGAGAACCGTCGCGTGGCGGTGGAGGCCGGGGCGGTGGCGGAGGTGGTTGAGACGCTGGCTGGGCTGGAAGGGACGGCTGTGGAGCGGGCTCTAGCGGCGCTGGAGCTGCTCTGCACGGTGCCGGAGGGGGCGGCGGAGCTCCGATCGCACGCTTTGTCGGTGCCGGTGCTGGTGGAGATGGTGGCGAAGACGGCGGGGCGGGGGAAGGAGTGCGCCATCAGCGTTCTTGCGGCGATGTTCGGCGGCGTGGAGGGGGAGCCTCCGCCTCCGGTGGTCGCGCAGGCGTCCTGCTGGCGCTGCAGGGAGAGTGCAGCGCGAGAGGGAGGAGGAAGGGGACTCAGCTTTTGAAGGCACTTGAAGAGAATGGACGGCTGGATTTGACCGAGGAAGGAAGCTGAAGAAGATCGGACGGCTCTTGTATGACCACTGCTTCCATGCATTAGTCTCTGGCCGTTGGATTTAGTGAGATTGTTAGAGCGATGTGGTTTTGATCAGTAGTATGTTAACGTAACGTATTGTATATCGGTGAGAACTGAGTAGAGGAAGTGTCACTGTGTCAGGACTCGGGACTCAGGACTCAGATGTTATTACGTTATAAACTAAACTTGGGAAATGTATCTATGCATTAGGGGTGTAAAAAAAAAAATGTCTAACCGAATTGAACCGAACCGAACCGTGGTTAATAACAGTGTTTCACGGTTCGGTTACGGTTACGGTTTTTAAAATCGAAAAACCGCGCTTCACGGTTCGGTCACTGTTTTTATCTCGACTTACGGTTATTAACCGCAGTTAACCATTAACCACGGTTCGATTAACCGTATTCCCAAAACACACGGTTAACCGTATTCTCAAAATACACGGTTAACCGAACCGTTTCACTAATCAGAAAAAAACTTAAGGGCCTAAATGTGATTTTTTTTTAGAGTAACATATTATGCCATTCTCTAACTATTATTTTTTTTTTTCACAATAAATTTGATTAATAAATAACAAAATTTTCATAAAAATTTTTAAGTGACAATTAACCGTAACCGAACTGTTAACCGTGGTTCGATTTTTAAAGGTTTTTTACGGTTCGATTACGATTACAGTTTTAAAAATAAAAAATCATAAAACAAGAATTGTTAACCATTTTTTCAAAAACCACAGTTAATCAAACTTTTACGCCCTTGCACCGTACTAATTGTCTTTTAATCATCATCCCTGTCATAAGAGCATCACATGTACATTTGCAGTGCAGTGCATGGAATGGGACGTGTCACATTTCACATTGGATGCAAGAGAGAGATCTAAATCACTGAATGTGTTTGTGACGATGATGATGATGGGTCGTGGCTATTGATGGGAGTTTTGACCATGAACCGAGCAGGCAACATAGAGTCTAGATCAGGTACAGTTTGGTATACTCTGATAAATGTTTCAAGGTCATTTTATGAATGGGATGTGGGGTTCTGACAAGACTGCCACTAGTATTACTGGGAAGAAGCGGAAGGCTACTTTCTACCCTTTCTACAGTTGTTCTGTCTACTTTCAGTAACTGTGTAACGATTATTATTCCCAGTGCCGTGGGGTCCAACTCTGCATGCATCATAATTGAAGTTGATGTATACTGAACCCTAACATTATCGCCATCAAATAACTCTAATGTTGGATTGAAAGAGGGGCTGATTGTTTGCATAAAAATATAAAAAAAATTTAATGGTTAAATTCATTGAAGAAAGCTGGCAGTATAAGAGAGCTATACTGATATGCTTACAACATCCGATCAAAAGTGCATAGAAGGAAAACCAACAAATCAAACAACATAGGAGGAGGGAACATCACAAACAACCCAAGAGCAACAACAATTCAAAAAATCAGTTAAAAAAAAGCAACATCCTTCCAGTTAAACATAATCTGGTCCGCTCGATTTCCATGGAAGTGAGGGTTGACCGATGGCCAATTAGCTACTAAAAACTTTATCTTAACTATCATAGACTCAGCTGACGATTACCTTGCATTCCTCTCTTCCACATTTCTTTGCATCTAGGAGAAAGAAGGGGATAAAGAAATGCTAGGAAAAGATCCATAATGGATCCCGAAAATATCCACCTTCAACCAAACCAATCAATCACCGCACTCCACATTCCCTTCCTCAACCTGCACTTGAGGAAGGGATGGTCAACCGACTCCTCCTCACTTAAACACATGGGGCTGGGGCAAGCATTCACCACAACCATACTTCTTCGTCTTAAGTTATCCGTTGTAAGAATTCTAATATGAGGGGAAGCCACCCAAACACCATAAATCTATAGGGGATTTTTAATTTCCATATCTTAGCCATAGAGCTTATCACAGGTGACCAAGGGACCTCCCTAATAATGCCATAAAGAAGGAAGAAACAGAGAACCCACCAGTTGTAAAGGCACTCCAAACTCTAGAATCTTGCCCTCCTTCCAGAATATGAACGCCATTTAGGAGATTTAGGAGAGAAATACATAGAATCATAATTCATAGGATTTGGAAAGGTAAGAAGGATTATTAAAGAGGTGAGAGAGAAGATGGGACCTTGGCAATTCTTAGATTTGAAATACTATGAAGATTGCTTGGTAACAATCTCCTATCATTCCTTAATTCAAGTATGACGGGTTTATTTGAAGTTAATTAGGATATTTAGATGGATTCATTTTTTTAACCACATACAAAGATACAAAAGTCTTAAGAATTCCTAAGAGTTCAATTACATGAAATAAATGGGGCCTAAAAGTTTAGTGGGTGTTTAATGGTGCGATGAAGGACTTGTGTCTGTGAATAGAACACATGAAAATTCATGTAATAATTAGCTAAAACCAAAGATCCAAGGTGAATATAAAAAAAATGACAATCAAATAACCTCTCATTTAATAGAAACCAATCAAGAGAAAGGAGAAATGAATACTCAACTATCACTCTCTTACTTCAATTCCTTTGAGAGTCAGGGTCTCATCTACATTGATATATTATATCCTTCAACCCTCCTCTCATATCATTCACACTCCACTTCTTCAGTAATCCTTTAAAAGAGCTCATTGACCATAAATTCCTATTCAATCCAATGCAAACAAATATTTTTTTTATCACCCTTGCAAACAAACATGCCCTAAGTGTAATTTCAAACCATTGCTAATTTGAGGGGAAAATCTGCTTCATTAGGATCGGAATTGAATTTGATCATGTAATGGGTTCTAAGAACAACGGCTCCTATAGTAGTTGATAATGATATTGAAGTCTCTAAAATTGGTTGATTAGTGAATCTTCTATATGTAACATCACAATTTAAACCAAGTGTATCGACATTTATTTTTCAGGCTTGTTTGATTTGATTATACAATCAAGCCATATATGAAGGTGGTTTAAGCCATCAACACTGTCTATGTTCTTCAGGTGAATGTACAGTATCAGGAGCCATTAATGTCATGAATTTTGGTCCATGCTTTGAATTGATGTACTCCTTCTGAAGTTTTGGTTTAGAAAAGAAAAAAAAAATGATGATTCTTGAAAATATCTTCTTGATTAAAATCTGGAATTTGTTTCTATATATACCTGCTAGTTATATATTATTAAAACAAAAGTGCAATAAAATTAGTTAAGAAATAGCAATCAATGATTTTTATATACAAATTGTTGGGCAAGATTTCAATAAATATTTTGACTATATAATTAAAAATAAGTAGTTGTAGTTTTTTTCATTAGTTTTGTCGGCTTCACAAGAGAAGGTTTTCAGTTCCCTGTGACTGATATTTATTGAATAAAAGCAATCTTTTAATGATTACAAAGTGCCAATTCTTTCGTCAATATCAGATGAGGTGAGATTTCAGCTACCATTGGCCCCATCCCTAAATTGATGAATTCCAATAGATTGACAACAATGGGAACTAATAGAAGGAACATTTTAATGGTTTCACAATGTGTTGCCAAAATTCGAAGGTTGATCACCCCATGGATTGATGTGAAACTTAAACCAATTCCTATTTACAATATACTCTTCCCATCCAAATCTCTCCACTTGGGTACTCCATTTAGCCCGCTTTGGCTGTAGAGACTTCTGATATCAGAAAAGAATTAGCTCTTTGCTTATACACTGCTACATAAAAGAAGTTTTCCCCAGCAAAAAAGTTGCATGGAGTCACTTGGGCTCACCTTTGACCAATGTACTTCCTTTGAAGTCCCTGCTGCTGCACATCTGCAACTAGACACAATTTGACACTCATCTGACCAATGGATCAAATCTAAAGCTAAAAAGGAAAAACAATTAAAACACTGGGTTAGATTTGGGCCTGAACATAAGCCTGAAAACAAATGGACCAGGCTTTCACAGGATTCAACCCTGCCCATGAGTTCAATGCATAAACCTATGTAACTACTATTAGATGGCTAAGTTTGTCATCTAAATGTGGCTCCTGGATCATAATCGATGGAGAACTTGGCATGACCGAGTTGAAAGTCATGCTGAGTGAGTCATCACAAATAACTACATAATCTATGCTGATGGGCTGGGCTGGGCTCGTAGTACAACTAATTAACTCTCTAAGGTCTAACTAAGTCCATTGAAAGCTTGTTTTAAGCTAAAAAGCTATCTTTTATATCATTTAAATAATTACTTGAAATGTGTATTTTTTATATTTTTATAAATACATAACTGTACAAATACATAACATGTGTTTCTTGTCAAATGGGCCACGATCCTGAGTCTGACCTGGGTTTGGGCCTGTTCCGTTCGGATCATAGTCCAGATCCTCAAGATTGTCCTTGGACTTGGGTGAATTCAGGTTAGACCTCAGTCCATCGACAACTCTAGGTATGATCCATCAATCTCTCACACTAACACAGCTCCCATTCACTAGGCTTGGTACTTCCTCATATCAACATTCACTTTAATAGAGAACAAGGGGTTGCTCGGTTGAGAACCCCGCATGCCACTCTTCTCACATGTGTGGGCTCTCCTTTCTATTGGTGATTAGTGTGGGCTTCTCTTCCCACAGGCTCCCAATATCTAGTGTTTTAGTCAAACCCTAAATTTACCTTGCCCACGTGTGTTGTATCCGGAAAAATAGTCCTGCCAGATAAATATACCATGGGGATACACACGTAATAAAAATAAGAATAACTTCATTTATTTATCTTATTTTATACTTTTAGACTAGAAGCTGACACCCTCTCAAGAATCTAATATTTCTAAATGGCTAGATCCCAAAGTCGATGTCATTCTGCTTCCGACATTGCCAATGGGCACCATAAACTCTTGTTGCATAATCCGACGGCTTTTTTTTTTTGGAGAAAGCTCTAGAAAATCTGCATTAAAAACCCCTTCAAAACTTTGATTGATAAATTATAGATTAGTCTAAATCAGCAAAAATCTGATGTATTTAGGTAAGTCTTCCATGATATCAAAGCATTAAAAAGAGTCTAAGGGTTTGATCGATGAGATAAAGTAGCTAACGTTGAAGACCAAAGGTGGATTTTTAAAAAATATATCAAATAATATATATTTTAGGAAAATAGAGTTTTTACCAAAACAGCCTCTTACTCCATTCCATTGGTAAGACACTGCAGTTGTTGCTGGGTTAATCGAGTTCCTATTTTGACTCTCATGTGCAAGTCTTAAAACAAAACAACAACAACAACAATAACAAGAGAGGAAAAAAAAAATCTTCGGCCAAACCCCAGGGTGGGATGAAAAAAACTTCCAGTTTTTCCCACTGCAAAGCAAAGTAGTAAAATGTAACAATGTGTATGGTGGAATAATTAGAAGTATCCTTTGACCAGTAAAAGTATAATACATTTCCTGAAGAAATCAGGCATCCTGATCCAAGCAGAGACCCTACAGTCTATACTGCTTGATGACATATTAATGAGAGTGTACGATAAGCCATTGTGGCACTCACACGAGGGCTCAAGATTTCTTTCGTATTGTCGTCCATGTCGTTCATTAAATAGGTGTCTCCTCATCCACCCTCATTAAGGGGCCCACAACTGTACTAACAAGTCATGTCACCTTTTTTTCTGTGTCTTGTTGTGCGCAAGTGGATAACAACATTCACTAGAATTTTGTGTCAAAAGCCAAATTCTCCTCTCATTTATATGGTGTTCCCCACTTTGTTTCATAGTTAATCTGTTCAACTTATTGTATGTACTTCACATTGGTTCATTCAATCCTAATTCCCCTGAATTATCTATTGGAAATGACTCCCACTCCAATCCAATGAAACTTTTCTTTCTATGGAAAAAGAAAAGCAGAATATTTATATATACTCTATGCCATTACAAGAAGAATTTTCTTTCTATGGAAAAAGGCAAAGAAATCTAAAGATGCAATAGTGGAATTGTTGTTTCAAGGAGAAGGGTTGAGCTGGGGAGGGAATCTGCCCTCCATTGAAAAAGCTTAGGTGTTATGTCCCAGCGTTTCATGGGCCCATAATCATAGAATAAGGTGGAATAATGGCTTTTTATTATTAGAATTAGAATTTGGATATTGAGATGACAGGATAACCCATTGAAATCCCAAGAGATAGCTTGCTATGTTCATTGGACCCATCTTTAATCAATCTTACAGGCTTGACAAGGGAGCCCTGAATGACTCTACAACTACTGAAAGACACTCTTAGTCATTAGAAAATAAATAAATAAAGAGATACTTAACTTTTCAAATTCTTTTGTTCTTTGTAATGTCTTCTAGATTCTTTAGTTCTTCGTGATCTCTTTTTGGAAATACAAACACTCAACATTCCCAAAAAAAAAAAAAAACCTACTAGAGACACGCCTTGGTATATCAGTTTAGGTGGGCTTGTTACGAAAGAGGCACCCCTTCAAAAACTTTCCTGCAAAAAGGGGATTTTTTCTATACGGTCACCATTAGCCATAAAAATCCACGTATGATGACGGAAGTTAAGAAGATTTTCCATACATTCTCAGTACTATTACTTTTTTATGATATCGCAACACATTGCCAAAAAAAAAAAAACACAAAGACAAAGGTGTCCCTTTGGCTTTTTAACAAGGCAAAAACAAAATTATATTTTTTACCAAAAAAATAATGCAATTTTTTGTAATATTGCATAATTAAATTAAAATTTTGCGATATCATGAAAAAGTATCGCAATGTCGCAAAAAAGTAGTGTGAAGAACATCTAGAGAATTTTCTTAATTTTCGTCGCTAGACATGAATTTCCATAGCTAATTGTGATCATAAGTGAAAAAAAAAAACTACTAAAAGTCCTAGCATGTGAACAACCTAAGTTAAGTCATCTAAACCATTAAGTTCAGTGTTTTATCCTGGACTGTAGCTCATCAAAGCCAATTGTGGAGGTATGATAGCTATGTTCCAGCGGCGGTTAGAATGCAGAGGGGTCTTCTAGTGCGACCTTTTAGAAAATATAAGATAGTTTTGGATTAGTAAATGAAAAGAAAAAACAATTTACTAGTGAAGTTTGGAGATTCTATACAATATATAATTGTCAGGTGGTGTCAAATTGTGCCGAACTCATGGAGGCCAAAAGGGAATAGATTGATCTGAGGTAGCCCCATCATCCACAAAAAAACTAAATAAATAGGTTTCCAAAGATGAGGACTGATGTTGGCTGTTGAAGTGAGGGTTGATTGTAAAATCAGCTTCTGTTTTTTTTATCTGTTAAATCAACTTGAACTTAAGCATATGGCAATATCAGGAGACAATATCAAGTGTTCATTGAGGAACAGATACTGGACACTGGGCCCTCTTCTTAATCTTCTCCTGTACTCAAAGCATCTCATTTCATAATCAAGCCCAACCAGCTGGAGTAGCACCTGTGGATTAATTTGACTTGTGGGGTCACTTTAGCCACCTTCTATTCATGAGTGGGCTCCACCCGAAGAGAATGTTGAAAAGTATTTCCGTTGTCTCTACTAACGTCTCGAGGTTTTGGTAACAATGGCTAGCTAAAGAAATTTAAGATGATATTAGAGCTAACTGGTCGCCGGTTCGAATTCCAAGATAAACAACTCTGCACAAAAAAAAAAAAAAAAAAAAAAAAAAAAACGTTCCACTCGGATCGCCTCTTATACCATATTAAATTTCTTTAGCAAACCATTGCTAATAAAGCAGGGGCAAGGCTCTTCAATATTCTCCTCAGGTGGAGCCCACTTGTCAATACCTTCATTATGGTGATTAATTTGATAGAAAATGAGCTAAGTAATCATCATCATCAAAGCCTTGTGCCAATCATGTAGAGTCGACTATTTTAGTTTCTCCATTTCAATCTATCATGGGCCAAATTTTAGGATCTGTTGCACGTTTTTAAGATCGATCCTTGCTACTTCCATCCATGTTGTCATTGGCAATTCAGTCTGGCCTTTTCCTTGAGCGTCATATCTAAAATTCCTGTTCAAGGGCCTTTTCCCGTAGAGCCATCTCAAAATTCAAAACTTGGATTGGCAGAGGTAGGGAATATCCTAAAATTCACTTTAACCAGATGAAAAATGAACATTTGGGGGTGTTGTGAGTCCCTACCAAGTCGATAATCATCATGTGAAGGTAATTCCTTGAGGCATATGCAATCCACGTAGAGGGCCTTCAATCCAAGCATCCACAATATATATACATAGGGATGAGGTGGGCCCCAGGATGACAAGTTTGGTTAGATTGTTAATCATTTCCTCTCATCAATAACAGTTTCTTCTTCTGCAGCACAAACAATGGCGGAGATTTTTCACTTGTCCAACAACCGCCGAAACAGACAACATATGAAAAAGATAAGGGCAACATCATCACTTATTAGAAGGAAAATACACCATGTCTTGCTGTCCTGCTGCTCCACTCATATATCCCCATTTTCCTCTCAAGGGAATCCTGGAAACCCACCGATTCTTGTGAAAAGAAGTACCCCACTAGCTCCTTTTGAAAAATGCCCAAGTCCGTTTTTGTTATTATTCCTTACAACATCTCACCTGCTTTTACATAATAAGGAAAAGACGACAACAGTTACTCGCTGGGACTTATTCACTATGTCGGCTCCAAAATAATACGCAATGGGCAATGAGTTGAGCACTTTGGCTCAAATTGTGGATTTTTAATCCAGCACTGGCAGTAAAGAGTTGTTAGCCTTATTCTTGCAGTTACATGTCCCTCAGCTGGTTGGAGACATGGAAGCTGGTTAGAGACATGAATAGTAGACTTTGAATCCCTGATATAGAAAAATATATATATACAGTTGCAATGGTTTCTCTGTCAGAGGAAATGAGAAAGCTATCAGCCTTAAACGGGTAAATTTCCTTCCTTGCTCATAAAACTCTCTCTCTCTCTCTTTGCTGAAACTCTCTCATGTACCAAGCTCCAGGGTAAAAACATTTAAAAGTTCTGTGTCCATTTTTCTCAATGAAATCTGTTTTTCTTCCTCCTGAATTTTTCTGCATTAAAACTTAACAGTTAACTATTAAGGTTAAAAATTGTCCCCCTCTTTTTTTGGGTTTTTCTTTTTGGTATGTATGTTGTTGTCCTTCACTTCTAGTACGAAGTATGATGATCTGAATAATCTACATTCAGATTACCAAGAAATTGGTTTGTCTTTTTGCTTTTTTCCAACACGCTTTTTTCCAACACAACATATTTCAAAATAGAAATTATAAAATATTCTGCCTTCAATTATGAGCATCACCATCATGGCCACAGGAAGCAAAAACAGCAGACGAAATTCCTATATTTATAACCACTGCTAACGAAAATAAAAGCTTTAGCTTAAGACAATGAATATCCCTTATAATGACCAAAATGAAAAGGGCAACCCACCCTAGCCAATTTATTCATCAAGGGAACAGAATAAATCAATGAAATGGGTTAGATGAATTTTATTTCTCTACTCTACACTTATTTAACCGTGTTCTGTCACTCCACAATCTAGCGACCATCGAAGCCTAGTTTGGGGAGGGGCGGCTTTGGGTTGTGACAAAAGTTACATGCTATGCTGGCTGTCAACCTGCCCAAAGTAACCCTCCTTTATTCCTTCAGAAGATTACAATGTTTTCAATTTATTTTTAGATGAAATACCTTCAACCCAAATGATCCTTTGTGCAATGCTGAAACCAGCACTAACTGAAATTCTGCAATAGAGAAAATAGAACAAATGACAAACCATGTTCTAAATTCTAAGACCCACAAAATTTCCATAGTAGAGTACAATACAAGAGCTTCATTAGATTAATAACCCATCTGCGAGGGTTCCATTTTGCAACAACAAACCATATACATAAAAATGAGCAAATACAATCAACATACAGATACAGAAGGAAAATCTAATTACCTGTATCAAGGAAACTCAATCTACCACAAGTTTCGGACCATCTAAAAGAAAAATATCAAACCTTAGAAATATAAAACCTAGAATATGGAAAGCCTGCACCGACTTAAACCCTTTTAAGACCTTCCAGTTAGGAAGGGCTGTTGAAACCTTCGTTCCATTTGGGCTCCAAGGTAGCAACTGCAGAATTGCTAGTTAAGGTTCTTACACTTTTCCATAGCCCTTGGAGCTGCAGGTAGAATGAAACACTCGTTAGATTGATTGTGTCAATGGTGGATAACAGTGGTTTAACAATATTATATTAGATTGTCATGATTTAATGATTTCTGCCTACACTTAAATATTTTATTAGTAAGATAATAGATCACTCAGGGATTTTAAATGTAAATGGCATCTTGATTACTTTCAGGATAAACTTATCAAATGGGTAGTTATGTTGATGTCCATTAGTAGATGAATAATGGCACATCTACAGACATGGCACATCATGTAATAGAGGAAAGATAATGGATGTTTTGATTATTTTCAAGATGGAGAGCAAAATAATATGATTGTACTAACAAAGCCAAAAAGATGGGAGGTGAGTTGGACAGTCTGTGGGCATGGGTATTTTAGGACTATGAAATAGGCTACTGACATCATCATGACATTCTATTTGGCCCAATCTCACTTACCTAGTCCAATTGCTTCTGAACCCTTCATGATCCTCAGCTTCTTACAAGAATCTGTGAACATCCTGAAATAAGAAAATAAAAAAGAGGAGTAAATTTCCAGCTAAAGAAAATATAAAAAACCAACAAAGGACTATTGTGTATGCAACCAGATTATAAAAAACTTTCAATAATAGCTAAGATGAATCATATGATTGCAATTCCATGTTCCAGTTGGTGATTTATGGCAACACAAATACACAATACAAAAGAGAGAAAAAACAGAAAGCCAAGACATGTTCATCATTTAAAACAAGAAATGTACCCATCTTATTTGATTTTTAATTTACAAGTATTATTAAGAACCAGATCCCATAAACTGTGACACAAATAGCAACGAATCAATAAATAGAACAATCCAAACAATAATATTAATACATTAACACAGCTAATAATTTCTTGTAGAATTACCAAATAGCATTGGACGTCCCCTAAAATATATTCAATGGATCTTTAGGAGAAGAATTATTAACCTAGCATTCAACAATTTATAAATCCGTTGACTTGAAAGGATCGAGTGACGAGTCTATGCCAAACATAGCAATGTCGTGATTTTAGATGGGTTTAAGCCATGGTATGAACTCAATAAATAGGTATCACTGAGATTACTTTGAAGAGGTATCAATTACATTCTGTCTGCTATATTGATGTAACAATAGACATCAGCAGCAGCAGTCCTTATATATATATATATATATATATATTAGTTGGATAGACACCACCATAGTGGGATTTGAGCTGCCTCTGGGGGCCACACTTTCCTCAATCCAAACTGTAGGATGGATACCTTCCCAAGTGATTGGATCAGTGCCCAAATACCACTTTGATCGAAGTTATATCTCCCCTTATATTGAAACATTAATGACACTGATGAGATGAAGACAGATGTTTCAACCGAATGAAGAGTGACAAACAATGAGTCCAAACTGAGTGCTAATTGGGGGGGGGGGGGGGGGGGGGGGGGGTTGGGGGGGGGGGGGTTTGAAATGGGCATGTAATTTATCATAGGGTTGGGCGGATGACCTCAAAGTCCGTTTTGAGAAAATTTCCGTGTGTGTGTGTGTAGTTTGGGGAAATGATTCCATACATGAATGAGGACCACCTATTGTCCATTATCCCTTTAACACACAGCCCTCTAAGCAATCCATCACAAGGTATAAATTAACACAGCCAATCAAAGAAGCTATCTAAATGCATACTCTGTGTGTGTTCTTGTGTATTTCTTGCATTTACACAAATGACTGAACAGGAATGACCAGGAAGAAGAAAATATTTAAAGCAGATGGTCACGGTATGGGTAAATCTCAAGAAATGCAGGAAAATTCAATCAGAAGTGCATCCAGAATTCTACTTACTCCCATGGGACATCACCAACAAGCATCCAATCTCCGTCTTTATCCTCACAAGTAAGCACGTACTCAGATCCATGAAGAAGATCCATTAATCGGCTCTCAGTGAAACCTTCTCTGCCCGGTACTCCGTGAGACACACACTGCCCTGCAATCCATAAAATACAAGTAAACCCGCATGCAAAATCACCTTAGCGTCATTAAATAAGTAGTGACAAATGAATCACAGTACAGCGAGCATGCCAGTAAACTGTATAGATTAAAAAGAATTGCACATGAAAAGGGGAAAAAATGTCAACCGTGCTTTGCTTAGCAAAATAATATTTTCACATGGACCTTCAAAGAAAATGGAAACAAATGATCGAAGTTGCATCAGGTCTTCATGAACCTAAGCTCTAATAGAGTGTCTTTGATGACCTTTTCAATGAAGTACTTTTGCAAGGATGCCATTGGAAAGGGAAACCTTTATATTGATAATAGCAAACAAATAAGCTCTAGTTACTTATTTCCATGAGTAGTGAGCATCAACAGTGAATAACGAAAGCCAATTGTGTCCTAGAAAAATAAGTAACTGTTGCCTCTGTTTTACTCAGAAAAAAGGTGTCTCCACAATAAAGAGGAAAAGCATTTCCGGCTTCCAACAGTTACCAAATCTAGTAAGCTCATGTGCAGATCATATGCACTCAAGCTAAGCAATTATAACTCGTTATCGAAACCCTATCCCCATCTAACTGGGGTTGGCATTGTGAGTTCCATTTCTCCCTCAGCCCTAAATCCATTGCCTTCGTACAAATAGAACTCATATTGAAGTGACTTGACAAAGCACCATGACATAGGAGAGTTGATAAAGCAGAGCACAGATCTAGGAAAAAAATTGGACAAAGTAGAGCCCACTTCTAAGGAAAAAATTGGAAAAGAAAATATACCACAAAACAAAAAGAGATGACCAACAGTTCATTAGGTATGGAACATAGCTCACCAATGGTAAAACAGCCGAACATCTTCTCAAGTGCGGATGAGAGTTCCATATAGTTAGAGTAGGTTCTGAGATCAACTTTCCTCAGATATGGAGCACCTTCCATGCTAACTTTAACATAAAGACACCCAATTCCTAGTTTACCTTCAGAATCATCACTGTTCTTAATCGGGTTCGTAGCCATGGTGTTCTTTCGAAAAGATCGAATTGGTGGCCAACCCACAACCTGTGCCCTGTTACAAAACCGCAAACTTAATCTCATCATCTTTTATGCATAGAACACTGCAGTTTAAAATTAAACAAAAATGTGAAAGGAAGATTTCAACAACATGAAAAGGCATCAAGCTCAGACAGAACTTGAGAACATGAACAGCTAAATCAAAAATAAAAATCTCAGAAAAATCTCAGAATAACTCATGCGAGAAATATATTTCTCAATCGACTCTACCGTCAAACAAACTTTAACATACAAATAAAAGTAGACCGAAAGATAGTAGCATTTCGAATAAAGAAGAGTTGAGGCAGAAAAATAGATGTACCATAATTGAAACATAAAAGTTCACAGCAACAAGCAAAGATCAAGCATCATTCCAAGCCTACAACGTGTAAATTTTGATGGGTTTGGCTCCTCCCCTTTCTTTGGTGGGGGGGGGGGGGGGGGGGGGGGGGGGGGGGAGGGTAAGAAAAAAATTTCAGACTTTTTCTCACTGGAAGACTTCCGGAAATCATGAAAATTTATTTCTTCAACTCCCAAAACGGAAAGGACAGGAACCAAGCTACAATTTTTTTTTCTACTCACTTCAAAATTTCATTCATCTTTTGCTATCGAATGGAAGCAGAAAATTTATTATTTTTTTTAAAGGAAAGAACTGTGGAGTTCTCTCTCAAACGAAATTCAGGGATTGCAAGTACGCGCAGCATAAAAGAGATAGAAAAAAAAAACCATAAGATCATTCAACAAAAACCAGAACACCCTAACATGCATAACAGAACTTGAAAAGGTAAAACGTTGGGTAAAAAGGAGAAAGAACAGGCATGACAACCATCAATGATGCATAGCATTTAGACAAGAAGCTAGAACATAGCACCCAGAAAATTAAAAATAATAAAAAAGAAAAAAAATACAGTTTTCAATTTTCATCAATCACAAAACTCACATTCTAAAAAACCCCAAAAAAATTTCTAATTCCTATTGACAGCAAGGCAAAAAGAGCTTTACTTTGCAGAAGGACCAACCCCATGCTCATTTGCAGCAGAAACCTGAGGCTTCTTCTCCGGCGCCGGCTTGGGCGAAGAGACTGCATCTTTCGTCACCGGCGACGGACCTGGTTTCTGGGTCCCGTTGTTCTCAAAACCCCCAACAAGTTTCCCACCATTCCCACCCCTCGGAGAGAACAAAACACCACCTTTTCCCAAATCCCCATCCGACCCATTCGCCCCAGAAAAACCCCACGTCCCCGAACCATCAATCGCGTCGGAAAACCCCCTCTTCGCGCCAGACACGAAGTTCTTCATCCCTCCAAGTGCGTAAAGACCCTTATCCTCCCCTCCTCTCCCCAACACGCAAACCCCAGATGCTGCAACAGCTCCCTTTCTCTCAGGAGACTCAGAACCAGGCAACCCAAGCCTCAGCTCCGTCTCCTTGAGGTTCATGACATTGCTCCCATCGTCGCCTCTGGAAGTGAAAGTTGCAGAAGCAGATGACATCTTGTCAGAGACTTCCATGGAAGAAACCTCCGAAAAGCCTATGTAATCATGTTCAAGTGGCCGCGACATTAAACTCCAAGCAAACAGAGACGGACTCTTCTCAGAGGAATTTTCACAAGCATGCAACAGGCAAGCCTCAGAAGAAGAAGAAGAAGAGAGAAAGGAAATGGGTTTTTTCGGAGAGTGTAAAAGGAAGCTTCTTTCTGTAACAAGAGAGAATGGCAGGGAAAGAGAAATACAAGAAAAACCGAAACTGTTTCACTTTTCCCTCGGCCTCACTTCAGTACTCCGCGGGACACTGAAAATCGGAATAGCTGTAGAGAAGTTTTTCCTGTTTTAAGTAGTCCCGCGGAGTATTTGAACGATCCGTACAATCTTCTTTCTCTCTCTCCCCTTGTTTCTTTTTCGGGTGAATCTACCGACAGGTTACTGAAAGTTTCCGGCACGTTTTCAGATAATGTTTGCGTTTCCTCCTTTCCTGAGGATTCTCTTTTCCACGAAAAATTAAAGAGGGAAAAGAGAGAGGGAGAGAGAGAGAGAAGAGCTGATTGATGGTAAAGTGAGCCGGTTGTGCTAAAATGCGCGGGGGGAGAGAGAAGTGATTGGGTTGGTAGAAAGGGATTGGACGAGGGTTGGGTGTTTAGGGGTCTTGGGATTTCTCAACAGATCCGGAGATTCGCCAGTACTGTTTGGGGATTTGCCTGATACGATCAGAGAGATTCGGCGAAAACACGGCCCGATTTAAAGAAAAAGGAGAGTAAGATGGGAATGGATCGGAACGATACCCAAGTACTCGACCACAGGGATAGGGAAATGGGATGGACGTTGAAAATGGTAGATCTACGGACAGGATGAGGTTGTGAAAATCTTGAGAGATGGAATGTTTCGATTGGGGGGCTTGAAAGAGACCCATCGCAGATATGAGGTTCGGAGGAAGAGCCTAGCTTCTAAAAATGAAATTTGGCTGGGGGGAGGGGGGTGTTTTGTTTCTTGGTTTTTTCTTTTGGGGGTACTTGGTGATAAAAAATGCCCTCCTACAAAATTGTAGAAAACTTAATTCAATTTTGCACGTTCTATTTTAGTAAAGTAGTTGTACCAATTGAACGTTTTTTTTTCCTTTTCCTTGAAAACGTTATTGCACAAATGTGCCATTGCCGGGCTATATCTGTAGAAGAGAGTTTTCTACACTATTGAATTTCAATTTTTAGATGATAAATGAATCATGCATTCTACTCCTTCTATAGGAAATAGAAATCTTCTCTATTGAGGAAAAATCGATTTATCCTTTCTTTTTTCGAATGTAAAAGTTGGCTCGCTAAGAATGCAGGTATTACTTATAGGTTCAACCGGCCACTATTTGAGCAATGCTTATAAGCCTATAGGCTGAACTAAGGCCTATCGATTTTCCCTAGGGTTAAATGGGCCTTGGCATATACCTAAAGGCTTGGTGAAACCTAATATATTTAAGCCCAAATGGGTATATGTTAAACAAACTTGTAAAGTTTTTCCCAGGGCTACCATAAAAATATAAAATAAAATAAGATATTTTTGCTGTGGAAAATCGGATCCATGGAAAGCCAAGTTTCAGCCCCCCCACCCCACTGAAAAGGTCAATTTTTCAGCGTAGAAAGTTGGCCACACCAAAAATAAAATTTAATATAGCACAGAAAAGTGTCTCCTCTAAAAGGACACATCTAGTCATTGTATTAACAAAAAAATGTAAAACTTCTTCTTTTGAAGTCAATAGTTTAGGTGATGAGGATTGGTACATGGATTCGTTTTTCCTTTTTCTTAGTAAATATATATTTTCCTTTTAAGGTTAAGATGATGGTGATTAAACTAAACAAACAACTTATTTATTCTTTTAAGCCAATCAGGATTCACGATATGCACCCGAGCAAGAGACAGAGCCCAAGCACGGTGTTGAGTAGCTATCAAGTACGACCGATGTATTTCGCAGTTCTATTGTGACTTGTGACGTATCAATGCACACGTTCATGACTGTCGTCAAATCCGGATCATCAATTAGTATGGCTCAACAATGACCCCACCTAATGCTTTGAGGGTTTGTTGGCTCTGGCCATGTGGGCTTGTTGTTTTAGCCAGTTTTATGCCTCCAATTATTTTTGTTTTATTTATTGGTATTGCGGGTGGCTGTGCTTACGGTACCTAAAATCTGTTTCTTTGTTATGTATTTTTGTCTTTTCTTTTATATGTAAATCTTAACTTGCAAAAAAAAAAAAAAATCAAATAAATAAAAATTAGTATGGCTCGTTGATCCCACATCAATATATAACAAAATGGCACGATTCAGATGGCAAACATTTCTCGATCCATGTATCAATGATACAATAGATGGAAAGCACAAAAGGCCCACAATTATCTTATGAACAAAAAAATATATTAGTATCACAAATGTTTAGGACTAGCCTATCTGAAGGTAAGCAGCATGGGTTAAAAACAGGATTAATTGATCTAAAGCAAGACCAATTAAATAACATTCAGGTTTACAAAAATTGCGTCATCGAGCATGGTGGGCTCATCTAGATTTTTGACGATCAAGGGATTAGGAGATATGGGTTTGCTCAGACCATGTCAGGAGTGCCTAATTATTAGTCCAATTAAATAATCCTAATTCTAAATTTTTAAGGGGTTAAAGTTTAAGGGCCACCTCTGAAAGACCCACGGTCTTATATAATGTGGCCTTTTTTGTGATTAAATCCACCATAAGATATTGATCTACTTAGTGTCCACTTAACACCTGACATAATTCACCAAGTGAATGTCTGTGTGGATTAAAGGGATTGAATTAATGATATATGCATTGGTAGTAACAATAAAAATAATGAGAGTTTGAGGGGGAAAAAACCGTCATACAAAGTTATAAGGTAACTTTTGGAGTAATCTTTTTACCTGTCATTACTTAACCTGTCATTATTGAATAGAGAGGGTTACACTTTAATTTTCACATGGTCTCACATGCCATGTATGTGAAAAACAGGCTATGCTCTTGCTCCAAATAATTCCTTTTTTGTTTTTAATATAGAATGTAACAAGGGCTCCTGATCCCGGAAGGGCCCTTGTTGACAAATAGTTTACTAATAATTAGCACTTGACTAGGACTTGGTGTGTTAAAATGTTGAGCATTAGGAACTACAGCTCACAGGATTTGGTACAGGTCATACATAGCAAATATCTCTCAATAT
Source organism: Persea americana (assembly GCA_029852735.1). NCBI lineage: Eukaryota > Viridiplantae > Streptophyta > Magnoliopsida > Laurales > Lauraceae > Persea > Persea americana. The sequence goes on along the minus strand of CM056813.1, from coordinate 61,944,535 downwards.
CTCTTGTAGAAAGGGATAAATTATACATTGACTTTCTTATGACAAGTAATGGTAAAATATTTGTTTTTCATTTTCTCCTTAATTCAATTGCCATTAAATAGGAGATTATTTAATTATAATTTTTTGATATCCGCCATTGATTTTTTATTTCTTTAACTACTTTCAAAACACATATTCATTGGATTCATGAGAATTCAATTACATGACACAATAATGGCCTATGAGAGACACACAATATCCATTGCTATATGTCTCCCTTTGACATTCAAACCGCTCAAAATTGTTTCTCATCTTGCTCCTTCATTAAATAAAATTCAGTATAATCAAAGTTGTGTTGATCTTTTTTTTTTTTATCGGTTGAGTTGTATTGCTCCATTATGATAATCTATCTACCCAGGGATTGATCATTGACCACATGTGAGATGACACCCCTTTCATTGCGTCTTGTGTTCCTCAAAGGTGTGTTTATCTTTTGATTGATTACATCTAAAATATGCATTCAAATATTTAAAAATTTTCAAAAGTGGACTCATTAATGGATTCTGTAGGCGGTAAAAACGACACCTACTTAGATAGAGATGAGATCGGGGTTAAAATTCTTAGAACGGGGAATGCTGGACTCCAAGAACCTGAAAAGGAAGGAGAAAGACTAGGGTCAGAGGCCCTGGCTGCCGTGAGCCGAAGGCACTCCGATGCCTGAGTTAGCTCTGAGAAAACTAAACAGGAGGAGGAAGAGAGGAATGAGAGCGTGTGTAGTATTGAGGGCTGTGTATTGCGTACCTCTTATGGGACTGATCTCATGCATATATAGGCGAGTGTTCCTCGTTCATTTTCTCTGTGAGTGGGGGTAGGTGAGGTGAGGTCTCATTGATCCTTACCCTGACTGGCAGCAGTAGGTGAAATGGACAACACCCCTCCCTCTCTTTCCACGCCTTCAGCCAGTTGGCGTACAGGGGTGATAAAGCACGCCTCTTATCGTCATAAATGAGCGATCCTATCGCCATAAATGACTGCTCATATCTGTCAGGGCGCGCCGTAATTCCAGTAGGAAGGTGGCGGCCCATTCTGACTAGTACTGTGGCCTGGGACCAAGGATGGCCTGGCCGCGGCGCGCCTTTGTACCGAGCTGGCATTATGCCGAGCTGCCGAACTGTGGTGCTGAGCTACGAAGCTATTGACCGAGTTGCCGAGGTGCCAAGGTATTGACTGAGCTGCCGAGCTGACGATCTTCTACCACAGAGGCTGAGGAGTTCGGCGAGTTTAGCCGTGATCTTTGTTCGAGTTTGTCATTACGGTGTTTTACCCACACAATTGCCCCCTAGCTTTTGACTTCTGAGAGCCTCCCAGCTCGAAGGGGTCAGAAACTTGATGACCGTATAGCTGGTTCTGCCACCGAGCTCAAGTGAGGGTGATCGTCATGAGGGTAGTACCGGGACGAGGGAGCTTCGGATCAGGAGGGTCCCCTTGGGTTTGGAGGTCGCTGCTATCGTGCGGACCCCCTGGAGATGTCTCTTCGCCTGTCTTGGATTTTCAATAGTCTTCGGATATCGCGCTAGTGGTGACACGTGTCGCTTCTTTTAGCTGTCTCGCAATTACTTCGAGGAGACGTTAGGGCTACGAGATGGGACGTTAGGGCTGATTGAGGGAATGCCTCTTAAAGGCTCTCCTCGAAAGTCGAATCGACGCCCCCAGGCTTTATAAATCAGGGCGTCTCCTTCGTTTCCACTTTCCTCTGCTTTCTTCAGATCCCTACTGCGCTCTGCGAGAGAACTTCTCCGGTGTCTGCGTACTTCCGGTGATTTTGTTTGGGCAATCTCCATTCGTAGGAGTCTTCTCCGTTTTCTTCGTCTTCTTTTTTAGATAGGTCTCTGTCTGAGTCGAGAATGGGAGTCTATAGACACTTGTTAGGAGACCCGGGTTCCATAGACCACTTTAGGGGTTTATACAAGGTCCCCTCCAATGTGGAGGTCAGACCGGATGGCCCCGACGACGGCCTCACCTATCATGATGGCTGGATGCCGTTCTGGCTAGTTTCTGTAGTGGAAGGGGGAGTCCGCTTTCCCCTGCACCCACTGATCCGGGACTGCCTCTGGGAGTGGAGGTTGTGTCCATGCCAGCTGCTCCCCAATGGATACAAAATCATAATGGGGGTAGTGCGGCTCAACCAGATCCTGGGAATCGGCCTTGGTGTCCCGGATATCGAGGACACGTATGACCTCTGCAAATCCGCAGAAGGGGGTACTTATTACCTCCGGCTGAGGGTCCGCCGGACTGGATTCGTGACCGCGTTAGAGGACTCCAATAGGTACGCTGGCGAAGACCGAGTGCTCGTCAGAGGTGGATGGGAGTTCGGTGAAGTAGAGCCTGCTACCACGGTCCGGATCCCTCGAAAAATAGGGGTTCCTCCAAGTAAAGGCCAAAGTTCTTTCGGTTTGCAGTTCTTTTCTTTCTTCCTCTGTCTGGCTTTTGACACGATTTTGTTTATGCAGATTTTCGCGAAAAGAGGGAGCTCGCGAGGAGGAACCGCTGGAAAGTGAACAGCGCCTGGCACGAGCGAGTGAGGAACTACCGCGGCCACAATTGTCGTGCTGCGTGGTCTCTCCTGGGGTACGTGCCCCACTACAGGTCCTTCAACACCTCCAAAAAGGTGTCGGGAATAGACTCCGTGCTGAGCGGGGAAGGCGTGAGTCAAAGAACAGAGACGACCGTGGTACCAAGCTCGGCGGTGGTGACCGTTGCGATTCCCGCCGGTCGTGTGGTTGAGCCGGTAGAACGAGCTCCAGCAACCTCCGCCGCGGAGCCTGCCGGGACTTCGAGAACCAAGCCCCTGCCTTCCCGAACGAGGCTAGTAGCTTCCAGTTCGGAGGAAGAGGAAGAGGAAGAGGAAATGCTGCGCCAGCGCGGGCGACGCTATGCCGCGGAGGATCTGTCCGCGGCGGCTTTCGGAGACATCGGAAGCGAGGTCCGAAATCCTCCACAGGTAGTGGCCGCGACGCCTCCGGCATTCCCAGGTGGCACTCCTGCCCCAGACGCCGGGACGGTTGACGCTGCTCGGCCCGACGAGGCAGAGGTTGTCTCAGCGCCGCCTCCGGCCGTGATAGCAGATGACCCATCCTCCGATCATGCCGTAGGGGCCGGAGGTCGGGCTCGCCCCGCCAAGGTCGTTGAGGGCGGACGACCCGAGAAGAGGGCACGAGTCGAGGCCTCGCCTGGCCCTTCCTCCCCTCCACCCACTGGTGGAACGATCCTACCTCCTCCTTTGGCTCCGTGGAGGCCGGCCGTCGAGGAGGTTCTGGGGAGGCCGCTGGCCGAGACGGACCGCGCGACCGATCCCCAAGTGGTCGCAGCGCTAGGGCGAGCCTGCGCCCTCCCTCAAGACATGGCCAGGTGGGCCGAGATGGACAACGAGTCGCTCCTGCTCTCCTCGATGCGATCCCTGGTGTCGATAAGTGCAGTGTTCATCCTTCTGCTTTTAGTCTGGTGTCATTTTACTGACTTTGGGTTCTCATCTTGCAGCTGTTGCAGAGGTGCCAGGTGGGCATCGAGAGACTCGACGCAGCCGAGGCGCAGGCGGCGGAGTGGGTAGTTGAAAGGGATGAGCTGCGGGCGTCCTTGGCGTCGAAGGACGCGACGCTGGCAGAGGTGACGGCCAGGAACGCCGGCCTCGTCTTCGACCTTGAAGAGTCTAAGATCGAGGTCGAGCGTCTCAAGGACGAGCTGGAGGACGAGAAGGGTCAGAACCTTCACCTTTCCTCCGAAGTTGACGACCTCCGGATTGCGGCGAAGCGACTGGAGGACGACCTGGAGAGTGCGAAGGGGACGAACAGGAGGCTCCTCTCTCAGCGGAACCAGGCGCAAGGTTCCCTGGAGACGGCTTTAAGGGGGAAGGCGGCCGAGATCGAGTCTGCCCTGGCAAAGCAAGAGGCCAGGCTCAAGGAGGAGTTCCTCGCCGAGCACGACTCCATCATGGGGGAGGAGGTTGGCAGGTTGTTTGCTGATTACAAGGCTTAGCTGCCAGGGATCCGGGACCGAGCTTGGGAGCTTGGGTGGAAGGCAGCTTTGCACAAGGCCGGGATCGCCGAGGATAGCCCTCTGTTCCTAAATCCGCCAAGTTTTTCCTGCTCGGACTCTCCCGGGGTGCCTCAAGAGGCTCCAGCTGCCGGCGCTGATGCCAAGGGTAACCGAGTGGCTGCGGTTGTCGAGGCCCCTCTTGAAGCTGTCGCCCCCGAGCCTAATGCTACTGAAGCGGACGCGGTCGTTGCTGAAGCCACCCCGACCGCTCCTGAGGCCAGCACGGTTGTGGCCGAGGTCCCTCCAGAGATTGACTGCAATGTGGAGGCTGCAGTCCTCTGAGGCTTTTGTAATTTTTTCTTTTCTGTAATTTTCATTCATCTTGTAATCAGGAGCTTTGATTAATAAAAACTTTGAAGCTTTGCTCGCACTCTGGGTTTCTTTCTCATTGTTTCTGGTGAAATGGGTGGTTGACCTTGTGTCGCAATGCTTCTCTGTTTTGAGTTGTTGGTCCGGATAGCCGAACTCCTGGCTATTCTTTGGATTGAGACATCCGCCAACGACCGAGACTCGGTGCATGAACCGTGGTCCCGGTCTGTTGTGTATCCATAATCTCCCCCCCCCCCCCCCCCCAGCTTTCGACCTGTGAGTTCCTTGGAGCAGGGCGGGAGCTGAGTGGCTTTGTCAGGCCGGGAGTGATCTTTGAGTACCCGTGATGCGTTACCGAGACGGAGGGGTCTCGGTTCAGGTAGGGCTCTTCCTTATCACCTTTTGCTGACGTGGAGTGCCTCATTAAGTTCTCTTCGCCAGTCGAGGCAGTTGCCCTTTCGTCTGTCGAGGCATTTATTTTCTCGTATGACGCGGCATTTAATAGTCCTCTGGAAATGCGGCGCGGGTGCCACGTGTCGCCTCTCTGAAGGGCGCGCAATCATATCCGCAGGACGACTGGGCTGCCCGAGACGACGCTAGGGTTATTCGAGGTAGGGCCACATTAAGGGCTTCTCTCGAAATCTGAAACGGTGCCTCCATCCCTTATAAATTAGGGCATCTTCTCCGTATTCCTTCTTTTTCGATCCATAGAAACCCTGTTGCATTCTGCTGAAGAATAGTATTACTTGCGAGTACTCTTGTCTGCACGACCGTTGTTCGTAGGATTTCTTCCTTCTATCTTCTTCCTTTCTAATAGGTAGTTCATCGTCTAGGGTAGAGAATGGGCGTTCACAGGCACTGGCTAGGGGACCCACTGTCCATAAGCCTGTTTAGGGAGGCATACCAGGTCCTTGCGACCGTAGAAATCAGGCCAGACGGCCCTGACGACGGATTCACATACAGCGACGGCTGGATGCCGTTTTGGCTGGTGTCCGTCGTGGAGGGAGGGGTCCGGTTCCCCCTTCACCCACTCCTCAGGGACTGTCTCCGGGAGTGGGGGTTGAGCCCCTGCCAGCTGCTTCCTAATGGGTATAAGATCATCATGGGGGCAGTGCGGCTCAACGAGACACTGTCAATCAACCTCGGTGTCCCGGACATCGAGGAGGCGTATGACCTCTGCAAATCCGCAGAGGGGCATACGTACTATCTCCGGTTAAGGCTTCACCGAACTGCCTTCGTGACCACGCTGGAGGATTCTTACAAATACGCGGGGGAGGACCGTGTCTTCGTCCGCGGGGCATGGGAGTTCGGCGAGGCGGAGCCCAGCACCACAGCCCGGATACCACGCAGAATAGGAGTCCCCCCAAGTAAAAACCGAGGCCCCCCTGGATTTCACATTTTAATCATGTCCCTATCCTTCTGCTGACATCGTTCCGTTTCTGCAGGTTTTCGACAGAGGAGGGAGCTTGCCAGGAGGAACTGGTGGAAGGTAAATAGTGACTGGCACGAGAAGGTGCGGAAGTACCGCGGCCATCACTGCCGAGCCGCGTTCTCGCTCCTGGGGTACAAGCCGCACTACAAGTCGTTCATCACCCCGAGGCGGGTGACCGGGATCGACTCCGTGCTTCACGGGGAAGGCATCGGACCGGACATCGTACCTACCGAGGTCCCTGTCCCGGAGACGGTGACTGTCGCGATTCCCAGCGGCATTCCGGTAGAGTTGGGCGGACAGTCTCCTGTCCGTGAACCAGCGGCGACCAAGAGAGCCGAGACCGGGCGCAAGCGGCAGAGGCAGAAATTTATTGTCTCCAGCGAGTCCCGAAGCACATCCAGCTCGGAAGAGTCCGAAGTCGAGATGTTGCGCGGTCGTCGCCAGCGCTTCGTGGCCGAAGACCTCTCTGCCGAAGCATTTGGGGACATAGGGGGCAAGACCTCGGACCCCTCCCGAGGCGCCGACGTCGGCCCAACTGCGTCGGCAGCGGCTGCTGCAGAGGCTCTCGCTCCCGAGACCGAGGTGGCTCTAGAAGCCACCGACGGGGCTCAACCAGGACCTCCTGCAACGGCCGAGGTCGGCGCAGATCCTCCGGCCATCGTCGCTGAAGAGTCGCCCTCCGACCCAGGCAGGGAGGGTACTGCCGAGGTCGTCGAGGTGCGCAGGCCGGAGAAGAGGCCCAGGGTCGAACCCCCATCTGCCCCAGAACCGGCCATGTCGGTCGGGGGATCCGCCACTCCCTCCGATTTTGTCCCTTGGAGACCGGACATCGAGGGAGTGCTGGGGAGGCAACTAGCCGAGTCGGACTGAGCGGTCAACCCCGAAGTGGTTGCCGCTTTGGGACGAGCTTGCGCCCTTCCCCAGGACATGGCACGGTGGGCGCAGATGGATAATGAATCGCTGCTGCTTTCCTCGATGCGGTCATTGGTAGCGGTATGTATACTTAACTCATGTTCTCTTCTTTTTCTGCTGCATTTCATTTGGTGACACACTGTTCTTACTGCAGCTCTTGCAAAAATGCCAAACTGGCATGGGACGGCTGGACGCAGCCGAAACCAGGGCAGCAGTCTGGGCAGCGGAGAAAGAGGAGCTGCTGAAGTCCCTGGCGGCTAAGGACGCGACCCTGGAGGAGGCGGGGAGGAAAAATCAGGATCTTCTTGCCGAGCTCGACGCAGCGCGGGCCTTGGCCGCGCACCTCAAAGAGGAAGCAAAGGAGGCGGCGGATCAAAACGTCCACCTTTCCTGGGAGCTAGACGAGGTCCGGCTTGCGTCGTCGCGGAGGGAGGAAGACATGCAGATGCTGCAGGGGACCAACAGGAGGCTCATCTCCGAGAGAAAACTGGCTGAAAGAAAGCTGGAGATGGCTCTGGAGGGGAAGGCGGCCGAGCTCGCGCAGGCTCTCAAAGGGCAAGAGGCCAAACTCAAGGAAGAGTACCTAGCCGAGCACGGGACCGTGATGAACGAGGAGGTCGGCAAGTTGACAGCTGACTATAAGGCGCAGTTGCCTGGAATCCGAGACAAGGCGTGGACACTTGTGTGGAAGGCGGCCTTAAAGAGGGTTGGCGTCCCTACGGACAGCCCTATCTTCCAGAATTCCCCCAGGTTTCCTCGCTCGGATTCGGAGCTGCGAGCCGTCTCGGAATTCGCCCCTGTCCCTTCATCCTCGGAGGTCCCCTCAGCTCCAGTCACCCCCACTCCTCTAGTGGTTCCCGAGGCTGCTTCAGCTGCTCCCAGCGAGAGCACTACCGGGACCAATTGTAATGAGGGAACAGTAGCTCCCTGAATTATGTAATTTTTTTTTTTTTGCCATACACTGTATTCAAGCAGATCTTTTCGCAATAAAACAGCAATTTTTTTTTTACATATTCTGTGCGTTATCCGTCTTGTTTGTGGTGGAATGAATATCGACACAAGCGGTTTGCTAAGTAGGTTTGATAGGTACTAAGCGAGGGCGGTTGGTCCTCTGAATAGAGGAGCCGAGCCGCGAGGGTGGTACTGATACCGGACCCTGATGCTGTTGGCTGTGCCGCCAGAGCTGGTGAAGGCACCGAGCTCAGGACGGTTGGCCCTCTGAACAGAGGCGCCGAGCTGCGAGGGTGGTACTGATACCGGACCCTGATGCGCATATGGCTGTGCCGCCAGAGCTGGTGAAGGCACCGAGCTCAGGACGGTTGGCCCTCTGAACAGAGGCGCCGAGCCGTGAGGGTGGTACTGATACCGGACCCTGATGTGCATATGGCTGTGCCGCCAGAGCTGGTGAAGGCACCGAGCTCAGGACGGTTGGCCCTCTGAACAGAGGCGCCGAGCCGCGAGGGTGGTACTGATACCGGACCCTGATGCGTATGTCAAAGCTGGCGATGGCGCCGAGCTGACAGTTGATATCCCGAATAGAGGGGTTGAGCCGCCGCGAACTTTGAAGCAATGCAAAGACTCATTCCAGAAAAGTTGCCTTTTATTGATATTTGATTTCTTGAATACATTTTTCAGAAGTAGAACTTTTTGAGATGCGTCGCGTTCCATGGTCGCGGGAGCGGCTTCCCTTCCATATCTTCGAGTCGGTAGGCAGATCTCCCGGCTGTAGAAGTTATTCTGAACGGTCCCTGCCAGTTGGGCGCCAGCTTGCCTTCGTTGGGATCTCGGTCGCCAGGAAGTGTTTTCTTCAAGACCAACTCTCCTATCGCGAATCTTCTCTCTTTGACCTTCGGGTTGTATCCCCTGGCCAACTGCTGTTGGTAGGCGGCCAGGTGGATAGTTGCCGCCTCTCTTCGTTCTTCAGCCAAGTCCAGCTCTCGCGCAACGTTCAGATTGTTCTGACCCTGGTCACAGAGTTCCGACCTCAAGGTCGGGAGGCCGACCTCAAGGGGAATAACTGCTTCCATGCCGTAGGCAAGGGAGAACGGGGTAGCCGAGGTGGAACGCCTTGGGGTAGTTCGGTAGGCCCATAGAACGCTTGGCAGCTCCTCCGCCCATCGACCTTTGGCTCGGTCGAGTCTCTTTTTAATTCCGTCGAGGAGCACTTTGTTCGAGATCTCGGCCTGACCGTTGCTCTGGGGATAAGCTGGGGTGGAGTAGATATTGGGAATGCCGTACTCCTGGCAGAAGCTTTTGAAGAAGCTGGAGTCGAACTGCGTACCGTTGTCGGAAATGAGAGTGCGGGGAATCCCGAATCTAGTGATTATATTCTTCCACACAAAGTTCTTCGTGTCTAATTCGGTGATGGAGGACAATGGTTCAGCTTCGACCCATTTCGTGAAGTAGTCCGTGGCCACAATCAACCATCTTTTGTTCCCTGGAGTTCGGTGAAGTGGTCCGACGATGTCCAGGCCCCATTGGGCGAAAGGCCATGGACTGGAGAGGGGACTCAGGTCTTGGGCTGGCTGGTGGAGAGAGTGAGAGAACTTCTGGCACTTCTCGCATTTCCTGGCATACAGCTGGGCATCCTTTTGCATGTACGGCCACCAGTAACCCTGGCTGATGGCCCGGTACGCAAGTGACCGACCTCCTATATGACTGCCGCAGATTCCTTCGTGAATCTCGTAGAGGAAATCGTCGACTTTGCTGGGGTGAACGCACTGGAGGTAAGGCCCTGTGAATGACTTTCTGTAGAGCTTGCTGTCTGGGGAGAGCCAAAACCGGGTCGCCTTCAGTCTGACCTTTCGAGCTTCAGTCCTGTCCTCGGGTAGCTGGTCGTCCTTCAGGTATGTAACGATGGGGTCCATCCAGCTTGGGCCGAGATCAAGGCACATGAGCTGCCGGGGTTGCTGGAGGTCGATGCTGGGCTCCTGCAGTGTTTCCACCTCAATAGTTCTTTTTTCACCGGCTTCCACAGCAGAGGCGAGGCTGGCGAGGGCGTCTGCATGGGAGTTGGATTCTTTGCCGATCTGCCGGACCTCGGCCCTTTCGAACTGGGAGAGGAGTCCCCTGGCGTGGGCAAGGTAGGCAGCCATCCTGTCATCCCGAGCTTGGTAGTCTCCGCTGAGCTGGCTCGCCACCAGCTGAGAGTCGCTGAAAACCACAACGGACCGGGCTTCCAGGATTTTGGCACTGTTAAGTCCGGCAATGAGCGCTTCATATTCGGCCTCGTTATTAGATGCCCTGAAACCAAGTGTCACAGCTTGTTCGATGACGAGGCCTTCGGGGGACTGGAGAACTACGCCGGCGCCAGCTCTCTTGGATGTTGAGGATCCGTCCACAAAGACTTTCCAGGACGAGTCTGGGAGTTCTCTCCAGGACTGTTCTTGCTCCGTCTCGGTGACAACCTTCGTACCCCTATCGCCCCCCAGTTCGGTGTCGAGCGCGGTCGGTGCCGAACTCTGAGGGGTAAATTCCACGATGAAGTCTGCTAGGACTTGAGCTTTGATGGCCGTTCTGGGTTGATAGCTGATGTCATATTGCCCCAGTTCGATAGCCCATTTGGAGATCCGTCCGGAGAAGTTTGCCTTCCGGAGGAGAGCCTTTAGTGGGTATTCTGTTACGACCACTATTGTGAAGGTTTGGAAGTAGTGGGAGAGCTTTCGAGAGGCGCTAACGAGCACCAAGGCGAGCTTTTCGAGCTGCAAATACCGGGTCTCGGCGTCCAGCAGGGTTTTGCTCGTGTAATAGATAGGCCTTTGCTGGCCGTTGTCCTCTCTGATGAGTACCGAGCTCACTGCATGGTCCGAGACCGACAGGTACAGGAACAGTGCCTCTCCAAAAGTCGGGGTTGACAGCAGCGGTGGAGAGGAAAGGTATTGTTTTAGCTGTTGCAGCGCCTGAGAACATTCCGACGTCCACTGGAACTTGGAGCCCTTTCTCGAGTTGGAAAAAGGGTCTGCACTTGTCCGAAGCGCGGCTGATAAATCGGTTCAGGGCGGCAGCCATTCCGGTCAGCCGCTGAACTTGTTTCGCCGAGGTCGGACACTGGAGCTCCTGGATCGCGGTGATCTGGTCAGGGTTTGCTTCGATTCCCCTTCTTGTGACCAGGCTTCCTAGGAACTTGCCGGAACCGACCCCAAAGGCGCACTTGGACGCATTCAGCTTCAACTGGAACTGGCGAAGGATGTCGAAAATCTGGCGGAGGTCGGTCAAGTGGTCCTGCGACCTTTTGGATTTGACGACCATATCATCGATGTAGACCTCCACCGTCTTGCCGAGCTGGGCCTGGAACATCTTCGTCACCAACCGCTGGTATGTCGCTCCGGCGTTCTTTAACCCGAAGGGCATCACCTTGTAACAATAGGTGCCCCTGGGGGTGACGAAAGCTGTCTTCTCCTGGTCTACCGCGTACAGGGGGATCTGATGGTACCCCCGGTAGGCATCCATGAAGCTCATCCGGTCATGTCCGGCAGTGGCGTCGATGAGCTGGTCGATCTTCGGGAGAGGGAAGCTGTCTTTGGGACAGGCCTTATTGAGGTCGGTGAAGTCCACGCAGACCCTCCATTTCCCCGTCTTCTTTTTGACCACCACGGTGTTGGCTAACCACTGCGGATAGTGGACCTCTTTTATTGCACCCGCCTCGAGGAGTTTCTGAACCTCCTCAACCACGGCCTCAGTCTGCGGGACCCCAGTCCGGCGTGGTTTTTGAAGCACGGGCTTATGGTTAGGATCCACCTTCAGTTCATGGCAGATGACTGCCGAGTCAATGCCGGGCATCTCATAGGGTGTCCAGGCAAAGACCGCCTTATTTTCCATGAGGAGGTCAAGCAGTTCTGCCTTCTCGGTCTCGGGGAGCTGGCTTCCCACGAGAAAGAATCTGTCGGGGTCGGCGGGATCAATATTGACCTTGGTGAGGTCCTCGATGCTTTTCTCCGCCGGAGCCCGGCCGACGTCCCCGAGCTCGGCCTCTCTGTCTAGTTCGGCCATATTGACTTGGGACGACTCGGCTTCCCCAGGCAGCACGGCCAGCAGGCATTGCCTGGCCATGTGCTGGTCGCCTCTAACGGTGATCACCTCCGTTCGGCCCGACTGGTTTTCCAAAGGAAATTTGAGTTTCTGATGTCGGGTGGAGGGCACCGCCTCCATGCTATGCAGCCACGTCCTCCCCATTATGACATTGTATGGGGAGGGGACATCGACTACTAGAAAGTCGACTTGCCTGCAGGCGCCACCAACTTGGACTCTAAGGGAGATCTTACCATTGGGGTAAACAGGCTTTGAGCTGAAGCAGACCAGAGGGATGCGGGCAGCCTGGAGGTCCTCATCCTTTAGTCCCAATTTCTTGAAGCAGTCATAGTAGAGGACCTCGGATGAACTGCCAGGGTCGACGAGGGCTCTCTGAACCAAGAAGTTTTGTAGCTTCAAGGTGAGCACTAGAGCGTCGTTGTGCGGTAGCTCGACGTCTTCCAGGTCCTTGTCAGAAAACCATATTCTGACCCCCTCTGTTTTGGCCTTCTTCGCGGCCTGCTCTGGTGCCGCGGTCAGCACCTGTTTTTGGTGGGAGGCGCGCCTGGCCTCAGCGCGAGCCTGAGAGCTCTTCTTAGGTGGGGCGGCGAGGTGAATGACGTGGATGACGCCCTCTGGCTCGCTGTCCTGGTTGTCAGCGTCCCGCCGCGGAGGTCGGTCATCACCTCGGCCCTCCTGCTTGATGTACTCCCGTAGGTGCCCCTCCTTCACGAGGTTTTCTAGGTGGAACTTGTAGCTCTTACACTCGTCGGTCCTATGCCCATTCTGCTTGTGGTAGGCACAGAACCTACTTTGGTCCCGGGAGGAGGGGTCGGTCGTCATTGGGCGCGGCCATTTGAAGAAAGGCTGCTCTTTTATTTTGTTGAGGAGCCTATAGATTGGCTCCTTGAAGATGGTGTTCACTGCCACGTAGGAGGTCGGCTCGTGGCCGGACCCTCTGCCGCTCCGTGATCCCGACGCCGAGGCAGAGGGGGTTCGGCGCTGCTCCGAGGACCGGGCCTTGCGCCAATCCGGGAATGGATCCCTGCGGCGATCCTCCCTCCTGGAGGACCTGCTGTCTCCCTTGGCCGGTTGGCTCTTTTTGGTGAGGCCAAAGTTCTCTCGACCTCGCGCCTCGTCTTCCTCTGCAAGGATGAACCGATTTGCTCGGGTCATCAGCTCCTTCATGGTGGTCACAGGGTACATGACCAGCTGTGCCCGAAGCGGGATGCCTGGCTGCAGAGCCAGCTGGAAGGACCTCACTGCCAGCTCCTCAGAAGCGCACTCGATCTGGCTGTAGAGAGTCCAGAGCCGGCGAGCAAACTGGGTGACGTTCTCATTCTCCTGCATCCGGAGGGCCATCAGGTCGGCATCGGTCTTCGGGATGACGCGATGGGCCTGGAATTTTCCCAGGAAGGAGGTCCGGAGCTGCCGCCAACTGGAGATGGAATCCTCTGGAAGCGAGCAAAACCACCGCAGGGGTAGATCCGCCAAACTGGAGGAGAACACTCGACAGTTTAGGGAATCGTCATCCCCCCAGACCGACATCCTCTGGACGTAATGTCGGAGGTGAGCAGCAGGGTCCGAGGTCCCGTCATACAGGGTGAACCTCGGGACGCTGAACTTCTCAGGGAGTGTATATTTTCTTATCTCCCTAGAGAAAGGAGACGCGCCAGTGTCCTCAGCTTCAAAGGCGGTATACTGGTCTCGGTCGATACCAGCAGTCTCCATATTCTGGCGGATCGTTTGCTTCACCTGCTGGTCAATCCACTGCTTTAGCTCCTGGTCTTCCGAGACCTGGCGTTGCTTCTTTGGCCCTTCGTGCATGTGACTGCTGCTGGAGCCTTCTTCTCTTTGGTCTCGGTCACGCCTCTTACTGTTGAGGACGTGCCTCAGGTCTCGTCCGTGGTCCAGGCGCCTGGGCGGCGGGCTCTGACCCTTATTGTCTTCGAGCTGTTGCGTGAGCCGTTGGATAAGCTCACGCTGTTCCTGGATGAGGCGGTTTTGCGCTCTGATGTCCTCCAGGTAGGGGTCTTCGTTCCGATCGAGGCTGGCCTGATGATGGGACTGTGACTCAGCCCGTGCTGACTTCTCGTGCGGCTTGGTGACTGACTTGTCGCCTTGCGTGGTCCGCTTATGGCTATGGTGGGGTTGCTCCGGAGGTGGGACGTCGCGAAGGGAGAGCATGGTTACTCCCCTAGACTGCGACTGTGTCTGGACCGTGGGAGACCTCCCCCCAGACCTCCTTTGCTGAGGGGGTGGAGGTGGAAGATTCTGCTCCAGCGGAGGCTGTAAGGACAAAGCCTTGCCTTTAGAGGGTCCTTCGCCATTTCTGGTTTTCGGAGGCATGGTGTTTACAAGCTTTTTGTTCAGTTTCCCACAGACGGCGCCAAACTGTAGGCGATAAAAACGACACCTACTTAGATAGAGATGAGATCGGGGTTAAAATTCTTAGAACGGGGAATGCTGGACTCCAAGAACCTGAAAAGGAAGGAGAAAGACTAGGGTCAGAGGCCCTGGCTGCCGTGAGCCGAAGGCACTCCGATGCCTGAGTTAGCTCTGAGAAAACTAAACAGGAGGAGGAAGAGAGGAATGAGAGCGTGTGTAGTATTGAGGGCTGTGTATTGCGTACCTCTTATGGGACTGATCCCATGCATATATAGGCGAGTGTTCCTCGTTCATTCTCTCTGTGAGTGGGGGTAGGTGAGGTGAGGTCTCATTGATCCTTACCCTGACTGGCAGCAGTAGGTGAAATGGACAACACCCATCCCTCTCTTTCCACGCCTTCAGCCAGTTGGCGTACAGGGGTGATAAAGCACGCCTCTTATCGTCATAAATGACCGATCCTATCGCCATAAATGACTGCTCATATCTGTCAGGGCGCGCCGTAATTCCAGTAGGAAGGTGGCGGCCCATTCTGACTAGTACTGTGGTCTGGGACCAAGGATGGCCTGGCCGCGGCGCGCCTTTGTACCGAGCTGGCATTATGCCGAGCTGCCGAACTGTGGTGCTGAGCTACGAAGCTATTGACCGAGCTGCCGAGGTGCCAAGGTATTGACCGAGCTGCCGAGCTGATGATCTTCTACCACAGAGGCTGAGGAGTTCGGCGAGTTTAGCCATGATCTTTGTTCAAGTTTATCATTACGGTGTTTTACCCACACAGATTCAAATAATATTTGGTGTTTAGCATGGGCGAACCCAGAAATTTATGGTTGGAAGGGTAGCAATCTAAAAACATAAAAATCTTAGAGGCGCCATATCTAAAAACCAAAAGCCTGATTCGTACATGAACTCCGATTAGCAATGGATTCAGTAGAAGTAGCACATCGGACCCGTGAAAACTTGGCTACAGTCAAAATGACGTGGTGAGGGTCATAAGGTCAGTCAATGGTCGTCCGCTTCTGCAATCAATTCCAAGGTAGAACTTGTACGTGTGATGTGCATCGACTATAAGTCCGCCAGCCATGCGATTTCCATATCCTGATTACATTCCCATTACAACAACGCCATCTCCAGCAGGCGTGGTAGAAAACGGTAAGGCCCCGTTTCTTTTTATGGAATTCCTTTCTGGAATTCCCGATTGTATGGAAATTCAGCGTTTTTTGGCAAGAATTTCTGGATCCCAGCATTTAGAAATGCCAAAAAAAGCAGGCATTCCCAAAAACCACCTCTCCATCGCGCATTCAAAAAACCCACCCACCATCTCAGGAATTGCGAGAGAGCTCTCCGGTACTTCAACGGTCGTGACGGATCTTCGTTTTCCGGCGACGGCAAGGAGCAAGAAGGTCAGTTTCTACTTCTTGCTTGATGATTTTGTTCTTGCTGTTTTCTTACTTGATTAGTGGTTGTTGTATTCGAATACCCTTTTGGTTTTTTTTGTGATTAGGTGCTGTATTTTTTGTTTGTTTGTTTGTTGATATTTGGTGTGTTGTTTTGCTATATTGATGATTTTGAATCTGGGGGTGTTTAATTTCTTTATAATCTGGGTGTGCTGGAGATTAATGTACTGACTTCAGATTTTGGTTTGGCTATTGGTGTAGGGTTGAGGTATTAATTTAAGGCATTGATTTCAGATTTGGGTTTCATTTGGTTGGTACTTCATACAACTCTCCTGTCTCTGCAAATACCACGTCAATATTCATTTGAATGATTTCAATTTGTTTGTGTATGCTGTCTGTAACATGGAACTTAAATTTGCATATCAAATGTATGTTATAATGCTTGTAAGAAACGTTAACTTTGCTTGAAATTAGATCAAGGAAATCTGTAGTTAGTATGCTATCCAGCTATCCTGTATTAAACTGTTGGCTATGCATCAACTATACAGCAAATGGTCAATATTAATATGTTTCTGAATCTAATAAGCAGTGGACTCGAAAATCAAAGTAAAGGTCAGTTTTTTTATTTTCTTGTTTTTTTTTTTTCTCTTGTTGATTTTTCATTTTCATGGCAGCTTCTTACTGACTTCTGTTGATAGAGATTATGTTTTTCTTCGAGTGAGTACATTCCTGTTTTTCTTCCCTTCGTTTTGAAGGTCCATGCTTTGGGTATGGTGACTATTTTATTGTCATTCGTTACTTTTTTTTGAAAACTTGTTTGTTTCAAGGTATCAATTTTTGAATCCTACAATTGCACACACGGTTTGTATACATTTATATATTTTGATACTCAACGAAAGAATGATCACCTTTCCTAACACTAAAATGGTGACATAGTCAACACGGTGACTGCTTGACAGGCAAAAGAAAGGAGGCGGGGGAATCCAGATGTTCACGAAAGATGCTCCATCACCTTTTAATTGAACTTTTTTCTTCTGGGTTCAGTTGGGTTTTGCTGTGAGTTCACTCTCCTGTGGCTGGCTTCATGGAGAGTGCTGATCTCTATAGAGTCAGTAGCTTGAGGAAAAACAGCAATTCCATATGGAGGGACACTGGAGTTGATATTTTCTCAGAATCCCATTGATCTGAAGATGATTAAGAAGCTGCCACATGGGCTGCTCTTGAGAAATTGCCCACCTATGACCGGTTAAGGAAAGGGGTGTTGACAGCAGCTGAAGGAAATCTCAATGAAGTTGACGTGAAGAAGCTTGGGTATCAGGAGAAGAAGATCTTGTTAGATAGATTGGTTAAAGTTGCAGAGGACGACAATGAGAATTTTCTGTTAAAGCTCAAGAACCGAATTCATCAGTATGACTATGACCTCTTCCTTTTTCATCATTTCTCAGTTACACTTCTTTGTTGAAATTTAAGTAGTCTTCTTTTGATTCTTTTTAATTGTTAGCTTTCTTTACATCTCTGTCTTGTTGGGTAATCTGGCGTATCTGGATTTCTCATTCAATGGGTTTTTTGTTTGCCTTGTTTTTCTTAGAGTTGGAATTGAGGTCCCTACAATAGAAGTCAGGTTTGAGCATCTGAATGTAGAGGCAGAGGCTTATGTGGGTAGCAGGGCTTTACCCTCACTCCTCAACATCACTTTTAATACAATAGAGGTAAAACTTCAGATTCATTCAGATATTCACCATCAATTGATCTTATTCATTTAGTAAACCTTAATTTCCATTTTTTTACAGGGGATCTTGAGCCAACTCCATGTACTGAAGAACAGGAAGAGACCCATATCAATCCTTAATGATGTTAGTGGGATAATCAAGCCCCGTAGGTAAGCAGTAACAATTCCGAAATCATCCCCCCACCCCCCGACATTGATTAGCATATGATTATTCATTTAAAGATCTTCTCTAATATCAATTGCTCATTTTCTCTATGTAACCTATGCAGAATGACATTGCTTTTAGGTTCCCCAGGCTCAGGCAAGACCACCCTTCTCTTAGCTTTGGCTGGGAAACTTGACTCAGATCTGAAGGTAAAAAGATCAAAGTCTCTATAATTCTTTGAAGTGCTAGGTTGTAATTTCTGAAATTTCAATGACTTTGAAAATAGTTTTTCTTATAGATAAGAACACTAATATTGATTTCTACTCTGTTTTTCTCGTGAAACACTAGGTTTCTGGGAATGTAACTTACAATGGCCATGGGTTCAAGGAGTTTGTGATTCAGAGGACAGCTGCCTATATCAGCCAATATGATCTCCATATAGGGGAAATGACAGTTAGAGAAACATTGGCCTTCTCAGCAAGGTGTCAGGGAGTTGGATCACGTTATGGTAAGTTGAAACATATTTGTTTGATTTGCAAGATTTATATTGGTCCAAGGAATTTCAATGCATTGTGCTTACCTGGTTCATCACAACAATCTGTAGCCATGTTGGCAGAGCTGTTAAGAAGAGAGAAGGAGGCAAATATTAAGCCTGATCCCGATATTGATGTCTTTATGAAGGTGAAAAGATTATTTACTATCAGTGGCCTTTATAGATTCTTATGATGTTGCCTATTTTCAATAATTCCCACAATTGAAAAAACTAAAATAAAAAAGAAAGGATCTTTTTGTCCTAAGTTCATCTCGTTGTCACCTGCCCAAATGTGTTTTCTGGATCTACCAGTGTTGCCTTTGACTATGGTTAAACCATGTTAATTAAGAAAATTGAATTCATCTAGTGAAGCTGGCAAACTTGAATAATGAATTAGGCAAACTGAAAACAGAGTGACTGAACCTACATTGATGAATTCGCATGCCACAGAAATACCAAACTATAATATGCAGATGTGAAGTAGTCAAACTTCGAATTGGATGAATTTGATCGTTCACATATCCGAGCAGTTTAGCCCTTGCTGTAGAAAATAAAAGGACAATGCATGTTTTTTCTTAAGTTTTTTAATCCATAGGAGGATAGAAACTAGTTGGTTATCATGGGAAGTTATTATTTTTTCTTTTCTTTTCTTTTCTTTTTTTTCACTTTGTGCCAATTCTGTTCTACAGGCAGTAGCACTTGAAGAGCAAGAGGCCAATGTGGTAACAGATTATATTCTGAAGGTATGTACCAGGGTAATGACAAGGATAGAGAAAACATATCAATGTGTATCCATCCATGGTTAAGACCAATGGTTACAGATGCTAATAGACGTTTCTTTTTACTCATTTATTTCTCTTAAATTACAGATTCTAGGACTTGATATCTGCGCTGATACCATGGTAGGAGATGAAATGTTCAGGGGAATTTCGGGAGGTCAAAAGAAGCGAGTTACAACTGGTAAAGCAACATATCACATAATGATATTGATATATGTATAGACACACATCACTTTATTCGTTATTAATGATTTTAGAACAATTATGAAGGGGAGATGCTTGTTGGGCCTTCAAAGACGCTGTTCATGGATGAGATATCCACCGGTTTAGACAGCTCAACTACTTTTCAGATTGTGAATGCACTCGGGCAAACTATTCGAATTCTAGAATCAACAGCCTTAATTTCTCTACTCCAGCCAGCTCCGGAGACTTACAATCTCTTCGATGACATCATTCTTCTCTCAGAGGGGTATATTGTGTATCAGGGGCCCCGTGAACATGTGCTTGAGTTCTTTGAATCCATGGGTTTCAAATGTCCAGAGAGGAAAGGTGTTGCTGATTTCTTGCAGGAAGTATGCAGCATAAATCATTTCCTCTCGGAATCCATTTCTTCAAACATTCCATAGTGTTGAATGTGTAACATGTGACAAATTCATTATAACATATGGTTATACATTCTTTGTGAATTGATAGGTAACATCTAAGAAAGATCAGGAGCAGTATTGGATGCACAAAGATAAACCTTACAATTATATTCCTGTCAAGGTGTTTGCCGAGGCATTCCAGTCATTCCACATTGGTCAGAGAATAGGAGATGAACTTGCCACCCCATTTGACAAGAGCAAGAGCCATCCTGCTGCACTGTCAACTACCAAATATGGTGCAAGCAAGATGGGTCTATTGAAGGCCTGCATTTCAAGAGAGTTTTTGTTGATGAAGAGAAATTCATTTGTCTACGTCTTCAAGATGATGCAGGTGAGTAATGGTGATCAACATGGCATTCTCTTAAGTTCCAAACTTGCAAATTTCATAGCTAAACTTGCACCCTTCTTTCCCTTTTCAGCTCACAGTTGTTGGGCTCATCACAATGACAGTCTTCTTGCGTACTGAGATGCACCACAGCACAGTAAATGATGGGGTGATTTATATGGGTGCACTGTTTTTTTCTCTCTTCATGGTCATGTTCAATGGGTTCTCGGAGATGGCCATGACCATTTACAAGCTTCCCGTCTTTTATAAGCAGAGAGACCTCCTTTTCTTTCCTCCATGGGCATACTCCCTTCCGTCGTGGGTCCTCAAGATTCCCATATCATTCATGGAAGTTCCTGTGTGGGTGGGCCTGACTTAACTATGTCATTGGCTTTGATCCTGATGCTGGGAGGTAAGACCAAGGGGGGGCTTGCTTCTGCGATGCACACTTGAATTCTCTCCTTTGTTCTTTCATGTGAATAATTGCAAAATGTTCTGCAGGCTGTTTAAGCAATATCTACTACTTGTACTGGTTAGCCAGATGGCCTCTGGACTATTTCGGTTCATCACCTCGGTGGGTAGGAATATGATCATTGCGAATACTTTTGGATCCCTTGTTTTGCTTGTAATGGTGGTGATGGGTGGATACATCATGTCTCGAGGTATGGTTCACAAATGAAGCATGTTTTCTCCAAACTTCAGAATTACCCAGGGTCAGCCTCCCTAAGCACATTAAAAGAGGCAAACAAAGTAATGAAATAGGTATATTTATTCCTGAACTTACTAATTCTATTTTTCATGTATGCAGAGAACGTGAAGAAACTGTGGATTTGGGGTTATTGGACCTCACCCTTGATGTACGCGCAGAATGCAATCTCTGTCAATGAATTCTTTGGGAAAAGTTGGAAACATGTAAGATTTTTTTTTAATATGAGGTTGGACATGATCTCATTCTAGATGAAAATCTCAGTTGTTCGAGAATCCAAATTGACTCAATGACCAGGGCCAGGTCTACTTGAGGGGTCAATTGGGTCGACTTAAAGACTTGACTTGGCATTTTGACCACATTCTGTAGTATTCGTTATGTAATCTTCTAAACATATGAGAAAGATCTCATACAATTTATTGTACAAGAAAGTTTGATCCAGTTAGTTTTAAGTGCCAGTCCATTCATCATTATGGAATCCCTATTCTGCCACACCAGAAAACATAGGCCACCATGTAATCCACACGCACACAACACATACACATGCACAAACACACTGAATTGGATTATTGGAACCATCAATCTATCGGCCAACATTGGCCTCTCTCTTTTTTTTTTCTTTTTTCTGTCACGCCTGTTTCTCAAGCCACAAATTGGATGATTAGCATAATCTGAACAGAGTAATTCTTCGTATTTTGTCGCTAAAGTCAGGGTGTGACCTTTTCTGTTTCATAGGTCCTTCCTGGAACAACACAACCACTAGGAGTGTTGGTTTTGAAGTCCAGAGGAATGTTTACTGATGAAAGTTGGTTTTGGATCGGTGTAGCCGCAATGGTTGGTTATATATTCCTTTTCAATGGCCTTTTTCCACTGGCTCTTGCTTTTCTCAATCGTGAGTATCATCTTACTTGACATGAATCTTCACTCAAATCCGATTCTTAGATTTTTTTCCTAGTAATGATATCTCTTGATGTACCTCAAATAGCAATACATTTGAATATTTTGACATGACAAATGGCCATGGATGGTTAGAAAACTCATTCCAATTATCCATTTTGAAGGCAACTAATTTAATGAATCGTCCTCTGAAATTGGAACTTGACAATGAGACCCATATGGGCACTTATGATCAACCATCCACCATTCATGGTAGCATTCTTAAATAGTGCAGCCTGGTCTCTCTCAACCCTATATATATATATATATTTTATCAAATATTCAAATGCTCTCTTTACAGACACCCACATCTGTTTTTGCAAATTATTCAAATGTTTTGGCACATGAGGTGCACATGTAGTATATCCAAAGTACACTAAATTTCTGAGCTAAGCACTCACCTTTTTACTGCTTGATTGAATGTCTGCAGCATTTGGGAAACCACAGGCAACTCTATCTGAAGAGATGGTGAACGAAAAGCACAAAAACAAAACAGGAGAATGTATTGGGCTGCACACTAATTAGTCTGTGTTACTTTATGCTTCATACAACTCATCTAAACTAGTTCTTGTAATGCAGCAAAGGGTGATGAAATTCAGAGCAGTGTGTCCAAAGGGTCTAGGTCTGCACAAACAGAAGCCACTAATGCTGATCTGAGCAGAAAGAAGGGAATGATTCTTCCGTTCGAACCCCTTTCCATTACCTTTGATAATATCAAGTACTCTGTGGACATGCCACAGGTAGATTCCAATGTCAAAACACACATGTTTATCTTGCAGTTAGAGTTATTTATTTATTTGCATCATTTACTGCCCAACTATGACATGGATATGAGGGAACTGATGCTACAATTACCTACAGCTTTGTGTCCCATCTGATACTTAATTTCATGAGAAAATTGCTACTAGTTTTGAAAATTGTGAACTTAATAAAATGGGAGACAGTTTACTGTAAGTACTAGTGCAGTTTCCAATACAACTACAAGCATGTCAAAGTGTCTATTTATCCTAGGTTCGCATTCCTATTGACAAAGAGAATAATGAATCTTTTTTGAAAAATATAAACTGGCAGGAAATGAAAGCGAAAGGATTTATTGAAGATCGGTTGACGCTCCTAAAGGGTGTGAGTGGAGCATTTAGGCCAGGAGTTCTTACAGCTCTAATGGGTATTAGTGGTGCTGGTAAGACTACTCTTATGGATGTATTGGCTGGAAGGAAAACTGGTGGGTACATAGAAGGAACTATCAACATATCGGGCTACCCGAAGAAACAGGAAACATTTGCCCGCATATCTGGATATTGTGAACAGAATGACATACACTCTCCCAATCTTACAGTCTATGAGTCTCTCCTGTACTCCGCCTGGCTTCGGTTACCTGCTGAAGTTGATTAAAAAACAAGAAAGGTTTGTTAATTACAACTTTTTAAAAGGGTCTATTTCAGTGTTACCTGAAAGGTACTTAAATCATGGTTTTCAAACTATGGCTGGCTAGCCATTGTCAGACTGACAAAATTAGCTAAAGCTAACTAAAACCAAAAGAGCCAGCTTCCAAATCCAACACCAAATCATCTTAAGGAATTTTCATTTGTTGCAACTCACTCATGAGCTGATGATTTTAGGAGTTTGTTGAGGAGGTCATGGAGCTTGTAGAGCTAGCATCTTTGAGGGGAGCACTAGTAGGATTGCCTGGTGTAGATGGGCTATCAACCGAGCAGCGTAAGAGGCTGACCATTGCGGTTGAGCTCGTTGCAAATCCCTCTCTAATATTCATGGACGAGCCGACATCTGGGCTGGATGCCAGAGCAGCAGCAATTGTGATGAGAATGGTGAGGAACACCGTCGACACGGGGAGAACAGTGGTGTGCACCATTCACCAACCTAGCATCGACATATTTGAAGCATTTGATGAGGTGAGACATGATTCTAATGAAACATCTTGTGTGTTTTGATCCATCAGCACCAACTAAGTACAGTACTCTCTGTTGAACTGTTGCTTTTCCTAATGAAGCGCGGTGGAGAGGAAATTTATGTTGGCCCACTGGGGCACAATTCTTGCCACTTAGTCAGTTACTTTGAGGTGAGCCACTAATCTGACAATGAACTTTGTTCTCAAAGGGTTTGTTTGGATGGGGAGAAAAGGTAGAGAAAATTGTCTGTGGCTCTTTTTTTTTTTTTTTTGTGTGGACAGTTTTCTCCACATTCAAATGGGCCCTAAGGCTGTGCTTGGATGTGCCACAAATTGCAATAATGTTGGATTCAGGGAAATTCAGAAATGCAAGATCAAATCAAGTAGAATATTGCTCCATTAACTTTTACCACTACAATCTTGGCATCTTACCAATTTGCCTGATTTGCATGCTGCCCTGAATATACAAATTTCAATGAACAGAATGCCATTCATTCTAACTTGTCAAGCAGTAGGTGCTTTGGTGTACTTCCAAACTCACCTGAGAAGTTTGTGCTTTGGGTTCCTAATATTGTTGGTTCTTATAGAATCTGTTTGTTTTTATCAAGTGAATTCATGGAGTTAGCAAAATAAACGATGGTTATAATCCAGCAACATGGATGTTGGAGGTGACTACAGTGGCTCAAGAAGAGGCTTTGGGGGCTAATTTTGCTGAAATATATAAAAACTCAGATCTATATAGGTGGGTTGGTCAATGGATACACTTTGGCCCGTGTGCCCGTGTTTGTAATTACAATGGCTTGTGTCTCTTTTACTTATGAATTTTGTGGCATATGGGAGAACCAAAGCTTTGATTGAGGAACTGAGTAAACCTCCTCCTGGTTCAAAAGATCTTTACTTCCCCACTTAGTATCCGCAGTCATTTAACACACAGTTCTTGGCTAGTGTTTGGAAACAAAATCTGTGTTACTGGCGAAATCCAGCATACAATGCAGTCAGACTCTCATTCACAGCCTTCACAGCATTGATGTTTGGAACAATGTTCTGGAATCTTGGCCCCAAAAGGTAAGCTATAGCTGAAATCTTAAGTGCTTTAAAAAAAAAAAATTAATCTTTTTATACATGGACACTTGTTGCTATTGAATACAGAGATGAGCAAACTGTATACTGTTCATATACAGTCCATCACTTCATCTTGTGGCCCCCACCTGGATGCATGTGCATCAGTAGGGGCTTGGTGATGAAAAGGCCTCATCATAGCTTAGTGCCCATCAGATTACCCTTGATTTTAATTTTTGAGATTTCATCCAGAAGTGATTGAAGATGAGATGAGTGTCGAATTGGGTCCAGTGAAGGGGTGGGGCAGTAGAATGGTCAAAGGTGGGCCAGATAGAGCTGGGCCACATATGAAAATTATGTCATCTGATCTTAGGTGATCAAAAGTTTGTGTTTCTGTATATATGCACAAATTTACATACATACATGGTCAAAACTGTTAGTCAGAACAGTGCTCAATTATACACAAGTTTACTTCAAATGAGAAATCATGTAATTAAATGTATTCCACCTCTGGGGCATACCTGATACCCCACAGGCAATCAAGGGGATGAGTGAAGTTGTCCGTGTGGACAAGTGATGGGACAAATAATCGGCTTGTCAAATAATTAATCTTTAAGGCCTAAAAAGTCTAAGGTGGGAAAATAGGGCAATTCAATCCGACAAAGAAGTTCAGTTTTGATGGTTCAACCCTCTCACAAACACCTTCCCACCTCCCATCTCCACCCCAAACCCATGGATTGGCACATAAAACTATGATCTCAATTCAGGCGACCAATGGATAGAATCATCTTATCTTTTATACTGCTTAATATCTATAAGATACAATAATATGGTTGGTTTGAATTTTGGGCCATTACCGATTCTCCCCCATCCTGCCCACTTTGAATAGAATTAATTACTTTAGAACTCGAACAATATAAATAAATTAGTATGAACTAAAGGTAACACTAGTATTTTCATGTCACATTTGTTGGTTAAACAACAAATTATGCTTATCATCAGACCACATTTATAGAAAAATTAAGTTCCTTTGTTGAATATAAATGTGGGCTTGAGAGATCCAAACTGCATGCTTTACTTTTAGGTGTCAATTTTGACTTTGTACATCATCATCATCATCATCATCAAAGCCTTGTTCCAACCATATTGGGGTCGGCTACGTGAATTTTATTTCTCCTTTCCGATCTATCTGAAGATAAATTAAATCATCGTGATGTTTAATATTTCAGGAGTAAGCAACAGGATGTGTTTAACACCATGGGTTCTATGTTTGCCGCTACTGTGTCCCTTGGGATACAAAATGCATCAGGTGTACAGCCAGTTGTAGCCGGTGAGCGAACAGTTTATTATAGAGAAAAAGCTGCTGGATTGTATTCAGCTTTGCCATATGCGTTCGCACAGGTATTTCATTCTATACTATAGCATTTGAAATGATATCAGTGATGAGATTATATTGATTTAAGTCCAAAGATGTCCTCATAAATATGTTTTATGGGACTTGATCAAAATGTTAATGCTCATATAAAGAAGAGTTGAAGGGACTAAATACTGATATAATTTTCATTACCAGTCATTTATTCATCTCATTTGATGTAGATCTTGACGTCTCCTTTATTGTTTGGTTTCTTACTTGCAGGTTGCAATTGAATTTCCATATGTCTAAGTGCAAACTTTGATATATGGACTTATAGTTTATGCTATGATTGCATTTGAATGGACAGCTGTTAAGTTCTTTTGGTACATATTCATCATGTACTTCACATTGTTATACTTCACATTCTATGGGATGATGACTGTAGCCATGACACCCAATTACAACATTGCTGCGATTGTCTCTGTCTCATTCTATGGCATATGGGATCTCTTCGCGGGCTTTCTAATCCCACGACCGGTAAATTCGAGCCTTTCCAGTAAAGCATGCTAGTTTTTAGTAAAACCCCATAACAGGGGAGTAGGCAAAACATTGAAGGACTTTCATGTTCTGCTCCATATATCACAATCCAATATACAAACCACTTAGTTGACTATAGTAATGCTACTGTATTCAGTAGATTAAAACGTCGAAGTCTAGAAATAATTTTGCCTTTGCATTTGGAGGCCACCAATATGGCAAGTTGAAATAATTTCCTGTCAAAACATTGCAAGACACAACAGCTTAATACTAGTGCAACTGCACCCTAAGCAGGTCAAATACTGCGGTAGTTTGAGATATTTAAATATCAACATTAGTTAATTTTTATAAATTTCTATGTTCATCCCATGCAAAGGTAGAATATTTTCAAGATCCGGCGTTGAAATCACGAGTATAATGAACATTATGATATCTGATTTATGGGCAGAAGTCAGAAAGTAAACTTGCAATGTTTAACCAAATATGCAAGTGACCATACATAGAGAATATGGATGCTCAAAAAATTTAGTTTATTACAGAGAATTCCAATATGGTGGAGATGGTATTCCTGGGCATGCCCCATTGCTTGGACTTTGTATGGACTGCTTGCTTCACAATTCGGGGACTTGGAGGACAAGCTGGACACAGGTCTGACGGTAAAGCAATTTGTGGAGACTTATTTTGGATTCAGACATGATTTCCTGGGAGTGGTTGCTGTTGTGCTAATCGGGTTTGCTGTGTTATTCGCGTTTGTTTTTGCATTTTCAATAAAAATGTTCAATTTCCAAAAGAGATAAACCAGTGTGATCATGAGGGGTTCCTACTTCTGAGGAGCTGTTGTATTTAGTTAAAGACATTGAAGTGTTTCACTTGATCTCATCTTACTTATAGACAGCTCTCAGTAGCTGCTTGTAATTCTTTTATTTATTACTGCTGCTTTTACTATTCCACAACTTAAAATAGCAAGCTGGTTATAGCATTCATGTTCACATGGTTTATAGTTATGCTGAAAAGCATCAAACGAGCGATGTTAGAAGGCCAACCGCGAACAAATTAATACTCTAAATCAAGCCAGGTTTTGGTGTAAGAACATTAAGCCATAGTTTAAAACCTAAAAAATCAACTTGAAGTAAGTGTTATTAGAGAATATTTTATGTAAGATTGGATATGGAAATGATGAGTTCATCTTAGATTGGATTATATTAGATTTGACCTATATGAGGCTAGTGTTATATTATGACTTAGCTTTCTATTATTATGTGAATTGATATCCTACTGGGGTTGTGATTAGGTTTCCTAATTTGAGTCAGAGAGTCCTTTGTATTCGTATAAATATCCACAGGCTATTCTTAATGAAATCACTATAGAGAATTTGACAAGAGGTAGTTCTTAACTTTCTACGAGTATCTGAAATTTGTTTTGACTGGAATACTTGATGAGTTGGTAAAGTCGTATACTTGGAAAAAGTTGTTTATCACCATCAGACCTTGAAAATTCTTTGAGGTTAATCATTGTCTTAGATTAGATGGCTCTGAACTTAGTTTACCTGAAATACGAGGAATTACTATGTTAGGGCCTACCTCTAAAAATTTTGGTGGATGGGCCCACTTATAGAAATTGAGTGAGCCCCACTTTCATCGGAATCTTAGAATTTATAAAATGCTGAAGTCTAGGTTAGGATTGGGAAATGCTTCATTTTGAGCATTTAAAAATTCCAAAATTGTTAAATTCTCTGAATTCTGCTAAAAAGACTTGAAGTTTCAAAATTCCTACACAGCTGAAATACCTTTCAAATATTCCATTAAAGAAATAGGCCCTGCACTGTCCATGAATCTCATCTTAAATGCATTTTACTTATAAGTCACACCTACGAATAATGCCATTGCCATCACTAATTTATAGGATCTTTGTCCGAAATGCAGCAATCAGTCAGATGCTATCAAGTTGTCCAAGATTCCAAGTTCTTTTTTTTCAGATGGAAGGCTGAAAATAAAATCCATCCTAAAAAATAATAATCACAATAAAATAAAAAAATCTTTCCATGAATTAAATTAAAGAAAATGAGACTGATTTTAGAGTTCAACCTTCGAAAGAGAGTTTGATATATACAAAAACATCCTTGTAATCTTTCATCTCTTATGACCGTACCTATCCTTATGTCAAGTTGTCTTGGATAGCAAGTATCTTCGGGTGGAAGGCTAATATGAGAGGGAAGTGTTCACCTAAGAACAAGGGCAAGTGCAATTCCGCTATGTGGGGCCCACTTGGGCTCACCTTTCATCGGTGTGGTCCCTTTTACACTTAGCGAACCTTTATTTATTGTTGGATTGAATCTCAAGAAAATCTACAATTACAATGTTAATAAACTTTAAGCTATTAATTCAAGTGCTAGAATAATCTGGTGGAGTTGATCATTTCATAGATCCCTTCTTATTCACGAGGAGACTTTTAAATATATCCTGCTCTTATTGATAAACTTGCATTTAAGTAGGCCCAACGAGCTGAACTCCTGTAATACCAAGCCTCATGAGCATGGGGAGATGGGAGATTTTCATCTCTGCTTGGAGAGAAACAGAGGGAAGATTGTGGATATTCTTGAGGGGCTTGAACTACACACTAGTGCTTTCCTGAACTGAGGACAATTTTGGATTTTGTTTATTTGCTTCAGAAAATAGGGAAGAGAGGACGACTCAAGGCTAAGTTCTATCTATTGAAGCAGTTTGTCTTTTGAATTTTGATTCTTCTAATGATTATTTTACATATATCGTTTGATGCATGATATTTCTAAATTTCATGTCCTTCGAGAAACCAGCCAAACCCAAAAAATCTGGGTACTTGATCCGAGTCAACCTGAATTGCAATCAAAGTGGTGAGTGTACAATTTGGATAAGGTATATAAATATTGCCTTTTCATTCGGGTTGGGTTTACCCACATATTAGTATGGATAGCTAATTCTTGGCCCAATCCGCCCGAGTTGCACCCTCACACATGGTTTATTAAAGCGCATTTGATTGTAGATTACTTTTTTTAAGCGCTTCAGTTTCATTGGGAAGTTTAAGAGCTCATATGCATATTATTTTAGCCTTTACAGGGAAGGGTAAAAATGGAAAAGAAATTAAGAAATTGAAAAAAATAATAATTGCAAGTCCTTTTTTTATCCAAGGCCTCTGCGATGGTGGTTATACACCTGCAGAAAGGAGAGGAGACAACTTTGATGTGTTTGGTGCAGTGACGAAATAGCCAGAATTTCCATGTGATTTGGCTTGATTTCCGCACGAGAGA
The DNA here is from genome assembly GCA_029852735.1 of Persea americana. Classification (NCBI taxonomy): domain Eukaryota; kingdom Viridiplantae; phylum Streptophyta; class Magnoliopsida; order Laurales; family Lauraceae; genus Persea; species Persea americana. The sequence goes on along the minus strand of CM056813.1, from coordinate 61,915,090 downwards.
GGATCCAAACATCCTTGCTGGGGTGGTAGAAAAGCCGGTCACGGAAGAGAAAGCGGTGTTTACCAAACATGCCCTGAGTAAAGTGTATCTAGCAATTGACCCTTCTCAACACTATGAGGCTCCGCCACTAGTCGCAGTTCTTTTTATTCATTTTATTCTAGTATTTGTTGCATTGGAATCTTATAGGTGTTTTGACAAAAAATTATATTCATACTAAAATGGTCTATGGCTTAATTTTTTGCTGGATTCAAACTGTGGTGGGGATTTAATTATTGTTGGTTTGAACAATGGCATAGAGATGTGGTCGGGTACATGGTGCGACAAACATTGTCTTGGTAAATCATTCTCTAGTAAAATAGAGCTGTACCTAGCAACAAAAACAAATTAATCATCACCATCATCAACTGAACCTTATTTTATCGTTCTTGGGTTGAAGTTTTACTATCAAACTCAAGCACAGGGATGCAAATGGGTCATATCCAAGTGGAACCATGAGCACGGATCTATATTTATAGATCCTTGTGTCCAATATAGAATTTTTTTAATCTTTATTTTAATTTGGTTCGGGTCAAAAATATCTCATTCGGTCCCTCACTTTTATTTTTATTTTTTTTTCAGGGAAACTTTCTCTAATGCTTTTGTCCATAGCCTCTGTTTTTTTTTTTTTTAACCTGTTTCATGCTGAAGATCAAGCAAAGGTGAGCCTTAATCATTGAAAATTGTATATTAGAGGATACAGACGGCATGAATGGACTGGGTGGGTGCACCACCATGGTCACTGCTCCCATCACCATCATCATCTATATTGCACGCTTCCCATTTAATAGTTCTGTCCTTTTATCAGCCTATATTGTCTCGCTAAGGACGTGGCATCATTTTCATCATATGGTCCAACCCACCAAACGCTGGAAAATAACTTACAAACGCAGACTGAGAGCTTCCCTGACGCTGAGGAGAGATTGAAACCTTCAACCAACGCCCAGGTCCGGCTTCTCTACGCACTTCTTCTTCGACAAAAAAGGGATTGCAACATCTCATTTGTCTCTTCCTCTTCTTCCTCTCCCCCCTCTCATCTGTCTCTTCCTCTGCTCCGCTGCGGCCTAGATCCTCCCTACCTCAGATCTTCTCAAATGGACGCAGAAGTTTCAGCTCATTTGGACGCAGAAAACACCAATTGACATCACAAACTCTAAATCCCATCACTAGAAGCCCAGAAACCTAACACCCAACCCTAAATCCCATGGCTGAACACATAAAGCACCTGAACCAACAATCAAATCCCCGTGACCCGAGGCCTAAATTGCATCCATATATCCTCTGTTTTTCAGATTTGAGAGAGACAAGTAAACTCCTTATGTGTCTGTAGTGGATAGCATTAAGGGGCTTGACTATTAACTAGAAGTGGTGGTAGTTTTATTGCTATGGACTTTGACAATTTGATGGTTGTACTCAATGGTCTCCTTGATTTTCCAATCTCAGGTTCTGGAGTGAAGAAAAATGGTTCCAGAAAATGTCTCTTTCCCTACTGTTTTACAATCTCAGTCGACAGTATTGTAATGCCAATTTCATGTTGAACAGTTTATTGTTTCAGATTATAGCTATGGCGTGTTAGTAGTGTGGCTAATGTAAAATCATGTGAAGTTTGTACTTTTGACATTAAATTGAAATTGAATGAATTGAACTGAAAAATAAGACAATAGATGTTGAACGGGTGTTGCATGTTATTGAAATAAAAATGAATGAATGGATGAAAGGTTACGTATGAATTCAAAGGTTTTTTTTACATGTTACAGGTTAATGAATTGAAAAACGAAAGAAGGGATGTCAAATTAAAAATGAATATTGAGTGGATGAATTGGATTTCTTTTTTTACATGTTAAAGTTACTGAAATGAAAAGGGAGACAATAGATACTGGGATGTTGAATGATGCTACCGGTTATTGAATTAAAAATGAATGATTAGATGAATTGGATTTTGTTTACATTTTATAGGTTATTGAATTGAAAAGAGTAAATGTTAGAATGGGTGTTATTGGTTATCGAAATGGATGAAAGGATATGCATTAATGAATTTGGAACATGTGTAATTTGATTAAATCTATCAATAAAATCGTTTTTGGGTTAGGCCATGTAGTTCTAGTTTAGGCGTGGGTGTAAAACAAGATTTAGTAGTTAAAAGCAATTCCTCATATTTATGTGCTTATTTTAGTATTTACAACACAGATATAACTGCAACTTCCAGCAACTTGATACTATAAGGGCCACATGAGCATTGCACCCATGCATGTGAAGTGCAGATTTTGGCATCACCCAGTAAATTTTACAGTACACCAGCTACATAAAGCACAAGTGATGGATGGGCTTTGATTTCAAAACTCATCTCAATGCTCTCTGAGATTATTCTGAGCAGCAGATAGTCCCCAAAACCTGTGCATTAGATTATTTAATTTAGTGGAGATCTCCATCTTTGCAAGTGAATCAACAAGCATTTGCTGGTTAATATTATATGTGACTTAAATCTTTTAGTAAATCTCCATCTTGGCAAGTGCAAGTTTTGGCATCACCCGATAATTGTCCAATTAACATGACACATACTAATAAAGGGATGGAAAAATGTTCCATGTAACTCGCAAACAATCCAATTAATTTTTTAACCATGAAACTACACCTGAGGAAAACCTGATACCCATACATAATTAAAGCAACATGGGAGTTCGCATTCATCACACATCCACCTTTCCATAAGCTAAAATCACAACAACTAGTCACATGATCAATACCAACTGTTTGCAATTCCAAAATATATGGACACAACCAACATTCTATACATTCAAAACCACATGGAATTGAAGTCACAAAAACCACATGGACTGAAAATACATCTTCTGCCACCAAACCTTAAACATTGAATACATCAGTCACCAAAAATACATGTTGTGACCAAAATACGTTGTACCAAAGATCATCCATAAATACATTGTACCCTGAATCCTCCCTCCAAAAATCATCATATTAGACTAAACCACTAACATCCCAGAACAACCACCACCTACATCAAAGACCACCAACTGCACCTTGTCAAAACCTGAAAACTGCACCCTGTCATAAATTAAGAACTGCACCCATGATCATGTCATCATGTCAAACACGGAAACTGCACCCTATCAAAAACTTGAAAATTGCACCGTCATTATTCATGTCAAAAACAGAAAAACTGCACCCTACTAAAAAAAAATGCAAAAACCGAAAACTGCAGAAATTGAAATAATATCCTTTGTCAAAAATTGAAAAATCCACCCCTAAACAATGCACCCTGTCAAAAAGTGACGACTGCAAAAACTGAAACCATGTGTACCATGTCAAAAACATTCATATGATAAATATTGCATTCATATGACAAAGCCTCTCCTTGTACAACATAAATACATACCTAAGCCTGTGTCAATATCCCATCATCGGAATTTGATCTTTCCAATTGCGCATGTCCTTCAATAAAATCCTCTAGCATACTCCCATCTCTTCCATCAGTGTGGATTACACGACTGAAAAAGTCCAATGTTAAGCTCAAACTAAATGATTTGAAAAATGAAATAGAAAGTTCAATGTTAAGATGATATATATAGAAGTCCAATGTTAAAATGAAATATACCTCTTGACTAACATAAGACAATTGCGCATGTCATGTGAAACATCACGCATGTCATAGCCGCGACAAAGACGAGGTTTTCTAATTGCTTTTTCCTTAGAAGACTTCAATCGCTTTGAACGGCCCTTTGTCTTAGCATGCTTTGGCGCAAGATATCTCTATTCATGACAAGTCCCCTTGTCGTTTCTCTTACTATCATCTTTTGTTGTTACTTCGTTTTCATTTATCTCACGAATACTCTTTTTCAAATCTTGTAAAACCTTTTTCACATGTTGGTATGCTTTTTTACACATGGATGCCTCATCAAAGACTATTGCAGCATCATATGATAAATCTCCATGTCGTGAAAGCAATGACTCATCACATGAAAAGCACGTTTCACTGTCAGATTCATCGTCTATTCTTGCGAACCTTGTCTGTCTTTTTAAAATATACTGTTGAGGCAATTCATAAATTTTCTCTTGTTTGAAAACTCAAATGTTATGTCCACATGGAATTCCTCGAATCTCGAAAAACTGACATGAACATTTTGCTTCTTTGTCGTCCTTTTTGAAATGGACGGTTCGTTCAATTTCATTGTTATTTTTGAATGATGAAACATTAAAAACTCGTTGCTTGATGTCATCATATATAAGCTCAACAATGCCGCATGTTATGTATGTGAGCTGTTCTTGAAACTTGTAAAACATCTTTTTCGTATATATTTCGGACATCCTCTTCTCAATTGGCAAATCCGTCATCAATTTTGGTCTTCCATTTATAGTATCATGATCAGCCTTCAATTGACGATACTTTTAAGTTACGAAGCCTCGCTCATATCGCAACATAAAGTCATACAAACCATTTTTTTGTGTCACGTATTGCTTAAGGAATGCATTGATACTCTCACTTCTTGAAGTTGTAGACATCCCTCCAAAAAATATATCTCGCAAGTATATTGGCACCCACATCTCACGAATACCGTACATCGAACGCATCCATTCATTGTCTATAAGATCAAAGTCTGTTAACATATCCTTCCAAGCCATCTCAAAATGTTCTATTGTGATATAATTGTAAGCAATCTTCTTAAATATATTTGATGAAGTTCGGATTATGAATTTCAATTCCACCCAAATTCTTTTGTAAATTCTGAATAATGTGCCACAAGCAATAACGGTGGCATGTGGTGGGGAAAGCGGACTTGATTGCCTTTGTCATTGCAGAATCTTGGTTCGTTAAGATTGCTTTTGGCGGGTCCCCACGCATTGCTTCAATCCATTTGTTGAAAACCCACACGAATGTATCAAAAGTTTTATTTGATATTTGGCAACATCCAAATAATATTGATTGATCATGGTGATTAATCCCGGTGAATGCACAAAAAACGAGACCATATCTATTTGTATTGTATGTTGTATCAACTGAAACAACATCCCCAAATTCCTCATATGACTTCAGAAAATAGTAATCAGCCCAAAACACATGTTAAAGGTGATAATCATCATCTTTCTCAATGGAAAAATAGCATCTTGGATCTCTCTCCTTCATTTGTTTAAAGTACTCAAAGAACATCTCACCATCTTGATCTTTTGTTTCTTCCCTTTTGTTTCTAATTTTATTTCGAAAATTTGTCTCAGTGAAACCAACTTCATCTCTCCCACCCGCCTGCAGCTCTAGTAGTGCCATTTGATTCTTTGGCCGTAGATTAGCAGCCCCATAAGTATCGATTAATTTTTTCTTGGGAGCGCTGACTATACGGTGTGATCGTAGCATATGAGTCTTTCTAGGGGTACTTAATAAATGAGTATGCTCTACAATAATTTTAAATACCACCCATTGCCCCTCCTTTGTTTTTTTAATTTGAAGGTGTGCCCCCACAATCTTCCTGGGTATTTGAGTTCCATCTTTGCACTATAGATTCAACGCTTAATTTTTCTTTCCTAAAACCTTCTTTAGAGCATACAAATTTTTTCCTCACAACTTCATTATTCACCCTTATCTCAGAGCTTCGTCTGATACTAAAACCCGCCAATTTCGCATAACTGTTATAAGCGTTGTAAGCCTCCCCTATGTTATCAAAAATAAATCCAACTTTGGGTATTTTCTCCTCCTCAGCCTGTGGTATAAATGTATTAACTGGTAAAGATGGACCTGTTTTTTTCTTTTGGACGGTTTAAGGGCAACGATAGAACCACGCCATGAAAATACATGCAAAACAAAACAAAATAAAAGTAATAAGAACGATGCTTTGGCCGCTTTTTAAATCAACAATTATGTTCCAAACATTGCCAACAACAGTGTCCTCTAATCTAATTGGGTGGGTGTTGGGATCATGGTGGAACCAACCTGACAGGGGTGGCCACTGCATATGATTAGGGAAAAAAACTACGAAGTGGCCCTGTACTCAAATCTTTTCATAACCCCAAAAAGGAGTTTTACAAAGCATTTCCTATGCATATAGAATGGTTAGAGCAACCCCCCCAACCCCACCCCACCCCCATGATCATGTGCAAAGGATTGAACTTTGCACTCTCTTGGAAGCAAATCCTTCACAAATTTTAGTTGAAAAACAGTACACCCAATAAACTTTATTGACAGTAAATCTTTCACAAAATTCAATTGAATTATAACCCAAGGAGACACCCCACATAACACACAGCATCCTTGAATTCCCAACACATCATGGTTCTACACCTACATTATAACTGATCAGATCAAAGCCCTAATTGGTGAAATCATTTAATAGTCTATAGAAAGTAGACTAGAAACATACATTAGAGCTGAGAAAGGGAACAAATCCACAGCAAGTTATGGTTTTGCATTGGGACTGTGTGTTTGCATCATCAAACTCATTCAAAATCCACACTTTTCCAATAATTCATCTTCTTAGGACTTAGGAGAGTCACCCAACTTGCCACAGTTGCTATAATATCTAAATTTTCAATCATTCTAAAAGCTCAAAGTCCGAGTTGAAATCACAAATGACCTGGCCACAAATGACCATAAGCCAGGCAGCGCATCATAGGAAAAAATCACATGCATGAACAAAAAAGCACCAAATCACATGGACGGGGAGAGAGGGAAAACCTACAAAAGCTAGCTTGGGATGGACGCCTCACATGGGAATGGTAGGTGCGAGAGGGTTGTGACATCGATGGGGATGGACGTCCCTGATAGCCATGTGCCATGAAACTGAGATGGGGATGGCTGCTACGGGGGATCCAAACCTGGAGGCGCGGTTGGATTACAAGATTCCTCCACAAATATCCCCTACCTAAGGACTACAGTTACCCTGTGTCGCTTCACGCTTCAACGACTTTACACCGTTGATTGCAACAGACTCAATCCCGCGCTTGAGTTCTCAAATCTTCTTACGTGAGAAGTCGACCTTCTACTAAGAAAGCAGAAGAAGTTCCTCTCTAGAAAAACTCTTCAGTACAAGTCTTCAAATAACTCTAGATAAGTATTCTCTCAATAATGATCTCTAACTCAGAACTTTGAGAGGTGAGGTATTGCTTTAGATTAGCCATTGAGTCCTTTAAATAGCCTTTAGGACGTACTTAAGGTTGCTTAACTTGATTCGGACTAAAACAAGTAGTTTGGGGACAATTAGAATCAAGTTTCTAATTTTCATAGGACTCTGGTACATGTCCGCGCCTTGTCTGCTTGAGCGGATGAGGCTCTGTTTCAGTGTTTGCAACTTGCTGACAACGTCTGCTCGAGCGAAAGAAGATGGGCACCCAAGCGGTCCCCATTCTGGATGATTTGAAATTTCAGCACTTCTAGTTTCTCCTAGCTTTTTTCTCCTAAAACTTCCAGACTCCTTATTCTCCCATCAACATACTCCTAATTGTGTCTGAATTCTCACTTTTAATTTTGCAAGACTTTCTTCATTTAATCCTCCCAGCATTCTGACTTCAAATTCTTACAGTCTTTGAACTCCTAATCCTTCCAGGCTTCTATATTCAGAGTAGAAACATAGTTCTTTTCTAAAAATAAGAATTACATCTCAATAGACCCAGAGTTTTATCCAACCCATGAATTAGCCAGCATACAAAAATCTAACAATACACATTTTCTAATTTTAGCCTCTTTGGCTCTCTTTTGGATGGCTTTGTCGGAAAAAGAGTAGAGATACTAAACAAGGCCTAGCCCTAGATTTTTGGAAAAAACAAGGGGTTGCCCAATTGGTTGGCCGGTTCTCGCCTTAGTTAGTATCCAGGGTTCAAAACCTACGTACTCGGCAAGAACGATTGTTATTTCTTCAGCGACAGAGTTTCTTACTATAGTAGCTATATTATCTCTGAGGATGGCGTTTCTTAGCACTGGAGTGGATATTATCTCCCATGGATGGAGTCTCTTGGATGAGGTTGGCATGAGATGTTGATTATTTCCTCAACCTAAACCCAACACAATTATTTACCTTATTCAAAAGTTAAAATGATCCAAAAGTCCAAGCCTTTTTTCAAGGCACGGGTTCAGGTTGGGGTGGCCACTATTTTAGCAAAAAAAAAAAAAAGGTTGGGGTGGCCACTCGAATCAAGAGTTTCCAACTTGGTAGGACATATAGATATATGTTCAAACTTTTTTGAATGCTTAAAGGCACCGAATATATAATGACTTAAAATAATTTAAAAGACAAAACTTACATAAATTCAAGACATGTAGATATCTCATAGATCTCACAAGAATAACACATGGAGTATATGTATGTTTTAGCCATTCAAATTTGAGATTTGGCCAAGTTGGTGGGATCTCCTTCCTTTTGGACTGTCTCATATTCACCTTATTCGAAATATTCCATCATCAAAGTTTTTACATTGACACTCTCCGGTAATCAAAGGCCAAAATAATAATATAGTATCAACATTAACTGTGCTCTCAATCAAAGTGATTAGGGTTGAGGCTCAAATGGCCTGGGTTAAAATTTCTAGGGAATTTGACATATGAATGACCCTTAAAACCTCTTATCCCAATGTCATGACTCAAAAGAAGCTATTGTCACCAAAGGAGTTTGACTCTGGTCAACCTCTGCTTTTTTACTTTTTTGCCCAGATCCCATGATATCATGGGATCTGAATGTGTAAAAGTCAAAAAATCAAATCCCTAGACCGTCTTCTTATCTCTCTGTTTCATGCTTCAGCTTTCCTCACCTCTCTTCCATTTTTTACTTCCAGCAACATCATCAGTAGACCAAGATGAGGACTTAAGACGCTCTCCATTCTTCGGTTCCATTTCTACAAGATGAGGACTTAAGATCATTCATTTTCCTTCTCCAATAGCAGAAGATGGTTGCAAATCTCATACAATGGTTTCACCTTCCCTTTTCTGTATGCGGTGCCAAGAGATATGATCTGAAAGTTATCTCCCATTGAGGCATCTCCTCTGCCCCACTTTCTCCTCCTCTTGTCAGAAATCCCAAGTTTCCCTCTCTCTTTTTCCTTTTTGGTTATGCACTTTTTCTCTTTTTGGTTATGCACTTTTTCCCTTAGTGTATTGTAATCCTGTTATCTCCTTAGTACAATCTATGTCACCAGCAGCATGTGTTGCTTTTATCTCCAACTGGCCCCATTGTCGTCCTTGACGACCCCACACGCAAATGCACCGCACCGGCAACATCATTTCTAGGACAGATCGATCATCTACTTTTGTGAGTTGTTATTCTTAAAAAAATCCAAATTACAGATTTTACAGTGACTTTGTTTGTGACTTCTTGCCCAAAATTCAGCCCACAAATGGGTTGTGAATGCATACATATTCTCATTATTTTCCAATGACTGTGTTTATTATATTTGCTTAAGGAGCCCATTGTATTGTAAGCAACGTCTTCAAAAGTGATTGTTGCTTCTCCACTAGCCAAATGGAAAGTGTTTGTCTTGGGCCTCCATCTCTCTACTAATGCAGAAATTAGTGCATGGTCAATCATGATTTTTTTGCAATTTAGAGAGGTGAAGGAGGTCCGTTTCTTGAACATATGCTTCTTGGGTCTCGTTCAAAGACTACTTATCCTGCAGTATGGTTGCCGGCTTACAGTGTAGCGGTCCCACATCCTGTATCAAAATAAGTAATGCAAATATATCATGCACGGTTATATGGGAACTTAAACAAAATGTGTTCTTGTATACATAAAGTTCGACATACCCTCCCACTCCATATGACTTCAGAAATATGGTCACCTTGTTCTTACAGAATGCTTCTGTCAAGCGAACTAGGGTTGAATTCCGCCATCTATAATAAAACAAAATCCATCAATGTAAGTATGTACACCAAATGAGAGAGATAAAATTCAAAATGCATGTACAATTTGATCCCACTGCCATTTGTTAGTCCATTTGCCATTTGTTCTAGTTACAGTCCACTTTAAGTCTACATGGGCATAATTTTCAATGCACTGTTGTTGGACTAACATTTTACCCAATTAAATTGCAGAAAAGCCATGATATCATGGGATTATTCCATGATATCATGGTTTTTTTCAGTTTCTATATTACAAATTGTCTGCGTTTTCTAAGTAACATTGTATCGTACAATTCACATCTATGAACATTCATCTATGAACAAAGTATGATAGAAATACACCATTCACATGCTCTAATGTCATTTCCAGTCTCTTAAAAACATATACTAAATGCAATACCATTTTCAACAACAATCTACCAATATATATACGATGGTCATAATCAGCCCCCAATTGATTTTGACTATAGATTTTCAGTTGACCCTCTTTCACATGAAGAGTCACTCCACGAATTTATTTTGAATATTTGAATCCGCCCGAAACCGTTTTCGAGCTTCTTTACCTTCCACTTTAAAAGCCGTTCTCAATGCCCTTTTAACAATCCAGCAGCTATTTTCTCTAGCAATGACTAATCCTCTTCCCTTCCCAATTAAAGGTACCATCAATCTCTCTTCCACTCTCTCCACATTTATCCCACCCTCTACGTTTCAGATTAATGAGTTTAGATATAGTTCTTTCTCTCTTTCTGCCTTCCCTTCAAGATTAATCGTTTTCTCAACATTTCAGATTAGCTGATTTACAAGAATATTTGAGAATGGAAAGAAATTATTTTGGTTTTTTTTTTCTATGTGAACCTGTGTGTTACCTCTACTAACCTACTTCGGTTTCTATCTATCTGCTTTTGCATGATGTTGAGGACTTGCACTTTCTTCGCATCATGGTGTTGAGTAGGTTGAATCTCTTTGAGATCATACAACCCATGAGGATTAGATTATATGAACTTCTTTTGTTTTTCTTTCATTCTATTTGTAATTGTGTTAAAGTTTCTTTCTCTCTCCTTTCCACCAATGCTTACATGTGATTTTAGCTATCTTAAGTATGAGTTCAGTAATGTTTTTGGTATGTAATAGTTACACCGCAGGAGCAACAACCTGATTGTTCTCTTTTGGGTAGGACTTTGTTGCAAGTGATAGGGCTACTACTTTGATATTCGTGGAGCTGGGATAGGTCCTAACTTTAAACTCAAAGGCCGTGGTTGAAAGAAAGTTTGATTTGTTTATGTTAGTTTAGTTTTCTTGTTGATGTTGGAGGTTGGTTTTGGTTTTGGTTTTGGTTTCCACTATTGGATTGACTGTTGGAGGAAGGTTTGTTTTGTTTTGTTTGATTAGAAAGTGATTTGATTTTGGCTTTGCTGTTGTTTTGTTTGTGGTTTCTTTATGTTTGGGGTGTCTTGATTTGTTGCTGTTGGATTTGGGGTCTGTAGGATTTTTATGGATAGTGGATTAGGTGTAATGCCATCTTAAAAAAAAGGAAGAAAGTGTATGTTACATGGTTCTTGGTTCTTTTCTCTAATCTTGCTTGGTTGTCTATATGCAGACCTTTTTTTTATGCAGAGATAAAGAAGATGAAAATCAAGGACTGCTATTTTCCTTTATTTATATCTCTGAGTGTTATACAACGGGAGAAGGACCACAATGAAAGTTTTGCTCCAGAGGTAAGGTTTTTAGTGCTTTGAGTGTGACTTTTGCTACCTTGTGTATCTCTTTCATTGTTATAGATCACATGTGTTTTCACAATGAAAGTTTTGTTCCTCAAAGCACTTGCAGTGGTGCCTCAAAATTTCATAATCCTTAATAACCAAGAATTAAATATAATAAGGTAACAATTAAAAGGTCTTAAAAGATCCTACCTTTTTCCACAAGCATCCACACCACTGATCCAGACAAACAAAAGGGCCAACAATTCACTACTACTATGATTTCTCCCACAATTGGTTCCCAACACACCAACTACCAGCACAGTCCAGACAAACAAAAGGGCCAACAATTAACTACTATGACTTCTCCCACAGTTGGGCCCCAACACACCAACTACCAGCACAGAACAGAACCCAATTGATAAAAAAAAAATGGATCAGAAAAGGCATATACCTTACACTACTGGAGACCAATGGGGCCAGTTGGCGAGGGTTACAATGGAAGCTGCTGGTGACGTGGATTGCACTCAGGAGAGAAGAGACAAAAGAAAATGGAACAACAAAACTGGACAGTCAACCTTTTTTTTTTCTCTTCTAATCCTCTCCAAGACTGGGTTTCTCCCCAGGCTTCTTTTACACAGAAAGGGTTTGTCTACATTGATCAAAACAAAGCAACCATTTTCCAGTTAAAGAATCAAATAAAAGCAAACATCACTATCAAATAAAAAAGAACTCATGTACATTTTCATCTTCCAGAATTAAACGCACACATTTCAAACTAGAAACCCATCTCTGACATCATCCAAGAGTTGGAACCCATCTCTCTCTCATCCAAAACACAATGAGAAAACCCTTTTTGCACACCCAACCCATAAGAAAACGACAAGGAAAAAGAACCCAATCCCTGAAATAGCTCTCTCATTATCAATAAACATAAAAACCCATATCCCACAAATCAATACAAGAGAAAAAAAAAAAAAAAACTCATAGAAAACGAACCACAATTACAGATATCTCTCTCATCATCAACAAACATAAAAACCATTTCCCAAACATCATAGCAAATTGAGAAAAACTAAAAGAAAAGGAACCCAATCCCTGAAATATCTCTCACATTATCAAGAAACATAAAACCCATTTCCCAAACATCAACACAAAAGAGAAAGACTACAAGAAAAAGAATCCAATTACATAAACGGAAATTTTACATTAACAAATCGTGCCTCCTTTCTTTGATAGACGAAGAGAGAAATTAGTCTTCTAGCCGGAGAAGGAAAGAAGACCGCCCAAGGGTTGCTGCCAGTCAGAGACGAGGAAGACGAACCAGACTGCTTCCGCCATTCTCATCAACACCAAATCTGTTGACCGGAGAAGGACCCATTTCGGTTCTGGTTGCAGTTCATTGGAGAAGAAGCAGGGGTCCACGCTCCTGCTACAAGTGAAAAACAAAATGGGTGAAAGGGAAAGGTCAAAAGTGAAATAGAGATAACACACGGTCTAGGTTTTTTTACTGTTTGGGCTTTTTTACTTTTTAAATTTGGATCCCATGATATCATGGGATCTGGGCAAAAAAGTAAAAAAACAAAGGCTGACGAGAGTCAAACTCCTCTGGTGACAATAGCTTCTTTTGAGTCATGACATTGGGATAAGAGTTTTTAAGGGCCATTCATATGTCAAATTCCCAAAATTCTATGGCACTAAAAAAAAAAGAAAAAAAAAGAGAGAAGTCCAATAGATTTGAGCCTACCTGTCAACAGGTTGAGTTAAAGATATCAAGCCCAAACCCATTGAAGGCCAACACAGACCCCTGCATATAAATCTGAGCTCATCCACTAAGCATTTCTGGAGTCCAAATCCAACTGATAAAAGGCTGGAGCATGATAACGGACCAGATCCAATAAGGCCCGAATGTAAGTACGAGTTGAATTTGGTATTCAACCTGGTGATTTAAGTTTTTTTTTTCTTCTTTCTGTGGGGTGTAAGAGGCCGACAGCGAGATAGACAGGGGTGCCGGCGCCGACTTGCTCGGCGTATTTTCCGGCCTTGAACAAACGGGCGATTCAGACGAGAGAGAGAGAGAGAGAGAGAGAGAGAGAGAGAGGATTGTGGGGTTTTGGGGAAGAATGAGAAGGTGTTTCTCTGGAGGTTGAGCTTGTCGGAAAGCGTCATGAACTGATTCTCTTTCTTATTTGAAGCGATAAATATCTCAATTTTGTATTTAGATTTGAGGAGGAAAAAAACATAATGAGATTTTGTCAACTACAACACAATTCTAACCGGCACTTGAAGAATCCTGTTGCGTCATCAATAATTTGAGATGGCCTTGTGAAGTATCAAACATGGGTCTGTGTCGGCAATGCCGACACACAATATGTTGCTCATTTGTAGAATCCATGCAATATGACTTTTTGCTTTTAAGTTTTTTCTTTTCTTTTTCCCTTAATTGATCCGTTTATTTTAAAGTCAACAATTAAGCATCTAAGTTCCAAGTATCCTGCAATCCATGCAGATTCATTTTCATTTTGACTGTAGAGACTAGAGACATTTTTTTCTCTCGCAGTGAAAAGTACTTAGATCCTATTCTTCACTACAAGTTCAATCCATTGGAAATCTAGTTTATCAGTTGAAGCCTAGGTGGGTTCAATCTAGTCTAAGGTGGGTTGACAACCTTATTCAAGATTGACCCAAATGTTGCTTTCCATTCGCCTCTTCAATTGAAGAACAAATTTAGACGGTTTTTATAATGTTTTATTTATAGTTCAAATGTGGGCCCAGCCCTGTAACAACTTCAACAGGGAATCCGGACTCAAAGATAAAAGCCCAAGATATAAACAGGGAGCATGGCACATAGATTTGAAACCAATTCTAAAACCAATAAAATAGATTTTAAGTTAGAACCAGAGCAGATAGATTTGAAACCAATTCTAAAACGAATAAAATAGATTTCAAGTTAGAACCAGAGTAGATAGATTTGAAACCAATTCTAAAACGAATAAAATAGATTTCAAGTTAGAACAAGAGCAGATAGATTTGAAACAAATTCTAAAACCAATAAAATAGATTTCAAGTTAGAACCAGAGCAGAACTATCATCTAGAAACGGTTCTGATTCAAGACCATTTTAGTGGCACGTTGCCCGCACACGTGTGCCAAAAGACCCACCAACACGACTACAGAAGACTTTAATACATGGCATACAATTACAAAACAAAACCAACTTTTCATTACATTACGAAACTCCTCACTGAGAAACAAAGAAGGGAAAAAAAAAAAAGCAACTTTGGCTTCTCCTCTCTCTCGTCTTCTCCTTCTCCCACTCCCCTCATTCTTCCCCTCACTTCTCTCTCTTCCTCAAAGAAAACAAGTAACTTTCTCAATCCATTCCAATCTCAATCTTCCCAAAAATCAAGATCCCAACTTTTTGCAATTTATTCCCATTCCCATTTTTTTTTTCTCAGGATTGAATCGGGTGGTCTGAAACTGAAGAGCTCAGCTACGTCTACTTCTTCCACTTTCGACCCTACACGTGTCACCCAGCTCTCGTGGCACCCAAGGTCGGATACCCCCACCCTCCCTCTCTTTGAGTTAGTGGTCCTCTCTCTTGATTCTTTTGCCCCCTGACGGTTTGGCGTATTAGGACCTTCTTGTACACTGGGTTCCTCTCCAACGCTGAGTGCGACCTTGTAAGCAATTTTAATCTCTCTCTCTCTCTTTCTTGTGATTCTGTTTTCTGCGGAAAATGATAGTTGGAGATTTCGTTTTCTTGGGTTTTCAGTTTCTGTTGTTTTGGAACAAGGGTGAAGCATTTTCTGCAGTGAAATGTGTTTATGCTTCATTATAGAAACGTGGAAAAATGATTTCACTGCGGAAAATGAAAATTGTGGGAATGTTAACATGGAATGAGAGAAAATTATTCTCACTCAGGAACCCTTTTTTGTCTTCTGTGGTAAATTTGAGAATTGTGATTGGATAGTTAGTAGAGATGGTAATTTGGGTTTGATGTGGATATGGGAGAACAGGCCAAGAATAAGTTGGAGAAATCAATGGTGGCGGATAATGATTCGGGGAAGAGTATAATGAGCAAGGTGCGGACGAGCTCTGGAATGTTTTTGAAGAGGGATCAGGTGAGGCCAATCCCACTATTGATTTGATCAACTGTAGAATGTTGATGTATTCTTGTTTGTTGTTATTGTGATTGTTGGGTATCTATATCTGGTTACTGGTCTTGTTTTTCAGTGCTTTGTTTTCGATGTCATTTTTTTTTCTGTAGTTTTTATGCTTAGAAAGGATATGAGATGACATAGTTTTTTAAGTAGTTTTATATAAGGTGAAAACTATTATTCTGATGGTGTTGATTGATGACACTTCAGATCTGAAAATTCCGCCTCGTTATCACTTGTAATTGAGATGCTAAAACTACAGTTGCTTGGATGAGCCTAATATTTGCCTGTCTACTGCTTTTCACTTTTCGAAATTCCTCTGAAAGTTGTCAAATTGCGGGAGAAGATTTAATGTATGTTTGTAACTATCCATGGGATGGAAAGGTGGATGAGAAAATGATCCATTTATGAAAGGAGTGTGAAGAGAGTACCACTTCCAGTACACCTACGGAGCATGATGCTGCCTCTATAAGATTGATTCAGAGACAGGAAACCTTATGTTGAGATTGTTGCAATCTTCTACATAACTGTGATCTTAGAGATAATTACTATAAATTATTTCTTCCTATTCTACGCTTGAGATTCCTTTTATGTTGAGATTCCTTTTTTTGTTTTATTTTTGACGTGGAAAACATCCTACAAAACATGAGAAGTTGGTTTTTCCTACGTTGTTGCTCACACAGTTAGGGACATGGCCATATAAGTTTGAGTT
Source organism: Persea americana (assembly GCA_029852735.1). Taxonomy (NCBI): domain Eukaryota; kingdom Viridiplantae; phylum Streptophyta; class Magnoliopsida; order Laurales; family Lauraceae; genus Persea; species Persea americana. Next base: position 61,898,657 of record CM056813.1, on the reverse strand, counting down.
TCTACTGTAGGCAAAAAAAAAAAAAAAAAGAAAAAAAAAAAAAAAGAAAAAGAAAAAACAGCTAAATCAAGAAATTGGAGTTTATTAAAATTGTGTTGTTAGCATTAATGGGAGTTACAATAAAACAATACATTAAGAGTACATTGTGTAAAATTTATCTTTACTGAGTATATAGGATTGCATGATATAAAAAGAATTAATCTAATTCAGACTTACTTAAGCTAAGAAGATTCAAACGAATGAGCAAGATTAGGCAAACAGTAGAATCAAGATGAACAATAGATTAGACCTATTCAAGCTTTGTAAGCTATTAAAGAGATTTATAATCTAAGGTCTGTAACCTCTTAAAATATATCTTTTTTATCTGGCAATAATTGGTTCTAAATCTGAATCTGAAACAGGTCAAGAAACACAAGGATCCAATCTCAATAGGAAAACTTCTTAATTTTTATGCACATTGATCTACGTCCAAATTGGAGTTTCTCTTAAATCCAAAAGTTGGTTCGATACCACCTTCTTTGAACCGAAAATTAGATAATTAGATATCCATTGACTTCGCTAATTAAACATGTATCTTAGTTATAAGATTTTGGTATGTAGCTGAATCATCAACATCCCCACGAGTTGTCTCCATCGGTCAGTAGCAATCTTCCCACTTCAAGCCTCCTTTTAATTCTAGCAGTTTAACGAAGTTAATGCAGTCTCCATCAAAACAAGATATGTTCTCTGTCACACTCTCACCAGCAAACTTACATCTTTGGGTTAATTAGAATTAAGTATTAGGTATAAGATCACCTGTTTACAGTTATTTCTTAGAAAATACTTAGGGTTTGTTTGTTTGTTTTATGTAATTGAATTCCTAGGAATTCTTAGATATACTTTTGTTAGTGGTTAAAATGATTCCTTTAATGGAAATTGAATACCTACCATCTCCCCATACTTTCAAATCAGAGGAAAATCTAAGTCCCTCTAACCTTATATCCTTCGTCTCTCTCTTTTTTAATAATTCTTAGCGGAGCTCATTTGATCATGAATTCCTATATATTCAAATTCCTATTTATCTGATCCAAACAAACAGGCCCTTAAGTTTGTTTGACGGGATAAAAAAAAATGCATTCCATTTTTTTAATAGACATTTCATTAAAATGACACAAATTTAAACAGTTATAAACATTCTAAATGAAATTCCCATTTGGTAGAAAAAGGATTACATCCCATCTCCTATTTTCTTCTATTCCAGTGAACCTGATCATGGTCTCACCAAGATGGGACACTGACAAGAGCTGGGCCCCACCAAACTTAACCCACACCATAAAAAGCAGCAAGTGGGGCCCATTTCACATCATCCCCCATCTCAATCCAACAGCTACAAGATGTGTGTCAATGGGAAATGGACAAGTGTCAGTTGGTGACCATCTCATGATCAAATCAAAAGCAACTCAAAGACTATCAAATTCATCACATGATACATGCCCAAGAAGAGAAGTGCCAGTAGTTTCCAACCTCACATGGGAAATTGCCCACGTTTGGTTTGTACTCTTGCAGGTTGGGAATTCCATGGAAAAGCCCATTCCATTTCTTGATCAGATAAAGCACCACATGCAATAAGGTATGTTGTCTTGGTCCTCAAAACATGTATGGGGACATAAATGCTTCTATCTACTTTGATGAGATGACGACAAAAGGGATGGTGGTTATTGATATTCTTTGGAACACGCATGTTTTTAAATCAGAGCCGTTCATCAAAGATCAGAAAAGAAACAAGCTTTGTGCCTTAACTTCTTTGAGGATGAAATAAGAGGAGGCACATGCAATAACCATAGATGTAACTCTGGTCCCATGCCATCTTAGATGTTTTCTAGGAACTATCAATTGGACCTTCTAGATATGGTGGCCTTGGCACTTTAAGGGTGTGGCCCACATATCTTTTTGGCCAGCAAAAACACACTAACCTGTATGGGACTTGGGAGTAGTGTAGTTGAGTGCAGTGGCACAATCACACACGACTTTGTTGGGAAATAATCGTCTCATGGAAATGTGGAGGTAATTTAAGATTTGGATAAAACATTATAAGATAGTAATGTGTGTTTGCATTGGATTGAAATCCTTAAATTTGATGCTTTTTAAAACTGTTAAACCTAAAGTCATGGATCAAGTTGTTGGGATATGATCTATTGGACTCAAGATTTTGCACACATGTCTCACCCATATGTTTCAATCCCCATCTTCCCATGAATTGACATGGCCCCATAAGGCCTCCACAACAAAAATGAGCATTTGCTCACCTGAAAAGGACTCTCTACAATATATGAGCAACAAGCAGACAACATAAAGATTTTCTACAAATGGGACATAAGTAATTTTAGTGATCAGATTGATCACTGATCTTATGGTGCCACTAAAGGATCCCAATCATATTGTTGTTGTTGTTTATTTATTTTTTCCTTACTATCCATTGGCAAACGTACAAATCATTGTTGGCTTGTGAATTGTGAATATGGTATTAACAGATATAATATATGTGAAACGCATGAGGATGACAGACAAGGAAGTTAATCTGCATCTTGCCAGATTATGGAACTTGATTTGTCACATGTGTCATTGGCGAAATCAACAACAAATGTGGATAGATGAGCAGAGGTTTGGATCTTGCAGAGTTTTATACTCTTATATATATATATATATATATATATCATCAATCATGCATTACAGTCGTTTATGATGCAGCCATGGGTTGGTATATGTCCAAATTGATGGTGACCTTATCAAATATTTTACATTTTAGCAATGACCAGGTGTCGTGTGATGTGATCTTTCAAGATTATTATTATTATTATTATTATTATGTTTATAATGGAGGGTGTCCCTGCCTTTTAAGCCAGAATAATCCCTATGGGCCCAGGGGGAGCCGGGTAAATCCCATGTGGCCCCAGTGTGGGAGTGTAGTTTTGAACCCTCAACCTCCGGGTGCAAACCGTGGTCCTAGGCCAATTGAGTTACCCCTCAGGGTTCATGTGATGTGATTTTTAAGATGTTTTTTTTTTTTTTAAAGTGATCTTTAATATGTTATTTTACCATGAGATATTTGTAAAGGATCGTTCTCATTCTTCAATTGGCCGGAGATATGACCGTTTCTGATCACCGACGGCGTCCACAGCCACTCCAACGGATTTCTCGGTGTTGAGCCGGCCGCCTCCAAGCAGGAGCAGTTAGGTCAGATTTCAGGCTTTCCGGAGACAATGGGAAGGAATAATCGTGATGCCTCCGACGGCGAATCGACTATTACCGAGCAGAGTGGGAGCCGTGGCGGCGATATAGGAAGGAGGAGAGATGCGGCAACGGCTTCGAAGGAAGAGTCTTCCAAGTGTGCATCAACAAGTAGTGGCAATGAAATGGTTGGTTTGTCTTTTTTCTAGCTTGAGATTTTTTATTCGCTCTTGATATTTTTGGTAATTTGGACCTGTTTGTTTGCATTGAGATACATAGGAATTGAATACATAAGATGGTTAAAGATGAAGATCAAAGGTGAATTTACGAAAATGAGCATCAGATAACATTTTTTATGTTCATTTTTGGGAATTTACCTTTAATCTTCATTTTTAACTACCGTATGTATTCAATTCCTGTTTATTCTAGTGCAAACACGTGAGTTAGAATCTGAATAGGTTTGAATTAGATTGTGTTTCCTTCTTTATTCCATTATTCAATTGAAATTGTTTTTGTTAGTTAAGATTTATACATTGATAATCTATGAAACATAGTCTTCAAGTGAAACACTGCTTTTCTGCCCCAAATTATTTCTAGCGATCAAGAACGGATGATGCTGTTGTTAGAAAATTAATATCAAACTATTTACTAATTGGGTGCATCCAATCTTATCCTTAGTTAGCAGTTTTGGGAACTGAGAACAGTGGCAGCACTGTAGTATTGTATTTGTAATGTTGATAGAACTGATATGGGAGGAATCTATGGAGTTTTTCTTTTGTATTGAGCTTAATCTATGGAAGTTTTTCAATCTATGGAAGTTTTTCTTTTGTATTGAGCTTTATCTATGGAAGTTTTTCTTTTGTATTGAGCTTTTGATGTGTATATTTTATCTAGGGTACTTTAGTATGAATAATTTGTTTTTTCAATGGTGACCAAAATTGACTTGGGCCGTATGGGTTTGGAGTTGAGTGAATTTTCGTTGGAGTGTCTGTTTTTGGTGGTGTTCTTTAGAAGACGGACTTCAACAGTAAGCGCCTCAAAGCCATGGAAGCTAGAAATGAGATAGACGATTCTAAAGCAGAGATGGAAGCCAGTTCATGCAATGGTAACCAGCAATTTGTACAAAGCTCTTTGCCTTCGGAGACACTGAAGCAAGATTACATCCATGTGAGAGCAAGAAGGGGTCAAGCAACTGATAATCACAGCCTAGCAAAGAGGGTACCCCTTTTCTGTTCTCTTTCTTTAAGGGGCCCATTTGTTTCATATGAATACATGCTCAAATGAGATCCAACAAAGGATTATTAAAAAGGTGAGGGTGAAAGATATAAGGTAGAGATGTAGATGGGACCTTGACTTTCCTAGGATTTGAATTACCAAGGCGTTGGCTGCGTATTCATTTCCAATTCTCCATAATTCATTTTCTATTGAAAGGGAGATTATTTGAAGGTCGTTTTTAGATATTCACCTTTGTTTCTTCATTTTTAGCTATTTTTAGAAATACAATTCTTAGAATTACTGGGAATTTAATTGCATGAAACAAACAGGCCCTAAGTTTCTGTTTACTAATTTTAAAATAGCAAGGAATGAATTTTGAAATGATATGAGATAACAAACAATGAATGGAACTTTGGATCTGATAGTGAATGTTCAGTTTATTATTACCAGTCATGTTTGAACTTTTCTCACAGAGGTGGTGAAATTATATAAAATAAAAATTAGTTAGATAGAATTGTCCGTCTACCATATGCAGATGATTTGAGAAAGTCCCATTGATTGGACAGGCTAGAAGAGAAAAGATCAGTGAGCGTATGAAGATTCTCCAAGAGTTGGTCCCTGGATGTAACAAGGTGGTCAAGGATTGACCTTGGGCTTCCCTACCACAGTCCCATCATTCCCTGCAAGAGCCATGTAATTGTCTTTCCTTGTAAAACTGGTGCACTTATATGACAGGCTAGCAGCTATGAGCCTCTGGATGTAGTTGGCCACTTCATGGCTAGATTTCCCTGCAGTGCATGTGAGCTCTTGTGGCCACTTGTCGAGGAATGTTACTTCATAAGCTGGGCTTGGGTTCATGAAGAAGTAGAAAGGGTCCACGCCCTTCCACCCTCTAGCTGTGGTGCCATGGAACATGCTCATCCTATTAGCCATCGCCACCAGAACGATCTGGTTCGTCAATTCGGCAAACAACGACGAGAACCTAAGCAAAAATGGCTCTCGACAAGTCGTCCCCTCCGGGCATATGACTAGATCCCCCTCTTCCAAGAGCTTCTTGATCATGGATGCATCGCTAGCACGGTCACGGGTCAGCCGGACGGTCTTGATGGGGGATAGGATCTCGGAAAGGTGAGAGACCGAGTAAGTGACTGCAGCGATTGGACGACCGAGGGCAGTCGAGAGGAAGATACAGTCAAGGAGAGTCCGATGGGAGCAGATGAAGAGGACACCAGTTTGGCCCGTGGACTTTTGGGTTGGAGGAGGTGGGGTGCCCTTAATTGTGACTCGAACGCCAAGTGCCCAGAAGGCATAGTAGACTAACTGCATGGGGAGGAGGGTGCCCGCCGCGATTCTCAAGCAGGCCAGGATGAAGCCCACTGGGATCCATAGGATGGTGAGCAAGGCCAACAATGGTGTGGCCTTCTGAACGAGCCGGCCATCGTGGAAGACGATTGGCTTAGGCAGCTTATCCCAGGTCACAGCCTCCACTTCAGGCTTGGGTTTAACCATGTAGCTCTCCCGTACCAGTATTACAAACAGTTGAAGTTGGAAAACAGGCCTACATAGTTAGGCCTTAAACACAAGTTTATTTGCATACTTGTATGATACATTGACTTGTTGCATTCTATGTCATTACGCATATCTTCTAATCTATGTTTAGTTTTGTCATCTTGTAAGCTTGGTTATATGCAGCTATTAGCAACTGATCCACACTTTAAGAAAAGATCTCATAGTAATCTAAAGCCAGTGGCTTATTTCAAATAATGAACTTTTTGTGTTTTAGAAACTCAAAGGTCAAAGATGAATGTTTGTCAGTAAGGGAAATTTTTAATGTTTTCTTCCTATTTTGATCAACACAAACTACCTTTGGATTTCCCAGAGCACAAAGGATTAATAGGAAACCCTGTCTCCATTGTGCAATTCTTGTAACTAGTCATTTTGATGTCTCAGTTCGGTTTGCAGACAATTGATGCTGCTGTTATGGTATTTGGCTCACATGCAACAAGAGAATATGGCCAGGGATCTGCACCTGAATGGTTGCATATGCAGGTTGGTGGTTGCTATGAAAGATCAACTTAACTATGAAAATCTTCATCGATCAGCTAATAAAGGCGGCATCTCGAATCTCTCTAAAAATATTTTTCTGCAATCTTAGTTCAGTTATCTGTTCCTAACATATTCACCATGTTGTAGAAAAGAAAATGTTCAAATCAGACGGAAAAAAAAAAAAAAAAACAGAGAAAGAAATCTGTGCAGTCTCCACTTACCTCTTATGAAATTGAATCTGAGCAGTCTAATTGTGTTTTCAGCCCTTCATTGTTATACTAAACCCGAACACAACACTTGTCCGTGTACTTATCTATAATGAGTTAACTAGGGAATGTTTCTACTATTCAAAAAAAAAAAAAGGGGGGGAATGTTTCTTGCTAGAATGTTTCTGTGTCTGCATGTCAACATAAAATTATGTACTGCTCCTGCCTGAGGATGTTCTGATTGGATCCTCAAAGAGGACTGGGGTTGTCAAAAGATTGGGCCCCTCAATTAAAGGCGCCGTGACATAGGCATGTGGGAATGCCCACAGGAGAAAACTCCCCTGTATATTGATATTGACATACATAAACCTCGACCCCAACATCCTTAAATTATCAAAAAAAGAAAAAAAAAACATCAGTCAATTAACTTTGGCTCTTTTAGTTTTAAAAAATACATAGATGATAACTATAGCATGGAAAATATGCAGAAGTTACAAAGAAAGCACAGTTTTTGAAAGATTACATGAATTTAATGTAAATTGTTATTTTAATTTTCAAGTCTTAATAAGTATATTTATCTTCTATTCTACAAAGAATGTATGGTTTATGTATATTTTTGTTGTTGTTTTTTCCTATTATCTATGTATATAATTTCCTTAAGATGACCTAGCCTACTTGGTCAAACCAAGACGAGCCAGGCCAAGTCGTGGATCGATCAGGAGATTTGATTAGGTTCCAATGAAAACTCAGAATAAAAAACCTGACCCAGTCACACAAAGTATTGAAGTTAAAAAACATGGGGAGTTGACCTGTCGCTCGGTTGAGCAACTTATTTTTGGGTAGGACGAACCAAGATCAGGGGCTTGTGTAGGGTAAAAAAAAAAAACTTTTGGGGGTTGTCCTGACCATGGGACCACAAGCACTAACTGATTCGGGATGAAAAAGGTTAAGGCTCTGATTGGGTCTAAAGTGTACTCAGCCATATGCAGAAGTTCTTGGATCACAGGAACACTTTCTGAAGAAGTTCTTGGACTTGCTCTTGGTTTAACTACCTCAGCAGAAGTGTGGCAAGCATTGGCAGCCGCATTTGCTCAAAACTCTTAGGCTTGAGAGTTTGAATTATTGTCAAAGATGCAGTGTTTAAAGAAGGGTACGTCTTCTCTTTTTGAATATTTACGAGAATTTAAATCAATCTGTGATCAACTGAATGCTATTGGAAAACCTGTTCTAGACCAAAGCAAGGTATTTTGGTTATTGAGTGGTCTTGGTCCTCAATATGAATCATTTACAACAACAATACTCAAACCTCCTGTCCCATCTTATGCTGATTTGATCCCTTTACTGCACAGTCATGAGCTGCGCAATAAAGGACATCAAGGTGAGTTGGTTAATTACTCTATGGCTTTCTATGGCCAACAATATGGGGGAGACAACAATAAAAATAAGTATAATTGTTGTGATCTAGGGCCTATGAGAAGCAAACAAGCACACACAAGAACACGGAGATTTACGTGGTTCGGCTTTTGGCCTACGTCCACGGGGAAGACGGGAGAACTCACTTTATAATCAGAAGAAGGTGTACATCATAGAGACCCTAAGCCTCTATTTATAATATCAGCCCAATACCCAGTTACACCCAAACACTACTTCTAATCACAGTAGACCTATGATAATAGACCTACTTCTAATCACAGTAGAACATGAGCAATACAGGGGCCCAGTTTATTTATTATTTATTCAATTGAGCCAAACAAATAACAAATCTCCACCTTGGCGAACATTGAAGCTGATCCTCATGCACTTAACACGTCTCACCGTCTCCACCTGCCCCTTAGGGCACTCAGGTACTGAGCACACCGATCAAGTCCAAGCAATGCTTGAACTTGAATTTAAACCATTCCTTCATGAGTGCACCAAATCGCTTGTACCATTGTCCAGAAGCTTGCTTCGACTCGTACAATGATTTCTTTAAACTGCATACATGATCAGGAACCTTAAACTGCACTCTTCCTGCACCGGAAGCTCCTTCATCTTTCTCGTAGAACCGCTTGCATCCGATGGCCTGATGTTCCTCATCAAGAGACTCCATCTCTTCAGTCATAGTTGCTGCCTGTTGACTACTTTCCAGTCCTTCCATTAATTCAAGAGACTCAGTCGTCAATGCGTATGCAACCATATCATAACGGCCACTATCTGATGATTCAAGAGACTCAGTCGTCAATGCGTATGCAACCATATCATCACGGCCACTATCTGATGTCGACGCGTACGTCATCATATCCTCGAAACCGTATCTAACCGGCGGTTTCCTTTCTCTCTGCGGTCTACCTGTCTGCGGCATCTGCGGCTCTATCTGCTGCATCTGCTGCATAGTCTGACGATCCCCTGTATTTCGGGAGGAGTCGGATGCACTCTCCTTCTTCACTAGGATGTCGGACTCCACCTGAACGGTGTCACTGCTGCTACCTACTTCTGTCCTCTCCACCTGCTTTCTCGATTCGAGTAAATCATCCTCATGAAATGTAACATCCCTGCTGATGATGAATCTGGGTGAATCTTGATCAGTACACCACAATCTGTATCCTTTCACCCCAGAAGCATATCCCACCAAGATGCACTTGACAGCCCTTGGTTCTAACTTATCGGTTTTCACGCGAGCATAAGCCGGACAACCGAAGATCCTCAAGTTAGAATAATCAGCTGGATTACCTGACCACATTTCTTCCGGTGTTTTGCAACCAATCTTTGTGTGTGGAGACCTATTTATCAAGTAGCTTGCAGCATTTACTGCCTCAGCCCAAAAGTCCTTGGACAATCCTGCAGTAAACAACATACAACGAGCTCTTTCCAAGATCGTTCTGTTCATCCTCTTTGCAACTCCATTCTGCTGCGGATTTTCTATAGTGGTGTAATGCCGAACTATGCTATGATCCGTGCAATAGTTCTCAAACTCTGTCGATCTGTACTCCTTGCCATTACCTGTCTTCAACTTCTTCACCTTTCTGCCAGTCTGTTTCTCAACCATTTCCTTCCATCGCTTGAATGTAACAAAGGTCTGATCCTTCGTCTTCAGAGTATAAACCCAAACTTTCCTTGAATAATCATCAATAAAAGTCAGCATAAACTGGGACCCGCCCTTGGAGTAAACCTTAGAAGGCCCCCATACATCTGAATGAACATAATCAAGGATACCTTTCGTGCGATGAATACCTGTCTTGAAACTGACCTTTCGATGCTTCCCGAAAACGCATCTCTCACAGAAATCCAACTTGCCTGTCTTTGTGCCACATAGCAAATTCCGATTGCTCAGTATTGTCAATCCCTTCTCACTCATGTGACCCAGGCGCAAGTGCCATAAGCGTGTTGAGACAGATTCATGGTCATCTGAGGAAGACACTGCAGCTCCACCTGTAACTGTATTTCCAGACAAAACATATAAGTTTCCAACTCTATTGCCTCTCATAAGAACCAGAGCACCCTTCACAACCTTCATGACTCCACCTTCAGCTGAGAACTTACAACCATCGGAGTCCAAGGCACCAAGAGAAATAAGATTCTTTTTCAGATCAGGAACATGCCGAACTTCTGCTAACGTTCTGATGATTCCATCATACATCTTGATTTTAACTGTTCCAATTTCAACCGTCTTACATGCAACATTGTTGCCCATCAAGACACTACCACCGTTGATTTCTCTATAAGTGATAAACCAGTCCCTATTGGGACACATATGGTAAGAACAACCAGAATCAAGAATCCATTCATCCTTAGGACGAATACCATTTTCAATCACAGAAAGTGCATTGTCGGAATCATAATCTGATCTTCCATCTGCAATACTGACTGAATCATCATCAGATGATGAATCTTCTATTTCTTTCCCTTTCTTCTGCCTTTCGGGACAGTTTTTTCTGATGTGCCCTTTCTTATGGCAATAATAACATTCAATGTTTTTCCTATTGGATATATGTTTGTTCTTATTACTGGAGTCTTTTGTTCTTCCTCGTACTACCAAACCCTCACCCGAACCATCATTATCAGCTGCAACCTTTTTCTTCAACTCTTTCGAGTTCAAGGCTGCCTCTACATCCTCTTTGGATAGAGTATCTCTACCATACATCATGCTATCAACAAAATGCTCATATGAGGGTGGTAATGAGCACAACAACATAATAGCTTGGTCCTCATCATCAATTTCAACATTGATATTTTCCAAATCCATAATAGCTTTTGTGAAAGAATCAAGGTGAGTTGAAACAGACGTACCTTCCTGCATTTGTAACGTGAACAACCGCTTCTTTAGATACAAGCGATTCGTGAGAGATTTCGTGATGTACAAGTTCTCCAACTTTTGCCATATACCAGCAGCAGTTTTTTCCTGAACAACCTTTCGCAGTACACCATCACTCAAGAACAGCAGAATCTGACCATACGCCTTTTCCAGCAACTCATCCTTCTCTTCATCTGATAATTTTTCAGATAGAACATTCTTTCCCCTCAAAGCTTTATGCAACCCATTCTGTACTAACAAAGCATGCATCTTCAGACGCCAAAGACCGAAGTCATTATTTCCATCGAATTTTTCAATATCGAATTTAGCAGCCATTCCACAAATCTTTCACTAGAACTGTGTAGATCTGGTCACCACGAGCACGCTGGAAGAAACGGATCTGAAATCCGACTTTGGACGGCTAATATATCGCAGAAATAAGTTTCTGCGCTCCGATCAGTCAATCTTCTTTGTTGACTGTTGAACAGCCAATCTTCTTCCACAACAGCGTAGATCTGCTCGCAACGAGTCCGTAGATTCAAACGGATCTCAGATCGGACTCCGGATCGTCAAGATATTGCGAAAACAAATTTCAGCCTTTGATTTGGTCAAACTGGCTTTGACCGTACGATCTGCTGACGTCAAAGATGCTGACGTCACTGCTGCTTTAGTTCTGGGCTTCTAGTTTACGGGTCAGGTCGACCTGGCCCAACCCGACCTGGACTGGCGGATGGGCTTTTGAAACGGGTCAGGTTTGACCTGACCTAGACTCAAACCACAACTGCAGCAGGCCCACCTTCTTCTTCTTCTTCAACTGTTCTGTTCTGCAACAGAACAGGGTTCGTCTTCCACTCGGGCGTCAAGCAGTGGCGACCACTCGCACAATCACCGACGGCAGCGGCGGCGACCCCCCTTCATCGGCGACGGGCTGAGGAGGGGATTCCGGCGACTTTTCTACACGGCGAGGTGGGGCTCAGCCGAACCCAAAACCGCCCCCTTCCTGCTGTCTTCTTCCTCGATTTCTCTCTGATCACCGTCGTCAACACGCAGCAACAGTACGCAGGTGACGAGAAAACGGGCAGCCCTTCTTCACCTGTCTGCTTCCTCGAGTTCTGGTTCCGGAAACAGAACTAGACCAGCGACGCACAAGAACGGCCACGGCAACGCGCACTCCGGCGACACGCGGTGAAGACTCCAGCAACTTTCCAGTGACGAGAGGCACAGGCAGCGCTGCTTCACGGCGTGGGGCGATTCCAGTTACAAGCAGCGGGACGGCAGCAGCGGTTCTCTCTCTCTTCTCCGGTGATCTTCCGTGGCCCACTTCTAGATCGATCTGTCACCCTCTGAGATCTGATCCGTCAGATCTCCTCCGATCACGTCAAATTGCTCTGATACCAGTTTGTTGTGATCTAGGGCCTATGAGAAGCAAACAAGCACACACAAGAACACGGAGATTTACGTGGTTCGGCTTTTGGCCTACGTCCACGGGGAAGACGGGAGAACTCACTTTATAATCAGAAGAAGGTGTACATCATAGAGACCCTAAGCCTCTATTTATAATATCAGCCCAATACCCAGTTACACCCAAACACTACTTCTAATCACAGTAGACCTATGATAATAGACCTACTTCTAATCACAGTAGAATATGAGCAATACAGGGGCCCAGTTTATTTATTATTTATTCAATTGAGACAAACAAATAACAATAATAATAAGAGAAGGGGTCAGTCTTTTACATCAAAGGGAAGAGGCTTCCCTTAGACTGGTCAAAGAAACTCTTCCCCACGCGACTTGCAGGAACATGGTTGCTCAGATGGGGAGCATGGTGTTAGATCTTCACAATATCGGAATGCGGGCAGCATCATCACATGCCAGATTTGTAAAAAGCAAGGTCATGATGCTCTCAAATGCTGGCACCGATTCAATAATAGCTTTCAAGCCCAACATATTCCACAGGTGTTAGCAGCAATACAACTCTCTAACTCACAGGACGCTGAACGGTTCCCAGACACTGGAGCTTCTTCTCACATTACTGCCAACGCAGGCAATCTTACAAATCTAATTCCATACCATGAGACAGATTCTGTCATGATAGGGAATGGAAAATGCCTACCTATTTCTCATATTGGCGAAGGGAAGATATACAATGGCACAACTTTTCTTCCATTGAAAAATGTGCTATTAGTACCTGCTATAAAAATGTGATGTTTTGATAATTATATATATATAAATTATTTATTTTATTATTATTATGTAATTGGTTGTATATTAGTTAAATACGTGATTAGTCTAAGCGGGGACCACGTTAGGCTTATGTTTGGTGAGTTAGGTTTGTTGGATAGGTGGCTTGACTCATAGTAACCCGGCCCAGTTTAGTGAGTTTAATTCTTCTCTAACTAAAACCCTTATTCTCTTCTAATTCAAACTCTCATCTACTTAGAAACTCTATTCTTTCTATAATTTAACTCATATTACAACTCATATTCCCATCATCTATTTATACAACACCACTCTTTTATTCTCCCATACAACTCTCTCTCTCTCTTCCAACTTATCTCTAGGAATTTTAGACCGTCTCCCTCAACCGCGGATCTCAGGAAAGTACTTAACCATAACTTGTAGATTTCATACTTGTGTCCTCCCTTAATTTACGTATTATTGCATATAGAAACCCTTTTATGCCCTTTAATGTTCGATTTCTCTATTGTTTTGATGAGACCGTGCATATTGATGATGTTATTCAAATTGGGTAGACATGGCAGCCCATATTTTCAGTTTGAAATCCTTTCTTAATACCATTGGACTCATGAAACCCTATATATCACTTTGAAGGGATCAGTAAGTGCCTTCTGTAACTCGATTCACCCAAGCCCAAGGAGGACCTGAAACCGTGAGGGACTGTATGTGTTTTGGGACTGTGGGACTCGGGTGGGCCACTTGATGATGCATCCGGTCCGTGGATCCGGAGGGGGACCCATGAGCGACCCTAAAGGAGTTGGTCCCATAGGCAGTAGAAACCCCTGGGCCCATTATCCAGTAACTTGATCAGATGGAGACGTGAATGAGGGGAAGATGGACCGCTTTGGCATCTGATGGTTGTGGGGCCCACGGGACAATCTGATCACGGATCTGGTTCGCACATCCGGCTGTACAGGGCTGGGCGACATACACTTGTGAGGTTGATCATGGGCGATTGATACATGGGGCTCACTATGCTAGACTCCTTGCAGCATTAGGCGTGAATCCATTATGTTGAAGTGGGTTCTGTGGGGAAAGGAGATGAGAGACGATTTTAACCTGACTTGAATTGGGAGAAGGAAGCCTCCTCCACGTGGCAGGTTGTTGAAGACTTAGAGTGGGTAATAGAAATGAGTGGGGTATGACCTGATGATGTGCTGGAAGGAAGAATGCCATGTGACCTCAGGCTTAAGTACTATTGGAATAGTATCTTGACCCATTAGTTTTTTAGAAATTAAAAATAGCCTCTGGTTGTTTTATAAAGCCAACTTAGACTTTTTGACTTATTTTGAATGTGGAAAATGGTTTGGATGTGATCCTTAGTTTTTCTAAAAACTATAAATTAAGGATTATTGTTTCTTACTATTATTTGCAAATTAATATGATATCTTTGATGTTTTAATGTTTTAAAATTATATCTTTTTGGACCTTATTAATTGGATCATTGAACCCGAGTAAATACCGTCTGGGCACACGCTATCTTACTAACATGGGGTTTAATGTTTTGTATGACCTCCGGGAAATCCTAATGGATTCGAGTTCAACCCGTCTCTATTGGAAAACCCTTAATTGGATGCACCATTGATTGAGAATGAATGCATTGATCTTTTATCTATTTAGAGATTCCTATAGTTGTTGGGTACGAGACCTTATGTTTGATCTTAGGTTTAGCTTGTGATTATTCTTTGACCTTTGAGTTTGCATACATGATTGAGATTGATGTAGGTCTATTAGTTGCATACCCTATGTTGATTGGATATGGACCGTAATGTGGTTTGGCAATTGATTGAGATATTGTAGATGTTTATTTAAATGATTGGATTGGTATTGATTGTGGATATTTGTGCAGCCATACCTTCACTTTGACTTAAGTTTCTGTGTCAGAGCATTACTGGTCATTAGGTCTATTCTACTATGCTATAAATATATATGTACATTGATTTAGTCATATTCGAACGACTGCAGTTGTAATTGGAAGGCTGATCACTGATATGTGCGGACACTATAATATCCGAATTGAATTCGAATCGGTTTATCCGGCCTACGATTACGAACCAGTTTATAACCGCCGACCTTCGAACGGGTTTTCTTGCTTTATTAGGGCTGACCACCCAAAGCAGTGGCATTGTTGCTATGTGATCATTGTGTAGGCTGGATTTAAGTTGTGCATTCTTCTCATTATTATCACAGTGTTATTCTCGTATGATCATTACCTGTCATTACTCTCATTGATCTTGTGTTTTATTTATAAATTATGTTTTTGTGCTTGCTGTTTACCTTGTTTATTGGTGCATAGGTACCGATTCTTACCTAGCCGAGGAGACGGAAGAGGGTCAAACGTTTCAAGCATTTGAACCAGTTAATGAACCCGAGTGGAGTGCCGATGATGGCTACGGAGCCGTCTGAGTCCGCACGAGAGTGACTTTCATCATAGAGACCACTTTAGTAGCAAATTATTCATAATTAACATAATGTTATTTAGTTGTTGTTTAGTTTATTTGGAAACTTTAATTTTAAATATTCAGTGAGTTATGTGTTAGTTTGATTTTGAATATTGATACAAATTGATTTAATGCTTCCGCAAATGTTTTATTATGACTCATCATGTTTCGGAATTTTGTGGGTCCATATTTGGAAGCTTGTATTGTATTAAACACAGGAAATTGAATGTTTATTTTTATTTTTCACGTTATCCCTTGATTGTATTTTGGGGACGTGACAAAAAAAGAGTTTGCTTTCGGTCTCCAAATTAACTACTGATCACCCTTGTTATTTTGTATTCGATGGTAATGGCTTGAAAATCATGAACATGAAGACAAACAGAGTGTTGGCATCGGGGAATAGACTCGGAGGATTGTACGCCTTGGATGATGTGCGCGAAGAGGCATACTTCTCTAACCGGTTTCGAGCTACGGGAGAAGATGTGTGGCACCAAAGGCTTGAACATCCACAGGCGAGAGTGCTTTTGTTTCTAAAAATTAATGGTTTTATTTCAGTCAGTAATTAATCTCGTGGTATGTGTACAAGTTGTCAGTTGAGCAAGAATGCCAAGTTGCCGTTTTATGCTTCTAGTAATCGGTCTGTCGAACCATTGATTAAAGTTCACTGTGATTTGTGGGGACCAGCCCCAATCAACTCAGTTCAGAATTTTCGTTACTATGTTGTCTTTATTGACGATTTCTCAAGATTCAGTTGGTTTTACCCATAAAGAAGAAAATCTGATTTTTTCAGATATTTTCTAGTTTTTCAAAAGATGGTTGAAAGACAAGTTGACAGAAAAATCAAGATTTTTCAGTCCGATGGAGGTGGTGAATTTTTCAAAAAGGAGTTCATAGACCATTTGGCTGATTGTGGTATCATACATCAGGTATCTTGCCCAGGAACACCCGAACAGAATAGTATTGCTGAGCGTAAACACAGGCATGTAGTCAAATTCGGTCTAGCTATGATGTATCATGCTGCCGTTCCAACATATTTTTGGGTAGAGGCATTTTCTACATCTATATTTCTTATTAATCGCCTCCCATCACCTACCTTGAATATGGAATTCCCATATACCATGTTGTTCCAGAGAAAGCCAAATTATGCCACATTAAGAGTTTTTGGTACATGTTGCTTCCCTTACCTGCTCAATTATGCGGCAAATAAGTTTGAGCCTCGCTCACTGCCATGCATTTTTCTTGGCTATAGTGACAAGCACAAAGGCTATCGTTGTCTCCATCGTTCATCTGGGCGTGTTTACATCACACCATGTGGTGTTCAATGAAATCATATTTAAAGCTATTGGACAAGTGGAAGGAGAATTGTCCGTCTTTCATGAATGGATGGATCCATGTGATAATGAGTGCAATTTGCAACCTGATACAATGACACCATCAGATCGTGCTCGTCTATTTTCTGGACTGCCATCATCTTTGGAAAATGAGAAGAATGGACCCATCTTAGGCTCAGATGACTCACCGACACAAGATAATAATACTCAAGTCCCTCCAACATTGACACCCCTGCCATCTCCAACTTCACATGTTATAGTTGGAACATCTCATATTAATGATTGTATAGTGTCATCCCAACAAGTGCCTACAACTGCAACTACTCCATCCTATGAGCCTATAGCAACATATCAACCTACCACCACATCTTCTGCCAAACCCACAATTGAGTTGACCCATTCCTATGATCCTGGAGTCACACCTCAATCCATCTCCATGTCACTTGGCCAGCCCACATTAGAGCCGTCCCAGCCCCATAATCGTGCAATTATATCTCAACCCACCTCCACACCTTTCACTCAGCCAACAATTCAGTCATCTCATATCATGACCACTAGAAGCAAAGATGGAATTTCCAAACCCAACCCCAAGTATGCTCTCCTTACCTCTACTGTACCCACTAAACCAAAAACTGTCAAATCTGCTCTAAAAAATGATGGTTGGAAAGCGGCTATGATTGAGGAAATGAAGGCGCTTGCTACTAATTAATGACACTTGGGAGCTTGTTCCCCGGAGTTCAAACATAAATGTGGTGGGTTGTCGTTGGTTTTTCAAGACCAAGTTACGATCTGATGGTGGGCTGGAGCGTCTCAAGGCTCGCCTTGTTGCCAAAGGCTTTAATCAAAAGGAAGGGGTGGATTTTTCTGAAACCTTTAGCCCAGTTATTACGCCAAGTAGTATAAGAATTGTTTTGACTGTAGCTACTGTGAAAGGATGGTTAATTCGTCAATTGGATGTTAAAAATGCATTTCTTCATGGTCATTTGCAAGAACCGGTATATATGGAACAACCCTCGGGCTTTGTTGATCCTTCTAAACCCCATTTTGTGTGCCTTCTCAAACGGGCTCTGTACGGTCTCAAATAAGCCCCACGAGCTTGGTTTGATCGCTTTAGCACATTCTTACTTGGATATGGATTTTTTTGCAGTGTGGCAGATTCATCTCTTTTTATTTAAAAGCGTGGCAGTTCTACTATGATATTGCTCTTGTATGTGGATGACATAATCCTTACAGGAAATAATCAGTGTCTAATTGATGATCTCGTGCAAAATCTCAGCCATAGTTTTTCAATGAAAGATCTCGGCTTATTGCACTATTTTTTGGGCATTGAAGTGCACCATACCCATGATGGGTTGTTTCTATCTCAATCGAAATATGCCCATGATTTTTTGCGGAGGGCAAATATGCTGTCACGCAAAAGCATTTCAACACCAATGGCAGTTAAATTGTCAACTCTCAAAGGCAATGATGATCTTTATCTTGATGCCACATCCTATCGAAGTATTGTAGGTGCTTTACAATACCTCACAATGACGAGGTCTGGTCTCTCCTATGCTGTGAATATGGTGTGTCAATACATGCACAACCCAACGGTTGGTCATTATCAATTGGTGAAACGCATTTTGCGTTATATCAATGGTAC
Source organism: Persea americana (assembly GCA_029852735.1). Taxonomy (NCBI): domain Eukaryota; kingdom Viridiplantae; phylum Streptophyta; class Magnoliopsida; order Laurales; family Lauraceae; genus Persea; species Persea americana. Next base: position 61,880,058 of record CM056813.1, on the reverse strand, counting down.
TATTGATCTGGGTCTTCATATTCTCTCCAAGAGTACACTAGACCTTTATGCCTCCTCAGATGCAGATTGGGCAGGTTGCCCCACTTTGAGACGATCAATGATTGGCTATTGCACATTTCTTGGTTCAAATTGTATCTCTTGGAGTGCTAAGAAACAGTCCACTGTTGCTCATTCTAGTGCAAAAGCAAAATATCGTGCCATGGCCTCCACAACAGCAGAACTAACTTGGTTGTCTTGCATTCTTCGCGATGTTGGAGTCGTTCAAAGGCAGCCATCCATGTTGTTTTGTGACAATATAAGTGCACTTTATATAAGTGCACTTTATATGACTGTCAATCCTGTCTTTCATGCTCGAACAAAGCATATCGAAATTGACTATCATTTTGTTCGTGAGAAGGTGGCCCTAAGATCATTGATCACACGGTTTGTTTCATCTAGGCAACAGTTGGCCGATATTTTTACAAAACCATTGCCTCGAGATGTATTTCAAGATTTACGGGTCAAACTTGGCCTGTGGTTATGCCCCTAGTCCATTTTGAGGGGGAGTATTGAAGAAGTTAGTCCGATCACAAAATTAGATGGATTGGATCAACTAAGGCATAGCCCATCCCGTGTTGCATGCAACCTGTCAATTCCCATATCCAAGGCTACATTCAAGGAGATGACTGCGCCCACATGATTTCTTTCATAATTGATTAGTTGCCTTCAATGTGTAAATTAAATACTTTCCTTGATTTTTTCCTTTGATATAATTTTTCTCTTAAAGCTATTGTAACTGATATAGAACATGTTTCTATATATACATATACAGTCATCGTTTGCTCTCTATGCAAGAGGGAGAACTTTCAAAAATCTTGCCGATTATTTTCTTTAACTAGGTCACTGCAAGCATTTAGAGCCCTCATGTATCTTCCACTTTATTTAATAAAATTACCTGTAGTGCTTGAAGTGGATTCTGGCCAGTTTTAACATCTCATCCTTATTCCTACACTGCTTCGAAACTGAGTATATTCTAAAGACATGAGCCAACAAAATGGATAAAAGGTTTGATCTATGATTGGGTTTCCTCCTTCCACACCCCAAATTAATAGGCATAATAGATAATCAACCATTCTGCAAAAGGTTCAAAATATGATTTGATACAGGTGACTGTGCTCTTAAATTCCACAAAAACTAGATAGTGTTGCCATCTGTAACCAGGCCCCTGTGTGATCACACATAGGTGGGCTTTGGTCACTGCTGGATCCTATCTGATAAAAGGTGGCATAAATTCCTCATTTTCGTGTTTGTAGGGACCTAGTCATCACCGACCAAAGCTTTTGCATTGTGAAAGGCTAACAGATAGTTCAGAACTTTCTGATTAGATGAAAAAATAGACCTCCTCATCAATAGTGTTGAAATTGGGCTTGAATGTTGCTTGTGAAAATGGAAACCTAAAATGGACAATCAGCCACATAAGCAAACAAACGGGAAATCAGAGGATTTACATTGTCCGACTATATGTTTATTTCCACAACAGGAGAATACTCAATCTCACTATTCAGGGGTTCAGGGGTTTAAAAGTTACATCTGAATATATATTTTTCTCTTTCTTAAACAATTATCAACATACCACTGGACCTAAAACCTACCTGGAATACAAGGCATCAACCAACAATAAACCAGAGTCAAAACTATATAGCAGATCAGCCAGGACATCAACAACTTGCTCTTTTTTATTCTAGTTGATGCCAAACAATCCCATAGTATCTCCATTTTCTTGTTCTAAGAACAATTGTGGTTTCAGTTTCCTATTCGATCGTATGGCTCTTGCACTTTATAAGTGATCTTTTGCTGAACACATACATTATTTCTTTTGTTTGGGAATTTAATCTCCTAATTTTGTATAGGTTCATAAAATAAGCTGATCATATCCTACTGGGTGTATAAGTTCAAGAGGCTACATTTCACAAATGAATGGTAATTTATTGGAAGGAAACTTCCAATATTTACAAGCAGGAAATTCATTCAAATAATTCAAACCGAGGCCAGTTTCCTGATATCGCTTTAACCATCCTATTATCCTTCACAACTCCACCTCTTTTAACATCTAAAGACTCCCTAATACAAGAAGAACTTCATATCTCTAACAATGGTGGAGCTAGGATTTTCTTTTAAGAGGGCAAGCAATGGTTTACCAATAATATTTTATATTTATTGATTTATTACTAATCATTGAAAAACTAATTTTCTTTCAGATTTTTCTTCAATAATATCAAAGAAAAAACCTAATGTGAAGATACCCAAAATCTCTAATACATAATTTCTCAAAACTTTGTGAGAGCAGTTGAATTATGATAATACTATGGCTCACCATAAAAATCCCAAATTGCTCAAGATAATTCTTTTCTCCCATTTTTAGCACTAAGAATTGAATCTCAGTCAAATCATTGCAGTGGAGCCCATTTACTGAAATTCGAACTGTTCAAAATAAAGGGCCTTCAAAAGTATAGGATGTCCATAATCAGAATTAATATGACCATTCAATTGATTTTTTTATTAAAATGTGGTTACCACAAGTTTATGTATTTTAATTTTATTTTTTATCAAATGATTAATCCAATAGTGGGACCAACTCGGATGGAGATCTCTACACTAATGGGGCTGGGACGTTGGAACGCAGTATTGGTTTGATGGGTTCTTTTCCTATTTTATTTTTACCCAAAGCACTTATCATTTTCAACTACGAGACACCCTTGTTGACACTTCATGGCACTTCATCACAACAAGACTCCCTTGTAGACTTTCTATCTTAGCTTTTAAAAGTTTGATGCTTGTATGACTCTACTTTTCTAATTTTATGATATTATTTATTTCAACACGTGTCTTAGTTAGATTGGGGCCACACTTTCCAAATAAGTGTGCAACATACATAGATCGGATATAGTGGGCCCCATGGAGGAAGGAAGTGTTGTCCGACTATAGTAGGTGGAGCTGTTGTTCTTAGTTTATCGAAAGAGATAGAAGACGTTTTGGGGTGGGGCAATCTTTTTTAAATATGTGGGGCATAGCTAGGGACCCATTATGAGTTTTGAGGGTTTTTTTAGCAGATCTAGGGTGACCGCTGCAGATGGTCATCACGTGGCTACGCCCCTGGGACTGTGATTGCTAACGTACAAAAAACCTTCAACCAATGCTCTCTCTTGATATCTTACACAATTATTTATTGGTGATCACAATTTGTCTCGTAGAGTACTTTTTTTGTTCTTTTTTGAGTCTATTAGTGTAAGCGATCACTAGTCAGATCCATTATGGTCTTTTTCCAAAAACCATTGTAAGGACGAAACCACGTTTACCGAGCTAGCCTGTAAGGACAGGGACCGAACTGGTGAGCTAGCCTGTAAGGACAGGGACCGAACTCATGGTGTCCCCACACCTGAGGGGGGAGCCCACACAGGGGGTATTGTATACACTTCAGGAGAGCGCGTGGCTGCTCCCTACGCATGCTTTTGTCCCACATCGAAAGTGTGGACGCCTCCCACCACATATATTAGCATTCAACTAACATAAGGGTGTACCACCACCAGCACGTGATTTGAATAAACAAAATGGAGATAAAACTAACTTTGCAGAAAAAGAAGAAGAGGTGTCTCTTTTGATGGTATGTCACGTAAAGGAAGCAACTCAACAAAACATGTGGTATTTAGATACTGGCTGCAGCAACCACGTGTGGAGAGAAGGAGGCATTCTCTGACTTGGATGAATCCTTTCGCAGCTCTGTTAAGTTTGGTGACAACTCCACAGTTTCTGTTATGGGAAAAGGAAAGGTAACAATCCAAACCAAAGGAGATTCCACCCACACTATTGATAATGTTTTTTTTTTGTGCCAAATTTAAAGACCAGCTTGCTTAGTGTGGGTCAGTTACAAGAAAAGGGATACGAGATTTTTATCAAAGATGGCGTTTGTCAGATACAAGACGCAAAGTTGGGCCTAATTGCTCAAGTTAAGATGACAGAGAATCGTATGTTCCCACTTTATCTCCACAACACCACTCATTCATGTTTCTCAGCAAAATTGAAAGATGAGGCATGGCTATGGCACTTCCACTATGGGTATCTGAATTTTGGCAGATTAAAAACACTACAACAGAAGAACATGGTGAAAGGTCTTCCTCCACTTACAGCTCCTTCTCAAGTTTGTGAAGAATGTGTTGTTGGCAAACAACACCGCAATCAATTTCCACAAGGAAAATCTTGGAGAGCGAAGAAGGCATTGGAGTTTGTTCATTCCGACATTTGCGGGCCAATAACACCACATTCTAATGGAGGTAAACGATATATAATTACCTTCATTGATGATTACAGTCGTAAAATATGGGTTTATTTTTTGCAAGAAAAATCTAAAGCCTTTGCAGCTTTTAAAAGCTATAAAGCGCTTGTTGAGAAATAGGTTGGCAACCCAATAAAAGTTCTTCGCACAGATCGCAGTGGAGAATATAACTCACATGAATTTGCAAATTTTTGTGAGAACCATGGAATCAAAAGACAACTTACATCAGTTTATACACCACAACAGAATGGTGTATGTGAAAGGAAGAACCGCACTATTTTGAATATGGTGCGAAGCCTTTTGACAATGAGTGGCATTACAAAAAGTTTTTGGCCTGAAGCAGTTAATTGCAGCATTCATATATTGAACAGAAGTCCCACACTTGCTGTTCAAAAGATGACACCGGAGGAAGCATGGAGCGGAAGGAAACCTGCTGTAGATCATTTCCGGATTTTTGGGTGTATTGCCTATGCCCATATTCCATATGAGAAGAGGAGGAAGCTAGATAACAAGGGAGAAAAATGCATTTTTCTTGGTGTTAGTGATAAGTCAAAAGCTTATAAGTTATACAATCCTAGCACCATGAAAATTGTTATCAGCCGTGATGTGGTATTTGATGAAAAAGGCACCTGGTCATGGAATCAAAATGGTGCTAAACAAAATATTCTAGCAAATTTTGATGATGATGAGAAAGGGCAGCAGCCTATGGAGAATGAGCAAGAACAAGAAGCCACTCAAAATGAGCAAGAACAAGATGCCACTCAAAATGTTCCAGTCGCTGATCAAAGCTCACTTGCAGCTGAATCAGAAAGGCCTCAACGTGTTCGAAGAAGACCAGCATGGATGATTGATTATAAGGTAACTGGAGTTAACCAAGGTGATGACCCACTTATACATTTTGTTCTTTTTTCAGATTGTGATCCTACCACTTTCGAAGTGGCTGTCAAAGAGTCAAAATGGAGAAAGGCTATGGATGCTGAAATTACAGCCATCGAAAGAAATGATACATGGGAGCTATGTGATCTTCCACAAGGGCAGAAGACAATTGGTGTAAAGTGGGTTTACAAAACAAAGCTGAAGGAGAATGGTGAGGTTGACAAGCACAAGGCACGCTTGGTGGCTAAAGGCTACAAGCAGGAGTTTGGTGTTGATTATAAAGAAGTCTTTGCTCCAGTTGCAAGGCATGACACAATCAGATTGGTGATTGTGATAGCAGCTCAAAACTCATGGCCTATCTTCCAGTTGGACGTGAAATCAGCATTCCTCCATGGAGATTTGAAAGAAGAGGTATTTATCGATCAACCTCCTGGTTATGTGAACCTTGGCAATGAGCATAAAGTGTATAAGTTAAAGAAAGCTCTATATGGATTAAAACAAGCTCCACGGGCTTGGTATAATCGTATAGAAACTTATTTTTTGAAGGAAACGATTTCAAAAATGTCCTTATGAACATACACTTTTTATAAAGATTGAAGATGGAGGGAAAATGCTCATTGTTTGCTTATATGTGGATGATTTAATCTACACTGGAAGTGATACAACCATGTTTGGAAGTTTTAAGAAATCCATGATGGCTGAATTTGAGATGTCTGATCTTGGCATGATGCATTACTTTCTTGGCATTGAAGTAGTGCAGTCTTCTGCTGGAATTTTTATTTCTCAAAAGAAGTATGTGCGAGAAATCTTGGACAGGTTTCAGATGAAGAATTGTAATTCTGTAAATACTCCATCTGAGTTTGGTGTGAAGCTACACAAAGATAATGGAGGCAAGAAGGTCGACGACACGCTTTACAAACAGATAGTGGGGAGTTTAATGTATTTGACGGCAACAAGACCTGATATAATGCATGCTGTAAGTATGATTAGCAGGTACATGGAATGTCCTACAGAGATTCATCTCTTGGCTACAAAAAGAATTTTCCGGTACTTGCAAGGTACTAAGGAGTTCGGACTGTTCTACAAGAGTGGAGAAAAGTCAGATCTATTTGGCTTTACGGATAGTGATTATGCAGGAGATTTAGATGCCAGAAAAAGCAAATCTGGGTATGTTTTCATGATGGGGTCAGGAGCCGTTTCATGGTCATCTAAGAAACAACCTATTGTCACATTATCATCCACTGAAGCTGAATTTGTTGCTGCAACAGCTTGTGCTTGTCGGGCTATTTGGCTAAAGAAAATCCTTAAAGAGCTGCATTTCAAAGAGGATGGGCCTACTCAGATTTATTGTGACAACAGTTCAGCAATAAAGCTTTCAAAAAATCCTGTTTTACATGGTCGAAGCAAACATATAGATGTGAAGTATCATTTCTTGAGAGATCTCACAAATGATGGAGTCATTAATCTTATTTACTGTCGAAGTGAAGACCAGATTGCTAACATTCTAACCAAGCCTCTCAAATTTCCTGCATTTCAGAAGCTCAGAAAGCTACTTGGTGTTTGCACTTCAAATGATTCAAAGCCTCTCAAATTTCCTGCATTTCAAAAGCTCAGGAAGCTACTTAGTGTTTGCATTTCAAATGCTTCGATTTGAGAGATAGTGCTTCCAAGTTTAACTCTTATTAAACTGAATGTTATGTCTGGAACATCAATTTAAGGGAGGGATTGTTGAAGAAATTAATTAGCACCTGGGTTATCCTAGTCTTTAGATCTGTTAGTGAGTTTGTTTCTGTTTACCTAGTCAATAGGAGTTTGTTTCTAACGTTGGGTAGTGCTTATTTTCATGTTGCTTTCAGTTATGTATTAGCCTATATATAGGCAGTTTGTTTATCAATGAAAGATATGCAGAAAAGTTTATCCTCTGTTTTCTCTACATCATCTGCTCTCTCTACTATTATTGTGTAAACATTTCATCTGTCTTGTTGTTTCTAACATGGATGAATGCATGGTTGAGGGAGGATGTTTCAACATTTTTATTGGGAGAAAGAAATATCATGAAAGAAAAAGGGTCACGACCATTGCTAGCTTGTTCGCAAGATAGCAACCGAGTCACGACTTTGATACCATGTAAAACTTCGAGAGGCTACATTTTCACAAATAAACTGGTATATATTAAGAGGAGAATTTCTAATATTTACAAGCAGAAACCTATTCTAATCATTCAAATTAAAGCCACTTTCCTAATACTATCCCTCTAATCTTCCTATGATCCTTCACGACTTTATCTCTTTAACATCTAAGACTCCCTAATACTTGAACTTCCTAATGTCTCTTAACATTGGGGAGGTTTGGCAGTACGTAGTTTTCATGCATAAGTTTAGAAATGAGTTAGGTTATGAAGAAGTTTAGGTTTAGGTTTAGGTTGTCCCAACTCATCACGCATTATTTATGAGCTATTTGCATTTTATTAATGAAGACTATTTATATAATAATACTTTAAAAGCCAACACACTCATAGTCTTCAAGTTGTATCACTCTTGGACCATAGCCCTATATAGCACCAAAAAAAAAAAAAAAAAAAAAATTTAAAAAAAAATTGAGTTAAAGTGTTTAGCATCTCTTCGGTAAGGGTAGTATGGATACCCCATATCAAATTTGAACCAAACCATATCCATCATAGGACAAATTTGGTATTGCATATCCTTAACCCATTATAATGGGAGTTGGGTCTAAGACGAAGAATGAATGTAACCCTGTCAAAATCCAACCCACCTGTTGCCATCTTGCTCATACTTCCCCATCAACTCGTACTTCAATCAAGATCAGAATTTTAGAGCATCTCAATTAATTTCTTTTGGTGGCTGATGTGGCAAATTAACTCTTTAGAATTTGACATCTCTATTAGAGGTAACTCCACCCCATATGTCAAATGTAATATTTTATTATAAATGCTACCCACCATTAAGATTTTTTATTTTTTTTATACATTAAACCAAATCCACCCACCATTAAGATTTTTTTTTTTATATATACATTAAACCAAATCCATCTCCAATGGAGGATTTCGGAATAAAATAAGCCTAAATGTTATTTGGCATCTCCCTTTTTCATATGCCAGATTTGTCATTTCACTCCCATATGCCAAATGCCATGTCATTTTTGGCATGGCAATTAGAGTGAAAATCCTTGTCAAAAATCCCATGTAGCATGTCTACCATGGATTTGGCATCTATTGGAGATGCTCTTAGGGTACATTTGTGCAGTAATAGGATTCTATGATGGAGGAAAGTTGTTTTGATTATTCATAAGACCGAATCTCATTTTATTTGGTGCAACATTTTTCTGTAAAGAATCTCAATAGAGAGGATTTCGATTATCTTTGGGAGAGATAGGAATACATGATTCTTCTCTACCACGGAAAAGGAAATCCAGGGATTCCAAAATCATCTCATGGCACATCCGCACTTAAAAGCTGACACTTAAGCCCACACCCTTAACTAGTGTGAAGGAGGAAGATTGGTAACTGCACCTTTGCCACCCCAATTTGAGTGAGAATAAAAGGAGAGAAGATGAAACATTTGGATATTAGTAAAGAAGAGTTTTTATTTTTTATTTTTATAAAAAATAGAAAAAAGGAGTTAAGATTCCCATTTGGATAAGCCTTAAAATTTATGAGCAGACCCAACATATACACATCTCCATGACCATGAGTGCCCCAACTTTGGGTTCCTCCATACATACATCTCCATGGTTAGTCCACTAGGCTGGGTGAGTCCACCATGCATAGTAGGTCTTTACCAACCCCACTTTCTTCCCTCATTATCATCTCAATAACGAATTTGTTTGGACAGGAGGAGCAGTTTAACTAACAGTGTTTTGTTACGATTGTTAAGCCTTGGACTATTTCTTCCTCTGCTCCCATGCCAACACTCGAGATCCCTCGGCCACTTTTAATAGAAGAATTTCTTACTATGTAAGTGGAAAGTGGAGTGGTTGGTACTTGGTAGTCTTTGACTTTAGTTCTTATGTACCATATAATATTAGAGTATAGACGTTTGATAAGAGTCCAATTATCCAATAAAAGGACCTACCTTCCCTCACCTGTTTCATGCTCCTTGTGGCGTGTTTTTCTTTTTTTCCTCCTTAAGGACGGTGTCCGGCATCTTCGAGAACGAACTATTTTTCAGGTATGTAAAGTCCATGTCTCCCAGCCCCATGCACCAGGTAAGTTAGGTTTTCGCCTAGGCAAGTGGCCTTAGTGATATAGCGCGAGTTTGAAATCACAATCTCTGGTTCCAAAGCCGTGGTCCTAACCAATTGCGCTATCCCTCGTGGTTGCTCCTTGTAACCTAGTCACTCCTAATCTTTACCTGAACATGGCCATAGGAATGCTGTTTGGTACCCTTGTCATGGAAAGCCTGAGCGGGAAGTGTTGAACTCCATGGTGGGGCCCATCTATCAAAATCCTACATGACATGTCAAATTTTACTCTAATAAAAGTAAACCCCATAATTAATAATGTGATTATATGAAGTATATTATTAATAATAAAACTTAATCCATTATTAATGATATTCACTAATTTTATTATTAAATGTACGATCCCCAACTGAGACACTCTAGGAGGATCTGGAGTTTGGACTGGACTCGGACTGCTGTAGGGGTGTAACGGTTCGGTTAACCGGTCAATTTGGGAAAACCGTTAACCGAACTGTAATCGTGGTTTTTTGTCTTTTAAAACCATAACCGTAACTGTATCCACAAAAACCGTGGAAAACGGTAACCGCGGTTAACCGCATTAAACGGTTTGGTTACGGTTAATAACTGTGGAATGCCTTCCTCACATAAGAGGATAAATGTGAATGATTGAAGGTAAAATGACACATAAGGAGCAATTAAATAAAAATCCTATTGATCGGTAATCTTTACCCTAGTAAATGAAATCCAACAAAACCGAATATCACAATTCGACACCTTGAACATTTCAATCTCACCGCATTGATGATACTTTGATTGAAAAAAATAATAATAATAATAATAATAAAATAAAATAAAATAAAAGTACCAAACTTTCTACAGAACCCTAAAATCCTCTTGCAGAGAGAAACTCCCACGTGCAAATAATCACCACCAAAGAGGGGGAAAAGTAGAATGCATCAGTCTTAACTATGCATAAAAAAAAATACATATACAAAAATAAATAAAATAAACATAGATCAGCACTCCAGATTGGACTTGTCAAGCCAACTGGAATTGTACATAGAGACAAGAGGAAAGAAAAATAATATGATATGACACAAGGAACAAAAACATGCACTGCTGAAATCCTTTCAATACAATGTGTATCATCTGATTTTTTTTTCACTGTAATGAAAAAACAATCATATGTAAGTTTGTATTTATCTACAGAATCTTAGACATGGAGAATGTTAAGGAAATGGATGGCAAAAGAATGTACAATCCAGGAGTTCGTCAAAGGGGGGAAAAGAAAATCAGAAAAAACAGCAAATTCTCTACATTAAAATTTAAAGAGAATCAGCTCAAGCTCATGCAGGCAGGTGAGCTCAACTATCCACTAAACTGAAACCCCAACTATCCACATTTAAGTTTCTCCTGTAAATCACTAGCTGATAAATGAAATGTCTAAAGGTCCAGCAGGCAGGATTTTGTTCATGATGGAAAATCACAACTCTCCCTGCTCACCATCCAGTGACGTCTGCAGATCCTCTAAACTAATGAATGAGCCAAACAGAATAAGAGTAAAAAGATACTGGATAAGATTATCTTCATCATATGCCCCTTTTAGTAAAACCCATATCAAAACACAAATGGTTTAGTTCCATAGGTTTAAAAATAACCTGCCAGTTCCACATAAAAATGACCCTTCTAATGAAAGAAATTACCAAGTTTCACCAAAGAAATACAAAAGACCAACTGAAAAGAAAATTCCATTGTAAGTTGTAAGTGCCTAAATTATACGGACTTGATGAAGTGGATAAGTGACCTCTTGAGGAGGATTAGATGATGCCTGGGACCTGAAAGGGAAGGAAAGAGACTAACGTCAGAGACCCTGGCTGCAGTCAGCCGAAAGCTCTGACACTTGGTGGTAGGTAAAAAAGGAAAGTCCCATCGGACGGCTTCCCATTCCCCCTAGGACTGCTGACGTAACCGCTTGATAAAGTCAACTCCTTATCTCTATCACGCGCCACCCTATCTGACAGCACGTCCCATGATGTGTCTGTACTTTTCATAGAAGCATGATCGGCTGACACTCGGTACTCTTACCGAGATCAAGGATGCTTTAGTACTGTTGATAAGAATTATACAGGTGGTGTTGTCACCGAGCTGGTACCGTTACCGAGCTCCATGCCGAGTTGGAATTACTTACCGAGCTCCATGCCGAGTTGGTAGTACTTACCGAGCTGGAGATGGCTGATACTATTACCGAGCCGAGTCGACCGAGATCAAGACAAACATGGCTGGTGATTCTTCCGAAGTCAGGGTAATCTCGGTATCGTGGGAGCACCCCCACACATAAGTCACTCATAACATCACATTCATATGCAAATTTCTGACAGTTCCACTTAAAACCATCTTCATATGCTTAAAAATACAACTATAAAAACATATGTGTGCTAAATCCCACAAAAGATGGCCCTTCCAATTTCCAAATGAAAGAGTTCACTAAGTTTCTGTGAGAAAGAATTCCAAAAAAAAAAAAAAAACAATTACCCAACCAAATCGACACAATAAAATAACTCATCAACATCTCAGACAAAAGCAACGATCCAAGAGAAAAAAAATCGCAAGCAATATCACCAAATTCAAATGAATTCATAAGATATATTCACAAAAATCCCCTCTTCCCTCAAAAGATCTCAGATTTCCATAGCCTATCTAAGGTAATGCAGATTAAACTAAACCATAGATCTTAAAAGAAGAGTTACAAGGAAAATCACCAAAACAAATGCAATTTCAACCACTAAGGGTACCCTACATGAGAGTTGAAATAAGTTCCAGAGACAAAGAAAGGAGAGGTCACAGTGCCCTCTTTCTTGGAGGGGTAAAGTTTTATGAAAATTGTTACCTACATACCATGGGGAATTTGAAAAGAGAGGAATAGTTTTCCCCCCTTATTGGTAGGATTAAAAGAACTTCTAATGCAAATGCACATCCTTAGCTTCATCTGTTGTTGGAATAAAATCATGACTATTTGCTTCAGAAAGGTCCTCCACAAATAATCCAAGTCATCATGTTGTCAAAGTTTTGATCAGGAAGATGGAAGTTAAATATGATGGGAAGGACTCAGAAGACATGTCAAATCTATGATTGTAGTCCGGAATTTAACTGTTTCTATAGTGTTCCGGAACTAACGAAGAGACTAATGTCTCTACAAATACATGGCACCCCCTTTCAAAATGATCTCAACCATAAAGATGGTTTGAAGAAGAAACACGAGAAAGTGCCAGGTTCCTTTTCTTGCGGATTTTCACTGTAAAAACCCAACTCTTCCATTGCTGGTCTTGTCCCAATTAAATTCTACCTTCAACAAATTAGGCGTCTTGAATTACTGTCAACTCATTGTCAGCCACATCCGCATACTTAATACTATCATATTCTGACCACAGTGTACGGAAACCGGAATAATAATCTTGTACCGACAAAGTCCCTTGGGTATATTCAGCAATAGCACATTCAAGATGGAACTGTCGTGCAGAGTTATCTTGATGGTAGACTTTCTTCAAATATCCCCACATGGCTTTAGAAGTGGGGTAAGGCTTGAGATTCATTATCAGATGAGGCTCAACAGATCCTAGAATCCAGGATTTGATTTTGGCATCTTTTGTATGCCAAGAAGAGATCTTTTTTTTCATCCTCAGTGGGTTTAGGGTCAGCACCAGAAACAAAACCCCACAATTCCTTAGCTTCGAGGTAGGTTTGGAATTGAAAAGACCACGCAGGGTAATTTTGTCCAGTGAATTTGATCAAAGTAACCTCAGATTTGTCCATCGCAATTTAAGAATTTAGTTGGGCCAAAGGAGAACAACAGGAAAGCAGCACGTCCTTGATTCCAGCAAACAGTAGCAAAAGATGGAAGAAAACAGCAGCAAAAAAAAAACAACAGGAAAAAAAACGACCTTGATTTCAGGGGAAAAAGTAGCACGTGGACCCCACCAAATGATCTCTAGACAGATCAAAGACAGGGGATGGAAAGGTAGTCAAATTTCGCTACTGCTGGAAGAGGTCTCACTCAAAACGGATCAAAATCCACAATTTTGAACGGCTGAGATGAAATCTGTTGGACAAAACTGAAATACCAAAAAAAATGGTAGATGGCCTACCTCTGATGATCGGAAAAATCTGAAAATATGTCCAAGAATTCCAGGATGAGTGGTCGACCAGGATGGGAGGGTCTGGTGATACTGCAGTGTTGATCAGAGGTGGGCCCCTGATGACTTGCTCCAAGTTGCTGACGTGAATGGTTCCCAGAACCTAAATCTGTCTTCTGATTTCTCTGCTGAGTCAAACAAACGTCCACAAGGCTCTGAATCAACTGTCGATCAAGATAGAATGATGTCTGTGATGAACTTGGGCTGATCTGTGGTGGGCCACAACGATCAGATTTCAAGATGTAGATGAAAAACTATGTTAATCATGCACGAACAATCAATGACAGGATGCCAATGACTGTTATTACCAAGATTTGACAACCTAGTTGAAGAAGAAGACTAGAAGAGAAGAGGACTGTAGATCATAGCTCTGATACCATGACAAGATGACGATCACAGAGAATAGATTTGAGTTCTCTTGAGAATGTAATATTAATTGGTGTATCTTTCTATGGAGATTGTACATCATTATATAGATATTTACATGCCTTTAATCTAGGCCCTAAGAAAGGAAAACCATCTAATTGTATCAATCACTAATCTAAGTTAAGAAGGTAACTAATTACAACCATTGTTATTCTAAGAAAGGAAATCTGAAGCTGTCTTAATATTGACCAAATCAATTCCACGTGAGATATAACATTGATGGGCTTTGGGCCTTGGGCCTCTGATGGGCTTTGGGCCTTGGACCTGTTTAACAATCATTCAATTTGTTTTCCCAAGTTTCAATGAAAGATGGAAAAGGAAAAGCCAAACAGGAGACGAAAGACAGGAAATCTGGAAAACAGGGAAAGGGCAAAGGATGCGGATTCTTTTAGAAACAGAGATACACAGATCCCATTCTTCTATGACATGGCAGTAAATCTGTTATCCTGCTGAAAGAGAATCCCAGGAGTTCGTGGATTATAAAGAAAAATGCAAAATCATAGATGGAAACCCAAAAGAAAATAAACAAAAAACCCAAATAAACCTGGATGTGGCGACTGAGGTGAGAGAGAGAGGCGAGCCGGAGAAAGGGGCTGGATCTGGCGAATGAGACGTATTCTTCCTCTTCTTCTTCGTTCGTGCGTCGAGAGAGAGAGAGGGAGAAAGGGACTGCCGCCTAGGGTATGGTTTTGCATCTCATGCATAAGGAAGGAAATATTTTATTTACGTCCTTCTATTTTTTATTTATAAATAATACGGTTACATCTTTGCCCCTCTGTGTCCTTTTCTAATATCTCCTATAAATTCAATACACAAAAGTCGTCTCCACCCACAAAACATCCCTCTCGCCCTCTTTTCTTCTTGACTGGAAACCTTCACCAGCTATCTATCTGTCCTCAGCCGTCCGGTCAGATAGCAGAGAGAAGAGATGGCTCCGATTGCAGTTGGCGAGAAGATTCCTGATGGCACCCTGGCCCACTTTGATGCAGAGGACAAGCTCCAGCGGGTCTCGGTTCACTCCCTTGCGGCTGGCAAAAAGGTCATCCTTTTCGGTGTACCCGGCGCCTTCACCCCCACCTGCAGGTATCTTCCCATTTCTCACGTGGGTTGTTTCAGATCATCCTGACCCTTCATCTTAGGACCTCAAATCATATGTAGAACCCCCTATGTGAACATTAACTGCCCCAATTGCCAAATCTTTGGGCACAATTATAAAATCAATGTAAAACCTATTTATTTATTGGATCAATGTGTAGTAGTTGATCATCTCTCTGTATTCTTATGTTGTATGTGTAATATTTTGTCACCCTCACTCTAATTTAGTACTTATATGGCTATATTCGTCCTCGTTGTTGGTCCCTAGCGTGCAGCATGTGCCCGGGTTTATTCAAAATACCGAGGAGCTTAAATCTAAGGAATCGACGAAATTCTGCTCATCAGCGGTATTTTTCTAATTTCTATATTTTTGTTTTTGTGCTATTGTAGGATTGCAGAAAATCACATTTGTCATGAGCAATGTCTTAGCCTTGTTACTTCAAATTGGGGTTGGCCTAAAAGAGTTGTACTTCTAAAGACCAAAAGAAGGCATGTACTAGTGCAAATAGATCCTATGTATTGAATTCTCATATATTTTAATGCAAACAAACGGGCCCTTAATGTCTAATATTTGTATACTGTTGGTTAAGTTATACTTAAACTTGTCAATTTTCCAGCAAGGGGTCACGTCAACAACTTCACCATCGGTGTATTTTCAATCTATGGGTACCTTTATGAGTTTTGCCCTTGCCATGGTCGTATTTGAAGCCATGCTTTGTCACTGTGTTCTAGTGTCTTTTGTTGTTCCTTCATGCAATGCCACCTCTACTTCACAATTTTTGCTATTGGAGCTACTTGTAAGTTTCCACTAGTTCCTAATTCCATGTATCCAGACATCCATGTCAGCATGGGTTATCTCAGTTGTATGAATTTTGGCTACTTCTCATTTCTCAAAATTCGGCTCCAAGTAGGTCTGACTGCCATCTTATAAAAACGCCCCTTTAAGCAAAGTGGCACTCAGCAATTGCATAGCGTTTCACGTTGTCATTATTTTGTCCACCACAACGTAGATTCTACCACCTATATCAAACTAAAACCCACCCATTTTTTTCTATAATTCTCCCCAGGCATTGAAGTCTAATTACAATGTGGTTCTCAGTCATTCTCAATGTTAATCAACACTTCTGTGCCACTCCCTAATTCGCTAAACTTGCACTCCATAAACTCTATCTTTGCTCAGCTAACATTAATTCATTTGTCTCGAAGGTCTTTCTCCATGACTGTAACTGATCATTAACCTGCATTTGGGTTGATTACTGTGTACTATAATAAATTTAGTCTATCAATTTGAAATGATTGTAATTCTGTCAAGTTAACTAAATTCTGTCGTTACAATCCTCCACTGTTTTTTTGTTTTTTTTTTTTACAATTTTTTGATTGGTTAAGTGCCTTTTCTTAATTTTTTAGTCTAGCATTTTTGGTAGCTGCTTCATGGTATATATTGTTCAAGTACATGGTTCAGTTGTTTCTCTTCAATGATCTCTAGCAAGCCAGATATGTTATGCATGGGGCTCACCTCTTATGGAGAATAAGCTATTGGATCCAGCCATCAAGGGACCTTACCATCACGCTATTATTTTAAACAGAAAAAGAGAAAAAGAAATCAGTTTCCCAGCATGGCTGGATAAACTCGGTCATTGACATACATGTGGCAACATTTTTGTTGATCTAGGGATTCATCTTATATGTCCAACCTTTTGAATGGTCTACAGGGAAGAAGTTACAACAAGGTGCAGTCCTAAGTCCCAATTTCCAAGTCCTGACCTTCAGATTTAGAGCAAAGTGGCTTTTTCTCTAACCCAAATAATCTTTCATGGAAATTCTAAGTCCTGACCATCGGCTTTAAGTTACCTGGAATTTTCTTTTGACCTAGATTTTAGAGTGAAATTATAAGCTTCTGAGAGCTTTTACCATTCCAAAAAAAAAGAGAAGAAAGGTTTCTGAGAGCTTGTTGCCTTATCTCATCACTCTGGGTTCGGCTAAAAGATATCCTCTAAATCAGCACTAATAAAGTGTCGCCAAGAAAGTGCTCTCTCTCTCTCTCTCTCTCTCTCTCTCTCTCTCTCTCTCTCATGTTCACAGAGAGGCAGATGAGGAAACAGACTAGAGAAAACAATGAGTTTACTTGGATTCTGTTATTGTGAGAGGTTAGCTTTCCCTCTGAGTCATTGCACATAAGTTTGCATTCATCATTTTTTAATAAAATATTCATTTCTCTATGTGTGTGTGTGTGTGTCCTTCTCTCTCTCTCTCTCTCTCTGGCCTTCCTCTTCTCTTGGTGCCTTCCACTATTAACCTTATTGCCTTGTTTCTTCACAAGAATTTCAAAATGCCAACCACCTAAAATGTCTCAAATGCCTTAGCAGAATTTTGAAATTCTAGACCCTTCGCTTTTTGGTGGAATTTCTAGATGCTCAAGTACAAAGGAGCATCCAGAGATTCCACTATGTTTGGGTATTCAGAAATTCCCTAGACAGGAATCCTCGGAACTCCAGCAAATAAAAGGCCTTATATCTATCTCAAGAGGCAGTATCTAGCCTTTTTGTAAATTTGCATAAACCATCTAAAACAATATCATTTGATTTTTATCCTAAATGCAGTTTTTTTTTTTTTTGAAAATAGTGACTGTATTGACAGACAAAAAACTGTACAGTATAGGAGAGGTATGCTAAACACAGAACAAAGAGAAAAACCAGCCAACCCCAGACTGCGAAGACAAAACAAAAGAACCAACAGAAAAGAACAAATCAGAGCGAAGGACTCCCTCCTTTGCTAGCTTATCAGCTTTACCTTTAGGTTGCTTATAATGTACTCATTTCCGATTCTCTCTTCTAGTAACTCTACGCAACACGCATCCTTCTGGGGATACACATCTTGGCCAAATGAAGTTTGGCTTCTTCAAGTTTCTTCATCACCAAACATTCAACTTTATACAACATATTAGGGTCTTGTTTGGTGTCTCTACTCTTATTCCGACAAAGCCATCCAAAATAGAGCCATAGCAAAAAGAGAGGCTAATATCAAAAAGGGTGTATCATTTAAAAAAACTCCGCCTCTACTTTTTTAGACCCCACGACTCCTTATTTTTTAGACCCCTAGAATTGGGGCTTTTCATTTTAAGAGGATTTGCCTCTACTTCACTAAAGATGGTAGCGGGTAGAATCAATGTGCCAAACACTCTTATTTACCAAACCTCTATCTGTTTATACTTTGACAAATAAAGGTTGGAAATAGAGATGCCAAACATGCACTAGGTCTAATTCTTGTCTTATGAAATTGACCCTTCAGTGTATAAGAGGCATTCGACCCCAATTCACGTGCATGTGGGGCCCATAATCTTTGATCTGTGCCAATGAATTTGACGAGTCCCATAGTCCAAGTGGATTTTATTATTATTATTATTATTATTATTATGGGAAAGATAAAGGCTTGAAAAACTTATGACCTTTCTTTCACAAATACAAATAGACAGTTGAATAGTAGCAGCACTATAGTTATCAGCCAGGAAACTACACACTTCTGAGGCTTGTGATTCATCTTTCCCAATTTTTCATCCTATGAGATGTGTTGCTTGCATATCATGCAACTTCTCAAAATGGAAGAGTATATGGTTAATAGGAGTTGGATCCTTTTATTTTTGCTTAGTGGAACCCTTTTACAGCAACAAGTTTAAGTTAGAAGTTTCAACAACACAGCATTGCCGTAATTGTGTTAATTGGTAAATATCTTGGCACGTTTGTGGGCTGTTATTTATTCAGATTTTCTTGTCCACCATCCATTTGTTGGCCACTGATTAGTTTGTTAATGGTCCAAACGGTCATGGTATGTAATGGGACAGGAACCATGTACATAGTGATACACGCTGCCTGTCAGTTCATTAGTTCTATATTATCATTGGTATTGCTTGCAGAATATAGATAGATTGGTGAGTCATGAACTATGAACTAGCTCTGCACGATGGTGCGAAGTATTTTTGTATCCCTTCAATCCAATCTTGACAGGATGTTTTCAAGGTTACCTGACAACCATCTGATCATTTCAAATGCGGTGCAATCCCAACATGATTTCTAAACGATATGTAAACCTTCTGTTTCCTGCAAAATGTCTTTGATCTTCTCTAATCTACAACATTGGAATTCGTAGAAACTGCATCCTTGTGGATGCGAGAAAAAAATTCTAATTTCATGATATAATTTCTGTCGAGAATTATTGTCTGCTGATATTTGAGACGCTCAGTTTTAATAAATGTTCTATTAAAATACTTAAAATACCTGATCTTTTTCGAAACTCTAATGGAGGGGAAATCATTGCAATAAATGGGTGCCTACATTTTATATGCTCAAACCTTCATGGTCTCGTACTGGTTTTGGGGGGAATTGGAGAACTCTTGCCCCGGGTTAGTGGAAAAGATATGCTGCTTGTTGATTCATCTAGATTTGCAAGGAAGTCAGAGATACTTTGAAGCCGTTTAAACTGTTGCAGGCCACGCTCTATTATGTTCCTAGAGAGTTAATAGTGCTGCAGATTTGCTGGCCGAAGTGGGGGTCCGAGAGGGAGAGGATTTTAATCATGTGGTATCATAGATAAAAATATCGGCCGCTACGAAGCGTAGCGGCCGATATATCGGGCGTGGCGGCCAATGCCGCCACGCTATTTTGGATTTATCGGCCAACGTGCCGTATCGGCCGCTACGCATGACATACCGCCACGTAGCGTGGCGGCCGCCACGTAGCGGGGGGTTTTAAAACCCCCCCAATTCGTCTCTCTTCCTCACTTTCCCCTTCACTTGTTCACTTCTTTCACTTTTTTCTTCTTCTCCTTGCTTTGAAACCTCCCAAAGTGAGGTAGTTTCAAGATTTTACAATTTTAAGCCCACAAATTCCACAAGGAGCACAACAAAGTGAAAAACAAACATCAAAACAAGGTAATCAAGATTCTAGGTATGTACTTTTTTTTTTTCTCTATTTTTTATTTTCGGATTTATTAATTTTTTGAAAAAAAAAATGTGAATACTCATGGACAACCCATGAAACCACTTGGAAATGCATTCTACATGATAGATCTATGTTTCACATAGATCAATCCATCACATTTTGAATGTTTATTGATTTTTCTCTATTTTTTATTTTCGGATTTATTTATTTTTTGAAAAAAAAAATGTGAATAGTCATGGACAACCCATGAAACCACTTGGAAATGCATTCTACATGATAGATCTATGTTTCACATAGATCAATCCATCACATTTTGAATGTTTATTGATTTTTCTCTATTTTTTATTTTCGGATTTATTTATTTTTTGAAAAAAAAAATGTGAATACTCATGGACAACCCATGAAACCACTTGGAAATGCATTCTACATGATAGATCTATGTTTCACATAGATCAATCCATCACATTTTGAATGTTTATTGATTTTTCTCTATTTTTTATTTTCGGATTTATTTATTTTTTGAAAAAAAAAATGTGAATACTCATGGACAACCCATGAAACCACTTGGAAATGCATTCTACATGATAGATCTATGTTTCACATAGATCAATCCATCACATTTTGAATGTTCATTGATTTTTCTCTATTTTTTATTTTCGGATTTATTTATTTTTTGAAAAAAAAAATGTGAATACTCATGGACAACCCATGAAACCACTTGGAAATGCATTCTAAATGATAGATCTATGTTTCACATAGATCAATCCATCACATTTTGAATGTTCATTGATTTTTCTCTATTTTTTATTTTCGGATTTATTAATTTTTTGAAAAAAAAAATGTGAATACTCATGGACAACCCATGAAACCACTTGGAAATGCATTCTAAATGATAGATCTATGTTTCACATAGATCAATCCATCACATTTTGAATGTTCATTGATTTTTCTCTATTTTTTATTTTCGGATTTATTTATTTTATGAGAAAAAATAATTTTTAATATTTGAATACCAATCAAATGTCTTGAAAATGGTCCCTTGATTTGAGATTTATGTTTTCCATAGATTATTCCAACATATATTGCTTGTTTTTTTGACTTTTTAAATTTTTTAATTTCGGATTTTTGTTATTTTTTGGAAAAAAATTTATTTTTAATAATGGAATGCCAATCAAATGTATTGAAAAATGCTCCTAAATGTTATATCTATGTTTGGCATAGATCAATCCAACATATGTTTGTCATTTCCTAATTCTATTTTATTTTCTTATTTTCGGATTTTTAAAATTTTTGAAAAAAAATTGTAATTTAAGTAATGAAATACCACTTAAATGTCAAGAGAATGATTCCTAAGCATTAGATATATGTTTCCTCTAACATGTTTCTTTGTTTTTTTAATTTTTAACATACTACTTGTTCATGTTTAATTATTTATAGCCAGGTATTGAGTCTTCTATTGATAACTTAAAATGCCTCGTAATATTGATCCCGCATGGAGCTTTGGTGAGGCAGTTGATAATAACAGGTTGAAAATCAAATGCAAATTTTGTGGGAAAGTGACCAATGGAGGCATTACAAGATTCAAGCACCACTTGGGCCACATTTCTGGTAATGTTGCTGGCTGTACTGAAGTACCAAGGGAAGTCAGGGAACAAATGAAAGCTTTGGTTGGCCAAAACAAAGTTAGAAAAGTAGAGATAAAAGAAAAGAGGCGGCAAGATGTTGATGCTGCCCGTTATGAAGTATTTGGGGATGAATACTTTGATGAGGAAGATGCACAGATGGAGGCTGCACGCCGAGAGTCCATGATGAGTCAACAAGAAGAACAGGAACGTCGTACATTTGCTGCAAGCAAATATTATGATGCAGGGGGCTCATCTACTATGCCACAGCAGCCAAGCAAGGGCAAGGGCATTGCGGGGGCCATGCGTAGGGCATTTAGCACCCGGGAACGGGATGTTGATGTAGAAATTATCTCTAGAAGAGCAGTTCCTCCCCCTGTTGATCCTCTAGCACATAGAAAAGAGGGAGATAAACAACCAAAAATATCGAGTGTTATGAAAGGGGTAATGAAGTCTGCAAGAGATAGGTTAGCCAAAGCTACAGCAAAATGGCTAATTCATAAGAACATACCACCTACAGCAGTAGATTCCCCATATTTCCAAACTATTCTTGATGTTGCCGCCGAAGCTGGGCGGGGTATACAGGCGCCCTCCGTATATGATGTGGGCACTAAATACCTTGAAGAAGAATATAGAGAAATAAAAGCTTGGGTGGAACAGTTTAAGCCCATGTGGCAACAAAATGGTGTTACCATCATGTGTGACGGGTGGACCAGCGGCACCCAAACACAATTAATAAACTTTTTGGTGTATTCAGTTGCTGGGACCGTCTTTGTGAAGTCCGTTGATGCAACTGAACATAGACGGACGGCCACATATATATACACTCTTATGGATAGAGTTGTAGAAAGTGTGGGAGAGGAGCACATTGTACAGATTGTTACAGACAATGGCGCCAATTTCAAGAAGGCAGGTCAGTTATTAATGGACAAGAGGACCCATTTATTCTGGACCCCATGTGCAGCACACTGCATAGATCTCATCTTGGAAGAAATTGGAAGGAAGACAAAAGTGGCTTCACTGATCAAGGCATGTAGAGGAATTACAAGATTTATATATGATCATTCATGGGTGTTAGGCTTGATGAAAAGATACACAAATAACCATGCCTTGGTGCGTCCAGGATTAACTAGGTTTGCAACCCATTTTCTGGCTATGGAAAGCCTTGTAAGGTTTAGAACAGAGCTGATTCAGATGTTTGCATCAGAAGAATGGCTTCTTTCGAAATGGGGCAATGCAACTAGTGGTCCGGGGTTTGAAGTCCCAAACCTTATGAGAGACAATAAATTTTGGAAGAAAGTGAGGAAGGTATTAAAGGTTTTTGAGCCTTTAGTTAAAGTGTTGAGGCTTGTAGATGGTGATGACAAGCCGACAATGGGCTTTATATATGAGGCAATGGATCGGGCAAAGCAAGCCATTATGGAAAATGTTAAATATCACGATAAATATATCAAAATTATCGATGCCCGTTGGAACGATCAGTTGCACCATCCATTGCATGCTGCAGGTAATTAATATATATCTTTAATACCTTTTATTTTCCTAACTAATGTATTTATTATCTTGTTTGCTCACAGTACATTCTGCATATTTTTAATGTAGGTTATTTTTTAAATCCCGAATTCTATTACCGCAATGCCGAACTACATACCGAAGCAATAGATACGGACTTGCGCGTAGGATTACGGGAGGTATTAAAGAGATTGTTAAACCTAGATGATCAAATTGATGCCATACAAGAGGTGAGTGGGTGGTTACTTAAGAGAATTTAATTATGCTGCCAAGTGCCAATTGTCATACATGCAGTAGGGGTTTACTGATTTATTTTTAATTTTCACATCGTAGATATCTATATATACACAAAGGAGAGGAACCTTTGCTGACCCTCTTGTGCAACGATCGATTGGAAGGATGCCACCTGGTATGACTATGAACAAAAGAACCCACCCAATAGTCTTGATCTTTATATCTTAATTGATTAGAAGGATTTGAGGGTTACGAATATCTAATTTTCTTTATTTATTTTTTGCATTTCAGCTGATTGGTGGATGAATTATGGAGAGAGTGCTCCACATCTAAGGAAAGCGGCTGTTCGCATCCTTAGTCAGACTACAACATCTTCCAACTGTGAGAGAAATTGGAGCACTTTCTCCTTGATCCACACGAAGGCCAGAAATCGGCTTACCATGCACAAACTCAACAAGCTTGTATACTGTCATTACAATCTGAAGTTGAGAAACAGAACTAGGGAGAGAAGGGCAAGGGATGATCCTGCTTATTGTCCTATTAATCTGGATCACATATTCAGAGATGACGATCCCTTACTCCCATGGCTAGCCGAGATAGAGGATCCACTGCTAGATTCAGATCCGGCTTTTCAGGGAACGGTTCAAGAGTTGATAGATGAGGATATGGGTGAGGCACCTGCAGGAGGTCAGCCACCTCAAGGAGAAGGTACCAGTAGGACTAGGAGGAGTGGGAAAGAACCTGCTCATATTGGATCTTCTGAGAAAGCTAGTTCCACCACCGTCTCTTCGAGTAGCCATGGGGGAATTGGAGGAGGAGACAGTGGGACAGGTGGTACTAGTGAATACTATCAACATGATGAAGACGATGACATTCCTGTAGAGGAAGTACATGAGTTACCTCCATCTGGAAGATTTGATCCAAGCCGTGGTTATCAACGGCGCCGAAGAGACTCACCACCTGGGGCTGGAGGTAGTAGTGAGCAAGGAAATATGGGTGGAGATGTTGGTGGACAACAAGTAGCATCATGGACTGATTCGTGGGACCCTAGATATGGTGGACAAGGACTCTCACAATATTTTCCATATGGTCAAGGGCAACAAGGAGAAGAAGAGTCTTCAACTTCAGGGTCCTACTCATATGGATATGGACCATATGGTGACTATGGTGAAATGCAAAGAAATCCACCTCCACCTCCTGTAAGTTCCTATGATGCGGCTGCCTTGTTTGGATTTGTTGATCCCAATTCTCATCAATATCAAATTCAATATGGTGCCAACAGAAATGATAACAATGATGGGGATGAGGATGACCATGGCGCCTTGAATCTTGGTAGACATTCCTTTTGGTGGTGATTAAGGTATTCCTATTTCCTTCACTAACTCTCTAGTCTCTACTCTTTGTCATTTCTAAATTGGTGTTGATTGTTGAATGTTGATTGTTGATCACTTCATAGTTCATTCACTTCATTGAATTTGAACCTTGAATGTTGAAGTATTGATATTTGATTGTTCAATGTTCTAATGAGTAATGAGTAATGAGTAATGACCTAGCTCTTAAGTCTTATGCCTTTATTTCATGTTCTAATTTTTTTTTTACAAGCTTTACATTACTTTCTAGGTTAGCATGACTAAGAAACATGAATACATGTAAAAAAACTAATCATTACTATTATTTTCTATTTATACAGCGATACAGGACCTCATATCTTGAGAGCACCGCTACGCCCACTTTTCTTACTTACTTTTGCAAAAGAACCACATTTTCTTTCATTTCACAATTTTCTGGATTTTCTGGAATTTTTTCATATTTTTTTGGCGATTTTTTCAAATCGCACCGCTACGCCGCTACGTATCCCCGCTACGCTACGTATCGCCCGCTTCGTAGCGGTTTGGCGGCGGGCCGCTACGCCCGCCGCTACCGCTATTTTCATCCATGTGTGGTATAACCTCTTCTTACAAGTCTGTTTGGCTTCCTCAATTTCATTTTGCAGGCTTTTCCATCTCCTCCATTGAGTCCTTTTGCTGTACATGGTTTCCTTGGTTTTTACTGAATTAGGATATTTCTATAAGGGCAAAAATGCCTAGTCTTGTTGTGTTTTACTGTTGGGTCACAGTTAATGATCCTTTCGTGATGAAGGCATGGGCAAAGACTTACCCTGAGAACAATCATGTCAAGTTCCTTGCTGATGGCTCTGCGACCTACACATGCACTTGGTCTAGAGCTCGACCTTTCAGAGAAAGGGCTCGGCACCCGCTCCCGAATGTTCGCCCTTTTGGTTGATAACCTCGAGGTGAAGCTTGCAAACATTGAAGAGGGTGGAGCCTTCAGAGTCTCCGGTGCTGAGGAAATCCTGAAGGCTCTTTGAATCACTGAAATCATCCAGTAGTTTCAGTTGCTTTCGCTTTGGGCTTTCCATTTCTAGCAGTATTAAACTTCATCCTAAAGTCCCTAAAACATCTTTATCATACTTCATTGTGAACTTCTATGGATTAAATAGTACTTTGGTCAAATCAGGTGATTAATACTGTATCATGTCTCGTATCCATTGTTCTGTATACCATAAAAAGATTTCAGCATTATACAGAGCTGATTTAAGAAAAGGATATAGTTCAAGAGAAAGAAGAACAAGTTTATTAGAAGAGCTCTTGATTAATGAGCTCAGAGTTTACTTCGTTCTACCTTGACTGAAGCCATCCATTGCCTTCCCAAAGCAAGCATCTCTCCACTTTCCTTCTTTTTAATCTCTGCTATCATTGTAGTAATTTTTCCCTGATTGACGTAAACCTTCACATCGATTTCCACTTAGTCCGGAAAATTCAATAGAGAGGTCCAATAACCTATATCAACTCATCATAGTTCAGCCAGGCAAGTTCTTAGATGGTAAAGTAACTTGTACTAGGAGGTAGAAATTATCCAAAGGGACCAGAGATCTTTTAAGCGGAAATCACTCTATGAAGACCATGGGCCTGTGGAAAAGTTTTTGCTTGGATCAAATGACTCATGCAAGGGCCTAAGCCCAAATTTTTGAAAGAAAATAATCTTTTCTTCAAATTTTTCTTGAATTACCAAACGCATAAGATTTTCTTCTTAAAAAAATGAAAGATTATATTCTATTAAATATTATTTTCTTGTGTTTTCTTGTACATCCAAACAAGCCCTTAACGTCTCGACTCTACATTAAAGTGGGGCACACTATGAAATAGTGAGAATATCAAGTTCATTTTATAAAAATATGGGCCTCCTTTTGAGGGATCCACCTGTAAAATAAAAGATTTAAATTAATCGATCTTCATCAGATTTCAAATTACTCTATCTATATCCGATTTTACTCCAATAGGTGGGCCCACAATGAGATAATAAATGTCACGTTTCTGATACTCATTATTCTAAGATTGATTAGTTTCTCATAATCTATTGGTGGGCCTACGTCCTACTAAATTGGAATTCAATTAGGACAATTGAATTGCTTGACAGATTAGATTGAATTGATTGGAAGAAGAAAGGGATGTAGAGATTCAAAGTAGTAAATACGGTTGCAATCTCAATGGACTGAGCTTTTTACAAAAAGTAAAATTCGCCTAGAGCAGCGTGCCAGAGAGTTGTTCCCAAATAAAATCGTTTACCATTTTCTACTCTAGCCGAAATTTTATCGTTTCCCAATTTCTACTCCAGCGGGACACAGGAACATGTTGGCGCGGTGCTAATATAGAAACAGTAACACGCTGGCGCGGTGCTAATATAGAAACAGTGTGAAATGCTAATACAAAAACAGTGTGAAAAAGCGTGTGAATATGTACTAATATAGAAACCGTGTGGGAAACTCTCCAATCCCTCTCTATATATATTCAAGCTAACCTTGTTTTACTTCTCAAGCCCACAAACCTTTGAATTTTGAAGCTTCTTTTTTTAACAGGTGCCCTTGGTGCACTTCATTCACTTAATAATTTAAATGCCCTTTTTATTCGACCATGGCTGCTAACCACAATTCATTGGCCAGTCGTTTTCCGACCATCGACCGATGTGCGTCAATTGGTTGTGAAAACCACACCGTAATTGCAGATATGGATGGGACCTTGCTAAGGGGACGCAGCTCCTTCCCCTACTTCGCGCTAGTCGCATTTGAAGTAGGGGGGGCGTTGAGGCTACTCTTCTTGCTCTTAGCATCACCTCTCGCTGATGTACTCTATTACTTTGTGTCTGAATCAGCAGGAATTCAAGTTCTTATCTTTGCGACGATGGCGGGGGTGAAGGTGAGTGATATTGAGTCAGTAGCACGGGCAGTGCTGCCTAAGTTCTACTCGACCGACCTGCACCCGGAGTCTTGGCGTTTGTTCTCATCGTGTGGTAAGCGGTGTGTGCTCACCGCAAATCCTAAGATCATGGTGGAAGCCTTTCTTAAGGACTACTTGGGAGCATATATGGTAGTGGGTACAGAGATTGAGACTTATAAAGGTAGAGCAACAGGGCTTGTCAGTAAGCCTGGCATCCTTGTTGGAGGTAACAAGGCTTCTGCTCTTCGCAAGACCTTTGGAGATGAGGTGCCAGAGATAGGTCTAGGTGATAGGAAGACTAACTTCCCTTTCATGACCCTTTGCAAGGTTCAATTTCTTCTCATACTTCTTGTTATAAATTTTGACATAGAGTAAAGAGTAGAGAATATTATTTACAGTCCACAATTGAATTGTAGGCGATAAAAATAAAGAAAACTTTTTACAGTGCAAACTAGAACCAGTTTAAAATGAAAATATACCTAGTTTATGCTCAAATTTCCAATCTAAATTAATATACTTTTTTGCATCCCCATATGGGAGTACAATCCAAAATACATACTATACTCTTTTTTTTGCTGATAAATACATACTATACTTTATTTAGAGTTCATTATATGTCATTTCATAATTTAACATGTTTCTTAAAACTATTAAATTTGGATACAAGTAGGGCTGTCAAAATGCCACACAACCCATTAACGTGACACGAACCCATATGATATTAATGGGTTCGCGTGGGCTCTTAATGGGTTCGAGTCGTTAACGGGTCAAACCCGTTAACACGTTAAGTTAACAGATCGTGTATGAATTAAACCAATAATCCGTTAACAACCCACTTAACCCGTTAAATTTTTTAAGTCCCTTAGTATAACTAGAATTAATTTATATTCATAAAGAAAAAATTGAAATTTATTGTTTTATAGTGGGATCCACTCGAGATCCTCACTTAAAATTTCGTGTGGCTTATATATTTTTTCTCATTATATATATTTTTTATTGATTTTCTTTTAATTTTTGAAATGACTTAATTACTTAACGGGTTAACGGGTTGGGTCGTATAACCCGTTAAATTAATGGGTCGTGTTCGGGTTGGATTTTTTGACCCGTTAAGTTAACAGGGTTGAGGTGATTTTAACCCGAATTCGTTAACACGACACGATTGACAGCCCTACCTCCAACAAAGATGCCGGGCTTACTGACAAGCCCTGTTGCTCTACCTTTATAAGTCTCAATCTCTGTACCCACTACCATATATGCTCCCAAGTAGTCTTTAAGAAAGGCTTCCACCATGATCTTAGGATTTGCGGTGAGCACACACCGCTTACCACACGATGAGAACAAATGCCAAGACTCCGGGTGCAGGTCGGTCGAGTAGAACTTAGGCAGCACTGCCCGTGCTACTGACTCAATATCTCTCACCTTCATCCCCGCCATCGTCGCAAAGATAAGAACTTGAATTCCTGCTGATTCAGACGACACAAAGTAATATAGTGTACCAGCGAGAGGTGATGCTAAGAGCAAGAAGAGTAGCCTCAACGCACACCCCCCCCCCCCCCCCACTTCAAATGCGACTAGCGCGAAGTAGGGGAAGGAGTCGCGTCCCCTTAGCAAGGTCCCATCCATATCTGCAATTACGGTGTGGTTTTCACGACCAATTGACGCACATCGGTCGATGGTCGGAAAACGACTGGCCAATGAATTGTGGTTAGCAGCCATGGTCGAATAAAAAGGGCATTTAAATTATTAAGTGAATGAAGTGCACCAAGGGCACCTGTTAAAAAAAGAAGCTTCAAAATTCAAAGGTTTGTGGGCTTGAGAAGTAAAACAAGGTTAGCTTGAATATATATATATAGAGAGGGATTGGGGAGTTTCCCACACGGTTTCTATATTAGCACATATTCACACGCTTTTTCACACTGTTTCTGTATTAGCATTTCACATTGTTTCTATATTAGCACCGCGCCAACGTGTTCCTGTGTCCCGCTGGAGTAGAAATTGGAAAACGATAAAATTTCGGCTAGAGTAGAAAATGGTAAACGATTTTATTTGGGAACAACTCTCTGGCACGCTGCTCTAGGCGAATTTTACTTTTTGTAAAAAGCTCAATCCATTGAGATTGCAACCGTATTTACTACTTTGAATCTCTACATCCCTTTCTTCTTCCAATCAATTCAATCTAATCTATCAAGCAATTCAATTGTCCTAATTGAATTCCAATTTAGTAGGACGTAGGCCCACCAATAGATTATGAGAAACTAATCAATCTTAGAATAATGAGTATCAGAAACGTGACATTTATTATCTCATTGTGGGCCCACCTATTGGAGTAAAATCGGATATAGATAGAGTAATTTGAAATCTGATGAAGATCGATTAATTTAAATCTTTTATTTTACAGGTGGATCCCTCAAAAGGAGGCCCATATTTTTATAAAATGAACTTGATATTCTCACTATTTCATAGTGTGCCCCACTTTAATGTAGAGTCGAGACGTTAAGGGCCTGTTTGGATGTACAAGAAAACACAAGAAAATAATATTTAATAGAATATAATCTTTCATTTTTTTAAGAAGAAAATCTTATGCGTTTGGTAATTCAAGAAAAATTTGAAGAAAAGATTATTTTCTTTCAAAAAGCTCAATATTCTCTCCTACAGCTCCCCCCAGTAGAAAACTTTCTACAAGATAAGAATCTTTTAAAATGACTATTACAAAGTGGTAGAGTAAAGTAAAGATTTTAGTTCACCAAATCCATTATAATATGTATGATTACATATATGGTAAAGTAAAGTAAAAGTAAATCTCACAGAATGGTAAAGGTGTGGTAAAGTAAAGGTAAGATAAAGTACATGGTGAAGTAAAGTGGGAAGGAATGGTAAAGTAGCTTCTTTTCTTTACTTTACCTTATCACATTTTATCGTAGTTTTATATGGTAAATAAAAAATGACTTATTTACGGGTGTGGTCAAGTAAAATAAAGATTAATGTCATATCATGGTTAAATGTGAGGTAAAGTAAGGTCAGATGAAGTATGTGGTAAAGTAAACTAGGAGAGAGAGAGTTATAAAGTAGTTATTTTTTTATTGACTTTACTATACTTTACCATGGTTTTATGTGATAAAAGAAAAGTAACTTATGGTAAAAACATGAAAGTTAAACTTTACTTTACCACATTACTTTTTTATCTAGCCATGATAAATTACATATAAATTAAAATATTTAATAAAAAAATATACTTATAATGGAATTTACTTTAATCAAAACACCTTCCAAACTGCTCAATTTAAAATCTGTAATATTCTTCAAAAATTGTCAAACAGTAAAAATATTATACTGTTATAATATTGCATTATTGTATTCTATACTATTTTATTCTTGTAATATTTAAATCTATAAATATTTTATTCTGTAGACATCCAAACGGGCCCTAAAAAATGAATGTCTATGAAAAGAATCTCCAAAGGACATGGTTCCATTACATCTCTGGGTTTCTCTTTTTAACACCTCCTATTTTCTCTTTCATCTCCTCAAAAATAGGTTTATTATATACCTTTAACAACTACAATGTAGACCGGCATCATTTAATTGGACAAGTAAAAAGGGGCATAAACTCCTCTTTTGAAATGGGGGAGTTTTGGAGAATTCATATATATATATATATATATATATACACATCAAATATTATATCAATTAGAGTTCATTCAACCATTGGATCGACCATTTATGCATATTCATTACCACAATTTTCATCAAATGGTCAATCAATGGTGGATCCAATTGAAATTAATGAATAATTTAAGGGTAACCAATACTTTGGACGGTTCAAATCTGTGGCCCCAACTCTTGTAACGATTTCCTACGGGTTCTTTTTTTTTCTTCTTTTTTTTTTTTTTTCTTTTTGAACTGTACTCTTAATTGCGTCCGTCACTCAAAAGGAGAGAGAGAGCATATGGAGGAAAGAGAATGGATTTTAATTGCGTGAAAGTTCATCGATTGGGATGGAGGGAAGAGAAACACGTCCCATCATTCAAGTTCTCTTCTCATTCTACCCTTTGCAAGGCCATGTAGCCTCTGTAAGTTCTTTTACCTGAACAAAGAAAAAACCCTCTTGCAAGTTTGTCCACGAAGAAAAGAGGAGATGGTACCTGAAAGAGCATGGTACCTGAAACCGGCCTTGTGGCACACTGCAGAACAGATTGCCATTTGCAAACCACCAACACAAAAGGCTCTAGAGAAATCCTAAAGTGCACAATTTTTTGTGATTAGGAGATTGAGCGTATGCAACTTTGCTTGGACTGAGATTAAATAGGTATTTTTAACGATTTGAGTTCCACTCTATTTCTAAAAAACTATTTTTCTTTCTTTCCTCTTCCGATTTAACTTTTTATGCTTTTTTTTTTTACTTTCTTTTTAACACTATTTTAATATATATATATATATATATCACTCCTCTTCTTTGATAGAAAATAAGTTTTACCGACTTTCGTTGAAGTCTCCTGCTCACCAAAAAAACAGAAGTCCCTATTTTAGAAAATACAGATGGGCCAAACTACAACGAGAAATTCTACAAAATTCCCCCTTAAAAAGGGGGTATTTCTGCCCCTATCTAACATCCAATGAGAGTTCTTCCTAAAAGTAGGAAAGGAGGAGACCACGTGGGCATTTTTATTGGGTGAGACATCGGGGCGGTATTGTAGAGCTTCCACAAGCTTAATGGGGCACACCTAGGGACCCACTAATCATGAAATCTTCCATTTGACCCCATCGGCCATATGAAACTCTCAAATGTGACCATTGATTTTCAATCTCTGAATTTCAATTTCAGGATAAAGATGGAAATTGGCGAGCAGGAGCGATTGCAACTCTTATCGACAACGTGGTTTCCTTGGCTATAGCTTCTGCCACTGGCTATATTAAGATTTCGGTCGCCTTCGACATATCCTACTTTTCGATGGCTAAGATCAATGTTCGTCCTTGATCATTCTTCTAGGGACCCAGTTATTAGTTCATGGCCCATAGATCGGTTGATCCCTTTATATGTATTCGGGTTAGATGTGTTGACAATCCAATAGGCATGGGTCTGATGACACATTGTGGGAGTAGTATCTCTGTTTTGACAAAAGGGCGAGGCAGGCCCTTTTGAAGGGCTAGCATCTCTGCTTCAAGCGGATGATGGGCAGAGACTTTGCCAGAGAATGCCACCACCATTTTGGCCACGTAGAAATCTATAATGATGCTGTGTTGGGGGTTAGCCAGCAGTTGGAGGAGTGAGCAGGCAGCATGAGAACCTACTTGGCCATTATATACATGTGTGAGGTTCCATTCCATGATTGCTGATATAGTTTTATGTTTGACTTGGTAGGGGTTTATTGGGTGGTATCTGAAGGTGTATTCAGTTGTGGTTTTCCAAATGGGCTTCTGGGTTAGTTAGGTAATGCCAAACCAGATGGGTTAGAGCCACTTTATTTTGAATCTGGATATCTTTAAATGCTTCAACCTCTATCCACAGCAAACTTGGTTTTTTTTTTTTAACCAAGAGAGAGTCCACACACACATAGGAAGACCGTCCGCACGAGTGAGAAAAAACCCCACACAAATGAGATCAAGTGGCCTACCAGTAAGGTAAGTGGCCGTTCTCCACAACAGGCTTGGTTAAAGTAATATTCCAAGCCACTGGAACTATATATACTTCTTTTTTTCCGCATTGCCATTCCAAAGGAACGAAGCTTTGACTGCTCCAATTCTGGAGATTTGACTATCATACAGCTCTTGTAACCCAATCTAGTATTGAGGGACTTCAGTAAGTACTGGTTGGAGGAGTATCCTCTTGCCAGCTCCCCATCTGTGGGTACTCTTCTAGACTCTTTTATGATTGCTGCCCCAATTGCCTACCTACGTGGACTGAGCCTCTTGGTCTCTCCATAGTGATAACATTCTCTTCCAGACTATCAAACACCTAGAAGGATTGATAACATCCGTGGCATGACCATTAACCATAACTCCATAGGTCACCGAAGAAACACAATTTGATCAAGGATGCACCTAGAGCTTTATCAGTTATTTAAAACTGACATTTTATAGCTTCTAGTAGGTCTTTTACATTTTCTTTTGCTTCAATGGAACCTCTAATGGTCCTCAAAATTGAGTTTGTAATAATTTTTATCACAACCTTATTAGCCTTAATCCATTTATTATAGTTAACCCTTTCATCAACTGAGCTCGCATCAGTGGGTATTGATGGCTTAGGCTCATCCAAAGTCATATCAAGGTCCAAGTAAGTAATAGCTAACAATAACATGTCCAGCCATTCAATAAAGTTTGACCCATCTAGCATGGGTATATTCCCTAAAGTCAAAAGTAATGCCATGGAATTTGTAACTGAAGAAAAAATAAACAAGTAACAAAAAGTTATGTGATGCTTTGAATTTATCTACGCAATATACTGAAATTTAAATGTGATAAGTACATCACTGTAAAGTCACCTTTGGGTTGGTAAAATAATATGTAAATATATTACTTTTCTTTGATTAATATGACCATCTTTAAAATATGTAATGTGATTGTATTGAATATATTCCTTTGGGTATAAATCAAATACAAGCAAAACCACATTTATTAACCATTTCATATTTCAATTTCAAATTATGGACAATCGTACCTTTGGGCTTAATTGAACCATTTCCTTTACGAAATTGCAATTTTAAGTGTTGTCATATTCAAACAATAGAGTTTGTACAACCTTAACTCAATTTAGAGAATTAAACAATTATCTATAATTGGGTCGCTTTGGCGGCTACCAAGTTAAGAACTTGTTGAATTCTTTAAATTGATAACAACACTTAAGTGATAAAGTTAGTTTATTCGGTCATCAAGTGTGATGAACCAATCAATCAAAAAATATTGGTCCATATGCACCATTATATAATTTTCGAATAACTATATTATATCATATTTAAGTTGATTGGGGATCATTTTATAGATCAATGGTCAAAGTTATAACTAATTGATCATTGATCAACACCTAATATCTTTAATTGATTCACCATAAGCATATATCCATCCAATCCAAGAGATAAATAACTCTAAATATTAAGCCATAGTGAGCATATTTAAATATTAATAATAAAATAGAACTCTGTTTTTGCTAAATAAGTAAGATTAGCAGCGGAATGAGCAAAAAATGAGTTAAACATAATGTTAAAATAAAATATGCTCTAATTTGGAGTGATTAGTCAGTCCATCAGATCTGTCCAGGTGATAGATCTCAACGCCATCAATACGCAGAAGAAAACAGATCGTTGATCCGTATCCAAATGTGTCTTTTATGATCAAAATAAGATCTTAACTGTTTATTATTGACCAATCTATTCAACTCTGAAATTGATCGATGAATTCAGAATGTTACTTATGGCCAACAAAATCACTTTAACGACTCTGATCGGATTAAATAAACAATATATGAGAATAATTAAAATAAAACTTTAATGATCAATATAATTTGATCTTGACCAATCAATGCCGAAT
The DNA here is from genome assembly GCA_029852735.1 of Persea americana. Lineage (NCBI taxonomy): Eukaryota > Viridiplantae > Streptophyta > Magnoliopsida > Laurales > Lauraceae > Persea > Persea americana. The sequence continues at coordinate 61,844,865 of CM056813.1, read as the reverse complement.
AAATATTTTCAGAACTCAGTTTGACCCTATAAATGTCTGATAGAATGATTTGATGGTAAAAAATATCATCAGAATAATCAGAACCATCGATCAACTATAATTTACAATTTCATAGTTCACGATCAACTTCTAAACTTTGATTTGGGTCACTATTGAAGCTTATTTTGGTCAATTGAATGTACAAATATGTACCGTCTAATAAGTGGGTCCAACTAAAAATTTTTCTCTAAAATCGAAATGGACTTAGTGGGCCCTTAATGGGTCAGGCCAAACCCACGATTGGCCCAGAAACTGGCCCAGACCAAAACCTGACCCAATCCAAAACTTAGGAATGGATAGACTAGGTCGGGTCGGGCTGAACCAGAACCTGACCCAGCCCATACATCTTGGGTAGCCAAGCTGGGCTTGTCAGGTCAGGTTAACCCGACCTGACTGGACTAGCCTGGCCCAGCCACCCAGCATGAGGCAACTGCGCACTAAATGCGCAGTTTCATTACTGTATGCTTTCTTGTGCACTATATGCACAGAACAGCGTACAAATATATATATATATATGAGCAAGGCTCTCCTAAGCTCAAGCTTAGGAGAAAATCTTGTAAGCTCATGCTTGTAGGGCCCATCTTTGGTTCATCCAAAGACCAAACATATGAACCTTCTAAATTGCACATAACACCAATTTTCGTTTAGATCCAAATTTACTAGACCGTTGGATTGACAATGTATCGATTCTAATGGACTATTGACCATTAAACTTTTGGGCCCATATGGAGAAGATAGAAATCAGGGTTGGAGCTGATTTTTGGCAGAGAGGAAAATCCTAGAGAGTCCTTGAAATCCCTCCCACCCCCATCCCCATATAGGTCCCCAGGTGGGCCCCACCATACACTTGAGCTTACCTTATTCTAAGCTTGAGCTTAGGAGAGCTAGCCCCTATATATATATATATATATTAATAAAAATTTCATAAAAATACATCATTCTAAATGACTTTTCTGACATACTCTTATGTTATCATTATCCTGCTATTGGCATATCCAAAAAAAAATGATAATAGTAGCCAAACAAGATTAAAACCTCTAATGTAATTCTTAAACGAAAATAATTTAAATGATAGAAAATAAATCTTTTCTTCCCATCTCTTTTAGATTGGGCTGGACATTGTAATCCTCATTTCTCAGGCAATTATTATTTAATAAATTGAATACCCTTTATCAAATATCCAAAATTCCTTTCCTCTGGGTATTTGAGTTTTTACTCCTGAAGAATCCAGAAAGCCCCGATAAAACTATAATAGATCATTGGATTGAAACCAAGCTGCTCTAATACCAAATGTTAGAAAACTATGGGTTTTAAACCCTCTCTGGAATCAATCCAATAATACTATAAACATTAAATCTAAATCATTAAGAGTAGTTAAATGGTATCTGATTGTGCCATCTTGATACTCCAATCCAATAGAAGGTTGGTCTTCAATGGGGAATCACAACTCTCTTGTACTTTTGCCTTTCAGACTCAGCCAGTCCCTTTGACTGCTTTTCTTAAGAAGAAGAAGAATGAGTTGATTGCTACCAAGAGATTGAGAGAGGAGGTTTTGAAAGAGGGTTTGAGAGCGGAGTTGAAAGAAGATTTATTGGATTAGTGTTTTTGGAGAGAATATTTGTTGAGAAGAGAAAGGGTTTGACAGAGGATTTATTGAGATTTGAGGAAAAGAAGAGGGTGGGTCTGTTCTTGTTGAGATTTGAAAAGAAAAAAAGAGGGTTTCTTTAGATTTGAGAAGAAGAAAATGGGTTGGGATGGTAATCTGGCCCAGTCCGGCACACTTGGCTCAATGAAGGCCAAGCCCGAGTCAGAGTCAGCCGACTCAGCTCAAACTCGGCCAATTTTTACGATCCTGCACCCATCGTAACAGTCTGATATTCTTTACAGAAGCAAGAAAGGGATTGGCTGCTCCCCCACCCCCCATTTTTTTTTTTACAGTATCAGTTGCTGTTGTGTGGGGAGGTTCCGTGGCTGTTGAGCAGGGCACATTACTAGATTAGTAATGTCCTTGCGTTAAGTCGATGACCAAAATCTGAGGTAGGAACTCATAACGGATTCCCAGTGACTTCCAATCCCTACGGAAATCAGAGGGCCCCTCATAACAGCTCCACGCCACCAAGAGAAAATTGTCTGCAAAAAAGCACACCAGTTCAAGGCTTTTACGCCCCCACAAGAACTCCAAATACAAAATCATTTCACACCCAGTTTCTAGCCAGCATTTAGTCATTTCACACACCCTTTGTTCCTCCACAACACTACATGGAGAGTGCTAATCTTAGCCAAAAAGGCCGAGAAAGGTATATGGAGAGTGCTAATCTACCTATAGGTGCCCATTCTGTTTTGTCAGATTTAATGCTGAAACTTTATCTGCCAACTAATCATGAAGCATAACAAAACTGAGTGTCAGAGACAGTGCGATCAAATGCCTCGACCCATATGAAAAGAAAGAGGTGTAAAGAAAAAAACCCACCAAAAATTCAGTGGCTTGGGTTTCTCAGATCAGTCAAGGCAACAGCAAAGCTCGGCCACAAGTACTTTTAGAACAAGTACAAAAAATTACAAAAATACAATCGTTCAGTTTTCATCATATTCGCTAGTTTTATTTGTAAGATCAAACTCTGTAACTCCAAAACTGCTAAAATTCTCAAAGGACGAAATATACTCCATAATAAGATCATGACATGGCTGGTGAAAACTGCAGAATGAACTGCTAGATCTGGAAAAACCAAAGTGACACAACACCACTCATGAACCGGTTCTAGACAGCTACTCCAGTCAGCATGACAGTGTGTAATAGGCAACTTGCCATCTGTTACTCTTGCTATCCCAACAGCAGAATTGTCTAAATCAATTTCACCCATCCCAGTATCTTCCTCTTCAGAGCTTACGTCGCCATCAACCTCCCCATTCTGAATATGTAGTTTAGCCATGTGCTCAGCCATTAACTTGTCATCTCGTTCACTCACCTACACCACCAATATGCCAGTCAAAGCGAATAAAGAAAATGGTGAAATCTATACTGTCACGCATCATGCAAATTAGGAGTAAATGGATCAATTTAAGGACTTAAAAGAGCCTCATAGAGTCATAGTCACTAGCATCAGAAAGGGAATTACAGATTTAAGGACAGCACATGCAGCCTACCTTTTGGTGTTCCAAACCACTCACGATGGGAGATCCAGTAGAAGTCTTTACCATATAGTGATCAAAACCATTAAAGTTTTGCAATAATCAGATATTGTTAACATTGGCTATTTATCGTATTTGATAAATTGCAAGTCACCAATCCAACAACTAGGATCATCCAATGGAGGAGATATCAAGCTATGGGCCACCCTCTTATTTGGGTCCACTGGATAATGGCTTAGATTGGCAACAATTGGAGCTGACATGAACACCAGTAATGGCAAAAATAAATAAATAACTGCTGTCTCTCTCTTTCAAGACATCCCAGAAATTGCAGCACATTTTTCAACGCTAACTAATTTTTTTTATTGAAATGAAACCAATACATGATGCATAATCTGATTACCTAGCTGATCTGAAGGGCCTTCAAGCAGGTCTCATGTGGTTTTGAATGCAATAAAGAAGAGTTTGGGTGACTAGCACAACTTGTGTTTTGGTACTTTTGTAAGAGATTAGTTGGGTTGGATGGTGTCTCCATTGGTTAGGAAGTGTCCTATATTAGTCAAGAGTCCTATTGCCACTAAGTATTTTAACCATTAAAGGGTCCAAGTAGCTGACAATCATTGTTAAGTGCCCACATTTAGTACAAGTATCTGTGTCGTCTTTGGATTCAATATTTTCCACATGTATGGCACATAGGCCAAAGATGAGAATTTCATTTCAACCCCATTCTGGTTCGGCCACTAAACAAACATATTTCGGCCTTTAGAATTTCAGCGAAATACCGGAACACAGGATGAGAAGAGGATCCAAGGGGCTGAACTAATCAAAGGTGTGGGCCCCATAGAACTAAACATGTAGTCAACTCATAGGAGAACATTGTCCCATAAATTGAATCATTTCATTTATTTTACTAAATCAATTGTGCAAGATGTTATTTCTACATGGCCGATATTTGAGATTTTTTTTCAATTTCTTTCTTCAAAAAATACTAAATTTTAGGGCTTTTTTTACAATTTTCTTATGAAAAATTATATTTGATCAATCCAACAGTGAGCCCATTTTCTATTAGAATGAAATTTGTCTAGGGCCCTATTTTCTATCAAAACGACATTTGGCTAGGCCCTATAATCTATTAGAGTGTTGTTTGGCTAGTGCCTATTTTCTATTAGAGTGAAATTTTTTGCTCGGGCCCTATTTTCTAACGTAATGAAATTTGGCCAGGGCCCTACCTCAAGTCGGTGACTTACATCTCTCTCTCTCTCTCTAAATTCCTACAAAACTCCAAATTTCGACCATTTCAGCCGAAATATGGAAATTTGGACCCCAATTCCGGACTTCAACTAAAACGGTTCGAAATCTGGACCAAATATTTTCCAGGGGTTGATTCGGTTTGGTCCGCTAGCTGATACAAAATTGCTCACCGAATTCAGCCTAAACCAAACCGAAATTCGCAAGTATGGTATTGGCCAAATACTTCATGAAAAATGAGATTCTAACGCCATCACTGTGGCAAGACCAAGAAGGCCTGTATATAAATGTTTTGGGCATGCAATAATTTTCATATATTGTTTTTCACATAGATGTTCTCCTCCCATAGAGGTATGGTGATACTCTATTGCCACCTCCCCGTGTGACTCGTTAAGTTCACAGTAAGGAGAAGATGAGTGCCATGCTGATACACCATCTTGCCCCGCTATATGAAAAGACTATTTAACCATTAAAACACAAAATTATAAAGTCATCTAAATCAGCAATGACTGTCCTACAAATGTGGAAACTCTTATAATCCCTTGTTTGGCAATAATATCTGCTATCACATTGGCTTCCATAGGAATATGCACATGATCACAATAGCAGTTATTTCCACAAAATCCCAGCTTATCGATTAGTTGAGAAAACTTTGATATCAGTTTAAATAAAAAGTACAGTCAGGATTTATTTATTTTTTTCCATCTGTCAGGTGCAAAAAAATCTAAAAGTGAACGGATATTTATGTTTAAAAAAATAAGAAATTAGATTATCTGACACATGCAGACAGGAAGGTGCAGGTAAGTTTTGGAACTTGAAAAGGAAACAGATATCTAGAAAGAACACTCACAGCTCTAGGTGCCTCCTTCACTGTAAGTTTTCCCTTGTGCCGGTCTATTTCCTCAGTGCATGCTTTAATTGCATTATTTAGGATTGATATACCTTGTTCCTGCCAAAAACAGTGAAAATGTCGCAAAATTCAATACAGAAAAGAACAAGTGGCAGACAATGGAAATTATGGCCAACAGTTCCTCCGAATGCAGAAAATGCAACACAAAATCTGAGATGTTATTATGTGCAGTGAAATTTTCTTTATGTAAAGATTAACGGAAAACTAAAAAAAGGATGCAGGAAATAATTGTGAGAAACCTTTCATTTTAAACCTTTTCTCTCTGAAATGATCCTCTCATTTTAAACCATTACAATAATACTTGCCAAGATGCAAGAAACAGATCTGAGATGTGAAGCGACAATATAGGCGTACAATAGGCATGTCTGAAAGGAACTGATTTCCTAGGTACTCCATATTATATAAGATTGATTAAATAAATCAAGTAATTAGCTCAACAAAAGCACATTTGAATTTCTAGTCCAAAACTGTATGGTGGATGTTGCCAAGGACATGATGGACTAGCGAATATCATATCCAAGACACATGGCATAAGAAAAATATATACATAGATCACTTGCATTGAAAGGGAGGGTGTTGTTCATCTTCTTGCTAATAAAATTACAGATTTATCCAAATTATATTACAGCAGGAATAACTCAGGCATACTGAGGTCAAGAGTTTGAACCTCTCTCATGTAACAATCAATGAGATAAGGTCAAATGATGATGATATGATGGATAGCTCTGTCATTTCAATTAAACATTTTTCATACACATTAAGTAAATATGTTAGAATAATTCACAAATGGGAAGAACCTTATTCAGCGTTTAGAATATGGGCCTACACGCACCAAGCATTGATTGATACCGATATAATAATTACTATCTGTATCGGCATAGGCGTATCATGGATATCAGGTGATATTGTTTGCTGATATGACTAACAACAATTTTAAAATATCGGCCAGTGCAACCAACAATTTGACAATATTGCGGACAGCCCTATTGAAGCTCTCTAATGCCCATTTTAGCATTCTTTTGTGTGAGAAACGCTTCTCTTGGCTTTTCACCTTGTGAGAACTGAAAGTTTTTCCCTTTATTTATTATAAACACCAAATTAGTGTTGTTTCCACGACATTGAAAGTGCCACAGAGACTTAAGCTTGAGCAAGGTTCATAAAGGCATGTGCATACTCTTGTTCTTTTGGATTTCTTTCAAGCAATTGATTAGAATGAACTAGTATTTTGTTTTTGATCAATACATGAAAGATTAGGAGATTCCAAACCTAATCTGGACAGACTTAGATTTTCTTGGGTTTTTTTTTTTTCCTCGTGGCACTTCTATCTTATGGAAACGTTCGATTGTAGAAGTGATGTGATCACTTTGACCTCAAAACAATAAGAGCCTGTTTGGCAAGTCTTGTTAATGTTTGAAATAGAGCTGATTGAACTAATCTGTTAGAAATAAAGCTGTTTCAATTAGACCATTTTAAAAAGAGACTGTTTGGTATGTCTGATGCAATTAGAAAAAGTAAACTTGTCCTGCTACAAAAGCTATATAGGCAAAGTTGTCTTACAGTAAAAGTCGAGTGAGAAAGTCTGTAATAAAGTAAAATTAGTACAGGCAAACTTAACATCAGAAAAGTCATATGGGCAAACCAGTCCAAAAATTAAAAGGCAAAAGTGGCCGTTTCTTATGACATTCATGTCTATTTGAAAAGGCTTAACCTTTTTGTTACAATTTGAAAATAAGTTTAAAAGTCCTAGCTGATTGAACCGGAAAAAACTCCGGAGTCAAAACTTCTATTTGAATCATTTTTAAATCAAATAGACAGAAAAGGTAAGACTTGCCAAACAGCTACTAAGACTTTCCAGAATCGATTTGCTTCTACTTATGATTTTCTTATTAAGTCCCAGTCCCTCATAATTTCACAGCACACCTCGACTAGAGCATTTGAGAGAATATCTTTGTTTTTATCAGTACAATAAAATTTCATTATAGAGAAAGAAGGTACAACTCAAGAAAACCATACAATAAACCTTTCATATGTGTACCAGTACAAGAGAAATATACCAGCTACAAACCACAATTGCATTACAAGAGCACTAAGATTACATGACCGATCTAGCCCTTGCTTAGCTAGACAATCCGCCATTTCATTTGCCGATCTACTAACATGCCGAAACAAAACCTATAGGCTTGATACCAGAAGATAAATCTCATTGAGAATAAATTGCATTTTCCAAGGTCCTTTCATAGATTTCACCCAGGAAATGGCATTTGATGAATCACTCTCCATAATTAAATTCTGTTGATATAAGGCATGATAAATGTGAAGAGCTTCCAATATGGCCAAAACTTATGCTTCATTAGTCTTTGATCCCAACATGCTTAGAAAACATATCCCCTTTGTGATTTCTTAGGACACCCCCAATGCCAGCCAAACCTGGTTTTCCTTCGACTGCTCCATCTACATTGAACTTTAGAACTCCATATGAAGGCACTAGCAAACTTTCATTTTCTTCTTGAAACCCCCCATCTTCAAACATCCTCATGATGTTATCAATCTTAATATCTACAAATTCCTTTCTAGCACATGCCCATTTGGCAATCCTTAGTTGCACAAGAGCCAATAGCTCCTCCCTTGACGATTATTTTCTATGAAAATTTTTATCATGTCTCTCTTTCCAAACTGAACAAAGGATGGAAAGAAGGATGGTCCACCATAAAACCATATCGTTTCCAACCAATGGCGTCCCCTTCCAAGCATAGTTGTTAATTTCGATTCAGACACCATTTCGGTCTAGCCTTCAAACTGAAATATTTCGGTCATTTCGGAATTTCAACAAAATATTTCGGAGTTCTATTTATGAGAAATAAAAAATATATAAAATACATACAATTAAAAAATATCATCTGAAAATTTTAAGATAAAGATGGCACCAGGCACCAGGCACATGCCTAAGCCCTGTTATAAATACTGCAACAAAGTAGGCCTGGTCCCAAAATAGACCTAGCCAACCCAACCCAATACCCACCCCAGGCCAAGCCCTACCAACCAACTTGAGGCCCAACCGCTTTTTTGGTAGACTCCAGCTGTCCACCGTATAGTCCCATCGAGTGGTGGACCCATAATTTTCATTTAGGTGGGGCGGACAATGGTCGATTAAAACAGTCAAAATCAATACCAACTACCAATAATCTCCACTTATTGCATGGTTTAAAGACATTATTTTTTATTTTTAGTTTTTTACAAATTAAGTATAAATAACTCATATTCTGCTACTAACACTTTATTCCAACATAACATTTTTAACTACAACAACCATTTCCTCAAGAAATTAGCATTTTATTCAAATCAATGGGATGGAAAATTAAATTAGAAATGACACTAAAACAATAACAGAGAAATTATTTTTTTTTATAACCTAGGGTATCTTCCGTCGAGCCCAGCTCAGGAACCTTTGTCCCCGAGCCCAAGGGACACTCGGTTCTGAACAATCGAGAACTAATCCCTAGAAGTGCATGCAAACCCTCCAATCCACATGCAGCCGGTAAAACTATGAGAGGTGGCCAACGAAGGTAGGTATTGAACATGAGACCTCTCCGCTTCATGAGGCGCACAGTCCTTAGCCAACAATAATAATAAAGAAAATATAGAGAACTCCAAAGAAGTAAAATCATTATCATACGAAAATAACACCTCTTTGATTGTTTCCTTAAGCTCCTAAGAGTTCCTCTATCATATGAATCCAAATGAGAACAACATAATCATGAACATCATATTGTGATTCAAGCAAAGAATCAATTCAAGAAAATCTTACAAGAAAGCAAAACGAAAGTAGCTGAAATTCAAGACCCAGCAATAAATCAAATGAAATCCAAAGCAGAATGTTTTGGGAAAAAATTAGAGTATTGGATCATTGTTGTTGAGAAAAAAAAGAAAAGAAAAACATATATTACATAGAGTAAAGAAGGTAAAACACTAGAAAAATATATTAATCATAAATCAAATCCCATTAACAAAAACATCATAATAGGAAAAATTAAAAGTAGAAAAAAGGCCAATAACATTATAAAAACCAAATGCCGAGCTATATAACCAAAATGCATGAAACTATTACGGTTTTTCAAGACCTAGGGTGTGGTAATGACTTTACTGAAATGGGGCATGGGCCAACTTTTAACCCTTTTTTTTTATCTCACCCCGGTCCACATAATGTAGGTCCGCCCCTTACGGTGTGTGTGTATATATGGCACATAGATTTGAAACCAATTCTAAAACCAATAAAATAGATTTTAAGTTAGAACCAGAGCAGGTAGATTTGAAACCAATTCTAAAACCAATAAAATAGATTTCAAGTTAGAACCAGAGCAGAACTATCATCTAGAAACGGTTCTGATTCAAGACCATTTTAGTGGCACGTTGCCCGCACACGTGTGCCAAAAGACCCACCAACAAGTCTACAGAAGACTTAATACATGGCATACAATTACAAAACAAAACCAACTTTTCATTACATTATGAAACTCCTCACTGAGAAACAAAGAAGGGAAAAAAAAAAAAAGCAACTTTGGCTTCTCCTCTCCTTCTGCTTCTCCTTCTCCTTCTCCTTCTCCCACTCTTCTCTCATTCTTCCCCTCACTTCTCTCTCTTCCTCAAAGAAAACAAGTAACTTTCTCAATCCGTTCCAATCTCAATCTTCCCAAAAATCAAGATCCCAACTTTTTGCAATTTATTCCCATTCCCATTTTTTTTTTCTCAGGATTGAATCGGGTGGTCTGAAACTGAAGGGCTCAGCTACGTCTACTTCTTCCACTTTCGACCCTACACGTGTCACCCAGCTCTCGTGGCACCCAAGGTCGGATACCCCCACCCTCCCTCTCTTTGAGTTATTGGTCCTCTCTCTTGATTCTTTTGCCCCCTGACGGTTTGGCATATTAGGGCCTTCTTGTACACTGGGTTCCTCTCCAACGCTGAGTGCGACCTTGTAAGCAATTTTAATCTCTCTCTCTCTTTCTTGTTATTCTGTTTTCTGCGGAAAATGATAGTTGGAGATTTAGTTTTCTTGGGTTTTCAGTTTCTGTTGTTTTGGAACAAGGGTGAAGCATTTTCTGCAGTGAAATGTGTTTATGCTTCATTATAGAAACGTGGAAAAATGATTTCACTGCGGAAAATGAAAATTGTGGGAATGTTAACATGGAATGAGAGAAAATTATTCTCACTCAGGAACCCTTTTTTGTCTTCTGTGGTAAATTTGAGAATTGTGATTGGATAGTTAGTAGAGATGGTAATTTGGGTTTGATGTGGATTTGGGAGAACAGGCCAAGAATAAGTTGGAGAAATCAATGGTGGCGGATAATGATTCGGGGAAGAGTATAATGAGCAAGGTGCGGACGAGCTCTGGAATGTTTTTGAAGAGGGATCAGGTGAGGCCAATCCCACTATTGATTTGATCAACTGTAGAATGTTGATGTATTCTTGTTTGTTGTTATTGTGATTGTTGGGTATCTATATCTGGTTGCTGGTCTTGTTTTTCAGTGCTTTGTTTTCGATGTCATTTTTTTTCTGTAGTTTTTATGCTTAGAAAGGATACGAGATGACATAGTTTTTTAAGTAGTTTTATATAAGATGAAAACTATTATTCTGATGGTGTTGATTGATGACACTTCAGATCTGAAAATTCCGCCTCGTTATCACTTGTAATTGAGATGCTAAAACTACAATTGCTTGGATGAGCCTAATATTTGCCTGTCTACTGCTTTTCACTTTTCGAAATTCCTCTGAAAGTTGTCAAATTGCGGGAGAAGATTTAATGTATGTTTGTAACTATCCATGGGATGGAAAGGTGGATGAGAAAATGATCCATTTATGAAAGGAGTGTGAAGAGAGTACCACTTCCAGTACACCTATGGAGCATGATGCTGCCTCTATAAGATTGATTCAGAGACAGGAAACCTTATGTTGAGATTGTTGCAATCTTCTAGATAACTGTGATCTTAGAGATAATTACTATAAATTATTTCTTCCTATTCTACGCTTGTACATATTCTCTTCACAATGTTCCTAAAAGGGATATTCATACAATTGAAAATTGAGCACATTGATTTATAAATGAGGCACTCCCTCAAATAGGCATGTGAGTTTTATGCCAATTTAGAAATTGTCACTGAGAATCAATGATGCTACAAGGGGAGAATAGGGACTTTGGTATTGGGAGGATTTAGTTGTTACAATCAAAATGGTGGTGGAGATTTGGGGAAGAGGGAGAGTCTTTGCGGAGATGTTATAGTAGAAAAATATGGATTGCAAAATAGGGGGTGGGTTCGAAATTAGAAAGGTGGGGAGGAGGTTCAGTTGGGAATGGGGTGAAGATAGGGAGGAGATTCACCAAGTGGAGAGTATGAAGTTGGGGAAGATATTTTTAGAGGTACCTGCTTTTTGGTGGATAATCAGGAGCAAGCAAATTAAATCTGCCTTGGTTAGTTGGGCTCTACAAGCGAAGGAGTTCAAAGGACTCTGGCCTCAGATGTTCATAGACAATGGAGAAACTCAATTGATGGCCCACAACAAAGAAGCGGCAGCTGTTGAAAATGGACCTGCCCACCACATGGTAGATTATTGCAATAGACATGAGCATCTAACTAAGGCATGAAAAAGGAAGCTTGCATGTCGCTGTAAAACCTCAACATCTTGTTTGTGCTATGAGTACCTGTTCTGAGTGTTTGTTATTTTAAAAAATAAAGATGTTTTTTTTGTATTCCCAAATTTAAAGATGCTCGATCCTTTGCTTTCTTCTATTGTTATGACTAATCAGTATCTTGAAGCCATCTGTTACCATTTTTTTATTCATTATTATTGCAGAACTTGTAAGCTCAAAGAACTTACGTGTTTAACTTTATCTTTTGCTTTTAAGGATGAAATTGTTGCAAGTATTGAACAAACAATTGCTACTTGGACCTTCCTTCCAGCAGGTAATTTTAGAGCACCTATTATTTTATGACCTCTTTTTCAGTCTTGGTATCTTACCATATGAATACCATGTGATATTCAGAAAATAGGGAATCCATTCAAATACTGCACTACGAACATGGGCAAAAATATGAGCCGCACTGAGAGTATTTTCATGACAAGCCAATCAACAACTAGGTGGGCATTGGATAGCCACAGTTCTTATGTATTTATCAGATGTTGAAAGGGGTGGGGAGACTATATTCCCTGACTCAGAGGTAAATTATCTCTTTAAGCACTAGTTTTTCGGAAAATGGAATATGTATCAATTGACAAAATCATCATCGTCTGCAGGGCAAAGAGACTCAAGAAAAGGATGACACCTGGTCTGACACTGCAAAAAGTGGCTATGCAGGTAAGACATGCTAAGGAGGTTCAGAAAAGAAAACTATCTGGTCCTCGCTAGTTCTGTTAGTGTCCTACTTCTTTTAGTTCAATTAGAGATGCCATAAAAACAAAATGACTGCTTAGTTGATTTAAGTATTGCCAGAAGTGCTATGCCCAGAATTTTTATGATGTGGGACTCATGGACTGTTTCTGTTTAAGTATAAAAACAGCATGGTCACTATCAAATAATAAGTTATGGTAGTTTAAGCTTTAGGTTATTTAATTCCATAGAAGATTTTAGCCATTTAGTCATTTAGCCACTTAATCATTCAAAAAGAAAATTCCATTTATTTTGAACTGCCAAGGTGGTGAAAGCATTGATCAAATACATCTGGCTAAGATTCGCATCAAATTCACATCTGCACAAATAGAACCCATTATTGCAAATAAAATTAGCTCATTTATCTGAACCACCCAGCGTTCAGCTGGAACAGTATAGGCTCACAACTGTCACGGCTCTGGGCAGAGTTTTGTAATACCACTTTTGCAGGTGGGAAGACATCAATAAGCACTGCAGAACATGGAGCATACCACAGACATGGTGTGACTGCAGTACCCACAGGGTGCAGCATCTGCATCTGCAGTAGACTAGGCCAGTTGCTAGTTCAGCATTTTTCATCCCACCTCAACCATCAATGTTCTGTTTCAGTTTGCTTGAACCCAGTGATGTACTTTCTTGTCAAAAGGGTAGGAAAAAGAAGAATAGGGTGTGATACAAGAATTAGATACAATATATTCAGTATATCTAAATGCCTATATGGTATGATCTACTGCACATATGGAGAGATATCATGATGGGCCCCACCTTTCACCAATCCAAACCATCTACACAGGCCCCCTCCCCTAAATAACGTTGGAGCCCATGGGTTTGCACTCATCCGATTGGTCCAAGCCGTTAAATCGAGGGTAAATTTTATTTCTTTAATATGAGTCGTTAAACTTGTGGGCCACGGATCAAGATATTAGAGTAATGAGACTAAACCCAAACTTTATAGCTGGCACCCATCAAGGATGGCTCTTTCCATCCCCCCGATCACGTAATCAGTGAATAATTTTATAAAAAGATCTTCTATGGTCATTTAAAAATTTTGGATTTATAAAAATATTTTGAAGAATTAACTACATACTTTAATTATTTTATTTTTAAAAAAAAAATGCTATATGCATGGCCACATCCTGAGGTTTGCAGAGTCACAAGAGACTGACACGGTGACAGCTCGGTGGACTTGCACCTATCCGATACTTAATTTGCTTCCTTTTTCTGTCAATTGTAGAATCAATTAGGAGTAAAGATGAAAAAAATCAGTTATAGTATATTATTGAAATCTTGAAAATCTGTTGCTTTTTTTTTTCCCTATGTACTCTGACCTAAATCAAAACTGAAGGAATGTATGCTCATAACTTCTCATTCCTATATGCATCTGTGTACAGTTAAGACCAAGAAGGGAGATGCGTTGCTAATCTTTAGTCTTCATCCAGATGCATCCACTGACCCAGATAGCTTGCGTGGAAGCTGCCCTGTCATTGAGGGTGAGAAATGGTCTGCAACAAAATGGATTCACGTGGGATCCTTTGAAGTTCCAGCGAAGCGCAGTGCAAATGGAGGATGTGTGGACAATAGCGAGCACTGTCCCCATTGGGCGGCTGCCAGAGAATGCAAAAAGAATCCCCTATATATGGTGGGCTCTCCTGAAGCTGGTGGGTTTTGTAGGAAGAGCTGCAAAGTCTGTTCATCATAGGATTATTCGCTCATGTCCTTGAAATCACGGGTTGCAAATGCAGTGTTCTGTGCTTGTATGTAGCGTTGGGTCTAAAAAGTGCAACAAACCATATCGCTTGCAGAGCCATGAATCAATTGTTTTGCTACAATACAGTCCCTGCGTTCGCTTTTTTGAAGAAAACCATGTTTTGTGGGCATGCCAAAATTGTCTCATCCTCTTAACTTCTAAAGTAGTTCATCTCCATGTCCCATGTGGTCCTTATAAGCTAGCGCTCATGTACTTTATATAAAGTTGGTTCTCATATGAAAATATGAGAGAGAGAGGGAGAGGAAGTACCAAAAATCAAATTTGATACACGTCTTTGGGCAATTGATGGAAAGCTATATTGCAGATGGTTAAAATAGAAATGATATCTTTAATTTACTGATTATTTATTGTTCATTTCATTGCTTTAGATTATATAGCAGGAAATATAAATTAGTGTTGTCTTCATAGAGAACTAAATCTACACACCCCTTTTATATACCACCCCAAACATGCCATGTATTTTAGGGAGGTGAAGATAAAAAATAGAGAACAGAACCCCTGGAGGATTTTGGGGCGTTACACAAAGAGAGGGAGAGAGATCATAGATTGACCAGTTGGTCAAAAAAACATAGTTGTGCATATAACCTATGATAATCCCTACGGTGGCATGAACCATAAGGTGCAAACCATTCATTTTTGGTGTCATGACCCGCGAATGATCCATGCAGCCTCTTGACCAGTTGAATTGAAACTGCGACATATTGATGCCTTTAAAATCATTTGACTTTGGGACTTTACCAAAAATAAAAAAAAAACTAAAAGATACGGATGACTAATCCCCACTTCTCTTGTATAATATTATCTAGAGGATAAACAATGCAGGTGTTCTACAAGATTCAGGTTGTTACAGCAAAGGTGGGAGAGGAGAATCCCGAGTCAGCGTCCAGAAAATAGAAGAAAGAAAAAATATACCCTTCCAGACAAACATCATAAGAAAAAAAAAAACACCCCCGCCCCAAATCGATATTACACTTGATAAAATGAAAATGCTTAAGAATAAGAACATGGGGAGAACAGGATCAGATCTTTTATAATACAGCAATGTGTTTCAATTATCTTTCCGAGGGGATTTGATAAACTTGAAAACAGAGGAGCAACCACATTTGTGCCCTTTCCGCAGTGTCCTCGGACTAGGCGTGGTGGGTTCCGGGGGACCCTCCGGCGTGATGGCATCATCGTATTTCTCTTGTTTGTGTCCGTTGGCGGAAGACGGCGGGGATGGGGAAGTCTGATCATTCCCGGCGTGACGACTGGAGGAGCCCTGGTGCCGGAATGATACCGATGACCGCTGCAACGTCGACACTACCTCTCTCTCTCTCTCTCTCTCAATTAGCTAAAACGACCGGCGGTTGGGTTTGTGGGTCATTTTGGCAGGGTAGTTTATATCAGAATCTCTCTTAACTAACAAAACGGCCATTTGTGTTGGCGGGTTATTTTTGCATTGTAGTTTCTATTACAAGGGGGCTTTTGGACGGTGTTTAAACAAATGCCTCAGCAACCTCACATTTGGTGACCCGAAGGACTTCCTCTAATTTGTACTTTTTTGGGTCCCACTTTACATGGTCGTTTATACTTCTTTTTTCCATAACGAGCCAGGGGGTGGGACCTAAGGTAGCCCACGCAAGTGAGAAGGTAGCCCACAAATGTCGGAAGAGTAGCATGCCATGCCACAGGATTGACGAAACCCATCTTGTCATGGTCATTTAAACTAGATCATGGTTTTAAAACTTGGCCAACCCAATTATGACATTAACTGATATTCTTATTGGTTCATTCTAAAGCCAAATAATTGTATTTAAACTCCACTTTTCACAATTTGTTTACATATTAGTTTAATTAAATCCAAAACATTCTAAAGCAATTAAAAAAGATTGGTTATGATTACCAAGTGCAGCCTCAATGAATTTCCTTTTTGTTGTCGCATTGTGCATTTGTTGGGGCATGAGATCATGAAATCCAATAAGATCAAGAATTATTTTATACTATGCATGTAATTATTCGGATCTCAGTTTGGGCCCAAGTCGAAACCCAAGTTCTTCAATTAGTTCTGCGAATGGCTGGGTACACTTTAGACCCAATCAGAGCCTTAACCTTTTTCATCCCTAATCAGTTAGTGCTTGTGGATCCATGGTCAGGACAAGCCCGAAAAGTTTTTTTTTTTTAACCCTACACAAGCCCCTGATCTTGGTTCGTCCTACCCCAAAAATAAGTTGCTCAACCAAGCGACAGGTCAACTCCCCATGTTTTTTAACTTCAATACTTTTTTACTGGGTTAGGTTGAACTCATTTTAAACTGAGTTTTCATTGGAACCTAATCAAATCTCCTGATCGATCCACGACTTGGCCTGACTCATCTTGGTTTGACCAAGTAGGCTAGGTCATCTTAAGGAAATTATATACTTAGATAATAGAAAAAAACAACAAAAAAATATATATACATTAATACATAAACCTTACATTCTTTGTAGAATAGAAGATAAATCTACTTAAATGAGACTTGAAAATTAAAATAACAATTTACATTAAATTCATGTAATCTTTCAAAAACTGTGCTTTCTTTGTAACTTCTGCATATTTTTCCATGCTGTAGTTATCATCTATGTATTTTTTAAAACTAGAAGAACCAAAATTAATTTACTGATGTTTTTGTTTCTTTTTTTGATAATTTACCAATGTTGGGGTCGAGGTTTATGTATGTCAATATCAATATATAGGGGAGTTTTCTCCGGTGGGCATTCCCACATGCCAATGTCACGGCGCCTTTAATTGAGGGGTTCCAATCTTTTGACAACCCCAGGCCTCTTTGAGGATCCAATCAGAACATCCTCATTCAGGAGCAGTACATAATTTTATGTTGACATGCAGACACAGAAACATTCTTGCAAGAAACATTCCCCAGTTTTTTTTTTTTTTTTTTTTTAACAGTAGAAACATTCCTTAGTTAACTCATTATAGATAAGTACACGAACAAGTGTTGTGTTCAGGTTTAGTATAACAATGAAGGGCTGAAAACCCAATTAGACTGCTCAGATTCAATTTCATAAGAGGTAAGTGGAGACTGCTCAGATTTCTTTCTCTGTTTTTCTTTTTTGAACATTTTCTCTGTTCTTCTCTGTTCTTTCTCTGATTTGAACATTTTCTTCTCTACAACATGGTGAATATGTTAGGAACAGATAACTGAACTAAGATTGCAAAAAAATATTTTTAGAGAGATTCGAGATGACGCCTTTATTAGCTGATCGATGAAGATTTTCATAGTTACGTTGATCTTTCGAAGCAACCACCAACCTGCATATGCAACCATTCAGGTGCAGATCCCTACCCATATTCTCTTGTTGCATGTGAGCCAAATACAATACCAGCAGCATCAATTGTCCGCAAACCGAACTGAGACATCAAAATAACTAGCTACAAGAATTGCACAATGGAGACAGGGTTTCCCATTAATCTTTTGTGCTTTGGGAAATCCATAGGTAGTTTGTGTTGATCAAAATAGGAAGAAAACATTAAAGATTTCCCTTACTGACAAACACTAATCTTTGACCTTTGAGTTTCTAAAACACGAAAAAAGTTTATTATTTGAAATAAGCCATTGGCTTTAGATTACTATGAGCTTTATCTTTTCTTAAAGTTTGGATCAGTTGCTAATAGCTGCATATAACCAAGCTAACAAGATGACAAAACTAAACATAGATTAGAAGAAATGCGTAATGACATAGAATGTAATAAGTTAATGGATTTAAGAGAAAATTCCACTGCATACTGGCCACAGAAGTCAAACATATGAACCTCGCTGTGAATCTACTTCCCACTGCTTTTCTTTCTGTCATTTTTTTCTTCTTCTCTGTTCATTTTTCTTTTCCTCCTACAGCTTGTTCTTATCTAAGGTTCAATTCCATATGTCATTGTCTGAGAGTTGAGGTAAGCCCCAACTACATCGGCTTATAAACTAGAAGAGGAGTCAATCACTGGTTTCAGCTGCTTTAATTAGAATACTCCTCGGCTGTTTTGATGATTGAACTGTAATTTACTAGTGATAGTTTAAAGGCATGGTCATACCTGCCTTAATGTGATTCAATGTTTGTGATGGGGATCTCTTCGTTTTTTTCGTTATAAATTGATATTTCATTTGATCAAGGAATAAAAATGGGAATTCTTTAGGCTGAGTTCTGCTCATTCCTGCCTCAGAAGTTGAGCAAAATTTCTTGTAGTTTTGGTCCTTTTGGAGTTTTGTCTATTAGTTGAGCTCTCAAAATCAACAGAAGATTTTCTGTGCCACAAAATGAAAATGATGTAAGTGCAATCTTAAAAAAATTAGCTTCAAATTTTTATTAGGATGGTGCTTCTTCATTTTCCAAAGAATTGATCTGGAAAATTAAATTCATCTTGATTTCATTAACTTACATCTTTGGCTGAATATCCTTCCATGCTAGAGTTCATTCTTGAATGGACTGCTTCAAGCTCCATTGATAGAAACTAAAAACAATAACAACAGCAGTATAAGACAGTTTAAATGGTTAAAAGAATGAAAAACCAATCAGGTATCTGTACAACAGAGGAAGGACAAATACCTCAACCTGTCGCTGTAGTGACTTGACTGGACATAATTAATTATCTCATCCAGCACCAACGCTTTTCCAATCACCTGATCAGAATAACTTTTCCTTTATAAAATTCTTTATCAGAAGTTACAATCATGAAACATGGGTCACTTGAAAATGGGTGTCAGCCAATGTTTTCGATTTTTATTAGTTTATTTAGGCAAATCTGACAATGCAATTTTCTTTAACATCTCATTCCAAATTTAAATAAATAAGCTAAATCCATCACATGGCCAGTTAGAAAGACTTGCAAGTTGCAATCAAGAAAAAACCATAAAAACATATAAACAGCAGTAGTGCACCTTGTTACATCCAGGGACCAAATCTTGGAGAATCTTCATACGCTCACTGATCTTTTCTCTTCTAGCCTGTCCAATCAATGGGACTCTCTCAAATCATCTGCATATGGTAGACTGACAATTCTATCTAACTAATTTTTATTTTATATAATTTCACCACCTCTGTGATAAACAGTTCAAACATGACTGGTAATAATAAACTGAACATTGATTCACTATCAGATCCAAAGTTCCATTCATTGTTTGTTATCTCAAATCGTTTCAAAATTCATTCCTTGCTATTTTAAAATCAGTAAAAAGAAACTTAGGGCCTGTTTGTTTCATGCCATTAAATTCCCAGGAATTCTAGGATTTGTATTTCTAAAAATGGCTAAAAATGAAGAAACAAAGGTGAATATCTAAAAATGACCTTCAAATAATCTCCCTTTCAATAGAAAATGAATTATGGAGAATTGGAAATGAATACACAGCCAACGCCTTGGTAATTTAAATCTTAGGAAAGTTAAGGTCCCATCTACATCTCTACCTTATATCTTTCACCCTCACATTTTTAATAATCCTTTGTTGGATCTCATTTGAGACTGTATTCATAGGAAACAAATGGGCCCCTTAAAAAAAGAGAACAGAAAAAGCATACCCTCTCTGCTAGGCTGTGATTATCATTTGCTTGACCCCTACTTGCTCTCACATGGATGTAATCTTGCTTCGGTGTCTCCAAAGGCAAAGAGCTTTGTACAAATTGCTGGTTACCAGTGCATGAACTGGCTTCCATCTCTGCTTTAGAATCGTCAATCTCATTTCTAGCTTCCATGGCTTTGAGGCACTTAATGTTGAAGTCCGTCTGCTAAAGAACAACACCAAAAACAGACACTCCAATGAAAATTCACTCAACTCCAAACCCATACGGCCCAAGTCAATTTTGGTCACCAATGAAAAAACAAATCGTTCATACTAAAGTACCCCAGATAAGATGTACACATCAAAAGCTCAATACAAGAGAAAAACTTCCATAGATTCCTCCCAAATCAGTTCTATCAACATTACTAACACAATATCTACAGTGCTGCCACTGTTCGCAGTTCCCAAAACTGCTAATTAAGGATGAAACTGGATGCATCCAATTAGTAAATAGTTTGATATTAATTTTCTACCAACGGCATGATCCATTCTTGACCGCTAGTAATAATTTGTGTTCAAGAGCGAGGGCGGACGTTGACCTCAACAATCCCTCGAGCTACCACTTATCTCAAAACCAATTGGTGATAGGAAACGGTACAATAATAGTTTTATGGTGAGGGCGAGGGCTCAACCACAATTATTACTGCTCAAGAGCAAGGGTGGATGTCGACCTCAGCAGTTTCATAGATTATCAATGTATAAATCTTAACTAACAAAAACAATTTCAATTGAATCATGGAATAAAGAAGGAAACACAATCTAATTCAAACCTATTCAGATTCTAACTCATGTGTTTGCATTAGAATAAATAGGAATTGAATACATACGATAGTTAAAAATGAAGATTAAAGGTGAATCTCCAAAAATGAAAATAAAAAATGTTATTTGATGCTCATTTTTGGAAATTCACCTTTGATCTTCATCTTTAATCGTCTTATGTATTCAATTTCTATGTATCTCAATGCAAACAAACAGGACCAATACCTTTCTTTTCCAAACTACCAAAAATATCAAGCGTGAATAAAAAATCTCAACCTAGAAAAAAGACAAACCAACCATTTCATTGCCACTACTTGTTGATGCAGGCCTGGAAGACTCATCCTCTGAAGCCGTTGCTGCATCTCTCATCCTCCTTCCTCCATCGCCACCACGGCTCCCACTCTACTCGGTAACAGTCGATTCGCCGTCGGAGGCATCACGATTATTCCTAGCCATTGTCTCTGGAAAACCTGAAATCTGACCTAACTGCTCCTGCTTGGAGGCGGCCGGCGCGACACCGAGAAATCCGTTGGAGTGGGCGTGGACGTTGTCAATGATCGGAAACGGCTATATCTGTAAGACCCCGACCCCTAATTTCCGTTATTAGTGTGTTTTTAACCGTGGTTTAGTTCTCTAAGTGAGATTTGAGCCCAATTGGGTTGGTTTGTAGTTTAGAATAGTTTTCTATAGCTTTGGGAAATTCTGAAAGTCGTCGGACCCAGCCTAGCAGCCCATGGACGCATTAGGTTGCACGTGTCAGCGTATAGGGATTATTCTTGATTTTGAAAATTTTCAATTTTGGTTTCTTTTGATATGTTAAATTAGCCCCAGCAACTTTTATGTTTACACCGACCCCATTCGAATCCCAAAAATCAGTTTTTCAGCCATAGGGGTAAAACAGCCCTTTCACATTTGAATCTGAGCTCAAATTTCAAAATTTCAGAACTATGTCAAAAATATACATTTTGAAAACTAGATTTTATGAGGATCATTTTAATCTTCTTCATTAAGTCCATCCAAGGCCAAGAACACCCAGTTCCAAACCCATGAAGAGTTTTAAGTTGTGGGCCCCACTATCATCAACTTATATAAGCCCATTTTCTTTCTTTCTTCTCCATTTTTCTACCCCAAACAAGACCAGCCGAGCTCCTTTTCCTCTCCTTTTTGCTCACTTTCTCTCACAAATCTCCACCAAACTTTACTAAATTGAAGATTGATCACCACCACTCTACTCCATTCACTGAGAGCCTCCTATTGGCTCCATTTTCTCGTCGTTTCTGTAGAATTGCTGTAGGGCTATCTTAGAGTAAGCCTCTTGCTCCCATCTTTTATATATATAAATATCTCGTGTTAGATGGTCTTTTAATTATAGCTTTTTTGAAATTCAATTGAATGGTGAGTAAAGATTTGATAAGCATAAAAGTAGGCATGGCGCCGGATCATGGGGGTATCAGAGTGTGAAAAGAGAGCCCAACTCCACTATCCTTTTTAAAGCAAGTAATAACGGTAACAAAATATCATTTAACACATGGTCAAGGAAAGGTAATTTCCTCGGTGTATCTATTTCCAACATGGATTGTTGGCACTTTTTCACTGCAAAAGACTGCATTTATAAATACATTAATTTTAAAAGAACCTTCTTTTTCTGTAATATAAGTTTTTTGGAAGATAAATTAAAAATAACTTCCTGAAAAAATAAATGTGCATTTAGGGCTTTGTTAAAAGCCCATTTAAGATCTATACAAACCCTCGCCCACCTAGTTCAGAGGGAATTGGCATTCATCCCCTCTGGCATTGAGCTTACATTTATACATCACTGGTGTTTTTTTTTTTTTTTTTGTTGGATCCATCATTGGATTGGATCGCGATTAAAAAAACAATTGTTCCAAGTCTAGGCCATTTTAGTTATTGGGCATAATATCGAAATGAAGGTTCAACCAATGGGCTTGAGAGTTAGGCCTAATTGCCTAAACTCAGCTCATTTGCAAAATAGATATTCACATTTGTCTTCTTTTTTTTTTTTCCAGCTAAAACTATTCCCATTTGTGTCGAATATGTCACATGGATTGAGCCTTAAGGATATACAGACCCATGCTCTGCCTATTTAACTATCGAGCTTGAAAATTAGGCACACCTTAAAACCACTGGCCTACAAATATAAACCAAATCCACCCCAGTGTGAGCTGGGCTCACGTAACGCGTGAGCTGGCCCAACCAATGAACAACGCTTTCTGTAGTTTACCTAGGAGGGTATGGATTGATCATATATAGTCCGCATGCTGTTCAGACCCTAAAAAGCCCCCAAGATGAGGGCTTTTTTCTTAAAAAAAAAAAAAACCTAGGATAGGTTACGACAATTTGGTTTTGGATACTCACCAATTTGAGAGTCGGATTAGGACAAGGTTTTCAAAGGGGTTGAGTGAGCCAGGCTTGGAGTTGTCTAAGCCCTACCCTCAATATATGTGGGCTGGGCTCAGGGTGGGTCAAAGCCCTTGAATGGCCTGCACTAGCCTTCACAGTTCACAAGCTACTACAGCTTGAAGAGAATAAAATTACATTTTAATTTTTTCTGCATTGCCACTTGGTATGAGGGTATTTTTCAGACAAGGAATTGGGCATGTTGGGGATTGATAACACGAGGGGACATCTTTTTCTCTGACAAATCCAAATGCTCGGTTGCAAGAATTCATAATTCCAAATTACAAGAGAATAGAAGTCAAACCTCCACCTTTCAGATAAAGAGTCACATCAAAAGTCCATATGTTCAAAATTCCCTAAAAAAAAAAAAAAAGAAAAGTAAAAAAGCAACATTCTTTCTCCACTAAAAGACAAAAAACATCCACTTTTTAAATAAAAAGTTAAAAAGATTTTATACCAAACAACTAAAGATAAAATGTCATTATAACCCACTTATATTTTATTTTTTTATTGTTTGAGACTTTACTTCACTTTATTGTACATGTAAAGTTCTCAAACAATATGAATAGGGAATTGAACATTTGGACTTCTACTTTTAGGGGCCGGTATTTTGAATTTTCAGAATTCTCCTATATAAGAATTCTTACCATTATTCCAACCAAACATGCCCTTAGTAGAGTAATGCATAGTCAATTATTTACTATCTAAGGAGGAAACTATGTTATTGGAATCCTATCCATTTTAGACTTCTGATAGATGCATTGCATCGAATTCTTAAAAATTGAATACTGAATAACGGAAAGGACCCTATCTAGAATGGCACACCAAATGACAAAATCATGGGCTCAGCCAAAGAGTTATAATAATTACTATATGGAAGGTTCTCGTGCACCTGCCGGCAAACTGGATGCCTTGCATACAAGGTCTAGCTTACGAGGGCCACTTTGATGCATTCCTATCATTGAGGTACAATGGATATAAAGTCTCATTAGGTTCATTTGAAAAATTAACTGGTCAAATTATCATATACCCCCGATTCAATGGTGCCAAAGTTCAACGGTCACTTAAATTTTAACCATATCCCCCTTTTTTTTTTTTTTAAATTAAATCCATTGAAGAGTAGAGATATCAATGAGTATAAATTTTATTTTTCAAATTTGACTCTACAATTATCTTTACACCTAACATTTATGGGTTGAAGTTTAAATATTTCGCACACAACCATTTATATATAGCAAATGTGCGATATCTTATAAACGTAGAATGTGGCCTGGTGTGGTGGAAATATCGCATAGTGGGGTTTGTGCGATTTCACACGGTGACAGGACATTGCATGATCAACTTTTGAGGAAATTTGTTAAAATTAAACAGTTGGTGGGAAATTTCATGTCTTAGGGAGCTGTAGGGGGGGCAAAATCTCAAATTTTTTAATCCTAGCCCTTCAGTGGCCCAATCATCATTCATACTCAATGGGCGAGATTCCACACGCAGCAACCGTAGCCTACAGAAACCCCCCGCCCTGACTGAAAGGCCCTTTCATTTCTGTTGTCTGCCGCCGCTGCTGCCGCCATCTCTCACAATCCCTTTCAGAAGCCCTTTTCGCTCTCGGTTCCTTTCAAACCTCTCAAAAACCCTAGAAAAAACCTACCCTAAACCCTCCCTCTCAAATAGAGGAACCCTGATCGAGAAAGAAGAAAGCCCCAAAACCCTAGAAACCCTAAAAACCCATATCTGCTATCTTCTTCTTCTTCTTCAATGGCGACGACAGGCCCCAACTTAGAGTGTCGTATGTACGAAGCCAAGTATCCGGAAGTGGACATGGCAGTGATGATTCAGGTGAAGAACATCGCGGACATGGGCGCCTACGTCTCTTTGCTCGAATACAATAACATCGAGGGCATGATCCTCTTCTCCGAGCTCTCCAGGCGCCGAATCCGCAGCGTCAGCAGCCTCATCAAGGTCGGCCGCCAGGAGCCGGTCATGGTCCTCCGGGTTGACAAGGAGAAGGGTTACATCGATCTCAGCAAGCGCCGTGTCTCCGAGGAAGATATCCAGGCCTGCGAGGAGCGCTACAACAAGAGCAAGCTTGTCCACTCCATTATGCGCCATGTTGCTGAGACAATGCAGTTGGATCTGGAGGTACCCTTCTTTTCAATTTTTGGCAAATTGGGGTTTGCTTGTTTTGTCGATATCAATTGATTAATTGGGCCCTGCTGGGTTTTGTTAATTTTCTTTTTCCTGTGAGTGTTTAGATGTAGTTTGAATTATAATTGGGTTGGATACTTCATACTGGGAATTGAGTTCTGTTTAATTCTATGTTTTCTGTTGCAAATGGATGTTTGCAAATGGAAATCATCATGTTTTTGAGTAGGATAAGAGTTTCATGCTTAGTGTGGTTTTGGTTTCTATGCTGCCTAAATTGAATTATTGGACAGATGATCATCCTATTCGATTATGGCAAACTGGGTTTTGTTTGTTTGGTCAATATCTGATTTTGATATTTCCCACCGGAAATTGGGCTCTGATTATTTCTGTGTTTTCTGTCCTGAATTGATATTTGTAATTGAAAACGATCATCTTTTGTATTGAATATAAAGGAAGAATTTTTGGAGAGATGACAATTCATTATGCTGAAGTGTTCAAACTGATTCTTTGGGAGACATTCGATGCAATTGGAATGATATGGAGAAGGATAACATGTAAAAAAAAGGCAAGTGTCTAAAAATGTGAAATTCACATACATGCCTTCTCTCATTTTGGATGCTTATATTCTTTGTTTGTTTTCAATGCATGAGGATGTTCATGCAGTACAAGCATACACAAAAGCATATGCATGCGCACCATTGTTTGGAGTTAGCTTGTTTACTTGCAAACTGATTTCATGTCTTGTTGTATGTTAAATACCATGCGATTAACTATCCACCTGGAAGGGATACGTATCCATTTGACCATGGAATGATGATTGGACCTTTGTTATTTTTATTCCCAGTGCTTATGTTTTTAAACAATAACAAAGGGGATAGTAAGAACTAGGAACTGCAAATCTGCCAAGCTACCTAATATACAAGCTATATGATGATTTATTTAGGAGAGAGTAATCAAACAACAGATATGGCAAGCATCACATTTTTCAGAGAACCAGCTTAGGTTTATGCCAAGCTGATCTACAAAAGTCATTTTCTATTAAATCAATACACAGTGAGAAGACTTCACATATACTTTTTGTTGATTTAGAGAAAGCTTATGGTAGGAATATGATGAGACATTTAATTTGGCAGATATTGAAGAAAAATGCGTCCCTAATAATTATATATCAAAATTACACAAGATGTGTGAAGGGATCATTCAGGCCATGGACCAAAAACTACTTATCAAAGAAGGTCTAAGAAGATCATTTCATGCCCAATTAACAACGAGGTTTAGTAACTTAAGAACTTAATTTGGAACATGCTGAATAGAGGCATGATAATCATGTTACATGCCCCAAAAATTGAAATCTCATATTTTATGAAGTTTTATTCCAAGGGGATCCATTTGTGACTGTAGCATGTTTAAGTTCAGTAGGATGTGTTAGTCAATAATCTTTAGAAGGCATAATTAAAAGATGAAATCTCTAATTAGGCGCCAAGATAATTGTCCATCTCAATTAGAAGGCATAATTAAAAGATGAAATCTCTAATTAGGAGCCAAGATGATTGTCCATCTCAATTAGAAGGCATAATCTCTAATCGAGAGCGGATATTGTTAGCCATTAGTTTATATAATGCTTGTAGAGGTTTCCCAGAGAATTCAATGATATCTTCTTTCCTGATCCTGAATTGGTGAAATAAACCCCTTTAGTCTTGACCGAAGATTCCTTGGCATCTTCAATGCATCTTCAGTGATGCACAGATACAACATGGATACGACAGGGAAACGTTATGGATATGACAGGGACGTGGATGTGGCACATAGAAAGTGAATTATTGGATGCGATATGATACGAAATGTTGCCCATTTTGAAGTGTTCGTGCATCATAGCTGAAGACTCCATTGGCATTGCTTAAATATTTGTGAAGACTCCGTGTCAATCAACCCTCCATGGAGGGACAAGATTGATTGTGACAATTGTGTTGGGAGCATAGTTATTAATATTGATTTGTTTCGGCTGAAATTTTTGAATTTTTTGGTTCAGGCAATGATGCAACCCGAATACACCTTTCCCTTGAAAATTCAGAACAGGTCTGCTTACGTTCTGTTAGGCCCTTTTCTTTTCAATTTCTTTTTTTTAATTTTTAATTTTTTTGAATGGTTTTGAAGGAGGAAGAAGATGAGAGAGGTTGGGCATGATGCCCTCTACACATTTAGGGAGGAGAGAGAGAGAGAGAGCTGCAACCTGCTCCTCCTTTTCTTCATCTTCATCTTGCTTCTCTTCTCTTTGCTTTGGAACGCAACAAATGGGTTGAGTTGTTTTGTTGCTGGAAAAAGGGCCGGAACA
Source organism: Persea americana (assembly GCA_029852735.1). Classification (NCBI taxonomy): domain Eukaryota; kingdom Viridiplantae; phylum Streptophyta; class Magnoliopsida; order Laurales; family Lauraceae; genus Persea; species Persea americana. The sequence continues at coordinate 61,817,119 of CM056813.1, read as the reverse complement.
GGTCGCCCCCTTTTTTAATGCATTTAATTTTTTTTTTTTTTCATTTGAGCCAGGAGAAATTTGTGGACTCTACAGTGGAGCCCATTTATTAAAAATCTAAATTGATCAATATAATTGTATCAATCATCTATGGATCCTAACCAAATTTCACTCAAATAGTTCAGAGGGCATTAGCCAAATTTCATTCTAATGCAAAATGAACTCTAGCCAAATTTCACTCTAATAGTAAATGGGCACTAGCCAAATTTCACATTAATAGGAAATAGAGCTTTAGCCAAATTCCACTCTAATAGAAAATGAGCCCATTAAACATAAACTTATATAAGAAAATTGTAAAAAAGCCCCAAAATTTAGAATATTTTAAGCAAAGCCCATAATCCTGAATTCCGGCCTTGTAGTACACATTACATTATTTATTTAACAGAATTAATTAAATATATCTATTTATATTATAATTTTGAATTATATATATATTTTCCAAAATATAACTCCAAAAAATTTTGCCAAAATTCTGAATCAGCCGAAATATTTTTGTTTGGAGGCCAAAATGAAACTGGATCCAAAATGAAGTTCTCAACTACGGTTGGCCGTGGGAGACATGAGTTTTAAGTTGTATATGCATTGCACCAAGGTCCGGTATAGCCCCCATTATTCACCTTGGTCATGGACAACTTCTATATCCAAAATGAAGTTCCTGGGTGTATCTTGTTTATAGATTATCATTCGTTAGATAATAAAGCTAATAAATGGTAAGTCAAAACTTCAAAAAACAGATTTTGGGTCACACAGGTTGAAACTTTGTGGATATGGACTAGGGGAAATGAGTTGGTTACATTTGAAAATAATGCAGTTCAATGATTTTCTATATTGCTATATCTAAAAGTAATAAGTGAACAAAGTAGAAGGTTTGAGTTCAATATCAAGAATGGGCCGGATAAGGCTAATATGATGGAGACAAAACTAGTGCAGTGTTATGCGATTTTCGTATCATGTTGATTGTAATGACACTTCTGTAAGATGACGGTTAGACCTAATTTATTGTATTAAGTTGAATGTTGAGAAATCAAGAAAAGAGAAGAAGCTATAGTACATTTGTTTGTGCATGAAATCATTATCATTTATGTATTATCCCATCAATTTGTGAGCTGTTTGATATGTGAAGTATGACCTTTATTATAAAAAGAAAATACTCAATGGCGTCCCTTTGCACATCTTTGTGGATATGGAGTGAGCTCTGTGCTTGCATTACATACACAAGAAATACTATGTTTGCCATGCTTTTTTTCTTGATAGGTAACCTGACGAATGTCCAACCCCGTGGTTGTGGCAGCGAACACCTTTCAACTTTTCCGCTAGCTTTTGTATGGGCTCAACATGACATTGCACCCTATGATGCCTACGGATACGGGTACGAACACAGATACAAGGATAGAAGGACTGGAGATACGACTCTGCACTTTCAAAAATTTAGGACACGGATATGGATATGGGCGTCCTGATTTTTCTTTAGATGACTTTTGAGCTAATGAATTTATCATTGTCTATGTTCCTTTCTAACATTTTTTTATGTTGAGAAGTAAGAAAATTAAAAGAACTACATGAAATAACTTGCTTGATAACTAGGATATGCTGAACTTTAACCGTAAAATTGTCATTGCATTATTGGGATTATTGGGTATCAATACAAGTGTCTCTATTGGTCTCACACGGATTTGTTGGGCTTGTACAAGTATCCAGGTGTCATAGATTACACCTGGGTATCCACACAGTGAGATCCTTTTGTAAGGTTGTCAGTTTGGGTAGGATTAAGGGTTGTACTTGTGAGGTAAAGTTTTGATATAAAAAGGTCTTTTTTATCACCATTTATAAAAAATGATTTTGCGGCGTTCTTTTGTTCTAATTATTGTAGTTTTTACTGGGTTCTCCTGTGTGGAAGAAATTATGTTCTTTTCGTCCTTGTATTTGCATTATATCTTCTTTGGGTTCAATGCTGTATTCTTCTTTCCTTATTGAGCCCTAGATCTGGGTTTTCACTGTATTATGAATTATTTTCTGGGAGAAACCTGATTATATTGTTGCCATTCTTATTTGTAAATTTTGGCACAATTTTACTTCGTGTTAGCTTGTTAGTATCTCGAGCAGTTCATCAGGAGAGAAATGGAAGAATTTCTCATGTAATGCAATTGTAAAAACAAGACATCTTCTTTTCCTCTTGTTTTTCTTTTTTTAAGTATTAGCATTCATTAAAGGAGCTTAACAGTGGTAGTAGTTTTTAAATGCAGTTTTACTTTAATGAGATCCATCATATAGCATCATTGTCTCAGGTGTCTTTTAAGCATATTAGTAGGACCGCCAACAGCATGGCGGGTTGCCTAGCGAGGCATGGGGTTGATCGATCATGTAATTTAAGTGCTCATGTTATGTAAGGTGTAGTTTTTATCCAGTATATATCTCTTATACTGGCAGGCGCTCTTGTGGAGCTTCTTTTATTTTACCTTCCCTTTTCTTTAATAAAATTTACCGTTACCAATAAAAAAAGGGAGCTTAACAGGACTAGAGAGATATACTGACAAGCCTTCTTTTATAGTTGATGCAATCGTAGGGTACGATTGCTAGTGCCAGTGCACAATTAGGGTTCCAATGGAACAATCACTCGATGAAGACACTCTCCAACGATAAAACACATGAAGGGAAATTTTTATTAACTCAAATATCTGAGATTATTAATCTCTACAATGTCATATATATAATAAAAGAAACTTAGGGGCTAAGAAACCAATCCTAATAAAACTAGGAAACCAAATAATAATTCTATCCAAATTAGAAACTAATCCTAAATACAACTTCTTAAATAAAAATTAGAAACTAATAACAATTAATAAAGAATTCCTAAACTTCCTTGGGTCCCACAATTGGACCATAAGTCTTGCCCCAACAGATGGATAGTGCTGCTACATCATTCTCCCCAAGTTGGAAAAGAGTTCGACCTCAAACTCGACTCTTCTTCTTGATGTTGCTTTTGTATATAGTGTGTACTTGAAGTGCTTCTTTGGTGAAATAAGAACTTGATCATTTCTTTGGTGGTGTCGGCTTCATAGGACAGCGTGTGACTTGCTTTTCACCATGCATGAATGTATAGGTGTTGGCGCGCATGCTATTAATGCCATTCTTATCATACATCCATGGACGACCCAACAAGATATCACAACTATCCATGGGTACCACACTATACACAGTATCTATATAATCTTCACCAATAGAAAATAACTGAACATGTATACCGTACTTGCACTTCATCACCTGTCATTAACCATCTAGCAAAATAGGGACGATGATGCTTCTGAAACCTTGAGGTATAATGTTCTTACAACTTCCTCCATGAATGACTACCGTGCATTCTTGACCATTGACTTTTCCTTTTGAGCGGAAAATATTTTCTCGCAGCCATTTCTTCGCAGTAGTCGATGTAGTTTCTTGGATGACCATGAGAGACTCAAGACCCTCATCGGGCATAATGTCCTCCACCTCCTCTGTTTCATTCTCTTTAGGATCATCTAGAGTATCTTTCATATCACTTTCATTCTCAATGAGGTGGATGCATTTGGGACATTCCATTGCATGGTGCCCTTGTTGTTTACAATTATAGCATGTGATCCTATTTTGACCTTCGGGCTTGGTGAAAACTTTCTCCGATAAATCGCTCGGTTTCGAACCTGCAATTGAGGAATTCTTCTGCATAACCCATTTAGATGCATTAAGTTTTCTAGCTTGATGATTTGCAATCCTCTCAGTCTTGATAGCATGCTAAACAATCTCATCAGCATTATCAAAATGCTTGAATGTAAGGATTTCTTGTTTGTCAAGTGTAAGCCCATTAAAATATCTGTCAACTAATGCATCATCATCTTCATTGAAACCACAACGAGCTTGTATGGTCATGAACTCCTCGGAATACTCAACAATTGTCTTAGATCCTTATTTCAAATATTGAAAACTTGAACACAGATCTTTGGAGTAATTGACAAGAATGAATTTTTGCTTCAACAGATTTTTCATCTCGGTCAACGTGTCAATGGGGGTCAATTTGTGGTTTCTTCTCTTCTTTTGCAACTCGGCCCACCATATCGCATCATAATTGCGAAATCGATTTGCCACCAGTGTAATCTTGTGATCATCCGTCATTGGCTTGTGTGCAAAAATATTTTCAACACACACTAACCAATCCATGAATTCATCTGGCTTCAATTTCCCATCATATTTGGGAATCACAAGTTTAATACCCAAGTTACGATCAACATTGACTGCATGTGGATCTCGATGATTCCGATTATGTCTTCCATCATCTCGATGATTATCCTCACGCTGATTATTTTCCAAATTGGTTAATCCGGTTTCAATCCTTGCAAGAGTCTCTTACATTTGAACCATCGTTGCGGATGGCTGAGTAACAGTTACCGATAATTCCGCAATGGTTCCCCTCAAATCATCATCATTATTGGAGGAAGACTCCACTTCTACATGCTTCTTGGGGGGCTTTTTTTTTAAAATGCTGCTTGCCCTTGGGTCGAACGGAACCCGACTGAAGGCACAGATGGGGGCCTTTCATCTCATGTGGACACGTGGGTCGCTCCTCAGGTTCGATGCAACCAAAAGGGTTTTTGGCTTCCCCTTTTCTTTGCTGGAAGGCGAAAGGAGAAGGCTGGAAGCTGTGGAGCTCTTGATGCAAAGAAGATGGTGATGGTTCGATTGAGAAGATGCAGCGATGGCGGCCGTCCTCAGTGCATGGTACGCTCTTCTTTCCTCTTCTCTACCTTTCTGTCCTTCTTCTTTTTTTATTTTTTTTGTTGGGTAAGGGATGAGAGGCGATTGTGTGTGGGTTTTAGGCGGGAGTCGGGGTTGGGATTTGGGTGGTGACGACGATGGGTAGGGCTATGGAGAGCTGTGGGCTAGGTACTTGGAGAGGTGGCTGGGTCGCTTATTCGATGGTGCTAGGAGATTAGGATCGGGTCGTCTGGGTTTGGGTTTGGGTTTGGTCGTAAGAAGGTGGAGATTAGGAAGATGGGTTTTAGGGTAGCGGTTGGGGATTCTGTTTGGGGTTTGGTTGCAATTGGGGACAACGGTGTTTCGGCTAGGGGTTTGGGATCTGCAGTGGAGTATGATGGCTTCTGGGATTGGAAGGAGGTGGTTTCAGGATTTTTTTTTCCGGAGAAGAGGGGTGTGTCTGCTGGGTTTCTGATGGAAGGAAAGATGGACGAGGATAGATGGATGGATAGGGGTAAATCAACGCTGACCGATTGTGAATCGTTCATCTCTGATACTAATTGATGCAATCGTAGGGTACGATTGCAAGTGCCGGGGCACAATTTGGGTTCCGGTGGAACAATCACTCGATGAAGACACTCTCCAACGATAAAACCCATGAAGGGAGACTTTTATTAACTCAAATCTCTGAGATTATTAATCTCTACAATGTCATATATATAATAAAAGAAACTTAGGGGCTAACAAATCAATCCTAATCAAACTAGGAAACCAAATAATAATCCTATCCAAATTAGAAACTAATCCTAAATACAACTTCTTAAATAAAAATTAGAAACTAATAACAATTAGTAAAGAATTCCTAAACTTCCTTGGGTCCCACAATTGGACCATAAGTCTTGCCCCAACGGATGGATAGTGCTGCTACATCAATAGTCCTTTTTGTTTCTCATTGCAAATTTTGATGGCTGCTTTTATCTCAGATCTACTTGCTTTTGCATTGGAGATCAACATTCGGAAGGAGCTACCGTTTACATATATGCTCTATGTTTAAATTTTCCATTCTTAGGGAACAAATTTCTTGCAAGGAATTTGGGTTTGTGAATATATGTGCTTCCCTTGTTTGTGTCATCTGGCAGCTATAAATATGTAGATAATCAGTTCAACCAGTCTTTTGTCTGACACCACTGAGGTGGAAACGCTTTTTATTTATTTATTTAATTTAATTACTTATGATAATGATAGTTATAGACTTGTTAGTTGCTAATAGGTGTGACTACGGGGTCCATGGTTCAAAAACTTGATTTCAGCAATGGCCAGGGCCAAAACCGGCATGTAACAGCTGATATAGTTGCAAAACCATATTGTTGTGACAACCATTTTTCTAGCAGTTTTTTTTAAAAAAATTCTTTCATAGTAATTTTGTAATGTCAATAATGAAAATTTTGAACATCTTCACTATAATTGTCATTGAAGAGCGTTTTACATGTAAATAAATTACAAATTTAATATAAAATTTAACAAATTTGTCATCATCATCATCATCAATGCCTTGTTCTAACTCTGTTGGGGTCAGCTACATGAACTTTGCTTTGCCATCCTAGTAATGGAATAATGTCTTAGTATTCGTGTTGTAGATGTGACAAAATTTTATGCCAGCTGTTAACCTCACACAACCCTGCTTTATAAATTTGAATAGTATCCTGAATCAAACCTGCAATCTTGTGGTTGTGACAATGAGCACCTTCCAACAGTGTTACTGCTTTGGTCTACAAATAATATCATTCATTTATGCTTTATGCTGAACCTATAAATTCAAAAAGTAATGGTGACTACTGATTACTGAAACCGTCTTGTAATGAGTGAAGCCATTACTTAACGTCCATTCTCTTAAGCCATAACAGTATCGTTGACTGGTCAATTGATGGTTTCCGTTACATCAGAGAAGTACAGAGGTCAAATTGTTGTTGTTGTTGTTGCTGTTTCCCCCTAAAATCCTTACTGGATACTATTTACATGAGTTGTTCTTTGCACTTGCAGGATTTATATATCCATGTTGGATGGCCCTTGTATCGAAAATATGGACATGCTTTTGAGGTGACGCTGCAGACCAGCTTTTGCAAGGAATATTTGCACGTGCGCATGTTTAATAATTGATGCTTAAACTTGTTTGGCAGGCATTCAAGTTGATTGTAACAGATCCTGATTCAGTTTTAAATTCCCTCACTCGTGAAGTTAAGGAAATTGGTCCTGATGGACAGGAGGTAATGATAGTTTAGTTTGCACATGGCTGCAGTTGGCTCCTTGCCATTTGGGTGTAGAAAAATTAATCCCAATTATCTGGATTTTCTAGTGGCAAAGGTTTTTTTTTTTTTTTTAAATGGTGTGGAGTCAAATGCAGCAGTTTTCCATGCTTGTGCCAAAAATTACACATTGACAATGAATCTGAACATATACTCATATCTTGTTTCTGTCCTCTTGCTTCTTATAGGTGACTAAGGTAGTGCCTGCTATGTCAGAGGAGGTCAAAGATGCTTTGATTAAAAACATTAGGAGACGAATGACCCCACAACCTCTTAAGATACGTGCTGACATTGAAATGAAGTGTTTTCAGTTTGATGGGGTTCTTCACATCAAGGTTCTGATTGACTATTTGTGTTGTCTGCTTCTATTTCTCTTTCCTATGATTGTGAAATTATGAACTGTTTATGTCCTTGTGTAGTTGGTAATTTTTAATTTTGCAGGAAGCTATGAGGAAAGCTGAAGCTACTGGAAATGATGACTGCCCAGTGAAAATTAAACTGGTGGCTCCTCCACTTTATGTTCTTACGACTCAGACTTTGGACAAGGTTAGCGAGAACTTTCACAATATTTAAAGCTGTCTTATTGCTAATTTACTTGGTTTAGGACCATGATATTTTGTGGTATCACGGGTACATATTTTCCTTACACTGTCATTTTTACTTAGAGTGTTGTTAACTTTGTCATTTTTCACAATTCATCTTTTTAGGTAGTTCTTAGTTCGTAGAAGGACAAAGGGCTAATTTTCCATTGGACATTTTATTGGTTAACCAGATGGTACTTACTGATTTTAACAAGTTAGTTTAGTATTTGTTCTAGTTGTTTTGGAACGTGGTCATGAAAGATATATGTGCTAGTTTTCTTTTAATTGAAAGAGGTAAGTTATTAAATGGTATGGTCTTTCGCAAAAAGAAAAAAAATGTTGAGGATTTTAGTTTCAGTTTTTTATCCTATAAAAAACAATGTTAAAAAGAGTTTGAAGGGTGCTGGATTTGCTTGCAAGTGTTTGACATCCTCGTATGTACTGAAGTGAGTTCTGGACAGATGAATGACTATTGGCATTATTGTTATCCACTTAGCTGAAGGTTTGAACTTTGAAGGATGCGTTAAAGAATAAGAGATTTCGCATGTTTTTATAATTTGAAAACATTAAAAGATTTCATAGATTCACTTTGGAGTTTCTTTTTATTCTCATTAGAAAACTAAAGATGCTCAGTAATTTTGAACACTTGCATAACATTTTATTGATGATATGGAGCCCCATTTATGTCATTGCCTTCATTACCTATCTGTACTTTGACACATCCCCATCTGTTGGCCTCAAATACTGCAGTGCAAATAGCTTCATCCTAACATATACTTTTGCTAACTCGCAGAATTGACTCCATGGCTTGCCTGGATGACTGCTTGGCAACAAACTGAATTGAACAAACTATTGTATTTCTCATTAGAGAAAGAAAACTCAGTGAGGGTCAAGCTGTGTGCTTGTTGAATCGCGACTCACCCCATTCATGCAGCAAGTGACGCGAGACGTGACTTTGTTTAGTGCTGGGAATTTCTTTGCGAAATTGATATATAAGATTTGAACCATGACCTCTAGAACAAAATATTTAAACTCTAACATTCATTTTCACAGAATGTAAGGTTTATAATAATTAAAATAGTAATAGAACCTTGGTTTCATTCTCCAATGTTCGATTCTAGTTACCACCTGATTTGGTGAGCGATATGGTAGATGGATCATTCTTCAAAAGATAATATATTTGAAACTTATGAACATTTTGAATGAAAGCTTGAAGATTTAATTTATAAAACCCATTAATTGATCCAAATTTAAGGTGACAAGATTGTAATTATTTTCTAGCCAGTCTCACACCTTTGTAATTTTGGACCACTCACTATATACAATGGTATCCATCAAGTCAATAGTTTGATTTCACATGTGTAAGCTAATGTCCGAGTGGTAGTGTAAAACCTTGGGCCGAGGATTAAGTGATCCTTCAATCAAACAGAAGTTAAAGTAAATGATATTGATCCATAGTTTTGTTTTGTATATCTAATTATCTATTCATGTATTATTTTCACATCCACTTATCACTTCCTTTTTAAATTGAAGCTCTTGAATTGGATTCATAATATAATTTGATGGTATGAAGGCATACCTCGGTAATGTTTGGCTGCAAGTTGGATTCCTCACACAGATGAATTCACATGCGTACCTTTATGGTGGATTGACATTGCCTTGGATTCTAAAATATAAAGTCTGCAAAAAGGAATGTTATATGTACTAAAGCACAATACATCCCTTTTTTTCATGAAAAGAAAACACTTAACATATCTGGCTAAAAAAATGACTTATTTGGAGGGAAAAACACTTTTAACTCTTCAACTTGTTTAGCGGATCTCCAGTTCCTACACCCTGGAATGCACTTCCATGATATTAAAGAGAAGTGGATGCTTGTTTCTTCCTTGCTTCCGTGCCAATGTTGCATTGAACAAATTATTTTTTCTAGAAACTATCTTATTTTCTGATGAAATTGTTACAGAAATGTCCCCTTGATTCCTCAGAACTATTAGACTTCCTTAACAATTTGATGACTTATATGATTTTTTTAGATTTTAAATAGAAATTGTCTAGAGTTGCGTATTCAACTCCTCGAGTCATCAAGCTGACTCCTTGGCTTATTTAGACAAGTCTGACTCATGAGTTGGCATGCTAATGAGTTACATTTTATGCCTTTTAATGTAAAAAATGCACTTGATAGCCAACAAATCTAGAATATTGAGAAATGCTAGAATTTACTCTCTTTTTTCATCAGGGCACAATATAAAGTAATTTATTGGTCCCATAGTCAATGGAGGTCTTAATTTCTTCAAATTTAATTACTGAGCAAAACATATTTGCTAAAATTTGTTGGAATACTATAAAACATTGTGATATGCAAATAAAGTAAATATCTTTAACCACTGAAAGAGAGAAACAAAAGCAGCACACATATGACATAACTAGATGCTATGTAAATTGGTTGTTATGTTAGTCCTGCAGATAATAAGGATTGGCCTTAATGGGCTCTGTATGGCCCTAGTGAAAAAAGGGCCCTAAGGGCCGGTGTGGTAATTCACTTGTAAAGTGAATTCAAAGTGAAGGGTCACTTTTAAGCATGGTTTAAAAAATCGGCCGAGTCCGAGTCGCATGCGACTCGGACTCAAATCATGCGACTCGGCCGAGTCGTAAGGGACTTGGCCGAGTCACAATGCGACTCGGCCGAGTCCCATAGGACTCGGCCATGCGACTCGGCCGAATCCTCTGATTTTAGGACTCGGCCCGACTCGGCCGAGTCCCATGCGACTCGGCGAGTCGACTCGGACTCGGCCCTGAACGAGTCGGGTCCCGAGTCCGGTTTTTTAAACCTTGCTTTTAAGAGACAAGAAAAGAAGATGGGTCTTGTAAAATGGTACAAAATTTCAAAAGTCACCTCTTCTTTTTTCTAAAAAAGTCAAAAGTCATTCTCTCATTCCACTTAAAGACAAAAAGGCCTCTTCTTTTTATCCAAAAAAGGGAAAAAAGCTCCTTTACATGCCCACAAAACGACAAAGTTCAGAAGGTGGAGTTTGAAGTTTTGTACTTTTTTATTAGACCTCTCCTCTTTTCTTGTCTCTTAAAAGCGACCCCTTCATGTTGAATTCACTTTACAAATGAACTTGCAAATAGGCAAGGGTGTAGAAAATCTTATGGGATTGGAATAATCTATTATATCTCTTCAAATTCAAAATTAAACTTGTTGAAGGAAAGTTGATCTTGTTTTACGATGCGGCAATGTTTGTTTTTTTTCTTTTAAAGAAAATTTTGGGGTGTGTGTTTTTTTTGTTAAGTGTTCAACATTGACGCTAAAGTATCCTGCTGGATTTTTGCTTTATGTGATTTAGTAAGAGTTGTACAGCTGCACTTTCAAAGCTCTTCAAGGAACTTTTTTAGTCTTATGAATCCAATCATAAGTAGGACGTGTGGTAGTAGTTTTGCAGTACAGTATTAATTTAGATGTTATCTTTGGCAACATTTAGGGTGCGCTTGTGCGACGGGAGGAATTTGTAGTAGAGAGGAAAATTGTTCTGATTTTCCGTGCAGCTCCTTTCTAGGTCATTTGGTATGACACATTTTCCTGCAGAAAAGGGAAAAATGTACTGATTTTCCTCACTAGTGAGCATTTCAGTTTCCTATGTGAGGGATGAGAATGCAGGATTCCACTCTCACATAAATGGAAATTTGCGGAATCGTCTCCCTGCACAAACACTCCCTAGGATTAGCTTTGGTGGGCTTTGCAGGGATCCAATGAATATAAAATCCTTTGGGGGTGAGATGTTAACTTTTTCTATTGTTAAAAAACAACAAATTTATAGCCCTAAAATGGCTAAAAAAATACGCAAGAATCAAGATTTTGAAGAATGTAAATCGTGGCTCCAGTCTCCAAGCACTTCTCTAAAGATCATTTGGTGATATTCCCTCAATTGTGAAAAAAAGGAGGGAGTGATCTTCAAGATTGACCATGTGGACTGGAATTTTGTAGATTATTTGTGGGGTAGATTTGGTTTTGGTGTTAGGTGGAGAGGGTGGATTAAAGAGCATCTCTTCTACTTCATTCTCAGTATTGGTGAATGGTTCGCCATCTAGGCTTTTTCAGGCTTTGAGAGGTTTAAGACAAGGGGATCCATTATCTCCTTTTCTATTCACTATAGTGGCAGAAGCTTTGGGAACTCTTCTTTTAAAGGCAAAAGACTTGGGTTTGGTCAGAGGTTTTGGAACTTGATAGGGGGGAGAAGCAATTACACATCTTCAATTTGCAGATGACACGATGTTATTCTCTTCTACGAATTGTGACGAAATTGTGACCTTCAAGCGAATATTGAGATGCTTTCAGATTGTTTCGGGGTTGAAGATTAATTTATCTAAAAGCTTTTTGGTGGGTGTGGGTTGTTTAGAGAAGAATATACAGACATTGGCGGACGTATTACATTGTAGAAAGGGCTCTCTTCCTTTTCAATACCTTGGCTTGCCTATTGGGGCGAATCCCCGATCGACCTCAATGTGGAATCTGGTGGTGGAAAAGTTTGAAAATAAATTATCCACTTGGAAGAGACTATCTTTCCTTTGGAGGGAGAATCACTCTCATCAAATCAGCTCTTTCCAACTTACCAGTCTATTACATGTCACTCTATAAGATGTCGTTGGGAGTTATTGAGAAGTTGGATCGGATCCGGAGGGATTTTTTATCTGTTGGTAATTTTTAGAGAAGAAAGTTGCATTTAGTAAAGTGGAGTGAGGTGGTGATGTCAAAAACGGCGGGGAGTTTGGATTTGGGGAACTTGGAGTTAATAAATTGGTCTTTATTGTCGAAGTGGTGGTGGAGGTAGAAAAGGAGGCACTGTGGAGGAGGATCATAGTGTCAAATTATGGGGAGGATGAATGGGGGTGGGTCCCAAAAAAGTCCCTAGGTATAGGTTGATAGTTCTTTGGGCTGTATTTTCCAGTTTTGGGGATGTCTCAAAAGTCATAGAGGAGGTCTTTGTCAAAGGCTTGGGTTCCTTGTGGGGGAGGGAGATGGAGTCCGATTTTGGTTTTATGATTGGGTGGGAGTAGGTCCCTTATGTTTTTTGTATCCTAGAGTATCTAAGGTTGTGTCCAATAAAGAGTGTTGTGTTAAAGAGTGTTATGTCTGGGTTGGTAGTACGTTGTCTTGGGTTATTAGTATTAGAAGGATTGGGGGAGCATGAGTCTTTGTTGTGTCTCTAGCTAACGGTGTTTTATGTAGGGATTCTTCTGTGATCGTCACATTTAGAAGTTAGATTCTGCAGGATCTTTTTCCTCGAGGTCCTTCTACCGGGAGATTGATCCATGGAGTGGAATTCAGTCCCCATCTGCTTTAGTTTGGATAGGACTTGACCCTCCCGGAGTGGAGGCTTTTTGTTGGTGGGCAGTAAGGGGCAGGATCTCAACAGTGGATAGTTTTAAGAAGGGGGTTGATGTAGATTGATATTTTTGTTATGTGTTACCTTTGCAGGAGCGAGATGGAATCAATAGATCATTTGTTTATTCATTGCCATGTCGCTTCGTTTATTTGGAGGTATTTCCTTACAGCATGTGGTGTAAGTTGGTGTTTTTCAGGTTCTGCAGCAATGCTTTTTGAGGCTTGGAGGCATAGTTATCAATTTCGTACTGTTGCGGCCGAAAAGGTGGATATTTTTCATTTTTGTTGGGTGGCCAAAACGAAATGCAACATGTAACTATTCGTTCAAAATCTTGGTCTATTTCGGCCGAAATCTTAGCATGTATTTCGGCCAAGATGCCTGAAATCTAGATTTTTGTTTTTTAACTAGAAAAAAATCTAGACTAGCAGTAAGGGGAAAAAGAAAAAAAGGAAGAATGAGAAGAAGAAGAGAGCTGGAAGAGATAGAACCCCATTCCATGTGCCCTGCTTGGCCTCGCCATAGCCATGCTACCACTGATCTGCCTCCTTCCCATCTCTTCCTCCTTTCTTATCTCTCCCTCTCTTTTCTTCTTCCCTCCCCATCTTTTTCTTTGCAAGGTTTGTTCCTCAGAAACTCCAAAAAATCTCACTGTTTCAATATATACGCCTTCTCCTCCATTTTTTTTTCTTTTCATCAAGATGCATTCTTGGAATTAACTCGATGGGACCAATGGTGGACCTACACTATGTGGACCTGAGGTGTCGCCCTAGGTCCGATCCAAAATTCCACAAAAAATAAAAATAAAATAAATAAATAAATATATATATATATATGGGAGGTGCTCCTATGAGAGATGCTCTCACCTTACTATGAGAGATAAGGTGGGGGCCCTCACATCCATATCCAATGCCAAGAACTTAATTGTGAGGGCCCCCACCTTATCCCTCACAGTAAGGTGAGAGCATCTCTCATAGGAGCATCTCCCTATATATATAATGAGGTAAAAAGCATTAGTGGTAACTAAAAATAAGCAAGATCTTGGTGTCCTAATATGATGGGAACATGGTAGCCCTACCCATTATATATATACACACACTGTCAGGGGCGGACCTACATTATGTGGTCCTGGGGCGAGATATAAAAAAAGGGTTAAAAGTTGGCCTATGCCCCATTTCAGTAAAGTCATTACCACACCCTAGGTCTTGAAAAACCGTAATAGTTTCCTGCATTTTGGTTATATAGCTCATTCTTGTTATTAGGGTATTTGGTTTGTATAATGTTATTGGTCCTTTTTTCTACTTTTAATTTTTCCTAATATTATGTTTTTTTTAATGGGATTTGATTTATGATTAATATATTTTTCTAGTGTTTTACCTTCTTCACTCTTATGTAATAAATGTTTTGCAATTTTTTTTTCCTCAACAACAATGATCCAATACTCCAATTTTTCCCTAAAAACTTTCTGCTATGGATTTCGTTTGATTTATTGTTGGGTCTTGGATTTCAGCTACTTTCCTTTGCTTTCTTATAAGATTTTCTTGAATTGATTCTTTGCTTGAATCACAATATGATGTTCATGATTATGTTGTTCTCATTTGGATTCATATGATAGAGGAACTCTTAGGAACTTAAGGAAACAATCAAAGAGGTGTTATTTTCGTATGATAATGATTTTACTTCTTTGGAGTTCTCTATATTTTCTTTATTATTATTGTTGGCCAAGGACTGTGCACCTCATGAAGTGGAGAGGTCTTGTGTTCGATACCTACTTTCATTGGCCACCTCTCATAGTTTTACTGGCTGCATGTGGATGGGAGGGTTTGCATGCACTTCTAGGGATTAGTTCTCGATTGTCTAGAACCGAGTGTCTCTTGGGCTTAGGGACAAAGGCTCCTGAGCTAGGGCTGGACGGAAGATACTCTAGGTTATAAAAAAAAAAATTTCTCTGTTATTGTTTTAGTGTCATTTCTAATTTAATTTACATCCCATTGATTTGAATAAAAGGCTAATTTCTTGAGGAAATGTTGTTGTAGTTAAAAATGTTATGTAGGAATAAAGTGTTAGTAGCAGAATATGAGTTCTTTTTACTTAATTTGAAAAAAATAAAAATAAAAAATCGTGTCTTTAAACCATGCAATAAGTGGAGATTATTGGTAGTTGGCTTTGATTTTGACTGTTTTAATCGACCCTTGTCTGCCCCACCCAAATGAAAATTTTGGGTCCGCCACTGGATGGGACTATACGGTGGACAGCTGGAGTCTACCAAAAAAGCTGTTGGGCCTCAAGCTGGCTGGTAGGGCTTGGCCTGGGGTGGGTATTGGGTTGGGTTGGCTGGGTCTATTTTGGGACCAGGCCTACTTTGGTGCAGTTTTTATATAAGGGCCTAGGCCTGGGCCTGGTGCCTGGTGCCATCTTTATCTTAAAATTTTCTGATGATATTTTTTTTAATTGTATGTATTTTATATATTTTTTATTTCTCATAAATAGATCTCCGAAATATTTTGCTGAAATTCCGAAATGACCGAAATATCTCAGTTTGAAGGCTAGACTGAAATGGTGTCTGCATCAAAATTAACAACTATGCTTGGAAGGGGACACCATTGGTTGGAAACGGTATGGTTTTATGGTGGACTATCCTTCTTTCCATCCTTTGGTCAATTTGGAAAGAGAGACATGATAAAAATTTTCATAGAAAATAATCGTCAAGGGAGGAGCTATTGGCTCTTGTGCAATTAAGGATTTCCAAATGAGCATGTGCTAGAAAGGAATTTGTAGATATTTAGATTGATAACATCATGAGGATATTTGAAGATGGGGGGTTTCAAGAAGAAAATGAAAGTTTGCCGGTGCCTTCTTTCATATGGAGTTCTACTAAAGTTCAATGTAGATGGAGCAGCCAAAGGAAAACCCGGTTTGGCTGGCTTTGGCGGCGTCCTAAGAAATCACAAAGGGGATGTTATTTATATGTTTTCTAAGCATGTTGGGATCAAAGACTAATGAAGCAGAAGTTTTGGCCATATTGGAAGCTCTTCACATTTATCACACCTTATATCAACAAAATTTAATTATGGAGAGTGATTCATCAAATGCCATTTCCTGGGTGAAATATATGAAAGGACCTTGGAAAATGCAATTTATTCTCAATGAGATTTATCTTCTGGTATCAAGCCTATAGGTACTGTTTCAGCATGTTAATAGATTGGCAAATGAAATGACGGATTGTCTAGCGAAGCAAGGGTTAGATCGGTCATGTAATCTTAGTGCTCTTGTAATGTAGTTGTGGTTCGTAGCTGGTATATTTCTCTTGTACTGGTACACGTATGAAAGGTTTATTGTATGGTTTTCTTGAGTTGTACCTTCTTTCTCTATAATGAAATTTTACTGTACCGATAAAAAAAATGATATTCCCTCAAATGCTTTAGTCGAGCTGTCCTGTGAAATTATGAGGGACTGGGACTTAATAAGAAAATCATAAGTAGAAGCAAATCGATTCTGGAAAGTCTTAGTAGCTGTTTGGCAAGTCTGCTTTTTCTGTCTATATGATTTAAAAATGATTCAAATGGAAGTTTTGACTCCGGAATTTTTTCCGGTTCAATCAGCTAGGACTTTTAAACTTGTTTTCAAATTGTAACAAAAAAGTTAAGCCTTTTCAAATATGACATGAATGTCATAAGAAACGACCACTTTTGCCTTTTTATTTTTGGACTGGTTTGCCCATATGACTTTTCTGATGTTAAGTTTGCCTGTACTAATTTTACTTTATTACAGACTTTCCCACTCTACTTTTACTGTAAGACAACTTTGCCTATATAGCTTTTGTAGTAGGACAAGTTTACTTTTTCTAATTGAATCAGACATACCAAACAGTCTCTTTTTAAAAAGGTCTAATTGAAACAGCTTTATTTCTAACAGATTAGTTCAATCAGCTCTACTTCAAAATCAGCTCTATTTCAAACATTAACAAGACTTGCCAAACTGGCCCTTATTGGTTTGAGGTTAAAGTGATCACATCATTTCTACAATTTTTACGTTTCCATAAGATAGAAGCGCCATGAGGGAAAAAAAAACCAAAAAAATCTAAGTCTCTCCAGATTAGGTTTGGAATCTCCCAATCTTTCATGTATTGATAAAAACAAATGCTTGAAATAAATCCAAAAGAACAAGAATATGCACATGCCTTTATGAACCTTGCGCAAGCTTAAGTCTTTGTAGCACTTTCAATGTCGTGGAAACAACACTAATTTGGTGTTTATAATAAATTAAGGGAAAAACTTTCAGTTCTCACAAGGTGGAAAGCCAAGAGAAGCGTTTCTCACACAAAAGAATGCTAAAATGGGCATTAGAGAGCTTCAATAGGGCTGTCCACAATATTGTCAAATTGTTGGTTGCACTGGCTGATATTTTAAAATTGTTGTTAGTCATATCAGCAAACAATATCACTTGATATCCAGGATATGCCTATGCCGATACAGATAGTAATTATTATATCAGTATCAATCAATGCTTGGTGCTTGTAGGCCCATATTCTAAACGCTGAATAAGGTTCTTCCCATTTGTGAATTATTCTAACATATTTACTTATGTGTGTCATTTAGGGAGAGAGATGAAACACAGAACATGAGAGAGATGAATGTCGTGCCCATCTTTGAGGGTCGACTGCTGTATATATAAGGGTTTAAATCTCTGATTACTCTCTAATTACAATCAATTACATATCTTAGATCCTACACTAAAGGCATAAATTAAGCAACAGTATCTGACTAATTACAATGTAATAAATGGGTATAATAAATGGGCTGGGCTTTCTTGACACCCCCCCTCAAATTGATGCGGGGGAGTCATAAAGCAGCAATTTGGAAACAAGAAATTGATGTCGAGGCCGAGGAAGTCCCTTGGTGAAGATATCTGCAAACTGAAATTCTGTAGGGACCTGAGGAAGACTAATGACATCACGCTTATATTCATCACGAATAAAATGGCAGTCAACTTCGATATGTTTGGTACGTTCATGGAAGACGGGATTTGCAGTGATTCGGATAGCCCCAGTATTATCGGCATGTAATGGAGTAGGAGAGGTTTGAGGAAACCCCGAGTCCCGAAAGGAGTTCCCGTAACCATAAGATTTCAGAACAAGCAGCAGACATGGCCCTATATTCAGCTTCTGTGGAGGATCGGGACACCCGTTCTTGTTTCTTGTATTTCCACGAAACGAGAGAAGTGCCAAGGTACATGCACCAACCAGTAGTAGAACGGCGTGTGTCGGGACAGCCTGCCCAGTCAGCATCCGCATAAGCGGTCAGATGAAGAGGATTATCCTTTGGATAAAATAATCCACGAGGGACAGTTTTGAGCAGATACCGGATAATGCGCTTCACAGCTGTTAAGTGAAGATGTCTAGGAGCTGTCATGAATTGGCTCACAAGATGAACAGCATATGATATGTCAGGTCTAGTGATGGTGAGATAGACAAGACTGCCCACCAGACGGCGGTAGCTGTGAGGATCAGGAAGAAGTTCGCCATCATCTTTACACAACTTGAGATTGACCTCTACAGGCGTATCAACAGGAGAAGAATCAGTGAGGTCAGCCAATTCGATAAGATCTGAGGTGTATTTGTGTTGATTTACAAAGAGACCTTTTGAAGATTGATGCACCTCGAGGCCCAAGAAATAATGCAATGGACCCAAATCCTTCATACTGAAGGAATCCCTGAGAGAAGCTTGGAGAGATTTGATCATACTATCATCAGTGCCAGTGATAACAATATCGTCAACATAGACAAGAAGCACAGTAATACCAGTAGATTTGTGGCAGAGGAAAAGAGATGGATCAGAAGGACTCTGGGTAAAGCCACTCTTGCATAAGCATCCCTTGAAAGTTTCGAACCAAGCTCGAGGAGCTTGCTTTAAACCATAAAGTGATTTTCGCAGGCGACAGACAGACCTCTTTGAGGGAGATGAGACTCCTTGTGGTATCCGCATATAGACTTCTTCATGCAGGTCCCCATGTAGAAATGCATTTTTGACATCCATTTGGTATAAAGGCCAGGATTGTGAAGCAGCAATGGCAAGAAGTAACCGAACAGATGTCATTTTTGCCACAGGTGCAAACGTTTCCTCATAGTCAATACCATACTCTTGTCTGTTGCCAAGTGCCACAAGTCGAGCTTTGTGTCTATCCAAAGACCCATCAGATTTAAGCTTGATCGAGTAGATCCATTTGCAGCCGATGGGTTTAACTGCTGGAGGACACTCCACAATATCCCAGGTGTGATTTTGATCCAATGCATCCAATTCCTCCTTCATGGCCTGGTTCCAGCAATCTTGTTGAACAGCCTGCAAATAAGAACTTGGGATAGAGATAGAAGATAGAGTGGTCATCAACGAAGTATGGGTAAATCCGTACCGATCAGGCGGTCTAGAATTTCTGGAGGAGCGACGTAAGGCAGTAGTAGTTGTGGAACCATTTGTCGGTGGAGGATCAGGGGGAGGGCCATCTGCAGTGGGAGGTTTTTCCCGACGGTGATATACAAATGCAGGATTGAACCGAGTAACAGAGGTATGATCCGAAAAACCTGGTAAGAAAGCTAGTGAAGAGGGATGAGGACAGTCCATGTGAGTTTGAAAGAAATATTGATTTTCAAAGAAAATAACATTTCTAGAAACCCTGATACGACGACCAATGGGATCATAACAAACAAAACCTTTTTGATTAGTGGCATAACCCAAAAAAGCACACCTGCGAGATTGTGCCGTTAGTTTCGTTCTTTCTGTGGGAGGTAGATGAACAAAGCAAACACAACCAAAAGTATGGAGGTGATCAAACATAGGATGATGGCCAAACAATTTAAAATGAGGCGTTAAATGAGCAATAGTAGGAGATGGAAGGCGGTTGATGACAGAGACAGCCGTGGTGAGTGCTTCAGTCCAAAAACGAGGGGGAACGGATGCTTCAAGCAGAAGAGTTCTAGTGACATCAAGAAGATGTCTGTTTTTCCGTTCCGCGACTCCATTTTGTTGTGGAGTATACGGGCAGGTACGTTGAGAAATGATTCCTTGATTGTGTAAAAAGGATTGAAAATCCTTTGAAACATACTCCCCCCCGGAGTCTGAGCGCAAAGTTTTAATGCATTTAGAGAATTGGTTTTTAACATATTGAACAAAAAATTTAAATGCATTAAGAACATCAGACTTTGAATGTAATAAATAGATCCAAGTAAATCGGCTGTAGTCATCAATGAAGGTTACAAAATACTTGAAATGACTATGGGAAAGGGTCGGAGCAATGCCCCAAACATCACTGTGAATTAATTCAAAACATGTAGTGCTCCGTGTGTTAGAGGTTGGAAAGGGTAAAGTTTTACTCTTTCCTAATTTACAAGCATCACACGCAAAAGAAGCAGAATCAACAGGTTTCTTTATTAATCCAGATTGAAATAAAGTAGACAGTGTAGAAGCAGTTGGATGACCAAGTCTATTATGCCACAACCGAGGATTATTCTTAATGAAAAAACAAAATAACTGATGTAAAGTGTTATCATGAATAACTGGAGACACTGGTAAAGAAAAAAGTCTTCCATGCTTAGGCCCCCTCGCGATCACTTCCCCCGACTCCCGGTCCTGCACAACACAACCAGATGGAGAAAAAGAAACATTACAGTTATTTTCAACAAGTTGACCTACAGAAACCAAATTGGTAGCAAGATGAGGAGAAACGAAAACATTGGTTAATGGTAAGGGACTAGGGGTATCACCAACTGAGGTGATAGGAAGATGATCTCCGTTGGCAGCTTGGACACTAAGGTGACCAGTGTAAGGAACAACATTTTGTAAATTGAGGGCTGAAGTGGTCATATGGTTACTTGCACCAGAATCTAAGTACCAGGTATTGGAAAGAGAGGATGCAGTACCTGCGATGTTCATGGAAGCTAAGGTATTGATGATCATTTGGTTTACCATCTTAGGGGTGAAAGGAGCTGGTGACGCAGATTGTGAGGAACCAGGTTGGGAGGAAGAATCATACTGCAGAGAACCACTGAAGGCAGATGAAGCATAGGGTGGAGTGGTCACAGTGTAAGCACTTGGAGCTGACGGCACGCTGTAAGGACCAGGGGCTGGCTGCACATAGTTGCGGGAAATAGAATTGCGATTCTTCTTCCGGCACTCTTCAATAACATGACCAGTGGCCTTACAATATCGACATATTTTGGCTTTACATTGATTAGCATAGTGACCATATTTCTTGCAGTTATGGCACTGAACTTTACTGATGTCCCTGGAAGGTGGTCTGGTGGTAGCAACATAGGCTAGAGGAGCCTCAACAGATCTCTGTTGTTCCAGAGTAGTTTGAGTGACCCTACATTGTTCTTCCCGTAGTAGTTCCTGAAGACAATCATCCAAGCTAGGAAGAGAAGCCCTGCTCATCAGATTAGATCGAACTGTCTCAAACTCTGGACGAAGTTTCATAAGAAACTGATCCCGATGACTAGATTGCTGTAATGGAAGTAATTCTGGGAGAAGAGCTGCAGATACCGAGGCAAACTTAATCTCATCATATTCGGACCACAGTCGGCGGAAGCCATTATAATATTCCTGAATAGACTGGGTGCCTTGAGTGAATTGAGAGATTTCAAGTTCTAATTGAAACTGGCGAGCAGCATTGCCCTGTTGGTAAATTTTCTGAAGATACTCCCACATATCACGGGCATTTTTGCAGGGTTTGAGGTTGAGAATAAAATGTGACTCAACAGAGCCCAGTAACCATGTCTTGATTTTAGCATCCTTTGTCTTCCAAGCTAAAATTTTCTTATCATCGTCCTTAGGTTGAGGTTCAGATCCATCAATGTGTCCCCAGAGTTCTTTTCCTTCCAAATAAATTTGAAATTGGAAGGCCCATGAGGTATAATTTGTTCCATAAAATCTAATCATAGTTATCTCATGTTTATCCATTACTAAAGATCAGGAAGAGAAGTACACACAAAGCAGGCTTGTAAAACTACAGACTGATAAAGATGTTCAGAGGAGATGCAATAACAGCAGAAAGCAGTAGCAGCAGAGTAAATGAAGACAGCAGCAGCAATAAACGTCCCTGTCGACAGTGTGTGAAACCACACGAGGGCCCCACTTGGTGATCTAGGCACAGATCAGAGGGTGGAGATGAATGAAGACTAGTTTTGTGCAAGAACTGGTCTTGGTCTCAGCCAGATCAAATCCAGATCCAGGATGATGGACGGCCGAGATGAAAACTGAGGAAAAAAAAATTGAATTATCACAAAAAATGGTAGAAAACCAACCTCTGATGATGAATAATTCCAGAAAAAATCTTCATAAATCCAGGAAACTCCAGTCGACCAAGAGGGGAAGAGTCCGCTGATGTGCTATGATGATCTCAGGTGGGCCATGCTTGATCAGAGGTGATCAGCGAGGATCAGGGATGATCTGACTGACGGAGATGATTTCAGAGAGGCTTCCAATGCTTGGAATATGACGTAGGAAGAGGATCCAGAGTTGGAATGGAAGAAAACATCAGCCGAAACAATAACAGAAACCAAAGTCTGCACTGGCGAGACTGTCGTCAAGGTGCTGACATGCACGTGGGCCCCACCAGTGGAACTGACGACAGATCTGAAGGTTGAGATGGATGCACAGATCTTCTATGCAACTGATGGAAGTAGTCTCATCAAAAAACAGGTCAGATCAAAGATTTGGAGCGGCTGTGATGAAAACATGCGAAGAAGTCCAAAAATTTACAAAAGTTGACAGACGATCAACCTCCGATGAGAAAAAAAATTCAGGAAAAATCACCAAAATTCCTGAAATAATCCTGCAGTCACACTGGGCTGCATCTGCAGATGAGTTGATGATGATCTGAAGTGGGCCACGTCGGATCTGAGATGATCAGATCAGATCAGGGATTTTCTGGGATGATCAGATCAGATCAAGGATGATCTTACAGATCATTGGATGTGGAAGAAACTAAAACCCTAAGCTCTGATACCATGTCATTTAGGGAGAGAGATGAAACACAGAACATGAGAGAGATGAATGTCGTGCCCATCTTTGAGGGTCGACTGCTGTATATATAAGGGTTTAAATCCCTGATTACTCTCTAATTACAATCAATTACATATCTTAGATCCTACACTAAAGGCATAAATTAAGCAACAGTATCTGACTAATTACAATGTAATAAATGGGTATAATAAATGGGCTGGGCTTTCTTGACAATGTGTATGAAAAATGTTTAATTGAAATTGCAGAGCTATCCATCATATCATCATCATTTGACCTTATCTCATTGATCGTTTCATGAGAGAGGTTCAAACTCTTGACCTCAGTATGCCTGAGTTATTCCTGCTGTAATATAATTTGGATAAATCTGTAATTTTATTAGCAAGAAGATGAACAACACCCTCCCTTTCAATGCAAGTGATCTATGTGTATATTTTTCTTATGCCATGTGTCTTGGTTATGATATTCGCTAGTCCATCATGTCCTTGGCAACATCCACCATACAGTTTTGGACTAGAAATTCGAATGTGCTTTTGTAGAGCTAATTACTTGATTTATTTAATTAATCTTATATAATATGGAGTACCTAGGAAATCAGTTCCTTTCAGTCATGCCTGTTGTACGCCTATATTGTCGCTTCACATCTCAGATCTGTTTCTTGCATCTTGTCAAGTATTATTGTAATGGTTTAAAATGAGAGGATCATTTCAAAAGAAAAGGTTTAAAATGAAATGTTTCTCACAATTATTTCCTGCATTCATTTTTTAGTTTTCCGTTAATCTCTACATAAAGAAGATTTCACTGCACATAATAACATCTCAAATTTTGTGTTGCATTTTCTGCATTCGGAGAACTGTCGGGCATAATTTCCATTGTCTGCCACTTGTTCTTTTCTGTATTGAATTTTGCGACATTTTCACTGTTTTTGGCAGGAACAAGGTATATCAATCCTAAATAATGCAATTAAAGCATGCACTGAGGAAATAGACCGGCACAAGGGAAAACTTACAGTGAAGGAGGCACCTAGAGCTGTGAGTGTACTTTCTAGATATCTGTTTCCTTTCCAAGTTCCAAAACTCACGTGCACCTTCCTGTCTGCATGTGTCAGATAATCTAATTTCTTATTTTTTAAAACATAAATAGCCGTTCACTTTTAGATTTTTTGCACCTGACAGAGGAAAAAAAAATCCTCACTTTTATTATTTAAATTGATATCAAAGTTATCTCAACTAATCGATAAGTTGGGATTTTGTGGAAATAACTGCTATTGTGATCATGTGCATATTCCTATGGAAGCCAATCTGATAGCAGATATTATTGCCAAACAACAGATTATAAGAGTTTCCACATTTGTAGGACAGTCATTGCAGATTTAGATGACTTTATAATTTTGTGTTTTAATGGTTAAATAGTCTTTTCATACAGCGGGGCAAGATGGTGTATCAGCATTGCACTCATCTTCTCCTTACTGTGAACTTAACAAGTCACACGGGGAGGTGGCAATAGAGTATCACCATACCTCTATGGGAGGAGAACATCTATGTGAAAAACAATATATGAAAATTATTACATGGCCAAAACATTCATATACCTTCTTGGTCTTGCCACAGTGATGGCGTTAGAATCTCATTTTTCATGAAGTGTTTGGCCAATACCATACTAGCGAAATTCGGTTTGGTTTAGGCTGAATTTGGTGAGCAATTTTGTATCGGCTAGTGGACTGAACTGAATCAACCCCTTGAAAATATTCGGTCCAGATTTCGAACCGTTTCAGTTGAAATCTGGAATTTGGGTCCAAATTTCCATTTTTTGGGCTGAAATGGTTGAAATTTGGGGTTTTGTAGGAATTTAGAGAGAGAGAGAGAGAGAAGTCACCGACTTGAGGTAGGAGCCCTGGCCAAATTTCATTATGATAGAAAATAGGGCTCGAGCAAAAAATTTCACTCTAATAGAAAATAGGCACTAGCCAAACAACACTCTAATAGAATATAGGGCCTAGCCAAATGTCATTTTAAGAGAAAATAGGGCCCTAGACAAATTTCATTCTAATAGAAAATGGGCTCACTGTTGGATTGATCAAATATAATTTTTCATAAGAAAATTGTAAAGAAAGCCCTAAAATTTAGTATTTTTTGAAGAAAAAAAGTGAAAAAAATCTCAAATTTATGGGACAATGTTCTCCTATGAGTGGACTACATGTTTAGCTCTATGGGGCCCACACCTTTGATCAGTTCAGCCCCTTGGATTCTCTTCTCATCCTATGTTCCGGTGTTTCGCTGAAATTCTATAGGCCGAAATATGTTTGTTTGGTGGCCTAACCAGAATGGGGTTGGAATGAAATTCTCATCTTTGGTCTATTTGCCATACATTTAGAAAATATTGAATCCAAAGACGACACAGATACTTGTACTAAATGTGGGCACTTAACAAAGGTTATCAGCTACTTGGACCCCTTTAATGGTTAAAATACTTAGTGGCAATAGGACCCTTGACTAATATAGGACACTTCCTAACCAATGGAGACACCATCCAACCCAACTAATCTCTTACAAAAAGACCAAAACACAAGTTGTGCTAGTCACCCAAACTCTTCTTTATTGCATTCAAAACCACATGAGACCTGCTTGAAGGCCCTTCAGATCAGCTAGGTAATCAGATTATGCATCATGTAGTGGTTTCATTTCAATAAAAAAATTAGTTAGCGATGAAAAATGTGCTACAATTTCTGGGATGTCTTGAAAGAGAGAGACAGCAGTTGTTTATTTATTTTTGCCATTACCGGTGTTCATGTCAGCTCCAATTGTTGCCAATTTAAGCCATTATCCAGTGGACCCAAATAATAGGGTGGCCCATACCTTGATATCTCCTCCATTGGATGATCCTAGTTGTTGGATTGGTGACTTGCAATTTATCAAATATGATAAATAACCAATGTTAACAATATCTGATTATTGCAAAACTTTAATGGTTTTGATCACTATATGGTAAAGACTTCTACTGGATCTCCCATCGTGAGTGGTTTGGAACACCAAAAGGTATGCTGCATGTGCTGTCCATAAATCTGTAATTCTCTTTCTGATGCTAGTGACTATGAGGCTCTTTTAAGTCCTTAAAAGTGATCCATTTACTCCTAATTTGCATGATGCATGACAGTATAGATTTCACCATTTTCTTTATCCGCTTTGACTGGCATATTGGTGGTGTAGGTGAGTGAACGAGATGACAAGTTACTGGCCGAGCACATGGCTAAACTACATATTCAGAATGGGGAGGTTGATGGCGACGTAAGCTCTGAAGAGGAAGATACTGGGATGGGTGAAATTGATTTAGACAATTCTGCTGTTGGGATAACAGAGTAAAAGATGGCAAGCTACCTATTACACACTGTCATGCTGACTGGAGTAGCTGTCTAGAACCGGTTCATGAGTGGTGTTGTGTCACTTTGGTTTATCCAGATCTAGCACTTCCTTCTGCAGTTTTCACCAGCCATGTCATGATCTTATTATGGAGTATATTTCATCCTTTGAAAATTTTAGCAGTTTTGGAGTTACAGAGTTTGATCTTACAAATAAAATTAGAGAATATGATGAAAACTCAACGATTGTATTTTTGTAATTTTTTGTACTTGTTCTAAAAGTACTTGTGGCCGAGCTTTGCTGTTGCCTTAACTGATCTGAGAAACCCAAGCCACTGAATTTTTGGTGGGTTTTTTTCTTTACACCTTTTTCTTTTCAAATGGGTGGAGGCATTTGATCGCACTGTCTCTGACACTCAGTTTTGTTATGCTTCATGAATAGTAGGCAGATAAAGTTTCAGCATTAAATCTGACAAAACAGAATGGGCACCTATAGGTAGATTAGCACTCTCCATATGCCTTTCTAGGCCTTTTTGGCTAAGATTATCACTCTCCATGTAGTGTTGTGGAGGAACAAAGGGTGTGTGAAATGACTAAATGCTTCCTGGAAACTGGGTGTGAAATGATTTTGTATTCGGAGTTCTTGTGGGGGCGTAAAAGCCTTGAACTGTTGTGCTATTTTGCAGACTATTCTCTTGGTGGCGTGGAGCTGTTTTGAGGAGCCCTCTGATTTCCATAGGGATTGGAAGTCACTGGGAATCCGTTATGAGTTCCTACCTCAGATTTTGGTCATTGACTTAACGTAGTCTTGAGGATCCCAAGGACATTACTAATCTTTGTGTGCCCTGCTCAACAGCCACGGAAGCTCCCCACACAACAGCAACTGATAGTGTAAAAAAAAAAAAGGGGAGCAGCCAATCCCTATCTTGATACTGTAAAGAATATCAGACTGTTAAGATGGGTGCAGGGTTGTAAAAATTGGCCGAGTTTGAGCTGAGTCGGCTGACTCTGACTCGGACTTGGCCTTCATTGAGCCAAGTGTGCTGGGCTGGGGCCGATTACCATTCCAACCCATTTTCTTCTTATCAAATCTAAAGAAACCCTCTTCTTTTCTTTTCAAATCTCAACAAGAACAGACCCACTCTCTTCTTTTCCTCAAATCTCAATAAATCCTCTCTCTAACCCTTTCTTTTGTCAATGAGTATTTTTTCTCTCAAAAAACACTAATCCAATAAATCTTCTTCCAACTCCGCTCTCAAACCCTCTCCCAAAACCCTCTCAAATCTCTTGGTAGCAATCAACTCATTCTTCTTCTTAAGAAAAGCAGTCAAAAGGGACTGGCTGAGTCAACTCTTAATAAGTCCACCTTTTTAAACCCTGGTTGGGTGAGCATTAACATTAGATCAAAAGATCTCCCCCCACCCATCCATGTATGGTGATGGAGGCTGTAATTATCATCCCTAGCACTTACTTGATTAGCAGCTGATAAGTTTTCACAGTTCAAAAGAGTAGCAATTGTTTCAACGGTCTAATTCATTTAAATGGGTGCCAAAACCGGAGATCTGTAACCATTAGGGGGGTTCCTATTTATGGTCCATTCAAATGGATCATAAGGTAGACCTCACTAAGCGCTAGGTGGGCGCAATTGGCTTAAAATGTAAAAAGTTGAACCATTCCAAGTAAACAAATGACTATAGTAAATGAGATTTCCAAAGATTTTACTTCTATATAAGATAAATTCTGGCAGATCGATCACTTATAAAACATGCTAATAAAAATATATATATATTTTTTTACTAATCAATTCAATTATGACCCTGTTTATTAGTGGAGCGAAGAGTTTTCAAACATCCATTCGAAAGAGACTCTTTTGTGAGTGGTTTTGGATTTTCATTCAAGTTCTTGTGAGCCAAAAACGCTAATCCAAAACATCCCTATTTAAATTTGAAAGGTTTTGGATTTTCATGGGGGTCTTAGGAGCCCATGGAATTTCTTTTGTGAGTGGAAGCCCCACATGAGTTTGGAGTACTCTTGCCTGGAATGGAATCAAATGTCTCCGTCACAAAGATTTGGCAATTTACACAATAGACGGTACACACAGATACAGAGGTGAAAGGTGTGTCATATATGGGTGGATTTTATTAAAATGAATATTATTAGGAAACGTGGGCATCTTTGAGGTTCACTGACCCCACTAGTATAGAGAATTTTTTTTCCTTAAAAATCTTAAGAAGATCATCTCAACTTGATGTTGATTACTCTTATGTGATTTAGAGCCACAAAACTGAAAGTTTCAATATAAACTATAGATTTTTTTTTTTTTATTTATATGTGGGGGTTGATCACCTTGGCACTTCTTATCCTGTGCAACCAGGCACACCTCGTTGTGGCGCCACTTGGGGCCCTACCAATCAATAGAACTTTGGGAAATTGAAAGATTTGGATGGACCCGACCCTACCTTTGCATAAAATTTTAGGCTAATTAGATCATCCTAACTCCATCTATGACCCACAAGTTTAATGATTTTGTAAAAAAAACAAATGACACTCAATGCAGTTCGTTCGGATCAGTGGCTATCAAAAGGGTGTGGATCATTTCGATTGATGATTAGGTGGCCCCCTCGAAGGAGGACTGCACTGTAACTTTGTAAGACACAAGGAAAATGGTGTGCACTTGAAAATTTCTGTTTATATGTTGGCAGTTCATTGCATGGACTCAGAATTAAAGGGGGGATGATTCTAATGTAAAGGGAGAAATTTTGTACAGGGAGGAGGGTTTTCTGGTGGGGGATGGTTAAGCAATTAGGTTCTGGTTGTATGACTAGGTGGGGATAGGATCATTGTGTAGCTTGTTTCCTAAGCTTTTTAGATTAACAGTCAATAAAAAATCTTCCGTAAGTAATTGCTTTGGGGTGAGGAAATAGTGCATAGGTGAGGAAATAGTGCATAGTGTGGGGGGTGCCTTGTAGGAGGACTCTCCGGCTATTGGAAGGGATTCAGCATGAGGAGTTGTTGAGTATTCTTGCTAACACCTTTTTTTTAGGGATTCCAATGACTCGGATTTGGAAGCTTTCCACTTCTGGGGAGTTCTCCACTAAAGCTTTCTACTTGGCCTTAAAGGGAACATAAGGCCACTTCTTCCCTTGTGTGGTTGAGTTTGCCTCCTCCTCGAGTGGAGGCTTTTTGTTGGTTGGCAGTTGCAAGAAAAATCTCCACAGTTGATAATCTAAGAAGGAGAGGATTGACGTCTAACAATATTTCAAATACCCGTGTGATGTGCAGTAAGGAGGAGGAGTCCGTAGATCATTTTTTTCTTCAGTATGAGGTGGCCTTTAGAGTTTGGAGCAACTTTATTAGCAAGTGCGGTCTTTCATGGTGCTGCCCAACGAATATTATGGATGTGGCAGAGTCTTGGTTCGGTGGGTGTTTTGTGGGGTGTGGCCGAATCTTATGGAGCACGATACCATTTGATATCTTATTGTCAATTTGGAAGGAAATGAATGATAGGATCTTTAGGGGTTCTTCATCATCAACAACAGATTTGATATCCAAAATCACCTTTAGGATTGCAAAATGGGCTTTGGTTAGAAAGGAGTCCTCTAATTTTACCTTTAACGATATTATTTCTAGTTGAGGAGCTTGCATGGGGTGTGGCTTGTTTAAGGAGAGGATAATAATCCCTTGGTATCGTCATCCTTTAGGGTTCTTTAAGTTTAATGTGGATGGTGTTTCAAGAGGTAAGCCAGGTTCGGCCGAGATTGGAGAGGTGCGCAATTGTAAGGGAGAGGTGTTAATTGTGTTTTCCAAGTATGTGGGTGTGTGCGATTCCAATGAAGTGGCAGTGCTAGCCATTCTTGAAGGTCTTCGTTTGTTTTCTAGTAGATATGGCGGTACGCTTATTATGGAAAGTGATTCCTCTAATGTGATCGCATGGGTGTGTAAGCGAAAGACTAATATTTAGAAGTTCCATTTCCACCTGAATGAAATTAGAGAGTTATTCCTTGGAATCAATGTTTCCTTCCATCATGAGGTTAGATCGACTAACTCCATGGCAAATGTGTGAGCCAAGCAAGGGGTTGATATGTTACTTTCTTGGGTAGGTGTGATTATGTAAATAGTTGATAGGTTGATTCTTTGAGTGGATGTGATTTTGTTAGTAGGGTTGGAGGTGGTGCATTTCTTCTGCACATCCCCTTTATCGCTTTCTTTGGTTTTTTGTATTTGTACCTTCTTTTCTTTTAATGAAATCTTTTGTTACTGTTTAAAAAAAAAAAGACTAAGAATTAAATTGTTGGGCGGCATTCAATTAATCTAAGTTTTTTTAGACTGTTAAATTCATAAAGTCATCTTATAGCTTATAGTCCTATTCAGCCCCACATGAAACCCTCCTATGAGTCACGAGTCATGAGTCATGAGCTTCCTAACGCTTAAGAGGATGATCTTCGATGATAAAATCCCCAGTAGGCTGGTTTTGGCCAATCAGTTTGGATCATGCTAGTTTTGCCATTTTATAAAGATTGGACTTCTGCAAGTACTTTCAGGTCTTTTTTCCACTCATTTACATATGTAAATATTACGAATGTGTAATGGCTATAACTGAAAACATTTGTATCCAATCATGTACACATCACGTATGTAAACTTTGGCATAAAAATGATGTGTAATTGGGGCATTTTTACATCAAGAATTTCGCACCTCTCTGAGGGCGATAACATTACATGCCTCTTATTTCAGACAGGCACTGGTACAATTACTCCGACAATGGGTTTTGGGATTGAAACCCATCAGTCACCTTTCATTTTTACAGTCCCATGAGCTATATATATGTATATTTATTTATATATATATATATATATATAAAATCCAAGCAGTTCAAATTCGAAAGACATGTAGGTTAATATCTTAATTCATCATAAGCTTAGTAGAATATTAAAAATACATAAAAAAAAAAAAATCCTCAGGATGTGTAGTTTCATATCTTAGATGCTCATGAATTTGAAGAAAAATATGAGAACCAAAAAATATAAATAAATCCCATGTCATTTACTCAAGTGAAAATCATAAAATGGTTTTTTTTTTTTTTTTGGTTCCTTAAAGGTAAGTACTCACACACGCACCTACACTTGGAAGGGGGAGCATCACCAACTAGCAACTATTGAAGATTGTGATTCCAAACAAACATGATAATATTTTTGCATCTTATGTAAATCTCATTTTACATTGCATGCTAAGAGACAAAGCTATTTGCTTATAGTGTGGTGTAAAATGAAATTAAATTGAAAGTCAAATCAATAAAAAAGAAAGTGGAGGAAGTTAAGAGTAAAATCATTTTTTTTGTTATTTTGTGCCTTTTAAGAATGATTATTTTGCCATTTTATTCCTTTCAAGGGTACTTTTTTTGTTATTTCAAGCAACCGAAAGTTCTCTATTAAAGTTGGGTTTATAGCCAGTTGGGCACACTTTCGTTCAAGAGATAGCAAAAGTTTCATATGCCGGATTTAGACTCATTCCATTCATGGGTCGGGATTGGATGAGAAAAGCACTTCTTGAACTTTAACCCTGCGTTTGGGAAGTGGGGAGGGGAGGGGAGGGAAAATTTGAGGGGGAAAGAAAATGAAGGGGAGGGAAGGGAAGGGAAGGGAAAATTAATTTTACTTCCTCTTGTTTGGATAGTCAAAAAGTAGGGGAAGGAAAAGTGAAAAAATATGGTTTTGTTTGTTTGTGAGGTAGAGAGAAAATTACTAATTTACCCTTACTTTGTAAAAAAGTAAAAAAGTAAAAAAGGCATTTTAGTAAAATTACAAAGAAAACTTACATAACCGCGTGTACAAATCAGTTTGCTCAACGAGAAGTTTCCAGAAAAAACTTTCCATAAGAACTGCGTGTACAAATATAATTTCTACCGATGTAAACACATAAATATTATTACCTAACGACAAGGAAGTTAGCATGCTGCCCACTTTTATTTCCTTCTTTTTAAGAGGCTATGGCAACTACCCACTTTATTTCCTATCTCTTGAGAGGTCATGGCAATTGCCCATGCAAACCATCGTGTGAGTAGGTAGGTAGTTTCTAAAGCTTCCCATGAAAGGTCTTATGGCCCCCTTTAATTTTTCTTTTTCCAAAGATATGCACTCTTTATTCAAGGATGAAATGCAACCATCTCTAACCAACACCTAATTTCTTATATAAAGCTTAAGTTATGTTGTTTCCCTGCACATATCAACATGAACTATGCCAAACTTGTCCAACTAAAACCTAAAACCATCGTCTCACTTGTTTGCATGGAATAATGATGTAAGATGTCACATCCCGGTTTCGAATCAACCTGGCGTAGGATAATCCCTGAGGTGAGACACACGTAATCTAGTATTACTGTACCTGTCTCGAATCAAATCCAGCAACACGAAGAATAAAATTTCACTTATCATATGCCCACAAAATCAAATAGCGGAAGCATGAACACTAATAATTTGAACCATTGCACAGTCTTAATTAAGAGTTGAATATTCAGTTTATACAAAAGCATATATACACATTCAACCCAAGCAGGGATTACAAAAATCACCCGACATACAATCCAAAATGTTATAGACATTTAATTGTATGATTCAATTAGTGTGACCCACACAAAAATGAGTCAGTCACACTTCCAAGAAGGTCTCAAAAGAGTTTACATTGCTCTCCAAAGGATCGGACTACATAAGCCCATTTCCTGGTCATTCTTCTAATCCTGGAGGAACCTCCTCGGTGTGAGGCCCCACCGCTTGTGGGCCCTCATTTTTTAATTTGAATATTATAACTATATTATTTATGATTAATTATACTAATTAATAGGGATTACTAAGGGGTAGATAGATATTTTCCTAAGTTTTAATTTGATTAGGCTTATTTTGTGTTTTATAGAATGTATAGGGGGTCAATTGTAACTTCTATAGGGTTTTAGTCATTAGAGGCCTTAGCTAGTAATAAAATATTGTATGAGGGGTTTTCCCCACTAAAGAACATTCTAGAACCTCTCCCAAAAGAATTAAAAGCCCATGTCTTTATCTATATCTCTATACAACCTACAAGGCCCTTTTGGTAAATTCCCCCAAATCCCTAGCCTATATAAACTATACTATTGCATTGGGAAATGAACCCTAATTTACCCTCATTCATCCCTCAATTTGCCTCTCATTTTACAAAACCTCAACTCTAGAAACCCTAGCTAAAACCCTAATTTCCAAAACCCTAGCTACTAGGAGAAGAAGGAACCATCTCCTTGTTCATCTCTTATTCTTTTACAATCAAGATTGATAGCTTGGATTGCTTCTCTTTGTCATCCACATTGTAAATCCGAAACTGAGGCAAGTGCAATATACTTACTTAGCATAGAATGCATGTTTACTGTCTTTGATTCTATAATTCACTTTCAATTAATGTTAGATTTACATTTAAGCTTGTTTCATGGATTTTTGGCCATTGATGGATGAGTTCCCTCATTTGGAATATCAATGGCTTGGATGAATTGATGGATGGCTGGGCATTGAAGTGATTTTATTGTCTTGTATACGTATGTGATGAAAAGTGACGGATGGTAAATGGGTTGGAGGAAGGACAAATCCAGGGATTGAGTTACTGTTCGGAGATAGAACCGTGAGTGGGTTGTTTATTGCGTTGATACCGGGACCCAGGTGGGCCACCCGATGGTAGATCCGACCCGTGGATCCGAAGGAGGACCCACAGGCGACCCTAGAGGAGGGGGTCCCATAGGCAGGGGACACCCGTGGCCCACTATCCATTAGGATGATCAGTTAAGGACGTCTTTCACAAAGGTGGATTTTCGTTTTGGGACTGTGGGGCCCATGTGAAGCATCGATTTTAGATCAGGTCCCCACATCTGTTAGGGGACCCATGGGCGACCTTAGGGGTGGTGGAGTGGATCCTATCTAGCCCACCATCTTAAGACTCTAAACAGTTGAGGCGTGAGTCACTTTGGAGGGATTTTCTTTTGTTCAATTTGGTTGCGGGGCCTGCAGAATGATTGGACTGTGGATCTGGGCCGGTCATCTGGCCGTATAGGCCTGGGCGATTTTTGATGGCGGAGCTTGATCACGGAATTTTGATCAGTGGGCCACTAACCGTAGTGATCGGATGCTATCGTCGTTGAACCCATTGCAGAAATAGGTTCCGTGAGAGCCTGACGAGTTGGAATGGAATAGAATGGAATAAGAGATGGGTGAGTGTTTAGTGGTCTGGGGGAGCATGGGAAAAAGTGAGGAAAAGTAGGAAGTAGTATGGAGATGCCACGTGTAGGGATAAGTAAGACAGAAAAGGAAAAGAAAGCAAGAATGATGATGGGTGAGTGGTTGACTACTACCTGTGTTGGAAAGAAGAGAGAGAGAGAGAGAGAGAGAGAGATAGAGAGAGAGAGAGAGTGGAGCTTTTTGACATGTGACATTAGTACATTCATAAGAATAAAATAAAGAAAGAGCGGGGGGGGGGGGGGGGTGTGGCTGGGCACGTTTTGGATGGGATCATTTGTTTTGGGTTTGTTTTAAACATGTGTACAATATATTAATAGTGGATTAATTACCTGACCCCATTAGCTTTTAGAAATTGGGAAAAGGACCCATTAGTTTTGGAAATCAGAAAAAAAAGATCCCCTTAGTCTTTAATGAACCTAATTGGAGTTGGGACTCTTAAGATTTATATTTTTGGGAATCACATTAGATTTTAGAATTAGAATAAGCCCTGAGCATTTTATGAACCCAATAGGAATTCTAGTGTATGACCTGGATTTTCTCTCAAACCCAGAGTTCAGTATGCGCGGTCGATCAGACACACTGAAAACCGCAGAAGTTGAGATTTGACCTGGAATATGTTGATTCAGGTAAACCTGTGTACCAGGTCGACCGGCTGACCACCTGGTCGATCGAGTACACTGAAAATTCCAAAATCCAAGCCAAGTCCCAACCCCGATTCTTGTGGAGCAGGTCGACTCGGCAACACTGTGAACAGTAAGTTGTGAGTTTAGCCTATGTTTTGTGATTAATCAATTGTAGGGCTTATTGACCATCTAAATGAACTTCCATTAATGTGCCAAGCACAAGTCAATGGTGTGGCTCAACCTTGACTCGTGGGGCCACCAAGTAGGGTTTAGGGATTGGAATTGCTGGTGATTCTATCTTTGAATGTCGTCAAAGATGCCAGTAACTTCAGGAGCACCAAACATAGTATCCTTTGGCATCTGAGACTTTAGTTAGGGATCAAATTAACTAATATGACCCTGGATTTGAAAGTGGACCATTACTTAGGATGGACTCTTGATATTTCCCAATTTATTCTTTTGACTTGGGGGGTTACCTCACTTATTGCATCACTGTCACTCTTATATCTTTCTTATTGCTTATACTTGTTAATTAAATGGAAAATGGAGGATCTTAACCTAGAATTACTTAGAGGTGACCTGGTGATGTGATTGGTGATCAACCCGTGTCTATGTCTAGGTGGGCCCTCATACGGCCTAAGTTAAGATTTATGATACCCTCGGTGAAGAGGTTTGATTAGGTTGGACTTGTGATTCATTATGGATGAGAATTGATTGACTGGTATTAGATTGAGATTGTGATTTCTCCCGGACTGTTTTAGACTAAGGCCGTGGTTTTGATGGGCCTTAGTATGGATCCAATGACTAGACTTGAACTTGGAATTGGATTTGGACTCTGTTCTATGGTATTGTA
Source organism: Persea americana (assembly GCA_029852735.1). Classification (NCBI taxonomy): domain Eukaryota; kingdom Viridiplantae; phylum Streptophyta; class Magnoliopsida; order Laurales; family Lauraceae; genus Persea; species Persea americana. Next base: position 61,781,003 of record CM056813.1, on the reverse strand, counting down.
CTTGGACCTCTACGGGATTTGTTAGGACCTTGCTCGCGCAAGGCAAGCATAAACAGACACAGATCTGTATTTGTTTCCCAGAGTCAGCACTAACATTCACTCAGTTGTTCTAAGCTCAGCTTGTTGATTGATCATCACTGGTAGGAGCTATTATGAGTGTTGATTGATGAGTGAGCTATCGTGATGAGCAATGTTTTAGACGGACGGTGTGATACCGGGTCCAGTCTCCAGAGTGATGAGTGTGGTGAGGTTGATGATTGATTTGCGGGGTTAGTTATCCCCAGCATTGGTGAGATTCCCCAGCGCAACTGTGTTCAGTATGGGAGAGCCGCGGCATAATATCCCGCGGTATCCAATTTGTGTGAATGTGCTATGTTGTATTAGATTAGATATTTTAGTTACTCTGATTCTCAATGTTTATATTGCTCAACTGCCTAGACTATGTACCATTGCTACTCTTATGATTATCATGATTGTCTCTATTCCTCTTGATGCATACATCCTATGTTATCTGTATACTGTGACTTACCAGATCTTTAGATCTGACCCACTCTTGGTGCTTAGGTGTTGACCCCGACTATGAGGACGACCCGCTCGTCCGCCAATAGTAGGAGATTATGGATGGGGACCAGCCGACCAAGAGGTCGAGCTGGAAGATGGAGTGCTTGCACATGGGGATTGAGTGCACTCTTGTTTTAGGTTTTGAGTGTCTTTTGTTGTGAGCAGGGAGTTAGTCTGATATGTCTAAAACATATATTTTTTTAATTACACTTTGAGATTAGACTAGACTTCAGCCCTGCTGCATTTGATATTTCTTTTTATGATACCTTATGCTTCCGCTATTATTTCAAAATTACTTCCGTTATATTATACATGCTTCCACAATTTAACCATTGATTATATGTTGGTCAAAAAGTTTTAAATCGGACCTCACCACGGACCTACGATCTTGGGAGTTCTCAGATTTTTCGAGAAGTAGTGCGCCAACTTCGGGTACCTTAACTGAATTAGAGATTATGGTTTCTCTCTCTAGATCTTAGCCCTCCAATTACTAGAAGCGAGAGCCTCATCTACATCTAGCCATCTACAAGCTTAAGAGCTCATCTCATCTCAGAGATCTCTCTTTTCTCTCCAAGTAAAGGTAACATCCTTCTCCCTTTTCAATTTCTTTATAAGATAGTCATTTCCCTTAGATTTCTTTTCCTTATGTATTTCTCTCTTTGGGAATGAGTGTAGAGATTGTAGATCCAGCTATTGGAGTAATCTTAGAGCATTTGGAGAGAAGACCAAGCTAATTGAGGAGTTTTCTTCCAAATTAGGCAAGTAGACATGTTTAGATTCTTTAATTAAATTGATTAATATACTTAGATTGATAATTACTGTCTTTTATGGATGTTTAGCATGATTTTTGTTTATGGATGGTTGATTGGATGATATGATGTGTGGGATTGTTGTTCTAAGCCTTTCTTATGTGTTTTTGGCCATTGATGGATGGAAAACCCTCATTTGGAAGATCAATGGCCTATTTGTGATGAGATCATGATGTGAGAGGTGTGTATGAAGGTTGGAGATGATCAGTGTAGATCTGGGTTGGATTTGATGGAGTTTTGATGGAAAATGAAAAGGGCAGAATTCTGAAAAATGTGGAACCTGTGTATACCCGGTCGACATCATCCCCCTGGATGTCGACCGGGGACACTACAGGCTCCAGCTAACTGAGAGTAGAAAGGGTCAAAGGGTACAGACCCAGTGTACCCGGTCGACCAGCCACACTGTATTCTTCCCCACTTGTTAGATGTTTGTGAAAATGCCCGTAGTGTACCCGGTCGACCGGATGACCATGATGTCGACCGGGAACACTGCAGACTGTGTTTTATGACTCTCAGTTAGCTGTCCATTTCCATAGAGTGCCAGGTCGCCCCGTGGACCCATGATGTCGACCCGGTACACTGTAAACAGTGATTTCCCAGATTTAGTTCCATTCAATGATCTGATCATGTGTGGGTCCTGCTGACCTTTCATTTAGACTGTTTGGGATACGCTAGACACGAGTCAAGGGCCGAGCTTAACCCTGACCCGTGTAGCCACCTAAGTAGGGTCTAGGGTTGTAAACGGAACCTGATTCAATGATTATGGATGTCATATGATGCTAAATACCTTCAGGAGCACCAATGATACATAATAAGCATCTAGGACTCCGTGACCACTGTCTTAGGTGAAGTGGGGCCCTAGACCTGAATGGAGGGGCAGCGATCATCTATGGATTTGTGACATATGGTACTTATATTGATGAAACAGACACTGAGGCTAGCTGGTAGGTCCGAACCTTGGATATTGGCCTTGAGAGGTACTATAATCAGGGCATTGCACTTAGGCTCTGATCCATGGTCACGGTCCGTATTGGATGAGATGTCAGGACATGACATTTGAAGTCCTAACCTGTAATATTGGGAACTTAACGGTAGATATTGATGGACGGACTGTATAATGAGATAATGTTAATTAAGCGTATCGAGAAGCGGAGTTTACAAGGGTATGCATTATTAACTGTTGAGAATGGTAAGGATAGATTACTTATACCTGAACTCCGTGTCTCATGCCCTTGACTAATATTGTCTCATATTAATTATGATAAGGCTATCCAGTTTAGAGTACCCCCACCTAGTGGTCTGTAGGATTTGTGGACGTATGATTGGTCTGCCGAGGGTTATGATGCCGGCATGAACATTGATATTGAGATATTGTTGCTTGACATAGTAGGTACCAGTGTGGGAGGGGTACTGAGACCGCCGGCGCTTGGACCGGGTGTGGATGGACGGTGATGTTGATTTAGCACGTAAGACTAATGGCTGGGACTTGGTTGTGGCTATGGATGAGTGATTGATGTTGATCTAGCCCGTAGGACCAATGGCTGGGACTTGGCTGTGGCTCTGGATATTGATGGACTCTTGTACGCTCCTATTCGATGAGACAATAACGATGGGTGGCTATAACCCCTATGGTTGATGTCCATCGACAGTTGTCAGGACGACGACGACGGGTTGGCTCTGACCTCTTTCGTCCCTTGTACTTCAACTATTGACGTACCTTGTGTGCTCTCATGGATGTATATTGGATGTATTAATATTATGTATTCAGGATGTCGTTGCTTAGTGTCTCTGACTGTCGACGTTGACATGGTTGGATCTAGATACGATGATTGTGGATATGGTAGCGTTACTTCCTCTGGTAACTTCTGTTACTGGTGACATAGATGTATTTGCATGGTTTATACGATATATTGATGATGATGGCTTCTCTTGTCTATCTGGTATATTGTATCTAACATTTGTTATATTATTATCTCGATTACCGTTCATGCACTACACTCCACACTGTTTATGTTGCACTCTAATATCTTATATTTTTATTGAGGTACTAATCACGCAGGTATAGCTGGGATCAGGTATGGTCTTCTTCCCTATCTGTTAATATAATGTATTATATCTAAGCATGCCTATTTGCCTGGCTCATCGAGCCTGACCCAATCCTTGGTGTTTTCAGGTATATTCTTTTTCGCTTTTTTTGATTGGTAGAGCTGCTTGGCGGCTGATCCGTTGCCATAGGGTTTAGAGAATGGTGCAGTTGGTGCATCGAGAGGCGTCTATCAGATAGATTTCTATTCTTTTCTTTTCTTGTACTTGGCCGTCTTGGCGTAGGATTGAATAGTTAGCTTGATTATGGAAAGTACCTTGTAACCCCTTAAAGTGAAATAAAACTATAGGACTTTGTTCATCTACCTGCTCATATGAGATTTAAACATGATTATATTTCTGGATTTTCCACATCTCTTGGGTACTTTCTCGTAGCACCCCGAGATTCGAGGCGCCCGGATTTTGGAGCGTTACAGGCCCGACCAAAGGCCAGCTGGCTACCTGGGTATGAAGTTATGGTGTTCCAAATGAATTACTGTAGTAGTCTCGATTAATAAACCAAGTTTATCCCCGTCGGGTATCACAAGGTCGAAGCCAAGTAGTGCCAACTCGATCAAATTGAATAATAATCGAATTTGAGTAAGTTGATACACATCTTCATAATCGAATCGAATAGTAATTACATGCGAATGTTACTCAATTACAAATCACACCGAAATACTGAATAATTAGACATATAACAACGAATTATTGAATTAAGAAAATGATAATCAAATCACAATGCAATAGATAATTAACTAGAATTGATAGCCAATGGGGGAACCTAATCTCAATATGAAATGCAATAGAGTGAAAGAATCAAGGAATTTACTACCCAATCTAGTCTAACCATCCAGTGTACTTCACTATCCAATTCGATATACGTTAGGGAAATCCATGTATCACTATTCTATTAGTGTCACATTGTATAAATAAATACAAAAGATTCACTAGCGAATATCCATGGCATGGTGACATAAACATGGTTGAGGTACCACTTAAAATCCCTACAAGGTCCTCAATTTCCTTAGAATTTAAAGTTTCTGGGTGGTCGGTCAGTTGACGGTGGCCTAGCGGCTAACCGCCTGTGGATCAGTTGGCTGGCCGCCGGGTAACCGCCTGGTGACCTCTTGTCCAGATAGAATAGTTTTACATTTTGGAAAGCTAACCGTCAGGGGGTGGCTAGCTGCCAAGTGACAGCCTGCCGACCACGCTTCACCTGACAGGAGAACTAGGTTCTGGAATGCTGACTGCCAGGGGTCGGCTAGCCGCCAGGCGTCATGCAGCTAGCTGCCAGGTGATCGCCTGGTAGCAGCTTGTCTGGGGGCAGAATTCTGACTTGAGCGATTTTGTATTTCTAAAGCCCTCTCTCTTCCATTCCATTTCCCAACTTTCTCCAACATCAAACCTGCAACAAAATGAGCCTCCTTGCTTCCCCATTCACCCACAACAACTCATACATTTCTCCATCACAAGATTTAATCAAATAAAACCCATTTTAAACCATTAGAAAACTAAATATCAAGTAGGGGAATTGTGAACAATCAATGTATAAACAAGATATAATTCCAAATTTAAGCTTATACTTGCCTCTATTGAGGTTTCCAAACTCTACTTCACACACTTGCTTCAGAGAACCCATAAAAACCCAATATCAAACCCTAATTCACAAAATCACAAGAAAATGTCAATGAATGGGTATGAATGACTACAGTAGAGTCTCCTTGACTCCTTTCAACTCACAAACACAAAAAAGAAATAGGTTGATTTATACCTCTAGTAGGGGATCCGAAAATGAATGGTGTATGAGGTGGAGAAGATGGGCTCTTGTCACCAACTATAGGAAGAAGATGGAGAAGGTGAAGAGGAAGCAAGGGTTTCAATCCTCAACTTCAATGCACCCCCAAATCTCTCTCAACATAGGATGGAGGAAAGAAGGAGAAAGAGTAGTGAGGAAAAGTGAATGAGAAAGGGGTTGTGCAAACATGGGTAGAGGCTTATAAGTGGGTAAGGGGGGTCCATTTTTGTAGAAAAACCCACTTGGTATATTTACATTTAAAGTCAAATGGTGGTCCACTTCTTTGTCCATTGGTCAAATGAGGTAAAGTTAATAACGAAAATTGACATGCTCAACAAGATATACGCGATGATGTCAATATGGCGTGCACATGATGCAAAATGGAAAAATCGATAATTACGAAGAAGCCCTCAGCTCTACCCTACTGAGTCAAATCAGTTCAACTCACCCATTCGAGACTCCAATTACCTCTAACTCACTTATAAGGGACTAATGAACACTAATTATACTAAATATATACTAAGTATAATTAAATTAACTAAAACTCAATTAATTAGTACTAATCAAGCTTAATTTGGGGAAGGGTTGTAACATAAGGTCTTTATGAGAGGTTCCCAAAATTTTGAGGGTGGGTCTATAGTTTAAGTGCATTTAAGCTCGTCTATGTATAAGTGGGCCAAATGCATTCTTGGGTTTACACCCGTCTAATCATGACCCACAACATGGGTCTTGTGCCAATCAGAATTTTGACATCTTTTTATGCTAGCAACTAATAAAAAAATGTTGTCCCCAATAAGTTAATTCTTATTATCCATCCAAGCATCTTGGTCACACAAATTAAACCAATTCTTTATCCTTCCAATTTCTGGTTTTCCTGATCACGTGCTTTTCATGACACTTTCGTCTCCCTTGCCTTTAAATTTCCTATCTTACTTGCCCACTTCATTTAACTGAGTCTTAGAGGGTGGAAAGAAACATGGCAACTTCAAAGGTCATGTTCATATTAATGGGTTTTCTAGTTCTAATGGCAATGAGCCCTACAACAGATGGGGCATTTCCAAAACTGGCTGTTAGGCCCCGACCCGGATTAATCATAATTAAAGCTAATTAATCCCAATTAGTGATATTTAAGCATGATTAATTGTACTAATTGTGATTAATGAACAAAATGAGTTGGGCTAATCTCAAAAGATTGAATTAAGCCTAATGAAGTGAATTTGGATGTGATTGAATTGATTAAGATGAGTTCAAACTCAAACAAGGTGAACTAAGGACCTTTTTGTAAATACGAGTTTTTTTACGTATTTCGCCGAATACGGAAATTCTTGATACCAACGTGTGTATCTCGAAGAGTACGTCAACTTTCATAATGCATTTAGTTTTATTTGACCTAAGGTTGGTCAAGTGGGTCTTCATTTGACCCAACATGTGAATAAGAAAGTGGTAGGGGACTTAAGTGCAAAAATTCCACTTATATAAGCTAAGAGATGAGCCTTTCCCCCATTTTGCAAACCCTAGGCAACTTTCTCTCTTTCTCTTCCATTTTCTACACTGAGAGTGGAGATTGAGGAGGATTCCAAGTGAGTTTGGGTGCAAGCAACACCATCTTCATCTTCTTTTTCAAGTGCACCCTCCACTATTAAAGAACTTGGAAGATTCTTGGAGAGGGATTGTGGCAAGCCAAGCAAAAAGAAAAGGGTTTTGTCCAAGGAACTTCAAAGAGAGGCAAGTGTAAACACTACTTGTGAATGGTATTAGTCATTGTAGCCTTTAATGGAGTTTCATAAATATTAGTTTCTTTTTGTGTATTTCCATTGGTTTAGAATGGAATGTTATGGATTGATTGAATGATAGAAGTGTGATTAATGTGTATTAAATGTTGGATGAGGAGTGGACAGGAGGTCCAATTTTTATGCAGGTTTAGAATGGAAAGAAGGGGAAATGAGGAAGAGAGAAACCGGATTCTACACTAAAACTGGGCTCTCGGTGCAGGTCCGATCGATCGGACCTGACTATCCAATCGATCGGACAGAGATATAACTGAGGGCAGTTTTCTGTCCGATCGATCGGATAAGGTATTTGGATTTTTACTTGGTTTAGGAGTGCTTCTAATGATTATGAGCACTCCCTAAATGAGTTTTAAGACTAATTATGGGGCGATTCAAGATTGTTAAGAATTAAGAACAATAAAAGAAGAAATTGTTATTAGACCATTAGAAGCCATGGTTCTCAGAGTGAGTTGATTGTTGACTAAACCTCCATAGGTGATGATTACGGGGACTCCAATGTACGCATTATTTATATAAATGTGATGCCCATCGAGAATAACACGTGCATTGGATAACCATTAGTTATACTTAAATAGTTGCTTAGAACTGGAATAGAAATGAATAGAATCGGGTAGTTAGTGATTCTCTCATGCCATTGTATTCTATGTCACTTCATTCTAATCTCACAAGATTGATGGTATTGTTCGCCCCTTTTCCATTATTAAGAATGGAATCACTGTATAGAATTGAATCCATAAATGGAATGATAACGAAATGTATTGACCCTTGAGTCTGGCACTACCTAGCTATTATATGAAATTCTAAATAAATCAATAAATGATTATGTACATGAGGCCAGGGTCATGAATCGTGTGTCATTCCGTCATGAGCCAAATGACTATTCCTACTACAGTAGATGATTTGGGGGCGTTCCGGAGCTCCGTGGTGATGCTAGTGTCCCTGGCCCGGACACTGGTAAGTCCCACAAATTCCAATCGTATTTATGGGTACTGATTGATGCCTTCCATTTGGAAGATGAATCATTCCTTTGAGGGAAGATGGTATATGAAATGAAATGACACGAAATGACATGAAATGAAATGGAATGAAGTAAAAATGAAAGCTATGGTAGTTGCCATCTTGTACATGTTATTGATTGACTTATTATGCTTACCCATTGTCAATGTAGGAGTTATCTAGCCTTGTCAAGAATTGGAACAATTTACTAAGTATATTGGATGAATTTAGTAAATGTACCAACATGTGCTATCACAAGTCTTGTTTATGCTTTGTTGAATCGTCGTGTTCACTGGTGTTATTGATGGCATTACAGGCCCGATTGCCCTTGCCGGTCCGGCAACAGTAGAGGAGGCCGTTGCGGTTCCTTCGGGAGGATTGATTGAATGGAACGGTCGGAATACCGTTTGAGATGGGTATTTGAGTGCGCAAATGGGCAAATGATGTTTTGGGAAAATTCTTTTTTGAGATTTATTTTGAAAGTAGTTGAAATTCATTTTGAAATGTAATATTTTGGGAACTTGTATAGTCATCAATTTGCATAGTTTTTAGATATGCTAAAGTTGATGAAAGAAAGCAAAGAACGATACATGTATAAGGAACTTTATTTTGTATACATGTACATTTTGAATTAATTGCCAATGTGTATTTCCGCAAATTGTATAATTGACAGGTATGTATGGATTGAATGTTATCCCTTGTGAATTTTGTTTTAACTTCGATTAATTCAGAGTTTACGGGAGTAAGTATGGTTCACGGCCCTGAATTATCGTAACTCGGGCCCGAGTCATGACACTGGCTAAGACGATACACAATATAAACAGGAAGGATCCTTTCTTGGGTGTTGTGGTTCCAAATACATATGAAACGAACCCTCTGTTGCAGTCATCGAGTTTTGTAGCTGATGAAACATATCCTTACTTGGATTTTTCTGGTAATTCTAAGGACTTTTCACTCAAAATCTCATAGCATCACTATTAACTAGTATGTTTTGATATGGTCCTTTTTCTGGAACTTGATAAGGTGTCATGAAGGAGTTCTTATATTTTAACCTTTAAAAAAAAATTTCAGAACTTTACATCTAGTTGCTATTAGATTTCCTATGAAGAAAAGGCGTTTCTAGTGATAATATGCTTGGATTCTAACTTATCCTTAAAATAAGATCGTAAGTTCATGTTAAACTTTTTTTTAAGGAATGATCCTGTGACTATTTATTGGTAGCAGCATTTATATGGTTTTTCTTCACAGGCCTACCTTTCATTTTTTTCCATTAGAAGCCTAACTTTGCTTGCTCTGATCTCCTCGTATCATCCCTCCAGATCTAAAAGTATTGGCTTAAGTTTCACGAGAACTCCAGAGATATACACCATTGGATTTACTTTGTGATGAAAAAAGAAACAACCTACATTATGCAATATATTCAATGGCATATTTATGTTTACTAAAAGAGAAATTTGGGACGCTTGACTATATATATAGGAGTATGACTCACTCGTAATTAATCGGATAAGCAGCTGCCCTCACTTGGTGACTACAACATGTCGTCATGATCATCATCAAAGCCTTGTGGCAATTACGTTGGGGTCACTAGATGAATCTGTTTCTTCTTTCCATTTCATCTTGGGCCAAATCCTCAGCTAATTCATTTCTCTCTTTTTTAAGCTATATGCCGTGAAATATTGGAAAATGAATGTTGATAGCCTTTTCATTTATGCCAAATGAACAGTTTATTTTAGCTGAGATACAGAATTTCTTTGTGTCTGAGAGAGAGAGAGAGAGAGAGAGAGAGAGAGAGAGAGATAGCCCTTACTTTCATGTTCCATGGTCACATTAATGTCCACCAATTACTAATTAATCTCCTTAATTTTCTTGTTTCTTTTATAATTTTACAGGGCGAAGATTTCACGTGGGCACATTAGAAAATGAGAAAACTATTATAGTCATGACAGGACTGGGCATGGTAACTGAAAATAGAAGCGATATTTTCCTCTTCCTGGTCATCTTTTATATATAGGTATAACAAGCAGAAAAGAAGCATGGATCTGATACTTTTTTAACTCTTTCATTTTTACAGATTAATGCAGGTATAACCACACAGTTACTACTAAGTCTTTTAAGTGTGAAAGGAGTTGTACACTACGGAATTGCAGGAAATGCACACACAAATTTCCAGATTGGAGATGTAACCATTCCTCAGTACTAGGCTCATACTGGACTTTGGAATTGGCAGGTATGGAATTTAAAGGACCTTCGAATGGCTAGAGCTACTGGAACAAATATTTAACGATCCAAATTATGATTCAAACTGTGTGGGTAAAATGCCGTAATGACGAAATTAAGCAAAGATTACAGCAGGACTCGCTGATCACCTCGGCCTCTGTAGTCATATCCCGTCAGCTCGGCAGCTCGGTCAAGAGTGCCAGCGCGGCACCACGGTTCGGTAGCTCGGCATAAATGCCAGCTCAGTACAGAAGCACACCACGGCCAAGCCATCCTCGGTCTCGGACCAGGATGCTAGAGTCAGTGGGCCACCACCTTCCTCCTGGAAATACGGCGCGCCCTGACAGAGATGAGCATTCATTTATGACGATAGAATCGCTCATTTATGGCGATAAGAAGTTCGCTTTATCAGCCCTGTACGTCAACTGGCTGAAGGCATAGAAAGTGAGGATGGGATGTTGCCCATTTTACCTACTGCTGCCCGTCAGGGTAAGGATCGATGGGACCTCACCTCACCTATCCCCACTCACAGAGAGAATGAACGAGGAACGCTCACTCATATATACACATGGGATCAGTCCCATGAAAGGTACGCAATACACAATTCACAAGACTCCACATCGTCTCATTCCCTCCCTCCTCCTGTTTAGTTTTCTCAGAGCTAACTCAGGCATCGGAGTGCCTTCGGCTCACGGCAGCCAGGGGCTCTGACTCTAGCCTTTTTCCTTCATTTTCAGGTTCTTGGCGTTCAGCATCCCTGTCCTAAGAAGTTTACCTCGATCTCATCTCAATCTAAGTAGGTGTCGTTTTTACCTCCTACAGTTTGGCGCCGTCTGTGGGGAGCTGAACAAAAAGCTTGCGAACACCATGCCTCTAAAAACCAGAAATGGCGAAGGACCCTCCAAAGGCAAGGCTTTGTCCATACAGCCTACGCTGGCGCAGAATCTTCCACCTCCACCCCCTCAGCAAAGGAGGTCAGGGGGGAGGTCTCCCACTGTCCTGACACAATCACGGTCTAGGGGAGTGACCATGCTTTCCCTTCGCGACATCCCACCTCCAGAACAGCCCCGCCATAGCCATGAGCGGGCTAGGCAAGGTGACAAGTTGGTCACCAAGCCACGCGAGAAGTCAGCGCGGGCTGGATCGCAGTCACACCATCAAGCCAGCCTCGATCAAAATGAAGACCCCCTCCTGGATGACATCAGGGCTCAGAACCGCCTCATCCAGGAGCAGCATGAGCTTATCCAGCGGCTCAAGCAACAGATCGACGGCAAGAAGGGTCAGAGTCTGCCACCCAGGCGCCTGGACCACGGGCGAGACCTGAGGCACGTCCTCAATAATAAGAGGCGCGACCGAGACCACGGAGAAGAAGGCTCTAGCAGCAGTCACATGCATGAAGGGCTAAAGAAGCAGCGCCAGGTTTCAGAAGATGAAGAGCTAAAGCAATGGATCGACCAGCAGGTGAAGCAGACGATTCGCCAGAATATGGAGACTGCTGGTATCGTCCGAGACCAGTATAGCGCCTTTGAAGCTGAGGACACTGGCGCGTCTCCTTTCTCTAGGGAGATAAGAAAATACACACTCCCCAAGAAGTTCAGCGTCCCGAGGTTCGCCCTGTATGACGGAACCTCGGACCCTGCGGCTCATCTCCGACATTACGTCCAGAGGATGTCGGTCTGGGGGGATGACGACTCCCTAAACTGTCGAGTTTTCTCCTCCAGTTTAGCGGATCTTCCCCTGCTGTGGTTTTGCTCGCTTCCTGAAGACTCCATCTCCAGTTGGCGACAGCTCCGGACCTCTTTCCTGGGAAAATTCCAGGCGCATCGCGTCGTCCCAAAGACCAATGCTGACCTAATGGCCCTCCGGATGCAGGAGGACGAGAGCGTCACCCAGTTCGCTCGTCGGTTCTGGACTGTCTACAGCCAGATCGAGTGCGCTTCTGAAAAGTTAGCAGTGAAGTCCTTCTAGCTGGCTCTTCGGCCGGGCATCCAGCTTCGGGCACAGTTGGTCATGTACCCCGTGACCACCATGAAAGAGCTGATGACCCGAGCGAATCGGTTCATATTGGCGGAGGAAGACGAGGTGCGAGGTCGCGAAAACTTCGGCCTCACCAAGAAGAACCAACCAGCCAGGGGAGATAGCAGGTCCTCCAGGAGGGAGGATCGTCGCAGAGATCCGTCCCCGGATCGGTGCAAGGCCCGGTCCTAGGAGCAACGCCGAACCCCCTCTACTTCGGCAGCGGGATCGGGGAACGGCAGAAGGCCATGCCACGAGCCGGCCTCCCACGTGGCAGTAAATACCATCTTTAAGGAGCCAATCTATAGGCTCCTCAATAAAATAAAAGCGCAGCCTTTCTTCAAGTGGTCGCGGCCGATGACGACTGACCCCTCCTCTCGGGACCAGAGTAAGTTCTGCGCATACCATAAGCAAAATGGGCACAGAACCGACGAATGCATGAGCTACAAATTCCACTTGGAAAACCTCGTGAAGGAGGGGCATCTCAGGGATTACATCAAGGAGGAGGGCCGAGGTGATGACCGACCTCCGCGGCAAGACGCTGACAACCAGGACAGCGAGCCAGAAGGCATCATCAACGTCATTCACCTCGCCGTCCCACCAAAGAAGAGCTCTCAGGCTCGCGCCGAGGCCAGGCGCGCCTCCCATCAGAAGCATGTGCTGACCGCGGCACCAGAGCCGGCCGCGAAGAAAGCCAGAACGGAGGGGGTCAGAATATGGTTTTCTGACAAGGACTTGGAAGACGTCGAGCTCCCACATAACGATGCTCTAGTGCTCACCTTGAAGCTTCAGAACTTCTTGGTTTAGAGAGCCCTTGTCGACCCTGGCAGTTCGTCCGAAGTCCTGTACTACGATTGCTTCAAGAAGCCGAAACTGAAGGACGAGGACCTCCAGGCTGCCCGTACCCCTCTGGTCGGCTTCAGCTCCAAGCCTGTTTATCCCAAGGGTAAGATCTCCCTCAGAGTCCAAGTAGGTGGCTCCTACAGGCAAGTTGACTTCCTACTAGTCGATGTCCCCTCCCCATACAATGTTATAATGGGGAGGACGTGGCTACATAGCATGGAGGCGGTGCCCTCCACCCGCCATTAGAAGCTCAAATTCCCTTTGGAAAACCGGTCGGGCTGAACGGATGTGATCACCGTCAGAGGCGACCAGCACATGGCCAGGCAATGCCTGCTGGCCGTGCTGCCTGGCGAGGCCGAGCCATCCCAAGTCAATGTGGCCGAACTGGATAGAGAGGCCGAGCTCGGGGACGTCGGCAGGGCTCCGGCGCAGAAAAGCATCGAGGACCTCACCAAGGGCAACATTGATCCCGCTGACCCCGACAGATTCTTCCTCGTTGGAAGCCAACTCCCCGAGTCCGAGAAGACAGAACTGCTTGACCTCCTCGTGGAGAATAAGGCGGTCTTTGCCTAGACACCCTATGAGATGCCCGGCATTGACCCGACAGTCATCTGCCATGAACTGAAGGTGGATCCCAACCATAAGCCCGTGCTTCAAAAACCGCGCCGGACTGAGGTCCCGCAGACTGAGGCCGTGGTTGAGGAAGTTTAGAAACTCCTCGAGGCAGGCGCAATAAAAGAGGTCCACTATCCGCAGTGGCTAGCCAATACTGTGGTGGTCAAAAAGAAGACGGGAAAATGGAGGGTCTGCGTGGACTTCACCGACCTCAATAAGGCCTGTCCTAAAGACAGCTTCCCTCTTCCGAAGATAGACCAGCTCATCGACGCCACTGCCGGACATGACCGGATGAGTTTCCTGGACGCCTACCGGGGGTACCATCAGATCCCCCTGTATGCGGCAGACCAGGACAAGACAGCTTTCATCACTCCCAGGGGCACCTATTGTTACAAGGTGATGCCCTTCGGGTTAAAGAATGCGGAAGCGACGTACCAGCGATTGGTGACAAAGATGTTCCAGGCCCAGCTCGGCAAGACGGTGGAGGTCTACATCGATGATATGGTCGTCAAATCCAAAAGGTCGTAGGACCACTTGACCGACCTCCGCCAGATTTTTGACATCCTTCGCCAGTTCCAGTTGAAGCTGAATGCATCCAAGTGTGCCTTTGGTGTCGGTTCCGGCAAGTTCCTACGGAGCCTGGTCACAAGAAGGGGGATCGAAGTGAACCCTGACCAGATCACCGCGATCCAGGAGCTCCAGTGTCCGACCTTGGCAAAACAAGTTCAGCGGCTGACCGGAATGGCTGCCGCCCTGAACCGATTTATCAGCCGAGCTTCGGACAAGTGTAGACCTTTCTTCCAACTCTTGCGAAAAGGCTCCAAGTTCCAATGGACGTCGGATTGTTCTCAGGTGCTGCAACAGCTGAAACAATACCTTTCTTCTCCACCGCTGCTGTCAACCCCGACTTTTGGAGAGGCACTGTTCTTGTACCTGTCGGTCTCGGACCATGCAGTGAGCTCGGTGCTCATCAGAGAGGACAACGGCCAGCAAAGGCCTATCTATTACACGAGCAAAACCCTGCTGGACGCCGAGACCCAGTATTTGCAGCTCGAAAAGCTCGCCTTGGCGCTCGTTAGCGCCTTTTGAAAGCTCTCCCACTACTTCCAAACCTTCACAATAGTGGTCGTAACAGAATACCCACTGAAGGCTCTCCTCCGGAAGGCAGATTTCTCCGGACGGATCTCCAAATGGGCTGTCGAACTGGGGCAATACGACATCAGCTATCAGCCCAGAACGGCCATCAAAGCTCAAGTCCTAGCAGACTTCATCGTGGAGTTTACTCCTCAGAGTTCGGCACCGACCTCGCTCGACACTGAACTAGGGGGCGATAGGGGTGCAGAGGTTGTCATCGAGACCGAGCAAGAGCAGTCCTGAAGAGAGCTCCTAGACTCGTCCTGGAAAGTCTTTGTTGACGGATCCTCAACATCCAAAAGAGTTGGCGCTGGCATAGTCCTCCAGTCCCCAGAAGGCCTCGTCATCGAACAAGCTCTGACACTGGGTTTCAAGGCATCTAATAACGAGGCCAAGTATGAAGCGCTCATTGCCGGACTTAACAGTGCCAAAATCTTGGAAGCTCGATCCATAGTGGTTTTCAGCGATTCTCAGCTGGTGGCAAGCCAGCTCAACGGAGACTACCAAGCTCGGGATGACAGGATGGCGGCCTACCTTGCCCATGCCAGGGGACTTCTCTCCCAGTTCGAAAGGGCCGAGGTCCGACAGATCGGCAGAGAATCCAACTCCCATGCAGACGCCCTCGCCAGCCTCGCCTCGGCTGTCGAAGCCGGTAATAAAAGAACTATCGAAGTAGAAACGCTGCGGGAGCCCAGCATCGACCTCCAGCAACCTCGGCAGCTCATGTGCCTTGATCTCGGCTCGAGATGGATGGACCCTATCATTGCATACCTGAAGGACGACCAGCTACCCGAGGACAAGACTGAAGCTCGTAAGGTCAGGTTGAAGGCAACCCGGTTCTGGCTCTCCCCAGATGGCAAGCTCTACAGGAAGTCATTCATAGGGCCCTACCTCCAGTGCGTTCACCCCAGCAAAGTCGACGATTTCCTCTACGAGATTCACGAAGGAATCTGCGGCAGTCATATAGGAGGTCGATCTCTTGCGTACCGAGCTATCAGCCAAGGTTACTAGTGGCCGTACATGCAGAAGGACGCCCAGCTTTATGCCAGAAAATGCGAAAAGTGTCAGAAGTTCTCTCACTCTCTCCACCAGCCAGCCCAGGACCTGAGCCCCCTCTCCAGTCCGTGGCCTTTCGCCCAGTGGGGCCTGGACATCGTCGGACCACTCCACCGAACTGCAGGGAACAAAAGATGGTTGATAGTGGCCACGGACTACTTCACAAAATGGGTCGAAGCTGAACCCTTGTCCTCCATCACCGAGTTAGACACGAGGAACTTTGTGTGGAAGAACGTCATTACAAGATTTGGAATTCCCCGTACTCTCATTTCCGACAACGGAACGCAGTTCGATTCCAACTTCTTCAAAAGCTTCTGCTAAGAGTACAGCATTCGAAATGTCTACTCCACCCCGGCGTATCCTCAAAGCAACGGTCAGGCTGAGATCTCGAACAAAGTGCTCCTTGACGGAATTAAAAAGAGACTCGACCGAGCCAAAGGTCGATGGGTAGAGGAGCTGCCAAGTGTTCTATGGGCCTACCGAACTACTCCAAGGCGTTCCACCTCGGCTACCCCGTTCTCCCTTGCCTACGGCATGGAAGCAGTTATTCCCCTTGAGGTCGGCCTCCCGACCCTGAGATCGGAACTCTGTGACCAGGGCCTCAACGATCTGAACGTAGTGCGAGAGCTGGACTTGGCTGAAGAACGAAGAGAGGCGGCATCTATCCGCCTGGCCGCCTATCAACAACAGTTGGCCAGGGGATACAACCTGAAGGTCAAGGAAAAAAAATTCGCGATGGGAGAGTTAGTCCTAAAGAAAACACTTTCTGGCGACCGAGATCCAAACGAAGGCAAGCTAGCGCCCAACTGGCAGGGACCGTTCAGAATAACTTCAACAGCTGAGAGATCTGCCTACCGACTTGAAGACATGGAGGGGAAGGCGCTCCCGCGACCATGGAATGCGATGCATCTCAAAAAGTTCTACTTCTGAAAAATGTATTAAAGAATTCAAATATCAATAAAAGGCGATTTTCCTAGAATGAGTCTTTGCATTGCTTCGAGATCCCCCGCGGCTTGACGCCTCTGTTCGGAGTGTCAACTGTCAGCTCGGTGCCATCGCCAGCTTTGATAGAACCATACACATCAGGGTCCGGTAGCATTACCACCCTCGCGGCTCGGCGCCTCTGTTCAGAGAGCCAACTGCCCTCAGCTCGGTGCCTGCACCAGCTTGGGCGGCACAACCATATGCACATCAGGGTCCGGTAGCATTACCACCCTCGCGGCTCAGCGCCTCTGTTCAGAGAGCCAACCGCCCTCAGCTCGGTGCCTACACCAGCTGGGGCGGCACAACCATATGCACATTAGGGTCCGGTAGCATTACCACCCTCGCGGCTCGGCGCCTCTGTTCAGAGAGCCAACCGCCCTCAGCTCGGTGCCTGCACCAGCTTGGGCGGCACAGCCATATGCACATCAGGGTCCGGTAGCATTACCACCCTCGCGGCTCGGCGCCTCTGTTCAGAGAGCCAACCGCCCTCAGCTCGGTGCCTGCACCAGCTTGGGCGGCACATCCATATGCACATCAGGGTCCGGTAGCATTACCACCCTCGCGGCTCGGTGCCTCTGTTCAGAGAGCCAACCGCCCTCAGCTCGGTGCCTGCACCAGCTTGGGCGGCACAACCATATGCACATCAGGGTCTGGTAGCATTACCACCCTCGCGGCTCGGCGCCTCTGTTCAGAGAGCCAACAGCCCTCAGTACGGTGCCTGCACCAGCGGGGCGGCACATCCATATGCACATCAGGGTCCGGTAGCATTACCACCCTCGCGGCTCGGCGCCTCTGTTCAGAGAGCCAACC
Source organism: Persea americana (assembly GCA_029852735.1). Lineage (NCBI taxonomy): Eukaryota > Viridiplantae > Streptophyta > Magnoliopsida > Laurales > Lauraceae > Persea > Persea americana. The sequence continues at coordinate 61,763,289 of CM056813.1, read as the reverse complement.
GCCCTCAGCTCGGTGCCTGCACCAGCTTGGGCGGCACAGCCATATGCACATCAGGGTCCGGTAGCATTACCACCCTCGTGGCTCGGCGCCTCTGTTCAGAGAACCAACCACCCTCAGCACGGTGCCTGCACCAGCTTGGGCGGCACAGCCATATGCACATCAGGGTCCGGTAGCAGTACCACCCCCTCGGCTCGGCGCCTCTGTTCAGAGAGCCAACCGCCCCCAGCTCAGTTCCTGCACCAGCTTGGGCGGCACAGCCATAAGCACCTCAGGGTTCGGTAGCGGTACCTCCCCCGCGGCACGGCGCCTTTGGTCAAGAGTTAACCGTCAGCTCGGTGCCAGGACCGACTTCCACGACAGCCACCGGCGTCTGGGTCCGGTGACTGCACCACACCCGGCTCGTCAGCACGGTCCGGGCCACGGTTCGAAAGGCCAGATCAACGTCCGATTTTAGTGCTTATTAAACTACTTGGCAAACTACCTGTATCGACACCCCTTCCACCACAAACAAGATACAAATCATACACGGGAGAACATGTGGAAAGAATGCTGTTTTATTACCAAAGAACCTGTCGGAATACAATGTGAAAAGAAAAAGAAGTACAAAATTCAAGGAGCTGCAGCTTCCTTATTACAATCAGTCTCGGTAGCGCTCTCGCTGGGAGCGGCCGTGGCAGTCTCGGGAACCACCAGGGGAGCGGGGGCGACTTCTAATGCGGAGGGAGCTGGGGCGACTTCCGAGGTGGAGGGAGCTGGGGTGAATTCCGAGACGGCACGCAGCTCTGAGTCCGAGCAAGGGAACCTGGGCGGATCCCTGAAAATGGGGCTATCCACAGAAACCCCAATCCATTTCAAGGCCGCCTTCCACCCAAGTGCCCATGCCCGATCTCGGATTCCTGGCAACTGCGCCTTATAGTCAGCTGCCAGTTTGCCGACCTCTTCGTTCATCATGGCGTCGTGCTCGGCTTGGTACTCTTCTTTGAGTTTGGCTTCCTTCCCCCTCAGAGCTACCTGAAGCTCGGCCGCCTTCCCCTCCAGGGCCATCTTCAGCTTTCTTTCAGCTAGCCTTCTCTCGGAGGTGAGCCTCTTGTTCGTCCCCACAGTATCTCCATATCTTCTTCCTGCCGCGACAACACAAGCCGGACCTCGTTTAGCTCATAGGAAAGGTGGGCGTTCTGGTCCGCCTCTTCCTTTGCTTTTTCCTTAAGGTGCTCGGCCAAGGCCCGCGCTGCGTCGAGATCGGCAAAAAGGTCAGCATTCCTATTCGCCTCCTCCGCCAGCGTCGCATCCTTTGCCGCCAGGGACTTCAGCAGCTCCTCCTTCTCCGCCGCCCAGACAGCTGCCCTGGCCTCGGCTGCATCTAGCCTCCCCAAGCCAGTTTGACATTTTTGCAAGAGCTGCAGAAAGGAAAGAATATCAGCTGAAAGAACGCAGCAGAAAAAGATAGGAATATGAAGAATTGAGATTACATATCGCTACCAACGACCGCATTGAGGAGAGCAGCAGCGACTCGTTGTCCATCCGCGCCCACCTCGTAATGTCCTGGGGAAGGGCGCAAGCTCGTCCCAGTGCGGCAACCACTTCAGGGTTGACCGCTCGGTCCGATTCGGCCAACTGCCTCCCCAGCACGCCCTCGATGTCCGGCTTCCAAGGGACAAACTCAGAAGAAGTGCCGGTTTCCCCGACCGACATAGGCGCTTCAGGAGCAGGTGGGAGTTCGACCCTCGCCCTCTTTTCTGGCCTGCGCGCCTCGACGACCTCAGCAGGACCTTCTCTGCCTACTGAGTCGGAGGGCAATTCGTCGACGACTGTGGGCGGAAGTTCGGCTCCACGACTGGTGGGAGGTCCGGCCCCGGCCTCGTCGACGGCTCCAGGACCCACCTCGGTCGCAGGAGCAAGAGCCTCTGCAGCAGCCACGGGCGTTGTAGTCGGGGAGACGCTGGTGGCCCAAAGAGGGTCCGAGGTCTCGCCTCCAATGTCCCCAAAGGCTGCGGCGGACAGGTCCTCGGCCATGAAGCGCTGGCCGTGACTGCGCAACATCTCAACTTCGGATTCTTCCAAGCTGGATGAGCTCCGAGACGCGCTGGAAACGACGAATTTCTTACTCTGCCGCTTACGCCCGGTCTCGGCTCTCACAGTCCCCGTAGGTTCACGGCCTGGAGATTGTTCACCCGATTTTGCCGGAAGCCCGCTGGGAATCGCGAGAGTCACCGTCTCCGAGATGGGGACCTCGGTCTGTACGGCCTCCGAGCTGCAGCTTCCTCCGTGCAGCACGGAGTCAATCCCAGTCACCCGCCTCAGGTGGTGAAAGACTTGTAATGAGGAGTATACCCCAGAAGCGAGAACGCAGCTCGGCAGTTATGGCCGCGGTACTTTCGCACCTTCTCGTGCCAGTCTCTGTTCACCTTCCACCGGTTTCTTCTGGCCAACTCCCTTCTCTGCCGAAAGCCTGCACAAACAGAACAATGTTAAATAGAAGGAAAGAGACAAATAGAGTTAAACTACGAACCAAAGGGACCTCGGCCTTTACTTGGGGGGACTCCTATTTTTCGTGGGATTCGGGCTGTGGTGCCGGACTCCGCCTCGCCGAACTCCCATGCCCCTCTGACAAAGACACTGTCCTCTCCCGCATATTTATTGGAGTCTTCTAGCGCGGTCACGAAGGCAGTTCGGTGGACCCTTAGCCAGAGGTAATAGGTATTCCCTTCTGCGGATTTGCAGAGGTCATACGCCTCCTCGATGTCCGGATCACCGAGGTTGATTTCGAGAATCTGGTTTAGCCGCACTACTCCCATGATGATTTTATACCCATTGGGAAGTAGCTGGCAGGGGCTTAACTCCCACTCCCGGAGACAATCCCAAAGGAGTGGGTGAAGAGGGAACCGGATTCCTCCCTCCACGACGGACACTAGCCAAAATGGCATCCAGTCGTTGCTGTATGAGATGCCATCGTCAGGGCCGTCTGGCCTAACTTCTACATTCGCAGGGATCTTGTATGTTTCCCTGAACAAGCCTATGGACAGTGGGTCCCCCAGCCAGTGCCTGTAAATGCCCATTCTCTACCCTAAACGAAGAACTGCCTACTAGAAAGGGAGAAGATGGAAGGAAGAAGTCCTATGATGGAAGGCCGTGCAAACAGAAACGCTCGCAGGAAGTACTGTTCTCCAGCAGAATGCAACAGAGGCTCTGGAAGATCAAAAAGAATGGAGATGGAGAAGGTGCCCTAATTTATAAGGGTTAGGGGCGCCGTTCCGGGTTTCGAGAGAAGCCCTTAATGAGGCCTTACCTCGAACAGCCCTAATGCCGTCTCGAGCAGCCCAGGCGTCCTACAGATACGATTGTGTGCCCTTCGGAGAAGCGACACGTGGCACCAGCGGCGCATTTCCTGAGGACTATTAAATGCCTCGACAGACGAAACTATTAAATTCCTTGACAGACGAAACTATTAAATGCCTCGACAGACGAAAGGATGAATGCCTCGACAGACGAATGGATAAATGCCTCGACAGACGAAACTATTAAATGCCTCAGATAGGCGAAAAGACACCTCGATGAGCCACCTATACAGTCATTAAGCTTCTAACCTCCTCGGGCTGGAAGGCTCTCAGAAGTCAAAAGCTAGGGGGCAATTGTGTGTGTAAAACGCCGTAATGACGAAATTAAGCAAAGATTACAGCAGGACTCGCTGATCACCTCGGCTTCTGTGGTCATATCCCGTCAGCTCGGCAGCTCGGTCAAGAGTGCCAGCGCGGCACCACGGTTCGGTAGCTCGGCGTAAATGCCAGCTCAGTACAGAAGCACACCACGGCAAAGCCATCCTCGGTCTCGGACCAGGATGCTAGAGTCAGTGGGCCACCACCTTCCTCCTGGAAATACGGCGCGCCCTGACAGAGATGAGCATTCATTTATGACGATAGAATCGCTCATTTATGGCGATAAGAAGTTCGCTTTATCAGCCCTGTACGTCAACTGGCTGAAGGCATGGAAAGTGAGGATGGGATGTTGCCCATTTTACCTACTGCTGCCCGTCAGGGTAAGGATCGATGGGACCTCACCTCACCTATCCCCACTCACAGAGAGAATGAACGAGGAACGCTCACTCATATATACACATGGGATCAGTCCCATGAAAGGTACGCAATACACAATTCACAAGACTCCACATCGTCTCATTCCCTCCCTCCTCCTGTTTAGTTTTCTCAGAGCTAACTCAGGCATCGGAGTGCCTTCGGCTCACGGCAGCCAGGGGCTCTGACTCTAGCCTTTTTCCTTCCTTTTCAGGTTCTTGGCGTTCAGCATTCCCCGTCCTAAGAAGTTTACCTCGATCTCATCTCAATCTAAGTAGGTGTCATTTTTACCGCCTACACAAACCATGGTTTGAAATTGCGAAAAACCAAATGGAAATGCGTGGCCCAAATATCACTGATCTTATCAACTCAAATCATTCTAACCTCTGATTTTAGGGCCTCAAACTTTAACAATAAGTGTGTGTTTTTATCATGATTTAATCTGATGGTGGATATGGTCCGATAAAAGATAATAAAAGAAAGAGTATGATGTCCAACAATGAAGACCATTCAAATGTTGCCAAATGTTATGATATTTACTTTTCCATAGAAGAAAACGATAAACTATTTGCATCAAAGGTGGAAAACTTAGCAACCCACAATCCCCGTAAGCAAACGGACCAGTCTAATCCTCTTTAATGCCTCTCATCCTAATCTCCCTTAATTATACTGGTGAATCAAGACAACCTTATGGGAGGAATTCCAAGTTCTAATACATGATCCGGATCCGACATTAAGTTACAAAATGGATCTAGATCTGAAATTAGAAAATTTGATGGACAAACACACGTGCATAGCTCACACGTGCATAGCTGCCAGAGTTAGTAGAATCGATCCAATTATTGATGGAAACTTGTTGTAATTTCTCAACTTAATTTACATGGAGCCAAAACTTAGTTGGTTCCACATCTTTTGTTTCCTCTCTTGAGCGGTTTTAGATGCAATACCAGCTTTGTATGATCTCTTTTGCCTTTCTGTGAGCAGAGATATGGAGATGGGCCTGATGATGAACTAGCTTTGGAGTCCGATGGAGACTACACAAGGAGTATTGGATACCTCAAATTTTCAGATTACAATAATGGTACCAAGGATGGGAAGGCATCAGACAACCTTTTGAATAATGTTTGGTATCAGCCAGAAGAGATCTTTCCTGTGGATGGGGTCCCTGAAGAAAGAGATCATGCCTTCTGGGTTCCAGTTGACGACAACTACCTTTCCCTCGCGGCTAAACTTGAGGTGATACTTCTTTCAATCCCTGTGTGATCGCATATCCCCATTTGGCCCACATTCATGAATTATGGGATGAATCTGAACCGTCCTTCTGTTGGGTGTTGATTGGGATGAAGGTTTTAGAGGAAGTGGGTGTTTGTTGTGGACCACTCATCATCTTTGTTCCACTGTCCACTTGACTGCACCAACCGAGTGAGGGTCCCCTGTTTGGTCCAAACAGGGAAACAGGAAAACCCTGTTTGGACCAACCGGGGGTGACACATTGTGGGGAGAAGGGGGGGCGGGGGGGGGGGGGGGGTGTGTTTTTTTTTTTTGAAGGAGTTGATGAGATAGGCTGGACCCCAACAGAATTTTCCAGTTTGGACCAAACCGGAAATCCTCACTCGCACCAACCATGTCCGTAATTAATCACTACCTAGTGGAAGGATGCTTCTTATCGTCCTACAGTGGACCCCACCACCCAGTACGTGCATGAGTGATGTTGATTTAACTGTTGTACGACGCTTGGATGCTTTTACAATGAAGGGGTTTTTCAGGACATATGACTCTGGTGGGTGAACCCAGTGGTTTCAATGGACGTCGGTAATTAATCACAACCTAGTGGATGGATACTTCTTATCGTCCTACAGTGGGCCCCACCACCCATTACGTGAACGAGTGACGTTGATTTAACTGTTGTACGACGATTGGATGCAATGAATTTTTTTCGGTACCAATGACTCTGGTGGGTGAACCCAGTAGTGGTTTGTATGGCATAAGTTTGCTGCTTTTGCTGTTGGCAAAAAGGACGGTTTTAAATCTCTGCATATATGAATCGGTTTCGGCAGATGCCGCAGTGAATTTTTGTCATGATACCGAGTGAGCCCGATATAATTAAAATATCTCTAAAATATTTGTTTATCTCGATCGATATGGTCAAAATATCGGTTTTACCGATATCTCGGTCGATATTTTCAAAATATCGGCTGAGATGTGAAAATATCGGCCGAGATGGACTGCGATGGAATAATGGTAAAAAATAGTAATTTTTTGTAACTTTTTCCCTATTCTCCAATTTTTTTTCTCCACTCCCCTCATCTCCTTAGAGGAACCATGTCTCCATAGCTCATTCTCTCATATTTTTCAAATTCCAAAATTATTTCTTGAAGAAATCATTTTATTTAGTAAGAGAAAATCAACTTAACTCCCTTATTTTTACTATTATGTGTTTTTTATTTTTTATTTTTAAATAAAGCATAAAAATGAATGAAAAGATCATTTGCATGTCATTTTTTGGTTTGTGTTGTGTTCTTCACTTACATCTACACACTTTCATGCTAGATCTACTTATAAATATGATTTTGGGTATAGAAAAATGGTGCTTTTTAAATTTTCTACTGTAAAAAAAAATATAGTTGGAGTATTTATGCTACTAAATAGTAAATACTAATAGCTTATTAATAGTGTATAAATAATTTTTATGTTATCTTTGTTTTTTTATATTTTACACTAATAAATTGATCATGAGCATCAATAATGGCTGCATTATATGAAATACTGGAGAAGACAACGAACTGCGATACAAACAGGACTCATAACTTAAGGTGATTGAGATTTTGATTTCTTGTTGTTACTAATGGAAAAAAAATATTATTTTTCAGCATTTTCTAATATTCTGGATTTTTTGGATATTTTTGGAAATTTTTTTGGATTAAAAAAAAATTACACCGCAATGACCACGACGGATCGATATCCGCGACTGATATTGATATCATATCGGTTTTTCGGCTCGACCGAAACCGCCACCGGAACCAAGGTTTTAATGGCAAAAAGTTTTAAGGCTCTCTTTTACTTTATCGTACCTCTTGGCAGTCTATGGTATAAGTTTGCTGCTTTTGCTGCTGGCAAATAGTTTTAAGGCTCTTTTTTACTTTATCGTACCTCTTTGCATGCTGGTAGAATGGTCCTGCAGAGCACATTTGGCATTTTCTTGGTCGTTTTATGAAAAAGAGCTTTGATGGAAGAGAAATGCTATGGGGACGAAATGGGGGACAGAATGGGTGACCGAATGTCACTCAAATGACATCTTTGAGTGACTTGAGTGACTGAGAGAGCTTGACTGAAAGAAATCATTTGAGTGACATTCGGTCACCCTTCCGTCCCCCATTCCGTCCCCATAGCATTTCTCTTGATGGAAAGACTGCCTAGGGTGTGTATATATGCAAGTGACCAATTTCTCCCACATATACTTGGGTACATTTTGATAGGATAAAGATTGAGGAGCCCATATCAGAAAATTCTTAGAGTATACGCCCCACTATTAATGAATTTAACCACTCATAAAGAAGGGCGTTTTACCCCAATAGGTAAGACATAGTTCTTACTGGGGGTTTCAACCCGGCCTTCCCCCTTCTCTTGCATATGCAAGTTTCGTTTCTTTGCACAAGATTGTGTTCTTCTCGTATATATGTGTTACGCCCTGTTTACTTGTGCCAGTTTTCCTTCTCTTCATGTGCGAGTCTCTCATGAGTCCCAGCCCCTAAGCTGAGGTGAAAAAAAAAAAAAAAAACCACTCACATAATGCAACCATGAATATATATATGCACCATTTAAAACCTCACTTCAATTGAAGTGAAAATCGCTGATGAATTGATCAATCCAATGGTGTAGTTCATTCGAACTGGGGTGGTTTGGATTAATGCTAATTCATGGGATAATAGTGGTTTTGAAGGGTTTGGTTTTTCACACAGGTGAGCCTATTGTATGGATTTTAAAATGTTGGAGATATGAGTGAGTTCTCATATAAAATATACTTTATGTATACAGTCATGTCATTGGGTATACAGGTCCTCAGATATGACTTCCATGGACCCAATCCAAGACACGAACTTCATTTGGGCCTTACTATAGGCCCAACATGGACCTGAAAAAGAAAGGGTCTAAATAATGAACCTGTACTTGATTTCATCGGTTCGTATCCTTTGAAACAAGGACGAGTCAGGTCAGCTAAGCCCAACCTGGGCCTGGCCCACATTAGGCTGGTTTGGACTCAGGAACACTTTTGACCTGATTGTTATATGAACTAGTCCTGGGCCTTTAAAATGGTCCAATGCAGCTAAATATATTTAACACTGTAACATATATATGTTTGAAAATGATATGGGCTCGCACCTACATTTGAGTCCACTGCGTTGGATCTGAGCACGAGAGCTTGGAAAAAGTTGATCGGTCCGGAACACCCCTTTTGGCAACCAATTTACATCCCTAGTTTTGGAAAGTTATTCGTCACATGTATGTATGTATGTATATGTATGCATGCATGCATGTACAAATAGGTGTTAAAAAATGTTGGATTTGTTTTCTTTTGGACAAGGTATGAAACTGGAGGGATGCATCAACTCTACAACTTGTTTGCAAAGGGACCCTATAGTGACACGGGTGAGCAGAGGGCGCAGTGCCAGTGCATTTGTAGACAATGGAGCCTACAGAAAATTCCTATATTCCAAGTTTAATGTGACCCCAATCGACATGGAAAGTGGTGCAGTGGCTCTGATTTCTCTCCAACAGAAGACCCCTTTAATAGCTTTCAGATCTCTCTCTGATCTAGCAGGTGGTGGCTCTGCCTTATCTAATGAGGCCACCATCTTTGGTACTCTTGCAGCCCAAAACTCAGTCAGTGTTGTCCTAAAGTTCATCTCCATAGTGTCTGAGACTACTGGAGTAGACTATGTCACTGCAAGCATTTAGAGCCCTCATGTATCGTCCACTTTTTTTAATAAAATTGCCTGTAGTGCTTGAAGTGGATTCTAGCCAGTTTTAACATCTCACCCTTATTCCTACACTACTTCAAAACTGAGTATATTCTAGCCAGTTTTAACATCTCACCCTTATTCCTACACTACTTCAAAACTGAGTATATTCTAAAGACATGAGCCAACAAAATGGATGAAGGTCTAATCTATGATTGGGTTTCCTCCTTCCACACCCCAAATTAATAGGCATAATAGATAATCATCCATTCTGCAGAAGGTTCAAACTATGATTTGATACAGGTGACTGTGCTCTTAAATTCCTCAATAACTAGATAGTGTCGCCATCTGTAACCAGGCCCCTGTGTGATCACACATAGGTGGGCTTCGGTCATAGCTGGATCCTATCTGATAAAAGGTGGCTTAAATTCTCATTTTCGTGTTTGTAGGGACCTAGTCATCACCGATCAAAGCTTTTGGATTGTGAAAGGCCAACAGATAGTTCAGAACTTTATGATTAGACGAAAAAATAGACCTCCTCATCACTAGTGTCGAAATTGGGCTTGAATGTTGCTTGTGGAAATGGAAACCTAAAATGGACAATCAGCCACACAAGCAAACAAAGGGGAAATCAGGGGATTTACATTGTCCAGACTATATGTTTATTTCCGCAACAGGAGAATACTCAATCTCACTATTCAGGGTCAGGGGTTTATGAGTTGCATCTGAATATATCAGTTTCCTCTTCGATCATATGGCTCTTGCCCTTTGTGATCTTTTGCTGAACACATACATTATTTCTTTTATTAGATAATCTAATCTCCTGATTTTGTATAGGTTCATAAAATAAGCTGATTATATCCTATTGGGTGTATAACTTCAAGAGGCTACATTTCACAAATGAATGGTAATTTATTGAAAGGAGACTTCCAATATGTACAAGCAGGAAATTCATTCAAATAATTCAAACCAGAACCAGTTTCCTGATATCGCTTTAACTATCCTATCATCCTTCACAATTGCACCTCTTTTAACATCTAAAGACTCCCTAATACACGAAGAACTACATATCTCTAACAATGGTGGAGCTAGGATTTTCTTTTGAGGGGGCAAGGAATGGTTTACCAATAATATTTTATATTTATTGATTTATTACTAATCATTGAAAAACTAATTTTCTTTCAGATTTTTCTTCAATAATATCAAAGAAAAAACCTAATGTGAAAATACCCAAAATCTCTAATACATTATTTCTCAAAACTTTGTGAGAGCAGTTGAATTATGAAAATACTATGGCTCACCATAAAAATCCCAAATTGCCCAAGATAATTCTTTTCTCCCATTTTTAGCACTAAGAATTGAATCTCACTCAAATCATTACAGTGGGGCCCATTTATTGAAATTTGAACTGTTCAAAATAAAGGGCCTTCAAAAGTATAGGATGTCCAGAATTAGAATTAATATGACCATTCAATTGATTTTTTTTTTATTAAAATGTGGTTAACACAAGTTTATGTATATTATTTTTATTTTTTTTATCAAATGATTAATCCAAGAGTGGAACCAACTAGGATGGAGATCTCTACACTAATGGGGCTGGGATGTTGGAACACAGTATTGGTTTGATGGATTCTTTCCCTATTTTATTTTTACCCCAAAGCACTTATCATTTTCAACAAGGAGACACCTTCTAAGGGCATGTTTGTGTAACACATTTCCATGGAAAAAGTACTAGTTTTCTGCAGAAATATGTTTTTTTGTGCATTTGGTGCAGTCAAAGTCTTCGGAAATGCATTTACTCCATGTCAGCTTTTTCTGCAATAAGTTTGGAATTCCGATTCTTGGGTGGGGGGCGGGGCTCTAGTTTCCTCTATAAAACTAGCCACAGTATATAATGTTTCTTTTTTGCGGAACGACTTGATCTCAGTGTCCTCTCTCGCCATCTCAAATCTAATCTGGCAACTGAATCTTTGGTGATCCACGATCCCTCTCTGATCTCATCACCATTTCGGAATCCAGCTCTCCCTCTCGAAGTCCCATTTCATCTCTCTCATGAGATCCCATCTCCTTCTCCATGTGCATCTATAACACTAGAACCCCATTCCCCCATTCCCATTATTTAGTTTACAAACCCTAAACCTAAAACCTAAACTAAATCCAAACCTTAACCCTACATTTGATTTTTATACAATTTGGATTTCCATTGTTTGTAATTTGTTCTGTAATATGGATTTTCCTAGATTAAACATCATTCCCATTATCCATTCCCTTGGATTCATATCCTCTAGTGTCTCACAAGCACCTCTTTGAGTTTCGACCCACCCCTCTCATATTACCAAGTCACAGCTAAGGTGTAAGGGTTCATTTCAAGGTGTTCAAGCTTCCACGTAATAGCGGTTTCTTACGATTGGGGAAGTGGATGATTATAGAGATCACCGACCAAACCAACCACACGTTGCCCACCGAAGGTTATAGGAAATGATGATGAAGAAGTAATGTGTTAGAATTCGGAGCTTGACATCAATTTTCTTGTTTTAGAAACAAATTAGATGCAATTGATACTGTGTATATGTAATTCGGTGGGTGTAAGTTTAGTGACATTTGCAGTAGAAGTAGAATCTTGCAGTTGGTAGCACCAATTCATCAAGAGATTTTCGACCGTACCAAACAACATTAGCATCAACTCCTTTTCCATGGTATCCAAACATGAATTTATAACTTCCACAGAACTCCTTTTCCATGGTATCCATTTACCATGGACTTTGCTGATGTGGCAATTTCCTGTTTCCTTGGAAAGGGCATGTACACAAAGTGCCCTAAGTGTCATGGCACTTCATCTCAACAAGACTCCCTTGTAGACTTTCTATCTTAGCTTTTAAAAGTTTGATGCTTGTATGACTCTACTTTTCTAATTTATGATATTATTTATTTCAATATGTGTCTTAGTTAGATTGGGGCCGCACTTTCCAAATAAGTGTGCAACATACATAAATCGGATATAGTGGGCCCCATGGAGGAACGAAGTGTTGTCCGACTAAAGTAGGAGGAGCTGTTGTTCTTAGTTTATCGAAAGAGGTAGAAAACGTTTTGGGGTGGGGCAGTCTTTTTTAAATATGTGGGGCATAGCTAGGGACCCATTATGAGTTTTGGGGTTTTTTTTAGCAGATGTAGGGTGTCCGATGCAGATTGTCATAACATGGGTACGCCCCTGAGACTGTAATTGCTAACATAAAAAAACCTACAACCAATGGTCTCTCTTGATATCTTACACAACTGGTGATCGCTATTTGTCTTGTAGAGTACTTTTTTTTCTTTCTTGAGTCTGTCGATGTTAGCAATCACTAGTCAGATCCATTATGGTCTTTTTTTCAAAAACCATTGGGTTGCGACGCTTGGATGAGGCATGGTTGAGGGAGGATGTTTCAACATTTTTATTGGGAGAAGAAATATCATGAAAGAAAAAGGGTTACGACCATGGCTAGCTTGTTCGCAAGATAGCAACCGAGTCATGACTTTGATACCACATAAAACTTTGAGAGGCTGCATTTTCATGAATAAATTGGTATATAATAAGAGGAGAATTTCTAATATTTACAAGCAGAAACCTATTCTAATAATTCAAATTAAAGCCACTCTCCTACTACTATCCCTCTAGTCTTCCTATGATCCTTCACAACTTTATCTCTTTAACATCTAAGACTACCTAATACTTGAACTTCCTAATGTCTCTAACATTGGGGAGGTTTGGCAGTAGTTTTCATGCATAAGTTTAGAAATGAGTTAGGTTATGAAGAAGTTTAGGTTTCGGTTGTCCCAGCTCGATCATCACGCATTATTTATGAGCTATTTGCATTTTATTAATGAAGACTATTTATATAACAATACTTTAGAAGCCAACACACTCATAGTCTTCAAGTTGTACCACTCTTGGACCATAGCCCTATATAGCTCCAAAAAAAAACTTTTAAAAAATAAATTTGAGGTAAAGTGTTTAGCAGCTCTTCGGTAAGGGGAGTATGGATACCCCATATCAAATTTGACCCAAACCATATCCATCATAGGACAAATTTGGTATTGCATATCCTTAACCCATTATAATGGGAGTTGGGTCTAAGACAAAGAATGAATTTACCCCTATCAAAATCCAACCCACCTGTTGTCATCTTGCTCATACTTCCCCATCAACTCGTACTTCAATCAAGATCAGAATTTTAGAGCATCCCAAATTTCTTTTGGTTGCTGATGTGGCAAATTAACCCTTAGAATTTGACATCTCTATTAGAGATAACTCCAAGCCATATATCAAATGTAATATATTATTATAAATGCTACCCACCCTTTAGAAGGTTATTTTTTTTTTTTTTTTTTACATTAAACGCAATCCATCTCCAATGGAGGATTTCGAAATAAAATAAGTCTAAATATTATTTGGCATCTCCCTTTTTCACATGCCAGATTTATCATTTCACTCTCATATGCCAAATGCCATGTTATTTTAGGCCTAGCTATTGGAGTGAAAATCCGTGCCAAAATCCCATATGACATGTCTACCTTGGATTTGGCATCTCTATTGGAGTAGAGATGCTCTTAGGGTACATCTGTGCGGTAATAGGATTCTATGATGGAGGAAAGTTGTTTTGATTATTCATAAGACTGAATCTTATGTTATTTGGTGCAACATTTTTCTATATAGAGTCTCAATAGAGAGGATTACGATTGTATGTGGGAGAGATAGGTATACATGATTCTTCTCTATCGCGGAAAAGGAAATCCAAGGATTCCAAAATCATCTCAAGGCACATCCCACTTTATTTTTTTGCTCGGCTGGCCTAATGGCCGAGGTTCGATGAGAGCAGTGGGAGCGGGTGTCTTATCAACAGGGCACATCCCATTTAAAAAGCTGACACTTAAGCCCACACCCTTAACTAGTGTGAAGGAGGAAGATTGGTAACTGCACCTTTGCTGCCCCAATTTGGGTGAGACTAAAAGGAGGGAAGATGAAACATTTGGATATTAGTAAAGAAGAGTTGGTTTTTTTTTTGGGTGTTATAAAAAATAGAAAAAAGGAGCTAAGATTCCCATCTGGATACGCCTTAAAATTTATGAGCAGACCCAACATATACACATCTCCATGACCATGAGTACCCCAACTTTGGGTTCCTCCATACATACATCTCCATGGTCAGTCCACTAGGCTCGATGAGTCCACCATGCATAGTAGGTCTTTACCATCCCCACTTTCTTCCCTCGTTATCATCTCAATAACGAATTTGTTTGGACAGGTTTTGTTACGATTATTAAGCCTTGGACTAGTTCTTCCTCTGCCCCCATGCCAACACTCGAGATCCCTCGGCCACTTTTAATAGAATAATTCTATGCAAGTGGAAAGTGGAAAGTGGAAAGTGGAGTGGTTGGCACTGGGTAGTCTTTGACTTTAGTTCTTATGTACCTAGTTCTTATGAACCACATAATATTATAGTATAGACGTTTGATAAGAGTCCAATTACCAGCCATCCAATAAAAAAGACCTACCTTCCCTCACCTGTTTCATGCTCCTGGTGGCGTGTTTTTTTTTTTTTTTTTTGTCCTTAATGTGGGTGTTTAACATCTTTGAGAACCAACTATTTTTCAGGAGATAAAGTTTATGTCTCCGGGCCCCATGCACCAGGTAAGTTAGGTTTTTGCCAAAGCAAGTGGCCTTAGTGATATAACGTGAGTTTGAAATCACAATGTTTGGTTCCTAAGCTATGGTACTACCAATTGCACAATCTTTCATAATTGCTCCTTGTAACCTAGTCACTCCTAATCTTTAACTGAACATGGCCATTGGAATGCTGTTTGGTACTCTTGCCATAGAAAGCCTGAGCGGGAAGTGTTGAATTCCATGGAGGGGCCCATCTATCACAATCCTACTTGACATGTCAAATTTTTCTCTAATAAGAGTAGACCCCATAATTAATAATGTGATTGTATGAAGTATATTATTAATAATAAAACTTAATCCATTATTAATGGTATTCACTAATTTTATTATTAAATGTACGATCCCCAACCGAGACACTCTAGAGGATCTGGAGTCTGGACTGGACTCGGACTGGTATTGACTATTGAAGGAAAAAGCTAAAAGCCAAAAGCTAAAAGCTACCAGCAACCAGCAAGCATTGCAGACCTGCAGTCCGGACTCCAAGGCCATCTGAATTAAATTCAGCTCACAATCAGTACGATTCCGAATTGTATTTTTTTTCATCTTTGCCCCTCTGTGTCCTTTCCTCCTCTCTCCTATAAATTTAATACACAATAGTCATCTCCACCTACAAGGCATCTCTCTCTCTCCCTCTCTTCTTCTAGAAACCTTCTTCACCATCTATCTATCTGTCCTCAGCCGTCCGATCAGATCGCAGAGAGAAGAGATGGCTCCGATTGCAGTTGGCGAGAAGATTCCTGATGGCACCCTGGCCCACTTTGATGCAGAGGACAAGCTCCAGCAGGTCTCAGTTCACTCCCTTGCGGCTGGCAAAAAGGTCATCCTCTTCGGTGTACCCGGTGCCTTCACCCCCACCTGCAGGTATATTCCCATTTCTCACTTGGATTGTTTCAGATCATCCTGACCCTACATCTTAGGACCTCAAATCATATGTAGGAACCCCAACCTCCCCCACCCCCACCACCCCACCATGTGAACTTGAGCCGCCCCAATTGTCAAATTTTTGGGTACAATTATAAAATCAATGTAAAACCTCTTTATTTATTGGATCAATGTGTAGTAGTTGATCATTTCTCTGTATTCTTCTTATGTTGTATGTGTAATATTTTGTCACCCTCACCCTAATTTAGTACTTATATGGCTATGTTCGTCCTCGTTGGTGGTCCCTAGCATGCAGCATGTGCCCGGGTTTATTCAAAATGCAGAGGAGCTTAAATCGAAGGGAATCGATGAAATTCTCCTCATCAGCGGTATTTTTCTAAATATATCTATATTTTTATTTTTGTGCTATTGTAGGATTAAAGAAAATCACATTTATCATGAGCAATGTCTTATTAGCCTTGTTACTTCAAATTGGGGTTGGCCTAAAAGAGTTTTACTTCTAAAGACTAAAAGAAGGCATGTACTAGTGCAA
Source organism: Persea americana (assembly GCA_029852735.1). NCBI lineage: Eukaryota > Viridiplantae > Streptophyta > Magnoliopsida > Laurales > Lauraceae > Persea > Persea americana. The sequence goes on along the minus strand of CM056813.1, from coordinate 61,747,146 downwards.
ATAGATCCTATGTGTAAGGACGAAACCCACCGGGCCCCGAACCGAGCTGGCCTGCGAGGGCAGGGACCGAGCTGGTGTAACCGCGGGTAGGTGTCCCCACACCTGAGAGGGGGGCGAGGCCACACCCAACTGCAGGAGGTATTGTATACACTTCAGGAGAGCGCGATAGGCTGCTCCCTACGCATGCTTTTGTCCCACATCGAGTGTGGACGCCTCCCACCCTTGCCTTATAAGCCTTGGCGTAAGGACAAGGATGTACCAACACACCTCCACGTGGGAGTGTGTTGGTACATCCTTGTCCTTACGCCAAGGCTTATAAGGCAAGGGTGGGAGGCGTCCACACTCGATGTGGGACAAAAGCATGCGTAGGGAGCAGCCTATCGCGCTCTCCTGAAGTGTATACAATACCTCCTGCAGTTGGGTGTGGCCTCGCCCCCCTCTCAGGTGTGGGGACACCTACCCGCGGTTACACCAGCTCGGTCCCTGCCCTCGCAGGCCAGCTCGGTTCGGGGCCCGGTGGGTTTCGTCCTTACAAAAAGGCGCCTTTTTGTAAGGACGAAACCCACCGGGCCCCGAACCGAGCTGGCCTGCGAGGGCAGGGACCGAGCTGGTGTAACCGCGGGTAGGTGTCCCCACACCTGAGAGGGGGGCGAGGCCACACCCAACTGCAGGAGGTATTGTATACACTTCAGGAGAGCGCGATAGGCTGCTCCCTACGCATGCTTTTGTCCCACATCGAGTGTGGACGCCTCCCACCCTTGCCTTATAAGCCTTGGCGTAAGGACAAGGATGTACCAACACACCTAGGGAGCAGCCTATCGCGCTCTCCTGAAGTGTATACAATACCTCCTGCAGTTGGGTGTGGCCTCGCCCCCCTCTCAGGTGTGGGGACACCTACCCGCGGTTACACCAGCTCGGTCCCTGCCCTCGCAGGCCAGCTCGGTTCGGGGCCCGGTGGGTTTCGTCCTTACAAAAAGGCGCCTTTTTGTAAGGACGAAACCCACCGGGCCCCGAACCGAGCTGGCCTGCGAGGGCAGGGACCGAGCTGGTGTAACCGCGGGTAGGTGTCCCCACACCTGAGAGGGGGGCGAGGCCACACCCAACTGCAGGAGGTATTGTATACACTTCAGGAGAGCGCGATAGGCTGCTCCCTACGCATGCTTTTGTCCCACATCGAGTGTGGACGCCTCCCACCCTTGCCTTATAAGCCTTGGCGTAAGGACAAGGATGTACCAACACACCTCCACGTGGGAGTGTGTTGGTACATCCTTGTCCTTACGCCAAGGCTTATAAGGCAAGGGTGGGAGGCGTCCACACTCGATGTGGGACAAAAGCATGCGTAGGGAGCAGCCTATCGCGCTCTCCTGAAGTGTATACAATACCTCCTGCAGTTGGGTGTGGCCTCGCCCCCCTCTCAGGTGTGGGGACACCTACCCGCGGTTACACCAGCTCGGTCCCTGCCCTCGCAGGCCAGCTCGGTTCGGGGCCCGGTGGGTTTCGTCCTTACAAAAAGGCGCCTTTTTGTAAGGACGAAACCCACCGGGCCCCGAACCGAGCTGGCCTGCGAGGGCAGGGACCGAGCTGGTGTAACCGCGGGTAGGTGTCCCCACACCTGAGAGGGGGGCGAGGCCACACCCAACTGCAGGAGGTATTGTATACACTTCAGGAGAGCGCGATAGGCTGCTCCCTACGCATGCTTTTGTCCCACATCGAGTGTGGACGCCTCCCACCCTTGCCTTATAAGCCTTGGCGTAAGGACAAGGATGTACCAACACACTCCCACGTGGAGGTGTGTTGGTACATCCTTGTCCTTACGCCAAGGCTTATAAGGCAAGGGTGGGAGGCGTCCACACTCGATGTGGGACAAAAGCATGCGTAGGGAGCAGCCTATCGCGCTCTCCTGAAGTGTATACAATACCTCCTGCAGTTGGGTGTGGCCTCGCCCCCCTCTCAGGTGTGGGGACACCTACCCGCGGTTACACCAGCTCGGTCCCTGCCCTCGCAGGCCAGCTCGGTTCGGGGCCCGGTGGGTTTCGTCCTTACACTATGTATTTTAATGCAACCAAACGGGCCCTTAATGTCTAATATTTGAATACTGCTGGTTAAGTTATACTTGAACTTGTCAATTTCCCAGCAAGGGGTCATGTCAACAACTTCACCAACAGTGTATTTTCTATGTATTTGTGGGGTACCTTAGTCGTATTTGAAGGCATGCTTTGTCACTGTGTTCTAGTGTCTTTTGTTGTTACTTCATCCAATGTCTTGGTTGGCCACCTCCTTGCACTTCTATCCTTTTAATATGTGAAGCAAGGAATTATTTTTTACTAATACATCTTCACAATTTTTGCTATTGGAGCTACTTGTAAGTTTCCACTAGTTCCTAATTCCATCTATCCAGACATCCATGTCAGCATGGGTTATCTCAGTTGTATGAATTTTGGCTACTTCTCATTTCTCAACATTCAGCTCCAAGTACCATAGCAGGTCTAACTGCCATCTTATAAAAATGCCTCTTTTGGGGCTTGTTTGGATGTACGGTGAATTGGGTGAATTGAAGTAGGGTGAGGTGAAGCATCATATCAAGAGAGAATAAAATATAAGGTAATATGATGGTGTTTTGTTTTTAGTTGTTTGGTATGGAATCTCTGACTTTTTGTATAGAAAATAGAGTGTTTTTGTCTTTTAGCGGAGAATGGAGATTGCTTTTCTGACTTTTTTTGAAAAATTCGGAGGGAATTTTGAAATTGTGAACTTTTGATATGATCCCTTGTCATTTCTTGTCTGGATTCACTTTACTTTACATTACTTTATCTAGTTAATTGCCAAACACGCCCAGCAAAGTGGCACTCAGCAATTCCATAGCGTTTCACGTTGTCATTATTTTGTCCACCACAACATAGATTCTACCACCTATATCAAACTAAAACGCACCCATTTTATTCTATAATTCTCCCCAGGCATTGAAGTCTAATTACAATGTGGTTCCCAGTCATTCTCAATGTTAATCAACACTTCAATGCCACTCCCTAATTCGCTAAACTTGCACTCCATAAACTCTATCTTTGCTCAGCTAACATTAATTCATTTGTCTCAAAGGTCTTTCTCCATGAATATAACTGATCATTAACCTACATTTGGGTTGACGAATGTGTACTATAGGAAATTTAATCTTTCAATTTGAAATGATTGTAATGGTGTCAAGTTAACTAAATTCTGACATTACAATCCTCCACTGTTTTCTTTTCTTTTCTTTTCTTTTTCTTTTCAATTTTTTGATTGGTTAAGTGCCTTTTCTTAATTTTTTAGTCAAAAGCATTTTTGGTAGCTGCTTCATGGTATATATTGTTCAAGTACATGGTTCAGTTGTTTCTCTTCAATGATCTCAAGCAAGCCAGATATTCTATGCATGGGGCTCACTCACCTCTTATGGAGAATAAGCTATTGGATCCATCCATCAAGGGACCTTACCATAACGCTATTATTTAAAACAGAAAAAGAGAAAGAAATCAGTTTCCCAGCATGGCTGGATACACTCGGTCATTGACATACATGTGGCAACATTTATGTTGATCTAGGGATTCATCTTAGATGTCCAACCTTTTGAATGGTCCACGGGGAAGAAGTTGCAACACGGTGCAGTCCTGAGTCCCAATTTCCAGGTCCTGACATTCAGATTTAGAGCAAAGTGGCTTTTTCTCTAACCGAAATAATCTTTCATGGAAATTCTGAGTCCTGACCATCAGCTTTAAGTTACCTAGAATTTTCTATTGACCTAGATTTCAGAGTGAAATTATATGCTTCTGAGAGCTTTTACGGTTCCAAAAAGAAAAGAAAAGAAAGATTTGTGAGAGCTTGTTGCCTTATCTCATCACTCTGGGTTCGGCTAAAAGATATCCTCTAAATCAGCACTAATAGTGTGGCCAAGAAAGTGCTCTCTCTCTCTCTCTCTCTCTCTCATGTTCACAGAGAGTCAGATGAGGAGACAGACTAGAGAAAACAATGAGTTAACTTGGATTCTGTTATTGTGTTTTAGTTTGTTTTTGGCTGTGCTAATAAGAGGTTAGCTTTCCCTCTGAGTCATTGCACATAAATTGTACATAAGTTTGCATTCATCTTTAATAAAATATTCATTTCTGTGTGTGCGTGTCCTTCTCTCTCTCTGGCCTTCCTCTTCTTTTGGTGCCTTCCACTATTAACCTTATTGCCTTGTTTCTTCACAAGAATTTCAAAATCCCAACCACCTAAAAGGTCTCAAATGCCTTAGTAGAATTTTGAAATTCCTGACCCTTCGCTTTTTGGTGGAATTTCTGGATGCTCAAGTACAAAGGAGCATCCAGAGATTCCACTATGTTTGGGTATTCAGAAATTCCCTAGACAGGAATCCTCTGAACTCTAGCAAATAACAGGCCTTATATCTGTCTCAAGAGGCAGTATCTAGCCTTTTTGTAAATTTGCATAAACCATCTAAAACAATATCATTTGATTTTTATCCTCAAATGCAGTTTTTTTTTATTTTTTTTATTTTTTTTAAATAGTGACTGTATTGACAGACAAAAAACTGTACAGTATAGGAGAGGTATGCTAAACACAGAACAAAGAGAAAAACCAGCCAACCCCAGACTGCAAAGACAAAACAAAAGAACCAACAGAAAAGAACAAATCAGAGCGAAGGACTCCCTCTTTTGCTAGCTTATCAGCTTTACCTTTAGGTTGCTTATAATGTACTCATTTCTGATTCTCTCTTCTAGTAACTCTACGCAACATGCATCCTTCTGGGGATACACATCTTGGCCAAATGGAGTTTGGCCTCTTCAAGTTTCTTCATCACCAAACATTCAACTTTATACAACATGCTAGAATCTTGTTTGGTATCTCTACTCTTATTCCAACAAAGCCATCCAAAATAGAGCCATAACAAAAGGAGAGGCTAATATCAGAAAGGGTGTATCATTTAAAAAAATTCTGCCTCTACTTTTTTGAGACCCCACGACTCTTTATTTTTTAGATCCCTAGAATTGGGGCTTTTCATATTAAGAGGATTTGCCTCTACTTCACTAAAGATGGTAGCGGGTAGAATCAATGTGCCAAACACTCTTATTTTCCAGACCTCTATCTGTTTATACTTTGACAAATATAGGTTGGAAATAGAGATGCCAAACATGCACTAGGTCTAATTCTTGTCTTATGAAATTGACCCTTCAGTGTATAAGAGGCATTCGACCCCAATTCACGTGCATGTGGGGCCCATAATCTTTGATCTGTGCCAATGAATTTGACGAGGCCCATAGTACAAGTGGATTTATTATTATTATTATTATGGGAAAGATAAGGGCTTGAAAAACTTAAGACCTTTCTTTCACAAATACAAATAGACAGTTGAATAGTAGCAGCACTATAGTTATCAGCCAGGAAACTACACACTTCTGAGGCTTGTGATTCATCTTTCCCAATTTTTCATCCTATGAGATGTGTTGCTTGCATTTCATGCAACTTCTCAAAATGGAAGAGTATATGGTTAATAGGAGTTGGATCCTTTTATTTTTGCCTAGTGGAACCCTTCTACAGCAACATAGTGTAAGTTAGAAGTTTCAACAACACACCATTGCCGTAATTGTGTTAATTGGTAAATATCTTGGCACGTTTGTGGGCTGTTATTTATTCAGATTATCTTGTCCACCATCCATTTGTAGGGCATTGATTAGTTTGTTAATGGTCTAAACGGTCATGGTATGTAATGGGATAGGAACCATGTACATAGTGATACACACTGCCTGTCAGTTCATTAGTTCTATATTATCATTGGTATTGCTTGCAGAATATAGATAGATTGGTGCGAAGTATTTTTTGTATCCCTCCAATCCAATCTTGACAGGATGTTTTCAAGGTTACCTGACAACCATCTGATCATTTCAAATGGGGTGCGAACTCTTGCCCCGGGTTAGTGGAAAAGATATGGTGCTTGGTGATTCATCTAGATTTGCAAGGAAGTCAGAGATACTTTGAAGCACTTAAACTGTTACAGGCCACGCTCTATTATGTTCCTAGAGAGTTAATAGTGCTGCGGATTTGCTGGCCGAAGTGGGGGTCCGAGAGGGAGAGGATTTTAATCATGTAGTATAACTTCTTCTTACAAGTCTGTTTGGATTCCTCAATTTCATTTTGCAGTCTCTTCCATCTCCTCCATGGAGTCCTTTTGCTGAACACGGTTTCCTTGGTTTTTACTGTATTAGGATATTTCTAAAAGGGCAAAAATGCGTAATCTTCTTGTGTTTTACTGTTTGGTCACAGTTAATGATCCTTTCGTGATGAAGGCATGGGCAAAGACTTACCCTGAGAACAATCATGTCAAGTTCCTTGCTGATGGCTCTGCGACCTACACTCATGCACTTGGTCTAGAGCTCGACCTTTCAGAGAAAGGGCTCGGCACCCGCTCCCGAAGGTTCGCCCTTTTGGTTGATAACCTCGAGGTGAAGCTTGCAAACATTGAAGAGGGTGGAGCCTTCACAGTTTCAGGTGCTGAGGAAATCCTGAAGGCTCTTTGAATCACTGAAATCATCCAGTAGTTTCAGTTGCTTTCGCTTTGGGCTTTCCATTTCTAGCAGTATTAAACTTCATCCTAAAGTCCCTAAAACATCTTTATCGTACTTCATTGTGAACTTCTGTGGATTAAATAGTACTTTGGTCAAATCAGGTGTTTAATACTGGATCATGTCTCATATCCGTTGTTCTAAATACCATAAAAAGATTTCAGCGTTAGACAGAGCTGATTTAAGAAAAGGTTATAGTTCAAGAGAAAGAAGAACAAGTTTATTAGAAGAGCTCTTGATTAATGAGCTCAGAGTTTACTTCGTTCTACCTTGACTGATGCCATCCATTGCCTTCCCAAAGCAAGCATCTCTCCACTTTCCTTCTTTTTAATCTCTGCTATCATTGTAGTAATTTTTCCCTGATTGACGTAAACCTTCGCATCGATTTCCACTTCGTCCTGAAAATTCAATAGAGAGGTCCAACAACCTATATGAACTCATCATAGATGGTAAAATAACTTGTACTGGATGGTAGAAATTATCCAAATGGACCAGAGCTCTTTTAAGCGGAAATAGCTCTATGAAGACCATCAGGAGTGTGTGGAAAAGTTTTTGCTTGGATCAAATGACTCATGCAAGGGCCTAAGCCCAAATGTTTTGACTAGTTTAGCCCTTTCGAATGCAGCTTTTTGCGATTTTATCCAGAATATTATAGCATCAGTTCTATGGATAGGGATGGTGAGGTGGTTTGATTGATCATTTGGGCCAAGTATGCTCCACAGCTTTGTGCTCTTGTAAACGATCAGGTCGTATCATTAATGGGTCACAGGGCTTGATTGTGATACCCATTCTATAGCAACTGATCAATGAGTGTTTTATATATATATATATATATATATAAGGCATGTATTAAAACTCAGCCTAATCAAAATCTTCTGGCTAACCAGAGTGAAGAGGGAATTTCTCTACTTATACTGCACATTTCAAGACTTTTTGGAGGTTGAGTTTGGAATTGCTGAATTTAAGCCCCTCAATGTATATTTTAGGGCCAGCAAGTGACCACTATGCAACAAGAAGAAAAAAAACTGTAGAAATGTTGGATGAAAAGTTTATGATAGACGAACATTAGTCCTGGCCCTGGAAAAGTAGGATATCTCAAAATCAATGGATACTTGACCCTGCTCCATGTAAGACAAGACCGTTGCGGTACCAACAGCATCGATTAGGGCAGCAATTGCTCCTGGGTGCCAATTCCCCTCCTTGTCCTTGAATACAAATCACAAAAGAAACAAATCATGGAAAAGGAAAACACTGAACAATTGCACAGACATATTGACATTGATCTATCAACTTTGGACACAAACTGGCCGCTCGTCACCATTGGAAAGTGCCTATAGGCCATAGCCCAAAAAATTACCACGGATGAAATGACCGGGTAGCATGGAAAGAAAGCTAGAAAACAGAAACATAGGCATTTTTTGGGCTTGCTTGCCTAATATGTTTTGAATTCCTAGGATTTTCCCAAACAATTTACTTTTAGCACGGATGGCAAGGGTGGGTAAGGGTAGGTAGGTAGGTCGAGTGAGAAGTGGAGGGATTAAGGATGCATTTGTAGCTTGAATGACAAGGTGATTTGCAATAGAGAGAAACATTGTTTTGATTCACAATCCAATTCCCTTGTAGAAAAAGGAAAAAAATGTACTGATTTTCCACCATAGAGAGATTTTCTATTTTCCACTTGAAGAGTAGGAAGAAATGCAGGATTCTTCTCACATAGGAAAAGAAATCCACAAAGAACGGAATCTAAAGGTGAACACATGCACGAGACCATTAAAAAAATTAAATCCCTCTAGATGTCATCAAAGTTCGATGATTCCCTCTAGATCTCCACCCTTGTCATTCACTATTTACCCCTTCAACAACATCCTTATGGTAAAACCCTTTTAATTCCCTAAGAAAGAGAGATTACCACAAAATAAAGTTGCAACTACTGCGATTTGGTTAGTAATTGGAGACAGTATACTTACAGTAAGGTGCCTGGGCACCACAAATTTGCACAGAAAGCGACCCCTTTCAGCTCTAATGACTTCAATTCCTGAAAGAGCAAGAGGTTCCACTGTTTGGCCCATTCCCTTCAGCTTAAAGGGTCGCCCCTCTGCAAGATTTTCTAACCATTTCCGGGATGCAAGAACACTGTCCATGGGACTAGCCATGCTTCTTCCTTCCTCCACTGGCTGAACCCTTTTTTTATTTTTCCTTACCTAAAGCAGTGACTGACCCTATTTATGTACATACATGCATATCCTATCTGGCGTGATCAATCCTCTGATACTTCTTTCCAACTATGGTATGGAGTGATTAATGGATCTTGCCAATTTTATATGGTTTAAGACAGATTTTCTATGCTTAGGATGCATTTGCCCGGTTTGCATTGAATTCACATGAATTTCATTGGAGAAAGACTTTCTAACAGAGAGGGGATTGAAATTTGAAAGGGGTGAAGAGTGTGAAGATGTATGAGGAGGCTGTGAATCTCCTGCGAGGATGGGCAATGCCAAAGTGGATTATATTTCCATGGTCCTTTGGATATCACCACATTTGAACATTACCAACACTAACCATATAGCAACTTCTCCTAGAAATTCAATGCATATGGAACACTACGATCCTTTCATGGTTACTCCATCGCGACATTACACCCTGATTACCCGGTTCATTGAAGGACTTCACTAGAAAAATGGGGCATGGAAACTTTTTTTTTTTTTTCTGGCCCGATTGATAAATAGTTTATTTCTTAAGAAATACAATGTTAGATTAATATATATAACAACATAAAATGGTCGTGATACAATTATGGCACGTTTGGTAACTGATGAGGAATCCATAGATTTGAGGACTCACACTGCTACAGATTTGATAATTTATCACTGAGGATTTATATACCCAGTGATTTCACATCACCATCATTGCACATTGGTACATATAGCTGAGAAGAAATTGTCATTGATGCGTAAAATCCGCAAAACTAAGGATTTCCAAATCCATTAAAGAGCGGTTGGGCTTAAAAATCCTCAAAGATGAGAGTTTCCATTGCTCAAAACTCTTGAGTATTTATAATTTGTTGTAAAATAAGGCACATGAGGGAGAGAGAGTAATAGGGAAAAAGAGAGAAATTCTTCTATTATCTCAAGTGTATGCAAATACAAGGGAGGAGGCTTATTTATAGGAAAAGTAACTTCCCAATTGAGGAATCCTAATTACAATAAGATTCTGACCCTAACTCATCTCACGTGGAGATCCACCCATGATACGTGTCTTATAACATAATTGCCAAATCATGACTTTTTTTTTTTTTTAAATCCTCATGAAAAACCGGTGAGGAATCCCTAAGGATTTGGTTGCCAAATGTGACCTTAGGCTATAAGTCAATTCGGGAACAAATAGGGTCCACCTATCCTATGCTTCGAAGTCATGTTGGGTGTAAAGTGAAAAAATATTATTCAAGTCTAGGTCTAAGTCTGGATCTACCATGGACCCATATCAAGCCCATCATTTTTTTCATACCTCTATACGATGCTTTAGGGCCTGTTTGATTGCAAGAATTTTAAGAATTCGTGTTGGGGTTTTTTATAAATTCCCCAAACGTCATCTCCTACTTGGTTTCACAAATGCAAGTATAACAGGGCATTTTTGCAACTGGGATTCTGAGAATTCTACTAGCCAAAAGCAATATTTCATAGGACTAGTTTTATGAATTTTCACCGTACAAACAGGAAATTCAAAATTTAGGGGAACAACAACTGTCATTGCTGTAAAAAATTCCTAAACAGGAAATTCCCATTTGAAATACCTACAAACAAATGTGCCCTCAGCAATGAAGAAACACATTGCTTATAAAACCTAGAAATTGAACAGGCCTTAGTAAACAATATGAACAAGAGGTCCACTGATCGGAATTGGAGAATCTAACACACTTCTGTTAAGAGAAATGCTAGCAATGCTTGCCTCTCTAATCCTTCAAATCATGCAATGAGTTGGTCATTAAAGACTTTCCATTATCTTACATTGTGCCCAACATTCAAATAGATAATTTATTTCATCATCTTAAAAGTTATTTGATTCAACCAACTGCTCAAACTTCTTCGCACAACGTTCATTTTCCAAGGAAATGTCAAGGATCAACCTAAACATTAAAAAGACCGACAGCAAAGGAAAAGTCCTGTTTCTTCCTTACATCACGAAAATAACAAAATGCAGAATCTTCTTGAATATGAGAACGGATTTTTGATAAATATGGGAAATGACAGGAAGAGAGCGAATTGGATTGATGGAAAATGCCAACTGGGACAGGGTACATGAAGATAACTAAAAAAAATCCTGCAGAAAAAAATGATTAAACTAGCTCTTGAAACGCTCCAATATTATGAAAATTCAAATGACTTTCTAAAGACTGACAGAATTCCAATGTCGAGAAATGCAGTCTTATCGTGTTCGACTCACTAGGTCTATGTTTCCCATTGCAAAGCAACTTTAAAGACCTTGAATTGCATCCTCTTGTCCTATTGTATTTCTTGCTCTCGCACTAAAAAAGAAACAAGAAGAAAAACGAGGGTAAAAAAACAACTATGAATGGTTAGTAACTCCATCTAAAACAACAGAAAAGGACCAAACCAATGAAGATCCATGCACCACACCCACCATGATCATCTAATAAGACCTACCAGACCATCCCATTCATTTGCCTAGAGAACTTTCAATAATGAACATCAAATAACATTTTCTTTTAGGAAAACAGAATCAAAAGAAGATGCTATTCGACTCATAATTTTGGAAATTCACCTTTTGATCTTAATTTATAGCCACCCTATGCATTTAATTCTTATGTATGCTAATGCAAACAAACCGGCCCTAACATGAAAGATCCTAGCAAATAAGTGCCTACAAAATCACTCGTGTCGAATATGATAATATATATGATTTCATCACCAGTTTATATAATAGAAATGTAAAACGCATCTAACTAAAGTGTATATCACACAAATGCAAATGAATATTTCATTTTAAAAAAAAATTTAGCTTTTCACAAATGGCCAAAAAGAACACGGCTACAAGACAGAAAGTATCTAAGAATGGACTCAGCATTTTACATTCTAACTGCAAATCTGCAGTTTCACAGCAGGAAACTGATTCAAATAGACACTCATCATATTTCTTGGTGCTGCAAGCTCCTTTCAGCACTTGACGGAAACACATGGGACATGTAAATAAAGATAGTTCGTATGGAAAAAAAAAAGAGCTTACTTTGTCCTGGAAAAAAAAGGCTTGAGCAATTTAGTTCAATTCAAAGCTTACTTTGTCCCCTGCTTGTTGATGCCATCCATTGCTTTCCCACGGCAACCACCTCTCCACTTTCCTTCTTTCTAATCTCCACTGTCACATTAGAAAGTTTTCCCACGTGGGCCAAAGTTCTGGCCTCAATCTCCACTTCTTCCTGCGTTCAAACAATGAAGAACCCCTATTACTTCTCTAAGATATGACGTGCTATTTTATCCAGTTCTAACCAAAAGCATTTTTCTTCCTACATTTAGGAAAACCAACTAAAGAAGTGCAACCTATCTAGGGTAGGTCAAAATAGAAAGAAAAAATTCATGTAGCCAGGTGCAATATAGTTGGTACAAGGTTTTGATGATGGTGGCGATTTAGCAAAACCAAATCAAGAATCTTTTTAAAGTTTTTAAGTTTTGCTCAACTATACTGGAATAAGGATATATCTATTGTAGAGTGTTGGGCCTAATAATGGGTGGGATGTCCTAAATCCACCTTTGGAGGAAGAGATAGGCAAGCAATGTTCCCCATAGGAAAAGATAAAGCCAATGCTAAATTTTACGAAACCTTTTGGACTACAATAAAAGATTATCATCATCAAAGTCTTATCAACTATGTTGGGATCAGCTACATGAATTATTTTTTAACATTCTGAGCTATCCCTGTCAAATATGTCACCAAATTCTTCTCATATGGCCATCTCATCTGCCCAGGGCAATTTGATTGGAAGAATTCCATCCAATTAGCCTATGCAATATTCAGTACAAAAAATTATTTCAAAAATTCTGGTCAACAGGTTAAGACCCCCTTCTGTAAAAATGTATCTTTGGTGTTCAAGGGGCCTACCTTCCTGGGGAAAACAACTGCAGCAAATATTATCATAGCCAAGGAAGTTCTCCATATGATGACCAATCATAACCATCGGAGAAAATATTCTGCAGTCAAACTGGATGTTGAAAATGTAGAAAAAGGCCTATGACGTGCTATCATGGGATTTCCTATCCTTGTTGCCTCTCTCAGTTAGGATTTGATCAGTGGATAATTCAGAGGACACTAAATTGTGTTTCTTCGGTGACCTATGGAGTTATGGTTAATGGTAATGCCTCAGATGTTATCAATCCTTCTAGGTGTTTGATAGTCTAGAAGAGAATGTTTTCACTATGGAGAGACCATGGGGCTCAGTCCACGTAGGTAGGCAATTGGGGCAGTAATCATAAATGAGTCTAGAAGAGTACCCACAGATGGGGAGCTGGCAAGAGGATACTCCTCCAACCAGTACTTACTAAAGTCCCTCAATACTAGATTGGGTTACAAGAGCTGTATGACAGTCAAATCTCCAGAATTGGAGCAGTCAAATCTTCATTCCTTTGGAATGGCAATGCGGAAAAAAAGAAGTATAGTTCCAGTGGCTTCGAATATTACTTTAACCAAGCCTGTTGTGGAGAACGGCCACTTATGGCACTGCTAAGTGGCTGGGTAGACCACCTGATCCCACTTGTGTGGGCTTTCTCTTCACTAGCGCGGGCTGTCTTCCGGTGTGTGTGGGCTCTCTCTTGGTTACCAAAAAAAAACCAAGCTTGTTGTGGATGGAGGTTGAAGTATCAAAGATATCCAGATTCAAAATAAAGTGGCTCTAACCCATCTGGTTTGGCATTACCTAACTAACCCAGAAGCCAAACGGGACCACAGTAGCGTGGTACATTTGGAAAACCACAACTGAATACACCTTCAGAGTTCAGATACCACCCAATAAACCCCTACCAAGTCAAACATAAAACTATATCAGCAATCATGGAATGGAACCTCACACATGTATATAATGGCCAAGTAGGTTCACGTGCTGCCTGCTCACTCCACCAATTGCTGGCTAACCCCCAACACAGCATCATTATAGATTTCTACGTGGCCAAAATGGTGGTGGCAATCTCTGGCAATGTCTCTGCCCATCATCCACTTGAAGCAGAGATGCTATTCCTTCAAAAGGGCCTGCCTCGCCCTTTTGTCAAAGCAGAGATACTACTCCCACAATGTGGCATGAGACCCGTGCCTTCTGGATTGTCAACACATCTAACCTGAATACATATAAACAGATCAACCAACCTATGGGCCATGAACTAATAACTGGGTCCCTAGAAGAATGATCAAGGACGAACATTGATCTTAACCGTAGAAAAGTAGGATATGTCGAAGGCGACCGAAATCTTAATATCGCCAGTGGCAGAAGCTATAGCCAAGGAACCCACGTTGTCGATTAGAGTTGCAATCGCTCCTGCTCGCCAATTTCCATCTTTATCCTGAAATTGAAATTCAGAGATTGAAAATCAATGGTCACATTTGAGAGTTTCATATGGTCGGTGGGGCAGGCCATCAAATGGAAGAGATAAATATATATACATATTTATTTATTTATGGAATTTTACCAAATAAATGTCCCTAAACATGTATTAGCCCGATTTAGCCTGAAATACACCAAAATGACAATTACTGTATTTGTAGGAGGGATTTGGACAACTTTACCCCCAAGCTGCCGAACTACGTCAGGCTAATACATATTTAAGGACATTTATTTGGTAAAATTCCCTATATATATATATATATATATAGAGAGAGAGAGAGAGAGAGAATAGGGTTACTTACAGAGAGGTGTCTGGGTAGAAGGAAGTTGCATAGGATCCGACCTGTTTGTGCACTGAAAACTTGAAGGCCTCCGATGGCGAGATTACCCACAACTGTGGAATGGGCAGGATTAGCCCTATCTTCCAGCCATTTCTTAGCCATCTCTGCCTTACTCTCTGCCATTGCTTTCCCCTTTCTCTCACAGATCCATTTCCATTTTCACATCATACAAGGGTCAACTACTCTCAACATGTGTCACACGTGACAATCCTAGGTGACAAAAATAGGACGGAGTCCTTTAAAATAAAAAAAATAAAAAAAGAGAAAAAAAAATGATTTTCAACGAATGATTATTAAAGAGGGGAAAGAGAGGGGAGAATGATATATATGATATGGAGATGTACCTTGACTTTAGTAGGATTTGTAGTTTTTGGTGTTATGTAGGAGGATTCGTAAACTATCCAAGTCTTAAATTAGCAGCAAGGTCATCCCTAGTAAAGGGTGTTCCATTTGTTTGATGTGCTCTGCCTCTGTTACTTCCACCACAGCGCTCAACTCCAGTGCTACGTGCCCCCTGCTCCCCAACAGAATATGTCCCAACTGTGTTCTGCTGGTGCTTGGGATTGATCCTTGGCATTTAAGGGGGGCATGTTTCTTTGCTAAAAGTTTTGCCAAGAATTTGATTTACGGGTTATATATATATATATATATGATGTGATAGATTGTCTCCTTGTATTTGTAAATGCCTTATTTCTCCACAAAAATTTCTAAAAGTCCAGCCACCTAATGAGTCTCAGTGCTCGAGTGGGGTTTTGAAATTTCAGTCCCTTTCCTTTTTTATAGAATTTCTGAATGCACAAGTGCAAAAAAGCACTCACGAATATCACAATGTCTAAAAATTTAGCAATTCCCCGTACAATCATTCTCAAAATTCCAATAAAGTAATAGGCCGAACCGGGATGCCCTTTACCACTGAGCTAACCTGCGTTTCTCATAATAGGATTTGAGTTATTAGGTGGTGGCTGTGTATTCATTTACCATCTCTTCTTGATTCATTTTCATTTAAAAGAAATATTATTTGATAGACATTTATGAATATTAGCCTTTTGTTTCTCCAATTTTAACTAATTTTACGATTTTTTTTATAATTCATAAGAATTATATTTCATGCAAATAAACTGCACTTAATATGGTTTTTCACGTTTTGCTACTTTCAAGAGCTATGAGTTGGTTAATCAAAGTGGGGACCATGGGTGGTGTTAGGCTGGATGATGCTAGCAAAAAGTTTAGTTGGAACTACTGGAGTTGTTGAATTTTTGTAGATTTTTGGGAAGTTTAAAAAAAAACCCAAATTTACTATCTTTTCAACAAAAAATAAAATAAAAAGCCCATCACCTTCTTATCATAAAATAAGATTTCTCTGAAAAATTTCATGAAATTCTGAATATATATCAGATAGGGCTGTTTTGATCTGCCAACACTAACCCAACCAATTTTGGCTACTGTCCAAGGAAACTGGTGAGAGGGAACAATAACAAATGGGCCAGGCCTGAGCATATCTAGGCGCCCCAACCTGCCATATTTAACACATTTTTATACTCAAACTTGAGCAGATAATTTCAATGCCACTTGATCATTTGTAACAAAATATAGAAAACCAATGAGAATTAAGGGGAATAACAATTGACCATATGAATTGTTAACCTGTAGTTCAGAATTTTGGGAATCATAACACCCTGGTGGTTGACAGTTTGTACATGTAACCATGGTTAGATGAGCCAGATCACTATTCTAATTGACTCCATGCCTGGAAATAGCCCAAGATTGAGATGATCCATCGGTACAACAGTTGGCCATATTTCTGTTGAATGTGGATCCTTGCTTTTATTCATCCCTGCGCCCTGTTGAACAGTTTAGGTTTCTCCAGGTCGGAATATTTTTGTGGCGTAAACCATCCACCAGTAGGCCCATCATAAATAGTCTGGATGACCACATATGAGACCATATGTTCAAAGTCCAGTCCCAGGAATACTGAGTGAAATTGTTATTTATGCATAAATCTGCAAAATTGAAGGTTTCCAAATCCAACAGGGAGGGGCTGGACCAAAAAATCCTCCAAATGAAGATTTCCAAAAGCTCAAAGTCCTTAAGTATTTACTATTGTCAAATGTGGACTTTTTTGTTCAAATTCTTGGAAAAAATCAATGAGGAATCCTCAAGAATTTTGGTAATCAAACTTGACCTTAGGGCCTGTTTGTTTGCAAGAATACCAAGAATTCTTATTGGGGGTTTTATGAATTCCTCAAATGCCTTCTCCCACTTGGTTTCACAAAGGTAAACTGTAAGTAACATTTTGGAAATTAGAGCTTTGAGAGATCTACGGGCCAAAAGCTTCATTTTAGAGGGCCGGTTTTATTAATTCCCACCATTCAATTAGAAAATTCAGAATTCTAAAGGGATAATAAGTGTCCTGCTGTAAGAAATTCCCCCGCATAGAAAGCTCTGGCATAGGAAACTCCCATCTCAAATACCTCCAAACCCTTGCCCTCAGCCATGAAGAAACACATTGCTCATAAAACCTAGAAATTGAACAGACCTTAGGAAAGATGTCAACTGATTGGAATTGGAGAATCTAACACACTTCTCAAGAGAAATGCCTGCAAATTTTGCCTTTCTAATACCCATTTAGGGCTGATTTTATGGATTCTAACCATTCAATTCAGAATTCTAGAGTGACAACAGGTGTCATTACAGTCAGAAATTCCCCACATAGGAAATTCCCGTGTGAAATACCTCCAAACATTGGGGCCTTCAGCCATGAAGAAACACATTGCTTATAAAACCTAGAAATTGAAAGGGCCTTAGTAAACAGATGAACAAGACGTCAACTGATTGGAATTGAAGAATCTAACACACTTCGCAAGAGAAATGCCAGCAAAATTTGCCTCTCTAATCCTTCAAAACATGTAAAATGTAGGCCATAAAAGTGACTATTTATTATCTTACATTGTGCCCAACATTCAAATAGATCATTTCTTTCATCAGCCAAAGTCATTTTATTCAACCAATTTCCCTAAACCTACTTCTTTGCACAAGTTTTGTTTTGTGAGGAAATGCCAAAGATCAACATATAATGAACAGCAAAGCAAAAGGCTTGACAACAACATAATGCTGACTCTTCTTGAATATGAGAACTGATTTTTCATAAATATGGGAAATGGTCGGAAGAGAGTGAATTGAATTGATGGAAAATACCAATCTGGGACACAGTATATAAAGAGAATTATAAAGCTCAGCTGCAGTAACATGGCTAAACTAGCTTTTGAAAACTTAATATTACAAGATTTCAAATGCTTTTTTAAAGATTGACATCCAATGTTGAGAAATTCAGTCTTATCTTGCGCGACTCTCTAGGTCGATGTTTAATGTTACAGAGTGTCTTTAATCTTTATTACCTTGAATTGGCATACTATCGACAGACTGTATTCCATGCTCTCACATTAAAAAAGAAGAAAATGAAAAATGAAAAGTGAAAAGGCTATGACGTATGAGTGATTAGTAACTCCATCTAAAACCACAAGAAAAAAAAAAAAAAAAAAAACCCCACCTAATGAAGATCCATGCATCACCCATCCAACCCACCATGCTCATCTAAACAGACCAACTAGATCCATCCAATTCATTTGCCCAAGTCAGATTCACCGAGTGAGAGATCCTATAAAATAAGTGCCCACAAAATCAATAGATTCAAATATAAAGATCTATATAATTTCATGGCCAGTTTAAATAATTGAAATGTAGAATGACTCTAAAGAGTAAATCACACAAACGCAAATGGATATTTCATTTGAACAAAAAAAATTAGCTTTTCACAAATGGCCATAAAGTCCGGATTACAAAAGAACATAGCTACAAAAAAACAATTATCTAAAAATGAACTTAGCATTTTACACACTAGCGGCTAATCTGCAATTTCAAAGCAGGCAACTAAATTCTGATGAACACCCATCATACTGTTCTTGGCGTTCATCATACTATTCTTAGTGTCGGGAGCTCCTTCGAGCACTTATAGGAAACACATGGGACATGTAAATAAAGATAGTTCTCAAGGAAAAAAAAGAAGCAGCCTTGAGCAATTCATTTCAATTCAAAGCTTGCTTAGTACCCTGCCAGTTGATGCCATCCATTGCTTTCCCACGGCAACCATCTCTCGACTTCCCTTCTTTCTAATCTCCACTGTCACATAAGAAAGTTGTCCCACGTGGGCTGAAGTCGTAGCCTCAATATCCACTTCTTCCTGCATTCAAATAATGGAGAACCCATTTTACTTCTCTATGACCTGCCATTTTATCTTGTTCTTGCCAAATGCATTTTCCTTCCTACATTTAGCAAAACCAACAGAAGAATCTTTCTAAATTTTACAGTCTTTTGTTCTAATTTACTGGAATAAGGATATATTGTAGAGTATTAGTCCTACTAATGGGACAAAGACAGGCCTGCATTTTAGAAATTCAAACCATTCAGATGGTGGGAAATTAGGGTGGATGGTCCATGTGTCGATTCTACCCCATTAAATGCCTAGTGGTGCTCTCTCTAGACTTTGGGCTCTAAATGTACATTGTTTAGAAGGCCTAAAGTCTAAACAGATGTACAATAGGCAAACTGTCAAATTCATCCGGGTCAGAGCCTTAGATTAATGGCTCTGACCCAGATGAATTTGACAGTTGATCCATTACAAATCTGAACCTAGATTATGCTCACTTTGATGCATCTTAAAAAGGAATTCAAGAAACCTATTACTGGAGCAGACCTCTGTGAATTCATCCTTCTCTATTGACATGCTCAAATGACTATGAACGAATCTTAGGAACTTGATCTCATATATATAGAGGATAAGATGAAGAAGAAGTGAGGTGTGGGCATAAGCATATTTGATTAGAATGTTGCCCGTGCCCACAATGAGTAGTGTAGGCGGTGAAAACACGACACTCACTTAGATTGAGATGAACTTTGTTGATCAGAGAATACCGAACGCCAAGAACCTGAAAGGGAAGAAAACTTACTCGGATCAGAGCCCCTGCCTGCCATGAGCCGAAGGCACTCCGATGCCTGAGTTAGTTCTGAGCAAACCAAGCAGGAGGAGGAAGAAGAGAATGAGAGATAGTATGTTGTGTATAGTGTGTTGCGTACCTCCATGGGGCTGATCCCATCTGTATATATAGATATTCCTCATTCATTCTCTCTGTGAGTAGGGGTAGGTGGGGTAAGGTCCCATCGAGCCTTACCCTGACATTCGGCGGTAGGTAAAAAGGGCACATCCCATCAGAACCTTCCATGCTTTTGGTCAGTTGATATTAAGGGATAATAAAGCCAACTTCTTATCGCCATAAATGAGCAATCATATCGTCATAAATGAGCGACCCTATCTGACAGGGCGCACCCGTACTTCTCAGAGGAGAGTGATGGCCCACTCTGCCTTCAGCGCTTTTACCGGGACCAAGAACGATCTGACTGTGCTGGCATTGTGCTGAGCTGGCACTCCTAACCGAGCCACCGAGCTGACACGTTGAGCTGGCACTCCTAACCGAGCTGCTGAGTTATAGGGTGGAGGCCTCTCAAGCCGGCGCTTCTTACCGAGCCGCCGAATTGCTGGGCTGTGATTACTGAGACCGAGGTGAAGGTTGGTGTATTACCGTGGTTCTTAATCTCGCCATTTCGGTGTTTTACCCACACAGTTGCCCCCTAGCTTTTGACCTCTAAAGGTCTGCGAACTTGTGGAGATCGGAAGCTAAGTGACTGCTTAGATGGTGTTTCTACCAAGTTGGAGAGATGGTTGCTGAAGTATGGGAAGACTTTACCTAGATGCCGGAGTCCCGGTTCGAGGAGGGGTCCCTCCTTATCTTGATGATCGTTGCTATCGTACGGTATTTATCAAGATGTCCTTTCGCCTGTCCGAAGCATTTAATAGTCCTTAGGAATTGTGTTGATGGTGGCACGTGTCGTTGCTTCGATAGTCACGCAATCGCTTCGAAAAGACGGTAAGGCTGTGCGAAGCGACGTTAGGGCTGCTTGAGGCGTTGCCTCATTAAAGGCGCTTTTCGAAAACCGAAACGGCGCCTCTAACCCTTATAAAATTAGGGCTTCTTCTTCGTCCTTACTTTCTTCTTCCTCTACGCTCTATCGAAATCTCTGTTGCACGCTGCTGGAGAACTTCTCTGTTGCCTGCAAGTTGCTAGCATTCTCATCTGCGCAGTCCCTCTCGTAGGGTTTCTTTCTGCTTTTCTCATTTCTTTTCTTTTAGGTAGATTCTCGTCTAGGTAGAGGATAGGGGTTTACAGGCACCTGGTAGGAGACCCAGTCTCCATAACCCTTTTTAGGAAGATGTACAGAATCCCTGTCAACGTAAAGGTCAGACCAGACGGCCCTGACGATGGCTTCGTTATGGACGATGGCTGGATGCCATTTTGGCTCGTCGCCATCGTGGAAGCGGGGGTCCGGTTTCCCCTGCACCCACTCCTCAGGGACTGTCTCCGGAGTGGAACCTTAGCCCCTGTCAGCTTGCTCCCCAATGGCTATAAGATCATCATGGGAGCAGTGCGACTGAACAAGATTTTGGGGATAAACCTTGGTGTTCCGGACATAGAGGAGACGTATGACCTCTACAAATCTGCAGAAAGGAACACCCATTATCTTCGGCTGAAGGTTCGCCGGGCTGGCTTCGTTACCGCGATGGAGGACCCCAACAAGTACGTGGGCGAGGACCGAGTGTTCGTCAAGGGAGGATGGGGGCTCGGCTAAGCAGAGCCCAGCACAGCAATCCGGATTCCTCGAAATATAGGAATTCCTCCAAGTAAAGGCCGAAGTCTTTTCGGTTTGTAGTTTCACTTTCTTTTGTGCCTACCTGACTAATAACTTCTCTGTTTATGCAGACTTTTGCCAGAAGAGGGAGGTAGCCAAGAAAAACCGCTAGAAGGTGAACACCGGCTGGCACGAGAAAGTGCGGAATTACCGTGGTCACAACTGCTGAGCTGCGTGGTCACTCCTGGGGTACACGCCGCACTACAAATCCTTTAACACTTTAAGAAGGGTGACTAGGATAGACTCCGTGCTGCGCGAAGAGGGCACCAGCTCGGAGCCAGTGACGGTCGCGGTCCCCAGTTCGGAACCAATGACAGCCGTGGTCCCCACTGGTCGTCTGGTCGAATCTGGAGACAGGGCTTCAGCTCCGCTCCCAAACCCAGAACCTGCCGGGACCTCGGCAGCCGAGGCCGGGCCTTTACGGAGGAGGAAGAGCTTCGTAGCATCTTCCAGTGCATCTTCGAGCTCAGCATCTTCAAGCTCGGCGTCTTCCAGCTAGGAAGAATAGGAGGAAGAGATGTTGTAGAGGACCTACGTGGTAGAGGACCTGTCGGCCGCGGCTTTCGAGGACGTCAGGGGCGAGGCCCTGGATGCCCCCTATGCTGCCATCGTCGCTCTGGCCTTGACGCCCACTGCCGCTGCGGCCGAGAACCCTTCCGCTCCCCCTGTGGCCGAGGTCGCTCATGTCATCGCGGCCGAGGTTGGATCCACTCCGCCCCCAGCGGTGATTGTCATTGATGACTCGCCTCCTGGCTCCACCCGAAGGGGAGAAGGTCGAGTCCGCTCTGCCGAGGACGCCGAGGAGCGCCGGGCCGAAAAGAGGGCGAGGGTCGAGGTCCGGCCTAGCCCTTCGTCGCCACCACCCATCGAAGAGAAAGCCTCGCCCCCTCCGATGGTCCCGTGGGTACCGGACATCGAGGACGTGTTGGGGAGGCCACTGTCAGTGACGGATCGTGCGGGCGGCAGCCCCCATGTGGTCGTTGCGCTGGGGAGAGCTTGCGCCCTTCCATTGGATGTGTCCAACTGGGAGAGGATGGATGATCCTTCGTTGATGGTCTCGGTGATGCGGTCGGCGGTTGCGGTAAGTAGCTTGCACAGATTTTCGCATAGATTTTCTTTTGATTCCAGCATTCGTTTTTCTACTGACTTCATTTTTATTTCGCAGGTGATGCAGAAATGCCACGTCAGCCTAGGGGGGATGGAAAGGGCGGAGGCCCGGGCAGCCGAGTGGGCGGCCGAGAAGGAGAGGCTGTAGTCCGAAAAGGAGGAATTACAGAAGGCCTTGGAGGCCAAGGGAGGGCTGTTGAGCGAAGAGGTGAGCAAGAACGCCAGTCTCGCTGCCGACCTCGATCGGGCTCAGGCCGTGGTGGCGCGGTTGAGGGAGGAAGCGGAGGCGGCGGCGGGCTAGAATGCTCACCTCTCCGCTAACCTCGGTGGCGCCCGGGCCACGCTGGTGCGGCTGGAGAAGGACCTGTTATCCAGTCGAGGGTTGAGCACACGGCTACTCGCTAAGCGGAATGAGGCTAGGGGCCAGCTGGAGGTTGCCCTGAGAGAGAAGGTTGTCGAGCTTGAGTCTGCTCTGACGAGGCAGGAAGCCGAGCTCAAGGAGGAATACTTGGCTGAGCACAACGCCGCCATGGGGGAAGAGGTTGGCAAACTGACAGCGGACTACAAGGCTCAATTGCCAGGGATCCGGGACTGAGTCTGGGAGCTTGGATGGAAGGGAGCCTCGAAGAAGGCTAGGGTTCATGGGGATAGCCCGATCTTCAGGAATCCCCCCAAGTTCCCTCACTTGGACTCGGAACTCCACGCCATAACTTCGCCCCTCCCCGGCCCATCTTCTCATGCCTGCCCAGAGGTGAGCGCCGCCCCTGAGGTGCCTCCGGAGGCTCCTCCAACGGCCAATGCTGCGCCTGAAGCTTCTCCCACGCCCGAAGTCGTCCAGGTCCCTCTCAAAGCCGCTCCTGAGGCCACCGTTCCTGAAGCCAGCTTGGTCATCTCTGAAGCCACCTCGGTCGCTCCCGAAGCCAGTACGGTGGTGACCGAGGCTACTTCAGAGATTGACTGCAACGTGGAAGCTACAGCCCTCTGAGTCTCCTCTGTATATATTTTTTTTGTATCCCTCCTATCTGTTTGTAATCAGGTCCTATCTGTTTGTAATCAGGATTTTTGTTAATGAAACAACAACTTTTTTTTGCACTCTTTGGCTTCCTTTTGATTTTCTTTTGCTTGTTTGTATGTTGAAAATGGGTGCATGGACGTCTTTTTCGCTTTACTGGTTTTGGTAGCCGAACACGTAAGCTTAGAATTTAGACTTCCCTCAAGGGACCGAGCTTGGTCTAACAACCGGAACCTCAGCGGCCCATACCCATAATCGTCGGAGGAGAGAGTATCTAGTGCTGAACTGACTAAGAGAGCCACCTTAGTGCTTCAACCCATAGTTTCCTTAAGTGCCGAGGTCAACGTCAATGTTTCTGGCTTTTCCGCCGTGGCTGGTGTTGGCACCGAGCTTAGGACGGTTGGCACTCAGACTAAGCTGCTGAGCCGGGGGGTGGTGCTGTCACCGAACCCTGATGCTTTTGGCTTTCCCGCCGTAGCTGATGCTAACACCGAACTAAGGACGGTTGGCACTCTAACTGAGCTGCCGAGCCAGGGGGTGGTGCTATCACCGAACCCTGATGAAGCTAGCGTTGCTGCCGAGCTTGGGGTGATGCTGTCATCGAACCCTGATGAAGCTGGCATTGCTGCCGAGCTTGGGGGTGGTGCTGTCATCGAACCCTGATAAAGCCGGCATTGTTGCCGAGCTTGGGGGTGGTGCTGTCACCGAACCCTGATGCTTTTGGCTTTGCCGCCGTAGCTGGTGTTGGCACTGAGCTAGGGGCGGTTGGCACATTGACTGAGCTGCCGAGCCGGGGCGGGGACTGTCACCGGGCCCTCAGAAAGCTGGCGTTGCTGCCGAGCTATATAGCTCGAAACAATTTGAAAGAGATCCGTTCCAAAAGAATGCATTTTTTATTGATGTTTTGAACCTTTGAATACATTTTTCAGAAGTAGAATTTTTTTAGGTGCATCGCATTCCATGGTCGTGGTAGCTCCTTGCCTTCCATGTCTTCAAGTTTGTATGCGGATCTCCCCGCTGCTGATAGTACTTTAAACGGCCCCTGCCAGTTGGGCGCCAATTTGCCTTCGTTGGGATTTCGGTCGCCAAGAAGTGTTTTTTTTAGGATTAGCTCTCCCACCGTGAATCTTCTTTCTTTGACCTTCTGGTTGTATCCCCTGGCCAACTGCTGCTGATAGGCGGCCAGGCGGATAGCTGCCCCCTCTCTTCGCTCTTCAGCGAAGTCCAGCTCGCGGGCCACATTCAAGTCGTTTAGCCCCTGGTCACAGAGTTCCGACCTCAAGGTCGGGAGACCAACCTCAAGGGGAGTAACTGCTTCCATGCCGTAGGCAAGGGAGAACGGTGTAGCCGAGGTGGACTGCCTTGGAGTCGTCCTGTAAGCCTATAGAACACTTGAAAGCTCTTCTGCCCACCTTCCTTTGGCTCGGTTGAGTCTTTTCTTGATTCCGTCAAGGATCACTTTTTTTGAGACCTCAGCCTGGCCATTGCCTTGTGGGTACGCCGGGGTGGAGTAGACATTTCAGATGCCGTACTCCTGGCAGAAGCTCTTGAAGAAGTCGGAATCGAACTGTGTTCCATTGTCGGATATGAGAGTTCGGGGGATTCCAAATCTCGTGATGATGTTCTTCCATACAAAGTTCTTTGTGTCTTGCTCGGTGATGAAGGACAGAGGCTCCGCTTTGACCCACTTTGTGAAGTAGTTTGTGGCTACTATCAGCCACCTTTTGCTCCATGGAGTTCGGTGGAGCGGTCCTACTATGTCCAAGCCCCACTGAGCGAAAGGCCACGAACTGGAGAGCGGGCTCAAGTCCTGTGCTGGTTGGTGGAGAGAGTGTGAGAACTTCTGGCACTTTTCACATTTTCTGGCATAGATCTGGGCGTCCTTCTACATATATGGCCACCAGTACCCTTGGCTGATTGCTCGGTAAGCTAGCGACCGACCTCTAATGTGACTGCCGCAGACCCCCTCGTGAATTTCATAGAGGAAATCTTCGACCTTGCTTGGATGAAAGCACTGGAGGTAGGGCCCGGTAAATGACTTCCTGTAGAGTCTGCCATCTGGGGAGAGCTAGAACCGGGTTGCTTTCAGCCTTATCTTCTGCGCTTCCGTCCTGTCTTCGGGTAGCTGGTCGTCCTTTAGGTAGGCGATGACTGGATCCATCCAGCTCGGACCGAGGTCGACACACATGAGCTGCCGAGGTCGCTGGAGTTCGATGCTGGGCTCTTGTAGCGTCTCCACTTCGACAGTTCTTTTATTACCGGCTTCGACAGCCAAGGCGAGGCTGGCCAGGGCGTCAACATGGGAATTGGACTCTCTGCCGATCTGCCGGACCTTGGCCCTTTCGAGCCGAGAGAGAAGTTCCTTTGCGTGAGCTAGGTAGGCCGCCATCCTGTCATCACGAGCCTGGTAATCTCCACTGAGCTGGCTCGTCACCAACTGAGAATCACTGAAAACCACTACGCGTCGAGCTTCTAAGATTTTGACACTGTTCAGTCCGGTGATGAGTGCTTCATACTCGGCCTCGTTATTGGATGCCTTGAAGCCGAGTGTTAGAGTTTGCTCGATGACAAGGCCCTCTAGAGACTGGAGGACTATGCCAGCGCCAGCCCTCTTGGACGTTGAGGATCCATCGACGAAGACTTTCCAGGCCGAGTCCAGAAACTTCTTCCAGGACTGTTCTTGCTTTATCTCGGTGACTGCCTCTGTATCCTTATTATTGCCCCCTAGTTTGGTGTCGAGCAGGGTCGGTGCCAAACTCTGGAAGGTGAATTCCACAATGAAGTTCGTTAACACTTGGGCTTTGATGGCCGTCCTGGGCTGATATTTGATATCGTACTGCCCCAGTTCGACAGCCCATTTGGAGATTCGACCGGAGAAGTCAGCTTTCCAGAAGAGAGCCTTCAGTGGGTGCTCGGTCACGACCACTATTGTGAAGGTTTGGAAGTAGTGGTAGAGTTTGCGCGAGGCGCTGACGAGAGCCAGGGCAAGCTTTTCAAGCTGCAAGTACCGGGTTTCGGTGTCGAGCAGGATCTTGCTCGTGTAATAGATAAGCCTCTGTTGGCCATCTTCTTCTCTGATGAGCACCAAGTTCACTGCGTGGTCCGAGACCGCTAGATACAAGTACAGCACTTCGCCATGAGTTGAAGTTGACAGTAGCGGAGGTGAAGAAATGTAGCGCTTGAGCTGTTGCAGGGCCTGATCGCAGTCCAGTGTCCATTGAAACTTGGAGCTTTTGTGTAAGAGCTGGAAGAAAGGCTTGCATTTGTCGGAAGCTCGGCTGATGAAGCGATTGAGCGCTGCAGCCATGTCGGTCAGCCTCTGAACTTGTTTAGCCGAGGTCGGTCTTTAAAGCTCCAGAATTGCTGTGATCTGGTTAGGGTTTGATTCAATCCCTCTTCTTGTGACCAGGCTCCCCAAGAACTTGCCGGAACCAACACCGAAAGCGCACTTAGACGCATTCAGCTTCAACTGGAACTGGCGGAGGATGTCGAAGATTAGCTTGAGATCGACCAAGTGGTCCTGTGACCTTTTGGACTTGATGACCATGTCATCAATGTAAACCTCCACTGTCTTGCCGAGCTGCACTTGGAACATTTTGGTCACTAGCCGCTGATATGTCGCCCCCGCATTCTTCAACCCGAAGGGCATCACCCTATAACAGTAGGTGCCCCGGGGTGTGATGAAGGCGGTCTTCTCTTGGCCAGGTACGAACAAAGGTATCTGGTGGTATCCTCAGTAAGCGTCGAGGAAACTCATGCGGTCGTGTCCGGCAGTGGCATCAATGAGCTGGTCGATCTTCGGAAGAGGGAAGCTGTCCTTGGGACAGGCTTTATTGAGGTCGGTGAAGTCCACGCAGACCCTCCATTTCCCTGTCTTCTTTTTACCCACCACTGTGTTGGCCAACCACTGCGGATAGTTGACCTCTTTTATTGCTTCCGTCTCGAGGAGCTTTTGGACCTCCTCAACCACGGCCTCAGTTTGTGGGACCCCAATTCGGCGTGCTTTTTGAATCATAGGCTTATGGTTGGATCCACATTCAGCTTGTGGCACATGACTGTTGGGTCGATGCCGGGCATCTCATATGGTGTCCAAGCAAATACCTCTTTATTCTCCACGAGGAGGTTGAGCAGCTCGGCCTTCTCGGGCTCGGGAAGCTAGCTTCCAATCAGGAAGAATCTGTCTGAGTCGGCGGGGTCGATCTTAACCTCGGTGAGGGCCTCGATGCTCTTCTGCGCCGGAGCCCTGCCAACATCCCCGAGCTCGGCCTCTCTGTCCAACTCGGCCATATGGACTTGGGATGATTCGGCTTCACCAGGCAGCACGGCTATCAAGCATTGCTTGGCCATGTGCTGGTCGCCTCTAACAGTGATCATGTCCGTCCGGCCAGATTGGTTCTCTAGGGGGAATTTGAGCTTTTGATGACGGGTGGAGGGCACAGCTTCCATGTTATGCAGCCACGTCCTCCCCATTATGACATTGTATGGGGAGGGAACGTCGACGACTAGGAAGTCGACCTGCCTGGAGGCGCCTCCTACTTGGACTCTGAGGGAGATCTTCCCCTTCGAGTACACCGGCTTGGAGCTGAAGCCGACAAGAGGGGTTCGGGCAGTCTGGAGGTCCTCGTCCTTGAGTTTCAACTTTTTAAGCAATCATAGTACAGAATCTCGGACGAACTGCCTGGGTCGACAAGGACTCTCTGAACCAAGAAGTTCTGTAGCTTTATGGTGAGTACTAGAGGGTTGTTATGTGGGAGTTCGACGTCCTCCAGGTCCCTGTCAGAGAACCATATTCTGGGCCCCTTCGTCTTGGCTTTCTTTGCAGCTGGCTCTGGTGCCGCGGTTAGCACCTGCTTCTGGTGGGAGGCTCTATTGGCGTCGGCACGGGTCTGGGAGCTCCCCTTGGGTGGAGGAGCGAGGTGGATGACATCGATGATGCCCTCCGGTTCGCTGTCCTGGCCGTCAACATCTCAACGTGGAGGTCGGCTGTTGTCTCGGCCTTCCTCCTTGATGTAGTCCCTTAGGTGCCCCTCCCTCACAAGGTTCTCCAGGTGGGACTTGAAGCTCTTGCACTCATCAGTTTTGTGCCCACTCTGCTTGTGATAAGCACAGAACTTACTCTGGTCCCGGTAGGAGGGGTCACTTTTCATCCGCTGCGGCCACTTGAAGAAGGGCTGCGCCTTTATTTTGTTGAGGAGCTTGTAGATTGGCTCCTTGAAGATCGTATTCACCGCCTTGAAGGTGAAGGCTTCGTGCCTTGACCTCCTGCCGCTCCCCGAGGTTGCTGCCGAGGTGGAGGTGGCTTGGCGCCGATCTGAAGACCGGGCCCTGCGTCGATCCGGGGATGGGTCTCTGCGACAGTCCTCCCTCTTGGAGGACCTGTTGTCTCCTTTGGATGATCGGTCATTCTGGGTGAGGCCGAAGTTCTCCCGACCTCGGACCTCGTCTTCTTCTGCCCGGATGAACCGGTTTGCCCGGGTCATCAGCTCTTTCATGGTGGCCATGGGGTACATGACCAACTGCGCCCGAAGCTGGATGCCCGATCGCAGAGCCAACTGAAAGGACTTCACTGTCATCTCCTCAGAAGCGCACTCGATCTAGCTATAAACAGTCCAAAACCGACGGGCAAACTGGGTGACGTTCTCGTCTTCTCGTATCCGAAGAGCCATCAGATCAGCATCGGTCTTTGGGATGACGCGATGAACCTGTAACTTCTCCAGGAAGGATGTCCGGAGCTGCCGCCAACTAGAGATGGAGCCTTCAGGGAGTGAACAAAACCATCGCAGGGGGAGATCTTCCAAACAGGAGGAAAATCATGTGTCCGAGGTTCCATCATACAGGGTGAACCTCGGGACGTTGAACTTCTCGGAGAGGGAGTATCTTCTGATCTCCCTGGAGAAAGGAGAAGCTCATGTGTCCTCAGCTTCAAAGGCGCTGTACTGGTCTCGGGTGATACCAGCAGTTTCCATATTCTGGCGGATAGTTTGCTTGACTTGCCGGTCGATCCATCGCTTGAGCTCCTCTTCGTCTTCTGGTATCTGTCGCTGCTTCTTCGGCCTTTCATGCACGTGGCTGCTGCTGGAGTCTTCTTCTCCGTGGACCTAATCACGCCTTTTATTATTAAGGACGTGCCTCAGGTCTCGCTCTTGGGCCGAAGGAGCCTGGCTGTGCTTGGGTGGAGGACCCGAGGCATGGCTACGCACGGGAGGTGGACTCCAAGCCCTTCTCTTCTCCTGGAGCTGCTGCTTGAGCCGCTGGATAAGCTCGTCCTGCTCCTGGATGAGGCGGTTCTAAGCCTTGATATCATCCAGGTGAGGGTCTTCGTCTTCACCAAGGTTGACTTGATGGTGGGACTGGGATTCAGCCTGCGCTGACTTTTCACGCAGCTTGGTGACTGACTTGTCACCTTGCCTGGCGTGCTCATTGCTATGGCGGGGTTGCTCTGGAGGCGGAACGTCGTGAAGGGAAGGCATTGTCAGCCCCCTAGACTGCGATACCGACTGGACCGTAAGAGACCTTTCTCCTGACCTCCTTTGTCGAGGGGGTGGAATTTGCACCAGCACAGGCTGCATGGATGGTCCCTTGCCCTTGGAGGGTCCTTCATCATTTCTGGTTTTTGGATGCATGGTATTTGAAAGCTTTTTGTTTAGTAATTCCCACAGACGGCGCCAAACTGTAGGCGGTGAAAATACGACACCCACTTAGATTGAGATGAACTTTGTAGATCAGGGAATACCGAACGCCAAGAACCTAAAAGGGAAGGAAAATGACTTGGGTCAGAGCCCCTAGCTGCTGTGAGCCGAAGGCACTCCGATGCCTGAGTTAGTTCTGAGCAAACCAAGCATGAGGAAGAAGAAGAGAATGAGAGATAGTATGTTGTGTATAACGTGTTGTGTACCTCCATGGGGCTGATCCCATGTGTATATGTAGATATTCCTCGTTCATTCTCTCTGTGAGTGTGGGTAGGTGGGGTAAGGTCCCATCGGGCCTTACCCTGACATTCGGCGGTAGGTAAAAAAGGCACATCCCATCAGAAGCTTCCATGCTTTTGGTCAATTAATGTTAAGGGATGATAAAGTCAACTTCTTATCGCCATAAATGAGTAATCCTATCGTCATAAATGAGCGCCCCTATCTGACAGGGCACGCCCGTACTTCTCAGAGGAGGGTGATAGGCCAATTCGCCTTCAGCGCTTTTACCGGGACTATGAACGGTCTGATTGTGCTGGCATTGTGCTAACCTGGCACTGCTAACCGAGCCGCCGAGCTGACACATTGAGCTGACACTCCTAACCGAGCTGCAGGGTGGAGGCCTCTCGAGCCAGCGCTTCTTACCGAGCCGCCGAACTGCTGCCCTGTGATTACCGAGACCGAGGTGAAGGTCGGTATATTACCTTGGTTCTTAATCTCGCCATTTCGGTGTTTTACCCACACAAGTAGGATGTTAATCATTTGCACAAACAATGTGGCGCAAATGACCCATGCCATTTGGATGGTCAACACATCTAAACCGAATATTTTCTTTAATACGGATTTAAAGGGATCGGCATTGATCTTAGCCGTTGAAAAGTATGATATATCATAGAAGAATGATGCAGGAGAGATGTACGAGGACGAACATTGATCTTAGCCGTTGAAAAGTATGATATGTCGAAGTCGACCGAAATTTTAATCCAGCCAGTGGTAGAAGCTATAGCCACGGAACCCACGTTATCAATTAGAGTTGCAATAGCACCTGCTCGCCAATTGCCATCTTTATCCTGAAATTGAATTAAATTCACAGATAGAAAATCAATGGTCACATTGGAGAGTTTGATATTTTGGGGGTGGGCAGGACATCAAATGGACAATTTCAAAAGAAACAATGTCTAAAATGCTCTTTAAATTACTATTAACATAGGTTTTAGATAACGATGGGTTGGTGGGTTAAGTAGTAATCCCACCTTTCACCCGGCTCCCAACAGATTGATCTTCAGAAATGGTCTCTTCCCATGTGTGTGTATGTTCGTGTCTGAGCTATTTTAGGCCCCAGCCAAGCAGCCTGGGGTGAAGAGAAGGAAAAAATAAAAAAACAATAGGTTCTAATTTCTTGATAAAGGAGGGGAGGTGGGCAGGGCTACTGAGTACTTACAGCGAGGTGTTTGGGCACAAGGAAGTTGCATAGGATCCGACCGGCTTGAGCACCGACAATTTGAAGGCCTGCGAGGGCGAGATTATCGACACGTGTGGCATAGGCAGCGTTGGCCCTATCTTCCTGCCATTTCTTAGCCTTCTCTACCCTGTTCCGTTCCATCGCTGCCTTTCCGATTTCCTCTCTCTCTCCCGTCTTATCCACACATTAGAAAAGAGGGTCAACAGCTCTGAACATGTGTCACAACTTACACGTGACAATCTTACTTGCAGTTCTGGGTCCATTTGGCCAGCGCCAAAATAGGCTTGTATTGGACATTCAAGAAGAAGAAAAAAAAAATCTCGGTTGGAAAAGAATGAAAGATAAAAACGTGGAGATGTAAATGGGACAATGAAAGTAGAATTTGGATTACTAGGTGATGGCCAGATCTGCATTTGCTATCTTCTGTTAATTTATTTTTTATTAAAGAAAAAAAATTCATTTGATAGATATTTATTAATCTTTATCTTTGTTCCTCCAATTTTAACCATACTTTAGAAAAATATTTCTTATTTTCTAGGATTTCAATGCCATGCAAATGGTTTTTATGATTTTGCAACTTTCTAGGGCTATGCGTTAGTCAATCAAAAGTGGGTCATGGGTGGCAGGTTGGATAGTTCTCGTAAAAAGTTTATTTGGAATTAATGGAGGGGTGGTTTTTTTGAAAATACCAAAAACCTAATTTTACTATCTTTTCAATCAACTCTAGCAACTGTTCAAGGAAGGCGTGAGAGTGATTTCCAGCCCAATAACAAATGGCCCAGAACTGAGCATATCTATCCTTGAAGTCGCCCCAGATTGCCAATATTTAACACAAAATTTTGCAATTAGCCAGCTTGTCTCAAACTTGACCAGATAATTTCGCTGCCAATCACTTCATTTGTATCTAAATATGGAATAACAATGACAATTAAGGGGAATAACAATTGACTGAAAGTGTTGTTAACCTGTAGTTACTGGAGTTTGAATTCTGGGAATCATACCACCCTGGCCTAGAGTTTTTACATGTAGTCCAAAGTTATATGACCCAGCTCACTGTTCTAATTGACTCCATGCCTGCAAATTGACCAAGATTGAAAGGATCCATCCGTACAACAGTTGGCCATTATTCTGTTGAATGTGGATCCTTGCTTCCATTCATCCTTCTGCCTGTTGAACAGTTAGGTTTCTCTAGCTCAGAATATTTTTGTGGCATAAACCATCCACCAGTAGACCCATCACTTAAGTAGTCTGGATGACCGGATACGAGACCAATGCACAAAGTCCAGGCTGAAGAATACTTTGAGTATCCACACAAGTTGAGGATCATATGAGTCCACTTTGAAGGTAAACGGACCTAGGGCAAGGTAGGGAAAGGCATCACAACATGCACTTGACAGCACAAGAAAGATAATAAAATGACTAAAAATCTTAATAACATATAATCAGCTGGGTCTCATTAGTATGGCATCAGCAAGACCATCTGAACCGATTGGCCAAGGATTGAGCATCACATGTTAAAATCCCCACTTCCTTCTCTGGGGTGGAGGGGGTGTCAGGATGTCGAGCATTGTTTCCCTCTCCCTCGGAGTCAATGCCACTCCTCTCAAAAGGTTCAATGCCATGATGTGGACATTGTTCTTATGCCTGTGCTTCTGGTAAGCCCACACGCCTGCAGCTGCTCCAGCAATCATGAACTGTACACAAATTAGTGAACTATTAGTAATTGATCTATCAGGGGATACTCATGTTTACGAGTAAAGTGGAAGGAGCCACACGACCAACATAACTAGTAAAACATAAAAATGTTAGCACATATAGCCAAGAGGTCACAGATGGGACTGCATGCAAACAATCAAAGTCCTGTGTTGAACTTAGAAAATGCATCAAACAGCTTTAAAAAGTAGATGAGAGAGAGAGAGAGAGAGAGAGCAACCAGGTTGCATCACAGATTCACAATACAATGCAACAAACTTGCGTGGTCACTTGAACTCATCTTTATACTTGGTGTACAGTTGAATGGAAAGGATTGAGTGTAGAATACCTACGGCCTTTTTTTTATGATCGATAATAAATTTTCATCGATCTGTAAAAGAAGGATCCATACAGCATGTGGTATAAAGTTATAAACTATGCAAATCACGCATGTGCTTGGATAGCGCACACAAAATCTGTAGTGTATCTGAACCAAACAAAAATGGCGATGCCCATCCTTACTGGAATGAAATTTCCCAATCACTGAATAAAGAAAACATGTACAACATCAGAGCTCATCATCCATTAGGACCTACTCTAAATGTGCAAGCACTTAAACTCACTTGACAATCCTAACCATTCCCATTTGGAAAGTTATAGGTCACAACTGCATTATAAATACTCCAAGATGAAAGGTTAGGATTGCACAATCAGCTTAAGTTCTAGGCAGTGATCCATCCAGACGGTGAACAGTCAAAATCATCATACATGTGTCACGCATACTAAGATAGTCAATGATACATTACAAATTTAAAATAAAAAAAGGTTTCTTGATAAGACAGGAAAAAAAAAAATTCTCATCTCCTACAGGTATAGGAGTCATAGGTGCTAAACTGAGATGGAAGGACATCATGACTGACCGGTGATAGCCATATAGCTGCAGTCTGCATATCAAAACGTGGAACATATAGTACAGTCTCTCCAAAATCATCCTCGAGCTTTTTAAAAATCTCCTTATCGGTTTTGCCAGCTCGTACTTCATCACGAATAAGCTGCAAGTAGCAAGAAAGTTGGTAACAAAGACAAATGATGTTTAGATGATCGATGGCAGATTATATTTGAACAGAAGCAAAATGAGGTGATGCATCTGAGAAAATAAAACCTAAGCTCCTTATCTGGGGTATGGAGGCAAGTCTAGGCTCTAGACTCTTTTGACACCATAATCTGATTGACACAGAAATTTTTTTTTTTTTTTGAACGGTCTGATTGACACAAACATGAGTGTATGTTTAACATATTCACATTCTCCCTAATAAAACATCTCTTATCAACATTCGTGTATATGCTTGCAATGCTTACATATTTTTGATACAAAGGCTGTGAAAAACTGAATCATATCTCACATAGATCCTACATGTATCCATATCATGCAAAATGGATAACTGCTCAACAATGGAGATATTTGGATCGTCTAAAAAATGCCAACTTATTGGATATTATGCAGCTCATTAATGACATTCCTTCACAATCTTGCCCATGTATAATCCAGATACCATCTTTCGCATTCTTCTACTTAATGTAAAACATGTAACTCGGACATGGACGCCAGCATGGGCAGCTAAGGAAAGTAGGCGACTAGGCATGACAATAGGTTGGCTTCTTATTAACTTATCAGCTGGAAGCCCCTGGTTCAGTACATTTACCAAATGTACCAAAAGTAAAGCATGTGCCTGATATGTGAAAGTATCGGGCATGGCTCTGGCTGGGTTTTGATCACCCAGGCACGGCCCTTCAATTAACTATTAATCAAGCCTACAGCTGTCAGTGGGCTGGGTTGTCTTCCGGCATGAAGCTCTTTCGAGACTAGGGAAACAAAGCTTGGCCTAAAATTCCACGTTCACTTAAGTCATAGATCAAGGTCCAAAATAGAGATCTAAAACATTGTTCTGATTGCAGCTGTAAAATTGTGAATTAGGTCAGATAAAGTAAATTAGACTACGAAGTTCCCACTCTGCAATGTGCCATTAATTAATTTGTCACATGCTGTCCCTAAGCCAGATAAAAGGAGTGTTCATTGGCAGTCGGCTGGGTAGCCAAGGTTTTCCAATGGTCCATTTGGTAGAAATTCAAACCAAGTTATAATTTAAAATTTTCAGAATCATGAGATTACTGGAATTCTCCTGACTAAGCTTTCTATTGGAACTGGAATTTATATGGAGGAAAAAGTTAGGATTTTTCAAATAATTTAATTTGGAGTTTGGATTCCAGAGGAACTGGAATTTGAGAGAGCAAATGAAAAGTCCAGTTGCTAGCAAATGCTGGGATTTCTCAAAAAGTATGAAAATTCTGAAAAAAAAATGTGGAATTACAGCCTTTGGAATTTGCAACCAAACAACCCCTTAGCCCCTTAGCAAACAGTTCAGGGCCATATACAGATTATAAAAAAAAAAAAAAAAAAAAAAAAAACAAGTAACCCTTTCCTGGAAAGGAAAGGAAAAGAAAATTAAGGAGTACTAACTACTAAGTACCTTCCTGAGGAGAATAGCAACGTCTGCTTGCGAATCTTCAATAGACTGACTACCACATTCAGTACAACGGACATTTTGACTTATGCTTCTTGCACGAGCTTCCAGTGTTTGCGCCTTCTTCACTGCCTCCTCATCCATCGAAGAAATGATGAAGGTAACTTACAAAAAACTGAAAAAGAAACACAGTAGAGCCATTTAGATGGGTTTTCAAAAAAGCACCCAAAATACCATGGGATTCTTTCTTCCATAAAGACATGAGGAAATGCCACTCTCCTTTTCAATGTACATTCAAAATATACAACAAAGTACAGGTTATACAAAGAGCTCTAACAGCTTATAGACAAATTGGTTAACAACAAGTGGCATGTTAGTGGGTCCGGGCCATGTGAAATAAGAGTCTCTCAGACCCTCTTCAGTTAAGTTTTCAGTTCTCTTCAGCAGTTGAAAACTACAAAACATGTCCCTTTTTCTTTCCTTCTTTTGCCGCAGACCAAATATAATATGGAGTTTGTGGATTGGCCATCAACCAGAAATTAAATTCCAGGCATTTCCAGCTATCAACTATCAATGTAAGGCCATCAAAAGGGCAGGCAAAGTGGAAACTTTCCCTTTATGTCTAAACTGTCCATTCATGGTCTCAAATTGAACAGCTAGAGTTCTCCAACAAATTTGATTTTCGTTTGCTGGGTAACCTAAAAGCCCTTCTTATACCTAAAGGAGCCAGTGACCCAACCTCTTTTTTTCTTTATCTTTCTTTCTTTCAATTTTTACAAGAAGGGTTATGGATTGTCCAACCACCAAAACAAATCAGCCCCAAGGGGCATTCCTTGCCATAAAAAAATCCATGGGATGAAACCATCAAATGAAAATCACGCCATCTACTGGATCCCAATCTTGAATTTTGAAAATTGAAGAGACAGTTACTTTCTTCCTTAGTCAGGCATTTCATCAAACACTTGTAATGCAAAATCAGTTCAGTTGAATCAACAGGAAAAAAATAGCTCTATTTGATCAACTTCTCCGATCTGAAAGTTTCCATGCAGCAAACAAAATGATGAAAGAAACATGCTTTCTTTTCTGACTATCAGCCGATACCCAAGAAACTCATATTCTATATGAACAACAACAACAACCCAAAAAAAATGATCGCAAGAGAGATGGGAGAAACGTGCCTTTATTAAGAGCGAGCTTGAGAGATTTGAAATAGAGAGCAAGAGAGAGCTTAAGGCCTTTCGGTTGGGGTAAGCAAGAAAAATATATATACATCAAACACACTGGAGGGCAGGAAACAACAATCTCAATTTAGGGACTATTCAGGCAGCCTATGGCTATTTTTATTGAAGACTCTGGACAGGGACCATTTTGTCCTGCACTCTTTGCCCTCTGACCAAGAGGAGTGGCAGTTTCCTTTTTATAAACAATGGTCACAGTAAAACCAACTTCATTTGGGTGAATTTTGAGGATACACTATATACTGAGTACGAGATTTATTTTAAGTGACTTGGATTTTCAAAAGGTGGGCTCTTACTCTAGAGCGTTTAACACAGGGTCTCTTAGCGCATGAGAACTCAGGCTCCGAGGTCATTTTGTCAATTTACCATTGGTTGTTTGTTTGCATTAGAATATATAAATATATATATATATATAAAAGAATTGAATGCATAAATGATTTCCATGCATGTGGTTACACATTATTATGTCTGTTTATACTTATCTATGCATGTGGTGCATTAATGAGATCCGAAAACAGGGTGTAAATAAGGTCATTTGCACAACTAGTTTTGCACACCTTAATGGGGGTAAAGGTGATTATCACTTCTCGTGCCAAAAGGTGCTAATTCAGTTCCTTACTTTGTGATTACATTTAGTGGACTCCATCAACCACCTTTGTTTTTTCACAAGTTTTGCACACCTTAATGGGGGTGAAGGTGATTATCACTTCTCGTGCCAAAAGGTGCTAATTCAGTTCCTTACTTTGTGATTACATTTAGTGGACTCCATCAACCACCTTTGTTTTTTCTAATTTATGTGGATACAATAGTTGTGATTCAAACCATTTTTTTTAATTCAAACCAACAAATGTCAAGGCATTTGGCATATGAAAAAGGGAGATGCAAAACCATATTTGGCCTTATTTTTTTTTAAATGGACCATTGGAGACCAGTTGGATTTAATGTAAAATCCAAAACAAGAATTCAATATTACATTAAGCATATGAAGTAGAGTTGCTACTTTTTGGAAATGTCAAATTTCAAAGAATCAAATTGCCGCATCAACCACTAAAAGAGATTTGGCATCTCCATGGTAAACACTTTCAAATTCCACGTGGACACCCCAATGATCATATTTGGTGTAGAGGACAGCCCCAATAACCATGCCAAATGTGACTTGACATTTGGCATGAATGATGGAAATGCAAAAATTAATATATTAGAAAGGTACATGCCAAATAATATTTTGGTATATTTTATGCAAGAAAGGGGCCCACAATGTAAAAGTTTTTTTTCTTTTATGATGTAGGTCCCATAATAATATAAAAATATAATAAAATAATAATTTAGCATATGGGGTGGAGTTTCTTGATGTCAAATCTCAAACCTTTAAATTGCCACGGAAGCCTTCAATTGGAATTTGGCATCTCCAAATTGACATATCTATTGAAGATGCTATAAGTTGCCATATTGCCACGTCGCCACTGAGGCATTTTTTGTTAAAAAATTGTACTACACCCTTTGCGGATGTTTTTATGTGGATTTTTCGTATATCCCTAGAATTAGAGTTTAAACTTAATTTGTTCATATTAATTCCTATATTCGAGTGTGGTTTAAGAAGGCGCATCATGCCTCTTGGGTCCAAAATCCCATGTGCTCCTCGTAGAAATTACTACAAAATAAGTTTTAAGCCTAAAAGAAACGAGAATGAAAAATGATTCCGTCTCAATGTTTTTGTGAAAAATGCTTTGGCAAATTCATGACTATAAGATTATTTTTTATTTAAAGCCTGTTTAGAAAAGAACAAAATGACAAGTGGAGAACCACCATGCAACGTAGAAACAAGGGAAAAGCTAGGGGCCTATTTGTTTGAAAGAGATTCTGATGAGAATTCCATATGTTGGGATTTTTTACCTTGAAAACTCCTTATTCGATTAGTGAAATGACAAAGAACTAACCTTTTCAAATATCACTTTGAACCTTTGGTATTCTCCAAATTTGAAGCTTTTTGAATGCTAGGTTATACTTGAGCATCTGAAAGACTTGTTTGGGAAGGGAATTCAAAGAATATGTAATTTTCCCCGTAACGAACAAATAGGTCCGGAGGGTGTCAAATTCATTTTAACAATTGCTGTTATTCTGTTGTGGCGACTCTCCGCTATGTCTTACTAAGGAAATAAATTTATCTAGAGAAAAAGTTTGTCTCCTCTGTTTTATACACATCCAAATAAGCCATGCTATTAATGGATGATGTAGCGAGTATAGATAGTTAAATACTAGGGTTTTTTTTTTTTAACCGTTCAAGGCAGCTAGACGCTTTGAGTTATCTAACTAATGTGAGAGTGAACCCCAACACACGCAAGGGAGAAGATCGGCTGCACACGCAGTAAAGAATCATGGATCGAGCTCGGGGAATTTGGGTGAGAGGGCTAAGTAAGTCTTTTTTATTTAGGTTAATAGCCAGAGAACAAGAACCAAGTTTTTGTTTTCATTTTTCATATTATCTAATATAGTAAAATAGTTGGTACCTGATGTTCTGAAAATATCATTATGAATGATTTGCCTTTGACGAAACGAAAATATTGCTACAAAGTATTGGCCATATATATAAGACACCAGCGTAAAATCCTGTGCAAGTGGGCGTGGTCTTTCCATGTCAACAATCAGAGATGTATTCAAATATTTGCCATGTGGTCTTTCCTTGTGTTGACTTCGGCTAGAATGTGATCTACAGAGATATGCATTGCATGATTTGATCATGCATCGCTGGAATGATGAGAAGAAATTATGCATAGATGATTTCAGTTGCTTAATCTGGACTTGGATTGGATTGCTTATTGAGAGAGAGGATTAGTTCTGATATTGCTTACTGAGTGAGGGAGGACTTAAAAATGTCCATTAGGGGTGTAAAAGAATATCGTCTAAGCATGTAATCGAACATAACCGTAGTTAATAACCATATTTCGGTTATTAAAATCGAAAGACCGCACTTCACGGATCAGTTACGGTTTTCAACATTGACTAACGGTTATTAACCAAACAAAACCGTGAAGTGCGGTTCTGTTAATTGACACACGGTTAACCGTATCGTTTTACTAAATAAAAAAAAGGGGCCTAAATGAAATATGTATATAATTCTTATTGGTTTTTTAACGGTTTTCAACGGTTTTGCAAATACAATTCGGTCACGGTTTTTAACGTTTTTAACGGTTAACCGCAGTTCGGTTTTTCACGGTTTTTTCAATTACAGTTATGATTACGGTTTTTAAAATCGAAAACCGTGATTTACGGTTCGGTTAACAGTTCTCCCAAAATGAACGGTTAACCGAACTGTTACACCCTAAATTGTCCAAGATCAATCCCAACCTATAGAGTCCTAGACATCCCAACATGACACTAATTAATATGACTGATATTCA
Organism: Persea americana; assembly: GCA_029852735.1. Taxonomy (NCBI): domain Eukaryota; kingdom Viridiplantae; phylum Streptophyta; class Magnoliopsida; order Laurales; family Lauraceae; genus Persea; species Persea americana. The sequence goes on along the minus strand of CM056813.1, from coordinate 61,706,703 downwards.
TCGATGGACTCGGACAAAACCATCTGTACTCCTGAGACCATTGAAAAGGAGTTTATTTTTAGCCCACCCTAATCCAAACCAAAATCTTCCTATCTCGTCCTACCCAATACGCATGATTGACACACATTAAAGCCTGGGTCTTTGTCCCCACTCTATATATTCACTATTACCAAAAACCCAATACAATAAAAAGTTTCATACAGTCCAATATGTGTCCTTTTCCCCTATTAAACTCCAACAATCCATTGTTGGTTGCCTACCTAGGGTGAGACAATTGGAACACAAAAGTGGGCCCAAATGCGCATACAAACTACCCAAGGACATCATTCATGGCATGAGGCCGAATATCATAAATTCATAAATCAATCCTCTTTATAATTTGTAACTTGCAACAACTTCATAAAAGAAATAAAAGGGAAAAACAATAGATCATTAAAAGAAATTTCCAGATTACAAACTAAAGTTGAAACTTGAAAGGGGATAGTCCCGAGACTAGACTGGTAAAATTGGCAGGCCCTCTGTGGTAATGGCACCTGAACTAAAGATAGCAATGGCCCTCCTCTCTCTATTTTTAGATTTGATGGGAATTTAGAATTATGCTCATATTTAAACTGTTGGTTTCGAAATGCTTTTGAATCCAAATCTAGTAAATGATTTGAACTTTGCTTGCTTCAAAGAGTTAAGATACATATTTTTAAGACATGGGTCTTGACTTTGTATAAGTTAATGTCAAAAACTTCATGTAACTACTTTTATATTGGTTACGAAGATATTGAGATTTAATCAATTGTGAAAAGTAGACTTGATGCACTGTTACTAGTTTAAATGATATCCCTTTTTAGGTATTTTTAGTTGAATGATAATCCTATTTTAAATATAAAAAAATTAAACCGGTTCTGGAACTGGATATCCTCTTATAGGAACCGGGTCTAGAACCAGGAAATGTGTTACGAGCAGGATCTGGAACTGGAACCGTCGTTTACAAAAGGCTTCCGATCCAATTCCAGGTCTGCCCAGAACCAACCCGTTTGCATCCGTAGCTACAGATCATTTTTCTATAAAAGTGTGCTATGGTGTTTCCTACCATCTCCATATCGCTAGGGAGAAAGCAAACAATCATCAATAGCCTCACAACCTCAGCCTAAGAGATGATCCAACTGCAAATCCAACCATTTTAACTTTTTCCCCTTCCAAATGAATCAGATGGAATCTTAATAGCCTAGCAGCTACAGTGTTCCACCTCTTTGACAATGAAAGCCCCATCTCAACGCTTCAAAATGTGCCTGAACTATAAACTCAGCTCTCTCTGAACCAAGATAAATCCACCTTTCACCTCAACTGAGCACATAGCGATCTATGAGCACACAATCAACAGCGTCGCATCACGTGTTGGTACAAATGTAGAAAATCTTTTCTTCCCATTCAAACGATCGCCAGTTGAAATTGTCTTAGCCATGTATAAGCTAATGGAAGCAACTACACAATGATAAATATATCCTCACTTTAAAAAGAATAGTAAATTGATAATGAGAGAGACAATAATACAAAAAAATAAACAGCAAAACTAGGAAGATATCTAATTTGTAACTTCAGTTCAAATTCCTGTTGGCATTCATCTTCTGTTCTTACTTCCAGTTCCAGGTACTAAAACTTTCTTAATTCAGGGAACTGTTACAACCTAACAATGTATGTTTCGACATATCTATTCATATATATGCTATACAATCTGAGACTGAACATGAACTTTATTCCCCAACTCACCTGTATCTCAGGAGTATTGCTATTTATTGATTCTCAAAGTTGAAAAAGTATATCTCATGATGCTTTTTGACATTACTAAATCTGAGTCACACTTGGACATAGAAACACCAGCATGGAACTGCAATAAATTTTTATTTAGCATTCTGGCTGCTACCCACTGGAATTGTGTTATTGATTTACATGCCAACCTCTAAAACAACTTGATTTCTGCTTTTCTGCTTCTGTCAAACTTCCACAACCACTCCTGATCCTTGAGACACCTAGTAACCTAGCCAAGTGTTCACCCGTCATTTGCTGGGGAGAAGACACAGAACACACTGCTGAAATTTGAGACACTATACCATTTATGAATCATACTAGCACTATAGAGATAAAAGTTAGCTGGATCAAAGTTATATTCAGTTGAGCCAATGGTTCAGTAATCCAGGCCCTTGACCAGACATGACCAATCATGGATGATGTACCAAAAATGTCCCGGATAGGAAGATCATAACTCTTTAATGAACCTACAGACAGTAAAGAAAATAATACGGCAAATGAACAGGAGAAAAGACCCATGAATGGATTGCTTGGACCTTCCACTTGGGAAGTTTTGGATCATCCACAACCATGATGGCCCATAAGATCAACAATCCCAACCCTAAAAGAGTCACATCTAACATTTAGAAGTCGATGTGAGCAAACTACTCATTGAAACACGACCATATCACATCTAATGTTTAGAATTCAATGTGAGAGTGCACTGCTACTTGTAGCAATTAAAATTTGAGAATATATCCAAACAAGAACACGAATCCATGCACCATAGTTACCTGGTTTGTGGTCAACTTGCATTTTAACATCTTCAAACTTGCAGCTTATACCTGTGGGGCCAAGAGTCAATCAAAGAGTCAAGTAGCTTACAATTTCAATACATGTTAATTAGTCTGCAATTTGTATAGACTCTGATATAATGTCCAGCAAGGGTTGAATAAGTGAAGCCTACATGCAAATATGGAGAACATATCTCCATTTTGGATGAGTTAAAGAAAACTTCACTAATGATTGCTGCAGAACACAATTCATCGTGAGCCAATCCAAGAATGACCCACCAAAACAAGAAAGATTCAGTGTCCATGTATAGCAGTGAGCTTCATCGTCCTCCGTCGCTTATGCCCATCTATGTTAGTAGTCACAAAAAGCTTGTCACTGGATGGGAATACATCCATAAATCTTAGATCTTCTCTTCCAATCATGTAAGCATTTTCTGCTCCAGGTATAGTAAAGTCTGCAGGATTTCTGTTAGTAGCACAAATCTCAGTCATGCAGCAGTTTTTCATAGATCGTGCCATTTCATTGATCTTGGATTGTCCAACAAAATCTGAAGTAGACAGTACCCTTTTCTTTGCATTACCCAAATTCTCATCTTTAGCAAGGAACCTCTGAGAGCTCGGGTGTCTAGTTTGAGTGGATGAAAGGGAGCCTTTTGTTTTCCCTTTCCTGTGAAACTTTGAAGATGTCTTATTGGAAAGCCTACTTTTGAACCCACGGTCTGTCCTTGATCTACTAGAATTGCGTGTAGAATCATCCAATGAAGACCCAAGTTCGCCAATCTTACACATTGGGGGGAGAAGTTCACATGAACTTCCTTGTCGATGCTTTTGATCAAAGAACTCAAATGACTTCGGGTACATGGAGGAGTTCCCACTCCTGAATACTCCATTCTCTACCCCAAAGAACTCCTTGTGGTGATTGTTATGTGAAAATTCAGGCTTCTTAAGGGGAATAGCCTGCTTTCGGACCACTGATATGTCAGCAGGTGTACTGGAGCATGCCCCTTGATCCATTAGTCTGAGCAAATTCATTGCTGAGATGGCCTCATTTGTGCACAAATCCAAGGGTCCCATCATTGAATTATACTCATATCCTTGCTTCATGAAACAGAATGCAAACCCAGGAATGTTTCGGTTATCTGTATCTGAAACATCCTCCCCTATCTGCTTTTGAAGGTGATGAGCAGGATCTGGGCTGTTAGGTTCCAGATCATGATTCCCATTATTGTTTATGTGGTTTCTTTTAGGCAATGGATTTGTACAGTGACACAGTATGCATCTATGAGACAAATCATCAAACCTGTGAGGGGTGTTATTATCAAACTGCATGCTATTTGACGGTATCTGTAGCTCATCATAATGGGTTTGCCCGCATGAACTCTCTTGAGGAGCTGCCCGACTTTTATGATATGCCTCTAAGAACTGTTTACAGGTAAGAGACCATCTATCAGAGTTTATGTCAGAAACTGTAACAGGAACTCCACTTGATGGCTTTTCTTGACACTGTGAAAATGGCATAAACCCCTTATAGGCACAAGATTGCTCCAATTGTCTCATTCTCAGATGGATGTTGTTGTATTTCCCACAATTACAAGAAGGGTTGCAATTCCATTTCTTGCAAGGCTTTCCTACCTTTTTGCCAGCAGTAGACCTGCCACTTCCAGCATTGCTGGACTGAGATTTTTGCACTGAAGAGGTTTTCTTGTGAAGAAAGCAGGGCACTTCTTTTCTACGAACTTCAGTAAAATCCATCATATCGGGGACCTTCATGTTTGTATTTGTTTCTTGCATGTTATACGAGTTCCCAGCAGTATCTTCAACATTCAGCAGATGCCTTTCGCGCTGATTTTTTGCCATGAGTTCAACTATCTCCATGGGGATGTCATCCGAACTGTCTTGTTCACAAGTCTTGCTATTTCTCTGCTCATATTCATGTGAAGCTTTCTGATGACCTTCCAAGTCAGTGACTGGACCACAAGTGGATGTATCCAAGGAATCCTGAAATAAATACATCATTGCTTTCAACCCATGTTCAAAACTTTTTTACCAGTTGTGTAGAAGTAATTTCACTTCAAAAACTACAGGAATTTATGCAGCTATCAAAATGTGGAACCATTTTAAGCTTTAGAAAAAAAAGTATCCCAAGTGGCCATGCCACCGTGAAAAAAGACAGTTTTACATTACGGCAAAAAACCAATACGGTCAACCCAAGGAGTGCTTGTGCCACATTAACTGGATGTCGATCTTTGCATCCATTTTCATTAGAACTAATAACAAAACAAACATGTGAACAAGAGCAAGGAAAGTAATTCCAAAGGCCAGAAATTCCGAAGAAAGTAAAAATAAATAATCTGTTTCAGTACTTTGTTGGGACAAAAGTCGCAAACGCACTAAAATTATTGAAAAACAGCTGAAGAAAACAAAAATTCTCATAATAAACACCAGAGCAAATTGCAAATGTTCAATGTTTACACTGAATCCAGCAATCACAAATACTTTCAATAGTTGGTATATTTTTGCTGTATAAATTCCTAACCTTGAAAAGTAACATACATGCTACAGAAACTCCCAAATTCAGTAAAATAGTCAGTAAAAAGAAACATCCATGGATTAAAAGATAATAGCACCAATTAAATTGCAAAGAATAAGAAAAACTACAATCTGAATAGACCTAATAACTGAAAGCAAGCATCCAGCGATCCAGAAAGGAAAAGGCATAGCACTGGTATATAGAAAAAGAAAATCCCAAACCTTTAGCCAATGCATCAGGGTTGATGTACCATCTTCAGTTTGGTGCGTCTTATTCTTCCTCTTATGCAGAACAGCCTTTCTATGGTTAGAATCTTGATGTCCGCGTGATCCAGGCAAGGCATCCTCTGCTGATTTAGACTGAACAACATTGGTGCTATAGCATTTGGCATTTCCAGCATTAGTTTTCAGTTTTCTGGATGTAGACTTTCGCCGATGATTCAAAAATAACTGCTCATCTTCAACTCGGGTCATCTTTTTTTGCTTCTTACTTGCCATAACCTTTCTAGAACTTCTTTGTGTGCCCACATCACTTTGAGAAGGATGCAGAATTGTTCCAGTAGACACATCTAGTGCTGATTTAGAATCAAAAGCCACAGGAGCAACAGGTTCTCCTCTTCCATTTTTTTTATTAATCTTTACCTTCCCCACTGTACCCTTTAGCCAACTCATCAAAGAAGGGCTTTTATCTGCAGCTCGAACTGTCCTACTAAACTGTTTACTTGTGATATGTTTTTTACCATCTTCATGGACAACCAGACTCGTTTTGAGACCAGAATGGAAATCCAAATCCTTGGATAAATCACTTTCTGCTTTAGAATGGTTAACTGCTGTGTGAATGGAATTTATTTCTGCATCTTTGTTGAAAATAAGAATTTTGTTGGGCACACCTGGCACCGCACTTCCGATGATGTCAGTCAGAAAGCGCGTCTTTCGGGGTTTTTTCCGATGTAAAGTTGATGTACCAAGTTGACCTGCAATGTGCTGACCCCGTGTGCCAATCCCAGCCAAATCCTCACTATTTTCAGAAGAATTGTGGTCGCTCTGATAAAATCCGATGGAATTAAGCTCGCTTGAAGGACCCACAACAACAGTTAAAGGAACATCACTTTTAGCATCTTTAACTACTCCCAGGGATGTCCCATAATTGGCCATTACTTTGTCATGTTTTTTCTTCATCTTGACCAAATGGCTCCTACCAAGCCTTATATTATCCTTGTGGCAAAACTGAGAAGTACCGTTACTCATGTAAGTGGGAACTTCAATATTAAACCCAACATTGAGAGATCCACCCCTTGTGTTGCATTGTTCGTGGTACTTAAGCAATTCATTTCCTTTCAATTTGATAGTTACTGCCTTAAAAGCATTGCACTCATGAAAATTTGGCTTTTTGGATAATACCAAGTCAGATGTATGCTTGTTTGTTCTCAAACTAAGAGATGAATCAAGCAACATTGGTGCATCATCATGATCTTTCAAGATGGAATTCTCACAAAAACAAGTAAAATCATCTTTGACTTCATTGCAGAAACAATTCACAAGCACTCCAGCATCTGTATCAGCACCTGTGCCTATCCTCCGTAAACAATTTGGGCAACGCCACCACCTAAAATCAGAAACCCATAAAGGAGGTAAGCAGTGTGCATCTTCATCCAACTCATTACAGTCATCAGCTACAGAAAATGGCCATGTTATCTTCCAATCTGTTTTACGAACCTCAGCAACGTATCCACTGCACAAATGATATAGACAACACATTAGAGAAACTTTCATGTCTGAGATATGTCACTAGAAACTTCCATGTCCAAGATATGTCACTAACTCCTTAAACAAAACAACTATTTAATTAAAAACTGTAGAAACCAAACATAATTTCATTTCACCACCATGCATGGTTGTTTATTCTTTTTAGATGAAAGAATGAAGGATTTTAGCTACACAAGAAGAAACAGAAAATGAATAAGCCAATTTTAGCTGGTGGCTCCTTTTTTTTCAGAAGTTGTTGGAATTCAATAATTAAAAAAAAAAAATTGTATATGAACATAATATGAAGCATAGGTGCATAACTGCCACTAGAAACCAACCATACAATCCACTCTCAGCATGCAAATGACAATGAAAAAATCATAAATGTCTCGAGAAAGCATGTCAAACTTACTTTTCTTTTTCTTTTTCGTTCTTTTTTTTTATTATTGTTACAGCTGAGTGTTGACAATATATGCATTATCCCACTTTCTTTTGAATGGTTATTGCTATATCCCATATTACTAACCAATAATTCAGCATTTACCCTTAAGTCCACTAGTCCTGGAGAACGGAAATATAACTCTTCACTAATTACTAGTAAATTATCAACAGACTTACCGAATTGAAAAATGCCCACACTTCTCTTCCACTTTCTGATCATCAGCGCAACCAAGCTCACTAGGTCTTTCTACAATACTCAAATTGCTAGTCTTAGAGACAGGAATAGACTCGCTTCTTTCTTTATAGCAGTCATCTATAATTGTCTCCTCCATTGCACAAAACCAACAGAATGACAATTGACACCACTCTCCAAAAAGAGAGTACTTCCTAAATCAACAAAAGCAACTGTTTCCCTCTTTTGTGATCAACAATGAGAATGAATGTTTGTGCGAACGACCACCAAGAATTGAGAAACCCAACCTACATCACAAGATCACCATCATCAAAGCTTATCTCATCTATCTGGGTTTGGCTAACATACATCACAAAATCAAATATGTGAATCCAATAACAATATTTACAGCTTTCCTTATTATTTATAACACATTTTATGATTTAGTGGAAACACAATACTATTCATCAGAGGACCAAAACATGCTTCCTCATGACTCAAGAATTATCCAAGATTTAACAACTCCACTTTAAAACAAACATTTTATCCTTGCATTAAAGAAAAAAGAAATATAGTTCTTTTTTTTAGTTTCATAATTCACAATAGACTTCACAGCTTGAGTTCAGAAGAAAATCTACACCAAGTGGTTCCCCACCCCCCCCCCCCGCCCTTTCCCAATTCAACATAAAATAACACATTGAACCATGAAAACAAACATGTTATATCCTGGAAGGAAAAAGAAGCTTCTATTTCTTACATGAATGATAGGATCCAAATGTAAAAGCAGCATAAAATCACATACCTGAGTCCAGCACAGAAGGGTTTATTAGCAAAACTAAGCAGTTCCTAAATCCAAAGGAACGTTTATGTTCCCACATGATTATTGAAATAGAAAACAATTGAACTAAGCTTTTCTAAAGCATGAACATTATAACATAAAAAATCCATGTTGATAACCCAAAACAAAGGTGTATTAGCATCACAAACGAAAGATTGCATGTCTGACAACAAAAAAGAAAAATACCTTGCATCGCTTTCCTGATAACGGTGATACGAGATGATCGCAAAAGTTCCCAATTACCCAAAAAATCACAACTTGAATCCGATAAACTAACACATTACTGTTTTTTTTTTGGGTGAAGAGGAGCATGGTACCAATCCTTGAACGCTTGACCTCTTGTATATACTCTTAATCAAGCAACCAGTGAGGCACAAGGAAGATTGGTATTACTGTTAATCTGGAAAAGGTAACACTCCCAACATGAAAAAGAGACCATGTACTTATCCCAAAATATCCACCATAACTCATAATATAACCAAACCCTCACTTCCAAGAAATCCCAATTACAACATAAAATCACGCACCAAAAGCCAAAAACAAACACATGCTAACCATTTCCACAAAAAAGACATCATTTCCTACATGAAACAATGTAATTTCACTTCCCCTATAAAGTAAAATACAACCCCAGATTTACCCAAAGACCTACTTTCAAAACTGCCCATAACATCATAAAATCACGTGTAGGAAGTCCAAAGATCAATCACATATGAGCACAGAAATCACTAACAGTAAACCCTAATTCTAAACTAAAACCCAAACCAATGACAATTACAATAACCCAAGATAAAAAAAATGGCAAACCAAAGCACTTGATGCCGTCTTACCCAAATGCAATCGTCCAAATCCGAAACGAGCAAACGATTAAATGACCCATGCCACTTACCCAGACTCCACTCAATTCAATTCAATCAGATAGTAGAAAGCTATACTTAGATAGATGGACAGCTTGAAATTGGTATAGCTACAGATTGCATGAGAGAGGAGAGAGATGAAAGTGTTAAACAAAAGAAGAAAGAGTACCTCGTTTTCCTTTCTTTCTTTTTTTCTTTTTTTTCTTTTTTGAACTTCTCAGGTGGTAAGATCTGTGGGTGGCTCTCGCCTTGAGATAGAAGAGATGAATTGAGAAAAGGGTTTTGAAGGAGAGATCGTTTGCAGTAGAAGTTGATAGAGAAGGATTTGCAGAGGTACAAGGAAGAAGATAAGGTGAGAATTCCAGTGAGGAAATGATAAAAACCCTACCTTTTAGGGTTTTCAATATCTGTGGGTGTGAGTGGGAGAGAATCTCTTCTTTTCTTTCCTTTTTTATCTCTCTGTGTTTTTCTATCATGTATATGCATGCATATGATACATGTGCATGTATTGCCAGATGGCAATGGATGGCATGTCATCCATGTAGAAGAGGACAAAGAAGTCGGTGCTCCCCCACATCATCTCCCACAGTAAGGTGGTAGTGAGAAATGATCCGGTGTATTTGGGGTACACCCCAAATGGCTGAATATCTTGAAACATTTTGATTGGGGGTTTTACTTAACTAAATCTAAACCGTTGGATGAAGATTTTCTCCTAGTTAATTGACACATTACAAAATACAGTTTTGATCAAAGTGATATTCACTGCCAGATTGAATCATAGTTGATATCAATGATGTGATGCATGAGTTTTTTTTTTTTTTTTTTATTGGCATTGTTCTACTATATCTTCAATTCAATAGTAAATATCTCTTTTTATGAGCATGATAATCAAGCATATACTGTGTGTTAAGGTAAACTTTGATCCAAAGTTAGCACGCATAGGAGAGGGGTGAGGATCTATGGTCAAATGAGATCCACAGAAGGATTATTGAAGACGTGAGATGTGAATGATGTAAAGAAGTAGTGTAGATGCAACCCTCACTAGCTTTTACTGGATTTGAATTAATTACTAGGGTGTGGTGGGTGAGTATTCTTTTCCCACCTCCCCTTATTCATTTTACATTGGATAAAGGAAGACAATTTGATGGTCATTTTTTTCTTCAATTTTATCCTTTTTTAGAAATAAAAGTCTTATAATTCCTATGTATTCAATCACAGGAAACAAGATGACCTAAGAGGGAAAAATCAAGATATAATAACGTGAAAATGACTACAATATTGTGTTGGTTTTCATATTCCAATTTCAAATCCAAAGAGCTCCCACAACCAAATTATAGATGTAGATGACAGATGAGAAGTAATAAAACAAAACCTAGCTTTTGTCTAGAATGAAATAGTTGACCAGCCTTTCTTGTGAGTTTATGGCATTTCACATGAAATGAACCTTAAAACCAATCTTGACTATAAGATTTTCTTTTATTTTGGCGCCTAAGTAAGTAAGGCGGGCTCGGACCCTATTGAGCCCTTGGGTGAGGTAGGGGGAACCCTTGGGTGAGGGACGAAGACCTTCAGTGAGGAAATGTGTGGTCTATCTAGAGTTAATCCCTGGGCAGCTAAGTGAGAATTGTCGCTCCTTTCCAAGATTAAGTTATAGACACCTTAGTCCTAGGCATCATAACATAATAAAAAGATTAAAAGTCATGGATTTCTCTAATAACAAGGAAGAAAAAAAAAAGAAAAAAAATAAATAAAAGCCTCCTAGTTCAAATTGTCTCTAGTGGAGATTTTTTCTTTTTCTTTTTTTGCTATTTCATGGGGGAATGATATGCTACTATCCCTGGGGTGCTCCCGCATCCATGCTCCACCACAGCATGCTTCTGTTTTCATCTCTACCTATGCCAGGGGTTGATTCTTAACACTTTAATGTGAGCAAGATGCCCTTTGCCACTAGGCTATCTTTAGCTCGGCCTATCGTGTGCCTCTTAGATGGATAGTTCGTTCACAATATTATTGCCTTATTCAACCCTTCAAATGTCTCCAAATAATATAAAGGCAGTTACTCATATATAATGTTGATTTACTTGTGTGAAAATGAGTGTCTACATGGTTAATTTACATGTATATATGAAATGTATAGTTATACTAAGGGCCTGTTTGTTTGCATTACAATGTATAAGAATTGAATATATAGTGTAGTTAAAAATAAATAGGAAATAGAATCAAAAGATTGTGCTATTTGATGCCTATTTTTGAAAATTCACCTCTGATTTTCTTTTTTAACCACCCTATATATTAAATTCCTTTGTATTTTAATGTAAGCAAACATGGCTAGACATTATCGATCCAACAATGTCACTCCAGCTAGCTAGAATGATATTTTTCATGCATTAGATAGCGTGTCATATGAATCGATTGGGCCCAATGGGTCCAACAAAATATTGTCTAGATTTTCCACACCAGCATGATCATACATGAAGTTCGTTCTTATTAAAAGCTAAAATTGATGGACTCCTTTCAATCTAATTCCTTTTTTATATACATGTATGGCCCATTTGAAGGGGCAACATCATCGGCCTTTTCATTTAATAGCTACAATCCACACACCCAGTGGCGACTCGAGGAATTCAAGTCAGTGGGGTCAACAAAAGACTTATTTTTTACAAATTGAATAAATGTGTTTTCCCCTCCATCAACATCTGTCATCTACTTTCGATAATTCGACAAATATAATATAAAATTCTCAAATAATCTATTTCTGACAATTCGACAAAGATAACATTGAATTCTAAAAAAAAAATAAAAATAAATTTTAATACATTGTTATTAATAGTTCATAATCCAAAAAGCAAATCAAAATACATAAACTCTTACAGCTGCCCTCGACGGGTTTTCATGTGTTGAAATCGTTATATAATAGCTTCATTATTAATACTAGAAAACAAGACATTTTCAATATATGTGACAAAATAGTCATTCATCCATTGATCTTTGCTGCTCAGGTGAGGCAAGAAGTTTATATGCCTAAATCTAAATGTTATGGTTTTCTCCTTCTAATATGGGGAGAATACCGTTTTTAGAGGTTAAGTTAGGGTAAATGAAAAGTTAATGATAGAATGTCTAAAAAATGGATTTTTCTTTAAAAAACAAAAGTTGGGCCCATTATTATTATTTTATTTCGGTAGACAGATGGTCAATTAACTTAGGCATTGAGTGGAGTCAAAATCTTCACATAAGTTCAATTCATTAAAGATTTTTCTTTTTAATAATTTTTCAGATCTTAGTGGGGTCAATTGACCCCATTGACATCCATGTAGTGCCGCACATGCACACACCAAGATCTTAAAACACATTTTTCTATCTTGGCATTTTTACTATGTTGAGATGGTTTCGCACCATTGGGTGGATTCCTTTAAAATGGGTCGCCTTATTATTACATATAACGGGAATCGCCTTATTATTACCTATAACGCCGATTACCTATGATAATGATCGTTGCAAAGAACAATACAGTTGTGACTTCAGTGTAGCTCTTAGCTATCAATACTCATAAACCCCTATTTGCACTTACATGAGGAAGAGCCCCTAGTCAAAACACAAGCTATATATACTTGATAAGCCTCTTTTTTTTCTTTTCTATTCTTAGCTTAAACTTCATAAGCCTCTTTGCATAAATATGTAACAACTAGCAACTAACAATATTAGCACATGGCTAGGAACTTAGGATTAGATATTTTTCCTACAATAGCTGAGTTTCCCTGCTATATGATTAAATAAAAGCCACATGGTGTGTTTGTGGGGCGCCCCTCCAACCACATCAAATTAAAGGTCTCCCTCTAAATTAGCTCGACCAAAACTCAAACTTACCATCCATTCAAGACCTTACCTCAGATGGTACAACATTCTAATAGGGATAAGTTTTGGTGGGCATCTAATGGTGGGGTTGGCCCCTTATCTCATGGGGTTACATGCCCACGTGGACAGTCTATGTTCACAATAGGGACAACTATGGTGCTGTCACACCAATTGCTTAGGGTGTGTCTGTTAGAAAGGAAAAATGCTTTTATTTTTCTTGCAATATAGTATCTCATTATTTGGTGTAACATTTTTTTTTTTTTTGAAAGAAGTAATGAAGGAACTGATTTTTATAAAGAAGATTTCAATTTCCTATGGAAGAGGTATAAATGCAATATTCATTTCTACAAAAAAAAAAAAAAAAATTTGTGAAGCACATAATCATCCCATTGCATCTCCTTAGTCTCCCCAAGTGTAGATCTCGTTGCGCCTTTCATTTCAGACGGCAAGGCCTTCTTTTATTCATTTATTTTACTTGTGCAGGGCAACTCAAGCTCAAACAATCTTGAAATATTACAACATCAATGAAGTTATATCAGTATTCACCATTGAATGAACCATATGTTTTTTCAAGTAATAATATCTAACGTTAGAATTATTGGGCATGTGTGTGGCCCAATGAACACAGGCCCATGTGTGCCCCCTACTCTGGATGACTCACTCACTTTAGGACTCCATATTTGTTAGAACTTTTAAAGGTATCTTTCGTGTTTGAGGAAAGTTGCTAATCTAATAAAAGAATGTAAATCCTACTGTAGTTAGGACTATATGATGAAAATGAATTAGTCTAGGAAAACCTATATAAAGGGTTTAAGGATTATAGCTCCTCTCTATGCCAATACAAATTAAGATTATTCCACATGGGCATGTGGTTATTGGACCACACATAAGCCTAATAATTCTAATTAACATCTAATTCACTTTTAAGAACTAATCATTTGTTCAATGTTTGCATCTGCGAGTTTTTTCGTATATTTTCCCAATTGGGACTTCGGGCTTCTCATGGAGAGTATAAACGTACATGTCAGGATTGTTCAATCAATATGTATTCAGCAAGTTCTTCATAATACTTCTTTTACTGGTGTCCTTTAATTTGTTCACACAGATAGGACCCCACCCATCAGAAATCCAATCCCTTCATGCACTAAGCTTATTGAATCGGCACTGGTTTGAATCTGATAAGCTTATTGAATCAGCACTGGTTTGAATCTGATACTGATTTGAATATTAATTGCTATATTTAGTTATTATCACTATAAATTAGTATGATATATGAATATTAAAGTTTAAGAATTTAGAATTAAGGACTAAGGTTATTTGACCGCATGAGTGACAATGTATATATCCCTAATCTATCATCCATCTTCTTACCTATCTTCCAACATCATTATGTATTTAGGCGAAAAAGTTTAAAAAGATGGAAAGGTGCACCAAAAGATTTGTTTACATGGCCCAACCAATAAATAGAGAATCCAATACTCCCGTCACATCGTTTTGTGGGTGGGTTTAAGTTTTTAAAACACCCACTCATTTGCAGAGGAGAGTTGTTTTCCTATTTCCTGCCCTCATTGTCATGAGTCACTATGATAGGGCATGTCATTATGTTTTATCCATGAGGTGCCGTGTTGTGTGGCACTTGGTGACAATGAACAGGAAAGAGAGAAGGTTCCCACCCATCGATTAAAGGCCCTCAGCAAATGGCCATGGCCCATAATTCAGAAACAAAGAGCACCCTTGGTCATTGGTGAGGAACCCATGCACACGAGGATTCCTAACTGCCATGGAACAGGGGTTCCTCGTCAAGTTTAAGTGTATAAATTTACAAAAATGAGGATTTTCACACGAGGATTCCTAACTGGCGTGGAACAGGGGTTCCTCGTCAAGTTTAAGTGTGTAAATTTACAAAAATGAGGATTTTCAAATTTTATTGGAAAAGGAGAGGTCGAACTTACAAATCCTCAAAATCAAAGATTTCACAGGTCCAAATCATCGAGAATTTACAATTGACAAAAAAGGCTTTCTACAACTTTGTAGAAATTAAAGCGAAAATAGTTTCCTCAAAGATTTGTTTAATTAAGTTGAAAAAAGAAGAAAAAGTTTTCATCCTAACATGTATATAGTTCTTGCTCAGGGTGCAGATGTCTGTGTTTTTTTTTCACTTACACAAGCCAAGAGAAAACACCTGCACTCAAAGGGAAGGAAGACTTAAACATGAGTAGAGGGAGAGACCTAGGAAGAGGTCCCCCTGCCATCCAAGTGAGAGGTAGGGTTTCCAACCAACCAGGCAAACCCCTCATTCTCATGGACCAAAGGATTAAGATCATCCAAAGGACTTGTGTGAAAATTTCACACAAGTGAGTCGCATCCATATATCTTCTAATCTTTCTCCTCTCGTATGGCACTGAGTGGACTCTACAAAATAGTCTACACAGTTCCATGCGAGACATCTGCGCCTGAGCACTGCCCTACTATGGAGATTGATTATGGTCCGCCGCTACTCAAGCTGGAACTGTTGCCTAAATGACATTTTGTATAAACTGCAAGTCTAATATGTTCTACAAATATCCACATGGCAGGCAGCTGAAGCATACAACCCAATGAGACAGATGCATGCCCAGATGTCTAAGAAAATGGTGGACCATAATCACTCTCCATCTCCCTGCTGTTCAGCTGTGTTCACTGACATGAAACTCCACCTATATCTACCGTTTGGTATGTTGATCATAAACCTAACGTATATCGACTCATTGTTTGCCAAGGACTGGAAAGATAAAAAGGCATGTTATTCTTGGAAAAGTGCAACCTAGGCTTTTCCAGAGTAAATTCACCCGTCTGCCAAGCCCTTGTGCCAATAGACTAACCCAAAATAGGAGACACTGGTGCACCCACAAGCACTCTCTGGTTCAAGAGAGAATGCAGAAAATGCCCATCTGCAGAAAGGAAGGGCACGTGTAACCAAAGTGGGCTCCTGGTTGCTCATTGGGTACATTTTGAATGGGGCTGTTTGGATGTGGAAGAAAGGTGGATAAAATGGATTGAAAAAGTTTTCTCCTCGTTTTTACTCTTACCTATTTTCACACCCTTTTCAGTAAAATGACTCCAATAATGAAGCACGCCTAAAGAGAGAAAACCCTTCAGCGCCATGGGAATTTTTATGCATCCAAAGCTCAACATATAGATTGCATCAATCCTCCTGCTGAAAATCATGAAGCTTCAATGTTACTTGACATCAGAGCACCCGAGTAATTCTAAGAATTGAGATTCAAAGGATTGATTGATGCCAGCCTCTTGATCAGCCCCCGATCTTGTTGATCAGCCCCCGATCTTGTTGAGGGGGATATCTTTGGTCCTCCCTTTAATTTCCAGTCCCTCTCATCTTGTTCCTACTGCTGCCACAATTGCAGTAACAAACCCAACCAAAAACCCCCTCACCCATTTTTGAGCCCTCGGAGACTCTGATCTCCAAATCAGTTACTTCTCCATCCCTAGCCCAAATTTAGCAATCTTCATGCCTTCAACCACCTGTTCTAGCTCTTCAAGGGCCACACCGCAATAAGTTCGTATCCCATGAAATAGTCCTAATCTTGAGCTCTATATATGTCATTGTAATTCTACTGATATAAAATAAGGCAGTTTATAAGCTTCCTTCCAAATGTTACAAACTCGGCAACTTGACTCAAGTCAACTTAAGACAATCTTACCGTATACAATAGAAAAACTATCTACCATATGCAATAGACAAACTTACAATAGAAAAACTATGGAAGGGAGGCGGTCCAGTAAGGACTATCCTTACAGTTTACTGTACGGACCGTCTATTGGAGCCCACCGTGACACCCCACTGGTCATGGGACAAGGGGGATTGAAAGTTCCAGGTGAGGCCAACTTAAATATAAAATTTGAAGTCAATCTAATACTTCTAACCCCTTTATCCATGGTTCACAAGTTTAATAGCTTTATATTAAAGAAGAAAAACTGACCACCAATCCAACGGTCTAGTTCATCTGAATTGATGCAAATTCATGAGATTCAGTGCCTATAAGAGGGTTATGAATGAGTGGTAAATTTGGATGGATCATAAAGTGGACCCCACTGGGCGTACTAAACGGTGCGGACCTTAAAGACGGTTCTTACAGAACCGCCTCCCACTATCTAATTTTCTATTAATGACAACTAAATATAATTCTTTTAAATAGGCCCCACTTGATGCAATGACTAGATCAAGCGCGTGTTTGGCTGCATGAATATTGTTGTAGTGTTGCACATGATATTAGCAAACATTGTAGTAGCAGCAGCCAGCACGTTGCAGTGGTAGTAATATTTTTGGTTTGGCTCAATATGGGTATCTATCTATCTGGGTCTGGGCTTCTCTCTCATTTGACAATAAAAATTGGGTCTTATACTGTGATTGAATGCAATAAAACCCAAGGCCAATCAACTCAACAAGAGACCCCCTTTCAGTCGGCCTTGTTCTAAATTAAATCTAGCAACACTGGAAGAAGAAACCCATGTGACTTTTTCCAGAAATCTTATAACAATTTTTTTACAACCAACCAAAATTACCATTCTGGCATGCAGTCTGATACCATTCTAGAAATACATCCAAACGCACCCTCTGATAGGAAGATGAATTCGCCAACTAATTCTCTGGAAGTTTGGATTTTGTGAACTCTCCTGCAAGCCCATGTTTGGATGTATGGCAAGCTGTCCGCAATGACAGAGAGGACCATAAATGGTTCACTCACAGTCATCATGGGATTTTACATCACCAGATCGAGACTCACCAAGGTGATACCGGACGCTTATAGCGTGCGTTAGGGGCATGTACAAAATCAACATAACCGGGAGAAACTCCGATTTAAGGGCCAAAAGTCTGACAATTTAACAGGTGCATATATGTGGCCACCTCTAGCCACATTGAGACATAATTCCACCATACCCCTGTAATTGGCTGTTATCGATCACTTGCTTTTTCGCAAATTGTACATAGCCAAAATTTTCTTCCTGGGACACCTAATTTTTGGAAGGACCTTCAAACTAGAGGCAATGGAAGATACAGACATGAAAGCGAAAAAAAAGGTGAAGTGAGAATTAGAGAACAGCTACTAACAGCAACAATGACAAACTATCACTTAATTTTGGGTTAACTCATTTGCATTATCAGCATAGCCAGTATTGTAATTTGAGAAAACGCATTTAACATCATGTATTCTACGTATATCATAATCTCATACACATACACCACTTCACAAATAATGCATTTGCAGAGCCTGGTTTGGATCTTAAGAACTTGGGTGCCTGCAATCAGCTTACCTGTAAAACTAATCACCTGTAATTGGTCATGACTATGAACGATACAATTGTCACTAATTGGTAACTGTAGTTATCCGAACGCAAATCTCATTTATGCTAAATAGACAGGCCCAAAGCCAGAATCAAAGAAAATATGTTTGTACAAGCATGGAACAGCAAAGATTATCGGAAATTATGTGCAGAACTTATTTTACTATATTATAACTCTTTTTTTTATTTATTATAATATCTCCATTTAGATTCTTTTATTTTTGGACTGGACAACACAATATACAAAATAGAGATAGAAAAAGAAATTGCATACAGGATGTTTAAATTCCTTTGTATTATTTCACTTTTTGTTTTTGTAATATTTCACTACTTGAGATTCTTCTTTGCATCAAATACAGCTAGCTAGTGATATTTCTGTGAATGTTTTTTGAAAAGCTTATGTTACTTAAGTAATAGGCTATTGTGATTGTTTGGCATTTCTTCAAGGTACTTGTTTTCGAAAGAACTCATTTTTAGAAAATGCTCAAAGAATAAAAATTTGTAATCCACAATTAAAGGTGGTGAGACTAACTATGGTTCTTATCCATTTTTAAGTTTTGAGACTTTTTTTTTTTTTTTGGGTAGATAAAGGTTTTAGATCTAGAATTAAGTCATGCCAAACTAAAAACAGCCATCTAAGGAAACCCTAATTTATAGAGTGCCAAGCTAGTTCTAAAACTTGACCAAAATTGAGTCATATTATCCAATAAATTAAGGTTTCGGCCATGAGAGTGTGCTGATTTTAGTTGAGTTTTGTCCCAAAACAAAAGAAGTAATAGAACAGCATCGTCACCCTTCTACATTGTATTTTGTAACTTTATTTACATTTGGAGAACTCAAAAGCAATTATAAATGAAGATTCTACAACTTTTGAATATTTTTAAATGATTTAAGCATTGGCAAAGACTGTTGCTGTGTTTTAAAATCATGGTCAGGCCTGTATTAAAAAAGGAAAATGCTCATGTGAGAGACACTCTCACCAAGTTGGTGAGAGATGAGTGGGGGCTCCCACATAAATATCCACTCTCACCCACTAAAATGCAATTGCCCAAAATATTTCTGTGAGGCCCCCACCTATTTCTCACCAACTTGGTGAGAGTGTCTCTCACATGAGTATTTTCCATTACAAAAACTTTATTTCTTTGATCTGTCATATTATCAAAAAGATATCTATAGTAATTTAAGAATAGATACTCATTTGAGATGATTTGAATAATATTTATTGTAGAATAACAGTAACATTGATGAAGAAAAGTCTCTCTAATGCAAGTTATTGGTCCCTCGAGAAAGAAGAATAGGCTAAGGATGACATGGATAAAATTAATAAGAATAGATATGATGAAGCGCAATCTATCTGAAGAATTTGAGCAAAATACACCGGAATCGTGACCGCCAAGGATTTGATGGCGATCATCATCAAAATTTCCTAATATGATGATGTGGCAGGCAAGAATGAGCAAAAGGACAAAACATTCCCCGGGCAAAATTGATCTCATGAGTCATGAAAAATGAGTGAATATTTGACTCTCTTTTCCTTATTTCAGTAATGTATATTTCAGGTAAGCAATGGAACAGTAGCCAGCACTATGATTGGAGTAATATCTTACCTACTTAATGGTAGGTCAAGGTGCTGAAGTGAATTTTAGCCATTTGGATTTAAAATGTCAGCCCTACTAATGGGTTTTAATAATGGACCTCAGATTCAGACTCAAGGGCAGGATAAAAGATGATTTTTCTATATGAAAACAACCTTATTAGGCTTTTTTCTTTTCTTTTTAGTTTTTAACTTGTTCTCATATATGTCCACAAATATGATGTCTGTGGCATGGAATGAGTTTTCATATAATATTTGACATGTCAGAAATATCAATCTAAAGTAATAGTAACTGATCTCTTAGAATATGTTTGAATAATAATAAGGAATAAAAAGGAAGAAGATTTTCCACAACTAAGATCTGCATCTTATATAGGACTCCCCACATGTTATATAGGGCCAATTTGTCACTTGTATTTGAAGGCCTACATTAATAATGTAGTTAAAGATTAAGAACCAAGTATGACACAAGACGTGGGGAGTATGTCCATCCCTCATGCCACTCCACTACCAGATGAATATCCAGAAATTACTATCAAGTAACTTCTCATTAATGAAAATTGAGTCAATGGAAGATGGAAAATGAATAATCAATTATCATCCTACTAATTCACACCTAGAAAAGTCAAGTGCCACCTCTATATAAGAAGTCATAGAGTTTCTGTCTGCGGAATTATGGAATTCTCCAAGTGTTGTCCCTCACTAGAATTCCAAAATCCTTTTTGCCCACCCAACATTTTGAGCTGCTAAAGGGTTTGAACTCTAAGAATTCCAAATACCATTTGTGACTTTTTAGGTGAGTTGGAATTATGAGGATTTTCAATGAATCAAAGCATTTTGAATGCTGAAGAGATAAGCCATCATATATCATGTCGAAGGTTTTCCAATACAGGGAATTCTCGTCATAAATAACCATAAAAGAACCGGACTGTTAATAAGCTTTTGGTGTCTGGTGGACCTCATTTCACCACGAGTTTTATATATTCAATTCCTATATATTTCATACGAACAAACATGCTCTTAGCTTACATTGAGCAATGCATTTAAAGAGAAAGATTATCAATACTAATGAGGTTGCCAATCTGGTTGGACCTACTTACGGAAACCTACCTGATCAAGCAACCCTAGTTGTGATGATCTCTGTCCTTGGCATCAATTTGTAAATTTATGAAAATGAATAGTTCAAATTTAGGAGTGAAAACTTCATTCTTGGTAACACTAAGCCTATAACCATCCAGGGGGTCCCACGAGATTTAGATTGTCCAATTTTACTGCCACGAATAGGGAGAGCCTGTAATCAGTGAACCGATACAGGTTCATAGAACTTTGTCAATCACAATAATTCAGGACATAGATGAGAAAGAATGTAAGGTTTTTTTCCGTCCAAATACACGCATTTGGTTCATGAATGTGTATGCATACGGCACAGCATACACGAGTAACTATACGCAGATGATTTCCTTTTTGTATTTAATACATGTATGTATGCATTTTCTATGCATGATTATACAACCATACATGAATGAGCATCAGGCATATGTTCAACAGGACATAATTCTATGAGTTAAGTATCTTTTGATGATTAAATCTCAGAATTTAGAACTCGTTCGTATCGGATTCCAAAATCTGTGGTGCACAAGGAAAATAAGGTGACTTTTTGGATCTTCCCCAATGATATGAATTTGCACCAAACATGCTGACTTGAAACGTCAGAGGAAAAGTGGCAGTCTTTCGTAGTACACAAACATAATTCACCTCAATTTATTTTACCACCCATTCAAATTAGCCTGTCTACGAGAATTTGATCTTTGTGAAATTGTAAGAACTTAGCTCATTTTAATGCTTTTTAAAAAGATAAGTAAAACAGATCTTGCTGTAGCATGAAAAATCATTTATACAATCCTTTTTATTTCACTAAAAATGGGCCATGCAAACATGCCTTTTTTAATACGCTCGTGATTAACTGGTATTGTCAGTATCACACATATGCTCAGTGATGGTTCCTCCCGTCTTCTAACTCTTGACGAGTACTCTCCAACCAAAAAAAAAGATGCCCTAAATGTTGATGATTCTTAAGTGAGGAGATGGCTCGGAAAATGCTAATTTAAGATAATATGAGTATCTCCTGTTGAAGTTCGTACATGTGGTTCTCTTCCTCTCTCCCCAATTTACGTCCTTTCTTTGCTTTCAGAGTAGGGTCATGATGGAACAGATCTGATGAGGAAAAAGGAAGTATGCACTGTGGTATGTACGTTCGTTTGTTCAGTAGGGTGGGGCCAGGGGCCCTGCCAAGTACCCATGGGATGGTAGTATTATATGGTCCATCCATGGAACCTCAACCTGATGATCCAGTCTTCCTACACATACCACACTGCCAGGATGTGTGCAATAAGTGTAGCTAGTACATGACCTGTGGAGGTCTGGATGTGAAGAGGAATGGGGAGGAACAAGGGTCCGGCAGTGAAATAAAATACAGCCCGTGTTAACAAGAAATTCGCAATGGGGAAAATTTTAAAGGCTGCAAATAAATTTAAAGTCGGCAAAATATGACCCGATCCGCAAACCCGACCCCATATACCAATTGGTCAGGGTCATATAATCCGACCGCAAAAAGAGGGATTGTGTTTGGGTCAACTCGGATATCCCACCACCGTAAGAATATAAACTAGTATAAAAACCCGTGCTAGTCATGGATATGCTATACATGAAGAGATATAATTCTATGTATATTAGGAAAGAGGAAAATGGGAAGTCCATAGGAAGGGAAAGTATATTAGTGGAAACTAGATAGATCACGGATATGTTATACATGAAGAGATATAATTCTATGTATATTAGGAAAGAGGAAGATGGGAAGTCCATAGGAAGGGAAAGTATATTAGTGAAACTAGATAGAGAGAGTATGTTAGCAGTTGTGTAAACCAAAAGAACCGAAAATAACTTCTCGTTAAAATTAAAAAGTAAAGTCAAAATTAAATTCAAAACCTTCTAGTTTGATATATTACAATTAGTTGCCACACCCATGTTCGGTACAATTTAAACTTAAGATGCAAGAAAGAGAAAACCCACTTTTCAATATTTAACAAAACAAGCTTTTGGGACCAGTTATATCCTACTTGAATGATGTATAGCTCATATAGAAATTGATCATCATTCCCAGATTCACTTTGGATCAGAATAGGTTAAATGGCCCAACAAATTTAATTACAAAGGCAAATGTCTAAAGTCCATTTGGAAGACATTCATATATGTGTTACCAAACATTCTAAAAAACTAGAGGAAATTACCGAAAAATCACCTTTCAGATATCCATGCCCTCTTGGTTCCTCTATAGCAGTAAAGGCTTTGCTGCCAATTTTAATATTTCTCAACAGTTGAGTGACAATGTCATCGCTCGTATTTCTTCTTCCTCATCTTTGTAGTTTACATACACCCACATGGACTTCAGCCACTTGGACCTCTAATCTACTGGGTCCATCATTAACATAGATCATCCTCCAAAAATAACTCAATGGAAAATCACTCCAGTATTTGTCCCTTTCTGAGGATTGTGAAACACTGTTGTGTATTTAGGGAAATTATGCTACTTTCCACTGTTTTTCACAAGAAAGTGGATGGGTTGGAAAATGGTGAAAGGTAGAGGATAAAGGGAAAAGGTAGAGGATAAAGGGCAAATGTGCAGGGGCAGGGCCTATGTTGTATGCCATCAAATTTTCCTACATGTGATGATATTTACTTATAAATGAGGGGCGGTGAGGAACAATCTCGCATCAGAGATGGGAATAATTGATGGCCCCGCCAATCAACAGTTTGGATCAGCAGAACATGAATGTCGCACTTTGCAGATCAAGTTAAACATCATTTACGTCCTCGTATAAAATACTCACGGCTGCAAAGGCATCTCGGCCGAGCCGTGCAAGCTGGATACCAAGGCTTCGATGTTTAAACACGAACTGTCTGAATTGTGATTTTCTGGAGGGGTATATCTGTTAATGGACCATTCACGGTCCGCTACGTTACTACGGATAGCCCAGATATAAACTCCAAGTTTCCAACCGAAGGGTGCCTATTCGCCCACACAACTTGCCAACTCGGAGTAGATCTCCACAAACTCCACCTAGTAAATTCAAAGGCCTGCAAAATGCAAGAAAATTATATTACTGATTGAAAATGGGACGGTCATAATGGTAAGATATTCTTCTTTCCAGAAGCAATAAAAATACATATGCATAATATAACTTGGCGGGTTGGGGTAAGAAATGGAATGAGGGAGATGGAAAAAGAGGAGGAAGAAGAAATACGGGTGACGATATTGTCACTCAACTGATGAGCGACGATATTGTCACTGAACAGAAGCACTGAGAATTGGTGGCATGACTTTTACTATTATAGATGAACTACGAGGGCCTTTTTGTTGCACGGGATATCTAAGAATATTTTTTGCATAATTTCCTCCAAAAATCTATTCAAACTATGTTCGATCGACGATGATGATGAGGCAATTGGTTGAATAATCTAAACCCTAGAAGCTTAACCTCTTGCAGCCTGAAATAAAATCATGAGCCCCAATTAATGAACAGGTCAGGTCTAGGCCTAGACTTAAGACCCATTCAAGAGGATTTCTCGGTCGCAGTCGTATTCGCAGTGGAACCAACCGCACCAATCCTAAAAAATCATTCGAACGAGACTCGAGAGCGAGCGAGCACGCACGCGCGCACTCGAGCCATCTCGCGCGAGCAGAGGAAAGTAGAGAAAACCCTACCAAAACCCTAAACTGACGCATACCCCTTTCCTTCTCTCCAGTCTCTACGGACATGGCGATGGTGATCGGAGCCCTACGTAGGCACGCTTCCAGAGCTGTACTCTCAAAAACCTTTCTTCTGCTATTCATTTCTAGGGTTTCATTTGCTTCACACACAATTTCTTTAGGGTTTAATGTCTTTTTTTTTTTTTTTTTTTGATTGATGTAGAGGTTGTTTTTTGAGATCTACTTGTATTTCTTAAGGATATAAGATTTCTACTTCTAAAACCGTTTTGAAAGCCAAGTTTGGATCTTTGGAGCTAGTTTTTCTAGCTTTCGTGCACTCAATGTACCTGTAATTGGTCATGGCAAAGAACCAAGCAATTATCACTTAGGGCGTGTTTGTTATCATAGACTACATAGAAATTCATGGTCAAATGTGCTCCTCCTAACGATTAGCAGAGAGCGGGGAGGTGAAAGATATAAGGTAGCGATGGAGATGCAACTCTTACTTTCCTATGGTTTGATTGAATTACTAGGTTGGTGTCTTGGTATCCATTTCTCACCTTCCCTTTAGATCAAAGGAGAGGTTATTTGATGGTCATTTCTTTTGGAAACTCACATTTGTTTCTTCAATTTTAACCATTTTTAGAAATAGAACATGGATGTCTTATGATTCCTATGCATTCAATTACATGAAACAAACAGGCCCTTACGGGTAAATCAGGTTTCTGAACATATAAACTCTCATTTACATGTAAAACCAAGCTGACTGGACTTGGTTTAAAGAGATCAAAACAACAAGTTGAGGTTTTGCTCAAGCATTTCTCATGTTGAGTCAATATGGTTTTTTTTTTAACTGTCCTTATAGTATCCTTTTGAAATCCCTATTCCACAAGGTTGCCTCATCTCCTCTCTCTTGCGTAAACTCAGCTCTGCATCTTCTTAAAGTCATAACCAAACGGGCACTCCAAAAGTGTTTGGTGTTGTTAGAAGTCGATGGGGGTGGAAATAATCCAATGATTTTGTTTGCATGCTCTGTTTTGTACACATCTTTGCGACAGATTTTATCGAAGCTGGTGTTGGAAAACCTCCCCCAGTGATTATCAGACCCTGCTTTCTCTCCCTGGACATCATGCTAAAATTAATGTATCAGTATCTTGTTACAAAATTGCACTTACTGTACCATTTAAAAAATAAATACATTAACTCCTCGAATTCTCATGCAAAGCAGTTGCGAACTTAGACTGGAGCAATTTGCCCATTAGAACTTGATTTCTTGCTATACCATATGTTGTGTTTGCAGGTGACTTGCAGTTCACAAGCTTTCTCTCCTTTAGGTCACAAATGGGCAAGTTTGGCAAGACCTTTCAGGCACATATCAACTGAACCATCTTATTCCTGTTTTATTTATTATAATGCTTTTGTTTTTGTCTGCTTGTTTCTTTCATTTCCATTAATAGCATTCTATTCTGGTTCAGCTCAAAGCCTGCTGGTAATGACGTCATTGGGATTGATCTGGGTACCACAAACTCATGTGTGGCAGTTATGGAGGGCAAGGTTAGATTTTTGCTGTCTTTGTCATTTATTTGCAATGCCTTTTTTTTTCTTTTCTTTAGAGAAAAATATTTGGGGGTGCGCTTGTGTAGTTTGTCACTTCATCTCTAGGAAAAACCAATTATTTGCTAGAATGGAGGTTTGTTCTTAATTTTTCCTTGACAACATGTGCAGAATGCGAAAGTAATTGAAAACTCTGAAGGAGCACGGACCACACCATCTGTGTTGGCTTTTAACCAGAAGGGTGAACTGCTCGTGGGAACTCCAGCCAAACGTCAGGCCGTGACCAACCCTACAAACACACTTTTTGGTACGAAGCGGCTAATTGGTAGGCGTTTTGATGATCCGCAGACACAGAAAGAGATGAAGATGGTTCCATACAAGATTGTGAAGGCTCCCAATGGAGATGCATGGGTTGAAGCAAATGGACAACAATATTCCCCTAGCCAGATTGGTGCCTTTGTTCTGACCAAGATGAAAGAAACTGCAGAATCTTACCTTGGAAAAGCTGTATCAAAAGCTGTAATCACAGTGCCAGCTTATTTTAATGATGCTCAGAGGCAAGCAACAAAGGATGCAGGCAGAATTGCAGGTCTGGATGTGCAGCGTATCATCAATGAGCCAACTGCTGCTGCACTCTCATACGGGATGAACAACAAGGAGGGTCTCATAGCAGTCTTTGATCTTGGTGGTGGAACTTTTGATGTCTCAATCCTAGAAATATCTAATGGCGTCTTTGAGGTATGCATTGTATTTAGTTTTAAACCTTTCTTCCATTTTTTTTCTTTTTAGGGTTTTTTTAATGATATGCCTCGTTTTCAGGTTAAAGCAACAAATGGTGATACGTTCTTGGGTGGGGAGGACTTTGACAATGCACTGTTAGACTTCCTAGTGAGTGAGTTCAAGAGGACTGAGTCAATTGATCTTTCAAAGGACAAATTGGCACTGCAAAGACTTCGAGAAGCAGCTGAGAAGGCTAAAATAGAGCTGTCATCCACATCTCAGACAGAGATCAACCTACCTTTCATCACAGCGGATGCATCTGGTGCGAAACATTTGAATATCACTCTGACACGGTCTAAGTTTGAGACTTTGGTTAACCATTTGATTGAGAGGACCAAGAACCCCTGCAAGAGCTGCTTAAAAGATGCCGGCATATCCACTAAGGAAGTGGATGAGGTTCTCCTCGTAGGGGGGATGACTCGAGTCCCTAAAGTTCAGGAAGTTGTTGCTGAGATCTTTGGGAAGAACCCAAGCAAAGGAGTGAATCCAGATGAGGCAGTTGCCATGGGAGCGGCAATTCAGGGCGGCATCCTTCGTGGAGATGTTAAGGAGCTGCTGCTTTTGGATGTGACTCCTCTGTCACTTGGTATTGAGACGCTAGGAGGTATCTTCACGAGGTTGATTAACAGGAACACAACCATTCCTACAAAGAAGAGTCAGGTGAGTTTCCAGTAACTTCTTTTATTGGGAAAAAAAAATGATATGAATACATTGGTTGCCTTTCTTTCAGTAGTTGATCTCAGCCAGTAAGTAGTAACTGAGATGCTCTGTTTTCTTGGAATGGCTATACTCATACAAAAATATTTCCCATGCACTCAGTGTACGAGCAACCATTTACCATCCCTCCAGAACATGTCTCAAGATTTTTTTTTTTTTTTTGGTGGAATGACACGTGGACAGCGGGCCATGTTTACTGTTTGCACTGGACAATGATGTTTGCTTTGTACATCTGATGTTCTGGTCATTCCAATTTGCTATCAGCATTTCTATTTATTTTTCATTAGCATTTCAGGCGGATGGAAGCCTAATTAACTACAGTTGTCAGATGTGGGGATTTGACTCTGCATTTTGAATAACTGGAGAAGGGACAGTTGATATGGGTGTGGGAATCTGTGTTATATCTACACTGGACTCCACACATTTGGTTATACCGCATTTAAGCCATGCAACATGTGGTCCACCCTGTACATGACCTTGACAACTCAATGGTTTTTGGATCCGTGGACATCAGGACATTCTTGATCATTGGGTTAAGTCATCTCTACCTAGGTGGTCCATTTTTTGCATGGTTTGGATGTAGTAATGCACACGTTTGCCTTTATGGCGCATGTTGCTAGATGGGAGCTTGCTTGGCAGGTGGCAGGATTCTGCGTTTGCCTGGCAGCATATCACATCTGCTTTGAGGAAACTTAGAATATGCTTAGTTCAGAATATTCTGAACTTTATACAATTTGAAAGTGTAAGAGTGTAACTTATCCTTGCAGTATGGTCGCAGCAACTTCAAAGTGGAGAAAAACTCATGTGCCTTCTATAGATATTTTGAGAGAAACAGTCAAGTGCTTCCAAAATACCTTTTACCCTTAAAAACTCCTTGAATTTTAGGACTAGGAGTCTAGGAGGCCTACCTTTTCATTAACTCGAGACCATTGGATCTCAACCTCACCCCCAATAGGCCAGTGGTCTGAATGTTCATGTGTCAGAGTGTTAATTGTGTTTTTCATTTGACAGATTCTGGCATGATTGAATCCTGTGGTGACTATCACTCCATGAAGGGTGGGTCCCCAATCCAAAATTTGGAAAGGGTTGAAGGGGATGCATTGTTTCCAGATTTACCACATCATTTCTTTTAGATTAATATTACATATTTAAATATTGGAATTGTTTTTTGGAAAAATATATGGGGCAAAAAATACAATGGTGCCGCATAAATTGGGTATAAATGGTATTAGAGTACAATGGTAGAAAGAGCATTCAACAGGCTATGCCTTTCAACTTATTGGAAAGTATTGAGGAGTATCTGACATCTGAGTGGCAACTATGGATGCAGAATTGGATATTGCAATTTTTGTTGAGAAAATTCTGGCTCCCTAAGCAAATAATTTTTTCTCAGCCATACAATTTCGACTAAGAATTTACTCATCTTGTCACTTGTTATAAACTATGTGCATCTATGCATTCCATCATGGATGTATCCTTTTGCGTGCTTCACATGCCACATGCACCTCTGGTTATACCCAGCACATCGTTTGGAATTTTCTCTTCCAAGCTCCATACTTCTATGGAATTCCTTTTTCTGTTCCATTTTAATCTGAGTTGAAACAATCACTGCCTTTGGTCAGGTGTTCTCTACTGCAGCTGATAACCAGACTCAGGTTGGTGTTCGGGTGCTGCAAGGTGAGCGTGAGATGGCATCTGACAACAAGCTCCTAGGAGAGTTTGAGCTTGTTGGAATTCCACCTGCACCTAGAGGCATGCCCCAGATTGAGGTCACGTTTGACATTGACGCTAATGGAATTGTGACAGTCTCTGCCAAAGACAAGGCCACTAGCAAAGAGCAACAGATTACCATCCGGTCATCAGGAGGACTTTCAGAAGATGAGATTGACAAGATGGTTAAGGAGGCTGAGCTTCATGCACAGAGAGACCAGGAGAGGAAGGCTCTGATAGATATAAAAAACAGTGCTGACACTACAATCTACAGCATCGAGAAGAGCTTGGGTGAGTACAGGGACAAGATTCCGGCGGAGGTTGCCTCAGAGATTGAGTCGGCTGTGGCTGATCTCGGGAAGGCAATGGAAGGGGAGAATATTGATGACATAAAGGCAAAGCTTGATGCTGCAAACAAGGCTGTATCCAAGATTGGACAACACATGTCAGGTGGTGGTTCTGCCTCTGGTGGGTCCCAGGGTGGTGATCAGGCTCCAGAGGCCGAGTATGAAGAGGTGAAGAAGTAGATGGACAGGTGAGATAGATCCTTTCTCTGTTGAGTAAGCACTGAGAGGTACAAAGACGATGTCACGAGTGGCCTAATCTGGTTAAGGTTTATATAAATCTCAGATACGCAGTTTTGTATCCAATATTTGTAGTGAGCATTTTTCGTTTAAATTAAAACCAACCAACTTCTGTTTATTCACAGATGATGTTAAAAGCTCCTTCAAGAGGTGCGGGTGAATAAAATATTATCTCCAATGTGGAGAACTTATCCCAGTTTTTTCTATTGGCTCTAATTGATTTCTAGTCACTTACATGATGATGGTGGTGATATGGCATCGTTCACATGTCTTTTGTACTTTATGGCTTTAGTGAAACTGTGCTGAACAGTTGAGTGTTCCATCTGAAAGATTCAAAATTCGGAGGCTGTATAATCAATGGAGGTTGTAGAAATGCATGAGAACGAAAAAAGCGTGCAGTTCTTTCCTTTTATAGGACTTGCATAAATTGAAAGATTCCTTGAGTCTTTTGGAACTAGTAAATAGGATAGCTTCCCTAACCAATATGAAATGCATTCCTCAATGAGCATCTTAATGCAACCACTGGTGTTTTTTTTTTTTTTTGGTAAAAGTGTTAAAGTGAACTTGGTATATGATCTGTTATTATTCTTAATTTTTCCTTAATTAGATGGGTTTTCTCTATTGGTGCAGTGAGAATTATTGGTTAGTTTCAATCATCCAATTCATCACATGGCAAGTTCTTCATTTTGGCGCCAGCCTTACCTGACCTAGGGTTTCATAAAAAAAATGTTTAATGCGCACCTAGAACCTTGGATATGATGATGATATGTCCTTTTTACAGGAAAAACTACGGTGCAGCTTCTTCTATAGTCAAATGTTCCAACTCTTAACCAGGTTAGAAAAATATATACATCCAAAATGCAGTACATCCCAATCTCATAACAAATATTTGTCCCAAAAAACAAAAAGGTTTAGAGATTTCAATCCATAGAACTTGCCTGTAATAGGTGCTAGCCACCGGGTCATTGGGTCTATTTGAATTCAGAAGAGAAAATAAGTGGAGAAAACTGTCCACGATACAAATTTCAACTTAAGGCATATTTCTTTTACCCAAAAAAAAAAAAAATAATAACATAACCAACAAACTTGAATTTAAGACACATTTCCTGTCCGGGTCCAGCAATGTGTCATTATTCAATCCTAGTAGAGAGGAGCAGTCTAAAATGGAGACAGAACCACCTCAAACTACAATTAGGACACACGAGTAAAAAGGTTTACATATAACAAAAGTACCTCAAACTACAATTAGGACACATGTTTGTTGGTTATATTATAGTTAAATGGAGAAATTTTCTCCTGCTATCCGGCGCTCATCCGAACAGTCCCCAAAAGGTGGATTCTCCTGAATTTCACTTGAGTCCTTGGTGATGATGGGCCTTGATTGGGATGGACTGCAAAATCGTGTCTACTAAACAATATTGATGCTAATGTGGAACATTACATGGAATCTAATCTATCGCCTTTTGTCCACTTGTTTGGAGCTTACCTTCTCTTAATCCGAGTGATTAATGCTATATCCATGCAATTATTGCCACAAATATTGTTCTCAAGAAATTATCTTCTCGGAGAAATATTGGGGATTCTCTAAGAATATTATTGGGAAAATGTTACAAAAATTAGTTTAATGGATATAGAAAAAACTAATTTATTATTATTTATTTTTTGACAAATTTACCAATCTTTATTCTAATATAAGTTTAATTTTCTCACTTTTAAAATATTATAATGCAACCACAATAATGGTTACAGGTGTTTAAATAAACACAAAAACTTTTGGCCACAGGCGGATTGAATGTATAGTCCAACTTTATGGGGCTCCCTTGACCGATCTTTGATCATTGCTCTCCATTTTACACTCTTGTCACCCTACGATCTGGCACGAACCCCAATTTTACAATCATCAAATCTTATCTCATTATTGGATTATATCTTGAAAAATCTATAATTAATATGTCATTAAATTTTAAAGCTACTAAAAAAAGGGTGAGTATAATTTGATTGGGCCGTTTTTTCTAATGACCTTTCCATCTACACTACTCCACAGTAATAGGTATGCTCTAAGTTGGCCCAATGAGCTGGACTGCATATAGATGAGATACAATATACTCTTATGGTAATTTTTTTTTTTAAATAGACAATTTTGTTTCAATCTGTGGATTTAGTCATTATTTGGACTTTTTTTTTTATTTATAGTAAATCCCCATTTTGGACTTTGGTTTAGAATTTAACACATACGGTGTCTGTTTGAGGTTGTTTGAAAATACAGGGGCCTTTGTATAAAATACTCCTTCTAGAAAATCTGCCGCGCCTCTCCCGCAACTACACTGTCTCCTTACTCCACGTCAGTTCCAAAGCCCTCGCAAAACCCTAGAACCCTTCTCATCTTCTTCTACGGCGAGCTCAGTCATGGCGATGGTGTTTGGAGCTTTACGCAGATCGGCTTTGAGATCGGTAATAGCAGAGTCTTTCTTACTTCGATTCCATAACTTTGCTGCTTGTTTGAGCTTTTGATGCAAATCTAGGGTTTCGTGCGTTTACACACTGTTTCCCTGGGGGGTCTGTGATTCCTTTGATTTGTGAGATTTTATGGTTTCTGTTAGCGGAATGAATGATCGTAAGTTGGAATCGGAGAGATGGGTGTTGATGAAGTTGTTTTGTAATTTCATGTTCTTATTGGGAGTAGAGTCTTTATTAGGGTTTGTGTGATTTCTTAACTATAACAGCTCTCCAGAAGCTTAGATTTCGTTAAAACTTGTATGCTGCGTTTTCCACAGGTGTAGGTTTATTCGGGAATTGACTGTCTCTTGTATTCTGTGTTTGCAATAAAAAGACTTTTTTTATTTTTATTTTTTATATATGGAATCAGTTGAAGCTTAAATGTTTAGGAATGAATTGACTGTCAACATGATTTGGGAGATGAAGAACTTTGCACTTAAGAGGATTTCTTTTTCTCCACATTCAGCTCAGATTTTAGGGATGCATGCAAATGATCAGTTTTTTATTTGATTCTCGTACAAACCCACCCCCCCCCCCCCCCCCCCCCCCCCACCAAATTCTAGAATCTCTCTCTACTATTAAAATAAATAAAACATGATTTGCATGAGGGAACCTGCAAAGTGCTGCCTCAAATTTCTTTCATATGAATGCATTTGATTTGAGTGTTTTTGAAGGGCGTTCGGTTCTGTTTCACTGAGTTTGATGTGGCATGAATATTTAAAATCTCATTAGGTTGGTTATTTATTCCAAAAAATTCTTGGTGCTCGTTATTTTTTGGGTGGAAAAGATACAAACACAACCATGTATATTATTATTATTATTATTATATATTTTTTTTCAGGTCCTGCGTTGCTGTTTGTTATAACAAACTATTTAAACCAGTTTTTGTTGGGAAAATTTCAAAATAGAGCTCAAGTTTTGAACAGTTTTCAAATTAGGACAAAAAAAGAAGGTTTTCAAAACAGCGCTTAAGTTTTCTAGTTTCATTTCAAATCAGGACATCCGGCGAGATTTGGGGGTTTTGGTGACTTTTTCTCTTTTTTTCCCCAATATACCGGTGAGCTTCTGCCCTCCCTTTGTCTTCTTCTTTCAGGAACTCATCTCAAATATGCATTTCTTACACTTGTTAACTCACATTGCCTTCCTTGACAATTTATAATAAGCTTTAAGAGCATCATTGAAAGTGCTTTCTTTTATCTATACTTAAAAGCATCAATGCTTCTGCTACATTTACAAGAAGAGAACCTTTTGATAATAAAGGTATGGAGGAATAAATTGATTAATTAATTAACTCATATTTCTACACATGTATCATCTCATCAATCACCAAATTCTATCTCTACCCCCCCTTTGCATCCTCTTTGATACTTATCTTCCGATTCCACCTCTTTTTCAACACTTGAATAATATCACTGTCAGAAGGGTAAATGAATAGTCTAGTAGATAATTCAAATGTGGCTCAATGTCCTCGCTCCCCTCCCTTCTCCTTTGCCTCTCATCCGTTAGTAATATTTCTGATTTGGGTATTTCACATAAAACTGAAAAACAACTAAACAAAGCCCTAAGGACATTGTGGGTATTTTGGGAAAAAAGAGAAGAAAGTTGCCGGAAAGCCCCAAATCTCGCCGGATGTCTTGATTTGAAATGAAACTGGAAAACTTAAGACCTATTTTGAAAACTAAGTGGTTTTTTTTTTTCTTCAAAACTGAGCAAAACTAGAGCCCTTTTTTTGGAATTCTCCTTTTTTTGTTAAAACAAGTAGCATCCAAAAGCACCTTAAGAGTAACTGATGCAGACATGGTGCCACTAGATCTGATCATGTCTCAATAGTGCCACGTTCCAGTTGTAGACAGAGTGGAAGATGGTGAAACCTGGAATCTGGGGCTGGTAGATTCACTCAACATTGATAACTTGGAGATTGCTCATCCATGCCGGGCCTCTAGCTTGATTTGGTGGATGAATTTCCTCATTTCAAAAAAGATGACACTTTTCTCTTTCTCAATATCCAAGCAACTATTTCATTCCTACTCTTTAGCTCATGTACTTTTCACTTAGGGAAGCCATATGTAGAATTACTGAAAACAACAACTTAGAATAACAAACAAACAAATATACTAATAAATTACTCCTAGGGGCAATCAAGGAAATTTATGAATTTTGAGCCTGGTTTGATTCTGCTGGGTTTCATTGCTGGTTGCACTAATGTATAGCTTGCTGGCTGGCCCTGAATGAGTGGGTCATGATCTTCCCAGATGCTCCCTCATCAGTAATGGTTGGCAGTGAGGTTCTACCTTTAAATAAGTATAACTGCAGGAGGCTTCCTGTTTCAGTCAGACTCAGTCTTAAACTTGCAAATGCAGATTTATAAACACTGGCGTTTGACTCTTTTTTTTTTTTTGCTTAACTGGTGTTGACAGTTTATATGTACATGTTATAAATGTTACTTCTTGTCTGGTCGTCGAATTCATTTGGATCATGCTGTCTGCTGCCCTTCCATATTTCTGAATTCTATTCCGTTTTCTACAACATTGGTCTGTTGTATGTGTGATTCAATTGTTTGAATTTGCCATGTACATTATATGATAACAGTCTTCTTTTTTATTTTTTTTTCAGTCATCACTTCTTTAAATTATCAGTAACACTAACAATTTATTTGAAGTTATTTGCATATGGTACAATTATTGTTGTCAATCACCTTTACATTTATCCCCAACTCACTCTTTAGAAGGTAGAGACAATGTGTCCTGAAAAATCCCATGTTTGGCCAAGATATCTGCTAGACTATTCACCTCACCGGCCTTCAATTTAAAAAATGTGCAGGCAATGTTATTTTCACGTGAATTTAAACTTGTCAAATGTAAATGCGTATGTTTGGGGACCCTTTTTTCCCTCTTTAAAATCTGTTGTCCATGAAACCATGTTTGAGGAATCTCCCTTAGGGCACATTTGTGTACATGTAACTTCAATGGAATGAAAAATTTTCCACATCATCAAATTCTATGGTTTTTAAATACCTCGGAATAGGTTTTTCGGGGAAGTTAAAAATTCATGTTTGGTGTAAAAAGATTTTCCTCGATGAATTGGTGGTAATGTTGTTTGGTGCAACTGCGGATTCCTTACAGAAAACTAGTGTTTACTGTTTGGTGGTTAGGTTTTTTTTTTTGTAAAGACACAGGCAGAAGAGGGTTATTGTTTGATGGGCATTGGAGCTTCATGAAA
Source organism: Persea americana (assembly GCA_029852735.1). NCBI lineage: Eukaryota > Viridiplantae > Streptophyta > Magnoliopsida > Laurales > Lauraceae > Persea > Persea americana. The sequence continues at coordinate 61,670,951 of CM056813.1, read as the reverse complement.
CTATTTCCTATGGGTTGGGTTTTGCATAAAAAATGGGTAGGAAATGGAGTTTATAAAGGGGGGCTAGTTTTCTATGGAAATAGACTTCCTATGCGCCCCCCCCGCCGCCCCCCCTAGGAAGTCCATTTCCATGGTAATGTAGGAAAAGGCTAATGTGGCAAAAAAGTGATTCCGCGGAAAACTACCGCACCAAACGCATGAAAAGTAGGTTTTCCGTGGAAAACCGTCCACTTTTCTGTGGAAATGGGCTACACAAACATGCCCTTAGTGATTATTAGAGCCTTCTTTCTGTCCTTGCACCTTGGTCTAATAGATACTTTCCTGCTAGAAAAAAATGTACCTTTTTGTACCATTTTCTAAGTGGATGATTGCTTGAGCAGCCTCTTCTACAAGGAATTCTCTTGTAGAGAAGATGCGAACTTACACTGGGTTTAGTTGCTCTATTTGAACTTGATTTCTTACTATATCAAATGTTGCTTGTGCAGGTGGCTTCCAATACAATAGCTTCTTCTCCTTTGGGTGACAAATGGGCAAGTTTAGCAAGACCCTTCAGGTACTTAAACTAAATAATCCTATTCTGCTCTAAGGTGACAGTTTCTTTGTTAGCTTTAGTATCTGTGGATAATGTGCTGTTTTGATCCAGCTCAAAGCCTGCTGGGAATGACGTTATTGGGATTGATCTGGGTACCACAAATTCATGTGTGGCAGTTATGGAGGGCAAGGTTAGAATCTTCGTGGCTGACATTTATTTGCTGTAGTTCAAATTTTTTTGGTACAGTTGTGTATATTTCTCACTTCATTTTGCGTTAAATCTCTCTTTCTGTAAATATTTAGGCACACGCCCACACTTTACACAAATCCCTAACCAGCAGGGCTTGCCGGGGATTTATCTCTGGTCATCCTTGTTGAAAGGGAGATGCTTAACACCGAATCATTAGTTGATTCAAAATCTTTATTTTTTATTCATATATATATTTAAATTTTTTGGCAATATGTGCAGAATGCAAAAGTAATCGAAAATTCTGAAGGAGCTCGGACCACACCATCTGTGGTAGCCTTTAACCAGAAGGGTGAACTACTTGTGGGAACTCCAGCCAAACGTCAAGCCGTGACCAACCCTACAAACACAGTTTTTGGTACCAAGCGACTAATTGGAAGGCGTTTCGATGATCCACAGACTCAAAAAGAGATGAAGATGGTTCCCTATAAGATTGTGAAGGCTCCCAACGGAGATGCATGGGTTGAAGCCAATGGACAGCAATATTCCCCAAGCCAGATTGGTGCCTTTGTTCTGACCAAGATGAAAGAAACTGCGGAATCTTACCTTGGAAAATCTGTATCGAAAGCTGTAATCACAGTGCCAGCTTATTTCAATGATGCTCAGAGGCAAGCAACAAAGGATGCTGGCAGAATTGCTGGTCTGGATGTGCAGCGTATCATCAATGAACCAACTGCTGCTGCACTCTCGTACGGGTTGAACAACAAGGAGGGTCTCATAGCTGTCTTTGATCTTGGAGGTGGAACTTTTGATGTCTCGATCCTGGAGATATCTAGTGGAGTCTTTGAGGTTTGCATAGTTTTAAAACTTTCCTCCACGTCTTTCTTTATTTTTTATTTTTTTATTTTTTGTCTAATTTTACTAATTTATATCCTTTTTAGGTTAAAGCAACAAATGGTGATACTTTCCTGGGTGGGGAGGACTTCGACAATGCACTACTAGACTTCCTAGTGAGTGAGTTCAAGAGGACTGAGTCAATTGATCTTTCAAAGGACAAATTGGCACTGCAAAGACTTCGAGAAGCAGCTGAGAAGGCTAAAATAGAGCTGTCATCCACATCTCAGACAGAGATCAACCTACCTTTCATCACAGCGGATGCATCTGGTGCGAAACATTTGAATATCACTCTGACACGGTCTAAGTTTGAGACTTTGGTTGACCATTTGATTGAGAGGACCAAGAACCCCTGCAAGAGCTGCTTAAAAGATGCCGGCATATCCACTAAGGAAGTGAATGAGGTTCTCCTCGTAGGGGGGATGACTCGAGTCCCTAAAGTTCAGGAAGTTGTTGCTGAGATCTTTGGGAAGATCCCAAGCAAAGGAGTGAATCCAGATGAGGCAGTTGCCATGGGAGCGGCAATTCAGGGCGGCATCCTTCGTGGAGATGTTAAGGAGCTGCTGCTTTTGGATGTGACTCCTTTGTCACTTGGTATTGAAACTCTGGGAGGCATCTTCACCCGGTTGATCAACAGGAACACAACCATTCCTACAAAGAAGAGTCAGGTAATACTTTAATATAAAATTTAACAATTTGCCAGTCATATTGTACTTGTTACATAGTGCATCTTATTTGATCATAGTTTCCTCAGTTCTCTTAAAATGCCAGTCTAGATAACCAATGTGGATACATATTATTGCCATATCATCTTGTGTGGCTCATACAAATTCTGCTCACCTACCCGGTGTAGCTTCCATCCCTATCGGTCTCAAGGTCAGAACCCTAACAATCGATTTATCTGTCTTTCGATTTATGCCAGTGAAGGTTCCAAAAAAGGGATAAGATTATTAGCTGAGGGAAATGAGCCACGATCATGAAGTGAAAAGCACGTGGTAACCAAATCGAATGAAAAGCTACAGTTTTGATTAGCTGATGGAAACCTAGCACATCATGTTCTGGAGTTGCTAGGTGTTTATTTGCTGGGAAGCAAGCCGACTCTGCTCACTCAAGGCAGATCTTAAGATTGTTGACAATGTTTTGTACAAAGGTGTATGGTTTATTATCTGATTTCCTAACTACAAATACCATTTATTTAAGAGGTTTTTTTTAGATGGTAACATTATAAGGGGATGTTTGGCATTTTCTAATCCTTTACCAAGAAATGTGGACTGGCTGGAAAAGGCTGCAGGGGAACAATTTCTATATAGGGGAGAGTTGGAAATTATATCCCTTCAAATGAGGGAAATGTAATGGTCACTGTATAAACTCACCATTTGGCTGTTTACCCTTCACCCCTTGAATGCTACTTCCTTTGCGGGGTTGTTGCCCAAGTTTTTTGGACTTTACCCCTTCCTTTTTGGTTTGGTTGCTCTTCCCTAGTTTTTTGGGGTTTTTTAAAGGTAATTTTTGAGGTTAGTATATCTCTTATACTGCACAGTTCCCTTCGACTTTGAGCAATGAATAGTCATCTTTTCCAAAAAAAAAAAAAAAAAAAACACAGAGTAAGCCAAAAGACCCCTAAAGGTTGAAGGATTTGATGTCTGGGATTTAAAAGCACCAATATGCCCAGTATCCTAAATCCTAATGCATGGCCATTAAATACTTTTGAGTAGTGAGTATCATGTCTGCTACTTCATGTCGTGAAGGAATTGCCATATTTTCAGTGAATTATGAATTTTTTCTAGTGGCTAGTTGTAAAATTGTAACTTCTACATCACAACTGTATTACACCCTAAGCATATTTGCATTACTTATCTTATAACTTGATTTAAGAAATTATGCATAGCCACAAATTGTGTATATCATTCATATAATGTGCATCATATACACTCATTGTTATGTGTACTTCTCATGTCAGGTGCTTGCTGCATATGTGCTGCAGAGCTTATCTATATTCTGTTAGATCTATTTTCTTATCTGTATCTGGGATCATTATCTATGGGCAGGTGTTCTCTACTGCTGCTGACAACCAGACACAGGTGGGTGTACGGGTGCTTCAAGGTGAGCGTGAGATGGCAGCTGACAACAAGCTGCTAGGCGAGTTTGAGCTTGTGGGCGTTCCACCTGCTCCAAGAGGCATGCCGCAGATTGAGGTCACATTTGACATAGATGCCAACGGGATTGTGACAGTTTCTGCCAAAGATAAGGCCACTGGGAAAGAACAGCAGATTACCATCCGGTCGTCAGGAGGACTTTCAGAAGATGAGATTCAGAAGATGGTTAAGGAGGCCGAGCTTCATTCACAGAAAGACCTGGAGAGGAAGGCTCTGATAGATATTAAAAACAGTGCTGACACTACAATCTACAGTATCGAGAAGAGCTTGGGTGAGTACAGAGACAAGATTCCGGTGGAGATTGCGTCAGAGATTGAGTCAGCTGTGGCAGATCTCAGGAAGGCAATGGCAGGAGAGAATATTGATGACATAAAGGCAAAGCTTGATGCTGCAAACAAGGCAGTATCCAAGATTGGACAACACATGTCAGGCGGTGGGTCTGGTGGGCCTGCTTCTGGTGGGTCCCAGGGTGGTGATCAGGCTCCAGAGGCAGACTATGAAGAAGTGAAAAAGTAGATAGGTGATTATACCTCTTCTTTGAGAGAAGATAGAAGTTGACATCCTGCTGACCTATTTTTGTTAAGGTTTATATGAAAAAAAATCATATTTGCATTTTTGTATCTAATCTTTTTAGTGGGTTTTAGAAACTCTTCTAGAAGAGAGGTGCATAAAAGGAAATCTGAGACTCAGAAAAACTAATCCAGTTTCTGGATAGTTGCTCATGGATTCATCATCTCTGGAAGATGTCATTTCATGAGATTCATCAGTCTTTCTTTTAATCGTGCTTGTGTTTATCTGTGAAACAGCTTTAAGTTATTATTTAACATTTCCGCCTGTAAGTGTGCACTGTCATAACGTGTAAATAGATGGATGGGAGCATTTCATCAATTAGGTCTTAGCCTCTCTCAGGTACAACGCTAATCAAATCAATTCATATGGTTCAAGTTCAAAGTTCATACTTATGATCAATGGTAGGTGTCAATTTCTTGAGCATGTGAAACTTCCAAACTTGGTTGTAATGTTACTGTATTGTGCATCCTATAGAGTTTGTGGAATCATAATCCAGGTTGAAATGCGGTTTCTGGATCCCAGTAAAATTGTGTCATGGATTCATGTTCTACTTTTGAGTATATGTACCTTGGCCTAAGGACCTAGGATCCCTCTTTTCTTCTGAATCAACATCAAGCAATTGCCTTGAATTATGAGTTTGGCACTTCAAAGACAAGGCGCCCTCTGAGGTGGGTCTTCTCTATCTTAAGATAGAGAATACCCCTCATCTTTGTCTATATATGTTGAGATCTGCATCTTGAACCAATAGCTGGTGTGTGGTTCAACTTGAAAACATTTTCAAATTAATTGAAAGCTAATATTATCCACTTGTATGGTTTTAAGTTAGACGCATAATCGGCTGCCTGCTTGTTTGGGGCTGAATGTTGGACAATTGATGAGTAGGAGAAGCTAAAAGTATACTTGGCTTAAATGTGTATGCAACGATGGAGAGAGAGTTCTAAGAAATGTACGAATAAAGACTAAATGCTTAGCAATGTTCTTTAAGATGGTTTGAGCAGTATGTACACTAAATGGCTAAAATATGCTCTTTGTACAATGTGTTGAATTTTAGTTCTTCTACGCTGCAGCTAACTTTTTATTTTTTATTTTTTTATAAACTAGTTTTATGCAGACCAACTCTGCGAGTTCTCACCATTAATTAACAGCTAAAGCGGTTGATTATTGTAATATTATTATTGTAAGTGGCTGAGGTTTTTTACAATATAATTTGTTAAGTTCTTTTTTATTTACACTTTTAAATTGGCTAGTTGGTATAAGACCAAGGTCTATATCCGGAGGTTGTAGGTTTAAAACTGTACTACTAACCACACTAGGGCTAGAGGGGAATTTATCTGGCCTTTCTCTGGACCCGGAGGGATTAGTCCAGCTCAAAGGGTTGGACACCCTCCCGATAGAAAAAAAACTTTTAAATTGGCCGGGTCTTGGTTACAAATGTGGCCAGGACAAATTAAAAAACAAAAACTAATTATGAGCCATTCAATCGACCCAACCGATGTACCCACCACAGCGGGCCTGGGTTAAGTACAGTGTGGTTGGTTTGATTGAGATAAAATTACGTAGTTATTTGTAATTGTAAAAATATATTGGTGGCAAGCTGTAAAAAAAAAACCCACTTCTAACGACTTGAAAAGTCTTCGCGAATTTTTACACTTGTTTCCTTTCTTTTGAATTTTCGTACTTGGCTCGCTGTTTGCCTTGTCCTGCTTTCCCTGATTTCAAAATCCTCGAATTCGATTCCAAGTTCCAATTCCTATATATACATATATATATATATATATATTTATATATATATATATATATATATAGAGGGAGAGGGAGAGGGAGAGGGAGAGATATGGCAATGTCAAGAAGCAGAACCCCAGCTCTCGTAAGAAACTTCTATAGATCATCTCTCTTTTCTTCTCCACCGTCTGATCTAGGGTTAGGGTTTGGATTCAGTCGATCTGTCACCTACATGCCCCGCCCCGGCGACGGAGCCCCACGCGCTGTCACCCTGATACGCGGAGACGGCATCGGACCGCTCGTCACCGACGCCGTCGAGCAGGTAATGCAGGCGATGCACGCCCCTGTCTACTTCGAGTCCTTCGACGGAATACATGGCGACATGACCGCCGTCCCTCCGGCCGTCGTGGAATCCATCCGCCGAAACAAGGTCTGCTTGAAGGGTGGCCTGGCGACGCCGGTGGGCGGAGGCGTCAGCTCCCTGAATGTGCAGCTCCGGAGGGAGCTCGATCTGTATGCTTCCCTCGTCAACTGCTTCAATCTGCCGGGGCTGCCGACTCGGCATGAGAATGTTGATATTGTTGTGATTAGGGAGAATACGGAGGGCGAGTATTCGGGGCTCGAGCATGAGGTCGTGCCTGGTGTTGTTGAGAGCCTTAAGGTATTTGCAATATTTTATTTTATTTTTCTTTCTTTTTTATGTTGTTCGAAGTTTAAATTCTGTGTTTTTTAATGTGTAGATTTGATGGATTTGTGGAATTTAGTCGTCTTCGATTTAGTATTGTTTAATGACTTTTGGGTGAATCTGAAGAAGATTTGGATTTGGATTTGGAGAAATGGGTTGCCGTCGATCTATGGTTTATGGTTTTGGGTTTTGATGAGTAGGTTTTTCTGGGTTTGTGGAATTGGGGAATGGGTCATCTGCAATTTAGTGTGAAGGAGGGGAGGTTTATGATTTCTTGACTTTGAGTGGCTTGTAGATGTTTTGATGGACCTGTTTATCTTAGTTCTGCTGTTTGTGAATCTGAAGTAGGTATGGGTTTTTGGAGAAATGGGTTCTGTTAGATTTTGTGTAATTGTTAGGAAAACGATGAAGTTTGTCAGGTTTTTGGGCTTTCTTGGGGACTTCCTGTTTGTTAGGGTCGTCTGGATTTATAGAATTGGAAAATTGGGAATTTGACCTGCGATAAGTTCATTAGGTTTTGGCCGCGTGCTTGACTTTGTTGTTTGGAATGGATTGAAGAATGGATGGAGGACAATGGATTGCCTTGGGTTGGGCCAAACATGAACCTGTATAACCCAACCCGACTTATTGAAATTTGAGTTGGGCTGGGCTCGATCCTGGATTTGAAAGCCTCATGGAATTAGGGTCGCATCTGGGTTTAGGCTTCGGTGTGCCCCACTTGTTTATACTTTATACACATATGTATGGATAGAGTATAATGCATATTATATGCAACTCTACAATGTAGATGCAGGCAGAGCCCATCAAGATGGGCGCAAGCCCAGGTGTGTGTAGGCCTTAGAGTTATGCTAGGAGGCCCAGAGGCCCCATCCATCCCAGCCAAAGCCCCTAGCCATTCCAACTTGCAACAGAATAAGACCTTCTTTTCATTTCCTTTCTCTTATTTTATCTCTTTACTTATATTTTGTCTCTTTCTTTTCTTTTCTTTTTTTTTCCAATTAAATTCTAGACGAATTGAGATTTTTTTTTTGTTATACTTACTAATTTTTTCGAAACAAGCCACACCACTAGGGTAGTGACTTTTTTTTTTTTTTTTTGGTACCCCAGCTTCAATGGCTGGGACCTTTTTTTTTTAGAGAGCCCAGTACACCCGGGAAGGAAGCCCACCGAAGTGGGAAGAAAGCCCGGCACACCCGGGTAGATTGAAGTTGAATTGTAGGTCATATGGCCTATATGAGAGGGTTCTGATGTGTATTTTTTATTTTTCCTATATGTATTTTCATATCATCAGATTAGTATTAGTTTCTCTCCTGTGCTATAGTACATGTGCTTTGATCTTGAGATAAATTCTAAACATAGTAGTGAACTGACTTAAGCTTGGAGGTGCTTGGTTGGGCTCATCCAATCAGCTGCATCACATACATTTTTCTAAATTTATACCCTATAAAAAGAAGGGGAGGGAGTTATGTACCTGACCCGATCCAAGTGAAACGAATTAACCTGAATTGCACTCAGGTCAGGTTCAGATTTGGGTTTATCTACTGACAGTTAAGGTTGGTATTGAGTTGAGCCAATACTCAACTGACTCTTTTGAGTTGCACGGCTTGCACCCTAGATTTGCATAAACTATTCCTTCTGTAGAGGTATGTTGTGCCGAGATCATCGAAGGTGTCAATTTGGTAATCAACGGCTGGAGCGTGCATTTTGGGGTACCTCCAAACAGGCCCATAAAGCGTTTGTCATCTGGTTCTCATCTTTTGTTGCTATGATGGGACGTCCTTTTGAATACTTTGTTTTCTAATGTGTTTCTTCAAATATTTCTGGTTTTGTACATCTCTCACACTGGATTTCTAGGTGATCACAAAGTTTTGTTCCGAGCGTATTGCAAAGTATGCATTTGAGTATGCATACCTCAACAATAGGAAGATGGTAACAGCCGTACACAAAGCTAACATTATGAAGCTGGCAGATGGGCTCTTCTTAGAATCTTGTCGCGAGGTTGCATCGAAATATCCAGGGATAAAATACAATGAGATAATTGTGGATAACTGCTGCATGCAACTTGTTTCAAAGCCCGAGCAGTTTGATGTCATGGTATGTTAATTCATAATTCCATTTTCTAATAGTTGCATTCACTTTTCTGCTCGAGTTCCTATTTTGAGTCTTTGATAGTTCAGAATAACCCAACTATTGTCTATTTAGTTATAAGCTGTGTGGAAAGGTTCACTTGGCCGCTTTATACGGCAAGTTTATGTGCTTGTTGATATTCACAGGTTACGCCTAATCTGTATGGAAATCTGGTTGCAAACACAGCGGCAGGCATTGCTGGAGGCACAGGTGTCATGCCAGGAGGTATTAACAACCAATTAAACCCAGATATTTATTTCCTATTTTTTCTCTTGTATAATCTAGAATGTTATCAGTTTCCTCTTTCTTTAAATGTTGCAATAATTAATTGCCTTCTGATTAATTTGATCTCCAACTTGGGTATTTTTTTATTTTTATTTTTCTAAGTTGGATCAGTGGCACAGTACATGTTGGGCAACCTACTCGACCCAGGGATCTATCCCTGGGTGGCTGTGTGAGATGAGACGACCCCTTTCCACTTGTGTGTCTTGTGTTTCTCACTTGGGTATTTTATTTGAATCACTAAAGATATCATACATTAATCCATTTTGAAAGAATCTCTCCTGCATTCAGTTTCTTTGGATATTCATCAGGATGGGATTTTCATTAACAATGGATTGCGGACTCGTGTCAATGTAATACAGTTTGTTGCCCCTCTATTATGAATGTGGGACTTACTGTTTGGTGATTCATGATGTTCACTGTTTTTTTTTTTACGGTCGTCCATTCCCCATTGGCGCTATTCTTCTTTTCTTAAAAAAATTTGGTAAACTGTTCGGAAAAACAAACACAGGATCGTCCATTCAAGAGTTGTTTCATAGATTATTAGGATCTTCAATTATGTGATTCATACAAAATCCATGGATAGGTTCATTACATCGATGGTCTGGCTCACCAAATTATGGTCTTACCTGTGTCTGTTATGCGTGCTCCACACTGTTTCTTACGATGCATGTGAAACTACTCTTATTGAACAGTTGGATGGGATTCTCTGATTGCAGGCAATGTTGGTGCCGATCATGCCATTTTCGAGCAAGGTGCCTCAGCAGGCAATGTAGGAACTGAGATGCTAGTGGAGCAAAAGAAGGCAAATCCAGTTGCCTTGCTTCTATCATCCGCAATGATGTTGAGGCATTTGCGATTCCCTTCATTTGCTGACCGGTTAGAAACCGCTGTCAAGCGTGTGATTGCAGAAGGCAAATACAGGACTAAAGATCTTGGAGGATACAGCACCACCCAAGAAGTAGTTGATGCAGTCATAGAGGTGCTGGATTGACCTCAATTTCTGCCCCCAAATCATAAGTGCCATAAGGTGTTTACCCCTTCTAGTCACTATTTTGAGCGTGCGGCCCCATTTCCGGTGATCAAAATATATGATCTATGGTAGGAAAATGAATAAAGGTCTCCCCTGACATTCCATTTGAGTATTGGACTTTTCTCAATTGTATTTATATTTATAATTAATGTGGATGATTGTTCCATAGGGGAATTCTTCTCTGCGTTTGGCCTTTCAAGCATGGGTTAGGAGATGATCTCGATCACTGAAAGATGGGCCTTAAACAAAACTGTTTTTTCAGACAAAAAAGGGAAAAAACCGTGAAAATGCTTAATTACAGATGATTCTCAGTGTACCATAACTCTAGAGGGGCACCATTGTTTGATGTCACTATCCTCAATGATCCTGTTAAAAATAAAAAGATGGAGAAAGAAACGCACAGGGCACCGCCCATTGTAAGAAATTTTGAAGATATTTTGATAACTATTGTGAGTTTGTCACATGTACTTTTCCAATGGAAAATACCAAGGAGAAGAAGGCTGCTGTAAAATGAAGTAACGAATCAATCTAAATGTCTCTGAGGTTGGTTATTTCCCAGCACATTACTTTGATATGTTAAAAGTACAACCAGAGTTTCATAAAATGCAGGAAAAATCATAATAAAATTGGACAACGTGATTTAAAAACATACATTACTTGAAATGTAAAGTTGTTGGTGCTCCCAGAGGTAGTAAGCCAAGGCCGTCTAGCACTGGGGTTGGGGAAGTCAAAGTTCTGGCGGTCCCAAAGGCTTTGAGGATTTTTTTTCTTCTTCCTACCACTGAGATACTACTTAGATGTTGAAAGTCAAAGTGATTCATGAATGCCATTTCATGGGTTTCTGGTCAGCAGGGGTGTCCAAAAGTATCATAAAACCCCTTTGTATTATAAGGAAATTTATCTTCTTCCTACATTACTCCACCCCCAAGAATTTTATATTTTTACATAGTGACCCCTTGAAAGGCAAATTCCCTGGTCATGCCTAGTTAGCCTAAGGATCTGTAGGAGTTGTATCATCATCTGAATTGCAAATTTGCTAACTAGGCAAGGGATTAAAAGGGTAGCCCCTTTGGTTGAGCTCTTATTATTATTATTATTATTATTATTCGTTTGGCTGCAGTGTTATTTAGGCTCTCGCAGTCGAAATTAGTCTCTTCTTCCTTTGTTAGTATTATTATTATTTTGTTTTATTAGCATGTCATATTCCTAATTCTTGTTCTTTCTTCTGCTTTAATGTGGTTTACAATTACCACATAAAAAACCTATGTTCGAACTGCCTAATTCTTGTTCTTTCTTCTGCTTTAATAGGCCTATAGACCATTAGGTCCAGCCCAACTTCTTCAAACCTGGACTTTAAGAAAGCAGGCCCAGGCCCTTTTGTAGCCCTAGCAGAGTCCGTGGTTCACTTCTATCTAATATTCTACACAGCCATTTCTACTTCTTCTTCTACTTGTTATAGAACCCCCTCGAAGAAGAAGAACAGATTAACTTTTCTCGCTCTGCAATGGCGACTGCGGTTTCTTTTGCCTCAAAATCTGAAATCCTCTCCCTCCTCCGCTCTCTGCTGCGCACTGCTCGTACCTTCTCTGATTACAATATCAGAGAATATGCCAAAAGGAGAACGATCGATGGGTTCTGTGAAAACCGCCAACTTTCCGACCCTTCTTCTATTGCTTCAGCCTTCTCCAACGGAAAATCGCAGCTGGAGGTCGCTAAAAGACAGGCAATTGTATATTCACTGTATGCCCCAAAATCGAAGAGCGTGATGGAGATCAAAAGAAAGTGAATTCCCATGGGACGGTATTGAAAATGAACCAATTTTTATACCCTAATCAGCAAATGTTGGAATTTGTGATTTTCTCTTAATGGGTTTTTATTTTAGTAGTGTATGTTAATTGGGTTTTCAATTTCACGGTGTGGGTGCCATGCTTTTGATTTATACCCATGTTGGAAGAACTGGGAACCGAATATTTGTAGTGAGATTATTGTGCTTTCATGTGGTTTTTGTGTGGTTTAGAAATTTTGAATGGTTGTGATGTATCCCATGTTGGAAGCATGGCTCCAGTTTGAATATGCTCTTTCATGAATGCATTTCTATGTCGCATTTTATTTTTTTATTTTTTAGTGTTTTCATTGTTTATAGAGGGTTTTGGGATGGCAATATTTTCACTTTGACGTATGATGATAGATCTAAGAATAGATCCAGGTATGTAAATGATCTGAGGCTGAAATCACTAGTTTGGTGGGATATGGGGTAGTTTTGGATGGTGAGACAGAGCTAGGTCTAAGCAACTTGGTTAGATCTGAAGTTTGGGATGTTGTGACTCGCTCTATGACCTGCGAAAACCTCTTGGAAATCTGGTTTTCAAGATCTCAACCGTATCTGGGGCCAATTGCTGAGCCGTATTTGATTACTGCACTAGTTGGATTTCCATGTTATAATGAGAATATGAATGTTGGCAGAGAAGACTGAAGAATTAGCTCGAGTAGTCAGATGTTATTACCAATCAATTATTTGGGCCTTCAATGAGTGCTAATCATAGATTGAGGAGCATATATGATTTGGTGGTGGAAAAAATTGAAAAGTTGGCGACATGGAAGAGAAGATATGTCATCCTTGGGTGGACAAATTACATTAATCGAATTGTCAATGGCTATTTTTCTGGTGTGTTATTCATCTTTATTCAAGATTCCAGCGACAGTGGCCAATGAAATTGAAAGGCTGAAAAGGGAGTTTCTTTAGGAAGGTAATAAAGGAAAAAGGAAAGACATACATCTTGTAATCTGTTGGGAATGTTCTAGATCTAAAGCGGAAGGAAGACTAGGATTTGGAAGTATCAATGAAAGGAGCTAGGCTTGACTAAGCAACTGGTGGTGGAGGTTTGGGGAATAAAGAGAGGCTTTGTGGAGGAAACTGGTGTTTGGAAAATGAGGGTACAAGGGTGGGAACCAAGTAGAGTACCTTGCGCCGTAGGGACACATTTAAGTTGTGCGTTCAAACACATTTGCAAGTCTGGAACGAGGCAGCACACACACATTGAACAGTCTAGCAATTAAAAGAGTGGGGACTCAACTAAATTGGTCTGGCTGGCCCTTTGTTTACATCAGATTAGGCTTCAGTGTTTATGTATCTTCCATTGTGAGTTGGAAATTTTGTATGTTTGGCTGGATCGGACTACTGGCCAGTAGAATGGTATACAGCCTACATGCTTAGGGACCATGCGCCTTTGTGGTTTTCTTTAATTCAGTAAGAATACTGTGATTTCTGAATTTCTCTGAACACTTCGCTGCAGTTGCCATATGTTCTAAAGTTGGGAGATCACATCATTTTAGTGTTTTATGTATTTTGTTTCATGATTTATTGAATTTCTATTAAGATAACTCATTTGGCATCAAAGATGATGTGGCATGTTCAAGGTTAAAGTTGCTTGTGAAGTTCCTCCAATAATTTGTCGACAACTTGTAATGACGTTACATGAGGATTATGTTTGAATCCTGAAAATTAGGGAGTCTGAGTTTGGTTCCTCAACTATCATAATCAGGTCCTATTTGGTGTCACCTTCACTGAAGTTAAAAGCCGAAACTTTGTTGTTCTTGTCATTTTGTTGATGATGATGTTGCTGATTTGTCAGGGGTTGTGATCGTGGATAGATTGCTCCAATCATGTTTTAAGTCCATGTAGCTACCTAAAAAGTATAATTGAACTAACGATAACATACTTGAAACTAGGGTCATCAATTGGAGATCAGATGGCAATGGGTTGGGTTAAATGGATAGCCTCGAAGGTTAGGTAGTGATTTTAATTAGGTGAGGTCGGTTATTGGTTTCTGGATGCCAGCTCGAGGTGGGACAAGGAGGATATGATATTGGTCACTCTTGAGGTTTACCCCTCCTTACATGCTTACATCTCTCAATATGTTTAAACTTCACACAGGAGGGAGTCGGGGATGGCTCTCACCAGCCCTGATCCAATTTGCTATCATAGATCCAAAACATTTCATTAGCAGGTGGGACTGGTGAGAGTAGTTCAAGTATGATTTACCCAGATCGTGACTGAGCCTGAGCCATATCCTTCCCTACTCGTGTACTTGAATGTGTCTTTAATTTCATCCCTGTGATTCAAGTGATGGATTGTGAACTTGCTGAGAAGATGACTTTAAATAAATAGAGTTGAGTAGGATAGTAGAACTCACAGAGTCGACTGCTACAACCAGATGCAATGAGGCTGTGCTGATGATGAGCCAGGTCAAACCAATATCTACCAATATCTATATATACTAATGATGCCCTGTTGATCCAGAATTCCATTGTTTACTGATATAGTTTTGCTCTTGCTTGTGGGTTAGTATCAAATTTTATTTTATTTTTACATAGTTGAAAACCTAGTGCAGGAAGTGACTGTGCTTTCAATGACCGGTTTCTAATTTTTAAGCATCTTCAATTTATTCAACTTGGGTGGTCTATAACTACACCACAAGTAATCTTATTTTTATGGGTGGTCTATAACTACACCACAAGTAATCTTATTTTTATGGTTTGGATGATTCAAAGGGTTTGTAGTTGATTGGTCAAAATGTTTCTGGTATGTTTCTGGTTTTTAGTAGGTCCCAGTTATCATGTGATGGCATGGGGTTTTTAAGTTGCTTGGTGTGGAATTCTGAAATTGGCGGAACCTAATAAAAGAATAGGGTGGATGCAATAAGCATATACTTGTTAGAAAAAAAAAAGAGAGACAAAGAGAAAAAAGATTAGAGGGAGAAGGGAGAGCTTTTCTCTATCTCATTAACTGTATGTAAGTACAAGGTGGAGAGGCCTATTTATAGGCAAAGTAACCCCACAAGAGGGGAACCCTAATTCTAACCCTAATTCATCTCAAGTGGGCATCCATCCAAGATACATATTTTATAATACTCCCCTTTGGATGACCATCATTCAAAGACAGTTGCTTCATTAAAAACCTTGCAAAGGAAAAACCCAATAGGAAAAAACCAAAGCGAAGGGAAAAAGAGTACAACATTCTTCAAGATCTTTGAGCTGGTGTTGGACGTGCATAATGCTGTATCGTTAAAACCTTAACTAGGAAAACCTAATGGGATAAAACCTAGAAAAGAAAAAAGAGCACTGCGCACAAATGTCCAGGGTAGCATACTTTAATATGCCCTCTTATAAACCACTCCCCCTGATAATAATAACCATTCACATGGTTTGATGAGGAACTCTACATATGCCGATCTCATATACAAGCTTCTAGAATACTGATTTTTGGCAAAGATTTGGTAAACAAGTCAGCCATGTTGTTACTCGAACAAACTTTCTTGACTTCAATTTCATTGTTCTTCTGAAGTACATGAGTGAAGAAGAACTTCGGTGTTATATGCTTAGTCTTGTCTACTTTAATGAAACCTTCTCGAATCTGTCTTATGCTTACTTCATTATCTTCATAGATAATATTTGGGATACCTGCAAGAGATGGTAATTGACTACGAACATGCTGAATCAAAGATTTTAGCCATATACATTCCCTACTGGCTTCATAAAGGGCCAAATTCCCAGCATGGTTGGAGGAAGTGGCTACCAAAGTTTGTTTAGTAGAATGCCAAGAAATGACGGTATTACCAATTAGAAACACATAATCCGTTTGTGATCGACCCTTATGAGGGTCAGAGAGATAATCTGAATCTGCAAATCCTACAAAACTGAAATCTTTACGATAAAATATTCCTAAATCAGTTGTTCCACGCAAATATTGTAGGATGTGTTTAATACCAATTCAGTGTCTTAATTGAATTGAGTACGTACTCATTGGCTTTGCTTCAGGCAAAGGAAATCCTTCTAGGATTTATAGAGCGTGGTTCTGTGTCCCAATCATCATCATTTCTATTCCATATCTCTCTTGAATAATTATAAAGTATAAATATCTCTTCATTATCTGTTACCGGTGCATCTTCAGGGGCTTCCAAAGCCTCACCAGGGACACTCATTATTCTAGAGAGAACGAATTTTACCATAACCTCTTCACGAGCGTTACTTGCCTCTTCGGGAGAAATCTCTTCAAGAGTGTTCCGTGCCTCTTCAGGAGGGTTACATGCCTCTTCGGGAGGAGCCTCTTCGGGAGGAACCTCTTCAGGAGGGTTACGTGCCTCTTCAGGAGAACATGAAGATGATTGCTCATTTTTCCTTTTCCGCGGAGACTTTGTCCTACAGGGACATTAATTCGGGCCGGTGCATTTATAGCTGGCACATGTGACTTTCACCTTTGCTGCATCGTTAAATGCATCAGGTAATCTGTTTGTAATTTCTTGTAAATCATAATTCTCCGTACTTCATTTCACATTGTGAAGTACGTGAATCATTTGCACAGGTCCAGTTATGGTGGATACCCCGTCATGAAATGAACAATAATTCTGAAAAAAATTTCTGATTTTTCATAATAGTGTGTTATGGCACTATCTACCAAACATAGATTGTCCTCATTTCCATGATTCATACCTTAAATAATAAATAATATAACTATGGAATCACGTGATAAAACTGAAATAAGTAAAACATTCGCTATAAAATTAGGACATTAATGAAGTTTCCCATCAAAACGGAAAAGTCTATGAAACATACGTCTCAAATGAACTAAAAAAAAATTAAATTTGTGAAGTTTAAAACAAAAATTATGGGTCTTCTAGATCATGCCAAGGGGTGCTACCAAATAATGATTGTTAAATGCCTCATTATTCAGATGTTGGTTGTCCTCATCCTCAAAGAAGTTATGAGTCGCCAAGTTTGTAATTTCAATTGGAGGCCTCTCTGATGTTATTGTATTCCAATTTCAGCCTTCCGGATAATTTGTCTCTGCTAAATGAACAGCGGCCTTGTATGCTTTGTATTGTTCCGCCACTTCCTTTGGTGCACGGCAAGTGCGTGACCAATGCCCATTTTCGTTTGGAAGAATTATGTCTTCCATTCCCCCTTCCTCTGCATTTGTTTGAACTAAAATTGGCATTTGCTTCATGAACTACCAAAAATCCAAACTTCCTCTGCCTTTGTTTGAACTAAAATTGGCATTTGTTTCATGAACTGCCAAAGATCCAGTGGGTCTGGAGTTATGATTTTTCATCAATACCATGCAATTTTGTTCAGCGACAAGGAGACATGAAATAAGTTCCGAATATTTGGAGAAACGTCGTTCTCGATACTGCGGCTGCAGGAGCACATTCGAGGCATGAAAAGTGGATAACATTTTCTCCAACATCTGCTCTTCCAAAACCTTTTCACTGCATAACCTTAATCGAGAAACAATATTGAAGAGGGCAGAGTTTCCTGTAACCTTAGTTTAACCATTCATTCTGGGCAGCTGGTAGTATGACCATCTTCTGGTGATCATACCTATCATTTAGGGATTTCCATAGGCCTACTGGGTCTTCCTCAGTAAGGTATTTATTTTTGAGGTCTTCATGTATATGATGGCGCAGGAAGATGAGGGATAACTTATTTTCCTCTGGGGACATCTTGTTACCTTCTTTTATGGTATCTCCTAGTTTCATGGATTGCAAGTAGATTTTAGCATCCAATTGCCAAGATAAGTAATTGTCCTCATTGATGTTAAGTGTTTTAAAGTCAAGTTTAACCAGATTTGACATCATGCAAGAATTGTAATAGAAAAAAAAAAATATATATATATATATATGAAGTTAACCGTATGCAGATAATCAATAAAGTAAAAGGAAAAAAAAGATAATGAAACTTTAACATCAAAAGTAATTAAGGAAGGAATTTAAACATGACAAAAAAAAATTTAGCCAATGAAAAGTTGGAACATCGAGTTCTCAACTTTGAGAATCAGAACTGCTGGTTCTGTCAAATCTTCAGGTTTGATTTAAAAGTTCTGGTTTATAATACATGAAATTAGAACTGTAGGTTCTGTCAAATCTTCAGGTTTGAAGTAGAACTTCTGGTTCTAACAAATTATCAAGACTTTTGGTTCTGTCAAATTTTCGTGTTTAATTTCATGGCTGTATAATTTATTTGGACTTTGAATAAAAAACTGCAGGTTTTGATTTATGGATATGAATCTACAGGTTCATATTAATATTCCAACTTTTAGGACTGCTGGTCCATAGATAGGTGAACTTCAGGTTCAGATTTAGAACTTCTGATTTTATTTTGTGATCCATTCATAGTATGAATGAATTTAAATGAAAAGAAAAAAAAATCGTGCAAGATGATGAATAATAACCAAACACTATAATTGCAGTAAATAAGTATCATAGACTAATATTATGCATTCTAATATATTTGGATTTAACTATGGTTTAGATACCACATACTGTGATTGCAGTCCAGAGAAATTTCTGACCGTTGAAACGCTGATTTGTTGCATCTATTAAGTAATGCTTGTCGCCGCTAATCCGTAGAACCAAACCGTTTGTCGATCGGAGGTCGGATGAAGAAGTTATAGTCAGACCTAATAGAACGATGGATTTCTTTTGTACACGTCCCGAGGCTGAACTCACGTGAAACTGAGGGAACTGTGCTTGTTGTCTTGAGACTTTGTTAGTCTTTGACAAAAAGAAATTTGATTGGTGAAGATGCACGCCAAACGAAAACAATTAATAGAAAAGAAAAGAAAAAAAAAAAAAAACGCCTAGAAAGATGAAACTGGGTCTAGAGTAGAGATAGATGTTTGAAAAAAAAAAAAAGAAAAGAAAAAACATGGCAGAAAACCAAAACCAAAAGGTCCTTTGATTATACATGCAAACCGAGAGGAGATGTTTGAAACAAAAAAAACGCAGATGTAGATGCACGTTTGTTTTTGCACGCACTGAGAGTTTTGAAACAGTAGTCGTTGCACTGAGCAAATGAAACGAACCCACACACGGTTTGTTGCAGAAAACCAAAGCAAACGAAGAAAGCAAAAAAAACCCATGCAAACGAAGAAAGCAAAAACAAACCCATGCACGGTTCGTGCTGATAACGTATTAGAAAAATAAGAGAGACCGAAAGAAAGAAGATTAGAGGGAGAAGGGAGAGCTTTTCTCTATCTCATTAACTATATGTAAATACAAGGTGGAGAGGCCTATTTATAGGCAAAGTAACCCCACAAGAGGGAAACTCTAATTCTAATCCTAACTCATCTCAAGTGGGCATCCACTTAAGATACATGTTATAACAATACTAATGTTTCTATTTTTCCTTGTCGCATAGGATAACTTGGGTTTGTTTCAAGTTGGGCAATGTTATTGTGCATATCCCTCTCACCGTAAGGGCCCACCTTTGGCCCCACTGATCACTGAACCAGGGGGATGGAATGGGCCATCTTGGATGGGCCCAAATATCAAGTTTAGGGTCAATCACATGTCTCTAACCCCTTCATTCGTGGCCCATAAGTTTAACGACTTTATATTAAAGAAAAAAAATTGACCCTCGATTTATCTGTCTAGACCATTTAGATTGTTGAAAACTCAAAGGATCCAATATAATTACGAGGGTTTCTATGTGTACATCATTCAAATGGATCATAAGGTGAGCCCTACTATGTTGCTTTCACCGTCATAGGGTGAGAGGTGTATGGATACGAAAATTTCCCTTTAAAGTTAAAATGATGGAAATCCAAATTAAGTTTCATCCTTCTGGAATTGAAGATCCTAACGAGTTAAACTTGCCGGCAAAGTGGTGACCTTACCAAGAGTGGAATCTTGGAAAAAATAAAATGAAAACAAATCACATTCTGGCCTTTGTATTGACTGTAGCCAAATGTTCAAGTTATTGTTATTAATTGATTTGATCATTTGCTTTTACATATGATGGGTTTCATTCCATTTTTTTCATAAAGGGCCTGCTTCAATGAATTGAACTCATGAGGGGTCGATTGTTTACACTCATTTACATATGTACATGGCGAATGTACGATGGTTGCACATGATCACCTTTATTTGTCCTCATTTACTGCATCATGGTGTATAAATGAGGACATTTTCAGTCTCTCATTTATATACAAAAGGAGGGTATATAAGGAGGTGGTAAACAATTTCAGGTAAATGAGGAGAAGCAGGGCTACAGGCTGTGATAAGGGGTGTTTGCTCGAGTAGGTTATGGGTTCAAATCCTTTCAATCACCTTTTCCCTTTTTTTTTTCTTTTCTTTTTTTTTTTTTTTTTAATACTTTTGTGAGCCCCAAATCTATAATCTAAGCTGTTCATCTTTGTTATCGGTCTAATAAATGCTAAGATGTTTTAATTTCATATTTGAATTTTAATATATCATGAGAAATTTGTGAAAACTTTCAAAAAATCCCAACTTATTAACCTAATTTTTGAACTTTTGTGGGATCTTAATTTATCATCGGAACCGTTCAATTTCTCGTATTAATGACAAGCATCAGAACATTTAGGTTCATATTTTAAATCTTTATAGATTTTGAGAAATATGTGAAAATTATTAAAAAATTGTGAAAATGGGGACATATGATATTTTATATATTTTAAACCCACTTTCTTATCCCATGCATAAAAGGCAAATGACCCCTAAGAATTCTATGAAAATTGTTCCTAAATGTGGCTAAAGTTAAAGATACGAGCACCTGGGAGGGGAAATTTAGCTAATTCGTTTACACTACTAGGAAGGGCTCTTAAAAAAATTGTTCAATGTCAAAATTATGTTTCTAAAAAGCAAGTTATTGTTCTAGCAAATCAAGTCTGAGGAAACTCGGGATTGGTTCACCTCTCTACCTTATAATCCTTTTCCCCTCATTTCTTTAATAATCCTTTGTTGAAAATCATTTTACCGTGAGTTGTTAGGAACTCAATTCATGCAAACACATGGGCCCAAAACTGAGAGAGTGAGTGAAGATAATGACATGTTGAGCATGTAATTAATCTGAAAGGCAGGCACCATGAGTGGAATTCATATAATGCCATTACATTAGAAGGAGTGTTTAGAACATGTAAGCCGTTTGAGTTTCAACGAGGTGGGCTCCATTCGTGAGTTTAACAGGGGACAATGCAATTGAGTAAAATGTAATTCTCAGGATTGCCCTTATGACGTCTCTAAACACCTTATACTTGTAATTGTTTTTAATAGCTACAAAACATATTTTAATGGAAATGTAGGTTGCCAAACACACTGGTCATGATGTGGCATTGACATCAGCATTGCGTTGGCAGGCAAGGCCAATACTCAGATTTTCCAAGAGCTAGGTGAGCTACAGATTTCAGCTTTAAGATTTTCATCACTGTTTTTTTTTTTTTTTTTACCCAATCTATAACGGTTCATATAAATGGATTAAGTTTAAAAGTTTTTTTTTTTTTTTTAAATTTTTGGTACACAACTATAGGGGGCTCAAGTGAGGATAGTAGACCTCAGGTAAGGTGAGGGAAGTAGACTTCGGGTGAGGGAAGGTGACATGCCTACAATTCAAACTCTTGCCAGGTAGGTAGGTGAGAATTGACACCTCTTACCATTTAGGTAAGAGACCGGTCTTGACAATGTATGATCCCAATCCTATGGTTTTCAAATTTGAACACTACTAGATCCAAGTTTTAATATGCAAAACTTTTGGTTATATAATAGGACTGTATAAAACTTCTCGTTCACAACTATAGCTGGGGGGAAAAAATCCATGCCTATCTGTCCACGTTCCATGTTTTATCTACTGTTACATTTTGCATGTTTGAACAGGCAATTGATTCCTAGTTAAAGATGCAGATAGGTTGAATTGTTATTGTTACAATAGAATATTAGTAGATGATTGTGATGCATGAAATATTTTAATAATAAAAACATAGTTATCCTTCTAGCTGAGAATCTTTCAAAAAAAATAAAAATTATTTTTACCTTTTGATTTCAACGAGACATCATCTTGTCATGAAATAAATTTACCATCTCTAGTATAAAAGGAAAAAAAAAAAAAAAAAAACTTAAATGGCCGACATGGGGATCAAATTAATCTCTGTACGTAAAACATTGAAATTGAAAGTATAATAAACTTCTATTAGAATAAAATCTGATCTTAACCATACATAACATTAATGTATATGCTGAGGGGCTCCAAATTTTTAAGAAAGCCCAACAAATGGATTGATTGGCCTAACCATAATATCTCTCCAACAACTTACATAATAAGAGGATCTAGATTCTTCTCTTTGTATTAAATGTATGTGGGCTCCTGGTAGTGGATCGGATTCACTGGCATTGATGGAATAATGCGGATGAGTTCAAAGAAAAAGATGGATGGGCCATTCATGAAAAAACGTCGACATGCATGCTTGTGTGGAAACAAACAGATCGACCATTTTCAGTTCAGTTCACATCTACATAAATGAATGCACCAATGAGAAGGGTCAACCATACTTCTATAGAAGGAGGTTCATTTATTTAAAAGCCTATTCGAGTCAAATTAAAAGACCTCCACTTTTATAAGATATAAGATATGAAAAATTTCCGCTCCACCAAGGATTTGTTCCATCAAAAGTTGAGCGCATGATTGATAAAGTAAAAGGCACATCCATTTTTCATCATTATTATTATTTTATTTTGTTCATTTGTTATATGTATGTTTTTCCTTTTGGTATGAAAAGATATATGTATGCTTCATTGTTACAATCTTACCATGGATGAGCTTTTTATGGGAGTGATATGATATTTGACCATATCAAATATAAGAATTGGGGATTTATTTGAGCCATATAAGTTTTTAATAAGTAAGCCTCCATGTGGAACTTTGGCATTTGATGCTCCAAACTCTTTTGTGACTCCCAATAAGGATGGAGGCCTTTCGTCTGAATTGATGATAGCGAGAATTATTTTGTTTATTTATCAATCCGTGAGGACTAATCCTTTGGGCGTACGTGTGCCATATGCCGAAAAGCCAACACCTAGGGTGTGTACTGTAGTGAAGGTGAGAATTCATCGATCCTCTTGTTATTTCTTTTTTCTAAAGCAAACTAGATTTAAGAAAACATAGAATATCCAAATATAAACCCCATAAAATTCTATGGCAAGCAAAAATAAAATGGGAAACTAATTATAAAGACTTTGTTAACAACCTACATTAAAAACTCTTCCCAATCTCCTTTCGAATGGGCATCTCCATGACTATTCCCTTATTTTGCAATGGAGAATAATATTAATCCATTTATAGCTTAGTGGTGGAGCACCTCCCCTCTATATAAATTGACTAGGGATCGAGCTTGTGGTGTGATAGCGTGGAATTTGTGTAGTGTGTGTATGTGAGTATTTACCATAGCAAAAAAAAAAAAAAAAAACTATTTATTTCAATTACTTCTATAGCATTGCAGTTGTTCACCTTGGCAAGATTTATAAATCCCAGTCTTTCTTCAACTTCTTGTCACATTTATTCAAAACAATAATTTTGTTGATAGCAGTATAATACTTTTAAATATTTCCAAATCGAGAATATCATGAGAAAATTGTAAGTATCAAGAAAAATACATACAAAATTGGAAGAATCTATAAAATAGGCTTGATAGACGTATTTAAGTTTATTTTGTATGTAATTATATTGGAACATTCACAAAAAAAATTCCACTAAAAGTGGAAACCACAACTGAGGACCCAAAGATCTTATAATATCGGAGGAGGACCTCGTGTTCAAATCCTCCAATTTTTTTCCCGTTTTGCCCATTATTCATTGATTTCAACAAAACTTGTAACCCAAAATAAAAATTGATAAGAAGGAAAAAATAATAGGGCTAAGAAAAGAAAAGAAAAGGAGAAGATCGTCTCCACCCTTATATGTTGATCTCCACCTCTTTGCAGCAAATCTCCGTCGACAGCATGCTCTTCTTCATTCTATCGCCTTCTTCGCTCGACGCCGTTTCCTTTTCCATTTTAGTAGAAATCGATCTTATCTCCTCCTCTAAGTGAGTAGAAATCAATGTCGTTGCCTTCTCTGCCTATCCTTGTCCACTCTCCTTTTCCATGTCTCCAAGCATTTGCCACCACTATGAGATGTCACCTCCACTACGAAAATCCGTTTGTATTATCTTTTCCATTGCCCAACATCCTTTTTATGTCTTCATTGTCTTTTCTCCATCTACCACATAGTTCCCATTTATTTTGAAAGAAGGGCGATAAAGGTGGTGATGGATTGAGATGATGGAATTGAATATGCGTTGCTTTCCATGTATTTGTTGAAATTCCTTAGTGACATTTTCTTGAATTTTCCTTCCTTTTTTTTTTTTTTTTTTTGTAGAGATTGTTTTTTTTTTTTTTTTCCATTGATGTCCAGAGTTGAAGTGGAAGAAGAGGAATTGATTTTCTTATGTGACCATGATGTTATGTAAAGTGTGTGTTTGAAAAACTTATATGGACCATTATAGAAATGAAACATGATATGTACAAAGTTGATTATGATGTTTGTGCTTAATCCATAATGGGTTTGATGAATTAGTGGATGGATGTTTGTTGATTTGAATGTAAAACAAGTTATTAATGTGTATGGACGTTGATATGAATGTAGAACCAGTTTTAATATGGAAGTTGTTATTGTTAATGTCTATGGTTAGAATGTAGATGGATATTGACTCAAAGTTCCTTCACCCCCTAAAGATTATATCCACCATCAGAAAACCATAGTTCATACATAAAATAACAAATAAAAAAATGCATCCTCCATTATAGAAAAAAAAAACATGATTCCATCATTCTTCAGTCACCATTCACCAACATCAAAATACAACCCATTAAGATGCAAAATAAACAAAAAAATATGGTTCCTCCAATACAAAAAAAAAAAAAGGAAAAAAGAAAGAGACATGACACCACCTTTCGCCATTCATCTTTCACAAAAAAATAACAAAATATGAGTGGAGAAGATGAGAAGAGATGAGATGGCGGTTGGGGATTAGATAAGGGAAGAGGTGTAGGTGGTTAAGATTCTTGCATTTTGATGATGAGATCAAAGAAGATTAAGCTCATGCAGGATTTTCTTCTAATCCTCTTTTTCTCTTGCTTTTCTTTTTTCTTTCTCTTCGATCGATTTGGGGATTATGGATTTTGTTGATATCAACGAATAATAGGAAAAACAGGAAAAAAATTAGAGGATTTGGGTGGGAGGTTCTCTTCTGATATTATAAAAGCTTTCGGTCCTCAGTTGTGGTTTCCACTTTTAGGGAGGTCCTCTTCTGGTGACTAAAAGTTCACTTTGTGATGGAATGATACATATGCTCAATCACCGCAAAGGGTTCGCAACATTCATTCGTCAATTGGCCATAAGGGGTGTTCCAAGCCTTTCTAACACGACTGTAATCACGTTCTGAATGGATCTTTCAATTGGGTGAATAAGAGTCCGGGTAGCTCGCCCGATAATGGAAAGACAAAGCAGCTGCGCTTGACCGGCGTGAAAGAACAAAAAGGCTTCCCCAGAGGAGATGAGCTTAAGTGAAGCTTGAAGACCAAGGTTGAAATGGGCTTGTCCCTAGTTATATCAAGCTCGAGCTTGAGCTCTATTATAAATGTGCCGAGCTCTAGCTTGGGATTCTGTATTGACTTGTCTTAGAGAATTATTTAAAGTATATAAACAAGCCATGTAAAGACTTGAACTCATACATAGTGATATCTTAATCAAGTTGGAGTCAAGCTCTTAATTGAGGTGAGCTTGAGCCGAGGCGAATTGAACTAGCCCTAACTCAAGTTTAGCTTTCTACCTATAAAAAAAAAATGTCAAATGAGCTCAGCTGTAGCATGGCTAAATTGAGGGTTTTTTTCTCTCTTTTTTTTCCTTTTATATGGGAGGAACAGTAAACTATCCTAATCCTAAGCTAACCTAATTTATATTCTCAATGGTGCTTTTATGCTCCTGTGTAGCATTCTACATGCCCATTCCTGTTGTAGTGTTCACAATATGCTTTAGCACCAAACTTTCAGTGTTTTCTCAGTGCCAGAAGTATCTCTAGACAGGAGTGGAACTAGAAAATTTCTTTGGCCCGACCCCTCCCTTAAGGCCTGTTTGGATATATAGTTTGATGAAGCATCAAATCAAAAGAGAATAAAATTTAAGGTGTTACGATGATGTTTTGTTTTTAGTTGTTTACTAGAGAATCTTTTTGATTTTTTTGTATAGAAAACTGAAATTTTTTCCTCCTTTAATAGAGAAAGGAGGTTGCTTTTATTTATTTATTTATTTTTTAAATTTGGAAGAAATTTTGAAATTATGTACTTTTGATATGACCTTTGTCATTTCTTATTTAAATTCACTTTACTTTACTTTACTTTAATTAGTTAATTGCCAAACACGTCCTAAAATATATGGATTTATCCAAAATTTCTTGCGAGCCATTACCATGGCCTGAACAAAGGTTTAGACATCAACCGAGCACCAAACTTTGGAGTTGAATGGAAAATTGTTGGCTTTCAGATCTATCTGTTCTTAATAAACAAGATTGGCATTCATTTTGGGCACATTGACATTGATTGGTCACGGCAACGGGAGAACTATCCCGAAGCCACGACCCAGATAAACGTCAGCGTCAGGTCGGCAAGTCAGCAGCTTAACAGAGTTTCTGTTTTTTCCCTGAAAGCTTTACAGAGTTAGAAAAACATGTCAAACAAACAAGCAAAAGGAACTCCATCAAAGACAATAATTGAAAACTGACATCATTTAATAGTGCACAAGGCTCTATTACTTTACCATATATGTCACTGCATTAATTGGTGGTAGGGAGCCGGAGGCCGAGAGGATGGACTTGCCTGCAGCAGAGGCCATTGCTGAAAATCCCAGCATCACAAAATGAACCACCCCACGGTGTCCCATTTTTCCTCCA
This sequence comes from Persea americana, assembly GCA_029852735.1. Taxonomy (NCBI): domain Eukaryota; kingdom Viridiplantae; phylum Streptophyta; class Magnoliopsida; order Laurales; family Lauraceae; genus Persea; species Persea americana. The sequence continues at coordinate 61,643,993 of CM056813.1, read as the reverse complement.
ATAAAAGTTTGCATGTTATTCATCATATGGCATATTTTATGGTTGGACCAATTTCTCTTAAAATAAAATCTTGAGATAACCCATATATAATTAGAAAATTTATTTTAAACGGCTTAAATTTTGAATAAATTTGAACAGATTGGATCGGTGGATCAACTGAGATTTTTTAATTATAAAACCATTGAATTTGTGAGTGATGAATTAAGGGATTTGGATGACCTGATGGGCTTGAAATTTTATACAGAGGTAAAGCTCATCGATATCTTTCCATGATTCCATCCACCAGCCGACGCCCCTGTGGGTCCACAACATGTGGCAAAAAGAGTTTGCATTATCAAGGTGCACACCTGATCAGGCCTCCTGAACAAATTACAATATATACACTGTCCCAATGACACATTGGTTCAACTATCTTTGATAGAGATTTGAAAAAAAAAATTGTTAAGATTGATTACGCTTTTAAGTATATTTCTCTTCCACAAAGCTTCTTTGCTTCAAGAAAAAAAAAAAAGGGTGAAAGCGAAACCAGTGAACATGTTCTTTAATTTTCCTTCTTTAGTTCTATTTCTATATTTTTCATGTACTCAGTCTACGTAATTCACCGTATGCATTTTGATTTACCGGCATTTACTGAGGAGCTGTTTGGCAACTCTATTTGGAGGCTCTTATTATCTTAAAGAGGTTTCAAAACACTTTAAATGTGTTTGGTAAATAGTGCAACCACCTCCATTTGAAGCCTCAAATCGACCTCCATGTCTATTCCGCCCAGCCCCAGTTTCCTGCATAATTGAAGCAGACAAAATTGTCTGAAGCGGAAAGAGTAGCATTTGGGCGGTGATGTATTGACATCACTGCTCATTTCTTATTTTTTGTAATTCCCGGACCCCACAGTATGCTGAACTATTGGGAGTCTCAAGGAGACCACACACGGCTATATGATCAAATTTGAGCCGTTGATATGTCATAGATCTCAAGATACTTGCAAAAAACTGCAGGACCATGGATTTTAATTTCTGGACTTTTGTGGGCTCCATAATCATGATCAGAGCCATTAATCCTCTTTGGAAAACTGAAGACGACTATGGCTCGAAATTTCAGCCTCTGATTTTGTACAGATCTCGAGATGATGAAAACATGACAGCCATCGGATAACTCAGGTTAGAACAATGCGGTTAAAATGTGATTTGTATCGGTCCTTTTTTCTCATTTTTTCCTCTTGAGTTCCAGGCCAGTAAACTAAGATCTGGGCCATTGGAAATATTCACCAGTCCAAACACGACTATGGATTCAAATTTAAGCCGTTGGTCTATCACGGATCTCAAGATATTTGTAAAAATGTATATCATTTGATATTATTATTTGGGTTTTATGGGCCCCACAAATTAAATCCAAACCGTTAAAGCTACTTGGAAGATTCTACATGGCTATGGGGTCAAATTTCAAAACTTGATTTCCTGTAGATCTTAAGATATTTGTGAAAAACTTTCAACCAATGATTTAGAAAAGTCTATTTCAATCATTTTTTGTGTTGCCAAACGGAACTACTTCTAAAGCATCTATTTCACATAGGGTCATTTGAAACAAATCTATTGCATTGCATATTGCATGCAGATGTTAACAAGCCCTTACCTTACATCCAAACAGACCTCTGAAACTCACTGGTAGGGTGCAAGTGCAACTGTAAAAACCCTCCAGGATCCATGGCTTCAATCCAAGCGGTTCTCAGTACAAGACAAGGAGCCGACCGATGTGGCATTGGGCACAAATTACGTACTTGCCTATCTCAGCACTCTGTATCAAATTCTCCGACTTGAAGCAAATTAAATCCGTTCACACTTTCCACCAAGGCCTTTAAAAAGCGTCCAAACAGCAAGGAGAAGTGGTATCCAATCCAAGACTCACTTATTTGACATCTCCCCCTATTCAGATAAGCATAGAAACAGAGAGATAAAAGCAATCAACTTTTTCTGCATTTTTATCTGTTTTCCATTGCTACCTGGAAAAAGGAAAGGACAAGGACTGAGAAGGTTTGAGAACCCTTCTCTTTTTCATTATTTGTTCAATGCATTTGATACATCTTACTTTGAAGTTGCTTTCTTCTTCTTCTTCTTCCTATTGTTGTTGTTGGATTTGATAGGGGAAAGAGTGAGAAAGATTGGATTTTGGAACTGGGGGTTATGTGTTTTTTACTTGTTTGGGAAAGGATTTCTCTGTTTTGCAGGAATTCTGCTTAGAAGAAGATGGGGAAGAAGCTTGTAATGCTGCCCGCGAAGGACGTTGACCTCTCGACCGTTGAATATCACCGCGAATCAATTAAAGGTTGGAACTTGCTGTGTTTATGTAGTTTCTTTCTTCTTCTTCTTTTTTTATTATTATTGTTGTTGTTGTTGTTGTTATTATTATTATAATATATTTATTTTGGTGGATGTTCTTTGTGGTTGGAGTTGAAGAAAAAAAGTTCCTGTTTTTTTTTTTTTTGCTAATTTTCCCCAATGCGGGATACTGAAATATCAATCACATGGCTGAGTGTTTTAGTAGAAATTAATGCCACATGTTGCAGCATTTCTTTAATTTTGTTCTTGTTGTTACACTGGGAATATGAGATAGTGACGTACAAGAAATAGAGAAAATGAGATAGGGAATATGTATACACAAACTTGGGTTTTGATAGAGACGTCCATTCTTCCCATTTTTGGTATTTGGAAATAAATATAGGAAAATGGGTGTTTTTTCTTTCAAAATTCCATGGGTGTGCAGATCAGTTCTTATGAATTATTGCAAAATGTTGCTGTAAAGCTCAAAGAACTATGTGCATGTCTGGCCCTTCATGCAGGCGCATCTGTTGCGAGCACGTCCAAATGCAACCTCTCTGAAATGAATTACTGAGTCAATTCTATTTTTATGATTAATTTTATTGGTACTGCTCGGTGTTTTTCAGCTCCAAAATTGTCGGGATTCACACTGAAGCTTTTTGTTTGGTTGATTGAGCTCCCCATTATTGGGTCTTGGCTCCTGTCGCACTTGAAGGAGAATAATAAGTTTACTCAGGTTTGATCTTTTACTGTCGAAAATCCTGATCTTTGTATCCATGGCATGCTCTTTTCTGTGCCACATGGATATCTTAGATTGTTCTTGTAATTGAATTCTATCACATGAGATTTAATGGAAGTTTTTTGGAGTTTGCTTTGCAGATGTTGCAGAATACTGTCATTCCTGAAACACCCATGTTTCGACCTGAGTTTCCGCCCCAAGGTTTGGTTATCTATTTATTTGTTTTTTAATTGATGGCTATTTACTTGGGAGCTCTGGTGTAAATGTCGAATGGCCTTATTTCTTTACTGTTCCTCCGTGAGATGAAATTCTGGTACTCTTCGAATAAAAGTTGCTGCCAACTGTTGGGTTTTCTTGAAAATTTATTCCCTAAATGGGAAACTAGAGTAAAATTGTTTTCTTGTTTGGGTGCTTGTGTTGCCCCATCCATGGGCAATTCCTAAATGATTTGATAAATAAATAAAAAATTGAGAAATACAGTTGATGCTTCATACAGTATGTGACGCGCTGTACAATATGCATAGTATTTTCAACCTTAGTGATTGTTAGTTAGGTGCATTATTGTGTTGTTGATATGGAAGTGAAAGGAGTACTCATGAATGAGGGGAACAGTTTTCTTTGATTCACAAGGGCAACATATAGGAAGGGCACAACGGATGCCCTAGGCACTCCCTCTATCGTCTTCTCTAATGATCCGCATCATCTTCCAGGGGCCCAAGAGTCATCCATGTTGCTGGCTCTTGATTGATTATTATGATTATTTGATTATGGGGTGGGTGTTTCCTGTCAACTGGGAAATGACCATCAAATTCAAAACTGTGGTTCCCAAGTGTTATGACCATTTGGTTTCTACTGGTTCGTTTTATGTTGTACATATTTCTGATGCATACCAGTGTACATCGTTGCAATTCCAATGCGAATTTTATTGATACTGGAGCAGCAGCGGCTATTGGGGTTTGCAACATACTCTGTTGATATTTCTGATGATCATTGCAGTACAACTCAATTTTCCGATGAGTCAATCTCTTCTTGGAGAGAATATGAGCATCTTTTCATGGGCTAAAAAGGTCATTGCTTTTCTCTATTTTCCAATTTTGGGTTTTAATTACCAGAAAAAGTTCATGGGGTAGTTGGAGCCATCCTACAGGGAAGAGTAGAATTATGGGATTAGATCATATAAGATGGAACTGGAAAAGAAGAAGATAGAAAGAAAAGAAACTGGCGCTCCTAAGTATTTGATCACCTCCTTGGTACTTAGTAGATGAAATAATACTAATAGATTAATTGTGGTGAATTTTAGAGCCAGAACCTGGGGTCATTCTCATGGATGAAGACAGTGCACCAGTTGTCCGTGCTGAATCAGCCTTAGAATGCCTCCCACCTTATGATCCTAATCGCCATAGTGGCAATGGATCTCCTGGTTCGTTCTTGTACTGGACAATCCGTGATTATGCACATGCTTACAGGTCCAGGCATGTGACCCCGTCAATGGTAAGTCACTTTGATTATAGAATTTTTTTTACTCTTCCCTCTTTATTAATTAATTTATAGGGTTAACTATCCTCTATTTCAATATCTAGGTTGCCGAGCATGTCATCTCATACGTGGAGGAGTCCAAAAATAAGAAGGTGTCCAATCCATTATTGATCTCTTTTATTGCTGAGGATGTGAGGAAGCAAGCTATGGCTTCTACAAGGAGGTTTGAGGAAGGTACTGGTCATGTATATTGTGAGATCCTACTTGTCTGGACTTTGCTTGTCTCCCCAGAGGGGTTTGGACTACACTAAGTTCTACATCGGAAACATCCAACTCCTGACCTGGGCATATATGGGTGGCATGGCCTTAAACCCACATGACATGTTTTAAAGCAGTGGGACTTTGGTCAAAGCGAGCAATATCATGTGGATGGTGGGGCCGGGTCGTCACATATATGCACATACATGTTTAATGTTTGTGGCTAATAATATATGAACATGTTGACAATTGGACATCAGTGGAGATTTACTTCCAATATTACTGGCACTCATAGACCTAATGGAATGTCATGTGCAGGGCGCCCCTTATCTGTATTGGATGGTATCTTCATGGCCATCAAGGATGACATAGACTGCTTCCCTCATCCCACCAGGGGTAATGCCTATTGAGAAACTTTTTCTGTCATTCAGCATATCAGTTTATTGCAACTTTGGATTCTATTATGTCAGGTGCGACAACGTGGTTTCATGAGGTTCGATCGGTCAATGAAGATGCTGTTTGTGTTTCAAGATTGCGAAGCTGCGGTGTTATTTTTGTAGGAAAGGCAAACCTGCATGAGTTGGGGCTTGGAACAACTGGAAACAATCCAAATTACGGGTAAGGAAGTTTCCACCTGTTCCATTCTGAAGTACTTGATTTCTCTAAAGTGAAATTACTTGCATATTGGTTTTTATCTTTTAGTGCATTCAGAAACGTACTTAAATAGAAAATGGGAAACTGTGTCTGCATAACACGGGCATACAGTCAATTCCACATCTATAACATGGAAGTTACATTTTATGGCTGTATCCTTGTGTCCAATCAAATGTATTTTGTATTTAAGCAATGAAATGTAAAGAATTATCGCCCACAAGGACAATGGAATATAGATGAGCCTCGACTCCTAGTATCCATATTGATGAGTGATCAACATACTCATCTAAAGTGTCCAACTAGAGGTGGCGACTCTTGGCATAACACTCAAACCTAGCCCGAACCCAACCTTGTAATTTAGGGTTTGGTCTGACCCCTTTTTTTAGGTTGGATTCAGGTCGACATTTCTGACCCATTGATAAAATGGGTTGTGTTAAAGTCGAGTCCATTCTTTCTATTCGACCTTCCAATTTGACATGAGCTCAACCCAGCTCGACCAATTGCACAGTGATTTGCCAATCCAGTGTTCTGCTTGACCCAATTAGCTTCCCGCTTGGATTGAGGTTGACATTTTTATCCTGATTAATAGAAGGGTTAGATTTGGGTTTGAGCCTCTACATATTACCCACAGTGCTCTACTTATGTTGAGCACCTGACTCATTGTGACCCGTGTCCAAAACATAAAAAAGTTTGTATCGCAAATTACTAGAGCAAAGCTTATGTAATATTCCTCCTTTGGGATTGACTTGTTACAAAATTCTTCCTCAGTTGTGTATATGTTTGAAAATCTTAAGGTGTTTAGAGAGGAAGTTGGATGTGGAACGAGTAATGGCTGGTTACCAAGTTGAGCAAAAATTGGGTTTAGGATGAGGTTGTCTTCATTTCCCTCATACAAGATGTCCTTTAGTATAACAAAAGGAATGTAGAAATAATTTCTCAGTTGCTTTCCCTGAAAACTCTTCGGAGAAATGTTTACTTGGATTCTTTGCTTGTATAAGGCAATAGAATTAGAGTTGAGATATTGATCTGTAGAATATGTTTCTTTGATCTGTATCAATTTGGACTGCATTGCGTCTGAGATCTTAACAGTTAAAAGGCGCTTTGTGAATCCTGAAATCAAGCATTCAATATTTTAGTAGGACCAGTAGCTTTGTGGTTGAAGTTTTGTTCCTTATTGTTCCTGGGTCTATCAATTTTATTTATTTTTAGTTGCTTCCATTTATCTGAGTCTGAACTATGAAGACTTGGACCAGTGCATCTTTTTACTTGGTTGATTTCTTTATTGTTGCATTGAAGTAGTCCTTTTCGTTTTCTTTTCTTTATGAAAATCTTTATTTCCAAATGCATGTTAAGAGTCCTAATGCTTTTATGACTTCTTTAACTGAAAATATTAATTAGCTGACATATTATCATCAGTCAATTTCTTTTAAATTCCTATTTTGTTACAGGACTGTAAGAAACCCACACTCTATTGAAAGATACACAGGTGGATCTTCCTCAGGCCCTGGAGCAATTGTTTCATCGGGACTATGCCCAGCAGCTTTGGGAACAGACGGTGGAGGTATGTACACAGAAACCAAAATTAAATTTACACAGGTACCTATTTCTAGATATGGCCCTTAGTTTTTATGCAAATTTATGTAAATGTCAGGTTCAAATCGAATTGCATCTTCTCTCTGTGGTGTTGTGGGCATGAAAACTACATATGGGCGAACAGACATGTCAGGGTAATGTTTTTTAGATTGGCAGAAAAAGTATTCTCTAATGTGGTTATCGTTTTTCAGATCATGCTGTCTAATGACTGGCATACTTTTCATTTTCACATATGGCTTTCATGATGATTAATGTGGAATCTTTCCTTATCACTGTATCACTTGAGGTGCTACAAGTATAAAAATAGCCTAGTACACTCAGGTTGTTATACTTTGGCAGCTGGTATTAATTTGGGTTACCAGTCTTTCTGGGAATTTCTTTAACGTAGCAGTTGTGGGTGTCATCAAGTTGGTGTGTTTTTTTATTTAAATTAGTTATTTGAGACAATTGAGTGGGAGGCCCATTTGTCCTCCGGTAGCTGATTGCTTTTAGTGAGGAATATTAATGAGTTGTGATCAAAGGCTACAAAACCTCTAATAATGTATCATGTGTCCCATTCTGAAGTTGATTTTGGTACTGATCCAGACATCCTAGTGTGAAGACTCCATTGGAAGCCTCATATGCTTAAACTGGGGCCTCTACCATATGCAGTTGAAGCTCCAACTACTCTCTCAAAGGGTTTTCGGTTTTCACTGCATTAATGAGACTCACCTTATCACATAAAACTCCCATCTCTAAAATAGTAAATTGTCACTGTCACTAGTGCGTTTCTAGATTTCCTGAAAAGCACTGTGTCATCTTTCCTGTGACACATTGCAAAAGGTTGACAGCATCATACACATTCAAAGTGGATGGAGCTTTTGCTTTGATGATATTTCTCCATGACTACCACTTTATTGTTTTCTGTCTGATACCATCTGCATTTCAACTTTCATCGGATTTGCTTGTTAGAGTTAAATTAGGAGTCACACCATGTACTTTTTCTGGTATTAACCCTTTGAAGGGTTTTGAACCACATAGGCTGTTCTTTTGCAGGTCACTGTATGATTGTGGAACTGTTGAAGTTATTGCACCAATTGCTTCCACAGTTGAGGATGCAATGCTAGTGTAAGTTTTTTCTTTATTATTATTGTTGTTGTTGTTAATTTTCATTAATGGATATTTCTCTCATAGTATCATCTTTTGTTGGGATTTTACCCAACTCATTTGAAACTATTAGATTTGGGAACTTTAAGTGAATGATTCATAACTTAGCCAGGGACCTTTATTATTGGAAAAGAACCAGAGCCTGCAAAGGAATGCATTCTTCTGTCTCTGTGTCACATGGATGGTCCCAATCATCTAACTGATTTCATTAACATATTTTTTGCAATATTGTCTGTTTTGTCTTTAACTTTTAATGAGTTCTTTCATCTCTATCATTACTCAATGAGGGTGCTCACATGATACAGCACCATGGCAAGGAAAGACTAGTGATTATCTTCAATTTACGTCTCAGGAGCTTTGCTGCTGGATGTATTTTTTGTAGGTTAGGCTAAGTTTGTAACTGAACCCAGCCTGCTTGGGGCTGTATACAGTTTCAGTCTAAGACCACAAGCTGGGCCATAGCCCAAAAGTTAGGGAAAAAGCAGTAATCAGGTCGATTTGGATTTGCGTTCACTCTAAGGCCCACCAGTTGGCAGGGCCTAGCCTGAGTTATTTGAACAGCACCGTCCTGGTTATTAACTAGCAAGCTAGCTTGGATCTTGGTTGGGAATCTTTAGCTAGTGGATAAGGTCAAGCCTGTGCCCAAGTTATTTGTGCATGGGCTGATCTTGATAAACTTAAGATTCATGTTGCAACTGTCAAGGCCTGTTTCCTGCAGATTTAGCTTTGTTCTGGGATTAAGGTTGATTAAAGTTTATTTTCTTTCTGCTGGAGTCGATTATTAGGATGCAATGATCAAATTGTTGGACGGAGAATCACCTCCTTTTGCATAACTTCAAAATTAGGTGACATCTTGCTCATGTCTAGGCATCAATTTGAAGTTTAGGAACCATCTGGTTTTCTCAAGATTCGGCTAAAATTATCCACAAGAAAGGCCTACGATCCACTCTAATTCTGCATCAGAGGCTCCTATGCAAGCAGGACCGAAGTATGACTGTGACTTGCACCAAAAATATAACTGATATTTCAATATTTGCCACTTTTGTGATGTAAACTTAATTTAATCATTCCATTTGCATTTGGTAACATTTTATCCTTTATCTTACATCCTTTAGTCTTCCATCTTGTTCTTACTTTGACATTGCTAACCTGTAGTAGTGGTCATTGAGTTTAGTACTGAGTACTTATTAAATGACTGTGACTTGCACCAAAAATATAACTGATATTTCAATATTTGCCACTTTTGTGATGTAAACTTAATTTAATCATTCCATTTGCATTTGGTAACATTTTATCCTTTATCTTACATCCTTTAGTCTTCCATCTTGTTCTTACTTTCACATTGCTAACCTGTAGTAGTGGTCATTGAGTTTAGTACTGAGTACTTATTAATGCTGACTTCAGGGATAATGAATCAGCTAGAAAATGGAAAGTTTAGATGTGTCGATTCTCTGTCACGACCCCGAGTATTGATGGACCAGTCTGCCTGCATGTGCATTCAACTATTCCTTTTTATCAACTAATTTTCAGGATGTTACTGTATAAATTTAATTGCATACCAATAAGATTTGCTTCTAAGGAGATTGAGGAGAATGTTGAATGTAGGATAAGAGTTAGATGGTTGAAGTGGAGACTTGTTTTTGGAAAGCTTTATGATTGGCCCACCACACGAACAAGATTGAAGGGAAAACTTTACAAAATAGCTATTGGATCAAAATTTTACAAAATAGTGATTAGATCAGCTATGATCTATGTAGCAAAATGTTGGCCAATTAAGAAGGAAAAAAAGCAAAAAATGAAGGTAGCAAAGATGAGATGTTGAATGGATGTGTGGTCAAATTAGGAAAGGTAGAATTAGAAATGAGTGCTTTTGAGAGCATTTAGGGGTAGCATCAATAGGTGATAAATTAAGAGTCTCCTTTCAGTTTGCACATGTCCAACGCAGGCCTACAATGGTGCCGGTGAGGAAAAGTTCCTTTATGCAGGTTGATCTCCCCTCAAGGAAAAGGGGTAGGCCAAAGAGGACATGAATGGAAGTAATTATGATAGATATGAAGAAGTGCAACCTCCCAGAGGATTTGTCCAAGATAGATTAGAATGGGGAAACATAATTCATGTAGCTAACTCCAACGTAGTTGGGAAAAGGATTGGTGATGATGACTGTATTAGTTTAGTTGCAATGTTGTACTCATTCTTAATCAATCTTTTTCAATGATCATTCTTTAAAAAATAATTAATATTTACATTTTAAAGGTCTTTTCATCATATTATTGACTTTCCATTTAAACATTACTGGGCGGTGCAGGTATGCAGCAATGTCAGGCTCTTCATTGGAAGATAGGATCTGCATGAGACCTGTAATATTTTGAGCTTCATCATTCTCTCCTCAGAACTTGTATTAAAGTTGCATTACAATGTTTCTTCTAGGATTTCTTCTTATTTGTGGATGTTGATAACTCTGAAACTACATTTTGAGATCATTTTAAGAACATTTCTATTCCATCTGCAGTTACCACCCAGTCTTCCATGTTTATCGTCATCCGACAGTTCTAATATTGTAGGATCCTTGAGATTTGGAAAATACACAGAGGTATATGACAACTTTTATTCCCATTGTGGAAATATAGGTAGCTAATTGTATTTTTTTTTTTTTTTTTTTGTGTGTGTCTTCTATTTCCGTTTTACAGTGGTTTAATGATGTTTATTCAACTGATATCTCTGATAAGTGCGGGGATGTTCTTCATCTGCTTTCAAAGACTTATGGATGCCAAGTAAGTTCATCATGGAAGCATGTGTCATCACTTTCTATATTTAGATCCTAACACGGGTCTTTTGGTCTTTTGGTTCAAGATTGCTGAGATTGTTTTACCAGAGCTTCAAGAGATGAGAAATGCCCATTTAGTTTCTATGGGTTCTGAACAAATGAGCTGTTTAAATCCCCATTGTATTGATGGGTACGCTACACTTCCAAATTTTTTTAGCTAGTAATTAGAGAGAATTTGTCATTGGCCTTTACTATGGGGATTTTTATGCTTCATCATGAGTTGTAACTTAGTATCATCTTTAAAGATTTCAGCTACTAATTTTATTTAATTTTTTGGGTCATTTTGTAAGCTGCCTTTCTTCTATGAGCCTTTCTTTTTATTTATTATATATGTTTTTTTGTTTTGTAGGAAAGGTGCGGAACTAACACTTGACTCTCGTATTGATTTGGCTGTTTACCGGGCATTTACTGCAGCAGAGTATGTTTCTGCTGCACGAATTAGGTGAGAAAAGATTTCCTTGTGATAATGTAACAAAATCTTTTGGACCTATATAGAGCGTGAGTTAATCATGTTATCTGCACGGATTAAAACCAATGGTGAATATCACTCCAATCACAGTGAGAATAAAAAATGTGATGATTGATGAAGGAGGGATGTTTTGGCCCTGCAGTTTTCTGGATTAGAAGTTAATCCTACAAGTGCAAAACATTTAACACAGAGAGTTGTTTATGATAAGAACAAAGGGGAAAACTATTGTGTGATTTATGTACGAGCGAGCTGTTTAATTTCTTACCATTTAAATTTAACAGCTACAAACCTTCCATGTTGAGGTCTCCTCAGTAAAGTTGTCTGTTTAGGAAACTCTACTAGATAAAAGTTGTTTAATAATGATTGGTACCTATAAATTTAATATTTTGAAATTTTGTAGTTGAAGGTTTCCATAATAAACAGGATGCTTCTCTTCAATAGATTGGGTATTTTTCTTTTATATAGACCCAACATGTGCATTTACATTTATCACAATTTCTGCTTAATTCATTCTTTTCTAGGAGTTTCATAATAAACAGGATGCTTACATTCAGTAGATTGGGAACAACATCTCTAGAAAACTTTCTTTTATACACACCCACATATAAAATAAAATTTATCACACTTCTGCTCAATTCATCTTGTCATCTTTAACCTGTTCCTAGCAATAGACTTCTCAGGTTACATTAATACGAATGATGTCGAACTAATCACATTTACCAATTTCCTATTTGATTTGTGACAATTGCAGGAGACGGATAATGTATTATCATATGGAAGCTTTCAAAAAGGTTGACATCATAGTAACACCTACAACTGGGTATGATTCTCTCTTTGTATGCTATCTTCATGTTTGATTTGCTTTGCATTGGAGTATTTTAGTGAAATTTTAATATAGATCTTTATCTTGAGAGAGCTACACCATTGGATAAAGAGCTGGCCATAAAAGATTCTTTTGAGCTCCTGATGCAGGGCCCTCCTGGATGCATGCTAGTCTCGGGGTAAGGAAGAATTTTGAGGTTTCACAATGAGTTAGAGGTGGGGCCAAAGATCACCGTGCTCTGATGATCACAACCATTGATTTAATGGCCCTTAGTTTCACTTATTAAAATTTAGGCGCCTTAAATTGATGGTTGCGGTCATCAGAATCTTGTGATATTTGGTCAACTTCTAATCCACAGTGAGACCTTCTAGTCCGTAAATCCTATTGGGCCCCAAATCAAGGGTTTGCATTTATCTTTTGTGGCCGGTTCTTAGCTGAATTTTTTTCCTCTCTCTCTCTCTCTCTCTCTCTCTCTCTCTCTCTCTCTCTCTCTCTCTCTCCCAACACGCACATGCCATCAATCTGGGTCGGTTAGAAACTCAAAAAATAAAAAACCCTCCAACCAGGCTAGACTGCAAAGCCTCCTCAGGCATCCAAATGGGCCCCACATTCCGATCCAGCATTCATCTCTGACAAGTTTTGGACCCATGGTGCAGTCCTACTCACCTGTTCCACAGCTAATGCTCGTTTCAATAATATTTCTTTTTCACCCATGCATGCATGAAGAGGCATCGAAACATAGTTTTATTTGGCGATTTTTATATGACAGCATCACGGCTCCTAAAATCTCTGCAAGTTCTCTAAAGTATGGGGAGTCAGATCTGGAAGTTTCAGGTCCGTTGTTTTATCCTTTTCATCCGCACTTTTGAATTGATAAATATTTATTTATAGCTCTTGCATGGAATGATGGCTATACATCTATCTATATTTACTTAAAAACCAACATATCTAGGAATAGTTTCTTATGACTTCTTAGCATAATATTACTGTTGGCGACTTAGCTTTACAAACGTGATCACCTCTCTCTCTCTCTCTATATATATATGTGTGTATATCGTCTGAGCCTTATCCCATTATCTCACACACACACCCCTCTTCCTTTGTAATGTAATTAATATGTTATTGTTATTAGGTGGGCCGTGCCCCTCTGCACATAATTTGGGTTGCACAAAAATTATATTAACCTTATTTGACCTTAGTTTTATCAATAGACATATGTAAGGAAAAAAATCAAATGAGAAATTTGTAGTTGAGAAACGGTCAGAAGAACCTATAATTACGGTCCAGATATGATCAATTCTCATGCTTTACCTACCATCCCTGGAATTTGCAAGCACCCCAGATTTACACTGATTTGACTGTTATGACTTAATACTTATCCATATTAAGACCCTTAAAATCGAGGGCTAGGATGACTTGATAGGGTCTATTCTTGGCCAACTCCTAGTCATGACTACTACTAATCTTCTACCCCATGATTTGCACGTATCTAAGTGGGCTGCAGGAACTAGTTCCTGTATTTGCAGCTTGCGGCTAGTTCCCTGTGCTGACTTACATTAGTGCCATATATATGTATGCAAGCATGTGCATATGTATATAATTTCGAAATAAGAAAAGGCCATAAAATTGTGAAGTAATTCCTTGGTCCATCTAGTTGCATGCCAATTACCTGGGGGCAGAAGGGTTGGTCCAGAAATTATTTTGTTTTGAGCTACCATGGCATAAATTTTGAGGGCTGCAAAGTTCAATGGTTTTCAAAGTGCAGGATTTTGTAGTTGAAATGCCAACAGTGACAATCAGAGAGAAGTGGAAGGTGCTCACTATTTCAAACTTGAGGTTGTGGGTTCAAGTCATGTTGCCAATCAAAACAAATATATCAGAAAGAAGTGTCAACTTGGGCGATTATTTTCTGGTTTATGAAGGCTCTTTTGGACCTCTGTGCAAAATATTATAATTCTTGTCACTGTGGCTCTGAACAAGATGCTACCATTCAGTTTATTTCGTATGGAACAACCTATATGCCAATTGAAGAGTGTATCTCTCACAAGCCACAACTATGAAAATTCATCAAAATTACTTCATAAATTTATTTCATTCTATATTGTTCACTTAGAGTCCTTGATTTCAGGTTATCTCTTGCGGTTTATACAATCAGCAAATCTTATTGGATTCCCAGCTATTACTGTTCCTGTAAGAGACACATCTTCATACTTGAATTCTCCTTTTATTTTATATAATGATTTGATGTCAAACACTTGAACTGGGTCTGCTACTTGTATATGACACTTTCATTTGACAGTAAAGACAGTACCTTTAATTAATCTTTGTGATACCCTGAAGTGCATGCCACAATTATCTCATATAGTTGGAAATGTTTTTCATTTTTAAGATTTATGAATTCTATTATTTATTTTTTCAAGAAGATGCAAAGAAATTTCTCATTCTATGTGAAATGGATTAGTGGCTTTCAATATTGCTCCTATCACTGATGTCATTATTTGAAAATTTTCTCTAATAGATTCTTAAATCCTCTAATTTGTAAGATTGCATTGAATTTTGAATCTGGCGAGGACTTGCTCTCATTGTATTCAGTGTACGATACATTAGGAATTAAATATGCTAATAATTCACTGTGAGTTCCAGGATTAAAAAAAAAAAAAAAACTAATATCATTTCTGGACTTCCATCATGGGTTTATTTAAGTTGGCATATTTTTCTGGAAAAATAAAAGAAAGGAAAAAAAATATGAACTTGAAAAAACTGAGCACTATGACTCACTTCTTAGTTTATAAATGCGTCGGAACCTAAAGTACATTTGTGCAGAATTACCAGTGCCATTCTTTTTCAGCTAGATAAAAGTGCAAGGCAGGTGACGAGCCCATGCCAGTTGAAGGTGGTCACTATTGCCACCTTGTGGTTATGGCTTATGGGTTGAGTCATATTACCAATCAAAAAAGGGTAAAAGAAAAAATAGAAGTATAAGGTAGATTTATAAGCACTACATATTAATGCAAGTGACCATGCTTTTGTGGGAGGTGTTAGATCTATTTTCCTCTTGTGATGAAGTCTTTCATGTTTTAGCTATCAGCTACCACTTATCTCTTGGTTATGTTTCATGACTTTCTTCTGAATGATCTTTTTTTTTTTTAAAACATAATACTGCTTCAGGTTGGTCATGATAAGGAAGGACTTCCAATAGGATTGCATTTGATGGGCCGTCCATGGGGTGAGGCTACAGTCTTCCGAGCAGCTTCTGTGGTGGAGGTGATAATCCTTGTTCCCAGAAATGGCCAGTACTGAATATCTGATCATATGCATGTTTGAATGATAAACTTGAAAAGAAGAAACTAATGAAGATGAAGACGAAAACATATGGGAAACATTATGATACATTTTTATCACAGATTCATCTGCTTGCGTTTTCTTTTCTGCATTTACATTTCTTTTTCTGTGAAAAAAAAAAAAGAGAGGAGGATAATGCATATTGCACAAGTGATCTGGTCTCATTCAAGCCAAGTAATTTGGTATAGTATCAAAACACCTGTATCTTTTCAATCTGATCTCATTCATTTCCCTTGTGGATCTTCCCTATCAGATGCATCAACAATGCATATCGTAGATGCTTACTAATTTTTCTTTAGGTAGTTGCTACTTTATCTAATGGTGGCATTAGCGTGTCTTTTCGTGTTTCCAGGAACTCTGTTTGAGGTCTCGGAACCGGCCTTCAGCTTTTTGTGATATTCTTGGGCGCTGTGAGCAATAGTCTTTCTTTCAGCTACACACGTAATGGCTCAGTGTTACCTTCCCGGAATTTATGCACCATCTTATTTCTCTTGCTATGTATCCAAAATAACTTTTTTTCTGTCTAGAAGAGACTTGTCAAGTCCCTAAAACATTTTACTTATTTTGGTTAATGATGAGATGTGTTTTGTGTGTCATAGTTGAGGCAACAAGTCCAGCCTCTGTATGGGACGACTGATTTTCTTTCATATTGTATGACTTGGATATGTAGAAGCTGCGAATGACAGTGAGTGGAACTTGGTTTCCTAGGAACGGAGCATGGCAACTAGAAGTTTAGGAGAAATATTGGTAGCTCAAGGGGTTTCTTGGCGTTGCTGCCAATGGATTGAATCTATCAGCCCAAGGAATGGACTCAGGCCTGAGTTATAGGTCTGATGCTAAAATGGATTTGGCCCAGGCCGGTGTCCCTTTGAATGCGAGACTGCCTGAGAAAGGTGCAATATTGTTTGGTTTTACCCTATTAGTTAGGCCATGAGGGCTTCATGTAGGGAAAAACAACAATCATATAGATCTGTAAACTTTAATCATCTAAGATCCTCCACGTCAAATCATTGAGAGATGTAATGCGGAAACATACCTTGACCCATGACGTGATCTTCTTCGCAGGTTATTGATCTTCCAATCCAATTTGGCTATCCAGAGAAACCCTCTTGATTCTTTCTGATGATGGGATGTCAGAGAGAATAGGAACTCACCATATGAATTGGGGACCATAACCCTAATATATAATAATAAGAATATCATAAGTTTGCTATTTCTAATTTGGCCCCTCATCAAATTAGATATAGCATTCTGGTATCTACACATTAATCCCATGACAATTATACCCTTAAGCCTTAGAACTTTAAGTCTTAATTAGATCACTTTAATTTAGGCTTAACCAAAGATAGCATAACACATTTAATATTTACATGTGTGGCCCCACATGATGGAATTTTCCAACAATCTCCCACTGAGCCATATATGTAACTTAACAAATGTGTATGACTGTATGAGCTCCAAAAGTTTGCTATCATAATTTTAGGATATATCCGAACAATCGCGTTCATTGATTATACCGTTATAGGATCAAAGCGGTTTTCGTCACATTTAAAATGACTAAGCCCATCAATGGTCACATACAACAACATAACCAAATGACATAGATCAATCATGGATGCGTAGCATGGAAAGTACATGCAATGTGATCTATACATGTCTATTTCCAATTGGTCCTACTGTATTCGTTAGTGAGATCAATATTTAACACAATGTGACAGAATGAAATAAACTGAATACTTTATTTTCTGATCAGAAAAATATCCAAATACATAAATGCATAAGTATCTCCAAAATCAAACATAAAGCAATAAAATATAAAAATATACAAACTCCCACTATAATGTGATATCCTCACACAAAATAACACCCATATGAGCGGTGTGCTCATGAAAGACCTTGGATGGTAATCCCTTTGTAAGCGGATCTGCAATCATGGAGTTTGTCCCAATGTGCTTTATGGATATCTGTCCATCCTGTATTCTCTCCTTCACAACTAGGAACTTAATGGCAATATGTTTTGATCTAATTGAACTCATATTGTTGTTGGAATATAGCACTGCTGACTTATTGTCACAATATAGTTTGAGTGGTCTTTCAATACCCTCTAGAATTTGCAGCCCAGTGACAAAATTCCGCAGCCATATTCTATGGTTGGATGCCTCATAGCATGCTACAAACTCTGCTGCCATGGTGGAATCAGTTACGAGTGTCTGTTTGGCATTCCTCCAAGATATAGCTCCACCAGCTAACAGGTAGATGTAGCCTGATGTGGATTTCATACTGTCTTGGCATCCAGCGTAATCGGAGTCGAAATACCCTATGATCTCCAACTGATCCGATCTCCTATATGTGAGCATATGATCTTTTGTTCTCTGTAAATACCTCATAACCCGCTTGACTGCTTTCCAATGATCCATCCCAGGATTGCTTAAATATCTGCCTAACATACCAACAATGTACGCAATATCCGGACGCGTACACACCATAGCATACATTAGACTCCCTACAGCTGATGCATAGGGAATCTTCTGCATTTCCTTAACTTCAAGGTTAGTTCTAGGGCACTGATTTAGACTGAACTTGTCTCCCTTAGAGATAGGGGTGTCACCTGGTTTGCTGTCCTGCATGCCAAACCTTTTAAGTACTTTATCGATATAGCTTCTTTGTGATAATCCAAGAATACCCCGAGAGCGATCTCGTTGTATCAGGATCCCTAAGACAAAGAAGGCGTCACCAAGATCTTTCATCTCAAATTTCTTTGATAGAAATCTCTTGGTTTCATGCAACATGCATATATCATTTGTGGCAAGCAGTATGTCATCGACATACAAAACCAGGAATATGTGCTTACTCCCACTGAATTTGTGATACACACAATTATCAACAGCGTTTGTCTCAAAACCAAACGAGATAATCACTTGATGAAATTTGTGATACCACTGACGAGAAGCTTGCTTGAGTCCATAGATGGACTTTGTCAATTTACAGACCATATTCTTTGGGTCTCCCGACTCAAAGTTTTCTGGCTGCGCTATATGAATTGTTTCGTCAATGTCACCATTGAGAAACGCTGTCTTGACATCCATTTGACGAAGCTCAAGATCAAAATGTGCAACAAGTGCCATGATTGTCCTAAAAGAGTTTTTCGATGAAACGGGAGAGAAAGTCTCTTTAAAGTCAATCCCTTCCTTTTGAGTAAAGCCTTTAGCTACAAGACGAGCCTTATACCTTTCCACATTACCATTCGAATCCCTTTTGGTTTTAAAAATCCATTTACAACCAATGGGCTTCGCACCTTCTGGTAATGGGACAAGTTCCCAAACTTTATTGTCTTGCATAGACTTATACTCCTCATTCATGGCATTAATCCACTTATGAGAATTGGAACCTTGCATGGCTTGATGGAAGTTGATTGGATCATTTTCCACCATTCCTGTTTCTTCCTCATGTTCTTGGAGAAATACGAAAAAATCGTCCGGAATAGCATTTCTCCTTTCTCTAGTGGATCGCCTTAATGGCATTGGTTCTTAAGGTTGTTGAGTTTGTTCCTCAGGAACAATTATCTCATCTTGAATGGGGGTTTGATTAACATTTTCTTGTTGAGGATCCGGATTCGCTTCTTGATCATTGACAGGTATAGAAACCTGCACATTGTCAAAAGCAATAGTGGGAATCGAAACCGATTCTTCCTCAAAGACAATGTCTCTAACCTTATTTCTCCCCCCAAACTCAACATCCTCAAAAAACGTTGCAGTTACCGTCTCAAAAATTGACCTAAGTGTGGGATCATAAAACTTATAGCCCCTAGATCGCTCAGAGTAGCCAATGAAGAAGCTGCTTATAGTTTTGGAGTCCAATTTCTTTTCATGTGGCCTGTAAGGCCTTGCCTCAGCTGGACATCCCCAAATGTGAAAATGTTTTAGACTGGGCTTTCTGCCTGTCCAAAGCTCATAAGGTGTTTTTGCAGCTGCTTTAGTTGGCACTCTATTCAGAATATAAGCTGCTGTTTTGAGTGCTTCTCCCCAGAGTGACTCTGGTAGAGAGGAATGACTAATCATACTCCTCACCATATCCTTAAGAGTCCGGTTTCGCCTTTCAACTACACCATTCATGCTAGGTGACCCTGGCATGGTGTATTGTGGGACGATCCCACATTCCTCTAGGAATTTAACAAACGGTCCTGGACGTTGTTCACCTAAACCGTCATATCTACCGTAGTATTCACTACCACGGTCAGACCTGACGCACTTTATTCTTTTGTTGAGTTGGTCCTCAACTTCAGCTTTAAATGTTTTGAACACGTTCAAAGACTGTGATTTCTCATGAATGAGAAATAGGTACCCATAGAGAGAGTAATCGTCTATGAATGATATGAAATACTGTTGGTCATTCCAGGAAGCCGTAGGGAACGGTCCACAGATATCTGTGTGTATCAATTCTAAAACGTCTTTAGTTCTATTGGCACCTAATTTCTTCATTTTGGTCTGTTTTCCCTTGATGCAAGCAATACAAACATCAAAATCTGTAAAGTCAAGGGAATCTAAAATCCCATCAAACACAAGTCGCTCAACTCTAGTCTTAGAGATGTGACCTAAGCGTTTGTGCCATAATGAGGCTGAATTATCGTTACTCAGTTTGTGTTTAGTGCCTCGTGATTCCACATGTAAGGATTCATTATAAGCAACAATTGTATCAAGCAAATATAAGTTGTCATATACACATAAAAAACCAGTTCCAACAACATTTGAATTGATAGATAAACTGAATTGATTGTTTCCAAATGAACAAAAATAACTAAACTTGTCCAATAAAGAAACTAAAACCAAATTCCGTCTAAAAGACAGTACAATAAAAGTATCTAATAGATCCAAAAAATAACTAGTTCCTAACAACAACCTAAAATACCCTATTGCCTCTACTTCTACCGACTTGCCATCGCCCACAAAGATGTGTCTTTCAGCATCACTTGGCTTTTGGTAACTCAGGCAACCCTGCATAGAAACACTGATGTGAGTAGTAGCACCAGAATCTAACCACCACGTGTTTCTAAGTACTGAAGCTAAATTTACTTCAGAACAGACCAAAGTAAGAAATGTACCTTTCTTGGCACGCCAAGTATGATACTTGGTACAGTCCTTCTTTACATGTCCAGGCTTGTTGCAAAAGAAACAACTCTCTTTGTCTTGCTGTTGTTTCTTTTGAGCTGGACCCTTAACAGCTTCATTATTCTTTCTCTTTTTGCCCTTATCCTTAGAGGTGCTAGCCAAATGAGCACTTTCGGTCCTGTCTTGCTTCAATCTCTCTTCCTCTTGCACACAGTAAGAAATGAGCTCATTAAGAGTCCATTTTTCCTTTTGACAGTTGTAACTGACCTTAAATTGACTGTATAGTGCAGGAAGTGATATTAATACCAAATGCACGAGCAAGTCGTCAGACAGCTCGAGCTTTAGTGCCTTAAGCTTAGAAGCAATAAGAGACATTCCCATAATGTACTCCCGTATGTTCCCCTTGCCATTGTACTTATATAGAAATCAAGCTTTGCAAAAGCGTGCTTGTTTCTGCCTTATCGTTTTTCACAAAACGCTTTTCAATTTCAGTTAGGAACTCTTTGGCTTTGGTTATCTTGTCAGATACCGCACCCCTAAATGCCTCCGGAATGCCGCGCTTGATGATCATAAGACTCATGCGATTTGAGTGATCCCACTTCTCAAAGTTCCTTTTGTCATCAGGAGAACTTGCATCCGTAAGAGAAGCGGGTTGCTCAATCCGTAGTGCAAGGTCTAAATCCATGCAGCCGAGAACAATTTCTATGTTCTCTTTCCAATCCTTAAAGTTGGTCCCATTAAGTATAGGTATTGAGTTGATATTAGCAGATATAGTAGAAACACTAGCTGTAAAGAGAACAAAAACAAACAGACAAGCATGCTCATGTTATCAACCAAATACTATAATCAATAAATTCAAATAATGGTAAGTCTTATCGCAAGGTACTTAGCACAACATTAATATCAAGTCTTTGGACAATAATATTAATTGTGAATGGTACTCTTGTTGTAGTGATCAAACATTGAAAATAATTCATGTCAAATAATAAATCTATCTTTGGATCGACTTATTATTCACATGTAAAAAACTGTGTAATCGTCACATGTTTACCACCACAGGTGTGTATGCAATTCGGCCAAGTATTAACCTTCCTTTGGGCCGACTAAGATCCGCATGAATCTACACACACACAAACATCCAATATTCCTCATGACCAATCTACACAAGAGATGTCACTTTGGTGACATGTTGTTTCAATTAGCCCATTTAGAATAATGGACTATTTTATTTAACCATAAAAGATATACCATAAAATATTTGAATTGGCGTTGAAGAAAACTAATTAGTTCTCTCCAACTGTCACAACATACGAAAGACTATATATGTTTTTATTTTTATTATTATTATTATTATAATACCTCGGACCACCAAAACATGTTTTCCCCCGGACCACCAAACCACCCATCATTACAATACCTCGGACCACCAAAACATGTGCTCCCCCGGACCACCATACCACCCATCATCTTCCCCAAAAAAAAAAAAAAAAAATGTTCTTTAACAGAGATCGATGAACATAATAAATTGCAGAAACTTATGACCATTGAATGAACGGACAGATGGGGTCCACTCCACATGGGACCACCACCAACATGATCGCCCATGGGTCCCCTTCAAGATGTGGGGTTGTGATCGTTGATGAGGTCCACTGATGGGTCCCACAACCGTCAGCCCCTTTTCATGATTTGTTTCATCATGTTCTGTTATAGAACCTTCATCTGGGATGTTGAGGCAGCGGAAGCATGGGACCCGCTTGATCAAAAACAAGATCAGGCTGTGCTATGATGGTCGCCCAGGCCCCCTCTTGAAGATCTATGGTCATGATTACCATTGGTGTACTTGATCCATGGCAAACAATAGGTTCCATGACAGCATACAGAAGGGAAAACGAAACAGTAACCATAAGTCATCCATGACGTTCTTGATCCACAGAAGTTGATGATGCACGTAAATAAATAAAAAAAAAAAAAATATATATATATATATATAGAACCCAATTGCTAGAGATCTGGATTAGAAAAATAAAATACTAGATTCCCAATGGCTTAACATGGAGATGCTCTGATACCATTTGTAGGGAAAAACAACAATCATATAGATCTGTAAACTTTAATCATCTAAGATCCTCCACGTCAAATCATTGAGAGATGTAATGTGGAAACATACCTTGATCCATGACGTGATCTTCTTCGCAGGTTATTGATCTTCCAATCCAATTTGGTTATCCAGAGAAACCCTCTTGATTCTTTCTGATGATGGGATGTCAGAGAGAATAGGAACTCACTATATGAATTGGGGACCATAACCCTAATATATAATAATAAGAATATCATAAGTTTGCTATTTCTAATTTGGCCCCTCATCAAATTAGATATAGCATTCTGGTATCTACACATTAATCCCATGACAATTATACCCTTAAGCCTTAGAACTTTAAGTCTTAATTAGATCACTTTAATTTAGGCTTAACCAAAGATAGCATAACACATTTAATATTTACATGTGTGGCCCCACATGATGGAATTGTCCAACACTTCAATGAAGCCCAGGGGTCGTTTGTCTTTCAAACATGAGATATGAAAATGGAATTTACATATGTAATTTTACACATATGAGGTATATTACTCATGTTTGTTTGAAAGCACCATTTTCACAAGTAAATCACAGGGAAGCAGAAATTAAGAGAGCAAAAAGAGGATCTGTATCAATTGTTTTTCCAATTTGGTGGGCTCCAGGACCTTAGAACTTTTGTATAGAAATAGTGGATCTCAAACACATTGCCGTGGCCATGGTCTTGATTGCAAGGCCATGTTCGAAGTGGGTGGGTTCAGCCCAACGTTGACCCACTAAGCCAAACTCAATTGGAGCCTATGGTTTGGGACCTTGGGTTTGAGCATGGGCATGCTCACTTAGCTCACCAACCAATCAATAGTTGGACTTATGCTTGTATATAGCACAAAATCAATGTTCCAGGAAAAACTGGAAAGAGAATGAACTTGTGAAATGGATGATTCTGTTCAACTGGATTGTAAAAATTGCTAAAAAGTTTAGAAAAATGTTTTCAAGTAATTTATGGTGAGTCTTACTGGTTCAACTGCCCGTTTTGACTGGATTTCCGATAAGTACCTGGTTTTGTTCAAATTGGACAGGCGAAGATGACAGTTCTGCCGAAGGTATCAATTTTTAGGACACCGCATAAAATTAAGAGTAATGAACAAGTTCATCTCACCCATAACGTCCAACATCACATATATGGTTTAATTTCCTCTAGCCATTTAGAGATGATTATAATCAAATAAAGTGATTTTTGAGACATCTGCAACCCTCCACTAAATATAGTGATTTTTGACATCTACAATCCATGAAAAATCTTTCTTATCCAACCCCCCACTAAATATAGCAATTCTTGACATCTGCAATCCAAGAAAAGTCTTTCTCATCCAACAATCCATCATATTGAAAGGCGAAATCCTGCGGCATTACAATAAGATACGTAGCTCCAAACGAACTGTTACCCTTAACTCACCTTGCAAAGTGAAAATGAAATTAAATATCACCTAAATGGCTCGTCAATGAAATGTTGAATTGAAGTTGGTTGATGTAAGACAAATGCCAAAGTTCCAAAGATGGTGACAGCCTCATGGCTATTTTAAAGGCATATGGTCCACAGTTCAACTCCCTGCCACTCATCAAGATTTTGATCTTCTACTGTTTCTCTGTTAATAAGTTGGCGGTGCCAACAGCATCTCTAATTGACATTACTTATAAGCCATCTAATCCAACCAAATACATAAATAATCTTCATAATCAACTTGATCAGTTAGATGTAGGGGAGAGCAGACCAAGAAATTTGACAGGTTGACCAAGTTAGTCAATTAATTAAATTTTAAATATTCGTCTAGTATAAACATATAATTGTATAAATAGGTTAAAGCAAAACAAACAAAAAACAATCTGAAAAATCAACATAAACTCATATGAATTATAAGGTCTTAGTTTAGTTTTTTTATTTCTACCCTTTCACTTGTGTAATGCTAAGTTGACCTTGTCGACTTGGCTAAACTGAGACAAATTAAGTCGACTAGCAAGTCAAGAGGATGGGTCACCTAGACTCATCACCCGACTCAGTCACCAAGTATATGACTGAGTTAAGCTGACTCAACAAGTTCCCTAGTCAACTCCCCTGGAAAAAAAAAATCTATTGATATAAATTCATAAGAAAAGAAAATCTCCCCCTTTTCCTGGTGAGGTTTTTTATTTCCTTTCAATAGGAATGATGACGTTGTTCACATGTAATATTACCTCACAGCAAGCATGTGTGATTTGACAGAAAACACCCATCCAATGGAGCTGAAGGGCCAACCCCACCACCATTATTTATTACAACTGGTGACAAGATTAAAGAAGTTAGGTCTCACATTGATTAGGATGAAACCCCATGTGATACTTTGCAAATATCGATGGTAGGTGAAAATAAATAGTTGGAGATTTATATAGATACTTGAAAGGAATGTGATGTAACATGAAAATATTAAGATAAGTGGAAACTAGTAGCTTTCCGAACGAAATTGCAATAGGGAATTAAGAAAAGCAATCATCAACAAGACAAAGCGCTAAATTCAATGTAGGATGGTAGCCTGAAAATCTTTGATTGTGAAATAAATGAACTTTTGTGAGAGCAATCAAAATATTCCTAATTTTCGGCGAATATTTAAAGTTATCTCATACAGTCAAGGAACCATTTCATTGCTCATGAACATAGAAAAGTTTTATGGAAAACCTGCGGCAAAACTAGCTTAGGAGGAGACAAATTTTGTAGATAAACCTATGGTTGACCATGTGGTTGTTAGATGAGCGATGTGGGAAAAAAACAATGATATGGGTACATCCAAAGATTGCAACAAAATAGGGGGTTGGTGTTATTAGGCTGGTGATCACTGGAAAATCTCCAATTAGTTTAAACCGTTTATCATGTATTCTTATGTATATGCAATTGCAACATAACCCAAATAAGAAAAGGGTCTTACATAAAGATGTTCTAACAGCTTGATAATGGGTTTTCCAGGAAAACCGATCTCCATTTTCGGTGCAATGTTCAAGAATTAACGAGGGAGTTGGAAAAGTTATCGGTTGACTAATTTAATAGGCATTTAAAGGCTCTTTTGTAGCCATCATCGTGTGAGCCACATGGCCCACATGCGAAGAACGTCGTCTGGTCCTCACCAAACTACATATTACAAAGATCACATATACTGAATTGGAAGGTGGTTTTATGAAATTTTTGTAGTGAGAATCTTGAGGAATTGTGGGCACGTGAATGGTTGCATCATGCATGTGATGACTTTCTGACCTTCCCTCAAGGGAAGGTCAGTGAACAATGCTTATATGGAAGTTTCTAGGCTCTCTACAGAATATTGAGTTCTGGTTGCACCTCGGATCCCACAGCGATTGGATGATGCATGAGAGGCTGACTAATAGACACTGGGAGCCGGGTTTTAAGCTTGGAATATAGGAAAAATATCACCCCAAAGATTGGAGTTTTCTGCCAACCACAGGCGGATTTTAGTGAGAAGAGAGAGAGAGAGAGAGGACTAGTGTAGTGTTGTGATGGGGCACATATCTGGGAGGGCTGTTTGTCTTGGCATGACAGTTCCCTTGATGTGAGGGTATGGTAGAAGGGCAAAGCGGTTTTTGAGGGGGTTTAAGATGTGAGAACTGATAATATTGTGGGCTGAGACTGGGACTGCTAAAACCGCTCTTTGTTTTGTTTGGTTTGGCCTCTTCGTTTAGTCTTTTCTAGTGGTCATGTCAGTGACTCCCATCATGTCCGTAAATCTTCCCACCGGCCTTCGGACACCGCTTTACTAATCAGGGCTGCAGGTAGGAATTCATTTCTGACCCAAGGGATGTGCCGCTCACACTTACTCAAATAATTTGACCTTTACCAACTGAGAACTTTAATTTATGCACTTTTGGATACATGCATGTGCTCCGGACCAGCTGAGCAAAATAAAATGATTGTTTTTAAATTCTTATTAAGAAATAAAGAAAAACTTAAAATTTTACTAAAGAGAGGCATTCTGGAGTCTGTACTTAGAAAAAGAGAAAATCAATTAAAGCCAGACTAAACATTGAGGGACATTTTGCACTTAAAAAAGAAAAAAAAACCCTCAATGAACAAAATCCCTGCTTATAAAAGGACTGAAGGCTATTTTTGTCTAACACTAATTGAAGTAATTTAATTTCATGTGTAGGGACTTTGTGAAGCAATGTCAATTGCTTTCTATGGAATATGCGAAGGTTTTTGTTTGATTTTTACAACTTCAAATGTCAGTTTTGTCCTTTCAAATCTCCATCCTGGATTCTGGACTGCATAGGATAATTTAAAAAACCTGCTCCCAAAGAGTATTTTGAGATTTTAAGATTCTTCCGGATATAATGTTTTTGAATTTTGGCAAATAAATATACTCCCAAATTCTTCAGTTGTTGGAATTCTAAATGCTTATTTGGTGGAATTTAGAGAATTTTAAATTCTCAAAATACCATCCCAATAAGTCTCTCAAATACTCCCATATAATTAAGAACCTAAAATGTTGAAAGTTTTGTAAAATTTGAAAGTAAAAAAGTAACATTTCGAAATGTTACTAATTAAGTAAAGAATTTCAAAAACTGCATTATATCATGTCAAGACATTCCCAGCAAATGGAAGACTTGTTTGCACAATGAGAAGATTTTTTCGCTCCATAGAATTTTGTTTTCATAAGAGAAGCATCATATATTCCCACCCGACTAGTAGAAGATTAAAATCCTCTCTTTATGAAAAAATCAATTAATCTGTTTTATTTTAGAGAAATGTATCACTACTCCAAACAACAAAAACAGTGAACTGCAATAAAATATCAGTATATTTTTACTTTCTACCCCAGTTACTCTAAAAAAAAAAAAGGGCCCTCTGAAACTTCACAATGGTTGGATAAATGATCCCGAGCAAATTTTCAATTACACTTTGGGAGACTTCTTTCCCTATGTATGGTCTTTGGGCATGAGGTTTCTGTTTTTAACCCTATGTTTGGGAAGGGGGAGAGGGGAGGGAAAATTTAAGGGGGAAGGAAAATGGAGGGGAGGGGAGGGGAGGGGAGGGGAGTAAAAATTAATTTTACCTCATCTTATTTGGATAGTAAAAAAGTAGGGGAAAGAAAAGTGAAAAAGTAGGGTTTTGTTTATTTGTGAGGTAGATAGATAATTACTAATTTATCCTTACTTTGTGAAAAAGTAATAAGAGCATTTTAGTAAAATTACAAAGAATCCCCCCTTTCCCTCATACTTTTCCTCCATTTTTTAGAGGAAAATTTTAATGTGGGTCCCACAAGAATTTTACCCCCATTTTTCCTCCCCCACTTTTCCTCCCCCTTTCCAAACACCTTCAATTTCCATTTTTCCTCTAAATTTTTTATTTTATTTTTCCTCCCCACTTTCCCTCCAATAAACGTCCACAGCTTCTGTGAGCGCGACCTGCTGTTCATGCACTACTCCATGTAGAAGAGGACAAAAGTACAGTGCCTTGAGATGCTGGCGATGGCTCCATTGTTTGCTAGCTTTCTCTTGTCCTCTTATGCCGACAGTTACTCATGAGTAGGGATTCTTCCAGGGCTTTTGCTTCTCATCTGTTCTCTCTTTCCTCTTATAAGGGAAAGATGCAGTACTACCAATAGAATATAAACGTACAATTGATCGTTGCTGGATCATCTCCTTGTGGCTCTAGTGGGGACAAGTGACTCCACTGACAATGCTGGAATCTAGTACCACTCTAGATAAATGGGCTTTTTTTTTATTATTATTATTATGAGCCATCTCTGATGGTGGATTCTCAAGTACAGAGAAAGTATTGAGAGCTGTAAACGCCAAATTGGGGCACTTCCAACAATCAGGCAAGAATAATTCAAACCCATCAGATTACGTTTACCAAATCTCCACACCCTTTTTTTTTTGTTAGTAATATGTGCTCCAGTGGTAGGGGTCAGTCTCCAGCACTTACACTATGTTTGGGGGGGGGGGGGGGGGTTGGGGTTTCCTCCTTTTGTTTGTTTTAATTAAAAAGTAGGGGAAAGGGGTAGAGAGAAAATTTCCATTCGAGGAGGAAGGAAAATGAAGGGGAGGGGAGGGTTTTCCCTCCTTTTGTTTGTTTTAGTCAAAAAGTAGGGGAAAGGGGTAGAGAGAGAATTTCCATTTTAACCTTATTTTTGTAAAAGATTCAAGTAGGTGAAAGGACACTTTAGTAATTTGCTCCCTCGTTTCCCTCTTTTTCTCTCTCTTTCCCCCCATTTTTGAGGAGAAAATTTAGGGGTAAAATTTTTAAAATTTTACCCCGAAATTCCCCAACCCCACTTTCCCTCCCCCCTTCCCAAACACCCCCATTTTTAACTTTCCCTCCATTTTCCCCTCTTTTTTTTCCTTCCCCTCATTTTACCCTCTTCCCAAACATAGGGTTAAGGCAAGTTGGGATGCCCCTTACCACTGGCCTATCCTACGTTTCTTAGCAAATTTTTACACCTAGGAACCTTTTCTTTTATGTAATTATGTTCCTAGGAATTCTAGCATTTGCAATTCTAAAAGTGGTTAAAAGTAAAAAAATAAAAAAATCATTAAATAATTTCAAATTTAATGAAAATGGTCAAAAGGGATATGAAAAATGAATATCCAACCATTACTCTAGTAATTTAAGTCCTCTAAAAGTCAAGGTCTCTATCTACATTTCCACTTAATATTTTCATCCTCCATCTCTTTAATAATCATTTGTTGAAGCACATTTTAGTGTGAATTTATATGTATCCAATTACAATCAAACAAACAGGGTTTAAAAGTCTTTCAATGCCCACGTGTGAATATTGAGAAATTCTTAAGCTTAGAGAATTAAAAGGGTTGATTCTCACATTTCAAATAAAAAGTCCAGTAGACAAGATGTTATATTATCGAACTTACTCCACAAAGTGAGCTTTTCTAATATTCTTTTCTTTTTTTCTTTCCTTTTTTTTTTTTTTTGCTACATTTGTAACTCAGACTCACACACTCATGTCCTTTATTAGCTGAGCAACAGCTTGGGGACCTACTAATTTTCAATGGATAAAAATGCCCTTTAAGGTACTTTTGCCAAAGAGAGTTTCTTTTGGAAGAAAACATTGAAGACTTCAATTCTTGTGCTCTCTTTTTCAGCTCAAAGAAATGTTATCTATGAACAAAAGGTGTTTTTTTTTTTTTTTGTATTAGGCTGCAGAAAATGGAAATTCATCTTCGGAGAAGCTTTTCTCGATAATCATGAAAAATGGTTTACAAGTGAAAAAAAATCTAGAAATATCAGTACATAAGAATTGATCATATTCTCTGAAAAAGTCATTTTCATTTTGAGTGACAAATGATCGTGTAGCCGCACCCTTCCGGTCAACAATTCTATGCATATGGCCTTGATATCTTATAATGATACATAAAACACTGCTTGTTTGTCTGTGGGATAAAGATATCATTGTTTGCAAAAGCAAAAAGTAGATAAACACTGGTCTTTTCTTATTGTCCTTCAAAGCTACTTTTTTTTTTAATTTTATTACGCCTAATATGAAAACTATAATATATTATTTATTCATCTCAAAACATCTGCTACCCTATCAAGGAAAATGTTCTCCTACAAGCATTAGGCCTAATTTACTCTATTTAACCCACCTTTCATCAATGCAGCCCCTTGATATTTTTTTCTTCCCATGATCTAGCATTAGGCCTAATTTAAAGTCACTGAACTCTCACTTACTATTGGATAGAATCTCAAAAAAAAGTTTATGGTTTAGATCTCATAAAATTTTAAAGATTTTAAATCAAAAGCAAGGATAATATGATGGGGCTGCTTTTTTGGATACCTTTTACCCTCTTCCCATTGATCATTGATAAGACTGTATCTAAGTGAGTCCCATGGGCTGAATTGCATATAAGCTATTTGAGTTTGCTCACAGGAGAACATTCTCCACATCCTTTTATCATGCCAATCATTTTTAGTCATTGGAAGTAACACCATGAATGAAGGGAGTACTCAAAGAGTATGTCCTTTCCATCTCCCTTTTTTCCATTGATAAATTTGCATCTAAATGGACCTCATGATCTAGATTATTTATAAGTTATTTGGAGTCTGCTCACTGAGGAACAATCTCCATATCCTATATGATATCCATCATATTTAGTCGTTGGAAGTAACACAAGAGTCACTACACCAAAAACGGGAAATTGGAACGGATTTCCGTTCCTGATTCTCCCGTTCCTAATCTGTTAAACCGTTCCAAAACCGTTCCAATTTCCTATTTTTGGAACGGATTAATGGATTAGGAACGGAAAACAGGAAATTGGAACGCATTACCGTTCCTAATCCGTCCGTTCCTAATCCGTTAAACCGTTCCCAAAGCGTTCCAAATTTCCGTTTTTGGTGTAGTGAGTGAAGGGAACACTCAAAGAGTAAATCTCATATTGAATTCTAGCAAAAAAAAAAAAAAAGAAGTCATATTGAATGTTTTGTGAGAAAAATAATTTTACGGCATGTACTTTGAGGAATGACAAAAGTTTAATTGTGTTAAAACTCATTTTCCGAGCACAATCAGTAAGGTACATTCCATCTTCCCTTTGAAAAGAGCGAAATAGAGGCAACCAGGCAGATCTTTCTAGATCAGGTTGGTACATATAGTTATTGCCCATTATGATCAGGTTGGGCAAGTTTGCTTTTAAAAACCTGTTTGGGGGATTTACTTGTAGAGTTGAGTGGTATAAAGGTTATTTTAAATAAATAATAAAATATAAATGAGTTATGATAGTTTTTTTTTTTTAGTTGTTTGTGATGGAATCTTTTTGATTTTTTTTTATTGAAAGATGGAGTTTTTTTGTCTTTTAGTGGTTGCTTTTTTACTTTTTTGTGAAGAATATGGTGAGAAATGGGAAAAAAATACTTTTGATGTGACTTATTTTTGAGAAATGAGAACTTTACTCTACTCAACTCTACTAATAGAGTTGCCAAACAGGCCCTTCAGAGCTCGAATGGTTTTACTTGGGTTGAGGGAATTGTATTGATGTACGTTGTCTATACTTATCCAGCCCACACTACGAAGTATGAACCCCTTTCCATCACAGGTAGGCATAGCAGATATTATATCTAATTTGATGAAGGAATGAGAAACAAAAGAGTGAAGGCAAGCATGATGTGGATTCAGGGTTGGCAAGATATCAACTGAATGAATAATCTTAACTCTCGGTTTTTGGGCTACTAACTTCTATGTCATAATAGATGTATTTTTATCACAGTTCTACTTGATGGTGAATATTGGTTGGATCTGCTTCTAATTGGGATTAATGCCTCTTTAAAGTGTGTGTGCAAGAGAGGATTTGACTTAATTACAGCTGAGCCCCGGACCCGGTGTTTTTAAAAGTTTGCTTAAGAATCCTTATTTAAAGTCATGCACCTGTCATCATTACCTAATCAATGGCCCTAGAATGATGTGGAATGCAATATCCTGAATCCTGATCTAAGGTCAAGCAAATGCCAATATGTAAAAAGCTTGATGAGGGGGGAGTTGATTCTTTTCCATTCCTCACCAGCTGTTTTTGACTGGTTAAATTTCAGGCTTTCTAAATGGAAGAGTCACTGTTTTATGCTCTGCAAGATTAGGATGGCCCATTCACTGGAACACACAACGTACTCATGGTACATACATGAATTTCAATCCAAACCGTCCTATTAATCGGTTCAAGTAAATATTTGCAAAATCACACCTCAGGACCATCCCACCAATCTGGGTGTGCCCCATCTGCAGTGGGACTCAAAATGAATATGGTTTGATTTGATTTCATATGTGCCATTTGTACAGTGGATGTGCTTAATTATCCCTCCTGTGGAGATAAGCCAAGGGTGCAAAACCCCTTAAGAGTGGGACCCATCTCAGTATTTCCCCATGTCCCAAGGGTGCGTGAGATGCTGAGTATGAAAAGGCAAGCTTATTTTCCTAATAGAGAAAAGTTTAATTTTATTCCGGAAGGGTAAAAATCCAGTATTCCTCTCTATTGAAAAAAGTAAAAATCATATAAATCTCACACATGATCCCGCAATACACGAGCACTATGTAAGTTCTCAGTACGAAACATAAGACATGGCAAGCAAACCCACATCTTATGTAAAGGAACAAGCACAAACAAAACCATTATGTTTCTGAAGTTAGATATGTTAGAGAACCATAGTCGGTTTTTTAAGTCCATCTTTTTCGGTTGCAACAAGCGTTGGTCAAAGCATTTGGGGGCACAGGAATTGAAATCTCATGCCTCAATAGATTACAAATTTCGGTGACAGAGACCCGAAGAAACCACCTTGCGGGAGAGTGAGAAGAAAATAAGGGCAGATTCCATTTATGTCTTGGGGGTTTAGTTGAGCTAATAATTCATGGTACATCCCAAAGCATAATATAATTCATAGGTTCACATAAAATTGCATTACTTTAATATAAAACAATTTTTTATGCTCTTCTATATATTCCCTCAACTTGCTGCAACTTCGTCTTATCTAGCTTCTAGGCTTCTAGCTTGCATTTGTTTTCTCCAGATTCTTTACAGAGAGAGAGAGAGAGAGAGAGAGAGAGAGAGATGGAGTTAGATGAGCATGGTTTCTTGGAGGAGCTTATTGGTCTTCGAAGAGAGACATGGGAGAGCTTCCCAATAGAAATGAATGAGTTATTCACTAACGGGGGGAGTTCTGGTTGTTACCCAGAGAATCCAAGTCTAGTTTCTCCATATTCTTCTTTAGGACTTGCCACCTCAAGAGAAAAGGCTTTTGGATGTTCTTTTAGTGAAGTATACTATCCATTTGAAGACGGTTTTCCCGTTAATGAAATTGAGTTTTCCTCTAAAAATCATGATACTGTGGCGGGTTTGAATCAAGAAGATCACCCTTCAGTTACGGAGGATGAAAACCAAATAATCTATGACAGTCTTCATAATTCAGAGCATGGTAAGGTGGAATTAGCCCAAGAAACTGAAATTCCATCTTTCAGTATTGGTCTAGGCCCAAAGAAGAGGGTGAAGAAGCTGAATGGGCAGCCATCAAAGAATCTAATGGCTGAGAGAAGAAGAAGGAAGAGACTAAATGACCGACTGACAATGCTTCGATCAGTTGTTCCCAATATAAGCAAGGTATGGAACTCATTTCCTTACAATAAGTAAAATTGTCACATTGTCACTCTGCTTAAAAATCATCTCCATTGATGACCTCTTTTATTGATAAAAAAAATTAAATTATATACATTTTCAATATGAAAATTAAGTGTTTAAACTGCTTGCAATTTGAGAACATTGGTTCATATGGAAGATTGGTTCTCTTCAAGGTAGTCACATTGTGGGTTGGATTTTTCTTATTTGCTTCAAGTAGAAAATGAAAGAAATGTGTGGAATAACAGATGGATAGAACATCTATACTTGGAGACACCATTGATTACATGAAGGAACTTCTCGGCAGAATAAAGAGGATGCAGGAAGAAATACAAGTGGGTGAAGAACAGGTGAACTTGTTGAGCATTTTGAAAGAGCAAAAACCGAATGAAGTCCTAATTAAGAACACTCCCAAGGTATTGTTCTGTGTTGTTTGGGAGAAACACTTTGACCCCTGGATGTGAAGACCCTGAATTCTAAATCAATTCTTTTGTTCAAATGAGTTTGCAGTTTGATGTGGAAAGAAGGAACACAGATACCCGGATAGAGATTTGCTGCACGGCAAAGCCAGGGTTGTTGCTATCAACAGTGACGAGTTTAGAAGCTCTTGGCCTTGAAATGCAGCAGTGTGTCATTAGCTGTTTCAATGATTTTGGGATGCAAGCCTCCTGCTCTGAGGTAAAAAAATGCTAAAAATAGTTCTTGTCTCTTCATTTTCTTGACGTACTTCTCTCTTTCTTGACTTCTTATTTGATGTCCTGTGACTAGGAGATGGAGCAGAGGGCAATAGTGAGCTCTGAAGATATAAGGCAAGCACTATTTAAAAATGCTGGTTATGGGGGAAGCTGTATGTAGAAGAGAATCTCAGTCAGTCCTACTAATGTAAAGAGCTCTGATGGTGACAAATTATGAACTTGAGGGTCTAAAGCTTGAGATGTCTGCAGACAATAAGGTGGTAATGATCATAGCCATCTCCCAATTGCTACGTCATCTAATGCATGTACTTTTGCTTTGATTGAGGATGTTTATAAAGATGGAATGTCTTCCAGTTTAGTACGCATTACTTGCCCAGTTGTGTGTTTGGATGCACCCCAAATCAAACATTAGGGGAGGTTGTTCTTAATTGACGGAAAACAGGAATTACTTTAAGTTGGATTCTGTTTTTCAGAATTTTTGTGTTCCCAAACTAATTTTGGTTATCAGTGGTGATAATGACATCCGCAGCAAAAGCAGAAAAAAGAGTATCCCACCTAACATGGTTTGTGAATTTTTCACATAACCCAACACTGAATAACACCATGTTGGGTGTTTTTGCATGTTTGGCATTTGATTAATGAGAGGAAAAACAGATCCACAGTTTCTGCCTATTGTCCCATTTGAGGAGAAAGCCAATTCTCTTCTCTAGAGCAACTCCTTTTCTATTCTTCCAAACACCTCCTAATTTAAAGAACATGGCCAACAGCCACGAATGTAAGAGACCCACCTCCCGTCACAATAAAAAGATGACTACAGTGTCTGATGTATTAGGACTTGGTCCCTGTCCATGGTCCATGGTCTGGCAATCCAGTCCATGAAGAAGAAATCCCTCATCATGGATCTGCCTTTTAAAACAGTCCATCCATAATCTGCCTTTCCACCCCTTGAATAGGTCAGGTGATCCATTGCATCAACTCCCTCAGTTATCTTTGCCAACATTTAGGGCATGTTCCTTTCCTATAATTTCTTACTAGAACTTCATGTGTTGAGGTTTTTTGGACATGATGTTAACATTTAGGGCATGTTCCTTTCCTATAATTTCTTACTAGAACTTCATGTGTTGAGGTTTTTTGGACATGATGTTACATGATGTGTGACATCATGTCCCCTGAGATTTGTAAATCCTATATTTCTTCGCAAGTATTTTAAAATTCCACCCATACGAAAGGTCTTGAGACTTTAGGAATTCCACATTCTTTGCTTTTTGGTAGAATTTCTAGATGTTCAAGTTCAATGGAGCATTTAGGAATTCCATTGTGTCTGATAATTTAGGAATTCCCAAGACAAAAATTCCTTAAATTCTAGAAAAAAAACAGGCCTTAAATCTTTACCACTTCTACTTCCGCGGTGGCTATCTCCTCTATTATGTTACAAAAATCGATTGCATGTGGTGCTATTCTCAGCATGTTTTGCCTATAATACAAAGTTGAAAATAATGAATTTGTCACATATTTTTTGTTAATCCAGGCTTTCAAGAAAATGTCCATCCTTCTTAGTCATTCTCATCTATTGGCTCTCGTTCTAGCTAGTGTTAGTGTCATAGTGGTCAGTTTCTTTTTGGACTACATTTCGATATTGCCTATAAAATGAATAAGTCTAAGTTGATTTGGGATTTCAGCGAAACATTTCAGAAAAATATTATATATATGGGGTAATTCTCCAAAACTCTCCACTTTATGAAATCCCTTATTAATTATGCATTTAATTTATTCTAGCAAAAAACTATTACAACAAGATTAGAGCCCAGTAAGGTTTTCGTGAGAAAGGAGATGGAATGAACAATTTAATAGAAATTGCAAAGAGCCCTTCCAAATATTTAAAACCCTCTAATAGACTCATTTTATTCAAAATAAAGCATCTCAGCCATTTCGGCCATCTCTGACCAAAATCAACGATTTTGGCCAAAATCCCCTAAAATTTAAGACGAAAATTCATGGGTCGTGTTTCATTTGGTGAAAAAGGCTAGAATATATATATATATATATATATTTCAGCAATTTTAGCTGAAATAAAATGAAATTAATAAATATGGTTAGTTTCCATGCAAAATTTGAGTATCATCTCCAAGTATTAACCAGGTTAAGTTCACTAGTAAAGTTTTCAAACTATGTTTTGGTTTGAAGTGTAATTAGATTAGACCTACGTAAAATGGTTCTTTATTAAAAGAAAAGAGTGCGGCCCAGCCTAGCTGTAGCTACTCATTTGGGTTTGGTACATTAAGCTCTCACTTTTTCTTTTCTTTTTTTTTTGGGAATCTCAAAAAAGTATAGAAGATTTGTCAGTTTTCGGAAAAGGTAATCATGCCCCGACTATTTCAACACAGTGCAAAAGTTTTCCAATCTTTTGTTTTCAAATAGGTACGGCGGTCAATCCCGTACCCTGTGATATCCATAAAATTTCTCATAGTAACAAAAATGTCATTTTTAAAATGCAAACTAGGGTTTATTTTAATCCCATCCACCTCCGAGTGAATATGATGAAAATTACAGACTCAATGGCTCTGCACAATTTTGATGGATGCCTGTAATTGGAGGACTTGAATCAATCCTAGAAATCAACCCTAACCATGTGGCATGACATTAAATACGTTGACGTCTCAGATCTGGTTGTTGCAAATTTTAAAATATAATTTGAGTTTTGTTGTTTTGAAAAAATACTATATATTGAGGTCAATGTCCATCTTTGCTCTCGAGCAGTTACAATAGTAGTCAAACCCTCGCCTCACCATAAAATCATTGTTTAGTCGTTTTCCATTATCAATTAATTTTTAGATAAGTGGTAAGTCAATGGAGTGTAAGACCCTACACTACTAAACTGAATTCCAAAAAAAAAATGAGGACGTAAACTATAATCATTCTGAGAATAGAGCCAACATTATAGATTGGTATTTTGTTACAGATACAAATGCTTCACCATATTCGTATTTTGTTCCAGATACAAATGCTGAAAAAGACAATATATTTACTTGGGTTGTTGGAAAAACATTTCTGTTTTAACTTACCAAGAACATGTCATCAACATCAATGCTAAATAGCCTAGTGAGATTGATAACATTCAAACAGCTGCTGATTAATTCATGCAAAAGAAACTCTAGGAGGATGCCAATAGAAGGGTGCATTTACAATTTCACATGCAAGTACTTATTTGAAAGAATAATGAAAAAGTTTTACCCCATTTTCAATTAACCATTTCATGATATACTTTTTCGAAAACTAATAAAAACTTTTACATTTTTTTCGATTCTTCTTTTTCTTTTACTGATAAGGGTATTTATGTCCTGTTTGACCCTGAGAGGACTAATCTCTGGGCACACAACCCGCAACACATGCACCACATAAATCCAATGGAGTGCCACATACGCATCATGGGGAGCCTGGGCGGAACCAGGATAAACTCATTGCGGGGGGACCATTTTGAAACAAAAGTCTCTTGGGGGTGGGGGGCATTGCTAAAAATAGCTTTAAGAGTTTCATCATATCTCAAGGGTTTGCAACCTGGTGGACATTAAGCTATCACTCCCACTTCAGAACAACGCCTTTCATCAAATGGGCTGTCTATATAGACAATGAGGATAAAACTGAGCATTTATCTTCTCCTGGGGACAGCCCAGTAGACTACTGGAGGAATAGTTCCAACAAGGAAAACCCAGTGCATCTGATATTGTCTCCATGCTTCATATGACCAGCCCTACCATTCACATCTTTCAGATGATGGTGGATGACATGAGAAATATCTCCAGTATCGTCCCTTCTGCCTTAAAACTGTTGGGGAAATATGGTTGAGTTCCCATTGTAGAAAGAGATGACTTTTCTCTTTTGCTTTTCCATGGTATACATACCTATATCTATATCTAATGGGCAGTCTTTTCAAGGGTGTAATTATTTGGAAGATTTATCTAGAAAGAAAAGAGGTCTTAGAGATGTGGGGTTATCGTTACGTGAGAAACATGGGTGGCGGATAAGTGCAGAGATTCGGTCAGCTTTGAATTGGAGACTTAAATTAAGATAATTGTGGGTTTGGCATATGCAGGGCAGAATGCTAATCTCTTGTTCTCTTTTGACCATATAGTGTAAAATGTTACTTTGTTTTGTAGCAAGTCGTGAACCACTTGGTTATGGTTGTTTTGTTGTCCCTTTTTTTTTTCTTTTTCACTCTTCCACTTTAATACTTACCATTTAAATCCGACAACTATCTCTCTAGGATTCCATAAAATGTAATTATCTCAGCTCCTGTGTGGCTTAGTTGGATGTACAATATTATGGGGTAATATTTTTGCACATCTGATGTGCAGGCTCTTATAATGCATGTAACGCCCCAATTTCAAATACCAAAGTTACCACTAAGGTATCTGAATTTGGTGCGCTACTTCCCGGAATATTCGAGAACTTCCAAGATCGTAGTCCGCGGTGAGGTCAAGTTTTTAAAACTTTTTTGAACAATAATATAATCAACAATTATATTGCGGAAGCATAAGAAAAGATAGCACAATCAATAAGTATAATATAAATAAGTCAAATATAACATGGCTGAAGTCCAACAAAATCTCAAAGTATAGTCATCAAAAGTTTATACAAAACTGACTACCTCCCTGCTCACTACATAAAACTCTCAAAAGTCCAAAATAAACTGCACTCAAACACCCTGAGCAGGCGCTCCATCCTCCGATTCGACCACCTAGCCAACCGATCCCTAACCGTACTCGTCTACTACCAGCACCTTATGGTACGCGTCACCCGCAGGGTCATGGTCGAGACTTAAGCACCAAATATGGGTTAGATCCAAAGATCTAGCAAGGCACCATATATAAATAACACAAGATGTATGCAACAAAAGAGAATAGAGACGAGCATATAATCATAAGAGTAATAAAGAAACATAAACTAGGCAATTGAGCAGTAAATAGCAGTTTAGAATCAGAAATATAAGTAATCTAATCTAATCAGATAACAATGTGGCACAGTCACACAAGCTGAATATACCACGGCCCTCTCATACTGTAAACAGCTGCGGTGAGGAAAATATAATAAACATGCAAGGGATAATAGCGATGATAATAACAATATATATATAACACCGATCACACCCTTTTATCGCACCGATCACACCCCTTTATCACACCGATCACACCCCTTTATCAGATTAGATCGAACCCGGTATCACACCGTCCGTCTAATTACAGCTCATCATGATAGCTCTAGTTATAACCAATATAAATATAGCTCCCACCAGTGGTGATTAGTCAACGGGCTCAGCTTATATCAACTGAGTGAATGTTTAGTGCCGACTTATAGAAACAAATACAGATCTGTGTCTGTCTAGGCTTATCTTACGTGAGCAAAGTCCTAACCAAGTCTCTAAGAGGTTAAAGTACAATATCATGAAACACAGTCCAATATCCAAGTCCAAATCCAAACATCATTAGATTCATACTAGGCCCACAACCATAGCCTTGGTCTATAACAATGTAAGTAACAAATTCATACTCATACACAACTCATTATAGCTAACCTCTCCATTCTAGGGTTTCACACACCCAATCTTAGGCCGTATGAGGGCTCACCTAGTCACAAACACGGGTTGTTCATCTCCAATTACATCCTTGGGTCACCACTAAGTAATCTTAGGTTCAGGTCCTCTAACTTCCCTTTAATTAACAGGTTTATAACAATAATAAAGATAGAAGAGAAGAACAATTTATAAAATCCTCCAAATAATAGATACATGTGGGATAGACAAGGGTCCAACCTAAGTAATTGTCCACTCTTGGTTCAGGGCCTCATCATGTAATTTGATCATTAACTGTAGTCTTAGATATCAAAAAATGATACATCTAGTGCTCCTGAAGTTACGGACATCATTAACTACATTTTAAGGGTCGAATCATTGACAATTCAAATCCCAAAAACCCATTTGATGGACCCTAAGAGTTAAGGTTAAGCCACACTATTGACTCGTGCTTGGCACATTAATGGAGGCCTATTTGGATGGTCAATCGGCCCCATAATTGATCAAACTAGGGGTGTTAAAAAAACCGAAAAACCGTCTAACCGAACCGAACCGAACCGCGGTTAATAACCGTGTTTCACGGTTCGGTTGCGGTTACGGTTTTTCAAATCGAAAAACCGCGCTTCACGGTTCGGTTACGGTTTTTATCTCGACTCACGGTTATTAACCGCGGTTAACCGTTAACCACAGTTCGGTTAACCGTATTCCTAAAACACACGGTTAACCGAACTATTTCGCTAATAAGAAGAAATCTTAAGGGCCTAAATGTGATTTTTTTTACAGTAACATATTATGCCGTTCTCTAACTATGATTTTTTTTTTCACAATAAGTTTGATTAATAAAAGACAAAATTTTCATAAAATTTTTTAAGTGACAATTAACCGTAACCGAACCGTTAACCGAGGTTCGGTTTTTAACGGTTTTTCACTGTTCGGTTACGGTTACGGTTTTTAAAAACCAAAAACCGTGAAACACGGTTCGATTAACCGTTTTCCCAAAAACCGCGGTTAACCGAACTGTTACACCCCTAGATCAAACATCATATTATGCAAAAATCTGAATTTCACTTTCCACAGTGTATCCGGTCGACATCATCCCTAGGGATGTCGACCGGGTACACTGGATGTTGACACCCAGGTCGACATCCTGGCAGTGTCCCCCGGTCGACATCGTGGCCATGATATTGACTGGGTCCACATGGACCTGAGGCTAAATAGCTGGGGGGCTGCATGCTGTGTACTCATATTTCACAGTGTACCCGGTCGACATCGTAGCCTGGATGTCGACCGGGTCCACATGGAATCCTGCACAGACTGAGAATTTCCAGCCTCAGCTATTTCTACAAGGACCTGTGTATCCGGTTGACCGAGCACAGGGTCCAGTCGACCAGGTACACTAGCCTGTGAATTTTCAGAAAACTTAACTGGGACTTGAACTCCTCTGTTTTTAGTGTGCCCAGTCGACCGGGTACACGCACTGATATGAAATTTCATATTTCTAGAATTTTCTTTCTTCAACCCATTTTTCATCCAATTCACCCATAATCTCCTACATTCATCACGAGAACATATAAAATAATAGAAGCGCTTCTATAACCGTTCATCCATCATCCCTCTGGGCCATTGATTTTCCAAATGGGAGAACCCATCCATCAAATGGTCAACATCCATAGTACAAAGCTCAAATGATAGATCTAACATGCATATATACACAATTGAATTGAATTTGCATAATCAAGAAAAGAAAATCATGCATCATGTGGTACTAGCATAGGATACTTGCCTTTGATTAATTGAAATGGAAATAGAATTTAAAGAGAAGATCCAATAGCTGAAATAGAGTTGTTATTGCAAATTGGGGCTGATCTCCTTATCTCCTTGTTGCTGGAATTTGGGAATTAGGGTTCTAGAGAGTGAGTTAGAGAAGGTGAGAGATGAGTGAAAGTGAATTAGGATTTAGGCTTCATTTGCAATAGTTGTGAATATATATTAGGGTTTTAGGACAATTACCAAAAGGGTAGTTTAGTTTAAAATGGGGGAGAGATAAGGCTATTGGTAAATGGGTCTTTAGATGGAATTCTAGAAGCTTCCATAATGCTAACACTCCCATAATTAAAACTAAATTACTAACTAAGGCCTAAATTAACTAAAATCTTAATAAATAACAAAGATCACCCTCTATCTATAAAAAGTATAATTCTAAAACTTAGGAACAATTCTATTAGACCTATAACATAGTATAATTAAAATAGTTAATATTATAATTCTATGTATTTAAATCAAACTGAAGGCCCACAAGGGGTGGGGCCTCACAATGCACACCGGCTATTAGGGCCCACATAGGACTCCACAAGTTATAAGGCATGGGGGGATGGAAATATTCACCTAAGATGGACCAAGATATCAAAAATAGGGTCAAACTCATGCCCCTAGCCCCTTATCTAGGTACTACAAGTTTAACGAATTTATATTAAAGAAAATAACTTACCCTTCATCCAACACTCCAATCTATTTGGTAGGTGCAAACCCTAAGGTGACTTTTTTTCTTTATTTATTTATTTATTTATTATTATTTTATTTTTATTTATTTATTGCAGGGGCAGGGGGGGCGACATAAAGATTTGCATATGCATGTGTGTGTATATGTGTCTATATATAAAATTCGTGGGTATTTTAGAGATCAAAAAATGCCCCTTGGAACAATGAATGAAAAAGACACGAGAAGTTAATGAAGAGGAGATGATGAGGTGACATTATTATCTTCTTAGGAAAGATGACAAGTAGATATTAGTTATAATTTTCCTACTTTCTTTTACATCAAGTTGTGACTTGTGAGGCTAAGTCTGATAAAAGTGAACTTGGGTCAATGCTAATTCATAAAAAATATTGTTTTAAATAATTTAAATTATATAAGTTGGCCCATTAGTGGATCTCATACCAATTCCTTCATGGATACACACTAAATCCATCCGTGCAGCCTATAATTGGATTTTTATAGTACGATTTGGCCCTCACGGTTTGGATTTTTATAGGTGGGACCGCTCAAGAATTTGTAGCTTCTTTTCCACATATCCATTTGTAGGGCTCTCTTACAGAATTCAATGGCTGAATTAGTGCTACATTGAGAATAATGTCAATCAATTTATGGGAGTGAATAAATGTGAAGGGCTTAG
Organism: Persea americana; assembly: GCA_029852735.1. Taxonomy (NCBI): domain Eukaryota; kingdom Viridiplantae; phylum Streptophyta; class Magnoliopsida; order Laurales; family Lauraceae; genus Persea; species Persea americana. The sequence goes on along the minus strand of CM056813.1, from coordinate 61,600,602 downwards.
ATTTATCTAAAGGTGTGCCTCACTAATCACTATACAAAATAAAAAAGGGCAAAGAAAGAAGGCTTATGTCTAAAAGAATATATATATATATATATATATATATCTAGGTGGCTCACAATATAAATATATATAAAAGACCTATCTAGTGCACACGAAGCGCACATACTGTGGGCCCACCTTGGGATGGGACCTGGGAGATTTAAAGATTTGCCTAAGCCCCTCCTCTCCGCAAAAAAAATCGACACCATCCTGGGCCTACAAGTTCAGTCCATTCAAATGGGGTGTATAGTCGATCCAACGATTCAGTCTATTTGGATGGATACAAACCAAGGTGTGGGTGTACTGGGGGTCACTACAACAAAATACAGTTTTACCAACGCAGTCGCCGCGTCTGGAAAGGTAGGTTTTGCGTCGGGAAAGGATTTCCCAACGCATTTTAATGCGTCGACCGTGCGTCGGCAACTATGTGTAGCCAAATCCATAGCCAACGCTATTTTAACTGCGTCGGCAGATCCTTATACAATTACCAACGCACTACAACGTCGGCCAATACGTCGACAAAGAGATGTGCATTGCCAAAAGTCCAATCTTCCTGATTCGACAGCCATATTTGCCAACGTAGTACCAGCATCGGCAAAATAAAACGCCGATGCTGGTAGTGCGTTGGGAGTTCCTAGTATTGGCCGACACTGGCAATGCGTCGAGAATTTATGGTAATGGCCGACGCTGGCAGTGCGTCAGGAATTCTTGGTAATCGGGGAATTCATGAAATAGCCGATGCTCTCAATGCATTGGGAATGCATGAAATAGCCGACGCTATGAATGCATTGGGAATGCATGAAATAGCCCACACTACTAATGCGTTGGGAATGCACTATATCTTTGGGCTAACGTATTGGGAAATGCAGCTTTGCATACGCACAAATCACGTTGGTAAATGTTGTAATACCTTTTCTTTTTTACAACGCATGCTGGTGCGTCGGGAAAACTTAATATTATTTTTTTTAAATTAAATTTTCATTTCTCCCTGTATATCACAAATAAAAATCTGAATACATATTCAAACCAACAAACTTGGTGCACAAACCAATTTAAAATAGGTTCATCAATAAATCAAAAAAAACATCCACAACCAAATATCCCACATCCATAAACCCAAATAAACCCGCAAATCTCTAAAATACACAAATATTACTACTTTATCATTTCCAAAAATCTCTAACATCCACAGATGTTTGTGATAAAAATAAACAAGGTAATCCCTAAGAGGAAAACTATAAAATCTTCACTTCAAAATTCCATTCAAATAAAAAATATAAAAACAATAATAATAGTTCCAAAATTATGCCCAGAATCTTTTACACGCTACAATGACGCAGCTACGATCTACTTCCCTAGAGTTACTTCATCATCACCATCATCAAAGACTTGTCCCACCCATATTGGGGTCGGCTACATGAATTTTGTTTCTCTATTCCGATCTATCTTAAGTCAAATCCTTAGATAGGTTGCACATCTTAGATCTATTTTTACTACCCCTTGAGTACCTGAAATTTTGAAAAAGAAAATACAATTAAAACAACAATGTGACTAGTATCAACTCCAATAAGCATCATTTGATTGTGAAGAAGTAAACAACCACCGCAGAGACTTCTCACGGGTACTTGTGTTGTACCTAAATTCACTCGACCATTTCTCCTATTCAACTTATATGAGAACATGGTGAACAAAGAAGATAAAAAACAACTGTTGTAGAGTCCTTTTTCCACATGTTTTTACCCAAAAATAAAAATAAAAACTCTCACAGCAAAAAATAATAGGATTTTCTAACATATGATTGATAAGGTATCATAGTGGTATGATCTTCTAACATACGATTGATAAAGCAACAATCTTGTATATATCCAAGCCGATGCCAATTAATTACTCGTTCCAAGTTCCAACACAAAGCATTCACCATTATGACCTCAAGAGCATGGAGATTATGGGGGAAAAAAACTTCTACACAAATTTTTACCATCCCATTCTTTGTTGAAGTTAGTTGGTTGTATTTTTTTCAACCATCTATTTGATGACTCCTCCTCACCAGGTTGCAATTTATTTAAAATCAGGTAGAATCTTTTGGCAATGTGTCATCTGAAGTGAGACCCATGTTTTGAATGGGTTTGGTAAGTAACAGAGCCTAAAATGGTGAAGTTAACAACTTTGTATTTTTTTTTATTTCATTTCTCTTAGAAGCCTCAGAGGATCTCCATCATGAAATATACGAGTGAATATAAAATCTTTGATCATAAAACACATATAAAAGAAGAGATCAAAATTGTATGTGTTCATAATATTCTCTGACTCCCCACTGCTCATTTTAACAACATCAATGCTTCAAGAACACATACCTTGCACAAGCTATAAACTGAATGACGGATCCAAACAGGACAAAAATGCAGTTAAAGGCAATTCCAACGTTTGTCCAGTGCTTCCCCAATAGCCCATCAAGACCTTCAAATCACTGTTGATAGATACAACCAGAAAACAACAAAACAACATCCCATCAAACCATAAAAGAGCTAGAGAAGGATGCCAGAGGCCATTCCAAGCTTGAAAAATGAGTTAGGCAATGTAAACAAAATAAATTAAGTCATGCCAGAATACTCAGACAGTCATGTAAATGCCATAAAGTCAAACAAATTAAGTCATGAAGTCAAATAAATTCATCTACAAGCACAAAGATTCCTTCCAACTTGGGTTCAATTTGACAGGATATATATATATATATATATATTTTAATGTTTTTACTTTATACCCACCCCACCAACCTAACCAGCACACAACATTGAGAAAAAAAGGGAAAAAAAATGAATAGGGAAGAAGTCCAGAAGTTGGAAACAAAAGTTGTTGTCTTTAGCATCTTGATGTTCTAGGAGTGCTCTAAAAATGTGGAGAACAAAAAAAATAGCTAGGACTCAAAACAGCCCTATCCAGTTACATGTTCATTACAATAAGGACAAACTCGGTAAGTAGCTATGTGATAAGACATCCATGTTTGATTTCTATACATATATTTAGCATATAAATAAATAGAATGCACAATGCTATCCATGCAAGATATGTACAATGCGTTCAGAATAATTTGTATTTATGAAGGAAGTTCACCTATTCTAATAATGTATTCTTAACTTGCACATGTGTATGTGAATGCAGAGCAAGTTCTTTGAAACATGAGTTCTATTTAGATTAAGTTGATAAAGCTCAGATGATGATAAAGAACTAGATGATTGTTTTATGGCTTATTTTTAAAGGACTCTGCATGATAATCTTTCTTTTCAGAATTAAGTGAAAATAATTACAATTCAGTGCTCTGTAATTACTCATCTATCTTAAGATGAAACTGAGTTCCTCTTTTGCAGCTAATTCTTCTTTTCTGATTTTTTTTTCATCTTTTACACATGAGTCTTTCAGCATATTTCATTTGTTTGAATTAAATTGGAATTGATGTTGGTACTGATTCAAAGAGGGATGTTTACTTGCTAATAGCCCAACCTGCCACTTGATATCATGAATTTCTGGAATCAATGAGAATAACAAATCATAGCAGTGAACCGGAAAAGAAATGAATAAGAGAGGTCATGATCTCCATTCCCATCAAGAGTTAACTGCCGCACCTTTTTATCAATATAGGAAAGGTTTGAGTCTAGATTCCTAATGGGTCTTTGTTTGTAGAGTGATTCAGGTCACACAGTTGCACTTCAGGTAGACTCACGTGCGTGGAAGTGAATGCGCCTTTGAGACTTGGGATGGTCCACTACAACAGTTACTAAAATGGTATTCAGGCATAGATCATTAATATGTTAGCTCTCACAACACAGAAACTTATAATAAATTTATGTATTTTCTATAATATGGTTTCTCAGATGGGATTCTTAGTTCAAGACCACTGTCATTATGCACATCGACAAACTTTAATGTGATTAGACTAGCGCAATTTCAAGATGAATGGCACTTTCAATTGAAAAAAAAAACTAAAAATATATATGTTTCTAAGTTTAAAATAATTTAGAATAAGTGGCGATTGTTGGATTTATTTTGAGTATTCCTGTACATAGAAGAAATAACCTTTCTTTCTTTTTTTTATAACAAGAAGCTACCTTTCTTTAGAAGTCATCTTTTTTTAGTCACCGTTAGAAATGGATTAAAATGGAAGGGATTCAAAGAGGATTCTCATTAATCAACTTGCTTTAGGTAACTGATGAATAAAATCATATTGCTTTAAGCAGTGTAGAAGAAATCTGGATATCAGTGCTTGTGGTGTGATGGACCTTGCACTTTGCACATAATTTTTTCTCAAAGAGTAGACGAGCCCTTTCTTATTTCGTCCCGTTGAACCTGACCATGTTAACTAGGTTCTTCAACTGAATCAAATAGGTTAGGTTAGACTAGTCATTGCAGATAGGCCAAGACCTTTGGATTCTGACCATTGGTGGAAGAGATTTTAATCACTGCAAGCCAACTCAACCATCTTAATACGAATTTGAATGATAAAAAGCATAGGCTACCTTCACCCTTAACAAGTTCCTGTTCTTCCATCACCACTCTTTCATAAATTGGGACTCCATCTATCACAATCAACTATACTTGTAACACAATAAATGTAACCATCCATTACTGTAGTTGTTGCTTTGACTTGAACTATCACACTTGTTTCAGAACAAAGATGATTGTATTCTCAGAATGAGATTTGAATGAGATTTGAAAATTATGGTTAGAGCTGAAACTAGTAAGCCATCAACTGGGTCCAATGTTTTAGAAATCCACAGTGCTCAAATGGAAGGCCCACTAGAGATGAAAGGACTGAAGACACCCATCATAGTATTATAAGCTTACAAACCATTTGACTTGGGGAATCACCACGAACAATTTCAGTGCTAGGTCTAATTGGGCAGTCTGATTAAAAGTCAGCCAGTTTAAATCCATCCACCATCTTCTAAATTTAGTAGTCAACACAATTGAACAAACACCCATTTCCAAAGAAAAAAAAAAAAAAAAACAAGAACAAATACAGGACCATAGAAAACCAATATATTTTTTCACTTATAACAATGTATACAGAGATAATTTCCATCCAATAAGCACTTATGTGATAAAACGGTCTATGAGTAAAAGACACAAACACTTGATGCTCATTACTTCTTTCTCTACTCTACTCTAATAGTCCCTACTACTACTAGAGTGAATCAAGCAATCTCATTTACCTATTCTATTCAGCATCTCCCTTGCTTGTAGAACTTGTGATTTGGGTGTTTACTGTACTTGTGGTTGGTTGTTTTAGGAGGCGAGGAACCCAACTCTGTTTAGTAGGGTTTCTCAAATTACTAGTTATATATGTTTAGGATTTTCACGGAGAGTACAGTGACCTTATGGAAGGCCTATGATTTCTAGGATTTCTGAAATATTGATTTTTCGTGGAGTGCAGTGATCATATTGCAGAACCGGCCACTCAAGGTTTTCAAGTCTAAAATTGAAATATTGATATTTTTTAATTGTCAGGAATCTATAAAGGCTGCATTCCATATAAAAGAAATCCAATAGCAGAAAATCACCAAAATAATAACAAGCCCTAAATACCTGTGAAGGAGATGGCAAAGAGACGAAGAGAGTGGAGGAGGAAAGATGCTGCCGGCCACTGAGAAGACGCCGGAGGTCGACATTGAAGGAGGAGAGGGCTGGTCAGGAAGCGAGAGACGGCTAGACTTTGCAGGGGAAGGGGGGAGAGAGATGGGTGTTGGCCAGGCAATGCTAGGAGAGGAGAGAGAGGTAGAAAGGAGGGGGAGTGGAGCGGAGCGGAGCCCGTCGACGGGAGAGAGGGGATCGGTGCCCAGTGCCGTGGGGGAAGAGAGAGAGGAAAGAGGAGGGAAGAATATAGAGCTAGGGGTAGTCCGGAATGACTTATAAGAGAAGGATTTTTCATTTTATTTAATTTTCTTTTATTTCAAATTGCCGACTAATATGAGTGGTAACAAAAATTAAAAATCAGTTAGGAAAGGATAGTTACTTCTTTTCAACTTTTATACCCACAAACCGGCCCTTGGAATCCTAATAGGATAGTTACTACTTTTATGTTTTTTTTTTAATAAAATAAGAAAATTCAATATTTAGCCATTTATAGTGCACGATTTCTTTTCAACTGCCCAACTCTTGAAAGGAAAATGTTGCAATTAAAAAGAATGGTATGAGTTTGGCAATGATGTTTTCGCTTTTTTCCTTTGTTTGATCGATGGGGACCATTTCAAGTAATGGGCTCCAAAATCACTCACCCTTGCCCAGTGTCCTTGCCCAGTGTATTCACATGGCCAAATAAAAAGGAAAATTTATATACAAATCTCAACCCAAACAGAGCTATGGTTCCAATTGAGCCAAGCATCCAATTGTGGAGGCTCATATAAAGAGTTAATTTCAACCCATGATTTATTAGTTCCTAAATGCTAGCTAGAAAAATGTATACAAGCGATTGATTATCCATAGTAATGGTGAAAGCCCACAAAGGATTTTTTGTTTTCTTTTCTCTCTTTTATTTTCTTTGTTGGGCTAAAACACAAAGGATATAGGTTTTGGAAAAATCCTCTTCCAGCTCTAAAATATTGACTCGGAGAGAGTAAATTCGATGACTCACAAGAGTCATATATTTCTAAAGAAAAACTAAAAGTACTTTAAATAAATTAAATACTTATATATAGAATTTTGATATACATGTTTTTACATTTAGTCTCAATCAATCATTTTAAATTGATGACTCCAAACCTTAAAATATTAATTACTTATATTTGACTGTAGAGTTTACTCTATATTATTTAACTCGGTCTTCCGTCAAAACGAGATGCCGGTGAATTTTTTCGGCCCGCTATTAATACACATACGTACGTAAGTATCGTGGGAACACCATGTTCATGCCTTGCGGGTTACGTGTCATTTGTCAGCGGTGTTGCGTCATCTGATTTCATACTAAGGCAGATGTAACGGGAAAAATTCAGAGCTTTCCCAACGCACACCTTTGCATCGCCGTAGGCAAAATAATTGCCAATACATTATTGCGTCCCCATTAGGAAAACACGCGTCGACAAATCTTTCCCTCCCTTTTGGGGGAATTTTTTGTTGGCACCAATGTCATCTTTTGCCAACGTGGTCTTACTTGCGTCGGTCAAAGTAGGAATTCTCTGTGACTTTTGCCAACGCAGTCCAAATATGCATCGGAACTAAGACTTTTACCATCGCAAATTTTCACTGCGTCGGCAAATAGTGTCGGGAAAGGTTTTCCATAGCTTTTGCCAACGCAGTCTTACTTACGTCGGTAAAAATAGCAATTCTCTGTGACTTTTACCCACGCAAATTTTCACTGCGTCGGAAAATAGTGTCGGGAAAGGTAAGTTTGTCACAGATGGGGCTTTGCGGACGCAACTCATGCGTTGGCAATTGTGCGAATAAGAACTCAGAACTTTCTCAACGCACACCTATGCGTCACCAGTATGGAAGATAATTGCCAACGCATTATTGCGTCGTCATTAGAAAAACACATGTTGGCAAAACTTTCTTTCTCTTTTGGGGGGATTTTTTTGTAGCGCCAATGTGGTTTCCACCGCTTTTGCCAACACGGTCTTACTTGCGTCGGCAAAAGTAGCAATTTCTATGACTTTTGCCGACGCATTCCAAATATGTGTTGGAAATGAGACTTTTACCAATGCAAATTTTCACTGTGTCGGCAAATAGTGTCGGGAAAAGTGCAGTTTGTTGTAGTGGGTGTACAGTCAATCCAACGGTCTAATTCATTCAGATAGGTCCAAATTAACCTAGGGGGGCTTGTGTACTATGGGGGGATTTGGTCCACACCAATGGAGCAATTAGGTGGGTCCACTAGGGGTGTGCACAGGCACATGTGATAATAACATACATACATAGACTCTCCATCCAACTACCTAGTCGTCCTGTTGGATCAATGCAAACCCATGGGGTCGGTGCCAATCAGGGGTGTGTATGGTCCATTCAGATAGATCATAAGGTGGGACTCATAGGTGGTGCCCATCATGTATATATAAAGAGAGGTTGTTCGTCTTTGTCCTTAGGATTGAGGTGTGGAGAGATAACAAATTGGAGAGAGAGAGAGAGAGAGAGAGAGACGTTTGAGTTTTACCCGCTTGGTAATTCTATCGTAAAATAAAGTTGAAGTAAAGCATCAAATCCAGAGAATATAATATATAGGGGGTTATGATGATATTTTGTTTTTGGTGGATCGGTAATGAATCTTTATAGGGAAATATTCAAGTGAGAATTAGTTCTCACCTATTATATGAGAACTTTTTTGCGGGGCCCAACTAGTAACCCATTCAAACCTAGCAACCAAATAGGGAAAACCTCTGATGGTCACTAATCCCAAGGATTGAAAACACATCCGAATGAACTGAACCGTTGGATCGAGGGTTAAATATTTTTTTTGAATATGAAACCATTAAACTTGTGGGCCACGGTTGAAGGGTTTAGGGGCATGGGTTTGGGGCCAAACTTGATACTTTGGGTGGTCTCATATAAATCTTTTCATCCCCCCAGGTCCCATCTCCAAATGGGACCCACAATTGGGCCCCACAAAAAAGTTCTCACATAATATGTGAGAACAGTTCCTACCTGAATATTACCCTTTTGTATAAAAAAATGGGTGTTTTTTTATCATTTTGTGTATAATGGAGGTTGTTTTTTTACTTTTTTTTTTTTAAATAAAGGAGGAATTTTTGAAGATTTGTACTTTTGATGTGACCCTTTGATTGAAAAATAGAGATTTTACGTTACTTTTACTTTAATAGTAAATTGACAAACAGGAGGAGCGAAATGGAGAGAAGTGAGATGCGTGCATGGTTAGAGGTTGGCGTGGGTCTTTTAAAATAAATTTAATTCTCAGCCGTTCATCATCTCTTAATGAGATGAGATGAGATACAGCATCACATGAAACTTATTTCAACGTCACCATGATCATGAGAGAAGGCTACTCTCATCTGTGTTTTATAGTACAGGAAGACCTCTCTCCTACGGCCCGGGCATTCCCATCCCACGGTTGAGTGAAGTGAAAATCAGGGAGGTCCCGGTCTTCAGATGGGCCTCCCTGCCACTTTAACATCTAGATCAAACATCTCGTAGAAGAATATTTCACTATAGTACAATATGCAACATTGTTTCTATCTGGACGCGGAATTGCATGAACCCAGTTCTGAACAGTTTTGGGTCAAATGAAGTAGATCTAAAGTCAAGGCTTTAATAAACGTCCAATGCAGTGGACCCAAACTCCAAGACTCTGCCTGTTTCTTTCCCAGAATGTCGAAAATTCACGTCGGGCCAAAGGTCCAAAATTTTCAAAGGGTCATTTGGGACCTTTTAAGGGGCTGCAATTTGAAATTTTTGTTAAAAAAACATGGTACTTCAAATGCAGGGGGACAACCCTTAGCATCATGTTAAAGAAAAACCCGAACATTCTAAATTATTATCATAAATTATGGTAAAGAAACAAGAATCTAAATTAATAGTATGCATCGATCCCTTATTTTTGGGGTTAGATTTTGGTCAGGTTCAGGTCAATGAATACCCATTGCCATCACAAAATAGTGCATGTTAACCTTCATGAAAGAACTAAGCAAAGCTGCTCAGCAACTTGACGTACCCAACACAGAAAGTTAAAAAAGGCTGCTCACCAACTTATTAATTGTACGCTTATACGCAGGCGCCTTCTTTGTATGGATTCGCAGCTCTTAATCAAGTTTGGCAATCTAACCATTTGTACTCATCTCACACAAACTACACCAACCTGACCAGTCCAACCAACCACAATTCTCATCATGAACAAGAAAACCATAAAATAGCACCCAAACAGTTAGATGCTTTTAGGCATTTGTTTCAACACATTAAAACATTGGGTTTGACATTGAGTAGCGGTTTCATATGTCCATCAACTAATTTTATTGTGCGTGTGCATGCAGAAGTGCGTATTGAAAAGTATTTCCGCTACCTCTGCTTACGCATTGGGGTTTTGGTAGGAATGACTATATAAAAAAAATCAAGATGGTATCAGAGCCAACCGGTCGTGAGTTTGAGTCCCACGAGGAATGACTCGATACAACAAAAAAAAAAGTGTGTCGCCAAAAGTGGGCTGACTGGATTCCACAAGAGGAGGAGTATTGAGGAGTGGGTTCCACCCAAGAGGGAATATTGAAAAGTATTTCCGTTGCCTCTACTAACGCCTTGAGGTTTTTGTAGGAATTGCTGGCTAAAGAAATTCAAAAGCGTAAGTGCTTACGGTTGACAATCAAGCCACACACAAAAAGACTATAGGATTTTACGTGATTTGGCGAAACCACTTATGCCTATGACAAGAGAGTATAGACTCACATCTTGACTCTATTTAGAGTGTATGGTTACATATTACATATATATAAATATATAATCTCCACTTTTTTAGTCTCTAAGAAAGTCCCAGTACAATGACCAAAATACCCTTGACTTGAACCCGGTTATTAGCTAACCCAATGACCATTCCGATAAACACGGAATACTAGACATATGCCCACCAATCTCCGCCGTTGCTTGAATTTTGTACAACTCAAGCAATCAGGAAATAACAGGCAATGTCTTCTAAGTACCTAATTGCTGAATCGTACCCAGTCTCTTCAACACTCTGACATATTGAACCAGTAATAGAAGACATAAACCAATAAATTTGAATGCTATGACTACATTTCAGATCGTCTTTGTATCCTTCTGTGCCAGTAATCATGTGATATTTGTATGCAGGCGTATATATTCATCAGTTGAGGACATGAAATATTTATATTACTCAAAATTAATCACCCCATATCGAGTTCGGGTAAAATCTCACTGAAATTGGAGTTGGCCCGGCTTCAAATCAATCATGCGTAAATATGTGTTCCTTTGGTTCTTCGTTGTATATTTCAATATTGTCCTTAACATGCACAATCTAACGAGGGACCCAACTCATAGGAGGGAAGTTTTACATCAGAGAGGTGTTCATCTACTTAAGAACAATTTGATGAAAACATTGATGGCTCAGAGAATCTATCAGGTAGCTCTAAAGAATCTAGATTCTTTGTATCATCTAAGAAGATATTATTTTATTTTTTCCCCTCATACGTACTTGCTACTCACCACCATTAAATTAATAGTTTTGTCTTCAGACCAAGAAAGAAGTTGTGAAGGAGGAACGCGACAGGCTCTTACTAGTTACAATATGCTGTTACCTTTTTCTTTTTCTCTTTGAAAGATACTGTTACCTACCAGCTAACATATTTTTCAATTGTATTTTACCTTTGAACTTATATATCTCTCCTCCATTTTGACAAAATATCATCCTAACATCATCTCCTCCTCCTCTTCCTCCTTGTTGCAAGGAAGTTGCTGTTCTTCTCATGTTGGTTTCAAGGGATATGGTGGGATCGAGATGGAAATTACACATGGCTTGGAGGACTGTGTTTCCATCCAAGGAGAAGGTCCATAGCCCATGCGGGCATGTTTCCATCACATGCATCGGTGTGACTTAACTGTTGGGAAATGGCTAATTCTACAGTGTGCTCTCTCGCCATCTTCTGTCAAAGCTCATAAATATTGCATGTTTTCAATAACATGTTACTCTTTATTGCTCGTAAGTTACATTTCATCCTTCAGTTTGTTGGATCATATAGAAATTTTCTGTTTAATTACAATACATGTGTAGAAACAAGATGTTTCATTTACTTTGAGAAAAAACTTCATGTTCTATGATATATCCAAGGAGATAGAAGGCGGAGTGTGTGTGTGTGTTTGTGTCCCCTAAATGAAAATCAACTGACAAAAAACTTTAACAGAATACTGAACAAATAAATATATTAATTCTGACCTCAAGATAACAAGAAGCTTCTTTCCACCAAAAAATTTGAACAGTCTCCACAATGCATACTTCACAGTTCACTGACACTTACGCTTAAAAACAACTACATACAACCTTATATAGACCACCCGTGGTGTTTCAAGAGCCTTGTATCTTTTCATATTTCAAAACAACAATAAATTTTCACAAACGACATTTCACTTTCCCAAACAACTCTAAGGGTTTGTTTGTGCAGCACCGCGGAAGGGAAAACCTGTATTTCCTCTTCTACGGCAGTTCTTTAGATCACCCATCCCACAGAAAAGGGCGCCTCATCTATGTACTGAAAAATTTAGAAGCAAGATTCCATTGCTACACCAAACACAATGTCCCCCCCGCCGCCCCCCCCCCCTCCCTTCCGTTTCCCTAGATTCAGTTGCCGTACAAACGGACCCCTTAGGTTTTTGGTGACATTTTAGTATCTCAAAACATACTTAGACTTCCACACCCTTACTATTTCAAGAAGTACCTCTTATATTCGCTAAATATTAAAACTAACCAAAATTACTAATATAATTCTCGGTTAATATTAATATTTGATGTGCATCAGAGTTGACGATCTTTCTTCCATATGTCAAGTCTTTAATCTTTTTGTTGCACCTTTGGGTTAGGAACAAGCGAAGGAGAGAGAAATATTTTTAAGCTTGCAAATATAAATAAAAAGAAAAGTAAAGACTTAAACCATATCAGATGTATTAAAAGCAATGACCAAAAGGTTCTACCAAAGGACAGCGATATCAAAGAAAGGTGGAATGAGTATTTTAGCAAGTCTTTAAATGAAGACAGGAAATGCTATTGGTCCAGATGACATTCCGATAGAGGCTTGCAAATGCTTAGGAGAAGAAGTTAAGCAAATTTGGTTAAGTAAACTCTTTAATAAGATATTAATGACCAAGAAGATAACGAATGAATGGAGAACAAATGTTGCAGTATCTATATATGAGAATGAGGGAGATATACAAAACTATACCAACTACTATGTGATTAAATTTATGAACCATACTATGAAGCTATAAGATGAAGAGTAATGGAGTAAAGACTTAGACAAAAGACCAAAATATCTGAAAATCAATTTGGTTTTATGCCAGGGAGATCAATTATGAAAGTTATCTTCTCACCTAGGCAATTAATGAGAAAATATCAAGCAAAGAGGAAAAGTGTATATATGGTCTTCATCAATCTAGAAAAAGCTTATGATAGAGGTATGAATGAGCGGTAATGAGGGTGAAAACTACCTATGAAGAGACAGGTGAGTTCTCAGTGGACAAAGATTTGAATCAGGGGTCAGGCTGAAGCCCTTATCTCTTTGCATTGATTATGGATAAGTTAATTGCTCATAAGCAAGAAGAGGTACCTTAGTGTATGTTGTTTGCAGATGATATAGTATTGGTGGATGATTCAAGAGATTGGTGTGAATGTAGAGCTTGAGAGATGACGGGAAGTTGTAGTTGTATAATCCAAAGGTTTTAAAATAAGTCGTAGAAAAATAGAATATATGAATTACAACTTTAGTGGAATTTGCAAAGAGATGAGACTACTGTGAAAATTAAAGCCCATGAGATACCATAAAGAGACTCTTTCTATTATCTTGACTCAATAATTAGTAGTGATGGTGAGATTGATAATGATATTAAACATAGGGAAAAGCAGGATGGTTGAAGTGGAGACTTGCGTCTGCACTGTTTTGTGATTGACGAATGCCAACGAGATTATAGAGAAGTTTTTACAAGACAATGGTTAGATCGACTATGACCTATGAAGTAGAATGTTGGCTAATAAAAAATGAAGGTAAAAGATATGAGAATGTTGAGATAGATGTGTAGTAAAATTAGAAAAAATAAAATTAGAAATGAGCGATCTCAAGAGCCTTTAGGGTAAGCATCAATAAGGGATAAAATTAAAAGAACTCATTTGAAATGATTTGGGCATGTCCAACGTCGGCCGATAACAATGTTCATAAGAAAAGATTTAGGCATGCAAGTTAATGGTCCACTCAGAGGAAGGAATAAGCCGAAGTGGATGTGGATGAAGGTTATAAAAATATATTTGAAAAAGTGCTACTTATCTAAAAATTTAGCTCACGATAAATCGGAATGGAGAAACAAAATTTAGGTAGCCGACCACAACATATAGTTGGGAGTAGACTTTGATGATGATGATGAATGATGAATCTAAGATACCCATAGGTTTTTCTTTTTGTTACCCGACTCTTATTCCCTTGCTCTTTTTTTTTTTTTTTTTTTTGAGAAAATAAGTGAAAAGAACAAGTCAGTTGATATCTCTCTCGATCGCCCTTTTGTTTTCAAACAAAATATTCTCTTTCATTTTTCTTTAAAGACTAGACCCGAACCACTTAAAATCCTTTTTTTTAATGTGCATATTTTAAACAAAAATATATCATCAACAAGAAAACAAACATTGATAGACAGCTCTGACATCACTTTGTAGAAACATGAGAAAAAAAACTTCATAGAGCTTTGATAGCACATGAAAGGAGATGTTTCATGTGCTTCGAGAAAAAAGTCCTTTTTTCTATAATGTATTCAACAAGATAAGTGGTGTGGATTGTGTGTGAGGATATACAGCCAAAGGGACATATAGTAGTCCTAATTAAAAATCAATTAACGAAATGCTTAACAAGATAAATATATTAATTTTGCTCTAAAGATCACAAGAAGTTTCATTCCACGGCCGGAAAACTCAAACAATCTTCATAATACTGACTTCACACACGTACACTTGTTTCAAACACGACTACAATACAACCTTATGTAGACTACTGAGGGTATTTAATTAATTTAAGAGCTGTATCTTTCTGTATTTTAAGGTAACAACAAAGTTCCTAAATTGACATTCTATATTTTGGCTGAACTTTTAGAATCTCAAGACATACTTGGCCTTCTACACTCTTATAATTTCAAAAGGCAACATGGTCCTTTGCAAGAATTCTGAGGACTTTTTAAATTCTCCAAATCAAATATTGTCCATCCCATTGAATTTCGAAATCCTCATGCCCTATCCAACGTTTTGAAATGCTAAGGAGTTGGAATTATGAGAATTCTAAAGGTTATTTATGACTTTTCAGGTGGTTGAAATTCAAAATTTTATCTATTAAATATAACATTTGGAAATGCTAGTGGGACGGTCATCTTATCAAAATTCTCAATATGAGAGATTCTTGTCGAGAATATCTATGAAGAAACAGGCCTTTAGGCTCCTTAAATATTAAAATTTAAAAAAAATGAAAATAAAAACCCCAACAGTATACCACACAAAGATGATTTGTGCTATGCATGAGTGTGTCAACTGTCTATTCGGATCGGTGTACAATCGATTTAACGGTCCAATAAATTCGGATCTGGCGGACATGTGCACTTTAGAGGGGTTGTGTGTTTGGTCCATTTGGATGGACCAAGGGTGGGTCCCACAAGCGTAAGCTTGCGGAATTTTATCATAAGCTAGGACCCTCCCCTCTACAAAAAATCAGCCTCAACCGTGATTTCTATCATCTCCATATGGTTCCCAAAAGTTTAATGGTCGATAGTCCATTCAGATTGATACACAACCGATCCAATAAATTCGGATCTGACCGAAAGTTTGTGGACATGTGCACTTGAGGGGAGTTTGTTGATATGTGCACCTCATACCCTCTTTAATAATCCTTTTGAAGTGCTAAGAATTTGATTCAATGCAAACAAATGGCCCTAAGCACTAGTTACAGAACTGAATCCAGGCAAAGAATGATCAATGTAAGCATGTAAAATAAACGTGAAAACTGACGAAGAGACGGGGGATTAGGAATAGACCGATGGCATTGCCTATAAATTCATGGGTAACTGGGCTTAGTCTTAAATGTTTATGTACCCCTAAAACTTCATGGGCTGGGCTTGTACTGACATTGACCCATGGAACCCAAGTGCCCCCTAGTCCATGGACTGATTTTCTTATAGGATTTCACGTGGCCCAGGGAACCCCAAGTATATAGCACGGGGCCACCACTCATTTTGCTGGACATAAGCTGACAATCCAGGCTTATGGGCGAGGCCCAGGCTAATGTTCTGATTCAATGGTAGAAATGCTGCTCCATAATCTAATCTACATAAAGGTTCAACTAATCAGGTCAACCTCGTCAGAATTTCACATGAACCTTTGAGGTTAAGCGTGGGCCTATATCATGGTACATAAGCTGAATTCCATCCTGAAAAGTAACTTCAATAAGCAGGTTAGAGACTTTGATCTTCTTAAGCCTGACCCAACATGGCTCATGTGCTTTCATTGATGACTAGCAAATGGACTGGTGTAATAGTGTAATAGTCAAGAAGGGAGAAATAGATGTTAAGATCACCTACCAATGAATTGGGATTTGGGCATAGTGGCTGCACACACAGGGCTCCTAGCCCTTTAGGCCAGAATAATTCCTACGGGTGACCCCCGTGTGGTAGTGCAGTTTCGAACTCACAACCTCCGGGTGTAAACCGTTGTCCTAGGCCAACTGAGCTATCCCTCAGGGTTAGACTGCTAAATACTCTCTCCTAAGCCAACTAAGCTACCCCTCAAAAATTGCTAATCCTAGAATCTCTGACTAAGAAGATAAAATGAAATCTTGCAAATTTGGGAAATAGAACTTGATATATATATATATATATTTTGGATAATGCTACAATTTAAAAATACAGAGTCATAGTCAACCCACTCAAGGTTGAGTGGTGTAGGCACTTTGTTTCACAAATATGTTTAGAATCCATCATTGGGTCTTCAAATTAAAAGTATCACTAACTTACCAGTCACTCAACATAATCAAATTTTAAGTTAGGTGCCTACCATTTTTGTTTTTATTTTTATTTTTATTTTTGTTATTTTTAGTATTTTTAGAGACTTGAATTTTTTTGACTTGGGTGCTTGGACGATTCTTACTTTGTGTGTCATAGCCATTTTGAACCAACATACATCAATCTTCACTGTACTGCATGCTCCTTTAATGTCTTCACAATTCACAAAAGACTCAAAACATCCTACGCGAGGTTAACAAAAAGACATGTGATCAGAACCTGGGCCTTCCCATGATTTTTTTCCCTTAGTTTTTAATTATTGGCTTGGTTCAAATGGATTGTTTGTCAACTAGTAGCCCAATTCAAGAATTTATGCAGATGCATATGCAGTAGAGTGACAGGATCAGACAGACAAATCAGTTTCCTTTTGCCACCCTTATGTAGTTTGTAGTTATCATTTTTCTTCCATGGGCACGTTGGTCAAAGAAACATTTCTTAACTATTGCTTATCGCACTTTGTCAAAAAATTTAAAGCCGTCATTAATTATTGTTTAGAGGGATTCTTTTTAAATCTTAATAATCCCATTACTTTTATAGTTATTGAAATAAATATATGTACTTTAACTGGGATTAAAAAAACTAAACCTACTAAAATACAAAGGAACTAGTTACATGGAGAGTATTCTCATGCATACTTCTCTCACCATATAGTATGTGATACTTTCCTTTTCGGGAATTTTCAAGTACATAAGGTGAGGTACACTTGTACTTGAAAATTCCCAAAAAGGGAAGTGTGCCTCACCATATGGTTAGGGAAGTATGCATAAGAATACTCCCCCTAGTTACGGCTTGCCTTAACCCACTTATGGCTAGCTATCAACTTTTCCTCTGCTCTGAGACAAGGAAAACCTATAGGTTTTCTAATTTCTTGCACGCAACTTTTCCACTGCTCTAAGAGGAGGCAAACCTGCAGTATTTCCTTTCAAGAAGGGACTTCTACCTAGGTTTTGGGCCTTATATCTTGGAGCCCTTAACCCTACCCTTGCATGGTCATTAAGGGAAATTGAAGATGGAGCATGGTAAGCTTGGTGTGCTTCATTAGTTGTCTGGTGATCGTGTGAGGTCCATCCTTGACCAAATACACATTGAACCAAGGACCTATATTGATGAAATGCTCAACTAGACTGAATTAATTTGCCACATTGGATTGAGAGCTTTCGAAGGTATCTAACAATGATAAATATAGTGTTGCACCAAAAAGCTTTGGCCTCCAAAAGCTTAAGCATAAATCATGTCCGCTACTTTTTTTTCCATGCTATAGCTTCATAAAATCATTTGCCACATATTTTGCATCAGAATTCACTGGAAAAAAGAAAATTTAACTTTCAGCCGCGGTCGGAGTTCACTTTAGCAGCAGTTTCTTTTTTTCCCTAATGCCCTTTTTTTTTTTTTTTTTTTTGCAGCGGAAAAGGTCACTTTTTTTAAGTGATTCCAAGCTGTCTAATGTACTCCTGTTTTTGTTTAAAAAAAAAAAAAAAAAACAGCATTTTAATTATATAACTCTGAACGTTCACTTGTTTAAGATTAGATGGACATTTAAGAACAAAAATTGATCAAGGGTCAACTTAGGATTGGATAATCAATGTGATTTCGGATGAATGTGTCATCCAAGATGAGGTCCATCATCACTCATCATTCTAGAATTTTGTTGCTCTAAACAGGTGAGATTCTTTGCAACTTTTCCCGAGAGAGAGAGAGAGAGAGAGAGTTTCATTAGAAAGTTGGATGACGTATGCTTTCCATGATGTAATTAAATTACACATAGATTCTGATCATTTGGAGAATGTTACTGGACAGTTGGGTGAACCTCGTCCAAGAGGAGACAGTTGTGACTTGTGGCTAGTGAGAAACTCATTTCACACATAGGCATATAATGTAATGTCTCCTTAAAAATGTGGGTCCCATCGTTATAACGATGTCATCGCCTGAATTGGCACTAATCGGATGAACTTGCAAGATACATGAATCTAATTCCCAAATTCCAAAGATACAAACGGTCTAATCACACCTTAACAAGTCTCAAATTTAAAGTGATCCTTCGTTGCCATTACTTATAGGGTCGACTACTGAGCTTGCTTACTCACCTTATTTGACTTATGCTCATATCTTCTCCCCAAATGCAAAGGCTGGATTTTTTTTTCTCTTTCAAGTTAGAGGCCACCAATCCATTGCATCAACACAGAAATGAGACAGATAAAATTTGATAATGAATATTTTTTAGTATGATGGCTCTATAAACGTGGTATCCTTCAAAACTACTTACAAAAAAAGTCCTACCCCCTAAACCATTGGATCAACCTTCGGGGATGATGTGTAATTTGTTCCAAACAGTTTTCCTTGCTAGAGAATACCGCTCTATTTATTTTGTTGGTTGTGTCTTGCCATTTAGGGGTGCTCATAGGCCTGATTAGGCCAGGCTAAATCTTGTCCAAAGCCAACCGGTTTAGTTGTTGGAACTAATAGCCACGCCTAAATATCCAGCCCACAGGTTTAAAAGATATGTTCAAGCCTAGACAATTTTCTAAATTTTTGTATATATGCATATTCTACTAAGAGATATGTCTCACATCTTCCATGAGAGATAAAAATCGAAGCCTCTTGTGGACTCAATCGGATTCATGCTAATCAAGGGAGGATAGTGTGATGTAAAAGTCTCATTCTAGAAATTATTTTGAAAATTTAGCCTTAACACAGGTCACAACCAACCAATCTCTACTAGATTTCAATAACTTGATTAAACTAGTAATTAATCTTAAATCCAATTACAAGCAAACAATCCACACAAAGAGAATGACACAAGATTTTTACACGGAAAACCCTACTCGGGAAAAAACCACAGGCCTTATCGTCTAGGCCAACAGACAACAAAGCACTATGTAAAGAAAGTTACAAGAAACTCACAACCATTCCCAATTGAAACTCAACATAAGGACTGCGTGATCTTGCTGACTACTCGCTGTACACTTTCACCGTACTTGAGTCAAACGCCTCGAAGCCATCTTCAAGGAATCTCTACTTCAAGGGAGTAGAATGGAGCATAACCAAAGCTTGGATCTTCAGCACTTCAGAAAAATAGCCTTTGGGGAAGATGGATCGCTCAAGTTCTCTCTAAGATTTGATCTTGATAGAGAGGTGGGGTTGAATAGAGAGATAAAGGCTTTATATAGGCCTAGGTTCGTACCTAAGGGTTGTAATCTCATTAGGAATCAATTTGGCACTTTGAAACAAAGAAGGAGAAGAATTCTGGGCAAGTTACTAATTTTGCGCCAATGTTCACTCAAGCGATCATGAGGTTCGCTCGAGCAACCATGCTTCTGTCTTTAAAATTTGAAGCTTCAGATGATGACTCGAGCGAGTAAGTAGCTTGGGTCGAGCGATGATAGTTTTGTCTCGTGTTCACTCTAGCGACCAGGAGGGTTCACTCGAGCGAACTGCTTACTGTCTTTAGGAAAAGGATTGGGTCGAGCGAAGAATAACTATGACTTGAGCAATTATCGTTCTGTGAGCTGTTAGCTCGAGCGACCAGAGTGTTCGCTCGAGCGAACTGCATACTGTCTATGGCGCTGAGCGTTGGGTCGAGCAAATTGCTTGGAAGCTTGAGATAATGAAGTTCTGAATAGGTTTGCTCGAGCGAATAGATGATCGCTTGAGCGACCATTGACAGTTCCTTAAGGAAGTAGACTTCTTTACACACGATCTGAGCAATCATTTTCTAATAAAAAATACGTTGTAAGGAAACTCGGTTTTGTCTATAACCCAATGAATCAGCCAACCTAAAATCTAACAGATTTCTGAAAAAAAGTCATAACAACCAGATCATCACAACCATTGTTTCAAGCCTTAAAGTTTGATGGGCTCTCAAATTGCATTCTTTTATAGAATTAAATCCAACAGTAAGTGTAATTTTGATTTATGCCGAATTAGGATAAGTGGCAACTCTTGAAAGGTTACTAAGCGTAAGAAAGGTTACTAAGCCTAAGGATGTTGAATTGATCATATTGGGTTTGGGATGGGGTGGTAAGAATTTACCTCCAATCCGTGACTGCTACCTCTTAGCCTTCTTGTTGATATGCAAAGTGAGAGGCCAGCTTTGTACCCCAGTTGTGTCCCAGAATGATGCATCTGATTATTAAATTAAGATTACTGTACATGATAAGACACTACTAACCAATCTTTTATGAGTACTTCAACAAGAAGCAACTGTTTCACCAAACAAAAACAAGAAGCAACTGGAGATAAGTCTAGTAAGAACCCACTAAACCTGCTACTCTGGCACTTTTCATTTAGTTGTTGGAGGGGCCAAAGCCCTATTTCTTATCGACCGTACAATGCAGTCCTCAACTTCCCTTTCACTTTACCCTCGATTATTATCTTTAATCTACAGTTTGAAAGGGGTAAATCTCTTATCAAGGCTCGCCTACCTTCCTATCTTGAGATAAACACACACCACAAGGATATATCACCTGCTATGTGTCATTTTCTCCCAAATTGTTTCGTGGGCTTTTGTATCACTCCACCTTGAGAGTGATGAATCATTACTGTTTTTTCATCATCTTACTCTCTGACTTGTAGAATTTTCGAGTCAAGGTGTGGAACTATACAATAAAACTTGTCTATTAAAAATCTAAAGTGCTCAAAACAAATGCCCTCACTCTGTCTGGTATGCCCCTAATTTTACTCCAATAAAAGGCTCCTCTTGGGTCATTAGATCTAAGTCGCTTTGCAACTTGCATTCTACTTAATAGCTTTCACTTAGATGACTTTTACTAACCTCGCTCGCAAGTCCACTATATATGCTAGATCCACACAATTCAAATCACATAATGTCCTAATGGATATTTACTTGCCCAAGATTTACTCTTATCTGAATGAATATGCCATGTTAAATTGATCAATGTGTTTTTTGTCCCACACATATTGATGAATCCAAGATCCAGTATCACTCCAATTTTAATGAAATTTGCACAAGTACAAATTTATGGGAGAGGATGCCATAGAAATGGATTGAATTAAGCAATGGTGGCCAATATATCAGACAACATAAATCAACCTGTTAAAGTTTTTCCTCAGTAACCATCATCATATGATCATTTCCCTCAGACAATTAAATTGAAGCCATTCTTAATTAAGACCTATCAATTCAGCTAACTACGTAGAGAATAATCAAATTCGAAAGAACACAATAAGAAAATCCAAACACTGACTAAAGCATATTCCCTTATTTAATCTTTGAAAGGATAATGGATATTCTAAGCAATGTCTGGTGCGTTGAACAATAACTTTGTTTTGCTTTAGGTTTTGCTTTAGTAGCAGCTTTAGATTTAGAAAAGTAACTTTGCATGAGAAGGAGAGAAGCAAGATTGTACTTTAGTAAGTTAATCTTAAGATATGGAGAGTACACTTGCTTTTACGGAGGGTGGTGGTGGAAGGATAATAATTGTAAAATGGTGTAGATGTAAGCACTAGGTAATGGGACAAACATAAAAGGCAGCTGAAGTGGGTTGAGAAGGTATGAAAGAAGTGACACATTTATGATGATGGCTCCTGGTTGGACGGTAGAGTATAGTGCTGGGTGATTTTTCCATGATATTGGTGGACTCGCTATCAACATATATCCACATTATTGTGATTTGAAAATAAGTTCATATGAAAGAGAGAGAGGATTACTCAGGCCCCACCTTCTGGCCGATTTGTTTGATAGAATAGATAGGAATTCACGCTAAGATAAGCTCCATTGAAAGATTATTATAGAGGTGAAGGATGAAGGATATGAGGTATGGAGTCAAGGATTTAAAGTAATAATGTGGATGAGAGCCCACTATCCTACAATTTGAATTAGCAAGGTGTTTGCTATTATTCATTTAATTTTCATTAAAGAGGAGGTGATTTAATAGTCTTTTTTTTAATATTTGGTACCTTTGATTTTGTAAAAAACATAATCTAAACCATTTGCCAAAAACTTTTTTTTTTTTTTTTTTTTTTTTGGGGGGGGGGGGGGGGGGTGGGCGCGCAGCGCTATTCTCTCCACCAAAACACTTGACAATCTCTTAGAACTCTGCACACACTTTTCTAGATGACCTTTGAATTATTTCTTGGTTTTCTCATTGGAATATTAAAAGTAATAATTCCAATAGATTTTTCATTTTTAATAGGAATCAAATGCGAAGTCTTAGAATTCAAATTAATTAATTACATGAAACAAACATGTCCTAGATGTATTATGCAGCTAAAGTACATGCTCAAACACCCACCCACACACTCCATCAAATTAACCAAATTATATATATACTATTTGACGCTAAAGACCTATTTGTTTGCATTATAATACATAGGAATTGAATACGCATGATTTATACCATGAATGGTTAAAAACGAATTGATCAATGACGAATTAAAAAAAAAAAAAAGGAGTATCAATAACCTTTTTTTAAGGGAAATAAAATTAAAAGTATTCATTTCTTATCTTCTTTGGATTCTATTTCCCTAAAATTAAACATAATTGATGCTCATTTTTTTTAAATTCACCATTGATCAACTATGTTTATAATGCGAACAATCAGGCCCTAACTTATTATCAATTTGAGCTCAATTAGTACAAACCATAGTTAGTAATGGATGGAGCTGATTTTTTTTATCCCATACAAATTTCATGGTGATGACTTTCTTTGCCTAATGTACAAATGGTAACCCTTAGGTTGGTGTTATACAATTATAGTTAATCATCCAATTCTCAAACTATACACCTAGCTAGAACAAGAAGAATCATCATTGCCCATCGGCATGGGACAAATGAAATAACTAGGAAGGCGGTGGTGGCACTTGCACCTCGATAGCAAGCTTTTCTTGAGGCAATGGTTGTGGTGAAGCCTCACGTGGACAAGGCCATGCTATGTACGTCGGTATCTTATCTCCGGGCATTATAACCGGCAAGCTCTGCTTCTCATCCTGCATAGAGTTCTGCACAAAATAAGACAAATATTGTATAGAAAAATGTTGTATCTTTTTTCTCCGCTCTATCTCTCAAACCGAAACACCCCCTCCTCAGGAAAAAAAAAAAACAACTCCTATCAGATATATTAAAAGGCTACATGTTTAGAGAAACGCGAGGTAGCCCTGTGGTAGAAAGCATTCTCACTCTCTTTCAAGTTCATTGGGATGATACAATATTAGGCTAGTTAGGACATGGAGAGTTCTAACACTTCTCTCAGGTAATAGCAAAAAAGAAAAGAAAAGAAAAACTACTTGTTCAAAAGGATATATCAAATTCTAAAAGAAAAGGACATTCAAAAAATTAATAGGAATCAAGACAAAACCTTTAGAAGGCATGTTTCAAATTAAAAATCCATGACTTGCCAATATGTTTTTTTCTTCTTCTTCTTTTTCCAGTTTTGAGTGTTGATTCCACATTCTCAAATTTGTTTGATGGAGAAAAGCGGTAGAGATTGCATAAATCCATGTAAAACTAAATCCAAAATACTCAAAAGAATGACTTTGGCAGACACCTTTACATAAAATAAAATAAATAAATAAAAACTACACCAAACATCTAATTTCATATATATATATATATATATGTATGAAAAAAACTTCTACTTTCCTATAAAATTGTTTCTATAAAAATGCAAGAAACACCTACTAAATATTATAAATAGCAAAATAGTTGAGTGAAAAACTAGAATCCATAAGCCGACCCAAATACATATAGTTATAATGCTTCCATGATCAAAAGTGATCATTGGGATGTAATGTAATGATATAATAACTCAAGCATACGTTACATAGATAAAAAAGGAAGAGGGAGAACCGAGTTACCAGACGTGAAGGACTGGATTTGGAGGGCGAGTGAATCGTATCGGAATCGGAATCGGAGGGGGACGAAAGAGCGTTACGAAGGGCACGGAGCTTGTCCCAGTGGTAACAACAAGAGAAGAAACCGCTCAAACAGAAGATGACTATAATTAGTAGAGCAATGCCCAACGGGAACCCCAGAATTGGTCGAGATGGGTCCACGTGGTGACTCGTCGTATCCTGATCGTCCATTCCTTCTTCCTCTTCCTCTTCCTCTTCTTTTCCCTTCCCTCATGCAATGCAACTTGCTCAGCTGCTGTTTGGTTTGCTTACTTTCCCATAGAGAAATATTTACTAGTATTGTATTGTATTTGTATATATTGAGAAATGAAATGGGGTTGATCTGGGGAAGGGGATACTTTTGTGTGTGTGTGTTGGGTCGGGGCGTCGTGGTGGTGGTGGTGGTGGTGGAAGACGTGTAAATTAGTACTTCCTTGTGGGTTGGCCGTACGATAAGGGGGCCTCGATGTCACGGCTACATTGATGAGTGGATGTTTGAATTGAATGTTGGAGAGGAGAATAATGGAAGAGTAGCTAGTGAGCCTCCCCTGCATCTATCATATATTAAAAAACAACCGTTTAAAACTCATATCATAGGCCGTGATGTATCAAGCTCACCGTTGGATTGATAAAAAAAATGTTCAAAATATCACAGTGAATATGAACAGGTGAACTTTCTTCCTTTCTTTCTCTCTTTCTTTTTGGTTATGCTTCTACCAAGTTTGTGTCATTGACCTGTTTAGAGGAAACCAATTCTGATTGGAATGAAATTAAGATAGGAAGTAATTTACATCTCATAGGTGGGCCTCAATGATTAGTTAACGCATATTGACTTGAAAGGAATTCCAACAAAATTTCGCATGCGTGAGGGGAGTGGAACTTTACAATGGGGCCGGGCCATCATTGAAAATTCAAATCATCAAGGGCTTTCCTTTTGAGCCGCTTGAGTTTTCAATAGGACAATCCCACTTTGAAGTATGAAGTTTTGCTCCACTGGATTTGGCAGCATCAATTAGACACAGAGGATCTAGCCTAAAAAAGAAGGAAGGGTGTAGGAGTGGTCATGGGTCAGGCCAGCCAGGACTTGAATCAGGTCCAACCCGCATTGGGTTGGGGTTTGGCTCCAAGGTTTAAGTAGATGGGTCGAGTTCAATAGGTCGGCTGCTATTGAATGTGGGTTATGCAGGTTTAGGTCGGGCTGATCTGCAATTGGTTGTGTTGAAATTTCTTTACCTGTTTTAGAAACAGGTCGATTACGGATGCCTTGTCAACTTGACTCAACCAGTTTGCCAGGAATGGGAATGGTAAGGCTTTGACTATGAGAATTCACAGAGTTGAAGGAGTGGAACTCCACAACTATTTGAAATCCAAAGATTAACAACTTAACACAACCAAGAATAAAAGAGCCCCACCACTATTTCATGCACAAAGTGCTAGTGAAGAAGTCTTGTAAGAAGCAAGAGAAAAACTTCTCTCCAATCGAAACTGTCTAATGAAAACAAAACGGTTCTAAAATTCCCTCCAATCAAATTTGTTTTCCCCATCAAATTAATCACTTGTAAAGCACTAAATCTCACTTCAATTCATCAACCTTTACATTGTTTTGCATCATTAGTATGGTGATGATCTCACCCATATATATATATATATATATATCGCTAGTAATACATCAGGAGAAAACTATTTTGAGCAACTTAGATGGCCATAAATCCACTTGTGGATGTATAGAGATGAACTCTCAATGAATCCGAACTGGAGAAATCAGGGAGAGTGCCGGGTGGGGAAAGGCAAAGGCTGTTGAGCTGGCATGAAACCCAAATAAACATGGATGGATAGTGGCCGCAGTAATGGGCATGGTCATTCTTCCGTGATCTTATTCGATGTAAGTTGTCCATGACTCAACAAATGTGTTCATAGAATTCAACATAAATGTAATCATGTTGGGATGACATACTGACACATTGGGTTGGGTTGGGTGGGGAACTCCGTACTGGTGCGTGTGAGCACGCAGACCAACTCCACCTGTTTGATGTGAACCGTTGGTCACGGTTTCTTGAACGCATTATTAATTATATGCATTGATCAGCTTCCTAGGCATATATTTAATTTTACAGTGAGTTCAACTATTACTTTGGTAAAATTTGAAGACAGAGAGGGCCCTCCTTAGGACAGCTCAGATTTTCAATATGAGAGCTCGTTCTACTCCTTCAATCCATGGCCGCGGGAGAGACTTAGGGGAGTCCCGTGACTGGAATCCTAGAGCAGTCTAATGGGCTGTTGGATCCAGCAGCGGCCCAAAATGGGCCTTTTTTAGACCCATGTTAGCCCAAATAGAGTCCAGTCTATACACAAATTCAACCCCATGTTGGCCTTGTAAGTGAACCAGAAAAGGCCCTCAAGACCAGACAAACAGACCATAGGCTGTGAACAATGAGCACATGTGCAGTTTGCACAATCTTTGTTTCTAGATTTCTTCCTTCGATTACATGAGTGAAAATATGAATTTGATCTGTCCAAATTGCAATCAATTCAGCTACTGAAAATATGCATTAGAAAGTATAACTGAGTAGGTTGGCAACTGAGCTAATCTTACTCGGACCACACCATGTGTAGGTGGATTTCGGCTAGCTTTTAGGCCCATAGACTAGATGGTGACCTAAAATTGGCCCAATAAATGGTATGCGCTTGACCCTAAGTTTGTTTATAAGGACAAATTAGATGGCTGCCCAGCCTTGATAAATTACAAAGGCCTGAGCCGGAGCCCCACTTTCACACAGATGGAATGAAATTGAATGTAAGTATTTGGCCTGACACCCTAATGGGCTAAATTTGGACAAGTTTCGGTGTGGCCAATCTTGACCGATCTATAACTTCTTTGGAGAGTTTGGATGGGTGTGTTCATAGCAGAATTTTCTGTATCAGGCCATTCGGTAATTGGGCAGTCGCCATCCTAGTTATAAACATGGATTCCAATGGGTCAATTCAATCGAAGCCCATTCCAAACGCAACCGGAGCCCAAGCTTCTCTTTTGCTTTTCTTTTGTTTTTGCCTGATCCTGGTGCAACTAAAAATGCATTATCATTATTATTATTTCTTGTTGTTAATGTAAAGGGGTGTTTATACAGCTAAAACAACTTAACTATCTTAAGAGAAACTAAAAAATTTGCAAATATTTTTGTTAATGGCACCATATTTGGTGCTGGAAAATGGAACATAATAATGGTGTGCACATGAAAATTACAAAGCTAAACAATGGGTGGCTAAGATCTTCCTAACCCAGACATTCAGTGCACTACAATGGATGAGGCCCATCACAGCAACCTCTGCACCACAAACTATGGGTGCCCATGACTTCTTTAGAACTGTAAAGGTATCAAGGATTCTCTCATGCACAAAAGCGCCTTCAGTTTTTTGCGAACTCATCTTTTCTCTCATTTGTATAGCTCTTTTTCATGCGGAAATGGAAAATATTTGTACTAATTTCTCTCAATTCTATAGAAAAGCATTTCCCATGTTGGGGGTCTGGAATAGTTATTTCTTGCTAACACAGAAATAAGGTTTTTTTTTTCTAGGTTGCCCTACTAGTTTAAGAGTGATACTCTAACATGAGTGCCAAGAGATGGATCCTTGGCCATGGGCGTAAGGTGCCTACACTGCTCAACCGCAAGTGTCTTGGCAAACGTGAGACCCATTTCAAAAACTAACAAAAAAAATTATTTTTGAGATTTCCCTGATCATTCATAAAAACTTTAAATTAAAGAGATCATCTATAGAGAATGTTACTTGCATAACTATGGACCTAAATGAAAGTTTAGGTCCAAACAGTCAATTATAAAACCATGTTACTGATTGAGAGTGATTTGCTCTGTATTTGTTCCACATAACAGGGGGCCCTGCTGCTTTCTGTCCAGGGTGTTCTTGGATGGGGAGGGAAACAGAGACTGATTACTGAAATTGCCTCTGCTTCATCTAATGGGAGTGTCCTTTTGATCTATGCCTTCTCTATGAACCATCTTAATGGGTTGTTCTTTGAGAGGGAACAACAGTACAACACATATCTTTTCTTCCATGTGACGGCCGATTTCTATAGTAAGCAAAATCCATGCACAACGAACTTGTGAAGATTTTTATCAGATATATCTTATATAAATAAATCATGAGTCCCGTAACAAAACCAATCCACGATACTAACTGTTTGAATACAGACCATGGCCTTTTTTTAATTATCAATTGAATGGCTACCAATAATAGAGGGTTGACCCATATATTTTTTTTAAGTGTTCAGCTCAATCCTGTGGCCTGAGGTTTGTCTGATTTGCATGTATGTTCAGCACTATGCACATCAACGGGACGCGTTGAGACAGGTAGAAGCCCGGCCCAAGCCCGAAAAAATAAGGCTTTTAAAAAACTTTGAGTCCAGTGGACTAGGCTTAGACACTACATTTTAAAGCCCACCCAAAATGGGACCGCGACTGGGTAGAAACAACCCAGCCCGTTCAGGCCCGGCCTGGCCCACTACAAAGTCAATTGATTTCTTTTTTACATTACTTGACCCATATAGGATACTCATTCTCATTCATTTTATTGATTTTCTGATTTTCTACTTTCATCGGCAAAAAAATAAAAAGGTTTTAACCATTCCTACATTACTTGACCCATATAGCCTATAGGATACTCATTCATTTCTATTGATTTTCTACTGCCGCCAGCAAAAAAAAAAAAAAAATTTTTTAACTCTGCCATGTTGCTTGTAGTTGTTGCATTGCGTTGCCGGTCCCAAATCCGGAAAAAAAGAGAAAGGTTTAAAGTCCATCAGGTGTCTGATGACCGTAGGAATAATTAGAGAATGTTTTGCTTATATTCAAGATCAGACTAAGCCTAAGCCCGGCCCTGTCCCAGCCCAGGCTTGTACGAGACGGGATTTGATAGAGGCCCGTTCAATTTAGGCCCGGGATTGGGCAACACCCAGCAGGCCTGCCCTATTTTCGGGACGGAATTGGACAACCCAAGTCCAGGCCCGGCCCGGCCCATTGACAGGCCTATTCACCACTGTTTCTGGTTTAATAGTTTCAACTGGCCCGTGGCCCGCTCCCAGTTCAAAGCAAGCCGACTCGACTCGATAGGCCATTGAGTTTAAGACCATCTTAGATTGCAGCCACGGGCAATGATTGCACAAAAATGAATGTGCAACTTGTTATATTCATAAATCATTGTCACTGTCATCGTTATAATCATCTAAATTTTATCTTTAGACAGCTGATCAAGCTAGTTTTTCAGTCATCATTCAGGTAGGTACCTAAATCTCACTTTCAAACTGTATAACCTTTTGTTCCTGTATCCAGCTCCTTTTTTTTTTTTGCGCCCTGTAAGGGACTATGACCCAAGAGAGCCTTCACACGGGAAGAGAAAGCCCACACCGATAAAAAAAAAAAGTCGACACACATAAAAAGAGAAGCATACCCAAGGCTCGAGACGCAAGGTTGCAAATTGAGTAAAGCCCTTGTTTTCATCATGTTATTATTATTGTTATTGTCACAATTATCTTTGTTTTACAACAATAGCACCCTGAATTTAAAAGAAAGGCCCCCGAATTTGATAGAAGGGTTCTACTATTTCTCTCCTACTATTCAGGTTAAGCTTTAAAATTTTCAACCCGATTTATAAATTGATTGAAAGAGTTAATACTTCTATTC
This sequence comes from Persea americana, assembly GCA_029852735.1. Taxonomy (NCBI): domain Eukaryota; kingdom Viridiplantae; phylum Streptophyta; class Magnoliopsida; order Laurales; family Lauraceae; genus Persea; species Persea americana. Next base: position 61,570,288 of record CM056813.1, on the reverse strand, counting down.
GACCCATCAACCCAATCCGACCGAATCATAGTCATCACAGTACTGACAGTCTAAACCAACTCAATAATTTATAGCACATTTGTGCAGCCGCTTTTTCCATAAAAAATGTATTTTATTTATTTTAGATTTATCTATTCTTAAAATATTTAAAATATATATTAAATTTAATAAATTTATATTTAAGCCCGGGCCTTTGTTACTAGTCTGATTTAATTGCATTATGACCTAGGCATCAAGAGATATTGTTTCCATTTTTTGGGTAGTCTCAGTGATATTTGACCCACGACCCCATTGTTTCTTTCAAGATTTCTTTGCTTTTAAGACGCCAAAATAATTGTAATAGAGGTATTGATTGCTCTATTCTTGGATGGAATGGTAGAGTATTTTATAGCTTTCAACAATATTTTTAAAATTTTACTAGTAAAAAAATATACTGGGGATGGTGCTTTGCTCTATGTAAAAGAAATATTGGGGAAATGGGCAAATGTAAAGAAAAAATGCATTAATATTTAGGATTTGGGTTGGGGGGGTGGGGGGGTGGTGGTGGTCTGAACTTTTCTCATATATGGGTAAGGGCTTCAGTCCCCAGGCCCTTATAGGGTCCACCCCTGGTCATGTGCATGAAAGAGTTATTTAGAGAAATCATTGGGACTTAAGGTAAAATAATAGTATTTTTGTAAATAATAATTTACTAATTTTTGTTTAATGGATGTAAAGGCAAAGCTGTCATTTATATAAAAACTCTACATTAATCTCATGGTGGTTGTCCATTCTTATTAAGAACATTGATTTGGGGGACATAAAAGGTATTAAAAAGAAAAGGCAGGGGCTTATTTACAAATACTAAAACCTTAGGGGCTTGTTTACAAATCCTACAAACCTTAGTGGGGTATATACAAAAAGCTCTATCTAATAAGAAGGAATTTATATCATGAATGCACAAACCAATACAAACAAGCGACAATAATAATAGTATGTATATTTTTATACCTTCTAATCTTAAGTTATTAACTCGTTTTGGTAATTATTACGAAAGGAGATAGATTTGCTCCATTTTCTTTTCGTCGGCTTGTCTCAAGTAAAAATTGAAATATTTAAATCTGGAATGTATAAAATAAATCTCATGTGTGTTTTTCTAATGTAATGATCCACATCTTAATTGTTATAATTATAACAAAGAAAAAAATTAACCTCTTAAGGTATGTAAATTATATCCATCACTACAACTTTGGATGATGACCTGATTTTGATGGTCAATTATATTAAATCAAGATAAGCATGATTTTGACCCTAAAATTTTGCTAAATCTTAGTACTAAACTCTCTCTAACAATAATTACCAATACAATATTATAATCCATAATCACCAATTCTGTTGATTTCTTTCCATCTTTCTAATCCATAATCACCAATCTTGTGGAATCCTTCTGTGGTATGACAAAGGAAAAAAATCTAAAAAAGTAAATGTTTTTGGCATAAGTGATATCGGTTTTATGGATCTATTACTTCCTAATTATACTTATAATTAAACTCAACTGGCCTCTCTCTCTCTCCATCCATCCAATATCCAAGCCACATGAATAGGAAGGCATAAAGGTATATGAGGTTCTTCAAAAGCTGTCTAATTGATGTTTACTTTCAGTTTTAAGTGGAGTTTTCTTTTAATGAATTAAAGGCTCGCGTTGGGCGCGGGCCCTGAAGTACTAGTTATATTTATTGAAGCAGCAGTTTCTTTGTGAAGAAGTGACACATGGCTCTCCCTCTTGGGATTTCGTAATGACATGTGGCATAACCTCACATAACGCTTTTGATTTTTTTTCAAAAATCTACCATTAATTATCTCCATCTTACTTCTATCAAATCTAACTAATATATATCCCTATTATTTTCAGCACAAAAAAAAAAAAAAAAAAGGGGGACAATCCATGATGAAGCCCACTATTTGAATTCTTCAAACAAGAATAAATGTGGTCCATCTCATAGATCATCAACACCATCCAGAGCAGTTGTATAGAAGGTGACTTTTTCATCCTATTATGTTGTTCACTTGATCATTAGGATACTTTGATCCAATGGATCCAAATATCAACTAGACTGGGCACAAGCTAGCCATGGGCCTTAGCCAATCATCAATCATGATTATTATTTCTCCCTACTACTTTACTAAAATTCAAAACCAACTCCCATAAAATATATTCTTCTCTAAAATATATACTGGTAGTTATTATTTCTATTAAACCATTAATATAATTTATCTCATGAATTATCTTTAGTTGTTTGGATTTAATAGATCACTTTAGTGATCAATATACTTTCTCCAATTTGAATGAGTAGATAAATATGTATTAATTTTAATTGACTTATTTTAGTTTAATAGATGGGTCCCACCAATCAGATGTGAAACAACCCCATAAATTTTTAAACCAACAAAAAGAGAAAAAAGGTGAACAAAGATGGTTGGGTTTCACAGTGGGCCCAACAGAGCTTGCACACATTACACCAATTTGGACATGGGGCTACCTAATCGATCCAAGTATTTATCTTTCCCTTATCTCTTCCCTCATCTCGCTTACTCTACAAATCTTCTTTATTCATATTTTAGTATTTATTTTATATTGAAATATATGTTTTTTCCCCCATGTTGGGCATGGGCCTCTCACATTAGTCTCATCACCTAAAATATCTCAATGGCAATCTAAGATGTTCTTGAAATAAGATACTTATCCATTCCCTAAAACATATCGTATAGTAATAACTTCTCTTTAGTTAATTTCAATGGGCCCTATGTGTTATTAAACTAGCAAAAAAGAAAAAAGAAAAAAAAAACCATTTGGCTATGATTTTAGTGATCGGTGAACATGTATGTATTAATTGTTGTTACATATCAATTTGTGGGACCCTCATGTCATAGTCAAGTTGCAGAAAGTTGTATATTTAAATTTACTTTCAATGCCACATTCCAAAATTGCCCTTCTAATCTAATCTCACCAAACTACTATTCTCTAATTATCCTACATAATAGGATCTGAATTCTCTAATTTTTCTACATAATAGTCATGCACATATCGATTGTGTATGAACCAAACAAATGGTGGGCCCTAAAAGGCTCTTCTTCCATTACCAATCCCAAGAAATGTATAGCCACTTCCTTTAGAACCTAAACAAGTGGGGCCCATCAGATAGGGACCTCAACATTGTGTATAAGCTAAGAAAAGGGTGAGCCTTAAAAGGTTCTTCTTCTATTACCAAACCCAAGAAATGTACAGCCACTTCCTTTGAAACCTATATAAGTGGGGCCCATCGGATGGGGACCTAGACCGCTCATCCCAAAAAAAGGGTGGGCCCTAAACATGAATCGAAGGAGTTGATGGACAAAAAAAATATCATGAATTGAATGATGGAGACTTATAAACATTATTCCTGTTTTATTTTAATACATTGGCCCTTCATATCGTAGTCATTTGATATGGTTTTTTATATACTAATTTTATTTACTAAATCTTTAAAATAATTGACTAATAATTTTATTTCTTACTTATGCTCACAATTCTGCTTTCTCTTTTTCATTCTTATAAGGTTCATATAACATTCATAAATGGTATATGGAACCAGAAACTTTGGTTATTCCATTGCAAGATGGAGCATCAACATCAGCCTGGTCTCCGACTACATCCCATGATATGTTACATAGTAGAGACAGCTCTAGCATCGTCGCCACTGATATCATAAAAAACACAGTAAGTTTGACTTGAATATGATTCGATGTTTTGCTTTTGACGATTGATTTAGATTTATATATAAGATTCTTTTAGAATGTTTGCCTTTATAAAAAAGGGAGGTGCTCCTATGAGAGACACTCTCACCAACTTGGTGAGAGATGGGTGGGGACCCTCACTTACACATCCACTCTCACCAACTTAAATGCAAGGACCCCCAACTTAAATGTGAGAGCTCCCACCCATCTCTCACCAAGTTTGTGAGAGTGTCTTTCATAGGAGCACCTCCCTATAAAAAAAAACACCATGCCTCCCATATGCATTTGACCAACAATTACTTCCTATTTATATTTAAATTTACTTTCAACTAACCTCTCTCTCTATCAAATATCCACGCCCCATAAATGGGAAAACATAGACGTATATGGGGTTCTCCAAAAGATAGTGACAAATCTTGAATTTCCTGTATAATTGTATTAAATTTAGTTTGTTTGTTTACTAGGTGCCAATTTAAATTGGGTTTTCATTTGATGAATTAAAGGCTTGCGTCCAAAAGCGCTAGTTATATATATATTAAAGCAACGCCCTTTTCATGAGGGAGCGACACGTGGTGCTCTCTCTTGGGCTTTCAGAATGATATGTGGCCTATTTTCTTATAGAGAACCCTTAATTATCTCCATATTGCCTCCATCAAGTTTTAAACTTTACTTGACGAGTCAATATATATCCCTATTATCTCTCAAAATTAAATCCCCAGTTTCTCTTTATGTAAGGATATCTTTATATCAATCTCTACCATCCTTACAAAAAATTTGAATGAGAGGTTTTTTTTTCTTTTTATAGTCATCTTTTATATACAATGATTATCAAAAGTCAAATCAGTCTAAAAACAACTCAAATAAAAACGCTAATCACTTGCCTAATATTTAGAACCCCTATCATGAACTTTAACACCAAGATTTCAGAGAGGATTGTGTTTATTATTGGCGATCCGGACTCCGGTTGTAAAAAGCAGTGGACGAGGTTTTGAAAATTTTCTAAAACCTTTTGAGAATCTCCAAACTAATCCAAATGACATCTTAGTCATCTTCCTAAGATCTAGATATTGGGAAGTACTTCTTAAAGTAATTTTGATAAGAATCAAAATCTTCAAAATCATAGTCCAGCTAGGCGTCTGGAAAGATCTGCTCGTTTTCTTCTATGGGGACCATATGGTCCACCATCAGACTCATCAACAACTTTTACTCTCATGACCAAGAGGGGATATGCATTTTATTGATTTGGTCCTGTTTTGTTCCATTTAAAGGAGCCCCCAAAAGAACAACCTATTTTATGTTTGTTTTATCGTATTTTCCTGCAATTTGCAGAAAGCCCATTGTAGTCTTCCTGTTTTCCAAAGCAGCCCCTAACATTGAGTTCTATTAAATCTTTGGGACTACCTTGGGTCCCAACTAATGCTCTGGTCCACCTAAAAGTTTGTCCAGATCCCACATGCTCGATTACAAGCAGCCAAGAATTAAATAATCAATTTTCTTGATCCACATCAATGGATGCAAATTCATCTGCATCACAATTGTAGCTGTCAATGTTGTCAGCTCGACACCCCTCTGTCTCATTCATGTGGTTGTTGGCAATAATAGCAGTTGTTATTGGTTAATGGGTTCTCTTTCTTCACACAATTATGGTTGATTTCAATTGCAGTTGTTATGCCATGTGCCCTAATAGCGTCCATTACATCTCAACAACCAGATTGAAGAAAACCTCTCATATTAAAAAATAATCATCCCCTTGTAACCATGTCAATGCGACCTCTCCTACTCTTGTAATCATGGGTTCTTTTCCTATCTCAAATTTGGGTAAGTTAGCGACACTCAAGTAAGGAATGTCTTTTTGCATATGTATACGCAGGCTTTCTTCCCACTTCGGTGGACTTCCTTTCCGAATGTGCCGGGCTTTTTTCTTATCTCGTGAGCTTCTTTCCTTGGGATATCGGGCTCTCTAAATAAATAAATAAAAATTGTCCCAGCCATCCTAGCTAGGGTTCAAAAAAAAAAAAAAGTAGGGAATGTCTTTTATTCTTTACACTAGCCACATACCTTAGCTTAAACAACTGTTAACCCATTGCATCTGGAGCCTCACACATGAAGACTACTGTGCCCTTTTTTTCTTCATATTTAAATCTTTGATATAGTTCTGAAAGAGGTTATTTGACTACTACTCAAATTGCTGGCCCCACAACTTGGAGTTGAAAAATCAGGCATGGGGATACTCCCATATGGGGTATCCAATGATTTCATGTGCAATGCAGGGATTTCTAGAGGGCACTCATTGGTATATCCCCAATAATCACACCTTCAATAAAAAGGCCAAGGTGTTGATTTAACATATGCCATGGCATTTTTATAATCACTGACCTCTCTTGTTAGTTGTGTGAAGCCATTGGTCAAAGAGGGTGTGGTGGTGGGGTTTGGTCATAAAACCCAATCTTGTGTTCATTGTTTTCTATTTTTGGTTTTTAAGGGCCCCCGGCCCTGACCATGGAGTGCCACCGAAGGCAGAAGCATGTGTCCCATGAGAGTCATAGAAAAATATTATTTATACATCATTAGGTACTTGATATTATTAATTATACAGTCCTTTTTCAACAGTTGCTCCACAAAACGATAAGCACTGGTTAGATGGGACGCAGTTCAAAGAAATGTGGGGCCTACCCAATCAATAGCCTCGGAACATGACATCATTTTGTGGACCCCGCATTAAAAAACACCAACGGGGAGGGAGGGAGATCATGACTGGGAATTTTACACATTACCATATGCATCTTTGACAATTAATCAGTTACATATGATTACCTTTGGCGGTGAACCTTTCGTAATTATGCTTTAACTAGATTAGAGCATGTTTCCGAACAGGCGAGGAATTTATAAATACGAGGATTCTTTGTTATTATTGAAATAAAAAAATTTTATTGAGAATTTATTTAGTTGAGGATTTCATATTAATATTGGTGTATATTTATGTATTTAGCTGAGAAAAATAGAGTTTAGTGTGCAAATCCACTTAAGTGGGGATTTTCAAATCTTATGGGGGGTGATCAGATATGAAAATCCTAATAAATGAAGATTTTCATTCGTCTAAATCCTCAGGAATTTATAATTTCCAACCATAGATTTACCACATCTTTAAAGAAACTGAAAATCTTTTTCCTAAATATTTGGTTGCCAAACGTGACCAAGAGAAGTCACTCTACCTAACTTAGGTGCTTATTTATCTCCGTCGATTTACAAAATCCGATGTGGGAGGTGGAGACCGAAAAATTAATAGAAGAGAGGATTTTTAATAGGTTTAAAGGATTTGAAAAACAATCCCGTCCCACTTTTCTTCTCTTCACTGGTTTTCCTCGAAAACAAGAGCTTCTCAACTAACAATTTAGGGCTTGATCCGTGACTTTTTCTTCTTATGTGAGGAGACTTCTTTCCTCATGGTCGGGTCACCTCCTCCTGCATGAGCAAGTTTGTTTCTCATGATCAAGCTTCTTTTCTAATGACTGGGTCTCATGAATCCCAACTCCCTCGATTGAGTAACAAAAAAACACTTGATGTGTTAAACTTAAGGTTTTAATGCGATAACATTATAAAACCTGCATCACATTACCAAGAATTAATGCCCAAATCTAATAGGACACTGATCCTTTTCCCAGCTAATATGTGAGATTTCATTAACTAATGAATGACCAGTTGACTGATTGAGATTTTGTCCAAGTTAGTAGAGATGGTTATTTGAATAATATGGAAAGGGTGATGACTGTTTTTTTTTTTTTTTTTTTTCCTCTTTTGTAGAGAGTGATGACTGTTTGTAGTTGTCCAAGAATGCAGCTAGAATTTTGTGAAGTCCCCCATTATAAGTTTATAACAGTAATAATAAATTGCTGAATTTTGGCCTACTTCATAATTCATATGCTGTGCTGCCTCTTGCAAATGTGTGGACATTATATGTAACTATAGCCACCTGGCACAATGAGGGAGATATTTTCCAAATGCGCTAATCTCTGATCTGGATTTTGCATGGCCACCATGGTCCATGGGTGAGACTTGAAAGTCCAGACCCAGTAGAGCCCACCGAGAGAACCATTGTGGGCAGATAGAGAGGGTTATTCTTGAATAAGAGGCCTATCAAATCTCATTTATGACAGTGACCCCTCGGAATCAGCGGCTAAAACATTAGCTTTGAATTATCCAACTGTGAAGACAGCCCCAATGAGTATTAGATTGGGGAGTCCAATGGGACCTCAGAAGTATGAATGAAGTGTGTGGAGGCCTTTGCACTTCCAAAATTCTCTCCCTTCCACGCATACTTCTACTTTCACTGGCACTAGCAACAAACGCCAGTTCTCAGCTCGGGCCAAAATTAAATTATATTAAAATTTAAAAATTATTTTAAAATATTATTAAGATAAAATAAATCTAAACTAAAGAAATTTATTATCTTTGAATATTAGAATCTTTTAACATGTAATGAAAATAAATATCAAAATGAAGTAAATATAAAATAAAAATAAATATAAAATGAAGTAAATATTAGATTTGACCAAAAGCTAGTGGACATGTGCGATTTAGGGGAATCGTGTATTTGGTTCATTCGGATTGACCAATGGTAGCCCCACAAGCGTAAGCTTACAGAATTAAATTGTTAGGTATAGTGCCCGGGCTAAAAAAATATAATGAAATATGTGATTCTTTTCTGAGGCATTATTGGAAAAGAATAGATTTTACAGAAATAAATAAATAATTTATATTTATTATAAATATTTAATATTTTATCTCTTTAATGTGGCATTTTATGCACTGAGTTTACCACCAAAACCAAATCCAGCCCATTACATATTGTGCAAGTATGTATAGCCATGGCTTAGGGGTGCATTGCACATATGTCATGCTAGCCTTTTTGCTCACGCCCCCATATATATAAGAGTCCGGATTTGGTGAGGCTTTACCCCACGGTAACTGTGGGTGGACCAATCACAGTTTATCACGTCACCGTAGGCAGCACTTATAGTAACGTGGTGGACCAACCCCGGTCACCGTGGGTTAAATCCCTCAAAGGATCCTGATTCTATATATAATTGGTGGGACTTCGTACATGAACATGGAGTGACTTGGTCCGTGCATTTCATATTGACTTGATCAATTTAAGTAAGGGCATGTGTGAAGAGATGATAGTGGGAAGGTTTTTTTTTTAGGAAGTTATAGGACCAGTTACTCTAGAGAGAGGATATAGTGGAGAGAGAGATGAGAGTTGGCATGGAAGGAAATTTTGACAACTGTTTTGAAGTATTTTTTAAAATCAGGATTTGTAATTTGGAGGCCATGGTTAACCGAAGGCAAACCACATTCCAATAGATATATAGATGACTCGTTTTTCTTTTTTCTTTTTTTTTTCTTTTTTTTTTTTGGAATGATTAAATTCATCGAAGAAGCTAACGGTGACTTATATAGACAAGCTTCAAACACCCCCAAAGTAAAAAAAAAAAAACAAAAACAAAAACAAAGCAAATAAAGCCTCAAACACCAAAGAGTAAGAAAGCTCACCAATCCATCAAGAGTAGGCAATCTCCTTCCAACTCAATGTAATTTGATCCATCCAGATGTCATGAAAGGGCGGGTTGATCAACAACGAATAAGCCACTAGCATGACTCATGAGTCACTATAAAGGGCAATGAGTTGACCAACACAGTTGATTTGGCGGGGATCTTAGTAACTCGGAATAACTCGACTAGGAGTTATGCATTTAAGTCAACTCAGCTGACTCAAATGAATTTCACTTCACTTATTCATTTCTTTTCTTTCTTTCTTTTTTAATGGGTTGCTTGGATCTTTGTAAAGTGATTTCTCTTTTCTTTCTTGCTTGCTTTCTTGCTTTCTTTCTTTCCTTCCTTTCGTGTAGATTGAGACTTCATAAGAAATAAAAATAAAATAAAAAAAAGGGAATTTGCTGCTATATATGTTGGCCTACTACCTTAGGAGTGACACTTTAATAGGCTAACTTGAGGACCCATGGCTCAATCTCTTGGGACCTATTGAGACTAAGGTGGCAACACCACTCAACCGTGAGTGTGTTGGCGATCAAAGTTCTATTTGGATAAGCCTCCTAAAGTGACAATAAAACCCTTTAAATTTCCAAAAACTTTGTGTGATTTTTACATACGGCCAACCAGGCTTTTCACTTATTCCCCCCTGCCCCCGACGTCCCCGAGAAATATCCTTACGGGGTTTATTAGATTGAGCTCATGAAGAGCCATGATTTAAGTGATATTGGGCTTCAAGAGTGTGATTTTAAGAACCCTTCTAATATTTAATCACTCTACACTTCCAACATGTAACCAATTATTTCCTCCACTTCATGTAACCACCTCTTCTCCCTACTTTTCACTCTTCTGGAAGAAGTTCATTTATATCACTATCACAATCACCAAATCATAGTCATGAATATTTGATGATTGGTTTTATGTAATTTGAGTATTTTTTAATAAATGAGTAAATATACTTTTCATTTATTGGTAAACATTCCTGTGCTCAGCACGAGTTGTTGTGCTAGTTAGCTTCTGTTTGGCATCACTATCTTTTGCCTCTATGTCTTAAAATCTCTAAATCAGGTAGAGATCTTGAGAATAGAGGCATTTGATAGCATTTAGCTGCCTCTAAATGATATAGAGAACTTAAGGCAATGCCTCTATTTTCCACAGCCCACCAATGGATACATGTAGAAAGTAGCGGAAAAAAAAAGGCGGGTGAACAATGTTCCTAGCCCATTCACACCCCTGTGAATTTTTTCTTAATTTTTTTTTTCAAAATCTCAGCGGGTAAATCAAGAACCAAATGTTGAAAATGTTCACAAGATTAAACATTGCTATGAGACCAAATTTTAGTCATTGGATCATCACCAATCACGAGATATGTGCAAAAAAAAAAAAAAAGCCATTGGATGCAACTTTCTGGAATCTGTGGCCCCAAAACACAAGATTCAAACCATTAGATCTCTTTGGAAGGCTCAAAATGGCTATGTGGTCAATTTTCAAGGCATGACATATTGTAAATCTCGAGATATTTACAAAATGATTTGTCCATGAGCAGTAACATTTTTCTATTTTTTTAATTTTTGGGAGTGTAAGTCAAGATCCAAACCGTTGTAAATGCTCATAAGATCGAACATGACCTTGAGACCAAATTTCAATCATTGGATCATCACCAATCTTGAGATATGTGCAAAAAACGTGATTCATTTGATGTAATTTTTTGGATTATTTGGGCCCCAAGCATAAGATCCAAATCGTTAGATATCTTTTGGAAGGTTAAACATGACCATAAGATCAATTTTTTAAGGCTTAGGACCTTGTGGATCTCGAGATATTTGTAAAAGACTTTCAGCCATTAATATAAAAAAGTCTATTTATCATAGATTATCATAGATTCTTGCATTACCAAACACTTCTTTGTATTCTAGCCACTCTTTTATAATGGTTCTATTTTGACGAATTTATTAAAAAAAAAAAATTAGAGATGCGAAACAATGCCTAGGATTATAGAAATCCTACTTTACAAAGGACCCCATTTAAAAATCTCCTTATGGCATATTCCAAAATGCTTACACTCAAACAGTCCCTCTAATTCCAACTTTTGAATTTTGATTAGATGTCGATGTCACTTTATAAATAAGAAACCCTTTCAAATGATAAATGGGAGGGGATGGGGGATTTTGCAATTTATACGGGCCTGAATATAATATAGGGTCCTTGGTTAAAATATTATACGTACGGTGGTAGGGCTGTCAATCGTGTCGTGTTATCGAATTTGGGTTACAGGTTAACGAATTCGGGTTAAAATCACCTTAACCCGTATACGACTTGTTAACTTAACGGGTCAAAAAATCTAACCCGAATACAACCCGTTAATTTAACGGGTTATACGACCTAACCCGTTAACTCTTTAAGTAATTAAGTCATTTCGAAAATTAAAAGAAAATACATACAAAAATATATAAGGAGAAAAATATATAAGCCACACGAAACTGTGAATAAGGATCTCGAGTGGATCCCACCTAAAACCCCACTATAAAACAATAAATTTTAATTTATTCTTTTAGAATATAAATTAACTCTAGTTACACTTAGGAACTAAAAAAAAAAATTAACAGGTTAAGCGAGTTATTAACGAGTTACTGGTTTAATTCGTACACGACCCGTTAATTTAACGTGTTAACGGATTGGACCCGTTAACGACCCAAACTCATTAAGAGCCCACCCGAACCCGTTAATTTCGTATGGGTTCGTGTCGCGTTAACGAGTCGTGTGGCATTTTGACAGCCCGATATGTTGGTATGATTGATTATTTGGAGTGGAGTTGAGTTGACGCCCACACATTTCCCAAGAGAGTTGAAGCGTCAGCCTTGAGGTAACAGATCTCTCTCTCTCTCTACTATTCTATCTGATCAGCAGGGGGTCTGATGGAGATCTAGGACCCATGTATGTTGTCCAATAAACAAAGGAATTAGGTATCCATGACAAAGCTTAGTATCAGGATTCAGGAACAGATCTGGGGTATCACAATGGTGTACTGGATCTAAGCCTTTTTCTTTTTCTATAGGATATTTATGTCTTTGAATTTAAATCCGAAACGGATGCCAATGTTACAATCCCCATCAAATAACAACTAAAATAATTGATGATCATCGTTGTATACTCATTGTATGAGTATACACAAATCAATGATCTCCAAAATAGATTTGTTAAATAGTCTATCGAAATTACAGTACCATTCAAGTCATGTAAACTTTCAAAATATTTTGAGCACACCATTATAGCTGATCTCCAAAGCAGCATTATTATCATTATCATGGTCAAAGCCTTGTTCAAACTATATTTAGATAATTTTATTAATTCTGTTTTCCTATTCCAATTTATTTTGAGTCAAATGATCAAATAATGGTACCTTTTCATGTCTATCTTTCCAGTTTTACTTATGCCCTCTTGAACTTCCTTCTCAGTTATTGAGAGTTAACAATCTGCATGGAACCTTCTTTTATCGTTTTTTTTATTTTCTTGGATCATTGAGTGGTACTGGCTTGTGAGGGGACCTACTTGTCAAGGGATAGGTCCCTGGACAGATGTGTGAGATGGAATGCCCTTACCACTAGGCTATGTAGTCATTCTCCCTGGAAAAACTTTTTATTACAAAGTGGTTGCTTACCTTTTTCTTTTTTGCTTGTAACATCACTATCTCAGTATCTATCATGTTTACACTTTACAATAACGTTATTTCTAGAATTATCAGAATGTCACCGTCTCGATTCCAAGCACAAGAAATATCAAGTGGGTTTTAGCAATTCCCGACCGTTTGACAATTTATTAGGTTAGTAAAAATAATGTAAAGCTTCTATTTCTCAAACAATGGGTTACATTAAAAGTACACATTTACAAAATACTCTCTTTCTCTTAAAAAATAAAATAAAAATTCTTTCTCCACTAAATAACACCCACTTTTTTCACAAAAAGTAAAAAAAAAAAAATCTATCTTAATCTACTAAAGACAAAATACCATCATAACCCCTTATGTTTTATTCTCTATTGATATAATGCTTTACGTCACTTTTAATTTAATAGTAAATTAACAAACTGGCCCAGAAAGGAATGGATGTAAATTGAATTTGAAATTGGATCACACTCGGGGGTTAGGGTTGCAAACGGAACGATTTCAGATCGGAACCATAGTGGACTCAGACTCGGACCCGTTTCTAAATAACAGTTCCGATTCCGGATCCGGTTTTGACTTGGAACCTGTTTTGTTGGTTTCAGACTTAATTTCAATAGGAAAACCCAGATCCGGTTCTAGAACCAGGCCCTCCACTCTGGTTCCAAAATTGATTCTAATTTATCTTTATTTTTCATTTTTTCTTTAAATAAGTATATCATTAAGCTTATAACAGCGCATCAAGTCTACTGCCTCTAATATTATACATAAAAATATTTAAAAAAAGTTGATTTTGAAGTACAATTTGCAACATCAAAGGCTCATATGCCGGGTCTTGGGTCTAGGGGTCGGAACCTATATAGACCTGGAACCGGACCTGTTTACCAATCGGAACCTAAAATAGGTTCCGGACTCGATTTTTTACGGGTCAGAACTTCCGAGTAATCAGATAATCGGACACCCGTTTACAACCCTATCGGGAATGCTGCAATGCTTATAAATTGAATTTGAATTTGTTGAGCAGTGTTACTCTACCATGCTATCCGATAGTGAGTAAATAAAAACCATTTTACCCTCTACTAAAATCACCTTTTTTTTAAAAAACCTACTCATTTTTAAAATAGTAACTTTATTTAGGATTTTTTTATATACAACTAATCATACTCATTTGATAATATCAACGGACCATCTTAATCAGTAATTAGACCTATATTTTTGCTATGTCGATCAAAATCAGCTTCTAGTTTACAATAAATTTTAGCGCTTGTCCCTGATTAGAAGGACACAGACTAAGCCCTGGGCTACACACCAGTGGTTAGAAACACCCAACAACCTTGTTAAAGGGCGGCATTGCATTGTTTCTTGTTAAAACTTGAGCCCAAGTCATCAATGACTCAAAGTCTTAAAATTATCTTCAATGACTCAAAGCCATAAATTTAAATGCCCTCTCCTGGGTAGTACCGCTCCTCGTGATAAGGTGAGCATACTTTCTTGTCAGGCTCACCTGAGGATGGGACAATCCTCTCTCCTATAAATCTACCTATGCATATGTATTGTGATGGAAGCTCAAATCATCACGGTAACTCCTTGATTAATATTTGATAAGTTTTTGCCGTCCAAAATGAGTGTACAGGCAATCAAAGGCCCAAGTTCATTTGGATGATAGGTGCCAAACCTAGAATTGGTGAATATCAAGGGTCCTTATTTTAAGGTCCACTTAAATGGATCCAAAGGTAGGCCCCATGGGGAGTTTAGGCACATGGTGCTCACCACATCATGAGTATGGTGGTTAAAAATGAAATTGTTGACTGATCCACAAAAAAGGTTGCTGTGTGTATGCTGTTCATAAATACTAGACAAAGTGAGTGTGGTCACATAATCACAACCTTCTAATTGATGGTGTTCAACGCCAAAGGCAGCAGAGATGAGATGACAGGAAGAAGGAAATGCATGAACTGAAAAGGCCTTGCAACATGAGGGTATGGACTACGGAGCCAAGAAAGCCGTTATTGTTGCAGGGTCGGTCGGTGCCACAACGTGGATGAGAGAGAAATAGAGACAGACCGTTGACCTGCCACACCCTCCTGCAACCGCCACCTGCCCGTTACCACGTTAAACCCCCTAATTATAACCCATTTCCCCTGTTAGACACTGTCTTTAAAAAATGAGTTTCTAATCTTTTAAAGGGTGAGAGAGCTAAAAACAGTCTCTCTGTAGCTTTTATTACGTCGACAGGCCTTTCCTAGCAGGAGATTGATCTTTTCAAAGATTTCAATAGAGAAAAAAAGGGAAAACAGAGAGAGGGGAACAGAGTTACAGAGAAAAGGACTGAATCTTTTTTTTGATCTGATAGCTCCTTATCACTCTCCTTCTACTAATTTTTATACTATCGACCCAAAAATCCCCACATGCCAATCTCCACCTTCCTACCATTTTCTCCTCATCAGTCCCAGAAAGATCACAACAGAAACCACCCTCTCTAAGCCAAGAACCATTCAGGTGAAGAGTCAGCAAAAAAGAAGGTTCTTTTACGTTACAGCCATGGCCACAGGTTGGAGGAGGGCGTTCTGCACTTCGATTCCAAGTGACCCAGAAACAGAAAAACACCAAACCCAGAGCCCAAAGAGCTGTTCGAGTCAGGGTGTCTTCTCAGCAGGAGCCAGCAATCCCTCCACCACCCCTCGTCTCCTCTGCCGTACTGCAGTTCCTCTTCCCACTCCACCGGCGCAGGATAGCCCAAGGCTCCAATGCAAGGCAACAATGGCCAAGAGCCCGAGGCTGTTCCAGAGCTCCACCCCATCTTCACCCAAGTCGCCTTCTTCCCTTCTCACCCTCTTCAAAACCAGAGTAAGAAATCAAAACAATGCATTTCCCATTATATAAATCATGCGGTAGCTGGCTTTAATTGTAGGAATGATGAGAAAAATCTTACCTTTTTACTTTCTGGGGTTGTTTGTTTTGTGCAGAGTAACTGTGGGATTTGCTTGCAGAGCGTGAAGACAGGGCAGGGCAGTGCCATTTTCACGGCCGAGTGTTCGCATTCGTTCCACTTTCATTGCATAGCTGCGCGCGTTAGAAAGGAAAACACACTCGTTTGCCCAGTCTGCAGCATCACCTGGAAAGATGCTCCTCTGCTAGCCATCCACAAGAACCAACAGCAAGAAACAGAGCAGAATCACAATAACAGGAGAGATGTCGAGAAGAAGAAACCCATATCATCCAATTGCAATTCCAAGCTCTACGACGACGACGAGCCTCTGATAGTTATATCCCCCAATGGAACAACCCAATTCAATCCCATACCGGAAGTGGATGAAGATGACCCAGAAAATATAACAGAATTCCAAGGCTTCTTCGCAAATCCATCTCAGCCGTCGGATAAGATGAACGGCTGGGATTTCGATAGAGTTGAAACGGCTCTGCTCCCAGAGGCAGCCGTCGTCTCTGTGAGCCGCACCTACGAGGGCTACGCTGTGGTCCTGAAGGTGAAAGCTCCACCACCGGCGCCACTGCTCGACCCGGCGCGCCGTGCTCCGATCGACCTCCTGACGGTGCTGGACGTGAGCGGGAGCATGACCGGAGCCAAGCTCCAGATGCTGAAGCGCTCCATGAGGCTCGTGGTCGGCTCGCTGGGCTCCACCGACCGGCTCTCTATCGTCGCGTTCTCGGCTCGTGCCAAGCGGCTCCTGCCGCTCACCCGGATGACGGCTCTCGGGCAGCGGTCGGCTCGGCGCATCATAGACCGGCTCGCTTGCAGCCAGAGCCAGGGCACGTGCGTGGGGGACGCTCTTAAGAAAGCCACCAAAGTTCTAGAAGATCGGCGCGAGCGGAACCCCGTGGCTAGCGTCATGCTGTTATCGGACGGCCAGGATGATCGCGCTCCCAACAATGCAGCCAATCGCAGCCGTCAATCTCCGCACGTGTCGTCCACCCGCTTCTCCCACGTGGAGATCCCGGTTCACGCGTTCGGCTACGGCCAGCAGCAGAGCTCGCACTTGCCGACCGTGGACGCGTTCGCAAAGTGCGTGGGCGGCTTGCTGAGCGTGGTCGTGCAGGACGTTCGGCTCCAGCTGGGGTTCTCAGCTGGATCGGCTCCTGCTGAGATCTCGGCCGTCTATTCGATCAACGGACGGCCTTCTTTCATCGGAGCCGGCTCGGTTCTGCTCGGCGATCTCTACGCCGAAGAGGAGAGAGAGCTGGTCGTTGAGATGAGAGTGCCCACATATGCAGCTGGGTCCCACCACGTGATGTCCGTTAGATGTTCGTACAAGGATCCGGCTACACATGAGCTGGTTCAATGCAAGGATCGGGCTCTCCTCGTGCCTCGTCCGCAAGCCGTCCGATCATCAGACCCGAAGATCCAACGGCTGAGGAACCTTTTCATTACGACCAAGGCCGTGGCTGAGGCTCGGCGCCAGGCAGATTTGGCGTGTGCATATCATATGCTGTCTTCGGCTCGCGCGCTTTTGATGCATTCGAGCTCGAGCTCGCTCTCGATCTCGGCTGATGAGAATATCAGGGCTTTGGATGAGGAGCTGGCCGCGCTGAATTACAGGCGTCAGCAGGATCAGATCCAACGGCGTAGGATCTATGATCCGGAAGTGAGAGGAGAGCCGCTGACGCCCAGGTCGGCTTGGCGAGCCGCGGAGCAGCTGGCAAAAGTCGCCATGATGAGGAAATCGTTGAATAGGGTCAGCGATTTGCATGGCTTTGAAAACGCGAGGTTTTGAAGAGAAAATGCAAAATTAAGAAGACGACAGAGCATCTTCACTTTTGAAACTTTCTTTTCATTAAGTTTGGTGGAAGAGGAAGTGCCACTTGAATTTTCATTTTTTTTTCCTTTTATTGTAACTTTTGGCCTTTCAATTCGTGTAACACTTTTTTGCTACTCTTAATGCAGTGCTATTATATGTCTCCCCCAAAATAGTGATAAGAGAACGTGTACTTTATATCTTTTATCTATTACGTTGGTCATAGCTTCCATCAACTTCTCACAAAAAATTTCAAAAAATGCACTGATTTTATTGATTTCTTGTTAAGAAAAAGAATTTTGTATTACTGGTAACATGACTCAAACATGCAACCTTGTGGCTCTAAATTCAAGGTGTCGCAATTGCAAAACTAGGCTAGTCTATTTTTGAGTTCTCTCCACCCTGGCTCTAATCTCTGCTCCAAAATCAGGTATCTCAGTATCCAGACCAAAAACTCTATTGATCACGCGAATATTTTCAATGACCTCACTTCTAGTCCGGTTTTCATCAGGATTGCATCTAAAGTGCTGCATGGGTCTATGTAGTAACTTATTGACTAGGGCCTCGCCGAGCTTAATCACCCCTTCATTTGAAATCTCATCGACACCCTTTTTTAACAAGTATTCCTTCAACTCTTCCATCAAAATTTGCTGGAAATAAGATCTTAGCTTAATAATGGTAGGAACAGCCTCCAAAGAGTCCCTCGAAGCCACAAAACTCTCTGATTCTTCATTGATAATTGCCTGAGCCTCCATTGCTTTTCTGTGCCTATCCTCCTGATTGGCTTCAACAACTTTCTTTAGATCGTCGACATTGTAGACTTGTGCAGACCCAAGAGCATAAACGCAGGACCCCACATTTCTTGGAACGGAAATATCAATGAAAAGCCTCCAACACCCAAGTTCTTGACTCACAGGAGGGAGGCTTTCCACATGCTCTTTTAAGAACAATGGCATTTCTGATGCTGTGCAAGTGAAGACAACATCAGCTTCAGCAGCGCAAGTGAGCATTTCTGATATGGGTTTGTAGATTATTTCTATGCCTTTTACTTTCTCTCGGATGGCAGCGGCTCTTCCCTCTGATCTGTTTATAACCACCACCTTGGTACATCCTTTTGCAGCCAAATGTCTTATAATGAGTTGCCCCATCTTCCCCGCTCCTATCACCAACATTCGGGCAGAGGAAAAGGCAGGCTTTGGAAGCTTCATCAAGGCGAACTCAACAGCAGCAGAACTGACAGAAACTGCCCCGGATGCTATGTTTGTTTCATGTCGAACCAGCTTCCCAACAGCGACTGCATGCCTGAACAAATCACCAATGTTTCTGTTAAAGCCTTTGACTTCTTTCCCAACTCTCAGTACCTGTTTTACTTGTGAGAGGATCTGGCCCTCTCCAAGAACAAGAGAATCAAGCCCTGCAGATACTTCAAATAGATGCCGTACAGCATCTTTATCACGGAGCAAAAACAAATGCTTTCGAAGCTCCGAAACAGGAATTCCACTTGTCTGCATTTAAATCAAAGAAATGAACCTGGTCAAAAGCTTTTCTTTCAATTCATACAATGCCCACAAATATTGATTGGATTTCAAAAGGAAAACATTTGCACAGAGATATATCGAAATGTTAATCATACTGAAAATCTGATGGGCTCTGCAGGGGAAGATAGTGCCCCAAAACATCTCAGATGGGATGATCCTACCCTTCAATCAGTAGCTTGCCATTATTGGTATGCGAAAAAAATGCAGAAACAAAATTCCAGATTTTGGGTTGAAAGGATCTTTAAATCTGGGCTTTTTATTTTTTTTCACCACATTGCAGCTCTAGAGTGGATGACCATGCCCAAAAGAGATCTCCAGTGGGTCAATCTTGTACTTTAATCAGTAGCCAGCAAACAGCTGGCTAAGAAAAAAAATGGAGCAATGGAAAATAGTCCAAATGTTAGACAGCAAGGGCTGTTCAATCTGCATCTTCCCCATTGGACCATTGCCAATCCAAAGGGGATGATCATGACCCAAAAATACATCCAACGGGTAAATTCTACCCTTCAAACGGTAGCCTGTGAATGGATGGCTATAGAAAGAAATGAAAGATACAAAGATAAGTAAATTCTACCCTTCAAACAGTAGTTCTTGACTTAATGATAAATACCTTCGACATCCAATCAGTTACTTCCCAAATTCCTCGGTGCCAAGATAGTGCAACAACGTATATTGCCATTCGGTTACAGGTGCTAAGGACAGCAGCTTCTTCTATATGATTCAAGCGACAGAGCTCTTCAATGGCATGAGGCCATCCTGCTTCAGGAATAGCAAGCTTTTCACGCATCTCCACTGGTGCTGTATGAAAACTAAGACCTATGGCCAAGATGCTGCTCTTTTCCTTTGTATATCCTGACAAGTATTCAATCAAAAGAACATAATCATTATGGGAACCCATAGCTCCATAACAAAAATTTTGGAGTGAATCCTAACTGGCTGATCAAAGTCCTTCAAAGGGCACACAGACAAATATCCAACACATGGATTCATATAAGCAGCGTATTTTGACCGTAGAAATAAAAGATACAAAGAAAACTTTGCTCAGTGATTCTTTCCAGAGTTACAACCTGGTCAACTTTGATGACCAATTTATCATCCTGAACTTTGAGCTTTCTATGTACACTGATTAAGGCAAATTTATTGATTTTCTTTGAACCCATTCTAGAACAAGAAAAACAGCAGAAAAATACCAAAAAAGAACAGTACATTGCCGCGATAAACTGCATTAGATAGGCTGGAAGGGCGGACCTACATGTACCAATTTGGGGGCTTTAGCACCCACCAAATTTTAAAAAACCCTTTTAGGTTCCTCCGAGAAGTTTGCCCAGCCCCCACTTAAAATAATGCATAGCACCCCACCTCCCTTTCCCCAACTCAGAAAATCCTCTTTTCCAATCTCTTTTTCCCGCTCAGAAACCCATTAAAATTTAAAAGAACAATGTGTATTGATGATTACCATTAATCTGAAAATGTTAATGATTTGGGTCAAAAAAATTGTGACCCATAGATTTATAGATTGGATTTATATATATATATATATATTTTTTCCACAAATTGCTCAAAATTCTTAATTTTTTTGTCCACTTGGAATATGGGTTTTGAAGAAGGAACCTCAAAACACTAGTACAAATGTCATATAACTTAAACACAAAAAAATGTCATAAATTTTGATGATAGAATATTAGTTGATGTAATTAGGTATTTTGTAATTGTAATACTTTCTCTTTTGCCAAGTTAATGTTAAGAAAGAACAACAAAATAGTGATCAAAATTTTCAAGTGATTATCGTAAGCCCCCATCAAACGAAAATCCTAAGTCCCCCACAACCCACCCCACTAGCTTCATTATTTTGCAAAAAATTTCCAAAGAATCTGCATTAAATCACAACCTCCCAACATGTAATAGCTGTTGAAATTCCGCCAGTCATTTTCTATTCCCTAATTCGGCACAAGTTACAAGAGTAGCACCATTGTACTTGTGTTTATGCACAATCATACTTAGTCACTTATAACCCAATAACTTAAGTACTAATAAAGCCTAGGTCTGTGATACCTAGATACTTCAAAATAGGCAATGTATCAGATCGTGTCATATCTGATGCTTCGCTATTTATGTGCAATATCCGTGTCACTACCATATCCATGGTGTGTTCCTTCCGCATTTGGGCAAAATGGCCTACCGTGAATAACCAACCCACCCACCCCCGTGTCTCACTCACATTGCAGTGAGGGGAGTGGAGATCTATAATGGGCCCCAACTCCCACCTATTGAAAATTCAAACCACTAAAAATGAAGGTCCTTTCCTTCAATGGGCCGTCCCCAAATTTTTGTCCAATAAGAGTTAGGCCCACCATACGATTGAGCATATGAAATTCTTAATCATATACTCAATCTTATGGGTAGGACCAACTCCTATTGGAGTAAAATTTGAAGAAAGTTCATTAATGGAGAGGGCAAATATTTTGAGCGGTTCAGATATCCAATAGGTAGTCCCTACTATGGCGTTTCACACCTCTTACAGTTACATAAAGCATGAGTGAGACACTATGAGGATCCAAATTCCTAACTTTGCATTATCTATCATTTACACCTTCACCGTTCACCCTACCATGACTTGACTTGATGAATGGCTCTTAATGCTATCCTCTCAACCATCAATGTCTACCAGCAGCATCATGGCCCATCAAATAATCACAAGTAAGCAATCAACGGATATTAATTAATTAATTGGTGAGTGGATTGGTTTACATGTAATTTATTCTGACATGAACTTTACTTTGATTGGAGTGAGATGCAATTCTCATGGTAAAAACAAGGAGAAGATTATTTTAAGTGGTCCCGTATTTCCATATTTTACCTGCAATCACAAGATTTTGGAAACTTTTAAATGTTGGGGTATTTTCAAGTTTATAATTGTTCTTCAGATATTATTGAAAAATATGCGAAAAAAAAAAGAAGAAATTACTTTGAAATGATTAGTAATCAATGAAGATAAAATACTTAGTTGACCATCCACCAGAAGGATCAACTGCAAACTTAACTGTTCCCCCAGATTTAAGAATGGGTCCTATAGGGATTCATCATTATCTTTGTGCAATTTTTTTTTTTAAAGTCTGCTTGGCGTTTGGTTGGGGCCACGTCCCCAAAAGTGTCATACTACTGTCTTAAAAAAATCCCAATTCTCTAATGGTTATGACTTATGAGGGCCTAGAACTTGTTTCCTCTGTCTGTTTTAAGTCTGCCTTGAGAACTGACATTCAGAAGGGGTTTGGTGGTGCTAGTAGTAGATGTGGCAGAGTTATGATCCAAACAGTGAGGTGATTTTCTGTGTTCCTTGTAGAAGGGTACATCCGATTAGACCATTTATGGCACAAAACCAAACCAACCCCACAATTCCTTGCAAGACATGTAAGTTCTCACTCATCATATTCCAAACTGCAAAACCCATGATCAGAAACTCAGAGAAAACAACAACATCAACAAGAAAAATAAAAACTATCCCCACATTTACCCTAAAAACAAAGTGAACTCCTCTGTTTGGCCATGACATCTATAAGAAAAGTAACAAAATCCACATTCTCGTCACAAAATATGGAAAACCACAAACCCATCAACAAAACTCAACAAAAGACAAAAACCCAAGACGTTTTATTTCTCATAAGATAAAATGAACTTACTGTCTGCAGCCGACGTCTTGAGCCGTTCAAGCGCAGAGAGGCTTGAAATGCGAGATTCCTTCTTCTCCTCATCATCCGAAGAGACCGACCCCATTTCACATCTGGGATTCGAAAAAGCCCCTCTTTCGAGAAATCTTCTGCGATTTCTGGAGTTTCTGTAAGGATAGATCACGAACTCAGAAGAACGCGGCCTTGACGGTCTACAAATGGAAGTTTGCTGTTTTATGGTCACAGAAAACGCAGCAAATCCATTCGAAGCTGCCATTGAAGAAGCTGCAGAGCTTCCAAAAGCGCAATTTTCAATGGAGAAGGGAAAGAAGACGAGGAGGCGAAGAAGAGAGAAAGAGAGAGAGCGTTGCCGAGGGAAAGTATCGAGTTGTCCGTCTGATTTTATTGGGATGGCATCGAGGCGCGGATCGATAGCATACACCGCGGGCTTATCAAACCAATGTAATGTGAAGGAAGATTTTCAAATATGTCTTAAATTTTTTTGAAGTTCTCATAAAAGGTCCCAACATAGATTAAAACAAAGTTTTCAGAAAAGAATACCATGATTTATTGAACTCAAAATTGTATCTAAAAAGCTATTTCAACAAGAGATTTATTTAAAATCAAATCAAATTTGTACACCTTTGATTGCTTCATTATATTTCCATGAAAGAGATTTGTATTGATAGATACATGTATCAAATGAAATACAGACACAATTTACAGAAACCTATATAAATTTATAAGCGGCAATTGAACACATTTGTGTGGCTGCATTTCTATGGAAAATGCGTGCAAAGATTGGCTGCCTTTCAAAGTGAAGGTTTTTTTGAAGATTTTTAATGTTTAGTGCTACCGCTTTTTTCATGAAAAAATGTGAAAAAAGTAAGAAAATTTTTTCTCGATTCTACAGTTGTGCATAGCTATTTTCACTTTCCGGAAAAGTAGCATCAAAATAAGATGTGTAGTAATATAAATTATGATCTAGTTAGACTGGTGATCATGGTGACCTAAAATCATTGACATAAAATGAGATTCTAAGCATGAACCGCAAATTATAAACAAGAATCAAATTGTCAACATAAGCCCCAATTAAGATGATGTGAAAAATGGAGATACATGTCCTAAGCTGTTGGCTTAGCTAATAAGAGACATTAAAGTCCTTTCGAGGAGACCTCTTTGGGCTTGTTTTATTGCATGAAATTGAATTATTTAGAATTCTAAAAAATATATTTCTTAAAATAGCTAAATTCAAAGAGATAAAGGTGCAAAAATGATTATTTTTAAGTATACGAGGATTTGCCAATCTTTCAAAACATAAAATAAAAAAAAAATCAAAATTCACTTAAGACCCATGAGAAAATGTTTTCACCCGCATAAAGGGTGGTTTTTGAACATTTTGATAAAAGGCAGGAGGGCATCTCACAATTTGCAATTCTCAGGAGTTTTTTCACAATTAGACAAGAATAAATGAGGTTTTGTGAAAAAAGAAGAAGAAAACTTTTGCCGCGTTGACAGCCTCCTCGGGTGCGGAAGCATGACAAATTGTGCTCTTGCAGAAGAAGATCTCTCCAATCTTCCAAACTTTGAAGTCAGAAAGGGCGCTTGGTCGTAAAAGTATAACTGTCAACCGACCATGGCAAGTGTGGATTGCCGACTCCATCCTCTCTTCTCTACTTTGCCCACGTGGCCCATGTGTTCCAGAGATGATGGACCGTTCATCAGCTGGGCCCCATCTTGGCATTCACATCCTAGTCTCAGAATTCTCTCAGGTCGGCACTACCAATCAGTGTGGTGTATTGGCCTGTGCCAAATTTCACTCCTCTTGAGTTTGGGTTATTTTTGAGACAGGTGACAAGACTTGGACGTGCAACACACAACTTACCAAGCTAAATTCGGGTGACTGGGCCGGCCCTCAAGAGGAGCTGAGATGGCCGAGCCACTCCTTGGTTTCGTAGTCCTGAAAAATCTTCTTGATCAATGATTCTCCTTTCATGCATGTGTGCCGCACGTGTCTCCAATCCCTATGTGAAGTCGGAACTGATTTAATATAAGAGCTGCTAAATGTATATTGGTTTTTTGCTATCCCCACACTTACGCTATGTACACACCGTGTGTTTGCCTAAAATACCCTAACTTTGGAAATTTCATTCCTCTTAACTCTCCCTCTTGCCCTCCGCCCACCCGGTTCCCCCTCCCTACCTCTATCCCCCTCTCCCTCCCGTCCCCTGCCCACTCCCCTCTCTCCCCCTCCCATTCGCCTGCCCTTTCTCCCTCTTCCAGTCTCCCCCTCCTTGTCTTTCTCCATCTCTCTCTCTCTCTCTCTCGCCCTGTCTCTCTCCCTCTACTCCGCCCGCCTGCCGCTCGCTAGACCTATCCCCCTCCCTGTCCATGCCAGCCACCCTCTCCCTCTCCATATCTCTCTCCCTCTCTCTTGCTCCCTACCCCTCTTACTATGCTGCCGAAGGGGCCGATGGTGGTTGGGGTGGGGGTGGACCGTGGGGATGAAGGTGGGTGAGTGTAGAAAGAAGTTCGGAGGGAGGAATATTCGTTTAGGTAATTTCACACAGGGGTATATATGGTCATAAATAGTACAGAGTATGGAGAGAAAAAACCAATATACATTTAGCACTCTCTTTTAATATATAAACTCCTGCAAACTAAATAAAAAATCAACTATTTCAACTGAAGAATAAATGTGAATATCCAAAACAAATCAAATAATAACCTCCACTTTAATGGAAATTGAATTAAGAGAACACGAAAGCAAATACCCATCCATCATCTAGTATTTCATATTTTAGGGAACTCAATGGCCGATCTACATGATTTCTACCTTATAGCATTTAGTCTATTACCCCTTTAATAATCCTAGTGGAGCTCATTTTACCATTCAATTCTGTCTAAGCCCTATTTGTTTGCATAGCATAAATGGGAATTGAAAACATAGAAATTCATACCATAAATGGTTAAGAATGAAGATGGAAGGTAAAAACACAAGAATGACCATCAAATAGCCTCTCATTTAATGAAATTTATGAAGAATGAATGCCCAACCATAACATTACCCCACTAATTCAACACCTAGGAAAGTCAAGATCCCATCTATAGAGAAATTTCATCAATAAGATGATGGTAGATGGAAAGGTTTCCTTGTGGAATAAGAGGGAGCCAAAAAATCAACTGCTCCAAAATATCATAGCCCTTTATTTAAGAATCTTAAAGTTTAATGACATCTTAGCCATGAATTTTTTTTTTGAGATTCGATCCTATGATGAGTGAAGGAAGTTGAGCAAGATTAAGTCGTTGGATGACAGGAACATCGAAAGGGTTATTTTGACCAAAGATGGCCCCAAGTGGAACCCATAGAGCCAGGCTACACTGGCAATCTGCTCGTAGGAGATCAATTCCCCTCATATACTTCACCACCATAAATCTATCATTCACCCATGCCTCCTCTCACCTCACCTTGTTACTAAGCCTTTGGTTTATTTTATTATGAATTTTGGTATTTACTTAATTCCCATGTAATCTAATGCAAGCAACCAGGCCTTTAGGAAACAATTTTTAGAATTCTTAAGAATTTAATTATATGAAACAAGAGACCATACTTCTCAGTTTCGGTCCGTATTAGCTGGAATTATATGAAATAAACAACCGTAGTTGTCAATTCCGCTTCAGTCTGGCCGGAATGACTGAAACTTCTTGTTTCGGTCCTTTAGTCAAACTACAATGGGGCTTAAAACTTTTTGATTTGCATTCCAATCCATTTTAGCAGATTCCGGTCCATTTTGGCTTTGTAGTATGTAATCTTTGTAGTCCTATAGTTTGCAAATGCAATCTCCCATTAGTTTTTTTTTTCAATCTTTATTCTCAATTATATAATAAAAGGCAGCAGGTGATTCTCTGGGAGAGAAATGTGGCGGCATGGGAATCCCTTGGAGAGCGACACGTGGCGGCATGAGAATCTCTCCCTTTAGGAGATAAACTAGGCATGTAGATGTTGGTAGAGAGAAAAGAAATAAGGGGAGAAAAATTAGGAGAGGAGAAAAAAATAGGATAATAGTTAGTGATCTCTATTTTTACCTTTTTTCAGACCAAATTCATTTGATATTTTTTTAATGGTCGGATAAATTTTTTTAATTATTGCATGTGTTGGGAATGGGTGTTTTTTACAATTTTGAATGCTCTCATTGGAAAATTGTGATTCACAGAACAATTATTTTTTGGGGCTCAGGCTTATCAAGGGCCAAAGAAATTATCGCCAACTATTTACTTGATAGGCCGGTGATGGATGATCGATCAATTTGGGATTGGGCTTGGTATTACCCAATTTCTTAATCATTTTTTCTTCTATAGAGCCAGCATGCCATATAAGTGAAGGACTTTGAGCAAAACAATACAGAATCTTCAAAAGAAAATACATGAATAGCCAAACCGTCATTCCAAGGTCTCTATTGACTTTTTTTTTCCTTTGGACTTGAATATAAAAGATTACAACGATTAATCAATAACATACAGATGGATATTCAAGCCATTTTAGATGCGTACATATGTTCAGTGATGTAATTATAAATATAAGATGGATGGGATGCTTTTTTCATTTTGAGTGGTTTACCCTGATCATATGGAGTTTAGAAATGTATTGGTTTTCTACATCTTGAATTCCATTCATATACATTCCAAGGCGAATTTGAAGTTCTTTTCTTCTCGTCGAGAATAAAGTTATGTAAAATTTTATTGGAAGAAAGTTTCCATGTGTGTTTGGTGTTTTATATTTAATAATTTAACCAAATAAATTTTCTCTCACGAGTCTCCATCTTTATCATAACTTTTTTTTATTATCATATATATTTATTAATTTAACTAAATAAATCTATGAGTCTCATTATGAAATCAAAGTCTTCTTTTTTTTCCAATCTTATAATTTACGAGGGCTACTTTTTTTTATACCAACACACAAAGAACTGTTTTGATAGTAGAGCAGGAGCCAGTTTCATACGTTGTATTCTGCTATTTTTTCTTCTTATTTTTCTTTCAATATTTAGTGAGATTAATCCGTATAGCCCGTTAAGGACATTTTTCTCCTTATTTTTTTTGGATATTTGGTAGGATTAATTAATCTACAGGGCCCATTGTGGAAGTCAATTAATTTCAAAATCCACATTTAATTCTGAAATGACACTCAATTTATGGCTAAGCACAAATATAATCAAATTAAGGTCCTAAAATCTTGACTATTTACTTGTTATTTTCCTAAATATTCTCAGCTACCTAAATTTTATTTAAATATTAGAAACATTTCTAATTAGTAATTTTAATATTTTTTTTAATTATGGCCTGTGTTGGACGCAAGCCTATTGCACTAGTTATATATAATAAAGCAGCAGGTGAAGTCGTGGGAGAGCGACACGTGGCGTGTCTTCAAGCCCTTTGCACCCTTTGATTCCGAAATTGCCATTCCTCAATATAATCCCCTACGAATTTACTTGCTGCTTTACTATATATAATTTGGGCCATAAATCGTCAAAAGTCCCGATTATTGAAATGTCACAAAAGATTAGCGTGGTGGAAGACGCGCATACAAGTCTATCTCTCATTCTCCCTCGTACACAGAACAAGAAGCAACATTATCTGTTAAGAGATAAATAAATGATGAGGTTGCGAGACGTCAAAGCGCCTGCCGCTCCCGCCAGCCACAATAAATCTCTCACTCTCTCTCCCTCGTGCTTTCTCTTCCAAACTCGAGAGAGAGAGAGAGAGAGAGAGAGAGAGAGAGAATTCCCAAACACGCAGTAACGAAAATCTTCGAACAGATGCTTTCCAAATCCAATACCGTAGAAGACCATGAAATCTCAAATCCTCTCTCGGAGATTTATCGTGCCTGAATCATCATCAGCAGAATCCTCTCTCGATTGCACTCCCACTCCCTCCACGCATTTCGAATTCTATCCGTGGATTTTCTCTCCTTGTCCGGAATCAGTTCTCGCCTAATTGCTATGACAAATTCTCAGGGTTTCAAGGTATCATTTTCTTCTTCTTCTTCGCTGATGGTACTAAAAAAATGCCATGTTGTTGTTATCTTCAATTCTTCCTGGTTGAATTTGCTTTGGAAGAAGTGAGTTGGGAATTATTTGAAGTTTTCTAAAATAGCAAAAGAGTGTGTTTGGATGCATGAGGTTGGTGACCCACACCATGTGGTCTAACACTCTTAACTTCTAAGTAGGGTTGAATCAAATGCTTTCATGTTAGGTTATGTTCACTTTGTGAAGATCCAAACAATTACAAATATGTGCCAACCGGTGTTTTCTTCTGTGAGTGAGTCTCACTGCAACAGTCCCTGTTTGGTTCTCTTCCGGCCCAACTCATCTAGTATGATATTGTCCGCTTTGGCCCCATCAATGGAGCGTACCCGCACGGCTTTGTTTCTGGCCCATACTGATAATGCAAAAAGCGTTATACTAGATATAGATAAGGAGAGCCCAGCCCAGTTTCTGACGCCCACTTGAGCTATGTGGGACTTTACAAGTTTGGATAGATTTGGTTAAATAAATCACTTATTGGCCAGAATTTAATTTAATGATGTGGGGTCAACCTAACATTGGATCCCAACCGTCCGTCTGTTGTTCAATCCTAATTCAGATAAAATTATAGGAGCTTTTGTTATACTTAAAAGAACTAATATTGGATTGAGCATATTTGTGCATCTTTTGAAGACTGTAAAGCAATCCATTTTGCGCTAGCTTGTAAGTGTATTGATAAAATTCTGGGCCAAATCCGATTTCTCAAATGTCCATCTTATCGATCATAGAATTTTGTCCTTTCTCGTAATAAGGAAGGGAGGTGCTCCTATGAGAGGCACTCCCACCAAGTTGGTGAGAGATGGGCGGGGGCCCTCGCATTTAAGTTGGGGGTTCTTGCATTTAAGTTGATGAGAGTGGATATGGAAGTGAGGACCCCCACCCATCTCTCACCAACTTGGTGAGAGTGCCTCTCATAGGAGCACCTCCCAATAAGGAAATTTCAATTGAGAGTAAACCAAGAACAACAAGGTGAAACAGGACGTGCATAGAATCCAGGCCTAAGAAGATTTATACACAAGAAGACTGAACCTTGATTAGCACTTTCCTTCTCCTAAAAATTTGGCATGCTCTTTCTTCCCATTATTGTTGGATTTTTAAATGGAGCTATTGGCATTTTGTAGTCTGTATTCAAGCTGAAGGATTCATATTTCTTAGTTGCTATAGAAGAGGCTTCTCTATCTTGTTTCCTGCAAGCCTTTGATTGATGTTTTTAGTTTTATATTAGTTTATTCAGTGTAAGAATATCACGATATCCTGAAAGTGCTAAATTACAACATTTGCTTACTTCCTTGCAGGGATGTATCACTGCATCTTATTGGATGAGCCCTGTAAAGGCCTATTCTCATCCATTGTCAGGTCTGGACAGGCACATTGTTCGCATCCCCTCTTCTCATAACCGTTCAGTCATTTTAACATCTAGATCAAATGTTTGTAAAGCATGTCATCATCCTTTTATTCCAAGGAGCCATTCTGAGGGCCTCCTGTGCATGCCATTGTTAACTCACACATTTGGTTCGAGAGGATTAAATGTTATCAGCCACAAACAGGCCTACCCAGGAAGATTTCAGATGTATGCCGGGCTTGATGTTGCCACAGCCGTTGATGTCATTAATGATTTAGGATTTGATACATTGACTTTTTTAGCTGTGACTGTCATGGTCATTCCTCCATTCAAGACCATCAGAGCTAGTCCTGTAAGTCTTCTGCATTTCCATTTTCTCATGAATCCCTCTTCCTCTAATTCACTCACTTATCACATTTCTTCTGCTGTTGGGATCTCCTGGATTTGTAACTTTCCCTTGTCTAAGCCTGACGACTGAGTTTTGTTAATTAAAAAAAATTATTTGTTGATTAAATTTTTTTTTTTAAAGTATTGTTGATGTCTATAATTCTATTTCAATCCTCTCTTCTTTTTCTTTCTATGTAAATGATTGTTGCATTTGAAACTCATTGCTTCTTAATGCCACAACATCTTATACTTTTGGAGTTATACAGAGAAATATGTTGTAGATCTACGCTGAATTCATCTTGAAGGAATAAGTTTTTATAAAAACTTCATGCATATCTTTCAATCACATTCCAACCCCTTTTGGAAATGTGCATTCTTAATCCTATTTATTTATTTTTATTAGGTAAAATGCTTATGTGCTAACTAGAATACATCATCTTTATCTGTTATTTTTTCTTCTGGGCATTGAGATTCTTTTAACAATTTTAAATTGAATATTTCATCCCTTCTGTACCTAGAGGAACTAAACTAGTATTAGTCATCATCTCCTAGAATCTTTCCATCAAGACTGGCAAAATAAGCTGTTTACATCCTGTTGGTGGAGGATTCGATGCATACAAGTGACCCCTTAGATCTTGGCACAACCAATCCTTTCAATAGAATGAAGTTCAGGTCATTAAGTGTGATGGTGGTGTTTAAACCAATAGATCAATTTAGACAGTCCTCGGTATCACTGTGTCTATGGCTTGATGTAGGTTGATTGTGGTTTTTATACTCAGTTCTGAAACTGACGTGAAAGATGGTTGTGCTGGAGGATTGGAAAAGGGAACCAAACTGGGAGGAAAACAAATGAAAAAAAAAAAAACAATCAAGTGGAAGGGAGGGTAGGGTGGGGATGATGAAAGTGATATAAGAGAGGATGAGTTTGGTGGGAAAAGATGGAACAGTGGAAGAAATAATATAAATTATCAAAAGGGAAGAGAAATCATCATCGAAATTAAAAGCATGACACAATCTATCTGGGGATAGCTTAATGAGTTCTACTCATCCCTTCTTAAGCGTAGGTTATATCCTCCCTCCCTCCCTCCCTTTCTCTCTCTCTCTCTAGGGGAGGAAAATTGTGATGGAAAAATTGGAGAGGGACAAAGAATATCCCACAGGAAGGGCATCATTTATCAGGAGAAAAATGTAGGGCCGAAAAACCTTCAGGCTAGCATTTTAAAAAAAAAATCTATAGGGTTTCGTCAGTCAGGCTTGCTTTGATATATGATCTTAAAATCAATCAAATTTTACTCATTTTCCATTGAAACAATAAACAAGAGCAGGACTGGAATACCTCTTAAATACAAATTTTATAGAAATAATTGATGGTACTTAGTACTTACACTCCAATGTTATTTCAAACTAAAATGCACTTCTAATATGTTCTTAGTTAACAAATAACTATGCTATAAGTTTGCTTCATAACTTTTTGTTGCTGATGTAGACACTATCAACCACAACATGACATATATACCCTGTTAGGCTGTGATTCGAGTTGTGCCTTCTAAGCCTGCTATTTCAATACTCTCAAGTTGCTAACCAATACACCTAAAATGCCTAGGCATTAAAGGTGCGGAAAACTAACTACTTAACAACCCCCTTGGGCGGCAGACCGCCCGGACTCAAAGCGCATGCCTGCACAAGTTGCATAATGGGGCCTTTTTGCCCTGCGCACATGCGCCCACACTCAAAGTCCATCATGGGGTCTGGGGCCTTTTTTGCCTTTGGGGATTTGAACCCGGGTCCCAAATTTTAATGGATACACATCATTGTAATCATTTTATATCTAGATGATTGAAAAGTATAAATCAGAGGCCTACGAAAGGGAGATGCACTCAATTCCAGCAAAATCTCTTTATTTCTCTTCTCATAGTTAATCTCTGTTAAATGCTTGGTTTTTGTACATGGAAAAATTGGGCGCTTATTTTCAGTTGATTGCATTTATAATGCATAAAAAATGTATCTCCATCTTAGTTAGACTAGCATAACATTCTATTTCAAATGTAGAGATCAAACAAACATCCGCCATTTAATTAAATGTAAAAGGTTTTTAGAAAGAAAATTCAGTATATCATCCCTGAATACAGCGGTCTGCTTGGTCCATGGGTTGAAGGGCTTTATCTTTCCTTCGGCCAATTAGCAATACAGTATTACCACAAAAAAGCAAAGAAAGCAAATGATAAAAGTTGTTTTATTTGTAAATCAGTCAATTGGCAGGATCAGGATGAGAACTAAATGTTTAGCAGATAGTAGATTCCTAGGGCATGACAGGTTGGCAGAACACATCACCAATCTGGAGCAGTCTTGTTGTTGGCCCTGCCTCGGCAAGATGGTTTAGAGAATCAAAGCAAATCTGTTGTGCTGAAGTGGGATAGAATGGTTGGTCTGAGACTAATGCACGAGGTGATGGATAAACTATAAAGAGTTTTGGGTGGTTCACTAACAATTGGTTTACATGCTATTATTGCTTTTCCATTGTGGTTGCAGGCTTTTATTTTTTTGCAATATATCTGATGGTCTATAATTGCATCTGATGGGCCTGTCATTCATACTTTTAGTAGTTTGTGTATATTGTATCCAGATCAATTATATCTGATGGTCTTTGATTGTTTTAGTATTTTGGTCTTGGCATATTAGAACTATATTTTCTCTCGTTACTTAAGGACTCATTATCATATTTTTTCATTACTTAAGGACTCATTTAAGAAGGCAAAACCTGAGTGATTTATCTTGAAACTAGAGATCCCTAGTTGTTTTTCTTATTTTCCACGGTCATATTGTTGTTATCATAATTGCGAACCTCAAATTGATGCAGATATTGGGTTTCTTTTTTGCTGGAGTTGTATTAAATCAGTTTGGCCTGATTAGAAACCTCACAGATGTGAAAATTCTGTCCGAGTGGGGGATCCTTTTCTTGGTAAGATCGCTTTTCATTTAATGTGTTGCAATCTTTTTAATTTCTTTATGTTTTGTTTTTGTTATTTTCCTATATACCACATCTTCCAACAGAACGTCAACATCTTATAGCTTCTTTTTTTGAAGGGTAAGCTTAGTCAAATCCTCAACCTTGTGGTTGCAACAATGATCACTGTCCAATCATGCCATTGGCTCTTGTCAGTTGTCAACATCTTAGAACTTCTTAATCAATTAGATGCCTACTAATTTTTCCCATAGTTTATGGCTAAGGTTGCCATGGGTTGTTTAAATCAACATCACCATGCATATTTCAGAATTAGTTGGTATTCTATTTATAGAAGCGCATAATTTTGTAAGATAATTTATCATTTTGCCTTGATCCAGGGGCAGAATCAGAGGGGTTGGCCATATTTTTAAATACAGCCTCCCTCGGGTCCTTGGATCCACTGCCTTGATCGTATTTAATCATGAGCATCTTGGTTAGTCTGTCCTCATTTCTTAGGAAGCATGGATATAATTCATACACCTTCTTTGATGCTTTACCACACTGCCTCACATCTGATTCCAAACCTGCTTTTTTGTATTTCTCTAAAGCAATTTCAGCAGAGCTCCTATTTCTCCCACCATGATCAGTATAACTGTATTTAAACGTCCGTCATACTATCTATTTCTATTATTTACTTCAAGTTCTCATTCTTGGTATGCCATCTAGTTCTGACCAAGTAGGTTATGCTCTTCTGCAGCTGTTTGAGATGGGGTTGGAGCTCTCATTGGCACGTTTGAAAGCTCTTGCAAAGTTTGCCTTTGGCATGGGTTTGACCCAGGTTTGGTACTGATGTACTGAGTTCTCAGTGATTTAGGATGAAAAGTACTCCCCTCTTTACATCTGTAAATACTTGTGTGTGTATGTGGTTTTGTATGTATGAGAACCTGTTCTCTTAATGGAACTAGGGAGTTCAGTACAAGAAATTAAAAATAGAATCATATTACTAGAATCATTCCCACAAAATTAAATTCAAGGATTGCGTTGTGCCTAGATTTTGGCCCAGGTAATATGCACAGGAGGAATCAACTTTCATATGGCTTGAATGTGTTGCACATGGCTGGGTGTCAGCACACATGTCTAGAAAACTCCTGCTACCTAATGATTCCCAGATACTGCATGAATATGGCAGGGACATGCCATGTATATGGCGAGGACACAATTTCACACATAAAAAGTGAGGGCTTGTTTGGCCACTCTTATCTATATGGAATAGATTTGTAAAAATCAGATCTGTTTCAAATGGCCCTATTTGAAATAGATGGTGTAGAAATAGTTTGTTTGGTAACACAGAAAAATTGATTGAAATAGACATTTTTAAAGCAATGGCTGAAAGTTTTTCATAAATATCTTAAAATCCATTAGGATTCAAGTATTGAAACTTGACGTCAGAATTTTGTTTAGGCTTATAAAAAGAATTACCGGTTTGGATCTTGCATTTGGGAGCCATGGATATAAAAAAAGGTATATATAAATGTCTGTCATTTTTTGTAAATATCTCAACATTTATAATGATCCAACGGCTAAAATTTGGACCTTTAGTCGTGCATGATCTTATGAATATATCCAATGGTTTAGATCATGATTTATGGTGTCCTAAAGTATTAAAAAAAATAAAATAAATCAGACTGCCTGTGTACACTTTTAAAACCCATTAAAAAATGCAAGGTACATCAACGGTCACAAAAGTTTTTGTAAATCTCTCAAGATCCACTTGGAATTAGAGGCTCATTTATGGACTTGTAGCTATTTTTGGCCCTCCAAAGATAACCAACAGATCGGATCTTCATTATGGGGCACATAATGTCCAAAATATTAGATCGAACGCTTCATGATGTTTTACAAATATCTCAAGACCCAAGATAGACAAACGGATGAAATTTGGACATGTAGCCGTTCTTTATATTCTGATATCTAATGGTTTGGATCATAATGTAGGGTCTCAGATGTTCACAAAAAATTCAATTAACGGACTGATAGGGAGGACGTTGTAAAACACTGTTCAAGTGTTCTCTTTCCTCTTAAGACATAATGCTTTGGTTCAATTCTCACCCTTTTGCTGACTTTTTTAAAAAGACACTTTATATCTAAAGACCATTTCAAATGGACACATGAAAAGTAGTTACCAAGCACTCTAAAGGTGGATTGAATAAGTTTTAAGACAATAAGACCCACAAATTAGACATGCCAAACTGAACCTGAGTATCAAACTACCAATACAATATGACAAGATACTTTGTCTATTTTGATATATCCGGGTATCACAAGTCGCAATATGCATAATTTTTACAGTATGCACAATCAACATTTTATAGAAGTGTAATTTTCATCTCTGTTACACTTCTTTTATTCATTTCATTCCAGGTCAGTTACTTAGATAAATAATAAGGGTTGACATTCTTACTCAGGTTGTTGGAAGAAATGAGGGTCTCTGGTTTGAAGGTTGGGATTTGGGATTTGTCTTCATCTGTAAATCTCTAGTAGGGGTATCTAACACCTCCCACCACCAATGGTGGAATCACCCAAAACTGCAAGTGAGATTGCCCCATGCCAGTCTCTGTCATATTCAGCAGCAACTGAATTACCACTTACTGAGCTCTCAGCTTCTCACATTGGAAGATCACTTCTCACCTTTATCATTCCTTTTCTTTTCTTAATTTTTTTTTTCATTTGTAGGTTTTTTTCATCTTCATTTTTTATTTTTATTTTTTATTAGTTTTTTTTTTAATTATAAGATTTTCTTTTCACTTACACAATCCCACTTCCTTTCTCTGGCTGATGGGGAAAGTGGACAATATTTGAGAATTGAGAATGGAAACCAATTACACAATTAGCAAAACTTCTGCATAAGCATCCACTAATTTTTTATGGGAAAAAACTTCTATTGGCCCTTGTTCACCTCAGCCCTTTACAATGGAGGGTATTTCTTACCATTGTGCCAAGCACCAGAGGCCGCTTTTTCCTCACTGACTACTGTCTAGTTTGCAATGCTGTATTGCTTTAAGTGCCTTTTGTATCTTAAAAATTTTCCTAATTTAACTGAGGCCTATTTTGAGTGTATTCCCTACTACTTCACTTTGACCCCATCGTTCTTAGTGCTTGTATGATTTTTAAGTAAGACCATTTGTCTTTTTATTGATAATTCATTCATTAAGAGATGTATGCTGTAAATGTTTCCAAAGTTTTCTTGAAGAATCACCCAAGTACAAAGAACATGATGATTCTCCCTGTCACTTATTACCCAAAAGAAGCAAGCATGCTATCTCCATCAAAACCTTGTTTTACCTAAGAGCAAGGCCATTTGTTTGACTTAAAATATGAGTCGTATTACCCAGTCAAATTTTGTTGAAGGGATAAGATCAATTTCTATGTTTGCAGTTTATTGAGCACGGTGGTTTTGATTGATAAATTCTCATGAATTCTGTAACAAATAACTTCTATATTTACATCCTTGGCTCTTTACTGTAAGTGTCTTTCTAATATCCTGCATGTTAAATGCTGGGCTAGTAGTGCGACTTAAGCTGTTGGTTTTAGCTGTTAGCAGCGCCATAGATTGCCAGCTTATGGCTTTGTTTTGTTCTCATTTCATGAAGGTTTTGTTGTCTACCCTTGCTTTTACGGCATTTGAACTTCCACCTAATGGGGCTATTGGAACAAAAATACTGGAGTTCCTTTTCCACTCAAGACCTGATCTGGTGAGAACTTATTAAACTTGATGCAGACAAAATTTACATTATACCATTTCGTGGTCGTGTTTGGTTGTTAGCTACTTCAGAAAATTTTCCTTTTCTAATGAAAATGTAGTAATTTATTTTTGGAGCTTAATATGCTGGCATCATGTCATGTCGACTGGTTGGAATATCAATATTGTAGGGTGCTGTCTTGCATTTGATTTGGACTTAGAACTCATTTTAAGCAAAGTTCATGAATTTTTACAACTTTGTTTAACTAACATAACAGGTTGATTTTCCAGACGTTTCTTTTTTGAACAGAATAACAAGCGTCAAAAAGAAGATATTAAAAATTATTATATTGATAAAGTATGGCTGAGAGAGACAAATGAAAATTTGCCTGCTCTCTTTCAAGAGAAGTTTAGAAAATTCTCAAATTCCAAAATGCATGATAAGAAATGAAGAACAAAAAAAAGGGAGAACATATAATGTGTAGTTTGATGGAAGATTATTAAAATTGATAACCAACTTAGTATTTTTATAATATATGTAGTTAGGCAGACTACTATTAAAATAAATAGCCATATTAGTAATGTTACACATTGTATGTCATGTATATGTCTAAAAGAAGATGAAACATCATTCATGAATTGAGAATTGAACTATGCACACATAGACCGACTATATTGTTTAACATTACTTTGCCATTGTTTAAATCAAAGAACTACATTACTATTCTATGTGGAAAATTAACATAGAATCGTGAGTCAACAATACAAATTTCTATCTGGCTTGCTGTGTGAAGCTAAGATGCATGATTTGTGATTTGAAAGCTCGCAAAAAGATCATTTCTTTCTTCTAGTGGGCCTTTGGTGCACGTTGTCAGCGACTTGTTCATTGGAATTAAAATAGCATAATTCAAATGGTCATAGTTTCTCTTTTACATTCAATTTGGTTTTCTTCATCTTTACACTCTTATTGATGACCATGACTTTAAAGTTGCATAATTCACCAACTTTTGCATCAAATAATTTTTCATCTAGTGTGTGCTGATCAGTTGAAGATCAATTTTTCCAATATATTTGATCCCAAGACTAGATGGTTTGATTAATTCTGGCTACATGGATTATACAGTAGGAAATACTCAATAGATTGACCTCACTGGTCAAGTATATTAAGACATTTCCTGTTTTGCATATTTGACATGACAACAACTTACACTGAATAATTAGAATCATTAATTGTTGATTTATTTTAATCCAATCCGTGTACAATGATTTCAATTTGAAATTGTGCGTATATGATTTCATATGGCTCTGCCCTTTAATAATAGTTTTGGTCCTAAAATTATCCAGATTAACTGAGATGCAGGTGAATATTAGAAGTGTTGATGAGGCTATTGTGATTGGTGCTGCCCTCTCACTATCTTCTTCAGCTTTTGTACTTCAGGTGTGTCATTACTAGACATACACGATCCATTCATTTGTTAAGCAATTGTTGATATAAAAAAATGTTTTGAGTAGTTAAAGTTGACTTTCAATTGGTAATTGGGTGTCTGAAAAGCACCAGCACCACTAAAGCCTTATTCCATCCATCCAGGGACTGGTTTGTAAGTTCTTCTTTTTTCACTCAAATTTATTTAAAGCCATGTCCTCTTCCTTCATTCGCAATATAGATTTAGGTTTGCTAACCCAAATCACTTAAAGAGAATGGAGGGAATAAAATAAAATAAAGACATTTATGAATTGGTCTTTCCACTTGAAGTGGATGAGACTCATCTATTGAATTTATAGATATGCAAGTACCTATTTTAAGCTAATGAAAATCGCTTCAATCAAGGGTTTATCAGTTATAAAGATTTTATTAATCACCTATGCTATTCTCTAATATAACTTATAATTAAAATAAATAGCAGAAGCATTTAGAAAATAATGTCCTTTATGCTTCAGAGGTCTTCCTTATCTGATTGCTTCCTACAATTAAGATTTCCTTGTTACCAGTTCCTTGTACTTGTAACAACTTTAATTTATTTGTTTTGTTTTGGAGCTGTTCCTGGTCATTTTTACACATGTCAAGCAATCTCCTTGCCTCTATTGGATTGAAGAAAATTGGGTAGATTCTTACTATTTAATTGATTAGACCAGATTGTTAAGAATAGAAATCAACCAATGCCCCGTAAATAATGGCAATGAATGGATAGTTGGGTTCTTCCAAATCAGTTTTGGGACGTCATCCATGGAGGGACCACAACATCAGCATTTTGGTTGCTAAACTTTGGGTGTCACACGCATGGAATAGCATATAGTTTGCTGCAATGCTGGACAACCCGAATCGCTATAATAATATAGAGGTGTAATGACAGAGATGTTTTATGGACTGGTAGCTATGTGCTATCTGGTGTTATCATGTTGGTTTTTTAATAGTTATAGTTCAGTCTTGTTTGTGATTTACTATTTAAAACAATTTGAGCAATTTGAGACTTAAGTTAGAAATGCTGCTGCTATGGTCCATTTGTTGATTTCATCTATGTACACAAGTTCTAGTTACTCATGCATGGAATATCAAGCAGTTGTAAGACAACTTGCGTCTGACATGCTGCTCATAGCTTTACCAAATTTGCAATGTAGCTTCTTGCAGAGAAAGGTGAGCTCCCAACAAGATTTGGTTCAGCAACGCTGGGAATTCTTCTGCTACAGGTTTTCAGTTTTCACCATGCTTTGATTTGATTAGTGTCTATTTTTAGTTTTCTTTTAAAAAATTATACAATTTCATTTCCTTTTGTTTCGCTCTTTCTAATTTGGATAGGCTCATCCTTTGAATACACATTGTGAGTAATGATTTGCATCGCCACTGATTCATATTTGCAGGATATAGCCGTTGTCCCTCTCTTAGTCATACTTCCAGTGCTAGAGAGTCAGGTATGCAAGGACTTTTTGGTATATGTTGCTGTTTTTAAAGGCTATCTCCTAATATACCAAGTATATTCTGCATTAAATGGTGCATAGGCTTTTATTAAGGAAGAATACAGTATTTACCAAAAAAAAAAAAGGAAGAATACAACAAAACTTTGTTCTAATATAGTAGAAGTCAAGGAATCAGAGTTAAGATGATTCCCAAGGATATAACTTTTAAAAGAACTTTGAGGTCTGCTTTATCCCATCTATTTGGGTTTTACTTCAAAGCATCATATTTAAAGCTGTGTTCTTTGTTACCTCTCCAGCACACCATTCATACATAGCTATGAGCTATCACCTAGTAGGGCCCACCTGGGTACACACTAACAGTAGCGGTGTGGGGGTAGTGAGTCTGAGGGGGTTGGATGGATTGTAGGTGGGCCACACAGGCTGGAACTCTTTGTAGTCTGTATATATAGAACTGAAAATTGTGTCAAGCACTATGACTTATGACATACCATTAACATTTTCTCTTTCAAATTGTTTCTCTAATGCCCTTTTATGTTTGACTTGTGATGTGCATTGTCGATTGATTAAAACCACCTAAGACGATATTCACTAATTGGGTCATTTCTTGCAGAACATTGTGGAGGAAAGCATCTGGCCAATGCTACTGACAGAAAGTTTGAAGGCTTTAGGTGGACTTGGCCTTCTTTCTTTAGGAGGAAAATTCCTTCTCAGGCGTATCTTTGAAGTTGGTATTAGAATTCCAACAATAACTGAATTTCCCTCATTATTAATAATTTCATCATCATAAGCCATCCGAGATTAGCAATGGCTACTGATTATTTTCATGTTTCCATAAATTAGAATTGATGCCTAGTTCATGTAATTTACAGGTTGTTGCAGAATCCCGGAGCTCAGAAGGTTTTGTTGCACTCTGTCTCCTTACAGTTGCAGGGACTTCACTGCTGACCCAAATGTTGGGCTTTAGCGACACGGTATGGTGTCTGTATATGGAAGTTCAAATAATCTTATATGTGTGTGTGAAAATTATCCTATGCACGAGGTGGACTACTTGATGGTCCATCCGAAACCTGCCCCCCGCACGCCGCCGCCGCCACCACCCCCCCCCCCCCCCCAACACACACACCTCCAATAGTTCAGACGACTTGTGGTCCGTGGATGATAGGGCTAGGATGATTGGATGGGGCCGATTTTTTTTGTACAAAGGAGGGCCCAACTAGATCTTTAAATTCCCCACCCCCAAAACCCCATCCTCAGGTGGGCCCCACAGCGAGTTGCACATGGAAGTAATACACACACATACATATACATCACATCAATGCATCTTAAAATCACCTCCTTTCTTATTGGTTGCACAAAGGGGCACTTTTGCTTTACAAAATGCCGGGGCATGTTGTAACGCTCCTCACGACCGTTGGATTGAGGGTCAAATTTTTTCCTTTAATATAAAGTCGTTAGATTTGTGGGCCACGGATGAAGGGGTTAGAGGAATGGGATTGAACCCAAATTTGATATATGAGCTCATCCAAGATGTCTCTTTCTATCCCCCACAAGTGCCATGATCAATGGGTCCCTAGGTGGGCCCCATTAAGTTTGTCCCTCACCATATGGTGAGGGATGGATGCACATGAATATTCTCCTATATATTCATGTGCATCCATCCCTCACCATAGGGTGAGGGACACTTCCATAATTGGGAATTTTCAAGTATAAAAGAGAATTTTCAAGTACATAGGGTGAGGTACACTTCCATAATTCATATGCAAAAAGGGTAAGTGCCCTCACCCTATAGTGAGGGATAGATACACATGAATGTCCCCCATATATATATATACATATATATATACATATATATATATATATATATATATCTACGAATTCTACAAACTGCCTCTGTTTAAAAAGGGCATTTTTGCCCATCTTTAAACTGCCGAGGAAAATACGACACATCACTGTCATATCTTGAAATTTGCACACAAAGGGATGAAGCAACTCTTGGTTCCCAGTTGCATTAACTCCTTATGAGACACACACACAAATTAAATGGACCCATCTGGTATGGGACCCTCGCCAAAGTTCACTAGTAGCAGCTGGGCCCACCATTAGATTACAAAAGTTGAGTTTTATATAATGATAAATTTGACAATGGACCTAACTCCTATTTAACTGAAATTTGGGGCAGATCCATACAAGATGGGGCCAATTGTTTTTTTTTTGTTTTTTTTCGTTTTTTATTTTTCAAGTGGCTCCCTATCAAATTAATCCGATTATGAAAATTTCAAGTTTTCCAATGAAAGTGAAATTTGGCACAAAGGCGAATAACAAATAAGGCTATTTATTTTGGTCGGATTGGATTTTCCCATTAGTGGATCCTGCTAATATGTTCTCCAAATTGCCTCTTTAGAGCATCTAATCTCATTATTAGATTTCATGTGGGCCCCTTCATAATGTCAATTTAAGATATTATGGCCTATGTTTTGTTAGTACATGTTCCTTCTTAAATGGAGAAAAAGTAGGGAAACACCTCATTAACTCAAAGAGGATAAGAATGGCACCTCATTAACTTCTCTCCTTAACTCATGTGCTCTTACTCGTCATTCGAAGAGGGCGTTTTTGCGCTCCAAAATGCTCAGGCGTTTTCTAGCGCTCCCCTCTCTCCCTCTCTCTCTCTCTGTCTCTCTCTGTGTAGTGTGTGTGCACACTATTCTGGCTTAGTCTACATAATGAATATGTTACTTTTTCATAGCTTGGAGCATTTCTGGCTGGAGCACTTCTAGCAGAAACGAATTTTCGGACACAGATTGAAGCTGATATAAGACCCTTTAGAGGCTTATTGCTTGGGTTATTTTTTGTAACCACAGGGACATCCATTGACACGCAGGTATTTTCAGAATTCCATTTCCCAAACTCTCTTTTATCTAATACCTTAATTGACAGTTCTAATGTAAGCTATTATGGCTGCTGAAGTATGGACAGTTAAATAAATGTTGTTTCTGCATAATTGGCACAAATATTACTGAAATACAATCAATAGCAGAATTTATTTGGCAAACTAAATCATAAATATTACTTATCTATATATTGGGAAGCTTCTATGGTTAATCCATACAAACGAAATGCTGTGAATTTGATATCATTAACTTTGTTTTTGTGACACTGAAATCTGAAAATGACTCATGGGGTGATGAAAAGCAGCTTAATGAAAATGAAGTGTTATGGGCCGGCAC
This sequence comes from Persea americana, assembly GCA_029852735.1. NCBI lineage: Eukaryota > Viridiplantae > Streptophyta > Magnoliopsida > Laurales > Lauraceae > Persea > Persea americana. Next base: position 61,526,744 of record CM056813.1, on the reverse strand, counting down.
CTGGAAACCTGAATGGACGCAAAAATCCATTCAAGAAGGTTTGAGAATTTATTTTAAGGGGATTCCTTTGAAGGAATTTCTTGGCAGCAAGAAAGATGTAAACCTTGGAGACAAGTTTTTATCTTTAATGACAATAGCACTTGACATTGCCAATCAAATATCTTGTTCTTTCCTGTTTTCATTAAGGGGTAAGTGAATTAGGTTCCTCAGTTTAAATGTGGTTATTCTTTGTGGTTGACAGCCACAACATCTGGCAGAGAAGTATATTAACTCTTCAGGTTATCAAGGAAGCAGAACTGATCCCAAACTCTGCACTTCCTCTATCAAAGGGCAAGCCTAATGAACACACCTAGGTGTGTGTTTTATTTTATTTTATTTTTGTGTGTGCGTGCGCGCGCGTGTTAATTTTTATCATTCTTGTGTGTGTGTCATTCTGTGTGTGTGTGTGTGTGTGTGTGTGTGTGTGTGTGTGTCATTCTTGAGATTGATACATCCATTTCTTGAGATTGATACATCCATTTGTTACCCCTCAAAGGAAGAAATAAAGAAAGAGTGAAAATATGTCAGAGACACGTTTGGTCACACAATCACATGTATGTAATGCTTCCTGAAATGCAACATCAACATGTTGTTCACCAACATGCAGCAGGAGTCTGTAATTTTGTATTCATGCAAAGATTGCCGATGATATTATGAAATTCAAGTTATACCATCAAGTTTAATCGTTGTTTTTTTAGGGAAATTAAGCCCCTAGATCAATTTTCTTATGCTTTTAGAAATTAGAATTGATACTTTTTACATAGGTGGTAATGTCATATAAAGCTAGGCAGTTATAGAGGGGTGTGCCTCATATATGTTGCAGAAGATCACTAGTCTGATTTCTGAATTTTTTTTATTCTTATTGTATTATCTTTTTGTTATGCAGATCCTTTTCCGAGAGTGGCCAAATGTACTTTCACTCTTGGCAGGTTTAATTGTAATAAAGACATTGATAATAACTGCAATAGGTCCCCGTGTTGGACTAACTTTACAAGAAAGCGTACGTATAGGATTGCTTCTTTCCCAAGGAGGCGAGTTTGGATTTGTTGTTTTTTCTCTAGCAAACAGGTCAGTCACTAAATAAGCTGTGAGCTCCATGTTAGTGTGTGCGCGCGTGTGGTTTTTTTTTTTTTTGTTGTTGTTTGAAACCAAGTTGTCTCTTCTGTGAGCAGGCTTGGAGTACTACCTCTGGAACTGAACAAACTGCTTATAATTGTTGTTGTGTTGTCCATGGCATTAACACCTTTCCTAAATGAAGTTGGGAGGAGAGCTGCTGAAGTCATTGATAAGAAGTTCCAGGCCAAAGAAGTGTGTATCTGCACCATGCATTTTTTTTGTGAGAATTGAGTTGCCTGTTGCTCATCATTTTCTTGAAACCACTGGCTGGCTCTTAAAGTTGCTCTTCTTCTTCTTCTTCTTTTCACAGAAAGTTGCTGAGATGGTAAACTTTGATGCAAGTGAACCAGTTGTCATTCTTGGATTTGGACAAATGGGTCAGGTGGGCAACCTGCACATGATTGTCCTGAAAGAAACTGAAGCATATTCATGCAAAGTTGATTGTGCCTTTTCAGTGCATGTTCGAATGTGATTATATGTATGAGATAGGCCACTTAACTGGTGTGCCTTCTGTATACATGTTGCGGCCCCAAAATCTGGTTAGAACTCATCAGACAGGCCACATGTATAACAGTAATGGACAATTGGAGAACAAAAACTGTCAGTGGTCCATATTCAACATACATTGGTGGTCCATCTGATTTGTGGACTGCCTATTATTTAGGCATTCTCATGGCAGGCCACAGCTTATGAATGGCATAGATCTTGTATATGGGGTCTCATTTGCATGTTTCCCGCACAGATTTTCTTACAATGATCCACACTCAACATCATCCACACTCTTATCTTGAATCTCATTTGGGAGCTTTTTTTTTTTTTTTTTTTGATAACATTTCAGAGCTATCTTTACGTTATAATTATTCAAGTCTTACTATTTACAGGTTCTTGCCAATTTCTTATCAACTCCATTGGCTTCTGGATTAGATGGTGACCGTTTGGGGTGGCCTTATGTGGCTTTTGATGTTAACCTGGGAGTAGTGAAGGTCTGAATTTGTTCCTTTAACTCTGTGTTTAGAGCTCTTGTGATCACTTTGTATACAGTGGTGATAAGTCCTATTTTGTTAGCATTGAAGTGGCAATTCACTATTTCTTGGCATAATTGATTTTTCATGTCTCAAGCAGACAGCTCGGAAACTGGGCTTCCCCATCTTGTATGGTGATGGATCACGTCCAGCAGTTCTGCAATCTGCAGGTATTTCTTCCCCAAAAGCTGTCATGGTCATGTATACAGGGAAAGAAAGGACAATTGAGACTGTTCAAAGGATTCGGCTTGCATTCCCCTCGGTATGTGGCATCTTTTTCAATAATTTCTGCATTTGTATGTTTTTTTTGTTTTTACCCTTCTTGAGGGCTTATACAGTAAGTGGCAAATGTGTCTAAGTGAATTATGCAACCGAAGCTAGTTTTTAAAATTTAGGGTATTTTTGTATGTACCTCAAGCATTGATTTGAGTCACATGGTGGAAGGGGCTACCCTTGATCGTGATTGTTCCAATGTTTTGATCCATCCACAACTCCAAAATGGAGAAGTTGAAAGATCTGGAACAAACAGGACATTGTACAAAGCAGTATTCAGCTCCAGAGTATTGTTGGCCCTATAATGCGTTTTAGGTCTTTCATGTACATATTTGGATTTTATAATGCTTGGGTACATATACGGACACTTTTGCCACTTTCTAAATTCAGAGCATTGATACGAGTGCATGTTTTTTTTGCTAGAAATGTTTATGCTATGCAAGTAACTTAGGCATTTTTTATACGAAGTATTATTACGTTTCATCTTTGTTTCATTTCTAAATTTGATGAAATTATTATTTTAGAAAGTAATAAATTGGGAAACTTATTGCTCCTTTATGGAATAATGCACCTAGTAGAGTAGGATGCCCTGAAAGAGTCCCCTACAAGTGCCCTTGTAGTATCCAGTTTCAGCATCTGTATTATTTCCTTTGTATGTAGGTACTTTAAGAGTGTTTAAGGTCTCTCTCTCTCTCTCTCTCTCTCTCTCACACACACACACACACACACACACACAGTGGAAATTTCCAAGTATGACTTACTCCTTTTGCCGTATGAAAAAATGTAAAAACCAAAAGAAGGGAGCAATATCTGATATGAACACAATGCTCCAATCATTTATACAGATTATTGTTCTATTTTTTTCATTTAAAATGATATCACACCGATTCGGTTGATACAGCAATTTGTATGACTTTGATGGCTGATGCAGCAATTTGTATCACTGATATAGGTGATATGTATCGGTTTTTTTCCTGGATGATATAAGGTTGATACTAATATCTGAACCTATGCATGTGTTTTCACTTGTGGATATACAACTGAAAGTGAAACGACGGAAACCTTGTATGATTGTGAACTGAAAATGATAACACGATTGCCACATTTTATCAGGTCCCTATATATGCCAGAGCTGAAGACCCTGTTCATCTTCTAGAGCTGAAGAGAGCAGGTGCAACCGATGCTCTACTTGAAAATGCGGAGGTAAGCCTCCTTTTTTTATTAATTTTTTAATGGTTGGTAAATCCCTTTTCATGGAATTTTCTAGCCTTGTAAAATTTGTCCGAGACAGTAGCACTTCTTAAGGTGAGGCTGCGCCTATGATGCCTCCTTACATAAATTCATGCTACTACTGTTTCTTTACTGCAGACCAGTTTACAACTGGGCTCAAAGCTTTTGAAAGGGCTGGGTGTCATGTCCGATGATGTAAATTTCTTAAGTCAGCTTGTGAGAGACTCCATGGAGATGCAGGCACAAGACTCGCTTGATAGAACTGAAGACCAAGACTATAACGTCATGAAGCCATTGCAGGTATGCAAACAATATTTTCTCCTTGAGTCTAATTTTTATATGAAATCAAATGTCCATGACTGATTAGATTGTTACTAAATCAGGTAAGAATAGCCGATTTGGTTGGGTCTCCTCCAGCAACTTCCCCAATTTCATCCAATCAACAATCCCGGACACCTGATCAGCTGGATACAACTCAGATTTCAACTTTTAGGAAGAATCAAACGTCTGGTACTCTGTCCCAAGTAGACCAATATTCAGTTTATGGAAGTGCACTCCAGCGGTCTGATGATGAAGAATGCGGAAAAGGTGTTAGCTACTGTGAGCTGGACACAGAGAACAATTCCTCAAGTAGACATGATAGCGACAAAGGAGATATTGATACCTTAGACCAATCAATACCATGTATAACAAGAACAGAGGGACCATAGTTTCTTTGTTCTTTTTTTTTTTCGGGTTCCAAAGGTTTGTATATGTATTCTTTTCTTGTCCCTGGTCTCTACTCTGTTTTTCATGTGCTATATAGGGTCCCAGAGAAATTGTCCTCCAGAGGCTATAGAAAGTTCTTTTGTTTTTCCAATTCAACGGACAGTGGGCATGATAGCAACCACTGTTGACTTAATGTACTTCTGGTAAGTGTTATTTGTGTACATGATGTTGCTGTTTTCTCAGAAAGAGGCTTCCCTCTTCCATGGGTAAGCTGAGTGAGGAGTGCCGCCATAGCATCTCTGATGTCCAAAGTCCTGTCTGGGGGTTTCATGTATTATACAAGATTTGATCAGAGAGATCGACAGAAACCTAAGAGATAGGGAAATAAGAGCTTTAGCCTGTTAGGATACTTACAACTCGGTAGCTTTGCAGTCAGCTCACTTGTAAAACCAGTAATAACTCTGTTTACCTGCATTTAGTTATGATAGAGAATAAGCAGTTATTGACAGGTTACTCTACTTGTCCAAATGCATGAGCCTCATTTATGCATACAAGCCAACTGAAAAACTAAGTCAGGTTCTAGGAGGTACCTCTCAGAGATTGCTTGAGTAAAACTGTAAGCCCCTCTTTGGATCTACTTGGATACATGTTAATCATGGGAAGAGAGTGATGGAAATGTCTGATTGTGGATATGATTTTGGGCGAGGATCGTCTTTGTTAAATCATCAAAACCATTGATGTGCCTTAAAGTTTAATGGATCCTTTAGTTATATTTTTTTTATGAGATTTAATTCAATAGTGAGTATAATTCAGATCGGTTTAAAATTAGGATGAGTGGTAATTCTCAGGTGATAGGATTTGACATTAGGGTCCCAAGTGGTGTGGCAAGAGGGCTACCTCACACATATATATGGATTTTCCTCCACTGAGCAACCCTTACAAGAGCACTCTCGATGAGCATAGGCCCTTTTTGTCAAGGTGGAACCCACTATGATCCAGCCAAGCACATCACCCCACGCATGTTATCAAACCCATGGGTTTTACAGGGATCCGAGTAAAATTCACTATTGAATTAAATTTGTAAAAAAAAAAGAAAAGAAGAAGATGCCTTTTAAAATTGTTAAATTGAGGTCAATGGATCAAGGATTAGGATGATTTGATGGATCAAGGATTAGGATGATTTGATGGACTTCAATACACATGGGTTTGGCCTAAAAAAAAACTTTCGACCCACACATTCTCCTTGAGTGGTGGACCCAAAGTGAGCCCCACAAGGTAGCTTGCACAACAATAACGGTGTGCCTGTGAGGGTAGCTCATACAAATATATGGGCTACCGTTACCTACGTATGGACCTAATTTGGACCCAAATCCGTCTTTATAGATTTGATTTCTAGAACCGTATTTGGATACGATAAAGAACTTGCATTTTGTATCCGGATCCACATCAACACTGAAAAAAAGGATCCGGTTCTAAATCTGAATCCAAAATACGGTGTACAATGCATTCATATAATTAGACAAAAGAGTTTGAGAAAACACATTTTTTTAATATACAAATGGGACTATTAAATAATATATAATTAAAGCTAAGTAGATTCTCAAATATAAATACAACTCAAGATATTTAAGTCCTTAAAACATAAGCATTTTTAGTATGTGAATATGTCCTCATCATCAAGTCAGAACATACAAGAATCCATTTCTAAAACCGAATTCTCCGAATCCCACATGGATTGATCTATATGTGGATCCAAATTTCTCATCAATCCAAAAATAGGTTCCATACCTGCTTTATTTGAATCAAAGACTTTGAATACTCGGATAATTAGATACCCATTTGCAAGCCTAGTTAGGCGCCTTATCTTGGGCCGCAAGGGAATTGGATAGTTGAAATTCAATAGCTGGCGACCATTACCGCCTTTCTCATTTCTGGTATTTGTCGATCAAGAAATTTCGAGCAAGAGGAGTTAGCAAATTAGTGATATTTGATATTTGACTCTATCCGATTTGGTTCATTATTATTTTTTTTTCTAATCATTGCATGAAAACTTACAGATAATTGTTAATCAATCTCGGGTATCTTATATTTTTCATATTTGATGATTTGGGGTAGCGGCAATAATACACCCACATCTAAAAATGCAATTATCCTGTCCTATCTTTCTAAACACAACATGATTTAAAATAATCAAATAGAAGGAGATTTTAATTTGACCTTATCCAGTGAGATTTCATATATATAGCCTTTCAAACACTAGCATGAAGCAATCAATGTTTAGGTGCCCATATCAGAATCTGTCATAGAATACACATGGATATCCAGTTTGTTTGCAGGAAGTCGCAGGTAGTTAGGAGATGAGGGAACCTTTGTTGTTGCCGAATGCTGATTGGTGCTGAGATTAAAGCAATATGAACCTTCCCATCTACTTGGCTTTTAAGATTGGCCAATGTAGTCTAAAATCTTTGATCAGGATCTGATAGTTTAAAGATAATGCATGTGTATTAGTTTGTGTATGAAACATCTCCACTTGTCTGGCTATTTGACCAGGTCTTGGATAGAGACTAGAGAGAACCTTTGTTCTGTGGTCTTTTGTGGAATTTCATCCCTTGGAGGTTGGCCCATTGCATTCCCCAGTTTCAAGAAATACAAGCTGTCCTGTCCATGGTTTTCAGAGAGCATGGAGAATGCTTGTTCTCTGGCACTGGGGTAGCAGTAATGCTCCATTGAGTTTGGTAATTGGTTTGGGCAGATGGGATCATTTTTAGGGTGAGCTTGGGAACTCTATTAATAGAGTCAAAAGTGAAGTGAAGTTGATTTCGAAGAAAGAATAAAATATAAATAGGTTATGATGGTATTTTATTTTTAGTTGTTTGTTATGAAATTCTTTTGACTTTTTATATGGGAGAGTGGAGTTTTTTTTTTTTTTTTAGTGGATAAATGTAGTAGTTTTTTTACTTTCTTTTTAAAAGATGGAGAGTTTTAAATTAAAGTACTTTTGATTTGGCATCTTATTAGAAAAAATGGAGGCTTTATTCGACTTTTACTATATATTAGTAAAGTGCCAAACTATAGTTGTTAGGAGACGTGTTGACCAACAAGGTTGAGAACTTGTGGTTGAGAACATGTGGGAGTGATTTGGTAGCGTCCATTTAAGACAGAGACTAACTAAACATATAATATATTCCATTTGGGCTCCCACGGGTGCATGATAACCATGGGGCGAGTGAATGAAAAAACCACTCTACTTTTGCTCATTAAAAATCCAAAATACAAAGCCTTATAACAGTAAGTTATATGAGAATAAATATTTTTTTATTTATCAACCCATTTTCATTTAACCCCCACCCATTTATGCCCCTACATATTCTGCATAGTTTGACAAGCCATTCACACTCATCTAGGGCTCCCTATGAATCGGCACTCACCCACATTTATCTTACCGTTAGTCATGGCAGAAGTTAATCACAAAAAGAAAGTTATTAAAGTTTGAAGGTTCAGACTTGAGCGTTAAGGTGTCTACAGTATTTGGTCAACTTCAAACTTGGTTTTCATAAGGATTTTATTTAAATTAAGAATGTATTCTGTCAATATCATATTCTATTTTCTCAAATGGATCCCCATTTGGAGAAATTATGGCGAAGGGAACCGTTAAGCATACTATCTATATTGATCACAGGGGAGAATATTCTTTCAAGAATATTGTTTGTTAAAGCAGAAATTGAGAAGTCAATTCATGGGGTTAATTTAGTAGAAGCTCGGACTGTTAACAATCTATTGGATGACTATTGCGAGATATCTAGTTAAATAGTTAATTTTACTAAATCGATTGGGGTTAGATTTATGGAAAAAAAAAAAAAGATATTTAGGAAATTAATTGACATTTAATAAAAGTAGAATTACCTATTCCTTTGAACCATCACTTAACAGAGTGAGCATAAGAATTAATCTCTTCGCAAATCCCGCTTTCATCTCCAGATGGAAGAAATCCCCTCATTGAGTCGGTTGATTCAGCTATCCTGATTTACAATGTATCTATTCTTCAAACCCTTACTAAAATAACGAATGAGTTGGACAGGATGTACATAAAATTCTTGATGAGATGATTAGAATAATAAACAGAAGCTGCATACATTAACTGGATTGTAATAAGTAAATCAATTGTGGATGGGGTTTAGGAATAAGAGATTTTAAAAGTAATAGTTTAGCCTTTTTCATTAAATCATGTTGGAGATATGCTTATAGTAGTAACATCCTTTATCCAAAGTTCTCCAAGCTAAATATTGTCCTAATAAATCTATGGGGAGGTGGAGTTTAGGAAAGGAAATTCCTGATTGTCAAAAAGTTTTGTAGAAGACTTTCCTTTTGTAGTAAAAAAAGGCATCTTATAAATCAAACGAAGGCCATATAGCCAGAGACAAATAAAACACCCAGGCACCCAAAGAAAAGAAAAAAGAGAAAGAAAAGAAAAAGGAAAGAGGAATTTACGAGGAAAATCGACCTAGGATCGCATACGTCCCAGTAGGACTCACTTCCATGTCGGTTATGGGAGAAGTCCTCATGTGACATTTTTATTTTCTTTTTTTGTCGTTTTGTGACGTGGTCGATATCGACCATTCTGTCAGTTAGATTTTCTTCAACATGTAACTGTCTTATTTGCGGAACATAACAGAATGGTCGATATCGACCATATTGCGAACTAACAAGAAAAAAAGATGAATTTGAGCTTTCTTCCTTGGTTGCTGGTGCTGCTCCATAGCCTGCGAGGGAGGAGAAGAAGAAGAAGAATAAGAAGGAGAAAGGGAGAGAGAGAGAGATGCCGGCGACAATGTGGAGCTGAGGAGGGGAAAAGAGCTTCATTCTCGGGTGATTGCACATGGGTTTGGATAGAATGTCTTTGCGATGATGGCGATTGTAAATATGTATGCAAAATATAGGCAGATTGAGGATGCGCAGAGGATGTTTGATAGAATGCTTGAGAGATTTGGTTGCTTGAAATGCAATTATTTTTGGATATGCACAGAATGGGCTTGCAAATAGAGCATTAGAGTTTGTCTTTATGATGTAGAAAGAAGGGAAGAGGCCTGACTCAATAACTCTTGCCAGTGTCTTTGAGGTCTTGTGTTGATGTTGGGTCTTTGAGGATTGGCAGGGCTATCAATGGCTACACTGTTGGGGCCATATTTGAGTTGCTTGTGAATGTTTCTATTGCACTTGTGGACATGTATGCGAAATGCGGCTTGATTGAGATTGCTAGGTTGGTATTTGACAGAATGGGAGTTAACAATGTGGTCTCATGGAATTCAATGATAGATGGTTATGCTCAATGTGGACATTCAGGTGAAGCAATGACCCTCTTTTGACTGGCTATGGAGTAGCACCAGCAACTAAGGGAGAAAACCCATATTCGTCCTTTTTCTTGTTATTTTGCGATATGGTTGATATCGACCATTCTGCTGTGTTCAGCAAATAAGATAGTTACATGTTGAAGAAAATCTGATTGACAGAATGGTCGATATCGACTATATCGTAAAAAAAAGAAAAAAAAAAGAAAAAAAAGAAAAAGCCCATATGAGGACCCCTTCCTTATCCGACATAGAACTAGGTCCTGCTGGGACCTATGCGGTCCTAGAAGGATTTTCCCCATAAATTCCTCAAAAGGAAACCAAGAAATCAAGCAATGGATGAATTCTTCCTCTTTAACAATCATGATCACTCGAAAGCACGAGTCTTAGATTTATGGTGGGCCATTTGTAAGGCTATAAATGATTTTATTTTTGAAGGTACAAAAATCTTTCTTGAGAAAATCATTTTGTATGCTAATTATATGGTTAATTCCTTGAAATGTCTTGATGAGATGGGTCCATAATGAAAATTGACCCAATTCATATTTTGGGGTGAAAAAAAAAAAGTTGTACCACTAAAGAAAGCCAAAGAAAAAGGATTCTCAAAAACCAAATTTTGTCTGATGTCTGGGGAGGTGATATTGCTATAAATGAGTTGAGAATTAAAGGAGAAGGATTCTCAAAACCCATATCTAAAAGGCTCTGGTCGACATTTCCTAACCAAAAAATAAACGGGTTGGGCTCGGATTTGGCCCATATTCCTTGTCCTAAAAGTCAACCAGCCAACCGAACCCAACCCAATCCATCGCTAGCCCCGTCTCTGTGTCTATTGCATATTTGCATTCATACATTGGAGAAAAAGAATGCGTCCCTATAGATGTACATAAATCATTGCGATTGAGGAGTTTTTCCTTAGGAAGATAGCACTCGTGTTTTTTTTTTGTCTTCACACGTACGGAAGCCCACCTAATTTGATCACATAATATTATGTTAATGATACCACCATCTCTCCTTATTATTAAAACACAAACTTAGCGAGTATGTTGAGTTGAGATTGGCTCAAGCTAATGTTTTGGACTATATGAATATATTTAAAGGGAGTGGGAGATCTGTAGAGATACACTTGTCTTTCAGTTTTGAGAAAATGAAGATGAAATGATGAGGCACCTGTTCTTTTTGCTTAACCAACTGTGCATTATGCTCTTCCCAGGACGAGCCTTGAAAAAGGAGCAAGGGAAAGACTATCTTGCCGATGGCATTGACCCATGGTGTGAAATGGATATATATATATATATATATATATTACTCTTCTAGCCAGATGAAGATCACACCTTTTCCATTTAGAGGTTTGGACGGTGGAAATGAGAGTAAGAATTGCATTCAAGTTTCAATTTTATGGTGTAAGTTTCAGGAACAAATATTACAAATGCAAGGGAAAAGATGTATAGTTTGCTTTTAGGGGTGCAGCTTGGGCATGTCTGGTTTTGGTTCTGACTTGAATCCAACCCAAATTCTGGAATGGCAAGCAGACATCACCAAACAAGATTTCTACCCGGATTGATCAAATCCAGGCCCAACATAAACTGATTTGGCACATGTTACTTATCTTGAGGAGAAAAGATCCAACAAAGATCGATATTTTTTGCTAAGAGTCCGTTTGCACCAAACAACAAAAAAAAGAAGCATGTGGAATATTAAGAGGCTCTATATTTCCGTTTCCCAAATACAAGCGTTCACAAACATGCACTTACTCACTGGTGAATTGTCTCCCAAAAGATATAATATTTATGGTTAACCATTAAACTTTAAAACTTTCTATCCATCCAACCTCCAACGATAGGAAAGCATCTGAGTGGGTCCCACAAGCTGAACCACATCAGCACTTATGCAGTCTGCCAGTGGGTGAGAATCCTTCATGTATATACAGTGCAATGCAGGTGATTGCTGTGAATTCATTTCCCACGTCTCCTTAAATTTATTTCCATAAAATATTTTATAAATCTTTATCTTTGTTTTTTATACTTAAAAATATATTTTTTTAAATTCCTAGAGATTCAAACTCCCTGAAACAAACAGACTCGTACGATGGCCATTTCTGTTATCCAAGTAGAGAAATGTATGTCTTAAAAACTTGCAATATTCCTTACAGTGCACTGCCCAAGAGAATCTACGGATTGACCAAGTATTTCACGCGGTGGGGTGGGTAGGGTGTTCGTCTTCATCATCGACGACTACAAGTGACCTGGATCTTTCACAAGGCAAGAACATCCACATCCACCCACCATCTCACATTTTCTAGTCATCCATCAACTTGTTGATTGATAATCCTGCCGTGGAGTATGGCTTTCGACTTTCTATCTGACACCCACTGGCCCATTTGACTTTTGACATTTTTCTACACCTGATGAACAACATTTTCCCTCTGTGGCCTATGATGGACTCTGTAGTTATGGACGGTCCTGATCAATTGCCACTGGCCCCACGCGTAACGCACAGGCCGGAAGAAAATTGTGGCTAAGCTTGTAACATGTAACATGAATAATCAGGGTTCATGGATCATGCATTAAAATGAAAAATGCTCAAAATAAAATTCTCACTGCATGTTGATTAGGGACAAAATCTTATTTCAGAGAGTTTGTGCTGCTATGAAATTGATCGTGTTTAAAAGGAAAAACAAAGGGGGGCATTTATTTTACACAGTCCAATTCTTATTGAATTAAAATTTCCCCAAGCTAGCACGGGGAATTCGTTTTAAACAGTTTGGATATTGTTATGAGAGAACTCCATTAATGGATCTATTGGATTTTTTTTTTTTTTTTTTGGGGTAAAGGATAAATTTATGGGATTGATCATAGCATTTCTCCAACTTACTGCTTCAGAGAAACCACACTTAAATATTGATTTAATGGGGAAAAAAGATTCTCAGAATTTTTGTTGGTAAAAATTACAAATTCTCCCAATATTGTCCCAAGCATACTTTTCAAATACTCATATACAAGGCAGCTCCAATGGAGCATTTAGAAAAATGAATTTGGAGAATTTCAAAGTCTAAAAGTGACATACTAAAATGTTGAAATTTTAAAATTCTATCAATCAGACATGAGTTCTAGACATCCCACGGACAACAAACCACTAATAAAAAGGTGCGTTTGTGCAGCTGCATTCGCTGCAAAAAGGAGAGAAGGCGCCTTCCTTGATGTCGTTTTGTGCAGCGATGAATAAAAAAAAAATCCACTCTATTTGTATTTTATTTCCACACTAAGGGCATGTTTGGATGTATGGTGAATTGAAGTAAAGTGAAGTGAAGCGTCAAATCAAGAGAGAATAAAATACAAGAGGTTATGATGGTATTTTGTTTTTAGTTGTTTGATATGGAGTTTTTTTGACTTTTTGTATAAAAAAGTGGAATTGTTTTGTCTTTTAGTAGAGAAAGGAGGTTGCTTTTTTTATTTTTTTTGAAAAAGATGGTGAGAATTTTAAAAATTTATACTTTTGATATGACCCATTGTCTTATCTTGCCTGGATTCACCTCACTTTAATTTTATTTACTGGTTAATTGCCAAACAAGCCCTAAAGGGGTTACAAAGTCCAATCTGACGAGATCTAACCTGCACTACCGCAGAAGAGGAAACGCAGTCACCTGCCATGCACAAACGACCCCTAACAAAAAAAAAAATTCAGAAATTCCAAAACATAAAATTTCTGATATAAATCCAACCAATCAAACAAACCCGTGAAACTGCTCACGGATAGAGCCACAGAGTTTCCACAGCTGGAGGCGATGACCCCACTAATCATTCTGCTACAGACTAATCACAACTGGATAAACATATATTCCAAAAGTTCACCTACAACAAGTGCAGCTAGCTCTCGCATAGATATATGTGGCCCCACCTTTGATCAAGCTGACCCTCTCATGTTCATTGCTCCTTCCTTCAACCCAATTGGCTCTGAGGCTATCAACAGTAATACGATGACATAAGGCTGATTTTGTTGACCTAGCCCTCATCCTTAACTACACTTTTCCACCCCACTGGCCCCACTGATAGCCTTGAATCTTGTACACCCCTGAAGCAGGACTGTGTTTGAATCGTGCAAGTCCGAGTAGCAGTAGGAGAAAGTTCCCCACCGGCCACAGTAACTAATAAATCACATTGACCAATTAATTTAGTTTGTGGATCGATTAAGTTGACTGATTGGGAACACGAAGAAAATCCCTTCACAAGCATCTGCTGCATCTCCAAATTTCCGTGATCCCGGGAATCGATGGGTCTGGACTCCCTGTGCCAACCCAACTAGTCGTTATTTTATTAGAAATCCCATACTCTTACACCAGAAAAACATGTGCCCACGCCATCTGACGTTTGCAATCCGTGTGTTAGCAATACGGAAACCAAGAATTCTCTTTCTCTGGAAAACGTTTTCCTTGTGCCTCCTTTAGAACAGTGGAAAGGGAATAAAAGGGACTGTTCACATGCGTAAAAGGAACCGTTCACACGTGCATTAAGAGGGTGACATTTTCATCCTCTCCAATTATAAAAGGAGGGAGAAGAAGTCTTCTTGTAGCGTTCTAGAAAAGAGAGAGACAACAGTTTTGGTTTTGATTTCGAGGTCAGAAGTTCCTCCTCCTTGGGTTTTTTCAAAAAGCAAAATAAAGTTGTGGTTTTTGTGATATTATGATCTAAAGTCTTCTTCTTTCTTTTCCCATGTAAATTACCTTTTTTTAGATACTTTTATGCCTATGGAGAAGTACTCTTTGATTTTCAAAACTACTGATTTTGAGTTTTTGGGTCTAAGATCATTAGAAACTGCTTTCAATATATAACTTTGGTTGCTTTATAATGGTAGATTCATCTATAGAAGAAGGAATTTGAGTATATTGACTTGTGGGTCTTTTCCTAACTTGTATATGTGTCGGCTTTCAGGAACTTGACAACACGAAACAACCCCATCAAGGCATTGCACTAATGGAGATCTCTTCTGTGAGATTGCTATCCGAACTGGTACAGTCAAATTCTTTCTTTTGGGTACATTTTTTTTCCGGCATTTTATTTTCAAGGTGATTTCATTTTTTTGCATGAAAAGAGAATTAAAGACTTCATTTTTCTTCTGTTTGGTGTGGAGGAACATTTTTCCCAGTGATGGGCCGTGTAAGGGAGAAAAATGGTTTCTACCTCTTGGGTCTAACCGTGCTTCAGGCATGTTTTTCAAAAAAGAAAAAAAGGGCTTTCACCTGTAAGAATGAAAATCACGAAAAATGTTGACAAAGGCAAGAAAACGATTTTTGTTTTCCGTGGAGAATGCTCGTAGCATGATTGCTATGAATGAATTTTATGCACTGATACCAAGCAAAACTCCATAAATTCTGGTGCAACTACACAGGAAATGGAAGATCCCATCTTCATAGATCAATGTGAGATGAACATCCTAGATCAGTTTACCACACAACAAATGGAAGATGCGTTTGGAGAAGAATTTCTGCACTCCTTCACTCCAGAAACCTACTCTTCTTACCCACCCATTACTCCAAGAAGCAACAACACTTACAGCTGCTCTTCCATGGAAGCTTCACCCACCAGCGAAACCGAAAGACCCACAAAGCAGATGAGAACCAACAACTGGGATGCTAGCACCACCAACCAATTATCGGCCGCAGACTCTTCTTCTCCCGCCATTATTTCCTTCTGCAAACCGAATTCCCCCAGCAATTATCAACAGTTCTATGGTGAGTCCTTCAAGCTAGACGACGAGGGTACCTCTCCAACAAGAACTTCAACCATCCCAAGTGATATTTTGATTTCTCAAGGTTCTCTCAACAACCAAAGCTATGTGTCAAAGGGCGCCAGCCAGGCATCAAAGAGGGTTAGTGTAGCATCAACAAAGCGGTCATCTTATGCTCAAGATCACATAATAGCAGAGAGGAAGCGGCGAGAGAAGCTCAGCCAGCGGTTCATTGCTCTATCTGCAGTCCTTCCTTGTCTAAAGAAGGTGCAATATTCTTAATCTATTTATCATAGTCTTTCCTTCCTTCTGTGTATTAGTCATAGTAACTGGTGTGGTCCTCAACTTGAATTGCAAATATAGACATTAACATAGAACTTTAGGTATCTTGATGGTTAGGTCACGGTCCTCCATCTATTTCAGAACCCAAGTCATTGACATCTGTAGTGCCTGGGGCTTTTTGTCACTCGATCCACATGCCTATTTGGATTGATGGTTAATTAATTTATCCATCTACTCTTTCCTATTTGCTGAATATGGCCTTCTTGAGAAACCTTGTTTAATTGGAATTGCAGACCTTCAACTAAATCTTTTACAAGTCTCTAATGCTAAAACAAAATTCACTTGAATTAGGACAAGTGTGATTTGGAGAGATGTAGGGTTAACACCTGTGGTCATGTAGAGTCTCATCCCCTTTGCAAAGCCTTTTGAACGGTTGATTACAATCCCAAAATAAGTGATTGCAATCACTAATGATAGACACAATCAATCATCCTAATCACTGATAATATGATACAGTCCATTGGGGAAATCATCTTAGTCACTAATGATGATACAATCTACCCAACATAATCCAATTAATATAGTACACTGTTGTGTGGTCTTCTCCTCAATATGACATCCTTCATGACTATCTCTAATGATTATATGATTAATCTAATAATGTGGAACACTCCCACCTGGACCCCACATGGTAACACGTTTGATTCAAGTTAGGGTTACCTAAGAAAAGGGTGGATTGGGTGTTCGATTTTTTTCAGGGAAAGTTGTGATTAACAAGATGGTTGAGAGTGAATTGCTCTAATGTAAATCAATAATTCTCTAAGTTCTTCCAATCACGTGACAGACAGACAAGGCTTCCATTCTTGGAGACGCTATCAAGTTTGTAAAGCAACTTCAAGAAAGAGTCAAGACATTGGAGGAGACTGCGAAGAAAACCATGGAATCAGTGGTATTTGTCAAGAAATCGCAAATCTATGATGAAGACAACTTATCTTCCCCATATGAACATGTTGATAGCCACTCTAATGAGAGCCTTCCAGAAATTGAAGTGAGAGTTTATGACCAGAACATCCTCATTAGAATACACTGCAAGAAACAAAAAGGACTTCTGGTAAAAACACTTGCAGAGATAGAAAAGTTCCAGCTTTCAGTTATCAACACGAACGTCATGCCCTTCTCAAGCTCTGCTCTTGACATAACTGTAATTGCTCAGGTGAGTCTCAACACTAGAATCTTGCTATTATTTTCTGGAATAACTAGCTTAGAAAGTTTAGATAGCTTATGATTGTACGCTTTTTCGCATATGTAATATCATATTTACACACATAGTCGAATAGGATATTCACTTATGCAAATGAAGTATTCTCCAGTTCTTAAAAATAGGTACAATGAGCACGCTGGTCATGAATGCAAGCCACCCATAAATGCATATGCATCATCCTGAATTTAACTCAAACTTGAATATGATCGTCATCAAATTAATCACATGTATCATCATGCATGTGGTTTATTAGATATATTCAAAGGCATGTACTTTGGCCGAAGTGGAATTTGGATGGATGCCAATTCATGAAAGGAGAGGGCCGTGGTATAAATTTATCTATAATGGGTGTGAAAGCTTAGATTTATCAATTATAGGCTCATTGCATGGTCTTTGAAAAATATGTTCTCTGCATGTGTGTAAGAAAAGTAATATATGAGTCTATACAACTACCTCCCACTTCTAAAAGTGGAGTATACTCCACTTTTTTTTTTAGAAATATATACATAAAATCAGGGGCAGACCCATGTTATGCGACGTGGGTGCGGCCGCCCTAGGTAACTTCTTCAACTTCCTTAAAAAGGGCCATGGCCGTATGGGCTATGCACCCTTTGAAACCCAAGTCCGCACCACCCCATGACCTATGTCGCCCCAGCCTAATATTGAAAAGTCCATTCAATTTCATTCAAACCCCCAATCTCAAATCGGCATAAGCTCTCCATACAAAGGCACTAAGGCTTCGTCTCCGATAATGGCCCTCTTTTTATCCAGCTCTCTCTCTCTCTCTCTCTCTCTCTCTCTCTGAGTTTGTATTGTGATTACTACATCTGAGTTTCTATTGTGATTACTACATGAGATGTGCTTTGATTTTTGTTGTAAATTCTATATTTGAGTTCTGTCTCTTGATTCCTTCATGGTCCGTGTATAATAATTAAAGTTGTTGGACATGTGGTCAAATCTTACTCAAGGCTAGAAAGCTCGTGACACAGACTCATCTCATCCAATGCAAAAGAAAAATTGACCCGAGTAGAGTCAACGCGTAGACTTAAGAGAGTCATGTTGTTTCATAAATAATTTAAAAAATATTTTAAAATGAATCTATTACTTATAAAATATAAATATACATTTATTTACATGCATTCATGATAATTAGTTTAAATTAATGAATTTATATATGCAAAAAAAAAAAAAAAGGTTAGGTTATATATATGCAAGAAAGATAAATTAGGTGAAAAATACCTAGCAAAAGTTTTGCACCACTCAAACGAAAATCCTAGGTCTGCCACTACTTAGAATCAAATGCACTTTTATTGCACAATAATGAATATGTGAGCCTCATAAAAAAAAAATAAATTATTTCAATCGGAATGATTGTCATCATTGGATTTCAAAAGAATAAATCACATTTTTACATGTGCTCAATCAAATGGTGGGATGCACTCGTATTGAAGTGAATTTTGGGTGAGTGCCAATTCATAAAATTTAATATGATATCAACACATTGAACTTTTATTTGGTTAACTCATTATACGAAAAGATTTGAGAACATTGTCCACTTTTAAGGAAGGAGGTTAGCTCACTATCTATGAACACGAGAAATTTTCTCTTACACATGAATGTCGCATGCAGACGTTCCCATCCACCAGTTGGGTGCCTTAAAATTCAGGGGGTCTGGTCTTTTGACTAGGAACCAGACCTATTTAATGGCTGTATGGGAATGCCCGTATTCAGATATTCTTGTAGGAGGAATTTCTGCCTATTAACAGCAAACATCTCAAGAAGGAATAATTGCTCCCAATGCCATACATCTATGGTTTAAAGCAGTCTTATGCTATAATTATTTTCTTCTTTTTTCAGATGGAGGATGGTTTCAGTATGACCCCGAAAGATCTTGGAACGAACCTAAGCTGCGCTCTTAGCAAATTCACATGAAAACCCCAAGGCACAAAAAACTTACATGTATAGAGGAGTTTTCTCTCATCAGCCGTCTCCAATTGCTCTCTAGAACTAGGAATAACTGTTCTTGTCAATCATATTCCTTCATCTATTTTCCCTTGTTTCCTGTCCTTATTTTTCCAGTTGCCATTAAACAAGGCCTGAAAATCTACCTCAATAAAGACCCCATCATCTCTTGTTTGCTGCAAGGTTTGTTTTGCAGGGTGGTTTTTTTTACCTCCTCGGTTTTTACATGGTTGACCATGTTCTTTACCATCCTGTTATAGAACCTTGCAGCTAATTCGGGCTTTTTAGTGGGTTGACTTTAAAGACCCCTCTTACTTGCCTGAAGAGCATGGTGGAATAAAAATGATCCTTTTATTTTCTTTTCTGTTTAATACTCAGAGATGAACATGCCTTGTTTCTGAACTGGTTGTACTTTTTTAGGCCCTCTTGAAGGGCCTTTTTCTCTGGTCGTTTGAGTTGTAATTAGAGCTTTGTAGTTTACCATATTGCATGAATAAAATCAATTAAGCTTGAGTTTTCAATGATATGCGGCTCATTTTATATCTGTGTGATAATATAATTTCATTGAATTTGCTTGTAGGGGTATTACAGGGTCTAGTGTTTCTGCAAACATGTGACCTGAAATCTTGAACTAGAGGTTTTGACATGGGATTGGAATAATCGAAGTGGTTGGTTGTCCTTACAAATATAATCCACATGCATTTGTAGTTAATGATGCTTCCTGTCTTACATCTATGTTTAAATGTCGTTTGTGCTAATTCCAGATGGATAGATACGGTTCTATTCCTATATATCATTCTGTTCCCGTGTGAGGTAGTACTTGCAAACTACCTGTGATATGTGAATGCTCCATCTCATGGATGGACGAACAGAAGGCTTGCAAGCCCCTTAAATAGAGCAATCTTGAGGAGTCAGGAGTGGACTATATGGAACAGTGCCACTCACCCCCTAGAATTCCTGTTACCTTACTAACAGGGAGATGAGTCACATCTGAGTTAGATGTCAATTCAGAACTCTTTGCCAAGAGTTTGATCTCAGTCCAGGCTCTTCCAAGGGTCACTAATTAAGACTTAATCGAGAGATCAACCTTAACCCTAGCCAATTGCTTAACCCCACGTGGGTCCAATGATAGGTACAATTTTTTATAGTTTGGACAACCTCTAGACAGATTGAAAGAATACCTAAGTTGTCATTTTCCTCTGAGATAAGCAATGACGTAAATCAATCCATTATGAGCCTTAAACAAATTAAATGAACTGCTAACAGGAATTTAATACTTTCAAGTCCATCATAGTCGAGTTCAAAGGAAGAATGGGCATATATATATATATATATATATCTACTTCATTACGTTTAATAAGGCATAAATACTATGGGGGTTTTTGGAGCCAGTGATGGAAGTCAAAACAGATGAACACCGGTTACATAGCAATTAAGTGCCTTTCTCAGAAAACTCTGCAAATGGGTCTTTTTTGTGGTCGGCGATCTGGTTGTTGTTGGTGTTGGCTTTCTGAAATACAATGCCGGAGAGATTCAATTTGAATGAGGGAAATTTTTGTCTTCCTAAGATGAAAGATGGAATTTTAGATGGTCCCACCTGAAAAAATACATGTCACATTGTGTTCTTGGTACCTCTTTTTGTTTCTTTCTCAATGAGACTTTCAAGAAGAGCATTTATTTAAGAAAAAGTTATGGACGGTCTGAACTCTTTCCTCATATGATACACGACTTAATTATTCTAGACACGGCAGGAATGTTTTGAATTGATCATGTTAAAATTAGCACTTGTTTTGTTGCACGTGGGTCTACCACCTCTGACCATTCAAACTCCTCCTGATCTAGCCATCAGCCAAGGGTCCTCCCCAAGAGTGGGGCTGTTCGAAATACATCCAAACAAACAGTCCCTTACTCCAAAGGGGCAAAAATAGCCAGTAGTTCAATTTATATCTTGTTTAGATTTTGAGAGGGGAATGATATATAAGGTCGAAGTTACAATATGGTCAGGTAAGGCTTTTGGTATTTTCTACCTTACAAATAGCTATTGCAGTTAGCTTATTATCCACTTCAGTTATTTTTCTTTACCTGTTTTTGCTACGATTATGTAAGCTAGGACATTGTCCTAATTCCTAATCTGCGCTTCTGTTTTGACTATCATCAATGACTAAGCATCCTTTTACCAGGAAAGAAAATATGGTCAAGTAAGATCAAATCAAATTCTACATATTTAATTTTCACGTAACTTTACCATTCGATGCAACATTAGTTCACATTAGTTTGGACACATTTTAATAGACCCCAAGTCCCATATTATTCAATTCTTATAATAAAACCAAATCTCCATACGAAGGGGGGCTACCTAGCAAGGATCCAAACCATCAGTTCGCTTATCTTTCTGTGAATCAAATTTCAATTCAATTGGTAAATTTTGACCATGGGATTGGATATATATGAAAAAGGTGTCTGAATGGTATTTATCCAATCACTACTAGAAAAAGGGGTATTAGCGGCTGCCAAATACCGTCGCTAAAAGTGCATAGGCGGTCGCTAATACCCTTTAGCGATGGTTTACTGACCGCCAAGAGAGCGACGCAATAAATTCGTCGTAAAAGAGTATTAGCGGCCGCACTTGACGGCCGCAAAACTTTTTGCGATGGCTTAGTGACGGTGCAGAAAATGGTAAGCAAAAACTTTTAGTGGCTGCAAAGGCCGTCACTAAAACTAAAAAAGGCGATCGCTAATATTTTTAAAAATTTTTTTAAAACCTTTTGGCGGTCGCTAAATCTAGAGGAGGCGGTTGCTAATACTATTTTTTTTAATTTTTAATGCCTTTTGCGACCTCCAATGGCGGCTGCTAAAACCTACAGTTTTTTATATATTTTTTGCTAATTTCCCAATTATGTTCTTGCTTTTTATACCTGTACATGAAATATTATATACAACTACTACAATCGGTTAAAAACACTAATAACAAAATAGAGTCTTATGTTAATGATATTCAAAACATTACAAAAGTTTCAACAAATTAATTATATTCATTACAACTCCAGCAAAAAAAAAAAAAACAAAAAAAAACATATTGTCTGAGCAGGGTGCCATGATCGATCCGATGCTCTCAAACCTGAAGACAAAAAGGGAAATAAATATTAATTGTTAATTATAAAAATTGGAAATATATAGTAAATATAAACAAAATTAAGTATTTAAATTAAAAATTTGAAAGTTAAACATTCGTTTCAACTTTACGAGCAATCCGGGAGTCGGATTCTCGAGCAATCAGTTCCGGCAAATAATGAATGACTATGGGCTCGTGCCCGTCCAGTTTCATGGGCAACCGAGTCCGTTTGCTCGGTTTGGGCACTCAGAGGCTAATTTTCTAAGTTTTAAGTTCACGTTTAAAGTTAAAACCTACGTTTAACCTTTACAAGAAATCCGGGAGTCAAATTCTCGAGCCATCAGTTCTGGCAAGTCAAGAATGACTATGGTTTCGAGCCCGTCCAGTTTCATGGGCAACGGAGCCCGTTTGCTCGGTTTGGGTGCTCGGAGGCTAATTTTCTAAGTTTTAAGTTCACGTTTAAAGTTAAACCTACGTTTCAACTTTACGAGCAATCTAGGAGTCAAATTCTCTAGCTGTCAGTTCCGGCAAGTCACGAATGACCATGGGCTCTTGCCCGTCCAATTTCACGGGCAACGGAGCCCGTTTGCTCGGTTTGGGTGCTCGGAGGCTAATTTTCTAAGTCTTAAGTTCACGTTTAAAGTTAAACCTACGTTTCAACTTTACGAGCGATCTGGGAGTCAAATTCTCGAGCCGTCAGTTCCGGAAAGTCACGAATGACCATGGGCTCGTGCCCGTCCAGTTTCACGGGCAGCGGAGCCCGTTTGCTCGGTTGGAAGCTTGGAGGCTAATTTTCTAAGTTTTAAGTTCACGTTTAAAGTTAAACCTATGTTTCAACTTTAAGAGCAATCCGAGAGTCGAATTCTTGAGCTGTCAGTTCCGGCAAGTCAAGAATGACTATGGGCTCGAGCCCGTCCAGTTTCATGAGTAACAGAGCCCGTTTGCTCGGTTTGGTCGCTCATAGGCTAATTTTCTAAGTTTTAAGTTCACGTTTAAAGTTAAACCTACGTTTCAACTTTACGAGTAATCCGAGAGTCGAATTCTCGAGCCATCAGCTTTGACAAGTCACGAATGACTATGGGCTCGTGCCCGTCCAATTTCTCACAAGCAACGGAGCTCAAATACTAGGTTTGGACCCTCGGAGGCTAATTTTCTAAGTTTTAAGTTCACGTTTAAAGTTAAACCTACATTTCAACTTTACGAGCAATCCAGGAGTTGAATTCTCGAGTCGTAAGTTCCCACAAGTTAAGAATGACTATGGGCTTGTGCACGTCCAGTTTTACAGGCAACGGGGCCCGTTTAATCTGTTTGGACGCTTGGAGGCTAATTTTCTAAGTTTTAAGTTCACGTTTAAAGTTAAACCTACGTTTTCGCTTCTAATTCTCTAACCGGGAGTCCTATTTGCAAACCGTCAATTCCTACACGTTACTCTACCCTTGAGCGAAGTGCTTATGCGGTTTCTGATTTTTTCGGGTGTTTTCTGTTCCGGACCTCGGCGAGCCATTTTCAAGCCTAAGTGTTGGAAAATCCTACATTTTCGCTTCTAATTCTCTAACCGGGAGTCCTATTTGCGAACCGTCAGTTCCTACATGTTACTCTACCCTCGAGCGAAGTGCTTGTGCTGGTTTTTGATTTTTCCGATGGTCGTTTTTCGATTTGGACCCCCGGCGGGCAGTTTTCGAGCCAAAGTATTGGAAAATCCTACGTTTTCGCTTCTAATTCTCTAACGGGGAGTCTTATTTGATAATTGTCAATTCCTACATGTTGCTCTACCCTCGAGCGAAGTGCTCGTGCCGGTTTCCAACTTTTTCGGGCAACGTTTCCCTTTCCGGACCCCCGACAGGTCGTTTTCGAGCCTAAGTGTTGGAAAATCCTACATTTTCGCTTCTAATTCTCTAATGGGGAGTCTTATTTGCGAACTACTAGTTCCTACATGTCACTCTACCCTCGAGCGAAGTGCTTGTGCCAGTTTCTGATTTTTTCCGTCGTCGTTTCCCGATCCAGACCCTCGGCGGGCCGTTTTCGAGCCTAAGTGTTGGAAAATCCTACGTTTTCGCTTTCATTTCTCTAACGGGGAGTCCTATTTGCGAATCGTCAATTCCTACATGTTACTCTACCCTCGAGCGAAGTGCTCTTGCCGATTTCTGATTTTTTAGGGCAACATTTCCCGTTCCTGACCCCCAGCGGACCGTTTTCAAGCCTAAGTGTTGGAAAATCCTATGTTTTCGCTTCTAATTCTCTAACGGGGAGTCCTATTTGCAAACCGTTAGTTCCTACACATTACTCTACCCTTGAGCGAAGTGCTCGTATGGTTTCCAATTTTTTCGGGCGTTTCCCGTTCCAGACCCCTGGCGAGCCGTTTTCAAGCCGAAGTGTTGGAAAATCCTACGTTTTCGCTTCTAATTCTCTAACCGGGAGTCCTATATGTGAACCGTTAGTTCCTACACGTTACTCTACCCTTGAGCGAAGTGCTTGTGCTGGTTTTTTATTTTTTCGATGGCCGTTTCCCGATCCGGACCCCCGGAGGGCCGTTTTCGAGCCAAAGTGTTGGAAAATCCTACGTTTTTGCTTCTAATTCTCTAACGGGGAGCCCTATTTGCGAATTGTAAATTCCTACATGTTGCTCTACCCTCGAGCGAAGTGCTCATGCCGGTTTCCAACTCTTTTGGGCAAAGCTTCCCTTTCTAGACCCTCGGCGGGCCGTTTTCGAGCCTAAGTGTTGGAAAATCCTACGTTTTCGCTTCTAATTATCTAACGGGGAGTCTTATTTGCGAACCGTCAGTTCCTGCATGTTACTCTACCCTCGACCAAAGTGCTTGTGCCGGTTTCTAATTTTTTTGGTGGCTGTTTCCCGATCTGGACCCCCGGCGGGCCGTTTTCGAGCCCAAGTGTTGGAAAATCCTACGTTTTCGTTTCTAATTCTCTAACGGGGAGTCCTATTTGCGATCCGTCACTTCCTACGTGTTACTCTACCCTCGAGCGAAGTGTTCGTGCCGGTTTTCGATTCTTTCGGGCAACGTTTCCCATTCCGGACCCCCAGCGGGCCCTTTTTGAGCCTAAGTGTTGGAAAATCCTACGTTTTCACTTCTAATTCTCTAACGGGGAGTTCTATTTGCGAATTGTCAGTTTCTACACGTTACTCTACCCTTGAGCGAAGTGCTCTTACTGGTTTCCAATTTTTTCGGTGGCCGTTTCCCGATCCGGACCCCCGGCGGGCCGTTTTCGAGCCTAAGTGTTGGAAAATCCTACGTTTTTGCTTCTAATTCTCTAACAGGGAGCCCTATTTGTGAATTGTAAATTCCTACATGTTGCTCTACCCTCGAGTGAAGTGCTCATGCTGGTTTCTAACTTTTCAGGTGGCCTTTTCCCGAGCCAGACCCCCGGCGAGCCATTTTCAAGCCTTAGCATTAGAAAATCCTACGTTTTCGCTTCTAATTCTCTAACTAGGAGTCCTATTTGCAAACCGTCAATTCCTACAGAAGACCATAGTAGTAACCAGCATCACCAGATGGACAACCGATCCCACTATTTTGCGTCGCTCATTTCTCATCCACATCCTTGATGCAAAATCGAAAACCGTTGACATCACAAGTTGTGTAACGTCGGGCCGTTATAAAAGGACCATCAGCTAACTGGTTCATTTCATTGGTCAAATTAGGATCGTTGGTTCTTCGTAATTTACACACCTACGCAATGCATGTGATCATTGAATATCACTACATGAAAGTAATATGACAGGAACAAGTGAAACTACTCCTAATGATCAAATACGTAGGTGTTTCTTGAACCATTTGTGAAATGACCGATAATGGGACTGATGAATTTGATTCTCTGTAGCATGAGGCATGTCCCGTTTGAGATCATCAATGTGTGTCATGCGATGCATAACACGTGTTAATGACAAGTATGATAATTTAGTCAAAAAATTGACAAGTTACTCTTATGAATGAGTGATAGCTTACTGAGTCAAAGCCACAACATATGGGGTGTTGAACAACACCCACCGGTGAGCTTGAATCCACTCAATATTGTTGAGATCAAATGACGTGCCCTTCCCAACTGATAAGTCCACAAAACTAGGTCATTAGGTCATCATTTCATTAGCATTTGTAGACTTAATTAGGTTTAATTATACAAAATCGCACTTAATTTCATGATTACATGTATTTGGGGATACTTTTGGGAAAATGGTCAGAAATTGGTCAAAATTCATTGAATTGCATGACTTCTGTAAAATTAAGGTTTTTCATCTCATTTATCACTCCAAAATTAGTTTTTTTTTTTTTTTTGTGCTTCATCAATGTATACCTGATATTTTTGGCACCATGTGGTACTTTTGAAAAGTTTGTCATTTGGGTGCATCATTAGGAATGTAGGGTTTGATACATGGTACATATTTATTTTCTTACATATGATTAATGTTAAAATTGTCTCTTTCAATTTGTAGGATAAATCAAGAGTGGGACCCACATTGATGAAATTTGAGAAGAGAGGTCAAAGGAGAGTCAAATAAGCATGCCTTGGACATCCAACATGGGTCCCACACACCCCATTGCATGCCAACATAGAAGTTTCCATTTGTGTAAAATTATTCCTAAATTTTTCAAGGGCAACAACTTAAAATGGGCATAATTCTCAAACCGAGTGTCGGATCTGTGCAATCTAGGCACCGTTGGAAAGCACTTTTCGAGTAGATATCCGTGGAGCCCAAGATTGCATAAATCAGAGCTATATTGAGGAGATATGACCTTAGGAAGTTTTCTGCTACAATTTTATGCAGGAATTGCAAGAAATCTCAATATTTGGAAAGCTTCTTTCATCCACACAACTTGCAATTCTTGAGAGATATTTTTTGACTCTACAAGGAAGTGATTGTTCTCCAAGAAATTGCAATTAGCAACAAATCCTCACAAAGTCAAATTCTTTCCAAGTGTGAAGCCTAGCTTGAGGCCTAAGCAAGAAATCTCTACACCTTAGGAAACAAGTCCCTAA